>OZ026524.1:24902163-30167163 GCA_964019695.1 Loripinus fragilis
AGATAAAGTAAATGAGTCAGCTCATGAAATACCAAAATACCTCAATCAAACACTGCAGACCAACCCACAGCACCACGAGGAAGAGCCAAAGAATGCTAACAGTCACAGGACATCAGGAAGACAATTTAAGTAAAGCAACCTGGTCTCTCTTGGTAAGAAAGATGATTGTAAAACTAGAAAGACACTAAGTACTGCATAAAACACAAAACCCCACAAACAATGGGAACAACAACAATGAGTCAAAATCATCTGAACCACCGACTTTGAACGAATAGAAGCCGACGCCACTGGGGTGGGGGGCTTAAATGCATATTACTGGCGCTTACTCCTCTCCCTAGATTCTGCTGTTGTTAAAACACAAAAAATGTTTAGCTCGCATGAAGGTTTCCTAACTTAAGCAATGCATCACCACAGAGGAACAATCTAATCAAATAAACACACTATCCTGATAAAACAAAGAAAAGGGCTCCTGACTCACAGACCGTCAGAGCTAAAGAAAGCCTTAAGTTTTGCCACGGTGGGCACGGTGAACACGCCTCCGTCAACAAATAAAAGAGGAGGTCGCATTTAAAGCCAGGTCTAATTATATATGTGACCTTAGCCACTTTATAACTCCAATGTCATATTGGTAAATAGAAACCTTCGTTGTAATCTACACACCCGATAAGCAGTCGTTGTGCTAAACACAAACGTGAACACTCTCCATCGAAACATGACCGGGGAGTTAACATTACGAGCCTTAAAACAGATTTTACGAATATTTGACTTTGACCCCGAGGTCATATCCGTTTTTGATAGCTTTGCTGTAATCTAAACACGATAGACAACCATTGTGTCGAGTATGAACCCCCTCGGATTACGAGCATTAGACAGGTTTTAAGTATATGTGACCTTGACCTTTGACTCCAATGTCATAATAATAATCCATTATCTTACGATATGGAGCATTTCTCAAATACTGACCTATCTGATCTGAGGATTGTGGGTACAAGCGACATATTTGTTTACCAAATCATGTGATTCGCCCGGTTGGTTGATTCAAACTTGTTACCAATCTGCGCCATCACGTGTCACTGAAACGGCTTTTTTGACCTGGCCATGTGCAAAATATTTTCAAAAATGTTTTAGTGTTGAAAATTGTATCATTCTGTCGCTAAATATTGTAATACCAATAATTGTTATTGTTTAGCTATGAAAGGTTACTTGCTGTCTCTACAAGCGTCATCAAATCCCGGCATCAAATCATGTGATTCGCCCAACTGGTTGGTTCAAACGTGTTATCAATCTGCGTCATCACGCGTCACTGAAACCACTTGTTTGACCAAAAAAATGTTTTAGTCTAGAAAATCTTATCATTGTTTCGCTAAATACTGTAATATCAATCATTGTTATTGTTTAGCTATAGTCCGTCCAGATAAGAGACGTTGGGCGGTTCTTAGCTAAGTACAACCCCTGAACAAATACATTTGGAAATCGGCTAGTCAGGTTGCATTGTTCGCGTATTCACCCATCTGTGAAACTCTCCACACCATGGTCTTATAGTTGCCGTATCGTGGAAAATAAGCGTTTCGAATTATTGAAGATGAATCTGATCAACCCAGATACCTTGTTTTGAAATATTTAATACATGTGTCTTAAACACGTACGTGTATCTTAAACTACACAACCAAAACATCAATCTTCGACAATGAAATCTACAATCACACAAGTTTTATTGTTTTATAAAAGATATGTGTACCCTTTCCCTGTGATCCATTTATTGAACCCTTAGCATGCGGAATTTTAATGTATGTGTGTGTTGGGGGGGCAGGGGGCTATTTTTATGTTGTCGTTTTTAATGCTACTTTTTCGATTTCAGAGCTAAACACCAAATCATTTTCTTGCCAAGCAAACAGAATTCGGAGGAATAATTTCATCCACAACATTTTTAAAGCGAATATTATCATATAGCATATTAAAGTAAACCTGAGTACCAGTAGACGCACACAACTGCAGCAAAAATTAGAGATGAGTGTCTCTTTTGTTATTTTAAGTTGATTTTGTTTGTTTATATTGATGTTTTGCGTCGCTGCCAACATTTTTGCAGCCATGACGCGGCGTTTTTTGTCCACCTAGATTGAACCAGTACTTAGCAGAGAATAAAGTGTCTTGCTTAGGACATTTCGAAGTGTTTTCATTGAACATTCTCAAAATAGCGATTCTTTTATCACAGGTCTAACACACTAGCACTAAGCAACTGTGGACCTCGATTATTTGAGTTGATACTTTACATCCCAGTCATGCGCAGATCCAGAAACTTTTGTCAGAGGGGGTCCAACTTTGACAACGTTTTTTTTTCATTATTGTTTTTTAGATGATGAGAGGAGAGATGATCAAAATACCACTAAAAGCGGACCATCATGGGCCCGCCAGCGAAACGCCATTTAGATGACGTTTTGCTGGCGTCCCGATGATGACCTAATTCTGGCCTAGTAGCTTTGCAATTTTTCAGGGGATCTGGACCAGTATTGCTAAGAAAACATATTTTTGTGATCTTTCAGTCCGGACACCCCGTCCCCCCCTCTGGATCCGACCATGCCAGTCAAGAAATTTTCAGTCATGTCGGGACGTTTTATGGGTTGAACCAGTACCAAATAGAGTATAACGTGTCTTGCACAAGAAAATAATATGGTGCCTCAATAGAGACTCAAACCAAAGGTCCCTTTCTCTCAAGTCAAGCACTCTACCACTGGTTGACTCTGCAGGTATTATACAGCTATTTGGTCACTGTACCGCCACGTGGTATGCGATGTCCCGGTCTCATTTAAAGCTAACGGAGATAGGAACCAGTTGTGGTCGTGGCTAGACAGAGACCAAAAAGCCACTTAATAACTAAAGGTTTTGAAGGCGTCATTCATGTCAGCCTGTTTGTTGGGCTAGTTCAATAATGTGTAATTACTAAACCCATATTACATGTATGCCGTTTATATCCGTATATTATGTGTAAAACATTTTGACCTCAGTACCAGTGTATGCAGCTTAGCGTTTTAGGTGGTTACTTGAGACATGGCTGTATAGTAACCACAATACCAAAGGAAATTACAGATAAAAGCACGCTACATGCAATCAGATCTTAATTACGCTGTGCAACCTGACTCTATATATCTTTATACATGTAGCAGCAACAGCCGTTCTAACATAGACCAGTCTGCCTTGCTGATCTTGAATAAAATCTACATAGGTTCTAGGAGGTCCTGACCAGTGAGCAATAGTATATACCAATGTGTCTGTAAACAAGTAAGACTAAAGTTTTCTGCGAACGTTTACCGGGCATACTAACCGTATAAAGCTGATCGCCTTTGTCGTCTGCGGTTCAGTTGTTTTGCACGATTAACCCTTACAGCGCAAATCACTACTAATTCGACTGCTATTGTCGTCTGCTGAAATGTTTTAGAGGCCTTTCCAACAAACAGTGTAGACTCAGATCAGACTGGTCTTAGTGGAGCAGTCCGATCTGGGTCCAGACTGTTTGTCTCTGTACTTAGCTTTGTTAAATACAGTTAGAAAATAATTGCAGCAGACGTCAAATACAGCCTGAAATTTTGGATGATTTTTCCTGGCGTTTTAAGGGGTAAAGCGTACCTATGCTGTTTTACCCAATTTACTGTAGACCAGTCTAAATTGACAGTGAATGGCAGTGTTCTGTCTGACACGCCCAACGTCCGTTACCTGGTCGCACTATACCAAAGGTTACTTGATGTCTCCATAAACGGATTAGTTACTGTTACTTGTTAACGTAGTGCTTCAGGTAATGCACACAGCCTATTGACACAAACCCGACTTTTCAGTTATAATGTGCCTTGGCAGACAGGTCGATTCTTCAGCATCGCGCAGACAATGGCCAATGGAGCAAACAAGAGCAGCCGTGCAGCCAAAACGAGTTAAGCTCAACAATTGCAGCCAATTTTTGTCCCACATTTTTTGGGCTTAGATTTTCATTTTAGGCTACTTTTTTTTACTTGTTGGTATAGGTCAATTAGATAATGATGTCTAAAAATGCGCATCCAAAAATTTCAATTCATTCAGCCTCACAAAGAACACCACTGGATTTGAATGTGAACTACGTTACTGTGATAACGTATACTTGTACATACCAAATTTCTTTCAAGACTGAAATATTTAAGAGCTTTTATAGCATGCACTTCTACTTGGATCTCTTGTTGATCAAATAAGCCTATTATGTAGAATTTATATCATGCTTTTGCTTCTCAGCCTGGTCTAAGCAGTTTTTTTTATGAATTGACAGTGGAATTCAACTGTAATTCTATGAGTACAATTATTGTTTTAAGTGTATCCATCAAATTTGAAGAGTGACAAGAAAAAAAAATATTGGTTTTGAAACAGTAGATGATGAATCTTAAAAATTACATTCTTCTTTGGTATCGCAAATATTAAATTGTATTCTTGTATAAAGAGCATTGTGCCAATAGGTCGGTAACGTAATTCAGATACGTTACACTTTGGTCTTATTTCCTGCGTAGAAATATACATTTTTCTGCAAAATATCAGCTTCCAGTGTGTTGCTTAACACTTTTCACATCATCCTTTACACATTGGAAGTAAGCTGTTGCATCTAAATTCATTAATCTTGTTGGAATAACACTTTAAAATGTGATTGTAGAATAATAATTTTAGATATTCCATGTAATTGAAAATTTGTTGTGGCTTACTACAAACTAAGACAATATAGAATAAATAATTTAGTTTCAATTAATGCCTCTTCGTGTACATATATTACAAAAAGCAAAGTTTTCATTATCCTCAAAGAAACACCCTTCTCAGAAAAAATGGCAAAAGGTTCATGGTAACGTAATTTACATAGCCGATTGCTCACTTTAAATGAAGATAAGAATTTATAAATTCAAGATAACTTTTTTATCTATCATATAAACCATAGAAGTTATCAACATGGTAAGTCATGAGAAAATTTGAGGTCACTGTGATCAACTGGAATGGACCAGGGTGCAAAAGCGAGAGTGCCAATTTCAAAGTATACACATAAACTCACCAATAAACCTCCAGTGGTAGCAGCAACGAGATAAAAATGGTTTGAAAAAGAGAAAATAACAATTGAACAACAAAACAGAAACTTATAATCACCGTCGATTTGTTGCCTTTGGCCCTTCGATTTGACTAATCTGTTTTAGAATGTGAATTACGTAACCTACTTGTGAGTTACGTTACCTATGTTTAATTCAACACAATTAAAAACCGTACGAACAATGCCTTAGAGATTTACACTATTCAATTTTGTTTTTCAAACAGATTACTTTGCATATGTTGTCCTGATATAATGAGTATCTTTGTAAACTACATGAATAGGGGAGTTGATGTACCCAGAGCATGTAGGTAAATCCTTGTTAAAATAAAATGAAAACTGTAATATGGCTTAAATTGATCTTTATTAGCTGGGACAGATTTGCTTTGATTAAAACAAAAAAATATTTAGCTAGTGTATGCATTTAGAGAGGTGTTTGGATTTTAGTAAAACTGTAGTAACGCAATTCACAAATTTATGTTTCCACTTATCTTTTATATACAAACTACTTCTTGTAAAGTTCTTGTTTATTTTGTTATATTGTTAGGTTGTAATTCTTGCATTGGCTTCAATTGCAATATATGTACCTCTTCTTATACACGCAATGCGCATAGGGTAACGTAATTCACAAAACTGCAGATTTTTAGACAACCTCACATATCTTTTCATCTGCGAAAAATAAACAAATGTTTCCCCAAATTCTTTTCTTTTGTTCATGCACATATTAATCCTCTTGACATAGAGATGTTTGATGTGAGCTTAACATGCATGGTTTGTAATTTCTGAGATGGTTAAATTGATAGCGTAATTCACATTAGATTGTGGGACATTAATCATCAATACTACAAAAAATTGTTTTTCACATTTCAATCAAATGAGGGACATTAAATGAAAGGTATATATGTTTGTCATTAAATGAAGTTGAAAACTGCTTATAAAAACATTTTAGCATAATACATTCTTAAAATTACATACTATTACGATGGGACAGCATTTTTGCAATTTTGGGGGCACTTGCTGTTGATAACGTCGTAAGGAATGACTATTGACCACTTCCATTGCTTTACTTTTACTTGATTATAAAGACATAAACCTAAAATAAACTATACTGAGGGACTTTAGAAACGCAACAATTTACATCCACTGTCTCTTCCACATGATTGACTTGAGGAAGTTTTCTTTATTATTTTTTATCCTCTTGTAAAATAAACCATGATTTGCCATGAATTCGATTTGCTCAAGCTGTTCATCCTGACGTAATATCGACGTAAAAGATTTTCAACAATTGTCGTCTGACAAATTTGAATTTGATTCGTTTTGAAAACAAATACTTAAAGGTGGTAGCCAGATGTCTTAACAAATAGAAAAACACAAATATTTTGAGAAATAATCGTTTTATTACACTCCCACTCGCAGCGTTTCTTTGCAAACGCCAGTGTTAAAATTTCAAACATTAATTACAGACGGGTGACGTCAGCGCATGTTGCGACACTTTTGTCTTTTATGCAACTGATTGGGGAGTATCTGTTGGCAATAAGAAGATTTTGATTATTCCTGATCCTAAGGATACAAACGGCCAATTACGTCAAAAATCAATGACGTCATGTAGACGTAATGAACGTTGCCAGAGGCCTAAAACTTCATGATTTGATTTTGTCTTTCTTTTTGCTTTCAAGAACAAACATCGGTTCAAAAACTTTTTTCGCTCATAATGGAAGGAATTTGTACTCTGTGATTTTTTTGAATTTGAGTTTTCATATCTTGTCACGGCAATCATAACTCACAGCGTTTCGATGTTCTTATTGAATGCAAGCTAAATGACGGAACGTGTCAATTTTATTTTTCACACAATGAAAATGTTCAATTTTCCACATAAATTAGCATTTGAGCAGGTGGTGCATTTTTAAAGTCCTTCAGTATATAAACTTTTAAAGCGTTTGAAAATACACTGGGGATGGGACACAAAAATGACCGAATTGGTGAACTTAACTCGTTTTGACTGCGTGGTTTAGGGGATAGACATATGTCCTGCAAACCAGGGGTCGCAGGTTCGATTTCCTTGTTTCTCCATAAAAAAAAAAACAATTTCGGTGAGCCTTTGGGTGTTCCCGTTATAAAACCAACACAAATCTTAAACTAACCCGGCGGAACTGGTTTATACCCAGGAAAGCCACAAAAGTTTTTTTGAGCAAACAAGAGGCTTGTTTTGCACGTGCGACTCGGGTGTGGCCCGTTGTCAATCACAACACCAGTGTAACTTTTAAATGCTCATCTCAACTAGCAAAAATATTTCATCTGCTCATATCATCTACTTGTGCGGATCCAGTGGGAGGGATAGGGGGCCCAGACCACCCCCCACCCGTGGAAAATCGCTTTCTTTAGGTTTCCATAGGAATAAGCATTTGGACCCCACCCCCTGGAAAAAGTTGGATCCACCACCCATGGAAAATGTTGAACCCCCTCTGGAAACTTGGAAAATTATAGTTTTCCTTGAAAAAAATCTATTGGATCCCCTCTGTAAAATAAGTTGAAGACTAAAAAAATGTCACACTTTTTTTATCTTAGTTGGGCCTGGGACTTTAAGCCTTGACTCAAGCAATCAAGTGAACCCTACCGGCGGACATAGTAAGAGTTGATCGGGTTTTAATCAGATCGGTCGTCTAAGAGTTGTCACTCAAGCTGTATATGCGCGGATCCAGAGAGTTTTGCGAGAGGGGGTCCAACTTTGAAAACTTTTTTTCTTAGTTGATAAGGGGAGGGGCCTGATCCAAATACCACTTAGCGGGCCATCATCGGCCCACAGCGAAACGCCATTTAAATGGAGAAAATCGGGTTTTAATCAGATCGGTCGTCTAAGAGTTGTCACTCAATTTGTTTATGCGCGGATCCAGAAAGTTTTGCCAGAGGGGGTCCAACTTTGAAAACGTTTTTTCTTAGTTGATGAGGGGAGGGAGCCTGATCCAAATGCCATCTAGCGGGCCATCATTGGCCCGCCAGCGAAACGCCATATAAATGGCGTTTCGCTGGCGTGCCGATGATGGCCCAACATTGAATGCTGGCTTGGTAGCTTTGTGATTTTCAGGGGATCCGGACCAGTACTACTGAGAAACCCTATATTTGTGTTTGTGTTTTTTCAGGGCGGGGGGAGGGGGGTTCGGACCCCTGCCCCCCCCCCCCCCTCTGGATCCGCGCATGCTGTTCATTATGTATACTATAGACAATTGATATAATAGACACTCTGATAGTGTTCCTGAATATTTTTTAAAGTTGAATTTGAAAAAAAGAGAGTCTAGTTTTAAAGCATATCCAAGGTGAGCAGACGACAGATACTTCCAGACAAAGTGCTACAGACAATTCCTACCTGCCGACTGTGGCGATATCGACTGAGCTCCTAACATATCCATCACTCTAAGGATGTGTTACTATAACTTTGAATTAATGTCATCTCAAGGAAATGACACTGAATGTTAAATACAGGTCAGTATCACGGTTTACAAATTAGATGAATACTTGAAAAGCAAGACCGTGCAAAAAGGCAGGCTCGTCTGAGTCTTCGCTGAAAGCCCAAACGATAAGGTGCTGTTCCAATTTCTTCATTAATTTTCAGAAACATATGTTGTGAGGCATATAGTGTCAGCGAAAACGTCCTTTTCATATTCCTTAACCATTTAACTCATAGAGACACCTTTTAACACTTTTGCAAACGGAGCAGACCAGATCAAGCAGCTCTTGTAAGAGCTGCCTGATCAGGGTCTACTCTGTTTGCCTATGAAAATGTGATTAGATATGATCCTACACTAGCGGACCTGACACGTAATTTCTTTGTTCTGTGTACAAACATGAAAGTTTATTTATATAATTATTCAAAGTGGGTGGAGCTTAGCATGCATATTCATGAAGGAAAGGGTTGAAATATATAATGTACTACAAATTTGTGGTATTACGTACATGCCTCCAGATTTTTTGTGGCCTGCTGTTTGTTATTAAAAAACGAATTTTTCCAAAACGATATTCTAAGGATTACCATCAGAGCGTCAAACAGCTTGGAAACAGATCAGGCCCGACGTTTTGTCGGGCCTGATCTTTATTCAACTGTTTGCATAGAAAATTATAGGTATCAGACGGCACTGGGTTGCGAATAGTTAAGTATTTTTTTTATGTTTTAAGGTTATTCCTTTATATGTGAAGTTTGACTGGATGTGGAAAATGTTTTACTCACGGCCTAGAAATGGGAAATGAGCGTGAATTTGGAACTCTCTTTTCAACGCCCCAAACAGTATGCAACGATTTAGGTAAAGAAAACGTTGGAACGATAAGCGAATAAAACACATCTTGCAGACCTTCTTAAGTTCCAGAGTTGACACAACGATAACATTCTGAAATTTAAATATATGGACAAAAGCAAACCCCAAAAAAAGTTTGCCATTCATTTAGCAATTTCTGTGTATTTTTGCTATTGACAAAAAGTAAGCGAGTATGACTAGGAAATGTCACAATCACAGACTACAGACCAACCCACGGCACCGCGAGGAAGAGACATATAACAATAACAGCAGCTCAACAGAAAGAACATACGAGGGGGGTTCAATATGTAATGAAAACCCATTCATAACTCCATCCACAAACGCGTTAGGACTTTATGCCATATGCCAAACGAAAGATCAAAGCGTCGCCGTTATAATAGTGCATGAAACATTATTTCATCTAGCCAAATAAGTTACAGACTTTTTAAAAAGCACACTAATATATGCTGCATATATTTTCCTCCGAATTGTAAAGACTGATTTTAACAAAGGTAGAAAGGCATGCTGTATTTTCTAAAACAAACATTTACCATGCATGAATTACATATCCATAGTTTTCTGACTCATTTCCCCTTTATCTGCTATAACGATACAAACTTTTGACAGGTACCGATTTCTCGCGCAAACAGTTTTATTGCGTTACCCCCTCTTACGTTGACGTTGTTTAGAGCAATGGACGTAACACTAAAATACGCACCGTTCTTGGAAATTGGAAATGTGGCTTTGTACCAGGAATTAACAATTTTGATTGTATCGAAGTTTCAATATACACAGTGTATAGGCAGCAGACCAGTTAAACTGAAACCAATATCTAGGGGTATCTCATCTGAGTGGTATCTCATTTTCGTTTCCTAAAATTGTATCATCTGAAATTAGCAGATGTTAATACGTGAAACAATGTCCAAATAATGCATCCGAATGCAAACATCGATAAAACACGGTATTTTGTCTGATCCATTTCAGTGTAAGCCAGAGATAGCATTCTTTTAAGTGATTTTCGTATTTCAAATGACATACTTTGGGTACTTTGTGAGTGAGATTATATATGGAAATTTCAAAATCGGCTGTATTACTTAAGAAATAGATCAGCTCCAGCAATGAATTGTTGAGTAATAATTCACTGTTTGGAGGTCAGTTGTAAAGAAGATCAAATCACGAGCGCGCAGCGCGAGTGATTTATCGTCGTACAACTGACCGACAAACAGTGAATTATTCCTCAACAATTCACGCACAGGAGCTGATCTATTTCGATTCTAACATACAATAAATGACGACAACACATTCGAAGTCTTCAGCTTCTTCCAACTTTCCGCCATTGCACTGAAGAACTCCCGCCAATACTTAGTCTACGTCGCATACGTTTACATGTAATTGTAACGTCTTTCAAGCGTAAAAACGACGTTACACCGTCTAACGCCATGAAGGACGTCATTTTCCAGTGACGTCAGCTATCACACACTTTAGCTGTGAATTATTGTCCGATATATCACAGTTTGTTACCGTTGGCTCTATAGGCGAGGTGTGTTAGAATTGCTAATGAACATCAAAGTGACCAGAAAAAATGTTACAAATGATTCCATGCCAATGGAATGCCAGAAAATGTAGCATCAAGATAGAATTTAACCAAAATGGCAGCCTCAGTATTTCATAGAATATGAAGCAATATCAAAAAAAAATTCAGGTATAAATCACCAATATATGGATATTTACCACACGAAGAAACAAACAGACTGAAAAACATCCCTCGATCATGTAATTATCTGCTTTTGAAAACATTGTTTTATATCATATTGCAGTGTACTTCAGTACCCTATCTTGAAAGTGGCTTGTGTAAATTAGATAAGGAGCTGGGCAACTGCAATTTTACATTTGTTTAGCCAAGAAACAGACATTTTAATGAAAGTAATTATGAAGTGTGTAAATATAAAATTTTGGAATTTACTGGGCTGTTTTCATTACATATTGAACGCCCCTCGTACTTAAAGCAAAGTAAACAGGTCTCTTTTCCTCGGCGAGATGATTGCAAAACTAATCAAGGCAAATTCGAAGGGTTATTTTAGAGAAAAGATTAAATTCCAAAATAGAAAGCCCATTTCTCTTACAGCTAAAGTAAGTAAGGGTGCAAAGATCAGGAATCGATACAATCAAGTACCACACCTGACCCAGGATACCAATGGGAAAGTGACACACTCACAGTAGACACCACAAACGAGAGCCAAGAGGTCAGCCCTTTCCCAGCAGGTGACCACAAAGCACATATAAACAGACGCGCACAAAGACATAGCAAACACAAGACAGAACAAAAACATAAAAGATCCACAAAAGAAGTTCCAGTAAAATATTTTACTGGAGGGCTTAAACCAGTTTAACGGCGCCAACCTCACCCTTAATTCAGATGTGGATCAAGACACATAGATATTTGGTTTGCATGAAAGACCCCTTACTTATCAATGCATCATCTCCTAAAACATATAAATAAAGATATAACAAGGAGATAAAGCATGGATAAGGACTCAACAGTAAATTAAACTGAATACCGGAGCAAAAGAAATCCAACAGGTAAACCCCGGCTGGTCAACCTCTTGTATCATGCAGAATACAACTAAAGAATGTCAACCTTTGTTTTAAATTCAGCATGATAAAGTCTATAAAATATCCCTAAATGAACAATTTCGATATTTTATCTTTTAACAAATTTTAACAACTTTTCTTTCTTTTTTTTAATATTAGAAAATATCATCAAAATTGTCAGCATGGTCAATGAGGGTTGAGCTGGCGGATTTATATTGTGAGAACACGGTTAATATCATTTTATGCGCGGATCCAGAGGGGTGACAGGGGGTCTGGACCACCCCTGAAAAATCACAAAATTATTGGGTTTCTTAACAAAATCACAAAGCTACAAAGCCAGCATTTAATGTTGGGCTATCATCGGTACGCCAGCGAAATACCATCTTATGGCGTTTCGCTGGCGGGCCGATGATAGCCCGCTTAAAATGGTACTTTGATCCTCCCTCCCCTCATCAAATAAAAAACGTTTTCAAAGTTAGACCCACTTTCTGGAACTGAGCATGAATTTAGATTGTTCCTTTGGTATTGTAGAACTACATATATATTTGATTTTATGTGATCAGGCTTGCTCCGTCCAGTATGTATTTAAATTTCGAATATTGACACCTCCGCTCATTAATATGTCAATAGCTAATTTATTAATCCTAAAGACAGCCAGAAATACATGTCAGATCACCTCGGCTTATACGTATGACGGGACGAAGGGACATGAACCCTCCCATGTGCCAAAATTATATATACACTTATTGGGATCAAAATTTTGAATTTCAATATTTTTTTTTTGGAGGGGGGGGGGGGGGGTGCTTTCAGACAATGAATATTGTGGGTATTTTGAGAGGTTGTTTCTAAAATGGACATATTTTGGGGTCATTTCTAAAATCAACTGTTTTAGGGTATTGGTGATTTTTTTTTCAACTGCAAACTATTGAAAACCACAAAACAACAAAACCATCAACTTTCATAATCAAAATAAATGCATTACTATGTTTTAAACACTTGAAGAGGAGCGCAGTTGCTTGGTGGTAGAGTGCTTGACTCAATAACTAGGGATTGCGGGTTCGAGCCTCACCGGAGCAAGACACGTTATCTTCTGCTAAGTACTGGTTCGACCAAGGTAGACCCGTCCCGACATGGCTGAAAAATGTTGACTTGGACGTAAAGAATCAAAATAAAAAAATTAAAAAAAAACTTGAACTTCCCTTTAGCCATTCCGAACAAGGAGTTCCCCTTTCACAGACGATTTCCATGCCTGTCCTAACATCAATTCTCCGAGAGCACCGTGAAAAACACAAAGATAATGACCACCCACTTAGAATATAAATATATGTATCATTCAAATTTCGTTTGCATTTACTGTTGCCATGGTAACCAGCAGGATCCAATTTGACTAAATTTTTAAAAAGAATACGAGATGAAGTTTAAATTAATTAGCTGCCCAAATATGTCAATTTTGATTTACACATAAAATTTGACTGAAATGTCCACTTTAATTGCTTAAGGTGAGAGTAAGTGTAAACTGGTTCAAAATGGTATTTGGACCTTTTTCCCTAGCTGCACAGAGATACAATTATAAAACTAGACGGTGGTCAATTGATGGGGGCGGGAGAGGGGGATTACATCAAGTATCCGCACTTACATTGAGTACATCATGTATATGTCTTCAGGCAAATATTGTCTTAAATATGAATATCGATCCTTCGCCCAAAAAAGTTAAAGAAGTTAACATTTGAAGCCAAACAGCCTGATTATAAATATATATTTGACTTTGACCTTGATTTCAAATATCAAATTGGTAGTCATTGTACAAAATAGGAATTAAGCTCCGCTGTCAGAAACACACAGGAGGATTTCTTTTATTGCAAGCTATAAAACAATTTCTAAGTATATTTGACATTGACCTTTGATCGATTCCAAGGTCATAGCAATGATATGTAACCTTCCTTGTAATCTGCACACCATAAGCAATGATTTTGCTAAATATGAACATCCTCTGTAAAAATGAAAGAGGCGTTTGCGTTACAAGATATAAAACTGATTTTGATTATGGTTTGCCTTAACCTTTGAGTCAGGAAATGACTTGTATAAGCTTTTCGCTTACTGTCAGATCCTGGTCCATTGATTATGAAAATTCTTAAATATTGTATGTATATAAAGAAATACATTATTGTTTAAACCAACCTTTGAGTCCAAGGTCATAGCATTGATCAGGAACTACCAATGTAATCAACACACCATAGGAATATGAACACCCTCAGTAAAACACGAAAGAGGAGATGCAAGCCAGATATGAAACGTATTTGACCTTGACCTTTGACTCCATGGTTATAGCAGTGATCTAGAGCTTTCATTGTAATTTACTCACCATAGGGAAGTATTGTGCCAAATATGAAAACACTCGCTTGTTAATAAAAGAGGAATTAACATTTTGAGATGTAGATAAGTATTACTTATGTGTGAATTTGACCCTTGACTCCAATGTCATCTCAGCAATCTGAAATCTTTGTTTTATTTTACATACCATAAGCTATCGTTTTGCTGCATATGAATTCCCTCCTTCAAAAAATGAGAGGAATTTGCGGCACCAGCCCTAAACAGATTTTGTGTATATGGGGCATTGATCTTTGACTCCAAGGGCATAGAACTAATCTGGAAGTTCTGGTGTAATGGAGACACCATGGGCAATAATTGTGTCAAATATAAACTCCCTCTGTCATAAAATAAAAAAGGAGTTTGAGGTTCATGTGGTACTAGTATATAGGTTTTAAGTATATGTTGACCTCGACCACTAAGGGACCGCTCATTATTTAAGCGTCAGGGGGCCGGCTAAAAAGTAGGGGGGGGGGGGGGGGTCATGTGAATTTCAATGTGGCTAGTAGGGGGGGGGGGTTGCCATTAACTTTGACTTTCCAGCAGGGGATTTATGTTTAATTGTTCAAATAAAATAATTTTAAAAAAAATCCTCGCTCGCTCATGTTTTATTAATTAAACTCTTATATTTAGTTATAGGCCTTGAGCTGGCTATAGACCCCTCCCAGGGGGAATTTTGCAGACTATGATTTTCTAAAACTACATTATATAAGACGCAAAATAAAAGGTATTAGCCCAGGTTTATGACATTCTTATAACACAGTTACATGTTTTAGTATCAACTTCATAAATGTCTTGAGTTATTACTGTTGTATACGTTACTTAGTGCTTCCTGCGTTATTTCCAAGTATCTGTATGGTATTTATTGACTATACGTGTATAACATCTGTCACAGAATATAGTGAATCTATAAGGCTGCTACTTAAATGATTTAAAGTTCTTTATTATGTTCGATTACACTATTTTTTAGGCCTATGTTATGTATGTTACCTTCAAAATAGCATTAAACATTCCAGTTAATGTCTCTAACAAGCCCTGTTTATACTTCTTTGCATCCTGGCACAGGTTTATGTACTTCTTTTAACAAGGTTTACCTATTTTAAGTATCCATTTGATAAATGCATTGAGCTTTAACTGTTGTATGTGTTACCAAATGATACATAAGTTATTCTGAGTATCTGTATAACAGTTGTTGACTATACATGTATAAAGTCCGTCAGAGAATTAAGAACATTTATAAGGCTGAAATAAATTGGAGTTCCATATTAATTTATGGTGACTTAAACTAATAATATAATGTGATCTGTCAACCTTCACGGTTTGCTCACATAAACAGTAGGTACCATGTATTCAAATCGGAAGTTCTAAAAGATAGTCACTGTGAAACAGCTCAGTTCTGGGCAAGGTATATGGATATAATTCAGATGGTGTTTACACTGATTAGGGCTACAAGGAAAACAACTTTTGAATTGTATGCCAGCTCTATCTGTATGCCTTGTTCCCAATGTTCATTGCAAACGATCACAACAACTACGCACAATATGTACCTGTGTAACTGTTTACACTCATAAATTTGTCTGATACACATCGCAGATGCAAAGAACTTCTCGAACAAATTGGGCTTAGTATATCACAACCATTGGTTCTTTGCTTGATAAATGCTTTTGACATAACTATCAGGCAAACAATAAAGAGGTATTATAGGCTTCAGCAACTAGAACTACGCTTCGTACTACAGATGGAATGGTGTATTACTAATCAAATCAGAGCTCAACATATTGAAACAACTCTTCAATGCACTGAAATGCTCAGATGCAAAGTAGAACGAGAACTAGAGGCAGTTTTAGGATTCACCAATCCATTTAGTTCTAGTTTTGAATACAATAAACTTTACATTTTATCTTTCAGTGTTCCTGCTAAGCCTGGCATAGCTAAGGATCTTATTGAGGCTGATGACATTGGCGGGAAGGCTGATGCAGACTTCACTGACTCACTTTTAGTTTAAAAAATATGTCTTTCACAACCCCATAAAATGCTACAAGCTAATATAGTTTTGAGGCTTGCGAGGTCAAGCAAGAAGAAAGTGTCCAATTCACAAAACGTAAACAGCCAGATGAGAGCTTAAAGGAGCGTCTTTGGTTAGCATGACCTTTCTATTGGACAAAATGTTGACCTTGAGTTGACACTGCTGTTCCTTCTGGGACCTGTACCATGCTCACTGTCAACTCGAGATAGAATTTCGACCAAAACTGACAAGTCCAAACTTCCGCATGGCTTGCAATCACACATTGAACCAACATAAAATTGGCCCTGTAGTGCTGCACATGACTTCGATTACAGAGCATAATAGCTTTTCCTGTCACTTTCAAGGATCTGATGGCATCAGTATTCAACCAGGCACTAAAGGCATGTTGGTTTTGTTACTGATACATATATACAATGTATAAGCAGCAGTATATAAAGTCTTACAAATGTTCTCGAAGAGGATAACCCGGGTGTTTTGTTCAACAATGGTGAATGCAACAAAAAGTGCACCTTCTAAATGTCAACAACATTGGCCAGTCTATGGGGTAAGAGATCTACAGTAATACACTGTTTAACAGATTGTGACACTACCAACGTGCAGATGTGTTAGTACCATGGAGAAGTTATTCCTATCATACTGATAGAGAACCCCACCCCCACTAGTTCATCAACATTCTAAGCAGGGTAGGAAACAAATAAAGAATTGCTCTAGGCACTCATCAGAGATATAAAGCCCTAACATGTGCTATTTATGTAATTGTGAATAAGCTGCAGTACGACATGTTTCTGAAAAAAGTACCAAAGCCATACACATATACTGACTATTTCAAATGGCATGAACATCAGCTTACCTCCACCCTGCTTTTCTGTCCTTAAGATACAAAGATTGAACTATCAGGTCTTCTCCATGAAAACAAGTGAGGCTTGTCAGATATGGAAAAAAATGTGTGGGAAATAATTGGGAAGGAAATTGAGTACCTCCGGGTGAAAGAAAGCTTGATTGTACCCGAACAAAAGAGCCACAGAATTATATTTCACATTTTGTGTGATATGGGGCTACCATGTTCAAAACTCAACAACTCAAACCTTATAAAAGATAGAAACATTATATTTGCAGTTTCCAAAAGGTACATAAACATTCTTTAATACAAAATGAGTTAGTAAGCACATTCACATTAAAAAATATCAAACTGTATTAGTTTCATAAGTCATTTTTATAGGAATAATGAAAAAAAGTAACATACGTAACACTTTGGATAGCATATTTGCTTTTAAAGGTCCATATCTGTAATGCAAAAATAGCTTACTTGGATGATATAGCCAATTTGGAAATTTTACCTTATGGTTTGCACTTTTCAGAAGTAATGGTGCCATTACCAGAGTGCTAGCATATTGCAAAATCTTTGCAAGTTGAATCTGATAGAGGATTAATAAACTGTATAGGAAAATTCTTTAAACCCTTGGATAATATACAAAGATTTGCTCTATAACTTCTACCTAAAGGGTTTTCTTTGATCCTTTAAGTTGTTACTGGCACATTACAAACTTTCCATGAGTATTATGTTAACTATATTTGATGTCTCTATAGAAAAAAAAAGCAGGTTTATGGTAGTTTATGTTTTGAGTTACTTCCTCAGCAAATGAGCCAGAGTAAAAAAGAAGTACATGGACCTGTGCCAGCATGCAAATAAGTACAAGCAGGTCGTGTTGGAGACTATATCTTGAACTTTTAATGGTATTCAGAGAGTAACGTATGTAACCTGGACTGTAAAATAGTGTAAGACACCATAATAAGGAACTTTAATTCATTTGAACAACAGCCTTCTAGATTTACTTTATTCACTGATGGATGTAATACATGTATAGTCAATTACTGCCATACTGATACTTGGAAATAACATATGAACCACTAAGTAAGATATACAACGGCAAAGACTCAATACTTTTATAAAATAAATGCTAAAATTATGTAACTGTTTTATAAGAAGTTCTTAAACCTGTGTCAGACTTCAAAAAAGTGTGAATATGTCATATTGAAGACATTATCAGGAAAATTTAGTGTTATTTTGCAGGTAACGTTTGTAACGCTGCCACTCTCAGAGGGCTAAAATATTTCATTGTGTGGCTTATATTATACTGAATCTGAAAATCATAGTGTACGAAAGTCCCCCTGGGAGGATGTGGGATCTATAGCCAGCACGAGGCCTAGAAAATTACATTTTACATTTTTGTGTGATATGGGGGTACCATGTTCAACATCTAATAACTCAAAAAGTATATAAGATAGGAATGTAATGCTTGCAGTTCTGAAAAGGTAAATAAAAATTCTTTAATATAATACCAAATTAATGAACATAAACTGGTTTCAATAAAATTAAAGACAAACTATATTAGATGCATTTATCATTTAAAAGGGGGTTCAATGAAAAAATGTAACATACACTACATCGGGGTGACTATATTTGTTTTCAAATGTCAATATCTGTGGCCCAGTAATAGCTTACTTAGAAAATATAACCAATTTGGAAATCTTACCTTATCTTTTGCACTTTTCTGAAGTCTTAAAAAGAATTTTAATTATCAAATATTTTGTAGGGTAACGTATGTAACAGGCTGTTACAGCTTAACGCTGCCATTGTCAGAGGGCTTACATGTTGCAAAATCCTTGCAAGACATTGGGCTTCAAGACAAATATGGTTTACGAAATTCCAGCCAGTGGCCTATTAAGCAGGCCAATAAATTTCTCAGCTTTTATTTTTGCAAGTGCAAAACTTATTCTATTTTGGTGTTTTTAGGCCTTAAGATAGGTTCTATTTTTCTCTACTGTTTCTTGAAAATTTCCTACTTTTCCTACTTTTCACTCTAAATTGGCATTTACGCGATATTAATACAGAATTTTTTCCTCGCTCGCTTCGCTCCCTTGAATCTTATAAAAAAAATACTATTATATTTTTCCCACAGAGCAGACAGATGAAATGATTCCTGCTTTTAACATCACTACTTTTTCCAAATTGTTATCTGTACTTTTTTGCGTTAGTGCACTTGATAGCAGTATTAATTTCTATTTTTTTTATGAATTCTGTATTTGAAAAAACCCTTCTATCCCTACTGCTTTACACCCAAAATCACTCCTTTATCGCTCATGATTTTTTGTTCAAAACTTTGATCCCTATACTCTTTCCCTACTTTTATGGAAGGGCAGTGAGAGCCTATTACTTGTAGCTTAGTACAGGTTTTTCTTAGATCTTGAAAATGTCCTACTATCCCTATTTTCAATCTAAATTGGCATTTACGCGATAAAATACAGAATTTTTTCCTCGCTCGCATCGCTGGCTCGAATCTTATAAAAATTACTATTATATTTTCCCCACAGAGCAGACGGATGAAATGATTCCTGCTTTTAACATCACTACTTTTTCAAAATTGTTATCTGTACTTTTTTGTGTAAGTGCACTTGATAGCCTTATATATTTACTATTTTTTTATGAATTCTTTATTTGAAAAAGCCATTCTATCCCGACTGTTTTACGTCCAAAATCACTCCTTTATTGCTCATGATTTTTTTCTTTAAAACTTTTATCCCTATACTCTTTCCCTACTTTTTATGGCAGGGCATTGAAAGCATATTACATGCAGATTTATCCCTATACTATTTCCCTACTTTGTATGGAAGGGTATTAAAAACCTATTACATGCAGCTTAGTATACTACTGGTTCAACTGAGAAAGGCCCATCTAGACATAACTGAAAAATTGTTGACTGGAAATTTAAGGAATTAATGCAAAAAATAGTCTCAAATATAAAAGATTCATAATGTTTCAATGGTGGTCAAAACTTGCCAAGATTTAGAATCGAAGCTCAGATAATCATGTATGTCAATAAATGAATAAAAGTACCATAGCACCAGATGATGATACACGTATGACTAACAGGATTATGAAAACAAAATATTGCATTCGAACAATATAATATAAAATGGGGGGGGGGGGGGGGGGGGGGGTCAAGTTATATTTTATGTGTTAGGAGGGGGGTCATCCAAAATTTGGATGATGGATCGAAATTTCAGCCGCCCGCCCCCCTGATACTTAAATAATGAGCGGTCCCTAACACAATGGTATATTGGTGAATTGAAACACTTGGTGTAATCTACACAACATACGCAACCAGTGTGTTAAATAAAAACACACTCCAACAACAAAATGAAAGAGGAATTGACGTTATGGGCAATCAAATCGATTTTAAGAATATTTTACCTTGACCTTTGACCCAAATGTAATATCCGTATTTCGAGACCTCTGTTGTAATTTACACACCATAGGCTATGGTTAAGCCAAATATCGACATCCTTAATCAGACAACGAAAGAGTTTTCGCATTATGAGCTGTTGATATGCTTTTAGATTGTGTGAACCTGTTACCCTTGACTCCGAGGTCATATGGCAATTATGTTTTATTCTTCACACCATAAGCAATCATTTTGCATATATGAACTCCTTCCATCGCAATTTCAGAGATAAATTCACGTTACGACCTATAGACATATTTAAGTACATGTGACCTTGAACTTTGATTCCATGGTCATAGAACTGATCTGGAACGTTTATTGTAATTTACACAACATAGACAATCATTGTGTTAAGAAATGAATTCAATTTTTGGAATGTTCATGGAGTCATGAACACTTCGGGTCTCTTGCAAAGTAAGTGAAGCCCGAAGGGCTTTACGTTAACTTTGCAAGAGACCCGAAGTATTCATGATTCCATGAACCTTCCAAAAAATGAATGTATAACCTATATTTACATTTTATTATAAATAACTAATATATAGAAAGTATTTATAATTTAGGAGATAAAACAATTTTTATTTAATACTTAATCGTATATATGGGTTTGTTGGAGTTAAACGGAAAAGCGGAACAGCTAGTGTGAGCATGGACAGCCAATGGAGCAAACAAGAAGCTTGTTTTGCACAAGCGACTCATGTGTAGCTCGCTGTCAATCACAATACCAGTGTCATATCATGCGAATGAATTCGATGTTCGAAGCGAATTGCACGGGGAAGTGAGCTTGGCAGCTGTCAATTAAATTTTGAGTCGTGCATGGAGCTATGAACGTTTGCAAGAATCTCAAGATTCATTAAAGGCTTGCTTTGAAAATGTAAATATTCAAATATGAACAAATTCAGTAAAAACAGTTGACAGATTTTAGTATATGTGACCTTGACCTTGGACCCAATGTATTATTGGAGAATTGTAACCTTTGTTGTAATCTACACACCATAATCAATCATTGTTCTAAACATGGAAACCCTCAAAGATGAATTCGCATTTTCGACAGGATTTTAAAGATATTTGACCTTGACCTCTGATCCAACGGTCATATTAGTATTTTGAGACATTTAATGTAATTAACACACCTTAGGCAATTATTGTTCCAAATATGAACACCCTCAGTCAAAAAAGAAAAAAAGAAAAGAAAAAAAATGAAATCGCATATGAGCTTTTGGTAAATTTTAAGTATGTGTGACCTTGGTCCTTGATTGCAAGATCATATTGACGAACTAAAACTTTTCTTTTATTCTACACACAATAAGCAATCATTTTGCTATATATGAACTCCCTCCATCAAAATGAAAGAGGAATTCTCGCTATGGGCCATAGACAGATTTTATGAATATGTGACCTTGACATTTAACGTCAAGGACATATTGGTAAATTGAAAACTTTGTTGTAATCTACAGACTATAAGTATTGTTCGCAATATTAACACCCTCCATCAATAAAAGAATATAAATTTTCCTTTTTAAAGGAGGGCTTGCCTAGTTGAAAACCAGCATATGCACCTTGTTTGTTGGGAACACCTCCGAATTCGGTTATTGTTTACACTGCACTAATACCACGTCATAGACAAACAATAACAATAGTTATTGAGTCGGTGGGTAAGATACTCTTCTGGCAAAAGAAAACACAAACAGTTATCTAAAGCTGCACCTAGCCCCATACACTGAAGGACGTTAAAAACGCAAACAATGAAATACAAATTACTTATTTTTAATGTATCCTTTTTTTTTAACTTTGGCAACAGTGAACATCAACATGTCCGCAAAACATGTTTTTAATTTCATGCCAAAATAATAAATAATGTTAGGACAACAGTCTATTGGATAGCAATACATTGTACCCTTAGATTCTAAAGTTGCAAATTGTAATTTGTCTAGGAATCAGACGTGATTTAAAGTAATTGTATCAAAATATTTTTTTATTAAAAACCTTGATACAAATTACCCTCGAAGCCCTATTATTTGTCTGGAACTGACGATAGCCAGCCAGAACGGATATCGTCGATGCAAATATCGTTGATACAGTTGACGTAAGTTGCCGTCTTAACGTCAGGTCGTCAATTTTGGTTAGCCAGACCTGTGTCGATATTTAACTGTCCCTGTATCCTGATAACGATCTCTGAGGTGCTGTAGTTGATCGCCTTTCCCAAAGGCATAGAACTTTTCAAATAGTCATTTCATTTTTTCCATATTAACATATCCCTAATTTATTGCTAGTTGATAGGCTGTTGCTAAGTTCTGATAATCTTACAACTCCACTGAAGACAATTGCATTTATAGACTAGCCATGAACATAACCATTTGGAAAAGAAAGAAATATTATTACAATATTTTACGTGTATTAATGACCATTTTTATTATCAGACTGGTAGCTATTCTATATAGTTGACTGATGGCAATTATAATGGCCAACTTCCAATCGAAGGTTAGTTCCTACTTACTTATAGGAACAAGGTGTTAGAATCTCCTCATCGTGAGGATCTATTTTTATACAGACAAACAGTTTGAATGACCCCTGTACTGTTACAGCAAGTTTTAAAAATTACTCCAGTTGAGTCTGGCGGTAGTGATCGCTGATGACGCTTATGCATGCTTGTAAGAGTTTTGTTTTTGATAAAACCAAGGCACAAAAAGGCATTTAGATACTCTAGGGGTATGCCCTAAACCCCCATTTCTAGATTAATTTAAAATCATCCGAGAATAATATTTGGTTTGTTTCATTAAGGAAACATTTTTGATATTAGTCAAGCAATATTGGAAGTAAGTTTAACTTTTAGACAAGTATAAATTTTCAATAGACAATTTATTGCTCTGACCGCACTTCTACCAGATTCCAAAGCTGCTATTTGTTATCATATGTCATTTAGCCATGACCTGAGTAAATAACCAGGAAATCTCTATCAGCTGATCCAGTGGTCTTGATTTTTCAGATTTCCACCTTATTCCCAAAAGTATACTATAGTACCTAAATGTCAATTTGAACATCGATAGTTGCTACTATAGAGACGCCAGGAACCTACTAAAGATCAAGGGTGGGTCAGAGCACCGTTACTCTAGTAGCTTATCTGGTTCCCTCCTCTAGACCTGTCTAACAAGATGGGTAACATGTAAAGATCTATCAATAGCCTCAAAATGTTTTTATTTTACAAGATAAATCCTTGATGTGTTCTATTTGCGGTCCCTCTTATTTGTTATTCTTAATTAGAGTAGGCTGTGCAGTTTATGCACACACTTTTTGTCCACGATGAAGAATTGAGGTGGGGCATACAGGGCTACTCTTTTTTTACTTGACAACTAATTAAACGTTCGCAACTGTAGCCATTCGGGCGTAAACGTACCCACGCACCTATTATGTAAGAACTTTAGAAGGAACTTTAGCTCGATTCAAAGTGGGCCAATATCATTCCAATTGCACCAGATTGTTCATGTTCAGACAATCGTGGCATGATTAATAAAGTTATAAAACTAAAGCTGCAGTGTATATATACATGCTTATGTACAGACTGCATGTCAAAGAGACCCAGAAGTGTATGGGACACGCCATGATCCCAGAACCAAATTTAGAATTCCTACCTCAAATTATACACAGATATGCTCTGAGCTCGACCTTGCTATAACTGAAACCTGAGGTCAAGGTGACAGTGACCTGGAAACAGTTGGTGACTCTCCAGGGCCCAAGATGTATCTACATACCAAATATAAAATGCTACCATAAATAAAATAGGCGATCTGCTGTGGGTGCATTTTTTCAAGAACTGACTCCTGAGGTCAAGGTCACTGTGGATGAAAACAGTTAGCGACATTCCATGACCCCAACATATGTCCACAAATTGAATTTAGGGGTTAATTTGGCATATAATATGAGACATGCTCTTACAGGGTTCGCACAGACCTGGAAAAGTCCTTGAATTTGACCTTGTCTTGGAAAACTCATGGAATTTGAAAAAAAAACTGCCTTTTGCCCTGGAATTTTGTACAAATCACTCTTGAAAATATGAATTAGTCTTTGAAAATATAAAAATACAACTAGTCCTTTCAGATTTATGGGATGCGCATAAAAACTGTGTGAAAATCGCAAAAAAAACTGACTGAAATCGCTAGATAGACGTCAAAGAGCGAGGTGCAACTCGTATTCTTTTCTATTCAATTTATGCGGTAGTCCTGGTTTTTATCACCTGTGTCAGAATCAAAGAAATCGAGTGCGCCTTTTCATCTCGATGCTTCTGGCTGAAAAAAGGTGCATTTTCACGTTGTCTTATACAAAATTGGGAAGAAATTGAGTCCTTGAAAAATGAAAAAGTCCTGAAAAAGTCCTGGAATTCTGTTTTCCCATTTCCGTACGAACCCTGTCTTAACACTATGTTTTCCTTGCTGTCGGTGAGTTGTCTTTTGTTCCCATACACACGACCGTTATGCTAACAGTATGTTATATAAATAGACAACCAGGTAGGGGTATCACTATTCCGACACAAATGCTTGCGGCGAGAGCGCCGCAAGCAAAAAGAGGAGTTTGCGTTTGTGTGACAGATTCATCGTATAATTTGACCTTTGACTCCACGGTCATACTATGCCGAGATGGTTCTTGTGACTCCAGTGTCATTTTATGCAGAGCTGGTTGCTGCATTTCCAAGGTCATCTTGTGATAAGATGGTTGTTGTACACAACATAGGCAATATGTGTGCCAAATAGGAACGCCCTTGGCTTCAAGCAATTAGGTAGAAATGAAGAATATTTGACCTTGGTCTTTGATCCCACGGTAATATCCGTTTTCTAAGACCATTGTTGTAGTGTGCACATGATTGACAATCATCTTGCCAAATATGAACACCCTCGGTCAAAATATTAATGAAGATTTCATGTAACCCACAATAGACAGGCTTTAAGTATATGTGACCTTGACCTTTGGTCCCACGGTCATTTCGGTGTTCTAAATAGCCACTTGTTATCTACACGCCATAATCAATCAGTGTGCCAAGTATATGAACACGCTCTGTCAAAAAAAATGAGACGTTGGAGTCTCGAGCGAAAAGACTGAATTTAGCATATGTGACCTTGACCTTAGATTCCAAGGTCATTTAAGTGATGTAAAAAACTATTCTACACCCATCGACGATAACATCCTAGGTAGACAATCAATAAGTGTACCAAATATGATGATCCTAGGTAAAAAATGAAGGAAAGGTTTGCTTTACAAGCCGTTATAAAGACAGTTTTTGAAAGATTTTAAGAAAATGTGACCTTGACCTTTGACTCTTAGGTTAGATTGGAGCTCTGTATAGACTTTTGTTATTTACACATCATAATCAATCATTGTGCCTTATATGAACACGCTCCGTCAAAAAATGAAAAAGCCTTTGGCGTTCCGACCCGTAAGACTGAATTCAGTATATGTGACCTTGACCTTGGACTCCTTAGGTCAGTTCAGTGATTTATAGACCTATTGTCTTGTACACCCCGTGCCAAATATGAACATTTTAGTTAAAAATGAAATAAGTGTTTACGTAATGAGCCGTTATAACGACAGTTTTTGACAGATTTAAGTATACGTGACCTAGAACTTTGACTCTTATGTCAGATTGGAGCTCTGAATAGACTTTTATTTTCTACACATCATAATCAATCAGTCTGCCTTAATTGAACACATTCGGCCAAAAAGGAAAGAGAAATTCGCGTTACAACACGTAAGACTGACTTTAGTATATGTGACCTTGACCTTGGACTCCAAGGTCATATCAGAGATTTAAATAGACTATTGCCTTTTATACCCCATCGACAATCACTGAAGGAGGAGTTAGCGTAAGTAACTTAGGCGCGGACAGACAGACGGGACCGATAACAATTTAACCAACTTTTTAGCTCACCTGAGCCAAAGGTTCATTGCATGTCCGTCATCCGTCATCAGTCGTGTGTCGTCAGTTGTGTATCGTCAACAATAAGTTTAAAGAAGATCTCCTGAACTACTAGCTGGATTTTGACCAAACTTGGCAGATATGTCCCTTATATAGCCCTCTTTAATTGTTCAAAGTTGCATACTTAGATCACACAGGCTAAAAAAAGATTTTCGAGATGAAAACTTTAAAAATACTCTTGTCTGAAACCACATGGCATTGAGCTTTGATATTTAGTCATCTAGTGGACCTCTACTAAGTTTATTAAAACTATGCCCCTGAGGCCATAAATGGCCCTGCCCCGAGAGTCACATATTTTGCTTAGGCTTATCATATGGAAAACATGAAACAATCTTCTTGTCTGAAACAACAAAGCATAGAGCATTGATATTTTGTTTGTATCATCATATAGTAGACTTTTAATTATGCCCCGTTGGCCAAAAAACCCAGCCCCTGGTCATGTCTTTTACATAGGCTTATATAGGGAAAACATGAAAAAATATTCTTGTCTGAAACCACAAAGCATAGAGCCTTGATATTTGGTATGTATCATCATAGTGTGGACCTCTACCAACTTTGTTCAAATTATACCCCTGTGGCCCAAAATGACCAAACTTTGTTCAAATTATACCCCTGTGGCCCAAAATGACCCCGCCGCAGGTCTCACATCGGCTTATATAGGGAAAATATGAAGAAAAAAAACGTCTTGTCTGAAACCACAAGGCATTGAGCCTTGATATTTGGTATGTGGCATCATCTTGTGGGCCTCTGTCTTGTTTGTTCAAATTATGCCCAAAAATGTCCCAATGCAGGGAGTCACATGTATTGCAACGGCATATATAGGGAAAACATGAAACAAACATGTTTTATGTAACCACTAGGTCTAGAGCCTTGATATTTGGTTTGTAGCATCACCTAGTGAACCATTACCAAGTTTGTTCAAACTATGACCCTTCTGTAAAATATGACCCCATCCTCCATCCCGGTTTTATATATAGTTATGATGATTATATACAGTAAAAAAGCTATTTTGGCTTTTTGTGTAAGGATCTTAACTTGCAGTTCCCAAAAGCTGTTATATCAAACAAATTCTCACTATGGGCCATGATTGCCCAGTGTCTGTAGATAAGCACAACAGTGTCAAAAAATTACCCACCCCCTTGAGCCCTTAGGTGGGGGTCAAAGGTCATATAGTTTAATTGTCCATAAAAACTCGGTTGTCAGTATTTTAACAGAAATTTGCATGCAAACAGAGGAACAATAGGTATGATACAAATCAAGCAGGATTTTGAAGGTCAATGATCGATCCACTGAGCGGACTGATGTCAAAAATCAACCTTTTTCAGAATATGGTCACGTTGCATATCAAATTAAAGGGAGTGAAGCATACAATGACATGCTAACAAACAGTTTGCCCTTGTACACACCCTTGACCCCTGGGGTTGGGTCAACAGGCCATTTTTTTCTTTTTCTGAAAGTAGTCATGAAATTGATAGCAATGAAGCAGAACATCATGCAATCAATTAGTTTGCCCTTTAACACACCTTTGATCCCTGGGTGGGGTCAAAAGCTCAAAATTATTTTTTTCTGAAGGTGGTCATGTTGCATATTAAATTAAAGGGAAAGAAGTGTAGAACATTATGCAAGTAAAATAATTTGACATTATGCACATTCTTGACTTTTTTAGTTGGGTAAAAAGGTCAGACGTTAAAATTTTGCAAATTGAACTTAGCGACTTGTTAGGCTGAGTGATACGCAGGATGGACTTGGGAATTGGAGAATTGGGTTGATATTTTATGGTAAACAATCTCTCCTCATGACATGGATTCAGGTGAGCGATCCAGGGCCCAAGGCCCCTCTTGTTTTCAAAAAGCGTGGATTAAACTCTAGAAACATGATGTGATGCCATCATCGTGTTATAATGGGCGACTTTATATGAAATATGTATACGTCTTTTAGGAGAAATTTTGCAACAATCACTGAGGGTCTGGATGGGGTATAATGTTTAGTGAATAATGGCCCTTTTTATAATGAATAGTGAATAATGAGCCAAAAAATAATGAATAGTGAATAATGGGTGCCTAAAAATTAATAAATAATCTTATTTTTAATGAATTGTAGAAACAATTAATGAATAGTGAATAATCAGAATTCTTTGCCACCTTTCTTACTTTTAATGAATAATTGGTCTAATGAATAACCCAAAATTTTAATGAGATGAATAATTGGGCTAACTTTTTTAATGAATAGTGAATACCAGACCCCCACCCCACCCAGGCCCTCATCACTATTATTGGAAAGGCTAAAAAGAATAAAAAAAAGTAATCCTTGTAACTGGTGCAGGCAAGTAAGAGTTACAAGCTGTGGAATTTTGTCATTTCAAGAAAGTAATGCAATGAATGAGATCGAACTTGGGCATAGACTATCTAGTGTTTTGTTCGCTTCCGTAACTGAGTCACCGGTAAAAACAATCAGATGCGACAGGCGGGACGACAGGACAGTTCACCGACACAAAAACATTTTGAAGACAGTTCACCGACACAATTGAGACACAGTTCACTGAGAGACAGTGTTACCAGGTCTGTGAGCTCAGGCAAAATCTATCTGTCCGCATGACAGCAGTGGCGTGTAATATTTTGTTTGATTTTGACGACGGACATCAAACATAACAGTGGGCCTAGCATCAAAGGTCATTTAAGTAAAAAAAATAGCAATAATAATAAATAATAAAAAAATAATAATACTATGCCAATTGTAATATTTACACCTGCGTAATTGAGTTTATAATCAATATTCGATCATATCATTAATTTAAGACACAACTTTCTTATTAAATTAAAGGCACAATATATTAAATCAAGTCAAGGTTTTATTCAAGTCCCCTTAACTGAGATTTATGCTGGATATACAATAAATGAATTCTTAGACGCTCTCGAATCAAGTTTTATGGTGAGGGACATCTGCAAAATCAAACTCAGTTTATTCTAAAATCGGAAAGTTGCGAATAAAGGACATCCGACCAAAGTCCCAGAAGTGAAAATATTCATGCTGAATATGTTTATGCGCTGCCCCTCTCCCAATGCTTTATCCTGTATTTATAAGCAGAGTAGAAAATAGGGTGGATGCTGATCAGATGGCTTAGTCAGAGGCTAGCTAATCTGAATCTATAATATACAGTGCTTTAGATCTACAGTGTTTACCAAATTGATTTATAAATCTGCCACTGAATTAGCGGTCCATTGAAACACCCCAAACCACCCCAAACCTCCACCAAACCACCCCAAACCACCTCCAAACCACCCCAAACCGCCATTAAACCACCCCAAACCGCCATCAAACCACCCCAAACCACATTAGTCCGGCCTCCCCAGATATACAAGTACACCTTCGATCCCTCTCCTACCCCCTACACTCTCACCGGACCAAGTCAGCCACAACCTTTATATTCATCCTTTTTCGCTTCACGCCAGCAATTCTTTCATTAATGTGCTGTATTGTGCTGTCAAATAATTTACAAACATTTGAAGTTATATACTATACTATTACATTACCATTGCGCAGTCATGGTAGTATAATTTCCCTGATTCTAAAAGGTCTATGTGCCCCAAGATTGAATTCAATGAAGTGTTTGGTTTCTCTCCAGTATGAACAATATATAGTGAGACACCTTGATGCTTATTTGGTTTGATGCGTTTTATGGTGATCAGAAAGTTTAAAATGAGTTTTAAAGTGGTTTGGCATACCACTTGTGGATGTTCGGGATGGTTTTGTGTAGTAATATGTGATCTAGGGACCATCGCTTACTGTCGAACCATTACATTTTTTCCAGCATAGATCATGCAGTTAGGCACTTTTATTTGGTTTTTGACCCTGGCATGGTAATAACAAAGTATAAAATGCGTTTAAAGTTGTTTAAACATGTGGTATGAGTGTGTTTGGGGGTGGTTTGGGGTGGTTTGGTGGAGGTTTGGGGTGGTTTGGGTGGTTTGGGGAGGGTTGTCGGTAAAAGCCCTAGCCGGACCGTGCCGGACCGAACCTACGATTGTGACCGAAGTTGGTCTCCGGAGAATTACGATTTTCGGTACCGGTTTTTATAACCTCATAAAAAGTGAAGTAAATATGGATGAATTATAGCAATTAAAACGTTTAAATCAATGCGCACTTTACACACACCGATTCGCTATTAAATAAGGACAGGTTTGCAAATTAAAATAATGTTTGGTATTTAAAAAAATGAGAAAAATCACTAACAGTTGAAACTCGGTTTCTCGCTCCCGGATTGTTCGGTAGATTCCGTGAAACGTCGTTTCTGCCGGGTCTGCCGGTTCGTTTTGGCACTGCAAAAATAACTATTATATGGCCAAATATCTTCAGATCTTTGTCAGTGAATGAATGGATTGATAGTTTAGCAGACAAATAGCCAGATCCTTTTAAAATACAAAGACCTTAGTCATGGATTAGTGCTTTGAATGCCGGTTTTGCGGTCTGCTGGACTGCTTCATTTGCCGGGTCGATTTGGCAGTGTTACTTTACGACTACATGAATGCACTTAAATGACAGACAGACAGATGAACATACAGGCAGACTATATGTTTGATAGATAGATCGTTTAAAAAAAAACACTGACCTGAGTCATGTAAAGTTGTGATATAACTATGACCTAGTGCCGGTTTTGCCGAATCTGCTAGAGCATTTCAACTGCCGGGTCTGCCAGAGCGTGTCATCTGCCGGGTCTGCCAGAGCGTGTCATCTGCCGGGCCTGCAGGACTGTTTCATCTGATAGATATACATGTACAGACTAATCTGATCTAGACAGCAGACAGACAAACAGACAGACAGATCTTCGTCAAATTTACATACCTAAGCAATCAGTTTTTGCCGGGTCTGGCAGACCATTTCATCGGCCGGGTTTGCCAACTGCTTCATTTGCCGGGTCGATTTGGCAGTGTTACTTTACGACTACATGAATGCACTAAAATGACAGACAGACAGATGACCATACAGGCAGACGAAATGTTTGATAGATAGATAGATCCTTTAAAAAAATCACAGACCTGAGTCATGTAAAGTTGTGATATAACTAGGACCTACTGCCGGTTTTGCCGAATCTGCTAATTAAAGCATTTCAACTGCCGGGTCTGCCAGAGCGTGTCATCTGTCGGGTCTGCCAGAGCGTGTCATCTGCCAGGCCTGCAGGACTATTTCAGCTGATAGATATACATGTACAGACTAATCTGATCTAGACAGCAGACAGACAAACAGACAGACAGATCCTTTTCAAATTTACATACCTAAGCAATCAGTTTTTTGTCGGGTCTGGCAGATCGCTTCATCTGCCGGGTTTGCCGACTGCTTCATTTGCCCGGTCGGTTTGGCAGTGTAATTACGACTACATAAGTGCACTAAAATGACAGACAGACAGATGAACATACAGACAGACGAAATATTTGATAGATACATAGATCCTTTAAAAAATTCACAGACCTGAGTCATGTAAAGTTGTGATATAACTAGGACCTACTGCCGGTTTTGCCGAATCTGCTAATTAAAGCATTTCAACTGCCGGGTCTGCCAGAGCGTGTCATCTGCCGGGTCTGCCAGAGCGTTGTCATCTGCCGGGTCTGCCAGAGCGTATCATCTGCCGGGTCTGCCAGAGCGTGTCATCTCTCTCTCTCTCCCTCTCCCTCTCTCGCCCCCCCCCCCTCTCTCTCTCATCTGCCGGGTTGTTTCGGCAGTGCCTAAGCAACTAGATCTACTATAAAAATTAGTTGGTCACAGCTTTGTCAAAGACAGACTGACAGACGGAGGGACCAACAACAGACAGACAGACAGATGTAGACATATGATAGATCGATATACTCTCTCTCTCTCTCTCCCCCCCCCCCTCTCTCTCTCTCTCCCTAAAAACCTCAGTATAAAGCTCACACAGCTAACCAAAGAGAAGGAATCAATGTATTTTGGATTGTCATTTTATACATCTGACAAGTCTCGTCGGGACAGATCATGCGCGGATCCAGAAAGTTTTGACAGAGAGGGTCCACTTTTGACAATTTTTCTTTTTTAGATGTTGAGGGGAGAGAGGATCCAAATACCACTATAAGCGCGCCATCATCGGTCCGCCAGCGAAACGCCAATTAAATGGCGTTTCGCTGGCGTGCCAATGATAGCCCAACATTGAATGCTGGCTTGGTAGCTTTGTGATTTTTCAGGGGATCCGGACCAGTATTGCTAAGAAACCCTATATTTTTGTGATTTTCCAGAGGGGAGGTCGGACCACCTGTCCCCCCTCTGGATTTGCGCATGCAGATCGCCTTTAATTCCCCCTATGCCACGCCACGAGAAAACCTGACTTTGTTCCGTGCGAAAAACGAAGACGGAGACCAGCCTGTGCATCCGATTAGCGCCTGTATTGTTCGCTAGATATTCCAACTTGTTACAAGCAAAGGTTCCGTATTCTTGTTAAACATATGCAGATTGGTTTCAGACTAAAGGCCCTGTCACACTATAACGTTTTAGCCAACGTATGCCGATGTATGAAATATATATCTAGTACGCTGGCATACGCTGAAATCTAATTAAAAATCAGAGGAAGCCTCTCTCTGAACTTATGCATCTAGCGTACGCGAAACGAACAGAGAACGTATGTCTAACTTAAGAGTAACTTATTCATAATTTATTCCCGACGTAACATAACTTCTCATACATGACGTCGCGTCTGGGAGTGAAATAACGCCATGCAATAAAATCGATAAACCACTAGTGGTTTATAGATTTTCGGGAAACGTTATGAAGTGACGTTTTTAACGTCACGCATATGGCGAAACCCTAACGTTTTTTTACGCTAAAGATATGAATTTAAAATAATTTTAATGTCATATGATAAATAGAATCTAACATTCGTGCTCCTGTATTATTGAATTTATTAAACTCGTTGCGAAAAACAGATAAAATGCTCGGCAAGCCTCGCATTTGATCTATTTTCCCCAACTCGTTTAATAAATTCAACAATACATGAGCACTCATGTAAGATCCTCTATTTATACTTGTATCAGCGTATAAAAGCGTATGCCCAGCGTATCACTAGCGTTCTTGACTTATGAGAAACATATGCACAACGAACGTCTAACGTATGTTGAATTGTACATATAACGCACGTTAACTTATGTATAACTTACATGTAGCGTACATCTAACTTATGTCAACGTATAAGACAGTACACAATTTTGAAACCACTTTGTCATATGACAGCGTATACCAACGTACTGTAGCGTGTTCGTAACGTATTGAAAACGTATCTCTAACGTATTCAGCGTACACCAACGTATACTTGCTTAATTTCTCATACGTCCGCATACGTTGGTGCTAACGTACCTTAACGTATGTATAACTTACCTGCTGCGTACATCTAGCGTATGCCTAACGTATAGAAGCAGTACGTACTCATACGCTGTAATTTTTATGGATGCACAAAATGTTGGACCACTTGGCCGTATGTCAACGTATACCACCGTACTATAGCGTATTCGTAACGTGTTTAAAACTTATTTCTTACGTGCTCAGCGTATACCAACGTACTTGCTGAATTTTTCATACGTCGGCATACGTTGGTGCTATACGTCGTAGTGTGACAGGGCCTTAACCTACAGGTATCTGCACAGTCTGAAGACTAGTTTTTGCTCGAAGTGTCATTTTTACAACATTTATGCATGCAGCAATGTCATTGTTTGTAATTTTCTCAGATGCACATGCTTAAAGATTTTTTGTGTGTCTAAAACGTTTGTTTACTCATACAAAATACAAATCCCTTAACTTTTGGCGGTGATTTAATATGAGCTGTCGTATAACAAACCCTGTCAACCACCCTGCCCAGTCTCACATGCGGAGACTTCAAAATTTGACCGTTCGACATGGAAATAAGCTATACAGATGTACATTATATTGACTATCCAACGAACACTTTTAATGCACTGAGAAGATGTACATCGTTATTTGTTGGTGCTTTACGTATCAGTCAATATTTTCAGTCATGTCAGGTTTTCCTGTCTTCCTGGTTTGAACCAGTACCAAGCAGAGGATAACTGGGGTCTTGTTCAAGGTAACAAAACGGTGCTCCGGGGAGTCTCAAACTAGCGACCCTTTGAACACAGACCTGCCTCTCTTAACCAGTAAGCCACTGTGCTATTTGCAAAAATTCTAACCTTGGCACGCATCCCGTTACATATTAAACATGTGAGCCCTTGACCAGTGTCATTGGAAGTTCCACTATGTTCCGAATATCAAGGCTCTATATAGGCATAGCGATTTTAAACAAGAAAAAAATGTCATTTTTGGTTCAAATCTATATATATATAACCAGTGGTTCTGGAGATGTCTTTTGAAGCAAATGGTGACGAGACACTACACGACGGACAAACATCCAATGATTACTAAAGCTCACACTGAGCCTTTGACTCATGTAAGCTAGAATACTCAGTGCCCAGCCTTACGCTCATCTTTGTTTTTGCTTTTAACTTCAGCATTATTGACGATTTTCTTTAAACATTGCGAGTAGATTGAAGTTTTAAATTACATATAAGTTGAAAATTGGATATGGAAAAAGATAACAAGTCTAGAATTTATTATATTTATGGCAAGCAATTCAAAAGTGTAGAAACAGCAACTACTTATCTGGCGACGTCTGGACTCTGCTGATTACCTTTGCAAACACTTTGTACCCAGAATGGCGACACTGATCTGGACCCTGGCCGTTTGACACTCTGATAGTGTTCCGGTGAGATTATATTAGAAAAAATATTTTGAGGAATACCAGAAGACGACAACAAAACATGTAAAATAGCCAGCATGCAAACAGTAACGTGCATATTTTTGGTCTCGTCGCGCGTCGTAGAAGCCATCATGAGGGACCTTTCCGTGAAATTATTTTGAATTTGAACCAGTGGTTCAGGATGAAATGTCATTAAAGACATTTCTTATCTAGAGCTCTGGCAGCCCCTTTGATCAGTGGAATGGAACCATTTGCGACATTTTGATAGAATGCATCACGGGGAAACAATTATGTGTAATTATTTTGAATTTGGACCAGTGGTTCAGCACGGTAATTGAGCTAGTGCATGAGATTTCCAACAATTTGACATTTTGACATGTGTAGACTCCGACGAGCCTGTGCAGCCTCCTTTTAAGCTTAGATACCCCAAATGGTGTTCAGTCAGTAGCTTAACAACCACAGAATGCTCAAGTGACTAGCAAAGGCTCTGATCAGGCTTTGCTGGTCGCACATACCACATTGTTGGAAATGTCATGCACTGGCTCATATGTCGTTTAAAGATATTTCTTATCTGGAGCTCTGACTGCCCTTTAGTTTAGCAGAGCGGAACCATTTGTGCTATTTTAGGTAAAGGGAATTATGAGGAACAATTCTGTGATTTTTTTTTCAATTAGGACCAGCGGTTCAGGAGGGAATGCCATTAAAAGACATTTCTTATCTCTGGCAGCACCTTCATTCGTTTGAGCAGAACCATTTGTGCAATTTTGGTAGAAGGCATCATGAGGAAAAACTCTGTGAAATGGTTTTGAATTTGAACAGGGGTTTGAATTTGAACAGTGGTTCAGGAGATGTCTTTTAAAGGTATTTCTTATCTAGAGCTCTGGCGGTCCTTTTGCTCAGCGGAGCGCAATCATTTGTGTAATTTTGGTAGAGGGTATTATGAGGAACAATTCTGAGAAATTATTTTGAATTTGGACCAGTGGTTCAGGAGGAGATGTCTTATAAAGATATTTCTTATCTGGAGCTCTGGTGGCCATTTTGTTCAGCGGGGCAGAACCATTTGTGCAATTTTGATGTAGGGTATCAAGAGCAACAATTCTGTGGAATTATTATAAATTTGAACCAGTTGTTCAGGAGATGTCATTTAAAAGTTTTTTTCTTATCTGGAGCTCTGGCAGCCCTCCTGTTCAGTGGAGTGGAGCCATTTGTGCAATTTTGAAAGAGGGCATCATGAGAAAGATTCATGTGAAGCTATATGAAAAATAGTAAGTGAGTATGATCAGGAAATACCACAATCACAAACTGCAGACAAACCCATGGTACCACGGGGAAGAGACACACAAAAATCATGAGACACCAGGAAGACAAACTAAGCAAAGCAACCAGCTCTCTCTTCCCCAAGAAATATTCAGCTCGCATGGAAGCCTTCTAACTATTGCAATGTATCATCATGGAGAAACACTTTAATCAATTAACACACTATGATGAAACAAAGAAAAGGGCTCATGGCTCACAGATAGTCAGAGCTAAAGAAAACCTCAAGTTGAGCCACGGTGGGTTCAGCTACAGATAAGCATCAGGCACCAACCCACCGATTAAAGCTTTACGTCAGAGCCGTCATAGAGTCTGAGGCCTGACCCACCGTTGTGCAATTAAAGAGGAAACCATAGCTATAAACCGTGATTGGATTTAAAACCAGGCATGCAGACTGTCGCATGACATCCAAGTTATATCCAACCTTTATATAACGTTTGATAAAAATTTTGAATTGATCACTAAAATTAGATTTTCCAACAATTCGTTTGAATTTATAAACTAAATCACCATAAAATATAGGTTGTGATAAGCCTTGTTGAAGAAGAGTTTTTAACCCAATGTTGTATTTAACAATTAACTCTGAGTATCTATGGTAGAATTTAGAGAATGCTTTTCGAATTTTATGATATCTATAACCTTGTTTTAATAACTTAGCAGTTAATTATTAGTTTCTGTTGTTGAAGTCATCAACATCAGAACACACTTTTGCAAAACGAATAAGCTGAGAAATATATACGCCAAAGGAAGAGGAGCGAGGAATATCTCCATCAAGAAATGGGAAATTTATTATTTCAAAATTAAAATCATCCCATTTATCATAAATTTGAGAAGAAACTATGCCACTTGTTATGGCAAGTTCAAGTCCAAAAACGGAGCTTGAGTATCAGAAGAATTCGCCTTATTTAACTGAAGTTCAGTAGGATATATCTGACCTACCATTTGTTCAAAATTAGGATTAACAATATTAAGTAAGTCATCTAGATATCTGGAGGTGGAGTTAAAAGCTTCAATAATATCAGTTTAATTATTGTCTGACAGAGACAACACGAAGTCTCTCTCATAACAAAGCAAAACCAAATCTGTAACAAGAGGAGCACAATTAGTACCCTTTGGAATACCTACAATTTTTCTATATTTCTTACCTGGAGCTCTGGCAGTCCTTTTGTTCAGCGAAGCTGAACCATTTGTGCAATTTTGTTAGAGCGTATACAGAGGAACAATTTTGTGAAATTAATTTGAATTAGGATCAGTGGTTCAGGGATTTCTTACCTGGAGCTCTGGCAGCCCTCCTGTTCGATGGAGCGGAACCATTTGTGCAATTTGAAAGAGGGTTCATGTGAAGGTTTATGAAATTTGGACCAGTGATTTAGGAAGAGATGTCCTTTAAAGAAAAAGTTGACGGACGGACGCACGACGGTCGATGGACAAAGACCAATCACAATAGCTAACCTTGAGCCTTCTGCTCAGGTGAGCCACAGAGGAAACTGAACTATGTGTAAAATAGGATAGCCAGTAGCTCTATATTGTGCTCTATGGAAGATTAATACAGAGTAAACAAGTTGATCAGGATGCCCCATTTCATGATCCATTGCAAACGCTAAAATTCAAGATACTTGTCTCTGACTGTGTAATTAAAAAGGGTGTCAAGACAATTCCCTTGCTCATTTATTATGTCAAGTTATATATGTTATATATACATCCTTTAATAAGTACTCTAGTCTTAGAAACTTAGTGAATCATTTAAGTGAAACGGCCTCATTTGCGCTCTGTTCATTCTGTATTGCATGGCTGTACCTGCTGTGGTAAATCTAGCTCAAAACGTTACCTCTGTTTTAGCACCTCAGAAGTACTAAGACTTCATATAAGTTTTTGAATACTTAGGGAAAGATAATAAGTGCAGTGACATAATTAGGTGAAAATATGTTTTTTGCATGTATAGAAAGGCTACATTTATAAAAGTTAACTAGCTGAGATATTATTCTTTTCACAGAAATATCAAGGTACATCAGTTCAGGCTGTCATTGTTTTTAACGGCATTCTGTTTTCTCCTACTTGCAGGCTATCACTTAAAACGCATATTCAAAGAGCCAACTATTAGGTATTCATATCAGTTTCCGAAATGGATATTTTAATGTCTTCAATTTGTAGCCCAAATTTCAATTTACTTTTTCTTAATTTGATAAAGTAACGTATGTTACAGGCTCTTACAGACTAACGCCCCAACGCAAAGAGTGCAAACATTTCTTAAAGACCCTCGGCTTTTCATTCGCTACCAGATAGTCTGCAAAATTCCCTAGGGGGGAGGGGGGGGGGGGGCAAATCTATTCCTAACCATCCGTCTAATACATGTGTAGTTGCGTTTCTTTTACAGTTCGGTATATAATAATGGTGGAATGGTCCGGTAGGAGGGGGGTTGGGGTGTCACTTGAAGTATGGCATATTTTGACCATGATCTTTACCTCTAAGGTTATATCGGATATTAGAACAGTCGTTGTCATCTACACAACATAGATTACTATTGTGCTTAATATCAACTATCACCATCAAATATGTTATCGAAAGTTTTCCACGAAATGAACTAACGTGATCACATTTGAAATGTGTGGATATTGATGCTGGGCACTTCCTTTAAACAACATGACCTCGCTCACTTGAGTACCATTTGAACCAAGAATACGTGTATCTATCTTTAACCGTGGCATAATGAATGTTAATGCAAAGCAATGGTCATAAATTGATAATGATCAGTCCCCGCCATGACTCAGCTTGAGTTTTTCTTCAGCTCTGGCTGTCTCCAAGTCGTGAGCTCTCTTCCTTGTTTCATCATAGTATGATTGTTTCTCTGTGCTGATGCATTGCAAGAGTTAGGAAGCCTTCATGCGAGCTAAACAAGTTTTGTGTTTTAACAGCAGCAGAATCTAGGCCGAAGAATTGGTAAGTAAAATTCATTTAAGAACTGAGTCGGTGGCTACGACTGCTGTCGGTTCTGTTGTCGTTAACTCATTGTTTGTTGCTGCTACAAAGAGTCAGTGTCAGGGCCTCTCCTTTTACAAAGTTGGTTTCTTCTTTCAAAGCTGTTTTTGACATTCAAGTTGTTGGGTCAATACTACAGCTGTTATATGAGAAGCATTCATTTTGCAACTGATGTCCTGCAAACACAAATGGTATCGTGAGAAAAAAAAATACCACGAATTGTCAAGAATGGAAACGAATATCTGTTTATATTCGGTCGGTTCGTGCATGCATTCAGCGTATTCTAACTTTATTGCAGTACTTCCAAATAGATTTCTGCACACTGTAGTGAATTCGTCGCAGCATCTTGGTGATGCCGAATTCCACGAATATTCGTAACTGTTTCTAACCAGTTTCGTTACTGTTTTGAAGAACATCACGAATTGGTTGAAAAAATTATTATTCTTCATGAATCGTAATATTTTTCGATTCTTGGTGAAATAGGGGCATTAGGCAGAAAATCATTATTTTTAGACCAAAAAAATCGTTAACCACGTTATCTTGGTGGCTAAAAACCGCTAATCAAGATTAAATATGGCCAAAAATCACTAACCCATCATGCCCTCAAACATGTGGTAGAAGACATCTGAATTCATTCTTAAGTGAAAAATGACACATATACTCAGTAAACTTCATAAACTTGCAAAAAGCAATTTAAGAGGAAACGCCCCAGTATAACATGATTTTTTCATGTTATAGTTTTTCTTGTTGATCTTTATAGCGTTCTCAGCTGGTCGCATAGCCCTTTCAGCCGCGACGAAACACTTTATACTCTGCTTATTGGTTCGACCAAGGAAAGCGTCCCGATGTTGCTGAAAATTGTTTGGTTTGTTGCTTTACGTCCCAGTCAACAGCTATGATCATGTCGGGACGGTCAATTCACCTAACCAAATATTTCACACTTCATAAATTCCACACCGGTACGGGTGACCCGTACCGATATATCACTTCTGGCTCATATGAAATTACGTACGGGCGATTTCGATAATTTTTGGGGTGTAAAATTCGTGCTTAAATTTCACATGTTTGTCATATTGCTTCGAGTTTTTACCGTGTGAAGAACTGGTACGATTTTTCTCAGATGTGAAGAATTGCATGGTACTTAATTTTCACAAATGTGAAGAGTCGGTACCAAAATCTCAGACGTGTGAAGAATCGGTACCAAAACCTCACATCTGTGAAGAATTGGTAGCAAATTATCACTTGTGAAAAATTGATATCAAAACCCACATGTGTGAAGAACTTGTACCCAATCCTCACACAAGTGAAAAATTGGCACTAAAACATCAGATTAGTCTGATGTGAAAACTGGCTCTTAATCGTTACAGATGTAAGTAAGTAAGTAAGTAAGTAAGTAAGTAAGTAAGTAAGTGACAAAACTGTGAAGATTGGAATCGAATGCAAAACGTAGCAGCTTTATCAATGAGAGGGATACGCATGTATGCTCTATGACATTTGCCTACGTGCGTATTTTTCACAAAGTGAGATATTGGTACGGAATATGTGACGTACAGGTACCATTTTTCGCGTGCCATGAGTAATTGGTACAAATTCTTCACAGTTTGAAATTTGCGAAGTGTGATATTTGCGGTTCAACAGTGCATCAACAAAAAATGAGGGCGCACTTCGTGACGGCATCGGCATATATATTTTGACATCTACAAAGTTAGTGTTCGTTGACATAATGCCTATCTAATTTACATGAATGTTCAAGTCTCTGTATCGGTATGAACAGGCTGGTCGGGATAGTATCTCATGCGATAGCTCATCTATTAATCGTAGCCAAAGTCTAAGGCCTTTGAAAGGATAGACAAGGCACCTGTTTAATCAACGCTTAGCATCCGGAATCAGAGAACCGCATGGGTGTTTACGCTGCGTTCTAGCAGAATGCATATATGGTGTATAAAGAGGTGGCAAGCAACGTTGCATTTGTAGTAGATGGGCCAACTTGCTCAGATACAGAGATTGATTAGAATATTAGAAATTTGCAAGTTGAACTATTGTACACCCAAGAGAGCGAGTGATAAAGGCGCTGATCACTCTGTGCGGATGCGCAGGCTGGTTTGTGCCTTTGTTTCTCGCATTTCCTCATCTATCTATCTATCTATCTATCTATCTATCTATCTATCTATCTATCTATCTGTCTATCTGTCTGTCTGTCTGTCTGTCTGTCTGTCTGTCTGTCTCGCGGTCTTTGACAAAGCTGTGATTCTGTTGCATAGCAGTTGTTAAGGCACTGCCAAAACGACACGGCAGATGAAATGGTCTGGCAAAAACCGGCAGTAGGCCTAACGCACCAATCTATGACTTATACATGTAGGTCTATGTCAATTTGAAATGATTTTTTCTGTCTGTCTGTCTGTATGTATGTATGTCTGTCTGTCAGATGAAACGGGTCAAGCGGACACGGCAGATGAAACGGCCTGGCAGATGAATCGATCTGGCAGACCCGGCAGATGAAACGGTCCGGCAGACCCGGCAGAGGAAACGGTCCGGCAGACAATCTAAAACCGGCAGTAATTAAAACTCACGGATCCATGACTCAGGTCTTTGAATTTAAAATAATCTATCCATCTCTCTATCAACCAGTCTGTCTGTATGTCTGTCTATCTATCATTGACAATGCTCTGAACATGAAAGTTTATTTTGGCACTGCCGAAACGACCCGGGAGATAAAACTGGTCCAGATATAGATACATGTAGGTCTTGAAGTGATCGGACAGTAATGCACAGATTCATGACTTGCGTAGGTTTGTTAATTTTTAAAGGATCTATTATTGTCATAACTGTGAAAATATTTGTGACCATATAAAAAATAGTTAGGTCGACAGTGCCTTCAGAGCGACCCGGCAGTTGAACAGACAGAAACAATGTTCCGCGGAATTGACCTAATTAAACGGGACGACAATTTTAGCTTAAATGCCATTCTAATTTGTATATTGTCTTTATTTCAGTGGTTCTTCATTGCATAACGCATGTGTAAAATATTTATAAAAGTTTTAATTTGCTTCAATTCATCTCGATTTACTTCACTTTTCAGTTAGTGATAAAAGCCGGTACCGAAAACCGTTATTCTCCGGATACCAACTTCGGGTGCAATCGTAGGTTCGGTCCGGCACGGTCCGGCTTTTACCGACAACCTTTGGGGAGTTTCAATGGACCCCTGAATTAGCTCATATCCTGTTGGAAATGATGAATCTATCCACATTGTATAGATTCGATCTTTAAGATAATCAGGAAATTACGTCGTCGACGTGCGGATAATTGAATCAATAATGATTTACAAAGGAATTTAATATTTGCCGGAGGCGACTTTCGTTTCGATTAAAAAAGCTTAAGCTTGTGGTACTCTCCCGGAAGTGAAAATATCACGTGGTATATTTTCGCGGCAAACTCAGAACAACACATTTCAACAGTAAACAAGGGACTGAAGACCGAATTTTAGCGCAGAAAACTCTTTATTGAAAAAATATGCCGCCAAGAGATTATGTTGCCGAAAAAGGTATTATACTGTGGCTTTTAAATATGTAGGCCCAATCTTTTTACTCTTTTTGGACCTTTTTAAACAGGCTAAAAATTTAGCAAATTTTAGGCTGATTGCACTATTCTTCTTTCTTTCTATCTTTACTGGTTCGCTCATACATGAGCATTACACCAGGGAGTGCGAATTTGGAAATTTTGATAAAATAAAAAACAAAAAACACAAAAAAACACAACACAAAAAAAAACACAAAAACTTTTGGCCGAATTTTGGTTTAAATAAGGAGTGCCCTAAACTCCTCTGTGGACTGGGCATTTGCCACAGAAGGAGGCAGACTATTCCAATGTGGAATAGTTCGGGGGAAAAAAGAATTCTTCAGGGCATCACTGTATGTCTGGTGTCTGCGGTATTGAGCACTATGTGATGACCTGGTAGTTTTCAAACTATGAGCAGGCACAGACACTTGGGGTCAGTAGAGAAAAACAAGCCCCCCCCCCCCAACCTTCATCCCCCATTAACTTTTGCATTCTTGCATTTTTTCATTTAAAATATGATATTTTGTATGCTTGAAGTTATACAGGTGTTAGAAAAAATGACCTAGAACATATGGAAAATATTTGAAAAAAATGCATATTGCTCACAATGATAGAAAAAACACAAGATAAACAACTTCGGCTTTGCAATTTCGAACCCCCATCGCCGTCAAAAGTGCAATGCGCTCGTAATACTAAACAAACACACAAAACTCTTTCACCGATCAATACTATATACATTTATCTACTTCCTGATATAGGTAGCTTTCTCTAAGTCTATTGCTTACCTGCTAAATATGACGAACAAAATCAAAACAAACAATTTCAACCATTAATCACAACTTCTTGGCACGCTAAAAGTACTGGTTTCCTGCTTTAAATTGCGTCTCGTTGAGGCCGGTAAAAAAATAATAACGCTAAGTGGGTTAAAGTAATTCCCCTTTGAAGATCTTTGAAGACTGGTTCTCGTTTTCAAACAAAGCAAACTACCGAAACGAGAACCAGTCTTCAAAGATCTTCAAAGGGGAAGTACTTTAACCTACTATTTTTTACCGGCCTCAACGAGACGCAATTTAAAGCAGGAAACCAGTACTTTTAGCGTGCCAAGAAGTTGTGATTAATGGTTGAAATTGTTTGTTTTGATTTTGTTCGTCATATTTAGCAGGTAAGCGATAGACTTAGAGAAAGCTACCTATATCGGGAAGTAGATAAATGTATATAGAATTGATCGGTGAAAGAGTTTTGTGTGTTTGTTTAGTATTACGAGCGCATTGCACTTTTGACGGCGATGGGGGTTCGAAATTGCAAAGCCGAAGTTGTTTATCTTGTGTTTTTTCTATCATTGTGAGCAATATGCATTTTTTTCAAATGTTTTCCATATGTTCTAGGTCATTTTTTCTAACACCTGTATAACTTCAAGCATACAAAATATCATATTTTAAATGAAAAAATGCAAGAATGCAAAAGTTAATGGGGGATGAAGGTTGGGGGGGGGGGGGCTTGTTTTTCTCTACTGACCCCAAGTGTCTGTGTGAGCAGGGGTCATATAGGGTAAAAACATCGAACGGACGCTTTTTCGCTGTGTCACTACTTCAGCACAGTTTGTGCTTTACTCCAGACATGCCACCAGGTTAAATTTAGCTGGTAGCTGCCAGACATGCTCGATTGACTTAATAAAGCTGTAGATTCATTGGTTAACACATTTAAATGTGTTTGATTAGCACTTAAAGTGACATAGGGTCAAACATGAAAATTCGGACGGCTATCGGGAAATTCGGACAGAGCTGAAGGGAAAATCGGACAGTTGTTTCTTTTTACTAAATGAGCTCTTTAAATGTTTTTATTCTGTCAAAAACAGTTAAACATGTTTCATTTATCATATGAGTAAACTACCGAGGTCTTTTAAGGTATCAATTTCATTAGCTTCTAAAATCAAGTGCTGAAATGTCAACCCGCATGCAAAGCTACAGAATCTTTTCAACCCGCAGTCAACTCTTGCTCAATTTTTGGGGTCCGTGGTGTTGCATTCCAGTCTTTCAATCGCTATACCAACAAGAATCTAAAATAATCTTATCTATAAAACGTAAACAGATGCAATGCATTTTATTTACAAACAGCTACTATATGAAAGGGTCAAGAATCATCGTTTCGACGTCGTGTTCAATGGCGTGTCCGAAATTAAATTTCCTGAAGGGAAATACGGACACCCTTTATTTTATCTTCATTTCGTTTCAAATCTATGTGAATATGCAAAAACAACCTTTCATTTCATAAATATAACTAGCAACCCCAGCTGTTTTTTTAAGTATAAAATAATGCTTTTATTCAGTATCCATCTAATGCAGCTTGTGAAAAGCTGCACAAAACAGTTTAGATTTTGAAGATACCTTTACTAGAACCAAAGTTACAACAATTTTAATACCCGGAAAATCAGTCATTTTCTGGAATTTTTCTGCTACAGCATGCCCACTCATATTTCTGTTTGGGGGTACACGTACCCCCTGGTGTTTCCATTTGGGGGTACATGTTCATTTTTGAGGGTACACATATTTTAGAGCTGTTTTTTCATAGTAAACGTATAGGGGCCATGAAATCAGATCATTTAGACGTGTGTAACAGTGATATCATTATGCTGTGAATAATGCTAATAAATGAGTCCTGCAAGTAACCACCCCACCCCCTGCAAAAAAAAACTAAGTCCGAACCTGAGAAAAATTTGGGCATAGGGTCCCCTAGGGGCGTAAACCCGGTTTCATTTACCCTCAACCACAATAATCCTGGCCTTTGAAAGTTTTGGGTAAAGACAGAATGAAGAAGAGTGGGAGGGGTGACGGAAAATGTAAACAAACATATCCAGATCACCCTCTTCTTCAGAATGATAGATGATTTTTGAAAAATAGAATACAGTAAAATGTCACATACCTCTTAGATTGTGTTACTCCTCTATTTAATTTAAAGCTCTGAAACGTGTCAAGCAATTTAATCAAGTTTTCTTTTTCCGTGCCTCTGTACTTTCCATTTTGCCTGTCCACTAAACATCGCATATGTAAGCGTAACACTGATTGGTTCAGTAATAATAGACAACCAATCAATATTGACTTTAATAGAAGCGTGGTTGACTGTGGCCCGAGATTCGCTATATCATACTGAACAGTTTACTATCAATGCAAGATACTAGTCAGCGGTAAATCTTAGCCGATAATTCTAAAAAAAACTGGACTTGATTTCTTGAAAATTTCATGAGATTCACGCACAGTAATCACTGGTTATGCATGCACAAAATAACTCTACGTTTTTGCACGTAGGCACCAAATGATAAGTGCGTGCATGGCCGTTTCTGTGCGTGAATTACGTACTGCAGTACGTGAATGGGCATGCTGTGCTATACTGGATGCTGAATTTTAGTGTGCCGCGACGGACCCGACGTGTCGCAGAATTTTAAAGAAATTGTTATAACTTTTTTATTTTTCAAGATATCTTTATGAAACTTTCAGTATATATGTATTTTTTCCTGCCCAGTTCATTTATAATGTTGCTTTTGCTGTATCTCTTAAAACAAAGAAGCTATTCAATAATATATGAAGCACTTTTGTGTGTAATTTTTTTCTTCGTTCATACTGATCTAGGACAGATTTTAAAAATCATCTGTTTATGGTATCAAAGTGTTATAATTTATGCAGAACATGTAAATAAGCATAAAAGTATATAAAAATGAATACTTTAAAACATTTATATACAGTGTTTGTCTTGTCTTTCACTCCTCTCTGTCCCATTTCACTACATATAAATTTGAATAAATTTAAGGGAACCTCTTGTTGGAGCTGATCAAAATAAGACGTGCAATAACTCGACTCTACACGAATGAAATATCTTGGATGGCTAAAAGCCCAATGAAAGAAATGAAGTTAAAATTTAAATATTTCAAATATTGGATTTATGTATGTTAAAAATAAGGAAAATAAATTGCCTTTCTCCAAAAATTATTTCTGGAACACTACCAGAAATTCGGCAGAATGTCAAACGGTTTGGATCCAGATCAGGACTAATGTTCTGTCGGTGCTACTGATCTTTTGATTTGTAAGTATGTTAAAACTGATCTTTGGATTTATATGTATGTATGTTAAAATACAGAAAATGAAATTGACTTTTTCAAAAATACTTCTGGCCCAGCTCTGGAACAACGAGTATCAAACGGTCAAGGGATTCAAATCAGGACCAACTTTTTGTAGGTCCTAGCTGATCTGGGTTCAAACTGATCTTTGAATTCATATGTATGTATTGTAAAACTGAAGGTTTAAAGGTATATGTACATTGTATGTGTGTTAAAAATATGGAAAATGAAATTGACTTTTTATAAAGAAATCATTGTGGAACACTATCAGCTAGAGCGTCAAATGGTTCGGATGGAGATTCTGTTAGTCCTGATCTGGGTTCAAACTGATTTGGGTTCAAGCTGTTATCAGTTAAGGTTATCAACAGACATCAAAGTTGCCTCTAGCAAGGAGAGTGTTAATAAGACTTCTTTGTCATGTTTGTATTTCATACAAATAGCATCACTTTGCTTGTATTCTTTAAGTAGCAATTGTCTACAGAGATGATGCATATTCTGGGATGAAACCCTGTTATAATACAAATTGTTTATGAACCATTTACAGAATTGCCCAAGAATCTTCCATTGTGGGCTTTCATTAGGGTGACCCAGTCTTGTTGGGTATTTTTCTGGAAAAAAAAGGAAGAAGAAAAAGAAATTGATAGAATGTACGAATTCTGGTACTGTCCGAATATAGGTTACACATTTATATATGTCTGCCGATGGTCGTTTCTGAAGTCTGTGAAAATGTCCACATTTAGCTTGAATCATTATCAAATTGTATCAAATTCATAACAGTCTTATACTTGAATGGCCAATTCATGATTTTCTGCAGCGATTTTGTGTTTTATTAATGCAGTGATAGGCAAAATAGACATTGCACTTGCAAACGGAAAAATCTCCAAGCGAGATCGGCTTCACAATGCGTTTTGGGGAACTGTGGGAAAATAGAAAAAAAAACGGGAAAGATAAAAAATGAGGGATATTTTTCATTTAAATATTAATTATAAGGGATAAATATCATTTCTGTAACACCTTTTGTGCATGGGACCAGTTAGTTCCACTTATCTTTTGAGATAAACTTTGATAATTTATTGACCGGTAGCTAAAATTCAAGCTGGCGTGGGTTGTTTACAAGTCAGAATTGGGGATTTCCGTGAGGGTCATGACCTTTGAACCGCCGTGCGGGTCGGTAAATTAACTTGAAATACCACAAAATATACATGGTTAGAAAGGGAATATGGTATAGAAAACGATCTTTTGTGCGCTTTGGTGATTTACCAAACAGTTTTCAACCGATTTTGCCTTGACTTTCACTGAATATAACATAAGTTTGGGAGGTCGTAGCAACTAAGCGCACAAACCATGGGAAAGCCTTAGATCTCATCTGATTGGTTATGCTATTTTTAATTATGCAAATGACCATGCTTTTGTCGCATGCTACTTCATTTGCATACACCGTCCTACTTTCGCGCCCAAAATAGCCACCATTCATCTCAGGTGTTAATTACCTACAATATCGATAATTACCTGTCAATTAAGTAATTATTGGAAATTCAATGACCACAAACAAGGTATCTTATGAAAGCCCATTATATTTTCAATTAATACATGTAAACAATATTTGGAATATCAAAACAGTTTTTATGCAAAATGGATATAGATTGCAGTGGTATGGTATTTTTCCACTATTCTTAATCCAATATCTGGCGCAGCTGGGGTTGCTAATATAACAATCGAAGATACTAGGGAGCAGAAATATCTCATTGTGCATCAATATTCAACTATAAAGATGGAAGTAAAAATAGTTGTGACAAGCATCGAAACCACATGCTCCCTAATCTGTGCGGAGCTGGAGGTCACCAGACTGGAATAGACATCTAATTGGTCGGTTATAATGTGACGTGTTCCATTTTCACTGTTAGGAAGTGGGTGCGACGATATTTTGCCTGTACAGTTAACCTGAAATAAAACTTTATCAATTGCTCGGGAGTCTAGAGCAGGACGTTATGTCAGGGGAGGTAGAAAAGTGTCCGATTTTACATGTCCGTCCGAAATTCGATGTTTTTACCCTACTTGTCTTTTTCAATAGACACTGCTCCACAATGAATCTTGTGAAAGAGAAGCAAGGAGGACTGGTCCCTACGGGCCTCAAGAGATGGCCATTCAAGCTCATCAAGGATTTCGCCGACGCTACTGGTGTTTCGCCATCTCCTGCAGGTCCAGCGGGCTGCTGTCCTCTGAACTTTCTCAATCTGATTAATTTGAAGTTTCGAGTGAGGGCTCCAAATGGGTGCTGCATACTCTAGTTTAGGCCGAACCAAAGTTTTGTATGCAACTTCCTTTGTACTCCTAGGTGCAAAAGCCAAATTCCTGCGAAGGAAACCAAGTGTCTTAGTTGCTTTGGAAGAGATTTCAGAGACATGCTGACCCCAATCCATGTTATCTGTAATGGTGATACCAAAGTATTATGCCGACTGGACATTTTCCAAAGTTTGATTGTGTAGTAAGTAGTCGAAAAGAATTTGTTTGTGATGCTGATGCCGAGTCACTCTCATTGAGTGACATTTGGCTACGTTAAATTTCATTTGCCAATCGGCTTCCCACTGTCCTAAGCTAGTGAGGTCTTCTTGCAAGGTGATCCCTGGGGCACGCCGGATAGCACTGGGACTGGATCTGAGGCTTGGCCATCTAAAACAACTTGTTGAGTGCGCCCAGAGAGCCATGAGTTGATCCACTTGTGGGTGGATCCTCTAATCCCATAATATTCCAATTTGTGTAATAGCCTCCTGTGTGGAACCTTGTCAAAGGCCTTAGCAAAATCCATTATGATTAGATCTGTCTGTTTGTGCCCACGATTCACAGCCCCATCCAGGTTGCTGATGATATCGTGCACAAACTGGACCAACTGGGTTTCGCAATGCCTCTGACTTCGGAAACCATGCTGACAGTCAGCAAGTAAGCTATCTGAGGCTAAGTGTTTGTTGATGTTGCTGACTAAAATATGCTCTAGGGTTTTGCAGCAGATGCATGTGAGCGACACAGGCCTGTAGTTAGCAGCATCATATTTTTCACCCTTTTTAAAGACCGGAGAAACATTTGCTTGTCGCCGCTCATCTGGTACCTCGCCCCGAGCTAAAGACTCATTGTAGATGAGTGCCAGTATTGGAGAGATCTCATTGCTACACTCTTTAAGTACTCTGGCATTCAGTCCATCCGGGCCAGAGGCTTTATGAGCATTTAGTCCGTCCAACAGTTTGGTGACCCCTTTCGGGTCAACTGTTATGTCCCCCATGGAGAACAGACTAGCCCCTTTCAAGGGCGGGTCTTCGGTACCAGCGGGGCTAAAAGACTACCAACCTCTTGGAGTCCACTTTTGAGACTAGCATGTGGTATGCTCTGCCGTACTCTGTGTTGTCTCATCTAGATTGCCATTTCGAATTTTGGGTCTTCTTGGTGGCCTCCTTGATCTCCAGTATTGTAGATGAGTTTCTGCCCTCTGGTTGATTCATTGCCTCTGTAGCAGCTTCTTTGGCTAGAGCATCGGCGATTTCATTTCCTGCGATACTGGCATGACCTGGGGTCCAGGAAATATCCACTTCCGCTCCCCTCTGCTGTAGTGTAGTGATAGTCTGCCTGATTTCTGTGGTAATGTCCTTATAGCCTGTCTCTTTCCAGTTGAGTGTAAGGATTCCCACTGTGGATTGACTATCACTAAAGATTTTCAGGAATCTACAGGAGATTGTTTCCAGATGTTGCAGGAAATATTCCAGAGCTATCTGCACTGCCACTAGTTCCCCCAAAAGGATGGATCCCCTCTTGCATACAGGCTTCTTCAGGGAGACTGGATCAAGATGAGGTGGATACAACACTGCTCCTGCTCCACATGGCCCAGGGTTTGGTTGGCATGATCTGCCCGTGAAAGCGAATGTTGTATCTTCTGGAGCTTCCATCATCATGTCCATGACCATCTCTTTTCCTAGCTCTGACTGCTCTTGGGTGCGTGATTTGGAAGAGCCTAGCCTGCTCCAGTATGAAGGGAGTCTCTTTGTGAGTGCTAGGCTTCCGGCCTCGTAGTCCATTTCCTGTTCAATGATTTCTATGTCCACTCCTGTCAAAGTCTTCATCTCGCTTGCCTGTGAGAGGGCCAGAGTCATCGGTGTGATGCACCTTCCTCCAGCTGGGGACTGTAGACAGTTGCTAAGTGTCTGTTTGATGGGTTTGTCCATAGATTTTGACTGGATCTTGGCTATGTCTCTCACTGCTGTCTCAGCAAATCTGAACTCCAAAGGAAGGATACCGGCAGCTACTTCCATGGCTTCGAGGCTAGAAGTACTTGGAAGTCCGAGGCATAGGGACAATGCTTTTCTTTGCACTCTGTCTAGAAGGGCTGTACTTTGACTGCACTGCCAGATAGTAGAGCCATGTTCCATTATTGTCCTGACTAGGGTGCTGTAAAGTCGCAGTAATTTCTTGGTGGAGATCCGTCCTATTCCTTTCACCTCTCTGATAATTTTTAGAGAGCGTGAGGCTTTTTTCTCTGTGTTTTGCAGGTGTTCCATGAATGTCAGCTTCTCATCTAGGGTGATGCCCAGGATCTTTGGTGTTGGATTATAGCCAATTGTTTCCTCTCCGATCTTGAACAGCGCTTGCACTAGTGGACGTTTTGGGCGTTTTTACGTCTGAAATTGGCTTCCGTACGCCGAAAATCCGAAGATCGGACGTACTCTGACTTCCCCATAAAATCTAGTACGCCCATCGGCAATAGCCCTGACGTATACATCCGTAGTGAGAATTTGGCCATTTGATCTCGCCGCCGACTTCAGAAAGTAAAGTTACACTTCAGTTATTAACCAATGGGCGCTCAGGACAACCTCAGACCGCCCACTGCCTGCTCAGCCGATTTAGTTGACAGGTGTTAAATAATTATTGCGACGATATTTGATAAAAAAAAGGTTATCTGTGCATCGGGCCGTTTTTTTTGTCCAAAATTTTGTTGCATTTCCTTCCAAATACTATTCCAATATTTGTTTATTTTTTGTTTGAAAAACGAGAGAACAATGTTTTTACACAAAATTTTACATTTCTGCAGCAGACATGATGTTTTTCTAGCGGAATCAAATGCTAAAATCTGAGAAAAATCACAAGCTATCAATATCCGTACTTACCCCACCCACTAGGCCCGCATTACGAAGAAAACAAGAGACAGTTGCATTTAGGAACCTGAGTTTTAAATAGCATGACCAATATAACTTTAAGCAATAAAGGCAAGGTCTTTTAACATCATAAAGAGCTAGCAAATTTAGCTTAAATATTTTTGTGAGTTATTTAAAATTTGCAGATTTTTTTTTTAACAAGTTGAGCTTTTAAAAGAACTAGGCCTTGAGAGGTATTTTTGAATTCTAAATAATTTCTAAATTCTATCCATATTACAGTGCAAGATGGATTTCTATAGATCATAAGGAAAATCTTGCCAAACTTGCCTGTTCTGTCTGTCTTACCCAACACTTTTTACAGCCCCCCCCCCCCCCCCCCCCCCACAAAAAAAAAGAACAGTCTGAAAGAGCTTTGGCAAGGAAAACCTATGCTGAAATTTTTCAGAAACTATTTGACAGCCTAACCCTTATGGAGATGCTCTGCCATATTTGTAATAGAATTTTTAAGACTGACACTGACTGTCATCTATTTTTGTCAAGGGACCCCAAAATTGTGGGCCCAGATCAGACTTCTAATAGAATAAAGTGATCAGTGGATCACAAATTTGATTCTTGAGGCATTGGATGCTAGACAGATTGCTGAAACACTTATCTTTGAACAAGAAAAATGAAACATATTGCTTAGGAATAGTCAGTTAATGATCCTTCTCTTTTAGGGCCAGTCTGATATGGGACCACAATGTTTTTGCTCATACCTGTTTGCAAACTTTGAATCATTAAATAGATATCAGAAGGACATAATAAAATATATTTCATCAATTTCAACTTTTACATTGTTTAACACAGTTGAACATAAACATGTTTAAAAATAAACACAAAAAATCTGTGTACATGAAACTAAGCATTGCAAACAACATCATGTTTTAAAAAAATAGTAGCATTTTTTGCACCGCACCGTGCACACAACAGTTTGACTTCCACAAATTAGGCCTGTGACTTCCAAATCTCAAAGGGTGGAAGTCATGACTTCCTGTTTCAAAAAGTTAGTGCAAGCACTGCTTGAAGCTGAATATTAGGAGGTCCTGCTCGAGAGAGAAAACTGTACCCTCTGTTTTGGTGAAGTTGATAGTCATCTTCCACTTGCGGCACCATTGTTTTCAGTTTGCCGCTTTTCGACCTATGACTTGTACCGCCACTAACGGATCCTTGTCCTGTTCCCAGTTTGTACCATCGTCCGCAAACTTCACATGTTTCCCCGAGTTCTCATACATGTCCTTTATGTATATGTTAAAGAAGATTGGAGAGAGTACGGTGCCTTGGGATAGGCCCACTGTGGTCAGGGTTTTACATCAAGTTGAATGTTTGGGGGTCCTTGGGACTCCACTTTGAATATGATGGGGGTCCCATCATTGAAATTAGGGGTCCCATCTTTTTATATAAGCTTCGAATTTTGGAAGGTAGTACATCCTTCCGTGAAGGCTCAGTGTAACTGTGTTGTCCCCAGGTCAGTAATTTTGAGGGCCATGTTTGGCCCCCTTCCGTTTTTTTTTTTTTGGGGGGGGTGGGCATTTGAATTTTTTGAGGGCCACGTCATATTACCATCAGTGAAACACAATCCTATACGTTTTTTTTTTTTTACAAAAGCTGAACTTGTCCCTATAATATGCAGGACCAAGCTAGCCCTTAAATTTAGGGAGAAGTAGTGATGGGCCGATGATCGACTATAGTCGAAAGTCAGTTGGTTTGGGCTTCCAATTGCGACAATCGATTGTAAAATGACGCAATCGATTGTAATCGGTTTCCAACCTTAGTCTACAGGCTGTGCTCAAATCTGCCTGTTACGATCTCCATATAAACCATTTCATTTTGCGGTGAGAAAACACAGTTTTTTTCTGTGTTTATAAAGCATTTTTCCCAAGTCAAACGTGATCGGTAAAGCAACACGATAACCTACGAAAGTTCCAAATGGAGCGTCTGTGGTTACCGCCGTACAATTGGATAAAATGTCTGCTGTTCCAGTTATTGCACCCGAGTTTTTAAAGCCGATTCTGAGGTTACCGCTACGATTGGATAAAACGTCTGCTGTTCCAGTTATTTCACCTGCGTATTAAAAGCCGATTCGTACCGATATCACACAGAAATAATACAAAAAAGTTCTTTTTCTTCCCGTTTCAGTTCATCCCTCGGTCGATAGGGTATTATCGAACTATTTAGCAAGTAAAACCATTCATTTCAGACCAAAAAAGCCTGGAGCTTTTAGTTAATTTTTTCCGTAATGGTGGTGCATTTATCGGAAATGTTGTACGTCAATGGGCGTAGACAGTAAAACTAACGTTCAGCATTCAGCAAGAAACATCTTTTCTTAAAAGTTTGATTAAGATATATATATTGGCAAAAAGTTAGCCCAAAACCGAGCACAGAGGATGACTCTAATCCAGCAGGGGAAGTTGTAAAGTGCTTTGACTGCACGTTATCATGGGCTGTGCTTCAAAGTATAGAAAGGAGATGAAGTTAAAAACGAGTTGTGTTCTAGACTCTAGTCCAATATGTTTAACTAAGGTCAGGATCAAAATGCTCATGATTATGTATTATAGATGTAGTCTGGCAGCCAACATTTTCGAAACAGTCGGATTCTGTCTAGTCAAAATGTGTTTGAAGTGTTAGTATTTTTTTTATTCCTTTACATGTACCATAAAAGCACAAGCTTGATTTGAATCAACATAAGAAATAACAAATAAAATGCTGCAAACAAAAACATATACTGAATGTAGCTAAGCATGTGTGATCACTTATAAAAGGTATAGGGAATCGATTGTACTATCGATAGCTAGTTGGTTTGTCTTTTGGATTCTAAACCGATAATCGATTGTGATTTCAAACCGATGGCCCATCACTAGGGAGAAGTGACTTCTCTCACCAGTACAAATAGGGAGAAGTTTCAGAGAATAGGGAGAAGTGATAGATTGCTGCATCCAGAAGACAGAAAAAAACAGTCTCTGGCCAGACTGTTTTCTAATTGAGATAAAAAAAAACAACAACACAAAAAACAGTCACTGATCAGACTGCTACTTGCTTTCCATTCTGAGAATTTGGTTGGTAAATTTGAAATACACATGATCTTGCTGTCAATGTATTCTATCTATCTGTCTTCAAGTCTCCACTTATCTGAAGTCTCTGGTATCTTTGATCTCTTTGCCGACTTCAGCCTTTTCAAGTGAAAATGTTACGTAATTTGGCATATACAAAAGAATGAAAACTGTCAAGATAATTGCCCTTCACGCTTGACCGGTCAATATGAAAAAATCAATACACAAAGTCAGTGATGGCCAACGTTTTCCATGCTTTTTAGCAGAGCGGACCTGAGAGAAAGCATGGTATTTTACGACTTTTTTTCACGGCCGGTGTTTTAACTGCTCGTTTACCTACGAGGTCAGTGCAGCAGTCTAAAACAAGAGCACCTGTCCTATTTATTTATAGATAGCCTGTAAATATGGGGAAACCCGAATTGTTACGAATTAGGGATTTTATTGAAAGGCACAACAAACACGTCTGCGTCCCAGCGGACGCAGGTAAGGTGAATTGACGGGTCCTACCTAATGATCTATGCGTATAAGACGCAGGATATTGCGTCCTGTAAAACCCTGTGTGGTGGTGAATACTGGTCCTGCTGTGTCTTGTATGTGGCATCTAGCTGTCCTGGCTGATAGGAAATTTTGGACCCATCTCAGCATTCTTCCAGTGATGCCCATCTTGTGAATTTTGTGGACTAACCCATTTCTCCAGACCCGGTCGATGGCACCCTTTAGATCCACAAAGATAGCTGCTGTTGCTATGCCTTTTTTTTTGAAACCATCAGCTATTGATTCCATAAATCTTAGAACTGCATTGGTAGTGGAATGATTTTTTCTGAAGCCTTCCTGTTCTGGATCTTTTAGCTTCCTGCCCTCGATGTGGGACTGTAGTCCTGTTAGTACCAAGGCTTCCATTAGTTTTTTTAGACAGGGAGTAAGGCTAATGGGTCTGTAGGCAGTGGTGGTGTTATAGTCAGATTTGTTTGGTTTCCTAAGGAATTTGATGTCGGCTGATTTCCAAATATCTGGTAGTGACCATACAGACTAGGACAAGCTGAATAGCACTAGAATGGCCTCTCTCATGTAGTCGCCCCCATAGATGAAAATCTCTGGTGGGTAGGAGTCTGGTCCCTGTGCTTTACCTTTCTTCAGCTTGGAAATTGCTGCCTCTGCCTCCCCAAGGGTGAAGTGGGAGTTGTAGGCTGCATCATCGTCTGCTTTAGGGTCTATGGTCAAATTGTTGGTCTCTGATTCTATCTGTTTGTGGAAATCCCTGTCGCAATCATCAGTCTCAAATTGTCTTTCATCGGAGAAGGCCTTCTGGAGTGTGGTGCACTTGGTCTCATGGTCAAATATAACCTTGTTTTCACATATCATTGGAAGAATGGAGTTATCACTTGATCTGTTGGTAAGTTTCCTGAAGCTATTCCACATCTCCTTGGGGTTCCTTGAATTGTCAAACTTGTCCACTAGAGTGTCAGCCCATTCTTCATTTGCCCGTTCCTTAGCTTCTTCGAAACTGTCCTCTGCCTGTTGGAGAGCCGTTTTATTTTGGGGAGTGTTCCGCTTCTAAAACTGCCTCTGAAAGTGATTTAGGCTCTTCTTCTCATCCCGCACATCATCGTTCCACCAATAAGGAGAGAGACTGCTCCACAATGAATCTTGTGAAAGAGAAGCAAGGAGGACTGGTCCCTCCGGGCCTCAAGAGATGGCCATTCAAGCTCATCAAGCATTTCACCGACACTACTTGTGTTTCGCCATCTGTAATTCTGTAATCATGGCCCTTAAGCAGCAATATCTCACATGTATTATCTTCTTGGTATGATGTCTCTAGTAGTTTCTCGCGAATATTTGGTGGTGAGCTATATTTAAGATACTTTGTTTATGCTGTTTTGGTGAGTCTCCCGAATCTTTCCAGAAACTCCTCCAATATGTCTGTAATGATGAATCTCTCTTGTTCATATTCATCTTTGCTTGTCACTGTTAGGAACACTTCCATTGTCCACAAGTCCTTTCCTGTTTGTTGCCACATTTTCACTTTAAGCCTTTCTCTTAAAAAATAGTAAGTGAGTATGATCAGGAAATACCACAATCACAAACTGCAGACAACCCCGTGGCATCGCGAGGAAGAGCCGCTCAACCAATCCTGTAATTTTTCACATTCCATGAGGTAGTGCAGGGATAGACTAGCAGTCGCCCAGTCGCCCACGGCGAGTGAAAATTGGTCTGGGCGATTGAAAATTCCAGTGCGGTAGCCCAGCCGTGCGACTGAAAATCTCAGGAATTTTTTTTCGTTCGGTCCCGCGGTCAGTCCCGGTATTTAGTGCTCGCAGTCCCGGTATTTAGTTTTTTTCGGTACGGATAGTCCCAGGATTTAGTAGTTTTGTAATCGTTGTAGTTTGGTGATTTATTTTATTCCCGACAGATCCTAACACCCGCGAACTTCGAAATAAATCTTTGTGGATCATTTATTAAATCCTTCCCATAATGGATCTTATCCTCACCATGTCTCCATCCAGCTCAGAGGCAGAGAGGGTATTTTCCCAGCTGAAACTAATAAAAACCAATCTGAGAAGCAAATTAGGACAGAGTGCTTTAAACCACTGCATGGGCATCAAAATGCTTGCTCCTGACATCACGGAATATGACCCACATCCAGCTATCCATTATTGGAACAATATGTCAATAAGAGCTAGGAGGCCTTACCTTAAGGATCACATTAAAACCAAAGTGTAAACTCTTGAGCTCCAGACACCACCAATTACAGCTTCTGGTAATTGTGATGTTGTAGTGACCAGTGAGGATTCAGCTAATTCTGATGATGTAAAATTTTAGAAGGGTCCTCACTGGAAATACCTTAAGCTGAAGTGTCTGCAGCTCAAGAGTATGATAAGTATTATGAATCAGAGAGTGATTCCGATTATGATTCAGGTCTGGATGAGGAGATGGTATTCTCAAAACTACTTTCAGGGTTTTACAGGACGCAATATCCTGCGTCTTATACGCATAAATCATTAGGTAGGACCCCTCAACTTACCTTACCTGCGTCCGCGTCCAATTGGACGCAGACGTGTTTGTTGTGCCTTTCATTAAAATCCCAAATTCCAAAGTTATTTCGTAACGATTCGGTTTTTCCCATATTTACAGCCTATCTATAAATAAATAGGACAGGTGCTGTTGTTTAACCAATAATATCGGAAGGTGTGTCAAAACAGTCCAATCGAATTCGCGTTGCTATGGCGCTTTGAAATCTAATCATGTCTCGCACCCGCTCTGATTTATCAATCAACATAGACAATCAACATAGACGCTTGTCAACCTATTGGGTTTTCTTACGGTCAAGCGTGTAAATTAGAAAAAAAACAGCTGCTAAAATGTCGAAACAGAGCGATCTGAGAAACTTTTTTGGCAAAAGAAATGCAGAAACGGACCAAGAACTATCCTCTAGCGGCTGTTCAGAGTCAGATCAGTCCAAATCTTCTAAAAAAACAGCCCCCAAAAAAAGATCAAAAATTCCTATCTAGCTGGCTAGGTCGCTACAAATGGTTGAGATGCGAAAATGACCTCATGTTTTGCAGCACCTGTTTGACAGCTAAGGCCTGTTCGAATCCCTTCACGGAAGGATTTACTACCTCCCAAAATTCTATGCTTATATAAAAAGATGGGACCCCCATTTTCAATGATGGGACCCCCATCATAATCAAAGTTGAGTCCCAGGGACCCCCAAACATTCAACTTGGTGTAAAACCCTGTACTTTATAGATTTATGTAGTGCCTTATCATTACTTTTTTTATTGAGTCAAATTCATTTCTTAGTGTTTGATATCACTCTCTAAGTCAAAATGATTACTCTCAGTGCTCAATAGTCTAATCGAGGTGATTTATCCCATAACTAGTCTATTGTAACTTACTAAGTGGCTACTGTACATAGTTATGAAATTAAAAGTCAATAAAATTCTGTTTACTATTGTAACGTTCTTCAATATGTTTACGATTACTAAAAATGTTGGGCCCCTAACTTTTTGGCTGGGCCCCTGAATTTGAAACTTTAGGGGCCCAGCTGGCTACTGAGAAAAAAATGTTAGTCTTTATCCCTGTAGTGTTCGCAGCTCTCTATTTCTCCACATTTACAATATGGCTTTTCCACTACCCCTATCTTACATAAATATTCATTCAGGCAGTATCCTGTTCTCAATTTAGAAATTATTTCTTGGGAATTTCTGAGGGACTATTTTATCTCTTTTCACACCTACAGTTTTCCGATATCCATACAATTCTCTGCCACTGTTGCTCAAGTCCCACCTTCTCTGGCACTTTTTCAAACAAGATGCAGGTCCAGCAGGCTGCTGTCCTCTGAACTTTCTCAATCTGATAAATCTGAAGTTTCGAGTGAGGGCTCCAAATGGGTGCTGCATACTCTAGTTTAGGCCGTACCAAAGTTTTGTATGCAACTTCCTTTGTACTCCTAGGTGCAAAAGCCAAATTCCTGCGAATGAAACCAAGTGTCTTATGAGTAGTTGCTTTGGAAGAGATTTCTGAGACACGCTGACCCCAATCCATGATACCAAGGTATTTTGCCGAAAATAGTGAGTATGATCAGGAAATACCACAATCACAAACTGCAGACAACCCCGTGGCACCGCGAGGATGAGCCGCTCAACCATCACAAGACACCAGGAAGACAAATTAAGCAAAGCAATCAGCTCTCTCTTCCCCATCAAGATGATTGCAATACTAGAATGGACATAAAATAACGTACAACAAAACATAGAACAATTACAAACTCCCACAATGGGAGTAACAATAAACAAAAAGTCAACAACAACAGAACCACCGCCTTAGAACGGACAGCAGCCTAAGCCACCGGGGGGCTTAAATGCATTTTACTGGTACCAAATCTTCGCCCTAGATTCTGCTGTTGTTGAAGTACAAGAAATGTTCAGCTCGCATGGAGGCTATCTAACTAATGCAATGTATCATCATGGAAAACACTCTAATCAAATTAACACTCCATGATGAAACAAAGAAAAGGGCTCAGACTCACAGATAGTCAGAGCTGAAGAAAACCTCAAGTTGAGCCATGGTGGGTCCAGCTACAGATAAGCATCAAAGTTTGATTGTGTAGTGAGTAGTCGAAAAGAATTTGTTTGTGATGCTGATGCCTAGTCACTCTCATTGAGTGACATTTGGCTACGTTAAATTTCATTTGCCAATCGGCTTCCCACTGTCCTAAGCTAGTGAGGTCTTCTTGCAAGGTCAAACAATCTTGACGTGAATGTATATTCCTATACAGGACACAATCGTCTGCGAACAGGCGAACAGAAGACCTCCAGCAACCCTCAGCGTATACAAATATTCATTCTTCTCTAGAACTATCAATCAGTGGAACCGACTACCAACAAAGATTTTTTGTTTTGTTTTTTGGTTTTGTTTTTGTTTTTTCTTCAAAATTCCAAAATCGCACTCCCTGGCGTAATGATCATAATTTGATCGTGCCAGTATTAAAAGGAAGAAAAGGTGACAGACTGCCACATAATGGAGGAGTTTCGGCTGTGACATCAGCCCGACCTTATCAATGTTGATATGTAACATTTTTTGTGTGAGATTCATTACAGGGAGCACAGAGGCTCATTGGTAGAGTGTTTGACTCCATACCTCTGTAGTTCGACAATAGGTCCAGGTCTCCGAGGGATGAACTAAATGAAAGAAGACCAAGGGGCCACGGGGTCGAGCCTCACCGGCAGGGATTCAGTTTGGTGTCGGCCATCGGACATAGGCCGAAAATAGTTCCAGATGTCCGAGAGTTTATTGTCCAGTTTGGACAGTTTGTCCGAGACAATTTCTGAAATGCATGCTGCACAGTGATGCAATCGTATTTCTGCATTTATCGATAAAATGACTAAAAAATTAAATTGCCACCAAGAAATAACAGGAACTCAAGTTTTTTATGCCCCAAAACAGTTTGCCCGCTCCATCATTACCTGAACAGTCATTTTCCGTGGCTAGTGAGTCGTGCAGCAGCCGCAAAAAGCAGCAAAAAACAGTACCCCACACACTTCCACCTATCAACAAGCTCCAGTCTCCTCATGGAATAAAAAGCCAGACAATCAATCAGGCCGCACTTACCATCCCAAATGGTAGCAAAACTACCCCTGGTTTCAATTTGAGAAGGGCAGATGGCAATATCCGTTAATAGTGGTAAAAAAAGTGTTAAAAAATGTCCTAAACAATTTCCAAATGTCCGAACAATATTGGGGCTGCTTGGACAAAATGCAGGGTTGCCACGGTCAGGGAAAAAGTTCTGGAAAATGAAAAAATTTCCAGGTCAGGGAATTACATTTTCAGTCAGGGAAATTTTAAAAAAAGAAAAAAGTCATGGAAAAGTCAGGGAATTTCAAAATTTTCTTAAAAAGATGCTAGTTAACAGGCTTCTGGAGATTTTAAGTTTCCACATAATTTGCAAGCAATATTAGAAAAGGAATGTTTCTGAACATAAATTGCTTGCTCAGAAACATTCCTTTTCTAATATTTATGGTTTAAGATTTTTCTTTAAAGATTAAATCAGCAAGTTCAAATATTTGTGCAAAATCTTCGAATAGCCGATTGATGAAAATGGCTAAAATTGGCCTTCCTAAAGGGTCTGGAAAACGGTTGAAAGTCAGGGAAAAGTCAGGGAATTTTGAAATGGATATTGAGTGGCAACCCTGAAAATGTATGAAGTAAATTTCAGTCCAGCTGAAACCCTGACCGGCGTCTCTGTGTTGTGTCTTTGAGCAAGACATATCAGGGAAAAAGACTAACAGGGGCCCAGTAGCCCAGTGCCCCTAAATTTTGGGCTGGGCCCCTAAAACTAATGTTTAGGGGCCCAGCTTGCCCCTGAAAAAAGGGTAGTATGTAAAGGTATGAAGTAATGTCAAATTTGAAACTAGCTGAACATATACTCATCCAGCTGATTCCAAATGCAATTAATATGGTAAATAGTTAGAGGGATACAGAATTTGAGGGTCTCTGATTTCAATTATGAGATAAGCAAATGCTTAGCAATTTCTAATTTTCCGCCGAATCCTGGGCCCCTTAGTTTTGGGCTGGGCCCCTTATCATTTTGTTTTAGGAGCCCAGCTTGCTCCTGGCGAAAAAAGGTTAGTTTGTATCCCTGCATATATATCCTTGCTTGGATCTGGTTCAACCCAGAAAGACATGTCCCAACATAACTGAAAAATTGTTGACTGGGAGGTAAGAAACAGATTCATTAGATTTGCTAGAACTCTTGAGCTACTGGAACTACCACATGTTCATAGAAGGATGGGCTAAAAAGGACATTTATGTCCTGACAGATGAGCCCAACAAAGATCTTAAAGGTATTCTAGGATAGAGGACAGTGTTTAATATATTGATCCATGATGGGAAACCAGTTTACAGGGATAAAATCTAAGCGTAACAGACATCTGAAGTGGGTCAAGTTGTCCCTGAGTCAACTCATCCCTCAGCAGGGGTGGAAAATTCTTAAAATTTCTACTCGTCCTACATCCCCATATGTATGAGGGTCTGGATGGGGTATAATGATTAGTGAATAATGGCCCTTTTTTCATAATGAATAGTGAATAATGAGCCAAAAAATAATGAATAGTGAATAATGGGGGCTTAAAAATTAATGAATAATCCTATTTTTTTAATTAATCAAAGGAAGAATTAATTAATAGTGAATAATCAGATTTCATTGCCACCTTTCTCACTTTTAATGAATAATTGGTCTTATTTTAATGAATAACCCGAAAGTTTAATGAAATGAATAATGGGCTAAATTTTTAATGAATTGTGAATACCAGACCATCCATCTAGACCCTCGTATTGATAAATTAAATAATTAACTTTGGAAACCGTCAAATTTTCTACTCATCCTACAGCAGAAGGGACGAGTGGATTTTTCCAGCCCTGCTCAGGTCAGTTTGTCCTCGGGTCAACTCGCCCCCTCTCCTATTTGCAATCTATGTCAGGGCCCGCACACCCCTTTTTGGGACTGGGGCCGGGCCCATGGAATTTGGAAAAATAGCAACGTTTTGTCTGCAATTGGGAAATCTATATTGTCTTTATGCATGAAGTTTCCATTGCTAGATTGATTCCAATAGTAAACCTTACCTTGTTTGTCGATATATATAAAAGTTAGCTTTAATAATTAGACAGTATCTTTTTCTCAATAAAATTTTTACTGCAAACTAAACCTATATTGCTTAAGAGGCAAAACCTTGAAGTAGGTTTGAATGAGTGATTGATAATAAAATCCCGAGGTGTTCCACTTTTCAATACAGTTGTACATAACTGTAGTACAAAGCAAGAAATCATGGCCATTGGCCAAAAATAATGGGCAGAATTTGATCGGGGTATCAGGGATTCAGTTTGGCGTCGGCCATCGGACATAGTCCGAAAATAGTTCCAGATGTCCGAGACTTTGCTGTCCAGTTTGGACAGTTTGTCCGAGACGATTTTTCGGAAACACACGCTGTACGGTAATGCACAGTGATGCAATAGTATTTTTGCTTTAAAAAAACGATCGCTGATTGGCCAAATTTATGTAAGCTTCTGACTGGTTCGCCTTATTTTACCCCGCAAATACTTATTCATTAAAGCAAACCATGGGAGCGCAGTGGCTCAGTGGTAGAGTGCTTGACTCGAGACCGAAGGGCCGCGGGTTCGAGCCTCACCGACGTCACTGCGTTGTGGTCCTTGAGCAAGACACATTTATCCTAGCTTAGTACTGGTTCAACCCAGGAAGACACGTCCCGCATAACTGAAAGATTGTTGAGTGGACGTAAAGAATCAAATCAAACAATCAAATAAAGCAAACCAGTCATAGTGTTTTGTTATGCCGCACCTGATTGGTCTATTGCGACCTTAGTTTTCTTCCCTTGATTTCATCTCGAAGCGGACAGCATATTTGCATTGGCATTTACCGATAAAATGACTAAAAACTTAATAGCCGCCAAGAAACAACAGGAACTCAAGTTTTTTAAGTACCAAAACAGTTTGCCCGCTCCATCATTACCTGAACAGTCATTTTCCGTGGCTAACGAGTCGTGCAGCGGCCGCAAAAAGCAGCAAAAAAACAGTACCCCACCCACTTCCACTGACAACGATCGACAAGCTCCTCTCTCCTCATGAAATAAAAAGCCAGACAATCAATCAGACCGCACTTACCATCCGAAATGGTAGCAAAACTACCCCTGGTTTCAATTTGAGAAGGGCAGATGGCAATTTTTTGTTTATGGTGGTAAAATTTAGTGTTGAAAAAATGTTCTAAAAAATTTCAAAATGTCCGAACAAAATTGGGGCTGCTTGGACAAAATGTCCGAAGTAAATTTCAGTCCAGCTGAAACCCTGGGTATGAACAAGAAAAACTCCCGACTGACCCTGTATGCCAACCCCCGACCCACAGTTAAAAGCGAAAGTATGTGCACGAATTACTGGTTATCCGCTTGTTCTAGCCTGCCCAGGAAAAAGTGTGGTTAGGTGAACTGACCGTCCCGCAATGACTATAGCTGTTGACTTGGGACGTAAAGCAACAAAACCAACCAACCAACCAACCCCCGACCCAAAAGCACATCGACTTGCAGAGAGGAAAAGTTTATCTGTCTATGCTTTCCTTATTGCATTTGTAGGGATGGTACGTTAACTAGAGCCCCCTGTGCGGGTTAAAAAACCCTGTGGGCAGTAGGGTGATTTCGATATGGCTACTTGTAGGCTTTCATTCTGCATCCCGGAGTGTACTTGTAAATAAACTACAAAGTAAATCCCTGACTGTGAGAGCCCGTCATATAAGGCCAAAAAAATGTGTGTTTACTAATTGATGAAAATTTCAAACAGGGTAGGTAGGTTGATTTTCTTTTTTTTTTAATTTTTATTTAACTTGAAATAGGGTAGGCAGGTCAGGTTGATTTTTCCCACGGTCAGGGAAAAAGTTCTGGAAAATGAAAAAATTTCCAGGTCAGGGAATTACATTTTCAGTCAGGGAAATTTTAAAAAAAGAAAAAAGTCATGGAAAAGTCAGGGAATTTCAAAATTTTCCTAAAAAGATGCTAGTTAACAGGCTTCTGGAGATTTTAAGTTTCCATAATTTGCAAGCAATATTAGAAAAGGAATGTTTCTGAACATAAATTGCTTGCTCAGAAACATTCCTTTTCTAATATTTATGGTTTAAGATTTTTCTTTAAAGATTAAATCAGCAAGTTCAAATATTTGTGCAAAATCTTCGAATAGCCGATTGATGAAAATGGCTAAAATTGGCCTTCCTAAAGGGTCTGGAAAACGGTTGAAAGTCAGGGAAAAGTCAGGGAATTTTGAAATGGATATTGAGTGGCAACCCTGAAAATGTATGAAGTAAATTTCAGTCCAGCTGAAACCCTGACCGGCGTCTCTGTGTTGTGTCTTTGAGCAAGACATATCAGGGAAAAAGACTAACAGGGGCCCAGTAGCCCAGTGCCCCTAAATTTTGGGCTGGGCCCCTAAAACTAATGTTTAGGGGCCCAGCTTGCCCCTGAAAAAAGGGTAGTATGTAAAGGTATGAAGTAATGTCAAATTTGAAACTAGCTGAACATATACTCATCCAGCTGATTCCAAATGCAATTAATATGGTAAATAGTTAGAGGGATACAGAATTTGAGGGTCTCTGATTTCAATTATGAGATAAGCAAATGCTTAGCAATTTCTAATTTTCCGCCGAATCCTGGGCCCCTTAGTTTTGGGCTGGGCCCCTTATCATTTTGTTTTAGGAGCCCAGCTTGCTCCTGGCGAAAAAAGGTTAGTTTGTATCCCTGCATATATATCCTTGCTTGGATCTGGTTCAACCCAGAAAGACATGTCCCAACATAACTGAAAAATTGTTGACTGGGAGGTAAGAAACAGATTCATTAGATTTGCTAGAACTCTTGAGCTACTGGAACTACCACATGTTCATAGAAGGATGGGCTAAAAAGGACATTTATGTCCTGACAGATGAGCCCAACAAAGATCTTAAAGGTATTCTAGGATAGAGGACAGTGTTTAATATATTGATCCATGATGGGAAACCAGTTTACAGGGATAAAATCTAAGCGTAACAGACATCTGAAGTGGGTCAAGTTGTCCCTGAGTCAACTCAAAAAGTCATCCCTCAGCAGGGGTGGAAAATTCTTAAAATTTCTACTCGTCCTACATCCCCATATGTATGAGGGTCTGGATGGGATATAATGATTAGTGAATAATGGCCCTTTTTTCATAATGAATAGTGAATAATGAGCCAAAAAATAATGAATAGTGAATAATGGGGGCTTAAAAATTAATGAATAATCCTATTTTTTTAATTAATCAAAGGAAGAATTAATTAATAGTGAATAATCAGATTTCATTGCCACCTTTCTCACTTTTAATGAATAATTGATCTTATTTTAATGAATAACCCGAAAGTTTAATGAAATGAATAATGGGCTAAATTTTTAATGAATTGTGAATACCAGACCATCCATCTAGACCCTCGTATTGATAAATTAAATAATTAACTTTGGAAACCGTCAAATTTTCTACTCATCCTACAGCAGAAGGGACGAGTGGATTTTTCCAGCCCTGCTCAGGTCAGTTTGTCCTCGGGTCAACTCGCCCCCTCTCCTATTTGCAATCTATGTCAGGGCCCGCACACCCCTTTTTGGGACTGGGGCCGGGCCCATGGAATTTGGAAAAATAGCAACGTTTTGTCTGCAATTGGGAAATCTATATTGTCTTTATGCATGAAGTTTCCATTGCTAGATTGATTCCAATAGTAAACCTTACCTTGTTTGTCGATATATATAAAAGTTAGCTTTAATAATTAGACAGTATCTTTTTCTCAATAAAATTTTTACTGCAAACTAAACCTATATTGCTTAAGAGGCAAAACCTTGAAGTAGGTTTGAATGAGTGATTGATAATTAAATCCCGAGGTGTTCCACTTTTCAATACAGTTGTACATAACTGTAGTACAAAGCAAGAAATCATGGCCATTGGCCAAAAATAATGGGCAGAATTTGATCGGGGTATCAGGGATTCAGTTTGGCGTCGGCCATCGGACATAGTCCGAAAATAGTTCCAGATGTCCGAGACTTTGCTGTCCAGTTTGGACAGTTTGTCCGAGACGATTTTTCGGAAACACACGCTGTACGGTAATGCACAGTGATGCAATAGTATTTTTGCTTTAAAAAAACGATCGCTGATTGGCCAAATTTATGTAAGCTTCTGACTGGTTCGCCTTATTTTACCCCGCAAATACTTATTCATTAAAGCAAACCATGGGAGCGCAGTGGCTCAGTGGTAGAGTGCTTGACTCGAGACCGAAGGGCCGCGGGTTCGAGCCTCACCGACGTCACTGCGTTGTGGTCCTTGAGCAAGACACATTTATCCTAGCTTAGTACTGGTTCAACCCAGGAAGACACGTCCCGCATAACTGAAAGATTGTTGAGTGGACGTAAAGAATCAAATCAAACAATCAAATAAAGCAAACCAGTCATAGTGTTTTGTTATGCCGCACCTGATTGGTCTATTGCGACCTTAGTTTTCTTCCCTTGATTTCATCTCGAAGCGGACAGCATATTTGCATTGGCATTTACCGATAAAATGACTAAAAACTTAATAGCCGCCAAGAAACAACAGGAACTCAAGTTTTTTAAGTACCAAAACAGTTTGCCCGCTCCATCATTACCTGAACAGTCATTTTCCGTGGCTAACGAGTCGTGCAGCGGCCGCAAAAAGCAGCAAAAAAACAGTTCCCCACCCACTTCCACTGACAACGATCGACAAGCTCCTCTCTCCTCATGAAATAAAAAGCCAGACAATCAATCAGACCGCACTTACCATCCGAAATGGTAGCAAAACTACCCCTGGTTTCAATTTGAGAAGGGCAGATGGCAATTTTTTGTTTATGGTGGTAAAATTTAGTGTTGAAAAAATGTTCTAAAAAATTTCAAAATGTCCGAACAAAATTGGGGCTGCTTGGACAAAATGTCCGAAGTAAATTTCAGTCCAGCTGAAACCCTGGGTATGAACAAGAAAAACTCCCGACTGACCCTGTATGCCAACCCCGACCCACAGTTAAAAGCGAAAGTATGTGCACGAATTACTGGTTATCCGCTTGTTCTAGCCTGCCCAGGAAAAAGTGTGGTTAGGTGAACTGACCGTCCCGCAATGACTATAGCTGTTGACTTGGGACGTAAAGCAACAAAACCAACCAACCAACCAACCCCCGACCCAAAAGCACATCGACTTGCAGAGAGGAAAAGTTTATCTGTCTATGCTTTCCTTATTGCATTTGTAGGGATGGTACGTTAACTAGAGCCCCCTGTGCGGGTTAAAAAACCCTGTGGGCAGTAGGGTGATTTCGATATGGCTACTTGTAGGCTTTCATTCTGCATCCCGGAGTGTACTTGTAAATAAACTACAAAGTAAATCCCTGACTGTGAGAGCCCGTCATATAAGGCCAAAAAAATGTGTGTTTACTAATTGATGAAAATTTCAAACAGGGTAGGTAGGTTGATTTTCTTTTTTTTTTAATTTTTATTTAACTTGAAATAGGGTAGGCAGGTCAGGTTGATTTTTTTGGCTCGATTTTTTTTCTCACTATTTATACATGTACCAAGGTTTGGAAAAAAAAATGATAATGCAAAATGCTTGGTTTGTTTTGATTTATATGATCCAAGCATGGACCAAAGTATATTGAGAAAAGAGCAAGAAAACATTCTAAAACTGAAAATCAAACTGATCGGCTGGTTCAGTTATGACAAAATCCAAAGGCAAGGCACAGATTTTCCCCTACATTACCTTTAATAGACACTGAAAAAAACGGAACATATCTGGCATTTCTTGTAAATAATAAAGCGCGAATTAGTGTAGTCAGTGAATGATAAATGCGTTTAACTTTCTTTCTTTTGGTACTTACAACATCAAGCAACAGAAGAGAGAAATAAACCCAAAGAAGAAAGACGTCATTGCATGGATGGTTGTCATTAAGTATCTCAAGTCGTCTAGTGATGACTTGTTGCTTCAAACAAGCTTTTCTGATCTTGGTGGTCACATTTATTGAAAAAAAAGCGACGAGAACATCGCCCTCTTGGATTGACAAAATCCGAAGGTATCCCTGAAAGGTTTGACTACATACCGAATATAATAGAATCAGCGAAAAATTTGAATACCGGTACTAGAATCCGGGACCGCTCAAGCAGGACCGGACAACGATCTCTGTTTTTTATTTTCAGATAAAAATGGTAGGGTCGGCAGCTATAAAACAGGGTCGGTCGGTTAACTGTAAACACACCTTTTTTTGCCTAAAGAGATAGTCAGATACTCGTTCTTTTATTGTGGTTTGTTGTTGTTTTCAGAGAAGATCAAGGCATTTCTCTCAGAGTTCTATGTTGATGGGTCGGATGGAGGAAAAGACTTTGTCTATGGTCAACAATTGGTAAGGCCAAATAAATAAATAACTGTGTTTAGGGTAACCCAGCCCTCCCTAATTTTACTGGTGACCCTAAAAAATTTTCAGGTTTTCTGGATAACATATAATTTTATGCATTTTGAACGGAAATAATGCCTTTCAAAATGCATAAGATTATACTTTTTTCCAGAAAAAAATATGTGTGCCTACCTTACTTAAAATTTTCAGACCTGTTACCGGAAACACTTATTTTTTATTTGGCCTAAACTTTCAGTCTTTCCTGCAGGTGACTGTCAAATCACCTCGTGACAGTCACCTCAATTTTAGTAATTTGATTACTGCTAGATTAAGTCAGAGGAAAGTCAGCCTCGAAATGCTTTACTAGGGAGATTATGATAGATTTTTCTTTTTATATATAGTCCGTCTAAAGCCAATCAATCATTAAAATTGAAATTGTGAATATTTAGTTGGCATACAGCAAGTTTGAAGATTGGAGTTTCAAAAGTTCAGGATTTAGTTTCAAAAGTTCAGGGTTTAGGAAATTTTGAACTTTCACCCATGAAAATATGTTGTTGGTACTGAAATATCGAGATGGATACTGTCCTTTTGATTTTATTGTCAGATAAATTGCAAGAAGAGTGCATTGGCTCAGTGGTAAAGGGTAAGATTGAGATTGATCACTAGTTCAACTCAATGAAGACACTGCTTTGTGTCTTTGAGCAAGCCACTTTATCCTCTGCTTAGTACTGGTTCAACCCAGGAAGACTGTCCGAAGACAGGGGAAAACACCCTGAAATGACTTAGATGTAAGACAACAACACAAACCAAATTAACTTCTGCACGCTGCACTTGTAGAATGCAAACCTGCTACATCACACAGAGTTCTCACTAACTCCAAATTTGGATTATTTTACTCCAACTTTTTGATTCTGACTCACTTTTTCAAAAGTGCCAATAGAAAAGTATGGTAAAACTCCAATTTTTTCTGGCAAACAGCATTTTTACTCCTATTTTCAAAATCCTTGTGGGAACTCTGTCACAGCTCAAAAGAGCCATCAAATTATGATGGTTCTTTTGAGTACTACCCACAACGTATGTTTTGGTTGAGAAATGAGTAAGTTATTTTAGAAAGTGCCTGTGTTAACTAGCTCTGTGTCTTAGTATGTGTTTATTCGTATAGTATATTTCCCTGATTGTACTGTGGATGATTGGTTGAGGCTTGCTGATTAATATTAAAAGTGATTTGGGGTGTGGATACCAAGCACTATTATCAGCTTTAAAGTTTAGAACCGGGTAGCAAGAATGTGTTACTTTAACCCATTCCTTTCTAGCGGCGACGTTTGTCATATGCTGACGACCTTTTCAAACAGCTTGGAACCAGATTAGGACGGACGAAACGTCGGTCCTGATCTGGAACCAAACTGCTTGACACTCTGATTCAGGAGTGTAAAATTCCACTTGCCAGCTTGCATTTGCTAGTAAAATGTTATGCAGGGCGAGTAAAAGTTTTGACAATTTGTATCGTACTTTTCCAATTTACAGCATTACCATTTCATTTCTATTTACTTGTGAACGTCTTCTTACCGAAACGTATAACCCTTATGTCTGGGTTACATGAAGACCGACAATCGGCCGACTAGATTTTTTCATGTTGATCGCCCTAAAAATATGTTATCAGTCCGCCGATGGGAGCAGTTACATGTACATAAAAATAATCCTTACCGATTGACTTAATCAACCACAAATCGGCCGACCATCGCCTGATCATCGGCGATAGAATTTACCTGTCGAGCAGCATACAATAAGTCGGGAGATGATCGGCCGACGATCGCCCGACTGATCAAACTATAATATGACATTTTGAATTCAGTACCAATGCGCAGTTTTTATAATATAGTGGAATTGACAGTTTGCACTAAGCATGCTAAGTCACTCTTCGCCTAAAGAAGAAAACATTCAGAGAAAAATTTGGGACATGATGGCGAGTAACTTATTTGGAAATTTTACACCATTGTGATTGTGTTCTTGGAAATTTTTTTTTTTTGAAAAAAACTAATAATTTTGAAAAGGGCAGTAGAGAAGAACCAAACTCATGAAAATTTTCCCAGTATGCAAATGCAGTGTTTAAAATATTTTCTTTTCTTCATTTGTTTTAACAGGTAAGACTAGCACACAGAGAGCAAGTTGCCTTGACCATTGACCTAGATGATGTTCAGGCACATGACCCCGAGCTTGAAGAAGCCATCAAGGAAAATACTAGACGCTACATGAACCTCTTTGCCGATGTTGTCCAGGATTTGCTACCAGATTACAGGGAGAAAGAGGTGATTGCAAAACTGAATATATATGAGCCACGACATGTGATTTCCAACACTGTGGCATTTTGACAAGTGTAGACTCAGATGAGCCTGTACAGCTTCCTTTTAAGCTTAAAAACACCAAATGGTGTTCAGTCAGTAGCTTAACACTCAAAGAATATATAAGCGACTAGCACAGGCTCTGATCAGACTGCGCGTATACGCAGGCTGATCTGAGGCTTTGCTGGTCGCACATGCCACATTGTTGGAAATCTCATGTCGCGGCTCATATGTGTCCCTCCGATTTTCAAACCTTTCCTGAATATTTCAATCCCAGGGATCAAATGCAGCTGTAAACTTGCTATTTATGCTAGAAGTATATCCGAAAAGAACATAGAAATTATCATCTGCCACTGCTATTTTATTTGTAAAGCATGCGTAAGCAGGTCTCATCAATCAAAGTATCACAACCCATAACATAGACTGCACACCAAACAGTGTAGATCCTGTCAGATCAGCCAGGTTCTTTATTAACTAAACGGCTTCTAAAGAGGCTGACTGACCAGGCAGGACCCTCGACATGGTTGCACAGTAATCTAAAAGTTGGTTTAGAAAGGTGATGTTATAAGAATAACTATGACACACAAACATGCTAATTTAATTTGTTAAATTTTCCAATTACACAGCACCCTAGATAAGCAGCGTATTTGCGTGAATAGGCAGTTAAAATCCTTAAAAAAGCAATTAAAATTAAATGTGTGTGTACCGAAAAGCACTTCTATCAATCGGTATGCAATTACATGCAATATCATTACTTACCATTTGGTCCATTTCATTTCCATTTGGGTAATAAACAAATGCCAGTCGGATATTGATTTTTTTACTAGCCAGCAAGCAATATAACTCCAGTTGTGAATAAAATATCGGTGCCCAGTCCAGTATTTCGGGAAAAAACACTTATGAAAGTGAAAATTTGCAAAGTGTACACACCCGAATGTCAACAAGGGGATGAGATTCGATTCAGGTACAATAAACTCCGCAAGTTCATTCAATAAGAAAACGTGTAATCACAGAAAAAAAATGTGGCGTATGAAATATGAAAATACGCAATTATTTTTGCAAGTACGCAATTGAGGATAACCAGGTTGCGCAAATGCCCAATTGACCCAAAAGCTTATCTAGGGCGCTGCATAACAGAAAAAAAATGGAGATCAGACAAAAAAATGTTCGAAAACGCCTTGGTATTTTTTAAGGATCGGTAGGCCGGCAATTTTTTTTAGAAATGTTTAACCTTGAAAATTATTCAAAATGCCATAAAAATAGGAAAAAATTGGATGTATCCAGTATTTCTCTTAATACAAGACATACCTTTCTGTTGGCCTGAGATAGTTGATCATCACCTTTACCAAGTGAGAAACATAATCACTTGCTATTTAAGCAAGTGGTTGAAAATCATAAAAAATATCCCTGAACCCTGCCATAAACATTTTTGAGACACTAATTGGCTTCCTTTTTTGTCTCTAGGTGATTAACAAAGATGCCTTGGATGTGTACATAGAGCATCGACTTCTGATGGAACAGAGAAACCACCCAGATGGTCCTGAGGTTACAAGAGATCCAAGAAACATGTACCCTGCAGAACTTATGAGACGCTTGTAAGTATTCAAGTCCTTGCTAGGGTTTTCCCAGGTACTGGATATTAACTCTTTGCCTACTAGTGTTGTCCGCTGATAGTTTCTGCAAACAATTTGGACTCAGATCAGGCCCGACAAAATGTCGGGCCTGATCTGGATCCAACTTGTTTGACACTGATGGTATTCCCAAAGGAATTTTTCAAAAAAGCTGATTTTGACAAAATTAAGCGGACTATAAAAAAGCATGAAAAATTACCCAGTAGACACAGGTCAAGATAAATACATTTGAGTGTAAAATGTGAATATTTTCTTATCCATTATATATCTGATCTTAACGTATGTTTTGGATGCTCAGAAGAACTGTCCCATTGAACACAATGAAAGTAAGCAACAAGCTCCTGTAAAAGTCCTGCTATAAAAATTGTGACCCCAACTTTGCCTTCAGCGTGTTGGTCCGGACCCCCTGCAGCTGTGGAACTGTACCTGCAAGTGTCTTGAAATATCATATACATTCTTGTGAGACAGCCTTGCTTCAGATGGTCAATAAATTCCTAAAAGCTATAAATAGCAGTCAGATAATTGGTATGGTCATGGTTGATTTTAGAAAAGCCTTTGATTTGGTAGATCATACACTTTTGCTTAAAAAGCTAAGACACTATAAACTTTCAGATAAAACAATTAATTGGTTTTCTTCTTATTTGTTGGACAGGAAGCAGAAAGTTGTCATAAATAATATTGAATCAAGAATGGAAAATGTTTTGTGTGGTGTGCCTCAAGGGTCAATCTTGGGTCCATTGTTATTTCTAATGTTTATAAACGATCTACCACTTTATACTAATAATGTAGCTTCTGATCTTTATGCGGACGACACCACATTATACATGGTTGGTGAAACTCAAGAGTATATTGAACAAAACTTGCAGATGGCTTTACAAAATCTCTCTGAATGGTGTAAGCTCAATGGAATGCTATTAAACACAGATAAAACCAAGGCAATGTTAATTACCACCTCCCAAAAACGGCTTCATCTCAATAATGACATTTTGCATCTAACTTACAACAATGATGTTTTGAACTCAGTTGAAAATGAGAAAGTTCTTGGTGTTCGCAGTGATAACAATCTTACCTGGTCTATTCATATTAATTTTATTGCTAAGAAAATTTCTTCAAATCTATGGCTATTATCCAAATTGAAGGACTATTTATCCACTGAACACAGAGTTCAATTTTACAAAACATATATTCAACCCCACATTGACTATTGTTCTACAATATGGGGAGGAACATCTCAATATAATCTTAACAGAATTTATAGGCTACAAAAAAGAGCTGTTAAAATCATTGTAAATTACCAGTATGATAACATTGCCAACAGTATGGATGAGCTTAAAATTTTAAACATATATGAACGCATTTTCCTCAGGAAGGCTAAATTTATGTTTAAAGTTTCTAAATCTGTCCTACCCTCATATGTAAATGAAATGTTCTCTTTTCGACCTTTTAATGAAACGCTTCAGTCTCTAAGATCAACAGGTGCATTGGATTTTTATACCCCAAGACCACAAAAAGAAATTTTCAAACAAAGCTTAATTTATTCAGGTCCAGTTATTTGGAACAATTTACCAGACTGTTTAAAAAATTTAGAAACTGTCGATTCTTTTCATAGACATTGTATTAAGTGGATGAAATCCAGTCTATCTTTCAATCTTTGAAACTGAAGCATTATGTCCATATGAACATACATTTTGAGTGTAAAATTGTGAATATGTTTTGTTCCCCAGTTTTAACAGTTAGTTTGGTGCTTAAAAGACTGTCTCATTGAGACGCTTCTTTTGAGTACCTAAAACATGTGTTTGAAATTTGGTATAAATATTTAAAGCACTTTTATCTGGAGGTGTGATATCTATAATTGTTTATGTATATAAAGTGAGCCAGTGTGTATGTAGGTTTGAAAGTGCTCCATGATGCTTGTATTATTTTGTATACATGTAAATCATCTTTGTACTTTATACTTGTATTCTTTTTTGGCAGTAGTTTATAGAGGGCCTCATGGAAGATTAGCTTTGTTTTGCTAAATGTGTTACCCTCTGAAAATAAAGACTATTATTATTATTATTTCATGTTCATTCCCCATGACAAATTAGCTGAAAACTATTATGCCAGGTATAACCTCCAATTCCAAAGTGCAGTGATTTTGTTACCTGCACATCCTGCATCTTTTGCGCATAAGTTTTTATTTCAGCGAGTTCCGGTGAGTCCCGGGATGCAGTAGTATTGCAGACTTTTCATTAAAAATAGTGTTTTGGACTCATAAGTTTGCAGTTTGGACTCATTGATATTGGAAACAGCGAGTCCCAGGACCCATAAGCCCAAAATTGTAAATGAATCACTGAAAGTGCATTGGAAACACTGTAGAGGCTTATTGATAAAAGATACAAGCATATGGTTTGGGGCATAGTGTTTCACAAGCATAGTTTCTCTTTTTATGGTGATTATTATTTGAGCCGCAGCATGAGATTTCCAACAATGTGGTATGTGCGACCAGCAAAGGCTCAGATCAGCCCTGCGCATATGCGCAGGCTGACCAGAGCCTTTGCTAGTCGCTTGAGTATTATATGATTGTTAAGCTTACTGAACACCATTTGGAGTTTCTAAGCTTAAAAGGAGGCTGCAGAGGCTCATCCGAATCTACACTTGCCAAAATGTCAAATTGTTGGAAATCTCATGTCACGGCTCATATTATATAAATTCAAAGAATTGTAGGGCGTGTACAATTGCCTGTTGTGACCATCTTGCTGATTTTCTATTTTAGCGAGGTGTATTTCAAGTCTCCCAATGCAGAAAAGCAGGTGGCTATCCGAGAGGTGAAGGCTGAGTCTATTGGCAAGCTGGTCTGTGTGAAAGGAATTGTGACCCGAGCAACAGAAGTAAAACCAATGATGGTTGTTGCCACTTACACCTGTGATACTTGCGGAAATGAAACCTATCAACCAGTAAGAATTCCTGTTGTTATAGCTCTGTTTTCAGGCCTAGAGATGCACCATACCTTAGGCCAAAAAAAAATAATTGTGTGGTTCGGGTAACGGCTGAAAAAACATTAGGTAGGGTAGGTAGGTATTTTTTTTTTTTTTTTTTTTTTTTTTCGCGATAGCTCACATGCTGGATGACAAAAACCGGCTTTCAATCTGAGAACAATTTAGAATTCTGAAAGTCCGGAGCTCTGCTGCGTGTTCACATTTTGGCCTGAAGATATTCAGCAAAACGCTGACAGAATCCATAATTTTAACGCAGAAATGGGGAAAAAACACGAAAAATCGGCTGCTTGAAAGCGAAACCGGAAGTGGCAAATGCGTGGTTATACGATCTACCCGAAATGACCGGAGCGACTATTCCGGTACTACCGAACTGAAACTAACCGAATTGCTAAGTGTACCGAAAAGTACCGCGATTTTCTGTGATTTTTTAAAATAATTTTTTACAGGACGAAAAAAAAATCAGGGTCGGGACCAAAATCGTAGGTAGGGTCGGGTCACCCGAACCAAACAATTTTTTTGTTTTGGCCTTATTCAGCCAAAAGGTGTCAAAGTTTCATAATTATATCAGTGATCAATAGGATAGCATCGAAGGTGTCCGACAGGCCTCTTCCTACCTAAAATAGGGGGGCATTTAGAAAAGGACTTACCTAAAATTAGGGGCTGTTTAGAAAAATAACTTAGAAGTGGCTCTCACATAAACAAATGATAAAACAATGAAATTCTTAATATTTTTTATGGTTGATTAAATGAATGCTTGTGTTTACGGTGTTCCAAGTAAATTAATTTTGTACATCCGTGTTCATGATCACAAAAGTCTAAAAAAAATGTTATTTCGGAAAAAGATTTTAAAGGAAAGCGCAATACACCGTAACCGCTGATATAATTTAGAGGACTATATCTTGGAAAGAATTTGTAAGCAAAGAAACTGCTTAAAAAGTATATATTCAATCAACTATCGCTATTTCAAATTTACGAAATTCGCTTTGGAATCCGCCTGAGGTGGCCGCCATGTTTTTACACCAGTGAATCACTTACTCACATCGATTTTCTGGTCGGTTAACCATGCGCAAGGAGCGCTTGTGTCTTAACAAAATTAGCTGTCCATTTGTATTGAATTTGATTTAATTAGCGAGAAAAACAGCTCAAGCGTGTGATAATGTGTAGTCAAAATAGTTATGGACTAGTTGGATATAATTTTGAGACGCTAATTGGATGAACTGGAATTCAAAGTAAAAGTTACGATATCAGTCTAACGGCCTTTTATCTATCTATCACAGTGTTAAAGTGTTAAATCAATCACTTTTAAATCCACATCCCTTCATCAAATTTGCTTCGTTTTTACTCGAGGTTTTTATTAATGTCTTTTATATCGAAATATCTAACGCATTCACGCTTCCTATTCAATTGTTTGTTAAATTTTAACAAAGTCAGAACTGTAAGAAATATAAACGCATTTCCTTACACATCTGCAAAAATGTACACGCCAACCGACCCCACCGCAACATGATTTTTGCTGACATTGCGAGGGTAGATCTACTCCTTTTAAATATTAAACTCATAATGAATAAGCCAATAAAGCATTTACAAATAGTCTGGGCCTCAATCATAGAGAAAAAACATATATGAGAACGGATACTTTTTAAGTTCAAACGGACGGTACCTCGTCTAAAGATCCGCCATCTTTGAGGAGTTTTCTCTGGATATTTAATACAGCACTCATAAGCACTGGTCCCAGCCTATTCTCGAAGGCTTATCCAACAAGATAAACATACATTTACTCATCTTAATATTAACAATTTTTATGCAAACGATATTTATTTCAGTTGTACGACGAAAGCTCGTCTAACCATTTTGGCAAAACGGCCAAAATTTGCGAGAATGTGTAGAGATATGATACCCAATCTATGCCACGGACCCTGTGTAAGCTAGTACATGTGTTCACACGTGATTTGAACGAAGTTTAACCGTTAGAATAAGAAATGAATTTCATTATTTGTCCAATCTTGTTAACACAATGTGACCCGCAACTTATTTCACCAGCTGATCTATTTTTGACAAGAAAAAAAATTGGGGAATAAGCGCATGAAAAAGTTACACAAGATGGGTAACTTTTTCATTTCTTTATAACAGAGTTTAATAATTTAAGCTCCAGTTTTTAGGTCTTTCATTCCAGTCGATCTTTATTCAATATATAAACCAATGATACTCACAAAATAATAATAAAGTGTACACTCCAATATAATCCGACTCACATAAACAATGCGTCTCACACATTCTCAATACACACAGAATGAGCGTAAATGACGTCACGTCCGGGATCCTGGCTCCCGCGCTCCAGCTAAAGCGCTTACAAAAACGGGAACCAACCCAAAAACTATGGCGGCGCTCTCAAGCAAACAAAAATCGCTGTGTTTGTATATTTAAACGGCGAGATATCATTTTCAATTGTCTCCATTTTCCTATTCTCATCAAATTTATGTTGTGTGACACATCTTGAACAAATACAGTTCATGTTTTTTCATTTGTTGCGCTTTCCTTTAAATAAGCTGTGAACCATTACATTTATACCACATATGATTCGTAACACACCATTTTGGCCCAGATAGACGTCTAACTTGCTCTGATTGCCTTTCAATGGGGTCAATGGCACACTTTAGAATTTGAACTCTGACTTAGGCTTTATTCCAGATTTTCAGGATGACTTTCCATAGAAAGTCAGCCAGCCTGAAAGTTCTAAATTTGGCATATTATATTAACTTCCGGTTTATTTTAAGACTTACTGAAGAACCCTTTAATTTTGTAAGCACAGTCACTGCAAGTTGTTTAATAATTGATATTGAATTTAAGATTTTAGAAATTTAAGCTTTGTCTCTAAAGGGGCTGCTGCTAGTGTTGCAGGACTGTCCCTTCATTAGAAAATGAATTCATGTTTCGAAAAAAACTAAAGCATCAGATGCATAGATATGATTAAAGCCACTGCAAATAGCACCAGGCCAGGCAGGCCTTAGGATAAGAATGTGTACTTTAAGATTCTCAACCAAAACATATGTTGTGTGTACAGTACTCAAAAGAACTGTCTTTATGACAGGGGTTTTCCTACCTTTCTGATGTCAAAACAAACAAATTTGGAGTTCTCTACACCATTTTGGAAGCTTTTGCTCAATTTTTTTTATTGGAAGAGGAGCTGAAATTATGCTTAGGAAAATCCTTGTATGAGACAGTTCTTTTGATCATCTGCAACATCTGATTAAACTGATATAGTGAAGAATATATTTCAGTTTAGCACTCAAATATTTTATCTTGACTTGTGTTGAATTCTTATGTGAACAATTTCAGATTGCTTCTCCATCGTTCATGCCCCTTCTGATGTGTCCAAGTGCTGATTGCACAACTAACAGATCAGGTGGCAGGTTATACCTACAGTCTAGAGGCTCCAAGTTTGTCAAGTTCCAGGAAATCAAGATTCAAGAACATGTAAGTATAGATCTGCAGAGATGCCCACTTTTCTGATTTTTGTGGGATCATACCGTTTTCAAGGCCCATTTCTGCGTAACGATTTCGAATGTCAAAACAACGGCAAATTACAATTTTGAAATGGTACCAGACAAAATAACAGGGGTTACTCCTACCTCTACACCAGTTATACCTGATCATGAGACGCGGGTAGTAAAATAAAATACAGACTGGTTTGTGCGTGATTTATTGGAAAAATGTAACTTTAGTGGGTAAAAAGTTGCGAGTCCGATCGCCCACCTGTGGTACGAAACAAAATGGATTTCTTGTCAAAAACATCGTGTGGATGCAGTAATTCATCAGATTATTCATATCTTTGGCCCTTACTGAAGCCTATTGAAGGCTGGAAAATATTATGCATGAAGTTGAAGTAATGCATTGGGGTGGTGGAGGAAGAGGATACTGTATTCGGCGATATTTAAGCTTGTCTTGAGTGAGTGCATTTTGTACTTTTATGGCGAAATATGTGGCATTCCGGAAAATGTCTGCAGATTCCTTAAAAATGCCTCTTGGTATTCCTGAAGAGTGCCATTTAGGGTTGGCATCTCTGGATCTGTATTATGTGGCTCATTGTAAGGAAATCGATCTTTAGGGTATGCGTCCCGGTAGGGAACAGACCAGTCTGCTCTGCCTTCAGCTACAGAGACTAGCTAGTAATTAAAAATTGTGTGTGTAGTACTAGTAGTGTGTAGCAAGTTCAGCTATCATACTTCAACCAAGAGTAGTGTTGTTATGATATAATGAAGCAGTTATATCCCATGAAGCAGTTATATCCGATGTTGAACTGTTAACATTTTATTTTTGTCAAGCGAAAAAAATGTTTTTACAAGGTGCTTTAGATTTTGTAAATTGTCGGAATTCCCTTTATTATGGAAAGCCAATGTATTTTACAGCATAGTTTTTGGTGCTAAATGTACAGCGTAAATGAGACCATTGCAAGTGAATTGGATGTCATATTAACATGTACAGCGTTATCCTATCATAAGTAATACCACGGTATATGATCTTGACCACTTATAAGGAGGTTGCTGATCGTGGATCCCAAGTACTGCGGTATGACAATGCTCTCGTGTAACTTGTATATGTGGGAAGTTTAGTATTAAAATATTGGGGAAAAAGTCTTACTTTTCGATTGAGAATAAGGAATATCAACGCATATCATTTTTAAATTTTTCAAATGCAGGGCTTCAGATTTTTTTTAAGATTGGTGGGCTGAAGTGACCCATGGAGCAAAAAATGGTGGTTCATTTTCTGAAATGATGAGCCCAAGCATATCAAACTAAACACAGTTGACATTGGGGTAGAATACTTTACCTACACACTGAGTCACTGACACAGATATTTGTATGCATATATATTTATTTATTGACTGCTGATGATACAGTAAAACCTGTCTTATGCAGCCTCTCAAAAAAGAAGTAAAAAATTGGTTTTCAAGACCGATTTTGCTTAATGCAGGTCAAATGTATTGCAGAATGCTCCAAGGGGAGCATTTTGCAATCGTTTTGACCTTCATTCAGCTACCATTTGTTACTAAGATCTTTGTTTTATTCATAGACTCACTGTAAGATGAATATTTTTTTATTAAAATTGGAGAGTTTTTCACAACTAAAAAGGATGGGTCCACTGGGCCCACTGCCTTGGAAAGTGACTCACTGTAAGATGAATATTTTTTATTAAAATTGGAGAGTTTTTCACAACTAAAAAGGATGGGTCCACTGGGCCCACTGCCTTGGAAAGTGATGGGCCATATTTTGAAAGCATGGGACAATGACCCGGGCCCAGCATAAATCTGAAGGCCTGCAAATGCACATGTAAAGATTTTGTTGTGTTTCAGAGTGATCAAGTTCCTGTTGGTAATATTCCCAGAAGTATGACGGTGTATTGCCGTGGTGAAACAACCAGACAGACCCAGCCAGGAGACCATGTCAGCATAACTGGTGTATCCTTTCATAAAAGTTGGATAGTACTGTACAGGGCTTATTTTTGGCCAATTTTATAGCCATTATTGGGTTATATTCCCAATGCCAAAAAGTATCTTATTTCCCAATTTTTGGAGGAAAATTCCCAATTTCAATTCAGATAAAAAATCGAATAAAATTCATCATTTTTATCGCGGTAAAAGTTGGCTTAAAACTGTCGAATATTCAACATTGCATAGTCTCATATAATACATCATGCAATGGTGATAATAAGTTAACACAACAGCTAAATTCAGATAAATATATGATGTATTTTTGATTTGACAATACAGCTAAAAGCTATAAAAATTCCCCATTTTTGGCATTTTCACGCTAAAATTCCCAATCCCAGGGGTATGGGTCATTGTCTCAAAATGGTGAAAAAAAGCCCTGCTGTAAAACAGGCCTTGGGTAAAAACCTTTAATGCTCAAGCATGAAATTAATCCTACTCATCAATGTTAAAATTGCAATTCAAAAATGCCAACAATTAATTGCATTTTAACATTATTTGTAGGAGAAAGCAATATCTGAGAGTTTGAAAGCAAGAATTATATCAAATGGTGTGTCTGGAAGTGAAAGAATGCCATGCATTTAAATCAATTTATAAACCACTAGTGGTTTACAGATTTTGGTAATGTTATGAATGATGTCAATACTCTATAGCAAGGTTGAATATAAGTTAATTCTTTACGCCAGAAATGGGATTTTAAAGTAATCTTAATATCATAAATAGAATATAGCATTTGTGCTAATATTGAATTTATTAAACATCACTTTTCCTCAACACGTTTGATAAATTCAATACAACATTCATGTTCACTCATGTTAGATCCTCTATTTATTTTTCAGCATTTAGTTTAATTTTAAGGTCAGGATAAGTATGGTGAGAAATTGGGTATTTAGGGTGAATACTTGAGATATTATTAATTTTCAGTGAGAAAATTTAGTAAAATCCTTTGCAAGATTACATTTTACTTTGAGATTTTTCTCCCATTTAGCCAATTCCAGTGAGATTTCTGGCAGAAAAATGAGCAAATCTCTCAATATCTCGCCTGAAAATAAACCCAAAGATAAGAATAGACATTTGGAAAAGGTTTTTTTATTCACCAAAATATATATTGGGTACTTCTCAATGAGGCGGTTCTTTTGAGCACCCAAGCTACATGTTTAAGCGGATGGGTAAATATTTCCTCTTTAATTGCACAACGGTTGGTCAGGCCTCAGACTCTATGACGGCTGTGATGTAAAGCTTTAATCAGTGGGTGGGGGCCTGATGCTTATCTGTAGCTGGACCCACCGTGGCTCAACTTAAGGTTTTCTTTAGCTCTAACTATCTGTGAGTCATGAGCCCTTTTTTTCGAGACTGGAGGAACTGTGTTGTGTCCTTGAGCAAGACACTCTATCCTCTGCTTAGCACCAGTTTGGCTAAGGAAAACGAGTGAATCATCCTGACATGATGGAAAATTGTTGATTGGGACATAAACCAAACAGTTTTACACTAAACAATTTTGCCTATGCAAATTGTATTTTTTTTTTTGTGATACCTCTTTCAACTAGTTTCCTTAATGAATACCAGATATTCATGCCTGCAATGAAACAAGGCTTTGCTACTCAGGGTGGATTGTTGTCAGAAACTTTCTTGGAAGCAAATGTAAGTTGTAAATAGTACCAAGGCTAAAGAGAACATACTTTCTTTATAATTACCAGGGTTCCCGCAAGCTCTGGAAAACCTGGAAAAGCACTGAAAAAAGTTCCATGCATGGAAAATCATGGAATTTGAAAAAACTGAATACTCATGGGAAAATCATGGAATTTTGTGAAATGATTTGATGAAACCACCAGTAGCCAGAAAACTAGCTGTCGGACATTTGTGTGTCCGACAGCTAGTTTTCTGGCTACTGGTCGTTTCAAATTTTTAATTGCTCCAAAATGCATGCATGGTCTACTGAAGCATGCTGTTGTTGCTGCAATCTGCATTTATGCTCAGCGTAGTGAAGATGCTGCTTAAAGGGGCAGTTGGAGGCCGTGCATTAAATAGTCATGGAAATTGCATTGTTGATCTGACATGGAAAATCATAGAAAAATCATGGAATTGTGTTTTTGAATTTCTGTGGGAACCCTGAATTATATAGTCACCGGCATGTTTCACAGTTTACAGTTCATCCACAAAGCCTGGGTCATGCAATAACTCCGCTTAAAATTACTTGTTCAAAAAATAAAATACTGTAAAACCTGTCTAAAGCGGTCACTCAAAAATAGACAAAACAAAGGTCTTAACGACAAATGGTAGCTTAATGAAGTTTAAAAGTATTGCTCTCTTGGAGCATTCTGCAATACTTTTGATCTGCATTAAGCAATAATCGGTAATGAAACCCATTTTTAATCTCCTTTTTGAGTTGCCGCTTATGACAGGTTTTACTGTAAATGAATATTTAGGGGTAAAACCCTGGTCAATATTGAGATTGTACACATAAATTATCTTATTAGCTGCACAATGGTTGGGTTGATACAAGTCCAACTTAGGTTGCTACAGCCACAAAGTAGATGACAAGGTTGTCAAGCAATAACACCTGCAAAAAAGAGCTTCACAAGTCAAAATAATAACCATAATCCTGCTAATTTTTTTTTTTGGTTCTGAAAATATCTGCCTATTATTATCATAGTGGCAAATCTGAACCTAAGGGCAGTCTGATCTTGGTCGATGCTTTTTAGATAAAGGCTATCAAAGTACATAGCAGAAAGGAGAGGAGATCAATATAGTAGGGCTGTGGATCATCAGGCAAGTGGCGATCAAATCTGATCCAGGATTCATGAGTTAGGATTCACAGATCGAACTGCGAGTCACTGGCTAATAAAAATGAAAAGAGACAGAGTGTTATGTCTATTTACTTAGCTATAAAATCAGCACTTTCTGTAAACCAGAAGTACCACAGGTATACAGTTAGTAATCAAAGAAGATGAGACTGCATTTTCCACTGGCATGCAACACAGTTCATGAATTTGATTTTATACTTTCCTGAACTTGGATAACCATATTCTGAATTTCTGACAGAAGTGTGCTGATTTCAGTGTTAGGCCCGTTTCCTTAAATATCTTGAATTTCCTACATAGACAGCATGACCTCTGTTGGCAAGAAAAAAAACTTCAAAGGATAAAAATAACCCTTTGAAATCTATTTGATGTTATATTTATACCCCCCCCGCAAACTTTGTTTGTAGGGGGTATACTGTTTTCACGTTGTCCGTGCGAACGTCCGTCCGTCCGTAACGCTTTGTTTCCTTAATAACTTGGAGAGTCATTGCTGGATTTTCATCAAACCTTGCAAACATGTTCATATATGCAAGACAAATACTTAAGACAAAAAAGTAAGGGCTAGGGGCCAATTCTATTAGAGTCATTTCCCTTTGAAGTTCTAAATGGCTTTTAAAATAGTGCTTTATGCTTATGCTATTATAGGCCATACACAGGCCAATCAACTCCTACCACAGCTTTTGATGGAACAATTTGATACTTTTCCTATACAATGTAGACACATTGAACATATGCATGAAGGAGTTTAGCTCAGAAAAAAATAATTTTTGACAAAATGACAGCTGTGAGAACTTAGACAATTTTTCCCTAATAAGGTGTTTGTATATTCATAGACGGTGCCTTTAGGGGCCGATCAACTCCTACCACAGCTTTTTATGGAGCAATTTGATACTTTGCCTATACAATGTAGACACATTGAACATATGCATGAAGGAGTTTGGTTTATAAAAAATATTTTTTGACAAAATGACAGCTGTGAGAACTTAGACAATTTTTCCCTAATAAGGCTTTTGTATATGCATAGATGCTGCCTTCATGGGCCAATCAACTCCTACCACAGCTTTTGATGGAACAATTTTATACTTTGCCTATACAATGTAAACACATTGAACATATGCATGAAGGAGTTTATAATTTTTGTTTGCACAGATTCTACTGAAATCTTCTTATCAAAACTAAGGTCTTCTTGTTCGAACTATAACTTGCCAAGTTTTATCACTGACTCTTTCTGTGCGGGGGGTATCTAATAAGCATTGCTTATTGACTTTTTTCATTGACCCTGTTTATTGTTAAGAACATGTACCGATGAAGTGTAACTTTGTGTGATTAAACAAAATAGATTGGAATATATTCTTTTGGATTTTGGAATACTTTACTAATGACCGATTAAGGAGAGTGCAAAACACAGGTCACATACCCGCGAGGAGCAAAGGTATTTAAATGAGAGACAATATTAATTTGAACCTTCGTCACAGTGAAAAATTTTGATCGACCATTTTGTGAAAAACTTCTTGTTTCAATTGTTACAAAAACAACATAAAAAAAAGATCGCAATCCAACAATTTCGGCAGTGACGAATATTCGTACTTGATTTTTTAGTCTGATCTGTGAATATCCGAGTACTCAGATACTCACAGCAGCCCTAGAACATTGCTGTGAATTGTGAGAGAAAAGTTAAAATCTGAATCCTTAAAACCCTTTTATCTAAGAATCAATTTGATTTACAGATAATGGTTTTCTTTAATTACAAACTAGAAATATTGCTGTTCCTAAAAAATATTACTGTAATATAAATAACGACACAACTTCACAAATACCAGGCCTCAAGATAAGAAAATTATTTTCTTTATTTCTCACCCAAAACATATGTTGTGGGTACTCAATGAGACGGTTCTTTTGAGCACCCAAAACATATGTTTAAATTAATGGGTAAGAAAATTATTAAAATCTTACGTAATAAAATTTCCTTATTGGGACCTATGAATACCTTGTCATTACCTTTCCAGTTCTTGATCAACTGTGTCTTTTGTTTCTAACAGAGAATTATAAAAATGAACAAAACTGAGGATGATGAACTTGGTGCCGAAGAACTTACAGAAGATGAAATCAAGCAGGTCGCTGAAGACGACTTCTACGATAAACTCGCCAGTAGTATAGCTCCAGAAATCTTTGGACATGAAGATGTAAAGAAGGCCCTGTTGCTATTGTTGGTGGGTGGGGTTGATAAGTCTCCACAGGGAATGAAGATCAGAGGAAACATCAATATATGTTTGATGGGAGATCCTGGTGTGGCCAAATCTCAGCTACTTTCTTTCATTGACAGATTGGCTCCAAGAAGTAAGTGGTCCTATTTTTGCAACACCTGCTGAAAAATAATAAATAGCTACCCTTAAAGCTGCATAGTCTGTAACTTTTGATCTCCTAATTTTAAAAATAATGTTTTTATTTTTCAAGAACACAGTAAAAATACTCAAATTCAGGTAAACGTTTTATTATTTTCGTAAATCTTAACAAGTTATCACTATCAAAACAACTGCATTTATGTTAAAATTCAACGGTCTAGAATTATTGGAGGGACGCAAATAATTACCAACAAGAGAAATAAACACCTATTTGATAAGATAATTCACTTTTCCATGCAGTTTTCAGCTGTACTGAACATTTTTATTGTGAAAACATAGCTTAATTCTACTTTTACAAATGATTTGAAAAGAAAATAAAAAATTTCGAAAAATGTTCATAGTTACAGAGTATGCAGCTTTAAATGCAGATCACACCAAAGGCGTTTGTTTTGTTGTCTGCTGAAATGTTAAAGCCTCTTTGAAAAACAGTGTCTACCCAGATCAGACTGCTTTTACAGGAGCAGTCTGATCTGGTTCCACAGGGTTTGCCTCTCTACTTACATTATAGGTCAAATAAACGCAGCAGATGACATAAATCATCAACATTTTTAGATGCCTTTTTTGATGGCTCTTTTAGGGTAAATATTTTGTGGATTTTTTGTGTGAATTACAAGCTGTTTAAAACAATAAGCATCTTATGATGTGCTGTGTAATTGCTAGTCAATGGATGACAAATGGGGAGGAACCTGATCATGTCTGCACTCTGTTCATTGTCTGGGCATAATTTGTGGCTGAGGTGGCTGACAATTTAAGAAATTCATGTGGCTACGAATCTTCCAATGACACTTCTCTATTTCATTATCATATGGTTGACAATTTTGTTTTAAGATTGGCTTAATTTAACTCTTTCTGCTAGTGTCCTCTGCTTATAACCTTTGCAAACGGTATCATACCCAGGTCTGGCTGGGTAAAATGTTAGGCCTGATCTGGATCCAAACTGTTTGACACTTTGTAGTATTCTGACACTGATTGTATTGCTGAAGAAAATTTTTGAAAACCTTAATAATTTTGAAAAAAAAAGCATAAGACAACAATCTATACAGATCAGACCCGACAAAACAAACATAAGACAACAGCGAATACAGTAAAGCCACCCTAAAATAGACATAACAAGTCTTAAAGACAAGTGGTAGCTTAATGAAGGTCAAGTATTGCAGAATGCTCTCTTGGAGCATTCTGCAATACTTTTGACCTGCATTAAGTGATAATGGGTCTTGAAAACATATTTTTATACCCCCCGCAAACTTTGTTTGTGGTGGGTATACTGTTTTCTCGTTGTCCGTCCGTCCGTGCGTCCATCCGTAACGTTTTGTGTTTTTAATATCTTGAAGAGTCATTGCTGGATTTACATCAAACCTTGCAAACATGTACATATATGCAAGACAAATACTTAAGACAAAGAATTAAGGGCTAGGGGCCAATTCTATTAGAGTTATTCCCCTTTGTAGTTCTAAATGGCTTTTAATATAGGGTTTTATGCTTATGCTATTATAGGCCATACACGGGCCGATCAACTCCTACCACATCTTTTGATGGAACAATTGATACTTTTCCCATACAATGTAGACACATTGAACATATGCATGAATGAGTTTGGTTCAGAAAAAATAATCTTTGACAAAATGACAGCTGGGAGAACTTAGACAATTTTTCCCCAATAGGGCTTTTGTATATGCATAGATGGTGCCTTCATGGGCCGATCAACTCCTACCACAGCTTTTGATGGATCAATATGATACTTTGCCTATACAATGCAGACACATTGAACATATGCATGAAGGAATTTGGTTCAGAAAAAATAATTTTTGACAAAATGACAGCTGTGAGAACTTAACAATTTTTACCTAATAGGGCTTTTGTATATGCGTAGATGGTGCCTACATGGGCCAATCAACTCCTACCACAGCTTTTAATGGAGCAATTTGATACTTTGCCTATACAATGCAGACACATTGAACATAGGCATGAAGGAGTTTGGTTCAGAAAAAATAATTTTGACAAAATGACAGCAATGTAGACACATAAAACATATGCATGAAGGAGTTTGGTTCAGAAAAAATAATCTTTCACAAAATGACAGCTGGGAGAACTGAGACAATTTTTCCCCAATAGGGCTTTTGTATAGGCATAGATGGTGCCTTCATGGGCCGATCAACTCCTACCACAGCTTTTGATGGATCAATTTGATAATTTGCCTATACAATACAGACACATTGAACATATGCATGAAGAAATTTGGTTCAGAAAAAATAATTTACACAAAATGACAGCAGTGAGAACTTAGACAATATTTCCCTAATAAGATGTTTGTATATGCATAGATGGTGCCTTCATGGGCCGATCAACTCCTACTACAGCTTTTGATGGAAAAATTTGATACTTTGCCTTTCGGGTCAGTCAAGATCAGGTGTCCATTGAACCTTGCACTTAGACAAAACAATAAAGTTTTCAGAAAACTGTTAAAATATTCAAATCTTTGTTTCTTAATATATGGAGCAGCTTTCCAGAAAATTTCATGACTTAGACTCCATGCGCTTCTTCTCAATTTAGTTTTGAATGTACATACCATCTAACTGTCACGGACACTACATAAGGGTGTTATGAATAATTTCTGAAGCCTCAAAGCATCAGAGAAAACTCAGTTAGATGTTTGAATGTTTATTAGATTGAAAATATGAGAAGGATAACTTGAAAATTTGGATGTATTTTTCAACAGAGTCTAGCTTTTTGGATATTTCAGAGACTTCACAAAGATACATAAAATCGGTCTCTTCATGTATTTTCATGTTACCATATTCCAATTTTTATTTAGTAAATTGCAAGAGGATTTGTCTTTAATCTTCATTATTTAAACATATATTTATTTTGAAACTGTGTTCTTTTGGGTATATGTGCCACTGATTTCTACAATGAAGACATTTTCCCAACAAACTGTTACGCGTCACGGACACTACAAGTTCAACTAACAGTATCATCTGAATAGTCTTAAGTTCATTATTAGGTCAAATCATTGTATGCAGCTTTCAAACTAAATGGAATGGAACAAAATACAATAATAAATCAATAAACCGCAACATTTAAAGAACATTTTACGTGGAGTAGTCAAGATCATGCGTTCATTCTGACATTGTTAGAATCTCCTTATCACATATTTGCAGTTCTCATAACATTGGTTTATGGTTACTTTTAAGGACTTTTTCATTTTAAGTCACATAACAATGGCTATACCTACAAAATACTATTGCTTTTCCTGAAGTTTTCAGCCAAACTATCTGTAAAAGTCACTTTTTGCCATACCAGTTGTCTGTCGCAGACACTACATGTACATCTATGTATAGAATACTTTTTGCATTTTTATCTTATGAATAGTTCATGTTGCTAACAATATTTCTGGTTCCATTTATAGACAAGTGGACAGTTTTTAATAGTATTAATAAAGTTATAAAGGTTGCTGATTGCATAATGCAAATGCTTATGGATAAGATATTAGTTTAAAAACAACCTATCTTTACAAATAATCTTCAATTATTTGAACTTAAATTTAAAAAAATGGAGGTGAGAAGTTTTAAAATGGATATAAAAAGACATTAAATGCTTAAAACCTGATGATGTTCTTCCTTGTTTGGGCAATGTCATGAACATACAGACTTAAAATCATAGGATTTAACTGTCACGGACACTGCAGAAAAAATGAATTAAGTTTTCATATTGTTTTATTTGACACTTAACAATGCACACATTGGTCTAAAGCTGTTGAAAAATGGGATACTATAACTACTTATAATTATAGTTGTATTTAAAGTTCATCAATGTAAAAAAAATAGTCATATATTTACAATTTCCTTTGTTTAACAAAAGTCTTCATTCAATTAAGAATTTCTGTCAGAAGTTATTTTAAAAAGGATCACTGTGTTAAACTTACATTTAATTTACGTAAAGATTTAAATAGAATTGTGCCAGTCTTTAAGAAGTGTAAACGAAATCTTCATTTTGGAGACTCAGAGATCTATTTTTGTCAGTAAATATCACTTTTTGATCAGCTACATGATCAAAATTCCATTTCATTTCTAAAGGTTATGGTCAATACTTTGTTCTAATTACCAAATCAAGTCAAATCTGAGAAAAGCATTCATGTGAATGAAAACAAAAGTTGAAACGTTTTAAATGACTCATTTTATTACTTTAAATTGAGGCAAAACATTTCCATACCTCTCAATTCACACTCAACATATGTTGGAAAGTCACATGAAAATGACTTCAGCACAGAATCAAATACAATGTATTAACAATAATATTATGCTCTTACCAAAATTGTTTTCAAACATTTTGTTCACCTCTGTGAAATGCCAATATTTAACAGGCCTTTAATAGAAGTTATATTTATATTGACATTAGTGATAACTTGCTTACCTGTACTTGCAGTGAAATTTTGGCTTTTCTGTAGTGTCCGTGACAATTGAATATGTATCAATAAATAGTGCCAAGGCCATTTGTAAACATAAACAATGCCCTAAGTTGATTCAGATATAGAATATTACTTAAGTTTGAAGTAGTATCTGTATCAAAGTCATATTGCAGTGTTGATTCTTATGTGAGAATTGTACTATCAGGTGTCTGAAACAAACTCACACAGCAGGACAAAAATCAAATCCAATAAAACACTTAAACTACTTTCATTTTGCAAATTTACATTTGACCCTGGTATGAATTTAAGCATTTTTTTTAAATGAGCCTGATATTTAACCACTCTGAACAGATATTACATGTCTTTGTCACGGACACTACAGCCGTCACGGACACTACATTTAAGGATTTGCCTCAAAAAATCTCAAACAAATACAGGACTACACATTTCAAAGCTTGAATCAAAGTAGACAGGGGGAAGCATTGTAAGATAAACAGATAAACTTCTCAGTCTCATGTCATGCTGACAAGATATTTGACTGTCACGGACACTACAAAAATTTGTCTGAATATTTTCGTTTGCCTTTGAGATTACCTGATTTTCTAAAAAAGGCAGGGACATGTTTATTCTTATTACTCTGAGCTATTCGATACAACATGACCTCAGGATTGCAATAATTGTTAGAATCCTCTGCAATATTTTCTTTTGGATAGCCAAATTAAATTACCTGTGGTATAAAACCGAGAATTGATAACGAATGAGTAGTTTGGCTAAAATGAGAATAAGTTTCTTTCTACCTTATGGAATTTGTTCATTTAAAGATCTGCTTAACGGGGAGTCATATGTCCACAATATTAAATATGTTGCTTTCTTGTGGACTAAATAATAAAATAATTAAACAAAGATGAAATCTTGCAAAATTCTGAGTGCAAACTGATAACGCTTTAAAAAGGGCTTTTTTGACACTTTATGAGGCTGGTGAGAAAAAAATGCTTCCGTACCAAACTTTTTGCTTTCTGATAAGCTTCAGCCTATTCCCCAAAGTGTTTCAAACAACAGACTTTGTCTTTTCCTTAAATCTGTATCTAGATATGAGTTGATAACACACAAAAAAATTCTACGGACACCTGATCTTGACCAACCCGTATACAATGTAGACATATTGAACCTATGCATGAAGGAGTTTGGTTCTGAAAAATAAATTTTGACAAAATGACATGGGCCGATCAACTCCTACCACAGCTTTTAATGGAGCAATTTGATACTTTGCCTATACAATATAGACATATTAAACATATGCATGAAGGAGTCTGGTTGAAAAAATTTATTTTAGACAAAATGACAGCTATGAGAACTTAGACAATTAATTCCTTATATGGCTTTTGTATATGCATAGATGGTGCCTTTATGGGCCGATCAACTCCTACCACAGTTTGTTGGAGCAATTTGATACTTTGCGGATACAAAGTAGACACATTGAACATATGCATGAAGGAGTTTATAATTTTTGCTTGCACAGATTCTACCGAAATCTTCTTTTCAAAACCTAGGTCTGCGCGTTTGAACTATAACTTGCCAAGTTTTTCACTGAATCTTACTGTGCGGGGGGTATCTAATTAGCATTGCTTATTGACTTTTTTCATTGGTCTTCTTTTTGAGTGACTGCTTAAGACAGGTTTTACTGTAGTTAAATCCTGTATTATCATTCGTATCAAACAGGTCAGTACACGACTGGCAGAGGTTCTTCAGGGGTAGGTCTGACTGCTGCGGTCATGAAGGATCCCCTCACAGGAGAGATGATGCTGGAAGGTGGGGCCCTAGTGTTAGCGGACCAGGGTGTTTGCTGCATTGATGAGTTTGACAAGATGATGGACTCAGACAGAACTGCTATACATGAAGTCATGGAACAACAGACCATCTCTATTGCAAAGGTAAGTTATCATCAGTATCTTGTGATGCCAAAGTCTAGTTATGAACCCTTTACATTCTGATAGATAACCCCATATATTGGAGCTGGTGTGGTGCAGTGGATAAACTAATATCCTTGTAAACCAGGGGTTGTGGGTTTGATTTCAGGCCACTCCAGTTTGTAGGATGAGACTTATGGGTGTAGGGAGCGCAGTGGCTCAGTGGTAGAGTGCTTGACTCGAGACCGAGGGGCCGCGGGTTTGAGCCTCACCGGCGTCACTGCGTTGTGGTCCTTGAGCAAGACCATTTATCCTAGCTTAGTACTGGTTCAACCCAGGAAGACCCATCCCTGTTTAACTGAAATCATGGGAAATCATGGAACAATTTGATACTATTCCTATACAATGTAGACACATTGAACATGCATGAAGGAGTTTGGTTCAGAAAAAATATTTTTTGACAAATGACAGCTGTGAGAACTTAGACAATTTTTCCCTAATAGGGCTTTTGTATAAGCATAGATGGTGCCTTCATGGGCCGATCAACTCCTACTACAGCTTTTGATGGAACAATTTGATACTTTGCCTATACGATTAAGACACATTGACCATATGCATGATGGAGTTTGGTTAAAAAATAATAATTTTTGACAAAATGACAGCTATGAGAACTTAGACAATTATTCCCTTATATGGCTTTTGTATATGCATGGATAGTGCCATTATGGGCCGATCAACTCCTACCACAGCTTTAGATGGAGCAATTTGATACTTTGCCAATACAATGTAGACACATTGAACACATGCATGAAGGAGTTTATAGTTTTTGTTTGCACAGATTCTACTGAAGTCTTCTTTTCAAAACTAAGGTCTGCTGGTTTGAACTATAACTTGCCAAGTTTTTTCACCGACTCTTACTATGCGGGGGGTATCTAATAAGCATTGCTTATTGACTTTTTTCATTTTATTTTACAAGAGATTCCAGACTTATTTTCCTATCATAAATATTCAAATATGCAATTGTATATTAGGCGGTGTTTTATTATATGTATGTGCAAAATTTTAGTCCAAAATTTTATCATTAAAGACATTTTAAAAAAGAAAAACGTTGTTCACTGAAATTCTGTACGGACTATAATGTGCTCCATTAGTTCACTTTGACTTCAGCTATTGATGGGAGGTTAGACTCAAACACACACACATACCCCATAATATATATTGATCCAATAAGCATGGAATTGCCTGTTTTGTTAGTAAGTAGTTGTCGATCAAAATATCTAAAAAATCATTAATGATGTATTTCTGTTACACAACATATGTTTTTAAACTTTTAATTGAGAAATATAAAAATTATTTTTCATTTAGACACTTGAAGGGCTGTGTTATAAGTTTAGTCCCACATTGATAACCTGACAACTGATACTGTTATCTCTATCAAAAATTTCAGCCAGTTCTTGAGAAACGGACCTGCTCTCATCGCATGTTAAGGCATTATTTCATGGGTGATTAGTCTTGAATTTAGGACTTTGAGCTGGATTTTTCATAGAAAGTCCACCTTTAAATAAAGCATGGAATTAGTCTCGATTAAAATAGCTTCTGATTGATTTTCAGATTTTCTCCAGTCGTTTAAGCTAGAAATTTTTTATTTTGAAGGCATACATCTTTATAGAACACCATAAAAGGTTTACAAATTGTGGCAGCCCAACATATTTTAAGCCCTTGAATTTATCTTTCAGGCTGGTATTTTGACAAGCTTGAATGCTCGCGTGTCAATCTTGGCGGCCGCCAATCCAGCTTATGGGCGATACAATCCTAAAAGAACGATAGAACAGAACATACAGTTACCAGCAGCTCTTCTGTCAAGGTTTGATATTTTGTGGCTCATCCAAGACAAGCCTGATAGAGATGGGGATCTTAGGTATGTAGCCACTGCAGGATATTTCCTCATTTATAAATTTTAAAGATATAACATGATTAGGCAAACAGGGCTTACCCTGGCTCAGAATTTGTTCTAGCCAACACTTTAGCCAAATAGAAAAAGTTGGAGCCAAATGAAATTAACTTTAGCCATGGTTTTAGCCAGAAAGTAGTATCAACAAGTTGTTTTGTATTTAACTCTTTGCCCACTAGAGGTGATTTTTGTTGTCTGCTGATGACCTTTGCAAACAGTTTGGACCCAGATCAGACCCGACAAAATGTCAGGTCACATCAAGATCCAAGCTGTTTGACACCTTGAAGGTATTGAAAAAATCCAGCATCCAAAGAGTAAAATATGGCACATTAATAAAGTGTGAAGGAATAATAAAAGCAATATTTGAAAATACAAAAGCTAATTAAAATACACTGTTTCGCAAATATGTAATTTTTGAACCACCTAAACTACTTTTAGCCAATGACTTATATTTGTAGCCACTCTACATTTTTAGTAGCAAATGGCTACAATGGCTAATGGCAGGGTGAACCCTGCGGCAAAAATCTGTCTGGTTTCCCCTAAGGCCAAAAAAAAAAAATAGGTGTGTTTATGGTTTGCCGACCGACCCTGTTTTAAAGCAGCCGACACTACCATTTTTTCTCTGAAAATAAAAAAAAAACGAGACCATTGTCCGGTCCTGCTTGAGCGGTCCCGGATTTTAGTACTGGTATTCAAAATGTTCGCTGATTCTATTCGGTATATAGTCAAACCTTTTACGGATACCTTCGGATTTGGTCAATCCAAGATGGCGACGTTCTCGTCGCTTTTCGTTTCCAAAAATGTGATCACCAAGATCAGAAAAGCTAGTTTTAAGCAACAAGTCATCACCAGATGACTTGAAATATTTAATGACAACCATCCATGCGATTACGTTTTTCTTCTTTGGATTTATTTCCCTCTTCTGTTGCTTGATGTTGTAAGTATCGGAAGAAAGAAAGTTAAACGCATTTATCATTCACTGACTACACTAACTGGCGCTTTATTATTTACAAGAATGCCAGATATGTTCCTTTTGTTCAGTGTCTAAGGTAATGTAGGGGAAATCTGTGCTTTGCCTTTGGATTTTGTCATAAATGAACCAGCCAATCAGTTTGATTTTCAGTTTGAGAATGTTTTGTTGTTCTTTTCTCATTAACATTCTTTGGTCCAAGCTTGGATCATATAAAACAAAACAAGCCAAGTAATTTGCATTATCGTTAAGTTTTTTCTTTCCAAACCTTAGTACATAAATAGTGGAAAAAAATTGAGTGAAAAAAATCAACCTGACCTACCTACCCTATTTCAAATTAAAAAATAAAATAAAAAATTAAATAAAAAAAGAAAATCGACCTACCTACCCTGTTTGAAATTTTCATCAAATAGTAAACACACATTTTTTTTTTGGCCTAACAGCTCAATATTTGTTAGCAGTATTAGGTATGCAAAACTTTTTAGTTTTTTGTTCTATAGGAAAAGCATGAAAATCATTCATAATATTCTAAAAATAGAAGAAAAAGATCTCAGATGTCCCCAAAAATTGAGAGTAGGCCCACAAAAAGTAGGGTCGGTAGGGTTTCAGGAAACAGACAATTTTTTTGCCTTATATTGCATCTCTCAGAATAGTGAATAAATTTTCAAACTAAAAGTTAATGCCAATTAGAAAACCATAATAGGTCTAGATATGAGAACTCTTTATGTGTACAATTGTGATTATTTTCTTATTAATTGAATTGAACATTGTTTTGGGTGCTCAAAGAACGGTATCATTGAGATGGTTCTTTTGAGTACCTGCAACATTTTTTTTTTCTTATTAATTGAATTGAACATTGTTTTGGGTGCTCAAAGAACGGTATCATTGAGATGGTTCTTTTGAGTACCTGCAACATTTTTTTCTTGAGGCCTGGAAACTTATGCTTAATGATTACAAAGGTGAAATCCGATGTAGAAGAGATAAAAGCAACTGGCATCACTTCCCGCCAATATTGTGATTTTTCTGTAGTAAACTGAAAATGCTTAAGATTAAAGAAGCACACATTTTTTGAATTGTTTCAGATTGGCTCAGCATATCACCTACGTCCACCAACATAATATACAGCCACCAACACAGTTTAAACCTCTGGATATGAAGTTAATGAGGTATGGTGAAATCACTGAAATACAAATCATCCTAGAGATCTTTTTAAACCCATATACTGCCTAGTCTATACCCACTTTTGAAAATAGCATAGGTCCAGATCAGCTGAATCTAGAAGATGAGGATCCATACTGCGCTATATTTAATCTTGTGATTCCATATTTAAACTACCCTGCAACCTAACTGGCTAGAATTCAGAGTAGGACATTAAAAAATAGCAGAAATTTGTTTCTTTCCATATTGAAAATTTATGAGCTAGATTGTGAAATTTACTTACCAATCAAGTTTGTAAGAGCCTGCACATCCATGCAATTACCCCAGAGCTTCCATACTCTAACAAAGTATAAGGATAAGTTTTGAAAGCCAAAAATTAAACATCTTTACTAATACTGGGCTGCTCTATAGACTATATTTAAGCTCAAATAATGAATATACATGTTGTTGTAGAGGTTTGAATATTTAGAGTAAATACTGTTCTCTTTGGCCATAAATTATCTCAGAAGTCTATAAATTATATCTGACAGGAGTTTTGAGTGAATTCTTCATTTATTACAGGCGATACATTGCTCTATGCAAGAAGAAACAGCCCATTGTTCCAGAAGGTTTAGCGGACTATATTACTGGCGCATATGTAGAAATGAGGAAGGAAGCAAGAAATGGCAAAGATATGACCTTTATGTCCGCTCGTACACTTTTGGCTATTCTTAGATTGTCAACAGCATTGGTAAGTTTGTTATGATGAGATGTACTATCGTATTTCTATGCAATCTGAAAGATTACCCAACCATGTCATTTGAAAAAATAAAGAATTATAATGCAGTCCTAAAAACCTCAATTTAACAAAACCAACTACCAACATTGCACAAAACAGTATATCTCCGCTGATCAAAATGGTTGCTGCCGCAGAAAAGAGTTCTAAGTATCTTTGAAGAGCATTTTCCCCTGAACCGCTGGTCCAAATTTAATATATCTCAGAAATGTTCCTTGTATTGCCCTGTAACACAATTTCTCAGAGTTCAGGTCCACTAAACAAAATGGCTGTCATAGCTAAAAATCTCATATCTTTTAACAATTCTTTTTAAGCATCATCTCTTTAGCTACCCTGGTGAGAGATCCAGGGCCTCATAGCCCTCTTGTTTCACATTTTATATTTCTTTTTAAGTGTATATTTAGGAGAATACTGCAAATGATAATGGATTGTGAACATTTCAGGGATCAAATTTTATATTTCTAAGCACTTGCAAAAAATAACAAGTGACTATTTTTCTCACAAAAAGCCCTGACCAACTTGCTTATTCGCAGAAAAAAAAGTTATAACTATTTTATCAGTTACATCACAAATTAGAAAATTGAACCTAAATTCAATTAGCATTGACAATAACTAATGTACGTTATTTATTATTTTCATCTTTCTGAACCAATATTTAGGTTTCTTTGCAAACAGTGTGGATCCAGATCAGCCAGCTTCTTTAGAAGTTGGCTGAATAGGATCTACACTGTTTGCCATACAACTTCTGCTGTGTTGCATAGTTTGCTTGATATGAAAATGACTTGAAGTAGCAAGTGATGGCAATTCCTACTTGCGTTTTGGAGAAAACTACTAGCATTTAGCAAGTGCTAAATTTGATCCCTGCATTTATTTAATGTAGCTGATTCACTCTTAACGGATTCTTTAAAACCTAAAATTTTTATAGGCGAGGTTACGACTGAGTGACATGGTGGAGAAGGAAGATGTGAATGAAGCAATGAGACTGATGGAGATGTCCAAGGACTCGCTCAACCCAGCACATGATATGCACTCAAGGTATGGGAAAATATATATTTTTTGGAGAAAATGTTGCTTTACTGGTCGTATTTGACAGGATTCGATATTTAAACACACATCAAAACATATGTTGTGCTTACTCAAAAGAACTGTCTCAATGAGACGGTTCTTTTGAGCACCCAAACACGTTTGAATTAATGGGTAAGAAAAAAATTAAAATTTATGCAAACAAAATTTCCTTATCTGGACCTATGACACATGCTCCTATAAAGGCACATTAACTACTTTATTTGTTTACACCATATGAATGTCAGATGTCATTTCTATCCAGTAGTGTAAGGACCTCGGACAGTTTCCTATTCAATCTGCCCAAATTTTGACAGCCTGTGGCTAGGATAATGCACAACTGACAACTATAGTTTTGGGCTTAGATCAAACCTTTGCATTTAGTGCACCTAGCAAAATAAAAATATTTTGAAAATATTGCATAAATATGCCAGGACTCTAGGGTTTAGGGGGTGGGGGCATTTTTTGTGACCAAATTTTATTTCATAGAAATTCAAAGTTTCGTCGAGTATTCACCTAAATACATATAAATATAATGTTTGTGGCATAAAACTTGCGACGAAAGCGATGTGTTTGCATCAAATTCGGGTTGAGAAAGTTTCATTGTTTCATCTAAAGAAGTGTGCTGTGAATTACTTTTGACTATTACCTGTTATGTTTCAAGGTCAGCCAGGTGGACTTGTTCACTGAGGTGTATCATATCTGCATACTGTATATATCATAGTCTAGATAAACACATTTTGAGTGTAAAATCGTTAATATTTTCTTGCACATTTGATTTAACCTATAATTTGGTGCTTAAATGAACCGTCTCATTGAGACGGTTCTTTTGAGTACCCACAACATATGTTTTGGTTGAGAAAGGAGACAATTAATTACAGGTTTTTACAAAATAAGTTTCTAAAACGTTTTTATACTAAAGTGTTTTTGAGCATTTTGACTGCGTTCCCCCCCCCCCCCCCCCCCCCCCCCCCCCCCCCCCCCCCCCCCCCCCCCCCCCCCCCTGTGACCAATCATGCCGTTTTTATATGATGTGTGAAATGTAAAACTACAACTGTATGTAAAAGGATTAGTTTGGTCACGGGGGGAGGGGGGGGGGAAAGCACTTCAGTAAAACTTTTTCTATTTTCTATATGTTGAATAGCAAAAACAGAGTTTTCAACCCATATTTTTCAATTGGTACTTTTCCGATGAGAAAACGGCTTTTGTGGATAAGTCGAGGGTTGAACCTACTTTCTTTCTCATAGAAAAAATATCATTTTCTTTGAAACTTTTCTCTGGTCATTTTTATGGGCAATCCTTTATTAAGACTGTCCGAGGTCCTTTCCTTATTAATATGGATTCACTTAAGAAATGAATTCAATTTTTGGAATGTTTATGGAATCATGAATACTTCGGGTCTCTTGCAAAGTAAGTGAAGCCTGTTAACTTTGCAAGAGACCCGAAGTATTCATGATTCCATGACACTTACTTTGCAAGAGACCCGAAGTATTCATGATTCCACAAACAGATCAAAAATTGAATTTATTTTTTACATTTTATTATAAATATCTAAATTATATATAAAAAATTATATTGGGAATTAAAACAGTTTTGTATTTAAAATATAATTGTTTTAACGGCTTTGTCGGAGTGTAAAATGAAAAAGCGGAACAGCCAGCTTGAACAAGGGCAGACAATGGAGCAAACAAGATGCTTGTTTTGCATGTGCAACTTGGGTGTGGCTCGCTGTCAATCACAACACTAATGTCACTTCTGGCGAATGAGTTTGATGTTCGAAGCGTAGTGCACGGGCAAGTGAGCTTGGCAGTTGTCAGTCAAATTTGTGTAATTCATGAAGCTATGAACGTTGGCAAAAAAATAGGATTCATTATGGATTGCTTCAAAAATGTAAATATAGTGTTGATGGAAAAAGTGTGGATCTTGATCAGCTGGCTTCATTAGAAGCCAGCTGATCTGGATCTACACTGTTTTTGAAAGAGGGTATAGAATATTGGAGAAAAATATGTGCACAATTCTTATTTGGTAGTTTATGGTTTTAGATTCTGTAGACTTTTTATCAAATGATTACAAAATAAATAATAGTAAGTGAGTATGATCAGGAAATACCACAATCACAAACTGCAGACAACCCCGTGGCACAGTGAGGAAGAGCCGCTCAACCATCACGAGACACCAGGAAGACAAATTAAGCAAAGCAATCAGCTCTCTCTTCCCCATCAAGATGATTGCAATACTAGAATAGACATAAAGTAACGTACAACAAAACATAGAACAATTACAGACTCCCACAATGGGAGTAACAATAAACAAAAAGTCAACAACAACAGAACCACCGCCAAGTCTAACTCACTTTGCTTTTAAATCCAATCAACACTTTTGTTGACCTAGATTAACCCATACCTAATTAAAACCTTTCCTAATCTATATTCCACAGGGCACAAAATGTCACTGACAAGATATTTGCTATTGTACGAGAAATGGCGCCATCAAAGGGAGTGAAGTCAGTCAAGGTAGCGGATGTGATGGAACAGTGTACATCAAAGGGATTTAAGCCAGACCAAGTGGACGCTTGTATAGAGGAATATGAAGAACTCAATGTGTGGCAGGTCAACCAGGCCCATACCAAGATCACTTTTATATAAAAGACTAGATGTACAGAACAAACTTACATTTATAATTTAAATTTTTAGAAAGCTATTTAAGCTAATCTCATTAAATTATTTTCTCCGGTAAAGACCAAACTTTTTGGCATTGTTACTTGTGATGAAGCAACTGAAAGACATAATGTCAGAGAGTTACAAACAAAGCCTTGAATGAATTAAACAGGAAAAAGTGTTTAAAAGATAACCTTATGGAGTGTGGCATCCGGGATGTGGCATCTGATTTGCACTATTAACGTATATCCCATAAAAGGATGCTAGACTTAATTGGGATTAAGTTTTACCCGCCGTGAGTTCCCTGTCCAGGCAAGTGAGACTGGTCAAATGACTGATGTGATGTATAAGGTCAAGCAAATTGTTCTAAAATGAAGCGAAGCAATATAGTTTTTTTTTTTTTCAATAGAAAAAACAACTGGTTATAATTTTGGGGGGGTTACATATTTTTATATCTACCTCCCAATAATTTGAAATAAAACTGCCAGTACCGAGGACATTGAATTTTGGAGAAAACATTTATTGTGGTGCACATTGGAAGCATTTTGAGTATCTTCTGATGAGTACAGCAATTTATGAGCCAGCACATGAGATTTTGGTATTTTATACTCATTTTCAAGTTGATGCAACACTTGGACATTGGCAAGTCTGCACAACTGCGCCTTAACTGCTAGCTTGCACAAAGAATGGATGTAGATGAAAGTTCAGACCCAGATCTGCTGGGTATTTCCACAGAGGCATTCTAAGGCGTCTGCAATAAAGACAAAAATCATTTGTACTGGCCCATGTTTTTTTAATATTTAATGAAATAAGAAAAATATCAAAAAAGATGCCCTTTTGGTTGATACAAATCATAATTTATATATGTCTGATTCTTTTGATTTACTTACTAATGAATTAAGATTTTTAGTCTTGGAAAGGCAAATTTAGATGTATATAAATGTTTGCCAATGAAGTGTTCATAGTAGCTACAAATTGTGTTCATAATTCGTGCCACATCCTGAGAAAACATTTCTTTGGGATTAAGGTCAAGCAGTTCAGTTAGAAGGACCCAGTTAGCATATAAATGTGGGCCATTATCAACCTACCAGGGAAACGCCATTTTAATTTTCCAGTACTAATGTCTCCATTATCTCAGTCTAGCATTTCTGAAGTAGAATTTTAACACTTAGATCAGTATTTTTCATTAACTTTTAAGTCCTTGAAAACTGTTGGAGAGGCTTTTAGAAGTCCTTGAAAAGTCCTTCGAGTTTACTTAATCTTGCCTGTATGAACCCTGTGTTAAGCAGTATTTGGAACAAATGTTGGTCTTTGTAAGCTGTAGATACAATTGATAGTCCTTAAATGTCAAAACATATTTTTATCACCGCCTATGCTTAAGTGATTTTCTGGCGTCGGAATGCTTTTGGTAACTTTTTGCCTCAATCATTGCTAGAGAGGCAATCATTGCTAGAGGCAAACTTTGGGACCCTAATATGTAAGCAAAGAATTGCGACTGAATCATTGTCATAAATCTCATTGTTTTGTTTGTTTGATTTGATTCTTTACGTCCACTCAACAATCTTTCAGTTATGCGGGACGGGTCTTCCTGGGTTGAACCAGTACTAAGCTAGGATAAATGTGTCTTGCTCAAGGACCACAACGCAGTGACGCCGGTGAGGCTCGAACCCGCGGCCCTTCGGTCTCGAGTCAAGCACTCTACCACTGAGCCACTGCGCTCCCATAAATCTCATTGTATATATTCATTTTTGATCACCTCATTTGATTCCTAGTTGCGTCTGACCTCCACAGATAAGAATGCGTAATTGAAACTTTCATTTTTAAAAAAAAAAAAATTCTGGAATGAAAAGAACCGTCTCTGTAGACAAAAAAAAAATTTACTGAAGAAATTGATGGAAAAGAAAATATTTACAAATTTTAAGCTCAAAAGTTTTCCCTTTCTAGACCCATTGGTGGGGTCTTTAGGGCTTTATGAACTGTCAAAAAAAATTGTGTGCTTTCAAGAAGTGGGAAGAAAGGTTGTCACTTAGCTCTTGTTTTGTTGGACATTTCGTTCAGCTCTATAAAGAAAACTGATCACATATACCTCCGGATACTTGTGTTGAGGTCAAATGCAACTGTTCTGTACATATATTCATCTGTAATCATGATTTAAAATGCAGCTAGAGAAATAGAGACCCTTTGAGTAAGCGTAATCTAATAAGGCATCATAATGGCCATTAGCCCTTGTCCTCTTTAAAAAGCAGTGGAGATCCAGATCAGATGGCAAAGCCACAGGGATCAAATTTAGATTTTTAAGCACTTGCTAAAAATAGCAAGTGAATATTTTTCTCACATGCTAAAGGCCCTGATCAACTTGCTTATTCACTGAAAATGAAGTTATAACTATTTTTTATCAGTTATGCCCAGGTCACACATTCATGGACTGGATGCCTGATTAGCCAAGAATACAATCCGGCATCATTCGTGGCAATCCATATTGGTCCGTAGCTTTCCGTTTTGCATTCGTAATCATACGTAGTAGTACTTAATCATACATATATAGTGCATTCGTATTGGACCACGGAATATGGCATTTCCTGGGTCATCCGTGAGATTTAATCCTTAGTAGAACAGGCGAGGTAATCCATGAATCTGTGACCTGGGCATTACATCACAAATTAGAAAATTGAACAAATTCAATGAGCATTCAGGTAATCATACACCATATAGATTGATTGACAATAAATATTCATCATTTTCATCTTTCTGAACCAATATTTAGGTTTCTTTTCAAACAGTGTGGATCCAGATCAGCCAGCTGACTAATCAGGATTTACACTGTTTGCCATAGGACTTATGTTGTGGTGCATAGTTTGGTTGATAAGAAAATGACTTGTATTCACTTGCTAAAAGTAGCAAGTGATGGCAATTTCTACTGGAGAAAACTACTAGCATTTAGCGAGTAAGCAAGTGCTAAATTTGATCCCTGAGCCATCTGATCAGGATCTGCACTGTTTACCATGCAGCCTCACAATCCCTGGTATCAATTGAAATCATGCATTTGAACTGGCTGGAAAATCGAAGTGAATTTGCCATATTCATACTGTTAGGTGCTTTATTTTAGGGGTAAAATTTTGAAGACATATCACAACTATCAGAACCAATCATTTTTAGCCATTTTGAAGATTTGTCAATTGAGAAATTTGACACAATAAGCAGCAATTTTTGTAATTCAGGATTTTTCAACTCGCCCATAATCTTTGCTGGCTGGTCAAAAAGTTCTGATATCCCTGTTATGATGTAGGTTTTTACTCTTGTTTTTTGCATATCATAGGTCAGAAGTCAAAACCTTGTAACTCTGATTTTTACCAAAACAAAACTTTTTGTCAACGCTGGAATACCAAACGCATGGCGCAAATTCTCGTAGCTCTAGACCAATTAGAACCCCTTAAAAAGCATCAATCGTGCTCCAAAATATCGTATCTATGAAAGATTTCATTATTTTGGTGCTCCTTGTACCAAGATACGAGGTTTTGCCATGAAAAAGATGCTCAAAATGTCGTAACTGGATGTTTGTTTTTTTACGAAAATATGCTCAAAATGACGTAACTCAAGTGAAACTCTTCATAATGACAGTGGAATCTTTATTGGAAATTCAAAACACCAATAACAGTGAATTTGGATGTTACTAAATATAATCCTGTCTGACTTTCAGCATTATAGGACACTCCTAGCAAACGTCATTCAGTTTTTTGTATCTCCTGAAAAATGTAAAAATCAAAAAAACAAGTCTTTGACTCGCGACCGACGATATGCATATTCACTACATTGTTGTTCATTTGAAGGACAGAGATACATGTACCTGTTCTTTTAGATTCTTTGATGTCTGCACTAGTCGCTAGATAAAGAGTGCGTAATTTAAAAAAATCTTATTTTTCAATCAAAACATGTTGGGAGTGCTCAAAAGAACCGTCTCAATGAGACAGTTCTTTGAACACACAAAACAAATGTTAAAACTGATTGATAAGAAAACATACACAAGTATACGCTAAACAGTTTTTCTCTATCAAAACATATATTGTGAGTACTCAAAAGAACTTTCTCAATGAAACGGTTCTTTTGAGCACCCACAACACATGTTAACATTGATTTGTAAGAAACATACCCAAGTTTACGCTTAAAGTTGATCTGGACCTATGTCTGCAGATACTTGAAGGGCGTTTATTCCTGAAATTTTTAATTGGTTCCATTATCATGAATCATTTCATTCTGATGTATATTTCCATTAAATCATGTAGTAGGACCAACTTGGGGAATTCTGACAGATTGTACATCAGACAGCAACATTATAGCCTTTATACATGTATTTGTTTTTTTATGGAGGCTATAGAAACTCACCTAGACAAACAGTGGAAATCCAGAGGAGACGTCTTGGTGCTCATGAGCTGTGTTGTCAGGTTTTCACTTTAGTTATGTCTGAATGAACATTGTGTCCAAAATTTCCTGACTTGACCCTTGATTAGTTTGTAATAAAAAAGATTGTGAAACAACGAAAATAAAATATCATTGTACATGTATTTGTGCTTTATTGGATGATTCTAGCTCACCTGAGCCATGAGCTCAATATGAGCTTTTGTGATCCTCCTTCAGTCAATAATTGAGCGGCGACATGAGATTTCCAACAATGTGGTATGTGTGACCAGCAAAGCCTCATATCAGCATGCGCATACACACAGTCTGATCAGAGCCTTTGCTAGTGGCTTGAATATTCTGATATTATTTGTGTATTAAGCTACTGACTGAACATCATTTGGAGTTTCTAAGCTTAAAAGGAGACATCACAGGCTTATCAAAATGCCACATTGTTGGAAATCGCATGTCACGGCTCAATTTGCTTTAAACTACATCTCAACTCAGCAAGATTCACAAGGAAATCTTGTAAAAAATTACTGGCCCAATTTGAAAATAAATACACAAATGGTCCTGGGATAAACCTTCAGTACCAAAGTTGTTAAAATCATTTTGATCATTGGAAAAACATGGCCACCAGGGGGACAGAGTTAGTTTTTCTTATACATCTTACAGGGAAAACCTCTGGTCTAATTTGAAAACAATTCGACCCTCTACCAAAGTTGTTAAAATTATTTTAATATGTCTGAAAAACATCACCACTAGGGGACAGATTTTTTTTTTTTCCCCAACAAAGTCTGGGGAATATAATTTTGGCGTCGTCCGTCCATCTGGAACCATATCTCGGTACCTATTGGTCAGATTAGATGCATTCTTGGTATAAATGATTAGTACCATGGACAGTCGATTTCATTTTAATTTCGTCAAAATCAACTCAGAGTTATTGCCCTTGACTTAGTATAGACAATTAGTAGGCAAAAGCTGTATTGGCCTATTCAGTGTATTGAACTTAACATTTTTAGGGGGGGGGGGGGGCATATAGCATCACTCTTGTCCGTACGTACAAAAAATGGTTTCCGGGCTATATTTTTGAAAACATTGGTGTGTTGGATTCATATTACATACATATGTATATAATCACAAAATAAAGGTCAAGTTTGATAAAGGATAAAGTCCACCATTTATTGTGAGAGTTATGGCCCTTGATCTCCGTATGAAAAATGATTTCTGGGCGATATTTTTTGAATACATTAGTGTATTGGATTCATATTTCATACACAGGGATGGGAGCGCAACGGTAGAGTGCTTGACTCGAGACGAAGGGCCGTGGGTTCGAGCCTCACCGGCGTCACTGCACTGTGGTCCTTGAGCAAGACACATTTATCCTAGCTTAGTACTGGTTCAACCCAGGAAGACCCGTCCCTGTTTATCTGAAAGATTGTTGATGGGACGTAAAGAATCAAATCAAACAGACAAATCATACACAGGTATATAGTCATACGATACAGGTCAAGTTCGGTTATGGATAAAATCCACTGATTCATATTAGAGTTATGACCCTTGATCTCCATAAGAAAAATGGTTTGAGGGCAATATCTTGTGAAAATATTGATGTATTGGATTCATATTTATAATCATAAAATACAGGTGTAGTTCGATTAAGGAGAAGACCTACCAATTATTATCTCTGTAAGAAAAATGGTTTCTTGTTTATATCTTTTGAATGCATTGCTTTATTAGCCGGGTTTTTCGAAGAAAAAATCTGCTTATTAAATTAGTGATGGGCGGCGCATTCTTGGTTAACGTTTTGGTTAACCTTTGGCAGATTCGATTTTCTCGCAAAGTATTCAACCTGCGTACACATGGTTTCTTCAGGGTCTCTGATTTCATGTGATGCCATGTTCTTTTCAGTTGGTTCCCAAGCATGAATTTTGTATACCCTATGTTTTACTTTCTGAACTAGCGTAAAAAATGTAAAGTGACCGATTAGAACTTGGTTTCAGTATACAAAGGCCAAAAGTAATTATAATAAAAAAATCATTCTTTAAGTCTTGGAATCTTCCCTGAAACATGGAAAGATGCTTTGGTGTGTGCTATATACAAAAAAAGGAGATAACGTCATCTGTTTCTAATTATCGTCCAATTTCCCTCGTGCTGTTTGGAAAAGGTAACAGAGTGTGCTGTATTTAAACATCTTTATAATCACTCACATGAAAACAGTATTCTCACTCCCTACAGTCTGGTTTCATTCCAGGAGATTCCCCAACAAACCAACTGACCTATCTATATGATACTTTCTCTCATGCTTTAGACTCTTGTAAGGAAATACGAGTTGTTTTGGGATATAAGCAAAGCGTTCGATCGTGTTGGCATCAAGGTATTCTTCTTAAACTTTGAGCAGCAGGTGTAACTTGGAAGCTTCTATCTTTGTTCAGGAGTTATCTTTCTAACAGAAGACAAAAAGTTGTTCTCCCAGGTGCATCTTCTAATTGTAATTTCATATTTGCTGGTTTGCCACAAGGGTCAATCTTAGGACCTTTGCTTTTTCTGTTATATACGAATGATATTGTGAAAAATATGGGGTCTAACATAAAACTTTTTGCAGATGATACAAGTATTTTTTATAATTGTCGAAAATCCGATCTTAGCTCCACAACTTCTAAAGTCTGATGTTGAAAAAAATCGCCAAATGGGCATTAGATTGGTTAGTTAAATTTAATCTTATCAAAACAGAGGCGCTTCTCATCTCCAGAAACTTCAAACCTTGAACCATTCACCATTGTTCACGTTAAACCAACAAATTATGGAAGTTGATACCCACAACCACCTTTGAATATATCTTAGTAATGATGGCTCTTGACATAAACAAATTAGCTACATAAAAGAAAAGGCTTGGGCAAGAATAAACAATATGAGAAGATTCAAATTTGTCTTAGACCGCAAATCCCTCGAAACTATATACATAACTTTTATTAGACCCATTTTGGAATATATTAATGAAATCTGGGACAACTGTCAGCAATATGAAAAAGATGATCTCGAAAAGATCCAAATAGAGGCAGCCAGAATAGCCACTGGAACAACAAAACTTGTATCTATTGCCTCTTTATATAGTGAAATTGGCTGGAATTCTTTAGACATCTTTCAGAAAATGCAAAAATTGGTTCTTTTCTATACTTCTACCACGACCTCTAAGGCATGACCCTCGATTTATTCAATGCATTTACCGTTACAGTTACGCCTCAAAGCGTTTGATGGAATTATACAAAATGGTGAATCATCTTTCACCTCTTTATTTATCTTTTGTTCTCCAAGTGTTGCGTTTTTAAAGTCCGTCAGTATATATAGTGTATAGATTGGGAAGTAAACATCACTAAACCTTGATTCGTTCCTTAGCCTCTCTCCCTATTTCTGTGCTCTCCATGCGTTGTCCCAGTTTTTGTTATAAAATTAATTCTGTTCTCATGTGTGCATATTTTCTCCTTTTTTTCTTGCATTTGGTAAATCGTATTGGTCAAATATGCAACGCTCATCTAACACAAAACTTCGAAAACGAGGCCTTCATGACGGCTGATCACTTCAACTCAAACCAAATCCACTAATATTATATGTCTATAGTTACTTGCGAAATGCATACTTACAACTTTACCACAATTCGCCATTAGGGAGCGCAGTGGCTCAGTGGTAGAGTGCTTGACTCGAGACCGAAGGGCCGCGGGTTCGAGCCTCACCGGCGTCACTGCGTTGTGGTCCTTGAGCAAGACACATTTATCCTAGCTTAGTACTGGTTCAACCCAGGAAGACCCGTCCCTTTATAACTGAATGATTGTTGATGGGACGTTAAGAATCAAATCAAACAAAAAAAAAAAAAAAAAAAACAATTCGCCATTATCGTTTACAATATGTTATTGGTAATCAGGAAAGGAATTCTTTAAGCATGTTGCTTCCATTCCAATCCTTGTAACTTTAATATTGTTAACATTTGTTTGATAATGTCAACTTTTCTTTCAACTTTGCACTTTTAAAATACACATTACAAACAAATAATTACACATAATTTATTCACTTTATATAAGTTATTATACTTTTATAATACAACAGTTTAAACTTTTAACAACATTTTGAAAAGCCAATTTTCCATGGACGTCAATGGTAACGTTGTCCAAAAATTAAAAAATCTTACAAATAGTTTAAGTACCTACAGTATTGAAATCAATGGATGAAATTAAATGAAAATAATATGAATATTACCTTATTCATTTAACTTTCAAATGACACCAACAACATAACAATATGTTGCCTGGTTGAGGAGTAGTAACTTCTTGCTCACGGGAAAATACATTGAAGTCTATGTGATTTCTGACGCTGTGGTATAACTTTTGGTCCCTAACTAGAACATGTAGAAAGCGCCCAGTATTCAAATTACCCAGCCAGTATAAGTGTCGGGCCACCAGAGAAACGCCATTCAAATGACGCTTCGCTGGCTGGGCGGTGATCACATTTTAGGCGTGTCATAGTCATGAAAATACCACGAAATGTAACCCCATTGTACGTGTACCCATAAAAGGTCTTTGTACAAATGTAAGTAAGTGCGTTTGTCAGTGATGTCGAGTGTGAAGTCTACTCTGAATGGAGGACGAGCTGTTGAGAGAAAAGTGTTCCGAACAGTAAACAGAAAGGCGCCCCAATCCGTACTTTCACATGTAACAACACGGCGTCAAAAATTAAGCACCATCTAAATTTTTGCTGAAACAATTTTCGAACTATAATAGCCTTAAAAGCATCAGGGTGTGACTGCACTAACAATAATGAACTGCTCCATAAAATAGGGGTGTTACAACGTTATGCCATGCAATTATTCGTATTTACAAGTGAACATTTACAAGCGATTCGATGGCGCAGTAAGTATAACGGTTGTCCTCAAAGAATCTGAAAACAAAGTTGAGGTTTTGAGCCCAAGGTTGAGGGTTCGAATCCCAGTAAAACTTTTTTTTGCTTTCGAAAAGAAGCAGAAATTTTTTCGCGATTTACATGTTTACAGAAAAAGCATGTTTTGATGTATTATGCACATGTAAAGCGACTTCACTCAGTAAAATGGCGAGGCTTGTATGGAGATACAACGACGATGCAGGAGCTATCATTGAAAACGTGTACAAGTTCTGCATGAAGGAAAAGAAGTCAGGAATGAAACTGTCACTGAATCGTGTATAGGACAGGACTGCAGCACTCACTGGCATTAGCAGATCTACCGCTCAGAAAATTGTGGAAAAGAAGAAGGCACAGGACGAGCAGCAACAGCCAAAGCTACCACCGTCATCTACGTCGAAAGTGTCACTGGATGACTGACCAGGGTGTTGTACGGAGGACCATCGCCAGCATGTACTCCTTGAAGAAGGTTCTGCCAAGCCTTGATAACATCAGAACAGAGATCAAACAGAGTATTGGTTACACTGGCAGCAAGGGTCGTCTTCGCAAAGATCTCCTTCATATGCTGGGAGCGCAGTGGCTCAGTGGTAGAGTGCTTGACTCGAGACCGAAGGGCCGCGGGTTCGAGCCTCACCGGCGTCACTGCGTTGTGGTCCTTGAGCAAGACACATTTATCCTAGCGTAGTACTGGTTCAACCCAGGAAGACCCGTCCCTATATAACTGAAAGATTGTTGATGGGACGTAAAGAATCAAATCAAACAAACAAACAAGTCCTTCATATGCTTACACATAAGCTGTAGGGTGAATCAAAAAGTGCTGATGGAGAGACAAGATGTGGTCCTCAGCAGGATCAGATACCTTCGCGTGGTCGGGGAGTTGAGAGAGGGGGGTTACACAGATGAAACTTACGTTCATACCAACCACGCGGTCCCGAAATGCTGGCAAGGTAGTACTTCTGGACTAAAGATACCCTTTTCTAAAGGTAATTTAAGAAAAGTGGAATTGTACGACCCTTGGGTCTGCACTATAATCACTATTTGAGTTCGTCCGCTCGTCCGTCTGTTAGCAGTTCGTGAAAATGTTCATAGTTCTTGACCACATAGTATATTTTGATCACATTTTGCATGCATATGTCATTCCCTACCCACTGGCATGCTAAACCACTTTTTTATGAAAGAGGGTTTCATTCAAATTGGCAAACATTCAACGTTGGCCGTGCATATTACTGTCTGTTGATTTTACATTTCATAAACTTAATTTATCCTACGTACTAAATATAATTAACTTTTATATTTTCAGGTGAAAGATGCTGGGTACACTGAGGGATTCGTACCCAACGCACAGAAAAAACATTTTACTTTCCAATATCAAAAGAATTAAACATCAATATATGCTATAAAATTGCAAGAAAAAAGCAAGTCCACATTAAGGCTCGAACTCACGACTTCGCATGTATCAGAAGAGCGTTTTAACCACTGAAACAATGAGACAGATATAAATTGAATACAGCTTTTAAGGATATAAAGAATTTTTACAAACAGTTAACGGTAAATTATCTGCTCAACCCAGGAACATGGACTCGACCAAAGGTCAATACTGAGAGGTCACAAATGTATAATGCCGTGAAGAATCTTTATTGAACATGGGGAATCTTTATATTTTCTGAAACTCTGCAAAAAATTTAAATGAAAATTTAAAAATACATGTGATATTCGGATTTTGATACAAAATCATAGGTTTTCGCGACTTATCAAAACTTCTCCCTATCAATTAGAATCTTCATGAAGTAACCCCCAGCATCTTGAAACAAATATTGTGCCTTTTTCACAGAAAACGTTCAACATTTATTGATGTAGACAAAGTTCCAACGAAAATAAGTTGACCCCTATGCGCTTTTTGTTGAACTCACTATTACATATTCTGGCAAAATAGCATGACTGTTTCAATATCTTATCCTATATAATGCATTAATCTTTATTTATAAGGTTTTTTTTGCATCACAAATATTTAGCAACGAAGTTAGTGGTGCTTAACTTTTGACGCTGTGTATATATACAAAAGCGTTCAACATCAAATAAATCTAGTAATAACCAAAATGACCAAGAGAATACTAGTCATCGTGAAGTATCATCTTTGTATCCATGGATGGCCTTGGTTATTATTGCCGTTTTATGTTGGTTGCAAAGTCTATAATCCTTTAATGATGCTGAGCTGGAGACAGAAATGCGTTACTTTCCGCAACGTTCCGTACACAAACAAGCCTTCAGTCCATATTTACACACAGAGCTGCAAGGGCGTTTGGCAAACACATTTGAGCCGCAATATGAGTTTTCCAACAATGTGGTACGTGCGACGACCAGCAAAGGCTCAGACCAGCCTTCGCATACGCTCAGTCTGATCAGAGCCTATGCTCGTCGCTTAGATATTCTATGGCTGTTACAACCACACAACTAGCAATTCAGCAATGTACACTGAAGGACTTTAAAAACGCAAAAAATCGAAATTTATAAATTTAACAACTTTTAAAGGTATCAATTTTATTGAGAGTTGGCAAAAGTAAACACCAATATGCCAAGAAAATATGATTTAATTTTATTGAAAGTTGGCAAAAGTAAACATCGATATGTCAAGAAAATATGATTTAAATTTCATAACAAAATGATAAATTATTTTAGAGCATCAGTCTATCAAAAGACAATACCCATAGATTCTAAAACTGCAATTTGAAATTATTCTTGAAAACGGGCATGATTTAAAGTTATTGTACTAAAATATTTTTTATTAAAAATCTGAAACAAATTACCCTTGGAGCCCTGCTATTCGCCTGGCAGTGTTGGTAGCCAGCCGGAACGGATATCGTAGATGTAAAGTTCGTCGATATAATCGACGTTAGTTGCCTTCTTAATGTCGGTCGCCATTCTTAGTTGCCCAGGCCTGTGTCGACCTTTAACTGTCCTAGTAGCCTGGTACCAATCTATGAGGTGCTGTATAGCTGACGGATGACAATTATAATATCTGGCGACGCCAGAAACACACACCCTAGCTTTTAACATTCCAATTGCACTAGATCGTTCATGTTCAGACAAATGTGGCATAAATAACAAAGATGAAAACCTAAAGCCGACTGTGTTTTTATACATGTATACCAACATGCTATATGTGAAATGATAAAATATTATGCTTCATTGATTCGTGGGGACGCTACGTGCAAAAAATAATAACTCATTGATGCGTAGCTGGTGGTGGTCATTGTCTATAAAAACACCGGTTTTAGGTATAGATAGAGGCAGAGTGTCGTTTCCAGCCGATTTAACTTGTTAAAGAAGACTAAAAATGTTCTGGGTTCAAAAAATAATAATTTACATTTTTTGTGTTTTTAAAGAATTCAGTGTACTCCCATGAAACATCTCAAGATAAGCTGCCAGAAGCATTAAATAGACAGTCTATTATTACCATCCAGGTGCATGACAAACTACATGCTCATTTCTTTGAATAAATGAAAGTGTTTGAGAATTTGTTAAAAAAATCTTGGCCTCCATGCGAGCTGAACATTTCTTGTACTTCAACAACAGCAGAATCTAGGGCGAAGATTTGGTACCAGTAAAATGCATTTAAGCCCCCCGGTGGCTTAGGCTGCTGTCCGTTCTAAGGCGGTGGTTCTGTTGTTGTTGACTTTTTGTTTGTTGTTACTCCCATTGTGGGAGTCTGTAATTGTTCTATGTTTTGTTGTACGTTACTTTATGTCCATTCTAGTATTGCAATCATCTTGATGGGCAAGAGAGAGAGCTGATTGCTTTGCTTAATTTGTCTTCCTGGTGTCTCGTGATGGTTGAGCGGCTCTTCCTCGCGGTGCCGAGGGGTTGTCTGCAGTTTGTGATTGTGGTATTTCCTGATCATACTCACTATTTTTTTATGGTGAAAAACTCATTTATTAAAAAGACAAATGCTATAGGTACACATAGAGGCAATTCCAATGTGTACCTACAACATATGTTTCTGAAAATAATGAAGAAAACTATTTGGAAATTTACATTTTTCCAAGTATCATGTCCATTGTCTTTACCTCTTTTCAACATCCCAAACTGCCAATCAGTATTAAAATTTCTGTCACTACTGCAAATTGTTTATATTTGCATGACAGCTATATCTCCAAATTCGAGTTCATGAACTACCTCTTTGCTAGTTGCGTGGTTGTAAGCTACTGACCGAACAGCATTTGGAGTCTCTAAGCTTAAAAGGAGAATGCTCAGGCTCGTTTGAGTCTATTCATGTCAAAATGCCACATTGTTGGAAATCACATGTCGCGGCTCATTTTTGTAGTCCTGGCCCTAATAGTATTCCTCAAGAAGTATCACCATTGCACCCATGGAAGACCCTGGTTAGTAAGGGCGGTTTGGAGGTTGGGTGCGAAGTCTTTTCCATACCAAGGACGAACTTCGATTCTCACTTGCGCATCGTGACCTGTCCCCATTGTAGCACGAATTGTAAACCAATCATGTTCGACGATGACGGGACTAACACTGGACCAGTACTGCTTACGATCGAATGGAAAATTTGCACAGCAGTAAGGCGAATTATGTAATAGTTATAACATGGATTGTCCGCCTGTACGTGGAGATAATCCACGAGCTTTAGCGAGTGGATTATCTCACGTACAGGTTGACAAACATGGTACATGTATAACTATTTTATACCACCTTCATCAGTGTAGACCTTGCACATCAAGTGATATTTCATGCTAAAGTTGGTAAAGGTGGTATAAAGTACATAAACTCATACCATTGGTTTCCTGGTGCATGACGATTGGAATGTGCGATACCCACCGCCAGCCAGTTCTCGTGAGACACGTAGACATAGGGAACAGACCACATCATCACTATCCTTTTGTCACCATTCACCAGCCAAGACGCCGTTCCAACCGAGCCCCTAGCAACGAACCGAGATTTTCGTACATGAAATATTTCTTTTGTCCCAGGTTGGATGTCCCTAGTGGCAACAGAAACAACGCCGCTTCTGAGTCGCAATTCAGGATTGGTCATCGGAAATCTTGTCCAGTTCTCAACTGTGATATTAGTTTCGATAAGCGTGTTTCCCGATAGGCCCCAGCTTAAAAACGACGGGCCCCCGACGATGGCCCCACCTACCACTGAACATGCTATCGCAGTTATGGTTATTGGGTCTAGTCCGTCTGCTGAATTGATGAGACACGAAAATCCCGTTACCAAACATACTATGGCACTGACAAACATTTTCATGAAAACTCTGAGCGTTGATTGAAACCTGCTAGTGTTAGTGTTAAGCCTCGTTTATATGCACAATTTGCACCCTGGTGCAAATTTACTCCCGGGTGCAAAATTGCACCCGGGAGTATATGTAGCGTTCATATGTCAATAAATTGTGTTCATATGTTATTGGATTTGCTCTTTAAACATATCACAAATGTTTCAGTTTTACATTAAGGAGAAATTCGATGTATTAAGAATGTTTCGATTATTATTTAATTCAAGATACCATCGTGTGAGAAAAATGCAACTCCACTTGATTTTATTTGCTTTATTTATTTATACAATATTTAAAGAGGATAACGCACCAGCCATTTGTATCCACGGCCCCCACATACGGGGATAGCCGTGGGATAGCCGGGGTAAGGTGCTGGACATTTACTTTTTTAATGTCCCCGCAGTGCCGGGGAAGTGTGGGGGTATAACATTGGGGCACTTACCCTGCTGGGAATCTCTGTCGTGTAGGGTGGGGCAAAGAGCAGGGTTGTTATCATCAGCTTTTCCCCACAGGGCGGGGCTTATACCAGGGCTCTGGAAAGTGAAAACCCATTATTCCCGCCTGTCCCCGTAGGTGGGGGAGCAGTGGATACAAATGACTGGTGCATAAATGGCACTTATAGAAGCTGTTGCTGCAGTACTAACTAAATATGACTATCTGGCCAAGAGAGGTGTACGAACGTAGTGCTTGAGACTTATACATGTACTGATGATCCATGGCTTCCAAATGCACGGGCTCTGCGACAAACTGCACGAATAGCTGCGACGGAATGCGCGTGTGCGTTAAATTGTTTCAATAGATCTGCTGGTGACAGTTTGACTTAGGACTGCGCAGAGCTAGACAATTGAGAACCTCTTCGTATAATAGCAAAATAAACGCCTTGTGAATTATCGTGAAACGGGTTTTACGTCCATGGTAAACATGTAGGGGTCTTTCATGCAAACCAAATATCTATGTGTCTTGATCCACATCTGAATTAAGGGTGAGGTTGGCGCGCAGTTAAACCGGTTTAAGCCCTCCAGTAAAATATTTTACTGACCGTTCCAAGGCGGTACTTCTTTTGAGAATCTTTTATGTTTTTGTTCTGTCTTGTGTTTGCTATGTCTTTGTGCGCGTCTGTTTAATTGTACTTTGTGGTCACCTGCTGGGAAAGGGCTGACCTCTTGGCTCTCGTTTGTGGTGTCTATCCGTGAGTTTGTCACTTTCCCATTGGTATCCTGGGTCGGGTGTGGTACTTGATTGTATCAATTCCTGATCTTTGCGCCCTTGCTTACTTTGTCTTCTCTTCTAAATCTCTGTAAAGTTTCCGAAGGTAAATGGCTCAACCGAGGTTATCAAGTGCTACAAGAGGTTTGGGTGCCCAAATTGGGGGGGGGGGGGGGGGGGGAAGGGGGGATATTTTAATTATTGCTATGTCTGAACATCACGTTGATTACATGAATCGTAAAGGTGGTCACTCCGTTATTATGCAGGGGGACCTTTTCACCGATGTGTACATCAGATAGCATGGACTCGTGCATGGCGCCAGGGTTCTGGCAAACTATGATTTCTATTGCTGAGGTTAGAAAGAGATATTATTGGGAAATAGAATCGTGCAAATCGAAGCCCATAGACCAGAAATTCCAGTTGTTCTGCGTGGCAACCCGGCATAGCCGATGGAGTAGTGACTACAGAGTGAAGCATGGCCTTAAATTTGATAAAAGGACTATTTATATATAAAATATAGTTTATTTTCATACACATGTACATGTTCATATAGAAAAGATGGGTAATTTATTAAAATCTAAGATCTAATTGTACATATGTGATAACAAATTGCGTTCATGTGCGCAATTTGCACCCCGGTGCAAATCTGCACCCGGGTGCTAATTTGCTCCACCGAATTTGCACCACCTACAAAGGTGGAGCAAATTAGCACCCGGGTGCAGATTTGCACCGGGGTGCATTTTCATAAAGCACCGTTTACATGACCAAAATACACCCCAGGTGCAAATTTACACCCCGGGTGTATATTTGCACCGGGGTGTATATTGTGCATATGAACGAGGCTTTAGTGTACTCTTTATATATCAGTTGAAACCGGATATACGAGTCCGGATTATCCAAAATAAAATGTGAGGTTACGAAAAGGTCCGTCCAGGTTTCTCGGATACTTCAAATATACATGTGTAGCTTGCTAACAGAACTAGAGACATAGTTCTTGGTCCTGAAGCTTCCCCAAGGGATGTATTACATGCCTGAACAGTGAAGGCTCTGGCGAGGCTGCGCATATGAGCCTGAGCCTGCACTGTACGCATTTGTGATAAGAACCATATTCACGTGACCTGGCTTATAAAATGAAATAAATTCCAGCCCTGAGCATCTTGAGAAGCCGGATTTAGATAAGCCAGCGCATCCTCTAAGTTTGATCAACTGATACATGTATACAAGAGTGAATCTTTGACGCCCCGCATGTTCTGATCAGACTGTTATTTGCTTTATGGTTCTGTTTTATGGCCCACAAACAGCTAATGTCATAGGGAGACGGGACCACGGCTTAAATAAAGTCTTGTCCGCCAGACTGGAGAGGCCGGAGATCGAACCTGGGACCCCGTGATACAAGGCAAGTGGATTATCCACGACAAAACGGCGGCTCCTCTGACCAGACCGTACTGATGCGCATTAGCTATCTAAGAGCTTTCGCTGCTGACAATACATCTCACATTGTTGGAATTTTCATCTGGTGGGTACATGTAACAATAACAGAATTGAGCCTCGACGTGAGAAAACCTGTCTTCGGGGGTTTGCGAACAACACAGGCGCAGACCAGCCTGCGCATGCGCACATACTGATCAGCGCCTTTGTTATTCGCGTTTTGGAAAGTACCATATCTAAGCTTGCCATTTGCGAAATTTCATGTTTCTAGCTAGTCTCTGTAGTTGAGCAGGCTGGTTTGAATCTCACTTTGTCGGAAACCCCGAAGACAGGTTTTGTCGCGACGAGATGGTACATCTATAGGCGTAATAAATACCTAGCCAGGATCTCGACCAGGATGCTGGATTTTCTAAAAATGTTGGATATTCTTAATCAAATAATCTGCTGATGTAAACATTTCAGAAAATACATCGAAATGCGTCTTAAGGTGGCGTGGGGGATGGGGATGGGGAGTGTGGAACGACTTAGGGTTAGCACGGATGTGTGGCCCGAATATGAAAAATATTCTATACATAGTGTGATAATCTTTTAGCAGCATTCTACATGTACAATCGCGAAGGTGTTTAACCCAGAAGTGCCAATCTCTTTTGAACCACAAATTTCACTGTTCGCATTTCACACCGTGTGAAGAACTGGTACCAAAAAGTCACTTTTGCCAAATGTGAAATTTGCGCATAGTCAATCTCGATAATTTTGGGGGTCTAAAATCTGTGCTCAAATTTCACATTTTTATATATTTTTTAAGAATATGTACGTATTCGTCTTTTCTGCGTAGAACAGGTACGATTTTTCTCAGATGTGATGAATTGGTACTCAATTTTCACATATGTGAAGCATAGCTACCAATTATTCCTCGCGCATGTGAAGACTGATTGATACTCAATGTTCACAAATGAGAAGAAACGGTACCAAATCCTCACACATGTGAAAAATTGGTACCAAATGCCCACAAATGTGAAAAATTGGTACCAAATTATCACATATGTGAATAATTGGCACTTAATCTTCACAGATGTCAATGACAGATTTGTAATATCTAGTCACATATTTAAGATTCTAATTTATCACTTGTGGTTGCAAGCGACTAAATGGCTACATCTCTCTCTCTCTCTCTCTCTCTCTCTCTCTCTCTCTCTCTCTCTCAAGCGCACAGAGAGAGAGAGAGAGAGAGAGAGAGAGAGAGAGAGAGAGAGAGAGAGAGAGAGAGAGAGAGAGAGAGAGAGAGATCAATTTTTAAAGCGGATGTAAATTCGGCTTAGAAGCAGCTTCTTACGTAGATCAAAGGGATACAACTCAAAAGTGTAAATACTCATGACACTAGAGTTATGGCTGTTTATAAGGATACAAGCCAATCATAGCTCCTCCCAAATTCCAGTCATGATGTTTTATAGATCAGCAGTTTCATTATAAAGCTTTGCATGGAAAAGTGTCCATTAATTATGTTGATAAAATTAGCAGGATGTTGACACTCTGGGTGGAACCATTTTTTGGCCTCATGGTCATATTGTGAACAAACATGGTAGAGGCCCACTAGCTGATGCTGCATACCAAATATCAAGGCTCTACGTGATTTCAGACGAGAAGTGTTGTCTCCCTTACTAGGCCTTGCGATCTCAGATAAAAAATCACCAATATTGGCATAGGAAAACCGGGTCACGCCACCTGGTGGCTATTTTTTGATCCAGTCAAAATAATTTGAACAATTTTGGTAGAGGGTGTCCCAAGGACCATTTGTATCAAATTATGTGGAAATAGGAGCAGAAGTTTTTGAGAGTGTTTCCTTATGGGTGCCATGGCAACCAGATTTCTTTATAAAGTGGACAATATTGACATAGGAACACCGGACCACGCCACCTGGTGGTCATATTTTTTAACCAATCAAAATAATTTGAACAATTTTAGTAGAGGGTGACCCAAGGACCATTTCTACCAAATTATTTTGAAATCTGAGCAGAAGTTTTTAAAAGTGTTTCCCATTGGTAGCCATGGCAACCAGATTTCTTTATAAAGTGGGCATTTTTTACAACTCTAAAAGGGGACCGATCAAACCTGTGAAGATTGGTGAAATTCCGCCCAGTGGTTAAGGAGGAAGATATTGTTGACGGAAGACGGAAGGACGGACGGGTTGTTGCCAGGACGGACTGACGTGCGACGTACATCCCATGACCACAATGTGAGCTAAAAATGCATCCAAAGATATATAAAATTGAGGGAAAGCTGGATCTAGCTCTCCTTTAGCTATATACAAGCTACTTCATGAAGAAATCTTATTTTTGCTTATGCCAAAAGGCGCAGATAAGCTCTGTAACTACACATGTGGACCAGAGCCTATGTTATTTGCTACACTTATTTAAAATCTTCCTGCACTGATTGTAAAATCTCCAAAGATTCTCACTCCAAAATTAAAAGACTAGTGTTTGTTTATGCATCTGCATAGACGCAAGCTAGCAAATCTGGAGTTTGAACTCCAAAGAAACGTTTTCTCGCGGTGCAGCACATATAATTGAGCCGCTGCATGAGATTTCCAACAATTTAACATTTTGACAAGTGTAGACTCGGACGAGCCTCTGCAAACTCCAAATGGTGTTCAGTCAGTAGCTTAACAATCATAGAATATTCAAGCGACTAGCAGAGGCTCTGATCAGACTGCGCGTATGCGCAGGCTGATCTGTGGCTTTGCTGGTCGCACATACCACATTGTTGGAAATCTCATGCACTGGCTCATTATTGATTTGCATTCTCAATTGTAGAAATTTGGTGTGGTATTTGATGGCATCGATTCCTGATCTTTGCATCCTTACTTAGTTTTATGAAATTTACCTGTAACCTGTTAGAACCGCGCCAGTTATAAAATAATGGCATGCATGTGAAGAATTGGAATCGAATGCAAAATGCCGCAAATTTAATTAGGAGGTATTTTATCAATGTGAAGAATACGCATATATGCTACATATAATTTTACTACGTGCGCATTTTCCACAATATGTGAAATATTGTTATGAAATACGTGACGTATTGGTACCAAATTTTCACGCGCTATGAGGAATTGGTACCAATTTTTCACGGTGTGAAATTTGCGAAGTGTGAAATTTGCGGTTCGACAGAGCTTCAAAGGTCAGCTGATAGAAGATGATGAGTAGCATAGCCAGAAGCTTCAAACTTAAGATGACCATTGCTTTATAAAAGAGTACTATCCTTATGGACAAGCAAAGAGTTGGGGGCACATTGTTTCGTAGCCATCATATCTAGTTTACATGTGCTTATATATATAGGGAAACATGAAAAATCTTACCTGAAACCACAGGCCTAGAGCCTTGATATTTTGTATGAATCATCATCTAGTGGACCAAGTTTTTCGAATCATGCCCCAGAAACAAAAATGGTGAGTGATTCAAGTCCATCTTTGCCCTCTTTTTCGTCTGTAGCTACACACCATGACACGGGGTGCAATGTATTGTGTTTTTGCGGTCAATATTTTTCGATTTATTCCTGGGATTACTTTGAATGGACCTTGTATTTGGCATTTGAGCCGCGACATAAGATTTCCAACAATTAGACATTTTGACAAGTATAGACTCAGACGAGCCTCTGCAGCCTCCTTTTAAGCTTAGAAACTCCAATTGGTGTTCAGTCAGTAGCTTAACAATCATAGAAAAGTCAAGCGACTAGCAAAGCCTCTGATCCGACTGCGCGTATGCGCAGGCTGGTCTGAGCCTTTGCTGGTCACACATACCACATTGTTGGAAATCCCACGTCGCGGCTCATTGTCATTTGTTAGTAGCTGCATGTAATAGCATACGGAAATAATGGTAGAATTATCAGTGATGTCTGAAAAGCCGGGCATCACTCATATTTCAGTCGCAATTTCAAGATTATGTTAACAGCATAACATACCAGGTCGTGCTCTAGTTCATATACAAATCTGTGACAACATCTCTGAAGGAGCCGCCGTGGTGTAGTGGATAAACTGCTCGCCTCGCAGGATCGATTCTCGGCTTCCCCAATCAGTCGGATGAGCCTTTAAGCTGTGGCCCCGTATAGGACCTTCAACACAAACACAACATCCCTGCAAACAAATTTCCTTCAAAACTTAAAAAAGTTGACCGTAACAGCACAATACGTTGCACCGCAAGTTTGTGCTCATGTTGCGATTTGAGTGTGGGGGCGGCGACACATCGATCAACATGACCACAGAGCTGACCACACCGCCATATCCGCCTCGTAGCGAGAAAACCTGATTTTGTTGCATGCGAACAATAAAGGCGCAGACCAGACTGTGCATCCGCGCAGTCTGATCAGCCATTTGCCATTCGTTTTCTGGAAAGCTTGTAATGCAAAAATTGCTACATGTAAATTTAAAAAATCTAGCTAAGCTCTGTAGCTGAGCAGGTTTGTTTGAGCAACCCCAAACACCGGTAATTGTGTGAGTTAACCCATTTATGCCTTATCAATTTGACCAGTCCATTTCCGTTTTAAGAGTTGTTGGGAGCCGTTTTTCATTTTATTCAAATCATAATAGAACATTCTGAGAGCAAACATTGGAGACCCTGATCAGACGTTTTAGGCGCGTATTAAAAGAAACGTATCAAGGCGACGTTTCTTTTACGCAACATTTAATATGTTGTTATAGACAGTTATTAAAATATGTCATGAGTACTATAGGCCATATTCTTTGAATTTATTGTGGTCTAAATGTATTTCGAATTAGCGAGTAACTATTTCGAAAAATCGAAATTCGTTTTAGATATACCTTTTCAGCCAGTTCATTTTGGTACTTATCGCATATGCGTTAATCATTCTTGGCATGCCTACATTTCGTCCTAGACCTTTATCTACATATCTTCTCAGCTTAGTATACTAGCAGCGTAGACTCTGGCGAGACTTGACGCATCATGGGCCGACCCCGAGGGGTGAGGGACGGGGGTCCGGACCCCTGGTAAATCACAGGTTGCTATATGTGTCCTTAGAAATACCGGTACAGACCCCCCTCGAGAAGCAATCGGTCCAATTGCTTCTCGATCAGGGGTCCGATTGCTTCTCGATGAGGGGTCCAATTGCTTCTCGATCAGGGGTCCGATTGCTTCTCGATGAGGGGTCCAATTGCTTCTCGATGAGGGGTCCAATTGCTTCTCGATGAGGGGTCCAATTGCTTTTCGATGAGGGGTCCAATTGCTTTTCGATGAGGGGTCCAATTGCTTCTCGATGAGGGGTCCAATTGCTTCTCGATGAGGGGTCCAATTGCTTTTCGATGAGGGGTCCAATTGCTTTTCGATGAGGGGTCCAATTGCTTCTCGATGAGGGGTCCAATTGCTTCTCGATGAGGGGTCCAATTGCTTCTCGATGAGGGGTCCAATTGCTACTCGATGAGGGGTCCAATTGCTTTTCGATGAGGGGTCCAATTGCTTCTCGATGAGGGGTCCAATTGCTTCTCGATCAGGGGTCCAATTGCTTCTCGATGAGGGGTCCAATTGCTTCTCGATGAGGGGTCCAATTGCTTCTCGATGAGGGGTCCAATTGCTTCTCGATGAGGGGTCCAATTGCTTTTCGATGAGGGGTCCAATTGCTTCTCGATGAGGGGTCCAATTGCTTCTCGATGGGGGGTCCAATTGCTTCTCGATGAGGGGTCCAATTGCTTCTCGATCAGGGGTCCAATTGCTTCTCGATGAGGGGTCCAATTGCTTCTCGATGAGGGGTCCAATTGCTTCTCGATGAGGGGTCCAATTGCTTCTCGATGAGGGGTCCAATTGCTTCTCGATCAGGGGTCCAATTGCTTCTCGATCAGGGGTCCGATTGCTTCTCGATGAGGGGTCCAATTGCTTCTCGATCAGGGGTCCAATTGCTTCTCGATGAGGGGTCCAATTGCTTCTCGATGAGGGGTCCAATTGCTTCTCGATGAGGGGTCCAATTGCTTCTCGATGAGGGGTCCAATTGCTTCTCGATGAGGGGTCCAATTGCTTCTCGATGAGGGGTCCAATTGCTTCTCGATGAGGGGTCCAATTGCTTCTCGATCAGGGGTCCAATTGCTTCTCGATGAGGGGTCCAATTGCTTCTCGATGAGGGGTCCAATTGCTTCTCGATCAGGGGTCCAATTGCTTCTCGATCAGGGGTCCGATTGCTTCTCGATGGGGGGTCCAATTGCTTCTCGATCAGGGGTCCAATTGCTTCTCGATCAGGGGTCCGATTGCTTCTCGATGAGGGGTCCAATTGCTTCTCGATCAGGGGTCCAATTGCTTCTCGATCAGGGGTCCAATTGCTTCTCGATCAGGGGTCCAATTGCTTCTCGATCAGGGGTCCAATTGCTTCTCGATGAGGGGTCCAATTGCTTCTCGATCAGGGTCCAATTGCTTCTCGATGAGGGGTCCAATTGCTTCTCGATCAGGGGTCCAATTGCTTCTCGAAGGAGTTCGTACGAACCTCTGTGAAATAAGTTGATGACTTAAAAAAGAAGGACCCCCCTGACGGAATTCTCTGGATCCGCGCATGCGCATTTGCAATCAAGGGCGGATCCAGGATATCTGGATAGAGGGTTCATATGGGGGTTTGCTTTGCTGATTTTATCTATTTTTATATTATACTGTATATTTTCTAATATCCCATAATTTGGTCTCAATGAGACCACATTATTTCATTTTCTTCGGATATATAAAACGGGGGCGGGGAGGGGGGGGGGGGGGGTTTCAAGTGAACCCCCTGGTCCCCTCTGGAACCGCCACTATCAATTCGTACCAAGATCTTACGATCGGGCTCACTAACACTTTCATTAATTTAGTGGCATTGGTTCACAAGTTAAATGGAAAATATTGCGGATCCTGATCAGATGGAAGCCGGTTGGTCAGGATCTAAAGAGGATACATCCGGGTTCAGCAGGCCAAGCGTTAACGTCAGCGAGAGTTATGACACATTTGAAATGTGATTTGCTCGTTAGCTAAATCATATCGCTGTACTCTAGCGTTAAATTAACGTAACGTAAATCAGTAGGCAATCAAGGTGACGGTGGTTTTGTTACATGCAATCTCCCTGGGGCACAGTTTGACTGACAGTTCAGCCAAATCTGCAAGGCTACGCACAAGTGCTCTCTGTATACATTTATATCAAATGCGAAGGTTCAGCGGTTATAAATGCGGGGGGTGCAACGTATGCTATATTGTGGGCATTTAGGTTTTACCAAAGCCTGGTCGTGCTGTGCAGATTGCCATTTTGATCGCTTAATACAGCATCTTGAGCTACTTTCTGAAATATGAGTGATGCCTTAGCAGTTTACCGGGCTTCTCTTATAATTATATCAACATTATCATGTGCGGATCCAGAGGGGGGGGGGGGGCAGGGGTCCGGACCCCCCTCCCCCTGAAAAATCACAAAAATAGGGTTTCTTAGCAAGACTTATCCGGATCCCCTGAAAAATCACAAAGCTGCTAAGCCAACATTCAAAAATGGGCCATCATTGGCACACCAGCGAAACGCTATTTAAATGGCGTTTCGCTGGCGGGCCGATGATGGCCCGAAATAAGTGGTATTTGGATCCACTCATCAACTAAAAAACAACAAAAAAGACTGTTCACTAGTCAAATTTGGACACCCTCTGAAAAAAGTCTGTATCCGCGAATGATTATTTCCATGGACAAACAATAAGTAGTGCATTTGGTGCTATTTATCCACAAGTGCTTAAATTTGAGCCGCGACATGAGATTTTCAACAATGTGATATGTGCGATCAGCAAAGCCTCAGATCAGCCTGCGCATACGCGCAGTCTGGTCAGAGTCTTTGCAAGTCGCTTGAATATTCTATGAGCGCTAAGCTACTGGCTGAACATCATTTGGTGTTTCTAAGCTTAAAAGGATGCTGCACGAGCTCGTCTGAGTCTACACTTGTCAAAATACCACATTGTTGGAAATCACATGTCAGGCTCAACTTAACAATTATTCATTGGCTGAAGCTTATGGGCATTCTCTTCAATTCCATCCACAAACTTGAGAAAACATAGACTAGAAAAAAAATGAGAAATTTTGACAAAACAGGATTTTCTATGTGTATGATTCAGTTTGGTCAAAATTTCCATCCTTGAACCGTCGGACTTTCGTCGTTTTAACGCACATTTATTACGCTCCTTTCAAAAGTCATAACATCAAGTTGACAAAGTCTAAACATACTTCGGCCACAAACCATAATATGTTAACACCCCAACTCCTCTTCGAAATTCTTGAGGTTTAAGCTCATCCTCCGCCCTTTTAACCTAGAAATATGTTGGTTTCTTCTGTTTTGATTTATGACTTGGGTTAAAAATAACAGCCAGTATTTAAAAATATAGTTCATATCAATAACGATTGTGGTCGACATAAATTATAATTTTGCTTGTTTTAAACATAATACGGACACGCCCAAACACAAACAAGTCCACACATAGATAGATAGATGAACGGACGGATGGATGGACGGACGGACAGTTGAATGGTTGGATGGATGGATGGATGGATGGATGGACGGATGGATGGATCGATAGATGGATGGATGGATGGATGGATCGATGGATGGATCGATGGATGGAGCTATATTGTTTAATTTAAGTGTAGTTCCAAATAAGCGAAACACTGTACCTACCATACCATATTTTGTGGGTATTAAAAAGTAGTTCTGGTATGTACACCCTTCTCGGGCAACTATCGTCCCACCAGCGAAACGCCATTCGCTGGTGAGCCGATAGTGGCCCGCCTTTATCTACTTACTGGAAAAGTATATATTTTGTTTGTTTGTGATGATGCTTCACGTACAAGTCAACATTTTTCAGTCATGTCGGTACAACATACCTTTTGATAAGAAATAAGGAAATCAATGGGGCCGCGACGTGAGAAAACCTGTCTTCGGGGTTTTCGACCAGGTCATACCCAAACCAACCTGCTCAGCTACTGAGACTGGCTAGATTTTGTTTGATTTGATTCTTAGCGTCCCATCAACGATCTTTGAGTTAAACAGGGACGGGTCTTCCTGGGTTGAACCAGTACTAAGCTAGGATAAATGTGTGAGACTGGCTAGAATATTGAAATTTCGCTTGTAGCAGTTTAGAAAGAGCGAATAACAAAGGCGTTAACCAGACTGTGCTGATCTGTGCCTTTTTTGTTTGCAAATCCCGAAGACAGTTTTTCTCGCGTTGAGGCCCATATTTATTTCGACTTATTAAGATACTTTGAGTTATCTTTATTTGAGTTAATGAGAGTCCAATGCCAATCTTATGTTTATTTTTAGCTTGTCGTGCACATTACTGGTATGTTGTTAAACGTATGACAGAATAAGACCGTGTCTCAATATTTCACCTGTGTCTCCTAAGTAATTTGGGACGATATTCCTAATTAACCATTCTATAAAACAGGGGAAATACTACAGTTGTCATATTTATGGCATTCTTGTCATAGTGAAAATGGATGTTATCTTATTTGCGATCAGTGAAGGTCACGATCATACAGGGCTTTAGTGCCTTTCTGAAATCGCCACTCGCTTTTTTATCACAGTAAAATTTTACATAAAACGTTTTAGAGTCAGGGCCAATGCATTAAGTTTACACGTTGGGTGGCTAGTCTAATTTTGGTCCTTGGCTTTCCAGTAGACTCAACGGTACCCTTTCGCCTGATGCTGCTTGGGTTCTACAGTTCATTGGTCAGTGATGCACATTCTTGTGTTTTAGCTTATGCACAAGATGTGGACATACTTATCACAGATTCCAAAAATGCAGGATAACGTAACATGATAGTTCTTGAAAAGGTTGTCAATCGGAATAGGGAATTGAACGTTATTTATGTTGATACACGTGAAGGAAGATGGATTGGACACGATTGTTTAATGTAGAATTCAGCCATTTATGTGCACAAAATGGATTGCGAGATATTTATTTGTCTCTTCGAAAAGTGGTTAAAAGTTTATATTGATCGACGCACCTGCATGTATATACTAACCACAATTTCAAAGCCAGTTTGATTCAATTCCTTGTACATGCATTCATTGTTTTAACAAAACAAACATTTGTGCGACTAGTTTACTCATTTGATGATGTTAAATGAATAATAATTTAAAAAAAAAACCACAGTAAAATATACATTTATTTAGTATTCTTTATCGAGTTGTCAAGAATAATGTGTTGTTTTGGATAATTCAGTTATTTCGTTATTTCTTGGCAACTTTTGTGAGACGCTAGCTAAACTTGGCTTATGGCTGGACCATCATGGATGAAGCGCTTCGACGACTATGAAGACGAGAAGAACCTTCAGCCAAGATCATTGTCGAGGTACCCGACTACCCATGGTTCCCTATCGGAGCTCTCCCTGGGAGCAGGAAGCACCCGTTACATTGACAGCGGCAATGAATCAGATACTGGACGATCAAAATACAGCTTTTACAGTGAAAAGCAAGCAAGGGAAGTTCCTAGACGTTACTTGTCCCCAGCTAACGCCAACAGGTACAGAACTCTGGATCAGAACTATGGGCGTAGGCATTTAAATAGCAGGTACCAGTCACCCAGATACAGCCAGGAGGATGGTGGGCGTAGACGAACAGAAAGTGGGGAACCTAGGAGAGAGCAGTCTTGGGCGTATATTGATAACGCCCATGGCAACACGGAAGAGGTTAGTGAACCTGCTACATTATGGTACAATTTGAGGATGCCCTCAAGGGGGTAACTGTTCCCTTGTTCCGCTGAAATAAATTGACTTGTTTCCATGGTCCCACATTAAATAGTGTTCCCCAATATGTCTGCTCCACCATTCTCCTAAAATGCATTTGTCCCTTGTTCTCCTGACAAAATGCCATTTTCCCCTGTTCCCAAAAACATCTGGGAAGGCCTATTTTTATGAAAATCGTCACCGTAAAATAGCTTTAAAAGCAATCTTACGCAAGAATTGTAAAGCCGGCCTGATATACCCATTATTTTAGAAATTTGCTTTTATCAGAAGGGCTTCTATTGCAATGCTAATGCTAAAATTCCTTCTTAAGTTGATGTGCTATTTCAGGCCTTTGCGTATGTGGACTTGCAGTTTAACTTATAATTTACTGATAGTATTAACGACAACACAGTTCTTAGTTCGTGGCGACTGTATGTTCTTTTCCAGGTATTTTAAATGCAATTCGAGTTTTTCTTAAAGTGAAAATAATAAATGAGATCTTGGTACTTATCGCAATGTCGTCTCGGACGAGTTTGCGCATCCACATTCACTTAACAAAGTGTAGGTGCAAATGAAGACTCAGGCCAAAGTTTAGACATTTAGCCCTGCTGGATACATCCGCATGGGCGTTAAAGGGAAGCTTTTGTGTATACAGTTAAAACCTGTCTAAAACGGACACACTCAAAAGGACTACAAATTGGGTTTCAATACCGATTATCGCTTAATGCAGGTCAAAAGTATTGCAGAATGCTCCAAAGGGAGCATTATGCAATACTTTCGACCTTCACTAAGCTACCAGTTGTCATTAAGATCTTTGTTTTGTCTATTTTTGAGGGGCCGTTTTACACAGGTTTTACTGTATATGCGATAAGTATCAAAATTTTGTGAACTGGTTCAAACAACTAAAAAAACAAGGAACATGTGTTAAGGACTGGAGCCAGTCTATTTGGTTAATTATGCAGGCGGAACCTGTCCTCGCATTGCCATTTCCATTTATTAAAGGGCCCATTTCCCATATTGTAATTACCTGTAATGACATTTAACACTTGAGCAGACATCTGTCATGTTATTGGCACGTCTGACAATAGGTTACATGAAATATGCAAAATGGGCAGACATTACTGTGTAGCACCCATAGCGAATGACCGAACATGCTAGGTCAGTTCACACTAGCGAAGTTAACCTAGATTAACTTAATATCTTAATTACCAATATAACGACCAAGTTAGTTAACCCTCTTCATTCTGACATATTGGGCACAATAAGATTAATAGTCCATTTTGTATTTTAAGGGGTTGCCGGCCAAAATTTCTATAAAAGGCAGGAGCATTTCTGTCCCTGAAGATTGTTACTGAAAATAAGGAAGAAAACATTTTTTTAGAAATTTACATTTTCCAATTATCATGTCCATTGTCTTTACTTCTTTTCAACATCCCAAACTGCCATTCGGTATTAAAATACCTGTCACTCTACTGCAATTCGTTTGACAGCTATATCTCCAAATTCGAGTTCATAACCTACCTCTTTGCTAAATTGCTACGGTTCTCTAAACTGTTTTCTACGTGTCAGCGTGTAGACTATATAAAGCCTCGTTTATATGCACAATTTGCACCCTGGTGCAAATTTACTCCGGGGTGCAAAATTGCAACCTGGAGTAAATTTGCTACCCCTTATGTAGCGTTCATATGTCAATAAATTGTGTTCAAATGTTATTGGTTTTGCTCTTTAAACGTATCACACATGTGTCAGTTTTACTTTATGGAGAAATTCTTTGTGTTAAGAATAATTCGATTATTAGTCAGTTCAAGATACCGTCGTATGAGAAAAATGCAACTACATGTGGTTTTATTTGCTTTATTTATTTATACAATATTTAAAGAGGATAATACACCAGTCATTTGTATCCACGGCCCCACCTATGGGGATAGCCGTGGAATAGCCGGGGTAAGGTGCTGGACAATTACCTTTTGATTGTCCCCGCAGTGCCGGGGAAGTGTGGGGGTTATAACATTGGAACACTTACCCTGCTGGGATTTTCTGTTGTGAAGGGTGGGGCAAAGAGCAGGGTTGTTACCATCAGCTTGTCCCCACAAGGCGGGGCTTATACCAGGGCTCTGGAAAGTGAAAATCATAATTCCGCCCATCCCCGTAGGTGGGGGAGCAGTGGATACAAATGACTGGTGCATAAATTACACTTATAGAAGCTGTTGCATATATGACTATCTGGCCAAGAGAGGTGGACGGACGTAGTGCTTGAGACTTATACATGTAATGATGATCCATGGCTTCCGAATGTCACGGGCTCTGCGACAAACTGCGCGATTAGCTGCAACGGAATTCGCGTGTGCGTTAAGTTGTACTGCGCAGAGCTGGACAATTGAGAACCTCTTCATAATAGCAAAAATAAACGTCGTGTGAATGTGTGAAACGGGTTTGGTCTTCAATTGTTGACGAACTGTTAAGTTTCCTAAGGGAAATGGCTCAACTGAGGTTATCAATGGCTACAAGAGGTTTGGGTTCCTAAATTGGGGGGGGGGGGAGGGGAAGGGTAAGATAGAGGGTAGACATATTTTAATTATTGCTCTGTCTGAACATCACGTTGATTACATGAATCGTAAAGGGTGGTCACTCCGTTATTATGCAGGGAGGGGGGCATTTTCACCGATGTATACATCGGATAGCATAGACTCGTGCATGGCGCCAGGGTTCTGGCAAACCGTCTGATTTCCATTGCTGAGGTTAGGAAGAGATATTGTTCGGAAATAGAATCGTGCAAATCGAAGCCCATAGACCAGAAATTCCAGTTGTTCTGCGTGGCAACCCGGCATAGCCGATGAAGTAGTGACCACAGATAGAAGCCATGCCCTTAAGTTTGATAAAGGAACTATTTATATAGTTTATTTTCATAAACATGTACATGTTCATATAGAAAAGATGGATAATTTATCAAAATCTAAGCTCAAATTGTTTATATGTGATAACAAGTTGCGTTCATGTGCGCAATTTGCACCTAGGGGCAAATGTGCACCCGGGTGCTAATTTGCTCCACCGAATTTGCTTCACCTACAAAGGTGGAGCAAATTCGCACCCGGGTGCTAATTTGCACCCGAGTGCATTTTCATAAAACACCGTGTATATGACCAAAATACACCCCTGGTACAAATTTACACCCGGGTGTATATTTGAACCGGGATGTATATTGTGCATATAAACGAGGCTTAAGGTTTGGATAAATCCACCATTTTAGAAAATAGTGCGATTTGTGGCAATCATATGATCTAACGACCCCGGATGACATCAAATGAACCGAAAGTAATATTTGGACGCATTACAAATTACCGAAATTGTACTTTTGACTTCGGCTTGTATTGTAAACTTCCGACTTTGTTGTACACCCAGCCATGGTCTGAAAGAAAGACGTCCCAAGTCAAGCCCCAAGAATTTGTCAATAAGCGGACAGTAGGTGGTGGTGACTCGGGCCATTCGGATAGACCAGTTTTCTAAGGGCTGTGAGCTCAAGTGACAAAATATTTCTGCCTGCTTACCTGCCCGCCAAAAACCCTACGATTCCATGTGCTTAAAATATGTCTTGTTCGAAAACTAATTTTATTTACATGCTTAGTGTAGACCAAGCTTTTTGCAAAAGCTTTTTCTTGTTGAATATACTGATTGATGACCACAACAGGCGCGTAGCCATGCCTTGGCTTCACCATATGGGCATCGACGCGAGAACCCACGACTTTGTTGCTTGCAAAAAAAAAAAACAAAGGTGCTGATCAGCCTGCGAACTCGGGCAGTATGATCAGGACATCTCTTTTTTTCTTTGGTGGGCTTCAACATGATAATGCATCTGACTAGGCTCCGGCCCCTGAACACTATGGTATATACGAACATAGTTTGTTCATAGTTTAATGCGAAACATCAGGTCATCTGACCCAAGGCAACTATAACAACTTACAATGGTACAACCCAAATAATGCAAATATAGACTTGATACATTATACAGTCCGATTTTGTCCTAAGACGGATCAAAAGTTTGGCGAGTCCAAGAGTTGGAGCAGATGAAATGAAAATTTTGTTATATCCTACCCGTTTTCAGTTCAACTTCGACAGCACGAACGGGATGTATTTAGTTTAGAAATAACGGTTATAATCTGGTAAACTTTTACGTGCTTCTTTGTAGACTCGTCAGCCAATCTTTGATCCGTCCGAGGACAAAATCGGACTGTACTGACATGTTGGAACTTTGAATACACATATCTAACCCTCCAAAACCGGATCATTTCAATTTAGACTGCTCATAACGCATCCATCATTATCAGTATTTAAAAAATGCATTTCTCCGTGCAAAAAGCAAAGCCCACAAAAGTTAACAAAAGCGGGTATACTATAAACAATTACAAAATAGCCCCTTCCGCAAGTCGTGTTTGTCGGCGATGTACGCTTGCGCAGCAAACTGAAAGGGGTACGTGCATTAAGGGGCAAATTTGGCCCCCTTTGAAGCCAAAAACTGAAAGTTGCTTTTCACCAATTTCACCCACTTGGTTTATTAGAAGAATGGTCCAAGTGTAAAATTCTGGCATTTATTTTACTTTTTCCGTTGCCATGGTAACAAAAATGGCCGACAAAATAGGCTTAAAATAGAGAAATTGTCATTTTGAGCCAAATTTAAGGCTTTTTCAGACCGATTTTTTAAGAATTAGATATCGGCACAAGCAAATACCAAAAAAAAAAAAAAAAAAAAAAACAACAAAAAAAACAACAACACCTTTTAATATATTGTGTGCCGTGATAATTCTCACCCTCTGTTAAAATATCTTTTTGGTATTTGCTTGTGCTTTATGTTAATTTCTCTGTCAAATGTCTTAAATTTGCTCCAAAATGGTCACTTTCCCTTTTTCAGCCAATTTTGGCAGCCATTTTTGTTACCATAGCAACGGTAAAATAGAACCAACCCAAGAGTTTTTACACTTGGGCTATTTTTCTAATAAACTAATAAGAAGAAACTTGTGATAAGCAATTTTCATTTTTGGCCTCAGAAGGGGCCAAAATAGCCTCTTAATGCATGTCCCCCTTTACAGAGGACATCAGTACTTGCATGCAACCTAGGGGCACTATCGGCTACCAACGAAATGCCATTTGAATGGCGTTTCGGTAGCGAACCGATCGTGGCCCGCTTTTAGGTGCTTGCTGGGATGATGTCTGTCTTATTACGCTTTCTTGAATCTGACAGATTAGTTTACTCTCCTCTGATGCTGGAAGATGAATGGTACACGTTTATTAAATTCATAATCATAAATTCAACTTTATCTGTCTTTTTACAAAAGTGCAGTCACTTTGTCAGAACCATGCGATTTTCATGAAGCAGTATATTATAATTGGGCCTCGACGCGACAAAACCATTCTTCGGGGTTTCCGACAAAGCGAGATTCAAACCAGTCTCCTCAGCTACAGGGACTAGCTAGAAAATTGAAATTTTGCTTGTATCAAGTTTAGATATGATACTTTCCAATATTTTAAATGCATCTGCAAAGTTTGAAGTTGAAACGTCCATACGTTCAGATTTTTTGTAGATTGATTAAGAAGATAATTTAGAAGATTTCGCGCCCAGGTTAAGGTCAATGGTAAAAAAGGTATCATCGACAGCGGTCTAGTTTTATTTCTGCGATGTTGCTTTTATGGAGTTAGGAAACCACTACTATGATACCAGTTAAACATCGCTGGCATCTAATGCCTATTCACTTGTGACGTTTGTTTCCGTGCCCTATTATTTGTTGCATAGGTCTCCGGTTTTCGTTTAATGGTCAGGGCGGGTTATGGAGTATACATCAAGGGTACATGTCATCAGGGACGTAATTTTGAATCCGTGATGTCATCTTTAATTCTGAAAGAATGCATCTCGTTGAAAAAAAAAGGATGGAATACATAAATCTGACCCCAGATGATGATAGGTATCCAGAACAAGGGATGCCGGGTCAAGAATTTATCATATGCCTTTATTTCCGCATTATCTTTCGAGCAAAACGCATGTAGGTCCATAAATCATAAATTTAAACAACCGTTTAATGATTAATTATTACCATGTACTTATGGATGATACGTACCTATACCTTCTTCTGCTGAGTAGTAATAAGCATGTCACGCCCATTTCAACTTACCGACCAATTAAGTATTGCATACCTCGTCACGTAGAAGGCAGGCTCACTAAGACTGCTTTGGATGTAACTGAGTTAAACCCTTAAAGCGACAAGGAAAAATGCATCTGAAATTGTCGTCTGCTGAAGTCGTCTGCTGCAAATAATTACTGACATTACTGACGAATTAAGTATATTAGCAATCAGCGTGGACCCAGATCAGTTTGCTCCTATAGGAGCAGTCTGATCTGGGTCCACACTCTTTGCCATAGAGGCTTCTTAAACATTTCAGCAAACGAGAAAAGCAGACGACTTTTGTGCGATTGGCGCACTAAGGGTTAAGCATACTTGTAATGTGGGCAGCACACAGTAAGAAATACTGTAAGTAAACATTAAACACCAAAACGAAGTGGCAGCTTAAAATCTACCTCACGGATCGTAACACAAATTCCTCTGATTTTTGGCAAAATTGTGGACTACCATAACAACAACCATCTCGGCATACACATATGACCTTGGAGTCAAAGGTCAAGGTCAAATATACTTAAAATCTGTCTTATGGCTAGTAACGAGTACTCAGTTTCATTTTTTTTTCATAAAGAGTGTTCATATTTAGCAGAATTGCTTATGGTCTATAGATGACACCGAAGGTTTAAGATTGCTGGTATGACCTTTGTCTGGTGTGACCTTGGTGACAAAGGTCAAGGTTGAAACCTCACACTATGTGGTATGTAAATTCCAAGTGCGGATATGTTTGTTGGACCCCGATCGAGTTTTCATTAAGTTGGAGTAGTTGAACTTTGAATGACATGCTTCTTTTGGAAGGTTTGATCCAATTAGATTTTTCAAATTATCGTTTTTTGCTGAAAGTTGTTATTGACTGACAACCAAGGACCGCCCTCTTATTTTGGATGATGTGCGTATTTGGGTCAACTACTGAACTGATTTTGGCATACTTTTCACAGTAATTTGGGGTCAATTATTTGAGCCAGCACACGGGATTTTGTTCTTATCGCATAGGCGAGCGGCGAAGGCGCAGGCGTGACTGCGCATGCGCGCAGACTCGCCTGAGTCTTCGCGGCTCGTTTCCACATAGTATGGAAAAAGATGGAGACTCATACCCAACCTCAGACTTGTAGTCCCACAAGGTAACTGGGCGTAGACGTCTTAAGGGTGGCTTCACGCACCCAATAAGTACCGTTATCTCATTTGTCGGCCCATTTTATGTCTTAGCCCATTTGCAATCAGTCATAATCTGTTATCATAGCAACAGCCGAGTAACAAAAAAGTGCCCGTTCAGATACAGTATCGTAGCCGATGTCAAAATGCACGAATGCACTGTCAGATAGGATTCGTTCCTGTTCGCTTGAAGGAAATGTTAAAGATAAAATGATTTTTGGTACTTACCACGACAGAGACCAGTAAACCAGAGCATTTGCTGCTTTTTCAGATTAACTGATAGACATAAACTGCATGCGATGCAATCCAGTGAGGCTATCAAGCGCTTACCTGACGCATTTTATAGAGCATGCACTCTTGAGGGGGTCTGGGGTACTCCCCGATGTATGGGACTAGGGGTGAAGCCATAAGGCAGAAAATGGTCTTAGGCGGTATTCCAAAGGACTGAAATGAGCCCTTAAGACAGACACGCAACTAAGCACTATTAGCTGCATTTTTTCTTCCAAAAATCAAATTAAATACAGTAAACCTATCTTAAGGGGCCACTCAAAAAGACCAAAATTTGGTTTTCAAGACCGATTATCACTTAATGCAGGTCAAAAGTACTGCAGAATGCTCCAACGGGAGCATTCTGCAATACTTTCGACATTCATTAAGCTACAATTAATTGTCATTAAGTTCGTTTTTTTGTCTTTTTTTAGTGGCCGCTAAAGACAGGTTTCACAGTAACTAAAAAACTATACTTGCTGCGTCAAGTTGTACGCACATGCGTATTTGCGTACACGTAGGTACGCCCCTGGCTATCATAACACTGGATTGCAGCACATTCAAGTCTACACAAGTTCAAGTCTTTGAGTACTAGCAACAAATCAGTCCATCAGGAAAAGTATGTGCTTGCAAAGTAGGCCCAGATCAGACTGCTCCTAGCAGTTTGATCAGTGACTATCAGGGACATAGCTTGACCAAAACGTACCTGTGGAAATCGGTTGATGCATTTATGCAAATGGTTCTTATTAGTTCTGCGGCGTCCGATCAGGTTCTTAACTGTTTGTTTACAAAAATGCTCTACTAAAATTTGAAAAAAGAGAAAAACCGCACAACAACCATTGAATTGGAAATTGACTAGTTCGATTTATTTAGGGAAGGAAAGCCCATTCGGCTTGAAGGGGCGAAGCATAACAGTTAAAATATGAGTCAAACAATGGAAATGACTAGAGTAGAAAGAGACTGATGAGACAGGACTCGAGGTTGTAAAACGTTTTTCATGCTCAACTCAACTGAGGATGAAATTTATCATGCTCATAAATGAAAAAATGCCAACAATTGTTGGCATTTTAACATGTATTAGCATGATAAATACAACCTCTGAAAGTTTGAAAGCAAGACAAATCTTATTTTTTCAATATTATAGTTTTTTGAGCAGTTGAAATTTTGTGTTCAGTTGAGTTGAGCATGAAAAAAATTTATAACTTGGGGCCAGGCTTTTCCTTTCCGCTCATCTGCACTAAGCAGGTTTTACATGATACGCATTTGTCTTTATAGTCTAGACCCAAGTTCACATTTTTGCTGAATAAGGTGACATCTGAAGAAGGGAAAATGTTTTGACTTGAGCAGTTATAGTCTATTAAGAAGGTGAAAAGTTAAGAAGCGTGCAGAGGTTGACAAAAAACGTTTGTTTCTTACTGACCACAAGGCCATCATGTTCAAGAAGATGGCTTTGTTGCTGGACATGCTATGATATTGTGGTAATGTCACCCTACACACCCTAGAATATGAAAACAATAGCTAGCAATCTTGTTCTCATAGCGGGAGAACGATGTTGGCCAGCTCTCCTGAAAATGGTACGTACGATAGATGTTCTTAACGTTCGTATAGTAGACTAGGCCTAGACAAAAAGCGCAGACCCTGATCAGACTGCTTCTCAAAATCTTCTCTTTTTAGCTTTTATGACAAACATTGTCCTGATGACCAGCATTTGGAAATTTTAGAACATTTACCTTACTAATCAAATGACCGTAATGTGCACGACCCGTGGTGAACGTAGATCTTAGAAACATCATTTTTGTTTGTTTGATTTAATTCTTTACGTCTCATCAACAATCTTTCAGTTAAACAGGAACGGGTCTTCCTGGGTTGAACCAGTACTAAGCTAGAATAAATGTGTATTGCTCAAGGACCATAACGCAGTGACGCCGGTGAGGCTCGAACCCGCGGCCCCTCGGTCTCGAGCCTCAATCGCTCTACCACTGAGCCACTGCGCTCCCAACATCATTTTTTAAGTTAAATCAGTTTGTAGGCCTACTGCTCTGACTGCACTTTGATGCTATTTATTTGATGCCTTTGAATTGTTTTCATGGTTTCTTCTAGCTGAGGCTGAATTTGTGATGAGCAATTCGTCAATCGTTGAGGTTGATTGCAAGTTCTGTCTCCATTGTCTGCGCATGCGCGATACTCAAAGAATTGACTGTATTTGGAAAATGCTCCCCATCGTAAGATAATGAAGTTCTGTCTATTAGAAAAACAAAAAAAGCTAAATTGTTTTTTTTTTAAATATAGAAATGCGGGTTCATCCGCTATTCGAGACATCGATGTCACGGAAATTTCTGTTGTAAATATCAAATATCCCCATTTGTGCAGACTTTAAACACATGCTAGACAGTCACGGTTGAGAGGTTTGGCGAGAATATACTTTCAGATAGGATTTCCCAAAATTAATTGTGGGGGAGTCGGGGCTGCGATCGATTTTTTCGGCAAAGCTTCGTCCCCGTTTAGCATAGAAGCAAGCCTGACAATGTTAATATGCATAAGTAAGCATAGTTTTGATCAATTTATACCATGTGGTTCAAGAGTTATAAGCAGTTTAACTAACTGACCACGACCGGTCGGACTGATGCTCGGCAAAGTCTTATCATCGTTTTGCATACCTGTGTCTAGATAATGTTAAAATATATAAGTAAGCAAAATTGATCAAAATATACCATGTGATTCAAGAATATAAGTATATCCACTAACTTACCACGACCCGCCGGAAGCCCCGTCCATCAAAAAAGGCTGACATGCATGCCAGTGGTTAGACAATGTGGACATGCATACGTATGCAAAATTTGATAAAAATATACCGTGTGGCTCAAGAGTTATGAGCATTTTCACTAACTGCTGACGGACGAACGGAAAGACGGACGGACAGACGAACTCTTACAGTGATTATAGTGCACATCTACGGGTCGTGCAATCACTTGTGCGTATAGTCATTCCTAAAACATGTATGTGTCTATATACATTCAGGGATATAACCTTTATAAGTAGAACATATATATCACTTGAAGAAGTTAGAATTGCACTTTTTCAAAAGCAAGGCTACGTAATAGTTATACCATGGGTTGTCCGCCTGTACGTGGGGATAATCCACGAGCTTTAGCTCGTGGATTATCCTACGTACAGGTGGACAAACATGGTTGAACTATTTTATACCACCTACATCAGTGTAGACCTTGCACATCACGAGAGATTTCGTGCTAATGTTGGTTAGGGTGGTATAAAGAAAGTAACTTGTAATTTTAGTTAGGTTATCTTAATCTTTTAAGCCAATGTCAATTTGCAATCTCAAAAATATAACTGATTCAAGCCAAAAAGAAGCTTATCTTCTGATCTTCAATGACCTTGCGTACGGATTTCTAGACGATGCGCACAGAATTGTATTGTATAAGGGTATTTCAGATAAAATACCCATAAAACTTTGCAAATGACATAACTCCAAAATATAAAGATTTAAATAGACACTTTAACTTGGTTACTTTTGCTATTGTTGCAACAAAAATAATAACTACTTCATGTGATATAACTTTTAAATTTTGTCTGATAGAATTCTAGTCTATTCTGTACCATTCGTTTGTGTGCGAACAGTGAACGGAAGAATTGCAAATGTTCTGGCTATTAGCTAGTATCGCATTTAGGCTCACAAGATCTCACAAGTGTAGATTTTATTTTCTTGTCCTTTGGAATCATGGTTTTCATTGTGGAACTTTTAAATTATTAGAGGGTCACTGATGAGGCCTAAATGGCCGAAACTAGCTAGTCTGCCCCAGAAAATATGCGCACTCTAGTTTCAGTTCTTTGGTGCGTTCTTTGCTTACAAAGGATACCCTTTTAAGAATATAATTGTATAATCAAAACTACCATCGGTGTCTGAGAACGCTGCTCTGAGTTAGTTGTGACCAAAATAACTGAAATTATGGCGTCCATGTTAGAACATACGCTTGGAAAACACTTATAAGGACCGAACTATTAGCTAGTATCGCATTTGTAGGCTTCAAAACTTTCATCTTCGTCTGAAAACGCTGAGCTAGTTGTGAGCAAAATAGCTGAAATTATGGCGTCCATGTTAGACATTTGCTTGAAAAACACTGATAAGGACCGAACTGTCACGGGTTCTGGGGAGTTTAAATAAATATACCAGAGCTAAATTCTCTCTCGCCAGCAAACCGCATCTGTCTTAACCTGACGGTAGACAGACACCTGTGACCTTTCATGAGTGCATGGACATATAAATTGTCACATTTAAAATAATGGTGATCCACAAACGAGCCGAGCTGTCCGAATAACTAGCCATGAATAATGGCTACCGTAATTACTCTAATCAGTACATACAGCGTTTCAAGAACCGGGCGGGCCAGCTAACAATAATTCGTTGAAAACACTAATTACTACAATTGGCTCTGGATAACTCGAAAATGGGTTAACTCGAACTACCTGCTTCAGTCAATGTAAATTTGGGATACTTTGGAACCACACCAGAGGGCATATTAAAGTTAAATTTCCTCATTACGGGCCCAGTGGCGTAGTCCGAGACTTTATCATGTTGAAGCCCATCCCCTCAAAATAAAAAAAATGGAGAATAAAGAGATGCCTGACCTAGTTACTTTACTTTCCATATAGGGAATAACAAAGGCGCTGATCAGACTGCGCGGATGTTGTTCGCAAGCTTGTCGCATCGAGGCCCATAAGTGCCATATAATGCTGAAGCCCATGCTTCCTGGCCTCCGCCTGGCTACGCCCCTGGATCCTACCAGTTATTTAAAACAGCCGTCCTGGTACAAAGGATATGATGTGGGTACATAAAAGAACCGTCGCAGAGAGACGTGTCTTTTAGGCGCCCACATCATATCATTTGGTAGGAAGCGATGAAAATACTATTTGCTTGGGCTATGTTATTTTCAGACCAACCCCTTTAACTTAGATTACTGACGGCTCAAATCAAGATAAAAAGATAACTTATAAACCCAAAATGTTTTACTATTACAGCTATGCCCTTTCTGTATTTTCTTGGTGAAACCTGGTCTCTATTCTCAATTCAGCTCACTTGGATTCTGTACTACATGCATATCCCTTTCCTTGAATATATTTTGATGGTATACACGCATGTACTCGGAATCAAAATTATATTTTGATTTCATCATTTCAGGCATTGACATAATAAACTGGTCAAAATAAGTTAAGCCCCAGCTGAAATTTTCCCACTGACTTAATGCACAAACTCCCGCGTTCGCTTTATCATAACATTTTACTGAATAACGATTTTTGCATATAATTTTCAGCGAATTAGGAACAATGTTTTCGCTCAACATTAGCTAGGTTTCATTAATATTGATATTTTTTTCATAGAGCTTCAGACATTTCAGTAAATGTTTCGTTTCGTTCACTATCATTCCTACAGGAAAATTGACAAAAATAAGGATACTCTGGGAAAATTTAGCAAACATAAAAAACTATCGGTATTTTTTCAATTAAAACTTTCTGAAATTACATCTAAGATATTGTTGTTTAACTTGAGTTGAATAAGAGTTTTCAATTGTTTAGACAGTTTGAAATAAACAACTAAACTTTGTGTATTTAAGATTAGGCCTTTGGAAAAAAACTGACATGGGGCTTAACCTTTTTGACAAGTTTATCCAGGCTTTCCCTAACTCGCAATATTGAGTCTTAGACTACCAATTCACTGTCTGGGACCCCTGAGAAAATAGCTGTGGACTCCAAAATACATAAAACAAAATGTATAAATATCATACTATTGATATGAAATGCTTTTTGTTAGAGTCATGCAGCATTATTTTGACTATGAAGACATTATGTATTTACAATATTTACCAATTAAAAGGGTAAACTTCCACAAAACGCTTTGAGGCGTGACTGTAACGGTAAATGCAGAGTGGACTGATGCAGAGTTTGTAATTGTTCTATGTTTTGTTGTGCGTTACTTTATGTCCTTTCTAGTTTTGTAATCATCTCGTTGGGAAAAAGAGAGCTGGTTGCTTTGCTTTGTTTGTCTTCCTTGTGTCTCATGATTGTTGTGTGGCTCTTCCTCACGATGCCATGGGTTTGCTTGCAGTTTGTGATTGTGGTATTTTCTGATCATACTCACACAGAGGCACATAAAAGGCCTGATTTAGTAGATCAGAAAGAACTCTGGCAGTAGCAACTGAACAACTTTGACATTTTTGTCTAGAGGACAGAGCAAACCAAATTTGTATGGCTGTGATTTAATCGACCTAATCAACCACTTCATACGCAGCTTAAACTTTTGCAAACTTGTGTTTTGGAGCACCACACGTTTTTTTCATAGCGTGGTTCATCTTCGCGTTACAAGAATGGGTGAAAAGCCTTGCCCAGGAAGCTGAAACATAAAAGTGTCATTTTAAAAGGAAGGCTCGCACTTGTATTAATCGACGAGACTCGGAGTAATATGAATAGTGGCCGCCTTTTTGCCAACCTTGCTCTTTCTTTACCAGTACAGACTTAAAGTAGTTTTTTGTATTTGTGTTAGCTTTACCAGACTGCCTGCAATGAACACTGGTCCATCCCAAGATTGGATCTCAAAAGGAAAAAAAAAGTTTGATGTGACAGTTTTGATCTGAGAGTCAATCTTCCTTGTTATACCACAGAATGTACGAACATGTTTGATAGGTGACAATGAAGTATAGTTGAATGATTTATTTATTCGTGGTTTCCGTATCATACTTGCAATTAAACAAAACCGAATGTTCAACATGCCAGGTGCAACCTAAATGTGTGAATCGCTGCATTAATACATTAAGCCTTTTCATCCTGATGGGATATGCCATGCATATTGATACAATAAGTATAGAATAGCTTATTTTGTAATTTAAGAGGTTGCCGGTCAATCGTTTTTAATAAAATGATCTATTGTTGTCCCTGAAGTTTGTTTTGTTGTTTTGTTTGATTTGATTCCTCACGTACCATCAACAATCTTTCAGTTATGTAGGATTAATGTGTTTTGCTCAAGGACACAACGCAGTGACGAGTCAAGCACTCTACCACTTAAGTTTGTTTTTATCTCAGCTAACAGGGTCTTCACTGTTTGCCAAAGTACCTGTTATAGAGATTTTTATGGTGTTCTCAAAGGCCAAAATTCGGCACCTGTATCAATTGAAATTTGGTGGTTTTTCGCCCAATTTCGGAAAACAATCCCAATCCTATTTTTTTTAAAGAATTTTTATTCAGTCACCACACAGGCTACAACTAACCTTGCTCTTATTTCTCCTTCAAATTAATGGCAATCTAGTGTAATAGCTAATTTGTTGTTTTAAATGACCGAAAATGCCGTAAATTTGAGCTATAACAGAGTTCCTAATTTATGGTATACCGCTCTAATTTTCCAAATCTGAAAGACCCTACTTTCCGAAATTGCAAAAAATCCCTGCAGAATGAAATTGCAATAACCAAATTGCATCACAGTGATTGTCAGTGAACATTTTGGCGAGCTTGTGCATCCACACGCTCACACAAAAAACATTATGCTGCCAGCACGTGAGGTTTAGAAAATGCAAGACAATTTGTATTCTTTAACTTTTCGCTTACTGTAAAGGTGGCACCTCATGAATGCGTAATTAGGACTGGTCAACCTTAGACATAGGTAAATGCTGAAAAAATGAGGCGTGGTTTTATTCCAAAGTAACTGTATTATCTTGTGCCATTACCCCAGTCATTATTTAGTCCTTAAAACGCCAGCAAAATAACTGCATCTAAAAATGTCTATTTAACATAAGCAGATAGACAAACATTGTGGATCCAGATCAGACTGCTCCTTCAGGAGCAGATTGATCTGGGTCCGCACTGTTTATCTATGAGGCTTCAAATAGTTTAGTAGCACTGAATTCAGGGCGATATGATGGATTTTTATTTTATGTTATCATATAGCCCTGATTTTTTAAGCCTCTATCTTTTCCCTTACTGTTATCGTGGACGTAAACCAAGTTGAAAACACATTTCCAAACAGTGTCTTCCTCTAACACTACTACATTTTGTATGTTTATAGGTTTATCTATATTTTGCTATTTAGTTTGCCGCTGATGCATAACTGATTAGTTCTAAAAAGATAAAATACTCCTGTCCACACAGAATGTTTACACTATTTGTATTCAAAACATGGCGTCATTTTTGTCTTCTGAGCTGAAGAGCATGCTTTTTCTATGGGTACTAAAGTCACGCACGAATTTGTTTTTTTATTTAATGTACCGACAATGACCCGTTTACTTTCCGTTTTCTGAATACACAGATGTTTTAACAACATTAAATACCAAAATCAGACTTATATAATGTTTTCTTTTACCTTCCTTATTATCATAATTGGCCTAAAATGATCATACCTGGTCTGTTGAGATTAAAAGAATCCAATACATTTGTTACATGTAGATATTTGCAAAACAAGATGACCAATTACCAATCTAACACCAATTTGTTGCCATCGAGAACTACCCAGTTGGATATGTACAAACTGTGTCCGAGGAGTTCTTAATGGAAATGGATGGGATCCTTTTTTGTGCATACAGGTTGATTTTTATGGTGACCTCTCTCACCATTTGTAATAGGTTTTCTTTTAATATCTTGATGAATGTCAACGAATAAAGGTCAATCTTCAACCTAGTATGCAAATTGTTCACCCTGGTTCTGTATTCCGACGGATGTCACTGGATTGAAAATTGACTATTTTCAGATAAGGAACTCCCCCACTTCCGCTTACAGGAAATACATAGAAAAAAATCCAAATGGTTTTGCATATTCAAACAATGACATCATTAGACAATTCTAATCATAAACCATTGCGCACATGTTCAAAAAGAAGGTCAAAACACCCAATGTCTCTATATAAGATTCACGTGGCGCCTTAAAAACGATGGGTACCAACTGTGGGGTCAGTCTTATTACCCCAGGACACCCCAGGATACCCCAGGACACATAAAGACACTCAAAGATACCTTTATTCGATCATTTTTACTATGTTTTTAAATCAATTTAGGCTTATTTTCATTGAATGTGTCACAAAATCAAATATTACCATTCAAAATATTGAGTACTTTTTGACTCAGTATAAATTGCCAAGAGATTACCCCAGGACACCTTAACGTACCATATGACAAACAGGATACCTAAAAGATAACCCAGTATAACTTTATTTGTATATTTAAGTATAATTTGATCAATTTAAGATTTATGTTTATTGAATACATCATGCAATTGAGTTCTACCATTCTAAAAATTGAGTACGACTTTTTGTCCCAGTAAGGGCAGCCCAGATGGTTCCCATTAGGACACCTCACTATATACCTAGACACTTCAGTACCCCCAAGAATTCCATATCATATAATTATTTGCTTGTTTTATCAAATGTTTGATGATTAAATGCCTCTATATTAAAGTTTGAATCTCCATCTAGGTATCTGGAAGCAAATTTGAATGAGTCCTGGGGTGGGGCCTGACGTGTCTTTTCAGCAGTATACACACCACTTATACTGCTCGATTCAGACTTTAATGATATTATATAAATGGTAATTCATATAATATTTAGGGTCAATAATATTTTTGCGTATTAAATTACATAGTTTTACCAAAAGAGCATGTTAATAATGTATATTTGTACGTCTTGGGGTGTCCTGGGGTGTCCTATGGTGACCTGGGGTATTAAGACTGACCGCCAACTGTGTGTATTGCCTATTTGGACATAAGCGTGTGATAGTAAAGCTATTCAGCGTGCAACAAGGTTAGCCATGAAATAAAAAATAGTTTTTTTTTCACTAATAACTTACAAATCACTGTGCAAAAGTAATTCCAATCCATCGCTTCTTGTCGTAAACAAGCTGACCCTCTCTCGGTTCAGAGGTCAATGTACTTTTGCGTTAGCTTGCTACTTTTGGCGGGAAACTTGTCACGTGAGCACATGATCAGAATAACAATTGTCCGCCTTGTTGGAAAAGTCCATTTTCGGTCTGATTATGACATTTTGGGACATGACAAAGCTTCCGTTCCGAAAATTAGATTTATACGGGTGGGGTATGTGATTGTTAAGGATTTCTGTCATGTAAGTATCTCATTTTCTTTGGCATGCTATATTAAATTGAAATCAAACCATTCTTGGAAATCGACTTTCATTTTCTGAAATAGGTCATTACTCGTTATAATTTAATAGAAAATAGGGGGCGCTACAATGATACAGAAACGTGACTGCTGCGAGCGTACCAACATTGAGTAAGTTAACAGAATCAATAGCTTTAACAATTTTGCCCTGATTTTCAAAATTCAAACACCTACTTGTTTCTTATAATGTCCAAAATCCACTGTTAATCTTATTATAAAAAAAAACTACTGAGTTTTTTGAAAAAGCGCTGACATACCTTACCTAGTCATGGGGAGTATAACCAGTACTGGGTTTTATTATAACATTCCTCAACGTTTTATTAAGTTCGTCTCATCAATTCAACATCCGAATTTTATCGCGAAAACGTCATCGCCCCTAGCTCGTGAAAAGCATGCAAAATGGCTGCGATGAGCCGAAAAACAACAACAAGAACATGACATTACAGATTGCATTGATCGTGTCATAATAACGAAGTCAATGGTAACATTTTATAACTTTGGTTGTGTATGTAAAACACATGAAGAAGTCTGAATGGCTGGATTGTCAAGAAAAAGAGTTTTTCCCAAAACAAAAGGGGACTCCATCACTAGTCAAGATAGAGCACAAAAACACTGCGACTTTAGATTCAGCCAGATCGAAAAAAATCTAAAGTCGCAGTTCTGCAACTAATAGTTTAGTGGACGACAAAAACATACATTTTGTGATTATTGCGCTTTAAGGGTTAATAAATGAGAGTTCAGTGTGTATACGGTTAGGATTTATATGAAATGCAAGCACGTTTGCTCGGCTCAAAAAGCTTATTAACTTTTTACCTAACCATAAATAAAACCTGATTTCCCTTCCCTAGCAGATGAAATAGCCGAACCACGCTCAGATATGAATATTAAAGTTGCCGCCTTTACAGTAAGCGAAAAGTCTAGCCATATCACTGAATATCTGTACTTGTACTTTTTCCAGCTGTGCGAAGCTCAGACAGATATATACGGGGTATTGTCCTATTTATCTAAACATCTATTGGCCAATATAAAAAGATCAAGCCGGATGATAGACATGATACCATTTCATTTGATAAATTATTTGCATAATCAAATTATGATGAAATCCACCAAATGACGTAAACAGACGACGCCATTATAAAAGTGACTTCAACACGTGTTTTAGACCAGATTAACCAATGCTAGTAAAGGGTAGCTAACACAATTTTCCTTAAAATACCTGTAAAATCCGGGGAATTAGTAGTTTTTAATGAAATCTTTGATTAAACAGTTCTGTTTTTTCACGATTTCCGGCCCAAGAAAGCTATTTTCATAGCAAATGATATCCATCGAAAATTTGCATAATTTTTATTATCACGTGATCGTAATCAGTCAGGTGCGCAACCTCCAAAAGTTTAAAAATATATCACTTAAAGCTGGTAACTTTTTTGCAGCAAAAACAAAAGTAACCTGTTTGAGTGAACGTGTCTTTTTTCATCTTCATATTCCCGAGTAACCGCAATTTTCACGGCCATGTGGGTAACCTATTACATAACTTTACTATTATGCAATAAAATTTTGTACGCATCGTCTATAAATAAGTACGCGAGGTCATTGAAGTTCAGAAAATAAGCTACTTTTTAACCTGAATAAGTTTTATTGTTGACGGCTTGCAATTTGACCTTGGCCTAAATAATTTCAGATATAACTTAAGTAAGTTACTTTCTGTAGCATCACTTAGAAAGGACCTCTGACACTTTGATAGGGTATCTGCCTATTTTTCAGATGCTTCTCAAATTTTCCCTATGCATAAGATATTGCTGGTATTCGTTTGAATAGGATGCTTGATGTATTAGGAACGAATTAAGGTTATATTTAGACAGGCAGATCCATACGACAAAACAGGAGTCGCTACCAAAGGGGGTAGGGGTTGCAAAATTTGACTTCACCAAAACATTTAGAAATCAATTATTTTCACGTGTAAGGGTATTATATCATCAATCCTCGATTACAAATCACAGTGAAAGTATTTCAAAGTCCAAAATCATGAGCATTTTAATGATTATTTTTGTTGTTGTTTTTTCTATCTGATTTGTTAAGCAATATTTTGAAGTGCAACTGTAGTCCATATTCAACCTTGATGACAATGTATTTACCTGGTGCAATATTATGCAGCAATGTACTACAACCATTCATCCATGCATAAAGTACACCTAGTCAATGGCCATGTAGTTTATGTGTATTGGATAGATACAGTATATGTGCAAAATAATCTACCAACTGAATTTAGTAAAAGGACAATTTTCATAATCTAAAGAAAAATATGCTAAAACGTTGTAATAATTCATGACTAATGGGTTATGAAAAGGAAGCTTACTTGTACTTATTATTTCATTATACTGGAAAAAAAGATTTTTCAAGAGAGCACACCAAAAATCCAAATGCTAATGATCGGGCTCGCCCAGAAGTCACATTTTGGGCTGTGGGATATCATTCCCCCCCGAGTCCCAGCTAGCTTTTCACATATATTATGTCAAATATGAGAACACACTTGAGTGCAAAAGGATTAGTTTGGACTCGGGGGGGAACGATGTTTTAAAAATATTTTTCTATTTCCTATATGTATAATACAAAAAGTGACCATTTTAGCCCAAAAATAAAGCCGTACATTTATGGAAATAGGAAATCAAATGCAAAATCATAAAATAGAGACCAACAGCGAGCTTATATATGAAAATGGAAGCATTTGATCGACTTTGATTTTTATCAAAATAATAGGCAGCGATACACTGTGATTCCCATTACCACCGTCAGAGGTCCTTATTGTTGAAAAGGCACAATTTTAACTTCCTCAAGTGATATATATTTTAACTTAAAGCAGTTATGTCCCTGACTGGTAATGTGGTGAATTTGAAATGAAAATATGGGCTAGGTTACAAATTTCAGCAGGGATCCAGGATTTATGGAAAGGGGGTCCATTTGTATAAAGGTGTGGGGTTCGCTTTGCTGATTTTATCTCATTGGTCGCAGATATCCGATGAAAATGAAACAATTTGGTCTCACTGACACCAAGTTAATTCATTTTCATATGGTATTTAAAAAGGGGGCGGGGAGGGGATTCAAGCGAACCTCCTGAACCCTTTCTGGATCCGCCACTGCGAAGTCCAAATGTTGGCCAAAAATTGTACAAGAATGGACAGCCCTATCCAACATCGAACAATAACCTCTGTGATATTGAGTCGAGTTTAACATGTTTAAGTATTTATTTTATAAAAATCGTAAATACAAATCAGCAGGAATCTGCATCGTCTGCTAGTGTCCGCTAAACATTCATGCAATTTTCCTGCGATACTGTGGATTCAGACATATATGAATAGATTTTGGAAAAGTACTTACCTCTGACGATGAAATAAATAGAGAATATTAGGTGAGTGTCTTTGATATCAAGTTTACCAGGCAAGGCTTAGAGAACGCTTGTTGACATCGCGAGCCTTGTCGAGCGATTCAACATGCGTTCTCGAAGCCGAGCCTGGTAAACTTGATATCAAATGACGCAAACCCGGTTATCTATTTATCAGTTTACAAGTTGATTCACTCTTCAAACTAGCGATTATGACGTCATTATCGAGTTTTTGGTCGATTCAAAGTCATTGACGACATCATTCTGAAAGTGCAACGTCAGTGTGTCCTGATAAAGGCACATGCCATGAGATAGACAACGTTTATCAGGTCAACGTGCAACAATGCAATTAGTATGAGAGGTGACTGATAAACTCATTTTCAAAACTATATCTTGGAAATGTGTCGCTTTTTCAAAAAACAAAAACACCTCCAAAATCGTATCAATTTTATCGTTAATATTGACACTGACTGCACTGACAACAGTAAAAGTAGCAAGCAAAATAGTGTACGGTGTCATTATCGCGCTATAACTTATTTAGTGGTTTTAATGTGGATTAAATCGTAAATTTCTCTGAACTAACACGGATATTTTTGAGGACTTATTTTTGGTTATTATTTAACATAGCCGTGTATACTCATGCTAAGAAAAAGAAGGCCACCCTGAGCTTCGTATAAGGCTCGTTTAACTTGCATAGAAATTCGGGTGTCACTTACAGGCCAACGCATTGTGGATGAAGGCCTTCACACACATGTCGTGTCAATCTATCAGAATGTTCGAAATAATTTTCTCTTCTGGCAAGGCAATGCCAGCATACCGGCAATATAGCAAGAATCATGTTTGCAAGCTGGCCTTGCCATATCCCTTGACCAGCCTCCCAGGTCCCAATCCATCTTTGATCGACCACCCCTTGGATAATCTGGACTGGTGGGTACATGATCGCATCCAGTCCCAACCGCCATATTTCCCAGATTGGAACACTAGCTAGTTAAATGATAGGCAATGCATTCCACAAAGGGGTGGGATGGGTACAGCCCAAGGCTTCTTTTGAGCATGCGCAAATGCTCATAGAATACATTCGTAAAATTGGTGGTCATACAAGATATAACTTCCATATATTACTTTGTTATCATAACATGTTCATGTCTGTAGTTATTTTCAATAAAGACGTATAATTGGGGTGGCCTTCTATTTATTAGCATGGGGTGGCCTTCTATTTATTAGAACGAGTATTTTTTGGCGATGAAGAATTTCTCAAGAAATTATCTTGATCTTAAAAGTTAAAAATCTGCGCCTATTTATAGCGTACGATCCGTTGCTTACCAGCTGCTTTGTGTAATCAAGACAGTCGTAATCATACGATTGCATAACTACCAATTATCGTAAAAATACGATTGCATAACTACCATTTGTCTCAATTAGACGATTGCATGACTACCAATTGTCATAATCATACAAATACATAACTACCATTTGTCGTTATCATACGATTGCATAACTACCATTTGTCATTATCATACGATTGCATAACTACCATTTGCCCTAATCAAACGATTGCATAACCACCATTTGTCCTAATCATATGATTGCATAACTACCATTTGTCATTATCATACGATTGCATAACTACCATTTGCCCTAATCAAACGATTGCATAACCACCATTTGTCCTAATCATATGATTGCACAACCACCATTTGTCGTAATCATAAGATTACACAACCACCATTTGTCGTAATCATAAGATTGCATAACCACAATTTGTCATTATCATACGATTGCAAAACTGCCATTTGTCATAATCATACGATTGCATAACTACAATTTGTTGTAATCATACGATTGCATAACCACCATTTGCCGTAATCATACGATTGCATAACTACCACTCGTTATAATCATACGATTGCATAACCACAATTTGTTGTAATCATACCATTGCATAACCACAATTTGTAGTAATCATACCATTGCATAACCACCATTTGTTGTAATCATACCATTGCATAACCACCATTTGTTGTAATCATACGATTGTATAACCACCATTTGTTGTAATCATACCATTGCATAACCACAATTTGTTGTAATCATACCATTGCATAACCACCATTTGTTGTAATCATACCATTGCATAACCACCATTTGTTGTAATCATACGATTGTATAACCACCATTTGTTGTAATCATACCATTGCATAACCACCATTTGTTGTAATTATACGATTGTATAACCACCATTTGTTGTAATTATACGAGTGTATAACCACCATTTGTTGTAATCATACGATATTAATGTGTAACATGTATGAAAGAATTAGACCATTCTGCTCCATGCCATCAATTTAAGGCTCATCAATAACTTTCGATGCTAGATAAAAGGGTAGTGGCCTACTGATCGATATGTGCTTAAAATTGATTGTTCTTTAATATGTCAAAATATGGGCTAATAGAGTTATAATTTAGGGTTTTTTTTGTATAAAACTATTGAACAAGAAAATGAACATATAGTTTTGCTTGCCATTGGCTCATAAATGAAAACAAATGACAGCGAAATATAATGCATGCATCCAATATGTTAAGCTAATTTTTTTCTGAAAATATTAAGGCCATTTTTACCACATCTTCAAAAATATGTCAGAATATGGAAGTGACCGAATTTCAGCTTATCTATTCTTCTTGTAGGATTATTGCGAGCCGCGAACTACCTGACCTCCTAGCCTATAGTTATCCCAAGATCAATTGGGTATGTTTTCATTTGCTTGCTTGTAATCATTGAAATCAAAACATTAGGGTGGCATATTCAGACTTTGAAACTAATTTGTTGTCAGCATGGATTTGTTCTAAAAATAGCGAGTTAAAAATAAATTTGCTATTGGTAAATATTATTGTAAATATAAAATGTCAAGAACGGGTAGGCATCTATTTTGCAATATGTTTTTTTCTTCCTTTCTCAGCGTTTTATGCTGAATCACATTATACTAGTTAAATTAAATAATAAAAACGACATAAATTGCCATTCCTGAAGGCTTTATATTGAATTCAGCATGAAATATGTGGAGGTGGGGTGAAATTTGGCCCTCCTGAAAGAAAATTAGCGTGGTGACCCCATTTTTTTCTTTTCTCTAAAATGGATTATGAAAGCCCATAAAATAAAAATAAAAAATTAAGATTTTCAATGTCAGATTTTTAAATATATAATTTGTTGTACAAATCAAATCTAATTCCCGAGGTAACGTTATTACTAAAATAATTCATGCAGTATCGTGTCACGGCTTGGGATAACAAAATAAATTTGCACATTTGCTAGAAGGCATAAGGTCTTAAGCAATAATTAAAATTTAAAGAAAGAAGCTGATTGAAGATTACAAATACTTTAGCTTGATATTTAGGACTTAAGTCATTCTTTCATTTGTTCAGAAAATTGGTCACATGCTGAAAACTTCCGTATGAGATTATGAAAAACTGAGCATGGTGACTATTCTTTTTATTTCATAAATTGACAGTCCACACATAAATAAACCGTATGCAAAGTATTGATCAAAGAGCTACGTGCATTAAGAGGCTAATTTGCCCCCCTCTGGAGCTAAAACTGTAAGTTGCTTTTCACCAATTTCTTCTTGTTGATTTATTAGAAAAATGACCAAAGTGTAAAATTCTGCCATTAGTTTAACTTTTACCATTGCTATGGTAACGCAATTGGCGACAAAATAGGCTTAAAATAGAGAAATTGCCGTTTTGACCGAATGCCCAAAGATCACTTTTTTTTAAATTAGATATCAGCACAGCGAAATACCCCCCCCCCCCTCCCCACAAAAAATAAAAAAAAATAAAAAAAATAATAATGTGTTGTGTGCCGTGATAATTCTGATCATCTGTTAAGATATATTTTGCTATTTGCTTGTGCTCAATGTTAATTTCTCTGTCAATAGTCCCAAATTTGCTCCAACATGGCCACTTACCTATTTTCAGCATATATTGGCGGCCAATTTTAGCTACCATAGCAACGGTAAAAGTCAAATTAAATCTAGACTTTTACACTTGGGCTATTGTTCCAATAAACTAATAAGAATAAGTTGGTGAGACACTTTTTATATTTTAGCCTTAAAGGGGGGTGGGGGTGGAACTAGACCCTTAATGCACGTAGCTCTTTGAATGTGGGAAGCATTTAGTAACATGTGTCCTTAACATTGGAAACGGCATCTTAAAAACTACCGGTTGGATTTTAATAAACTATTTCTTGAGATTTAGCTTGCAACAATAACTGTTTTTCGTTCGTACTACATTTTTAGATTTACTGGATGGATATTATTTTGTTCATCGTGTATATAAAGACTGGTTAAACTTCATTTTCTGCTATTTTTAGAGAGGAATAATGGTCTTCTAATTGTGTAAAACCTTAGGACTTTCTCAATATCTTCGAATTAAGAAGTCAGAATTTGAAGATTATTTGTTTATGCTTTAATGCGTAAATTAACAAACTTTATAATTGGTCACTTTTTAAACTCAATTTTCCTGACCATGCGCCAAGAACAGTAAAATGCATTTTTGCCTAAAAATGTGCAGTCTAATGGGCAAAAGCTTAACGATCTTTCAGAAAAGTTTTTTGTTTTGGTTAAAAATGCAAAAATATGTTGTTGTTTTTTTAAGAAAAACGGTTTTGAGTGAAGTTTTATATCAAATTAAAGTGCAGTTGGTAATAAATTGGTCTAGCCGACTTAAAAAAGCACCAAGCACTTGAAATTTTGACTAAAGTAGATTTTTACGCATTTTTAAAAAAATCACATTTTTCGAGATATTTAAAATTCATTAGTAGCTCTTTGCTAAATTTGTTGTATGTATTTTATTTTATCTGAACAAGATATCCCAAACAGAATAGAACTTGTTTCGTCCATTTTGTGATGACAAACATTTTACTGCTACTGCGCACTTCTGGTTTGAATGTAAAACTTTAAAAATCAATTTTACGTTTTTTGCACTTTTTTTAAAAAAAATCTAAACTAGAACAGTGACGTCTAGTAGTAATAAATAATCGCTGAAAATTTAAATGCTGTGTCGCAGATAATAAAGCGTACCGAACAGTGTAAATTGCATGCATTAAGTTGAAGTTCTATGATTTAGCTGCTGGTAGTGTTTGTCTTCATGTTATTTCGTAAAAGAAAAGAGGAGTCTGTCTGATTGAAGCAAAACCTTTGAAGCGTGTTCGACTTTAATCACGGCAGTCAGAAACATCTTCAAACAAACAAAAATTCGAATTAATGGCGTCTCAGTTTATTTATTATTGATTATTAAATATTGTAGGAAAAAATGTGAATTTTTGAAATGAGGGTACAATTACTCTAGCATCGTCTGTGCAAGAAGTATCGGTTATTTTTAAATTAATTGACCTGCAGAGTCTCAGCAAAGCCATAGTTGATTTATAGAATCATGAAGTTTGCATTATCGAAACTTACATTCAAAACTAGCGGAAACTTACTTTCAAAACTAGCGTAAAAATGTAAGGTGACCAATTAGAAATTTTGCGCTAGTTTTGAAAGTAAGTTTCCGCTAGTTTTGAATGTAAGTTTCGATAATGCAAACTTTATGATTTCTTCGAGTTTATTAAGGATAAACAATTTAAGACATATGTTGAGGCCAATATATTCGTTATTCTTCAGAAGTTTGATCTATTAAAACTAGGTATTTTTTTCATCGAAATTTTTTATATTTAATAGTAGTATACATTAAACAACCAGAGAAAATGTTATGAAACTTAATTTGCGTTAACGCATATACGATCTGGGTCTAGACAACTATATTCTGTTTTGAGTTCATTGACTTCCAGTATGACATGTAATCAATGGATTTCTACCAAGTTTTATATTTTCGTTGCACGAGATATGTATTTGGTTGGAATTGTCAGGCGTTCGACCATGCAGTTGTGACAGTCGACTTATGACAATATTTTGTTTTCGCTGAATTTCTTGACAATGAATCGTTCCAGCCAAATTTTGTGTACAGATTGCTTGTGAAAAGATCTTGGTTGGAGTGGCAATCAACCAATTTTGGAGTCATGGCCCTTACATCTAATCTTATAATCTTCAAATCTATCATGCCATGGATTTCATGTTGAGTCGATTCAAATGTCAACCAGTAGAAGACAGTATGTACATGTCTGTGTAGACTGGCTCCAGTCCTTAAAACAGTTTATCATCAATAAGTCATATCATATACATGTAGCCAGTCTAACTCTGATGGCTCTATTAACAGAGCCATCAGAGGTAGACTGGCTATAAGTATATGGTATAACACATTGATGAAAAATTGTTTTAATGACTGGAGCCAGTCTAATGTCTATGTATTCCTAATCATAAAAAAATATCCGTCTTCTGGCAGACAATTTACATGAAATATCAAGCCTTGTTTTGCCAGATAAAGACACATTCGTTCCAATATACGAGCACTAAACAGAGGGGTTTGCTTCACGAAGTGTCTCAATATGAGTCATACCTCGTAATCCTGCAAGTACGTCTTAAACTGTTTGTGTGGTGGGTATTGCATCCGCGTTTTTGGCCGCTAGTGTAAAATATAATAACTCATTTTGTTCAATTTGATATATGGTGTGCTGAATCAATGCACAGAATTTCTTTGTTATATATTTGATTTAAAGGTGTCGTGCTTCAATATTTTAAAATTTGACATTTATTGGATAATGAAGAATGAGCACATCTGCTGAATAAGCTAAAATTCCCCCCTGTTCCCATATTGAATACATCACATAAACTCAAAACACGTTTATATGTCAATTGTAAATATTTTCTTTTTCATTAGTTTATACATGTGTTTTGTGTGGTCAAAAGAACCGTCTAAATGAGAGGTCCTCTGAGTAGTTACAGCATATGTTTTGGTTATAAAATAAGAAATTCAATCTTTAGATGCAGTTGTTGAGCATGCGCGGATCTAGAAATGTTTTTCTTAGGGGGTCCAAATTTGATTACTTTTTTAAATGATGAGGGGACAGAGGATCCAAATACCGCTATAAATGGGCCATCATCGGCCCGCCAACGAAACGCAATTTAAATGCGTTTCCCTGGCGTGCCGATAATGGCCCAAAATTGAATGCTTGCCTGGTAGCTTTGTGATTCTCGGGGAACCCGGACCTGTATTGCTAAGAAACCCTATATTTTTGTAATTTTTCAGTGGGGGGGGGGGGGGGTGGGGGTGTCCGGACCCCCTGTCTCCCTCTGAATCCGCACATGGGTTACAACTTTTAAGGTGGCAATGTCAGCAAAATATAGTTTTGGTATCTTATTTGCTGACAAAGTTGCCATATAAAATATACACAAGTAACAAGTTACCACACAAATATGGTGACAAAAAGAAAAGGAAAATAACCATATGCAGCTAGTAATAAGGAAAGTCACTAGTTTAGCCTTGTAACCAAATACACATACCAGGCTTAATCATCCTTCTTTGGTCGGTGTCTCCACGGAGCCTGAGAGGTGTAATTAAATAGGACATCATAGCTATAGACTGTAATTAACTCTACCACCAATCTGTAAAGCTTTATTAAACTAAATATCGTGCCTGGCTTGACTCAGTAACCATCCTGTAAATCTATATCAAACAAGACAGCATACCTTGCTTGACACTACCACCAATTTGAAAATCATTATCAAACGAGACATCGTGCCTAGAAAGGCTTTATTACCAATCTGTAAATCTTTATTGAACAAAACATCATACCTTGCATGGCACTTCCACCAATCTGTAAATCTTTATTGAACAAAACATCATACCTTGCATGGCACTACCACCAATCTGTAAATCTTTATCAAACGAAGCATTGTACCTTGCTTGACTTTACCACCAGTTTATAAATCTTATTTAAGTGAGACATCGTGCATTGCTTTACTTTACCACCAATATCTTAATCTTTACAAAACGAGACATTTTGCTTTGCTTGACTCTACCGCCAATTTGTAAATATTTTTCGAACAATACATCTTGCCTTACTTGACTTTTCCACCAATCTGAAAATCTTTATCAAACGAAGCATCGTGCCTTGATTGACTTTACCACCAATTTGTAATTTTTCCCTAACGAGACACCGTGCATTGCTATACCTTACCACCAATCTGTAAACAACTTTTTTTAAAATCATTATCAAACGTGACATTGTGCATTGCTTGACTTTAGCACCAATATATAAATCGTTATTAAACGAGATATTGTGCTTTGTTTGAATTTACCATTAATCTGTTAATCTTTATCAAACAAGCCATTGTGATTTGATTAACTCTACCACCAATCTATATTTTTTTTATCAAACGAGGCATCGTGCCTTGTTTGACTCTACCACCTATCTGTAAATCCTTATCAATCGAGGCATTGTGCCTTGCTTGACTCAAACGAGGCATCGTGCCTTGCTTGACTATACCACCTATCTGTAAATCTTTATCAAACGAGGCTTTATGCCTTGTTTGACTCTACCACCAATCTGTAAATCTTTACCAAACGAGGCATCGTGACTTGCTTGACTATACCACCAATCTGTAAATCTTTATCTAACGAGGCTTTATGCCTTGCTTGACTCTATCACCAATCTGTATATATCTTTATCAAACGATGCATCGTGCCTTGCTTGACTTTACCACCAATCTGTAAATCTTTATCAAACGAGGCATCGTGCCTTGCTGGACTATACCACCAATCTGTAAATCTTTATCAAACGAGGCTTTGTGCCTTGCTAGACTTTACCACCAATCTGTATAAATCTTTATCAAGCGAGGCATCTTGTCTTGCTTGACTTAACCACCAATATGTACATATCTTTATCAAACGAGGCATCTTGCCTTGCTTGACTTAACCACCAATATGTACATATCTTTATCAAACGAGGCATCTTGCCTTGCTTGACTTTACCACCAATATGTACATATCTTTATCAAACGAGGCATCTTGCCTTGCTTGACTTTACCACCAATATGTACATATCTTTATCAAACGAGGCATCTTGCCTTGCTTGACTTTACCACCAATATGTACATATCTTTATCAAACGAGGCATCTTACCTTGCTTGACTTTACCACCAATCTGTAAATCTTTATCAAACGAGGCGTTTTCTGTCTTGTGTTTGTTATGCCCTTGTGCGCGTCTGTTTATTTGTGCCTTGTGGTCACCTGCTCTCTTGGCTCTCCTTTGTGGTGTCTAACTGTGAGTTTGTCACTTTCCCATCGGTATCCTTGGTCAGGTGTGGTACTTGATTGTATCGGTTCCTGATCTTTGCACCGTTACTTACTTCGATTGACTTACCCACTCATCTATTAATCTCCATTGAACTTGACAATTTGCCTTGCTTGACTCTTTCAGCAATCTTGTCAATCTTTACCAAGCGAGGCCTTGTTCTTTGCTTCACTGTACCACAATGGTAAATGTATACGTCGATTTGGTGGTATTTACGCGTATTGCCGGTACTTCATAGACGGGAAGTGGTAGATATTGGTGTTAATACTATATAGAAAAACATGCCATATGCCTAAAGGACTATAGAATTAGATCATTTTAAGTATTCGGCATACACATGGCGATTTATGTAAGCATTTAGGAATAGATTCGAGTACCCATCTGGATGATCGGTACTCGAATCTATTCCTAAACGCTTACATAAATCGCCATGCACATATTAAATACTTAAAAATGGTCTTATTCTATAGTCCTTCAGGCATATGGCATGTTTTTCTTTGTAGTATTAACAACAATATCTACCACTTCCGGTCTATGAAGTACCGGCAATACGCGTAAATACCACCAAATCTACGTATACATTTACCATTGTGTGTACCACCTATATCTGTAAATCTTCATCAAACGAGGCAACAGTGTGGTATTTTAATGAAGCAATATAATTTCATGTTATGATCATTCATAATAAGAATATCAGTTTTTGCTGTCTGGAGCGTTAAAACTGTTACCTTGACATTTTCTTAGCGTTTTTGTGTTTTGTAAAGTACCTGATAATTGAACCACATCATCATGAAAAATGATGTCCTTGTTTTGTTATTCAGAACTTTATGTCCTTCTAGTTTTGCAACCATCTTGATTGGGAAGAGACAGCTGGTTGTTTTACTTTAATTGGGCCTCGTCGTGAGAAAACCTGTCTTCGGGGGGGGGGGGTGCGAACAACACAGGCGCAGACCAGCCTGCGCATCCGCGCAGTCTGATCAGCGCCTTTGTTATTCGCTTTTAGGAAAGTACCGTATCTAGACTTGCTACAGGTGAAATTTCAACTTTCTAGCTAGTCTCTGTAGCTGCGGAGACTGTATTGAAACTCGCTTTGTCGGAAACCCCGAAGACAGGTTTTCTCGCGACGAGGCCCAATTATCTTCCTGGCATCTGTGGCTCTTTCTCATGGTTCTATGGGTTGATCTGCAGTGTGTGATTGTGTTATTTCTTGATTACACTCACTAGCCTTTGATGTCCCATGCGGAGAAGAAAGGCACAGAAAAATATGTGGATCCGCGTTGTCCGATTACGGAAACGTTCCTGCGAAAACCTGTTCTAGTTAAATAGTAACAACAGGGCCACTGTTCAGCCTGCGCATTCAGCGCCTCTTTTGAGTTCTGGAAAATACAAATGATTAACTTGTTAAATCCATGTGTAAGCTTACTGGATAGACAAATGTCCATCCAAACCATGCGGTCTTGAGCTCCACAACATGGGAGTGATTTTCTATATGAGGCTCGAATTACTGGTTAACCGATTGTTCAAGCTTGCCCAGGAAAAAGTGTGGTTAGGTGAACTGACCGCTCCCCACGACCATACCTGTTGACTGGGTTGTAAAGCAACAAAACAAACAAACAAACAAATGAGCCAGTATATGCAAATGATAATGTAGTACCTATAACATCGGCGCGCAACCAAGGCTCAGATACAGTCTCTTAAATTTTAGCTACTCGCTTACACGGGCTCAGTTATCAAAATGAATTATTATCAACATTAATTCTCAAATCTATTAACCCTTTGCATACTGGAAACTCATAAGGGGTACTTTGGCAGACAGTGAAGACCAATATGAAATGCCACAAAACGCGACTTTTCATCAGGACCTGCACTGTTTGCTAAGCTAAAATAGAATCTTCGAGAAACTGAATTGCATTTGACAATGTCTACCTGTGATCCCTTAAATATATCCTGGACAGTCCCACCCGAATTGTATCTTCGTAACTGTATGGAAACAAAGGATTACACCTGAGCTATTCTTATTTAATTTTGGTGTAAATGACTCAAATGTCTTTTGGCACGTTTTGCTGATGCTTGTCACATATTGATATTGACATTTATTCGAATATTTGAAGCTTAGTGCTTGCAACAGTCAATTAACAGTTTAATTAAGACAATAACCGTCATCTTCAGGAACCAGACACTCTTGGCAAGAATAGTGTTGGAAGCTATTGCGATAAATCATTGCTTAATTGAAAGAAATTTTAAGCGCTTTTTTCCATCCAAATGAATACATGTATTTGTTGTCCTGCTCAAATCACCCTATAAACGTTGGATATTTTAAATATGAGCACAAAGACATTAGGGTGGTAGTACCGTGGTACACACAAAAAAGTCCGTTAATTGCCGTTTGTCATTTTTAAACGAAAAAGAAAGCCCTGGCGCCATCCTAAATAGTGCTGCTGTTGAAATTGATGAGTCATTTGGTGATGGGGTACAAGTGTAGCAGTGTTATAATTAGATTGATAGGTACTTTTACTAATCTTCTTTTACAGTGTGATATATACTAGAGCTATATGTGGTAAACCTTTATTGTATATGACTCGGAATTAATATAGAGCATACACCAGTTATAGAACTGCAGATCTTCATATATGCCATATACCGATTTGGTGATGACTGCCCAGCAATTTGTTGAAGACGAGTGATACGAGTAGAATCAGGATCACCAAAGACAATGCACTTTGGAAACTATGTACATTTATCATAAGGTACACAGACTTTGAATTAAAAGACAACCAGTATAAGTAAATGTAAATAGAGAATACTAGGTGAGTGTATTTTGATATAAAGTTTACCAGGCAAGGCTTTGAGAACGCACGTTGACATCGCGAGGCTTGCCGAGCGATTCAACATGCATTCTCAAAGCCGACCCTTTTAAACTTGGCATCAAAAGACGCGAACCAGGTATTCTATTCATAAATTAACCCATTGTTTCATTCTTCAAACTAGCGATTATGACGTAATTTTCGATTTTTGTGTTGAATCAGCGTCACTAGCGACGTCATTAAAAGTGCAACGTCATAATGACATGAAAAAGGCATATACCGTCAGATAGACAACGTTTATCTGGCAACGTGCAACAGCGCAGTTAATATGAGATGTAACTGACAAATTATGCTAGAGGGTTCTGTATTATGATTTGACTTTTGATGTTGGTGGATATTCGTTTCCTGAATAATTTCAAAATATTACTAGCCCCTGTAACCACTGGATAGTTATTTTTAATGGTTTTTAATAATACACCATCAAAGATCTTGAGTCATTGAACCACTAAGTGATCCACATCTCAACTAAGGGCGAGGTTGGTGCCTTTAAACCGGTTTAAACCTTCCAGTAAAATATTTTTGCTGACCGTTCGAAGGGGGCACTTCTTTTGTGGATCATTCATGTTATTTCTGTCGTGTGTTTGTTGTGCTTTTGTGCGCGTCTGTTTATTGTCGCCTTGTGGTCACCTGCTGGGAAAGGGCTGGCCTCTTGGCTCTCGTTTGTGATGTCTGTTTGTGAGTTTGTTGCTTTCCTGGGTCAGGTGTGGTACTTGATTGTATCGATTCCTGATCTTTGCCATACTTCGTACATACACATATTTAATCATTTTCAACATGGCTTCGTGCCATTGAGGCCTGAAACTTGTTGGCCAATATTGGGTAAATATTTTATGGTGTACAGTTGTGTGTCATTTTAAGTACTACTAGATAATAATGGAAAAAGTCACATTGTTTTATAAATACAAACATAATCAATCAAATTCGATACTTGCCCCAAAGTATTGGGAAGCGACGTCGCTTTATAATCAGTTGTTTGATCAACCATGCCATTACGATTGAATTTCTTAAAGAAAGATTGTCCATTCATACAAATGCAACATCCGTTTGCGTCACAGTTAGTGATATAATTGCCCAGTCAAATGCCAGCTATTTAAAATATACATTAGTAATGCGACAACTATGATTAACTAATCATTATTATAGTCATAAAAATTGTCCAATAATTTTATAGCAGCTAGAAAGCTTTCCTACTCTTCTGTCAATTCTGTCACCGTAACCCAGTCAATCTTCCAGCACAGACTGTCTCTTTGGGAGAAATTATCCCTGTTACATAGACAAATGAAAAATAAGTAGTCCAATCTACCTTGGATCAGATCAGGCTGCCCCTTTATTACTAATAGGTCAATGCATGGAAACAGTGGCCAATGAACAGAAATTTGGAAACAGCCATGCTTCATTGTAATTTCAGATTTTCGAGGCAAGCATGCATTGTTTGGTTTTCTCAGGTGATGCCTAATTATTACCAAAATAACTCAACAGGCGTGTCGAAAATAACAAACTACTGCCTCAGGCGACTTTAAATGATCAAAAAGCCATCACTTCGAAGTTTTCTAATTCACTTGTAACTGTTAAAAATCATTGATGGTGTGGTAGACACATTTGGTGAAACACAACTTTTTGAAACGTTTTTAAGTTTCGAAACCTGTGGCATCATAAATTTTCCAGCACCATTTAGTCACAGATATTGTGAAACCATAAAGGACAAAACAGATTTTTGGAAATATATTCTAGAATAAAGATGTAATAGATTTAAAAATGAGAGATAACTGTCAATGTCACATGGGTTGTAAAATATTATGGAATACACCACATACTATGGAAAATCTACGGAAAGAAGAAACCAGGTTAGGAAGTATTTCCTCTTAAACCATCCTTTAATTGCATTCCGACATCTAAACAAATTAGTTTATGGTAAGGTTCCAACATCAATTGCAAGTATATTTAACAAATTCCTTTATAGATTTAAAGCTGACAATTATCTATATTGATCATTACCAAACCTTCAACAGAGCATAGCAAATGATTTTGGAATTTGTTTTCTATATCTTTTGAGATGATACCCGTTGTATTATTTGATAATATAGATGATGTTAAGTTTTGGTAGCTGTTACAAAGTGAAATCTAAAGATTAGGTAAGGAAGTTGACAAATGTTCCAAGCTAAGTTCTTTTTCTAAACCAATCACGCCTTTTATGGTAGATTAGCTAAGCTGTGAGTAGACCATGGGGTCAACGCAACGCTGTCTTAGGTCAAACCTGTGTAAAACGGCCACCCTCAAAAATACCACAAAATAGTTTTCAAGACCAATTATCGCTAAATGCAGGTCAAAAGTATCGCAGAATGCTCCAAGGGGAGTAATACTTTCGAACTTAATTAAGCTACCTCTTGTTATTAATATATTTGTTTTGTATATTTGTGAGTGACCGTTTTACACAGGTTTTACTGTATCTCCTTATTTATTTCACATTTACGACAGTGTTGCGTTTAACCATTGAGATGAACATTGAAGCTATAGCATCAATGAATAATCGACTATCATATGGTGTGATATTTCATTATCTGTGTCTTATCTTCAAACGTGTAAATAAGCCCCAGCTTTCTTTCAAATCATATTGTGTATGTATCTATTTGAGAAATAAATATGTTTCAACCAAACTTTGCCTCTGGTCATTGGCCAAATCATGAAATAAAGCCATTGCTAGACTAATTATATCATCCATCAGAATCCAGGGTGATTATAAGACTAGATTTATTAAGCTCTACATCAATCTACCTAAATTGATGTAATTTCTGAAGTGGTAGCGGCCACTGTTTGTTCGCATGTTGTGATTCTGTTGTTGTAAGTTAATTGTACGTTCTTTCGACTATTGAGTTTGCGTGCGGTTTGTGTTTGGCTTGGATCTGTTATATACTTTTTTGTGCCAACCATTTCGCTGAGAAGAATACACCTGTTGTACTATCTTAATAATTATTATATTCTTGCCATTGTATGTTTGTATATTATAATGTATCTTCCTCGCGGCGCCTTGGGTTTGTCAGCAATCGGCGATTGTTACATTTCCTGGTCATATCCACACGTTTTTTTTAAGTTTTGGAAATTGTAGATATGCATGTAGTTTTGGTGGTAAAATTTGGTCTGTAGTCTGTGATTCTCGCTGTTCCTTGTGATACATTTTATATATCATATATTGATTACTTATCTGACCTTTTAATAATTTTATAAATAAAATATTATCACAGTATATAGACGGTGTGTAGCTTGTCAACATGACTTCTACAGATGTTTACTCTATCAATCTTATAAAACTTTATGTGCGTTTTGTCAATGGTCTGTGGATGTACATGTGGCTTCTGTATAATTTTTTGACTATCTGTCTTCATTTAAGCACAACTGTGACAAAGGCTTATGGGTGAGCTAATACTACACCAATGACTCCGTCACCCATCGTACATCTGTGCATTGTCTGCCCAATAACATATTCAAACATTTTCGTCTCTAAAACACCACTGACCCAATTGAACTCAAATTTTATTTGGAGATTCTGTAAATGTATTTAAATGATCCTGGTCACATGACCAGGATGACCTCCACACCCATGTTTGATAAATATTCTTTAAAATTCTTCTTCTATAACCAGAAGCTTTTAGGCTACATGTACTACCAAATCTGTTAAAATGATAATCATAGGTTGAGATTGACCTCCCATATGACACGATCATATACAGTCAGACATAAGTTAAGCATCACCTAACCACCATTTCAGAGACGTTTTTCGTGTACAAATATCTTCAGAAGAACAACCACTCTGTAATATTTTGTTACCCTAGTCTTCCGTTCGTCTGCTGAACGTTTCAGAATGCCATTTGGTCATTTTGCTGAATTTCTACGGTGTCCTGTATGCACCAACCCCTATTTTTGGGTGTATCCTTAAAAGTGTCACAGCTTAACCCAAAGTGTTTACTTTGAATTCAAATAAACGCAGAAATAATCCAGACATATTTTTCAAACTAGTGTCAAACTGATTCTATCGAACTCAAAGTTTCATGTCAGTGATAGAGGATCAAAGAGATAGTTAATCGTGTGTTTATAATTTATGCATTATCACTATAAAACATGCCATTCTTTACACATCCATAACTTTTTTTAAGATGTGAATCTGAAACTTTCAGATAGAACTTGTCTTTGATATTGTAACAATATGACACTAACACCTTACATGTCTAAGCGTTTTGAAAATACCATAATGGGTAAGATAGTATGGACATGTTTAGGGATAGGTGTGCATTTACCATGCCTGATTGTTTACCTTTGTGATAATCGAATCGAAATTTGCTGTAAGTTGTCACCACGTTATCTATTTCCATAAATAAAACAAGAAAATATTCATGACTTGAAAGCTTCCTTCGTTTTCTAGGAAACTATTGAGGCGATGCTTAACTTATATCTATATATTTATTTTAATGTACTTGAATGGGAACATTCTTGATTATTTTTCTAAATCGCTGAAGCCAAAGTCGTTATACTAGAAATGTTGAACACATGAAACAATGACTATAAATAAGGCCAACATTTGACCTTTCAGCCAAGGTCACTCATATTGGATTGCCATTAATATGTTTAAACATATTTAATTTAGAAACTGCCAGACCAATGTAACTTAACTTTAGTATGGCGACGCCTTATGGCGGAAAAATAAAGAACAATGAACCAACAACAACAAACCCACCATCATAGAACGGTCAGCAGCTTTAGCCACTGAGGACTAAAGTGCATTTAACCGGTGCCAAAACTTTGCCATATATTTTGTTGATGTTAAAACACAAACTATATTTAGGTCAAAGTTTGTTCAAAAGATATTTCTTGGTTTACATTGACCTAGTTTATGATTAGGACAAGTTTGACCCCTAAAAAGTTTTGATAACATGATTTTATGATAACTTTTGAATCCAGTAATTATGCTCACGATTTACTAGATATGTTCAACCTGTTGGTACAATGTCAATATGTAGCACCAAAGGTTGACTTTTGACCTTTCAGTCAAGGTAGCTCAATTTGGAATTGCACACATATATCTCAGAAACCAGGGCGTGAATTGAAGTAAGGATATGAATACATGGTCCAGGTCTCGAGGTTATAAAACTTGAGTACATTCTCAATCTCAAAATAAAGCGTACAATTTGCTGCTTGTGGAAACGTGACCGTAAGCAGCCATTAATTGCGCTTTATTTTGATGTTTGAGAATGAACTCAAGTTTTATATTCGCGAGGCCAGGTCACATAAGTAAAATGGCTTCCATGCCCATCTTAGGTAAGGTGGTTTACCTTTCCTTGGGCTTCTTGGGTCTTGGTATGTTATATTGGGGTCATTGGTCATGCAAAATTTGTTTAAATGGTATTTCCGGTTTGATCTTGACACAGTAAACCCAAATATTAAGAAGATATTAAATCTCGTGACTCAGTGTAATGTAAGGGTTTCGGAATTTTTTGGTCCTCTTATACTTATTTGCAAGAAAATGTATTCAAGTGTATGACTGGTGTATAGCTTATCAAACAGTTAGTGAGTATGATCAGGAAATACCACAATCACACACTGCAGACAAACCCATGGCACCGTGAGGAAGAGCCACAGAACATTAATAGTAAAATACATCTGTAAGACAATAATAGCAAAGCAACCAGCTTTCTCTTCCTCTTAAAGATTGTTGGAAAACTAGAATGGACACAAAGTAATGTATAACAAAACAAATATACTAAAACCAACTGCTAATTGGTCACCTTACATTTTTACCCTAGTTAAGAAAGTGAAACAAAGGGTATACAAAATTCATATTTTTTTTTAAATGAAGCAATACTATGACGAGACTCTGCAAGTTATGTCATTTAAAAATGACGTGTATTTCTTTCACGGACGAAGCTAGAGAAAAGGTACCCTCATTTCAAAAAGTCACATTTTTTTCTACAATATAAACCGTTACACAAATTAACGTTTATGTTTGTTTGAAGATGTTAATGGCTAGCGTGATATAAGAAGAATAAACCTCAAAGTTTTGATTCCATCGGACTCGTCGATTTTGCTACTCAACAACATAAGACAAACACTTTTAGCAGGTTAATCATTAAAACTCAGCTTAAAGCTTGCAATTTACATAGAGACTTTGCACTGTTTTGTAGGTTTTTTTATCAGCGACACGGCATTGAAATTTTCAACGCTTATTTATTATCACCAGACGTCACCGTCCCTCTTTGAGAATTGAAAAAAAACAAAACAAAAATACAATGCTACCAAATCGATTTTTAAACTCTCACATTGAAACCGGAAGTGTACAGTAGTCGTAAAACAATAATCGCCAAAAATGGACTAATCAAGTTCTACTGTGTTTGGCCTACAGTTTCCAAATAAAATTAAGTGCATTTAGCAATTTCACCAGGAAATACTGGTGAATTTCAAAAATCTCGAAAAATTTTGAAAAATGCAATATTTTAAAAATGCGTAAAAAATCCACCATAAACAAAATTTGAACTGTTTGGTGTTTTTCAAGTCGGACAGACCTGTTTGTAACCACATAAACGTCAATTCTATAAAAACTACTCTCAAAACCATTTTTTCTTTAAAAAAAGTCGATTTTTTCATTTTTAACCCAAAAAACTCTGAAGTAAAAGAAAACTGTTCAAAAACACTGCTACATGTAAAAGTTTGCCCATTAAAATGCACATATATAGGCAAAAAACATTTCAATTTCATTAGCGTTTGGTCAGAAATAATGAGTTTGAAAAGTGACCAATTAGAACTTGGTTTTAGTATACAAACACAGAACTACCACAAATAATGGGAAGTACATTTAACAATAGATCACTAATGCAATGTATCCATTTCCACCAACCATTTTGAAATGTTTCATCTCTTAGAACTTGCACTTTATAGCACATATGATATCATTATACATGATTGTATACAAAACGATATTGGATAACTTCACTCCTCTATGACTTTTCCCCCAATCAGGGTGTTTAAAACTTTTCTAGCTTAAACGTTTGGAACTTAAACTTTTTGCAAGCTCTGGTGTCATTGTCTATAGTCAGTAGATGGCTTTTATATTTTTTACTTTGATACTCAATATTGTGTAACTTACTTAACTTGCTTTCCTTTCCATTTCATAGTTACCATTTTTTTCTTTGCTGACGAGAGGCTATAGTATATATAAATGCTGAAATGTGTATTCAGTAAACATGAGTTTGAATCTTGATATTCAAAGATTTCCAAAGTGAAATGAGCCAGTGCATGAGATTTCCAACAATGTGGTTTGTACGACCAGCAAAGCCTCAGATCAGCCTGCGCATACGCGCAGTCTGATCTGAGCCTTGGCTAGTCGCTTGAGTATTCTATGATTGTTAAGCTACTGACTGAACACCGTTTGGAGTTTCTAAGCTTAAAAGGAGGCTGCAGAGGCTCGTCCGAGTCTACACTTGTCGAAATGTCAAATTGTTGGAAATCTCATGCCGCGGCTCAAATGTCTTTCCATTATTGGCAATCCGTAGAGACACATCAGATGTGTCTGTTATGTTAAAATGCACTAGCGGTTAATGGCATTATATCACTCCCGGACGTGACGTCATATAATAAAATCCAGTAGCTAGAAAGAAAATAACTGTCATCCCAATATTTTGCATTTACCCGTCCTAGGAGAGTACCACTTTAAGAATACTTTATCTACAATACAATGTATATCAAATACTCACTTTTTATTTTATGGGTCATATATTTGGAGAGTTTACATGTTTGTTATTCCAAATAATACTTTATTTCTGTTTAAGCATAGTTTGATATAAACCAAGTAGACTCTGTGCCGACACAGTTTGTCAATGCCACTATTTACGGATTTCTAGTGTATTGCAACTTAAAGGATAATTTCTGCAGCATACAAAACACTCATGATTAATAGATGTAGGAGTAGATGTCATGGACGGATCCAGAGGGAGAAAGGGGGGGGTCCGGACCCTCCTGGAAAATCACAAGTGGCTATAGATTTCCTTAGACATTCTAGTATGGAACCCGCCTCGAGAAGCTATTGAGCCCAAAGTGTCCAATTGATTCACGAGGGAGGTCCGTACGCCCCCTGTGAAACACGTTGATGGCTAAAAATAAATAAATAGATAAAAACGATATAAAAACCTTATCAGGACCCCCACCCCATACCTGACGAAATTTTCTGGACCCGCTCATGGATGTCACGTCAGTTATATCTAATTCGTGATTATCTCGTTGCGAGAAAACCTGTCTTCGGGGTTACCGCCAAAGCGAGTTTCAAACCAGTCTCTTCAGCCCCTTTCACCTGTAGCAAGTTTACATATAATGCATTCCAAAAAGCGAATAACAAAGGCGCTGATCAGACTGCGCGTATGCGCAGGCTGGTCTGCGCCTGTGTTGTTCGCAACCCCCGAAGACTGCAGTTTTCTCGCGTCGAAGCCCATCTGACAAAATTAGGTTGATGTTATAACTCTACTTCATGACATCTAGATGGCTTACTTAATATTGATATCAAACCCGTATTTTGAACATACGTATATCACACAGAATATAGTAAAATAGAGCACTTATAATACTGAAGCCTTTTTTGGGACTTGAACTTGTCCATAGCATATAGCATAGTTTCATCTAAAATTCATGATAAACGGGATTATTAAACGAGGGACGTGCATTAAGAGGCTATTTTGGCCCCCTATCAAGCTAAAATATAAAAAATTGTTTTTCACCAATTTACTGTTTATTAGAACAATAACCAAGGTGTAAAAGTCTCGAATTGCCTCAACTTTTACCGTTGCTATGGTAACAAAAATGGCTGCCAAAATAGGCTGAAAATAGGAAATTGGCCATTTTATAGCAAATTCGAGAGGTTTGTCGGAGAAATTAACATAGAGCACAAGCAAATACCAAAAGATTATTTTAACAGAAGATGAGAATTACTATAGCACACACCTTATTAAAAGGATTTATTGGTATTTAACTGTGCTGATATCTAATTCTTAAAAAATCGGTCTCAAAAAGCCTGAAATTTGGTCCAAGATGGCAATTTCTCTAATTTAAGCCTATTTTGTCAACCATTTTTGTTACCATAGCAACGGTAAAATTCAAATAAATGCTGAAATTTTACACTTCAGTTATTCTTATAATAAATCAATTAAAAGAAATTGGTGAAAAGCAATTTTCAGTTTTTTGCTCCAGAGGGGGCCAAAATAGTCCCTTTTTTGAAGTAGATCTAGTCAATTTTTCATTTCTGGATGGAGACTTTACTCGCTCGTTACCATCGCGTAGGCGATGGTGATATTCGTTAGTTGTCTTCCCTGGATACAAGCTTGCTTCTGAAAACAAAATAGCTTATAAGAGATACCTCCTCTGAGCCGGAATCCAGATTCCTATAGGGCGCACATGGCATGTGTTCGATTAGAACCTACTCAATTAGAAAGTAGCGGGGAAATCTGGCCACGAATCGAGTGTTAACTCCCCAGCAGTTATGTCTTTTGCTGTTACATGTATTTAACAAACTCCCCGTCTAGCTACTTCAAAAAACATTTTGCCCCTTTTCACCATCAGCTATGCTGATATACGTTCGTTGGTCTTCCCTAGATTCCGGCTTGATTCTGAAAACAAAAAAATGCCAATTAGAGACCTTATCGCTGAGCCAGAATCAAGATTAAACATGAAACCTTCGGGTATTCTCAGCTCAGTGTGACGAAAGAAGCAGATGTAGACGAGTCAGATTCAATATGCCCCCTCGGCATAATGTGCAATCCGGTAGACTACGATTGAGGAATACAGTTGTAAGACATATACATACTGCAAAAACGTCTGCTTGTGGAGTGGGTGATCTATCACTATCCATAAGCAGTTCATGGACAGAGTCTTATAGGAATATGTATATTTCCTGTGTTTTGTCTGCTTTCAATGGATCACCTATTCAGTAATGCAAATAGTTAACTAAAACAAAACGAGGGGGCATATTGAAACTGACTCATCTACATCTGCTTCTTTCGTCACACTGAGCTAAGAATACCCGAAGGTTTCATGTTTAATCTTAATTCTGGCTCAGCGGTAAGGTCTATGATTGGCATTTTTTGTTTTCAGAAGCAAGCCGGAATCTAGGGAAGACCAACGAACGTATATCAGCATCGCTGATGGTGAAAAGCGGCAAAATGTTTTTTGGAAGTAGCTTGATATAACAGCAAAAGACATAGCTGCTGGTGCCTTTTGTAATGCAAATTAATTGGCCCCTCATCTTGCGGAGGAAGAGGGAACTGTTTGCTTTACTTTAATTATGATATTGCCGTGACGCTGTCGTATGGCATGTACTTAGAGCTTGAAACGCATGGAACACTGAAAAAGAGTGGTTTCGACAAATGTAATATCAAAACACTATAAAAATATTCTAAGTACGCGACGGTTCTAAGCTTTCTTGTTTTTTTTTTTTTAAAAAAAGCTAACCTTGTGGTGTATAAATTTCGCTTCATATTAGTTTTATGAGGGTATGTTCTAATGCTAATGACTTCAACAGGAGACCAATTTTGCTGCTATGATACTAAAAGGAGTCCATTGATATCATAAACTTCGTGAGCATTTTCAAAATTCTACGACTGACACTCAGTATGTTGACTTAAAGACACTTCTGCAACACCGCATATCAGAGCCAGCACATTATGGTGATTTATTTGATATACTCAAGAGAATCGTCGAAAAACCTTTTTCTATACAGTTCAAAACGGTCATCAAGCGCTATAAAAGAGTGTGATATATCATAAATGCGACAGTCTGCATGCCTGGTTATAAACCAAATCGCAGTTTATAATTACGATTGCACGATAGTGGGTCAGGCCTCAGACTCAATGACGACGCTGACGTAAAGTTTTCATCAGTGGGTTGGTGTCTGATGCTTAGATTTTGCTGGTCCTATGAATTTACTAGTAATTATATAAGAGTAATTTTCTTTGTATCACAGTATATGTTCTTTTGATTTGAGTGTTTCCCATTAGGAAGCACCCCCACACACGTGTTAACCCATTTATGCCTAGTGAAATTTCCAGTCCTTGGGCGAGTCCATTTCCCATTTTATGATTGTTTGGTGTTTTTTCCATGTTTATTCAAAATTTAAAAGAAATGTTTGTACTGTAAGCAAACAGTGGAGAACCTGGTCAGACGTCGCGTTTGGTCTAGTTTTGCACTGTTTGTCAATGTCCTATATAAAGGACGCTAGGCTTATATAGGTCAAACAATGTTTGCGATTTAACAACAGCAGAAACTAGGGCGAAACAGAGGTCAAACTATTACCCTCATTATTCCTCCTGATTTGGCGGCCTGAACTCTCCTTATCTCGAAAATAAGCTTCATGATCTCAAAGCACATAAGGTCAGTTAATTCTATTATTTTGGGTTGAGAAAATGAATCAAAGTAATACAAGAGAGAGAGAGAGAGAGAGAGAGAGAGAGAGAGAGAGAGAGTCATTGGAGGAATACAATAACTTTGTGTCAGAGAGCGCAGTGGCTCAGTGGTAGAGTGCTTGACTCGAGACAGAGAGGCCGCGGGTTCGAGCCTCACCGGCGTCACTGCGTTGTGGTCCTTGAGCAAGACACATTTATCCTAGCTTAGTACTGGTTCAACCCAGGAAGAACCGTCCCTGTTTAACTAAAAGAATGTTGATGGGACGTAAAGAATCAAATCAAACAAACAATAACTTTGTACACGTACAAGTTTTGCTTAACGCAATCCTGAACTTCATATCGATCCACCCTAGTGAAATAAACGTATTATCGCATCGTTTCAAGACATATTTTGTTTGTTTGAGTCAACAATTTTCAGTCATGTCGGGACGGGTCTTTCTGGGTTGAACAAGTACTAAGCAGAGGATAAAGTGTCTTGCTCAAGGACACAACGCAGTGCCTCCGGTGAGACAAGAACATATCTATAAACGCATTGTGTCCTAGAAATATTTTCGATGGAGCGCAAATAGTGTTTATTTTTACACGGAAGTCTAAATAAGAAAAAAAAAAACTGACGGATAAATCAACTATAACCATGCGCTTGACATTTACTCCACTAAAACAGAAAGGGAAGAAACATACCTTATGCAAAATGTAAGTGAACAACGCGTGGGCGAAGAAAACACTCGATGTTTTGTTACTGTTTGGAAAAAAAACAAAACAAAAAAAACCCAACAACGGTGGACCACTATTTCTAGTGGCTCACCATTGTTTTTTGTCTGTTCATAGAGGGCCGTCGATCGAGAATCAACTGGGCCCGAGGGGTCCAATTGCTTCTCGAGGGGATATTTTGGGGGTTGGGAAGGAGCAAGAAAACGACTCTTGCGAGGTAACAGTGGCATTACTGCGATAGTATCCATTAGTAAGATTTTGACAGACATTAAGGACATATGCTACTACATACTTCCCATTTTGAAATATGTTCAATACTTTGCATACAGTTTGTTTTATCCATGGGCTATCCATTTATGAAATAAAAATGATATGTCACCGTGCTTATTTGTTCATAATCTCATCTCGAAGTTTTCAGCATTTGACCAATTTTCTAAACAGATGAAAGATTAACACTGGCCCTACATATCGAGCTAAAAATCTTCAGCCAGCTTCTTTCTATTAACTAAAATTATTGGCCATGATCGCAAATCTTTTAGAAAATGTGCAAGTTAATTTGTTATCCCAAGCTTTGACAAGAAACTGCATGATATATTCTGTCAATTCGTCAAAAATTGGAATTCGTTTTTAGAAAAAAAAAATCATATATTAAAAAATCTGATGTTGAAAATCTTAAGAATTTATTTTTTATTTCATGGACTATTATAGTGCCTTTCAGAAAAAGAAAAAAAAATCAGGGGTCACTGAACTAGTTTTCTTTCAGGAAGGCTAAATTCAACCCCACCCCATAGGTTCCATTCATAATTCATTATGAAAAGTTCAGGAATTCAATCTAAGTCATTTTGATGATGCACTTTTACTAGTATGGAGCAATTTGACATTAAGATGCTAGAAAAAAAAAAGAAAATAAAACACACTGAAAATATGTGCACACCCGGTAATCGATCCAGGTTCTCTGATTTTGTAGCCAGACACGCTAAACACTAGGCCACGAGGTTAGGTCATGCGCCGCATCATAGAAGAGACTCGGCCACTTTCGTATTTGTAACCAGAGTAATTGTGTACATCGGTTGATTTTGTCTAAGCTACATTATCTGTCATTGGTGCTGATAAAAGGAAAATATATATTTTGGATACACTTTCATTATTTTGTCAAGAAAATGTCGGAACATCAATATGACATAAGAGTTTCTGAAAGCTGTGTTGATCCGAATCCGTAAATGGCCGAAATGCAGGTCCCAGACAACTTTCCTTATTTCCTGACGCGGGAATGATGCGCATAAAAATTATCGCATATATCTTTAAACACCTGGAATAGATAGATCACATGCATCACATTTGTTTACCTATATTTGTGATGGACTATCTCTTAACCATTACCCAGTAATGCCGAGTAGAAGCTCCAATATTAAAGGTTTATGTTGTGTTGGATAGAAATAGTATTCATATAAATGGTGTAATGATTAAAAAGTCTAATTGTTTTAAGTACCAACCATGACCTTAATGACTGTAGAAAATGCAGACACTGAAGGGATGCCATGTTCTGTGGGGTCTCATCTGGATCTTCACTGTATGCTGGCGTCCTGTTTATAGGGCGCTAGGCATTAAGTTTATGCGTAAAATGCACACATCGACTGGGCTATACAAGGCTGGATAGGTGCATGATCTCAGTAAGTGGCTGGCCATCAAAGGTTAGACAGGCCCGTTACTCCAGCCCTTTAATGCTGAATGGAATATTCTTCACCCAATAAGAATCCATTAAAGAGGATGTGGTGTTAGTTTTTATGCGCATTTTGTGCACTTTTTAAGTTGAATATTGGTAATTATAATTACATCTTTTTTGAATCACCTTAAAGAAAGGATAAAAAGTAAGTGAGTATGATCAGGACATACCACATTCACACACTACAGACCAACCCATGGCACCGTGAACACTAACAGTCACAAGACATCAGGAAGACAATTAAAGCAAAGCAACCAACTCTCTCTTCCTCGCCAAGATGTTTGCAAAACTAGAAAGGATACAAAGAAATGTATAATCAACACATAACCCCCACAAACAATGTGAGATTTATAAAACAATGAATCATAATTAAAAAAAAAAATTTCAAATACAAGACGCATTCCAACCACAATGGTCGAAAACCACATTTACTGTTTGCATCAAATTGAATTAGGTGCAAAATGATTCAAAATGTCATCAATATTCATATCAAGGACAGGGCTGTTTGGAGCACAAAACTGTCTTCTTTATAAATTTTCTGAATAGACAACCTGATGATTATTTTGTAGATATTTTCTTTATTCAGTAAACTGTAACCAATGTGTATGGACTACCACCACACACCTAAGGCACTTAATTCACCAATTTCTTTTTTCCTTAATCTTTAAGCACCAAAGGATCAGATTGTATTTTTCTTCCTGGCTAGAACCAGTCCTAAGCAATAGGATAAAGCGTTTTGCCAAAGGACACTACGTTTGTAACCTTTGGTGATTGAAATAATGTATGGTTTGGTTTTATCAATGTACACTGATGCTCTATTGGTTCATTATTGTACCTTATCAGTTACCTCTTATATTAACTACATTGTCGCACGTTGCCTGATAAACATTGTCTATCTCACGACATGCGCCTTTATCAGGTCATGATGACGTTGCACGTTTGGAATGATGTTGCTAATAATGCTGAATCAACGCAAAAATCGAAAGTTACGTTATAAGCGCTCGATTGAAGATTAAAACAATGGGTAAAATGATAAATAAAATACCAGGGGTGTGTCTTTTGATATCAAGTTTACCAGGCTCGGCTTTGAGAACGCATGTTGAATCGCAAGCCTCGTGATGTCAACAAGCGTTCTCAAAGCCTTGCCTGTAAACTTGATGCCAAAAGACACTCACTCGCCCAGTATTCTCTATTTATATTGATATTCCAATGTTTTACAAAGCTATCTCACAATGCACAAAGTGCAAATACATGCTGATACTATACGAAAGTTTTTGATAATCCACGTGCTTTAGTGAGTGGATTATCTTTGCACTACCATACGATAACATACACATTTTATTTGATCGATGACAACTGCGCAAATCTCAATTGCACATTTCATGCAACTGAGATGCATCATAGCAAGCTGTCATGACACAAAATAGGCATAATATTATACTCAACGTCAGTGAAAAGTTACCAGTAAATCACATATGCTTAACATAGGACAATATTTAGTTCATTCTGAACGAAGAACTGCGGATACTTCAACACTCAATTTTGTGGCATAGAGTCCAGTGCATCACAACTACGGAAAACGGTATCCATCACACCCGAATGCAATATACTCATTCCTTGACGGACCCCTATAGTTTTCATTGCATTGTATAGGAATATGCAAAGTTTTGGTGCTACCTTAAAGTTTGATCTCCATTTTTTGCGTTTAATGGGTTAACCCAAACCATTTTGGTGGCGTTTTCAATGAAAATGTCTAGGGCATGTTCTGGCACGTTGTCTTCTGAAAATGATGAATTCAATTTCTTTAAAACTACGAAAAACATAACATGCACGTGCATTGCATGCACCATAGTTCCAGGGCTCCTGGAACTGTTTTATCTCTCCAAACCAGTTTGTCTTTGACCAGAAACATAGACGTAACAGTAGCCAAAGATCGGTATTATATATTTTCCAAAATATTGAAATTTCAATGCTGGTAACTTTTCATTGACGCTGAGTATATTATTAGCCAGGTACATGCCATTTAACTACATGAAAACCTGTGCATTTCTGCATGCTGGTGGAACCGAATAGTAAAAGGTTCAGATATTTTGAAGGAAAGGTTTAAGGATGAGGAATGATTCAATCAAACTACACATGTTTTTGTACGTCCACTGTGTACCAATTTTGCTGAAAAAATAGGGACACCTGTTTTGAACTACAGACCTGCAGATAAGAGTGGCTGCGTAATTTAAAATTATTGTTATAATTTCTCAATCAAAAATATAGATGTGGGATCGACAGTAAACAATGAACCGGTATTTTGCATACATATATGCGCTATGTGTTCCGAGTTCTAAACCAAGCGTAGCAGGTGTGATTTATGTCCCTTAAAATTAAATGAATTACCTAAGATAATTGATGAAGCTTCGGTTGTAATTGATAGAGTTGAGTCCTTAGTGAATATAGTATACGAAACAGCATAACTATTGTTCTACACATAAGCTTTGTGGACTTTTAAGTGAAACGAATAATAACACAAACACACATTCTAACATATCGGTACAGCCCAAAGATAGCCACGAAGGCTGACTTTCGAAGTATGCCCTTTAATCCAAAATTAGATTTCAATCAAAGCTGCAAAGTCTGTAACCTTTGACCTTTTATTTTTAGAAATAATGTTTCTAATTTTCAAGAACACAGAAATAAAGCTTAAATTCGCGTATACCTTTTTTACCAGCTTCGTAAATCTTAACAAAATATCACTTTCAAAACAATAGCATTTATGTTAAACATTAATGCAAGGATGATAATAATTACAAACAGAGAAATATACAAAATTATTAAATTATATATATTATAAAATAGTTCTTTTTTCCATGCAGTTTTCAGCTGTAGTGAACAGATATATTTTGAAAGTATAACTTAATTCTATTTTTACAATGATTTAAAAAGAAAACACTTTTTTTTTTGGAAAATGTTCATAACTGCAAACTTAGTCACTTAAAGTGACAACATAAAATCAACCCAGCTCGTTTCACATGGGAGGTTCACGGTTCGATTGCCACTGAAACCCACACGTCTCCTCTCTTTTAATGTCTAATATTAACAATGATATGTCCCAGGTTCACTGAAATCGCACTAAAGTCTTGTTTGTATCCATTGTACATATAGAGAATACTGGGTGTGTGTCTTTTACTATTATGTTTACCAGGCAAGGCTTTGAGAACGCTTGTTGACATCGGCCTGCCCCGAGGTTATAAAACTTGAGTACAGTCTCAAACTCAAAATAAAGCCCAAATATGAGATTAGGTTTGCGATTAGAAAATACGATAAAGCTGGTTTGCAAATATGCACAATTCGCCTATATAGTGACAGACGCCTTAATACTATTGGCAGCTTGGCATGCAGTAAGGTGACAAAGACATTTGAGACTACACTTGACAAGTGTATATCTCAAAAATAGTTTTCTTTTTTTCCAGTAAGGTTGGTACGAATGATATGTGTAATTTGAATGAATCATAGTACATTGAATTTGCTAACTAATATCATTCAGTACAATGTAGTTTGGTATGTACCTGGAAGTGATAATAATCTGCAATTTTTATCTTATGAGAGCTTGTACTGAGGCATTTCATAACTTTGGAAAAAGTTATGAGGCTTGAAATGTTAAGTGTTACACTCCTAAGTTCAAGGGTACTATACAAGTCATTCTGCTTATTCTGTTATGGATGCTTGTAAAGCAACTGGATAACTTGGAATATAATGTACTAAGACTATTCAGTGCTTCAGATAATAGTTTAGGGTATGAATATCCATTATTGTAGAAACCTCTTCTTTTAATTGTATCAGAATTTTGGCCTAGTGCTGTTGTACTTTGCATAAAAATCACATGGGTAATGGTTAAATCGCATAAGTTTAATATTTTCAGGCTGCCAATAGGACTTGATACTCAAAATGATGGCTAATATGTATGACAACATGCGTAGTTTTGTAAAATTTCATAAAGAAAATCCAGTAATGAAAAGATGTCACTCAAAAGGTGTTACACTACTGAGTTTTTTTTTGCTATTTTTTAATCCTAACTTTTGTTATATGCTAGGGATTTCACTGAATTTTGGCAGATACTTGCCTCAGGAAATGATGCAACTTCTACCCCAAAAGAAAATTCATTAACAAAGTCTTATTTTCTTTAAAACGCTCCAAACCCATTTTTCAATTATCTTTAACCTGCACAGGTTTCAAATTGTACATTTTCTACGGATGTACACATTTCAAGTAAAAGCACCACCCTTTTGAACACTTATGGTAGAGATCAGAATGCTCCTCACACGCAACTTCTAAGCTGTTCTCTCGAAATATTCGACCGCATGTATGCACGGATTCAAAAAGTTTTGTTAGAGGAGGTCTAACTCTGACAACTTTTTTTTAATTTTTTTTTCTTGTTGATGAGGGGAGAAGAGGTTCCAAATAGCGCTAAAAAAGGGACCATTATCGGCCCGCCAGCGAAACGCCATAAAACGGCGTTTCGCTGGTGGGCGATGATGGCCCAGTTTTGAATGCTTGCTTGGTAGCTTTGTAATTTTTCAGGGGATCCGGACCAGTATTGCTTAAAAACTATATTTTTGTGTGATCCGTCTGGATCCACGCATGGACCGCAGATAGGAAGAGTCGATGCGTAAAAATGTACTATTTTGCGCGGTGCAAGCACGTAAATAATATTTCAAGTGATTCGTTTTTTGTTGTAATCTTATTTCTAATGGAGAATGGTAGTGTCATAAACATTAATTTTGACAATAATTGCGGTACAAAACGTGAGTTAACATCCACCTTGCGGATTGCCATTGACGGGCAACTAGTAAAAATATCGTTCATGTGGAAAAATGACAATTTTTGACGGTTCATGAAATTTCCGATCTTATCGCATATATGCGTACAGCCATTCTTAAAACATGCATATACAGCTAGCTAGTGCGAGTAGGGGTCAAATGTTTGCCAGAACCTTCGGATCTATGGGTCTTGTTTATGTATACGCACAGCGAAGACACTGACGAGCCTGCGCTTTCGCGCAGGCCCGTCTGAGTCTTTGATGTGCGCATATGCGGTATCTATCAAAATCTCGTGAACTGGCTCATTTCTGGCTGATGAGTAAACTTACTATAAATGTCTGCAATGTTTGACGCATATCCTCTTCAGGAAGTGATAATTTCCTGCTTTTATTAAATTAAAACAACAACAATACGTATAAAACAACAACTACTATATTAACTGCACTTTTACTGATGTTATTGCAACATGGCGTCGTAATGGCTTCTTTCATTGACGGTCATGATATACAATCGGTTATATCAAATGAGAACGAGACTTAAATTGGTCAAACCAAGGTCAACTAGTCAGTTCATATAGAGTTAGGAGATGCTGGCTGCAAAGAAAGTTTTAAGCCTCCGATGACCACGGCTGCTATCCATTCTGTCGGCGATTCTGTCGTTAATTCATCGTTTATTACTGCTCCCATTTTTGTGGGTTTTTGTGTTTGCTCCTTGTTTTACGTTATAGTGTTTGGTGTTATTTCTTTTTTGGCCATCATTTTGCCGAGGAAGAGAGAGCTGTTTGATTTGCTTTAATTGTGATTTGCTGTCGTGGGGATGTCTTTGCTTTGTGTCTCCTCCTCGCGGTGCTGTGAGGTAATGGGGAATCATGCTTCTGTGAATAATTAGGATATACTTATAGTTCAGCTTGCTCGTTCACGCAAACTGACCAGCAAATCTTTTGACCATAAGCTAGATGGTAACATTTTTTTTTGTCAGTGCTCCCAAATTTATATAATGACAAAATGTGTATGTGCAAAGCGAAGACTCAAATCAGACTGGGCATTTTCTCACTCTGATCAGAGTCTTCGTTTTGTCAAGTTGGCCGATCACGTGGTCTGTCTGATTAGGTTCACGGACTTTACGAACCAGTTATGGGACGTCACATGTAAGGAAAACCATTCATAACTTTCGTTATACTAAGTCGAATTTCATGCGGTAAAGTGCAAAAAAAAACCCTAATAATTTTCTACACAAAACTGTGTAAAAGTTTATCTGGGTTCGCCGCCGTTTTCCAGGTCACTTTGACCAACTGAAGTGTGTACCAAATCGCGGAAATTTCCGTTTTTTCTTCAGTTGGTCGAGGTAATCTGAGAAACTACAGCAAACCGAGGAGAAACTTTGACACATCCTTGTTCAGAAAAAATGATGGGGGTTTTGCACTTTACCGCATGACATTTGACTTAGCATTACGAAAGTTGTGAATGATTTAACTGGTTCAGGAATTCCGTGAACCCAATCATATTGACCACGTGATTGGCCACCTTGTTTGTGCTCATTGGGTAACTATACATGTAAGGACCCAAGCTTTCTTCATGCGTACAGCGAAGACTGATCAGATTAGGCTGATTCCTATGCTGATCTGAGTCTTCTCGTGGCGAATTTATCATATAGAACTGTAAGTATAATGCCATAGTTTTGGATTTTGACAACATTTTGATTGTTTCTTTTGTTATTTTCAGCCATCGATACATGTCAGTGCATCCTATGGCGACCTCGAGGGAACCACGAGCTCAGCATCAAGTAGTGTTTATAATATACCCAGAATACGAGAACCGTCCTTGTCCGGAAGTCAGGGCCTGGAAGATAAACGCAGCCGTCGAAAAACAAGAGAAACGTCCTCAGATGAAACCGGAACATCTGGATACAGCACAAACTCTATTAGTGAATTGTCGGAATTTAGTTCACCATTTAGGACCGATAAAGGAAAGCTGGCCCCTCCGGGTGGCAAGAGACGACAATCATCCGACGATAGGGGTAGTAAACATAGCAGTGACAGACTCTCTAGTAGAGATAATAAATCACTTGATAGAAATTTGAATAAAAGAAGTGAATCTAGTTTAAGTGTAAATGACAGTGTAACTTCATTATCTAGTAGTCGAGAACGAACTAAACGAGCCAAAGAGGCTGGTAAAAGAGCCTCATCGGCAAGTATCGATTCCAAACATAACGAAAGGACACAAAAAGCGCCAACTATAGGAAATGTTGCTGTAACAGTGACAAACAATATACAGTATGACCCAAATGACCCATTCTCTTTCATTCAGCCAGTAGACTTACCATTCCATGTAAAAGTTAGGAAATGTTTGGGACCAATTATAGCCGTTGTGCTTCTTCTTATATTAGCGGCAGCACTAGGTGCAGCGATATACTTTGCTGCGGCTCTTAAAGGTACGTAAATTTGTTTTAGTTATAGCTTTTCACTTAAACATTCCATTTGCTTCATTCAGCCCAAATCACTTCAGCGGCTATGTTTTCTTTTCGTTTTTCCAGTAAAGTAAACATATGAAAGTTGGCCTTTTTGGCCCGCCAGCGAAAATGCCAATCAAATGGCGATTCACTTTTGGCTGGTTCATCTGTCTTTGTCTGTATTTCTGGTCTCGCTCTTTCTGTCTGCGAGTTTATCTGATGTTGACATTGCTTCACCAGTTCTATTTCGACACTTTTTTAACACAACCTTTGACAAAAACACCAGTAACATTCATTCATTCATTCAATTTTCTTTCTTTCTTTATCCCTTACAAACGTTTTTAAGCTATTTATTACTTCCTAGAAATTGATTTATTTAGGTAATTTATCTGATCTACAAATAATTGGTCTCTGTCACATTTTTCAAATATAAACCCCATTTAGACAAGCTAAAGCGTATGAAATAGACACTTATCAACCATGCCAACCCTGGATTGGAGAAAGATAAGCAAGATGTCTTGAATTTGGTATCAACCATCATCCGCTTGAAGTATGTGCAATGATGAGCATGAGAGCTCTGGCGGTATTTTGCGGATGTTTAGGCTTGTCTGAGGCACCTGTAAATGGTTGTCAGTTTTGACGTTTCATCAGTAAAATTATTTGAGCATGTCCCTTTCACCTATGCAATAAGTGCTAATTCATGTGATACGTAATAGTTATACCATGGTTTGTCCGCCTGTACGTGGAGATATTCCACGAGCTTTAGCGAGTGGATTATCTCACGTACAGGTGGACAAACATGGTATAACTATTTTATACCACCCACATCAGTGTAGACCTTGCACATCACGAGGTACTTCATGCTAAAGTTGGTAATGGCGGTATAAATATAATTCTTGTACCTGTTTAGTGTTAAAGGCAATGCCATGATTTCCCTTTAAACTGCGAATATCAAAGTGATTGCAATATGTACAGCTCTGCAGTATGTATCTCTCACCATCACCAGGGTTTGTTTTACGACCACACAGTAGACAATATTGTACTAATTTTCTTTTTGACCTTTATTTCACCAGATTCAAAAAGGCCCGATTCGTATGTAACTTCTCATTTGAATAATATATACAATCTCATAATCACCTTTTTAAATGAAGACGCCGCCTGTCAGTTGTTAATCATGTTAATAGATGGCATTCAGCTAGTGTCATTATAACATTTCTAACACTTACGTTTGATTTGTCTGGCTTTACTTTACTCTAATTGTCTTCTTGCATCCAGGTAGCAGTTAGTTTGTTAGTTTTCTGTGTCTCTTCCTCGCGATGCCATTGGTTGGTCCTCTGTTGGTCCTCAGTGTGTGAGTGTGGCATTGCCTGTTCATACTCACTTACTTTTAAATATACAGTAAAACCTGTGCAAAACGGCCGCTCAAAAATAGACATAACAGATATCTTAATAACAAATAGTAGCTTAATGAAGGTTGAAAGTATTGCAGAATGCTCCCCTGGGAGCATTGCAATACTTTTGATCTGCATTAAGCGATAATTTGTCTTGAAAACAATTTTCGGTCTTTTTGAGAGTGGCCGTTTTACACAGGTTTTACTGTATCCTGAATCCATATACCCAGATAAAAATGAGCGAAAAATTGTAATTATCAATTTATATTCACATTTTCGAAGCAAGCCTTTAATGAATCTTTAGATTTTTGAAACCGTTCATAGCCTCATGAATTACACGTTTTTGATGACAGCTGCCAAGCTCACTTGCCCATGCAGTACGCTTCGAACATCGAACTCATTCGCCAGAACTGGCATTGGTGTTTTGATTGACAGCGAGCCACACCCGAGTTGCACGTGCAAAACAAGCCTCCTGTTTTGCTCAATGGCTGTCCATGTTCACGCTGGCTGTTCCGATTTCCTGTTTTACACTTCGACAAAACCGACATTACGATTAAATATTAAAAAAAAACTGTTTTGTTTCCTTAATTATAAATACTTTTATATTTGAGATAATTTAAATAAAATTAGATTATAAGAAAAACATTAATTTTTCATGGAATCATGAATACTTCGGGTCTCACTTACTTTGCCAGAGACCCGAAGTATTCATGATTCTATGGACATTCCATAATTGAATTCATTTCTTAAACCTATCATCACAAACATGTGTTTTGGTGCTCAAAAGAACCTCTTTCTTTTGAGTACCTACAACTTATGTTTTGGTTGAGAAATAAGAAAGATAATAAATATTATTCTCTCACACACTTTTATCTGGAGGCTTGTTTGACAGACTCGACGGTCTACATTCACATTGTTCTCTGGCACAGATTTATGCATCCGAGACTACCAAACGTCTACATGAAAACCAAAGGAAAACGTTTATGACCTCATTATACATATTAAAACTTTTGATAAACAACAATCACACACTGCAAACCAACCAATGCACCGTGAGGAATAGCCACAAAACACTAATACTCACATTAGGAACATAATTAAAGTAAAGCAACCAGCTCTCTCTTCCTCATCAAGATGATTGAAAAAGGACACTAAGAACCGCATAACAAAAACAAGGACCAAACACAGAACCCCCACAACCAATGGGAGCAACAATAAACGATGAATCAACACCAACAGAACCAAACCACTGCCCGCTAGAACGAACAACAGCCTAAGCCATTTGGGATGGACGAGGGGGGGGGGGGCTTAAATGCATTTACTGGTGCCAAATATTCGCCCTAGATTCTGTTGTTGTTAACACGCAAAACATGTTCAGCTTGCAGCGAGGCTTTCTAACTTATGCAATGCATTATCATATAGAGACAATCTAATTTAATGAAAACAATATGCTGAAACAAAGAAAAGGGTTCATGACTCACAGATATTCAGAGCTGAAGAAAAGTAAGAAGAATCGATACACCTGACCCAGGACATCCCATGGGAAAGTAACAAACACACAATAAACATCACACACAAGAGAGCCAAGAGGTCAGCCCTTTCCCATCAGTAGACCACAAGGCTACAATGAACAGATAAGAAAACACGACAAACACGAAACACAAATAACAAAAATGATCCACAAAAGAAGCACCGCCTTGGAACGGTCAGTAAAAAGCATTTACTGGAGGGATTAAACTAGTTTCACAGCGCTAACCTCACCCTTAGTTCAGATGTGGATCAAGACACATAGATATTTGGTTTGCATGAAAGACCCCTAACTTATCCGTGAATTATCTCCTAGAACATATAAATCAAGATATAAAAAGATAAAGCAAATTTAAGGGCTCAACAGTACACAAAACTGAATACTGGAGCAAAAGAAATCCAACAGGTATAACCTCAAAATGAGCCAAGGTGTGCTCAGCCAAAGACAAGCATTAGGTACCAACCCTCGGATGAAAAATTTTATGTCAGGGCTGTCACTGAGTCTGAGGCCTGACCCACCGTCGTGCAATTAAAGAAGAAACCATTGCTACAAACAATGATTGGGTTTACAACCATGCATGCAGCTTGTCATATGATACCCATGTTATATCCATTTTTAAAAATAACATTTGATTATCATTTTTGATTGATTTCTAAAATTAGGCCTAATTACCATAAAATATTGTACGATATGCCCAGTCGCAGAAGAGTTTTTGAACCAATCTTGTATTCAACAATCAACTCTGTGTGGCTGTGGTTGAATTTAGAAAATGCTAAATACGAATTTAATTTTATAGTATTGATAATATAAACTTGTTTTAATAACTTAACAGTCAATCCTTTGTAAGGTACATTATATTTGTTTGGCATATCTGAAAACACCAACATCCAGAAAGATGTTTATTGATTCAAATAACGTCGTGAAAGGTTAAAGAATACTGAGTTTAGGTGCTACATGTTTTTTCACATCATACGATTAAATGTAGTTCTTATCATTCTCATTCTTTTTTCGTAAGTTAATTAATAGATTTTCATATTGATATCAAGTGTGTCTTGGTTAATTGTGTATGATGTAAAATGTTCATTTGAAAGGTTACAGAGTATATAAATGCATGCGAAATGGAATTTACATTCTTGTCGAAAATGATTACACGCAGTGGAGGCATTTCGTTGATAATAAATTAACCATTACCATGTTAAATCAAGATATATTCTGTTTTAAAAACAATGCAGATAAAGATGATCAGAATCCACACTGTTTTTCACTGTGCTTGTAAATGCAGGCTAACGGCTGGAATCATGCAAGTTAAATGGGAAACTAGGAAGTAGTGTAGTAGAGATAAAAAGCAGGCATTTAGATAAGAGTGCGTAACAGAAAAATAATTTTCTTCTTTCTCAACCAAAACATATGTTGTGGGTGCTCAAAAGAACCATCTCAATGAGACGGTTCTTGTGAACACCCAAAACATATGCTTAAAATTTATGGGTACGAAAATATTTCAATTTTACGCTGAAAATATTTGTTTATCTAAACATGTGATGATAAGTGCAAAATAAACAGCCCTGTGAGGATATTACAGCTTCTAGGTGACCCAAAACACACTGTGAATTTGTCTTTATTTGTGTTTCACAGTTATCTGATCACTAGGCTACATCTCACCCACAACTCTGTCTTTCTCGTCAAGATAATTGCAAAACTAAAAAGTGATGCATACCAAAAACAAAGACCAACACAGAAACCCCACAAACAATGGGGGGTACATAAAACAAGAAATCAACAACAACAGAACCACCGCCTTCAAACGGCCAGCAGCCTAAGCTACCGGGGGAGGGGGGCTTAAATGCATTTTCACTGGCGCAAAACTTAGCCCTAAATTCTGTTTTGTTTTAATACACAAAAATTGTTAATGAATCAGGCCTTTAGTCAAGAGTGCACAACAGAAAATAATGTTCTTCTATCTCAACCAAAACATATGTTGTGGGTACTTTTGAGCACCCAAAACATATGCTAAAAGTATGGGTAAGAAAATATTTTCAAATTTAAGCTGAAAATTCTTGTTAATCTAAGTGTAAAATCAACATCACGACGAGAATATAACAGCTTCCAGCTGAACCACACTACACTATGAATTTGTCTATATTTGTGTTTTACAGTTATCTGTCTTATTTTTTCATAATTGTAACAAGTTTGTCATAGTTTTTAATAATTGTTACAAATTACCAAACTATGTAATATTAAGAAATACCTAGTATATACTTTTAGCAATTTTAGAGAGAGCTGGTTGCTTTGCTTTTATTGACTTTCGGGTGTCTTGTCGCTGTAATGTGGTGTGGCTCTTCCCTATGAAAGCCGTGGGTTGGTCTGCCGTGTGTGATCGTGGTATTTCATGATCATACACACATACTCTTTTTCACATACTATTGTATTATAGGTAACAGCATTACCATAGATGGGAGACATATTCAGATATACAAAGTACAATCGAACCTTGCTCAATGGTCGTAGCCAACACGCTGGAAAAGTTACGCACATCTAAGGGAGACTATTGGATCAAGCAGTGATTCTCTTCAATTGCGTCCTTTCTCAAAATGGTTACTTCTTTTAAAGGAAAGAAGTTGCCCCCAGAAGGAGCGAATTGTTTCCCTTAAGAGCAGTTCTTTATGGCTTTACCACATTAGGTGACCTCCCTTGAATGTTACTATTTTTATTCCACACGTGCGTAACTGCGAAATAGGAGCTACGCCAATGTTGCTTACTAGATCAATCGATTTAAAGTTATGTATTTATTTATGTATAATGTTCATATGCTAAAAGAAATGTTATGTCAGCATGATTGAGTGCTTTGTCAGATCGAAATCTACGTCATCTATAAATTTACTCGCATAATATAAAGTGCGCCCTAGATCACACGTCATTCAACTTATTTTTACTATTTATCTTTTCAGAAACTCAAGAAAACCAAATAGGTGAGTAATTACATTTTACCATTTTATGACTCTTTTATGACCAATTAAATTTTAAACCATTTACTTTGCTATAATATGTTTACAGTCTTTAATTACATCATTGTGGCTTGTGGATTTGGTTTAAAGTTCCTGAATGACTTTATAATTTTAGACAGTCTGTATATGAGCTTCTTTCTATCCTGATGTTCCTAGCAGCTTAACTCTGATTGCTGGTATTCCAAATGATGATTTGGACTGACGCATCCTTGATAACCATCCTTGACATCCGTAGATAATGTAGTGTGTTTAGCAGACAACTGGTCCCTGGTCAGGCTGCTTCTTTAGAGACAGGTTGATCTGGGACTAGTTTGCTCGCTAGTGCTTTTTCTGTCTATGTAGTTTAGTTCTGCAGCCCCAAAAACATAAATTGTCTCTGTACAAAGGATTCCAAATTAAACACAATTTATTTACGAGCTACAGGGATTTTAAATACTATAATTATAGCATACTTATTTGATGAATATATTTTAGTGTACAATCAAATGCACGGGCATATAAAGTATAATATGATATTCAGCAATAATGAGTTTATACACTAAATACGAATTACTTAAACATGTGCCTAAAGGTTGGGTGACCAGGAATATGCCTCAAATACGGTGTCAGGCATCCCTGGACACCAGGGGGAACACACACACACACACACACACACACACACACACACACACACACACACACACACACACACATTGAGAGAGAGAGAGAGAGAGAGAGAGAGAGAGAGCACAAAAAGCTCTCTGCATAAGATAGATGTTTGCACAATATCACAATGTCATCTGCAAACATGACATCCCAACTACAATTAAACCATCGTTTTCGAATTTACAGCACAGTTGTAGTTGAGATTTAGAATATGAGCACATTTATAAGATTGTGTAGCCAATTACATATGTGTGAAGAAATTGCCAGTCATGCATGCCTGGTAATCTTGGGGAAGTCAAGCCTTTTTATGGCATGAACCTTCATCTAGGTCATGTGTGTGTGTGTGTGTTTGTGTGCGAGAGAGAGGAGCAATGTTACTGACAAGTCTGCACAGATACGCAGGCTTATTTAAGCATTCGTTGTTCGCATACGCAGTGAGTACCAAAATCCCATGGACAGTTCAAATATCTTGTCAGCCAGATTCTCAAATTATGCTACAAATTATGTGGAAATGTGAAGTTTATTACAGTAATAATAGTTCTAGAATAAAATCAAGGGATCTCCTTCGATTTACCTATCACAACAGTACTTACGAATATATTACAAAGGGTAAATCGTCATTTACAAGAAGAAATATGAATAAAAAAAAGTCATATGCTATAATTTGTTAATGAATATCTATGAGTAGCTTCTGCCTTAAGGCTGTATTTTATATACATGTAGCAAGGAATTCATTTAAATGCCACCCAACGTTTTGGCTTAAGTAAATTGAGATAAATTGCCCTGTACAAAAGGACCCTGGCGCTGTGAATTAATGAGATGTTATATTCATATGTCAACCAATTCACTAATATTTTCTCAGGGGTAACCAAACTGGATTTAAGGAGACTGTAGGACTGACTGTTTGAGTTAGATAAGGCCGTGTAGTAGAAAAAAAGGACAATACAAGACGATATTTATTGTTTGACTCATTGAGACATATAACATAGACATTGACTCCTTTTGTACAAATATTTTAAAAACAAATGACCGTATAATGTTAACATATGTACAGCAGCTTCAAAGAAACATTCTGTGACAGCTATTACAGGTTACAACATTACATTAGGTACACAGGAATGGTGTTTGTATGACCCTTAATTGTTACAGGAAAACTGAGGTATCATAACAAGCTGCTTAAATATATTAAGTACATTCCACCTTGTCGAATATAATGTTTCTATCCATTTTGAAAGGTTTTCCTGTGGCACTGAATTCCTTGCCTGATCAGCAGTTAAACAAAAAAGTACCATAAGTGTTCTCTTAAATATGCATTATTCTGGACTTTACTTTCAGGTCCCCAGATAAGAGTGCGTAACAGAAAATATTTTTCTTATTTCTCAACCAAAACATATGTTGTGGGTATTCAAAAGAACCGCATCAAGAAGTATCTTAAACTGATGAATAAGAAAATACTCACAATTTTACCCTCAAAATATTTGCTTAACTGGCCCTATGCCGTGGATCTTACATTATGCTCATGCCACTAATAAAATGAATCACAGATTAAACCAGGAAATGGACAACAGATCTATATACGTGTATAACTTCGTGGTATACATATGTGATAGTGAAATATCATTTGCTATGAGAATTGACTTTTAATTGTTTAGATAGGCAGAGTGCCGAAAACTTGTCACATGTAGCTTTACTGACATGAATAATAGCTTTAGCATTTGGATTTCACAGATACTAATATCCAATTATCTCCTAGCTTACAGCTAGATCTGGTAGAATCATGATAAGAAAGGAGGCAAAGATCAGAAATCGATACAATCAAGTACCACACCTGACCGAGGACACTCCACTGGAAAGTTACACAAATACAATTAAACATCACACACAAGAGTGCCAAGAGGTAACACCAAGGCTGCAATGAACATACATGAAAGCATGACAAACACGAAATATAAATAACAAAAATGATCCACAAAAGAAGCACCGCCAGATAACGGTCAGTAAGAACTATTTTCATTTGAGGGCTTAAACTAGGTTCACGGATCCAACCTCACCCTTAGTTCAGATGTGGATCAAGAAAGGTGTGTCTGCAGGCTCGAAAAGAAGATACTGGCCCCTAGAATTATCTACCATCTGATTCTAACTAAAAAGCAAAACACGGATAATTGATAATTGTAACATGCAATATAAACTGATAAGCACTAAACATGCTAACAGCAAGAAGCAGAACTAAATTATGAAACATATTAAGCAAACAAAAGCTCTCGTTTGTGATGTCTAATTGTGAAAAATAGTAAGTGAGTATGGTCAGGAAATAACACAATCAAAAACTGCAGACAACCCTGTGGCACCGCGAGGAAGAGCCGCTCAACCTGTCGAGACGACGACGACGACCGTACTTGGCGCGAACCACGACGTTGCACACAAGGCGCCAACGTCGACGTTACGTTATGACAGCGGGAAACGGTTGAGCAGACGTCATATCCGTTATTACTTGTATATATTGTAGAATAAACTTTGAGTAGAAACACAACGCGAGTCAATCCTCATTTCACATATTACATATCTAAATTTTGGTGCTGTGATCGAAACGATAATGGAACTACTAAGGTTAAAGAAGAGAAGAGGTGCCCAGAAATCCGTCATCACAAGGCAGATCACGAAACTTGGAGAAACAGAAGACATGGATCATTTCCAGACAATCATGAAATCGCTGCAGACCAAATATGCTGCCCTGGTATACTTAAATGAAAATAGTCTTGCACTAACGGACGAAGATGACTACGAGACCGAGATGGTGGATACTGAAGACTTTATGCTGGATCTGAAATTGAAGTTACAAGATTTTCAAAAGAAGATGTCTGCTGACGCCAACATACCGCCTCCGCTGCTACATCCTGAAGAACCCCCGCTAGGACAGCAGCCACCCAGAGATCACAGCAACAGTGCGTCAGACGATAGTTCCGCCACCCTCAGAGACCGCACATATGTGAGTAACTCTTCTGTAAATACTAGCCAGTCCTGTCAATTCCATAAACTTCCGAAATTATCGCTTCCTATCTTCACTGGCAACATTCTAGAGTGGCAAACCTTCTGGGATTCTTTTGAATCAAGCGTACATCATAACGACTCCCTATCAGATATTCAGAGGTTTAGTTACCTGAGGTCGTTGCTGCAAGGTGATGCTGCTAGAGTGATTGAAGGCTTTCCGTTGACGCATACAAACTACATACAGGCCGTGGAGTTGCTCAAGGAGCGTTTTGGACAAGAACATCAAATCGTGTACGCCTATATGCAAGGTTTGCTAGAGTTACCTCGCCCAACGTCTACCATAGTAAGTCTTAGAATGTTTCAAGAAAAGATGGAATCTTACATTAGAGGGTTGCAGTCACTAGGTCAAGGTCAAGAATCATTTGGTAATCTACTGGTATCTATAATATTAGGGAAGCTACCCGCAGACGTTAAGCGTAACATGATCCGTGACCGTGGCAACAACAAATGGCAACTACAAGATCTAAGACAGGCATTGAAAAAAGAAATTGATATTCTTGAGTCAGGACTGCCGACGCTTACATCAGAGATGCATCCAGCTTCAGCTTCTTTCTGCACAAGTACAGGTTCGAATCCGCAGAGGACACGCATATGTGACCAACAGGAAGTTGTGCCAGCATCGGGTACCAACATGGAATCCAAAGCTTCGAATTTTGTGCCAGCTCATGCGCCTGGAGGCTCCTCACCCGGTCCCAGCGATGCCACACTTCAGGTTTTTCATTCTACTACGCAGCCCAGATCTCGAGTTTTGCTGAAGACAGCCGTTGCCAAGGTTACAGCCGAAATCTACACCGTTGATGCTAGCATCTTGTTTGATGAAGGGGCACAGAGGTCGTTCGTCACAAGAGATCTTGCTAACAAACTCCAACTTCAGACGTCAGGCACAGAAGAAGTCCAGTTAGCTGCTTTTGGTTCCTCTTCCAAGAAGGTCAGCCACATAGATACCGCAACTATATATCTACTGACAAATAGCAGAGAGAAGATCGCCATAGATGTGCTGATAGTACCTACAATTGCAGTTCCATTAGGAAACCGCCAACGTAACGTTACTTTACTACCCTATCTACGTGGGCTCAAACTTGCACATCCGCTGACTGGAGAAGATATTTTTAGCATATCTCTTCTGATTGGAGCAGACAAGTACTGGGACATCGTGGGCAACAAAGTAGTTCGAGGAGACGGACCGACGGCAGTGCAATCAAAGATAGGCTATCTTCTTTCCGGACCCCTTCCAACATCTACAACTGATACGGCTACAGACTGTATAATGAATATAATCACACCTCCGCGAGATACTTACGACCTAGAACGCTTCAGGAAGTTAGAGACCCTCGGTATACAGTCTGAGAAAGATGGGGAATCTTCTGAATACCTGGCGACATACCAGAGAAACTGTACTGTATTCAAAGATGGGCGTTATTCAGCACAGTTACCATGGAAACCGTACCGAGTTTCAGATCCGCCACCACTACCAAAGGTCAGAGTTCAAGATGCACCCGATCGTGGAGCTGCTTACAGGAAACGACGGTCTCACACGAGCAGCGACGTTACGGACGAGCAGCGGTCTCATCACATCAAGGCCCATAGCGAAGCTCTACCCATTAGAAGTTCTACTGACGTTTTCTTCGTGGCCGGGAGGATGTCGAGGCGACGACGACGACCGTACTTGGCGCGAACCACGACGTTGCACACAAGGCACCAACGTCGACGTTACGTTATGACAGCGGGAAACGTTATTACTTGTATATATTGTAGAATAAACTTTGAGTAGAAATACAACGCGAGTCAATCCTCATTTCACATATTACATACCTAAACAACCATCACGAGACACCAGGAAGACAAATTAAGCAAAGTAACCAGCTCTCTCTTCCCCATCAAGATGATTGCAATACTAGAATAGACATGACGTAACGTACAACAAAACATAGAACAATTACAGACTCCCACAATGGAGTAACAACAAACAAAAAGTCAACAACAACAGAACCACCGCCTTAGAACGGACAGCAGCCTAAGCCACCGGGGGGGGGGGGGCTTAAGTACATTTTACTGGTATCAAATCTCCAGCCCAGACTCACTGCTGTTAAAGTACAAGAAATGTTCAGCTCGCATTGAGGCCATCTAACTAATGCAATGTATCATCATGGAGAAACATTCTAATCAAATTAACACACCATGATGAGGCAAAGAAAAGGGCTCACGACTCACAGATAGTCAGAGCTAAAGAAAACGTCAAGTTGAGCCACGGTGGGTCCAGCTACAGATAGGCATCAGGCTCCAACCAAACGATTAAAGCTTTACGTCAGAGGTGTCATAGAGTCTGAGGCCTGACCCACCGTCGTGCAATTAAAGAGGAAACCATAGCTATAAACCGTGATTGGGTTTAAAACTAGGCATGCAGACTGTCGCATGATATCCAAGTTATATCCAAATCTTATATAACGTTTTACTATCATGTTTTACTAAGTTGTCATTTTCCCATTGGTATCCTGGATCAGGTGTAGTGCTTGATTGTATCGATTCCTGATCTTTGTCCTCTTTCCTACTTTAAAAAAACGTACATATGTACCCGTGATGTAGAAACTCATTTCGAATGACATGCTGTATAGTTGCAAGTTTTACCATTCAAAGAAAATATACGACCCTTAGATTGATTAAACATTGGAACATTTTTAAAGTCTTCTGGAAGTGAGTTCAATAGCACTTCCATAGTACTGGTGTCACGTACATGAAAAGTCTCATTCCAAAAGGGCTGGTTTTCACTGTAGAAATCTGCAAAATATTGGAACATCTAAAATTATATGAATTCGACCTTTTCTGTGCGAGATTAGATAAGACCGTATATTTTTTAATCCATTCAAAATTAAAAAAAAAACCTGAATGGCCATAATTCTCATTCTTCTAATGTGTAAACATTATAAACCGCTTTTTTGTTAAGAAATATTTATAAGTACTGTTAAAATCTTCATAAAAAGTGTTACAGCTCGTTCTTGAATTATCCCATGTTTTATATAGAGGATCTTACATGAGTGCTCATGTTTTATTGAATTCATTAAACGAATTGGGGAAAAGAGATAAAATGCGAGGCTTGCCGAACATTTTATATCTTTTTCGCAACATGTTTAATAAATTCAATAATACAAGAGCACGAACGTTAGATTTTATTTATCATATGACATTAAGATTACTTTGAAATCTCATTTCTGCCGTAAAAACGTTATAATTTTGACATTATGTACGCAACGTTGTTATGGATATAATAACGTTTCCCGAAAATCGATAAACCACTAGTGGTTTACAGATTTTATTGCATGGCGTTATTTCACTCCCAGACGCGACGTCATATGGGCCTCGTCGCGAGGAAACATGTCTTCGGGGTGTCCGACAAAGCGAGTTTCAAACCAGTGTACTCAGCTACAGAGGCTAGCTAGAAAAAATGAAATTTTGTATGGAGCAAGCTTGTTTACTATGCTCTCCAGATAGCGAATAACAAAGGCGCTGATCAGACTGCGAGGATGCGCAGGCTGGTCTGCGCCTTTGTTAGTCGCAAACCACCGAAGACAGGTTTTCTCACGTCGCGGCCCATATGATACGTTACCTTATGAACAGAAATGCCAGGCAAAATGGTAACAGTTTAAATTGGATAACAATGAAACATTAAAATAAGAAGGAACACTTGGCTTGTGTGGAATGCCTTATCATTTTAGAAACTCGAAAACTATTAGTAAACCTACCTGCGTAACGGCCTCCATTCTATTATCAAACGTTTTTAATTAAATATTCTTATCATAGTGATGTATTGCAGATAAATTAAAGAATAATACATCTCTAATTAAGGAAATAACGTTAGGTTAATTTCGCGTGAATCTTATTGAGGTCAAAGAAGATATATTCGCTGTATTTGACATATATTTGAAGAAATACTTGACACATAATGTATTTTTTTTTATTCTGGAAACGCATTTCTGGTGTACAAAAGGGCGAGCGAGTATTACCACGAAATAACACAAACTCAAACACAGACCAACCTAAGAGGACGAACACACTAACTACCACATGACAGTGTCACAGTAATAGAATAAGTAAAAGAGCCAGTGCATGAGATTTCCAACAATGTGGTATGTGCGACCAGCAAAGCCTCAGATCAGCCTGCGCATACGTAGTCTATGATTGTTAATCTACTGACTGAACATCATTTGGAGTTTCTAAGCTTAAAGGAAGGCTGCACAGGCTCGCCTGAGTCTACACATGTCAAAATGCCACATTGTTGGAAATCTCATGCCGCGGCTCAAAATAAAGCAAACAGCTCCTTCTTCATCAGCAAGATGATTGCAAGACAATAATGGTCACTTGTATTGCATTACAATACACCTACCGACCATAACCCCCCCCCCCCCCCCCACACACACACACACACAAAAAGGGGTCAATCATAAACAATGAATCACATTTTGGGTAACTAATATAAGAATATATATAAGATACTCTACCAAACTACAAAGGTTATACGTTTGGGAAATCAATACGTTTGTTTAAAATGAGTTGGTTTGTAAACATTTGAGGCACTACTGGTGAAAGACATAGGTATTCAAAAGTATCTTCTTGGTGAAACAGATAAGTTAATTACTATCTAAACATTTGATAAGAAAACAGATTGATAAAAAAACAAGCAAATAATTCAGAAAAGTGCTCTGATCTCAACCTAATGTATTCCATGTTAACCGCGCCGTTGGTAACTTATCAAGTCATCCGACAACATATGATCCAGAATACCTTGAACCAGCAGGCTAAACTCATTTCCTTTGTTATTCCATGGTGTATGAGACCAGATATGCAGAGGCGGGACCATAATGATCAATCATCAATAATAGATCCCTGTTGCGAGAAAACTGGTCACCAGAGTTGGTGATAAGTAGCACTTAAAGGTATCTTCTAAGTTACAGAAGCCAACTTGATTTTATAATTTAAAATTGTTGATAAAGCAAGTTTAGCTTGTGAACTGCGCAAAAAAGCTTTAACCATAGGCGCTGATCAGAAACACATTTTCCCAAGATCTGGCTTTAGTACTAGTGATTTAGGTCTTGCCCTGTCAGCAAGGAAAATGAGAACAAAAAAGTCAAATAGGGACATCCCAAGGATCTAAAATGTGATATGTTTCAAGTAATACTAATACTTTTCATGAATAATATATTTGCGTATATAATCATGTAAACATGTACATTTATAAAACACAAATGCGTTTGCAACTGAACTAAACAATAAGAACAACAACGGAAAAACACAAACAAACAAAAACTTAATATTGTCTCACAAAAACATTGATCTGTTTGAGCAATTATACATGTAAGTCCTGTTCATGGCCGGTGTATGTCTACCGAAATTGAAGTCAATAACTGTTTTGTTATATGTCTTTTTAACTATGAATGAAATTCCTGCTTTCAATTTTGTTGCTGAAGTCATGTTCAACCTAAGGACTTCCCCACAAGTTTTACCAGTTAATAACTTTTCGTAATGTGGTGGGAACGTAGTTTTAAGGAAATCTCTGTTAAATAATACTTAGGAGAAAGAAGAAGGAAAGAAGTTGTAATTATAAGAATTTAAAGTTATTTTTCTGCGTTACACTAAGGTATTAAATGTCGGGAAAACAATTCTTAAATAAAGGGCAGAAAGTAGCCTCTGAGATACAGCTACATATAAAACTGAAAAGATCTTGGGTTGCAAATACCAGAAGAAAATTTATAAAACATAACTGTCACATTACTAATTGTTTTGTGTCATCACAGAGAAACAATCTAATCCAATTAACACACTAGTATAAAACAAAGAAAATGGCTCACGAGTCATAGATAGTGAGAGCTGGAGAAAAACTTTACGTGACTGCATGAAGGAAACTACTAAATACTACTTAATTGAATGCACTAGGTTTGATAATTAGCGACAAGGCATGCTAAAGAATGTGTCACATCTGACTCCACTGTCACTAAAAAAACTCTTATTTGGCAACCAAAGAGTTATCAGATGCTATAAATAAGACATTGTTTGTGATTAAATTATAAAATCAAAGCAAATTCAGGTACAGTAATGATTTCAAAACATTCCGAAACAGCCTTTACCTCAGAAATAAGACAAAATTATCATTGCGTATAGCTGCTCAACTTCCATATGCATAATATCAAATACTCCATTCCGCAAAGAACCATCAGAATAAAGAAGTGTTATAAAACATTTCATTTCATAAAGTTTTATGTATAAAATATTTGTTCACAGACAAGTTTTACTTATGTTATCATTTTATTTTGTAATTGCTACTTTATCAAATCATGAAATGTATACTTATATTAATCTGTGTCCCATTCAAGTGTAATGGGAAACAGATCAATGTAAGTCGAAAGCACTTTCTTTTGAATCACATTTGTATGCTAATAATGTTAACATTATTGGACAATTGTATTGATGTAAAATATAATTTAACTATACAAATAAAATACGTTCAAATCAATGAATCTGTAAATGTGTTTCCAGTATACAGTAAAACCTGTCCTAAGCGGCCAATCAAATAACGACAAAACAAAGGTGTTTAAGACAAATGGTAGCTTAATGAAGGTCAAACGTATTGCCCAATGCTCTGTTGGAGCATTCTGCAATATTTTTGACTTGCATTAAGCTATAATCGGTCTTGAAAACCAATTTTTAATCTTCTTTTTGAATTGCCGCCTTAGACAGGTTTTACTGTACATGGTTTACAAAGAGTTAAATGTCTTGTTTACCAATCTTTCTTACAGATTTATTAAAAGCAACGCTAGCCATGAAGATAAGAAATACAGGTTATATACAAGACATAGACGATCTATCAACAAATGATTTCCAGTTTCTTTCTTCAAAATATTGTAAACAGGTAATTAGATATCAGGGCCCGGAATTACAATGCCTAAGTTAAGTATTGATGTTTCAGGATGCGAAAAATAACGTTTAAAAAAGATTAAAACCAAAATAGTTTTATTTTTTCAGAAGATCACAATGATATCTTTGACAACAAATACAACATCGATCCAGGCGATTTATTTAGCATTTAATATAGCATGTTGAAATATCAATACTTAACTTTAAGTCTTGCTTAACTTTAATGAGGCATTGTAAATCTGGGCCCTGTCAGTTTATTTTCTTATTAAATCTTGTGTACTGACTAAAAACAGAAATGATTCGTTAGTTATTCTCCAAATATTAAATATCACAGTAGATACACCAACGTTTATACGAAGTTTTTTCGGCGTTAAGTGTTTACTGGGTTATTTGTTAGATTATTATAAATTGGTTTGATTAGTTACCTCTAATATTAACGGCATTGTTGCAATCTGACCTGATAAACGCTGGCTATCTCACGACAGGTGTCCTTATCAGGTCATGATAACTTTTTGAATGACATTGACAGTGATGCTGAATCAACACAAAAATCGATAATTACGTCATAATCGTTAGTTTGAAGAGCGAACCAATGGGTACACTGATAAATAGAATACCAGGTTCACGTCTTTTCATATCAAGTTTACCAGGCTCGGTTTTGAGAATGCATGTCAAACCGCTCAAGCTTCGCCATTCAACAAGCATCCTCAAAGCCTTGCCTGTAAACTTGATATCAAAGGACACTCACCTAGTATTCTCTATTTATCGCGATAATGAAAAACATTATGGATCCTTATCCACCGGCTTTATCAGAAGCTATTCTTGATCTTCACTGTTTGCAATAGAGGGTATTATAATTAAAAGAAAATATGAATAGTTTCTATTTTGAGTCAGTATATTTGGGTATCAATGTTAAATTATTGAGAATGGCGTCGTATAATTAACCCACTTTAGGAGTTTATCTCGCTAATTTTCCAATCTGAATGGCCCTAGGGTCCCTTCCCAAAATTACAAAAAATATCCCGGACGTGCTCAAAGTACTGACAGAGCCTTTACTGATCGCCACTATCATCAATATGTGTTTAACAGAAAATTGATTTAATATTGTTTCTGATTATTCAAGGATGTAAAGTGAATGCACAGTCGATACCTGTGTCTCGAAAAACTTGATTTATTGTGCAAAGACAATGAGCCGCGACATGAGATTTCCAACAATATGGTATGTGCAACCAGCAAAGGACCAGCCTGCGCATGCGCGCAGTCTGACCAGAGCCATTACTAGTCGCTTAAAAATTCTATGAATATTAAGCTATTGATTGAACACCATTTGGAGTTTTTAAGTTTAAAGGGGGGCTGCACAGACACCTCAGAGTATACACTTGTCAAAATACCACATTGTTGGAAATCACATACCGCGGCTCAAATGCACTTGATTGACGAACAAGTGATTATGAAATTGTCATTTTTTATCTATCAGTCTAAACATATGTTTGATTTGCTGATAGATAACGCATTGGCCACTCAATGATGGGCCTGACGTAAAAAAATAATCGGTGGGTCGGTGCCTGATACTTGTTTGTGGCTCAATTTGAGTTTTTTTTTTAGCTCTGACTATCAATGAGTCGTGAGCCCTTTTCTTAGTTTCATCAAAGTTTGGAAGTTGAATGAGATTGTTTCTCTATGATGATACATTGCTGAGATTGTTTCTCTATGATGATACATTGCTGAGATTGTTTCTCTACGATGATACATTTCTATAGCTTGGAAGCACACATGCGACATTTTTGTGCTTTAACAACAACGGAATGTAGGGCGAAGATTTTGTATCAGTAAGCTGCATTTAATACCCCTCACATTGGCTGCTGTCCGTGCAACGGCGCTGGTTCTGCTGTTGTTAATTCATTGTTGATTGTTGCTCCCATTGTGGGATTCTGTAAGTGATCTATGTTTTGTTGTGCGTTACTTAAAATGCGTCTATTCTAGTTTTACAATCATCTCGATGTGAAAGAGAGAGTTGTTTGCTTAGCTTTGCTTGCCTTCCTGGTGTCCCTTGATTGTTGTGTGGCTCTTCCTTGTGATGCCACGGGTTTGTCTGTAGTTTGTGATTCAGGTATTTCATGGTCATACTCACTTTTTAAAACGGTTATTCTGAGTACCCTAAACACATGTGATCCAGAGATAAGAAAAATATTTATCATATGACGTCGCGTCTGGGAGTGAAATAACGCCATGCAATAAAATCTGTAAACCACTAGTGGTTTATCGATTTACGGGAAACGTTATTACGTCCATAACAACGTTGCGTACATGATGACAAAATCATAACGTTTTTACGCCAGAAATGAGATTTCAACGTATTTGTCATATGATAAATAGAATCTAACATTCGTGCTCTTGTATTATTTAATTTTTATTAAACTCGTTGCGAAAAAGAGATAAAATGCTCGGCAAGCCTCGCATTTTATCTCTTTTCCCCAACTCGTTTAATAAATTCAATAAAACATGAGCACTCATGTAAGATCCTCTATGTATATATCATTAACTCCATTCTCTTATATAGATAATAGGCTGTTTGACTGATGCATGCGGCCATTTGTCTAAGTCAATGAACTCATTAACATCTCTGTCTATAATTTCCGTAAGAATTCATCCAGCAGACTATTGTTTTTCATTATTTATAAACGTCATTAATTTAAAATCTAATTTATTGAGTTTGATTGACGTATGCAATGTGCATTTATCCATTTTGAAATGCAAAGCCACCACTTTGACAAGTGAAAAAACTGCTTAATTTCACATTTGCATATGCGTCTGCATATACGCTCGTATGTAAATTGATTTTAATTGATGAGTACGAAACGTTATTCATAATCCGTTTAATACTTCGTCAACTCAATTCTAGTAAATTGGAACAAACATGTTCAGAAAGAAAAAGTGAAAGACATTTATCAAATGCAAAATATATAATATGAAAAAATAAGTTAACGATTCGGTTATATACAGACTTGTCTTTACTTGCATTTAAATAATCTGGAAAGAAATAGAGAGAACCTACACTATTAGAAAACAGCAGAGTCGATTTTATTGAGTTCTGTTCATGAGAACTAATGGATTTACAGGAAACGTTATGACGTCCATAACAACATTGCGTACATAATGACAAAATTATAACGTTTTTACCTCAGAAATCAGATTTCAAAGTATTTGTCATATGATAGATTGAATTTAACATTCGTGCTCTTGTATTATTAAATTCATTAAACTCGTTGCGAAAAAGAGGTAAAATGCTCGGCAAGCCTCGCATTTTATCTCTTTTCCCCAACTCGTTTAATAAATTCAATAAAAGCACTCATGTAAGATCCTTTATTTTTGTTGTTGCCCCGATTGTATGTGTTTTTCTTCTGTTTGGTCTTGGTCTTCTGATTTAATCTTAGTGTTTTTTTTTAGTTTGCAAAAAAGCTTTTTATATGGAACCTAAACTCTGTGCTTCCATTCCAGGAGTGTTTACTCACTCTTTTAATAATGTTTACTCTTAACTGTTTTGCAAAAAAAAAAAAAAAAAAAAAAAAGACTTTAAACCACTGAAAACTGAAATGCTCTGTACAGAATTTCACGTATAACTGAATTTCTCATATTAAAAAGTGCCTACACTGTATAAAACACTTATGGTCCTAAATACCAGATATACAGGTTCAGTTAAGACATACATTTCCCACCATTCTTGTAACACATAAAAGTAATTGTCCACTAAATTATTAATGAAAACAAACTAAACGATAAAAAATAATGAACCAGAGACAGTCTACGAACATCTCACGGAGTCTAAGAATATCCAAACTTTATAATAAGCTTAAATTCTAAAGCGGAGTCATGAACTGCAAACTGAGTCTGATATACTTGTAATATAGTGGTTTACTGAAAGTTTTGACGAGCAAAGGACGATATATGCACCTTCTACAGTTTTCTCTCTGAAAGGGAAACGTCGACTGACATCAACATGTGAATTTCTTTATACACCATGCTTTCTGAAACAGACTAAGCTGCTTAAAAATAGTGACTTAAGACTATAATTAGAAGCATACTTCCAAATAAACGTTAAAACCAAATTCCCATGCTAAATGCTTTAGCCTGAACAATAATATCACAAGAAAGAATGACCGAAAAGAAATTAAGAACTTCTAGCGATAAGGCGTATATTTTCCCTAGTTGACATGATTACAAACACCAAATTTTCAAATTGCCCTAATATTTTTAAAAATTGTGTAGTTTGGCAGTAGGCAACAAAATACGTTTTAAAGCGATTCGCTATTTACAATACGGTGTAAACGTGCACTTTCTACCCCCACCCCTCATTTAACGCCTTTATACTGGGTGCCGTTTAGACCAGATTTTGAGTTAACGCATTGCGAATTTAAAAAAAATAAAAGTGCTAAACTGTTAAGGATATAAGTGCTCTTCATTTCCAAAACCTTACCGTATTCCTTCTGCGCATGCGTACAAAATACACCTAAATTGTGACGTTTGTCATTAGAAAGATGAAACAGGTGTCTTTCAGTTTATTTTTAGATGCTTTGCCCCCTAGACCCAAGATGCCCTTTGGACAACGACATGTCGCTATAAACATTTACAACATATGTAAAGGGCATCTTGGGTCGTTAAATGAGGGGTGGGGTAGAAAGTGCACGTTTACACGATATTGTAAATGGTGAATCGCTTTGAAACATATTTTGTTGCCTACTATGCATATTTTACTGCCAAACTACACCAATTTCAAAAACATTAGGGCAATTTGAAAATTTGGTGTTTGTAATCATGTCAACTAGGGAAAATGTACGCCTTATCGCTAGATGTTCTTTCCTTCTTTAATTTCCAATATTCCTCATAGACAACTTCAGTTGAACCAAAGCTGAAGTTTTCAAATTGTAAAGTCCCCCTTGTTTTCAAGTGTCTTTTTTTCAAATTTGGTAGAGACCATGCGCGTATATATAAAGTTTTGTCAGAGGGAGACCAACTTTTACACCGTTTTATAAGCTGATGAGGGGAGACATGATCCGCTTACACTCACTAAAATCGTGCCGTCATAGGCCCACCAGCTTAACTTCATTTAAACGTGCCAATGATGGCCCAGCATTGAATGCTGGCTTGTAAGTAGTCAGGTGATCTGTGCCGGTATTGGTAAGAACCCTATATTTTTTATGTTTCAAGGATGGGATCTGGACCCCATGACCCATTCTTTGGATCCACATATTGACACCATATTAGACCTTTACACGTAAGTTACTGTTCTAATATTGGTAGACAAATAAAAAAAATCGTAAAATCGAAGAAGGTCTTTGTAAACAAAATCAGGCTGGATTTAAAGAAATGTTACATTATGACTTACAAATAATTATGTCTTTTTCTTTCAGATGGACGTGTTTTATTCCCAAAGTCAGTTTCGTGACACGTATAGAGGATGCGAAGTCCTTGCCATTAAGTAAGTGAAACTTTATTACTTAAGATTCTTGCTATTTTACACCCAACAAATATGCCAACCGTTTACTTACACTTTATTGATTTTCTCCAAACTCTAAAATAATCTGACAATTCTTTTTTCAAAATAGGCGATCATGGCATTTACCACAGTCAGCAAAAAATCTCAAAATTAACCACATATAACAACATAATGCCACGCTTTAGATTGATACGCCCGTTTCTAAAGCCCCATATTCAGCTTGTTTTTGTCATGATTTTCTGCAATATTAAATTTTCTACGACAAAACATTTTCATTTCTAAAACCAAACATTTATTGAACACTTTAATGCAAAAACAACAATACTCAGGCAGACAAATGGCGATGTTTGGACGAAATGTTAAAATATACCCCATCACCATATGCTAATTCTTGTGATTTTTTGAAAATGAGGGGGGTGGGGGGGCTTCCTGTCCTCGTCAAAGCCTTTTGGTGCAGCTTTCTTAATTATGCAAAGCCGTTTTGTTGTAACGTTTACTGCGATACTGACTATTTTGGGCTGCAAATGGAATTTTAGAATGCTTTACAGAAAATGAAAGAGATGTAAGTGGATGGTTGGCATTTGTGTTAAATTAACCCTTTTCAGACTCATGGCTACATACAATAAAGTCAGGATGATCCATTACTTATGAGCCGTGACATGATATTTCCAACAACGTGCTATTTTTGATAGGTGTAGACTCAGACACGCCTGTGCAGCCTCCTGTTAAGCTTAGAAACTCTAAATGTTGTTCAGCCATCGAATATTCAAGCGACTGCCTAGCGAAGACCCTGATCAGACTGCGCATGTACGCAGACTGGTCTGAGCCTTTGCTGGTCGCACATACCACATTGTTGGAAATCACATGTCGCGGCTCGTATATATTTAGGGTTAAAAGGTTTTAATTCCAAGAAATATTGTATTTCTTTGTCTGAAGATCGATATTGTCTGAGCAAACAGAGCAGACCCTGATGAAATGCCGCATTTTCATCTGGATTTTCTCTATTTGCAAAAGTGTCCGTTTAGGGGGTTTAGTCTACTGCTGCGTGTTAGTCACCATTGTTATATATTTTAGAGGAAACGTATGCTCCAGAAAATTCCAGAGATTAAGCAAGTGAATTAACACAAGTGAATGCGACAGAAAAATGCTTTACCTCACTGATGGTACAGTGAGGAAAAGATACGGTACGAGAATTGACACGTAAACATGTCAACAATAGTCGGTCTATCTGCCCAAACCAGGACGATATTCGAGAGACTCGTAAAAAGGAGAAGCAAACCACCAATAATAACAGGTCCCACGAAATTTACAGCTCTAGACAAAATAAACAGACGTGTTAAAAATAAAGTTTCATTGGAAGAGACATCTATTGTAAGCTTTAAGTGCACTTATTCAGATTAACCTGTTAATGATGGATCATCTCACCTGCATTATATATATGAATACGGACGATGACGTTCGATAATTTAGGATTGAAATTCAGATTTTTAGCCCATACTGTATGATGAAAAACATTAGAGTATTAATGGGCCTCGATGCGAGAAAAACTGTCTTCTGAGGTTTGTGAACAACAGAGGCGCAGACCAGCCTCCGCATCCGCGCAATCTGACCAATCCGCATCTGTTATTCGTTTTTTGAAAGTATCATATCTAGACTTGCTACTTACGAAATTTCAATTTTTCTAGCTAGTCTTTGTAGCTGAGCAGACTAGTATGAATCACACAGAAGACAGGTTTTGTCACGTCCTGGCCCATTTAATGTCTACGAAGCTCGAATTGCTTCTCATCATCAAGTGTGCAAGCTAAATATCTATATTAGAATCCTTCTCTTTAAATTTATACACTGAATTTTCTTCAACCAAACCCTTTACTAATCCTCCTAAAATGAATTATATTTGAAACGGGTGTTTTAGAGCAGCTAGCGTAAGCATTTTACCATCTAATAAGCGTCATAGAATGTATATGGAAGCAAATATATAAGAGCGAAATTCGTGCGCATGAGGGCTTGGCGATACGTGAATGACGTCACGCAAACGTATGTAAACAACGAATGCCATTGGCTGCCGTTGACGTTTCCCCACAGTCTTGATGTGTTTGTTCAATATTTTGCAAAGAGAAATGCAAGGTAAGAACGAGGGTAAGTATCAGGAATCGATACAATCAAGCACCACATCTGATCCAGGGGATACCAATGAGAAAGTGACAACTTCACAATTAGACATCACAAACCTCCCATTTTATCGTTTTTACCCAACTCGTTTAATGAGTTCAATAAAACATGAAAACTCATGTAAGATCCTCTATCTATTTGCAGAAATCATTACATCAACTTTACTCTGTTTTTCATCGAAAAAGAAGCAACATCTAGTGAGATTGTAGATGTGATTGAGTCCTCAGCGCCAAAGGTACAAAAGGACAGCACTAATATAGCGCTAGTAGATAAGTTTGAATTAGAATTAGACTCAGTGAAAGTGACAATGGAGAGACAAGTTGAACCTGATACTTTCAACAAAAAGAATGTAGAATCCCCACCTCCACAACCTCCCCCACCTGTACTAAACGAGAATGATAAGAAAGTTATTGTTACTGATAAACCACAAGACTCTGTTACACAATCTACCCAGAAACAGGAGCTGACGACGGCAGCCACTACGAAGAAAAAAGTTCCAGAGGAAGAGCCTGGTAAGTAATATCGATTTTCATAAGGAACAAGCGCGAACCCAGAAAGTTTTGTTGGGGGTGGGGGTTCAAAAAATTAAGATTTTTTCGTTTGGTCTTCATATTTTAAAAAGGGGAGAGGGGGCCCATACCAATATTTTAAGTGGGCCACTATCTGCCCACAAGCGAAACTCTTGTGGACTGATGATGGCACCTTGTGGTAGCGTGATTTTCCAGGGCCGGGGGGGGGGGGGGGGGGGGTTGGACCACCTGTATCCCCTCTTGATTGCATGAGGAAGTCCAGTCATCTGTAAGTTATCAGTAGTTTTAACTTATGGATTAGAATAGGAAATAATTAAAATAATTCAGCGAGACATCCACTGTTTAATTGAGTCATATAGAGAGGTAGTAGAAATTACAGCAACTCTCATGCCCCTTATTCCAGACAAAGGTGTATTCTGCTTAGAGATGGCTAATTTCAATTTCCAAAAGTACCAGGTTATATGTATTGAAGAAATATCTATCTATCTATCTATCTATCTATCTATCTATCTATCTATCTATCTATCTATCTATCTATCTATCTATCTGTCTGTCTGTCTGTCTGTCTGTCTGTCTGTCTATCTATCTGTCTGTCTGTCTGTCTGTCTGTCTGTCTATCTTGCGTGATGCCCTCATGGGCATTATCAGCAGAGATGTACTTGTACAGTTTGGGTTACTAATAGAATGACATAATTTTGGAAATCTTTACCTAGTATTGCAAAAATGGCTATTGATTTCACAAGGTACAAATGCAGCAGTCTTGTTCTGATTTACTCTTTGTACACTAATGAATTTTTCCTTCTGGTTTGATAAATAAACTTGGGATGGTCCATTGCACATGACTAGGGGTGTCAGGTTATATTTTAAAAAATATTGTATTTTGTTTGAAGATGTTTTTACCTTTACAAACAGTGTAGACCCTAATGAAATTTCATCTGGGTCTTCAATGTTTGCATAAGTACTCATTAAGGAGTTTCCTGAATACAAAGGGTTAAAAACCTTATTCTGGTCTTGAATTAACTCTTACTCTGTTAACTTAATTTTAAACAAAGTTATCAGAAAATGAGACAAATCTTTAACACACCCACTCCAACAAAACAAAAACATGAAAATAAAAAAATGTTTTAAGGAACGAGTTAAACACAATATAATACATATCGTAGTCAAACTTTAATCTCTTCATATTTCAGTATATTCCTGGAGACCATGTTCTAAGTATGAAGGTGGATATTTTCCACACCCAGTTTATTGTGATAAATTCTTCCAGTGTACGAATGGACAAACCATAGAACATAAGTGTACAAAAGGACTTATATACCATTGGAACGATAAAACATGTGTGTCAAAGTAAGTGAATACCAATCGATTTTTTACATAGCAGTTATCTTTGTAAACAGCATAGGCTACTTCATTTTTTTATAAACCCTACCTTCACTGGTGGAGATGTTATTTTTATTTTCGATGTAACTTGCAAGAAATGTATTTTACTCCATTATGGATTATCATAAAGTTTTAAATAAAGTACAAGCATAAAATATGTTTACTATAAATATAAACAGTTCATCATCTTGTGTGATGAAAACATCTGCATTTGCACTCGTGCTCCAGACCCTGCACTCCTGAAAATGCAAGTGTTTATGGAACGATCCATGACAGATTATAATTTGCTATATTTATGATTCTTGCTTAATCAACACAATTGATGACACAATTTTATGCGAGAGTGAAAAATGTCACTTAATAGATATGTTATTTTTCAACAAAAAATACCATTCGTACTCGTGATCAGTTTTAAAACTTAACACTGCTTTAGTTTGACTACAAAATAGATTTACTTTGATTGTGTGCTAAAACAATAGGCCATTTTTCAACATTCCCAGGAATTCTATATAAGGCAAATATCACACTTTTCTGTGAAATATACTTCTTGTCTATGACAATATAATTTTTCTCAGCTTAGTATAATCAGATTCCCCGCCAAATGAATGCGTATTCAGCCAACCCAACTATGCACTGCAGGCAATTTGCAACGGTTCAACTTATATCATAGGATGTGATTTTACCATATTATTCACAGTTAATATCTTTATGTCAGATTTATGCCGAATGTGGAATGCCCAGACCCAGACAAAGCACCACCCAGACCAACTACACCAGCAACAACTGCATCCAGCGCAACAACCCCAAAACCAACTACTCGTCTAAAGAAAACAACACCAAAGAAAACAAAGATAACAACAACAACGAAGAAGCCACGTATTTCTAAAATAATCATCAATAGTTCAATCACAGCGATTGCTGGAAAATTTGCAGGGAGACCAGGTAAGTGCTTGAAGACCAAGACACAAAATTTAGACTCTATGCTCAGCTATAGATACTAGCTAGAATAGTAAAATGTTTCAAAGAGCAAGATTGAATGTTATACTTTTCAGATAGCAAATAGCACATGCGCTGATCCTATATATGGGATAATGCACTGTTTGTTGTCATAAAAACATTGATAGCAACAGTGTATGACACGAGACTGGCTATAGTACATTCAAAAGATATGATGACTACTTAGTACATACATAGCAATATATGTAATAAAGCATAGCACACATTGATTTAAAGTTAACAAACTATGTCAAAATGAAACCAGCATGGGTAAGGGAGAAGAGTACAACTTTTATGTGCCTACCGTGGGAATTAACAATATATCAAGCCCAAACAACAGCCCTACAAAACCTAACAAAATGGGAGGGAGTAATGGGTGGGTAAATGTGAAATGAATAACATCAATATTTTCAACATCCGTGTATGCGCATTGCTTGCGAGAGACTTACTGCTGTTACCAGCAAGAGTGTAAGCTAAATAGAGAGCACAATAGCTGGCCCCGACATAAATGCACTTAAGCTTCATTTCTTAAGTTTTTTATTTATAGCAACCAAAACAATTTGTTAAATAACAATCTGCCGCCTTCACTTATACTGAATAATAGATCCTTTCAGTAAGATAAAAAAACAACATGAGAAACGCAAAGCTTTATTCAACACAGGTGGAAAATTCCTGCATATTGATGGAAATTTGACAGTTGAAATCACGAAAAGTGATCGATTACAGCATGAACAATAAAACATTTGTAACAGCCAGTGTAATGCATACAAATCTTATACGAAATATATATTTTAAAGTGACCCGACCCCAATCGATCCTTCTTTGATCAGCCAAAGTGAGGAAGACTGGTGTTCACGCATTAATTTAGCGCTCGTTCTGCTGAACCCAGACTTATCCTTTTTTTGAATACACTGTAGATCCAGATCAGCTGGCTTCTGAAGAAGCCAGCTGATCAGGATCAACACCGTTTTCTACTTTAATTGAAGAGACATGCTTACAGCTGAAATCCTGCAGGATAATAAAAACAAAATGGGGAGGCGTGTAGTACATAAGATATTCAGCATGACAAGGGTTAACAGATGAATTTGACCAGGAAATGCAACAATCACTGATTAAAGTCAATGTAGAGGAAGAGACGCAAGAACAGTGACAAACAATAAACCATACACACAGAAAGTTACAAAAACTTAAAAAAAATCAAACTGTTTCTACCTTTTTGAGATTAAAGTTGCATAGTCTGTAACTTTTGATCTTTTAATTTTAGAACTTATGTTTCTATTTTTCAAGAACATAGTAAAAAACTAAAATTCAGGTATACATTTTACCAATTTCGTAAATCTAAACAAATAATCAGTATCAAAACAACAGCATTTATGTTAAAATTAACTGTCTATAATTATTGGCGGGACGCAAATAATTACCAACACGAGAAAAACACACCTGTTTATAAGATTATTCACTTTTCCGTGCAGTTTTCAGCTATAGTGAACATAATTATTGTGAAAGCGTAACTTAATTCTACTTTTACAAATGATTTTAAAAGAAAATAAAAAATTTCGAAAAATGTTCATAGTTGCAGACTTAGTCTCTTTAACTCCAACTTAGTTTACCCATGTAAAACAAACCAATTTTCCCCTTCTTATCAATTGGACACAGACATTTACAAAATAAGCCAAACTTCCAAAAGTAAGCGAGTATGACCAGGAAATGCCACAACCAAACACTGCAGATCTACCCATGATAACTATTTCTTCCTCATTATGCTAATAACCTATTTATGACAAAATTATTTTCCCATTCTGATCAATTGGACGAGTCCATTTCAAATGGTTGGGTTCTTGTGTGGAGTTTTCATTTCTTATTCAAATTTTAAAAGAACAGAATGTACTCAAACATTGAGACACCGATCAGCGTTTGGTCTGGGTCTGCACTGTTTGCAAATATGTCATTGAAAAAGAACCCTACACAATTAACAATAAATGAACACACACCCTTAGTATATTGGTACATCTGTAAAGTCATAAACAAACATTTGAATGCCAGAGTATGTTTCAAGGTAGTCCGAGTTTTCTCTGACGTTTTAGTGGCTTTTCTTTATTTTGATATTTGCCACTACCAGTGGCAAACATCAAAATATGGAAAAGCCACTTAAACATCAGAGAAGGCTTGGATTAGTTTCAAGGAAACGTCTTAAAAGTAGATCCTTTAAGAAAAGAAGTGTAAAATCAAAAAAAAAAAATTAAACAACGCCAATATACATGCCTTTTAAAATCGGCAAATTGTAATGCTGCAAATATTAAATTTTGGTGTATGATATTTTCCAGATTATCCGGCCGACCCATGCCAAACTGGCAAAAATGGTGCATTATACCCCCACCCGAATGACTGTGGAAAGTTTATACAGTGTGTAAATGGCCAAGTTCAGAAGATGACGTGCGCTCCCAAACTTGTGTTTCATCCGGGTAACAAGCAGTGTATATTTCCCACCAATCCGGAACTTGTTTGCCCGGATATACAGCCATGCAAAGAAAAGGATGATGGGTATTTTCCACATCCGTTTGATTGTTCTAAATTTATTCAGTGTCAGTTTAAAAAGGAAGTTGTTTTAGCGTGTCAGACTGGACTAGTGTGGAATTCAGGGGTAAACAGTTGTGTACATAAAACTCCAGATTACGTATGTCCGTACGATAGTCTATACCGATGATAAGAATAGCCATAAAATTTAAATAGCATGTGGTGCAACATCTTGAAATATTGGGTGCAACGTAAGGTCATTCCTAAGTAAATACGTTTTCTTGAATAGTGTTATACGTTACCCATTACGACTTGAATGTTGTATGGGGTCTTTATTAACCTTTTTCATTCTGGATAACGGTAAAATGTTACATTGGCAAACAGTGAAGTCCCAGATGAAATGCCGCATGAGGCGGCATTTTATCAAGGTCTGCACGGTTTGCCAAGATAAAAAACAATCTTTAGGGGGAGAAATTCATAATTTTATAGAAATGCTAACAGGAAACCGCTTAATTTACAAAATGGACAATATATAATGCCATACTTATTGTATAAATATGTATGTGATACTAGTAATTGGTTAAAATGTCTGGTTGAATCATAGGGCAATAACCAAAGCAACATGTGATAATCTGATATATACGTAGATATTATCTTCTGTTACGTTTATGGCAGAATGATAGCCAGAAATAGTTAATGTAATATTCCAGACTACTTAGAGCCCCCACCCTATTATTAAATATATTGATGTCGAAACTTCATTTTAAGACACAGCCAAATGGCCATTTCTGGCGATGGCACTTAATAATTGAATTATGTTGTTGAGTTTGTGCGCCTGTGTCAAACATTTATAGTAGGTCAACATGACATTGCACTTTTTGAATGACGTCGATGATATGATCAATAAATACGTCATAATCGCCATTTTGAGCAGTGAACCAATCGGTTAACTGATAAACCAGTTTCGCATCTTTTGACATCAAGCTTACCAGGCTCTGCTCGGCAAGCCTCTCGATTCAACAAGCGTTCTCAAAGTATTGTCTGGTAAACTGGATATCAAAACACACTCACCTAGTATTCTTTATGATATTGATGTCAAAACTTAGTTCTTAATTTTAAGACCAGAACTCGAGGTTATAAAACTTGAGACCATGTGTCCGCAAGCAGCCAATCATTGCGCTTTATTTTGAGTCTGAGACTGCATTAAAGTTTTATATTCTCGTGGCCTGGATACAGCCAAATGGACATTTCTGGCCATGGCATTGTATAATTAAATTATTTTGTCGAGCGTGTGCGTCTGTGTCAAAACAAGTATAGTATATGAATTGTGTATAAATAGAGAGAATGTTCAGGTATAAAAGTATGTGTACATTTGTTTGTCTCTGAGTATGTAACTTGATTTTCGAAAAAAAAATAATGTTTATATGTATTAATGATTGTGTTTAGAAACCAATAAAACTACATTTATTTGAAAGCTCTTTTTATTATGTCCTATTGCAACACATGCGCTGATCCAGAAAGTTTTGTCAGAGGGGCCCAACGCTGACAACGTTTTTTTATATTATGTTTTCTTTCTTTTTCAGTTTTTTTAAGTTTTCTAGTTAATAGCTTTTTTTCATTTTTTTATATTTCAGTTGATGAGCACTATTTAGCTTAAACAATATTTATTTCGAAAGTACAAAGCATGTTATATTAATACAATAATATATAAGCGAATAGCAGGATTTAAAAACAAGCAATACTGCTTATATGCATAGTTTCCTGCGTGGTATAAGTAATATAAATAGCAAGCCAAGTTTATAGCTGGTGCAATATTTCAAAAGTATAATTCTATAATTAACAACGTCATATCATCATTTTGGTAACGTATCAGCGTCCTGGTGTTTTGCACAGGACGCTTAAGCGTTATCAATACCATGATCTTGACAGTGTGGTACATCTTTGAAATTGTATAAGGTTTTATAAATAAATGTGAAGATATAAGAGGTTTAATAATGCAGTATTCTAAATGTGAGAGAGAGAGAGAGAGAGAGAGAAAGAGACAGAGAAAGAATAAAAGAAAGCGAGTGAAACAGAACGATGATAGAGTTTTATAGCGTTATCATTGAATTCAGATACCTAGAACACACAGCAAAGCAATTTGTTCACCACCCATCCCAATATCCAGAAAATCTATCAAATAGTGTCATTATAATTTTATTGTTCTTTCTGGGTATTGGTGAGCGATATTTTAAATGTGCTTAATTCATATTGAAGGTCAATCCATTAATTATAAGACAGTTGAATTTCATGTTTTCGCTATCATAAATGCAACCACAATGCCCTAATGAAAGAGGCAATGGGGCAAAATAAACTTTTCCAAAACGTATCACTTTTGATGTATTACTTTAGTTTTGCGATTGGACAAATTTTAATTCTAAAGAACCTGTCTGAAAGATAGGTTATTAAATTGTTGTTTTACGTTCAAATCAGCCTGGATAACCATTCGAGTAACACACATTATAGTTGTGTTTTTACGTACATACAACTTTTTGTGAACTTTATAGTGCTTTCAATGGAATTTCCCAAAATAGATTGTTTGCCGTTTTTCTTCCAACCCTTATTATAGGTCTGATTTCGACAGGGTAAGTACCATTGATCAATCCATGACCGATTTTGGTCACCTACTATGTCGTCACAATTGAATGATCTAAAAGTCGAATATGTTTGAAACTTGTACTATCAGGCTCTACTGTAGAGCCTCTTTCTACCTATGACCAAAAGTCACGCTTGAGTGATTTTACCTGTTTTTTCGCTTATCATGCCTCTGATTTTGATGGGCTTTGGTCATATCAGATGGAAACCTCATAACTTGCCATGTTGTCATGCTTCAGTGGTGGTTTTCCCCTCATGTTTTACGTACAAGGATTCGTTTATTGGCTTATGCAGGGACTTGTACATGTAAGGCGTGCAAAAAATTTTGTAAGGCTTTAGGGCAAAGGATAACAAACGCAAAATCATTTCTGTGACATATATATTTTATTCATTTGAATCCTGTGACATAATTCAGTGAATAATTAAATCATTGTTTGTTTGTGAATTAATCGTAGCTTAGTATTTTCTTTAATTCAATCGTCATCCTCCGTGCCATTTTCTTCGTTCTCATCGTCAACTTTTGGAGGGAGATGTTGCTTTAACAGATCTTCAAAAAGGTATTTTCGTTTTGAAGATGCATATTTCCACGCTTCTTCCAGATCATAATCTTCCTCTCCTACTAGTCGTTTATCGGATTCTTTAATAGCTTGAAAAAGGCGATCGTGTTTGATCGACTTATACCATAACATCTATCTACAAAATGGCTAATAATAGCCTTTCGATACAAGGACCGTTACTGCTTAAACGCTGCTTGTTGGTCCATGTTCTCGAAATCCATTAAGTCCTTCACTCTGTCTTCAAACTTGGACTGACATTCTTTAAAGGCCTCGTTAATTATTTCGCTCCAAGGATCTTCCTCCTGGTTTAAGCCTCCTCCTCATGGAATGAAGCCTCCTCATCAGTATTCATGTCGTTATCGTGTTCAAAATTACAGTCAAAGTCTTTATCTGCCAATTCTTGATCGCCAGCACCATGTATAGTACGTTTGTGTCGAAGCATTTTGTCACATCTAATAAACGTTTTATCACATATATCGCACCTGTTCATGTCTGATAACTCTGGAATAATGACAAATGCCAGAAATCAGTCAATTTATATTCTATTGAGCTGTCTGTTTTCATCGCCTCATTGACTCCTCTTAGGCTCATTTGCCTCCCCATTGACTCATTTTGCATCCTCATTGACTCATTTGCCTCCTCATTGACTCATTTTGCCTCCTCATTGACTCCTCTTTGACTCACGTGCCTCCTCATTGACTCATTTTGCCTCCTTATTGACTCCTCTTTGACTCATTTGCTTCCTCATTGACTCATTTTGCCTCCCCATTTACTCCTCTTTGACTCATTTGCCTCCTCATTGACTCATTTTGCCTCCTCATTGACTCCTCTTTGACTCATGTGCCTCCTCATTGACTCATTTTGCCTCCTTATTGACTCCTCTTTGACTCATTTGCTTCCTCATTGACTCATTTTGCCTCCCCATTTACTCCTCTTTGACTCATTTGCCTCCTCATTGACTCATTACGCCTCCTCATTGACTCATTACGCCTCCTCATTGACTCATTTGCCTCCTTCACATTCGTTCTCTGAAATATATACTACTGATAATTTCAAAGTGTACCAACTTTAACATGCTGCCATAAACAAACTATACGTCAGAGACAAAAGTCTTGCAGTATTTTAAATGGGCAACCGCTGGCCCTTGAAATAGCGTGTTCAAATCGTAGGTTTACTTTGTATTTTGTTAGGAAATGCTGATTTTGTGCTTTTAATGATGGGTCAAGGTTGGGTACATACTTTTATATGAAGAAAAAAATAAAGAATCCATATTTGCCAATTTACAATCAGAAGTATCAACTGCATTTTGCACTCGTAAATACACGCCTACCAAACGGTCAGATGCTCAACCGCTGGTTGAGCGAGAAAAACAATTCGAGTGTCGTCCGGTTGAGATTTCGAGGAGCTAAATAGGTAAACAAATGTTGCATGTTCTGTATATTATAATTAATATTTCTTGTCCTAGCAAGAGAATCGAAAATCGGGGAATGTCATGCAACCTCTAAGGGGTCCCTACGTTTATGGTGTAAATAGGAGGTCAGAGGATTTTCTCCTTTTGTCAGATTTACTTTTTGCGTGAGGAAGGTGTACCAGAAGCAGATAAAAACGTGTAGAAATTCGTGCTGTTTTGGGCTGTGTATTCAATTTTATGATGTGCTCGAAGATGATATATACAGGCTTGATCATGACTGAGTTCTGCAACTGGAATTCAGATGATTATTTTCATTGAGCTTGTGCAATATGCGAAAAATCTTGGTGGAAAGTCCCGGAAAAATCTGGTTAAGCATCAGATAATAAAAATGATAAGAAAATTTAATAGCATCATTTGTCGTTTTTTTTTCACACCTCATAGTCAAGATAACGCATTCAGTCTGTTACATGGGCCCCATACCGTCATACTATTCCCAAACTTGGCGCTACAAATTCTTAAATTCTTGAAAAATGCCGAAAAGCAAACTATATGTAATAAAAGATTTTGGCATGAATATAAAATCATATGAATGATCATATGCGACTGATTATTAGTAGCATATGTCCTTAACAACGTGAGGGCCAAGTTTTGTTTTGTTTGTTTGGTTTGATTCTTTACGTCCCATCAACAATCTTTCAGTTAAACACGGACGGGTCTTCCTGGGGTCAACCAGTACTAAGCTAGGATGAAGAGGACCAAGTGGCCTTAAATCACTCACCTGAGTTTTGTTTAACGATAACATGTAGGTATCTGTTGAAAGCTGGCCATGTCCCTTGTGACACCTGGAGTAGGGCCGATTTTGGCCCCAGGGGCATAAGAACATCTAGCGATAGGGCGTACATTTTCCCTAGTTGACATGATTACAAACACCAAATTTTCAAATTGCCCTAATGTTTTTGAAATTAGTGTAGTTTGGCAGTAAAATATGCATAGTAGGCAACAAAATATGTTTCAAAGCGATTCACCATTTACAATACCGTGTAAACGTGCACTTTGTACCCCCACCCCTCATTTAACGCCTTTATACTGGGTGCCGTTTAGACCAGATTTTGAGTGAATGCATTGCGAATTTAAAAAAAATAATAAATGTGCTAAACTGTTAAGGATATAAGTGCTCTTCATTTCCAAAACCTTACCGTTTTCCTTCTGCGCATGCGTACGAAATACACCTAAAGTTGTGACGTTTGTCATTGGAAAGATGAAACTGGTGTCTTTCAGTTTATTTTTAGATGCTTTGCCCCCCTAGACCCAAGATGCCCTTTACATATGTTGTAAATGTTTATAGCGACATGTCGTTGTCCAAAGGGCATCTTGGGTCTAGGGGGGCAAAGCATCTAAAAATAAACTGAAAGACACCAGTTTCATCTTTCCAATGACAAACGTCACAATTTAGGTGTATTTTGTACGCATGCGCAGAAGGAATACGGTAAGGTTTTGGAAATGAAGAGCACTTATATCCTTAACAGTTTAGCACTTTTATTTTTTTAAAATTCGCAATGCGTTAACTCAAAATCTGGTCTAAACGGCACCCAGTATAAAGGCGTTAAATGAGGGGTGGGGGTAGAAAGTGCACGTTTATACGGTATTGTAAATAGCGAATCGCTTCAAAACGTATTTTGTTGCCTACTATGCATGCTTTACTGCCAAACTACACCAATTGTAAAAACATTAGGGCAATTTGAAAATTTGGTGTTTGTAATCATGTCAACTAGGGAAAATATACGCCTTATTGCTAGAAGTTCTTTGGACATACTGGGTAGAGGTTCACTAGGTGATAATCTAGTGATACATACCAAATATCAAGGCTCTAGGCCTTATAGTTTCAGACAAGAAGAGTTTTTTTATGTTTTCCCTATATAAGCTTATGTAAAATATGTGAACCCCGGGTCGGGGCCATTTTTAGCCCAAGAGGCATAATTTGAACAAGCTTAGTAGAGGTCTAAAACATGTAGGTAATGTTACATACCAATTATCAAGGCTCTAGGCCTTATGGTTTCAGAAAAGAAGAGTTCTTCGTGTTTCCCCAATATAAGCCTATGCAAAACATTTGACCCCAGGGGTATTGCCAATTTTGGCCCCAGGGGCATTATTTGAACATCTTGCTAGAGGTCTACTTGGTAATGCTACATACCAAATATCAAGGCACTAGACCTTATGGTTTCAGACAAGAAGAGTTGACTCATGTTTTTCCCTATATAAGCCTACGCGAAATATGTGACCCCGGGCGAGGCCATTTTGGTCCCAGGGGCATAATTTGAACACGCTTGGTAGAGGACCACTAGGTGATGCAACTTACCAAATATAAAGGCTCTAGGCCTTGTGGTTTCAGACAAAAAGACGTTTAATGCTTTCCCCTATATAAGCCCATTTAAAACATGTGACCTCCGGAGTGTGGCCGCTTTTGGCCACAGGGGCATAATTTGAACAAACATGGTAAAGCTCTACTAGGTGATGCTACGTACCAAATATCACAGATCTAGGCCTTGCGGTTTCCGACAAGAAGATTTTTTAAAGTTTTCATCTTGAAAATCTTTTTTTAGCCTGTATGACCTTGATATTTAATGGACCAAAACAATTTGTAAAGAGGGCTATATAAGGATTATTCCTGCCAAGTTTGGTTAAAACCCAGCCAGTAGTTTAGGAGGAGATGTCCTTTGAAGCAAGTAAAAAAAATTGCGGCTTTTAGATGGGAAGTAACCAGTACTGGGCCGGGAGGGTTTATAATATGTGTGTCTATTATATGACGGGAGCACCCGAAGACTCACCGAAGGTGTTTTTATGGAGAAACGGGAATCGAACCTGCGACCCCTGGTTTACAAGACATAGGTTTATCCCCTAACCCACGGCGGCTTGAAGCAAGTGTTGATGACGCACGAAGGACATCCAACGATCACAATAGCTCACCATGAGCCAATGGCTCAGGTTAGCTAAAAATCAGTTGTATAGAAATTGAAACGGAGAGAAAATGGTACTTTAAATGATAATCTTTCAAAATTTTATTGACAGCGGACCGATGACGGGCCACTAGCAGGGTGAATACAGATATGCTGTCTAGATTGATAAAAATACCTTTATCTTCCTTGAAAAATAGCATATTAACTGGCCTTAAAGATGGGCGTCCAAAAAAGTTAAAGATTATTTTGAAGGCTTGTCCAGCAAAAATGATGCGGCAAACATTTGTCACTATCAATACCAGCGGGCGGACAATATTTAAATATATAGAAGTATGCAAAATTTGATATAAATATACCAGGTGGTTCAAGAGTTTTGAGCATTTTCACTTAAAGCCCTAGGCCAGCCAAAACGATGCTCCGCAAACCCTTGTCACCATTTTGCATACCAGTGGCTGGACAAAATTGAAATAAATAAGTATGCAAAATTGATCCAAATATATCGTGCGGTTAAAAATTAATGAACATATGTTTGGGTACTCAAAAGAACCATCTCCTTGAGATGGTTCGATGTGTTATTGAGTACACACAACATATGTTTTGGTTGACAAAAAAGAAAATCGTCGTTGTGCATACCAGTGTCTCAACAATGGTAAAATGAATAAGTATGCAAAACGTGATCAAAATATCTGGTTCAGTTAAAGAATCGTGAGTATTTTCACTAAAAGACCTCGACCAGCCAAAATGACACTAGGCAATTCCTTACCAATGACTGAACGATGTTAAATTAAATAAATATGCCAAATTTGATCCAAATACTGTATGCCTTGCGATTCATGAGTTAATAGAATTTTCACTAATTGTGTACAGCCGGCTAAAATGATGCTCAGCAAACCCTCATATACCAAAAAGGCAATGCCAATGGTTAGATCATTCTGACATGCATTTCTATGCAAAGCTTGATCAAAATACGCCATGTGGCTCACTAATTATAACCATTTTCACTAACTGAAAACGGACAAACGGAGGGATGTAGGGACGGACAGATGGAATCACATAGTGATTATAGTGCATACCCAAGGGTCGTGCAATAAAAAAAAATATGAGCGTGCACCAAGCGAATACTCAGCTCAGCCTGGACATATGCCTATTCTGATCATAGTCATCGCTGTGAGCTAAGTGGTAGCTTGGACCAAAACTTTCTCCATTTCACAGATTTGTGTAACAACTTGACTTTTCGCTTACTGTAAAAGCCGCAACTTTAATATTCATATCTGGGTGTGGTTAGGCTATTTCATCTGGTAAGGAAGGGAAATCAGGTTTTATATACTCAAACAAAAAAGAAACTTCCGATTTTCATGGTACTGTATCTTTCGATCCAGTTAAGATGTTGCAGCAAAAATAAAACCAAAATGTTAATCAAACGTCCGACACACAAAAAATGGTAATAATTTGATTTTATCTCTGATCTTGAAGAGCTATTAACCCTAATGTACACACAGCTTTTTTCCATTATCATCAGGAAGTAACTCATCAAAATGTGACACAATTAACGTTAAATGGCAACCAGAAGCGTCCGACGATGAAAAAACATCTAAAAATTCCAAGTCTGCTTATTGAACGAGCGAAATTACAGCGCCAAATCTTTCATTTACGAAATTAACTAAAATTATCTCCCTTTGAATTAAACAAATAACAATTTAAGAACTTTCAAATCTCCTTAACCTAACATCATTTAAGGCCGTTTTTGCTTTAATTTGTTGTGTCTGTTTATGACAACAATTACACAATAGAGAAAAACAAAAACTAAGGCTGATGTCGGGCATCAAAGGTTCACTAAATCTGTGTTTTATATCCGACCCCTTAATGCAAAATCATCAGAGAATTTCCGTTATCAATTGTTTTGATGCTGATTAGTCTTAATTAATGTTAAAATGCTTGTGATGACGAAAAAACATCAAATTTGTTCGAATTTGTTGTTATCAAAATGCTGGACCAAAAATGAATTTCTGAGTGTTTTCAGCACGCCCGTGATCGATGTTTTGTGACAGAGTATGTAACAGACTAATGAATGTGGCCGTAAAAGCAATGCATAGAACTAGCCAGCTGATCTTACTAGAAAGTTTGTTCAGTGATGTTTAAATGTGCTTAAACAGTTCAGAATTATGACGGACACACAAGACACACAAGCTATTGATGTTTTGACTTTTGATTTGAAGGGTACTCGTGTTCACAGCTTTGTCAGCGGCTAAAATGATTATCAAATGGATTACTCTTAGGTGCAAATCATTTCTAAATGATCAGTTTGTAAGGTGAAAATTGGAATGAAATGCGTTCATACATTTGGAACTGACAGACATAAACGTCAAGCGGACAATGTCGGACATAACTATTTGCTTGAGTATTATAATTTGGTAAAGAGTTAATAAGCTTTTTGAGCCGCGCAAACGTGCGTGCATTTCAACAAAATCCTAACCGTATACACACTGAACTCACATTTATTAACCCTTAAAGCGCATAATCATAAAATGTATGTTTTTGTCGTCCACTAAACTATTTGGAGTCTCATAGATAAACAGTGTGGACCCAGATCAGACTTCTCCTGTAGGAGCAGTCTGGTCTGGGTCCACAATGTTTGCCTCCCTGCTTATGTTAAATAGACATTTTCAGATGCAGTTATTTTGCTGGCGTTTTAGGGACTAATGCCTCGGTTACATTTGCCTTACGACGAGTATACGATGCCCGTACGATGTCAAAATCACCGTTTCCGTGCGGCCTCCGCAGGGAGACCTTGCGATCATCGTACGGATTTACAAGCATCGTGGCCTCTTCGATTTTGTATAACTCCGCACAATGACAAATTTGAAAAAATCGTAAGCCCGTAGCCCGTAGACCCATCGCAGTGACATCGTACTATCCCCTACTATCCCTGTACGGGCACCGCACTGTGATCGTGAGGACAACGCAGGGTTTTAGATTGTCATCTTGGCCCAAAAATGATCGTAGACTCTTGCGATAGTCGTAAGGAGCCCGCAAGGTCGCCGCACGATGCCTTTGCAGGGCCCATAAAATCGTACGGACATCGGACGGTCATCCTGCAGTAACCCTAAGGCGATGGCACGATGATCGTGCGTTCGCCTTGCGACGTGTCAACAATTTCCCGGAGACTTATCATTAGATGTTTGTTTCATTTCAATATTTGTCTTCAGGTGAAGTCTCTAATACCACCACTCAGTGTGACTAAATATGGACACAGTTCAGTTTGCTGATGGAAGCAGTATAATCTTGGGCGGATCCAGAGGGGGGGGACAGGGGGTCCGGACCCCCCTGGAAAATCACAAAAATATAGTTTTTTTTATCAATACTGGTTCAGATCCCGTAGAAAATCTCAAAGCTACACATGTACCAAGCGAGCATTACATGGCGGGCCATCATCGGTCCGCCAGCGAAACTCCATTTAAAATGACGTTTCGCTAGCGGGCCAATAATGACCCCCGCTTTTAGTGGTATTTGGATCCTCTCTCGCCCTTATCAACTAAAAAAGTTGAGTTGGACCCCTCTGACATAGCTTTCTGGATCCGCGCATGCTAATCAGGACCCATAGAGTTTGTTTCCATGATAAAATTATCTGAAGTGCAATTCAAAATATGCACCTAACGTGAAATGCATATGCATTTTCAGTATATAAAATGCTGGTTGGATAAGGGGTTTAATAAATTAGATATGATTAATAAAAAGTCCAGATATTTTTGTGATTTATAACTCTGGGATTTTAATTTGAGTATTACTTAAAGGAATAAAATCTCGAAGTGAGAACATGTGACTAGTTCGAACATTGAAATTTGAATGAATGAATGTTCTACAAAATGTATTTTACTGAAAACGAGTGGCAAATGTGCTGACCAGGCCGAGTGGAAGAAAGCGCATTCTGATCAGTACCTTTGCTGTTCGCATTCAACGACTTCATTTTTGCTTATAACGCAGATCTTATGTGTTGCTGGCCGTAGAGTGCCTTTGAATGATTAAACTGAATAAAACCATAATAAGTGTTTTAGTCTACGCTGATACAATAAAAGCATCTTTATAGTTTCAATTAAAGTGATACATTTCGAATTATAAAAGTGTACTATAAAAAAGTGGTTGCAATATTCTGTGATTTAAACTTTATGAAAACTGCAGAACTTAGAAATCGACATTAAAATATACACAAACGTATCACGTACGGGCATCGTGCGATTTATATAGGGAGGTCGTGAAGATAACAGGATGATTGCACGATAACCTTGCGGTTGTCGTACGATATCCGCAAGGTCTCTGTAAAATTTTGCTTTAGTTTGTCGCCGAAAGAAATCGTAAGGTGATCGTAAGCAATGTAAACACATACGTCGTAGCTTTTAGCCGCCTACGATGCCAAAAAATCGTAGAGAAAATCGTAGACAAATAAATCGTACGACGACCGTAGCAAATGTAACCGAGGCATAAGTTCTGCAGTTTTCATAAAGTTTAAATCACAGAATATTGCAATCACTTTTTTATAGTACACTTTTATAATTCGAAAAGTATCAGTTTAATTGAAACTATAAAGATGTTTTTATTGTATCAGCGTAGACTAAAACACTTATTATGGTTTTATTCAGTTTAATCATTCAAAGGCACTCTACGGCCAGCAACACATAAGATCTGCGTTATAAGCAAAAATGAAGTCGTTGAATGCGAACAGCAAAGGTACTGATCAGAATGTGCTTTCTTCCACTCGGCCTGGTCAGCACATTTGCCATTCGTTTTCAGTAAAAGACATTTTGTAGAACATTCATTTATTCAAATTTCAATGTTCGAAACTAGTCACATGTTCTCACTTCGAGATATTATTCCTTTAAGTAATACTAAAATTAAAATCTCAGAGTTATAAATCACAAAAATATCTGAACTTTTTATTAATCATATCTAATTTATTAAACACCTTATCCAACCAGCATTTTATATACTGAAAATGCATATGCATTTCACGTTAGGTGCATATTTTGAATTGCACTTCAGATAATTTTATCATGGAAACAAACTCTATGGGTCCTGATTAGCATGCGCGGATCCAGAAAGCTATGTCAGAGGGGGTCCAACTCAACTTTTTTAGTTGATAAGGGCGAGAGAGGATCCAAATACCACTAAAAGCAGATTCATTATTGGCCCGCTAGCGAAACGTCATTTTAAATGGAGTTTCGCTGGTGGACCGATGATGGCCTGTCATGTAATGCTGGCTTGGTACATGTGTAGCTTTGAGATTTTCTACGGGATCTGGACCAGTATTGATAAAAAACTATATTTTTGTGATTTTCCAGGGGGTTCAGACCCCCTGTCCCCCCTCTGGATCCGCCCAAGATTATACTGCTTCCATCAGCAAACTGAACTGTGTCCATATTTAGTCACACTGAGTGGTGGTATTAGAGACATCACCTGAAGACAAATATTGAAATGAAACAAACATCTAATGATAAGTCTCCGGGAAATTGTTGACACGTCGCAAGGTGAACGCGCGATCATCGTGCCATCGCCTTAGGGTTACTGCAGGATGACCGTCCGTATCCGTACGATTTTATGGGCCCTGCAAAGGCATCGTGCGGCGACCTTGCGGGCTCCTTACGACTATCGCAAGAGTCTACGATCATTTTTGGGCCAAGATGACAATCTAAAACCCTGCGTTGTCCTCACGATCACTGTGCGGTGCCCGTACGGGGATCGTACGATGTCACTGCGATGGGTCTACGGGCTACGGGCTTACGATTTTTTCAAATTTGTCATTGTGCGGAGTTAAACAAAATCGTATAGGCCACAATGCCCGTAAATCCGTACGATGATCGCAAGGTCTCCCTGGGGAGGCCTCACGGAAACGGTGATTTTGACATCGTACGGGCATCGTATACTCGTCGTAAGGCAAATGTAACCGAGGCATTAGAAATTGACATTAAAATATACACAAACGTATCACGTACGGGCATCGGACGGGCATCATGCGATTTATATAGGGAGGTCGTGAAGATAACACGATGATTGCACGATATCCGCAAGGTCTCTGTAAACTTTTGCTCTAGCTTGTCGCTTGTCGCTGAAAGAAATTGTAAGGTGATCGTAAGCAATGTAAACACATACGTAGTAGCTTTTAGCCGCCTACAATGCCGAAAAAATCGTAGAGAAAATCGTAGACATATAAATCGTACGACGACCGTAGCAAATGTAACCGAGGCATTAATAATGACTGAGGTGGTGGCACAAGATTATACAGTTACTTTTGAATAAAACCACGCCTCATTTTCAGCTTTTGCCTATGCCTAAGGTTGACTAGTCCTAATTACGCATTCATGAGGCGCCGCATTTACAACAAGCGAAAAGTCAAGTAATATACATGTAATTGTTTGCAAATCTGATTATAACCACAGATAAGTTCCAGCAATGATAAAACATTGTCCTCTTTAATTTTCACTTCTTTATCTGGCCACAGCAATGATAATTATAACGGGCAACGCTTAAATAAAAACAAGCAACATGTTGTACTTTGTGGTGCCTGATCTTGGTCTACATTGTTTGCAAATCTGAAATTAACCCAATATAAGCCTGGTGTCCAATTTAAGAGACTAAGTCTGTTACTATGAACATTTTTCGAAAAAAAAAATCTTTTTTTTTAAATCAGTGACCTATATAAGATATATATATAGGTCACTGTTTAAATCATTTGTAAAAATAGAATTAAGTTATTTTTCTACAATAAATCTGTTCAATACAGCTGAAAACTAAATGGAAAGTGAATTATCTTATAAAAACAGATGCTTTTTCCTTGTTGTTAATTATTTATGTCCCTCAAATAATTCTAGACAGTTGAATTTCAACATAAACACTGTTGTTTTGTTAGTGATAACGTATTAAGATTTTCGAAAAAGGTAAAATGTTTACCTGAATTAGAGTATCTTTACTTTGTTCTTGAAAAATAGAAACATAATTTCTAAAATAAGAAGCTCCAAAGTTACAGACTATGCAGCTTTAAGTGTCATACGGTGTCATCACGGTGTCATTAGGGTCATCACTGTTTGCTTACAGATTGTTCTCTTAAATTATGGGAAAAATGAAAAACACCACCCATTACCTCTTCAAAATGATATTGGTTCGTCCTACACATAAGACAAACTGGTAAACCACAGACAAGTTCAAGCAATGACTTATTGTTTACTTCTTTATCTTACTACAATAATGATTATTATCACATGTCATGGCGTCTGGGTGTGATATAACGCCATGCAATAAAATCGATGAACCTGTGGTTTTCCAGATTTAGTAACGTTATATAATGACGTCCATTCTAACACACCTCGCCTATAGAGCCAACGGTAACAAACTGTGATATATTGGACAATAATTCACAGCTAAAATGTGTGATAGCTGACGTCACTGGAAAATGACGTCATTCATGGCATTACACGGTGTAATGTCGTTTTTACGCTTGAAAGACGTTATAATTACATGTTCACGTATGCGACGTAGTCTAAGTATTGGCACGGACGTATAAAATATACATCCGTGGTATTGGCGGGAGTTCTTCAGTGCAATGGCGGAAAGTTGGAAGAAGCTGAAGACTTCAAATGTGTTTTCGTCGTTTATTGTGTGTTAGAATCGAAATAGATCAACTCCAGTGCGTGAATTGTTGAGTAATCATTCACCGTTTGTCGGTCAGTTCTGATCTTCTTTACAACTGACCTCCAAACAGTGAATTATTACTCAACAATTCACTGCTGGAGCTGATCTATTTCTTAATTATAGCGTTGCTTAAACGATGGCAAATTAGTGACTTTTTCACACCAAAAATGCGATTTTTAAATAATTTTAATGTCATTTGATTAATAGAATCTAAGAATCGTGCTCCTGTATTATTGAATGTAATCATCTCGTTGCGAAAAAGCAATAAAATGCTCAGCAAGCCTCGCATTTTATCAATTTTCCTCCAACTCGTTTTATAGATTTAATAAAACATGAGCAGTCTTGTAAGATTCTCATTTTGAGCCGCGACATTGGATTTCCAACAATGTGGTATTTGCGATTAGCAAAGGCTCAGACCAGCCTGCGCATACGCGCGGTCTGATCAGAGTCTTTGCTAGTCGCTTGAATATTCTAGGAGTGTTTAGCTACTGACCAAACATCATTTGCTAAGCTTGAACGGATCTGAGCGACCCTTGTCAAAATGCCACATTGTTGGAAATCAAATGTCGCAGCTCATTTATTGTTGACTTGTTTACCTTACCACAATAATGATTATTATAACAGGCAACGTTACAACCAGAACAAGCAAACAACCTAGAGTTGTATAGATAATTGTTCTTAAACGAGCTTGTCTGATTTCATTTATATTTATACCAAAGTTATTATGTTCCTGCACTTTTACATCAGTTGCAAAAATATCATTCAATTGTCCATTGCTATCAGTCCCTCCCGTTGTGTTAATGTGTGAAAGGGCGATGTCATCTTGGGTATTATATCCAGCACTGTTGTTGGTTCCTGTTTGTGATTCTATATCATATAAACGTGATTCTGGTTCTGTTATACCTTTTGGCGGTTGTCTTCTTTTATTGAGATCCTGTCTAGCCTGAAAAGGATTAGATATGAGATTTCCAACAGGGTGGTATGTGCGACCAGCAAAGCCTCAGATCAGCCTGCGCATATGCGCAGTCTGATCAGAGACTTCGCTAGTCGCTTGAATATTTTATGGGTGTTAAGCTACTGACCGAACTTCATTTTGAGTTTCTATGGTTAAAAGGAGGCTGCAAAGGCTCGTATGAGTCTAGACATGTCAAAATGCCACATTGTTGGAAATCACATGTCAAGGATCAATTATGTTCTCAGAAAAGGTTATACTTTGGAAGCAAAGATTACACCGATGAACTGAAAGTGTAGAGTGTGCAAGTTTTCTGGGCCAAGTAAAAATTGACTAATGGTAGAGCTCCTAGTATGCAAAAGGAAGCGGGCCATATCGGACATCCGGTGAAACGACATCCAAATGGTGTATCACTTGAGTGTCGATAGTTGCCAGAGATATTTATTATGGTGACTAGGTAGACATCACAAGCTTGACTTTGACAGTTATATCTCAAAATTTGATTTCGGAACCTGAATTCTATGGTGATTTGATGTATAAATTGAAGAAGATTGCTGGCTCTCATAATTTTTCAGCGCAGATTATTAAAATAATTTCCCACTATAAAAAGATTGGCTATAAAATTGATGTATTGCAACGGACTGCATGCTTGATGGTCAACCACATCACGATTGGCAACCATGCTTGCCTCTTTAATTGCACGCCGGTGGGCCGGACTTCAGACTCTATGACGGTTCCGACATAAAGACTTATTTATTGATGAGATGGTAATGGCCTGATGCTTTGGCTGTTGACATGCCCACCTGAGGTTTACTTGTTGGATTTTTTTGCTTTGGTATTCAGTTTTATGTACTGAGAGTCCTTGTCCTTGCTTTATCTCCTTTTTTATATCTCGATTTATAATGATGTTCTAGGAGATGATGCATGGATAAGTTAGGGGTCTTTCATGCAGACAAAACATCTATGTGTCTTGATCCACATCTGAACTAATGGTGATGTTGGCGAGCCGTGAATATGGTTTTGCCAACCAGTCGAACATTTTTACTGACCGTTCCTAGGCGGTACTTCTTTTGTGGATCATTTGTGTTACTTATGTCTTGTGTTGGCATGTTTTCGCGTCTATTTTATTGCTGCCTTGTGGTCACCTGAAGGGAAAGGGCTGACCTTTGGCTCTTGTTTGTGATGTTTATTGTGATTTTGTTACTTTCCCATTTGGTATTCTTGGACAGGTGTGGTACTTGATTGTGTAGATTCCTGATCCTTGCTGTAGTTCTTACTTTCATAAACTACGTATTTGATAAAGGTGATACTAGTAGCTGCGTGGTTGTTATTGTCGAAAAAACTAAAGACAGGATTGCTTGGGACGTAAACCATATAGTGCCGCCTATTTAATGAGAGAGTACAAAAACATGTTTAAACTAAAGGATGACAAATAACAACAAAATTGGCCACGACATGAGATTTCCAACAATGTGGTATGTGCAACCACTAAAGGCTCAGACCAGCCTGTGCATACACGCAGTCTGATCAGAGCCTTTGCTAGTCGCTTGAATATTCTATGGCTGTTAAACTACTGACAGGATACAATTTAGAGTTCTTTAGCTTAACAGGGGACTGCACATTCTCGTCTGAGTCTACACTTGTCAAAATACCACATTGTTGAAAATCACTTATCACAGCTCAAATTTACAGAGAAGAGGTTCGCTTAACTGGACATATGAATAACTTTACACAAGATCATACCTGCGGCCAATTTTCAAACCATTCTTTCAAAGATCTGCTTTTCAGTCTCGCAAGCCACTGTGGTACTGGCTGTCTGTCATTATATATCGAAGCAAACTTTTTATATCTAAAAGCAGAAAGAGAAATCATATGAGATTCGCCGCGAGAAAACCTGACTTTGGTGGTTTGCGAACAACAAAGGCGCAGACCAGCCTGCGCATCCGCGCAGTCTGATCAGCGCCTTTGTTATTCGCTTTTTTGGAAAGTATCATATCCAAACTGCTACAAGCGAAATTTCAACTTTCTAGCAAGTCTCTGTAGCTGAGCAGGCTTGTGTGAATCTCACTCTGTCGGAAACACCGAAGACAGGTTTTGTAGCGACGAGGCCCAAATTCTCTGAAACTCGTGATGAGAAAATCTATCTTGTGGATTGGCGTCAGGGGTTACACTCAAACCGATTCGCCCAGCTACAGTGACTAGCTTGAAGATTGAAGTATGGAGGTAGTAAACTAAGCGAATATCAAAGGCCCTGATGAGTCGTCTGGGCGGATGCGCTGTTCTGTCCATTCAATATTCGCAAGTATCGTATCAAACCAACGCACTGAAAAGGTTAAGCGTAACTTAACTGTGCACCAAATCTGGTGGCAGCTGAACTACCAATTGTCTTGATGTAACATTTCAACTGCTTACAACCATGTAACTAGCAATTTAGCGATATACTCCCATGAAACATCTCAAAATAAGCTGCTAAAAGCATATGATAGACAGTCTATTATTGTCATCCAGGTGCATGACAAACTACATAAAAACTTGTTCATTTCCACATGCTCATTTCTTTGAATAAATGAAAGTGGTTGAGAATTCGTTTAAAAAAGATGATGGTGAAAAACTCATTTATTGAAAAGACATATGTTGTAGGTACACAATTCCAAAGTGTACCTATGACATATGTTACTGAAAATAAGGAAGAAAACTATTTGGAAACTTACATTTTTCAAGTATAATGTCCATTGTCTGTACCTCTTTTATACATCCCAAAATGCCAATCAGTATTAAAATTCCTGTCACTCTTCTGCAAATAGTTTATACTTGCATGACAGATATATCTCCAAATTCGAGTTCATGAACTACCTCTTTGCTAACCTGCTGGTCGCGTGGTTGTAAGAAACTACGTTTTGTTCAATTGTTACGATCTGCAGAATATCTAAAACAATAACGGGTTGAAAATTTGAACATTTATCAATAGCATAGCCAGATTGCTGAAAAAGTTACGCACATCAAAAGGAGACTTTAGTTTACAGCAATGTTTCTCTACAATTACGTCCCTTTTCAAAATGGGAACTTCTTTTAAAGGAAAGAATTTGTTCCCAGAGGGAGCTACTTCTTTCCTTTAAGAGCAGTCCCTATAGGTATGGAAAATCACCTTTACCTTATTAGATGAGCTCCCTTGAGTGTTACTAATTTTATTACGCACGTGCGTATACTGCACAAAGGGCGCTACGCCAATGTTTATGACTGTGGAAATTTTGGCCTCTAAGTGTTTTAGTACAGGAAAATAAGTGAAAGTCTACACGAACAGAGACAGCTCAGCTGTCACCTCTTTTGGTGCTAGCATACACGTATTCTTACATTGCGTGTGGGGCTCAGTGGCTCAACGTATAGTAATATAGGACCTGGGGTCGAAGGGTCGCTAGTTCGAGACTCAACAGAGACACCGTGTTGTATCCTTGCATAAGACATTTTGTCCACTGCTTAGTACTGGTTCAACCATGTGCAAAACGTACCAACATGACTGAAAAAGTGTTGACTGGGACGTGACTGCTGGTTGATTACCATTATTCTTAGCTCGTTTGCCATTCTACATGTATGCGTGGATTATATGTTACTTACATGTTTCTTGGTTTCGTCACAAGCTCTTCAGGGCCATCAATACTTGTTAATTAGTTTCCTACCAATCGAAAACCGTTCGATTGGACAATAGATTTGCTAAATTTCGTCCGACCGTCAGTCACGCTTTCTTGTGCGGGCCATATCTCCTACATCGCTAGAGGGAATTCATTATTACTTTACATGATAATTACCAAACGCATAAAGATTTTGCGCGCAAGACACCTAGTCACCATCGTCTAGAGTCAAGGTCACAACTTAGACTCAACATCTGTCAGTTACGCTCTTATCCTGGTTTCGTATTCGGACCATATCTCCTACAACGATTGACCAATTTCATTATAACTTCCAATGATTATTACTGATAGTATAAAGGTGTGTCGCGCACAGCATTTACCTATCATCTTCCAATGCCTTGGTCAAAACCTTGCCTAAAAGATCTGTCGCTGGATTTCCTGTCTGGGCCATATCTCCTGCAAGGGTAAGTCGTATTTATTATAGCTTCACATTATTATTACCTTAAGCATGATGGTGTGTCACGCACATTACTTAGCCCCCTATCTCCAAGGTCAATGTCACAACTTTTCCTCAAGCATGATAAGAAGGTGTTACTCACAAAGTTTTATGTTCATGCAATGTCTGTTACAAGTGAAGGCCAAATTCAATACAACTTTACATGATACTTTACCATAGCTTAATGGCGTGTTATGCACAACAGTAAGCTACTAACTACCGAGGTCAAGGTCCTTACTGTTTGCAAATATCAACTTAATACTATGTTGCACATCAAATAAAAGGGAATGAAACGTATGACAAAATAGAATCAAAATTAAGTTTTGCCCCTACACGCACCCTCGACCTCTGGGTGGGGTCAAAAGGTCAGAACAGTTTTTCAATGAACGTGACATGTTGGATATCAAATTAATGGAAATGCCACATACAACTTCATGCAAACAATAAGTATGTCTTTACACACACCTTTGACCCCTGGGTAGAGTCAAATTAAAGGGAATGCTGCTAACAACAACATGCAAGCAAAACATTTTACTATTACTCACAAACTGGACCCTTGTGGTGAGGTGAAAACATTCTTTTCAGTATATTGTCATGTTGAATGTCAAATACTAGAATTCCGAGAATGGGATGTGTCGCCTTGGGAAACATAAAAAATTACGAAACATAAATCCTATTTCGTCAACCACTACGTTCACCTTGGGTAGTTAAAAGCCTATTAACTATTTTTTCATTGCTTAGCTCAAATGAAAAATAAACGTATGTGTACAATTTCGATATCTGACATTTCAACCAGACCCAGAGTTCAGGGGTGCGTAAGATCAAAGCGTGTGCTTCTATGTCGGTCTATACGCATTTCCCTTTAATTTGATGATGCAACATGAACACATTCAAATCTTAATTTAAATTTTAACCTGGCCCATAGTCTTGGGGTGTGTGTAAGGACAGAATATGTGGTTGCATGGTGTTCTAAGCTCCACTCCCTTCAATTTGATATGCAGCATGACTACTTCCAGAAAGATGTTTGTCAATGGCCTTTTGATCCCATCCCAGAGTCCTAGGGTGTTTGTAAGGACAGAATATGTGCTTGCATAGTGCTCATGACTACTTTTAAATTTGTTTGACCATTTCACTCCATCTATCTAAGGGTTGAGATGTATATCAAAACAGAATATTTGCTGTCATTATGCTCTGTGCTCCATTTCCTTTAATTTGATATGCAAGATGACTACTTTCAGTAGAATTAAAATGATTTGACTATGAGACCCCACCAAAGAGGTCGAGGGTGTCTGTAGGGACAGAATATGTGCTTGCATGGTGCTCTATGCTCCATTCCCATTAGTTCGATATGCAACATGACTACTTTCAGAAACAAAAATGTTTTGACCTTTGACCCCACCCCAGGGATAGAGGGTGGCTGTAAGGACAGAATATGTGTTTGCATGGTGATCTATGCTCTATTCCCATTTTCTTTATATGCGACATGACTACTTTCAGAAAAAAATGTTTTGACCTTTTACCCAAACCAAGGGGTCGAGGGTGTACAGATTATGTGCTTGTGTGGTGCTCTACGCTCCATTCCCTTTAATTAGCCATGCAAAATGACTACTTTCAGAAAAAAATGTTTTGACCTTTGACCTCACCCCAGGGGTGTGTATAAGGACTGAATATGCGCTTGCATGTTGCTGCATTCGTAATTACCTTTAATTTGATATCCAACATGAACATGTTCTAAAATAAAATGAATTTTGACCTTTTGACTCCACCCCAGGGGTCGAGGATGTATGTAAGGTCAGAATATGTGCTTGCATGGTGCTCTTTGCTCCTTTCCCATTAATTTAATATGCAACATGGCTTCTTCCAGAAAAAATAATGTTTGACATTCGATCCAACCCCAGGGTTCAAGTGTGTGTGTGTGTGTGTGTGCGTGTAAGGGACAAAATGTATGCTTGTATGGTGCTCATTATTCCATTCCCTTTAATTTGATATAGTCCGAGAGCCCGTAATAGGTTTAATCAAGTGGTTGATGCCAAAAGGTTTAAAGATGTGTTCTTATGTAGAAAAGTGTGCTGAATTCAAATAGTAAACTCTTAAAAAGATCGGCTGGTACACAATAGTGCTATGCGTTATGGAATACCCCAGGGTATGCAATATATCAAAATAGCGCTAAAATGGGGGTACCCTTGCATGTTTATAATTTAAACCATATAATATTAGTAGTAAAATGCAATTTTTGACAGCAAACAAAATACACCTAAGGAATCTTCTAACGCATACACTTTTGTTTTCGCATTTTCTTGAAAACTTGAATTTCAAGTTAAAATATACTATGGGATACATTAGAATAATGCTTTCCGGTAACGCATGCTTAATTTCAGAGACGACTGACTCAGAACTTTTAAAATATTAAAGTTTGAGTTGAAAACTTCAAAAAACGAAAGCCGCAAATTTTCAATTTTTCAAACAAATCAATACGGTAATCAGAATAGCAATTTGTCAATGTATTCCATTTTATTTATGAGATATGAATTAATTTTAAAGGTAAGTCAGCCTGTATTCTATTATTCATAAAAAAAAGAAAAAAAACACATCCAACTTCTATCTTCTACTACTATAAATTTGTACGGACAATACGCACACACAAGTAATTTAATAATTCCTGACAATTACATTGCATATATGTGCTCGATTGGGTTTCGATCAGGGTAGCAGGATGGCCATTGCAGAAGGTGTATTCTGCTTTCTTACAGCAGAGCCCTGCTGATGGTACTTCGGTATGGATTTTTAAAATTGAACTTAGCAAAATCACATGAAAAAGTGAGTATGACCAGGAAATGCCACACTGCAGACCAAGCCACCGCACCGTGAGGAAGAGACACAGAACACTAACAGTCAAATGGCATAAAAAGGCAATTAAAGCAACCAGCGCTCTCTTCTCCAGTGAGATGGTTACAAAACTAGGAACGACACTAAGTAATGCACAATAAACAAGGACCAAACATAAATCCCCAACGAAAACGATGGGGGCAACAATAAACAATGAATCAACAACAACAGAACCATCGCCCTAGAACGCTCGATTGAAGTCACTGTGTGCTTAAATTAATTGATTTTACTGCCAAATAGTTGCCCTAGATTCTGCTGTTGTCAAACCAGAAAAAAAGTTAAGCTCGCGTGGAGTTTTTTTTACTTAGCTAGTGTATTACCACGGGTAAACAATCAAAGTTATAAACATACTGTGATGAAACAAAGAAAATGGCTCTCGACTCACGGATAGTCCGAGCTAAAGAAAATCCCCAGTTGAGCATCAGTGGGCCCAGCCAAAGACAAACATCGGGCACTGACCCACCTATGAAAGTTTTATGCCAGGGTCGTCATTTAGTCTGAAGTCTGACCCACCGTGAATTTCACGCATTTTTTATAACGAAATGGCGTTTGTTTGGTCTGCATGACAAATGAAATTAAAATTGTCCAACTGAAATGTAAACTTAAGCCTAAATTCCAATTTTTGTGACTTTGGGTTTTGACCTTTTTGTATTGAAAAGGCTGTATGTTGCATAATACTAAAGGCATTGTTCTGAAATTTTCACACATGATGTAAATAATATTGAAATTTTGTTTAACAACAGAAATTTGAATCAGTTTAGCATAATTAAGCTTTTGATGTTAATTGTTTACTGTATGCGTTAGAAGATTCCTTAAGTATATAATGATCAATGTTCAATATCGAAATAAAAATTAGACATGCCAAGGACACTTTCTAATTTTAAAATATAGCAAATTATAAAGCCCACGAAAACTAATGCCTTTTGTCTCTGGTTGTTCGACGATTTTAAATTTGCTTAAGCTTGAGCAGTTTTATAATTCAATCGTATGTAATACAATGATGTTGTCACCAACAATTATTATAGTTTCAAAAAATGATAGAGTATGGCCGACAAATGCCATAATCACAGACTGCAGGCCAACCTATGGCATTGTGAGGAAGGGACACAAAGTAGGCATAAGCCAAGCTGTTACAGTACAATAATTATGTATATTTCAAGTTCCCTTTCCTTTTAATGTGAATAAATTATGCTCAGATAAGACTAAGATTTACCTGGATATTGGCCCAACCTATTAGTTTCTAAGCTGTGAACTCTATGTATAGCTAGCTATCATCACATGGCCAGCCACGACTGAACAGACTGTGCTGGTCATTATTCAAGATGACATATATTCTATGTTCTAGGAATTGCGTTATAACCATTATCCCACTTATATCTGAAGCAGACTTCATCAATCCAAAATACAGCTCACATGGCGTTAGCATGCTCATTTTGGCACCACACTTCTGCCAGTAATCTCAACTGAGATGTCTTAACTGATTCTGACTTTAAAAATAGTAAGTATGATCAGGAATAAAAGTCTGAATAAAAACGATCTTCTCTGGTAATATCATTAATTGATGGGTATTTACAAGTGTCACATGCAAAATCTACATGATTTGCACGTATGACAAGACGAGACAGAGTCACATTTGCTTGACCACCAAAAGTTGAAGGCAAATCTACATGAGACTGTACCAAAAACATTCCATCGCCAATACAATCCAGCATCTGTGATTATCCTCACCTCGAGCTTACTGAAGAGTTGATTTGTCAGTCGATATTTTAAGTCCATCATAATGGGCAAAAGTCAAAAGAACGGATATAACTATTAGCAGATAAAGTAAGCGGCCTTATGTTCTTATCTTCTTGTCTCGTGTCTGAACTTTCCTGACGAAGCACTGCATGCAATGGTTTTACTTTTCTGCTTCGAATAGTTTTTATCCAGTTTAATTTGTCACCATAAGGGAGCATCCTGTATTAAACTCATTATACCATTGTTGTCGCTGTGTCTGAGTTGCTAAAATGCTCCCTGCAATATTCTCAAATATCATCTTACCTGTGAAATGCACTAGAGCTTTTTATCTCTAAAGTCTGTAAGAAAAGGGTCCATAGTAGTCCCGATCCAAGTGATTAGCTTGTTCAGGTAGGCATTGTCACACTTAATTGGGCTTGGTGTCTTCTGCATTCTCTTTCAATTCTGACCTTCAAATAAATGGCTTACAAGCTCACTTAGTACAGACCTTCCTTCTTGCACTCCCCGATTTACTGAATGATGCCATCCCATTTAGCCTGGATGGAACATCAGCATTGACATCTGCTCTAAATTTAAATCCACAGGGGTCCTAAAGAATGTTTTTTTTCGTTGGTCGGATGGACATAGCCCCTGTCTCCAACATTGCACACGCAGTTGGGTGTGCCTCATCGCAGTAAAGAAGCTCTAGGTGATATCTTGCCATCCATTTAGCATAATTAGGACAACTTGTAGCAAAGAATATAATTACACACAATTTACACAGACAGAAAGTGAAAAGTTTTAAACTTGGGGGAGGGGGGTGGGAGTTGTGGTTTTGGGTGTGACTCGGGGTAATTTTGGTACGTGTGTGCGAGTCAGTATTTTGAAATCAACCCCAATCAAATACCCAGCCTTTTAAAAAAACAGCTGATTGATATATTTGATTTCACAGAAAGTTGACCTAATTTCATATACTGTTCTTTGAATTTATATATCCTTTCATATCCTCTGTGATTTGTAAATAGGTTTACAAATGACCCTCATCATGAGAAAACCTGCTTTATGTAAATGTGAAAACAAAGGCTTGATGGGTATCTGAGCGAAAAATATGTGCATATACATTGGTGTTAGAAAATGTGGGCCATTCCAATTCCAAAAATCATGCCATTCATATACTTTCTTTTTTTAAAAAAAGGGGGGTTTATCATATACCTGGGGGCGCTGAAAAAGGGGGCTTTTTTACACGCACATCCATATTATGTCATATATAGGGTATCTTCCCCCTCCCCCCCCCCTCCCCGAGGTTTTTTACCATTTATGGTGCAGGATCTGTTGTAAAGAAGATATTCCTCTACAATATCCATGTACATACTCCAGAAGGCTGCTGTTTTATCGTGCTCCCTGATCTAGTAATATCTGTGTAATGTACCTCTCAATATATGTCTTCTGACTTTTGGTGTTTTGTGACTCTTCCTCACGGTGTTGTGGGTTGGTCTGCAGTGTGTGGTATTTCCTGATCATACTCACTTATTTTCAACTTACTTTCTTCATACTCATCCACATTTTTAATTAAGATTCAGCAAAAGAGTGGCATAGGGGTTATCCGTGGGGGTGTGGGATTATTATGCAATTCCTAGAACATAGAATATAAGTCATGTGGAACAGTCTGAACAGTCTGGTCAGTCGTGGCTGGCCATCTGGTGATAGCTATACATATAGTTCACAGCTTACGAACTAATAGGGCTTGGCCAATATCCAGGAAAATCTAAGTGTTATTTGAGCATAATTTATTCATCTGAAAGGAAAACGACCTTATATACCTATATTGTACTGTTACAGCTTGGATTATGCTTTCTTTGTGTCCCTTCCTCACGGTGCCATGCCGAGTTGACCTGCAGTCTGTGATTGTGGCATTTCTTGGCCATACTCTATCAATTTCAGAACTATAATAATTGTTGATGACAACAACATTGTATTTCATAAGATTGAATCATAAATCTGCTCTAACTTAAACAAATGAAAATTATCCGATAACCAGATACAAAAATCATTAGTTTTTGTGGGCTTTATAATTTGCTATATTTTAGTGTTAGAAAGCGTCCTAGGCATGTCTTATTCTGTTCTATAATGAACATTGATCATTATATATTGTTTGCTGCCAAAAGTTGCAGTTTACTACTGATATAACATGGTTTAAAGTATAAACCTGCAAGGGTACCCCCATTTTGGCGCTATTTTGAGATATTGCATACCCCGGGGCTATTCCATTGCACATTGCACTTTTGTGTACCAGCCGTTTTTTTAAGAGTTTGATTTTTGAATTCAGCGCACTTAACTACATAAGAACACACCTTTAAACCTCTTGGCCTACAACCACTTGATTAAACCTATTACGGGCTCTCGGACTAATATGCAATATGAATACTTTCAGCAATAATAATTTTAGACATTTCGTCTCAACACCAGAATATGTGCTTGCATGGTGTTTTCATTAATTTGATATGCAACATGACTATACTTTTAATTACATATTTCATACTATGATTGGCTTTAGTATTATCTGCTTGTGCAACATTTTGGCTCAAAATTTAACCACTTTAGACATTGGAGTCGCGACATGTGATTTCTAACAATGTGGCATTTTGACATGTGACGAATCAGAGAAGCCAGTGCAGCCTCTGCCGCGGTTTGAACTTAGGACTCCAAATGATTTTCGGGCATTAGCTTATAACAGTCATACAACATTTAAGCGACTAGCAAAGGCTCTGATCAGACTGCGCGTATGCGCAGCCTGGTCTGAGCCTTTGCTAATCGAACATACCACATTGTTGGCAATCTGATGTCGCGGCTAAATTTAAAGACACTTACATGTACAAAGTCCTTTTCTCATCTATCAAAAGCGATCACGATATTTTAGTGCACTGACTGATGTAAATCATTAGGAAACGATAGCTAACCGCTGTCCTCCAACGACGACTACGAAAGTACTTTTTGAGTTACAGTGCCTCTGCCATTATCAGGGTGGGTAGTCACGTGGTTTCTGTTAGGATACACTGTGCGGAAAAATGGCGGACTTCTTTCCACACCGATGTTTTAAGCAAAAGTAAGTAGATATTTCTGCGTGCTTTTTTCATCGTTACACAGAAAGTTATACACCATTTTCCAGCCCCCATTTTCCCGATCTAACGATGCCAGAATATCCTCTTAAAGCTTCTTACTTTGAATACAGACTCTGTCACAAAATATTTAGCGGCGAAGATCGGGCCTGAATTTGGAAAGAAGCTGTACGGACAGCATTTGTGACAGAGTTAGTACTCAAAAAAGCTTAAAGATGCTATCCTGGTATCGTTTGATAGGGGAAAATGTGGGCTGGAAAATGGTGTATAACTTTCTGGGTATAGATGAGAAAACATAGAGAAATCTACCTACATTCGACCAGAATGTCCGTACAGTGTATTCGAACATCCGTACAGTGTATCCAAGCAAAAACCACGTGACTACCAACCCTGATAATGATATACTAGTAGATTTGATATTATGCATGTAGCTTATGTTGTAATACATGTATATTTGTAATCTGTTGTCGGCTGACTGATTGATTCATTGCATGATTGATTGAAAATATCATTGTGGAGAACTGTATGTCTCAGCCTCTTGCAAGTACGAGCATTAAACACCCTTGAACCGAGATTATAAAACATGTTTCACGCTCAACGCAACTGAGCAGAAAATTAAACCTGCTCATTAATATCAAAATGCCATCATTTGTTAGCAATTTTACATTTATAAACAAGATAAACACACAACATCTTGTAGTTTTAAAGCAATAATTGTCGTTATTCTTTCAGTATTTTAGCTTTTATGATCAGTGGAAATTAAATGCTCAGTTAAGTTGAAAATGAAAAAAAAGTTTTATTACCTCAGCGCCTGAGTTCTATATGAACCCTGCTGCAAATGGCAGAAACAGTTTCGAGGCAACACCTGTTATTTTTGCAAGTATATAATTGGCCAGCAACGAAGGCTTAGACGAGCCTGTGTCAATACACAGACTTGCCTGAGCCTTTACTGCTCGCACACACAAAGAATAGATGAACAGTGTAGATGAAGACTTCGTACAAAATCTAGACCTGTAGCTCGCCGGTTTCATCAGCATGGCCGTTTACAAGACGCTTTTTTCGCGTTTGCGATAAGTATTCAAAAAAGTAAACCAAAAGTTCATGTACTGGCCCATTTGCTAAAATGTAAGTTTAGCTTAACCCATATAAGCCTATTGTCCTTTTGTGGGACATCGGCCCATAGTGTAAACCCCGATCAGACGCCGCATCAGGCTCTCCACTGTTTGTTTACAGAAATTTCTTTTAAAATTTGAAAAATGGAAACCCTCAAATTGGAAATAATATACTCGTCAAATTGACAAGGATGGGAAAAACAATCGGCATAAATGGGTTAATGTAGATTCTTACCTTATGCTATAATATTTGCAAACCGTGAATCCGCTTTTATTAAAGTCGAAATTAAGTTCGCACGAATATCTATTTTCCACTTTGCATATGCTCCGCACAGTGATATTTATTTCATTACAGAACAACGCGGAAGAGAAGAATTATTCTTGTATGTGTATTGTTTCCAAATTATTAAGCGATCGAAGACTATCAAATTACCTAATATATACATGTTAAAGATATACTCCTCACGGCACTATCCAATTTGTCGTCATGCTGAAGGGGCCTTTCGTGTGACTCGTTAAATATAATTTCTGCAGAAACTGCTTGCATAAATGCATAAAATCCCCCTTTTAACTTCAAAGAGGAAGTTTTTAACCAACTAGCTATTGTACATTTCAAGGTAATTGACTTTAGACAATGTGCTCAATAACTTTTTGTATTGTGTTAATCATTCAATAGCCTTTTTATATAATTTTAAGATGCGTTAGCTAGAATTAGCAGCAGACTTTTTTAAATATAAATTTGAGCCATGATATGAGATTTTCAACAATGTGATATGTGCGACCAGCAAAACCTCAGATCAGCCTGCGCATACGCACAGTCTGATCAGAGCCCTTGCTAGTCACTTAAATATTCTATGAGTATTAAGCTACTGACGGAACATTATTTGGAGTTTCTAGGCTTAAAAGGAGGCTTCACAGGCTCGTCTGAGTCTACACTTTTCAAAATGCCACATTGTTGGAAATCACGTGTCACGGCTCAGCATAGGGTGCGACATATGAATATTGTGCTGAACGTCCGCATCTTATATGTCCGTCCGTGTGATAGAGTGGTGCGCTCTCTGCTGCAGCTTTCAGAGATGACTCTCACGGTCATATTTGGCTTGTTGGCAGGATGAAATTTGTTTCACTTGAGGCTTATTTGGATGCTAGTATGAGTCTTTTAGTCTGTTTGAATTATGCCCTGAAACTTTGCAGTGGGATACGTATAAACAGTACGTGTCACCACTTACGCTACCCTGTTTAGCTCGTCCGTCCACAGTTTCAAAGAAGTATATCTCTGTAAACAGAAGGCCAAATTAAATAACATTTGTCATGAAAACATCAACGGGAAGGGGGAAAGGGCTGCATAAGCAATATCTAGTGACCCCCTTCATAAATCCTGACAATCAAGCCCCCCATGGACTAATCTGGCCCCGCCCCAAGTTTAAAGATTTTCAACAGACTTATAAATTAAAAAAATATCTTCTTCCCTGAAAGCATGAGACACACAGCTTATATATTTAGTGTGTAACAATGGCTAGTGATCCCCTACAAAAACCCTGCCAACCATACCGCTGGGATCCAAAGCAGTGCATTAGTGGTGTTTAGCTCCCATAGACTAATCATAAGAAACAGGCTATAATTTTTTCTCTAAGGTCACGAGGCTCTCGGCTTAACTCGTATAAGCCTAGCGTCCTCGGCAAACAGAATAAAACCAGATCAGACGCTGCAAAACGCGGCGTCTGATCAGGTTCATCACTGTTTGCTTACGGAACTTTTTTTAAAAATTTGAATCAAAATGAAAAATATCATCCAACAACCCTTAAAATGGATTGGACTGGTCCAATTTGAAAAAGTGAGAAATTCCATTCAGCTTAAATGGGTTAAATAATGACTTTCTTAAAGTGAAGCCCCGATATAAACTTCGCACTGTGAGGACAAATGGGTGGTAACAGCACTGCTACTCTCCCCTGTCCTAAGGAAGGGGCAAGAAAAAAAGTTGTTGAATGCAGCTGTCAAAAATAATTAAAAAAGAATAAAAGTAAGTAAGGGTGCAAAGATCAGGAATCGATACAATCAAGTACCATACCTGACCCAGGATACCAATGGGAAAGTGACAAACTCACAGTTTGACACCACAAACGAGAGCCAAGAGGTCAGCCCTTTCCCAGCAGGTGACCACAAGGCAATAATAAACAGACGCACACAAATGCATAGCAAACGCAAAGCAGAAAAAACACATAAAAGATCCACAAAAGAAGTACCGCCCGTGAACGGTCAGTAAAATATTTTACTGGAGGGCTTACATTTGTAAATCGGTTTCACGGCGCGCCAACCTCACCTTTAATTCAGATGTGGATCTAGACACATAGATATTTGGTTTGCATGTAAGACCCCTCACTTATCAATGCATCATCTCCCAGAACATATAAATCAAGATATAACAAGGAGATAAAGCAAAGATAAGGACCCAACAGTAAATAAAACTGAATACCGGAGCAAAAGAAATCCAACAGGTAAACCCCGGTGGGCCCGACAAACAGCTAAAGCATCAGGCCCCTACCATCTCATCAATAGATAAGTCTTAAAGTATATTTTTAGCATTTTTTCTTTATCCTCAATCAGCAAATCTTTATGTAGTATATGTTCATTTTCTTTTATTAAACTCAGTTTTGAAAACGGTTGGCTATACATAGCAATACTTTTCAAATGGCGTCGATTGTAAATTTCGTTATTGATTTTGCCAAACTGAGAACTGGGCAAAAGAACTGAATTATATCTTTTTGCCTTTTCTTTTTCTCTATGCTGATGAAGGTTATATATTATTATAAATTATGAACATTGCTGCTGGTATACTGAATCTACAAAAATCAGCTGGATCGTCATCAATGACCCATGAAATTTGCTATACAGTATGGCATGGTAAATAGTTAAGATGCTGATCAGCTTGTGCCTTCATGTAGCTGCACTGTTGTCAGGCTTATCTTTTAATAATAATCTAAGAGTCACTGCAGTGAAAATGGCTAAATTATATGGGCCTCGACGCGAGAAACCCTGTCTTAGGGGGGTTGCGAACAACACAGGCACAGACCAGCCTGCGCATCCGCGCAGTCTGATCAGCGCCTTTGTTATTCGCTTATCGAAAAGTACCATATCTAAACTTGCTACAAGCAAAAATTCAATTTTCTAGCTAGTCTCTGTAGCTGAGCAGACTGGTTTGAATCTCACTTTGTCGGAAACCCCGAAGACAGGTTTTCTCGCGATAAGGCACAATTATGTAACCCATACTGTTCTGTAGGATGGTTCCAAATTCTTATTGGGCTCTATTTTATTTTTATTCTCCACCCTTTTATTTCTCCTCATATTGATTCGACCCCCACCGAAGTCCCTTAAGACTTCAAGTCTTCCGAAATGGTTTTACTAACGAGTGCTCAACAAAGACAAGTGTGACCCTTAACATGCAAACAGCCTTGCTAGAGCTTATATCGTCGATGTTGCAATGACATTGCCTCCGATGATATGACATGAAACGTTTGAAGATATTTTAATTGAATTGCATTTTTTTTCGAACAAAAACGATACAGAAAAAACCTGCATACCTGTTTACTCTGGTAATGATATTCGCTAACCATATGCAGTTGCACTGTCCAGGAAATTAACATTCTGCTCGTTTCATCGAATAGAGCAGAATATTTGTCTAGTCGGTACTAGCATTAACAAAGGTTGTGCAGTATATTATTACTCAGTCACGCACGGACTGAGAATAAACAGGTAATGCAATAGCAAACGAAGTGTCGTGTAAAATCAGTTCTAAGGCGGCTTCACAGACGTGAGCAACACACAAAAAGCGAAGGACGTTGGTCTATATTTCTGGAGTAAGAAGATAACATGGCATCGACCTAGGGTATTAACAGCAGACAGAACGAGATGAACAAGTTGGTTTCTACAGAATTAAAAAGAAAAGTGACACTGAAAAACTTATTATGTGCATTTTAGGTAGCAAAAGTGCGTATGTCGCATCTGCAGATTATAACTCAAAAGGTTAATGCGTTCAATGTGTAGAAGATTGCATGTTCAAAAAAATAGATGATTGTGACAGTAGTAATGGGGGCCACTCTGGACCCAAAATTTTTAAGCCTGAAAAGAACTTAGAATTTTTCAGGCTAAAATTTTGGGTCCAGAGATGACTACCCTGGTAGGCTTGAGTGACTAGCTGTGAATAACTTAGTTTACTTTTGGGATTATTCTGGCTGGGCCTATAATTGTGATAGTTTCCTGGGCTTTTGGGGAATAACTTAGTTTATTTTTGAGGTCTATTCTGGCTGGGGCCTATGATTGTGATAGTTTTCTGGGCTAATGAGAAATAACTTAGTTTATTTAGGGGTATTCTGGCTGGGCCCATGATTGTGATTTTCTTATTGAATCCTGATCTTTCAAATAAACTGATGGTGAGCCATATTCAAATCAACAGCATATGTAAAAACCTGATTATCACTCCCAATCAGTTTATTTGAAAGATCAGGATTCAATCCAAGTATTTCTCCAAGAGACTTTGAAAATCTAATTTGGACTCTTTTTGGATTTTCAACATGTAAGTTTACACGGTTACCTGATTTCTTGTAACTTAATGTGATCATACGTGCGTCCAAGCACGCTTATACACTGAGCTTAGGATCCAAAAACTTTGTGACAGCTTTTATCCTGCTTTCGAGACGCTGTCCGTAAGGCTATCATTGAAAAGCGGGAACCAGTCCCATTTCCCCATGAGCAATGATTAAATAGGCGCTTGTTCACAGTCGGAATTTCAACGCTTCAGTTTCTTGCGAACGCCTTAGCACCCGAGAGAAGGTCTTTTTGGAATAGCTCGGCGTTATTCGACCTATTTTTGCACCCGGACGTACAGGCTGTAGGTGCTAAAAGCAGGGGACCAAACAACCAAAATGCAAGTTGTACGCACCGTGCACGTGAGGTTGCTCGATGTTTAGCCAATCGCGGCCATATTGGAATCCGCAGTACAATGAACAACAATCTTAACGCCATTGCACGCTCCGTTTGACATTAACCGTAACGGTAAATCCCAACATTACCATCATTTGCGGTTACAGCTGTCCTCTGACTCTTCAATTGCTGTTACAAATACATATTGCCTCAAGTTGCTAGATTTATCCTCCTTGATCAGGATTGATTTTTTTTCAGTTGAACGAGACCGCAACACACGTGGATCACGGTGCGGTCAATGATACATACACGGGTACGTAAGTAAATAAAATTCGTTGCGATTCGTCGAAGTTTGCGAATGCAGAAATTGAGTTTAGGGGCGCTGATAATGAAACCAAAATTGTTGTAACCAGAATTCGTGGAAGCGAAAGTGACTGGAGCCTGCAGCTTTAGATTCTATGAGGTTTGACAGACCTCAAAGTGGGCTATTGATCACAGTGTACAGAATACAGTATGGTCAATACTTTCAATATCAATACCCAACCCTTCTCCTGTGGATCTCAGTGGCTCAGTTGATGGAGTGTTAGACTGGGGATCAAACGGTTGCTAGTTCGAGACTCACTGCCTTTGTGTCCTGTCCTTTGAAAGGACAAGACATTTTTCACCTGCTGCCTTAGTACTGGTTCAACCTATGAAGACAGGAAATCATCCCAACATAACTGAAAAATTGTTGATAGTGACATAATTAATGCATCAAAATTTGTTTGTTTTTGTTGCTTTACGTCCCATGTCAACAGCTATGGTCATTGCGGGACGGTCAGTTCACTTAACCACACTTTTTCCTGGGCAGGCTTGAGCAAGGAGTTAACCAGTAATTTGTGCACATACTTTTGCTTGTAACTGACAACAACCAGGGTTTTTTCTCAGCATTTTGGGAACATGACCCGACCCCTAGAATTGGGAATTTTCGCGTCGTTTTATACAAAATTGGGAAAAAACACACCCTATAATAAAAATAAAAATATCAAGTATTTCGCTCACATATTTTACAACAATAGCCCCCCTTTGCTGCACTGTAGAACAACCAGTTGTATCTACGTTCATATTTTGATGACATAAACAGTCGCTGGTCTGGAACTAGACATGTATCTTGTGTGCTCTGGGACCCATCAGACGATTGATTGTCATCGCTGCTGTCATGATTTGAATGAGTGTCATCACACTGAGAAGGTACACCAGCGGATGTCGACGGACAATTTTTTGTGGAAGCAGACGATTCGGCAATTTCGGCCGATGCTTCTTCTTTTTCGGTCTGTTTGGGGGTGATATTTGCAGAATTCTCCGATGCTAATGCTTGCTGACGAAAAAGCACATCTATTTTTTTACTTGACTCCGTTTTTTTAGTTTCTTTCTGTAATATTTCGTATTGTGCGACATTGCGAAAATATGTTACAAGCTTTTTCTTTTTTTGTTATGAGAAGGATGCCCCGTTTAATCTAAATTAATACGCCAGAGTAGGGTACCAGTAAAATAAACCATGTGTGTTTATTACAAACTCCCCGGCACCTTCGCGAATAAATTCTGCTTAATTGCCGCAAAGGGACGTTACCGTTTGGGAGTTTGCAATATTTGGTTATTTCCCTTGTATCATTCGGACTGTTCGGACCCGCTCTTTCAACCACAAACATAAACATCGTAAAATGGCGATATTTTGTTATTTTTTCTCCCGTTTTTTTTTGTTCCTTGAATTGGGAATTTTCTTATTCAAATTGGGAAAAAAACATACTTTTTGGCATTGGGAACACAACCGAATATCGGTCGTCAAAACGGGCCAAAAAAAACCCTGACAACCATTCTTGAATAAACCAGCGGAAGGGAGGAGAATGACCGTAGAAATTATTTCATGGTCAATCTCCGCGAAAGTATGGTACCGGGCCGGGATCGAACTCGCGACCCCTGGATCTGCAGTCAGACACGCATCTGTAGCCAGACACGTTACTGATCAAAATAAACAAACCAAAACTTCTCAATCCATTGTCTGCACAGGTGCGATACTCAAAGGATCGACCTATCTGCTATGGCACATCACCACTGAAAAATGGGTGTTGTGTTAATATGCAGGATGCATTACTCAAAACACAGGGGTTTCATTAAGAGGAGGGAGGCGGGAATTTTCCCATTCTACTCAGGCATGTTTCCCCTGCTGCTTTTGATAAATTTGTATTGAGTCTATAGGCAAATACTGTCAAATCACCCGCCTACTTTGCCTTGATACCCGTATGCAAAAAAAGTTAATGAAACCCCTGAAAACACTATGTAAAAAAAGTAGCAAGCAGCACTGAATGGCTATAAATAATCTGTTTGTGGAGACATCAAGTATCCTTTGGTATAAACACTAACAATGATTTGTATTAGTTTACAAATGTACAGTGTTAAGCGACAGAGTGATAAGATTTTTCTACACTAAAACATTTTTGAAAACACATCGCACATGGCAAGGTCAAAGAGCGGTTTCAGTGACACGTAATGATGCAGTTTTTGGTTTAGGCCTACGCATGTCAGAAGTGTGTGAGGCATGTTCAGGTTTGACTCCATCCGCTACAGAATTGTGTGATGTTATACATGGACAACACGAGTCAATGACTTTAAGTGGGAGGTGACATTCTCGAGGTGACGTTCCAACGCCAGACAAAAATTTCACCAGCAATTTTTTTTTTGCCAATAGTTGTCGCCAAATTAATATTTCTGGCCAAATTTATTATTTCTTTGCATTTTGCGACAATGACAACCACTAGCGCAAACCCTGGCAGATTGATGACAAGTTTGAATCAACCAATCAGGCGAATCACATAATTTGGTGACACATTTGGATAACCAATACGTCATATGTACCCACAATGCTGAATTCAAATAGGTCAGTATGCGATAGTCAAATCCACCTATTGTTAGATATTGCTTCTCTATCTTTTAGTTAAGGCCCAAACTAGCTTGGTCAGTGGTCACAGTACACTGAAAATTGGTTCAATCATGCTTCGATGCACAGAACTCATCTTGCTGCTATATTGTTTCTGCTGGGAGGTACTTAACTTGTATCTCCTTGCTCTTTATCATCATGATTTAATCATTTTTAGAAAAAATTGATTGACAAAAAATAAAAAACCAGGTGGGAAAAATCACGAACCATTCACCATATCTACATTACATGCTGCAGGCCTCCAGATAAGAGTGCATATTGGAAAATTATTTTCTTTGTTTTTCATCCAAAACAAATTTTGTGGGTACTCAAAAGAACCGTCTCAATGAGACAGTTATTTTGAGCACCCAAAACACTTGTTTAAATTAATGGGTAAGAAAATAATTAAAATTTTACGCAAATAAAATTCCCCTATCTGGACCTATGATGCTGGTTCTGACCATCTGTAAACCGAGAACCAGCAATGAATGTAGGTATGATGAATGGAATTCTGCTGAACCTCAAGAAATCAACCTTTCCTAAAGGCTTTTATTTGGTTTATATGAGAAAATACTTTATCAAATTATCACGGTAATATTTGAGCTGCAAGTTGGCATCTTTTCAATAATAATTTAACTTTTAAAAGGCCGAAGCTAGCACTTCCAACTTAAGACACTAGCTGGCACCTAAAGTAACTGTTTGTGGTTTCTTTAGCCAGGAGTGCTCCTTTGCTGTCTTATTCACACTATGATTATGGCTCCTACAATGCCTTTGAATTTATATTGCATGGCACTACTAACATGTATAATCATTAATGAGAGACCATAGAATGCAGCTGCTGAAATACATTATACAGTTCAACATAATATCATTAACTCTCTGGCTGTATGTTATATTTATATATTATAGACAAGATCTATATAAATTCTATTGATGAGGAAAATGTCACAAATCAGACATGCACAGCCACAGATTACAGACCATCCTATCATGGTAACAGGAAAAGAGACACTAGTCTTAGAATGATCGATTTTGCCAGAACAGTTCAGAACTTTGGGTCGTCATGTATCTAAAAGTCCAGCCCAGCCATCGATCCATTTTTGCCGACCCCAAGATTCAAGTCATTGACCATTTTGATGGATGATTTAATTAATTAGGACATTGATAAGTTGATATGCAAATTTGGCACAATAAGAACGAAAATAAATTTTATGGAGCTTACTAAATAATGCAATAATTTTACAAAAATGTTCATTTTCCATCTAAATTTGTGTAATGTCCATCAATGTATAGAAACTTAACTACATTTGTATAGTCATGTGTATAATGGCAACGACCAGAAATGGACCAATCCGAAATTCCGAATGCTGAACAAATATCGTCTACCTTGAAAAAATGGCTAAATTAGTTTAGATATTTAACCAGTGGTGTATCCAGATGGGGTTCACTTGAACCCTCTTTTGAGCCCAAATTATTTCATTTTCATTGGGATATTTTTTATTACGAGGGCTGAGCAAAAAATTCGTAGAATTTCTTTATAGTTTTTTTATTTGACGTCCGATCGATTTCATATTTTTTACAGGCATAATTATAGTCTAATATCAATTTTCATGAAAAACTTCATTATCCTTACTCTACTATAAATATATTTATTTTCACCGTAAAAAGTGCGGGGTTCGCTACCCCGGAGCACGCCATAAACTCACTGTTGTTATGCTTTTAAAAACGATGATATTTCAAAAAATTATGACTCAAATCAGCTGAAATTACGTCAACGTCAAGAATGGCGCCATTTGATGTTCTGTGCGAAATTTCTGACGTCACTTCCGAATAACAACGTCAAGACGCTAGTTATTGTGAGACGTTTCAACGGAAAAGTAAAGGGCGAAAATGGTGGTTCCGGAAGTGGTAGAAACTCGTGCTGCAATAAAATTCTGTGTCAACCTAGGACATACGCCGACTGAGACATTTAATTTATTAAAAATAGCAGGAGACGCACCAGCAATGAAGAAATCAACAGTGTTCAAGTGGCACGCACGCTTTAAGCAGGGAAGAAAGAGCATTGAAGATGACTCACGGAGCGGAAGAGCGAAAGTTATAAGCGATAAACTAGTGACGTGCGTCAGCGACGTTGTTGAGAAGGACCGCCGCCAAACGGTTAGGGAGATATCTGAGACTGTAGGATCATCATATGGAACAGTTAGAACCATTTTACACGACCACCTGCACATGAATCGTCTATGCGCGCGATGGGTGCAGGGTTTTACACCAAGTTGAATGTTTGGGGGTCCTTGGGACTCAACTTTGATTATGATGGGGTCCCATCATTGAAAATGGGGGTCCCCTCTTTTTATATATATATATAATAATTGGAAAACCCGAATCATTACGAAATAACATAGGAATTTGGGATTTTAATGAAAGGCACAACCAGGGACCATGCTGGCCCAGAATTTTAGGACTTCTCCCTCCAAGAATTTTAGGGAGAAGTGAGAGTGTTTACCCAGAACGGACGACAGAGGCCTGTCAATACTATACATTAGTTCATAAGAGAACTTTAAGAACATTTTGATTAGTTAATGGAATCCACTGTTCTGTATCTGAAATAATATAGAAGAAACAGTATCTTCTCTTTTCATTCTCCTTTCCCCCTTGGTGGCTAGACTGTCTATGCGATGGATGGATGGATGGATGGATGGATGGATGGATGGATGGATGGATGGATAGATAGATAGATAGATAGATAGATAGATAGATAGATAGATAGATAGATAGATAGATAATCTATGGATGGATGGATGGATGGATAGCAAAACAAGATTGTAAAATCAAGACTTTACTTTTTTATATTGACACTTTAACCTGCAGCCATTGAATTTATCTAGCTATCTGCAATACCAATTTATCTGGAGCTATTTATGTCATCGGTCTAAGTCTTTGATCTTTTATTTGAGCCTTCCCAAGAGAAAATGTTCATTACGTAATTTGACATAAAGGAAAGACTCCAATAATGACAATGGGAATAAGTGCCCTTCACACCTGACCGCTTGCAATTGGCTCCCATTTACACAGTGAAAATCAATAATCAGGTGGACAAAACAGCTGTTTTACAAGGCTGAGCGGGTATTTATTTACGATTATGTCACGAAATAAACTCTTAGCATGCTAAAGTAAATATTTCTTGAAATTTAAAAGCGAAATCGCTTCTCTTTTCCAAGTTTCCAAGGCGAAGTAGTGCAGAAAAAATAAAAAATTTCGCTCAAGTCGCCCCCTAGCATGGTCCCTGACAACAAACACGTCTGCGTCCTAGGGGACGCAGGTAAGGTAAATTGACGGGTCCTACCTAATGATTTATGCGTATAAGACGCAGGATATTGCGTCCTGTAAAACCCTGTGGGTGCCACGATTATTGACAGCTGAGGAGCGGGAAAGGAGAGTTGCTGTCTCGAAGCAGTTTTTACGGCGGAATACACGTGAAGGCGATATGTTTCTTGACAGAATTATAACATGTGATGAAACTTGGCTTTGGCTCTTCGATCCTGAGACTAAACAGCAATCTACGCAATGGACAGACAAAGAATCGGAAACCCCAAAGAAGGCCAGAGTTGCAAAAAGTGGAGGGAAATTTATGTTTATAATGTTCGCGGATCGACAGGGGATGCTTTTATCACACGCCGTACCTCAGAGAGTCACAGTCAACTCACAGTATTACTCTAAGGTTCTTAGGAGAGACCTTCAGCAAGCAATCCGAAAGAAGCGGCCTGGTAAGGCAATCAGTGACTTCCTGCTGCACCAGGACAATGCACCACCGCACGTGTCAGTGGAGACCCGCCTCGAGCTGTCACTTTTAGAGTTGGAGACTGTTCCGCATGCACCATACAGCCCGGATCTCGCTCCCATGGATTTTGCCGTTTTCCCCGAGATAAAGTCTCAGCTCCGTGGCAAGCGTTTTGGTGACTTTGCGGAGCTACGACAGCCGTATCCAGCATCATTTCGAACTATGACAAGACCTGGTACCGAGATATATTTCGAAGATGGGTTGATCGCCACCAGAAGTGTGTTAGAGAGCATGGACAGTATTTTGAAAAACTATGAGGTATTGTGTGCACATAAAGTTACTTGCCACGAAGACTTTGATAATACCACCAACAATTGACACTATGCAAAAATGCCATAAACAGCTCTTATTTACCAAAATAACAGTATTTCAGGTAAATACGAGCTGTTCATGTGATTTCTACGTTTAATAAAGAGAAAATCAATTGCGTGTGCTAATACGGTGATATGACATCGTCATAACGTTATCAACGTCAAATGACGTTAACGTCATGGCGTGCTCCGGGTAGCCGATACTAACGCCGTAGGAGGAGCCATAGCAACGGCGTTTTTCTATCGATTTGTCTGAAAATTTCAAATTTTGTCCGTAATGAATAGATTTTAAACATATAAAATTTAGAGATTAATTGCACCAGTAGTTTTATTTTTATCAACAAATTCTACGAATTTTTTGCTCAGCCCTCGTATTTTAGAAAAATGAGGCCATCCTTTAAAAAAATGTTTGCAGTCACCTAGGCCTACTCAAAATTTTCCAGGTCGGAAGGTATTTTATTTATTTTTCACTGATTTATTTAAAAGACATTAAAATTTTAAGAAAAATGTCTAAAATGATAATAAAAATATTTCTCTGAAATGTGGCGAAACAGACATACTTTTTTTGGTACGTGGAATTTTGAGTGAGTCTCACACTCTGTCGTGTGACAGCAAACAAACATTTATGATTGTTTTAAGGATGGCCTGAGTTAAAATCATCAAATTGATTCCCTCCTATACATCTGAATCCCTTTCCAGAGGAAACTCTTTGCCTACTGGGCAAGGTTGTCAGCAGACAACATTAATATGCGAAAAAGTTAACCCTTAAAGTGTCAATCACAAAAAATTTTGTTTTGTCATCTGCTGAGTGCTGAAATGTTCATTAGCTCCTCCTCAACCACTGGACCAATTTTAGAATTATTTCACAGAATGGTTCCTCATGATGATGTCTTCTTATAAAATTGCACATATGGTTCTGCTCCTCCGAACAGAGGGGCTGCCAGAACAGTAGATATTTAAAGAAATGTCTTTTGATGACATTTCCTCCTGAACCACTGGTCCAAATTTAAAATAATTTCACAGAATTGTTTCTCATAATGCCCTTAACTAGAATTGCTCAAATGTTTTTGCTCCACTGAACAAAAGGGCTGCCAGAGCTCCAGATAAGAAATATCTTTAAACGACATCTCCTCCTGCCCCAATGGTCCAAATTCAAAATAATTTCACTGATTTGTTCCTCATGATGCCTTCTACCAAAATTGCACAAACTGTTTCGCTCGGCTTAATACAGGGAAGATTAACTGAAGTCTAAAATTTCGGCATTTATTTAAATTTTACTGTTGCTATGGTAACAAAAATGATCCACAAAGTAGGCTTAAAATAGAAAAATTACCATTTTGGACCAAATTTAAGGCATTTGGAGACCTTTTTTTTAAAAATTAGATATCAGCACAGCTAAATACCAAAATATCCTTTTAATATGTTGTGTGCGGTGATAATTCTCATCAGCTGTTAAAACATGACTTTAGTTAAGAGTGTGTGGCGAAAATTTAATTTTCTTATTTCTCAACCAAAACATATGTTGTGGGTACTCAAAAGAACCATCTCAATGAGACGGTTCTTTTGAGCACCCAAAACACATGTATAAACTGATGGGTGAGAAAATATTTACATTTTTACGCTGAAAATATATGTTTATCTAAACCTGTGAAAAATATCTTTTTGATAGTTGCTAGTGCTCTATGTTAATTGGTCTGTCAACACTCTCAAATTTGCTCCAAAGTGGTCAATTTCCTGTTTTTAGCCTATTTTGGTGGCCATTTTTGTTACCATAGCAACGGTGAAAGTCAAATTAATTCGAGACTTTTACACTTTGGTTATTGTTCTAATAAACCAATAAGAACAAAGTAGTTAAAACCATTTTTATGTTTAAGCCTCATAGGGGGTGGGGGGGGGTGGCAAAAAAGCCCGTTAATGCACATCATATTTTGAACATTCACAATACGTACAGTAAATTTTCTAAAATTTAGAACATTTCTCTTTTATCTCAGATTACATGTGGGTTAATAACTTATCAAGGCTGGAATACATCAAGTGCTTGTCAGAATAGTATACAGGGAAGACCTTGATCAGACTGCTACATCAGAAGCAGTCTGATCTGGGTCTGCACTGTATGTCTACTGTCTAGTAAGAAAGGCCTTTTTACAGACAACTAGTGTTCAGAGTTTTAGAGCATCTACTATATATAGGCTAAATTTAGAGCCATATACATTTTTGTTTCAGAAGTCTGACTTAAAGGAAAGAACAGCTGTGAGGTGATCAACGAAGAATGAATTTATATGGCAAGTTCAGATGTCCTTGTTAAAGGTAATTACATTGACTTAATAAATCTTGCATTCTGTGTTGTTATTAGTTCTGGGAACTACATAGGTTTGCTTGATTCCTGATGATACCCTCTACCAGAATTGCACAAATGGTTCCTCCCCGATGCACAAAAGGGCTACCAGAGCTCTAGATAAGAAATATTTTAAATGACGTCTCTTCCTGAACCACTGGTCCAAATTCAAAATAATTTTACAGAATTGTTTCTCATGACGCCTTCTACCAAAGTTGCACAAAGGTTCTGCTCCGCTGAACAAAGGGGCCATCAGAGGCCTAGATAAGAATTGTCTTTAAATGACATCTCCTGAACCACTGGTCCAAATTAAAATTAATTTAACAGAATTGTTCCCGGTGATGACCTCTACTAAAATTGCATAAATGGTTCCGCTCCGCCAAACAATAAAGGCGGCTAAAAGTTCTAGATAAGAAATATCTTTGAAAGATACAGGTATCTCCTCAAGGCTCCTAAACCACAGATCCCAATTCGAAATAGTTTCACAGATCTGTTACTCATAATGCCCTCTACTTAAACTACATGGTTCTGCTCCATCGCACAAAGGGCCACCAGAGTTCTAGATGAGAAATGTCTTTAAATGACATCTCCTTAACCAAGGGTTCAAATTCAAAATAATTTTACAGAACTGTTCCTCATGATGCCCTCTACCAAAACTCCTTAACAGCATGGCCACCAGAGCTAATTATAAAAATATCTTTGAATGATATCTCTATAGCCACTGGCCAGTACATTATCTTCTCATAAATGAAGATTCAGATGAGCGATCCAGGGCCCTCTTGTTAGCTCACCTGAGCCGAAGGCTCATGGGGGAGCTTATTGTATACCAGTCACTACGGCGTCCGTCCATTGTCCGTCCATTGTCCGTCGCCCGTCCGTCCACAATTTCAAACATCTTCTCTACCTACTTAACGTCAAGGTCAAATTTGCTTCCTAATGGGAAAATTTCTGAAAAGTTGATTTTTTTTAAAACTGTGGAAGCCTTAGTCATTATTCTCACTTGATATGTTTAACCTAATGAAACAATGGCTAAGTCCCAAATGTCAAGGTTGACCTTTGACCTTTCAGCTTAGGTCGCTCATATTAGAGTCAATAAATTAAAACAAATTTCAAGTGAAGACTCCTTATGATAAATTAGTCAAAATGTATGCAAAATATTTTGGTCACATGACACAGATGCCGCCATATATGATTAAACCATTTAAAAATCTTCTTCTCCAGAACCAGAAGGCCTGTGATATTGGGACTTGGTATGTAGCATTGGGGATGTAGGGCCTTCCAAGTTTGTTCAAATGATGATCCTTAGTTGACCTTGACCTACTTAAGGCCAAGGTCAAATTTGCTTCCTATTATATTTAAATGTGATTTTTTTTGAAATGTTGATTTTGTGATTACTGTTGAAGCCAAAGTCATTATTCTCACTTGATATGTTAAACCTAATATGACAATGGCTATAAATAAGTTTCAAAGGTCAAGGCCACCACATCCATATAGGGTAAAAACCAAGGTTGGCAATCGACCAGTCAATATGCATATTGACCAGACCAGTGGTCAATACTGGTTTTAACTGGTCATTACTGGTCGATTGGTGGTCAATTGGTCGATTGAAAAAAACATGGTTGATGTGAAGAAACTTAGCATTAGTTATCCCACTAAACAGACTTAAAACTGTTTCAATATAAGATAATACAGGCTTTAAAAAATTGAAAATGTGTTTCATGCCTTGCAATTGCTTTAAAAAATGTATGAATAATTATTTAAAACAGGCCGTAAAACAAACAAAAAATGAAATGCCAATAGTTTTTAGATCTTTAGTCTCAATTAAACTGAATCATTACCACAACTTTCAGTTTAGACTTACCATTAATAAAAGTAAAGCAAATGCAAGTATTAAATGAAATTAACTAAATTTAAAAAAGTTCTAGCTTTTTCACTCATAAAAGATATTTAAATCAGTGACTAATTAAATGAAAGAAAGAACAAAAAATCAATCAATACTTAAAATAGATCAGCAAAGATGTCATTATGTAGGAATTAGTCATTGCTCTATTAGTTAATATGCAAATTGAATGTACTTCTCACCTGAAAAGACAAAGATGTGAAAATGGTAAAGAAAACACTAACTGTTGAGCAATATATCAAGGAGTTAATTTTAACTTTAATTACCCCAGAACAAACAAAACTTTCAAAATACTGGACATGTCTCTCAGACTGAAGAAGGTGTGTCAGTTTATAAGACCTATCCAATCACTGAGCTTAAAATGCATTGGCTAATTCACTGGCACCTGTGTTAATAACACAGAGGTGTGAAACTGTGGTCATTCTGTTATCTACTGTTATCAGTTAAGTTAACAATTTCACCAGTGTCATAAATAAAATTGCTTTTGTCTCAAAATGATGGAAATATCCCTGTTAGGCTGTATGGTTACTATATTCTGCCCTTGATGATTAAAAAAATAATATAAGGTGTTAGATGCCTGGACTGTAATACAGAAGACAGTGCTAAGGTGAAAAGTGCCCTTGGCAGGGACGAAACAGTACCTTTTTTTCTTTTCTCAATAAATAGAACATAAATTCTGACCTTATATCTCAATCTACCTCTAAAACGGCCCCTTAAAATTTTCAATCGACCACTCAGATTCGTATTGACCAGTATTGACCACTTTTTGGTATATTGACCGGGGCGGTTTTAACCGGTTAAAACCGCCGGTTAAAACCGGGGGTGGTTTCGACCGCCCAACCTTGGTAAAAACCCATTAAATATCTTATTCTCTGGAACAAAAGGCTAATGGCCTGGTATGTAGCTTGTGGATGTGGTCTCTATTAGGTTTGCACAAATGATGAATCTAGCTTGACCTACTTTATGGCAAGGTCATATTTGATTCCTAATGCATTTATATGGGAAAAATATTGAAAAGTTCATTTTTCTATAACTGTTTAAGCTGAAATCATACTTTCTAGAAATTTTTAACCTTGTGAGACAATGGCTTTGTACCAAATGTCAAGCTGACCTGTGACCTTTTATTCAATGCCACTAATTTGGACTGCCACATACCTACATAAACATTGGTTTCTCAGAAAACAATTGGCTGTTTGATGGAGTATTCATTAGATTGTTTTAAGTCACTGGACCAAAATGGCTACAACCCCCATATATGGTAAAACAAAATATGTTTTATTATAAGCTGTAGTTGACCTTGACCTATTTTAACATTATTAAAGTGGTCAGGTGAGCGCCTCAGGACCTTCAGGTCCTCTAGTTTTTTTTTATTGTTTTCAGTTTTTGTCTGGCATGTTTCGTCCGTCAATCGTCCTCTCAATAAACCTTTCCTTTAGATAACATCTACTCCTGAACCACTTGTCCAAATTTAAAATAATTTCACAGGAATGCTCCCCATAATGCCCTCTACCAAAAATTGTATGAATTGCTCTAGATTTGAAGTCTTTAAACGATATCTCCTGAACCACTGGTCCAAATTCAAATAATTTGACAGAATTGTTCCTCGTGATTCCCTCTACCAAAATTGCACAAATGGTTCCGCTCAATGGTTCCGCTCAAATGAACAAAAGAATTGCCAGAGCTCTAGATAAGAAATATATTTTAACTACATCTCCTCCTGAACCACTGGTCCATATTCAAAATAATTTCACAGAATTTTTCCTCATGATGCCTTCTACCAAATTGCACAAATGGTTCCACTCTGCTGAACAAAAGGACCACCAGAGCTCTAGATAAGAACTATCTTTAAGCAGTATCTTCTCCTGACCAATTGGTTTAAATTCAAAATAATTTCATAGAACTGTTCTTCATGATGCCTTCTACTTAAGTTGCACAGATGGTTACGCTCTGATTCTTAGAAATCTAGTTCAAGCATTAAGAGAGTGAATATTTGATGAAAAATTCTTAGCCATCAGTTTAAGCGTAAAATTCATTTGGGATCTCAAAAGAACTGTTTGATTGAGAGGGTTCCTTTGAGTACCCACAAGAAAAATTTTGGTTGATAAATAAGGGAAGGAAATTTTAATTATGTACTCTAATCTAGAGGCGTGTAGAGGAGTTTATACTGTTTTCAGCCTTTCCTGGTTTATGTTATATACACTAGTTATAAATGTATTAATGTTGCGCCTGGCATTTACAAGTTATAACTCCGGTTAATAATGTAGATAAATGTTCATTCATACTGGAGAGAACTCTTATATGAATGTTTATTCATACTAGAGAGAACCCTTACATGAATGTTTCTACACCTTGAGCTGGTGAGAACTCTAAATATACTGAGGGAAAAAAGTTTAGCTATTACTTCGGGGATTCACAGTTAAGAAGAAATGGGATTTTTAATTTCATAGTATCAAAATTTTATGTTGACAAACCTTTACAAGTACGATAAAATTAACTGGCTGGTTGGCATTTAACATAATATAACGTCTGATTTTAAGTCCCCTTGCTAAAACAGCTTATCTGGCAATTACACGAATATTTTTTATTCTAAAAGTTTCATTTTCCATTAAATGTTAGATCTAAAAGCTAAAAAGTGAAAACAGTATAAAACTGAATGTTTTGGTCACCATTATCGTACAGTTTTAAGTTAAAAATCGTATTTTTTTTCAAATTACCTCTTTCAATTGAATAGTGTTTGAAATTAAAATGCTCAGCAGATCTAATCCTCGCTATGAAATCATATTTTTTTTCTTTTTACCTCTTGAGGGTTGACATTAGCTCATTTTCAAACAATTGACATATTTGTGCACTTGCTAATAAATTAGATCTAATGCTACAAAAAGAGCCTATAGGAAAACCCATTATAACTAATTGCGAAACTTTATTCCTGCAGTATAGTTATTTATACTGGAAAAAAGCCTTACGTTTATATCATATGGTAGATAAACTATTTGTTCAAGAACTGTTCTATAATGATCTTTTGAATCCTTATCAATGATGGGAGGGGACAAAATGAATAGTTATCAAAACATAGGCATGTATTTATATCACACTTGTTGCCGTAGCACCAGAATATTTTGGCAGGGAATATTATTGTATAGATCATATTGGAGCCAAAAGCATTTCATTCATAAAGTTACATTTTTTCTATATTTAACAAGTTTCAGCTGAATATATTTTTCAATTCTAATCATTTGAATGAGCCTTTCATAAAGTTTATGGTTGTTTGAGGGTATTTATCATTCATTTGAATTCAAAGTGAAGTAGAACATTATTTAAGATAAGAGTGAAGACCCTGATCAGAGGTTGCACAACATCTGATCTGGGGCTGCATAGTTTGTCTACTCTATGTCCCTTAAAAAGGAGCTAGGCTTAAATGAGTTAATAATCTTGTCTAATATTATTTTTGATGTTAACACTATTTTTTACTTATAATCTTAGTCTGTCATAATTTACTTTCAGATATGATTCAGAGATGTTCACTTTACAGAGATAGAAAAGGATGGAGCTACTACAACTGCAAGCCCCAGAGGCTCAAGAAGCAAAATAACACTTTATTATCAAATGATGAACTCTTTGAAGGTTACACTTCATAGAATTGTGACTTTTTTAATTTTCCCCAAAAGTCTTAATCTTTCATGATGTTATCATTGTGTGTGGGGGAATTTGTGTAGCATTTGAAGAAGTCACCATTCAATGAAGTGTTGCATTCAAAGAAGTCACTGTTAGATACAGTGTAATCAGGGTTGTATTAGACAAAGCTTAATAAATAGAATGATCTAATTTATAACTTTGTGTTTTTAATGTTTAAACATGATCAATACAGTAATCTCTCGCTAACTTGAATCCTTCAAACTCAAAATACCCTCTTAAGTTAAAGTAAAGTGTAGGATGAATTCATATTTAACAGACTTTGTTCACAATTATTTTCTATCCAAAACTATGCTGACTTTGATGTACTTAGAAGGATAATAGCGAAAACAATCTTGATAGGCTTATACACTGTAATATCCTTTTACAGATCCACTGTTTTAATTCAAGCTACAAATAAAACAATGTGAAAAGTTTGGTCATAGAGACTTTGATTTAACGAGAGGTAACTGTATACTAACTTGCTAAGTACCACAAACTGTCCAGACTATGTATGGTCGACCATTGGTTAGAAATCAGAGGGTGTTGGTAAACAACCCTAACTGGGCATCTTAACACTGTTGCCATGGTAAATCCTTTCATTTGTAAAAGGCTGTAGTTTTTAGCCCTCCTGCTCACAGTGTGCTCAATGTGAGCTTTTAAGAAATGATGTCCCTCTGCACAAACCGTCATCATAAAAGGTTCTGGTTTGCAATGGCAACATAAAAGATATACTCAAATATCTTCCTTTGAAAAACAACAACTCCTGGCTGTATTTGAGAATAATTCAATTTTTATTGTTTCTCTAAGTCAAACAATTTAGATTACAAACTTAGCCAAATTGGGCAAGTGGTTATAGGCTAGACACTGAAACGATATTTAAGCATCTCTATGGGTGAACTATCACATCTAGTGTGAACTGATTTATGGGCGAGCATATAGTATACCAAAGATTCTGTCATCCGTCTTTCAACATTTTCAAACACTGGGAGCGCTCATCTCAGATGTCACATTATGATCCATAAGATAGACGAGAAAAGCTAGTTTAATGGTACTGATTACACATTCAAGATTGCTGCAGGGCTAAAATATGACAAAATCCTTAAAGAATAGTTTTCTCTGGAACCAAAAAGCCTATGACTTCTCTTTTCAAGACTATATTGGTGGCCCCTTTGCTGTCAAACATGTAGTTGTGCATATATGCCTTGCCTGACGATGCTCTTGTTGTCCTTTGCAATCTCCATGAATGTCCCTGCACTCAATTCCGACATAGTTACAAAAGAGTACCGCAAGGAGCTATAATTTTAATCCCATGAACTCTAGGCCAACAATGCCAAGTAAATGGGAGTCCAATAACAGTAAATTGTAGTCTTTAATAATCAAAACAGCATTCCATTACACCTTAGCCATAGGCTCAATATGAACTTATGTGACCCTTTCATGTCCGTCATCTGTCAGTTAACACTGCGCTTTAAACAACATCCCCTAAACTACAAAGCGTCACAGGAATGTTCATTGGATAGTTTTTAGATCTTATTGCGATTATTGGATGTCGGTCTTCCGTCATGCGTCGTCAACAATTGCTTCAAAGGGCATCTCCTCCTAAACTGCTGATTGGATTTTGGACAAAAAGTAAATGAGTATGATCAGGAAAAACCACAATCACACACTGCAAACCAACCCACGGCACCGTTACAGGAATGATCCTTTTATGGCCCTCTTCAACAATTATTCACAATGGTTCCTGTCCGTTGTATATCTAGATCAGATGGGATAAGAGAATATTTGCGAAATGTAAACAAAAAATCTTTTGTCTGAAACCACAATGCCTAGAGCCTGATATTTGGTATGTAGCATCACCCAAATTTGTTCAAATTATTAGTCCCATATTCTGGGGACTATACTTTAATTAGGTTTGAGGTTTTCTTCAGCTCTGACTATCTGTGAGTCATGAGCCCTTTTCTTTGTTTCATCATAGAGTGTTAATTTGATAAGAGTGTTTTCCATTATGATACATTGCTTTAGTTAGATGGCCTCCATGCGAGCTGAACATTTCTTGTACTTCAACAACAGCAGAATCTAGGGCGAAGATTTGGTACCAGTAAAATGCATTTAAGCCCCCCCCCCCCCCCCCCCCCCCGGTGGCTTAGGCTGCTGTCCGTTCTAAGGCGGTGGTTCTTTTGTTGTTGACTTTTTGTTTATTGTTACTCCCATTGTGGGAGTCTGTAATTGTTCTTTGTTTTGTTGTACATTACTTTATGTCCATTCTAGCATTGCAATCATCTTGATGGGGAAGAGAGAGCTGATGGCTTTGCTTAATTTGTCTTGCTGGTGTCCCGTGATGGTTGAGCGGCTCTTCCTCGCGGTGCCACGGGGTTGTCTGCAGTTTGTGATTGTGGTATTTCCTGATCATACTCACTTTCTATTTTTGCTCGATTCCGTCCGTCTGTCCGTCAGTTACGCTATCGTGTCCGAGCAATATCTTCAATATTATTTGAGATAGGCATCCCGAATTCGGTGAGTGGATGCATCTTGAAATAACTGAGTGTCTTGTACCATTTTGGGGTCACTGTGACCTTGATCATTGACCTAATATCGAGAATATCGTGTCCGGAGCATATCATCTACATTATTTGAGGTAGGAATTCAAAATTTGGTGAATGGATGCATCTTGGGGTGGCAATGTGTCACACAATATCTGGATCATGGTGACCTTGACCTGTGACCTCATATCTAGAATAATCGTGTCTGTAGCATATCTCCTACATTATTTGAGGTAGGAATCCAAAATTTTGATGTGTGGATGCATCTTTGGATGACAGAGTGTCGAGTACTTTTTTGGGGTCACTGTTGACCTTGACCTCTTACCACGTTTCTAGAATAATTGTGTCGTAACATATCTCCTACACTTTTAAAGTTAGGAATCCCAAATTCGGTGTGTGTATGCACCTTGGATTGTTCCTCATAATGCCCTTACCAAAATTGTACCAATTGTTCTGCTGGCATTACTCCATAAAGGGAGATAATCCAGATAAAAAATTATGGGTCAGTTATTTTTTGATGCGGAATGCATCTATGAAATTTTAAAACCCTATCTTAAACTTGTAATGGACGGAAGGACGGATGGAAAAGCCCAAAGCAATATGCCCCTTAACATTTTCTCACCTGAGCCAAAGGCTCATGGGTGAGCTAATAGTATACCAGTCACTCTGTCGTCCGTCCGTCGTCCGTCCCTCAACATTTTTCAAACGGCTTCTCCTCTGAAACCACTGGGCCATTTGAACTACATTTCATATGAAGACTCCTAAGGACGCGGGAACGAAAGTTTATTCAAATGGTCCTGGTCACATGGCCAAGATGGCCGCCATGCCCATATATAGTAAAAACCCTTTTAAAATCTTCGTCTCCAGAACCAGAAGGCTGATAACCTTAGAAATTGGTATGTAGCATTGGGGGTGTTGGTCCTACCAAGTTTGTCCAATGATGTTGTTTGTGATGATCCTAGGTTGACCTTGACCTACTTAACGTCAAGGTCAAATTTGCTTCCTAATGCATTTAAATGGGATTTTTTTGAAAAGTTGATTTTTTGAATACTATTAAAGCCAAAGTGATTATCCTTTCTTGATATGTAAAAACTAATGAGATAATGGTTATACCTTTGCCCGTTCAGCCAAGGTCGCTCATATTGTGGTCCCATCAATATATTAAAACATAGTTTTCTCACAAACCATTGGTCCAATTGAACGCAAATTACATGTGAAGACTCCTTATGATAAGTTAGCCTAAATTTATTCAAAATATTTTGGATACATGGCAAAGATGGCCGCGACGCCCATATATGGTAAAAACCTTTTAAAAATCTTCTGCTCCAGAACCAGAAGGCTGATGACCTTAGAACTTGGTATGTAGCATTGGGGGTGTTGGTCCTACCAAGTTTGTCCAATGATGTTGTTTGTGATGATCCTAGGTTGACCTTGACCTCCTTAACGTCAAGGTCAAATTTGCTTCCTAATGCATTTAAATGTGTTTTTTTGAAAAGTTGATTTTTTGAATACTATTAAAGCCAAAGTGATTACCCTTTCTTGATATGTTAAAACTAATGAGACAATGGTTATAGACAAGTTCAAAGGTCAAGGTTGACCTTTGCCCGTTCAGCCAAGGTCGCTCATATTGTGATCCCATCAATATATTAAAACATGGTTTTCTCACAAACCATTGGTCCAATTGACCGCAAATTTCATGTGAAGACTCCTTATGTTAAGTTAGCCAAAATTTATTAAAATATTTTGGATACATAGCAAAGATGGCCGCCACGCCCATATATGGTAAAACCCTTTTAAAAATCTTCTGCTCCAGAACCAGAAGGCCAGTGACCTTGAGACTTGGTATGTAGCATAAGGAATGTGGGGTCTACCAAGTTTGTTCAAATAATGAATCTAGGCTGCCCTTGACCTACTTAACGTCAAGGTCAAATTTGCTTCCAAATGCATGTGAATGGGATTTTTTTTGAAAAGTTGATTTTTTGAATGTTGTGGAAGCCAAAGTCATTATTCTCACTTGATATGTTCAATCTAGTGTCTATAAATAAGTTTAAAAGGTCAATGTTGACCTTTGACCTTTCAGCTAAGGTCGCTCATATTGGAGTCCCATCAACATATTAAAACATAGTTTTCTCAGAAACCACTTGGCCAATTGAAACCAAATTTCATATGACAGCTCCTTATCATTGGTTAGCTAAAACTAGTACAAATTGCTATGGTCACATGACTAAGATGGCCACCACGCCCATATATGGTAAAAACTCTTAATTCTCTTCTTCCCTGGAACCAAAAGGCCATTGGCTTTGGGACTTGGTATGTAGCATTTGGGATGTGGGCCCTACCTTGGTTTGCAAAAATGATGAATCTAGGTTGACCTTGACCTACTTTATGGCAAGCTCAAATTTGATTCCTAATGCATTTATATGGAGAAAATCTTAAAATGTCCATTTTTCTATAACTGTTTAAGCCGAATTCATAATAGTAAAACCTATTGAGACAATGGTTTTATATTAAGTACCAAATGTCAAGCTGACCTGTGACCTTTTATCCAAAGCCACTCATTTGGACTGCCCAACACCTATCTAAGCATCTTTTTCTCATAAATCACTGGGCTGTTTGATTGATTATTCATTAGATTGTTAAGGTCACTTGACCAAAATGGCTGCAACCCCCATACAAACCCCATTATGGTAAAACAAAATTTGTTCCATTATAAGCTGTAGTTCAACTTGACCTATCTTAACATTATTAAGGAGTTCAGGCGCCTCAGGACCTTCAGGTCCTCTAGTTCAAAGTTGGGGGCATAAAAACTGCTCAAATGGTTCTCTCCGCCGAACTAAAGGGCATCCAGAGCTCTAGATATGAAATGTCTTTAAATGACATCTCCTGAACCGCTGGTCCAAATTCAAAATAATTTCACAGAATTGTCCCTAAAATATCCTCAACCAAAATTGCACAAATGGTTCCGCTCCACTGAACGAAGGGGTAACCAGAGCTCCCGATGAGAAATGACTATTAACAACATCTTCTCTTGAACCACTGGTCCAAATTGAAAATAATATTACAGAAATGCTCCTCATGATGCCCTCTACCAAAATTGTTCAGAAAGTTCAGCTTGGCTGAACAACATGGCTATAAGAGCTAAATTCTAAAATCATATCTCTTTAACCATAGACCAATGCATCATGTGCCAGGATTCAGGTGAGCGATCCAGGGCCATAGGGCTCTCTTGTATATATGAGGATTTTAATGCAAATTTAAAACTATATTGACTCTTTGTGTATGGAACTTCACATTTCCCCAAATTTATTATACCTAACAGCTTTTATATCAGAACCAAATGTAAAGCTGACCTTCACCCAGAGCAGCTCCCTTTGGACTGTCACATACATATCTAAACATCTTTTTCTCAGAAACTACTTGGCTGATTGAACAGAAGCAGAAGAAATTTTCAAAAAATCAAACAAAATGGAGGCTTTTCCTTTTTTTTTTTTGCTTTTTGGCAAGGCTCCCTAGATCCCCAAAATTATGAGCTTGCTCCCTACCTCCCCTAAAATAATTACCAGTGCTCCCCAGCTCCATGAAAATAAATAGCCATTCTCACCAGATCTCCAAAGCCCCTGGGGGCCCCGTTTTGGTATGTAGTTTTGGGGATGTGAGGCTTGTGAGCCATACAAAATATTTTTAAATAATATGCCTAGGTTGGCCATGACGTAGTTTAACATTATTAAAGAGATCATGTGACTCAATATCAGGTGAGCACTTCAGGTCCTAATATGCCTTGGTATATTGCATCATCATTTCGTTCATTTCGCTGGAACGAAGGGTGTGTACGAAAATACTCTCCATTTGATGCAATGAGAAGATATTTACTCTAATTATGATCAACGCACTTTACTTTATTTGTAAAAATAGCAAATGTCTATGCTTTACTTATGGGCATGTCATAAAAAAAATCCATGTTCAGTACCAAAAAGTCATTTTTTCTTCCAAATACAAATCTGGATAGTTTAACTTGGACGCACGGAAATAGGTAGTGCCTATTTAATTCATATTACTGTGGATTTGACGAAGAATAGCTCCACATTTTTCTTCAATTGCAATCTGAATTTGCTCTACTAAGTGCTGAGGCGAATTATAGTTTCCTGCTGGGATAAACAATTTTATTTCAGGACAACTTTCATTTTTCATGCATACAGTATTCATTTTACTTTTCCCCAGTCTTTCCAAAACATTCTCATCGTAGAAGTGAACATAAAAATAATTGCTGTTATGTGAAATGTTATATACTTCCGTAGGAGTCATCATTTCTACCAACGCTACAACCCATTGTTCTTTCTGGACTTGAATAGGATGATTTAGCTTTGTGGTAAATGAGAACTGTTTATTTTTAGGGAAAATATCCATAGAACTATCACTCAGTAAGCTCAGATAAAATTCATCCATGATCTCATATGTGAAACAGCCACTACAGTTGATAGAAATATAATGACAATTAGACATCGCTTAACTTCATATATATATTGGCTACTCTTGTATTAATCATATGAAGATAGAATATATAGCATCTGTGGGGAAAACCCAGATTTTCTGATATCAACAGTTGAAATTTCACGAAATTGTTTTATCAAGCGTAATCACTATTTGATTTTTTCATCTGATCGAATATTTTCCATAGGCCAAACTACTAAAAAGTTTCACCATGTGGTAGGCAAGAATACTAGTTCTCAAATTATTTTGATATGCAGAACAACTAGAATTTTTTTGATCCGATCAAATAGTTTCCAATAACCAAACTACTGAAATTTTCACAATGTTGCAGGCGAGACTACATGTTTTGCTAGATCTTAAGTGGCAGGCGAGACTACAATTTTTGCTAGGACTATAGTGTCAGGCGAGACTACATTTTTTAAAAAATTAGCAAGAAGTATCAGGGACTGTATAAACAGCACCATTACTCCCCCAGTACTATCCTAACCTCGGAATCCCTGGCGATTGAAACTGTCTCAAATACAAGTCAAATTCCTGCATGTCTCTATAGACCAGAGAATTTGAGGCGGAGCCACTCCAACCCGAAGGCTGGCGCCCTTAAACAGCCGAAGCTGCTCTACCTTTTTAAATGCATATTCAACAGTTTCTGAAGCACAAAGCTTCTCTACGGGCCTCGGCGGACATTTAGAGTACCAGTGGTCAGTTATTTTTTGTTCAACATATATCTCTACTGACTTAATAAGCCAATATTTGCGATTCATATATATAGTTATCCTATCACAGAATAAGTTTGAAATGGTGTCTCAATGTTACTCTATCCCATATTAGTTTTCAAGCCTTATAGTATGTAAAATCGATAACTTGAATATAAGAGCTATCTTATTGTAAAAATTTAAAGTAAATCGGATAAAAAATACCCGAGCTATTACAAATTTTGCATATTTTTTACCGTGAAATTTTTTATTCAAGGGAGATAATTTAATGGCATGAAATAGCAAGAACCAGATTTCTAAAAAGTAAAAAATCATATTTTCGCAATAACTTGAGTTTGCCTCAACCGATTTTCAAAATTTTTTCACCCTATAAAAGCTTAGGATAATTGCTATCTTATCACATATATTAGAACTAATTCCTCTGCAGGTATCACATCATGGAAGTAGCAAGAGGGCAAACAATTTTCTGTTGATGGCATATCAACTACCGAGAGAAATACAACATATAATTTGGACTCATGAAATTTACTTAGTTATTTTATATATCATCACAGAAGGACCTTTATTCCACTAAAATGACTAAGTTATTTCCAAAGCTAAATCTGACTAAGTTATTTTCAAAGCTGGAAATTATCACACTCATACACCAGCCAGAATGGCCCAAAAAGTTATTCACAGCCCAATGCTCAAGCCTACCAGGAATTGATTGGGGAGAGGGTATAAGTCAAATTGTCAAATGTGTAGGTGTGGAAACTCCACATTGTGTAGATGTGACGATGTGGTGGATCCACATTGTCAAGATGTGGAGATGTGGTGGATCCACATTTTAAGTGTGGCGGTCCACATATAATTCGTACTTATCAAAGAATGAACGTAAATCTCCATTATTCTGACCCGCATTATGCATTTATTCACATTTGAAATGTGGAAATCCACATTGCTCCACAATACATCCACATTGCTCCACATTACATCCACATTCAAATTGTGGAGATGTGGTGGATCCACATTGCATCCACATTGCATCCACATTTTACGTGTGAAGGTCCACATTGTATCCACATCTCAAGTGATATGGACACATTCATCAAAATCCGATCATTAAACCTAATACTATTACATGCCAATGATGATTATCTAAGATATGAACAGAAGCTCTAACTTAATCATAAGATAGATACTAGCTATCAAATACGACTTCATGCAAGAATCTGAAAAAGTATAATTCTTAAATACTTTCAAGCAGCCTAATCATATCTAAGTACACACCTACTCTAGCAAGTTAATGCTATAGAGTGATGCCTCTAGGAGATTGACCAAGAGACTCTAAAGACGCATAGAACTTAGTAGCCTTGACACACCATATATCACCACAAATTATAGCTCCTAAAATGACTAAGTTATCTTCAAAGCTGAATTTAACTAAGTTATTTTATATATCACCACAGAAGAGACTTCATCCCCCCTAAAATGACTAAGTTATTTCCCAACAGCCCAAGAAACTATTATAATCATTGATCAGCCAGAGTAACTCTCAAATAGACTCAACAGCCCAGGAAATTATCATAATCACAAGCCAACCAGTGGATATGACCAGAAAACTATTACAAAGCAGTCAAAAATAAACTAAGTTATTTCTCAATAGCCCAGGAAACTATCACAATTATAGACCCACCAGTGGATATGACCAGAAAACTATCACAATCATGGGCCCAGCCAGAATACCCCTAAATAAACTAAGTTATTTCTCATTAGCCCAGAAAACTATCACAATCATAGGCCCCAGCCAGAATAGACCTCAAAAATAAACTAAGTTATTCCCCAAAAGCCCAGGAAACTATCACAATTATAGGCCCAGCCAGAATAATCCCAAAAGTAAACTAAGTTATTCACAGCTAGTCACTCAAGCCTACCAGGGTAGTCATCTCTGGACCCAAAATTTTAGCCTGAAAAATTCTAAGTTCTTTTCAGGCTTAAAAATTTTGGGTCCAGAGTGGCCCCCATTACTACTTGTGACAGAAATCTAAACCATTATTAAACGGTATATGAAGATGAAGAATTTAGCCAAAGGTACATTTTATCTGAAACGCCTTTAAGCGGAGAATGTTGTATACTATAGAGCAAATAAAAATAACGCAACACACTACATATATATTATGAAAGAATATACCAGAAATAACACGATCATATTTCAAACACGTTCATGTATACAGATGTCAAGAGCAGGCTATAAAAGTTTATCTAAAACGCTGGTGTATAATATAGAGCAAATAAAAAGTAACGCAACTCACTACATACGCATTATGAAAGAATATACCAAGGATATCACGGTCATAGTTTCAAACATGTTCACGTATATAGACGTCAAGAACAGGCTATACATGTTTATCTGAAACGCTCAAATGCGGAGAATGTTGTAAAATATAGAGTAAATAATAAATAACGCAACACACTACATACACAATATGAAAGAATATACCAGGGATACCACGATCATAGTTTCAAACACAGTTACGAATATAGGCGTCAAGAGCAGACTATACATCCTCATGAATTGGGCGGCATTTCCTGGTTTTGCAAAGAAGATAAATTAATAATAATAATAATAATAGTTATAATAATAATAAAATAAAATTGTTAAGTCAACGATGGAATCAATCACAGTTTTACATCTAACGTTCTTACATTTCAGTTTCCAATATTTGGAGCAACGACAGGTTATTAGAACCCAAATTGGCTAGAAAGTAGTTGACGGTTATTTACATCTGGAGGTCGCCAGTGACGAGGAGGATCAGAAACACATTTGAAGAGCTCAATCCAAGTCGTCATTGGAAATTTGAAAGTCCATATTTAAAGCACAATGTAAAGATAAGTACAGAAAGCAGCTTTTCTTGTTTTCATCAGATAGACATTTCAGATATAAAGATTTTTTTTAAGATGTGAATCTTGGCGCTATACTAAGGTTGGTAGTACAGATCAGTTAGATCATGAGAGACGATAACGAAGGCGGGTGGTTTTGTAGAGAGTAAGTACAGATGAATCCCCATGAAATAGGCTAAATATTAAATATAAATAGATGCATGGTCATATTAGTACTTTACGTTGGTTATAGAAGAGGATTACACTTTATCTATTTGCTGTACTGATCGCGACAAATACTGTTGTTTTTTTGCCAGAGAGTGTTTATCTTAAATAAAAGATGGAAATTTCTGCCATGTAAAGAGGTCTTACAGTAATTAGACAACCAAGAGATCCACTCATTACTATCTTAAAAATGTATTTTTAAAATTGAAACGTAGCCTCATGCTATTAATACTCTACTGTAAAAATAACAAGGCACAAAGCATAGATTAGTACTGGATTGTAATTGCATAAGCAATAATTTGCAGAAATCTAAGCTTAAAATACAAAATAGTTGCAAGATAACATGACTACAACTTCAAAATGATATTTCATGAGCTAATTTGAAAATGATGAGGCTTATATTAATTACATGGATAAAGCTCAGTCAAATGGAACGGTTTGAGCTTTTTCATGGTCAGACGCAGGTAAGAAAGCATTTTACATACAGAATTCTTTACTGAAATTGGCGAGCATTGGTCAAATATTGTGGAAAGTTTTAACAGTGATGTTATTATGGTGGTAAACGGTCAAAGAACAACTACATTTGTAAATGACTGTATATGTGGTATCAAAGCTATAACGCAGTATGTATTTAAATTTTGCTCATAGGCAGCCCTTATTCCTGATATTGATTTTTTTCTTTATTTCATGAAATTTGGATTTCTTCTGTTTGAAGAAAATTATCAATTGAACCGTTTGTGCATGTTAAATGATTCATACATTTCTTCTGCTTGAAAATGGGTAGGTTTATGTATGCTGAAAGATGGAGAAAATGTAAAAGATAATCAAAGAAAGGAGATTTCAATTAGAAACATACAGTCAGAAACATAAACTGAAATCGCTGCATCTACAGAAGAATAGATGTTAGAGACATGTCAGTTAAAGGTACGCTTGTTAGAATAAAAATGAGTCATTCACCTTTGAAAAGGGGTCAGTTGTTTTAAAGGCGTAGTCGTTAAAAGCTAATGTCAGAGTATTGAAAGAGAATACTGCATTTGATTCTGAATTATTTGCAAAAGAAAAACGGTGATGCTTATGTTGGCTATGCAGATATGGACAATGTTATAAGAAGTGAGACAAAATTAAAAAATCCAAATACACTTGCAGTGTAATTGATTTTCCCAGTAGTGGAATTTCAAAGGTTATTTCCCAAGGTAAGAATATATATCATAGGAGCAGTAGATTTATGTGGGAAGATCAAACTTTCCTTACTCTAAAAATCGGTTGGTGACTAGGTCACATGTCATTTCCCCAGAAGAGGAAACAAGAAGTTCCCCAGAAGTGGAAAAAGGTATTTATCTGGTATAAGGTAATTTTGAGATTGCCCAGGAGGTGGAAACGATTTTCCAAGAAGGGGGAAAAGTATTTACCTGGTAGAAGGTTATTTTCAAAGGTAAGAATATATATCATAGGAGCTGTAGATTTATGTTGGAAGAGCATACTTTCCTCATAAGAGAGCTCAAAAGTCGATTGGTGACTAGGTCACATGTCATTTCCCAAGAAGAGAAAACATGAAGTTCCCTTGAAGTGGAAAAAGGTATTCATCTGGTATAAGGTAATAATTGAGATTGCCCAGGAAGAAGAAACTAGTTCTCACAGAAGTGGGAAAAAGGTATTTACCTGATAGAAGGTTAATTCCAAAGGTAAGAAAACATAACACAGTAGCAGTAGATTTATGTGGGAAAAGCAAACTTTCCTCATAAGAGAGTTTTTAAATTGGTTGGTGACTAGGTTACTTGTTCGTTCCCCAGAAGTGGAAATATGAAGTTCCCCAGAAGTGGAAAAAGGTATTTATCTGGTATAAGGTATTAATTGAGATTTCCCAGGAAGTGGAAGCGAGTTCCCCAGAAGTGGAAAAAGGGTATTTACCTGGTAAAAGGTAACAATTGAGATTTCCCAGGAAGTGGAAACGAGTTCCCGGGAAGTGGGAAAAAGGTATTTTCCTGGTAGAAGGTTAATTCCAAAGGTAAGAAAACATAACATAGTAGCAGTAGATTTATGTGGGAAAAGCAAACTTTCCTCATAAGAGAGCTTTAAAATTGGTTGGTGGCTAGGTCACATGTCCGTTCCCCAGAAGTTGAAATATGAAGTTCCCAAGAAGTAGAAAAAGGTATTTATCTGGTATAAGGTACTAATTGAGATTTCCCAGGAAGTGGAAGCGAGTTCCCCAGAAGTGGAAAAAGGGTATTTACCTGGTAAAAGGTAACAATTGAGATTTCCCAGGAAGTGGAAACGAGTTCCCCGGAAGTGGAAAATGGTATATACTTGGTAGAAGGTAACAATCGAGATTTCCCAGGAAGTGGAAACGAGTTCCCCGGAAGTGGAACGTGGTATTTACCTGGTAGAAGGTAATAATTGAGATTTCCCAGGAAGTGAAAATGAGTTCCCCGGAAGTGGAAAATGGTATTTACCTGGTAACAATTGAGATTTCCCAGGAGTGGAAACAAATTTCTCGGAAGTGGAAAAGGGTATTTACCTGGTAGATGGTAAAAGTTGAGATTTCCCAGGAAGTGGAAAAAGTTATTTACCTGTTAACAGATAATAACTGAGATTTCCCCAGGAGCGGAAGTCAGGTTGAAAATGCAGACTGAAGGTCTTAATTTTCTAAAAGTGCAAAAGTCCCTAAGAGCAAAATCAATGAACAAATAAAAAAAAATATCAGATGAAAATAAGGGTAGACTTTCAAACAACGAAGTATTTGGTTTTAGTATGGTTTTGGGAGAGAAAATGTCCTCCATACCAACAAAGATGGAGGAGTAGATATGGCTGTATAGAGCAGTATTTAGAAGATAAAAAATGAGGTCAATGTGTATTACAATAACAAGAAAATGAATTCACTCATAAAAAATCAGGAGTAGAAAAGGTGATTTTCAAAACATCGCCATGGTGGTAAGTTACGTAAAATATCAAAATTAAAATGTCAGTAAAATGGATATGGTATATTTCTAATGAGCTATGCGTTTATTTAAGTCAGAGACAGAAGAAAATTAAATTGACTGATATATGGGATCACAAACAAATGACAAGTTCAGTGTATATTATAACGTAGATACAAATAAGTTAATTCCAGATGGGTTCCCAGTATAGAAGTTGCCCGATTATTAGCTCAGTATCAGAGTTAGCAGAGGTGAACTGTTGAGTATAATAGATATGGCAGTCTGTTGTACTTTAAGAGTTTTAGACCAGCCGTTTGCACCTGATTATCTAATTTTAATGGGTAAAACAAAAGTAAATAAGTAGGTAAATAATATGAGTACCAGATACAGTCATTTTAATCAGACAAATATTATATGCAAATGGGCATGAAAACAATGATATTTTTGGAAAATAAATTTTAGATTTCAGCATGATTGCAATGAAAATAAGAATAATATGTATTGACAATAAGGCTATTTGTATATGGCTATTTGTTTTCATTTGTTGCAGGTATTGGCTCAATCAGAAACATACAACATCATCTGTTTTGACAAAGCGATTAAGAAGGAACTTTCTGAGCAAATCTCAACACATTGTGTCCTGAAGCAAGCGGAAGTACAAAAAATACACGTATACCATGTGTTTTTAGCACTGTCCGCTGGAAGTCACCTGACAGTTAAATAAGTACGTTAAAACTTTTGGAGTCAAAATGTTAAAAATTACAGAGGTGATGTCTATGTGAGGCATTGTGATGTGACTTATTAGAATCTATACAAAATTTTGTCGCTCTCTTTCTAATATTTGCATTTTCTAAGCGCACCAACATGCAAACTGTGTTTGTTTACTATGTTAGAAGTTAAGAATAGACTTAACATTCTGCTCGTTTCATCGAATAGAGCAGAATATTTGTCTAGTCGGTACTAGCATTAACAAAGGTTGTGCAGTATATTATTACTCAGTCACGCACGGACTGAGAATAAACAGGTAATGCAATAGCAAACGAAGTGTCGTGTAAAATCAGTTCTAAGGCGGCTTCACAGACGTGAGCAACACACAAAATTTTGTATAGATTCGAGCAAGAGATCTTGCCGTGTTGATTTGCACGTCGTCATTGCTATGGGGTATACTGCACTGTATAAAATCACAGCTAGTTTTCGCCAAACAAAAAAGAAAAGTTTGGTGTCATGTGGGCTGGACGGCAGATACTTCGGCAATGAGAATATCTAAGGGTTAAGTAAACTGTGTGACTGGCACTGGGCTTTTACAAGCATTTCTTTAATAGATCTCATCAAGGTCTGCAACGTCCTTCCATGCCACGCTGCTCATCTGCTCACATTAAAGCGCGCCAACATGCAAACTGTGTTTGTTTTCTTTGTTAGAAGTTAAGAATAGACTTCGAAATGCTCTTTGTCCATAGCTTGATTCTAAAATTGAGCTGAGTTGTTCAGATTCAGAATTTCTAGGTTTTCCTGTTTTCTACACTGATTTTTTATGTTTAAAAATAACGTGGTACTGATCTCTCGGCGCTCTATCTGCTTACATGGCTATCACCCACTGACATCAAGAGCACTAGCACTGCATGAGTCGCGAGCGTTTAAGATCAACCCTATCATGGGCTTTGCTGGAAATCACTATCCCCGCACTTACACGGCACTTGGGGACATTCAATAGGTAATTATACCGCTCATAAGCCCTGCCATTCCCCCGCTATCCCCGTAGGTGGTGGGGGGGGGGGGGGTGGATACAAATGACTGGTGCATAAACCCAGCCAAATTGGCCACTCCGTGGAATTCGCTCATGATTAAAACACTTCTTAATTTGTTTTCTCTAAAACCATGAGGCCAAGGCCCAACAGCATAATTGGGCCTCAACGTAAGAAAACCTGTCTTCGAGTATTTGCGAACAACACAGGCGCAGACCAGCCTGTGCATCCGCACAGACTGATCAGCGCCTTTGCTACTTGCTTACTGTAAGTATCATATCTGAACTTGCTTCAAGCAAAATTTCAATATTCTAGCTAGTCTCTGAAGCCGAGGAGAATGGTGTGAGTCTCGCTTTGACGGAAACCCCGAAGACATGTTTTCTCGCGACGACGCCAATTATCATTGTTATATGACTGAAGAGAATCCGGTCTCCTAATTGGCCCAATTTGTCTTCATAAATCTCTATGTCTACTCGAAAACTGGTCTTAACTGGCCCAGAATGTGATATAGGATGAAAACCAGCTCAAAATAGTTTCCAGAAGTTAATATTTTGACATCTCTGCAATATCACCCTCTAGAGAGCTAAAAATACCATGATTAGTACGAGTATAAAACTAGCATATGCTGCATAAAATTGACATGATTTGCTGTTTCACATTCCAACAGGTAAACTAAAGACTTCATGAATTTTAACAACTGTTTGTTTTGTTTTGTTTGTTCATTTAAACAAAATGTAAAAACAGTTTTATGATTAAATTTTACATTCCAAATTCAGAGAATCAATATACATTTCACAATGCAAAAAACTACATTAAAATATTTTAATAACAGTTGATAAACTTGTTAGAAAGTCCTTAGGTTGAAGGTTGAACATGACTTTAACAATAAAAGTGAAAGTAGAAATTTTTCATTCTTAGTTGAAAAGTCATATAACAAAACAGTTATTGACTTCAATTTCGGTAGACATCAGGATTTATCTATCCTAAAAGTGATATTCACCTCGGCCTAGGAGCCTCGGTGAATTATCACTTTTCGGGTAGATAAATCCTCATGTCTACCTCATTGAAGTCAATAATTGTAATTATTATATAACCTATAAATAGACATCTTTTGATTGGCCCAGATGCCTATCCACTCGAGTCCATAAAACTACATATCTACTGGGCTGCTGGTTTTTCCCATTCAATATTAGTTACTAAAAATAGACTTAATAGAAACTGTTCATAACAGGTGTGCTTTCAGCATGAAACTTGCATGATTTGCTGTATATACAATTCAGTGAGTGACCGCAGCATGAAATTCACAAGATTTGGTGTTTCATCATATAAATGTAATTTAGACTTTGCTGATGAATATAGTAATTAGCAGAACTCTTAAATGAACTAATGAATCCTTCCTTCTGGATTGATGCAATAAACTTGGAATGGTCCATTGTATAATTCAAGGGGTCACAGGTTTTAATTTTTAAACAAAATTGCAGTTTTTTCCCCGAAGATCATTTTTGTCGTAACAAACAGTGTAGACCCCGATGAAATGCCACATTATGCGGCATTTAATCTGGATCTTCTCTGTCTGTAGTTGTAATTACAAATAAAATATGCATTCTTTCCTCTTTAAACTGAATGAAATCAATTAGTCATCATGTAAAAAAAGAAATTCAAGACTGTCCAAGACATAGTCCATAGCTAAGATTTTGTTGTTGTTGCTTTTTTTATGCTTAGAGAAATTATATAATAAAACAATTGTTGACTATTGAGGCATTGGACATGATGTGATATCGACCTGAGAATACCAATATTGACATCGGCTTCGCTTCGGTCAATATTGGTACTCTCAGGTCGATATCACATCATGTCCAATGCCTCAATAGTCAATAATAGTAAATATATACATGTATATAGGTGGGCAGTATATTAAGGCAGAGCCTCTTGTTTGAATGCTCTTTTTTGCTTTTAACCATTGTGTTGATTGTAAGCTGTAGAGCCTCTAATAAAGCACCCATACTCGAAGTGTTAGCGATATCAACGTCTGAAAGAAGACACCTATGAGGGTCTGGATGGGGTATAATGATTAGTGAATAATGGCCATTTTTTATAATGAATAGTGAATAATGAGCCAAAAAAATAATGAATAGTGACTAATGAGGGCCTAAAAATAATGAGTAATCCTACGAAAAAGTTAATGAATAGTGAATAATCAGATTTCTTTGCCACCTGTTTTACTTTAAATGAATAATTGGTCTTATTTTAATGTATAACCCTTAATTTAAATGAGATGAATAATGGGCTATTTTTTTAATGAATAGTGAATACCAGAACCCTCCCCATCCAGACCCTCACCTATTTGTCGGGCCTGATATTGGTCCAGACTGTGTTGCAAAGGTTATCAGAAGATGACACTAGAAGGTATTCAAAAGTTAAAGCAACAGCGATGTTGAAGCCCTTGTTTAGTGCATCCACTCCGGGCATCCACTCTGCTACATGTACGCTCCGGTCCAGGATGACTGTATTTGAGCCGTGACATGTGATTTCCAACAATGTGGCATTTTGACAAGTGTAGACTCAGACGAGCCTGTTCAGTCAGTAGCTTAACAATAATAGAATATTCAAACGACTAGCAAAGGCTCTGATCAGTCTGTGCGTATGCGCAGGCTGGTCTGAGCCTTTGCTGGTCGCACATACCGCATTGTTGGAAATCTCATGCCTTGGCTCATTTCTTGGCCTCGACGCAAGAAAACCTGTCTTCGGGGTTAAAGAACAATATTTATATGCGCAAACCAGCTTGCGCCTGTGCATACTTCCTTGTCATTGTTTTCTTCTTGCAGACGGGGTGGGTGGGGATATTGGACAACCTAAAAATAACAAAAACTGACGTCTAATTCCCCACCCTTTGGGTAAATACGTGTGACTATAATCCGTAGGACGGGCAAGAAAATACTTTTTTTAAATTCCAGATGAAATATCATATTACCAACCCCAGGGTTTAGATGCTTCATCTAATTTTAAGTGGTTGGGATTTGTTTGCAGTCTCATTTCCCTTGTATTTCCACCGCCCCCGCGACCACTCTAGTAGGTGAATTATTCATTATTATTGGAAGAATATATAAACTTGCTACAACCGAAAATTAGTGGCGGATCCAGATGGGGTTCAGGTGGTTTGCTCGAACCCCCTCTCCGCCACCCCTTTTTAAATTTTATACTGGAATTGTCTGTCCAATCGAACCCTCGTGGCCTAGTGATTAGCGTGTTGGACTATGGAGAGGGTGATATATACACAATATCATAATACATGTAGTAACTTGATCTGACGTACTGTATCGCGTCGAGTGGATGAGGTCTTACCATCGGTTCACCCAAGATACGCAGCGTCGAGGGTGATCCAATGGTATGGCCTCAACCACGAGACGTGATACTGTACGCCAGATGAAGTTACTATTATGATAATATGTTTATTATATGCCCTTTTTTCTGACATTCTTTCTGATTTTAAAACCTGTTTTTGGTCTTTAATCCCGAAAAATTGCGGGAACGTTTGCCATAACGTTACGTTTCTTGACGTCATGTCAACATGTTTTCCTTCTCTGGTTACATGCTTGCAATTTACTTTGCGTAAAGTCGCCTCAAAAGCAGGTAACCGACGTTAGCCTCGTTTTAAAGGATAGTGAACCTCAGTTCGTTGATCCGGCTTTTTGTATCAGATGGCCAGAAAACAGACAGTTCTAAAGTCGTATCAGTGATCGGTATATAATAAAAGCAAAATGTCAAAATATTAATCTCTGGAAACTAGTTTGAGCTGGTTTTCATCCTATATTAACATGTAGACATAAGGGGTCTATGAATACAAATTGGGTCAATCAGGAGACAGGATTATCTCAAGTCATATACGGGAACGTATTATTTATATACAGCCAACTCACTTTATAACGACAATGTTTGTTCCAAGCTTTCTTTGACGTTAAAGTGAATTTGCTGTTATAAGGAAATTCTGACCAGTACCAGATTTCAACATCATAATCATTTGGTAAAAGAAACATCATACGAATGAACAAAAATGCTATTATTCTAAGTGTATAAATCTGTTCAATTTCATATTGCATCAAAATGCACAAAGCTTCCCTCTTATCAAATGTGACAGAAGCCTGTTCGTGCAAAATACCTTGACCTGATCACAAAATTGTCTGACACATGGTAAAATTTCTGTTATAATAAATTTATTAAATAGAAAAGTTCCCAGAAGTTACTGTCGGTGTCGTTAAGTGAATATTCTGTTATAAAGAGGGAATTTTAATGAAAACAGAATCTTTCCCAGCAAATTTACGTCGGATATTGAAAATTCTGTTATAACGAGTGACGTTATAAAGAGTTTTGACTGTATCACACATTGGAACACCAAGAAGGTACAATAATAATTCAATACAACATATTATAATCTGAAGCTTGTTTTTAAAACTATTGGGCTTCGACGCGAGAAAATCTGCCTTCGGCTTTCTGACCAGGTAAGATTAAAATCATGCAGTCTGCCCAGCTATAGAGACTAGCGAGACTATTGAACTTTCACATGTAGCAAGTTCACCTATTATACTTCCTTGTGTGAAAAGCAAAGAGGCTGGTCCCTTTTTTGTTTTTCTGCGTGCAACAAAGTCGGATTTTCTCAAAGTAAGTAAGGGTGCAAAGATCAGGAATCGATACAATCAAGTACCACACCAAGTCGGAATTGTTATATGACTTGAGAGAATCCTGTCTCCTGACTGGCCCTATTTGTCTTCATAAATCCCTTATGTCTACCTGTAAAAGTAATGAAAATTACCTGTTGTCAGAGAAAACACATGTTACCCGACATTGAGATTGCAATTTTCGCAATCTTGTTGTCGGGTAACATGTGTTTTCTCTGAAAACAGGTAGTAGTTTTAATTTAAATATTTTAACGCTTTGCCTGCTGGTGCTTTTTGCTATAGTTTGGGTCCAGATTAGGGCCTCTATAACATCGGAACAACGTCAAGACTGAAATGGATCTAAACTGTCAGACACACTGATTTTGTTAAAAGGTTAATTTCGAAAATAGAAATATCAGCAGACAACAAAAAGCATGCTGAAGTTCCCAGCAAAGCATTTGTTTAATATCTTAATAGTTGTCATATTTTGTATTAGTCCTTGATTAAATCAATAATAGCAATACTTAATTGACAATTGTAAGCAACAGGCTGAAGTGTCGATGCTTGGTGGACATAAAATGTTTTCAAAATATATAAATGGGGTGATCAGAAAGTTTGCTGAAAAATAGTTACCATTTCTACATCGTTTGATCAATAGAGCTAGAGTTACAGCACATAATATTGCAACACATATGCAGTTGATCAGTTAAAACATGCCGCAAGTTGATGTTAGTCGTCTACCTGCGTTTCAGCTGTCGTCCAGGCAACACCATGTAGCGCTGAACCGGCCCATTTACGTCGCATTTTGAGGTTTTACTACACAACCGATTAAACTCCAACGTTTCGTAATATTTTGTTATGCTGTGATAGCCTATATTGGGTTCCATGCATATTTAACGACATAATTACTCCTCTCTATGCAAATTTTCAAAGATTTATATCTAGCCGATGGTGTTCTAAATTGAAACGAATAACAGTCATGTCAAAAAGGCAAAGCATTCAAATTCAATGGACCCATTGACTGTTTTGGCATGTCAATTCTTTAAAATAAACTATTTGTACACACTTTGAAAAAACAACCTTTCTCAGGACAATAGATCTAATATTGATAGTTAAGTCCGATATTATAAATATTGTGATGAAATAGGTTTTTTATTTAAAATTCACAAAAACTCGAAAAATTGACGCATTTTAGACCTGCCCTTCTGACTGAAACCTATTGATTTGAATACACAGCGCAGCGGAATAGCATAATATCCTCACATTATGTTCAATATACCGAGTAGGCGGCAATCGAAAACGCTATCAACAATCGACGAGCCCGTTTCAAAAATGGATAGAAACAGAGTTTTTGATTGCCATTTGTCGCCACTGTGGCGACAAATGGCAATCGAAAACTCTATTTCTAGCGATTTTTGATCTACGTTTCTCGATAGTATTGGCGTTTTCGATTGCCGCCTACCCGGTGTGTTCAAAGAGGGGCGGAACATTACTATCCGTTAACAATCAATTCAAACACAACTACGAGCTTTTGCTCCGATAAGCAACCCAGGGGTACAGATGGGCCCGTTCCAGCGAAGTGACGTCACAGCGGCGCCTCGTGCTCACATATTCTAAAGTTCAATTTCAGTCAACTTGCTATGAATGGTAGTTTATATCTTTGAGTTTTCATAGCAATCGATTAAAGCAATGCGATTTAATCGCACTTGTCCGCAAACTTTCTGATCACCCCTCGTACAATGCAAAACAAAACTAACATTTTTGTATGGGTCAGTCCACCCACATCGGGCATAAGTTTCAAATTCTTGCATGTAGATCCATGAAAAAGATACATAATTTATCATATGACTTCGCGACTGGGAGTGAAATAACGCCTTGCAATAAATAAAGTTGTTTAAGATTTTCGGTTATTGTTATGACGTCCATATCAGCGTTGCGTACATTTAAGAAATGAATTCGATTTTTGGAAGGTTCATGGAAATCATGAATACTTCGGGTCTCTTGCAATGTAAGTGAAGCCAAGCTTCACGTTAACTTTGCAAGATACCCGAAGTATTCATGATTCCACGAACCTTCCAAAATTGAATTTATTACTTATATTTACACTTTATATTATCAGTCAAGTATCAATTTTCAATTTTCACCTAACTTGTATGGTTTTCCAGATTTTTGAATTAAATCAGACATAACGTAGGGTTTGGAACAGCCAAAACGCCACATTTCCGCGCTTAACGTCATGGCGATACGTGTTCAACGTCACGCAAACGTCAGTAAACAAGCAACGTTATTGGATGGACTTGACGTTAGCCCGCTCAAATGGCGCGTGTGTGGTAGTGGCTTAAATCGATTTGTTCATGAAGGTATGAACAACATCTCAAATGTAGAGGTTCATGTAAAGACTCGCAGTGGAAATGTAAATATAACTGTTATGACACAATTATAACGTTTTTACGGCAGAAATGTGATTTCAAAGTAATCTTAATATAGAATCTAACATTCGTGCTCTTGCATTATTGAATTTATTAAACTCGTTGCGAAAAAGAGATAAAAATGTATCGATTGTCGGCCGATGTTCGCCTGGATTGTTGGCCCTTATAAGCCACGCCACATATTCTTATTGTGTGCATGTTTAACTTATTTTAAACTTTCTGCTTTCTCTGAATGTTTTCTTCTATATATTTAATTCAAACTGTCACTTCTATTATTTTACAAGAGGTGTTTCTTGTCTATTTGAACAAATTTGAAATTATCGTTTTTCATTCATTTCTCCTTATATTTTGTTATAATTGATTTGCATACAATGATTAATCTGAATTCCAGGAATACGCAGGCATTAAGAAAATAGCTCGTAGCTTTACTCACAAACAAGCTCATCAAACTAAAAGTTTTTGGGGTCAATCTGAAAAATAGGCAGAACACTATCGAAGTGCGGACAGGGCTAGCTCTTGAGCGTCTCTGGTGAGTCTGCACATTTGCACTCACGCTTGAGTCTACACCGTTGTACAAAAATCTATGCCTATTGACTGTATGATTTCTTTATAAGCTTTCATTTATTTTACTTTTGATGACACTGAGCGCACATACCGTCAGTAACATTGCAGTTTATGGCTCTGCCACGCAATGGGCGATTTAATTAATGGTTTAGCCGAAAAATCCCTCACAGTTGTGGAGTTTGACAGTGACAGATGTTTTTTTCTATTGTGACTGCCTAACTTGGGGGAATTCTGCATGTCTAAGCACAGTTGCAGTTATGTTATCATAGTCCCATGAAATAACATGCAAAAACGATTACTACTCTCTTTGTTTTCTAAGCAGAGAAGGCTCTGGCGAGTCTGTACATTTGCACAAGCTCACCTGAGTCTTTTTCACAGTACTGAATATCATGTGCTGGCTCAAATGGCGATTTGTGTACAATTTATAGGAACAGTGAATGCTGTGGTAAGGCTGCACCAGCAACCATTGCACATCAAGGCAACCATCAGTGCGTTGTATCAATGCGTAAAAATGCTCCCAGTTCATTGTAATAAAATTCCTAAATAAAACGTTAGCTAGTTTACCAAAAATACAAAGTGGTAATCGTTTTTGGATGTTATAAATGTAAATATGATAACAGATGTGCTTTGACATGCATTTTCCCCTCAATTTAGGCAGTTACACTAGAAAAAGCACCTGACATGGCAAAAGTCCAGACTTGTGCTGAATTTGCCCTCCAAACCATGAATTAAATCATCAATTGCTTGGCAGAGCCATAAACTGCAATGTTACCGATGGTCTGAGCGCCAGGTGTCATCACAAATAAAATAAAAGCAAGCTTATAAATAAATCATAAAGTCGCCAGGTATATATTTTTTTACCTTTTACGCCAACACCAGTGCGGAAAATTGCCACCACCAGCTCGTTGTAGCAACTACCGGTGCTTTTACATTGACCAGTGTGATAACTGACGTAGTTTTATCGAATAAGATGTAAAGCATGAAATTCCTTTTCTTTGTAAAAAATGTTTATGGCTTAACTCATGTATGCCTTATGAAATTCGCCATTCTTATAAAGTAAGCCAGTCCATTTCCGCTTTAAGGGTAGAACATTCTGTAAGCAAACAGTGGAGACGCAGATTAGACGCTGTGTTTTGCCGCGTCTGATTTGGGTCTGCACTGTTTGTCTATGGTAGCGCAGTGGCTCAGTGGTAGAGCGCTTGACTCGAGACCGAAGGGCCGTGGGTTTGAGCTTCACCGGCGTCACTGCGTTGTGTCATTGAGCAAGACGCATTAATCCTTGCTTAGTACTGGTTCAACTCAGGAAGACCCGTCCCAACATAACTGAAAAAATTGTTGACTGGGACGTAAAGAATCAATCAAACAAACAAAAGTGTTTGCCTATGTCTCCACTGAATGGACGCTAGGCTTATAAGGCTTATGTATGTTTCATGTTTGTCTTTGTTATAATGCTTTGTCTGTTCCCTGTAGCCGTGTGATCACATGTCCTCTTGGCTTTCTTGTGTGTTGCGCTTTCACGTGTTTGTATCGTTTGCCCATATGGTATCCCGGGTCAGGTTGTGGTTATATATACTAAGGGACTTTAAAACGCACCATTTTACATTCTCAGTGTCTTCCACATGATTGATTTGTGGATGTTTTCTTTGTCATTTTTATCCTCTTGCAAAATGGACTATGATTTGCCATGATTTCGATTTGCTCATGCTGTTTATTCTGATGTAATATTGACGTAAGTGTTTTTTCAACAATTGTCGTCTAACAAATGTGAATTTGATTCAATTTGAAAACAAATACTTTTAGGTGGTAGCCAGATGTCTTAAAACAAATGGAAAAAAAACACACAATTTTTTTCAGAAATAATCGTTTTATTACACTTCCACTCGCAGCGTTTCGTTGCTAACGCCAGTCTTAAATTTTCAAACATCAATAACAGATGATTGACGTCCGCGCATGTCGTGATACTTTTGTCTTTTATGCAACTGATTGAGGAGTATCTGTTGGCAACAAAAATATTTTTTTTTATTATACCTGATCCCTATGATATAAACGGCCAATTACGTCAAAAATCAATGACGTCATGTTGACGTAAAATGAACGTTGCCAGAGGCCTAAAACTTCATGATTTGATTTTGTCATCCTTTTGCTTTCAAGATCAAACATCGGTTCGAAAACTTTTTTCGTTCATTATGGAAGGTATGGGTACTCTCTGTGATTTTTGAATTTGAGTTGTGTCAGAACTAACGCGACGTCACGGCAATCATAAGCCACAGCGTTTCGATTTTCTTATTGAATGCAAGCTAAATGACGGAACTTGTCAATTTTATCTTTCACATAATGAAAATATCCAATTTTCTACATAACTTAGCATTCAAGCAGGTGGTGCGTTTTTAATGTCCTTCAGTATACTTACAATAATCAACAGTTTTATCAAATATGTACAGCAGATGACTTAAGCCGCAACATTTCCGGATGCAGTTTTCTTTGCTGCGTTATAAGGTTTAAGTTCCCTTTAGGATTGAAAGGCCCCTTTCTTCAAACTTTATTGAAATGCAAACAGGTGTTACTATAGTATTAGCCTATTAGCATTGGAGAGGCGTGACATGGCAAATCCGACAGAATGAGTATCTGCAATCCAGTCTATGTCTTTGTAGTACGCTCAGTGGGTAGCGAAGGATCCAAGCTATCCTCGTGCGTACGACAAATACTCTTGCCAGACTGTCTGACGGCAGCAGGCCCCTATATAAGAACGCGTAATTAAACAATAGTTTTCTTACTTATCACATATGTTTGGGTGCTCAAATGAACCGTCTTAATAAGACGGTTCATTTGAGCACCCAAAACATACGTTACAAACTGATGGGTAAGAAAATAAACATTTTTACGCTAAAAATGTGTTCATCTTGAGCTACATGTATGTGCCGTCACTGACGCACAGCTCCTCATTGTTGGTTTTCTTTTCTCGCGACTCATAAGTTGCGAGAACATAATTATAGTAATACATCAATAATTTATTGTATTTCAAGTTTGTCTGGATTGTAATCGAAGACGTGTGAGGAAGATTAAAATATCTGTTCTGACCAAACTTTGAAGGCACTTGATTTAATTTACTTAGAAATCATATGCATATGTGTGGATGAAAGCTGATTATTTGCAAATTTCTGACTTTTAATTCAGACTTAAAGGTTAATACTTGCACTATGCGATTAAAGTAATATTTTCAAAATTAATGATCACTTTCATTTGGAGATTCTGAAAATTGAATAGATCAAAGAAGTTCAAATTTATAATCTGCCTTATTCCCAATTTTGAGGCTGACTTTCAATGGAAAGTCATACCCAAAGTCATGAATTCCGGAATAATCCTGAAAACTTATACTATTGTGTATACAGTTTTGTATTGAAAAACGTGAAGCGTATGCTTTTATCGTGTACGGTTATAAATCTTAAATGTGAGTGGTAATTAATCTACTGCACACAACTGTAAATTCCGATATTTCGTAAATGAAACCCTCGCGAAACGGAAAAATCTCTCCGTCTCTTATATACTGAAGAATCCGACGAACGTGATCATCGAGGCTTGACATAACTGAAAACGAATTGGAAACGAACCCAGAACGAGTTAATAGCGTACGAGCAACGTCCAATTATCAAGAAACGATCTCTCAACGAGCGCTTACCGTGCTGTGCGTGCTCTCAGCGTGCGCTCTGCGAATACAGGGTAGTGTGCGTATCCGAACTGATCCAGTGTCGTGCTGTTATATAAACGAGAACTGAAGCCTCAAAGTCTTTCTTTTTATTGTCAGCTTGTTTAAGCATTTCTGCCTTTTGTAAACATTTGAATAATACATATACATATATACAAAATGGGCTGCAGATGTGATGTACTAAAGAGCACAACCAACAGCGTCCAAAATGATACTCGGGCCATTGACCATTCGGCCACTTAATGTCCAAGAAGCTATGTGTAACTACTGCCCAAGTCTGTCTCAGATGCAATCATTCGATTAAGCTAGCTTTGTACTCTTTCGTGTATTAGAGTTACAGGAATAGTACCGTGGACTTCCCGATGCCTACAAATTACCACAGTTTGGTTGAAAGAATACCACCGTTGGGATAATGAACCGTTATCGTACTGTGGACGCGCAAACCGTTCGAGTTGCGTTCAGTAACGAACCGTTAATGTACTGCGGACACGCAAACCTTTCGTATTGTTCAAAGATTAATATCACCCGTGATAAGTTTCCCAGGAATCTGAAATGGCGGATTACTTCCAAAGAGGCTAGCTCAAGAACACCCAAGGATTGGTCAGTGCTATCATAATATTTTGATATTTAGCGATTGAAGTTGCTGATAATGACTTTGCCACCAGCTATGAGAAGGTTTATATTTGTGACTGCATATGGTGCAGCCGCCATGCTTTTATTATACGGAACAGCCAGCTTATACGTGATTGTTAAGGATTTCGCAATAAAAGGTAAAACTAAAAATTTCAGTTTAAACAGAGAGAGAGAGAGAGAGAGAGGGAGAGAGAGAGAGAGAGGGGTGGGGAGAGATGGAGAGATGAGCCAGCACACAATCTCGGGCCACCATCGACCTGCCAGCAAAACGCTATGTAAATGGCGTTTCGTCAGCGGCCCGACGTTGGCCCTCTCTTATGTGCCTACTAAAGAGAGAGAGAGAGAGAGAGAGAGAGAGAGAGAGAGAGAGCCCACACTGTTTATCTTGTCCATTGCAAATGTCCGTTTGTTTACTGTAAAATCTAATATTTTGCGATTGAGCAGAATCCTCTTAAATTGCTTTTTTTTAATTCATATTTGAAAGGGGGTTCTGGTTACCTGTATTTTCAAGGATTGATTATTTGCAGACTGGGAACTACTGGAGTATAGCCCTTCAAATGGAACACTGTTTTTCAGCAATAACATTAAATCTAAAATGCGAATTTAATATTTAATTCGAAATATATATTAAAACAAAAAAAACATAATTAAAAACATTTTTTGGAAGTTTGCATGCAGTTTCATAAATGCTGTGATAGGATGGAATTTTAACTTTATATTTTGGACCAAATAATATTCCCCTCTAGTACCTTGAGCGAAACGGATCAATGACTATCAGTTGAACATAAAACCATGTATATACTAATATAAGACAATTTACAACAATGCTTCAATGGTTTGAAATGTAGCTACATATTGGCTTGCGTTGCAGTTTACCAGCCTAGTCAATAATGTTTAAGTTATTATTTCCAACCTTGTCACAAAAATGGTGACCCAATAGAAAGGCAATTATTCGTAGACCTATAAAAGCAGCTTGGATTGCATCGTAAGCCGCACAATTTGATGCCTTCAACAAGATAATTGTCTGCTGTAATCTCTGAGGGATATTCTATAGATGAGCAAATACTGGTATATCTACCCAGGCGAATTGCACCCAAAGTATACTGAGGGACTTTAGAAACGCACAATTTTACATTCACTGTCTCTTCCACATGATAGATTTGAGGATGTTTTCTTTATCATTTTTATCCACTTGCAAAATGGCTATGATTTGCTGTGATTTTCATTTGCTCATGCTGTTCATTCTGACGTAATATCTGCGTATGTGTTTTTCAACAATTGTCGTCTGACAAATTTGAATTTGATTCGATTTGAAAACAAAAACTTTTATGTGGTAGCCAGATGTCTTAACAAATGGAAAAACATAAAAGTTTTCAGAAATAATGGTTTTATTACACTCCCACTCGCAGCGAGTCTTTGCTAACGTCAGTGTTAAATTTTCAAACATCAATAACAGCCGGTTGACGTCCGCTCATGTCGCTACACTTTTGTCTTTTTTGCAACTGATTGAGGAGTATCTGTTGGCAATAAAAATATTTTGATTATTCCTGATCTTTAGGATATAAACGGCCAAATACGTCAAAAATCAATGACGTCATGTAGACGTAATGAACGTTGCCAGAAATCTAAAACTTAATAATTGATTTTGTCTTTCCTTTTGCTTTCAAGAACAAACATGGGTTCGAAAACTTTTTTATCACTCATAATGAAAGGTATTGGTACTCTGTGACTTTTTGACTGTGAGTTGTCTCAGAATTATCGCGACGTCACGGCAATCATAAGCCACAGCGTTTCGATTTTCTTATTGAATGCAAGCTAAATGACGGAACTTGTCAATTTTTTTCACATAATAAAATATTCAATTTTCGACATAAATTAGCATTTAAGCAGGTGGTGCGTTTTTAAAGTCCTTTAGTATACAAAAAATAGGTACTGAAAGGGTATTTTCATGCTAACAAAAACTAAGTGATTTATTTTTACAAGATATCAGAGCCGTAAAATAGATATTAGTCTCCGCCAAAATTTAAATCTAGTTAGGGTTGTACTATTTCTATGCGCATGCAAGCTTTCAGTGTGAAGTAACTTTTATGCAATATTTTAAAAACGAAAAACTGTGTTCATTTGCGGTGCCATATACCAGTAGCAGATATTTGGAAAATGGTGCATATACATGTACCAAAATACCTTTGTGATGTCGCCCATATGGTTAAAAAGGCAACAGAAGAAAAATGAAAAAAAAATGACACATACGAACCAACAATTCTGTTGATGATCAGCTGGCATGTTGTCCCAGAACATACTTTGTGAGCAAATTTAAATTGCGGAAATTAGTATTCATATGAAAGAAACATCTAATTTACCTTGACAATGTACATGAAATTAAATTTAAGCATACGATGTAATGTTTCCGTCATATACAGCTGCTTTCCAAAATTTTTATAGATAGCAATTTTTGTCATAATTATTTACATACCCTATACTTGTTTGAGTGTTTGTAATAAACCTGTGCTTTGTTTGAGATATGATTTATTACTGCTCCTGTATGCCCGACACATCTAGTAGTAGTGAGTGAAAATATGACTTGTTTTTGCAGATGTTTTGGATCAAGTTTTAACTTCTAAAAAAGTTGATTATCTTTTTAGCAAATCAAAGTTGCTTATCAAACCTCTATTTCGAATTATGGGATAATAAAGATAGCAGCAAAGAAAACTGTGGTGGTAATCTATAAAGCCATGTATATGGAGCATTGTGAAAATACTTAAAGAATTGAAGCTATCGAGTGTATCAACAATGAATCACTTGATTGACGATAGTGTATGTGCACTAGCAGGTCGCACAAAGTTTATAATTTTACATAATTACTTTAAAAAAGATATTTTAAGTGCATTCTGGGTGTTCAAATTTGATGCTACATAGTAAGAGCCACGTTATTAGGAGAAAGACCAAAAGGAAAGGTCAGTACTGCCAAACAGTTAAAAGGGCCAAAAGGGCTTGAAATCGTATTAAAATTGGGAAGATGTCTTTCAAATCCGAAAATAATACACGTACGTAAAAACACATCGTAATTGTTTTATAAAATAGTACGACATCTTCACTAATTAGGCCATGAGCTACTAAGGGTTTCGCTCCCCCTTTTCAATTAAGGTTATTTAAGTGGTACTTGAACTATTCAAATTGGCTAAACAGGCATGTAAAATGTAAAAACAGCTAATTTCTACAGATGCTGCTGTTTTAAGAGTACATTAAGGCCATTATGGTGTAATTTACATTACATTTTCAACTACACCCTATAAAATCATCGATATTTTGTTATATAGTTTCTTTTTATAACCCTCTCAATACATATCGTAGATTAAAATACATGTATCTAAAAGATAATTAACTGACTATTTTAAAACTGCAAACAGCTTGCTTCTGTCACAAACACTCTAGGAGTTATAAGCTGTTGAATATGACAACCCCTAAGAATACGTTATGTACTGTAAGAACTTTTTCATTTAGAAACAAAGCATGCAATCCTATAGGTAAACTTTTAAACACCATATTTAAGCATCATATTGATAATCAAGAGCGAGAGGGGATATTAAGCATTGTTTCTGGTGTAAATTATCAGTGTTTTTGTTTGTTTGGCAATATGTTACGTATGCTACAAACTTTAAGGCTTTATATATATTGCTTAATTCCCTAAATGATACATCCAATGGTATTTAATTTCATTTCAGAACGTGAGTTTTGTGCTGAATAGACATGAAGTAACTAGTTTGTCCACAATTTTATTTATCTGTTCTTATTAAGATATTATGTCAAATTGTCAAAGCATATTTACTTTTGTGAAATAGTTTAATTTAGGACTTTTTTTTAAAAACAAAACCTAAAAAAACTGATTTGGACAAAATTAATAATCATTAACAAAGACAATTGTGCTCTGAAGTACCAGCTGAATAAAGATAAGTTCCCATGTTCTGTCAAAATTGTTAAAGTAACATATATTACCATATAAAATATATTTGAAGGTACTATGTATGTCTAAAATGCTGTGACCGACAGAATTAAATAGAGTCTGAAATGAGTATGTATGGTAGATTTAGATTTTTGTATTACTTATCTGAAAAAAACACTAAGTTTAATCTAGTTACTTAATTAACAGCAACCAAAATATTTCAGTGTACCAAGTTAACTGCTGGTCAAATTGTACAAACATAGTCAGTAACACAATACACGTTGGTATTTCTTGTATATTTTGGTTCATCTACAATAACAAAAACTTTTTTACTAAATGTTGTATGGTAGGTTGTAGCATACAATATATTTTATGCTATTACAACCTAGATAGAATTAAGCATTTGTAAGTTGGTTGAGCAAAAACTGATATACGTTACATAGATATAGATACTATGCATTAAAAGTGTAATGTAATCATATACTGTTTGAAGAGACTGTCTCCAAATAAAATTTTATATTGACATTGTTGTATTTGCGTATACATATGATGATGCTTTACTTTACTTATGGCTTTAAAATAGACCTTAATTTATATTCAGCATAGCTTTCATTGTTTAATGGATGAAACTTATAATTAAATCAACATAGTTTTTCTGATCATATGCTTCAGCAATGTAAATTTTATTGGTAAATGTTTTTTAAAACAAATATTTTTGTGAAATGGGAACTTTAAGTAATAATGGTGGAGTTTACATGACAACAATCACAAGTGATATGATCATATCCTAGAAAACAAGTCACTGATGCTAATTGCCACAATACGTTATGTGACATTACCAAATTATAGCAAAGCGTTATATGGATATTAACAATAAGAACGAGTTGCAAACACACCAGGGTATAGATTTAAGACGTATACAAAAAGTCAACTGTTCTATCAAAAAAGTATTGGGGCAACACTCTACTCATTATAAGCATTGTTATCGATGATAGATTTTCATGCAATATTAACAAAGTATACACGTACATGATTTTGATGGTAAGATCTATGCATTTCATTACCATGGGTCTTCTAATTTAATCATCTCATACAAATCATATTTCTTTCACATTGAAAAGGATACCATAAAGTTAAGATATTATCAGCAGTGTGCCTTTAAAGACTCTATTGTTATTTATGTTACATATGTGTATGATATAGTATACCAACTATTGAAACCTTATATCAGATTTGTTTTTGACAGTATCGGCTTTAGAGGAAAAATAATTGTTGTTCTCATTTATTGTGATTTATAAAGCGCTAAAATTGCTCAAATGAAGATTTGACAAACACGTGAGATTTTGGTACTTATCACATAATCAGTGCATGAGATTTCCAACAATATAACATTTTGACATGTGTAGACTCGGACGAACCTCTGCAGCCTGCTTTTAAGCTTAGAAACTCAAAATGGTGCTCAGTCAGTAGCTTAACAATCATAGAATACTCAAGCGACTAGCAAAGTAAGTAAGGTTGCAAAGATCAGGAATCGATACAATCAAGTACCACACCTGACCCAGGATACCAATGGGAAAGTGACAAACTCACAGAAGACACCACAAACAAGAGCCAAGAGGTCAGCCCTTTCCCAGCAGGTGACCACGAAGCACATATAAACAGACGCGCACAAAACATAGCAAACACAAGACAGAACAAAAACATAAAAGATCCACAAAAGAAGTACCGCCTTGGAACGGTCAGTAAAATATTTCACTGGAGGGCTTAAACCGGGTTAACGGCGCCAACCCCACCCTTAATTCAGATGTGGATCAAGACAAATAGATATTTGGTTTGCATGAAAGACCCCTAACTTATCAATGCATCATCTTCTAAAACATATAAATCAAGATATAACAAGGAGATAAAGCAAGGATAAGGACTCAACAGTAAATTAAGCTGAATACCGGAGCAAAAGAAATCCAACAGGTAAACCCCGGTGGGCCCGACAAACAGCCAAAGCATCAGGCCCCTACCATCTCATCAATAGATAAGTCTTTAAGTCGGAACCATCATAGAGTCTGAAGTCCGACCCACCGGCGTGCAATTAAAGAGGAAAGCAAAGTTGCCAACTGTGATTGGGTTGACTACCAAGCATGCAGTCTGTTGCAATACATTATTGTCATAGCCAATCTTTTTATAATGGGAAATTATTTTAATGAACTGCGCTGAGAGATTTAAGTCCAATTTGGAATTTAGAAATCAAATCGAAGTATCGTCTATAAAATTTTGAAAATGTTTTGCGAAGTTTATGATACCGATAGCCCTGTTTAAGAAGTTTCTGAGTTAACAATTTATTGCGAGTGTTGAAGTCAGTAACATAGCTAGATGCTCTAGCAAAACGAATGAGTTGAGAGATATAGACTCCATAGGATGTAGAACGAGTAACATCACCATCTAAAAATGGGAAATTGACTATTTCAAAATCAAAGTCGTCACGTTTATCATAAATTTTGGTAGAAACAATACCATTAGAAATTGACAAATGCAAGTCTAAAAATGCGGCTTCGGTATCAGAGGCATTGGCTTTATTAAGTTGGAGCTCTGAAGGGTATATTTGAGTAACCATATTTTCAAAATAAACATTATTAATATTTAAAATATCGTCCAAATATCTGGAAGTAGTGTTAAACGCATCAATAACATCAGCCTGCTTATCATAAGAAAGAGACATCATAAAGTCCCTTTCATAACAAAACAGGAATAAATCTGCAACCAGGGGAGCACAATTAGTGCCCATAGGAATCCCAACTACTTGTCTATAGAGCTTGGTGCCAAATTGAATAAAAATGTTGTCCAACAAAAAGGTCAGCGCATCACATACATTTTGACACGACCATGCATGATATTTTTTTAGGTTTTTCTGAAGTAAAAAAAGCATTTCTGTCACTACATGCAAGGTAAGGAGAGCCTTCTCTCTGGAAGGTTCAAAGGCTCTGATCAGACTGCACGTATGCACAGACTGATCTAAGGCTTTGCTGGTCGCACATACAACATTGTTGGAAATCTCATGCACTGGCTCAATTATTAGAAAATATCTCGGATCCATTAATTGCTCATGCTGATGCAGTCGAGCTAGACATATTAATTCTATTGGAGTCTGCATCTATATATCCATACTTTGTGGATGCAGACAGCAAAGGCGTTGGTGAGTCTGCACATTTACAAGGCTTGCCTGAGCCCTCATTTCTTAACATTGCAATGAGTACTAGTACCAAATCAAATGTGCTGGCTCATTTGATTTATTCTTTGTTACTATAATCTATTTAGCTTGATTTGAAATATCCAAAGGATTATAGGATGCAACTTCATAACAATGATCATGATCCCATATGGCATACTTAGTAACAAATTTAATATAAAACAAAATTGAACTGTTAAACTAAGCTCTATTGACAGAAATAATTCAAACAAAAAATCACAATGGATTGTTGAAGTCCTTTCAGTTAGTCACGTATGTAATAAAATACTAACAATGCAAGGGATCTTTTCTAAGCATTAACTTATCTCTTTTAAATATATGACTAAATTGAACATTTTGAACAAATGCTGCCCTAAGTAGCTGTTTAAATGCTTCACAAAATTCATCAACAGGCAAAACAAACGATAGGAGTAATAACCTCCTTAACTATTCTTATTATGCATGCAACCTAGATTTTGCTCTTCCTTCGCCAAACTAGACATGTTGATTACTGCTATAGGTATTATAACCATGGGGACAGGCATGTTGGGTTAGGTGTAGGGTACCATATTTGGGATAGAAATTGTTATGATTAAAAAGAACTTCAGTTTTCATCGAAAAGACCAGGGATAACACCTATATACATTTTTCATTTCTCAATGTTAACCATGCCTGAAATGACTTAAAATTTTACAACTTGTGAGCTAGCTTTCGTCCTTAGTTATTTTCATTATAGTTGTTGTAATCAATAGCTGATAAGCTGTATATGTATTTGGTTGGCTCACAATTTTGGTTATACATACTAAGCTACTACTTGTTTAAAATCCTCTTTCGCCTGAACTAAACGGTAGACAGAAGGTTAAAATGTTTTGTATACACCATTCCATGCATTGAATTAAGTTAACACAAACAAGTGTCAGAGATTAATGAAGTATTCAAGCAATTAAGAAGCATGATTTGATTATTAAAATAAGTAGTTTCTATATATGATTTTTACATATTCGATAAAAAAACCCCCTCTCAATTGAAATAGCATTTGATGTGCTTTGAGTTCAAGTTTCTTACTTTTCATCACCTGTGCTTTTGTCAGAGTTTAAATTCACTTATATTTTACGTTAAAGAACACTTCATTATTACTCCCATTATTGAGCCTAAATTTACGCCCATTATGAGTTTAAACTCATATAATGCTATTTTGTGTCAAAATGATGTATTCCAAAGAAGGTAGCGTATGTAACAGTAATAAAAGGTACCCAAATGAGTTAAAATTATACTGCTAGTAATTTACTTTCAATTGCAAGATAATATTGATTTGTAAGAATTAGGGTAACATAGTAAACTCTGCAATAGCAGGGTAACTTCTCAATCCATAAAAAGCTAACGTGCATTATTTTGTGGCTTATAGAATGTGATTTTTGAAAAATCATAGTGTACAAAACTCCTCTAAGGAGGTATTTTGGCAGCACATGGTTTAGTGATTGAACAGGGCTAAGATAAACAAACGGGCTACTCTTAAAGGATTGAATATGTTTCCTATTGCTATTCTTGCAAAGTTTACCTTATTCCCACCCAATTTGCACTGAAAACGCTGCTAAAACATTAAATTGTCCATTTTCATACACTGGAATTCTCTTAACAAAATGGCGTCGGTTGTGTACTTTCGAACGTCATAACGTCGTCACAACGTCATAATCGTACGCAACGTTTTCGCGAACAAAAACATCGGCGACATGATCAGTCTGATCCACAATGCTTTCCGTATATAACGTCATGCAAATAATGCAGGGCTCATTTTAAGTATTTTCAAGTTCAGACCCATGTTCAGACAGCACGTGAATCTCCTGATTAGAACATGGATTTTCGATCATTTAACAATGGGTGTAAACAGCTATACGAATAGACATCTATGCAAGAGTAGAGTATATAGACGTGGTCCATATGAGCTCCCTCGTGACAAAGCCAACATTATGGAATGTGCGTCTATTGATCAGCTTAGGGCAGAAAAGCTCTGATCATTAGATGTATCCACACAGTCTGTGCTCTATATGGGTACATGTATCTTAAACCCCGTGGTATTAAAATACTGACTGCAAGAACTCTGATCACTCTAGCAATCCAGACAGTCTGTGTTCTCTATGGGTACATGTATCCAAAACCCCATGGTATTTAAATAGCGACAGCAAGATCTCTGATCACTCTAGGTGTCCACACAGTCTGTGTTCTCTATGAGTACATGTATCTAAAACCCCGTGGTATTTTAAAAACCGACAGCAAGATCTCTGATCACTCTAAGTATCCACACAGTCTGTGCTCTATACTGGTACATGTATAGAAAACCCCGTGGTATTTAGATACTGACAGCAAGAACTCTGATCACGCTAAGTGTCCACACAGTCTGTGTTCTCTGGGTACATATATCTAAAACCCCGTGGTATTTAAATACCGACAGCAAGAGCTCTGATCACTCTAGGTGTCCACACAGTCTGTGTTCTCTGGGTACATATATCTAAAACCCCGTGGTATTTAAATACCTGATCACTCTAAGTATCCACACAGTCTGTGCTCTATACTTGTACATGTATAGAAAACCCTGTGGTATTTAAATAATGACAGCAAGAGCTCTGATTACTCTAGGTATCCACACAGTCGGTGTTCTCTATGTGTATATGTATCGAAGACCCCGTGGTATTTTATTACTGACAGCAAGAACTCTGACCACTCTAGGTATCCACACAGTCTGTTTGCTCTATGGGTACATATATCTAAACCCCCGTGGTATTTAGATAGTGACAGCAAGAACTCTGATCACCCTAGGTATCCACACAGTTTGTGTTCTCTATGGGTTCATGTTTCTAAAAAAAAACAGTGTAATTTAATTAATGACAGCAAGAACTCTGATCACCCTAGGTATCCACACAGTCTGTGTTCTCTATGGGTTCATGTTTCTAAAAAACCCAGGTGTTAATTTAAAACTGACAGCAGGAACTCTGATCATTCTATGTATCCACACAGTCTGTGCTCTCTATGGGTACATGTATCGAAACATCCATTGTATTTAAATACTGACAGCAAGAGCTCTGATCACTCAAGGTATACACTCAGACTTGGCTCTGTATGGGTACTCGTGGTATATAAAGACTGGCAGCAAAACTTTGTTCACCCTAGGTATCCACATAGGTTGGTACACGCATCAAAGAACTCGCGGCATCTTAAGTCTAACAGCAAAGACTGATCACCCTAGGTTTTACACAGTCTGTGTTCTCAAGAGGAACTCGTGTTTAAGAACCTGGGGTATCTAACGACTGACAGCAAAGACGGATCACCCTAGGTTTCACACAGTCTGTGTTCTCAAGAGGTACATGTATTCAACAACCCGCGATATCTAAAGACTGACAGCACAGACTGATCACCCTAGATTTTTACAGGCTGTTCTGTCACAAGGGGTACATGTATCAAATAACCTGCGGTATCTAAAGCCTGGCAGCAAAGATTGGTCATCCTATTTTTTACAATCTGTGCTTTCAAGGGGAACACGTATCCAAGAACCCGCGGTATCTAAAGACTGGAAGCAAATACTCTGATCAAGATACGAATCCACACAGTCTGTGTTCTCTATGGGTACATGTTTACAATAACTCATGGTATTTAAAGACTGACAGTAAAACCTCTGATCATCCTAGGTATTCAAAAAGTATGTGCTCTCAATGGGTACATGAATCTAAGAATCATCGGTATCGAAAGCCTGACAGTGAAAGCTCTGACCAGAGAGAGCCAAGACACAGGCTGATCGGGGTCTTCGCTTGCCTCACATGCTACTTTTGTCATCATCTAGCTCATGTGATAGGCATATTGCATTTACTTAAAGTAAGAAAAAGGGCAAAGATCAGTAATCGATACAATCAAGCCGCGACCACACCTGACCCAGGAAACGAATGGAAAAGTGACAACGTCACAATTAGACATCACAAACGAGAGCCAAGAGGTCCGCCCTTTGCCAGTAGGTGACCACAAGGCATCAACACACAAACGTGCATGAAAGCATAACAAACCAAGACAAAAATAACATTAAAGATCCACGAAATAAGCAGCGCCTTGGAACGGTCAGTAAAATATTTTAACCTCACCCTTAGTTCAGATGTGGACCAAGACACATAGATGTTTGGTTTGCATGTAAGACGCCTAACTTAACAAAGCATCATCTCCTAGAACATATAAATCAAGATATAAAATGGAGGGGTAAAGCAAAGATTAGAACTCGACAGTAATTAAAACTGAATATCTGAGCAAAAGAAATCCAACAGGTAAACCCCAGTGGGCCTGACAACAGCCCTACAATCTCACAACAGATAAGGCTTTAAGTCGGAACCGTCTTAGAGTCTGAAGTCCGACCCACCGGCGTGCAATTAAATAGGAAAGCAAAGTTGCCAACGGTGATTGGGTTGACCACCAAGCATGCAGTCTGCTGCAATACATTAATGCTATAGCCAAATTTTTCTACAATGGGAAATGATTTTAATGGACTGCGCTGAAAAATTATTTGAGACTACAACATTCAATTTATACACCAATTCACCATAGAATTCAAGTTCCGAATGTCCTTGGCGCAAGAGAGATTTAAGGTCACTACCCATAGCAATAACCGTAACTCTAAATCATCAAGGGAGGTAATACTTGGTAGCGTTCGATTATGACAAAGTGTGATTTTACGCAACTATGATATGTTTTCTACCGACAGTAATGCCCGTTACACTGCACGTTGGTAATCTAAAAGTGATTGATATAACATTAAAAATGCAAACAAAATTTTAAGTATAATGAATAACAAAAGTTGGCATTCTTTACGGATACTAAACGATGGACGCTCAGCTCTGTGAGAAGAAAAAAAAATCAGTCAGTGTAATGGAACACGCGTTTTACCAGGGAAATGTCAGTCGACTGTTCGCGGTTTTTTTGACAGTCCACATCAACAATCATGTTATAACTACTTGTATATAGATCTATATATGATTTTCTGGTTTTATTTTACCTGCATTAAAATTTCACCAAAACAGACTCGTCACGTTCTCTAGCGTCTACTTTGAACCTGACGTGCGCTTATGACGTCACTTGCTCTTATGACGTCATTATGCGTAAACGAAAAGTATTGAACTTGACGTTGACGTTGAGAGTCCCTCGCTTTAGTTTGCGTCCTAAACAATTTGCCTTATGTCAATTGTGTTCCAATATTTAGCTACAAGGCTATCTTGGGCTAAGGTTGACTCAAGTATAGTCGTGATTCTAAATTATAGTAGGCCTACTCTAAATTATTAAAGGTACGCGAGGAATTCTGACATCGGGGTCTGCAAACAACAAAGGCGCAGACCAGCTTGCGCATCCGCGCAGTCTGATCAGCGCCTTTGCTATTCACAAATTGAATAGTATCGTATCTAAACTTGCTCCAAGCGAGATTTCACTATTCTATCTAGCCTCAGTGGCTGAGAAGGCTGGTTTTGGTATGATCTTATCGGAAACCCTGAAGACAGGTTTTGTCGCATCGATGCTCATTTATATTCATGTAAATGCGGACCCAATCTTCAAGCCTGGTTCATGTGATATGCGCATAGAAAATGTCTAGCCCCTCTAGACTTCTGGTGGCCAATTTCGCCCATGACCAACGCCGACGGGATCCGTACCAAAAATAGTACCCCCTCCCCCTCAGCGCCACTGAATACCCCCTTCAGTAGCGTGAAGGGTGTGGGCATAAAAAGAACCTTTTTCATATAAATGCGGGTCCAACCAAACAAATCATAGGTAAGTTATAGTACTCAGTGAGACGGTTCTTTTGAGCACCCAAAGCAAATATGAAAATAATGAGCAATAAAATATTTACAATTTTACGCTAAAATTTTTGCTAATCTCCAATGTTACTCTACATTTGACACGTTTCAACTGAAAGATGTCCGTCAAGGGATATATAGATCTAATAGAAATAAACCAACTCTGGTCAAGTGTTAAGGTCTGGCCTTGCTTCGCGATCGGGCATTAGTATGGCGCCCTAGGCCGCAACAAAGATTTAAAAACATTTCAAATTCTTGGATGAGTACATGAAGTATATGCATCAATCAATTAAAGCGATGCATATTAAAACAGCACATTTTCACCTAAATTTGACATGCAGAGTTACCCCGTGTCCTTGAAAAACGGTAAATGTCCCCAAAACATTACATCTCTATCCTAATGGTGTATCTATGCAAATTTGGTCAGAATATATTGACTAGGTGTTCAGACAAAATGCGGATAAGTTTCTTTTTACAGTGGGTGGGGTATTTTGGTATCGTTTTTGGTATTGAAAAGTCTTCACATATATGCATATAAATGTTCAAAGTATTTGGAGTACATATAGTTTCATTTGGAAGTTCAAAGTGAGGTATTTTAATCATCAGTGTTTGGTTCGTAAGGTTTTAACATGCTTAGAAATAAGAAAAGCCTGCTAAGTTCATTAATTTTTAGTTTAGGGGGTAGGGATAATTATTTGGTAATATCTAACTAATTAGACGGTGATTTTTTTTAAAATTTTGTCATAACGCATCTTATACAATGATCACTTTCCTAAAAAAAAATTAGAAAAAATTATTTTTTTAAAGTATGTTTAAATATTGAATTATCAGTCAGTAATTGCCGAAAATGAATGCATAAATATCGGTGAATGCTGGTTTGAACGCGTGATATGACGAAAAATACTTGTAAAGCTGCAAAAGAATGGTTTGAGAAAAAGTTCTTAATTATTTATGGCTTCGCATGCTTGTTTGAAATAACGATTTTCAAATATAAAATTGAGTTACAGAATATTTTACTTGTCTTAATGAGTTTCAAAAAAGCTGCGTAAAAAAGCCAACACAGGCCATATAATGAAGTGCTGTAACTTCTGAACTGGACGGTAAATTTTCTTCATTTTGCGTTATTTTGCTTAAAGTATGATGTACTACAGAATATCAAAAAATGGAAAAAATCTATTTTTTGGAAAAAAAATCGCCCAGTGTGGGCAGTGACCTTAAGTCCAATTTGGAATTTAGATCAAACCATAGTATCGTCTATAAAATTTAGAAAAGGTTCTGCGAAGTTTATGATACAAATAGCTTTGTTTAAGAAGTTTCTGAGTTAACAATTTATTGCGAGCGTTGAAGTCATCAACATGGCTAGACGCTCTAGCAAAACGAATGAGTTGACCGATATAGACTCCATAGGATGTAGAGCGAGGAACATCACCATCCATCAAAAAAATGGGAAATTGACAATTTCAAATTCAAAGCCGTCACGTTTATCATTAGAAATTGACAAATGCAAGTCTGAAAACGCGGCTTGGGTATCAGAGGTATTAGCTTTATTAAGTTGGAGCTCTGAAGGGTATACTTGACTTACCATAGTGTCGAAGTAAACATATTAATGTTTAAAATATCGCCCAAATATTACATGTAGTGTTAAAAGCATCAACAATAGCAGCCTGCTTATCATCAGAAAGAGAAATCATAAAGTCTCTTTCAGAATAAAACAGTAAAAAATCTGCAACCAATGGAGCACTATTAGTGCCCATAGGTATCCCAACTACTTGTCTGTACAACTTGGTGCCAAATCGGTTAAAGCTGTTGTCCAACAAAAAGGTCAGCGCATCACATACATTTTAAAAAGACCTTGCATGATACATTTTAGGTTTATCTGAAGTAAAAATGCCTTTCTGTCGTTACATACAAGGTAAGGAGAGCCTTCTCTATTGAAGGTTCTTTCAATAAGATCAACAAGTTTATCTTTAATTAAATTATGAGGTAAAGTGGTGTGAAGAGTAGAAAAATTATAAGAAGACAAACTGGTCGCATTGAAATCTCTAGCTTTAAGTTTATCCAAAATTTCACTTGCTTTTTTAATAGACCAAAATAGATTCTTACCACATCTCTCATATGCCTTTTCAAAGTACTTGATAACATGTTTTTAACAGCTGAAAGACATGAGGTTAACAATTTAGAACAGTTCTGTGGTCGTACAAGAACTAGAATTAGAGGATCTTACATGAGTGCTCATGTTCTATTGAATTTATTAAACGTGTACGGGGAAAGAGATAAAATGCGAGGCTTGCCGAGCATTTTATCTCTTTTCCGCAACGAGTTTAATAAATTCAATAATACAAGGGCACGAATGTTAGATTCTATTTATCAAATGACATTAAGATTACTTTGAAATCTCATTTTTGCCGTAAAAACGTTATAATTTTGTCATTATGTACGCAACGTTGTTATGGACGTCATAACGTTTCCCGAAAATCGATAAACCACTAGCGGTTTACAGATTTTATAGCATGGCGTTATTTCACTCCCAGACGCGACGTCATATGATAATTAGCAATAAATCTTGCTTTATAGGGTTTTATGGAGTTTAGGTAAGCAGTACAACGTAGGAACCTTGTCTTGGTTTTCTTTAGCTTTGACACCAAAATGTAGGGCTGTATGACAACCATGCCCATCGTCAACCACCCTCTCACTCAAAGAAGGCTGCAGTTTATAGGCATTGGTGTCAACAAGCTCACGTTCAAACGTATTGATATAATACAATCGTCAAACAACTACAACAATAACCCAATTAAGTCAAACGGAATTTATTTCTCTTATCAAATGGACCAGTACAATGTTATTGTTAAGGTCTGTTGGTTGTATTTTTATTTCTATTCAAATTCAATAGAAAATAGTAGACCCTGATCAGACGCCGCATTTTGGGGCGTTTGGTCTGAGCCTGCACTGTTTGCCTATGACCCCCAAATAGGATGATAGGTTTATATTAATCATCACATATAAAGATATTATACATGTACAAGGATTATTTTGCAGAACCTAAACGGTTTGATGTCGTGTTAAATACCTACATGAAAGCGGGCAGCACATTAACAGGGATGGTACTAGGTTTTCGCAGTGACTCCTTCTACGTATATGAACCATTATGGAAGACATCTCGATGGGTGTACTGGCGGGGGAATGATACTGTGTGCCGCGCAGACAAATACATGTGTCGGTAAGCTATTATTAGCATTCACGTGATCGTTCAGCCCTGAGTCATTAACTCAGCCATGGTGTCGATATCACAAATACAAATTATAGCGACGTCACATGGTTTGCACAGTTACACGTTATTTACCTTAAAGTTTATAGAATTAAACCAGATGATAGTCATAAAAAACGAAGCATCCAGCGTACTCTCAGATCAACTAATTAACGAATCCGCCTGGTCTGACAGGAGTCTTTGCCGTGAATACAATGTGTAGCTAAGAGCCAAAGATTTGAGAATAATTTAGGTCATCCATTGAGATATTACAAACTCTCACTACTGCAGGAACAGCCACAAATTAGCCATGAAAATACCATTAATCATTAATACAAATAGATATTAATGGCTAGTAAAGGTAACATTATCAATGGGCCATTAACTTTTATGTTTCTTTTAATGGGAAAATAAGAGTCATTGTTTTGGTTAATGGGCCAGAACTAATGGTTATGAAAAAAATATGCCAATTAACGGAAACATTATTCAGGGGTCAATAAATTTTCTCTCTTGATATTCAGGGGAAATCATGGCCATATGTTTTACTGCCTGAAATGATGGCCTTTAATTTCAGAAACAAATTAATGGCCATTACTTTAAAATCATACCAGTTATTTTTCTAAATATAATGCCCATAAATTACTCAATTTCTCATTGGCATTAAAAGATCTAAATCTTTTTTCAATGGCCATGAGCTTTTTCAAGTGTGCTTTCATGGCCATTGCTAGGGGGACATTTTTCAATGGCCACAGATGTGATGTTGCGAAAATGCGACGTGCCATCTGGGGCCATTGTAAATACTCACAGGAAATGCATCGAAAAATGAAATAAAGATAAAATAATCTCCTGATGCCCCTAAAAATGGACTCATTTAAATTAAAAGTATTCTTCACAAGTGGCCAAAGCTCGTTTTTCTTCAGCATTTCTCCCTGAAATCTCTCGAGGTACATGGGGTTGTCTTTTTCTCCCTGATCAAATTGTACACTCAGACAATTTCTCCATGAAACACGAAATGTAGCTATATTAATCTACAGGCACTGCCCATAGAAAATGTCTCTGGAATTATCAGTGGTGTAGCAATGATATTATTTGTAAAATACCAGTGGAAGTCAGCGGTAAACTTTGGTGGTGAAACAGTGAATTTCAGTGGTAAAACAGTGGTAATTCCACTGATTTTATCTGTTATATCAGTTGATAACAGTGGTAACACCACAAAATTTTAACCTCTGGTTTCCACTGGTATGCCACTGGAAACCAGTGGTTACACCACTGATATTCCACTGGTATACCACCGATATAAAACTGTTAATACCACCAAATTTTACCGCTGATTTCCACTGGTATATTATTGATATACCACTTTTATACTACTGATCTACCATCGATACATGACTGGAAACTGTACCATAAATTTTACAACTAATATACCACCGATCTGTATTAACATGTTTGCCAAGACTTTATTTTATTGCATAAATCCTGCGCATTTTAAGAGCATGTAGTTCAATAAAAGTTTTTTTAATTCATAGTTCAAGACCTGGATATGTACTGCTATCTCCCATGTAAAGCTCGAAGATTGACATTTATAAAAAAAGATAAAAGCTACTGTGGGCATAATAGTTTTTACCAAACATGTACTTTATTCATTCAGTGTTCAAACTAGAGTGGGCCATAGGCCCCCTTTTATGGCCCCCTATCAAAACACTGAAGTCTGTTTACTTTTTATAAAAACCAACACAATTAAGTCATACCAATCATTTTCTGAAATAATTACAATCAAACAAACTTATTTCTTGAACTTATTTTGATATTTGAAAATGTGGGGGAAAAACCCCGCACAGGGTTTTAAATACCCCACGTTTTTTTTTACTTTGACCTTTTTTTCACTATGACAGGATTTTTATTTTGGGGTCCTTACTAATTTAAGTCTGTATTTATGTATTAAAGTGGTTTTGAGTCTTTTGCACCACTAGAAAGGTGATGTGATTTTGCAAAAAAAAAAACTGGTGGCTGTTACATGTTTTCTGTTGTATCCAAAATAGCAGATACAAGTTGTGTGTGTGTGTGTGTTTTTTTTTTTTAAAAAAAAACGCTATCTCTATTGTATTCTAAATAAGAAGTGATCTTCATTTCCTAAATTTAGTTAACTTAGCTCGCTTACTTTTATAAAAGATATTTCTTGTTTTCTTTTGATGCAAAATGGCAGTTACCAGTTGTTGGCAGTGTTTAAATCTCCCTCTGTCGTATTCTTGATGAATTGATCTTCATTTCTTTTGTTATTTTTTTAAGAAAAAATCGGTGCTAATTTCTTGCATTTCTCATTTCTTTTCAAACAATCTTTGTATACACGCAGTTTTAATATATGTGCAAGTGGTTTCTGGTTGAGTCATCGCGCCTAAAGTACAGCGCTATTCATTGGTTGTTAGGAAATGTTTTATCCAATCGCTGTGCGCTTACAATTTGCGCAATGTGACAACCTGTTTACATCCGGTAGGAAAGGTAGGAAATTCATTCTGATAACGCTATACAGACAATCAATAATTCACTAAAACAATGAAAGTATCAGACATTTATGCATGTGGAGTTAATTATTCCGAAAGGTAATGACCTAAGATGCTGATAGTCACCAAGAGACCATTAAATTATGTTGGTTTTGATAGAGAACGAAGTATATAACAGTGCATTTTTATTGGGTGGGGTATACCCCAGGAACCTGAGATCAGTAGTTTTTATTTGTTTGATTTGATTATTTACGCCCCATCAACACTATATCAGTTATAAAGGGACGGGTCTTCCTGGGTTGAACTAGTACTAAGCTAGGATTAATGTTTTTGCTCAAGGACACAGCGCAGTGACGCGAATAGTTTTGAATATAGTAAATCAGTGAATAAACGGGTTCATAAAATAATAATCTAACTAGATCTAATATAAATTACTGAGGTCAAATTATAAAGGTAGTTTATTCAACTTGGAAGACCAGTGACTCTTTTCAATCTGTTGGATTATCCCATTTTCTATGAGTTGTATTATACTTGATATATAGGGTGAAAATGACTGAAAAGCCTGAGTGGGGTAGCCGTCTCTCACCACAGGGGATTCAGCCTCAAACACCACCGTGGTCAACACTGCCAAATAGAGCAGGTAGAGACTGCTTAGCTCGCATGACGCCTCTTCTTCGAAACACCGAAGATATGTCTAATTCTCTTTGTACCTCCCAATGAGATGCCTCAGTAAAAATGCGAGACATCCTTCTCTCCAATTACGTCAGGGGCAACACACCGTACCAACTTCTTCAAGAAGTCCATCTCATTATACGCACGAAAGGGTACAAAAATAGGCAGGCAAAACCACGATCCTGTAGACGACAGGTCCACAGCCAGTCGTCACAATTGCTAAAGGTATTGGATAGCTCAACTCACTGAAACCCTGTGGTCTCAATGTGTTATGATAGTACACTAGCGCTTCTCAGTCATTTTCCCTATATATAACTTGATATATATCACAGAAGCAAATAGTCCATAATAAGGGTAACACTATATATACACTCAGACATAAGTTAAGCATCACCAGAACATTATTTCAGAGACGTTTTTCGCGTACAAATTCCTTCAGAAGAACAACCAGTTTGTAATATTATTTTACCCTTGTCTTCCTGTGGTCTGCTGAACATATCAGAATGTCATTTGGTCATTTTACTGAATTTCTACGGTGTCCTGTATACACCAACCCCTATTTTGGGGATGTACCCTTAAAAAGTGTCACAGCTTAACCCAAAATGCTTACTTTGAATTCAAATAAACGCAAAAAGAATCTAAACTTATTTTTTAAAAATAGTATTAAACTGATTCTGCCGAACTGCAGGTGTCATGTCAGTTATAGAGGATCATAGTGAAAGTTAATCGCGTGTTTATAATTTTTGCATTATCACTATATAACAAGCCATTCTTTACACATCCATAACTTTTATTCTTTTAGAGATATGAATCTGAAATTTTCAGACAGAATTTGTCTTTGATATTGTAACAATGTGACACTAATACTTTACATGTCTAAGCGTTTTGAAAATATCATAATGGGCTAGAGAATATGGACATTTTTAGGGGTAAGTGTAAATTTACCATGCCTGGTTGTTTCCCTTTGTGATAATTGAATCGAAATTTGCTGTAAATTGTCACCACTTTATCTATTTTAATAAATAAACCAAGAAAATATTCATGACTGGAAATCTTCCTTAGTTTTCTAGGAAACTATTGAGGCGATGCTTAACTTATGTCTGACTGTATATATAAAAATTAAAAAAGACACTCTTGAACAATTTGAAATATTTTTATTTTTCAGCAGCCAGTGTCATCATTGAATTTTCAAGCTGTTTGTTAACGTTATCATAACGTTGACGTAACAAAATCTTGTTTGGCGTAGCGCACGTATAGAGTATTTGGCGCTTTTTATGACGCTACTTGATTAAATTACTTGTAAAAATTAATTTTTAGTTAGTAATCTTTATCTAGCTCAACATACATACGCATGAAACTCGTGGTGCTCATAAATGTTAAAATACCGAACAATTGTTGGCATTTTAAAATCCATCAGCATGACAATGACTGTACTTTTATGAAGTTGCATCATTTGAATGTTTGTAAAAGAACAGCAAGAGTTGACTGAAAAATCTTTAGGCTGTCCTAAGCACTGAAAAGATGTGGGTTCAAGTCCAGTAGCATTTCAGTCTTTTTTTGTGTGTTTGTTTGTTCGTCGTTTTGAGACCGGGTCAAAAAGCTACTAATCATTCATTTGTCTCTATTATTGTAATACCCTAAATGAGACTTACACAAGTAGTTCCGATCGAAAGTTACACAGTTTTGGGGCTATACACAAAATCATTTCATGGGAACTGTGTCTTTGACGGTCGAATCAAAATGCATTTTATAATACGATCTGTTTTATTCATAATAAGATCTATTTAATTATTATTATTTAGATCTATTCATTTTTATTTGTAATTACTTTAGGGTAAAGGAGACTTACACAAATAATTTTAAACTGGTGCCCTGTTATTAACTCAATAGATAGGTAGATCTAGCGGAGGGAACCAGACTAAAATAAATCCTCTTAAACTTACACGGACTGTCAGTCTAAATGGCCTTGGGAAAAGGTCCCTGGCTAAACGTTTAATATATCCACATATATTACATGTAAAGTAAGTAAGGGTGCAAAGATCAGGAATCGATACAATCAAGTACCACACCTGACCCAGGATACCAATGGGAAAGTGACAAACTCACAGAAGACACCACAAACGAGAGCCAAGAGGTCAGCCCTTTCCCAGCAGGTGACCACATAGCTCATATAAGCAGACGCGCACAAAGACACAGCAAACACAAGACAGAACAAAAACATAAAAGATCCACAAAAGAAGTACCCGCTTGGAACGGTCAGTTAAGATATTTTACTGGAGGGCTTAAACCGGTTTAACGGCGCCAACTTCACCATTAATTCAGATGAGGATCAAGACACATAGATACTTGGTTTGCATGAAAGACCCCTAACTTATCAATACATCATCTCCTAAAACATATAAATCAAGATATAACAAGGAGATAAAGCAAGGATAAGGACTCAACAGTAAATTAAACTGAATACCGGAGCAAAAGAAATCCAACAGGTAAACCCCGGTGGGCCCAACAAACAGCCAAAGCATCAGGCCCCTACCATCTCATCAATAGATAAGTCTTTAAGTCAGAACCATCCACTGAAAACCGACAATTGTCTTTTGGGACACCGACGTCATAGTTTTGACATCATATTGGTCAGAGTTTTAAAATTCAATGCGAAATTCTTTTATTACAACCAGTTTTATCAAAACACAGACAAGCATTCCATGTAAAGGGTACTGATAAAACGTATTTATTTTTATGCTGCGACCCAATTATGATGGCCTTACCAACACAAAGTGGAATACTCTTTGCATGCTGGTAATTTCGCCTTGTGGAAAAATGTGTGGTAATGAGTTAAACCTAGTCAACAGTTTTTCAGTTATGTTGGGATTGGTTGAGCCAGCACTAAGTAAAAAGTGGCTGTGTCTACTATTGTCGTCTGCTGATAACCTTTGCAAACAATTTGGATCCAGATCAGACCCTAAAACGTCGGCGCTGACCTTGATCCAAACTGTTTTCCACTCTGGTGCCCGTTTGCACGCCCGTTTGGTGCTTCTCCAATAACGCTTTTTGTTTATTTATACGTTTATATGACATGAACATTTATCGCAATGACGTTGAGCGCGGAAATTTTGAGTTTTGCCTGTTCTAAAACTCCGTCATGTCTGAAATAATTTAAAAAATCTGGAAAACCAGCCATGTTCGGTGAAATTTGAAAATGGACACTTGACTGATTAACATAAAATATAAATACAGTCGAATCTCGTAAATTTGAGGTCCAAGGTACTGGAGATTTAATGTCAAATTATCGAAAATTCGAATTATAGGAAGCTTGTGACAACAGGGACACAATAATTACAAATTGTGTTAGCTTTTATGTCATTTCTTCAACAATCAAGGCATTCCCTTACACTTTTATGAAAACTAGTATGAACATTTGTTGATGTAGTCAAATCAATTTCAATTTCCATCACTTCAATGAGGTCGGGTCTTTGATATGGCAGTTCACTGTCATATCTTTTCTTGTTTCTTGATTTTGTCCACAAATGGATATATCAATTTGAATTTGACATACGCTCATTCATCAAATACACACGTAGCATACTTATTCAAAACCTCTTTTAGGATTACTATCAGAGTGTCGAACGGTCTGTATCTAGATCTGGACCGACGTTCTGTCGGTACTGATCTGGATCCAAACGGTTTGCAAATGCTATCAGCAGACAACAAAGTCGCCGCTTACAAGGGACAAGTGCGAGGAAACTTAGGGATATGAAAGATATAAAGCTCAACACGAGATAACTTAAATATAAGAATAGGCTTAACTTAAAAAAGGATGCAATTTGACACTTATATATAAAAACAGGGTTTTTTCAAGTTTCGATCCAGGTAGGCTTTATCTGTAAATTGTCAACTAACCACTAGGCTATCAGTCCATTTGCATTCCTAGTAAAAGCATGACTAAGACCGGAGTACTAATCAACCTTTTTTGTTTTTATATAAATAAAACATATACCTTTTGGCCGGGGCGGATCCCCTCTCCCTCTCTGGATCTGCCCATGTATAGTCCATGTAACTGGTAATTGTTTTTAAAAAAATGGATAGACATGGATGTATTCACGCAACGTCTTATAATGTTCTTTTTTTCTTTCACTCCTTTCGTAAAGGCGTAATAATATGGCTGCCAGCGCACACCGAGTGAGTGTTAACCTTAGCAAATAGTTTGGAGGCACAGATCAAGAGCTCTAATTACAATCTTAACCTTTTTTTGTTTTTTGTTTTTTGAAGAAAAAAAAGTTTTTGAACAAAAAGTCAGCAGACGACTACAAAGCCATGCGCAATTCTTATTGGCTTATTAGCTAGAATACATGGCCACCACCGCGTTACCAGGCATATTGGTCCGGTGTCTCCGTATTTGCCAGAGGGCCTTTCAAACTTTCAGATGCTGTGTTTATCATGCTAATGAATGTTAAAATGCCAACAATTGTTGACAAATTAACGTTTATGAGCGGGATGAAGTTCATGTTCAATTGTTGAGCATGAAAATAGTATCATAGCCTTGGACCCTGGTGTTCTTGACTGTGAGCATTTATATATACATGTAGTATACAATGTATATTCTTCAGGAAAATATCAGCAGAAGAGAATGTGGATGCACAGTTTTTGAACAATAAAAAACAATACAGCAGGTAATAGTCAACCCTTTTCAACCCTTTTTCAGAAAATGCTTAGACAGACCCTAAGATAAGAATTACTTAAGATATTTTCTTATTTCTCAACTAAAACATAATTATGCTGTCGGTTCTCAAAACAACCCTACTCTTAAGACAGTTTAGAGTGTCCAATATAGTCAACCTTTATTAAGCAAGCAGCTAAGGGATAGTCAAAATGTGCTTGCTTAAGACAGGTGATTGCTTAATACAGGTATTTTTAAAAAACATTTGAGCCAGTGCATGAGATTTCCAACAATGTGGCATTTTGACGTGTGAAGACTCGGACGAGCCTCTTAAGCCTCATTTCAAGCTTAGGAACTTCAAATGGTGTTCAGTCAGTGGTTTAAGAATCATAGAATACTCAAGCGACTAGCAAAGGCTCTGATCAGAATGCGCGTATGCGCAGGCTGATCTGAGGCTTTGCTGGTCGCACACACCCCATTGTTGGAAAACTCATGCACTGGCTCATTTGTGTTTTGTAGAAACCAAATACATGCTTGCTTAATACAGGTTGCTTGCTTAATACAGGTGGCCACTCAAGCATGTTTGACTATACAAATATTTAATCTGATGAAAATGAATATATTCCATGATTTCCATACGGGCCTGGGCGCGACAAAGCCTGTCTTCGGGGTTTCCGACACAGCGAGACTCAAACCAGTCTCTTCGCCTACAGAGTCTAGCTAGAAAATTGAAAATTTTCTTGTAACAAGTTTTGTTAAGATCCTTTCCAATAAACAAATAACACAGACACTGATCTGGCTGCGCGCATGCGCATGCTGATCTGTGCCGTTGTTGTTCACAAGCACCGAAGACATTAAGGATCCATCATGAGTGTGTGGGTGGAATAGTAAATTGGGACTCAAAGATCACTGAATGGCATCACCAGGCCAGCCGAGTGATGACAAACGGTGATCACGAAGGACGGAATTTTCTACCCCATCCTTACACGACTTATGGATTCTTTTTCTTGCCCACCAGCAACAACTTTTTTATATTTGAAAAAAATGCTTCCAGAAAATCATTAATAATCTGAGATTTTTGACATAATGTGACATGGTGACGTCATTTTCAAATAACAATGACGTGTGGCCAGCGTGTAGCCGACGTGCGGCTGTTCGTTTTCAGTTTATCTTTCTCACGGGCTGGTTGGGGGTATGTGAGATATTGAATTGTCTCCCACCTTTGCCCATATATGATTTAAGTTATTTCTATCTTAATTACCACGTGACAGTTTTCTTACATGAACAGAATAAAATATTCATTTTCTCGGAAAAAAAGGAATTCAAAGAACCAATAACTATTTTGTAAGCATGTATGTATCGTTGTAAGATTTACGCACAATTGTCGAGATTTCATTACGGATATCGATTATGCATCTTTATGCAATTTTTATTCAAATCCCTGGTCTATTTCAAGCGACAAAGCCTGAAAAACATGTTCCTTACGTTGCACGTGCTCGGCCCTGACGTTAAGGTTTAATCCGTTGGTTGGTGCCTGATGCTTGTCGTTGGCCGGGCCCACCGTAACTCAACTCGAGGTTTTCTTTAGCTCTGACAATCTGTGAACCATGAGCCCTTTACTTTGTTTCATCAGAGTGTGTTAATTTGATTCGATTGTTTCTCTGTGATGATATATTACATTAGTTAGGAACCCTTATGCGAGCTAAACAATTTTGTGTTATAATAACAACAGAATCTAGGGCGAAGATTTGGCGCCAGTAAAATAAATTTAAGAACCCCCCTCCGTAGCTTCGACTGCTGCCCGTTCTAAGGCGGTTCTTTTATTGTTGTTTATCTTTTGTTTAATGTACTGCCCCGTGTTTGTGGGGGTGTGTTTGTCTTTGTTTTGTTGTGCATTACATTGTGTACTTTCTAGTTTTGCAATCATCTTGAAAACGAGGAGACAGCTGGCCTCAAGGTTATAAAACTTGAGTACATTCTCAGACTCAAAATATAGCGCAATGATTGGCTGATTGCGGACACGTGTCCGCAAGCAGCCAATCATTATGCTTTATTTTGAGTCTGAGAATGAACTCAAGTTTTATAACCTCGAGGCCAGGGTATTTTTATTGCATTGTCTTACGGACGTCTTGTTACTGTAAATGTTTTGTGGCTATCCCTCACGGTGCCATGGGTTGGTCTGCAGTGTGTGATTGTGGTATTTCCTGATCATACTCATTAACCTTTTTGTATGCATATATCATTTAATAACATTTGTCAAGAAATAAACTCCTTAAACCTTATCCAATTTCAGATCATATAATTTTCTTTAAAACTACTACACATTTGTACAACTTGATTGCAGTCGATCGTACCTCATTGCATATATCCGCTTTCTCTGAGACAGAGTGTTTCAGATGAAATGATAATGTGGTGAGTTTCGTTATTAGTATATCTATAGACAGTATTTAATATCCCCAATTGAAATACCACCATAAGTATTGCGTCAAGTTGTATCATTTTGACTAAAAAGTGAACCAACCTAGCGTCACTCTCCAATTGTCCTCAAATGGGTGATCCGAAGGAAATTTGGACTCAGTTTTTCTAGGGTGAAGAGTTTCATATGAAATGATGATGTGGATGTTTTATATGTATTTATTATAAAGTATTTCTTTAGTCAGTATTTAATATAACCATTTGAAATCACATCAAATGATTTCATTTTGTTGTTTCCAACCAGTGACGAATGTAGGTCAAAAGTTCCACTGAATAATAAAAGCCAGGACCAACACCATCGCCAAAACCTCGAGTCTAAAATGCATGGCAGGGACTGGTATTTGCTCTAGCTGTGAAAATTCGTGATTTAAAACAAATACCTTTATGTGCATTTTAAGACGACCCTATCATTAGCATGATATCCAATATTTGTTTTAATATTTGTTAAAAAGCCTTTGGAGTCATTATTTTTGCAATATCTCCTTTTTATATCTTAGTTGATATGTTCTAGGAGATGATGTATTGATAATTAGGGGTTTTTCATGCAAACCAAACATCTATGTGTCTTGATCCATATCAGAACTAAGGTGAGGTTGGCGCCGTGAACCGTTTAAAGCCGTCCAGTAAAAATGTTTTACTGACAGTTCAACGTCGGTACTTCCTTTGTGAATCATTCATGTCATTTATGTATTGTGTTTTATCATGCTTTCGCCTCTGTTCATTGCTGCCTTGTGGTTACCTGCTGGGGAAGGGCTTACCTCTTGGCTCTTGTTTGAGATGTTTAATTGTGTTTTTTGTCACTTTCCCATGTGGTATCCTGGATTAGGTGTCACAGTGGTACTTGATTGTATTAATTCCTGATCTTTGCAACCTTTCTTATTTTGACGCTTGTAAACTTTGGTCTCGATAATCGGTCCCTGGTCTTGGTCATTGGTCCTGGCTTATATTCTCTCTAAAATAGCATTGTGTTTTACTAAAGGAAGTGCATTAACAAGATTGACCAGTCGTATGCGGATCAAGGAATTGTCGTCAAAGGAGGGGGTGGGTGGGGAATGGAGGCCGAACTGACTACAACTCTGACAAACGATTGTTTAGTCCTCAACTTAAATTTGATTTTATATGAAAGAAAACTACACTTTTCCAAGATTCCAGTTGGGGGATACACCATTTTTCCGGGGGGTCCAACTTTTACAGCGGGGGATGGGGTTGGGTAGGGGGTCACACTGGGTTAAGAGAACAGACCTACCTACCTACCTACATACCTACCTACATACATACATACAAGGTGCCCCTAATGACCTCAGATCAGTCTGAACATCACCATAATAACATCCAGGCCTCCAGATCATGAAGGATTGTTTAATGAAAAATTATTTTCTTACTTCTCAATCAAAACATAGGCCGTGGGTACTCACCATATTTACATTAATTGCTGGTTACCCGTCTAAAGATGATCAGTATTGTTAATACAGGTATTCAGAATCCAATTCCCCATTTCCAGGTATTGGAGTGGGGGTACTGGTTACCTGTTTTTTTCATTACTTACCACCTGTAAACCGGAAACCAGCAATTAATGCAGATATTGTCAATTTAATAGAAACGCCTCAATTAGACGGTCCTTTGAACACAAACCCTAAACCCTTCTGTATGTGAATCGCATGTTGTCTGTGCGTTCTTGCAGCATCCTCATGAATCAATCAGCAGCAAAAAAAGACCTACATATAACCAACCTATATGTGATAGAAACCATCTCAATTCCTTCTCTAGTGAATTAAAAAAAACAAAACAAGAAAACAAACAAAAAAACAAGACATTTACACTAATTTGCGACCTATGCACTTGCAAAGTTTTAAGTTGCTACATCAAAAGCTGTAGTATGTTTAAAGAAGAGGCATTAGCAAGGAATGCATTATTTGATCTTTGATCTTAACCTTGGGTCACGCGAAACGTTGCCCAGTACCCTCCACAACATGTGATATATGCACCTGTAAAGTTTTAAGTTTCTACGAGGAGATGCATTTACAAGAAAATGTATTATTTGACCTTGACCTGTACAGCCTCCTTTTAAGCTAAGAAACTCAAACTGAGGTTCAGTCAGTAGCTAAACAATCAAAGACTATTAAAGCGACTAGCAAAGGCTCTGGTCAGTCTGCGGATGTGCGCAGGCTGGTCTGAGTCTTTGCTGGTCGCACATAACACTTTGCTGAAAATATCATGTTTCGGCTCTATTATGAGTTATTTTTAAATTGTCTTCTTTTGAAAATAAGTATTTTATTTATTTTGGTTTTCTTTAGTTTGACGGGGTCATTGTTGCTATCCCAGAATATTCTAAACAAGATCTACGATTGCCAGTTAAATGATTTTAGCAGGCTGGTTGTCAGCAAGTTAGCCATCAACTTCGGAGGTAGGTAATATTAATCTAGCCGATGCTACAGTTTTTTCTAAGATATCATTGGACCCCCCCCCCAAAAAAAAAATATATCTTCTACCCGCATCGCAAGATGCCTAGATTGGTTTATCTTGCCCCCGCCCCCAACACAAACTTAAACCAACAAGAAGGACTGTCTTCGAATATTTTGGTATAATTCTGATAGAATGGCTAATATATCCCCTTACTTGGTGAGAAAATAATATCTAATCTACACTTTGGTTGCATAAATTTAAGGAGTAGATGAAAGCTGTCTCAGGCGTTTTGCTGTATGTGTTATTACCTTTTATGGGAGCGCAGTGGTTCAGTGGTAGAGTGCTTGACTCGAGACCGAGGTACCGCGGGTTCGAGCCTCACCCGCGTGACTGGGTTGTGGTCCTTGAGCAAGACACATTTATCCTAGCTGAGTATTGGTTCAATCCAATAAGACCCGTCCCTGTTTAACTGAAAGGTTGTCGATGGGACGTAATGAATCAAATCAAACAAACAAACAAATTACATTTTATTACCAGATGTTTGAATGTCCCTTCGTATTGGCTCATTCCACTCATTTGAACCTATTTGAAATTGAAGTTATATCAATGACAAGGTTTTCAGTGCAATTTTGGCCTCGTCGCGAGAAAATCTTTCTTCGGGGTTCCCGACAAAGCGAGTTACAAAACAGTCTTTTCAGCTACAGAAATTATTGGTATTGAAAGTTGCCTTTTTACGCTTTTTTAAAATCAAAATTCAAGTCAAATTACGCTGTTTCCTTTGTTAGGCTCATTCACTTGGTTTCAGGGATGGGGGTGGGGTTGGGAAAAATTGAACTGTTTTCTTACTGTTCGGTTCATACGCTTGCTTGCAGGGGTGGAGTCAATAGGTCCATGGTGGTACCTTGGTATTAAATATCTATTTTTCTTATGTTCTCTCCATTCGTTTTAAATTCTCTGAATAAACATTATGAAGTTGTATCAATTATAATCATAATGTAGGTCAATTTGACCCTTTGTCTTTGTTGTTCTGCTACATATTATGCTTGGTTGTAGAGGTTGGGGAGGAGACAAGCTCTCCAGGGTTGTTTATCTGGCCCCTCCAGGGTATTGAAAGTTTCTTTATAGTATTTATTCGTGTTTATTCTACTTGTTAACAATTATCTAAATATAAAGCTGTATCACAAGGCTGCAAGGAACAGACAAGACAGTATGACAAAGACAAGCAAGTCAATTTGAGCTGCAATCGGAACTGCTTCAGTAAGTTCCGCGAAATTCCGTGGAATCAGACCTTGGATGTACATCAAGGGTCTAATTTGATAACGTGGGTGCTAACGTGACGCTGACATTATATGACGTGATGCTGGCGTCAAGGAAACCATGTAACACATAACAAGTGTGACTGCAGCCAAACAAACAGTTATAAAAGTTTATGTTTTTTCAATAAAATATCACCATAGCGATACATAAAAAAATGTAACGTTCTTGATTAAAGTCATCTAACGTGTTATTATATTAATTGGGGAAATAACACAATAATTAGACAAATGTATCTGTTTCCAAATTTAATACTCAAAGTTCATTTCAAGATGTTACTTAAGTATTACATATTTCTGATTTTGCACAAAGAACTTTCCTATTTTATGATATTTAATTTAGAGGTGTTAAACCCAAAGTGTTGATACTATAAAGCCAAAACTTCAACTAACGACTTTCTGCCATGCCCTGCATATCAAGGGCTAACGCTTCTTGTCAAAATCATTGCCCATAAAATTATAATATGTAGCCGCAATTAATGTTTCTTTGAAGAGACGAATCGTCAGATAAACTATCCAACCAAAACAGAGCTAATGGTTACCAGAACAATATGGCATGACAATGTTTATACAATCTGTCAGCTTGAAATATTGCAGAGTTCTTGATAGAATAATGACACTCTGCTACAAAAAACAACATAATCTCCATTTATTCTGCTGATTAAACTTTTCGGGTAATCAGACAAATGGATTTTATTTGAGCGGAACTCACAGCCAAAAAACTAATTTTCCTTATGCATTTTCAGGCTAACAAAATGGAGCTTTTTCGTACATATATGTAATACTACGCGTAATGAAACTTACGTACACCCGAGGCTTGATTTGATTTTCAAATTGTACTGGACTTTCCAGAATGTTTGAGCTGCTGTCTATCTTGTTCTGTTTCAGCTGCTTGGTTACAGAGTGACAAAAGGCTGTCCAGGGTGACTTATCTTGCCCCCTCCTCGGTATGATAAGAATCTATCATGAGTGTGAAGGTGGGATAGAAAAATCCGTCCGGACAATCACCGATTGGTATCATGAGATTGGCCGAGTGATGACAAATGGTGATCATGAGGGACGGATTTTTCTATTCCACCCTCACACAAACAATAGATTTTTTTCTTGCTCACCACTAAATGCCTCATTTTATATTGGAAACACATGAAAAAGACTTCCAGAAAATCCTGAATACGCTGAGATGCGACATGGTGACGTCATTTTAACATTACAATGACGTGAAGGATCGACGTGTGACCAGCGTACGGCTGTTCGTTTTTTTTCTCTAGGGCTAGTACGGGTATCTCACATGGGTAAAAACAACGGAAATCCTGATAGTGTGTGAACATGAAAGTTTCATGTTAATATTCCACGTGATAACTAAATATGAAGCTGTATCAATGATAATCTTACTTTTCTTTTACTTTATTCTTCCATTTCATAGCGAGCACAGCTCGCAACGCACAAAGCGCGTTGCGAACAACGTGAGCTCTTACGGTAGAGATATGGTCAAAAATGGGCTAGGGTTTATGCACAGTGTATCTTTAAAATCTCATGGTCCGGTTTTGTTGTCCATGAAATTATTTCCGTATCCGATGAATCAGAGCTGTTTCCCGTCGGCATTGGACAAGTTAAACGAAACAGCATTAAGACACATGGTACCAGCTGTTACGTCACTGGCGAATTGATTGCAAGGCGCTATTTTTTAAAACAAGAAAATGAAGAAATCGAAAATTAGTTCAAAGTCAACACACTTTTTTTTATTCTATCACAAGCGTTTTCATGCATTCCCCAACTTTGATTCAAACAAAACAGACGATACTTCAGTTTTAAGACGAAACCAACCAAATTGAAGCGGGCTATTTGTTGATGTAGTTACCAGACGAAAAAATTAGTCAATAAAACCCCACAATGCATCGCTCTGCGTATAAACTCCACAGCACTATTAACCGGTACGTTTTAACTCCCCAGTATTGACGCTCTCTGCCCAGGAAGACACTCCCCAGTATTGTCGCTCCCTGTCCAGAAAGGCCCCAGAGGTTGTACAGTACAGATTATGCATAGAAAAACGGTACACACTCTCTCTCTCTCTCTCTCTGCTTTTTATCCGTCTCTATACTGGATTTGATTAAGTTGTAATGGTGTGTTTGCATCTAAATATGCTAATATTGTAGTGCCATATGCTTTTGACATACTTTCTTAAAATGCTGTAAGGGAGTGTGGGCAGCAGCCCTTTTTATTTGTAAAATGTGGAAACTTATTTTTAACAGAGCAAAGTACAGTTGTCCCCTTCTCAGTTTCTCTCACTCCCCATCCCCCCAAACCCCCAACCCACCCACCATTCATTAAAATCTATCTATCTATCTATCTATCTATCTATCTATCTATCTATCTATCTATCTATCTATCTATCTATCTATCTATCTATCTATCTATCTAATCTACCCTAACCCACCCCTACCTCTTCCCCTACCCTACCCACCACCCTCCTGTCTGTCAGTCTGTCTATCTATGTCTGTTTGTCTGTCTTTCTATAGCTGATCATTCCGACAGGGAGTGCTTATGGCCTGGGCAGTGACCACATCCTCCCAAACCACCCACCATTCATTATAACCTATCTATCTATCTATCTATCTATCTATCTATCTATCTATCTATCTCTCTCTCTCTCTGCTTTTTATCCGTCTCTATACTGGATTTGATTAAGTTGTAATGGTGTGTTTGCATCTAAATATGCTAATATTGTAGTGCCATATGCTTTTGACATACTTTCTTAAAATGCTGTAAGGGAGTGTGGGCAGCATATCTATCTATCTATCTATCTATCTATCTATCTATCTATCTATCTATCTATCTATCTATCTATCTATCTATATATCTATCTATCTATCTATCTATCCTACCCCTACCTCTTCCGCTACCCTCCCATCGGTCTTTCTGTCTGTCTGTCTGTCTGTTTATCTCTCTCTCTCTCTCTCTCTCTCTCTCTCTCTCTCTCTCTCTCTCTGTATGTATGTATGTATGTATGTATGTATGTATGTATGTATGTATGTATGTATGTATGTATGTATGTATGTATGTATGTATGTATGTATGTATGTATGTATGTATGTATGTATGTATGTATGTATGTATGTATGTATGTATCTATCTATCTATCTATCTATCTATCTATCTATCTATCTATTAAACTACGAAAATTTAGGGCATCACGATATGTCTGCAATCTACACCATTGGGCTCTTTGTGGTGGCCTTTTCAAATGGGAGCAGTAGTCAAGTACTTGTCTTTTTCTATACACATAATGATAACAGTACGTGTCAATGAAATCCCGATGATCTGTGATTAACCTTGGTAGAAATAAACTCTTAAATCAGATAACTTATCTTAGTATTTTTAAAATAAATAAAATGCCAAAAAACCATGAATTCAGTAATGTTCTTTAATGTCTTCCTTTTGATTACATCAGCAGTTTGCCGATGGTACATTATTCACAGTATGTAAACTGAAATAAACATCCTGTACCCGTCCCTCCTAGCTCACGCCTTATACATTATGACTTACAGCACTCGTGCGTAACCAGTTGTCGGAAATCGTGATGTGAGAGTTGTTGGTACACCTGTAATTGCGAGGGCCCACCTATCAAAATTCATTTTTCCATAGATCTAAGAAACTGTTACAGTTACAACCATGTTATCATGTATAGATGTGATTGCCAATTCCACTAAAACCGTGCAATCTGGCAATTAAGCTCGTTTTCGACACAGAACAGCTCTGATTGTGAGCAAGTCGTTTTTTAACAAAGCAAAATGCAAAGGAGGAACCCGTTAAAATCATGGAATAAAACGGAATAAAATAGATAAAATTGGTTTTCTTACCTTGTTCGAATGTGTATTGTCTGTATCACTAACAATATAAATCGAAACGTGTACATGTACCTAAATACACGCATTTTCCGACTGCTGGTTACGCACGAGTGCTGTTATTCATGTTTATAAGGCGTGAGCTAGCGGAGGAACGGTACAGGATATTTATTTCAGTTTACATACTGTGTTATTATGGTGACTGAGTTGTACCAGAACACTGTTTCACAATGTGCAAAAAATGAGAAATGTTATAAATATCATTCTCTAATATATCAAGGACTTTAAAAGGTTTTCAAGGGCTTGAACTGCTTTTAAATTCCATTTGCAGGGGATTACATATATGTATTCTATCCCTGTGAATAGAGTTGTACATCTTTTTTGTTCGGTTAGACTCTTTATGTCCCAGTCAACCATTTTTCAGTCATGTCAGGACTGGTCTTCATGGGTCCAATCAATGCTAAGCGGCGGATAAAGTGTCTCGCTCAAAGACACAGCACAGTGACTCCGCCATTGGATATACTCAAGCAAGCAACCCTTTGATCTCCAGACCAAAACTCTACCAACTGAGTGAGCCGCTGCTCTATGCATTTCAGTGTACCTCTTGACTAGCATGCTTTGAAAGACTAGAGGTGCAGCCTCTAAGGCTAAGGGCTATAATATGTAATATATCAGTTTTTTACGGAAAAGAGTAACACATTTAACTGATTCTTATGATGTGCCCCACCTCACCACCCCCACCCTCCTCAAACACACATCGGACCGATATTGGGTCCCAGAACACACTTATTACAACTCTTAAAATCAGGCCAGAAGCAACTGTAATTTTGTATGAAAGCATTTAGCTACCACCCTGAGCTACCAGGTGTTCTCTTTCAAACTACCTTATGGGAGATCCAACCTCAGGAGGAGCTTGATCCCGTGACCCTCACTAATGAGTCTGTGCTCTAATCACTGAGCTTCTCAGGTGGTCCTGTTCAAACCATCACTGGAACACTAGTCTGAGCTACCAGGGGGTCGTTCCAAACCACTACCTACTGGTGGAACTTACACATAAATAGAAAATTGGATCTAGCATGCTGTGTTCGCCATAAAGGTTGTGCCTTATTTCATATTACGCTTGATTGTGAGAGTGGGGTGGCAAGCTGTCTATGGTGGTAATTCTATCCCACCTCCTCTTCAAAGTCGATTTTTAAGCTCATTTGACCTTTTTCCACTAATCACAATCAACCGGCACCAAGGACATCGAGAAACGTGACATCGAAGGGAATAATGAGCCACCCAGGGCTAAACAATTTCCCTATCACCGATATTAAAGAGTGTGCATTTGTGAGTAACACATGAAAAACATGCCCACTTGAAATTAATTTAAAACATTGAAAATGTAAACTAATTGAGATAAGGGTCAACTGTTTCATTTTACACTTTATAGTGAAATATCTCCCACTTCTTTAAATCAAGAAACATGAGAAACATCAAGTGTGTGTCATGAACTTTGTTAGTCATCAAGGAATTGCTGTCATTTTGATTGGCAGATCTGCGATACAGCAAGTTTGCTTTTTTGATGTTTATCTGTGTGTACCCGTTCATTTGACGGCTTAAAAACTTCTATACTTAAGAAATGTTTCAGTGCCTAAAACTTTACGAAGCAATAACATCGTCAAGTTAAGTTGTACAATTAAAACTTGAGCGATGACCAAAATAGCCACTTCATGAAGCTATCATTGAAGCAAAAGAATTATAAATTCAACTTCCTTTTTAAAGATATAACAGGACGTTAGTGTAGCGTTTTTAAAGCCCGTCAGTATATTTTAGGCGTGTTCACCCATATTCTGCTGTACAATATGGGTACACCATAGGGGGTGAATGTATACAGTTCAATACCACAACAGTCATCGCAACATCGCCATCTGCATATTTTCCATATGTTGCGTAAGAGCAAAAAAACAGGTCAGAGGCCTTAAACTGACATCGAACCAGGTTCTGCACCCTTTGCATCTCGACAAAAACTATGTCATTTTGTACGCACACAGGGAAGATTTGAGCTACCGATCCTGCCGGGCTCTCTGTGTATGGCCAGTCTTTAAATGATTTTATTCATTTACAAAAATAGGGGCATCTTTGAACAGTATAGACTCTGACCAGATGCTGCATGGTCACCAAACCTCCTGAACAATGCAGAATGATCCCATGTCGGGTCATCCAAGTTTTTTCCGCTGTTAATTGATTTGGGTCCTGATCAGTTGGATGTCTCTCGTGTGTGACCTGGGTCCAAACTGTTTGCTTGTGTCAAGTCCCTATAGCCACCGGCGAGGGCCAGCATAAATCAAAGTGAAAGAGCATAGATGCATCATATGCGTCATGCCTGACCACATGGTAGAGATTAGATGTAAAGTGTTTTCAAGACATTGGCCTGTTATGTACATGATGAGTCTCGAATTGTCGACATTCAATCCCAACGCTAACACTCTACCAACTGAGCCACTGCGTTACTATAAGGATACTTTGGTGGCATAAGAAAAGCAACAGGACTAAATGCCTTTCAAAGGGAGTGTATTTGCAAAATGTACTTGCAAAATATCACTGGGGGCCATATGTTTAAACGCACGATTACGAAATTCAAGTACAGTCTGTACAAAAAGAAACGCAAACTATGCATACTCTTTGATAACTACAGCCCTTTAAAAGATAATCATTTTATTTTTAACTTGAAAAATACTTAGATTGTTATGTCTGTTGTCGGTAAATCGAATTCCTTTATGTTTCCTGCACTTTCACAACATATTTTCTTTCGTCATACAAGGGTACCCATAAAACAAAAAGTCACAAACACAATATGTGATGACCAGTCCTCATATCTTTTAATTTACAGACGCCATTTTCCCTTTCACATTTTTGAACGATTGTTTATCATTTTTCAAATGGCCGTCTGATATCGTGACAACGTTTGCGAGTCACACTGTTGGAGTCATCGCCAAACACATTGTAAAGAAGGTAGGCAAGGAATAGCCAAACAATGTCCAATCTTGCATTTTATCGAGTACGAGTTAACGAGTGTCCTGGATTAAAATATCACTATCAACCACATACGCTTAACGTTAACAACTTTCTCTTGGAGAATACTAATGTCCACACAATTTTATACTGTCCATAAAAAGTAATGTACCATAAATTTAGGTTAATGGACAAAATTAAAAGGCTTCTAAAAATTAAAGTTCGTAGAAATAAGAATTGAAATCCGTGTATAATAAATGTCATGAACGGATGAAAATTTGCATAGCATCAAATTGAAAAAATCGTTTTGATGCCAATTTTATTTCCTTGGAAAATGCTATTCTATAAACCACAAGCTGCTTGAATCGGTTGTGAATCACGGATAAGTATTGAGAGGTAGAGTGTGATATAGGCTTTTAATAATTTGTCAATAAAAGCTCGTCAATTAAGAGAGAAAAGGTGAAATAGCGATTTTTTAAATCACTTGTGATTTTTAAGGAAATGAGTTTATTTAGGATGCCAGTAAAGCCTCCAATTTCAAAAAAAAATAACATGTTTGCTGCTATTCTTATTTGCTAGGTCAAGACAAACACATTCAAAAAAGTTTTTTTTAGCAAAGGGGGAGTTCCAAATCTGCCCACGCATGGATTTGGATAATATTTTGTATGTTGAATACCTACGGTATATCAACTACAAAAATGAAATTATTTTATTCCTCGAACGCTGTTAGGCCACAGGGGGACACCTTGAAATACACCCTCTTTGTACTAATATATGACCTATCAAATATCAGTCTCAAATCATTAAAATTGTTGACTGCTACATTCTTTGATTGGAATATAAAAGAAGACTTCCCAGGGTATACCTTACTACCATTAATGTATATGAGTACATCTAGATAATTTGTTTCTGACCCATCCAAATTTGAATTATCCACAATTTGAACACTAAAGTTAGTGTCTATAGGGGATTCTGTCCTTATATTTACCATGTTCCAGTTTTTGTCAACCCATAATATTTTCAGAAAAGTAGGTCAAATATATCCTCTTTATGCATGTAAATTTTCATAAAATTTGGACACCGGTAAAAGTGTTATAATTTACATGAAATGAGTTAAGTCAGTTTTGATTCATGAGTGATTTCAAATAAAATATTCCAGTTAGGTCGTACAAACCGCAGTTTTTCCACCAGTATTATACTAAAAACGTTTGTTATATGACTGGAGAGAATCCTGTCTCCTGAATGGCCCAATTTGTCTACATAAATCTCTATGTCTACCTGAAAACTGGTCTGAACTGGCCCAGAAGGTGATATAGGATAAAAACAAGCTCGAACTAGTTTCCAGAAGTTAATATTTTTGACACTTCTGCAATATTACCCTCTAGAGAGCTAAAAATAGCATGATGAGTGTGAAAGTAGCATGTGCTGCATGAAATTGACATGATTTGCTGTTTCACCTCCCAACAGGTAAATTAAAGACTTTCATGAATTTTTACAACAGTTTTGTTTTGTTTTGTTTGCTTATTTATCTTTCTTTGTATAAACAAACTGTAAAGGCAGTTTTATCATAATATTTTATATTCCCCATTAAGAGAATTAATATACATTTGAAAATGCAAAATACTGCATTAAAATATTTTAATAACACTTGTTAAAACTTGCGAGAAAGTCCTTAGATTGAAGGTTGAACATGTCTTTAACAACAAAAGTGAAGGTAGCAAAATTTTCATCCTTAAAAGAAAAGTCATATAACAAAACAGTTATTGACTTCAATTTCGGTAAACATAAGGATTCATCTACCCTTAAAAGTGATATTCACCTCGGCCTGGCGGCCTCGGTGAATTATCACTTTTTCGGGTAGATAAATCCTTATGTCTACCTCATCGAAGTCAATAATTGTATAATATACTATTACTATTTAGTATCTTCATCCAAATCATGTCCCATAATTTGTTGGTGTCAGAAGTTTTAGCTAATAAAATAGCACAAAACTGGCATTTCTGTAAGCAGCACTTGATTAGTAGCACTTGGTCTAGAACTTTGGTGTACGGGTGGATGTCCAGCAGGTACCATTTGTAAATTGATCTTCCACTGGTTTCCAAATTATTTTTGGACTGAAGCCAACAGGTGTTTATGCTTTTAATGTCTTTTAGCCAAAGAAAAAAAAAGATTTGATTTATGCTATGTAATTCATCGTCTCCATCTATATTCTATGTTCCTGTTGCACCTAGAATTATTTCCTCTATCTTATGTCCCTCCGAATCAAATATTGAAGGTAAATTGGTTCAGGACTATGTGCATACTTCTCATTAACTCTCAGAAACTAAGTGAAACGAGGTCAAGTGTTTAAGAAATAGTGTACGTTCTCACTATTTGGTAGCTTCGTTTTTCAGAGAACTTGGATTTCAAATCCAGCTGTCTTTGTTTCGGGGAAAACGTTCCCCCTTACATTGATAAAGTGTTGTATTTTCATATTCTGGTCCTTCTGGAATATTTAGTTTCAGCAGAAAGTAGAAGACCAAATAAGCCAGTGCTAGGAGGCACACAAGCTGCAGCACTTTCCATTTAGTGGCATGCAGAGCCTGAATGAAACTGAGTCTTAAGTTTTTAAAATTTTATAGTTTATTTCTAGTATTGGAATGATTCGTTTTCCCACATTATTTAAACAGTATCCTTATTTTGCAGTCCCTTAGTCAATCAATATGTACATTTTAATGAATGGTTTACGGAATCTTTTTTGAATTACATTGTATCTTAATTGGTATTGATTGTGGTTATTTCTCCTGCATTAAGTTCTATCCGCCAAAACATTTCAAAAGAGTATCCAAAATACTTATCATAAACCCCAATTAAAATCATTAATATTCCAACAAAAGTTTTAAAACTGCTCTAATAAATAGAAATGGAGTTGATGAAAATAAAAATGATACTTTTTAAGATTATAAATGGATTTTCAAGCATTAAGAAACACTTAGCGAATTTATGAATATATACATACTGAACATCTGGCATTAGACGAGGTTAAACAGTCTTTCTGCTGTTATTTCCATCGTGGTTATAGAATCACGAATTTGATTCTCAAATGACCTCATAACCATAATGCTGACATACTAAACGGTATCATAAACTTCGCAAAACATTTTCAAAATTTTATAGACGATACTATGATTTGATTTCTAAATTCCAAGTTGGACTTAAATCTCTTTTGCGCCAAGGACTTTCGGAACCTGATTTCTATGGTGACTTGGTGTATAAATTGAAGAAGATTGTTGGCTCTAATAATTTTTCAGCGCAGTTCATTAAAATAATTTCCCATTATAAAAAGATTGGCTATAACATTAATGTATTGCAACAGACTGCATGCTTGGTGGTCAACCCAATCACGGTTGTTAACTTTGCTTTCCCTTATAATTGCACGCCGTTGGGTCGGACTTCAGACTCTATGATGGTTCGGACTTAAAGACTTATCTGTTCATGAGATGGTAGGGGCCTGATGCTTTGACTGTTTGTCCGGCCCACCGGAGTTTACCTGTTGGATTTCTGTTTCTACGGTATTCAGTTTTATTTACTGTTGAGTCCTTATCTTTGCTTTATCTCCTTGCTATATCTTGATTTATATCTTTTAGGAGATGATGCATTGATAAGTTAGGGGTCTTTCATGCTAACCAAATATCTATGTGTCTTGATCCACATCTAAATTAAGGGTGAGGTTGGCGCGCCGTTAAACTGGTTTAAGCCCTCCAGTAAAATATTTTACTGACCGTTCCAAGGCGGTACTTCTTTTGTGGGTCTTTTATGTTTTTGTTCTGTCTTATGTTTGCTATGTCTTTGTGCGGGTCTGTTTATTTGTGCTTTGTTGTCACCTGCTGGGAAAGGGCTGACCTCTTGGCTCTCGTTTGTGGTGTCTAGCTGTGAGTTTGTAACTTTCCCATTGGTATCCTGGGTCGGGTGTGGTACTTGATTGTATCGACTCCTGATCTTTGCACCCTTACTTACTTTGTAAAACCAGGCATAAATATTTATAATGAATTCAATAATATTTATTCATTTAACAAAAGTCTGACTCACCATTCAAACAAATATATTTCCGGGCTTCAAATCTTGTGAATATCATCCTTATACATTATAGATGGGAAAGGTTGACAAGAACTGTAACACGCCATAATGAAAACCCACACATTGTTGATATAATTTTTACAGCTGAATTTGAGAAAATATTCTAAAGGAAACATTATTTTAACCATTTTATGTGATAGATATGGTAATGTGTGTACCGCGCACATAAGCTAGAACTCACAGATCATTCTAATAATTATCAATTTTAGAAATTCTGATTTCTGATAGATGTAAATTGTGCTGCTTTGGGGGGGGGGGGGGTACCCCTATAATCACATACCACACAATACCAAATTTTGTAATCAACCAATAAAAAGCGATAAAAAACAAAATACTTATAAGCCAAACAGTCAATTTGCATAATACCATAAAGATCTATGCCTGTGCAGAACAGAACTCTTTGTAAATTGTGCATACTGCTGGAAGTTTACATAAAGTCTTGACTTTTACATTCTGCAAAATTTTGACCATTAAGATTGAAATTCAGAAAACTTCATTTTGCCGGTTTTATTTTTTCTTCAGATTTTATCATTATAACAAACACATGTGTGGACAAATTTGATATAAATTTCATAGGTTGACAAGAACAGCAACTATGCAAAATTGACAATTTAATTTGTTGAAAATATTTTCAAAATGTTAAATTCAGGGGTACCTTCAAACAAAATTTGACGTGGACTTGTTCATTTTATACATTGAAGTATATGTATGGTACATACATAATTACAAATTACTAGGCATCATGTTGAGAATAAATTAGGCTGAAAAATCAAAAATCTTGTCGCATAGGGCCACTTTTAAATAGGGTGTCCACTTATTTAATTTTAAAATTTAAAATTATTTAAATTTTAACAACTGAAATAGATGAATTGGTAAATATCTCACAAATGGAACACACATGTAATAGACAATCTTTCTACAAAATTCTATCAAATTCTGTGCGTGGGCAGAACCCTATGTAAATTCCATATAGAGTGGAACTCCCCCTTTTGGGGTAAAAGTCATGATTTTAGATGTTCAATACCAAAACGGAACTCAAAGTCATATATCTTTGGCGAAACCCTGTTGTAAAGGTCTTTATTGGAGGGCAAAGCCGCTGATATAGAATCATTTTGAAAATCAAATATATTTACCCCTTAAAACATTCATTCAAAAGTTTGCGTTTCTTTTGTGCCACCTTAAAAACTGAATCATGCATGTTTGGGCAAATATTTCTTTTAACAAAACATCATATCAAAGTACCATCAGAGTGTCAAATAGTTTGGCTCCAGTTCAGGTCTGAAGTTTTGGTGGGCCTGATCTGGGTCCAAACTGTTACGAAGACACAAGCAGATAAAGGTTTAACTGTTTCATTTTGCTGGCATTCTATTTATTTTAAGAAAATAATAAAATGGACATGCGCAGATCATAAGCCGTAACGGTACTTATTACGTATATATGTGTATGAGGCAAATCGTTTCTTTGGACATTTTCATAATTTGTGATGCGAAGAGCAAAGGTTCTGGTGATACGGCATAATTGCACATGCTACAGGCTTGCTGTCCGTTCTAGGGCGGTGGTTCTGTTGTTGCTGACTTTTTGTTTATTGTTACTCCCATTGTGGGAGTCTGTAATTGTTCTATGTTTTGTTGTACGTTTCTTTATGTTCATTCAAGTATTGCAATCATCTTGATGGGGAAGAGAGAGCTGGTTGATTTGCTTATTTTGTCTTCCTGGTGTTTTGTGATGGTTGAGAGGCTCTTTCTCGTGGTGCCACGGGTTTGTCTGCGGTTTGTGATTGTGGTATTTCCTGATCATACTCACTATTTTTGCGTAAAAGCCCAAAAGACTGCTCCTCAGCAACCTTTCCGAAAATCTTTCTCAAAACCTCGAAAGAAAATAGACACATTCCATGATTCTGTGATCGCACGTACCAGTGTGATAGGAGCTTAATTGTTTGTTTTGTGTTTTAATGAAAACTTTCATCTTTATAGATCTAGCTGAAGTTAGAAAAATGTATCTGGTCAATTTATTGAGTATTTCTGTAACGTATTAAATTGGGAAATCATGCAGGATTTGTTTTGGGAAGTTAAAACATAATATCTAAATAACACATGCTCTTTCTTATTGTATTATGCATCTATGTAACTTGTGTGATGCTGCCTCGGTCAGAGAAATTTTATAACCATGAAATTGGAATCAACACTGGTACGTCTCTCGCAACATGCGTAATTAATAATTGCACGTGTCAAAAAGGCGCTATCACTTGCAAACATAATGTGGTAGCGCATATCATCTCTAACCTCAGTCTCAAGCAAGAATTTTAGAACTGACATGGATTACTCTGAGCATGGATGTAAGTCTGGTTGCCAAGAGGGGGGTACTCTGATATTTTCATACATACGTAGGCTCAGGTCATTTTTGGAGGTTCAAAATTTTGAATTTCAATTGGGGTTTTTCAAAATAATGAATATTTTTGGGGGTATCAAGATTTTGTGGATATTCTTTTGGGGTCATCACAAAATTGGACTGAATTTAAGTCAATTTCATGCATTTTAGGGTCAAGGTATAGAACGGTTGATATTTGGGGGGGGGGGGGGTGCTAAAATTTCAAATACTTTTGGGGTGCTTGATATTCTTGATATTTATGGGGAATGAATGGTAGATGCTGGATCCAAGCCTACGTATGAAGATAAAAATGAGAGTACCCCCACCCCTGGGGCAAGATCCAGACCGAGCACAGATGAAAGCGTTTTGACCATTGCTAGATCCAAGACGTTTCTAGAGAAGTTTAAATCCACATGAAGACAAAAGCAAACAAAAGAAAAGGCAGAGGCATGCAAACGTACATGATCAGATGAAAAACAAATAATTAGCGCCATGCTTACCAGCGAATTAGTCCCTTTTGCCCCCCATCTTAAAATTTAATGTTATATGAAACGCATCATTTTAATAAGCGTATTTATGCTTTTATTTCGATGCTTAATGCTGATCAAAATTCGTAAAACACATTAGTTTAACGCGACTGGTACGATTATTTGCTTATTGGCGTATTAGTGCTTTATCAGATGCTAAAAATGATAAATATGCTTAAAGCTGAGTGCCTGAAAGCAAATGATAAGCATATTGCTTATTGCCGTAAACATGCTTTATCAACAATTTTAAGTGTCTGCTTAATGATGCCATAAAGGTTTTAAGTGGTGCCTTAAAGGTAGCTTAAATGTGACTTTTTAAGCATTTTTCTGCTGCTTAATTTTACAAATAATGCGCTTTAACGGTGTATCTACGCATGCTTAAAATTGCTTAGAGATGCCGTTTTGCCCTGTGATAGATTCTAATTTTATACCCCAACACTCATTTATTCTATTAATCCACCCTTATATATATTCGTGATAGAATCTAATTTGTATATCCCGGCACTTATTTATTCTTATAATCCCACCCTTACTCTCATGATAGATTCTAATTTTATATCCCAACACTCATTTATTCTATTAATCAACCACCCTTATATTCGTGAAAGATTCTTGTTTGTGTATCCCGGCACTCATTTCTCCTTATAACCCCACACTTACTCTTATGATATTTTCTAATTTGTATATCCCGGCACTTATTAATTCTTATAATCCCACTTCGAGCCTCACCGGCGTCACTACGTTGTGTCCTTGAGCAAGAACATTAATCCTAGCTTAGTACTGGTTCAACCCAGGAAGACCCGTACCTTTATAACTGAAAGATTGTTGATGGGACGAAAAGAATCAGATCAAACAAACAAAAATTATAATCACACCCTTACTCTCATGATAGATTCTAATTTTATATCCCAACACTCATTTATTCCATTGATCCACCCTTATATATTCGTCATAGATTCTAACTTGTATATCCCGGCACTTATTTATTCTTATAAACCAACCCTTACTCTCATGATAGATTCTAATTTTATATCCCAACACTCATTTATTCTATTAATCCACCCTTATATTCGTGATAGAATCTAATTTGTATATCACAGCACTTATTTATTCTTATGATCCCACCCTTACTCTCATTATAGATTCTAATTTGTATATCCCCACACTCATTTATTCTTATAATCCACCCTTACTCTCATGATATATTCTTATTAGTATATCCTGGCACTCATTTATTCTATTAATCCACCTTTATATTCGTGATATATTCTAATTTGTATATCCGCACACTTATTTATTCTTATAATCCCACCCTTACTCTCATGATAGATTCTAATTTTATATCCAAGCACTCATTTATTCTAATAATCCACCCTTATATTCGTGATAGATTCTAATTTGTATATCCCAGCACTTATTTATTCTTATAATCCCACCCTTACTCTCATGATAGATTCTAATTTTATACCCCAACACTCATTTATTCTATTAATCCACCCTTATATATTCGTGATAGATTCTAACTTGTATATCCCGGCACTTATTTATTCTTATAAACCCACCCTTACTCTCATGATAGATTCTAATTTTATATCCCAACACTCATTTATTCTATTAATCCACCCTTATATTCGTGATAGTTTCTAATTTGTATATCCCGGCACTTATTTAATCTTATAATCCCACCCTTACTCACATGATAGATTCTAATTTTATATCACCGCACTCATTTATTCTTATAATCCACCCTTATATATTCGTGATAGCTTCTAATATGTATATCCCGGCACTTATTTATTCTTATAATCCCACCCTTACTCTCATGATAGATTCTAATTTTATATCACCGCACTCATTTATTCTTATAATCCACCCTTATATATTCGTGATAGATTCTAATTTGTATATCGTGGCACTTATTTATTCTTATAATCCCACCCTTACTCTCATGATAGATTCTAGTTTGTGTATCCCGACACTTATTTATTCCTATAATCCCACCCTTCTACTCAGGATTAACTCTAAATTTCTCCCCCTTACACTCCTTATAGGCTCTTATAATTGCACCCTCGCACTCATGATTCACTCTCACAATCATGATAATCTCCTGTATTACCACTCTCACACTCATGATGAACTTATATAATCGCCACCTCATAATCATGATGAACTCTTATAATTCCATCCGCACAGTAATGATACTCTTATTCTATTTCAGGCCCTGGTTGGTCGAACACGTCCAAGTGTACCAAACATGCAAACCAACAAGAAAGCTGCGTTATGAAGAACATACCAAAACTATGCATATCTGCTTCGCATCGTGTCACAAAGGTGCTCAGAATGACGCTTGATAATCTTGAATATCTATTGCAGACTAGAGACAATTTAAAAATAATCCATTTATTCAGAGATCCGCGTGCAATAATAAATTCCCGAATGTCGTCGGTAATGAAACATTTTTTTCGAACAGGTACAGATTTGATTTCAAATGCCAAATCACTGTGCCATAAAATGCTCTATGATTTTCACGAGGGAGTAAGATTATATAACCTTTATCCAGGCAGATTTCGATTTTTATACTATGAAGACTTGAATGAGCATCCACTGCGTAAGGTTAAACTAATCTATCAATATTTGGGAATGACATTAGATCAGTCTAAGTATGAATTCATATCAAGCATAGTAGTGTTTAATGATAATATCGCAGAGACAGAACGGCAGATGAATACAGCTTTTTGGTGGAGAAAAACAATGAGGTGGAATGAAACACAACAAATAGACGAACTATGCAAAGACGTTTATGATGTTTTAGGTTATAAAACGTTTAGTAGTCATGCAGATCAGATGGATTTGTCACTTAGAAGTGTTAATATACCTCCACAATTTGCTTTGTGAAGTAATCAGGACCGAGTTGCATAATACGAGCGGTTTTTCAGGGCGGTAGCTTGACCAAAATTCCACGAACGCAAATTTTGTGCGGATGTGGCTAATGCATTTTTTAATGTAAGTGAATTCCAAAAATGGGCATTTACAAATAGCGTAGACCCAGATGAGACGCCGCTAAACGCGGCGTCTCATCAAGGTCTGCGCTATTTGCCATGTTAAGTTCAGTTCTTGGTAACCAGGTGGACAATATTATTCAATCTCATATAAATCAGGACATCTTTTACTGCGTTATTGGGCACTAAACCTTCGAAGGGGACCTTAGAACAGATAATGCCCTACCAAAATTGGAATTAGACAGATTATTATTGCTTTTCCTTACACATAGTGTATGCGTGCCATCAAATAACCTTCAGAACTTGGATAGAATAATCCCATATTTTCGGTTCAAATGTGTATGCAAATGCTTAATTGCGTATATGGTAGCTACATCCCTGCTTCTCTTTGGTGCTATGCAGGACTTTGCTAACGTAATGCAATGACAATGCGTTTGCCATTTTAATAACAACGTATTGTTGTTTTTTTCATACAAGTACTTAGGCATACATGTACGATAATGTCAGAATGCTCTATTGTATATGTTGAGGGGTAAAGGTTAGTATTAAAAAAAACTAATAATATAGTTGGCTGTCCACTTAAACAAAAGAGTTTTTTTTTCACTTTTGATGGCAAATTGGGTAAAGCAAGAATCCATCCTAATTATGTTTATATATGTGTAGTAAACACGATATGGGTGGATGCCAAGTCTGGAAATGTTCCCTGGACTCAGAAATAGATAAAAGGTCAAGTGGGTGCAAAAAAAACAGGATAATAGATAAATCACTCCTTTCTATGTCATCTCCCGCCTATATAACATCCATTGAATTCACTATCCAGGACGTACTTAAGATACACGTTGCATGTATTACATGACCTAGACAACAATTAGGCAACAACTGAGCGTATGTCCGAGCAATTTCTAAGGTCATTTAAGTGCATACTTCGCAAAATAACAGAATGCAATGTTAATGCTGCAATTTTTATCGGTGCCATACCAATCTAACAATACAAAATTATAAAAAAACTGCATGCGAATGGTTTAGAAGTCATGCATAGTAATATTGATGGTGTAACTACAGACAAGGTCAGGATTAAAGGTCACTTAAGTACCCAGTTTGTGTAGAAATGTATTTAAAACAGTTTCTTTATGTAAGCAGCATATCCAACATAACCATTAAACAACACCGTAATCGAGTAGCCACAGCAAATAGTTTCACTAAATGAAATATAGGTATTAAATTTTAAACTAGCATCAAAGGACTTCTTGGACTTCTTATAAGGCACACTAATAGACAACCAGCTTTAAGTATATAAGAACAGCAAAACTCAGTTCGGTTTAATATTCAAGCTGTCTGTCTAGCACTTTTGTTGTTTGCTGATTAGGTACTAATCTTCCAGACTCAAGCTAAGCTTTGTAGCACAGCAGGCCTAATTGAGTCATATATGTTCTTAAAAGGATATCCTTTGGAAGCAAAGAATTCACAAAAAGACTAAAAAAACTAGAGTGTACATATTTGTCTGGGCCAGACTAGCTGGTTTTGGCAATTAAGGCCTCATCAGTGACCCTCGAATAGTTTCAAAGTTCCACAATAAAACCCATGATCCCAAAGGACAAGAAAATATAATTTACACTATAGTGAAGGGCAGGGAGACGTTCTATCGCCGCCACACAGTCCCAGTCACCAGCTGTAGTGAAGTCAAATACGTTCTTAAAAGGGTATTCTGGTGGTCAAACCTTAAAATATATTTTCTCTTGATGGGGATCAATTATGATAAAGTTATCATTACATATCGATGCTGATTGTTTCAGTTTTCTACAGCTGCATTTTGACTGGCTGTAATCCCACACAGTTTACAGTTATGGTTTCCGTTTTAATAACACAACGGTGGATCAGGCTGCAGGCTCAGTGATGATCCTATCCTAAAACTTCCATCGGTTTGTTAGTGCCTGATGCTTGTCTTTGTCTGTGCCCACCATAGCTCTACTTGAGATTCTATCTGTGGGTTACGAGCCCTTTTGTGTCTCATTATAGTGTGTTAATTTACTTAGATTAATTCTACGTGATAATGCATTGCATAGCCTCCATGCGAGCTAAGCATTTTTTGTGTTTTAAGAACAGCAGAATCTATAGTGAAGATTTTACACCATATTATTGCACTTTAGAACTAAGTGGTCCCCGCTGCAGTCTGTTCTAGTGCAGTGGTTCTGTTGTTGTTGATTCATTGTTTATTGTTGCTCCCATTGTTTGAGGGAGTTTGGTGTTTGGTCAATGTCTTTTTACAGAATGTTATTCTATACTTAGCGTACGATCTAGTTTTTCAGTCATCTCGCTGAAGAAGAGAGAGTGGGTTGCTTTACTTTAGCTCTGTCGTCCTGTTGATTTTTAGCTTTTAGTGTTCTGTGTCTCTTCCTTACAGTGCTGTGAGTTGGTCTGCCCTGAGTGATTGTGGTATTTCCTGGTCATCCTCACTTACATTTTGTTCATTTCTTGTTTATTACCATCAAAATAAATCAGTTATTTTGTGTAAGTTGCTTAACTTTTTGTCAGTGCACTCAAACAATTAATTATCTTACAACAATTATTGTTATAGCAGATCTATTTGAAGTAGAATATGTCAGATTCGGAAAACCAATGGCATCAAACCTACAAGCTGATGTGCATTTCAGAGATGCTTTAGAACACTTGCACCACATTGACATTCATTTCGTCTTGCATAAACAGCTAACTGGCTGCATGCACACAACTGTGATAGCCAGCAAACACTTCCAAACAACTTCTAGTCAGTATGTACCTTCTTGCCACAAGTCAATAGTTTCGGTTAGTTTATTTTCTAGATCCATTGTTACATGGTCTACTTGAAGCCATATTTTAGCTTGATAGAGGCAACACATCTAGGTCACGTTTCGCTTTCACAAAAAGATTATGCCTGGCATCAACAATACCTCTGACCTCCTTCTCTCCAATCTTAAATAATGTACAAACGCCCAAGCATCATCGACGTTATCATTCCTTACTACTCCAGTAAGAAGATGGGCATACTTAATGAACATTTTCCAGCGTGTATTCTTGCCTTTGCCAGATTAAGGTAGCATGGTATTGCATCTTGTTAGCACATGAAAGCCTTATATAATGAACAACACTAAATGGGGTAGCTGTTAAGCTGTTTGAGACTAGGCTGCATTTAGAATAATGGCTAGGAATCCTGTTTCCTGGAACTTATCGTCTCTGAATACCACAACGCTTCTTCTTACATCACCAAGCAATATTTTTGCAACAAATGGGGAGAGATTAAATAGTCAAATAACAAAATTATTGCATGAATTGCATTTCACTAACATATTGCATGACCAAATTTTGTACACTTTTGCTTTTCAAAATGCTCCTTACCAGATCGTCTGACATGTGAAGCTTTGCTTAAAGAACTATGAGGGAATATTGGTCTACATTTCTGAAAAACGTTGCCCTTTCCTAACCGTTGTTTGCACACAGAATCGAAGTTTGGCAGTTTGCATACTGAGAGTTGACCCAGAAAACCCGTTCTTTTGAGTATATGTTTCGAAATACCAAAATTTCAGTGTTCGGCTCAAAATACGTATGGTAGACTAATGTAAAAAGTATTTTATGCTACACCATCGGAATTTATTATTTTTGGTCATTGAAAGTAAAAAATGCTTAACTTTATGTAAATGGTAATCAAATTCATAACACGCCCTGGTCATTAAACGAAAAACGGAGACATATACAACAAATAAAAGGGCGTGAAAACAAACGTCACAAGTGAATACGGCATTAGATACAAGAGATGTTTAACTCGTATCATTGCAGCGGTTTGCTAACTCCATAAAAAGAGCATCGTAGAAGCAAAACTAGACCGCAGTTGATACTCGTTTTTTAACCATAAACATTTACTTTAGCACGAAATCATGTAAATTATCTTGTTATGCATCTGCAAAGTTTGAAGTTGAACATTCATAGGTTCAGAAGAAGATCCAGTTAAATAAAAAAATACACATTATTTGGCAGTGGGTCACATAAAAAGTCTACATCAATGACAAATACATCTGCAAAGTTGTTACGTCAAATGGTTAAGGAGGAGGCGTGTTTAAAAGAAAATATATTACATGTATACTCGGGGGGGGGGGGATGGGGGTAACGTGGGGGTAATTTTAGTACCGGTGTGCGAACCAGTTTTTTAAACGTATCCCAATCATATACTTGGTCTTCGAAAAAAATGACCTATTCCTATACTTAATGGAATAAAATGTTTACATATCCATATACTGTTCTTTGATTTTATACCTTCTTTGTTATCTGTAAACAAAGTTCACAAATAAACATTACAATTTTGGTTTCTGTGCTGAAGATCTGGACAACAATATGAGTTTTTTCAAATAGGGGTGTCAGAAAATGGGACCATACATATATCAATGATGAAAAATTGGGTCAGTCATATATTTTTTCTTAGTAAAATGGGACTTTTCTACCTGACAGCGCTGAAAAAGGTGGCTATTCGGGCCGCACATCCGTACTATGTCACATATAAATAGTTATCCCCCCACCGAGCATGTATATGTCAATTGACCTTGAAGTCATCTTCACGTAAAAAGACCACACGGTACCCTCTACATTATGTGTCATATGTACCTATTTTGAGGTTGCTACGTCCAACAGCTTACGAGGATGTGCATTCGTAAGAAACGTGACGAAAGCACGGATGGACGGACGAATAAATGGCCGAATTTGGTTAATGATTAGCACATGCTTTTTTTTCTTAAAGAAAAAGCTGATATAATATGATAAAGCGATTAACTCTCAGTGTAAAGGAATAGCTAAAGGAAACACATTGGGTCCAACCGAAGTCATGTGATAAAAAGAATATTTCACACGTAACTAGATATTTCAAATTCTGTCATTGACATCTTTGAAAATTAAGTACCAATTCTTAACATCTGTAGGTAATTTGGTCCAATTTTTCACATTTGTGAACATTTGTACCATATTCATTTACATCTGTGAACATTTGGTACTGATTCTTCACATTTTGTTAAAATTGAGTACCAATTCTTCACAGGTGTGAAGAACTGGTACCGATTCTTCACATTTGTGAAAATTGAGTACCAATTCTTCACATCTGAGAAAAATCGAACCAGTCTTTCGCAGATGGCACGAATACGTACCAATTCTTCACAGTTAAAAATGAGAAAGATGAGAAATTTGAGCACAGATGTTAGACCCCCAAAATTATCAAATTGACCATACGCAAATTTCACATTTTCCAAAAGTGACGTTTTAGTACCAATTCTTCACACGGTGTGAAATTTGCGAATTATGAAATTGGCGGTTCAACAGGGCTCTGACGAGAGTGTACCTTTTACAACCGAAAGTGCTGGCTTTTCTTAATCCAGCTCTACCTTAAAATAATTATGCTATAGTGTTTCCAGGTTATTAGTGACCCCCATTTTTCTTTTTTTAAACAGCTTTAAATTGAACTTAGAAGAGCGGCACTTAGCATGTGGATTTAAATGCACAAAAGTACTAGCCTACAGGACTATCTATATCCAATGATTCAATGAAAATCTATTCCGCAAACCTCACTCGTCGCCATTTTGGCACACACACGCACGGACACGCATGCAATTGTAAAAGTCTATAGGGGTCCTAGACCGTGCTGTATTGAAAGCAGGCAAATATAAGGCTTAAGCATGAAACTTGCATGTACAAGTAGTACCTTCCATTTCAATTCATTGACTCGTTTTGCCCTCGAGGTAATTTGTCATGATTTTGTCGTCTGCTGATATTTTTTTCAAAATCAGTTTGTTTCTTGTTATTGCTTTTTCTAAAATGATCTTTCGGGAATATTAGTAGAGTGCCAAGCAGTTTGGATCTAGATCATGCCCGACGTTTTGTCGGGCCTGATCTGGGTCCAAATTGTTTGCAAAGGTAATCAGCAGACGACACTAGTAAGTAAAGAGTTTATGACGAAAATTCAAGTTTAGAGAGTTGAAGAGAAATGGCGAATTAGGGATATAAATTAAACTTAAAGACCATCAAACATTTGCCTGATAAAGCTATTTCGCTGATAAACTTTGTCAACAGCCAAAGGCAAGTTCAGGTTAAAATGTTGGGCATTATCTGGATCCATACTGTTTGATAACCTACTTGTATTCCTGAAAGACACATGTTTAGGAAACAATGATCTCGAAAGAAAATTCAGCCATTATTTAAGGTTCAGACAATACTGTTACTTGAATCGTTTTTTTAACACAGGCCATTTCAATGCATCGCCTTTAGATGTACAGTGAAGTTTATGAGTCAGTATAAGCAGTGAAGCATAGCTTAATGCACGAAGATTGGGCCAGTTAAGCAATTTTAGCGTAAAGTTGCGATTGTTTTTTATCAGTTTAAACACGTGTTTGGGTGCTCAAAAGAACCATATCATCGAGACGGTTGTTTTGAGTACACACAGCATATTTTTGGTTGCGAAATAGGAAAAATAATTCTCTGTTACGCATTCTTATCTGTGGGACTGACGAATTACCTCCACTGACCTGTATAAGCCATGTTTTATTTATATCGCTAGGTTCACTTGGGGACTAATTCAAAGAAGAGCAGCAAAAGCACACCAAAATTCCATCTAATCCCAGCGTATACAAAAACTCATATTTATGTGGAAAAAACAAATTCAATTACGCGGTATATATCTAAATTCATTTCTCTAATTAATTTTTCAATTAAAATCACCATTTAAGAATAATTAGCAAAAAACGGGGGTCACTTAAGTCCTGGAAACATATTAGTACTAACTATGTGATTGATACCAAAAATTGACAAATGAACAGTAATTTTTCATTCAATATTGATAGCTTCTTATCGTACGTTAACCCTTAAAGCGCCACCTATAATTTGCAGCAGACGACACTTTCAATTTTTTCCGCCTTTTCCAAAAATAAGAAATAAGGCATGATATTTCATGAGAATCGTCCAGCAGACGATTCATATGAAAAATCATGCCTTATTTTTTTTCGAAAATTTGCAAAGATGTCGCAAAATATGTCGACTGCTGCATTCGTGATTGGCGCTTTGAGGATTAAATATATGATTGCTCGCTTCAGCTCCTCTTGGCTTCCCAGTTATATATACTCAACAAAAAGTTAATAAGATTGTGTTTGATGGGCTGTTACAAAAGATCTAAAACATTTTGAGACTTTTGAATTGCACAGTGTTATAATGTGTCCATTTATCTTTAGATGGATGCTTTATTTGTGTTTGTAGCACCTTTACAGGCTTTAAAAATCAATGTCAAAGTTGACTGGTCTTCACGTCATTTTTCGCAAAATTTCAATATACGGATTAATCATGGGTTTTCATGCATTGACGTTAGCCTGGTCCCTCAGGAGATTTAAAACCGAGGGCGACAGATCTGGTGGTTTTTGAGGGACTCTTGATCAGTCAATCGTACATGAATGAGTTGCTGATGTCTGTTGTCCTGCATTTTGCTGTGCCAGAACCAGTGCCAGTACTGGTCAGGCCAAGAATGACAATGCAGGAGTACATCTCACAGAATAAGCAAACTTTACCAAATCAATGATGTGTGCAATGACTGGCCACTGCGTTCATAAGACATGTCTACAGTTAAACATGTGTAGGACATTTTTGGACAGAGGGTTCGATGCATAATACTGACAACAATAAACCCCCATGCTCTTGATGCGCCATTACAGGAGGACTGGACACCAAATCACCAGAATTATTCAGAGTATGCGAAGCCAGTAGGGTCCTAAGTCGCAGCTGATGGGGGACACACTCGCTACTGAAGGCATTCTGATCTTCCAAACGTGACATTTATGGCCATCACGTAATTTTATTGCGAATTTCACTTCAAGTTTGAAAACTTACAGCTTATTCAATGTGTTCAGCATCACAAAAGGAAATACTCTTTAGACACTTTTTGCGAAAAATGACTTTGACCCCTAGGTTACTTGACACAGTGCCACAACAAGGGTATTAATGCTAGCGAACCCAATGGAACATTTGGTTACCAATTGCATGTATCTAAACAAATAAATGAAAATTGAATAATTGTTTCTTTTGGTGTTCTTTTATTCCTTGGTTTTCTGAGATTTCCTTAACTTTTTTTGTTGAGTATATATTTACTTTGACGCTCGCGTATTTATCCTGCGAATTTGCGTTTCGTGCGCATTTTCAATGCGTTGTACACACGTACGATTTAAAGTGCGTTGAAAATGCAAATCAACTCGTATCAACGCAAGGCAAGATTTGTGAATATTCATATGTGCTGGGAAGCGTTAGTGCGTTAACCAATCAAAATTGCCAATTTAGAAAAAATCGATATTGAAGTGTGTTGACCTTTATAGGTTAAGATAAACCAAAAGCATTGAAGCGTGACTCTATTTACAATATTGATATGGTGATCTAGAAAGAAGGGTTTCAGGCGTTTGTTTACACATATGTTCCAGCCGGACTGGCTAATTATACGTATTCTGTATTAATCATTGAGATAGAAAGACCCAAAGGTCATTGGTCAGAGGTCGTGGTACATCTGTAAATCTAATCTATAATAACAACAGTGTTTACTGGCGTGTCGACTGTTTCGTGCTTTCAGTAAGTTTCTGATACTAGTTAATATAATATAAGTTACCACAAATATTCTCCATCAGGACTACAGCCTTGGCAGTACGACGGTTGGCACAATAGTTACTTCATCCAGTGTGAATGAAGAGGGGTTCGGATCTCACTTTTTAACTTTTTTATTTCTTATCTTTTTTCTTCTTATTTTTGTTTCTCACTATTTCTTTGGACCGTTTATTAAAATGTTCTATCTTTCTGTTTCCATTTCGAACAACGAATAAAGGAATAAACTTGCAAAAATTATGTTGCATATCTTTGAAGACAAAATAAGCATGCTTCATGCTTTGATCATGTTTTATTTAATTCTTACATGTACTTGTATAACATGGGTGGATCTAGAGGGGAGATGTAGCTGGTCCAGTCCCCCCATCGATTTTCCTAAATATTTCGCTTTTGCATGGTAATGTGTATGAAACCACCCCTGGCCTGAAGCTGCATCACCCCCACCCACCCAAGAAACTTTTCTGGATCCGTAAATCAATAACCTTTGTATTACGTACAGGAAAACATCCATACATGTTACATGTTTAACGTTCAGCAATATAAAATATTATATATCAAACAAGGCTTATACAGCAAACATATTACGATACCTATATAAGGCAAAAAATAAGAAAAACGAAAATGGGATTCGAACCACCACCCTGCGAGTTGTTTACTTACCAAAAGAAAGCAGTACAGGTTCTTATCCATGCAGAACTGCGTTGTTACGCAGTGATAAACGTTGATAAATCAGCTGTATCGATTGGTAGACAGGTAAATGCTTATTGCTGCAGTTCAACGCATTATCCGTAACGAGGGGCGATAGGCTATTTGAAATTCGCGTTGAAAATACAAGGAGCGTATTACCTACGTTTTCACTGTGTTTTCAACGTGAATTTGAAAAGGACAAATAGGCAGGCGGTAGGGTGTTATACCACACGTAAATTCCCCATAAAAAACTTCCATAGACGAACGGATGATATATATATGTATATTCTTTATTTGTTTGTTTTGATTCTTTACGTCCCGTCAACAATCTTTCAGTTAAACAGGGACGGGTCTTCCTGGGTTGAACCAGTACTAAGCTATGATAAATGTGTCTTGCTCAAGGACCACAACGCAGTGACACCGGTGAGGCTCGAACCCACGGCCCTTCGGTCTTGAGTCAAGCACTCTACCACTGAGCTCCCATATTCTTTATTTGAAATATATATATATATATATATATATATATATATATATATATATATATATATATATATATATATATATATATATATATATATATATATATATATATATATATATATATATATATATATATATATATATATATATATATATATATATATTATATATATATATATATATATATATATATAGAGAGAGAGAGAGAGAGAGAGAGAGAGAGAGAGCGAGAGAGAGAGAGAGAGAGAGAGAGAGAGAGAAATAGATTCATGCACCAAACGAGATATCTTTCCTGTGGCATTGGATCCAGTATATATATATAGTGAGAAATAGGCTCATGCACCAAACGAGATATCTTTCCTGTGGCACTGGATCCAGTAAAGGATGCTAAATTGATTTGAGAAATAAATATAAACGGATATAAATAAAAAACAGTGCTAAAATTTTTTGAAACTAAAGGCTTTCACCTTCATCAGAGTTTCAAGACACATTAGATTAGATGGATCGTTAACAAAATAAAACTATATACATGAATTATGTGATTATTTACGCCCCAAAAAGGGCCCAGTTCTTATGCATGGATTTTCACAAATATGACTGCACAATATTTCTGAATTAAACACAGCGCACAAAATTTTCATTCTGGCAACACAGTGTGCAAAATCGGCATTCTCGCAAGAAATGTCTTGTAGAACAGAAGTCTTAAACATGTCTAGACTCCTGAAAAATTGTCTACAACAACACAGCACACCAGGTGTTCTACCATATGAACAGATAGAGTCAGTCACCCTTGTTGATGCCAAATGGACACGGAGTGTTCAGACGCTGAATCCAGTAGCTCTCACGGAGTTTCCTGGTAGAATCTGACTACTCCTTGTTGTGTTTAAGGCAGCAGACAGAGGTATGACTCAAGAAGTCATGATCTGCAGAGTAAAAATGTCCTGCTGTTGGTGATCTTTCAAACCTACGGTGTCTCCAGTCATCACGATGGCCATTCATACGTTTGTTCACTGGACCTTTGGTTTCTCCTACGTACTGTTTGTTGCAACTGCTGCAAGAGATCAGATACACAACATTCTCTGGATCCAGTAAAGGATGCTAAATTGATTTGAGAAATAAATATAAACGGATATAAATAAAAAAAAAACAGTGCTAAAAAATTGAATGGCCATCGTGATGACTGGAGACACCGAAGGTTTGAAAGATCACCAACAGCAGGACATTTTCACTCTGCAGATCATGACTTCTTGAGTCATGCCTCTAGAACCAAAAACGGAAAGTTGCTTTTCACCAATTTAATACTATTGGTTAATTAGAAAGAATGTTCCAAGTGTAAACTTCTGGCATTTATTTAAATTTAATGGTTGCTATGGTAACAAAACTGGCCGCCATAATAGGCCTAAAATAGAGAAATTGTCAGTTTTGGCTAAATTCAAGGCTTTTTCGGACCGATTTTTTAAGAATAAGATATTAGCAAAAGCGGATACCAAAAAAAAACCCTTTAAATATACATTGTGTGCCATGATAATTCTCACCCTCTGTTAAAATATCTTTTTGGTATTTGCTTGTGCTCTATGTTAATTTCTCTGTCAAATGTCTTAAATTTGCACCAAAATGGTCACTTTCTTATTTTCAGCCAATTTTGCAGCCATTTTCGTAACCATAGCCACGGTAAATATAGAATCAATCCCAGACTTTTACACTTGTGCTATTGTTCTAATAAACTAATAAGAAGAAACTCGTGAAAAGCAATTTTCTTTTTTTTGCCTCATAGGGGGGCCAAAATAGCCTCTTAATGCACGCACATTGTATCCCTTTCACATTGGCCAAAATGACGTATTGGTACCAATTCTTCACATGGTGTGGTTCTACGAAGTGTTAAATTTGCTATTCAACAGTGCTTTCAGATTAACGCATTTAAGCCTAGCGTCCTTTTTATGGGACATAGGCAAAAAGTGCAGATCCAGACCAGACGCTGTAGAATGCGGCGTCTAATCAGGTTCTCCACTGCTTGTTTGCAAAATGTTCTATTAAAATTTGAATAAAAATGATAAATACCACCCAACATCCCTTAAACAGATATGGACTGTTCCAATTGATAATGGTGGGAAATTCCATTCGGCTTAAATTAATTAGGTTAATTCTCAGGTTCACTGATCGCTGGTTCTCAAGGATCTTTTGTCGCTAAGTAGAGTCGTCGAAGAAGGATGCAGCCTGAAAAACATATAATGAGGAATTTGTTCGTATCCCATTATATACTAATGACTCCTAAATGCATTATCTCGCAAACAGTGAAGATCCAGATGAAATGCTGCATAATGCAGTATTACAACAGGTTCTTCACTGTTTGTCGAGACAAAAACGATCTTCAGAGAAAGAAATACAATTTTTTGGGGAAATTATAATCTGTGATCCCTCAACTAATACAATGGACCGTATCAAGAAAAAATAATCGATTAGCCCTGAAAGCGCCACCTGTAATTTGCAGCAGGCGGCACTTTCAAATTTTGCTGCTTTTTCAAAAGTAGCAAATAAGGCATGATCTTGAAGGGGTACGTGCATTTAGGGGCTATTTTGGCCCCCTCTAGAGCCAAAAACTGAAAGTTGCTTTTAACCAATTTCAACTGATTGTTTTATCAGTCTAATAGCCCAAGTGTAAAATTCTGGCACTTATTTTACTTTTACCGGTTGCTATTGTAACCAAAATGGCCGACAAAATAGGCTTAAAATAGAGAAATTGCCATTTTAGGCCAAATTTGAGGCTTTTAGTGACCGATTTTTTAAGAATTAGATATGTGCACAAGCAAATACCCAAAAAAAACCTTTTAATATATTGTGTGCCGTGATAATTCTCAACATCTGTTAAAATATTATTTGGTATTTGCTTGTGCTCTATATTAATTCCTCTGTTACACGTCTCATTTTTGCTTCAAAATGGTCATTTTCCTATTTTCAGCCTATTTTGGCGGCCATTTTTGTTACCATAGCAACCGTAAAAGTCAAATCAATACCAGACTTTACACTTTGGCTATTGTTCTAATAAACTAATAAGAAGAAACTTGTGAAGAGCAACTTTTATTTTTTACCTCATAGGGGGGGGGGGGGGGGGGGCAAAATAGCCTCTAAATGCACGTACCTCTTTGTCGTCTTCTGCAGTTGTGATTGGCGTTTTAAGGGTTAGTGCATAAAGTAAGGAAGAAGGAATGTGAGCACAAGACAAGACAGTATGGCAAAGACAAACACGAAGCACAAAAACGGTCCACAAAAGAAGCACCACCTTGGAACGACCAGGAAGAAAATTACTGGATGGCTTAAAACGTTTCACGGAACCAACCTCTCCCTTAATTCAGATGCGGATTAAGACACGTGTAGATGTTTGGTTCACATGAAAGATCCACATGAAAGATCCCTAACTTATCCATGGATAATCTCCTTGTACATATCATCATTGCTTTTCAGTTTAAATGATTAAACACTTAGTAATAAGCAATACAGAAACACACCGGGTAGGCGGCAACATCGAATGCTGAACACAATCGAGGAACTGCGATCAATATGTACAGCCGTTATAGGTATGTCGGTTTATCTGGATTTTTTTTTATATTTTATAGCCGTATTTCATGAAAATTGGTTTCGCCTATCTATTCTCAAATGAATTGTGGTTTGTTTTATGCAGATGTTGTTTCTGATTACCAATTATAAATGTCGTGATATTAACTGATTATTTTCACAATTTTTACGAGGAAAAAATCAGTTCAGTGATGCTTATTCTCTTTTTGTAAAGGGATCATAAACAGCAACTGGCTGGTCGGTGAAACATTCGAATGTCTTTCCTGAAAACCAGCCAAATTTGACCACGCCATGTGTAATTTCAATTGAGCAACGTACGATTTAAAAAACGGAGAGGTAAATCAAAATGGCAATCGATAACACTTTTTTTAAAAATTCTAATGCAATCATTGAACGCTACTCATAGCAATCGATAAACAAAACATTAAAAAAGCCAAAATGTCCTAAAATAAGCTTTTTATAATGCATTAATTTTGATCCAAAGGCAGTAATTTGAGTCCCTGACCCAGTGGCCCCATTCAATGTATCGACATGCGCATACTTTATATGATTTTAACTTGAATGGGGTGTGCAACAGCAAACAAATTGACCCTGGGGTCAAAAATTATTTGATTTCAATAACAAGGACTATTTCAAAGATTTTTATACCAAATTTTGTGAAAGTGCTCTTACAAATAAAAGATATAAAACATATTAATAGGGATTTTTGTTCTGACGCCTGGGTCATCCCGCTGGGGTGGAATTTGGATGCGCAGGGGCTCATTTTTGGGGATGGATGCTTGCATCCAGCCTCAAGTTTAACACTTACAGTTTTTCAGTCACGTCAATTTTTCACCCTTGCCAGGCCATACATTATATGCTACACTCCTTGCAAATTTTCAATTATATAAGTTGCATGAATTCAATTTGAACAATTTAATAAGTTGCATGATAAAATGTCGTATATATCCTGATTAGTTTCATCTTGGGAAACCAACTGACCCGTATCTACAATGTTTTTCAGAACTAGGTATATCCGGTCTCCGCAGGATAAAGGTTTAATAGGATTTGAACTTCTTTCTGGAAAATATTACGCGTAAAAAGTAGTTCTTATTTAAATGTTTTTTATTGTTTGTTATGTTTTGCAGTTTAGAAACTTCAGTATGGGTATCAAAGCAATAATTAATTGCCAATTGCTAATTCAAATGCAAATATATTTAAAATTATTACCTTGCGCAGTAATATTACACTGATAGGCATACTGTAAAAGACATAGTGGACTCGCCATTGTAGACTGCTAAAAGTGACAACAAACAAACAAGTGGGCGTGCCTTTTACGTGGCTTTGTATGTTAATAATATAACATTCATATTAATCAGGATTTATCTCAACTGACCCCAGAAAGTCGCTTGGATATTGGGGATTAATAATCTTACTTGCGGGAGTTCATTTGAAGTTTTACTTTATGCATATCCCGTCAAAACGATCACGTGATATACACATTTTTGCGAAGGGACGCTATATGTTAGACTGGTCTTCCTTTAATAGCATTGCGTCTATTAATAGCATACACACTGACGCAGTATTGGAATCTTGAGTCCATCCGCGGTATTAAATAAATTTTCCTTTTTAAAGGAGGGCTTGCCTAGTTAAAAACCAGCATGTGCACCTTGTATGTTGGAAACACCTCCAAATTTGGTTATTATTTACACTGCACTAAAACAACGTCAAAGACGAATATCAACAATAGTTATTGAGTCGGTCAGTAAGATACTCTTCTGGCGAAAGAAAAACACAAACAGTTATCTAAAGCAGAACCTAGTGCCATACACCTAAGGACTTTAAAAACGCAAAAAAAAAAAACAAATTAATAAAATTAACTTATTTTTAATGTATCAATTTTTTGAATTTTGGCAACAATAAACATAATCATGTCAGCAACACATGTATTTAATTTCATGCCAAATTAAAAAAAATAATGTTAAACCAACAGTCAATTGAAAAGCAATACTCTTAGATTCTAAAGTTGCAATCTGAAATGTGTCTAGAAATCAGACGTGATTTAAAGTAATTGTATTAAAATATTTTTATTAAAAACCTAGATACAAATTACCCTCAAAGCCCCATTGCTTGTCTGGAACTAACGATAGCCAGCCAGAACGGATATCGTCGATGCAAATATCGTTAATACACTCGACATACTTGCCATCTTAACGTCAGGTCGTGACTTTTGGTTAACCAGACCTGCGTCGATATTTAACTGTCCATGTAGCCTGACAACGATGTTTGAGGCGCTGTATACATTTGTAGTTGATAGCCTCATCCAAAGGCCTAGAACTTTTCATATAAACATATTCCTACTTTGTTGCTAGTCTATAGGCTGATGCTAAGTTCTGATAATCATACAACTCTACTGAAGACAATTACATTTATAGACTAGCCATGAACATAACCATTTGGAAAAGAAAAAAAAATATTATTATTGTAACAATATAATTACATGTATTAATGACCACTTTTATTATCAGACTGGTATTTTTTCTATATAGTTGACTGATGGCAATTATAATGGCCCACTTCGATTTATAGGAGCAGATTTTTTTTTCAATTAGGGGCCTATAGAAATGTCTGATTTTTTTCTTGCCCATGGTATTTATTTATTTATTTATCTTTATTTAAAGAGGACAGCACATTTAGCGATCAACGCTAGTCTACCATGCGTCCTTTTAAAAACATATATACATATATACACAAGTTAAACATATGATAAAACATAGAAAATGTTAAATATAAACGAGCGTATAAAACATTGGCAGCATTTGGTAAAATTATACCCATAGGCTTAAAAATTGATAAACGAGTATTAAAATTTATAAAAATGATTTAAAACTTCATGGTAAAGTTAAAATCATTCATTAAACATAAACTGTTTGACTTGCGTCTTAAAACAACTTAAGGAAGATGCTTTTTGGTAACCTCTGGTAGCTGATTCCAGATTCGTGGTGCAGTACATTAGAACGAGCCATCAAATATTGCTGTTTTCGATCTGGGTACCGCTAAAGAGCCGTTTGAAGTTGATCTCAGCGTTCGGTTTTGCGTTTGTGACATAGGAATAAGTAGCTCATCGCGAGAAGACCTTTCCTCACTGTAACCGACCATGCAGGTCAGACTCAAACTTGCGTGAATATAGTTACCACCGATAGGTAGAGATTTGGAGAGATTATACATACTATATTTTGAAATTAGAGTGGTCATATAGCGAAAAGACGAAGGATCAGTCTGTGCAGAAGGGCAAATAATTATGTTCTTGAGAGTTGAAAAAAAGCTATCGAAGTTCATTTTACCCATTCATTTCGAAATTGTCTTTGCCTGTAAAAAATGAAGCTTTCTGAAAAGGAATTAAACTGCATAAAAATGTGCCAGAAGGCACCTAAGTGTACCGATTTTTCAAATATTTCCCGGGAGAGCATGTACCTTACCCAGACCCCCTAACCCGCGCTTGCCACCTACGGAACTCGCGTTCATGCATTCTGTGCTTCATAACACTCACATTAAACTCATTGCTACGGCCCTGAGTATAGATTGGAATTATTTTCGGTGTGTGAAAGTGTGCCAAGCTCATAACGACAGCGCCGAAATTACATTAATATAATAAATTGAATTTAGTTACATTGCAGTAGACATGTGCCGGTAGCGCGTCAGGTCTACTACCACGAGGCCCGAAATTCAAGTCAAGCTGGAACAACCTGGATCCGTCCCCCTGCAGTTCTATCGTTACAGTGCCAAACATTTGGGATCCAGATCAGGATCGACGTTTTGTTTGGGATGATCTGGGTCCAATTATTATTTTGCCGGCTTCACCATAGGTATCATACCGAATTCTTGGACGCGGATATTTTTCGACCAGTCTTTCCGCGAAGAATATGTAAACTGAGGCTCTCATTTGAAATAGTAAAAACTTATTTACGATCACTTGTCATGGTCGATTAAAGGCATATAAATATTCTTAAATAGTCACTCTAACATCAGATCATGGCTAAGGCATTACAGTGCATAAAATATGCGAGAAAAATGAACGAGTCCTTGATATCGGGATACTTTGGGATTAATTGACAATTGCACATTTTTGCGTTTTAGGTGAAAAAAACATTTACTTGTCTTTACAGGTATGTTAACGATTTTGATTAAATAAGCGTCGGTTGTTTGTGAGAACGGGATTTCTGCCCCTATCCTTTCAACGGTTGCAAGTCTTAACCGCGGAGGTGCGCGACAAAATACTATAGCGTCCGCGTGGTTTTGTTATCTGGCCGCGTGGCAGGGCTTTTTAGAACCGTTTTTCACATATTAATTAAAGCGGCAAGAACTAATTATTGGCTCAAAGGCACTTACATTTTGATAGCCTATTAGTTTCCACCAGCAGGGACAGCCTATACTGCTTCTATTGCGAGTTTGACGCGAATCTGAACCACGGGGTGAGAGCATGCTCCTAATAGTCAAGGAGCCAGGTTTTTGAAAATTGACTTGGCACAATTGTCCAGCCAGAAAGGGTTTGACTTCAGAAATAGTTAGAACTACCCTTCTACAACATTTCTAGGCACGTCGTACAGTCAAAGTGTGGTAGCAGTTTTCCAAGAGGAGTCGTTTTGTACACCTACCCCATTTAACTATAAAAAGAACAAAATGGCGACATTTGAAAAAGAAAGGGTATCCAGGTTGTATCCAGATGGTGCATACGGTCGTTATTTACTTCCAAAACCTCGATAAGAACCTAAACATTTATGAAAAAAAATGTTTGCATCTAGAAGCACAATTTTTATGTTATAACTGTCATTTACGTTATATCTTCAATTAAGCCTTATAAAATCACATAAATTTGGTCAAAGTTTAATTTTATAAGTTCTATAATGGGTATATACGTTTTACATACCATGTTTGGAAAAGTTAATTGTCTGACTGTTTCAAAACTGCAAAAATCATGTTTCTATCATTATTATTTTAAAAATTATAAGCTGTTGAATATGATTACCACCCCCCCCCCCCCCCCCCCCCCCCCCGATAAAATGGTGAATATGGCTAGAACCATTTCACTTTGTAAGTTAGCATGCAATTCCATCTGCTGACTTTTTAAACCATAATTGGGCATTATATCGATACACGAAAGTAAAAGCTATACTTAACTGCGTTTCTGGTGTAAAGTTCCATATTTAATGCTCGTAAGACAATATGTAACGTACACTACAAACTCTATGACTTCCTATATATATTGCTAAATGCCTTATATTATATGTCATATGGTATTGTATTAAATTTCAAACCTTTTATGTTTTAAATTTATAACAAAACATTAGTTTGTTCTAAAATATGTGTCAGTTTTTATTAAGTTACTATATCTGTAAACATTTACATTGCAATAAAGATTTTTAAGTTTTCATCTCCACGAAATATCATTTTGATTTGTCCAAAGTTAAATATTCTAAAACACATAAACAAAGAAATAGACAGCTCTTTAGAAGTAGTAGAGTACATTCCATTAATGTCACATTTATCAAAGTAACATATATAACCATAACAAATGTCATAAGGTCCTATGTTTGTCCTAATGTTGACAGCATACGATTGGGCCCTGAAAAGCTAAAATATTAAGGATGTAGAAGTTTGTAATATTTATCACAGGAGAAAAACAACACAACTAAATTCTATTGAACGGAGTTTCATCAGTCATTTGAAAATATTTTTATGTACCCAGTTTACTATTGTAAACATTATGCAAATAAAGTCAGTAACATTATATAGGTTAGCTCCTTGTATAATACCTAGGTCAATTTCCCATAGAAAAAAATACAAATTACTGAATGTTTAGAGGGATGGTAATAAAATTATACTATTTTACTTTGCTTACATTCCAGACAAAATCAATTACCTAAGAGTGGGAAGGATAAAATTTATATATATTACAATAGAAGTTATGCATTATACGTGTCTGTAATCAGTTAATTTTCTAAAGATAATCTCTAAAAATCAAATTGTATACTGACATTTATATGCATATGCAGATGATGGCACATTACTTGTTTCAGCTTTTAAATAGATTTTAGTTTATTTTCAGGAAATCTTTTATAGTATATTTTATGAAACTGTTAGTACCTTTGATCATTTGCTAAACTAATATCACTTTATAAGGAGAGGTTTTATATTGAAGAAGCATTTCCCTGAAAATGGGTAAAATCAGTTATAATGAATGACAACTATCTTGCTTGATATGATCATATCCAAGGAACACATGTTAATTGTTGCTTAAAAAATCAATTTAACACATATGACATAATCAGTCAAGAGTTATGTCAGGCTGAATAAGACATTGCGACACCCAGGTAATGTATAATATACTTTAAAATGTTCTTTTAGATATTGGATGGAAAAATAAGACGTTTAAAAACATGCAGTCATGAGATCTTACTCAGTTTTTGCAATCAATGCTTACATAACTGGTGATAATTTTCACTATAAAGAATGTGGCATGACCAAATTATTACAGGAGTCTTGTAAATATAATTTTTTATAACAAAGCGTAATATGTATATAAACATAATAATGATATAGTGATATAAAATTAAAATCAAAACAGCTTTTTCTAAGAAAATATCTTGCTTCTTCAGACAGAAAACAAATGCATTACACATAAATGGGAAATTATATAAAAGCACAGAACATGTTAAGGGTAGTGATTTATAGAGACATGCAAAGAGTCATTTGTTCTTACAAACACTTTGTGCAGTAGTCTTTGCCATCAATGAACGACTTAAGTGCAATGCCTAGAAAGAATGCATGAAAGTGTATTATGCATGTCATATTTGTAATTCTTCCTTCCAAAAATAATCATACTTCTATTACTTTCAAAGGTAAGTATAAATCTTAGAGGTTGATAAAGCAGTGGCTCTATTGTTGTATATGTTATGTGATATAATATACAAGATTTTGAATATCGCATCTTCAATATGATCTTTGACAGTAGCATAAGTGTGAATTTCGTTGCCAAAAAATAAAAAAGTGAAGATTTGAACCACCATATGTGATTTTGGTACCCACCTCACATGGGGAACTCCACCGTTTAATCCCCCATGCTGTTGCAGTGGAGCTATCGTTTGTCTTCACAACGGAACTAAAATCAAATGTGCTTACTACTTTTTTTATTTATTTTACTATTTATCATTATTATGCTGATTTAGCCAAATTTTCTAGTTTCTATGGTAGTAAGATCGCCTGACCAAAGTGCTAAAAGTTGTGAGCAGCAACATCTAGCTGTTTGTCTGTCTGCCCGTTAATCCGCCCGTCTGTCTGTCTGCATTGGTTTTTCGTTATTTTACTTATATGCTCGTTAAACCAGCTTATATGTGTCTAGTAGCTCAGGCTGTACACTGTTCTGAAGGCTGTGAGTAGCATTAGCCGTCTGCCTGCTGTATACTTGTCTGTCTACTTGTCAATGGCTGACCGTCTCGCTGTATCGGTTCTTTGCTCTTTTGATTTTTTTGTAGGCCTGTTTTGCTCGATTATCTAGTAGCTCAGGTGGTAAGGGTGCCTGATCCCATTGGGGATACTTTTATTTTTTCTAATTACGTAGGTCTGGACCCAGTATCTACTCTTTATCCCCAAAAATATAAGGAATATCAGGCATACCCAAAAAATATTTGAAATTAACAGCCACAAAAAAACATTTTCCAAACCTGTACTTTGACCTTAAAAAAGCCCCAAATTGATAGAAATGACTCCCCAAAACGTCAAAAATCATAATTTTATCATACCCCCAAACATATATATTTTCCGACCTTCCCAACCCCCCCTCCAAAAAAATGTTATTCAAAAATTTGAATCTCCAAAAGTGGACCAAACCTACTTATATATGATAATATCAGAGTACCACCCCACCCCTCGCCCTAGAAAGCTGACCAGTGTTTTAGAGCAGTATGCAGCAAGTCTGCTTGCCTCTCAATCAATCAACCAGTCAGCCAGCTAGACTGTCAAACCGCTCCGATTTCATAGTGTAGAGCCTCTTTGTAAAAGCGTATTCTTGTTACATAAAAGTATTTGCATGTCCCAGGGGATTTGGGAGGGGGTAACTCTATTTTCTGGCCCAGCATCTACCGTTCACTCCCAAAACATATCCGGAATTTCAAAACCCCTAAAAATATTTGAAATTTTAGCAAACCAAAAAATATCCTTGACCTAAAGGAAAGACCCTAAAATGCATAGAATAAATATAGTCCAATTTTGTGGTAACCAAAACTCATTAAATACTTAAAATCATTGGTCTTACTTATCTTACTTATCTCAGTTGACTACCTTATCTAACTTATTTCATTGGTATCACTTATTTTTCTTATCTAACTTGATTTGCTTATTTTTCTTATCCTAATGGTTTTTCTTAATTTACTTATCTCACTGGTCAGACTTCGCTTTCTTATCTCATTAATCTAACTTATCTTACTTATTGCATTTGTCTTACTCATCCTACTTATCTCACTTGATTTGCCTATATTTCTTATCCCATTGGTCTAACTTATCTCACTGGTCGGAAGCCTCTTACTTAGTTTCATTGGTCTAACTTATCTTACTTATCTCACTTGTTTTACATAAATTACTAAATTCGTTGGTCTTACTTTACTCACTTATAGCACTCGACTTACTTATTTTAGTTATTTTATTGGTCTTACTTATCTTACTTATCTAACTTGATTTGCATTTATTTCTTATCACAATGGTCGAGTGACATAACTTTTTTATCTCAATGGTCCGAAGCCTCTTATTATCATTGGTCTTACTTATCTTACTTATTTGACTTGACTTTCTTACCTCACTTACTTCGTTGGTCTAATTTAACAAACTTATCTCACTCGACTTACTTGTCTTTTTTATTTCATTGGTATAACTTATCCTACTTATCTCACTTGATTTGTTTCTTATTTCCTATCCCATTGGTCTTACTTAACTTACTTATCTCACTGGTCAGACTTCCTTTTTTCATCTCATTTATCTTACTTATCTTACTTATATCATTGGTCTTACTGATCTTACTTATCTCACTCAACTTACTTATCTTACTTATTTCATTGGTCTTACTTATCTTACTTATATCACTTGATTAGCTTTTATTTCTTATCCCAATGGACTTACTCAGCTTACTTTTCTCACTGGGCCGACTTTTCTTTCTCATCTGACTAATCTTATTTATCTTACGAGACCTGTTTCATGTTTATTTGAACAGATCTCAATTTCGCTTTTTGCGGTTGCATATAAATAAAACAAACACATTTTGCTTTTTCATGCATAACGGACGTGTCCCAGGCATTTCCAAATAGTCAAGATGGCAATTTAAAGCAAAGCCATAACACGATGACCCTAAATACATCCCCACCCCCTTTTAACTGATTTTAAGAGCTAAAACGGGTGTATCTTCTAAGAAAATACGTATTTAAGTGTGAAATTTACTTTTAAGTTTAGAGGCACACTCAGTCTAATATTGAAATGAGAAACAGCCTGTGTTTGCCTGTCTTTGCTTGGAAACTGAGCTTGATAAGTTCTTCCATAAAAGTGCCCAAATGGGAATCTCATGTATAAAATGTGTCTTGAAAGAAGTTCGAAAGGCAAATTCTCAAAACTCAAAGCCGTATCTATTTCTTAGATGTGTTAAGTATCTATTACCGATAAAACTGATCACCAAATTTTGCATTTGATTTTTTTTGCATGCCATTTAGTGTTGCTATGGAAACTGTAAACACTAAAATTTGATGTAAAAGTCGCTTCCAAAAAGTAAATATCCGACTGGAATGCTTTATTTTCTAACAGAAGATACTTTAATTATCTATGCACAATATATAAAAGGTTCCAAGAGAAAACTTCATATATTTAAGAGAAATTGTTCGAGAAAGATTTAGTATATTTCGTTTCAGACAGCATTTTTAAACGCTTAAAATTTGACTACTCATCTTCTGAGACTGTTTGAAACCAGAAAATAAAAATTAAGAACTATTTTCTTGGCGACTGCGTATTTCTGGAGATCGGACTAACCAATTGAAATCAAAATTTACCCAATATAAGGAGAAATAAATGAATAACGGCATTTTCAAATTTGTTCAAATAAACATGAAACACCATTTGTACTTATATCATTGGTCTTACTAAAAACTTACCTTTCTTATCTCACTCTACTGACTTATCTAACTTATTTCATTGGTCTTACTTATCTTACTTACCTCACATTTGCTTATATTACTTATCCCACTTGTCTTACCTAACTTACTTATCTCATTGTTCAGACTTTCTCTTTCTTATCTCATTAATCTTACTTACCTTACTTAAATCATTGGTCTTACTTATCTTACTTATCTCACTTGATTTGCTTATATTTTTGTTTCCTTGCTCTTATTTGACCTACTTATCTCATTGGTCAAGCTTCTCTTTCTCATCTCATTAATCTTATTAATAAATATTATATCATTTGTCTAACTTATCTTATTTATCTCACTTGACTTATTTATCTTACTTATTTCATTGGTCATACTTAACTTACTTATACCATTTGGTTTGCTTATGTTTCTTATCCTAATTGTCTTACTTAAATTTCTTATCTCACTTGTCGGAAGTCTCTTAATATATTTTACTGACCTGTCGAAGGCGGCACTTGTTTTGTGGGTTTTTTATGTTTTTTTCTGTCTTGTGTTGCTATGCCTTTGTGCGCGTCTGTTTATATGTGCTTTTGGGTCACCTGCTGGGAAATGGCTGACCTCTTGGCTCTCGTTTTTGGTGTCTAACTGTGAGTTTGTCACTTTCCCATGGGTATCCTGGGTCAGGTGTGGTACTTGATCGTATCGATTCCTGATCTTTGCACACCTACTTACTTACTTTACTTAATATTATTGTCTTACTTATCTTAATTATCTTACTTGACTTACTTATCTTACATACTTCATTGGTCTTACTGAGCTTAATTATCTCCCTCGACTTACACATCTTACTTATTTCATTAGTTTTACTTATCTTACTTATCCCACTTGATATGCTTATATGTCTTATCCCGTTTGTCTTACTTAACTTACTTATTTCACCGATCAGACTGGTTTACTGGTCACTGGTCTTTCTCTTACTACTCTCATTATTCTTACTTACTTATATCATTGGTCTTGCTTATCTTACTTATCTCACTCGACATACTTATCTTACTTATTTCATTGGTCTTACTTATCTAACTTATGGCTCTTGATTTGCTTATATGTATTATCTCATTGGTCTTACTTATTTTCTTATCTCACTTGTTGGATGTCTCTTACTTAATATCATTGGTCTTGCCTATCTTACTAATCTGAATTGACTTACTTTATTTTGCTTAATTCGTTGGTCTTACTTAATTTACATATCTCACTTTACTTATCTTACTTATTTTATTGGTATTACTTATCTAACTTATCTCACTTGATATGCTTATAACTCTTATCCCATAGGTATTATTTACATTACTTATCTCTCTGGTCTGACTTCACTTTCTTATCTCATTAATCTTAATTATCTAACTTGTTTCATTTGTTAACTTATTTCACTTAATTTGTCTATATTTCTTATCCAAATGGTCTTATCACATTGGTCTGAAGTAATTTACTTATCTCAATGGCAAGTTTCTTACTTAATATCAATGGTCTTACTTATCGTATTTATCTCACTTGACCTTCTTATCTTAATTACTTCGTTGGTCTTACTTTAGTTACTTATCTCATTCGACATACTTATCTAACTTATTTTATAGGTCTTACTTATCTTACTTATCTCACTTGATTTGCATATATTTCTTATCCCATAGGTCTTACTTAACGTTCTTATCTCACTGGTCGGAAGTGTCTTAATGTCATTGGTCTTACTTATCTTACTTGATTTGCCTATACGTATTTCTTATCCCATTGGTCTTACTTAAAGTATTTATCACAATGGTCGGAAGTCTCTTACTTATTATCATTGGTCTTACTTATCTTAATAATCTCACTTGACTTACTTATCTTACTTACTTCGTTGGTCTTACTTAACTTACTTACCTCACTCGATTTACTTATCTTACTTATCCCTTTGGTCTTACTTAACTTACTTATATCACTGGTCAGAATTCTTTCTAATCACAATAATCTTACTTAAACATTTGTCTTACTTAACAACCTTATCTCACTGGTTGGTAGTCTCTTACTATATATCATTGGTCTAACTTATCTTACTTATTTTACATTACTTACTTATCTTACTTTCTTCGCTTGTCTTTCTTTACTTACTTATCTCACTCGATTAACACATCTTACTTCTTTCATTGTCTTACTTATCATACTTATCTCACTTGATTTCCTTATATTTCTTTTCCCATTGGTCTTTCTTAACTTACTTATCTCACTGGTCAGACTTCCCTTTCGCATCTCAATAATCTTACTTATCTTACTTATATCATTGGTCTTACATGTCTTACTTATCTAACTTGATTTGATTATATTTATTCTTACCTGGCTTACTCTTACTTATCTCACTGGCCAAAATTCTCTTTCTCATCTCATTAATCTTATTAATCAAACTTTTATCATCTGTCTAACTTATCAAACTTATCTCACTTGAATTACTTATCTAACTTATTTCCTCGATGTTACTTAACTTACTTATATCACTTGATTTGCTTATCTTTCTTTTCACATTTATCTTCATTTTATTATCTCACTTATCGGAAGTCCCTTACTTAATACCATTGTCTTACTGATCCTACTTATCTTACTCGACTTACTAATCTTACTTACTTCGTTAGTCTTACTTAACTTACTTATCTAACTCGACTAACTTATCTTACTTCTTTCATTTGTCTTACTCATCTTGCTTATCACGGTTGGCGACTTTGCTTTCCTCCTTAATTGCAAGCTGGTGGGTCGGACTTCAGACTCTGTGATGGTTCCGACTTAAAGACTTATCTATTGATGAGATGGTAGGGGCCTGATGCTTTGGCTGTTTGTCAGCCCTCGGGGGTTTACCTGTTGGATTTCTTTTGCTCCGGTATTCAGTTTTATCTACTGTGGAGTCCTTATCTTTGCTTTATCTACTTGTTATATCTTGATTTATATGTTTTAGGAGATGATGCGTTGATAAGTTAGGGGTCTTTCATGCAAACAACATATCTATGTGTCTTGATCTACATCTGAATTAAGGGTGAGGTTGGCGCGCCGTTAAACCGGTTGAAGCCTCCAGTAAAATATTTTACTGACCGTTCCAAGGCGGTACTTCTTTTGTGGATCTTTTATATTGTTGTTCTGTCTTATGTTAGTTGAACTGCTTAGTGAGCAAATTTAGGGAAATACTTCACTTGATGATACAAGCAGGAAATTTACACCATATGTTATTTACATAACACATATTCAAAAACGATTCCTGGCCACTTCAAAATCGACCATTTTCAAGATGGCCGCCACTTCTCACGAGGCTGTATAAAGTAAATTGATCATAGCTCAGTGTCTGCTCATCATAGAACAAAAAACTTGGTATCAAATTGAAGCTAAATCATTGCCCTTTGGTAGACAGTTCAAATATGCAAATTTACTGATTTCCATATTATGCATATTAATGAGTTATTCCAAAATCGGTAACAAAAATCTTACAAATTCATCACGATTAATATCACAACCTGTGTTTCATGCAGAAGTGGTACATATAGAGTCTTAAACGTTGCTGCCAAACTATACTGATCAATAGGTGCACATCAGCTCATTAATATACTATGAATATTCATATACACTTATTTTATATTCCAATACCAATTTAGGCTGTTTTTTCTGTTTTAAGCAGTTTTTAACACTGTGTTTTTATTTCCATGAGACGATTGCTGGTACTGTTTAAGACATAGCTTGTTAACTCAAAATGGTTTTCTATGGCGTAGATTAGGCCCAAAAATGTATTTAATTGATCCCAGGGGCTTTACAGCTGCTGTCCCCTTTAGGTGGTTGTTTTGTTGTTGTTTGTCCAATTTGCTCTGTTTGTTTGTTGGAAATGTGCGTTCTTGTTTTGTAATGAAGTACTTAGCATCCGTTCTAGTTTTGCAGAAATCTGTATGAGGAAGAGAGATCTGGCTCTTAACTTGTATTGTGCTCTTGCTGTCTTGAGGTTGTCAGAGTTCTGTGTTTGTTCCTTATGGTGCCATAAGTTGGTATGTGGTCTGTGATTGTGGCATTTTCTATTCATACTCACTTACATTTAGGTGGATAGAGAAGCAATCTCATCCCTATTTCTGCCATATATCATATTTATTAAGCCTGATGGCTACCTGTCAATCATCGCGACAAGCCTACCTGGAACAAATGCATTCTGATGAATACACAGGATCATTTTGCCGTTCGTAAAATTGATAAAGCATTCTCTATGATTGCCATAGACCAACCCCACAAGCTATATATTGTAGTCATAAAAGTCTACATAGGTACTATTGGTCTAACTGTAGATATATATAAAGCTATCTTTCTCTCTCTTTCTGCCAAACTTCTGAACCTATTAGGAGGACTTCAGAATGGTATTCCGTTTACCATGTTTTAAATGGGGTTAGCTTAGTGGGTGGGATGAGTTTGTACAGTGCAAAAAGAGATAGTTCAGTTAAAAGATAAAAACAGAATATGGTGATTTAGGGGGATGCATGCACCTGGTGGCTAAACAGTAAACTGCACCACGGTAGGAAGCAAGGCAGTGCCCGTTGGGAGGACATACCAGTGTATGATTGTTCTAGAGAAGAAGATGTATTTGAAATAGTTGGTAGAGGTGGGATCTGTTTATATTTGAGTTTCTAGCAGTTAGTAAATCCCTTTAAAGAGGAGTCAGCTCACGTGTACGTACGCTTTATAAAGGACGACTGACAACTATTTTCGATGTCAAAGCCAAAAAGGTGGCTTGCCACCCTTTTCCAACATGAAAATTAAAACTGTTCTCCATCCTTATCACAAAAAGGCATTCTTCACTCAGCAGATTAAAAGTCAAAGCTGCATGACATTCTTGAACGAGGTACAAATATAAAATATGGACAGCCAAATGTAGATACTGTGATAATGGGTGACACAACCCTGATCAGTGTATGATTCAGCAAAAAAGACAAGAGCAGCAAAATGCCTGATGGTTATGCCACTGATGTGATTGTACCTCATACTGAGTAGTATGCTTGGAAATTCTCCAGATATGATGTTGAATTTGGTATATATCACCAAGATAATTTGAAGTGAGACATGGCAGAAAAAAGCAACAGGAGCTAGTAACATAAGATCTCTTAAATCATGGAACAACTTCCTTAGATATGATGACAGCAGAGGCTAAATTATTTGGGTTTCTAGCAGTTAAAAGTAAACTTGCTCAAACCAACGCACAGATAATAGTAACAAAAGGAGATGGGATTGTTTGAAGTTTACAATAGTGATATGTTAGCTCTATGCAATCAGAGGAAGCTGACACTCATATGTTTATCAACATAAAGCATGCTTCTTTGACAGGAAGTAAACTCTAATTATGATTGTTAATACCGATACTGATGTTGTTGTTCTAGATATAGCAGGTATGCTGATTTGAATATATAGGCTTTGTGGATAATATAGGCTTTGTGGATAGCATTTGGAAAATAAACAATTTTTGATGGATGCCGACTCATATGATATATGTAAGTAAGGAGAAAGCAAAACTCAGGAATCGATACAATCAAGTACAACACCTGACCCAGGACACCACATGGGAAAGTGACAATAACACAAGAAAACATCACATACAAAAGAGCCAAGAGGCCAGACCTTTCCCAGCAGGTGGCCACAAGGCTGCAATGAACAGAGAGACACGAAACATAAATGACAAAAAAGTTCCACAAAAAAACACCGCTTTTGAACGTCAGTAAAAATGCTCAAAACAACGCACAGATAAATCACTTAGTCATCGTGCAAGGTCATTGCTTTTTTGCATGGGTTCAATTCTTGGATGTGATACGGTTTCTGCATTCGTTGGCAATGGCAAGAAATCAGCATGGTAGGCATGGAACCACAGAAGTTTTTCCATGCCTCAGTATTACTGCAGACATAATATCACAGTCAGAAATGGAAACATAAGACAAGATTGTTGTTTTACGTGCGATTAGTGAAGCAACACTTGCAAGATGGGTGAAGCGCTTTGGTTTATTACTTGCTCGAAATCAAATCGCTCACGACGCTATCCACCAACACAAGCTGTTCTAAAAAAGCAAGGTAAGGTGTCAGTTTTACCGGCAGGACTTGTTATGGAAACAAACGACTGTTACTGAACAGTAATTACCATCTCCATCGAATTGGGGATGGTCAAAGCAGAACAATGTTTGGATTGTTAAATGGACAGAGTTGTCTTTTATAGCCAAATATTGTAAGGAAATTAAAAAAAAAGTGGTAGTTAAAAAAAGTAAGAAAGGTAGCAAAGATCAGGAATCGATACAATTAAGTAACAGGATACCACATGGGAAAGTGACAAAAACACAATTAAACATCACAAACGAGAGCCAAGAGGTCAGCCCTTTCCTGGCTAGTGACCACAAGGCAGCAATGAACGGATGCAAAAGCATGACAAACACAAGAAATGAATAACACAAATGATCCACAAAAGAAGTACCGCCTTGGAACGGGCAGTAAAACTATTGTACTGGATGGCCTAAACCGGTTTCACGATGCCAACTTCACCCTTTGTTCAGATGTGGATCAAAGTCAAATTGTATGAGAAACTGCAAATGCTATCCTTCAGGCACTTAGTTGGAATTCATGCAACTGTCAAAAAGATAGGTAGTTACATGTAAATGTTTTAATTGTGGGCGATTATGCTTCGATTGTTTACCGGTATAATTTGAGCAAAAATATTTAAAAATGCCAGTTTAGTATGTTTAAAAAAGCAGTACTAAATCATGATATCAATGAGCTAATTTGCATAAATAATGGTACATAGACCTAAGAGTGGATCAGACTTTTGATTGGAAAGAATCCTTTCAGTGGAAGATCACCACAAACTGAGACTGGGTTACTTTTCTTTTCAATTGCTAGATTTTTTAGCACAAAAAATAGGTAATTAATACTCACGAATATTTAATTAGCTAATTTGCATATTGAAGCCTTGGTAGAAAGTGTAACGATGGAGCTTTAATTTTGTAGGTCTTATGTAGAATAAAAAGTTTGAAATGAATAATTTAAAACATGTGCATACTACAAAACTGATATGTGAAGATTTATATAAAGTATTTGTAAATGAATATTCATGAATATGCTAACGACTGCAGTACATTTATGGTGATTTATTGTATGGCTAAGTCTATGCTTTAGGTATATATCACTTTTGACATTCTACATTGACCAGAGGTTAAGATATGCTTAACTTAAATGTAATTTACTGATTTTTATGGCCATAAAATTAGAACTTGTTAATATTCATAAATATGCAAATCAATTAATTTGCATATTTAATTTTTTATACTATACAACAATGCTGTAGCTTTAATTTGATACCAAATTTGTCGTTCTACGATGACTAGAAACTGAGATATGATCAATTATCCACATCACTCCCCAACGAAATGTCGGCCATTTTGTTTTTGGGCGGCCAATTTGAAAATGGCCGAATTTGAAGTGGCCAGGAATCGTTTTTAAATGCGTGGGATGTAATGAAGATATGGTGAAATTTTCATGCTTGTATCTTCAAGTGAAGTATTTTCTCAGTATCCCGCTCCACTACGTTTGCTATGTCTTTGTGGGCATCTGTTTAAATGTGCTTTGTGGTCACCTGCTGGGAAAGGGCTGACATCTTGGCTCTCGTTTGTGGTGTCTAACTGTGAGTTTGTAACTTTCCCATTGGTATCCTGGGTCGGGTGTGGTACTTGATTGTATCCACTCCTGATCTTTGCACCCTTACTAACTTTGATATGCTTACATATTTTCTTATCCCATTGGTATTACTTAACTTACTTTTCGCACTGGTCGGACTACTCTTTCTCATCTCATTAATCTGAATTATCTTACTTTTTTCATTTGTCTTACTTATCTCACTTGATTTGCCTATAATACTTATCCCATTGGTCTTACCTAACTTACTTATCTCATTGGTCAGAATGTTCTTAGTTAAAATTATTGGTCTTACCTATCTTACTTATCTAACTTGACTTACTTATCTTACTTACTTCGTTGGTCTTATTTTACTTACTTATCTCACTCGATATATATTCTCATCCACTTGGTCTTACTTATCTCACTTGATTTGCTTATATTTCTTTTCCCATTCGTCGTACTTAATTTACTGTTCTAACTGGTCCGACTTCTCTTTCTCAACTCACTATCTTACTTATCCTACTTAAATCAGTTGTCTTACTTATCTTGCTTATCTCACTCGACTTTCTTATCTTACTTATATCATTGGTCTTACTTATCTTACTTATCTCACTTGATTTGCCTATATTTCTTATTCCTATTGGTCTTACTTTATTTACTTATCTCACTTTTTGGAGGTGTCTCACTAAATATCATGGGTCTAACTTATCATTCTTATTTCACTTGACTTACTTATCTTACTTACTTTGTTGTTCCTCTTTACTTACTTATCTCACTCGACTTACTTATATTACTTACTTTATTGGTCTTACTTGTCTTACTTATCTTACTTGATTTACACATATTTCTTATCCCATTGGTCTTACTGAACTTACTTATCTCACTGGTCGAAAGTCTCTTACTTGATACCATTAATCTTATTTACATTACTTATCTCACTTGACATAATTATATTACTAACTTCGGTGGTCTTACTTTACTTACTTATCTCACAGGAATACTTATTTTACTTATTTTATAGGCCTTAATTATCTTACTTATCTCACTTGATTTGCATATATTTCTTATCACATTGGTCTTACATAATTTTCTTAATTTACTGGTCCGAAGTGTCTTAATATCATTGGTCTTACTTATTAAATATGATTTGCCTATATTTCTTATCCCATTGTTCTTACTTAAATTTCTTTTTTTTTACTTGTCAGACTTCTCTTTCTCATCTTATTAATCTTAATTACTTATCTATCTTATATCATTGGTCTTACTTAACTTACTTATCTCACTCGACTTAATTATCTAACATATTTCCTTATTTTTACTTATCTTACTTATGCCACTAGATTTGCTTAAATTGTCTTATCCCATTGGTCTTACTAAACTTACTTATCTCACAGGTCTGACTTTCTCTATTTTATCTAATTAAGTCAGCTTAACTTACTTATTTCATTAGTTTTACTTATCTAACTTATCTCACTTTATTTGCTTATGTTTCTTATACCATTGGTCTTACTAATAACTTATCTTACTTGTTGGAAGTCTCTTGCTTAATATCATTTGTCTAACTTATCTTATTTACTCTCTTGATTTACATAGATTACTTTCTTCGTTGGTCTTACTTTACTCACTTATCTCACTCAATTTACTGATCTTTGTTAATTTATTGGACTTACTTATCTTACTCAACTAACTTGATTTACATATATTTCTTATCTCATTGGTCTTTCATAACTTTCTTATCTCACTGGTCGTAAGTCTATTTATTAATATCATTGGTCTTACTTATATTACTTGATTACTTATCTTACTTACTTCGTTGGTCTTACTTAGCTTACTTATCTCACTCGACCTTCTTATCTTCCTTCTTTCATTGTTATTACTTATCTTATTTATCTCACTTGATTATCTTATATTTCTTATCCCATTGGTCTTACTGAACTTACTTATCTCACTGGCCAGACTTCTCTTTCTCATTTCATATTTCTAATTAATCTAACTTATATCACAGTTCAAACTTATCTTACTTATGTTACTAGACTAACTTATCTTAGTAATTTCATAGGCCTAACTGATTTTACTTCCCACGTTGGTCTTACTAAGCTTACTTATCTCACTTGAATTAATTATCTTACCTATTCGATTGGTATCACTTATCTTTAGTATCTCACTCGACTTACTTATTTCATTGGTCTAACTTATCTTACTTGTATCACTTGATTTGCTTATATTTCCCATGTCATTAGTCTTACATAACTTATCTCATTGGTCTGATTTCTCTTTCTTATCTCATAAATCTTATCTTACTTATCGTTTCTTACTTATCTCACTTGATTTGCTTATCACACTTACTTCTTTGGTCTTACTTAACTTACTTATCTCACTCGACTTACTTTTCCTTCTTCTTTCCCTGATCTTACTTATCTTACTTGATATTCTTATATTTCTTATTCCATTGGTATTACTTAACTTACTTATCTCACTGTTCTGAATTTTCAATGTTATCTCATTAATCTTACTTATCTTACTTATTTCATTTGTCTTACTTATCTAACTTATCTGACTTGAGTTGCCTATATTTCCTATCCCATTGGTCTTACTTAACTTAATTATCTTACTGCTCAGAAGTCTCTTACTAAATATCAATGGTCTAACTTATCTTACTTATATCATTGGTCTTACTTATCTTACTTATCTCACTCGAATTACTTATCTTACTAATTTCATTTTCTTACTTATCTTATTACTTATCTCATTTGATTTGATTATATTTCTAAACCCATTGGTCTTACTTTTACTTTACTGTCTTATCTCACTGGTCGGGAGTATCTTACTCATATCATTGTTCTTACTTATCTTACTCATTTCACTAGATTTGCTTATATATCTTATCCAATTGGTCTTACTTATCATTCTTATCTAAATTGTGGAAAATCTCTTACTTAATATCATTGGTCTTACTTATCTTACCTATCTAGCTCGATTTCCCTATCTAGCTCGTTTCGTTGGGCATAATTATCTTACTTATCTCACTTGATATGCTTATATTTCTTACAACTTTGGTCTTACATAACTTACTCATTTCACTGTTCAGACTTCCTTTCTCATCTCATATTCATACTTATCTTACTCATATCATTGGTCTTACTTAACTAACTTATCTCACTTGATTTGCCAATATTTCTTATCCCATTGGTCTTACTTAATTTACTTATCTCACTGGCCTGAAGTCTCTTACTTAATATCATTGGTCTTACGTATCTTACTTGTCTAACTCGACTTACTTATCTAACTCCTTTCATTGTTTTTACTTATCTTACTGATCTCACTTGATTTGCTCATATTTCCTATCACATTGGTCTTAACATACTTATATCGCTGGTCAGACTTCTCTTTGTATCCTATAATCGTACTTATCTTACTTATCTAACTTATAGCATTGGTCTAACTTATCATACTTATCCCTTTTGTCTTACTTAACTTACTTATTTTTCTTCTATCACTGGTCGGAAGTCTCTTGCTTAATACCATAAGTCTTAGATATCTTGCTTATCTCACTTGACTTACTTATCTTACTTACTTCGTTGGTCTTACTTAACTTAATTATCTCACTCAACTCAATTATCTTACTTATTGAATTGGTGTTACTTATCTTAATTATCTCACTTAATTTACTTATATACTCAAACAAAAAAGATACGTCCGATTTTCATGGTAATGTATTAGTCCGGTAGAAAACGAAAATGACCTGGAACTTGATTTTAAAGTTTTTTTCTTTGTTGATTCTTGTTGTTGAGGCATTGTAATTGATGAATCCAACTGATGCCACTCTGGCATCATTGAGCGTTTTGAAATATTCAAGATGGCGTCCAAGATGGCCGTCAATTAGGCTCCTAGACCTATATGACCAACATACTCGATCAAAAGCATTTTAATTTTGACCTTTTATGGATGTTTCAGAGGCTAAATGTTACAACGAATTAAAACGGAACATTGTTTTGATTCAGAAGGTTGAAATATTAAAGATGGCGTCCAAGATGGCCGTCAGTTAGCATTCTAGGACCTACATGTATATGACCAACATACTCGATGAAACACTTTAGTTTTGACAGTTTATGGATGTTTAGAGGCTAAATGATACGAATGATCAAATAAGAACATGGTTTTGATTCAGAACGTTGAAATTTAAAGATGGCGTCCAAGATGGCCGTCAGTTAGGTTCCTAAGACCTAACTCACTAAAAAAAACTCGATATAAAGCATTTTAGTTTTGACTTTTTATCGATGTTTAGAGGCCTAATAATACAAACGATAAAAATGAAGCATTCATAGGTTTGGTTCACAAGGTTGAAATAGTAAAGATGGTGTCCAAGATGGCCGCCATTTAAAGCAAAACTCAACCTGAAATCAAATTCGCAGTTAGTAACTACTTCCGATAGTTTTCGGTTGTATTTGGAGAAGTTGACTGGCATGTTATTGCTGTTTTTCAGCGTTGTAAAATATTTAAGATGACGTTCAAGATGGCAGCAATAGCAGGGTGGGGAATCACATGGTTTTTGCTATGATACACTCTTATTTTTCGCAATGGTAATGTTTTAGTCTTTGTTCTGAGAATCGTATCCATCAATCTATGCACAATACATTTTCCATACCACTTTTGGTCAGATCTGATAATACCATAATATCATATTATTCTCATTAATAAAGATTCCTACTTTGGGAAAACATTCCTTCAAAAATGAAGTGATAAATGGCTGGGTATACTGAACAGACGATATCACTTAACACTTTGTGACAGTGTTTGATCAAAGTACAAACCTTTTTTGAATCAATGTGCAGAAAAAAGTCGGCTGGACAGATGGCTCAAAATTACCAAAACAAAAACACTTACGGAGTGTAGTGTAACAACACAAAAAAAACAATCCCTGAGTAAGGTATCTGCATGCTGCGGACGTTCGTTACCATCTTGACTGCTGGTTGGTACCGGCCTGCTTGCCCGGTGCAATTGTAACAACCATTACTACATGTACTTATCACAGATGGTTGGATATTGCTATAACAAATATGTATGCTGGTCCGGTGCAAGTGTATCAGAGATGCATGCTTGTAGGCACAAGTTTACAGAATGATATGACTGTTGGTTAGATGCAATTGTTAAAGACATGGGAAATGGCAGGGTGCAATTGTTACCGACATGGCTGATGGTTGGGTGCAAATGTAATATACATGAATGTTGATAATATGAAACTGTAACAGACATCCATGCTGATATTATGCGCCTAATAAAGACATGGCTGCTAGTCATGTGCAACTGTAAAATACACCCATGATGGTCTGGTGCAATTGTACTTACCAGCCTGTTAGTTGGGTACGAGCATAGGGACATATCTGTGCATCTGAGGCAAGTGTAAAATATACCTGTTGGTTCAGCCAAAAAACTACAGATGTGTTTGTTAGTCAGTTGCAACTGATTCAAAAATATCTGCTAGTAGATGCAACTCTAACAGACATGGATGTTGGTCGAGTTTAACTGTAACAGACATGCCAGGTGGCCGGGTGCAACTGCAACAAACATGCCTGTTGGTTCAAAGCAACGTTTACAACATGGGTACTGCAACATGCCTGCTAGTCTCGTGAAGCTGTTGCAGACATAACTATTGGTTTCAGACATATGTGCTGGTCCAGTGTCATATAATCAAACATGCACAATGGTATATATGTCTGCTGACCTTGTGGCAATGATGCCTGAGCTGCTGGTCGGGGGAAAGTAGAACAGACATGCACACTGGCCGAATGTAACTTGAGGAGACATGCTCGCTGATCCAGTGCAACAGCACCTAGCATTCCTGTTAGTTGGCTGCAATTGTAACATACATTATTACTGGTGAGATGTAACTAACACGCATGACTGCTGGCCAAGAGTCTAGATAAATGGCATGTGTGCTGGTTTAGTACCACATTATTAAACATGCCTAATGTTAAGGATGTCGGATATGATAAGCTTGTGGCATTACGTGGCCGCTGTTCAGTGATACTTCAACAGATATGCCTGCAGACTAGGTAGTATTCAATAAAACATGTCTCCTGGTTCATTGGAAATTAAAGAGAAAAGCTACTTGACCGATAACCCTCCATCAGACATGCCTACTAACAATGTGGAACTTTATAAGCCAAGACTGTCATGTCAATACAACATACATGCCCTATAGAGAGTTGCTATATCGCTGCAGCTGCAACATATATACATGCTGGCCTAGTGTTACTGTTCAAACATGTCTACTGGTTGAGTGCTGCTGCAAGATGGATGCTTGCTGGACTTAAGCCACTCAATCAGCATGCCTACTGACCTTTTGTCACTCAAAATCGCATGTCTGCTGGTGATGTGCTTCTCTATCTGCTGTACCTGCTGGTATGGTGTCTCACTATCAGCCGTGCCTGCTGGTATGGTGTACGGTCTCGCTATCAGCGGTGCCTGCTGGTGTGGTGCTTCATTATAGGTCATGCCTTTTGGTTTGGTACCTCACTATCAGCCATGCCTGTTGATGTTGTCACTATAGGCCATGCCTTCTGTGATGGTGCCTCACTGTAGGTCATGTCTTCTGGTGTGGTACCTCACTATAGGCCATGACTGTTGGCGTGGTACCTCACTAAAGCCATGCCTGCGGGTCCATTTTGCACTTCAACTGACATTTTGACTAGTTGAGTGCAGAGGGAAGAGGGGTGGCTACAAGTCTGGTACTACTCTTACAGACATGCCATTACGTCATACATGTCTGCTGATCTGGTGCCACTCTCAAATATGCCTGCTTGTACAGTGCAACTCTGTCAGACATGCATGCTGGGTTTATTTATCCAGAGTCATGCGTTTGTAAAGTGCTTCTCCATCAGGCAAGATATCTGTAATGTTACAAATTCAGCAGACATGCCTAAAGGTAAGTTGCAGCTCCCACTATTTGTAAAACTTATCAGCTACCAGCCTGGACGCCATCTTGAATATATCAAATTCTAAGGGATGCATCAGGTGATGATGTCTGCAACTCAAGAATCAGTAAAATCAGCATTTTGCGTGCAATTCCCTGGAGTTTGCCAGTCCCTGGGAAAATTTTCTTCTATTTTTATAATAAACTGCCATCTTGGCGGCCATTTTGTCTGCATTCTTATTTTATTTTTATATTTTTGTTAGTATCTAAGTATTTTCAACTAGATTCCAACTTCTTAGCTATTAATTTAAGGGAAAAAATGGGTTTGAAACATTTTTCCATATCACACAATTTTTTCACTACTAATTGGCCTCCATCTTGGACGCCATCTTGGATATATCGAAATGCTCAATGATGCCAGAGTGGCATCACTCGGATTTTTAAAGGACAATATATGCACTACCAGAATCAACAAAGAAAAAAAGTTTAAAATCAAGTTCTGGGTCCTCCTAAAATTCGCCCAAATTCTGCTGGACTATATCTTTTGATCCAATTAAGATGTCTCAGCAAAAAATATACCAAAATGTTTATCAAACGTCCGATACACAAAATTTAATAATTATTTGATTTTATCTTCTTATCTGGAAGAGTTATTGAGCCTTAAGTGAAAACAGCTCATTCCACTATTATCAGCAAGTTGATTATCAAAACGTGACACATTTTAGGTTAAATGGCAACCAGGAACGTCCAACGATGAAAAAACATCTAAAAATTCTAAATGTGCTTAATAAACGAGCGACATTGCAATTCAAAATCGTTAATTTACGAAGTTAACTGAAATTACCTCCCTTTGCATTAAACAAATAACAATTTAAGAACCTCAGATTTTTCCTTAAATGAACATTATTTTGACATCGTTTTTGCTTTAATTTATTGTGCTTGTGTATGACAAAGATTACACAAAGATAAAAATAAAAAACATGGCTGATGCCGGCCATCACATGTTCACTAAATCTGTGTTGTATACCCCACCCCTTACTGAAAAAAAACGCACGTGAGTTTCCAGTATCAATTGTTTTAATGCTGATTAGTCTTAATCAATGTTTAAAGCATGTGATGACGAAAAATAAATTCAAATTGGACCGACTCTGTTGAATATCAAAATGCTGGACCAAAAATGAATTTTCTGAGTGTCTTCACCCACGCTCTTGTCCGATGTTTTGTGACGTCAGTCTGTTACAGATTAATGGTTGTGGTCGTAAAAGCAATGCATACAGCTTACATGCATAACATCTTACTAGAGAGTTTGCCCAGTGATGTTTTAATGTGCTTGAACTGTTCAGAATTATGATGGACAAACAAGGTATTGGTGTTGTGACTTTTGATTTTAAGGGTTCTCGTATTCTCTGAGTTGTCAGCGGCTCTACTGGTTATCAAATGAATTTCGTTTAGGTGCATAACGTTTCTAAATGATATCAATTTGTAATGTAAAAAAATGAATGATATACGTTCATACATTAAGAACTGGCAGACATTAACGTCAAGCGGACATAACTTTATTGTTTCAGTATATTTCTTTCCCCATGGGGTTTACTCATTTTTCTTATCTAACTCTACTAGCTTAAGTTACTTATTTCATTGGTGTGACTTATATAACGTTTTTCACTTGATTTGCTTATATTTCTTATCCCATTGGTCTTCCTTATCTTATTTATCTCACTGGTCAGAAGTCTCTTACTAAATATCGATGGTCTAACTTATTTTACGTATATCATTGGTCTTACTTATCTTACTTACCTCACTTGAATTGCTTATATTTCTTATTCCATTGATCTAATTAACTTACTTATCTTCACTTTCTTATCTTAATAATCTTACTTATCTTACTTAATTCATTGGTCTTACTTATCTTTCTTATCTCACTTGATTTTATATATTTCTGATCCCATTGGTCTTACATAACTTCTTATTTCACTTGTCGGATGACTCTTTTTTTAAATAACCTAGTACTTACTTATCTTTCTTATCTCACATGACTTGCTGATCTTTCTTACTTCGTTGGTCTTACTTAACTTACTATCTCACTCGACTACTTATCTTACTTCTTTCATTTTCCTGCTTATCTAACTTATCTCGCTTGATTTGCTAATATTTCTTATCCCAATGGTCTTACCTAGCTTACTTATCTCACTGGTCAGACTTCTCATCTCATTTATCTTAACTATCTTACTTATTTCATTGGTCTTACTTATCCTACTTATTTCATTGGTCTTACTTATCTAACTTATATCACTTGACTTGTTTGTATTTCTTATCCCATTGGTCTAACTTGACTTCCTCATCTCACTGGTCGGAAGTCTCTTACTTAATATCACTGATCTTACTTATCTTATTTATCTCACTTGACTTACTTACCGTACAGACTTCGTTGGTCTTACTTATCTTACTTATCTCATTTGATTTGAATATATTTCTTAACCTATTGGTATTACTTACCTTACTTATCTCACTGGTCAGACTTCCCTGTCACATATCATTAATCTTACTTATCTTACTTATATCATTGGTCTTGCATAACTTTCTTATCTCACTGGTCGGAAGTGTCTTAATTAATTCCATTGGTCTTACTTATCTTACTTATCTCACTCGACTTATATACCTTACTTCTTTCATTGGTCTTAGGTTGGAAAGTTGATGCTAAATTATATATCCTATTTGGTAGAATTGATATCGCCAATCTTACTCGTAGCCTGTTTTCTCTTATTTTGAACCTCTCATTGCTTGAAGGCAGAACCCTGGTCCCATGGACCATGAAAACAATATTTCAAAGCTTTATCTTCCTTGTGATCTTACTCTTTTCATACAATCTTCTGATCGCTCGATGTGAAAACTTTTGTCCTATTGGTTATGAAAATAATTATTTACAGCTTTATCTTGCTAACAGCATTACACCTTTTCATTTAACATATTAATTCCAAAAAGTGAAAACTCTGTTTACATGGTATAGGATGCTGTGTAACCATATATTCATTATTATATAAATAAATCATATTTGGATATCAATACTACATTTACGCATATCAATAATTCATTTATTAGTTTATTGATATACATTTTCATAATTATTGATGTACATTTTCAAAACTATTGATATCTATAATTCATGCTGAATCCAGGATATCCACATATCATATTTGATATCCATTACTCGAATTAAGGATATTCATTATCATCTTAATTATTTGTATCCAAAAAACAAATTATGGATATAATAACTAGGTTTAAAGTAATGCATATCCGTAACTCATTTTTGTAAATCAATAAATCAGTTTATGGATATCCAATATTCAAAGGTTTTTGAATATCTAGAAATGAATTATTGATAAAAAAAATATTGATTTATTGATATCCATAGACTAATAAGCAATTTTCGGATATCAATATTTCAATTTTGGATACTAATGATTCATTTAAATATGTCAAATACAACTATTGATATCCATATGAATTCAAAATGATATATAGAAATCAAAATGATTTATTGATATCCAGAAATGAATATCAAATAATCGTGAGAGTTGAGGATATCCATTATTTATTTTTGATATCCATAAATCGACTTGTGAATATCCATTATTCATCTAAATTATTGATATCCAAAAATGTATTATGGATATAAAAATAGGTTTGTATTTATGGGTGTCCATAATTCAGCTTTGGATATCAAAAATGATTGATGAATATTCAATTTTCAACTGATTTTGGATATCCAAAAATGAATTATTAATATCCAGTAATGAAAAATGGCTTTAAAAAGATTTATTGATATCCATAAATAAAGAATTATTAATAAAACGGCACCTTATACCATAGAGCATGAAACAATAATTTTTAAAGTTTTATCTAAATTACAGATTTACTCCTTTTAAGTCCACCTACTTATTTTTTTTATCTTATTTGGTAAAAATTGAGACTGCTGATAATACTTATCTTACTTACTGGCTTACTCCTTTTAATCTAACAAGCTGATAAGTCTTATTGGTCTTACTTTCCTTACTTAACTTACTTATCTCAATGGACTTATTTATCTTTAGTATTTCATTGGTCTTACTTTACTGACTTATCTCACTGGTGGGACTTCATTTTCTTATCTGATTGTTCTTACTTATTTCATTGGTCCAACTTATCTTACTTTTCTTACTAGATTTGCTTATAATTATTATTCCATTTGTCTTACTTAACTTACTTATCTTACTGGTCGGAAGTCTCTTACTTACACCATTTGTCTTACCTAGCGGTCTTATCTCACTTAATTATTTCATTGGTCTAACTTACTTATCTCATTGGTCGTACTTCTCTTTCTTATCTCATTGGTCTTACTTATCTTACTTATTTCATTGGTCTACTTTATCTCATTTATCTCAATTGATTAGCTTCTATGTTTTATCTCGTTTGTCTTACTTATCTTACTTATATAATTTTTCTTACTTATCTTACTTATATCACTTGATATGCTTGTATTTTTATCCCATGTGTCTAACTTAAATTACTTTTGGTCTTACTTATCTTAATTATCTCACTTGATTTGCTTATATTTCATATCCCAATGGTCTTACTTAACTTATTTATTTCACTTGATACACTATCTTTCTTATCTCATTGGTCTTACATATTAGTGATTTTTCTGGAACCACTGAACACAAATGATCGATTCTTTTTCTCATATACCACGACCGTACGGTACAGTACTGTGTAATACCTGTTGGTGACGTCACTGAGGTCGATGTAAACACTCAATGACGCGCGCTTTACAAATCAACTTGAAACAGCGAATAAACAGCGCATTAAACAATGAACAAATGGTAATTTCATCAAAATGGGTTTACAAGAACTAGCTTATCAGCCACAGTAACACGTGTAAGAAATTTTGTTGAGGAAAATGTGTTTATTTTTTTTTTAAATCGTCAAGACAAGGCTCCCCATCCCAGTGCATCCCAACACGTAAAATATGTCGATCGCAATGCACTCAGCATGTTCAAAGCATTGAGTAAATGTTTTTAAGTTAACAATGCGCAGTTTTACTTTATACCACGTTGATGGTCGACTTAAATTGCTGAAATTTCAACATTGAATTTTTTCCTGACTGTCAACTATTCCACTTTCGCTTTCGAAAGAATACAGTCATGCGCCAAAAATGTTATCCAACATTAGCAACGGGCCGCGTGTGGCTTATCTCATATTAGTTACGCATATCTCACATGGGAAGAGATTTGGGACAAATAGAAGCCATCATTGGTGTTCAGTGGGGACAGAAAAATTCCAACCCGAGGGCCAACCGTTCCAGTGGGAAACGAGGCTTGCCGAGGTTTCCACTGAACGGTGGACCCGGGGGTTGGGATTTTTCTGGAACCACTGAACACCAATGATGGATTCTTTTTCTCATATACCACGACCGTACGGTACAGTACTGTGTAATATTTGTTGGTGACGTCACTGAGATCGATGTTTACAGTCAATGACGCGCGCTGTATAAATCAACTTGAAACAGCGAATAAACAGCGCATTTAACAATGAACAAATGGTTATTTCATCAAAATGGATTTACAAGAACTAGCTTATCAGCCACAGTAACTTGTTGAGGAAAATATGTGTGTGTGTGGTGTGTTTTTACATCGTCAAGGCTCTCGGTCCCGGTGGATTCAGTCACTCAATGGCCAAAACAACAGGTTAAAATATGTCAATCGCAATACACTCAGCATGTTCAAAGCATTGAAAATAGGTTTTAAGTAAAAATGCGCAGTTTTACTTTTAAACCAAGTTGAAGGCCGACTTAATGGTATTGTTTCTACCAAAATTTATGATAAACGTGACGACTTTAATTTTGAAATTGTCAATTTCCCATTTTTAGATGGTGATGTTCCTCGTTCTACATCCTATGAAGTCTATATCTCTCAACTCATTCGTTTTTCTAGAGCATCTAGCTATGTTACTGACTTCAACAATCGCAATAAATTGCTAACTCAGAAACTTCTTAAACAGGGCTATCGGTATCATAAACTTCGCAAAACATTTTCAAAATTTTATAGACGATACTTTGATTTGATTTCTAAATTCCAAGTTGGACTTAAATCTCTCTTGCGCCAAGGACTTTCGGAACCTGATTTCTATGGTGACTCGGTGTATAAGTTGAAGAAGATTGTTGGCTCTAATAATTTTTCAGCGCAGTTCATTAAAATAATTTCCCATTATAAAAAGATTGGCTATAACATTAATGTATTGCAACAGACTGCATGCTTGGTAGTCAACCCAATCACAGTTGGCAACTTTGCTTTCCTCTTTAATTGCACGCCGGTGGGTCGGACTTCAGACTCTATGATGGTTCCGACTTAAAGACTTATCTATTGATGAGATGGTAGGGGCCTAATGCTTTGGCTGTTTGTCGGGCCCACCGGGGTTTACCTGTTGGATTTCTTTTGCTCCGGTATTCAGTTTAATTTACTGTTGAGTCCTTATCCTTGCTTTATCTCCTTGTTATATCTTGATTTATAAGTTTTAGGAGATGATGCATTGATAAGTTAGGGGTCTTTCATGCAAACCAAATATCTTTGTGTCTTGATCCACATCTGAATTAAGGGTGAGGTTGGCGCCGTTAAACCAGTTTAAGCCCTCCAGTGAAGTATTTTACTGACCGTTCCAAGACGGTACTTCTTTTGTGGATCTTTTATGTTTTTGTTCTGTCTTGTGTTTGCTATGTTTAGTGCGCGTCTGTTTATATGTGCTTCGTGGTCACCTGCTGGGAAAGGGCTGACCTCTTGGCTCTCGTTTGTGGTGTCTTCTGTGAGTTTGTCACTTTCCCATTGGTATCCTGGGTCAGGTGTGGTACTTGATTGTATCGATTCCTGATCTTTGCAACCTTACTTACTTTAAATCGCTGAAAAATCATTGATTTTTTTCATGACTGACAACAATTCGACTTTCGTTTTCGAAGCAATACAGTCATGCGCCAAAAATGTTATTCACCTCAGTGACGTCATCAACATATATAATACTGTACTGTACCGTACGGATTGGTATATGAGGAAAAGAATCAATGATTGGTGTTCAGTGGTTCCAGAAAAATCTCAATCCTCGGGTCCACTGTTCAGTGAGAAACTTTGCAAGCCTCGTTTCCCACTGGAACGTTGTGCCCTCGGGTTGGGATTTTTCTGTCTCCACTGCTTATCTCAATGGTCCAGCTTCAATTTCTTATCTCATTAAACTTACTTACCTTACTTATATCACTGGTCTTACTTAACTTACTTATATCCCTAGTCAGACAACTCATTCATATCTCACTCGACTTACTTATCTTACTTCATTTATTGGTCTTAATTATCTCACTTGAATTACGAATATTTCATATTCGTATGATTTCATAATGGTCTTACTTAACTTTTCATTATCTCACTTGATTTTCTTATATCTCTTATCCCATTGGTCTTACTGAAATTACTTATCTCACAGGACATACTTCTTTTTCATCTTATCAATCTTACTTTTTACACTTGATTTACTATATTTCATATCCCATTTGTCTGCAAAAATGACTTATCTCAATGGTCAGAAGTCTCTTAATTATTTATCTATTTATCTCCCTTAACTTAATTATCTTACTTAGTTCGTTGGTCTTACTTAACTTACTTATCTCACTCTACTTACTTATCTTACTTCTTCCATTGGTCTAATTCATCTTACTTATCTCACTTGATTTGTTTATTTTCCTAATCGTATTGGTCTTACTAAACTTACTTATCTCACTGGTCCTTTTTCTTTTTTTCATCTCATTTATCTTACTTATATAATCGGCCTTACTTAACTTACTTATCTCACTTGACTTACTTATCACTTATTCCATTTATCTTCTTATCTTACTTATATCAGTGGTCTTGCTTATCTTACTTATTTCACTCGACTTACTTATATTTCTTATGCCATTGCTTTTGCTTAACAAATTATCTCACTGGTCAGAAATTCTGTTTCTTATCTCATTAATCTAACTTATCTTACTTATCACATTGGTCAACATTTACTGTTTTATCTCATGGGTCGGAAGTCTCATAGTTAAAATCATTGGTCTTGCTAATCTTACTTATCTCACTTGATTTACTTATCTTACTTACTTCCTTGGTCCTACTTAACTTACTTATCTTACTCGACTTACTAATATAACTTCTTTCATTGGTCTTACTTATCTTACTTATAACAGTTGATTTGCTCTTATTTCATATCCCACTGGTCTTACTTGACTAACTTCATTTGTCGAAATTCTCTTACTTCATATCACTCGTCTTCCTTATCTTACTTATCTCACTTGATTTACTTATCTTACTTACTTCGTTGGTCTTACTTAAATTACATATCACACTCGACTTACTTATCACCTATTTCATTTGTCTTACTTATCTTACTTATCTCAATTTATCGGCTTAGATTTACTACCAAATTGGTCTTAAGTAACTTACTAATTTCTATTGCCGGAATGCTGTTTCTTATCACATAAATCTAACTTATCTTACTTATTTCATAAGTATTATTTATATTATTCATCTCAATTGATTTGCTTATATTTCTTATCTATATGGTCTTACTTAACTTACTTATCTCATTGGTCAGAATCCTTTATTATCTCATTTATCTTAATATCTCATTTATATTATTGGGTGTTACTTATCTCACTCAACATACTTATCTTACGTATATCATTTGTCTTTTTTATCTTACTTGTCTAACTTGGATTGCTTTTTATTTCTTATCGCATTGGTTTTACTTATCTCACCGGTCAGACTTCTCTTTCACATCTCGTTAATCATACTTTTTTTTACCCATTTCATTTGTCTTACTTAACTTTCTTATCTGCTTCGATTTGCTCATATTCCTTATCCCATTGGTCTTACTTAACTAACTTATCTCACCGGTCGGAAGTCTCTTACTTGTATCATAAGTCTTACTTATCTTATTTATTTCACTCAACTTACTTTTCTTACTTATTTCATTGGTTTTACATATCTAACTTATATCAATTGATTTGCTTATATTTCATATCCAATTCGTCTTTCTTATCTTACATATCTCACTTGACTTACTAATCTTACTTACTTTGTTGGTCTTACTTAGCTAACTTATCTCACTCGACATACTTATCGTACTTCTTTTATTGTTCTTACTTATCTAACTTAAGTTGCTTATATTTCTTCACCTATCGGTCTTACTTAACTTACTTATCTCACTGTTGGGAAGTTTCTACCTTAATATCATTGGTCTTACTTATCTCACTTGACTTACTTATCTTACTTACTTCGTTTGTCTAACTTAACTCACTTATCTCACTCGACCTACTTATCTTACTTACTTACTTCTTTCATTGGTATAACTTTTCTTATCTCACTTGATTTGCCTATATTTCTCATCTCATTAATCTTACTTATCTCACTTATATTAATGGTTTTACTTATCGTTATTATCTCACTCGACTTACTTATCTTACTTATCACATTGGTTTTGCTGTTCTTACTTATATCACTTGATTTGCTTAAATTTTTATCCCATTTGTCTACCTTAAATATCTTATATCACTGGTTGGAAGTCTATTACTTAATATCAGTGGTCTCACTTATCTCACTTGATTTACTTATCTTACATACTTCGTTGGTCTAACTTAACCTACTTATCTCACTCGACTCACTTATCTAACTTACTTAGTTGGTCTTACTTAACTTACTTATCTCACTTGACTTGCATATCTTTATCTTACGCCTTACATTGGTATAACTTGTCTTACTTATCTTTCTTTATTTGCTTATATTTCTTATCCCATTGGTCTTACTTAATTTACTTATTTCACTGGTCTGACTTCTCTTTCAAATCTCATTAATCATACTTTTCTTACTCGTTTCATCTGTCTTACTTATCGTTCTTATCTGCTTTGATTTGCCCATATTTCTTATCCAATTGGTCTTACTTAACTTACGACGGGTGTTCAAATATGAATGCAAGTAGCTTCATAACTTTCTTCACATATATGCTACAGCGAAACGGTAAACGTTTCTATAAATACTATATGACACCTTTAAACTGGGCATAGACTTAAAGATAAATAATGGATACTTATCAAGCTATAGCCCTTTGAATGAGGGTCACGTAAGTATACTAACAAACTCAATGCTTCGAACATTTACCAGTGATATAGACGAGCGCATAATTCTTCGATAAACAGGTGAAATTTCTTGAAATTTTTAAGGAAGTTTCCCCATATTCTTATATAATGACTCTGTGAAAGTTGCAAAAATCCGACATGCTTTTATTAAATTACAATGAATAGTGTTCACTAAAGTCATCTTATGTTTGCAAAAAAATGGTAAACAAAACACCACCTTTCAGCCTTTTAGTTAAAATTATCTCTAACAAAATGCACGAAGCAACATTTGAATTAGTTTTAACTCAAAGACAATACAGTGTATGTTGATCGTTCATACCAAGTTGCTGTTACAAATTATTGATGGTTAGTGGGTAATTTTTAAACGCTGAAAAGCATTTCTAATAAGTCAAAATGCCTTAAGTGAAGAAGTTTTAGAATTTATACTTAATTTTTTTGTCATAACATTGCGGCTTTATTCTAAAGTTGAACGTGTAACTTTAAGTTTGACCACTATGTACATTATTTACATTAGAATTACTCACCTTGTCTTGAAGACTAGACAGATTGAATATATTTTAATTAATGTAAACAAGTCATTAAACAGCAGAAAATTGCTTGAAAAATGGTATAAACTGTGATTACTCTGTAAATAGAGGATGGCGCTATTTGAAAACTCCTTTATGACATATTTAGCATGTTTTCAGCAAAACGCAAAGAAAACGACACAGTGATGTTCATTATAACATCACCAGTAGATTACTCAAAATGACGTTAATCATAAATTTAATGACGTCACAAATGTGCCTGTTACTCGAGATTGAAACAGGATTATATAAACTTTTTCCTTCAAGCAACTTTTGGATTGTTACTTAAACTTGCATCTAAAATTTGACGCCATTTTGTCTAAATTTACACAGATATGACACTTTATCCGCACATGTACCAAAACGTACATTGCAAATTGCTTCAGAAAAACTTCAGTATACAGGAATTGCCTTTATATAAGCGTCTGTAACTCGAGAAATATAGTGAGTTGTTCTTTATGTTTGGTGACATTTTAAAGGCAACTAATAGTTCTTTCCAGAAATGTTTGATATTTTGTCGTAGTATATGTGTGAAGAAAGTTATGAAGCTACTTGCATTCATATTTGAACAGCCCTCGTACTTATCTAACTGGTCGGAAGCATCTAACTTAATATCACTGGTCTTACTTATCTCGCTTGATTTGCTTTTATATCTTCTCCAACGTTCTAATCTCATTGGTCGAAAATCTCTTCCTTAATATCATTGGTCTTACTTATCTTACTTATCTCACCTGACTTACTTATCTTACTTACTTCGTTGGTCTTACTTAACTTACTTATCTCACTGGACTTACTTATCTTACTTCTTTAATTGGTATAAGTTATCTTACTTATCTCACTTGCTTTGCTTATATTTCTTATCACATTTATCCTACTTAACTTACTTTTCTAACTGGCCGGACGTATCTAACTTAATATCATTGGTCTTACTTATCTCGCTTGATTTGCTTTTATTTCTTATCCCACGTTCTCATCTCACTGGTCGGAAGTATCTTACTTAATATCATTGGTCTTACTTATCTTACTTGACGTACCTATCTTACTTACTAGGTTGATCTAACTTAACTCACTTATCTCACTCCACATACTTATCTTACTTACTTCGTTGGTCTTAATTAACTGACTCATCTCACGCGACATATTTATCTTACTGCTTTCATTGGAATAACTTTTCTTATCTCACTTGATTTGATTATATTTCTCATTTCATTAATCCTACTTATCTCACTTATATCAATGATATTGCTTATCTAAATTATCTCATTCGACTTACATATCTTACTTATTTCATTGGTCTTACTGTTCTTACTTATATCACTTGATTTGCTTATATTTTTTCATCCATTGGTCTGCCTTAACTTACTTATCTCACTAGTCAGAAGTTTCTTGCTTAATATCATTGGTCTAACTTAACTTACTTATCTTACTCAACTTACTTATCTTACTTACTTCGTTCGTCTTACTTAACCTGCTTATCTCACTCGACTTACCCATTGGTATAACTTATCTTACCTCTCGTACTTGATTTGCATATATTTCTTATCCCATTGGTCTTACTAAGCTTACTTATCTCACTAGTCCGACTTCTCTTTTTCATCTCATTAATTTAACTTACCGTACTTATATAAATGGTCTTACTTATCTTAATTATCTCAATTGACTTACTTATCTTACTTATTTCATTGGTTTTAATGATCTTACCTATATCACTTGATTTGCTTATACTTCTTATATATAGTACTTGGTCTTTATTATCTCACTGGCCAGAAGTCTCAAATATCATTGGTCTTATTCATATCACTGGACTTACTTTTCTTACTTACTTCTTTGGTCTAACTAAACTTACTTATCTCACCCGACTTACTTATCTTACTTCTTTCATTGGTATAACTTATATAACTTATCTCATTCGATTCATACTTATATCAATGGTCTTACTTATCTTAATTATCTCACTAGATTTACGTATTTTATTTTTTTCATTGATCTTACTTGTTTTACTTATATTACTTGATTTGCCTATATTTTTATCCCATTGGTCTAATTTAACTTTCTAATCTCACTGGTCGGAAGTCTTCTACTTAATATAATTGGTCTTACTTATCTTACTTATCTCACCTGACTTACTTATCTTACTTACTTCGTTGGTCCTACTTAACTTACTTATCTCACTGGACTTACTTTAATCTAACTCACTTCGTTGGTCTAACTTAACTTTCTTATCTCGCTCAACTTACTTATCTTACTTCTTTCATTGGTATAACTTATCTTACTTATCTCACTTGATTTGCTTATATTTCTTTTCCCATTGGTCTTACTTAAATTACTTATCTCACTAGTCCGACTTCTTTTTCTCATCTCATTAGTCTTACTTACCTTACTTTTATCAATGGTCTTACTAATCTTAATTATCTCACCCGAATTACTTATCTTACATATTTCATTGGTCTTACTGTTCTTACTTATATCACTTGATTTGCTTACATTTCTTGTCTCATTAGTCTAACTCAACTATCTTATCTCACAGGCCGGAAATCTCTTAATACCATTAGCCTTACTTATATCACTTGACTTAAATTACTTATCTTACTTCTTTCATTGGTATAACTTATCTTACTTATCTCACTTGATTTGCGTATATTTCTTATCCCATTGGTCTTACTTATCTTATTGATCTCACTAGTCCGACCTCTCTTTCTCATCTCATTTATCTTACTTATCTTACTGATATCAATGGTCTTACTCATCTTAATTATCTCAGTTGACTTATTTATCTTACTTTTTTCATTGGTCTTAATTGTCTTACTTTTATCACTTGCTCTGCTTATATTTCTGATCCCGTTGATCTAATTTAACTTTCTTATCTCACTACTCAGAAGTCTCTTACTTAATATCATTGGTCTTACTTATCTTTCATATCTCAATTGATTACTTATCTTACTTCGTTGGTCAAACTTTCCTTACTAATCTCACTCGATTTACTTATCTATAACTTACTTCGTTGGTCTTACTTAACTAACCTATCTCACTCAACTTACTTATCTAACTTCATTCATTGGTATAACTTATCTTACTTATCTCACTTGATTTGCTTTTATTTCTTATCCCATAGGTCGTACTTAGCTTACTTAACTCACTAGTCCGACTTCACTTTCTTATCTCATTAGTCTTACTTATCGTTCTTATATCAATGGTCTTACTTATCTTAATCATCTCCCTCGCCTTACTTATCTTACTTATTTCTTTGGTCTTATTTATCTTCCTTATCTCACTTGATTTGCTTATATATCTTATCCCATTGGTCTGACTTAACTTTCTTATCTCGCTAGTCGGAAGTCTATTGCGTAATATCGTTGGTCTTACTTATCTTACTTATATCACTTGACTTACTTATCTTACTTACTTGTTGTTCTTAATTAACTTCCTTATCTCACTCAATTTGCTTCTCTTACTTATTTCGTTGGTCTTGCTTAACTCACTCTGTTTTATTATATTTCTTATCCCATTGGTCCTATCTCAATGGTCAGACTTCTCTTTCTCATCTCATTATTCTTACTTATCTTACTTATATCATTGGTCTTACTTATTTTAGTTATCACCCTTGTTTTTCTTATCCTACGAATCTCATCGGTCAAACTAATCTTACTTATCTTACTTCATTTGCTTATATTTTTATCCCATTGGTCTTCCTTAACTAACATATGTCACTGTTCAGACTTCTCTTTCTCATATCATTAATCTTACTTTACTTATATCACTGGTCTTGCACAACTTTCTTATCTCACTGGTTGGAAGTCCCTTATTTAATTCCTTTGATCTTACTTATCCTACTTATTCACTCGACTGACTTATGTTACTTCTTTCATTGGTCTTTCTTATCTTACTTATCTCACTCGTCTTACTTATATTTCTTATCCGATTGGTCTTACTTAACTTACTTATCTCACTGGTCGGTCTGCTGTTTCTTATCTAATTTACTTATCTTACTTATTTCATTGGTCTAACTTATCTAATCTCTCTTGATTTAATTATATTTCTTATTCCTTTGGTCTTACTTAACTTTCTCATCTCACTGATCTGAAGTATCTTACTTAATATCTTTGGTATAACTTATCTTGCTTATCTCACTTGACTTTTTAATCTTACTTAATTCGTTGGTCTAATTTAACTTACTTAGTTACTCGACTTACTTATTTTATTTACTTCGTTGGTGTTACTTAACTTATCTCATTCGACCTACTTATCTTTCTTATTTCGTTCGTCTAACTTATCTTACTTATCTCACTTGATTTGCCTATATTTCCTATTACAATGGTCCTTCTTCACTAACATATCTCAATGGTTGGAAGTCTCTTACTTTAATCATTGGTCTTACTTTACTAAATCATCTCACTTGACTTACTTATCTTACTTCGTTGGTCGTATTTTATATATCTCACTAGACTTACTTATCTTAGTTATCTGACTTGATTTGCATATAATTCGTATTACATTGGTCTAACATAACTTTCTTATATCACTGGTGGGAAGTCTCTTTATTAATATTATTGGTCTTACTTATCTTACTTATCTCACTTGATTTCTTCATTTTACTTACTTTGTTGGTCGTACTTAACTTACTTATCTCACTGTTTAGTTTGTTTGTTTGATTTGATTTGATTCTTTACGTTCAATCAACAGTCTTTCAGTTAAGGGATGGGTCTTCCTGGGTTTAATCAGTACTAAGCTAGGATAGTGTGTCTTGCTCAAGGACCACAACGCAGTGACACCATTGAGCCTCGAACACGGGGCCCTTTGGTCAAACACTCTACACTGAGCCACTGCGCTCCCTATCTCACTGCTGTGATATCTCTTTCTGATCTCATTAATCTTTCTTATCTTACTTACGAGGGTTAGTCAAAAATAACTGAGCCCTATCTTATAACATTTAATTCAAGTAAAATGGACACATATTTAAATGATATTTCATCGCAGTTATATGTCATCTATTCAATAACCTAATTTATAAATGTTGATAGGCTTTATATACTGGTTGCTAGGCAATGGAATATAACCTGTCGAACGGGTGCGTTCACGCTGTAATACATCAATATCTAAGCGTTGCCATGGAAACAATAACCTCAATGTAATGCTGCATTAACTGTCGTTTGATACCTATTACATGTTCCTACTCAGTGCTACAGAAAAGAAAACAACTGACCCCAAATTATAGATGCGATGGTAGTTTGATTTCAGAATTTAGAAATTTTCTACGCGCCTTAAGTCCTATAATTTACTCCACCCACATTCATTTTAACACAATTTTAATAGAAAACATTAAATATTAGCTTTTGCAGTACTACATACACAGGCAAACCTTCAGAAATATTAAATTCCTTGTTTGGAGTGAATGATTCTGTTTCCATGGCAACACAATCCTCATGTATTTGAAAATTAGTGAAATTTTGACTTATTTTGTTGCCAGGCAACGCATGCAATCAGTGTTTACCTAAACACTTACGTACCAAGTATAATGAAAACACAATATGACATATGTTATGTAAAATATGTCCTTCACAAAAACTATCAAGCCCACAAGCTTTTTTAAGATATACTGTATATTCTTGGCACCAGAGATCATGCACGCATCGCTCTGACAAACGATCTTTAGTTGCTGAGCAACCATAAAATAAGCTTCACCTGGATAATTATTTTGGGTCAAAACGTCTATGACATGTTATACTTGTAAAAGATTATCACATTTCTTATCTACAATGTGAGGCTAAGATACAATGAGGTAGGGCTCAGTCATTTTTGACTAACCCTCGTATATCATTAGCCTTACTGATCTTACTTATCTCATTAGACTAGCTTATATCACTTATTTAATTGGTCTTACTTATCTTATGTATATCACTTGATATGCTTATATTTCGTATTCCATTGGTTTTACTTCACTCACTTATCTCACAGGTCCGAGGTCTCTTAATTAATATCATTGGTCTTACTTTCCTACTTATCTTATTTGGCATACTTAACTTCCTTACTTCGTTGGTCTTACTTAGTTTTCTTATCTCACGCGACTTACTTATCTTACTTCTTTCAATGGTCTTATTTATCGTACTTATCTCATTGGTTTGTATATGTTTCTTATCCCATTGGTCTTACATAACTTTCTTATCTCACTGATCGGAAGTCTCTTAATTAATACCATTAGTCTTACTTATCTCAATCTCACTTGACTTACTTATCTTCCTTTTTTCATTGGTCTTAGGTTGGATAGTTTATGCCAAATTGTATATCTTATTTGGTAGAATTGATATCACTAAATCTTACTCATAGCCTGTCTTATCTTATTTTCAACTTCTCATTGCTTGAAGTCAAAACCCTGGTCCCATAGACCATGAAAACATTATTTCAAAGCTTTATCTTACTATCTTACTCTTTTCAATTCAATATACTAATCGCTCGATGTGAAAACACTTTTCCCATGGGTTATGAAAATAACTATTTTAAGTTTTAACTTACTAACAGCATTGCACCTTTTCATTTAACAGATTGATTCCAAAAAGTGAAGTCTTACTTAGCTTTCATATCTCACTGGACTTACTTATTATAAATATTTCATTGCTCTTACATATACTTATCTCACTGGTCGTACTTCTGTTTCTTATCTCATTGGTCTTACTTATCTTACTTATTTTATATGTCTTTTTTTATCTCATTTGATTAGCTTATATTTTTTTTATATCATTTGTCTTTCTTGTCTTACTAATATTATCTCATTAATCTTATTATCTTACTTCTTTTATTGGTCTTACTTATCTCACATGATATGCTTGTATTTCTTATGCCATTGATCCTACTTAACTTACGTATCTCACTGATCAGACTTATCTTTCTTATCTCATTAATTCTAAATATCTTTCTTATATCATTGGTCTTACTAATCTTACTTATCTCACTAGATTTGCTTATATTACTTTTCCCATTGGTCCTGTCCAACTGTCTTATCTTACTGGTCGGTAATTTCTTACTTAATATAATTGGCCTAACTATCTTTCTTATCTTACTCGATTTGCATATATTTCTTATCCCATTGGTCTTACTTATCTTACTTATCTCACTTCATTAGCATACATTTCTTATACCATTAGTCTTAACTACTATAAGTACGACCAATGAAGGAGTAAGATAACTAAATCGAGTAAGATAAGTATATAACTTTCTTATCTCAATGGTTGGAAGTCTCTTGATTAATATGATTGGTCTTACTTATCTTGCTTATCGCATTTGATTTAATTATCGTACTTACATCGTTGATCTTACTTAACTTACATATCTCACTCGAATTAATTAACTTACATATATCTTCTCTTTTTTCATCTCATTAATCTTATTTGTCTTACTTATATTGTTGGTCTAACGTATCTGACTCGATTTGATTATAGTTCTTAACCCATTGGTCATACTTTTATTTAAATGTCTTATCTCACTGGTCGGAAGTATACTAGTCAAAAGTTCTAACCGGCGACGTGTGTTTTTATCGATTTTCTAAAAAGTTTTAAGCACAATATAGATTCCATTTTCATTTCCGAATAGGCCAGCCAATTAGTAAATGATACCAGTAAACGGTTTAGCAAAATTCTTAAAATTGTATCCGGGAGGCTTTTCCGAATACACATACCCTCAGTTTTAAAATTCACACGATTTTGCATTGGATGGTGGGGTAATTTTCAACACTTTGGCCAAAAACAACGAGTCTCATGCAGATGGAGTGTTTATTTTAGCACAAATGTGTTCAATATGAGTTTGGCTTTTGAAATGAAAATGTTTTGCGTGTGAAAGTGGGTTATGTCAAAAAGTCATGACTTACAAATTGGGCCAAAATGCGAATTTTAAAAATGGGGGTACCACTAATTAAATGGGCATCCTGCATGTACTGTTGAACATGTTGTCAATATTTTTACTGTCTAGGATACATGACACGTGTGACTATTTCGAGGTGCAAAAAGTGTAGTCATGTCATTTTACATTTTGAAGAAAATTAATGAAATGCAGGTGGCCGGTTAGAACTTTTGGCTAGTATATATTACTTAAATTATTTGTCTTGCTTATCTAACTTATCTTACTCGATTTTACTTATCTTACTTCTTCATTGGTCGTACTTATAGTAGTTATCTAACTTGATATTCTTATGTTTCTCAGCCTATTAATCTTACTTAACTTACTTATCTTAATGGTCAGATCTCTCTTACTTATCTCATTAGTCTTACAAATCTTACTCATATCATTGGTCTAACTTATCTTACTCATCCCCATTAGTCGAAATTCTCTTACTTAATATCATTGGTCTTACGATTCTTACTTATCTCACTCGACTTTCTTATCTTACTTATTTCATTGGTATTACTTATCTTACTTATATCACTTGATTTGCTTATATTTATTATCTCATAGGTCTTACTTCTCTTTCTTATCTCATTGGTCTTACTTATCTTATTTCATTCGTATTACTTATTTCGTTGGTCTTACTTATCTCACTTTGTTTGATTATATTTCATTTCCCATCGGTCTTACTTAACTTACATGTACTTATCTCGCTGGTCAAACTTCTCTTTCTGATCAGATTAATCTTACCTATCACATTTTTATTGGTCTTACTTATCTTACTTATCTAGCTCGACTAACTAATCTTACATATTTCATTGGTCTTACTTAACTTACTTATATCGCTCAATTTGCTTATCTTACTTTTTTGTTGGTCTTACTTAGCTCACTTGGTTTGCTTATATTTCTCATCCCATTGGTCTTACTTAACTTACTTATTTCATTGGTCAGACTTCTCTTTCTCATCTCATTATTCTTACTTATCTAATTTATATAATCGTTCTTACTTATCTTAGTTATCTCACTAGATATGCTTATCTTACGTATATCATTAGTGTAACTTATCTTATTCATCTGACTTGATTTGCTTATATTTCTTATACCATTGGTCTTCCTCAACTTACTAATGTCACTGGTCAGACTTCTCTTTCTCATCTATTAATTTGAAAAATCTTACTGATATCAAGGATCATATTATCTTACTTATCTCACTCGACTTACTTATATTATTATTGCATTGGTCTAACTTATCATACTTATATCACTGGTCGGATTTATGTTTGTTATCTCATTAATGTAACTCATCTAAGTTATTTCATTGGTCTTACTTATCTTTCTTATCACACTCAACTTAGTTATCTTTTTTTTTCATTGGCCGTATTTTTCTTACTTATCTCACTTTATATGCAATTATTTCTATTCCATTGGTCATACTTTTAATGTTCCTATATTTCATTTCCCATTGGTCTTACTTAACTTAGTTATCTCGCTGGTCAGACGTCTCTTTCTTATCTCATTAACCTTACTTATCTTACTTATCTAACTTATATCATTGGTCTTAATTAGCTTATCTAGCTCGAGTAACTAATCCTACATATATATCATTTGTCTGACGAAACTTACTTATATCACATTACTATTTATCTTACTTATTTCGTTGGTCTTACTTATCTCACTTTGCTTGCTTATGTTTCTTATCCCATTATTCTTACTTAACTTATTTATCTTAGTGGTCAGACTTCTCTTTCTCATCTCATTATTCTTACTTATCTAACTTATGATATCGTTCTTACTTATCTTAGTTATCTCACTAGATTTGCTTATCTTACGTATATCATTGGTATTACTTATCTTACTTATCTCACTTGATTTGCTTATATTTCTTATACCATTGGTCAGCCTTAGCTTACATATGCCACTGGTCTGACTTCTCTTTCTCATCTCATTGATCTTATCTTACTGATATCAAGGATCTTACTTATCTGACTTATCTCACTCGACTTACTTATATTCTTATCGTATTTGTATATCTCACTGGTAGGACTTCTGTTTGTTATCTCATTAATCTAACTTATCTAAGTAAATTGCATTGGTCTTACTTATCTTATTTATCACACTCGACTTACTTATCTCTTTTCTTTAATTGGCCGTATTTATCTTACTTATCTCACTTGATATGCCTATATTTCTTATTCCATAGGTCTAACTTTTGATTTTCTCTTTACTTCATTTCCCATTGATCTTACTTAACGTACTAATCTCACTGGTAGGACTTCTCTTCCTATCTCATTAATTTATCTTACTTATTTCATCGGTATTACTTATCTTACTTATATCACTTGATTTGCTTATATTTCTTATCCCAGTGGTCTTACTTAACTTACTTATCTCACTGATCAGACTTCTCTTTCTCATCTCTGTAATCTTACTCATCTCACTCGACTTACTTATCTTACTTATTACAGTGGTCTTACTTATCTTACTTATATAACTTGATTTGTTTATATTTCTTATCCTATTTGTGTTACTAACTTACTAATCTCACTGATCAGAAGTCTCTTACTTAATATCATTGGCCTTTCTTATCGTACTTATCTCAATTGACTTATTTATCTTACTTACTTCTTCGGTCTTACTTAACTTGACTTACTTATCTTAATTATTTCATTGGTCTTAGTTATCTTACTTATCTCACTTGATTTGCATATATTTCTTATCTGATTGGTGTTACATAACTAACTTATCTCACTCGTACGAAGTCTCTTAATTAATATCATTGGTCTACATATCTTACTTATCTCACTTGACTTACTTATCTTACTTTCTTCGTTGGTCTTACTTAACTTACTCATCTCACTCGACTTACTTATCTTATTTCTTTCATTGGTATCACTTATCTTGCTTATCTCACTTGATTTGCTTATGTTTCTTAACCTATTGGGCTTACTTAGCTTACTTATCTCACCAGTCCGACTTCTCTTTCTCATCTCATAAATCTTACTTTTCTTACGTATTTCATATGTCTTACTTATCTTTCTTATCTGCCTTGATTTGCCCATATTTCTTATATTAAAATTTTCTAATCCCATTGGTCTTACTTAACTTACTTATCTCACTGGTCAGACTTCTTTTTCTCATCTCATTAACCTTACACATCTTACATATATCAATGGTCTTACTTATCTCACTAGACTTATTTTTATTTCTTATAAAATTGGTTTTACTTTTTACTTACTTATCTTACGGGTCGGACCTCAGTTTGTTATCTCAGTAATATGACTGATCGTACTTATTTCGGTCTTTCTTATCTTACATACCTCACTCGACTAATTGGTCTTACTGTTCTTACTTTTATCGATTGATTTGCTTATATTTCTTTTCCCATTTGTCTAACTTAGCTTTTATTATCTCACTGGTCGGAAGTCTCTTACTTAATATCATTGGTCTTACTTATCTTACTTATCTCACTTGACCTACTTATCTTACTTACTTCGTAGGTCTAACTTAACTTACTTATCTCCCTCGACTTACTTATCTAACTTACTTCGTTGGTCTTACTTAACTTACTAATCTCACTTGATGTGCTTATATTTCTTACCCCACCTTCTTATCTCACTGGTCAGAAGTATCTCATTTAATATCATTGGTCTTACTTATTTCACTTGACTTACTAGCTTACTTACTTCATTGGTATAACTTATCTTATCTATCTCAATTGATTTGCTTTAATTTTTTATCCCATTAATCTTACTTACAAATGTAGCTTACTTATCTCACAAGTTCGACTTCTCTTTCTCATCACATTAATATAACTTACCTTACTTAGATCAATGGTCTTACTTATCTTATTTATCTCACTTGACTTACTTATCTTACTTATTTCATTGGTCTTACTTATCTAACATAAATCACTTGATTTGCTTATATTTCTTATCCCATAGGTCTTAGTTAACTGATTTATCTTACTTGTCAGAAATTTCTTACTTAATATTATTGGTCTTACTTATATTACTTATCTTACTTGACTTACTTTTCTTGCTCACTTTTTTGTCTTACTTAATTTACTTATCGCACTTCAATTACTTATCTTACTTCTTTCATTGGTCTTACTAAGCGTACTTATCTCACTAGACTACTTCTCTTTCTCATCTCATCAATTTTACTTAGCTTACTTAAACCAATGGTCTTACTTATCTTACTTATCTCACTTGACTAACTTTTCTTACTTGTCTCATTCGACTTAACTTCCTTATTTCCTTAGTTTTACTTATCTAACTTATATCACTTGGTTTGATTATATGTCTTATCCCATTCGTCTTACTTTATCTTACTTATCTCACTGGTCAGAAGTCTCTTACTTAACATCAATGGACTGACTTATCTAACTTATCTCATTTGACTTACTTATCTTACTTATTTCATTGGTCTTACTGAGTTTACTTATCTCACTGAGTTTTCTTTCTTATTTCATTGGTCTTATCAATATCATGGCGTGTTAATTTGATTAGAGTGTTCCTCTAATACATTAGAATAGTTAGAAGGCATCCATGCGAACTGAAAAATGTTTGTACTTCAACAACAGCAGAATTAAGGGCAAAGATTTGGTACCAGTAAAATGCATTTAAGCCCCCCGGTGGCTTAGGTTGCTGTCCGTTCTGAGGCGGTGGTTCTTATGTTGTTGAATTGTTGTTTGTTGTAATTGTGGGATTCTGTAATTGTTCTATGTTTTGTTGTACGTTTCATTATGTCCCTTCTAGTTTTGCAATCATCTTGATTGGGAAGAGGGAAGAGAGGGCTGGTAGCTTTGCATAGTTTGTCTTCCTGGTGTCTCGCAACTGTGGTGTGGCTCTTCCTGGTAGTGCCATGGGTTAGTCTGCAGTTTGTGATTGTGGTATTTCCTAATCATACTCATTCTTCTAACTTATCTAACTTATTTCATTGGTTCAACTTATCTTACTCATCTCACTTGATTTGCTTACATTTCTTATCCTATTGGTTTAACTCAACTTATTTATCTCACTTCTCCTTCTCATTAAAGAATTTTATTTTTCTTACGTATAACATTGGTCTTACTAATTTCAGTTGATTTGCTTAGATTACTTATCCCATTGGTCTTACTTAACTGACTTATCTAATTGAACAAACTTCAATTTCTTATCTGAAGTCTTACTTATCTTACATATCTCACTCAACTTACTTCTCTTACTTATTTCATTGGTCTTATCTACTTGATTTGCATATATTTCTTATCCCATTGGTCTAACATAATTTTCTTATATCAATGGTCGGAAGTCTCTTAATATCATTGGTATCACTTATCTTACTTATTACTTGATTGGCTTATTTTTCTTATCTCATTGGTCTTACTTAATTTACTTATATCATTTATCAGACTACTTTGTTCTCTCATTAATCTTACTAATCATATCAATGATCTTACTTATCTAACTTATCTCACTTGACTTACTTATCTTACGTATATCATTGGTCTTTCTTGTCTTACTTATCGCACTCGATTTGCTTATATTGCTTATCACATTGGTCTTTCATAACTCACTGGTCAGACTTCTCATTCTCATCTCCTTAATCTTACAAGTCTTACTTATATAAATGAACTTACTTTTCTTACTTATCTCACTCGACTAACTTATATTTCTTATCCCATTGGTCTTAGTTAACTTACTTATCTCACTGGTTGGACTACTGTTCTAATCTCATTAATCAAACGTATCTTACGTATTTCATTGGTTTTACTTATATTACTTATCTCTCTTGATATGGTTATATTTCTCATCCCATTGGTCTTACTTAACTTACTTATCTCACTGGTTAGACTTCCCTCTTATCTTATTTATCTTACTTATCTTACCTATATCACTGTTCCTTCTTATCTATTTTATCTCACTCTACTTACTTATCTTACCTATTTCATTGGTCGTACTTATCTTCCTTAAACCACTTTTGCTTTAAATTTCTAACCCCATCGAACATACTTAACTTACTTATCTCACTGGTCCGTAGTCTCTTACTTTGTTGGTAGTACTTATCTTACTTAAGTTACTTATCTTACTTACTTCGTTGGTCTTATTTAACTCACCTATCTCACTTGACTTAATTACATTTATTTCATTGGTCTAACTTATCTTACTTATCTCACTTAATTGGCCTATATTTCTTATCACATTGGTCTTCCTTAACTAATTTATCCCACTGGGCGGAAGTCTCTTACTTAGTGTCTTTGGTCTTACTTATTTTACTTATCTAAATTAGCTTAATTACTTTGTTGGTCTTACTTAACTTGCTTATCTCACTCGACTTACTTATCTAACTTCTTTCATTTGTCTTCCCTAACCTTCTTATCTCACTAGTCAGACTTCCCTTTCTCATCTCATTAATCTAACTTATCTTACTTATATCAATGATCTTACGTATCTTAATTATTTCACTCGACTTACTTATCTTACTTATTTCATTGATCTTACCGAACTTACATATATCATTGGTCGGAAGTCTTTTACTTAATATCATTGGTCATACTAGAGTTACTTTTCTCATTTGACTTACTTATCTCACTTACTTTGTTGGTCTTACTTATCTTACTCGACTTACTTATCTTACTTCTTTCATTTGTCTTCCTTATCTGACTTATCTTACTTGCGTTGCTTATATTTCTTATCCCTATGGTCTTACTTTACCTTCCTATCTCACTAGTCAGACTTCTCCATCTCATTGTTTTGATCTTACTCATCTTACTTATATCAATGGTCTAACTTATCTTAATTATCTCACTCAACTTTCTTAACTTACTTATCTCACTTGATTTGCTTATATTTCTAATCCCATTGGTCTTATTTAACTTACTAATCTCACTGGTCAGACTTCTCTTTCTCATCACTTCTCTTAATTATTTTATTGGTCTTTCTTATCTAACTTATCTCACTTGACTTACCTATCATACTTATATCATTGGTCTAACTTAATTTACTTATGTCACTCGACTTACTTATCTTACTTACATCATTGGTCTTACTAAGCTTACTTATCGCACTGGACATACTTTTTTCTCATCTTATTTAACTTACTTATCTTATATCATTAGTCTCAGTCTCAGTTATCTTACTTATCACAAACCTGTTGAAAACAGTAAGACAGGAAAAGAAGAGTAAAGTAAAGAATAACGCAGACCTCTTGCGAAGAGTAATACAAGACAAGAAGAGGAGAGTTAAGAATGACGCAGACCTGTTGCTAAGTGTAAGACAGGGCAAGAAAAAAATAGGAATGAATGATGCAGACCTGTTTCTAAGAGTAAGACAAGACACAATGAGTAGGGTAAAGAAAGACACAGACCTGTTGCGAAGAGTAAGACAAGACAAGAAGAGTAGAGTAAAGAATGACGCAGACCTGTTCCTAAGATTAGGACAAGACAAGAAGAGTAGAGTAAAGAATAATGCAGACCTGTTGCAAAGAGAAAGACAAGACACTAAGAGAGAGTAAAGAGTGCTACACCTGTAGCTAAGAGTAAGATAAGACAAGATTAGTAGAGTTAAGAATGACGCGTACCTGTTGCTAAGAGTAAGACAAGACAAGAAGAGAAGAGTTAAGAATAACGCAGACATGTTGACAAGAGTAAGATAAGACAAGAAGAGTAGAGTAAGGAATGACGCAGACATGTTGCTAAGAGTAAAAAAGACAAAACGAGTATAGCAAGGAATGACGGAGACCTGTGGCTAAGAGGCTAAGACAAGAAGGATAGAGTGAAGAATGACGCAGACCTGTTGCTTAGAGTAAGACAAGACGAGTAGAGTAAGGAATGATACAGACCTATTGCGAAGAATAAGACTAGACAAGATGAGTAGAGTGAGGAATGATGCAGACCTCGTGCTATCAGTAAGACAAGACAAGAGGAGTAGAGTGAGGAATGACGCAGACCTGTTGCTAAGAGTAAGACAAAACAAGAAGAGTAGAGTAAAGGATAAGCAGACCTGTTCATAAAAGTAAGATGAGACAAGAAGAGTAGAGTAAAGAATGACGCAGCCCTGTTCCTAAGAGTAAGACAAGACAAGATAAGTAGAGTAAGGAATGACGCAGACCTGTTGCTAAAAGTAAGACAAGACAAGAGGAGTAGATTAAAGAATGACGCAGACCTGTTGCTAAGAGTTAGACAAGATGAGTAGAGTACGGAATGACGCAGACATGTTGCTATGAGTAAGATGAGACGAGAAAAGTATAGTTAAGAATGACGCAGACATGTTGCTAAAAGTAAGACAAGACAAGAAAAGTAGAGTTAAGAATGACGCAGACAGGTTACCAGGAGTAAGATGAGACGAGAAAAGTAGAGTTAAGAATGACGCAGACATGTTGCTAGAAGTAAGACAAGACAAGAAAAGTAGAGTTAAGAATGACGCAGACATGTTGCTATGAGTAAGATGAGACGAGAAAGGTCGAGTTAAGAATGACGCAGACCTGTTGCTAAGGATAAGACATGGCAAGATGAGTAGAGTAAGGAATGACGCAGACCTCGTGCTATCAGTAAGACAAGACAAGAGGAGTAGAGTAAGGAATGACGCAGACCTGTTGCTAAAAGTAAGACAAAACAGGAAGAGTAGAGTAAAGGATAAGCACCCTGTTCCTAATAGACATTTTTACCCACAAGCTGACTTGGAAAGCGGACAGCTGACTGCGTAGTTTATGGTATATATTAGTGGGGGCTGTCTCAACAACTAACATGAGCCTACTACAGGACTAGAACAGAACGTTACATACAAGAAATCCCTAAGATTAAACCGGATCGAGCAGTTTTGTCATATACTTTATCATTAATTGAGTCGCAACATAAAATTTCCAACATTGTGCTATGTGCGACCAGCAACGCCTCAGATCAGCCTGCGCATACGCGCAGTCTGATCAGAGTCTTTGCTAGTCGATTGAAAATTCTACGAATGTTAAGCTACTGACTGAACAATATTTGGAGTTTCTTAGCTTAAAAGGGGGCTGCACAGGCTTGTCTGAGTCTACACTTGTGTAAATGCCAAATTGTTTGAAATCACATGTCGAGGCTCAATCATGAAAGAGTGTGTTGCCACTGCAAAGTTTACGGTAAAAAACCGTTAAACAGTACACATCAAAAGGGCATATACATGCGTATATATATATATATATATATATATATATATATATATATATATATATATATATATATATATATACTCAGAAGAAAAAGTTTAGTCAGTATTTATGTTTTCTTATAAAATCAACAATACTGGATATATCATTGTCAAATTGTATACATCAGTTGTATTATCGCAACTTTACATGTATCCGTTTTTTTGTGTGAAAAATAATGCCTCTAGTAGACTGTATCAACCAAATTTCAAAATGCACGATGTGCATGTGCTGCGGTAAACAGGCAGGGTTATTTTCTCATATGCTGTTCGATATTGAAAGAGAGTTGTTCCTTTTGCAATAATCCGGAGAAAATTCAGTGTTAGCTAGCTCAAGTCGCCGTCCAGGCTATCAGCCAATTTCAGAAATAACGCGTTTTGACGTCTTGAAGCAGGTACACGTGTTGCTGACGTGTCACGAATTATCGTCTGCAAACACGTTTCCGACAAACTGGCAGTAAAAATGACAAGCCTCCGTCAGGCAAACCATGGATAACGACGCCACTTGAAGTTAGGTTCATAGTGACGTCAATATGACGTAACCGCTTCATGGCCGCTTGAAAACTTCTTAAACACCTTAGACATGCAACAGATACGAGAATTTCCGTCTAAACTGTCAGGAATCGTCTAAAGGGCGCTAGATTGATTTTTGAGTTTTGAAATTTGAATTTTGATTTGTGAAATTTTGGTGAAAATTGGTATATTTTCAGAATGTTTTGTTGAAAATGTTCACATTTGTAAGAAATTAAATGGATTTTATGTTGAGTAAGGTTTTTGTCCATATCAAGACTGTCTTACAAAATCATTTCACAAAGTGTCTGTACTGACTAAACTTTATTTTCTAAGTATATATAACTTGTGATTTTCCAGGGGGTGGTCCAGATCCCCTTTTCCCGATCCCCTTTTCCCCCCATCTGGCTCCGCACATGGTAACAATACAAAATTAATTTATATAATATATATTAATTTTGTATCGTAACCATGTGCAGAGCCAGATGGGGGGAAAAGGGGATCTGGACCCCCCCCCCTGGAAAATCACAAGTTTTATGGGTTTCTATAGAAATTAGTATTTGGACCCCAACTGAAAATGTTGGAGCCCTCCCGGAAAATATTGGACCCTCTCTGAAACCTCGGAAAAAGTTTGGCTTTCTTTGATAAATCAGTGTAAAACTGTAAAATATGTTGAGGACTTAAAAAAACGCTATTAGAGCTGTTTTCTAGCAGTGGGCCTGGACCCCCCCCCACACCCTGATAAGAACTCCTGGATCCACGCATGACAACGGCATTAGCATCTATGTTCCGATTACAGCAGAGTGCTAGAAAGTATGGACACAGTTTCATCACAATCTCTGCATGTTAATAATATCCTGCATACGCATATACATGTATCTCATATGTAAATGCATATTCATCACATATGATCGTAAAGTAGACGGTCAGTTTCCCTGGGGAATTCATTAGACGACTGCAGTAACATATTTACTTGCTATGAATTCGAAACCAAAGTGCGCTATTCATGCTTAAACACCAATATATTAATATTTTAGTGGAGGGGGTTGTGAAGGTGTTGTTTAACGTCCCAGTCAACAGCTATAATGGCCATGTCGAGACGGTCATTGACGCAGTTACACTTTTTCCTTGGCAAGCTAAGACTAAACATTATATCTTTCGCTTCGAACTAACAACATCCCAGGGAGATTGATCATGATCAATCTTAATGAAAGTATGGGACCGGGCATGATAGGTGGTAGACATGAGAATATATACCCACCACCCCCCCACCCGGCAAAAAAAAGACTGCTGAAGAGTGAAGCAGCCTGTGCAGCATCCACTACTGCACATAAAACCCATTAAATTTCGTTAAAAGTCCATAAAAATGCCATTAATAATCAAATTCCTGTTAAAATCATCCATTACTTTTCGTTTCTTAAAATTAATGGTTTTGTGTGTTCGGTCATTAACATTCATTATAATGGCCATTAATTCAGCGGTAACGGCCATTAAAGAGCAAGTAAAATCATTATTTTTTTTATTAATTTACACCTTCTGTATTATTAATGACCATTAAAAGAAATAATGGTCCATTAATTTTCGTTTTGTGATGTTTTAATGCCCATGAATTTGCATTCTGTAATGGCCATTACAAAAAGTAATGACCATTAAAACCTTTCGTGTCTATTGATGGCATTAAAAAGTAGTAAATTTGCAGGTTTGATATTTTAATGGCCATTAAATATATAAATATGCAATTCATTAGCATTAGAAAGCAGTGAAATATCGGGAACCAATATTTATACGAAACAATGTGCCATTATTTAAGTGGTAATGGCCATTAATTTAATTCAAGAGCAAGTATGATCATTAAAATACCATTAATTTTTACCCTTGGTATGAAATGATGAACATTAAAATTTAATGGGCCATTATTTTCTGTTTTATGGTGATTTAATGCCCATGAATTTGCAGTATTAATGGCCATTACAAAAACTAATTGCCATGAAAACCCCATTACATGTCTAATAATGGCCATGAAAGATGTGTTCATGAATTTTAAATTACTGAAGTTGGGAGATCAATATTTTCATGGCCATTAATTTTTGGGACTGAACATCTTAACCCATTAATTTTTTAATAATGGCCATCAATAAAAAGATCGTCAGAGTATTTGATATTGTCCATTATTTGTACACTCATGTAAAGGTTAGTTTTTAACATTATCATTTTACAGCCTTCAAAACTTGCTGCACATTGCATCCATAGGTATGTTTGTGAAATGAAGAGCTCCACCATTCAGTGCTTGTAAATTAAAATCGCCACATTTCTTGTTTCATGAAGAAATTGCCTGTGTGATTAAACTGAAATTTCAGGAAGACAGAGAAAATTACCTCGAGAAATGCTGTAGGAAAATGAGTTTTAAAGGCAAACTCTATTAATTTCATCGAAAATCATAACATATCCTGGAGAAATGCTGGAGAAATTTCTCCAGCATTTATCCAGGAAATTTTAAAGCTTATCAAGGAGATTGTGGGCCTTTGTTACCTTTTCAGACACAAACCAATCTGCACTCCTACCAAGCATAGCTAGAGCCTGGAAACAGGATTTAGCAACTGCAAGAATACATAGGATATAGGAAAATATGCATTTGGGAGCCATGACCATGCTTTATTGAAATAATGAAATCCGTGATACAGTGAGGGGAGTTTTAATGAGGTACACTGGTAATCAATTGGTAATCAATGTTAAACTTGTAGCACAAACATGTATTCTATGGATCTTGCATTTGTAGAAATTTTGTGCATAATTTAACATTCCAAACAGTTCTATAATTCTAAGTTATGTATGCTACCAAACCCTGCTTGTCCATCAACAACATGTGTATTACTGCTTCTGAGTACAAGCACAATCACCATGGAAGCGGGAACCCGCGAGGTGCGAGTAGTATGGCGATTGAAATTTTCAGTCAGGCGTCTCATAAATTTAAGCACTACTTGGTTAGCAGGCTTCGACCACAATGCCTATAAGTCTGAACAAAGAAGAGAAGTAATAAAAAGAGTTAGTGTATTTTTGAAGAAAATACAAAATCCAAAGCCATTAATTTAGCCTAAATGAGTTTTGAGCAGGATTTAATGGCCATTAAAGTTGCATCTAATGGATCTAATCTAATTTCATGCTAATTATTTATCCAAACTATTTATTAATGGCCATTAGTTTTGAGTTAATATGGTTTTCTTTATATGTGACTGTGTCCTAAGAAGGATTCAACTTGGCCAATAACATTTACACTAAAAATTCATTTCCATGTAAAAGAATGCAACATTTCTCAATAGAATCAGAAAGAAAAAAAGACTTTATTCTAAACGCTCTTGATGAGGCTTCATTTAGACTGTTGGTGTGCCTAATGTGTAAAGCCATTTGATCATGTCTTAGACTTTACTTATTGGATATATGCTGTATCATTATCATCCCCTTTAACAAATTTCATAACGTTCCAAACTATGTTTTTATGTCACAAAACCAAATATCCAGATGAATTAAGTTTTCAAAAAAACAACATACCAACAGGTAAATGCTATATGTAACAATGGGATAGAATTTGACAATTATAATGAGAAGTACACAATTTAATGTTTAAAGATGTCTCTAAAATCGTGGAAATACCATACTTTATTTTTACAATTATCTTAATAAAAAATTTTGTTTTACTTTCTGACTGAGAAAAATGATCAAAACATGCAATAATTCTAATAAACACATTTAATGGCCATTAAAATCACTTAAATAAGAGCTGCAAATTAGAGTAGCTCCCCTTGAAAAATCTTATTTTTTCACAAAAGATTAATATGATATACAAAAATGATTTAAGACTTATTTTTTTTCTGAAATATTATATTTATTAATTTATCGGAATTTCGGATCTCTATTATTAACATACAGCAAGGTTGTGCCCTAAATTTATCAAAATGTATATGTGTTGCATTCACCAATGGTAATTATATTTTCATCAATATATAGAAGGATTCAGAAATAAAAAGGTTACATTAACTTGTTAATTGGCCTGTTTATCTCTTAAGATGACAGGGGACTTAAACCAAAGTCCAGCAAGATTCTTGCTTGTCTTTCCTGCTTCTAAATGAGAAACAGGAAGCAGCACAAGAAATAGAATCTTGAAAACATTGCAGTGGGCATAAGAGAAAATTAATGACCATTAACATATTTTTATTAGAAATTTGTCATGCTTATCTAATGGCCATTAAATTATGCATTTAATGCCCATTAATATGCTGTTGATTTAAAAGAATTATGCCCATTATTTTCTATCCAATATACTAATGGGTAATAAATGCCCATAAATTTGTAGTTACATTTTCTGTTATAATGGCCATTAAAAATAAAAAGCCATTAATAATGGCCAAAATTTTCATGGCCATGAAAAATAGACCATTAAAATTAACCAGCAACAATTTTAATGGGAGGTTTTAATGGCCATTAATTTTCACACACTAAAAATAATGCTTAAATGATGCTCATTATTTTTTTCAATTAATGGTTTGAGTTAATGGTATTTTGACAGATTTTCAGTTTTGAAAGTGCATTTTACCATTAACATTGACCATTAATAGGACCATTTTTAATGAGAAATTTTAATGGGGGCCATTAATGGGATTTTAATGGGAGTTTATGCAGTAGTGATCTGTGGCTAGTTAGAATGTTGATATTTGCCAAGAAACAGACTCAGATATCAAACTTACAAATACGCAGACGAAATCAGACTGTGCGGATATACAGGCTGGTCTGCGCCTTTGCTGTTTGCATAGCCAAAGTCTTCGAGAGCCTACCCAGCTAGCACACATTGTCGGACCACCAACAGCCCGCCAAAAATACGCCATGTATCGCTTGCGGGCCGTTCGCAGCCCGCTATTTTGTGCTTGCTGGGTAAATTACAGTGATCGATTAAAAAAAAAAATACCAAACTTTATAAAAAGGTTGGATTTAACTCGGATAAAATGCGACAGGTCTGCAACCTGGATTAAAACCCAAACACGGTTTATTGTCATGGTTTCCTCTTTAATTGTACGACAGTTGGTCAGACCTCCGACTCAATGATGGCTCTGGGGTAAAGCTTAAATCGGTGGTTTAATGCCTGAGGCGTATCTGTAGCTGGGCCCACCGTGGCTCAATTTGAGGTTTTCTTTAGCTCTGACTATCTGTGAGTCGTGAGCCCGTTTCATTTGATTGTTTCTCCATGGTGATGCATTGCGGTAGTTTGGAAGCCTCCATGCCAGCTTAACAGTTTTTGTGCTTCAACAACAGCAGAATCTAAGTGGAGGTTTTTATTCCAGTGGAATGCATTTGGGACTTCAGGTGGCTTGGGCTGTCCGCGGGTTGGCCTGCTGTGTACGATTGTAGTATCTCCTGATCGTACTCACTTACTTTTATATATCGTGTTCGTGTCAATGTTGATCTGACGTTGCTATAATAATGTTAATTTCTGACGGCTCCGACTAGCCTGGCCACATGAGCAGTCTCGCAATAACTGCTTGAACAAAAAAAAAATAACCTAAAAGATGTACAGTGGTTGTTTTCTTTTTTCATTGGAAGTTTCATCCTTTTAGAACCGAAAACCCCTAGATGGCTACTACATCAAACAGCGAAGACCCAGATGTAATGTCTAAAATGTAGTGGCATTTCATCAGGGTCTGCACTGTTTTTTTTACTACAAAGACGATCTTTAGAGAAAGCTATATACATTATTTGGTAATTATAACTTGTAATATCCCACCATCCTGAACTTTTATGGAAACTTCATTGGTCTTCAAATGGTTAAATTATTGGCGCTGGAGTATTATTGCAATTTCTCGAGACCTAGAAAAGCAACAACAAGTAAAAGAAAGTACCTTTTTTTCTAAAATGTATACGGGATAAGTGATGTGCAGGTGCTAAACACTTCTGTATACATTTTACGCTTTAATATCAAATCGCACTTAAGTAGGAAAATGTTCAAACTCGAAATTCTTTATATCGTTTATGCATACATAAAAAACATGTAAAAAACAGCCACTCTAAAACAGACAAATAAAGATCTTTATGACAAATGGTAGCTTAATGCAGGTCGAAAATGTTGCAGAATGGGAGCATTCTGCAATACTTTTGATCTGCATTAAGCGCTAATTAGTCTTGAAAAACAATTTTTAGTCTATTTGAAAGTTGCTTATTTACACCGGTTTTACTGTACACCTACTAGTTCATATTTTTAAGACAATTATAATACGGACATTTAGAATGTGAAATCTATCATGCAAACACTTATACATGTATTGAGATTTTCAGTCTGTATTGTATGAAACATTTCATAGCAAGTCGAAGGCAGTGTCACAACTTTCACAGTGGGTTCAAAATATAAGACCTAATTCTTTTCTGCGACAGACTAGGCCAGCACAGGTGCACACGAATAGTGGCAGCATTTCTCTAGGGTGCCTCCACAACGATCCAACAGCCTTATAAACCTTTAGCTCACCTATTGCATGCTCCACATAGACTCTGTATTTCCTAATCAGACGGTTAAATTTTAGACATTTCTGTCTGTCCCTGCCACGCCGTCTTGCAATTTGTTGAGCAGATATAGCAGTGACTACAGGTCCTCGATTGGGATAAATTTTATCACCAAGAAGTTTACAATCATCTGGAAAAGCAGGGTCTGTACCAATTTGCTGCATTAAGGCAAATTGTTGGGCATCGTTTAGATGACCTAAAAACCACTTTGAACAAACCTTATGTTGCCAAGGTTATCAACAACGACCTGGGTATGTACCGCGTGGAAATGTCGATGCCCCGAATAGTATTGCTCTTGAGGTTCAACTTTTGGTCGATATATTCGATGAGAGGTGCCGTCTATCGAACCAACAGCAAGAGGGATTTTCCTCCAGTTACCTCTCAATGCTAACCACTCACCAGCTGATGGCCATCTTATAAATGGTTTCATCTTTTCAACAAAAATTGGTAAACATGATGTGATTGTATTGTGAACAGTAGTAATGCTAACATTGAAAACAGCAGATAGCACATGGTAACTTAAATATGACCGCAGCCATATGACCATTAAAAGCATTCGGTTGCAATTAGACAGTCTGTTGTCATAACCAATGATATTGTGAAACCCAACTAAACCAACTAACTGCAGAAAAGTTTCTGGTGTTTCACCATTTATTTGGTAGAACTGGAACCGTTGATCTGACAATATTGTAAAGACATCTCTTCCTATGTACACATTGTTGTCGTATAAGGCCAGACGATGATTGATCTTTATCAATGGATCCGCAGGGAGTGCACAAAGAGCTCCCAACAAAGCATTTATGACATCCAAATATTGAGATGCATCGGCTGGTGATTGGAGCAATGCAGGCAATAATGAGACTATGAGGTGTCTTGTGTTTCTGTCCATTACTACCTGCGAAAAAAAAACACATGCTCTCAATTTGAATTCTAAGCTTCCTATATACATTTCAATACCGTTGAATTTAAAATTCCTTTGCTTCGAATATGTCATCATAAGTCGGCCCTCTCACCCAACACTTTAACAAAATATAAACTCGACCACGTTACTGCTTCAAATGAAAGTAAGTCACTTAAACACGACTGAAGACTGAAGGCGGAGTCTCTGCTGTTGTCATTTATTGTTTTATATACCTCTCATTGTTTGTGGGTGTTTCATGTTGGTCTTTGTTTAGGTGTGTATGTATTACATTCTGCCCTTTCTAGTTTTGCAATCATCTTGATGAGAAACAGAGAGCTGGTTGCTTTGCTTTTATTAAATTTCTGATATCTTGATACGGTTAATGTTGTGTGGGTCTTCCTCACGGTGCTCTTTGTTCGTCTGCAGTGTGTAATTGTGGCATTTGCTGATCATGCTTACATTTTTAACTAACATAAATTTAACCATCGAATGAAAGGCCGTCAAATAAGCAAACAAGCTGTATCACAAACTTGCCAATCATTCTGTGAGCTATTCAAAGTCCATGACACTCATTTGGTGCTTTTTATGTGTCTTGATTTAAAGAAATGGGGAATTTTTCACTCTTAACTTTTTTGTCACATCAAACACTTAAATTTCTATCTCAAAACTTTATCTCTTTATAAGATGGTGGTCTTGAAAATTAGGTCAAGGTCAACAAAAATCATCCAATTTTTGGCTCCTTTCCAAGCAATGCATTTATGCAAGTTTGGTAAAACACACTCACAGGTTCAGAATATATAGTGTCACAGTGGAAAAAGCTACGCTGACGAGGTCATTGGTGAGGACGTGGACGCCGACCGACCAAAACTAATATATGCCCTCTACTTTTGGTTTGGAACCAGTATGATGACTTTCAGTGTAGTATATATTGCATGAATAAATATATTTTTATGCACGATCGACTTATATTTTTATGCACGAGTGACTAGCGCCACATTTCACGGCAAGAAGTGAATGAAACATTCTCAGGTAAGTTTATTTTAATCATATTTATCGTATTCATTATTTTAAGTGAATATATCTTTACCTGGAATCATATACTTGTCATGAAATCACGATGGCAATATCTAAAATAGAATCTAGGCAGAATCTAGGCAGCTCTCGTGAAAGGATTTGTTTCAAGAAAATTCTTTTGGCAAACGCACACCGCAGTCTCTTCTAAACAAGGCAATATCCTGCTATCAACTGTTATATTTAAGCACAGCAGACATACAGAAATGGCGGACGGAAAGAGTTGACAAGCTCATCAGATCCGAGTTTGCGCATGTGTATGACCTCTTGGCACATGTGCAGTTACCCATTAGGTCACCTCGCCTGATACATGTATTTTACAACAAATGGCGTCACATGGTTATATGTGTAAACAGGGCAATCCAAGCATTCCAGACACACATGCCATTTTTGTAGTACTATATTAAAATTGTTTGGTTTATTTTTTGTTCATTTCTCATCTTTTTCTGTCAATCTGATACAGAAAACGGACTTCAACCACCCCAAACTACTCTATCTGTAAAAAAGAAACGCTAAATCTGTATTCAAAGTCGCAGTACAAAAATGTTTATTCATGAGGCAGTATATGTAGATATCTGTATTATTTAGTTTTACCTTTAGCTGCATGTTTTGTTGTACTTCAAATTAACTAGAAAAAGGCAAGAAAACCGCCAGCATTACCGCCACGTTGATGTATGTATACTTGACACCTGAAGAAACGCATAGGTTTCAATATTCTTTTACTCTTAGAAACTTTGCTAAAATCTTACCTATAATTCAATGAATCTATTTGTACGGACGTTTCTTATGGACCATTACAGTCTTCATTCCATGGTGAATAATTCTTTTTTGTAAAATAATTGTGCAAAATGACAAAAACCAAAGAACACACACACACGCAAGCACGCACGCAATGAGCTTGGTGAGTAGCGTGTCTTTATAAAGATACGTGTCTGGCTGCAAATCCAGGGGTCGTGAGTCTGATCCCAGCCCAGTCCCATACTTTCTTCTAGTTTAATTATGAGATAATTTCTACGGCCATTCTCCTCCCTTGCGCTGATTTCATAGAGGGTGTATTTGTTAGTTACAAGCGAAAGCATGTGCTTTAACTAATGAAAACCTGCTTGGTAAAGTTTGCCCATTGAAAAGGTGGTCAGGTGATCTGACAGTCAAGATATGAACATAGCTGTTGACTGGACCGTTAAGCATTAAGCTCAAACAAACAAAAAGGAAAATAGCATAAATTATAGCATTTAATATAATGACAACTGTAGGAGATTTACTGCAAATATGAGGGTTTTTTTTTAATTCTTGAGTTTTTTAGCGGCCGGTAAGGTTTACAAGGGGTCATGAATATTATGAATAAATAAGTAAAGTACAGTCCAACAGAACCGTTTACATCAAATGTTTGGACACCCATTCATAGCAGCTTCGCATTGTTTGCCTGACAAAGTTACTCATAAACACCCTATTTTTTTACTTTTCATCCTCCAAAAGTATACTGTATCATACCGTACAACCGGCTGCTTTAATGTAAGGTGACTAACAATGATGACAGATGCGGGATTTTAGGTTGCATGAAGGGTAGTTTATAATTTCAGAGTTTAGAAGTATCTCCATAAAATCGTGACCTGTCATCAATGTTAACCACTAAAATTCATGACCTGTCATCAAAGACAGCCACTTGAAAATTGATCTGTTGATAAAGGCAGCCGTTTTTCCTCTACCTATTGTCTTTGATGGGCTCCAGTACCTTTATTAAATCAAACTGTGGCTTCAAATTTGGCAAAAATGTAGCTGAATGATAGTAGTTTTATTGTATATAAGTGCAGACAGCAGACTTTGACTGAGCAACGCACAACCTGAACAGATAGCCGTTTTGTGACTTTTCTCAGGAAAGTTCTGAAATGATGATCAAATGTGGCTTTATTTGTGAGAGATATAACGCCAGCTTGCTTCTGTAGGATCTCTCAACACCATCAAATGTACTCAGTCACCACAGAGTACCAGAGGGCTTCTCTTCGAATTTTGCCAACCGAAAATTATAACCTACCCTTCATGCAACCTAAAATCCCGTATCTGTCATCATTGTTAGTAACCTGTCATCAAAGCAGCAGGTTGTACGGTGTGTGTGTATGCTGCAGCTTAAGCCAGTAGTTTATTTTCATAAAATTCTAGCTTTAGATTTAGTGATACTATAACGACGTTCGCTATTTTAGAATTCACAGAGGTGTTCCCCTTTATCAGTATAATTGAATAAGTGAACTATTTGCGATGTATTTTCTTGAGGACGTGCGTAATCTTATAACACGTTTTTTCATACCCGCATTGCATTATTAGATATCCAACCTGATATGAAATGCCAATTAAGTAAAATGTGTTTTTCTTTTGACATCGAGTACATGTATCGCATTTAACAAACAACATTATCAAACATACAACGTTCTTTTGGCCTGCCCAAAATGCGCAAATGTGGGCGTGGATTTATTTTTTATTTAGTTAAAAGTAGATTTGTTCGTGAAGGTATGAAGGAGATTTTACAGACTGGCAGTGGCATATATAATATATACTTATATTTGCGCATTTTGGGCAGGCCAATGTCGACACCATCCACTAACGTTGTTTGTTATTGTGTCGCCTACGAAGCAAAAACGACACATAGGGATCATGACTCCGGTGGCGTCGTCGTCGTCGGCGTCGTCGTCCACGGCGTCACACTTTTGGTTTCCGATCGATAACTCTTGAAGGGATGCATCAATTTAATTTAACTTTACAGAAGGGTCAAGCATCATTAAATACAGGTGAAGTTTTAAAAAGTGTGTGTGTACGGGCAAAACCCGCAACATTTTGACTGAGTCATGGCCCTTTTTGACTTAGATTTTGGCTTAATTGCTAATTTGTGGTTTCCGATCAATAAGTTTTGAAGGGATACAAACACTTTCTAAGGATAGAGCATCATAAACTACAGACCATGTTCGAATTTGGAGGTCATTTGCGAACTTTTTACTGAGTTATGACCCTTTTTTGACTTAGGTTTAGGCTATTGGCTTTTTGTGGAATAATTTTTCTATAATATCTGACAACTTGTTCCGATCAATAACTTTTGAAGGGATGCAACGATTTCTTTTCAAATTTTACAGAAGAGTAGAGCATCATAAAATACATGTAATTTTGAATTTGGAGGTCATTTGCAATCTTTTGACTGAGTTATGGCCCTTTTTAGACTTAGGTTTAGGCTAATGCAAAAGCTATACTGTTTTTGGATGGAATAAACACTTTACATTTCTCCAAAAATATAATATGTGACAACTTCTCACTATAGGCCATGACTATCCAGTGCCTGTTGATAGGCATAGCAGTGTTAAAATTTTACCCAACCCCTGGCCCCTTGTGTGGTGCTAAAGGTCAATTATTTATATTTAGCATTAACTCAGTAAGTTGTCAATATTTTTTTTACAAAACTTTCACATGCAGACAGAGGTATAATGAATATGAATTATATCAAAGGAGATTTTCGATCCAAGGCCTGTGTTTCACCCCCTGGGTGGACTTAAGGAGTGGGGTCAAAAGGTCAAAATTCAACTTTTTCAGAACACGGTCATATTGCATATCAAATTAAAGGGAATCACGAATGCAGTAGCATGGTAGCACATATTTTACTAGCAGAACCTTACCCAACCCTTGACCCAGGGGTTGGGGTCAAAAGGTCAATTTTTTTTTCAGAACATGGTCATGTTGCATATCAAATTTAAGAGAATCACGACTGCAGCAGCATTGTAGCAAATATTTTTTTCCTGCAGACCCCCGTACCCACCGACCCCCGACCTTTGGGATGGGGTCAATAGGTCAAAAGTTATCTTATTCCGAACATGGTCATGTTGCATATCAAATTTAAAGGAGTCACGAAAATTTGCTCCAGATCCCCTCCTGACCCACCCCCGGATCCTGGGGTCGGGGTCAAAAGGTAATTTTTTAAAAAACATGATCATGTTGCATATCAAATTAAATGGAATCACGATTGTAGAAACATGGTAGCAAATATTTTGCCTGCAGACCCCCACCACCCGCCCCCCCCCCATGACCATTAGAGTTAGAAGGTTAAAATTCAAATTTTCACAACACGGCGATGTTGCATATTAAATTAAAGGGAATCGCGAACGCAGCAGCAGGGTAGCAAATATTTTGCCCGCAGACACCCCACCCTGGGGATGGGTCAATAGATCAAAAGTCAACTTAGTCAGAACATGGTCATGTTTCTTATCAAATTAAAGGAAATTACGAACTTCTGCAAAATGGTCTTAACATGGTTGAAATTGTACAGATTAGTTTATTTTTTATTGAACAAATCACTGAAAACCGGTTGATAGGCTTTTAACTTTGATTTGTATGATATCCAAGGTGAACTTAGTTTGAGAAATGGGATTATTTTTTGTGATTTATAGGTTTCTCTAAAAAATCCCTCCGCCGTGAATATAAAATCGACAAATTTGCCTTGTTTGACTTATGTTTTGACAGGCGACTCTTCCGATTCTTGGAGTTTGTTTACCGACATTGCTTGCCATTGAACACGTATCAGGATAACGGTAAAATCAACATATCCTGAAAGCCAGTCAAGTTACTGTCCTACCAGCCAAGAGAGGCAATGACGCCATACTTTGTTTACCAAGTTATCAGAGACTTTTAATCGATAGATCGCTAATGTATTAATCGTATCCGCAGGATAGGATTAATACACAAGTGATCTATCGATTCGCGTAAGGTCAAGTGGAATGTACATGCTATTTTTTTCACTTAGCAGTTGTAAGCACAACAATACGTCACTGTCACACTTGGTTGGCACGATAGTAGGTGAAAAGTGAAAAGATAATATAAAATGTAAATATACTCAAACAAAAAAGAAACGCCAGATTTTCATGGTGCTGTATCTTTCGAACCAGTTACGATGTCGCAGCAAAAAAAAAGAAACCAAAATGTTTATCCAACGCCCCCAGACAAAAATTGGAAATTATTTGATTTTATCTTCTTATCTAGAGTGAAAGCAGCTTTTTTCACTATCATCAAGTTGATCATCAAAATGTGACACATTATACGTTCAATGGCAACCAGGAACGTCTACATTTGTAACGATGGAACAAAAAACATCTAAAAATCCCAATTATGCTTATTAAATGAGCGACATTGCAATTCAAACCCGTTTATTTACGAAATTAACTGAAATTACCTCCCTTTGAATTAAACAAAGAACAATTTAAGAACCTCAGATTCTCTTTAACCTGACATCATTGTGACACCGTTTTTGTTTTAATTGTTGTGCTCGTGTATGACAACGATTACACTAAAGATAAAAATAAAAACTATGGCTGATGTCGGCCATCACATATTCACTAAATTTGTGTTTTATACCCCCACCCCTTACTGAAAAATGTACAAGTGAATTTTCAGTATCAATTGTTTTGATGCTAATTAGTCTTAATTATAGTTGAAATGCTTGCGATGGCGGAAAAAGAACCACTTAGTTGATAATGCTGGACCAATAATGAATTTTCTGAGTGCCTTCACGCACGCTCTTAATCGATGTTTTATGACGTCAGAGTATGTTACAGATTAATGGTTGTGGCCGTAAAGCAATGCATACAGCTAACCTGCATAATCTTTAACTAGAGAGTTTGCTCAGTGATGTTAAATGTGCTTGAACGGTTCGGAATTATGATGGACACTCAAGCTATTGATGTTGTGCCTTTTACTTTTAAGGATACTTGTGTTCTCTGAGTTGCCAGCGGCTCTATTGGTTATCAAATGAATTTCGTTTCGGTACATAACGTTTCTAAATAATAACAATTTGTAATGTAAAAAATTGAACGAAATGCGTCATACACTTAGAAATAGCAGACATATACGTCAAGCGGGCATAGCTTTATTGTTTGAGTATATTAGCACTAACTTCAATTTGGACTATTCTTAAGTACTTCGGTTCTCCTGCAAAGTTAACGAGAAGCCCTTTGTCGCAAGAGACACAAAGTGTTCATGACTCTATGAACAGCAAAAAGAGCTTATTTCTTATATATTCATTTATTTTGTATACAGGAGGAACCATGGAATCAAGAAAACGCATGGTCAAGGTATTGAAGCAGGAAACCCTGCTCCTGCTTCGAGCGTACAGGGAACACCCGACCAGATGGGCAGAGATTTTAGAGGAAATCATGCAAAACCTTCAACATCTGCCCGATGACGCTAGAAATCTCTACAAATCATCCTCACGAAAACAGCTTAGGGATAGATTGTCTTCTAAGTTTGGGAAATTATTGACCACAAAGCAAGAAGCAATTGATGATGTTGAGATACGGTATGTTAGTCTTTGTTGCTGTCTGAACGATGGGATAATTATTTTTGAATCATTGGCATTGGCGTCAATTTGGCGCTATATATACTATATACATTCTGATGCTTGGGATACAGCCGCCAAGTTAAGAATCGTGGTTTTGTTTCCTTCAGTCGCACAAAGTATCCAATAACTGTCAACTTACGTATGGCTTTGAAAGACGACTTTTTACTATAAAAATATCCATTGTATTGCATGTGTTTACGTCAGAATCAAATATATATATGTACATAGTAGAATAAATATTTGGACAGTCAGTACATGCAGGGAAGTGTAACAAACTGCATATAACATAGTATTTTTGGTAGAACGTTTCGTCAATCCTAGGTAAGACATTTAAGTGCAATTCTTTTTTTCCACATCGAATTGTACCTACACGTCACACTTATGAAAAAACGTACTAAGTTTTTAAACAAAATTGTGCCTTTCCGTCCGTCAACAATTTACAAAATGTGTTTCTCTGCAGCAGTGATAGCTTCAACTTTCAAACCTGGCAATTATTGTCCTTGCAGAGACATACCATACCCTTCATGCCGGCGACCTCAACCTAATTTTCATGCCTAAGTGGCGTTGGTCTACTCTCCATGCGTAAATGACTTTGATGTTGACTTTTGTCAAACAATTACATTAAAATAGTGAGCATAGTCAGGAAATTCCACAATTATAAACTACAGGCAAACCCATGCTACCATGAGGAATAGCCACATAACAATTACCATAATATTAAGTATTTCATATCTCATTTGTTTGACAGGACACCCTTTCTTCTCAAGTTTAAGTTCCATGTATTTAGAGGGATACCTTACAAAACATTGGCATTCTGTAAAACTATAGTCGCATACTACTCCAGCCTTTAAACCCTATAATGGCTGTACGTATATATTGTTGAATTCTTAAAAGAGGGCTGCTACCATCAGTGTGCAGTTTATACGCTGACGCTTTCTCCTTTATTTAACTATATAAACTACCCATTCGAATCGTCTCTTGCTTCTCCACAAGAGATATTTCACAGTAAGTACCAAGAAATCGAACACGACGATACTGTTTTATTAGGTTAAATACATCTTGTCCTGTAAAAAGTTGAAGCACACAGACACACGAACATTGAATATGTCCATAAATATTATCTCAGAAAATATCCCCATAAGTATAATTTCAGCCATCGGCCAAAACAGTCATTTCTTTCACTTGACTAAATCAATGCAAAGTCCCAAATTTACAGAAAAACCCAGCATGAAAACACATCAGAAGTCTCACGGTCCAAAAGCCCAGCAGCAAAGAGTCGCTGCGATTTTATAGTCCTGGAACAGCCCTGCTTCAATGACTGCACCCATATTAGGTAATGTTCAATAGACCACCAGGCTATAATACCTGATTTATACTCTAAACATTTGATTCTAAAAGTAGCAATTCATGAAGGTGAAGGATACATGGATTCCTAACAAAACAATAGGTATCCAGATCAGCATGAATTCAGACAGTATTATCACATCACATCCACAGCAGACACGCCGGCCCCTTAACAAAGCCACCCAGAGGACACAGGACCATTGGCCAGCCTGGATCACCCAGCGCTTGGCCAAACAGGACAGGAAGGGGGGGGGGGGCAACCCCTACCAGGATCAGGGGCTGATAATGGCCCACCAGGACAACCCGGGAGAAACGGCCTAAGGGCAATAAAGACAGGATAACCACACCACCCACATACAACAGGGAGGGGGAACAGGCCTATAACCATAGCACACTCATGCCCTCGTACTTCACAAGTAAGCATGCAAAATGTGTGAATTTGTAATGCGAAGATAAAAACATACAGGGGATATCATTGGGAACTAGATTACCAGGGGAGAAACAGTACAGTGTTACAGATAAAACCTACAACCTATTCCAAATGCTTTAAAATTAGGTCCATGACTGCTATGTTTTGATCTAAGCACACAAAATACAGTTGTCAATTCCACAAATCATAGCAATATGTTTTAAAATTCTGACTGGGTTGAATCTGCCTTCATGGGAGGGTCTTATATTTGCATATATGATGGACATTTTTTATGGCATAGAGGATATTTGTAACCTTTTATATATTTTTTCAGAGCTGAAGTGCAGTCAATCCAAGACATGGAGAGGAGATATGTATGTGCCAGTGTGTCATCAGAAGAACCAGAAAACGTTGACAGAAGAGAAGTTCTCATCGATCAACTTTCTGATTCTTCCGATGACGAACAGGTTCCTTTTGCTGCTGGCACAAGTGTTGATGACGAGCCTGGACAAGCAATAAATGATGATCAAACATAAGATGAACCGCAAGCCACAGTTATGCCCAAACAACGACGCCTGAAAAAACGACCTTTATGTGATTTGATTCGAGAGAACCAAACGGCGTATAACCGTTTTATCACAAAGAAAATGCCAAAACTTTTACGTCAACTTGGCGTAAGCTCAAGTTCAGATGAAAATTGAATGTATATTAACAAGAATAAATTGTTAGTATTCAGTATTTGGTTACTCTATTATTTTCTGAAGATCTTAGCGAACTCATATTGTACTAGAACCCTTATAAAATAGTGAGTATGATCACGAAATACCACAATCACAATACGCAGACAACCCCATGGCACCACGAGGAAGAGCCACCCAACCATCACGAGACACCAGGAAGACAAATTAAGCAAAGCAACCAGCTCTCTCTTCCCCATCAAGATGCTTGCAAAACTAGAATGGACATAAAGTAACGTACAACAAAACATAGAACAATTACAGACTCCCACAATGGGAGCAACAGCAAACAAAAAATCAACAACAAAACCACCGCCTTAGAACAGACAGCATCCTAAGCCACCCAGGGGCTTTAGTGAATTTTACTGGTACCAAATCTTTGCTCTAGATTCTGCTGTTGTTGAAGTATAAGAAATGTTCAGCTCGCATGGTGGCCATATAACTAATGCAATGTATGGTAATGGAGAAACACTCTAATCAAATTAACACACCATGATGAAACAAAGAAAATTGCTCATGACTCACAGATAGTCAGAGCTAAAAAACCATCAAGTTGAGCCACGGTGGGTCCAGCTACAGATAAGCATCAGGCACCAACCCACCGATTAAAGCTTAACGTCAGAGCCGTCATAGAGTCAGAGGCCTGACCCACCGTAGTGCAGTTAAAGAGGAAACCATAGCTATAAACCGTGATTGGGTTTAAAACTAGGCATACAGACTGTCGCATGGTATCCAAGTTATATCCAACCCTTATATAACGTTAAACTGGTACATGTAGCTACCGTGAAAACCATTTACGGCACTAGTCATATAAATGGGACATAACAGTGAATGTGCATGTGGAGATCAGGATTTACACTATTCCCTCTACTATCGTAAAATTTATAATCAGCAAATGAAACCTATTGAATTTTTCCGAACTGGAAGGCTGATTGCTTTGTTTCCTGTTTAAGTAAAATAAACTTGTTTACTTATTTTATATGGAGTTCCACTGCCAATGTATGTTTTTCTCTCTCATCTTTTAAATCTGCAACAATCTGAAACCTTTCGAGTCTATCATCTAAATGACCCGATTTTCTTTCTGAATTATGAAATGCAAGTTTTGAGAGCACTTGCACGAATATTCGCCTTGGGTTACAAAACAGGTTATCTCAAATAATGGCTTGGCTACGTCTATGCCGAGTTACAAATGAATTGACCGACACCGAAAATATTTATTTAGGTTTATACTGAGAGTTGTATCGGCTGTGGGACTCGGTATATATTCAGAGCAGATGCATTATTCCTGGTTGTTTTCCTTGTGTTCTATAAAATTGACGCCATGGATACTTAAAACAATAGCAACAACCTAAGTAATGTTGTTTCATCTTTTTATCTAAATATGAGTTGCCGATTGCCAATGAGCACTTTATTGCATTTTTTCTTGCTATATGTCAGTCATGAGGGACCAGCATCGCAAGTTTTGCCGACACATTTAAAGTCCAGCTGGAGTATACTCAGGATATGCGACAACCACACACCTCAGGTCACTACATAGCACTGTCATAACCTTCATAGTGTCCCTGTAGTTTATTCTCATATAAGATAGTATAGTCATTGAGTCTGTCAAAATTGTACTTTTCGGAGTATTTTACCCTTGCTCCTGATTGCTTCGTTTTAGCTCACCTAACCCACAGGGTCAAGTTAAGTGTGATCGTTCGATGTTTTTCATCCGTTAAACATCAGTCGTCCCTCTGTCAAAAACTGCTTCAAACGACATCTACTTCTGAACGACTGGCAGGGTGGTAACCAAACACTAGAATGTTTATCTTGCCAGTTTCCACATATGTGCTCATCTTCGATGTGTGAATAATCATAATGCAAACTTCAAATATAAAGGAATGAAATTCGTTTACCTACAAATTACACACAAATTACACATTTAAGCACTCCAAAGATGGTCTAGATGCAATAATGTCTAACTTCAACACTCAAAAATATCAGCACAAAATATAGGGAGCACATGTTCAATGTGTGAACAATCATATTGCAACGTTTGAATATGAAGGAATGAAAAGTGCTCTAGTTACAGATTACACAAACCAGACAACCACTAAGCATTTCGGATGGAAGAAAATGTCTAAGTTCAAGAAGCCTAAAAATGGGAAAATAATTATCAAATGTGCACAAAATAGAAGGTGCACATGTTTAATGTATGAACAATCATTTTGTAAAATTTGAATATAAAGGAATGAAAACTGTTTGAGTTGCAGAGTACACAACCCAGACACTATCTAAGCATTTTGAACAGAAAAATGTCTAAGTTCAAGACCGCCAAAAATGATAATAAATATTCTTGAAATGTGTTCAAAATAAGAGGTGCACATTTTCAATCGGCGAACATTCATTATGCAAAGTTTGGCTATAAAGGAACGAATATTGTAGGATATATAGATTACACAAACTAGGCACCCCCTAAGCATTCCTGATGGGGAAAAATATCTAAGTTCACCACCCGTCAAAAATAAGAAAATATTTATCAAATGTGCATAAAATAGGTGGTGCATATCTTCAATGTGTGAACAATCACTATGCAATAGTTGAGTATTAAGGAATAAAAACTGTTAGATTTATAAATTACACAAAAGTAGGAAGTGAGTATGATCAGGAAATACCACAATCACAAACAGCAGACAACCCCGCGGCACCGCGAGGAAGAGCCGCTCAACCATCACGAGACACCAGGAAGACACATTAAGCAAAGCAATCAGCTCTCTCTTCCCCATCAAGATGATTGCAATACTAGAATGGACATAAAGTAGCTTTACAACAAAGCATAAAACAATTACAGACTCCCACAATGGGAGTAACAATAAACAAAAAAGTCAACAACAACAGAACCACCGCCTTAGAATGGACAGCAGCCTTAGCCACCGGGGGGCTTAAATGCATTTTACTGGTACCAAATCTTCGCCCTAGATTCTGCTGTTGTTGAAGTACCAGACACCCTTTAAGCATTTTTGATGGAAAAATGTCTAAGTTCAACACCGCTCAAAAAAGTCGTGAAATGTGCACCAAATTGAAAGTGCGCATTGTAAATATGTGAACAATCATGATGCAAAGTTTGAATAAAAAGGAATCTAAACAGTTTTGCAGTTACATATTACACAAACCAGGCACCCTCCAAACATTTTTTACGGAAACCCTCAAAAATAAAAAAAAAACTCGTGAAATGTGCAAAGAATAGAAGGCACACATCTTTAATATTAGAAAGTTTGAATAAAAAGGAATGAAAACTTTTGGAGTTACAGATTACACAAACTAGGCACCCCAAAAGTGTTGTGCACGGGCGACAGACTGACTAACAGACAGAGTGGACACATTACTAGACCTGCTTTTGCTAAAGCGATGCAGGTAATACGTTTGCACAATTGGTCATAAGGTGACCCTGTACTTTGATCCTATAGAAAAATGGCGTAGTAGATCTAAGGAAGGATAAGAAAGAAACCATGTTGCCTCTGAGAAACATTACCAATAAATGTAAGTAGAACGCGCAGTCGATGAGGTGCCATCGCAAATCTCTTTTGACCCCCAGCCCCCCCCCCCCCATTCTAAGTCCCATCCCTGGCGACAGAATGAAAATTTCATTCGATATGTTTTATATCTTTTATTTGTGAGAACACGCAAAAAGTTTGGTATAAATATCTTAGAAATTGAGTTTGTAATTTAAATTTAAGGATGTAACACCTTTTGACCTTACCCCAAGGTCACCAGGTTGACCTTATGATGAGCATTTTACTTGTATTCTGTTCCTCTTTTCATCCACGTTAATGTCTATATAAAACATGGAAATTTTCGAAAAAATGACCCCAGCATGGGCACTCCCGATGCCACCAAGTCTCAACCCTGGAGCATGACCCAGGCATCACAACAAAAATCCCGTTCAAAATGTTTAATATTTTTAATTGGTAAGAAAACACACACACACACACACACACACACACACACACACACACACACACACACACACACACACACACACACACACACACACACACACACACACACACACACACACACACACACACACACACAGAGAGTTTGGTATTAAAATCTTTGAAATTAACTTTGGTACATATAAGCCATGTTCAAATCATGAGATTCACGTGTTGTTCGAACTTGACAAAGCCTGTCTGGGCCCTGATTTGTTTGCATAACGTTAGACTGGGGAGCAATGCGGCCTTGACTGATCATTTCGCCTATGCTTTTGTTTGCGAAAACGTGACGTTGTGGCGACGTTATGACGTTCGAAAGTTTGACGCTGGCGTATTTTGTTTAGAAAAATCCAGTGTAAGAAAAAATTATATTATAGTGTTTAAGCGACGTTTTCAGTGTGGTTAGATTAAATCGGGTAAGCTATGCAAAAATAACGATCGTATATGTTTGTTTCGTTGCATTAACACTTGCATGGTCCCTCGGACGATGTTTGAACACTCGGCATAACGGCCTCGTGTTCAAACAGCTTCCTCTAGACTAAACAAATGTAAATGCATAAAACAACATGTGTGATCCTTATATTCTTGCATAGAATTCGTGACGCGAAGCTGTTTTTTGAAAACACAAAAATCCATGTGAAAATTATATGATTAATGTGCTGTTTGAACATGGCTTTAAACTTATCAAATAGTGGAGCGGGAAATGTCTGATTTTTGAGACAATCATGCACTTCCGGATACAAGCATGAGACTTTCAGATTATGTTCTTCAAACCTTTCTTGTAAATATTTTCTCGTTAGCCATCGCAATTGTTTCCATTTTCAAGATGGCTAACGGAAATTTCAAAATGGCTGCCAAATTCATATGTTACAGTACCTCACATTGTACAGTGTAAACATGACCTATAACCTCAAAAAATCAATAATCCAATGGGAGTCTGTATGTATCTGTCTTTGTTTACGTCCACATTATGGAAGTTTATCTGCACAGTGTGTAGTACTGGTTAGGCAGAGCGGAAAGTGACAAAAAGAAGGCACATGCAGATATAAGCATGAAACTTGCTAAAAATGTTCATGAGTATGAGTAACTTGAATATTTATCCTAAGCCAATCAAAATTGGCCTATTTTCAGGATGGTGGTACTAAAATCCAAGATGGCCGCAGCAAAAAAACGTCTTATCAGGAAATGAAGATTTTACACGATACAAAGCAATTAAAACATCTAAAATGGTATAGTAGGATGAAATATATCATAAAATAATATTGGTTACCTTGAATCAGCCCTATCTGATTATTAAAGAATCAGTTGTAAAATGGATGGAAATGGGGGGGGGGGGAGGGGGTAGGTTAAACGGACTAAAATGCGATGTTATCGTCAAACAATGGTAAAAATGCAAATAGATGTTGTTTGCGCTACAATCACATTATAAGCTATGAATTATGTAAGTACTAGATAAGCAATAAACAGGAACTGGAGCAATCAAACGCAACATATCGCTCTTAAAACCAAAATGATAATGATTAAAAATACAAATAGACCAAAATACAATGAGAACAAATGGCCAATCGAGTGGGCAGCTATTTCTCATAAGGTGGCCACTCAGCAACCCAAACAGAACTTAAAGTATAATGAACAAGCATAAGCATCATTACCAAAACTCTGACACCAAAAGAAATACTTATTATAATTAATGTAGGTAAGATTTAATGGTCAGATAAAATAAATCGGGGATTTTTAAAGGAAATGTGAATAAATTGTATAAAATTAGATCTTTGTCGAACTACTATATTTTCATGTAAAATCATAAAAAAAGAATACTGGAAAATGCATATTGCTTGGTACAATGTAATAAAGGGGCAAAGATCAGGAATCAATACAATCAAGTACCAAACCTGACCCAGGATACCCCATGGAAAGTGACAAATACACAATTTTACATAAAAACGAGAGCCAAGTGGTCAGCCCTTTCCAAGCAGGTGACCACAAGGCAGCAATTAACAGCCTCTGCTATAAGTAGCACTTCCAATTAGTACCCCCTTGTTGACTGGTCACAATAGCTCAAGTGGTAGAGCGTCCGTTTCTAGAGCTGGAGGTCGCAGGTTGAAAAAAACAAAACTCAGCCATATCACACTGAAATGATTCAAAATGGAACCAATTGCTACATTGCTTGGTTCTGAGCACAATCAGACATGCGATGGATTTTCTTATCTCACTCACTACTAACACAACTCACACTTATCTAAAAACTAAAAACAACAACAAAAATTTGCTTCCTAGTACTTGGCTCACCAAATGCCATCTGGTGTCTCCCTTGGTGGTTGAGATGTATCGAAAGAAAGATTTGAGTTTTTGAATGCTGAACTATGAAGCTCCAGTTGCATAGGGTGGTTACCTAGCTGTCGTGGCGCTATAATGATGATCAATACTATCAGGATTATACTATAGTGATTGACTCCTTTTGAAGTAAGGCTGAACAAACTTCTCCTTTTTCCATAAATGTTGATCCCTTTTAATTCTTATTTTGAGGACCCTCAAAATGCATATTCCGTACTGGTAAAGGGCGTGTATTGAAGTCTTCTGGTAAACGACTAAAGCCCAACATATATAACACCTATCTACCTACCTACCTTACCTTACCTAACCTAACCTAACCTCCCTACCTACTTACCTTAACCTTGGTTTTCAACTTACAACCTCCAGTTCCAGAACCGCATGCCCTACAACTTGAGCTATTGCGACAAGTCAACAAGGGGGCCTAATTATGGGAAGTGCTTTTTTATAGCAGGGACTCCCGCCATGAAAAAGGTTCCACCACCACAAGAGGAATGTGTGAATGTAAAGCAAGCATACTTCACTCATACTTTTAAAGAACCCACTGCACTGATAATCAAGGTATTCTTCCTTTGAAACCTGTCCCTGTCAGAACAAGAAAATATGTCATTGTAACTTATAATCTAGACGATTGTGTTATACATGTAGTAAGATGGGCTGCATACCATGCCTCAAAACATTGAGCACTGCAATTATAGCCTAGCATATCTGCTTTACTAAATTGACCAGACGCAGGTATAGCACCATCTGAGACTGAAGAGTCATGTATTATTGCCTCTAGTGTCACATGTTAGCATTATCAACGAGATATTAACAGGTAGAGTCCATGCTCGATAAGAGAAGAGTTGTGTAGTTGGTCACAGTATGGTACTTTATTCACCTCATTGGAGAAGTATAGAGGGTTTTCTTCATACTTCTAACTGTAAATCTGTTTCGTCATCCTACTCTATTGAGCACGGACTATAGAGGACAAGCAAAGAAGAAGAAAATCTATCCACAGCTTATGTTTTGGAGTCAAATATTGACTTATGAGCTTCTTATAATTATGCTCTATTCTTATCGCCATTATATAATATTACTTGTATCATTATTATTATCATTTTTTTATTATCTTAATTAATGATAGGCCTAAATGAATACATGTGTGGTTCCTTTTTCGAGCCACAAAAATAGGGTAGGTAGGTAGGCTCTAACATAAAACTAAGACATAACATTAAAACATGATGACGGCATTGATTATTCTACTGACTATTTAATAGTGTATATGGAGTCTGAGTGAACAAATTTTGATGTATTATAAAAAGGCCTAAATGATGTCACTACACTATTTTAAGCCCAAAACCTTTATATGGCAGTTAGTTCAGGAAATTGTTTTATTGAGTTCAAAACCTTTATATGGTAGTTAGTTCAGGTAATTATTTTATTGAGTTACGTTTAACACAGACAACCGTTTCAAAATTTTCAATATGCCTGTTTTAGTTTTTTTTTCCAAAGGCCATTTTTAATGTTTATGAAAGGGTAGGTAGGGGAAAAGGAACCACACTATATTCCTTTAAGCCTTATCATTAATACAAAATACATCATACCAAACAGTATGCATTGTCCAGTATTACAATCATTATTTACTTAGAAGTTATGGTAGTTTAAAAAGGAGAGAATTTTAGTTAATTTATTCACATTTTACCCTAATGACCCACATTTATACTATATGACCATTATATCAAACCTACAATAATTATAATAGGCAAAACTAATTCATAGTTTATAATAGGAGTGTAGCTCAGACCAGCAAATCAACATCTAGTTGCATTTCTACCATTGTTTGATGGCAACACAGCATTTTTAGTCAATTTTACTTAATTTTCCCCCATTTTGGCCCCATTTAACCCCTGTTCTCAAATAATATTGCTAATTTCAAGAAAACCTTTATCCTTTTATAATGTATTGCATCCAACAATACCATTTTAGATGTTATTTTAATTCTTTGTATGATGTAAAATCTTCATTTCATGATTTTACGCTCATTGTGGCGGCCATGTTGGATTTTAGCGCCGCCATCTTGAAAATTGACCAATTCGGATTGGCTAACGAGAAAAATTCCAACAACTCATGCTAATGAACAATCCTACCAAGTTTCATGCTTGTATCCGGATGTGCATGATTATTGTCACTTCCCGCTCCACTAATAAAAGTCTAAACTGGGTCCTGGTTTGTTTGACATGACATTACAAGGGAATGCGCTGCAGCCTTGATTGATTATTTTGCCAATGGTTTTTGTTCGCGAAAACGTTGCGTGCGCCTTTGACGTTGTGGCGACGTCTTGAAACTCGAAAGTTGACACTGACGCCATTTTGTTTTGAGGGTCCAGTGCAAGAATATGGATAATTTAATGCTTAAGCGACGTTTTCAGCGCAGTTCATATTGGAATCAGGTAAACTATGCGAGAATAACGATCACACTGACGGCCTCATGTTCGAACAATTTCCTTGGGACCAGCAAAAGTTTAATAACCATTCTCTGCCGTCTCAATGACTACATTTTAAAGCACATAACGTATTTTTCAGAGTAAGTAAGGGTGCAAAGATCAGGAATCGCTATAATCAAGTACCACACCTGAACCAGGATACCAAACGGAAAGCAACAAACCCACAGCCGGACACCACAAATGAGTGCCAAGAGGCCAGCCCCCCCCCCCCCATTATTTGTCATATTTGAGACGTGACATGGGATTTCCAACAATTAGGTATATGCAACCAGCAAAGCCTCAGATCAGCCTGCGCCTACGCACAGTCTGATTAGAGCCTTTGTTAGTCGCTTGAATATTATACGACTATTTAGCTGCTGAATGAACACCATTTGAAGTTTCTAAAAGGAGGCTGCACAAACTCGTCTGAGTCTACACTTGTCAAAATGCCTCATTGTTCGATATCACATGTTAAACTCCAATGCCTAAGAATGATCCCTGCTATTACATAATCATTATTGCTATGTGATCATAGTGACCATTCATTGTCTGGTGGACAGACTGTCAGATAACCTTCATTACATTAATAAATATGAAACAAGCGTAGCTTTGTGGAGGAATCCGTCCTTTATCCTACAGAGTCCCGTCACAGAGACAAGTCCATATTTACAACATGTCGGAACATGTAGACTGACATATTGTAATCACTTGACTTGACCTCATGTATTGGTGCGACTAATATGAGAAAATGGAGAAAAAAGCTTTTCGGCTAACAAAGGCAGATGATATGAAAGACTAATCAACAAACAACGTTAATTAAATGCCGTGTTTGCCACTACTTAGACGTTTTGTCGCTAATAGCGTTGTTTTTAATAATAGGTATCTTCACTTATTTTGAGAAAGTCCCTCAACTACATATTTAAAGTCAGTGTCAGGTATCAGCGTAAGGTGTCAGTCTGTGGTTAAAAATGTCTAATAGTAAGACAAGACAAGAAGAGTAGAGTAAAGAATGACGCAGCCCTGTTCCTAAGAGTAAGACAAGACAAGATAAGTAGAGTAAGGAATGACGCAGACCTGTTGCTAAGAATAAGACAAAACAAGAAGAGTAGAGTAAAGGATAAGCAGACCTGTTCATAATAGTAAGAAGAGACAAGAAGAGTAGAGTAAAGAATGACGCAGCCCTGTTCCTAAGAGTAAGACAAGACAAGATAAGTAGAGTAAGAAATGGCGCAGACCTGTTGCTAAAAACAAGACAAGACAAGAGGAGTAGATTAAAGAATGACGCAGACCTGTTGCTAAAAGTAAGACAAGACAAGAAAAGTAGAGTTAAGAATGACGCAGACATGTTGCTATGAGTAAGATGAGACGAGAAAAGTCGAGTTAAGAATGACGCAGACCTGTTGCTTAAAGTAAGACAAGAAAAGTAGAGTAAAGAATGACGCAGACCTGTGCTAAGAGTAAGACAAGACAAGAGGAGTAGAGTTAAGAATGACACAGACCTGTTTCTAAGAGTAAGAAAAGACAAGAAGAGTAGAGGAAAAAATGACGTAAACCTGTTGCTAAGAGTAAGATGAGACAAGAAGAGTAGAGTAAAGAATAACGCAGACATGTTGCTAAGAGTAAGACAAGACAAGAGGAGTAGAGTAAGAATGGCGCAGACCTGTTGTTAAGAGTAAGACAAGACAAGAAGGGTAGAGTAAAGAATGACGCAGATCTGTTGCTAAGAGTAAGACAAGACAAGAAGGGTAGAGTTTAGAATGAAATAGACCTGTTGCTAAAAGTAAGATGAGACAAGAAAAACAGAGAGAGAAGAACGGCGGAGACCTGCTGCTAAGGGTAAGACGAGACAAGAAGAGCAAAGAGTAGAATGATGCAGACATGTTTCTAAAAGTAAGGCAAGTCAAGAAGAGAAGCGAAAATAATGATGCAGATATGTTGCTGAAAGTAAGCAGAGACATGAAGAATAAAGAGAGAAATGAAGTAGACCTGTTGCTCAGAGCAAAATGAGACACGAATAGTAGAGGGAAGAAGGATGCAGACCTGTTGCTATGAGTAATACGAGACATAATGAGTAGAGAGACGAATGATGCAGAGTTGTTGCTTAGAATGATGCAAGACAAGAAGAGTAGAGAAGAACAATGGCACAGACCTGTTGCTACCAGTGTGATGAGACCTGAATAGTATAGAGGAGAGAAGAATCATGCAGACCTGTTGCTTAGGGTATGATGACATGAGAAGAGTAGAGTGAAGAATGACGCAGACCTGTTGCTAAGAGTGAGAAGAGATACTAAGAGTACAGAGAAAAATGATGCAGACATGTTGCTAAGAGTAGGATGAGACAAGATGAGTAGGGTAAGAATGACGCAGACCTGTTGCTAAATGTAGGATGAGATAAGAGGAGTAGAGAGGCACAGACTTCTTGTAAAAGGTAAGATGAGACAAGAAAAGTAGAGAGAATACTTACTCTGACCTGTTGCTAAGAGTAAGAAGAGATAAGAAGAGTACAGAGAAAATTGATGCAGACAGGTTGCTTAGAGTAAAATGAAACAAGAAGAGTAGAGAGAAAAATGACTCAGACCTGTAGCTAAGAGTAAGAAGAGATAAGAAGAGTACAGAGAAAATGATGCAGACATGTTGCTAAGAGTAAAGTGAGACAATAAGAGTAGAGAGAAAAATGGCGCAGACATTGTGCTAAGAATAAGATGCAAACCTGTTGCTACGGAATGACGAGACAAGATGAGTAGAGAGTTGAATGACATAGACCTGTTGCTAAAAGCAAGATAATATAAGAAGAGTTCAGAGAAGATTGACGCAGACCTGTTATTAGGAGCAAGATGAGACAAAACCAGTAGAGAGAATAATAACATAGACGCGTATTTAGAGTAAGATAAATTGAGAAGAGTAGAGCAAAGAATTACACAGACATGTTGCTTAGAGTAAGACGAGAAGAGTAGAGAAAGATGCAAACAGTTTAAAAAAAAACGACCAGACAAGCAGAATTGAGAGAAGAATGCTGCAGACCTGTTGCTATACATAAGATGAGACAAGATGACTGCAGAGAAGAAAGACACAGACATGTTGCTTAGAGTAAAGAGAGATAAGAAGAGTAGAGAGAAGAATGACGCAGATTGTTTCTTAGAGTAAGAATGTGACAAGAAGAGTATGGGAAGATTTACACAGACCTAGTTGCTAAGATTAAGATGAGACGAGAAGAGTACAGAGAAGAATGACGAAGACATGTAGCTAAGAGTTAGATGAGACAGGAAGAGAAAAGAAAAGCATGACGCGGACCTGTTGTTAAAAATAAGAAGAGACAAGAAAAGTAGAGAGAAGAAAGGCGCAGACCTGTCGCTAAGAATGATACAAGGCAAGGAGAGTAGAGAGATTAATGATGCAGACCTGTTGCTAAAGTTAAGATTAGACAAGGTGAGTAGAAAAAAGAACGGTGCAGACCTGTATCTACAAGTAAGATGAGCCATGAATAGTAGAGAGACGAATGGCACAGGCATGTTGCTAAGGGTAAGATGAGATACGACGAATAGAGAGAAGGTATGCAGACCTGTTACTAAGAGTAAGACGAGACAGGAAGAGTAGAGTAACGAATGAGGCAGAGCAGTTCTTTAGAGCAATATGAGACAAGACGAGTAGATGCGTAGAATAATAAAAGGACAAAAGAGTAAGGCATAGAATGATAAAGACCTGTTACAAAGAGTAGGGCGCGACAAGTAGAGTAGAGTATATAATGAGGCAGTCCTTTTTCTTAGAGTAAGACCAGCCAAGAAAAGTAGAGAAAATAATGTTGCAGACCTGTTGCTAAGAAATAATTGAGACACAAAGGGAAGAAAGAATGATGTAGACCTGTCCATAAGAGTAAGTTAAGCCATGAAGAATAGAGCGAAGAATAATGCAAACCTGTTGTAAAGAGTAAGAGAAGACAGGAAGAGAAGAGTAAAGGAAAGGGCAGTTGTTAAATGCAAATTGAGATACTAGTAGATTCAGAAAGAGCTAGAGCAGTTGCTTAGAATAAGAATGGACAAAAATGATACAATAAAGAATAATGCAGACCTGTTGCTAAGAGTTTTCTGTTTGTTTGTTTTGTTGCTTTACATCCCAAGTCAACAGCTAAGGTTATGGTGGGACAGTCAGTTCACCTTACAACACTTTTTCCTGGGCAAGCTTGAACAAGCCGCCAACCAGTACTTCTTGCACATATTTTTGTTAGTAACTGACAACAACCCTTCTAGAATGATTCAGCGGAAGGGAGAAGAATGGCCATAGAAATTATTCCATGATCAATCTGCAGGAAAGTATGGGACCTGGCTGGGATCGATCCCACGGCCCCTGGATTTGCAGTCAGACTCGTATCTGTAGCCAGACACGCTACCGACTGCGCTATGCGACCAGGTATGTTGCTAAGAGTAGGGGGAAACAAGTAGAGTAGAGTAAAGAATAAAAAACATCCTGTTTCTAAGAAGAGATAGGAGCACAGTGGTTCAGTGGTAAAGTGCTTGACTCAAGGCCGAGGGGCCGGGGATTCGAGCCTCATCTGCGTCACTGCGTCGTGGTCTTTGAGCAAGACACATTTACCATAGCTTAGTACTAGGTCAACTTAGAAAGACCTGTTCCTACATAACTGAAAGATTGTTGATGGGACGTAAAGAGTCAAATCAAACAAACAAAAAAAAGAGCAAGAGAATACAAGAAGAGCATAGGGAAGTGTCGCAGACCTGTTGCTAAGAGTTAAATGTGAAAAAAAAACTTGTAGATTCAGAAAGGTCTAGAGCAGTTGCTTTGAATAAGAAAAGACAAAACGGCTATGGTAAAGAATGATGCAGCCTGTTGGTAAGAGTAGGGCGTAACAAGTAGAGTAGAGTAAAGAATGACCCAGTTGTGTTTCGAAGAGTAAAGAGGGACAAAAAGAGCATTGGAAAGAATGTCGCTGACCTGCTGCTTAGAGTAAGAGGAGACCAGAAGAGTAAAGAGAGAAATGACAAAGACTGGTTGCTTAGACTTTAATCAGTCATTTTTATCAGACAGTGGATGCATGACTCTATCAGATATAGGATGCATGACTCTGACAGCGGATGCAGTAGACACTCTTTCAGCGGATGCAGGACTCTCTCCATCAGACAGCGGAAGCAGGAGGCACTCTATGAGACAGCGGATGCATGAAGCACTCTATCAGATAGCGAATGTAGGAGTCAGTATATCAGACAGCGGATGCAGGATTCACTGTATCACACAACGGATGCAGAAAGCACTCTTTCAGATAGCGGATGGAGGCGTTTCATTATCTGACAGTGGGTTCAGGAGGCACTCAATGACACAAAGCATGCATGACTATATCAGACAGTATATACAGGAGACATGCTGTCAAACAGCAGATGCAGGAGTCTCTTTATCAGACAGCTGATACAGGAGACATTTTTTTCAGACAGCGGATCAGGAGACACTCTATGATACAGTGGATTCAGGTCTTTCTCTATTTGATAGCGGATGCAGATGACACTCATTCAGAGAGCTTTATCAAATGGTGGATGCATAAGAAACTCGATCAAAAATCGAATAAAGGACTCTCTATCAGACAACAGATTCAGGACTCTAACTGTCAAACAGAAGATGCAGGACTCTATTCGACAGGGGATGCAGGAGTCATTCTATGAGACAGCGAATGCAGGAGTCTCTCTATCAGACAGGGGATTCAGGAATCTTTCTATCAGGAGGCGGATGCATTAGTCTCTCTATCAAATAGGAGTCACTAAATGAATCAGCGGATGCAGGAGAGACTATCAGAAAGGAGCTGCAGGAGTCTTTTATTATATCAGACATCGGATGCAGGACTTTCTCTTACAAAGAATGCTGTAGTCACTCCATCAGCAACACTCTATGATACAGAGGATGCAGGTCTTTCTCTTTTCAAAAGTGGATTCAGAAGGCACTCTTTCAGACAGCGGATGTAGGATTCACTCTATCAAACATCGGATGCAGGACTCTCAATCAGACAGCAGATGCAGTACTCTCTCTATCAGACAGCGGATGCAGGAGTCATTCTGTGATACAGCGGATGCAGGATTTATCAGACAGCAGATACAGTAATTCTGCTATCAGACATCGATTGCAGGGGAAATCTATCATACATTCGATGCAAGAGTATCTGTAATATACAGAAGATGCAGGCGTCTCTCTATCAGACAGCGGGTGAAGAAGTCTCTCTATCAGACAGCGGATGCAGGGCTCATTTTATCGGGAGTCTGGTGCAGGAGTCTCTATGAGACATCCGATGAAGCAGACACTCCATCACACTGGAGATGCAAGACTCTCTCTATTAGACATCAGATGCAGGACTCTCTCTCTTATAGACAGCGAATGCAGGAGTCACTCTACGAGACAGCGACTGCATGAGACACTCTACCTGACAACAGATGCAGAACTCTCTATACAATACAGCGGATGCTAGACTCTCTCTAGCAGAAAGCGGATGCAGGAGTCTCTGCTTGTATATCAGACAGCAGGTGCAATAGAAAACTAATGGGTGCAAGTTTCTCGTTTTTGAATAACTTATTTACCCTGAAGTATACAGAGCTGACTTGTATACTCTATCTAGAGCTTGAAAGCAAACATTGAGGATCAGGGACTTGGCTCTAAATGGGGTGGCTTAAAGACATTTTGTGCATAAATCAGCACGGATATGCAGGTATCTCCCTATAAGACATGGGATGCAGTAAAAACTCTATCAAACAGCGAGTTCAGAACTTTATCAGAAAGGGGATGCAGGAAAAACTCTATCAGACAGCGAGTTCAGAACTTTATCAGAATGCGGGTACAGGAGACACTCTATCAGACAGGAGATGCAAGAGTCTCTATAAGACAGCGGATGCAGGAGAAACTCTTATCAGACAGGAGATGCAGGATTCTCTATATCAAACAGCGAATGCAGGAGTCTTTGTTTGTTTTTGTTGCTTTACGTCCCATGTCAACAGCTATGGTCATTGCGGGATGGTCAGTTCACTTAACCACACTTTTTCCTGGGCAGGCTTGAGCAAGCGGTTAACCAGTAATTTGTGCACATACTTTCGCTTGTAACTGACAACAACCCTTCTTGAATAAATCAGCGGAAGGGAAGAGAATGACCGTAGAAATTATTTCATGATCAATCTCCACGAAAGTATGGTACCGGGCCGGGATCGAACTCGCGACCCCTGGATCTGCAGTCAGACACGCATCTGTAGCCAGACACGTTACTGACTGCGCTACGCGGCCCGGTAAAAGAGCAGCCTGTGAGATTCGAACCTAAAGTAAATTCTTTGTGGTTTAGTAATCCTCCTCGCTACCAATTGAGCTAACTCGAATCGATACAGGAGTCTCTCTATCAGACAGCGGATGCAGGAGACATTCTCAGACACCAGACGCAGGAGTCTCTCTATCAGACAGCGGATGCAGGAGGTACTCTTTCAGACAGCGGATGCAAGAGTATCTCTATCAGACAGCAGTAGCAGGAGACACTCTAACAGACAGGAGATGCAGGAGTCTCTCTATCAAACAGCAGATGCATGAGTGTCTCTATCAGAGAGCGGATGCTGGAGACACTCTAACAGACAGCAGATGCAGGAGTCTGTCTATAAGACAGTGGATGCAGAAGACACTCTATTAGACAGGAGATGCAAGAGTCTCTCTATCAGACATCGGATGCAGGTCTCTCTTCATTAGACAGCGGAAGCAGGAGTCTCTCTATCAGACACAGGATGCAGGAGACACTCTATAAGACAGTGGTTGCAGATGTCTTTCTATCAGAAAGCGGATGCAGGAGACACTTTATCAGACAGCGGATGCAGAATTCTCTCTATCACACAGCGGATGGATGCAGACGATACTCAATCAGACAGGGGATGCAGGAGTCTCTGTATCAGACATCAGATGCAGCTCTCTATTCATCAGACAACGGTTGCAGGAGTCTCTCTATCGGCCAGCGGATGTAGGGGACACTCTACCAGACAACGGATGCAGGAGTCTATCAGACAGCTGATGCAGGAGACACTTTGTCAGACAACGGTAACAGGGGTCTTTCTACCAGAATGCAGGTACAGGAGACACTCTATCAGACAGGAGATGCAGGATTCCTCCATCAGAAATTTGATGGATATCTTTCTTTATCAGACAACGAATGCAGGAGCATCTCTATCAAACAGCAGATGAAGGAGACAGTCTATCAGACATCGGATCAGGAGTCTCTCTATTAGACAGCGGACCTATGAGATACTCTATTTGACAGCCAATGCAGGAGTCTCTCTATCAGACATCGGATGCAGGTCTCTTTTTATCAGACAGCGAAAATGCAGGAGTCTCTCTCTCATACAGTGGATGCAGGATACCATCTATCAGACAGCCTATGCAGGAGACACTCTATCAGACAGCCGATGGGGGAGTCTCTCTATCAAACAGCGGGTGCAGGAGACAGTATGTCAGAAAGCTGATGCAGGAATCTCTCTATCAGACAGCAGATGCAGGAGATACTCTATCAGATAGAGGATGCAGGAGTCTCTCTATCATACAGCCAATGCAGGAGTCTCTCTATCCGAAAGCGGATGCAGGAGACAGTCTATCAGACAGCGGATGCATCAGACACACTATTAGACAACCGATGCAGTCGTCTCTCTATCAGACAGCGGATGCAGGAGACACTCTATCAGACAGCGGTCGCAAGAGTCTTGATATCAGACAGCGGAAGCAGGAGATACTCTATTAGACAGCTGATGCAGGAGTCTCTCTATATCACACAGCTGATACAGGAGACACTTTATCAGACAGCGGATGCAGGGGTCTCTCTATCAGCAGCGGATGCAGGAGATAATCTTTTAGACAGCAGATGCAGAAGTCTCTATATCAGACAGCGGATGCAGGAGTCACTTCATCAGACAGCGATTGCAGGAGACAATCTATCAACCAGCGGTTGCACGAGTCTCTTTATCAGACAGCGGATGCAGGAGTCTCTCTATCAGACAGCGGATGCAGGACGCATTTTATCAAGAGTCTTGTGCAGGAGTTCCTCTATGAGACATCGGATGCAGTAGACACTCTATCACACTGGTGATGCAGACTCTCTCTATTAGACATCAGATGCAGGACTCTCTCTTTCTCTTATAGAATATAGACAGCTGATGCAGGAGTCACTACCAGACAACGACTGCGCTAGACACTCTATCTGACAACAGATGCAGTACTCTTTTTACAAGACAGCGGATGTTAGACTCTCTCTAGCAGAAAGCGGATGCAGGAGCCTCTGCTTGTATATCAGACAGCAGGTGCAATAAAAACTATCGGGTGCAATTTTCTCGCTTTTGAATAACTTATTTACCCTGAAGTATACAGAGCTGACTTGTATACTCTATCTAGAGCTTGAAAGCATCCATTGAGGGTCAGGGACTTGACTCTAAATGGGGTGGCTTAAAGACATTTCGTGCAGAAATCAGACCGGATATGCATGTATCTCCCTATCAGACATTGGATGCAGGAGACAATCTATCAAACAGCGAGTTCAAGACTTTATAAGACAGCCGATGTAGGAGAAACTGTAATAGACAGGAGATGCAAGAGTCTCTATCAGACAGTGGATGCAAGAGAAACTCTATCAGAGAGGAGATGCAGGAGTATCTCCATCAGACAGCGGATGCCGGAGACACTCCATCAGACAGGAAACGCAGGTTTCTCTCTATCAGACATCGGATCAGGAGTCTCTCTATTAGACAGCGGACCTAGGAGATACTCTATTTGACAGCCAATGCAGGAGACACTCTCAGACAGCGGATGCAGGAGTCTTTATATCAGACAGTTGATGCAGAAATACTTTTTCAGTCATCGGATGCAGGTGTCTCTCTATCAAACAGCGGATGCAGGAGACTCTCTATCAGACAGCGATGCAGGAGACTATCAGACAGCAGATTCAGTAATCTATCTATTAGACAGCGGATGCAGGAGAATCTCTATTAGACAGCGTATGCAGGAGACACTCTATCAGACATCGAATGCAGGAGACTCTCTATCAGACAGTGGATGCAGGAGACCCTCTATCAGACAGCGGAAGCAGGAGTATCTTCATTAGACAGCGGATGCAGGAGTCTCTCTATCAGACAGCAGATGCAGAAGTCTCTCTACCAGACAGCATATGCAGGAGACACTCTATCAGACAGCGGATGCAGGAGTCTCTCTATCAGACAGCGGATGCAGGAGTCTCCCTATCAGACAGCAGATACAGGAGACTCTCTATCAGACAGCGGATGCAGGAGTATCTCTATCAGATAGCGGATGCAGGAGACACTCTATCAGACAGTGGATGCAAGAGACTCTCTATCAGACAGGGGGTGCAGTAGTCTTTCCATCAGACAGCGGATGCAGAAAACATTCTATCAGTCAGCGGATGCAGGAGTCTCTCCGTCAGACACTGGGTGCAGTAGACATTCTGTCAGACAGCGGATGCAGGATACATTCTATCAGACAGTGGGTGCAGGAGTCTCTCTATCAGATGGCGGATGCAGGAGCATCTCCATCTGACAGCGGATGCCGTTGTTTCTCCATCAGACAGCAGATCGGGAGACTCCCTATCAGACAGCGGCTGCAGGAGACACTCTATCAGACAGTGGATGCAGGTGTTTCTCCATCAGATAGCAGATGAAGGAGACTCTCTATATCAGACAGCGGATGCAGGTGGCTCTCTATCAGACAGCGGATGCTGAATGCACTCTATCAGACAGCGGATGCAGGAGACTCTCTATGAGACAGCAGATACAGTAGACACTCTATTAGACAGCGGATGCAGGAGTATCTCCATCTGACAGCGGATGCCGGAGTTTCTCCATCAGACAGCAGATCAGGAGACTCTCTTTTAGACAGTGGATGAAGGAGACTCTCTATCAGACAGCGGATGCAGGTGTCTCTCCATCAGACAGCAGATGAAAGAGACTCTCTATTAGACAGCGGATGCAGGAGGCTCTCTATCAGATAGCGGATGCAGGATGCACTCTATCAGACAGCGGATGCAAGAGACTCTCCATCAGACATCGGATGCAGGAGACTCTCTATCAGACAGCGGATGCAGGAGACTCTCTTTCAGACATGGGATACAGGAAAATCTCTATCAGACAGCGGATGCAGGAGACACTATCAGACAGCGGATGCAGGAGACTCTCCATCAGACAGCGGATACAGGAGTATATCCATCAGACAGCAAATGCAGGAGTATCTCCATTAGACAGCGGATGCAGGAGACTCTCTATCAGACAGCGGATGCCAGAGACTCTCTATCAGACAGCGGATGCAGGTGTTTCTCTATCAGACAGCGGATGCAGGAGTCTCTCTATCAGACAGAGAATGCAGGAGATGCTCTATCAGACAGCGGATGCAGGAGGCTCTCTATCAGGCTGCGGATGCAGGAGTCTCTCTATCAGACTTCGGATGCAGGAGACACTCTATTAGACAGCGAATGCAGGAGACTTTCAGTTTCTATCAAACAGCAAATGCAGGAGACTCTCTATCTGACAGCGGATGCAGGAGACTTCCTATCAGACAGCTGATGCAGGAGAATCACTATCAGACAGCGAAGCAGGAGACACTCTATCAGACAGCGGATACAGGAGTCTCTCCATCAGACAGCGGATGCTGGAGTATTTCCATCAGAGAGCGAATGCAGGTGACACTCTATCAGACAGCGGTTGCAGAAGACTCTCTATTAGACAGCTGATGCAGGAGACTCTCTATTAGACAGCTGATGCAGGAGACTCCCTATCAGACAGCGGATGCATGGGGCTCTCTATCCGACAGCGGGTGCAGGAGACTCTATCAGAGAGCGGATGCATGAGACACTCTATCAAACAGCCGATACAGGAGTCTCTCAATCAGACAGCGGATGCAGGAGTACCTCCATCAGACAGCGGATGCAGGAGTTTCTCTATCAGACAGCGAATGCAGGAGACTCTCTGTCAGACAGCGGATGCAAGAGTCTCTCTATCAGACAGCGGATACAGGATACTATCTATCAGACAGCAGATACAGGAGACACTCTATCAGATAGCAGATGCAGGAGTATCTAGATCAGAGAGCGGATGCAGGAGTATCTCCCTCAGACAGCGGATGCAGGAGTATCTGCATCAGACAGCAGATGCAGGATGCACTCTATCAGAGAGGGGATGCAGGGGACTTTCTATCAGACAGCGGATTCAGGAGACTCTCTATCAGACAGCGGATGCAGGACTATCTCTATCAGACAGTGGATGCAGGAGTCTCTCTATCAGACAGCAGATGCAGGAGACACTCTATCAAAGAGCAGATGCGGCAGTATCATTATCTGACATTGGATGCAGGAGTATATTCATCAGACCAGAAATTCAGGAGACTCTCTTTCAGACAGCGGATGCAGGAGTCTCATAATCAGAAAGCTGATGCAGGAGTATATCTATCAGACAGCGGATGCAGAAGTATCTCCATCAGGCATTACATGCAGGAGACACTCTATCAGACAGCGGATGCAGGAGATAGAAAGAGAAGCTCCTGCATCCGCTGTCTCATAGAGTGTCTGCTGCATCCGCTGTCTGATAGAGTGACTCCTGCATTCGCTGTCAGATGGAGATACTCCTGCACCTGCTGTCTGATAGAGTGTCTCCTGTATCTGCTGTGTGATAGTTAGTCTCCTATATCTGCTGTCTGATAGAGCGACTCTTGCATCCGCTGTCTGACAGAGTCTCCTGCATCGGCTGTTTAATAGAGAGTCTCATGCATTCGCTGTCTGATAGAGAGACTCCTACATCCGCTTTCTGATAGAGAGACACCTGCGTCCGTTGCATGATAGAGAGTCCCTTGCATCCGCTGTCTGATTGAGAGACTCAGGCATCCGCTGTCTAATGGAGATACTCCTGCATCCGCTGTCTGATAGAAAGACACCTGCATCGGCTGTCTACTAGAGGGACACCTGCATCCGCTGTCTGAAAGAGACTCTTTTGCATCCGCTGTCTGATGGAGATACTCCTGCATCCGCTGTCTGATTGAGTTACTCCTGCATCCGCTGTCTGATAGAGACTCTCCTGCATCCGCTGTCTGATAGAAAGTCCCCTGCATCCCCTCTCTGATAGAGTGCATCCTGCATCTGCTGTCTGATGCAGATACTCCTGCATCCGCTGTCTGAGGGAGATACTCCTGCATCCGCTCTCTGATCTAGATACTCCTGCATCTGCTATCTGATAGAGTGTCTCCTGTATCTGCTGTCTGATAGATAGTATCCTGTATCCGCTGTCTGATAGAGAGACTCTTGCATCCGCTGTCTGACAGAGAGTCTCCTGCATCAACTGTTTGATAGAGAGTCTCATGCCATAGCTGTCTGATAGAGAGACACATGCATCCGTTGCCTGATAGAGAGTCCCTTGCATCCGCTGTCTGATTGAGAGACTTCTGAATCTGCTGTCTTATGGATCTTCCTGCATCCGCTGTCTGATAGAGAGACACCTGCATCCGCTGTCTACTAAAGGGACACCTGCATCCGCTGTCTGAAAGAGACTCTCCTCGTCTGCTGTCTGATGGAGTCATCCTTCATCTGCAGTCTGATTGAGCTACTCCTGCATCCGCTGTCTGATAGAGACTCTCCTGTATTCGCTGTCTTAGAGAAAGTCCCCTGCATCCGCTTTCTAATAGAGTGCATCCTGCATCTGCTGTCTGGTGGAGATACTCCTGTATCCGCTGTCTGATGGAGATACTCCTGCATCCGCTGTCTGCGGGAGATACTCCTGCGTCCGCTCTCTGATGGAGATACTCCTGCATCCGCTGTCTGATATAGTGTCTCCTGCATCCACTGCCTGATAGAGAGTTTCTTGCATTCGCTGTCTGATAGACAGTCTCCTGCACCGCTGTCTGATAGAGAGTCTCCTGCAACCGCTGTGTGATAGAGTGCCTCTCCATCAGACCTGCGGATGCAGTAGTATCTTCATCAGACAGCGGATGCAGAAGACACTCTCTCAGACAGTAGATGCAGGAGACATTCTATCAGACAGCGGATGCAAGAGACACTCTAACAGACAGTGGATGCAGGAGACTCTCTCTCAGGCAGCGAAAGCAGGAGACTCTCTATCTGACAGCGAAGCTAGAGACTCTATCAGACAACAGATGCATGAGACACTCTATCAGACAGCCGATACAGGAGTCTCTCAATCAAACAGCAGATGCAGGAGTATATCAATCAGACAGCGGATGCAGGAGTATCACCATCAGACAGCGGATGCAGGAGACACTCTATCAGACAGTGGATGCAATAGATAGAGAGAGAGGCTCCTGCATCCGCTGTCTCTTAGAGAGTCTGCTGCATCCGCTGTCTGATAGAGAGACTCCTGCATCCGCTGTCTTATGGAGATACTCCAGCATCCGCTGTCTGATAGAGTGTCTCCTGCATCTGCTGTCTGATAGATAGTCTCTTGTATTTGCTGTCTGATATAGAGGCTCCTGCATCCACTGTCTGACAGAGAGTATTCTGCATCCGCTGTCTAAAAGAGAGTCTCATGCATTCGCTGTCTGATAGTGAGACTCCTGCATCCGCTGTCTGATAGAGAGACTCCTGCATCCGCTGTCTTATGGAGATACTCAAGCATCTGCTGTCTGATAGAGTGTCTCCTGCATCTGCTGTCTGATAGATAGTCTCCTGTATTTGCTGTCTGATAGAGAGGCTCCTGCATCCGCTGTCTGACAGAGAGTAGTCTGCATCCGCTGTCTGATAGAGAGTCTCATGTATTCGCTGTCAAATAGAGGGACACCTGCATCTGCTGTCTGAAAGAGACTCCTGCATCCGCTGTCTGATAGAGATACTCCTGCATCCGCTGTCTGATTGAGATACTCCTGCATCCGCTGTCTGATTGAGTTACTCCTGCATCCACTGTCTAATAGAGACTCTCCTGCAATCGCTGTCTGATAGAGTTTCTCCTGCATCCACTGTCTGATATATACTCTTGCATCTCCTGTCTATTAGAGTTTCTCCTACATCCGCTGTCTGATAAAGTCCTGAACTCGCTGTTCGATAGATTGTCTTCTGCATCCCATGTCTGATATGGAGATATCAGACAACGGATGCAGGTGTATCTCCATCAGACAGCGGATGCAGGGGTATCTCTATCAGACAGCGCATGCTTTAGACTCTCTATCAGACAGCGGATGCATGAGTAGCTCCATCAGACAGCGGATGCAGGAGACTCTATCAGACAGCGGATACAGGAGTCACTCTATCAGACAGCGGATGCAGGAGACTCTCTATCAGACAGCAGATGCAAGAGACACTCTATCAGACAACGAATGCAGGAGTATTTCCATCAGACAGCGGATGCAGGAGTCTCTATCAGACAGCCGATGCAGGAGACTCTCTATCACACAGCGGATGCAGGAGACTCTCTATCAGACAGCGTATGCAGGAGACACTCTATCAGACAGCGGATGCAGAAGTCTCTCCATCCGACAGCGGATGCAGGAATATCAGCATCAGACAGCAGATGCAGGAGACTCTCTATCAGACAGCGGATGCAGGAGATACTCTATCTGACAGTGGATGCAGGGGTCTCTCTATCAGACAGCGGATGCAGGAGTCTCTCTTTCAGACAGCGAATGCAGGAGACACTCAATCAGACAGCGGATGCAGGAGACTCTCTATCAGACTGCGGATGCAGGAGTGTCTCTATCAGACAGCAGATGCAGGAGACACTCTATCAGACAGCGGATGCAGGAGTATCTCGATCAGACAGAGGATGCAGAAGTCTCTCTATCAGACAGCGGATGCAGACGAATCTCCATCAGACAGCGGATGCAGGAGTATCCTCATCATACAGCGGATGCAGAAGTCTCTCTATCAGACAGAGCATGCAGAAGATTCTCCATCAGACAGCGGATGCAGGAGACTCTCAATCAGACAGCGGATGCAGGAGACTTTCTATCAGACAGCGGATGCAGGAGACTCTCCATCAGACAGCCGATGTAGGAGTTTCTCCATTAGACAGCGGATGCAGGAGAATCTCCATCAGACAGCGGATGAAGGAGACACTCTAATAGACAGCGGATGCATGAGGCTCTCTATCAGACAGCGTATGCAGGATACTCTCTATCAGACAGCGGATGCAGAAGTCTATCTATCAGACAGCGGATGCGGGAGACTTTCTATCAGACAACGGATGCAGGAGACTATCTATCAGACAGCGATTGCAGGAGACTCTCTATCAGACAGCGGATGCATTAGAAATTCTATCATACAGCGGATGCAGGAGATACTCTTTCAGTCAGCGGATGCAGGTGTCTCTCTATCAAACAGCGGATGCAGGAGACTCTCTATCAGACAGCGGATGCAGGAGACACTCAATCAGAGAGCAGATGCAGGAGACTCTCTGGCAGACAGCGGATGCAGAAGTGTCTCTATCAGACAGCGAATGCAGGAGACACTCAATTAGACAGCGGATGCAGGAGACTCTCTATCAAACAGCGGATGCAGGAGTGTCTCTTTCAGACAGCTGATGCAGGAGACACTCTATCAGACAGCGGATGCAGGAGTATCTCGATCAGACAGAGGATGCAGACGTCTCTAAATCAGACAGCGGATGCAGAAGACTCTCCATCAGACAGCGGATGCAGGAGTATCCCCATCAGACAGCGGATGTAGAAGTCTCTCTTTCAGACAGCGGATGCAAAAAACTCTCCATCAGACAGCGGATGCAGGAGACTCTCAATCAGACAGCGGATGCAGGAGACTCTCCATCAGACAGCGGATGTAGGAGTTTGTCTCGGATGCAGGAGTATCTCCATCAGACAGCGGATGAAGGAGACACTCTATCAGACAGCGGATGCATGAGACTCTCTATCAGACAGCCGATGCATGAGACTCTCTATCAGACAGCGGATGCAGGATACTCGATATCAGACAGCGGAAGCAGGAGATACACTATTAGAAAGCTGATTTCTTAGTCCCTCTATATTAGATAGCTGATGCAGAAGACACTTTATCAGACAACGGATGCATGAGTATCTCTATCAGACAGCGGATGCATGAGACTCTTTATCAGACAGCGGATGCATAAGTATCTCTATCAGACAGCGGATGCAGGAGACTTTCAATCAGAGAGCGGATGCAGGAGACTCTCTTTCAGACAGCAGAGGCAAGAGACACTCTTTCAGACAGCGGATGCAGGAGTATCTCTATCAGACAGCGGATGCAGGAGACTCTCTATCAGACAGCGGATGCAGGAGACTCTCTATCAGACAGCGGATGCAGGAATATCTCTCTCAGACAGCGGATATAGGAGTCACTCTATCAGACAGCGGATGCAGGCGACTCTCTATCAGACAGCAGATGCAAGAGAAACTCTATCAGACAACGGATGCAGGTGTGTCTCCATCAGACAGCGGATGCAGGAGTATCTCTATCAGACAGCGCATTCAGGAGACTCTCTATCAGACAGCAGAGGCAAGAGACACTCTTTCAGACAACGGATGCAGGAGTATCTCTATCAGACAGCGGATGCAGGAGACTCTTTATCAGACAGCAGAGGCAAGAGACACTCTTTCAGACAACGGATGCAGGAGTATCTCTATCAGACAGCGGATGCAGGAGACTCTCTATCAGACAGCGGATGCAGGAGACTCTCTATCAGACAGCGGATGCAGGAGACACTCTATCAGACAGCGGATGCAGAAGTCTCTCCATCTGACAGCGGATGCAGGAGTATCTCCATTAGACAACGGATGCAGGAGGAACTCTATCAGACAGCGGATGCAGGAGACTCTCCATCAGACAGCGGAAGCAGGAGGAACTCTATCAGACAGCGGTTGCAGAAGACTCTCCATCAGACAGCCGATGCAGGAGTATCTCCATCAAACAGCGGATGCAGGAGGAACTCTATCAGACAGCGGATGCAGAAGACTCTCCATCAGAAAACGGAAGCAGGGGACTCTCTATCAGACAGGGGATGCAGGAGACTCTCTATCAGACAGCCGATGCAGGAGACTTTCTATCAGACAGCCGATGCAGGAGTCTCTCCATTAGACAGCAGATTCAGGAGTACCTCCATCAGACAATGGATGCAGGAGTATCCCAATCAGACAGCGGATGCGGGAGACTCTCTATCAGACAGTGGATGCAGGAGACACTTTATCAGACAGCGGATGCAGGAGAGTCTCGATCAGACAACGGATGCAGGAGACTCTCTATCAGACCGCGGATGCAGGAGACTCTCAATCAGACAGCGGATGCAGGAGTTTCAGCATCAGACAGCAGATGCAGGAGACTCTCTATCATACAGCGGATGCAGGAGACTCTCTATCAGACAGCGGATGCAGGGGTCTCTCTATCAGACAGCGGATGCAGGAGTCTCTCTATCAGACAGCGAATGCAGGAGACACTCAATCAGACAGCGGATGCAGGAGACTCTCTATCAGACAACGGAGGCAGGAGTGTCTCTATCAGACAGCAGATGCAGGAGACACTCTATCAGACAGCGGATGCAGGAGTATCTCCATCAGACAGAGGATGCAGAAGTCTCTCTATTAGACAGCGGACGCAGGAGACATTCTATCACACGGCGGATGCAGGAGACTCTCTATCAGACAGCGGATGCAGGAGACTCTCTATCAGACAGCGGATGCAGCAGTATCTCTATCAGACATCGGATGCAAGAGACTCACTATCAGACAGCGGATGCAGGAGACACTCTATCAGACAGTGGATGCAGGTGTCTCTCCATCAGACAGCGGATGTAGAAGTTTTCCATTAGGCAGCGGATGCAGGAGTATCTCCATCAGACAGCGGATGCAGAAGTCTCTGAATCAGACAGCGGATGCGGGAGACTTTCTATCAGACAGCGGATGCAGGAGACTACCTATCAAACAGCAGTTGCAGGAGACTCTCTATCAGACAGCGGATGCAGGAGGCACTCAATCAGACAGCGGATGCAGAAGACTCTCCATCAGAGAGCGGATGCAGGAGTATCTCCATCAGACAGCGGATGCAGGAGGAACTCTATCAGACAGCGGATGCAGGAGACTCTCCATCAGACAGCGGAAGCAGGAGGAACTCTATCAGACAGCGGATGCAGAAGACTCTCCATCATACAGCGGATGCAGGAGTACCTCCGTCAGACAGCGGATGCAGGAGGAACTCTATCAGACAGCGGATGCAGAAGACTCACCATCAGACAGCGGAAGCAGGAGACTCTCTATCAGACAGGAGATGCAGGAGACTCTCTATCAGACAGCGGATGCAGGAGACTATCTATCAGACAGCGGTTGCAGGAGACTCTCTATCAGACAGCGGATGCATTAGAAATTCTATCAGGAGATATTCTATGCAGGAGATATTCTTTCAGTCAGCTGATTCAGGTGTCTCTCTATCAAACAGCGGATGCAGGAGACTCTCTATCAGACAGCGGATGCAGGAGACTATCAGACAGCGGATGCAGGAGACTCTCTATCAGACAGCGGATGCAGGAGACTATCAGACAGCGGATGCCGGAGACACTCTATCAGACAGCGGATGTAGGAGACACTATATCAGTCAGCGGATGTAGGAGTATCTCCATCAGACAGCGGATCCAGGAGTATCTCCATCAGACAGCCAATGCAGGAAACTCTCTATCAGACAGCGGATGCAGGAGACACTCAATCAGACAGCAGATGCAGGAGTGTCTCCAACAGACAGCGGATGTAGGAGTTTCTCCATTAGACAGCGGATGCAGGAGTATCTCCATCAGACAGCGAATGCAGAAGTCTCTATATCAGACAGCGGATGCGGGAGACGTTCTATCAGACAGCGGATGCAGGAGACTACCTATCAGACAGCGGTTGCAGGAGACTCTCTATCAGACAGCAGATGCATTAGAAATTCTATCAGACAGCGGATGCAGGAGACTATCAGACAGCGGATGCAGGAGGCACTTTATCAGACAGCGGATGCAGAAGACTCTCCATCAGACAGCGGATGCAGGAGTATCTCCATCAGACAGCGAATGCAGGAGGAACTCTATCAGACAGCGGATGCAGGAGACTATCTATCAGACAGTGGTTGCAGGAGACTCTCTATCAGACTGCGAATGCATAAGAAATTCTATCAGACAGCAGATGCAGGAGGTACTCTTTCAGTCAGTGGGTGCAGGTGTCTCTCTATCAAACAGCGGATGTAGGAGACTCTCTATCAGACAGCGGATACAGGAGACTCTCTATCAGACAGCGGATGCAGGAGACTCTCTATCAGACAGCGGATGCAGGAGACTATCAGACAGCGGATGCAGGAGACACTCTATCAGACAGCGGATGCAGGAGAGACTATATCAGACAGCGGATGCAGGAGTATCTCCATCAGACAGCGGATGCAGGAGTATCTCCATCAGACAGCGCATACAGGAATATCTCCATCAGACAGTAGATGCAGGATGCACTCTATCAGACAGCGGATGCAGGGGACTTTCTATCAGACAGCGAATGCAGGAGAGTCTCTATCAGACAGCTGATGCAGGAGATTCTCTATCAGACAGCGGATGCAAAAGACACTCTATCAGACAGTGGATGCAGGAGTCACTCTACTGGACAGGGGATGCAGAAAACTTTCCATCAGACAGCGGATGCAGGAGTATCTCCATCAGACAGCGGATGCAGGAGACTCTCTATCAGAAAGTGGATGCAGGAGACACTCTATCAGACAACGGATGCAGGAGTCTCTCTATCAGACAGCTGATGCAGGAGTCTCTCTATCAGACAGCGAATGCAGGAGACTCTCTATCAGACAGGGGATGCAGGAGACTCTCTATCAGACAGCGGACGCAAGAGTCTCTCTATTAGTAAGCGGGTGCAGAAGAAACTCTATCAGACAGCGGATTCAAGAGACTCTCTATTAGACAGCGGATGCAGGAGACACTCTATCAGACAGCGGATGCAGAAGTCTCTCCATCAGACAGCGGATGCAAGAGTATCTCAATCAGACAGCGGATGCAGGGATTTCTCCATCAGACAGTTGATACAGGAGATTCTCTATCAGACAGCGGATGCAAAAGACACTCTATCAGACAGTGGATGCAGGAGTCACTCTACAGGACAGGGGATGCAGAAGACTTTCCATCAGACAGCGGATGCAGGAGTATCTCCATCAGACAGCGGATGCAGGAGACTCTCTATCAGAAAGTGGATGCAGGAGACACTCAATCAGACAACAGATACAGGAGACTTTCTATCAGACAACGGATGCAGGAGACTCTCTATCAGACCGCGTATGCAGGAGACTCTCTATCAGACAGGGGATGCAGGAGACTCTCTATCAGACAGCGTATGCAGGAGACTCTCTATCAGACAGCCGATGCAGGAGACTCTCTATCATACAGCCAATACAGGAGTCTCTCCATCAGACAGCAGATTCAGGAGTATCTCCATCAGACAGCGGATGCAGGAGTATCCCCATCAGACAGCGGATGCAAGAGACTCTCAATCAGATAGCGATGCAGGAGACACTTTATCAGACAGCGGATGCAGGAGTCTCTATCAGACAGCGGATGCAGGTGTCTCTCTATCAGACAGCGGATACAGGTGTTTCTCTATCAGAAAGCGAATGCAGGAGACTCTCTATCAGACAGCTGATGCAGGAGACTCTCTATCAGACAGCGGATGCAGGACTCTCGATATCAGACAGCGGAAGCAGGAGATACACTATTAGAAAGCTGATTCCTTAGTCCCTCTATTTCAGATAGCTGATGCAGAAGACACTTCATCAGACAGCGGATGCATGAGTATCTCTATCAGACAGCGGATGCAGGAGGAACTCTATCAGACAGCGGATGCAGGAGACTCTCTATCAGACAGTGGATGCAGGAGACATTCTATCAGACAGCGGATGCAGGAGACTTTCTATCAAACAACGGATGCAGGAGACTTTCTATCACACCGCGGATGCAGGAGACTCTCTATTTAACAGGGGATGCAGGAGACATTCTATCAGACAGCGGATGCAGAAGTCTCTCCATCAGACAGCGGATGCAAGAGTATCTCAATCAGACAGCGGATGCAGGAGTTTCTCCATCAGACAGTTGATACAGGAGACACTCAATCAGACAACAGATACAGGAGACTTTCTATCAAACAACGGATGCAGGAGACTTTCTATCACACCGCGGATGCAGGAGACTCTCTATTTAACAGGGGATGCAGGAGACTCTATATCAGACAGCGTATGCAGGAGACTCTCTATCAGAGAGCGGATGCATGAGACTCTCTATCAGACAGCCGATACAGGAGTCTCTCCATCAGACAGCAGATTCAGGAGTATCTCCATCAGACAGCGAATGCAGGAGTATCCCCATCAGACAGCGGATGCAAGAGACTCTCTATCAGATAGCGATGCAGGAGACACTTTATCAGACAGCGGATGCAGGAGTCTCTATCAGACAGCGGATGCAGGTGTATCTCTATCAGACAGCGGATTCAGGTGTTCCTCTATCAGACAGCGAATGCAGGAGACTCTCTATCAGACAGCTGATGCAGGAGACTCTCTATCAGACAGCGGATGCAGGAGTCTTGATATCAGACAGCGGAAGCAGGAAATACACTATTAGAAAGCTGATTATTTAGTCCCTCTATATCAGACAGCGGATGCATGAGTATCTCTATCAGACAGCGGATGCAGGAGACTCTCTATCAGACAGCGGATGCATGAGTATCTCTATCAGACAGCGGATGCAGGAGACTCTCTATCAGACAGCGGATGCAGGAGACTCTCTATCAGACAGCGGATACAGGAGTCACTCTATCAGACAGCGGATGAAGGCGACTCTCTAATAGACAGCAGATGCCAGAGACACTCTATCAGACAACGGATGCAGGTGTATATCCATCAGACAGCGGATGCAGGAGTATCTCTATCAGACAGCGCATGCAGGAGACTCTCTATCAGACAGCGGATGCAGGAGTCACTCTATCAGACAGGGGATGCAGGAAACTCTCTATCAGACAGCAGATGCAAGAGACACTCTATCAGACAACTGATGCAGGAGTATCTCTATCTGACAGCGGATGCAGGAGACTCTCTATCAGACAGCGGATGCAGGAGACTCTCTATCAGACAGCGGATGCAGGAGACACTAGTTCAGACAGCAGATGCAGAAGTCTCTCCATCTGACAGCGGTTGCAGGAGTATCTCCATCAGACAACGGATGCAGGAGTATCCCAATCAGACAGCGGATGCAGGAGACTCTCCATCAGACAGCGGAAGCAGGAGGAACTATGTCAGACAGCGGATGCAGAAGACTCTCCATCAGACAGCGGAAGCAGGAGACTCTCTATCAGACAGGGGAAGCAGGAGACTCTCTATCAGACAGCGGATGCAGGAGACTTTCTATCAGACAGCCGATGCAGGAGTCTCTCCATTAGACAGCAGATTCAGGAGTACCTCCATCAGACAATGGATGCAGGAGTTTCCCAATCAGTCAGCGGATGCAGGAGTCTCTCTATCAGACAGCGGATGCAGGAGACACTTTATCAGACAGCGGATGCAGGAGACTCTCTATCAGACCGCGGATGCAGGAGACTCTCTATCAGACAGCTGATGCAGGAAATTCAGCATCAGACAGCAGATGCAGGAGACTCTCTATCATACAGCAGATGCAGGAAACACTCTATCTGACAGCGGATGCAGGGGTATCTCTATCTGACAGCGGATGCAGGAGTCTCTCTAGCAGGCAGCGACTGCAGGAGACAACCATTCAGACAGCGGATGCAGGAGACAACCATTCAGACAGCGGATGCAGGAGACAACCATTCAGACAGCGGATGCAGGAGTGTCTCTATCAGAAAACAGATGCAGGAGACACTCTATCAGACAGCGGATGCAGGAGTATCTCCATGAGACAGAGGATGCAGAAGTCTCTCTATCAGACAGCGGATGCAGGAGACTTTCTATCAGACAGCAGATGCAGGAGACACTCTATCAGACAGCGGATGCAGCAGTATCTCTATCAGACATCGGATGCAGGTGTCTCTCCATCAGACAGCGGATGTAGGAGTTTCTCCATTAGAAAGCGGATGCAGGAGTATCTCCACCAAACAGCTGGTGCAGAAGTCTCTATATCAGACAGCGGATGCGGGAGACTTTCTATCAGACAGCGGATGCAAGAGACTATCTATCAGACAGCGGATGCATTAGAAATTCTATCAGACAGCGGATGCAGGGGACTCTCTATCAGACAGCGGATGCAGGAGGCACTCTATCAGACAGCGGATGCAGAAGACTCTCCATCAGACAGCGGATGCAGGAGTATCTCCATCAGACAGCGGATGCAGGAGGAACTCTATCAGACAGCGGATGCAGGAGTATCTCCATCAGACAGCTGATGCAGGAGGAACTCTATCAGACAGCGGATGCAGAAGACTCTCTATCAGACAGCGGATGCAGGAGACTTTCTATCAGACAGCCGATGCAGGAGTCTCTCCATTAGACAGCAGATTCAGGAGTATCTTCCATCAGACAGTGGATGCAGGCGTATCCCAATCAGACAGCGGATGCAGGTACTCTCTATCAGACAGCGGATACAGGAGACACTTCATCAGACAGCGGATGCAGGAGGAACTCTTTCAGAAAGCGGATGCAGGTGTCTCTCTATCAAACAGCAGATTCAGGTGTCTCTCTATCAGACAGCGAAGGCAAGAGACTCTCTTTCAGACAGCGGATGCAGGAGACTCTCTATCAGACAGCGGATGCAGGAGTCTCAATATCAGACAGCGGAAGCAGGAGATACTCTTTTAGACAGCTGATGCAGGCGTCTCTCTATATCAGACAGCTGATGCAGGAGACACTTTTTGAGACAGCGGATGCAGGAGTCTCTCTATCAGACAGTGAATGCAGGAGATAATCTTTTAGACAGCGGATGCAGGAGTTTCTCCATCAGACAGCGGATGCAGGAGACACTCTTTCAGACAGCAGATGCAGAAGTCTCTATATCAGACAGCGTATGTTGCACGAGTCTCTTTATCAGACATCGGATGCAGGAGTCTCTCTATCAGACAGCGGATGCAGGACGCATTTTATCAGGAGTCTTGTGCAGGAGATCCTCTATGAGACGTCCGATGCAGTAGACACTCTATCACAATGGTGATGCAGACTCTCTCTATTAGACATCAGATGCAGGACTCTCTCTCTCTTTTAGAATTAAGACATCAGATGCAGGAGTCACTCTCTTATAGAATATAGACAGCCGATGCAGGAGTCACTCTACCAGATAGCGACTGAATGAGAAACTTTATCAGGCAACAGATGCAGTACTCTCTATACAATACAGCGGATGCAGGAGACTCTCTTAAAGACAGCGGATGCAGGAGACTCTCTATCAGACAGCAGATACAGGAGTCAATCTATAAGACAGCGGATGCAGGAGACTCTCTATCAGACAGAAGATGCAAGAGACACTCTATCAGAAAACGAACGCAGGTTATCTCCATCAGAGAGCGGATGCAGGAGTATCTCTATCAGACAGCGCATGCAGGAAACTCTCTATCAGACAGCGGATGCATGAGTGTCTCTATCAGACAGTGGATGCAGGAGACTCTCAATCAGTCAGCGGATGCAGGAGACTCTCTATCAGACAGCGGATACAGGAGTCAATCTATCAGACAGCGGATGCAGGAGACTCTCTATCAGACAGCAGATGCAAGAGACACTCTATCAGACAACGGATGCAGGAGTATCTCCATCAGACAGAGGATGCAGGAGACTCTGTATCAGACAGCGGGTGCAGGAGACTCTCTATCAGACAGCGGATGCAGGAGACACTCTATCAGACAGCGGATGCAGAAGTCTCTCCATCCGACAGCTGATGCAGGAATATCAGCATCAGACAGCAGATGCAGGAGTCTCTCCAACAGAGAGTGGATACAGGAGTATCTCCTTCAGACAGCGGATGCAGGAGTATCTCCATCAAACAGCGGATGCAGGGGTCTCTCTATCAGACAGCGTATGCAGGAGAAACTCTATAAGACAGCGGATGCAGGAGACTCTCCATCAGACAGTGGATGCAGGAGACTCTCCATCGGACAGTAGATGCAGGAGTATCACTATCAGACATCGAATGCAAGAGACTCTCTATCAGACAGCGGATGCAGGAGACACTTTATCAGACAACGGATGAAGGAGTCTCTCCATCAGACAGCGGATGTAGGAGTTTCTCCAGCAGACAGCGGATGCAGGAGTATCTACATCAGACAGCGGATGCAGGAAATACTCTATCAGACAGTGGATTCAGGAGACTCTCTATCAGACAGCGTATGCAGAACTTTCTCTATCGGACAGCAGATGCAGGGGACAATCTATCAGACAGCGGTTGCTGGAGACTCTCTATCAGACAGCGGATGCAGGAGGCACTCTATCAGACATCGGATGCAGACGACTCCTCATCAGACAGCGGATGCAGGAGACACTCTATCATTCAGCGGATGCAGGAGACTCTCTAAAAGACAGCAGATGCAGGAGACTCTCTATCAGACAGCGGATACAGGAGTCACTCTATCAGACAGCGGATGCAAGAGACTCTCTATCAGACAGCAGATGCAAGAGACACTCTATCAGAACGGATGCAGGTGTATCTCCATCAGACAGAGGATCAGAAGACTTTCTATCAGACAGCGGATGCAGGAGACTCTCTATCAGACAGCGGATGCAGGAGACCCTCTATCAAACAGCGGATGCAGAAGTCTCTCCATCTGAAAGCGGATGCCGGAGTATCAGCAACAGACAGCAGATGCAGGAGACTCTCTATCAGGCAGTGGATGCAGGAAAAACTCTATCTGACAGCGGATGCAGGGGTCTCTCTATCAGACAGCGGATGCAAGAGACTCTCTATCAGACAGCTGATGCAGTAGACACTCTATCAGACAGCGGATGCAGAAGTCTCTCCATCCGACAGCGGATGCTGGAGTATCAGCATCAGACAGCAGATGCAGGAGACTCTCTATCAAACAGCGGATGCAGGAAACACTCTATCTGACAGCGGATGCAGGGGTCTTTCTATCAGACTGTGGATGCAGGAGTCTCTCTATCAGACAGCGGATGCAGAAGACTCTCTATCCGATAGCGGATGCAGGAGTATCTCTATCAGACAGCTGATGCAGGAGACACTCTATGAGACAGCAGATGCAGAAGTATCTCAATCAGACAGAGGATGCAGAAGTTTCTCTATCAGACAGCGGATGCAGAAGACTCTCCATCAGACAGCGGACGCAGAAGTATCTCCATCAGACAGCGGATGCAGAAGTCTCTCTATCAGACAGCGGATGCAGAAGACTCTCCATCAGACAGCGGATGCAGGAGACTTTCTATCTGATATTGGATGCAGGAGACTCTCTATCAGACAGCGGATGCAGCAGTATCTCTATCAGACATCGGATGCAAGAGACTCACTATCAGACAGCGGATGCAGGAGACTCACTATCAGACAGCGGATGCAGGAGACACTCTATCAGACAGCTGATGCAGGTGTCTCTCCATCCGACAGCGGATGTAGGAGTTTCTCCATTAGACAGAGGATGCAGGAGTATCTCCATCTGACAGCGGATGAAGGAGACACTCTATCAGACAGCGGATGCATTAGGCCCTCTATCAGACAGCGGATGCGGGAGACTTTCTATCAGACAGCGGATGCAGGAGACTATCTATCAGACAGCGGTTGCAGGAGACTCTCTATCAGACAGTGGATGCAGGAGGCACTCTATCAGACAGCGGATGCAGGAGACTCTCCATCAGACAGCGGATGCAGGAGTATCTTCATCAGACAGCGGATGCCGTAGGAACTCTATCAGACAGCAGATGCAGGAGACTCTCTAACAGACAGCGGATGCAGGAGTCTCTCTATCAGTAAGCGGATGTAGAAGACTCTCTATTAGACAGGGATGCAGGAGACTCTCTATCAGACAGCGGATGCAGGAGACACTCTCTCAGACAGCGGATGCAGGAGTGTCTCCATCAGACAGCGGATGCAGGAGTATCTCCATCAGACAGCGGATGCAGGAGTTTCTCCATCAGACAGCGGGTACAGGGGACACTCAATCAGACAGCTGATACAGGATACTCTCTATCTGACAGCGGATGCAGGAGACTCTCTATCAGATAGCGGAAGCAGTAGACTCTCTATTAGACAGGGGATGCAGGAGACTCTCTATCAGACAGCGGATGTAGGAGACTTTGTATCAGACAGCCGATGCAGGAGTCTCTCCATTAGACAGCAGATTCAGGAGTATCTCCATCAGACAATTGATGCAGGAGTATCCCAATCAGACAGCAGATGCAGGAGACTCTCTATCAGACAGCGGATACAGGAGACACTTTATCAGACAGCGGATGCAGGAGAGTCTCTATCAGAAAGCGGATGCAGGTGTCTCTCTATCAAACAGCGGATTCAGGTGTCTCTCTATCAGACAGCGAATGCAGGAGTATCTCCATCAGACAGCGGATGCAGGAGTTTCTCCATCAGACAGCGGGTACAGGAGACACTCAAACAGACAGCTGATACAGGAGACTCTCTATCAGACAGCGGATGCAGGAGACTCTCTATCAGATAGCGGAAGCAGTAGACTCTCTATCAGACAGAAAAAGCAGGAGACTCTCTATCAGAAAGCGGATGCAGGAGACTTTCTATCAAACAGCCGATGCAGGAGTCTCGCCATTAGACAGCAGATTCAGGAGTATCTCCATCAGACAATTGATGCAGGAGTATCCCAATCAGACAGCGGATGCAGGAGACTCTCTATCAGACAGCCGATGCAGGAGACACTTTATCAGACAGCGGATGCAGGAGAGTCTCTATCAGAAAGCGAATGCAGGTGTCTCTCTATCAAACAGCGGATTCAGGTATATCTTTATCAGACATCGAATGCAGGAGACTCTCTTTCAGACAGCGGATGCAGAGGACTCTCTTTCAGACAGCGGATGCAGGAGTCTCGATATCAGACAGCGGAAGCAGGAGATACTCTTTTAGACAGCTGATGCAAGCGTCTCTCTATATCAGACAGCTGATGCAGGAGACACTTTATCAGACAGTGGATGCAGGAGTCTCTCTATCAGGCAGCGGTTGCTGAAGATAATCTTTTAGACAGCGGATGCAGAATTCTCTCCATCAGACAGCGGATGCAGGAGATACTCTATCAGACAGCAGATGCAGTACTCTCTCTCTTATAGAATATAGACAGCTGATGCAGGAGTCACTCTACCAGACATCGACTGAATGAGACACTTTATCAGACAACAGATGCAGTACTCTCTATACAAAACAGCCGATGCTAGACTCTCTCTAGCAGAAAGCGGATTAAGGAGTCTCTGCTTGTATATCAGACAGCAGGTGCAATAAAAACTATTGGGAGAAATTTTCTCGCTTTTGAATAACTTATTTACCCTGAAGTATACAGAGCTGACTTGTATACTCTATCTAGAGCTTGAAAGCATCCATTGAGGGTCAGGAACTTGGCTCTAAATGAAGTGGCTTAAAGACATTTTGTGCAGAAATCAGACCGGATATGCAGGTATCTCCCTATCAGACATGGGATGCAGGACATTATCAGACAACGGATGTAGGAGAAACTCTAATAGACAGGAGATGCAAGAATCTCTATTAGACAGTGGATGCAGGAGAAACTCTATCAGAGAGGAGATGCAGGAGTATCTCAATCAGACAGCGGACGCAGGAGACACTCCATCAGACAGGAAATGCAGGTTTCTCTCTATCAGACAGCGAATGCAGGAGACACTCTCAGACACTCTCAAAAAACTGATGCAGGAGTCTCTCTATCAGACAGTGAACGCAGGAGATACTCTTTCAATCAGCGGATGCAGGTGTCTTTCTATCAAACGGCAAATGCAGGAGTCTCTCTATCTGACAGCGGATGCAGGAGACTCGATCAGACAGGGGATGCAGGAGTCTCTCTATCAGACAGCGGATGCAGGAGTATCAGCATCAGACAGCGGATGCATTAGTATCTCTATCAGACAGCGGAAGTAAGAGACTCTCCGTCAGACAGCGGATACAGACGACTCTCTATCAGACAGCGGATACAGGAGTGACTCTATCAGATAGCGGAAGCAGGAGACTCTCTATCAGACACCAGATGCAAGAGACACTCTATCAGACAGCAGATGCAGGAGTATCTCCATCAGACAGCGGATGCAGGAGTCTCTCTATCAGACAGCGGATGCAGGAGACTCTCTATCAGACAGCCGATGCAGGAGACACTCTATCAGACAGCGGTCCATCAGACAGCCGATGCAGGAGACTCTCTAGCAGACAGCCGATGCAGGAGACTCTCTATTAGACTGCGGATGCAGGATACACTCTATCAGACAGCGGATGCAGGAGTCTCTCCATCAGACAGCCGATGCAGGAGTTACACCATCAAACAGCAGATGCGGGAGACACTCTATCAGACAGCGAATGTAGGAGACTCTCTATCAGACAACAGATGCAGGAGACTCTCTATCAGACAGCAGATGCAGGGGACACTCTATCTGACAGCGGATGCAGGAGTCTCTCTATCAGACAGCGGATGCAGGAGACTCTCTATCAGACAGCGGATGCAGGAGTACATCTATCAGGGATCAGATGCAGGAGACACTCTATCAGACAGCGGATGCAGGAGTATCTCCATCATACAGCGGATGCAGAAGTCTCTTTGTCAGAAAGCGGTTGCAGGAGTCTCTCCATCAGACAGCGGATGCAGGAGTCTCTCCATCAGACAGCGGATAGAGGAGTATCTTCTTCAGACAGCGGATTCAGGAGTATCTCTATCAAACAGCTGATGCAGGAGACACTCTATTTGACAGCGGATGCGGGAGTCTCTCAATCAGACAGGGGATGCAGGAGACTTTCTATCAGACAGCATATGCAGGAGACTCTCTCTCAGAAAGTGATTGCAGGAGTATCTCTATCAGACATCAACTGCAGGAGACTCTCTATCAGACAGCAGATGCAGGAGACACTCTATCAGACAGCGGATGCAGCAGTCTCTCCATCAGACAGCGGATGTAAGAGCTTCTCTAGCAGACAGCGGATGCAGGAGTATTTACATCAGACAGAGGATGCAGGAGATACTCTATCAGACAGCGGTTGCAGGAGACTCTCTATCAGACAGCGTATGCAGAAATCTCATTATCAGACAGCGGATGCAGGGGACTTTCTATCAGACAGCGGATGCAGGGGACAATCTATCAGAACGGATGCAGGTGTATCTCCATCAGAGAGCGGATGCAGGAGTATCTCTATCAGACAGCGGATACAGGAGTCACTCTATCAGACAGCGGATGCAGGAGACTCTCTATCAGACAGCAGATGCAAGAGACACTCTATCAGACAACGGATGCAGGAGTATCTCCATCAGACAGCGGATGCAGAAGACTCTCCATCAGACAGCGGACGCAGGAGTATCTCCATCAGACAGCGGATGCAGAAGTCTCTCTATCAGACAGCGGATGCAGACGACTCTCCATCAGACAGGAGATGCAGGAGACTCTCAATCAGACAGCGGATGCAGGAGACTCTCTATCAGATATCGGTTGTAGGAGACTCTCTATCAGACAGCGGATGCAGCAGTCTCTCTATCAGACATCGGATGCAAGAGACTCACTATCAGACAGCTGATGCAGGAGACACTCTATCAGACAGCTAATGACGTTGTCTGTCCATCAGACAGCGGATGTAGGAGTTTCTCCATTAGACAGCGGATGCAGGAGTATCTCCATCAGACAGCGGATGAAGGAGACACTCTATCAGACAGCGGATGCATTAGGCCCTCAATCAGACAGCGAATGCAGGAGACTCTCTATCAGACAACGGATGCGGGAGATATTCAATCAGACAGCGTATGCAGGAGACTATCTATCAGACAGCGGTTGCAGGAGACTCTCTATTTAGACAGCGGATGCATTAGAAATTCTAGCAGACAGCAGATGCAGGAGACTCTCAATCAGACAGTGGATGCATGAGGCACTCTATCAGACAGCGGATGCAGGAGACTCTCCATTAGACAGCGGATGCAGGAGTATCTCCATCAGACAGCGGATGCAGGAGTATCTCCATCAGACAGCGGATGTAAAACACGCTCTATCAGACAGCGGATGCAGGAGACTCCCTATCAGACAGCCGAAGCAGGAGACACTCTCTCAGACAGCGGATGCAGGAGTCTCTCCATCGGACAGCGGATGCAGGAGTTGCTCCATCAGACAGCGGATGCAGGAGTTTCCTTCATCAGACAGCGGGTACAGGAGAAACTCAATCAGACAGCTGATACAGGAGACTCTCTATCAAACAGCGGATGCAGGAGACTTTCTTTCAGATAGCGGAAGCAGGAGACTTTCTATCAGACAGGGGATGCAGGAGACTCTCTATCAGACAGCGGATGCAGGAGACTTTGTATCAGACAGCCGATGCAGGAGTCTCTCCATTAGACAGCAGATTCAGGAGTATCTCCATCAGACAATGGATGCAGGAGTATCCCAATCAGACAGCGGATGCAGAATACTCTCTATCACACAGCGGATGTAGGAGACACTGTATCAGACAGCGGATGCAGGAGAGTCTCTATCAGGAAGCGGATGCAGGTGTCTCTCTATCAAACAGCGGATTCAGGTGTCTCTCTATCAGACAGCGAATGCAGGAGTATCTCCATCAGACAGCGGATGCAGGAGTTTCTCCATCAGACAGCGGGTACAGGAGACACTCAATCAGACAGCTGATACAGGAGACTCTCTATCAGACAGTTGATGCAGGAGACTCTCTATCAGATAGCGGAAGCAGGAGACTCTCTATCAGACAGGGGATGCAGGAGACTCTCTATATGACAGCGGATGCAGGAGACTTTGTATCAGACAGCCGATGCAGGAGTCTCTCCATTAGACAGCAGATTCAGGAGTATCTCCATCAGACAATGGATGCAGGAGTATCCCAATCAGACAGCCGATGCAGGAGACTCTCTATCAGACAGCGGATGCAGGATACACTTTATCAGACAGCGGATGCAGGAGAGTCTCTATCAGAAAGCGGATGCAGGTGTCTCTCTATCAAACTGCGGATTCAGGTGTCTGTCTATCAGACAGCGAATGCAGGAGACTCTCTTTCAGACAGCGGATGCAGGAGACTCTCTATCAGACAGCGGAAGCAGGAGATACTCTTTTAGACAGCTGATGCAAGCGGCTCTCTATATCAGACAGCTGATGCAGGAGGCACTTTATCAGACAGCGGATGCAGGAGTCTCTCTATCAGGCAGCGGATGCGGGAGATAATCTTTTAGACAGCGGATGCAGGATTTTCTCCACCAGACAGCGGATGCAGGAGACACTCTATCAGACAGCAGATGCAGAAGTCTCTATATCAGACAGCGTATGCATGAGTCACTTCATCATACAGCGATTGCAGGAGACAATCTATCAACCAGCGATTGCACGAGTCTCTTTATCAGACAGCGGATGCAGGAGTCTCTCCATCAGACAGCGGATGCAGGACGCATTTTATCAGGAGTCTTGTGCAGGAGTTCCTCTATGAGACATCGGTTGCAGTAGACACTCTTTCACAATGGTGATGCAGACTCTCTCTATTAGACTTCAGATGCTGGACTCTCTCTCTCTTATAGAATATAGACAGCTGATGCAGGAGTCACTCTACCAGACAGCGACTGAATGAGACACTTTATCAGACAACAGATGCAGTACTCTCTATACAAAACAGCCGATGCTAGGCTCTCTCTAGCAGAAAGCGAATACAGGAGTCTCTGCTTGTATATCAGACAGCAGATGCAATAAAAACTATTGGGTGCAATTTTCTCGCTTTTGAATAACTTATTTACCCTGAAGTATACAGAGCTGACTTGTATACTCTATCTAGAGCTTGAAAGCATCCATTGAGGGTCATGGACTTGGCTCTAAATGAAGTGGCTTAAAGACATTTTGTGCAGAAATCAGACCGGATATGCAGGTATCTCCCTATCAGACATGGGATGCAGGACTTTATCAGACAACGGATGTATACGTAGGAGAAACTCTAATAGACAGGAGATGCAAGAGTCTCTATCAGACAGTGGATGCAGGAGAAACACTATCAGAGAGGAGATGCAGGGGTATCTCAATCAGACAGCGGATGCTGGAGACATTCCATCAGACAGGAAATGCAGGTTTCTCTCTATCAGACAGCGAATGCAGGAGACACTCTCAGACACTCTCAGACAGCTGATGCAGGAGTCTCTCTATCAGACAGAGAATGCAGGAGATACTCTTTCAATCAGCGGATGCAGGTGTCTCTCTATTAAACAGCGGATGCAGGAGTCTCTCTATCAGACAGCGGATGCAGGAGTATCAGCATCAGACAGCAGATGCATGAGTATCTCTATCAGACAGCGGATGTAGGAGACTCTCTATCAGACAGCGGATGCAGACGACTCTCTATCGGACAGCGGATACAGGAGTGACTCTATCAGACAGCGGATGCAGGAGACTCTCTATCAGACACCAGATGCAAGAGACACTCTATCAAACAGCGGGTGCAGGAGTATCTCCATCAGACAGCGGATGCAGGAGTCTCTCTATTATCAAACAGCGGATGCAGGAGACTCTCTATCAGACAGCGGACGTAGGAGAGTCTCTATCAGACAGCGGATACAGGAGTGACTCTATCAGACAGCGGATGCAGGAGACACTCTATCAGGCAGCAGATGCAAGAGACACTCTATCAGACAGTGGATGCAGGAGTCTCTCTATCAAACAGCGGATGCAGGAGACTCTCTATCAGACAGCGGATGTAGGAGACTCTCTATCAGACAGCCGATGCAGGAGACACTCTATCAGACAGCGGTCCATCAGACAGCCAATGCAGGGGACTCTCTAGCCGACAGCGAATGCAGGAGACTCTCTATCAGACAGCGGATGCAGGAAACACTCTATCAGACAGCGGATGCAGGAGTCTCTCCATCAGACAGTGGATGCAGGAGTTACACCATCAGACAGCAGATGCGGGAGACACTCTATCAGACAGCGGATGTAGGAGACTCTCTATCAGACAACGGATGCAGGAGACTCTCTATCAGAGAGCGGATACAGTAGTCTCTGTATCAGACAGCGTATGCAGGAGTCTCTCAATCAGACAGCGGATGCAGGAGGCGCTTCATCAGACAGCGGATGTAGGAGTTTCTCCATCAGAAAGCGGATGCAGGAGACTATCTCTCAGACAGCAGATGCAGGGGACACTCTATCTGACAGCCGATGCAGATGTCTCTCTATCAGACAGCGGATGCAGGAGTCTCTCTATCAGGCAGCGAATGCAATAGACTCTCTATCAGAAAGCGGATGCAGGAGATTCTCTATCAGACAGCGGATGCAGGAGTCTATCTATCGGGGATCAGATCAGGAGACACTCTATCAGACAGCGGATGCAGGAGTCTCTCCATCAGACAGCGGATGCAGAAGTCTCTCTGTCAGACAGCGGATGCAGGAGTCTCTCCATCAGACAGCCGATGCAGGAATCTCTCCATCAGACAGCGGATACAGGAGTATCTTCTTCAGACAGCGGATGCCGGAGTATCTCTATCAGACAGCTGATTCAGGACACACTCTACCAGACAGCGGATGCAGGAGACTCTCAATCAGACAGCGGATGCAGGAGACTTTCTATCAGACAGCGCATGCAGGAGACTCTCTCTCAGACAGTGGATGCAGGAGTATCTCTATCAGACATCGGATGCAGGAGACTCTCTATCAGACAGCGGATGCAGGAGACACTCTATCAGACTGCGGATGCAGGAGTCTCTCCATCAGACAGCGGATGTAGGAGTTTCTCAATCAGACAGCGGATGCAGGAGTATCTACATCAGACAGCGGATGCAGGAGATACTCTATCAGACAGCGGCTTCAAGAGACTCACTATCAGACAGCGTATGCAGAAATCTCATTATCAGACAGCGGATACAGGGGACTTTCTATCAGACAGCGGATGCAGGGGACAATCTATCAGACAGCGGTTGCAGGAGACTCTCTATCAGACAGCGGATGCAGGAGGCACTCTATCAGACATCGGATGCAGACGACTCTCCATCAGACAGCGGATGCAGGAGTGTCTCCATCAGACATCGGATGCAGGAGACACTCTATCATGCAGCGGATGCAGGAGACTCTCTAAAAGACAGCAGATGCAGGAGACTCTCTATCAGACAGCGGATACAGGAGTCAATCTATCAGACAGCGAATGCAGGAGACTCTCTATCAGACAGCAGATGCAAGAGACACTCTATCAGACAACGGATGCAGGAGTATCTCCATCAGACAGAGGATGCAGGAGACTCTCTATCAGACAGAGGATGCAGGAGGCTCTCTATCAGACAGCGGATGCAGGATACACTCTATCAGACAGCGGATGCAGAAGTCTCTCCATCAGAGAGCGGATACAGGAGTATCTCCTTCAGACAGCGGATGCAGGAGTATCTCTATCAGACAGCAAATGCAGGAGACACTCTATCAGACAGCGAATGCAGGTGTGGTAAAACTGGGTTGAAAACCTCGGGGGCGTAGCCACAAACCCTTTTAGATACCTATATACACACGTCAGGATGACACCACAGATTGATTTTAGCTAAACGGGCCCCGGCTCAACCTGATAGCCGGATAGAGACCAATGGCCAATACTCACTATACCAAAATACCTTAAAAAGGGAATTTAGATAACGACAAAGGCAAGTATAAATTTTAGATGTTTATATAGAAAAAGCCTCTTTTTACAGCATACAGACTATGATGCATGCGCAGTACATATCCAAAAATAAACTAATTAACTATGTAATTATTTAGCCAAAGTTACCAATTTATCAATTTCAGATTTTGATATTTAATTGTTTAACTAATGTCAGCTCATTTGCATACAGATAGGGAAAGGGGGGGGGATGTGACAGGTTCAAACAAATGGTTCACCCACAAATGTGTAGCTGAACAATCCCTCTGATTTCCTGCACCTTATATATCTGCTAAATGAACAGTCTACAGCAAAGCACTGCTCAAAAATTACTAATAATCACTAATTTAGTAATTCCAATAAAATTTAACGTCAGTAAATTCACCATTTAGGTTCCCGAGGCAAACTTGGATATCTCAGAGGTAAACAACTATCACCTCAAAGAACCAGCGGATGATTTTACTGGAAAGCACCCAAAAAGGCAAGCATATGCACGATCAGAGCCATATCAGAGACAAGAGACAGACCAAAGAAAGAAAGATAGAGGGGTCTAATTCTATAATTTTCCTTGCTAAAATCCTCATTCAATGCTCCTGATAAGAATTCATCCTTAACCGTGAAAAACTGTAAATTATATGTACCTTTTTTGTAATCTCAAAGTCAAATTATTTAATTTTCAGTGTATAGCAGAACACATTTTAAGTTAGAGATTTCAGAATCTGTTTAGCAGACTGAGCACATTCAGGGCAAACCCTTATTTAGGCTAGAACCGATGTATATCCGGCCTTCATTAGTACCAAACCAGCCGAACAGATTAACCAGACTCAAATGTCTGTTATCAGCCAAATATGTCCTTATATTCTGCTAAGTAAACCTACTATAACATAGTCCCATAACATCAATGAAAAATCTAATTTCGCCTAATTTTTAGCATATAGCAGAACACATTTGAAGTTAGAGATTTCAGAATCTGTTCAGCAGACTGAGCACATTCAGGGCAAACCCTTATTTAGGCTAGAACCGATGTATATCCGGCCTTCATTAGTACCAAACCAGCAGAACAGATCAACATGACTATAAGTCTGTCATCACCCAAATATGTTCTTGTATTCTGCTAAATGAATTTGCTATAGCATACACATATTTCATATTAGTTTTAGAAAACACCCAAAGCAAATATGCTCTAAGTCCAAAGATGTCAAAATAAGAACTATAAAAATAATTATTTATTTCTGCAAAAATATCAGTGCATTTTTAGTACATCACACATCCCCTCAGAATCAACAGAATGAGGAAATGACAAGCGTTTTCTGGTTTTATAGACAGCAAAAGTCACATGACAAAACATTACGATTTCATTTGCTACCACAAATCTAGCTGGACTAGTCTATTTCTACTCAGGGAACTCAACATATGTTTTGCCAGGAAATGACATCATAATTACCCAAACCTATTAATAAACATCCCTTCCTGTCTATTGCGATTTACCTCAATTTTTACCAAAATATCAATAAATGTTACTGTCTAGATTAAACAAATGCATACAAACAGTATTTTCATGTGAATCCTCAATAACACAGTCAAATTCACCTCTAAAATAATAAATTTTAAGCCAAAACAACCCTAAATAAGGTCCTATACAATCTAAGTGGTCTAACTATAACAGATTAAATGGTAATGCTTTACTGAAGTGTGATTAGGTCAATGCCCCTACACTAAAACAAAATAGTCCTTAAAAGCTAGTAAATAAAGTGAAGCCAGATAAGCTTAACACACCTAATATATAATTATTAATTAGTATTTATGAAAACCTATTTCATTTCAGCAATTAATCCACGAAAAGCCCTAAAATCATTGAATCAAAAAGTGTATGTAAATGTCAAATTCTGACTTGCCTGAACTTCTTTTTAGCATGGAAGCAATTCCAAATAAAAAATCTATTATATTTGGATAATATCAGTATTTTCAAAGGATCCAAAATACAGGAAACATCATTAAATTCATTTTCAAGTAAGATCCTTTACTTTAAACTATTTGTAAAGCTCATTTCTTAACTTTATAAAAAAATGGGTCAGTCCATTACAACATAGGAACCAGTTTGACCCTTATTAAACTCTCTTCACCAACAATCCAATTTCTCTTTACCCCATGGAGACACGAAAAACAAAAGATCCCCGGAGCTTCACATGTGTAAAACATAATAAAGCATACCCAAATCCAGAGCTTCAAGCAATCTCTGGCCCCAAAAATCCTAAAATTCAATTTGTGATTTGCCATTAGCATGCAAAAGAATTGAGTCTGACATTTCCTTAGTGGTGAATCATAAGTAGGGCAGACCAACACACTCAAATGCGCAACTGTTCATGTCGGTCTCATATCCCTATGTGATAGAAATACAGAAAATTTTACACTGTCAGTAGCAATGCTCTATTTAAAGCTGCATACTCTGTAACTATGGACATTTTTCGAAAAAAAATATTTTCTTTTTAAATCATTTGTAAAAGTAAAATTAAGCTTTGTTTTCACAATATAAATGTTCAGTACAGCTGAAAACTGCATGGAAAAGTGAATTATCTTATCAAATAGGTTTTTTTTCTCTTGTTGGTAATTATTTGCGTCCCTCCAATAATTCTAGACCGTTGAAATTTAACATAAATGCAGTTGTTTTGATAGTGATAACTTGTTAAGATTTACGAAAATGGTAAAATGTTTACCTGAATTTGAGTATTTTTACTGTGTTCTTGAAAAATAAAAACATTATTTTTAAAACTAGAAGATCAAAAGTTACAGACTATGCAGCTTTAAATAAAAGTGACCAAAGTTTATCAATTTTCCAATGTCAGGCTATTCTGGACTTATTTCCTAAAATTCCAAATTCTACTAATAAAGCATGCAAAGGGATTTTAAATTACACCACTATGAGTCATTATCAAAACCTGCAGCTTGAAGCTGATTTTAGAGCCAGAAAAATACATACATGACAATTCAAATGCACAATTCTTTTATGACAGTCTCATTTTGCATATGGCAGAAGCACACTGAATTCTACAATGTGGCAATATAAATGCCCTATTTTAATAAAGTGACAACAACTAAAAAAACCTAATTTCAAGCTGTTCTGGATCCACTATGAAAAATTATGAATTCTCCCTTATAGCGTGCAAAATGTAAATTAATTATAAAACAGACCATTGCTCGTGTGAAATTTGATAGTCTAGCTGCTAGAACACAAATTTTCATGATAACAGCCATTCCGGTATACAACTTAGATGTATGCTGTCAGTTATAAGCAATTAGCAGACGACAAAAGATTGTTTAGCAGATAACAATTTCAATACCAGTTGACCCAAAAAATGAATTTTACCACACAGGAGACTCTCAATCAGACAGCGGATGCAGGAGACTTTCTATCAGACAGCGTTTGCAGGAGACTGTCTATAAGACAGCGGATGCAGGAGACTCTCCATCAGACAGTGGATGCAGGAGACTCTCCATCAGACAGTGGATGCAGGAGTATCTCTATCAGACATCGGATGCAGGAGACTCTCTATCAGACAGCGGATGCAGGAGACACTTTATCAGACAACGGATGCAGGAGTCTCTACATCAGACAGCGGATGTAGGAGTTTCTCCAGCAGACAGCGGATGCAGGAGTATCTACATCAGACAGCGGATACAGGAGATACTCTATCAGACAGCGGATTCAGGAGACTCTCTATCAGACAGCGTATGCAGAAGTCTCTCTATCAGATAGCGGATGCAGGAGACTTTCTATCAGACAGCGGATGCAGGGGACAACCTATCAGACAGCGGTTGCTGGAGACTCTCTATCAGACAGCGGATGCAGGAGGCACTCTATCAGACATCGGATGTAGACGACTCTCCATCAGACAGCGGATGCAGGAGACACTCTATCATTCAGCGGATGCAGGAGACTCTCTAAAAGACAGCGGATGCAGGAGACTCTCTATCAGACAGCGGATACAGGAGTCACTCTATCAGACAGCGGATGCAGGAGACTCTCTATCAGACAGCAGATGCAATAGACACTCTATCAGAACGGATGCAGGTGTATCTCCATCAGAGAGCGGATGCAGGAGACACTCTATCAGACAGCAGATGAAGAAGTCTCCCCATCCGACAGCGGATGCAGGAGTATCAGCATCAGACAGCAGATGCAGGAGACGCTCTATCAGGCAGCGGATGCAGGAAAAACTCTATCCGACAGCGGATGCAGGGGTCTCTCTATCAGACAGTGAATGCAGGAGACTCTCTATCAGACAGCTGATGCAAGAGACACTCTATCAGACAGTGGATGCAGAAGTCTCTCCATCCGACAGCGGACGCAGGAGAATCAGCATCTGACAGCAGATGCAGGAGACTCTGTATCAGACAGCGGATGCAGGAAACACTGTATCTGACAGCGGATGCAGGGGTCTCTCTATCAGACAGCGGATGCAGGAGTCTCTCTATCAGACAGTGAATGCAGAAGACACTCAATCAGACAGCGGATGCAGGAGACTCTCTATCAGATTGCGAATGCAGGAGTGTCTCTTTCAGACAGCTGATGCAGGGGACAACCTATCAGACAGCGGTTGCTGGAGACTCTCTATCAGACAGCGGATGCAGGAGGCACTCTATCAGACATCGGATGTAGACGACTCTCCATCAGACAGCGGATGCAGGAGACACTCTATCATTCAGCGGATGCAGGAGACTCTCTAAAAGACAGCGGATGCAGGAGACTCTCTATCAGACAGCGGATACAGGAGTCACTCTATCAGACAGCGGATGCAGGAGACTCTCTATCAGACAGCAGATGCAATAGACACTCTATCAGAACGGATGCAGGTGTATCCCCATCAGAGAGCGGATGCAGGAGACACTCTATCAGACAGCAGATGAAGAAGTCTCTCCATCCGACAGCGGATGCAGGAGTATCAGCATCAGACAGCAGATGCAAGAGTCGCTCTATCAGGCAGCGGATGCAGGAAACACTCTATCCGACAGCGGATGCAGGGGTCTCTCTATCAGACAGTGAATGCAGGAGACTCTCTATCAGACAGCTGATGCAAGAGACACTCTATCAGACAGTGGATGCAGAAGTCTCTCCATCCGACAGCGGACGCAGGAGAATCAGCATCTGACAGCAGATGCAGGAGACTCTGTATCAGACAGCGGATGCAGGAAACACTGTATCTGACAGCGGATGCAGGGGTCTCTCTATCAGACAGCGGAAGCAGGAGTCTCTCTATCAGACAGTGAATGCAGAAGACACTCAATCAGACAGCGGATGCAGGAGACTCTCTATCAGATTGCGAATGCAGGAGTGTCTCTATCAGACAGCTGATGCAGGAGACACTCTATCAGACAGCAGATGCAGGAGTATCTCAATCAGACAGAGGATGCAGAAGTTTCTCTATCAGACAGCGGATGCAGAAGACTCTCCATCAGACAGCGGACGCAGGAGTATCTCCATCAGTCTCGCCATCAGACACTCAATCAGACAGCTGATACAGGAGACTCTCTATCAGACAGGGGATGCAGGAGACTTGTATCAGACAGCCGATGCAGGAGTCTCTCAATTAGACGGCAGATTCAGGAGTATCTCCATCAGACAATGGATGCAGGAGTATCCCAATCAGACAGCGGATGCAGGAGACTCTCTATCAGACAGAGAATGCAGGAGACACTTTATCAGACAGCGGATGCAGGAGAGTCTCTATCAGAAACCGGATGCAGGTGTCTCTCTATCAAACAGCGGACTCAGGTGTCTCTCTATCAGACAGCGAATACAGGAGACTCTCCATCAGACAGCGGATGCAGGAGTTTCTCCATCATACAGCGGGTACAGGAGACACTCAATTAGACAGCTGATACAGGAGACTCTCCATCAGACAGCGGATGCAGGAGACTCTCTATCAGATAGCGGAAGCAGGAGACTCTCTATCAGACAGGGGATGCAGGAGACTCTCTATCAGACAGCGGATGCAGGAGACTTTGTATCAGACAGCCGATGCAGGAGTCTCTCCATCAGACAGCGGATGCAGGAGACTCTCTATCAGATAGCGGAAGCCAGAGACTCTCCATCAGACAGCGGACGCAGGAGTATCTCCATCAGACAGCGGATGCAGAAGTCTCTCTATCAGACAGCGGATGCAGAAGACTCTCCATCAGACAGTGGATGCAGGAGACTTTATATCAGATATCGGATGCAGGAGACTCTCTATCAGACAGCGGATACAGCAGTATCTCTATCAGACATCGGATGCAAGAGACTCACTATCAGACAGCGGATGCGGGAGACACTCTATCAGACAGCTGATGCAGGTGTCTCTCCATCAGACAGCGGATGTAGGAGTTTCTCCATTAGACAGCGGATGCAGGAGTATCTCCATCTGACAGCGGATGAAGGAGACACTCTATCAGACAGCGGATGCATTAGGCCCTCTATCAGAAAGCGGATGCAGGAGACTCTCTATCAGACAGCGGATGCAGGAGAGTATCTATCAGACAGCGGTTGCAGGAGACTCTCTATAAGACAGCGGATGCATTAGAAATTTTAGCAGACAGCGGATGCAGGAGACTCTCAATCAGCGGATGAAGGAGACACCCTATCAGACAGCGGATGCAGGAGACTTTCCATTAGACAGCGGATGCAGGAGTATCTCCATCAGACAGCGGATGCAGTAGGAACTCTATCAGACAGCGGATGCAGGAGACTCTCTAACAGACAGCGGATGCAGGAGTCTCTCTATCAGTAAGCAGATGTAGAAAACTCTCTATCAGACAGCGGATGCAGGAGACACTCTCTCAGACAGCGGATGCATGAGAATATCCATCAGACAGCGGATGCAGGAGTTTCTCCATCAGACAGCGGGTACAGGAGACACTCAATCAGACAGCTAATACAGGAGACTCTCTCTCAGACAGCGGATGCAGGAGTCTCTCCATCAGACAGCGGATGCAGAAGTATCTCCATCAGACAGCTGATGCAGGAGTTTCTCCATCAGGCATCGGGTACAGGAGACACTCAATCAGACAGCTGATACAGGAGACTCTCTATCAGGCAGCGGATGCAGGAGAGTCTCTATCAGATAGCGGATGCAGGAGACACTTTATCAGACAGCGGATGCAGGAGAGTCTCGATAAGAAAGCGGATGCATGTGTCTCTCTATCAAACAGCGGATTCAGTGTCTCTCTATCAGACAGCGGATGCAGGAGACTCTCTTTCAGACAGCTGATGCAGGAGACTCTCTATCAGACAGCAGATGCAGGAGTCTTGATATCAGACATCGGAAGTAGGAGATACTCTTTTAGACAGCTGATGCAGGAGACACTTTATCAGACAGCGGATGCAGGAGTCTCTTTATCAGGCAGCGGATGCAGGAGATAATATTTTAGACAGCGGATGCAGAATTCTCTCCATTAGACAGCAGATGCAGGAGATACTCTATCAGACAGCAGATGCAGAAGTCTATATATCAGACAGCGTATGCAGGAGTCATTTCATCAGACAGCGATTGCAGGAGACAATCTATCAGCCAGCGGTTGCACGAGTCTCTTTATCAGACAGCGGATGCAGGAGTCTCTCTATCAGACAGCGGATGCAGGACGCATTTTATCAGGAGTCTTGTGCAGGAGTTCCTCTATGAGACATCGGATGCAGTAGACACTCTATCACAATGGTGATGCAGACTCTCTCTATTAGACATCAGATGCAGGACTCTCTCTCTTATAGAATATAGACAGCTGATGCAGGAGTCACTCTACCAGACAGCGACTGAATGAGACACTTTATCAGACAACAGATGCAGTACTCTCTATACAAAACAGCCGATGCTAGACTCTCTCTAGCAGAAAGCGGATGCAGGAGTCTCTGCATGTATATCAGACAGCAGGTGCAATAAAAACTATTGGGTGCAATTTTCTCGCTTTTGAATAACTTATTTACCCTTAAGTATACAGAGCTGACTTGTATACTCTATCTAGAGCTTGAAAGCATCCATTGAGGGTCAGGGACTTGGCTCTAAATGAAGTGGCTTAAAGACATTTTGTGCAGAAATCAGACCGGATATGCAGGTATCTCCCTATCAGACATGGGATGCAGGACATTATCAGACAACGGATGTAGGAGAAACTCTAATAGACAGGAGATGCAAGAGTCTCTATCAGACAGTGGGTGCAGGAGAAACTCTATCAGAGAGGAGATGCAGGAGTATCTCAATCAGACAGCGGATGCAGGAGACACTCCATCAGACAGGAAATGCAGGTTTCTCTCTATCAGACAGCGAATGCAGGAGAAACTCTCAGACACTCTCAGACAGCTGATGCAGGAGTCTCTCTATCAAGCAGCGGATGCAGGAAACTCTCTATCTGACAGCGGATGCAGGAGACTCTATCAGACAGCGGATGCAGGAGACACTCTATCAGACAGCAGATGCAGAAGTATCTCAATCAGACAGAGGATGCAGAAGTTTCTCTATCAGACAGTGGATTCAGAAGACTCTCCATCAGACAGGGGACGCAGGAGTATCTCCATCAGACAGCGGATGCAGAAGTCTCTCTATCAGACAGCGGATGCTGGGACTCTCCATCAGACAGCGGATGCAGGAGACTTTCTATCAGATATCGGATGCAGGAGACTCTCTATCAGACAGCGGATGCAGCAGTATCTCTATCAGACATCGGATGCAAGAGACTCACTATCAGACAGTGGATGCAGGAGACACTCTATTAGACAGCTGATGCTGTTGTCTCTCCATCAGACAGCGGATGTAGGAGTTTCTCCATTAGACAGCGGATGCAGGAGTATCTCCATCTGACAGCGGATGAAGGACACAGTCTATCAGACAGCGGATGCATTAGGCCCTCTATCAGACAGCGGATGCGGGACACTTTCTATCAGACAGCGGATGCAGGAGATTATCTATCAGACAGCGGTTGCAGGAGACTCTCTATTAGACAGCGGATGCATTAGAAATTCCAGCAGACAGCGGATGCAGGAGACTCTCAATCAGACAGTGGATGCAGGAGGCACCCTATCAGACAGCGGATGCAGGAGACTCTCTAACAGACAGCGGATGCAGGAGTATCTCTATCAGTAAGCGGATGTAGAAGACTCTCTATCAGACAGCGGATGCAGGAGACACTCTCTCAGACAGCAGATGCATGAGTATCTCCATCAGACAGCGGATGCAGGAGTTTCTCCATCAGACAGCGGGTACAGGAGACACTCAATCAGACAGCTGATACAGGAGACTCTCTATCAGGCAGCGGATGCAGGAGACTCTCTTTCAGATAGGGGAAGCAGGAGACTCTCTATTAGACAGGGGACGCAGGAGACTCTCTATCAGACAGCGGATGCAGGAGACTTTGTATCAGACAGCCGATGCAGGAGTCTCTCCATTAGACAGCAGATTCAGGAGTATCTCCATCAGACAATGGATGCAGGAGTATCCCAATCAGACAGCGGATGCAGGAGACTCTCTATCAGACAGCGGATGCAGGAGACACTTTATCAGACAGTGGATGCAGGAGATCTCTATCGGAAAACGGATGCAGGTGTCTCTCTATCAAACAGCGGATTCAGGTGTCTCTCTATCAGACAGCGATTGCAGGAGTAATTCCATCAGACAGCCGATGCAGGAGTTTCTCCATCATACAGTGGGTACAGGAGACACTCAATCAGACAGCTGATACAGGAGACTCTCCATCAGACAGCGGATGCAGGACACTCTCTATCAGATAGCGGAAGCAGGAGACTCTCTATCAGACAGGGGATGCAGGAGACTCTCTATCAGACAGCGGATGCAGGAGACTTTGTATCAGACAGCCGATGCAGGAGGCTCTCCAATAGAAAACAGATTCAGGAGTATCTCCATCAGACAATGGATGCAGGAGTATCCCAATCAGACAGCGGATGCATGAGACTCTCTATCAGATAGCGGATGCAGGAGACACTTTATCAGACAGCGGATGCAGGAGAGTCTCTATCAGAAAGCGGATGCAGGTGTCTCTCTATCAAACAGCGGATTCAGGTGTCTCTCTATCAGACAGCGGATGCAGGAGACACTCTCTCAGACAGCGGATGCAGGAGTGTCTCCATCAGACAGCGGATGCAGGAGTATCTCCATCAGACAGCGGATGCAGGAGTTTCTCCATCAATGTAGGAGACTCTCTTTCAGACAGCGAATGCAGGAGACTCTCTATCAGACAGCGGATGCAGGAGTCTCGATATCAGACAGCGGAAGCAGGAGATACTCTTTTAGACAGCTGATGCAGGAGACACTTTATCAGACAGCGGATGCAGGAGTCTCTCTATCAGGCAGCGGATGCAGAAGATAATCTTTTAGACAGCGGATGCAGGATTCTCTCCATTAGACAGCGGATGCAGGAGATACTCTATCAGACAGCAGATGCAGAAGTCTCTATATCAGACAGCGTATGCAGGAGTCATTTCATCAGACAGCGATTGCAGGAGACAATCTATCAGCCAGCGGTTGCACAAGTCTCTTTATCAGACAGCGGATGCAGGAGTCTCTCTATCAGAAAGCGGATGCAGGACGCATTTTATCAGGAGTCTTGTGCAGGAGTTCCTCTATGAGACATCGGATGTAGTCGACACTCTATCACAATGGCGATGCAGACTCTCTCTATTAGACATCAGATGCAGGACTCTCTCTCTTATAGAATATAGACAGCTGATGCAGGAGTCACTCTACCAGACAGCGACTGAATGAGACACTTTATCAGACAACAGATGCAGTACTCTCTATACAAAACAGCCGATGCTAGACCCTCTCTAGCAGAAAGCGGATGCAGGAGTCTCTGCATGTATATCAGACAGCAGGTGCAATAAAAACTATTGGGTGCAATTTTCTCGCTTTTGAATAACTTTTTTACCCTGAAGTATACAGAGCTGACTTGTATACTCTATCTAGAGCTAGAAAGCATCCATTGAGGGTCAGGGACTTGGCTCTAAATGAAGTGGCTTGAAGACATTTTGCGCAGAAATCAGACCGGATATGCAGGTATATCCCTATCAGACATGGGATGCAGGACTTTATCAGACAACGGATGTAGGAGAAACTCTAATAGACAGGAGATGCAAGAGTCTCTATCAGACAGTGGATGCAGGAGAAACTCTATCAGAGAGGAGATGCAGGAGTATCTCAATCAGACAGCGAATGCAGGAGACACTCTCAGACACTCTCAGAAAGCTGATGCAGGAGTCTCTCTATCAGACAGCGAATGCAGGAGATAATCTTTCAATCAGCGGATGCAGGTGTCTCTCTATCAAACAGCGGATGCAGGAGACTCTCTATCTGACAGCGGATGCAGGAGACTCTATCGGACAGCGGATGCAGGAGTCTCTCTATCAGACAGCGGATGCAGGAGTATCAGCATCAGACAGCGGATGCATGAGTATCTCTATCAGACAGCAGATGTAGGAGACTCTCTATCAGACAGCGGATGCAGACGACTCTCTATCAGACAGCGGATACAGGAGTGACTCTATCGGACAGCGGATACAGGAGACTCTCTATTAGACACCAGATGCAAGAGACACTCTATCAGACAGCGGATGCAGGAGTATCTCCATCAGACAGCGGATGCAGGAGTCTCTCTACTATCAAACAGCGGATGCAGGAGACTCTCTATCAGACAGCGGATACAGGAGTGACTCTATCAGACAGCGGATACAGGAGACTCTCTATCAGACACCAGATGCAAGAGACACTCTATCAGACAGCGGATGCAGGAGTATCTCCATCAGACAGCGGATGCAGGAGTCTCTCTACTATCAAACAGCGGATGCAGGAGACTCTCTATCAGACAGCGAATACATGAGTGATTCTATCAGACAGCGGATGAAGGAGACTCTCTATCAGACAGCCGATGCAGAAGACACTCTATCAGACAGCGGTCCATCAGACAGCCGATGCATGAGACTCTCTAGCAGACAGTGGATGCAGTAGACTCTCTACCAGACAGCGGATGCAGGAAACACTCTATCAGACAGCGGATGCAGGAGTCTCTCAATCAGACAGCAGATGCAGGAATTACACCATAAGACAGCAGATGCGGGAGACACTCTATCAGACAGCGGATGTAGGAGACTCTCTATCAGACAAGGGATGCAGGAGACTCTCTATCGGAGAGCGGATGCATTAGTCTCTGTATCAGACAATGGATGCATGAGACAGTCTATCAGACAGGGTATGCAGGAGTCTCTCAATCAGACAGAGGATGCAGGAGGCGCTCCATCAGACAGCGGATGTAGGAGTTTCTCCATCAGACATCGGATGCAGGAGACTCTCTATCAGACAGCAGATGCAGGGGACACTCTAACTGACAGCGGATGCAGGAGTCCCTCTATCAGACAGGGGATGCAGGAATCTCTATATCAGACAGCGAATGCAATAGAATCTCTATCAGACAGCGGATGCAGGACACTCTCTATCAGACAGCGGATGCAGGAGTACATCTATCAGGGATCAGATGCAGGAGACACTCTATCAGACACCCGGATACAGGAGATTCTCCATCAGACATCGGATGCAGAAGTCTCTCTGTCAGACAGCGGATGCAGGAGTCTCTCCATCAGACAGCGGATGCAGGAGTCTCTCCATCAGACAGCGGATACAGGAGTAATTTCTTCAGACAGCGGATGCAGGAGTATCTCTATCAGACTGCTGATGCAGGAGACACTCTATCAGACAGCGGATGCGGGAGACTCTCAATCAGACAGCGGATGCAGGAGACTTTCTATCAGACAGCGTATGCAGGAGACTCTCTCTCAGACAGTGGATGCAGGAGTATCTCTATCAGACATCAGATGCAGGAGACTCTCTATCAGACAGCGGATGCAGGAGACACTCTATCAGGCAGCGGATGCAGGAGTCTCTCCATCAGACAGCGGATGTAGGAGTTTCTCTAGCAGACAGCGGATGCAGGAGTATCTACATCAGACAGCGTATGCAGAAGTCTCATTATCAGACAGCGGATGCAGGGGACTTTCTATCAGACAGCGGATGCAGGGGACAATCTATCAGAATGGATGCAGGTGTATCTCCCTCAGAGAGCGGATGCAAGAGTATCTCTATCAGACAGCGGATACAGGAATCACTCTATTAGACAGCGGATGCAGTAGACTCTCTATCAGACAGCAGATGCAAGAGACACTCTATCAGACAACGGATGCAGGAGTATCAGCATCAGACAGTAGATGCAGGAGACTCTCTATCAGGCAGCGGATGCAGGAAACACTCTATCTGACAGCGGATGCAGGGGTCTCTCTATCAAACAGCGGATGCAGGAGACTCTCTATCAGACAGCTGATGCAGGAGACATTCTGTCAGACAGCGGATGCAGAAGTCTTACCATCCGACAGCGGATGCAGGAGTATCAGCATCAGACAGCAGATGCAATAGACTCTCTATCAGACAGCGGATGCAGGAAACACTCTATTGGACAGCGGATGCAGGGGTCTCTCTATCAAACAGCGAATGCAGAAGACACTCAATGAGAGAGCGGATGCAGGAGACTTTCTATCAGATAGCGGATGCAGGAGTGTCTCTATCAGACAGCAGATGCAGGAGACACTCTATCAGACAGCAGATACAGGAGTATGTCAATCAGACAGAGGATGCAGAAGACTCTCTCTCAGACAGTGGATGCAGGAGTATCTCTATCAGACATCGGATGCAGGAGACTCTCTATCAGACAGCGGATGCAGGAGACTCTCTATCAGACAACGGATGCAGGAGACACTCCATCCGACAGCTGATGCAGGAGTATCAGCATCAGGCAGCAGATGCAGGAGACTCTCTATCAGGCAGCAGATGCAGGAAACACTCTATCTGACAGCGGATGCAGGGGTCTCTCTATCAGACAGCGAATGCAGGAGACTCTCTATCAGACAGCTCATGCAGGAGACACTTTATCAGACAGTGGATGCAGAAAACTCTCCATCCAACAGCGGACGCAGGAGTATCAGCATCAGACAGCAGATGCAGGAGACTCTCTATCAGATAGCGGACACAGGAAACACTCTATCTGACAGCGGATGCAGGGGTCTCTCTATCAGACAGCGGATGCAGGAGTCTCACTATCAGACAGCGAATGCAGAAGACACTCAATCAGACAGCCGATGCAGGAGACTCTCTATCAGATAGCGGATGCAGGAGTGTCTATATCAGACAGCTGATGCAGGAGACACACTATCAGACAGCAGATGCAGGAGTATCTCAATCAGACAGAGGATGCAGAAGTTTTTCTATCAGAAAGCGGATGCAGAAAACTCTCCATCAGACAGCGGACGCAGGAGTATCTCCATCAGACAGCGGATGCAGAAGTCTCTCTATCAGACAGCATATGCAGAAGACTCTCCATCAGACAGCGGATGCAGGAGACTTTCTATCAGATATCGGATGCAGGAGACTTTCTATCAGACAGCGGATGCAGCAGTATCTCTATCAGACAGCGGATGCAGGAGATACTCTATCAGACAGCAGATGCAGAAGTCTCTATATCAGACAGCGTATGCAGGAGTCATTTCATCAGACAGCGATTGCAGAAGACAATCTATCAACCAGCGGTTGCACGAGTCTCTTTATCAGACAGCGGATGCAGGAGTCTCTCTATCAGACAGCGGATGCAAGACGCGTTTTATCAGGAGTCTTGTGCAGGAGTTCCTCTATGAGACATCGGATGCAGTAGACACTATCACAATGATGATGCAGACTCTCTCTATTAGACATCAGATGCAGGACTCTCTGTCTTATAGAATATAGACAGCTGATGCAGGAGTCACTCTACCAGACAGCGACTGAATGAGACACTTTATCAGACAACAGATGCAGTACTCTCTATACAAAACAGCCGATGCTAGACCCTCTCTAGCAGAAAGCGGATGCAGGAGTCTCTGCATGTATATTAGACAGCAGGTGCAATAAAAAACTATTGGGTGCAATTTTCTCGCTTTTGAATAACTTATTTACCCTGAAGTATACAGAGCTGTTTTGTATACCATATCTAGTGCTTGAAAGCATCCATTGAGGGTCAGGGACTTGGATCTAAATGAAGTGGCTTGAGGACATTTTGCGCAGAAATCAGACCGGATATGCAGGTATCTCCCTTTCAGACATGGGATGCAGGACTTTATCAGACAACGGATTTAGGAGAAACTCTAATAGACAGGAGATGCAAGAGTCTCTATCAGACAGTGGATGCAGGAGAAACTCTATCAGAGAGGAGATGCAGGAGTATCTCAATCAGACAGCGGATGCAGGAGACACTCCATCAGACAGGAAATGCAGGTTTCTCTCTATCAAACTGCGAATCCAGGAGACACTCTCAGACACTCTCAGACAGCTGATGCAGGAGTCTCTCTATCAGACAGCGAATGCAGGAGATACTCTTTCAATCAGCAGATGCAGGTGTCTCTCTATCTAACAGCGGATGCAGGAGACTCTCTATCTGACAGCCGATGCAGGAGACTCTATCAGACAGCGGATGCAGGAGTCTCTCTATCAGACAGCGGATGCAGGAGTATCAGCATCAGACAGCGGATGAATGAATATCTCTATCAGACAGCGGATGAAGGAGACTCTCTATCAGACAGCGGATGCAGACGACTCTCTATCAGACAGCGGATACAGGAGTGACTCTATCAGACAGCGGATGCAGGAGACTCTCTATCAGACAGCAGATGCAAGATACACTCTATCAGACAGCGGATGCAGGAGTATCTCCATCAGACAGCGGATGCAGGAGTCTCTCTATCAGACAGCGGATGTAGGAGACTCTCTATCAGACAGCCGATGCAGGAGACACTCTATCAGACAGCGGTCCATCAGACAGCCGATGCATGAGACTCTCTAGCAGACAGCGGATGAAGGAGACTCTCTATAATACAGCGGATGCAGGAAACACTCTATCAGACAGCGGATGCAGGAGTCTCTCCATCAGACAGCGGATGCAGGAGTTACACCATCAGACAGCAGATGCGGGAGACACTCAATCAGACAGCGGATGTAGGAGACTCTCTATCAGACAACGGATGCAGGAGACACTCTATCAGAGAGCGGATGCATTTGTCTCTGTATCAGACAGCGGATGCATGAGACAGTCTATCAGACAGCGTATGCAGGAGTCTCTCAATCAGACAGAGGATGCAGGAGGCGCTCCATCAGACAGCGGATGTAGGAGTTTCTCCATCAGACAGCGGATGCAGGAGACTCTCTATCAGACAGCAGATGCAGGGGACACTCTATCTGACAGCGGATTCAGGAGTCTCTCTATCAGACAGCGAATGCAATAGACTCTCTATCAGACAGCGGATGCAGGAGACTCTCTATCAGACAGCGGATGCAGGAGAACATCTATCAGGGATCAGATTCAGGAGACACTCTATCAGACAGCGGATGCAGGAGTATCTCCATCAGACAGCGGATGCAGAAGTCTCTCTGTCAGACAGCGGATGCAGGAGTCTCTCCAATAGACAGCCGATGCAGGAGTCTCTCCATCAGACAGCGGATACAGGAGTATCTTCTTCAGACAGCGGATGCAGGAGTATCTCTATCAGAAGGCTGATGCATGAGACACTCTATCAGACAGCGGATGCGGGAGACTCTAAATCAGACAGCGGATGCAGGAGACTTTCTATCAGACAGCGTATGCAGGAGACTCTCTCTCAGACAGTGGATGCAGGAGTTTCTTTATCAGACATCGGATGCAGGAGACTCTCTATCAGACAGCGATGCAGGAGACACTCTATCAGACAGCGGATGCAGGAGTCTCTCCATCAGACAGCGGATGTAGGAGTTTCTCTAGCAGACAGCGGATGCAGGAGTATCTACATCAGACAGCGGATGCAGGAGATACTCTATCAGACAGCTAATTCAGGAGATTCTCTATCAGACAGCGTATGCAGAAGTCTCATTATCAGACAGCGGATGCAGGGGACTTTCTATCAGACAGCGGATGCAGGGGATAATCTATCAGAACGGATGCATGTGTATCTCCATCAGAGAGCGGATTCAAGAGTATCTCTACCAGACAGCGGATACAGGAGTCACTCTATCAGGCAGCGGATGCAGGAGACTCTCTATCAGACAGCAGATGCAAGATACACTCTATCAGACAACGGATGCAAGTGTATCTCCATCAGACAGAGGATGCAGGAGACACTCTATCAGACAGCAGATGCAGAAGTCTCTCCATCTGACCGCGGATGCAGGAGTATCAGCATCAGACAGCAGATGCAGGAGACTCTCTATCAGTCAGTGGATGCAGGAAACACTCTATCTGACAGCAGATGCAGGGGTCTCTCTATCATACAGAGGATGCAGGAGACTCTCTATCAGACAGCTGATGCAGGAGACACTCTGTTAGACAGCGGATGCAGAAGTCTCTCCATCCGACAGCGGATGCAGGAGTATCAGCATCAGACAGCAGATGCAGAATACTCTCTATCAGACAGCGGATGCAGGAAACATTCTATCTGACAGCGGATGCAGGGGTCTCTCTATCAGACAGCGAATGCAGAAGACACTCAATCAGACAGCGGATGCAGGAGTGTCTCTATCAGACAGAGGATGCAGGAGACTCTCATTCAGACAGCGGATGCAGGAGGCACTCTATCAGACAGCGGGTGCAGAATACTCTCCATCAGACAGCTGATGCAGGAGTGTCTCTATCAGACAGCGAATGCAGGAGATAATCTTTCAATCAGCGGATGCAGGTGTCTCTCTATCAAACAGCGGATGCAGGAGACTCTCTATCTGACAGCGGATGCAGGAGACTCTATCAGACAGCGGATGCAGGAGACTCTCTATCAGACAGCGGATACAGGAGTGACTCTATCAGACAACGGATGCAGGAGACTCTCTATCAGACACCAGATGCAAGAGACACTTTATCAGACAGCGGATGCGGGAGTATCTCCTTCAGATAGCGGATGCAGGAGTCTCTCTATCAAACAGCGGATGTAGGAGACTCTCTATCAGACAGCCGATGCAGGAGACACTCTATCAGACAGCGGTCCATCAGACAGCGGATGCAGGAGACTCTCAAGCAGACGGCGGATGCAGGAGTCTCTCTATCAGACATAGGATGCAGGAAACACTCTATCAGATAGCGGAAGCAGAAGTCTCTCCATCAGACAGCGGATGCAGGAGTTACTCCATCAGACAGGGGATGCAGGAGACTTTCTATCAGACAGCGGATGCAGGGGACATTCTATCTGACAGCGGTTGCAGGAGTCTCTCTATCAGACAGCGGATGCAGGAGTCTCTCTATCAGACAGCGAGTGCAATAGACTCTCTATCAGACAGCGGATGCATGAGACTCTCTATCAGACAGCGGATGCAATAGTCTATCTATCAGGGATCAGATGCAGGATACACTCTATCAGACAGCGGATGCAGGAGTATCTCCATCAGACAGCGGATGCAGAAGTCTCTCTGTCAGACAGCGGATGCAGGAGTCTCTCCATCAGACAACGGATGCAGGAGTCTCTCCATCAGACAGCGGACACAGGAGTATCTTCTTCAGACAGCGGATTCAGGAGTATCTCTATCTGACAGCTGATGCAGGAGACACTCTATCAGACAGCGGATGCAGGAGACTCTCAATCAGACAGCCGATGCAGGATACTTTCTATCAGACAGCGTATGCAGGAGACTCTCAATCAGACAGCGGATGCAGGAGACTCTCTATCAGACAGTGGATGCAGGAAATACTCTATCAGACATTGGATGCAGGAGGCTCTCTATCAGACAGCGGATGCAGGAGACACTTTATCAGACAGTGGATGCATGAATCTCTCCATCAGACAGCGGATGCAGGAGACTCTCTATCAGACAGCGTATGCAGAAGACTCTCTATCAGACAGCGGATGCAGGATACTTTCTATCAGACAGCGGATACAGGGGACCATCTATCAGAAAGCGGTTGCAGGAGACTCTCTATCAGACAGCGAATGCAGGAGACTCTCTATCAGACAGCTAATGCAGAAGTATCTCTATCAGACAGCGCATGCAGGAGACACTCTATCAGACAGCGGAAACACGAGTCACTCTATCAGACAGCGAATGCAGGAGACTCTCTATCAGACAGCGGATGCAGGAGACACTCTATCAGACAGCGGATGCAGAAGTCTCTCCATCCGACAGCGGATGCAGGAGTATCAGCATCAGACAGCAGATGCAGGAGTCTCTCCATCAGACAGCGGATACAGGAGTATATCCTTCAGACAGCGGATGCAGGAGTATCTCTATCAGACAGCTGATTCAGAAGACACTTTATCAGACAGCGGATGCAGGAGACTCTCAATCAGACAGCGGATGCAGGAGACTTTCTATCAGATAGCGGATGCAGGAGACTCTCTCTAAGGCAGTGGATGCAGGAGTATCTCTATCAGACATCGGATGCAGTAGACTCTCTATCAGACAGCGGATGCAGGAGACACTTTATCAGACAACGGATGCAGGAGTCTCTCCATCAGACAGCGGATGTAGGATTTTCTCCAGCAGACAGCGGATGCAGGAGACTCTCTATCAGACAGCGGATGCAGGAGACTCTCTATCAGACAGCAGATGCAGGAGACTCTCTATCAGACAGCGGATGCAGGAGACTCTCTAAAAGACAGCGGATGCAGGAGACTCTCTATCAGACAGCGGATACAGGAGTCACTTTATTAGACAGCGGATGCAGGAGACTCTCTATCAGACAGCAGATGCAAGAGACACTCTATCAGACAACGGATGCAGGTGTATCTCCATCAGAGAGCGGATGCAGGAGTATCTCTATCAGACAGAGTATGCAGGAGACTCTCTATATGACAGCGGATGCATGAGTATCTCTATCAGACAGCGGATGCAGGAGACTCTCAATCAGACAGTGGATGCAGGAGACTCTCTATCAGACAGCAGATGCAAGATACACTTTATCAGACAACGGATGCAGGAGTATCTTCATCAGACAGCGGATGCAGGAGACTCTCTATCAGACAGCAGATGCAGGAGACTCTCTATCAGACAGCGGATGCAGGAGACACTCTTTCAGACAACAGATGCAGAAGTCTCTCCATTGACAGAGGATGAAGGAGTATCAGCATCAGACAGCAGATGCAGGAGACTCTCTATCAGACAGCAGATGCAGGAGTATCTCCATCAGACAGCGGATGCAGGAGTCTCTCTATCAGACAGCGGATGCAGGAGACTCTCTATCAGACAGCGGATGCAGGAGACACTCTATCAGACAACTGATTCAGAAGTCTCTCCATCCGACAGCGGATGCAGGAGTATCAGCATCAGACAGCAGATGCAGGAGACTCTCTATCAGACAGCGGGTGCGTGAATCACTCTATCTGACAGCAGGAATCACTCTATCTGACAGCGGATGCAGGGGTCTCTCTATCAGACAGCGGATGCAGGAGTCTCTCTATCAGACAGCGAATGCAGGAGACACTCAATCAGACAGCGAATGCAGGAGACTCTCTATCAGACAGCAAATGCAGGAGTGTCTCTATCAGACAGCAGATGCAGGAGACACTCTATCAGACAGCAGATGCAGGAGTTTCTCCATCAGACAGAGGTAGCAGAAGTCTCTCTATCAGAAAGAGGATGCAGAAGACTCTCCATCAGACAGCGGATGCAGGAGTATCTCCATCAGACAGCGTATGCAGAAGTCTCTCTATCAGACAGCGGATGCAGAAGTCTCTCCATCAGACAGCGAATGCAGGAGACTCTCAATCAGACAGCGGATGCAGGCGACTTTCTATCCGACAGCGGATGCAGGAGACTCTCTATCAGACAGCAGTAGCAGTAGACTCTCTATCAGACAGCGGATGCAGACTTATCTCTATCAGACATCGGATGCAAGAGACTCACTATCAGACAGCGGATGCAGGAGACACTCTATCAGACAGCGGATGCAGGTGTCTCTCCATCAGACAGCGGATGTAGGAGTTTCTCCATTAGACAGCGGATGCAGGAGTATCTCCATCAGACAGCGGATGAAGGACACACTCTATCAGACAGCGGATGCATGAGGCTCTCTATCAGACAGCGGCTGCGGGAGACTTTCTGTCAGACAGCCGATGCAGGAGACTATCTATCAGACAGCAGTTGCAGAAGACTCTCTATCAGACAGCGGATGCATTAGAAATTCTATCAGACAGCGGATGCAGGAGACTCTCAATCAGACAGCAGATGCAGGAGACACTCTATCAGACAGCGGATGCAGAAGACTCTCCATCAGACAGCGGATGCAGGAGTATCTCCATCAGACAGCAGATGAAGGAGGAACTCTATCAGACAGTGGATGCAGGAGACTCTCTAAGAGACAGCGGATGCAGGAGACTCTCTATCAGTAAGCGGATGCAGGAGTCTCTCCATCAGACAGCGGATGCAGGAGTCTCTCCATCAGACAGCGGATACAGGAGTATCTTCTTCAGACAGCGGATGCAGGAGTATCTCTATCAGACAGTAATGCAGGAGACACTCTATCAGACAGCGGATGCAGGAGACTCTCAATCAGACAGCGGATGCAAGAGACTTTCTATCAGATAGCTTATGCAGGAGACTCTCTATCAGACATCGGATGCAGGAGACTCTCTATCAGACAGCGGATGCAGGAGACACTTTATCTGACAGCGGATGCATGAGTCTCTCTATCAGACAGTGGATGTAGGAGTTTCTACAGCAGACAGCGGACGCAGGAGTATCTACATCAAACAGGATCTCTATCAGACATCGGATGCAGAAGACTCTCTATCAGACAGGGGATGCAGGAGACACCTTATCAGGCAGCGGATGCATGAGTCTCTCTATCAGACAGCGGATGCAGGAGACTTTCTATCAGACAGCGGATGCAGGAGACACTTTATCAGACAGCGGTTGCAGAAGACTCTCTATCAGATAGCCAATGCAGACGACTCTCCATCAGACATTGGATGCAGGAGTGTCTCCATCAGAGAGCGGATGCAGGAGACACTCTATCATACAGCGGATGCAGGAGACTCTCTATCAGACATCGGATGCAGGAGACTCTCTATCAGACAGCGGATGCAGAAGACACTTTATCAGACAGCGGATGCATGAGTCTCTCCATCAGACAGCGGATGTAGGAGTTTCTACAGCAGACAGCGGACGCAGGAGTATCTACATCAGACAGGATCTCTATCAGACATCGGATGCAGAAGACTCTCCATCAGACAGCGGATGCAGGAGACTCTCAATCAGACAGCAGATGCAGGAGACACTCTATCAGACAGCGGATGCAGAAGACTCTCCATCAGACAGCGGATGCAGGAGTATCTCCATCAGACAGCAGATGCAGGAGGAACTCTATCAGGCAGCGGATGCAGGAGACTCTCTAACAGACAGCGGATGCAGGAGACTCTCTATCAGTAAGCGGATGCAGGAGTCTATCCATCAGACAGCGGATGCAGGAGTCTCTCCATCAGACAGCGGATACAGGAGTTTCTTCTTCAGACAGCCGATGCAGGAGTATCTCTATCAGACAGTAATGCAGGAGACACTCTATCAGACAGCGGATGCAGGAGACTCTCATTCAGACATCGGATGCAGGAGACTCTCTATCAGACAGCGGATGCAGGAGACACTTTATCAGACAGCAGATGCATGAGTCTCTCCATCAGACAGCGGATGTAGGAGTTTCTACAGCAGACAGCGGACGCAGGAGTATCTACATCAGACAGGATCTCTATCAGACATCGGATGCAGGAGATTCTCTATCAGACAGCTAATGCAGGAGTATCTCTTTCAGACAGTGCACGCAGAAGACACTCTATCAGATAGCGGAAACACGAGTCACTCTATCAGACAGCGAATGCAGGAGACTCTCTATCAAACAGCGGATGCAGAAGACACTCTATCAGACAGCGGATGCAGAAGTCTCTCCATCCGACAGCGGATGCAGGAGTATCAGCATCAGCCAGCAGATGCAGGAGTCTCTCCATCAGACAGCGGATACAGGAGTATATCCTTCAGACAGCGGATGCAGGAGTATCTCTATCAGACAGCTGATTCAGAAGACACTTTATAAGACAGCGGATGCAGGAGACTCAATCAGACAGCGGATGCAGGAGACTTTCTATCAGATAGCGGATGCAGAAGACTCTCTCTTAGGCAGTAGATGCAGGAGTATCTCTATCAGACATCGGATGCAGTAGACTCTCTATCAGACAGCGGATGCAGGAGACACTTTATCAGACAACTGATGCAGGAGTCTCTCCATCAGAAAGCAGATGCAGGATTTTCTCCAGCAGACAGCGGATGCAGGAGACTCTCTATCAGACAGCGGATGTAGGAGACTCTCTATCAGACAGCAGATGCAGGAGACACTCTATCAGACAGCGGATGCGGGAGACAATCTATTAGACAGCTGATGCAGGAGACTCTCTATCAGACAGCGGATGCAGGAGACTCTCTAAAAGACAGCGGATGCAGGAGACTCTCTATCAGACAGCAGTTGCAGAAGCCTCTCTATCAGACAGCGGATGCATTAGAAATTCTATCAGACAGCGGATGCAGGAGACTCTCAATCAGACAGCAGATGCAGGAGACACTCTATCAGACAGCGGATGCAGAAGACTCTCCATCAGACAGCGGATGCAGGAGTATCTCCATCAGACAGCAGATGCAGGAGGAACTCTATCAGACAGTGGATGCAGGAGACTCTCTAACAGACAGCGGATGCAGGAGACTCTCTATCAGTAAGCGGATGCAGGAGTTTCTCCATCAGACAGCGGATGCAGGAGTCTCTCCATCAGACAGCGGATACAGGAGTATCTTCTTCAGACAGCGGATGCAGGAGTATCTCTATCAGACAGTAATGCAGGAGACACTCTATCAGACATCGGATGCAGGAGACTCTCAATCAGACAGCGGATGCAAGAGACTTTCTATCAGACAGCTTATGCAGGAAACTCTCTATCAGACATCGGATGCAGGAGACTCTCTATCAGACAGCGGATGCAGGAGACACTTTATCAGACAGTAGATGCATGAGTCTCTCTATCAGACAGCGGATGTAGGAGTTTCTACAGCAGACAGCGGACGCAGGAGTATCTACATCAGACAGGATCTCTATCAGACATCGGATGCAGAAGACTCTCTATCAGAGAGGGGATGCAGGAGACACCTTATCAGACAGCGGATGCATGAGTCTCTCTATCAGACAGCGGATGCAGGAGACACTTTATCAGACAGCGGTTGCAGGAGACTCTCTATCAGATAGCCAATGCAGACGACTCTCCATCAGACATTGGATGCAGGAGTGTCTTCATAAGAGAGCGGATGCAGGAGACACTCTATCATACAGCGGATGCAGGAGTATCTACATCAGACAGGATCTCTATCAGACATCGGATGCAGAAGACTCTCTAACAGACAGCGGATGCAGGAGACTCTCTATCAGTAAGCGGATGCAGGAGTCTATCCATTAGACAGCTGATGCAGGAGTCTCTCCATCAGACAGCGGATACAGGAGTATCTTCTTCAGACAGCGGATGCAGGAGTATCTCTATCAGACAGTAATGCAGGAGACACTCTATCAGACAGCGGATGCAGGAGACTCTCAATCAGACATCGGATGCAGGAGACTCTCTATCAGACAGCGGATGCAGGAGACACTTTATCAGACAGCGGATGCATGAGTCTCTCCATCAGACAGCGGATGTAGGAGTTTCTACAGCAGACAGCGGACGCAGGAGTATCTACATCAGACAGGATCTCTATCAGACATCGGATGCAGGAGACTCTCTATCAGACAGCTAATGCAAGAGTATCTCTATCAGACAGTGCATGCAGGAGACACTCTATCAAACAGCGGATGCAGGAGACACTCTATCAGACAGCGGATGCAGAAGTCTCTCCATCCGACAGCGGATGCAGGAGTATCAGCATCAGACAGCAGATGCAGGAGTCTCTCCATCAGACAGCGGATACAGGAGTATATCCTTCAGACAGCGGATGCAGGAGTATCTCTATCAGACAGCTGATTCAGAAGACACTTTATAAGACAGCGGATGCAGGAGACTCAATCAGACAGCGGATGCAGGAGACTTTCTATCAGATAGCGGATGCAGGAGACTCTCTCTAAGGCAGTGGATGCAGGAGTATCTCTATCAGACATCGGATGCAGTAGACTCTCTATCAGACAGCGGATGCAGGAGACGCTTTATCAGACAACGGATGCAGGAGTCTCTCCATCAGACAGCAGATGTAGGATTTTCTCCAGCAGACAGCGGATGCAGGAGACTCTCTATCAGACAGCGGATGCAGGAGACTCTCTATCAGACAGCAGATGCAGGAGACACTCTATCAGACAGCGGATGCGGGAGACAATCTATTAGACAGCTGATGCAGGAGACTCTCTATCAGACAGCGGATTCAGGAGACTCTCTAAAAGACAGCGGATGCAGAAGACTCTCTATCAGACAGCGGATACAGGAGTCACTTTATCAGACAGCGGATGCAGGAGACTCTCTATCAGACAGCAGATGCAAAAGACACTCTATCAGACAACGGATGCATGTGAATCTCCATCAGAGAGCGGATGCAGGAGTATCTCTATCAGACTGAGTATGCAGGAGACTCTCTATAAGACAGCGGATGCATGAGTATCTCTATTAGACAGCGGATGCAGGAGACTCTCAATCAGACAGTAGATGCAGGAGACTCTCTATCAGACAGCAGATGCAAGATACACTCTATCAGACAACGGATGCAGGAGTATCTCCATCAGACAGCGGATGCAGGAGACTCTCTATCAGACAGCAGATGCAGGAGACTCTCTATCAGCAGCGGATGCAGGAGACACTCTTTCAGACAGCGGATGCAGGAGACACTCTTTCAGACAGCAGATGCAGAAGTCTCTCCATTGACAGCGGATGAAGGAGTATCAGCATCAGACAGCAGATGCAGGAGACTCTCTATCAGACAGCAGATGCTGGAAACACTCTATCTGACAGCGGATGCAGGGGTCTCTCTATCAGACAGCGGATGCAGGAGACTCTCTATCAGACAGCGGATGCAGGAGACATTCTATCAGACAACTGATTCAGAAGTCTCTCCATCCGACAGCGGATGCAGGAGTATCAGCATCAGACAGCAGATGCAGGAGACTCTCTATCAGACAGCGGGTGCAGGAATCACTCTATCTGACAGCAGGAATCACTCTTTCTGACAGCGGATGCAGGGGTTTCTCTATCAGACAGCGGATGCAGGAGTCTCTCTATCAGACAGCGAATGCAGGAGACACTCAATCAGACAGCGAATGCAGGAGACTCTCTATCAGACAGCGAATGCAGGAGTGTCTCTATCAGACAGCAGATGCAGGAGACACTCTATCAGACAGCAGATGCAGGAGTTTCTCCATCAGACAGAGGTAGCAGAAGTCTCTCTATCAGAAAGAGGGTGCAGAAGACTCTCCATCAGACAGCGGATGCAGGAGTATCTCCATCAGACAGCGGGCCAGAAGTTTCTCTATCGGACAGCGGATGCAGAAATCTCTCCATCAGACAGCGGATGCAGGAGACTCTCAATCAGACAGCGGATGCAGGCGACTTTCTATCCGACAGCGGATGCAGGAGACTCTCTATCAGACAGCGGTAGCAGTAGACTCTCTATCAGACAGCGGATGCAGCAGTATCTCTATCAGACATCGGATGCAAGAGACTCACTATCAGACAGCGAATGCAGGAGACACTCTATCAGACAGCGGATGCAGGTGTCTCTCCATCAGACAGCGAATGTAGGAGGTTCTCCATTAGACAGCGGATGCAGGAGACACTCTATCAGACAGTGGATGCATGAGGCTCTCTATCAGACAGCGGATGCGGGAGACTTTCTATCAGACAGCCGATGCAGGAGACTATCTATCAGACAGCAGTTGCAGAAGACTCTCTATCAGACAGCGGATGCATTAGAAATTCTATCAGACAGCGGATGCAGGAGACTCTCAATCAGACAGCAGATGCAGGAGACACTCTATCAGACAGCGGAAACAGAACACTCTCCATCAGACAGTGGATGCAGGAGTATCTCCATCAGACAGCAGATGCAGGAGGAACTCTATCAGACAGTGGATGCAGGAGACTCTCTAACAGACAGCGGATGCAGGAGACTCTTTATCAGTAAGCGGATGCAGGAGTCTCTCCATCAGATAGCGGATACAGGAGTATCTTCTTCAGACAGCGGATGCAGGAGTATCTCTATCAGACAGTAATGCAGGAGACACTCTATCAGACAGCGGATGCAGGAGACTCTCAATCAGACAGCGGATGCAGGAGACTTTCTATCAGACAACTTATGCAGGAGACCTCTATCAGACAGCGGATGCAGGAGACACTTTATCAGACAGCGGATGCATGAGTCTCTCTATCAGACAGCGGATGAAGGAGTTTCTACAGCAGACAGCGGACGCAGGAGTATCTACATCAGACAGGATCTCTATCAGACATAGGATGCAGAAGACTCTCTATCAGACAGGGGATGCAGGAGACACCTTATCAGACAGCGGATGCATGAGTCTCTCTATCAGACAGCGGATGCAGGAGACTTTCTATCAGACAGCGGATGAAGGGGACCATCTATCAAACAGCGGTTGCAGGAGACTCTCTATCAGACAGCGAATGCAGACGACTCTCCATCAGACATTGGATGCAGGAGTGTCTCCATCAGAGAGCGGATGCAGGAGACACTCTATCATACAGCGGAAGCAGGAGACTCTCTATCAGACATCGGATGCAGGAGACTCTCTATCAGACAGCGGATGCAGGAGACACTTTATCAGACAGCGGATGCATGAGTCTCTCCATCAGACAGCGGATGTAGGAGTTTCTACATCAGACAGCGGACGCAAGAGTATCTACATCAGGCAGGATCTCTATCAGACATCGGATGCAGAAGACTCTCCATCAGACAGCGGATGCAGGAGACTTTCAATCAGACAGCAGATGCAGGAGACACTCTATCAGACAGCGGATGCAGAAGACTCTCCATCAGACAGCGGATGCAGGAGTATCTCCATCAGACAGCAGATGCAGGAGGAACTCTATCAGACAGCGGATGCAGGAGACTCTCTAACAGACAGCGGATGCAGGAGACTCTGTATCAGTAAGTGGATGCAGGAGTCTCTCCATCAGACAGCGGATGCAGGAGTCTCTCCATCAGACAGCGGATACAGGAGTATCTTCTTCAGACAGCGGATGCAGGAGTATCTCTATCAGACAGTAATGCAGGAGACTCTCAATCAGACATCGGATGCAGGAGACTCTCTATCAGACAGCGGATGCAGGAGACACTTTATCAGACAGCGGATGCATGAGTCTCTCCATCAGACAGCGGATGTAGGAGTTTCTACAGCAGACAGCAGACGCACAGTATCTACATCAGACAGGATCTCTATCAGACATCGGATGCAGAAGACTCTCTTTCAGACAGCGGATGCAGGAGACACCTTATCAATCAGCGGATGCATGAGTCTCTCTATCAGTGAGCGGATGCAGGAGACTTTCTATCAGACAGCGGATGCAGGGGACCATCTATCAAACAGCGGTTGCAGGAGACTCTCTATCAGACAGCGAATGCAGACGACTCTCCATCAGACATTGGATGCAGGAGTTTCTCCATCAGAAAACGGATGCAGGAGACACTCTATCATACAGCGGATGCAGGAGACTCTCTATCAGACATCGAATGCAGGAGACTCTCTATCAGGCAGCGGATGCAGGAGACACTTTATCAGACAGCGGATGCATGAGTCTCTCCATCAGACAGCGGATGTAGGAGTTTATACAGCAGACAGCGGACGCAGGAGTATCTACATCAGACAGCATCTCTATCAGACATCGGATGCAGAAGACTCTCCATCAGACAACGGATGCAGGAGACTCTCTATCAGGCAGCGTATGCATAAGTCTCTCTATCAAAAAGCGGATGCAGGAGACTTTCTGTCAGACAGCGGATGCAGGAGACCATCTATCAAACAGCGGTTGCAGGAGACTCTCTATCAGACAGCGAATGCAGACGACTCTCCATCAGACATTGGATGCAGGAGTGTCTCCATCAGAGAGCGGATGCAGGAGACACTATATCATACAGCGGATGCAGGAGACTCTCTAAAAGACAGCGGATGCAGGAGACTCTCTATCAGACAGCGGTTACAGGAAACACTCTATCAGACAGCGGATGCTAGAGACACTCTTTCAGACAACGGATGCAAGTGTATCTCCATCAGAGAGCGGATGCAGGAGTATCTCTATCAGACAGCGGATGCAGAAGACACTTTATCAGACAGCGGATGCATGAGTTTCTCCATCAGACAGCGGATGTAGGAGTTTCTACAGCAGACAGCGGACGCAGGAGTATCTACATCAGACAGGATCTCTATCAGACATCAGATGCAAAAGACTCTCTATCAGACAGCGGATGCAGGAGACACCTTATCAGACAGCGGATGCATGAGTCTCACTATCAGTGAGCGTATGCAGGAGACTTTCTATCAGACAGCGGTGCAGGGGACCATCTATCAAACAGCGGTTGCCGGAGACTCTCTATCAGACAGCGAATGCAGACGACTCTCCATCAGACATTGGATGCAGGAGTGTCTCCATCAGAGAGCGGATGCAGGAGACACTCTATCATACAGCGGATGCAGGAGACTCTCTATCAGACATCGGATGCAGGAGACTCTCTATCAGACAGCGGATACAGGAGACACTTTATCAGACCGCGGATGCATGAGTCTCTCCATCAGACAGCGGAAGTAGGAGTTTCTACAGCAGACAGCGGACGCAGGAGTATCTACATCAGACAGGATATCTATCAGACATCGGATGCAGAAGACTCTCCATCAGACAGCGGATGCAGGAGACTTTCTATCAGGCAGCGTATGCATAAGTCTCTCTATCAGACAGCAAATGCAGGAGACTTTCTATCAGACAGCGGATGCAGGGGACCATCTATCAAACAGCGGTTGCAGGAGACTCTCTATCAGACAGCGAATGCAGACGACTCTCCATCAGACATTGGATGCAGGAGTGTCTCAATCAGAGAGCGGATGCAGGAGACACTCTATCATACAGCGGATGCAGGAGACTCTCTAAAAGACAGCGGATGCAGGAGACTCTCTATCAGACAGCGGATACAGGAGTCACTCTATCAGACAGCGGATGCAAGAGACACTCTTTCAGACAACGGATGCAAGTGTATCTCCATCAGAGAGCGGATGCAGGAGTATCTCTATAAGACAGCGCTTGCAGGAGACTCTCTATACGACAGCGGATTCATGAGTATCTCTATCAGACAGGGGATGCAGGAGACTCTCAATCAGACAGCGGACAGGAGACTCTCTATCAGACAACGGATGCAGGAGTATCTCCATCAGACAGCAGATGCAGGAGACTCTCTATCAGACAGCGGATGTAGGAGACTCTCTATCAGACAGCAGATGCAGGAGACACTATATCAGACAGCGGATGCAGAAGTCTCTCCATCCGACAGCGGATGCAGGAGTATCAGCATCAGACAGCAAATGCAGGAGTCTCTCCATCAGACAGCGGATACAAGAGTATCTCCTTCAGACAGCGGATGCAGGAGTATCTCTATCAGACAGCTGATGCAGAAGACACTCTGTCAGACAGCGGATGCAGGAGACTCTCAACCAGACAGCGGATGCAAGATACACTCTATCAGACAACGGATGCAGGAGTATCTCCATCAGACAGCGGATGCAGGAGACTCAATACCAGACAGCAGATGCAGGAGACTCTCTATCAGACAGCGGATGCAGGAGACACTCTTTCAGACAGCGGATGCAGGAGACACTCTTTCAGACAGCAGATGCAGAAGTCTCTCCATTGACAGCCGTTGAAGGAGTATCAGCATCAGACAGCATATGCAGGAGACTCTCTATCAGACAGCAGATGCTGGAAACACTCTATCTGACAGCGAATGCAGGGGTCTCTCTATCAGACAGCGGATGCAGGAGACTCTCTATCAGACAGCGGATGCAGGAGACACTCTATCAGACAACTGATTCAGAAGTCTCTCCATCCGACAGCGGATGCAGGAGTATCAGCATCAGACAGCAGATGCAGGAGACTCTCTATCAGACAGCGGATGCAGGAATCACTCTATCTGACAGCAGGAATCACTCTTTCTGACAGCGGATGCAGGTGTCTCTCTATCAGACAGCGGATGCAGGAGTCTCTCTATCAGACAGCGAATGCAGGAGACACTCAATCAGACAGCGAATGCAGGAGACTCTCTATCAGACAGCGAATGCAGGAGTGTCTCTATCAGACAGCAGATGCAGGAGACACTCTATCAGACAGCAGAAGCAGAAGTTTCTCTATCGGACAGCGGATGCAGAAGTCTCTCCATCAGACAGCGGATGCTGGAGACTCTCAATCAGACAGCAGATGCAAGAGACACTCTATCAGACAACGGATGCAGGAATATCTCCATCAGACAGCAGATGCAGGAGACTCTCTATAAGACAGCGGATGTAGGAGACTCTCTATCAGACAGCAGATGCAGGAGACACTATATCATACAGCGGATGCAGAAGTCTCTCCATCCGACAGCGGATGCAGGAGTATCAGCATCAGACAGCAAATGCAGGAGTCTCTCCACCAGACAGCGGATACAAGAGCATCTCCTTCAGACAGCGGATGCAGGAGTATCTCTATCAGACAGCTGATGCAGAAGACACTCTGTCATACAGCGGATGCAGGAGACTCTCAACCAGACAGCGGATGCAGGAGACTTTCTATCAGACAGCGTATGCAGGAGACTCTCTATAAGACAGCGGATGCAGGAGACTCTCTCTTAGACAGTGGATGCAGTAGTGTCTCTATCAGACATCAGATGCAGGAGACTCTCTATCAGACAGCGGATGCTGGAGACACTTTATCAGACAGCGGATGCAGGAGTCTCTCCATCAGACAGCGGATGTAGGTGTTTCTTCAGCAGACAGCGGATGCAGGAGTATCTACATCAGACAGCGGATGCAGGAGACACTCTATCAGACAGCGGATGCAGGAGACTCTCTATCAGATAGCGTATGCAGAAGTCTCTCTATCAGACAGCGGATGCAGGAGACTTTCTATCAGACAGCGGATGCAGGGGACCATCTATCAAAAAGCGGTTGCAGGAGACTCTCTATCAGACAGCGGATGCAGGAGGCACTCTATCAGACATCGGATGCAGACGACTCTCCATCAGACAGCGGATGCAGGAGTGTCTCCATCAGACAGCGGATTCAGGAGACATTCTATCATACAGCGGATGCAGGAGACTCTCTATCAGTCAGCGGATACAGGAGTCACTCAATCAGACAGCGGATGCAGGAGACTCTCTATCAGACAGCAGATGCATGAGACACTCTATCAGACAACGGATGCAGGTGTATCTCCATCAGAGAGCGGATGCAGGGGTATCTCTATCAGACAGCGGATGCAGGACACTCTCTATCAGACAGCGGATGCATGAGTATCTCTATCAGACAACGGATGCAGGAGACTCTCAATCAGACAGCGGATGCAGGAGACTCTCTATCAGACAGCGGATACAGGAGTCACTCTATCAGACAGCGGATGCAGGAGACTCTCTATCAGACAGCAGTTGCAAGAGACACTATATTAGACAACGGATGCAGGAGTATCTTCATCAGACGGCGGATGCAGGAGACTCTCTATCAGACAGCAGATGCAGGAGACTCTTTATCAGACAGCGGATGCAGGAGACACTCTATCAGACAGCGGATGCAGAAGTCTCTCCATCCGACAGCGGATGCAGGTGTATCAGCATCAGACAGCAGATGCAGGAGACTCTCTATCAGACAGCGGATGCAGGAAACACTCTATCAGACAGCGGATGCAGAAGTCTCTCCATCCGACAGCGGATGCAGGTGTATCAGCATCAGACAGCAGATGCACTAGACACTCTATCATACAGTGGATGCAGGAGACTCTCTAAAAGACAGCGGATGCAGGAGACTCTCTATCAGACAGCGGATACAGGAGTCACTCTATCAGACAGCTGTTGCAGGAGACTCTCTATCAGACAGCAGATGCAAGAGACACTCTAATAGACAACGGATGCATGAGTATCTCCTTCAGACAGCGGATGCAGAAGACTCTCTATCAGACAGCGGATGCAGGAGACTCTCTTTCAGACAGCGGATGCAGAAAACTCTCTATCACACAGCGGATGAAGGAGACACTCTATCAGACAGCGGATGCAGAAGTCTCTCCATCCGACAGCGAATGCAGGAGTATCAGCATCAGACAGCAGGTGCAGGAGAATCTCTACCAGACAGCGGATGCAGGAAACACTCTATCTGACAGCGGATGCAGGGGTCTCTCTATCAGACAGCGGATGCAGGAGTCTCTCTATCAGACAGCAAATGCAGGAGACTCTCTATCAGACAGCGGATGCAGGAGTGTCTCTATCAGACAGCAGATGCAGGAGACATTCTATCAGACAGCAGATGCAGGAGTATTTCCATCAGACAGAGGATGCAGAAGTCTCTCTATCAGACAGCGGATGCAGAAGACTCTCAATCAGACAGCGGATGCAGGATTATCTCCATCAGACAGCGGATGCAGAAGTTTCTCTATTAGACAGCGGATGCAGAAGACTTTCCATCAGACAGCGGATGCAGGAGAATTTCTATCAGACAGCGGATGCAGGGGACCATCTATCAAACAGCGGTTGCAGGAGACTCTCTATCAGACAGCAAATGCAGGAGGTACTCTATCAGACATCGGACGCAGACGACTCTCCATCAGACAGCGAATGCATTAGGAATTATATCAGACGGCGGATGCAGGAGACTCTCTATCAGACAGCGGATGCAGGAGACTCTCTATCAGACGGCGGATGCTGGAGACTCTCTATCAGACAGCGGATGCAGGAAACACTCTATCTGACAGCGGATGCAGGAGACTCTCTATCAGACAGCGGATGCAGGAGACTCTCTATCACAAAGCGGATGCAGGAGACACTCTATCAGACAGCGGATGCAGAAGTCTCTCCTTCCGACAGCGGTTGCAGGAGTATCAGCATCAGACAGCAGGTGCAGGAGAATCTCTACCAGACAGCGGATGCAGGAAACACTCTATCTGACAGCGGATGCAGGGGTCTCTCTATCAGACAGCGGATGCAGGAGTCTCTCTATCAGACAGCGGATGCAGGAGACTCTCTATCAGACAGCGGATGCAGGAGTGTCTCTATCAGACAGCAGATGCAGGAGACACTCTACCAGACAGCAGATGAAGGAGTATTTCCATCAGACAGAGGATGCAGAAGTCTCTCTATCAGACAGCGGATGCAGAAGACTCTCCATCAGACAGCGGATGCAGGATTATCTCCATCAGACAGCGGATGCAGAAGTTTCTCTATCAGACAGCGGATGCAGAAGACTCTCCATCAGACAGCGGATGCAGGAGAATTTCTATCAGACAGCGGATGCAGGGGACCATCTATCAAACAGCGGTTGCAGGAGACTCTCCATCAGACAGCGGATGCAGGAGGCACTCTATCAGACAGCGGATGCAGACTACTCTCCATCAGACAGTGAATGCATTAAAAATTCTACCAGACAGCGGATGCAGGAGACTCTCTATCAGACAGCGGATGCAGGAGGCACTCTATCAGACAGCGGATGCAGAAGACTCTCCATCAGACAGCGGAAGCAGAAGTATCTCCATCAGACAGCGGATGCAGAAAGAACTCTATCAGACAGCGGATGCAGGAGAATCTCAAACAGACAGCGGACGCAGGAGTCTCTCTATCAGTAAGCGGATGCAGAAGTCTCTCTATCAGACAGCGGATGCAGGAGACTTTCTATCAGACAGCAGATGCAGGGGACCTTCTATCAGACAGCGGTTGCAGGAGACTCTCTATCAGACAGCGAATGTAGGAGGCACTCTATCAGACATCGGATATAGACGACTCTCCATCAGACAGCGGATGCAGGAGTGTCTCCATCAGAGAGCGGATGCAGGAGACACTCTATCATACAGTGGATGCAGGAGACTCTCTAAAAGACAGCGGATGCAGGAGACTCTCTTTCAGACAGCGGATACAGGAGTCATTCTATCAGACAGCTGATGCAGGAGACTCTCTATCAGACAGCAGATGCAAGAGACACTCTATCAGACAACGGATGCATGAGTATCTCCTTCAGACAGCGGATGCAGAAGACTCTCTATCAGACAGCGGATGCAGGAGACTCTCTTTCAGACAGCGGATGCAGGAAACACTCTATCAGACAGCGGATGCAGAAGTCTCTCCATCCGACAGCGAATGCAGGAGTATCAGCATCAGACAGCAGGTGCAGGAGAATCTCTACCAGACAGCGGATGCAGGAAACACTCTATCTGACAGCGGATGCAGGGGTCTCTCTATCAGACCGCGGATGCAGGAGTCTCTCTATCAGACAGCAAATGCAGGAGACTCTCTATCAGACAGCGGATGCAGGAGTGTCTTTATCAGACAGCAGATGCAGGAGACACTCTATCAGACAGCAGATGCAGGAGTATTTCCATCAGACAGAGGATGCAGAAGTCTCTCTATCAGACAGCGGATGCAGAAGACTCTCCATCAGACAGCGGATGCAGGATTATCTCCATCAGACAGCGGATGCAGAAGTTTCTCTATCAGACAGCGGATGCAGAAGACTTTCCATCAGACAGCGGATGCAGGAGAATTTCTATCAGACAGCGGATGCAGGGGACCATCTATCAAACAGCTGTTGCAGGAGACTCTCTATCAGACAGCAAATGCAGGAGGTACTCTATCAGACATCGGATGCAGACGATTCTCCATCAGACAGCGAATGCATTAGAAATTATATCAGACGGCGGATGCAGGAGACTTTTATCAGACAGCGGATGCAGGAGACTCTCTATCAGACGGCGGATGCAGGATACTCTCTATCAGACAGCGGATGCAGGAAACACTCTATCTGACAGCGGATGCAGGGGTCTCTCTATCAGACAGCGGATGCAGGAGACTCTCTATCACACAGCGGATGCAGGAGACACTCTATCAGACAGCGGATGCAGAAGTCTCTCCATCCGACAGCGGTTGCAGGAGTATCAGCATCAGACAGCAGGTGCAGGAGAATCTCTACCAGACAGCGGATGCAGGAAACACTCTATCTGACAGCGGATGCAGGGGTCTCTCTATCAGACAGCGGATGAAGGAGTCTCTCTATCAGACAGCAAATGCAGGAGATACTCAATCAGAGAGCGAATGCAGGAGACTCTCTATCAGACAGCGGATGCAGGAGTGTCTCTATCAGACAGCAGATGCAGGAGACACTCTATCAGACAGCAGATGCAGGAGTATTTCCATCAGACAGAGGATGCAGAAGTCTCTCTATCAGACAGCGAATGCAGAAGACTCTCCATCAGTAAGCGGATGCAGGATTATCTCCATCAGACAGCGGATGCAGAAGTTTCTTTATCAGACAGCGAATGCAGAAGACTCTCCATCAGACAGCGGATGCAGGAGAATTTCTATCAGACAGCGGATGCAGGGGACCATCTATCAAACAGCGGTTGCAGGAGACTCTCCATAAGACAGCGGATGCAGGAGGCACTCTATCAGACAGCGGATGCAGACGACTCTCCATCAGACAGCGAATGCATTAGAAATTCTACCAGACAGCGGATGCAGGAGACTCTCTATCAGACAGCGGATGCAGGAGGCACTCTATCAGACAGCGGATGCAGAAGACCCTCCATCAGACAGCGGATGCAGAAGTATCTCCATCAGACAGCGGATGCAGAAGGAACTCTATCAGACAGCGGATGCAGGAGAATCTCTAACAGACAGCGGACGCAGGAGTGTCTCTATCAGTAAGCGGATGCAGAAGTCTCTCTATCAGACAGCGGATGCAGGAGACTTTCTATCAGACAGCGGATGCAGGAGACTCTCTATCAGACAGCGAATGTAGGAGGCACTCTATCAGACATCGGATGCAGGAGACTTTCTATCAGACAGCGGATGCAGGGGACCATCTATCAAAAAGCGGTTGCAGGAGACTCTCTATCAGACAGCGGATGCAGGAGGCACTCTATCAGACATCGGATGCAGACGACTCTCCATCAGACAGCGGATGCAGGAGTGTCTCCATCAGACAGCGGATTCAGGAGACATTCTATCATACAGCGGATGCAGGAGACTCTCTATCAGTCAGCGGATACAGGAGTCACTCAATCAGACAGCGGATGCAGGAGACTCTCTATCAGACAGCAGATGCATGTGTATCTCCATCAGAGAGCGGATGCAGGGGTATCTCTATCAGACAGCGGATGCAGGAGACTCTCTATCAGACAGCGGATGCATGAGTATCTCTATCAGACAACGGATGCAGGAGACTCTCAATCAGACAGCGGATGCAGGAGACTCTCTATCAGACAGCGGATACAGGAGTCACTCTATCAGACAGCGGATGCAGGAGACTCTCTGTCAGACTGCAGTTGCAAGAGACACTATATTAGACAACGGATGCAGGAGTATCTTCATCAGACGGCGGATGCAGGAGACTCTCTATCAGACAGCAGATGCAGGAGACTCTCTATCAGACAGCGGATGAAGGAGACACTCTATCAGACAGCGGATGCAGAAGTCTCTCCATCAGACAGCGGATGCAGGTGTATCAGCATCAGACAGCAGATGCAGGAGACTCTCTATCAGACAGCGGATGCAGGAAACACTCTATCAGACAGCGGATGCAGAAGTCTCTCCATCCGACAGCGGATGCAGGTGTATCAGCATCAGACAGCAGATGCACTAGACACTCTATCATACAGTGGATGCAGGAGACTCTCTAAAAGACAGCGGATGCAGGAGACTCTCTATCAGACAGCGGATACAGGAGTCACTCTATCAGACAGCTGTTGCAGGAGACTCTCTATCAGACAGCAGATGCAAGAGACACTCTATCAGACAACGGATGCATGAGTATCTCCTTCAGACAGCGGATGCAGAAGACTCTCTATCAGACAGCGGATGCAGGAGACTCTCTTTCAGACAGCGGATGCAGAAAACTCTCTATCACACAGCGGATGAAGGAGACACTCTATCAGACAGCGGATGCAGAAGTCTCTCCATCCGACAGCGAATGCAGGAGTATCAGCATCAGACAGCAGGTGCAGGAGAATCTCTACCAGACAGCGGATGCAGGAAACACTCTATCTGACAGCGGATGCAGGGGTCTCTCTATCAGACAGCGGATGCAGGAGTCTCTCTATCAGACAGCAAATGCAGGAGACTCTCTATCAGACAGCGGATGCAGGAGTGTCTCTATCAGACAGCAGATGCAGGAGACACTCTATCAGACAGCAGATGCAGGAGTATTTCCATCAGACAGAGGATGCAGAAGTCTCTCTATCAGACAGCGGATGCAGAAGACTCTCAATCAGACAGCGGATGCAGGATTATCTCCATCAGACAGCGGATGCAGAAGTTTCTCTATCAGACAGCGGATGCAGAAGACTTTCCATCAGACAGCGGATGCAGGAGAATTTCTATCAGACAGCGGATGCAGGGGACCATCTATCAAACAGCGGTTGCAGGAGACTCTCTATCAGACAGCAAATGCAGGAGGTACTCTATCAGACATCGGATGCAGACGACTCTCCATCAGACAGCGAATGCATTAGAAATTATATCAGACGGCGGATGCAGGAGACTCTCTATCAGACAGCGGATGCAGGAGACTCTCTATCAGACGGCGGATGCTGGAGACTCTCTATCAGACAGCGGATGCAGGAATCACTCTATCTGACAGCGGATGCAGGAGACTCTCTATCAGACAGCGGATGCAGGAGACTCTCTATCACAAAGCGGATGCAGGAGACACTCTATCAGACAGCGGATGCAGAAGTCTCTCCATCCGACAGCGGTTGCAGGAGTATCAGCATCAAACAGCAGGTGCAGGAGAATCTCTACCAGACAGCGGATGCAGGAAACACTCTATCTGACAGCGGATGCAGGGGTCTCTCTATCATACAGCGGATGCAGGAGACTCTCTATCAGTCAGCGGATACAGGAGTCACTCAATCAGACAGCGGATGCAGGAGACTCTCTATCAGACAGCAGATGCATGTGTATCTCCATCAGAGAGCGGATGCAGGGGTATCTCTATCAGACAGCAGATGCAGGAGACTCTCTATCAGACAGCGGATGCATGAGTATCTCTATCAGACAACGGATGCAGGAGACTCTCAATCAGACAGCGGATGCAGGAGACTCTCTATCAGACAGCGGATACAGGAGTCACTCTATCAGACAGCGGATGCAGGAGACTCTCTATCAGACAGCAGTTGCAAGAGACACTATATTAGACAACGGATGCAGGAGTATCTTCATCAGACGGCGGATGCAGGAGACTCTCTATCAGACAGCAGATGCAGGAGACTCTCTATCAGACAGCGGATGAAGGAGACACTCTATCAGACAGCGGATGCAGAAGTCTCTCCATCCGACAGCGGATGCAGGTGTATCAGCATCAGACAGCAGATGCAGGAGACTCTCTATCAGACAGCGGATGCAGGAAACACTCTATCAGACAGCGGATGCAGAAGTCTCTCCATCCGACAGCGGATGCAGGTGTATCAGCATCAGACAGCAGATGCACTAGACACTCTATCATACAGTGGATGCAGGAGACTCTCTAAAAGACAGCGGATGCAGGAGACTCTCTATCAGACAGCGGATACAGGAGTCACTCTATCAGACAGCTGTTGCAGGAGACTCTCTATCAGACAGCAGATGCAAGAGACACTCTATCAGACAACGGATGCATGAGTATCTCCTTCAGACAGCGGATGCAGAAGACTCTCTATCAGACAGCGGATGCAGGAGACTCTCTTTCAGACAGCGGATGCAGAAAACTCTCTATCACACAGCGGATGAAGGAGCCACTCTATCAGACAGCGGATGCAGAAGTCTCTCCATCCGACAGCGAATGCAGGAGTATCAGCATCAGACAGCAGGTGCAGGAGAATCTCTACCAGACAGCGGATGCAGGAAACACTCTATCTGACAGCGGATGCAGGGGTCTCTCTATCAGACAGCGGATGCAGGAGTCTCTCTATCAGACAGCAAATGCAGGAGACTCTCTATCAGACAGCGGATGCAGGAGTGTCTCTATCAGACAGCAGATGCAGGAGACACTCTATCAGACAGCAGATGCAGGAGTATTTCCATCAGACAGAGGATGCAGAAGTCTCTCTATCAGACAGCGGATGCAGAAGACTCTCAATCAGACAGCGGATGCAGGATTATCTCCATCAGACAGCGGATGCAGAAGTTTCTCTATCAGACAGCGGATGCAGAAGACTTTCCATCAGACAGCGGATGCAGGAGAATTTCTATCAGACAGCGGATGCAGGGGACCATCTATCAAACAGCGGTTGCAGGAGACTCTCTATCAGACAGCAAATGCAGGAGGTACTCTATCAGACATCGGATGCAGACGACTCTCCATCAGACAGCGAATGCATTAGAAATTATATCAGACGGCGGATGCAGGAGACTCTCTATCAGACAGCGGATGCAGGAGACTCTCTATCAGACGGCGGATGCTGGAGACTCTCTATCAGACAGCGGATGCAGGAAACACTCTATCTGACAGCGGATGCAGGAGACTCTCTATCAGACAGCGGATGCAGGAGACTCTCTATCACAAAGCGGATGCAGGAGACACTCTATCAGACATCGGATGCAGAAGTCTCTCCATCCGACAGCGGTTGCAGGAGTATCAGCATCAGACAGCAGGTGCAGGAGAATCTCTACCAGACAGCGGATGCAGGAAACACTCTATCTGACAGCGGATGCAGGGGTCTCTCTATCAGACAGCGGATGCAGGAGTCTCTCTATCAGACAGCGGATGCAGGAGACTCTCTATCAGACAGCGGATGCAGGAGTGTCTCTATCAGACAGCAGATGCAGGAGACACTCTACCAGACAGCAGATGCAGGAGTATTTCCATCAGACAGAGGATGCAGAAGTCTCTCTATCAGACAGCGGATGCAGAAGACTCTCCATCAGACAGCGGATGCAGGATTATCTCCATCAGACAGCGGATGCAGAAGTTTCTCTATTAGACAGCGGATGCAGAAGACTCTCCATCAGACAGCGGATGCAGGAGAATTTCTATCAGACAGCGGATGCAGGGGACCATCTATCAAACAGCGGTTGCAGGAGACTCTCCATCAGACAGCGGATGCAGGAGGCACTCTATCAGACAGCGGATGCAGACTACTCTCCATCAGACAGCGAATGCATTAAAAATTCTACCAGACAGCGGATGCAGGAGACTCTCTATCAGACAGCGGATGCAGGAGGCACTCTATCAGACAGCGGATGCAGAAGACTCTCCATCAGACAGCGGATGCAGAAGTATCTCCATCAGACAGCGGATGCAGAAAGAACTCTATCAGACAGCGGATGCAGGAGAATCTCTAACAGACAGCGGACGCAGGAGTCTCTCTATCAGTAAGCGGATGCAGAAGTCTCTCTATCAGACAGCGGATGCAGGAGACTTTCTATCAGACAGCGGATGCAGGGGACCATCTATCAGACAGCGGTTGCAGGAGACTCTCTATCAGACAGCGAATGTAGGAGGCACTCTATCAGACATCGGATATAGACGACTCTCCATCAGACAGCGGATGCAGGAGTGTCTCCATCAGAGAGCGGATGCAGGAGACACTCTATCATACAGTGGATGCAGGAGACTCTCTATCAGACAGCAGATGCAAGAGACACTCTATCAGACAACAGATGCAGGAGTATCTCCAACAGACAATGGATGCAGGAGACTCTCTATCAGACAGCGGATGCAGGAGACTCTCTATCAGACAGCGGATGCAGGAGACACTCTATCAGGCAGCGGATGCAGAAGTCTCTCCATCCATCTGTGGATGCAGGAGTATCAGCATCAGACAGCAGATGCAGGAGTGTGTCCATTAGACAGCGGATACAATAGTATCTCCTTCAGACAGCTGATGCAGGAGTATCTCTATCAGACAGCGGATGCAGGAGACTCTCAATCAGACAGCGGATGCAGGAGACTCTCTTTCAGACAGCGGATGCAGGAAACACTCTATCAGACAGCGGATGCAGAAGTCTCTCCATCCGACAGCGAATGCAGGAGTATCAGCATCAGACAGCAGGTGCAGGAGAATCTCTACCAGACAGCGGATGCAGGAAACACTCTATCTGACAGCGGATGCAGGGGTCTCTCTATCAGACCGCGGATGCAGGAGTCTCTCTATCAGACAGCAAATGCAGGAGACTCTCTATCAGACAGCGGATGCAGGAGTGTCTCTATCAGACAGCAGATGCAGGAGACACTCTATCAGACAGCAGATGCAGGAGTATTTCCATCAGACAGAGGATGCAGAAGTCTCTCTATCAGACAGCGGATGCAGAAGACTCTCCATCAGACAGCGGATGCAGGATTATCTCCATCAGACAGCGGATGCAGAAGTTTCTCTATCAGACAGCGGATGCAGAAGACTTTCCATCAGACAGCGGATGCAGGAGAATTTCTATCAGACAGCGGATGCAGGGGACCATCTATCAAACAGCTGTTGCAGGAGACTCTCTATCAGACAGCAAATGCAGGAGGCACTCTATCAGACATCGGATGCAGACGACTCTCCATCAGACAGCGAATGCATTAGAAATTATATCAGACGGCGGATGCAGGAGACTCTCTATCAGACAGCGGATGCAGGAGACTCTCTATCAGACGGCGGATGCAGGATACTCTCTATCAGACAGCGGATGCAGGAAACACTCTATCTGACAGCGGATGCAGGGGTCTCTCTATCAGACAGCTGATGCAGGAGACTCTCTATCACACAGCGGATGCAGGAGACACTCTATCAGACAGCGGATGCAGAAGTCTCTCCATCCGACAGCGGTTGCAGGAGTATCAGCATCAAACAGCAGGTGCAGGAGAATCTCTACCAGACAGCGGATGCAGGAAACACTCTATCTGACAGCGGATGCAGGGGTCTCTCTATCAGACAGCGGATGCAGGAGTCTCTCTATCAGACAGCAAATGCAGGAGATACTCAATCAGAGAGCGAATGCAGGAGACTCTCTATCAGACAGCGGATGCAGGAGTGTCTCTATCAGACAGCAGATGCAGGAGACACTCTATCAGACAGCAGATGCAGGAGTATTTCCATCAGACAGAGGATGCAGAAGTCTCTCTATCAGACAGCGAATGCAGAAGACTCTCCATCAGACAGCGGATGCAGGATTATCTCCATCAGACAGCGGATGCAGAAGTTTCTCTATCAGACAGCGGATGCAGAAGACTCTCCATCAGACAGCGGATGCAGGAGAATTTCTATCAGACAGCGGATGCAGGGGACCATCTATCAAACAGCGGTTGCAGGAGACTCTCCATCAGACAGCGGATGCAGGAGGCACTCTATCAGACAGCGGATGCAGACGACTCTCCATCAGACAGCGAATGCATTAGAAATTCTACCAGACAGCGGATGCAGGAGACTCTCTATCAGACAGCGGATGCAGGAGGCACTCTATCAGACAGCGGATGCAGAAGACCCTCCATCAGACAGCGGATGCAGAAGTATCTCTATCAGACAGCGGATGCAGAAGGAACTCTATCAGACAGCGGATGCAGGAGAATCTCTAACAGACAGCGGACGCAGGAGTCTCTCTATCAGTAAGCGGATGCAGAAGTCTCTCTATCAGACAGCGGATGCAGGAGACTTTCTATCAGACAGCGGATGCAGGAGACTCTCTATCAGACAGCGAATGTAGGAGGCACTTTATCAGACATCGGATGTTGACGACTCTCCATCAGACAGCGGATGCAGGAGTGTCTCCATCAGAGAGCGGATACAGGAGACACTCTATCATACAGTGGATGCAGGAGACTCTCTAAAAGACAGCGGATGCAGGAGACTCTCTATCAGACAGCGGATACAGGAGTCACTCTATCAGACAGCTGATGCAGGAGACTCTCTATCAGACAGCAGATGCAAGAGACACTCTATCAGACAACGGATGCATGGGTATCTCCTTCAGACAGCTGATGCAGAAAACTCTCTATCAGACAGCGGATGCAGGAGACTCTCTATCAGACAGCGGATGCAGGAAATACTCTATCAGACAGCGGATGCAGAAGTCTCTCCATACGACAACGGATGCAGGAGTATCAGCATCAGACAGCAGATGCAGGAGTCTCTCCATCAGACAGCGGATACAAGAGTATCTCCTTCAGACAGCGGATGCAGGAGTATCTCTATCAGACAGCTGATGCAGAAGACACTCTATCAGACAGCGGATGCGGGAGACTTTCTATCAGACAGCCGATGCAGGAGACTATCTATCAGACAGCGGTTGCAGGAGACTCTCTATCAGACAGTGGATGCATTAGAAATTCTATCAGACAGCTAATGCAGGAGACTCTCTATCAGACAACGGATGCAGGAGGCACTCTATCAGACAGCGGATGCAGAAGACTTTCCATCGGACAGCGGATGCAGGAAACACTCTATCTGACAGCGGATGCAGGGGTCTCTCTATCAGAAAGCGGATGCAGGAGTCTCTCTATCAGACAGCAAAGGCAGGAGATACTCAATCAGAGAGCGAATGCAGGAGACTCTCTATCAGACAGCGGATGCAGGAGACTTTCTATCAGACAGCGGATGCAGGGGACCATCTTTCAGACAGAGGTTGCAGGAGACTCTCTATCAGACAGCGAATGTAGGAGGCACTCTATCAGACATCGGATGCAGACGACTCTCCATCAGACAGCGGATGCAGGAGTGTCTCCATCAGAGAGCGGATGCAGGAGACACTCTATCATACAGCGGATGCAGGAGACTCTTTAAAAGACAGCGGATGCAGGAGACTCTCTATCAGACAGCGGATACAGGAGTCACTCTATCAGACAGCTGATGCAGGAGACTGTCTATAAGACAGCAGATGCAAGAGACACTCTATCAGACAACGAATGCAGGAGTATCTCCATCAGACAGCGGATGCAGAAGACTCTCTATCAGACAGCGGATGCAGGAGACTCTCTTTCAGACAGCGGATGCAGGACACACTCTATCAGACAGCGGATGCAGAAGTCTCTCCATACGACAACGGATGCAGGAGTATCAGCATCAGACAGCAGATGCAGGAGTCTCTCCATCAGACAGCGGATACAGGAGTATCTCTATCAGACAGCTGATGCAGAAGACACTCTATCAGACAGCGGATGCGGGAGACTTTCTATCAGACAGTGGATGCAGGAGACTCTCTCTCAGACAGTGGATGCAGGAGTATCTCTATCAGACATCGGATGCAGGAGACTCTCTATCAGACAGCGGATGCAGGAGACACTTTATCAGACAACGAAAGCAGGAGTCTCTCCATCAGACAGCGGATGTAGGTGTTTCTCCAGCAAATAGCGGATGCAGGAGTATCTACATCAGACAGCGGATGCAGGAGACACTCTATCAGACAGCGGATGCAGGAGACTCTCTATCAGACAGCGTATGCAGAAGTCTCTCTATCAGACAGCGGATGCAGGAGACTTTCTATCAGACAGCGGATGCAGGGGACCATCTATCAAACAGCGGTTGAGGAGGCTCTCTATCAGACAGCGGATGCAGGAGGCACTCTATCAGACATCGGATGCAGACAACTCTCCATTAAACAGCGAATGCATGAGTGTCTCCATCAGAGAGCGGATGCAGGAGACACTCTATCATACAGCGGATGCAGGAGACTCTCTAAAAGACAGCGGATGCAGGAGACTCTCTATCAGACAGTGGATACAGGAGACACTCTATCATACAGCGGATGCAGGAGACTCTCTAAAAGACAGCGGATGCAGGAGAGTCTCTATCAGACAGCGGATGCATGAGTATCTCTATCAAACAGCGGATGCAGGAGACTCTCAATCAGACAGCCGATGCTGGAGAATCTCTATCAGACAGCGGATACAGGAGTCACTCTATCAGACAGCGGATGCAGGAGACTCTCTATCAGACAGCAGATGCAAGAGACACTGTATCAGACAACGGATGCAGGAGTATCTCCATCAGACAGCGGATGCAGGGGACTCTCTATCAGACAGTGGATGCAGGAGACTCCTCATCAGACAGCGGATGCAGGATACACTCTATCAGACAGCGGATGCAGAAGTCTCTCCATCAGACAGCGGATGCAGGAGAATTTCTATCAGACAGCGGATGCAGGGGACCATCTATCAAACAGCGGTTGCAGGAGACTCTCCATCAGACAGCGGATGCAGGAGGCACTCTATCAGATAGCGGATGCAGACGACTCTCCATCAGACAGCGAATGCATTAGAAATTCTACCAGACAGCGGATGCAGGAGGCACTCTATCAGACAGCGGATGCAGAAGACTCTCCATCAGACAGCGGATGCAGAAGTATCTCCATCAGACAGCGGATGCAGAAGGAACTCTATCAGACAGCGGATGCAGGAGAATCTCTAACAGACAGCGGACGCAGGAGTCTCTCTATCAGTAAGCGGATGCAGAAGTCTCTCTATCAGACAGCGGATGCAGGAGACTTTCTATAAGACAGCGGATGCAGGGGACCATCTATCAGACAGAGGTTGCAGGAGACTCTCTATCAGACAGCGAATGTAGGAGGCACTCTATCAGACATCGGATGTAGACGACTCTCCATCAGACAGCGGATGCAGGAGTGTCTCCATCAGAGAGCGGATGCAGGAGACACTTTATCATACAGTGGATGCGGGAGACTCTCTAAAAAACAGCGGATGCAGGAGACTCTCTATCAGACAGCGGATACAGGAGTCACTCTATCAGACAGCTGATGCAGGAGACTCTCTATCAGACAGCAGATGCAAGAGACACTCTATCAGACAACGGATGCATGAGTATCTCCTTCAGACAGCGGATGCAGAAGACTCTCTATCAGACAGCGGATGCAGGAGACTCTCCTGAAGACAGCGGATGCAGGAAACACTCTATCAGACAGCGGATGCAGAAGTCTCTCCATCCGACAGCGAATGCAGGAGTATCAGCATCAGACAGCAGGTGCAGGAGAATCTCTACCAGACAGCGGATGCAGGAAACACTCTATCTGACAGCGGATGCAGGGGTCTCTCTATCAGACAGCGGATGCAGGAGTCTCTCTATCAGACAACAAATGCAGGAGACTCTCTATCAGATAGCGGATGCAGGAGTGTCTCTATCAGACAGCAGATGCAGGAGACACTCTATCAGACAGCAGATGCAGGAGTATTTCCATCAGACAGAGGATGCAGAAGTCTCTCCATCAGACAGCGGATGCAGGATTATCTCCATCAGACAGCGGATGCAGAAGTTTCTCTATCAGACAGCGGATGCAGAAGACTTTCCATCAGACAGCGGATGCAGGAGAATTTCTATCAGACAGCGGATGCAGGGGACCATCTATCAAACAGCGGTTGCAGGAGACTCTCTATCAGACAGGAAATGCAGGAGGCACTCTATCAGACATCGGATGCAAACGACTCTCCATCAGACAGCGAATGCATTAGAAATTATATCAGACGGCGGATGCAGGAGACTCTCTATCAGACAGCGGATGCAGGAGACTCTCTATCAGACGGCGGATGCAGGAGACTCTCTATCAGACAGCGGATGCAGGAAACAATCTATCTGACAGCGGATGCAGGGGTCTCTCTATCAGACAGCGGATGCAGGAGTCTCTCTATCAGACAGCAAATGCAGGAGATACTCAATAAGAGAGCGAATGCAGGAGACTCTCTTTTAGACAGCGGATGCAGGAGTGTCTCTATCAGACAGCAGATTCAGGAGACACTCTATCAGACAGCAGATGCATTAGTATTTCCATCAGACAGAGGATGCAGACGTCTCTCTATCAGACAGCGAATGCAGAAGACTCTCCATCAGACAGCGGATGCAGGATTATCTCCATCAGACAGCGGATGCAGAAGTTTCTCTATCAGACAGCGGATGCAGAAGACTCTCCATCAGACAGCGGATGCAGGAGAATTTCTATCAGACAGCGGATGCAGGGGACCATCTATCAAACAGCGGTTGCAGGAGACTCTCCATCAGACAGCGGATACAGGAGGCACTCTATCAGACAGCGGATGCAGACGACTCTCCATCAGACAGCGAATGCATTAGAAATTCTACCAGACAGCGGATGCAGGAGACTCTCTATCAGACAGCGGATGCAGGAGGCACTCTATCAGACAGCGGATGCAGAAGACTCTCCATCAGACAGCGGATGCAGAAGTATCTCCATCAGACAGCGGATGCAGAAGGAACTCTATCAGACAGCGGATGCAGGAGAATCTCTAACAGACAGCGGACGCAGGAGTCTCTCTATCAGTAAGCGGATGCAGAAGTCTCTCTATCAGACAGCGGATGCAGGAGACTTTCTATCAGACAGCGGATGCAGGGGACCATCTATCAGACAGCGGTTGCAGGAGACTCTCTATCAGACAGCGAATGTAGGAGACTCTCTAAAAGACAGCGGATGCAGGAGACTCTCTATCAGACAGCGGATACAGGAGTCACTCTATCAGACAGCTGATGCAGGAGACTCTCTCTCAGACAGCAGATGCAGAAGACTCTCTATCAGACAGCGGATGCAGGAGACTCTCTTTCAGACAGCGGATGCAGGAAACACTCTATCAGACAGCGGATGCAGACGTCTCTCCATACGACAACGGATGCAGGAGTATCTCTAACAGACAGCGGACGCAGGAGTCTCTCTATCAGTAAGCGGATGCAGAAGTCTCTCTATCAGACAGCGGATGCAGGAGACTTTCTATAAGACAGCGGATGCAGGGGACCATCTATCAGACAGAGGTTGCAGGAGACTCTCTATCAGACAGCGAATGTAGGAGGCACTCTATCAGACATCGGATGTAGACGACTCTCCATCAGACAGCGGATGCAGGAGTGTCTCCATCAGAGAGCGGATGCAGGAGACACTTTATCATACAGTGGATGCGGGAGACTCTCTAAAAAACAGCGGATGCAGGAGACTCTCTATCAGACAGCGGATACAGGAGTCACTCTATCAGACAGCTGATGCAGGAGACTCTCTATCAGACAGCAGATGCAAGAGACACTCTATCAGACAACGGATGCATGAGTATCTCCTTCAGACAGCGGATGCAGAAGACTCTCTATCAGACAGCGGATGCAGGAGACTCTCCTGAAGACAGCGGATGCAGGAAACACTCTATCAGACAGCGGATGCAGAAGTCTCTCCATCCGAAAGCGAATGCAGGAGTATCAGCATCAGACAGCAGGTGCAGGAGAATCTCTACCAGACAGCGGATGCAGGAAACACTCTATCTGACAGCGGATGCAGGGGTCTCTCTATCAGACAGCGGATGCAGGAGTCTCTCTATCAGACAACAAATGCAGGAGACTCTCTATCAGATAGCGGATGCAGGAGTGTCTCTATCAGACAGCAGATGCAGGAGACACTCTATCAGACAGCAGATGCAGGAGTATTTCCATCAGACAGAGGATGCAGAAGTCTCTCCATCAGACAGCGGATGCAGGATTATCTCCATCAGACAGCGGATGCAGAAGTTTCTCTATCAGACAGCGGATGCAGAAGACTTTCCATCAGACAGCGGATGCAGGAGAATTTCTATCAGACAGCGGATGCAGGGGACCATCTATCAAACAGCGGTTGCAGGAGACTCTCTATCAGACAGGAAATGCAGGAGGCACTCTATCAGACATCGGATGCAAACGACTCTCCATCAGACAGCGAATGCATTAGAAATTATATCAGACGGCGGATGCAGGAGACTCTCTATCAGACAGCGGATGCAGGAGACTCTCTATCAGACGGCGGATGCAGGAGACTCTCTATCAGACAGCGGATGCAGGAAACAATCTATCTGACAGCGGATGCAGGGGTCTCTCTATCAGACAGCGGATGCAGGAGTCTCTCTATCAGACAGCAAATGCAGGAGATACTCAATAAGAGAGCGAATGCAGGAGACTCTCTTTTAGACAGCGGATGCAGGAGTGTCTCTATCAGACAGCAGATTCAGGAGACACTCTATCAGACAGCAGATGCATTAGTATTTCCATCAGACAGAGGATGCAGACGTCTCTCTATCAGACAGCGAATGCAGAAGACTCTCCATCAGACAGCGGATGCAGGATTATCTCCATCAGACAGCGGATGCAGAAGTTTCTCTATCAGACAGCGGATGCAGAAGACTCTCCATCAGACAGCGGATGCAGGAGAATTTCTATCAGACAGCGGATGCAGGGGACCATCTATCAAACAGCGGTTGCAGGAGACTCTCCATCAGACAGCGGATACAGGAGGCACTCTATCAGACAGCGGATGCAGACGACTCTCCATCAGACAGCGAATGCATTAGAAATTCTACCAGACAGCGGATGCAGGAGACTCTCTATCAGACAGCGGATGCAGGAGGCACTCTATCAGACAGCGGATGCAGAAGACTCTCCATCAGACAGCGGATGCAGAAGTATCTCCATCAGACAGCGGATGCAGAAGGAACTCTATCAGACAGCGGATGCAGGAGAATCTCTAACAGACAGCGGACGCAGGAGTCTCTCTATCAGTAAGCGGATGCAGAAGTCTCTCTATCAGACAGCGGATGCAGGAGACTTTCTATCAGACAGCGGATGCAGGGGACCATCTATCAGACAGCGGTTGCAGGAGACTCTCTATCAGACAGCGAATGTAGGAGACTCTCTAAAAGACAGCGGATGCAGGAGACTCTCTATCAGACAGCGGATACAGGAGTCACTCTATCAGACAGCTGATGCAGGAGACTCTTTCTCAGACAGCAGATGCAGAAGACTCTCTATCAGACAGCGGATGCAGGAGACTCTCTTTCAGACAGCGGATGCAGGAAACACTCTATCAGACAGCGGATGCAGACGTCTCTCCATACGACAACGGATGCAGGAGTATCAGCATCAGACAGCAGATGCAGGAGTCTCTCCATCGGACAGCGGTTACAAGAGTATCTCCTTCAGACAGCGGATGCAGGAGTATCTCTATCAGACAGCTGATGCAGAAGACACTCTATCAGACAGCGGATGCGGAAGACTTTCTATCAGACAGCCGATGCAGGAGACTATCTATCAGACAGCGGTTGCAGGAGACTCTCTATCAGACAGCTGATGCATTAGAAATTCTATCAGACAGCTAATGCAGGAGACTCTCTATCAGACAACGGATGCAGGAGGATCTCTATCAGACAGCGGATGCAGAAGACTTTCCATCGGACAGCGGATGCAGGAAACACTCTATCTGACAGCGGATGCAGGGGTCTCTCTATCAGAAAGCGGATGCAGGAGTCTCTTTATCAGACAGCAAAGGCAGGAGATACTCAATCAGAGAGCGAATGCAGGAGACTCTCTATCAGACAGCGGATGCAGGAGTGTCTCTATCAGACAGCAGATGCAGGAGACACTCTATCAGACAGCAGATGCAGGAGTACTTCCATCAGACAGAGGATGCAGAAGTCTCTCTATCAGACAGCGGATGCAGAAGACTCTCCATCAGACAGCGGATGCAGGATCATCTCCATCAGACAGCGGATGCAGAAGTTTCTCTTTCAGACAGCGGATGCAGAAGACTCTCCATTAGATAGCGAATGCATTAGAAATTCTACCAGACAGCGGATGCAGGAGACTCTCTATCAGACAGCGGATGCAGGAGGCACTCTATCAGACAGCGGATGCAGAAGACTCTCCATCAGACAGCGGATGCAGAAGTATCTCCATCAGACAGCGGATGCAGAAGGAACTCTATCAGACAGCGGATGCAGTAGAATCTCTAACAGACAGCGGACACAGGAGACTCTCTATCAGTAAGCGGATGCAGAAGTCTCTCTATCAGACAGCGGATGCAGGAGTATTTCTATCAGACAGCGGATGCAGGGGACCATCTTTCAGACAGCGGTTGCAAGAGACTCTCTATCAGACAGCGAATGTAGGAGGCACTCTATCAGACATCGGATGCAGACGACTCTCCATCAGACAGCGGATGCAGGAGTGTATCCATCAGAGAGCGGATGCAGGAGACACTCTATCATACAGCGGATGCAGGAGACTCATTAAAAGACAGCGGATGCAGGAGACTCTCTATCAGACAGCGGATACAGGAGTCATCTATCAGACAGCTGATGCAGGAGACTCTCTATCAGACAGCAGATGCAAGAGACACTCTAACAGACAACGAATGCAGGAGTATCTCCATCAGACAGCGGATGCAGAAGACTCTCTATCAGACAGCGGATGCAGGAGACTCTCTTTCAGACAGCGGATGCAGGACACACTCTATCAGACAGCGGATGCAGAAGTCTCTCCATACGACAACGGATGCAGGAGTATCAGCATCAGACAGCAGATGCAGGAGTCTCTCCATCAGACAGCGGATACAGGAGTATCTCTATCAGACAGCTGATGCAGAAGACACTCTGTCAGACAGCGGATGCAGGTTATTCTCAATCAGACAGCGGATGCAGGAGACTTTCTATCAGACAGCGTATGCAGGAGACTCTCTATAAGACAGCGGATGCAGGAGACTCTCTCTCAGACAGTGGATGCAGGAGTATCTCTATCAGACATCGGATGCAGGAGACTCTCTATCAGACAGCGGATGCAGGAGACACTTTATCAGACAACGAAAGAAGGAGTCTCTCCATCAGACAGCGGATGTAGGTGTTTCTCCAGCAAATAGCGGATGCAGGAGTATCTACATCAGACATCGGATGCAGACAACTCTCCATCAAACAGCGAATGCAGGAGTGTCTCCATCAGAGAGCGGATGCAGGAGACACTCTATCATACAGCGGATGCAGGAGACTCTCTAAAAGACAGCGGATGCAGGAGACTCTCTATCAGACAGTGGATACAGGAGACACTCTATCATACAGCGGATGCAGGAGACTCTCTAAAAGACAGCGGATGCAGGAGAGTCTCTATCAGACAGCGGATGCATGAGTATCTCTATCAAACAGCGGATGCAGGAGACTCTCAATCAGACAGCCGATGCTGGAGACTCTCTATCAGACAGCCGATACAGGAGTCACTCTATCAGACAGCGGATGCAGGGGACTCTCTATCAGACAGCAGATGCAAGAGACACTGTATCAGACAACGGATGCAGGAGTATCTCCATCAGACAGCGGATGCAGGGGACTCTCTATCAGACAGCGGATGCAGGAGACTCCTCATCAGACAGCGGATGCAGGATACACTCTATCAGACAGCGGATGCAGAAGTCTCTCCATCCGACAGCGGTTGCAGGAGACTCTCCATCAGACAGCAGATGCAGGAGACTCTCTATCAGATAGCGGATGCAGGAAACACTCTATCTGAGAGCGGATGCAGGGGTCTCTCTATCAGACAGCGAATGCAGGAGACACTCTATCAGACAGCGGATGCAGAAGTCTCTCCATCCGACAGCGGATGCTGGTGTATCAGAATCATACAGCAGATGCAGGAGACTCTCTATCAGACAGCGGATGCAGGAACCACTCTAACTGACAGCGGATGTAGGTGTCTCTCTATCAGACAGCGGATGCAGGAGTTTTTCTATCAGACAGCGAATGCAGGAGACACTCAATCAGACAGCGAATGCAGGAGACTCTATATCAGACAGCGGATGCAGGAGTGTCTCTATCAGACAGCAGATGCAGGAGATACTCTATCAGACAGCAGATGCAGGAGTATCTCCATCAGACAGAGGATGCAGAAGTCTCTCTATCAGACAGCGAATGCAGAAGACCCTCCATCAGACAGCGGATGCAGGAGTATTTCCATCAGACAGCGGATGCAGAAGTCTCTCTATCAGACAGTGGGTGCAGGAGACTCTCAATCAGACAGGGGATGCAGGAGACTTTCTATCAGGCAGCGGATGCAGGAGACTCTCTATCAGACAGCGGATGCAGGAGACTCTCTATCAGACAGCGGATGCAGCAGTATCTCTATCAGACATCGGATGCAAGAGACTCACTATCAGACAGGGGATACAGGTGTCTCTCCATCAGAGAGCGGATGTAGGAGTTTCTCCATTAGACAGCGGATGCAGGAGTATCTCCATCAGCCAGTGGATGAAGGAGACACTCTATCAGACAGCAGATGCAGGAGACTCTCTATCAGACAGCGGATGCGGGAGACTTTCTATTAGACAGCCGATGCAGGAGACTATCTATCAGACAGCGGTTGCAGGAGACTATCTATCAGACAGCGGATGCAGGAGACTCTCTATCAGACAGCGGATGCGGGAGACTTTCTATTAGACAGCCGATGCAGGAGACTATCTATCAGACAGCGGTTGCAGGAGACTCTCTATCAGACAGCGGATGCATTAGAAATTCTATCAGACAGCGGATGCAGGAGACTCTCTATCAGACAGCGGATGCAGAAGACTTTCCATCGGACAGCGGATGCAGGAGTATCTCCATCAGACAGCGGATGCAGGAGGAACTCTATCAGACAGCAGATGCAGGAGACTCTCTAACAGACAGCGGACGCAGATGCAGGAGACTCTCTATCAGTAAGCGGATGTAGGAGACTCTCTATCAGACAGCGGATGCAGGAGACTCTCTATCAGACAGCGGATGCAGGAGACACTCTCTCCGACAGCGGATGCAGGAGTCTCTCCATCAGACAGTGGATGCAGGAGTATCTCCATCAGACAGCAGATGCAGTAGTTTCTCCATCAGACAGCGGGTACGGGAGACACTCAATCAGACAGCTGATACAGGAGTCTCTCTATCAGAGAGCGGATGTAGGAGACTCTCTATTAGATAGCGGAAGCAGGAGACTCTCTATCAGACAGGGGATGCAGGAGACTCTCTATCAGACAGCGGATGCAGGAGAATTGTATCAGACAGCCGATGCAGGAGTCTCTCCATTAGACAGCAGATTCAGGAGTATCTCCATCAGACAATGGATGCAGGAGTATCCCATTCAGACAGCGGATGCAGGAGACTCTCTATCGGACAGCAGATGCAGGAGACACTTTATCAGACAGCGTATGTAGAAGAGTCTCTATCAGAAAGCGGATGCAGGTGTCTCTCTATCAAACAGCGGATTCAGGATTCTCTCTATCAGACAGCGAATGCAGGAGACTCTCTTTCAGACAGCGGATGCAGGAAACTCTATCAGACAGCGGATGAAGGAGTCTCGATATCAGACAGCGGAAGCAGGAGATACTCTTTTAGACAGCTGATGCAAGCGTCTCTCTATATCAGACAGCTGATGCAGGAGACACTTTATTAGACAGCGGATGCAGGAGTCTCTCTATCAGGCAGCGGATGCGGGAGATAATCTTTTAGACAGCGGATGCAGGATTCTCTCCATCAGACAGCGGATGCAGGAGACACTCTATTAGACAGCAGATGCAGAAGTCTCTATATCAGACAGCGTATGCAGGAGTCACTTCATCAGACAGCGATTGCAGGTGACAATCTATCAACCAGCGGCTGCATGAGTCTCTTGATCAGACAGCGGATGCAGGAGTCTCTCTATTAGACAGCGGACGCAGGACGCATTTTATAAGGAGTCTTGTGCAGGAGTTCCTCTATGAGACATCGGATGCAGTAGACACTCTATCACAATGGTGATGCAGAATCTCTCTATTAGACATCAGATGCAGGACTCCCTCTCTTATAGAATATAGGCAGCCGATGCAGGAGTCACTCTACCAGACAGCGACTGAATGAGACACTTTATTTGACAACATATGCAGTACTCTCTATACAAAACAGCCGATGCTAGACTCTCTGTAGCAGAAAGCGGATGCAGGAGTCTCTGCTTGTATATCAGACAGCAGGTGCAATAAAAACTATTGGGTGCAATTTTCTCGCTTTTGAATAACTTATTTACCCTGAAGTATACAGAGCTGAATTGTATACTCTATCTAGAGCTTAAAAGCATCCATTGAGGGTCAGGGACTTGGCTCTAAATGAAGTGGCTTAAAGACATTTTGTGCAGAAATCAGACCGGATATGCAGGTATCTCCCTATCAGACATGGGATGCAGGAAACAATCTATCCAACAGCGAGTTCAGGACTTTATCAGACAGCGGATGCAAGAGAAACTCTAATAGAGAGGAGATGCAAGAGTCTCTATCAGACAGAGGATGCAGGAGAAACTCTATCAGACAGCAGATGCAGGAGACACTTTATCAGACAGCGTATGCAGAAGAGTCTCCATCAGAAAGCGGATGCAGGTGTCTCTCTATCAAACAGCGGATTCAGGAGTCTCTCTATCAGACAGCGAATGCAGGAGACTCTCTTTCAGACAGCGGATGCAGGAAACTCTATCAGACAGCGGATGAAGGAGTCTCGATATCAGACAGCGGAAGCAGGAGATACTCTTTTAGACAGCTGATGCAAGCGTCTCTCCATATCAGACAGCTGATGCAGGAGACACTTTATTAGACAGCGGATGCAGGAGTCTCTCTATCAGGCAGCGGATGCGGGAGATAATCTTTTAGACAGTGGATGCAGGATTCTCTCCATCAGACAGCGGATGCAGGAGACACTCTATCAGACAGCAGATGCAGAAGTCTCTATATCAGACAGCGTATGCAGGAGTCACTTCATCAGACAGCGATTGCAGGTGACAATCTATCAACCAGCGGCTGCACGAGTCTCTTTATCAGACAACGGATGCAGGAGTCTCTCTATCAGACAGCGGACGCAGGACGCATTTTATAAGGAGTCTTGTGCAGGAGTTCTTCTATGAGACATCGGATGCAGTAGACACTCTATCACAATGGTGATGCAGAATCTCTCTATTAGACATCAGATGCAGGACTCCCTCTCTTATAGAATATAGGAAGCTGATGCAGGAGTCACTCTACCAGACAGCGACTGAATGAGACACTTTATTTGACAACAGATGCAGTACTCTCTATACAAAACAGCCGATGCTAGACTCTCTCTAGCAGAAAGCGGATGCAGGAGTCTCTGCTTGTATATCAGACAGCAGGTGCAATAAAAACTATTGGGTGCAATTTTCTCGCTTTTGAATAACTTATTTACCCTGAAGTATACAGAGCTGACTTGTATACTCTATCTAGAGCTTAAAAGCATCCATTGAGGGTCAGGGACTTGGCTCTAAATGAAGTGGCTTAAAGACATTTTGTGCAGAAATCAGACCGGATATGCAGGTATCTCCCTATCAGACATGGGATGCAGGAAACAATCTATCCAACAGCGAGTTCAGGACTTTATCAGACAGCGGATGTAGGAGAAACTCTAATAGACAGGAAATGCAAGAGTCTCTATCAGACAGTGGATGAAGGAGAAACTCTATCAGAGAGGAGATGCAGGAGTATCACCATCAGACCTCGGATGCAGGAGACACTCCATCAGACAGGAAATGCATGTTTCTCTCTATCAGACAGCGAATACAGGAGACACTCTCAGACAGCGGATGCAGGAGTCTCTCTATCAGCCAGCTGATGCAGGAGATACTCTTTCAGTCAGCGGATGCAGGTGTCTCTCTATTAAACAGCGTATGCAGGAGACTCTATATCAGACAGCGGATGCAGGAGTCTCTCCATCAGACAGCGGATGCAGGAGTCTCTCTATCAGACAGCGGATACAGGAGACTCTCTTTCAGACAGTGGATGCAGGAGTATCTCTATCAGACAGCGGATGCAGGAGTCTCTCTATAAGACAGCGGATGCAGGAGACACTCTATCAGACAGCGGATGTAGGAGACTGTCTATTAGACAGCGGATGCAGGAGACACTTTATCAGACAGCGGATACAGGTGTCTCTCCATCAGACAGCGGATGAAAGAGACTCTCTATCAGACAGCAGATGCAGGAGGCTCTCTATCAGACAGCGGATGCAGGATACTCTCTATCAGACAGCGAATGCAGGAGACTCTCTATCAGACAGCGGATGCAGGAGACTCTCTTTCAGACAGCGGATGCAGGAAACTCTCTATCAGACAGCGGATGCAGGAGACACTATCAGACAGCTGATGCAGGAGTCTCTCCATCAGACAACGGACGCAGGAGTATCTCTATTAGACAGCGGATGCAGGAGACACTCTATCCGACATCGGATGCATGAGGCTCTCTATCAGACAGCAAATACAGGAGTATCTCCATCAGACAGCGGATGCAGGAGACTCTCTATCAGACAGTGGACGCAAGAGACACTCTATCAGACAGCAGATGCCAGAGACTCTCTACCAGACAGCGGATGCAAGAGACACTCTATCAGACAACGTATGCAGCAGTATCTCCATCAGACAGCGGATGCAGAAGACTGTCTATCAGACAGCGGATGCAGGAGACTCTCTATCAGACAGCCGATGCAGGAAACACTCTATCAGACAGCGGATGCAGAAGTCTCTCCATCCGACAGAGGATGCAGGAGTATCAGCATCAGACAGCAGATGCAGGAGTCTCTCCATCAGACAGAGGATACAGGAGTATCTCCTTCAGACAGCGGATGCAGGAGACTCTTAATCAGACAGCGGATGCAGGAGACTTTCTATCAGACAGCGTATGCAGGAGACTCTCTATAAGACAGCGGATGCAGGCGACTCTTTCTCAGACAATGGATGCAGAAGTATCTCTATCAGACAGCGGATGCAGGAGACTCTCTATCAGACAGCGGATGCAGGAGACACTTTATCAGACAACGGATGCAGGAGTCTCTCCATCAGACAGCGTATGTAGGTGTTTCTCCAGCAGACAGCGGATGCAGGAGTATCTCCATCAGACAGCGGAAGCAGGAGAAATTCTATCATACAGCGGATGCAGGAGACTCTCTAAAAGACAGGGGATCAGGAGACTCTCTATCAGACAGTGGATACAGGAGTCACTCTATCAGTCAGCGGACGCATGAGAATCTCTATCAGACAGCAGATGCATGAGTATCTCTATCAGATTGCGGAGTCAGGAGACTCTCAATCAGACAGCAGATGCAGGAGACTCTCTATCAGACAGCGGATACAGGAGTCAATCTATCAGACAGCGGATGCAGGAAACTCTCTATCAGACAGCAAAAGCAAGAGACACTGTATCAGACAACGGATGCAGGAGTATCTCCGTCAGACAGCGGAACCAGGAGACTCTCTATCAGACAGCGGATACAGGAGGCTCTCTATCAGACAGCGGATGCAGGAGAAACTCTATCAGACAGCGGATGCAGAAGTCTCTCCATCCGACAGCGGATGCAGGAGTATCAGCCTCAGACAGCAGATGCAGGAGACTCTCTATCAGACAGCGGATGCAGGAAACACTCTATCTGATAGCGGATGCAGGGTTCTCTCTATCAGACAGCGGATGCAGGAGACTCTCTATCAGACAGCGGATGCAGGAGACACTTTATCGGACAGCGGTTGCAGAAGTCTCTCAATCCGACAGCGGATGCAGGAGTATCAGCCTCAGACAGCAGATGCAGGAGACTCTCTATCAGACAGCGGATGCAGGAAACACTCTATCTGACAGCGGATGCAGGGGTCTCTCTATCAGACAGCGAATGCAGGAGTCTCTCTATCAGACAGCGAATGCAGGAGACACTCAATCTGACAGCGAATGCAGGAGACTCTCTATCAGACAGCGGAAGCAGAAGACTCTCCATCAGACAGCGGATGCTGGAGACTCTCAATCAGACAGCGGATGCAGGAGACTTTCTATCAGACAGCGGATGCAGGAGACTCTTTATCAGTCAGCGGATGCAAGAGACTCTCTATCAGACAGCGGATGCAGCAGTTTCTCTATCAGACATTGGATGCAAGAGACTCACTATCAGAGAGCGGATGCAGGAGACACTCTATCAGACAGCGGATCAGGTGTCTCTCCATCAGACAGCAGATGTAGGAGTTTCTCCATTAGACAGCGGATGCAGGAGTATCTCCATCAGACAGCGGATGAAGGAGACACTCTATCAGACAGCGGATGCATGAGGCTCTCTATTAGACAGCGGATGCAGGAGACTCTCTATTAGACAGCGGATGCGGGAGACTTTCTATCAGAGAGCCGATGCAGGAGACTATCTATCAGACAGCGGTTGCAGGAGACTCTCTATCAGACAGCAGATGCAGAAGACTTTCCATGGGACAGCGGATGCAGGAGTATCTCCATCAGACAGCGGATGCAGGAGGAACTCTATCAGACAGCGGATGCAGGAGACTCTCTAACAGACAGCAGACGCACGAGACTCTCTATCAGGAAGCGGATGTAGGAGACTCTCTATCAGACAGCGGATGCAGGAGACTCTCTATCGGACAGCGGATGCAGGAGACACTCTCTCAGACAGCGGATGCAGGAGTCTCTCCATCAGACAGTGGATACAGGAGTATCTCCATCAGACAGCGGATGCAGGAGTTTCTCCATCAGACAGCGGGTACAGGAGACACTCAATCAGACAGCTGATGCAGGAGACTCTCTATCAGACAGCCGATGCTAGACTCTCTCTAGCAGAAAGTGGATGCAGGAGTCTCTGCTTGTATATCAGACAGCAGGTGCAATAAAAACTATTGGGTGCAATTTTCTCTCTTTTGAATTACTTATTTACCCTGAAGTATACAGAGCTGACTTGTATACTCTATCTAGAGCTTGAAAGCATCCATTGAGGGTCAGGGACTTGGCTCTAAATGAAGTGGCTTAAAGACACTTTGAGCAGAAATCAGACCCGATATGCAGGTATCTCCCTATCTGACATGGGATGCAGGAAACAATCTATCAAACAGCGAGTTCAGGACTTTATCAGACAGCGGATGTAGGAGAAACTCTAATAGACAGGAGATGCAAGAGTCTCTATCAGACAGTGGATGCAGGAGAAACTCTATCAGAGAGGAGATGCAGGAGTATCTCCATCAGACAGCGGGTGCAGGAGACACTCAATCAGACAGGAAATGCAGGTTTCTCTCTATCAGACAGTGAATACAGGAGACACTCTCAGACAGCGGATGCAAGAGTCTCTCTATCAAACAGCGGATGCAGGAAATAATTTTTCAGTCAGCGGACGCAGGTGTCTCTCTATCAAACAGCGGATGCAGGAGACTCTATATCAGACAGCGGATGCAGGAAACTCTATCAGACAGTGGATACAGGAGTCTCTTCATCAGACAGCGGATGCAGGAGTCTCTCTATCAGACAGCGGATACAGGAGACTCTCTATAAGACAGTGGATGCAGGAGTATCTCTATCAGACAGCGGATGCAGGAGTCTCTCTATAAGACAGCGGATGCAGGAGACACTCTATCAGAGAGCGGATGCAGGAGACTGTCTATCAGACAGCGGATGCAGGAGACACTATCAGACAACGGATGCATGAGACACTCTATCAGACAGCCGATACAGGAGTCTCTCAATCAGACAGCGGATGCAGGAGTATCTCCATCAGAAAGCGGATGCAGGAGTAACTCCAACAGACAGTGGATGCAGGAGACACTCTATCAGACAGCAGATGCAGAAGTATCTCCATCAGACAGCGGGTGCAGGAGTCTCTCTATCAGACAGTGGATGCAGCAGACACTCTAAGAGACAGCGGATGCAGGAGCCTCTCTCTCTCTATCTCCTGCATTCGCTGTCGTATAGAGTGTCCCCTGCATCCGCTGTCTGATAGAGAGTCTCCTGCATGTGCTGTCTGATAGAGAACTCCTGCATCCTCTGTCTGATTGAGAGACTCCTGCATCCGCTGTCTGATAGAGTATCTCATGCATCCGCTTTATGATAGAGAATCTCTTGCATCCGCTGTCTAATAGATAGTCTCCTGCATCCGCTGTTTGATAGAGAGTCTCCTGCATTCGCTGTCTGAAAGGGATTATCCTGCATCCACTGTCTGATAGATAGTCTCCTGCATACCCTGTCTGATAGAGAGACTCCTGCATCCGCTGTCTGATGGAGAAACTCCTGCATCCGCTGTCAGATGGAGATACTCCTGCATCCGCTGCCTGATGGAGAGACTCCTGCATCTGCTGTCTGACAGAGTCTCCTGCATCCGCTGTCTGATAGAGAGTCTCATGTATCCGCTGTCTGATAGAGAGTCTCCTGCATCGGCTGTCTGATAGAGAGTCTCCTGCATCCGCTGTCTGATAGAATTTCTAATGCATCCGCTGTCTGAAGGAGATACTCCTGCATCCGCTGTCTGATGGAGAGACTCCTACATCCGCTGTCTTATAGAGAGTCTCCTGCATCCGCTGTCTGATAGAGAGTCTCCTGCATCTGTTGTCTGATAGAGTCTCCTGCATCCGCTGTCTGATAGTCTCATGTATCCGCTGTCTGATAGAATGTCTCCTGCATCGGCTGTCTGATAGAGAGTCTCCTGCATCCGCTGTCTGATAGAGTGTCTCCTGCATCCGCTCTCTGATGGAGATACTCCCGCATCCGCTGTCTGATGGAGAGAGTCCTGCATCCGCTGTCTGATAGAGTGTCTCCTGCATCCGCTCTCTGCATGCGTCTCTCCATCAGACAGCGGATGCAGGAGACATTTTATCAGATAGCGGATGCATTAGTCTCTCCATCAGACAGCGGATGCAGGAGACTCTCTATCAGACAGCGGATGCAGGAGACATTTTATCAGATAGCGGATGCATTAGTCTCTCCATCAGACAGCGGATGCAGGAGACTCTCTATTAGACAGTGTATGCAGAAGTCTCTTTATTAGACAGCGGTTGCAGGAGACTTTCTATCAGACAGCAGATGCAGGGGACCATCTATCAGACAGCGGTTGTAGGAGACTCTCTATCAGACAGCGAATGCAGGAGGCACTCTATCGGACATCGGATGCAGATGATTCTCCATCAGACAGCGGATGCAGGAGTGTCTCCATCAGAGAGCGGATGCAGGAGACACTCTATCATACAACGGATGCAGGAGACTCTCTAAAAGACAGCGGATGCAGGAAACTCTCTATCAGACAGCGGATACAGGAGTCACTCTATCAGACAGCGGATGCAGGAGACTCTCTATCAGACAGCAAATGCAAGATACACTCTATCAGACAACGGATGCATGTGTATCTCTATCAGAGAGTGGATGCAGGAATATCTCTATCAGACAGCGCATACAGGAGACTCTCTATCAGACAGCGGATTCATTAGTATTTCTATCAGACAGCGGATGCAGGGCACTCTCAATCAGACAGCGGATGCAGGAGACTCTCTATCAGACAGCGGATACAGGAGTCTATCTATCAGACAGCGGATGCAGGAGACTTTCTATCAGACAACAGTAGCAAGAGACACTCTATCAGACAACGGATGCAGGAGTATCTCCATCAGACAGCGGATGCAGGAGATTCTCTACCAGACAGCGGATGCAGGAGAGACTCTCTATCAGACAGCGGATGCATGAGACTCTCTATCAGACAGCGGATGCAGGAGACACTCTATCCGACAGCGGATACATGAGGCTCTCTATCAGACAGCAAACACAGGAGTATCTCCATCAGACAGCAGATGCAGGAGACTCTCTATTAGACAGTGGACGCAAGAGACACTCTATCAGACAACAGATGCCAGAGACTGTCTACCAGACAGCGGATGCAGGTGATTCTCTATCAGACAGCGGATGCAGGAGTCTCTATATCAGACAGCGGATGCAGGAGACTCTCTATCAGACAGCGGATGCAGGAGTCACTCTATCAGACAGCGGATGCAGGTGACACTCCATCAGACAGCGGATGAAGGAGACTCTCTATCAAACAGCAGATGCAGGAGGTTCTCTATCAGAAAGCGGATGCAAGAGTCTCTCTATCAGACAGCGGATGCAGGATACTCTCTATCAAACAGCAGATGCAGGAGGTTCTCTATCAGAAAGCGGATGCAAGAGTCTCTCTATCAGACAGCGGATGCAGGATATTCTCTATCAGACAGCGGATGCAAGAGGCTATCAGACAGCGGATGCAGGAGTCTCTCTACCAGACAGCGGATGCAGGAGACACTCTATTAGACAGCGGATGCAGGATACTTTCCAGCAGACAACGGATGCAGGAGACTCTGTATCAGACAGCGGATGCAGGAGACTCTCTATCAGACAGCGGATGCAGGAGACTCACTATCAGAGAGCGGATGCAGGAGACACTCTATCAGACAGCAGATGCAGGAGTCTCTCCATCAGACAGCGGATTCGGGAGTATCTCCATCACAGAGCGGATGCAGCAGATACACTATCAGACAGCGGATGCAGGAGACTCTTTCAGACAGCCGATGCAGGAGACTCTCTATCAGACAGCGTATGCAGGAGACTCTCTATCAGACAGCAGATGCATGAGACACTCTATCAGACAGCCGATACAGGAGACTTTCAATCAGACAGCGGATGCAGGAGTATCTCTATCAGACAGCGGGATGCAGGAGTAACTCCATCAGACAGTGGATGCAGGATACACTCCATCAGACAGCGGATGAAGGAGACTCTCTATCAAACAGCAGATGCAGGAGGTTCTCTATCAGAAAATGCAAGAGTCTCTCTATCAGACAGCGGATGCAGGATATTCTCTATCAGACAGCGGATGCAGACTCTCTATCAGATATTGGATGCATGAAACTTTCTATCAGACAGCCGATGCAGTAGACTCTTTCAGACAGCGGATGCAGGAGTCTCTCCATCAAACAGCGGATGCAGGAGTATCTCCATCAAACAGCGAATGCAGAAGTATCTCCATCAGACAGCGGGTGCAGCAGCCTCTCTATCAGACAGCGGATGCAGCAGACACTCTAAGAGACAGCGGATGCAGGAGCCTCTCTCACTCTTTTATCTCCTGCATCCGCTGTCTGATAGAGTGTCTCCTGCATCCGCTGTCTGATAGAGAGTCTCCTGCATTTGCTGTCTGATAGAGACACTCCTGCATCCGCTGTCTGATAGCGAAATTCCTGCATCAGCTGTCTGATAGAGTGTCTCCTGCATCCGGTGTCTGATAGAGACACGTCTGCATCCGCTGTCTGATAGAGTATCTCATGCATCCGCTTTCTGATAGAGAGTCTCTTGCATCCGCTGTCTGATAGATAGTCTCCTGCATCCGCTGTCTGATAGAGTGTCTCCTGCATTCGTTGTCTGATAGATATTCTCCTGCATCCACGGTCTGATAGAGAGTCTCCTGCATCCGCTGTCTGATAGAGAGACTCCTGCATCCGCTGTCTGATGGAGAAACTCCTGCATCCACTGTCAGATGGAGATACTCCTGCGTCCGCTGTCTGATCGAGAGACTCCTGCATCCCCTGTCTCATAGACTGTCTCCTGCATCCGCTGCCTGATAGAGAGTATACTGCATCTGCTGTCTGATAGAGAGTCTCCTATATCCGCTGTCTGATAGAGAGTCTCCTGCATCCGCTGTCTGATAGAGTATCTCCTGCATCCGCTGTGTGATAGAGAGACTCCTGCATCCGCTGTCTGATAAAGTGTCTCCTGCATCCGCTGTCTGAAAGAGACTATCTTGCATCCGCTGTCTGATGGAGATACTCCTGCATCCGCTGTCTGATAGAGAGTCTCCTGCATCTGCTGTCTGATAGAGTCTCCTGCATCCGCTGTCTGATGGAGAGCCTCCTGAATCCGCTATCTGACAGAGAGACTTCTGCATCCGCTGTCTGATGGAGATACTCCTGCATCCGCTGTCTGATAGAATGTCTCCTGCATATGCTGTCTGATAGAGAGTCTCCTGAATCCGCTGTCTGATAGAGCGTCTCCTGCATTCGCTGTCTGATAGAGAGACTCCTGCATCCGATGTGTGATGAAGCGACTCCTGCATCCGCTGTCTGATTGAGTGTCTCTTGCATCCGCTGTCCGATAGAGAGTCTCCTGCATCCGCTGTCTGATGGAGAAACTCTTACATCCGCTGTCTGATGGAGAGACTCCTGCATACGCTGTCTGATAGAGAGTCTCCTGCATCCGCTGTCTGATAGAGAGTCTCCTGCATCCGCTGTCTGATAGATTGTCTCCTGCATCCGCTGTCTGATTAAAGAGTCTCCTGCATCTGCTGTCTGATAGAAAGTCTCCTACATCCGCTGTCTGATAGAGAGCCTTCTGCATCCGCTGTCTGATAGAGTGTCTCCTGCATCCGCTGTCTGATAGAGAGTCTCCTGCATTTGCTGTCTGATAGAGAGTCTCCTGCATCCGCTGTCTGAAAGTGTATCTCCTGCATCCGCTGTCTGATAGAGAGACTCATGCATCCGCTGTCTGATACAGAGTCTCCTGTATCCGCTGTCTGAAATGCAGGAGACTCTCATTCGGACAGCGGATGCAGGAGACTCTCTTTCAGACAGCGGATGCAAGAGACTCTCTATCAGACAGCGAATGCAGGAGACACTCTATCAGACAGCGGATGCAGGAGACACTATTTCAAACAACGGATGCAGGAGTATCTCCATCAGACAGCGGATGCAGGAGTATCTCCATCAGAAAGCGGATGCAGGAGTATCTCCATCAGATAGCGGATACAAGAATATCTCCATCAGACAGCAGATCCAAGATGCACTCTATCAGAACTACGGATGCAGGGGACTTTCTATCGGACAGCGAATGCAGGAGAGTCTCTATCAGACAGCTGACACAGGAGATTCTCTATCAGACAGCAGATTTATGAGACACTCTATCAGACAGCGGATGCAGGAGTCTCTCAATCAGACAGCGGATGCAGGAGTAACTCCATCAGACAGCGGATGCAGGAGAGTCTCTTTCAGACAGCGGATGCAACTTTCCCTCTATCAGACAGCGGATGCAGGTGTCTCTCTATCAGACAGCGGATGCAGGAGTATTTCCAGCAGACAGCGGATGCAGGAGTCTCTTAATCAGACAATGGATGCAGGAGACACTCTTGCAGACAGCGGATGCAGGAGATTCTCTATCAGACAGCGGATGCAGGAGTCGCTCTATCAGACAGTGGATGCAGGACACTCTCTCTCAGACAGCGGATTCAGATGGCTCTCTATAAGACAGCGGATGCAGGAGTCTATCTACTAGACAGCTGATTCAGGAGACTCTCTATCAGACAGCAGATGCTGGAGACACTCTATCCGACAGCGAATGCAGGAGTTTCTCCATCAGACAGCGGATGCAGGTGTATCTCCATCAGACAGCAGATGCAGGAGTATCTCTTTCAGACAGCGACTGCAGGAGACTCTCTAGGAGAGAGCGGATGCAGGAGTCTCTCTATCAGACAGCGGATGCATGAGTATCTCTATCAGACAGCGGATGCAGGAGACTCTCTCTCAGACAGCGGATGCAGAAGACTCTCTATCAGACAGCGGATACAGGAGTGACTCTATCAGATAGCGGATGCAGGAGACTCTCGATCAGACAGCGGATGTAGGAGACTCTCTATCAGACAGCAGATGCAGGAGACATATTATCCGACAGCGGATGCAGGAGTTTCTCCATCAGACAGCGGATGCATGAGTATCGCTATCAGACAGCGGATGCAGGAGACTCTCTATCAGACAGCGGATGCAGAAGACTCTCTATCAGACAGCGGATACAGAAGTACTCTATCAGAGAGCAGATGCAAGAGACACTCTATCAGACAGCAGATGCAGGAGTATCTCCATCAGACAGCGGATCATGAGTCTCTCTATCAGACAGCGGATGCAGGCGACTCTCGATCAGACAACAAATGTAGGAGACTCTCTATCAGACAGCAGATGCAGGAGACACTCTATCAGACAGCGGATGCAGGATTATCTCCATCAGACAGCCGATGCAGGAGACTCTCTAGCAGACAGCAGATGCAGGAGACTCTCTATCAGACAGCGGATGCAGGAAACACTCTATCAGACAGAGGATGCAGAAGTCTCTCCATTAGACAGCGGATGCAGGTGTGACTCCATCAGACAGCTGATGCAGGACACACTCTATCAGACAGCGGATGCAGGAGACTCTCTACTATCAGACAGCGGATGCAGGACACTCTCTATTAGACAGCAAATGCAGTAGATTCTGTATCAGACAGCGGATGCATGAGACACTCTATCAGACAGCATATACAGGAGTCTCTCAATCAGACAGCGGATGCAAGAGTCGCTCCATTAAACAGCGGATGTAGGAGTTTCTCCATCAGACAGCGGATGCAGGAGACTCTCTATCTGACAGCGGATGCAGGAGACAATCTAACTGACAGCAGATGCAGGAGTCTCTCTATCCGAAAGCGAATGCAGGAGACTCTCTATCAGACAGCGGATTAAGGAGACTCTCTATCAGACAGCGGATGCAGAAGTCATTATATCAGAGAGCAGATGCAGAAAACACTCTATCAGACAGCGAATGCAGGAGTATCTCCATCAGACAGCGGATGCAGAAGTCTCCGTGTCCGACAGCGGATGCAGGAGTCTCTCCATCAGACAACGGATGCAGGAGTCTCTCCATCAGACAGCGGATACAGGAGTATCCCCTTCAGAGAGCAGATGCAGGAGAGTCTCTTTCAGACAGCGGATGCAACTGTCCCTCTATCAGACGGATGCAGATGTCTCTCTATCAGACAGCGGATGCAGGAGTATCTCCATCAGACAGCAGATGCAGGTGTCTCTCAATCAGACAATGGATGCAGGAGACACTCTATCAGACAGCGGATGCAGTAAACTCTCTATCAGACAGCAGATGCAGGAGTTGCTCTATCATACAGTGGATGCAGGAGACTCTCTATCAGACAGCGGATGCAGGGGACGATCTATACGACAGCGGATGCAGGAGTCTCTCTATCAGGCAGCTGATTCAGGAGACTCTCTATCAGACAGCAGATGCAGGAGACACTCTAACGGACAGCGGATGCAGGTGTTTCTCCATCAGACAGCAGATGCAGGTGTATCTAATTCAGACAGCAGATGCAGGAGTATCTCTTTCAGACAGCGGATGAAGGAGACTCTCTATCAGACAGCAGATGCAAGAGACACTCTATCAGACAGCGGATGCAGGAGTATCTTTATCAGACAGCGGATGCGAAGTCTCTCTATCAGACAGCAAATGCTGGCGACTCTCGATCAGACAGCGGATGTAGAAGACTCTCTATTAGACAGCAGATGCAGGAGACTCTCTATTAGACAGCGAATGCAGTAGTCTCTGTATCAGACAGCGGATGCATGAGACACACTATCAGAGAGCGTAAGCAGGAGTCTCTCAATCAGACAGCGTATGCAGGAGTCGCTCCTTCAGACAGCGGATGTAGGAGTTTCTCCATCAGACAGCGGATGCAGGAGACTCTCTATCGGACAGCGGATGCAGGAGACACTCTATCTGACAGCGGATGCAGGAGTCTTTATATCAGAGAGCAGATGCTGGAGACACTTTATCAGACAGCGGATGCAGAAGTCTCTCTGTCAGACAGGGGATGCAGGATTCTCTCCATCAGACAGTGGATGCAGGAGTCTCTCCATCAGACAGCGGATACAGGAGTATCTTCTTCAGACAGCGGATGCAGGAGCATCTCTATCAGACAGCGGATGCAGAAGACTCTCAATCAGACAGCGGATATAGGAGACTTTCTATCAGACAGCGGATACAGGAGACTCTCTATCAGACAGCGGATGCAAGAGACTCTCTCTCAGACAGTGGATGCAAGAGTATCTCTATCAGACATCGGATGCAGGAGACTCTCTATCAGAAAGCGGATGCAGGAGACACTTTATCAGACAGCGGATGCATGAGTCTCTCCATCAGACTTTGGATGTAGGAGTTTCTCCAGCAGGCAGCGGTTGCAAGAGTATCTCCATCAGACAGCGGATGCAGGAGACACTCTATCAGACCGCGGATGCAGGGGATACTCTATCAGACAGCGGATGTAGGAGACTCTCTATCAGACAGCGGATGCAGAAGTCTCTCTATCAGACAGCGGATGCAGGAGACTCTCTATCAGACAAAGGATGCAGGAGACACTCTTTCAGACAGCGGATGCATGAGTCTCTCCATCAGACAGCGGATGCAGGAGTATCTTCATCAGACTGCGGATGCAGGAGTTTCTCCATCAGACAGCGGATACAGGAGACACTCAATCAGACAGCAGATACAGGAGACTCTCTATCAGACACTATTGCACTCTATTGGGTGCAATTTTCTCGCTTTTGAATAACTTATTTACCCTGAAGTATACAGAGCTGACTTGTATACTCTATCTAGAGATTGAAAGCATCCATTGAGGGTCAGAGACTTGGCTCTAAATGGGGAGGCTTAAATACATTTTGTGCAGAAATCAGACCGGATATGCAGGTATCTCTATTACCAGACATGGGATGCAGGAGACAATCTATCAAACAGCGAGTTCAGGACTTTATCAGCCAGCGGATGTATGAGAAACTCTAATAGACAGGGGATGCAAGAGTCTCTATCAGACAGCGGATGCAGGTGTATCTCCATCAGACCGGAGATGCAGGAGTCGCTCTATCAGACAGCAGACTGCAGGAGACACTCTATCAGACAGCGGATGCAGGAGTCTCTCTATAATACAGTGGATGCAGGAGTATCTCTATCAGACAGCGGATGCAGGAGTCTCTCTATCAGAAAGCGTATGCAGGAGACACTCTATCAGACAGCGGATGCAGGAGACTGTCTATCAGACAGCCGATGTAGGAGACACTCTATCAGACAACGAATACAGGTGTCTCTCCATCAGACAGCGGATGAAAGAGACTATCTATAATACAGCAGATGCAGAAGGCTCTCTTTCAGACAGCGGATGCAGGAGTCTCTCTATCAGACAGCGGATGCAGGAGACTCTCTATCAGACAGCGGATGCAGGAGACTCTCTATCAGACAGCGGATGCAAAAAACTCTCTATCAGACAGCAGATGCAGGAAACACTATCAGACAGCGAATGAAGGAGTCTCTCCATCAGACAGCGGATGCAGGAGTAACTCCATCAGACAGCGAATACAGGAGTATCTCCATCAGACAGCGGATGCAGGAGACTCTCTATCAGACAGCGGATGCAGGAGACACTCTATCAGACAGCAGATGCCAGAGACTCTCTATCAGAGAGCGGATGCAGATGTTTCTCTATCAGACAGCGGATGCAGGAATCTCTCTATCAGATAGAAAATGCCAGAGATTCTCCATCAGACAGCGGATGCAGGAGTCTCTCTATCAGACAGCGGATACAGGAGACTCTCTATCAGACAGCGGATGCAGGAGACTCTCTATCAGACAGCGGATGCAGGAGTCTCTCTATAATACAGCGGATGCAGGAGAATCTCTATCAGACAGCGGATGCAGGAGTCTCTCTATCAGACAGCGTATGCAGGAGACACTCTATCAGACAGCGGATGCAGGAGACTGTCTATCAGACAGCCAATGTAGGAGACACTCTATCAGACAACGAATACAGGTGTCTCTCCATCAGACAGCGGATGAAAGAGACTATCTATAATACAGCAGATGCAGAAGGCTCTCTTTCAGACAGCGGATGCAGGAGTCTCTCTATCAGACAGCGGATGCAGGAGACTCTCTATCAGACAGCGGATGCAGGAGACTCTCTATCAGACAGCGGATGCAGAAAACTCTCTATCAGACAGCAGATGCAGGAGACACTATCAGACAGCGAATGAAGGAGTCTCTCCATCAGACAGCGGATGTAGGGGTATCTCCATCAGACAGTGAATACAGGAGTCTCTCCATCAGACAGCGGATGCAGGGGTATCTCCATCAGACAGTGAATACAGGAGTATCTCCATCAGACAGCGGATGCAGGAGACTCTCTATCAGACAGCGGATGCAGGAGACACTCTATCAGACAGCAGATGCCAGAGACTCTCTATCAGAGAGCGGATGCAGGTATTTCTCTATCAGACAGCGGATGCAGGAATCTCTCTATCAGACAGAAAATGCAAGAGATTCTCCATCAGAGAGCGGATGCAGGAGTCTCTCTATCAGACAGCAGATACAGGAGACTCTCTATCAGACAGCGCATGAAGAGGACTCTCTATCAGACAGCAAATGCAGGAAACTCTCTATCAGACAGCGGATGCAGGAGACACTATCAGACAGCGGACGCAGGAGTCTCTCCATCAGAGAGCGAATGCTGGAGTATCTCCATCAGATAGCGAATAAAGGAGTATCTGCATCAGACAGCGGATGCAGGAGACTCTCTTTCAGACAGCGGATGCAGGAGACACTCTATCAGACAGCAGATGTCAGAGACTCTCTATCAGACAGCGGATGCAGGTGTTTCTCTATCAGACAGCGGATGCAGGAATCTCTGTATCAGACAGAAAATGCCAGAGATTCTCCATCAGACAGCGGATGCAGGAGTCTCTCTATCAAACAGCGGATACAGGAGACTCTCTATCAGACAGCGGATGCAGGAGTCTCTCTATCAGACAGCAGATGCATGAGACACTCTATCAGACAGCGGATGCAGGTGTCTCTCCATAAGACAGCGGATGAAGGAGACTCTCTACCTGACAGCAGATGCAGGAGGCTCTCTATCAGACAGCGGATGCAGGAGTCTTTCTATCAGACAGCGGATGCAGGATACTCTCTATCAGACAGCGTATGCAGGAGTCTCTCTATCAGACAGCGAATGCAGGAGACTCTCTATCAGACAGCGGATTCAGGAGACTCTCTATCAGACAGCTGATGCAGGAGTCTTTCTATCAGAGAGCAGATACACGAGACACTCTATCAGACAGCGGATGCAGGAGTATCTCCATCAGACAGCGGATGCAGAAGTCTCTCCATCAGACAGCGGATGCAGTAGTCTCTCCATCAGACAGCGGATACAGGAGTATCTCCTTCAGACAGCGGATGCAGGAGCATCTCTATCAGACAGCTGATGCAGGAGCATCTCTATCAGACAGCGGATGCAGGAGACTCTCAATCAGACAGCGGATGCAGGAGACTTTCTATCAGACAGCGGATGCAGGAGACTCTCTATAAGAAAGCGGATGCAGGAGACTCTCTCTCAGACAGTGCATGCAGGAGTATCTCTATCAGACATCGGATGCAGGAGACTCTCTATCAGACAGCGGATGCAGGAGACACTTTATCAGACAGCGGATGCAGGAGACTCTACATCAGACAGCGGATGTAGGAGTTTCTCCAGCAGACAGCGGATGCAAGAGTATCTCCATCAGACAGCGGATGAAGGATACACTCTATCAGACAGCTGATGCAGGGGACTCTCTATCAGACAGCGGATGCAGGAGACTCTCTATCAGACAGCGGATGCTGAAGTCTCTCTATCAGACAGCGGATGCAGGAGACTTTCTATCAGACAGCGGATGCAAGGGACCATCTATCAGACAGCGGTTGCAGGAGACTCTCTATCAGACAGCGGATGCAGGAGGCTCTCTATCAGACAGCGGATGCAGACGACTCTCCATAAGACAACGGATGCAGGAGTGTCTCCATCATATAGCGTATGCAGGAGACTCTTTAAAAGACAGCGGATGCAGGAGGTTCTCTATCAGTAAGCAAATGCAGGAGACTCTCTATCAGACAGCAGATGCGGGAGTATCTCTATCAGACAGCGGATGCATGAGTCTCTCCATCAGACAGCGGATGCAGGAGTATCTCCATCAGACAGCGGATACAGGAGTTTCTTCATCAGACAGCGGATACAGGTGACACTCAATCAGAGAGCGGATACAGGAGACTCTCTATCAGACAGCGGATGCAGGAGATACTCTTTCAGTCAGCGGATGCAGGTGTCTCTCTATCAAACAACGGATGCAGGAGACTCCATATCAGAGAGCAGATGCAGGAGACTCTATCAGACAGCGGATGCAGGAGACTCTCTATCAGACAGCAGATGCAGGGCACTCTCTTTCAGACAGCGTACACAGGAGACTCTCTATCAGACAGCGGATGCAGGAGTATCTCCATCAGACCGGGGATGCAGGAGTCGCTCTATCAGACAGCGGACTGCAGGAGACACTCTATCAGACAGCGGATGTAGGAGTCTCTCTATCAGACACTATTGCACTCTATTGGGTGCAATTTTCTCGCTTTTGAATAACTTATTTACCCTGAAGTATACAGAGCTGACTTGTATACTCTATCTAGAGATTGAAAGCATCCATTGAGGGTCAGGGACTTGGCTCTAAATGGGGTGGCTTAAAGACATTTTGTGCAGAAATCAGACCAGATATGCAAGTATCTCTATTACCAGACATGGGATGCAGGAGACAATCTTTTTTTTTTTCATGTATATCTTTATTTAGAATAGCATTTACACATCACAATCATGATACATATTGGAACAGCATATCCAACACTGCTCAACAAAAGTTTTTCACAAATATCGGTCAGGGGCATAACCTGTGTAAGCCAAAAACATTTATCACTTGAAGAAGCCAAAACTGTATATTCCCAAAAACGACCTCAAAGCGGGGCCACAGAAGGTACCTTGTATAGGTTATGTCTGAGTTTACCCGGGCAAAGGCCTAATCCACATGCCCCAAAATACAACCTATTCAAGCTAGAAAGTAACTTATTTTCTGATTTTCAATGACCCTGCGTACACATTTCCAGACAATGCGCAAGGAATTTTATTGCACAATTGTAAAATTATGTTATAGGTCTTTCAGATAAAATTATTCGCATGATCATGAAAATTGCTGTAAATCTAGAGTATGAAGACGAAAAAAAGACGCTTCCACTCAGACAGGCTACCTTTGATTTTGTTGCAAAAATGATTATATGCTTCAAGTGATATAATTTTTAACTTTTTGGAGGTTATGCATCTGACTTAGTATCAAAGATTAATTTATATGTGGTCCACTAACGCATTTTTTTATAATTTTATAATAGTTTTAAAAATTCAAACGTGGACGCGATTTTAGAGTCTGTGTCAAACCCTTATTGAGCCGTATATAACATCACATGCACAATATCACTTATCATTAGATAACAATAATTTATTTGTTTCACAATTTGATGTTTGAATGCAATTCTAGATGTTGTAGAAGGGTTTATGCAAATTTGGAAAGTGGTAGGAGATAAACCCAATACAAGACTGAGGAAGAGAAAGAGAAATAAATATATAAATATAACAGATAAATAAATAAGTAAATAATAATTGTAACCTGTATCTATCCGCATTTAGCACAACACATGTCTCTCGAAGTGCTTTGACTTGGCAAATGCCATTGTAAGATGCTTAAAGGATATGAACAATATTGATTGGTTATGGCTTGGATCTGATGTAATTGCGCTGAAAACAATAGATATACATTTTTGAGAGAAGCAAGCATTTTATTTTGAAGGTTATTTTATTGTGCTGGAGAAACAGATTGCATTGTTATAAGACAGTACCTAGGAAACCCCATTTCTGATTATGATAATCAAGTTTATCTTTAGACAAGGCATTGTAATGTTCTATTTCTTTTCTTTGTTTTAGTATGTTTTTAAAACCTTCAATATTTGGTTTTTGCTGTTTGTATTTTGATGCATAAATGTAGTATTTCGCTAATAAAATTATAAAATTAATCATTTCATTTTTCATACTATTACGATTTAGTATTCCAAAACTTATATTCAGATAGGAAATGTCAACTTGCATATTATTGTCATTTAGAAAAATTCTTATGTGCGACCAAAATTCTTGAGAATATATACAGTCCCAGAATAAATGTGCATTGTTCTCTTCTTGCATGGAGCAGAAATCGCATAAAACTGTCGGTGCTATTTTGCATTTAAATAAATATCTGTTATTTGGTACAATGCGCATTAAATATTTATATTGAAAGTTTCTTAATTTTACATCATTTGTACATCGAAACGCCATCAAATATGCAGAGTCCCAATCGATATTTTGGTCTTTAAATTCGTTTGTCCATTTCATTTCTGACTTTTTATTGCTGTTATCATGTGTTTGCAATTGAACACTGTTTTGAAATTTGGTTATTTTATTTTGTTTTGTATTCAATAAATTAAGTGTTTTTGTTTGTTTATTTGGTTCCTGTGTAAGTGGGTTTTCCTCTTTAAGCAGTGCTTTCCAGTCTTCACGAATGTTATTAACAATGTGGTAATATTTAAGAAAATCTTTATCAGATATGTCGTATAAATGTTGCAGTTCTTCAAAGTTATAAAATTGCTTTATTCTGTAGTCATATATGTGCTCTATGTATTTGATGCCTCTTTCCTGCCATTGTTTATAATAAAGGATAGTATTGGAACATTTAATGTCGGAATTGTTCCATATAATTTGTTTGGATATACTTTTTTGTGTTTCGCTATAATTTATTTTACACCATGCAATCAGTATATCTTTTAAAAATACATTGTTTTTACATACAATCGTACAATCTCTTTCCTTTAAATTACATTCTAATATAAGTTTGCCCCCATATTTATCTAGTTTTTGTGTATAGAAGGTTTTCCAAATGCAGGGTTCATTTTCGTTTTCAAAAATTCGTTTTAACCAACTTGCTTTTAGTGAATAAATAAAGTGTATTAAATTTATCAATCTAAAACCTCCATTTTTATAATCTTGATATAATCTAGTTCTTTGAATTTTGTCTGGTTTTGAATCCCATATGAATGAAAATATTTCAGAATTTAACTTATTTATTATTTGTTTGGTAGGGTCAGCTGTAAAAGGGTATATTAACTTTGGAAGTGCAAATGTTTTTACTACTGTGATTTTGCCCATTAATGTCAATTTTCTGTGACTCCAGCGTTTCAAACAGTTGCTAAATTCACACAATTTTGGCAGAAGATTATATTCTTGCATGCGCTTGCTCTCAGAAAAAAAGTTATGCCCAGTGTTTTGGCTGATTCAGAAGACCAGAAAAATTAAGATGTTTCATGTATTCAATTTCAGTATTTCTTAAGGATCCTATCCGTAATACAGAGGTTTTCTTGTTGTTGAGTTTTAAACCTGATATTGATTTCAAAGCTTCTAATATATTAATAAGCTCATTGAATGATTTAAGAGAACCATCCAGTGCAAACGTTGCGTCATCTGCAAAAAGAGTACTCTTAAATTCTTTATCAAATATTGGTATTCCTTTGAAATCTTTATTTTCTCTTACAGCTGCAGCAAGTAGTTCGATGCATATAATAAATAGATAAGCTGATAAAGGACAACCTTGTCGTAAACCTTTTTTGATATCGAAAAAGTCTGTCATATGTCCTGAATTAATGACTGCACTTTTGGCATCATTATAAAAACATTTAATCCAATTTATTATATCGGAGCCAAAGTTGAAGCATTTTAAGCAATTAAACATAAACTCATGACTGATACTATCGAACGCTTTTTCAAAATCTGCAAACAATAAAAGTCCTGGTAAATTTTCATCTTCTAGCTTTACAATTGTTTCTTGTATGAGTCTGATGTTCTCACCTATGTATCGACCTTTAATAAACCCAGTCTGTGACTGCTCGATGATTTTTGTTATATATTTTTTTATTCTATTTGATATGGTTTTTGTTATAATTTTATAATCTTTACTCAACAATGTGAGCGGTCTCCAATTATTTAAATTGCTTAGTTCGTTATTCTTTTTTGGAAGTAACGAAATTAATCCTTGTTTTTGCATAGCTGTCATATTCCCGTTTTCAAAGAATAATTTAATGATTTTACATAATAAGATTTTACATCATTCCAGAAAATTTTATAGAATTCTGTCGTTATTCCATCAGACCCCGGACTTTTGTTATTTTTCATGCTTTTAAGGGCTATTGTACATTCATATTCAGATGCGGGGCCTTCAATATTATTTTTTTCTTCATCTGAAAGTTTTACATTTATATATTTATTAAATTTGGTAATGTTATCAGCATTTAATTCTTGAAAATTATACAATGTTTTATAGTATTGTTCCAATTCTTTTAATATAAGTTTATTGTTTGTTATGTCTTTCCCATTTTTATTTAATCTATTTATAGTTTTTGCACTTGCTCTTTTCTTTTCTAAATTTGCAAAGTACTTAGAATTTTTTTCACCCCCTTCAACATATTCTGCTCTTGCCCGCACTATAAACCCATTGACCCTTTTTTCTTGTAATTCTTGTAACTCAGATTTCTTATCTTGAAGTTTTTTTAACGTCGTCTTCCATTGTATTGCTTGTGGGTATATCTCTCTGTAAATTGTTGATGTCTTCAATGAGTTTTATTTCGTGCTCTCGATTTTTTTTTCATCTTTGAAGCATATTGAATTGTTGTGTTTCTTATAGAACCTTTTATTACTTCCCATAATACATTTGGGTTTGCATCTACATTATTGGTAGCTGTTTCACTAATTGTATTTTTTATTTGTTTCTGATATTCACTTTGTAAGAGGAGACTATTATTTATTTTGAAATATCCAGGTCCACGTTGTTCGTTTGTAAAATGCATACTGATAGTTACTATTTAGTGGTCTGATTTAAATCCAGGAATAATTGTACAATCACAAACTGTGTTAACCAAAGAATTTGACACTAGAAAATAGTCTAGTCTTGAAAAAATATATGGCTTACTTGAAGAATGCCACGTAAATTGTATATTATTGCCATTAAACACTCTCCAAATATCATTCAAATCAAAGTTTTCTATGGCTGTTTGAATTGTTTCTCTGCTTTTAATATGGGTGTTTGGGTTCCCTCCCATTTTATCGAGTTTAGGTTCTATTACTGTGTTAAAATCACCTCCAATAATAAATTCATTTTCTTCATTTTCTTCTAAGAAGTTGCATAGTAGTTCGAAAAAGGGTTTATCATCTGCATTGGGTCCATACACATTTATAAAAACAACATTACGTTCATACATTTTAACTTTAAGTGCTTGAATTTTCCCAGGGATTATTTCTATGTGTTCAACAAAGTCGTAATCAGTTTGCTTATCTATCATTATACAAATACCACTACTACTACTGCTTCTACCACTGAAATAGAAATTATATGGGCTGTCTGCAGCCCAGGCTGTTTCAACATCTTTTGTTGAATGCGTTTCTTGTAGAAAACAGACATTAAATTGTTTAGTATGAAGGTGGGTAAAAATTTGTTACCTCTTCATTTTTTGACCCAAGCCTCTTACATTAAATGAGCATAAAGATAACTTCATTTTTACAAAGAGACAGTGTGATTGCATACGGTCCTTGAGAGACATGTTCCAACCACCAATTTGGTGTAAAATACACATTAAATGATAGAAGGTTACTGATAATAAGATAATAACTCATTATGATAATTAAGCAAATAAACAGAAAAAAATTGAAGGATTGCATAAAAAAGAAAAAAAAAACATGCGTCGAGTAATCAGAAGCTGCGCTGCAACATACAGTCCGACTCACGAAAGTTGCTATCAGGGCTAAGTCGACTGAGAAAAACAGGTGACAAAACAGCGTTTGCACTCATATTAAATGTTAAAGACATATTGCAAAATAAATTTCCTTACTGCCAATTTTCGTGAATCGCAATGTACTGTCCAACCAGCCAAGAGCGACAGCGACGCCATGTCCAGTTTGCAAAATTATCAGGGACATACAATCGATAGATCACTTGTGTATTAATTCTATCCACAGGATAGGATAATTACACATGTGATCTAGCGATTCGCGTAAGCCCAAGTAGAGTATAGCAGTTATTGTTTTACAGTACAATTGCAAACAGAACATCACGTCACAGCCACTTTCGGCTGACACGACGGTTGTTTATTTCTGTCCCGCTTGTAGCTAGGCCGTACCAGGCAAAAAAGTCCCATGACCAACTTCAAGCACTGGTTGTACATAAAGCGTTTATTTCTATTTTGATATTCGGTGACCCCACTCTGTCAACCACGGGTACCCGAAAGACCAATGTAAACCCGGAGCAGACAATGCATAATGCAGCGTCTGTCTAGAACCTACATCATCTTCAGCAAAAAAAAACAACATCAAAAACTAAGCACCCGGGGAGACAGTGTGAACCCCGATCACGCCCAACAAAATGCAGAATCCGATCCGAGTCTATCCTATTTCAAAAAGAAAAACTCACTCAAGAAATAAGCCGAAGAGGCAAATCATTCGGGGAAAAACAAGTGCATACCGAGACCAGACGCTACACAATGTGACATCCGATCAGGGCCTCCAGTTGCGAGAGCGTATACTTCACCGGATGACTAGTAAAAATGATAAGTCCAACGCTGGCAGAAAATACTTCAATGATGCGCAAAAGCACCTGAGGAATGCAGACTCTGATCAAACACCGCACAATGACGCGCCTGCTAGGGTCCACACCGTTTCCAGCGGAAAACGATTCATCGCCACTAAAGCTCCCGTTGAAAAACCGTGAGCAGACCCCAACCAGACGCCGCACAATGCAGCGCCTGATCCGGATCTACTCTGTTTCCTACGAGAAACAATCAGGAGACAATCTATCAAACAGCGAGTTCAGGACTTTATCAGACAGCGGATGTAGGAGAAACTCTAATAGACAGGAGATGCAAGAGTCTCTATCAGACAGTGGATGCAGGAGAAACTCTATCAGAGAGGAGATGCAGGACTATCTCCATCAGGCAGCGGATGCAGGAGACACTCCATCAGACAGGAATGCAGGTTTCTCTCTATCAGACAGCGAATACAGGAGACACTCTCAGACTGCGGATGCAGGAGTCTCTCTATCAGACAGCGGATGCAGGAGATACTCCTTTAGTCAGCGGATGCAGGTGTCTCTCTATCAAACAACGAATGCAGGAGACTCTATATCAGAAAATGGATGCAGAAGTCTCTATGAGACAGCAGATGCAGGAGACTCTCTATCAGACAGCGGATGCAGGAGACTCTCTATCAGACAGCTTACACAGGAGAATCTCTATCAGACAGCGGATGCAGGAGTCGCTCTATCAGACAGCGGACTGCAGGAGACACTCTATCAGACAGCGGATGCCAGAGACTCTCTATAAGACAGCGGATGCAGGAGTGTCTCTATCAGACAGCGGATGCAGGAGTCTCTCTATCAGAGAGCGGATGCAGGAGACACTCTATCAGACAGCGGATGCAGGAGACTGTCTATCAGACAGCCGATGTAGGAATCACTCTATCGGACAAGGAATACAGGTGTCTCTCCATCAGACAGCGGATGAAAGAGACTCTCTATCAGACAGCAGATGCAGGAGGCTCTCTATCAGACAGCGGATGCAGGAGTCTCTCTATCAGACAGCGGATGCAGGAGACTCTCTATCAGACAGCGGATGCAGGAGACTCTCTATCAGACAGCGGATGCAGGAGACATTATCAGACAGCGGATGCAGGAGTATCTCCATCAGACAGTGGATGCAGGTGTCTCTCTATCAGACAGCGGATACAGGAGACTCTCTATCAGACAGCGGATGCAGGAGTATCTCTATCAGACAGCGGATGCAGGAGTCTCTCTATCAGACAGTGGATGCAGGTGTCTCTCTATCAGACAGCGGATACAGGAGTCACTTTATCAGACAGTGGATGCAGGTGTCTCTCTATCAGACAGCGGATACAGGAGACTCTCTATCAGACAGCGGATGCAGGAGTATCTCTATCAGACAGCGGATGCAGGAGTCTCTCTATCAGACAGCGGATGCAGGAGGCACTCTATCAGACAGCGGATGCAGGAGACTGTCTATCAGACAGCGGATGCAGGAGTCACTCTATCAGACAGCGGATGCAGGTGTCTCTCCATCAGACAGCGGATGAAGGAGACTCTCTACCAGACAGCAGATGCTGGAGGCTCTCTATCAGACAGCGGATGCATGAGTCTCTCTATCAGACAGTGGATGCAGGATACTCTCTATAAGACAGCGGATGCAGGAGTCTCTCTATCAGACAGCGAATGCAGGAGAATCTCTATCAGACTGCGGATGCAGGAGTCTCTCTATCAGACAGCGGATGCAGGAGATACTCTTTCAGTCAGCGGATGCAGGTGTCTCTCTATCAAACAACGGATGCAGGAGACTCTATATCAGACAGCGGATGCAGGAGACTCTATCAGACAGCGGATGCATGAGACTCTCTATCAGACAGCGGATGCAGGAGACTCTCTATCAGACAGCGTACGCAGGAGACTCTCTATCAGACAGTGGATGCTTGAGTATCTCCATCAGACCAGGGATGCAGGAGTCGCTCTCTCAGACAGCCGACTACAGGAGACACTCTATCAGACAGCGGATGCATGAGTCTCTCTATCAGACAGCGGATGCAGAAGACACTCTATCAGACAGCGGATGCAGGAGACTGTCTATCAGACAGCCGATGAGAGCGGATGAAAGAGACTATCTATCAAACAGTAGATGCAGGGGGCTCTCTATCAGACAGCGGATGCAAGAGTCTCTCTATCAGACAGCGGATGCAGGAGACTCTCTATCAGACAGCGGATGCAGGAGACACTATCAGACAGCGGATGCAGGAGTCTCTCCATCAGACAGCGGATGCAGGAGACTCTCAATCAGACAGCGAATACAGGAGTATCTCCATCAGACAGCGGATGCAGGAGACTCTCTATCAGACAGCGGATGCAGGAGACACTCTATCAGACAGCAGATGTCAGAGACTCTCTATCAGACAGCGGATGCAGGTGTTTCTCTATCAGACAGAGGATGCAGGAGTCTCTCTATCAGACAGAAAATGCCAGGAATTCTCCATCAGACAGCGGATGCAGGGGTGTCTCTATCAGACAGCAGATACAGGAGACTCTCTATCAGACAACGGATGCAGGAGTATCTCTATCAGACAGCGGATGCAGGAGTCTCTCTATCAGACAGCGGATGCAGGAGACACTCTATCAGACAGCGGATGCAGGAGACTGTCTATCAGACAGCGGATGCAGGAGACACTCAATCAGACAGAGGATGCATGTGTCTCTCCATCAGACAGCGGATGAAGGAGACTCTCTACAAGACAGCAGATGCAGGAGGATCTCTATCAGACAGTGGATGCAGGAGTCTCTCTATCAGACAGCATATGCAGGATACTCTCTATCAGACAGCGGATGCAGGAGACTCTCTATCAGACAGCGGATGCATGAAACTCTCTATCAGACAGTGGATGCAGGAGATACTATCAGACAGCAGATGCAGGAGTCTCTCCATCAGATAGCGGATGCAGGAGTATCTCTATCAGACCGTGGATGCAGGAGTCTCTCTATCAGACAGAGAATGCAGGAGATTCTCTATCAGACAGCGGATGCAGGAGACTCTCTATCAGACAGCGGATGCAGGAGTCTCTCTATCAGACAGCCGATGCATGAGACACTCTATCAGACAGCCGATACCGGATATTCTCAATCAGACAGTGAATGCTTGAGTATCTCCATCAGACAGCGGATTCAGGAGTATCTCCATCAGACAGTGGATGCAGAAGACACTCTATCAGACAGCAGATGCAGAACTATTTCGATCAGACTGCTGGTGCAGAAGTCTCTCTATCAAACAGCGGATGCAGCAGACACTCTATGAGACAGCGGATGCAGGAGCCTCTCTCTCTCTATCTCCTGCATCCGCTGTCTGATAGAGTGTCTCCTGCATCCGCTGTCTTATAGAGAGTCTCCTGCATTCGCTGTCTGATAGAATCACTCCTGCATCCGCTGTCTGATAGCGAAATTCCTGCATCCGCTGTCTGATAGAGTGTCTCCTGCATCGGCTGTCTGATACAGAGTCTCCTGCATTCGCTCTCTGCTGGAGATACTCCTGCATCCGCTGTCTGATTGAGAGACTCCTGCATCCGCTGTCTGATAGAGTGTCTCATGCATCCGCTGTCTAATAGAGAGTCTCTTGCATCCGCTGTCTGATAGAGAGTCTCCTGCATCCGCTGTCTGATAGAGAGTCTCCTGCATCAGCTGTCTGATAGAGAGTCTCCTGCATTCACTGTCTGATAGAGATTCTCCTGCATCCATTGTCTGATAGAGAGTCTCCTGCATCCGCTGTCTGATGGAGTTTATCCTGCATCCGCTGTCTGATGGAGAAACTCCTGCATCCACTGTCAGATAGAGTGTTTCCTGCATCCGCTGTCTGATAGAGAGTCTCCTGCATCTGCTGTCTGATAGAGAGTCTACTACATCTGCTGTCTGATAGAGAGTCTCCTGCATCCGCTGTCTGATAGAGAGTCTCCTGCATCCGCTGTCTGATGGACATACTCATGCATCCGCTGTTTGATTGAGAGACTCCTGCATCCGCTGTCTGACAGAGTGGCTCAATCATCCGCTGTCTGATAGAGAGTCTCCTGCATACGCTGTCTGAAATAGACTCTCCTGCATCCGCTGTCTGATCGAGATACTCCTGCATCCGCTGTCTGATTGAGAGACTCCTGCATCTGCTGTTTGATAGAGAGTCTCCTGCATCTGCTGTCTGAAAGAGACTCTCCTGCATCCGCTGTCTGATCGAGATACTCCTGCATCCGCTGTCTGATTGAGAGTCTCCTGCATCTGCTGTCTAGTAGAGAGTCTCATGCATCCGTTGTCTGATAGAGTCTCTTGCATCCGCTGTCTGATAGAGAGTCTCCTGCATCCACTCTCTGATAGAAAGTTTCCTGCATCAGCTGTCTAATAGAGAGTCTTCTGCATTCGGTGTCTGATAGAGAGACTCCTGCATCCGCTGTATAATAAAGAGACTCCTGTATCCGCTGTCTGATAGAGTCTCCTGCATCCACTGTCTGATATAGAGTCTCCTGCATCCGCTGTTTGATAGAGAGACACCTGCATCCGCTGACTGAAAGATTATCTCCTGCATCCGCTGTCTGAAAGAGTGTCTCCTGCATCCGCTGTCTGATAGAGAGTTTCCTGCATTCGCTGTCTGATAGAAAAGCTCCTGCATCCGCTGTCTGATGGAGATATTACTGCATCCGCTGTCTGATAGAGTGTCTCCTGCATCCGCTGTCTGATAGAGAGTCTCCTGCATCCGCTGTCTGAAGGAGATACTCCTGCATCTGCTGTCTGATTGAGAGACTCCTGCATCCGCTGTCTGATGGAGTGTCTCATGCATCCGCTGTCTATTAGAGAGTCTTTTGCATCCGCTGTCTGATAGAAAGTCTCCTGCATCCGCTGTCTGATAGAGAGTCTCCTGCATTCACTGTCTGATAGAGATTCTCCTGCATCCACTATCTGATAGAGAGTCTCCTGCATCCGCTGTCTGATGGAGTGTATCCTGCGTCCGCTGTCTGATAGAGAGTCTCCTGCATCCGCATGCAGAATAGAGTGTCTCATGCATCCGCTGTCTGATAGTGAGTCTCCTGCATCCGCTGTCTGATAGAGTATCTCCTGCACCCACTGTCTGATAGAGAGACTCCTGCATCCGCATGCAGGATGAAGTGTCTCATGCATCCGCTGTCTGTGGAGAGTCTCTTGCATCCGCTGTCTGATACAGAGTCTCCTGCATCAGCTGTCTGAAAGAGACTCTCTTGCATCCGCTGTCTAATGGAGATACTCCTGCATCCGCTGCCTGATTGAGAGACTCCTGCATCCGCTGTCTGATAGAGAGTCTCTTGCATCCGCTGTCTGATAGAGAGTCTCCTGCATCCGCTGTCTGATGGAGATACTCATGCAGCCGCTGTTTGATTGAGAGACTCCTGCATCCGCTGTCTGGTAGAGTGGCTCAATCATCCACAGTCTGATAGAGTCCACTGTCTGATAGAGAGTCTCCTGCATCCGCTGTCTGATGGATATACTCCTGCAGCCGCTGTTTGATTGAGAGACTCCTGCATCCGCTGTCTGATAGAGTGGCTCAATCATTCGCAGTCTGATAGAGTGTCCCTTGCATCCGCTGTCTGATAGAGAATCTCCAGCATCTACTGTCTGAAAGAGACTCTCCTGCATCCTCTGTCTGATGGAGATACTCCTGCATCCGCTGTCTGATTGAGAGACTCCTGCATCTGCTGTCTGATAGAGAGTCTCACGCATCCGCTGCCTGATAGAGAGTCTCCTGCATCAACTGTCTGATAGAAAGTCTCCTGCATCAGCTGTCTGATAGAGAGTCTTCTACATTCGGTGTCTGATAGAGAGACTCCTGCATCCGCTGTCTGATGGAGATACTCCTGCATCCGCTGTCTGATAGAGAGACTCCTGCGTTCGCTGTCTAATAATCTGCTGCATCCGCTGTCTGATAGAGAGTCTCCTGCATCCGCTGTCTGATAGAGAGTCTCCTGCATCCAGTGTCTGATAGAGAGTCTCTTGCATCCACTGTCTGGTAGAGACTCTCCTGCATCCGCCGTCTGATAGAGAGTCTCCTACATCCGCTGTCTTATAGAGTGTCTCCTGCATCCGCTGTCTGATGGAGATATTCCTTCATCCGCTGTCTGATGGAAAGACTCCTGCATCTGCTGTCTGATAAAGTGTCTCCTGCATCCGCTGTCTGATAGAGAGTCTCCTGAATCCGCTGTATGATAGAGAGTCTCCTGCATCCGCTGTCTGATGGAGATACTACTGCATCCGCATTCTGATAAATAGACACTCTAAAACACAGCGGATGCAGGAGACTCTCTATCAGACAGCGGATGCAGGAGACTCTCTATCAGACAGCGGATGCAAGAGACTCTCTACCAGCCAGCGGATGCGGAAGACACTTTATCAAACAGCTGATGCAGGAGACACTATATCAGACAGTGGAAGCAGGAGTATCTCCATCAGACAGCGGATGCAGAAGTATCGCCATCAAACAGTGGATGCAGGAGTATCTACATCACACAGCGGATACAGGAGTATCTCCATCAGACAGCAGATGCAGTATGCGTTCTATCAGACAGCGGACGCAGGGGACTTTCTATCAGACAGCGAATGCAGTAGAGTCTCTATCAGACAGCTGATGCAAAAAATTCTCTATCAGAAAGCGGATGCATGAGACACTCTATCAGACAACGGATGCAGGAGTCTCTATCAGACAGTGGATGCAGGAGAGTCTCTTTCAGACAGCGGATGCAGGTGTCTCTCTATGAGACAGCGGATGCAGGAGTCTCTCTAACAGACAGCGGGTACAGTAGACTCTCTATCAGACAGCAGATGCAGGAGACACTCTATTAGACAGCGGATGCAGGAGGTTCTCCATCAGACAGCGGATGCAGGTGTATCTCTATCAGAAAGCGGATGCATGAGACACTCTATCAGACAGCGGATGCAGGAGTCTCTATCAGACAGCGGATGCAGGAGACTCTCTATAAGACAGCGGATACAGGAGTCTCTCTATCAGACAGCGGATGCAGGAGACTCTCTATCAGACAGCAGATGCAGGAGACACTCTATTAGACAGCGGATGCAGGAGGTTCTCCATCAGACAGCGGATGCAGGTGTATCTCTATCAGAAAGCGGATGCAGGAGTATCTTTATCAGACAGCGGATGCAGGAGACTCTCTATCAGACAGCGGATGCAAGAGTCTCTCTATCAGACAGCGGATGCATGAGTACCTATATCAGACAGCGGATGCAGGAGACTCTCTATCAGACAGCGGATACAGGAATCACTCTATGAGACAGTGGATGCAGAAGACTCTCTATCTGACAGCAGATGCAAGAGAAACTCTATCAGAGAGCAGATGCAGGAGTATCTCCATCAGACAGCGGATGCAGGAGACTCTCTATCAGACAGCGGATGCAGGAGACCCTCTATCAGACAGCGGATGCAGGAGACTCTCTATCAGACAGCAGATAAAGAAGACACTCTATCAGACAGCGGATGCGGGAGACACTCTATCAGACAGCGGATGCAGGAGACTCTCTATCAGACAGCGGATGCAGGAGACTCTCTATCAAACAGCGGATGCAGGAGACACTGTATCAGACAGCGGATTCAGAAGTCTCTCAATCAGACAGCGGATGCAGGAGTATCTACATCAGACAGCGGATGCAGGAGACACTCTATAGACAGCGGATGAAGGCGAATCTTTATCAGACATCGCATGAAGGAGACTCTCTATCAGACAGCAGATGCAGGAGACTCTTTATCAGTAAGCGGATGCAGTAGTCTCTGTATCAGACAGCGGATGCATGAGACACTCTATCAGACAGCGGATGCAGGAGTATCTCAATCAGACAGCGGATGCAGGGGTCGCTCCATCAGACAGCGGATGTAGGAGTATATCCATCAGACAGCGGATGTAGGAGTATATCCATCAGACAGCGGATGCAGGAGACTCTCTATCAGACAGCGGATGCAGGAGACACTCTATCTGACAGCGGATGCAGGTGTCTCTCTGTAAGACAGCGGATGCAGGAGTCGTTCTATCAGACAGCGAATGCAGGAGACTCTCTATCAGACAGCGGATGCAGGAGACACTCTATCAGACAGCAGATGCAGGAGTATCTCCATCAGACTGCGGATGCAGAAGTCTCTCCATCAGACAGCGGATGCAGGAGTATCTCCATCAGACAGCGGATGACGCAGACATGTTGTTAAGAGTAGAATGAGAAGAGTAGAGTGAAGAATAACGCAGACCTGTTGCTAAGAATAAGACAAGACAAGATGAGTAGAGTAAGAATGACTTAGCCCTGTTGCTAAGAGTTAGGTGAGACAAGACGAGTAGAGTGAAGAATAATACAGATCTGTGGCTATGAGTAAGAATAGACAAGAAGAGTAGAGTGAAGAATGACGCAGACCTGTTGCTTAGAGTAAGACAAGACAAGATGAGTAGAGTATAGAAAAACGCAGACCTGTTACTAGGAGTAAGACGAGACAGAATGAGTAGAGTAAATAATGACGCAGAACTGTTGCTAAGAGTAAGACAAAACAAGAAGAGTAGAGTGAAGAATGAGGCCGACTTGTTGCTAAGAGTAAGATGAGATGAGAAGAGTAGAGTGAAGAATGATGCAGACTTGTTGCTGAGGGTAAGAGGAGACAAGAAGAGTAGAAAGAAGAATGATGAAGACCTGTTGCTAAGAGTAAGAAAAGATGATAAGCGTACAGAGAAAAATGACGCAGACATGTATGAGTAGAGTAAGAATAACTGGGACATGTTGCTAAGAGTTAGAAGATATAAGAAGCGTACAGAGAAAAATGAGGTAGACATGTTGCTAAGAGTAAGATGAGACAAGATGAGTAGAGTCAGAATGACTCAGACCTGTTGCTAAGAGTAAGATGAGATGAGATGAGTTGAGTGAAGAATGACATAGACCTGTTGCTAGGAGTAAGACAAGACAAGAAAAGTAGAGTAAACAATGACGCAGATCTGTTGCTAAGAGTAAGACAACACAAGAAGAGTAGGGTGAAGAATGACGCACACCTGTTGCTAAGAGTAAGATGAGATGAGAAGAGTTGAGTGAAGAATAACGCAGATTTGTTGCTAAGAATAAGACAAGACAAGATGAGTAGTGTATGAATGACTCAGACCTGTTGCTAAGAGTAAGATAAGATAAGAAGAGTAGAGTGAAGAATGACAATGACCCATTGCTAAGAGTAAAACAAGACAAGAAAAGTAGAGTAAATAATGACGCAAAACTGTTGCTAAGAGTAAGACAAGATAAGAATAGTATGGTGAAGAATGACGCACACCTGTTGCTAAGAGTAAGATGAGATGAGAAGAGTTGAGTGAAGAATAACGCAGATCTGTTGCTAAGAATATGACAAGACAAGATGAGTAGTGTATGAATGACTTAGACATGTTGCTAAGAGTAAGATGAGACAAGAAGAGTAGAGTGAAGAATGACAGAGACTTGTTGCTAAAAGTATGACAAGACAAGAAGAGTAGAGTGTAGAATGACGCAGACCTGTTTCTTAGAGTAAGACAAGACAAGATGAGTAGAGTAAAGAATGACGCAGACATGTTGCTAAGAGTAAGACGAGACAGAATAAGTAGAGTAAATAATGAAGCAGACCTGTTGCTAAGAGTAAGAAGAGACAAGATGAGTAGAGGAAATAATGATGCAGACCTGTTGCTAAGAGTAAGACAGGACAAGAAGAGTAGAGTGAAGAATGACGCAGAACTGTTGCTATGAGTAAGATGAGATGAGAAGAGTAGAGTTGAAAATGACGCAGACCTGTTGCTAAGAATAAGACAATACAACTGAGTAGAGTGAAGAATGGCGCAGACCTGTTGCTTAAAGTAGGATGAGAAGAGAAGAGTAGAGTAAAGAATGATGCAGACCTGTTGCTAAGGGTAAGATGGGAAGAGAAGAATCAAGTAAAGAATGATGCAGACCTGTTGCTAAGAGTAAGACAAGACAAGAAAAGTAGAGAAGAATGACGCAAGACTGTTGCTAAAAGTAGGATGGGAGAGAAGAGTAGAGTAAAGAATGATGCAGACCTATTGATAAGGGTAAGACAATACTAGAAGAGTAGAGTAAAGAAGGACACAGACCTGTTGCTAAGAATAAGACAAGACAAGAGGAGTAGAGTAAGAAGGACTAAGACCTGTTACTAAGAGTAAGATGAGACAAGAAGAGTAGGGTGAAAAATAATACATATCTGTGGCTTAGAGTAAGAATAGACGAGAAGAGTAGAGTGAAGAATGACGCAGACCTGTTGCTTAAAGTAAGACAAGACAAGATGAGTAGAGTAAAAATAACTCAGACCTGTCGCTAGGAATAAGACAAGACAGAATGAGTAGAGTAAATTATGACGCAGACCTAGTGCTAAGAGTAAGATTAGACATGATCAGTAGAGTAAATACTGAGGCAGACCTGTTGCTAAGAGTAAGACAAAACAAGAAGAGTAGAGTGAAGAATGACGCAGACCTGTTGCTAAGAGTAAGGTGAGATGAGAAGAGTAAAGTGAAGAATGACGCAGACAAGTTGCTAAGGGTAAAAGGAAACAAGAAGAGTAGTAAGAAGAATGATGAAGACTTGTTGCTTAGAGTAAGAAGAGATGAGAAGCGTACAGAGAAAAATGATGCAGACATGTTGCTAAGAGTAAGATAAATTAAGATGTGTAGAGAAAGAATGACTGGGACATGTTGCTAAGAGTAGGAAGATATAAGAAGCGTACAGAGAAAAATGAGTCAGACATAATGCTAAGAGTAAGATGAGACAAGATGAGTAGAGTCAGAATGACTCAGACCTGTTGCTAAGAGTAAGATGAGATGAGATGAGTTGAGTGAAGAATGACATAGACCTGTTGCTAGGAGTAAGACAAGACAAGAAAAGTAGAGTAAACAATGACGCAGATCTGTTGCTAAGAGTAAGACAACACAAGAAGAGTAGGGTGAAGAATGACGCAGACCTGTTGCTAAGAGTAAGATGAGACAAGAAGAGTAGAGTGAAGAATGACACAGACTTGTTGCTAAGAGTATGACAAGACAAGAAGAGTAGAGTGAAGAATGACGCAAACCTGTTTCTTAGAGTAAGACAAAACGAGTAGAGTAAAGAATGACGCAGACCTGTTGTTTAGAGTAAGACGAGACATAATGAGTAGAGTAAATAATGACGCAGGCCTGTTGCTAAGAGTAAGACGAGACAAGATGAGTAGAGTAAATAATGACGCAGACCTGTTGCTCATAATATGACAAGACAACTGAGTAGAGTGAGGAATGACGTAGACCTGTTGCTTAAAGTAGAATGAGAAGAGAAGAGTAGAGTAAAGAATGATGCAGACCCGTTGCTAAGGGGAAGAGAAGAGTAGAGTAAAGAATGATGCAGACCTGTTGCTGAGGGGAAGAGAAGAGTAGAGTACAGAATGATGCATACCTTTAGCCAAGAGTAAGACAAGACAAAAAGAGTAGAATGAAGAATGACACAGACCTGTTGGTAAGAGTAAGACGAGAAAGAATGAGTAGAGTAAATAATGACATAGACCTGTTGATAAGAATAAGACAAGACAACTGAGTAGAGTGAAGAATGACGCAGACCTGTTGCTTAAAGTAGGATGAAAAGAGAAGAGTAGAGTTAAGAATGATGCAGACCTGTTGCTAAGGGTAAGATGAGATGAGAAGAGTAGAGTGAAGAATGATGCAGACCTGTTGCCAAGAATAAGACCAGACAAGATGAGTAGAGTAAAGAATGATGCAGACCTGTTGCTAAAAGTAGGATGAGAAGAGAAGGGTATAGTAAAGAATGATGCAGACCTGTTGCTAAGGGTAAGACGAGAAGATAAGAGTATAATAAAGAATGATGCAGACCTGTTGCTAAGAGTAAGACAAGACAAGAAGAGTGGAGAGAAGAATGACGCAGGACTGTTGCTTAAAGCAAAATGAGATGAGAAGAGTAGAGTGAAGAATGACGCAGACCTGTTGCTGAGGGTAAGAGGAGACGAGAAGAGTAGAAAGAAGAATGATGCAGACCTGTTGCTAAGAGTAAGAATAGATGAGATGAGTACAGAGAAAAATGATGCAGACACATTGTTAAGAGTAAGATAAATTAAGATGAGTAGAGTAAGAATGACTGGGACATATTGCTAAGAGTAAGAAGAGATAAGATGCTTTCAGAGAAAAATGATGCAGACATGTTGCTAAAAGAAAGATGAGACTAGATGAGTAGAGTAAGAATGACTCAGACCTGTTGATAAGAGTAGGATGATATAAGAAGAGTAGTGTGAAGAATGACATAGACCTGTTGCTAAGAGAAAGTCAAGATGAGAAGAGTCGATTAAAGAATGACGCAGACCTGTTGCTAAGAATAAGTCAAGGCAAGAAGAGTAGGGTGAAAAATGACGCAGACCTGTTGCTAATGGTAAGAAGAGATTAGACGTGTACAGAGAAAAATGATGCAGACATGTTGCTAAGGGTAAGGATGAGAAGAGTAATAATGACTGGGACATGTTGCTAAGAGTAAGAAGATATAAGAAGCGTACAGAGGAAAAGAAGGCAGGCATGTTGCTAAGAGTAAGATGAGACTATATGAGTAGAGTAGAATGGTTCAAACCTGTTGCTAAGAGTAAGATGAGATAAGAAGAGTAGAGTGAAGAATGACATAGACCCGTTGCTAAGAGAAAGACAAGACAAGAAGAGTCGAGTAAAGAATGACATAGACCTGTTGCTAAGAATAAGACAAGACAAGAAGAGTAGGGTGAAGAATGACGCAGACCTGTTGTTAAGAGTAAGATGATATGAGTAGGGTAAATAATGACGCAGACCTGTTGCAAAGAGTAAGACGAGACAGAATAAGTAGAATAAATAATGACGCAGACCTGTTGCTAAGAATAAGACAAGACAAGAAGAGTAGGGTGAAGAATGGCGCAGACCTGTTGCTAAGAGTAAGATGAGATGAGAAGAGTAGAGTGAAGAATGACGCAGTCCTGTTGCTAAGAATAAGACAAGACGAGTAGTGTAAAGAATGACGCAGACCTGTTGCTCAAAGTAAGAAGAGATACGAAGAGTACAGATGAAAAATGATGGCGACCTTTTGCTAAGAGTTAGATGAGACAAGATGAGTAGAGTGAGGAATGACACAGACCTGTTGCTAGGTGTAAGAAATGACAAGATGAGTAAAGTGAAGAATGACACAGACCTGTTGCTAAGAGTAAGACAAGACAAGAAGGTTATAGTAAGGAACCACGCAGACCTGTTGCTAAGAGCAAGACAAGACAAGATGAGTAGAGTACGGAATGACGCAAAGCTGTTGCTTAGAGTTAGACAAGACAAGAAGAGTGTAGTTAGGAATGACGCAGACCTGTTGCTAACGGTAAGACAAAACAAGAAGAGTAGAGTATATAATGACACAGACATGTTGCTTAGAGTAATACAATACTAGATGAGTAGATAAAAGAATGACGCAGACCTGTTGCTAAGAGTAAGACAAGAAAAGATGAGTATAGTAAAGAATGACATAGACCCGTTGCTAAGAGAAAGACAAGACAAGAAGAGTCATGTAAAGAATGATGCAGACCTGTTGCTAAGAATAAGTCAAGGCAAGAAGAGTAGGGTGAAAAATGATGCAGACCTGTTGCTAAGAGTAAGATGAGATTAGGCGTGTACAGAGAAAAATGATGCAGACATGTTGCTAAGGGTAGGATGAGTAGAGTAATAATGATTGGGACATGTTGCTAAGAGTAAGAAGATATAAGAAGTGTGCAGAGAAAAAGAAGGCATGCATGTTGCTAAGAGTACGATAAGACTATATGAGTAGAGTAAGAATGGTTCAGACCTGTTGCTAAGAGTAAGATGAGATGAGACGTGTACAGAGAAAAATGATGCAGACATGTTGCTAAGGGTAAGATGAATTAAGATGAGTAGAGTAATAATGACTGGGACATGTTGCTAAGAGTAAGCAGATATGAGAAGCGTACAGAGGAAAATAATGCAGACATGTTGCTTAGAGTAAGATGAGACTATATAGGGTAGAGTAAGAATGACTCAGACCGTTGCTAAGAGTAAGATGAGATAAGAAGAGTAGAGTGAAGAAAGACATAGACCCATTGCTAAGAGAAAGACAAGACAAGAGGAGTCGAGTAAAGAATGACAAAGACATGTTGCTAAGAATAAGACAAGACAAGAAGAGTAGGGTAAAGAATGACGCAAACCTGTTGCTAACAGTAAGATGAGATGAGAAGAGTAGAGTGTAGAAAAACACAGACCTGTTGCTAAGAATATGACAAGACAAGATGAGTAGAGTAAGAACGACTTTAACCTGTTGCTAAGAGTATGATGAGACAAGAGGAGTAGAGTGAAGAAGGACACAGACTTGTTGCTAAGAGTAAGACAAGACGAGAAGAGAAGAGTGTAGAATGACGCTGACCTGTTGCAAAGAGTAAGACGAGACAGAATGAGTACAGTAAATAATGACGCAGACCTGTTGCTAAGAATAAGACAACACAAGATCAGAAGAGTAAATAAATCGCAGACCTGATGCTAAGAGTAAGACAAGACAAGAAGAGTAGGGTGAAGAATGGCGCAGACCTGTTGCTAAGAGTAAGATAAGATGAGAAGAGTAGAGTGAAGAATGACGCAGTCCTGTTGCTAAAAATAAGACAAGACGAGTAGTGTGAAGAATGACGCAGACCTGTTGCTAAAAGTAAGAAGAGATACGAATAGTACAGATAAAAATGATGGCGACCTGTTGCTAAGAATTAGATGAGACAAGACAAGATGAGTAGAGTGAGGAATGACACAGACCTGTTGCTAAGTGTAAGAAATGACAAGATGAGTAAAGTGAAGAATGGCGCAGACCTGTTGCTAAGAGTAAGACAAGAGAAGAAGAGTATAGTAAGGAACCACGCAGACCTGTTGCTAAGAGAAAAAAAAAGACAAGATGAGTGGAGTTAGGAATGACACAGACCAGTTGCTAACGGTAAGACAAAAAAGAAGAGTAGAGTAAATAATGACACAGACCTGTTGCTTAGAGTAATACAAGACTATATGAGTAGATTAAAGAATGACGCAGACCTGTTTCTAAGATTAAGACAAGAAAAGATGAGTAGAGTTAAGAATGACACAGATCTGTTGCTAAGAGTAAGACAAGACAAGAAGAGTAGAGCAAATAACGATGCAGACCTGTGGCTTAGAGTAAGACAAGACAAGAGGAGTAGAGTAAAGAATGACTAAGACCTGTTGCTAAGAGTTAAACAAGTCAAGATGGGTAGATTAAATAATGACGCAGACTTGTTGCTAAGAGTATGACGAGATGAGAAGATCAGAGTGAAGAATGACACAGACCTGTTGCTAAGAGTAAGACAAGACAAGAAGAGTAGAGTGAAGAATGACGCAGACATGTTGCTAGGAGTAAGACGAGATGAGAAGATCAGAGTGAAGAATGACACAGACCTGTTGCAAAGAATAAGACAAGAAGAGAAGAGTGAAGAATGACGCAGACATGTTGCTAAGGGTAAGATGAGATCAGAATAGTAGAGTGTAGAATAACGCAGACCTGTTGCTAAGAATAAGACAAGACAAGGTCAGTAGCGTTAAGAATGACACAGATATGTTGCTAAGAGTAAGAAAAGATAAGTAGAGTACAGAGCAAAATTATGCAGACATATTGCTGAAAGTAAGACTAGTCAAGATCAGTAGAGTAGATAATGACGCAGACCTGTTGCTAAGAGTAAGACAAGACAAGAAGAGTACAGTGAAGAATGACGCAGACCCGTTGCTAATAGTAAGATTAGACAAGATGAGAAGAGTAGAAGAGTAGAGTAAGGAATGACGCAGACCTGTTGCTAATAGCAAGATAAGACAAGATGAGAAGAGAATTAAAGTAGAGTAAGGAATGACGCAGACCTGTTGCTAAGAGTAAGACAAGACAAGATGAGTAGAGTAAGGAATGACGCAGACCCGTTGCTAAGAGAAAGAAAAGACAAGATGAGTCGAATAAAGAATGACACATGCCTGTAGCTTAGAGTAAGACAAGACAAAAAGAGTAGAGTAACGAATGGCACAGACGTTTTGCTAAGTGTAAGACAAGATTAGAACATCAGAGTAAAGAATGATGCAGACCTGTTGCTGAGAGTAGGACATAACAAGATGAGCAGAGTAAAAATTACGAAGACCTATTGCTATAGACAGACAAGACAAGAAGAGTACAGTAAAAATGATGTAGACCAGTTACTAAGAATAAGGCAAGACAGGATGAGTAGAGTGAGGAATTACGCATACCTGTTGCTAAAAGAATGACAAGACGATAGAGTATAGATATGAATGACGCAGACCTGTTGCTATGAGTTAGGAGTAGAGTAAGGAAAAACGCAGACCTGTTGCTAACAGTAAGACAAGACGAGAAGAGTAGAACAAATGATGATGCAGACCTATTGCTAAGTGTAACATGATATAAGAAGAGTACAGTAAAGTATGGCACAGATTTGTTGCTAAGAGTAAGAGAAGACTAGAAGAGTAGAGTTAAGAATGACGAAGACCTGTTGCTAAGAGTAAGACAATACTAATTGAGTAGATTAAAGAATGACGCAGACCTGTTGCTAAGAGTAAGGCAGGAAAAGATGAGTAGAGTTAAGAATAAGAAAAGACAAGAAGAGTAGGGTGAAGGATGATGCAGACCTGTTGCTAAGAGTAAGAAGAAATGAGACGTGTACAGAGAAAAATGATGCAGACATGTTGCTAAAGCTGAGATGAATTAAGATGAGTAGAGTTATAATGACTGGGAAATGTTGCTAAAAGTAAGAAGAAATAAGAAGCGTCCAGAGAAAACTGATGCAGACATGTTGCTAAGAGTAAGATGAGACTATATGAGTAGAGTAAGAATGGCTCAGACCTGTTGCTAAGAGTAAGATGAGATAAGAAGAGTAGAGTGAAGAATGACATAGACCCATCGCAAAGAGAAAGACAAGACAAGAGGAGTCCAGTAAAGAATGACACAGACCTTGTGCTAAGAATAAGACAATACAAGAAGAGTAGGATGAAGAATGTAGCATACCTATTGCTAAGAGTAAGATGAGATGAGAAGAGTAGAGTGTAGAAAAACGCAGACCTGTTGCTAAGAATAAGAAAAGACAAGATGAGTAGAGTAAGAATGACTTTAACCTGTTGCTAAGAGTATGAGGTAGAGTGTAGAATGGCGCCGACCTGTTGCATAGAGTAAGACAAGACAAGATGAGTCGAGTAAAGAATGACGCAGACCTGTTGCAAACAGTAAGACGAGACAGAAAAAGTAGAGTAACTAATGACGCAGACCTGTTGCTAAGAATAAGACAAGACAAGATCAGTAGAGTAAATAATGACGCAGACCTGTTGCTAAGAGTAAAACAAGACAAGAAGAGTAGGGTGAAGGTTGTAGGAGACTGTCTATTAAACAGCGGATGCATTAGAAATTCTAGCAGACAGCGGATAATTACTTGTTCTCCACGGCACATCGTGTAGTGGAGAACATATGTCCCTACGGATTATCGAATACAAAACCAGTAGAGCGGGTATTGTAATTCGATAGATGAGTAGAGTTTACAAGAAGTCCGTGCTACGGGTGTATTTATAGTGGGCGGTAAATACTCTTGTCAGTTTCTAGCGAAGTTTTCTTCATGACAACACGTTTCTTCTTTATTTCTCAACATGGAACTGCATGACGTTGAACGTTTGGTGGACGACAAAGTGGGTGCGTCTTTGCGATCGCACAAAGAGGACATGCTGAAGGAGATAGGAAACATGTTCGAAAAGATAAGTGGCAATACTAATTTGGTTCAGTTGAACAAACTTTCATGTATGGTGAACGGTGGTGAAAAGTTTAAAAGGAAAAGTAACGAAGAACAATTTAAATACAACTCTTCTGTAAGCTTTAAACTTGACGAAGCAGAGCATTCTATGAGCCAGGAGAGGCACCAAGAGGGTAGAGAAAAAATAGCTGAAGGTTAGTGAAATATTTCGTGGCTTTAGCTACTTCAATGGGCGTAGTCTTTCATTACTCAAAATACATATTTGTTTAGAAATAGGGTCTCCACAATTATCAAGAGCCAAGCCTTTAATTATTCCAGGCTTTTTATTTTTTAATAATTTTTGCATGTATTAGCGAAATTATTTGGGTAAACAAGGGTACGTTTACTAACGTTTTGGCCCCTGTATTATCAAGCAGCCTTAGCCCCTGTTAAATTTGCAGATAAGCACTAATTTATTCATTATAAGACCATGACGTTATAAGCCAGCGTATTTAGTACAGATCCATATTATATATGGGGATATGCTTATAAAATTGTGCCCTTTATATATCTGGTTTTGCTTAACTTTTAGTCATATGGATTACCGCGCATACACATAAGTCATGAGTTTGTACATTAGCACGAATTGCAACTGCAACAGATATGAACAATAAATGTAAGATAAATGAAAGTTTTTTGTACTGGGCGGTTATATCGAAGCATCATTGTGCAAATATACTCATTTATAGCAGAGGTTCACAGCAAATGTGTGATAAGTGTAAGCAGAGCATGAAAATGTATGCATATATTATATGCGCATGAATATTTATGTTTTCTTTAAGCACAAATTGAAAAATAATTCATTATAGATATATTATTTATCCATTCAGACAATGGATAGCTAAAATTTCTATCTCTGAGTTACGAAACAAAATTATTAGTCCTAGAGCTGGTTAAGTGTCTATATGCTTTGGCATTGTTTATTTCCAGCCAAATCCATGATAGCACACAGGCAAAAGCTGATAAAGATTGCTGACGCATCTGAACTTGGTTGGAGGGTAGTCAACGAATACGTCAGCAATCCCCTAGCGAGCGACTCAGACGATGAGAAAAGAATATACAAGGCAGAGGCCAGGGCCAGTAGGAAACTCAAGGCGGATAAGACCAAAAGGAGACGTCCCCGCACCATGCCTTATGGTAGACCTACTGTTAAGGCAACAGCAGAACAGACAACCAATATGGTGACGCCACAACCTAACAGACGACCCCCTGGTTTGTGCTTTGCCTGTGGAAAGCCAGGTCATTGGAGAGGTGCTCCAGAATGCACAGCTAGTGCTTCTAATAATAAGATAAGTACCAAAATTAGTTTTAACTTATCAGACAAGAGCGCTAGGGGAGAAAGTATAGGTAAGTCGTCTGCAGGTTCTGTTTATGAACAAATAATAGACAAAGGGTCGTGCAAAGCATCAGATCAAGATAATTATGATTTTTGTCAAATTAAGCCTATAGTGCTTAAAGAGCAGGGAAGTGAATCACCTGTAGGTCGCTTAAAACTGTGCAAAAGTAAATGGCAGGAAGCGACAGATAGCAAATATATATTAGATATTGTTGAGCATGGTTACAAGTTACCACTGAAACAGTTGCCAGACAGTATTATATTAAAAAATAATAAATCTGCAAGAGAAAATATGTCTTTTGTTCAGGAAGAAATACAGATATTGCTAGCAAAAGGGGTTGTTTCAAAGTCTGATAAAGTTCCATATATAGTGAACCCATTAACAGTAGCATACAACCGTAATGGCAAGCCAAGATTAGTTCTTGACTGCAGGCACATTAATAAGTTCCTTCATTTATTTAAAGTAAAATTCGAAGATATTAAAGTAGCAGAATACATATTTAAGCAAAACTCTTTTTTGTTTACATATGACTTACAAGGGGCATATCACCATATTGATATTTTCTCAGAGCATAGACAATATCTAGGGTTCTCAGTGTCAGAAAACAATAGAACTGTATACTATACCTTCAATTCTCTACCATTTGGAATCCGCACAGCTGGGCACATCTTTACAAAAATGCTTAAGGTAGTAGTGTCATTTTTAAGAGCAAGGGGTCACAAAGTTATTATGTTTTTAGATGATGGAATTGGAGGTCATCAAGACCTTAGTTTAGCTGTAAAATCTAGCGATTACACAAGACAAACATTGGGCAAATTTGGATTTTTGTTAGCAGATGAAAAATGCAACTGGGAACCATCACTAAAGGTTGTTTGGTTAGGGCATTTATTGGATATGCAGAACAATAAATTGTTTATAACAGAGGAAAGAATCAAACGATTGCAGATAAAAATTAATTCCGTTTTGTACCAGTTAAGAACCAATAGTAAAATGCTTGTACATGTAAAAGTATTAGCTTCTGTGACAGGTCAGATTATTTCCTTACAAAGTGTTTTAGGGAATAAGGTCAGATTAAGGACTAGAGAGTTGTTTAACTGCATCAATGCAAGGGCTAGTTGGAATGCTCCAGTGTTAGTTAGCAAGCTTGCGATAAGCGAGCTGGAATACTGGAACACAAATGTAGTCGGCCTTAATTTGAAGGGTAAGAGTTTGCAATGTTTGCAAATATGTCTCTTTAATATATACACTGATGCTAGCGCCACAGGCTATGGCGGTTATATAGAAGCTTTCAGAGAGACATCAATGCATATGGAGAGAGCAAACAAGCCTGAGGTAAGTTTTGAGACATATCATGAGACTCACGAGGTCGACAGCTCCCCGGAAGTGGAGATGACCATTGCTAATGCTGAGCAGTATCATAGTCTGTTCTCGGAAAAGAACGATTTATTTGGTAGTTCATTTTTAATGAATGGTTCAGAAAGCTATATTTGTTCCTCGGAAATGGGATCTTTAGCAAAGATGCCTTCGGAAAAAGGCACAGAGGTTATTGGAGAATGGACTTTGCTCGAGAAGTGTAAAAGTTCAACATGGCGTGAAACTGAGGCAGTGAGCAGGGTAATCCAAAGTAACGTTGACATATTAAAAGACTCTTCTGTAAAAGTTTTTTCTGATAATAAAAATGTTAAATCAGTACTATTGAATGGCAGTCGTAAGACAGATATTCAAGGTTCTGTTTTGGCATTACATGATGTATGTGAAAAAGAAAATATCACATTAAGTCCAGAGTGGATTCCAAGAGAGGGTAATGAGCTTGCAGATTATTTGTCTCGATGTCAAGACTGTGACAGCTGGCAGATAAGCATTAAGGTTTTCAATAAATTGAATTCAATTTTAGGACCATATACTATTGATAGATTTGCATCTCATCTAAACAGCAAATGCAAAAGATTTAACTCCAGATGGTGGGTCCCAGGGACAGAAGCTGTTGATGCGTTTTCCCAGTTTTGGGGGCAAGATGAAAACTGGTTAGTTCCCCCTCCAAGGTTGGTGTCAATGTGCATTGATAAAATGATAGCTGAAAGAGCTAACGGTACCCTTATTGTTCCAATGTGGAAGAGTAGCGCATTTTGGTGTAGCCTTGTTAACAGTGATGGCAATTTCAAGAATTGCATAAAACAAGTGATAAATCTTTCTAGACATGATATTGTAGTACCTGGTACTGACAAAATTGGGTTATTTGCGAAAAATCCTCTCAGCTTTGACATGCTAGCGTTGAAAGTTTTAGTATAATGTATACAAACAGAACAGTTTTGTATATATTCTATATTATTGGGGAGAAGAAGTAAGTTGTTTTTGTGAACTTTAGATTTGATTTTTCAGGTGTTGGTTTGAAACAGTCGCTAACACAGAGGTTGCAGGATGCTGGGGTATGTGAGAGATTGACAGATTCCATGGCAACTAATATGGCAGGCTACTTATTGCAATCGAAAGCGGACAGTACGGTAAAAAAGTACAAATTAGGTTTCGAACAATTTGAAAAGTACTGTGTTTCCAATGAGTTAGTTTCAAAACCAGCCAGTCCTATTGTTGTGGCTATGTATATTACTAGTTTGCTGGATGAGGGAAAATCGGACAGTGTTATTTTGTCTGCAATATATGGAATTAAATGGGCTCACAATGTCAATGACTTAAATGATCCAACAGAAAGTAATACCGTCAAATTATTAATGGAAACGGCTAAACGAATCGCTTCTAAGCCCAAGATTAAGAAAGACGTTGTTACAACTGAAATGTTACAAACTCTGTGTAAAGCCTACAAAGATTGTGAAGACGTCCTTGACCTAAGAGATTTATGTATGATAACACTTGCGTATGCAGGATTTCTTAGATTTAATGAGCTCAGTAATTTGCACTGCAATGACATAAGTTTTAAACCTGATCACATGATATTAAAAATCAGGAAAAGTAAAACAGATATATATAGACACGGAAATGAAGTCTTGATAGCTAAGGGTAGTTCATCAGCATGTCCATATAGTTTGACACAGAAGTACATGTCACTGGCTGGCTTAAACATTCATTCAGATGAATTTTTGTTTAAACCAGCATTCAGATCAAAGAGAAAAGCTTCACTTATTAAAAAGAACAAAAGCCTTAGCTATACAAGAGCAAAGGAATGTATCGTCAAAAAATTGAAAGTAGTTGCTCCTGATCTTAACCTTGGTTTGCACTCTCTTAGAGCCAGTGGAGCTACGACAGCTGCCAATGCACCAGGGGTGTCTGACAGATGTCTTAAGCGCCATGGGCGGTGGAAATCTGATACTTCCAAAGATGGATACATTGATGATTCAATAGAGAAGAAATTGCTTATAACCAAAAAACTTAAACTATAGATTTAGGTATTGAACATTGAATTTGAATGTAAACACATCGGCCCCTATGCTTTGTATCATCTATATATAAACCTCGCTATATGCACAAAAGATGTTTTGTAGTTTTGTATGTAATGAGTAAGGACTTACTTGTTCTCCACGGCACATCGTGTAGTGGAGAACATATGTCCCTACGGATTATCGAATACAAAACCAGTAGAGCGGGTATTGTAATTCGATAGATGAGTAGAGTTTACAAGAAGTCCGTGCTACGGGTGTATTTATAGTGGGCGGTAAATACTCTTGTCAGTTTCTAGCGAAGTTTTCTTCATGACAACACGTTTCTACATTCAAATTCAATGTTAAAACTAAGTTGGTAGTTTCACATTAATGAAATACATTAAAAAATATACATCTTTTTGTATAGATGTTTGGTCACATTGACATCCTCTGGATAAATTCAAATATACACAATTTTCATAATATATATGGCAAGAACACATCATTTTTCCTAATGCCAGAATGAGGTCCGACATTCAGTGGTAAGGCATTTGACAAACGGACACAGGTTTCAGGGTTTTTCAATAATTGTTTTTATCCCTGTTTTTCCTGGGCCAGTCGACCACCAAAGTAGGAAAGTCTTAAGAAAAACCTTAAAGCTAAGCTCAAAACACTTGTAAAATACTGACTTATCTTTATTGTTGCTATTATGTATGATCGTCATGTACTATTGTCAAGCTCATACCATGTTGTCATTCTATATATAAACCTCGCTATATGCACAAAAGATGTTTTGTAGTTTTGTATGTAATGAGTAAGGACAGGGGACTCTCTATCAGACAGCGGATGCAGGAGTCTCTCTATCAGACAGCGGATGCAGGACGCATTTTATCAGGAGTCTTGTGCAGGATTTCCTCTATGAGACATAGGATGCAGTAGACATTCTATCACAATGGTGATGCAGAATCTCTCTATTAGACATAAGATGCAGGACTCTCTCTCTTATATAATATAGACAGCTGATGCAGGAGTCACTCTACCAGACAGCGACTGAATGAGACACTTTATCAGACAACAGATGCAGTACTCTCTATACAAAACAGCCGATGCTAGACTCTCTCTAGCAGTAAGCGGATGCAGGAGTCTCTGCTTGTATATCAGACAGCAGGTGCAATAAAAACTATTGGGTGCAATTTTCTCGCTTTTGAATAACTTATTTACCCTGAAGTATACAGAGCTGACTTGTATACTCTATCTAGAGCTTGAAAGCATCCATTGAGGGTCAGGGACTTGGCTCTAAATGAAGTGGCTTAAAGACATTTTATGCAGAAATCAGACTGGATATGCAGGTATCTCCCTATCAGATATGGGATGCAGGACTTTATCAGACAGCGGATGTAGGAGAAACTCTAATAGACAGGAGATGCAAAAGTGTCTATCAGACAGTGGATGCAGGAGAAACTCTATCAGAGAGGAGATGCAGAAGTATCTCAATCAGAGAGCGGATGCAGGAGACACTCCATCAGACAGGAAATGCAGGTTTCTCTCTATCAGACAGCGAATGCAGGAGACACTCTCAGACACTCTTAGACAGCTGATGCAGGAGTCTCTCTATCAGAAAGCGGATGCAGGAGATACTCTTTCAATCAGCGGATGCAGGAGTCTCTCTATCAAACAGCCGATGCAGGAGACTCTCTATCAGACAGCGGATGCAGGAGACTCTATCAGACAGCAGATGCAGGAGTCTCTCTATCAGACAGCGGATGCAGGAGTCTCTCTATCAGACAGCGGATGCGTGAGAATCTCTATCAGACAGCGGATGCAGGAGACTCTATCAGACAGCAGATGCAGGAGACTCTCTATCAGACAGCGGATGCAGAAGACTCTCTATCAGACAGCGGATAGAGGAGTGACTCTATCAGACAGCGGATGCAGGAGACTCTCTATCAGACAGCAGATGCAAGAGACACTCTATCAGACAGCGGATGCAGGCGTATCTCCATCAGACAGCAGATGTAGGAGTCTCTCTATCAAACAGCGGATGCAGGAGACTCTCTATCAGACAGCGGATGTAGGAGACTCTCTATCAGACAGCAGATGCAGGAAACACTCTATCAGACAGCGGATGCGGAAGTCTCTCCATCAGACAGCGGATGCAGGAGTTACTCCATTAGACAGCAGATGCGGGAGACACTCTATCAGACAGCAGATGTAGGAGACTCTCTATCAGACAGCGGATGCAGGAGACTCTCTATCAGACAGCGGATGAAAGAGGCGCTCTATCAGACAGCGGATGTAGGAGTTTCTTCATCAGACAGCGGATGCATGAGACTCTCTATCAGACAGCGGATGCAGGGGACACTCTTTCTGACAGCGGATGCAGGAGTCTCTCTATCAGACAGCGGATGCAGGAGTCTCTCTATCAGTTAGAATGCAAAAGACTCTCTATCAGACAGCGGATGCAGGAGACTCTCTATCAGACAGCGGATGCAGGAGTCTTTCTATCAGAGATCAGATGCAGGAGACACTATATCAGACAGCGGATGCAGGAGTATCTCCATCAGACAGCGGATGCAGAAGTCTCTCTGTCAGACAGCTGATGCAGGAGTCTCTCCATCAGACAGCGGACGCAGGAGTCTCTCCATCAGACAGCGGATACAGGAGTATCTTCTTCAGACAGCGGATGCAGGAGTATCTCTATCAGACAGCTGATGAAGGAGACACTCTATCAGACAGCTGATGCAGGAGACTCTCAATCAGACAGCGGATGCAGGAGACTTTCTATCAGACAGCGTATGCAGGAGACTCTCTATCAGACAGCGGATGCAGGAGACTTTCTATCAGACAGTGGATGCAGGAGTACCTCTATCAGACATTGGATGCAGGAGACTCTCTATCAGACAGCGGATGCAGGAGACACTTTATCAGACAGAGGATGCATGAGTCTCTCCATCAGACAGCGGATGTAGGAGTTTCTCTAGCAGACAGCGGATGCAGGAGTTTCTACATCAGACAGGATCTCTATCAGACATCAGAAGCAGGAGACTCTCTATCAGACAGCGGATGCAGGTGTATCTCCATCAGACAACGGATGCAGGAGACTTTCTATCAGACAGCGGATACAGGGGACCATCTATCAGACAGCGGTCGCAGGAGACTCTCTATCAGACATCGGATGCAGGAGGCACTCTATCAGACATCGGATGCAGAAGACTCTCCATCAGACAGCGGATACAGGACTGTCTTCATCAGAGAGCGGATGCAGAAGACACTCTATCATACAGCGGATGCAGGAGACTCTCTAAAAGACAGCAGATGCAGGAGACTCTCTATCAGACAGCCGATACAGGAGTCACTCTATCAGACAGTGGATGCAGGAGACTCTCTATCAGACAGCAGATGCAAGAAACATTCTATCAGACAACGGATGTATGTGTATCTCCATCAGAGAGCAGATGCAGGAGTATCTCTATCAGACAGCGCATGCAGGAAGCTCTTAATTAGACAGCGAATGCATGAGTATCTCTATCAGACAGCGGATGCAGGAGACTCTCTAGCAGACAGCGGATACAAAAGTCAATCTATCAGACAGCAGATGCAGGAGACTCTCCATCAGACAGCAGGTGCAAGAGACACTCTATCAGACAACGGATGCAGGAGTATCTCCATCAGACAGCGGATGCAGGAGACTCTCTATCAGACAGCGGATGCAGGAGACTCTCTATCAGACAGCGGATGCAGGAGACACTCTATCAGGCAGCGGATGCAGAAGTCTCTTCATCCATCTGCGGATGCAGGAGTATCAACATCAGACAGTAGATGCAGGAGTCTGTCAATCAGACAGCCGATACAATAGTATCTCCTTCAGACTGCTGATGCAGGAGTATCTCTATCAGACAGCTGATGCAGGATACACTCTATCAGACAGCGGATGCAGGAGACTCTAAATAAGACAGCGGATGCAGCAGACTTTCTATCAGACAGCAGATGCAAGAGACAGCAGATGCAGGATACACTCTATCAGACAGCGGATGCAGGAGACTCTAAATAAGACAGCGGATGCAGGAGACTTTCTATCAGACAGCAGATGCAAGAGAAACTCTATCAGACAGTGGATGCAGGAGTATCTCTGTCAGACAGCGGATGCAGGAGACTCTCTATAAGACAGCAGATGCTGGAGACTCTCTCTCAGACAGTGGATGCAAAAGTATCTCTATCAGACATCGGATGCAGGAGACTCTCTATCAGACAGTGGATGCAGGAGACACTTTATCAGACAGCGGGTGCAGGAGTCTCTCCATCAGACAGCGGATGTAGGAGTTTCTCCAGCAGACAGCAGATGCAGGAGTATCTACATCAGACAGCGAATGCAGGAGACAATCTATCAGACAGCAGATGCAGGAGACTCTCTATCAGACAGCTCATGCAGAAGTCTCTCTATCAGTCAGCGATTGCAGGAGACTTTCTATCAGACAGCGGATGCAGGGGACCATCTATCAGACAGCGGTTGCAGGAGACTCTCTATTAGACAGCGGATGCAGGAGGCACTCTATCAGATATCGGACGCAGACGACTCTCCATCAGACAGCGGATGCAGGAGTGTCTCCATCAGACAGCGGATGCAGGAGACACTCGATCATACAGCGGATGCAGGAGACTCTCTAAAAGACATCGGATGCAGGAGACTCTCTATCAGACAGCGGATACAGGAGTCACTCTATCAGACAGTGGATGCAGGAGACTCTCTATCAGACAGCAGATGCAAGAGACACTCTATCAGACAACGGATGCAGGTGTATCTCATTCAGAGAGCGGATGAAGGAGTATCTCTATCAGACAGCGGATGCAGGAGACTCTCTATCAGACAGCTGATGCATGAGTATCTCCATCAGAGAGCGGATGCAGGAGTATCTCTATCAGACAGCGCATGCAGGAAGCTCTTAATTTGACAGCGGATGCATGAGTATCTCTATCAGACAGCGGATGCAGGAGACTCTCTAGCAGACAGCAGATACAAAAGTCAATCTATCAGACAGCAGATGCAGGAGACTCTCTATCAGACAGCAGGTGCAAGAGACACTCTATCAGACAACGGATGCAGGAGTATCTCCATCAGACAGCGGATGCAGGAGACTCTCTATCAGACAGCGGATGCAGGAGACTCTCTATCAGACAGCGGATGCAGGAGACACTCTATCAGGCAGCGGATGCAGAAGTCTCTTCATCCATCTGCGGATACAGGAGTATCAGCATCAGACAGTCGATGCAGGAGTCTGTCAATCAGACAGCCGATACAATAGTATCTCCTTCAGACTGCAGATGCAGGAGTATCTCTATCAGACAGCTGATGCAGGATACACTCTATCAGACAGCGGATGCAGGAGACTCTAAATAAGACAGCGGATGCAGCGGACTTTCTATCAGACAGCAGATGCAAGAGACAGCAGATGCAGGATACACTCTATCAGACAGCGGATGCAGGAGACTCTAAATAAGACAGCGGATGCAGGAGACTTTCTATCAGACAGAAGATGCAAGAGAAACTCTATCAGACAGTGGATGCAGGAGTATCTCTGTCAGACAGCGGATGCAGGATACTCTCTATAAGACAGCAGATGCTGGAGACTCTCTCTCAGACAGTGGATGCAGGAGTATCTCTATCAGACATCGGATGCAGGAGACTCTCTATCAGACAGTGGATGCAGGAGACACTTTATCAGACAGCGGATGTAGGAGTTTCTCCAGCAGACAGCAGATGCAGGAGTATCTACATCAGACAGCGAATGCAGGAGACAATCTATCAGACAGCGGATGCAGGAGACTCTCTATCAGACAGCTCATGCAGAAGTCTCTCTATCAGTCAGCGATTGCAGGAGACTTTCTATCAGACAGTGGATGCAGGGGACCATCTATCAGACAGCGGTTGCAGGAGACTCTCTATTAGACAGCGGATGCAGGAGGCACTCTATCAGATATCGGACGCAGACGATTCTCCATCAGACAGCGGATGCAGGAGTGTCTCCATCAGACAGCGGATGCAGGAGACACTCGATCATACAGCGGATGCAGGAGACTCTCTAAAAGGCATCGGATGCAGGAGACTCTCTATCAGACAGCGGATACAGGAGTCACTCTATCAGACAGTGGATGCAGGAGACTCTCTATCAGACAGCAGATGCAAGAGACACTCTATCAGACAACGGATGCAGGTGTATCTCATTCAGAGAGCGGATGAAGGAGTATCTCTATCAGACAGTGGATGCAGGAGACTCTCTATCAGACAGCGGATGCATGAGTATCTCTATCAGAGAGCGGATGCAGGAGACTCTCAATCAAACAGCGGATGCAGGAGACATCCTATCAGACAGCAGATGCAAGAGACACTCTATCAGACAACGGATGCAGGAGTATCTCCATCAGACAGCGGATGCAGGAGACTCTCTATCAGACAGCGGATGCAGGAGACTCTATCAGACAGCGGATGTAGGAGACACTCTATCAGACAGCGGATGCAGAAGTCTCTCCATCCATCAGCGGATACAGGAGTATCAGCATCAGACAGCAGATGCAGGAGACTCTCTATCCGACTGCGGATGCAGGAAACACTCTATCTGACAGCGGATGCAGGGCTCTCTATCAGACAGCGGATGCAGGAGACTCTCTATCAGACAGCGGATGCAGGAGACGCTCTATCAGACAGCGGATGCTGAAGTCTCTCCATTCGACAGCGGACGCAGGAGTATCAGCCTCAGACAGCAGATGCAGGAGACTCTCTATCAGACAGCGGATGCAGGAAACACTCTATCTGACAGCCGATGCAGGGGTCTCTCTATCAGACAGCAGATGCAGGAGTCTCTCTATCAGACAGCGGATGAAGGAGTGTCTCTATCAGACAGCAGATGCAGGAGACACTCTATCAGACAGCAGATGCAGAAGACTCTCCATCAGACAGCGGATGCAATAGTATCTCCATCAGACAGCGGATGCAGAAGTCTCTGTATCAGACAGCGGATGCAGAAGACTCTCCATCAGACAGCGGATGCAGGAGACTCTCAATCAGACAGCGGACGCAGGAGACTTTCTATCAGACAGCCGATGCAAGAGACTCTCTATCAGACAGCGGATGCAGGACACTCTCTATCAGACAGCGGGTGCAGCAGTATCTCTATCAGACAGCGGATACAGGAGAAACACTAATAGACAGGAGATGCAAGAACCTCTATCAGAGAGTGGATGCAGGAGAAACTCTATCAGAGAGGAGATGCAAGAGTATCTCAATCAGACAGCGGATGCAGGAGACACTCCATCAGACAGGAAATGCAGGTATCTCTCTATCAGACAGCGAATGCAGGAGACACTCTCAGACACTCTCAGACAGCTGATGCAGGAGTCTCTCTATCAGACAGCGGATGCAGGAGATACTCTTTCAATCAGCGGATGCAGGTGTCTCTCTATCATACAGCGGATGCAGGAGACTCTCTATCAGACAGCGGATGCAGGACACTCTATCAGACAGCAGATGCAGGAGTCTCTCTATCAGACAGCGGATGCAGGGGTCTCTCTATCAGACAGCGGATGCATGAGTATCTCTATCAGACAGCGGATGCAGGAGACACTTTATCAGACAGCGGATGCAGAAGACTCTCTATTAGACAGCGGATACAGGAGTGAATCTATCAGAGAGCGGATGCAGGAGACTCTCTATCAGACAGCAGATGCAAGAGACACTCTATCAGACAACGGATGCAGGAGTATCTCCATCAGACAGCAGATGCTGGAGACTCTCTATCAGACAGCGAATGCAATAGACTCTCTATCAGACAGCCGATGCAGGAGACTCTCTAGCAGACAGCAGATGCAGGAGACTTTCTATCAGACAGCGGATGCAGGAAACACTCTATCAGACAGCGGATGCAGAAGTCTCTCCATCAGACAGCGGATGCAGGAGTTACTCCATCAGACAACAGATGCGGGAGACACTCTCAGAAACTCTCAGACAGCTGATGCAGGAGTCTCTCTATCAATCAGCGGATGCAGGAGATACTCTTTCAATCAGCGGATGCAGGTGTCTCTCTATCAAATAGCGGATGCAGGAGACTCTCTATCAGACAGCGGATGCAGGAGACTCTATCAGACAGCAGATTTAGGAGTCTCTCTATCAGACAGCGGATGCGGGAGTCTCTCTATCAGACAGCGGATGCATGAGTATCTCTAGCAGACAGCGGATGCAGGAGACTCTCTATCAGGCAGCGGATGCAGGAGACTCTATCAAATAGCGGATGCAGGAGACTCTCTATCAGACAGCGGATGCAGGAGACTCTATCAGACAGCGGATGCAGAAGTCTCTCTATCAGACAGCAGATGCAGGAGTCTCTCTATCAGACAGCGGATGGATGAGTATCTCTATCAGACAGCGGATGCAGGAGACTCTCTATCAGAGAGCGGATGCAGAAGACTCTCTATCAGTCAGCGATTGCAGGAGACTTTCTATCAGACAGTGGATGCAGGGGACCATCTATCAGACAGCGGTTGCAGGAGACTCTCTATTAGACAGCGGATGCAGGAGGCACTCTATCAGATATCGGACGCAGACGATTCTCCATCAGACAGCGGATGCAGGAGTGTCTCCATCAGACAGCGGATGCAGGAGACACTCGATCATACAGCGGATGCAGGAGACACTCTAAAAGGCATCGGATGAAGGAGACTCTCTATCAGACAGCGGATACAGGAGTCACTCTATCAGACAGTGGATGCAGGAGACTCTCTATCAGACAGCAGATGCAAGAGACACTCTATCAGACAACGGATGCAGGTGTATCTCAATCAGAGAGCGGATGAAGGAGTATCTCTATCAGACAGTGGATGCAGGAGACTCTCTATCAGACAGCGGATGCATGAGTATCTCTATCAGAGAGCGGATGCAGGAGACTCTCAATCAAACAGCGGATGCAGGAGACTTCCTATCAGACAGCAGATGCAAGAGACACTCTATCAGACAACGGATGCAGGAGTATCTCCATCAGACAGGGGATGCAGGAGACTCTCTATCAGACAGCGGATGCAGGAGACTCTATCAGACAGCGGATGTAGGAGACACTCTATCAGACAGCGGATGCAGAAGTCTCTCCATCCATCAGCGGATACAGGAGTATCAGCATCAGACAGCAGATGCAGGAGACTCTCTATCCGACTGCGGATGCAGGAAACACTCTATCTGACAGCGGATGCAGGGCTCTCTATCAGACAGCGGATGCAGGAGACTCTCTATCAGACAGCGGATACAGGAGACACTCTATCAGACAGCGGATGCTGAAGTCTCTCCATCCGACAGCGGACGCAGGAGTATCAGCCTCAGACATCAGATGCAGGAGACTCTCTATCAGACAGCGGATTCAGGAAACACTCTATCTGACAGCCGATGCAGGGGTCTCTCTATCAGACAGCAGATGCAGGAGTCTCTCTATCAGACAGGGAATGCAGGAGACACTCAATCAGACAGCGGATGCAGGAGACTCTCTATCAGACAGCGGATGAAGGAGTGTCTCTATCAGACAGCAGATGCAGGAGACACTCTATCAGACAGCAGATGCAGAAGACTCTCCATCAGACAGCGGATGCAATAGTATCTCCATCAGACAGCGGATGCAGAAGTCTCTGTATCAGACAGCGGATGCAGAAGACTCTCCATCAGACAGCGGATGCAGGAGACTCTCAATCAGACAGCGGACGCAGGAGACTTTCTATCAGACAGCCGATGCAAGAGACTCTCTATCAGACAGCGGATGCAGGACACTCTCTATCAGACAGCGGGTGCAGCAGTATCTCTATCAGACAGGGGATAGAGGAGAAACACTAATAGACAGGAGATGCAAGAACCTCTATCAGAGAGTGGATGCAGGAGGAACTCTATCAGAGAGGAGATACAAGAGTATCTCCATCAGACAGGAAATGCAGGTATCTCTCTATCAGACAGCGAATGCATGAGACACTCTCAGACACTCTCAGACAGCTGATGCAGGAGTCTCTCTATCAGACAGCGGATGCAGGAGATACTCTTTCAATCAGCGGATGCAGGTGTCTCTCTATCATACAGCGGATGCAGGAGACTCTCTATCAGACAGCGGATGCAGGACACTCTATCAGACAGCAGATGCAGGAGTCTCTCTATCAGACAGCGGATGCAGGAGTCTCTCTATCAGACAGCGGATGCATGAGTATCTCTATCAGACAGCGGATGCAGGAGACTCTCTATCAGACAGCGGATGCAGAAGACTCTCTATTAGACAGCGGATACAGGAGTGAATCTATCAGAGAGCGGATGCAAGAGACTCTCTATCAGACAGCAGATGCAAGAGACACTCTATCAGACAACGGATGCAGGAGTATCTCAATCAGACAGCAGATGCTGGAGACTCTCTATCAGACAGCGAATGCAATAGACTCTCTATCAGACAGCCGATGCAGGAGACTCTCTAGCAGACAGCAGATGCAGGAGACTCTCTATCAGACAGCGGATGCAGGAAACACTCTATCAGACAGCGGATGCAGAAGTCTCTCCATCAGACAGCAGATGCAGGAGTTACTCCATCAGACAACAGATGCGGGAGACACTCTCAGAAACTCTCAGACAGCTGATGCAGGAGTCTCTCTATCAATCAGCGGATGCAGGAGATACTCTTTCAATCAGCGGATGCAGGTGTCTCTCTATCAAATAGCGGATGCAGGAGACTCTCTATCAGACAGCGGATGCAGGAGACTCTATCAGACAGCGGATTCAGGAGTCTCTCTATCAGACAGCGGATGCGGGAGTCTCTCTATCAGACAGCGGATGCATGAGTATCTCTAGCAGACAGCGGATGCAGGAGACTCTCTATCAGGCAGCGGATGCAGGAGACTCTATCAAATAGCGGATGCAGGAGACTCTCTATCAGACAGCGGATGCAGGAGACTCTATCAGACAGCGGATGCAGAAGTCTCTCTATCAGACAGCAGATGCAGGAGTCTCTCTATCAGACAGCGGATGAATGAGTATCTCTATCAGACAGCGGATGCAGGAGACTCTCTATCAGAGAGCGGATGCAGAAGACTCTCTATCAGACAGCGGATGCAGGAGACTCTCTATCAGACAGTGGATGCAGGAGAATTTATCAGACAGCAGATGCGGGAGACACTCTATCAGACAGCGGATGTAGGAGACTCTCTATCAGACAGCTGATGCAGGAAACACTCTATCAGACAGCGGATGCAGGAGGCGCTCTATCAGACAGCGGATGTAGGAGTTTCTCCATCAGACAGCGGATGCTTGAGACTCTCTATCAGACAGCGGATGCAGGGGACACTCTATCTGACAGCGGATGCATGAGTCTCTCTATCAGACAGCGGATGCAGGAGTCTCTCTATCAGACAGCGAATGCAATAGACACTCTATCAGACAGCGGATGCAGGAGACTCTCTATCAGACAGCGGATGCAGAAGACTCTCTATTAGACAGCGGATACAGGAGTGAATCTATCAGAGAGCGGATGCAGGAGACTCTCTATCAGACAGCAGATGCAAGAGACACTCTATCAGACAACGGATGCAGGAGTATCTCCATCAGACAGCAGATGCTGGAGACTCTCTATCAGACAGCGAATGCAATAGACTCTCTATCAGACAGCCGATGCAGGAGACTCTCTAGCAGACAGCAGATGCAGGAGACTCTCTATCAGACAGCGGATGCAGGAAACACTCTATCAGACAGCGGATGCAGAAGTCTCTCCATCAGACAGCAGATGCAGGAGTTACTCCATCAGACAACAGATGCGGGAGACACTCTCAGAAACTCTCAGACGGCTGATGCAGGAGTCTCTCTATCAATCAGCGGATGCAGGAGATACTCTTTCAATCAGCGGATGCAGGTGTCTCTCTATCAAATAGCGGATGCAGGAGACTCTCTATCAGACAGCAGATGCAGGAGACTCTATCAGACAGCGGATTCAGGAGTCTCTCTATCAGACAGCGGATGCGGGAGTCTCTCTATCAGACAGCGGATGCATGAGTATCTCTAGCAGACAGCGGATGCAGGAGACTCTCTATCAGGCAGCGGATGCAGGAGACTCTATCAAATAGCGGATGCAGGAGACTCTCTATCAGACAGCGGATGCAGGAGACTCTATCAGACAGCGGATGCAGAAGTCTCTCTATCAGACAGCAGATGCAGGAGTCTCTCTATCAGACAGCGGATGAATGAGTATCTATATCAGACAGCGGATGCAGGAGACTCTCTATCAGAGAGCGGATGCAGAAGACTCTCTATCAGACAGCGGATGCAGGAGACTCTCTATCAGACAGTGGATGCAGGAGAATTTATCAGACAGCAGATGCGGGAGACACTCTATCAGACAGCGGATGTAGGAGACTCTCTATCAGACAGCGGATGCAGGAAACACTCTATCAGACAGCGGATGCAGGAGGCGCTCTATCAGACAGCGGATGTAGGAGTTTCTCCATCAGACAGCGGATGCTGGAGACTCTCTATCAGACAGCGGATGCAGGGGACACTCTATCTGACAGCGGATGCATGAGTCTCTCTATCAGACAGCGGATGCAGGAGTCTCTCTATCAGACAGCGAATGCAATAGACACTCTATCAGACAGCGGATGCAGGAGACTCTCTATCAGACAGCGGATGCAGGAGTCTTTCTATCAGAGATCAGACGCAGGAGACACTCTATCAGACAGCGGATGAAGGAGTTTCTCCATCAGACAGCGGATGCAGAAGTCTCTCTGTCAGACAGCGGATGCAGGAGTCTCTCCATCAGACAGCGGATGCAGGAGTCTCTCCATCAGACAGCGGATACAGGAGTATCTTCTTCAGACAGCGGATGCAGGAGTATCTCTATCAGACAGCTGATGAAGGAGACACTCTATCAGACAGAGGATGCAGGAGACTCTCAATCAGACAGCGGATGCAGGAGACTTTCTATTAGACAGCGTATGCAGAAGACTCTCTATCAGACAGCGGATGCAATAGACTCTCTATCAGACAGTGGATGCAGGAGTATCTCTATCAGACATCGGATGCAGGAGACTCTCTATCAGACAGCGGATGCAGGAGACACTTTATCAGACAGAGGATGCATGAGTCTCTTCATCAGACAGCGGATGTAGGAGTTTCTCGAGCAGACAGCAGATGCAAGAGTATCTACATGAGACAGGATCTCTAACAGACAGCAGATGCAGGAGACTCTCTATCAGACAGCGGATGCAGGAGACACTTTATCAGACAGCAGATGCAGAAGTCTCTCTACCAGACAGCGGATGCAGGAGTCTCTCCATCAGACAGCGGATACAGGAGTATCTTCTTCAGACAGCGGATGCAGGAGTATCTCTATCAGACAGCTGATGAAGGAGACACTCTATCAGACAGCGGATGCAGGAGACTCTCAATCAGACAGCGGATGCAGGAGACTTTCTATTAGACAGCGTATGCAGGAGACTCTCTATCAGACAGCGGATGCAGGAGACTCTCTATCAGACAGTGGATGCAGGAGTATCTCTATCAGACATCGGATGCAGGAGACTCTCTATCAGACAGCGGATGCAGGAGACACTTTATCAGACAGAGGATGCATGAGTCCTTCCATCAGACAGCGGATGTAGGAGTTTCTCGAGCAGACAGCGGATGCAAGAGTATCTACATCAGACAGAATCTCTATCAGACATCGGATGCTCGAGTCTCTCCATCAGACAGCGGATGCAGGAGTCTCTATCAGACAGCAAATGCAGAAGTCTCTCTATCAGACAGCGGATACAGGGGACCATTTATCAGACAGCGGTTGCAGGAGACTCTCTATCAGACAGCGGATGCAGAAGGCACTCTATCAGACATCGGATGCAGGTGACTCTCCATCAGACTGCGGATACAGGAGTGTCTCAATCAGAGAGCGGATGCAGGAGACACTCTATCATACAGCGGATGCAGGAGACTCTCTAAAAGACAGCGGATGCAGGAGACTCTCTTTCAGACAGCGGATACAGGATACACTCTATCAGACAGTGGATGCAGGAGACTCTCTTTCAGACAGCAGATTTCAAGAAACATTCTATCAGACAACGGATGCATGTGTATCTCCATCAGAGAGCGGATGCAGGAGTATCTCTATCAAACAGCGCATGCAGGAAGCTCTCTATCAGACAGCGGATGCATGAGTATCTCTATCAGACAGCGGATGCAGGAGACTCTCAATCAGACAGCAGATGCAGGAGACTCTCTATCAAACAGCGGATACAGGAGTCACTCTATCAGACAGCAGATGCAGGAGACCCTCTATCAGACAGCAGATGCAAGAGACACTCTATCAGACAACAGATGCAGGAGTATCTTCAACAGACAATGGATGCAGGAGACTCTCTATCAGACAGCGGATGCAGGAGACTCTCTATCAGACAGCGGATGCAGGAGACACTCTATCAGGCAGCGGATGCAGAAGTCTCTCCATCCATCTGTGGATGCAGGAGTATCAGCATCAGACAGCAGATGCAGGAGTGTGTCCATCAGACAGCGGATACAATAGTATCTCCTTCAGACAGCTGATGCAGGAGTATCTCTATCAGACAGCGGATGCAGGAGACTCTCAATCAGACAGCGGATGCAGGAGACTTTCTATCAGACAGCCGATGCAGGAGACTCTCTATCAGACAGCGGATGCAGGACACTCTCTATCAGACAGCGGGTGCAGCAGTATCTCTATCAGACAGCGGATACAGGAGAAACACTAATAGACAGGAGATGCAAGAACCTCTATCAGACAGTGGATGCAGGAGAAACTCTATCAGAGAGGAGATGCAAGAGTATCTCAATCAGACAGCGGATGCAGGAGACACTCCATCAGACAGGAAATGCAGGTTTCTCTCTATCAGACAGCGAATGCAGGAGACACTCTCAGACACTCTCAGACAGCTGATGCAGGAGTCTCTCTATCAGACAGCGGATGCAGGAGATACTCTTTCAATCAGCGGATGCAAGTGTCTCTCTATCAAACAGCGGATGCAGGAGACTCTCTATCAGACAGCGAATGCGGGAGACTCTATCAGACAGCAGATGCAGGAGTCTCTCTATCAGACAGCGGATGCAGGAGTCTCTCTATCAGACAGCGGATGCATGAGTATCTCTATCAGACAGCGGATGCAAGAGACTCTCTATCAGACAGCGGATGCAGGAGACTCTCTATTAGACAGCGGATACAGGAGTGAATCTATCAGAGGGCGGATGCAGGAGACTCTCTATCAGACAGCAGATGCAAGAGACACTCTATCAGACAACGGATGCAGGAATATCTCCATCAGACAGCAGATGCTGGAGACTCTCTATCAGACAGCGAATGCAATAGACTCTCTATCAGACAGCCGATGCAGGAGACTCTCTAGCAGACAGCAGATGCAGGAATCTCTCTATCAGACAGCGGATGCAGGAAACACTCTATCAGACAGCGGATGCAGAAGTCTCTCCATCAGACAGCGGATGCAGGAGTAACTCCATCAGACAACAGATGCGGGAGACACTCTCAGAAACTCTCAGACAGCTGATGCAGGAGTCTCTCTATCAGACTGCAGATGCAGGAGATACTCTTTCTATCAGCGGATGCAGGTGTCTCTCTATCAAATAGCGGATGCAGGAGACTCTATCAGACAGCGGATTCAGTAGTCTCTCTATCAGACAGCGGATGCAGGAGTCTCTCTATCAGACAGCGGATGCATGAGTATCTCTAGCAGAAAGCAGATGCAGGAGACTCTCTATCAGACAGCCGATGCAGAAAACACTCTATCAGACAGCGGATGCAGAAGTCTCTCTATCAGACAGCGGATGCAGGAGACTCTATCAGACAGCGGATGTAGGAGACACTATATCAGACAGCGGATGCAGAAGTCTCTCATCCATCAGCGGATACAGGAGTATCAGCATCAGACAGCAGATGCAGGAGACTCTCTATCCGACTGCGGATGCAGGAAACACTCTATCTGACAGCGGATGCAGGGCTCTCTATCAGACAGCGGATGCAGGAGAGTCTCTATCAGACAGCGGATGCAGGAGACACTCTATCAGACAGCGGATGCTGAAGTCTCTCCATCCGACAGCGGACGCAGGAGTATCAGCCTCAGACAGCAGATGCAGGAGACTCTCTATCAGACAGCGGATGCAGGAAACATTCTATCTGACAGTCGATGCAGGGGTCTCTCTATCAGACAGCAGATGCAGGAGTCTCTCTATCAGACAGGGAATGCAGGAGACACTCAATCAGACAGCGGATGCAGGAGACTCTCTATCAGTTAGCGGATGAAGGAGTGTCTCTATCAGACAGCAGATGCAGGAGACACCCTATCAGACAGCAGATGCAGAAGACTCTCCATCAGACAGCTGATGCAATAGTTTCTCCATCAGACAGCGGATGCAGAAGTCTCTGTATCAGACAGCGGATGCAGAAGACTCTCCATCAGACAGCGGATGCAGGAGACTCTCAATCAGACAGCGGACGCAGGAGACTTTCTATCAGACAGCCGATGCAAGAGACTCTCTATCAGACAGCGGATGCAGGACACTCTCTATCAGACAGCGGGTGCAGCAGTATCTCTATCAGACAGGGGATACAGGAGAAACACTAATAGACAGGAGATGCAAGAACCTCTATCAGAGAGTGGATGCAGTAGAAACTCTATCAGAGAGGAGATGCAAGAGTATCTCAATCAGACAGCGGATGCAGGAGACACTCCATCAGACAGGAAATGCAGGTATCTCTCTATCAGACAGCGAATGCAGGAGACACTCTCAGACACTCTCAGACAGCTGATGCAGGAGTCTCTCTATCAATCAGCGGATGCAGGAGATACTCTTTCAATCAGCGGATGCAGGTGTCTCTCTATCAAATAGCGGATGCAGGATACTCTCTATCAGACAGCGGATGCAGGAGACTCTATCAGACAGCGGATTCAGGAGTCTCTCTATCAGACAGCGGATGCGGGAGTCTCTCTATCAGACAGCGGATGCATGAGTATCTCTAGCAGACAGCGGATGCAGGAGACTCTCTATCAGGCAGCGGATGCAGGAGACTCTATCAAATAGCGGATGCAGGAGACTCTCTATCAGACAGCGGATGCAGGAGACTCTATCAGACAGCGGATGCAGAAGTCTCTCTATCAGACAGCAGATGCAGGAGTCTCTCTATCAGACAGCGGATGAATGAGTATCTCTATCAGACAGCGGATGCAGGAGACTCTCTATCAGAGAGCGGATGCAGAAGACTCTCTATCAGTCAGCGATTGCAGGAGACTTTCTATCAGACAGTGGATGCAGGGGACCATCTATCAGACAGCGGTTGCAGGAGACTCTCTATTAGACAGCGGATGCAGGAGGCACTCTATCAGATATCGGACGCAGACGATTCTCCATCAGACAGCGGATGCAGGAGTGTCTCCATCAGACAGCGGATGCAGGAGACACTCGATCATACAGCGGATGCAGGAGACTCTCTAAAAGGCATCGGATGCAGGAGACTCTCTATCAGACAGCGGATACAGGAGTCACTCTATCAGACAGTGGATGCAGGAGACTCTCTACCAGACAGCAGATGCAAGAGACACTCTATCAGACAACGGATGCAGGTGTATCTCATTCAGAGAGCGGATGAAGGAGTATCTCTATCAGACAGTGGATGCAGGAGACTCTCTATCAGACAGCGGATGCATGAGTATCTCTATCAGAGAGCGGATGCAGGAGACTCTCAATCAAACAGCGGATGCAGGAGACTTCCTATCAGACAGCAGATGCAAGAGACACTCTATTAGACAACGGATGCAGGAGTATCTCCATCAGACAGCGGATGCAGGAGACTCTCTATCAGACAGCGGATGCAGGAGACTCTATCAGACAGCGGATGTAGGAGACACTCTATCAGACAGCGGATGCAGAAGTCTCTCCATCCATCAGCGGATACAGGAGTATCAGCATCAGACAGCAGATGCAGGAGACTCTCTATCCGACTGCGGATGCAGGAAACACTCTATCTGACAGCGGATGCAGGGCTCTCTATCAGACAGCGGATGCAGGAGACTCTCTATCAGACAGCGGATGCAGGAGACACTCTATCAGACAGAGGATGCTGAAGTCTCTCCATCCGACAGCGGACGCAGGAGTATCAGCCTCGGACAGCAGATGCAGGAGACTCTCTATCAGACAGCGGATGCAGGAAACATTCTATCTGACAGCCGATGCAGGGGTCTCTCTATCAGACAGCAGATGCAGGAGTCTCTCTATCAGACAGGGAATGCAGGAGACACTCAATCAGACAGCGGATGCAGGAGACTCTCTATCAGACAGCTGATGAAGGAGTGTCTCTATCAGACAGCAGATGCAGGAGACACTCTATCAGACAGCAGATGCAGAAGACTCTCCATCAGACAGCGGATGCAATAGTATCTCCATCAGACAGCGGATGCAGAAGTCTCTGTATCAGACAGCGGATGCAGAAGACTCTCCATCAGACAGCGGATGCAGGAGACTCTCAATCAGACAGCGGACGCAGGAGACTTTCTATCAGACAGCCAATGCAAGAGACTCTCTATCAGACAGCGGATGCAGGACACTCTCTATCAGACAGCGGGTGCAGCAGTATCTCTATCAGACAGGGGATACAGGAGAAACACTAATAGACAGGAGATGCAAGAACCTCTATCAGAGAGTGGATGCAGGAGAAACTCTATCAGAGAGGAGATGCAAGAGTATCTCAATCAGACAGCGGATGCAGGAGACACTCCATCAGACAGGAAATGCAGGTATCTCTCTATCAGACAGCGAATGCAGGAGACACTCTCAGACACTCTCAGACAGCTGATGCAGGAGTCTCTCTATCAGACAGCGGATGCAGGAGATACTCTTTCAATCAGCGGATGCAGGTGTCTCTCTATCATACAGCGGATGCAGGAGACTCTCTATCAGACAGCGGATGCAGGACACTCTATCAGACAGCAGATGCAGGAGTCTCTCTATCAGACAGCGGATGCAGGAGTCTCTCTATCAGACAGCGGATGCATGAGTATCTCTATCAGACAGCGGATGCAGGAGACTCTCTATCAGACAGCGGATGCAGAAGACTCTCTATTAGACAGCGGATACAGGAGTGAATCTATCAGAGAGCGGATGCAGGAGACTCTCTATCAGACAGCAGATGCAAGAGACACTCTATCAGACAACGGATGCAGGAGTATCTCCATCAGACAGCAGATGCTGGAGACTCTCTATCAGACAGCGAATGCAATAGACTCTCTATCAGACAGCCGATGCAGGAGACTCTCTAGCAGACAGCAGATGCAGGAGACTCTCTATCAGACAGCGGATGCAGGAAACACTCTATCAGACAGCGGATGCAGAAGTCTCTCCATCAGACAGCGGATACAGGAGTTACTCCATCAGACAACAGATGCGGGAGACACTCTCAGAAACTCTCAGACAGCTGATGCAGGAGTCTCTCTATCAATCAGCGGATACAGGAGATACTATTTCAATCAGCGGATGCAGGTGTCTCTCTATCAAATAGCGGATGCAGGAGACTCTCTATCAGACAGCGGATGCAGGAGACTCTATCAGACAGCGGATTCAGGAGTCTCTCTATCAGACAGCGGATGCGGGAGTCTCTCTATCAGACAGCGGATGCATGAGTATCTCTAGCAGACAGCGGATGCAGGAGACTCTCTATCAGGCAGGGGATGCAGGAGACTCTATCAAATAGCGGATGCAGGAGACTCTCTATCAGACAGCGGATGCAGGAGACTCTATCAGACAGCGGATGCAGAAGTCTCTCTATCAGACAGCAGATGCAGGAGTCTCTCTATCAGACAGCGGATGAATGAGTATCTCTATCAGACAGCGGATGCAGAAGACTCTCTATCAGAGAGCGGATGCAGAAGACTCTCTATCAGACAGCGGATGCAGGAGACTCTCTATCAGACAGTGGATGCAGGAGAATTTATCAGACAGCAGATGCGGGAGACACTCTATCAGACAGCGGATGTAGGAGACTCTCTATCAGACAGCTGATGCAGGAAACACTCTATCAGACAGCGGATGCAGGAGGCGCTCTATCAGACAGCGGATGTAGGAGTTTCTCCATCAGACAGCGGATGCTGGAGACTCTCTATCAGACAGCGGATACAGGGGACACTCTATCTGACAGCGGATGCATGAGTCTCTCTATCAGACAGCGGATGCAGGAGTCTCTCTATCAGACAGCGAATGCAATAGACTCTCTGTCAGACAGCGGATGCAGGAGTCTTTCTATCAGAGATCAGACGCAGGAGACACTCTATCAGACAGCGGATGCAGGAGTATCTCCATCAGACAGCGGATGCAGAAATCTCTCTGTCAGACAGCGGATGCAGGAGTCTCTCCATCAGACAGCGGATGCAGGAGTCTCTCCATCAGACAGCGGATACAGGAGTATCTTCTTCAGACAGCGGATGCAGGAGTATCTCTATCAGACAGCTGATGAAGGAGACACTCTATCAGACAGAGGATGTAGGAGACTCTCAATCAGACAGCGGATGCAGGAGACTTTCTATTAGACAGCGTATGCAGGAGACTCTCTATCAGACAGCGGATGCAATAGACTCTCTATCAGACAGTGGATGCAGGAGTATCTCTATCAGACATCGGATGCAGGAGACTCTCTATCAGACAGCGGATGCAGGAGACACTTTATCAGACAGAGGATGCATGAGTCTCTTCATCAGACAGCGGATGTAGGAGTTTCTCGAGCAGACAGCAGATGCAAGAGTATCTACATGAGACAGGATCTCTATCAGACAGCGGATGCAGGAGACTCTCTATCAGACAGCGGATGCAGGAGAGACACTTTATCAGACAACAGATGCAGAAGTCTCTCTACCAGACAGCGGATGCAGGAGTCTCTCCATCAGACAGCGGATACAGGAGTATCTTCTTCAGACAGCGGATGCAGGAGTATCTCTATCGGACAGCTGATGAAGGAGACACTCTATCAGACAGCGGATGCAGGAGACTCTCAATCAGACAGCGGATGCAGGAGACTTTCTATTAGACAGCGTATGCAGGAGACTCTCTATCAGACAGCGGATGCAGGAGACTCTCTATCAGACAGTGGATGCAGGAGTATCTCTATCAGACATCGGATGCAGGAGACTCTCTATCAGACAGCGGATGCAGGAGACACTTTATCAGACAGAGGATGCATGAGTCCTTCCATCAGACAGCGGATGTAGGAGTTTCTCGAGCAGACAGCGGATGCAAGAGTATCTACATCAGACAGAATCTCTATCAGACATCGGATGCATGAGTCTCTCCATCAGACAGCGGATGCAGGAGTCTCTATCAGACAGCAAATGCAGAAGTCTCTCTATCAGACAGCGGATACAGGGGACCATTTATCAGACAGCGGTTGCAGGAGACTCTCTATCAGACAGCGGATGCAGAAGGCACTCTATCAGACATCGGATGCAGGTGACTCTCCATCAGACTGCGGATACAGGAGTGTCTCAATCAGAGAGCGGATGCAGGAGACACTCTATCATACAGCGGATGCAGGAGACTCTCTAAAAGACAGCGGATGCAGGAGACTCTCTTTCAGACAGCGGATACAGGAGTCACTCTATCAGACAGTGGATGCAGGAGACTCTCTTTCAGACAGCAGATTTCAAGAAACATTCTATCAGACAACGGATGCATGTGTATCTCCATCAGAGAGCGGATGCAGGAGTATCTCTATCAGACAGCGCATGCAGGAAGCTCTCTATCAGACAGCGGATGCATGAGTATCTCTATCAGACAGCGGATGCAGGAGACTCTCAATCAGACAGCAGATGCAGGAGACTCTCTATCAAACAGCGGATACAGGAGTCACTCTATCAGACAGCAGATGCAGGAGACCCTCTATCAGACAGCAGATGCAAGAGACACTCTATCAGACAACAGATGCAGGAGTATCTCCAACAGACAATGGATGCAGGAGACTCTCTATCAGACAGCGGATGCAGGAGACTCTCTATCAGACAGCGGATGCAGGAGACACTCTATCAGGCAGCGGATGCAGAAGTCTCTCCATCCATCTGTGGATGCAGGAGTATCAGCATCAGACAGCAGATGCAGGAGTGTGTCCATTAGACAGCGGATACAATAGTATCTCCTTCAGACAGCTGATGCAGGAGTATCTCTATCAGACAGCGGATGCAGGAGACTCTCAATCAGACAGCGGATGCAGGAGACTTTCTATCAGACAGCCGATGCAGGAGACTCTCTACCAGACAGCGGATGCAGGACACTCTCTATCAGACAGCGGGTGCAGCAGTATCTCTATAAGACAGCGGATACAGGAGAAACACTAATAGACAGGAGATGCAAGAACCTCTATCAGACAGTGGATGCAGGAGAAACTCTATCAGAGAGGAGATGCAAGAGTATCTCAATCAGACAGCGGATGCAGGAGACACTCCATCAGACAGGAAATGCAGGTTTCTCTCTATCAGACAGCGAATGCAGGAGACACTCTCAGACACTCTCAGACAGCTGATGCAGGAGTCTCTCTATCAGACAGCGGATGCAGGAGATACTCTTTCAATCAGCGGATGCAGGTGTCTTTCTATCAAACAGCGGATGCAGGAGACTCTCTATCAGACAGCGAATGCGGGAGACTCTATCAGACAGCAGATGCAGGAGTCTCTCTATCAGACAGCGGATGCAGGAGTTTCTCTATCAGACAGCGGATGCATGAGTATCTCTATCAGACAGCGGATGCAAGAGACTCTCTATCAGACAGCGGATGCAGGAGACTCTCTATTAGACAGCGGATACAGGAGTGAATCTATCAGAGGGCGGATGCAGGAGACTCTCTATCAGACAGCAGATGCAAGAGACACTCTATCAGACAACGGATGCAGGAGTATCTCCATCAGACAGCAGATGCTGTAGACTCTCTATCAGACAGCGAATGCAATAGACTCTCTATCAGACAGCCGATGCAGGAGACTCTCTAGCAGACAACAGATGCAGGAGACTCTCTATCAGACAGCGGATGCAGGAAACACTCTATCAGACAGCGGATGCAGAAGTCTCTCCATCAGACAGCGGATGCAGGAGTAACTCCATCAGACAACAGACGCGGGAGACACTCTCAGAAACTCTCAGACAGCTGATGCAGGAGTCTCTCTATCAGACAGCAGATGCAGGGGATACTCTTTCTATCAGCGGATGCAGGTGTCTCTCTATCAAATAGCGGATGCAGGAGACTCTATCAGACAGCGGATTCAGGAGTCTCTCTATCAGACAGCGGATGCAGGAGTCTCTCTATCAGACAGCGGATGCATGAGTATCTCTAGCAGAAAGCAGATGCAGGAGACTCTCTATCAGACAGCCGATGCAGAAAACACTCTATCAGACAGCGGATGCAGAAGTCTCTCTATCAGACAGCGGATGCAGGAGACTCTATCAGACAGCGGATGTAGGAGACACTCTATCAGACAGCGGATGCAGAAGTCTCTCCATCCATCAGCGGATACAGGAGTATCAGCATCAGACAGCAGATGCAGGAGACTCTCTATCCGACTGCGGATGCAGGAAACACTCTATCTGACAGCGGATGCAGGGCTCTCTATCAGACAGCGGATGCAGGAGACTCTCTATCAGACAGCGGATGCAGGAGACACTCTATCAGACAGCGGATGCTGAAGTCTCTCCATCCGACAGCGGACGCAGGAGTATCAGCCTCAGACAGCAGATGCAGGAGACTCTCTATCAGACAGCGGATGCAGGAAACACTCTATCTGACAGCCGATGCAGGGGTCTCTCTATCAGACAGCAGATGCAGGAGTCTCTCTATCAGACAGGGAATGCAGGAGACACTCAATCAGACAGCGGATGCAGGAGACTCTCTATCAGTTAGCGGATGAAGGAGTGTCTCTATCAGACAGCAGATGCAGGAGACACTCTATCAGACAGCAGATGCAGAAGACTCTGTTTCAGACAGCGGATGCAGAAGACTCTCCATCAGACAGCGGATGCAGGAGACTCTCAATCAGACAGCGGACGCAGGAGACTTTCTATCAGACAGCCGATGCAAGAGACTCTCTATCAGACAGCGGATGCAGGACACTCTCTATCAGACAGCGGGTGCAGCAGTATCTCTATCAGACAGGGGATACAGGAGAAACACTAATAGACAGGAGATGCAAGAACCTCTATCAGAGAGTGGATGCAGGAGAAACTCTATCAGAGAGGAGATGCAAGAGTATCTCAATCAGACAGCGGATGCAGGAGACACTCCATCAGACAGGAAATGCAGGTATCTCTTTATCAGACAGCGAATGCAGGAGACACTCTCAGACACTCTCAGACAGCTGATGCAGGAGTCTCTCTATCAGACAGCGGATGCAGGAGATACTTTTTCAATCAGCGGATGCAGGTGTCTCTCTATCAAACAGCGGATGCAGGAGACTCTCTATCAGACAGCGGATGCAGGACACTCTATCAGACAGCAGATGCAGGAGTCTCTCTATCAGACAGCGGATGCAGGAGTCTCTCTATCAGACAGCGGATGCATGAGTATCTCTATCAGACAGCGGATGCAGGAGACTCTCTATCAGACAGCGGACGCAGAAGACTCTCTATTAGACAGCGGATACAGGAGTGAATCTATCAGAGAGCGGATGCGGGAGACTCTCTATCAGACAGCAGATGCAAGAGACACTCTATCAGACAACGGATGCAGGAGTATCTCCATCAGACAGCAGATGCTGGAGACTCTCTATCAGACAGCGAATGCAATAGACTCTCTATCAGACAGCCGATGCAGGAGACTCTCTAGCAGACAGCAGATGCAGGAGACTCTCTATCAGACAGCGGATGCAGGAAACACTCTATCAGACAGCGGATGCAGAAGTCTCTCCATCAGACAGCGGATGCAGGAGTTACTCCATCAGACAACAGATGCGGGAGACACTCTCAGAAACTCTCAGACAGCTAATGCAGGAGTCTCTCTATCAAACAGCGGATGCAGGAGATACTCTTTCAATCAGCGGATGCAGGTGTCTCTCTATTAAATAGCGGATGCAGGAGACTCTCTATCAGACAGCGGATGCAGGAGACTCTATCAGACAGCGGATTCAGGAGTCTCTCTATTAGACAGCGGATGCGGGAGTCTCTCTATCAGACAGCGGATGCATGAGTATCTCTAGCAGACAGCGGATGCAGGAGACTCTCTATCAGACAGCGGATGCAGGAGACTCTATCAAATAGCGGATGCAGGAGACTCTCTATCAGACAGCGGATGCAGGAGACTCTATCAGACAGCGGATGCAGAAGTCTCTCTATCAGACAGCAGATGCAGGTGTCTCTCTATCAGACAGCGGATGAATGAGTATCTCTATCAGACAGCGGATGCAGGAGACTCTCTATCAGAGAGCGGATGCAGAAGACTCTTTATCAGACAGCGGATGCAGGAGACTCTCTATCAGACAGTGGATGCAGGAGAATTTATCAGACAGCAGATGCGGGAGACACTCTATCAGACAGCGGATGTAGGAGACTCTCTATCAGACAGCTGATGCAGGAAACTCTCTATCAGACAGCGGATGCAGGAGGCGCTCTATCAGACAGCGGATGTAGGAGTTTCTCCATCAGACAGCGGATGCTGGAGACTCTCTATCAGACAGCGGATGCAGGGGACACTCTATCTGACAGCGGATTCATGAGTCTCTCTATCAGACAGCGGATGCAGGAGTCTCTCTATCAGACAGCGAATGCAATAGACACTCCATCAGACAGCGGATGCAGGAGACTCTCTATCAGACAGCGGATGCAGGAGTCTTTCTATCAGAGATCAGACGCAGGAGACACTCTATCAGACAGCGGATGCAGGAGTATCTCCATCAGACAGCGGATGCAGAAGTCTCTCTGTCAGACAGCGGATGCAGGAGTCTCTCCATCAGACAGCGGATGCAGGAGTCTCTCCATCAGACAGCGGATACAGGAGTATCTTCTTCAGACAGCGGATGCAGGAGTATCTCTATCAGACAGCTGATGAAGGAGACACTCTATCAGACAGAGGATGCAGGAGACTCTCAATCAGACAGCGGATGCAGGAGACTTTCTATTAGACAGCGTATGCAGGAGACTCTCTATCAGACAGCGGATGCAATAGACTCTCTATCAGACAGTGGATGCAGGAGTATCTCTATCAGACATCGGATGCAGGAGACTCTCTATCAGACAGCGGATGCAGGAGACACTTTATCAGACAGAGGATGCATGAGTCTCTTCATCAGACAGCGGATGTAGGAGTTTCTCGAGCAGACAGCAGATGCAAGAGTATCTACATGAGACAGGATCTCTATCAGACAGCGGATGCAGGAGACTCTCTATCAGACAGCGGATGCAGGAGACACTTTATCAGACAGCAGATGCAGAAGTCTCTCTACCAGACAGCGGATGCAGGAGTCTCTCCATCAGACAGCGGATACAGGAGTATCTTCTTCAGACAGCGGATGCAGGAGTATCTCTATCAGACAGCTGATGAAGGAGACACTCTATCAGACAGCGGATGCAGGAGACTCTCAATCAGACAGCGGATGCAGGAGACTTTCTATTAGACAGCGTATGCAGGAGACTCTCTATCAGACAGCGGATGCAGGAGACTCTCTATCAGACAGTGGATGCAGGAGTATCTCTATCAGACATCGGATGCAGGAGACTCTCTATCAGACAGCGGATGCAGGAGACACTTTATCAGACAGAGGATGCATGAGACCTTCCATCAGGCAGCGGATGTAGGAGTTTCTCGAGCAGACAGCGGATGCAAGAGTATCTACATCAGACAGAATCTCTATCAGACATCGGATGCATGAGTCTCTCCATCAGATAGCGGATGCAGGAGTCTCTATCAGACAGCAAATGCAGAAGTCTCTCTATCAGACAGCGGATACAGGGGACCATTTATCAGACAGCGGTTGCAGGAGACTCTCTATCAGGCAGCGGTTGCAGGAGACTCTCTATCAGGCAGCGGATGCAGGAGGCACTCTATCAGACATCGGATGCAGGTTACTCTCCATCAGACTGCGGATACAGGAGTGTCTCAATCAGACAGCGGATGCAGGAGACACTCTATCATACAGCGGATGCAGGAGACTCTCTAGAAGACAGCGGATGCAGGAGACTCTCTTTCAGACAGCGGATACAGGAGTCACTCTATCAGACAGTGGATGCAGGAGACTCTCTTTCAGACAGCAGATTTCAAGAAACATTCTATCAGACAACGGATGCATGTGTATCTCCATCAGAGAGCGGATGCAGGAGTATCTCTATCAGACAGCGCATGCAGGAAGCTCTCTATCAGACAGCGGATGCAGGAGACTCTCAATCAGACAGCAGATGCAGGAGACTCTCTATCAAACAGCGGATACAGGAGTCACTCTATCAGACAGCAGATGCAGGAGACCCTCTATCAGACAGCAGATGCAAGAGACACTCTATCAGACAACAGATGCAGGAGTATCTCCAACAGACAATGGATGCAGGAGACTCTCTATCAGACAGCGGATGCAGGAAACTCTCTATCAGACAGCGGATGCAGGAGACACTCTATCAGGCAGCGGATGCAGAAGTCTCTCCATCCATCAGTGGATGCAGGAGTATCAGCATCAGACAGCAGATGCAGGAGTGTGTCCATCAGACAGCGGATACAATAGTATCTCCTTCAGACAGCGGATGCAGGAGTATCTCTATCAGACAGCGTATGCAGGAGACTCTCAATCAGACAGCGGATACAGGAGACTTTCTATCAGCCAGCCGATGCAGGAGACTCTCTATCAGACAGCGGATGCAGGACACTCTCTATCAGACAGCGGTTGCAGCAGTATCTCTATCAGACAGCGGATACAGGAGAAACACTAATAGACAGGAGATGCAAGAACCTCTATCAGACAGTGGATGCAGGAGAAACTCTATCAGAGAGGAGATGCAAGAGTATCTCAATCAGACAGCGGATGCAGGAGACACTCCATCAGACAGGAAATGCAGGTTTCTCTCTATCAGACAGCGAATGCAGGAGACACTCTCAGACACTCTCAGACAGCTGATGCAGGAGTCTCTCTATCAGACAGCGGATGCAGGAGATACTCTTTCAATCAGCGGATGCAGGTGTCTCTCTATCAAACAGCGGATGCAGGAGACTCTCTATCAGACAGCGAATGCGGGAGACTCTATCAGACAGCAGATGCAGGAGTCTCTCTATCAGACAGCGGATGCAGGAGTCTCTCTATCAGACAGCGGATGCATGAGAATCTCTATCAGACAGCGGATGCAAGAGACTCTCTATCAGACAGCGGATGCAGGAGACTGTCTATTAGACAGCGGATACAGGAGTGAATCTATCAGAGAGCGGATGCAGGAGACTCTCTATCGGACAGCAGATGCAAGAGACACTCTATCAGACAACGGATGCAGGAGTATCTCCATCAGACAGCAGATGCTGGAGACTCTCTATCAGACAGCGAATGCAATAGACTCTCTATCAGACAGCCGATGCAGGAGACTCTCTAGCAGACAGCGGATGCAGGAAACACTCTATCAGACAGCGGATGCAGAAGTCTCTCCATCAGACAGCGGATGCAGGAGTAACTCCATCAGACAACAGATGCGGGAGACACTCTCAGAAACTCTCAGACAGCTGATGCAGGAGTCTCTCTATCAGACAGCAGATGCAGGAGATACTCTTTCTATCAGCGGATGCAGGTGTCTCTCTATCAAATAGCGGATGCAGAAGACTCTATCAGACAGCGGATTCAGGAGTCTCTCTATCAGACAGCGGATGCAGGAGTCTCTCTATCAGACAGCGGATGCATGAGTATCTCTAGCAGAAAGCAGATGCAGGAGACTCTCTATCAGACAGCCGATGCAGAAAACACTCTATCAGACAGCGGATGCAGAAGTCTCTCTATCAGACAGCAGATGCAGGAGTCTCTCTATCAGACAGCGGATGCATGAGTATCTCTACCAGACAGCGGATGCAGGAGACTCTCTATCAGACAGCAGATGCAGAAGACTCTCTATCAGACAGCGGATGCAGGAGACTCTCTATCAGACAGTGGATGCAGGAGACTCTATCAGACAGCAGATGCGGGATACACTCTGTCAGACAGCGGATGTAGGAGACTCTTTATAAGACAGCGGATGCAGGAGACTCTCTATCAGACAGCGGATGCAGGAGGCGCTCTATCAGACAGCGGATGTAGGAGTTTCTCCATCAGACAGCGGATGCAGGAGACTCTATATCAGACAGCGGATGCAGGGGACACTCTATCTGACAGCGGATGCATGAGTCTCTCTATCAGACAGCGGATGCAGGAGTCTCTCTATCAGACAGCGAATGCAATAGACTCTCTATCAGACAGCGGATGCAGGAGACTCTCTATCAGACAGCGGATGCAGGAGTCTTTCTATCAGAGATCAGATGCAGGAGACACTCTTTCAGACAGCGGATGCAGGAGTATCTCCATCAGACAGAGGATGCAGAAGTCTATCTGTCAGACAACGGATGCAGGAGTCTCTCCATCAGACAGCGGATGCAGGAGTCTCTCCATCAGACAGCGGATACAGGAGTATCTTCTTCAGACAGCGGATGCAGGAGTATCTCTATCAGACAGCTGATGAAGGAGACACTCTATCAGACAGCGGATGCAGGAGACTCTCAATCAGACAGCGGATGCAGGAGACTTTCTATTAGACAGCGTATGCAGGAGACTCTCTATCAGACAGCGGATGCAGGAGACTCTCTATCAGGCAGTGGATACTGGAGTATCTCTATCAGACATCGGATGCAGGAGACTCTCTATCAGAAAGCGGATGCAGGGGACACTTTATCAGACAGAGGATGCATGAGTCTCTCCATCAGACAGCGGATGTAGGAGTTTCTCGAGCAGACAGCGGATGCAAGAGTATCTACATCAGACAGGATCTCTATCAGACATCGGATGCAGGAGACTCTCTATCAGACAGCGGATGCAGGAGACACTTTATCAGACAGCAGATGCAGAAGTCTCTCTACCAGACAGCGGATGCAGGAGTCTCTCCATCAGACAGCGGATACAGGAGTATCTTCTTCAGACAGCGGATGCAGGAGTATCTCTATCAGACAGCTGATGAAGGAGACACTCTATCAGACAGCGGATTCAGGAGACTCTCAATCAGACAGCGGATGCAGGAGACTTTCTATAAGTCAGCGTATGCAGGAGACCCTCTATCAGACAGCGGATACAGGAGTGTCTCAATCAGAGAGCGGATGCAGGAGACACTCTATCATACAGCGGATGCAGGAGACTCTCTAAAAGACAGCGGATGCAGGAGACTCTCTTTCAGACAGCGGATACAGGAGTCACTCTATCAGACAGCAGATGCAGGAGTATCTCTATCAGACAGCGCATGCAGGAAGCTCTCTATCAGACAGCGGATGCATGAGTATCTCTATCAGACAGCGGATGCAGGAGACTCTCAATCAGACAGCAGATGCAGGAGACTCTCTATCAAACAGCGGATACAGGAGTCACTCTATCAGACAGCAGATGCAGGAGACTCTTTATCAGACAGCAGATGCAAGAGACACTCTATCAGACAACAGATGCAGGAGTATCTCCAACAGACAGTGGATGCAGGAGATTTCTATCAGACAGCGGATGCAGGAGACTCTCTATCAGACAGCGGATGCAGGAGACACTCTATCAGGCAGCGGATGCAGAAGTCTCTCCATCCATCTGTGGATGCAGGAGTATCAGCATCAGACAGCAGATGCAGGAGTGTGTCCATCAGACAGCGGATACAATAGTATTTCCTTCAGACAGCGGATGCAGGAGTATCTCTATCAGACAGCGGATGCAGGATACTCTCAATCAGACAGCGGATGCAGGAGACTTTCTATCAGACAGCCGATGCAGGAGACTCTCTATCAGACAGCGGATGCAGGACACTCTCTATCAGACAGCGGGTGCAGCAGTATCTCTATCAGACAGCGGATACAGGAGAAACACTAATAGACAGGAGATGCAAGAACCTCTATCAGACAGTGGATGCAGGAGAAACTCTATCAGAGAGGAGATGCAAGAGTATCTCAATCAGACAGCGGATGCAGGAGACACTCCATCAGACAGGAAATGCAGGTTTCTCTCTATCAGACAGCGAATGCAGGAGACACTCTCAGACACTCTCAGACAGCTGATGCAGGAGTCTCTCTATCAGACAGCGGATGCAGGAGATAGTCTTTCAATCAGCGGATGCAGGTGTCTCTCTATCAAACAGCGGATGCAGGAGACTCTCTATCAGACAGCGGATGCAGGAGACTCTATCAGACAGCAGATGCAGGAGTCTCTCTATCAGACAGCGGATGCAGGAGTCTCTCTATCAGACAGCGGATGCATGAGTATCTCTATCAGACAGCGGATGCAAGAGACTCTCTATCAGACAGCGGATGCAGGAGACTCTCTATTAGACAGCGGATACAGGAGTGAATCTATCAGAGAGCGGATGCAGGAGACTCTCTATCAGACAGCAGATGCAAGAGACACTCTATCAGACAACGGATGCAGGAGTATCTCCATCAGACAGCAGATGCTGGAGACTCTCTATCAGACAGCGAATGCAATAGACTCTCTATCAGACAGCCGATGCAGGAGACTCTCTAGCAGACAGCAGATGCAGGAGACTCTCTATCAGACAGCGGATGCAGGAAACACTCTATCAGACAGCGGATACAGAAGTCTTTCCATCAGACAGCGGATGCAGGAGTTACTCCATCAGACAACAGATGCGGGAGACACTCTCAGAAACTCTCAGACAGCTGATGCAGGAGTCTCTCTATCAGACAGCGGATGCAGGAGAAACTCTTTCTATCAGCGGATGCAGGTGTCTCTCTATCAAATAGCGGATGCAGGAGACTCTATCAGACAGCGGATTCAGGAGTCTCTCTATCAGACAGTGGATGCAGGAGTCTCTCTATCAGACAGCGGATGCATGAGTATCTCTAGCAGAAAGCAGATGCAGGAGACTCTCTATCAGACAGCCGATGCAGAAAACACTCTATCAGACAGCGGATGCAGAAGTCTCTCTATCAGACAGCAGATGCAGGAGTCTCTCTATCAGACAGCGGATGCATGAGTATCTCTACCAGACAGCGGATGCAGGAGACTCTCTATCAGACAGCGGATGCAGAAGACTCTCTATCAGACAGCGGATGAAGGAGACTCTCTATCAGACAGTGGATGCAGGAGACTCTATCAGACAGCAGATGCGGGATACACTCTGTCAGACAGCGGATGTAGGAGACTCTCTATCAGAGAGCGGATGCAGGAGACTCTCTATCAGACAGCGGATGCAGGAGGCGCTCTATCAAACAGTGGATGTAGGAGTTTCTCCATCAGACAGCAGATGCAAGAGACACTCTATCAGACAGTGGATGCAGGAGTATCTCTGTCAGACAGCGGCTGCAGGAGACTCTATATCAAACAGCGGATGCAGGGGACACTCTATCTGACAGCGGATGCATGAGTCTCTCTATCAGACAGCGGATGCAGGAGTCTCTCTATCAGACAGCGAATGCAATAGACTCTCTATCAGACAGCGGATGCAGGAGACTCTCTATCAGACAGCGGATGCAGGAGTCTTTCTATCAGAGATCAGATGCAGGAGACACTCTTTCAGACAGCGGATGCAGGAGTATCTCCATCAGACAGAGGATGCAGAAGTCTCTCTGTCAGACAGCGGATGCAGGAGTCTCTCCATCAGACAGCGGATGCAGGAGTCTCTCCATCAGACAGCGGATACAGGAGTATCTTCTTCAGACAGCGGATGCAGGACTATCTCTATCAGACAGCTGATGAAGGAGACACTCTATCAGACAGCGTATGCAGGAGTATCTTCTTCAGACAGCGGATGCAAGAGTATCTCTATCAGACAGCTGATGAAGGAGACACTCTATCAGACAGCGGATGCAGGAGACTCTCAATCAGACAGCGGATGCAGGAGACTTTCTATTAGACAGCGTATGCAGGAGACTCTCTATCAGACAGCGGATGCGGGAGACTCTCTATCAGACAGTGGATGCAGGAGTATCTCTATCAGACATCGGATGCAGGAGACTCTCTATAAGACAGCCGATGTAGGAGACACTTTATCAGACAGAGGATGCATGAGTCCTTCCATCAGACAGCGGATGTAGGAGTTTCTCGAGCAGACAGCGGATGCAAGAGTATCTACATCAGACAGGATCTCTATCAGACATCGGATGCATGAGTCTCTCCATCAGACAGCGGATGCAGGAGACTCTATCAGACAGCAAATGCAGAAGTCTCTCTATCAGACAGCGGATACAGTGGACAATTTATCAGACAGCGGTTGCAGGAGACTCTCTATCAGGCAGCGGATGCAGGAGGCACTCTATCAGACATCGGATGTAGGAGACTCTCTATCAGACAGCAGATGCAAGAGACACTCTATCAGACAACGGATGCAGGAGTATCTCCATCAGACAGTGGATGCAGGAGACTCTCTATCAGACAGCGGATGCAGGAGACTCTCTATCAGACAGCGGATGCAGGAGACACTCTATCAGGCAGCGGATGCAGAAGTATCTCCATCCATCTGTGGATGCAGAAGTATCAGCATCAGACAGCAGATGCAGGAGTGTGCCGATCATACAGCGGATACAATAGTATCTCCTTCAGACAGCGGATGCAGGAGTATCTCTATCAGACAGAGGATGCAGGAGACACTCTATCAGACAGCGGATGCAGGAGACTCTAAATAAGACAGCGGATGCAGGAGACTTTCTATCAGACAGCAGATGCAAGAGACACTCTATCAGACAGTGGATGCAGGAGTATCTCTGTCAGACAGCGGCTGCAGGAGACTCTCTATAAGACAGCAGATGCAGGAGACTCTCTTTCAGACAGTGGATGCAGGAGTATCTCTATCAGACATCGGATGCAGGAGACTGTCTATCAGACAGTGGATGCAGGAGACACTTTATCAGACAGCGGATGCAGGAGTCTCTCTATCAGACAGCGGATGTTGGAGTTTCTCCAGCAGACAGCGGATGCAGGAGTATCTGCATCAGACAGCGAATGCAGGAGACACTCTATCAGACATCGGATGCAGGAGACTCTCTATCAGACAGCTCATGCAGAAGTCTCTCTATCAGACAGCGGATGCAGGAGACTTTCTATCAGAAAGCGGATGCAGGGGACCATCTATCAGACAGCGGTTGCAGGAGACTCTCTATTAGACAGCGGATGCAGGAGGCACTCTATCAGATATCGGATGCAGACGACTCTCCATCAGACAGCGGATGCAGGAGTGTCTCCATCAGACAGCGGATGCAGGAGCCACTCTATCATTCAGCGGATGCAATGCAGGAGACTCTCTTAAAGACATCGGATGCAGGAGACTCTCTATCAGACAGCGGATACAGGAGTCACTCTATCAGACAGTGGATGCAGGAGACTTTCTATCAGACAGCAGATGCAAGAGACACTTTATCAGACAACGGATGCAGGTGTATCTCCATCAGAGAACGGATGAAGGAGTATCTCTATCAGACAGCGGATGCAGGAGACTCTCTATCAGACAGCAGATGCAAGAGACTCTCAATCAGACAGCGGATGCAGGAGACTCTCTATTAGACAGCGGATACAGGAGTGAATCTATCAGAGAGCGGATGCAGGAGACTCTCTATCAGACAGCAGATGCAAGAGACACTCTATCAGACAACGGATGTAGGAGTATCTCCATCAGACAGCAGATGCTGGAGACTCTCTATCAGACAGCGAATACAATGTCTCTACCAGACAGCCGATGCAGGAGACTCTCTAGCAGACAGCAGATGCAACACACTCTCTATCAGACAGCGGATGCAGAAAACACTCTATCAGACAGCGGATTCAGAAGTCTCTCCATCAGAGAGCAGATGCAGGAGTTACTCCATCAGACAACAGATGCGGGAGACACTCTCAGCAACTCTCAGACAGGTGATGCAGGAGTCTCTCTATCAGACAGCGGATGCAGGAGATACTCTTTCAATCAGCGGATGCAGGTGTCTCTCTATCAAATATCGGATGCTGGAGACTCTCTATCAGACAGCGGATGCAGGAGACTCTATCAGACAGCGGATTCAGGAGTCTCTCTATCAGACAGCGGATGCAGGAGTCTCTCTATCAGACAGCGGATGCATGAGTATCTCTAGCAGACAGCGGATGTAGGAGACACTCTATCAGACAGCCGATGCAGGAATAACTCTATCAGACAGCGGATGCAGAAGTCTCTCTATCAGACAGCAGATGCAGGAGTCTCTCTATCACACAGCGGATGTAGGAGTCTCTCTATCAGACAACGGATGCATGAGTATCTCTATCAGACAGCGGATGCAGGAGACTCTCTATCAGACAGCGGATGCAGAAGACTTTCTATCAGACAGCGGATGCAGGACACTCTCTATCAGACAGTGGATGCAGGAGACTCTATCAGACAGCAGATGCGGGAGACACTCTATCAGACAGCGGATGTAGGAGACTCTCTATCAGACAGCGGATGCAGGAGACTCTCTATCAGACAGCGGATGCAGGAGGCGCTCTATCAGATAGCGGATGTAGGAGTTTCTCCATCAGACAGCGGATGCAGGAGACTCTCTATCAGACAGCAGATGCAGGGGACACTCTATCTGACAGCGGATGCATGAGTCTCTCTATCAGACAGCGGATGCAGGAGTCTCTATATCAGACAGCGAATGCAATAGACTCTCTATTAGACAGCGGATGCAGGAGACTCTCTATCAGACAGTGGAAGCAGGAGTCTTTCTATCAGAGATCAGATGCAGGAGACACTCTATAAGACAGCGGATGCAGGAGTATCTCCATCAGACAGCGGATGCAGAAGTCTCTCTGTCAGACAGCGGATGCAGGAGTCTCTCCATCAGACAGCGGATGCAGGAGTCTCTCCATCAGACAGCGGATACAGGTGTATCTTCTTCAGACAGCGGATTCAGGAGTATCTCTATCAGACAGCTGATGAAGGAGACACTCTATCAGACAGCGGATGCAGGAGACTCTCAATCAGACAGCGGGTGCAGGAGACTTTCTTTCAGACAGCGTATGCAGGAGACTCTCTATCAGCCAGCGGATGCAGGAGACTCTCTATTAGACAGTGGATGCAGGAGTATCTCTATCAGACGTCGGATGCAGGAGACTCTCTATCAGACAGCGGATGCAGGAGACACTTTATCAGACAGAGGATGCATGAGTCTCTCCATCTGAAAGTGGATGTAGGAGTTTCTCGAGCAGATAGCGAATGCAAGAGTATCTACATCAGACCTGATCTCTATCAGATATCGGATGCAGGAGACTCTCTATCAGACAGCGGATGCAGAAGACACTTTATCAAACAACGGATGCATGAGTTTCTCAATCAGACAGCGGATGCAGGAGACTCTATCAGACAGCAAATGCAGAAGTCTCTCTTTCAGACAGCGGATACAGGGGACCATTTATCAGACAGCGGTTGCAGGAGACTCTATATCAGACAGCGGATGCAGGAGGCTCTCTATCATACAGTGGATGCAGGAGACTCACTAAAAGACAGCGGATGCAGGAAACTCTCTATCAGACAGCGGATAAAGGAGTCACTCTATCAGACAGTGGATGCAGGAGACTCTCTATCAGACAGCAGATGCAAGAAAAATTCTATCAGACAACGGATGCATGTGTATCTCCATCAGAGAGCGGATGCAGGAGTATCTCTATCAGACAGCGCATGCAGAAAGCTCCCTATCAGACAGCGGATGCATGAGTATCTCTATCAGACAGCGGATGCAGGAGACTCTCAATCAGACAGCGGATGCAGGAGACTCTCTATCAGACAGCGGATACAGGAGTCACTCTATCAGACAGCAGATGCAAGAGACTCTCTATCAGACAGCAGATGCAAGAGACACTCTATCAGACAACGGATGCAGGAGTATTTCCATCAGACAGTGGATGCAGGAGCATCTCTATCAGACAGCGGATGTAGGAGACTCTCTATCAGACAGCGGATACAGGAGACACTCTATCAGGCAGCGGATGCAGAAGTCTCTCCATCCATCTGCGGATGCAGGAGTATCAGCATCAGACAGCAGATGCAGGAGTGTGTCCATCAGACAGCGGATACAATAGTATCTCTATCAGACAGAGGATGCAGGAGACACTCTATCAGACAGCGGATGCAGGAGACTCTAAATAAGACAGCAGATGCAGGAGACTTTCTATCAGACAGCAGATGCAAGAGACACTCTATCAGACAGTGGATGCAGGAGTATCTCTGTCAGACAGCGGCTGCAGGATACTCTCTATAAGCAGCAGATGCAGTAGACTCTCTCTCAAAAAGTGGATGCAGGAGTATCCCTATCAGACATCGGATGCAGGAGACTTTCTATAAGACAGTGGATGCAGGAGACACTTTATCAGACAGCGGATGCAGGAGTCTCTCCATCAGACAGCGGATGTAGGAGTTTCTCCAGCAGACAGCGGTTGCAGGAGTATCTACATCAGACAGCGAATGCAGGAGACACTCTATCAGACAGCGGATGCAGAAGACTCTCTATCAGACAGCTCATGCAGAAGTCTCTCTATCATACAGCGGATGCAGGAGACTTTCTATCAGACAGAGGATGCAGGGGACCATCTATCAGACAGCGGTTGCAGGAGACTCTCTATTGGACAGCGGATGCAGGAGGCACTCTATCAGACATCGGATGCAGACGACTCTCCATCAGACAGCGGATGCAGGAGTGTCTCCATCAGACAAAGGATGCAGGAGACACTCTATCATACAGCGGATGCAACGCAGGAGACTCTCTAAAAGACATCGGGTGCAGGAGACTCTCTATCAGACAGCGGATACAGGAGTCACTCTATCAGACAGTGGATGCAGGAGACTTTCTATCAGACAGCAGATGCAAGAGACACTCTATCAGACGACGGATGCAGGTGTATCTCGATCAGAGAGCGGATGAAGGAGTATTTCTATCAGACAGCGGATGCAGGAGACTCTCTATCAGACAGCGGATGCATGAGTATCCCTATCAGACAGCGGATGCAGGAGACTCTCAATCAAACAGCGGATGCAGGAGACTCTCTATCAAACAGCGGATACAGGAGTCACTCTATCAGACAGCGGATGCAGGAGACTCTCTATCAGACAGCAGATGCAAGAGACACTCTATCAGACAACGGATGCAGGAGTATCTCCATCAGACAGCGGATGCAGGAGACTCTCTATCAGACAGCGGATGCAGGAGACTCTCTATCAGACAGCGGATGTAGGAGACACTCTATCAGACAGCGGATGCAGAAGTCTCTCCATCCATCAGCGGATACAGGAGTATCAGCATAAGACAGCCGATGCAGGAGGCTCTCTATCAGACTGCGGATGCAGGAAACACTCTATCTGACAGCGGATGCAGGGGTCTCTCTATCAGACAGCAGATGCAGGAGACTCTCTATCAGACAGCGAATGCAGGAGACACTTTATCAGACAGCGGAAGCTGAAGTCTCTCCATCCGACAGCGGATGCAGGAGTATCAGCATCAGACAGCAGATGCAGGACACTCTCTATCAGACAGCGGATGCAGAAGTCTCTCCATCCGATAGCGGATGCAGGAGTATCAGCATCAGACAGCAGATGCAGGAGACTCTCTATCAGACAGCGGATGCAGTAAACATTATCTGACAGCCGATGCAGGGGTCTCTCTATCAGACAGCGGATGCAGGAGTCTCTCTATCAGACAGCAAATGCAGGAGACACTCAATCAGACAGCGGATGAAGGAGACTCTCTATCAGACAGCGGATGCAGGAGTGTCTCTATCAGACAGCAGATGCAGGAGATACTCTATCAGACAGCAGATGCAGGAGTATCTCCATCAGACAGAGGATGCAGAAGTCACTCTATCAGACAGCGGATGCAGGAGACTCTCTATCAGACAGCAGATGCAAGAGAAACTCTATCAGACAACGGATGCAGGAGTATCTCCATCAGACAGCGGATGCAGGAGACTCTCTATCATACAGCGGATGCAGGAGACTCTCTATCAGACAGCGGATGTAGGAGACACTCTATCAGATAGCGGATGCAGAAGTCTCTCCATCCATCAGCGGATACAGAAGTATCAGCATCAGACAGCCGATGCAGGAGGCTCTCTATCAGACTGCGGATGCAGGAAACACTCTATCTGACAGCGGATGCAGGGGTCTCTCTATCAGACAGCGGATGCAGGAGACTCTCTATCAGACAGCGGATGCAGGAGACACTCTATCAGACAGCGGATGCTGAAGTCTCTCCATCCGACAGCGGATGCAGGAGTATCAGCATCAGACAGCAGACGCAGGAGACTCTCTATCAGACAGTGGATGCAGAAGTCTCTCCATCCGACAGCGGATGCAGGAGTATCAGCATCAGACAGGAATGCAGGAGACTCTCTATCAGACAGCGGATGCAGGAAACATTATCTGATAGCCGATGCAGGGGTCTCTCTATCAGACAGCGGATGCAGGAGTCTCTCTATCAGACAGCGAATGCAGAAGACACTCAATCAGACAGCGGATGAAGGAGACTCTCTATCAGACAGCGGATGCAGGAGTTTTTCTATCAGACAGCAGATGCAGGAGACACTCTATCAGACAGCAGATGCAGGAGTATCTCCATCAGACAGAAGATGCAGAAGTCTCTCTATCAGACAGCAGATGCAGAAGACTCTCCATCAGACAGCGGATGCAGAAGTATCGTCATCAGACAGCGGATGCAGAAGACTCTCCATCAGACAGCAAATACAGGAGACTCTCAATCAGACAGCGGATGCAGGAGACTTTCTATCAGACAGCGGATGCAGGAGACTCTCTATCAGACAGCGGATGCAGCAGTATCTCTATCAGACAGCGGATACAGGAGAAACTCTTATAGACAGGAGATGCAAGATCCTCTATCAGACAGTGGATGCAGGAGAAACTCTATCAGAGAGGAGATACAGGAGTATCTCCATCAGACAGCGGATGCAGGAGACACTCTATCAGACAGGAAATGCAAGTTTCTCTCTATCAGACAGCGAATACAGGAGACACTCTCAGACAGGGGATGCAGGAGTCTCTCTATCAGACAGCGGATGCAGGAGATAATCTTTCAGTCAGCGGATGCAGGTGTCTCTCTATCAGACAGCAGATGCAGAAGACTCTCCATCAGACAGCGGATGCAGGAGACTCTCAATCAGACAGCAGATGCAGGAGACTTTCTATCAGACAGCGGATGCAGGAGACACTCTATCAGACAGCGGATGCAGGAGACTCTCTATCAGACAGCGGATGCAGCAGTATCTCTATCAGACATCGAATGCAACAGACTCAGTATCAGACAGCGGACGCAGGATACACTCTATCAGACAACGGATGCAGGTGTCTCTCCATCAGACAGCTGATGTAGGAGTTTCTCCATTAGACAGCGGATGCAGGAGTATCCCCATCAGACAGCGGATAAAGGAGACACCCTATCAGACAGCGGATGCATGAGGCTCTCTATCAGACAGCGGATGCAGGAGACTCTCTATCAGACAGCGGATGCGGGAGACTTTTTATCAGACAGCGGATGCAGGAGACTATCTATCAGACAGCGGTTGTAGGAGACTCTCTATCAGACAGCGGATGAATTAGAAATTCTATCAGACAGCGAATGCAGGAGGCACTCTATCAGACAGCGGATGCAGAAGACTCTCCATCAGACAGCGGATGTAGGAGGAACTCTATCAGACAGCGGATGCAGGAGACTCTCTAACAGACAGCGGATGCAGGAGACTCTCTATAAGTAAGCGGATGTAGGAGAATCTCTAACTGACAGCGGATGCAGGAGACTCTCTATCAGACAGCGGATGCAGGAGACACTCTCTCAGACAGCGGATGCAGAAGTCTCTCCATCAGACAGCGGATGCAGGAGTATCTACTTCAGACAGCGGATGCAGAAGTTTCTCCATCAGATAGCGGGTACAGGAGACACTCAATCAAACAGCTGATACAAGAGACTCTCTTCCAGACAGCGGATGCAGGAGACTCTCTATCAGATAGCGGAAGCACGAGACTCTTTATTAAACAGGGGATGCAGGAGACTCTCCATCAGACAGCGGATGCAGGAGACTTTGTATCAGACAGCCGATGTAGGAGTCTCTCCATTAGACAGCAGATTCAGGAGTTTCTCCATCAGACAATGGATGCAAGAGTATCCCAATCAGACAGCGGATGCAGGAGACTCTTTATCAGACAGCGGATGCAGGAAACACTTAATCAGACAGCGGATGCAGGAGAGTCTCTATCAGAAAGCGGATGCAGGTGTCTCTCTATCAGACAGCGAATGCAGGAGACTCTCTTTCAGACAGCGGATGCAGGAGACTCTCTATCAGACAGCGGATGCAGGAGTCTCGATATCAGACAGCGGAAACAGGAGATACTCTTTTAGACAGCTAATGCAAGCGTCTCTCGATATCAGACAGCTGATGCAGAAGACTCTCCATCAGACAGCGGATGCAGGATTCTCTCCATCAGACAGCGGATGCAGGAGACACTTTATCAGACAACGATTGCAGGAGACAATCTATCAACCTGCGGTTACACGAGTCTCTTTATCAGACAGCGGTTGCAGGAGTCTCTCTATCGGACAGCGAATGCAGGACGCATTTTATCAGGAGTCTTGTGCAGGAGTTCCTCGAGGACATCGGATGCAGTAGACACTCTATCACAATGGTGATGCAGAATCTCTCTAGTAGACATCAGATGCAGGACTCTCTCTCTTATAGAATATAGACAGCTGATGCAGGAGTCACTTTACCAGACAGCGACTGAATGAGACACTTTATCAGACAACAGATGCAGTACTCTCTATACAAAACAGCCGATGCTAGACTCTCTCTAGCAGAAAGCAGATGCAGGAGTCTCTGCTTGTATATCAGACAGCAGGTGCAATCAAAACTATTGGGTGCAATTTTCTCGCTTTTGAATAACTTATTTACCCAGAAGTATCCAGAGCTGACTTGTATAATCTATCTAGAGCTTGAAAGCATCCATTGAGGGTCAGGGACTTGGCTCTCAATGAAGTGGCTTAAAGACATTTTGTGCAGAAATCAGACCGGATATGCAGGTATCTCCCTAACAGACATGGGATGCAGGACTTTATCAGGCAGCAGATGTAGGAGAAACTCTAATAGACAGGAGATGCAAGAGTCTCTATCAGACAGTGGATGCAGGAGAAACTCTATAAGAGAGGTAATGCAGGAGTATCTCAATCAGGCAGCGGATGCAGGAGACACTCAACCACACTGGAAATGCAGGTTTCTCTCTATCAGACAGCAAATGCAGGAGACACTCTCAGACACTCTCAGACAGCTGATGCAGGAGTCCTCTCTATCAGACAGCGGATGCAGGAGATACTCTATCAAACAGCGGATTCAGGAGACTCTATCAGACAGCGGATGCAGGAGTCTCTCAATCAGACAGCGGATGCATGAGTATCTCTATCAGACAGCGGATGCAGGAGACTCTCTATTAGACAGCAGATGCAGAGACTCTCTATCAGACAGCGGATACAGGAGTGACTCTATCAGACAGCGGACGCATGAGACTCTCTATCAGACAACAGATGCAAGAGACACTCTTATAGACAGTGGATGCATGAGAAACTCTATCAGACAGCGGATGTAGGAGTTTCTCCATCAGACAGTGGATCCAGGAGACTCTCTATCAGACACCGGATGCAGGGGACACTCTATGTGACAGCGGATGCAGGAGTCTCTCTATCAGACAGCGGATGCAGGAGTCTCTCTATCAGACATCGAAAGCAATAGACTCCCTTTCAGACAGCGGATGCAGGAGACTCTCTATCAGACAGCGGATGCAGGAGACTCTCTATCAGACAGCCGATGCAGGAGAAACTCTATCAGACAGCGGATGCAGGAGTATCTCCATCAGACAGCGGATGCAGAAGTCTCTCTGTCAGACAGCGGATGCAGGAGTCTCTCCATCAGACAGCGGATGCAGGAGTCTCTCCATCAGACAGCGGGTACAGGAATGTCTTCTTCAGACAGCGGATGCAGGAGTATCTCTTTCAGACAGCTGATGCAGGAGACTCTCTATCAGACAGCGGATGCAGGAGACTCTCAATCAGACAGCGGATGCAGGAGACTTTCTATCAGACAGCGTGTGCAGGAGACTCTCTATCAGACAGTGGATGCAGGAGACTCTCTATCAGACATCGGATGCAGGAGACTCTCTATCAGACAGCGGATGCAAGAGACTCTCAATCAGACAGCGGATGCAGGAGACTCTCTATCAGACAGCGGATACAGGAGTAACTCTATCAGATAGCGGATGCAGGAGTCTCTTTATCAGACAACGGATGCAGGAGGATCTCCATCAGACAGCGGATACAGGAGACTCTCTATTAGACAGTGGATGCAGGAGACTCCCTATCAGACAGCGGATGCAGGAGACTCTCTATCAGACAGCGTATGCAGGAGACTCCCTATCAGACAGCGGATGCAGGAGACTCTCTATCAGACAGCGTATGCAGGAGACACTCCATCCGACAGCGGATGCAGGAGTATCAGCATCACACAGCAGATGCAGGAGACTCTCTATTAGACAGCGGATGCAGGAAACACTCTATCTGACAGCGGATGCAGGGGTCTCTCTATCAGACAGCTGATGCAGGAGTCTCTCTATCAGACAGCGAATGCAGGAGACTCTCTATCAGACAGCGGATGCAAAAGTGTCTCTATCAGACAGCAGATGCAGGAGACACTCTATCAGACAGCGGATGCAGGAGTATCTCCATCAGACTGAATATGCAGAAGTCTCTCTATCAGACAGCGGATGCAGAAGACTCTCCATCAGACAGCAGATGCAGGAGTATCTCCATCAGACAGCTGATGCAGAAGTCTCTCTATCAGACAGCGGATGCTGAAGACTCTCTATCAGACAGCGGATGCTGAAGACTCTCTATCAGACAGCGGATGCAGGAGACTTTCTATCAGACAGCGGATGCAGGAGACTCTCTATCAGACAGCGGATGCAGGAGACACTCTATCAGACAGTGGATGCAGATGTCTCTCCATCAGACAGCGGATGCAGGAGTATCTCCATCAGACAGCGGATGAAGGAGTCTTTCAATCAGACAGCGGATGAAGGAGGCGCTCCATCAGACAGCGGATGTAGCAGTTTTTCCATCAGACAGCGGATGCAGGAGACTCTCTATCAGACAGCGGATGCAGGGGACACTATCTGACAGCAGATGCAGGAGTCTCTCTATGAGACAGCGGATGCAGGAGTCTCTCTATCAGACAGCGAATGCAATAGGCTCTCTATCAGACAGCGGATGCAGGAGACTCTCTATCAGACAGCGGATGCAGGAGTCTTTCTATCAGAGATCAGATGCAGGAGACACTCTATCAGACAGCGGATGCAGGAGTATCTCCATCAGATAGCGGATGCAGAAGTCTCTCTGTCTGACAGCGTATGCAAAAGTCTCTCCATCAGACAGCGGATGCAAAATTCTCTCCATCAGACAGCGGATACAGGTTTATCTCCTTCAGACGGCGGATGCAGGAGTCTTTCTATCAGAGAGCTGATGCAGGGGACACTCTATCAGACAGCGGATGCAGGAGACTCTCAATCAGACAGCGAATGCAGGAGACTTTCTATCAGACAGCGGATACAGGAGTATCTCCTTCAGACGGCGGATGCAGGAGTACCTCTATCAGACATCGGATGCAGGAGACTCTCTATCAGACAGCTGTTGCAGGAGACACTTTATCAGACAGCGGATGCAGGAGTCTCTCCATTAGCCAGCGGATGTAGGAGTTTCTCCAGCAGACAGAGGATGAAGGAGTATCTACATCAGACAGCGGATGCAGGAGATACTCTATCAGACAGCGGATGCAGGAGACTCTCTATCAGACAGCGTATGCAGAAGTCTCTCTAACAGACAGCGGATGCAGGACACTTTCTATCAGAAAGCGGATACAGGGGACCATCTATCAGACAGCGGTTTCAGGAGACTCTCTATCAGACAGCGGATGCAGGAGGCACTCTTTAAGACATCGGATGCAGACGACTCTACATCAGACAGCGGATGCTGGAGTGTCTCCATCAGACAGCGGATGTAGGAGACACTCTATCATACAGCGGATGCAGGAGACTCTCTTAAAGACAGCGGATGCAGGAGACTCTCTATCAGTAAGCAAATGCAGGAGACTTTCTATTAGACAGCGGATGCATGAGTCTCTCCACCAGACAGCGGATGCAGGAGTATCTCCATCAGACAGCGGATGCAGGAGTTTCTCCATCAGACAGCAGATACAGGAGACACTCAATCAGACAGCGGATACAGGAGACACTACATCAGACAGGAAATGCAAGTTTCTCTCTATCAGACAGCGAATACAGGAGACACTCTCAGACAGCGGATGGAGGAGTATCTCTATCAGACAGCGGATGCAGGAGATAATCTTTCAGTCAGTGGATGCAGGTGTCCTTCTATCAAACAGCGGATACAGGAGACTCTATATCAGGCAACGGATGCAGGAGTCTCTCTATCAGACAGCGGATACAGGAGAAACTCTAATAGACAGGAGATGCAAGAACCTCTATCAGAGAGTGGATGCAGGAGAAACTCTATCAGAGAGGAGATACATGAGTATCTCCATCAGACAGCGGATGCAGGAGATACTCCATCAGACAGGAAATGCAGGTTTCTCTCTATCAGACAGCAAATACAGAAGACACTCTCAGATAGGGGATGCAGGAGTCTCTCTATCAGACAGCGGATGCAGGAGATAATCTTTCAGTCAGCGGATGCAGGTGCCTCTCTATCAGACAGCGGATGCAGAAGACTCTCCATCAGACATCGGATGCAGGAGACTCTCAATCAGACAGCAGATGCAGGAGACTTTCTATTAGACAGCGGATGCAGGAGACTCTCTATCAGACAGCGGATGCAGCAGTATCTCTATCAGACATCGGATGCAAGAGATTCACTATCAGACAGCGGATGCAGGATACACTCTATCAGACAGCGGATGCAGGTGTCTCTCCATCAGACAGCGGATGAAGGAGTTTCTCCATTAGACAGCTAATGCAGGAGTATCTCCATCAGACAGCGGATGAAGGAGACACTCTATCAGACAGCGGATGCATGGGGCTCTCTATCAGACAGCGGATGCAGGGGACTCTCTATCAGACAGAGGATGCGGGAGACTTTCTATCAGACAGCGGATGCAGGAGACTATCTATCAGACAGCGGTTGCAGGAGACTCTCTATCAGAGAGCGGATGCATTAGAAATTCTATCAGACAGCGGATGCAGGAGACTCTCTATCAGACAGCGGATGCAGGAGGCTCTCTATCAGACAGCGGATGCAGAAGACTCTCCATCAGACAGCGGATGCAGGAGTATCTCCATCAGACAGCGGATGCAGGAGGAACTCTAACAGAAAGCGGATGCAGGAGACTCTCTAACAGACAGCGGATGCAGGAGACTCTCTATCAGTAAGCGGATGTAGGAGACTCTCTATCGGACAGCGGATGCAGGAGACACTCTCTCAGACAGCGGATGCAGGAGTCTCTCCATCAGACAGCGGATGCAGGAGTATCTCCATCAGACAGCGGATGCAGAAGTTTCTCCATCAGACAGCGGGTACAGGAGACACTCAATCAGACAGCTGATACAGGAGACTCTCTATCAGACAGCGGATGCAGGAGACTCTCTAACAGACAGCGGATGCAGGAGACTCTCTATCAGTAAGCGGATGTAGGAGACTCTCTATCTGACAGCGGATGCAGGAGACACTCTCTCAGACAGTGGATGCAGGAGTCTTTCCATCAGACAGCGGATGCAGGAGTATCTCCATCAGACAGCGGATGCAAAAGTTTCTCCATCAGACAGCGGGTACAGGAGACACTCAATCAGACAGCTGATACAGGAGACTCTCTATCAGACAGAGGATGCAGGAGACTCTATCAGATAGCGGAAGTAGGAGACTCTCTATCAGACAGGGGATGCAGGAGACTCTCCATCAGACAGCGGATGCAGGAGTATTTCCATCAGACAGCAGATGCGAAGTCTCTCTATCAGACAGCGGATGCAGGCGACTCTCGATCAGACATCGGATGCAGGAGACACTCTATCAGACAGCGGATGCAGGATTATCTCCATCAGACAGCCGATACAGGAGACTCTCTATTAGACAGCGGATGCAGGAGACTCTCTATCAGACAGCGGATGAAGGAGACTCTCTTTCAGACAGCGGATGCAGCAGTATCTCTATCAGACATCGGATGCAAGAGATTCACTATCAGACAGCGGATGCAGGATACACTCTATCAGACAGCGGATGCAGGTGTCTCTCCATCAGACAGCGGATGTAGGAGTTTCTCTATTAGACAGCGGATGCAGGAGTATCTCCATCAGACAGCGGATGAAGGAGACACTCTATCAGACAGCGGATGCATGAGGCTCTCTATCAGACAGCGGATGCAGGGGACTCTCTATCAGACAGCGGATGCGGAAGACTTTCTATCAGACAGCGGATGCAGGAGACTATCTATCAGACAGCGGATGCAGGGGACTCTCTATCAGACAGCGGATGCGGGAGACTGTCTATCAGACAGCGGATGCAGGAGACTATCTATCAGACAGCAGTTGCAAGAGACTCTCTATCAGACAGCGGATGCATTAGAAATTCTATCAGACAGCGGATGCAGGAGACTCTCTATCAGACAGCGGATGCAGGAGGCACTCTTTCAGACAGCGGATGCAGAAGACTCTCCATCAGACAGCGGATGCAGGAGTATCTCCATCAGACAGCGGATGCAGGAGGAACTCTATCAGAAAGCGGATGCAGGAGACTCTCTAACAGACAGCGGATGCAGGAGACTCTCTATCAGTAAGCGGATGTAGGAGACTCTCTATCTGACAGCGGATGCAGGAGACACTCTCTCAGACATCGGATGCAGGAGTCTCTCCATCAGACAGCGGATGCAGGAGTATCTCCATCAGACAGCGGATGCAAAAGTTTCTCCATCAGACAGCGGGTACAGGAGACAATCAATCAGACAGCTGATACAGGAGACTCTCTATCAGACAGCGGATGCAGGAGACTCTCTAACAGACAGCGGATGCAGGAGACTCCCTATCAGTAAGTGGATGTAGGAGACTCTCTATCTGACAGCGGATGCAAGAGACACTCTCTCAGACAGCGGATGCATGAGTCTCTCCATCAGTCAGCGGATGCAGGAGTATCTCCATCAGACAGCGGATGCAGAAGTTTCTCCATCAGACAGCGTGTACAGGAGACACTCAATCAGACAGCTGATACAGGAGACTCTCTATCAGACAGCGGATGCAGGAGACTCTCTATCAGATAGCGGAAGCAGGAGACTCTCTATCAGACAGGGGATGCAGGAGACTCTCCATCAGACAGCGGATGCAGGAGACTTTGTATCAGATAGCCGATGCAGGAGCCTCTCCATTAGACAGCAGATTCAGGAGTTTCTCCATCAGACAATGGATGCAGGAGTATCCCAATCAGACAGCGGGTACAGGAGAAACTCTAATAGACAGGAGATGCAAGAACCTCTATCAGACAGCGGATGCAGGAGACACTCCATCAGACAGGAAATGCAGGTTTCTCTCTATCAGACAGCAAATACAGGAGACACTCTCAGACAGGGGATGCAGGAGTCTCTCTATCAGACAGCGGATGCAGGAGGTAATCTTTCAGTCAGCGGATGCAGGTGTCTCTCTATCAAACAGTGGATGCAGGAGACTCTATATCAGACAGCGGATGCAGGAGACTCTATCAGACAGCGGATACAGGAGTCTCTCTATTAGACAGCGGATGCAGGAGTCTCTGTATCAGACAGCGGATACAGGAGACTCTCTATCAGACAGTGGATGCAGGAGTATCTCTATCAGACAGCGGATGCAGGAGTCTCTCTATAAGACAGCGGATGCAGGAGACACTCTTTCAGACAGCGGATACAGGTGTCTCTACATCAGACAGCGGATGAAAGAGACTCTCTATTAGACAGCAGATGCAGGAGGCTCTCTATCAGACAGCGGATGCAGGAGTCTCTCTATCAGACAGCGGATGAAGGAGACTCTCTATCATACAGCGGATGCAGGAGACTCTCCATCAGACAGCGGATGCAGGAGTGTCTCCATCAGACAGCGGATGCAGGAGACACCCTATCATACAGCGGATGCAGGAGACTCTCTAAAAGACAGCGGATGCGGGAGACTCTCTATCAGTAAGCGAATGCAGAAGTCTCTCTATCAGATGGCGAATGCAGGAGACTCTCTATCAGACAGCGGATGCAGGAGATACTCTATTAGGCAGCGGATGCATGAGTCTCTCCATCAGACAGCGGATGCAGAAGTATCTCCATCAGACAGCGGATACAGGAGACTCTCTATCAGACAGTGGATGCAGGAGTATCTCTATCAGACAGCGGATGCAGGAGTCTTTCTTTAACACAGCGGATGCAGGAGACACTCTATCAGACAGCGGATGCAGTAGACTGTCTATCAGACAGCGGATGCAGGAGACACTCTATCAGACAGCGGATACAGGTGTCTCTCCATCAGACAGCAGATGAAAGAGACTCTCTATCAGACAGCGGATGCAGAAGTCTCTCAGTCAGACAGCGGATGCAGGAGTCTCTCCATCAGACAGCGGATGCAGGAGTCTTTCCATCAGACAGCTGATGCAGGAGTATCTCCTACAGACAGCGGATGCAGAAGAGTCTCTTTCAGACAGCGGATGCAACTGTCCCTCTATCAGACAGCGGATGCAGGTGTCTCTCTATCAGACAGCGGATGCAATAGTATCTCTATCAGAGAGCGGATGCAGGAGACTCTCTATCAGACAGCAGATGCAGGTGTCTCTTAATCAGACAATGGATGCAGGAGACACTCTATCAGACAGCGGATGCAGGAGACTCTCTATCAGACAGCAGATGCAAGAATTGCTCTATCAGACAGTTGATGCAGGAGACTCTCTATCAGGCAGCTGATTCAGGAGTCTCTCTATCAGGCAGCTGATTCAGGAGACTATCAGACAGCAGATGCAGGAGACATTCTATCAGACAGCGGATGCAGGAGTTTTTCTATCAGACAGCGGATGCAGGTGTATCTCCATCAGACAGCAGATGCAGGAGTATCTCTTTCAGACAGCGGATGCAAGAGACTCTCTATCAGACAGCGGATGCAGGAGTATCTCTATCAGACAGCGGATGCATGAGTATCTCTATCAGACAGCGGATGCAGGAGACTCTCTATCAGACAGCGGATGCAGAAGACTCTCTATCAGATAGCGGATACAGGAGTCACTCTATCAGACAACAGATGCAGGAGACTCTCTTTCAGAGAGCAGATGCAAAAGACACTCTATCAGACAGCGGATGCAGGAGTATTTCCATCAGACAGCAGATGCGAAGTCTCTCTATCAGACAGCGGATGCAGGCGACTCTCGATCAGACAGCGGATGCAGGAGTCTCTCTATCAGACAGCAGATGCAAGAGACACTCTATCAGACAGCGGATGCAGGATTATCTCCATCAGACAGCCGATGCAGAAGACTCTCTATTAGACAGCGGATGCAGGAGACTCTCTGTCAGACAGCGGATGAAGGAGACTCTCTTTCAGACAGCGGATGCAGCAGTATCTCTATCAGACATCGGATGCAAGAGATTCACTATCAGACAGCGGATGCAGGATACACTCTATCAGACAGCGGATGCAGGTGTCTCTCCATCAGACAGCGGATGTAGGAGTTTCTCCATTAGACAGAGGATGCAGGAGTATCTCCATCAGACAGCGGATGAAGGAGACACTCTATCAGACAGCGGATGCATGAGGCTCTCTATCAGACAGCGGATGCAGGGGACTCTCTATCAGACAGCGGATGCGGGAGACTTTCTATCAGACAGCGGATGCAGGAGACTATATATCAGACAGCGGTTGCAGGAGACTCTCTATCAGACAGCGGATGCATTAGAAATTCTATCAGACAGCGGATGCAGGAGACTCTCTATCAGACAGCGGATGCAGGAGGCACTCTATCAGACAGCGGATGCAGAAGACTCTCCATCAGACAGCGAATGCAGGAGTATCTCCATCAGACAGCAGATGCAGGAGGAACTCTATCAGAAAGCGGATGCAGGAGACTCTCTAACAGACAGCGGATGCAGGAGACTCTCTATCAGTAAGCGGATGTAGGAGACTCTCTATCTGACAGTGGATGCAGGAGACACTCTCTCAGACATCGGATGCAGGAGTCTCTCCATCAGACAGCGGATGCAGGAGTATCTCCATCAGTCAGCGGACGCAAAAGTTTCTCCATCAGACAGCGGGTACAAGAGACACTCAATCAGACAGCTGATACAGGAGACTCTCTATCAGACAGCGGATGCAGGAGACTCTCTAACAGACAGCGGATGCAGGAGACTCTCTATCAGTAAGCGGATGTAGGAGACTCTCTATCTGACAGCGGATGCAAGAGACACTCTCTCAGACAGCGGATGCATGAGTCTCTCCATCAGACAGCGGATGCAGGAGTATCTCCATCAGACAGCGGATGCAGAAGTTTCTCCATCAGACAGCGTGTACAGGAGACACTCAATCAGACAGCTGATACAGGAGACTCTCTATCAGACAGCGGATGCAGGAAACTCTCTATCAGATAGCGGAAGCAGGAGACTCTCTATCAGACAGGGGATGCAGGAGACTCTCCATCAGACAGCGGATGCAGGAGACTTTGTATCAGATAGCCGATGCAGGAGTCTCTCCATTAGACAGCAGATTCAGGAGTTTCTCCATCAGACAATGGATGCAGGAGTGTCCCAATCAGACAGCGGGTACAGGAGAAACTCTAATAGACAGGAGATGCAAGAACCTCTATCAGACAGTGGATGCAGGAGAAACTCTATCAGAGAGAGAATGCAGGAGTATCTCCATCAGACAGCGGATGCAGGAGACACTCCATCAGACAGGAAATGCAGGTTTCTCTCTATCAGACAGCGAATACAGGAGACACTCTCAGACAGGGGATGCAGGAGTCTCTCTATCAGACAGCGGATGCAGGCGATAATCTTTCTGTCAGCGGATGCAGGTGTCTCTCTATCAAACAGTGGATGCAGGAGACTCTCTATCAGACAGCGGATACTGGAGTCTCTCTATTAGACAGCGGATGCAGGAGTCTCTGTATCAGACAGCGGATACAGGAGACTCTCTATCAGACAGTGGATGCAGGAGTATCTCTATCAGACAGCGGATGCAGGAGTCTCTCTATAAGACAGCGGATGCAGGAGACACTCTTTCAGACAGCGGATACAGGTGTCTCTACATCAGACAGCGGATGAAAGAGACTCTCTATTAGACAGCAGATGCAGGAGGCTCTCTATCAGACAGCGGATGCAGGAGTCTCTCTATCAGACAGCGGATGAAGGAGACTCTCTATCAGACAGCGGATGCAGGAGACTCTCTATCAGACAGCGGATGCAGGAGTGTCTCCATCAGACAGCGGATGCAGGAGACACTCTATCATACAGCGGATGCAGGAGACTCTCTGAAAGACAGCGGATGCAGGAGACTCTCTATCAGTAAGCGAATGCAGGAGTCTCTCTATCAGATGGCGAATGCAGGAGTCTCTCTATCAGACAGCGGATGCAGGGACACTCTATTAGACAGCGGATGCATGAGTCTCTCCATCAGACAGCGGATGCAGGAGTTACTCCATCAGACAGCGGATGCAGGAGTTTCTCCATCAGACAGCGGATACAGGAGAAACTCAATCAGACAGCTGATACAGGAGACTCTCTATCAGACACTATTGCACTCTATTGGGTGCAATTTTCTCGCTTTTGAATAACTTATTTTCCTGAAGTATAGAGAGCTGACTTGTATACTCTATCTAGAGATTGAAAGCATCCATTGAGGGTCAGGGACTTGGCTCTAAATGGGGTGACTAAAAGACATTTTGTGCAGAAATCAGACCGGATATGCAAGTATCTCCTTATCAGACATGGGATGCAGGAAACAATCTATCAAACAGCAATTTCAGGACTTTATCAGACAGCGGATGTAGGAGAAACTCTAATAGACAGGAGATGCTAGAGTCTCTATCAGACAGTGGATGCAGGAGAAACTCTATCAGAGAGGAGATGCAGGAGTATCTCCATCAGACAGCGGATGCAGGAGACACTCCATCAGACAGGAAATGCAGTTTTCTCTCTATCAGACAGCGGATACAGGAGACACTCTCAGACAGCGGATGCAGGAGTCTCCCTATCAGACAGCGGATATAGGCGATACGCTTTCAGTCAGTGGATGCAGGCGTCTCTCTATCAAACAGCGGATGCAGGAGACTCTATATCAGACAGCGGATGCAGGAGACCCTATCAGACAGCGGATACAGGAGACTCTCTATCAGACAGTGGATGCAGGAGTATCTCTATCAGACAGCGGATGCAGGAGTCTCTCTTTAAGACAGCGGATGCAGGAGACACTCTATCAGACAGCGGATTTAGTAGACTGTCTATCAGACAGCGGATGCAGGAGACACTCTATCAGACAGCGGATACAGGTGTCTCTCCATCAGACAGCAGATGAAAGAGACGCTCTATCAGACAGCAGTTGCAGGAGGCTCTCTATCAGACAGCGGATGCAGGAGTCTCTCTATCAGACAGCGGATGCAGGAGACACTATCAGACAGCGGATGCAGGAGTCTCTCCATCAGACAGCGGATGCAGGAGTATCTCTATCAGACAGCGGACGCAGGAGACACTCTATCTGACAGCAGATGCATGAGGCTCTCTATCAGACAGCAAATACTGGAGTATCTCCATCAGACAGCGGATGCAGGAGACTCTTTATCAGGCAGTGGACGCAAGAGACACTCTATCAGACAGCAGATGCCAGATATAGAGATGCAGGAGTCTCTCTATCAGACAGCGAATGCAGGAGACTCTATAACAGACAGCGGATTCAGGAGACTCTCTATCAGACAGCGGATGCAGGAGTCTTTCTATCAGAGAGCAGATGCAGGAGACACTCTATCAGACAGCAAGTGCAGAAGTCTCTCAGTCAGACAGCGGATGCATGAGTCTCTCCATCAGACAGCGGATGCAGGAGTCTTTCCATCAGACAGCGGATGCAGGAGTATCTCCTACAGACAGCGGATGCAGGAGAGTCTCTTTCAGACAGCGGATGCAACTGTCCCTCTATCAGACAGCGGATGCAGGTGTCTCTCTATCAGACAGCGGATGCATGAGTATCTCCATCAGACAGCAGATGCAGGTGTCTCTCAATCAGACAATGGATGCAGGAGACACTCTATCAGACAGCAGATGCAAGAATTGCTCTATCAGACAGTTGATGCAGGAGACTCTCTATCAGAAAGCGGATTCAGGAGGCTCTCTATAAGACAGCGGAAGCAGGAGTCTCTCTATCAGGCAGCTGATTCAGGAGACTCTCTATCAGACAGCAGATGCAGGAGACACTCTATCCTACAGCGGATGCAGGAGTTTTTCTATCAGACAGCGGATGCAGGTGTATCTCCATCAGACAGCAGATGCAGGAGTATCTCTTTCAGACAGCGGATGCAGGAGACTCTCTATCAGACAGCGGATGCAGGAGTCTCTCTATCAGACAGCGGATGCATGAGTATTTCTTACAGACAGCGGATGCAGGAGACTCTCTATCAGACAGCGGATGCAGAAGACTCTCTATCAGATAGCGGATACAGGAGTCACTCTATCAGACAATGGATGCAGGAGACACTCTTTCAGAGAGCAGATGCAAGAGACACTCTATCAGACAGCGGATGCAGGAGTATTTCCATCAGACAGCAGATGCGAAGTCTCTCTATCAGACAGCGGATGCAGGCGACTCTCGATCAGACAGCGGATGCAGGAGTCTCTCTATCAGACAGCAGATGCAGGAGACACTCTATCAGACAGCGGATGCAGGAGACTCTCTATTAGACAGCGGATGCAGGAGACTAATAGACAGCTGATGCAGTAGTCTCTGTATCAGACATCGGATGCATGAGACACACTATCAGACAGTGTATGCAGGAGTCGCTCAATCAGACAGCGTATGCAGGAGTCGCTCCATCAGACAGTGGATGTAGGAGTTTCTCCATCAGACAGCGGATGCAGGAGACTCTCTTTCGGACAGCTGATGCAGGAGACACTCTATCTGACAGTGGATGCAGGAGCCTCTCTATCAGACAGCGGATGCAGGAGTTTCTCCATCAGACAGCGGATGCAGGAGACTCTCTTTCAGACGGCGGATGCAGGCGATTCTCGATCAGACAGCGGATGCAGGAGTCTCTCCATCAGACAGCCGATGAAGGAGACTCTCTATCAGACAGCGAATGCAGGAGACTCTCTATCAGACAGCGGATGCATGAAACACTCTATCAGACAGCGGATGCAGAAGTCTCTCCATCAGACAGCGGATGCAGGAGTAACTCCATCAGACAGCAGATGCAGGACACACTCTATAAGACAGCGGATGCAGGAGACTCTCTATCAGACAGAGAATACAAGAAACACTCTATCAGACAGCGGATGCAGGAGATCTCTATCAGACAGCGGATGCAGGAGACTATTAGACAGCAGATGCAGTAGTCTTTGTATCAGACATCGGATGCATGAGACACACTATCAGACATTGTATGCAGGAGTCTCTCAATCAGACAGCGTATGCAGGAGTCGCTCCATCAGACAGCGGATGTAGGTGTTTCTCCATCAGACAGCGGATGTAGGAGTTTCTCCATCAGACAGCGGATGCAGATGACTCTCTATCGGACAGCAGATGCAGGAGACACTCTATCTGACAGTGGATGCAGGAGTCTCTCTATCACACAGCTGATGCAGGAGTCTCTCAATCAGACAGCGAATGCAGTAGACTCTCTATCAGACAGCGGATTCAGGAGTATCACTATCAGACAGCGGATGCACGAGTATCTCCATCAGACAGCGGATGCAGAAGTCTCTCTGTCAGAGAGCGGATGCAGGAGTCATTCCATTAGACAGCGGATGCAAGAGTCTCTCCATCAGACAGCGGATACAGGAGTATCTCCTTCAGACAGCGGATGCAGGAGCATCTCTATCAGACAGCTGATGCAGGAGACACTCTATCAGAAAGCGGATGCAGGAGACTCTCTATCAGACAGCGGATGCAGGAGACTGTCTATCAGACAGCCGATGCAGGAGACAATCTATCAGACAGTAGATGCCAGAGTCTCTCCATCAGACAGCGGATACAGGAGTATCTCCTTCAGACAGCGGATGCAGGTGCATCTCTATCAGACAGCTGATGCAGGAGACACTCTATCAGACAGCGGATGCAGGTGACTCTCAATCAAACAGCAGATGCAGGAGACTCCCTATCAGACAGCGGATGGAGGACACTCTCTATCAGACAGCGGATGCAGGAGACTCTCTCTCAGACAGTGGATGCAGGAGTATCTCTATCAGACATCGGATGCAGGAGACTCTCTATCAGACAGCGGATGCAGGAGACACTCTATCAGACAGCGGATGCAGGAGACTCTCTTTCAGACAGCGGATGCAGGAGACACTCTATCAGGCAGCCGATGCAGGAGACTGTCTATCAGACAGCGGATGCAGGAGAAACTCTATCAGGCAGCCGATGCAGGAGACTGTCTATCAGACAACGGATGCAGGAGACACTCTATCAGACAGCGGATGAAGGAGACTGTCTACCAGACAGCAGATGCAGGAGGCTCTCTATCAGACAGCGGATGCAGGAGTCTCTCTATCAGACAGCGGATGCAGGATACTCTCTATCAGACAGCGGATGCAGGAGACTCTCTATCAGAAAGCGGATGCATGAAACTCTCTATCAGACAGCGGATGCAGGAGACACTCTATCAGACAGCGGATGCAGGTGTCTCTCCATCAGACAGCTGATGAAAGAGACTCTCTACTAGACAGCAGATGCAGGAGTCTCTCTATCGGCAGCGGATGCAGGATACTCTCTATCAGACAGCGGATTCAGGAGTCTCTCTATCAGACAGCCGATGCAGGAGACTCTCAATCAGACAGCGGATTCAGGAGACTTTCTATCAGACAGCGGATGCAGGAGACTCTCTCTCAGACAGTGGAAGCAGGAGTATCTCTATCAGAAATCGGATGCAGGAGACTCTCTATCAAACAGCGGATGCATGAGACACTTTATCAGATAGCGGATGCAGGAGTCTCTCCATCAGACAGCGGATGTAGGAGTTTCTCCAGCAGACAGCGGATGCAGGAGTATCTCCATCAGACAGCGGATGCAGGAGACACTCTATTAGACAGCGGATGCAGGGGACTGTCTATCAGACAGCGGATGCAGCTCCATCAGTCATTGGATGCAGGAGTATCTCCATCAGACAGCGGATGCAGGAGTTTCTCCATCAGACAGCGGATACAGGAGACACTCAATGAGACAGCGGATACAGGAGACTCTCTATCCGACACTATTGCACTCTATTGGGTGCAATTTTCTCGCTTTTGAATTACTTATTTTCCCTGAAGTATACAGAGCTGACTTGTATACTCTATCTAGAGATTGAAAGCATCCATTGAGGGTCAGGGACTTGGCTCTAAATGGGGTGGCTTAAAGACATTTTGTGCAGAAACCAGACCGGATATGCAGGTATCTCCTTGTCAGACATGGGATGCAGGAAATAATCTATCAAACAGCGAGTTCAGGACTTTATCAGACAGCGGATGTAAGCGACTCTATATCAGACAGCAGATGCAGGAGACTCTATCAGACAGCGGATACAGGAGTCTCTCTATCAGACAGCGGATGCAGGAGTCTCTCTATCAGACAGCGGATACAGGAGACTCTCTATCAGACAGTGGATGCAGGAGTATCTCTATCAGACAGCGGATGCAGGAGTCTCTATATGACAGCGGATGCAGGAGACACTCTATCAGACAGCGGATGCAGGAGACTGTCTATCAGACAGCGGATGCAGGAGACACTCTATCAGACAGCGGATACAGGTGTCTCTCCATCAGACAGCAGATGAAAGAGACTCTCTATCAGACAGCAGATGCAGGAGGCTCTCTATCAGACAGCGGATGCAGAAGACTCTCTATCAGACAGCGGATGCAGGAGTTTCTCTTTCAGACAGCGGATGCAGGAAACTCTCTATCAGACAGCGGATGCAGGAGACACTATCAGACAGCGGATGAAGGTGTTTCTCTATCAGACAGCGGATGCAGGAGTCACTCTATCAGACAGAGAATGCAGGAGATTCTCTATCAGACAGCGGATGCAAGAGGCTATCAGACAGCGGATGCAGGAGTCTCTCTATCAGACAGCAGATGCAGGAGACTCTCTATCAGACAGCGGATGCAGGGGACTCTCTAGCAGACAGCGGATGCAGGAGACTCTCTTTCAGACAGCGGATGCAGGAAATTCTCTATCAGACAGGGGATGCAGGAGACACTATCAGACAGCAGATGCAGGAGTCTCTCTATCAGACAGCGGATGCAGGAGTATCTCTATCAGACATCGGATGCAGGAGACACTCTATCCGACAGCGGATGCATGAGTCTCTCTATCAGACAGCAAATACAGGAGTATCTCCATCAGAGAGCGGATGCAGGAGACACTCTATCAGATAGTGGACGCAAGAGACACTCTATCAGACAGCAGATGCCAGAGACTCTCTACCAGACAGCGGATGCAGGTGTTTCTCTATCAGACAGCGGATGCAGGAGACTTTCTATCAGACAGCGGATGTAGGAGATTCTCTAGCAGACAGCGGATGCAGGAGACTCTCTTTCAGACAGCGGATGCAGGAAATTCTCTATCAGACAGGGGATGCAGGAGACACTATCAGACAGCAGATGCAGGAGTCTCTCCATCAGACAGCGGATGCAGGAGTATCTCTATCAGACATCGGATGCAGGAGACACTCTATCCGACAGCGGATGCATGAGGCTCTCTATCAGACAGCAAATACAGGAGTATCTCCATCAGAAAGCGGATGCAGAAGACTCTCTATCAGACAGTGGACGCAAGAGACACTCTATCAGACAGCAGATGCCAGAGACTCTCTACCAGACAGCGGATGCAGGTGTTTCTCTATCAGACAGCGGATGCAGGAGACTGTCTATCAGACAGCGGATGCAGGAGACACTCTATAAGACAGCGGATGCAGCTGGCACTCCATCAGACAGCGGATGAAGGAGACTCTCTATCAAACAGCAGATGCAGGAGGTTCTCTATTAGACAGCGGATGCAAGAGTCTCTATCAAACATCGGATGCATGAAACTCTCTATCAGACAGCGGATGCAGGAGACTCTATCGAAAGCGGATGCAAGAGTCTCTCCATCAGACAGCGGTTTCAGGAGTATCTCCATCAGACAGCGGATGCAGGAGTATCTCCATCAGACAGCGGATGCAGGAGACTCTCTATCAGACAGCGGATGCAGGAGACACTCTATCAGACAGCAGATGCCATAGACTCTCTATCAGACAGCGGATGCAGGTGTTTCTCTATCAGACAGCTGATGCAGGAGTCACTCTATCAGACAGAGAATACAGGAGATTCTCTATCAGACAGCGGATGCAAAAGGCTATCAGACAGGAGATGCAGGAGTCGGTCTATCAGACAGCGTATGCAGAATACACTCTATTAGACAGCGGATGCAGGATACTTTCCAGCAGACAACGGATGCAGGAGACTCACTATCAGAGAGTGGAAGCAGGAGACACTCTATCAAACAGCGGATGCAGGAATCTCTCCATCAGACAGCGGATGCGGGAGTATATCCATCAGAGAGAGGATGCAAGAGACACTCTATCAGACAGCGGATGCAGGAGACTCTCTATCAGACAGCCGATGCATAAGACACTCTATCAGACAGCCGATACAGGAGACTCTAAATCAGGCAGCGGCTGCAGGTGTATCTCCATCAGACAGTGGATGCAGGAGTCTCTCTATCAGACAGCGGATGCAGCAGACACTCTTAGAGACAGCGGATGCAGGAGCCTCTCTCTCTCTATCTCCTGCATCCGATGTCTGATAGAGTGTATCCTGCATCCGCTGTCTGATAGAGAGTCTCCTGCATTTGCTGTCTGATAGAGATACTCCTGCATCCGCTGTCTGATAGCGAAATTCCTGCATCCGCTGTCTGATAGAGTGTCTCCTGCATCCGCTGTCTGATAGAGATACTCCTGAATCCTCTGTCTGATTGAGAGACTCCTGCATCCGCTGTCTGATGGAGAGACTCCTGCATCCGCTGTCTATTAGATTGTCCCCTGCATCCGCTGTCTGATAGATAGTCTCCTGCATCTGCTGTTTGAAAGAGAGTCTCCTAATTCCGCTGTCGGATAGAGAGTCTCCTGCATCCGCTGTCTGATAAAGAGTCTCCTGCATCCGCTGTCTGATAGAGTATCTCCTGCAACCGCTGTCTGATACAGAGTCTCCTGCATCCGCTGTCTGAAAGAGACTCTCTTGCATCCGCTGTCTGATAGAGAGTCTCCTGCATTCGCTGTCTGATAGAGAGACTCCAGCATCCGCTGTGTGATAGAGAGACTCCTGCATCCGCTGTCTGATGGAGAAACTCCTACATCCGCTGTCTGATGGAGCGACTCCTGCATCCACTGTCTGATTGAGAGACTCCTGCATACGCTGTCTGATAGAGTGTCTCATGCATCCGCTGTCTGAAACAGAGACTACTAAATCCGTTGTCTAATAGAGAGTCTCCTTCATCTGCTCTCTGATAGAGAGTCACCTGCATCGCTGTCTTATAAGAGTGTCTCCTGCATCCACTGTCTGATAAAAGAGTCTCCTGCATCTGCTGTCAGATAGAGAGTCTCCTACATCTGCTGTCTGATAGAGAGCCTCCTGCATCCGCTGTCTGATAGAGTGTCTCCTGCATTCGCTGTCTGATAGAGAGTCTCCTGCATTCGCTGTCTGATAGGGAGTCTCCTGCATCCGCTGTCTGATAGTGTATCTCCTGCATCCGCTGTCTGATAGAGAGTCTCCTGCATCCGCTGTTTGAAATGCAGGAGACTCTCATTCAGACAGCGGATGCAGGAGACTTTCTATCAGACAGCATATGCAGGAGACACTCTATCAGACAGTGGATGCAAGAGACACTATATCAAACAGCGGATGGAGGAGTATCTACATCAGACAGCGGATGCAGGAGTATCTCGATCAGACAGCGGATGCAGGAGTATCTCCATCAGATAGCAGATACAGGAATATCTCCATTAGACAGCAGATGCAAGATGCACTCTATCAGACAACGGATGCAGGGGACTTTCTATCAGACAGCGAATGCCCGAGAGTCTCTATCAGACAGCTGATGCAGGAGATTGATGATACACTCTATTAGACAGCGGATGCAGGAGTCTTTCAATTAGACAGCGGATGCAGGAGTATCTCCATCAGACAGCGGATGCAGGAGAGTCTCTTTCAGACAGCGGATGCAACTGTCCCTCTATCAGACAGCGGATGCAGGTGTCTCTCTATCAGACAGCGGATGCAGGAATATCTCCATCAGACAGCGGATGCAGGAGTCTATCAATCAGACAATGGATGCAGGAGACACTCTATCAGACAGCGGATGCAGGAGACCCTCTATCAGACAGCGAATACAGGAAACACTCTATCAGACAGTGGAAGCAGGAAACTCTCTATCAGACAGCGGATTCAGGAGGCTCTCTATAAGACTGCGGATGCAGGAGTCTCTCTATCAGACAGCTGATTCAGGAGACACTCTATCAGACAGCAGATGCAGGAGATACTCTATCCGACAGCGGATGCAGGAGTTTCTCCATCAGACAGCGGATGCAGTGTATCTCCATCAGACAGCAGATGCAGGAGTATTTCTTTCAGACAGCAGATGCAGGAGACTCTATCAGACAGCGGACGCAGGAGTCTCTTTATCAGACAGCGGATGTATGAGTATCTCTATCAGACAGCTGATGCAGGAAACTTTCTATCAGACAGCGGATGCAGAAGACTCTCTATCAGACAGCGGATACAGGAGTCACTCTATCAGACAACGGATGCAGGCGACTCTCGATCAGACAGCGAATGTAGGAGACTCTCTATCAGACAGCAGATGCAAGAGACACTCTATCAGACAGCGGATGCAGGATTATCTCCATCAAACAGCCGATGCAGGAGACTCTCTATCTGACAGCGAATGCAGGAGACTCTCTATAAGACAGCGGATGCAGAAGTCTCTCCTGCAGAAGTCTCTCCATCAGACAGCGGATGCAGGAGATACTCTTTAAGTCAGCGGATGCAGTTGTCTCTCTATCAAACAACGGATGCAGGAGACTCTTTATCAGACAGCGGATGCAGGAGACTCTATCAGACAAGAGATGCAGGAGACACTCTATCAGATAGCGGATGAAGGAGACTCCCTATCAGACAGCGAATACAGGAAACACTCTATCAGACAGCGGATGCAGGAGACTTTCTATCAGACCAGACAGCGGATGCAGGAGACTCTCTATTAGACAGCGGATGCAGTAGTCTCTGTATCAGACAGCGGATGCATGAGACACACTATAAGACAGCGTATGCAGGAGTCTCTTAATCAGACAGTGTATGCAGGAGTCGCTCCATCAGACAGCGGATGTAGGAGTTTCTCCATCAGACAGCGGATGCAGGAGACTTTCTATCTGACAGTGGATGCAGGAGTCTTTCTATCACACAGCGGATGCAGGAGTCTCTCTATCAGACAACGAATGCAGGAGACTCAATATCAGACAGCGGATTCAGGAGTATCTCTATCAGACAGCGGATGCAGGAGTCTTTCTATCAGACAGCAGATGCAGGAGACACTCTATCAGACAGCGGATGCAGGAGTCTCTCCTGCAGAAGTCTCTCCATCAGACAGCGGATGCAGGAGATACTCTTTAAGTCAGCGGATGCAGTTGTCTCTCTATCAAACAACGGATGCAGGAGACTCTTTATCAGACAGCGGATGCAGGAGACTCTATCAGACAAGAGATGCAGGAGACACTCTATCAGATAGCGGATGAAGGAGACTCCCTATCAGACAGCGAATACAGGAAACACTCTATCAGACAGCGGATGCAGGAGACTTTCTATCAGACCAGACAGCGGATGCAGGAGACTCTCTATTAGACAGCGGATGCAGTAGTCTCTGTATCAGACAGCGGATGCATGAGACACACTATAAGACAGCGTATGCAGGAGTCTCTCAATCAGACAGTGTATGCAGGAGTCGCTCCATCAGACAGCAGATGTAGGAGTTTCTCCATCAGACAGCGGATGCAGGAGACTTTCTATCTGACAGTGGATGCAGGAGTCTTTCTATCACACAGCGGATGCAGGAGTCTCTCTATCAGACAACGAATGCAGGAGACTCAATATCAGACAGCGGATTCAGGAGTATCTCTATCAGACAGCGGATGCAGGAGTCTTTCTATCAGACAGCAGATGCAGGAGACACTCTATCAGACAGCGGATGCAGGAGTATCTCCATCAGACAGCGGATACAGAAGTCTCTCTGTCAGACAGCGGATGCAGGAGTCTCTCCATCAGACAGCGGATGCAGGAGTCTCTCCATCAGACAGCGGATACAGAAGTATCTCCTTCAGACAGCGGATGCAGGATTATCTCCATCAGACAGCGGATGCAGAAGTCTCTCTGTCAGACAGTGGATGCAGGAGTCTCTCCATCAGACAGCTGGTGCAGGAGACACTCTATCAGACAGCGGATGCAGGAGACTCTCAATCAGACAGCGGATGCAGGAGTCTGTCTTTCAGACAGCGGATGCAGGAGACTCTCTATCAGACAGCGGATGCAGGAGACTCTGTCTAAAACAGTGGATGCAGGAGTATCTCTATCAGACATCGGATGCAGAATATTCTCTATCAGACAGCGAATGCAGGAGACACTTTATCAGACAGCTGATGCAGGAGTCTCTCCATCAGACAGCGGATGTAGGAGTTTCTCCAACAGTCATCGGATGCAGGAGTATCTCCATCAGACAGCCGATGCAGGAGACACTCTATCAGACAGCGGATGCAGGAGACTCAATATCAGACATCGGATGCAGGAGACTTTCTATCAGATAGCGGATGCAGGGGACCATCTATCAGACAGCGGTTGCAGGAGACTCTCTATCAGACAGCGGATGCAGGAGGCTCCCTATCAGACAGCAGATGCATACGACTCTCCATCAGACAGCGGATGCAGGAGTGCCTCCATCAGACAGTGGATGAAGGAGACACTCTATCAGACAGCGTACACAGGAGACTCTCTATCAGACATCGGGTGCAGGAGACTTTCTATCAGACAGCGGATGCAGGGGACCATCTATCAGACAGGGGTTGCAGGAGACACTCTATCCGTCAGCGGATGCAGGTGTCTCTCTATCAAACAACGGATGCAGAAGAGTTTATATCAGACAGCGGATGCAGGAGACTCTCTATCAGACAGCGGATGCAGAAGACTCTCTATCAGATAGCGGATACAGGAGTCTCTCTATCAGACAATGGATGCAGGAGACACTCTTTCAGAGAGCAGATGCAAGAGACACTCTATCAGACAGCGGATGCAGGAGTATTTCCATCAGACAGCAGATGCAAAGTCTCTCTATCAGACAGCGGATGCAGGCGACTCTCGATCAGACAGCGGATGCAGGAGTCTCTCTATCAGACAGCAGATGCAGGAGACACTCTATCAGACAGCGGATGCAGGAGACTCTCTATTAGACAGCGGATGCAGAAGACTAATAGACAGCGGATGCAGTAGTCTCTGTATCAGACATCGGATGCATGAGACACACTATCAGACAGTGTATGCAGGAGTCGCTCAATCAGACAGCGTATGCAGGAGTCGCTCCATCAGACAGCGGATGTAGGAGTTTCTCCATCAGACAGCGGATGCAGGAGACTCTCTTTCGGACAGCTGATGCAGGAGACACTCTATCTGACAGTGGATGCAGGAGTCTCTCTATCAGACAGCAGATGCAGGAATATTTCCATCAGACAGCAGATGCGAAGTCTCTCTATCAGACAGCGGATGCAGGCGATTCTCGATCAGACAGCGGATGCAGGAGTCTCTCCATCAGACAGCCGATGCAGGAGACTCTCTATCAGACAGCGAATGCAGGAGACTCTCTATCAGACAGCGGATGCATGAAACACTCTATCAGACAGCGGATGCAGAAGTCTCTCCATCAGACAGCGGATGCAGGAGTAACTCCATCAGACAGCAGATGCAGGACACACTCTATAAGACAGCGGATGCAGGAGACTCTCTATCAGACAGAGAATACAAGAAACACTCTATCAGACAGCGGATGCAGGAGATCTCTATGCGACAGCGGATGCAGGAGACTATTAGACAGCGGATGCAGTAGTCTTTGTATCAGACATCGGATGCATGAGACACACTATCAGACATTGTATGCAGGAGTCTCTCAATCAGACAGCGTATGCAGGAGTCGCTCCATCAGACAGCGGATGTAGGAGTTTCTCCATCAGACAGCGGATGTAGGAGTTTCTCCATCAGACAGCGGATGCAGAAGACTCTCTATCGGACAGCAGATGCAGGAGACACTCTTTCTGACAGTGGATGCAGGAGTCTCTCTATCACACAGCAGATGCAGGAGTCTCTCAATCAGACAGCGAATGCAGTAGACTCTCTATCAGACAGCGGATTCAGGAGTATCTCTATCAGACAGCGGATGCAAGAGTCTTTCTATCAGAGAGCAGATGCAGGAGACACTCTATCAGACAGCGGATGCACGAGTATCTCCATCAGACAGCGGATGCAGAAGTCTCTCTGTCAGAGAGCGGATGCAGGAGTCATTCCATTAGACAGCGGATGCAAGAGTCTCTCCATCAGACAGCGGATACAGGAGTATCTCCTTCAGACAGCGGATGCAGGAGCATCTCTATCAGACAGCTGATGCAGGAGACACTCTATCAGACAGCGGATGCAGGAGACTCTCTATCAGACAGCGGATGCAGGAGACTGTCTATCAGACAGCCGATGCAGGAGAAAATCTATCAGACAGTAGATGCCAGAGTCTTTCCATCAGACAACGGATACAGGAGTATCTCCTTCAGACAGCGGATGCAGGTGCATCTCTATCAGACAGCTGATGCAGGAGACACTCTATCAGACAGCGGATGCAGGAGACTCTCAATCAAACAGCAGATGCAGGAGACTCCCTATCAGACAGCGGATGGAGGACACTCTCTATCAGACAGCGGATGCAGGAGACTCTCTCTCAGATAGTGGATGCAGGAGTATCTCTATCAGACATCGGATGCAGGAGACTCTCTATCAGACAGCGGATGCAGGAGACACTTTATCAGACAGCGGATGTAGGAGTTTCTCCAGCAGACAGCGGATGCAGGAATATCTTCATCAGACAGCAGATGCAGGAGACACTCTATCAGACAGCGGATGCAGGAGTATCTCCATCAGACAGCAGATGCGAAGTCTCTCTATCAGACAGCGGATGCAGGCGACTCTCGATCAGACAGCGGATGTTGGAGACTCTCTATCAGACAGCGGATGCAGGAGACACTCTATCAGACAGCGTATGCAGGAATATCTCCATCAGATAGCGGATGCAGGAGACTCTCTATCAGACAGCGGATGCAGGAGACTCTCTATAGACAGCGGATGCAGGAGACTCTCTATTAGACAGCGGATGCAGTAGTGTCTGTATCAGACAGCGGATGCATGAGACACACTATCAGACAGCTAATGCAGGAGTCTCTCAATCAGACAGCGTATGCAGGAGTCGCTCCATCAGACAGCGGATGTAGGAGTTTCTCCATCAGACAGCGGATGCAGGAGACTCTCTATCAGACAGCAGATGCAGGAGACACTCTATCTGACAGTTGATGCAGGAGTCTCTCTATCACACAGCTGATGCAGGAGTCTCTCAATCAGACAGCGAATGCAGTAGACTCTCTATCAGACAGCGGATTCAGGAGTATCTCTATCAGACAGCGGATGCAAGAGTCTTTCTATCAGAGAGCAGATGCAGGAGACACTCTATCAGACAGCGGATGCACGAATATCTCCATCAGACAGCGGATGCAGAAGTCTCTCTGTCAGAGAGCGGATGCAGGAGTCATTCCATTAGACAGCGGATGCAAGAGTCTCTCCATCAGACAGCGGATACAGGAGTATCTCCTTCAGACAGCGGATGCAGGAGCATCTCTATTAGACAGCTGATGCAGGAGACACTCTATCAGACAGCGGATGCAGGAGACTCTCTATCAGACAGCGGATGCAGGAGACTGTCTATCAGACAGCCGATGCAGGAGACAATCTATCAGACAGTAGATGCCAGAGACTCTCTATCAGACAGCGGATGCAGGTGTTTCTCTATCAGACAGGGGATGCAGGAGTCTCTCTATCAGACAGAAAATGCCAGAGATTCTCCATCACACAGCGGATGCAGGAGTCTCTCTATCAGACAGCGGATACTGAGGCTCTCTACCAGACAGCGGATGCAGGAGTATCTCTATCAGGCAGCGGATGCAGGAGTCTCTCTATCAGACAGCGGATGCAGGAGACACTCTATCAGGCAGCCGATGCAGGAGACTGTCTATCAGACAGCGGATGCAGGAGACACTCTATCAGACAGCGGATGCAGGAGACTCTCTTTCAGACAGCGGATGCAGGAGACACTCTATCAGGCAGCCGATGCAGGAGACTGTCTATCAGACAGCGGATGCAGGAGAAACTCTATCAGGCAGCCGATGCAGGAGACTGTCTATCAGACAGCGGATGCAGGAGAGACTCTATCAGACAGCGGATGAAGGAGACTGTCTACCAGACAGCAGATGCAGGAGGCTCTCTATCAGACAGCGGATGCAGGAGTCTCTCTATCAGACAGCGGATGCAGGATACTCTCTATCAGACAGCGGATGCAGGAGACTCTCTATCAGAAAGCGGATGCATGAAACTCTCTATCAGACAGCGGATGCAGGAGACACTCTATCAGACAGCGGATGCAGGTGTCTCTCCTTCAGACAGCGGATGCAGGAGCATCTCTACTAGACAGCAGATGCAGGAGTCTCTCTATCGGCAGCGGATGCAGGATACTCTCTATCAGACAGCGGATTCAGGAGTCTCTCTATCAGACAGCTGATGCAGGTGACTCTCAATCAGACAGCGGATTCAGGAGACTTTCTATCAGACAGCGGATGCAGGAGACTCTCTCTCAGACAGTGGAAGCAGGAATATCTCTATCAGAAATCGGATGCTGGAGACTCTCTATCAAACAGCGGATGCATGAGACACTTTATCAGATAGCGGATGCAGGAGTCTCTCCATCAGACAGCGGATGTAGGAGTTTCTCCAGCAGACAGCGGATGCAGGAGTATCTCCATCAGACAGCGGGTGCAGGAGACACTCTATCAGACAGCGGATGCATGAGACTCTCTATCAGACAGCGGATGCAGAAGTCTCTCTATCAGACAGGGGATGCAGGAGACTTTCTATCATACAGCGGATGCAGGGATTCATCTATCAGACAGCGGTTGCATGAGACTCTCTAAAAGACAGCGGATGCAGGAGACTCTCTAAAAGACAGCGGATGCAGGAGACTCTCTATCAGTAAGCGAATGCAGGAGACTCTCTATCAGACAGCAAATGCAGGAGACTCTTTATCAGACAGCGGATGCAGGAGACACTCTATTAGACAGCGGATGCATGAGTCGCTCCATCAGTCAGTGGATGCAGGAGTATCTCCATCAGACAGCGGATGCAGGAGTTTCTCCATCAGACAGCGGATACAGGAGACACTCAATGAGACAGCGGATACAGGAGACTCTCTATCCGACACTATTGCACTCTATTGGGTGCAATTTTCTCGCTTTTGAATTACTTATTTTCCCTGAAGTATACAGAGCTGACTTGTATACTCTATCTAGAGATTGAAAGCATCCATTGAGGGTCAGGGACTTGGCTCTAAATGGGGTGGCTTAAAGACATTTTGTGCAGAAACCAGACCGGATATGCAGGTATCTCCTTGTCAGACATGGGATGCAGGAAATAATCTATCAAACAGCGAGTTCAGGACTTTATCACACAGCGGAGGTAAGCGACTCTATATCAGACAGCAGATGCAGGAGACTCTATCAGACAGCGGATACAGGAGTCTCTCTATCAGACAGCGGATGCAGGAGTCTCTCTATCAGACAGCGGATACAGGAGACTCTCTATCAGACAGTGGATGCAGGAGTATCTCTATCAGACAGCGGATGCAGGAGTCTCTATATGACAGCGGATGCAGGAGACACTCTATCAGACAGCGGATGCAGGAGACTGTCTATCAGACAGCGGATGCAGGAGACACTCTATCAGACAGCGGATACAGGTGTCTCTCCATCAGACAGCGGATGAAAGAGACTCTCTATCAGACAGCAGATGCAGGAGGCTCTTTATCAGACAGCGGATGCAGGAGACTCTCTATCAGACAGCGGATGCAGGAGTTTCTCTTTCAGACAGCGGATGCAGGAAACTCTCTATCTGACAGCGGATGCAGGAGACACTATCAGACAGCGGATGAAGGTGTTTCTCTATCAGACAGCGGATGCAGGAGTCACTCTATCAGACAGCGAATGCAGGAGATTCTCTATCAGACAGCGGATGCAAGAGGCTATCAGACAGCGGATGCAGGAGTCTCTCTATCAGACAGCAGATGCAGGAGACTCTCTATCAGACAGCGGATGCAGGGGACTCTCTAGCAGACAGCGGATGCAGGAGACTCTCTTTCAGACAGCGGATGCAGGAAATTCTCTATCAGACAGGGGATGCAGGAGACACTATCAGACAGCAGATGCAGGAGTCTCTCTATCAGACAGCGGATGCAGGAGTATCTCTATCAGACATCGGATGCAGGAGACACTCTATCCGACAGCAGATGCATGAGTCTCTCTATCAGACAGCAAATACAGGAGTATCTCCATCAGAGAGCGGATGCAGGAGACACTCTATCAGATAGTGGACGCAAGAGACACTCTTTCAGACAGCAGATGCCAGAGACTCTCTACCAGACAGCGGATGCAGGTGTTTCTCTATCAGACAGCGGATGCAGGAGACTCTCTATCAGACAGCGGATGTAGGAGATTCTCTAGCAGACAGCGGATGCAGGAGACTCTCTTTCAGACAGCGGATGCAGGAAATTCTCTATCAGACAGGGGATGCAGGAGACACTATCAGACAGCAGATGCAGGAGTCTCTCCATCAGACAGCGGATGCAGGAGTATCTCTATCAGACATCGGATGCAGGAGACACTCTATCCGACAGCGGATGCATGAGGCTCTTAATCAGACAGCAAATACAGGAGTATCTCCATCAGACAGCGGATGCAAGAGACTCTCTATCAGACAGTGGACGCAAGAGACACTCTATCAGACAGCAGATGCCAGAGACTCTCTACCAGACAGCGGATGCAGGTGTTTCTCTATCAGACAGCGGATGCAGGAGACTGTCTATCAGACAGCGGATGCAGGAGACACTCTATAAGACAGCGGATGCAGGTGGCACTCCATCAGACAGCGGATGAAGGAGACTCTCTATCAAACAGCAGATGCAGGAGGTTCTCTATTAGACAGCGGATGCAAGAGTCTCTATCAAACATCGGATGCATGAAACTCTCTATCAGACAGCGGATGCAGGAGACTCTATCGAAAGCGGATGCAAGAGTCTCTCCATCAGACAGCGGTTTCAGGAGTATCTCCATCAGACAGCGGATGCAGGAGTATCTCCATCAGACAGCGGATGTAGGAGACTCTCTATCAGACAGCGGATGCAGGAGACACTCTATTAGACAGCAGATGCCATAGACTCTCTATCAGACAGCGGATGCAGGTGTTTCTCTATCAGACAGCGGATGCAGGAGTCACTCTATCAGACAGAGAATACAGGAGATTCTCTATCAGACAGCGGATGCAAGAGGCTATCAGACAGGAGATGCAGGAGTCGGTCTATCAGACAGCGTATGCAGAATACACTCTATTAGACAGCGGATGCAGGATACTTTCCAGCAGACAACGGATGCAGGAGACTCACTATCAGAGAGTGGAAGCAGGAGACACTCTATCAAACAGCGGATGCAGGAGTCTCTCCGTCAGACAGCGGATGCGGGAGTATATCCATCAGAGAGAGGATGCAAGAGACACTCTATCAGACAGCGGATGCAGGAGACTCTCTATCAGACAGCCGATGCATAAGACACTCTATCAGACAGCCGATACAGGAGACTCTCAATCAGGCAGCGGCTGCAGGTGTATCTCCATCAGACAGTGGATGCAGGAGTCTCTCTATCAGACAATGGATGCAGCAGACACTCTTAGAGACAGCGGATGCAGGAGCCTCTCTCTCTCTATCTCCTGCATCCGATGTCTGATAGAGTGTATCCTGCATCCGCTGTCTGATAGAGAGTCTCCTGCATTTGCTGTCTGATAGAGATACTCCTGCATCCGCTGTCTGATAGCGAAATTCCTGCATCCGCTGTCTGATAGAGTGTCTCCTGCATCCGCTGTCTGATAGAGATACTCCTGAATCCTCTGTCTGATTGAGAGACTCCTGCATCCGCTGTCTGATGGAGAGACTCCTGCATCCGCTGTCTATTGGATTGTCCCCTGCATCCGCTGTCTGATAGAAAGTCTCCTGCATCTGCTGTCTGAAAAAGAGTCTCCTAATTCCGCTGTCGGATAGAGAGTCTCCTGCATCCGCTGTCTGATAAAGAGTCTCCTGCATCCGCTGTCTGATAGAGTATCTCCTGCAACCGCTGTCTGATACAGAGTCTCCTGCATCCGCTGTCTGAAAGAGACTCTCTTGCATCCGCTGTCTGATAGAGAGTCTCCTGCATTCGCTGTCTGATAGAGAGACTCCAGCATCCGCTGTGTGATAGAGAGACTCCTGCATCTGCTGTCTGATGGAGAAACTCCTACATCCGCTGTCTGATGGAGCGACTCCTGCATCCACTGTCTGATTGAGAGACTCCTGCATACGCTGTCTGATAGAGTGTCTCATGCATCCGCTGTCTGATACAGAGACTACTAAATCCGCTGTCTAATAGAGAGTCTCCTTCATCTGCTCTCTGATAGAGAGTCACCTGCATCGCTGTCTTATAAGAGTGTCTCCTGCATCCACTGTCTGATAAAAGAGTCTCCTGCATCTGCTGTCAGATAGAGAGTCTCCTACATCTGCTGTCTGATAGAGAGCCTCCTGCATCCGCTGTCTGATAGAGTGTCTCCTGCATTCGCTGTCTGATAGAGTGTCTCCTGCATCCGCTGTCTGATAGAGAGTCTCCTGCATCCGCTGTTTGAAATGCAGGAGACTCTCATTCAGACAGCGGATGCAGGAGACTTTCTATCAGACAGCATATGCAGGAGACACTCTATCAGACAGTGGATGCAGGAGACACTATATCAAACAGCGGATGGAGGAGTATCTCCATCAGACAGCGGATGCAGGAGTATCTCCATCAGACAGCGGATACAGAAGTATCTCCTTCAGACAGCAGATACAGGAATATCTCCATTAGACAGCAGATGCAAGATGCACTCTATCAGACAACGGATGCAGGGGACTTTCTATCAGACAGCGAATGCCCAAGAGTCTCTATCAGACAGCTGATGCAGGAGATTGATGATACACTCTATTAGACAGCGGATGCAGGACTCTTTCAATTAGACAGCGGATGCAGGAGTATCTCCATCAGACAGCGGATGCAGGAGAGTCTCTTTCAGACAGCGGATGCAACTGTCCCTCTATCAGACAGCGGATGCAGGTGTCTCTCTATCAGACAGCGGATGCAGGAATATCTCCATCAGACAGCGGATGCAGGAGTCTATCAATCAGACAATGGATGCAGGAGATACTCTATCAGACAGCGGATGCAGGAGACCCTCTATCAGACAGCGAATACAGGAAACACTCTATCAGACAGTGGAAGCAGGAAACTCTCTATCAGACAGCGGATTCAGGAGGCTCTCTATAAGACTGCGGATGCAGGAGTCTCTCTATCAGACAGCTGATTCAGGAGACACTCTATCAGACAGCAGATGCAGGAGACACTCTATCCGACAGCGGATGCAGGAGTTTCTCCATCAGACAGCGGATGCAGTGTATCTCCATCAGACAGCAGATGCAGGAGTATTTCTTTCAGACAGCAGATGCAGGAGACTCTATCAGACAGCGGATGCAGGAGTCTCTTTATCAGACAGCGGATGCATGAGTATCTCTATCAGACAGCTGATGCAGGAAACTTTCTATCAGACAGCGGATGCAGAAGACTCTCTATCAGACAGCGGATACAGGAGTCACTCTATCAGACAACGGATGCAGGCGACTCTCGATCAGACAGCGAATGTAGGAGACTCTCTATCAGCCAGCAGATGCAAGAGACACTCTATCAGACAGCGGATGCAGGATTATCTCCATCAAACAGCCGATGCAGGAGACTCTCTATCTGACAGCGAATGCAGGAGACTCTCTATAAGACAGCGGATGCAGAAGTCTCTCCTGCAGAAGTCTCTCCATCAGACAGCGGATGCAGGAGATACTCTTTAAGTCAGCGGATGCAGTTGTCTCTCTATCAAACAACGGATGCAGGAGACTCTTTATCAGACAGCGGATGCAGGAGACTCTATCAGACAAGAGATGCAGGAGACACTCTATCAGATAGCGGATGAAGGAGACTCCCTATCAGACAGCGAATACAGGAAACACTCTATCAGACAGCGGATGCAGGAGACTTTCTATCAGACCAGACAGCGGATGCAGGAGACTCTCTATTAGACAGCGGATGCAGTAGTCTCTGTATCAGACAGCGGATGCATGAGACACACTATAAGACAGCGTATGCAGGAGTCTCTCAATCAGACAGTGTATGCAGGAGTCGCTCCATCAGATAGCGGATGTAGGAGTTTCTCCATCAGACAGCGGATGCAGGAGACTTTCTATCTGACAGTGGATGCAGGAGTCTTTCTAACACACAGCGGATGCAGGAGTCTCTCTATCAGACAACGAATGCAGGAGACTCAATATCAGACAGCGGATTCAGGAGTATCTCTATCAGACAGCGGATGCAGGAGTCTTTCTATTAAACAGAGAATGCAGGAGATTCTCTATCAGACAGTGGATGCAGGAGGCTCTCTGTCAGACAGCGGATGCAGGAGTCTCTCCATCAGACAGCTGGTGCAGGAGACACTCTATCAGACAGCGGATGCAGGAGACTCTCAATCAGACAGCGGATGCAGGAGTCTGTCTTTCAGACAGCGGATGCAGGAGACTCTCTATCAGACAGCGGATGCAGGAGACTCTCTCTAAAACAGTGGATGCAGGAGTATCTCTATCAGACATCGGATGCAGAATATTCTCTATCAGACAGCGAATGCAGGAGACACTTTATCAGACAGCTGATGCAGGAGTCTCTCCATCAGACAGCGGATGTAGGAGTTTCTCCAACAGTCATCGGATGCAGGAGTTTCTCCATCAGACAGCCGATGCAGGAGACACTTTATCAGACAGCGGATGCAGGAGACTCAATATCAGACATCGGATGCAGGAGACTTTCTATCAGATAGCGGATGCAGGGGACCATCTATCAGACAGCGGTTGCAGGAGACTCTCTATCAGACAGTGGATGCAGGAGGCTCCCTATCAGACAGCAGATGCATACGACTCTCCATCAGACAGCGGATGCAGGAGTGCCTCCATCAGACAGTGGATGCAGGAGACACTCTATCAGACAGCGTACACAGGAGACTCTCTATCAGACATCGGGTGCAGGAGACTTTCTATCAGACAGCAGATGCAGGGGACCATCTATCAGACAGGGGTTGCAGGAGACACTCTATCAGTCAGCGGATGCAGGTGTCTCTCTATCAAACAACAGATGCAGAAGACTTTATATCAGACAGCAGATGCAGGAAACTCTATCAGACAGCGGATGCAGGAGACTCTCTATCAGACCGGCGATGCAGGAGTCGCTCTATCAGACAGCGAACTGCAGGAGAAACTCTATCAGACAGCGGATGCAAGAGTCTCTCTATAAGACAGCGGATGCAGGAGTATCTCTATCAGACAGCGGATGCAGGAGTCTCTCTATCAGACAGCGGATGCAGGAGACACTCTATCAGACAGCGGATGCAGGAGACTGTCTATCAGACAGCCGATGTAGGAGACACTCTATCAGACAACGAATACAGGTGTCTCTCAATCAGACAGCGGAAGAAAGAGACTATCTATCAGACAGCAGATGCATGAGGCTCTCTATCAGACAGCGGATGCAGGAGACTCTCTATCAGAAAGCAGATGCAGGAAACTCTCTATCAGACAGCGGATGCAGGAGACACTATCAGACAGCGGAAGCAGGTGATTCTCCATCAGACAGCGGATGCAGGAGTATCTCCATCAGACCGCGAATACAGGAGTATCTCCATCAGACTGCGGATGCAGGAGACTTTCTATCAGACCGCGGACGCAGGAGACACTCTATCAGAGAGCAGATGACAGAGACTCTCTATCAGACAGCGGATGCAGGTGTTTCTCTATCAGACAGCGGATGCAGGAGTCTCTCTATCAGACAGAAAATGCCAAAGATTCTCCATCAGACATCGGATGCAGGAGTCTCTCTATCAGACAGCGGATACAGGAGACTCTCTATCAGACAGCGGATGCAGGATTATCTCTATCAGACAGCGGATGCAGGAGTCTCTCTATCAGACAGCGGATGCAGGAGACTTTCTATCAGAAAGAGGAGGCAGGAGACTGTCTATCAGACAGCGGATGCAGGAGACACTCTATCAGACAGCCGATGCAGGTGTCTCTCCATCAGACAGCGGATAAAGGAGACTCTATACCAGACAGCAGATGCAGGAGGCTCTCTATCAGACAGCGGATGCAGGAGTCTCTCTATCAGACAACGGATGCAGGATACTCTATATCAGACAGCGGATGCAGGAGTATCTCCATCAGACAGCGGATGCAGAAGTCTCTCTGTCAGACAGCGGATGCAGGTGTCTCTCCATCAGACAGTGGATGCAGGAGTCTCTCCATCAGACAGCAAATACAGGAGATACTCTTTCGGTCAGAGGATGCAGGTGTCTCTCTATCAAACAACGGATGCAGGAGACTCTTAATCAGACAGCGGATGCAGGAGACTCTCTATCAGACAGTCTCTTGCATCCGCTGTCTGATAGAGTGTCTCCTGCATCTGCTCTCTGATAGAGTGTCTCCTGCATCCGCTGTCTGATAGAGTGTCTCCTACATCGGATGTCTAATAGACAGTCTCTTGAATCCGCTGTCTGATAGAGTGTCTCCTGCATCCGCTGTCTGATAGAGACTTCTGCATCCGCTGTCTGATAGAGATACTCCTGCATCCGCTGTCTTATAGAGCGACTCCTGCATCCGCTGTCTGAAAGAGTGTCTCCTGCAGTCCGCTGTCTGATAGACTGACTCCTGCATTCCCGGTCAGACAGCGGATGCAGGAGAAACTATCAGACAGCGGATGCAGGAGTCTCTCCATCAGACAGCGGATGCAGGAGTATCTCTATCAGACAGCGGATGCAGGAGTCTCTCTATTAAACAGAGAATGCAGGAGATTCTCTATCAGACAGTGGATGCAGGAGGCTCTCTATCAGACAGCGGATGCAGGAGTCTCTCTTTCAGACAGCGGATGCAGGAGACACTCTATTAGACAGCCGATGCAGGATACTTTCCAGCAGAAAGCGGATGCAGGAGACTCTGTATCAGAAGCCGATGCTTGAGACTCTATATAAGACAGCGGATGCAGTAGACTCACTATCAGAGAGCGGATGCGGGAGTATCTCCATCAGAGAGCGGATGCAGGAGACACTCTATCAGACAGCGGTTGCATGAGACTCTCTATCAGATAACGGATGCAGGAGACTCTCTATCAGACAGCGGATACATGAGACTCTCTATCAGACAGCTGATGCAGGAGACTCTCTATCAGACAGCGGATGCAGGAGACACTCTTTCCGACAGCGGATGCAGGAGTTTCTCCATCAGACAGCGGATGCAGTGTATCTCCATCAGACAGCAGATGCAGGAGTATTTCTTTCAGACAGCGGATGCAGGAGACTCTATCAGACAGCGGATGCAGGAGTCTCTTTATCAGACAGCGGATGCATGAGTATCTCTATCAGACAGCTGATGCAGGAAACTCTCTATCAGACAGCGGATGCAGAAGACTCTCTATCAGACAGCGGATACAGGAGTCACTCTATCAGACAACGGATGCAGGCGACTCTCGATCAGACAGCGAATGTAGGAGACTCTCTATCAGACAGCAGATGCAAGAGACACTCTATCAGACAACGGATGCAGGATTATCTCCATCAAACAGCCGATGCAGGAGACTCTCTATCTGACAGCGAATGCAGGAGACTCTCTATAAGACAGCGGATGCAGAAGTCTCTCCATCAGACAGCGGATGCAGAAGTCTCTCCATCAGACAGCGGATGCAGGAGATACTCTTTAAGTCAGCGGATGCAGTTGTCTCTCTATCAAACAACGGATGCAGGAGACTCTTTATCAGACAGCGGATGCAGGAGACTCTATCAGACAAGAGATGCAGGAGACACTCTATCAGATAGCGGAAAAAGGAGACTACCTATCAGACAGCGAATACAGGAAACACTCTATCAGACAGCGGATGCAAGCGACTTTCTATCAGACCAGACAGCGGATGCAGGAGACTCTCTATTAGACAGCGGATGCAGTAGTCTCTGTATCAGACAGCGGATGCATGAGACACACTATAAGACAGCGTATGCAGGAGTCTCTCAATCAGACAGTGTATGCAGGAGTCGCTCCATCAGACAGCGGATGTAGGAGTTTCTCCATCAGACAGCGGATGCAGGAGACTCTCTATCGGACAGCGGATGCAGGAGACTTTCTATCTGACAGTGGATGCAGGAGTCTTTCTATCACACAGCGGATGCAGGAGTCTCTCTATCAGACAGCGAATGCAGGAGACTCAATATCAGACAGCGGATTCAGGAGTATCTCTATCAGACAGCGGATGCAGGAGTCTTTCTATCAGACAGCAGATGCAGGAGACACTCTATCAGACAGCGGATGCAGGAGTATCTCCATCAGACAGCGGATGCAGAAGTCTCTCTATCAGACAGCGGATGCAGGAGTCTCTCCATCAGACAGCGGATGCAGGAGTCTCTCCATCAGACAGCGGATACAGAAGTATCTCCTTCAGACAGCGGATGCAGGATTATCTCCATCAGACAGCGGATGCAGAAGTCTCTCTGTCAGACAGCGGATGCAGGAGTCTCTCCATCAGACAGCTGGTGCAGGAGACACTCTATCAGACAGCGGATGCAGGAGACTCTCAATCAGACAGCGGATGCAGGAGTCTGTCTTTCAGACAGCGGATGCAGGAGACTCTCTATCAGACAGCGGATGCAGGAGACTCTCCCTAAAACAGTGGATGCAGGAGTATCTCTATCAGACATCGGATGCAGAATATTCTCTATCAGACAGCGAATGCAGGAGACACTTTATCAGACAGCGGATGCAGGAGTCTCTCCATCAGACAGCGGATGTAGGAGTTTCTCCAACAGTCATCGGATGCAGGAGTATCTCCATCAGACAGCCGATGCAGGAGACACTCTATCAGACAGCGGATGCAGGAGACTCAATATCAGACATCGGATGCAGGAGACTTTCTATCAGATAGCGGATGCAGGGGACCATCTATCAGACAGCGGTTGCAGGAGACTCTCTATCAGACAGCGGATGCAGGAGGCTCCCTATCAGACAACAGATGCATACGACTCTCCATCAGACAGCGGATGCAGGAGTGTCTCCATCAGACAGTGGATGCAGGAGACACTCTATCAGACAGCGTACACAGGAGACTCTCTATCAGACATCGGATGCAGGAGACTTTCTATCAGACAGCGGATGCAGGGGACCATCTATCAGACAGGGGTTGCAGGAGACACTCTATCAGTCAGCGGATGCAGGTGTCTCTCTATCAAACAACGGATGCAGAAGACTTTATATCAGACAGCGGATGCAGGAGACTCTATCAGACAGCGGATGCAGGAGACTCTCTATCAGACCGGGGATGCAGGAGTCGCTCTATCAGACAGCGAACTGCAGGAGAAACTCTATCAGACAGCGGATGCAAGTGTCTCTCTATAAGACAGCGGATGCAGGAGTCACTCTATCAGACAGCGGATGCAGGAGTCTCTCTATCAGACAGCGGATGCAGGAGACACTCTATCAGACAGCGGATGCAGGAGACTGTCTATCAGACAGCCGATGTAGGAGACACCCTATCAGACAACGAATACAGGTGTCTCTCCATCAGAAAGCGGAAGAAAGAGACTATCTATCAGACAGCAGATGCAGGAGGCTCTCTATCAGACAGCAGATGCAGGAGTCTCTCTATCAGACAGCGGATGCAGGAGACTCTCTATCACACATCGGATGCAGGAGACTCTCTATCAGACAGCAGATGCAGGAAACTCTCTATCAGACAGTGGATGCAGGAGACACTATCAGACAGCCGAAGCAGGTGATTCTCCATCAGACAGCGGATGCAGGAGTATCTCCATCAGACCGCGAATACAGGAGTATCTCCATCAGACTGCGGATGTAGGAGACTTTCTATCAGACCGCGGACGCAGGAGACACTCTATCAAAGAGCAGATGCCAGAGACTCTCTATCAGACAGCGGATGCAGGTGTTTCTCTATCAGACAGCGGATGCAGGAGTCTCTCTATCAGACAGAAAATGCCAAAGATTCTCCATCAGACAGCGGATGCAGGAGTCTCTCTATCAGACAGCGGATACAGGAGACTCTCTATCAGACAGCGGATGCAGGATTATCTCTATCAGACAGCGGATGCAGGAGTCTCTCTATCAGACAGCGGATGCAGGAGACTTTCTATCAGAAAGAGGAGGCAAGAGACTGTCTATCAGACAGCGGATGCAGGAGACACTCTATCAGACAGCCGATGCAGGTGTCTCTCCATCAGACAGCGGATAAAGGGGACTCTATACCAGACAGCAGATGCAGGAGGCACTCTATCAGACAGCGGATGCAGGAGACTCTCTATCAGACAACGGATGCAGGATACTCTATATCAGACAGCGGATGCAGGAGTATCTCCATCAGACAGCGGATGCAGAAGTCTCTCTGTCAGACAGCGGATGCAGGAGTCTCTCCATCAGACAGTGGATGCAGGAGTCTCTCCATCAGACAGCAAATACAGGAGATACTCTTTCGGTCAGAGGATGCAGGTGTCTCTCTATCAAACAATATGCAGGAGTATCTCTATCAGACAGCGGATGCAGAAGTCTCTATCAGACAGCGGATGCAGGAGACTCTTTATCAGACAGCGGATGCAGGAGACTCTCTATCAGACAGTCTCTTGCATCCGCTGTCTGATAGAGTGTCTCCTGCATCTGCTCTCTGATAGAGTGTCTCCTGCATCCGCTGTCTGATAGAGACTTCTGCATCCGCTGTCTGATAGAGATACTCCTGCATCCGCTGTCTTATAGAGCGACTCCTGCGTCCGCTGTCTGATAGAGTGTCTCCTGCAGTCAGCTGTCTGATAGACTGACTCCTGCATTCCCGGTCAGACAGCGGATGCAGGAGAAACTATCAGACAGCGGATGCAGGAGTCTCTCCATCAGACAGCGGATGCAGGAGTATCTCTCAGACAGCGGATGCAGGAGTCTCTCTATTAAACAGAGAATGCTGGAGATTCTCTATCAGACAGTGGATGCAGGAGGCTCTCTATCAGACAGCGGATGCAGGAGTCTCTCTTTCAGACAGCGGATGCAGGAGACACTATATTAGACAGCCGATGTAGGATACTTTCCAGCAAACAGCGGATGCAGGAGACTCTGTATCAGAAGCCGATGCTAGAGACTCTATATCAGACAGCGGATGCAGTAGACTCACTATCAGAGAGCGGATGCGGGAGTATCTCCATCAGAGAGCGGATGCAGAAGACACTCTATCAGACAGCGGATGCATGAGACTCTCTATCAGATAACGGATGCAGGAGACTCTCTATCAGACAGCGGATACATGAGACTCTCTATCAGACAGCGGATACATGAGACTCTCTATCAGACAGCTGATGCAGGAGACTCTCTATCAGACAGCGGATGCATGAGACACTCTATCAGACAGCCGATACCGGAGACTCTCAATCAGACAGAGGATGCAGGAGTATCTCCATCAGACAGCGGATGCAGGAGTATCTCCATCAGACAGTGGATGCAGGAGACACTCTATCAAAAAGCAGATGCAGAAGTATCTCCATCAGACAGCGGATGCAGGAGTCTCAATATCAGACAGCGGATGCAAGAGAATCTCTATCAGAAATCGGATGCAGGAGACTCTCTATCATACAGCGGATGCAGTAAACTCTCTATCAGACAGCGGATGCAGGAGACACTATCAGACAGCGGATGCAGGAGTCTCTCCATCAGACAGCGGATTTAGGAGTTTCTCCAGCAGACAGCGGATGCAGGAGTATCTCCATCATAGAGCGAATGCAGGAGACACTCTATCAGACAGCGGATGCAGAAGACTCTCTATCAGACAGCGGATGCAGAAGTCTCTCGATCAGACAGCGGATGCAGGGGACTTTCTATCAGACAGCGAATGCAGGGGACCATCTATCAGACAGCGGTTGCAGGAGACTGTTTATCAGACAGCGGATGCAGGAGGCTATCTATCAGACAGCGGATGCAGACGACTCTCCATCAGACAGCGGACGCAGGAGTGTCTCCATCAGACAGCGGATGCAGGAGACATTCTATCATACAGCGGATGCAGGAGACTCTCTATCAGACAGCGGATGCAGGAGACACTCTATCAGACAGCGGATGCAGGAGATACTCTATCAGACAGCGGATGCATGAGTCTCTCCATCAGACAACGGATGCAGGAGTATCTCCATCCGACAGCAGAACCAGGAGTTTCTCCATCGGACAGCGGATACAGGAGACAATCTCAGACTGCGGATGCAGGAGTCTCTCTATCAGACAGCGGATGCAGGAGATACTCTTCAAGTCATCGGATGCAGTTGTCTCTCTATCAAACAACGGATGCAGGAGACTCTTTATCAGACAGCGGATGCAGGAGACTCTATCAGACAAGAGATGCAGGAGACTCTCTATCAGACAGCAGATGCAGGAGAGTCTCTATCAGACAGCGTACAAAGGAGACTCTCTATCAGACAGCGGATGCAGGAGTATCTCCATCAGACCGGGGATGCAACGAGTCGCTCCATCAGATCGGGGATGCAGGAGACACTCTATCAGACAGCGGATGCAGGAGACTCTCTATGAGACAGCGGATGCAGGAGTATCTCAATCAGACTGTGGATGCATGAGTCTCTCTATCAGACAGCGGATGCAGAAAACACTCTATCAGACAGCGGATGCAGAAAACACTCTATCAGACAGCGGATGCAGGAGACTGTCTATCAGACAACGATAACAGGTGTCTCTCCATCAGACAGCGGATGAAGAGACTATCTTTCAGACAGCAGATGCAGGAGGCTCTCTATCAGACAGCGGATGCAGGAGTATCTCTATCAGACAGCGGATGAAGGAGACTTTATATCAGACAGCGGATGCAGGAAACTCTCTATCAGACAGCGGATGCAGGAGACACTACTAGACAGCATATGCAGGAGTCTCTCCATCAGACAGCGGATGCAGGAGTATCTCCATCAGACAGCGAATACAGGATTATCTCCATCAGAAAGCGGATGCAGGAGACACTCTATCAGACAGCAGATGCCAGAGACTCTCTATCAGACAGCGAATGCAGGTGTTTCTCTATCAGACAGCGGATGCTGGAGTCTATTTTTCAGACAGCTGATACAGGAGACTCTCTATCAGACAGTGGATGCAGGAGACTCTCTCTCAGACAGTGGATGCAGGAGTATCTCTATCAGACATCGGATGCAGGATACTCTCTATCAGACAGCCGATGCAGGAGACACTTTATCAGACAGCTGATGCAGGAGTCTCTCCATCAGACAGCGGATGTGGGAATTTCCCCAACAGACAGCGGATGCAGGAGTATCTCCATCACACAGCGGATGCAGGAGACACTCTATTAGACAGCGGATGCAGATGACTCTCTATCAGACATCGGATGCAGGAGACTTTCTATCAGACAGCGGATGCAGGAGGCTCCCTATCAGACAGCGGATGCATATGACTCTCCATCAGACAGCGGATGCAGGAGTGTCTTCATCAGACAGTGGATGCAGGAGGCACTCTATCATAGAGCGGATGCAGGAGACTCTCTAAATAACAGCGGATGCAGGAGACTCTCTATCAGTAAGCGAATGCAGGAGACTCTCTATCAGACAGCGGATGCAGGAGACTCTCCATCAGACAGTGGATGCAGGAGACACTCTATCAAAAAGCAGATGCAGAAGTATCTCCATCAGACAGCGGATGCAGGAGTCTCAATATCAGACAGCGGATGCAAGAGAATCTCTATCAGAAATCGGATGCAGGAGACTCTCTATCATACAGCGGATGCAGTAAACTCTCTATCAGACAGCGGATGCAGGAGACACTATCAGACAGCGGATGCAGGAGTCTCTCCATCAGACAGCGGATTTAGGAGTTTCTCCAGCAGACAGCGGATGCAGGAGTATCTCCATCATAGAGCGAATGCAGGAGACACTCTATCAGACAGCGGATGCAGAAGACTCTCTATCAGACAGCGGATGCAGAAGTCTCTCGATCAGACAGCGGATGCAGGGGACTTTCTATCAGACAGCGAATGCAGGGGACCATCTATCAGACAGCGGTTGCAGGAGACTGTTTATCAGACAGCGGATGCAGGAGGCTATCTATCAGACAGCGGATGCAGACGACTCTCCATCAGACAGCGGACGCAGGAGTGTCTCCATCAGACAGCGGATGCAGGAGACATTCTATCATACAGCGGATGCAGGAGACTCTCTATCAGACAGCGGATGCAGGAGACACTCTATCAGACAGCGGATGCAGGAGATACTCTATCAGACAGCGGATGCATGAGTCTCTCCATCAGACAACGGATGCAGGAGTATCTCCATCCGACAGCAGAACCAGGAGTTTCTCCATCGGACAGCGGATACAGGAGACAATCTCAGACTGCGGATGCAGGAGTCTCTCTATCAGACAGCGGATGCAGGAGATACTCTTCAAGTCATCGGATGCAGTTGTCTCTCTATCAAACAACGGATGCAGGAGACTCTTTATCAGACAGCGGATGCAGGAGACTCTATCAGACAAGAGATGCAGGAGACTCTCTATCAGACAGCAGATGCAGGAGAGTCTCTATCAGACAGCGTACAAAGGAGACTCTCTATCAGACAGCGGATGCAGGAGTATCTCCATCAGACCGGGGATGCAACGAGTCGCTCCATCAGATCGGGGATGCAGGAGACACTCTATCAGACAGCGGATGCAGGAGACTCTCTATGAGACAGCGGATGCAGGAGTATCTCAATCAGACTGTGGATGCATGAGTCTCTCTATCAGACAGCGGATGCAGAAAACACTCTATCAGACAGCGGATGCAGAAAACACTCTATCAGACAGCGGATGCAGGAGACTGTCTATCAGACAACGATAACAGGTGTCTCTCCATCAGACAGCGGATGAAGAGACTATCTTTCAGACAGCAGATGCAGGAGGCTCTCTATCAGACAGCGGATGCAGGAGTATCTCTATCAGACAGCGGATGAAGGAGACTTTATATCAGACAGCGGATGCAGGAAACTCTCTATCAGACAGCGGATGCAGGAGACACTACTAGACAGCATATGCAGGAGTCTCTCCATCAGACAGCGGATGCAGGAGTATCTCCATCAGACAGCGAATACAGGATTATCTCCATCAGAAAGCGGATGCAGGAGACACTCTATCAGACAGCAGATGCCAGAGACTCTCTATCAGACAGCGAATGCAGGTGTTTCTCTATCAGACAGCGGATGCTGGAGTCTATTTTTCAGACAGCTGATACAGGAGACTCTCTATCAGACAGTGGATGCAGGAGACTCTCTCTCAGACAGTGGATGCAGGAGTATCTCTATCAGACATCGGATGCAGGATACTCTCTATCAGACAGCCGATGCAGGAGACACTTTATCAGACAGCTGATGCAGGAGTCTCTCCATCAGACAGCGGATGTGGGAATTTCCCCAACAGACAGCGGATGCAGGAGTATCTCCATCACACAGCGGATGCAGGAGACACTCTATTAGACAGCGGATGCAGATGACTCTCTATCAGACATCGGATGCAGGAGACTTTCTATCAGACAGCGGATGCAGGAGGCTCCCTATCAGACAGCGGATGCATATGACTCTCCATCAGACAGCGGATGCAGGAGTGTCTTCATCAGACAGTGGATGCAGGAGGCACTCTATCATAGAGCGGATGCAGGAGACTCTCTAAATAACAGCGGATGCAGGAGACTCTCTATCAGTAAGCGAATGCAGGAGACTCTCTATCAGACAGCGGATGCAGGAGACTCTCTATCAGACAGCGGTTGCAGGAGACACTCTATCAGACAGCGGATGCATGAGTCTCTCCATCAGACAGCGTATGCAGGAGTATCTCCATCAGAAAGCGGATGCAGGAGTTTCTCCATCAGACATCGGATACAGGAGACACTCAATCAGACAGCGGATACAGGAGACTCTCTATCAGACACTATTGCACTCTATTGGGTGCAATTTTCTCGCTTTTGAATAACTTATTCACCCTGAAGTATACAGAGCTGACTTGTATACTCTATCTAGAGATTGAAAGCATCCATTGAGGGTCAGGGACTTGGCTCTAAATAGGGTGGCTTAATGAAATTTTGTGCAGAAATCAGACCGAATATGCAGGTATCTCTATTATCAGACATGGGATGCAGGAGACAATCTATCAAACAGCGAGTTCAGGACTTTATCAGACAGCGGATGTAGGAGAAACTCTAATAGACAGGAGATGCAAGAGTCTCTATCAGTCAGTGGATGCAGGAGAAACTCTATCAGAGAGGAGATGCAGGAGTATCTCCATCAGGCAGCGGATACAGGAGACACTCCATCAGACAGGAAATGCAGGTTTCTCTCTATCAGACAGCGAATACAGGAGACACTCTCAGACTGCGGATGCAGGAGTCTCTCTATCAGACAGCGGATGCAGGAGATACTCTTTCAGTCAGCGGATGCAGGTGTCTCTCTATCAAACAACGGATGCAGGAGACTCTATATCAGACAGCGGATGCAGGAGACTCTATCAGACAGCGGATGCAGGAGACTCTCTATCAGACAGCGGATGCAGGAGACTCTCTATCAGACAGCGTACACAGGAGACTCTCTATCAGACAGCAGATGCATGAGTATCTCCATCAGACCGGGGATGCAGGAGTCGCTCTATCAGACAGCGGACTGCAGGAGACACTCTATCAGACAGCGGATGCAAGAGTCTCTCTATAAGACAGCTGATGCAGGAGTATCTCTATCAGACAGCGGATGCAGGAGTATCTCCATCAGACCGCGAATACAGGAGTATCTCCATCAGACTGCGGATGCAGGATACTCTCTATCAGACAGCGGATGCAGGAGTCTCTTTATCAGACAGCGGATGCAGGAGACTCTCTATCAGACAGCAGATTCAGGAGACTCTCTATCAGACAGCGGATGCAGGAGTCTTTCTATCAGAGAACATATGCAGGAGACACTCTATCAGACAGCAGAAGCAGGAGTATCTCCATCAGACAGCGGATGCGAAATCTCTCTGTCAGACAGCGGATGCAGGAGTCTCTCCATCAGACAGCGGATGCAGGAGTCTCTCAATCAGACAGCGGTTACAGGAGATACTCTTTCGGTCAGAGGATGCAGGTGTCTCTCTATCAAACAACGGATGCAGGAGACTCTTTATCAGTCAGCCGATGCAGGAGACTCTCTATCAGACAGCGGATGCAGGAAACTTTCTATCAGAGAGCGTACACGGGAGACTCTCTATCAACAGCGGATGCAGGAGTATCTCCATCAGACCAGGAATGCAGGAGTCAGTCTATTAGACAGCGGACTGCAGGAGACACTCTATCAGACAGCGGATGCAGGAGTCGCTTTATAAGACAGCGGATGCAGGAGTATCTCTATCAGACAGCGGATGAGAAGTCTCTATCAGACAGCGGATGCAGGAGACACTCTATCAGACAGCGGATGCAAGAGACTATCTATTAGACAGCCGATGTAGGAGACACTCTATCAGACAACGAATACAGGTGTCTCTCCATTAGACAGCGGATGAAAGAGACTATCTATCAGACAGCAGATGCAGGAGGCTCTCTATCAGACAGCGGATGCAGGAGTCTCTCTATCAGACAGCGGATGCAGGAGACTATCAGACAGCGGATGCAGGAGACTCTCTATCAGACAGCGGATGCAGGAAACTCTCTATCAGACAGCGGATGCAGGAGACACTATCAGACAGCGGATGCAGGAGTCTCTCCATCAGACAGCAGATGCAGGAGTATCTCCATCAGACCGCGAATACAGGAGTATCTCCATCAGACAGCGGATGCAGGAGACTCTCTATCAGACAGCAGATGCAGGAGACACTCTATCAGACAGCAGATGCCAGAGACTCTCTATCAGACAGCGGATGCAGGTGTTTCTCTATCAGACAGCGTATGCAGGAGTCTCTCTATTAGACAGAAAATGCCAGAGATTTTCCATCAGACAGCGGATGCAGGAGTCTCTCTATCAGACAGCGGATACAGGAGACTCTATCAGACAGCAGATGCGGGAGTATCTCCATCAGAGAGCAGATGCAGGAGACACTCTATCAGACAGCGGATGAAGGAGACTCTCTACCAGACAGCGGATGCAGGAGTCTCTCTATCAGACAGCGGATGCAGGAGACTATCAGACAGCGGATGCAGGAGACTCTCTATCAGACAGCGGATGCAGGAAACTCTCTATCAGACAGCGGATGCAAGAGACACTATCAGACAGCGGATGCAGGAGTCTCTCCATCAGACAGCAGATGCAGGAGTATCTCCATCAGACCGCGAATACAGGAGTATCTCCATCAGACAGCGGATGCAGGAGACTCTCTATCAGACAGCAGATGCAGGAGACACTCTATCAGACAGCAGATGCCAGAGACTCTCTATCAGACAGCGGATGCAGGTGTTTCTCTATCAAACAGCGGATGCAGGAGTCTCTCTATTAGACAGAAAATGCCAGAGATTTTCCATCAGACAGCGGATGCAGGAGTCTCTCTATCAGACAGCGGATACAGGAGACTCTATCAGACAGCGGATGCGGGAGTATCTCCATCAGAGAGCAGATGCAGGAGACAATCTATCAGACAGCGGATGAAGGAGACTCTCTACCAGACAGCGGATGAAGGAGACTCTCTATCAGACAGCGGATACATGAGACTCTCTATCAGACAGCGGATGCAGGAGACTCTCTATCAGACAGCGGATGCATGAGACACTCAATCAGACAGCCGATACCGGAGACTCTCATTCAGACAGAGGATGCAGGAGGCTCTCTATCAGACAGCGGATGCAGGAGTCTCTCTATCAGACAGCGGATGCAGGAGACTCTATCAGACAGCAGATGCAGGAAACTCTTTCTCATACAGCGGATGCAGGAGACACTGTCAGACAGCGGATGCAGGAGTCTCTCCATCAGACAGCGGATGCAGGAGTCTCTCCATCAGACAGCGGATGCAGGAGTCTCTCCATCAGACAGCGGATGCAGGAGTATCTCCATCACACAGCGAATACAGGAGTGTCTCCATCAGACAGCGGATGCAGAAGACTCTCTATCAGACATCGGATGCAGGAGACTTTCTATCAGACAGCGGATGCAGGAGGCTCCCTATCAGACAGCGGATGCATACGACTCTCCATCAGACAGCGGATGCAGGAGTGTCTCCATCAGACACTGGATGCAGGAGACACTCTTTCATACAGCGGATGCAGGAGACTCTCTAAAAGACAGCGGATGCAGGAGACTCTCTATCAGTAAGCGAATGCAGGAGACTCTCTATCAGACAACGGATGCAGGAGACTCTCTATCAGACAGCGGTTGCAGGAGACACTCTATCAGACAGCGGATGCATGAGTCTCTCCATCAGACAGCGGATGCAGGAGTGTCTCCATCAGAAAGCGGATGCAGGAGTTTCTCCATCAGACATCGGATACAGGAGACACTCAATCAGACAGCGGATACAGGAGACTCTCTATCAGACACTATTGCACTCTATTTGGTGCAAATTTCTCCCTTTTGAAAAACTTATTTACCCTGAAGTATACAGAGCTGACTTGTATACTCTATCTAGAGATTGAAAGCATCCATTGAGGGTCAGGGACTTGGCTCTAAATGGGGTGGCTTAATGAAATTTTGTGCAGAAATCAGACCGGATATGCAGGTATCTCTATTACCAGACATGGGATGCAGGAGACAATCTATCAAACAGCGAGTTCTGGACTTTATTAGACAGCGGATGTAGGAGAAACTCTAATAGACAGGAGATGCAAGAGTCTCTATCAGTCAGTGGATGCAGGAGTAACTCTATCAGAGAGGAGATGCAGGAGTATCTCCATCAGGCAGCGGATGCAGGAGACACTCCATCAGACAGGAAATGCAGGTTTCTCTCTATCAGACAGCGAATACAGGAGACACTCTCAGACTGCGGATGCAGGAGTCTCTCTATCAGACAGCGGATGCAGGAGATACTCTTTCAGTCAGCGGATGCAGGTGTCTCTCTATCAAACAACGGATGCAGGAGACTCTATATCAGACAGCAGATGCAGGAGACTCTTTCAGACAGCGGATGCAGGAGACTCTATCAGACAGCGTACACAGAAGACTCTCTATCAGACAGCGGATGCAGGAGTATCTCCATCAGACCCGGGATGCAGGAGTCGCTCTATCAGACAGCGGACTGCAGGAGACACTCTTTCAGACAGCGGATGCAAGAGTCTCTCTATAAGACAGCGGATGCAGGAGTCTCTCTATCAGACAGCGGATGCAGGAGACACTCTATCAGACAGCGGATGCAGGAGACTGTCTATCAGACAGCCGGTGTAGGAGACTCTCTATCAGACAACGAATACAGGTGTCTCTCCATCAGACAGTGGAAGAAAGAGACTATCTATCAGACAGCAGATGCAGGAGGCTCTCTATCAGACAGCGGATGCAGGAGTCTCTCTATCAGACAGCGGATGCAGGAGACTCTCTATCAGACAGCGGATGCAGGAGACTCTCTATCAGACAGCGGATGCAGGAAACTCTCTATCAGACAGCGGATGCAGGAGACACTATCAGACAGCGGATGCAGGTGTCTCTCCATCAGACAGCGGATGCAGGAGTATCTCCATCAGACCGCGAATACAGGAGTATCTCCATCAGACTGCGGATGCAGGAGACTCTCTATCAAACAGCGGACGCAGGAGACTCTCTATCAGACAGCGGATGCAGGAGATACTCTATCAGACAGCGGATGCATGAGTCTCTCCATCAGACAGCGGATGCAGGTGATTCTCTATCATACAGCGGATGCAGGAGTCTCTCTATCAGACAGAAAATGCCAGAGATTCTCCATCAGACAGCAGATGCAGGAGTCTCTCTATCAGACAGCGGATGCAGGAGTCTCTCTATCAGACAGCAGATGCAGGAGACACTCTATCAGACAGCCGATGCAGGTGTCTCTCCATCAGACAGCGGATAAAGGAGACTCTATACTAGACAGCAGATGCAGGAGGCTCTCTATCAGACAGCGGATGCAGGAGTCTCTCTATCAGACAGCGGATGCAGGATACTCTCTATCAGACAGCGGATGCAGGAGTCTCTCTATCAGACAGCGGATTCAGGAGATTCTCTATCAGACAGCGGATGCAGGAGTCTTTCTATCAGAGAGCAGATGCAGGAGACACTCTATCAGACAGCGGATGCAGGAGTATCTCCATCAGACAGCGGATGCAGAAGTCTCTCTGTCAGACAGCGGATGCAGGAGTCTCTCCATCAGACAGCGGATGCAGGAGATACTCTTTCGGTCAAAGGATGCAGGTGTCTCTCTATCAAACAACGGGTGCAGGAGACTCTTTATCAGAGAGCTGATGCAGGAGACTCTCTATCAGACAGCGGATGCAGGAGACTCTCTATCAGACAGCGTACAAGGGAGACTCACTATCAGACAGCGGATGCAGGAGTATCTCAATCAGACCAGGAATGCAGGAATCAGTCTATCAGACAGCGGACTGCAGGAGCCACTCTATCAGACAGCGGATGCAGGAGTCGCTCTATAAGACAGCGGATGCAGGAGGATCTCTATAAGACAGCGGATGAGAAGTCTCTATCAGACAGCGGATGCAGGAGACACTCTATCAGACAGCGGATGCAAGAGACTGTCTATTAGACAGCCGATGTAGGAGACACTCTATCAGACAACGAATACAGGTGTCTCTCCATCAGACAGCGGATGAAAGAGACTATCTATCAGACAGCAGATGCAGGAGGCTCTCTATCAGACAGCGGATGCAGGAGTCTCTCTATCAGACAGCAGATGCAGGAGACTATCAGACAGCGGATGCAGGAGACTCTCTATCAGACAGCGGATGCAGGAATCTCTCTATCAAACAGCGGATGCAGGAGACACTATCAGACAGCGGATGCATGAGTCTCTCCATCAGACAGCAAATGCAGGAGTATCTCCATCAGACCGCGAAAACAGGAGTATCTCCATCAGACAGCCGATGCAGGAGACTCTCTATCAGACAGCAGATGCAGGAGACACTCTATCAGAAAGCAGATGCCAGAGACTCTCTATCAGACAGCGGATGCAGGTGTTTCTCTATCAGACAGCGGATGCAGGAGTCTCTCTATCAGACAAAAAATGCCAGAGATTTTCCATCAGACAGCGGATGCAGAAGTCTCTCTATCAGACAGCGGATACAGGAGACTCTATCAGACAGCGGATGCGGGAGTATCTCCATCAGAGAGCAGATGCAGGAGACACTCTATCAGACAGCGGATGAAGGAGACTCTCTATCAGACAGCGGATGCAGGAGACTTTCTATCAGACAGCGGATACATGAGACTCTCTATCAGACAGCGGATACAGGAGACTCTCTATCAGACAGCAGATGCATGAGACACTCAATCAGACAGCCGATACCGGAGACTCTCAATCAGACAGCGGATGCAGGAGACACTGTCAGACAGCGGATGCAGGAGTCTCTCCATCAGACAGCGGATGCAGGAGTATCTCCATCAGACAGCGAATACAGGAGTGTCTCCATCAGACAGCGGATGCAGGAGACTCTCTATCAGACAGCGGATGCGGGAGACACTCTATTACACAGAAAATGCTAGAGATTTTCCATCAGACAGCGGATGCAGGAGTCTCTCTATCAGACAGCGGATACAGGAGACTCTATCAGGCAGCGGATGCAGGAGTATCTCTATCAGACAGCGGATGCAGGAGTCTCTCTATCAGACAGCGGATGCAGGAGACACTCTATCAGGCAGCCGATGCAGGAGACTGTCTATCAGACAGCGGATGCAACAGACACTCTATCAGACAGCGGATGCAGGTGTCTCTCCATCAGACATCGGATGAAGGAGAATCTCTACCAGACAGCAGATGCAGGAGGCTATCTATAAGACAGCAGATGCAGGAGTCTCTCTATCAGACAGCGGATGCAGTCAGACAGCGGATGCAGGAGACTCTCTATCAGAAAGCGGATGCATGAAACTCTCAAATCAGACAGCGGATGCAGGAGTCTCTCCATCAGACAGCGGATGCAGGAGTATCTCTATCAGACAGCGGATGCAGGAGTCTCTCCATCAGACAGCGGATGCAGGAGACACTCTATTAGACAGCGGATGCAGGATAATTTCTAGCAGACAGCGGATTCAGGAGACTCTGTATCAGACAGCGGATGCAAGAGACTCTCTATCAGACAGAGGATGCAGGAAACTCACTATCAGAGAGCGGATGCGGGAGTATCTCCATCAGAGAGCGGATGCAGGAGACACTCTATCAGACAGCGGATGCAGGAGACTCTCTATCAGACAGCGGATGCAGACGACTCTCCATCAGACAGCGGATGCTGGAGTGTCTCCATCAGACAGCGGATGCAGGAAACACTCTATCATAAAGCGGATGCAGGAGACTCTCTAAAAGACAGCGGATGCAGGAGACTCTCTATCAGTAAGCGAATGCAGGAGACTCTCTATCAGACAGCGGATGCAGGAGATACTCTATCAGACAGCGGATGCATGAGTCTCTCCATCAGACAGCGGATGCAGGAGTATCTCCATCAGACAGCGGATGCAGGAGTTTCTCCATCAGACAGCAGATACAGGAGACACTCAATCAGACAGCGGATACAGGAGACTCTCTATCAGACACTATTGCACTCTATTGGGTGCAATTTTCTCGCTTTTGAATAACTTATTTACCCTGAAGTATACAGAGCTGACTTGTATACTCTATCTAGAGATTGAAAGCATCCATTGAGGGTCAGGGACTTGGCTCTAAATGGGGTGGCTTAAAGATTTTTTGTGCAGAAATCAGACCGGATATGCAGTTGTCTCTATTACCAGACATGGGATGCAGGAGACAATCTATCAAACAGCGTGTTCAGGACTTTATCAGACAGCGGATGTAGGAGAAACTCTAATAGACAGGAGATGCAAGAGTCTCTATCAGACAGTGGATGCAGGAGACTCACTATCAGAGAGCGGATGCGGGAGTATCTCCATCAGAGAGCGGATGCAGGAGACACTCTATCAAACAGCGGATGCAGGAGACTCTCTATCAGACAGCGGATGCAGGAGACTCTCTATCAGACAGCGGATACATGATACTCTCTATCAGACAGCGGATGCAGGAGACTCTCTATCAGACAGCGGATGCATGAGACACTCTATCAGACAGCCGATACCGGAGACTCTCAATCAGACAGAGGATGCAGGAGTATCTCCATCAGATAGCGGATGCAGGAGTATCTCCATCAGACAGTGGATGCAGGAGACACTCTATCAGACAGCAGATGCAGAAGTATCGCCATCAGATAGCGGGTGCAGGAGTCTCTCTATCAGACAGCGGATGTAGGAGTATCTCTATCAGACATCGGATGCAGGATACTCTCTATCAGACAGCAGATGCAGGAAACTCTCTATCAGACAGCGGATGCAGGAGAAACTATCAGACAGCGGATGCAGGAGTCTCTCCATTAGACAGCGGATGAAGATGTTTCTCCAGAAGACAGCGGATGCAGGAGTATCTCCATCATACAGCGAATGCAGGAGACACTCTATCAGACAGCGGATGCAGGAGACTCTCTATCAGACAGAGAATGCAGAAGTCTCTCTATCAGACAGCGGATGCAGGAGACGTTCTATCGGACAGCCGATGCAGGGGACCATTTACCAGACAGCGGTTGCAGGAGACTCTCTATCAGACAGCGGATGCAGACGACTCTCCATCAGACAGCGGATGCAGGAGTGTCTCCATCAGACAGCGGATGCAGGAGACACTCTATCATAAAGCGGATGCAGGAGACTCTCTAAAAGACAGCGGATGCAGGAGACTCTCTATCAGTAAGCGAATGCAGGAGACTCTCTATCAGACAGCGGATGCAGGAGACTCTCTATCAGACAGCGGATGCAGGAGATACTCTATCAGACAGCGGATGCATGAGTCTCTCCATCAGACAGCGGATGCAGGAGTATCTCCATCAGACAGCGGATGCAGGAGTTTCTCCATCAGACAGCAGATACAGGAGACACTCAATCAGACAGCGGATACAGGAGACTCTCTATCAGACACTATTGCACTCTATTGGGTGCAATTTTCTCGCTTTTGAATAACTTATTTACCCTGAAGTATACAGAGCTGACTTGTATACTCTATCTAGAGATTGAAAGCATCCATTGAGGGTCAGGGACTTGGCTCTAAATGGGGTAGCTGAAAGATTTTTTGTGCAGAAATCAGACCGGATATGCAGGTGTCTCTATTACCAGACATGGGATGCAGGAGACAATCTATCAAACAGCGTGTTCAGGACTTTATAAGACAGCGGATGTAGGAGAAACTCTAATAGACAGGAGATGCAAGAGTCTCTATCAGACAGTGGATGCAGGAGAAACTCTATCAGAGAGGAGATGCAGGAGTATCTCTATCAGACAGCGGATGCAGGAGATACTCTATCAGACAGCGGATGCATGAGTCTCTCCATCAGACAGCGGATGCAGGAGTATCTCCATCAGACAGCGGATGCAGGAGTTTCTCCATCAGACAGCAGATACAGGAGACACTCAATCAGACAGCGGATACAGGAGACTCTCTATCAGACACTATTGCACTCTATTGGGTGCAATTTTCTCGCTTTTGAATAACTTATTTACCCTGAAGTATACAGAGCTGACTTGTATACTCTATCTAGAGATTGAAAGCATCCATTGAGGGTCAGGGACTTGGCTCTAAATGGGGTGGCTTAAAGATTTTTTGTGCAGAAATCAGACCGGATATGCAGTTGTCTCTATTACCAGACATGGGATGCAGGAGACAATCTATCAAACAGCGTGTTCAGGACTTTATCAGACAGCGGATGTAGGAGAAACTCTAATAGACAGGAGATGCAAGAGTCTCTATCAGACAGTGGATGCAGGAGACTCACTATCAGAGAGCGGATGCGGGAGTATCTCCATCAGAGAGCGGATGCAGGAGACACTCTATCAAACAGCGGATGCAGGAGACTCTCTATCAGACAGCGGATGCAGGAGACTCTCTATCAGACAGCGGATACATGATACTCTCTATCAGACAGCGGATACAGGAGACTCTCTATCAGACAGCGGATGCATGAGACACTCTATCAGACAGCCGATACCGGAGACTCTCAATCAGACAGAGGATGCAGGAGTATCTCCATCAGATAGCGGATGCAGGAGTATCTCCATCAGACAGTGGATGCAGGAGACACTCTATCAGACAGCAGATGCAGAAGTATCGCCATCAGATAGCGGGTGCAGGAGTCTCTCTATCAGACAGCGGATGTAGGAGTATCTCTATCAGACATCGGATGCAGGATACTCTCTATCAGACAGCAGATGCAGGAAACTCTCTATCAGACAGCGGATGCAGGAGACACTATCAGACAGCGGATGCAGGAGTCTCTCCATTAGACAGCGGATGTAGATGTTTCTCCAGCAGACAGCGGATGCAGGAGTATCTCCATCATACAGCGAATGCAGGAGACACTCTATCAGACAGCGGATGCAGGAGACTCTCTATCAGACAGAGGATGCAAAAGTCTCTCTATCAGACAGCGGATGCAGGAGACTTTCTATCGGACAGCCGATGCAGGGGACCATTTACCAGACAGCGGTTGCAGGAGACTCTCTATCAGACAGCGGATGCAGGAGGCTCTCTATCAGACAGCGGATGCAGACGACTCTCCATCAGACAGCGGATGCAGGAGTGTCTCCATCAGACAGCGGATGCAGGAGACACTCTATCATAAAGCGGATGCAGGAGACTCTCTAAAAGACAGCGGATGCAGGAGACTCTCTATCAGTAAGCGAATGCAGGAGACTCTCTATCAGACAGCGGATGCAGGAGACTTTCTATCAGACAGCGGATGCAGGAGATACTCTATCAGACAGCGGATGCATGAGTCTCTCCATCAGACAGCGGATGCAGGAGTATCTCCATCAGACAGCGGATGCAGGAGTTTCTCCATCAGACAGCAGATACAGGAGACACTCAATCAGACAGCGGATACAGGAGACTCTCTATCAGACACTATTGCACTCTATTGGGTGCAATTTTCTCGCTTTTGAATAACTTATTTACCCTGAAGTATACAGAGCTGACTTGTATACTCTATCTAGAGATTGAAAGCATCCATTGAGGGTCAGGGACTTGGCTCTAAATGGGGTGGCTGAAAGATGTTTTGTGCAGAAATCAGACCGGATATGCAGGTGTCTCTATTACCAGACATGGGATGCAGGAGACAATCTATCAAACAGCGTGTTCAGGACTTTATAAGACAGCGAATGTAGGAGAAACTCTAATAGACAGGAGATGCAAGAGTCTCTATCAGACAGTGGATGCAGGAGAAACTCTATCAGAGAGGAGATGCAGGAGTATCTCCATCAGACAGCGGGTGCAGGAGACACTCCATCAGACAGGAAATGCAGGTTTCTCTCTATCAGACAGCGAATACAGGAGACACTCTCAGACTGCGGATGCAAGAGTCTCTCTATCAGACAGCGGATGCAGGAGATACTCTTTCAGTCAGCGGATGCAGTTGTCTCTCTATCAAACAACGGATGCAGGAGACTCTTTATCAGACAGCGGATGCAGGAGACACTATCAGACAGCAGATGCAGGAGACTCTCTATCAGAGAGCAGATGCAGGAGACTCTCTATCAGACAGCGTACACAGGAGACTCTCTATGTGACAGCGGATGCAGGAGTATCTCCATCAGACCGGGGATGCAGGAGTCCCTCTATCAGACAGTGGACTGCAGGAGACACTCTATCAGACAGCGGATGCAGGAGTCTCTCTATAAGACAGCGGATGCAGGAGTATCTCAATCAGACAGAGGATGCAGGAATTTCTCTATCAGACAGCGGATGCAGAAGACACTCTATCAGACAGCGGATGCAGGAGACTGTCTATCAGACAACGAAAACAGGTGAATCTCCATCAGACAGTGGATGAAAGAGACTATCTTTCAGACAGCAGATGCAGGAGGCTCTCTATCAGAAAGTGGATGCAGGAGTATCTCTATCAGACAGCGGATGCAGGAGACTCTCTATCAGACAGCGGATGCAGGAGACTCTCTATCAGACAGCGGATGCAGGAAACTCTTTATCAGACAGCGGATGCAGGAGACACTATCAGACAGAGGATGCAGGAGTCTCTCCATCAGACAGCGGATGCAGGAGAATCTCCATCAGACAGCGAATAAAGGAGAATCTCCATCAGACAGCAGATGCAGGAGACACTCTATCAGACAGCAGATGCCAGAGACTCTCTATCAGACAGCGGATGCAGGAGTCTCTCTATCAGACAGCTGATACAGGACACTATCAGACAGCGGATGCAGGAGTATCTCTATCAGACAGCGGGTGCAGGAGTCTCTCTATCAGACAGCGGATGCAGGAGACACTCTATAAGACAGCGGATGCAGGAGACTGTCTATCAGACAACGGATGCAGGTGTCTCTCCGTCAGACAGCGGATAAAGGAGACTCTCTACCAGCCAGCAGATGCAGGAGGCTCTCTATCAGACAGCGGATGCAGGAGTATATCTATCAGACAGCGGATGCAGGAGACTCTCTATCAGTCAGCGGATGCAGGAGACTCTCTATCAGACAGCGGATGCATGAAACCCTCTATCAGACAGCGGATGCAGGAGTATCCTTATCAGACAGCGGATGCAGGAGTCTCTCCATCAGACAGCGGATGCAGGAGTATTTCTATCAGACAGCGGATGCAGGAGTCTCTCAATCAGACAGAGAATGCAGGAGATTCTCTATCAGACAGCCGATGCAGGAGACTCTATCAGACAGCGGATGCAGGAGAACTCTATTAGACAGCGGATGCAGGATACTTTCCAGCAGACAGCGGATGCAGGAGACTCTGTATCAGACAGCGGATGCAAGAGACTCTCTATCAGACAGCAGATGCAGGAGAGACACTATCAGAGAGCGGATGCGGGAATATCTCCATCAGAGAGCGGATGCAGGAGACTCTCTATCAGACAGCGGATGCAGGAGACTCTCTATCAGACAGCCGATGAAGGAGACTCTTTATCAGACAGCGGATAAATGAACTTCTTTATCAGACAGCGGATGCAGGAGACTCTCTATCAGACAGCTGATGCATGAGACACTCTATCAGACAGCCGATACCGGAGACTCTCAATCAGACAGCGAATGCAGGAGTATCTCAATCAGACAGCGGATGCAGGAGTATCTCCATCAGACAGTGGATGCAGGAGACACTCTATCAGACAGCAGATGCAGATGTATCTCCATCAGACAGCGGGTGCAGGAGTCTCTCTATCAGACAGCGGATGCAGCAGACACCCCATGAGACAGCAGATGCAGGAGCCTCTCTCTCTCTATCTCCTGCATCCGCTGTCTGATAGAGTGTCTCCTGCATCTGCTGTCTGATAGAGAGTCTCCTGCATTCGCTGTCTGATAGAGACACTCCTGCATCCGCTGTCAGATAGCCAAATTCCTGCATCCGCTGTCTAATAGAGTGTCTCCTGAATCCGCTGTCTGATAGAGAGTCTCCTGCATCCGCTGTCTGATGGAGATACTCCTGCATCCGCTGTCTGATTGAGAGACTCCTGCATCCGCAGTCTGATAGAGTGGCTCATGCATCCGCTGTCTAATAGAGTGTCTCATGCATCCGCTGTCTGATAGAGAGTCTCCTGCATCCGTTGTCTGATAGAGAGTCTCCTGCATCCGCTGTCTGATAGAGAGTCTCCTGCATTTGCTGTCTGATAGAGATTCTCCTGCATCCACTGTTTGATAGAGTCTCCTGCATCCGCTGTCTGATGGAGTGTATCCTGCATCCGCTGTCTGATGGAGAAACTCCTGCATCCACTGTCAGATGGAGATACTCCTGCATCCGCTGTCTGATGGAGAGACTCCTGCATCCGCTGTCTGATAGAGTGTCTACTGCATCCACTGTCTGATAGAGAGTCTCCTGCATCTGCTGTCTGATAGAGAGTCTCCTGCATCCGCTGTCTGATAGAGTGTCTCTTGGATCAGTTGTCAGATAGAGAGTATCCTGCATCCACTGTCTGATAGAAAGTCTCATGCATCAGCTGTCTGATAGAGAGTCTTCTGCATTCGGTGTCTGATAGAGAGACTCCTGCATTCGCTGTCTAATAGAGAGACTCCTGCACTCGCTGTCTGATAGAGAGACTCCTGCATTTGCTGTCTAATAATCTGCTACATCCACTGTCTGATAAAGAGTCTCCTGCACCCGCTGTCTGATAGAGAGTCTCCTGCATCCAGTGTCTGATAGAGAGTCTATTGCTTCCATCGTCTGATAGAGACTCTCTTGCATCCGCTGTCTGATAGAGAGTCTCCTACATCCGCTGTCTGATGGAGAGTCTCCTGCATCCGCTGTTTGATAGAGTGTCTCCTGCATCCGCTATCTGATGGAGATATTCCTGCATCCGCTGTCTGATGGAAAGACTTCTGCATCCGCTGTCTGATAAAGTGTCTCCTGCATCCGCTGTCTGATAGAGAGTCTCCTGAATCCGCTGTCTGATAGAGAGTCTCCTGCACTCGCTGTCTGATGGAGATACTACTGCAGTCGCAGTCTGATAAAGAGACACTCTAAGAGACAGCGGATGCAGGAGACTCTCTATCAGACAGCAGATGCAGAATACTCTCTATCAGACAGCGGATGCAAGAGACTCTCTATCAGACAGCGGATGCGGGAGACACTCTATCAGACAGCGGATGCAGGAGACACTATATCAGACAGCGGATGCAGGAGTATCTCCATCAGACAGCCGATGCAGAAGTATCTCCATCAGACAGCCGATGCAGGAGTATCTACTTCACACATCGGATACAGGAGTATCTCCATCAGACAGCAGATGCAGGAGGCACTCTATCAGACAGCGGATGCAGGGGACTTTCTATCAGACAGCAATGCAGGAGAGTCTCTATCAGACAGCTGATGCAGAAGATTCTCTATCAGACAGCGGATGCATGAGACACTCTATCAGACAGCGGATGCAGAAGTCTCTCAATCAGAAAGCTGATGCAGGAGTATCACCATTAGACAGTGGATGCAGGAGAGTCTCTTTTAGGCAGCGGATGCAGGTGTCCCTCTATCAGACAGCGGATGCGGGAGTATCTCCATCAGACAGCGGATGCAGGAGACTCTCTTTAAGACAGCGGAAACAGGGAGTCTCTCTATCAGACAGCGGATGCAGGAGACTCTCTATCATACAGCAGATGCAGGAGACACTCTATCAGACAGCAGACGCAGGAGGTTCTTCATTAGACAGCGGATGTAGGTGTATCTCCATCAGACAGCAGATGCAGGAGTATCTCTAACAGACAGCGGATGCAGGAGACTCTCTATCAGACAGCGGATACAGGAGACTCTCAATCAGACAGCGGATGCAGGAGTCTTTCTATCGGACAGGGGATGCATGAGTACTTCTATCAGACAGCGGATGCAGGAGACTCTCTATCAGACAGCGGATGCAGGAGACTCTCTATCAGACAGCGGATACAGGAGTCACTCTATGAGACAGCGGATGCAGAAGACATTCTATCTGACAGCAGATGCAAGAGAAACTCTATCAGACAGCAGATGCAGGAGTATCTCCATCAGACAGCGGATGCAGCAGTCTCTCTATCAGACGGCGGATGCAGGAGACTCTCTATCAGACAGCAGATGCAGGAGACTCTATCAGACAGCAGATGCAGGAGACACTCTATCAGACAGCGGATGCAGGAGACACTCTATCAGACAGTGGATGCTGGAGACTCCATCAGACAGCGGATGCAGGAGACTCTTTATCAGTAAGCAGATGCAGTAGTCTCTGTATCAGACAGCGGATGCATGAGACACTCTATCAGACAGCAGATGCAGGAGACACTCTATCAGACAGCGGATGCAGGAGACACTCTATCAGACAGTGGATGCTGGAGACTCTCCATCAGACAGCGGATGCAGGAGACTCTCTATCAGACAGCGGATGCAGGAGACACTCTATCAGACAGCGGATGCAGAAGTCTCTCCATCAGACAGCGGATGCAGGAGTATCTCCATCAGACAGCGGATGCAGGAGACACTCTATAGACAGCGAATGCAGGAGACTCTGTATCAGACAGCGGATGTAGGAGACTCTCTATCAGACAGGGGATGCAGGAGACTCTTTATCAGTAAGCAGATGCAGTAGTCTCTGTATCAGACAACGGATGCATGAGACACTCTATCAGACAGCGGATGCAGGAGTCTCTCAATCAGACAGCGGATGCAGGGGTTGCTCCATCAGAAAACGGATGAAGGAGTATCTCCATCAGACAGCAGATGCAGGAGACTCTCTATCAGACAGCGGATGCAGGAGACACTCTATCTGACAGCGGATGCAGGAGTCTCTCTATAAGACAGCAGATGCAAGAGTCTCTCTATCAGACAGCGAATGCAGGAGACTTTCTATCAGACAGCGGATGCAGGAGACACTCTATCAGACAGCGGATGCAGGAGTATTTCCATCAGACAGCGGATGACGCAGACCTGTTGCTTAGAGTAGGATGAGATGAGTAGAGAGAAGAATAACGCAGACCTGTTGCTAAGAATAAGACAAGACAAGATAAGTAGAGTAAGAATGACTTAGCCCTGTTGCTAAGAGTAAGATGAGACAAGACGAGTAGAGTGATGAATAATACAGATCTGTGGCTATGAGTAAGAATAGACAAGAAGAGTAGAGTGAAGAATGACGCAGACCTGTTGCTTAGAGCAAGACAAGACAAGATGAGTAGAGAAAAGAAAAACGCAGACCTGTTGCTAAGAGTAAGACTAGACAAGATCAGTAGAGTAAATACTGACGCACACCTGTTGCTAAGAGTAAGGCAAAACAACAAGAGTAGAGTGAAGAATTGGGCCGACCTGTTGCTAAGAGTAAGATAAGATGAGAAGAGTAGAGTGAAGAATGATGCAGACTTGTTGCTGAGGGTAAGAGGAGACAAGAAGAGTAGAAAGAAGAATGATGGAGACCTGTTGCTAAGAGTAAGAAGAGATGATAAGCGTACAGAGAAAAATGATGCAGACATGTATGGGTAGAGTAAGAATAACTGGGACATGTTGCTAAGAGTTAGAAGATATAAGAAGCGTACAGAGAAAAATGAGGCAGACATGTTGCTAAGAGTAAGATGAGACAAGATGAGAAGAGTCAGAATGACTCAGACCTGTTGCTAAGAGTAAGATGAGATAAGAAGAGTAGTGTGAAGAATGACAATGACCCGTTGCTAAGAGTAAGACAAGACAAGAAAAGTAGAGTACAGAATGACACACAACTGTTGCTAAGAGTAAGACAAGACAAGAATAGTATGGTGAAGAATGACGCACACCTGTTGCTTAGAGTAAGATGAGATGAGAAGAGTTGAGTGAAGAATAATGCAGACCTGTTGCTAAGAATAAGACAAGACAAGATGAGTAGTGTAAGAATGACTTAGACCTGTTGCTAAGAGTAAGATGAGACAAGAAGAGTAGAGTGAAGAATGACAGAGACTTGTTGCTAAGAGTATGACAAGACAAGAAGAGTAGAGTGTAGAATGACGCAGACCTGTTTCTTAGAGTAAGACAAGACAAGATGAGTAGAGTAAAGAATGACGCAGACCTGTTGCTAAGAGTAAGACGAGGCAGAATGAGTAGAGTAAATAATGACGCAGACCTGTTGCTAAGAGTAAGATGAGACAAGATGAGTAGAGTAAATAATGACGCAGACCTGTTGCTAAGAGTAGGATGAGATGAGAAGAGTAGAGTTGAAAATGACGCAGACCTGTTGCTAAGAATAAGACAATACAACTGAGTAGAGTGAAGAATGGCGCAGACCTGTTGCTAAAATTAGGATGAGAAGAGAAGAGTAGAGAAAAGAATGATGCAGACCTGTTGCTAAGGGTAAGATGCGAAGAGAAGAATCAAGTAAAGAATGATGCAGACCTGTTGCTAAGAGTAAGACAGGACAAGAAAAGTAGAGAAGAATGCTGCAAGACTGTTGCTAAAAGTTGATGGGAAGAGAAGAGTAGAGTAAAGAATGATGCAGATCTATTGATAAGGGTAAGACAATACTAGAAGAGTAAAGTAAAGAATGACACAGACCTGTTGCTAAGAATAAGATGAGATGAGAAGAGTAGAGTGAAGAATAACGCAGACCTGTTGCTAAGAATAAGACAAGACAAGATGAGGAAAGTAAAAAGGACTTAGACCTGTTACCAAGAGTAAGATGAGACAAGAAGAGTAGGGTGAAGAATAATACATATCTGTGGCTTAGAGTAAGAATAGAAAAGAAGAGTAGAGTAAAGAATAACTCAGACCTGTTGCTTGGAATAAGACAAGACAGAATGAGTAGAGAAAATAATGACGCAGACCTGTTGCTAAGTGTAAGATTAGACATGATCAGTAGAGTAAATACTGAGGCAGACCTGTTGCTAAGAGTAAGGCAAAACAAGAAGAGTAGAGTGAAGAATGACGCAGACCTGTTGCTAAGAGTGAGGAGAGATGAGAAGAGTAGAGTGAAGAATGACGCAGACAAGCTGCTAAGGGTAAAAGGAAACAAGAAGAGTGGAAAGAAGAATGATGAAGACCTGTTGCTTAGAGTAAGAAGAGATGATAAGCGTACATAGAAAAAGATGCAGACATGTTGCTAAGAGTAAGATGAATTAAGACGTGTAGAGAAAGAATGACTGGGACATGTTGCTAAGAGTAAGAAGATATAAGAAGCGTACAGAGAAAAATGAGGCAGACATAATGCTAAGAGTAAGATGAGACTAGATGGGTACAGTCAGAATGACTCAGACCTGTTGCTAAGAGTAAGATGAGATGAGATGAGTTGAATGAAGAATGACATAGACCTGTTGCTAGGAGTAAGACAAGACAAGAAAAGTAGAGTAAACAATGACGCAGATCTGTTGCTAAGAGTAAGACAAGACAAGAAGAGTAGGGTGAAGAATGACGCAGACCTGTTGCTAAGAGTAAGATGAGACAAGAAGAGTAGAGTGAAGAATGACACAGACTTTTTGCTAAGAGTATGACAAGACAAGAAGAGTAGAGTGAAGAATGACGCAAACCTGTTTCTTAGAGTAAGACAAGACAAGGTGCGTAGAGTAAAGAATGACGCAGACCTGTTGTTTAGAGTAAGACGAGACATAATGAGTAGAGTAAATAATGACGCAGGCCTGTTGCTAAGAGTAAGACGAGACAAGATGAGTAGAGTAAATAATGACTCAGACCTGTTGCTAAGAGTAAGACAAGACAAGAAGAGTAGAGTGAAGAATGACGCAAACCTGTTTCTTAGAGTAAGACAAGACAAGGTGAGTAGAGTAAAGAATGACGCAGACCTGTTGTTTAGAGTAAGGCGAGACATAATGAGTAAAGTAAATAATGACGCAGGCCTGTTGCTAAGAGTAAGACGAGACAAGATGAGTAGAGTAAATAATGACACATACCTGTTGCTAATAATAAGACAAGACAACTGAGTAGAGTGAGGAATGACGCAGACCTGTTGCTAAAAGTAGAATGAGAAGAGAAGAGTAAAGAATGATGCAGACCTGTTGCTAAGGGGAAGATGGAAAGAGAAGAGTAGAGTAAAGAACGATACATACCTTTTGCCAAGAGTAAGACAAGACAAGAAGAGTAGAATGAAGAATGACACAGACCTGTTGCAAAGAGTAAGACGAGAAAGAGTGAGTAGAGTAAATAATGACGCAGACCTGTTGATAAGAGTACGATGAGATTAGAAGAGTAGAGTCAAGAATAGTGCAGACCTGTTGCTAAGAGTACGATTAGATGGGAAGAGTAGAGTGAAGAATGCTGCAAACCTGTTGCTAAGGGTGCGATGAGATTAGAAGAGCAGAGTAAAGAATGACGCAGACCTGTTGCTAAGAGTACGATGAGATTAGAAGAGTAGAGTAAAGAATGACGCAGACCTGTTGCTAAGAGTATGATGAGATTAGAAGAGTAGAGTGAAGAATTATGCAGACCTGTTGCTAAGAGTAAGATGAGATGAGAAGAGTAGAGCGAAGAATGACACTGACCTGTTGCTAAGAATAAGACAAGACAACTGAGTAGAGTGAAGAAGTACGCAGACCTGTTGCTTAAAGTAGGATGAGAAGAGAAGAGTAGAATTAAGAATGATGCAGACCTATTGATAAGGGTAAGATGAGATGAGAAGAGTAGAGTGAAGAATGCTGCAAACCTGTTGCTAAGGGTGCGATGAGATTAGAAGAGCAGAGTAAAGAATGACGCAGACCTGTTGCTAAGAGTACGATGAGATTAGAAGAGTAGAGTAAAGAATGACGCAGACCTGTTGCTAAGAGTACGATGAGATTAGAAGAGTAGAGTAAAGAATGACGCAGACCTGTTGCTAAGAGTATGATGAGATTAGAAGAGTAGAGTGAAGAATTATGCAGACCTGTTGCTAAGAGTAAGATGAGATGAGAAGAGTAGAGCGAAGAATGACACTGACCTGTTGCTAAGAATAAGACAAGACAACTGAGTAGAGTGAAGAAGTACGCAGACCTGTTGCTTAAAGTAGGATGAGAAGAGAAGAGTAGAATTAAGAATGATGCAGACCTATTGATAAGGGTAAGATGAGATGAGAAGAGTAGAGTGAAGAATGACGCAGACCTGTTGCTGAGGGTAAGAGGAGACAAGAATAGTAGAAAGAAGAATGATGCAGACCTGTTGCTAAGAGTAAGAATAGATGAGATGAGTACAGAGAAAAATGATGCAGACATATTGTTAAGAGTAAGATGAATTAAGATGAGTAGAGTAAGAATGACTGGGACATATTGCTAAGAGTAAGAAGAGATAAGAAGCGCTCAGAGAAAAATGATGCAGACATGTTGCTAAGAGTAAGATGAGACTAGATGAGTAGAGTCAGAATGACTGAGACCTGTTGCTAAGAGTAAGATGAGATAAGAAGAGTAGTGTGAAGAATGACATAGACCCATTGCTAAAAGAAATACAAGACAAGAAGAGTCGATTAAAGAATGACGCGTCCTGTTGCTAATAATAAGTCAAGACAAGAAGAGTAGGGTGAAAAATGATGCAGACCTGTTGCTAAGAGTAAGAAGAGATTAGACATGTACAGAGAAAAATTATGCAGACATGTTGCTAAGTGTAAGATGAGTAGAGAAATAATGACTGGGACATGTTGCTAAGAGTAAGAAGATATAAGAAGCGTACAGAGAAAAAGAAGGCAGGCAGGTTGCTAAGAGTAAGATGAGACTATATGAGTAAATATGGTTCAGACCTGTTGCTAAGAGTAAGATGAGATAAGAAGAGTAGAGTGAAGAATGACATAGACCCGTTGCTAAGAGAAAGACAAGACAAGAAGAGTCGAGTAAAGAATGGCATAGACCTGTTGCTAAGAATAAGACAAGACAAGAAGAGTAGGGTGAAGAATAACGCAGACCTGTTGCTAAGAGTAACATGAGATGAGTAGAGTAAAGAATGACGCAGACATGTTGCAAAGAGTAAGACGAGACAGAATGAGTAGAATAAATAATGACGCAGACCTGTTCCTAAGAGTAAGACAAGACAAGAAGAGTAGGGTGAAGAATGCAGAGTCCTGTTGCTAAGAAGAAGACAAGACGAGAAGTGAGATGAGACAAGATGAGTAGAGTAAAGAATGACGCAGACATGTTGCTAAGAGTAAGACGAGACAAAATGAGTAGAGTAAATAATGACGCAGACTTGTTGCTAAGAGTAAGACGAGTCAAGATCAGTAGATTAGATAATGACGCAGACCTGTTGCTAAGAGTAAGACAAGACAAGAAGAGTACAGTGAAGAATGACGCAGACCCGTTGCTAATAGTAAGATTAGACAAGATGAGAAGAGTAGAGTAAGGAATGACGCAGACCTGTTGCTAAGAGTAAGGCAAGTCAAGATGAGTAGAGTAAGGAATGGCACAGACCTGTAGCTAAGAGTAAGACAAGGCAAAAAAGCAGAGTAAAGAATGACGCAGACCTGTTGCTAATAGCAAGATAAGACAAGATGAGAAGAGAATTAAAGTAGAGTAAGGAATGACGCAGACCTGTTGCTAAGAGTAAGACAAGACAAGATGAGTAGAGTAAGGAATGACGCAGACCCGTTGCTAAGAATAGGAAAAGACAAGATAAGTCGAATAAAGAATGACACATGCCTGTTGCTTAGAGTAAGACAAGACAAAAAGAGTAGAGTAACGAGTGTCAGACGTTTGGCTATGTGTAAGACAAGATTAGAAAATCAGAGTAAAGAATGATGCAGACCTGTTGCTGAGAGTAGGACATAATAGGATGAGCAGAGTAAAAAATGACGCAGACCTATTGCTATAGACAGACAAGACAAGAAGAGTACAGTAAAAATGATGCAGACCAGTTACTAAGAATAAGACAAGACAAGATGAGTAGAGTAAGGAATTACGCACTCCTGTTGCTTGAAGTATGACAAGACAAAAAGAGTATAGGTATGAATGACGCAGACCTGTTGCTATGAGTTAGACAAGACAAGAGGAGTAGAGTAAGGAAAGACGCAGACCTGTTGCTAACAGTAAGACAAGATGAGAAGAGTAGAACAAAGGATGATGCAGACATGTTGCTAAGTGTATCATGATATAAGAAGAGTACAGTAAATTATGGCACATATTTGTTGCTAAGAGTAAGATGAGACTAGAAGAGTAAGTTAAGAATGATGAAGACCTGTTGCTAAGAGTAAGACAATACTAGATGAGTAGATTTAAGAATGACGCAGACCTGTTGCTAAGAGTAAGGCAAGAAAAGATGAGTAGAGTAAGGAATTACGCATTCCTGTTGCTAAAAGTATGACAAGACAAAAAGAGTATAGGTATGAATGACGCAGACCTGTTGCTATGAGTTAGACAAGACAAGAGGAGTAGAGTAATAATGACTGGGACATGTTGCTAAGAGTAAGAAGATAAAAGAAGCGTACAGAGAAAAAGAAGGCAGGCAGGTTGCTAAGAGTAAGATGAGACTATATGAGTAGAGTAAATATGGTTCAGACCTGTTGCTAAGAGTAAGATGAGATAAGAAGAGTAGAGTGAAGAATGACATAGACCCGTTGCTAAGGGAAAGACAAGACAAGAAGAGTCGAGTAAAGAATGGCATAGACCTGTTGCTAAGAATAAGACAAGACAAGAAGAGTAGGGTGAAGAATAACGCAGACCTGTTGCTAAGAGTAACATGAGATGAGTAGAGTAAAGAATGACGCAGACCTGTTGCAAAAAGTAAGACGAGACAGAAAGAGTAGAATAAATAAAGACGCAGACCTGTTGCTAAGAGTAAGACAAGATAAGAAGAGTAGGGTGAAGAATGACGCAGTCCTGTTGCTAAGAATAAGACAAGACGAGAAGTGAGATGAGACAAGATGAGTAGAGTAAAGAATGACGCAAACATGTTGCTAAGAGTAAGACGAGACAAAATGAGTAGAGTAAATAATGACGCAGACTTGTTGCTAAGAGTAAGACGAGTCAAGATCAGTAGAGTAGATAATGACGCAGACCTGTTGCTAAGAGTAAGACAAGACAAGAAGAGTACAGTGAAGAATGACGCAGACCCGTTGCTAATAGTAAGATTAGACAAGATGAGAAGAGTAGAAGAGTAGAGTAAGGAATGACGCAGACCTGTTGCTAAGAGTAAGGCATGTCAAGATTAGTAGAGTAAGGAATGGCACAGACCTGTAGCTAAGAGTAAGACAAGGAAAAGAGCAGAGTAAAGAATGACGCAGACCTGTTGCTTATAGCAAGATAAGACAAGATGAGAAGAGAATTAAAGTAGAGTAAGGAATGACACAGACCTGTTGCTAAGAGTAAGACAAGACAAGATGAGTAGAGTAAGGAATGACGCAGACCCGTTGCTAAGAATAGGAAAAGACAAGATAAGTCGAATAAAGAATGACACATGCCTGTTGCTTAGAGTAAGACAAGACAAAAAGAGTAGAGTAACGAGTGGCACAGACGTTTTGCTATGTGTAAGACAAGATTAGAAAATCAGAGTAAAGAATGATGCAGACCTGTTGCTGAGAGTAGGACATAACATGATGAGCAGAGTAAAAAATGACGCAGACCTATTGCTATAGACAGACAAGACAAGAAGAGTACAGTAAAAATGATGCAGGCCAGTTACTAAGAATAAGACAAGACAAGATGAGTAGAGTAAGGAATTACGCATACCTGTTGCTTAAAGTATGACAAGACAAAAAGAGTATAGGTATGAATGACGCACACCTGTTGCTATGAGTTAGACAAGACAAGAGGAGCAGAGTAAGGTAAGACGCAGACCTGTTGCTAACAGTAAGACAAGATGAGAAGAGTAGAACAAAGGATGATGCAGACATGTTGCTAAGTGTATCATGATATAAGAAGAGTACAGTAAATTATGGCACAGATTTGTTGCTAAGAGTAAGACAAGACAAGAAGAGTAGGGTGAAGAATGACGCAGTCCTGTTGCTAAGAATAAGACAAGACGAGAAGTGAGATGAGACAAGATTAGTAGAGTAAAGAATGACGCAGACATGTTGCTAAGAGTAAGACGAGACAAAATGAGTAGAGTAAATAATGACGCAGACTTGTTGCTAAGAGTAAGACGAGTCAAGATCAGTAGAGTAGATAATGACGCAGACCTGTTGCTAAGAGTAAGACAAGACAAGAAGAGTACAGTGAAGAATGACGCAGACCCGTTGCTAATAGTAAGATTAGACAAGATGAGAAGAGTAGAAGAGTAGAGTAAGGAATGACGCAGACCTGTTGCTAAGAGTAAGGCAAGTCAAGATGAGTAGAGTAAGGAATGGCACAGACCTGTAGCTAAGAGTAAGACAAGGCAAAAGAGCAGAGTAAAGAATGACGCAGACCTGTTGCTAATAGCAAGATAAGACAAGATGAGAAGAGAATTAAAGTAGAGTAAGGAATGACGCAGACCTGTTGCTAAGAGTAAGACAAGACAATCTGAGTAGAGTAAGGAATGACGCAGACCCGTTGCTAAGAATAGGAAAAGACAAGATAAGTCGAATAAAGAATGACACATGCCTGTTGCTTAGAGTAAGACAAGACAAAAAGAGTAGAGTAACGAGTGGCACAGACGTTTGGCTATGTGTAAGACAAGATTAGAAAATCAGAGTAAAGAATGATGCAGACCTGTTGCTGAGAGTAGGACATAATAAGATGAGCAGAGTAAAAAATGACGCAGACCTATTGCTATAGACAGACAAGACAAGAAGAGTACAGTAAAAATGATGCAGACCAGTTACTAAGAATAAGACAAGACAAGATGAGTAGAGTAAGGAATTACGCACACCTGTTGCTTAAAGTATGACAAGACAAAAAGAGTATAGGTATGAATGACGCAGACCTGTTGCTATGAGTTAGACAAGACAAGAGGAGTAGAGTAAGGAAAGACGCAGACCTGTTGCTAACTGTAAGACAAGATGAGAAGAGTAGAACAAAGGATGATGCAGACATGTTGCTAAGTGTATCATGATATAAGAAGAGTACAGTAAATTATGGCACAGATTTGTTGCTAAGGGTAAGATGAGACTAGAAGAGTAAGTTAAGAATGATGAAGACCTGTTGCTAAGAGTAAGACAATACTAGATGAGTAGATTAAAGAATGACGCAGACCTGTTGCTAAGAGTAAGGCAAGAAAAGATGAGTAGAGTAAGGAATTACGCATTCCTGTTGCTAAAAGTATGACAAGACAAAAAGAGTATAGGTATGAATGACGCAGACCTGTTGCTATGAGTTAGACAAGACAAGAGGAGTAGAGTAATAATGACTGGGACATGTTGCTAAGAGTAAGAAGATATAAGAAGCGTACAGAAGAAAAAAAGGCAGGCAGGTTGCTAAGAGTAAGATGAGACTATATGAGTAGAGTAAATATGGTTCAGACCTGTTGCTAAGATTAAGATGAGATAAGAAGAGTAGAGTGAAGAATGACATAGACCTGTTGCTAAGGGATAGACAAGACAAGAAGAGTCGAGTAAAGAATGGCATAGACTTGTTGCTAAGAATAAGACAAGACAAGAAGAGTAGGGTGAAGAATAACGCAGACCTGTTGCTAAGAGTAAGATGAGATGAGTAGAGTAAAGAATGACGCAGACTTGTTGCTAAGAGTAAGACGAGTCAAGATCAGTAGAGTAGATAATGACGCAGACCTGTTGCTAAGAGTAAGACAAGACAAGAAGAGTTGAGTGAATAATGACGCAGACCTGTTGCTAATAGTAAGATTAGACAAGATGAGAAGAGTAGAAGAGTAGAGTAAGGAATGACGCAGACCTGTAGCTAAGAGTAAGGCAAGACAATATGAGTAGAGTAAGGAATGGCAGAGACATGTAGCTAAGAGTAAGACAAGGCAAAAGAGCAGAGTAAAGAATGATGCAGACCTGTTGCTAATAGTAAGATTAGACAAGATGAGTCAAATAAAGAATGACACATGCCTGTTGCTTAGAGTAAGACAAGACAAAAAGAGTAGAGTAACGAATGGCACAGACCTTTTGCTAAGAGTAAGACAAGATTAGAAAAACAGAGTTAGACAAGACAAGAGGAGTAGAGTAAGGAAAGTCGCAGACCTGTTGCTAAGAGTAAGGCAAGACAAGATGAGTAAAGTAAGGAATGGCAGAGACATGTAGCTAAGAGTAAGACAAGGCAAGAGAGCAGAGTAAAGAATGACGCAGACCTGTTGCTTATAGTAAGATTAGACAAGATGAGAAGAGAAGAAGAGTTGAGTAAGGAATGACACAGACCTGTTACTAAGAGTAAGACAAGACAAGAAGAGCAGAGTAAAGAATGACGCAGACCTGTTGCTAATAGTAAGATTAGAAAAGATGAGAAGAGTAGAAGAGTAGAGTAAGGAATGACGCAGACCCATTGCTAAGAGTAAGGCAAGAAAAGATGAGTAGAGTAAGGAATGGCACATGCTTGTTGCTAAGAGGAAGAAAAGACAAGATGAGTAGAGTAAGGAATGACGCAGACCCGTTGCTAAGAGTAAGAAAAGACAAGATGAGTCGAATAAAGAATGACACATGCCTGTTGCTTAGAGTAAGACAAAAAGAGTAGAGTAACGAATGGCACAGACCTTTTGCTAAGAGTAAGACAAGATTAGAAAAACAGAGTAAAGAATGAAGCAGACCTGTTGCTGAGAGTAGGACATAACAAGATGAGCAGAGTAAAAAATGACGCAGACCTATTGCTATAGACAGACAAGACAAGAAGAGTACAGTAAAAATGATGCAGACCAGTTACTAAGAATAAGACAAGACAAGATGAGTAGAGTAAGGAATTACGCATACCTTTTGCTAAAAGTATGACAAGACGAAAAGAGTATAGTTATGAATGACGCAGACCTGTTGCTATGAGTTAGACAAGACAAGAGGAGTAGAGTAAGGAAAGACGCAGACCTGTTGCAAACAGTAAGGCAAGACGAGAAGAGTAGAACAAAGGATGATGCAGACCTGTTGCTAAGTGTAACATGATATAAGAAGAGTACAGTAAAGTATGGCACAGATTTGTTGCTAAGAGTAAGATGAGACTAGAAGAGTAGAGTTAAAAATGATGAAGACATGTTGCTAAGAGTAAGACAAGATAAGATGAGTAGACTTAAGAAGTGCACAGACCTAATACTAAGATGAGACAAGACAAGAAGAGTAGAGTAAAGAATGACGCAGACCTGTTGCTAAGATTAAGACAAGACATGATGAGTAGAGTAAGGTATGATGCAGACCTGTTGCTAAGATTAAGACAAGACATTAATAGGTAGAGTGAAGAATAACGCAGACCTGTTGCTTAGAGTAAGACATTGAAGAGTAGAGTAAAGTATGACACAGAACCATTTTGCTAAGAGTAAGATGGGACGAAAAGTGTAGAGTAAAGAATGACAAGAATAAGCCAAGACAATATGAGTAGAGTAAAGAATGACACAGACCCGTGGCTAAGAGAAAGACAAGAAGAGATGAGTAGAGTAAAGAATAACACAGACCTGTTGCTAAGAGTAAGACAAGACCAGAAGAGTAGAGTTAAGAATGGCAGAGACATTTTGGTAAGAGTAAGACAAAATTAGAAACATAAAATAAAGAATCACGCAGATCTGTTACTAGGAGTAACACAAGACAAGATGAGAAGAGTAACAAATGATGCAGACCTATTGCTAAAAGTAAGACAATACAAGAAGAGTAGAGGTAAGAATGACGCAGTCCTGTTGCTAAGAATAAAACAAGACAGAAAAGGATGAAAACATGTTGCTAACAGTAAGACAAGATAAGATGCGTGGAGTAAAGAATGACGCAGACCGGTTGCTTAGAGTAAGACAAGACAATATGAGTAGAGTAAGAATGACGTAGACCTGTTGCTAAGAGTAGGATGAGATGAAAAGAGTAGAGTAAAGAATGATGCAAACCTGTTGCTAAGAGTAAGATGAGACAAGAAAAGTATAGTAAAGAATAACACAGACCTGTTGCTAAGAATAAGACAAGACAAGAGGAGTAGATTAAGAATGACGCCGACCTGTTGCTAGGAGTCAGACAAGAAGGATAGAGTAAAGAATGACGCAGACCTGTTGCTAATAATAAGACAAGACAAGACAAGAAGAGTAGAGTAAGGAATGACGTAGACCTGTAGCTAAGAGTAAGAAAAGTAGAGTAGAGTAAAGAATGACATATACTGGTGGCTTAGAGTAAGACAAGAAGAGTAGAGTTACGAATTGCATAAGACCTTTTGCTAAGAGTATGACAAGATTAGAGAAACAGAGTAAAGAATGACGCAGACCTGTTTCTAATAGTAAGACAAGACAAGAAGAGTACAGTCAAGAATGACACAGACCTGTTACTAAGAATAAGACATGACATGAAGAGTAGAGTGAAGAATGATGCAGAGCTGTTGCTAATAGTAAGACGATACAAGATGAGTGAAGAAAATAATGACGCAGACCTGTTGCTAAGATAAAGACAAGACAAGAAGAGTAGAGTGAAGAATAATGCAGACCTATTGCTGAGAGTAATATGAGATGAGAAGAGTAGAGTGAAGAATGATGCAGACCTGATGCTAAGAGTAAGACAAGATAAGATGAGCAGAGTGAAGAATGACGCAGATATGTTGCTAAGAATACGAAGAGATAAGAAGAGTACAGAGAAAAATGATGCAGACATGTTGCTAAGAGTACGATGAGACAAGAAGAGTAGAGTAGAGAATGACACAGACCTGTTGAATAGAGTTAGAAAAGGCAAGATAAGTAGAGTAAAGAATAATACAAACCTGTTGCTAAGACTAAGACAAAACAAACAAAGTAGAGTAAGGGACGACGCAGACCTGTTGCTAAGAGTAAGAGAAGAGTAGAGTGAAGAATGACACAGGTCTGTTGCTAAGAGTAAGACAAGACAAGAAGAATAGCGTAAAGAATGGCGCAGACATGTTGCTTAGAGTAAGACAAGACAAGAAGAGTAGAATTAAGATTGGCACAGACCTTTTGCTAAGACTAAGACAAGATTAGAAATGTAGAGTATAGAATGACGCAGACTGGTGTTAAGAGTTAGACAAGACGAGTAGAGAAAAGGATGAAGCAGACCTGTTGCTAAGAGTAAGACACGACAAGAAGAGTACATTAAAGAATGATGCAGACCTGTTGCTAAGAGTGAGTAGCAACAGGTGTGCGCAATTCCTACTCTACTCTTATTGTCTTATTTTACTCTTAGCATCAGGTGTGCGTTACTCTTTACTCTACAGAACAAAAGCAGACAAAATACCAAAAAAGAAGACGAATGAAAAATATATATGTTTTAGTTCTTATTGACTCTGTATCTTTATAACCATCATCATTTATAGATGATAAACAAGAGGGTATGTACCTAAGATCAACCTTTATATTTATTAGACAGGTTGAAAAAAAGATAATATTCTTTTCCATCTTCACCTTATATAAAATCCATGTCCAAACTATTAGTGTCCGTATACTTAGCAAACAGTGCAGTCCATGATGAGATGCAATAACCTGTGGCAATGTTTTTGTCAACGTATTATTGGAATCCTCTCAACATGTATTGTTGTCCTGGAGAATTAAATAGAAAAGTGGTAGCAAAGCCTGTCTTACATATAGTGTCTCATCCACCTAGCTAATTTGGATGGATGGAACTAGACCAGGACAGATAACTCTAGCTTTTGATTAGATTTGAAGACTACTGATCTCTGGCTTTGGAATAAAAACACAAAAAAAGATCTAGATTGTACGACAATTCAAGATAAAAATTAAACCAGCAGAAGAAAATTGAATTGAATTCTAGCTTTGCAGAGGAAATATAAAGACAACGGATCTATAGCTGTGAAAGAAGGTTGAAGATAATTTAACACCAGCTTTGAAAGAAAATTGTAGAATTAATTGAGTTCAAGCTTTGGGAGTAGAAAGAAAATAAATTCTAGATTGGAAGAATATTGAACAAAAAAGTTAAATCCAGCTTTGGAAGACAATGGAAGTAAGCTCTAGCTATGGACGAAAATTGAAGTCAAATCTAGATTTAGAGGAAGTACAGAGGGAACTGATATCTATCTTTGGAAGATAATTAAAGACAAAAATTAATTCAAGATTAGGAAGAAAATTGAAAAAATATATGCTTTGCTTTTTGAGAAAAAATGAATGAAATTAACTATAGATTTGGATGAAAAATGGAAATCTAATGTACTTTAGCTGTTGGGAAAATAAGACTATTGAGGTATTACTTTGCATGAAAATTGAAAATAACTGAATCTATGCCTTGCATGGAAATAGTACAACAAAGCATTGGTTTCTCGTTTCTTAACAGCGAAATACAAACAGAACCTTGAAGAAATCTAACCATATTTTGATGCAATTTAGCAATTACATTTTAATGTTATCTCAGCACAGTCTGCACTTATTGCTTAGTTTGGAGTTAGAAATATCATCAAATTTCGAAAATTTTAATTTCTGACCTTCAAAATTGTATCAACCTAAATGGGAGATTTCTTCCACCAAAAAGAGTTTATAAATTAGTTAAGAGGCTATAAAGATAAATTTATTTTCTTTCTAGCTGCAGCTATCTATAATTTACATCAGGTTTGCTGCAAATTTGACCAACACTTCCCTCAAGTCATATTTTATGAATTGGTTCAACTGCCTGTTCTGCAAGCTTTATTCAATATTTGAATGATAAATTCATCAAATACTCATTTCCATACTCTATAAAAAAATCTGGTCCTATCTTGGCTCCAAACTATCATTTAAATGAAAATTGTGCAGCTTCTTATTATTAGAGGAAAAAATCAGACAAATATCTAAAAATGCACCATTTTACTAACAATTGCCCTAGGTATCTTTGAGAGCTATACATTATTGATAATAAAAGAAAAATATCACAGTCAAAAATCCAAATGCGTATCATTTTAATATACTCATGTCCAATGAAAACGCACCACTCTTCCGATGCGCATATTTGTGGCCTATCAAAAGCTGTGAAAATTGTGTTATTTATAATTATTATTTAGGACGAATATGATGTTTTCGCACAAAAATTTCAATTCCAGTGACTCCGCTTACACGTGACGTAACGTCAGCCTCAAAATTGCGTTAATCACATTTTGGACGTATACAAAAAGACCCGAAAATCTCGTTTAAATGTTTTCTGTTTGCCAGTAGATCCCCTGTCATTTCGCCACAACTTTGACAGTTGTAACGCAACAGCTAACGCTACACTAACGCGAACAATGTCACTCTGCAAGCTTAAATATGGAGTGGTCCGACAAAACGTGACGTAAAATGTTTAATTGCGATTTCTACAAGCCTAGTGTTCTACACAATGCTTATTTCCGTCGTACAAACTCACACACATGCAAAACGTCATACAAATCCTCTAAAAAATTTACGTTGCATCATTGCCGTCAACTTTGAGCGCGTCGCCAGCCATTGTTCGCAACGCTAGCGTTTTAAATCTTCTAAAATTTGTGTTAATCTGTTAGTGCGAGTATTATCTAACATTAAGTTCGACACAGATACTCTTAGATTTGTGTATACGAGCTTTTAGAGATTGACGTTTATCAAAAAAACGTTGATGTCTACGCCCCGTCGATGTTAACAATCCGCTACACGAGTAAGAAAACTTCTTGCTACGACCTTGTCGTATTTTTGCATCAGTAAAAGAAGGATTCCTTGAATGTCTCGATTTTACGCCTAGTCAAAATTATGCTAGTGACGTCACATCGTGACGTTATAGCCGCTTTCAAGGCAAGATGACTATTCCTGGCTATCAATTTAGAGATTCTTTGCGATATCTACAAAGAAAAATGCGAGAATAATGCTTTTGAAAATTCTGACACATTTGATGGCTGATTCTGTGACTTTCTGTTTTGACGGTTGTTGTGTTAAATGGTTCCAGCACGTGTCATCAGTGATCATTTGGTTTTAAAGACCTATCAGTAACGTACAGAATTGCTACAGTACAATAAGACGCAATTACAAAAATAAAATGTTATGTCGTTAAAAAGATATAGTCATTTTCGTAGGTGGTGCGTTTTCATTGGACATGAGTATATAATGACTTATTAAAAACATATTTTATATTCTTGGTCACTTTGTCTCTATATCTTTATATAATAATAAGATAAATCAGAAAAATATCTACAAATGCATGTGATTGTATAATATATTTATATTCTAGGCACATTAGCCTCTTTACCTTGTTATAATAAAGAAAAATATCAGGCAAAAAATCCAAAAATGCACGTCATTTGAAAAATATATAATTTATATCCCAGGTCTCTTTGTATCAAAACCATAATAAAATCAGCAGAAAAATTAGGAAATAAGTTTTGAAAATAAATCATTTAACAAATGCTCTTAGTCTCTTTAATTCTATAACTGTTTATAATGAAACGTAAACAAAAGCATACAAAACATCCAAAAAGCATACCAATAAAAATATGTATGTTCTAGGTCTCATTGACTCCGTATTTTTATTTTATCAAAGTAAAAATCAGATAAAATATCCAAAATGCAAATATAAAGGTATAGGTCTCTTTGACTCTATATCTTTATGTAATTATAGTACGAATCAGACAAAATATCCATAAATGCATATTGAAAACAATGACCATGTCAGTGTCTCTTTGACTGTATACCATGTTATTTGCAGATGAAAAAAGTAGACAAAATATCCAAAAATGCAATATAAAAAAACATATGTCCTAGGTCTCTTTGACCCAAGTCCTATCAAAGCGAGAAATTTGATGAATCCGTTTCCTGCAGAAGTGGTAATTTTTCATTATCAGTGGGGACAGAAAAAACAATCCATAATTCTTCAACAACTTGAGAAGAGTGTCACCTTAATCAGGCAGTCGGTTCCTTGTATTAATACAAGGATGCAATAAGAACTCACAGATTCCTTGACTTGGTTGATCTATAACTCTTTAAAATTAACCATCATCATTTATAGATGATAGACTTGAGAATATGTACCTAAGATCAACCTTTATATTTATTAGACAGGTTTAAACAAAGATAATATTCCTTTCCATCTTCACCTTATATAAAATCAATGTCCAAACTATTTGTGTCCGTATACTTAGCAAACAGTGCAATCCATAATGAGATGTAATAACCTGTGGCAATGTTTTTGTCAACGCATTATTGGAATCCTCTCAACAAGTATTATTGGTACGCAATGGTACATGTAGCCTCTAAGTAAAGTTTGTTGGATTATGGTAATGAGTGGATGTGTTTGATTGACATGCTTAAAATGAACAACACAAAGAAGGATTCATGGAGAATTAAATAGAAAAGTGGTAGCAAAGCCTGTCTTACATATAGTGTCTCATCCACCTAGTTAAATCAAGCTTTGTATGATAATCAAAGTGAACCCTAGCTTTGGACGACAATTGAAGTGAACTCTAGATTAAGAAGAAGTACAGAGAGAACTGATATCTAGCTTTGGAAGATAATTAACAAAAAAAATAATTCAAGATTAGGAAGAAAATTGAAAAAAATGAATACTTTGCTTTTTGAGAAAAAGAGAATGAAATTAACTCTAGATTTGGAGGAAATACTTTAGCTGTTGGGAAATAAGACGATTGAGCTATTACTTTGCAAGACAATTGAAAATAACTGAATCTATGCCTTGCATGGAAATAGTACAACAAAGCATTAGTTTCTCGTTTCTTAACAGCGTAATACAGACAGAACCTTGAAAAGTCTAACCACATTTTGATGCAATTTAGCAATTTCATTTAATTTCATCTCAACACAGTCTTCACTAATTGCTTAGTTTGCGAGATAGAAATATCATTAAATTTCGAAAATGTTAATTTCTGACCTTTAAAATTGTATCAACCTGAACGAGAGATTTCATTAACCAAGAAAGAGTTTATAAATTAGTTAAGAGGCTATAAAGATAAATCTTTTTTTTCTTTCTAGCTGCAGCTATCTATAATTTACATCAGGTTTGCTGCAAATTTGACCAACATTTCCCTCAAGTCATATTTTATGAATTGATTCAACTGCCTGTTCTGCAAGCTTTATACAATATTTGAATGATAAATTCATCAAATACCCATTTTCCTAACTTGATAAAAAAATCTGGTCGTATCTTGGCTCCAAACTATTATTTAAATGCAATTTGTGTAGCTTCTGAATGTCAGAGGAAACAATCAGACAAATATCCAAACATGCACCATTTGTACCAACAACTGCCCTGGGTATCTTTGAGAGCTATCCATTATTAATAATATAAGAAAAATATCAGTCAAAAAATCCAAAAATGCATATCATTTTAATATATAAATATGTTCTAAGTCTTGTTGACTTATTGAAAACATATTTGTATATTCTTGGTCACTTTGACTCTATATCTTTATATAACAATAAGATAAATCAGACAAAACATCCACAAATGTATGTGATTGTAAAATATATTTATATTCTAGGCACATTAGCCTCTTAACCTTCTTATAATATAGAAAAATATCAGGCAAAATAAATCCAAAAAAGCACATCATTTAAAAAAATATAATTTATATCCAAGGTCCCTTTATATCAAAACCATTATAAAAACAGCAGAAAAATCTGGAAATATGTTTTGAAAAGTAATTCATTATAAAAATGCTCTAAGTCTCTTTACTTCTATAACTGTTTATAATGAAACGTAAACAAAAGCAGACAAAATATCCAAAGAGCATACCGCTGAAAAATATATATGTTCTAGGTCTTACTTACTCAGTATCTTTATTTTATCAATGTTAAAATAAGACAAAATATCCAAAATGCAAATATAAAGTTATAGGTTTTTTGACTCTATATCTTTCTGTAATTATAGTACAAATCAGACAAACTATTGTACTTTCAAAGATGCATAGTAATGAGGCTATTCTATGTTTCTTATAAAAAGGTAAAGTATGACTTTTCACTGCTATGCCCATACGCAATAATTTGTGGTATAGATCCAAAATAACTGTAAACTGAGACTACCTGCACGCCCAAAATCAAGGTAAACTTGCCAATGTTTGTTTACATCGATTCTCATCTATCTTTGAAAGTACAATATTCATTAATAAATATTGAAAACAATGAACATGTCAGTGTCTCTTTGACTCTATACCATGTTATTTGCAGATGAATAAAGCAGACAAAATATCCAAAAATGCAACATAAAAAAACATATGCCCTAGGTCTCTTTGACCCAAGTCATACAAAATAACCATCGTCATTTATAGATGATAAACTTGAGTGTATGTAACTAAGATCACCCTTTATATTTATTAGGCAAGTTTAAACAAAGATAATATTCCTTTCCATCTTCACCTTATATAAAATCAATGTCCAAACTATTTGTGTCTCTATACTTAGCCAACAGTGCAGTCCATGATAATGCAATAATATGTGGCAACGATTTTGTCAATGTTTAATTGGACTCCTCTCAACATGTATTGTTAATAATCAATGGTAGCCTCTCAGTAAAGTATGTTGGATTATGGTACTTAGTGGATGTGTTTGAATGACATGCTTAAAATGAACTACACAAAAATGGAGTCATGGAGAATTAAATAGAAAAGTGGTAGCAAAGCCTGTCTTACATATAGTGTCTCATCCACCTAGTTAATTTGGATGAATAGAACTCAACCAGACTCTTTGACTCTATACCATGTTATTTAAAGATGAAATAAGCAGACAAAATAACCAAAAATGCAACATAAAAATGTCCTAGGTCTCTTTGACTCAAGTCCTATCAAAGCCAGAAATTTGATGAATCTCTTTCCTGCAGAAGTGGTAATTTTTCAATATCCATGGGGACAGAAAACCCAATCCATAAATTGCTCAACAACTTGAGAAAAGTGTCACATTAACCAGTTGGTCAATTCGTAGTATTAAAAAAAGGATGCAGGAAGAAATCGCAGGTTCCTTTACTTAATTGATCTAAAAATATTTAGAAAATTAAAATCATCATTTACAGATAACAAACCTGAGGGTATGCAACTAAGATCACCCTTTATATTGATACAAGCTTGAACAAAGGTAAAATTCCTTTCCATCTTTAGCTTTATTTTGAATCGTTATTGATAGATAAAATGTCCCATTGACTTACATGCGAAATTGAGTTTCACATATTACAATGTCAAAACTTATTATTAATTGTCCCTGAAGTTAGCAATCCATTGCACTCTATGATGAGATGCAATACTCTCTGGCAATTTATCGAGGTAGACATTTTGTCAATGTTTAATAGGACGTGCCTCAACATATATTGGTTGTACTAAATGATATTCTCAAAGTATCGCATGTAAAAGTAAGTGTTTGATTGGGCCGTTTCAAGTAAGCAACACAACAGAAGGTTGTATAAAGAATTGAACAGAAAATAAGTTACAAACCCCTAGTCTAAAATATATAGTCTGTCACATCAAAATAATATGGAATTTGTTTTGTTTGTTTGATTTGATTCTTTATGTTCCATCAATAATCTTTCAGTTATAAAGGGACGGATCTTCCTGGGTTGAACCAGATTTAAGCTAGGATAAATGTTCTTGCTCAAGGACACAACACAGTGACGCCGGTGAGGTTTGAACCCATGGTCCTTCGGTCTTGAGTCAAGCACCAAATGATATGGATGAACAGAGTTTGACCAGAGGATATAACTCTATTGTTGGATTAACTTTGAAGACAACAGACTGTTTTCCTTGGAGGAAAACAGAATATAATTGAAAACCAGCTTTGGCTGTTTGTCGGGCCCACCGGCGTTTACCTGTTGGATTTCTTTTGCTCCGGTATTCAGTTTAATTTACTGTTGAGTCCTTATCCTTGCTTTATCTCCTTGTTATATCTTGATTTATATGTTTTAGGAGATGATGCATTGATAAGTTAGGGGTCTTTCATGCAAACCAAATATCTATATGTCTTGATCCACATCTGAATTAAGGGTGAGGTTGGCGCCATTAAACCTGTTTAAGCCCTCCAGTAAAATATTTTACTGACCGTTCCAAGGCGGTACTTCTTTTGTGGATCTTTTATGTTTTTGTTCTGTCTTGTGTTTGCTATGTCTTTGTGCGTGTCTGTTTATATGTGCTTTGTGGTCACCTGCTGGGAAAGGGCTGACCTCTTGGCTCTCGTTTGTGGTGTCTACAGTGAGTGTGTCACTTTCCCATTGGTATCCTGGGTCAGGTGTGGTACTTGATTGTATCGATTCCTGATCTTTGCACCCTTACTTACTTTAAAAGAAAATAAAATTAAAAATTATCAACAGCTTTGGAATATACATACAAAATCAGACTTAGTTTGGAATAAAATATAAGATATAAATTAAAACCCCTTTGTAAGAAAAATAATGACAACTGAAAACAACCCTTGTAAGAAATCTGAAGACAACCAGGCTTAAGCTTTTGCACACATTGAACATAAAGATTTACCCCAACTTCAGGCGGAAATTGACAAATAGATTGTCTAGTTTGAAAGAAAATTGAAGATAAATTTTTAATCCAGCTAATGGGAAAGAAAGATGAAGACTTAAGTATTCTAGCTTTGTTGAATTGATAGAAATATAAAGAACATCTTATCACTGTGTTTTAAAGAAAATTGAAGTAAAAATTATATCCCGCTTGTGAAAAGCTCTGGTGTTGAAAGAAATGTGTTTACATCTGAACTCAGGTGTTGAAAGAAATTTAAAGACCTCTGAACCCTGGCATTAGAAGAATTTTACAGACATCTGAACTCTAGCGTTAAAAGACATTTAAAGACATCCGAACTCTATGGTTGAAAGACATTTTTAGACATCTTAACTCTGGGGTTAAAAGAAATTTAAAGATATCTAAACTGTGGCGTTGAAAGAAATACAAAGACATCTAATATCTGGCGTAGAAAAAAATCTAATGAAATATGGCATTGAAATTGTTTAATAAATATCTAAACTCTCACCCTAAAGAAATTTAAAGACATCTAAACTCTGGCGTTGAGAGACATTAAAATACAACTAAACTCTGGCGTTGAAATAATTTTAAGACCTTTACTCAGGCGTTAAATGGAATTTGAAGACATCTTAATTCTGCCATGAGAAAAAAACCTTAAAGATATCTGAACTCTGCCATTGAGAGAAATTTAAAGACATCTGAACTCTGCCATTGGATGGAATTAAGACATCAGAACTCCGCCACTGAAAAAAATCAAGGTATCTGAGGTGTGGTGTTGAAAGGCATTTAAAACGTATGAACCCTCCTGTTAAAATACATTTAAAGGCATCTGAACTCTGGCGTTGGAAGACATTTAAAGGCATCTGAACTCTGGCGTTGAAAGATATTTAAAGACAACTGAACTCTGGCATTGAAAGACATTTAAAGACACTTGATCTCTGGCATTGAAAAAATTGAAGACATCTAAACGCTGGTGTCAAAATAAAATTAAAGGCCTGAAATCTGGCGTTGACGGAAATTTAAACACATCTGAACTCTGGCGTTGAAATAAATTAAAGACATCTGAACTCTGGCAATTAAAGATATTGACAGATATCTGAACTCTGTGGTTAAAAGACATTTAAAGACATTTGAACTCTGGTGTTGAAAGAAATTTAAAATTATCTGAAACGTGGCGTTGAAAGACATTTAAAGACATCTACACCCTAGCGTTGAAAGAATTATAAAGACATCTGATCTCTGGCGTTGAAAGAAATCTGAAGACATTTGAACTCTAGTATTGAAAGAAATACAAAATAAATCTGAACTATGGCGCTGAAAGAAATTTAGACATCTGAACTCTGGCGTTGAGAAAACTGTAAATACATCTAAACTCTGTCGTTGAAAGAAATTTTAATGCATCTGAGCTCTGGCGTTGAAATTAATTCTTAGACCCAAACTCTGGCATGAAAGAAATGTAGAACATCTGAACTCTGATGTTGAAAGAAATTTAAAGATATCTGAACTCTGCCATTGAAAGAAATTTAATAACAACTGCACTCTGCTATTGAAAGAAATTTAAAGACATCTGAACTCTGCTTTTGATTTTTGAAAAGATATCGGAACTGTGGCGTTGAAAGACACTTAAAGACATCTGAACTTTAGGTTTGAGAGACAATTATAGTCATATATTCTCTGGCGTTGAAAAACATTTTAAGACATTTTGATTCTGCCGTTGAAAGTAATGAAAGACATATGAACTATTCAATTGAAAGAAATTTAAAGATATCTGAACTCTTGCGTCAAAAAAAAAATAAAATAACTGACCCCCATTCTTTGGTGAAAATGGAAAACAAATAAACTCCACTTTGGAAGACAAATTAAGACAAAATGAATTTAAGTTTTGAAGAAAATTTAAGGTCAGATGAACTTAGGTTTGTTAGAAAATAGAATACAAATGAACTCAAGCTTGGAATAAAACTGCATTTTAAAGTTAGCCTTTACTTTGAGCAAGAGAGAGGTGGTTGCTTTACTTTTGTTGTGGTCTGAATATCATGTCGCTGTTATCATCCTTTGACTCTTCCCCGTGGTGTCATGATTAGTTTTAAGTATGTGATTGATTGGCCATTTTCCCATAATTCCCTTGTAAAATTCCATGGTAGAAACTGTTTGAGAGTCAGAACATGACTGTGTTATATCCATATCTGTGTTACATCGAGATTTGTTATAAAGGAATTGCATGGTACATTGAAAGCAACTCTAATTTCAACTTAATATAAAAAATCTTAACTATTTACTTCACAAAATTACCTTATAATCAACCTTGGATACTTAAGAAGATTTAAGTGCATCACTAACTTTGACCAGAACACTAAACTATTTACCTTACAAACTAACCTCACTATTTACTTTACGAACTTACCTCATAATCTACATTAGAGACCTAAGAGGATTCAAGTGCATCACTAAACATTCAAGAGAACTCTAAACTATTTACTTTATAACCTTGCCTTATACTCTACGCTAGAGACCTTAGCAGACGCAAATGCATCCTCTACTTTTGAGGCCAACTCTAATATCAACTGAATATAAAAGTTCGAAACGATTTACTATACAAACTAACCACATAATCTACCCTGGACACTAATATAATATGATTCAACACATCATTAACATTGACCAGAACCCTAAAATGAACTGTATATAAATGTTCCAAATTACATTGTACTTTACAAACTTGCCTTACACAGATCTTTGTGAAGCTGCAACCAAGCTACTAGACCAGCAAACACAAAATCAGGCACTATGGCTTCAGAATTCAACTCTGTATTCCCATACTTTGTGCTAAGGGCATATGCATTCACAATAAAGTATTGGCACCAAATTAACATTGTAAAACAGTTATTTGACCTCATCATTCTTCTGAATTAGTGTTTTTAATTATTAACAGCAGGTCTCTAGATAAAAGAGTCTTGACTGGGTTTTATTATCTGCTGCAGGTGTCCTTCAACACAGGCTTAGATAAACAAAAATATTCAGCGTAAAAATGTAGATATTTTCTTACCCATCAGTTGGGTGCTCAAAAGAACCGTCTCATTGTGATGGTTCTTTTGAGTATCCACAATATACGTTTCGGTTGAGAAATAAGGGAATTAAATTTTCGTTACACACTCTTAACTAAAGTCCTGTTCATAACGCGGTAACAGCAGGTGGCTAGGGTTTCTAACACCAAACCTCTAGGCTTCTCTGTTCTGTGGATCATTGCTAGTGTTTGTGCAGTAGAAATATTCATTCTTTCATGCTGGGTAATTTTCCATGCTTTTTTTTAATTTTTATATAGTCTCCTGACGTTTTCCATAGTTAACTTTGCTTAGTTTGTCTTCCTGGTGTCTGGTGATTGTTGTGTGACTCTGGTACTTCCTGATCATACTCATTATTTTCATCAAAAAATTATTTCAGAACACCAATAGTGTCGTGGATGTCCCACAAATTAGACTATATTTCAATAATGTTTATTTGTATTATTTATTCAAATAATGTCTATTTAGTGTCAAATAGTTTGGATCCAGATCAGAAGATTCGGCTGCTGTCCGTTCTAAGGCAGTGGTTCTGTTATGGTTGATTCATTGTTTATTGTAATAAATAGGTTCCATTGTTTGTGTGTTTTGTGTTTGGTCCTTGCTATGTAGTGCAATCATCTCGCTGATGACGACTGGTTGCTTTACTTTTATTAAGTTACTTCTGTCATGTTACTATTATTGTTCTATATATCTTCCTCGTGGTGCCATGGGTTAGTCTGCAGTGTATGAGTGTGGCATTTCCTGGTCACACTCACCTCTATTTCACAGTCTGAAATATTGGTCTAGCTGCAATTAACATGCCGTTGATCGTGCTGTGGCACATAAAAATATAAGTAAACTGTATGAATGTAACACCTACCTTCTTCTGCTCTTTGAACTCTTCCCTTGCGCTTGGCCACTTTTGTTGTCTGCTGATAACCTTTGCCAACAGTTTGGGGCCCAGATCAGGACCTACAGAGCGTCAAACAGCTCAAGGGTGATCTGAAAAACAGAAAAAAGATACTGAAACATTTATCATTATGGAGTAAAATACTCATTCTTTCAATGCTGGCGGCCACTTATAACATTTGCAAACGGTTTGGCCTCAGAACATTGGCCTGAAATTTTGATGGTGTTTCCAAATATGAAGTTTTTAAATCATTTTCCTTGCTATCGTCGACTTCTGTTATCTGCTTATAACGTTTCCAAAATAGTAGACACTCTAACAGTGTTCCCAAAAGAATGTTTCTATTACATTAATTTTGAAAAAGTCAGCAGACTACAACAAAAGTATGACTAGAGCAGGCAGTCGATGGGGCTCCATCGCAAATCCCTACACTAAAGTTTTTGACTCCCCACCGCACCCCAAGTGCCATCCTGAGGCATGACCCTAGCAACTGAATGAAAATTCTGTTCAATATGTTTCTATCTTTTATTCGTGAGAACACACACAAAGTTTGGTAAAAAAACATCTTTGAAATTGACATGGTAATGATTTTTGACCTTTTGACCTCGCCTCAAGGTCACCAGTTTGACCCTAGGATAAAAATGGTACTTGCATTCTGTTCTGCTCGTCATTCCCGTCGATTTGATATGCCACATGACCATGTTTGAAAAAAATGTGTTTTACACCCCTAGGCACCCCCAGTGCTCCAAAGTCCCCCCCTAGGGCATGAACCAGACGACAGAATAAAAATCCCGTCAGATATAATTTGTTTCTTTCATTTGTGAGAACACGCCCAAAGTTTGGTATAAAATTCTTTGAAATTGACAGGGTAACCGAAATTTAATTATATTTGACCTTTGACCTCACCCCAAGGTCACCAGTTTGACCCTAGGATAAAAAGTTTACTTTCATTCTGTTTTGCCTGTCATCCCTGTCGATTTGATATGCCACATGACCATGTTTGAAAATAAACTGACCATCTGGGCACCCATAGCGCCCAAAAGTCCCTACCCTGGGGCATGACCCAGGCAACAGAATAAAAATCACGTCTGATATGGTTTGTATCTTTCATTTGTGAGAACACACACAAAGTTTCGTATAAAAAATCTTTGAAATTGACATTGTAATTGAAATTAAATGATTTTTGACCTTTGGACCCCTCCGGAGGGCCCCAGATGGCGGGGATCAACAAAAGTTTGCCGTAGCAGCCCCATTCATGTGAGAAACTTACACACCGAATTTCGTTAAATTCCGTCGAATGGTTTAGGGAGAGATAGCATAACGGACAGACAGCAGAAGGGCATTTGACCCCTAAGCACCCAAGTCCCACCCCTAGGGCATGACCCAGGCGATAGAATAAAAATCCCGTCTGATAAATTTTTGTATCTTTGATTTGTGAGAACACACAAAGTTTGGTATAAAAATCTTTGAAATTGGCTTTGTAATTGAAATTAAAAAAAAAATGATATTTGACCTTTTGACCCCTCCCAAGGGCCACAGGGGGCGGGGCCAAAAAATGCCAGTGTGCGCCCCATTTATGTGAGTAACTCACACATCTAATTCGGTTGAATATCGTCCAATGGTTTAGAAGGAGATAGCATAACGGGCAAGCGGACGGACAGAGGCGATAACAATTATAAAAAAGGCGTGGGGATAAAAGCTTACCAAGAAAGCAAGGAAAAAGTTAAGCTATCTAAATCCTAAAACAATTGATCTGCTACTAGTTACTAATCAGTTATTTCAAGTTGTAAATCTTTTTTTTTCTCCAGATATGAGATGCTATAATGAGTAATTTCGAGTTCTCAATCCGAAATAACAAAATGAATTCTGAAATTTCAATATGTTAATTTATTATTTCAAATTGCTTCTTGTTTTTGCAAGATATGAACATTTTTTAACATGTTTATCTGTTATTTCAAACTAATAAAAGAAGTCAAAGATCAGGAATGGACATAATCAAGTACCACACCTGTCCAAGGACACCGTATGGAAAAACGACAAAAACACAAGAAAACATCACAGAGGTCGTCAGCCCGTTCCCACAGGTGACCCCAAGCAAGTTCCTGATCTGTTTTTTTCAATACATCAATCCAAAATTCCAAAGCAAATGTAAAATTATGAGTTCTCAACATAAAAAACAAGCCATGAATCAGTGTTTTTGAGATATGAAACTGAAATTTCGAGATATTGATTTATTTTTTTAAGTTGGGCATCTTTTTTTTTTCAAGATATAAATTTAAAAGTTCAAGATGTTATTATAATAATTCAAGCTGGGAATCTGTTGAGTTTTTTTTGTCAAGATATCGAACTGACATTTTAAGATACAATTTACTATTTTAGTTGCTTTCTTTTCATGATATCAATCTGGAGTTTCAAGATGTTATTTTATTATTTCAAAGTGTGAATATTTACTATTTCAAGTTGTGAATCTGCGTTTTCAATACATGAATCTGTTTTTTTCAATACATGAATCTGCTTCTTTTAATACATGAATCAGCTTTTTAAATTCATGAATCTGCTTTTTTCAATGCATGAATCTAAAATTTCAAGATGTTTGTTTATCATTTTAAGTTGTTAATCTGTGTTTATTAAGAAATAAATTCGATATTTGGAATGTTCATGGAATCGTGAATACTTTGGGTCTCTTGCAAAATAAGTGAAGACCGAAGGGCCTCACGTTAACTTTGCAAGAGACCTGAAGTATTCATGATTCCATGAACATTCTAAAAATTGAACGTATTACTTATACTTACATTCTATTATAAATATCTTATATATAGAAATTATTTATAGTTTAGGAGATAAAACAGCGTTATATTTAATATGTAATTGTATTGACGGTTTTGTTGGAGTATAAAACGGAAAAGGGGAACAGCCCGTGTTAACAGGGACAGCCAATGGAGCAAACAAGAAGCTTGTTCTGCACGTACGACTCAGATGTGGTTCGCTGTCAATCACAACACCATTGCAACTTCTGGCGAATGAATTCGATATTCGAGGCGTATTGCACGAACAAGTGAGCTTTGCAGCAGTCAATCAAAATTGTGTCTTTCATGGGGCTATGAACGGTTGCAAAAATCCAAATATTTATTACAAGCTTGCTTCGAAAGTATGAATCTGTAAGTTCAAGTTTTCAGTCTGAAATAACATATGTTGTTTGAACATGGGCTTTAACTTACAAATGTTCTAAGTGAGTCCTGGTCCTGAGTTTATAAAACTTGTTTCACGCTCAACTCAACTGAGCACAAAATTTCAACTGCTCATAAAAATTACAATACCGACAAATAAAGACGTTTCTTGGTTTGAGTATCTCATATGTTGTATCTATCTTGCTAATAATTGTTAAAATGACAACCTTTGTTAGCATTTTAACATTTATGAGCAAGATAAATTTTGTGCTCAGCTGAGTTGAGCATGAATCAAGTTTTGTACCCTCGGGGTCTTGACCCAATGCTTAAAAACTTGTTTCATGCTCAACTCAACTGAGTATAAAATAACAACTGCTTATTAAAACCAAATATGCTGTAAAAAAAGACTTTTGTTGCTTTTAAACTGTCCAATCATGTATTTAGCATGGTCATAAATGTTGAATTGCCAGCAAGTCATGGCATTTTAACATTTATGAGAATAAAAAGTTTGTGCTCTGTTGAGCATAAAAAAGTTTATAACCTCAGCTCTGGCCCCGAGGTCATAAACATTTTTCATGCTCAACTCAAATGAGCATGAAATTTCATCTGCTCATTGCAACTAGATTACCAGCAAATAAAGAAGTTTCTTGTATTAAGTCTCTAACATTCTAATAAAGGTTAAAATGCCAACAATTGTTTGCATTTTAACATTTATGAGCAGGATAAATTTCGTGCTAATTTCAGTTGAGCATGTTAAAAATTTTATAACCTCGGAGCCTGGTCCCGAGGTTATAAAAGTTGTTTCGTGCTGAACTCAACTGAGTATAAAATTACAACTTCTCATAGAAACAAAATGCTGAAAACATTCTTTTCTTGCTTTTAAACTGTCTAATCATGTATTTAACATGGTCGTAAATGTTGAATTGCTAGCAAGTTATGACATTTTAACATTTATGAAAATGAAAGCTTTCGTGCTCCGTTGAGCATAAAAAAGTTTTATAACCTCAGGTCTGGTTTGCTTGCAAGTAGTAAGATGGGTATGAATTGCCAAGGTCTCCAGATAAGAGTGCCTAATTAAGTTTTCTTAAATCTCAACCAAAACATATGCTTTGGGTGTTCAAAAGAACCGCCTTAGTGAGACAGTATTTTGAGCACCTTATACATATTATATGTTTAAATTCATGTACATAATATTGATTTCAATTTTACACTCAAAACTTTTGCCTAACTAGACCTATACTTGGGGCCCAGAATAATTGTCTTGCTGATTCCTTTGTTCCCTAAAATTTTGTGACAATGTAATAATAAACGTATACAGTTATAATTATGTCTAAGACATGATGATCTTTTTGGTTGCTTTACAATAATTGTCTTCCTGATGTCTTGTCACTGTTAGTGTTCTGTGGCTCTTCATTGTGGTGTCGTTGGTTGATCTGCAGTGTGTAATTATGGTATTTCCTAAATCATACTCACTTTTGTATCTGCTACAACCACGCAACTACCATATTTCATGAAATCAAATTCAGTGATATAGCAGTCATGTAAATATAAACGATTTGCCATATAGTGACAGGTATTTTAGTACTGATTGGCAGTTTGAGATTTTTGAAGATGCAAAGCCAATGGACATAATTCTTGTTTAGTGTATATTTCAAAAAAGGTTTCCTTAATTTCAGTAACATATGTTGTTGTTACTCATTAGAATTGTCTCATTGAGGCGATTCCAATTTTCACCTACAACATGTGTCAATTCAATAAATGAGTGCTTTCACCATAAACTTTTTTTCACAAGCTTCTCAACTACTTTTTAATGTTTCAGTGTAATGAACATGTATAAATGAGCAAGTTTTTGTGTAATTTGGCGTGCACCTGGGTGACAATAATGGATATCCAATTTTATATCATTGACAGCTTATCTTTAGAGGTTTCATTGGAATGAAACGTTAAATTGGTGGTAGCCTGGTTGTAAAATGGATTCCCCCTGCATGTAGATCAAGATTAAATAAGGTTTCTGAACAAGCCAGCTGATTTCGATCTTCACTGTTTATTTAAAGAGCATAAATCTGCGTACAGCAGGACCATGAAGAAGAAGGTTGGAGCTTATAATTTTGTTTTTTGTGATCTTGACCTTTCAAGTTTGACTCCAACGTCAGTAATATTTATGTGCTTTGGTTCGAGATGATAATCAAACAAAACAAAAGTAAGTGGCCTGAAACAAATATATTTAAAGTACCAAGCCCGTGCATCAACAGCACGTGAATTGCTTTATTTTACAATACGTTTGTGCTCGATGAAACATGACTGTTCTGTTAAAAGCATGCGGCACGGACTTTATGCAACAATATACAATTAAACGACCGAAAGTCTGTCAGAGTTTTTAAGTCTTTGGCCAATACAAAAAGTGATTGAGTATGACCAGGAAATACCACATTCATACTGTAGACAACCCACGGCACCGTAAGGAAGAGCCACAAAACACTTACCACAAGAAGATACCAGGAAGACAATTTAAGTAAAGCAACCAGCTCCCTTTTTCCTGCAAGACGATTACAAAACAAGAAATGGTGTCCCCCTCTCCCAAGGCCAAAGATGCCCCTGTACATATGTTACTGGTGAATCTCGACCTTAGACAGATCAAAGGTTAAACGAGCCCATTGTGAAGCACGAGATATGGAAATCTGAATTAAAATAATGTTAACATCTTACCTGTTATCAGTTCAGCGTCGATAGCACGACCAGTGGAAATTTGGTTTGGAATAGAAATAACTGTTACAGTCTGTAACCTTCCACTTGCACCTGCGTAAACTCGTCCAATCGTTGATCCGTCGACACTTGGGTCTAGAGGGAGAAAGCGTAACAAGTAATCTAGGGCCACTAACTCGTAGACATCTTAAGCCTTAAGATTACCTTAAGTTCAACTTAAGTTCACCTTAACGGTTATGGCCATCGTACGCACCTTAATTTACGGAGACAACTTAAGATCGTCGTAAAGTTGTGGTCACGATAGAGTCACCCTAGCGTCGTCTTAGTGGATACGAGAGGTACTTCCCAGAGCAAACTTAATAAAAAAAGTATGATTTTGGCGACAAAATATTTTAAATGACAATGAAATGACTAGTATGCCTTTGAAGAACTTAGTAATACTGCATGCTTCGTTTTTGGTGACTTTAAAATGCCACAAACATGGACACATGCACAAAGGCAATGTGCGGATCCAGAGTTGGGGGGAATTCTGCATGATAATTATGTTCATTAAAACGCATAAAAACTATCTTTGACAAGCCTCCCAGGCTGCTACATAATCGCATTTTCTTTGATCATTATATGCGTTTAAGGCTTGAAATGGAACCAGACGAAATTTAATCCTTTGTATACTGATGAATTCTTCCTTCTGGTATGATACAATAAACTTGGGATAGTCCATTGTACATATCTAGGGTGTCTGTGTATTCTTTTTTTTTCGACGATCGTTTTATCTTTACACGCAGAAATACAGCTTATTATGTTGCATTTCATCTTAGCTTTTACTGTTCGCGCAAGAAGTCGTTTAGGGGTTTCCCGAACTCAAAAGGTAATAAAAATATAAAATACTGATATCAACAGACGTTTAAATTATAGGCAATATCAACAATAAGGGACCTCGCCCCGAGAAAAACTGAATTAGTTACACGCGAAAAACGATGGCACAGAACATCCTGTGCAACCGTGCAGTCTGATCAGTGCATTAATTTTTGCTAACTGGGAATAGTGAGTATGGCTAGACCACGATCGCAGACGCCAGACAAACCCACAGCACCGTGAGGAAGAGACACAAAACAAGGGCAATACAACTTGCAACACGATTTTTTTTCAATATTGTAGCTAGTCTCTGTAGCTGAGTATGCTGATTTCAGCCACCCCGAAGACAGATTTTCTTGCGTGGACCCATATTTTTTTATCTTTTCTACTGAGTCGGTATTAAATACTGCAAACAACACGCTTTGCACGAGAGAGGAATATCTTTAAAGATAAGGTGGCTAAGAATACGCTAAGACGGCTGTGCATCATCTAAAATGGTCCTGGCATCAAAACTGGTCCTGGCATCTATTATGGTCCTGACCAGCCTCTATATTGGTCCCGACTGGCATCTATTATGGTGCGCTAAGCAGACTCTAAAATGGTCCTGAGCGCTAAATGTAAATATATGCAAACCTAATAGTTTTTCATTTTAAACGGCTTCCACCGCAAAAATAATCATATAGCCAGGACACAAGCCATTTGTATGCGTGTGTGCGTGCGTGCGTGCGCGCGTGCGCGCTCGTGTGTGTGTTTTGCAGGATTTGGGTAGCCCCGCGCCCTATCTAACGCACATGCCGTTTTATTTTAAATATCGAACGCAAAAATGAAATTCCATTTGAGACAACTCCGTGTATTCGTGCCTCGTGCGCACAGGCTTGAATCCGCATTTAATTAAATATGAGATAATTCAGCCCGCCAATTTGGGCCCGTGGATACCGGGGACATAGCGGGGCTTAAGTGCCGAGATTAAACCTACGATATGTTCCCGCAGTGCCGTGTGTGTGCCGGGATTTTAATGTCCTGTTTAAATAGGGCTTGTCTAAAAGGTCCTCTTTACAGCGCACCTAAACATCTACCTAACCAAAAGGGATGCAACTTGGTGGTGATTCGCATGTTCTCGGGCAGTGGCGGGTCAAGAATTATCGTATCACTTGGGGAGGGCGAGGCCCAAGCCTGACTGATGCTTTAGTCGTCTTTTACTTACTTTTTACAGAATGTTCCAAATGACCATTCCAAGTGAACTTCATGGAAAATTTCCAAGGAGGGAGGGTTTGGGAGTCCAAGATTTAAGACGCTGTGGGGTAGGGATGGGGTGTGGAGGTCGTCATACTTATTCCTAAAGAAACCTATAACACTTGTTATTTTCCGGGGGGGGGGGGGGGTCCGGATCTCCTGACCCCCCCCCCCCCACTTCTCTATGGATTCAGAAATCAATGGAATCGGTAGAAACGATAGATACCCCCAAATATACGGTTGTTCAATAGCTGCAAGTTGATATCACTAATAGTGGTATGTTCTGCTCTGGACACAATTTAAGTATAACGAAGGACGATAACTTCTAATTTATGCAAAAGAGTGTTATGGATCTTTGTAGACTGTATCTCTCCTCATTGAAATCTATCTACCATTGAAGTTTCAAGTTGATACCTGTCATACGTGTAGTTGTTGTGTTATGCTTCGGACACAATTAAAAATTACAACGGGCAATAACTCCTAAATTATTCAAAAGAGAGGTACAGTTCTTGTACACTGTACTTCTCCTCGTCGATATATATCTACCAGTGAAGTTTCTAGTCGATACCTCTTATATTTCTGTGTTATTCTCTGCACAATATAGTTGTAAATTCTCTGAGACCACTTGGTCAACTGAAGCGTTTCATGTGACACCACCATGGGAGAGGGGAAAAGATGGAAAGCTTATTCAAAATGATTTAGGTCATTTGTTGAAAGTCATTATTGTCAACCCCGGGGCTGGGGCATTTAGCAGGGATTTTACCACAAATTTGGCCCCGCAGTGCAGGGCTTTTAGCAGGGCTTTGACAATTGAAAAGTAAAAAGCCTCGCTATTCCCCGGCCCTAAGGGGGTGGGGGATACAAATGACTGGTGCATAACCGAACCATTAAACGTGCAACCTCCGTAAACGGAAGCAAATGAAAAGAAATGAGTATAAGAACATATAAATTAGTACGAATCACGTTCTTTTACTGGGTCATATTGCACATTATATAGCGCATACGAATGTTAACCGATTGCTTGACTCGAGACCGAAGGGCCGCGGGTTCGAGCCTCACCGGCGTCACTGCGTTGTGGTCCTTGAGCAAGACACATTTATCCTAGCTTAGTACTGGTTCAACCCAGGAAGAACCGTCCCGCATAACTGAAAGATTGTTGAGTGGACGTAAAGAATAAAATCAAACAAACAAACGAATGTTAACCACCAACGCTTCATCATAAATAAAATATATAGAGTAGAGTAGTACTGATATCTAGTATGAGGGATTTAGTACTGGCCTATAACAGTAGAGACTTTGGCTATGGAAACTATCAGAGACTGGTAATACGGATACACATACTGATCACTAGTAGCAGAGACTGAATCTATGGATATAAGGACTGGCTTCTAGTAGTAGTGACAGGGACTGAGAATACCAATACTGACCTCTAGTGGCAAAATCAGGGACTCTGTGTACTAGGTTTGACCTCTAATGGTATAACCTAGGACTATTGAAACTTATAATGATCGCCTGTAGCAGTACTTGCAACAAGGAACTGATACTCTGTAGAAGTGACTACATCCTTGGTTAATAGTACAGTCCATTTGTAGCAGAGAGGCGGACTCTAGATACTAGTACTAGCATTTAGTCGAATGGAAGGGACTCTAGATTCTAGGAATGATAGCTAGTGACAATAACAGGGACTCTAGACACTTTTACTGACAACTTGTGGCAATGACAGGGACTCGAATTTTTTTACTGACCTCTAATGACAATGTGTGCGACTCTGGGTAATTTAATTGACCTCTAGTCGAATTGACTGGGATTCTGGATACTCGAACTGATCTCCAGTGGCAATTGCTGGGACTCTGGATACTAGTACTGAACTCTAGTGGCAATGAAAGGGACTCTGGATATTTAACTGACCTCTAGTGGCAACGACTGATACACTGGATGCTAGTACTGCCCTCTAGTGGCAATGACAGGGACTTATGATACTAGTACTGACCTCTTGTAGCAGAAACTAGGGATAAAGATACTAGTACCCACCCCAAGGGTGGCAATGAAGGGTACTCTGGATAATAGTACTGGCATCTAGTGACAATGAAAGGGACTTTGGATACTCTTGCTGACCTCTATTGGCAATGACAAGGCCTTTTGATGCTTATACTAAACTCTTGTGGCAAAGACTAGGACTCTGGATACTTTTATTGACCTCTAGAGGCAATGACTGGGACTCTGGATACGTATAATAACCTTACGTGCCAAAGACGGGAGTCTGGATACTTTTACTGACCTCAATGGATATTGACTGGGACTGTGGATACTTTTTTACCTTAAGTTGAAATTACCGGGACTCTGGATGCTACTACTGGCCTTTAGTGGCGAAGAAAGAACTTCGAATACTAGTTCTGATCTCACTGGCAATGACAGGGACTCTGGATACAATTACTGATCTAGTGGCAATGGCTGGGACTCTGGATAGTTTTACTGACCTCTCTCAAAAATGAGAGGGACTCTTAATATTTTTACTGACAACTATTGGCAATTACAGGGGTTCTTAATACTTTAAATGACATCAATTTGCATTGGCTGGGACTCTAGATACAAGAACTGACCTTTATTGACAATGACTTGGACTCTTGATACTTGTACTGACATCTACTGGCAATGGCAGGGACTCTGGATACTTTGACTGACCTCCAGTGGCAATGACTGGGACTGTGCATACTTTGACTGACCTCTAGTGGCAATGACTGGGACTTTGATACTGGTACTGATCTCTAGTTGCAATGACTTGGATTCTGAATACTTTTACTGACCTCTTGTGCAAAGGCTGCGACTCTAGATACTTTACTGACCTCTAGCGGCAATAACTGGGTATTTGGGTATTTTACTGACATCTAGTAGCAATGACAGGGACTCTAAATACTTTTGCTGACATCTTGTGACAATGATGTGGACTTTGGATACTTTTGCTGACCACTTTTGGAAATGATGAGGACTCTAGATACTAGAACTGGTTCTGGTGTCTGCATACTTGTATGAGCCTCTATTAGCAATTACAGGGACCTCGGCTACTTGTACTGACCTCTAATGGCAGTAATAGGGGCTCTTGGTACTAGATACTAGTACTGACCTCTAGTGGCAATGACAGGGACTCCAGATATCAGATACTAATACGTACATCTTATGGCAAAGGCAGAAAATATGTTCTTAAAAGGGAACTGAAACTAGAGAGTGCATAATTCCTGGGCCAGACTAGCTAGTTTCTGCCATTTAGGCTTCATCAGTGACCCTCTTATAGTTTCAAAGTTCCACAATGAAACCCATGATCCCAAAGGACAAGAAAATAAAATCTACACTATAGTGAAGGGCAGGGAGACGTTCTACCGCCGCCACACAGTCCCAGTCACCAGCTGTAGTGAAGTTAAATATGTTCTTAAAAGGATATCCGTTGGAAGCAAAGACTGCACCAAAGAACTGAAACTAGAGTATGCATATTTCCTGGGCCAGACTAGCTAGTTTCTGCCATTTAGGCTTCATCAGTGACCCTCTAATAGTTTCAAAGTTCCTGGATACATATACTGACAACTATAGGCAATGACTGGGACTATGGATACTTTTATTGACCTCTAGTGTCTAGTGTCAATAACTGGGACTTTGACTGAGACTTTGCCTAGGACTCAGCATACTAAGACTGACCTTTAGTGGCAAGGATAGGGACTCGGGATACTTTAACTGACCTCTAGTGGCACTGACAGGAAACTTGGATACTGACCCAGACCTCTAGTGGCAATGACTGGGACTTTGAGTACTGACCTCAAGTGGCAATTGCTGGAACTCTGGATACTTTTATTGATATCTAGTGGCAAAAACACGGGGATTTTATATACTTTTATTAACCTCTAGTTGCAATGCCTACTTTAACTGGCCGCTAGTGGCAATGACCGGGACCCTGGATACTAGGACTGTTTTCTAGTAGCAATTTTAAGTACTCTGGATACTTTAACCGACCTCTATTGTCAATGACAGGGACTTTGAATACAAATACTAACGTCAAGTGGCAATTGCTGGGACTCTTGATACTTTTATTGATCTTTAGTGGCAAGAACAGGGATTTTGTATACTTTTATTTACCTCTAGTTGCAATGTCTATGACTCAGGATACTTTAATTGACCTCTAGTGGCAATAACTGGGACCCTGCCCTCTATTGGCAATTACAGGGACTCTGGATACTTTTAATGACATCTAATGACAATGACTGGGACTACTGGATGCTTTAACTGGCCTCCTTTGGGAATAACTGGGACTATTGATACCAGACTCCGGATATTTCTACTGACCTCTAGTATCAAGAACCAGACTCTGGATACAAGCACTGACATCTAGTGGCACTGACAGGGATTCTGGATACTAGTATTGAACTCAAGTGGCAATGTCATGGATTCTCGTATTTTAATGATATTTAGTGGCAAAGACAGAGGCTCTGGATACAAGTACTGACCTCTAGTGGCTTTGTCTAGGACTCTGGATGCTAGTACTGGCCTTTAGTGGAAGGGGCAGGGACTCTGGATACTTTATTGACCTCCAGTGTCATTGACTGGGACTTTGCCTATGACTCAGCATTCTAAGACTGACCTTTAGTGGCAAGGATAAGGACTCTGGATACTTTAACTGACCTCTAGTGGCAATGACTGCGAACCTGGATACTGAAATAACTTGGGCCATGGATACCAGCATTAACATCTAGTGGTTATGAAGGACTCTCAATATTTTACTGACCTCTAGTATCAAGAACCGGGTTCTGGATACGATTCTGACCTCTAGTGGCAATGACAGGGATTCTGGATACTAGTACTGAACTCTAGTGGCTATGTCTAGGACTGTGGATGCTAGTACTGGCCTTAAGTGGCAAGGGCAGGGACTCTGGATACTTTAAATGACTTCTATTGGCAATTACTGCGACCCTAGATACTGGATATGATCTCCTGATGCAATGATAAGGTCTAGGAGTTTGCCTATGACTCAGCATTCTAAGACTGACCTTGAGTGGCAAGGATAAGGACTCTGGATACTTTAACTGACCTCTAGTGGCAATGACTGCAAACCTGGATACTGAAATAACTTGGGCCATGGATACTAGCATTAACATCTAGTGGTTATGAAGGACTCTCGATATTTTACTGACCTCTAGTATCAAGAACCGGATTCTGGATACAAGTACTGACCTCCAGTGGCAATGACAGGGATTCTGGATACTAGTCCTGAACTCTAGTGGTTTTGTCTAGGACTGTGGATGCTAGTACTGGCCTTAAGTGGCAAGGACAGGGACTCTGGATACTTTAAATGACTTCTGTTGGCAATTACTGCGACCCTAGAAACTGGATATGATCTCCTGATGCAATGATAAGGTCTCTGGATACTAGTACTTATCTCTAGTGAAAATGACAAGGACTCTGGATATGGATATTTTACTGACTTCCAGTTGCAATGACAGGGACTCTGAATAGTAATTCTGACCTCTGTGGCTGTGACAGGTACATTAAATACTAGTTATGACATTTAGTGACAATGATTGAGACTCTGGATACTTTTATTGACGACTAGCGGTACTTACAGGGACTCTGGATACTTTCACTGACCTCTAATGACAACGACTGGGACTCTGAATATATTACTGATCTCTAGTTGCATTTACAGGGGTTCTGGATACTTTAACTGACTTTCTTTTATAATAACTGGGACTTTGAATACTAGAATTGACATCTAGTGGTAATGAAAGGGACTCTGGGTAATTTAACTTACATCTAGTATCAAGAACCAGACTCTGTATACAAGTACTGACCTCTAGTGGCTATGACAGGGACTCTGGATACTAGTACTGAACTCTAGTGGCAATGACAGGGGCTTTCAATACTTTTACTGATATTAAGTGACAATGACAGGGACTCTGGATACAAGTGCTGACCTCTAGTGTCAATATCCAGGACTCTGGATGCTAGTTCTGACTTTTATTGGCAAGGACAGGGACTCTAGGTACCTTAAATGACTTCTGTTGTCAGTTACTGAGTTCCTAGGTACTAGTACTGATTTCGCCTGCAATGATAGGGACTCTGGATAGTATACTGACCTCTAGTGGCAAAGAAAGGGACACTGGATAGTAATACTGACCTCTAGTGGCAGTGACAGGGACTTTGAATACTAGTTCTGACATCTAGTGACAACGACTGGGACTCTGGATACTTTTACTGACCTCCTTTGTCAATGACTGGGTCTCTGGACACTGTTTTACGAACTCTAGTGGCAATGACTGGGACTCTGGACAGCAAGACTGACCTCTAGTGGCAGTAACAGGGACTTTGAATACTAGTTCTGGCATCTAGTGACAATGACTGGGACTCTGGATACTTTTACTGGCCTCTTGTGGCAATAACAGGGTTTCTTGCTACTTGTACTGACCTTTAATGGCAATGATAGGAACTCTAGATGCTATTATTGACCTCTTGTGGCAATGATAGGGACTCTAGATATTAGTACTAATATCAAATGGCAAGAACAGGAACTCTGAATACTTTTATAGCCAACAAATGCCAATGACTGGGGCTCTGGATATTTTTGTTGACCTATAGTGGTAATTACAGGAACTCTGGATACTAGTACTGTTTTCTAGTGGCAACGAGAAGGACTTTTGATCCTTTAACTGACCTCTACGGGCAATTAATGGGACTTAAGATACGAGTACTGGCTTCACAGTGCCAATTTCGTTGACTCTGGATACTGAAATTGATCTCTAGTGGCAGGGACAGGGCCTCTGGATACTTTGACTGATATTAAGTGGCAATTATGGGAACTCTGGATACTTTTACTAAACTCTAGTTGGAATGGTCAGGACTCTGGATATTAGGACTGACCTCTAGATACAGAAAAGGGATCATCAATACTTTTACTGACCTCTAGTGGCAATGAAACGTACCCTTGATACTGACCCTGGCCTTAAGTGGAAATGAAAGAGCTCTGGATACTTTTACTGACCTCTAGCTGCATTGCCAGGGACTCTGGGCATTTTAACTGACCTCATGTTGCAATAACTGGGACTCTAAAATTAGTACTTACCTCTAGTCGCAATGGAAGGGACTCCAGATATTTTTTGACCTCTAGTTGCAATGACATGGAGTCTTGATACAAGTACTGACCTCTTTTGGCAATATCTAGGACTCTGGATACTAATACTGATCTCTAATGGCAATGACAGGGACTCTGGATACTTTTACTGACATTAAGTGTGAATGAAAGGGACTCTAGATACAAGTACTGACTTCATGTTGCAATATCCAGGACTCTGGATGATAGTACTGACCTCTAGTGGCAATGACTGGGAGTCTAAATACTAGCACTGATCTCTAGTGGCTGTGACAGAGACTGTGGATACTAGTTCTGATCTGTGGCTGTGACAGAGACTGTGGATACTAGTTCTGATCTAGAGGCAATGTCTAGGACTCTGGATGCTAGTTCTGATCTCTAGTGGCAATGACAGGGACTATGGATACCATTACAGACCTCTAGTAGCTATGGCTGGGTCTATTGATATTAGTACTGACCTCTTGTAGCTGAGACATTGACTAGGATACAGAGCAGAGACTTGGACTATGGATTAAAATACTGACCTCTAGTAGCAACTACTAGGACACTGGATAAAATCACTGGCCTCTATTGGTTGAGTCTGGGACTATCGATGCCTATTCTATCCTCTAGCAGCAGAGATTGAAACTATGAATGCTAGAAATGACATCTTTTAGGAGCGACTGGGATAATGATTATTAGTACTGGCCTCTAGTAGCAGAAATTGAGACTTTGGATACGAGTACTGACCTCTAGTAGCAGAGACCGTGATTATGGTTACTAGTGACTGTAACTTATGTACTAGTACTGACTTCCAGTGGCAATGACTCTAATACTGACCTCCTATGGGAGAGACAGGACCTCTGGATATAGTAGTACTGGCTTCTAGTAGCAGAAACTGGGACTCTGGATAATTTACCTGACCTCTAATAGTAGTGACAGGGACCGTAGATACTAATACTGGCGGGTAGTTGCAGAGTTATGGACTCTGGTTACTAGTGCCGACCTCTAGTTGCAGAGACAGGGTCTCTGTATAGCATAACTGACCTCTAAGAGCAGATTCGTGACCTATAGTTACTTTTATTGACCTCTGGTGATAGAGGCTGGGAATCTGGATAACAGTACTGACCTCTAGTGGAAAAGATAGTGACTCTCGATAGCAGTAACGATCTTTAGTGGCAATGAGTGAGACTGTGGATAGTAATACTGACCTCTGGTTGCAGAAACAGGGACTCTGGGATGTAGTTCCGACCTCTACTGGCAGATAATACAGTACTGATATTTTGTTAAAACAACAGAAACTCTTGATAGTAGTACTGCCTCTAGCAGCAATGAATGTGACTCTGGCAAGTAGAACTGGTTTCTGGTGGCAGAGACATTGCTTCTGTATAGTAGTACTAACCCTAAGCCTCTGGATAGAAAAAAAACTAACTTCTAGTGGCTCTAGTTGATTTCAGCTACCTTGAGCCTAAGGTTCATAAGTGACATAACATTACTATGAAACCTTTGATTTTAATTATAGATCCTCTATGAAAAGGGGTTGCCTATTTGATTTGGGATGTCTGTCATTCCGTCCATCCATCCGTTGGTCATTCCATCGTAATTTCGTTCAGTTTAATATCTTGAGAACAAATTGATAGAAGTTTTTATCAAATTGTATATTTCATGGACAATATCCAGATTGGGTTTGCTACACATTATTTTCAAAAAATTGTAACAGAGTTATGTCCCTTGACTGCTGTCAGAATTTCACCTAGAATTCATATGCCCCTCAGATTGATAGTATTTGACCAAATTTTGTATGTCCAGTGATAAAAACAAGATGTAGGTTGGGATTGTTATTTGTGATTTTCGTAAATTTATAACGGAGTTATGGCCATTTATTGACTTCACCTTTCAGTTTTCGCTCAATATCTTAAGAACAAATAAATAGAATTTTACCAAATATGGTATATGCAATGATATTGGCATGATCTAGATTGAGATTGTTATACATGTTGTACATCATGATTTATCTCTAATTTGTAACAGAGTTATGGCCCTTAATTGATGTCAGAATTTTGTTTCCGCTCAAAATTGCAAGAACTCATAGATATAATTTTACAAAATTTTGTATGTGCATTGATATTGACAAGATCTAGGTTGAGATTGTTACCCGTCATAGTTCGCAAATTTGTAACAGAGTTATGACCCTTGCTAATGTCAGACTTTTGTTTCCCCTCAATACATTGAGAATAAATTGGAACTAAAATGCGCAGTCGATGGGGTGCCATCGCAAATCCTAATGTTGAAGTTTTTGATCCACCCAGCACCCCCAAGTCCACCCCTGGGTCATGCCCCCAGCAACAGAATCTAAATTCTGTTCAATATGTTTACAATATTATATATAAGAACGAACACAAAAAATGGTATAAAAATCTTAGAATTGACGTGGTAGTCTAAATTTAATGATATTTGACCTTTTGACCTTACCCCCAAGGTCACCAGTTTGACCCTAGGATGAAAACTGTACTTGCATTTTGTTCTGCTCGTCATCCCTGTCGATTTGATATGCCACATGACCATGTTTGAATTTTTTTGACCCTCCTGGGCACCCCCAACGCCCAAAAGTCCCACCCCTGGGGCATGATCCAGGTGACATAATGCAAATCCCGTCTGATATGTTTTGTATCTTTTATTTGTGAGAACACTCACAAAGTTTGGTATAAAAATCTTTGAAATTGACTTTGTAATTGAAGTTAAATGACATTTGACCTTTTGGCCCCTCCCCAGGGCCCCAGGGGGCGGGGCCAAAAAAAAGTTTGATGTTGCACGCCCCATTTATGTGAGTAACTCACACATCAAACTTGGTTGAATTTCGTCTAATGGTTTAGGAGGAGATAGCATAACGGACAGACGGACGGACGGACGGAGGCGATTGCAATATCCCCTTCGCTTTTTTTAAAAAAAGCGTGGGGATAATTACACCAAATGTTTATATACTCAACGTCAGTGAAAAGTTACCAGTAAATCCCATACACTTAACATAGGACAATATTTAGTTCATTCTAAACGAAGAACTGCGGGTACTTCAACACTCAATTTTATAGCATAAAGTCCCATGCATCACCGCTTTTGAAAACGGTATCCATCACACCCGAATGCATTATAATCATTCCTTGACGGCCCCCGTAGTTTCCATTGCATTGTATAGGAAATTGCAAAATTTTGGTGCTAACTTAAAGTTTTATCCGCATTTTTTGCGTTTAATGGGATAACCTAAACACTTTTGGTGGCGTTTTCAATGAAAATGTCTAGGGCATGTTTTGGCATGTTGTCTTCTGGAAATGGTAATTTCAAATTATCAAAAACTGTAAAAAATATAAAATGCACGTGTATCACGTGCACCATAGATCCAGGGCTCGTGTAACTTTTTTATCTCTCCAAACCAGCTTATTGTTGACCAGAAACATAAACGTAAATGTAGCAAAAGAGCTGTATTATGTATTTTCCGAATTATGGAAATTTCGATGCTGGTTACTTTTCATTGACGCTGAGTATATATACATGTACATTTACATTGGCAATATCTATATTGGGATTGTTACCTGCCAGTTTTTCTAACTTATAACAGTTATGGCCCTTAAATGAAGTCTTAATTTCGTTTCTGCTCAATATCTACAGAATACATGCACAAAACTTGGCGAAATTTTGCAAATGCTTTGATACAGACAAGCTGTGATTGTTGCCTGTCAGTTTTCTCCAACTTGTAACTTAAGGCCCTTGAGTGATTCCGTTCAGAATTCCGTCTCCATGCGATATCGTGAGAACAAATGGATGGAATAACACCCAATTTTATACGTGTATTTATATTGGCAAGATCTTAAATGGAATTTTACCGGTCCGTTTTCATAAATTTGTAACAGAGTTATTGACCTTGATTGATATTTTACAACATGAAATACATTATAGCGCGGCTATAGTCAGATTTTCTGATTTCAATATCGCAGAGGCGTTTTGGCCAATTTTTTCACATTTTATGTGCATCGTCAAAAGGGTAGCGGACAGTCGAACACTATTTGGGCACAGCTTTGAGCAAAAATGGATTTCTATAGAAAATGGTATAGTAGCGCCAAGCTAACCCATTCATTATTTATCGCACCTTTTAAAAACAATAATCATTCGCCATGAGTTGGCATACGCCCATTCTGATCTTTGTCTTCTCTTTTTTGTATGAGGAAACCTTGTGTTTTAGCATCTATCTGAGCATTGGACACACAGCGAAGACCCAGCGCACACAACAGATGCCCAATGCATGCTGATCTGAGTATTCGCTTTGTGCACATGATATTCTAATTCTTTTGTACAGATGCGGTTCAGTTTATTTGAATATTTTGAGTTAAACAATACCCCATTTGGTCAGATCGTATATTGTCCAGTTATTCGATTGTCCCATTTTCCAAAGGACCATATTTCTGGGAAAATATGTATAAAATTGGGAACTTTTTAATATAGCTGGTTGGATATTTTCCGGACCAGAAATTTTATTGAGGGAAAGGTCTTTTATATGAGGAGAATAGGTTATTTCTCGGACCCTGTATTGATCGATAATTTAGGATCCGTGGTCATTATACGGGGTGGCAGGATTCTATATTATAATACCGGAAAATTCACACAAAAACCTGAACTGCACCAACGCCAAAACAACAGTAAAAAAGAATAAAAAACTTCACCATTTTGTTCCTTGAAATCAACAACGAAACAACAAAAATGGAATATAAAATGGATAGTTTAGTGACCTATGCGACATATGAACTGATAAACGTTTTCTGCTTTTTATTTTGTTTACACTATAATATCACTTTCACACAGCGAATATAATGATAATGGCACAGCTGTTTCGGGGTTTCAGACCAGGTAAAAGTAAAACCAGACTGCTCGTCTACGTCTTTAGGTTTCGTTTTTAGTAATCGCCGGTACAACACTATCTAAACATATGCTGATCAGATCACACCGGCAGCGAGGAAGCGCAATAACTGTGCATTCAAACGGACACACTGTCGTGATCAGACTGTGCTGATTTTTGTTCGGATGTTTCACTAGATGCACATTGCCAGTTTGATGGTTTTATTATGCTGTGGTCAATTAGTAAATAAAAGTGAAACAATAATCTAATGCACACATACCTACTTAAATATTTCTGCGCAGTTTTAGATGCCAGGACCATTTTAGACGCAGGACCACTTTAGATGATGCACAGGAATATAACGGGGATCATTTTAGAGTCTGCTAAGCGTGCCATAATAGATGCCAGCCGGGACCAATTTAGAGGCAATTTGGGACCAAAATAGATGCCAGGACCATTTTAGATGCAGGACCACTTTAGATGATGCACAGACGGCTTTATGTTATCGGAATAGCGCCATCTTAAATATTACGGTCTTCACATTAAGTTAATCGAAAAGCCGTCTTGAGTTGGTTAACTTAAGAAGTCTACGAGTTAGCGGCCCCTGAAAGACAAGACATTTCAAATATAACGTTTAAACATGTGGGTGGTAGGTTGGTTCACTCTCTGCTGCAACTTTGAGAGCACTGTGTTGACTAGGGAACTTGCACGCCCCTTCCAACCTAATTATTCTTTTGCATGCTGAGTAGCTATGCATATTTGAGCCGCAGCATGAGATTTCCAATAACGTGGTATGTGCGACCAGCAAAGCCTCAGATCAGCCTGCGCAAACGCGCAGTCTGATCAGAGCCTTTGCTTGTCGCTTGAATATTCTACGAGTGTTAAGCTACTGAATGAACATATTTGGAGTCTCTATGCCTAAAAGGAGGCTGCACAGAATAGTCTGAGTCTATCCATGTCAAAATGCCACATTGTTGGAAATCACATGTCGCGGCTCATTTGTCATCTTCAGATAATATTCATATCAACTTAGAGAAAGTCTTTAAGTAAAACATCAGAGTACCAGGACCAAGCCCGACACTATGTCTGATATGGTCCGGGTTCAAATTGTTTGCGAATGATTTCAGCAGGTGATAAGTTTGCTTGCTATAAACAGTGACTGTTGATACATGAGCCGTGACACTTGATTTTTAACAATGTGGTATTTTGACAAGTGTAGACTCGGACGAGCATGTGCAGCCTCCTGTTAAGCTTAGAAATTCCAAATAATGTTCAGTCAGTAGCTTAACACTCACAGAATATTCAAGCGACAAGCAAAGGCTCTGATCAGACTGCGCGTATGCGCAGGCTGGTCTGAGCCTTTGCTGGTCGCACTTATCACATTGTTGGAAATTTTATTTTGCGGCTCACATAGTTTTGTAAATGGTAATTTTCCAAGCTTTTGTTGTTGTCTGCTGACTTTTTTTCCAAAATCAACTTTTTCGAAGAAATTCTTTCATGAACACTATCATAGTGTCAAACGGTTTGGATCCAGATCAGGACCGACGTTCGGTCGGTCCTGATCTGTGTCGACTGTTAGCCAAAGTTATCAGCAGACGACAGAAGTTGTCGCTAGCAAGGTGGTCCAAACTTAAATAACTACTTTATGAAACTGGAACAATAATCTTTGGAATTTTAGGTTTGTTTTGTTGTTTTTTCCAATAACACGGGTGGGCATCAGCGGAACTACCGCGAAATCGTCACATCCGGGACCTTTCGCGGTAGTGGCATCGTCACGGAAAAGCCAAACAAAGGGAGGTACTCTCGCTTATTTACGTCCGAATGACGAATAAGGGCTGTCATGTACATGCCATGTGTAAAATTCTATTGTTCTGAACTAAAACTGGCAAAACATCTGCAAATTTCTTCGTTTTGACATAAAACTGAAGAAATCCCGTTCTGGGTTCGATTTGGTTACGGTTCTCATCTCAAAGCAAAGCTTTTTTTGAACACTGCATTTGGCCTGTTTAGCAAGGTAAATCATATCAACATGGAATAGCATTGTTGGATTTTTACATAGTTAGCTCATTCTTTTGCAAAAAATCAAAACAAGCTAGAGTACCTACCCGCTTTGTCTGGATTTTCCTATCATCACCAGCGAAGGTTTCGTCGTATCTACCTTTCGACAAACCCTTCGCCTCACGACCCTCAAAATTTATTATTAGCGCAGACTAATCGACCAATGAAAACGCCAGGAAGGATTTTTTCGATAATCCCTTCCTGCCAATCAGATTAAATGTAGCAGTTTATCGGCATCTAATGTGCACCGCCTGCTAAGTCTCCATAAGTCCAGATAAGCAAAGATTTTGGTCGTAAAATTATTTATTTTTCTTCTATAATTAAGTTCAAAATTATGTTATGGGTGTTCAAAATAATCACCTTAATGTGACAGTTCTTTTGAGCACATTTAACGTACATTTTAGTTGTTAAATAAGAAAACGGAATGTGAATAAGAAAATGTAAATTAATCACGCCATCTTATCTGGAGGCATGGTGTTTATCGATTTTTTGCACCGCTTTGTGATCATATTAATTGTTACTATTTTCGGCTTTTGACGTATTCAATCGGAGAAAATCAAAGCTGTGAGGCCAAGGGTTAGATTAGACAATCGCAACCCTTGGTAGGACAAGATAGACAATCGCAACCCTTGGTAGGACAAGATGGGATTTTCCGTGACGATGCCACTACCGCGAAGGGTCCCGGATGTAACGAAGGAACAAATTAACATTAATGCGATTTCGCGGTAGTTCCGCTGATGCCCACCCGTGAATAAGGAACCGTATGGCGATAATAAGGCTAGGATAGACACGAAGCCGTTTTCAATGTATCTTGTAAAGTGTAGGCAAGACAGACAGACAGACAGACAGACAGACAGACAGACAGACAGACAGACAGACAGGCAGGCAGGCAGGCAGGCAGGCAAGCAGGCAGGGCAAACGGAAAGATAGAGAACAGAGAGACAGACAGACAGATAGACAGATGGACAAATGGATGGACGGACAGATAGAGAGCAGGCAGGTTGGCAGCAGAAGACTGAAAGACAGAGAACAGACATACATACAGACAGACAAGATGCACAGACAGAAAGAGAGACAGATGGGCGTAGGGACATGCAGGCAGGCTGGTAGGCAGACAGACAGACGGACAGATGGATGGAGACACACAGACAGATAGGCGGTCGGACAGATAGAGAGCATATAGCCAAACCAAACAGACAGACAGACATACAGAACTTTCTAAACTTACCCAGCTACCAAATGGGCTAGAGTTGCTCCCCTTGGAGGCTGATGCTCATTTTAAAGAAGAATACGGTTAAGACTTATTTTAGATGAATGGCGTCTTGACATTGGTGGCTACAAACTCGAACCCGCACTCCTGCAAATCAAAGTGTTCTTAATCAATTCAGCAGTCATGATATTGGAGTCTATATAATACATTGAGCAATATATACTGAGGGAAAAAAAAGTTTAGCAATTATTTATAATAGGGTTTCCCATAGGCGATCTTTGAAGTATTATATCTTTTTAATTGGCAGATTCGCAAACATGTCGGCTGTTTGAAAATGACCTAATGGCTACCCACAAGTGGCCAAAAGAAACAAAATCCAATTTCATAGTGAAGATTTAAACTGCTGAGCATTTTAATTTCAAACGTTATTCAATTGAAAGGGAGGCAATTTGGAAAAATACGATTTCAGCTAAAAATTGTACGACAAGGGTGAACATGACATTCAGTTTTAAACCGTTTTTCACTTTTTGCTTTTGGATCTAAACATTTGACAAAAAATTGGAACTTTAAGTCGAAAATTATTCGCACTATTGCCAGATAAGCTGTTTTAGCAAGGGGGCATAAAATCAGACTTTACATTATGTGAAATGACAATCGGTTAATGCCATCGTACTCGTGAACGTTTGTCAACGTATATTTTTTACACTATGAAATTAAAAGTCCTATTTCTTCTAAACTGTGAATCCTCAAAGTATATTGCTAAACTGTATTCCCTCAGTATATCTTACCTTAGGATTATTTTATCTAGGGATTCATTGTGTTGGATTCGTTGTATCTTATGAATCACCTGAGATGTGTGTGTCCCTCTCCTTACTCATGGTATTGGATCTAACCAACAGGACCCCATTGGAAATAAGCCTTATGGCTCTCATGTGCTGTTCTGTGTTGCTTCAACACTTATGCATATCGGTAAGTATACCCAGCCAGCACACAATCTCGAGCATGGAATGGCCTTTTGCTGGCGGGCCGACGGTAGCTCGCTCTTATGTGCTTTCTGGACATCGTGTTTTAACCATTTACCCGCTATTCACGAGAATTTCCACTTGCTCTGTTTTCTGGTTATGTTTAGTGGCCTATCATCGCTATGATCAGATTGCTCCATTAGGGAAACCTGGTTTAGTGATCAATTTAAAAAAGTAATTCAACGTTATAAAAGAGTGGGATACAACATGGTTATCGTGCAACAGTCTGCATGCCTGGTTGTAAACCCAATCACGGTTTATAGCTATGGTTTCCTCTTTAACTGCACAACGGTAAGTCAGGCCTCAGACTCAATGACGGCCCTGACGTAAGGCTTTAAACCGTTGGTTGATACCTGATGTCTGTCCTTGGCTGGACCAACCGTAGCTCAACTTGAGGTTCTCTTTAGCTCTGACTATCTGTGAGTCATAAGCCCTTTTTCTTTGTATCCCCATAGAGTGTTAATTTGATTGGATTGTTTCTCTGTAATGATGCATTACATTAGTTAGGAAGCCTCCATGCTAGCTAAACAATTTTTGTGTTTTAACAACAACAGAATCTAGCGCGAAATTTTGACACCGGAATAAATGCATTTACGCCCCCCCCCACACACCCCCGATGTCTTAGACTGGTTTCCATTATAAGGTGGTGGTTCTGTTGTTGTTGATTAATTGTTTTATGTACGGGGGCTCTGTGGTGTTCTTTGTTTTGGTATGCATTACTTTATGCCCTTTCTTGTTTTGATACATTGCATTAGTTAGATTGCCTCCATGCGAGCTGAACATTTCTTGTACTTCACCAACAGCAGAATCTAGGGCGAACATTTGGTACCAGTAAAATGCATTTAAGCCCCCCCCCCCCGGTGGCTTAGGCTGCTGTTTGTTCTAAGGCGGTGGTTCTGTTGTTGTTGGCTTTTTGTTTATTGTTACTCCCATTGTGGGAGTCTGTAATTGTTCTATGTTTTGTTTTACGTTACTTTATGTCCATTCAAGTATTGCAATCATCTTGATGGGGAAGAGAGAGCTGATTGCTTTGCTTAATTTGTCTTCCTGGTGTCTAGTGATGGTTGAGCGGCTCTTCCTCGCGGTGCCACGGGGTTGTCTGCAGTTTGTGATTGTGGTATATTCTGATCATACTCACTTACTATTTTTTTGCATTCATATTGATGAGGAATAGAGAGCTGGTTTTTTTTTTATATTTTATTCTCTTTCGGATGTCTTGTTACTGTAGATGTCCTGTGGCTCTTCGGTGCCGTGGGTTGGTCAACAGTTTGTGATATCATACTCACTTTTTCATAGCGGCTCTTCAGTGATATAATTATTCTTGAGCGCATTTGAATACGGTATATGCCATAGCAAACACTATATAACCACCGAATTAAGAGAACATCTACCTTCAACTTTGGCAGTAACCACCCGCGAATTGTTTTTTTCTGTTTTTTTTTTTTTATCTTTTATTTGTTTTTTTCCCCGCCAACACGGTATGTAGGATGGACGGACTGACGGTCGGTCGGTCGGCCGGCCGGCCGGACGTACATACATATAGACAGACGGGCGGACGGACGGGCAGACAGGCGAACGAACAGACGTACGAGCAGACAGACGGAGAGATGGATGCACGAACAGGCACAAACAGGCGGACGAGCAGACAGATAGGCAAGACAGAAGCAATACACTCCCTGAACGTTTTTCAAAGTTGGTGGCAAAAAAAAGAAAACTTTTGTAAACGTTCTAAACTTACCAAACTACCAAATTGGCTAGAGTTTATCCCCTTGGAGGGTGATACACGTTGTCCACCTCGATGTGACTTGTAGACCTCTGTGACTGGTGTCTTGGCATTAGGAGCATCGCCAGTGTAGCTGCAAGCTTGACCCAATCTCCTGCAAAGCAAAGTGTTTTTATCACCAGAAGTTATATTAATCCTTGAATTCAGGAAACCGGGTAAATTTGCAAGCAGTAAACACACAGATGAAATGCAGCATAATGCTGCATTTCATCATGGTCTACACTGTTTATTAAGGCAAAAAAGCCTCATACAGTATTTTTCGCAATTATAACCGGACATTACTAGATATGTGCAATGGACTATCCCAAGTCTATTGTATCAGATCAGAACGGAAGATTCCATTGTTATACGAAGGGTTTAGGTTTATGCCATACTCAACCCATTAACATTTTTTCCGCTAATCGCGACATATCTTCTGTTTATAAAATGTAGTTTAGTGGCCGATATTGCAAACAAATGAACCAGAACCAGACGGCTTCATTAGGAGTCTGATCAGGGTACATAGTGTTTGCTTCTCTGATACAATTCGTCTATATATATACCACAGCAAACGTAAGAAAACAATATTTTCTTGGCAAAACAGCAGGATAAAAGTTAAATGTAATGTGTGCATAACATTTTTTATCTTCTGAACAGTGTAGATCCAGGTCAGCTGGCTTCATCAGAAGCCAACTGATCCATTGGCGTAGCTCCCATTACTCAGATACCTACGTGCGTAATTAAAATAGTAACATTCAAGGGAGGACACCTCATGTGGTAAGTGGTTTTCCATACCATAAGGAACTGCTCTAAAAGGAAAGAATTCGCTCCCCCTGGGAGCTAATTATATCCTTAAAGAGAAGTTCCCAATTTGAAAAGGGACGCAATTGAAAAAACAACTGCTTTATCTAGTAGTCTTCCTTTGATGTGCGTAAATATTTCAGCGTTTGATCTGGAATTACACTGGATGAATTCTAATGAAGTATCCCAACTTAGTGTTTTGCTCAATTTATTATTATTATTATTATTATTATTATTATTATTATTATTATTATTATTATTTCCAACCTTATTTTGCCCGGACGAATTCTCAGAATTAACCAGTAGGCGGATTTTTCTGAAATTTTGGGATATGGTAGATACATATATGAGTAAAGTTGTGTAAGAAGGATTTAAAATTCAAAATATCGGCTAGCTCATGGCCATGGGCGTACCCAAAACTACCCAAATGTTGGTCCGGACTATTTCTCACTAACCCCTCAAGGGAGGTCCAACTTTTTCCAGGTGGGGGGGGGGTGTCCAATACCTACGGAAACCCCATTCTGAATTCGCGCGTGTGCTCTCTGATACTAAACACCTGCCTAGCATGTCCGTGGGTGTGTATGGCAGCCATAAACTGCAGTGTTACTAACCGCGGAATATCACAAATGAAGTTATGCAATCTACTGAATAAATCCGGTTGTTTTTTGTTTACCTTTTCCGCCATTTTAAACCACTAATGCAGTGTGGGGTATAGCCGCTACCCGCCATTTCTGTCCTCTATGACACGTAGGCTTCAAGTAACTGGTATCATATATACTTTTAGCCACCACCAGGTCGCTGTAGTAACTTCTTTACCAGTGTGCCAACGGGCTGCACCAACATACCCCAACCCTCCCCCCCCCCCCCCCCGTGCAGCTGAACATTCCTAATTTGATAACGAACCAACAAACCTACGTACGAACTTGTAAACGAAAAGACTAAAACCGTGTGTCCATAAATGCTGGGGGTATAAATATGCCAAAATAATACCTGAGTTCATCTTTGCCTTCATTTTTCTGACCTGTCTCATAATTCTTATACGTTAATGAAAAATTACTCATTCACAGAACTCGTGAATCATGCACAATGTATAGTTTACCAAATACAATTGAAAACATTTAGTGCGAACCCTCAGGCCATAAGCTATTATATAGCCAGAACAATTGAGTAACTATTGCTCTGTTGAACCTGGATTTATCCAGTGGCGGATCCAAATGGGGTCCAGGGGGTTTGCTTAAACCCACACTGTCCAACCCCTCCACGCCCCCACCCCCCTTTTTAAATATCCAATGAAAATGAAATAATTTGGTCTGATTGAGACCAAATTATTTCCCAAATTATTTCATTTTCATGGGATATTTTAAAAAAATTAGACAAAATCCGCAAACAAAGCAACCACACACACGCACGCACGCGCACACACGTACACACACATTTTGACATATGAAACCCTTTCCAGAAACCCTAGATCCACCCTTAATTAAATATTGTAGAGCCAGACCAGCTTAATTATCCGTGTTTATTCATGGAATGCTGAGTAATTTTACTTGTTTATCGGTCGTCTGCTGATTTCAGGGTTTTCAAAAAATATTTCAGGGATAATATCAGCATGTCAAAACAGTTTCGAAATCACCTTTGCAAACAGTTTAGACCCGGGCCCGATCTGGGTCTTAACTGCTTGCAAAGATGCGTAGCAAACAAGAGTTAGAAAATAGTGGACAGCCAGACCATCTGATTTCTGATGAGGCCATCACTTTTTATATGCGTCTGTTTTTTTCTAGTTTTTGTTTTATTTTTTTTACAAAATTAGCAAATTAACGATACGATTAGAGAGTACTGATTACATGTACCGTCCGAGTGTCAAACAGTTTGGATCCAGATCAGACCGATCATAATACTGGGTCTAAGTTGTTTGCAAAGGCCATCAGCAACAAAATCTTCATTAGCGAGGATAAAAGTAAGAAAACAGTGTAGATCCTGATCCCGTATGCCCGAGTTAATAGTTGAGCCGCGTCATGAGATTTCTAACAATGTGCTATGTGCGACCACCAAAGGCTCAGACCAGCCTGCGCATACGCGCAGTCTGATAAGAGCCTTTGCTAGTCGCTTGAATATACTACGAATGTTAAGCTACTGACTGGGCATCACAGGATGCACAGGCTCGTCTGATTCTACACGTGTCAAAATGCCACATTGTTGGAAATGAAGACGTATTAACCTGAGAACTGAGTCACACCTGTTGCATGTTATTAGATATCTTAGTGTAAAAACGAAATTATATTATTATTTAATTAAGATATGACCTGTGTGAAGGCGTGAATGTTGTCTACTTAAGTGTCATCTTCAATTGAAAAGTTTAGTCCAACGACCTTTTCGTCTTAAATCCTTTCCTTTTGATTACGTAATTTGTTTGTGTATGAGCACAACACAAAATGGCTGTCCAAACATTCGCTTTGATGCGTATACCAACGTGCTGTAGCGTGTTCGTGACGTATTGAAAACGTATCTCTACGTAACTTATTCAGCGAATACCAACGTACTTGGTGAATTTTCATGCGTCCTCATTCGTTGGTGCTAACGTACCTTATTGTATGCATAACTTACCCATTGCGTACATCTTACTTATACCTAACGTATAAGCAATGCGTCGGCATACGCTGAAGATTTTTTTTATGCAAGTACAAAATTTTGGGATCTATTCGCCGTATGACAACGTATACCAACGTACAGTAGCGTGTTCGTAACGTGTTTAAAACTTATCTCTAAAGTATTCAGCGTACACCAACGTACTTGCTTAATTTCTCATACGTCCGCATTCGTTGGTGCTACATGTAAAGGCCCTGTCACACTACGACGGTATAGCACCAACGTATGCCGACGTATAAAAATTTCACCAAGTACATGTACGTTGGTATACGCTGAGTACGTAGGAAATAAACACGATACGAACACGCTACTGTACGTTGGTATACGTTGTCATACGGCGTAAAGATCCCAAAAGTTTGTATTTGCATAAAAAAATTTCAGCGTATGCCAACGTATTGCTTATACGTTAGAAGTATGCAACGGGTAAGTTATGCATACGTTAATGTATTCAAGGGGAACAACTTCTAAAATATTTCCTGGGACTCCAGGCGCGGTACTTAAATCGTCAAATTCCATATACTGGTAGTTCAAGTGCAGTGCATTTCTCTTTCCTTCTAGAGATTGTCATGGTTGAAGTTAGCTTTTCACAGCCATAATCTCAAATTATATAGAATCTTAAACAGGGACGACTCATATAAGCATTTATATAGGGCCAATTGATATTTTGGATATGTTGCCCTTTTCCGAGTAATTTAATCATATTGTGATTATCATTGCGGCGGGCCTGCCCCCACCCCGCTCCCCTTTCCCCACTGTTGTGAGCCTGGCTTACTCGGGTAGTCACCCAACCTTTGCTCCTCACTTCAAACCCCTCACGATATACCATGAATTCACCCCTTAAACTTTGCCGTAGGCCTAAACTTACGTCCTCCAGCGGGGGGGGGGGGGGGGGTCGGGCCCGTGGCATTGACAGGTGCGTAATGTCGGACCGGGGCCCGTGGCACTGACAGATGCGCAACGTCACACTCCCTTATGGTGTATATGACCTTGGAAGAAGTTCATGTAACGTAGTAACGTCACTTTTCACTTCGAAAAAGATGGCCGTCGTGCTATCGAAACGTCGGGATAAAACTGTGAAAACTAAAGAAGACTTCATACATTATTATTATTATTATTATTATTATTATTATTATTATTATTATTATTATTATTATTATTATACCTGGGATTTTTTAGAACTATTGTATTTCTCACTTCATATTTCTTACTTTTGTATTTTTTGTTTATATTGACCAAATAAAGTTTTTTTATTGCAATTAAACTAACAAGTGCAAATATTACGAGGAAGCCAACAGTAATTTTTACGGGTCCCACAAGAAATTACGGTACCCGCAACTTTTCACGGAGTACCGTAACTTTTTACGGAATAGAAGCTAAGTTTAAAGAGAAGTCGCTGCTGTGAAACTTTGTCAAAGGTGTTCCCATGGTTCAGCAGATTGACGTCGACCTGGTCTTTTCCTGAGCGTAGTTTACTTGCAATGCTCTGGATGGTAGTCGCATATTGTGCTACATCATCTTTTATGAGAACCATGCAGTTTGAAAAGATCCTAGCATGAAAATGAAAAACATGAAAAAGGCTTCCAGACGATCATAAATACGCTGAGATGCGACATACATATGACACGGTGACATCATTTACATGTTACAATGACGGTTTGGAACAGCATGCGGCTGTTCGGTTTTTATATTCCCCACGGATTGATACATGGTATGTGAAATAGATTTTTCATATTTGTGAAAACGGCGGAAATCCTGAACTGGTGTGCAAGAAATTTTAAGCAAACTATTTACTTGCTGACAATCAACTCCACTTTCCTACCCTTCTGAACATTTGTCAGTTTTGATCATTCTTGACAGCAATCAATACTCCTCCGTGTGGACCATTTGATCTGTCATGTCTAAGAAATGTAAACCCCAGTGAGGAGTATGATGTGGGGATTACTTCTGACAAACAGGTTTCTTTACTCAGGATGATATGCGGATGGGTCATATCTACTAAAAAAAAAAAAACTCCAGCTGTTAAGTTTTTAGACTTAATTTTTCGCAATAACTTTTTTATCTTCAATATTAGCAAAATGTGTTCGCGATAAAAAGTATTCATGAACATCTCCGCCAACTTCTCCAAATGGTTTCAACATCCTAGATGCTGCAGGTTCATCTGTGCTTAGATGCACTCTTTGAACATTTTAAGCAAAGCGCAAATAAACTAAGTCCAATATGTCAGTCAAAAATTTACATTGCACCGCCCTAATTCAATTACTAAAGCGATGGATGGCTTGTTCAAATATAATAGAAATCGCGCCTAATTCGCTCGTGCGTTAAGCTAGTAGGGTCATCTCAAAACCGTTCATTTCATAGCACGTGCATAAAAGAAAAAAATGCACGGCATGCGATAACCCAACCTTTGTTCCTACAAATGAGCCTGCTTTAAGTTGATTCTGCATATGCACGGTAAATTCTGAGAATGTAATGGCAGTTTTATGTTATGCACAGCCTTTGAAGAGCGGGATATGTACCGCTTCCGAAATACTTTTTGAAACTACCCCTTTCTGTCACGCCTATACGAATTATACCTGTCAATAAATGACTTAGAAATTTAGGACGAATTCAGTTTATTGCAAAATCTTCATCTTTATACACAAAAATCTGTTTGTGCCATAAGCACAAGACCTTTTGGAGAAGTTGGCGGAAATTCTCCTCTACAACTTTCATCGCGAACACATTTTGCTAAAATTGAAGATAAAAAAGTTATTGCGAAAAAATAAGTCTAAAAACTTAACAGCTGGAGTTTAGTACGTCAACGCTCTTGCCTTTTTTCCTCAAGCTCTGGAAGTTGATCACTAGAGTCCTCAATGGCTTCTTTCTATTAATATTGGGCTCGAAGACTGTAGGCTTGGACGATGACGCTTCTCCCAGGGACTTAAGTGAGTGCAGACAAGTGTCACTTGAACATGTTAAGCTATAGGTGGTGTGAGAGTGAGACCCAATGGATGGTAAGCAACTTTCATCATTCGAATTAGAAAAGGCAAATCAACCCTGGCTCCGAGGTTATAAACTTATTTTTATTCTCAAAGTCAAAATAAAGTGCAATGATTGGCTGCTTGCGGACACGTCCGAAAGCAGCCAATCATTGCGCTTTATTTTGAGTTCGAGACTGTTCTCATGTTTTATAACCTAAGGACCTGGCTGTTATCTGACAGTGGTATTTCGTATAACACTGTTGAGTGGTTTGGGTACATGTACCACAATCTGGACAAAACCATGCCACTGACGAAGCATTAGCCATCTACTTATATTCTGTCATCAGCATTCCAACACATCACGGTTTGCAACTTTGCTTTCCTCTTTGGTTGCACGCCCGTGGGTCGGACTTCAGACTCTATGACGGTTCCGACTAAAAGACTTTTCTGTTGATGAGATGGTAGGTGCCTGATGCTTTGGCTGTTGGTCGGGCCCACCGGGGTTTACCTGTTGGATTTTTTTTGCTCCGGTATTCAGTTTTATTCACTATTGAGTCCTTATCTTTGCTTTATCTCCTTGTTATATCTTGATTTATATGTTTTTGGAGATGATGCATTGATATAATAGGGGTCTTTCATGCAAACCAAATATCTATATGTCTTGATCCACATCTGAATTAAGGATGAGGTTGGCGCCGTTAAACCGGTTTAAGCCCTCCAGTAAAATATTTTACTGACCGTTCCAAGGCGGTACTTCTTTTGTGGATCTTTTATGTTTTTTTCTGTCTTGTGTTTGCTATGTCTATGTGCGCGTCTGTTTATATGTGCCTTGTGGTCACCTGCTGGGAAAGGGCTGACCTCTAGGCTCTCGTTTGTGGTGTCTTACTGTGAGTTTGTTACTTTCCCATTGATATCCTGGGTCATGTATGGAACTTGATTGAATCGATTCTTGATCTTTGCGCCCTTTCTTACTTCCATCATTCAAATCAGAAAATGCAAATCAACCCTGGATCCGAGGTTATAAAACTCATGTTTAGTCTCAAGTCAAAATAAAGCGCAATGATTGGCTGCTTGCGGACACGTCCGCAAGCAGCCAATCATTGCGCTTTATTTGAGTATGAGACTGTACTCCTGAAAGGAACTCTGGTGGAGAAGCTAGAGAGGACATATAAACAGTTCATCAAGCAGATTCTACCTCTGCTGATCAAAGTTGCCAACTCAGCAGTATATATCTTCTCAGGTGCCATGCTGATCCAAGCTGTTATCCATAAGAAGACATTGGTGCTATTTGGAAGCATATTCAGATAGGATGAAAAGACAGCAGATAAGCGGGTGGCCCGTAGACAGTTGCTAGTAAAGACTTTTGATAGTATAACAGTTGAGTTCATTGCTACGCGCAAGCTGTTCTTTCAGTATGATTTTCCTGAATGGTGGAGTGTTTCCAATATATTTACGTTTGAGAACGACAGCTCAGAGCCCAACACTCCCAAGCCTGAAAAGGTAAAAAAAAAGTTTTGGTCATTATCAAATCTCTTTATAAAGACGCGTCTAGGATCACATAACTCAGAGAAAACGGAATTCTTTAGACTGATGCAAAGGGAAAAGCTGACAATTGTAACGAGCAATTCCAATCAACCTTCACACGCGAAGGCGACTCTGACCCGCTCTCAAAAGGGGCTTGTCAGTTCTCCTCTATGGGGGACATAACAGTTGACCCAAAAGGGGTCGCCAAGCTGTTGGACAGACTAAACATTCATAAAGCTCCTGGCCTTGATGGTCTGGGCCCGGAATTACAATGCCTCCTTAAAGTTAAGGTAGACTTAAATTGACGAACTTACTTAAATTTCACGAAAAGTGCATTACAATCATTTTCCCTATCTTAAATGTCTCCTTATCTCTACAAAATACTTAAATAGTTAGGTTAGCACCGAGGCTACCTTAAAGTTAAGATTTAACTTTTTGACATATCGATGTACGTAATGTAAACAATGGCGAACGTCCGGACTTTTGTAAGACTACAAAGACAACGACACGTAGGGTCCTGCAGCGTTATTTTGACTTTGTTGACTTTCTGTGTTTGCATTTTATTACATCAAAATTGTTATATGCACATACAAATCACTTCGTAGCTTAGTGGATAAATCGCTTGTCCTCTGTCATAGAGGTTGCGAGTTCAAATCCCGTCACAGTACAATGTTATTTTATTTTTATAATTTTATTTTTTTATCAATTATTTATTGAGCCGTGGCATGTGATTTCCAACAATGTGGCATTTTGACATGTGTAGACTCAGACGAGTCTGTGCAGCTGCCTTTTAAGCTTAGACAGTCAAAATGCTGTTTGGGCAGTAGCTAAATATTCATAGAATATTCAAACGACTAGCAAAGGCTCTGATCAAACTGCGCGTATGCGCAGACTTATCCGAGGCTCTGCTAGTCGCACATACCACATTGTTAGAAATCTCATGTAGCGGCTCATTTAAAGATATAATTCATAAGCATTTCCAAACCATTTGGGTTGCTGAATATCGCTTTACTTGATTGTATCGATTCCTGATCTTTGCACCCTTACTTACTTTAATGACAGCAAACAATGCGTACCCTATTGAGTTGATGCATTTAGTGGCATCTCACATATGCGTTCTCGTGTTTGATAATGTCCATTTGATGGACACTTTGTATAAATGTTAAAACTGTTTTCCAATAATGCTTTAAGGACACATGTGAAAATATGATACAATAAAAATGAAGAAAAAGAAATGAAAGCATTGATGGGATTCGAACCTGCGCATAATGGAAATATAAATGTATGTTCTGCTGCCAGCGACTCTACCTTCTGAGCTATACAAGATGATATCAAACAGCTTTCAAAACTACACCTGACTGCTGAATATGCCAGCCCACTGTTTTGATTTCAATGTTTACAAACAAGCAATGTAAACATGGTCATTAGATCTTGGCAGCACTATAGAAGGTTTTTAGGAGCGATTTCGTTTCTCTACCACCACGATAACGTTAATCCATGCGCGGATCCAGGAAATTTTCGTCGGTTTGGCGGTTGGGGGGGGTCCAAGCCCGACTGACTGAAAAAAAGCTCTGACGTTTTTTGTTTTGTTTTTCTTGTTTTTTTGTAAGTCCTCAGCTTATTTTGCAGAGGGAGTCCAGTGATCATGGCTTTTTCAAAGAAAACTTTCATTAAACTATAACTTTCCGATATTCCATGGAGATGGACGCTCCAACATTGCCAGGGGGTCCAACTTTTCCCAGGGGGAGGGGGTCCAATTGCATATTTCTATATAAACCTATAGAATTTGTGATTTTCTAGGGGGCTGGGGTCCGGACCACTGACCCCTCCTCTGGATCCGCGCGTGGCATCGTTACCTGGGTTCGTCCACACATCGTCTTGGCCAAAAGACATAGCATGACACTTACTCCATTGATGCAAGTTCTGTGCGGCTGTGGTAAACATCGACAGGGTCCTACTGTTTAGTGATTGGAGATACGCTTGGGGTATCAAAAAATGCCGTGAGTAAAATAGTGCACCGTGTATCAATGGCGTTTTGTGCAATGGGATCTTGTATTATTCCCAACGTCGGATGTGAAGGGAGTCTCTACAATGTTGCTAGCACATATAAAATACCAAATTACCCACATGCTTTGTCCCACACAGTATGCGGCGATCACAAATGAACTGAATTGCTAGAGACGCTGTTTCGCATTTTAAAAATGCGTATCGTTGCCTATCAGGTATGATTTTATAGTAATAAGGTTGAAGGGTTCACCACATCAAGAAGTCTGCGAGTATTCTATAACTGCCCCCCACACACACTCCCCCTTAAGCATATGAACAAACTAAAGGATCTGAAGGTCCTGTAGCGCTAACCTGATCTCATTGATTAAATTAAAATAGGTCAAGGTCAACTTAGGCTTATTATTGAAACACATTTTGTTTTACTATATATTGGAGGTTTTTTTTTCATTTGGAATTATCACGTATGCATTGTAGCGCGTTCTAACTCAATTGGTGCCTTTAAATTAAAAAAAAAAAAAAAACTAGCTAAGTATCTGATAATCAGCCAACATCTGGCTTGCCATTGGGAATTTATGTGTCCAAAATGAGTACATGTACGCTATGTAAGTCATTAGTTATGACTCGACAGGGCTCGCGAAATAGATGGGTAACCGGGTGCCACTTTGGTAGAGATATTTGTAGCTTATAGCATCAGTGTTTTACAGCTTAAGCCGGATGAAAATCCCGAATTTACGTAGACCTCGAAGTCTCCCAATTACTGATATTGCTTGGGAGTGCAGTGCCTCATTGGTAGAGTGTTTGGCTTGAGACCGAGGGGTGGCGGGTTCGATCATCACCGGCGTAACTGCGTTGTGTCATTGAGCAAGAATCCTAGCTTAGCACTAGTTCAACCCTGGAAGCCCCGTCCCTTTATACCTGAAAGATTGTTGATGGGACGTAAATAATCAAATCAATCAAACAAACAAAACTGATATTGTACTGTTTACCTTAACTTTAAACATTCGTATGAGCAAACTGCAACCGTGCCAGCACGATATTATGTTACTTATCCGCATAGGCGAGCAACCATGGATTGCTCAAGGATCGACGTAACCTGTCAAATCCACCTCAACTTAAAATATGCACGCGTGTGATGGTTTAAAAAAAAAGGATAGAAAACTTAACTCCCACCGAATAGCTGATCATGCATCATTTATGTTAGGTTATACGGATGGGATGAGCAACGCCGTATCATTGGTTAGCCCATAAATAGTCTACAACGAGCTAGATGCATGTAAACGGCTCCCACAAACACACAAAAACATGATCATCGCGTGTGACTCCCACCTCCCCCCTCCCCCCGCGCAGATCACCCCAACCCGCCCTCCCTCCCCGTCTCCTCTAAAATGACGCCCACACTCTTTTATGAAATGGAAAATATCAACTCAAGTGATTCTGCGTCGTGGGGAGGGTTTTTATGAGCAGGAATTACTCTATTTTGTAGTATATTTCGAGTCCGCTGATTAATTGACAGGACGCGCGAAACATTTGGGTTGCTTACAGTCATTAAAACTCTATATTCTTCGTATGTCCTCGTAAGCCTTATCGACAAATTAACGATTTTAGCCGAGGATTTATATTTAAGTTAGGTTCACAAAAGTGGTGCATTATAAATGTACATTTAAGATAGAATCTTAACTTTAAGAAATATTGGAGTTAAGTTCGTAAAAGTCTACTTAACTTAAGGATGCATTGTAATTCCGGGCCCTGAACGCCAGAGTGCTAAAAGAGTGTAGCAATGAGATCTCTCTAATACTGGCTCTTATCTTTAATGAGTCTTTAGCTCGGGGCGATGTACCAGATGAGTGGCGACAAGCAAATGTTTCCACAGTCTTTAGCTAACTTTAGACCGGTGTCGCTCATATGCTTCTGCTTCAAAACCCTAGAGCATATACTAGTCAGTAACATCAACAAACACTTAGCCTTAGATAGCATACTTGCTGACTGTCAGCATGGTTTCCGAAGTCAGAGGTCCTGCGAGACCCAGTTGGTCCAGTTTGTGCACGACATCATCAGCAACCTGGGTGGGGCTGTGAATCCAGGACACAAACAGACAGATTTGATGATTTCGCAAAGGCCTTTGATAAGGTGCCACACATGAGGCTATTACATAAATTAGACTATTATTGGATAAGAGGGTCCACCCACAAGTGGATCAACTCGTAGCTCTCTGGGCGCACTCAACAAAAATAGTAAGTGAGTATGATCAGGAAATACCACAATTACAAACCGCAGACAACCCCGTTGCACCGCGAGGAAGAACCGCTCAACCATCACGAGACACCAGGAAGACAAATTAAGCAAAGCAACCAGCTCTCTTTTCCCCATCAAGATGATTGCAATACTAGAATGGACATAAAATAACGTACAACAAAACATCGATCAATTACAGACTCCCACAATGGGAGTAACAATAAACAAAAAAAAACAACAACAACAGAACCACCGCCTTAGAACTAAGTAGTTTTAAATGGTCAAGCCTCAGATCCAGTCCCAGTCCCAGTGTTATCGGGCGTACCCCAGGTGTCGGTTTTAGGAACGATCCTGTTCCTTATTTTTATAAACGACTTGCCGGATAACATCAGGTCTTCTGTTCGCCTGTTGGCGGACGACTGTGTCCTGTATAGGAACATTTATTCAATTCAGGACCGTTTGACCCTCCAAGAAGACCTCACTAGCTAGGACAACGGGAAGCCAGTTGGCAAATGAAATTCAATGTGGCCAAATGTCACTCCATGAGAATGACTCGGCATCAGCATCACATACATACTCTTTGAATATTCCCTTCACAGCCAAACCTTGGAAAACGTTCAGTCGGCAAAATACCTTGGTATAACTATCTCTGATAATATGGATTGGGGTCAGCACATTTCAGTAATTTCTTCCAAAGCAACTAAGACACTTGGTTTCCTTCGCAGGAACTTGGCTTTTGCACCTAAGAGTACAAAGGAAGTTGCATACAAAACTTTGGGTCAGCCTAAACTAGAGTGTGTAGCACCCATTTGGAGCCCTTACTCGAAACATCTGATTAACCAAGTAGAGAAAGTTCAGAGGACAACAGCCCGCTGGATCTGCAGGAGATGGCGAAATACAAGTAGTGTCGGCGAGATGCTTGACCAGCTGGAGTGGCCATCTCTTGAGGCCCATAGGGATCAGCCCTCCCTGCTTCTCTTTCATAAGATGCATTCTGGTGCTGTGTCCATAGAAAAAGACAAGTACCTGACCCCTGCTCACAGTTTGAAAACTACCAGGGCATCGCACAGTGCCCAATATTGTAGATACCAGACATACAGTGCTGCCCTGAACAACTCATTTTCCCCCGAACTTTTCCACAGTGGAATGGTCTTCCTCCTTCGGTGGTCAAATTCCAGACTACTTAGGAGTTTAGGACACTCCTCAATTAGACAAAACACAGCCGATAGATTTTTCTTGTTTGCTTGTTTTGTTTCTGTTTTTTTTGTATTTGTTTTTTTCTTCAAATTTCAAAATTCGCACTCCCTGGCGCAATGATCGCATGCGATCGTGCCAGTAGACAAAGATGACATATGGCTCGAGGACTTTAGCAGGTTTAACAATAGGCCTACATTTGTTGGAGAAGTCTGATAGCTGGTTTGATTTCATACATGTCATATATATATTGAATGGATAATTGTAGAGTGAATGGATATGGTGAAACATATCAAATTTAGCTGAAAAACTGAGTCCAATATTGATTTACATCTTCTAACCTCGAAACAGGAGAGACTTTCCAATTCTGGTATAAACAGTACATGTAGACTGGTTCTGACTGAGGAGATCTGGGTCTGTGAGGCCATAAAAGTGGTGAATCAGTGCAGGCAAGCGTCTGGTAGACATTGATCAGAGGGATTTTTTTAGCTTTCCAACAAAAACCGGAAGATCGCTACGGTTGTGGTTTACCAACTACTTCCATGAAAAAAGTAGGCTGTCACATACATGTATATGAGGATGGCAGTAACAAAAACGTATCCTGAAAGCTTTTGAAAAAATGAAAATCTCTTTCACCAGAATGATTCTCCTCTCTGTCGTCTTTGTTGTTTTACAATACCTTTTCACATGGCCTATGAATAAATAGGAGATATACTAGATATAACATGAGTGTTCATGTTTTCTTGAATTTATTAAACGAGTTGAAGAAAAGTGAAAATATGCGAGACTTGATTCCGGCCTTCGGGCTCATGAAAATACAGCTGACCGCATACGAAATTACCTGTTTGATGACATGATGCTATTATTTAATGCCTAAAATATCATGTTGAAATATCATCTTGTAATTCTGGGCCCAGGCTTCGAGGTTATCAAAATAAAGCGCAATGATTAGCTGCTTGCGGACATGTGTCCACAAGTAGCCATTCATTACGCTTTATTTTGAGTCTGAGAATGAACTCAAGTTTTATAACCTCGAGGCCGGGTCATACCTTGAACAACGTGAAATGTACCATCTGTTAGCAGAGCAGCATGGCTGAGTAGTAGAGTGCTTGTCTTTAGATCGAAGGGTCGCTGGTTCGAAGTTCACTGGAGGCACTGTGCTGCGTCCTTAAGTAAGACAATTTATCCCCTGCTCAGCACTGGTTCAACCGAGGAAATGTCATGACGTTAATGAACATTGTTGGCTGAGACATAAACCATCAAGTCAAACAAATAAAACTGTACGCCCTAGCGAATTGAGACTTTCGTCATGTCGGGGAAATGACACCAGGAAACCCGTTCTACGCGGTCATGTATGGTTGACCAGGCTCTTTTTTCGGTTTGAAAAGAAGAGATTTGATTATGTCATGTAAAAGCATTTAGCACGAAATGCTCGAACAGACATGTACATTTAGTTTTGATTTCCTTTATGTTGCTATTTAACTAAATATAAGTTTGAACATTCCAGCCGATACACTCAAAAATCACGGTCACGTGCTGGCTTTAGTGTTCCAGCATTAATTAAGATGATTAATTCATTATCAAAATGACCACTGTAAACACATGAGACATACCATGAGAAAATTACCTGTCTAGCTCTTATTAGATTAAGCGAAGTCATATGGATGTTCGCAGTCTGATTTATAATAATTTGTCAGTAATGTTAGGCAATTATTTGCAGCAGACGACATCAGCAGACGACATTCTCAGATGCATTTTTTTCTTGGAAACTTAAGGGTTAACATGATGGTTACAATTAAATTCAGTGCGATGCATTGAACTCAGATTAAACTTCTTTGAATAATTTTAAATCAAACATAATATGTTCTGGACGCATAAAATAATCAAAATGTATGTTCCAGATGCTTAAAAGAAAAGTCTAGTTTCAAAAAAAATAATGCTTTTTGATTCAAACATATTTTATTATCAAAACAGCCAGTTGACATTTTCAAACATGTGTTAATAATATTAAAGCTACATGTACGAGGATTGGAATAGAAGCAACATGCTTATAGAATTTCTTTCCTGATTACCAATAACATATTGTACACGATACTGGCAAATTGTGGTAAAGTTGAACAAATATGCATTTCGCAAGTGACTATTCCACTAATGAAAATTTTTCATTTAATGCTTTTTTAGAAGGAAGTGAAATAGTGAATTTCAAACAGGCGTGCTTACCAATATAAATTATGATCTAAGACACTATCTGAACTATAGTTGAACTTTTTAGAACAACATCCTAACTGAACCTTGAGACATTGACTTCAAAGATGGCACTGCAAAAATGGTGAAATTTAACCCTAAATATACGCTTATGGAGCTCAGTGGCTCAGTGGTAGAGTGCTTGACTCGAGACCGAGGGGCTGCGGGTTCGAGCCTCACCGGCGTCACTGCGTTGTGTCCCTGAGCAAGACACATTAATCCTAGCTTAATACTGGTTCAACCAAGGAAGACCCGTCCCAATATAAAAAGAAAGATTGTTGATGGGACGTAAAGATAAAATCAAACGCTTATGGATTTTACCTTCTGATTTGATACAATAAACTTTTTAATGGTCACTTGACGTTTGTATTATGCGAGGGGTCACATGTTATGATTTCAAAATAAGCTTGTATTTCTTTCGCTGAAGATCGTTTGGGAATGACAAACAGTGTAGACCCTGATGAAATGCCGCATTATGCACCATTTCATCTGGTTCTTTACTGTTCGCAAACATACGCATTTAGCAGTCACTAGTGTACATGTATAAAGGGTAAACCGAGACATAAATTTTGGTACTTATCGTATTGTAGACCATCGAAGGCTCACCAGAAGCCTGCGTATGTAGTTTCGCCAGAGCCCTAGCAACTCGCATACACAAAGTATGGATATAGATAAAGACTGAGATCGAGATTTAGACCGACTTGATACTTAAGCTTGTGCGTTTACATGTATACGATAAGTACGAACATCTCATGTGCAGGCCCATATATCCTACAATTTGTAGCCTTGATTTGTCTCCTTTTATCTAGACATAAACACAATTTCAGAGAACCGAATGTTAACATCAATGGGTGCTGTGCCATTTTCCCGTGAAATGGCATGCATTCTTAACTAATTCATAGCATTTGCGCCCGATCACATGAAAAACATACTCATCACATGGGCACTCACGAATGCTCGAATGAGTATTCGCTGTTCACACACACAAAGCATGGGAATAGTCACAGGTGCATGCGAAGTTGCGAACCATTAATTATATCTAATATTACTTTATAGATGCGCATGCGCATAAGGAAGTATAAAAATCACCTAACTATTCATGCCTTTTCCACGACTTTCTTCACTTAAGGACTTTTGACCCGCTGTACTTTTAAAGACTGATGAGGACGAATTTAGATGATATACACATGTATTAAGAATTTTATTAATATTCTGGACAAGAAATCGCAAAAAAATAAATTAACTATTATATTAATAATTATTTCTTGGTATGGGGTTTCTGAAGTTCGGAAAATCTGAACCACCACAGAGCCATATTATATATACCGATAATGTGAGAAGAAAAAGTTCGTTTTCAATTTTAGTCAGTCCCGGAAATAACGATGGAACAAACTTGCAGGACGTTGCAAAGAAAATTGACAAATTCGAGGAAAATTCTGAACGTTCTAAGAAGGAAGGTGATTTTCTCTATGACCAAAATGGTAATGCTATGATAATAACAGAGCTGGGAGCCAACTTTGTCTACCAAGAGCAGTAGTAAGTAAGCTTGACCTTTGTATATTGTAAAAATTCACAACTTTTCGCGAGATGTTTTTTCACGAATAGCATTAAAAGACATTCACGACTAGGGCATGATTTAACTATATCAGTAAACGACAAAGTGATTTCGACATTTCGCGAGGGTTTTTTTCACGAAACTTCGCATATGCGAAGTTTCGCAAAAATAGAACCCTGCGAAAATTTCCTAGTTTACAGGATGGATCAGTCACAGAGCCACAGAACACATACTGTCTCAAGGCATCGGGATGACAGTAAAGCAAAGCAATCACCTCTCTCTTCCCCAACAGGATGATTGCAAAACTAGACAGACACAAAGTAATATCAAGCCAAGGACCAAATACAGAATCCCCACAAATAATGGGAGCATCAATAAGCAATACATCAACCACCGCCTTAGAACGGACAAAGCTCACATAGAAATTTAGCTCTGAACCCTTTTCATTCTGAGGGATTATCCCATACATACTGATTTAATAAGCATAAAAAGAGATTTATGTTAGTGACCCTGTTTTATAAATGTCAATAGCGTGCGCGACGTCATTCATGGCATATGTCCGTTTTGTGTCGGCGGTAACGTTAGTGCTAGATCTTCGATTCAAGTTTGCTACTCCACTTGTATGACTGTGTTTTATTTTTCTTGTTTGCTTTCATGATGTAATGCTTCGCTTTGATCTTCCAGTTTACTTTGATAAACCCACAATCTCGTTGGTGCTTGAGGATGGCGATTATGATTGACGAAGTTTGCAACCTGTATGGTAGCACCAGCTGAGTGGTGTTGCATGAGATAGCCCTTTCTGTGAAAATCACCTGTATGTACTAACTCATGGTGTCACAATATTAAAATGACACACCAACTCATCGCCATCTCCGCGAGCGGAGATGACGATAAGATGAGTGTGTCATTTAATAAATTCATCACTTTCCTTTGGTGACAGCTTCCAAATGGCTTCTGTACAACAACCCACTTTAAAATATGTAGTTAAGTGCTGAAAAATGGCAAATTTTGTTTGAAAAGCTTATACTTGTTTTGCTTAATTATGTTCTTAAGTATGTATGAGAGCTACTAGTTTATGGTTATCTTATTTGTAAAAGAAAGTTAGAATAGAACATAAAATTTCCTTTTAAAAGGAAGTCTTCCCCGGTTTTGAATGTGAAATTTCATCACACTATAAGTCTTATGCCATGTCTTTTAAAGCCATAATGCACAGGTGGTATCTCTGTTTAAAATGAGAAATTACCATATGGTAGCAATGGTGTATTTTGTTGTAAAACTATTTTGGTGTCGTATTTAACCTGATATCGAGTCAAAGACCCTGATTAAAACACGTTTCGAAATTTGACATTAATCCAGCTAAAGTTCGTACTCTAGAATGCCAAACAATAGCCTAGATCATACTGATGGCCAATCCTGCTGCCAAGTTGAACTAATGAACCAGATATGTCAAACATCCCTCAAAAATCAGAATAGTCTTCAACCACAAAGCAATACTGCATCACGAATATATAGGTATCAGGACCGGAGTGATAGATTCACAGATCACAAAGGTGATGCTAATAACCAGGTTTGTGAAAAAATCAAAGTATGACGTACCGCACACAATTGCTATCCACTAAAGAGAGAAAAATAAGTAACAGAGAACGAGGACAGTACTTAAAGCTGCATACTCTGTAACTTTTGATCTTTTAATTTTAGAACTTATGTTTCTATTTTTCAAGAACACAGTAAAAAACTAAAATTCAGGTATACATTTTAACAATTTCGTAAATCTAAACAAAATATCAGTATCAACACAACAGCATTTATGTTCAAAATAAATATCTATAATTATTGGAGGGACGCAAATAAATACCAACACGAGAGAAACACACCTGTTTTTATAAGATAATTCACTTTTCCGTGCAGTTTTCAGCTATAGTGAGCATATTTATTGTGAAAGCGTTACTTAATTCTACTTTTGCAAATGATTTAAAAAGAAAATAAAAAAAAAATCGAAAAATGTTCATAGTTGCAGACTTAGTCTCTTTAACAAGCACTAAAATAGCAAAATTGAATTTGTTCATCTACTTATTTATCTTTTTTTATTATTTTTTGCATTTATTCATTTATTTAATTTTGATAAAACAGTTTTATACCTTTATGTTGATCAATGCAATTAAAGTGACTTAGTGTGCAATTATGAACATTTTCCGTATTTTTTTTTTATTTTCTTTTTAAATCATTTGTTAAAATAGAATTAAGTTATGCTTTCACATTAAATCTGTTCAATACAGTTGAAAACGGAATGGAAAGTGACTTATCTTATGAAAACAGGTGTGTTTTTTCTTGATGGTAAATATTAACACCCCTCCAGAACTTTTAGACTGTTAATTTTTAACATTACAGAGCCGGTAAAATATACCAATCAAACTTCAACGTTTTGTAAAATTTTGTTATGCTGTGATAGCCCATATAGCGTTCCATGCATATCTAACGACATATCTAGTCCTCTTCTATGCAAACTTTCAAAGATTTTTTATCTAACGGATGGTGTTTTAAATCGAAACGAATAACAGTGCTGTCAAAAGGCAAAGCATTCAACTTCTATGAACCCGTTGACTGTTTTGGTATGTCAATTCTATAAAATTAACTATTGACTCACTTCGAAAAAGACCCAGGAAAAGAACTCTATAAGCATTTATGCTTTCGTTCTAATCCTTTGTATGTTTACAATGTACGTATGTTGTATATCATTTGTATTTATTGAATAAAATATGTTTAAACTAAAAAGACCCATTTTCAGGACAGTAGATCTAATATTGATAGTTAAGCCAGATATTATAATAAGTGTGATGAACACTGACAAGAAAATAAGTATTTTATTTAAAATTTCCAAAAAATCGAAAAATTGACGCATTTTAGGCCTTCCCATCGGACTGAAAGCTATTAATTTGAATACATAGCGCAGCGGAATAACATAAAAACCTCATATTATGTTCAAAAAATGACGGAACATTACTTTCTGTTAAAAATACCAATCAATTTAAACACAACTACGAGTTTTAGCCCCTAGAAACAACCCAGGGGTACATATGGGCCGGTTCCAGCGAAATGACGTCACAGCGGCGCCTTGTGATCATACATCTGACGTCACATTTTCTAAATTTTAATTTTAGTCAACTTGCTATGAATGGTAGTTTATGTCTATGAGTTTTCATTGCAATCGATAAAAGCAATGCAATTTAATAGCTCTTTTCCGAACCCCTCGTATAACCTAATTTTAGCTTTAAATTTAGTACTGTGTTCTTGAATATTAGAAACATGTTATTATTTATAGTGATCAAGGCGATGGTGAAGAAACAAGATCTAGTCGAACACACAGATGGGTGGTGTTTGCCTCCGTCTTTTTCACAATGGCGATCAACGTTGGCTTTGTGTTCAGCTTTGGCTCCATGTTTACAGCCATCTTGGATAGGTTCAAAGAGAGCAGAGCCAGCACTGCAGCTATACAGTCTGTGTTTGTCGGCGTCGGTCCGTCCTCGGGTAAGACCTATACTACAATCATTTTCAATCACATGCGCGAACTGATCCAGAAAGTTTTGTCAGAGGGGGTCCGGTCCAACTCAACTCTGAAAACGTTTTTTTTTATTATTATTATTTTTTATTATTTTTTTATGAACGGAGAGAGGATCCAAATACCACTAAAAACTGGCCACTATCGACCCGCCAGCGAAACGCCATTCAAATTGCGTTTCGCTGCGGGCCGATAATGGCCCAACATTGAATGCTGGCTTGGAAGCTTTGTGATTTCTCAGGGGATCTGGACCAGTATTGCTTAGGAACCCTATAGCTTTGCATTTTACCAAGGGGAAAGGGGACCCCCTGCTCGCCCCCTATGAATCAGAGGTTAGAAAAACATAGACGAATCCATAGGTCTAGATAAGGAAGCCTTTTAGAGCGTAAAATTGTAATAATTTTCATACCCATCAGTTTTAACATTAGAATGTTCATAAGAGCCGCCTCATTGAGACGTTTCTTTTGAGGATTTACAACATTAGTTCTGATTGAGAACAGTGAATAATAATAACTTTCCATTAAACACTTCGATCTAGAGGCCTGGTCAAACATACAAAAAAAGATAAATTTGTTCAGTCCAAACAAGGCATAATATTCAGTAAGTCAGTCAAATTTCGCTGTTTGATTTGATACCATATTGTTGGTCAGCGGATGACATAAATAAGAATATACATATTCTACTTCAGTAAATGGCATCTGGCAACAATGATCAAGATCTGAAAATATACAGATAACACATGTTGATCTAAAGCATAAAAATAAAATCCTCTGATGGCAATGTGTTTTTTCTCAATGTTACATGTAATAGTGTCTTCAATAAAGGTAAGGAAGAAAGCAAAGTTCAGGAAACGATACAACCAGGTACCACACCTGAGCCAGGACACCATAAAGAAAAGTGACAAAGGTACCAGAAAACATCACACAAAAGAGAGCGAGGAAGTCAATCCTGTCCCATCAGGTGACCACAAGGCTGCAAGGAACAAACAAGACAGTCTTTATAATTTACAAAGACAAGAACGAAACACAATAACAAAAAGGATCCACAAAAGAAGTACCGCCTTGGAATGGTCAGTAAGACAATTACTGGAGGGCTTAAACATTCCAAACCGTTTCCAAACCAGATGGTGGTCAATTTTTCAAAATCACAAATAGAAAATAGTTTTTGTAATACCATTTTATTCAGCATCAAACGATTGGCTAAGTCGCTTTTTTTTTTTATCTCATCTTGGACCATACGCTAGTATCGATTGTTTAGTAAGCTCTTTTTTCAACTGTCATAAGTACAGTTGATTGCATACAGGAGAGAAACCTTATGAAATGTCAATAGGCTCAAAATGGCTGTATTCATTTTTATTGACATACTTCATCAAAATCAGTGATACAATACATAGCTATCTATTTGTTGTTCATGGCTGTTATCGAATGCAATTTAAACGAATTACTAAAGAAGTGCACTGATGATATAACAACCAGCACAATAATGGATCAAACTTTTTCATCTTTACGTTCATCTTCACCACACCAGATTGGCGACAATCCAAAACGTAAATATTATCGATAAACGTAGATCAAAAATCGTAAAAAACAGAGTTTTTGATTGCCATCTGTCGCCCGACTGGCGACAAATGGCAATCAAAAACAATCGAAAACACTGTTTCTAGCGATTTTTGATCCGCCTTCGTCGATTGTCCCGCGTTTTCGATTGCCCCCTATCCGGTGTGTATACATTTTCTCCTACAATGAGAGGCGGAGAGGCACAAAACAAACACCATATGCTGATACACGTGCGTTACAGATTCTTTCAGTAAATATGACATTTAGAATAGAGCTTTGAAAAGCTGAATGAATGTAAGTTGAAAAGAACCAAGTGTATGTGACTATACAACTAATAAATTTATAATAAAATTTTATTGATTAATGAACATGTTATTGGCAATAATTAATTGGTTAAGGTTTTACCAACTGAACTATGTCATATTTTGTGTGTTACCTTCAGCAATATTAACTGGTATGATAGCCCAGCGTTATGGAGCAAGAAAATGTGGAGTGCTTGGCTCAGTGCTATTTTCTGGCGGTCTTCTAACGTCTTGGTTTGCAACATCGACCATCTTTCTCCAAGTCTCATTTGGCATAGTGTCTGGTAAGAATTTTAACCCATTTCAGTCAAATGGAAGACGAGCTCTTTTCCAGTTTAAGGGTTGTTGGGTGGGATTTTTTTTATTTCTATTCAAATTTTGATGGAATATTATGTAAGAAAAAAAGTGAAGACGCTTATCAGATACCGCGTTTTGCGACTTCTGATCGGGATCTGCACTGTTTGCATATGTCCCAAAAGAAGGACTGTAGGTCTCTCACGTATTGTAGGTTCTCAAAAGCACCTACTCGATGAAACGGTTCTTTAGATAAGAAAATATTAATGTTTTACTATCAAAAGTATTATTTATCTAGACATTTTGTTCTACTTGGTTTTCCCTGTGGTATGAAGCTCTTATTTCCTTTTTGGTTATATTACAGATTATTGCTGCCCTGTACATTCAAAATTGCAACATAACCACTGCAGACCAATCCCATTGTGTGGGTAGAACTATATAATGTAAGGCTTTGTGTTATGGTTGTATGCCCCCAAAATAGCAATATCGAAACATTCTAGCTTTATTATTTTCTAAAATTTCCTATAAAATAGGCGAGGATTTAAGTGCTAGTATCGCTATAAAAGTCAATCAATTTTAAGCTAAACATACATAATGTATACAACACAGCAAAGAATATCGGGTCTAGTGTGCAATAATTTCAAGTCCGTATGAGCCGCGACATGTGATTTCCAAAATTGTGGCATTTTGACATGAATAGACTCAGACTTGCCTGTGCAGCCTCCTTTAAAGCTTAGACACTCCAAGTAACTTAACACTCATAGAATATTCAAACGACTAGCAAAAGCTCTGATCAGACTGCGCGTATGCTCAGGCTGATCTGAGGCTTTACTGGTCACACATACCGCATTATTGGAAATCTCATGTCGCGGCTCATAACATGTACTGTCAAAGACATTTCTTTCGCGTGTCCCTTTTTTGTGATTTTATCATTGCAGACTTATTTGTAGAACTAGTTAATCAAGATTCATGATGCTTTCGTTTAGAGCAACATCCGCGAAAATATACATATTTTGAGCATATTTCGAAAGTGTAGATCTAGTACCATTGGCTCACTTTATACAATATGTCTTTTTTACATTTTTGATGTATATTTTTCATTAGAAGTACAATTCGTTATGACCTAATTCCCTAATAGTTGCTAAAATATTATCCCCTGCAGGCACATAACCTTAAACAACGTCATATCAACGTCAATGCGGCGTCATGACGTCACATCGACGTCGATACGACATTGTGTTGATACCATGTACATACTGGGATCACAATTAAAAGTAAATTAAAATTATGCTGTCGTCAATTTATTTCTTTCCTTTTCAGCACTTGGGTTTTCTTTTCTCTACATCGCTAGCAATCAAATCATCTGCCAGTTGTTTAGAGGCCAAACTAGGTTAATATGTGTCTCTCTAGTAGCATGCGCATCAGGGGTAGGCGGGCTTGGCTATCCAAATTTACTCAACTGGATGAACAACTATTTTGGACTAAATGGAACGTTTTTGCTTATTGGTGCAGTGACGTGTAACACCATACCACTCTCATTTCTCTGGTCGGTACCGTCAGTGCCGTCAAAGCCAAAGCCAGTGACGTCAGAAGACGTTTTGCCGTCGAAAGAGGGAAGCGAAACGGAAGCAACGGATGGCAATTCAAAACCTAGCGAAAGCAACTTTTGGAAGACGGTTTTAAACACCATTCTGTATAGACCATTTTTATTCCTTCTTATGGGAATAGGTTTAGTTCTATCAATGATAAATATGTATGATATATTAGCAATGGATATTCTCTCCTCGAATGGTCTGTCTAATGAGCAGAGTCTTAATGCAATAATTGTCTCTGGCGCTGCTAGTATACCTAGTCGTATGTTGCCAGGGCTTATGAACAGGATTAATGGATGCAGTTCTGTGGCGACACCAGTGCTTGCGGCCTTGTTCGGCATGTGTGGAGTAGTGATGGTGATCTTTCTGACTGGCTTTGTAGGTAAGTTATGAACAGGGAACCATCATGGAACCCACAGTGGCTTAGTGGTAGAGTGCTTGACTTTTTACCGAGGGGCCGCGGGTTCGAGCCTCACCGGCGTCAATGTGTTGTGTCCTCGAGAAAGACACATTCATCCTTGCTTAGTATTGGTTCAACCCAGGAAGACCCGTCCCGACATAACTGAAAGATTGTTGACTGGGACGTAAAGAATCAAATCAAACAAACAAACCATCATGGAACCATCTCCATACAAATTAACAATTTTTATTTTAACCATATTGCAGGGAGCGCAGTGGCTCAGTGGTAGAGTGCTTGACTCGAGACCGAGGGGCCGCGGGTTCGAGCCTCACCGGTGTCAATGCGCTGTGTCCTTGAGCAAGAACATTAATCCTAGCCAAAGATTGTTGATGGGACGTGAGGAATCAAATCAAACAAACAAACAAACCATCATGGAACCATCTCCATACAAAATTGACAATTTTATTTTTACCATATTGCAGGGAGCGAAGTGGCTCAGTGGTAGAGTGCTTTACTCGTGACCGAGGGGCCGCGGGTTCGAGCCTTACCGGTATCACTGCGTTGTGTCCTTGAGCAAGAACATTAATCCTAGCTTAGTACTTGTTTAACACAGGAAGACCCGTCCCTTTATAACTGAAAGATTGTTGATGGGACGTAAAGAATAAAATCAATCAAACAAATTTTAACCATATTGCACTCCAAATGGCCAGAACTGCATACAGTTTTACAGTTTTGGTCATTTTAAGTGCAAATAGGTTAAATGCACTATAACCAGTGAACATGACCATTGTTCACCCTTGATAAATTATAAAATAAAACTTTGCATAAATCTCTGAATGGAATTTCCAACACCTGTATGTCTGTATGACTGCTGAATTATTAATAGGACCATATAGCCTCAGTTTAAACAAAATTATTATTTTTTCTTTTGCTAGAGCATGTCTTCAATTCTACACTGTGAAGTGCATTTCAAGGAATTTTCTGTCAACAAACAAAGACCGCATGCCCGTAATGTAAACAATCTACATAATGGTTTTGATAGCATAATGCTATAACGCTGACCATGACTTTCCATTAGTCCATCCCTGCAATTCTAGCATGCCTTTCTCTATTTAGCAACTCATTTTAAAATTGTATCTTCTCATAATCGTTTACATATTATTCCAAAATGATAGAATATAGAGTCCGTGCTAGATAAGAGTAGACTTACGTAGTTGGTCACGTTATGGTACTTTATTTACCTGATTGGACAAATAAAGGGTGTTCATTCATACTTCTAGCAGTAAATATGTTTCATCACCCTACTCTTATCGAGTACGGACTAGTGGAATGCTTTATTTGACATAAATGGGCTTATTTGTTTTCAGGAGGTATATCTGCATGCGTCATGATAGGTCTTGCAAGGGGTGGAATGGTCGGGACCATGTCTGTGGTCACTATAAAGGTTCTAGGCGTGAAACGATTTTCAACTGGTTTAGGCCTTATTTTTGGAATAACAGGAGTAATTACAACGGTAATAGGACCTTTAAATGGTAAGAGCATTTAACCCTTATCATGCAGAAAACCTGTCTTCGGGGTTTTCGAAAAAGTGAGATTCAAACCAGCCTGCTCAGCTACAGAGCTTAGCACGGCAATTGAAATATCGCTCGTATCAAGTTAAGATATGATACTTTCCTATTAGGGAATAACAAAGGCGTTGACCAGTCTGCGCGGATGCGCAGGCTGGTCTGCACTTTTGTTGTTCGCAAAGCCCCGAAGACAGATTTTCTCTAGACGTGGCCCATATAATATAACACATTCCTATCCCATTTTTATCCTGTAAGGCTGTAAAATGCGGTTTGTAAGCATTTTCTTTAATCAGAGCGGCAAAGAGTGTAGATCCTGATTAGAGGGCTTTGTTAGCAGCAAACTGATCTATTTACAGAGTGTTTATAAATCGATTGAAAGACTTTCGTTACTATGGCAACATGAAGTTGAAATCGACGCTTGTGGGCGATATTTTGAGATCACAATTACAGGTACAAAAACGTGTCAGTATGCTGATGGTGCTTAAAGTCATTCTACATGTACGAGGGTCAGTCAAAAATAACTGAGAGTTGATACATATCTCTTACGTAGGCTAACGTACACTAGTTAAGTTTGGCACATACATATAGTAGGAGAGCCAGAGATTCAAAAATTGGAAAAAAGTGGCCGGAAAGTAGCAGAATTTTAGACTATATCCTCAGTTAGTATGGTGTTTCAGAAGTGTGAAAACAGATATTGCACACATTTTTAGTCTTGCAAAAGATGTTTATTTATGGGGTAGCCATAGCTACCCTCGTACAGGCTTCATGTAGTAGGCTATTCGCTACATTACTGAAAAGAAAAGTTATTTAGACCAGATAGGTCACATATCCTACTATCTGCATATTGCTTTACAGTACCTTAATAAAAAGCACCAAACTGACAATAAGTTTAAATGACTTACGCTTGCGTAATTGTTATATACGTTACTTACATTCAAATATATTACTATAGTTTACTTGGCCATCGGCTGTCAAAAGACTTGTGGAGGAAGATTTTTGTACATTAAGATTTTCTTTGCTACTTTATATATTATAAAATGTCTGTTAGCTTTTAATGTACATGTGCATTTACCATGCAATAGCCAAGTCTAATACGTTACCATTAGATAATAAGGAAACTCCTAGTGAATTGTTATTATCGTTTTCTTACATATCATTATGATTGTTATTTTTATTAGATGCAGCTTAGTAGCAGAATAATAATATTCGTTTAGGCACCTGGAAGCTCTGTTATATATGTTACTTTCTTTTAAAACAATATTTTTGTGCAATGTTATGTGTATATGCGTTCAAACAGCTAGTAGGTGAAAATGAAATTTACCACCATCTTAGTGCTCAAAATTAGATTGGAAATATTGTATTTTTAAACATATAATATGAATGAGATGCAACATCAACAAAATCATATTTGGTTTAAAGGGAAAAACTTGAAAATAATGCACATAAATGTCATTAAGTATATGTTTTAGGAATCATGTAAATAGGATAATTGATACTTCTTTATTATTCATGACTAAATTGTTTCAAAAAGCTTAAATGATTCTTTAAGATCTGAGCTACTGCCAAGAATTTGCTTCTTTTTATGCATTAAATGACATATACAAGACATTTTTTTCACCGTTAACAGCTCAATGAATAAATAAAAGGCAATCAGTGACATAGTCAGATCCATCGCACATTGTAAAAGCCAACAAATATATCCATTTATAAACAGTTGTTCCGGTTACAACAGCTATATTTGAAACAATAAGACACAAAATATACCCTAAAACTCTAAACAATGTAAGATATTCCAAGCAGAAGTCCAAATCAAGAAGTGAAACATTAAAGACACCTTCATCGGTGTCATATGAAACAAAACTGAAGTTTGCTGAAATCGTGATGATTTCTGTCTCCGATTTAGCACCAGCCTTAGCTATCCTTGGGGTTATAATCTTTTAGTATCTACAGCGTGTCCACTTTGGAAAAAGAGTAGTATTCATATTGGTAGCGTATAATACAAAAATATATAAATCATTACTTTAATCATTGTGTTGCCTGGTTCTACACGTTTGTGAAACCATGAAACAGGACAGCATTTATTCTAGATTACCATTTTAATACTTTAGAAACAGACACATGTCAGTTAATAAGTTGGAAAAGCTTCCCTGCATTGTTAGTATTGTAGACATTTCTAAATAATTAGACTTCGATAATCAGGACCTTGAGCAAACAACTTTCTAGAATAGGACTTGATTGATATTATATTCCAGAATGTTTGCATACAATTCCGTTTTAGCTCTATAGCTTATCAGCATACGTGATAGAATCTGCTTTAATGTTCGTTTTATTTAGCAGGACACTATTTATTTTTTACACTCACAATAAGTAATCACAACAACCATCATTCAGTCCTTAAAATCTAATTAATACCCATGAAACATGTACCAACTTGTAAAACGATGCTACATTTATGGTATATTGACTAAGTTCATGTAATAGAAACAAAACCATACTTATGCTACTTTCAAAGAATACTTTCAGATAGTATTCTCAACAAATGCTATGCTGTCTCATACTTAAATATAGTGCAATTGGCAATAGAGACAATGTTATCACTATCTGAGATGTATCATGATACTTTTACAAATCGAAAGAAATACAATTTCTTATGCAGGCGATTGATAAAAAAGAGCGACAAACAAATTAAACATGCATACTTACTATCTGTTAAGTGTATGCATATTTTCTTAGCATAACATGTAATTCTATTATTTTTGTAAGTAATGATACTAACTAAAGTGCCTTCTCTATTGTCCATATAATTATTATTTTATAAGCACAGTATATAATTTAATGTATGCCTTTTTGTCTCTATACCCTGATGTGTTTACAACTCCTCTATTATTTAACGCACTTAAAAGGAATCAACTGACAGGATTCCTGCAACAGGTTGTTTAATATGGGGTCAAATGACTGCTATAGTATTATGATAGAGCTTTACATCAGCTATATTAGCACTAATTGCTAGAACTAAGTTTGATCTTATGACTGCTATTTTTACTCTAAGATATTGCTATTCCAAATAACATTCTGATTAACGCAAATAATCTTTTAAACTGTAATTTTAATGCGTTCTAGTTAAATTTGGCTTAAACATTTTCTCCCTGTTGAAAGTTTATAAAGTAAATTTGGTATCGTAAACTACAACTGAAGAAATCTAGATTTCTTAGATATGATCACTGCCTTGCCATGTTAAACCCATCCTTATGGATGATTTCTCCAATTTCAACGGCAATAATTCATTTTGAATAACCCATTCAGTTTTAAAGTTTGCATTGCTTTGACAAATGATTAGTAGTTTTAAGTTAAAAGAACTATCAATTTCATTAATCAAACAATGAAAGCCATATTAAAAATGAGCTGAAATTAAAGTTCATAGCTAGCATAAATTCAAAAGTCACCTTCTGAGTTTTGATATATGCAGAAATAGATGTGGCTTAAACAATTTTGCACAACAGAGCCACTCTCTTACAGAATAAATGATAACAAACACTTCTGTTTCCTTAAATTTAATGTAACGTAAACAACATATTATTTTATATATTCATAAAAGAGTGTTGCTGTCTAGATTGCCAGCAAATGGCTTCTTTCTATAAGTAAACATGACTAGGAAATGTCACAATCACAGACTCCTGACTGACCCACTGCACCTTAAGGAAGGGACACGGAACACAGATATCTACAATATAATTAAAGTGCAGCAACCAGCTGCCTTTAACCAGCTTCCTTGTCAAGATAATTGCTGAACTAGAAACAAATTAGAAAACAAAGGCCCAATACAAAACTCCCACAACCAATAGGAACAACAACAACAAACAAAGTTTCCAACATCCACACATCATTTCAGAGATTCTTAGAACTTTTATCATAAATGAAGCTGATTTGATAGAACAGATATGTTATTTACTTTTTTGTATATTGTGATGAGTGTGAACGGGTTCGACACAAAGCTCTGGCTGCTTCTGCATAGATTATTAGATTGTTTTGTGTAATTAAAAGAAAAAAAAAGGTGCAAATATCTAAATTTGTTTTAGGTGTTCTCAGGCTCAGTTGTATATGGAAAACGGTTAAGACAAATATATAATCATGATATTTATTTCGTTAAATTAATAGTTATATATGTTACCTTAGCAAATTTGACTGAACAAACTTAAGGGAATGTATCCTAGTTGAGATGTAGCATCAGACTTATCATTTTATAAGTTTATAAATTGCATAACATTACATAGAAAAATTAGCAAACAATATGTTTTGTTTTTAAGTCAAGCAGTATACCATTTCTTAAAAGAAAAAAATACAACCATATCTACAGTCTCCTAATTAGTACTGATAACTTCTTCTTTAGGAACAAATGTTCTCTTTATGCCTATCAAACACAGCCCCCCCCCCCCACTTTTAATGAATAAACTTTCCAGTGATGTATAATTTAAGCTATTACGCATTATTTGCTTGTCTCCAACTTTGTTTTGTACGTTACATATTGAAAATCGAGCAACAAAATGATATTTTACCTCAGAAATGTTGTTAAGTATTACTCTAAAGTCGGTGATATCAAAACAATTATCATAGGGTGTTTAAAAGCTAACAGAAAAAGTGCATGCTTATTTTCAAACCTAAGAGGTTCTAAACTTATATAAAATTTTATATATGGTCATCTAATTAAACAGCTTATAACTGACAAATCATTTATGTTAGAACATAGCTGTTTGCAGTTTTGAAATGGTCAGTTAACGCTCTTTTAGATACATGTTATCTTGAAGTTAAACACAATTTGAAAAATTTGTCAAATGAGACCTTCTAACAAAATATCAATAGTTTTAAGGGTATAGTTGAAAATGTAACGTAAATGACATTGTAATGGACCCAAACAACTTTTAAAAACATCAATAAGTTTAGAGAATAGAACGTTCTTACAGATTGCATAAATATTTTGTTAATTTAAACATTTTAAATTCTACCTAATAGACTTAATTACATATTTTTGTTTTTAAAAAAATGAGGGGTAACGTATTAAACACACTGTTACAGGTATGTTTGCAAGACTTAAATTGAGTGCAATATCTGGTTTCATACTGTCTATACTATGTACTAAAGGATAAAACAAGTGAAAATTCTGCTAAAAAGGGACCATACCTAAATGCTTATTTTTGACATTTTTGAACCCTGGCTCCTCTACTAATACAATTAACTGTCCTGCGTCAGAATATGCAAAATACAAGACCGTGCAAAGTATAGATTGTTGTTGCTAAGCAACCGAAAGAACGTCATGCGTTCACGCCAGAATATAGCGTTGCCATGGAACACTGTACAAAATTGAAGTGTCATCAAATTATGCATTTGTTGCTAATAAAGTGTTTGAAAGTATTTTGTTAAATGCAACAACTGAGACTACATAAATAAAAGGAAAATTTTCTAAATTTTCGGAATATTTCACCCCAAAATGTACCCCACCCACCAGTAATGGTTCATTCTAGAGCAATATCATCAACTAAGTATCAGATCAAATTGACCATTTCATTGTGTTCAGTAACTGTTTTTGATATCTGATACATATCTTGAATATTTCCATGAATAAACGGTTGCCATAGCAACAAAATCTGGTGTTTTTTGTTAGAAATTGAATTTCTATCGAATTTGGTTGCTAGGCAACGAACATCGCTGGTATTGTAATTACTTTCTATTTCACTTCTTCAAAACATTGCTGACAAATTGTTTGATACAGTTGGCGAGATAAAAGGTCCGTTATTATACTGTTTTAGATTTGAAATGATTTTAAATTCATGGCTGCTTAGTCAGAAGTGTCTTCAGCGCGAACGCATATCGTTGAGAGACGGTCTTCGGTTGCCTAGCAACAGCACATTGAAGATAATAATACGTCAACTTCTTTATACAATGAAGCCCGAAGGTTCATTCTATATGCGTTTTAAGTTTCAATCAAAAGTGCCTACCCAGTAAAAAGATATAAACCAACTCTCAGTTGTTTTTGACTGACCCTCGTAGTACGCATTGATAGCTAGTAAGGACATTTCTCAAGATTGGCACCAACTGTTAATTGGCTTAGCACTTTTCAATTTAAAGGATTCTTTCATGGTCTTTCTACTATATGTGTATATAGAAAGATCCTGATTTTCCAACAGATATTGATGTAATAATTATGCGATAGTCAACTTTGTGGTTTAAGTGTTTTCAAAAATATAATGTATTATTTCCATAGAGATTGTTTTTATGTTGGCAAACGTGCAGACTCTGATGAAATGCCGCATTATGCGGAATTTCATCTGGGTCTTCACCATTTGCCAAAGAACCTGTTTACAGGACCCAGAATGAAAGGGTTAAGCTTTGTTTGCTAATTCAGTTAAATGAATAACAGTCAACCCTCTTTGTAACGACCATATTTGTTCCAAGCTATCCTTGACGTTAAAGTGAATTTGCTGTTTTAAAGAAATCCCAGGTATCTACATCATAATCATTTGATATAAGAAAATATTATTCATCTGAATTTTAATGCTATTATTCCAAATGTATAGATACTTTCAATTTCATGTTGCATCAAAATGCACAAAGCCTCCCTCATAACAAATGTGACAGAAACCTGTTCATGCAAAAGACCTTAACCTGATTACCAAATTGGCTGACACATGGTTAAAATTCTATTATAATTAATTTATTTTCAATAAAAAATGTCAAAATCGGACAATAATGAGTTTGGTTGATAGTGTATGCAAATGATTAATACTACTATCTTTATTTGGGTGTAGGATAAACAGCTGCAGATAAACCAACAGCTTTGAAGCGTGACTCTATTTACAATATTGATATGTTGTTCTAGAAAAAAGAGTTTCAGGCATTTATTTACATTTACTATAAAAACTTTGACATGCACATATGTTCTAGCCGGACTGGCTCATTCTACGTATTCTGCATCGATCGTTTAAAATAGAAAGACCCAAAGGTCAATGGTCAGAAGTCGTAGTACATATATATATATTTCCGCACTTCTGATATTTATCTAATTTCACTTGTATCCTTGGATCCATCAGGCTTTCACTTGCGAACGAAATAGATGCCATGCATTGAAAAGGAACCAATATACGACATGTACTGCATCAGGCGTCGTCAATATCAGCGCTTCCTGAACATCCTTTTTTGGGGATGTCTCAGTGGCGCAGTTGGTAGCGTCAATGTCTGGTGTGGTGCTAGGCGGTGTTGTCGAGGTCGTGGGTTCGAATCTCGCTAGAGGCAAAATATTTACAGCATCTATCGGCTCAGTTGATTCACCATATCCCTCTGTATTTATCTACTGTCTGAATCTGCATCAGTTTCTGATCCTGTGTAGCTCGAAAGCAATGATGTTTGTGAAATTATATTTCCGCACTTCTGATATATATCTAATTTCACTTGTATCCTTGGATCCATCAGGCTTTCACTTGCGAACGAAATAGATGCCATGCATTGAAAAGGAACCAATATACGACATGTACTGCATCAGGCGTCGTCAATATCAGCGCTTCCTGAACATCCTTTTTTGGGGATGTCTCAGTGGCGCAGTAGGTAGCGTCAATGTCTGGTGTGGTGCTAGGCGGTGTTGTCGAGGTCGTGGGTTCGAATCTCGCTAGAAGCAAAATATTTACAGCATCTATCGGCTCAGTTGATTCACCATATCCCTCTGTATTTATCTACTGTCTGAATCTGCATCAGTTTCTGATCCTGTGTAGCTCGAAAGCAATGATGTTTGTGAAATTATATTTCCGCACTTCTGATATTTATCTAATTTCACTTGTATCCTTGGATCCATCAGGCTTTCACTTGCGAACGAAATAGATGCCATGCATTGAAAAGGAACCAATATACGACATGTACTGCATCAGGCGTCGTCAATATCAGCGCTTCCTGAACATCCTTTTTTGGGGATGTCTCAGTGGCGCAGTTGGTAGCGTCAATGTCTGGTGTGGTGCTAGGCGGTGTTGTCGAGGTCGTGGGTTCGAATCTCGCTAGAGGCAAAATATTTACAGCATCTATCGGCTCAGTTGATTCACCATATCCCTCTGTATTTATCTACTGTCTGAATCTGCATCAGTTTCTGATCCTGTGTAGCTCGAAAGCAATGATGTTTGTGAAATTATATTTCCGCACTTCTGATATTTATCTAATTTCACTTGTATCCTTGGATCCATCAGGCTTTCACTTGCGAACGAAATAGATGCCATGCATTGAAAAGGAACCAATATACGACATGTACTGCATCAGGCGTCGTCAATATCAGCGCTTCCTGAACATCCTTTTTTGGGGATGTCTCAGTGGCGCAGTTGGTAGCGTCAATGTCTGGTGTGGTGCTAGGCGGTGTTGTCGAGGTCGTGGGTTCGAATCTCGCTAGAGGCAAAATATTTACAGCATCTATCGGCTCAGTTGATTCACCATATCCCTCTGTATTTATCTACTGTCTGAATCTGCATCAGTTTCTGATCCTGTGTAGCTCGAAAGCAATGATGTTTGTGAAATTATATTTCCCCACTTCTGATATTTATCTAATTTCACTTGTATCCTTGGATCCATCAGGCTTTCACTTGCGAACGAAATAGATGCCATGCATTGAAAAGGAACCAATATACGACATGTACTGCATCAGGCGTCGTCAATATCAGCGCTTCCTGAACATCCTTTTTTGGGGATGTCTCAGTGGCGCAGTTGGTAGCGTCAATGTCTGGTGTGGTGCTAGGCGGTGTTGTCGAGGTCGTGGGTTCGAATCTCGCTAGAGGCAAAATATTTACAGCATCTATCGGCTCAGTTGATTCACCATATCCCTCTGTATTTATCTACTGTCTGAATCTGCATCAGTTTCTGATCCTGTGTAGCTCGAAAGCAATGATGTTTGTGAAATTATATTTCCGCACTTCTGATATTTATCTAATTTCACTTGTATCCTTGGATCCATCAGGCTTTCACTTGCGAACGAAATAGATGCCATGCATTGAAAAGGAACCAATATACGACATGTACTGCATCAGGCGTCGTCAATATCAGCGCTTCCTGAACATCCTTTTTTGGGGATGTCTCAGTGGCGCAGTTGGTAGCGTCAATGTCTGGTGTGGTGCTAGGCGGTGTTGTCGAGGTCGTGGGTTCGAATCTCGCTAGAGGCAAAATATTTACAGCATCTATCGGCTCAGTTGATTCACCATATCCCTCTGTATTTATCTACTGTCTGAATCTGCATCAGTTTCTGATCCTGTGTAGCTCGAAAGCAATGATGTTTGTGAAATTATATTTCCGCACTTCTGATATTTATCTAATTTCACTTGTATCCTTGGATCCATCAGGCTTTCACTTGCGAACGAAATAGATGCCATGCATTGAAAAGGAACCAATATACGACATGTACTGCATCAGGCGTCGTCAATATCAGCGCTTCCTGAACATCCTTTTTTGGGGATGTCTCAGTGGCGCAGTTGGTAGCGTCAATGTCTGGTGTGGTGCTAGGCGGTGTTGTCGAGGTCGTGGGTTCGAATCTCGCTAGAGGCAAAATATTTACAGCATCTATCGGCTCAGTTGATTCACCAAATCCCTCTGTATTTATCTACTGTCTGAATCTGCATCAGTTTCTGATCCTGTGTAGCTCGAAAGCAATGATGTTTGTGAAATTATATTTCCGCACTTCTGATATTTATCTAATTTCACTTGTATCCTTGGATCCATCAGGCTTTCACTTGCGAACGAAATAGATGCCATGCATTGAAAAGGAACCAATATACGATATGTACTGCATCAGGCGTCGTCATTATCAGCGCTTCCTGAACATCCTTTTTTGGGGATGTCTCAGTGGCGCAGTTGGTAGCGTCAATGTCTGGTGTGGTGCTAGGCGGTGTTGTCGAGGTCGTGGGTTCGAATTTCGCTAGAGGCAAAATATTTACAGCATCTATCGGCTCAGTTGATTCACCATATCCCTCTGTATTTATCTACTGTCTGAATCTGCATCAGTTTCTGATCCTGTGTAGCTCGAAAGCAATGATGTTTGTGAAATTATATTTCCGCACTTCTGATATTTATCTAATTTCACTTGTATCCTTGGATCCATCAGGCTTTCACTTGCGAACGAAATAGATGCCATGCATTGAAAAGGAACCAATATACGACATGTACTGCATCAGGCGTCGTCAATATCAGCGCTTCCTGAACATCCTTTTTTGGGGATGTCTCAGTGGCGCAGTTGGTAGCGTCAATGTCTGGTGTGGTGCTAGGCGGTGTTGTCGAGGTCGTGGGTTCGAATCTCGCTAGAGGCAAAATATTTACAGCATCTATCGGCTCAGTTGATTCACCATATCCCTCTGTATTTATCTACTGTCTGAATCTGCATCAGTTTCTGATCCTGTGTAGCTCGAAAGCAATGATGTTTGTGAAATTATATTTCCGCACTTCTGATATTTATCTAATTTCACTTGTATCCTTGGATCCATCAGGCTTTCACTTGCGAACGAAATAGATGCCATGCATTGAAAAGGAACCAATATACGACATGTACTGCATCAGGCGTCGTCAATATCAGCGCTTCCTGAACATCCTTTTTTGGGGATGTCTCAGTGGCGCAGTTGGTAGCGTCAATGTCTGGTGTGGTGCTAGGCGGTGTTGTCGAGGTCGTGGGTTCGAATCTCGCTAGAGGCAAAATATTTACAGCATCTATCGGCTCAGTTGATTCACCATATCCCTCTGTATTTATCTACTGTCTGAATCTGCATCAGTTTCTGATCCTGTGTAGCTCGAAAGCAATGATGTTTGTGAAATTATATTTCCGCACTTCTGATATTTATCTAATTTCACTTGTATCCTTGGATCCATCAGGCTTTCACTTGCGAACGAAATAGATGCCATGCATTGAAAAGGAACCAATATACGACATGTACTGCATCAGGCGTCGTCAATATCAGCGCTTCCTGAACATCCTTTTTTGGGGATGTCTCAGTGGCGCAGTTGGTAGCGTCAATGTCTGGTGTGGTGCTAGGCGGTGTTGTCGAGGTCGTGGGTTCGAATCTCGCTAGAGGCAAAATATTTACAGCATCTATCGGCTCAGTTGATTCACCATATCCCTCTGTATTTATCTACTGTCTGAATCTGCATCAGTTTCTGATCCTGTGTAGCTCGAAAGCAATGATGTTTGTGAAATTATATTTCCGCACTTCTGATATTTATCTAATTTCACTTGTATCCTTGGATCCATCAGGCTTTCACTTGCGAACGAAATAGATGCCATGCATTGAAAAGGAACCAATATACGACATGTACTGCATCAGGCGTCGTCAATATCAGCGCTTCCTGAACATCCTTTTTTGGGGATGTCTCAGTGGCGCAGTTGGTAGCGTCAATGTCTGGTGTGGTGCTAGGCGGTGTTGTCGAGGTCGTGGGTTCGAATCTCGCTAGAGGCAAAATATTTACAGCATCTATCGGCTCAGTTGATTCACCATATCCCTCTGTATTTATCTACTGTCTGAATCTGCATCAGTTTCTGATCCTGTGTAGCTCGAAAGCAATGATGTTTGTGAAATTATATTTCCGCACTTCTGATATTTATCTAATTTCACTTGTATCCTTGGATCCATCAGGCTTTCACTTGCGAACGAAATAGATGCCATGCATTGAAAAGGAACCAATATACGACATGTACTGCATCAGGCGTCGTCAATATCAGCGCTTCCTGAACATCCTTTTTTGGGGATGTCTCAGTGGCGCAGTTGGTAGCGTCAATGTCTGGTGTGGTGCTAGGCGGTGTTGTCGAGGTCGTGGGTTCGAATCTCGCTAGAGGCAAAATATTTACAGCATCTATCGGCTCAGTTGATTCACCATATCCCTCTGTATTTATCTACTGTCTGAATCTGCATCAGTTTCTGATCCTGTGTAGCTCGAAAGCAATGATGTTTGTGAAATTATATTTCCGCACTTCTGATATTTATCTAATTTCACTTGTATCCTTGGATCCATCAGGCTTTCACTTGCGAACGAAATAGATGCCATGCATTGAAAAGGAACCAATATACGACATGTACTGCATCAGGCGTCGTCAATATCAGCGCTTCCTGAACATCCTTTTTTGGGGATGTCTCAGTGGCGCAGTTGGTAGCGTCAATGTCTGGTGTGGTGCTAGGCGGTGTTGTCGAGGTCGTGGGTTCGAATCTCGCTAGAGGCAAAATATTTACAGCATCTATCGGCTCAGTTGATTCACCATATCCCTCTGTATTTATCTACTGTCTGAATCTGCATCAGTTTCTGATCCTGTGTAGCTCGAAAGCAATGATGTTTGTGAAATTATATTTCCGCACTTCTGATATTTATCTAATTTCACTTGTATCCTTGGATCCATCAGGCTTTCACTTGCGAACGAAATAGATGCCATGCATTGAAAAGGAACCAATATACGACATGTACTGCATCAGGCGTCGTCAATATCAGCGCTTCCTGAACATCCTTTTTTGGGGATGTCTCAGTGGCGCAGTTGGTAGCGTCAATGTCTGGTGTGGTGCTAGGCGGTGTTGTCGAGGTCGTGGGTTCGAATCTCGCTAGAGGCAAAATATTTACAGCATCTATCGGCTCAGTTGATTCACCATATCCCTCTGTATTTATCTACTGTCTGAATCTGCATCAGTTTCTGATCCTGTGTAGCTCGAAAGCAATGATGTTTGTGAAATTATATTTCCGCACTTCTGATATTTATCTAATTTCACTTGTATCCTTGGATCCATCAGGCTTTCACTTGCGAACGAAATAGATGCCATGCATTGAAAAGGAACCAATATACGACATGTACTGCATCAGGCGTCGTCAATATCAGCGCTTCCTGAACATCCTTTTTTGGGGATGTCTCAGTGGCGCAGTTGGTAGCGTCAATGTCTGGTGTGGTGCTAGGCGGTGTTGTCGAGGTCGTGGGTTCGAATCTCGCTAGAGGCAAAATATTTACAGCATCTATCGGCTCAGTTGATTCACCATATCCCTCTGTATTTATCTACTGTCTGAATCTGCATCAGTTTCTGATCCTGTGTAGCTCGAAAGCAATGATGTTTGTGAAATTATATTTCCGCACTTCTGATATTTATCTAATTTCACTTGTATCCTTGGATCCATCAGGCTTTCACTTGCGAACGAAATAGATGCCATGCATTGAAAAGGAACCAATATACGACATGTACTGCATCAGGCGTCGTCAATATCAGCGCTTCCTGAACATCCTTTTTTGGGGATGTCTCAGTGGCGCAGTTGGTAGCGTCAATGTCTGGTGTGGTGCTAGGCGGTGTTGTCGAGGTCGTGGGTTCGAATCTCGCTAGAGGCAAAATATTTACAGCATCTATCGGCTCAGTTGATTCACCATATCCCTCTGTATTTATCTACTGTCTGAATCTGCATCAGTTTCTGATCCTGTGTAGCTCGAAAGCAATGATGTTTGTGAAATTATATTTCCGCACTTCTGATATTTATCTAATTTCACTTGTATCCTTGGATCCATCAGGCTTTCACTTGCGAACGAAATAGATGCCATGCATTGAAAAGGAACCAATATACGACATGTACTGCATCAGGCGTCGTCAATATCAGCGCTTCCTGAACATCCTTTTTTGGGGATGTCTCAGTGGCGCAGTTGGTAGCGTCAATGTCTGGTGTGGTGCTAGGCGGTGTTGTCGAGGTCGTGGGTTCGAATCTCGCTAGAGGCAAAATATTTACAGCATCTATCGGCTCAGTTGATTCACCATATCCCTCTGTATTTATCTACTGTCTGAATCTGCATCAGTTTCTGATCCTGTGTAGCTCGAAAGCAATGATGTTTGTGAAATTATATTTCCGCACTTCTGATATTTATCTAATTTCACTTGTATCCTTGGATCCATCAGGCTTTCACTTGCGAACGAAATAGATGCCATGCATTGAAAAGGAACCAATATACGACATGTACTGCATCAGGCGTCGTCAATATCAGCGCTTCCTGAACATCCTTTTTTGGGGATGTCTCAGTGGCGCAGTTGGTAGCGTCAATGTCTGGTGTGGTGCTAGGCAGTGTTGTCGAGGTCGTGGGTTCGAATCTCGCTAGAGGCAAAATATTTACAGCATCTATCGGCTCAGTTGATTCACCATATCCCTCTGTATTTATCTACTGTCTGAATCTGCATCAGTTTCTGATCCTGTGTAGCTCGAAAGCAATGATGTTTGTGAAATTATATTTCCGCACTTCTGATATTTATCTAATTTCACTTGTATCCTTGGATCCATCAGGCTTTCACTTGCGAACGAAATAGATGCCATGCATTGAAAAGGAACCAATATACGACATGTACTGCATCAGGCGTCGTCAATATCAGCGCTTCCTGAACATCCTTTTTTGGGGATGTCTCAGTGGCGCAGTTGGTAGCGTCAATGTCTGGTGTGGTGCTAGGCGGTGTTGTCGAGGTCGTGGGTTCGAATCTCGCTAGAGGCAAAATATTTACAGCATCTATCGGCTCAGTTGATTCACCATATCCCTCTGTATTTATCTACTGTCTGAATCTGCATCAGTTTCTGATCCTGTGTAGCTCGAAAGCAATGATGTTTGTGAAATTATATTTCCGCACTTCTGATATTTATCTAATTTCACTTGTATCCTTGGATCCATCAGGCTTTCACTTGCGAACGAAATAGATGCCATGCATTGAAAAGGAACCAATATACGACATGTACTGCATCAGGCGTCGTCAATATCAGCGCTTCCTGAACATCCTTTTTTGGGGATGTCTCAGTGGCGCAGTTGGTAGCGTCAATGTCTGGTGTGGTGCTAGGCGGTGTTGTCGAGGTCGTGGGTTCGAATCTCGCTAGAGGCAAAATATTTACAGCATCTATCGGCTCAGTTGATTCACCATATCCCTCTGTATATATATATATATATATATATATATATATATATATATATATATATATATATATATATATATATATATATATATATATATATAAGCATAAGAGATTATATTTACTCCGTTTATAATCAAAAACACTGTTTGTTTTTCATTCACTCCACTGTCTTTTTATTCGTAAATCGTGACGGCATTTACGCCCCACCCTCGAACTGACTTCACCCTATCTGAATATATTTTCTATGTTACGATTTAAAAGAATTTGCATTCAGTCATGATAAGGCTACCAGTTTATTATTGGAATACTTCCAAGTGTTGGAAATGGACGAAATGCATATATATGTGGTATTTACATATTAGGCGTCATTTCAATGACGTCATCTTTTTGTTCTGATGCGAAGACAATATGGGCGACATTTTAATTTTAATTATTTACCCCCTAAGATTAAATTTGGTGCATTTCGACTGAAATTGGCACACAAAATGCAAGAAAGTCCTGATCCCCATATACTACAATGGGCATACCGTTTAAATTGCACTGATACAATATACGCTATTTTGATGACGTCATAATGACGTCCAGACGTGAAACCCAGATGGGTGACCAGGTGATTTTCATTAGTTATCCCCTAAAGTTTGATTTGGTATAGGTCACCATAAATCGGCATCAAATTCGCACGGGAGTCCCGATCGCCCCTGACTAATATCTGTTCTCATATCGTTAAGTGTATATTCTGTTACAAAGAGGAAATTTTAATGGAAAAAGATCCGTTTCCTGCAAATTTATGTTGAATATTGAATATTCTGTTCTAAAGAGTGACATTATAAAGAGTTTTGACTGTAGCCGTTGTCATTATTTCAGGATTTCTGAGAGACATCAGTGGTACTTACAAGATATCATTATACATGGCTGCAAGTGTGATGATTGTTGGTGGTATATTGTGTTCTATTTCATTGGTTCTTCATAGTCGCGCCAAAGCTAAAATATCGCGGGAAAGAGCTATGTCGGTTTTCACTGTGACACGATTTTAGAGGACGGGTGCGAGTTGCGTGGATACATAGAGGGATCTCAACTATGAGGCTTGTATAGGGGGTTACCAAATATCCCATATCTCTTGAAGTAAATAGGCAAGCATCCCTTATAAATTGGCAAATAACCATATTATTAATTTTCCTAAATGCTCAATATCCATGAAAGTAATGAAAATATTGAACACAGTACATCCCATATCCCTGATAGTAAAATGGATAGTATCCTATATCCCTGGAAGTAAAATGGCAAATATCCTGTATCCCTAAAACCCCTATACAAGCCTCCTAAACGGCATCAAAAGAGTGATACTTTAATTTGACCCTCAACAGCTTTGATCATGGAGACACTCAATAAACATAGCCCCACTTTTTCTGGACTATACTCAGTACACCTCCTTTCACCAGTAACTGTAAACTGTCATACATTATTTAGCAATAGGGAGACAATACGACTGTTTGGTGGAAGAAGTTTACGGTCATGCGCACTCCCGTTTCCCAGTCGGAAGCGTTTTGATGATGTTGTTGTTGTAACTTTATAATGTTGGTTTGTAATAATGGGTTATTTTATGAGGTCAATTCATCTAATAACATGTGCATGTGCAGTGTATTATTTTTACTTTCTTCATTCTTTTTTACATGTTTTCAATATGTCATGTGTTTAATGGTAAAACAATACACTACAGTTGTCTTCGTAAACCAATTTATTGACGTTTGTTTGTTTTGTTTGTTTTAATTGATTCTTTACGTCCACTCAACAATCTTTCAGTTATGCGGGACGGTTCTTCCTGGGTTGAACCAGTACTAAGCTAGGATAAATGTGTCTTGCTCAAGGACAACAACGCAGTGACGCCGGTGAGGCTCGAACCCGCGGCCCTTCGGTCTCGAGTCAAGCACTCTACCACTGAGTCACTGCGCTCCCTATTTTATTGACGTGTACTTTGTATTACCACTCAACTGACAGTAAAGTGCACGACTCGTGATGAACGTAGATTAATCATTATCCAGTGCCAGAAGTAATGTGTGGAAAGTAAATTGGTTATTTCTTGCGGAATGATGCATAATTTGATCAATATACACATTATGGTTGAATTTCTCTAAAGAAATATGTGTTTGGTTTTTTGTGTGCTTGTAGCATGGGCACTGTATTGATTAGGATGCTTGTGACATGGGCACTGATAAAGTTTTTAAAGCTTCAGCTAATATGTACATTCCAAATAATGCTAATCTGTAAAGATCAGAAAACGTTTTGCATACCAGTGTCTAGACAACGTTACAATGTATAAGTAAGCCAAATTTGATCAAAATATACCATGCGGTTTCAGAGTTATGAGCTTTTTCACTTAAAGACCACGAAATGAAGCTCCGCAAACCCTCGCGACCGTATTGTATACTATTGGCTGGACAATCTAAAAATAAATATAAATAAGTATGAAAAATTTGATTCAATTATATCGCGTGGTTAAAAAGTTATGAGCAGTTTCACTAACTGACCACGGACGGACAGACTAATGGACGGATGGACGCACATAGTGATTATAGTGCAGACCCAATGGTCGGGCAAGATTATAGTGCAGACCCAACTGGACAGGACAGTGTCTCTCTCAAAAATACACAGACAGAACCTCAAAAATATATCAGTTTTTCAACGAAAACAAATAATATTTAGAGTCGGTGGATAAAACAAAAAAAAAATAATTTTAGAAATTATTTTTTTTTTCTCTTCTTTGTAAATCAACTAATGAAAAAAATTTGGTCTAAGTCAAAGTGAGTATGTCGTTTACCAACATTTTATAGTGTCTTTACTCTCGTTGGAGTCTCACAACAACTGACATGTGTCGTGTGCCTACTGCAAACCCACTACTTATGTGTGAAATATATAGCCTACGGACAGATGGGTTAGAGCTAGCAGTGAAATCCAGATCAGCCTGCTTCCCACTGAGCAGTCTGATCAGGGTCTACACCATTTGCCATTTCAACACTATTCCTTTTACAATCATAAACAGGTACATGTAGGCAACCAAACTATTTCAAATTTTACTCTGAGTATAGTAAGGAGTTAAAAAGCAAAATTAGAAACCATTTCCCATAAATATAATAACAATCCTTGTAGGATCAACATCTACAGAAGCTCCATCAATCAGTGACATATAATAGGTACTGGGGGTGGTGTTCAGGATTTCTGGAAAGGGGGTTCATGTGTATAAAGGTGTGGGGTTCGTTTTGATGATTTTATATAATTTACCCTAAATATCCCATAAAAACGAACTATCACTGAGACCATATTATTTCATTGCCATGGGATATTTAAAACGGCGGGTGGGGAAGGGGTTCACGCGAACCCCCTACCCCCACCCCCCACCTGGATCTGCCACTAATTATATATAGATCAATGTTTCAGCCAATATCTCTAATTTGATTGACTTCTGGGAAATTATTGACTGCTCTTACATGTATCACCTCAGTAATCATGTTGTTTTTAGCTAGATCAGGCCGGTGGTCTAATCTAATCTGATAGTAGGTAAGCTCTGTCCACATACCACCTCATACAGACGCCAACCCGTTGACGGAGATCCAGGGTCCAAAATTGCAATGCCACCTTAAAGTTAAGTACTACGTAGTTAAGCATTGATTTTTAGGTTACGGAAAAATAACGGTTCTAACGTTTTAAAATATAATAAAATATTTCATGCATTCTGCAGATCACAATGACATGTTTGACTGCACCGAGCCTGGCAATTAAACGTTTAAAATATCAATACTAATCTAAGGTAGTATACCTCTACAATATTAACCTGATCCTGACCTTTATGCATGAATAAATTATTACAGTTATAACACAGAATATATATTTTTTCGTGATGGATCGTGTGCAATCGGTATGTTCCGAGCAATTACGAAAATAAACGTGTTAATATCCGTCGATAACTCCAAAAAGCTGTGCTTTTCATTGTAGTCGTCTGGTAAGTCCACATAACTCAAAATACGTAAATTATGGGTTCGAATCCTGCCTGACGCCACTTTTTTCCATTTTTACTTTGTTAAAGAAAGGCACTTAAACACAAGACTTTGTAAGTTCACGCGTTCTTTGAAAAGGTAATGAATGACAACTTCTTGATGCTGGGAGTTAAATTTTAGTTAGCGAATACGCCTTAAAAACAAACAAATACCCCTTCTCTTTGCTCCAAAGCAACATAAATCAGTTATGGCTCGTCGAAGCATTTCTATAAAGATCATCAATGAGGTCCATACATGAGCCACAACATGAGATTTCCAACAATGTGGTATATGCGATATGCAAAGGCTAAAACCAGCCTGCGCATACGCACACTACGATCAGAGCCTTTGCTATTCGCTTGAATATTCGATGCCTGGTAAGCTTCTTTAGAGTTTCTATTATTAAAAGGGGGCTCCAAAGACTCAAATGCCACATTGTAGGAAATCTCATGTCGCAAACTGAAGAGGTGACATGTGAGGGTTAAAGCTACAGTGTCACGGATCCGACGTGACAATGTTATTGCCACCAAACAGATCAAAATGAATAAAATGGATAAACGATATTGCAAAAACAGGAGAAAAAAATAACGAAAACAAATAGTTACAATAATAATAATGATAATAATAATGTCGCGTATGGGATTCTAACTTACAACGCAGTGCTTGAAAATGTGTAATGTAAAATATTCACGTTTTCCTAAAACCACTGAGCCACTTAGGCATCCGATATGCAATTGATCATTATAGCGGTATATACACTTCCTGTGCTATATTTCCATATTATAGTGCGTACAGGAATTCAGTGAACATCGCTTTTTGCGTTTATTTTTATATGTGCAGACTCATCGCAGAATAAACATTTGAATTTAATACATCTATACACAGCCTAATTGGTGATATTTTTTCGGTACAAAAGGTATACCCATATTGGTTGTGATATGATGCAATTTGTCCTCATTTGAGCATCTGCATATTTTAATTTACTCTAAACGCACCTTTGTACGGATCACTGCCTTTAGTTGACCATCGATGAATAATTATACAGTTTTGTAAGACGAAGTAACGTGTTGAAGGGTTTCTTATCATATCAAAATAGTTCCACCAAATGCAAGTTATGGCCATAGTTTGGGCTCATTGAATTTTGGCATACAAGAAAATATTGAGGCCTTCCCAGTTGCCCCCCCCCCCCCCCCCCGCTTGTTCCAATGAAATTAACCGCTGTGTTCCGTTGTTCCTCAATTCAAAATCTTGATTTTCTGTGCTCCATCTCCTTGAAAGTTTTATTCCGCTGATAATCAGATTTTAAACAATTTTCCAACTTGTTTTATCAAAATTGAGCTTTCTATCTGTTTATTCCAAATACTGATTTGTTGACACCTGGCAATGCAAAATATGCATTGTAATTCCAGGCAACTATAATTGATAAGAGAAAAGGATCACAGGGCTCACCCGGTAGACGTGATCCAAGTGAAAATAGACTCATCCAATAAAAACAATGCTCGTTCAGCCCTTTAACAATTGAGGGCAGAAAGAGAAACTTGTGATGGGGTGGGAATGTAGAACAAGAAAAATAATAACGTGAAATATCATGTTATACTGGGGCGTTTCTAGTGGCTAATAAATGTTTTACCCAATTTATGGGAGGGAATAAGATATCCATTTAGTGTATATGTCTTGTTTTATGTTGTTGTTGTTGTTTTATTGTTGTTGTTTTTTATTCACTGGAGAAGAAATTCGACTGGTTTCTAACCCATAAAGGTGGGCTACATATGTAGAATTTTTGTTGATTTGTTGATTTATAAATAGATTGATCCATAAGGATGATGTAATGTTTGATACATAACTCAATACCCACTTTGCAAGACACATGAAGAGTGAAATATGCTTGACCATTTTGTAAAGGGTGCAGAAATTGAAACCATGTTAAAGGTGAACCTCGTTTGTTCGTGTCGTTTACTTTAATCAGTCTAATAACAGTTTCTTTGCCATCTAAACGACTACATTATAAAAAACAAAACGTAATTTACATTATTAAGTTTATCCGCAATCCAAGGCTGAAGAATGATTCCTGCCAACACAGAATCAAGATTTAAGTACGAGGGTCGTTTGGAAAGTTCTTAGCATGGCATCATAACTCCACAATGCGTTGATGAAATGCTATCATATAATACATTTTTTGAAACTAGAATTCAACGGCTACTTGATGGTTTAGTTTTTGTCGAAAAATGACTTGGCGTGCACGTGCAGCACATGCTCAAAACGAGTTGGGGTTTAAGCAAATTTTAAGCAAAATACTTGGAAAAAAGCGAAAGAAAATTGGGGACCTTATTTGCGATCATGATTTGACAATATAACGATATGGTGCCAATTAATATTTTATTATGATATATTATGCGATCATTGCTTGAACGACTACCACCTTTACATTCGGAAAATGTTTACTATTAGAGAAATGGTAAACTTTCAAAAATTAGACTTTTTTCTATTTTTCTTTATACTTTTACTATAAATTGTGTCACTACAGGAGCACGAAAAATGCCTGTTGAGTATATATTTGCTTTATTTGTAGCGAACAATGCATAAACATCATTTCGTCGCGCAAAAAGTATGGCTTGTTTAGTTCTGTATTCAAGAAAATTATTCCTACTAACACTACCCCTACTTTTTAAGAAGTGGGTGGGGTACTTAGCCCCTCACATTTTGTCGATGGCATAAGAACTTCTCATGGTATCGCGTTTACCATCACAAAATTGATTGATTTCTACTCTCTAGGTATTTTTATTTTTTTGTTTGCCACCGTTTTCAATTGAAATGAACTAGAACGTCAACTCATAACTAAACTTACTCTGCCCCATGGGAAGATTATACGAGTTATCTTCCCTTTGTTCTGGTTTACAAAAAATATTTTGGCTTCAATACAAAGAATGTAAAGTGTGCTTGACGAAAATACCAACGCACGGCACTTAAAACTACTGTCGGTTATATATTTTCAAAATATGTGCATTGTGACATGCGATTTTTAGTCGAATAAATAAGGGCATTGCTTTGCTTTCTAGATGGTTTTGGTATTTCTTTTTCAGTATTTAGTTATTAGAAACATCCAACTCGGTAATCAATTTTATTTAATAACTGTACCAGATTGTCGCCTACCAAATGGTAAAAATATATCTAATTTCATGAACTATTGTTAATGCTCTGCACACTTTTCAAAAGGTAAAATGTTATATTTTCCACTGAAATTTTGCGTTTTCCAGTATACAAAAAGTACATGTATTCACAATTATAGTTTTCGTGTCTGCATTATAATATCCTAATGGAATTTGTGTCATAACATAGAAGAAAGATGGCTCATTAAAATGATACCAAGCATGATAGGGTTTGTAAATCGGTTATTGAGATAAAAGACCATGCTAGGAACTTTCCAAATGCCCCTCGTATATTACTGTTTTGTGATCATAGTGACCGTTTATTGCCTGGTAGACAGACTGCCAGATAACTTTTAGTACATTAATAAATGTGAAACAAGTATGACCGTCCTTTATCCGACAGAGTCTTGTCACAGGGACTAGTCCTGCTTTACAACATGTCAATTATGTAGACTGGCATATTGTAATCACTTGACTTGACCTTATGTTCGAGTGTGAATAATATGAGAAAATGGAGAAAAAGCTTTTTCAGCTAACAAAGGTTGATTTTTTAAAAGACAAATGAACAGACAATGTTAATTATGTGCCGTGCTTGCCACTACTAAGACGTTTTGTTGTCAAAAGCGTTGTTTTTGATAGCAGGTATCTCCACTTTTTTGAGAAAGTCCCTAAACTACACATCTAAAGCCAGTGTCAGGTGTCATCGTAAAGTGTCAGTCTGTGGGTAAAAATGTCTATTTGGCCTATACTGGACTCGTACAGGTAAGCGTCGACTAACATCAAGATAGCAGTTCCCAACTAAGTAGAGGTGGAGTACACAACTTTTACTTAAACAGCCTTGATATTACGGGAATTCTGCTGTAAAACAAGACTTTTAACGCTAGATCCGTCTCGCTTAGCCAGGCAGTCATGCGAAACGTTGGCGTAATTTTCACAGTTGTGAAGTGTTTACGTCCTAACCGACACTGTCTTCATATAAAATAATTGTAAAAACACAAGCGATTTACAAGGATCATTGACGGTTTGGGCCTTATACGCCTATTTTTCTGATTCCCAGAACGCTGCTTTTGAGCTTCCAGTGTGGTACATGTAGTATCAGTGCAACAGGTGAATCTAATGGCAAGAGCCAGCTAGCAATATGTTTTCAAAATTCCTACGCACTCGAGAGTTATGGTGGGTAGAAAGGGGAGGGGGTCTGAAATTTCATGAAAATAAAAAGTGCTTTAAAAAGTGATATCTTCACGTTTTCTTGATTTATTTGGTAGGCATGGTGATATCTATTGAACATACCATATGCAGAGTATTAACGAATCACAATAATTGATGAAATTGTTTTAAAAACAAAATATGTTTTGTAATAAAATGATTTTGGGGAGATAATTTAGAAGTTACCTGTACTTTTTTGACTACATCTACCGTAAATAATACAAAACTGAAAGCTCAACAAAAGAAATGAATATTTTTGAAGGAATGAAAGTGTCCCATTTAGCATTGGAAGTAAAACTGATTCCAACTAGATCCTTTGAATATTACTTTTGCTTTGTTTAATGGGCATAGCATGTTGAATGTATTTTAAGTGTCCTAATATTTATGGTACACATGATGCATGTATATCCCTATATGAGCCAATATATTGAACACTAAAGTATTTACCTGTTATAACTCTTTGCATGCCAGTGGATAATTTTGTCGTCTGTCAATAGCCGTTTGCAAACAGTTTGAACCCAGATGAAGACCAATAGAATGTCGGTCTTGATCTGGATCCATACTGTTTGACACTCTGATGGTGGTCCTGGGTGGTTTATTTCTAAAAACTTTATTTTGAAGAAAGCCAGCAGACGAAAATAAAAACATGAACAATTCCCTAGCATGCAAGTAGATAAGTACAGGCCGTTTGCAAAATAATGTGTCATTTATTAACAGTGTGATTTTTTCTTATGAAAAATGCATAAAACCTTGCTAATTCTACGTATAATCTTTAAGTAGTTTATATTAAACTATCACATAATACAAAGCAATTCAGGAGGTTGGTTCTAGAGAACTTCATTACTGTCATTTATTTCTTATTTGTCAGAAAAGACATTTTGTGGGTTTAGGCCCGGGGTTCTTGGGCTGCTGAACATCTTTCCCCCCCGTGTGCCAGCAAGCCACTTCCATACAAAGTGTAAAATATGGTAACACATAGGCAGGCAAAAGCTTTTGCTGGCACACATGGGGGGGGGGGAATGATATTTTAAAAAATGTTTTCGGATTCCTATATATCTTAATGTAAAACTGATTGTTCTACCCAAAATATTACATCTTTGAAGCATTTAATATCGAAAACGGATTTCACAGCCATAAAGTACTCAGGTCAGGGTAGCTTCAAGGCGAAGAAAGGGACGATTGACAAACTTTTATTTTTACTGAAAACCATAGGCATTTACCCATAGCAAGTGTCAATGATCCTTTTCACATGTTGGTGGCCCAGTGGCTAGTATATTGGACTACTGGGTGGGCAGGTGATTTTGTTTGTTTGCTTGATTTGATTCTTTACGTCCCATCAACAATATTTCAGTTATAAAGGGACGGGTCTTCCTGGTTTGAACCAGTACTAGGCTAGGATTAATGTGTCTTGCTCAAGGACACAACACAGTGACGCCAGTGAGGTTCGAACCCGCGGCCTCTCAGTCTCGAGTCAAGCACTCTACCACTGAGCCACTACGCTCCCTTGGTGGGCAGGTGAGGTTCGAATCTCCCACATGTCATGTTTTCTCTCCAGTATATATATCCCATTTATCATGTAACATATATATATAATGCGAATGCTTTTTCAATAAAACCAATATTTACATTTATATAATTTTATTGGAACGTAATGCATATGGAACGAATTGAAGTTGGTGTAGACACAAAGCATCGGCAATCGAATCTGAGCTTGGATGGACATATTTTTTCAGTTCTTAAATTCAATTCTTTAACTCGTATGATATATGGAGCACTAGCACAATTTTGTGTACACATGGAAAGAAGCTACTGATAAAGATGCGGACTATTTTAAAGGGCTTGTCACACGAAAGCGCTTTCGACGTCTCATCGCCATTTCCAGTCAAACTTGAGATGCGCTGTGTTTTCTTTTAATGGATTCCTGTTAAAGACAATGAGACGTCAAAACGCGCATGGCGTGTACGAAGCTGTTCTGTCTTACGCAAATGGAGCATCTGCGACGTGCGTCTAAGCCATGGAGTCGTTCTTGAATGCAGACTGAATGCAGCTTTCTTCACAGGTTAGTGATCCAGGACGTGGCCAAGATTCTTTATACCAATCAAAAGTTGTACACTCAAGGAAAAAAAAGATACAAATAACAAGACGTATACTGCATTCTTCTTCCACAGCTTAAAATGGCGGAAGCACCAGACATACATACTAAACGTGGGATTTCTTTGTCAGACACATTAGGTACACCTCTTACATACGCCAATGTATCTTACAACGCCTGAAGTCTGCATGCCTGGTTTATCATGGTGTATGGTTCCCTCTTTAATTGCTCGACGGTTGTTCAGGTCTCAGACTTAATGACGTCCCTGACGTAAATCTTTAATCCGTTTTTTGATGCCTGATGTTTTTCGTTGACTGGGCCAACCGTGGCTCAACTTGAGGTTTTTGTTAGCTCTGACTATCTGTGAGTCATAGGGCATTTTCTTTGTTTTATCATAGTGTTTTACTTTTATTTGATTGTTTCTCTGTGATGACACGTTGCGTTAGTAAGGAAGCCTACGTGCGAGCTAAACAATTTTGTGTTTTAACAACAACATAATCTAGGGCGAAGATTTGGCGCCTGTAAAATGCATTTAAGGCGCCCCGGTAGCTTAGGCTGCTGTCCCATAGATAAACTCTGCGTACCCGTCTTAATCGCAGGAAAAAATCACATATCTCTGTCACACGGAAGCTTGTCAACTTTATCGTATTCGCTCCATTTACCGCACACGCCCCTAAGTACAAGGCAGGGTAAAATCGAAAAATATATGCATAAGCACGCGCCTCCCGTTTTCAGTATATGACTGTTTTACATTCATTATATCACTTGTCATGAATGCTTTCTTTATATATAATTTAAAACAAGCCGTCACTTTTTCTTAAATGGTCTTAGATTGAAAATGCTTTAAACTTTCTACATTAAACATGCCTTTTGCTGCTCGTCAATGCATTTGGTTTAGTTTAGGGTTTATGCCCATTAATTAGGCTTTTACCAAGAATTTGTGGAAAACCAATGTCCATTCGAACGCTCACTACGCATACGTGTATAGGCCTGATACAAGATAAGCATATCAAAGAGGTGTGACCAAATTTGACCTTGTTGCAAAACAGGTCAAGGTAAGCACAGGGCCATCATTTATAAAAATCTTAAACCTCGAGTCCTCAATGTTGCATGACAAGTTTCACTATCATACGATTTTGGGTTGTGACTTAACTGATTTCAAATATGTTACTGAATATGGGCGTGGCGATCATTTTGTGATGTGCCTGGACCACTTATGCAAAGCAACGCATTTTATCCCTAATTCGTAAGAAAGACGATTGGCGACGAAGGATGCAAGAGATAATGCCTATACTGGTTAGCTCACTTAGTGAGCCTCATGACTTAGTTAAGCTAAAACTCTAAGAGCACCATAAAAAATTGTTTTCGTCTTCTTTTCTTAAGACTTCCACTGTACAATGGGACAGTTACTTAGCCACAGAGGTACCGGGGAAGCCCTCCTGGAAGCAGTTAACAAGTTTTAAGACTATTCTTTCACCAGGAACTGACAACTTGCTCTTCTTGGGGAGGTCCGATTGCAGACGAAGATATGGTTTTTAATGCATTTGAGACCATTTGTATAATAGCTCGGACGAGAATGAGAAATTCGGATCCTTTTCATGCTCAAAGTTTTCAGGTAAAACAGACATAAACAAGAGCTTGGGTGAGTTCGAAATTCTGTCATATCTGATCACACTCTACAGAGTAACCTGTCATTGAGCGTCCAAAAAACGACGTTTCCCTTTTTGCTCAGATTCTAATCATCCGAATCATAAAATTTGTAGGTATGGAGGACGTGCATAATATACTGCTCAAGAACTTTGCAACACCAAAGGGGTCGTGCATTAAGGGGCTATTTTTGCCCCCTCTAGAGGCAAAAACTGAAAGTTGCTTTTCACCAATTTAATCTTATTGGTTTATTAGAAGAATATCCAAAGTGTAAATTTCTGGCATTTATTTTACTTTTACCGGTTGCTATGGTAACCGAAATGCCTGACAAAATAGGCTTAAAATAGAGAAATTGCCATTTTAGGCAAAATTTAAGGCTTTTGGAGACCGATTTTTTAAGAATTAAATATCAGCACAAGCAATTACCAAAAAAAACCTTTTAATATATTGTGTTCCGGGATAATTCTAATCTGTTAAAATATGTTTTTGGTATTTGCTTATGCTCTATATTTATTCCTCTGTTACATGTCTCCAATTTGCTCCAAAATGGTCACTTTCCTATTTTCGGCCTATTTTGGCGGCCATTTTTGTTACCAAAGCAACCGTAAAAGTCGAATCAATTCCAGACCTTAACACTTTGGCTATTGTTCTAATAAACTAATAAGAAGAAACTTGTGAAGAGCAACTTTTATTTTTTGACCTCATAGGGGGGCCAAAATAGCCTCTTAATGCACGTACCCCTTTTAGAGATTGTGAAATACATTTGTAAGCAAAAAAGTGAAAATGATTTTTAGGAGAAAATGCAATTTTTGATGAAAAAGTACGATTTTTGAGAATTTTTCGAATTTCTCAGTTGAAGTAAGAGACATATTTCCAACAAAATGGGGGGTTTTAAGCACACAAACAACTTGCACAATTCCTCACTGATTAAATTAATGTGCCGTGAAAAGGTAGATTAATTCACAAGTTCAGCATTCTGACAGTCATATTAGTTATTGGTCAATAGTTGATAGTCGTTAGTCTAAGCTTTACCTGTATGAGTCTAGTAGGCACTACAATATCATTTATCACAGTTTAGTCTGGTTTAGCTCTTTGTCTGCAATTGTCGTCTGCTGATAACATTTAAAAGCCGGCTGGACCCAGATCAGGAGAGACAATCTAGATCAAAGCTGTGCGACACTCAGTGGTGGGATACTTGATATTTATTTTTTTTTAAAAAAAAGAGCTTCTTTTGCAAAATCAATCTAGAAGACGAAAATAACCAAGCATGCTAAGAATTATAACAATTCTTATTAGTTATCACAACTAAATCTCAATAGTTTGGTCTCGTTTATCACAAAGTGCTATATGTATACTATGCACCATAAATTTAGCAATTGTTTTGTATTGGTGAGCCCATCCACATCAGATCTCGAGTTTCATTAGCCGTCTTGAAGATACAAGCGCCAATCATCTGACAAGATTTTCCATTTAAAAAAATACAGAATTACCAAACGCAGCGGCCGTGCTAAAGTGACGTTTAATTTTAAGACTAGTGGGTAACGTGGGTATTTCTGATCATTGGGGGGAGCTGTAATCATTTTCAAACGATTGTTTGGTCACTGAAAACTAAAAAAGCATAGCAAATGCTGCAATTTTCTGAACTTTCTCAGAGAAATAAAGGACCAAGTTTTCACAATTTGACGTTTTTACTAATGCTTTTACGTTTTCGCCTTTAAACGGTGTCTCTAGTCGGATTTTCTTGAACCACATTAACAAGCAAAACTGTTTGACGCCTTCCAACACATTCAGACAAATACTGTTGAATGAAACATCTTCACTACTACAGTGCACGAGCCGAAAGATAAAATCTAACGTCACCGTTATCTCGCAAATGCGTCGCACCGTTTTTCAGTAACTTAAGGTTTTAATCAACCATAAGGTGAATTACATTCTAAGCCTATGATATCTTAGTAAACTGATTCTCTGTCGAATTGAAATGCCAATTAACATTAGAAGTTTAATCAAATGATGACTACCTTCTGACGTCATTGATGGCAGCTGATTTTTTTCAGCATGAAATCTCTATCACATATGTCACATAACCAATAGTTTTTATAGGCGTATGATGCATGAGGAAGACGAAATACCACCAAACGAAAAATCCCATGCTTATCATTTCAGCATTACTTACAACGGGTGCCATTTTTGTTTACTGACCCCTTCTGCAATTCTTGCTCTCCCCAAATGCCCATTTAAAGGATGGCGTCTGAAATTTCGTGATTTCATTTGCCTAAGATCCTGTTCTCGTCATTGCAATTGAAATAGATCGGTACTGCACGAAGATGAGCTCAAAAAGATGCGAAACATAAGAAATTGCTAAACTTATTGTGCATAGTATATATTTCAAAAAAAATAGCAAGCACCACACACAAGCTAGGGTATAAGGTATGTTGAACACGTGCTGATAGTGTCATTGGGTATACAGTAAAAACTGTCTTAAGCGGCCACTCAAAAATAAACAAAACACAGATCTTAATGACAGATGGTAGTTTATGAAAATCAAAAGTATTGCAGAATGAATACTTCTGACCTGCATTAAGCAATAATCTCTCTTGAAATCCAATAGTTGGTATCATTTTTAAGTTGCCGCTTAAGACATGTCTTACTGGATAAAACTACAAAACACAATTTTTAATGACAGACGGTAGCTTAATGAACGTCGAAAGTATTGCAGAATGCTCCCTTTGGGACATTCTGCAATACTTTGACCTGCATTAAGGGATAATCAGTCTTGAAATCCCAAGTTTGGTCTTCTTTTTGAGTTGCCACTGAAGACAGGTTTTACTGTATAATACGAAAACATAAAGATTTTGATGACAGATGGTAGCTTAATGAAAGTTGAAAGGATTGCAGCATGTTCCTCTTGGATCATTCTGCAATGCTTTTGGTTTAAACAATATTTTATTCATAAAGATTTACATATTTTGATAGATACATACATACAATGTTTTTAGGATTTGACTGTAAGAATGAATGAGAAGTGAACAAAATAAAGTAAAAGTAGTAAAACGAATCTAAAGTATAAGTAAGATTATCAGATTGAAAAGAGAGAGAGAGAGAGAGAGAGAGAGAGAGAGAGAGAGAGAGAGAGATGTGCTTTACAATGTGCAATATTATATCAGAATTAGATGTATTAGCAAATATAATCTTATACAGCAGCCTAAGGACCTCTGACACTTCGATAGGGTATCTGCCTATTTTTCAGAGGCTTCCCACAACTTCCCTTTGCTTAAAAAAGCACTGGTATAAACGTGAATACGATGTTTGATGTATGAGAAACGAAATAAAAGTGTAATAATACAGACAGACTCTGCTGACAAAACAAGAGATGCTACTAAAGGGGGCAGGGGTCAAGACTTTGGATTTTAAAAAAAAAATATAGTGATCTGTTATTTTCAGTTGCAGAGGTATTATACCATCAATACTTGTTAAATAAAAGCTAAAAAAGTTTTTTAAAGCCCATAATCAGAAGAATTGTGAAGTTTAATTGCTTATTTTGTTTTTGTCTGGTTTTATGTAGTTGAATATTTTGAAGGGCAACTGTAGTCAATCTACCCGTTAAGTTTCCACCTCAATGAACATATATTTACCTGTCCAAATACTATACCACATTATGCTTTAACTATTCACCCATGCATAAAGTACATGTTTTAGTCACACTTATCAGTCGATGTACAATCATGGCTGACAAATGTTCTTTGTGATACTATTACACGAAAAAAACAAAATCTAGTTATAGAGAGCGGAGGGTGCTGAGCGGCGAGGTGTACAGTTGGCAAAGGGCTTACCTAACCAATATATGCAAAATACCAAATGTTTCTGAATCTAGTCTCCTCTGTGGCAAATGTAGAACTAAACTGTTAAAGGTAAGGCAACAGGGTACATCTGCAATTTCTGAAGCCGATGGGAACATCTTAATTGAGAGGAGTGATAGAGACATTGATATGGAAAATAATTTAAAGACTGAATGTGTGTCTCTTACAGCATTGCAAGCAGGAAAGACACATGCTAAATGCATTATTTGTAAAGATAAAATTAAGACCGGTCTTTCTAAAGTCATTCTAACAGAAGCACGGTTTGACTTACTTATTAAGTTTAATGTCTATGCTGACTCTGCAAGCAGGATCTGCATAAGTCATTTGGCAGGGAACCATCTCGCAAGAACAGTTGAATGGTCAACTAACAAGGAGAAAGTTGAAATGAGCCTGTCTACCGAACAGACATCTGAAATCATTGAAGGGTTCCTTACAATGGCACGTGGAAGAGAACATTCATTTTCTCTTGACTTCAATGATCCAACATTCACAAATCAGGATTGCTTAGTCTGGACTGGCTGGACCAGATCTCAATTTCAGTCAATGCTGGACTGTCTCCAGATCACCCAAGACAGTGTTCAGAGAGACAAAAGTACTGCTCTTCTTATATTCTGGGTCAAACTCAAAACAGGGTTGTCATTCCAGCAGATCTCTTCCCTTTTAAATAAAAACACTGATAGTGGTTTGAAAATGGTGTCCAGAGCCTTTAGAACTGTAACATCTGATCTGGACGCTCACTTTGCCCCCAACTTTATTTTTTGTAATCATATATCAAGAGATAAAGCACTTTCAGAGCATATGACAGCTTATTCTTCAGTGCTGTATGGGGGCAAAGTGTGCACCATATGGGATGGAACGTATTACTACATCGAAAAAAGTAGCAATTATTCTTTAGGCAGGCACACTTACTCTGGTCAAAAACATCGTCCACTTCTTAAGTTTATGTCTCTGGTTTTCCCAGATGGTTATGTGCAGGACAGCATTGGTCCATATATGGCTGATGGTATAAACATTGATGCCGGTATAACTGAGCATATTTTGAACCTGCATTGTGACCTTGCAGACTGGGTATCTGAAGGTGATGTTTGTGTCGTTGACAGAGGTTTCAGGGATGTCCTGGATGTTTTTGAGGGGCTTGGTCTTGAAACCAAAATGCCTTCATATTTAAAGAAGGGCATATCCAAGCACACAACCAAAGAGGCCAATGATTCACGTTTGGTTACTAAAGTTCGCTGGGTGGTTGAAGCTTACCATGGCAGAGTTAAAAAGTGGATTTTTTTTGACAAGATCATTCAACATGACTTTTTGGACATCATTGGCCCATTAAATAGAATTTTGACAGCAGCTTTAAATGCTTTTTGCCCTCCTTTAGTGTCCACTGATGACTTTGACGCGGAAATTGCTCGTGAAATGCTAAGAAAAGCAGAGATGGGGAGAAATGCTCTTTTCAGCAAAGTTTAAAAAGGGCCTTTCTCCAGCAGAGGCAAATGGTCACCCATGGACTCAGATGAAGCTGTGCCACAGTTTCCAGTATTATCGAATGCCCAGTTGCAAATGATAACATTTGGTACGTATCAGCTGAAACAAGCAAATTCATATACACGGGAGCATCTATCAGAAGATGGTGAATACAAAATTGATGTTCACGATCGAGCCCCAGGTCTTCTTAGGGTACGTATTCAGTCCAGGCATATTAATGCAAAGCGATACTTCTGTTGGATTGAGTATACAAACGAAGAAGACAGTGAACAGATAGTTGCTTGGTTTTGACATTGCAAGGCAGGTCAAAGGACTGTTGGCTGCTGTGCCCATGTTGCATCAGTGATATGGTATTTGGGACATGCACGCCATCAAGAGCACCAAAAGCCGTTGCACATACAAGCCTGTAACAATATCATGAATGCTGCACATCGTTAACCTCATTGTTATTAATATGCCTGTATCAGACTTGTTTACTTTAAAGCCAAACATAATTATTTACAACATTATGAAAACATAAAACACTTGATATCTTAAATGAATAGATTATTTCTTGTGCTTCAGATATAGCGAGGTGTTAACTGATTAAATTTGATTTGGCTCCAGTTGCTTTGGATATCCCACAGAATACCATTTCTGGTCTTTTGCTGTTCTCATTGTATATAAACATCTTGACAGATATCAAGTCTGATACATGTACAGGTCCATTAAAAAAGTTATTTCACTACGCAACATTGCAAAAGTTTTTTTCACATTTTAACAGTCTATGTTTTACCATACATGCTATTAAATATCACGCCAAATTGTTTCTTTAAATCATACCAACGTATAATCAGACAACATTTGTATATGAATCTTAAATACCTTCCAACGAAAAACAAAACAACATACTTTAAATACACTCCAATAAAACAACACCACTGTACTTTTACATCATAAAGTCATTATTTCGTTGCATCTCCCCTTGCTTTAATAAGATCTGCAATTCTCTTTGGTATTGAGTTGTTATGTTCTTCAAGGACGTTTGGTATTACATTATACCACGCTTCACATATTCAATTCCACATCTCTTCTTTTTACACGGCATTTGGTCACCAATTTTTTTCTTCATTATATTCCAAAGGTTCATTATTGTATTGATATCTGTTGAATTCCATGGTCATTCCAGAATGGGTATTTCTTTACATTATAGGAAAGTTCTAGTACTTTTAAAGTTAAGGCATGTCAGGAGATCATGAATAAAGATGTATCCCTTCTGTGGGAACACAACGCATTCACATGTCATTTCAATATCATGAATGATATCACTCTGGTATTTTGCTCTATCCATGTTACCATTCATTTTTCTCAGAAGGGACAGGCCTCTGTGTTTAATGGCTCCCCAGACTTGCACACTTACTGGCGATTTTACAGTACTCTGAATACACTTAGCATGATATTTCTCATTCAGTTTGCGCCAAATACGAGAATGGCGTCGATTCAGATTGTTATTACTGTAAAATACAGACTAGTGTGAATGCGTTGCGTCCGACAGAGAAGATATATCTTTATGCTTGATCTTGCGCCATTCAATACTCTAAAAAACTAAAACATTCCTAGAATGTAATGGAAAATCTGTTCAGAAATGGTCAGGAAATTCAACAGAAATGAATTCCATAGAGAATTTTTGGAATATAATGAAGAAAAAGATTGGTACTCAAATGGCATGTTTAAAAGAAGAGACGTGGAAGTGAGTATGTGAGTCGTGGTATAGTATTGCACCAAACGTTTTAGAAGAACTTAACAGTTCAATGCCATGGAGAATTGAAGATAATATTAAGCAAAGGAAGGGGGTGCAACGAATACTGATTTTATGATGTAGGCGCACAGGTATGTGGTTGTGTCTTCATTGGAATGTATATAAGTATGTTGTTGTGTTTTCATTGGAATGTATTTAAGTATGTTGTTGTGTTTTCATTGGAATGTATTTACTATTCTTATATAAATGGTGCCTGATTATACGTTGATATGATTTATAGAAAAAAAAAGCATTAAAATTAAGTTACATGTATGGTGAAACATATACCATTTATGTATAAAATGTGAAAAAACTTTGGAAATATTGCGTAGTGAAATAACTTTCTTAATGGACCTGTATAAGAATTTTTGTTGATAATTGTTTCTGTTATCATGAAATTGATGAAAAGGAGGACACAATAAAACTTCAGAATAACACTCTCCAACTAGAATGGTGGGCAAGAAAATAGGGTATGATATTTCAAACCTTCAAATGCAATTATGATGCAGCTACCAGGAAATTGACCGAAAAATGCTGCGTACAATAAGAGGGTACGGTTATTACAAATGTACCTTTGAGTTACAATTACAGAAGATTTGAGAAAGAATACACATGTTAGCAGTATTTGCACAAATGCTTTCAGAACCCTCGGTACTCCTCAAAGGAAACAGATATCCCTGTCTATAAGGCTTACATGGAACAGCTAAAAAAACCTGGAACGTCCAATCCTAGAATATGGTAGTTCTATTTGGGATCCACAAGCTCACAGTTGTTCTTCGCAAGTAATTAAGAAGTGGACAAAAGGGTGCTGCCAGATTCGACACAGGGAACTACAACTTTAAAGGTATGAGTGTGACTAGCATTCTTGGACAATTAAAATGAGAAACAGCAGAAACTATACCCTGGTTTCACCTGTAGTATACCATGAGCAGTAGTTACTATACCATGAGCAGCATTTACTATACCCAAGTTTAGTCTGGAATTTACCATGAACAGGAGTTATTCTACTCAGGTTTCGCCTGGAATTTACCATGAGTAGGAGTTACACTTCTCATGTTTGCCTGGAGTTGACCATGAACAGGAGTTATTCTACTCAAGTTCGCCTGGAGTTGACTATGAATAGGAGGTATTCTACTCAAGTTCGCCTGGAGTTGACTATGAATAGGAGTTATTCTACTCAAGTTCGCCTGGAATTGACCATGAAGAGGAGTTATTCTACTCAAGTTCGCCTAGAGTTTACCATGGACAGGAGTTATTCTACTCAAGTTTACCTGGAGTTGACCATGAATAGGAGTTATTCTTCTCAAGTTTACCTGGAGTTGACCATGAATAGGAGTTATTCTACTCAAGTTCGCCTGGAGTTGACCATGAACAGGAGTTTTTCTACTCAAGTTCGCCCAGAGTTGACCATGAACAAGAGCTATTCTACCCAGGTTTCGTGTGGAGTTGACTATAAATAGGAGTTATTCTACTCAAGTTTCGCCTGGAGTTGACCATGAACAGGAGTTACTCTGCTCAGGTTTCACCTGGAGTTGACCATGAACAATACTTATTCTACCCAGGTTTTGCCTGGAGCTGACTATGAATAGGAGTTATTCTACTCATGTTTCGCCTGGAGTTGACCATAACAGGAGTTTATCTACTCAGCTTTTAGCTGGATTAGACCATGAACTGAAGTCACTCTACACGGGGTTTGCCTGGGGTTGACCATAAACAACAGTTTCTATATCTACTCTACTCATGTTTTGCCTGGAGTTTACCTTGAACGGGAGTTACTCTTATCAGGTTTAGCATGTAGTTGACAATGAACAGGAGTTATTCTACTCCGGTTTTGCCTGGAGTTGACCATTACCAGCGGTTACTATACCCAGGGTTTGCCTGTAGTTATTCTACCTAGGTTTAACCTGGAGTTAACAGCTATACTCAAGTGCTGTACTCAGGGTTTGCCTGTAAATTACCCTGTACAAGAGTAACTATATTCGGATTTACCTTGCTGCATAATGCAATCGATAACGTGTCAGGCTATAGATGTGTGTCTGACTGCAGATTCAGGGGTCGCAAATTCGATCCCAGACCGGTTCCAGACTTTCGTGGAAATTGATCATTAAATAACTATGATCATTCTCCTCCCTTCTGCTGAATCATTCAAAAAAGGTTGTTGTCAGTTACAAGCGAAAGTATGTGCACGAAGTACTGGTTAACGGCTTGTTTAAGCTTGCCCTCGAAAAAGTGTGGTTAGGTGAACTGACCGTCCCGCCATGACCATAGCTGTTTACCAGGACTTAAAGCAACAAAACAAACAAAAAGTCGGGTTTCTCCTATAGTTGACCTTGAGCAGGAGTTACTATACCCAAGTTTCGCATGAGTTGACCATGAATACCAGACATTGTATTATCGACGTTCACACCCACTACTAAGGTCAAACTATGGCGCTGATATAGCAGCATGGCTGCAATTGCAATAGTGGCGGCTACTCTTAATTATTATTCAAATGTATATCGCAATAATCAAAAAAAAATTGGGACTGATATCACACTTTATGAGACAAAAATTGTGAATATATTTTGACCCATCATTTATACCAGGTGTTCTGGGTACTCAAAAGAACCGTCTTCCTTTGCGCACAAACAACACAATAAAATATGTTTTATTGTCGCACTATTATCTTGAGGCCTGCTTAAATGTCTCGACCAACAGTGCAGACTCAGATCAGACTGCTATTACCAAACAGGGTTCCCACTGCTAACTATAATACTTGTATCTCTCATAGACACATTTCCTACTGTACAACTACCTTATATGATTTAAGGTTGATTTTTATTTTGCAAAATTAGGTAGCCCTACATTTAAACTAAAATAGTTAGTATGATCAAGAAATACCACAACCACAAAGTGCAGACAAACCCATGGCACCGCGAGGAAGAGCCACACAGCAATCACCAGACACCAGGAAGACAAACTAAGCAAAGCAACCAGCTCTCTCTTCCCCATCAAGATGATGGCAAAACTAGAATGGACATAAAGTAACGTACAACAAACATAAAACAATTACAAACTATTTTTTTTTCAAAAATATAAGCATAATCCGAGCAACCTACTTATGAATGAAAAGATCCCAAAGAGTCATAGCCCAAAGAAAAAAATGATGCATCTTACCATTAGGTATCAGTGATAAGCATGGGTTTTCCTTGAAATCCGGACAAAATGCTGCTGATAATTCGCAAGGACAAACTTTACAGAAGATTTATCAAAGGGTCACAACTCCAGCAAAAATCACCTAACCACAGCAAGCTTGCTTAACTCCAAGAAAAAATATCCAAACACAAGATGGCAACTACATGGGTATATAATCTTGATAGAATTAATACTCCCATTCCAAGTGCGGATCCAGAGGGGGAAAGGGGATCCCCCCCTTGAAAATCACAAGTTATATGGGTTTCTATAGGGATTAAGCAATTGGACCCCCCCCCTGGATAAAGTTGGAGTTCTCATTTAATAATTGCTGCGAAAATGCGCAAAAAAATTAACAGGTTTATGGACGTACATGGAAAAATATATTGATGGGAAAACTCGAGATCATATGCTTTCCCACCCTTTCATGACGGGCAACATAATTGGTGATGGGTGGGTGCAGACTAGACAGATGGACAAATAATCAAAGGGTATGACAATCATTGAGGTCATCAAAGGGGTTTTAGGAACAAAGGGTATTGCAATCATTGAGACCTTACCAGGGTTTTCGGGGAACAGGGGAAATGGCATTTATTTCAGGGAACAAAGCCCAAATATTTCGGGGAACAAAGACAGTCTTTGGGAACAGGGAACATAGAAAACACATAATCGATTTTGAAAAACAGGGGAACAAGCCAATTTACTTCAAGGAAACAAGTAGCACCCCTGGGAGGGCCTCGTCTTTATAAATATCCCACCTGTTTTTTCGTGGAGTGGTAATAAAAACGAACACTACCTGTATTTTCTATACATATCTTGCTTTTGGGAGTATTCTGTACCATAAATAATACCTATTCTCGGTCCGATTAATATATCCATGCAACTCCTGTTTATGTGTATTGGGAAGTTACAGTAGATGTACAAAATATATCTATCAACAGAAGTGAGAAGATGATCATTTCCATTATCTTAAGTTAAAAAGGGTTCAAAAAGTGTCCAATTTTATGGCTAAGATGCTTTTGAAAAGGAAACTTACTTGTATTTATTAGAGCATTATAGTAAACAAAAAAGTTGCTCGATAGAACACACAAAACTTCAAGTACTAATGTTCTGATGCACCCAGACTCCACATTTTTGGCTCTGTGGTATCTTTCCCCCCCTCCCCCCCGAGTCCCAACACGCCGTTCACATATATAATGTAAAATATACTGACGCGTTATCCTGCAAGAGGATTAGTTGGGACTCGGGGGGAAAGAGGTTACAGAAATATTTTTCTATTTCCCTATATGTTTAATGCAAAAACGACCAGTTTAGCCCAAAAATAAAGCCGTACATCCATTCAAATAGGAAACTAATTGCACTATCGTAAAATATGGACTAAAATTGAACTTATATATGAAAATGGAACCATTTGACGAACTTTTATTTTTTTAAAAATAATAGGCAGCAATACATTATGACTCCCATTACCACCGTCAGAGGTCCTTTAATATGATATTGTACACACCAAAGCAAATCAAAACAGAAAGCATGTAAATTATATCTAAGCACAAGTCGTATCTGTCATATGAAGGCATAGATAGTAGTCTGACTCCTTTCTTGCCATGTCATGTCTTAGGACTTGGTATATTTATCGAGGATTAAATCTTCCACACTTTGTTAAAAAGTCCTGTACTTTTAAGAACAATGTTTCGTTCTCATGACTTGTGCCGTTTTCAGTGCCATATAAAAGATCTTTTAGAGAGTATTCGTGAAGATTTGCTGGGAGATATCTTCTTGTAGCAGCATATAAGGGACATGTAAAGAAAATGTGATATGCACTTTCAAAACTTCCGCAGTGCTGACAGGAAGGGCTTTCAACAATGTTTTTGCAATACAAATTAGCATTTAGAGCACTACATTGCATTCGCAGTCTGGCGTGCAAGATTTGGCCAAAACGTGATCCTACATGAAAGTAATAAGGGGACTGGAGCTTATTATGGTTTAAGTAATTTTTAAACGCTAAAACAGAAGACAGCTCCTTTGCCTCATTTGGAAGACTGTTCCATGCTTTGATGGTAGAAGGAAAGAATGAGTCTGAGAATAGGTTAGTTTTTGATCTGAAGCTCTGAATATGATCCGCATTCCTGAGAGCATAGTTGTTAGTTTGACCGACAATAGGGGGAAATAGATCTGAAAGATAGTTTGGTGTTAGACCATGCATAATTTTGTAGAATGTGACAAGTTTGTGCTTAGTTCTCCTAGTTTGGAGCGACTTCCAACCAAGTTCAATAAATAGTTTGTCAATGCTGCACAACTTCGTCGCTCCTGTGACAATTCGTGCTGCTTCTACATGAACAGCGTCTAATAGTATTTGATTCAGAAGAGCAATTGTCCCAAACAGTATCGCTATATTCCAGAAGAGGACCTATATATGCAAATATATTTTTTCCAAAGATTTTCTCGAAACTCTAAATTTGAGGGCTTTTAACAAGTTTAGTCTTGACCAAGATTTTTCTGATATAGATTTAACATGCTCATCCCAACTACCAGTATTTGAAAAAGTAAGACCCAGGTGCTTATGGAAAGAAGTATTCTTTATCATTGTACCATTCATAAAGAGGGGAGGGTGGAGTACAGGATTACGCTTGCGCGAGATTAACATTGACAGTGTTTTTAGGGGATTAAATGTGACAAGCCAAGCAGCAGCCCAGTCTGAGATAGTTTGCAAATCTGTGTTTAGAAGTTGTGCTGATTGACGGGGACGGTCCACAATGATGTACAAACTTGTATCGTCGGCAAACAGGCGGATGGAACATCCAATATGTTTTACTATATCATTAATGTAAATGAGAAATAGGAGTGGACCGAGAATAGACCCTTGTGGGACACCAGCCAAGATATGGACCAAATATGATGACTGACCATTAATTACAACACGTTGTCTCCGCTGAGATAAGTAACTTTCAAACCACTTAACAACACGATTCGAGCATCCCATGCAGCGCAATTTGTAAAGTAGTCCCTTGTGCCAGACTCTGTCGAAGGCCTTACTAAAATCGCAAAATACTGCTCTTATTTCTTTGCCTTTGTCTACCGCCTCACAAATTTTATGATATGTATGAAGTAATTGATTGGTTGTGGAGTCACCTTCCCTGAATCCAGACTGTAAGGGTGTTAAAAGCTGGTTTGTAACCATGTAATTGTAGAGATGCTTATGGACACAGCGTTCCATCGTTTTACCAGCAATACTCAAAAGCGATATAGGGCGGTAGTTGCTTGGTAATGATTTGTCTTCCTTTTTGTAAATTGGAGTGACATTTGCGACTTTCCATGATGAAGGGAAGTACCCTTGTTCAAGGGAACGGTTGAAGATTATAGAGTATGGGTGTGCAAGAATATGACGTCAAGATGTTGAAATACATCGCTTACATCTTGGATGGTAATAGTTATGAACTCTAATGAATGATCTATGTCTGAAATTGGGGGTAATTGTGTGTTTGTATCATCAACAATAGCTTAGGATGAAAAATATGTATTTAACAAGTTTGCCTTTTCGTGATCACTCTCTGCGTAAATGCCACTATGGTGAAGAGTTGGTATACTGGCTGAGACTCGTCCTAATTTTAAGATTTGTTTAGATGTTTTCCAAAATGTTTTTGAATTGCATTCACCTGAAGATAAAAGCTGATCAAGATTGTCGTGATATGATTGTTTTGATTTCCTCAACTCAGTGATTACTTTGTTTCGTAGAGTTTTGTATTTGTTCCAGTAGTGAATGTTATTTGTTTTCTTGTGTTGCCTAAATGCTAATTTCCGTTTCTATAAAAGGAAGTAAGGTTGCAAAGATCAGGAATCGATACAATCAAGTACCACACCTGACCCAGGATACCAATGGGAAAGTGACAAACTCACAGAAGACACCACAAACGAGAGCCAAGAGGTCAGCCCTTTCCCAGCAGGTGACCACGAAGCACATATAAACAGACGCGCACAAAACATAGCAAACACAAGACAGAACAAAAACATAAAAGATCCACAAAAGAAGTACCGCCTTGGAACGGTCAGTAAAATATTTTACTGGAGGGCTTAAACCGGTTTAACGGCACCAACCTCACCCTTAATTCAGATGTGGATCAAGACACATAGATATTTGGTTTGCATGAAAGACCCCTAACTTTTCTGTAACATGTTATCCATGGAGGATCAGTTGGTCTAACAGTGATTATTTTGTTCGGTATTGAAATCTCAGCTGCTTTTATGATTGCATCTGATATATCTAGGACATTTTTGTCTATATTTCTCTCACTTTCAATCTTTTCTAAAATATTCGATTCATTTAGGAGCCTTTTATATTTTTCATAATCAGCCAGTTGGAAATTCCATATTCGTCTTTAATAAGCAGGTATATATGCTCTTGAAAATTTAAGTATGACGATAGTTGGACAATGGTATCGGACCTGTTCAGGAATGAAAGAATCGGCAACGCCACTGCACAAAACATTTGTATTGTTGCGAACGAGAATCAAGTCAATTAATGATGTGGATGTTTCTGTGTAATGTGTGGGTTCTGTTATTAGTTGGGTAAGATTAAATTCGTGAATGAGTTCGGATATCTTATTTTGTGGTTTTGAGATGTCATAATTAAAATCCCCAGTAATAATAATATCTTTTATACTAGTATTGCAGGCCCTGTCAATACTTTCTTTAATGAGGTTGAAATAGTCCACATTACTGTTCGGTGGCCGATAAAAACCGCCCACTAAAATCTTTTTTTGTCTTGATATTAACATCGAGCCAAAGTCCCTCAACTCCACGAACCTCTAAATCTGTGCGCCGTTTGCAGGAAAGTGTGTCTCTAACATAAGCAATGACTCCTCCCCCGGACGATCACATCTGTCTGTCCTATATGGAGGTAAAGTTCTCAATTTGTATGGCATTATTGTTAGTGGTGGGTTTTAGCCAGCTTTCTGTAAAGATGAGTATGTCATGTGCAGTAGCTTCGCCTCGTACAAGATCAATTTTGGGAAGTATACTTTGGATGTTAAGATGCAGAATACTGAGATGATTGGCTAATGAGTTAAAAGATGCTGATGATAGACTATCATTGGTATCAGTACTGCTTTCGACAGAGTCCGGACCCGGGTTTACTTCGACATCACCGCTAAGTAATATTAGTATAAAAATCCATGTATGAAAAACAGTAAAGATAAGAGAGCTAAAACAGTAGTATGAAAAGTACTTGTTTTTATATGAAAACCAAATCTTACGTGGATGCCTGATATTTCTATGCACCTCGTTACAATGCTGCATTTGCATCAAGAGACAGAACAGGGGAACGAAATCATGAGACGGTTTCAGAACATTGAAACATAATAAGCTGATCAGGAGTAAGTGAGTTTTTCGGTATGAGATTGATTTTTTTGTACCAAGACCCAATGAGCACGAGACACCAAAACAACCACCAAGACCGTCTGTAAAATATCTAAACGGCTTCATGTACTAGATAATAAGAGTAACAGATATATCAAGATAAAGTCTGGTGACGATCCTGGTGTCTCATATAAATGGCATTTCATGCATTTTCTACACGCAATTTGCATTACAACAAACATTAAGGAGTCAGACATGAGAAAAGAAAAAAGAACATAGATAGAAAGACGAAAGAAAATCAGAAGTAAGAAAGACATGCTGATAACTTTGATACAGCAACTAAGGCAGTGGTTTCCTTTAAATCTTACAGTTAGTGCTCTAAGTAAGAATCATAGCAATGACGGTAAGAACAATTGCGTTTAGCCCACAGTGCCATATTAAGTCAATACAGTTAAATCTATCATTAGACTCTTTTTACTCGGAAAGACTTTCTCGTGCACGCCACCAGAACAAGCCTCGAACTGTAAATTTTGTATTTTCACGGGCCGCAGTAAGACATTTCTTAATTATGATGCATCTCTTTCGTGTAAATTCGTTTAAATCTGCGAACAGTGCGGATCCCGATGAAATACCACATTATGCAGCAGGTCATCCGGGTCCTCACTGTTTGCCAAGATTCCTGCTTGCAAGCATCCACAGTGTAAAGAGGTCAAACACGAGCATTTTCAGCAACTTATACAAATGAAATGATGGCGACAAAGAGTGACATGGACCAGTTACAGAGCAGCAAGTCCGTTACTTGAATGTAATGATTATCATGTGAGAAAAGTGCAAAGACTAACATATAACTATATATGATATAATAATTATGGGCGTCTCTATCTACATCGATGCGGAGTTGTACGCCGCGTCGATATGGTACATTGTACGACATCCACCAAGAGCTTGCTGTGAGTACTGGTCCATTTTTCCTCGTCATAGATTGCAGAATGTATTTTACCCGCAAACTCAACCGCTTTTGGTGTTACATGCTTGAATAACTTGCGTTCGTTTTACCTGATGGTCATAACAGACATTTGCAAACAATGAAGTCTATAAATAGGACGACATCGGGTGTAGAACCCTATCAGGGTCTACAATGCATGTCTTCCTAATTCAAATATAAATTATCCAAATAACACCAACCCCTAACGAGCCGACAAGAAAAAAAAGAATGTCGTCTGCTGTAGTCGTCTGCTGCAATTATTTGCTAACATTGTTTGACAGATTCAAGTACTAAGGCAATGCTTTTGGCCTGGATTAACCGATAATCAGTCTTGAAATCCAATGTTTTGTTTTCTTTTTGAATTGCCGCTTAAGACAGGTTTACTGTATAACATAAAAAACAAAGATTTTAATGACAGACAGTAGTTTAATGAAGATCTAAAGTATTGCAGAATGCTCCCCTTGGATCATTCTGCAATACTTTTGACCTGCATTCAGCAATAATCAACTTAAAATCCCATGTTTGGCCTTCTCTTTGAGTTGCCGCTTAAGACAGGTTCTACTGTATAACACAGGTGAGTATGCCTGAAACATAGATCACTGACCAACTATGGCAACCTGGGGAAGAGACAAAACACAGACAAACAAACAGCATGTCAAGAATGCTGCAAAGGGGGCGTACACTCATTTTTAGCCCACCTGAGCCGAAGGTTCATGGGTGAGCTAATAGTATACCAGTCACTCCGGCTTTCCGTCGTCCGTCCGTCTGTCTGTCCGTCCGTCAGACAATATTTTCAAACATATTCTCCTCTGAAACCACTGGGCCAAGTTAACTCAAATTTCATATGGAGACTCCTTAGGACCGGGAACGAAAGTTTGTTCAAATGGTTCTGGTCACATGACCAAGATGGCCGCCACGTCCATATATGATAAAAACCCTTTAAAAATATTCTTCTCCAGAACCAGAAAGCCGATGACCTTTGGACTTGGTATGTAGCATTGGGGGTGTTGGGCCTACCAAGTTTGTTCAAATGATGATCATAGGTTGACCTTGACCTACTTAATGTCAAGGTCAAATTTGCTTCCTAATGCATTTAAATGGGAAATTTTTTGAAAAGTTGACTTTTTGAATACTGTTGAAGCCAAAGTCATTATTCTTAATTGACATGTTAAAACTAATGAGACAATTGCTATAAATAAGTTTCAAAGGTCAAGATTGACCTTTGCCCTTTCTGCCAAGGTCGCTCATATTGCGGTCCCATCAATGTATTAAAACATAGTTTTCTCACAAACCATTGGCCCAATTGAACTCAAAATCCATGTGACTCCTTATGTTTAGTTAACCAAAATTTATACAAAACATTTTGGTCACATGAAAAAATGGCCGCCACACCCATATATGGTAAAAACCTCTAAAAATCTTCTTCTCCAGAACCAGAAGGTGGATTACCTTGGGACTTGGTATGTAGCATTGGGGATGTGGGGCCTACAAAGTTTGTTCAATTGATGATCCTAGGTTAATCTTGACCTACTAAACGCCAAGGTCAAATTTGCTTCCTAATGCATTTAAAAGGGATTTTTTTTTAAAAGTTGACTTTTTGAATACTGTTGAAGACAAGGTCATTATTCTTACTTCATATGCTAGAAATAATGAGATAATAGCTATAAACAAGTTTCAACTTTCAAATGTTGACCTTTGCCCTTTTAGCTAAGCTCGCTGATATTGTGGTACCATCAATACACTGAACGGAAGTTCTAAGTAGCCACTTTTCAATTTCTTTTTTTTCTGACTAAGCCCTAATGATATTGAAATGATTTTTCGCCCAAGTATGTGCATTGTAATGGACTAAAGATAAGCGGTGTTTTGGAAGAGTTTTCTATAACTTAAAGCTGCATAGTCTGTATCTTTTGATATTTTAATTTTCGAGCTAATGTTTCTATTTTTCAAGAACACAGTAAAAAAACTCAAATTCAGGTATACATTTTACCAATTTCGTAAATCTTAACAAATTATCAGTATCAAAACAACAGCATTGATGTTAAAATTAACTGTCTATAATTATTGGAGGGACGCAAATAATTACCAACACACCTGTTTTTATAAGGTAATTAACTTTTCCGTGCAGTTTTCAGCTATAGTGAACAGATTTATTGTGAAAACATAACTTAATTCTACTTTTACAAATGATTTAAAAAGAAAATAAAAAAATCGAAAAAATGTTCATAGTTGCAGACTTAGTCTTTTAACGATTTTTTGATTCAAAAATGCAAAAATCATTGTTTTGAAGAAAACAAGCGTTTTGAGTGCAGTTTTTTTTTTTCGAATTCAAGTACAGGTGATTGCAAATCTGCCTAGTCGACTTGAAAAACACCAAACATTTGTTCTTTGCTTATGACAGATTTTTTATGAATTTTTAAAAATTTATAATTTTCCGAATTTTCCGAATTTTTCGGAAATCATCAGATGCACATACTAAAATAATTGTATGTGTTTTATTTTATGTTAATATATTTGACAAAACACCATGCACCTTTATGAGCCCATTTTCTAACGATATTTTTTACTAATTTGATATCCACTTCCGATTTTGACGTGAAACTTTAAAGGTCATTTAAATAGAATTTCTTATTGATTTCTTTTAATTTTTAAGCAGAAATTGTATGGTGGCTACTTATAACTTCGGTTCAGTGTATATTAAAACATAGTTTTCTCACAAACCATTGGACCAATTGAACTCAAATTTCATGTGAAGACTCTTTATGATAAGTTTGCCAAATTTTATATAAAATATTTTGGTCACATGACGAAGATGGCCACCACGGCCATATAAAAAAAATTGGTCACATGACAAAGATGGCCACCACGGCCATATATGGTAAAAACCTTTTAAAAATCTTCTTCTCCAGAACCAGAAAGCCTGTGACCTTGAGACTTGGTATGTATCATTGGGGATGTGGGGCCTACCAAGTTTGTTCAAATGATGATCCCAAGATGACCTTTACCTTTTTAACGGCAAGGTATTTCCCTAATGCATTTGAATGGGAAATGTTTTTGAAAAGTTGTTTTTGAGTACTGTGGAAGCCAAAGTCATTATTCTCACTTGATATGTTCAATCTAGGGTCTATAAATCAGTTTCAAAGGTTAATGTTGACCTCTTACCTTTCAACAAGGTCGCTCATATTGGAGTCCCATCGACGTATTTTACCATAGTTTTTTCTTAGAAACCACTAGGCCAATTGAACTCAAATTTCATATGACGACTCCTTATGATTGGTTAGCCAAAATTTGTTCAAATTGGTCACATGACTAAGATGGCCACCACATCCATAAATGGTAAAAGCTATTTAAATATCTTCTTCTCTGGAGCCAAAACGCCAATGGCCTTGGGACTAACAATGTAGCAAAGGTGAAGTGGTTCCTACCAGGTTTGCAAAAATGATGAATCGAGGTTAACCTTGACCTACTTTATGGAAGGTCAAATTTGATACCTTATGCATCTAGAACGGGAAATTCTTAAAATGTTTATTTTTCTATAACAGTTTTAGCCGAAATCATAATACCTGTGAGATAATGGAATGTCAAATGTCATGGTGACCCGTGACCTTAATCCAAGGCCACTCATTTGGACCACAACATACCTATCTGAACATCTTTTTCTCAGAAATCACTGGGCTGTTAGATTGTTTAGGTTATTGAACCAAAATGGCTGCAACCCCCATATATGGTAAAACAAAATATGCTTCATTATAAGCTGTAGTTGACTTTGACCTGTTTTAACATTATTAAGGAGATCAGGTGAGTGCCTCAGGACCTTCTGGTCCTCTTGTTTCTTCATACGTAGGCTTGGACCCTGCATCTCCTGTTTACAAAAAAACAAAAAAATACAACGTATACATGAAAATATCAGAGTACCACTCGCCCCCCCCCCCCCCCATTCTCCCCCCACCCCGAGAACTTTCGAGAGTCAATTTTATTTTCGCGAATAGGGTTAAGAGACATTGAAAAAAAGTAATTCGCCAGGGTTTTATTTTCTCACAGACTTACAAATACTGTTAATTCGGAATTTTTTCGCTAGTCAATTTTATTTTCGCGAATAGGGTTTAAGGAGATTGAAAGGGTTTTATTTTCGCAAAATCGTGAAAATAAGACCCTCGCGAGAATTTCCGAAATTGCAGCAATGCCAGAAACAACAAACATTGAATTAACAACAGCATGATCTCCACAAAATCGGACCTAGAATTTCTGGAAAGAGGGTTCATATGTACAATGGTTTGGGAGTTGCATTGCTTATTTCATCTCAATTTTCATAAATATCCCATGAAAATGAAATAATTTGGTCTCACTGAGACCAAATCATTTCATTTTCATAAGATATTTAAAATTAGTGAGTATGATCAGGAAATACCACAATCACAAACCGCAGACAAAACCGTGGCAGCGCGAGGAAGAGCCGCTCAACCATCACGAGACACCAGGAAGACAAATTAAGCAAAGCAACCAGCTCTCTCTTACCCAAGATGATTGCAATACTAGAATGGAGATAATGTAACGTACAACAAAACATAGAACAATTACAGACTCCCACAACGGGAGTTACAATAAACAAAAAGTCAACAACAACAGAACCACCGCCTTAGAACGGACAGCAGCCTAAGCCACCGGGGGGCTTAAATGCATTTTACTGGTACCAAATCTTCACCCTAGATTGCTGCTGTGTAAAAACAGGGGGTGGGTAGGGGGTTCAAGCGAGCCCCTTGAACCCCCTCTGGATCCGCCACTGCTCCATCCTTGCATGGAAAGCAGTTGCAGCCACCTGGGTAGGGGGCTTAAATTTATCTTACTTGCCAAATCATCGCCTCCCAGGGGTGGTACTCTCAATTTTCATGCATACATAGGCTCGGACCCAGCATCTACTGTTTACCCCCCAAAAAATCTAGTTTGAAAGGTACAAAAAAAATATGGGCATATCAGGCATACCCCAAAAAATATTTGAAATTTTATCATACCCCAAAAATATTCTCAATGTGTACTCTCACTTTTCACTAACTGACAGCTTGTATTTAAGGAAATATAACACAACATAATACAGGAACACAATAACAAATAAGTTAGAAATAAAAAAACAATATTTCATATAATTGAAGGTTTTTATTTCTGCATTTGTTGTTTCAGTCTTGCAAGCATCTCAAGCAAAGCCATCATGATTAAGCTATATAAAATAAACTAAACCAGTTATAAGGCTTGAATGCATACTAAATTGAAGCAAATGATGCTACCAAAGCTTTGACAAGGATCACTTTATCAGTGGGTGGAAACGTACACGGGATATTGCTAAAAAATGAGCCGATGTTTACACTGAATTAGGAAAAAAAACACACAACGAAGGTAAGGAAATCTGGAATTTCTCCTATTTAATTCTTATTTCGGTACTTGGCGTGTGTCGATTTAGAATCACTACATGTATATTTAGCAAATTGTATGCATGATTTGGCATCAAACACTGAACTTGATAGTGATCATCACAAAATTAAAGTCGTGCTCACACCAAAATTTAGACACCTATCCCCAAAAAGGAATAATATTGAACCAAGAAAGCAACTATTAAAATTCTGAATCGGCCAATTTTTTGCAATGACATTTCAATATCAATACTGAAATTTTCAGCCTTGTAGGTTAAACTTTGACGGTGATATGGCTCAAAACTAATGGTCAGTTAGTCTCGAAAAGGGTACTGGGGATTGGGAAAAGGTGTACTGGGTAATGCATATTGTCAAAATTTGGTGTACTGAGGATTGGCAGGTAATTTCTAGCCCCTTTTTTAGCACCCTACTAATCAAAGTCACTTTTAAGTATAAAAAAATGCTTGATTCCGTCCGTATGTCTGTCTGTCATTCAACCTTTCAGACCTGACAAACTAACGATGGACTTTACGCTCCTCCAAGACTCAGAGCAGACTAAATGTTGGCTCTAATCTGCTGGTGCACTTTGGAAGCCTTATTTGTAAACATTATGTTTCCAGATAAGACTTATCTTTGGAGCAGTCTGGTTAGGATCCATAGTGTTTGCTTTTGCAATAAAAGCAGTATGAAGTACATGTATAAATACTGACCCACACTTCCATTGCAAAATGTTTCAGGAGTTTAATTTAATTACAAACTAGGTCTTGCCTAAATGATTGTATTAATAGATTTTTCGCTTAATGTAAAGGCGCCAATTTAATAATCATATCTGGGAGTGGTTTGGCTATTTCATCTGCTAAGGAAGGGAAATCACGTTTTATTTATAATTTGGTAAAGAGTTGATCAGCTTTTTGGGACACACAAGCAAGCGTGCATTTCATGAAAATCCTAACCGTGTACACACTGAACTCACATTTATTAACCATCAAAGCCCGTAATCACAAAATGCATTTTTTGGCGTCCACTAAAATATTTGAAGACACATAGAAAAACAGTGCAGACCCAGATCAGACTGCTCCTGTAGGAGCAGTCTGATATGTGTCCACAATGTTTGCCCCTATGCTTATGTTAAATAGGCATTTTCAGATGCAGTTATTTTGCTGGCATTTTTAGGACTAAATAATGTGTTTTGCGTCTATACTGAGGCAATGGCGCAATATGATAGTTACTTTTTAATTAAACCACGCCTCATTTTCAGCTTTTACCTATGTGTAAGGTTGACCAGTTCTAATTATGCATTCATGAGGTGCGGCCTTTACAGTAACCAAAAAGTCACATAACACCTTTTAGAGGTTATGACAGACATTCAACCAATCCAGTTCTGATAGAAAGAAAATATTGATTGATAAAGTTCAACTTTCATTTTCATAAATATTAAGTGTTTTAATTGATGATAAAATTATGTTACAATGGGTGAAATAATATATGGAATATTTATGGTTCAGATTGATTTTGCGTTAGAAAAATAGTAAGTAAGTATGAACAGAAAATACCACAATCACAAGCTGCAGACAATCCCATGGCACCGCGAGGAAGAGCCACACAACGATCACTAGACACCAGGAAGACAAACTAAGCAAAGCAACCAGCCCTCTCAAAATCAATTATGCTGGCTTATTTGATTTATTTTTCACATTAAATCAAGCCAAATTGGACATGCTTTAGATACAAGTAGATGATGACTATAGGGGTAGGCATAAAGGTTGTCAAATGTGGACTGAATTTTTATGACTCAGATAAACAATATCATAAACCATTTTATGAAAAATAATTTGACCATTAAATTAAGCAGTTCTTTTAATGTTGGTTACATATTTGATAAAAAAAAAACTTCTATGGTAGTTTATGTGCTTTAAGTTCAAGTATCTTCCTCTAAATCACCCATGCTTCAATCAGGTTTTTTTTCAGTAATATGCTTTATACTAATAAGGACACTATTCACCATATTTCGCATGTGGGCCTTCTAATGGCAGCAATTTATACCCACTAGTAGTTTAAACTCTTATAGTGCTTTTATTACACTTAAATGATAAATATAAAAGAAAGCAACATATGTAACTGTAAAAATAGGTGCATATTTCTAGTCCTTTGCTTTCAATAAAAAAATTATATTGACATGTAAGAATAAGAAATACTTTGATATTATCACTAAAGAAGTTCCTATCTTACTATAGAAGCTCCTATTTATTATGGTAACATAGTAAACTTTGATATTGCAGGGTAATCCCCTAACTGTATATGAGCTAACGAATATAATTTTGTGGTTTATATGATGATTTTGTAGCAAACTATAATGAACAAAGCTTCGGAGGTATTATGAAAGTCAATGGTCAAGTGATAACACTGTTCTTAATACAGCTGTGGTATAATATATTTGATATTAAGTAACGTATACAACAGTTTTATCATGAATATAGATTGCTTTGTTGCATACTGGCTGTTGGCTGTATTTATTATCATCTTTCAATGTAATGAGCATGTCGTTAAATAAGAATTAGATTTAACTTTGTATTTGTACAATGGATTTTGATACTATTATAGGGTAACAGAGTTACCATTGCTGTTACACAGTGAAGCCCAAACTGCCAGAAGCTAACATGAGCCATTTTGCATCTTATATTCTTATATACATTTAATGCAGTTTAAGGAAATCATATTGTACTAAATAACTACTTAATGGGGGAGGGCTTCCATAAGCTTATTTTTTGATGTTATGTATGTGACTATTTGCTCTATGGTTTCAAGATAAGCATGTCGCTTATGTATAGTTTACTGCTGGTATCCAATCTCATAACATGCCAGCTGAATATATTTGTTTTTACTCTGCATGACTTTATTCCATGCTTTTAGCCAAAAATGTGTGTGTTATTATTGTAACCTTATCAAGTCAAATGTCTTCAAAAATATTCTATTATAGCTAGGGAGCTGGTTTTTACAATTTTGGATAGGTCAGTTAGTTGTCTTTTTGATAACACCAAAAAATTGACCATTTTGTCAGTTATTAGAGGAAACGACAGGCATAATAATTTCCCAGAAATAGGGTAGAAATGAAAATGTCATGTACCATAGTTGATAGCATAATTTTGTTTAAACGAATAAGGTTTTGTTGCTAAATGGTTGAGATATGTAGAAACGTTAACTTCAATTCATTTAAATGTCACAACATTTTTGACTTTTTAACAGTCCATGTTATTTGAATGAATTTTGGAGAGTAACGTACGTGACAGGTGTTACATGGCTTACGCGACACTTGTCAGAGGTGTAACATGTTTTAAAAAACTTGTAAGACATTGGGCTATATGAATAAAATAGTCTGCAAAATTACCCCTGGGGGAGACAAAGCCATATTTATCCCATGGCCTATATTACTTTGTGGCTTATATAATGAGTTTGTAGTGAACCATAATGAACAATGCTTTGGAGGTCTTTTGACAGCCAATGGTCAAGTGATAGCACTGTTCAAATTAGTAATATATTTTATTAAGTAACGTATATAAAAGTAGTATCATAGCTGTAGATTATTTTGTTGCATACTGGCTGTTGGCTGCAATTATTTAAGAGCTGTCGATGCAATTAGCATTTTGATGAATAAGAATTAGATTCAACTTTGTATTTGCACTATAGGATTAGAGATTTTAAAAAGTAGTGGAGTCAACGTGACTGTAACAAAGTAAAGCCTCAACTGCCTGAACCTAATTTGAGCCATTTTGCATCTTATGTTCTTTTAAACAGTTAATATACCTTTAGAAAATCATAGTGTACAAAATAACCCCCAAATGGGATGGTTTATTTGCAAATATTTTTGGATGTTTGGATATAAGTTATTATTTGCATTATGTTTTCAACATGAGCACGCTACTCAAGTTTAATTTACTGTTATTAATCCCTCTCAAAACATGCCAGTTGAATATTTTTGAGCTTTCTTTAAACTGCATGACTTAATCCATGTTGTTGTTTTTTTGCAAAAAATGTATTTGTTATTATTGAACATTAATACACTGTTAGCCATTTTCAAATGCCTACAAAAGATATTTTAAGAAAAGAAGCTGGTCTTTTGAGTTTGGATAGTTCAGCTTATAGTCTTTGTGGCAGCATCAAACACCAGATCCAATGAACAATAATAAACATTTCAGAAGAAATGACAGCCATAATAATTTCCAAGAAATAGGGTAATAATGCAAAATGTCACATTAGTAACATAGTGGACTGTATAATTTTGTTTTAAATAAAAAGGTTTTGTTGTCTATGATTGGGCTATATGAAAATTTAAAACTTAAGCTCATTTATATGCCTCTAATAACATTTTGACTTTTGTACAATTTACGTCATTTTAACGATTTTTGATAGGTAACAGGTGTAACAGAGGGATCTCAGTGGTTCAGTGGTAGAGTGCTTGACTCAAGACCGAGAGGCCATGGGCTCCAGCCTCACCCGCGTCACTGCATTGTGTCCTTGAGCAAGAACATTAATCCTAGCTAAGTACTGATTCAACCTAGGAAGGCCCGTCCCTACATAACTGAAAGACATGCTGGAATTTCTCCCTTTTAATTCTTTTTTCGGTTCTTGATGTGTGTCGATTTAGAATCACTATATGTATATTTAGCAAATTGTATTCATGATTTGGCATAAAACACTGAACTTGATAGTGAAAATCACAAAATGAAAGTCGTGCTCACACCGAAATTTAGATGGGATGTAAAGAAGCAAAACAAACAAACAAAAATGTGTAACAGGATGGTACAGGCTTACGTGACCGTTGCCAGATTGCTAACATGTTTTAAAAAAAACTTGTAACATATTAGGCTTAATGGAAATCATAGTCTACAAAATTCAGCCTGTGGGAGGGTGGGCTTAAACCATATCTATCCCAGGGCCCAACAGCTGTAGCATCAAACTAAACCATAATCTGTTGCATATGCATATAATTCTTCCCTTAAAACAGATGCACAGCCATCAAGTGAAACCAGACGCCTTAATTTCAGCATGTGTGGTTACCCAAGTCCCTATGTTTTATGCAAGCAGAGAGGCCTCAATCAAGAGCGCAGTGGCTCAGTGGTAGAGTGTTTGACTTGAGACCGAGGGGCAGCAGGTTCAAGCTTCACCGGCGTCACTGCATTGTGTCCTTGAACAAGAACATAAATCCTAGCTTAGAACTGGTTCAACCAGGAAGACCTGTCCCTATATAACTGAAAGATTGTTGATGGGACGTAAAGAATCAAATCAAACAAACAAATTAATCAAGATTGTACATTTCTGCTAGCTCCCCAGAGCCATCCTTGTTTGCGTACCAGGATTTCGGCTTTTAGAGGCTATATTGGCCAATTGCAAAAAATAACATCCTGACTTTGTTGCATGCCAACAACATAGGTGCAGACAATCTTATGAATGCGCACAAACTGATCAACACGTTTGATGTTCAATCTCTGGAAAGTCAACATACTAGTCTCTGAAGCCAAACAGACTCGCCTGATCACTTACCTTGAAGATAGGCTTACTCCCGTTACAATCCAATTATTATTTAGGTCATGCATGAATTCACTAAATTAATCCCTTGACAATACATATACAAGCGCAGCTATCCAGTGAGATCAGACCCATAACTTTCGACCCATACATTAATTAAAGTCATGTCTCTGCAAGATTAATGTGGTCATCTTGCTACACAGTGTGGAGTTTTTAATTTTGTTCCATCATACCTCCCTCCAATGAATGGCCTCTAGAATAAAATGAATTCTGGTATATTTTGGCAAATGATTAAGTTTGTGCATCATTGATTTACATTATGTAGACGACAATTGATATGTATCATAAACAAAGAACAAAATCACGACACCGATTACAGCATTCAGAACCCATCTCATACTTAGATGTTTTGAACTATTCTAGATAGCACCAGATGATCTACGTTGTGACCTAGGCACAAAAAATGTGCTTCTGCAACCCTTTTTAAACACATAGCTTCAGACTCAGTTGTTGGATTTCACATCTTCATGTACGGAAACTGTTTCCAATCAGCGAATAGAGTCATGGCGGGAAAGGCTGGGGCGCCAGGGAACACATTGCTTGATACGCTTTTTAAAGACCTGAGAGATATAGGATCATTTCAAGACACTAACCCCATTTTATGTTGAATGTGTCTGACTCTGTTTTATTGATCTGATCTAATTAAGCAAAACTATATAGAAACGCCCAAAACAGATGAGTATGGCCAAGAAATACTACAAGCATAGACCACAGATTAACCCATGACACCAGAGGGGAAGATACAAAGAACACTGACAGCCACACGACAACATTATAAAAGTGAAGCAACCAGCTCTCTATACCTCAGCAAGATGACAACAAACTAGAAAGGACAATAAGAAGTAAACTATAAAACAAAGACCAAACACTTGGGAGCAACAACAAACAATGAATCATCAAGAACAGAATCACCACCTCAGAACAGACAGCAGCCTAGGCTACTGGGGTGGAAACATCTTTGTGTCTTGATCCACATCTGAGCTAAGGGTGAGGTTGGCGCTGTGAAACTGGTTTAAACACTCGAGTACAATATTTTACTGGCGTTTCCAAGGCGGTCCTTCTTTTGTGGATCATTTGTGTAATTTATGTCTTGTGTTTGTCGTTTATTGCTGCCGTGTGGTCACCTGCTGGGAAAGGGCTGACCTCATGGCTCTTGTTTGTGAAGTTTAATCATGTTTTTGTTACTTTCCTATGTGGTATCCTGGGTCAGGTGGGGTACTTGATTGTATCGTTTCCTGATCTTTGCCGTCATTCTTACTTATATATATTTTACTGGCCAAATTTGTGCCCTAGTTGCTGCCGTTGTTAAAACACAAAGAGTGTTCAGCTCACATTGTGGCTTCTTAGCTTGTGTAGAACTGGAATCTATATTCAATAAGAGCGCAGAGAAAATGTAGATATATAAGAAGGATAGCCTGATATACTATACTCAATGGTCACATAGAGTTTGGAACACTGGTAGATCAAGTTGATGTAACAACATGTTAAGAAATGTATAATTTGAAGACGTGTTTAAATGAATTTCTGTCAATACTGAGCCTTATAAAACTCAAGAACTGATTTTGAAACGTAAGTGAATTTGTTCATTGGACTTAAAGACCTACTGAAAAAACTCTGAAACACTCACGTTTTGCTTTATACACATGTACCAGTGAACACAAGTTCTATTAACTAATTTCACCTGCAGTAGATTTGCTTAATATGATAACAGTGGTGGTAGGAAATTAAAAGGTTTGCTTTGACGGTTCCAAATTAAAGACTTATCTATAAATGAGAGGGTTTGGGCCTGATGCTGTGTCTGCTGTCAGGACCGCCAGGGTTTACCTGTTTGATTTCTTTTGCTACGGTGTTCAGTTGTATGTTCTGTTGAGCCTTATCTATGTTTTATCTCCTTGATTTATCTTGATTTATATGTACTTGGAGACGAGTCATAGATAAGTTAGGGATCTTTCCTGTGAACAAAACAAATATGTGTCTTGATCCACATCAGAATTAAGGGTGAGGTTGGTACTGTGAAACTAGTTTAAGCCCTCCAGTAATTTTCTTACTGACCATTCCAAGGTGGTATGTCCTTTGTGGATCTTTTTTATGTTTTTGTCTTTGCTATATTGTCTTGTCTGTGTCATGCAGCCTTGTGCCTACCACAGGCACTCAGAGTAAATTGTTAAATACAACATTGGGTTAAAAACTCTTCTGCAACAAGGCATACCAGAACCTATATTTTATGGTGATTTAGTTTATAAATTCAAACGAATTGTTGGAAAACCTAATTTTAGTGATCAATTCAAAAAGATAGTAAAACGTTATATAAGGGTTTGATATAACTTGGATATCATGTGACAGTCTGCATGCCTAGTTTTAAACCCAATCACAGTTTATAGCTATGGTTTCCTCTTTAATTGCATGACGGTGGTCAGGCCTCAGACTCTATGATGGCCCTGACGTAAAGCTTCAATCGGTGGGTTGGTGCCTGATGCTTATCTGTAGCTGGACCCACCGTGGCTCAACTTGAGGTTTTCTATAGCTCTGATTATCTGTGAGTCATGAGCCCTTTTCTTTGTTTCATCATGGTGTGTTAATTTGATTAGAGTGTTTCTCCACGATGATACATTGCATTAGTTAGATGGCCTCCATGCGATCTGAACATTTCTTGTACTTCAACAACAGCAGAATCTAAGGCAAAGATTTGGTACCAGTAAAATGCATTTTACCCCCCCCCCCCCACCCCGGTGGCTTAGGCTGCTGACCGTTCTATGTGTTGACTCACCAGGATTCAACTTTTGGCATTTATTTCCTCCAGTGTTCCAGTGGCGATGCGAAATGTCAGAGTATGCGTTGATTTTGTTAACTCTTCATACTTGAACCACCATGGTTTTGATTCCTTTGTTGTGTGTGTTGATTTATTGATGAGTTAGAAACATCCACGTGGGCCATTCAAATGCATGTTTTAGAACCATATCGAAAGTGAGGATGAGGACTAAACCCTCGTAAAGTTAACTTAAATCCACTAGTAACGCATTCCAAGTTGATGCTTTGTTGTGGTTAATTGCTGTTCTGTGTTATCATATCATTGTCCTATTTAAGCTGTAATTTTTATTCAGTTACGTTTGAATTCAGAGTCACCACCTGTTTGGAAAATAGCTGCTTACTTGGTTCATTATATGTCATTTGTTTTCTCCTATCAATCTCGCTGTGACTCTTTTACCTTGTGGTTTTATGGGCAGGGTTTAGAAACTAATTGTATCCGTTCCTGACATTGCTTTGCTTCATTTCCAAGTAAATAAATATTTGGTTTATCTAGATGTATGCAATCTTCATTCTGAATTAAGTTAATACAAATTCCTTCTAGGTTCAATCTACATTACTTGAGATTTTGATGAGATGAACGTGTGATTTCAATTTAAATTAAGAAAACATAGATGTATTTGCAGAAATGATTTTGCATTCTGACTTTGACGCGATGTACTTAAGCTACTAAGCTACAATAAAATAATAAGCATACACTGAAGGACTTTAAAAACGCAAAAAATGAAAATTATAATTTTTTGAACCCAGAACATTTTTAGTCTTCTTAAACAAGTTAAATCGGCTGGAAACGACACTCTGCCTCTATCTATACCTAAAACTGATGTTTTTATAGACAATGGCCACCACCAGCTACGCATCCGTGATTTACTATTTTTTGCACGTGGCGTCCCCAAGAATCAATGAAGCGAAATATTTGATCATTGCACATATAGCTTGTAGGTAAACATGTATAAAAAACACAATAGCTTTAGTTTTATAGCGGTATTATTCGTGTCACGTTTGTCTGAACATGAACGACCTGGCGCAATTGGAATGTTATAAGCTGGGTGCGTGTTTCTGACGTCACATGATATTATAATTGCCTTCCATTAACTGTACAGCACCTCAGAGATCGGTATCAGGCAATTTCAGACGCAGGTCTGGTTGACCAAAATGATGAACTGACGTCAAGACGGCAACTCGACGTTTCTAGACGTCGAGTGTACCGACGATATTTACATCGACGATATCCGTTTCAGATGGCTACCGTCAGTGCCAGCCGACAACTTGGGTGCCGAGGGTAATTTGTATTCAGATTTTTAATAAAAATATTTTAATATAATTACTTTAAATCGCGTCCGATTTCTAGACAAATTTCAAATTGCAGTTTTAGAATCTAAGGGTATTGTCTTTTGATAAACTGATGCTCTAAAAGTATTTATTGTTTTAATATGAAATTTAAATTATGTTTTTTTGACATATTGATGTTTATTTTCGCAAAATCTCAATAAAATTGATGCATTAGAAAGTTGTAAATTTAATGAATTTCGATTTTTGCGTTTTTAAAGTCCTTCAGTGTACATGAAACGGGGATGTTTTGACAAATAACAAGAATTCCATGGAAATCCATGCTGCATCCGCTGGTGGAAGAGAGACAAAGTCATTGGGCCTTTATTAATAAAGCATAAGATATAGGTCATGGGTTAAGGTGTTGACCTTTAGAACTTGGTTTTAGTTTAAGTCAATGTCTCTGAACCAACACAGGGTTTTGAGGAGATGCCTTATGCACGCTTTGGTGGTTTATACACAATACTTAAGGAGATCCTGAAGGTGGACATAAAAATGACAATGTCAATGGAGCTTGAAATTCAAGTCGAAGTCATCAGAATAAGATGCGTGCTTACTCAAGATGTTGAGGAGATGCCTTATGCCTTATGTTTGATAGTGTTAAGCATTATGGTTGATGAGAGCACAAGAATATAAAAGTACTAGCCATTGGAGCTTGTAAAATATAGGTCAAGGTCACTGGTTTAAAGTGCTAGCCAGTTCAGCATGTCAAGCAGATACTTTACCGCAGTTTGATGGTGGTATGCATTAAAATAAAAATTACATTTGATGCTCTTTCATTAAAATAAATTTTTACTTTTTGCCTTAGGACTTGTTCTTTACAGGTTAGAGACAAACGAAAATGTCAGGTTTCCTAAGTTTTTAGTGCTAGGTTTTGTTAGTCGTTCAGTGTACCTGCGTTTATTTTGTTATTCTTGTAAAATAAAAGTAACTTGTGTAAATTGGGACCAGTAGTTTTCACGCCAAATATGAGTAGTTGCATTGCATAATTCTTGACATATGAGCCTCATAATGAGTAAACCTGGCTTTGCGGATTTCTAACAGGTCCAACACAAACTTGGCTGTGTAGCTATAGACAAATAAATGTTTATATAGAAAAATGAAGTGATCAAAGGGATGTCTAATACAAACTGAATTGCATTTTTACACATACAGAAAACAAATGCGCAGATCAGCTGTGCATCCACTGGGAAACTGATAAAGCATTGAAACAATTATGACAATTAGCCTTATCGCTTGACATCTCGTTTTCGAATTTCGAATTTTCCAACTTTCTATGCTGGGCTCAAATTGACCTTCTAAGCTTCAAAAACTTGCTATAATTAAGAAATAGATCAGCTCTAGCAGTACGTTGTTGAGTAAAAATTCACTGTTTGGAGGTCAGTTTTAAAAAAGATCAAATCATGAGCACACAGCACGAGTGATTTATCTTCGTACAACAGACCGACAAACAGTGAATTATTACTCAACAATTTACGCAATAGACCTTATCTATTTCGATTTTAGCACACAATAAACGACGAAAATACATTTGAAGTCTTCTGCTTCTTCCAACTTTCCGCCATTGCACTGAGGGAATACCGCCAATATTTGGATAGTGTCGCATATATTTACATGTATAAGTTACGTCTTTCTAGCGTTAAAACGACGTTACACCGTCTAATGCCATGATTGACGTCATTTTGCAGTAACAAATGACGTCAGCTAGCACGCGTCTTCCTCGCGCTTTCAAAGCTGTGAATTATTGTTTGATACATCACGGTGTTTTAGCATGGTCTATATAGGCGAGGTGTGTTAGAATCTTGAAATAAGATATTAAATTTTAAAAATTGTGTTGACCAGCATGTTAGGACACATCTAATCAGTGCCTTTTTGTTCTCACATTTCAAAATGCAGGGTTTCTTATGACGTGGGTCATATATGAATTTGCATACATAATATTATGTATGCTTTGTGTATGATGCTGTACATCATTTTAAACAACACAATTCATAGGGTAGAACCAAGATTGAAATAAAAGGTAAGAAAGACAAAAGTACAAGTATTTATAATGCATCCTGTGTAACGTTTTTTACATTTGAGATCGATGCAGCTGGTAAATATCTCAATCCAAAAAGTCTACTGTAGGTTTTCCGTTCAACCATGTTATCTGTGAAAGTATTCAAATAGATCTATGACAATTCTGTACACGACAGTTTGACTCATTTTAATAGTCACAATTTATTCATTCTGTAGGTCGAATAAAGTGCAATCGAAAATAAGATGGCATTCTATCAATCTATTTCCACCGCCTTCCCATATCTGATACGCTATCAATTGTCTATCTGTCTGTCTGTCTGTCTGTATGTTTGTCTGCTGCTAAAATTTGAAGGGGTACTGGGATGCCTTTTTATCATAGAACTAGCATGCGAAAAGCCAAAGCAAAAAAACAATATACAAAAGTTTAAACACAAAAGACAAAAGTAAAAAGCTGAAAGTTAAAACACAAAAGGCAAAAGACAATAAAGAAAAGAAACCTTTCTGAAGACAAAATTTAAAACACAAAAGGCAAAACACAAAAGATGAAGTAAAAGGGCCAAAGATAAAAGTCAAATGAATAAAAAAGTATATAAGTACACATATAGCTTTGCAATATAACGATTGTCTGTTCACACCACCACATTAGACAGACAGACAGACAGACAGACAGACAGGCAGTCAGGAAGACAGACAGACAGACATGTAGATGACCCTAAGAAACTTATAGGGTGGTGGGTGGGTAAAGGGTAGGCAATGGAAAACAGCTTTATGTACAATAGCAGAATCTAGGGTGAAGAGCCCCTCCCTGGTGATTTCGACCGCTGTCCGTTCTAAGGCATTGATTATGTTGTTGTTAATTCATTATTCCTTGTTGCTCTCATTGTGTGTGGGGTTAAATTCTGTGGTGGAGTTCGTAGTGATTTTATACATGTAGTTTTGCAGTCATTTTGCTGAGAAAAAGAGCCAGAAAACTGACTGATTAACTTTGAATGCTTTCTTGCTGTCGTGTGACTGTCTGTGTACTGTGTCTCGTTATCATAGTGATTATGGAATTTCCTTGAAATACTTACTTGTTTTCTTATACAGACAGAAAAACAGACAGACTGACAGGCGGAAAGACAGACAGACAGGCAGACAGACAGACCAACATGTGAATAAACTCAAGCATTTTTGTAAGCGGGGGGGGGGGGGGGCTGGATATGGGGTAGATGGTAGAAAAATGCATTTAGGCAAACAGAAAGGTAGATAAACCCAAGAAATTTACATGGCAGTGGGTGTGACGTCTGAAAACAGCATTTAAACTGACTGGCAGACAGATAACCTCAAGACAGACAGATAGATAGATAGATAGATAGATAGATAGATAGATAGATAGATAGATAGATAGATAGATAGATAGATAGATAGATAGATAGATAGATAGATAGATAGATAGATAGATAGATAGATAGATACGTTTTGCGTAAGAAACTTATAGGGTGCACTGTATCAGATCTTGACCTACAGAATAAAATCTCAGAATTAATTTCTGTAACAATTTAAATGGGTCGATATAAATGGATCAAACTTTTTTTAGTAATTCGAACTGTATTATATTGAATAGTACTGGGTCTGTGTGACTACTTTCACAGTGAGAACCCAGTATGTAGCATTATCAAATCGAAAGCCTCCGGTAGACTTTTTGACTGTGATAGTTACCGGCTGCATCTATTTCAAATATACAAAAACTAACATTAGGATGAATGAATTAAAATGCTTATACTCTCGTCTTTCTTTCCTCGTTTGTTCTCCATCTTGGCTCTACCTCGTGAATTGCGCCGTTTAAAATGTGCAACATTGTACACAAAATACAAAAGTAATTAGTTAAAACACCGAAATAAAAAGGACAAAACACAATGTCACATATAGGCTTCCGTAAAAATGTACAGGTAACTTCTAAATTATTTCTCCCAAATCATTTTATTACAAAACATATTTTGTTTTTAAAACAATTTCATCAATTATCGTGATTCGTTGATACTTTGCATATGGTATGTTCAATAGATATCACCATGCCTACCAAATAAATCAAGAAAACGTGCAGAAATCTCTTTTTGATACTTTGCATATGGTATGTTCAATAGATATCACCATGCCTACCAAATAAATCAAGAAAACGTGCAGAAATCTCTTTTTAAAGCACTTTTTATTTTCATGAAATTTCAGACCCCCTCCCCTTTCTACCCGCCATAACTCTCGAGTGCGTAGGAATTTTGAAAATATTTTGCTAGCTTGCTCTTGCCATTAGATTCACCTATTGCACTGATACTACATGCACCACACTAGAAGCTCAAAAGCAGCGTTCTGGGAGTCAGAAAAATAGGCTTATAAGGCCCAAACCGTCAATGATCCTTACCAAGGCATACAAAGAGTTAATAAGTTCAAACAGGTTTAGATAAACAAACATTTTCAGCGTAAAATTGTAAATATTTTCTTACCAATTATTTTTAGCATACGTTTTGGGTGCTCACAAAACCCGTCTCATTGAGATGGTTCTTTTGAGTATCCACAACATATGTTTTGGTAGATAAATAAGAAAATTATTTTTCTGTTACGCACTCTTAACTTAAGTCCTGAGTTCATATTAGTTATCACAACTAATTATCAAAAGTTTAGTCTTGTTTATCAGAAAGTACTATATATATTTAATAAATTAACAAGCACCACAAACAAGCTAGGGTATCGGGTATATTGCTTACGTACATAAAACACGTGATGATAGGGTCATTGGGTAGTAATTATTTGCATGCCGAGTAATTTTTCATGCTTTTTGTCATCTGCTGACTTTTAAAATTGACTTCTTCAGAAGAATCTATCGGAAACGATGTCAGAGTGTCAAACAGATTGGATCCAGATCAGGAACGACATTTTGTCAGGCCTGATCTGGATTCAAACTGCTTGCAAAGGTTATAGCAGATAACAAAAATTACCACTGGCCGGTAAAGAGTTTTAAAATAAGTTTATATCAGTTATCACAACTAAATGTCAATAGTTTAGTCTTGACTATATATATTTAATAAATTAACAAGCACCACAAACAAGCAACGGTACGGGGTATATTGTACACGTACATTAAAGCTCGTGATGATAGGGTCATTGGGTAGTAACTATTTGCATGCCGAGTATTTTTTCATGCTTTTTGTCATCTGCTGACTTTTAAAATCAAGTTTTTCAAAAAAATCTTTTAGAAAAACACTAATATCAGAGTGTCAAACAGATTGGATCCAGATTCAGAACAACATTTTGTCAGGCCTGATCTGGATCCAAGCTGTTTGCAAAGGTTATAGCAGATTACATAAATTGCCACTAGCCAGTAAAGAGTTCTAAAATAAGTTTATATCAGTTATCACAACTACTGTTAGCCCAATGTTTACTGTCGTCGCCCTGGGCCCTGTCAGCTGTTAAACTAACGGTACCGGGAGCCAACTCACAACGGTAAACATTGAAGGCATTATAAATGTCAATAGTTTGGTCTCGTTTATCAGAAAGTACTAAATATATATTAAATAAATTAACATGCACCACAAACAAACAAGGGTATTTGGTATATTGTACACATACATAAAAGTGGAAGTGGTATAGAGTGCTTGACTAGAGATTATTGGGTTGCAGGTTCTAGCCTCACCAGCGTCCTTGCGCTGTGTCCTTCAGCCAGACAAATTAAGCCTTGCTTAGTATTAGTTCAATCCAGCTAGTCACATGTTTAGGGGACAACGGTATTCAAAATGTTAATTTGGGTAGGTATATCATCAAATTTAAGGTCAGAAACTTAGTTTAGGATATGGTTATCGCCATTCTAATGTACATCTGTGTTTGTTTGGAGTAATAGTATCTTTGTTTAGTATCAAATTGAAGTGTTGCAAGCAGCATAAAGCTGCAAGTCATCATCCAACAAAATGTAACTTAATGACATCAAAATATTTCTGACAGATATTCTGATTTTCAAGAATGATTATCGCTTAATGCAGGTCAAAAGTTTTGCAGAATGCTCCAAGAGAACATTCTGCAATACTTTAGACCTTCATTAAGCTACCATTTATCATTAAAATCTTTGTTTTGTTAATTTTCTAGAAATATCCCATCAGATGTCTTGTTACATCAGACAGTGCATTTAAATGTCATTTTATTCACAAAATGCAACATGACGAGAAAGAGACTTTATTGTTTGTAAACATATCTCTATAACACTTTCCTGATCATGACTGAGCCGCAACATGAGATTTCAAACAATCTGGTATGTGCGACCAGCAAAGCCTCAGATCAGCCTGCGCATACGCGCAGTCTGATCAGAGCCTTTGCTAGTCACTTAAATATTCTATGAGTGTTAAGTTACTGACTGAACATTATTTGGTGTTTCTAAGCTTACAAGGAGGCTGCACAGGCTGGTCTGAGTCTACACTTGCCAAAATGCCACATTGTTGAATATCACATGTCGCGGCTCAAGTATTTGTACACAGTCTCTTTGACACAATTTTTATTCAAATTTGCTGAACACTCAAGCTACTACCAATCATACCAGGATTCCCACAGAAATTAAAAAACATAATTCCATGGTTTTTCCATGATCAACAATGTAATTTCCATGACTTTTATGCATGGCCTCCAACCTCCACTTTTAGCGACATCTTCAACACACTGAGCATAAATGTGGAATTCAGCAACAGTAATGCATTTTAATAAGCATGCTCTTAAACCATGCATGCATTTTAATGTGTGTCTGACAGCTAGTTTTCTGGCTTCTGGTGTTTTTGTTAAATTATTTCACAAAGTTCCAGGATTTTTCATGATTATTCAATTGTTTCAAATTCTATGATTTTTCCATGCATGGAATTTTTTAAGTGATTTTCCAGGTTTTCCATGATTTCCAGAGCTTGTGGGAACCCTGTCATACAAGGTTCAAGTTAGTTCTCAGGGGCAGATCCAGGATTTCTAGAAAGAGCGTTATGATGTATAAAGAGGGTTTGGTATTTTACCTTACTTTTCTTAAATATCCTCATGAAAATGAAATAATTTGGTCTTAACCCTTTGTATACTAAAGGATTCTTCCTTCTGGTTTGATACATTTGGGATAGTCCATTGTACATATCTAGGGCTGTAAGGTTATAATTTGCAAAAAGTATTGTATTATTTTGTCCGAAAATCTTTTTTACCTTTACAGTGTACAGTGATGAAGTGGCGCATAATGTTGCATTTCATCTGGGCCTGCACTGTTTGTAAAATAACTGATTTAGGGGTTTCCCATATATAAAGGGTTAAAGGGGGTGGGGTTCAAGTGAACCGCAAAGGCCTCTCTGGGTCCACCACTGCTTCTAGAAATGAACAACAAAACATCAAGATATCAAAACTTTTAATAAATAATCTATTTCAAATGTGTACACACCGGGTAAGCGGAAATTGAAAAGCTCTAACGCGGATCAAAAATCACTAGAATCAGTGATTTCGATTGCCATTTGTCGCCATTCGGGTGACAAATGACAATCCAAAACTCTGTTTCTAATGATTTTTGATCTACGTTCTTCGTTAGTATTAATGTTTTCAATTGCCGTCTATCCAGTGTGGTGTAGATCTACTAAAATACCACAGATCATCTTGGACGGAATGATTTTCATAACGGTTTTCATTTACCTTATCAAAATTGTTGACAAAAATGATTAAGTAGGCTTCTCTGATATGCTTGACCCTAAGCCCGCCAATATATTTTGTCCTGAAAATGTCACCTGCTCTTTGCGTCTGCTGAATAAATTCAAATGCACTTAGACTACTTTCGATCATGGATGCAAACACTTTGAAGATAAGCAGGCAACAAAAGGGGAAGAGGGTTAATACTAGCTCATGGAAATATTGACTTTATCCATATTTCATCACCGCAGGCTCAGACGATCCTGGACATCTATGCAGCCTAGTCAGAACCTAGGCTGATTGTGTACCAAAAATATAAAAGTAGTTGAAACCTTTTGCCCTACTGGATAGCTTGCCTGCATTTTCAAGAGTGTCTTTAAGCATACAGTAAAAGCTGTGTAAAACGGCCACTCAAAAATAGACAAAACGAGGATCTTAATGACAAATGGTAGCTTAATGAAGGTCCAAAGTTTTGCAGAATTCTCCCCTTGGAGCATTCTGCAATATATTTGGCCTGCATTAAGCGATAATTGGTCTTGAAAACCAATTTTCAGTCTTTTTGAGATGGGCCATTTTACTCAGGTTTTACTGTACAAAAATCTATTGTGCTGGCCCATATTGTTAAAAAGGATTCTGTTTGGCATCGCACTTGATAAGCCGCAATCAAGCAATATCCTGAGAGTCGACTGAGACAGATCAATGAACCTTAGAAACAGCCTTACTGGTCCACTCAGGTCTAGTTTCATACAGTTCAGGACAAGTGAAAAATTTTAATTTACTTGTCCAAGGACAAGTACAGTCTAGGACAAGTACAGAAAAATACTGTCCTATGCAGCCACTCAAAAAGAAGAACAAATATTGTTTTTTCAAGACTGATTATCGCTTAATGCAGGTCAAAAGTATTGCAGAATGCTCCAAGAGAGCATTCTGCAATACTTCTTTCAACTTCATTAAGCTACCATTTGTCTTTAAGACCTTTGAGTGGCCGCTTAAGGCAGGTTTTACTGACTGTATAAGGGGAGAAAACTAAATAGATTTTAAACATCAAGTCAAGAAAGATGTCAAGATGTCAAGCTGAGTTTTCAGCAGGCTCAAATGTTTTCAAGCAAAAAAAAAAAATAGCAATTTTTCAGTTTGATATAAGCATCCAAACCAGTGCCATGTACACCTTATAGTATCACATGACCAATCGGTCCTCTTCCAACACTGCCGGAGGCCAGTCCCCATACCCGTATCCACCCAAGCTCTGTCCACCTCTCCCTCGCCCTGCCGCTCAAGACACTGCCGTTTACACTCAAGTTGCCGCTCTACATCCTTCCAAATTTTCATCTGCTGCATGGAACGGCCGTGACTCTCACGAACACTATTTTGTTGCACCCTTGGACAGGTTCTCTTGTTCTTGTATTTTCTTTACAAACATCTCCCTGCAAATATCCATTCATAAATATAGGGAGCACCAGGCCTTCAGATGTATGGTGGGCCCGGGTCATTGTCCCATGATTTCAAAAAAATATGGCCCATCACTTTCCAAGGCAGTGGGCCCAGAGGACCCATCCTTTTTAGTTGTGAAAAAATCTCACTTGTATAAAAAATATTCATCTTACTGTGTGTCTATGAACTCCACATAACAGAAAGTACATGCAGGTAGTCAATACAGTAAAACATTCCTAAGCAGCCACTCCAAAAAACCTAAACAATGATCTTAATATCAATGATAGCTTAATGACGGCCGAAAGGATTGCAGAATGCTCCAAGCCGAGCATTCTGCAATACTTTTGACCTGCATAAAGCTATAATTGGTCTTTTTTGAGTGGCCGCTTAAGACAGTCAGCAGTCAATATACATAAACGCATACAAGTGTCTATGTCAGTGTGTAGGTAATGTATACAACCCAGATGTCAACTGTGGTTAGTTTGATATGCTAGAGCCAATCATTTCAGATAATGACCCACCATTTTTTACTCCATGGGTCACTTCGGCCCACCAATCTTGAAAAAAATCTGAAGCCATGGATCACACATGGTTTTTCATGCATTAACATTTGCCATTCCCAAGGAAGCTGTTTGAAAATGAGGCTTCTAGGCTGAGTATTCAACAGAGGCCCTAACAGTTCAATGTTCTCAATCAGGAAAATCTTTCAACTCAATCCTGAACTTGGCCAAAAATGTTCAGAAATCACCAATAAAATGTTTAAAAGAACAGAACATCCATAGAAAGCAATCAGTTTATGCTTATCTTAGTAAAAAATCATGATAGGTTCTGATAACAAATTACAGCAATAATAAATTTGATCTTATATGCAAAATGCATGAGTGCTCAATCAGGAAATCCTGATTAATCCTGAACTTTATCACCCATGATTCAAACATCTCCAGAAGGACCAGGCAAGTGTTAACGCAATGGAAAAAACAGGGTTCCCACAGAAATTCAAAAACACAATTCCATGATTTTCCCATTATTTCCACGATCAACAATGTAATTTCCATGACTTTTTAATACATGGCCTTCAACCTCCCCATAAGGCTTTAGCTGCATCTTCACCATGCTGAGAAAAATGCGGAATGCAGCAACAGTCATGTTTTCAAATAACCATGCTTGTAGACAATGCATGAATTTTGAAATAATTAACAATTGAAACCACCAGTAGCCAGAAAACTGGCTGTCAGACACACAAGTTTTGTGTGTCTGACAGCTATTTTCTGGCTACTGGTGGTTTCATCAAATTATTTCTCAAAATGTCATGATTTTTCCATGATTGTTGAGTTTTTTTCAAATTCCATGATATTACCATGCATGGAACTTTTTTGGGTGATTTTCCAGGTTTCCCATGATTTCCAGAGCTTGTGGGAACCCTGGAAAAACATGTGTGATTGTTATTCTTGCACATTCTACCAGATTCTTAACTAAATCTCACTAAAAAACAGATAAGAAGTTGAAATATCCTTTTTCTTACACTGGATTTCTCTAAACAAAATGGCATAATGATCAGCTTGTTTACTTTCAAACGTGGTAACCTTGTCCCGAATGTCCTAAAACTTCATGGCCATTTTCCAACAAATCCTTTGTAAAATTCATGGCAAAACATTAGAAGCCACAACATGACCATATTGTAAATTCGGAAATTTTTGCGAAAATTATATTTTCGCGAAAAAGATTAAAATACATATTTGCGTGATTTACCTTTATCAATAAATGACAGAGTGGTTTCGCCCTTTTGCAAGGATTTTATTTTCGCGAAACTTCGCTTGTGAAAAATTCCGAATTTACAGTAAAATAAATATCAAAATCTGTGACTAACGAGCTGTGATTCAAAGGGACTGTACTGCTTAAAATGCATGGGTGAATACTAATGTAAAAATCATAAGAAACATACAAAATATACAACCTGTACAAATTTGCATATGTTTCATATTTTACTTGTTTGATTGTTTGAGTTGATGCTTTACGCCCCAGTCAACAATTTTACAGTCATGAGAAGAGGTTTTTCCTTGACTGAACCTGCACTAAGTACAATTAATTGGATCTGCCTCAGCCAATTCCGTGGAATCATACAATTCCGTGGAATCATACCTCGGACGTACATCGAGGATCTACTTTGATAATGTGAGGCTGACATTACATAACGTGACGCTGACGTCATAGAAACCATGCCAACACAATAACAAGTGTGATTGCAGCAAGACAAACGGTTATAAATAAAGTTTATGTTAATAGCGATATTCTATTGAAAAAAACATAAACTTCATTTATTCTGCTGATTAGACTTTTGGGTAATTAGAAAAATGGATTTTTATAGGGCTGAATCTACATCCTACAAAACTGATTTTCCTTATGCCTTTTCTGGCTAACAAAATGGAGCTTTTTCGTACATAATACTATGTGTAATGCGTCTTACATACATCGAGGCTTGCGTCGATTGTCGAATTGTGCCAGATTTTCCCGAATGTACTAGGTGGTGAGGCCACCATCGGCCCGCCATAGAAACGCCCATTAAAATGGCGTTTCCCTGGTGGGCCGATGGTGGCTCGACACTGTATGCTTACTAGGGTACAGACTCAGTGGCTCAAGTGAGACCTGAACCGAGAAGTTGTTAAAAATTGTAAAAAAATCAATCCCTACCTGAAGTTTTTCTTTCTGGCTGTCAGATGAAGTGTAAGATTTCATTTTTTCGTTCACTCGCTGGGACTGTATACGAGGGGCGTTCAATATGTAATGAAAACAGCCCAGTAAATCCCAAAGATTATATTTACACACTTCGTAGTTACTTTCTTTAAAAGGTCTATATCTTGGCTAAATATACTTAAGGCCAAAAGTAACTTTACACTGTTAATGTATATACCTTTTCTCGGTATTGGTGAGTGGTATTTTAAATGTCTTTGATTCATATTTAGGTTCAATCAATTACTCTTATGACAGTTGAATTTCATAGGTTTGCTGTCGTAAATGTAACCACAATGCCCTAATGAAAGAGGCAAGGGGGTAAAATAAACTTTTCCAAAAAGCATCACTTTTGACGTGTCACTGTAGCTTTGCGATTGGACAATTTTCAACTTTAAAGAACCAGTCTGAAAGACAGGCTATCAAGTTATTGCTTAAAGTTCAAATTATCCCGGATCGCCCTTCGATTAACAAAAAGTAGAGTGGCGTTTTATCGTCCATACCCCTTTATGTGAACGTTACAGTGATTTCAATGTAATTTCCCATAAGACAATGTGTGCCATTTTTCTTCCAAACCGATGGGAATTTTTATCAGATTATCTGGTCACGTACTCAGGGTAGAAGTCCAAACAAATCGGTGGTAAAAAAAATCAAATGCCATATGAGATCAAGCTTTTAGCAGGGACTTAAGTTTACTATTGTTTTAATTCAAAGGGAGGCAATTTCAACGTAAACCAACTTTAAGATGCTGCCAAAAAATAACTATACGTCAGAGACAAAATGTCTCGCAGTATTTTTAATGGGCAATCAATGGCCCTTAAAATAGCGTGTTAAAATCCTAGGTTTACGTTGGATTTTGTTAGGAAAGGCTAATTTTGTGCTTTTAATGAAAGCACAGATAACTCGAAAGAAGATTAATTTAGCTAAATTGTTTTTCGTGAATTATGCTAGGGCGGGTACCAGCAACTCATTGCAAATTTTAATTTGGTTAAAATAAAAAAAACAGTAAAGATATATATGATAGTTCAAAGTGTAAAGTTACTTTTGGCTTCGAGTATATAAATGTAAAATTGCAGTTGTCCAGCTCCTCATCTAATTTACACAAGCCACTTTCAAGATCGGGCAATAAAGTACACTGCGATATGAAATAAAACAATGTTTTCAAAAGCAAATAACTACATGATCGAGGGATGTTTTCAGTCTGTTTCTTCGTGTGGTTAATATCCATATATTGCTTAATAATATCTGCAAAAGTTTTGGATATTGCTTCATATTCTATGAAATACTGAGGCTGCCATTTTCGTTAAAATCCTTCTTGATGCTGCATTTTCTGGCATTCCATTGACAGAGTCGTTTTTGCGTGAACGAATACATAGCAAAAATTTATGCGAAAATCATTTGTAACATTTTTTCTTGTCGCTTTAGGTTCATTAGCAAGTATTACAGCCGATTTTGAAATTTCCATGTTTAATCTCACTCATAAAGTACCCTAAGTACGTCATTTGAACTAAGAAAATCACTTAAAAGAATGCTATCTCTGGCTTACACTGAAATGGATCAGACAAAATACCGCGTTTCATCGATGTTTGCATTCGGGTGTATTATTTGGACATTGTTACACGTATTTAGATGTACAAAATCTGGCTGGCTAATTTCAGACAATACAATTATAGGAAACGAAAATGGTATACCACTCAGATGAGTTACCACTAGATATTGGTATCAGTTTCACTGGTCTGCTGCCTATGCATTGTGTGTATTGAAACTTGATACAATCCAAATTGTCCTTTCTTGGTACAAAGCCACATGTCCGATTTTCAAGAACCATGCATCTTCTACAGACAAAAATAGAAAAAAAGAATGTTAACCTCAATAAATAGAGTTCGTGTTGATCATACAGTGGAGATAATGGTAGTGAGATTTTGAGTACATTCCTAATTGGTACCTAAAACCTCCTTCACACCGAAACAGAAATGAAGCATGTTCACCTCAATAAACAGAATAGGTTGTATATACAGTGGAGATAGTGGTAGCGAGATTCTTCCTGAGTACATTCCTCATTGTAACTCGAACCTCCTACACACAGAAAATGAAATTAAGTATGCTAACCTCAATAAACAGAATAGGTTGTATATACAGTGGAGGTAATGGTAGCGAGAATTCTTCCGGAGTACATTCCTCATTGTAATCTCGAACCTCCTACATACAAAAACAGGAATAAAGCAAGTTAACCTCCATTGATCAAACATTGAAGGTTATGGTAGCCAGATTCTTCCTGAGACCATTCCTAATGGTAACCTCGAACCTCCTACACACAAAAATAGAAACAAGTAGCCGAATGGGCAACGATCGCTCACCGGGGAGCCAGCATAATGTTGGAGACACCATACTTTATGATGATCAAAGGCAGATAACTCTGATCTTGAAACAATGATCAGGAATTAATTCAAAAACATAAGATATTATGCCAGTTCTAGTTATCTGCAAGTCTTAAAAAGATCTGAATAAAATTGCAGAGGAAACCTGGTGAAGATGTAGTCTTCAGATGCTCAAGGGCAGCTAACTCCGTAGTCAGTGATGGGATCTGACGGAAATTCAAACTCATTTATACTTTTATGTATGTCCTAGTAGCCTACAAGGATGAAGAAAATCAAATGGAAAATGAAGGTGCTGAAGTGGTCACAACATTATACAGTTATATTTTAGACACTCAAGGGCAGCTAGCTCTGTAGCTGGTGGATGGGTGTGGCGGAAAATCAAACTCATTCAAACTTTTATGGAAGTCCTTGTTACCTGCAAGAATGAGTAAGATCCATTCAAAAATGAAGATGCTAGAGTGGTCACAATAGATCTCTCATTGTAAGTCTATGCAGTTTTTTAAGATGCTCAAGGAAGGTTAACTCCACAATCTAAGGTTGGTTCTACTTTAAATTAAACTCATCCAAGTTTTTACGGTTGTCCTTGTTACCTGCAAGAATGAAGAAGATCCAATCAAAAATGAAGGCGCTAGAGTGGTCACAACATTATCTATCAATTTTCAAGATGCTCAATGGCAGCTAACTCCATAGTAGGTGACGGGATCTTAACCGAATTTAAACTCATCCAAGCTTGTACAGTTGCCCTTCTTATCTGCAAGAATAAATATGATTTATTCAAAAATGAAAGCACTAGAGGGGTCACAACATTTCTCCCATTAAAAGTCTATGGGGATTTTTAGACACTCAAGGGCAGCTAACTGATCTGGCCGAATTTCAAATCCATCTAAGCTTTTATAGTTGACCTTGTTACCTGCAAGAATGAAGAAGGTCCAATCAAAAATGAAGGCGCTAGAGTGGTCACAACATTATCCATCAATTTTAAAGTGCTCAAGGGAAGCTAACTCCATAATAGGTCATGGGATCTTGACGGAATTCAAATCCATCCAAGGTTTTATGGTTGTCCTTGTTACCTGCAAGAATGAAGAAGACCAACTAAAAAATGAAGGCGTTAGAGTGGTCACAACATTATCCATCCATTTTCAAGATCCTCAATGGCAGCTAACTCCATAATAGGTGATGGGATCTTGATGAAATTCAAACTCATCCCAGCTTCTATAGTGGTCCTTCTTATCTGCAAGTATAAAGAAGATTCATTCAAAATTAAAAACACTAGAGAGGTCACAACATTTCTCCCATTATACGTCTATGGGGATTTTTTCAGACGCTAAAGGGCAAATAACTCATAAGTCCCTAATTGGATCCTGCCAATTTTCAAACCCATGCGAGATTTTATGAGTTTCCTTGTTGCCTGCAAGAATAAAGAAGATCCAATCAAAAATGAAGGCGCTAGAGTGGTCACAACATTATTCATTGATTTTTCAGACGCTCAAGGGCAGCTAACTTCGAAGTCAGTGATGGAATCTTACCGAAATTCAAACCCATCCAAGCTTTTATGGCTGACCTTGTTATCTGCAAGAATGAAGAAGATCCATTGGAAAGTGAAGGTACTAGAGTGGTCACAACGTTTTTTCCACTATAAGTCTATGGGGATTTTTCCAAACGCTCAAGGGCAAATAAATCATAGGTCCTTCGTCGTATACTGCCCAATTTCAAACCCATCCAAGATGTTATAGTTGTTCTTGTAACCTGCAAGAAAAAAGAAGATCCAATAAAAAATGAAGGAGGTAGAGTGGTCACAAGGTTTTCCCCATTATAACCCTATGGGAGCTATCTGTTGCCATGGAAATCAGAGTTCTTATCCGATCTTGCCCAAAACCCTATGCAGCCAACCCCCTACCCCAATAATGCTCCAGATGAAATTTGATTAAGATCCGCCGGCTGGTCTTAGAGATATTCATGTTTGAAAATGTGGACGGACGCACGGACAGACGCCGGCTCAAGTCCCATACTATAAGCTCAGCCTGAGTCTTCGGCTCTGACGAGATTAAAATGATAAAATGCTCGACAAGCCTCGCATTTTATAACTCTTCCCCAAATTGTTTAACAAGTAGCCCAATGGGCGACGATCGCTCACCTGGGAGCCAGCATGATATTTGGAGATACCATAATTTAGTTATTAAGTGCTTTGTATATCTATACATTTCCACACTGGCAGAATAAATGGATGAACCAATGAATATTTCATTTATCAAAATTGAATGAAATATGAGGAAAAAAGAATGAATGGAATAATGGATGAAAAATATATTCCTATTACATATATATGGAGGGATATAGTGAATCAACTGAGCCGATAGATCCTGTAAATATTTTGCCTCTAGCGAGATTCGAACCCACGACCTCGTCAACACCGCCTAGCACTACACCAGACACCGACGCTACCAACTGCGCCACTGAGACATCCCAAATAAAGGATGTTCAGGAAGCGCTGATATTGACGACGACTGATGCAGTACACGTCGTATATTGGTTCTTTTTCAATGAATGACATCTATTTCGTTCGCAAGTGAAAGCCTGATGGATCCAAGGATAGAAGTGAAATTAGATAAACATCAGAAGTGCGGAAATATAATTTCACAAATATCATATATTATTATTATAAATTGGTATTTTAGTCTTATAAATCATGAATGTCAAGTCTTATAAATCATGAATGTCTAGATTTCAAGAGACGCCTTGTTTACGCATATAAGACTATTGATTTGTCTAGTTAACATGGTGTCCACTACCTAGTGCACAATAGTGCTCTATGACGTTCACTAGTAAGTAAGTAAGTAAGTAAGTAAGTAATCTTTTATTATAGTGACTTGTGTAACATGTATACACAAAAGTACAAAACAGTAATTGTCTAACTATACACCCAGCCACATGGGCCTATAAGTCACTCTAAACTTAAGAAATGTTTTGTAATGTAAATTATTTTGTGACAATATTACATAATACTCATAAGAGTAATATCCCTAAAACTTGGCATGCTTTATCACAAATTTCATAATCATATTTTTCCCAGTCCTGTTGAGAAAAGCGTCCATACATCGCGCATGCGCACTTACAGGGCTTTCTTACTAGTAGTGAACTTTGAAGTCTAGATGAAGTTTATTTGCAGTAAACACAGATTGACCTTGGTGTTACCTTTCGTCTTAGCGTAACTGTAGTTTCAGTTTTTCTGTAGATCACAATGATATCTTTGACCACAAGTACTGTATCGATTCAGGCAATTTATTTAGCATCTAATATAGCATGTTAAAATATCAATTCTTAACTTAAGTCTTCCTTAACTTTAAGGAGGCATTGTAATTCTGGGCCCTGGTCACTCACGGAAATACAAAGTTATGTTGGCGAGGCTTTATTTTAGCGCTATTTCAAAGTACTACAGCCAATAAAATTGATTCTGAACATACACAAGATTATAAGAGAATACTCCCGGTATGCAAAGCTGAAATTTTACCAGTTACAGTAAAAAGAATTGAAGTTTACTCATCTTTTTATGTTGATTTCTGACGATTTTCAGCTAAAAGTGCCGTAAATAGCTTAAAGGGTACCTAAAGTTCTTGCTGATGTTCAAAAGACGAACAAACTTTTATAAATATAACAATACAGTCTTAAAGATGGTATATTGAACCATTGCTTTTTGAAAAAAATCAAAGATATGTGGAGAAATAACGGAGATATGATTATTTAATCTTCAATATACGTCAGTTTTGAAAGCTCAGCCACCGTTATTTTCAATATATACATTTACCTGTATGTAAGTGACCAGTCCGTCTTTATTGGGTCCGAGGTGTTTTAGAGAAAAATTCTGACAAAGGCATTGGTATTAAGCCCACAAAACATGCAGAAAATGCTTAAAATAGTTCAGAGGAACGCCATATTACTTTAATCATATGTACATGTAAACATGTACCTGTAAACAAAATTAAATACGACTTATCAGACGTTTTTGTGGGTTTGGGCTTGGAAGCCCTCGCCCCAACCCCTACCAAAAAAATTCAGGATTCGCCCTGGAATTTGCGTTCGAAAAATAAGGTTTAATATAGCATACAACCATATTCATATGTTTTCAGAAAGACAAGGTTTATTGAACGCCTACTCATATAACAACATGTGATAATATAGCAGTGTTGCAGTTAGCATTGGCGCGCACTGATAGCAATAATAGATTCGTGGGCGATTTAGCTCACTACCTTCGTTTTCTGATAATATTTGCAAACAGTTTGGACTCAGATAGGCACACAACGTCGGGCCTGACCTCGATCCAAAATGTGTGCCACTCTGATGGTATCCCTCACCAAAATAAAAGGAGTTAACCATCCATTTTGTAGGGTATGAGGAGGCAGTTATTGCATAATGAGAGACAAGAGGAGGGACTGAGGAGACAGTGCCTTCTAAGTGACGGGACATACTATTTAAATGAAAAAGCAGACTGAGGCTAAAAAGCGGCGTTGAGACAGATCAACAGACAGCATCAATGAAGTGAGAGGCGGCTACTGAAGTCATACGGAGATGGGGTTACAGCTTAAAGTCTTATCAGAAAGACTATTGAAGCCTAGTATGGGGTAAAGACAGGTTATTTAGGACAGCGGGTACATTCCGACATACATTTGCAAACAGTGAAAATCCAGATGAGAGGGCTCTTAATGAGCCGTCTTATCAGGATTTTCACTGTTTGTTGATTGCTTAGTTAATTTAGTTTTATTTCAATAATTCCAAAATGAAAGAAACAAGGTCGCTGTCCGAATTTAGACGATTGTCCGAATTTACCCGACTTTATCATTTCAAGATTTGAGCCTAACAGAGTTATTGCTTTGTATTCTTGAGCGAGACACTTCATCCTTACTGCACAGTTCTGACTAGCACTCAAGATAACATCCTGATCTGACCGATTTTTGTATTTTCTAGGACTTAAAACATCAACTCAACCAATAAGGAGCGCGGTGGCCCATTGGTAGAGTGCTTGACTCGAGACCGACAGCCGCGGGTTCGAGCTCACCAGCGTCACTGCGTTGTGGTCCTTGAGCAAGACACATTTATCCTAGCTTAGTACTGGTTCAACCCAGGAAGACCCGTCCCTGTTTAACTGAAAGATTGTTGATGGGACGTAAAGAATCAAATCAAACAAACAAGACATACAACTCAACCAAACATTGCTACTTTTTGAACACAATCTTTACCATGGCTGTCTACGCCCATGGACATAAAAATAGTCAACAGGTATGACAATCCAGACATGTACTTATTTAAGAGGTAAAAGAAAGAAAAGAACATGAAAAATGAAAACGAGCATGGTGACATATTTCTTTTAATAATAAGTTTCTATAAAAATCCCTTCAAAGTGATGTTTTTGTTTCTGTAAATATATTATGTGACATACTTATTCTAGAACTAAACTACCTTTGGTCTTAATGTTTTATTAGAAAATAAAATATGTTTTGCTTAAACAATCAGAAGCATAACCTCCAAAAATTAAAAAATATATCACTTAAAGCAGTTAACTTTTTTTGCAACAAAAACAAAAGTAACCTGTTTGAGTGAACGTGTCTTTTTTCATCTTCATATTCCCGAGTTACCGCAATTTTCACGGCCATGTGGGTAATTTTATCTGAAAGATCTATTACATAACTTTACGATAATGCAATAAAATTGCGTACGCATCGTCTATAAATAAGTACGCGAGGTCATTGAAGTTCAGAAAATAAGCTACTTTTTAACCTGAATACGTTATATTGTTGACGGCTTGCAATTTGACCTTGGTCTAAATACTTTCAGATAAAACTTAAATAAGTTACTTTCTGTAGCATCACTTAGAAATTATTGTTGAAAAGGCACAATTTTAACTTCTTCGAGTGATATATATTTTAACTTATAGAAGTTATGTCCCTGACTGTTAAAACTTGAATAAAGTATATGCCAAAGTATTCGCTGTGTTCGGGTTTTTAATTATTAGCCAATAGCATGTAGCGTATTCTCAGAGAAAATATATTAATTTTTCTTGTTCAATTGTTTAAAACATGAGAAATTGTTTAAAAAAAACAAAAAATCAAATTTTCCATTTTTTTAAAAAAAATCCAATAACCTTTTAAAAATGCCCGTAAGCTCATGTTATTTTCGTCAAAGCATATGAGTTTTGAGCTTTTTTACATATTTAAAGATGGAAGCTTTTTGGACACATGCTGATAAGTCCTGTTCTACCTTAAGGTGTGTATCTTTAGATAATTAGAGCCATTTGCGGATAATTCCCATGCGCACACATTCTGCGTCCGGCAGAAGGGAAAGTTGTTTGGGTCTTGTCATTCGACCATTTACGAATTCGGAGCAATTAAGTTTTCAGATGTTCTTATGTCAGATGGTTGTTTCCACATTTTCATGACAAAATAAAGTAACTAAAATGTGTCCAAATTGACTCAATATCAGAACTGATCGTCTCAGTACCAAATACAGATAAATAGATCAGGCGATATCAAACAATGTACACCGTTTCCGAGTCTTTAACCCGTTTGCCTGACAAAAATGGCTGATACTCGGATTGTCAGTCCAATATCTACAGTGATTTCGAGCTGCGCACGACCTGACCTCGTGGCCTAGTGGTAAGTGTGTCAGACTATGGAACCAGAGAACCAGGATCGAATCCCAGGTGGGCACCTATGATACAGTGTGTTTATTATCTCTTATTTAGCGACAGAATGCTGAATTGCTTCTTACTAGTAATATGGGATTATTTAATGGCGAAAATTCAACTCCTTAGCGTTTTATTTTGAATCATCCCCGAAATATGTGGGAGCGGTGTTATATTTGGCACTCATGTAAGATAATTATTACGGTGGCCCCAGATTTTTATTAAAGCTAAAATGATATTCCATGAAATACAAAAACTTCAGAATTTTAATGTCAGATTTTTTAATGTGTAACTTCCTCTAAAAATCAAAAACCTATTTCTGGGGAAGTCCAAAAATAGTCTATTCTTAACTCCAAGCAAAGAAAACAAACACATTTTGCATGTTGGCGCGCTTTAATGTAGGCAAATAAGCAGCTTGACATAGAAGGACGTTGTACACTGAAGGTCTTTAAAAACACAAAAAATGAAAAATATTATTTTTTGCATCCAGAACATTTTTGTCCTCTTTAACGGATAAAAACGGATGATAACGACACTCTGCTTCTATCTATACCAAAAACCGGTGTTTTTAAAGACACTGGCTACCACCAGCTATGCATTGCTGGTTTACTATGTTTTGTACGTGACGTTCCCACGAATCAATGAAGCAAAACATTTTATCATTTCACATGTAGCGTGTAAGAATACATGTTTAAAAAAACACAGCAGCTTTAGTTTTATAGCTTTATTATCCATGCCATGTTTGTCTGAACATGAACAATCTGGCGCAATTGGAATGTTAAAAGCTGACGTGCGTGTTTCTGGCGTCGCCAGATATCATACTTGCCATCCGTTAACTATACTGTGCCTCAGAGATCGTTACCAGGCTACTGGCACAGTTAAAGCTCGACGCAGGTCTGGTCAGCCAAAAATGGCGACGGGCGTTAAGAGCCAAGTTACGTCGATTGTGTATCGGCGATATTTACATCGACGATATCCGTTCTGGCTGGGTACTGTCAGTGCCAGACGAATAGTAGGGCTCCAAGGGTAATTTGCTTCTGATTTTTTAATAAAAATATTTTATCACAATAACTTAAAATCGAGTCCAATTTCTAGATAAATTTCAAATTGTAACTTTAGAATCATAGGGTATTGCTATTGGATAGACTGTTGCTCTAACAATATTTATCATTTTGACATAAAATTTAAAACATGTTTTGCTGGCATATTGATGTTCATTTTTGCCAAATCTCAGTAAAATTGAGACATTAAAAGTTAGTAAATATGATGAATTTCGACTTTTGCGTTTTTAAAGTCCTTCAGTGTAGACCTTGATGAGATCTATTTAAGAAATGCTTTGAGAAGCCCTGCCAGTTACACAGCTAACTTTAGGGGATATATCTTCATAAGCTCTTACTTGCATGAAATACTGTATAAACATTGTAAACAATAAATATTGTAGTCAAATACTTGTAGTTCATGTTCCTGTTACTGTTTTTTTTTTCTTCTAAAGTTCACTCAGCGTGTCACAATATTGCATACGGTATCAAACCAGGAAGTGACTCTAAAAGACTGATAAGCATGCTGCGGATTGCTCAAAATCTGTATGTTGTCGTAAAGTAATCTATGTGAGATGTAAAAATTGTTGAAACAGGTATCCGTCTCCTTGATAAAAACAGCTTATGTTTATTCAGGAATTTCATGCAAGTAAGAGTTTTTGAAAGAAAAATCCCCTTAACCCTTAGATCGTCTCATTGCCGAAGTACCTGCCGTCCAGCCCACATAACACCAAACATTTTCTTTTGTGTTTGGCTAAATCTTGCTGTGATTTGATACAGTGCAGTATACCCCATAGCAATGGCGACGTGTAAATCAACACGGCAAGATCTCTCGCTCGAATCTATATAAAATCTGTGTGTTACTCACATCTGTGAAGCCGACTTAGAATTGATTTTACACGACACTTCCTGATGCGTGACTGAGTAATAATATACTACACAACCTTTGTTATAGACAAAATTAATATTCTTCTCTATTCGATGAAACGAACAGAATTGTTATGCCATGCAGTATCTTGAGCAAATACATTTTCATGTTTTCTTAAAAGCTTGAGGTCATGAGACATAATTGAAATTAAAATAAGGAAGCTGGATGAAGTTGGGTGACGATAGAAACTATTAAAACTTTGGCTATTCTTTCATTTGTCCAGAAAATCGGTCAAATGCTGAAAACTTCCATGATATGAGTTTTGAAAAATGAGCATGTTGACCTATCCTTTTTATACCCCAAAGGAAAAGTACTTTGGGAGGCATATATACTGAAGGACTTTAAAAACGTACCACCTGCTTAAATGCTATTTTATGTCAAAAATTGAATATTCATTACGTGAAAAATAAAATTGAAAAGTTCCGTCATTTAGCTTGCATTCAATAACAAATTCGAAACGTTGTGGCTTATGATTGGCGTGACGTCGCGATAATTCTGAGTCAACTCAAATTCAAAAAGTCACAGAGTACCAATACCTTCCATTATGAACGAAAAAAAGTTTTGGAACCGATGTTTGTTCTTGAAAGCAAAAGGAAAGACAAAATCAAATCATGAAGTTTTAAGCCTCTGGCAACGTTCATTACGTCTACACGACGTCATTGATTTCTGACGTAATTGGCCGTTTATATCCTAAGGATCAGGAATAATCAAAATGTTTTTATTGCCAACATATACTCCTCAGTCAGTTGCATAAAAGACAAAATTGTCGCGACATGCGCGGACGTCATCCGTCTGTTAATGATGTTTGAAAATTTAACACTGACGTCAGCAATAAAACGCTGCGAGTGGGAGTGTAATTAAACGATTATTTCAGAAAACTTTTGTGTTTTTCAATTTGTTAAGACATCTGGCTACCACCTAAAAGTGTTTGTTTTCAAATAGAATCAAATTCAAATTTGTCAGACGACAATTGTTGAAAAACACTTACGTCGATATTACGTCAGAATGAACAGCATGAGCAAATCGAAATCATGGCAAATCATGGTCCATTTTGCAAGATGATAAAAAAATGATAAACAAAACATCCTCAAATCAATCATAACGAAGAGACAGTGAATGTAAAATGGTGCGTTTCTAAAGTCCCTCAGTATAGTTATTGCACTGTTCGTCCGTCCGTCCATCCGTCAGTCCGTCTGCCCCACTTCGTGTCTGGTGTATATAGCCTAAATTCTTTGAGGTAGGAATTCCAAATTTGGTGTGTGGATGCATCTTGGGATAGCGGAGTGTCGCGTACTATTTTCGGGTCACTGTGACCTTTACGTTGACTTCTGACCTAGTTTTTTTAGAATACACTTGTCAGAAGCATATCTCTTATATTATTTGCGGTAGGAATCTCTCGAATTCGGTGTGTGGATGCATCTTGGGATGACAAAATGTCGCGTACCATAATTGGGTCACTGTAACATTGAACTTGGCCACTGACCTAGTTTTGAGTAACTGCAATGAGTCTGGTGCATACATCCTATATTCTTTGAGATAGGAATTTACAAATCTGGTGCGTAAATACATCTTGAATGACGGAGTGTCACATACCATTTTCGGGTCCCTGTGACTTTGACCTTGATCTCTGACCTAGTTTTAAGAATTATTGTGTCCGGAGCATATTTCTTATATTCTTTGAGGTGGGAATTCCGGTGCGTGGATGCATCTTGGGATGGCGGAGAGTCACGTACCATTTTCAGGTCACTTTGACATTGACCTTGACCTGATCTAGTTTTTAAAATAATCTCGTCCGGAGCATATCTCATATTATTTGAGGTAGGAATCTCAAATATGATGTGTCGATGCATCCTACGATGACGAAGTGTTGCATACCACTGGGTCATTGTGACATTGAACTTGACCTCTGACCTAGTTTCGAGAAACTGCATTGAGTCTGGTGGATATCCCTATATTCTTTGAGATTGGGGTGACGTAGTGTCACAAACCATTTTTGGGTCACTGTGACCTTGACCTCTGACCTTATTTTAAGAATTATTGTGTCCTGAACATATTACTTATATTCTTTGAATTTTAATTTCAAATTTGGTATTATTTATGGGTCACTGTGACCATGACCATGACCTAGTTTTTAGAATAATCATGTCCCGAGCATATCTCTTATACTATTGAACGTAGGAATCCAAAAATTGGAGTGTGGATGCAACTTTGGATGGTGGATTGTCACATACCATTATCTGATCACGTTGACATTGACCTCTGACCTGACCTAGTTTCTTGAAACTGCATTGAGTCTGGTGCATATCTCATTATATTCTTTGAGATAGGAATTCTTGGTGTGTGGATGACAGAGTGTCGCATACAATGTTTTGGTCTCTGTGACCTTGACCTCTGACCTAGTTTTTAGAATAATGGTGTCCGGAGCTTGTCTGTTATATTATTTGAGGTACGAATCTCGAATTTTGTGTAATGGTGCATTTTGGGATGACGCATTGTAACGTACAATAATTGGGTCACTGTGACCTTGAAGTTGACCTGACCTAGTTTCTGGTAACTGCATTGAGTCTGGTGCATATCCCCAATATTCTTTGAGATAGGAATTCCAAATTTGGTGTGTAAATGCATCTTGGAATGAATAAGTATCACATATCATTTTTGGATCACTGTGACCTTGACCTTTGACCTAGTTCTAAGAATTAATGTATCCAGAGCACATCTGTTCTTTGAGGTAGGAATTCCAAATTTGGTGTGTATATGCATCTTGGAATGGCGTAGTGTTGTGTTTTATTTATGGATCACTGTGACCATGTCATCTGACCTAGTTTTTAGAATAATCGTGTCCGGAGCATATCTCTTATATTATTGAAGGTAGGAATCCCAAATTTGGTATATGGATGCAACTTAGGATGGCAGAGTGTCACATACCTTTTTCGGGTCACTTTGACCTTGACCTCTGACCTAGTTTGTAGAATAATCGTGACCAGAACATATCTCATATTATTTGAGATGGGAATCCCACATTTGGTGTGTAGATGCATCTTGGGATGGTGGAGTGTCGTGTACCATGTACATGTACCATGTATTTGACCTCGTTTTTAGAATAATTATATCTGGATTATATCTCTTTTATTATTTAAGGTAGGAATCCCTAATTTGGTGTGTGAATGCATCTTGGAAGGGTGGATTGTCTATTCCGTTTCCGGTCACTGTGACCTTGACCTCTGACCTAGTTTCTAGAAACGGCATCAAGTCTGGTGCATAACTTCTATATTCTTTGAGGTAGGAATTCCAATTTGGTGTGTGGATGCATCTTGGGATGACCAAGTATCACATACCATTTTTGGGTTACTGTGACTTTGACCTAGTTTTTAGAATAATCATGTTCAGAGCATTTTTTCTATATGATTTGAGCTAGGAATCCCAAATTTGTGTGTGATTGCATCTTGTGATGGCAGTGTCGTGGATCAGTTTTGTGACCTTGACCTAATTTCTTGAATAATCGTGTCAGGAGCATATCTCGTATATTATTTTAGAGAGGAATGGCCATCAGAGTAAGACGAGCTACAAGTATATGGCATGGCACATTGATTAAACATTGCTTTAAGGACTAGAACCGATCTAGCTACGTCTATGCAATAGTAAATATGTACAGCCAAGTCCCCAAACCTTGCGCGGCCCTTAACGTTGCGCACTAGCCTAACTGAGGCTACATGTATGCCACTGCATTTAATCAGATGAAAAATACTTTTAATTTGGAAAGCGAAAAACAGCGAACGGTGTTTACTTTATGATTTTGCTTCTGAGAAGGGATGAATTTCGGCTAAAAATTAGCACATGTTGTTAAAAACTTTCTGACCTTAATTTCAAATGACCCAGTCTTCAAATTATTTACTTTGAATCAAGCTATTGATGAAGTAAATTGTTTCGAACAACCTGGTGTTACTTTCCCTGGTATATTTTGTAAAAGTAATTCATTAAAGAGAAGTTATTGAACATTTTGCAGAAAGTGTGCAATGTTAGGGGACTATTTTTGTCATCATAAAACAGGAGGTTGTGCAATTTCAATCAAAGTTGCTAGAAGTCGGAAATTTTTTTTTCATTTTGATCTTTGTTTAAATACAGTATAATGATTACTTTTGGCTGTGAACACTTTTTCAAGTTCTGGCCACGTTGAAATTCGCGACTAGGGCATGATTTATTACTTCAGTAAACAGACGACAGCGTATTTTTTTCATTTCGAGAAGGTTTTATTCTCACAATAAATCGCATCCGCGAAGTTTTGCAACAACAAAACTCTCGCGAAAATGTCTGAATTTTACAGCATCTAAATCTCGTGATCCTAGTTAAGCCAGTTTAAAACACAGAAGAATTGAGACAAACATTTTAGAGCTTTATTACATTGCGTTACATGTACCTACCAGTATTTGTGGTAAACATCGCCAACCCAAAATAAAAACTTAACATGTTTTACAAAATCACATCTTGTTGACCATTTACCTCATTGAGACCCATTTTAATACTTTTTGCAAAGAGAGCAGACTCAGACCAGACAGTTTTTTAGGGCTGCGATCCTACACTAGTTGACCTGACAAGTAATTTCGTTGTTCTATGTATGATGTGAAGGTGTGTTTATATAAGTATTCATAGTGGGTGTAGCTTAGTATGAATAGTCATGAAGGAAAGGGTTAAAGGTGTATAAGCTATATGCACTATCACTCATTTCAGTTTTTGAAACGAACATAACAACTGAAACTGCTTTTTCTTCAAGTTAACGAATAAATGTTTTACTCCTTTTAACCCATTGCTCTAGACCAGGCCCCGAGGTTATAAAACTTTTTTCATTTTCAACTCAACTGTGTATGAAATGTATCCTGCTCATAAATGTTGGCATTTTGACTTTTATAAGAATGATAAATACAAACTGTGAGAAACTCCAATCAAGAATCTTTCAAAATTTGTCGGTATTTTAGTTTTTTATGAGCAGTTGGGATTTTATGCTCAGTTGAGTTGAGCATGAAAAAGTTTTATAACCTTTAGACCAGAGCATTGTTTCAACCATATTATGGAGGGTTTGCATAGGTTGAAATAAACGCATTTTTGGCGTAAATTTGTGAATATGTTATATCAAACAATTTCAACATTTGTTTTCGGTGTTCAAAACACCCGTTTCATTGAGAGGGTTCTTTTGAGTGCCCATAGAATATGATTTGGTCCCGGGGTTTCCATTGAGAAATATAGTCAGGGAAAAATCAGAAAAAAAGACGCTTATTTAAGAAGGTACAGGCATTTTGTGATGAAAAGGTTTTGAAATACCTATTAGGGGTAGTTTCGTTTGCTGAAACCAAATACCAACGTTGGCAAGCTAAAAAATGACGTCTTCACTATCTAATTGACATATTTCTAAGATGGCAGACAAATTAAAGAAAAGTCCATAAAATCTGTAGACTAACGTGTAAAGGATGCCAAACTGGTACAAATCAATCCAAAAACATATTTTCGTGATTGGGGATCTTCACTGACATCAATTTATGCAATTAGAATTTAAAATATGACCAAGAGGTAATCTGGGGTGGGGGGACAACTTGAGTAAAAATTCTTGCTTCCGACTTAGTTAAGTTCTTTTATGATATTCCATGCATATTATCTGGCCAAAATATGTCAGGAATGATTTCTTTAAAATGAGAACTTAAAAAATGCATGTCAATGAATTCACTATTGTTTGAAGGAAAATATGTCGATTTTAATAAAATTCTGTAAGTTTCAGCTAGGGGAGGGGATTAACGTGATTGTGGGCCTGTACCTACAAAATGACTCACTCACTCTACACTATTAAACTTGCTAGCAAATTAAAACTTAGATATAGTACATTGATCGGATGGAATGGTCTGATATGCAGATTAATTATCCAGTTTGCATATTCGTCAATACTGATGAAAATTTCAGAAATTTACGGAAAATCATTTTAAAATAAGCAAGTATAAACTGAATTCTGCCCGAAACTGTCCTTGCTGCATGTTATTATATCATCAGTGATACAAATTTGACAAGTCCTTTCATCCTGTGGACATATATAAAATTATCTCATATGCATATTTATGAAGCTAGAAATTGAGGTAAAATCATGGAATAACTATTCCCCCCACACACACACCTCGGGGGGGGGGGGGGCTTATAACCTTGCACCCAAGGACAAATACTCCTGGAAGCAAAATTGTTCAGTGGGACCACTAAATACAAAAAATTCTTATTGTCTCTGTAAATAAATCTGTCTTGATTACATAAAATTGCATGATGTCCATGGCAACCCATTGGGCACTGTTGCTGGGTCATTTGCAGGCAGACCCAAGTTCGACACTTTGGCGCAGCAATTCATGGATTTTTCTCCCTTCCACTAATTCAAGAAAAGCAAGCTGTCAGTTACTGGCAAAATAAAATGGTCGCTAAGTAGCAAAGAAAAAACTGGCTCAGGGAGTCGTGCCTGGAAAAATTTACCCTCCCCCCATCATGTGAAAATTCACAATATGATTCTAAAGAAAGTGGGCGTACATACAAAATGATTAGTATCTAAGCAGCAACTCATCCTAGACTACCGACCCTTGTAACTAATTAAAGCCTAGACACAGTTTTTATTATTCAATGTGTTGATATGCAAATTTTTGCTTTTGCATATTCATGAGTATTAATAAAAATAGAAATAAAAGAAAATTCGTAGAAAATATAAGGGGGTGTACCTATATACATTACCCATATGTCAGTTGCTAGGTAATCATAGACTATCAAACTGGGTACCAAATCAAAGCCTAGACAAAGTACTTTTACTTATGGTACGATATGCAAATGTTCTAATTTGAATATTTATGAATATTTATGAAAACATGAGAAATAAGTGAAAAATAGTAGAAAAAATAAGAAGGGTACGTACAGCATTACCTAAATGTCAGCAGCTTACTATTCTAGACAACAAAACTTGCTGCCAAATAAAAGTTGAGAAATTAAACTTTAACCCAATAGTATAATATACAAATTATCTAATTTGCATATTCATGAATATTCATGTAAACATTAGAAATAAGATAAAAATGTAAGAAAATTTAAAGGGGTTTACGTACAACATAACCAATATGTCAGCTGCTAACTATACTAGACTTCAAAAATTGGTATAAAAAAAAAGGTGAGTCATAGTACTTTAACACAACATTCTGGTATACAAATCTAATCTACGTATTTGTTAATATAAATGAAAGCATTAAATGGGTATATCTACAAAATTACCTATATTTCATCTGCCAATTGTCCTAGACTAACAAGCTTGGTATCAAATAAATGCTAAGACATAGCACATGTTATGCTATGATCGGACATGCTAATCATTTTATGATTATATTCTTGAATTTTAATTTAAATGTTAGAAATGGGAGAAAAATGGTAATAAAGTTAAGGGGGTGTACCTTACAAAATTACTCACATCGTAGCTGCTAATATTCCTAGACTACAACATTTACTACCGACTTAAAGCTAAGACATTTTACACATCTCAATAGTCATTATGTGAAACTATCGATTTATTTTTAAATTTATTATAATGTGTATAGATTAGAAATGCGAGAAAAAACGTAGAAAAATTAATGAGGGTCCACTTCTAAAAATACTCCTTGTTCATATTTTAATTGTTCTAGACAATTAAACTTAGTATCAAATTAAGTCTGAGACATAGTATTTTATTACAATGGTTAGATATACAATCATTTAACAAACATATTCATGAATATTGATGAAAACTATAGAAAACTAAAGAAAAAATGAACACGAATCAATAAGGCTGTATCTTCAAAAAAATACTCATAAATAAACAAATTAAATAATTTGCGTATCAAACAACAATTTTATTTTCTGGACTTTAATTTGGGAACAAGCTTAGAAAGTAAGTGTGTATAAAATCTAGGATAAATAGCAGCTGAGATATGAGTAATTTTGCATGTACATCATATTATTTGTTCTCAATTTTTTCTCATTTCTAATATTTAATCAATATTCATGAATACAATGTTTAGATAATTTGCATATTGGACCATTAAGTAAACATGCTATGTATTAGCATTAAATTGGTACCAAGGCTGGTAGTATAGGATAGTAAGCTGCCGAGATGCAGATAAATTTGCATTTACACCCCCTTATTTTTTATGATTTTTCTCTTATTTCTAATGTTTTCATTAATATTCATGAATCTGCAAATTTGATAATTTGCATATCTCAGCATTGGATGAAAGTTCTTTGTCTTAACATTCAGTTGGTACCAATTTAAATGTTTCCGATGAGTTGCTGCTGAGACATGAGTCCTTTTGTAGGGACATCCCCATTTGTTAAAAGCGCATTATGCGTTGTCATGACAACCATGCAATTTCACATAGCTCAAATGGTTTTATTCTTTAGGGCACTATTTTTTCCCATTTAGGTGGTCTCCCAAAACAATTTGACACGCATTAGAAGTTTTCCTGATGGTGCAAGGTTGGTCTAATTAGACCCTAGGGTACAAAGAAATGGGCAATGCTATAAGTTTTATAGATACAAAATGTACCATATATTTGGGCATGTACATTATGACATATTTATTTTAAAACAAAACAATTTGTTGATTATCAAAGTTTTTTTTCTCTCATTTATTTCTTGAAAAGCTGGTAAACAGTCCAAAATCGTGCTTTGAATATAACTAACATTTAAATAGCAGGATACTGAATAAGGCAAGTTTATATATAATTTTATAGACTAAACAGACTTTTAATACCACGAATACGGTAATATCTTAGAATAATTATGTAAATTACCGCCAAAACCATAGACTCTAACGGTAAAACAATCTTATGACATAATACAATGGATTAGAAACATTGTCAAAAAATAAAAGATTTCAGTAATATGTCAAAGTCCATGATTTTGGCGGCCATTTTGAAAAAAATGCAAATTAGGTAATTAAGACTTCATTTCCCAGCTTGCCAACATTGGTTTTCGGATTCAGCATACCAAATTACCCCTAAAAAGGTGTCAAACTCTTTTCTTCACAAAATGCCTGTACTTGTTAACTTTTCTGATTTTTCCTGACTAATACGAATATCGTTGGCGTTTTAACATTTACTAGCATGATAAATACAGCATTTGAGAGACTTGATGCAAGAAACTTCTTTACCGGTTCTTAGCTTTTTAAGAGCAGTGAAAATTTTGTGCTCATTTGAGTTGAGCATTGAAAAAGTTTTAGAACCTCGAGGCCAGAATTATATTTTTGCATGAAAATATAGTTTTAGAGAAATAAGAAACGAGCCATTCGGATATTCTATAATGGTCACTAGAATCAATTCTTCTAATTTATGACGCCGCACAGTAGACATAAAACGTGAAAACAACGTCGTACATGTATCAACGTCGATACGACATCATAACGTCGCAACGACGTTGTTCGACGTCATATATTTGCTTGGCGGTAAAGTCTGGCAGTCTGGCCCCTAGGTTATAAAACAGAATAAATTTCGTGCTCAGTTGATTTGGGTATAAAAAAAGTTTTATAACTTTGGGGCCTGTGCTACTGGGCATTAGTCACTTCCTGAGGATTAGTCCGTAGAATTACATGCCTGGAAAGATGGCCGTTTATTTTCATCTGTGATTAGTGAATCGTCAGAAATGATTTCAAATAATGAGCCATTTGTGATCTTGTTCTTCTCTGTCTGGATCCGGCACCACATCGATGTCTCAAAGGTGTGATCAAAGTTTTCTAAGGCGAGAGTTATCTTTCCTAGCTTCTTGTTTCTGCGCCAAAAACTGTGGGAAAAAATTAAAGGAAAGTTAATGATTATCGCCATGCGAAAATAAAGATAAGTGATTATTACAATAGACATTCCAAAGGCAATTTATTCAAACATATCAAAAATGGGTGGTTAACCAAATCATATATAGATGCAGCTTAGATCATAAATTTTTGACAAAGGCGAATTGGCCTAAAATATGAAACAAATTGGAAAAGAGAAATATTATGTTAAAATGAATAAGACCGATCTCAAATATTACAATGCAAGAACTGCTGAAATATGACATATTGGTCGTTACTGTCGGCTTTATTATTCAAATAATTTTCTTATTTCTGCTTACAGGTGAACAGGTACCCTGGCAAACAGTGACCACCCATATGGGACGCAACATAATGTGACATTTATTTCACCACTGTCCGCACTATTTGCAAAGATAAAAACACTCTTCAAAAACAGATTATAAAAAATTTGACTGGCATCCCCTTAAAATACCAAATACGTGCACCAATAGTAAGAATGAAAAGGTTTAAACTCATATTAAGATTGCAGCAAACAGCAAGCTCATCGTTTTCAATCAGAATCTACTTGTGTGTGTGTGTGTGTGTGTGTGTGTGTGTGTGTGTGTGTGTGTGTGTGTGTGTGTGTGTGTTAGCTTGATTGTTTTTCACATTAAAAAGTAACACTTTTCGTGAGAAAATCAACAAAAAACATTTTGGTTTCTTCTTTGAAATATTAATCTTTACGACACTTTTCACTGGTCTAACCTTGCTGTTTGCTGCCTAATGCAACCTTGCACTGAACTTGCAGGAACATTTTACCTAATCTCTGTTAAGTGGAATAAGGCATTATCGGATTTTTGGCAATAATTAGCCGTGCTCTGGTTTGCCCCAGAGTTTACAAAGTTCTTGTAAACTTCTAGCAAATTATTTTCTACCTTTTGGATCCCGCTATCTGACAGCGAAAATCAATGGACAGGTGCTGATTAACCTTGGTAAAACCCCCGGTAAGCATACGCCTTTCTTTTCCGCAAAACACAAAAACATATGTTGAAGTATGAGTTGAAATATCCTATAGGGACATACCTTCGTTTCTTGAAAACTTTAACAACCAAGCTGCATTCACTCAAGGCATCTGCCTCGACTTTATTGAAGTAAATCGCATCATTCATAGAGCTGTTTGGAGATAGTTGTATCCAACTGGTACGTTTCTGTGCACGATTTCCCGGCTTGAGATAGGTCTTCATGTACACAAGTGAGTTCCTGTCCGAAAGTGAGAGCGTATCAATCATCTTTGTTTCAGAGAAACACACTCGTAACTCCTTAGTTGTCCTAAAATACTGGATAGATAGTCTTATTGAGGGATAGTTAATATCTGATTTGATACCAGTCACGTGATGGGTGATCTGGTTCATCGACATTAGCTTTCTGAAACTTCCTTCATGTATTTGACTTCTTGTGAGTCTACCAATAACTCTGTAGGGATCAGATGCTAAGATTTCGTCTGTCTGTTCTCGATATAACTGATCATACCCTGGACTCACGGGAACATCCAGGGCTTCCCGCTCGTCATCGAACCTTGAATCTTGCCTGTACCATTTTGTGCTTGTGGTCGTATCGACAGCTGGGATTTTCTTTTTGTCCTCTGCTGTAGGTTCACTTAGCTGGCGTGAATACCCTGAATAGTACACTTTATTTAATGATTGTGTTTTCATTAACTCTTCAGTAGCAGAAAGACGCTGTGAATAACTAGCACCGTCTGTTGTATTTTCGTCATTTGCTGTAGATTTTCTCTGACGTGGTGACGTGCTAGTAGGCACCTGTAAACGTGATGTGTCTATCACTGTCTTACTTTGATAAGGAACTTCTTCATCCTGCATCTCTTCAATCCCTGAATGCCTTGGTGAACTGCATCCACTATGACTGCGTCGTTCATAATATTCAGCGAGTTGTTGGCGTTTTTCTGCAGTTCGCCTATAGGTTGAAATTTTTTTAACTAAAGATGGAGTAGACGCACTGTGAAATCCTACCCTTGGACTGCTCCTTGCAGAAAAGCAGCGTATTGCCGGCGGTGGGCTACCTGTCGTACATTCACTGTATTGTCTATTTCTCAAAGATCGAAACATGCTGTTAACTCTTGACGGCCAAAACATTTCAACTGTGCTAGGGCCCTCCTCTGCTTCTAATTTTGGCTCTTCAGTTGAAAAAGCTTCCTTCAACCACGATGTAACTTTATCCAGGGAACTCGAAAATGATTCAAAGGGTGTTGAACTCGGTTTTGCAGCCATCTCGATTTATACTAGCAGTAGATACAACTGTTACATACGTTTGTATCAGGAGATATGATGGAAGAAATGGTGTGTGGGAATTTATATACGCCCGATTCTGTATCTACTAGCAACGACGATTAACATCTATGAGAGTTTTGTTCACAACTGTTAACAAAGATGCTAATTTGTATTCATTTTTCAGAAATATTTGTCACCACGTGATCCTGAAATTGGGCGAATAATTATTTTACGGAAAAGAATTTGCAGAATTTAAACCATCCGAATGACAGCTTTTACTATTTGAGTGACATAATTAGTTCACACATAGAGGTCGAGCATGTGAAATCAAAAAGTACCATATGAGAAGAGCAATCTGATCACGATTATGCATTTTGTGCGGATCCTATTGGTGATAGCGTGACAGTACACTTTAAACATAAGTTTAACGTTGGTTAATTTGGTTTATCATATGACGTCACGTCTGGGAGTAAAATAACGCCATGCAATAAAATCGATAAACCACTAGCGTTTTATAGATTTACGGGAAACGTTATGACGTCCATAACAAAGTTGCGTACATAATGACGAAATTATAACTTTTTACGGCAGAATTGAGATTTCAAAATAATCTTAATGTCATATGATAAATAGAATCTACCATTTGTGCTCTTGTATTATTGAATTTATTAAACTCGTTGCGAAAAGAGATAAAATGCTCGGCAAGACTCGCATTTTATCTCTTTCCCCCAACTCGTTTAATAAATTTAATAAAACATGAGCTCTCATGTAAGATCTTCTATGTCCACTGAACTGCCACTGATTCGGTTTGACCGTTCACCGGCATTAAAAATGATTTTTGTTCAATTATTTTGATCTGGAGAATAAGGCCAGAAGTTTTTTATTAGTTGATTTGCGAGGATTTTTTTTCAGATTTAGGGTCGGGGGGGGGGACGAAAAAAAATAAATAAAAAAGCTCTGAAAATGACCAGTCAACTGGTCATTTTCAGAGCTTTTTTTTAATATCTCCAGAAAAAAAAACAGTAAAACTGGTAAGGCAAATCAACAGACTGTATTAAATCTTTAAATATTTTATTATTTTCCTAAAAATCTGGACAGGACAATCACTTTTAACAGTGTCACTCTCAAAATTCACTGGCAGAACCACAAAAAAAAATCAACGAAACAAATAATATTTAGAGTCGGCGGATAAAATTAAAAAAAAAAATAGAAATGAATTTTTATTTTTTTCCTACTTTCCGGAAAATTACAGTAGGAGGGTTCGTAAATCAACTAATAAAAAATCTGGCCTAACTAAAGCAGCAACAGGTAATTGTTTTTAACTTTTATCACTGGATACATGTTGGTCTTAAGTTGTTTAGGTATGAAAATAAATGAATGTTTACACCTAAAGGGTTGGGATCTCAGCTGATACCCATTTTGGTGTTAACTTACACGCACTTTGTACAGTATAGACAATATCGCAGCAATAATTTTAATCTAATTGAGGCACGATGGACAATTAATGAGGTTTGACTACTTTTACACTAATTTCAAGATCCGCCTCTGTTGGACATAAACTAGATGTGGGTTACTCGATGGGGTCATTTGCAACATTATACGCTTACATTAGATAAAACATAGAATTTTTTTTTTTTATCTTGATGTTCAATTTAATTTAAATGTCATTTGATACATAGAAACTAACATGAGCGCTCACATATTTTTAAAAAGTGATGAAATGCTCGGAAACTCTCGCATTTTATCTTTTGTCCCCAACTCGTTTCATAAATTCAATAAAACATTAGCACTCATGTAATATCGTCTATTCATATCATTTTGGAAATCTACAGCCAGGGAAAGCCAGATTTAGAAAAAAATATATATGCTAGTTATACCAGTCTTCGTGGTATTAACGTTTCAAAGTAAAATCTAGTCATGGCATATAATTAGTTTCTGAATAAATATTTAAAGGATACATATCTCCGCTATATTTGATAATCATTACTCACAATTAATGTACTGACATATTAAAGGTAAGAAAGAGAGCAAGATCAGGAATCGATACAATCAAGCACCACACCTGACCGAGGATACCAATAGGAAAGTGACAAATTCACAATAAGACACCACAAGCGAGAGCCAAGAGGTCAGCCCTTTCAGAGCAGGTGACCACAAGGCATCAATAAACAGACGCGCACTAAAGCATAACAAATACAAGACAGAAATAACATAAATGATCCACAAAGAAGCACTGCCTAGGAACGGTCAGTAAAATATTTTACTGGAGGGCTTAAACCAATTTCACATTGCGGCAACCTCATCCTAAGTTCAGATTGATTCCAGTCTGCGTCACTTTCAAACCAGCACCGATTTTCGTGGTAACCGTAGCATATCCAGGTTTGTGTAACGGTTGCCGATTTTTTGTAAATAAAATGCTACCAAGTTATAGTCTAATGGGCTGTCAGTCATTTTTTACCGAAACAAACTTTTAATTTATTTATGTGACAATCAAATTAAGCTGCCTGTTGTCATTATGCATTTTGAACGGCATTTCGCCTTTCATTTAGTATATAATTAAATTTTTCCAGAAAACCTGAAACAAATTCTAGGTTTCACCAGTAAATTTAGGTAAGGTCGGGTTACCCTAAACACAGGTATTTTTTTATTTTGCCGTATCAGTAACTTTGCCCACTCCTTCTTAAAGGTTGCACGTAAATCTAGCATTGGTGACAAAATTTTTCATGTGTAAAGTGCTCTCTTAATGCTATATTTTGTTAGAACATTCGACGTTTTCTACAACTTGTTCCATGAATTACCTTATAACCTTTATCGGTTTTGCATGTTACCAAAATTAAGTATATTAGGGAGTTCGAAAACAAGGGTTTACCGTAGCATATAACCATATTAAGAGGGACAATGTTTATTGAACTCCTACTTATGTTATAAATGTGCTAATCATCATGATCATAATTGATCATCAGTCAGGGCACATACTTGTTTAAGTTATTTTCAGATAGGAATCCCTTCTGGTCACGTTTACTAAATTTACTTTGTTTTGTGCAAAATTATTGACATTTAATGCAAGACTTCGAATTCAGAAGCCCTAAAATACCAGAAAAAAGCCATAAAATTGATCAACTTTGGTCAATTACTGGTATATTGTACCTCAAATGGAACACAGTTTTTCGTTTTTAAAATTTTACATGAAGGTATCTTCACCCTGAAAATTTGCATGCGCATAGGTATAGCCAAACCCTAACTAGATTTAAATTTTGGCGGAGAATGATATCAATGTTACTGCTCTGATATCTTGTAAAAATAAATAACTTGGTTTTTGTTGGAATGAAAATACCCGGTTAGTACCCATGTTTGTACTGTCAGTGCAATACCCCTTGGATAGATATCGAAGTATTTGCTCAGCTATAAAATGTCCATTAGAGATTACAGCAGACGATTATTTTGTAACATCAAATGGTGCGGTTTACGATGCAATCCAAGCTGCTTATATAGTTCTACAGATAATGGGTTATAAACGCGTTTCATGCCTACCAAGTACCATCATTTTGCCTGCTATCGTCTGGCTACCCTAATTGTATGTTTTGTTCATGTGTCTGTATGTGCAAGCGTACAACTAGAAATGCACAGGCCTGAAAATACGAATAAGATTACAGATGTACGGGCACTTACATGTACTTCATTTCATTTTAAATTTAACTTTTACTGCTTCTTTATATGATGGAACATATGCATGTTTTCATATGTGAGTGGTGAGGTCAATAAGCAGACTCATTCATGTAATAGTTAGGCAAATGGGCGCTTCCAACTAAGAGGGCATTTTGGGTAGTAGACATCTATAAATGTAGCCTTTCGTTTGTGTCACCATCTTTGTGACATGTTTAGATAACTGGAATATTGTTGACTATGCTGATAAACAGCAACGCAAGCCAAAATACAGCTACATTTTAAACCCACTGATATGATGCATTGTAAATTGTCTTATATTAGTATATACATAGTTTTATATTCAACTGATAGTCATTGATCCATATCGCTCAAGATACAAGAAGGGAATGTTATTTGGCATAAAACATTAAGAATGTTAAAATTCCATCCTATCCCAGCATTTATGAAAACGTATACAAACTTCAAAAAATTATTTTTGGTTAGGGTTTTTTTGGTTAAAATATATTTTTCGAATTAAATTTAAAATTCCAATTTAAGATTTAATGCTATTGCCAAAAACAGTGTTCCATTTAAAGGGCTATACTCAAGTAGTATGTATTTCCTTTTTTGCCTGCTATTTTGTTTTTTCCTGAAAGTTCAACCCCATAATCAATATTTAAACTCTACGCGCATTAAAATTATCATTGCGCTCTGTTCCTTCAAGTTTTGACCCTTTCTATACATAATCACTTAACGGAAGGGTTTTCATTATGAAAGTCATCTTAACAATGTTATTAATCACCTATTACAGTGATTTATTACTTAAGTTACTTGAATCAGTGATCAGCAAACTTTTTATCTTAATCATTTGGGCAAGTCAACTTTTTCAGTTTTCATCCTTTAAGAAAGAAAAAAATACAAAAGGTATTTTCTGGTGAAAAAAATGTGGATATGAGTGATAAAAAAAATCACTTGTTTCAGTAAGTGCCCCGACATGATAATATGGCAGGGAGCTCAGTGGTTAAGTGATAGAGTGTTTGACTCGAGACTGAGGGGCCACGGGTTCGAGCCTCACCAGCGTCACTGCACTGTGTACTTTTAGCAAGACACATTAATCCTAGCTTATAGTATTATTAGTACTGGTTCAACTCAAAAAGACCTGCCCCTACATAACTGACAGATTGTTGATGGGACGTAAAGAATCAAAACAAACAAACAAACAAAAACATGATAATATGGGAGTAGCAGTTAGCAGCATTTTTAAAGACTTGCTAACTCGAATTGACAGTGATAACCGATTCGTGGGCAAGAGTGTTTAACTCTTAACCTACTACTGTCGTCTGCTGATCACCTTTGCAAAACAGTTAGGACCCAGTTTAGGCCCGACAAAACGTCTGGCCTGATCTTGATCCAAATATTTGATGGTATTTCGGAGAGCATATTTCTAAAAAGTTAATGTAAAAAGGCAAGCAGACGACAAAAAAACATGCAAAATTACCAAGTACATGTAGGCTAAGCGTTATGAAATCTATCGAAATGTGACGTCCAAAGGATAGCAGTTTGGCACCGCGAGATGTTGTCGTTGAGTAGGTCAGCTATCACACTAGGCCACTCCTTGACATGCAGCCACGTCGTTAGAAAACCCGACTGATTTTGGTTGGTGTACATCAACAGCTATGGAACGGATCAGCCTGCACATCCACTTGGTCTGATGAGAGCATTTGCTAGTCACTGTCTGTAAAGTTTGCTTTATATACAAGCTAGATCACCATTTCGAGATTCTAGCTAGTCTCTGTACATGTAGCTGTGAAAATATAACTTTCCATGAATCGAACCCGTCACACTGTGCTAGACCGCCCAGAGCATACATGTATGACACAGGGGCGTAGCTAGTCTAAAATTCAAAGTACGGACTTTTGGAACAGACTGAATGCATACAAAAAAGGAACATATACAAACAGCGTAGACCCAGATGAGTCGCCACAAAACGCTGCGTCTCATCAGGTTCTGGACTGTTTGCCAAGATAAGCATACTCTTCCCAATGTTAGACTATAAAAAATGTATACGATCAGGCCCTCATTCACTTTGCTTTAATTTGTGAGAAATCATCAAAGGGTGATACCAACATCATCACAAATTCTGTCAAAGATTGATATTGGTTTTACGCACACGTTCAAGAATCCATATGATTTGTTTAAGAATATTCCTATATTTTGGTCCAAATGTGTACGCAAATGCGTTTTTGCGAATACGTAGCTACGCCCCTATGACAATGCAGCTCACTTTTAAGCTCTTTACATTGTCAATTGCTGTACATGTACAATGTATAAAGTTTAATGTTACTGTTCATTCACGATATCTTAGCTCAAAGAAACCTTAATTAAGGTGGATTTTACCATTACATCAATATAGGTAGCTTCCTCATATTCTTAGATAAATATGGTATTAAGCTACATAGACGTGATGCATTTACCAATCAATCTGTGTGGTGTAGAGGATAGCGTGGAGAACTATCAAACATATTTGATGCCATCTTGACTCAAGTCATTTTTTTTTCATTGCTTCGCGATTCCAGCCAATTGGCTTATCAACTCGCTGGTTATATAGTTGACCTCTAACTACGTTCAGGTATAGTGAATCCTGAAGCCGGATCCCACACCTTTAGTGGCCTAAGGGGACCAACTATCATGTGCCCTTAAGTTTCGATTCAATGGCTCCACAGCATTCTACCTCTAACGTAGGAGGGGACACATTCAGAGATAATTCTTCAAAAAACAATCTACTTATAGAATTTTGGTTACTCAGAATCTCTCTGTTGTGTCAAAAATGGAGTTGTTCGTTTCAAGTTCACAAAATAAAACAATTTCAGCGGTCCCATTTTTAAAACTACAGCCTAACCCTATAAGCAGGCCATTAGCCCTCACCCGTGGGTGTATGGCTAACGACTCCCATGCGGTTAGGATGGATCCGCTCTTCTAAACAACCACACTCAAAATATGTGAAATAAAGAAGTATTTTTAGTGACTGGCCTATGTCAGCGCTAAACATTACCTCATATGCCAAAACGAACAAACCCATGCATGACAAAAAATCTACAGTACGTCACCCTGGTTTGCGACGCTAATGTAGCCGAAACATCGAGAACCTGTGGACTTTTTCCCTTTCAGGTCATGTAATCCAGATAGTTTCAAGGTTTACAAATGCTGATACTTATTCTCTTTGAAATTCCAGGAAAACGTTGAAAGACGCGGTGCAGACGTAACGTTTGGACGTCGTGTCGGACATCACCCTGTCCACGTGCTAATTTTGTACTTGCACACCGTATCAGTAGTAAACAAATAATTATGACCTATCCTCAAACATAATATTAACATAAATATTGCGAAATTTCTTTCTGCTGTTTTATGCGTGAATAATGCACAATATTTCTACATGTATTTTGGCGAAAAACCACCTAATCTCTAAACGTACATGTCAGCTATCACCTTATTTATGTGAGTGTGTTTAGTGTATGCACCTACCCCTTAACTTGCATATGCGCTGGATATAACCCGATGTGACACACACAGGTTGCTACAGAAAGCCGACTATCTCTGGAAGTCAAATCCTCTTTCCAAACCACGCAATATAAGTCACAACAACTCAAAACCTAATTGCTAAAATGTTTATCCACCTATCGGTCTCCGGTAAATCCACCAGCATGCAATTATGGTTTAATGTGCAGATCCCACATAGCCTGTGACCACCTTTGGCCGTAATAGCCCTTCGAGTCCATCCGGACAGCACTACTACAGCCGCCAGAATGGTCCCAAAGGATTTTAGGCACTACGCATGTGCGTAGATTGATACGCAAGTGCGTAACATTCGCTTTTTTTGCCGAAAAAAGCGGTTCGTTATTGGTAACGTCCGAAAGAACCCGTACACGGAATGCTGGTCGATTCAACAGACGACAAAATAGAAATCAGTCTATCACTACTCAACCGACGAGGAAGCAAGGCCTATGCTTTTCGTGTGGTCGATCAGGTCACTGGCGGGTCGACTGTCCTAAACAGATGGTGGAGTTGACAGACAGAAATAAAAACACACAGATGAGTATTTATTCATATTTTCGTAAAGCAGATGAATGTGGTTTAGATGAGTACTGAGTCAATATTGTCTAAAGTATTATCCCCAGTTGGAAAGTTAAGATCAGCGGTAAGGCATTGGGAAGATTCAGGGGCGTGTAATCAGATATTGGAGATTATACGCGACAGTTATAAACGACCTTTCAAAACTATGCCCAGTCAGGTAAGTTTACGTAATAATAAATCAGCTCGAGAAAATCCTGAATTTGTCATGTAAGAAAAACACAACTAAGTCTTGTTGTTGAAAAAGTGTATTAGTGAAACACATTTTATCCCAAATATTGTAAATTCCCTGACAGTTGCAATAAACAAAGCAGATAAGCTTAGGCTAGTTCTTGATTGTAGGCACATAAATCCGCATCTGTTTAAATTCAAATGCTGTTATGAAGATCAAAAAATTTCATCAGAATTGTTTGAAAAAGGAGATTTTTTGTTTTCTTTTTGACTTGAGAGCTTCATATCATCACATAGAGATTTTTCAGGGTCACCATACTTATTTTGGGTTTCAGTGGACTGAAAAGGCATAACAAAGTATTATGTCTTCAATGTTCTGGCATTCGGTTTGAGTTCTGCGGGGTATATTTTTAGGCAGGGTTTGCATACAGTTATAAAGTCTTAGCGAGCAAAAGGTAAAAAAGTAATCACTTTCCTGGATGATGGCATAGGGGGTGCTAAAGTTGAGAAAGAAGCAAGAAAATTGAGTTGTTTTGTTAGGAAGATATTCAAAAGTTTGGGTTTTTATTAGCCGAAGAGAAGTGCATGTGGGATCCATCTCCAATAGCAACATGGTTGGGTCATGTTTGGAACATGTTTGGAACATGTTTTCTTGTACAGTGAAGGTAACTGATGAAAGAATTGAGAAACTTGATAGTACATTAGATTTTTTCATTGTTACGACATAAAGCCGGTCAGGAAGGAAGAGGGGAAATCTTATTGGAAAATTTCTTAATGCGATTACGATGCTACCAGGGAAAAATAATGCACACAATTAGCAAAAACTTTTCAGTACTTTATGTACTAAGAAAACATCAACAACACATTAATATACAATGACACCACCTACGCTGTCATTTCTGGCTCATTGACCATCCTATACTAGGGCAAGTTGCCACTCTAAGATCATTTCAATTAGAATCAATCTTAGAGTGTCCTGCTCTAGATGTACGTCAACTAGTCAGAAATAAGAGACGTAAAGAATATGATTCACATATAACTTAAGTTCTCAGAAAAAAATTGGGCCCTTTAATACTTCATTATCGTATTGATGATTACTCTTGGGATTATATGCGTCTCGCGAACACTATAACTCTTGGTATTACAGGCGTCTCGCGAACACTATATCTTCTTAGCCGCACATTGTCTACTTCTGTCAATCGGCGCTGAGATAATAGGAATGTGATCAATCCTGTGTTTTGGACGTCACCTTATTCGCATAGAATTTCTTGCGCGGAACGTTGATCGTTTTTTTTAGTATATAGACGTCAAGTTCATTATAAGTGGCTCTTCCTATATAACGGTTCCTGATCGTATCCCCACGTTGGGACGTCAGATTCACTTATAACAATTCCAGGCGGTTGGCTCTCAACTCGGTCTTGTCTACGTAGCTGGTCGTAAAAGTTAGGGTCTGATTCCACGCTGTTCTTGGCCTGAGGGGACAGCTAATAAGTGCCCTCAGGTATCAATCTTGCAGCTCACCAACATTCAGCCTCCAACGTAGGAGGGGACACAAATCAGAGACGATTCTGCAAAAAACAATCTACTTTTAGAATCTCAGAATCACTCTGTTGCGTCAATAATGGAGTTGTTCGTTTGAAGTTCACAACAATAGAAATAATTTCAGTGGTCTTATTTTTTTAAATTACAGCCTAACCCTATAAGGGCGTGATTAGCCCTCACCCGTGGGTGTATGGCTAACGGCTCCCATGCGGTTAGGATGGATCGGCTCTTCTAAATATCCACACTCAAAATCATGTAATAGAGAAGTATTTGTAGTGACTGGCCTATGTCAGCACTAAACAATACCTCCTATGCCAAAGGAACAAACCCATACGTTACAAAATTTTCAATACGCTGTCGTAACGTCACCCTGGTTGAGACGCTATCGCAGCCGAAACATCAAGATCCTGTGGCCCTTTTTCCCTTCAAGGTCATGCAATCTAGATAGTTTCGAGGTTTACAAATACTGATACCAATTCTCTTAAAACTCCAGGAAAACGTTGAACAGTGAGGTGCCGACGTAACGTTTGGATGTTTACGTCGGACATCACCCTGCCCACGCGCTAATTTCATACATGTATAACGTATCAGTTGTAAACAACTAATTATGACCTCTCGTCAAACATATTTACATCAATATTGACGGATTACATTCTGCTGTTTTATGCGTGTAAAACGTACAATATTTTTATCCTTTATTTTGGTGTAACAAACACCTACCTAATCTCTAAACATACATGTCAGCTATCACCTTATTTATGTAAGTGTGTTGTAGTGTATGCACCTAACCCTTATTCTTATATGCATCAGATATAACTCGAGGTGACATATACAGGTCGCTAGAGAAAGTCGACTATCACTGGCAGTTAAATCGTCTTTCCAACAACGCCGTATAAATCACAACAACTTAAAAATCTAGCTGCTAAAATTGTTTTTCACCTATCGGTCCCTGGTAAATCTTTCAGCATACCATTATAGTTTTATGTGCAGACCCAACATGGCCTGTGACTACTTTTGGCCAAAATAACCCGTCGAGTCCATCCGGACATCTTTACTATAGCCGCCAGAATGGTCCCACCAGATTTTTAGGCACTATGCATGTGCGTAGCTTCATACGCAAGTGCGTAACAATCGCTGTTTTCGAAAAAAAAACAGGACGTTATTGATAACACCCGATATAACTCGTACACTGAATGCTGGCCGATTCAACAGACGACAAAAAAAGAAAACAAGAGACTTATTATTTCAATACAATGTGACATGCTAGAGACACCGCGATTCAATGCAATAACACAAATCGCCATAGCCCTGTCATGTACAATTTCAACACAGTCAAATATATATAACTTCACGTACCTTTCTATAATAATGAATAGCGTCTCTATATCGTACCTCTCTACAGTATTTTTAAAATGTCCCATAACAAGAATGGGAAATTCCATCCTTTATATAGTGAAAAGTGCACAAGATCTCCAAGATCTTCAAGAAAAGTAACAAAATCGTGCAAGCGTTACTAAATAAAGACACAATGAATTCCATCTCAGACAAACCGCCCTTTTATAGGGACTATTAGTAGAAATGGTACCGTATCATGGTTCGAATAGGTGACCAGGTGCATACCTAAACCTTTGCGTATTTGTGCGTATACGCAACCATCACTGATTCTGTTGTTCCATATATTCTGCATCGTAATACAGGTTAGTAACAGAAATTTGTTATTCAGGGCGAAACAGGTCGCAGGACTGGTAGGTCAAATCATCTCTATGCAAACTGGTATTGGGCCTTTGTTCGTTTGAGAACACGGACTTTATACAGCTGTTTGTTGGCAAGAGTTAGTTGGGATTCCCCTGTCATGATACAACTAAATGCTTATCATGAGTAAAAGTTCTGGAAGGAAAATCTGAAAAAGATAAACGGTAGAGCGTTTGTTGGCATTGAGGCCACAGACAAAGTGATGTTCAGTGATGCATCTGGATCAGGTTTTGGCGGTTTTATTGAGCACTTGACCGATAGTGAGTTAATAGGAAGTTGGTCTGAAGATGAAAGTGGCAAAAGTTCGACCTGGCGTGAGTTAGAAGCCTAAGAAGGCTTGTGGAGCATTGGAAAGAGAGCCAGAAAGGGCTGTCTGTGGTTATTAATACAGACAGTAAAAATGTATCTTCTATTTTAAATGTGGGTAGTTGTGTTTCTGAGTTGCAAGAGAGCGCACTCAAAATACACGGTAGGTGTAGGGACAAACATATAGATTTAATTCCCAGGTGGATAGCCAGACAAGAAAATAAAGAGGCAGATTATTTAAGCAGATGTTCTGACTCTGATGATTGGGCCATTCAGAGGTGGGTATTTAACTGGTTAGATACACTGTGGGGCTCGCACACGTATGACAGATTTGCATCAGATTATAATGCAAAGTGTAAATTATTCAGTTCAAGGTGGTGGTGTCCTGGTACTGCAGCCATAGACGCATTTTCGATCAGTTGGAACGAACACAACAGCTAGTTGGTTCCACCGCCTAGATTGATTTCTAAGTGCTTGAAGAAACTGGTAAACGATGGTGGAAGAGGCACATTGATAGCTCCTAAATGGTTGTCTGCTCCGTTCTGGCCTCTGTTCTATCCAGATGGTAAAACTAGTGCCACGTTTATAGTTGACAGTTTAGAGTTGCCACAAAGTATTTTTCCTGACAAAGGCAGGGGTAAAACTAGCGTTTTTAGTGGTCATTTGCTGAAATTGAAGTTAGTGGCTTTCAGAATAAATGGTAAAGCTTAATACTTGGCATTTTAAATAACAATGCAATGTTGAATATTTTCATCAGACTTTTCTCGCTTAATACATGTAAAAAAAAGGTTTTTATAACAGGCAGATTAATCAGTGTATGGAGCTGTTTGTTATTATTCTTTTTTTCTCCAAAGAAAAGATGCGACCATTTAAATTCATGATTGGTATTAAGACGAAAGGCAAAAATGTTTTTATCGCTGAATAGTGCTGTCTTTGTAGAACAATTGTCCTGTAAAATTATGTTAATCTGTCTTTATGACCTGTTTTTCAGTGATTGGTTTGAAAGACAAAATCTTGGCAGACATACAAGAAACAGGCTTAGCCCATCAGACGTTTCCTTTTCTCGCTTCCAAGATGGCAGAGTATATCATAAAGTCTAAAAGTGAGAACACGGTATCGAAATATTTTTTACTCATTTAAACGCTGGGAACAGTTTATTGTGTCAAAAGGTGGAAACGCATTACCAGCTAGTCCAAGTCACATTGCTTTATATTTGACTGACCTACTAGATAGGAATAAATCTGAAAGTGTATTAACGTCAGCTCTATATGGAAAAAAATGGGTACATAAAATACGTGGTTTAAATGATCCTACGAATATAATTTTTGTGACAAATTTAGTTGAAGCATTTAAACGTATCAGTAAGAAAATCGTCAGAAAAAAAAAGCAGCCAGTAACTTCGTATATGATTAAGGCTCTTTGTGCCAGATATTCAGCATCAAATGAATTATCAGAGGTCAGAGACCTGTGTATGATTTTATTAGGCTTTAGTGGGTTTTAAAGATTTGATGAGCTGAGTTCATTGAGATGTAACGATATCAGTATTTTTGAGAGCTATTTTATTCTTAAAATACGAAAGAGCAAGACAGACCAGTATCGATTCGGTGACGAAATTCCAATTAGTGAAGGCTCGTCTATTGCTTGTCCTTTGAGCATGTTAAAACGTTACATATTATTGAGCAAACAAGATTGCAAATCGACAAAACATTTGTTTCGTCCTGCTTTTCGAGCTGGTAAGTCTTGTGCTTTAATTCATAAGGACAAAGCACTTAGCTATACGGGAGCCAGAGAGTGTATCGTAGGGAGGCTAAAGGAGGTAGATTCTGAAATTGATGTTGGTTTGCATTCCATGAGAGCTTGTGGCGCTACAGAGGCAGCCAATGCTGGTGTTAGCGATCGCTGTTAGCGACATGGCAGCTGGAGAAGCAAAAAAGGCAAAGATGACTACGTAGCTGACTCCTTGGAATGCAGATTAACAGTATCAAAATATCTTAAAATTTAGATCAAACAATCACCTGATGCTTTGTCTCAGCCAGTTCTTTTCTGTTCTACACGACTTGACTGGTATTGCAAAATTGTGTTGCTTTTTGATTTATAGTCAGTTAAGTTAAGACTTTCAACTTTCAAGCGTTTCTGAAGGAATAGCATGAAATTCTTGTCTTGACGTATCACCTTATTGAGGGTGTAAAAGATTTGTTAAAAGTATTCATGAGCATGATTTTCTCGTGGTCGGATACGATGATTATTAGCGAGGTATTGTACAGGTTCATTCTACCTGTCGCAGTCGTATAGGCAACATTAAACTACAATACGTAATTTAAAAGATTTAATGGATTTCTGATCAAATGAATTACTTTATATATGAAATAGTTTTTTCAAGAGAATATCACATTGACGTCTGACGTCTGATATGATGCGTCAGACGTCGGTGTGATTTCATCTTGATTTCCTTTTATACAATGAAACAGAATGGGTCCATCATTCTTAACCGCGCTCGCATGGCGTTATAGGCTAACGCTATCCTATGGACATGGTTTCCAGAGTTTTTTTTCCAAAAAGAGTTTTTTATCTCTGGATTTTTCCCGGGTGGCGACGTCGTAGCTGGAAATTTGTTTCTTACAGTACACTCATATATATACGTTGAAAATATTGAGTCATTGTACAACTACTTGTAACATAGAACACGTTGTTTTACATGTCTTATCAAACTGTATCTTCAACCGCTTATTACACGACTCGACTGGTATTGCAAAATTGTGTTGCTTTTTATTTATAGTCAGTTAAGTTAAGACATAAGAACTACTTACCTCATTTGACTCTTCATAGTAAACTCACAGTAAAAGAACACAATGAAACGAAAGTCACTTTTATTTGAAAAATATTGATTGTCAAATTTAGCTCAGGAATTCTACCACATACAGGGAATGTCCAATCTAGCATATTCTGAAAGGATAGACCCATGCAGAAAATTTTACAACTACCAAAACAAAGACCAGTTTGCATATTTGTATGCTCCAAAATGTTTCTCTAACTTGCTTCAACTGTTTTTTACAGTAACACACACACACGCACGTGCGCACGCACACACATACGCACCAATATGTATTTTGACTGCGTAACACTTATATAAACATCTTTTGAATGCAAATGCAGGATTTAGCGAAAGTATTATCATTTTCAATCACACAAAAATATATTATTAAGTGCTTTCATATAGGTATATCGTTTTATGCAGTAATAATCGCGCTTATTCCTGTATTTTTGTATTTAAATGGTGTTTATCATGTCGACCTGATTGGAATGAATGGAGCGCAGCTACCTATAGTGGAATGAAACGGAGCTGAACGATATTTATAGGTAAACCAGAGCAGAACTACCGATGAACGCGAACGGAACGCGAGCGGACCCACCTATGAATGCGAGCTAAACGGACCTGGACCCATTCATTGGTGACTTTGACGGCTGGCGGTACTGTAGAACATGGCCATCTTATGTGTGTCGGACCCAGATCCCATGTGAGGTTGGGCGTAGTCCTGGAGACCTATGTGCCCTTAGTAAAGCTGGTCTCACCCCATTTGAGCCAGGTCCTGTCTAACACGTATGTGACCAGTCGTTTCCTAAATATGGTGTGCTGTATCCCCAATAAGATGTGTTGTGACCATCCTCTTTAATGTCATGTCAGTCAACTTTTGAAGTGGATGATGGTGTCTCTGTAAGATGGGTTGTAGTCCACTTTTGAGGTCAGCTTAAATGGGTTAAAGGAATGAAATGTCAGGCATAGTCGTACCTCCCATAACACATTTACGCACGTTCGTAATAAAATTGTACATTTTCAAAGGAAATCAGATAATGTGGAAATATAGGGTAAAGTCGGGTTAATATGGACGGTCGGCTAAATTCGGACAGCGACCTTGTTTGTTTCATATTTTGATTATTGGAATGAAAAATAAACTAACTAAGCAAACAGTGAAAATTCTGATGAGACGGCTTATAAGGAGCCGTCTCATCTGGATTTCCACTGATTGCAAATGTATGTCCGAAATTACCTGATGTCCGAAGTTACCCGACTTTACCCTTGACCCTAGTTTCCATATTATTAGGGACTTCTCATAAGGTAAGAAAGGTGGCAAAGATCAGGAATCAATACACTCAAGTACTACATCTAACCCAGGATACCACATGGGAAAGTGACAAAAACACAATTAAACACCACAAACAAGAGCCAAGAACTCAGCCCTTTCCCTGCAGGTGATCACAAGCCAGCAATGAACAGACGCGAAAGCATGAAAAACACAAGACATAAATAACACAAATGATCCACAAAAGAGGTACCGCCTTGGAACGTTCAGTAAAAATATTTTACTGGGGGGGGGGGGGGCTTAAACCGGTTTCACGACGCCAACCTCATCCTTATTTTTATCTGCAACAGTATCACGGACGGTGTATCTTGTTGAGTTTATTCCCCTGTGTAGTGCACTGTCACTTGTATATTAAAGTTTAGCACTACTGTCGGGCCAACCAAGAGTGACAGTGACGTAATATTTTGTTTATAATTGTTAAGTAAAACATTAACTTGTACACTCCACTTGACCTCACGCGAATCGATATATCACTTGTGTATTAATCCTATCCTGCGGATAGGATTAATGCACAAGTGATCTATCGGTTATAAGTAACTGATAACTTTGTAAACAAAGCATGACGTCACTGTCACTCTTGGCTGGCAGGACCCTTCTAGCTGTTCTCCTTGGTCCACTTAAGGTTCTAAAGGAGAAAATAGACCTAGATGCATTTAAAAATGGTCGTCTTTGAAAGACAATTGTTTAGTATTTCATATTTTTGCATTTTAGACTTTGTTGACCTTGACCTAATTTCTTTGGTTGTACTGGTCTGTATGAAGAACAAATACACTTTTGAAGAACTTATTAATAGCATAAAACATGTTTGCATTTTATTTTGTATTATAAGTTGGGCTTATTAATGTCTGTGAAGCCCTTCAATCCTTAAATATATTTGTATGAAATAATTCAGCTCTACAGTGTAATTGTAGGATAATTATTTTATTCTTAAATAAAAACTCTAATGCCAAAAATAAAAAAAAAATATGTCAACAGAAAATGTTAATCAATGTAACTTAACATTCTAACACAAACAGAAAATGACAAACACATAGGAGCTAGAATGCATTTTAAGTAAAATTATTTTTAGGATAATCATTTCATTCTTAAGCAAAAACTCCAATGCCAAAGATAAATAAAAGACAAACAGAAAAAAAACATGTTAAGCAATGTTTACGTTCTAAAACAAACAAAAATGACAAACACATAGAAGCTAGAATACAATCTAAAGTAAAATTATATTTGTATGTTAATTATTCCATTCTAAAGCAAAAACTCAAACGCCAAAAATTAATTAAAGATCAACGAAAATGTTAAAGCTGCATAGTCTGTAGCTTTTGATCTTTTAATTTTTCAAATAATGTTTCTATTTCTCAAGACCACAGTAAAAAACTAAAATTCAGATATACATTTTACCAATATCGTAATGTTTTTACAAATTATCAGTATCAAAACAACAGCATTTAAGTTAAAACTTGACTGTCTATAATTATTGGAGGGACGCAAATAATTACCAACAAGAGAAAAAACACCTGTTTTTATAAGATAATTCACTTTACCATGCAATTTTCAGCTATAGTGAACAGATTTATTGTGAAAACTTAACTTATTTCTGCTTTCACAAATGATTTATAAAGAAGCTAAAATTTTTCGAACATGTTCATAGTTGCAGACTCAGTCTCTTTTATTAATGTTAACGTTCTAACACAACCAAAAAACGACACGAACTCATAGATGCTAGATTGCAATTAAAGTAAAGCAAGCACCTGTCTCTTTTTAATCATGCTTATTGGCTAAATTCTGTTGATGTTAAAACACATACATTATTTTAGTCGCCATGGTGTAGGGGATAAACCTATGTCTTGTAAACCAAGTATCGCAGGTTCAATTCCCGGCTTCTCCATAAAACCACTTTCGGTTGAGCCTTCGGGAGTTCCCACCATAAAATAAACACACAAATCATAAACCCTCCAGGCCCTGTACTGGTTACTACCCATGGAAATGCCACAAACAGTTTTTTTACATTATTTTAGTTTGCACGGAGGCTTCATAACGTATCCAATGTAATATTACAGGGAAATAATAGTGGCCCAATGACTGATGATGGTATTATGTCATGGTTGTCATTGAGTTTCTGGTCTGACCCACCGTCGTGCAATTATAAGGGAAACCAAAGTTATAAACAAGGTATTGGATCATAACCAAGATTGTTCACAATCGCATATTCTCGCATCCTTGGTAACCAAGGTGTGACCCATTCCATACCCACTTCATTCAATGATGAATGGTACGGAATGGGTCACACCTGGATTACCAAGGATGATATACTCATGGTGTACCCCGCACCTAAACCATATTTTTGTTTTTACTTTTTTATTCCTACAACTAGTTAACCTGATTGTTTTATAGAACGAGAGCTTTATGTTTTTTTTACTTTATCAAACGAGTTGGGAAAATGCTTGCCGATCCTTATGACGTCTTTTTGCAAAGAATGTAATATATGCAATAAAATGTTACATTCTTTTTATCACATGAAAATAAAAGTACCTATAACATTGCATTTTTACTTTTAAACGTGTGTGCACAATGTTGTTATGAACGTCATTACATAGCGTGACAAAATATGTTGTCACTAGTGGTTTATCGAGTTTAGTATATGGCCTTATATCATTCCGAGACATGACTTCATGTTTTAAAAGTATAAAGATAAAGAGATACTTTTCCATTGTTTGTAACCACTTAATTTGTAATGAATCATAAATAAAACACTAATTGGCAATATTTCTCCTTTGGCAAAACTAATCCCAGTCTCTCTTACATTTATGCAAGTCCATATACGCAGTCGATCATTTAATCCATGTATATCTGTTCAACTAATGTATGTGCCATACCCGTGAATCTGTCCAGCGAATATCCAATTAATACTATTAAATATTTAATAATATGAACATTCTACTTACATGTATCTTCACCAGTCTTCTGCAGAATTTTACGTTCAGGAAATAGGCTACTTGATTAGTAGTATGGGCGCCACTATAGATCCAAGTTTCAAAAAAAGGTCCCTTATGACCATACAAAATCTTGTAAAAAGGTCCCTTTTTACCACACAATGAATGTTGTAGAATTTTTGCATCAAGGTCAAGGTCACTCTTGAAATAACGTCATTGGCTATTTTCTATTTTTAGTAACTGTTGTCATACACGTTCAGAACTGCGCTTGAAAATCAATTTTAATGACCTCTATAAAATAAGTGCAATAAAATGCACCTGACCAATTCTAGTGTCCCTTATGACCACACAAAATCAAAGCTTATTGACATAAAGACTGAATATGTAAGATAAATACCTACCGGCCGCGTACCGAGTGCAGATACTTGTCTGTCTGCGGATCCAGGGGTCGCGAGTTCTATCCCGACCAAGTCCCACGGAGATTGATCTGTTTACCATTTCTAAGGCCCCTTATTACCACAATGAGGCATTTATCAGGGTCTTCGCTGTTTGGTAGATGCCCATCTGGCGTTCTACCTAGAGGGGTCCACTAAAGGCGCAGATGAAGCGATAAATGATAGAGATGCGCAGACTGGTTTGAGTCAGTACTGGGTACACATGAGATAAGTATTAAAATCTGAGCAGCCTTTACAGATCTTTCACTGTTAACAGACGGCGCTAATACGTAAAGGGCTTATTCAATTAGGAATCATACCTCATATGAGCCATGAAATTTTGGCATTTAAGGCTCACTGAAGGCAAAGACTAGTCTGCGCCAATGTGAAGACAAGCAAATGCGTGTACACGCACAGAAAGACAGACAGACATACGCACACATACAAACACACAAAGGACAGTGAACTGATCTGGATCCAAACTGTTTGTAAAGGTTACCAGCAGACGACAGTCATCATAAAATAATTCGATTGTATCTAAATTTAACGCTATTGGTAATCGTGGAAAATCAATAAAATGCACAATAAAAGTTATTAAATATGACTGACGGTCCCATACTTTCACGGAGATTGATCGTGAAATAATATCTATGGCCATTCACCTCTCTCTCTTCGAGAAAGGTTGTTGTCAGAATAAAATGCACCTGGCCAATTAATCATTATATTAAAGTGAAAACTTATTGACAGGATAAAAGTTCACCTGAACTGACCGCCCCTACATGACCAAAGCTGTTGACTGGGACGTAAAGAACCAAAGAAGAGGCATTTGATCAGGGTCTTCTCTGTTTGCAAAGTGAGTCTACGCTGCTTGCAAAGCAGACGTTTTTATTAACCCGCAATTGTACAGGTCAATAGATGAAGAAGGGACGCTACACATCGTAAGTATTTGTATTGTAGTAGGTACGAGTATACGACATGTATACACTTAAAAAACACATACACACACGTATGAGTCAGCACACACACACATGTACTCACTCAAAACACACAACACACATACACCTGAACATGTTCCCGCACACTCAAAACACTTTAACACACACATATATACACATGTGATACATATATAAACTTTAACACTTTCACACATGTATGCATACACATAAAACACACACACACGAATGAGTCAGCACACACAACATGTATACAATTAAAACACACATACACACACGTATGAGTCAGCACACACACATGTACTCACTCAAAACACACAACACACACACACACCTGAGCATGTTCCCACACACACACATACATACACACAAACACATACACACCCACGCATGAACACATACACTCACACACCCACACAGACAAATACACACATATGAACACACACTTACACACGCGCGCACACACACACACACTCACGCATGTATTCTCTAGCACACACACACACATACATCCATGAGTACATGCACATGTACTCACTCAATACACAAATACATATACACAATACACATGTATTCACTAAAACAGACATCCACAAACAAATACACACATTCTGAACGGACAGGCAGAATTGTTATGCTTGATCATTGTATAGCTGTACATGCATGAACAATGTGATGAGGGTACAACGCTGATAAATGGAGGATAAAGTGGAGTTGCAGAGAGGATTTATCAAGAAAGCATAAAAATAACACAAAAACTAGTATGTGTGTTTTATATTAATTGTAATATAGAACCCAGAACAAGCACTACATAAATCGTACATTATGACATCATTTTCTCTGCACTGGACGCTTTCGACTACACAATTTCGTCATTTTAGTCACTATCAAGCGATCATTTCGCTTCTTCTGTTGTACATTAAAGTCTTTTACAATGGTTTCCATCGTTTTTCCCTGATGTCTCTTTATAACATAGCATGCGCAGTATAATTGCACACATTGGAAGTAAATTGCTGTAGTTGACCAACGTTTTTGAGGTATTTCCTTTTTAGGATCTTTTCAAATCCAACTTCATAGTATTCTGGCATGTGTCCCAAGGAGTCAAAAAATTGAATAGGACCACGTTTAGGAAAGTAAAATGTCACCCAGTGTTCACCTGGACCTTGGCTCATGTCTGTATTGGAAATGAAGAATCTTCCTCATTGTATTTTAAGTTGATCTGCAGTGCATATTGTGACTGGATAGCCAAGCAGCATATCATACAGTTGTTTGCTGTTCATCTTTTAATATCTGAATGAATATCAGTCCACAGTTGCTTTGCATTTCTTACGCTGCAGATTTTCACCTGTTATACTCTGACTATCATTCTCTTTTCGTTTACGCTCAATCTCTGATTTGGCTATTTCGATCGCTTGAGCTATGTGTGTGATTTGTTTCAAAGTGGGACTTTTCTGTTCTCGTGCTCCTATTTGTTTTTCACGTGCTTCAAGTTGTTTTTCACGCGCTATAATTTCCTTTTCTTGTATTTCTATTTCTTTTAGCTTTCAGTATGGAATTCCCACTGCCAAGGACATAACGTCCCATATGGTCGGGCTGGACGTATCCATCTCTCAAGTCTTTAAAATGTTGATACCATGCATTGTAGTCTGGCACGTAGGGAACCCATTTTTCTTGTTTAGCATCGTATACTTCGATTGACCCCATTGTTCTTGTTCTTGTATGGTACCTCATCATTCTTACGTTGTTCATTCCTCTTCAGAGGCTCCATCCTCTTCATGGTTTTCTTCTATATTATGATTTGGCCATATGTCCATAAAAAAGTATTTTCTGAGTTTGATGGCTTGTCTGATAGAGTCAGTCTGATTCATATCATGTTGATTTTTGATCGTTCTCGCCAATTCTAGTATTTGCTGTTGAATAGGGTCCTCTTGTAACTCATGAAAATCAATTAGAAATTGGGCGTACTCATGTCTAAGTCTTTTATGGAGATAAGGCAATTCATCATTGGCAGCAAAATGGATAGCGTTTTCCAAGGTCAAACCTTGCTCTTCATAGTCATTCACTTTAGCCTTAAACTGTTCTATGTTGGCCTGCCTGAGTGAAATTTGAAATCTCCTTTGCCCAATATGTCAGGTCTAGAGCGGGCATCTATTAATTTTCTTTGCTTACCAGGAGGTCCATGTTCGTTTATATAGTCTAGAGAGTCCACGCTGCTAGCATCTTCATCACCAGACAGAGTTTCCTCGTCTGGAGGTTCAAAAGCATGTTGATCAGTGGACTCAAATATATCAGTTTGTAATCTGTCTTGTTCTGATGTACTCGATTTAAGATCTATGATGAGATAACCATAAGGTCGTGAAGTGGTTTCTTCGAATCGCTTCATAAACATAGCCCTGGTTGATGGATAAATTCTTCTTGCCAAGGTTGCCACTTGTTGTATGTCAATTGGATTATTAAACAAGACCAAGTATTGCGTATTCAAAGCAATATCCCTGCACGCTTTACCTTGAGGAAACACGTTTTGGGTAAGGTACACTATAGATATATTTTTGTGGAGACTGCCTTTGGTAAAGAGATCAGCTATTCTCTGGTCACACTTCACTTCAGTCATCAGATCATCAAAGATGATTAGGTTCTGTTTACCTGGATTGATAAACTGAGGACTATTGAGATAGTCTGGGATGCCGTGCACAATTCTATCCATGGATTTCTCTTCTGAAGATCCTGGTACAAGGGTTGCCATTGCCCAAAACACCATAAGATACGTTCTGGAGGTGGGTGTATTAATGAGGTGAGTAACAGCTTTCTAGTCCATTCAGTTTTCCCTGATCCACTGGGCCCAGTCACCATCATAGAAAAGGGATGTTGAAATGTTCTTTCCTTCAATGATTGTGACTGGTCGATATTTTTCTTACTGCCATGGACATTGCGTTCATGTCTTTGCAATGCATCACACCTACTATAGGACTGGTTGCAGATCAAACACCTGATCATTTTGTTTCGACTAATAATGTATCTATACCTTCTTACGCTTTTCAGCCTTCTTACAATCATTGGATCATTGTTACCACCACCACCTCTACAGCAACCTGCACCAACACTCCACCACTGCAACCACCACCACAATCACCACCACGCCACCACCACCAACACCACCACTTCACCTCCACCACCACCACCACCACCACCCCCACCACCACCACCACACCACCACCACCACTCCACCACCATCTCGACCTCATGTTGTGGTAAACTAAGATTCTCATTGAGATTGTATTTGATCTTGGATTGTGGCCTGGAGGTAATATGTTTGGAGAAGTATTGACAAGATTCTGTGGTAATGAACTAGTGTGGCTACTTTTCCACAAAAAGCTACTCTTAATGAAAATAATACGCGTAACACTAAGATTCTGTCCTCAAAATAAGCTGGGTCTCGAATCAACAAAGGAAACATATGGTGGTATATTCTGCGCGCTATCTCTCCTATACAGGCCATTTGCCCCGGAGAAATGTATTCTAACATGATGATTCTGTCATCTCCTGATGCATTCTTCAACTCTAATAAGAAATGAATTCGATTAAGGACACTTGAAAGCTCCATCATGAATTGGAACTATTTCCTTGATCACTGGTTCTTACATGTGTTTTCCTTTTTCCATAGCTCTATTCACACTATTGGATGCTCGTTGTAGAACAGTCCATTGTCTTAGGTTCAATGGAATACCATGAATGGTAGCCGTTTGATTTAGGAAGAGGGGTATATATAACATGATTTCTCCATCTCTGTTGCACACCGATAAAATGACATTATATTTGAGACCAAATTGCTTCAGATATGAGCATGCAGTCTGATTGACTTCCATTACATAATCAAAAGGATAGTTATTCGACCATTCCATGCTCGCTGAAATATAGAGCAGTGTGCTAAGAGAGACTAATATGATGCCTATAATTTATTGAGTATCGGAAGGGAAGGTACTCGTACCTACTACAATACAAATATTTACGATGTGTAGCGACCCTTTTTCATCTATTGACCTGTACAAATGTGGGTTAAAAAAACGTCTGCTTTGCAAACAGCGTAGACTCGCTTCGCAAACAGCGAAGACCCTGATGAAATGCATCTCTTTTGGTTCTTTACATCCCAGTCAACAGCTTTGGTCATGTAGGGGCTGTCAGTTCAGGTGAACTTTTATCCTGTCAATAAGTTTTCACTTTAATATGATTAATTGGCCAGGTGCATTTTATTCTGACAACAACCTTTCTCAAAGAGAGAGAGGTGAATGGCCATATATATTATTTCACAATCAATCTCCGTGAAAATATGGGATCGTCAGTCATATTTAATAAACTTAATTGTGCATTTTATTGCTTTTTTACAATTACCAATAGCGTTTAATTTAGATACAATCGAATTATTTTATGATGACTGTCGTCTGCTGGTAACCTTTGCAAACAGTTTGGATCCAGATCAGGTCACTGTCCTGTGTGTGTTTGTGTGTGTGCATCTGTCTGTCTGTCTGTCTTTCTGTGCGTGTACGCGCATTTGCTTGTCTTCACATTGGCGCAGACTAGCTTTGATTTTGTGTGGTTATAAGGGACCTTAGAATTGGCCAGGTGCATTTTATTGCACTTCTTTTATAGAGGTAATTAAAATTGATTTTCAAACGCAGGTCTGAACGTGTATGACAACAGTTACTAAAAATAGAAAATGGCCGATGACGTCATTACAAGAATGACCTTGACCTTGATGCTATAATTCTTCAACATTCATTTGTGTGGTAAAAAGGGACCTTTTTACACGATTTTGTATGGTCATAAGGGACCTTTTTTTGAAACTTGGATATATAGTGGCGCCCATACTACTTTGATTGTTCAATTTGATTTGAAATATACTGAATGAAATCTGGAGCTACATTTGGTTTTCTGACTGGATTAGAAACAAACTTGGTGTCCTGGTAAATTTGATATTGGTATCCTGGGCCAGGTGTGGTACTTGATTGTATCGATTCCAGATCTTTGTACCCTTACTTACTTTGCTTCGTACAAGTCTGACAATTATGTACACTGCGAAGTTGATGTTATGATTGTATTTGAAACAAATTGGCGCAGTTCCTGCTATTTTATTTTCAGACTGGATTAAAAATAAACTTGCTCAGTATCGATTTGATCATGATGTGCACAATTATAGATTTTGATTTTATTTAATACAACCTGGTACAGTTCCAGCTTGATCTAAATCTACTATATTTTGGTTTTTCGACTGGATTAGATACAAACTGGTTCGGTTCAAGCTTGAGTGGGATCTTCTGTATTTGCTTTTCTGATTGTATTTTGAGAAAAATCACTAAGTTCCAGATAAATTTCAGTACTGCACGCAATTAGTTACTAGCTAGTTTCGGCCAATAAGGCCGCATCAGTTGCCCTCTAATGGTTTTAAGTTCCATAATAGAATCCATGATCTCAAAGAACATGAAAATAAAATCTACACTATGATGAAGGGCAGGAGACGTTTTACCACCGGCACACAGTCCCTATCGCCAGTCATATATGTTTTAAAAAGGTTATCCTTTATAAGCAAAGATTACATCTAGAAAAGATTACAAGCCTATGGATACAGTAAAACCTGTCTTAAGCGGCCACTCAAAAATAGTCAAAACAAAGGTCTTAAATGGCAAATGGTAGCTAAATGAAGGTCGAAAGTATTGCAGAAGAGATCATTCTGCAATACGTTGACCTGCATTAAGCGATAATCGGTCTTGAAAAACTATTTTGGTCTTCTTTTTAGTGGCCGCTGAAGACATGTTTTACTGTCTATAAAATACCAAAGAATCCAAAATGGCGCACCGCCCTTAGGACAGTCAACTTTTGAGACTTGGAACATATGGCACGGCAAGTAGCGAGGACTGAGACGAGTCTGTTCACCAACGCATACTGGTCACAGTCTTCTCCACTCGCAATCACAAAGTAAGTAAAGGTGCAAAGATCAGGAATCGATACAATCAAGTACCACTACTGACCCAGGATACCAATGGAAAAGACAAAGTTTGGAAGGCAGCCAAACATGTAGTCACAGTCTATATAAACGCATGCATGTTAAAAGGAGATAAGGCACACCAGGCCACGAGGTTATAAAACTTGAGTTCATTCTCAAACTCAAAATAAAGCGCAATGATTGGCTGCTTGCTGACACATGTCCGCAAGCAGCCAATGGTTAAGCTTTATTTTGAGTTTGAGACCGAACTCAAGTTGTATAGCCTCGAGGCCAGGACACACTCTGCACTAATGCATGGCTGCAAAATAACTGCAATATATATATATATAAAGTTCGACTGACAGGGCATGCACATATGGCCGGGTGAATTCTATATGAAGAAAACAAACAAACGAACGCAATAAAAAAGGCTAATTATTAAATACACGTTTCTTTTAGAAGTGTCTCCTTACAGAAGTAGAAATCGTCTCTGAATGATGTCCAAAGCAAATCCTTAATTCCAATTTCCTTGATTATTTTGCAAGTGGTACCAGATTAACGAAACGCACTGTAGGAATTAATAGCTTTCCATATATGTGTCTTAGAACAGACCCGATATACAATGAAATAGTATATATTCCATTAAGGTATAGAACGAAAAAAGTTCACAGAAAGAACATAAAGAGCTGGCTAAATGTCCATGTCTTCGGGGTTTGCCAACAACAAATGCGCAGAACTGCGCTTTTGTTATTCGTTTTTAAAGCATTATATCTAGACATGATACAAGCGAAATTTCAATTTAATAGCTCGTTTTGTGTAGCTGAAGAGACTGGTTTGAGTCTCGCTTTGTCGGAATCCCCGAAGACAGATTTTGTCGCGTCGTGGCCCAAATCTTTAAGCCAGCACGTCACGAAATCCTAGTACATTGCACTCTTTGTAAAAGGCAACAATGCTGAGTCAAACTATTGCTGTTCACGTACACAAAGTATGGAAATGGAAGAAAGGGTCAAATCATTAACAAAGTTCTATAAATTGAAAAAAAAATAAGTAGGGTAAAGGCAGATAACTTCGGACATCAGGTAAATTCGGACATACATCTGCAAACAGTGGAAATCCAGGTGAGACGGCTCCGTCTCATCAGGATTTCACTATTTGCAAATTAATTTTAATATATGAGCCGCGACATGAGACTTCCAACAATGTGGTATGTAAGGCCAGCAAAGGCTCAGACCAGTCTGCGCATACGCACAGTCTGATCAGAGCCTATGCTAGTCGCTTGAATATTTTTTGACTGTTAAGCTACTGACCGATCAAAATTTGGAGTTCCAAGCTTAACAGGAGGCTACACAGCCTCGTCTGAGTCTACACTTCTCAAAATGCCACATTGTTGGAAATCACATGTCGCGGCTCAATTATTTTTATTACAATAGTTAACTAAAATTATTACAATAATTAAAATATGAAACAAACAAGGTCGCTTTCCGAATTTAGCTGACCGTCCGATTTACCCGACTTTACCCTACTTTACACCAAACTTTGCCACAGTGAACTGACATCAATTTTTGTGTAACGTTTCACCTGTTACATGTATGAAAGCTATGTTCTAAATTGATTTTATTGATCCGGAGAATAACTGCATGTACATCAATAACAGGTAGACATGTTTTAACTTATTATTAGTAAAATATTGGTCTCAACATGTTACAGTAGAAAATTAAATTAAGGTAGATTAATACAGTAAAAATGTCATTTTTGGAGAGCAAATCATCCTTTTCCTGTTCATAGTTTCATATCTAAATGGGTATCTGCTTAATCATCAGGTTGAAGCAAACAGGTGAGAAAAAAGAAAATTTCGAACTCAATATTTTTTTGTGATTTTTCCTACCTTTTTGTGTAGTTTAGGAAAAAAAATCTTAGTTGCTTCCCTTGGTCTTCCAACTGCAAAGCAATATAACTGAAATGTAGACTAAAGATGCCTAAATACAAAAGAGAGTGTTACAAGTATAGGTTATTCAATGTTTTGTGCTGTTTATGGAATATATAAGAGGGAGCGGAGCTCCCGAGTGTATATTTCATAACGAACACAAAACATTGTATAACCTATTTAGCCCTGACCCAGCTGTATCCTGTTTTGCTGACCAGTAGGTTTCACATTGTGAAATTTACACATTATGTAGCATTTTACTGCATTTCATTTAGGAGTCTTTCATTTCTCTTTTAGCCAGGGATGCATTCGCATGGGACAAATGGATTTTATTAACAACATTTTTGTAAGGGTAATTTTTTCAATACTTTCTTGGAGGCATGATCACACGTTACATGTGTATATGCTGATTAGTCCCTACTGTTGTTCATTCTATCCTAGCTGATGGAAAACAGTGGAGACACACTCTGATCAGTGCCTTTTGATCATGCTATCTTTAATAAATAGCATTTTGGGACAAGCAATGTAATTTCTGACCAGGCTGCCATAAACATGCACAGCTTGGTCAGTGTTTTCTGCAGTCACCACTTTCAGTGAAACAACTAAAATTTGAAATTTACATCATTTTGTGTCAATAGTCTTATTACAGTTTTATTTGGGGTTCTAAAAATAAAAAATAAATTTGGTGAAATTAACGTTTCGGACAACAATTTCCTCTCATGAGGTTATGGGAATGAGTCTTGGTTATGTAATAGTTATACCATGGTTTGTCCGCCTGTACGTGGAGATAATCCATGAGCTTTAGCGAGTGGATCATCTAACGTACAGGTGGACAAACATGGTATAACTATTTTATACCACCTACATCAGTGTAGACCTTGCACATTGTGAGATATTTTGTGCTAAAGTTGGCAAGGGTGGTATAAAGTGAAAAACTGGGCATTTCATACTGAAATTTAAGGATTCCAGAAATTCCTGATATTAAAAAATGAATCAATAGAAAGGTCATTACGGGTCAAGTGTTGGTATTACTTTATAATGAAAAGTATGGTAGTCCGTAATAACCATATACAATAGGCAAAGGGAAAAAAATTCTTACAAGATTAAAAAATATATATTAGTTAAGGTTACTGTTATTGTTTTTTTTTTGTTTTTTTTTGCTTTATTTTTCAATTGCTGAAGAGTTAAGGCCCAGATTAGGCCTGAGAAAACATTGGTTCTGATCTGGATCCAATCTCCATGACACTTTGATTGTATTTCTGGAAGCATTTGTTCGTAAAAATAAAATTTTAGACGAAATCAGCAAGTGACAAAATACCCAGTATGCAGTGACTTATTGCTTTACAGAGTATGCAGTTACTTATTGGCTTATATTTTTATTTGAGTCTTTACGCCCCAGGGAACAAGTTTTCAATTATATTGGGATGGATGTTCCTGGGTTGAACCAGTGCTAACACATGATCAATGTGTCTTGTTGGCGAGGCTCAAACTCCAGTTAAGCACTTTAACACTGAGGCACTCTACTCCGATATGACTTATTGCTTTAAAGAAATAAATTGTCACAAACAAAGTACTTTTTTACAGCCTGAATTTGAGACAATTATAGTGTTTGTGATAAGTATACTTTTCTTGGTCATGCTGTTATTGTTTGCCATTTTTAAGACAACATGTTGCTAAGTAACCGAGTGAAATGGCTTAACTACAAGAACTTCAGTCCTTAAGTATAATGCAACATAGAATGTCACAATTATTGCTATTATATTTTGTTATATACTAGCCAAACGTTTTAACCGGCCACCAGTATTTTATTAAGTTTCTTCACAACGTGAAATGCTATGACTAGTCTTTTTGCATCTAGAAATAGTTAAACGTATCAAAATGTTTATCAGTACATGCAGGATGCCAATTTGAATAGTGATACCCCCATTTTAAAAATTCGCATTTTGGCACAATTTGTTAGTCGTGACTTGTTGAAATAACCACCCTTCACACGCAAAACGTTTTAATTTTAAAAGTCAAACTCATATTGAACACTAAGATGTTGAAATGAACACTCCATCTGCATAAGAATTGATGCTATTGGCCAATATGTCAAAATTTACCCCACCATCCAATGCAAATTCTTGTGAATTTTGAAATTGAGGGTCCTTTTATTCAGTAAAGCTTCTTGGATACAATATCATGAATTTTGCATTGCCGTTTTCTGGTATCATTTACTGATAGGCTGGCCTATTCGATTCTGCAAATGAAATTGATATAGTGCTTACAGCTTTTCATGAAATCGGTAAAAATACACGTGGCCCGTTAGAACTTTTGACTAGTATATATACTGCTTAGAATATGAAAAGCGTCAAGCATATAATCCTAAATGATTCATTGACTGAAAATATATAATGACAGTTTTACTGTAGTCAGTTCATACATGACGTCATTTAGCTCTAAGATAATGAAAATAAATAAAAAAACATATCAACACAAGCCTAAACCCAACATGATGTAAATTGCATATAGGATAAAGCTTGACTCTTATAATATTTTGAGCAGTATATAATACTTTGAAATTTAAGGTGTAATAATTTCAATTATTACCCAACTCCCTATACATGACAATGGAACAGTTTTTGCTCTCTGCACAAACTAGAACTCAATTGGCACATGGCGGAGCGCCATGTATGTAACACTACTAATATTACGTGACGCCAGAAGCCGGTCAATAGGTTTGACTATACCATGCTGGTGACGTCACACATGTTAAGGTAATGGGAAATCAGGGTGGTATAGTTTTGACTACACCATGGCCGGTGACGTCAAACCGCACGAAAAAGACGTAGAACGTCATGAGCTTGCCGACGTCGCGCACTTATTAAGCTAGTAATTCACTGTTATTGCTAGCAAATCATTGTCTTTTTCAGGTTTGGTTGGGTAATAAAACAGTTATTTCATGCCTGTTTGGTAGAATAGTCACACCATGCCCCTCAGTACCATGGGCAGCTAAATGCTCTATTGCTCTCGGCCTTACAGCCTCAGGCAATAGTGCATTGAGCTGTCCACAGCACCTCGAGGCATAGTTTTGACTATTCACCAAACAGGCATGAAATAACTGCATTAACTGGAATACTATTTTACCTCTCATATAAAAACTTCACAGTTTGGTGATAATAAACTGTTATCTGATGGCAATAACTATAAGGTGAAGTAGTCTGGGTACAAAATAGTGTGGTTAATGAGTCTGTACAGTCCTCACAATCAATTTGAAATCCTCTTGGTATATTCACCTACAGAAAGATAGCATTTTTATAAGTGTTATAAAAGTATTGCCTTTTTGTAAAGATGACATTGCTTGGTCTAGGATATGTGCTGTCAAATACACTTGAGTGAGTTTAGCCACAATAAAACAGATACATACTTTAAATTCATGCATCAACAAATTATCTGGCTTGCTGTTAAATCAGGTTTTATTCATTTACCTTTATAAATTTGACTTTTTCCTTTTAAATCCCATACAAATCCCAAATTATTCTACAACATGTCTGGACAATCAATAGAATCTGATCAGACTGCTGCTAGATAAAAATTCTGTATGCAATATTTTGATAGCAATACAAATCTTATGAGAAATTGTTGCTTATATGGCCTAATTTTTTATACCATTTTAAGATGATTACAACAATACTTTTGCATGTTTGAATACAGGGCCTTTAGTTAAGAGTGCGTAACAAAACATAATATGTTTGTACACACAGACCTTCAGTTAAGGGTGTGTAACAGAAAGCTCATTTTCCTTATTTCTCAACCAAAACAATTGGTGTGGGTACTCAAAGAGACGGTTCTTTTGAGAACATAAAACATATGTTAAAATTGATACGTAATAAAATATAAGCAATTTTCGCTCAGAAATTGTGTTTATCTAAACCAGTAAAAAGTAACAGTAAATGTTACTCTGATGGTGATAGCTATGATAAATATTTAAGAAATGAATTCATTTTTTGGAATATTCATGGAATCATGAATGCTTCGGGTCTCTTGCGAAGTAAGGAATTGAAAGAGTTTTTGTATTTAAAATATAATATTATTAACGGTTTAGATGGAGTGTAAAATGGAAAAGCGGAACAGCCAGCTTGAACACAGACAGCCAATGGAGCAAACAAGAGGCTTGTTTTGCACGTACGACTCAGGTGTGGCTCGCTGTGAACCACAACACCACGGTATCACTTTTGGCGAATGACTTAAATGTTCAAAGCGAATTGCACGGGCAAGTGAGCTTGGCAGCCTACACTCAAAGTTGTGTAATTCCTGAGACTATGAAGGGTCGCAAAAACCTAAAGATTCATTAAAGGGTTGCTTGAAAAATGTAAATATTAAAAGTTAACTCTAACCTACATGGAATGGCAAAGTGCAAAACAACATATTCCTAACTCCTTAAATTTGCCAAAAACCAACCAAATTTTACTGTTACATGTAACATGATACAAGGATATGAACTTGAAACTTACACTATAAACTAGCCTGTAACCAGTTAATTTATCTTATTTGGTATTCCCTGTGACTGTAATGCAGATACCGGTGTCAGCATAGCTTGAGGACATATTTATAACTGTAGATGCGGATGGATATATCATGAGTCAGCATTGGTTGTCGAACAATATACACATCAAGTAGCACAGATATGCTTATACTTGTCTTTAGGAGTGAGTTGTAGCTGCTGATCTCCTAATCTCTTTGTTTCTTTGTTGATGGCTGTAATATTAAAAAACATATCATCGATGACTGTTTTATTTCTGCAAATTTTTTCCAATGAAATTTTTTAAAAAAAATCCCAAGCTTTAGAAATTAATTTTTTAAAGTTTTAATATGTGTACAAAAAATAAAACATAACATTCTGTTAAATAAATAACACATAGAAAGCTTATGTAATTGTCTAAATCATTATTTCCATGCATAGAAAATCTCCAAGTAAGGTAGTACAACTGCAAATTTACACCCTGAGTTTCCCTTTCAATAATATATTAAATGTTCTCAATCGTCTATCGTATTTTAATTAAGTGTACACTTAATTCAAATAAGATTATATTTTAATAAACTGGCTATTTCAGTAATTTTTCTTTAGAGAATGTAAGCATTAAAATCATGAATTGACAAATAATTCCAATGGTTCGTCCATAAGTTTTTCATCAGCAATACACTGTATAGTTAGTTGATTGGTGGAGGTGTTACCATATAGGTACCTTTATTACTTTACAAGTAATGCTAATAGATCAAAAAGATTTGGCTAGCAAAATATAGAGGATCTTACATGAGTGCTCATGTTTTATCGAACTTATTAAACGAGTTGGGCAAGAGATAAAATGAGAGGCTTGCCAAGCATTTTATCTATTTTTCGCAACGAGGTTAATAAATTCAATAATACAAGAGCACGAATGTTAGATTCTTTTTATCATAATTAAGATAACATGTACTTTGAAAGCTCATTTCTTCCATAAAAACTTTATAATTTTGTCATTATGTACACAACGTTGTTGACGGTTCCCAAAATTTTATCAACCAGTAGTGGGTTATGGATTTTATTGCACGGTGTTATTTCACTATCTGATGCGACATCATATGATAAATATTGTTGTTGCTCCCATTGTGTGTTTGTGCTCAAGTGATGGGTGTTTGTTTAAGGGTGCGGTTGTTGGTGCCTTTTTACAGTTTAGCAATCATCTTTTTGAGGAATAGAGAGCTGCTTGCTCAACTTTAATTGTCGTGTGGCTGTCTGTGTTCTATGTCTTTCTTACGATGTACTAGGTTGCTCTTGGGTCTGTGATTGAGGCATTATCTGGTCCTATTTGTTTAGTTTTTACATGATATGATTTCAATTGTTTGAATAAATAATATGTTTGTACCTTAAATATCAATAAACTTCAGCTGTGAATCTCTTAGATCTCCTAAAAGATTGTCAAGCTCATAGACTGCTTCATCTCCATCATACTGTACTTCATAGACAGCATCATCATTTCCATCAGTTCCTCGGATCACTGACAGTACAGTTCCAGGGTACCACTGGCTTTTGTCATCACTCTCACTTTCTTGCCAAAGATGTGATATACGGCGACCAACAAATTTTATTTTCTGATGGCGTTTTGATCTGAAAAAAATGTCTACATAATTAGTTTTTAATGCTTGTATGCATGTGCTGATCCAGGAATTTTTTTGCTTGGGGAGGGGGGGTCAGGCCAGACTGGTAGAAAAGAGCTCTGACGTTTGTTTAGGTCCTCAACTTATTTTGCAGTTTACAGAAGGTATCCGATGGTTATCTAAAAAAAACACTATAATTTCCAAGGTTTTAGGGGGGTCCAACTTTTCCAGGTTTCCAGGAGGGTCCAACTTTTTCCCGGGGGGGGGGGGGGGGGGGGGGCAGGGGGGTCCAAATGCTAATTTCTATAGAAACCCATATAACTTGTGATTTTCCAGGGGGGAGGGGAGTCCAGTCCCCCTATCCCCCCTCTGGATCCTCGCATGACATGGGCTTGTCTGGAGAAAATGGGTGTCAACATTTTTCATCTGGCCATCAGATTTCTTTTCATTGTAACCTCATATTTCACATATCTGTAAACCATTCAGTGGCTCAGTGGTAAAGTGCTTGACTCAAGACTAAGGGGCCGTGGTTTCAAGCCTCACCGCCGTCACTGCGTTGTGTCCTTGAGCAAGACACATTAATCCTGACTTAGTACGGGTTCAACCCAGGAAGACCCGTCCCTACATGACAGAAAGATATTTGATGAGATGTAAACAAGAAAATCAAAAATCATTTAAGTAGTGGCTCAAATCAAAGTGTTAATTCATAAATAAACGGGTAAACCGTCACACTGTATCTATGCTTTTTTACATAATCACTTTTTGTATGGATACATTATTTTTATACAAATTTTGTACATAAAATTAATGATCCCATTTTTCATTTCTCTTCTATCTCAAACAATATTTAAGAGTCATGTATATGAAATCTTATCATAAATATCCGGAATATCATTTCCAGTCATGGGGCCTGATAAAAACTGTCTGCGAAGGTTATCATCTGATGACTGCAGGTAAACAATTAATAAACTCAGCTTGATAACCCAAATTAAAATGATGCCCAATTATACATTTTATCTATATCATATGAACTTTGAAGGTAGACAACCTTTATTTGCTACATGCCAACAACCCAGGTGCAGACAAGCTTTCACATTCTCAAAGTCTGAGCTGCAGCTTCAATAGTGGCTATCTGGAAAGTATTGTAGCGAAGTGAAGTTGCACCTTCTAAAATTTAAATGTTTAGCTAGTCTCTGTAGCTCAGTATTTTGATTTGGCATATAACTAGTAGGAAACCTAAAAGACATCAAAGGTCATATGAAACTGCAATTTTTTTAAATCCTCACCTTCTTGTGTTTATGGTGTCTGGTGCTGATGATTCTGGTGCAACCTTCTGTGAGGAAGTTCCTGTGCGAGGTATAGGGTCTGGCTGGCTACTTGTGGATGGGATAGAAAATGTAATAGAATCCGATGTCTGGCTATGTGAAGGGCTTGCTCTTTTTTCTCTATTCTGTTTCTTTAATTTGCTGTGATTTTCATGCTGCAATGGACAAAATCATTTATGGTTAATATTACATTTTTACAAGATTTATACATAAAATTTAATCAATTTATGCCAAACAAAAGCTTTCCTTAATATTTTTATTACCTATGATTGCGGTTCAGAGCCACCTTACATGTCCCATCCTGCAATGTGTATAAATTCATGGTATTTATTGTTGTTGCATTTGTTTGGCATTAGTATATGGTGAATTACTATAACCGTTTGTATACTAATGGAGTCATGTTCAATACCAAAAAATTGGATAATCCATTATACATATCTAGGGGTATCAGGTTATATTTGTATTTTTGTCTGAAAATGTTTTTTTCACATTAACAAACATTGTAGACCCTGATCAGATGCCACATAATGCAGCATTTCATTTGGGTCTTCTCTGTTTGTAAGGGTACTCATTTAGTGTTTTCCCGCATACAAAGTGTTTTAAAATTGTGTAAAAAAGTTATTTTCATATTCACTTCCTTGCAAACATAGCCATTGACAATTGCTCATTTGTCATGGTCTCTATTAGACTGTTCTCTTGTTCTTGAATCATTCATTTGGTTGCTACAAGTGTGTCTCGTGTTTGCTTTGTGAATTGATTCTTATTATTCTTTATAGTTTTTCAATTATGTTACTGAAGGGGAACAGCAGGTTGATTTACTATAAAATATGGTATTTTTTGGCTGTTGTTGTTCTTCTGGGTTGGTATGTGATATATTTGACTGTGATATTTCATGGTCATACTCATTTACTTAAGTTTAACCTGATATCTTACCCACAGTCTAGGTTCTCTTATTCCAGGGGTTTTCCCATATCGAGGCAAGATAATTTCAGGTGAAAGCACTTTATGATAAAATGCTTTCAGCTTAAGTAATATTCTATTCCACAGAGAAACATTTGGTAATATCCTTTCAATATGGAGCTCATAAGGGTTTTCAGTTCTAACTACAAAGTATATCCTTTCACATTCTGTGATATGTAAAAGTCCAAGACATTGGAAGTAATAATTGTGATTTCTTCTTAGTTTTAACTTTTTTGTTTGTTTATCAACTTCTAAGCAGAAGTTTTTCACTGTTTTAAGACTAGCTGCCTGGGTCAATGTTACAGGTTTGTTGTATAATACATTTTTAATTTCAATGAGTCCTGAGTTTCCATTCATGTTTGTTAATTTCCCACCTGGACTCCCTGCCAAGAATGGGCATTTCTTGTTTATAACCAGTCCCATTTTCTCAAATTCCAACTGTTCATTTCCATCACTTTTCAATTCCAAATACTCTTTTAACGCTGCTGACTCCTTCTCAAACCCAATTTCAGTTCATTTTGTTCCTTTGAAGCTGCTGTAAAGTATGCTTCTCACTATTGGTTCCACCTTTAATGATGCGTTCCTTTTAAATACATATCCAAAATTAGATGATGTCAGTCTTTTTTTTCTCTCTTCTTTCCATACTTTTGAATTTGATTGTTCTTTTGTGTTTTGCTCAATTTCTGACATTTTTATGAGTGATATCTATTTCCTCTTCTTTAAACTTACTAATTAATTTGTTCAACTCCTCTGTGGAAACGTCTGGCTGAACATCACGCGCTTCCTTTCCATACTCAAGTCTTGCCTTTTTAGTGTTACTTTCATTTAGACATTTCATCTTTCTCTTCCACCGTTTCACCTTGTTCCTTTTGTTTTTATTGTCTTTTAACAGTAATTCCCTTTGCTGGTCATATACAGCATTTAATTGCTGGCCAGGCTCTGTCCCAGTGGACTTTTCCCACACAAGAGGGGACCATTTCGGTCCTTCATTGCATCTTGACCCTTTAGCAAAACAACGCGTGTGCCATGAACCACGGGAACAGTGAATAAAAATGTTCCCTCCATCAAATTTCGTTCTCATATGCATCCAGGATTCTGCAAGGTTTGTTGTATAATTTCCTAGGAGCCTCTCTGATTTCTCAGCTACCCTGTTCAGAATGATGCTGACGTCTTTTATTATTTTAGGATTGGAAAATATGAAATTGGATGCCTTACTTGATTCTTCTTGTTCTTGAATTGAAGCACCTTCCTTCTCCTTCCAGAACTTAACTTGATCTTCGAAAATGTCATTTTGATCTTAATTATCTACTTCACAGGTTTGATTTTCATTATTGTTTTCACTTTCTTCATTTTTACTTGAATTTGCTCTTTTTTTACAGAAATCGGAAGAACAATTTGAATGATTTCCAAATACATGATTCACTGAATTTTTGATGTATCTTTGTAATAATGTTGCTGCTTTTTATGGTCTTTCTCAGCCGATCTCATTCTAATGGCACACCTAACGGCACTAGTGATTCTCACTCACACAGCCTTAGTCAAATTACCTTTCCCTTTATATGAAGGGTTCTCATCCACAAGTTTTTCAAGGTTATACTCCGTCCAGATAAGAGACGTTGGGCGGATCTTAGCTAAGTTCAACCCCTGGACAAATACATTTGGAAATCGGCTAGTCAGGTTGCATTGTTCGCCTATTCACCCATCTGTGAAACTCTCCACACCAAAACTATATATGTGCCGTATCGTGGAAAATAAGGGTTTCGAATTATTGAAGATGAATCTGATCAGCCCAGATACCTTGTTTGAAATATGTACATACATGTATCTTAAACGCGTACGTGTTTCTTAAACTATACAACCAAAACATCAATCTTCGACAATGAAATCTACAATCACACAACAAGTTTTATTGTTTTATAAAAGATATGTGTACCATTTCCCTGTGATCCATTTATTGATACTAAAGGTAAACCTGTGTACCAGTAGACGCACACAACTGCAGCAAAAATTAGAGATGAGTGTCTCTTTTGTTATTTTGAGTCGATTTTGTTTTTTTGTATTGATGTTTTGCGTGGCTGCCAACATTTTGCAGCAATGACGCGACGTTTCCTGTCCACCTAAGTTGAACCAGCACTTAGCAGAGAATAAAGTGAATTGCCTATGACATTTCGAAGTGTTTTCAATGAACCTTCTCAAAAAAGCGATTCTTTAATCACAGGTCTAAAACACTAGCACTGAGCAACTGTGGACCTCTATTATTTGAGGCGATACTTTACATCTCAGTCATGCGCTGATCCAGAAACTTTTTTCAGAGGGGGTCCAACCTTGACGATTTATTTAGTTGATGAGAGGAGAGATGATCAAAACACCAATGAAAGTGGGTCATCATCGGCTCGCCAGCAAATCGCCATTTAAATGGAGTTTCGCTGGCGTCCCAATTATGGCCAAACATTGAATTCTGGCCTAGTAGCTTTGCGATTTTTCAGGGATCCTGACCAGTATTGCTAAGAAAACCTATTTTTGTGATCTTTCAGTGGGGGGTCCTGACCCCTGTCCCCCCCCCCCCCCCTCTGGATCTGCCCATGCCAGTCAAGAAATTTTCAGTCATGTCGGGATGTTTCCTGGTTTGAACCAGTACTAAATAGAGTATAACGTGTCTTGCACAAGGAAACGATATGGTGCCTCCAGAGAGTACAGCTATTTGGTCACTGTATCGCCACGTGGTATGCGATGTCCTGGTTTCATTTAAAGCTAACGAAGATAGGAACCAGTTGTGGGCGTAGACAGAGACCCAAAAGTCCATTAATAACTACATTTTTTGAAGGCGTCATTCACGCCAGCCTGTTTGTTGGGTTAGTTCAATAGTGTGTAATCACTAAATCTATATTACATGTATGCCGTTTATATCAGTATATCAAATGTAAAACATTTCGACCTTCGCACCTGTGTATGCAGCTTTGCGTTTTAGATGGTTACTTGAGACATGGCTGTATAGTAAATACAATACCAAGGGAAATTACTGGGAAAAAAGCACGCTACATGCAATCAGATCTTCATTACGCTGTGCAACCAGACTCTATATCTTTATGTAGCAGCAACAAACGTTCTAACATAGACCAGTCTGCCTTGCTGGTTTTGACTTAAATCCACATAGGTTCTAGGAGGCCCTGATCAGTGAGCAATAGTATATACCAATGTGTCTGTAAACACGTTAGACTTAAGTTTTCTGTTAACGTTTACCGGGCATACTAATTTTGTCGTCTGCGGTTCAGTTGTTTTGCACGATTAACCCTTAAAGCGCCAATCACAACAAAATTCGACTGTTTTTGTCGTCTGCTGAAATGTTTTAGAAGCCTTTCCAACAAACAGTGTAGACTCAGATCAGACTGGTCCTATCGGAGCAGTCTGATCTGGGTCCACACTGTTTGTCTTTATACTTAGCTTTGTTAAATGTTAGCAAAAATTTGCAGCAGACGACAAATGCAGACGGAATTTTCGGATGATTTTTTGCTGGCGTTTTAAGAGTTAAAGCGTATCTATGCTGTTTTACCCAATTTACTGTAGACCAAGCTATATTGACAGTGAATGGCAGTGTTCTGTCTGACACGCCCAACGTCCGCTACCTGGTCGCACTATACCACGAAGGCATTTGCAACCATCGTTGGCACATTCTCCCTTTTTAACATGCCTACCCCACACAGGAACTTCCTCTTGAATACGTGCATATGTTGATGAGTCCTCATCTGCAATTAGGGTCATATACCTCACACCATATTCATTTGCTTTCAAGAAGCCTTCTAATATAATATCAGCCTCCATGGCATGACTGGACGAGTCCCAGTTCTTGAAAAACTGATGTTCTTTTGGTTTACATCCAACGGACTCAGCATACTGGCACACATAACAATATTTGTTCCTAATTCCGATATGGAGTAGTTTTTTAGTCTTTGCACCAATAATGACTCCAACACCTCCCATAGCATTGTAAGAGTGCTTATGTGTTATTTTACTCCAGCCACCGTCACAGATTACAGAAATACTCGGTACTCCTATAAAGTATCATTTTTTTCTTAAATGACAGGCAAAGCTTGTAGCAGAATACACTGAGGGGTGTGGAAAAAACAAAATTTTATACATGCCCAGGGACAACTAAATTGTCATAACAGGGATCAAATTTAGCACTTGCTAACTCGCTAAATGCTAGTAGTTTTTCGAAAAAAGCAAGTAAAAATCACAATCACTTGCTATTTTAAGCAAGCGAAAAAGGGTTACTCGCATCATTTAATTTGCCCTTTGCATCATTTAATTTCCAAAGGCTACATTGCATAAACTACTTGAAAAACAGTGTATATTCTGATCAGCCAGCTTCGCCAGAAGCTGGCTGATCTGGATCTACACTGTAAGGTTACCAAAATGTTATTCCAGAAAGGCAATTATATTTAAAATAATTTTTGGCAAACAATCTTGTCAGCACATATGCTAATTGAATTTGTTAATTTTTCTTAAATTTAGTGTTATATATGGAGTGAATAAGCAAGTTGATCATCTCTTTTACCAAGAAAGGAAATTGATCACTTGCTATTTTAAGCAAGCGATCAAAAATCTGAAATTTGATCCCTGCATAAGATCGTTGTCCCAAAAAAAGAACTTAGCTTTGCCCTTAATATGGTTATTTTAATCTTTTTTTTTTTAAATTAACAGTATGAAACCAGATATAAACTCTATTGAAGACACTGTAGATTTATATCAGCTTGTTTCTGAAGAATTTAGAAGTCACCTGATCAGGATCTGCAGAGTTTTCCCCCAGAACATGTACTTTCATCTTAATAATAGAATTGGAAATACGGAATTGTATAAATTTCTGTAGACTTGCCCCAGGACAAGTTAATAGAAATTTCCAACTTGTCTGAGGTGGCACAAGTTCAGTATGGTATTTCCACAGCCCTGCCATTTATTTGTTTTAACAAGAGGGTCAATGGGCCCTGGCTCGCTCACCTGAATCCTTGTGTTTACCACAAAATATAAATCCCATTCTTCAACACTTAAGTCCATCTTGGGTATCAGTGAGGTGATAAGCAAAGCCTATCAAGTCAAAATTTATACTTATCTGCACAATTTCAATGTCTGATGTTTTAACCCAACCCAAAAGATCAGGGGTCTCACCCGGGTCTGTATAAGGTCAAATACTTTAATTGAACATTTCTTAATGTGATATGCAACATAATGTAATTCTGATATTTTTTTTTAGCTTTTGACCACATAGAGGGGTCGAAGGTGTGTAAAAGCGCAGAACATTTGCTTCAGTGGTGTTCTTTGCTTCACTCCAGATAATTTGATATGCAACATGACTACTTTTTGGAAAAAAAAACATTTTCACCCCACCCCTGGGGTCAAGGGTAAGTGCATGAGCAAAGTATTTGCTAGCATGTTAATGTATGGTTCATTCCGTTTAATTTGATATGCAACATGACTATATTTTGAAAAAGTTGATTTCATTTAAAGGTGTGACACCTGTGGCGGGCCCATTTTGGTCCCAGGGGCATAACTTGAACAAACTTCGTAGATCTCCACTAGGTGGTACAGCATACCTAATATCAACGCTCTATGCGTTGTGGTATGAAACAAGAAGATTTTTCATATTTTCCCTATATAGGCCTATATAAAACATGTGACCCCTGGGAGTGCCAGTTTTGGCCCCAGGGAAATAATTTGAACAAACATGGTAGAGGTTCACTAGGTGATCCTTCATACCAAAATCAGGGCTCTAGACCTTGTGGTATCAGACAAGAAGATTTTTTCATGTTTCTCGTTTTATAAGAGTATGTAAAACATGCGGGCCCCTGGGCGGGGGCATTTTTTGCGGCCAGGCTATAATTTAAACAAACTTGGTAGAGGTGCACTAGGTGATGATGCATACTTAATATCAAGGCTCTATGCCATCTGGTTTCAGAAAAGAAGATTTTTTCATATTTTTCCTAATATAGGCCTTAGTAAAACGTGTGGCCCCCAGGGCGGGCCATTTTTGGCCCCAGGGATATCTTGAACAAACTTGATAGAGGTCTACTAGGTGATGATACATACCAAATACCAAGGCTCTAGGCCTTATGGTTTCAGACAAAAAGAGTGTTTTCAATGTTTTCCCTACATAAGCCCATGTAAACTAAGTGACCCCTGGGCGGGGCCATTTTTGGCCCAACGGCATAATTTGAAAAACTTGGCATAGGCCCATTGCTGATACTACATACCAAATATCAAGGCTGTACGCCTTATGTTTTCACACAAGAAGATTTATCCATGTTTTTCCCTAGATAAGCCTATGTAAGCATGTGACCCCTGGGGCGGGGCTATTTTTGTCACAGGGGCATAATTTGAACAAACTTGGTAAAGGTCTATTAGGTGGTGCTTCATAACAAATATCAAGGCTCTTGGCCTTGTGGTTTTAGACAATGAGATTTTTCATCTCTAAAATCTATTTTAGCCTATTCTTGATATACAACAGACCTAAAGCATTTCAACAATTATTAAAAAATGTCATATGAGGATCATTCTTGCAAAGATTGGTCAAAATCTAGCCATTACTTTTGGAAAAGATGTCCTTTGACGGAATTGTTAACGACGGACTTTGCACTTCGCAAGGCTGACATCCATTGATCACAATAGGTCACCATGAGCCAATAGCTCACGTGAGCTAATTACAAAATATGTATTGTCACTGATAACTGCGGTACATTTTGCATCTGAACAGCCTTACACAACCCTGCCTTTATTCTATAAAATTTGGACTTCAATTATTTTTTTTAAAAATTACTAATTAATACTCTAGACTTCAGTCGATGGTACACCAACTCAAATACTCATTTTTACCAAACCATCTGCAGTGTTTGAACTTGCTACGTCCAACGGTTTAGGAGGAGTTGCATTTACAAGAAACTACATTAATTCACCTTTGACGTTGACCTTAGGTCAAGGACAAACACAAAACATCGCCAATTATACTCTACATCATATTATGATCTATGCACTGCAAAGTTTGAATTTGCAATGACCAACAGTTTGAGAGAAAATGCATTTACAAGAAATATTTGATTTGACCTTGGTCTAGGTCACATTAAGCATTGTCCTCTACATCATGTGACCAATGTACCTGCAAAGTTTGAAGTTGCTCACGCCAATGGCTAAGGAGATAGATTTAATAGAAATTACATTACCCAGCGTGACCTACTGTATTTAGCTACACAGTTTGAAGATAGTAAGTTTAATGGTTTAGGAGATACATTTACCCAAAAAATATGTTTTGTGGTCAAGGTCACATGAAATGGTGCCCAGTACCCTCTACATCATGTGACCTATTCAACTATAAAGTGTGAAATTGCTATATCTAGCGTTTTAGGAGCATATACAATTACAAGAAACTACATTATTTTACCTTTGACCTTGAAGGTCAAGGTCACACAAAATGTTGTCCAGTACCCTCTACATCATGTGACCTATTAAGCTACAAAGTTTGAAGTTGCTAGGAGGAGATACAATTACAAGAAACGTGACGGACGGAGGGATTGACTTTGGTATGAAATTAATATACATAGTATAAAAAAATGTGCACTAGTATTTGAAAACCTGAAGGAGTTTTAATGAAAAATGAGCATTTAGTACTAAAATCTGAACACTTTCCCTTCTTTAACCATTTGTATACAAAATGTAACTAGAGCACATTCAATGGCACCCCGTCGCAAATCCCCACGCTCTTAAAGACATCTAATGGTCTTTGATCCTTTGACCCATCTCAAGGTCACCAGTTTGATCCTAGGGTCACTTTTTCAGTGTATCCTGGTCTACTCCTCATCCCCTTTAATTTGATATGGCACATGACCATGTTCAGAAAATTAAATTTTTGACCCCCAGCACATCCATGTCCCAAACCCTGGAGCATGCATGACCCAAGGGACCGAATGAAAATCATGTCGAATATGTTTTATGTTTTTCATTTTTTTGAAGACAAAGTTTAGTTTAAATATCTTTTAAATTGACTTTGTAATTGAGATTTAAAGATATTTGACCTTTTGGCCCCTTCCCAAGGCCCCAGGAGGCGGGCACCGAAAAGGCTGTGCCCTTGCATGTGCCATTCATGTAAGTAACTCACACGCCAAATCTGGTTGAATTTGGGGGCCTAAAAACTACCCCCAACCCCCACCCATGGGGCATGACCCAGGCAACCGAATGAAAATCCAGTCTGATATATTTTATATTTTTTATTTGTGAGAAGACACACAAAGTTTGGTTTACAAATCTTTGAAATTGACTTTTTGATTGATATTCAATGATATTTGATCTTTTGGCCCCTCCCCAAGGCCCCAGGGGGCGGGGCAAAAAAAGTGCCGTTGCACGCCACATTCATGTGTGCAACTCACACACCAAATTGTCCAACAGTTTAGGAGGATATAGTGTGACGAACAGATGGACTGACAGAGGCAAATGCAATATCCCCAATGTTTTTTTTTTTTAAAAAGTGTGGGGGTAAATTATGGATTTGATTTATGAGGGTCTGGATGGGGTATAATGATAAGTGAATAATGGTCCTTTTTTATATTGAATAGTGAATAATAAGCAACAAAATATGAATAGTGAATATTGAGGGCCTAAAGAATAATGAATAATCCTATTTTTTTTAATTAATTCAAGAAAAAAATTAATGAAAAGTGAATAATCAGATTTCTGTGCTACCTTTTTTACTGTTAATGAACAATTGGTCTTATTTTAATAAATAACGCTAAATTTTAATGAGATAAATAATGGGCTAAATTTTTAATGAATATAGAATACCAGACCCCCCCCCCATCCAGACCCTCATTTACGATACAGGTCCTATATCATATCATATTTGTATATGCTGAATATTCATTTTTAAGTCTCATCCGTTTTTAACCATAACAATAAACTTGGGATATTCCATTGTACATGCACATATCTAGGGGTATCTGTTTAAAATACAAAAAATATTGTATTATTTTGTCTGAAGATATTTTGACATATACACGTACAGTGTAGATCCTCACAAAATGCTGCATTATATGGCATTTCATCTGGATCATCTCTGTCTGTAAAAATGCTTGTTATGGGTTTCCTGAATACAAAAGGGTAAAAAGATCCCACTCCATCCATAAAATAGAATTTAAGAAAAAAGGAGCGAAGGGGGATACCATGCCTAGAACATACATTGTATGTACATGCATGACTTCAGACATTTTATCTTAAAAATCACATTTTAAAAAATGCATGGCTCCCTTCTTAACCTCTTATGGAACTACCTTCATGAAAAGACCCATTAGCAATTGCTTACTCCTTTTCTTCTTCAACTGCTTGTCTTAAGTCATTCTGAAGGACTTCATTCCACCATCCATTGATTTCATTTTCAATTTTGTTGAAAGTTCTTTGGTTCATTCCAGGGGAATCTGTGGTTCCAAGTAATTCATTCAGATGGCTTTGTCCATTTCCAGAAGCAATGGTGCCCCATACTGCCCTTACATTTACATCAAAATGACGAGACTGTTTACTGATATTTAATACTGGACTAGTCTTCATTATAATTTCTCAGTGGCATCCCTTGCAAATTGCACATAATACCAAGCCAAGCCATAATTGTTGATTTCCGAATTCAATATAATAGGGCTCTGCCCTTGTAAAGCTAGTTCACTGGCTTTCTTGCATGTTGCTGCATGCATGGAAAGTTCAGACACATGATCTTGGAGGTTGTTCAGATTTATAAGCCTATAATTGTATATGTAATGAGACAAGTGCATATAAATACCAGAAATAACCATAACAAAAAGAAAACATCTTTATCATAAGTAAAAAATAAAATCTAGGGACTGACTCAGTGTTAAAGTTGTATTCCATCTTAGAAATAGACCATTTATACTTGGTGGGTTAATTACAAAACAACAAACTTGTAATTTCTCACTCAATGCAGTAGTTAAATTAAATTTCTATGATGCTTAATTGTGTGGATAAGATAAGAATAGTGTTGACCCAGATCAGGTGGCTTCCTCAGAAACCAGGTGATCTAGATCAACACTGTATTTTTTTTACCAAGGTACATATTCAATAGAAGTTCATGTCCGTTGAGATTGATAGGTCAAATCTAGCACCATAGAAACTGCAACATTACATTTAATAGGTCTTATAAGGTACCTTAAAATGTCAGTTGGTTGAATTTGTTACTTTTTCAACATATTCAAACCTGACACTCATTTAGTCTCGGATATGTTCGAGAAAAAAATTATTATTTTACCTATCACCATATAGCATAAATACAGTACAATCAACTCTGTTTCCAAGGTAGGAAAGAGGTCAAAGATCAGGAATCAATACAATCAACTACCTCACCTGACTGAGGATACTGTATGGGAAAATGCCAAATATACAAGAAAACATCACATACACGAGAGACAAGAAGTCACCCCTTTCCCAGCAGCTGAGTCAATTTAGCCATTGTATTTTAACTAAAAGCTCTATGTTCCATTTTATCATAATAGTGACTTTATAACGTTCCCTTCTAGTGGTGAGGGCTTCAACTTTTGATACAGGTCCTATGTCATATCATATTTGTATATGCTGAATATTTATTTTTAAGTCTCTTCAGTTTTTAACCATAACAAGCTTGGCTTTTTTTATGAAGAAAACATAAACATAGAGTATCTCAAAATCAAAAGCTGCATCTATACTGTTAATACAGTTAATATACAAAATCTAACTTTTTTGAATAAGAATTTTAATGCTATTAACAGCATCTAGAATTTCATGTTGCTAAAATTAAATTCTAAAGTCTGTTTATTATGGACTGCATTTTTAAGTCACAAGAGATAAAAATGCAGGGCTATCCTTAAAAATCTTCTGTTTCTCACTTCCTACTGGCAGGTGTTTTAGTTGGTAGTGTAGCGTCCCAGGCCCCGGTTTGTCAGGATCAGATTAGCACGAGGGTTAATTCATCTGGGCCTGGTAACTACAAGATTTGTGGGTCCTCTTGGTGCTGGACGGAATATTGTGGGAAGGAAATGACAATAAAGTCTAGTTTAGTTTCATAATTTTACCCGACATACTATAGAATATGCATTAGATTTAATTATCTGGTTAGTACATGACACCAAAATATCACAGGTCTATGAGAACACAACTTTAAATATATGTTATAATCTTCAATAATGTACTTCTGGAAGTACCAGCCTAGGGCTACAATTAGCAGGCTAAATAACTAGGGTTGTAGCAGGGGCTACAACACTCAGACTGAGTATTTAGTTAACAACAAATATAGTGGGTTGTAACAACTAAGATGGTGAACACACACTCACGGGTTGCATAAAGGGGTTGTACCTACAAGGTTGTGATGAAAGTGGGTGCAATGTATTTTGTTATAGCTATCACAGTTGTAACAACTAGGGTTGCAACAACAATGAGAGATATAACATCAATCACAACTTGAGAGACAATATTATCAGATGCTTAACCCCATCTGGGATATTTAGGTGTCATATAAAAGAGCTAGATTCTATTAAAAATGGTTAAGACTAGATCTAGATAAAATATATAAATCAAAAGAGGGGTTACAAAACAATCCTATCATTCATTTCAAGCCACAAACTGGTTTAAGTGAAACGAGGTTGCAAAGATCAAGGGTTGTTTTACAGAACAACCTAGTGGGTGGGGTGAGGTAAATAATGCGCTAGGGTTGCCAACCCTTAAGACAATTCAATGAAACAATATATTACCTCTCCAAACAAATGTCTATTAGACATAATGAAAGATAAAATATTCTATGCTGGGTTGTAATAACCAAGGGTTGTAAAACAACAAGGGTTGAGATAAAATTTACGGGTTGCAATAAGGTGAGTGCTGACGCAGCTCCAGAGACCAGATCAGTATCTAGCCAACTGTTGGGTTGCGCAGACGCTGCTTATATACCCTCTGGAGCCTACGTCATATAGAACGCCAGCGCGTGCAGGGCGCGCGCTGGGCACGTTCTGGGGAGTTCCGGGCAATGATAATATTAGAGGATATCCAAACACGTTGGGAAGGAAGCGGCCGCCATGTTTGAATGAAGAGTTGAAGCGACAGGCACATAAAATCAGTATTTATGGCTCGAATAATGAATGATAGGAAAAGTTATCGATGGAAGGATGTTCCCCTCAATCCAAATAATCGAATTGAGACAGGGATCCGTCAGGTAAATTAATTTATATCGAGAATGAATGGAGAATCCCCCTCGCATATGGCAAATAATTGCTTACGCTAATTTACGTGAACAACATTAACAGACTTGTTGCTGTAACAGGCATTTGGGTGGCTAGGATGTGACAGTAGGTAGCATTTTTTTACATATCCACAGTACTAGTAACACATCGAGTAGGCAGAAAAATCAAACTGCACACAAATACACAGACCAACCTGCACATTCACATAGTCTGATCAGCGCCTTTGTAATTCAATTGTTGGACAGTAACATACATCTACATTTGTTACAAACAAAATTGCCTTTTTTCTACCTAGTCTCTGTAGCTTAGCTGAGTTTGACTGGTTTGAGGCTTGTTTTGCCGGACACTCGATAGACAGGTCTTGTTACTGCCTGACCCATATGGCCTAAATTGAAATTTTATTTGTTTCCCCTTACCCAACCGACCCTGAAAAAAAGCCCTACCCATAAAATTTTATTTTAATTTTCGGTCAAGATTTGTTGGTTAAATTTCATTGCAAACTTAGAGAATTCTGCAAATTGGTTGGAGGGGTGAGGGGCAGGCTGTCCAGGGCAGTTTATCTTTCCCGAATGTACTCAGGAATACTGGCCTATTTAGTAGGCCACATTCCTTCTAGAGATTTAACGAAGTAAATAAAGGCTACATCTACTGAGTTCTAGCACGAATGTAAACAGTGTTATCTTTAAATTATTCTTACTATTGATTCAAAAATAGATGAGGCTTGTTGTAAACCTTAATCAGGTAATGGGTGATATATACAGCTGTATATCCTAAACCACCTTGAACTGCAGTAATACATCTACTCTATTTTACCTGATTCAATGTAAAGTAGTATAGTCCGATTATTATGCATTTTCGAAACATCAGTAGTTTCCAAATTGTTTGTGTATTTAATGTCATTGTCTACAGTAGGATTTTTGACAATTAAATTCAATGGCTATCGAATTTGAGAAGTTAAAAAAAAATTCTGACCGACCGACCCATACCGGTAAAACGGAAACAAAAAAATTTAAGTGTGGCCTCAGAATGTCTCTTAGCTGACTCCAGATGTTTCAGTGATTAATAATTTCGCTATTATAGAAGTAAAGAGAATAAGTTAACCATTGTCCTGCCTGTACATTGATATGACATAATCACCTCTGTTTTACACGGTTTGTTCTACCATATTTGGGATCATAACCCAACACATAAAATCAGGACTTTTGCCCATTATTTTATATAAAATTGGAAAGAACTTTACGGACAGAGTGTTGGCCTAAATAAGAACAAGTCTGTAAGACGAAGAATGCAAAGGAATCAGACCTGAGTTCCAACCATACCAGGTAGGGAGTTTTCTAGACTACCTATATTATGAGAACTTCTTCTTAAGCTGTAAGTCTAAAAAATAATTTTGCTATTGATTTGACAGCCAAATATAAAATTCGGGTTCATGACAAACATCGAAAGACGAAACATCTAAAAGTCTACACATAGAAACGACGAAATATCTAAACGTCAATACAACGATTAAGACAAAATATAGAAATGACTTTTAATAAAATATATAAAAAAAAAGCCCAAAAAACATGGAAAAATATCATAATACGTAATATCAAAAATAATATTTGATTCTTCAGCACAGAAATCATTGTCAATATGGTTCCATAAATGTTCATAACATGGATTATGAAATTCGTTCGTGCACATGTTTAATCCATTTTTTTCTTTACCATCACAACAAACAGTATTCGCCAGCATGGCTGGGTTTTACGCAAATGTCCTTGAAGCTTCATTTCTTCCACAGTTTTAGGGCTGCTCGCAGATGGCGTCATCTCTCCCTCTTTCCTGTTTGTGATTTTATAAGCTCAATTGCGTTCAGAGCTCTCATAATGCATACACTAATGTGATGGAAAAAAGCACCTTGTTATAACCCCCCTCCCCCAATAAACCCAGAAAAATTACTGATCCAAGCCAAGAAGGGCGACCAAAAACGAGGGGACATAACGGTCAATTTTGTTAACGGTAAATTTGGTTCACTGTCCCACCTGAAAAGAGGATGATGAGATTTTTTGTCGCGATTTTTGTTGCGATTTTATGTGACATTTTAGATATTTTGTCTTACTGTCTTTTGTTTTGTCTTATTAGATGTTTGGACGTTTCCGATTACGTTGTATTTCTTGTTTGGCCATTTCGATGTAGGGATCTTAAGATGTTTTGTCTTTCCATGTTTAGTCTGGCACCCATAAAATTCCTCTCTATTCTTGGAAGCCACCCTGCAGTCAGGCAGTGTGAGAAAGACTAATCCATTGCAAAATAATTGAGGGGAAACAAAATGTTTTTTCATGGTTTAATTTCTGGTATCTATGTGCACCTACCTATAGCCATCTGGCTGCCCATTGAATAATCTCTTCACATATCTTTTTCTTAGTTGTCCTGTTTCAGCTGACCTATACAACTGTTAGAACTTTTTCAAACCACGTCTTTTAACTACTTTTGTTTTTTTTCTTTCCGCGTATCATTTTACGATTTGTAACAAGAACACATGATGACGAATCTCTCAAATACGAGGAATATCTGTATAATTTTCTCCCCTGATTAGATCCAATAGCTTTTCTCTTTGCACCATGCATGCCTCCAGGCAAGCCAAACCTCTTCTTACGCTTCTGCCTATTTGCCATAATTTGCTTTCCAGCTTACACAATGTGTTTCAAAGAAATAATGAAGTTTCAAAGAAAATTCTTCTTTTTCCCTCAATTTGAACAGGAGAAGACCACTCGGAGGAACTTATGGGCCCTCATATGTAAACAAATGCGATACTGGCGGAAACTTAACATAATTATATTGGTGAATGTCTCCAAACCACAAGTATATGGCCAATACTTACCAGAGAAATGTTTTAAACAAGAATTTAGTTTTGTAGAAAAAAATATTAAATACCAAAATACGTCACCAAATAACCTTTGACATGTCATTCTTCCTTCACAGAGGACAAAAGAAATGTGTTTTATGGATAATCGGGCACTCGATCGATGTATCTGTATACTTACCGCGGTACTTGGAGTTCAGTTCTGGTTAAAAACCATGGATGTTATCTGTTTGTCACATACACAGCTTCATCAACATTGAAATTGACATATTATGCTGACACAGGGAGACCTAAAAACTCTGAAACAGAAATCATTACGCTGAAAAATAGTACCTCAATAAATATTGCATATCCCATTCCTGCCGATCGAATATTGAAATAAACTTTATATTTCAGTATAATATTTGTACCTATATTAAAAGAAAAGATTTGTATTAATGTAGAAAGCGAAATAAAGCCAATAACTTTCGACACATATGCCCGCGTATGAAGACAATATGTGTTTCAAGATGATGGATGTGTTTAACATCTTCACCGTGTATATATATTTAAAATTATGGACAGAATCAAGTGACGATTTCAATTTTTTTTTACTGTAGAAAGAAGACAAGTACATTTAAGTTTATTATTGTGTCATTTGATTCGTGTACAAGATGAACTGTTCTCTACTTTTCGTATCGATTTCGGTTGGCCAGAATTACCTCTCTTTTCAAAGATGGCGGCGCCCATGAACAGCTGACAAGGTAAAAAAAATCTGGCTTTCATCACTCGTACAATTATTTATAATTTCATGGTCCTTTTTGCGTACACAATGGTATAATCTACTTGTTTGCGTGTTAGGAATGTATTGAATATGTATATTTGGTCTGTTCTCTTTTCTGTCCTGCTAAAAGTAAATATATAAGAAATTCTTTTTTTTCTCCTAACACATCACATGTTCAGTTCAAAACTGAAACCTATCTTTTGCCATTTTAATTCCCATACATTTAACTCATAGTAAATAGAAACTCAGAAAAATCAGGCATGTAATTTATTCAAAAAATGGGCTTAAACAACTTGCCTCTATTTGCAATTCCTATACCTGCTGATCCACCTTAAGGAAAATGTCAAAAACAATATGGCATGGTGGCTAAAATCTGCGGGTGCTTTGAATTTTGCGGTGTCACAACAACAATGTCCAATTTCGCTCTGAATTTCAGAAATAATCATAAGATATATGTACACTTCCGCCCGCGTATTTGTCCTGCGAATTCGCGTTTCATGTGCGTTTTCAACGCAGTGTACGTGCGTTGAGTTTAAATTGCGTATGAAACGCGAATCAACGTATTTCGAAACTCATGAATATTCATTAGCAGCCCTCAAACGCGTTTCAACGATAAAATATGCGTTTCTTCCTTTAGCCAATCAAATCGTTTTGTTACAACGCAGTAATGCGTAAACCAATCAAAATTGAGTTGACCTTGCTCAATGTTTACATTGTTATTCGCGGTTTAACTTTGCTTTGAATATTTCTGATAAGACTTGTCTTGCAAATCTCAATTCCCGTTTCCTTTGAGGTTTTAAAGCCCAGTTTGAATTAAATATCTCACTCCATTCATTGATCAATATTTTGAGCCGACTATCGCGACTTTTCAGCAGAGAAATAAATGGAGTTACTCAAGGCCGAAAAATGAATATATAATAGTAAAATCACATTGATATTCATCAGATATAGAACTATAATTAGTCTCTTTTAGTGCCCAATGTAAAATATTTTTCTTAAAACAACGATATGAAGCAAATGAATTGAAAATATGTCGCACTGCATTCAATTTTGTTTCTTGGGATTCGCATCAAACAATTTCGAACTTTCAATTTGGGTCAACTGAGATTAGATGCAAACTCTCCTTGTTAAGTAAAATAATCGAGCCAAACTCACTTGTTGACGTTCTAACTGAATAGATCTCTCTCTAAACAAAAAAGAAGGCACTCTTAAGCAAAAGCAATTGCATGTGCCCAGGCTTCACCTGATCAGTCCTAAAATAAAAGTAGAGCAGTATATCCAGTTCTGCCCATCCAACCTGCTCTGGAGCTAGAAATTGACACCGCTTAAACAACCTGCACCCCTGCTCGACAGTGCCAAGGAGGTAGGTTCAGACACCATTTAAACAGCCTGCACCCTTGCAACGCAGTGCCCGGCAGGTAGGTTCCAACACTGCTTAAACAGCCTGCACCTCTGCATCACAGTGCCGGCAGGTAGGTTTCGACACCGCTTAAAAAGCTGCAGCACAGTGCCGGTAGATAGGTTTTGACACCACTTAAACAACTGCAACACAGTGCCCGTAGATAGGTTTCGACAACGCTTAAACAGCTGCACCCCTGCAACACAGTGCCCGCAGATAGGTTTCGACACCGCTTAAACAGCTGTACCTCTGCAACACAGTCCCAGCAGATAGGTTTCGACACCACTTAAACAGCTGCACCCCTGCAGCACAGTGCCGGCAGGTAGGTTTCGACACTGCCTCAACAGCTGCACCCCTGCAGCACAGTGCAGGCAGATAGGTTGCGACACTACTAAAACAGCTGCACCTCTGCAACACAGTGCCGGCAAATAGGTTTCAACACCGCTTATACAGCTGCATCTCTGCAACACAGTTCCGGCAGATAGATTCGACACCACTTGAACAGCTGCACCCCTACAACACAGTGCTGGCAGATAGATTTCGACACCACATAAACAGCTGCTCCCCTGCAACACAGTCCCGGCAGATAGGTTTCGACACCACTTAAACAGCTGCACCCCTGCAACACAGTCCCGGCAGATAGGTTTCGACACCACTTAAACAGCTGCACCCCTGCAACACAGTCCCGGCAGATAGGTTTCAACACAACTTAAACAGCTGCACCCCTGCAACACAGTCCCGGCAGATAAGTTTTGACACTGCTTAAACAGCTGCACCTCTGCAACACAGTGCCAGCAGATAGGTTTCGACACCACTTAAACAGCTGCACCCCTGCAACACAGTCCCGGCAGATAGGTGGTTTCGACACCACTTAAACAGCTGCACCTCTGCAACACAGACCCAGCAGATAGGTTTCGACACCACTTAAACAGCTGCACCCCTGCAACACAGTCCCGGCAGATAGGTTTCGACACCACTTAAACAGCTGCACCCCTGCAACACAGTGCCAGCAGATAGGTTTTGACACCACTTACACAGCTGCACCTCAGCAACACAGTCCCGGCAGATAGGTTTTGACACCACTTACACAGCTGCACCTCAGCTACACAGTCCCGGCAGATAGGTTTTGACACCACTTAAACAGCTGCACCCCTGCAGCACAGTGCCGGCAGGTAGGTTTCGACACTGCCTAAACAGCTGCATCCCTGCAGCACAGTGCCGGTAGATAGGTTGCGACACTGCTTAAACAGCTGCACCCCTGCAGCACAGTGCCAGCAGATAGGTTGCACAGATAGGTTGCGACATTGCTTAAACAGCTGCACCTCTGCAATACAGGGTTGGCAGATAGGTTTTGACACCGCTTAAACAGCTGCACCTCTGCAACACATTATCGGCAGACAGGTTTCGACACCACTTAAACAGCTGGACCTCTGCAACAGAGTCCCGGCAGAAAGGTTTCGACACCACTTTAACAGCTGCACCCCTGCAGTACAGTGCCAGCAGGTAGGTTTTGACACCACTTAAACAGCTGTACCCCTGCAGCACAGTGCTGGCAGATAGGTTTCCACAACGCTTAAACAGCTGCACCCCTGCAACACAGTGCCGGCAGATAGGTTTCGACACCACTAAACAGCTGCACTCCTGCAGCACAGTGCCCAGCTAATAGGTTGCGACACCCCTTAAACAGCTGCACCCCTGCAACACAGTGCTGGCAGATAGGTTTCCACAACACTTAAACAGCTGCACCCCTGCAACACAGTGCCGACAGATAGATTTTGACACCACTTAAACAGCTGCACCCCTGCAACACAGTCCCGGCAGATAGGTTTTGACACCACTTAAACAGCTGCACCACTGCAGCACAGTGCTGGCAGATAGGTTGAGACACCGTTTAAACAGCTGCACCCCTGTAGCACAGTGCCCGGCAGATAGGTTCCACACTGTTTAAACAGCCTTCTCTCTCTCTCTCTCTCTCTCTTTCTCTCTCTCTCTCTCTCTCTCTCTCTCTGAACACAGTGCCTTCTGTGAGGCTTGGAACCGGAGCCTCATCAACTGAAGACCCAAATTTAATCGAGCCAGTAAGAAGGGATTAATTGATAAAGACTTCAAGCTAATTATTTGATCAAAATGCAGCAGGTTCAGGTTCTGAAAGTTTATCCCAGGGCCTGATAACACAGAATTACGGACCTGTTTGATATGGTTGGACTAAACACGATAAACTGGTTCACATATTTGAATTGTGTTCGATTTTAAACAAATGTCATGGGATGTGAAGTCAGCTGACATGAATATCTCGCAACGATGGCCATAAATGAGTGAGTGCCATTCACACAAAAAAGAAAAAAAGATACGATAAACAAAGCATTTTGTGGGATAATGTTTTCGCTGTTTTCTTGGTTTCAATAATTAAATTATCATTGATTTACATGTAACAGGTCTGGCAACGCAATTGAACCTTTTTGATTGGCTGTTCAACAATGCGTTTCAACGTGAATTGTACGTTGAACTGCGTTGCTATACTTGAGTTATTGATTGGTTAACAGGTAAATGCGTGGTAGCGGGTCAAGTCGGCCTGAAGTCAACTCGGCCCCTGAGTAAAGTCGGCCTCGGGTCAACTCGGCCCGGGTCAACTCGGCCTGGTAAATTTATGTTGTCCCGTTATGATCCTTATTGTGAGAGCGTTTAGTTACATATGGATTGGATGTTGCGTGCAATTCCGGACTAAATCATAAGTATAAATTGCATATACTTTTGATTTAATCCGTAACCAAAAAGATAGACGCAGATACGATCCAGATGCATCCAGGCCACACCCGCAGAGTGAATGCCGCTTATGCTGGGTCCACCCTGCTACGAGGAGGCGCTCTCTTCATGGCCCAAAGTTTTTGTTTTTTGTTTGGTATCACGTTTCGAATCTCTTACACAATTAAATACACTACGGAAGACTCCAAATACAATAATTTCACACTGTTTATACCAGGAAACGTCCATAAATATCCACATTTTTTTACACTAGCACGACTCCAAATTCACTTAGATATAATCCAAAATCACGTTTATGAAAGACTTTAATAAAACCAATTCGCGCGAATAATCCACAAAGAACCGCAGGCACGCAAGAAGGCTGTGGTAGACATCTCGTGGTCCAGGTACTTGGTCCAGAAGTCTTGCAGTTTTGTTTCCATTCGTCTGTAGGTCTGTCTGGAGTTCCTCTGTAAATCTCCTGCCCGAATAGCCATCTCCATCAGCGAAGCCTCTCTGCGTAATAAGGGGACGAGACGGTAGAACCCGAGTCCGCACATGCCGGCCTTGCTGTTCAGGCGATGATGCCACCCTGAAAAGAACAAAAGAAGAAAAGGTTATATAAAGATACGAGTTTGCTTTGTGAAGTGTTAGATCTATGTGCACCTTTAACAGTAATTGATAAATTATCTATTCCCGTCGATTGTGACTCTTGAAATTTAAGCATTTCAACTCGTCAGCTATTTTATTTTATGTTTGCGGCAGTTCTATTATCAAAATTTATCAGCATTAAGCGTATAGATATTTAAATGTCATTTTATACACAGTGATACAACCACAGTAAGCATGTAAAGTCGGGCCAATATCGGCCTGCTTGCGAAACGTTACCCGAATGGCGTTTCGCCGGCGCCAATAATGGCCCGAAATTGAATGATGGCTGGGAAATAGCTCTTAATGTAATAATAAATAAATGTTAATTAATTACCTTCGACGTCGTTATTTGTGCGTACTGTCTGCTGGAACACACACCAGGATGGCACGTCAAACACTGGATGGTTGAACCACTGTCTGTCAATGTAGTTCACCAGGCGCTGTAGCGGTTCTGTATTGGCCTTGGACTTCAGGTGGTCGAACGTCTGCTGAATGTGTCTTGCCGGAAGAAACGGTAGTGCCATCAACTGTCTGATGTAATCATAGACGCCCTCCCGCTGCTGGTACGTCGCTGACAGGCCGAACTGTTGCACATGTCGCCACACCGCCTGGTTCCAATGGAACACACACCCCTTGATCGGCTTCCCCGGAAAGGACTCTCGAAGTGCCCGCCAAGCAGCTGCAATGGAAATGAAAATCAAATGAAGCATGTCACAGAGTTAATTGATTTTTGTGCAAATGGAGCATTTACAAATAGCGTCAACCCAGATGACAGTTGGTAGCGTCTCATCGGGGTCTGCGCTATTTTTTTAAAGTTCCGCACGCTGTGATCAGATTGTAAGTAAACACAGTAGCAATGGCAGTGACGATGGTTAAATTGACGCAGATCTTTTAATTACGATAACGGCTATAAAGTTATTAAATTATGTTCTTCTAAAATGGACTTTTGACGCCGATTAGGTCCGGAAAAAACGCCGGGCCTGATCTGGAACCAAATGTCTTTTTTTGAAATCAGTTTTGAAATCACGTATCATATATTGTGTGATAAGTGCTCAAATTTACCTGCTTCGAAGTCAACAACAAAGCCTGCGACTTCAACTCGGCCAAGATTTGTTTCCAACAGTACCCGGAACACCTGTTGAATAAAGAAAAAACAACATTAAAAATGACCGTTTCTGTCCCAAAATAATTTGCTGTTAAACTGAATGTCAGTACTAAATTAGATTACGATCTCCGGATTGAGCTGTAAATAATTAACATATGATACCTAACGCAATATTATAATTAGAATAAAATCTTTGGTTTAATGCCATATAATTTGTGTTTCTTTTGTGATTGTGGCATTTCGCTCGGGACATACCAAAATTTATGTGTCTAAGTGCATGTGTTTGCAGGGTGAGCTCTAATTGTAAGTCATTCGTTCTGCAGGACAAGTGCTGCAATATTGAACTATTTTGTGCCCTATACACGTACAAAACATGCAAACATTGAAAACGATATATTACCTCCTTGTAGTCAGCAATCGTCTTCCTCGACATGATGGCGAACGCTAACGGGAACTGCTGACTCTGACCGTCCTTTTCTATGAATATATGCCTCTGGGACAGAAAGGTATTAACTTCTTGTCATAACTTGCGACAAGCTAAGTGATAGTGAGTGAATGCTAAATGCTCTTTTGTATGTGACTGTACGCACACTAAAATACCTTATTTGCTTATAGCAAACACTTTCCCTTTTTCGCTCTAACTTCCCTTTTCTAATGTTTTTGTCTATACTCAACTTTTATGTGATTTCCCTTTATTTTATCAAATTTGAATAATTTATCATTTTATTAATTTATTATTCTATCATTTTATAAATTTATTATTTATAAAATTTATTATTTTATTATTTATTTTGGTCGTATTTTCACTGCATAACACATACCCAGATCAGACGCCGCAGAATGATCAGAATCTCCACTGTTTGCGTACAGAGTATCCTATTAAAAATGAATTACAATGAAAAATACCACCCAATAACCCTTAAAACGGAAATAGACGGGTCCAATTGATAAAAGCGGTAAATTTTATCCGGCTAATATGACTTGGTAGCTGATACAATTTGGGCCACGTCGCAAGAAAATCTGTCTTTGAGGTTTCCAACAAAGTACTGTAGACTTACATGTACATGTTAGTGCTCAGTTACAGAGACTAGCTAGAATATGGAAATTTGACTTGTTAAAATTAGATTTTTAATATCTTCCAGAAAGCGAATAACAAAGGCGCTTATCAGACCAATCAGATACGTAGGCTGGACCTATGCCTTTGTTTATTGCATGCAACAAAGTCAGGTTTTCTCTTGACTAGGTGTCATTTTAACTTTCTTCGACCTGTCAGTAAATTTTGTCATCTGCTGACAACCTTGTAAAACCGTTTGGACCCAGACCAAGCCCGACAATACGTATGGCGTGGTCTGAATCTAAACTGTTTGACTCTTGTCATATTCGTGAAAGAAAATTTTGAAAACATCTTTTTATGAAATATTCCTAACGTTTCGAATCTGCATTCCCCGAGCGCCCACAGGGCGCGAATTTTATACCACAGCATGAAGCTGAGCGGAACGAAGACTATGTTCGTTTATGTGTGCGTGCTTTCGCTAGTAATCAAGCTTTGTTTAGTAAAATAAATAGTTAATACAACTTCGATTTGGTAATTCTTTGCATGAGCATGCTAATTGAATCCCCTCATGCGGAATAGACGAGTCTATGAAACAAGAGATGATTCAAAGGGAACATAAAAAACCCACAGGAATTCTACTTCTGTTGAGTTTGTACACAATTGAACCCTCTCATGTGGAATAGACCTTTCTATGAAACATGAGACGATTCAAAGGTGAGACGATTCAAACGAAGTAGAGTGTGAAATCGCCAGAGGAGAATTAAACAATATATCACACAGGTTAGGTAAAATTAAGGCCAGAATTTCAGCAATAATTATGGCAATTATTTCAGCATAAATCTTCATGATCTTGACAAGCAATTAGATAAGTATAAATTATCGCAATAATTTCATCTATATTTATAGCTAGAATCCCTAGCAGTATTTTGGCTAAAAGTACGGCTGAAATTATGGCAATACTTTTGACAATAATCTCAGCAAGATTTTTGCTACATGAAATTCGATCTACCTACAAAATCTTGCTAATTTAAATATTTTACCTATTATTATAGCGGTAGTATTGCTGTCATTATGAAAGCAAGACAAAATATCACATATCTGTCAAGAATCTTGTTCACTTTTCAGTTATAGTATTGCTAAAGTATTGCTGTACGTTTTCGTACAGGTAGCGGGAACTCAATAAGACGTTATTGAGTGCCTACCATCCAGGTTAAAGTCTAAAATAAAATAAAAATTCTCAATTTGAAAAATAAAATAACAGAAGACAGAATTTAATATCAATAATAAGTATTCTTACCTGTGTTGCACAAACGATGTTGCCAACGTTCACAAGCGTCACACGTAACTGCATGCTTACGACCGGACACAGATACCCCACACTCAATACATAAGTCAGACATACTTGCAAGAATATAGCACCAATATCAAAATTGGAATTGATACCATGATCTAAATTCTGTACTATTTATACTGATTCTAGTGGTACAAAAAAGAAAACTGAATACAAGGGATGCTCTTCATTCCGACTTTGAAAAATAAATGTTTGGTCATTAATTAAGGCAAACAAACAATCTAATTGACAAACATCGCAATTAAGTTTTTCGATGAATTTAATTAAAGGTGTACGCACTACTTGATCAAAGGTAGTGCCCGCCTTTAATCTAATGCAAGTTTTCGCACGTTTCATGCGCGCGTTCCATTATCTTACAAACAGGGCAATTATAATTTTAGTTAACTAAGTGTTTGTAATCAAAAGTCTAATCGCAGTGATTAACATAAAAGAGGCCGATTGTTTATAATTAGCGCGGTATAAATGAATGGAATGGAATGAGCGGCGCATGACAAATATGTTTCATCGTTTCAGACCATCCATCATCTTTTCTTGAACAAACCAACAAACACACACACATACACACACACACATTCATACCAGCGGTAAAAATATGCTTATTTACAATACGACCAGGCCGAGATCTAAACAGGCCGAGTTGACCCGGGCCAAGTTGACGCGGGCCGACTTGACTCAGGGCCGAGTTGACCCGCATTCAAATGCGTTGCACTGCAGTTCAACGCGTATCGAAAGTGGGCTTTGATTGGATTTTCGAAATTCGCGTTGGAATACTAATGCGTATTACGTGCGTTTTCAATGCGTTTTCAACGCGAATTCGACAAGGACAAATAGATGGGCGGTAGTGTAATATAGTTTACTATTTTGTTGCTGATTGAAATATACACACACAGTAAATAAGTCAAATATTACCTTGAACTTGGTCAATTTTTGCACACAGAATTCTCCTATTTTCCTCCGTCAGAAATTTAAGTGTTTTGCACAAACATATAGTGTGATATGTGATTTAGTACAGCTGGAATTTAAATTTAACAAAATTTAATTCAAAAAGTCACTTTACTTGCTAATCCTATAGTATATAACACTCATACAATAGCCGACCAGGCGTAATATACATATTTATTTACACCTGTAAACAGGGCTACCAATCCATATCCTGAATAGGAAAATACAAATAATACATACATGTATAATTGTTATACATATTTATGAGCCGGACTTCCTAGTATGAATATAAAGCGGAATCCAATTAGTGCACGTGACATGGTGTTCTTTATTATCACCACCCCTTTTTAAAGGGGGTATTGTAATCGCCTCTGCCTGTCTGTCCGCTCGTCCGTCCATCCGTCCGTATGTCATGCTCTATCCACCTTAACCATTGGACGAAATCCAACCAAGTTTGGTGTGCGAGATTTTCATATGAGTGTGGTGTGCGACAGCACTTTTTTTTGCCATCCCCCTGGGGCCCCGGGGAGGGTTCAAAGGTCAACTATCATATTTGAAAAGTCAATTTCAAAGATTTTTTTATACCAAACTTTATGTTTGTTCTCAAAAATAAAAGAAAGGGGATTTTCATTATGTCGCCTTGGTCATACTCCAGAGGGTGGGACTTGGGGTTGCTTGGGGGTCATTTTTTTTCAAACATGTTCAAGTGGCATATCAAATTGAAGGGGATGGTAAGCAGAACGGGATACAAGTTAAATGTTCATCCTATGGTCAAACTTGTGACCTTGAGGTAAAGTCAATAGGTCAATTATCATTAAATATCTTCGAGAACGTGGGGTGCTTGCGATGGCACCCCATCGTCTACGCGATTACAAGTACTCTCATTTTCTTAGATGTTTCAAAGTCCGGAGATTGTTGTTCGATTGCTCATTTAGCTTCTCTTTTACACCAATAGATCGTCTGTGGCATGGATTCAATGGAAAGGAATGCTTACATAAGAGCGTGTGAGCTTTCAGAGCCTTGGATTCAATTCGACTATTAATGCCAAAGGTTATAATCAAATTAGGAAATTGAAGAAAAGCTTAGGCAATAAATAAAATAAACATTTTATATTAGTGCGTGATATACATTTCAATACAGGAATTGACATTTAACGCAAAAAATGACACAGCGTTTTTTAAAAGTCAATGAACGACAATGAAGTAAAACGTATGTGCAAACCGCCAGACTGATGACAATAATCCTCATTGTGCAACACACTGAAAACGACACACCATTTAATGCATGAACAATAAATTCACCAGTTAGACTCCATGCACTGAAAAACAAGAGGTGTTTAGTGGAAGCTAAGCAGCTACTGGTAGAGGGGCCTCAAAAGCTTTAGTCTATAAGCTTTTATTGTTTCTGACAATGAATAGAGCAACACAGAAAGTTTTTTAAAGGAGAAAGTGCAAGGTTTAACAAAATGAAAAATGTAGCAGCTTAGCCGTCACCTTTTTGGTATCACCTCACACATTCCATTCTACAGTAAAGGTGATCAGACTGATTTTGGACTTCGTACAAGCACATTCAGTTAAACACATTCGCATCAGATCCAAGAGCTTAGTTGACAGTGATTGTATAAAGGGAAGTATAATATAATGCAGAAACGCAGTAAGCAGCTCTCACAAATTAAAATAAAGTCATGCTCGAATTTTAAATGCGGAATCTTGCAGATGTCTCTTGTCTGATAGAGTCTCTGTTGACTGCTTAAGCAAATTAAGGTCCTAAGACACTGAAAAAAGGCATTTGTCTTAAGTGCACTTACTTAATTAAGTATATACTATTGCAATCATCTGAATGAAGAAGAGATTGCTTTAATATACTTGCTGTCGTGTGGCTGCAATTACCTTGTGTCTCTTTCACTTGCTGCCATGGACCGGTCTGTTGTCTGAGAGTGTGACATTTGCTAATCATCCCCAATTGCTTAAAGTATGACTGTGATGATGCTCAGGCTGATCAAATCAACTCAGGGAATGCACTCACATTAAGCAGGCCCTTACCAATAGTGCACCATTAAATCTTTATTTTCTTATTTCTCAAGTAAATATGTTGTGGCTTCTCAAAAGAACCGTTTCAAGAAGGCGGTTCTTTTAAGCACCCAACACAAATGTTTGGACCGATAGATATGGAAGTATTCACAATTATACGCTAAAACCCTGCCAATCTAGAGCTCTGTTCAGTAAGATGACATGGCTTCAAAATTTGCGCTATAAAAGCTCTTTAAAACGCACACACCATAAATGAGCCAGCACATGAGAGTATGGCACCTCTCTCATTATAGAGCAACAAAAGCTTAGGCGAACCTGTACAAATGCATAGACTTGCCTGACATTTCGCTTCTCAGTCGAAGACCCACACCAAATTTTAGATCACCTGGAGTGCTTCGCTGGAAAGCTCTGTCGGCTTTCAAAGGAGGTTCTATGTATAAATGCAACAAGTACCAAACACTCAAGTAAGAATTAGAGTAGTACTTGTTTGGAACGCTAATACTACCACAACCTCTTTGAACATTAACACCTTAAAGGCTGGAAACACCCAAATCAGTAATTTTCAAACAATAAAGACTGTACATTATATACATGGGCGGATCCTGATTTTTTAGTCACCAAAATATTATACAGAGTACCATACGGATCTCCTCGAGAAGCAATTGGTTCCAAGGAATCCAATTGCTTCTCAAGGGGCTCCGTACAAGGGCGGATCTAGGATTTCTAGAAAGGGGGTTCGTATGTATAAAGGTATGCGGGTTCGCTTGGCTGGCTTTATCTCATTTCATAAATATCCCATGAAAAAAGAAATAATTTGGTCTAACTGAGACTGGGGGGGAGGGGGTCAAGCGAACGCCCTGAACCCCCTCTGGATCCGCTACTGCCATACCAATATTATATTTTAATTTGCTCAAATTAGCCCAAACGTCACTGATTCAGATAGTGTCCATGATCTATAGTGTCAATGTGTGATAAAACCATCAACACAGCATGTATGTCTGGCGAAGACTCGGACTAGTCAGTCTGGGCATCTGTCTAGTATGGGCTAGTCTGAACAGGCCGTGTTCAGGCACTCGATAGAGTGATAGCGAAAACAAGGCAGATCAACAGGCAGACATTTGTCTTATCTGCTTGTTTTCTAGATTTTATTTATGCTCATAACATTTGATTTTAACTCCAGTGTCACTTGATTAGACAATGCACTCGTGATACAATAATATGAGGTTAGATTTTGTGAGCAGACAAGGGATTAGATGACTATTGTCTTGAATGCCGAGAAAAGATTCAATGGACCACACACTCATGATAACTCAATATGAGGGTAGATTCTGTGAGCAGACAAGTGAGTAGATGACTATTGTCTTTAATGCCGAGAAAAGATTCAATGGACCACACACTCATGATAACTCAATATGAGGGTAGATTCTGTGAGCAGACAAGTGAGTAGATGACTATTGTCTTGAATGCCGAGAAAAGATTCAATGGACCACACACTCATGATAACTCAATATGAGGGTAGATTCTGTGAGCAGACAAGTGAGTAGATGACTATTGTCTTGAATGCCGAGAAAAGATTCAATGGACCACACACTCATGATAACTCAATATGAGAGTAGATTATGTGAGCAGACAAGTGAGTAGATGACAATTGTCTTGAATGCCGAGAAAAGATTCAATGGACCACGCACTCATGATAACTCAATATGAGAGTAGATTATGTGAGCAGACAAGTGAGTAGATGACAATTGTCTTGAATGCCGAGAAAAGATTCAATAGACAATGCACTCATGATTACTCAATATGAGGGTAGAATCTGTGAGAAGACAAGTGAGATGACAGAGTGGTCAATGAGAGACGAACTGGAATACTGGTTAACATGAATACGCATGCGTGGATCCAGAGGGGGGCCAGGGGGTCCGGAACCCCCCACCCACCACCCCTGAAAAATCATAAAAATATATGGTTTCTCCACAATACTGGTGCGGATCCCCTGAAAAATCACAAAGCTACCAAGCCAGCATTCAATGTTGATGCATGGCGTTTCGCTGGCGGGCCGATGATGGCCCGCTTTTAGTTTTATTTGGATCCTCTCTCCCCTCATCAAAAAAACAACAGTTTTGGACCCCCCATGACAAAACTTTCTTGATCCGCGCAGAGACCCATCACGCAAGCCACTCCGCTTCTTGTTATTGCTCCAACCTTCGACATGACTTAAAAGTTGTTGAGTGGAACATAAAGCTTAAAAAACGGTAGGCCCTTTTAGGGCCCAGACCTGTAAATGTTTTTCCATAGACCTCCATTATAGCTTTTAAGTAAGCTGTGGTCCTCACAACTCTTCAAGCACAATGAGGCTGCCATAGAATTACAGATTGGACCCAGTTTAACCAATAAACAAATATGAGATACCATGGTGACCACCATGTTTTACCACTTTTTGGCCCCTGAAGGTGGGCACCCTACATGAGAGGAAATTTTCATTAAAAAATACCAAAATGCAAGGTCCTTTTTTCTAAGCCACACCAGTAAACTTAATCAACAAAAGCAATGAGATGATGTTTCAAAAAGTACAGCAAAGATATACCCGTCTATTAAATACAATATATTTCCTAGTTTTAATATTGACCAATCATGAAACACCTTACAACTTAAAATATTGTGCTGAGCTTCCACCCACCTTTTGAGCCAATCAGTGCCCTTTTTACATTTACAGTTCTGTGGCAATCAATAATTTTTGTTTCTTAACTCTTTGCTTACTAGTTGTCTGCCGTTGCCCACTAGTCGTCTGACGATAACATTTGGAAAAAGTTTGAAGCAAGAGGTCAGGCCCGACAAAATGGATCTAAATTGTTTTACATCCTGATGATATTCCTGAAAGAATTTTTTTCTTTTAAAAGATCAGCAGACAACAAAATCAATTACCGATAGGCAAAGAGTTGATTAATGGAAAGGTATTATTGGAATTGACAAGCAAGCAAAAATAACTACATATGTACCTGAAAACCGATTAACGACAGCCAATGAGAATTGAGCTTACATGTATAATGTCTCATATTTTACTGCCATTTGACAAAGAAGGAGGGGCCTTTTGAAAGTTGTTTTGCTTTAAAGAAATACGTTTTGTCGGTGTCCAGATAACAGATGCGTCTTTAGTTGGAGTTTTATTAAAATGTGAAAGTGCAATAAAGGCGATACTTGCAGACTATTACTGTAACTCTGCCTACTGGGCAACCTTACAAGTTAGTTTTGCCGTCTGTTGATATTTTTCAAAATCATTTTTTTCGAAAACTTCTTTCAGAAAAACCATCAGAGCGTCAAACAGTTTGGATCCAGATCAGGCCCGACATATAGTCGGGCCTGATCTGTATCCAAAGTGTTTGCATAATATATCAGCAGACGACACTTGTAGGTAAAGTATATTCTTAAGACTTCAAGTGATATAGACGAAGAGTACGGACGTGGGAGTCGTTTTACACGGTATCCTTTATATGTTAGCAATTTTGTAGTAGTCATAATGAACCGAAGCCTGCTCAGCTACAGAGACTGGCCCTTTGCATGCAATCAGTTAAGACAGCGAAAATCAAGAGTGCTGATCAGACTGTTCGGTTGCACTGGGCGGTCTGTGCCTTTGTTGTTTATATGACACAAGTTAAACCACTGTGTCTTGCAACGATGTTCTTAAAGGATTTGATGATCAGATCTCGAGATTATACAACTTTTTCATGCTCAACTGAGTATTGAATTTATCCTACATATAAATATTAAAATGCAAACAATCGTTGGCATTTTAACATTTATCAGATGGACAAATTAGGGAGCGCAGTGGCTCAGTGGTATAGTGCTTGACTCGAGACCGAAGGGCCGCGGGTTCGAGCCTCACCGGCGTCACTGCATTGTGGTCCTTGAGTAAGACACATTTATCCTAGCTTAGTACTGGTTTAACCCAGGAAGACTCCTCCCTATTTAACTGAAAGATTGTTGATGGGACGTAAAGAATAAAATCAAACAAATCAGATGGACAAATAAAACGTCTTAATTTGCTTTTAATTTTTCACCATTTTACGATTTTTAGGCAAATTAAAAATGATGCTCAGTTGAGTTGAGCATGAAAAGTTATATAATCTCAGGGGGCATGGTGCGATTTTCACACCAGGTAGGCGGCAATTAAAAACGTTAATATTATCGACGAACGTAGATCAAAAATCGTTAGAAACAGTTCTCGATTGCCATCTGTCGCCCGACTGGCGACGACTGGCAATCCAAAATACTGTTTCTAGTGATTTTTTATCCGCGTTCGTCGATTTTTAAGAGCGTTTCTGATTGCCGCCTATCCGGTGTGATTTTGGTTCACGTCACATTGGTAAACAGCGAATGGTTTGGCGCGACTGCGTAATTGCGCAGATTCTAGAGCCTGGGCAGAGTCGCATTCAAATAAAATCGAGGAAGTTTTAATTTAGCGTAGCTTTGAGCTCACAGTACCCTTATTACTGCCGTGCCAGACGAGAGTGGCAGTGACGTCATGTTTTGTTTACAAAGTTATCAGAGACTTATAATCGATTTATCACTTATGTATTAATCCTATCCGCAGGATAGGATTAGTACACAAGTGGTCTATCAATTCGCGTAAACTCAAGTTGAGTGTACACGTTAGTGCTTTACTTAGCAAATGTAAACAAAGTATTACGTCACTGTCACTCTTGGTTGGCACGACACTTGCTCAATCATTCAGCTTTGGTGGTGTTTGGTACAGTCAGGGGCCAAAAGTAATTCCACAACATCAGAAATCCCATAGACTTCAATGCGTTTTCCTCACGGTTTGCAAGAAATATTACTACGTTTCAACTGGCCAGCATATTATTATGCTTTTAATTTCATTTAAGGTTAAATGATTCTTAAATTAATTAGATAGTATCCATTTTTATTTTCTTTAAATTTCATCCGTCAATTTATTTTAAAGCTGCAGGTACTTAAAGAATTTGAAAGATTTTTTGTCGACTTTTTGACAACGTTACCATTGACCATGGTTTATGGAAAAGTGGCATTTTCAAAATTTTGTAAAAGTTAAACTGTTGTAGACTATTTAGAAAAGAGCAAATAGTATAATAGAACTTTTTGCTCTCTGTAAAAGCGGTTACTTTAATATTCATATCTGGGCGTGGTTCGACTATTTCATCTGCTAAACAAGGGAGATCAGGTTCTATTTATAATTTGGTGAAGAATTAATAAGTTGTTTGGGCCGCTCAAACGTGCGTGCATTTCATGAAAATCCTAACCGTAAGCATTCTGAACTCACATTTATTAACCCTTAAAGCGCATATTCAAAAAATGTATGTTTGTGTCGTCCACTAAAAGATTTGAAGCCTCATAAGCAAACAGTGTGGACCCAGATCAGACTGCTCCTGTAGCAGCAGTCTGATCTGGGTTACAATGTTGCCTCTATACTTATGTTAAATAGATATTATCAGATGCAGTCATATTTCTGGCATTTTAAGGACTAAATAATGTGATGATACAGTTACATTTGAATAAAACCACACCTCATTTACAGCTTTCACCTATGTCTAAGGTAGACCAGTCCTAATACGCATTCATGTGGTGCCGCCTTTACAGTAAACAAGAAGTCCTATAATGCTAAAAGTCGATAGTTCATCTAAATTGTACAGAGGGGGTGGACAGGGGGGCGGGGGTACGGGGATAAGGGGGGCGGAATCGGGGGTAGAGGGTGCGGAATCGGGGGTGGAGGGGGCGGGAAGCGGGGTAGAGGGGGCGGGGAGCGGGGATAGAGGGGGCGGGATAGAGGGTGGGAAGTCTAGAAAGATTTGGGCGGGAAATTGATTTTTTACAGAAAATTTTGAAATAATTGCCCATAACAGTGACCGTTTTAGGCCTATAAGTCATATTAAGGTCCACTAAAGGAAACATGCATCTTAGCGTGAACTATTTTGTCATAAGACCCACGTAATGTATGGCGCCAGTAGGATTTCAACTTGATTTTTTTACTGTCGTTCAAAGAAAAGGAGACTATCAAGGTAGGTTGTATTTTCACTTTTAGGGGATGAATGACAGATCTTGTCACTCAGTGGCAGAAAAAAGAATCCAATTAATATCGGAGGCTTTAAATCTACTTTTAACCGAACCGATTAATTGTGCAAAGAATCCAATCTTCCGCTTTAAAGCTGCATAATCTGTAACTTTTGATATTTTCATTTTAAAAATAATGTTTCTATATTTCAAGAACACAGTAAAAATACTAAAATTCAGGTATACATTTTACCTTTTTCGAAATAATTAACAAACTATTAGTGCCAAAACAACAGCATTTATGTTAAAAATTACCTGTCTAAAATTATTGGAGGGACGCAAATAATTACAAACAAGAGAAAATACACCTGTTTTTATAATATAATTCACTTTTTCTTGCAGTTTTCAACTGTAGAAATTAGATTTATTGTGACAACATAACTTTATTCTACTTTTGCAAATGATTTAAAAAGAAAATATTTTTTTTTTCGAAAAAAGTTCTTAGTTACAGAGTATGCAGCTTTAAAATGGTGGCTGTTGTTTTATGTTTGGCCGTCGATAGCTATTTCATTTATTCCGTGCTGGAGATTGACTTCTGTAAACTCATAAAAATTAAAACACACCATGAGTTCTCCGATCGTTGAGTTCGCATTTTGATATAGAGTTGTCAGTGTTTTAGATAATTATGCCTTAATTAAAATGCAGAGGAAAGTCATTCCTTTTTTCTACACATGTGAAAATGTTTCATGAAGTTTCAAAAGCTCCTTGGCGCTTATGTTTATGTTATATGTCTCGCCGACTCAAACCCTCCCTTATCGTACAGGGAGACTCCCTGAAATAAATCATAAAATTTCTTCCAAAACATACAACTCTTTACAAGATCAGGAAATCTCCTGGTTCTGACTAAACAAGTTTACTTTATTTTCTTGTCTTCTGCTACAGTCTGGACCCAGGTCAGCACCGACAGAATGCCAGTTCTGATCTGGATTTTACTGGTCCTGATCTGAATACAAAGCATTTGACACCTTTGCTCTGATGGTGTTCATGAAAAAAATCGAAAAGGTTAATTTTGAAAAAAAATTCAGCAGATGGCGACACATGCATGAAAAATTACCAAGCATGCAAATAATTAATTGACACTTAAGAGTATGGCAAAAACATGTATTTACTGATTATAAGATGCTTTTTTGTAAGTAATGTCAATATATTTTTTAACCTAGACTTCAATCATCTTGATGGGGAAGAGAGAGCTGGTTGCTTTGCTTAATTTGTCTTCCTGGTGTCTCGTGATGGTTGAGTGGCTCTTCCTCGCGGTGCTTCGGGGTTGTCTGCGGTTTGTGATTGTGGTGTTTCCTGATCATACTCACGTACTAGTTTTCAGTCGATGGTAAACCATCGAAAATAACCGCCTTTTACATGAAATGTTGCCCCGTATCCCCTACATCATGTGATCTAAGCACCTGCAAATTTTTAAGTTGCTACATCCAACCATTTAGGTAGAAATTTATTTACGAGAAATGTAGTATATGAACTTGACTGTGACGTAAAGGTTACTTGAAATATTGCCCAGCAACCTCTACATCATGTGCCGTAAACACCTGCAAAATTTGAAGTTGCTACGTTCAAGTTATGAGTAGATGATTTACAAGAGAATACAGTATTTGACCATGACCTTGGGTCTAAGGTCACATGAGATGCTGCCCAGTGCCCTCTATATCATGTGACCTATGTTTAGAAGAAGATGCATTTACCAGAAAATACATTAGTTGACCTTTGACCTAGGTCGCGTGTAATGTTGCCCAGTTTACTATGCATCACGTAACGCATGCACCTGCAAAGTCTGAAGCTGCTACGTCCAACAGTTTTGAGTAGATGCATTTGCAAGAAAATACATTATGACCTTGACCTTGGTTTCAAATGCCCCATGAGATGTTGCCCAGTGTCCTCTATATCATATGACCTGTGCACCTGAAAATTTTGAAGCTGCGGTGTCCAACGGTTTAGAAGAAGATGCGTTTACTTGAAAATAGATCATTTGACCTTTGACCTGGGTCGCACGAAATGTTGTCCAGTATACTATACATCATGTGACCTATACAGCTTCAAAGGTTGAAGTTGCCACGGCGTAATGGTTTAGGAGAAGATGTATTTACATGAAAATATTTTATTTAACCTTTTCCCTTGACCACGAAATGTTGCCCAGTATCCTCTACATCATGTGACTTATAATGCAGCCACAAAGTTTAAAGTTGCTACGACCAACGACTTAGGAGAAGATACAATTACGAGAAACCGCACGCACGAACATACGCGCACACGCATGGACAGACGGACAGACTCAGACGGACCGACTTTGGTACGAAATTAATGTACCTTTTTTCTACAAGAAAAAGCGGGTATAAAATGTCTATTTTACGAATACGTCTTCAATATTTAAACGGTAATAGGTAGGCAAACCTTTTTTTTATATAAAAAAAATGCATGAAAAAAGTAAAAAAAAAAGAATCCTTAAAAATTTCAAAAAAAAAGACTTAAATAATGTTTACTTTGCTCACTCTAGAAGAGACATTCGTCTCTGGTGACAGTACGTTTAAGGGACCGTGCAGGGCAGACGATAATGTGTTGGATTGCAGATGCATGCTTAACTGCAGATACAAGGGCTGAGAGTTCGACCTCGGCGTGATTCCATACTTACGTGGAGATTTGATCTTGAATTTATTTCTACGGCTATTCTCCTCCATTCCGCTGATTCAAGAAGGGTTGTCAGGGACGTTAAGCAAACGAAAGTATGTTTAAACTCATTGTACCCTGAAAATGCAGATGGGTCTTTGGTAAGCTATTTTTAGAATTAATTTTGGTTCCTGACTACGCTTATGTTCATGAACAAGAACAAACTTTTATCAGGGGGAGGGAAAAATCTGACAGGGGGGGGGGAGTGGGGTTGGAGGGGGAGGGAAGTGAGGGGAGAGGGGGAGGGAAGTGGGGGGAAAGGGGGAGGGAAGTGGGGATTGGGTACCCCCCTGTTCACCCCCTCTGTACAGTACATGCATTACAACATTTATTAATGTATTGCTTTGAATTCTTGATATCATACAACAAAGCGAGTCTCATAAACATGAAAATGCATTGAAGTATATAGTAAATTAGTTTTATGTAGTTACCATTGGTCCATGGCAGTACATCATTCGGGAAAGTCCACCACAATTCGAGAATCGAATCATGGCACGCGTTATTCGGGAAAGTCCGCCACAATTCGAGAATCGAATCATGGCCCGGGCATTATGCGAAGTACTTAGACTGGTTCTCTCCCTTTAATATCTTGTCAGCATATGAAGACAGGTAAAGTCTAGTAGTCATTGCGCCTACGTATTGCATACACACTGACGTCATGAGTGACGTGGTATTGGAAAAATACCCTTGAAATAAAGTGCATTTTTAAACAAGCCGTTTTATTAAGTTTATTTTGTTCTGGGAGTTTATATATTTTTTTCTTTCACTTTATTATCAAATTATAGCAACTGAAAAAAATACTGAAGTTTGTGTTGAAAACTCTTTTCTGGATCATGCGCAGTCGCATGAGTAGGATTCTCTACTTGTAATTAAATACACGTTACATATCGACGGAAGTAGAGCTTTATGTACGAGGGGAACCAATCTAGCGCAGTACTATGTACCAAAAACCTCCATTTTGTTCGCTGGAAATGGCGCAGTAAAAATTAGTTCAGTAGCATGTGGGTTCAGCCTGTTAAAATCGATTATTCTGATTTTCTGAAAAGTTTTTTTCAGCATGATAAACGAAGATTTATAAAATATCGCTATAGCATCTTTTTACGACGTTTATTGTGGAATGTTGCAACCGTTTGTTTAGCTGCAATCAAACTTGTAATTGTGCTGGCATGGTTTCTATGACGTCAACGTCACGTTATCAAAGTCCATGAAAAGTAGACCCTCTATGTACGGCAGAGGTTAATTCCACGGAATTAGCCGATGTGCGTGCAGATTGGGCTCGGGTGTATGTAAGGAGCATTACGCGTAGTACTATGTACCAAAAAGCTCCATGTTTTTAGCCAGGACTGGCGTAGCCTATGGAAAATTAGTTCTGGTTGAGCTCTATTAAATCGATTATTCTGATTAGGCCTATCCGAAAAGTTTATTCAGCAGAATAAATGAAGTTTATGTTTTTCAATAAAATATCGCTATATTTTATTGAAATAACATAACTTCATTTAAACCGTTTGTTTTGCTGTAATCACACTTGTTATTGCGTTTACATGGTTTCTGGGACGTCAGCGTCACATTACACGTTATCACCCACGTTATCAAAGTAGATCCTCGATGTACATCCGTGGTCTGTTTCTACGGAATTTCGCGGAATTAGCCGAGGCAGTACCGATTGGGCTGTACATGTGTACATGCACATGTACTTTTTCCATTGTACAATAGTACATGTGTACAATCCGCCAAAAACATTAATGCTAGCAGACACACATTCAGGAATTATATGAGCCACAATCTGTGAAAACCAGCCTTAATGATGAAGTCCTCAAAATTTAGTTAATTACACACACTTAATCTACGAAGTGTTTAAAAGTTATCAAGTTATCTCCATTATTCATGGAAATATGGTCTTTTGAAACTATACACTGTCTAAACTTTAACACGAAACGTCAGAAACGTCATGACGTTACTAATGGCGTCAAAGTTCAATTCCTGATTTGAGGGGTTGTCCATGATTTTTCTTGCTAACACACTTTTTATTAGCCTTAGCATGTGTGCAATGGCATTCGCAGAAAAGTTGACACCAATTCCTTTTTTGCCCAAAGTTTGCATGATCTGAAAAGGATTGGCCTTACTTTAAAAATTCTGACAGTTGCTTAGGTAAAGTAGGTGCCATGGAAACATATGGCATGATAACGAAGAAGTTTAATCAGATATATAATAGGTTCTTAGCGAAAACTAGACACCATGCCTTATGTGATAGCTCTGCATTATCCCCTATTTTTGCCTTAAAATGCCGTGTTCTTATCGAGTCTGCTGTATACTTGGTTTAAACATATTTATTCATATTTCCATTTACAGTAATATACAAATATACATTTTACAATATAATCATGATGGGATTCAGAAAAAGTCATGCGCTTATACGAATCTGTTTCCTTTTGAACATAATGGTGCACAGTTGAAAATTATATCTGGTGAAAATCAATAAAAACATGAGTTGTGTTCAAACCAAATAACTTTCTACTCTAAATGTAGTGTGTGTGTGTGTGTGTGTGTGTGTGTGTGTGTGTGTGTGTGTGTGTGTGTGTGTGTGTGTGAGAGAGAGAGATTCCATCCTCAACGCTCAAACCGTTTACTATCCAATATGCTGTAAACTTGCGAATACTTTCACTGTGCAAGCAAACACCATGAGCCCTGATCAGACTATTCCTAAGGGAAAATTCTGATCTGGACCCATATTGTTTGAAGAACAGGCTACCAAAGTACATAAGTAGATCATAGAGAGAGAGCAGACGGCATTTGTTGTGATTTAAAAACGATGGCATGTTCCTACGTAATTCTTATGATATTTTGCTTAACTTGGCTTACAGTCCCGATAGCAGTGATACATACGTCGCCATGACGTCATATTTGGCGTTCGTCAGCGTTTTGATGGTAGCCAGCGTTCACATATGTGTAATTGACAGTACGGCGGAGAAGCATGCGGTAAAGGAAAAACTGTTTGAGGATATCTACGACTATGTGTTGGAACTTCGAGAAAGAACTGACTTGCTCACTTATTTGACTAAAATACAGAAAATATTTTGCCCTGAACAACCGATTTGTGAAGATGGACTAACCATTGGAACTAACAATGACACGTTTCTTCTTGAAAATCTATATATGGCGAATGAAAGCATGCAGGTCAAAGATTTGAAATACCTCGTTGGAGTTTGTTGTCTTCCTTGTTCCTGCTCCGATAGCTGTAGCGAAGACAACAACTGCTGTTTGAGTAAAGATGTAGCCTCTGTTACCAATGTGGCAGTAAAAAGTGAATGCGTTGCAGCAACTTCCATCAGTTATCAGCGCATAGAACATGAGCCAGGTCTTATGTATTATATGATAAACCATTGCTTCAGAAACGACACGGACATGTCAACAATCTCGAAATGTGAATCACCAGACAGATATGTTCTTGGGGACACAATTCCGGTGACGTCCCTTACAACTGGTCGCACCTATTGGAATACACATTGCGCCATGTGTAACGCTGATGCTGATAATGTTTTTACGTGGAACAGCACAATAACATTCGACCGCTTCATTCTGCATTCATCTAGTTCACACATCCGTGGAGTAATGCCACAAACCGTAGAGGAGATGTATAACTATCTACAGAAACAAACGGGGTCAACAGTAATATACACGCCTCCATTACCGATGCAACACAAAGTTTGTATTCGAGATAAAGACGTATTAAAATGCACGGATCAAGGAAAAGAACTCGCCAAAGTAGATGACAGGCACTCATTTATCTTGGAAGCATGCAAACAGTATTCATCGCAAGTACTTGTTGGGTCACCCCGAGAAGCGCCCTACAAAAATATATTTTGCTTTTTCTGTCAAAAGACAAGCTCAAACCGAAGAACCAGCTGTGATGCAGACTATGGCGTGAAGGGTCAAACAGGACAAATTTCAGCACTCTTAGATTATCGCAAATCTAGAGAAGAGGGCCGTGATGTTAGGAGTAGCTCTGGGCTGGCTGGTACCTTGAGGGGAAGTTGTGCTTGTAGCGAAGTTTTTGACAAGAATCATGTAAGTAAAATATGAGTTTCCTAAAGTAACAAGTAATGTATACCAGAATTGACACAAAGATTTCAATCAAGCGTTTGAACCTCGAGAAATGATACGGAATTGCTTATCATGCTCATTAATGGTAAAATGCAAAGATTTGTGGCACTTTAACATCTATTAGCATTATAAATACAACATTTAAGAGCGTTCAGTCAGTCGTATGAACATCGATGCGACGTCAAGTGAAGCACCATAATTTTGTAATGACGATTTTGTTTTCTAAAATATGAATTTGTATTTTAGCTGTTTATATAGTTATAACAATAACGGCATTTGCGCAAATGCACCTTGTGTGATATATAGCGATGACAAATGTCTTAATTTTCAAGGTGGCCAATCACGTGGTCAGCATGATTGGGCTCACGGATTTCCTGACCCAGTCAAATCATTTTGTAATGCTTAGTCAAAGTTCATGCTGTAAAGTGCAAAAACCCTCATATTTTTTCTGCACAAGACTGTCAATGTTTCTCCTAGGTTTGCTGTAGTTTCCCAGATTACCTCGACCAACTGAAGAAAAAAGGAAAAGTCTCCACGATTGGGTACACACTTCAATTGGTCGAAGTAATCTGGAAAACTGCAGCGAACCCAGGAAATTTTTTTACACAGTTTTGTGCAGAAAAATATTTGAGTTTTTTTTGCACTTTACCGCATGAAATTCGACTGAGTATAACGAAAGTTACGAACGATTTTCCTTACATGTAATGTCCGATTACTGATTCGTTAAGTCCGTGAACTGTAGCGTGTGGCCGAGCGGGTTAAATTTGTAGGGTTTATCTTGGGTTCTAGCCTTATCGATTCAATGGTAGTATATACATATATACTGCTCAACAAAAGTTTAGCACGGATAAATAAAAATGATTTTTATTTTAGCAAAGGGCTTAAAGTTATAAAATATCTGCTGAAATCATGGTTTGATATGTGATAAAGTGGAGGACAGCAATTGGTGTACTTAAATTGGATGTCAACTGCGTCGTTTATAACTTTCAACAAGAGAGGGGCCCAAAACGTGTTTCAACTGCATTATTGGCAATACAAAATTGATACAGCATCGGTTTATAAAGTCCTTTGTTTTTGAGCTTGGACGATTCTGCCATTCTGAAAAAGAATTTAGGTCGTCTCCATTGAGTATTTGAAGCAAATGTAGAGTCTTGATAACAACTAACGTAGTTGTTAAAATGACGTTAACAAGTCAAAAACAGTACTGTTTGCGTTGTGTAGGCATGCTTAATTGAAAGGGTTTTCGTATTTCAGAGTATGCCAAAAGAGAGACTATTAAGGGTAAGGCACGTTAATAAATTTTGTCCTTGGGTATTTAATTCATAAAAAATGACGTTAATCTAAAGTTGAGACTAAATGTAGGCGGTAACGCTATCAAAAGCAGACGTTTTCAAAGGACCAACTAACAGAAATGTTCCTGGTGTTTGTGCCACTCCAGCATCAAAAAGATTATTTCACCGCTCGATTCAGTTCGCTGAAAAAGTCAAGAAGTGGAAAATACCATTTAAACGTCATGATGGAACGGTAAAACGTGGCATAAACGGGTATCAAACTTTGACTTTTTTAACATTTTTTCATCATTTAGAACCATTTGCTTTACATTAGAATCAAAAGTTTAAATTTTCGATGTAGACGTGTATCCTTTACATGCCAATGACCTCAAATTTAACGTCAATCCACTGACGTCTAACCAGATTACCTTTTGTCTGGCGGACACAAAAAGACGTCAATTTCAAGATCCCCATACATGTTGATTACATCAAATTAAATGTTTCACGTTTATTGAAAGTAGGGCATCATATTAAAATCCGTGCTAAACTTTAGTTGAGCAGTATATAACGATTTTCCTCTTGGCTACCTTGCCAACTGATCGGTTACAAATGATTGGTACAAGCAAATAATCAAGTTAGAAATCGCTGATTTGGTATAATAACAAAGTACAACACGTATAAATCAGACGCTAAGTTTCTATGCTTCAGCACTATGCCTTAATGCTTAACTACAGCGCTGAGACGCTACCAGCTGCGCTAGAGTTCATTTGTAATGTTTCAACAGTATGATCAACTAATACTGTTCAGCTCTTTAATGCTCAACCGCATCCAGCTATTCTGCTACCAGCTACCCTATGGTTCAACTCTTATTGTTCAACAGTATGTTCAACTGATACTGTTCAGCTTAATGCACAAAGAACTCCTGCTGGCCACAACCCGTTCAATATTGTCTACTGCTTGAAATCCTCTTGTACGAGGGATGATCCAAAAGTTCTGATCGTTACCTTGTAGCTTTGTCCAGAGACATTTTTGAGAGACATCCCATGCACCATTAAAACGAACAAGCGTTGACCTTTATAATGATGCTAGTATTTTCTCGCTGTACTGTTTCGCTTAATAATTACAGCATATTATATATGGTCCACTCCATACCACTGGCCTGTTTTCATGTTATAGAATTATAATAGAATTTGAATCTGAATCTTTCAAGCCCCTCATCGTTAAAACTACAAAGTAAAACTGCCATGTTTTTTTTTTACTTTTTGTTACTTATAATGTCAATTCAAATGTAGGAATGACGACAGGTTGTGTCGATTCAATATTTAAAGCACAATGCGCATTTCTTATGACGTCATTGAAATTGACAACTACGTCATTTAGTGTAAATTGCAGAATTTACATTTCGGTGAATATTATATTTTTGTCTATCGATTTAGACTAGAAACATACCAAACATAATATCGGCAAAATATTTAACACCAATATTATTTTGATTACGAAATATCTTAATCTGAATTAGAAAATTGTAAAAAAAAATATTTTTTATTTAAAAAATGAATGATTTTAAATAAGAATTTTCAAAATTGTTATTGGTTTCAGACAGATGCTTTGTGCTCAGTTAAAACCCATATTGCAGCATTTTACGATATAGTGCACATTTCGACAATTAATTGGCTTTTTGTTTTAGGTATACACATGCAAATTAGTGTACCTCAGAATGTTGACCTAATTTGAGGACTCGTTTTAACTTTCTTATGTGGGCTACTATCAGTCACCGACGATGCGGACTATTCATAATTGCTTCAGTCATAAGTCAGCTGATCTAAGATTGCCTAAAATCTTTTTTTACCTTTAAAGCAATGTTTTTACTGCTGTATGGGCCAGTCAAAATTTCAAGTGGTCCAAATTTTGATTATAGCTGGCAGTTGCATAGCCATACATTTAAGGGCCTAGGAATCCAAGATCATATAGAAACTTCACCATATTTACAGGACATATTGACTTCTGGATGAACATTACGCAGTCATAAATATGAATTGCTGAGACTGCTCTTGTCTAAGTTGTGCGGTCTCTTATATGCGCAGCCTGCCTGATAGGTCAGTGCATTGAGGGTATGGCTGTTTTGGGGTCGTTTTCTGGCCGCTCCTTCAAGTTACATAAAACTTGTTAAAGCGGTGTATAAACAAAGAATATATTATTATCTGATTCAATTTTCAGGCATGTTGCATCGCTGGTTACAGAGATATAACGCCAGGATCAGAACTTTAGGATCATCCCTCGTACTAGGTGGGCTTGTACGAGAACCCGGATACCTAGCTCGAGACAAATTCGGCACAAAGTTGTAGACCAACAATATTTCTTAATAAAAGTACAACACGTGACCTCTGGTCACCTCTCTCTTAGAGATGTGCACTGCTCTGAGTCAACACACAGACTAATCAAAGATAGAGATCTCGCGCTTATATAGGCGTACTTCGAATCGGACTATAGTCCCTACTATAGTAACTAAAGTTTGATTCGAACACCTATAGTCGCTACAAGGGTGACGTCACGAACCTACTGGAGATGGTCGGAGCACCGTTAGTCTAGTAGATAGGCTGGTTCCATACTCTAGACATATCTAACGATGGGTTCAAGATCTAGCACGATGGGTTCAAGATCGGTCAGTAGCCTCAAAATGATACGGGTTTTTTTTTAAATAAACCTAGCTGAGCATAATTTTGGTCCCACATATTCGTAATTGATTATTAGAAAGCGCTGTGCAGTTTATAACATCCTTTTTGTCTACGACGGAGAATTGAAGTGGAGCATACAGTGCTATTATTATTGTTTACTTGCCAACCAACTAAAAGTTCCAAATTTAGTCGTTCGGGTGTAAACGTGCGTGCGCATCTATTGCGTAAGAACTATAGTAGGGACTTTAGTTCGATTCGAAGTGCACCAGTCACTGAAAACCTGGCTGGTTCCCAGTTGCTTACAGTTAAAAGTGCGGCGCCGCAATGCAAGCTGGTTCCATTAATACATCATAATATTATATCATAGAGAAGCGCAGACAAGCGTCTATACGATCATCGTATCAAAAGATACTTTTAGGCATTTAAATTTGGTTCCTGATGCTCGTAATAGATGGGACGTTTGGTAAAATGAAAGGAAACAATATACATCATTTAAACAACGAGAGAATGTTGAGGCTTGTATAGGGGGGTACCAAGTATCCCATATCCCTTGAAGTAAACAGGCAAATATCCCTTATAACAGTCTAGTCCACGACGGGTATCCGTCCACACTTTTCTGGACCGTTTTACCGTCCACAGATCATCTTTGAAAAAATGGACATTTCTTCGTATTTATTCGGCTATTCACGCGAGTACATCGTGCCATTCTTGGGAAAACCCAAAGGATTCTATTTTTGTGACCATGTAGACAATGCGCGCGCAACCGTTGACGTCATCCTCAGCATTTTCAACATGGCAGAAGGTGGTTTTGACGAGAAATGTGCTTCAAATATATCAGGTAAAATAACACGAATAACGATATGTTCCACTCTTTAGATTTAGCCAAAATTTGCAGCATGCCTAGAGCGGACCCATAGCTGTTTAAAAATACCCAAATATTCTCTGAACATTACGATTTTATACGCGATCGGGCTGCGATCGTATCAACAATTTTTGATGAAAAAATTGTTTGGAGCGAAAATCCGTCCAAATCTAAAGGAATATTTGGACCGCAAACCGTCCGCTCATATTGGACCGTCCAGCCGTCCTCAAGTAATTATGCATATTCCTGGTGGTATTGCCGCGGACCCAGCAATTTGTTTGTTTGTTTTTAGAAAAAGAGGTTGGCCGACAGGGTTGTTTACAAGTACTGGCTTACTGTACTACACCAGATTTCAGAGAACATTTTTTTCTATGGAAAGTCTGATCCTGCAGTGATTTCTTTTTTCACGTTTGTTTATTTTAATATTAAAACCGTCAATCCCTCATAAACTAGTGGATTCTTCCTTCTGGTTTGATAGTAATTGATTTGGGATAGTCCACGGTGTATATATTGAGGGGTCACAGGTTATAATTTCTAATCATCTATCTATTCATGATTCCAAACCCTCTTCCCAGTATTAATGGAATTTACCAAATGAATTTCTTTCTATGTGGATCATTTTTGTCCTACAGAACAGTGTAGACTCGGATGAAATGCCACATGATTATGTGGTATTTCATCGGAGTCTTCATTGCTTGTAAGTACGCATTTAGAACTAACTAGTATGCGAGGCCCAAATGTATCAATCTTGACGGTAGGAACGCAGTGGTAGTGTACATGTCTCGAGATCGAGGGTTTGCAGATTCGAGCCTCAATGCGTTGTGTCCTTGAGCAAGAAACCTTACTGGTTCAACCCAGGAAGACTCATCCCGACATAACTGAAAAATTGTTGACTGGGACGTAAAGAATCAAATCTAACAAAATACATATGTATAGTAGTACACTACATGGACCCATGGATTTTTAAAGAAAATTTTGTCGACCCTGATCTGGGTTCAAATTGTTTGTTATCATGAGACGGCACCAGTAAGTAGAGAGAGATACGGCAAAATAGTTTTAAGCCTTTGTATTTATTTTACAACACAACCTTAAATGTTGCATAATATGCGACATATCACAAGGATCTACACAGTTTGCCAGGGGAAAAACAATATTTAATTTCAGTGTTTGTATGGAAATTATAACCTTTGACCCCTCTAATGTACAATAGATCATCAGAAATTAATTGTATCAGCCGGGCTAGGCCATATTAAAACTTATAATTTTGAAATACAAGAGAGAAAATAAAAATGGATTTTACTTTTGAACATACATACTTTATTTCAGAAGTTATGATAACCTATCTTATCACCACTGAGTTGAACATGAGGTCTTGCACTTGCTTTATTCCAGGATCTGCACTGCTCAAGATTTGAAAAGGAAAAAATAACTCCCACTGTGTGCGATTTGTGGCCAAAACAGCTATGGCTATTAAAAACAGCAACTGAACCTTATTTTTAAACATACATAATCCATGTTATTGCAAAAGTGTAGTATGAGGCATGTGCAGTGATTTTATTTGGGATTTTTGGAAGCTACTTTTTCCTTCTCAGTTGGGAAAATATATATATACAGTCGAACTTCGATGGCTCCAACTCGTCGGGACCGTCGGTGCAAGTTTGACCCATCCATGTGTTCGAGCGATATGTAGCCTGACAATTTTCAAGTTGGTTCATGTGTACTTTGTCATCTTTTATCGACCAAGGTTGCAAAGCGCATGTGACACCGTCACTGATCAATAACCCTTTGCACACTAGATTTAAAATTATAAGCCGCAAATTTTAGCATATGTACCTGTTGAAAGTCAATACATTGATCAGCGCAGTATGCGCAGGCTGATCAATGCATTTGCTATCGAGTAAGCTGTACCAGTTGTCTTCTTGTGGGTAAATGTTCCTGTTTATGTGTCGCTACAGTTTATGATCGGTTGTTTTATCCGTTTCCTTTAGAACAAAAGGGAGCGCAGTGGCTCAATGGTAGAATGCTTGACTCGAGACCGAAGGGCCGCGGGTTCGAGTCTCACCGGCGTCACTGTGTTGTGTCCTTGAGCAAGAACATTAATCCTAGCTTAGTACTGGTTCAACCCAGGAAGACCCGTCCCTTTATAACTGAAAGATTGTTGATGGGACGTAAAGAATCAAATCAAACAAATCCTTTAGAACAAATATATCAATTAATAACAACGAATGAAAAAATGACGAACTCCCCAGGATGTTTACAACAAAGGCACAATAGGATGCCTGTCTTTATCCAGCCAGCACAGGGTGTCAGGCCACTATCCGCCTGCCAGCGAAACGGCATTTAAATGTTATTTCCCTGGCGGGCCAATAGTGGCCTATGCTCACACTCTGGCCCCTGCTCGGAAACTGGTCTACTTAAAAAACCCGCTTAAAAACCTTTGCTCACAAAGACTCAGACCAGACTGCACAATCTGATGCCCGTCTTTATCCAGCCAGCACACGAAATCTGACCACTATCGGCCTGCCAGCAAAACGGCATTTAAATGTGGTTTCGCTGGCGGGCCAATAGTGGCCTATGCTCACAAAGACTCTGACCCCTGTTTGGAAACTGGTCTACTCTCTGACATCGTTGCAGAAGTGATTGACCGATGTGGAAAACTCTCCCGTTTTAAGACCTGGTGATCACCAGGCATGGGTGATCACCAGGCATGTTTTACTCATTTTGACACGCGAATTCTTGATTACAAAAAAAATCATTAATTGTCTTTACTCAATTTCGGCTGCCCTACTATATAAGTGGTGACAAGTGAGAACTTACTCAACTCTTTGGTTAGCCGGGCCGCGTAGCGCAGTCGGTAACGTGTCTGACTACAGATGCGTGTCTGACTGCAGATCTAGGGGTCGCGAGTTAGATCCTGGTGCTTTCCCATACTTTTGTGGAGATTGATCATGAAATTATTCCTACGGTCATTCTCCTCCCTTCCGCTGATTCATTCAAGAAGGGTTGTTGTCAGTTACAAGCGAAAGTATGTGCACGAATTACTGGTTAACCGCTTGTTCAAGCCTGCCCAGGAAAATGTGTGGTTAAGTGAACTGATCGTACCGCCATGACCATAGCTGTTGACTTGGGACGTAAAGCAACAAAACAAACAAACAAATCAACTCTCCACTCGTCAGTTAGGTAACCCAAGGATAAAATTGTCATTGTCACGGAGCGCTTATGAAAATAATAATGAACATAAATCAAGCGTCTGACTGGTTCATTTTTAGAAATATTTGGTTTGAGCCATTATAGCGTTTTTACATTAAAGTTGCCCTGCAGACTGTGCTTTGAGTTCGAGAGTTCGAGCCATCGCTGTTCGAGCCTGGGGTGAATTTTAACATTAAATTCATAGGGAAATGGCCGGGACCGACAAACAAGTTCAAGGGATCCCTGGTGTTCGAGACAGGCGAGTTCAAGCGACCAAAGTTCGACTGTATCATAAAATTGGGAAAATAAGTACTAAAATACATGATATTGGGAAAATAAAGGTAATTTTTGGAGTGAGAATGATTCTCATTTAAGGCAGTAAAAATGGCCAAATAAAATCTATGTTGTGGTATACTAAAACCATGTAATGTACCAGTCATTTGTATGGATCCATGGTCCCTTGGGTCAAGAAATAGAGGGGGCTTTTATCTTTTCAATTTTTACTGCCCAGCTAAAAGCCCTGACTGTATTGCGGGCAAAATTTGTAATAAAATCCCTACTAACGCCCGTTACCACTATGCAATGAAGCAATGGTAATTAAAATCCTGGTACATCTAAGGCACTGTTTTTTAGAGGTTAAATCCCAGCACTTAAGTCCTGTATATACCCGGTATCTCAGGCCCTTATGTTTGGAGGACAGATATACAAATGACTGGTGCATAATTCAACATGACTTTTAATTACTGAATTATAATTCTTAGACATTGGTTACGGGCCAAAATGGCCATGGACTGTAATGACCACTGTGACGGTCTGACTAATTTTAATACTGATATATATTTAACAGGCATGTTGATTCGTTATTACTTTAATTGCATCTATGAAGTGTTGTCACTGTTGTCATGAAAGATGCCAGCCATTGGAAGTCAGTTGGTAGAGTGTCATTTGTGAGAACAAAACATTCTGAAAAATGAGCTGCATTGGCCCGTTAACAGTCATGAATAAAAAAAACTGTCTTAAGGGTTTATTTAAATAATTTCCCAGATTTTTTTATCCTGATACCCTCTACCAAAATTGCCAAAATTGCCAAAATTGTTAGAATCTGCTGAACAAAAGGGCCACCAGAGCTCTAGATTAGAAAATTTTTTAAACAACATGCAGAACCCATTGTCTGCACAAGTGTGATATCCAAAGCCACATCACAACTGAAAAATGGGTTTTGTGTTAAAAACATGGTATGCATTACTCAAAACACACTACATTAAAAAAAATAAGCACACGCTGAATAGCTATAAATAAAAAGTTTGTTGAGACATCAAGTAACTAACCATTAATTGGTAGCTAAACAGTAAGTAACAATGATTGGTATTTCAGTATTTTATGACAGAATAAGATTTTCTACACTATTTTTTTTTTTTTAAATTTAACGTTTCGCACATGGCAAGGTCAAAAAAGGATTACAGTCACACACGATGACACTGATTGATAACAAGTTTTAATCAATCATTCGGGTGCATCGCATGATTTGGTACAAGTATGTCGCATGTACCTACAATGCTCAAATCAGATAGGTCAGTATGCGATAGTCATGCCACCTGTTAGAAGATACTGGTCCAAATTCAAAATAAATTCACAGGATTGTTCATCCTGCCTTCTACCAAAATGGCACAAATAGTTCTCCACCAAAGATGTCTGAGGGCTCTAGATAAGAAAAAGCTTTAAATGACATCTCCTACTGAACCGCAAAATTCAAATCAAATTCAAAATAAGTCCACAGAAATGTTCCTCATGATGCCCTGTACCAGTATTCCAAAAAACGGTTGCCATACCTCTAGATCAGAAATATATTTGAATGCAAATTGGTCTTGAATGTGTTAAGCCACTAGTCAAAATCAAAATATTTGACAGAAATTTTCCTCAAGATGCCCTCTACCAACATTGATCAGTTTGGTTGAGCAACATGGCTACCAGAGCTGAAAATAGAAATATCTTTAAACCAGCCACTGACAAATACATCATCTACTTATGTGCTAGGGTTTAGGTTAGTGATCCAGGACCGGGGCCCTATTTTTTGAGTCAGATGTTCCTGGATCAGATGGATCCGCGCATACTAGAGGCTTGCAATGGGGCATTAGAATGTAGTGTTATTTACAATCTATATCTATCCTAATTTGAAGCAAAAATAAAGGTGTTGGTCATCTGCACGAATACCATGACACTTTTTGGGCCTTGTTTTGTTTTTATATGCAAAAAAAGGTTATCTCATGATTCCCCTCCGCGCTTGGCTTAAATATAATGAAAACAAATGTGCCTTTTTGAGGTGGGGGGGGGGGGTTAGAAACCTTAGATTTAGTGCCCTTTTTCTGATGTTTTCTAGGGTTAATACATTTAGAAAACAATGCATGAATTTCTATGATTGCTTGGAACTTGTGCACGTGCATGCTTGCATCTTCTGAATTCTTAAATTCAATCTTACTCTAGTTGATAACCTTGTAAGATAAAACAATAGTAACCGTAACACTTTGAATGTCTGCTGCATGATACGGTCTATAGTCTATGCTCATTCTTTACAGGTCATGTGCAAAAGTTGGAAAATTTATGTCGTCTTTGTGGAAAATCAACTCAGCATTTGGAAAGAACCAAGAAAACACAATATGCAAAAGAACTGTATGAGCTATTTAGCATAGACGTGACAAATGAAGACAATAATATATTTCCATTGTATTTATGTCAAACATGTAGATGTTACCTATATAGGCAAAGGAAATCTGGACCTAAGAGGCCAAAGACCATACCATCCATTCAGTTAAAAGAATATGTGCCTCACTCGGATTTATGTAAACTTTGTAAATATGAAGATGAAAGGTGTGAAAGTGATGCTGAAACTACCATTAACAAAATTGTGTCAAGTTTTCATTCTTTGTCCCATTCAGAACAGTTGAAGTGTTTAAGGCAATTAATAGAAAGCCTGTATGTAGGTAAAAACTTAAAATCTAAAATAAAGGATGTTACAAACAACTACCCTTACAATCAGTTACAAACAATAGAACATTTACAGCTTAGCAAGTATATAGAAAGTTTTGATGAATTTCTCATAAATGCAATTTTAGCTTTCACTGGACAGAAGAGAGACACAGTAAAACTCCAACATTTTGTTCCGTTATTGGAAAGTGTTTACAGAATAAGTGATCCAAAGTTTATAGGGGCTTGGTCTTTCATGCAAAACTTAATAACCTTCTCAACGGGGAAGAGTAAACAGGCATGTAATGTTCTAGGAACAGCCATACCAGGCTCTAAATATTCAAATATAGCAGCTTTTCTCAATAATACAGAAACAGGCAGGGAGGCAGACTGCCCTGATGGGGATGTTGTATTTATGTTCGACAATGAACAGGTTATCGGCAAATCATGGAGTGTTACTGCACAAAATAAGGTTAAAATGTCTGTTATCACAAATGTGGCAGTACTGAAACTTGAAAACAGCAATAACCAACAGATTGAGCATTTTATGCCTGGATATTGGCTTACTTCGGAAGGGAAAGAAGGTATAATTACAGAGCTATGTAAAGAACCAGGGGACCAACCAGCTCAGGGATTGAAAGATAATAATTTCTTCCAGAACATAAAGAAAGAACACTATAAAGAACTGTATAGAACCCTAGACATTGTAATAGAGCAGATTCAAGAAGAACTTATAACAGATCCAGTAAGTGGTAAAAAAGTTGACTTTATAGATAAAGCTGTGACTCAAATGGAAATTGAAAAAAAATTCAAAAAGTGTCCTAAATGTGGGTGTTTGTTGGAACTGAAAAAAAGAAAATGTCATTTGTGTAAAATTTCTATAACTGAGTTTCAAAAGAAAATGAATCCTGACAGTGATCAGCATCACGTCAAAACAGTGCCATCAAGATCTGCTACAACAGGTACAAGTTCTGGAGTTAAAATAAAACACCACCTTACTGAAACAGAAAAGGAGAGTAAACCCTCAGTTATAAGATATAACCATGTAAATTCTTCACACTCTGGCTTGTCAACTGATGTAATTTTGCTGGACCCTGTTTTTCTGAATCCAAACTCAATAGACAATATAATTCTGGTACTTAGACACATTGCAAGAAAAGCAAAAATTGCCAAATATTATAAAGATTGTGAAAGACCAACAGATGCAAGATACTGGACATTTGTTTGTTGCGACGGACTCCCTCATGGGCTTGTGAGAAAACTCATTGAAGAATATTTAGTATGTTCAGTATGTGAGACAGGAATTCTTGGAATCCACGATGCACAGAAGCATGCAGCTAAACACACAGGCTCTGGGATTACAGCCAATTTTGTAAGAGAGTTTGACTGGATATTCCTACTGACAGGTGAAGGTCACTATGAAATGAACCTGATGAAAAGTTTCATGGAGCTCAACTGGAATGTTTTCATGAAAACACTTGTGGAAGCAATGGGTTGGTCATCTGAAAGGGCACAACAATGTGCATTAAATTGCACTGACAACCACAAGACATGGCAGATGATTCTTATATTTCATACTGGCACTTTATTAGAACTTGTAAAGCCTTATGTGGAAAAATGTTCCTCTGAAAACATTCAGCCAACAGCTGAGGGGTACATCTCATTTGTGAAAAGTCAGGCAGAATGTTCCAATTACATGTATCTTTTTGAAATGGCTTGCAAGTACAGTCAGGGAATCATTAACATGAGGATGGCTATAAGAAGAAATAATCATATGTTGTTGCAAGCTGCGAAATGGATGACAAAAGAGTTATTTCATGGAAGGCGTCATCCAAGGTACCAAGAAATAGAAATTTATGAGCAGTTTATGTTCCAGATACTTCCAGATGAACTATCATCGTTTATACAGCGTCATTGCAGTGTCTCAAAATCTGGTCATTTAAGTAGGGGACAAGGCTTTGATTTCATTTTGGAGGAAGAAAACAAAACTGTTAAAACATGGCTAAAAAGAGGGGTACCGACAGACAGGACATGGTTGACAACTTGTAGAAATCATCAGTCATTGAAACAAATGCGTCAGTACGTCCTACAAATGAGTTCTCAATCAAATGCAGAAACAGCTGACAGAGAATTGAAATTAGAAGATGCCATTAATGAATGGCGTCTACGATTAAGGCAGACAGAGTACTTAAAACCTGACAAACATGGCTCAGTGCTGACATCAATTTCAGCGGACATATTAGATCAAGGACTTTCCCAGTTCACCACTGAATCCAATCGCAAGAGAGGGTACAGAATAATGGATATGCTGTTACATCAAGCCCCTCCTTCAGATCCAAGCCTTGAACATCCTGTTTACATTCTGCCATCAGAGAGAAAGAAACTGGAGTCAGTTGAGTCGATGTCTATCAGTGATATTGACAATAAAATTTTGGACATAATAGAAGATCTTGGGGATTACTATCGTCACATGTATACTGACCTCTTTTCAAAAATGCTCAAAAATAAATCTGTCAGGAAGCACCATCATATTCAGTTCCTCCAGGACATATCAAAAGCCGCCAGTGGAATGGAAGCAGAAGGTGTTAGTTTGTTGGCAGAGGATGATGCAGAAGAGTTTGAGTAAGTATGTATGGATACTGTATAAGATGGGTCCAGTCATCCCAGGGGGTGCAGGGCTGCATAATCTCAATTTGACTTTATTAGCAACCCCAAAAATATTCTTTTTATGTACCGAGGTCTTAAGAACAGACTCTAAAATACATTAAAATGACCCCAACTTATTCCAATTTTTCAATGACCCCCACAAAAATATCCACAAAATTTTCATAGTGAAAAACCAGTTTATTTTTCTGAAAACCCTACAAAAAATTGCAATTCAGAATTCTAAACAACCAAAAAATGGGCAAAAATAGCATGATCAGGAAATTCCACAATCACAAACCCATTGCACCGAGAGGAAGAGCCACACAACAGTCAGGAGACATCAGGAAGACAAACCAAGCAAAGCAATCAGCTTTCTCTTCCCCATCCAGATGATTGCAAAACTAGAATGGACATAAAGTAACATACAACAAAACATATAAAAATTAAGTCTCCCACAACATGAGTAACAATCAACAACAAATCAACAACAGCAGAACCACGGCCTTAGAATGGACAGCAGCCTACGCCTCAGGGGGCTTAAATGCATTTTACTGGTACCAATTCTTCGCCCTACCTTTATATGAAAATAACAGAGTACCCCATTTGGACACTGCCCAGTTATGGCCCAATTATGTAGACTGTTTTTGCTTGAAAGAAATAACAAAACCCCTCCAATTTCACTAATATGCAAATTCAATAGTCAAATTCAATTGTTTAGTTCGAATTAACATAGATAGCTGACAGGCAAGTTAATTTTAAGAACTCTTTGCATGCATAAACTAATCAATCTTGAAATCCATTTTAATGCTTTGTTTCTAAATATGTATCATAAATGTGAACATGTGAATCATCCAGTGATCTGAATTATCCGAACATACAGTTTCCATGTTTTTTCCAGATGTGTTGAATGATCCGATTGTACAGAACATAATACTAGATGACACTGGCACTGATGAAACAGTCAATATAGGTACACAAACATTTTTTAACCAACCCTTTACTCCACAGGCTATTTTTAGATCATGACATTGTTTTCTATTTTTAGACAACATTGAAAAAAAATCAAGAAAAAATAAGTTTTGAATACTTTTTAAAACATTTTGGAAAAAGGAGCATTAGCTCTTCTGGAGCTAATGCTCCATTTTCCATAATATTTTCAAATATATGACATTTCAAAGGCGTCAAAAGGCACTATTATGGAGTAAAGGGTTAACTTATGAATTGTTCCACTATATGTTAAGACCATACAACTATAGTTTAAAGTTCCTTAATGCTAGATAGGCTAAGGATCCACAGGGACAGATTATAATCTGAACAGTGCCTCTCTGGCTCCCATTCATCTTTCTAATTGCTTCCATTCCATTTTTATAATGCCAGGTTAATATGTTTAAAACTTGTGATTCAGAGAGTTCATCTAATGCTTGTCCAAATAAATTTATAGATGTTTATCTGGTCAAAGATGCATTGGAAGTGCAGTGGTAGAGTGCTTAGCTGAAGACTGAGGGGTCGTGTGTTTGAGTATGACCAGCGTCACTGCATTGTGTCCTTGAGCAAGACACATAAATCCTAGTTTAGTACTGGTTCAACCCAGTATGACCTGTCCCTACATAACTGAAAGATTGTTGATGGGACGTAAAAAATCAAATCAAACAAAAAAGCTTGATCTGGCGTACTGTATCACATAGAGTGGATGAGGTCATACCATTGGATCATCCAAGACGCGAAGGGTGATCCAATGGTTTGACCTCATCCACGAGACGTGATACTATACGCCAGGTCTAATTTTTTTTTGTTTGATTTGATTTTTTACGTCCCATCAACAATCTTTGAGTTATGTAGGGATGTGATGTAAAGAATCAAATCAAACAAAAAATCAAAGGTGCATTTCCATCAAACAAGTAGCTACATTCTGTTTCAGATCCAGCAAATGTCACATATATTGTTGTGGAGAACGGCAACAGCAATGAAGGGATAGGCGAGGAAGGATCTTGTGAAAATGGCTTTGTACAGATACCTGTTGTAACTTATGATGAATCTGAGGAGTTTCAACAGCTTTCTCCTGTCTTGCCCTCTGTTACAGACTTTCCTGATGTCTTGAATTCAGGAGAAGGTATGTGATTTAGTGTAAATGCATAGGTTACATCTGAATCTACATATCAAATATTTGTTGCCAGAAAAGGTTCCAGCATGCAAACAGGATTGCTAAGCTACAGAAGCAATCCTAAACATTCATGATATATATTAAGTTTGGATCTTATGCAGTTAAGGTGAAGAAAAGCAAAATGCTGACAAGATAGCATAGATGAGAATATTGGTCTTTTTGTTTAAGAAGATTTGACTAATGAGTAATGACCTGACTTTTGAAGGCAGACTTGTCAAAGCCACAACAATACCAGCAATATTACATGAATTTGTTTCATCACTCTTGGCATTCATCCTGTTTGATCAGTAATCAATATGGGCCATGGCCCCAGTTTAACTGTATATAAAGGATTCTAATGAATCTGCCATTTATTTCATCGAGTGAAGTGAAAAATGCATATTTTAATGATTGGTGAAGTCCCAAACAAATGAAATATATATTTTCTCGTTGTACAAGACAAAATAAACTTATCTTGTTGAGTGAAGCAAAAAATGCATATTTCATGAGTGGCGAAGCCACAAATGAAATATACATTTTCTTGCTTCACGAGATGAAGTGAATGGCATATTCATTCCAAAAATTTGAATTTTCTTTTTATTATATTCAATTTTAAGTGTAAGAGATTTTTGCACTAAATGACGTCATACATGTTTGCATATTATGTCATATTAATAATGACATTGCAAAATGTGCAATGATGGCCAAACTAAAATCATAGGAGCAGGAGTAGCAAAGTGAAAATTTCAGCAAATCACCAAAATTTTCCTTGGGATCTAACTAAGAAAATGAATACCCACACTTTGTGTTTTTGTCCACTGATAAGAAAGTTACAGGTGTTTGAAATTCTGAAGTGAGCTCAAGGAAATCAATGGAGAAAACAGAGGATTTATATTTTCACTGCTGTGAAATACAACTTTTTTATATTTTCATGGCTGTGAAATACTTTTTTAAAATGTGCATTATATTTGAGTAATATTTACCTGTATTCGACTACTTTGTATATAATGAAAATAGATATTTGTCTGTTGTGTCATGGCTCATTTGTACACGTGTATCTAAACTGAAATTTTCTTGTACTTTTATAGAAAAAAAAAGAGACAGCAAAGGAAAGTTTGTAATGAAGTCAGGTGGGACCCTCAAAGATCAAGAAAAAAGACAAAAAGACAGAGAGAGAAAGCAATTTGACCGAGTTTTAAAAGTTTTTGAAACACTAAGTTTAAAATCACAACAGCATCATTTCAACTACATATGTATCATACAAAAAGATAATGGGGAAGTGCATTATAATGGTACTCATGAATTTAATAAGAAGTTTCAGAATAATGAGGCGTTATGCCATTATGAAGATTCAATGATTGAGACCAGGCGTGAATCAATCCTTGAAAAAATTAATGTCAGATCAGCCATGAAGACGGAGGTGGGCCCATCACCCTGTAAAAACAAGGAGCCTCCAAACCAAATGGCTTTCTTACCAGGGCTGTCTCCATGCTCCTCTTCTGAAAAATCGAAGAATTTAGGTCAGAGTCAGAAATTAGATCTTTTAGGCATGGTGCCACAAAGTGAACAGAGCATTGCTGTAAGCTCTGATCAAGTTGTGGCACTAAAGAGAAAGACCTTCACAAGGCAAAGAAGGAAAAACCCTAAGATGAGACTTGAATGTACAAAGGAAACAGAAGCTGAGGATGGAGTAGAAGGAAAGGGTGGTAGGAAAGTTCAAAAAAAGAAATGAAATATTGAAATGATATAAGTGGTGCATGTTCACAAACTACCTCATTTAGCCTTGTATTTTGCCAAAAAGTCAAAAGCCACTTGCGGTCTTACCAGTTATTTTTCTACTATTTAAACATCTATGTGTTTCAGATATGCAAAAATGTTCGACTTTATATTGATTTTGGGGTTAATGTTGTTTTGACATTGGATATATGGTACTCTTACTTGATTTTACTGATACCTGATTTTTGCCTTCTTTATTTAATATTGGCGTTTTGCCAGCTTTTGGACAATCAAATGACTGGTAAAACATAGGAATTGTTTTTTTGTTTTTGCATATGCAAAAGTCGGGTTTTCCTCAGGTCTCCTGGTAAGAGTGCATACTGGAAAATAGTTTTCTTATTTCTCAACCGAAACATATGGTTGTGGGTACTCAAAAGAACCGTCTCAATGAGACGGTTCTTCTGAGCACCCAAAACATTTTTAAATGGATGGGTAAGAAAAAAGATGCAACTTTAAGTGCAAAAGCTATCCTTATCTGGACCTAAGGTTTTCTTGCTCCCAGTTTAAATTGTGCTGGAAAAGCACAGGGCTAAAAAGTCAGTTTGTGAACCTATCCCATTTGTGCAGGAGTTAAATAGAATTCATGATGGAGGTTTGTGATAAGGAAAACTCAGACAAAGTTTCAGGTTATTCAAGTCTCATCAAAGGGTCTGCTGTCTTCATAGCTGATCTTATATTTGTTAGTATGCTTAAGATCTATACTACTCAAACTTTGATAATAGAGCTGCAACGATTCATAGAAATTGTACCATGATACTTTTTTTGAGAATACTAACGACACAGCATTTAGTGATACCTATTAGAAATAGATTGAAACAGTTTTTTTTTATGAAATGTAACCATTTTCCTTTTATTTTCTCCACTTTAATTAGTTAACCCTTTTTCATGCTAAACTCTTGATAACAGTGTAGAACAAGATTAGCTGGTTCTGAGAATCAAGCTGATGTTAATATACATTTTTTGGGCTCTGCTTGTAAATACATGCTAATAATTGGTATTTTTAAATGAATTGGATAAAAACTGAGGAAGAGTGTAGAACATAGCCATCCAGCATGATAAGGATGAATATTTGCATATTTACCGCGCCTAGTTTCATAAGATGATTTTGTTTTATGTTACTTCTAAGGTTCTCAAGTTGAAAAAAATGTATCCTGATACATATCCTATCGTGAACAAATATTATGATATTTATTGTATTGTAAGGTAACTATCATTGCAGCCCTATTTGATAAGCATTACTAAAAAAAATAAATAGGGCTCAATGCACCGAACCTACACCATTTGGCCCTTGATAACATTTGACTTTTTCCTCAAATTCAATGAAATTTTCAGTTGAATTTGAAAATGCATAAGACTACAGCTTTTAAAGTAAATCACTCACAATTGGGTGCCATTAATAGGGGTTGGTGGGGAAAATGCAAAAAAAAAATGTTTTTGTTTTTATTTTTTGCAGAAAGGAGAAAAATGTTCAAATTGTGATTATTGTGTCCGGAACTCATCATATCAGTTACAAACAGGTTTCAAACAAATACTTAAGCACATTTCATGCTTCTGATCTTTTGAAATGAGGGAGAAATAAACTTAATTTTTGGGGTAAAATTTTGAAACAGTAACATTTGCAGTTTCTGACCAACTGGCACCCATGGGACCATCTAGTGAGTAATTTTTTTTAAAGCTGTAGCCCTGTGCATTTTCAATTACAAATGAAAGTTTAGTAAAAAATGAAGGGGAAAAAAGCCAAAGGTTATCAAAGGCCAAAGGTGTAGGCTCAGTGTATTGAGCCCTATTGAAGTCTTTATAACGACGCTGATCAAAATTTGAGCAGTATATTTTAGTGGCCGTGTTCTTTTACAACTGACAATTTTTAGTGACACTTTTTGTTTTATTTTCTGCTAAATAATTATTTTTCTGCTGAAATAACATTTTTCTGCTGAAATTATTAAATTCCTAATGGCAAAGTCAACATAGCTGCATGTGTGTCCAGCAGAGACTCAGATCAGTCATTGCTATAGCGTCAATGGATAGCAGAAGATCCAATTCAAAGCTTTCTTCATGCAGACAGCAAAGGCTGAATTCTAAGAATGATATGAGTCTTTTCCAGATACATTATTCAATTTGTTAATTTTGTCATTATGTGGCTCAAATTCTTTCCAGCAATTTGACCGGGCATATATATATATATATCATTTGTCCTAGACCATGAAAATATTTTTCTTTTAACAATAAGCTTATTTTGATAGCTAGCATGAGCAGATGTGAAGAAAAATTAATTTCTCTTCAAACTTCTTTATCTGATGTCATTAAGGATGTCTGTATTGTCTGTTTATTTAGAAACTAAGGAGGTTTGAACTGATTTGGTATGAGGCTTAAAACCAAATGTATCAACACACATTTAAGCATACAATCTATCATTCAGGTCTGGCAGGGGCACACATTCTTCAAGAATGCGTATACATTCTCTAAACTTCTGTCTGTCCACCTCAAAATAGTAAACACATTTCAGCTCTGCTCCTCCTCCTGGTCTATCGAATTGCCGCTGATGCCTTGCTCTTGTGTATCTTTGATGAAGTGATGGTCTTGAGCTTTGAGCAACTATTCCTGAGAAACGGCAGGAAATTTTGGCTACTATGTTTCTCTCCAGTAGTAATTTAAATGCTCGGCAAATATTTGCTGGTACTCTTCCCACTTGTCTACCTGAAACCATCACAATAAAGGAACTATAATATTAGATACAAAGCTGAAATGTATTGTGTAAATAAACACAATATTTGCATTCCTCTTGTTTGTATATTGATAGATGGGAGTCAAAATACATCAAAGCTAAATTTTAAAATTAGATAATCTGTGAATGCTTATGTTTTTTAAGTGTAACAAACATCCAATTTATAACATACTTGTTTTAAGTTTTTCATATTTTTGCAGTTTTTATTGTTAACACATTTTTTATGCTAAACTTTTGATTGAATATAAAAAAAATACCTGCACTCAGAAAAGAATGAAAAATGAGGAAATGTCAGACTCCTAAATTTTTAGCAAATAGGAGATGAGAAAGTTCTCTAGTTTTGTCAGATTTACTTTTCCTGTAGATGGTCAGTGAAGGTGTACCAGAATCCAACAGGACTCAATTTCATTACCCAAAAATTAATTTTGACAAAACAAGAGAACCATCTGGTCTCAATTATATGTGCAACTAACATAGAAATCCATAGGCTATGACAAGACATTTACTGACTTTTCATTCTTTTCTATGGGCAGTTTTTTATTCATATTCCAGAGTTTTTGTTTAGATCTTTGATCGCATTGTAATGCAGTACGTCTCAGGGTTCTCACTCCTACCGATTGATCAAATGTTCAATCACTGGTTGAAAATGGAAAAAATACTGCCCTCAGAAAAAAAATCAAAACAAATGTGCTAGGGATGAGATTAAAAAGTTGGAGCATGATATTCTCTGACTTTTGATTCCCATCATAGGATATTTGTTATTCATAATCAGCCAGCAAAACTGGGCATCAGACAGATGGCTAGGCTTGAATTTGGATGATAGGAAAGATTTATTTCTTTAAGTGTTTCATCTTGATAGTTCTAGTGTTGGCTTCAATTTTGTAGCTAACTTGTTGATAAGTGTCTGTGCTGTTTTGGGTCACACATACCAAGTATCAACAATGTTAAGTCTGTAAAAAGTCATAAGCTGTGCCTTTTATTGCCTTCAAAAATAGTCTGTAAACATGCTAAAGTCACAAGACTATTTTATTTGGTAATATGCCAGTTAATTTTATAACTCCTTTTGACAAAGGAAGCTGTACTTTGACTGAACTTTATCTACAGCATATCTCAGGGACACTAACCAAACATATGTGATATTTATGTTGTTTAAAACATGTTGTTCTAGTCATGGCACAAGAAAACCTATCTTTTGGATTTCTAGCCAAGTGATACTACCATTTATTTGTTCATGGCCAAATGTATTGATGAATATTCAAGAAAAAAATGGTTTTAATATTTTAAAAGTATAAGCAAGAACATCTGTTCGGACACCAAAACTATAGTTGTGAATCACATGAGGGTCTGGATGGGGTCAGGTCTGGTATGCACTATTCATTATAAATTAGCCCGTTATTCATCTCATTAAAATTTCAGTTCATTCATTTAAATGAAATCAATGAATCATTAATATTGGATTAGTCACTATTCATTTTTCTTCTATTTATTTGAAAAAATAGGATCATTCATTTTTAGGCCCTCATTATTCTATATTCATCATTTTTTGGTTCATTATTCATTATAAAAAGTTCATTATTTACTAACCATTATACCCCATCCAGACCCTCTTGCATCATCATAAGAAATAGTGGTACTATTAAAGATTTACCGAACTCATTGAAATGTTTAACATTTATGTCTTTTCACACATACACCTCCCCAGATGCTGATTTATAATGTCAGGAAAGTAAAGTAAAGAAGAACGCAACAATCAGGATTTGATACAATCAAATACCACACCTGACCCAGGACATATGAAATCAGATAGAGAAGGGTTGTAAAATGAAACTTGCACATGTTTGTCTTTTGCATTTTACTTTTGGTAAAAATAATGACTCATTTCATGTATTTTAATCTCATCAAAATTGTAAGTGTCATAGTAACAACAATGCCACCAGACACCCCTCCCACCCCCCCCCCCCCCCCCACAAAAAAAAAATATATATATATATATCTATACAGGATTTGCACAGGCTTGAAAAGTACTTGAATATACAGGACTGTCTTGAAAAGTCCTTGAAAATTAAATTTGCCTTGAAAAGTACTTGATAAACACTCCAAGGCCTTGAAAAATTCTTGAATTTTAACCATTTACAGGAGGATTCGACAGTGTTTTTGGAGACATAAATCAGTATCAAATTGTGGTGCCTTTATTTGGTGCAGCAATGCTGCACCAAATAAAGGCACCACAATTTTATACTAATTTTCTTAAAGTAATATCTTTATAAATGGACTCTAGCAATTTCGAAGCAGAATTTTAACATGTAAATCAGTATTTTTCTTAAGTTTTTAGTCCTTGAAAACAGTAGAATGTCTTTTAGAAGTCCTTGAAAAGTCCTTGAATTTTAGACAATCTTGCCTGTATGAACCCTGCTATATATATATATATATATATATATATATATATATATATATATATATATATATATATATATATATATATATATATATATATATATATATATATATATATATATATATATATATATATATATTTGACTCATATTATATACATCTACACCTATAATTTGGTGCAGTGGCATGCGTAGGAAAGACTCAGATCATCCAGTCTTATCAGTCATTCCTCTCTGTATGAAGAAAGATTGCAGTTTTAGCTACCCAATAAAAAGCACAGCAAAGAGAGGGCTCAGTGGTACAGTGCTTGACTCGAGACCGAGGGGCTGCGGTTCCAGCCTCACCGGCATCACTGCCTTGTGTCCTTAAGCAAGACCCATTATTCCTAGCTTAGTACTGGTTCAACCCAGGAAGACCTGTCCCTACATAACTGAAAGATTGTTGATGGGACATAAAAAATCAAATCAAACAAAAGCACAGCAAAGATTGATTAGACTGTAGGATGCCCAGGCTGACCAGTCTTCACTGGGCGTGCATACTTTTTTGGTCGTTTTGGCATGCTGCGACTGAAATCAATTATTAGCATTAATCATGGTAATACATTATCACTACATTTACCTTCATTTCTCTGTACACTCTGATCCCTGCGTAGGTGTGCAGGTGTCTCCATGAGTCCAGGCAACACAACTTTCATAGCATTAAAATCATATGGGTTGGTTGGCTCTGGCACCACTTTAAGCTCTATATCAGGATGAGGACGCACTCTGAATATATGGTATCCTTTGATGCTCCATTCCAGTTTAATGGGACACAAAATCCTTCTGTCAGGTCTAGTTGCCATTGTTGTTCAGCTGACATGTGCTACCAATGATAGGATGGATTTTCCATCCACTAAGAAGGTTTTCTAAGGACGGAAAATCCATCCTAAGGGAGTCATAGATTTGGATGGTAAAACGGTCCAAACTCAAAATTATGGTTTGGATGGAATAACCATCCAAAGCATTTGGACGGAAATTCCATCCAAATTTTAAGTTTTGGAGTTCGGATGGAATAACCATCCAAAGCAGTTGGACGGAAATTCCATCCAAATTTTAAGTTTTGGAGTTCGGATGGATACCCATCGCGGACTAGACTGTATAAATCAGCAAATATCCCCATAATTAATTTTTCTAAATTTCTATATCCCTGAATGTAACGAAAATATTGAACCAAGTATCACATATCCCTGAAAGTAAAATGGATAGTATCCTATATCCCTGGAAGTAAAATGGCAAATATCCTGTATCCCTTAAACCCCTATACACGCCTCAATGTTCAATTTACTAACCAATATTTATCAATAAACACGTTGGACAGCTGACTACTTTCAGTTTTGGGAATAGAACGGAACATTCTCTGTTGGTTAACAGGGCGCCTGGGTACTTCATTACACAACGAAGGCTCTAGTAAGTCCCAGACTCTGCACATGCGGATATGCACAGACTCCAGAGTCTTCGTTGCTCACGAATACTATGAGTACAGTAAAACCTGTGTAAAACGGCCATTTTCAAAAAGACAGAAAGTTGGTTTTCAAGACCAATTATCGCTTAATGAAGGTCAAAAGTATTGCAGAATGCTCCCTAAGGGAGCTTTCTGCAATACTTTCGACCTTCATTAAGCTAGCATTCGTCATTAAGATCGTTGTTTTGTCTATTTTTGATTGACCGTTTCACACAGGTTTTACTGTACATGTATACCGAAATGACCAATTGGCGTTATCAGAGTTTGGCTATTGAGGATTGAAGGTGACATTATTTGTTCATTTATGTGTGTAATTTCTCAATGTGTTCTGATATGTTTGTTAAATTCACTATTATGTTTGCCAGAAATTGACATTGATTGGTTTGAATGAAATTATTCTATTCTATTCTATTTAAGGAAGTGAGTCTGAAATATAAGCCCTATTACTAAATCATGCAATCTGACACAAACCTGAAAATAAAAAAGTTACAAATGTTTGTACAGTAGAGATTTGAAAGCTTTGGCTGGCAGCCATTTTAGGCGCCACAAAGCCCTAATTAAATATGCATAGAATAACTAGTTTCCTGCTATTCATTTTAACTTTGTTTACGTACATTCTAATTGGTTCTTCTGTTCGGAAAAAGCTGATTTGAAAGAAAACGACTGCAAAGAAATTGAGAATTTATTGGGTTTTTTTTCAAAATTTAATGAAGTTGATTACATATTCAAAATGGCGGCCTCCGTTAATAAGATACAATTTAGAATTTTGATTTTCGAATTGCTATAATTCACCATCGCGTCAGCGATGGTGATATACGTTAGTAATTTTCCATGGATACCAGCTTACTTCTGAAATGAAATGGCGTATAGATATTTTCTCCTCTGAGCCAGAAGCCAAATCCTCCAGTGAAGCTAATTCGAGTATTCTCGGCTTCTTATTAAATTCGGATATGATGAAATAACACTCCCCTCAGCGCGTACTTCCGGTTCTGCCTTCAATCTGTACGTCTTAAACGTCCCAAAGTCTAAATGCACCCCAATCTAAACGTCCCCTAATTGGTCAAAACGTTCCCATTAAAACGTCTCCTATTAATTACTGGTAAAATCGGCAGAAACCTGATCATTTCCTTTAAGATACGTGTTGCAAAGTGGGTGTGGGAGGGTGTGTTCGTGAACTCTTGCACTTTTCAGCGTGTCACGAATAGTAAATAAACTCAGCCTGGTAGGTTCACATTTCCTGTATTTTATTTGCTTCACCTATTCAGAACTGAGTATACACATGCAAATACTTAAACAAAACCTACTGAGCTTGAATTGCATGATAAAAACTGAACAAATAGTGGCTATAGAATATGCAAAATTAAAACTATTAAAAGTGTGGCTAGTATCAATAATGCGCTTTGCGATAGTCCTAAGCTTTTTTCTTCAACATCTAACCCTGGAAACATGGAGCCTGAACGGATATCTCGGCTAAGTGTGACGAAATTCTCAGATTTAGATGGATCCGTTTCAATATGCCCCAAGGTTTTATGCGCATTCATCGTTAATTAGACTTAGATTGAGGAATAGGGATACATACTGCTAAATGTCTGCTTGGGGAGGTTGGGGTTAACTTTCAGTGTTTGCATTAATAGAGTCTTATTGGTATATGCTCATCTGTGTTTTATTTACTTCCAATGGATCACCTATTCAGCACTTAGAGGTAGTGCATACAAAAGGCTATCTAAAACAAAAATACTCAGAGTTTGAAATGTATGAAAAAAATTAAAAGAGTGGTTTCAGCAAATGCAAAATTAAAACACTAAAAAAGGTGCTCTATAGTATTTCCAGGACTTAAGTGACCCCCGTTTTTTGCTATTTATTCTTTAATGGCAAGTTTAATTGAAAAAATAATTAGAGAAATGAGTTTAGATATATACCGCGTAATTTAATTTATTTTTTCCATATATATGAGTTTTTGTATAGGCTGAGATTAGATGGAAGTTTGGTGTGTTTTTGCTGCTCCCCCAAGTGAGCCTAGCGATATAAATAAAACATGGCTTATACAGGTCAGTGGAGGTCGTTCGTCAGTCCCACAGATAAGAATGCGTATCAGAGAATTATTTTTCCTATTTCTCAACCCAAAAATATGTTGTGTGTACTCAAAACAACCGTCTCGATGATATGGCTCCCTTTCGCACCCAAAACACTGATAAAGACAATCGCAACTTCACGCTAAAATTGCTTAACTGGCCCAATCTTCGTGCATTAAGCTATGATTCACTGCTTATACTGACTCATAAACTCCGCTGTACATCTAAAGTAGAGGCATTGAAATGGCGATTCAAGTTACAGTATTATCTGAACCATCAATAATGGCTGAATTTTCTTACGAGATAATTGTTTCCTAAAAATATGTCTTTCAGGAATACAAGTAGGTTATCAAACAGTATGGATCCAGATAATGCCCAACATTTTAACCTGAACTTGACTTCGGCTGTTGACAAAGTTTATCAGCGAAATAGCTATAGCAGGCAAATATTTGATGCTCTTTAGGTTTAATGTATATCCCCAATTCACTCTTATTTGTTGAATTGTCGTCATAAACTCTTTACTAACTAGTGTCCTGTGCTGATTACCTTTGCAAACAATTTGGACCCAGATCAGGCCCGACAAAACGTCCGGCATGATCTGGATCCAAACTGCTTGGCACTCTAATGATATTCCCAAAAGAGCATTTTAGAAAAAAACAACAGCAAGAAACAAACTGATTTTGAAAAAAATATCAGCAGACGACCAAACCATGACAAATTACCTCATAGGCAAAAAGAGTCAATGAATTGAAATGGAAGGGGCTACACGTGCATGCATGTTTCATGCTTAAGCCTTATATTTGCCTGCTTTCAATACGGCACGGTCTAGGACCCCTAGAGACTTTTACAATTGCGTGTGTGCGTGCGTGTGTGTGTATCGAAATGGTTTGCGGAATAGATTTTCGTTGAATCATCGGATATAGACAGTCCTGTAGGCTAGTACATATCATCATAGCAGCAATGCAAATATACCACGTGTATCTATTGGGGGTACACATAGGTATATTCACAGGGAAAAACAACTATTTTATTGTTTTGTACAGGGGACTTGGGCTTCAGTTACAAATAAGGGCGTCTCTAAAAATAAGTTTTAGTTACGCGGTGTGCATATAAATCCACTTGCTAAGTGCCGTTTTTCTAAGTTCAATTTAAAGCAGTTTAAAAAAAGAAAAACGGGGGTCACTTATAAACTGGAGACACATTAGTAAATATAATATGCTATGCTATGGTTCTAAGCTTTTAAAAAGCTAACCTTGTAGACATTTACAGTATAAAGGCTGCGGTGCCATCTTGTTTAATTAACTTCAAAATTTCTGTTTAAAGTTTGTATGTATCAACTTGTCATTATAGACTGTGATTGTTCTGTGCATATAGGCTAACATAACAATCCAAAACATTTTACCCCACCTATAACAGAGGACATATATCTAAATTATCATGATCAGAAATTTGCGCCAGATCGTGTGCATAAACTCAACAGGCTCTTCGTTTAGCCTGTACATTTCATACCTGTGCATCACACACTAGATATAATGTGACAGTACATGTCTGGTGATTTTATATCGATTCTTAAGGAATAAAGAAACGCAACAATCACTTCAATTCACTGTAAAGATAAATGTAATGCAAGTCGGTTTTGTAGATGATGTTATTTCATAAAAGCAGCATGTATCCGTAAATTACAGTAGGTTAGCCACTACGTCGATTACGTGTGCCGGCTAGCATGCGGGTAATCATCCTGACCCCTGTAGAAAATTGTAAAACACGGTCAATTAAAGTCCACTTTATACCAAAAACTGGTTACTTTTGTTTACAAAACCTTTTGAGCAAATTGGGGGATGCAGGAAATGATCAGCTTGCAACCTTACGTTATGATTTCAAACGCTTAACGTCAAGACCAAATATTCTTGAGTTTTATTCAATAAAAGTACATTTACTTCATTTTAATGTATTTTTAAATGATTTATTCTTTTTTACTTATCAAGGAGTCATCGACAACTATGCAGATAACAACACACTGTCTTTTATTCATGCAAACACTTATGTGTAGAGCATTGGTCGTTTTTTTAACTAAACAAGGCTGGATGACTATTTACAATTCTTTTATTGTTTCCAATTTTAACTACTGCCCGCTAGCGTGGCATTTTTGTATTTTGTAGTATTTCTAGCACTAATAAGTTAGAAAAAATGCAAGAGAGGGCTTTACGTTTCATCAACAATGATTTCACGTCATCCCTTCAAGCTCTGCCAACCTCGATGTACACCGCCCCCTTGCATGTAAGAAGGATGAAGCAAATGGCTTCCGAGGTCCACAAAATCGTTGATGACATTGCTCCTGACTATATTAAAGATTTGATCAATATCAAACAATCAAACAATTTCTGGAGAGAAAATCAGGCAAGTCTACCAGCTGTGAAGAGCACAATGTATGGTCTAAGGTCATTCCGCTATGAAGCCGCCCGTATCTGGAACAGTTTTGCTAATGACCTGAGGCTGGCTGAGTCCTTCCCTCAGTTCAAGAGACTGCCCCATGCATGGGATGGTGACATTTGTGGATGTCCTTCATGTTAAATTTAGACTTTGCTTTGCTTTGCTTCTGCAGTTCAGTTTTAACTCCCTTGCACTCCCTTTGCTTAAAAGCTTTCGCTTTTCGACCCCTTCTTTTTTCGCTTTTTTCGCTTTCGCTTTGTTGCAAAGGCTGTGCTTCTTTGCGGTGTCCATCTACTGCAATCTTAATGTCAAATTTTTTTGCATCTCATCAAAAATGTCCCCAGCTATAGTGCAGTACCTAATAGCTCTCGTCAGCAGTGGGTTTGATGGTTCATCAACCCCCCTGCTGATGTTCTCTATTGGTATAATTTTTTACATTCTTATATCTTAATTGCTTTCTGCATATGCTGTGATATATTTGTACATTGTGCTTTGTCTCTTATAATACTGTTTTATATATGTGCATGCTGTGATACTCGTTGTTTTAAAAATGTTTGTGTATTCTTGTTTGTCGAAGTAAAAGCCCTACTGGGCTTATGTTATATGTTGTACAATATTCGACACAAAATAAAATGTCTATGTCTATGTCTACTGCAATGATTATTGTTTTAAAACTAACAGAATTAATTGAAAAAACATTTAACAGAGAGGGCTCACTTAGCCCTCCAGTAAAATATTTACTGACCGTTCCAAGGCGGTACTTCTTTTGTGGATCTTTTATGTTTTTGTTCTGTCTTGTGTTTGCTATGTTTTGTGCGCGTCTTTTTATATGTGCTTCGTGGTCACCTGCTGGGAAAGATCTGACCTCTTGGCTCTCGTTTGTGGTGTCTTCTGTGAGTTTGTCACTTTCCCATTGGTATCCTGGGTCAGGTGTGGTACTTGATTGTATCGATTCCTGATCTTTGCAACCTTACTTACTTTGTAATGATAAAAATGCCTTTTTTACTTCTGAACAACCTAAACGATATAAATTGTGGCATGTCAGAAAATGTGTGATGCGCTCCATTATCTTTTGGACAATATATTTATAAGATTTGGCTTTAAATTATATAGACAAATTGTAGGTATTCCAATGGGTACTAATTGTGCTCCTCTTGTTGCAGATTTGTTTTTGTTTTGTTATGAGAGAGACTTTATGTTGTCTCTGTCTGACAATAATCAAACTGATATTATTGAAGCTTTTAACTCAACCTCTAGATATTTAGATGACTTATCTAATATTGATAATCCTTATTTTGAACAAATGGTAGGTCAGATATATCCCGTTGAACTTCAGTTAAATAAGGCGAATACTTCTGATACTGAAGCTCCGTTTTTGGACTTGAACTTGTCAATAACAGATGGCATAGTTTCTTCTAAAATTTATGATAAAAGGGATGATTTTAATTTTGAAATAGTAAATTTCCCTTTTCTTGATGGAGATGTTCCTCGCTTTCCTTCCTATGGTGCATATATTTCTCAGCTTATTCGTTTTGCAAGAGTGTGTTCTAATGTTGATGACTTCAACAACAGAAACTTATTTTTAAATGCTAAGTTATTAAAACAAGTTTATAGATATCATAAAATTCGAAAAGCATTTTCTAAATTCTACCACAGACACTCGGTGTTAATTGTTAAATACAACATTGGGTTAAAAACTCTCCTGCAACAAGGCATATCAGAACCTATATTTTATGGTGATTTAGTTTATAAATTCAAACGAATATATTCTATGGTGATTTAGTTTATAAGTTCAAACGAATTGTTGGAAAACTTAATTTTAGTGATCAATTCAAAAAGATAGTAAAACGTTATATAAGGGTTGGATATAACTTGGATATCATGCGACAGTCTGCAACCCTAGTTTTAAACCCAATCACGGTTTGTGGCTATGGTTTCCTCTTTAATTGCACGACGGTGGGTCAGGCCTCAGACTCTATGACGGCTCTGACGTAGAGCTTTAATCGCTGGGTTGGTGCCTGATGCTTAGCTGTAGCTGGACCCACCGTGGCTCAACTTGAGGGTTTCTTTAGCTCTGACTATCTGTGAGTCATGAGCCCTTTTCTTTGTTTCATCATGGTGTGTTAATTTGATTAGAGTGTTTCTCCATGATGATACATTGCATTAGTTAGATGGCCTCCATGCGAGCTGAACATTTCTTGTACTTCAACAACAGCAGACTCTAGGGCGAAGATTTGTTAAATGTTACTCCCATTGTGGGAGTCTGTAATTGTTCTATGTTTTGTTGTACGTTACTTTATGTCCATTCTAGTATTGCAATCATCTTGATGGGGAAGAGAGAGCTGGTTGCTTTGCTTAATTTGTCTACCTGGTGTCTTTGTGATGGTTGAGCGGCTCTTCCTCGCGGTTCCACAGGGTTGTCTGCGGTTTGTGATTATGGTATTTCCTGATCATACTCACTTACTATTTTGGAATGTTAGACGTCAATGAAATGTGTATTACGACGCCAAAATTCATTATTCTGCATCATATTTACACATTTTTCTGATGAGATCATGGCCAAGTGGCAAAGCTTCGGTTACAACTAGCAAGTTTAATCGTTACTACACGCATATAACAGTTTGCTTTCTTTTGCAAATGTGTGCTGTGTTCAGTTTGACTAACGTCAATGTAGCATGTCCCGTTACATGTATCTTTAGGTTCAATAAATCATGTAATGCACCAATGCCCACAATCAACGGCTTTAAATGACGTTAAATGCTAATTCTTTGTCATTGTGTATCCTTGCATTCCAGTAGCTGGCTTTGAAGCAATATTTGACTGACATTTCCGCATGATATGGTGCTTTCTTCGTTTGCATATTGTGGAGTCGACGCCATATAACAAATCATGAAGGAGATTGGGTTTCATGATCTCCGTTCTGACGTCCACGTCACATTTTAAGTGTTTTCTTCTTGTGTCGTAAAATATCGTTAAAGTGAAGTTCTCGGATTTCATCACATGTCATTGATAGTCAGTAAGCACATCCTAAATGAAATTTGATTTAAACATATTATAACTACGCAAAAATATGCATTCATCTGTTGCGTATCTTTATTCCTTAATAGTGTAGGTCGAGATGTCAGAAAAAAGCTCCTGTGCGATTTTTGTGCTAAAATTGATTTTTTTGCTGAAATTGATTGTTTAGGGATTAAATAATTGAAAAATTATGGGGTCCAATTTTTTCGAGCCCTTGACCCAATTATTGAAGACCACGCCCATTATATGCGTTTTTGACACTGTAAACATTTACAAAGTTATTTTACCTGATAGAACGATAAATTTAGCTTGTATTTTACAATTCAGATGTCGTTTTTAAGGTTTCTTATGTTCATAAAAAATTTAGAGGTGTTTTTGACTTGGGTTGCCCACTGAAAAACTAATAAAGTAGTGGGTGGGGTATTTTAAATGGGTCGAGAATTCGCATAAATTGCTCCCATGTGTTTTATGTACCAATATTGGTTATTTTCTAATAATTGATTGTTTAAGGTTAAAACTACATGAATTGGAGAGTTATGGGGTTCTTTATTTCTAAAGAGCTCTTGACCTCATTCTTCTAGCTCCTAAACAAGACCACATCCTTTGTGTGCCTTGTCGGCACTGAAAACATTAACAAAACTGTTTGACCTCACGAAAACGATATGTCAAGCTTCCATTTTATAACTTAAATATACAAAGACATATTGACATGCCTTGTTTACCAATGCCTCATAACATTACAAACATAGTTTGTGATATTTTTGCTGATATAGTAGTGGCAGGGTAAGTTAGGGTGAGAGTTGTTATTCAGCCTTACATATGCTATTTTGTGTGCAACTTATATTAAGCAAAGTTTGTCATAACTTAGCTCAGATTGTAATAAATTTCATATCAAATTTCCAGAATACTTAAACATGCAAGTATATATGGAATATTAAATGAGCCAAATAAAAAAACTACATATTTGTAGGAGCAGTCAAGGAACATCATGTGACCTGTCTGGCGAAAATGTATGCAAAACAAAACATGATACATTAACTCGTAATCTTTCTCTTCGATATCACCGATTCATACTTACTCCCTGATCATATTTGCACATTCAGTAACATACCATTTGCAGAGGGGTGTGCATGGCAGTTTGTTACTATAGCACTTGCATCTGGAGCCAACTGATTTACACCCATATTTTGTCAATGCAATGGCAGCTTGCGGGTGGGGTTTTCCAGATATGTTACTAGCTTATACTAGCCATCCATATTTATCAATAGGGGGTAGTACTGGTCAGTTTGTGCATGATTTGTCGTGCAAGGCTATGTAATTTGCACGCATAAAATGGGGACGAATGGTTGCGCATGTTGGCAGTAGGCTTTCTCCTTCCAAGTTCCTGGGCCTAAGCGTTTCCTATCACAACTCTGGAAGGTTACGTGGCCCTGATTTGCAAAAGAAGGCCTACAAAGCTCTCCAAATTCTCAACTTGTTGGAGTAATTTTCCCATGAGCGAGCTGTGTAGGAATAGGGGTTGTACCAAGGTTCTGAAAACAGTTTATAGCTGGATCATCTTCATTAAGGGCCATGTAAGCATTTGCCCAAGTCTTCTTAGTGATCCCAAGGAATTTCCCACCCAAACAGCACCAGGGAAGTTGTGTAGTACAATGAATTCTTGGCATTTTCGAGTTCCAGTCAATTGTACTCTCTTGATTATGTCTATTTCTCTATATTTACTTCCTTTGCATGTTAAAAATTTCAGGTGTGTTTGGGGTGCAAGTAGACCGTGAGAGACAAGATTGATAAGAATAATGAAGACCTCTGTGACAGGGGATGAACCCCATATCTAACGACAAGGGCCCACTTCGAATCGTACTAAAGGTCCTAAAATAGTTCTTACTTAATAGTTGTGCGCACACGTTTACATCCGAACGGCTGCAGTTGGAACTGTAGTTGGTTGCCAAGTAAACAAAGTGAATAACCTTGTATGCCCCCTTTCAATTATTCATTGCAGACAAAAATGATGTTCATATACTGCACAGTTAAATTTAATTAACAATTACGAAAAAGTAGGACTGCAAATAGAGCACAGCGAGTATTTATTTTTCAAAACCTATAGTAGGAACTATAATTCGATTCGAAGTGTGCCAAGGATGTTCTGCTGCTGAGGCCAGTACTTGGTTGGGTATAAGTGTATCAGCCTCCTCATGTTTAAGTCTCTTCCTTTAATTTTGGTGTCATAAGCAACTATTACACTGCAAGTAGCACTGTTATGGAAATGTTCAAGCAGGCTCTCTGCAAGATATGCTGTCAAGCTTTTTTTGTCTTGGAAGAGGTGAAGCTCTTTTAGAGACATTTAAAGTTTCATTTCAGGATGAACTTCATATTCTCTAAAGCAGCAAGGTGATCCCCTGAGCGGCAAGCGTTAATAAGACACAAAAGGCTATCAACCGGTTCAATATATTGTAACATGAACTGTGCCCATTCTCCAGTACTTCCTGCCTCATTTGGCTAAATGTGTGTTGTATGCCAAGACTGGATGTTTTCAAAGATGACATTTGTATCTGGACTACGCTCATGGAGAGTCTTTCTGAGAGATTTACATCGCATCCGTATAGATTCAGTCTTTTGCACTTGAATCGAATAGCACCATCATGATTGCTAGGCTGGTTGTGATATGGTATTTTATTCCTCGCTTTTATGCTTTGCCATCATAAATTTCACGTAGAGCTGCTGTATATATGTTTGTTTTCGTCTGCACATGTATATTATCAAATCCACTACCATCAATTGTTTTGCCAAGAGCGTGAAGAGCAGCGAACACGATGTGCAGAACACCTGCTATAAGGATCCGATTGGTGTTTCCAACTGTCTGCTAAATTTGGAGTGCACAGTTATAAAGATCCAGGTCAAGCATAATAATTGTTTTCCTGTCTGGACCAACGACAACTGCAGATACAGTGTCAACATCAGTACTATATACAAAGTTGTAATGTCAGTTGGCGAAGTCTTAAACCGGGGAGCAATTGCCTCAGTGTTTGTTTGAGTGATACTTCTGTGTGTGGTTTGACAGCAACAGTGAGCAAATTGCAGCCGAAATGGGCAGACCGTCTTGTTTGGCTAACCGTTTACTATCATCAGCTTTTACTGATACTGATATGATCGATTTGTCTGCAGATTGTGTGTCTTGACTTTGGGAATCTCCCCAGTGCCAAGACTTTGGCCTTGACGCTCTTTAGTTTGAAGATGTTCATCCTCTATGTTTGTTATAATTTCTTCTGTTGTAGCTAGTACGTAAGCGAGTGCCCACATATGAGTATAGGTTTTTGACACCAATTGTTGTCTCTTTCCTAGCTGGCAACCTTTAAAATGTATAGGTTTTGCTTTATCAACTTCTAGTTCTGAGAGATACTTCACTTCAAATGCAAGCCGCCCTTATTGCCACAAACTCTGTTTGTAATGTTACGAGGCCTTGTTCATTTGTTTGTATGATTTGATTCTTTAGGTCCCATCAACAATCATTCAGTTAAACAGGGGCGGGTCTTCCTGGGTTGAACCAGCCAACAAGGCACACAAAAGTAGTGGTCCTGTTCAGGATCTGGCAGAATGAGGTCAAGAGCTGGAAAAAAACCATAACTCTCCAATACATGTAGTTTAACCCTTAAACAATCGATTAAGTTAAACGCAAAATAATCAATGTTGGTATATAAAACACATGGGAGCTATTTGTTTGATTTCTCGACCCTGTTAAATTACCCCACCCACCATCTAATTAGTTTTTAGTGTGCAACCTTAGTCAGAAATGCCTCTAAATATTTTGTGAACACTAGGAAATTTTAAAAAACCACATCTGAATTGTAAAATACAAGGCAACTTTTAATTCGTTCTATCAGTTAAAATAACTTTGTAAATGTTTACAAAGTCAAAAACGCATCAAATGGGCGTGGTCTTCATAAACAGCCCAAAAAGTTGGGCTCCGGCGCAAAAATAAAAGCCTTAAGAGCCTTTTATCGTAGTTAAAGTATTGAAAATGAATTTAGCACCTTTAAATCGCTTAAAACTGACAGTAAAATCTTAAAATATCATTAAATATCATTAATTTAGGGTTATGTTGTATAAACTTCTTGTATCTTAATAGGCGCATGGGCTTCTGTTTGAAAAGGGAGCCCAAATTGGGCTCTAGGGCTTGGAAAATTTGAACCCCATGCTTTTTGTGCTCAGAACAACTGTATCAATCGAATTAAGCAAAAAAATCAATTTTAGCAAAGAAATCGCACAAGATTACATCTGGACCCACACTATAAGTATATTATTTCCTCGTTTAGTGCACGACGATTACCAGGCCGTAGACTTGGCGACAACCTAGAGCTAAACTTTCATCAGTTGGCTGGTGCCTGAAGCTTGCCTTGGGCTAGCCTCTTATCTTTCATAATAGTTAGCTAATTTTATTTCATTGCAACCATCCTCTTTAACCAATGCGTAACCCATTTCGTACATTGCATACATGCTGTGTAACAGAATGGGTTACGCCTAGGTAAACGAGGATGCACGCAGTAGTGTAACGGAATGGGTTACGCCTGGGTTAACGAGAATGTGAATGTTGTGTAACGGAATGGGTTATGTCTGAATTAACGATGACGTGAATGCAGTGTAACGGGATGGGTTACGCCTGGATTATCGAGGATTGAATGCAGTGTCATATTTTGGGTTACACTTGGGTTAACGAGGATTGGAAGCCACAATCACAATGGAAATTAACAACAACAGCGCCTAGGGTGAAAATTTAGCCAGTGAAATAGTTTAAGACCCCTACGGCTACTGTCTTCCCCAAGGTGATGACTCTTGTTGTTCTTGTATCAAGACTTGTCGCGCGCTCCCATAACATGTGGAGCTTTTGCGTTTTGCCAAGGTTTAATGATTTACTTCTTTGTGCCTTTTCTAATTTCAAAGTACCATGTAGAGAGAGAAAGAAAGAGAGAGAGACCGCCTAGTACAGTGTAGGAAATAATACCAGAAAATTGAACAAAATCTGTTCAAGCAACTTGTACCCCCGGAGTCAATCGTGGAACACATTCTTGCTATTACAAATAAAAGCAGATTAGGTGATAAGGTTTCAATTTTCTCCCAGCATTTTCAAGATTGTATATACTGACCATTTGAAAGCACATTTATCTTAAACAACGATGCAATTTTATTTATTTATTTGTTTTATTGTAGATATATCTGGATCAGAAAAGTGGTGCATGCAAAGCAATTGTTATCAGAAGACATAGAACATATTTTTTTCATGCAACTGATCATTGCATACATTCTTATTTTTTTTCTAGTGTCCTTCTTACAAAGAATTATAAACTGATTTGACCAGCACTGATTTTTTTCTCTGTGGTCTAGACTAAATTTACAGCAGGAACCAATTTCAAAGTGACAAGTTGATACTCAGAAAAAGAGCAACCAGAATTTCTACCTGTTTGAGGTATTCGGCATTATATTCTAGACTGAGTAGGCACATGACGTCGAGACAACGTCATGTGCCTGCCGGGATCTATTCTCAAGCGTTAATTGAAGTATTGCTCTCCTGCGTGTCTATGTCGTCACACAGCATGGGTGGTCTTTCCTGATCACACTTATCGTGCAATTTTAGACATTTTTAAACGTTTCCTGTGGATAGACAGCTGCAGGTTTTGTTTGTTTTGAGCCAAGGTGTTTGTAACTCTGTTGCAGGTTAATTAATAAAACAGTTTAAGGCCATGCTATTGCAACCGTTAGTGTCAATATCATGACAACGAGTGGCTTACTTGCAACATTATTTTAGATATATTACACAAAGTATTGCAAAACCAATCATGAGTGGGGCCTCCGGGGATTTGGGGGATCTGGAGAGAATGGCTAATTATTTTCAGGGAGCGGGGGAGTACTGGCAATTATTTAAGGAATTCAGAGAGCAAGTTCGTAGTTTTGGGGATTAAGGGAGTCCTACAAAAAGTAAAGATAAATTCTAAAAAATCTCACCTTAAAGGAAAGTCCTTTATTTCGTTTGATTTTTAAAAACATGTTGGCTTATGGGGGAAAGCCCACAGACCCCCTTGTAAAATGTAATCGATTTACTTTTGTACTAACATGCTAATCTGCAGTGGATTGGTATTGGTGAAAGATGTGGCGAAAAGAAATTACTATTCTGGATTTATTATCCTTAAAATTATTTATTTTAGGCTGATAATAACGTATTTTGGTACACTCAGAATGTGCCAGATTATACCAGACCCCCTAGCGCTAACCTGAATCCATAAAATTACAGGGCTACTGTTATGTAATATTTGATGAAAAAGGAAAATCCTCCATTTTTTAATCTCTTTGGCTTCTGGGGGGCTATTGCCCCCAGACTACCCCCATTATAAAATGTTTATATATTTATTTTTGTACTAACATGCGCATCTGGATTGATCTTGGAGAAAAGTAAAGCACAAAATCTGGGTTGTTGTTGATTCATTATCCAAAATATTGTTGACTTTTAGGTTGATAATAACATACTTTGGAACACTCAGAATGCACCAGAACGCACCATTTTTATCAAAACAAAAATTCGGGGGAGCATGCCCCCGAACCTCCTAGCACAATTGTGAATCCACATCATAACAGGGCTACCTACACGCCTGGTACATGTGTGTAATTCTCTATCTAGGCAATTAGATGATTTTTATTAAAACTTTGATGATACTTGCTGAAACTGAAGTTAAACATGTATAGGGCCTAATAGCAATTATAAAAATACTTTCTATGGTTACAAATATAATTCTTTCACTTTGTCTAAAAATCTAGTTTCATCTGTTGGTAAAAAACAGTCCCTCCGCCACCAGAAAACCAAATGGTCTAGCTGTCCTAAATAAAAAAATCTAGAGAGCATTCCTCCATACCTACTCTACCAGGTACAGCAAAATAATTTTAAGGTTGGCCTTATGAGTTATATATCATGCATTTCATTAAGATACTTATATATCAAGTATTCTGTGGCTAAGCCCTATATTTACATGTATAACTTAGAATATTAAGCGAATATTAAGTCATCCTCTGGTGTATAGCTTCATAGTTTTTTAAGTATGTTAAATTTAATCTTACGGAAAGAAAAATACATTTTAGGGAGAATTGGCTTATATTTTGGGGGATTTGGGAAGAAGCTGAATTAATTTTAAGGATTTGGGGAGCAAAGAAAATTCTTTCAGGGAGCTGAGGAATTTTCTTGTAGGAACTTGGGGAGATCAATGCATTGATTTCAGGGAGCAAGGGAGCACAGACCCCTCCCCCTGGGGGCCTCATAAGTGTCAACACATTTTGACTGGACGTCGTAATTGCAACATTTTTTTCAACTTGTTTACACTAGCCGTTACCGTCAACGTGTTAACATTAAGCGTTGCTACTGCAAACGTTAGTGTCACACCATATTAATGAGTGGCTTATTCACCATCGCGTCAGCGATGGTGATATACGTTAGTACGCTTCCTTGGATACCGGCTTGCTTCTGAAAACGAAAGGTAGTAAAGAGGTCTACTCCTCTGAGCCGGAACACAAATTCCCAAGTGGCGAAAATTCGGATAATCTTGGCGTGACAAAATCAAACTCCCCACAGAGGTGTACTTCTGGTTCTGCTTTCAATCTGTGCGTACTTCAAAAACGTCCCCAAGTCAAAGAAATGCGCGATTATAGTGGCTATAGCAAATGCTAAATTAAAACTATTATAAGTTGTGTCTAGTCAAAATGATGCGCTATGCGACAGTTCTATGCTTTTTTACAATTAACCCTGGAGACATGGGGCCTTTGGATATTCTCCGCAAAGTGTTACATAATTCTCAGATTTAGACGGATCAGTTTCAATATGTCCCGAGATTTATGCGCATGCCTCGCTTATAGATTTAGATTTAGGAATATGGATACATACATGTACTGCTAAATTGTCTGCTTGGGGAGGCTATGGTGAACTCTACCACTATTCAGTGTTTGCACTATTAGAGTTTTATTGGAATGTGGATATTTCCTTTTTTTCTTTTAACGGATCACGTATTTAGAACTTAGTACATACAAATATTTAACTAAAACAAAAAATAATCAGAATTTGAAATGCATAAATAAATGAAAAAGGGTGGTCTCAGCAAATGCAAAATTTAAACACTAAAATGTTTTCTAGTCTAGTAACTTTTATATGCTATGCGATGGTTCTAAGCTTTTTAAAAAGCTAACCGTGTGATTATCTTATTTTGTATCCGATTACATGTACGATCGGGTTTGCGGCAGATTGTATGGTTTAATAAGAGAATACATTTCAGACTCATTTGCTTACACTGTGATTATCCGAGCAAATGCATTATTTTCTTTAAGGGTGAATGCAGACCGCTCTTTTGTCCCCCTGGCGCAATCCTTGGAACCTGTCGATGTATGAACCTAATGAGCAACATAACAGGGATGCGTGTGTTTCTCAGATTGAAAGTGGAACCCAAAGCAGGCCAAACCTTGCCATCAAACGAGGCGAAACGACGAAAAATGCGAATCGCATTGAGAAGACTCTTGAAAACTACAAGCGAAGGAAATGATGCGGAGATACTAGCAACATTCAAAACTGCCAACAGCGACCGACCATATTATTTCGTCATAGCAACAGTCACCTCAACACTTGGTAACGACATAAAAGAAGCTACCAAACCTTTCCTAGATTATCTTGATGATTCAAACCCGATGGAAATAGCATTCGACAAAACGCAGTTCATGGTCAGATTAACGAAAAAAGTGCGGTTTAAGCCAGAATATAATGGAACATTTTTCTTTACAGCTGAAGAAAAGAAAGGTAAATCGGAACTGGCACCACAATATTTAAAGGAAGGCCTTCAAACATCGACGACATCCAGAAAGATACTTTTAAGTGAAGAGTACCAGTTACTTTCGCCACTTCTCTTCTGTTTGCAAGTTCAGCTAGATGGTAACGAATACCAAGAGAACGATGGAATGCTACGACTAAACACAACAACTTTGACACGTACAGTCTATGATTATATCCGGGTCGACGACACGCATGCGCGAGTATGCCTTGAAGAGTATCTACAAGCACCAACGGTTTATTCGGGCGCCGGACCGAACTTGCTGACAATATCCCTGTTAGCTCCTCGGCTACTAATCGCGGCTAAATGTCGTATGCTGTGTATCGTCTGCTGGTCATTTTAAAACATCTCCGCAGCAAACAATGTGGATCCAGATCAGACTGCTCCTATAGGAACAGGTCTGATCTGGGTCCACACGGATTGCTGATGGATGTGCAGACGACAGCAAGGAGCTCTTACAACACTGTTCGTCTGCATAAGTCCTTGACGTAAGCATTTGTATACTGAACAAAAATAGAAACCTTACACTTATTTAATCAGTACTATCTCCGCCAATACCTATCATATTTGTAAAAAAATCTTATCAAATTAATGGGTGTTCAATTCTTGGTAGATTTGAAACAGAGCTGCAGCATCGTGTGCTTGACTGGTGCCGTTGGGAATAAGCTAGGGGTCAAAAGTAAAAAAAAATCACACATAAAAAGTTCCGATTCTTGTTTTTATCGTCCGGTATGAAACATTGAGGTGTGTAGCATCTACATTTGCCGGCTAGAACCGCTTACGTCAATGCGCGAGTGTAAATTAACGGTCTTGTCTTGGCGTTGTTTTCTTACATGTACGTCGCGTCGATCCTGTGCATCGATAGATATTCCTGTCTGCTAAAACCGTCTCAGGAGGCTATGATTACGATAACACACGACTATGATTTGGGAGTCTTTCGAGTAAAAACATAGAAAATCAACAAATAACGTCCGCAAAGAATACTGTTCTTATGCTACGTGTATGCATACGTCAAAATGAGCGTACGAAGGCTTTGGCAGGTCGCCGCCTTACCAAGAGTAATACATGTTAGCACGGCAAAGATGTTTGGGTTCTCTCGCGTTATTGCGTTGAATGATAATCTTCCAGACTTAAAAATGTGGTTTGACGTTTTTTTTAACGTTATTCATGAACGCCTGATCAAGTTTGAAACTTTTTGCATGGTTGTCTTGTCAGACGTGTGGCTTTTATATACGCATACTTTTCTATTAATAAATTTGCGTTAAATTGGTTAAATATTATTTAAAAACGTGTAAAGTTTCTTTTTTTGTTCAGTATATAAACATGTTTACAGCTAGAAGATGACTTCGGCAGACGATTCTCATGCAGGCGAGAGATAAGATTTGTTTAATTAATCATCAAACAAATCTTCATATCAGAAAAATTTATACGTTTCTGAAAATACAAAATGGGCAATTTCAGACTTATATATATTTTCAATCAAAATGCATGGGAATGTCCACCAGGATGAAATTTCTCATATATAATATTGATGCATATTTTATCATTAGCTTTTAATAATATACACTTGGAAAAAAGTTAAGCATCACTTTATGTTCTGAGGACATGTTTTGGAAATTCAAATATTTTCATAGCTTGGCGATACTGATATTTTTGCCTGAATTATTGACGTCTGTCAGATAAAGTTTTTGGGCTACGGAGGATACAATATGCCACACGTGAATAATGTTAATTTTTCTGAAAGTAAGTTTGCCCTTTTGATTCTGTTCTCCATAGAAAACAGTTTTGGAGGCAAAAACAGCATTTAATGAAAGAATGGAGCATTCACAACGAATAAATTAAATTGGTTTTGAAAAGTAGTGTATTAGCTCCGAACCACATTACCGTAAATTATCTGCATTTTGCACTAATTGCTATGGAAACAGAAATTCATTGATAATTCTGCTCTGCCTCTTTGACCGGATTGTTTGTATGAAAGTCTGAAAAGGCCATGTTCAATTTCTTGCCAAAATTTAGCAACTTCCAAAATGTAAAAACAAAGAACGAAATATAGCTGTGAAACCTACCATTGGTTAAGTATGCCTCTACCGTCAACAGTGGGTCAGAAAACTAAAACGGGGGTAACAGACTGTCAGCTTCAAGGGCGACCAACAATTAACACGATCAGACCTTATGTAAGGAAAGAATCACAAGAGATATCAATATGGTCATAAAATCAGAAACGAATTTTCTGTATATAAGATGGCGGCTTTCTACCACAGGTGTTGCTGATCTTCGTCATTTTAACGCAGAAGTAACCTTGGATCATACAAATTCTTATTATTTGAAAGAAGTTTGATGAAACATTTCTTAAATGTAGGGAAGTTTTAGTCTTAAGTTTACCGCTGCATTAGCCAAGGTGATGCTTAACTTATTTCCAAGTGTATATAAACCAGCAGAATTAACCCTGTGAGAACCAACCCCTAGCCGAGTACTTTGGCAAAAAGTGAAGACCCAGATGAAATGCAGCATTAAGCGGCAATACTGTTTGTCAATAGATCTAAAAGAAAATGTTTGAAAATTATAATCGGTTACGCCTCCCCCCCCCCCCCCCCCCAATATTTACCAAAAGACCATCCTGATATTGAATGGTAAATATTCCATTTAATATTACCCACCGGGCCGCGAAGCGCAATCGGTAACGTGTATGACTGCAGATCAGATATATCCCGGCCCTGTCTCATACTTTTGTGGAGATTGATCAATCATTTATATGGCCATTTTCCCCCTTCCACCGCTTAGTTAAGCTTGCCCAGAAGAAAGTGTGGTTAGGTGAACTGACCGTCTCGACATGAGCATAGGTGCTGACTAGGGCGTAAAGCATTTTAACAAACCAAACCAAAAATAAGCGTTTTAAAAATATATACTAGCAGTAATAACCCTTTGAAGACCAACCACTAAACGGGTACATGTACGAGTACTTTGGCAAACAGTGAAGACCAAAATGAAATACCGCACAATGCAGCATTTCATCAGAGTCTACACTGTTTGCTTAGATGAAATAAATCTAGTTCATAGAAAGAAATACAATATTTTTGAATTTATTCATGATAACCTGTTACCCCTCCATATCAGCAAGAGTCCACCATGACTTAACAGCAACATTCAAAACTCACATGCAGACGCCACCAAAGTGCCCGTTTCCAGCCATTTCGTCATGGCGCTACTCAAGTTATTATTATTATTATTATTATTATTATTATTATTATTATTTATTATTATTATTATTATTATTATTATTATTATTATTATTATTATTATGAGCCCATAAAGCGCTCCGCTATAAAAATGCAACAGACGACAATTTCAAAATTTGCTGCTTTTTTAAAAAAAAATAACAAATAATGCATGAACTTTTATGAGAATCGTCTGCTGGTAGACAATTCTCATGAAATATGATACCGTATTATTTTCGAAAATTAGGAAAGATGGTGAAAAATGTGTCGTCTGGCGTTTTGAAGGTTAGAAGTAAGAAAAAAAAAATCCTTTCCCAAATTACGAGAGGAGGTTCGTACGGCCCTCTGCGAAATACGTTGATGACTAAAAAACAAAAACAAACATTGTCAAGACCCCCCTCCCCACTGACGTAATCTTCTAGATAATAAGGCATTTGTTTACATTTTTTAAATTTTAGAAGAAATAGACGTTTCCAAACAAACAGCTAACTAAATTAATTCGTTGTCTACAAGTGTTGTCTGCTGAAAACCGTTGCAGATAGTTTTGAGATCAGGCCAGACAAAAAGGTTGGCATGATCTGGATCCAAACTGTTTGACACTATCATAGTATTCATGGAAGATTTTTTCGAAAAAAAGATGATTTTGAAAAAATATGGCAGATGACAAAATGCCCAGTGTGCAAAGAGTTAAGCTCCACTAACTCGGTAAACCTCGGATTAATTGTGGGAGATTGTGTTTATGGGACTATCACACCGGATAGGCGGCAATCGAAAACGCTAATACCATCGGCGAACGTAGATCAAAAATTGTTAGAAACAGAGTTTTTGACACTGTTTCTAGCTTTTTTATCCTCGTCCGTCGATTGTTAAGATCGTTTTCGATTGCCGCCTATCCGGTGTGACTACGTCACATGCTTAGTAGCCATTGCATTTGGTCAGTTTTACACTATCAGACTGAATTTTGAGTGACATTCTGGGCGTGTTTCGGGGGAAATTTGTGTTTTAGTTATACTTAATGTTGTGCCTGTGGTTTGTTGTAAAAGCAAAAATAAAACGCATGGAAAATGCACATTAGTGTCTTTATTCACATTCGAGCCGGGGAACAACGAAAGGTACAGCCTGGCATGTCCGCCTGTTGCTTGTTTGATTCTCTACGTCCCATCAACAATTTTTCAGTTTAACAGGGACGGGTCTTCCTGGATTGAACAAGTACTAAGCTAGGATAAATGTGTCTTGCTCAAGGACCATAACACAGTGACGCCAGTGAGGCTCTAACCCGCGGCCCCTCGTTCTCGAGTCAAGCACTCTACCACTGAGCCACTGCGCTCCCTATGTCCGCCTGACAAAGAGTTAGATCAGCATGTGCACACACGCAGTCTGATCAGAGTCTTTGTTGTCAGTATGAAGATTTATTTGGACCTTGGCTACCCAAAGGGCGCCTACCGAAGACCCTGATCAGACTACGCTGTAGCACAGGCTGATCTGAGTCTTTGCTGGGCGCACATAACAAGTTGTACCTTTTGCGCACATATCTCAGGCTCATTTATTCAATCACGGTCATGTATAATCATCGACTACTTAATTGCTCGGACCCAGTATAAACGGACTGGTCACTGACGGAAACACAAAGTTATGTTGGCGAGGCTTTGTTTAACCTCTATTTCAAAGTTCTTAAGCCTTTAACATAGATTCTGAACATACCCGAGATTATACAACGTTATTCCCAGTGTGCAAAGTTGAAATATTACAAGTTACAATAAATAAAATTGAAGTTTTACCATTTTTTAAGGTTGGTTTTTGACGACTTTCGACTAAAGTGCTGAAAATAGCTAAAAAGGGTACCTTGGTTATAAAGATGGATAAACTTTCAATAAATATAACAATACAGTCTTAAAGATAGTATATTGCAACATTGCTTTTTGAAGAAAAATCACAGATATGCAGAGAAATAATGGAGATATGATTATTTAACACCAATTCTCTGTAACCATCGAACCTAGTTGTTCACGCATAGTCACAGATTTTGATGAAACTTACCATGATTGTTTGTTTTCATGCCACAACACGCAAATCATGCATCATTCCTTCATTTTCATATCCGTTGCCATGGTAACGGGGTCAATAGTTTTTGGCTAAAATTTGTCAGAAAATCAATGAAATTTGGCGAATTTCGGACTGTTATATCTTCTTAAATACAAGCATGTTAGCTATAAAGCTGTTTATTAATTGGAGAATTGCCCTTGGTTAGTATCCGAACGTTAATGTTTAAAGAATATCTGGTCTCTTTCATATCGAAGTTCTATCTGAAAGGTGGGTGGGGTAACACAACCCCGAAATTTGCTGTTTTTTGCACTTTTTGACAGCTTATATCATTAAGGGCACGACAGCGGGACACATTACAGGACTAACATGAAAATCAATATTACCCCATCTTTCAAAAATTAGAATAAAAATTTTGGGAAGTTACCATCTTCTATGTGTTACCATGGAAACAAGAGGTACACCGCTCCAAAATGCATGTTTTGGATTTTAACAAATATTTATGAGGTGTGAAATTCACACAACCGCCAGACTGTAACACTGAACAAACGAAAGTGTTAAGCTACCATTTTTATGCCAATATCTATAAAAAATATTATCAGAGGCCCCAATGGGGTTTGATTTAGTCATTTTAGGGGCGCAACGGGGGCAAAAATTAAGAAATTATTTGAAAAAAAGTCAAAGCTCTTTTACATAAGAGAATTAACTGTATCAAAGTTGTTTTGAAAAGTCATATCTACATTATACAATTGTAATTAAAGAATAAAAACAATTGTAAATCTCCGGAGGGGCTCCTGAAGGGGCTCAAATCGATTGAATGTGGGTGGGGTAACACAACCCCGAAATGTGTCGTTTTATGCACTTTTTGACAGTTTATATCATTAAGGGCACGACAGCCGGACACATTATAGGACTAACATGAAAATCTATATAATCCCATCTTTTAAAAATTAAAATAAAAGTTTTGGGAAGTTACCATCTTCTATGTGTTTCCATGGAAACAAGAGGTACACCGTTCCGAAATGCATGTTTTGAATTTAACAAATATTTATGAAGTGTGTAATTCACACAACCGCCAGACTGTAACAATGAATAAAAGAAAATGTAACACTACCATTTGTCTACCAATATCTATAAAACATATTATCAGAGGTCCCTATGGGGATTTGATTTTGGTCATTTTAGGGGCGCAAGGGGGGCAAAAATTTAGATTTTTTTGAAAAAAAAAAGTCAAAGCCTTTTTACAAATAAAAATTAATTGTACCAACTTTGTTTTGAAATGTCATATCTACATTATACAATTGGAGTTTAAGAATATAAACGGTTTGAAATCTCATTAGGGGCTCCCTAAGGGGCTCAAAACGGAATAAAAAGGGTGAAATTTCTAAGAAATCTTCTAGGGAATAAATGAAATTGACCGACTTTGTTCAGTAATAAATGCAAAAAAGTATCACAGAGCCTATAAAAGTGTAAGGCCAAAATTTCTCTGCAAAAATCTATACAAATTATAATCAGAGGTCCCAATGGGGGGTTCAATTTGTTCGTTTTAGGGGCGCAAGTGGGAGGGGGTGGGGCAAAAATTAAGAAATCATTTGAAAAAGTCAAAGCCCAATTACATTAAAAATTAATTGTACCAAATTTGTTTTGAAATGTGATATCTACATTATGCAATCGTAGTTAAAGAATATAAACAGTTGGAATTCACATGAGGGGCTCCCTAAGGGGCTCAAAACGGATTAAAAAGGGTAAATTTACTATGAAATCTAGGGAATATATGAAATTGACTGACTTTGTTCAATAATAAGTGCAAAATAGTAACAAAGAGCCAATAAAAGTTTAAGTTCAAAATTTCTCTGTGAATATCTATGCAAATAATTATCTGTTTTTTTTTTATTTTGTTCATTTTAGGGGCGCAAGTGGGAGGGGGTGAGGCAAAAATTAGGAAATTATTTGAAAAAGTCAAAGCCCTTTTACAAATTAAAATTAATTGTACCAAATTTGTTTTGAAATATGATATCTACATTATCAATTGTAGTTAAAGAATACAAACAGTTTGAAATCTCATTAGGGGCTCCCTAAGGGGCTCAAAACGGATTAAAAAGGTTAAATTTCTATGGCATCTAGAGAATAAATGTGATTGACCAACTTTGTTCAGTAATAAGTGCAAAATAGTAAAACAGATGCAATATAAGTCCAATATTTTTCTGCCAATATCTTTACAAATTATTATAAGAGGTCCCAATGGGGGCTTGATTTTGGTCATTGTAGGGGCGCAAGGGGGCAAAAATTAAGAAATTACTAAAAGTCAAAGCTCTCTTATAAATTAAAACTAGTTGTATCAAAGGTGTTTTGAAAAATAATATCTCCATTATACAATAATAGCCCAGTTTTAAATTAATCTAATATTTACGAAGTGTCTCATCACTGAAATAAAGAGCAGATATGAATGTTATCCTTGCATTTTGCTGTGTCATTTAGCTAAAATATTACCAGAGGCCCAAATTAGACTTATTGCATATAAGTCGAGCCATGAGAAATTGGGCTTTTTGCATAATGAAAACAAGTGAATTCAATGCATATCAAATTTGAATACAATTGGTATTTTTATCCAGTGAAAAAATATCTTATTTTTTCACTAGTGACTTATACGATTTATATTTTCACTGTAGCAAAACAATGATTTCTTGGGAATTTTGGGACTGGTACCCTACATTTTTAAAAAAAAAAATACAAGAAGGATGTTTGTCAGAAATTTTGCATGTTGTGACGTCAACATCAAAGATAATGATGTCACTGTTTGACCTGGTGTGCCAGTTTGCAAGTGACGCCTGTGCTAAGGCACACGCAATTGACTTTCTTTACATGCTTATTTCTTGCCTTTGAGTCGTTAAAATATGATTCTAATGCATTTGCTTTTGTAACGCGACGTGTGATTGGATAACGTCAAAAATTTTCGATAGTATATCCTGCGATATACTGTCGGAAATAGTTTGATGTCATTAATTACATCATATTACGTTAGATGAGGTGCGGCTTTATGGGGCTTGTAACGCTTCAATTTGAGAGGAAACTGTAGATGTGCATTAGAATGGGGATAACCATATTCAAAATTTTCTTTTGGGGAGATATATGGTCGAATATACGTTCGGAAATCACGCTTTACGGCTCCTCTCGCGCGTCGCCGTAAAACAAAATTTCGGACCGTATATCCGACGATATACCTCCCCAATAAAAAAAAATTGAATACAGTTATTCCCTAATTATAAACCATTTCCAAATATGCATACTGAAAAAGTCAAATCAAGCGAGAAACGACCAGAGAATAAGTTAGGTTGTGCTTTCTGTATTTCCTTTCAGTATAAAATAAAAAGAAAATTTACTTTTTTGGGGCAATTCCAAATATATTTCATCTTGTGCAGCTACCCCACTCAATGAAATATATTTGGTATTCATTTTGGGGGGCGCAGAAATATTTCCTCTATTCATTTTATAGGGATAACTGGCGGGGAAGGGTGAAAGATAGTGAAGTAAATTTGATTGATGATATAGAATGTAAATATAAGGATTGAAATTCATATTCATGAAAAACATCAGCTATTTTTTTGTTTCCGAGCCTTGCATTCAGTTACTTTTTCCAAATTCTTGAAGTCAGTAATATTATGAACTTTCATAAAAGAATATTTATTGATTTTTATAGGTCTGAAGTGTTTTTCCAATCAATGAAATGGAAATGTTTAATTTTATTTATCATATGATGTTGCATCTGGGAGTAAAATAACGTCATGCAATAAAATCTATAAATCACTTGTTGTTTACAGATGTTCGGGAAACATGACATCCATATCAATTTTGCATACATAATGCATAATTATCATTTGTTTACGCTAGAAATGAGATTTTAAAGTAATCTTAATGTCATATGATAAATAGAATATATCATACTTGCTCCTGTATGATTGAAGTTATTAAACTTGTTGCGAAAAAGACATAAAATAATGGACAAGCTTCGCTTTTTATCTCTTTTCCTCAACTCGTTTAATAAATTCAATAAAACATGAGCACTCATGTAAGATCTGCTATGTAGGTAATAAAGTATTCTACCCCTTTTGGGCGCCAGAAAAGATCAAAATAGATTTCTAGGGTATAAGGTTTTAGAAGGTATCTTATAACTTTATCAGGGGACTAAATTATTTTAATATTGCACTTGTCCTGCAGGACGAGTGACTTACAATTCTCACTTGTCCTGCAAACACATTCACCGTCCTTTAAAAGAATATGCAATTTTTTTTTCAAAAACATAAGGGAGTAATATGTAGTATGACTTCCTTGAGTAATTCATCCAAAAGCACTCGTCCTACAGGACCAGAGCTGTGGGGAGAATTACTCGTCCTTTCTAGATTTCACATGTAATTACGAGGCTAAATGTGGAATTTTTATCCCCTGTTCATGATATTTTGTTGTGGAAATTGTGCATAAATTGCATTTTTTATTTCAAAGAATCTTACAATCATAGTAAATTACTTAGAATTTTTAAAGGAGACAATTTAAGGTCACTACTGACACCTGGGCATTTTTACGAAATATAAATTTTCTTCTTTTTTTTGTAAATCGCTTTTTTGCATTATTAATAATGATATAAAACAATAAAAGTACAATGTCACCTTTTAGTCTTTGAGCTATGGCTCTTCAAAGACATGCATTATATGCCCTTTTTTCTCCAAAAAGGTTCAGGGCCGAAGTAAGAAATAAACAGGCCTATGATATGGTAGCTGTCTACTAGCTGGTGATTATGGCATATTGTGAATTATTGCATCAGAAAGGTTTAAGTTTACTTGAAGTGCTGTGACGTTTATTTGAAGTGAATCTAGCCATTGTATATTTATGGATCAACTTTTCATTAAAAATAATAGTTAAAAAAATTACTGCCATTTTTACGTAATATTCATATACATGTATGTAAGGCAATTCAAAAAAATAGATTTTATGAACTTGTATGTCATAATCATTATTATGCTGAATCAGTCTGAAATTTGAGCAATTTTCACTGTCTAGAAAAAGAGATATTTCTTTACTACTACCTCTACCCCCTGTAATGCACAATTTCAAGTTTGTAACTTTCAACTGCATAGCGATAAATTTACTTTCAACAGACCATTTTTTAAATAATGCTTTGATGCTGTCTGTATGTGCAGAAACTAGTTTTGAGAGGATTTTCTAAGAAAAGAAAGTTTAACTTAAGAAATAAATATATATTGTAGCCCCACCCACTTTTTTCAATGATTATCTTCTCTGATGCAATGAACCAGATAAAATGGCCCAAACAGTTGCAAACACATAATTCTGTTGTTAATTTATATTAATAGACAATTGCAGAAGTCATCAAAATATGTTAAAATAATAGTGTTAAAAATATTAATTTAACATTTTGGGGACATTGATGCATTCATAAGGCATAATTTTATGATTTTTGTCATCTCAAAATGCAAAATTAAGGGTATTTTAATGTTAAAACTCATGTTTGGTGCAAAATTTAGATTACATAAGTTTTAAAACAGATATACGGACGTATCAAACCAAACATCTTGTATATGCTTTTACTGAAATATATTCCTTAGAAAGCAAGTTAAAGGAGAAAATTTGATTTTTGGCACATTTTCTATGTAAATATTATCTTTAAGGGGAAACAATTCATGTTTGAAAGAAGAACAATATGGCAGAAAGAACTTCGATCTTTAACTTGACATAGTTATGGTTCAGAACAGCTTTCATGCAGCTTAGCTAATAAGTTTTCCAGTTACTGAACTTTTACTCACTTTACTGCAGTTTTCTCATACAAAACAATGGTAAAATAATAAACAGGGGCAGTACCTCTTGCTGAAATATGTAGAGAGTTTTTTAAATGCATTATAATTGCATCTGGCATACCAAGCCTCTTTATCTCCGTAACTTTCAGACAGATACGATATCAAATATTGAAGTTATAAGGCAAAATGTGGTCAGACATGCAAGAGTTATGGTTATTAGTGCCAGTTGTGACCTTAATAAAGTGCTCAACAGAGCCTCGTGTTCAGTTATCTTTCCCCAAATTTTCTTTAATTAAGTCAACAATATATGAACTTCCATATAAGAATCTTTATCTATGCATATTTTGTAGATCTAAAGTGTTTTATTTCAATCAGTGAAATAAAAAATTGTAATTTATTTAAATAATTAGGTATTTTTACCCTTTTGGGGCCCCTAAAAGGGTTATAATTAGATTTGCTGGGCAAAATGTAAGCTTCTCTTTAGGATTATGCTAAAGCAACAAATGTATATGCTGGTATTTATTATTACCATGTGATATGGGAATATAATGTTTTTAACTATTACAGTGTTGTTGTTGTTTTTTTTAATTTTAATGGACCCATTTTTGTTGCCATGGTTACCTCCAGTAGATATTATCTTCCCATTTCTTTTTCTATCTCATGACATTTCACACTCAATGCTTTATTAAGCATAACCAGAATGTCAAATTATCAGCACAAGCTGTCTGTGGCTAATCAAAAATGAAAAAAATATGATTTAAGGGGTAGGCTTACCCCACCCACATTCAATCGATTTGAGCCCCTCGGAGCCCCTCCTGAGATTTACAATTGTTTTTATTCTTTAATAACAATTGTATAATGTAGACATGACTTTTCAAAACAACTTTGATACAATTAATTCTATTATGTAAGAGAGCTTTGACTTTTTTTCAAATGATTTCTTAATTTTTGTCCTCGTTGCGCCCCTAAAATGACTAAATCAAACCCCCATTGAGGCCTCTTATAATATTTTTTATAGATATTGGCAGAAAAATGGTAGCTTAACACTTTCTTTTGTTCAGTGTTACAGTCTGGCTGTTGTGTGAATTTCACACCTCATAAATATTTGTTAAAATCAAAACATGCATTTTGGAATGGTGTACCTTTTGTTTCCATGGTAACACATAGAAGATGGTAACTTCCCAAAAATTTTATTCTAATTTTTGAAAGATGGGGTAATATTGATTTTCTTGTTAGTCCTGTAATGTGTCCGGCTGTCGTGCCCTTAATGATATAAGCTGTCGAAGAGTGCAAAAAACGACACATTTCGGGGTTGTGTTATCCCACCCACATTCAGTTATAATTCAGTCAACAAAAATTTTTCAGTCTGGATGATATAAGGTTTGATTTAGATAAGTTTAAGTTAGAATTTTCAGACAAAATGAAAAATATTGTGAAAGAAAGGCAATATAAATGGCAGTTTTGCAGTGAAATTATTGAATTTTAAGGTAATTTTGGCTGATTTTTGGCCAAAATATTTGGAAGCCGTTGCCATGGCAACGGAAAGACAAATGAGTGAACTAGCATTAAAGTTTTTGGTTTTACCAAGAAAGAATCATTGTCAGCAATTTTCAATAAAATCCGAGACCGAGCGTGAACAACCTCTATTATAACAGGTTCAGTAGTTACAGAGAATTGATGTTAATCTACAACATACGTCATTTTTGAAAGCTCAGCCTCGACAAAGTATTTCCAAGTTACCAGTCCGTGTATACTGGGTCCGAGTAAATTGCAAGAAACTGTGAATGTAGTTTGTTTCAGAAAACCGTGTTACCGTAAGCCAAAAAACGACGTTTTGTTTGCAAAGATATACATTTTTGATCTAAAAAATATACCAAATACCATTAAAAGCTATCATCGGACCACCAGTGAAGCACCATTTAAATTGCCTTTCGCTGGCGGACCGACGATGACTTAAAATTGAATGCTGGCTTCCTTGGTATTTTTGTGATTTTCCAGGGGATCCGGACCTGTATTGCTAAGGAACCCTATAGCTTTGTGATTTTCCAGAGGGTATCCAGACCCCCTGCCCCAACCCCCCTTGGATATGCGCATGTATAGATCATGTTTTATAATCAATGCCCTAATGTGTAATATGAAGATTTGTTTACCCGAGGTAGGTAGTATTGTCTCGGTACCGGTGAATTAATCGTCATATTTCCCTCTGACTCTTATTATACCAAATCTTTAGTTTTGCAAATTTCTTGAAAAACAAATCCATGCATTAAATGTTTTATAAGTAAAAAATGCAAATGTATGACCAGGAAATGGGTATGACCAGGAAATACCACAATCACAGACCTCAGACTAACCTAAGGCACCGCGAGGAAGAGACAAAGAACACAGACAGCCAGAACACAATTTAAGTAAGGCAAAGCAACAGTCTGATTAAAACCCGATCTAGCCTAGATCGGATTTTAATCAGACTGAACAAAGCAACTAGCTCTTTCCTCCCCAGCAAGATCACATCGGATAGGAGGCAATCGAAAACGCAAATGCAATCGTCGAACGCGGATCAAATATCGCTAGAAACAATGTTTACGATTGCCATCTGTCGCCTTTCGGGTGACAAATGGCAATCGAAAACTCTGTTTCTTACTATTTTTGATATACGTTCGTCTAACGTATTAACGTTTTCTATTGCCGCCTTTCCAGTGTGAAGATGAAAAGATGATGCTAAACTAGAAATGTCACTAAGAACCAGACGAAAAAGCAAGTACCTAACGCAAAAATCCCACACACAATTAGAACAACGACTGACACAAACTCCCAAACAGTGGCGTCTCCTAGCGGCCATCCTTCCCAGGGGCGGTTCCAGGATTTCTAGAAAGGAGATTCATGGTGATTTGCTTTGCTGATTTTATCTCATTTTTTCTTAACTATCCAATGAAAATTAAGTAATTTGGTCTCACTGAGACCAACTTATTTCATTTTCATAGGATATTTAAAAACGGGGGGGGGGGGGGAGTGGGGTTCAAGCGAACCCCTTCTGGATCCGCCACTGAATGATGAAGGATGACCGCTAGGGGACGCCAAAAGCCAAAATGATAACCGCTAGGGGACGTCGAAAGCCAAGGGAAGGATGAACGCTACTGGATGCCACTGCTGGGGAGTTTGCGACACACCTTAGAGCGGACAGCAGCCGAGAGCACCAGAGGCCTTAATGAAAATACATGTTAAATAAACATGACACCCTAAAACACAAATGATTTGGTCCAATTGATAACGATAGAAGAGTCCATTATTTTTTCAGAAATTTGATTATATGACATATTCGAAAAATCCGCTGAACTCTTGACGTCACGTGCACATTTGGAATATGTGAAAACATTACATGATTCAGTTACGTTGGTCATTCTTAAGTTCTGGTCCATCAATTGATATGGCTGCTAACATAGCATATTTTCAAATTCTCAATAGACGAGTGAGTATGATCAAGAAAATGCCTAAATCAAAGTTCAAAAACCAACCAATGGCATTGTGAGATAGAGACACAAGAATCATCGTGACAGATGATTAAGACACACGCGGAAGTTGTTTTACGGTTTGTGCACCTATACGGAAGATAATCCACAAGCTTTAGCTCGTGGGTTATCGCCCGATGAGACGCAAAACCATACAATACAATTCCTTGTTTATAGTACTGGCGTGCATTTATACTTTTTGCATTGCGAAATAGTTGATGTTAAGCATTTGCGTAGTTCCCATTAGTCTGGTTACGCACGTGCGTAATAATAATAGTAATCAAGGGAGGTCATCTTATGTGGTAAAAGTGATTTTCTATTAAGGAACTGGTCTTAAAGGAAAGAATTCACTCCCTCTGGGAGCAAATTCTTTCTTTAAGAGAAGTTTTCATTTAGAAAAAGGGCGTAATTGTAGAAAATCACTGCTTGATACAGTAGTCTCCCTTCCATGTGCGTAACTTTTTCAGCGTTCTGGCTTCGCCATTGAATAAAATAACTTGTATAATAGTACTGACATGCATTTATACTTTTTGCATTACGAGATAGTTGATGTTAACAATTGCATACCAATAAAAGGTGCAATAAACAAAAGTACAATTAACTATAAAGCAACCAGCTAGCTATCTCGCCCTCAGCTAGATGGGTGTGGCTTCAATATGAGATAGTAAATGGGCGGAGCTTAGCTACTGCCATATTAGATTGGACCAATGGCCAGATAGGCTGGTAAGCAGCATGGTCACCGAGCTACTATAATCCAGGTATTTGCCAGAAGCAAATCATGACAGGGATTTAGCCACATGAACTACTGTAGAGTGTTATCAGTTTGATGGCAATTGAGAAAGTGACAAAAACGGTTATAATGTCGGCGTGCCGCGGTCCCTTCGCACTAGGCATATACAGAGTGACAAAAACAGAAGCTTAATTTGCCTTTATAGTCTTTCCTGCCCAGGACCAACTGCAAAAAAAACACAATGGGAGCAACGCCAAACAATGTAGTTGGGATGGACCTTTTGATATCTTCGTCCCATTGCTTCTGCTGTTTTAAACCACATGAAGGATTTAGCTCGCATGGAGGCTTCCGACATGTTAATTATACAATGGACCTTTTGTATACTGGAAGCCCCTAAAAGGGTACTTTAGCAAACGTTGAAGGTCCAGATGAAATGCAGCATAATGCTGTATTTCATCAGGGTCTTCGTTCTTTTCTTAATTAAAAACAACCTTCAGCAAGGGGACAGAAATACACAACGATTCAGAAAATCCTTCATGTAACCCCTTAAAGTATACAAAGGACATACGCGGACCGAGAACGTTCTGCCAGATGAGGTCCTACTTTGACAACGTTTTTAGTGGGGAGAGAGTACCACTTTAAACTGTGTGCCATCAGCGGCCTGCCAGGGAAACGTCTATTATTGAATGCTTGGCAGCTTTGTGATTTTTCAAGGGGGTCCTGAACCCCAGTCCCTTCCCCACGAAGGACAACCCATACTTATTGTATCAGGATGGATGGGGACAAAGGGTTGAATAAGCGTGATAAAACGAAGGAAAGAGAAAGAGACATTCAACGCTAGAAACTCATTTGTACAACAAACAATCATCAGGCATCAACCCGCCAATGCAAGTTTTGGGTCCAGATTGTCAGACAGTCTGAAGTCTGATCCATCGTCATGCAAACAAAGAGGAAAACATGTGTGAATTAGCAGGCATTCAAACTATTGCAGAGAGATTTTAAAACTCACTTTCTGATCCATAAATAAGTATGGCTGTTAAAATAGACTTCCTTTAAAGGTTATTGATAATTAAGGCTAGTTCTGTTTCTTTAACCCATATAAGCCTAGCGTTCTTTTTGTGTGACATAGACAAAGAGTGCAGACCCAGACCAGACGCAGCAGAGCGCTGCGTCTGATCAGTGTCTCCCCTGTTTGCTTACAGATTTTCTTTCAAAATTTATATAAAAATGAAATATAATACCCAACATCACTCCAAACAGAAATCGAATGTTCCAACTAATAATTGTTTAAAATTCCATTCGGCTAAAATGGGTTAATGATAAAACACCTCTGTATAATAGCATTGCTTCAAAATTCTCCAGGCCCCGAGGTTATAAAACTTTTTCCAATTTCAACTCAGCTGAGCACGAAATTTATCCTGCTAATTAATGTTAAAATGCCAACAATTGTTAGCATTGTAACATTAATTAGCATGATAAATACAACATCTGGGAGATTTAAAGCAAGATACTTCTTTCTTTTGTTGGTATATTAGTTTTTATGAGCAGTTGAAATTCCGTGCTCAGTTGAGTCGAGCATGAAACAGGTTTGATAATCTCGAGGCCAGGTCTGGTCCATTAACTCTTCGTCTGCTAGTGTCGTCTGCTGATACCTTTTGCAAACAGTTTGGACCCAGGCTGATCAGGCACGACAAACCTCTGGCCTTACCTGGATCCCAACTATTTGACACTCTGATGATATTCCTGATAGCTCTTTTTTTAAAAGTCGATTTTGAGCGAAACAAAAACCGTGAAAGATTACCCAGTAGCCAACAGATATCAGCCATACCAACTTAAGCACGAAAAATCTCGTATTGTGCAAGGTCTACACTAATGTAGAGGGTATGAAATAGTTATATATTGGTTGTTTTCGCATGTACGGTAGATAATCCACTCGCTGAATTTCGTGAATTATCTCCACGTACAGGCGAACAAGCCATATTTATTTATAACTTTACATATACGCACAAGCAGCTAGCACAAACTAAAATCGTAAACGGGTCCGTTATGTTGGGTATGTTTCAGTTTCTCATCGGGGCATACACAGGTTGTTTTGGTTGGAACACAATTTAAGAACCAATTCTCCATATGACTTTACCTGTTGGTTGGACGTTAAACACAAACACGCACGCATGCGCGCGCACACACAACCAATCAAGAAACAAATTAAAAGAAACAGCCATTGTAAAACCCATATAAGCCTAGCGTCCTTTCAGTGGGACATAGGTTAACAGTGCAACATCATATCAGACACCTCAGAACGCGACATCTGATAAGAGTCTCCACTGTTTGCTTACAGTATTTCTATTAAATTTTGAGTAAGTTTTTTTTTAAAAGAAAAATACCACTCATCAACCCTTAAGACGGAAATGAACTGATCAAATTGTTAAAGAGTTGGAAATTTCTTTCGACTAAAACGGGTTTACAGTACACTTTCAATAAATAGAATCCAGGTCCCCAGGCTATTTTTTTTTTCATACTCAACTCAGCTGAGCACGAAATTTATCCTGCTCATAAATGTTAAATTGTTGGCATTTTAACATTCATTAGCATTATAAATGCAACATCTGACAGACTTAAAGCAAGAAACGTCTTTATTTGTCGGTATTTAAATTTTTATAAGTAGTTGAAATTTGTGCTAAGTTAAGTTGAGCATGGAAAAAGAAGTACACGTTTGAAACAGGGGACACGACGAAATTAGATTGGATAATCATAAGATAATTTCTAAAATAGTTTTGTTGTTTCCTTTTTTAACACATATAAGCCTAGCGTCCTTTTTATGACACATCGGCAAACAGTGTAAAACCAGATCAGACGGCGCAAAACGCGGCGTCTGATCAGGTCTCGACTGTTTGCTTACAGAAGTTTCTTTTAAAATTTGAATAAAAATGAAAAATACCACCCAACAAGCCTTAACTTGGAAATGGACTCGTCTAATTGATAATGATAAAAAAATACACTCGGCATAAATGGGTTAACTTAAAGATACGTTATTTTAGGTTTCCATAACACACTGTTTGGAACTAATGAATTAGAATCTTACTCACCCATTTGAGCCAAATGAACTCTCTAATCCATATCAAATGAACGAGTCCATTTTAAATTTGTGGGTTTTGAGGTGTTGGTATTTTCTACTGCGCTACTGCTAGCTTCACCAACGTCCAAAACTCAGTCAAAAGTTTGCCAATTACCACCGAATTAGAACTTGACCATTATTTTATAATGCTTTATCAGTTAAAAATTTAAATGAAATTGTTGCATCCCTCTAAAAGTAATTGATTGGAAACCACAATTTAATCAAAATCTAAATAAAAAAGGGCAATCACTCAGTCAAAATTTTGTAGATAACCGCCACTTTTGAACTTAATCTGTATCCATGATCCTTTACTCTTCTGCAAAGTTTGATGAATGATTAAATTGATGAATTCCTTAAAAAGTTAAGGATTGCAAGCCCAATGTGTGACAACGTGGACTACGATGACGCCGCCGCCTACGACGCCGACGGACACATGATGCCTATGTGTCGACCATGCGTCGCCAGCGACTCAAAGAGCGAGTACGTTTATATGACGAAGGGGCAACAATGCAACGAATATATACACGGGGTCTTCGCCTCTGTAAAGAAGTATCTATTGTTGTTATACCATGTTAGGGTTGTAAAGCCCTTCCGCATATCTCACATCATACTTAGGCCTCTGACACGAGAGAACCTGACTCTGTCGCATGTAAACAACAAAGGCACAGACCAGTCTGCGCATCCGGCTAGTCTGATACGTGCCTTTGTTATTTGCTCCCTGGAAAGTATAATAGCTAAGCAGCTAAACTTGGTCCATTCAAAGCTTCAAGCTTCTATCGAGCAGGCTGATTTTAGCAAGATGTGGTGGGCAATCCTGAAGAAACGTGACGAAGCACATATTGAGCCCGCTCATTATCCTAACAGAACTGTTACTATTCAAGCTAATAGAAGGCAATTTCGTGCTACATGTACATAATTGTTAATATTTTGCCAGTTACTGACAGCCAACCTTTTGAAGAACGGCCAAAAGTATTTCCATGGAGGGTGCACAGTGGCTTTGTCATACAATGCTTGACTCGAGACAGAGGAGCTCCTGGGTCTATCATCATCGTCGTCACTACATTAGGTCTTTGGGCACATTAATACTTGCTTACTACTGGTTCAACCCATAAGGAACCATCCTGACATAACTGAAAACATTTTGACTGGGACATTAAGAATCAAATCAAGCAAACAAACAAGTATTTTCATCCAAAAATTCTAAGAATGTGCAAAGCGTATATTTGTTTATGACAAGCTTTTATTATATTTTTTATCGCACAAAGGTTGTGGGTTTGATGCGCAAAGTTTACGTATATTTTAGTCCTACTTGCGCTTGAAATTGGCCCAAAATAGACGAAACTGTCTTCATTGTTCCCTTTCACTGGGCACAGTACCTCTTTACTTCGTTCAGTGCGTCGATTCTACCGATACAGTTTCTAATTCACTGCTATCAGGGGGTTCAGTCATATATAGCTGAATATCTCAAAATCCAAAAAACGGATCAGTCTGAGATTTCTGGTATTGTAGGATCATAAGCCTCTCGAACTTCTGGTGAAAATCATTTTTAGCTAATTTGTGTAAATTCGAAACGGGAAGAAAAAAAAGCTGTGGATTTTCGCTTTTTGACAACTATCTCTCTAAAAGAATGCGTTTCTTGCGCTCCCACGATACACTATCGTTGTTTTTGCACGATGTTATGACATGTATGCATATAGCAAAGAAATATAATGAGATCCACGGCGCAAGAACAAATCTAACTATAAGAAAACATGCGAAAATACTTACCACCCCCTCACAAATTTAGGCCAAAAACTCTCGATTCTACCGATACAGTAGATTTCACTCATTTCAGGCGCACAATGAATCGATACTGTGGAAATTGCTTCAATCAATGATCAAATTATGTTTCTTAAATGCTTAAATAATATCACTGATCTGTCTTACAATTATATGTGTTTACTTATTTGTATACAAAAAATGATACATTGTATATGTAAGTCATTTTTCCTAGTTGTCTACAGTTCCATATAAATGAAACATGATATTAAAGCCGCGCATGTAGCAAGTTAGCAAAACGACTTCTGTGATCGGTTCATAAAAGGTGTAACTGTCACAAAACAAAGATGCACCGACCAACTATTTTCGTCACAAACGGTAAGTTTCTCAGTGTGCGGTCAGAAGATGCCCCTGAGCCGGTTTCAGAGATGATTGACAGTCGTGTCTTGCCCTTTTTCATCTCATGTGATAGGACAAAATCGGTCATGTGACGATTCCCATATTTGGCACGCGCTCGTGGTCATTCCACAAAGAAGCTAGTCCCATTTTCACATTTTAAGCGTTTTAAGAGCACGCTTTTAATAATTTCAGAACTAGTTTGAAAACATGTCGCATTCGAAGGAAGTTAGAAGTGATTCACTGAAAAATAGTATTTAGCGCCAAAAATTGCTCGCAAAGTATCTAGATATTGAAATCAAGCCGCACCAAACGAAACTACGATATGTGTGCTAACGGAAGACTCGGATCAGCCTGTGCCCAAGGGTCTTGTTACACTATAGTGTCTGCAACGGGAAAGCTTAAGGTCCTTCAAATAGCTATCAAGTGCCCACATAATGAGCCCGATAACCCTATACCTCTCGCCGTCGTTATTTTTTGACAACCGTTTGGCCCCGCCTACTCGCTACAAGCGGAAATGTTCACTATTTATTAAATAAATATGGATTGCGGTTTCTTTTACTTTGACCAAGGATCATTGACACTTGCTATGGGTAAATGCCTATGGTTTTGTGTAAAAATAAAAGTTTGTCAACTGTCCCTTTCTTCACCGTGAAGCTACGCTGACCTGTGTACTTTCTGGCAGTGAAATCCATTTTCAATATAAAATGCTTCAAAGATGTAAAATTTGGGGTAGAACAATCAGTTTTACATTAAACTATATAGGAATCAGAAAACATTTTTTTAAATGTCATTCCCCTTTTGCCAGCAAAAGCTTTTGCCTGTATATGTGTCACCATATTTTACACATTGTATGGAAGTGGCTTGCTGGCACAAGGGGGGGATGTTCAGCAGCCCAAAATCCCAGGGCCCAAACCCATAAAATGCCTTTTCAACCTAATAAGAAATTATTGACAGTAATAAAGTTCTCTTGAACCAACCTCTTAAATTGTTTTGCATTCTGTGCTAGTTTAATATAAAGTACATAAAGATTAAAAGTAGAATTAGCAAGGTGTATGCATTTTTTCATAAGAAAAAAGCTCACTGTTATTAAATGACACATTCTTTTGCAAAAGTGCTATACTTATCTATTTGCATGCGAGGGAATAGTTCATGTTTTTATTTTCGTCTGCTGACTTTCTCCAAAATTTAGTTTTTACAAATAAACCACCCGGGAGCGCCATCGGAGTGTCAAACAGTTTGGATCCAGATCAATACCGACATTCTGTTGGTCTTCATCTGAGTTCAAACCGTTTGCAAAAGGCTATTGACAGACTACAAAATTCTCCCCGGACATGCAAAGAGTTATAAAAGGTAAATACTTAAGTGTTCGATATATTATCTCATATATACTATGCACAATAAGTTTAGCAATTTCTTATGTTTCGCATCTTTTTGAGCTCATCTTCGTGCAGTGCCGATCTATTTCAATTGCAATGACGAGAACAGGATCTTAGGCAAATGAAATCACGAAATTTCAGACGCCATCCTTTAAATGGGCATTTGGGGAGAGCAAGAATTGCAGAAGGGGTCAGTAAACAAAAATGACACCCGTTGTAAGTAATGCTGAAATGATAAGCATGGGATTTTTCGTTTGGTGGTATTTCGTCTTCCTCATGCATCATACGCCTATAAAAACTATTGGTTATGTGACATATGTGATAGAGATTTCATGCTGAAAAAAATCAGCTGCCATCAATGACGTCAGAACGTAGTCATCATTTGATTAAACTTCTAATGTTAATTGGCATTTCAATTCAACAGAGAATCAGTTTACTAAGATATCATAGGCTAACAATGTAATTCACCTTATGGTTGATTAAAACCTTAAGTTACTGAAAAACGGTGCGACGCATTTGCGAGATAACGGTGACGTTAGATTTTATCTTTCGGCTCGTGCACGATAGTAGTGAAGATGTTTCATTCAACAGTATTTGTCTGAATGAGGGTCTGGATGGGGGGGTCTGGTATTCACTATTCATTATAAATTTAGCCTATTATTCATCTCATTAAAATTTTGGGTTATTCATTAAAATAAGACCAATTATTCATTAAAATCATTCGTTAAAATAAACTTAAAATTACCAATATTTCTACGGACGCGACATTGGTCAAAATAATGCTTAAAAATATAGTTTATATGTCTTAAGATTTGAGTGAGCCAAGCGACCGAGGAAAAACTTCTGTATTTTTATAGCATAAATGATTTAAGAGTGAAAAAGCAATGATAGTAGGACATTTTAAAGAAAAAGTAGGGAAATGTAGGAACACAAGGAAAAGTAGGGCCTATCTGAAAGCCTGATTAATCAATTTTATATCAAAATTAGCATGATAAAAGTTGTAACAATAAAACCACCAAAACAGAATAACTTTTGAAAACTTAGAAATTAAGTGGCCTGATAAGATTTTAATTTATAAAAACCCAGCGAGCGAGGAAAAATTTTGATGATTTTATAGGGACAATTAAAACATGGTCCACCTGCTGGGAAGCCAAAGTTAATGGTGTACCCCCTACTAGCCACATGGAAATGCACATGACTCCCCTACTTTTTAGCTCCCCAGGCTTTCAAGTGCCCTTCAACAAGAAAGTAGGGGAAAAGTAGCGATAAAAATTTGGGAAAAGTAGTGAAAAAGTAGGGATTATTGGTGTAAAAAAAGTAGGGATAGTAGGGGCTTTTCCAAGTACAAAATTATCACAATGAGTAGTTAGAAATAAATTCCACACTAAATAAGCAGGATAATAGCTGTGACAATAGTACAAGCTAAACAGAGAGCCCTATGGGGTTAAAACTAAAACCAAAAAAAATGATGTTTTGCGGCGTGCTCCCTGAAAAAAATCATTAGTTAATTTATTGAATCCGAGCAAGCGGAGCGAGCGAGGAAAAATTCTGGATTTTTACACATAAATGAAATTTAAGAGTGAATGGAGGGATAGTAGGGCATTTTTTAGAAAAAGTGGGAGCAAATAAAAAAGTAGGTCCCACTTGTATGCCTGCCCCCCCCCCCACCCCCACCCCCCACCCACTGAAAAAAGACATTTTTGCAGCTGAACAAAAACGGACTGAGTACAGATAAATAAGATAGACACATTTTTTGAGACAATGTATCAATAGATTATGAGGCAACTCACCAGCACTTTATCGAGACAAATCACTGATAAATTTTGAGTCAACTCACAGACACCTCATCATTTTTATGAGACAATTTAATTCACAGACACTTTGATGATCTTTAATTCTAAATCTAAAAATGTTGTTGGGGAACTGTCTCAGGAAATGTTGTTGAATTGTTCCGAAATCTATGTTTTTGAGTTGTTTTCTCTATAAATTCTCTTGATTTCCCAGTCATACTGTAATGTTAACAGGTCGTTTTGGCCCTGCCCGGGGCATTTTGACAAGGGTTGTTTCAGCCTGAGTCGTGAAAGGGCCCTTTTTACATTTCAGCCTGATTTTTTCACAAAACTTAACACCTGCCCATCTGTCCATTCGTACATATATAATAATGCATACATTATCACTTTCAGACTTTGGCCAAAACAATCAAAGACCGAAATGACTAACTCTGAAAATTGGCCGAAATGACCCGCCTACCAAGTCCGAAACGACCCACCCCCTAAATTTGGATGAAACAACCAAAGACAAATCAACCCAGAACCAAAATGACCCGCATTCCCCAGTATCTCACAATATAATCCCCAACAAGTTCCTATCAATGAAGCTCTATCCAAGTTTCACTAACCTGTGTTTGTATCATATAATTTTTGCCTTTTACGTTGTAGATTTGTAATCTGAATACCTTGAGTTAAAAATCTGGAACCCCTAGTGAATGGGCCTGCTCCTTTATTCCCAAAAAGGTAATAATATTACTGTGAAAACTCATTATACTTTCGTTTTCTTTGGAATTTATGCACACTCTGGAGTCTAGACATATTTCTTTCTTTCACAGTTTTGAGATCAGAATCATAGAATGAGAGCATAACAGGAACCACGTGATTACTTCCTGTGTCTTTTTCTTGATTTTTTTTTTGGACTTTTCTGTTTCAATCTCTATTTCAGATGCCATTTTGTATGGATTTTTGCTGAATTATGTCCCTTAGTTGACTGGGTTTTATAAATTGTATAATTACCTTATGATAATCAATCAATTACAAAGGGTGGGAGCAAATTTAAAGAACAAACTGATCGAGTCAATAGTTTATAAGTACATGTATAGGCTATAACAAATTAATGCATTGATAATTTTTTTTTTTTGATTTTTTTAGCATTATTCATTATTCATTAAAATCTGATTATTCACTATTCATTAATTTTTTCTTTTATTCATTAAAAATAATAGGATTATTCATTATTTTAAGGCCCTCAGTATTCACTATTTATTATTTTTTTGGCTCATTATTCACTATTCATTATAAAAAAAGGCCATTATTCACTAATCATTATACCCCATCTAGACCCTCCTGAATGTGTTGGAAGGCGTCAAACAGTTTTACTTGTTAATGTGGTTCAAGAAAATCCGACTAGAGACACCGTTTAAAGGCGATAACGTAAAAGCATTAATAAAAACGTCAAATTGTGAAAACTTGGTCCTTTATTTCTCTGAGAAAGTTCAGAAAATTGCAGCATTTGCTATGCTTTTTTAGTTTTCAGTGACCAAACAATCGTTTGAAAATGATAACAGCTCCCCCCAATGATCAGAAATACCCACGTTACCCGCTAGTCCTAAAATTAAACGTCACAATAGCACGGCCGCTGCGTTTGGTAATTCTGTATTTTTTTAAATGGAAAATCTTGTCAGATGATTGGCGCTTGTATCTTCAAGACGGCTAATGAAACTCGAGATCTGATGTGGATGGGCTCACCAATACAAAACAATTGCTAAATTTATTGTGCATAGTATAGGTATACTTTTTAGTAGCTTTCAACTTGGATAGACATGATAGATGTGTATATGTATGTATACCGTAAATATTCGGACACTTTAAATACCTTTCCACATGCTATGCCCTTCAAACGAAGCAACAGTAATAATACAGTATAATATTCAAATGATCTAGTTAGAATCAGTTTTACTTTCCAATGCTAAATGGGACACTTTCATTCATTCAAAAGTATTTATTTCTTTTGTTGAGCTTTCAGTTTTGTATTATTTACGGTACATGTAATAAAAAAAATGTACAGGTAACTTCTAAATTATCTCCCCAAAATCATTTTATTACAAAACAATTTGTTTTTAAAACAATTTCATCAATTATCGTGATTTGTTAATACTCTGCATATGATATGTTCAGTAGATATCACCATGCCTACCAAATATATCAAGAAAAAGTGCAGAAATCACTTTTTAAATCACTTTTCATTGTCATGAAATTTCAGACCCCCCCCCCCCCCTTTCAACGCGCCATATCTCTCGAGTGCGTAGGAATTTTGAAAATATTTTGCTAGCTGGCCCTTGCCATTAAATTCACCTATTGCTCTGATACTACATGCATCACACCAGAAGCTCAAAAGCAGCGTTCTGGGAATCCGAAAATTAGGCGTATAAGGCCCAAACCGTCAATGATCCTTTGTCACTTACTACGCTGTATCTTGGTCGGCTAGTCTTTGAAATCTGACCCGGTGGTCTTGCGATGACGTGACTCCAGATGTGCTATTGCTAACTTGCTACTTGCGCGGTTGTAAGCATTGTAGTAGTTTAGTAAGTTCTTTTGATCATTATCACAGTATTTAAACTGAAATAAACATCCTGTACCCGTTCCTCCTAGCTCACGCCTTATACATTATGAATTACAGCACTCGTGCGTAACCAGTTGTCGGAAATCGTGATGTGAGAGTTGTTGGTACAGCTGTAATTGCGAGGGCCCACCTATTAAAATTCATTTTTCCATAGATCTAAGTAACTGTTACAGTTACAACCATGTAATCATGTATACATGTGATTGCCAATTCCACTAAAACCGTGCAATCTGGCATTTAAGCTCGTTTTCGACACAGAACGGCTCTGATTGTGAGCAAGTCGTTTTTCAACAAAGCAAAATGCAAAGGAGGAAACGGTTAAAATCATGGAATAAAACGGAATAAAATAGATACATTGTAAAATGGCTTTTCTTACCTTGTTCGAATGTGTATTGTCTGTATCGCTAACAATACAAATCGAAACGTGTACATGTACCTAAATACACGCATTTTCCGACTACTGGTTACGCACGAGTGCTGTTATTCATGTTTATAAGGCGTGAGCTAGCGGAGGAACGGTACAGGATGTTTATTTCAGTTTACATACTGTGATTATGTAAGCCAACAAAATATATATTGTTAAAATCTTATGAGAGTGTTGTCCCGGATCGCCGCATATGAAAAAGGAAAGGTAGAACAACACTGTATTGAAACATTCATGTACGCGCGCGATAAGTGAAGATGGGTATTACTGTATTGATATACAAGATCGATGCACACTTGTATTTTATTTGTCTGTGTAGATGCTTTACGTTCCAGTTAATGTTTTTTTTTTCAATCATGTTCGGACGATTTTATGTCTTTCTATATTTGACCAGTACTAAGAAGCGAATAAAGTGTCTTGCTCAAGGAAGTAAAACAGCGACTCCAGTGAGTCTCAAACCAGCAACCATTCGATCCCCTGCCTTATACTGAAGAAACTGAGCAAATTCGCTCCCGTGCAAGCGTGTCTTCTAGATATATGATCTACCCCATACAGTTAAAATGCTAATTAAACGCCAGTTTAGGCATTAAAAAGAATGCGTAACAAGCAAATTCGATAGCTAATTGATATTCCCGTCCGAAATTATGAAATTTAGGCAATAATTCCTGTTCTAATGAGTATTCATGTGCATCGGAAAAAGTATTCATGTGTATCGTCCGAAATTCATTAATATTTAGGCAATCAAATAGCAATAACAAAGACATTCTTATGAATCTTCACATGCACCACCACACCACGGCCATATATAACATGAAATTCCTTCTACTGCTTGCTAATCAATGGCTGAGGACAAAAAAATCAATAACCTTCTAAAAGTCAAAGGGCAATAACTCATATATTGCCCAGATAATCATGACACAACTTCATGTGCATTAAAATATGGTCACACATACTCAGAATAAATTTCATGAACTTTGATCAATTGCTAACTTAAACTGCGTTTACATTGATCCCACCGACTGTCGGCGAACTGTCAGTGATGCGAATCGGCCGATAATAAGCCGACAGTCGGCTGATTCTGTGTGCGATTTTAGCCGCTTTTTAGAGTCGACTGGCTGCAAACAATTATAACTGACCACTATTTTTTTTAGATCGGCCGACTGTCTTTGGGATTTGGCAAACGGTTTGGAGTCGGCCGACCGTCTGCTGACTATCGGCCTATCATCGGTCGACAGTCGGCTGACAGTCCGCCAACTTCTATTTGTAAAATTAGCCATTTCTAAGCCCTAAAAACCCAAATACGAAACTCAGTTGTCTTGGTATAAGAATTATATAAGTTCTATAATTCTTGCTTGCATATATACTATTGCCATAAAGTAAAAGCATATTCCATTTGATAACACCACTTAGGTTTAACGGAAACTTTTGAGAGATACCAAAAATGTATTGTGGTAGACAACAAAGCAGAATACCAGCGATTTGATAAAGAAAAGCCGTGGAATCTCTGACTTGTTTATAGGGTGCAAACACTTTACAAAAAATACCCATAAATTTTACAAAATTCAATGAAAACAGCATGGAGGCCAAGAGTCGGCAAAACTTTTACAATAAGGCCGCGATAAGTGTACTTTCTTCAAAACTTTCTCTTTGGAGCATACACTTTCAGGGTCTGGTGCAAAAAGTCACGAAATGACTCATAATAATCCACTACTTCCGGTTTATTGTGTGTATAGCCTTCACACTGTCAAATAACAACTTGGCACATTTTCATCATTAAATTCACTGGGTACATGCGTTCAAGACATTACATCCTGTCCCACACATGCAGTATAGTCTAGTAAAATTCACAATGATTTTGATACGGCTGGTTCCCAGTTTAAAACACGTCAGTTAAGCTTGTCCCACACATGTTTGATAGGGCTCAAGTCTGGCAACAAGTTGGCCGTGGAAGACTAGGCTAGCGATGTTCTGTTGATTTTTGTATTCCTCGATGATGCGAGTAGAGTGAGGTCTTGCAATGTCATCTCGGAGCACCATGTTCTGGCCATCTAGCGAGTCCAAGGGTGACCATACACCAGATTCCAGGCTTTCGTCCCAGCACTTTTGAGCATTCAAATACCAGTAACCACCTTTAACTGTATCAGGTGGTCGTCAGATAGTGCACCACGTACCATAAAGCTTCAATAATAATTCCTTGCACTCAAGAATCGATGTAGACCGTTTCCTTTTTGTAATACTGCCACTCTCTCAGTGTTCTTTCAAAGGTCTGCTTACAACACTCTGAGACGGGTTTAATACCCTTGCAATGTCATCTTGTTTCATATACCAACGTTCCTAATGGCAATTTTACACACTCTGTCCGCTTTAATAATTGTAGAGTTTTACAACATACTCGTTTTAGGGCTATTTCATGACTCAACAGCAAAAGAAATTCATTCTTGCATATCAACTCCTGGACAGTACTGCGTCGCAAGCTTTCCGTTCAAGGACAGTAGTGAATGAAACTTATCCAAATTGGTAGCCAAAATACAAGTGTACATGTCGAATAAAACCCAAAACTCAAATTATTTTTCATAACTTCGAAAATAGGGATCGTATAAAAAATATGCTTAACTTTATGGCAATAGTATATATATTCATGGTTGCAACGGCACTTTCAATTGCTGTCACCAACTTTATCAAGCTTCGCTAGGGGAAAATAGGAAAATATTTAAGCGGAACTTGGGAACAATAGCTAAATTTATTGTTACAGTAAGAGTAACAACTGTAGTACCATGGTGTTCACTGATCAAGTTCTATCCTGGTCATGCGGACCAAAATAACAAGTGTACCACTACAGTAAATACTGATCAATGTCTATACTGTTCCTCCGCGTTGTGTTCTTTTAAAGTCAATGATTAACAAACCCTGAATTTAGACAATTTATTTTACAAAGTCCAAAGTGGAGTGATTTATTTATATAATTTAAATAGTAATTTTAAAAACCCAGCTGCCAAAACCTTTCCCAATTTCACTCTCTTAAGTCAAGCCGAAAACTGAGATAGGAGAGGGTGCACCCTGGTTTTGAAGTATCTCCAATCCCGTCATGCATTTCTCTGTTCGAGTAGCATCTGGCCACTCTATTGGTCATTGGTAGAAGGTTTGGTCAGTAGAGCCATTTTGATTGGTTGAAATGAGATTCACAAATATCTATGATCAAGTTCAACACTTGCTTTGCCGAATACCCTTAACTAATTTATGTTTTTATCTAATTGTCGTTCTAATGACGCCTAACCATGACAAACGTTTCCATTCGAAACACAAACAGTGCAGACCTGATCAGACAGCTTCACCAGAAGCCTACTGTTCTGAATCTGCAGTGTATTGAAATATTGTTCAGCACAGCAAGGTTGGCCTATGCAACCTTTTACTTGAACTTTAAAGTCTCTCATTTATAGCCTTCCAGCTAGCCGTATCAGTGTTTATCGGAAGCACTAAAACTGACTTGAAAGAGATCGTGATATTTCTAATAGGTTGACCCTTGCTATCTTCAGTTTAATGGAACGTCCACTTGGATGTTTCATAACCACAGAAATTGGGCACATACATGCCATTACACGAATAAAAAGTACCAACACATCCCTCCCGAACCTACAAGACAATCCCATGAGGCATAAGATTTACGCCTCACGCGATTATCTAAAAAAATAATAACATTCATGAAGGCATTTAACATGTAAGTCACATATACAATATAAGTTCTCAGTGGGGTCTCTTCATTTGTTGTTTCACTGCCCTGGAGGTCCTTGGTAGATGTAGCTTTAGTGGCTCTGTCAAGGTCATTCCTGGTTTTCCATGCGATAAGCGATTCGAATAGTGTGGATTCCTCTACTTCCTGGTTTAACTTTTGTTCAATGAATTCTGCCACCAGATGAATTCCCAGAATACATGGTCTAAGTGGTTATATCAAATCAATATCATAAAGCTGGTACAGTTCTTCCAATAATTCTTTAGCACGTGCTGGATCAGTAGGTGTACCTGGGCTGGCTATTCCTTGAGACATGGCTTCTGAAAGAATAATAGTAATTGTTCAACATCATAGGTTGTTGTTGTTTTTTGGCAGTCTTCTCATACCAGTGAGATTGATGGTGTCATACTCTGGTACTCATTGTTGCTCATGCATAGCCTGAAATGCCATGGACCACATAACCCTTCATCATACTCTGTCTCAGAAAACATCTGACTACATAAATGGAAACATAATAGCCAGTACAGGTATTTCGGTGAAACCCCTTGAATCTCAAGCAATGGCAACGCCTTCTCTATTAATTCCTTGGCATGCATACACATGCCGATCAATGTCTGTACGTCGTCAGCTTCCTTCGGAAAGTTTGAAGTGATTTTGTCAACTACAATGTCTGTGAACACCTGCTCCGGCTTACTCATAATTGGACGATGCTCGTTCTCTCGAAAGTTATAGATGTTCAAGGTTGTCCATTGTTTCAGCTCTTCTTTCTCTTTACTGAGGTCAAGCAGCATTTTAAAGGTGTCCCAGCAATTTATATATCTAGCATCAAGTTCCATGACCTGAAACCAAGTGGAGGTAAAGCATCTGGTTTAGTAATTTTTCAATTATTTAGTGTCCAACACTACAAACGTCTCTTTTATGATTCTGTTAGATGTCGTCGGTCGCTCTATGTCCGTCAGTAGAGATTTGGCAATTTTCCACCTCGTTGTCACCATCCTCTTCAGCTGTCATGTTTGGTTTCGTCTTAAGACCTTCTCTTATTTTGGGCTTTCTCATGACAAGGCAGGGCATGTTTTTGAGAATTTTGAATTTACATTTCAGTAAGTATGTGGCCAAAACACAAAGAATAATGATAACAGACATAACAATTATTAAGAAACCCCATAGTGGGAAATGTTCTGTTGCTATAAGCTCAATCTGCCATTTATTTTGTAAGTCTTCAACCAAATTACCCCATGGAAAATCTTCTAAGTTAGTCAATTTAGGTGGACATTTAATAGTATCATTGCTAAAAGGAACAATTCGATTTATGTCATTCCAAACCCTTAAGTCTGAAATATTATAGTCCTTCAATATATCACTTGCAAAGCTTTCAATGTTCTCTGTTGAATGACCCTCAAAATACCCTAACAATGAAAAATGATTTGACGTAGCCGGACACGACTTATGTAATGTCAAAAAACCAAATGGTGGATCAACATGCTGTCTTCCACTTTTTTCTTTCTTACATGACAAGTGAAATATTGTTGGCTTATCCAAAATAACCAAATAAAAATCATTTGACAAATATAACGCAGTTGGTAAAGTGGTTTGATGTATCCATACATTGCAAAATTTCTCGACATGAACCTTATCCTGATTGAAGTTACTTAAAAGACAATTAAGCCCAACATTAGCATTTCTTATAGGGCTTTTTACGTTACAGATTTGCAAGCCTGATTGAGCACAATCTTTAACTTGAGTTTCTGTTAATAAAATATACTGTGATCTATCTGAGTTGATTGCCAAATAATTAGATTCTAACTTATAATATGCTTAAAGTTTTTTATCATCCTTATCAACCCTTGTCCTGCCTAACAATGGCACAGGTAAAGAATAAGCACGGGAAATATCAAATTGTTGTGAATGTTCCACCAAGAGAACCCTTATTGAAATGATAAGGTGTTTACCATCAAAAATAGGTATACACGATAAAAGTTTATAGTTATCAAATAAATGTGCACGTGGATCATGTGGCAAACCTACTGTCTGTGGCAACTTGTCCTTAATTTCGAGTAACATATTGCGTAATCGCTCTGCAGGAATGTCGTTGGTGACAGTTTCTGCATAGCTACTGCTTGTATTTGTATTTGGAAAAGTACATAGAAGTACATTGATCTTGATAAGGCAAGTTTTAGTTCCCCTATTAACGTATTAAGCCTTGAAAACAATACCATGATTGTCCTGGCTTCTCTTATTTCTTGCTCTAAATGATTAGACATATTAATAACCTTATCCTCAACTGACCCAAGTAGCATTAACAAGTCATTAATTCTTTGTCTGTTTTCCTTTATTTCCATTCTGGATACATTAAGTATAGATAGCTACTCTTCCACAACATGCATCAATTTTTTTTTTGAAATCGCTTTGATTAGCGGCCAATTTATACACATTCCTTTGAATGCTAGAAATTTCAGCATTCGTAGCAATATCAAACACGTCACTCATTAGGTCGCCGAGAAAGCCAAACACCTTACGCTTGTGTCTGCCCTGTCCGTCCATCTCTTTTAATAGTCTATAGTCATTGAAACTTTCTACAATATCAGTGTGAACTCCCTTAATGACAGAAATCTCTCCCCGCATACCATCAAGGACGGCCTTATATTCATTTCTCAGCCTTGAATGCTCAGGTGTATCGGCAGCATTCAACACCTTATCAGTCATAATGGCTACCTTATTTATGTCACCTGTTAAACGCTCCAGGAAACGCTCATATGTACTAAGGTCTATTACAAAGGAAATAAGCCATTTTGATCTTGACTTTGAGAAACCCCCAATCTTATGAAAGAATACATTTTCCTGCATTAATGCGCCTGCACTTGTCAATAAGAAGAGCATCAAAATGTTAGTCCTTAACATCCTGCTCAACCTGCAATACAACATATAATATAACTCATTAGGACACAAATGGGCGGTCGTTAACATCAACCTTTACTTTTATGCAAAACCCATGTCCTTACGCGAGACCTTACAGTAAGTAGACGTCAACTGCCGTCTAACACAAAATATGTCATTATGCTTGTTCTTTTACAACTTACAAGTCTCTTTCTCAATAGCCCCGTTGACCTATTCAAGGAGCTTGACCAGAAAAATTGCCAAAATGCCAAAACATTAGCATCGGAAAATATCCGACTACTAAGTCAATAAATACACCTGTTGCAATAACGCACTTCTGAGTGCTAAAATATAAACTGCTTCCACAAAAGCTATAAACACATAACAAAATGAATGTTACATAATTCACTGATTAACTACTATCTACAAGATAACTATTTCAGAAGCCCTATCATTGCGCTCAAAAGCTGCTTAACCTGCTCCTTTTGATTGTTATCTACACTTTTTACTTGATCTACTTCCATACTTTCCTGTTTGGGAACGGTGGAACCTGCATCAGTGTAGTATTCATCCGTCTTCGAGTCATAGTGCATGGGTGTTTGATCTTGGTTATCCCTACCCTCCAATGATGAGTCATCATTATGGACTGAGCGTCTAGTCTTCAGGTCTGGTTCACTAGAACTGTCTGTGCTCAGTGAGACATTCCTATTTGCATACTCACGCTTCAGCTGCCTATTCCTGGCTTTGATCTGGTTTTGAAGCTCTAGCAACGGTGTGTCTTCTTCACTGGAACTGCCTGATCTGTGTCTTCTCTTCATTTTAGTCAGCTTGGCTAATTGTGGTTCTGCCTCGGGTTCAGAATCACTGTTATCAGGGGAGGCTTCGATTCTGGCCTTCCGCATTTGACGTTCCTTGCCTTCCCTGGTTATCTCCCAGTCATCAATGTTAGCCAATCGCAAATGTCTGACATGAGACTCCTTAATTGAACCATCTAACTGATTACGGATGACAAAGGTATATGGTGACTTCTGACTCACTATTCCGTAGAATAGCTGCCATTTCCTGTCAAGCTTGGAGTTCCTGACATGCTGTTTCAAATAGACAGAATCTCCTATCTCTAGTTTAACATCCTTGGCATTCTCATTTGCATACCTGGCATTGCGCTTTTTCGCTTGTCTCAAGTTTTTGTGTACTAACATAAATGTTTCATGCTGTTTCTCTAATGCTAACTTACATGCATCCTCTCCTGCATATCTCTGTCTACACTTTAAAATATTGATAACAGGTAAGATTGGGTCACGGTTGTACATAAGAAAAAATTGAGACAATTTACTGGATTCATTGACCGTAAAGTTAATAGCCACGCAGGCTTGTGACAGATACAAATCCAAGGACTCTGGATTACCCTGAAGTTTTTTTGACAATATATCCAGTAATGTTCGATGAGATCTTTCACAGGCCCTGTTAGACATTAACGAATAAATAGAAGTTGTTATATGCTTGATATTAAGAGCTGCTAAGGTGTCAGCCATTTTCCCAGATACAAATTCCTTACCATTATCAGTGAGCAAAGATACCATGGAGCCAAATGTAGGAAACATTTCCTCGATCAATATAGAACAAATGGTATCACTACACTTATCAGGTATAGCAAAACACACTATGTATGATGAATAAAGACAAATGAATGTCAGGATATATTTGTTGCCTGACAAAGTTTCATTATATGGTCCAGAAATATCAGCAGCCCATTTGCAACCAGCAAATGCCGGAATATCCATTTCACCCATTGGTGGTTTGACTGGTTTCATGGTACATTCTTGACAAGTGACACACTTCGAAACATATTCATTGATTCTCTTATACATGTTTGGAAAGTAATAGCGTACCTTGAGATTATCATACGTCTTATCCAAACCGATGTGGCCAAAATCATGATACCCCTTGATCATTACATTAGTAAGATGATCAGGTAAATACAACCGCAAACGTGGAGATCCATCAACATCTGATACAAAATATAAGACATTGTCAATCACAATAAGTGACTTTTCCAAGGATTTCGAAAGCTTGCCGGCATCTAGATTTTTAATCAACTGAACTATGCTATCATCTTTCTGCTGCTCATCATATGTGTCAAGGTCAATTAATTTGGGTTTGTCATCCAAATCCAAGAGAGGTAACTCTGCATTCACATACTTAGTAGGGTCAAATTTTGAATAATCTGTGACATTTTCCTTATGAGAAGTTACTTGCTGCGGAACCTCCCTTCATCAGGTTCGTGATTATTGGGTCGGCGACTCATAAGATCTGCGATTAAGTTCTGTTTTCCTGGCAGGTACTCTATGTCAATATTATACTCGGCAATGTTCATTTGCCTAGATGCTATTTTCCTATTTTTGAAGTGACTACTTAGCAAGTACTTCAAGGGCATATGGTCAGTTTTACATATGAATTGAGAACAGCTCACCCAACGATGTAACCGTTCTAACGAATACATTATCCTGAAACACTCCTTTTCAACAGTGCTATAATTGATCTGACTTTTGTTTAATTTGTGTGAAATAAAATACACAGTCTTTTCAAAAGTTTCTTTCCCCTGTCTATATTCCTGACACAGAACTGCACCAACGCAAGTGTCTGAAGCATCAGTGTAAAGAATGAATCTTTTATTGGGGTTGATAGGAAAGTAAGGGAATGACAGTGAGACTTTCTTTTATTAAATCGAATGCCTTTTGACATTGTTCCGTCCATTTGAACCTAGCATGTTTCTTTGTGAGCACAACTATAGGTTCACTTATCTTAGCAAAATTTGGAACAAACCTACGGTAATATGAGCATTCCTTAACATTTGTAGGTGGGGCAAGAGTACGAATACTCTCTACTTTCAAGGGGTCTGAAGGTACGCCTTTGGGTGACACAATAAAACCCAGATGGTTAGATTCTGCTTTCATGAACTGACTTTTCTTAAGTGACAACTTAAGTTTATGCTTCCTTATTCTCTCAAATAGCTGGTTAATATGCCGAATATGCTCATCTAAAGATTTCGACCTGACAACAATATCGTCCATATAAAATGAACAAAAATCATCCAAACCATCCAAAGCCAAGGTCGTAAGTTCACAGAACCATGCAGGGCTATTTCTCAGGCCAAAAGGGGCTCAGCAGAAGTGAAATTGTCCCCTTGAACATGTAAATGCCATATAGTCCCTACTACTAGGCTCGATTCCTACAGCAAAAAAGCCAGCTTTTAAATCAAATATACTAATGTATTGGGCTCCACCTAACTTACCAAGGATCTGATCTATTGTAGGTAAAGGGTAAACATATGGTTTTGTAATTTTATTCAAACGGCGGAAATCTATACATACCTTTTTGAACTGTCCTTCTTATCTACCACCACAGTACTTGAACTGTAAGGACCTCTTGATCTACAAATAATACCTGACTCTTCCCATTCTCTGACCGCTTTATCTACTACCTTCTGGTCATTTAAGGACAACCTATATGGCTTTATTTTGAAAGGTGTCTTATCAGTAAAGTCAATTTTCATTTTCACCAAGTCACTAGCAAGCACTTGTGAGTCCTTCAATGCAAATACATCTAAATTCTTAAAGACTAATTCCTCAACTAACTTCCTATGGTTCTCCTCAGTGTGTATTTGGGATTTAATTTTGTCCTGACTGGGCATATGCAAAGCGGATGTTTCCTGCCTACTAGACCTGTTGATGTGACTTATTGAATGTTCTTCACATACATTAGACATAACTACTGCTCTGCCTATCACAAACCCTTCTTAAGCCTAATATACCTGTTAGTATAATTTGAAATACTAACTTTGAATTTTCCTGTCCTATCTAATTTCACCACTCACTCATCTAATTCTACACCAGGCTGATTACATATCATGTGATCATCAAAAGATTGCACTAACAACTCACTACCACCTTCAGCCTCAAAACTATCCTTGACCCTAGCACAACATACATATGATGTATTAGGAGCTACTGTCAGTGAACGATTTAGCTGACAAATTGAGTTTATATGTTTGTCCGCTACTAATGGCACATAAACACCCTTAACACGAATACAACCTAAGTCAAAATACATTCTTACTCCATTTGAGGTTAACCAATCATCCACTTATAAAATGTTTCTGTTTATTCCATCCACTAAAAAGAAAGTATGAGTCAATTTTAAACTCTTCATTTCAAATCTTAATTCAACTTTTCCTTTTAAAGATAAGACTGTTCCATCAACCGATTCTAGATGTGCTGAAGCCCTTTGTTAACCAGGTTTAAATATCAAATTATTATAAAATTTCCAACTTATAAGGGAGGTTGTTGCCCCTGAATCTATAAGACACCTAACTCTCTGTTTCCGAATTTTAATTAAACAACTATTTGGATTTCCCGTCAAATTAACTAAATATTTCTCATTTGATACTAGTTTATTGACCCGCGTATCGGCTTCAACATACTTGGGTCTATTAGGTTTAAACGTTTTGGACATTCTGCCCTTTTATGACCCTCTTCATTGCATTCCCAACAACTTATGTGATTTGTCTGATTAATACCCCCTCTCTCATTGGGCAGGTTATTGAAACGTCTGTCCGTATGTCTGTCCCTAATGTTGTAACATGTATGGTGTTCATCTGTTTCATAGTTTCTGTTGACCCAGATATTGGAGATATTGATGGTAAATAAGTTATTGTGAATAAGGTGTTTATTTGATTCTAAGATTTTTCTAGAAGGATGACTAATCATCTAGAAATTAAAAATGCATTGTCATAGAAGGTTCTAGAACCTTTGAGAAAAGTCCTGTATTTTCTAGAATTTTCTTTTCCATGCCATAGGAAGCTTTGAGTAGGTTCTGGAATTCAGTGGAATCATCCAGCAGAATGTAGAACTTTCCGGAACCCATGTATTGATTTATATTTAGCATATGATATCATAGATATTACTTGATCATTCTGGAACTTTCTTAAACAGTATATATAATAGTAAAATTTTCATAAGGGCATCTTTGAAATAATTTCACAATTTAAAAGTCTAAACCTTTTGTACTGAAACTCTACAGTGGAATACTGTGTTTAATTTTTTTCATTCTGGATTACTTTGGATTATTCAGTTTTGGATTCAGACTTAGTTTTCATTTGGATTTAACTTCAAAATCTGGGGATCAGAAACTGCTGAAAGACTTGTGTTGATAAATATTCTGAGGGACAGTTTGGACATACAAGGTATTGTAAATTAGACTTTCTTTGATTGTATAACTATTTTCCATTGCTAATAGTAAATGATAATTTTGTTTTTAATAAATTTTGTTAAATTTTAAAAGTGCTTTTAGCTGATTTTCCAAATAGCAAATTTTGGTTTCCTGAATTTGTTTCTAGTTATGCCTGGCACGTAACATTGTCATGTCTAGGATTCCTGTCATGTCTTTCTAACCTTCTCCTACGGTCATTATAGTAAATGACCCCTACGTGAATGGTCAATTTCCATCGATTCATGACCCCTAACATTATTATGTGCAGGCCCGTCTGGTCTCTTCTGGGCCGTACACCTTTGGAAAATTTGTTGTTCCCTTAAGGCTAGAGCATATGCCTCATCGAAAGTTCTAGGCCCACTACTTTCCACTTGGGCCCTAATGTTTTTATGCCATATTGCGGCTAAGAAAATACTCAGTAACTGAGACTCTATAATAGGTTGTATATATTCATTTTATTGTGGGTATGCTCGCTGCGCAGCACCTAGCAATCTTTCAGCAAAAAACTGGATATTTTCATCTTTGTTTTGCTTAAGGCTAACCAAAAGCTCAAATGCTTTCTGTCCGTCTAAAACGAGAGAAAATCTACTTGCCAAACTTGCTTTTAAGTGGTCCCAACCCTTGTGTTCCTCTGATTCTAAGTATCTTTTTATATAGTCCAAAACCAGTCCAGTACTAAATTGATAAGCAAGAAGTTGTTTCTTGCGGTCGTTTGCATGATTGAGAAAAGCCGCTTTCTCTATATCTTTGATCCAGTTTTCGTATAATTTTGGATTCCTATCAAAAACCTTTAATTGCCCAAAGCCAATACTTTTTTCTTTGTTTTCCATTTCCCCTAGGTCTAAACTACCAACCTCCACTACAATTTGTTTAGTACATTCGATCATTGTTTGATTGTGCTCACTCATGCCTTGCACAGTATGCACCAAGCATTGAGAATTGTCATTGATTGCCTTAGCTAATTCTTGGAATTCGGCCATATTGAATTAAATCAATTGAGTACAATAAAAGTGTAATTAAAAAAATGCTTTTAATTATTAATTATTATTTTTAAATAAAAAAAACCCAAAATTAACACCAATCTATTTCTTAACACCTTGTAAATAATAGGAAAAAAATAATTTGCTAAGGTACTATTTATCAAGTAGCAGATTAAACCTATATGACAACTAATATGATAACTGGCCAATATTTTAATTTTATTCAATGTATAAGAAAACCCAGATAAGTAGAATCAAAAGACTTACCAATGTAACTTCCAGCGACGTCTGTATGGTTCCAAAGTTCAATCCTGGAGTCACGGTTCACCAAAATAACAAATGTAGTACCACAGTCTTCACTGATCAAGTTCTATCCTGGTCATGCGTACCAAAATAACAAGTGTATTACTACAGTAAATACTGATCAATGTCTATACTGTTCCTCTGCGTTGTGTTCTTTTAAAGTCAATGATTAACAAACCCTGAATTCAAACAATTTATTTTACAAAGTCCAAAGTGGAGTGATTTATTTTATATAATTTAAATAGTATTTTTTAGAAACCAGACTGCCAAATCCTTTCCCAATTTCACTCTCTTTAGTCAAGACGAAAATTGAGATAGGAGAGGGTGCACCCCGGTTTTGAGGTATCTGCAATCCCATCATGCATTTCTCTGTTCGAGTAGCATCTGGCCACTCCATTGGTCATTGGTAGAAGGTTTGGTCAGTAGAGCCATTTCGATTGGTCGAAATGAGATTCACAAATATCTATGATCAAGTTCATTCCTTGCTATGCCGAATACCTTTAACTAATTTATGTTTTTATCCAATTGTCATTCTAATGACGCCTCACTATGACAAACGTTTCCATTCGAAACACAAACAGTGCAGACCTGATCAGACAGCTTCACTAGAAGCCAACTGTTCTGAATCTGCAGTGTACTGAAATATTGTTCAGCACAGCAAGGTTGGCCTATGCAACCTTTTACTTGAACTTTAAAGTCTCTCATTTATAACCTTCCAGCTAGCCGTATCAGTGTTTATCCGAAGCACTAAAACTGACTTGAAAGAGATTGTGATATTTCTAATAGGTTGACCCTTGTTATCTTCAGTTTAATGGAACGTCCACTTGAATGTTTCATAACCACAGAAATTGGGCACATACATGCCATTACACGAATAAAAAGTACCTACACACAAAAGTGTTACACAACGACAAATCTGGAGAGCAGTGGACATAGGAAGATATAGCGGGTGGGTGATTGTAGGGAGAAGGATAGAGACAAGCAATTCAATGTATTTAAGGGAAAATAGGAACTTATGAACAGCTGCTATACTGCGCTATTGTTTTCTGCTGCTACTGCGCTACTGCCAATTTCACAATGTGTTCTACTGCTAACTTCACAATAGGTTCTACTGCTACAGTAACTGCGTTACTGCGCTAATGCCAACTTCACAATATGTTCTACTGCTACAGTAACTGCGTTACTGCGCTACTGCCAACTTCACAATTTGTTCTATTGCTGATGTACTACTGCGCTACTGCCAACTTCACAAATTTATCTTACTGCGCTACTGCGCTACAGCAAACTTCACAAATTTATCTTACTGCACTACTGCGCTACTGCTAACATCACAAATTTATCTTACTGCGCTACTGCTAACTTCAAAAAAATATTTTACTGCGCTACTGCTAACTTCACAAATTTATCTTACTGTGCTACTGCTTACTTCACCCACGCACGCCGAAGATATATACTCAGAAAAACAATTGAAGGATATTGAAATTCTTTTGACCTTATAACAATTGAGAAAATAATTTTCAAACATAGTAACTTTATATCTGATAGTACTACCACAATGCAATTCACCAAAATGCAAAATGAAATTTACAGGTCATTGGTTAAGATACTGTACCACACCAAATGTACTGATCCTCTCTACCCAAAGTTCACAAGCAATAAATTTAGCGCTTATGTTTTTTGCTGCAACCTTTACCTGGTAATTGCTTATGTTCCAATTCCGACCACAGACGAGTTTTTACTCCCATTTATCAGCCATTGGCCCTAATAATTGGACAGCTTCTTCAGCTAAAATTCACAGATATGGCATACCCGAGCCAATATGGCAACAAATTGGCAGTAAAACACTGACAACAACTACAAAATTAGGTGCCATACTTTTGAGGGAGAGCAAGCAATGATTTTGGAGCCAGTCATTATGGAATGCAATCGATAAAAAATGGGCGTCAATCATTTTTGAACGTTTGTGACTTTCCCGTATAGAGGGCTGCACCATTTGAATTTGTACGGTACTTAAACCATTGCAGCGCGACTAAAATCAAGCATCAATTTTGATTGCAGACATCTGGAACTATGAAATGCATGCATAATTAGTATAGTTTTTATTGTATTGAATGTTAGAAATGGAACTGAACCTAAATATATTTCAATTGTTTTTGAGAGTATACACTGAACCGAAGTTCTAAGTAGCCACTTTTCAATTTCTTTTTTTCTGACTAAGCCCTAGTGATATTGAAATGAATTTTTGCCCAAGTATGTGCATTGTACTGGACTAAAGTTAAGCGGTGTTTCGGAAGAGCTTTCTCTAGCTTCACGGTTTTTGGGTTCAAAAATGCAAATATCAATTTTTTGAAGAAAATAAGCGTTTTGAGTGCAGATTTTTTCAAATTCAAGTATAGGTGATTGCAAACCTGCCTAGTCGACTTGAAAAAACACCAAACACTTGACATTTTGCTTATGACTGTTTTTTTAGGAATTTTTAAAAATTGATAATTTTCCAAATTTTCCAAAATTTTCGGAAATCATCAGCTGCACATACTAAAATCATTGTATGTGTTTTATTTTAGGTTAATATGTTTGACAAAACACCATGCAACTTGATGAGCCCATTTGCGAACGATATTTTTTACTAAGTTGGTATCCACTTCCGATTTTAACGTGAAACTTTAAAGGTCATTTATATGGCATTTGTTAAAGATTGTTTTAATTTTTAAGCAGAACAGTGACGCCAATTCATAATGAAGCACCCCTGAAAATTGCACTGCTGTGGCGCAGATAATAAAGCGTACAGAGCAATGCAAAGTAAGTATGCAAACTGCATGGTTAAGCTAAATTCCTTTGATTAAGTTGTTGACCGTGGCTGTCTTTATGTTAATGTAGAAGAGAAATGGAGTGTTCAATTGTCAAAAAACTTTTGATTCTTTTCATCTTACATCACAGCTGTTATAAACATCTTAAAACTTATTAAAATATAAATGGATAACGTATCTGGTGAATTGTTTATACGAGGGCTGTTCAAATATGAATGCAAGTAGCTTCATAACTTTCTTCACATATATGCTACGACAAAATGTGATATCTTTCTGGAAAGAACTATTTGTCGCCTTTAAAATGGCACCAAACATAAAGAAATACTCTCTATATTTCTCGAGTTACAGACGCTCATATAAAGATCATTCCTATATACTGAAGTTTTTTTAAGCAAATTGCAATGCACGATTTGGTACATGTTCGGATATAGTGTCATATCTTTGTAAGTTTGAGACATAATGGCACCAAATTTTAGATGCAAGTTTAAGGTACATTGGCAAAGTTGCTTGCAGGAAATAGTTTATATAATCCTGTTTCGATATCGAGTAAACAGACACGTTTGTGACGTCATTAATTTTATGATAAACGTTATTTTGAGTTTTCTACCGGTGATGCAATAATGCACACCGCTGTGTCTTTTTCTTTGCTTTTTGCTTAAAACATGCTTAATATGTCATAAGGGAGTTTTCACAACGCTCCGTCGTCTATTTACAGAGTTATAACATTTTATATCATTTTACAAGCATTTATCTGCTTCTTAATGATATGTTTACATTAATTAAAATATGTTCAAAATGTCTAGTCCTCAAGACCAGGTGAGTAATTTTATTGTAAATAATGCCTATTTTGGTAAAACTTAAAGTTAACGTTCAAATTTAGATGAAAGCCGCAATGTTATGACAACAAAATTAAGTTTAAGTTCTATAACCCCTTCACTTAAGGCAGTTTTGACTTAATAAAAATGCTTTTCAGCGTTTAAAAATTACCAACTATCCGCTTTAATGATTTGTAGCAACAACTCAGTATGAGCGATCAACATATTGTCTTTGAGTTAAAACTAGTTTAAATGTTGCTTCGTGTATTTGTTAGAGTTAAGCGTGACTGAAAACTGAAAGGTGGTGTTTTGTTTACCATTAAATTTGCAAACATAAGGAGACTTTAGTGAAAACGATTCGATGTAATTCAACAAAAACATGTCAGATTTTCACAACTTTCACAGAATCATAAGATAAGTATATTGGGATACTTCCTTAAAAATTTCAAGAAATTTCACCCATTCATCAAAGAATTATACGCTCTTCTATATCACTGGTATATGTTCGAAGCATTGAGTTTGTTAGTATACTAAGGTGACCCTCATTCAAGGGGATACAACTCGATAAGAATACCGTATTTTTCTATAAGTCTGGTGCCAGTTTAAAGGTGACATATAGCCCTTTATAGAAACATATACCATTTTGTCGTAGCATATATGTGACGAAAGTTATGAATCTACTTGCATTCATATTTGAACAGCCCTCGTATCACACTAAAAAGTGTGACTTTTTGAAATGATGGTACCTTTACTCGGACCTCGTCTGTGCAAGGTCTACCAGTCATTTTGAAATGACATCATTTGCAGAGTCTCGACAGAGCCTTGGATCTTTTGATAGAATTTAAATTTTGTGAGAGCGATTTTTACTTTCTGAACGGGAGCAAAAATTGTATGGTGGCTACTTATAACTTCGGTTCAGTGTATTTAGATGCTCAGTCAGCTGTGAAATTATGTTAATAATAAAGGCCAGGATCCGGTTAATATTTTCAAGCAATACTAAGCTTTAAATAGGCATTGTAATATTGGTCATATAAGCCTGGCGAACTTTTTGTGGGACAAAGGCAAACAGTGCAGACCCAGACCAGTCAGACGCTGTGGAACGTGGTCTCAGGGTCTCCATTGTTTGCTTGCAGAACGTATAATTAAAATTTGAATAAAATGAAAAAAAATCCAACAGCCTTTTAAATGGTAATGGACTGGTCCTATCGATAAGAGTGGGAAATTCCACTCGGCTTAAATGGGTTAAAATATCAAGGGTAAATACAGAACTTTTTTTTATTGTTTAACCCTTTCACATTCTGATGAATTTTCTCATACATAGGGTATTCGCTATGTGCTATTCTGGCAAGCAATTTGTGGATTCCAGCCCTGAGTACCAACGCTTTATTTGAGAACAGAAAGAGAAAAGATGTTCGAATTTTTAGAACAATTACCGTCAACAAAAAGGAGAGTGAACAGTTTATCTCAGGCAAGTCAGGTCAGAAGGCGGTTCAGACCGTGATTCAAGTACTTTTAAATTATCACAGTAAAGTCTTAGTTCCTTGTCAGGTTAAGAGTCCGTCAAAATGTGCAACAAACATGGACAAATGATTGTGCTATTTTCAGTTTTGTTTTATATGCTGAGCATTTGTGCTGGACGTAAGAATGTATTATTTCTTGTTGCGGACGATCTCCGAGTGCAGCTTGGATCTTATAATGGGAACAATTTTGCATCACCTATTCATCCAAAAATGCACACGCCAAATTTGGACAAATTGGCGTCAAAAAGTTTACTCCTAAAGAGGGCTTACGTTCAACAGGCGCTATGTGCACCTTCCAGGACGTCACTTCTTACCGGACGTCGTCCTGATACTACTCGTGTTTACGATCTTGACAGCTACTGGAGAAATGTTACCGGTAATTTTACAACTATTCCACAGTATTTTAAGGAACATGGGTATAAATCTATTGGTATGGGTAAAATATTCCACCATGGAGAATCATCAGGGACAGATGACCCAATATCATGGAGTACCAGATATTTCTATCCACACAGAACAGACTGGGAGAAAAGCAAGGCCAGATCATGGAAGGCTGTTCCTGATTCTCAGTTAAAGAATAAACCCCTGGTAGACAAGCAGGTAGCTGACAATGCTCTCTCCGTTCTACAAGCGCTAGCACAAGATAGTAGATCGGGAGGAGCACATCCCTGGTTCCTGGCTGTAGGCTTCATGAGACCGCATCTTCCGTTCGTTTTCCCGGCATCAATTTTGCATTATTACCCGCAAAGTAACATCAGTTTGCCGGACAATGGATACGCACCTGTCAATATGCCCGACATCGCTTGGTCCCGATATAATGAACTGCAAGAATTCCATGACGTTGGAAACATGAATCTTACAGGCTATATAAATACAACTATTCCCGATTGGAAAGTGTTGCAGCTTCGGCGTGCCTATTATAGTTCTGTGACTTGGGTTGATCTACAAGTGGGTCGTGTTTTAGACGAACTGGAAAAGCTCGGACTAGCAGACAATACCATTATTTCATTTTTCGGGGACCATGGCTGGCAGTTGGGGGAACATGGCGAGTGGTGTAAACACACCAACTTTGATATAGCAACTCACGCACCGATGATGATTCGTGTTCCAGGATTGACAGATTCCGGAATAGAGACGGAAAAACTTACGGAATTCGTAGACCTGTTTCCGACTTTGGTCGAAGCTGCAGGATTGCCAAGTCTCCGAGTTTGTCCGGATAACTCGCTTCATGTTCGTGTTTGTCGAGAAGGATCAAGTCTTGTGCCTTTAATGAAGAATTCACATGCCAACTGGAAAAATGCCTCGTTTTCGCAATATCCAAGGTCGTTGCATGGTCACAAAGCAATGGGTTATACCATCACAACGGAGAAATACCGGTATACGGAATGGGCGAAGTTTCATTATGCGCCGACCTATAGACCAGACTGGAGAACACTATATGGTGTGGAGCTGTACGATCACAGTAAAGACCCTGAAGAAAACACGAATAGGGCGCAATGGCACACGTATGCCAATATACGACAGGAACTTAGCCGACAGCTCAGAGCTGGTTGGAGAAACATATTACCGGCAGCGTCTCACTCTGGCCAGCCTGTTGTCGTAGGTTAACCAACACCTAAAAACAATTTTATTTGTATATTTATTTTAAATTGAATCGGCATCTAGCAAAAGATACAAGTTGGAAGTGTGCTCATCGAAGACTCAGATCAGCCTGCGCGTCCGCGCAGTCTGATCAGAGTCCTCATGGGCACTCTGTGTACAACCAATGGCCTAACGTTTCTCCAGGCGAAATGCTAAGCCTCTGGTCAGACAGCCCGGATGCGCAGACTGGTTTCAACCTTCACTGTGCGCACATGTCAACGTGTACCTTATGCTAGATACCGACTTATAGTATCATGCTGGTAGTGTGGACCCACTGTTCATTAAATTGGTCGCTAGTGGAAGTTTCCAAATTATTTCAGTTTTTGAACATGTCTTTTAATGGAAGTAAGCAATGCAGATATTGTTGAAATGCCGCATCTCATCTGTGTCTAAATTGTTTGCTATCCTCACACTTTTGGCACGCGCGTCAAGCTTAATGGGAAATTACATCGGCACAAAAAGGGTTAAATGCTAAAATTGTGACAAAAGGTAGAATCTTCACCGATACTCTACTTCAAGAACTGTTGTGTGAGCAAGCAGCTAAGGCGCTGATTAGACTGTGAGAAAGAAATGCTCATCTGGGGTTTCACTGTTGACAGTACATGCATCATTTAAAAGTACCATTTGGTATTATTTAAGTCCCATTTTGTATGATTTGACATAAAATGTTCTTATCTTTTAACATTGCCATGATAAAAATTTCAATGGTCATGTGTTTTCTGATTTTCATATTTCTCATTTTGTAGCTGTCAACTACGATTTTTGAATAGCAACGATCACATGCACAAAAGCTGAATAGGAACATGCTCATATGGATCAACAGGTTACATAATTCATTTATTACTTAGTCTGTATGATTTGACAAAGGTTTCAATATGTTCTACATTTTGTTTGATTTGATACTTTATGTCCCATCAACAATATTTCAGTTAAACAGGGACGGGTCTACCTGGGTTGAACCAGTACTAAGCTAGGATAAATGTGTCTTGCTCAAGTGACACATGTGAGGCTCGAACCCGTGGCCCCTCGGTCTCGAGTCAAACGCTCTCGAGTCAAACACTCTACCACTGCGCTCCCCATATGTTCTACATGTACATTAACCCATTTAAGCCTAGAGCGTCCTTTTTCTGTGACATCGGCAAACAGTGCAGATCCATATTAGACGCCGAAAATGCAGAATGATCTATTAAAATTTGAATAAAAATGAAAAACACCATCAAACAACCCTTAAACTGGAAATGGACTGGTCCATTTGATAAGAGTGGGAAGTTCAATTCGGCTTAAATGGGTGACCAGTACCATTGGTCCAGATAAGCAAACGGTTTAAAGCGCAAAGTTGTGATTTATATTTTAATCAGTCTGTCTAAACCTGTTTTAAGCTCTCAAAAACACCGCCACATTGAGACGGTTCTTTTGAGAAGAACGTCTCATTAAAACTGCATAGTCTGTAACTTTTGATCTTTTAATTTTAGAACCAATGTTTCTATTTTTCAAGAACACAGCAAAAAACTAAAATTCCGGCATACATTTTACCAATTTCGTCTATCCTAACAAATTATCAGTATCAAAAAAAACAGCATTTATGTTAAAATTAACTGTCTATAATTATTGGAGGGACGCAAATAATTACCAAAAAGAGAAAAACACACCTGTTTTTATGAGATAATTCACTTTTCCGTGCAGTTTTCAGCTATAGTAAACAGATTTATTGTGAAAACATAACTTAATTCTACTTTTACAAATGCTTAAAAAAAAATAAAAAAAAATAAAGAAATACTCATAGTTGCAGACTTAGTCTCTTTAAGACGTTTCATTTGACCACCCGCAACCAGGGACTTTCTATACCGCAACATATACTCAAACAAAAAAGAAACGTCCGATTTTCATGGCACTGTATCTTTCGATCCAGTTAAGATGTCGCAACGAAAATAAAAACAAAATGTTTATCAAACGTCGGACACACAAAATTGGTAATTTTTTGATTTTTATCTTCTTATCTTGAAGAGTTATTGAACCTAATGTGCACACAGCTTTTTTCATTATCATCAGGAAGTTAATCATCAACACTTTACACATTTTACGTTAAATGGAAGCCAGTAACGTTCGACGATAAAAAAAACATCTTAAAATCCCAAGTCAGCTTACTGAACGAGCGAAATAGCAGTTCAAAACCTTTAATTTACGAACTCAACTGAAATTACCTCCCTTTGAATTAAACAAATAACAATTCAAGAACTGCCAAATCTCCTTAACATCATTTTGAGACCGTTTTTTTTTGCCTTAATTTGTTGTGCTTGTTTCTAAAAACAATTACACAAAAGAGAATAACAAAACCTATGGCTGATGTCGGGCATCAAAGGTTTACTAAATCTGTGTTTTCTACCCCACCCCTTACTGCAAAATCATCAGAGAATTTCCATTATCAATTGTTTTGATGCTAAACTAATGTTGAATTGCTTGAAATTACGAAAAAAAAAATGATTTTGTTCGATTATGTTGATTATCAAAATGAAATTTCTGAGTATTTTCACGTACGCTCGTGATCGATGTTTTGTGACGTCAGAGTATGTTACAGATAAATGTCTGTGGTTGTAAAAGCAATGCATACAACTAGCACGCATAACATCTTACTAGAGAGTTTGCTCAGTGATGTTTAAATGCGCTTGGACGGATCGGGATTATGACGGACACACAAGCTATTGATGTTGTGACTTGATTTTAAGGGTACTCGTGTTCGCTGCTCTGTCAGCGGCTATACTGATTATCAAATGAATGTCTCTTAGGTGCAAACCGTTGCTAAATGATCAGAATTGGTAATGTGAAAATTTGAATGAAATGCGTTCATACATTTGGAACTGGCAGACATAAACGTCAAGCTGACATAATTTATTGTTTCGGTATATGTTACTAAAGACACAAATTTCTATATTATGCAACATAATGGATTAAAACTGATGAGATACATGTACTGCTTTCTTCCTGGTCTCTTTAAAATATGATGACTAAAGCACAAAAACAAAACAGAAAAAAAACAATCTTAATGTTTGGACCCCCATTGACAAAACATTCTGGATCCGTGCTTGCCTCATAAGACAGACAGTGGTCCCATACTGGAAAGTTAGTAATCAATTATATAGATTCTAGTACACAGGCACAATGTACGTATCTATAATACTAAATAAACGAATTACCGCATAAACTGAAAAATCGAGGTCATTTTCATGCTTGATTTCTTTACTGTTACTTTAAGATATTGCTTTCATTGATAATCTCGGTTAGGATGAGTTTTCATTTAGCATAGATTTAGAGAATTTTGGAATTAAGTGTGTTTTCTAAAAGAACTGCGCCCTCTGGCGAATGTTTCTATATTTAGTGTATGTCACGTTCATGGTCACGCGTCACTATTTTTAGATCGATTGGGTTTCCAATACAAACTGAATGGAGATGACCGAAGCGTTCCGAATTTTTGTGTATATGTCATATGTATATGTGTATTATGCTGTGTCAAGTCGGCCATATTATAAACAACAATGGGGAAAACGCCGCCAAACTCGCCAAAGAAAAAAAGATATGGCTGTAATTTTAAATAATCCCTTATCAAAACTGATTATTAGTCGCGGTAATCATCACACCTTTCTTCGACACGCGCTTAATAATCCTAAGTGTCAAGGTCGCTGCGCATAATGTACTGTTTACATCGATTGGCTTGGTCGTACCACTTATATCACGGTAGGCAATGACGCTATCAAATATTATTAGTAAAAGGCGCCTCGCTGAAGTTTTTCTGTGATTTTCTTGACGAGAAGAAATAAACATAACCGCATTTACAAGTATCAGCTTTTGTAAAAAGAAAATAAAAAAAAAATCGTCGGTTCCGGGTCATTTCGGCCCATGGTCATTTCGGCCCAATAATCCCTTTTTGGTTCTTAGAAAAAAATAAATCTCACTCCTAAAAAATTTGGTAAAATTGGTCCGCGCGGTAAATGCGAGCAGAAAATAACCATTTTAAGGGCGTCGCGCGCAATCTCACTCTTTAAGATTTCAAAAAGTTGACAGGTATGCAAATAACGAAGTAAGAACTACACCAAAATCACCACCTTAGAACGACCAGGTGCAAGCTACTGGTGAGGGCTTGAGGTTGAATTTGTTTTTAGCTCACCTTAGCAGCATATGTCAGCTTATAGGTAGGATGCCCATGGTCCGTTGTCGTCAACAATTTCAAACATCTTCTTCTCGGAAACCATTTGACCAATCAAAGACAAATTTTATGTGGAGCCTCTTTGGGTAGGGGGAACGAAAGTTTGTTTGTTGCATCTGGGTCACATGACCAAGATGGCCGCCACGCCCATATATGGTAAAAACCCTTCAAAAATCTTCTTCCCTGGAACCGGTGAACCAATTTCCACGAAACTTGGTATGTAGCAGTGGTGACTCTGCCCATCATACTTTGTTCAAATGATGACCTACGGTTGACCTTGACCAATTTTACAACAAGGTCAAATTTGTTAACTTAGGCTTTTCTACAGGAAAAAGTGAAAGCTGTTGATTTTTTCACAAATATTTCAGCCTCTGACCTGAAACCAACTGAAATAATGAAGAATTGTGAGTATTGAAGGCCGAGGTCATTTCTTGACCTTGGCTAAAGGTCATTTACGTATATGAAAATTAAAACTGGCTTTTCTCGGAAATTGATGGGCCAATCAAACCCAAATTTTATATGTTAGCTTTCAGGTACAAGCAGGGTTCCAGTTTGAGGGCAAATCGGCGAAATACTTCGCCCCAGACCGCTCCGTTTCGCCTATAATGGTCGTAAAAAGGGAAGTGTATTTCGGCATATGGAGGCGCGGTGGCTCAGTGGTAGAGCGTCGGACTCGGGACCTAGAGGCCCCGAGTTCGAACCCCACGACCGCTGTGTAGTGTCCTTGAGAAAGGCACTTTCACCTTCCCAAAGTACTAATAATACCCAGGAAGAAGTGGCTCCGTCTCAACATGACTGAAAAATTGTTTACCGGAACGTAAAACACCAATCAATCCAAACCATTTCGGCATCAGTGTTCCTTTTCAGGCCATTTTGGGGGGCGAAATTCGGCCCCACTCCCAAAGGCGAAACACCTCCTTTTTCCCAATTGGCACAGTAAAATTCCCAATCAGAAGTTGGAAGAAAAATAAGGAGAAAAAGTTTGTTTTTTAACCACGAAAAGTAACGACATTTCCAGGTTTGCCTTTGAAGAAGATAATTTGGTATACAAAAATTTCCTTAAATATTGTATTCCTTTGCATTTTGAGTGTGAAAACCACTCATTTATTGGTTTGGGCAGCTACCACTTAAAAAATTGCAGACTAATTTTTCCGACATTGTCCCTATTTTTGGACAGTACCAGTAACCAACACAACACTAAACTATAATAATCAGCAGACCTTAGTATAAACTTAAATTGACACTAGCTTTAAACAAGTACAGACTTTTATGGGGGGGGGGGGGACTCACAAAACAGTAACAAAACAAACAGAACTTCTATAAAATAGTTATTTACTACCATTGATGGCAACTAGAGTTATGAAAGTTCAAGACACCTTTCTCTGACTCACGCTCAATAATCCTAAGTTTCAAGGTCGCTAAACAGCTTACATTGATAGGCTTGGTCGTACCACTTGACGCAGTAGGCAATGACGCTATCAATAAAATCTGTTTAAAAAAGTGCATTGTTCAGAAATAAGAACCTGGATTTGAGCGATTTTTGGCATTGTTTGGAGGAAAACAAATATAGTTAAAGTCACCTCGCTGAAGATTTTTAGTGATTTTCAAGATGAGAAGATATAAGCATAATCATGTTTACAAGTATCAGCTTTTGTAAAAAAAATTAAAACTCGCCGGTTTCGGGTCATTTCGGCCCATACCTATTTGGGCCCATGGTCATTTCGGCGACTAGAATCGCCAATACAAGTTTCAGATTTCATAAAGCTGTGAAAAATTAACACACATGAAAGGGGGATACAAGTTTCAGCTTTTTTAAATGCAAAATAAAGGTAAATTGACAATCATGAAATATTTCCGCGCTTGCGTGGGCTCTTTTCTAGTATCATCAATAAAGATAAATGTAGTAACAAAGCATTTCAGTGGCCTCTTTACGACCCAATCAGGGGCCTCTTTATGACCCCATCAGAGATGTCCCTTTAAATTCATATCTAAGCCCGAGTCAAAACCCCCACTAAATAAAATCAAGAACATCAAAATAATTATTTGAAGGATCAGTCAGAAAACTATATATAAACATGGGGCATAGAAATCCCTGCCCCATGCAAACAGCTTTTATTCCCATCAAGACAAGTCTTTGATTTTAGGGATAAAGTAACGTTTAATTTTGATATTTACTGCTGACCTACTTGTTGACCTACTTTATCTGCGAGTGGTGGCTCTTCCTGTTTCAGATGATAGAGGACAAGAATGAAAAACTCCTAAATGACAGGACGTAATGAAAACAGTGCAAACATTAAGACTAATAAGCGTTGTTTTCATGATCATATACATTTATCTCTTCCTAAAAGTAGCAAATCACATTGAACATGGATATCCGATATTGGACAGTGTTGCAGTCAGTGAGGTCAAGCCTATTGCCCTCAGAACGGTTAAAACTCTGTGGAGTTTTGATCGTTCTGAGAGCAATAGTCTTAAACAGGAAATGGACGGTTACAACAAGAGACTAGAAGGGGTAATAGCAGAGCAGATACAGGCGAAAAAGAAGCCCATTTTGACATTGTTTACAACATGGGTGGATCACCCAGAGAAGAACTTAGTTCACCAACTGACAATAAGAAACTGGGCTTCATTGCGACCGTACGTGATACCAGTAGTGTTTACCAATGACTCAACAGTTGCAAGGCAATGTCAGATACAGGGCTGGGAGGTGCGTTCTATAACTGCAACTGCAGCGGATGGAGTTCCTATATTGAAATATATGTATTTAGATGTCATGACCAGTTATGAGACCAAGTTCTACGCGTACAGTAATAGTGACATTCTATACACGAATTCACTGATAGAAACACTTGTGCCAGTGGTTGAAAAGTTCGCCGCTGATATTGATAAAAGTCATCCGCTTATCATTGTTGGACAAAGGACAAATGTTGACAATGTAACAGAAGTAGATAGCTCAACATGGATTAGATTATGCTCGGTTGCTAAGTCACGTGGAACATTGTTCAGACAGGATGCACAAGACTATTTTATCACCACAAAAGCATACCCTTGGCGAGATATCCCGCCACTTGTGATCGGCAGACGAGCATACGATAACTGGCTGGTGTATAATGCTCTTAGAGAGGATCATATTGTGATTGATGCCACAGGAACGCTTTTAGCCGTTCACCAGACAACAAAAGAAGGAAATTTGGAAAATCATAAATATGGGAATAATGAATACAATCATATATTGTTAACAGATCTTTACAAGAAGAATGTTTCCCAGATGTATACAGAGGCTGATTTGGGATGCGTTGAGAATTATACTAGATATGCTGATGGGCCTGCTGTTGTCTTAAGGAGAATTGTTCCAAGTAGGTGTTCCCTTGCTATTGGAAGACAATGTAAAAATGGTGCGTGTCTGAATGCAGAGGAAAATAAGCCTGTGCTCTCCTTTGATGTAAGCCAAATACAATGTATCGATGAATAGAGCCGAAGCCTGGCCCCCTGGGTTATAAAACTTTTCTCATGCTCAACTCAACAGAGCAAGAAATTACAACTGCTCTAAACTAAAATACCGACAAATAAAGAATTTTCTTGCATTAAGTCTCTCAGATGTTGTATTTACCATGCTTATAAATGTTAAACTGTCAACAATTTATCATTTATGAGCAGAGTAAATTCCGTGCTCAGTTGAGTTGAGCATGAATTTTTTTAATAACCTTTAAACCAGTACTAAATGAGCCAACACACGTGATTTTGGTATTTATTGAAATGTCGAGCAGCAAAGGCTCTGGTGAGCCTGTGCAAATGCACAGGATCACCAGAGCCTTTGCTTCTCGTGTACACAAAGTGTGGATGTAGATTAATATGCAGACCAAAATTTAGACATCTAGTCCCGCTTGATAAGTCAGCATGAGTTGCTCAGATGTAGCTTTTTTGAATATGCGATAAGTACAAAAGTCAACTTACTGGTCCAAATGTATTAAAATACATGTAACTTGATGATTATTGCATTGTACTTATTTATACCAGTTCACAGGACTTTGGTAATTTTCGCATCTGCAAAACTCACTTATTAAAAATGCATGGGCAGCTATCAAGTGGGGGCTAGAGCTAAGTCTTTATCTACATCTTATCTTTGTGTGTGAGGTGTGAAGGCTCTGACAAGACTGCATGTTTGCCCAGGCTCGTCTGAGCCTTAGCTTCTTACATATGCGATAATTTCCAAAATTTCGCTACTCAGCTCATGTCCTAGACTGGCTCCAGTCCTTAAAACAATTTGTTCATCTATGAGTTATATCATAAGCTTGTAGCTAGTTTCAATCTAATGGCTCTGTTTAAAACAGTCTACTCATGTCCTTGCTCTGGTCACCTCATGAGATAATGATACGTGTGGCATTTGTGTACAGGCCAAACCATAACATCGTAAGGAAAAGACACAGAACGCAGACAGCCACAGCACAGTTCTGATGTTTTCGTTAACTATAAAGGACACCAAGAACAACATCACGAAACAAGGACCAAACATAAAACCCCTACACTCAATGGGAGCAGCAATGAACAGTGAATACAGTCTAAATGCTATGTCCCTTCATCTCCTGAATTCCGTACAGTGTGCATTTAAGCAGCAACTACTCTGACGAAACTTTAGCTTTCTTACTTATTGTCCAGTTTTGATATCCAGTAGAAGTAAGTAAGGGTGCAAAGATCAGGAATTGATACAATCAAGTACCACATCTGACCCAGGATACCAATGGGAAAGTGACAAACTAATAGAAGACACCACAAACGAGAGCAAAGAGGTGAGCCCTTTCCCAGCAGGTGACCACAAAGCACATATAAATAGACGCGCACAAAGACATAGCAAACACAAGACAGAACAAAAACATAAAAGATCCACAAAAGTAGTACCGCCTTGGAACGATCAGTAAAATATTTACTGGAGGGCTTAAACCGGTTTAACGGCGCCAACCTCACCCTTAATTCAGATGTGGATCAAGACACATAGATATTTGGTTTGCATGAAAGACCCCTAACTTATCAATGCTCAATGGCTCAAACACTGATGGCTCATTTAAGTTGCTTGGCTAGCACTATCATCATAGTCCCTAAAGTTCAAATTATACGTAAACCATCCTAGATAGCTGGAACTACCCTTGGATATAACCAATGTTTATGGTCCGTAGTTTATTCGAGCCATTGAAGTAATACTTGCATTAAAAGGCTTGTTTTTAAAATTGCTTAGAGTTTACACTGCAGCTGCATGGTAAACGCTTTGATGGAATTAGTCTGAGGCTTCATCTACTTCCTAACTTTGCACTTGTGAGCGGACAAGTCTCTAGCTAGACTGCATAGTGTCACAGCCTGCTCTTCGGATGATCCCCCTAAAAGAGCTTGGTCAATTCATTTATATGTGTTGCACAGGCTTTTTAAACATTAGATTTTGGTAGACATCACAATGTTGGTTAATGAGACTGCGCATCCCAAAAGCCTTCACCTTTCAAACACACAATTTACCCTTTGTAGACTATAAGCCTCTGAATGGGAACTTTGGCAAATAGTGAAGACCCAGATGAAATGCTGCATACTGCAGCATTTCTTCAGGGTCTGCACTGTTTGCTAAGGCGTAATTGATCTTAAAAAATATACAATATTTTTGGAAATTATAATATTTGCTTATTTTTGTTTATTTTGTATTGTTGCTTTACGTCCCAGTCAACAGCTATGGTCATTATAATCCGTTTCTTGTTTACTGTCGTGAGTTGGCTCCCGGTACCGCTAGTTTAACAGGTGACCGGGCCCAGGGCGACGACAGTAAATATGATTCGCACTATACTGGACGGTCAGTTCACCTAACCATACTGTTTCCTGGGCAAGCTTGAACAAGCGCTTAACCAATTCTTCGTGCAAATACTCTGCTCGTAACTGACAAAAAGCCTTCTTGAATGATTCTTTTAGTTATATGGAGGATAATGACCGTAGAAATTATTTCATGATCAATCTCCACGAAAGTATTGGACCGGGCCAGGATCGAACTTGCGACCCCTTGATCTGCAGCCAGACAAGCATCTGTAGCCAGACACGTTACCGACTGCGCTACGCGGTCCTGTTAATTATAACATTTGAGCCCTCAATATATAAAATAGAAAATTCAGTTGGTCTAAAAATGGTCAAGAAATTGAGGAATATCCAGAACATCAACTAGACATCCTTATTCTTGCACACAGGAAAAGGATATATGAGATTTTACCCTGGGATACAAAATCTTATCTTATTGTATATTTCTAAGATCAATTTTGCTTTAGCAAATAGTGCAGACCCTGAAGAAATACTGCAGCATGACGTTACCTGACGTCTTACCCAGGATGTCAAGTAACCTCAACATGTGACATTCCATCTTAGCGTATTCAGGGACTTGTCTGGAAGCTTATTTTACAATAAACTAGAGGACCTGAAGGTCCTGAGGCGCTCACTTGATCTCCTTAATAATGTTAAAATAGGTCAAGGTCAACTACAGCTTATAATGGAACAAAATTTGTTTTACCGTATATGGGGGTTGCAGCCATTTTGGCCAAGTGACCTAAACAATCTAATGAATAATCCATCAAACAGCCCAGTGATTTTTGAGAAAAGGATGTTTAGATAGGTGTGTGGCAGTCCAAATTAGTGGCCTTGGATAAAAATTCACAGGCCAGCTTGACATTTGGTACTTAATATAAAACCATTGTCTCAATAGGTTTAACTATTATGAATTCGGCTTAAGCATTTATAGAAAAATGAACTGGACATTTTAAGATTTTCTCCATATAAATGAAATGCATTAGGAATCAAATTTGACCATGCCATAAAGTAGGTCAAGGTCAACCTAGAATCATCATTTGTGCAACCCTGGTAGGACCCACATCTCCAATGCTACATACCAAGTCCCAAAGCCAATGGCCTTTTGGTTCCAAAGAAGAAAAGATTTAAAGAGTTTTTACCATATATGGGCATGGTGGCCATGCTAGTCATGTGACCATAACAATTTGTATAAGTTTTGGCTAACCAATCATAAGGAGTTGTCTAATGAAATTTGATTTCAATTGGCCAAGTGGTTTCCGAGAAAACTATGTTTTAATATGTTGACCAATATGAGCGACCTTGGCTGAAAGGTCAAAGGTCAACCTTGACTCTGAAACTTACTTATAGACACTAGATTGAATATATCAAGTGAGAATAATGACTTTGGCTTCCAAAGTATCCAAAACATCAACTTTTCAAAAAAATTCCCATTCAAATGCATTGGGAAGCAAACTTGACCTTGATGTTAAGTAGGTCAAGGTCAACCTAGGATCATCATTTGAACAAACTTAGTAGGCCCCACATCCCCAATGCTACATACCAAGTCTGAATGTCACTGGCCTTCTGGTTCTGAAGAAGGAGATTTTCAAAATGCTTTTTCCATATATGGGCGTGGCGACCATCTTTGTCATGTGACCAAAATATTTTGTATAAATTTTGATTAACTTATCATTTGAAGTCTTCACGTGAAATTTGAGTTCAATTGGGCGAATAGTTTGTGAGAAAACTATGTTTTAATATATTGATGGGACCACAATATGAGCGACCTTGGCTGAAAGGACAGAGGTCAACCTTGACCTTTGAAACTTATTTATAGCCATTATATCATTAGTTTTAACATATCAAGTAAAAATAATCACTTTGGCTTTAACACTATTCAAAAAAATCAACTTTTCAAAAAAAATCCCATTTAAATGCATTAGGAAGCAAATTTGACCTTGACGTTAAGTAGGTCAAGGTCAACCTAGAATCATGATTTGAAAAACTTGGTTAGCCCAACGCCCCCAATGCTACATACCAAGTCTCAATGTCATCGGCCTTCTGGTTCTGGAGAAGAAGATTTTTAAAAGATTTTTACCATATCTGGGCATGTGACCAGGACCATTTGAACAAACTCGTTTCCGCGTCATAAGGAGTCTCCATATGAAATTTGAGTTTGAGTTTGATTGGCCCAGTGGTTTCAGAGGAGAAGATGTTTGAAAATGTTGACGGACGACGGACTGACTGGTATACTATTAGTTTACTCATGAGCCTTCCGCTCAGGTGAACTAATAAATAAATAAACGTGGTCAGCAAGAAAAAGAATCCATTATTCATGTAAGGGTAGGATAAAAAATTCCGTCCCACTGGGTCACCGCTTGTCATCACTCGGCAAGCCTCGTGATGCCAAACGGCGATCCTCGGGATTGATTATTTCTATCTTTAGATTACCCTCACACTCATGATAGATTCTTATATTCTAGCCCAACTCCATTCCTATACATGTAGTTAATGGTATAACGTACGGGCCTCATTCCTAGAAAACCTGTCCTCAGGGTTTCCGAATGAGTAGAACTCAAAAGACTCTGCCCAGCTATTTTTGTTTGTTTGTGTGATTTGATTCTTTACGTCCCATCAACAATATTTCAGTTATAAAGGGACGGGTCTTCCTGGGTCGAACCAGTACTAAGCTAGGATTAATGTTCTTGCTCAAGGACACTACCCAGTGACGCCGGTGAGACTCGAACCCGCGGCCCCTCGGTCTCGAGTCAAGCACTCAACCACTGAGCCTCTGCGCTCCCTGCTCAGCTATAAGCGAACAACGAAGGCACTGATCAAATTGCAGGAATATGCAGGCTGGTTTACACCTTGACTATGAACAGTCAAATATGCAACAAAGTCCGTTGTTCTTGCATCGGAGCCCAAATACATCAAGTCCCATTGTTTTGTGTGGCAGTCAACAGCTATGGTCATGGTGAGACAGTCAGATAACCTTACCAAACATTTCCGGGCAACTTAAGACTAAGCATTTAACCAGTACCCAGTGTACATATTTATTTTTTTATCTGACAACAGCCCTTCTTGATTCAGTGAAGGGAGGGAAGGTTAAAAGAAAGTATTTCATTATCAATCCCCACTTAAATAAGGAGCTTGCATGGGATCCAACTCACGACCCCTCCTGGATCAGTTATCAGACTCCCTACTGATTGTACTACATGGCCCGGCATATTGACGCTGCAAGTGATTACGCAAGTTTGTTTTTGCATATATCTTTATTCACCAAGTATTGCACATTTGAGCCATAGTCCAGCAAAGGGTGCAGGTTGGCATGTACACCCATCAAAACCTCATATCAAACTGCGGATCTATGCAGACTGATAGTCTTCAATGGGTATTCTAAGGGTAGCCAAGGGTCCAATGTTTCTTCAGGCAGTAAACTAATACTCTGATCAGTGTGTGGGAATGTGCAGACTTATTTGAATCTTCACTATATGCACGTGCCAACTTGTACTCTATGCTGGAATCCGGCTCATTTGGAGAATTATAAACAGATATACTTAAACACACAATTAAAACAACACTGTGGTCATACCACTACGGCAATTTGGGGTTCGTCACCCACTCCAGTGTTATAGTAAAATTACGGGTAAATAAAGGCTGACAAAAATGAGAATTTTTTAACATGTTTGCTTCGAGATTGCATTGTCTTGTTAATAACCAATGTGTAATTTTGCCAAAACGGAGATAAAATCTGATTTTAAATTTGTTTTTTACAGTTATGTTAAAAAATGTCAATTACGGTTTAATCATAATTATACGGTTTTGTCAATGATTAATTATCCAAGATGAAGAACCCGTAATTAGTCATTTCATTGCCTAGACATCGAACATTTTAGTTTTTGTATAATTTTAAAGCTAAAAGATTCAAATTGAATGTGAATTTGATGAACCAAAAACAATTGGAACCCAAGCATTTAGGGGCTTTTATCTGTGGTTAAATGAAGAAATTGAACATGATGAGAAAGTTACATTTACACCGGAATAAGTGATGAAACCCAAATTGCCGTAGTGGTATGACTACAGTGAACAATGTCAAGAGAAAACACTGGCCATACAATAGCTACTGTAATTACCCAAAATAATGAAAAGCCTCATTCCTAACATTGGTCCAGATAAGAGTTGTTATCTTTTTATCCAGCAGTTTAAACAAATGTGCCGTAGTATGTGATTTCCAACAATGTGGCCTTTTGACATGAATAGACTCAGACGAGCCTGTGCAGCCTCCTTTTAAGCTAAGAAACTGATGTTCGGTCAGTAGCTGAATACTCGTAGAATATTCAAGTGACTAGCAAAGGCTCTGATCAGACTGCGCGTATGCGCAGGCTGGTCTGAGCCATTGCTGGTCGCACATACTACATTGTTTGAAAAGACATGTCATGGCTCAAATGTGTGAGCTTTCAAAAGAGCGGTCTCCATAAACGGGTACTTTTGAATACCCACAATATGTGTTTTGGTTTAGAAGTAAGAAACGTCCTTGGCCAGCTGATATTTTTTTTGTTCTTATCGCATTTTCACAAAAGCCTCTTTCATCCAAGCCACTGCATCAGATTTCCAACAATGTGGTATGTGCGACAAGCAAAGGCTCAGACCAGACTGCGCATAAGCGCAGTCTGATCAGAGCCTTTGCTAGTGGCTAGAATATTATCTGAATATTAAGCTACTGACTGAACACCATTTGGAGTTTCTTAGCTCAGAGGGAGGCTGCATAGGCTGGTCTGAGTCTATACAGGGATAAGAACAGTCAGCCATTGTCAATCAGGAAAATATGTTGGTTGACTCCAAAATGGAGAAAAGCAATTTTTAAATCACTTATTAAAGGTTTAAAATCACAAAATATCAATAGAAACCAGTCAGTTTAAGCTTAATTTATATCTAAAATTGAGTTTAAAAAAAAAAAAAATTCAGCAAAAACAACTGTCTTTAAATAAATCATATGCCAGTGCTCAATCAGGAAATCCTGATCAATCCTGAACTTTTTCATGCCTGTCTATACTTTTCAAAATGCCACATTGTTGGAAATCTTATGTCACGGCTGAAATGCCCATACTGATGTATCCAGTGAGACTAGAAATTGAAATTTTGATCCTTGTCTTTATCTATATGCATACTTGTGTATGCAAGCAGCTATGGCTCTAGCAAGTCTGAACATTTACACAAGTTCACCTGACCTTTCCTCGCTAGACAATATGATATATACTAAACTCTCATGGCTCACTTTATGATACCCACGCTTACTAACCCATTTAATGGACTTGCATACCCTTATCAATAGGATGAGCCCATTTCCAATTTTAGGGGTGGTATTTCATTTTTTCCAAATTTTAATAGAGAAACTCGGGCTTCGCCCAGAGTTTTAACATCTCCCTCAGGACCTGGCCAATGTTAATGCATGAAAGCCATGATTGATCGCTATATGGGCCTCGTCGCCACAAAACCTGTCTTCTGGGGCTAGAAAATTGAAATTTTAACTGAAGCACGTTTAGAACGTCTCCCTGCCCTTCAATATAGTGTTGATTTTATTTTCTTGATGGGTTTCATTGTGGAACTTTGAAACTATTAGAGGGTCACTGATGAAACCTAAATGGCAGAAACTAGCTAGTCTGGCCCGGGAAATATGCACTCTCTAGTTTCAGTTCTTTGGTTCAGTCTTTGCTTCCAAAGGATACCCTTTAAAGAACATATTAGAAATGATACTTTCCAAAACGCTAATAAGACAGGCGCTGATCAGTCTGTGTGGATGCGCAGGCTGGTCTGCGCCTTTGTTGTTCGCAAACCCCGAAAACGGGTTTTCTCTTGTTGAGGCCCATATTATATCACTCTGATGTGTGTTTGCATTGGTTGGTTGTGAGAACATCTAAGGTAAATACAGAAACAGATAATGAATAATACCACTCTGTTGACCCTTTAAAAACATATTGATTCTCCCATCTGGTTTGATGCAATTATCTTGGGATGGTCCATTGTATGTATCGAGGGGTCACAGGTATTTATTTCCAAGTAATATTGTACTTCTTTCACTGAAGCTTGTCTTGGACAACAGAGCTGACCCTGATTAAATGTCACATTATGTGGCATTTCATCTGGGTCTACACTGTTTCTCAGAGTACCTGTTTGCAGGTATCTAGAATGAAAAGGGTTAATAATTCTAGTTAAAAGGTCACTTGTCTTTAGATAATAAAATAAATTAGTAAAAACTATTATTTTCACCTTTATTCAGGATTCCAAATCTGACATTCTAAGGAGAGTCAGACTCAAAATCCTGAATTCAGGAATAAGCCTGTAAACTTTTAACCTAAAGTATGATATAAAGGAGTCATAGGTTAGATTTTCCTAGTAGTTATGTCTTTTGCCCCGTAGATTGTTTTTATTTTTGCATTTTTGCAACCAAAGATAGACACCAATGAAATATGAGCCAGTACATGAGATTTCCAACAATGTGGTATGTGCGACCAGCAGTAAGATCAGAATCTTTGCTAGACGCTTAAGTATTCTAAGATTGTTCAGCTACTGACTGAACACAATTTGGAGTTTCTTAGCTTAAAAGGGGCCTGCAGAGGGCTGCCTAAGTCTACATGTGTCAAAATGCCTTATTGTTGGAAATCTCATTCACTGGCTCATATCACATTTTGAGACATATAATCTGGGTCTTCACTTTTTGCTTAAGCACCAAAGTACCAGCTTATGGGTTTCCAATATAAAGAGTTAAACAAGTATACAGTACTAAGCTGAACATGCATTCATTTTGTAAGCTCAGGCCCGTAGATAAGAGTTTTTTCTGGACCAATCATATGTTGTGGTTATGCAAAAGAACCATCTTCTGAGATGATTCTTTTGAGCACCCAAAACATATGCTAAAACTGATGGATAAGATAATATTAACAAATTCATGCTCAAATTTATCTTTATCTCAAACCTATATTTTGGTAGAGAAATGAGAAAAAAAATCTCAATCACACGCTCTTATCTGGAGTCTTACTTCATCGTAATCCAAACTCTTTGTATGCAACTGGTGAAACTTTATAGATGCTCAGGCTTGTCTGAGCTGTTACTAGCCGTCAACAACCTATTAATCACAAAATCTTTGTATCATTCATAAAAATGAGTTTTTACCACACAGAAAACAGCTAACACCAACAAGCATAACATGTTGTTTCATAGTTAAAGCAGTCAGACACACATTTCATCTATACAACCTTTACATCACAATACAGCTATACATCACAGGGTATGTTACATATTTCTCAGAAACAGACATGAGCTAAAAATAACATTAAGATATACTGTGCCCACAACCATAATGCTTGTGCATATGGGTGGTACTCTATTTCAAAACAAGGGCCATAACTCTGGTAATATTTTTTGGAAAATTTCAGTTCAGGTATTTCACTCACCATCTATGATCTGCCTATAAAGTACAGTGCAGTCCCCTTTTAATGCTATGTTTGGGGACCATAGAATTGGACCTTGGGGCCAATAGAAATGGACCATGTTATTAGTGAATCATTTTATAGAGGGACAATTTTACATAGGAACTATTATAGGAAAATGACCATTGGTCATTTCCCTATAATTATTCCTCTGATAAATAACATGGTTAAAAAATTGGGTGCCACAACATTCCCATGTTATATCAAAATCTGTGTTATAATGAAGTTGTGAAATTTAGAGGATATTTACTTTTTTGAGGTGAATACCAAATATATTTCATCGAGTGAGTTGAAATTCTCATGTTTTCAACTCACCAAATGAAATATATTTGGTATTTACCTACAAAAAGCAAATGTTCTTTTTGTTTTATACTTTTATAGGCTACATGCAATGACTCACCCACTGAAAAAGGAGGTGCTGAAAATGCAAAAAAGAAAAATTTTAGCAAACCCAAATAATTTTGGTACCAAAATATTTGTCACGTTCTAACTAAGGAAATGCATACCCACACTTGATGTTTTGGTTACAAATAAGAAAGTTATGGGCGTTTGAAGTTCAGAAGTGAAATAAAGTGAATGGAAAAGTCAGAGGTATTACAAAAAACGCTACAGTGAAAATATAGGCTGATATATCCTATCATTTCACTAGTGAATGATGTCACTTTTATATGTTTTTGATATGCATTGATTTCACTGCTGAGCATAAAAAAAAAAGAGAATGCACTGTATCAGGACTGAAGCTCTTACAGCTTATGACACCTGGAGTGAACAAGTAATGCATGATGGAGGAAAGGACAGATGGTATGAGATGAAAGGAGAGACAAGCCAAAAGCAATATGTAGTATAACCTGTCTTAAGCAGCCACTCAAAACTAGACAAAACAAAGATCTTAATGACAAATTGTAGCTTAATGAAGGTTGAAAGTATTGCAGAATGCTCCACTTGGAGCATTCTGCAATACTTTTGAGCTGCATTAAGCCATAATTGGTTTTGAAAACCAATTTCTGGTCTTTTTGAGAGGCCGCTTTAGACAAGTTTTACTGTATCCCCTCATTTTTTTTACGTTGGGGCTAAAACATACATGTTAATGATTATCAAAGAAATAACAGTACAGAATGCAATCAGATCTTTAAAGTCATCTACATATCTACATAGTATACAGAAAAGTCTCTGGCAAGACTGTGTAGATGTGTGGGCTTGTCTGAGTCTTAACTGCTCACTTTTGTAACAAGTATCAAAATCTCATCTGCCAAAATCGGTTTGTACAATAGCAAGATAATAATGTAATTTCAGGATGGATAAAGTATATTATCAATGACTGCATTTCAAGTTTTCGATATTCTAACCAATTGCACTCAGAAAAGAAAAATAAATGTTGCATTTTAACCATCCTGAGTGTCTTAGGGTTAAGGAATGTATTTCATAAAAATATGGGGTAGTCTCTGGTTTACCGGGTGCATTCTATTCTATTTGTTGGTTGGGGGTTTCTACCATATTAGAATCCGAAAATATCGTAACTACATGGCCTACAACTGATTAATTTGCCCTTTCACGAAAAGGAAGCAGGGGTGTGGGGGCGCAGCCCCCATTATTTAACAAGCAGAATGTTAAGATTTAGTCATAAACTGCGCCCAGTAAACCAGAGGTGCGCCACATCATGATTATGTTTCCCAAGAAATATCAGGAGTGAGATCTGCTATGCCTACAGCTAGCATGCTACCTGGAGGTGGGCCCACTGATATGGGTGATGTCCCGGCACTGCATGTTAGTCAAAACTCTAATTATGATGATATCACATTTACAACTATTGACTTTAAGATGTGTTTGCTCATTGATTATCATTGATATACCACAGGTTTAGATAAACAAATATTTTCTGCGTAAAATTGTAAATATTTTCTTACACATAATTTCTAGCATATGTTTTGGGTGCTCAAAAGAACTGTCTCATTGAGATGGTTCATTTGAGTAGCCACAACATAGGTTTTGGTTGAGAAATAAGAAAATTACTTTTCCGTTACCCACTCTTAACTGAAGTCCTGATATACTTTTTCATGTCACATGCATACATACCCACTTTTTATTTTATTTTAGCAGGTTTTCAAATGATTAAATTATCATATTTACATTTCCACTGCGAGTCTTAAAATGAACCTTTACATTTGAGATGTTGTTCATAGCTTTATGAACGGATCTATTTAGCCACGCCAACACACGCGCCTTTCGGGCGGACCAACATCAACGCTATCCAATAACGTTGTTTGTTTACTGACGTTTGTCTGACGGAGAGCGTGTATCATCATGATGTTAAACACGGGAATTTGGCTTTTTGGCTGTTCCCAACCCTCCGTTATGTCTAGTATAATTTCAAATATCCAGAAAACCAGCCAAGTTATATGAAAATTGATACTTGACAGAAAATATAACATATAAATATAAGTAATAAATTTGATTTTTGTCTGTTCATGAGATCATGAACACTTCGGGTCTCTTGATTAAATGTACAATAAAAAAAACAATTTACGATGAACTATATACTTTTATTCAGATTTATCTCAAATTCCTGAATACTGGCATCAATATTGATTGTTTACATATACAAGTTTGTAGCTACCGAAGTGCTAATGTTTTAAATTATGGCGCCACTCGATTTTCAAACTGAACATCCTTATTTTGTTTTGTTGCTTTACGTCCCAAGTCATCAACTATGGTCATGGCGGGACAGTCAGTTCACCTCGCCACACGTTTTTCTGGGCAAACTTGTTTACCTGTTGGATTTCTTTTGCTCCGGTATTCAGTTTAATTTACTGTTGAGTCCTTATCCTTGCTTTATCTCCTTGTTATATCTTGATTTATATGTTTTAGGAGATGATGCATTGATAAGTTAGGGGTCTTTCATGCAAACCAAATATCTATGTGTCTTGATCCACATCTGAATTAAGGGTGAGGTTGGCGCCGTTAAACCGGTTTAAGCCCTCCAGTAAAATATTTTACTGACCGTTCCAAGGCGGTACTTCTTTTGTGGATCTTTTATGTTTTTGTTCTGTCTTGTGTTTGCTATGTTTTGTGCACGTCTGTTTATATGTGCTTCGTGGTCACCTGCTGGGAAAGGGCTGACCTCTTGGCTCTCGTTTGTGGTGTCTTCTGTGAGTTTGTCACTTTCCCATTGGTATCCTGGGTCAGGTGTGGTACTTGATTGTATCGATTCCTGATCTTTGCAACCTTACTTACTTTGAACAAGCAGCTAATCAGTACTTAGTGCACATACTTTCACTTGTAACTGACTACAACCCTTCTTGAATCAGAGGAAGGAGGAGAATGACCGTCAAAATAATTTCATGATCAATCTCCACGAAAGTATGGGACCATGCCGGGATCAAACTGGTGACCACTGGATCTGCAGTCAGACTGGCATCTGTTGCCAGACATGTTACTGACTGCGCTACGCAGCCCGGTACTGAACATCCTTATGAAACGATGGAAAGTGTAATGTGATGATTTAGAGGAAAACAATACCCAAATGAACATAAACTTAAGTAATTGTTGTAAATGTATAACAAAAAGGTTATTTGACTTGTACCGAGATATATTTTGTGTGGACTCATTGTTTTTGGTGGACTCGACTTGCAGGCTCGTAGATTGCAAAGAACAATTCGTCCACAAAAACTATATCTCCATACAAATCCAATAACCTATAAGTATATAGTAGAAAAGTAGGAGTTTAGGGAGAGAATAAGTTGTGAGCAAATCAGTCTGATATAAACACCAGAAAGTACATTGAATGGAAAACAGAAATAAACATTATTATTGCGCAACCCAAAATAATTTGGATGTGCTGCTTTTGGGTGTACACGATATTCAGTATTCACTGAGAGTTCAGATTTTCTATAATCCTGAACATAAGAAATTCAAATCTTAAAACTGGAAATATGCCTATAAACCAATAACATTTCAAGTTTAAATGGTCAATTGCCTTTTGATAAACTTATAATAAATCAGAGAAGCTATTAAAATCTGCTTAATTCAGTATTTTGAGGCTGACTTTCCATTGAAAAGTCAGCCTCATAATCCTGAATTCAGGATTAACCCTGAAAATTTTCACCCATGCCTTAGTTATCAGTAAGCAAAACCCCTATAGCTGAGAAACAATTTGGAATTTTTTGATAAATTTTCTCAGACAATATTAACTAATAACAACAAAAGAGTGTATGAAAGGTCGAAAGGTGGGTACTTTAAAGACAATTTTATATTAATCATTTTCCCGCCACTCACGCCATGTGTGGTCTGCTTTCTCATCTGCTGATGTACTCTGGCAGCCTATATTGCAAACACTATGGATCCAGATCAGACTGCTCCTTAAGGAGCAGTCTGATCTGGGTCCATAGAATTTGCATCCCTGATAAAAGAATTCTGAATTGCATTTGAATATATCCAGCAGACATACTAAGCAGACAACATTTTCAATACAAAATAATATTGGTATGATAAAGGTTAAAAACACAACAATGAGTTACATGTAAGTTATATTATAAATAAAACATTAAACAAAAACTACATTTATATTAACATAACATAAGGTGGAGTTCAGAACATTATCATACACAAAACAAGTACACTGAGGTCAAATCATGAAGACAGGCAGGCCATGACTAAAACATTCACTGGTTTCTAACCCTGAAGCTAATCACAACATTAATGTTCTCCTATGCAGGAAACCAGCATCATATATGCAGTATCAACATAGTGACGAGACCTGCAAAATATAAAAAGAATACAAAGATAAAGAGTACCCTAAAGCCAAATAAAAAATAGTTGTGTTTCGGGTAACAGGTCTGAATATTCAGTGACCTTATAAGATATCTCTAATATAGGTCACTGGAATATTTTAGATAGCGTAGGAACACAAATTTTTTTTCTGGATTTTTTTTAATTTTATGCATTTGAGAAGGCATTTTGCTTTTCAAAATGCATAAAATTATATGAATTGTATTCACTCTTTCTCAAATTTCGGCCTTGAGAAAAAGTGAATTCAATTCATTGACTTTATTGTTAGTATTCCCTATTGAATATATTGAATTATTTACATACAATTATATTTTTTTTTCAGAAAACATGAAAAAATTTCTAGTTTTGACCAGTGAATTTAGGTAGGGTCGGGTTACCCTAAACACAGGTCTTTTGATCAATTTGGCCTAAGTAGTGTAAAATATCATCTATAGGTCAAGACAAACAAAATTTTTGAGCGTAAAACTAATTATTTCTTTACCCATCAGTTTTCACACATGTTTTGGCTACTCAAAAGAACTGTCTCATTGAGAGGGTTCTTTTGAGTACCCACATCATATGTTTTGGTTGAGAAATAAGAAAATCAATTTTTAATTATGCTCTCTCGTCTAGCACCTAAAGATCAGTTTTCACACATGTTTTGGTTACTCAAAAGAACTGTCTCATCTAGAGGGTTCTTTTGAGTACCCACAACATATGTTTTGGCTGAGAAATAAGAAAATCAATTTTTAATTATGCTCTCTCATCTAGCACCTAAACATGTCCTTGCTTAATGCTACTCAGCTGATTAAAATGGTATACTGCTTAGAGATATGCATAGGTTAACCCTATTGCACTCAAAAGGGACAAAACTCTAATTACTTTTGGTCCAAATTATGTTAGCCCAAGGGTCAAAACTACATAAGAGTTTTGGCCCTTTTGATTGCAATAGGGTTATATACAGTTAAGGATACAAAGTTTGCTCCAGGTCTAAAATAGTACATTTTCATTTGCATGTTCTTCTTATCTTCATTCCCTTAAATTCGACATTCACCACTTTTTTTTTGAAAATATAATTTTCAAGCCCCCACACCACTCTTCAAGGTCAACAGTATGAAGTTGATTTTGGTTTAATGATCTTAACTATGACATATATGTAAAAGAGTGATTATTAGCCCTTCATTCTACCCCTAAAATCCACCCAAGTGGCACAAGAACATAACTGTCACTTGCAAGATGTTGTCACCAGTTTAACATGCAATACTACTTTTTTCTGATTTATATCTCGACTTCTATTCAGGGATCACTGGATGCCTGTTCTAAAATCAAACTGCAGACACAGAAGTTTTGCAAAAAAATACGTGGGTGTGAGGGGCATAGACACAAACCCATGTATGAAAAAGGCAAAGCCTAATACTTCTATCATACATATATGTTAAGTCAAGAGAATGTGTATTAATACACATCCTCTTGACTTAACATATATGTATGCATAGAAGTATTAGGCTTTGCTCCAGAATTGGCATTTTAAAACCTATGCATCTTACAATGCATTCACGCACCATTATAGGTACACTAAAAAAATTGAACTTTATGAAGCATTTTCTCTGAAATTTTTCTTAACATACCTAAGACATAAGCTGCTATCAGTTTCTGGTTGACCGTTAAGTGAAGATACTCTGGAAGACTTGAACCAGCATCTCCATGTAGCGGCATCATGAGTGCAGCGATGCATGCAAAAGCGGTTAATATCACAACAAAGCCAGGCCCACCTGTGCTTCTTCCAGCTGAAAATAAAACCTAAAGTCAATCCATGTAATACTATGTGAGCCTGTACAGGCTTCTAGTTAACCCCTTCACTGCCTTACCCCGAGCTGTGCTCGTTATGAATACCGATTCTTATACGCCACTGCCCCAAGCGTCGCTCGTGTTAACACGTTGTTTATATGCCAATTGTTAGCACGATAATAGTCAAGGGACAGAACTCAATTATCCTTATCTGCTCTAGAATGAAAGAGTTAATTTTTTCAAGATTTATACCAATACTCCACAGCAGAAAGGTTGCTTTTCACAGGGAAAACATCCCTTTTGATGAAGAACTCGTTTTTTTCAAAGATGGCAAGCGATCTTGGCATTAGTCTGTTGTATTTCTTGGAAGTAGAGGTTATTTTGGAAGTCTAAAATGGCTTGTACATGGATGACACTTGTTAATAATTGGAATCAGCAAAGGTAAAGGAGGAAATTCTTGTCATTCTCACATTTTTGAACCATTGTTTTCAACCATTCCAAAACAAAGATGTTGTAAACAAAAGTAGACATTCATGTATTTTCAGCTGTTGAAAAAATATATTTTTGACATGCTATCACTAGAAAACATTATTTCAGACATTGTACCAAATGTCTCAAGCAAGCAGGAATCTAGAGGACCTGAAGGTCCTGAGGCGCGCACCTGATCTCTTTAATAATGTTAAAATAGGTCAAGGTCAACAACGGCTTATAATGAAACTATTTTTGTTTTACCATATATGAGGGTTGCAGCCATTTTGGTCAAATGACCTAGAACAATCTAATGCATACTCCATCAAACAGCCCAGTGATTTCTGAGAAACCGATGTTTAGATAGGTATGTGGCAGTCCAAATGAGTGGCATTGGATAAAAGGTCACAGGTCAGCTTGACATTTGGTACTTAATTAAGACCATTGTCTCATATGGTTAAACATTTCTCAAAGTTATTATGGTTTCTGCTTAAACAGTTATAGAAAAATGAACATTTCAAGATTTTTACCATATAACTGCATTAGGAATCAAATTTGACCTTGCCATAAAGTAGGTCAAGGTCAAGCTAGATTCATCATTTGTGCAAATCTGGTAAGCCCGCATTCCAAAAACTACATACCAAGTCCTAAGGCCATTGGCTATTTGGTTCCAGAGAATAAGATATTTAAAGGGTTTTTACCATATATGGGTGTGGTGGCCATCTTGGTCATGTGACCAGATCAATTTGTACCACATTGTCATCGACCTGAAGCATTCTTTCAAATACTGACCTGTCTGATTTGAGCATTGTGGGTACATGTGACATATTTGTTTACCAAATGCGTCACAGAGTCATGTGATTCGCCCAATTGGCTAATTCAATATTGTTTATCAAGCGCGTCATCACGTGTCACTGAAACCGTTTCCATGAAATGGCCATGCGGAGAATGTTTTCAAAAATGTTTCAGTGCATAAAATATTATCAGTCTTTGGCTAAATACCGTAATACCTATTATTTTAATGGTTTGGCTATCAAAGCTGACTAGATGTCTCCACAAAAGGATTATTTATAGGCATTCAGTGCTTGTTACTTTTTAACGTAGGTGTTTTAAGTAATGCATACCGCGTAACAACACAAACCTGATTTTTCAGTCGTGATGTCTCATAGCAGACAGGTCGATCCGTTGAGGATCGCACCTGCGCAGACAATGATTTGTACCAATTTTGGCTAATTTATCATATGGGGTCTTCATATGAATTTAGTCCATTTGGCCTAGAAGTTCCTAAGAAAACTGTTTTAAAATGTTGATGGGACTCCAATATGAGGGACCAAAGCTTAAAAGTCAAAGGTCAACCTTGACCTTTAAAACTTATTTATAGCCATTGTCTCATAAGGTTTAACATATCAAGTGAGAATAATGACTTTGGCTTCAACAGTATTCAAAAAATAAACTGTTTTCAAAACATTTTCCATTTAAATACATTAGGAAGCAAACTTGACCTTGATGTTAAGCAGGTCAAGGTCAAGTTAGGATCATCATTTGAACAAACTTGGTAGACCCCACATCCCCAATGCTACATACCAAGTCCCAATATCACAGGTCTTCTGGTTCTGGAGAAGAAGATTTTTAAATGGTTTTTACCATATATGGGTGTGGTGGTCATCTTGGTCATGTGACCAAAATATTTTGCATAAATTTTGGCTAAATTATCATAAGGAGTCTTCACATAAAATCTGAGTTCAATTGGGCCAATGGTTTGTAAGAAAACTATGTTTTAATATATTGATGGGACTCCAATATGAGTGACCTAAGCTGAAAGGTCAAAGGTCAACCTTGACCTTTGGAACTTTTTTATAGCCATTGTCTCATTAGGTTAAACATATCAAGTGAGAATAATGACTAAGGCTTTCACAGTTTTAAAAAAAATCAACTTTTCAGAAATTTTCCCATTTAAATGCTTTAGGAAGCAAATTTGACCTTGACATTAAGTAGGTCAAGGTCATCCTTAGATCATAATTTGAACAAACTTGGTAGGCCCCACAACCTCAATGCTACATACCAAGTCTTAAGGTCATTGGCCTTCTGGTTCTGGAGAAGAAAAGATTTTTAAAGGGGTTTTACCAAATATGGGCGTGGCGGCCACCTTGGTCATATGACCAGGACCATTTGAACAAATTTTCGTTCCCTCATCCTAAGGAGTTTCCATATGAAATTTGAATTTAATGTGCCCAGTGGTTTCAGAGGAGAAGATGTCTGAAATTGTGGACCGACAGACGGACGGAAGGGCGACACACAGACGCAGGAGTGACTGGTATTATATTAGCTCACCCATGAGCTTCAGCTCAGGTGAGCTAAAAATTTGGTGTATATCCCTACAGTGGTTATGATTTTGTATGAAATCATATGTAGCACCATAATAAAATCAAAATAGCCGTATTTCCCCTTGGCAAATTGAGTGCACTTATAGATGGCAGTGAAGGTGTTAAGAGTGCAAACCAAAAAATTAATTTTCTTATTCAGGGTTCATACAGGCAAGTATGAGTAAAATTCAAGAACTTTTCAATGACTTCTAAAGACTATCCTGCAGTTTTCAAAGACTCGAAGTTTATGAAATATCCTGATTTAAGTATTAAAATTCTGCCTCAGAAAGGCCTGACTGAGATAATGGAGAAATTAGTACTAGAAAAATTAGTATAAAACTGTTGTGTCTTTATTTGGGGCAGTATTTTCTGCACCAAATAAAGGCGTAACAGTTTTATTCTGATTTAGATCTCTATCAACAGTGTTAATTCCTACAGAAAATAGAATAAATAAAGGACTTTTCAACACCTTTGTGTGATTTTCCAGTACCTTTCAAGGCATATTTAATTTTCAATGACTTTTCAAGAAAGCCCTCTAAATTCAAGCACTTTTCAAGCCTGTGCAGACCCTGTTATTCCTCAACCAAAACATATGTTGTGGGTACTCAGAAGAACCGTCTCAAGGAGACAGTTCTTTGAGCACCCAAAATATAAGCTTAAACTGGTGGATAAGAAAATATTTACAATTTGGTGCTGAAAAAATTGTTTATCTAAACCTATGCTGTACATGCTTATAAAGATATGTCATAAGCGGCAATAGTGAAAATAAACAGGACCAAACTCTACTCTGGACCTGTGTCACTCGTGCACATCTTCAATGTGTGAGCAATCATTTTGCAAATTTAGAATATAAAGGAATGAAATCTGTTTGAATTACAGATTACACGCAAATAGACAATGTAAGCACTCCACAGGTAGTGTAGACATAATAAAGTCAAAGTTCAACAATCCCAAAAATATTATCAAATGTGAACAAAATATAGGGTGCACACATGTTCAATGTGTGAGCAATCATAACGTATGAAGTTTGAATATGAAGGAATGTAAACTGCTGGAGTCACAGATTAAACAAACCAGACACCCCTTAGCATTTCAGATGGATAAAATATCTAAGTTCAACAGACCTAAAATGAAAAAAGTCAATAAGCAATGCTTATTAGATACCCCCCGCACAGTAAGTAAGAGTTGGTGAAAAAACTTGGCAAGTTATAGTTCAAACCAGCAGACCTTAGTTTTGAAAAGAAGTTTTCAGTAGAATCTGTGCAAACAAAAGTCATAAACTATTTCATGCATATGTTCAATGTGTCTACTTTGTATTTGTATTTATCCATGCATATACAAAAGCCATATAAGAGAATAATCATTATAATTGTCTAAGTTCTCATAGCTGTCATTTTGTCATTTTTTTTTCAACCAGACTCCTTCATGCATATGTTCAATGGGTCTATATTGTATAGGCAAAGTATCAAATTGCTCCATCAAAAGCTGTGGTAGGAGTTGATCGGCCCATGAAGGCACCATCTATGCATATACAAAAGCCTTATTAGGGAAAAATTGTTTAAGTTCTCACTGCTGTCATTTTATCATAAATTCTATTTTTCTATAAGCAAAGTATCAAATTGTTCCATCAAAAGCTGTGGTAGGAGTTGATCGGCCCATGAAGGCACCATCTATGCATATACAAAGGCCACATTAGGGGAAATTGTCTAAGTTCTTACAGCTGTCATTTTGTCAAAAAATATTTTTTTCTGAACAAAACTCCTTCATGCATATGTTCAATGTGTCTACATTGTATAGGAATAGTATCAAATTGTTCCATCAAAAGCTGTGGTAGGAGTTGATCGGCCCGTGTATGGCCTATTATAGAATAAGCATAAAACCCTATATTAAAAGCCATTTAGAACTACAAAGGGAAATAACTCTTATAGAATTGGCCCCTAGCCCTTACTTTTTTGTCTTAAGTATTTGCCTTGCATATATGAACATGTTTGCAAGGTTTGATGAAAATCCAGCAATGACTCTTCAAGATATTAAGGAAACAAAACGTTACGGACGGACGCACGCATAGATGGACAACGTGAAAACAGTATACCCACCACAAACTTTGAGGGGGGTATAAAAATATTGATCAAATGTGCACATAATAGGAGGTGCACATGTTCAATGTATGAATCATCATTATGCAAATTTTGAATATAAAGGAATGAAAACTGTTGGAGTTGCAGATTACACAAACCAGACACCCTCTACACATTCGGATGGAAAAAATATCTAAGTTCAACACCAGTAAAAAATGTGAAAATATGTATCAAATGTACACAAAATAAGAGGTGCACATCTTCAATGTGCAAACAATCATTATGCAAAGTTTGAATATAAAGGAATGAAAACTATTTGAGTTACAGATTACACAAACCTGACACCCCCTATGCATTACAGATGAAAAAATGTCTAAGTTCAACACTCATAAAAATGAAAAAAAAAATCAAATGTGCCCAAAATAGGAGGTGCAAATCTTCAATGTATGAACAATCATTAGGCAAAGTTTGAATATAAAAGAATGAAAACTGTTGGAGTTACAAGATTACACAAACTAGGTACCCCAAAAGTGTTGCGGCAGACGGACGGACACACAGATGAATCGAGTGGACCAACTACTAGACCTGCTCTCGCTAAAACAATGCAGGAAAAAAATCATATAGAGTAAACAACCCCATAAACTACTCAGTGTGTATTATAGGATCATCAATGCTTATAAGCTTGAATGATATGGTTTTGCTTGGGGGTTGAAGCTTTACAACAACATTTTTTCAGTTATGTTGGGATGATATGAATTATACGCTACAATATGTAACTAAGATGATCTAAGTTTATATTACTATTACCTTGAGGTGAATCTGGTTAATTACGATTATTGGAAGATTCTTGAACATCGGGATGTAGTTGTTGTGGCAAGGAAAAGAATTCATCCTCTTTGGGCGGAGTTCCCTCCCTTCCTTGGTTTGTTTACCATTATGATTATGTAACTAAGATTATCTAAATTTATATTTCTATTACCTTGAGGTGAGTCTGGTAAACTACGATTATTGGAAGATTCCTGAACACCGGGATGTAGTTGTTGTGGCAAGGAAAGGAATTTATCCTCTCTAGGTGGAGTTCCCTCCCTTCCTTTAGTTGGCAGTAGTACAGCACTGACATCCTTCTTTCCTGTAATTAAGGAAGAAAGTTGTTAGTTATTTCCCTGGATAAGAATATGGCAATTACCACAGTGGAACAAATGATCATTCAATCCATGTCATCTGCAAAAAGCTAATATATAAATATTACCTTCCCTGATATGGTGATAGTCGAAAATATCATCCCGAGGAATGTGATTATCAACCGAGGCGCAGCCGAGGTTGATAATCATATTTCGAGGGATGATATTTTCGACTATCACCATATCAGAGAAGGTAATATTTATTTTATTATACCGAACATTAGATCCTTTATTTTCCACTGTCTTAGGCCTACCATGGTGAGGGGAGATCCAAAGGGAAAATAATGCACAGCCTCTTATAGATCTGCATGAATGAAAATACATCTTTCACAAAAATGTTTCTTTTGAACAGTTTGAATGCTCGAACTGATCATGACATTCGGTTCAACAAATTACGTCATAAGAAGTCGATGACGTCAAACTTAATACCAAGCAGCGTCATTTAAATGGAGATACTGTACAAGATGCGGTTTTGTTGCAAAATAGAAAATTTCGCCAAATCGGCTCGAATTTGGTCTCAACGTGTTCATCTCGTCCTAACTAAGAAAACGAGTACCCACACTTTATGTTTCTGACCACAAACAACGAAGTTATTTGGTGTTTAAAGTCGCCAAATCATGTTTCATGTCCCCCATTGCTGTTGAACGTCTCCTGACGTGAACGAACCGTACGCGCATCGGCGTTACGCATCATGTGACCGCCCTGATATTTTATAATATCACCCGCTGCTATGGCAAACACGTGGCAGTATTCGCCGTTGCTATAGCACCGGGTGATATTATAAAATATCAGTCGTTCGTCTATGGAAGTTTTGTATGGGAAATTCTTGTGAGGTATAATAATACTGCATATGCAATGTATGTGCAGTAATGCCAGAGCATTTGATATGATCCTTAACACAAAGTATAGAAATAGAAGACTCAGACCAAAAATTTAGGGGATAACTGTATTCAAAATTTTCATTTGGGGAGGTATATCCTCGGATATACTGTCGGAAATTTAGTTTTTATGGTGACATGCGAGAGGAGCAGTAAAACGTGATTCACCTCCCCAAATGAACATTTTGAATATGGTTATTCACATTCTTATATGCTTTAAAAGTCTTGTCTCAAATTGGAGCGTTGCAAGCCATATAAAGCAACACAAAGGTGTACGTCATCCAAAAAAATATGACGTAATTAATGACGTCAAACTATTTCTGACAGTATATCGCAGGATAATACTGTTGCAAATTTTTTATTTTATCCAATCAGATGTCGTGTTACAAACACAAGAGCATAAGACTAGACTTCTAACCCCTCTGGATATGGCAGCATGGGCTTTTAATGGAGACTTTTGCCCATATGCGATAAGTACCAAAATCTTCAGGAATACCACCAGAGTATCAGTTTTGATCCAGATCAGACTCAACATTTTGTCAGGCCAGATCTGGGTCCAAACTGTTTGCACAGGTTATCAGCAGACAACACTATTTCGGCAGAGTTAATTAGTGAGAAGTATTATTAAACAATAGGGCTACATACGGTGTAAATCCGATAATGGTTTAATAGGTTGAATCAAACTGTCATATCGAACAAAATATCAATCCTCATTCCGAGAAGGCCTGTACTGTTTCCTACTGCCCAAAAAATGCTCTTTCCTACCACAATCTTTTCCAATATTTGTTTATTTTTTTTTTGTAAAATGAGAGAACAATGTTTATAGCCTTAATTTTACATTTCTTCTTAAGTCATGTGTTATTCTTCCAAAATCAAAAGCTAAAATCTGAGAAAATTCAGTCAGATACCTCCTGATAGTTACCTCACCCGCTAAGTCTACATTATGAAGAAAATAATGTGAAAGTTATATTTAGCAGCCTGAGTTTTAGATATCATAATTAAGATACCAGAAAGCAGCAACCTACATATTTTTGTAAGTCATTAAAATTTTGCAGCTTTAGATTACAATTATAGAAAAAAAAACAAGTTGAGATTATTAAAATCATTCTGAAAACAGTGCAAAATATCTGCTAGAGGTTTTTTGGCCATTCTCTAAACTTGATGTAACTTACCAAGGACTTTTCTTTGACCATGCTCATTCACTTGTATTCTGAACTTGTCTGTGGATCCTTCATTGTTGATACATATATCTGTATGTCGGACCACACTGAAAATCAACATACAAATACATTATTTCTATCAGGATTTTGTCAATATAAAGTTTTGATTCTTTACGTTGGACCTGATCTGGATCCAAACTGTTTGACACCCTGGTGGTATTGGAAAAAGACATTCAAAGAGTTAAATATGGCACAAAAATAAATCATATCATATCATAATCAGATTTTTGATTAACGTGCATGTGCAGGGGCATCATCCACATCAGTGGGCCCCTTTCCAGGAAAACTGGCTAGCTGCACGCATAGCAGATCTCACACCTGATCTCCAGATGCTCCTTTCTTGAGGGTCAACTGTGGTGAGCTTCCACTCACGGCAGTCTCTCTCTGTCAGTTTCTTCCATGTTAGCTTGGGCCTCCCTGCCCCCCGCCTGCCATCAATCTGTATATCACATGCTGTTCCGATTGCACCACTAGAAGGCTCCACATGCCCAAACCAGCGAAGCCTTCTCTCTCTCAAAATGAGGTCGAGGTCCTCGAGCTCAAGCTTCACCAGTAATTCGCTTGACCTCACCGTGGCCACGTCCTCTGGCTCGATACTGCAGATTAAAGTGTGAAGGAATAATAAAAGCAATATTGGAAAATCCAAAAGCTGATCAAAATGCACTTTTTCGCAGGAATGTAATTTTTGAACCACCTAGAGTGTACTTTTAGCCAATGACTTAGGCCAACCGTAAAAATATTTTTGATTCCCCTTACCCGACCCTGTTTTACCCGTATGGGCCAGTCTGTCAGTCGGAAGCTTTTTTTAACTAAAAATCTAAAATTGGATACCCATTAAACTTAATTGTATACAGTAAAACATGTCTTAAGAAGCCACTCAATAAGACATCACACAATGCAGGTCAAAAGTATTGCATTTAGCGCCCATTTGTCTTAACGACCTTTGCAATTATCTTTAAGTGGCCGTTTAGGCAGGTTTTACTGTATAGTCCTACTTTAGGCAATAAAATTAAATACACATACAATTTGCTAAGATAACACTGTTTACATTGGACAATTCTCTCAGGTTGCAATGAAATTTTAAAAAAAAAATTCTTGACTGAAAATTGAAATAAATTTTTTTGAGTAGGGCTTTTTTTTCAGCATCGGTCGGGTAAGGGGAAACAAATAAATTTTTAATTCAGGCCTTATATTTGTAGCCTCTCAACAATTTAAGCAGCAAATGGCTGCAATGACTAATGGCAGGTTGAGCCCTGACTCTCTAGCTTAACTTGCTACATGCAAAATTTGAATATTATGTCCGGTCTCTGTACATGTAGCTGAGCAAGCTGGTTTAAACCTTACCTGGTGGAAACCACTGACAGATTTTCTCTTAACTCTTTCCTTGCTAGCCGCAACTTTTATCATCTACTGAAAACCTTTGTAAACAGTTTGGATCCAGATCAAGACTGACAGAACTTCGATCCTGATCTTGATCCAAAGTGTTTGACACTCTGATAGTGTTTCTAAAAGAGATTTTCATCGAAAAGTTAAATTTGAAAAGTCAGCATATGACAACAAAAGCATGAAGAATTACTCAGTTACGAGACTCATTTGATAACTATATGGACAGCAAACAACACAGGCAGTGATCAGACTGAGAAAATGCACAGGCTAGTCCAGGGATGTGGAAATGGCAAAAGTTTATAGTTGCCCAGGGACATGTAAATTGCCACAAGGTACTTGTCTGTAGAAAGTTTAACTTGCCCGATAATGCACAAAGGTCTGAGCGAAGCTTTCACTTTGCTTATACAATATACATGTATAAAATCCTTTAAAACAGTATGAAACCAGACATAAACTATTTAAAATATGTAGATCCAGATCAGCAAGATTCTTCAGAAGCCAGCTGATCAGGATCCACACTGTTTGCTACACAACATGTGAGTTCATAATAATTACCATATATGACATACAAAATCGTAAATTTATTCTAACTTGTCCCAGGACAAGTAAATAGAAATTTATGAAATGAGATCGGGTTGAACAAGTCAGGCATGCTATTTCCACACCCCTGGGCTAGTCCATGTACTTCTTGTTCCCATACAGCAAAACAGTTTTGTTAATGAAATGGCATATAATGTACAGAATGATATTTACATTTCCACTGTGAATCTTTAAATGAACCTTTGCATTTGAGATGTGGTTCATACCTTCATGAGCAAATCAATTTCAGCCACACCCACATACGCGCCATTTGAACAGGCTAATGTCAAGTCCATCGTAATAACTTTGCTTGTTTACTGACGTTTGTGTGTCGTTGGACACGTATCGTCATGACATTAAGCGCGTAAATTTGGCGTTTTGGCTATTCCAAACCCTACATTATGTCTGATTTAATTCAAAATATCTGGAAAACCAGCCAAGTTAGGTGAAAATTGTAAATTGATAGTTGACTGATAATATAAAATGTAAATATAAGTAATAAATTCAATTTTCGGAATGTTCATGGAATCATGAATACTTCGGGTCTCTTTGCACAAGACCGGAAGTATTCATGATTCCATGAACATTCCAAAAATTGAATTCATTTCTTAAATACCCACACACTCAACAAGGTTACACGCATAAAAATATCTTTGTGCTATATAAAAAAGAAATACTTACACATCAACACAACAGCGTGGCCGTATTGCTCCCTCAGCATCTACTACTGTATATTTCTGTGGAGCAGTACAAAGAACTGAAAACACAGAACTTTAAAATTAAATGTAATCAAAGGGGAGGAGTGTAGTATCAAAAATATTCAGCATGATCACAGATCATGCTGAATATTTTGGATACTACACTCCCCTCCATTTTATCCTCCTAACCCTTATCATGCTAAATACCATTGTGCACTACACTCCTTCCCGTTTTTTTTATCCAATCAGCATACATGATTCCATCATTTAGCATACATGCATATTTACACGCCAGGTGGATAACAGTGTGTATCCTGATCAGCTGGCTGCTGGCCATGTCAGAAACCAGCTGATCAGGTTCTAAAGTGTTTTAAAAACAAGATATATCAGGGTTCAGCAGGGCAAGAGTTAACTTCCTGTATTCCAGTTATAAGCAGGTATTTTCAATCAAGAGGAAAACAGTGTGGATCCTGATCAGATGGCTTTGTCAGAGGTCAGCTGATCTGGCTCAATACTTTTTTTTACGAGAGGATAAATCCGAGATCAGCATGACAAGGGTTAAATGTCAGGCTTTTAGTTAAGAGTGTGTAACACGAAAACAGTTTTCTTATTTCTCAACCAAAACATATGCTGTGTGTACTCAAAAGAACCCTTACATAAATATTTGGTCTCTGGCTCATACCTGCGGCTCTAGAGCTGCAATTTTGCGGCTCTAGAGCTGCAATATTGCGGCTCTAGTATTGCGGCTCTAGAGCCGCTACTACTTGCGGCTCTAGAGCTGCAATAAAGTATTTTGTATGCAAATTAGTTTTCTGGATCTAAGTTGTGGCATTGTTGTGGCTAGAAGGCGTGGCTTGATTGGTTGCAGGTAGTAGTTGTGGCTTTATAGCGGCAATAAAGATGGCAGCTGTGTTGTGGCTATATAGCGGCAATAAAGCCAGAAGCTGTGTTTACACTTATGCATACATATTATTTGTATTGATGGAGAAAACAAGCTAATCTGTACAATACATCTTTTTAACAGCTTTTTTTCCTATTTTTATCGGCAATCCTATTTTTAAAAGGTATTGGCAAATTTTGCATACTTTCCTACTGGAAAGCAGAGCCCAACTGCTTCAACAGTTCTGAACATATTGCATATATCTAAGAACTGAAAAATTAAATGGTATAAAATTAAGTAAAGTACTATATACACAATTATTGCTAAATATCTTATGGAAAACTTCCAGTCTAACATCTTGAGGTGGCTCTATATAAATATGTAGTTGAATAAAGTATTGCATGCTGAATACCCTTGTGAAAATATTGGGTGGGGTAACTGATGAAGTAAACAAATGGTATATTATTCAGCTCTCTCAGATTATATCAGTGACATATTATCATAATACAGACCAACTTTTAATCCTAAAATGTGCACTAGTCATTTGTGATCAATTAAAGCACATATTAATCTTTTTATTTAGAATTCCAGAATTCCAAACTGCTTCCATTATATTTTATCCTCTCTTTCCCTCCAAAACTTTATGTTACACACAGTGATCACATGATTTCAATTTCTGGCTTGCTTCTGGTAAGAAGAGCTGCTAGTGACTGTATGTTTTTGTCTCAATATTATGACTTTTGAGTTGTGGCTAGTGTCTGGCAATAAGTCTGTCCTACATGTATAATAATAATGTTTGAGTTGTGGCAAGCTTCCGGCTCATATAGCCGCTAACCGCTCTATTAGCCAGTAGCGGCTAGTAATATAGCTGCTAGCCACTACAATTGGCTTTCTTCTGGCTAATACTTGTGACTCTAAAATTTTATTGCAGCTCTAGAGCCACTACATTTTCATTTCTGTAAGGGAACTGTCTAATTGAGATGGTTCTTTGGAGTACCCACAACATATGTCTTGGTTGAGGAATAAGAAAAAGAATTTTTAAATATGCACCTTTAACTAGAGGCCTGCAGCAGTGTTTAAACGGCCATAGACAGGGAGGGATGAGAATCACTTTCTACATGTATGGAAAAAAGTGAAACAACCCACTATATCCCCAAGTAAAAAATCCAGATCTGAACAGATCAGACTCAATTAATCTAACATTTTGGAAAGAAGAATTTTGGTGAAAAAGCCAAAATTTGCTAAAAATCTGAAGATTTCCATCCATGCACAGTTTTCTGACAGTTCTTAGTTTATCATGCTTATAGGACAATACTGAAAAGCAAAAGATTGAATTTATAGTTTCAAACCAACAGACCTCCCTATAAGAGCATGTAATTTTTAATTAATTTTCTTAATTCTCAACAAAAACAAAATTAATGTTGTGGGTTTTGAATAGAATCATCACAAAAGTATGGTTCTTTTGAGCACCCAACTAATGAATATTAAGAATATACCGTTATCACAGTTTTCAGCATAAAAAGTTTGAGTATCTGCACCTACATATATATCTTCCAGGACTTTAGTTAAGAGTGTGTAACAGAAAAATGATTTTCTTATTTCTCAATCAAAGTATATGTTGTGGGTACTCAAAAGAACCAATGAGACGGTTCTTTTAAGCACCCAAAACATATATGCTAAAATGAATAGGTAAGAAAATATTTACAATTTTACGCTCAAATATCTATGTCTTACCTTTGAACTTGAGAGGAAAGTCATATGGATTGTACAAGGTGAGGATTTGTTTGTGTGAAGACTGGTCATCAGAGTAAAATGTCAGTGCCGTGGGGAAGACAAACATAGGCAATTTGCCATCAGAAATGTTGGTTGGTAGGCTAAACATCAGTGACCACCTCTGGTTTCCAGCTTCATTACTTTCTATACTGTGGTGGCTGCTTTAAAACCTGGAACAGGAAATCAGTGCACTAGCCACTAGTTTAAGAATTTAAAACAATGATCATTTATTTTGGCTTCATGACATGTTTTGATGTTCAATTAGTATATTTACTCAGTTGACATGAGGATAATTGTGTTCAAAATGCTTAGTTGGGGAAGTATAGTGTCAGTTTTATGGTCACAAATTACATTTAACATTGAACTGCCAGCATAGACATAAAACATTACTTATGATATTAGTTTGAACATTATCCCTATTTTTATACACTTTTAAAAGTTTACTCCAAGACAGCAGTGAAAGGACACTAAGTTGCTCCTTCAGCCAGCGGTTGCGAGCTGCATAAAACCAACCAATAAAAAATGATGTACATAACGACATCAGATTTCTGACAGTAAATACCAGAACTGTCACAATTTTGAGGCATTATCAATTGATGTCACATAAAATTTGAGAGTGCATAAGAAGAATATTAGATGCTAATGTTTAGACATTTGCTACTAATTTCCAGTTTTTCCATGCAAACTTTATTTAATTCCTAACAATTATTTGGGCCTCGACGCAAGAAAACCTGTCTTGGGGGGTTTGCGAACAACAAAGGCGCAGACCAGCCTGCGCATCCGCGCAGTCTGATCAGTGCCTTTGTTATTTCCTTTTTGGAAAGTATCATATCTAGACTTGATACGAGAGTAATTTCAGTTTTCTAGCTCATACCTGTACCTGAGCAGGCTGGTTTGAATCTCACTTTGTTGGAAACCCCGAAGACAGGTTTTCTCGCGATGGGGCCCATTTTATAACTGGCATTAACTGCAGAGGTTAACACCGCATGGGTTCTACAATGTGCCTATATTTCCTTTCATAGTAATTTAAGTACTCTTTCTTCCTTAATGTTAACCCTTGTCTTGCTGAACCAAATTGTATCTCTTTTTGGAAACAATATACAATGTAGATCAAAATAAGCTGTCATCTGATGAAGCATCTGACCAGGACACATGTACTCACTGTCATCTACTCTGATCAAAATACACCAGGGTTGGCACCATATTACCCGCTCGGGTAAACCCACCCCATAAAACCCGGGTTAACCCAGGTTGGGCAATAAGGTCATATTACCCACTTTGTGCAATATGCGGGTTTTATGAATATTTGGTCTTATACATTCTTGGTTTTCAGTCTTAAGATAGATACAAAACTGTAGAAATGACTCGTATATAGCCATATTTTAATCAGTTTAAATGGTAACAGTGAGATGGTCATTAAAATTATGAGTTTTACATATATATTACATACAACGATGTTAGCTAATTACAAGCTACAGACAAGTCAGTTTTCAACTATATCTGATTATTATTATCTAGTCTATTATCATGATTATGCCAGTCTACCAATGTCATCTTTCCCCTGAGAAATATCAAATCCACTTATTGCTTGATCATGTATTGGCAGTGAATAAAATTTTTAAGTTAACTTTGATTGGTGATGAGCTGTTTTAAGTTTAACTGAATTTATGTATATATGTATGAAAATTCTATTCCAGAGTGTGAATAAGTTCCCATTTTCTGCTTCCCAATACGACTGTATGAAAATATAATCACAATTTTGTTACTAGGACCAGCATGACTGCATTTGACCATAATTTCAATAGCCAAGGATAATTGCTCAATCACTGCCCCAAAGGTGTGAATCACAGGGTGCCCGGACATTTCGGCCACGGACATATGCCAAAGGTGGACATTTCGGCCATATCCATAAATTTTGGGTTTGGGATGTGTGATGCATTCCTTAATCTTTTGAAATCGAATATGCATGTGAGTACTTACAGTAGATTCAAAGATGCATGGTAATAGGAGTATGCTATTTTTCATAGAAACAGGTAAATTATGGTGTATATTATACAGCAGTAAATGATATATACGTTGTATAAAGTACCCATTACCTGAATTAGTTTATATTTTTTTGTTTACAACAATTCTTGTGTATCTTTTAATCTACTGTACATAACAATTGATGAATGTTTACTACTTTCAAGCTGAACCTGGGTTTATCTTTTTTCTTCAAAACACTGCATAAGCCAGATCAGCCAGCTCCCTACCTGATCAGGACCCACACTGTTTTCATCTCTGCTTGTAAATACATGCAGATTAATAACTGATAAAAATTTGGGAGAAATACAATGTATAGTATATAATTTTATTATTCAGTCAATTATTTCCTAAGAAATGCATGACACAATATTCCTGCACACACCCCAACCCACAATTTATGGTTATGGCCAAAACGTCCACTTTTGGCATTTTCCGTGGCCGAAACGTCCTAGGTCGAAATGTCCATGGTCGAAATGTTCTACATTGGAATCACCGTCAAAACAATACTACTGTTATTCTATCTAAACTTTGGGATATCTCCACAGTTTTTTGTAATCATCCTAAAATTTTACCACAAATGATGCAGACAGAAAAGCAAACAGCTTTAATCCTGATCAGGCTGTTTCTCATTAGACCAGCACTCTTTGCAGAGAAAAACTGTAAGGTAACAGCTGCTGCTAGTTGTGGGTCAGTTATGATTAATTATTTAAATAATTAACTTTCAGATTTATAAAACCCACCCTTGTAAAACCCTCCCTCGTAAAACCCGCTGGGTTGGGCTTTATGATAAACCCGGGTTTTATGCCAACCCTGAAATACACAAATAAACACATACTGGAATGCAGGAAAAAAACCGGTTAAAGGACTAAATTAATATTTTTTTCTTACACATCAGTCTTAACACCCCTACCAAATGCTCAAATGCTCAGGGTCTGGTTGATTATTAAAAACAATTGATCCAGGAAGAGAATAAAAAATCGGGGAATGTCATGCAACAGCCCATGCAGTCCTACTTTTGTGGTATAAATTTGAGGTCAGAAAGTTCTTTTGTTTTGTCAGATTTACTTTTTGTGCGATAAACACGTTCCTGTCAAATTCTGGTACACCTATTTTACACAAAAAGTCCAGTCCAGTATAATCCATTGTCCCGGGCAATCACCAATTAGTTATAGCGTCAGACCTGTTTACATTGAAAGTTGTGTATGTGTAGTCAAGGAGGCAGTTATGTGTAGTTTTGAGTACTGATGTGTAGTCTATCATACGCCAAGTTTAACAAACTATATTGCCTTAAATAAAAGACTAAAATAGATAAGAATTTAACTTTTTACATACCCACCAAAAACTTAATATCGATTCCTGATCTTTGCACCCTTACTTACTTTAAAAGCCCATCAAAGTTCTCATAATAAAAAGATCATATGCAGCATGTTTACTTCAGGCTTTGCCCATGTAGGAGGGTCTGGATGGGGGGGTCTGGTATTCACTATTCATTAAAAATTTAGCCCATTATTCATCTCATTAAAATTTTGGGCTATTCATTAAAATAAGACCAATTATTCATTTAAAGTAGGAAAGGTGGCAAAGAAATCTGATTATTCACTATTCATCAAATTTTACTTCAATTCATTAAAAAAAAATAGGATTATTCATTATTTTAAGGCCCTCATTATTCATTTTTTGGCTCATTATTCACTATTCATTATAAAAAAGGGCCATTATTCACTAATCATTATACCCCATCCAGACCCTCATGTAGAGTCAGAAAGTCAGTAAACCAGACAGGTATCAGTGGCTGATTTAGAGGGGGTTTGGGGGTTCCCTTGGGAACCTCCCTTTGAGACTAAAATATTTAATTTTCATGAGAATTTTCAGAAAAATCAGGAAACATTGATAAATGATCTTATAAAATTAACAAATCGAACCCCCCTTTATAAATTTGATCCCCCTATAAAGACATCCTGGATCCGTCCCTGGGTATAGTGGGTGGATTATTTAAACAAATATAGAAACATCTATTGCCAAAGGCTAATAAAGGGCTGAGGAATGCATCTTACCAGAGGAGAAAGACCCTGACCTGACTTATTTTTTTGCAAGCACTAAAAAGTCTAGAGGAAGACAGTTTTGGGTTTATTTGCCCCACTCACAGCAGCTGGTGAAATGTAAAATTGTTTTTCACCACTAAACTAGATCTTTTCTGAGTCTTTTCAATCTAAAAAAAGTTGATTGAGTATTTTCTAAAACAGTCCATCTTTCTATATTTCTGTCTATATTTACTGCCTCGCTCAATTTTGAACATTATGCCATCAAATTAAAATCAAAACAAACAAAAAATCTTGCATGACAGACAATTATTTTGGTCTTTACACATGTAAGGATTGCCTATTTAATATTTTGACCTCAAAAACAGTCTCATAAACTATGAAAATATACTCTTGACGGTAAAATATAGGTTGTGAAAACCCATGACAATTACAACAATGGCATAAAACCAATGTAATTCATGAAATGAATAAATGAAAAGGCCGTATTATTGTCATTCCTTACCAGTTTTGGGGTTGATTGGCACTAACTTGCTAACACAGCATGACTAATTGACTTGTTTGTTCACGGTAATTGACCAGCTGATAAACACAGTCATGGATCAGTGAAGAAATTACCTCCCTTAAGCAGAGATAAACGTCTTGAAACGAACCAAAACGGATAAGAATTGATAGAAAATCGGGATTTCGCTCTGTGCGTAGTTTTGCAATAGTGATCCGTTGAGCGTATTTTGAAGCTAAAAAGCGTAGTAAATACGCAAAAAACGTAGTAGTAAACAGATCTGTAGCGTGGAGGCGGCCATTGTTCATTGATCAGCTGATTGGATGGATTGACCATGACAAATCATAACAACCCAGGCGTGTTTTGAAGTTAAAAAGCGTAGTAAATACGCAAAAACGTAGTAGTAAACAGATCTGTAGCGTGGAGGCGGCCATTGTTCATTGATCAGCTGATTGCATGGATTGACCATGACAATTCATAACAACCCAGGCGTGCTTGGTTTGAACATCAGAAAATTAGCGGTGCCATTCACGTCTTAATGTTGTTTATTGGTATCTTTGATAAGATATTGTCGATAGTCTTTAATTTTACAACTTGGTTTGGTTTTTATGTTTGTTTATTCTCTTGAAAAAAAGATCGGAAATATAAATAATTAATGCCTGTTTTATTGTACCAGAGGCAAGTGCTCTAACCACTGAGCTTCCACGCTTTCCACTTTCTTAATTGCTGCTTGACATTCTGTTTTATGTTGAGAGCCAATTATCATCATAATCGGATTTTTGATTTACGTACAGGTGCAGGGGCATCATCCACATCAGTGGGCCCCTTTCCAGGTAACTGGCTAGCTGCACGCATAGCAGATCTCACACCTAATCTCCAGGTGCTCCTTTCTTGAGGGTCAACTGTGGTGAGCTTCCACTCACGGCAGTCTTTCTCTGTCAGTTTCTTCCATGTTTGCTTTGGCTTCCCTGCCCCCCCGCTTGCCGTCAATCTGCATATCATATGCTGTTCTGATTGCACCACTCGAACGCTCCACATGCCCAAACCAGCGAAGCCTTCTCTCTCTCAAAATGAGGTCGAGGTCCTCAAGCTGAAGCTTTGCCAGTAGCTCGCTTGACCTTACCCTGGCCACATCCTCTGGCTTGATACTGCAGATCTGTCTGATCATGGCCCTATCATTGCGATGCAAGCGCTGCAGGTTCGTCTTGGTAAGTGGCCAAGTTTCACTGGCATGTAGCATGGAGCTCTGCACGCAAGAGCTGTACACATGGCCACGGGTCTTGTAAGAGAGGTGGCGGGATGTGAGGACTGGTAGTAGCTCCCTGAACTTCTTCCAGGCGGTTTTCACACGAGTAGTGACCACCATTTCACAGCCTCCACCAGCAGAAAGCATGTCCCCTAGGTAGCAGATAATTAGATGGGACGGAGGTGCACGCGCTGGAGTTCGGACGTCTTTTTAAGAGCCGGAGAAATCGCTAAAGCATTTTAAATTATTTCTCGATAAATACTTGATAAAAAATCTTGAAATTTGCTACAAAAGAACATTTTGATGTGTTTTATCTATTGATGAAAAGATTTTACCAAAAAAATCGGATAACTTCAATTTTTCGATGACAGAAGTTTGACAGCTCAGCGGACATTTTTTGTGCGTACTGTTAGCAGTACTGTGATATTTTGGTTGAAACAGACTATAGATTGAACGGAAGTGCCCTTAGATAGTTGTGTGTCCTTGACATGAAGCAGGAAAGTAAAATTCAATTTGAAGCTTACAGTTTTTTCGTCTAGAGAAGGTAAATTCTTTCCTTATACACTTGTTTATTGTGGCTAGCAACCGTTGGCAAGGCATATCAACAACAACAAACTTTCAACTTTCTAACTCAACGATTTAATTAGCAGCTTGTTGATAGAACAAAAACAAATATGCATTCTCACAAATAAAATGCCTCAAATAAAACGCAGCAAACGAATTCAAAATAAAAGGAAAAGAAAATCTATTGAAAACAAAACAAATCGATCTCCACCAGAAACCAGTCCTTCAAATTCAAATACATGTATCAATGATTTAAATGTCAAAGAAGAATCACAACAAACCTGTTTTGCTTGCTCCCAAATATTCGCTCCCATTAGACGGTACAGAAAGACAGAATGGATTCAATGTGACCAGTGTGACAACTGGTGGCATGCTGAATGCGCTTGCATTACTGTTGAGGACATTGACAAATTAAAACGACATTGTATTGGTTACACTTGTGCCCTGTGTGTGTTGAAAGGGTCTGCTTGGATCTTGAAAAATCATACGCTGTCTGATCTTTCATTGAGTGAAAAAGAAAAGCAAGAAATCAAACCAGTGCCTGATAAGCAAGACTGCTATAAAGAGAATCAAGACTGTTCAAAACAACTTCCAATAACAGATAAAAGAACTGTCTCAGAAAGACAAAAGTGTGTTGTTGTTGTGGACAATATAAAGTCTCCACAAAAGTTTAGATCTTCAATAGAAATTCGCAAAGAAACAAACAGATTTGCTGACATTAAACCGAAATTATCGTTCAGTCTCCCAAAAGGAGGTGTAGCTCTTGAATTCGATAATAAAGAACAAGCAGACAAAATATTGAACAACTGGCCGAGCGACGCTTTTGGTAAAGATAGTCAGTGTCATAGTCCCTTGGGTAGAAAAAAGACAGTAGGTTTTTTGAAAAATATTCCTATTCATATCAAATCTTCACAATTACAGGATATATATAGTAACACCTGCACTGTGAAAAGCATAAGACGTCTAGTATTCCGCAGCACACATAAACCTATGCCCGTAGTGAGAATTGAATTCCAAACTGAAGAGGATTTCGAAAAAGCAAAGTCAACGGTTATACATTATAGCACCAATGGTAAACCAACATTTTTGGAAGCTGAACGTCCCTTCAAGCTTATACGTTGTTATAATTGTCATAGGATTGGCCACATTGGTAGAGCCTGCTTGTACGAGTCCAGATGTGGTAATTGCAGTGCCACAGATCATACAGACAACGACTGTAATAAACAGAGTAAATGCCCAAACTGCGACGGAAATCACCACGCTTCTTCAAATATATGTCCAACATACCAACATATTCTTCAGCTTCATAGAAACCAGCTACTTTTGTAATCTTCCTTTATATGTCAACATGAAATTGCTGTCACTTAATTGTCAATCTTGGAATACAGCTAAGGATTCAGTTAAATCTCTAGTGTCAAATTATAACTTGGACTTGGTCTGTCTCACTGAAACATGGGAAAAAGATAACAAACCATTACAATATGGATCATGGCCCATTTTATCAAAACCAAGAGGCAACAACAGTGGTCATGGTGGAGTAGCTATCTTATGTAAACCATCAGACGATTTTTTCATTATTAGAAGAAATGACCTTGAAAAACCTGAAGTTGAAGCAATTTTTGCAGAAATTACTCTAAGAGACAATCTGAAATTTTTATTGGCAGTCGCATATATTCCACCATCTGAAACTAAGCAGCTGAAAGACTTCCTAGAGATAGTGAAAACAGTGAATCATAAGCATGTTATAATCACAGGGGACCTTAACGCTAAAAGTCAAGAATGGCAAAACAATTCTTTAAATGAAAGTGGCAAATTGTTGGAATGCTTTTTACATAACTCCCATTTTGTTTGTGTGAATGATGGTAAACCAACTAGACGCAACTCTAACAGTGTAATTGACTTATTTCTCACCAGCCCAGAGTTAGTGCCAAAGATATCTTTATGTGAGACATTGTCTTATGAAAATATTCAATCTGATCACCTAGCAGTTCTATTAGAAATAGCCAAAATTTCAGAACCAAATTCAAGTGGAGCAGAAGAAAAATATATCATAGGAAAGACAGACTGGAAATTGTGGAATGAAATAACAGAGAAGCGCTTTAAGGAATGGAATGAAACCGCCGACGGGAAAAAATGGGAATCAGTTGAAGAAATGTATTCTTCCTTTAAAACCGTCTTTGACGAATGTAGGGACGCTGCGGTACCTAAACGGACATTTAAGTACAATGATAGAAGGAGTCATCCTCCATGGTGGAATGACGTCATGAGAGAAATAAAAAAGAAACTGAATAAGGCAAAAATAGACTTCAAAAGACGTTCTACCCAACAGAATTATGACAAACTGAAAGGGACAGAAAATGAATATAATAGAGAGGAGGAAGTGCAGAAGGATTCTTGGACTGACTCTCTGTGTGATAAAATTAGCAAAAGTGACAACCCCAAGGATATGTGGCAAAGCCTGAAAACTCTAACTTCCTATCAAGATCTGGATGGAGGAAATGTTCTCCCTCTACTGAACGAAGATAATCAGCCGGTATTTGACATACAGGGAAAATGTGACATCCTTCAAGATACATTCTTCAGTGGTAAACACTTAGAAAATAACAACTTTGATAACAATTTCAAATCAAATGTAGAAAAAGAGTTAAAGGATATAAGAAATGATAATAATTCAGAGGAACTATTTGATAGTGCGGCTATTAATAGAGAAATCAGCTTGGAAGAAACTGAAGCATCTTTAGAGTACTTAAGACCAGGAAAAGCTACAGGTCCAGATAATGTTTTTACAGACCTTCTATTAAATGCCAATGAAGAGTTAGTCACAGCAATACATAAACTTTTCTCTATGTCATTTGCTACAGGGAATATCCCATTGGAATGGAAAAAGGCAGATGTCAAATTTTTGCGTAAATCGGGAAAGAAAAATTACAACTCTGCTTCAGCATACCGACCCATTAGTTTGACAAGTTGTCTCGGGAAGTGTCTTGAGAGAATATTAACTGTACGGCTCAATGGATTCATTGAACACAACAAGATAATAGATTTAGAGCAAGAAGGCTTCAGAAAATTTCACAACACTACCCATGCCTTATTAAGGATGATTCAAGAAGTATTCAATGGATTTAACAGGAAAGAATCTACCTAAGCAGCCTTCATAGACATGGAGAAGGCCTTTGACAGTGTGTGGAGGGATGGACTTCTTGTTAAAATGCATAAGCTTGGAATCAGAGGAAAGGTCTGGAGCTGGATATCAGATTTTCTATCAGATAGAACAGCAAGATGCTACTTGAAAGGCAGCCATGGAGTAGAGTTCTTTACTTTTGTTGGACTTCCACAGGGTTCTGTTATCTCTCCGATTCTATTCATCATATTTTTACAAGACATCTTCAGAGGTATTTCATGTCAGAAAGTGAAGTTTGCTGATGATGGAACAATTTGGGTAACTGGGACAGATCCAACATACTTGTCAACCAATATTGAGGAAAACCTTCATAAACTTCTTCTGAATACACTACAGTGGAGAATGAACATCAGTATAGAGAAAACAGAAATTTGCCTATTCACCAGGAGTAATCTTGATGTTAATAGTTCATCACTCAAGGTACAGTTAAATGGTAAGGACATCCCATACAATCCGAATCCAAAAATACTTGGTCTACACTTGGATGAATCATTGACCTTTCAGAACCATATTAAAAGAACAGAACAGAAAGCAAATAAAGTCATTGGAGTTTTAAGACAAATCAAACATGTTGAAAAGATTAACACATGCAAACTGCTACAACTCTACAAATCTTTAATATGTCCTATTTTAGAATATGCATGTGCTGTCTGGCAGATTGCTGATGCGAAACCTTTAGATGAGGTACAGAGAAAATCCCTATGTTTATGTCTGGATGCATATGCAACTAGTGGAAGAGAGGCACTTGAGGTTGAACTTGGTATTAAACCTCTACATATTAGAAGGCAAGAGTTATCAATTAGGGAGGGCTCCAAAATAATAAGCAAAAGTGACCAGATTCTAATTAAAAATTCTTGGCTCAATTGGAAAGATGAAATTGAGAATGAAAAATTCTTATCTCCATTTGGTAAGATACAACTTCAACTAGAAGATATGACTTCAGAAACAGGCACCACAACCTTCAACATTGAACCAGAGTTTTCATTTGAGGATTCACTTCAGCCTTCAAAAAGACGGCCAGAATACTGGGATCGATTAGGCTCATCAAAGTCCAGAACGGAAGAACAACAAAATGAATCCCGTTCAATCATCCAAGGCCTGCTTGATAACTGCTCTCCCAGCTCCATCATTGCTTTTACAGACGGTTCCTGTCAACCTAACCCTGGACCTTGTGGGGCCGGCTCCTGTATCTTCATGCCATACCAAGATAATCCAATCTGCCTTAAGAAACCTGTATCTGGACACAGTTCTATCCTCCTTGGAGAGCTTGTTGCTATTCTCATAACCATAGACTATGTAGCCGAGGAAAGCAGCAAGATGGACAAGTCTGAGGTGCATATCTTTTCGGACAGCCAATCTGCAATAGGGATCCTACAGTTAGGATGGCAGCCAACACATCATAAGCAGACAGTAGCTGAAATAAGACAAAAGATTAAGCGATTGGAACAGAAAGACATCAAGGTAGATATATCTTGGACCCCTGGCCATGCTAACATTAAAGGCAACGAGGAGGCAGACAGACTGGCCAAAGAGGCATCTTGTGAGGCAGCAGCTATGACCAGTGACACAGATGTAGTGACAATGACAGATATCAAGCAGGCAGCAGTCAAAATGGGTCTTTCCCAGTGGCAGAGACAATGGGAATCTTCTGAAACGGGAAGATCTTTATTCAGATACAAACCTCATGTTACAGATAGATCTCAAATTGATTTTCCAAACACCATTTCATATAGGAACATTGCTAAGCTCAGATTAGGATACAACCAGCTAAAGGACTACCAGCTTAAATTGGGCATTTCTGACAGCAACTTATGTGATTGTAACCAAATAGAAACAGTTGAACATTACCTTCTACACTGCGAAAAGTACTTCAACGAAAGAGAGGCCTTAAGAACTCATATCTTCAATACCACTGGAATTTCAGACTTTTCTTGTGAGTTCTTACTCAGCTGTACAAAGAGCGACTTCAGAAAAATCCATGAAATGAACATTTTCTCCGCGCTGGGTGATTTCATCACCCGGACAGCTAGGTTTTAATGTGCACCTCCAGTTTAACAGTTATACCGAGAGACAATTTACTTAAGAAGATAATACCTGAGAAAACCAAGTGAATACATACCAGAGATGATGCAAAATACAAGAGAGACTAATTCTGTCGTGAAGACATAGATTCAACGATTCAACGGCTATTAACTCTCCCAGAGGTTTGGATCCTCTATTGCTGACTGATTGTTTGAACATAATAGGGTCCACAGATCAAGGTATAAATAGGCATGCTCCAGCACCACAAGGTCCTGGGCTCCTAAGTTATGACCAGTCTGTAAATCCCACTGACTGATCCGTTGCTACTAGAGAGAATAATCCCTTCATAGACATAGATTCAACGAAATGCTTTGGTGTGGGCAAAACATATTTCCTCAGTTTTTGGGACAATATGACAATGGATCAGCTGGTATGAGAATTATGAGCCATAAATGTCAAAAGTGAACAGATCTCTAATTTTTATTGTTGTAAGGTTGTTGTAAATAGGCAAGTTTGAATGAACCTTTTTGCAGATTCTGAATAGAAAAAGTTGGCAGGAATAAATTTGTACGGATAAATGAACTCACTTCATTTTTGTTCAACTGATTTGTTAACACATTGTACAGCTTTCCTGTAGTTTTATCTTAAAAATTGACAAAAGGTAAATGACGACTTATTAAACTTGTAAACACTTGTGTATTGAGAAAAACGTCATCAGTTTTGCTTTCAGACTATTTATCCAACAGACGTGCCAAGATGCATGTCAATCGTGTATCAATCTTTCCTCCCCTCTCCCCCACTACCTCACCCTGTCCTTTCGTATTGCGTCGTACTCCCTTACCCTCCCTTCCTTCTGTCTGTCTGTCTGTCTGTCTGTCAGTCCTTCCATACGTCCCGCCCTCCCTCCTTGTCTGTCTGCCTGTCTGTCCGCCCGCCGCCCAAAACGCCCGCCCGCTCGTCCGTCCGTCCCTCCATCCCTTCCTCCCTGTATGTCTGTCTGTCTGTCTGTCTGTCTGTCTGTCTGTCTCTCGTTAATCTAAATCATCTCAAACAAGTTGTGAGGGTCTCAATGGGGTCCTCTGAATTCAGTAATCAGTAAAACGTGGGCCAAAAATTCAGTGATCAGTAAAACTTTAGCCCTAAAAAATCAGTAATCAGTAAAATTTAGACCCCAAAATCGGTAATCAGTAAAATAATTCAGGTAAAAACTATGGTTCGGTAATCAGTAAAATTTTGGCGCAAAAATCAGAAATCAGAAAAATCTAGACCCCAAAATCGGTAATCAGTTACAACCTGGCCAAACCAGTAATTAAAATGATATTACATGTATATCTTTTAGAAAAACTGCTCATTGCAGCTCTCTTTAGGCCTCCAAACATCGACCAAAAATACAAGGAAAATTAATATGTTGAAAATTTTCTTTAGGACTTTTAATAATCTGCGATTCATAAGACGAGCCGGTCGTGATGCTGCCGTACGAAACTCTTCCTACATTTGGTGAGAGACAGGTAACCTGCGTTGATACTGTGGCTAGCTGTGCTAGAAGACTCCGATTAGATTAAGGCTTCACTATGTGCAGTCTAGCCAGAGTCTTCACTGTTGGCATTGGGAAAGCATGAGTCTTGATTTACCCGCTGGATGCACAGCGAAGACTCTGATCAGGCTGAGCGTATGCCAAAAATAGTAAATGAGTATGATCAGGAAATACCACAATCACAAGACTGATCTGAGTTATACGCCCAGTCTGATCAGTATTCGTTGGGCGCACACTCATCATTCTTTGTTTTGTCATGTCATGGCTTATTGAAATTTGCTAGGAACAAGGCATGAACTGTTAATTGTTAAAACCTAGAAAATGCTTCTAGAATAGAACTATCATAAATATATTAACTGCGAGCTTTCGAATTTGATGCAGTGATTTAAGGATCTAACTTCAATCCCACGTCTGAAGTTAACTTAGAGCCTCCTGCTGTTATCTATGGAATTGTTGTACTTATCGCATATGCAAAAACGTTTCCTTTTAACGCCTATACTGACATTTGCAATGGAGATAAGGGTTCAAAGCTTAGTCTGAGTCTTTAACTACGTATATATATACATACTTTGCATTTGCGAACAGCAAATGTTCTGTCCTGTCTGCGAATTCGCACAGGCTCGCTTGAACCTTCGTTGCTCGTTTGATAAGTACCAAAGTCTCATATGTTGGCGCAAATGCAAAGACTACACTACAGTGTCATCTGCAAACAAATAGACTTCTGAGTGTACATATTTTGGCAACTTCATGGTCGGATAGGTCCTAACACTGATCATGGCACCTAATTAGGTACACGTAGTCTAAATTGCCAAGACTTAGATCCAGTCACATAATTATTCAGTTTAGACTAGGGTCTATCTTAAATTACACTGGTGCCCAACTCCGTCACAACGATATTCGGATTTTCGCTGATAGGTCGTCGCGAAACAATTCGGAAAAGGGAAAGACGTTAGTAATTTATTTAACCGTTTTATGATTTATAAAGGCCAACCATGTGCTTTTATTATTTGAAAACTGCCAGATGTATTTGCCACTTCGATTTTCTAAGTTGTTTATCGTTTCTAACTGAAAATAGCAACACAATCATAATCACTGCATTTGCACAGAATTGTGACGGTTTGGACAGCGATCAGAGTTTTGGTGTCACGGTCTTTTTAAGACAATGTCACAGCTTGGTTGAGACGGGTAAAATGCCAAGTAAATGCATTTTTTCACTACATAAGCTTTATATTGCTCGTTAACTCATAGTTTTGAGTTTAATAACTCAATATTATGAGCAAATAAATAGTATTGCATAAAAAGCTGTTTCGCATGAAATAACAAAAGTATCTTCCTAATAAGCATAAACTAATGCATCAAACAAGGCAGGTCACATGCCGTTGATGATTTTTTTTGTTATTTTTGGAATTTTGATTATCATGTGGTTTCTTGGAAATCACAAAAATGACGTCATCAAAAGAAACGTACATGGAGGTGAACATAATTAAGTTTTAGTCTGAAACTTCATCTACTTCAATGCAACACGTTCGCTACACCTATAGCAGTGGCTGTTCAGCATGTGAAACGCATGATTTGAAAATTTGAAAACCCTTTTCTAAGAATATATTTGTCATTAATTCATATAATTCATCTTGAATTGTATGATTGGTCAGTATTCAAGCACAATAACAACTTTAACTCAAACATTTCATGGGTGGGTTGGCACCTGAAGGTTGTCTTTAGCTGGGCCCATTCTGGCTTAGCTTTTTGGTTTTCCTTATCTTAAATTGTCATTGAATTGTGTGTCCTTTTATTTTATTTTTCATATCAGTATGATAATTTGAATTTTTTTAAATGATGCATTGCAAAAGTTAGGAAGCCTCCATACCAGATGAACGATTTGTTTGTGAAGATTTGAATAGTACAATAGCCGCCCTCTCCCAATGGCCTTAGCTGCTGTTAGTTTTAAGGTGGTTATTCTGTTATTGTTTATCCATTGTATGATGTTGCTCCCATTTGACGGGTTTGTGTTTGTAACTTGTTTTGTAGTGTAGTTCTTGGTGTGGGTTCTATTTTAGCAATTATATAGCTGGGTGCTTTAGTTTAATTGTATTGTTGCTGTCTGTGTTCTACGTCTTTTTCTCATGACCCACTGAGTTGGTCTGCCTTCAGTGATTTAGACGTTTCCTAGACATACTCAGTTGTTTCTGTTTTCCTTCTACAAAGTACTAGTCAAGCTGTCAGTTTAAAGGTGGACCAAACAGTGTTCATTTTAATGTTGTTTTGATAAGCTTACAAGGAAAACCAGTATCAGGCATTTTTGTAAAATGTCTTAAATAAACCGTGACAGTTCCATTTGAATCGTTTTCAAAACTGTGACATTGTATCAACCAAACTGTGACATTACATTTTTTTTGTTTTGTTGTTTTATGCGATTATATAACAGATATGCACAAGATATTAAATATAACTATTTTATTCATCTACAGAATCATGCTTCCAGGTTAAATTATTCTTATTATACTAATCCTACTTATGAACACACCTAGGAAACCTTATAGCCAATAAACACAATGATATTGTAATTGCTGAGTAAATAGCTATGAATATTATTGGTGTGCTGTCTGTGCGTTTCTGTGACAGGGCCAAATTTGTACTTTCCCGAACCAAGCCTTTTTTCCAGGGGGTGGGGGGGGGTAAAATTTGATAACTATCCTAATTGGATAACCAACTGGATCCCAAATACTGTTTGCGCCACAAGATGGAAACCTATTGGAGATCTCCTCTACGGTTCTTATCGCAAATACATTACGGTTAAATTAGTGATCAAAAAGTTATCCTCGAAAACAAACCAAATGGAATGTGAAAACATAAAAACGCAAGTTTAAAAAGTGTACAAAACAAAACGTTAAAGCAAATCTTTTTTTAAAATCCACAACACATTATAGCAAACACTAATTTACAGCTGAAGATCAGCATTGGCAAACATGTAAGAAAGGGTACTACAATAAAACCTGTCTTAAGCGGCCACTCAAAAATAGATAAAACAAAGGTCTTAATGACAAATGGTAGCTTAATGAAGATCGAAAGTATTGCAGAATGCTCTCTGGGAGCATTTTGCAATACTTTTGACCTGCATTTAGCAATAATCGGTCTTGAAAACCAATTTTTGGTCTTCTTTTTGAGTGGCCGCTTTAGACAAGTTTTACTGTATTTTGCTTTCTATCAGATCCTGGTATATTCCACAAAATCCTAAAATACGCAGGAACACACACACACACACACACACACACACACACACACACACACACACACACACACACACACACACACACACACACACACACACACACGTGCCACGCACGTGCCACGCACGTACGCAACAGAGAGAGAGAGAGAGAGAGAGAGAGAGAGAGAGAGAGAGAGAGAGATGGAGAGAGAGAGAGAGAGAGATTAAATTCTGACTGGTTTAAAGAGGTAATCAGGGGATTCTAAATACACAACCGCGGTCACTTGAGTTTAATATTTTCTTAAAATGGATTATAAGCGATTACAAAGTATATCATTGCGCCTTGCATTGAAAATTGACATTTGCAATAGGCACTTTGGGGATTATTAGCATTGTTCCTATTAATGATGGCGCGCTGGGTGAAAACTGCTTTGATAATTGCTAGCTCTAGGCACAGTAAAATAGTCCATTTGTTTGCAGAAGATGCTGCAATCACCGCATGGCCGGATCCAGAGGGGGGGGGGGGGGGGGGGGGCGGTCCGGGCCCCTCCTGAAAATCACCGAAATATTGGGTTTCTTAGCAATACTGGCCCTGATTCCTTGAAAAATTACAAAGCTACCAAACCAGCATCAATTTTGGGCCATTATCGGCAGGTTTCGCTAGCGGCCCGATGATGGCCCACTTATAGTGGCATTTGGATCCTCTCTCCCTCATCATCTAGAAATACATCAAGTTTTCAGTGTTGGACACCCTCTGGCAAAAAATTCTGGATCCGCGCAAGCACGGCCCCTATAGTAACCTGTACAACGGTACAGTCTGCAGGGTTCCCACAGTCAGGGAAAAGTCAGGGAAAAATGAAAAAATTTCAAGGTCAGGGAAAAGTCAGGGAATTTTGAGTTTAGTCAGGGAAATTTGAAATTTTGGCAAAAGTCAGGGAAAAGTCAGGGAATTTTAGAATCAGAAGTAGAGGGTGGAGAAACCTATAAGAGGATGACAAAAATGCTATGCAGTTTATTCAATCAGGTTAATAAGCAAGGCTCTGTCATTCCGAGGGGTATATAGTTTTCATTTGTGATTTTTTTGTTTGTTGGTTAGTTCATTTGTACTTCCCTCACAAACAGATTTTTTTTACGGAATTTATGACAGTTTTTGTTAAAGTTTCTCAAATCAGAAGCTGTATGTTTATCAGAAAGCAAGATATTTCGACCATAGTTACCCTAGAGGGTTGGCATTCACATCATGACTCCATACCCCATGGTCCCAGCCCTTGGGTGGGACTGGAGGTCAAAATCTTGGGCAGCTACAAAGTTTTGGTTAAAATTTCTCAAGTGGTGTATATCTCAATGAAACCATTCATATTTGAACCATTGTTACCCTGGAGGGTGGGCATTTAAATCATGACTGCAGACCCCAGGGTTCCTGCTCCTCCCTGGTTGGGCTGGAGGTCAAAATCTAGGACACTTTAAAAGCGCTATTCTTTTTTTTTTCTGAGTTACTTAGATACATATCAAACCATTTACACGTACTAGTAAACATTCATATTTGGACAATTTGGGCTTTCACTCAACATCTTGTGACTCTTTGGTCAATGCCCCAGGGTGAGGCTAGAGGTCAAAATTCAGGACATCACAAGATATGTTTTCTTTTCTTTTAGAATCCGTTGTTTTTTTAACATCAGGTATTATTTAGGGCTGTGTTTCTCTGTGTGACCTCGGGCCTTTGGGTTCATTACCCAGAATTGGGCTAGAGGTCAAAATCTTGGACACCTTCAAAGTGTTATTCAAATTTTCTGAAATATGCAGATATCTTGTAATCTGACCAACTTGGAAAGTATTCATATTTGGACAATTGGTTCCATTCATGGCTGGCTTCCATGTGATGGCTTCAGACATTTGAGTCCATGTTCCAGGGTGGGGCTATAGGTCAAAATCTAGGACATATTAAGAATTTTTTTTGAACAATGGGTACTATTTAGGGTTGACAACTCCTCTGTGAGGTAGACCTTAGGGTTCAATGACCCAGGGTGGGGCAAGAGATCAAAATCTAGTTTTACAGAGTAGTAAGAGCATCGCCGGGGTTTACACATGCCTCTCTTAAATGATCAATATGTCCAAACTCTAGGGATAGCCAAACCTTTAGATGAACTGTAATTTAATATAAAACACCTAGGGTCAATATTTGGCATCGTTTTGGAGCATCCATGTATTCATTTAAAAAAAAGTTGAATAACAATAAGTTAACCATAAATGTAAAGTATATTCTGATTTAGACTAAGAGGTGATTAAGGATGGTTGATGGGAAGGATTGAAGTAAACATTTATTAATTATGCTCATAGCTTACTAATTAGGATCGGCAAATAGCGACGTTTTTGGTCAGGGAATTTTGGAAATTGGTCAGGGAAAAGTCAGTGAAAAGTCAGGGAATTTTACTTTCTACAGTTTGTGGGAACCCTGAAGACGTAATGATGATTCATTGTAGTTGCATGTATAAGGCATGAAAACAATTATTCAGTTATCTAAATATTAACTTTTTTTTTAGGGAGCGCAGTGGCTCAATGGTAGAGTGCTTGACTCGAGACCGAAGGGCCGCGGGTTCGAGCCTCACCGGCGTCACTGCGTTGTGGTCCTTGAGTAAGACACATCTATCCTAGCTTAGTACTGGTTCAACCCAGGAAGACCGTCCCTATATAACTGAAATATTGTTGATGGGACGTAAAAAATCAAAACAAACAAATATTAACTTTTGCCTGCCAACGGTGACTTTTGTCGCCTGCGGATTATCTTTGCAAACAGTGTGGACCCAGATCAGACCCGACAAAACGTCGGGTCTGATCTGGATCCAAAGCGCTTGACACTCTGATAGTGTATAGTGTTCCTGAAAGATATTTTTGAAAGTTAATTTTGAAAAAAAGTCAGCAGGCGAAAAAAACAAATGTGAAAAATTGCCCAGCATGCAAAGAGTTAAAAATGAACGATTTTGAATTACTGAAATATAACCTGAATGGCTGCTGCCAATTAGCTGGTACATGTAATAGACCTTTCCAAATATATGTTGGATTTATCTCCTTGATATAATTCCAAGTTACAACCAGAGCTAGGAATTTAAACACCTTCTCCTCAAAACTGAGAACATCAGGTCAAAAGCAACAACTATTCTATCTATCCATAGTTTTGTTGTTTCATTACGACTATTACTGTCTTCACTGTCTTTGTTAGGATGTCATCTTATTATATATTGTTTGTATCCTCATGTGCTTCATAGCCTTTGGACTTGGAAATAAACATCGATATATCTATCTATAAAATGGTGCTTGTTCAAGATGATGTGAGCACGGAGCGAAGACTAGGCGTCTTTAGAAAAGAAATTGCTGGTCACATGAAGAAACTTTGAGGGTTAGCTACCCGTTGAATGCACAATGAAGACTCTGATCAAACTAGGTTGACACACATGAGGGTCTGAGCATTCAATAGTCGCAGTTCATTTCGTTGGTTTAACATGTATCATGCATTTGCACACATGTGTGTATTTTATTTTCTCAACACGGCTAAGCAGAAGGTATTATGTATATGGTTTGTGCGTCTATAAGGGAAGATAATCCACGAGCTTAAAGCCGTACAGGCGCAAACCCATACAGTAGCTTGCTAATTGCACCAGCATGAATTTGCGAGATATTTGATGTTAAACGTTGGAATATCAATTAAATGTGCAATAATTCATTAAATGAACCTTCAGTGGGTTCGGTGCACAATTAATCGGTCCCATTCAACTCCATGTAAAAAGGCAGAATTCGAGCATCTGACATTGCTTGGATTTTTCCTGCCTGTGAGTGGCAAGATCTGTAATTCACCTTTCAAAAATGTGAAAAGACAACCTACCGTGATAATCTCGTTTTCTCAGCATTCTCCGTTCTTCGAAGGACAGTAAGTAAATTCAGGCTGAAATCCGACCGGCGCATACGTTACCTGGGGAGTGTGCCGGGAGTCTTTGACAATAGTCCACACAAAGATGCATTTTCTGCATCAGCCTGACAAACATTGACCAATGTTTAATCATATGCACGACTGTAATTGTATACTAACACCCAGTGAAGCAATAGATCGTACGGACATTCAACGCACGTACAAAGTTCGATCCATTTTCTTTCGTGTTCATCCTCACTGAGATAGTAGGCATGTAAGAGCATTTGCTCAATAATAACATTGATTCCTTTTCTTGTAGCGTGGCTCACATATGGCTAGGTCGTGGATTAAACTTATGGCTCAAAGGGTCGCCTATATAGCATGTACTTTCAGCTAGTATGTTTGCTCATTTTAATCTAAAGTTTTCTTCATTGAAAAACCAGGCGTTTATTTTCTTTTAAACTCGGATTTGGTGTTTGGGCCAGCCTGTGTGATTTGGTGTTTGGACTGTAATAATGGTATTTACCGCTTAAATTTATGCTTTATATGTTGAACTATTCTATAAATACACACGCGCAGATAAAATGCAAATGGTTTGACCTAAATATCACCTGCATTGCTTAAATAAGTGTAAGGTGTAAGTGAACACCAAAAGAGGTGACAGCTGAGCTGCCACCCATTTTGGTGTAAACTAACACTATATTTTCCGATTATAACAACTAGAGGTCAATATTATACCAGAAATAAACATTTCTAGCTTTTATTTAATACGTAATTTCTTTGAAACAGAGCATAGCTTTTAAAGCAGGCAAAAGGGTACGCAAAAATCTGTGGCAGTTCAGTGTATCAGTGTCTCCAATATGCTGAGCTGACCAACATTTTTAGTGTGTTGTCATTCGCAATATGCAAATTGGGTGATTGACGAAGTGGTATGAATATGTTTATGTAAAAAAAGGCAAAGTTCATGTTTCTAAAAATGAAGCAATTTGAATGTACTTATACTATGGGCATATAATCTTACTAAGGTTTCGTCTGCGTGCACTTTAAAATTAAGTTTATTTGTATTGCAATATTTAATTTGAGAGTATCATATTCAGACAGTAATGGTTTAAGTTACGTAGAATCATTTGTGAATTTTTCGTATGTTGATCAGTACGTAGTTGACACTCTACCATATTCTGATGACTCGAACAACCGGCTTAAATCGAAGTTATTGGAAATAAATTGGATTAAGATTAGTGGTAGTATTTCTGTATAGTTTTGAATATAAGTTTCGTACCAAAAGAAAATGGCCAGCACACGTGATGTTGGTTCTTATCGCAAAGATTGAACTAATGCTCTGGAGAGCAGATTGGCCCCGTTCATTTTGAGCTAAGGTTTATATTCATAACATCAAATTAAGACGTGTTTCAAAATCACTGAAGACAAACGTGAAAATTAACGCCAAAAGAGTTGGCAGCAGAGCTGCCACGTCTGTTTCCGTTAACTTACATTTACTCGCCTGCTGCAGCAGCCGCTGAGCCCGAACTTTTCCAGTGATAAATGTTTAACATTTCTACCTGTTATTGTTGTAGTTAATCTCCGTATTAATAGAATCAAAACGAAGATAACTTTTAAAGCAGATGAAAGGCTACACAAAGAGCAGAGGCAGTTAAGCTGCCACCAAATTCTTTGATGTAAATTTAAAGTTACATTTGAGCCGCGGCATGAGATTTCCAACAATTTGGCATTTGACAATTGTAGACTCGGACTAGCCTCTGCAGCCTTTTTTAATCTTAGAAACTCCAAGTGGTGTTCAGCCAGTAATAACATAACAATATTCTAAACATTGTTGAGCGTAAAATTGTAGATATTTTCTTACCGATTAGTTTATCATATGTTTTGGGTGCTTAAAAGAACCGTCTTAATAAGACGGTTCTTTTGAGTACCCGCAACATATGTTTTGGAAGAGAAATAAGAAATTAATTTTTCTGTTACGTACTCTTAACTAAAATTCTGATTCTGGTTTGCTCAATGGTGATTTCAATAAAGTATGAAAGTAGGTAAGCCTTTAACATTTAGCATAACTTGATACAGTATCTGCCCATGAATATTTGGACAGTGTTATTATGCAAATGCTATGAGTACCACTATCAAGAATTGGCCCATTTGTTGGCCCGTAAGGTAGTGTAGAAAGGTTTACATGACAATGATATGCTTTTGGTACGAGCTCTGTCAACCAGGATATTTTTACATATAAAAGTTCACGATACTATGCCAAGTGAGATTGCAAGACTTAGTATTGACATAAAAATGAAGTTTCCCATTTTCAAGAAGCAATATAAAGATAATCAATTCTGTCTAAGTTTGTTTAGCGATCAATCTTATATATATTAGCCGTATATAGACCTAGGCGTTCGATATCCACATGGGACAGCCTGTATGATAATGGTGCTTTAACTCATTAACCCATTTTCCCGTCCTTATTAATTGTGCGAGTCCATTTCGAATTTTAGGGTTATTGTTTTTTTTTAAAAAAAAATGATTCAAATATTAATCGCGAGAACACTTTGAACGCCTTTTTTGGAGATCCTAGTCAGACACAGTGCCCTGTGGCGTCTGATCCGGTTCTGTACTGTTTACACATGTGCCATAAAAAGACGCCAGGCTTATATATGGGTTATATATGGTTATGCGCAGTTATCCGGTGGGGGTATACGTATATAGTGTTTAATCTGTGCCTTTAATATTTGGGTTATGTATAATTTACCAACCAATAGCGGGCCCAATCCGTTTCACTTCGGTATGCAATAAGATCCACAACCCAATCAGCGATACGGGCTTAAGTTCATGACCAACTTATATTTGCATTTATCATAATTGGGCGATTACATGTAAAATGTCCAGAATCTCTGCATGCTATATTAGTAAGCACATGCACGCGATTTTGGTACTTATCGCATGTTCGAGGAACGAAGACCTTGCTCACATAAATTGTACACAAACTTTAAGTATAGATCAAGATAAAGGCCCAGACCAAAATTTAAACCACTAGCCTGCTTGATACGTCAGCATGGACGTTTATTGGAGTTTTTGCGCATATGTATTACACATTAAATTTTCATGTGCTAGCCCATAAACAAAAACCAGAAACACGGTTTGAGGCGAATGGCTTCAGTACGGATGTGCGGCGCGAATAGCCCCCTTTTCCAGCGCTACCAGGTATACGATATGCTCCCTTTTTCTAAGAAAAAATATATGACTGACCCAGTTTTTCATCATTGTTATATGAATGGTCCCATTTTCTAACATCCCTGTTTGAAAATACTCATATTTTTGCTCAGATATTCAGCTCAGAAACAAAAATTGTAATATTCATTTGTAAACTTTGTTTACTGGCAGCAAAGAGGGTATATAACAAAGAACAGTATATGAACATGTAAGCATTTTGTTCAATCAAGTATATGAATAGGTCATTTTTTTCGAAGACCAGGTATATGACTGGGGTAGGTTAAAAAGACTGGGCCGCACAACCGTACCAAAATTACCCTCAAGTTACACCCCCCCCCGAGGTAGATGATCACGTACTCATGTAGCCCACCTCATGTTGGCAAAAAACTGTGCCCCTAGCTTGATCCGGTCCTTCGATAACCGCACTGATGATATGATTTGACCTTAAGTATAATGGAAACCCCTAAACGGGTACTTTGACAAGATGAAATGCCGCATATTGCGGCATTTCATCAGAGTCTACACTGTTTGTTGAAGTAAAAACAATCATTAGTGAGAGACATACATAATAAATGGAAATTGACAACCTGTGACCCCGAAAATATACAATAGATAGTCCCTTCCTTATTGCTTTTATCTGTTTGGGAAATTCCATCAGAATACATAGGGTTAACGAACTATTTTTTCTTGTTGCAGCTAAAACGGTAGTCCAGTTTGAAGAGAACTGATGACCTTCTAAACGACCACAGCAGTGTTTGGCAGGTGTACTAATCAGATATAAAGATGGAAATACACGTTAAATCGCCCAAAACGGACATTTTCTACGCAATTTCACACGGAAAAGTGCGTCAGATCAACGCGAATATGTCGCATCTTGACGCCGTACGGGCACGTGCTAGTGACGGCAAGACGCCACTCATTTTCGCGATATGTGAAGCAAAGGAAGAAATACGAACGCATATTGTGCGACTGCTATTGCGACACGGAAGTGACGTCAACGCACAGGATGAATACGGACGCACTGCGTTAATGTATGCGTGCATGGATTACCAAAAACTGGATATCGTTCGGATTATTGCTCGACACAAAATGTGTCATCCAAATATTCAAGATCGTGATGGATACACGGCCATAATGCATGCCGTTCTGAGTGCAAACGCATCCGCCATCAGAGTGTTGATAAATTCATCTTCAACAAAGGGAATAGTGGATATAGAGCAGAGAAATGCAAAAGGATCCTCCTCCCTTGACCTAGCGGTTAAGCTTCAGTTACCGGAATGCTGCAGAGTGTTAATAGCAGAAGGGGGAGCTAACTCAAAACTTTGTAGGAATCAAGTAGGTCTATTGAGATTGCTTGAAGATGAAAGCTTTCTTACGCGTTCGAATACGCCCCATTCATTAAATCATTCTAGATCAGCGTTTGCAAACAATTTCCGTAAATTTACGGAATCGCCAATCCCGGAAAACAAACAGTTTGAAGGTTCGTATATGTCACGTGATGCAACACCTGTTTATGAAGAAAGATATGACGCTCTTGGCTTCAACAGCCAGCGAACGTCACCCCAGCAGATGTCTCGGTCCAACAGTTTGTATAGAACAAACAGCAATTTGTTTCGAAGAACAACCGGAAGTAGACCATCAAGTTTATCAGTGCACATTAAAACACCCCAAGGAACTCTGGGACTTATCCATGCGCAAAGCGATTCAAAACGAGCGTTGACGCCAATATCGAGACAGTCTCCCATGTCAAGGCTGTCGCCTGTATCGAGGCTGTCGCCAATAACAAGATTGTCACCAATAACTAGGCTTTCACCAGTTACTAGACTATCTCCTAGGTTACAGAATACACCCGATTCTATACCAGAGGACCAACCGATGGGGCGCACGAGATTACCGAATATTCCGACTGGGAATAAACGATATTTAGTGTCACAGAAAGTTTATAATTTTCCCCGTGAACCGTAACCTTTCGCCTGTCTGATTCTAATTTCAATCACCTTTATAAACTGTTTGAAAGTAGTATTTATTGATGGAACATGCTGTCTATGTAATCCCTGCTTTTGAACAGTTTCACAGTTTGGATATTGTTTATGCATTTAATGTGCAATAATGTATATGGAAATAAATGTTTGGTAAAACATTAGAATTGCAATATGCCAGTAAGAGTATTTATAAGTAACATGTTGCAAATCACATAGCCCTTTCTTTTACTTAGCCTGTGTCCTTTTAATGTCTACTGTTTTACTGAATTTGGAACTGTATTTTGCGGTCTCATATTTTGCCATTCTTAAAGCTGCATAGTCTGTAACTTTTGATCTTCTAATTTTAAAAATAATGTTTTTATTTTTCAAGAACGCAGTAAAATATTCAAATTCAGGTAAACAGTTTACCATTTTCGTAAATCTTAACAAATTATCACTATCAAAACAGCTGCATTTATGTTAAAATTCAACGGTCTATAATTATTGGAGGGACGCAAATAATTACCAACAAGAGAAAAATACACCTATTTGATAAGATAATTCACTTTTCCATGCAGTTTTCAGCTGCACTGAACATTTTTATTGTGAAAACATAGCTTTATTCTACTTTTACAAATGATTTAAAAAGAAAATAAAATTTTTCGAAAAATGTTCATAGTTACAGAGTATGCAGCTTTAACGTCAAAATCGCCAAATAAAAATATCCGCCAAATTTAAGTGGTTGAAGCCAAATTGTATTGTTTCAAATATATAAACCAGTAACTATTTGCCTGCTTGTGGCGTCTTCTGAATATCGGCCATGGTTAGGTTCTAAACTGTTTAACCATCTGAATGTAAAATACTAATTCCCCGAATCTGTTGAGAAACGAAATCAACATACGACGTAAGAGCATGAAGAATTATCCAGTATTCAAATGGTCGCAGTTAAACTTGGTAAACATGCGCGGATCCAGAGAGTTTTGTCAGGGTGGGGGTCCAACTTGCGTGGCAACAGCGTGGCAATGATGGCCCAACATTGAATGCTGGCTTAGAAGCTTTGTGATTTTCAGGGGATCAGGACCAGTATTGCTAAGATACCCTATATTTTTGTGATTTTCCAGGGGGGTCCGGACCCCCTGTCCCACCCACTCTGGATCCGAGCATGGTAAAGCCATTTCCCTATGTTGTCTGCTTTTTATTTGCTTACATTGTTTTAAAAGTAGTCAATATTGCAATCGGTAGGAACCCAGATCAGATTGCTCATAGGGGACTAGTGGAGCAGTCTGATCAGGGTTCATATGAAAATAAATCCAGTTTGAAGTGCATTTGATCATATGCAATAGAAGTATTAGCAGACAGTTTTTTCAGGACAAACATAGTGGCGAGATCAGCGGCCCCGTGGTGTCCGTAATCAGCCAATCATTGCGCTTTATTTTGAGTTTGTGACTGTACTCAAGTTTTATAACGTCGAGGCCTAAGGGTTAAAACACAAACGCAGTAAATTTGGAATCTATTTCGCTAAAGCATCAAAAGACATATTTGCCACGCTAAAAAGTCGCGAACAGGGCCCGGAAGTACAATGCCTCCTTAAAGTTAAGGAAGACTTAAGTTTCAGGATGCGAAAAATAACGTTTTAACCTGATTAAAATCAAAATAGTTTCATTTTTCTGTAGATTACAATAATATCTTTGACCTCAAGTACTGCATCGATCAAGGCAATTTGTTAAGCATATAATATAGCATGTTGAGATATCAATATTTAAGTCTTCTTTAACTTTAAGGGGGCATTGAAATTCCGGGCCCAGGGCCAAGAGTTACAATGCCTCCTAAAGTAAAGGAGACTTTTACGAACTTCACTCTAAGATTTCTTAAGTTAAGATTCTATCCTAAAAGTGCATTAATAATGCTTCTTTTTGTGTTCCTAACTTAAGTAATATGAGTACTTGTAGATTGTGGGTACTATGCAAAGAGGTACATGTAAGAAATACAATCTCCCTAAAACAGTTAATTTCCATGGCTTTATCGTTTAACATGTTTGCAATATTCATGTATTTCATAAACACACGTAGCATGCGTTTAATAAACCCAGTCGATTTGTGTTTAGTTCAGTATGTGGGGTTTAATGTGCTGCCGAGAGTCACTTTATAACATGCATGTATGATTGATATTGTTATAATTTTACAGAAAAATATTCAAATTAATCAAATGGGCTGTTTTAACAGTCTATCATTAGGGTGCGCAGTGGCTCAGTTGTAGAGTGCTTGACTCGAGACCGAGAGGCCGCCGGTTCGAGCCTCACCGGCATCACCTCGTTGTGGTCCTTGAGCAAGACACATTTATCCTAGCTCAGTACTGGTTCAACCCAGGAAGACCCGTCCCTTTTTAACGGAAAGATTGTTGATGGGACGTAAAGAATCAAACAAAACAAACAAAACAAACAGTCTATCATCATGTATCAATCTGAACAGACCAATGTACCCATAACTTCTGAGTGCATGTACCCATAACAGTTTGGACAGAAATGATAATGATCAACTGTACCAAAACGTTATTTTCTTTATGTTTTTTTGTTTGAAAAATCGAGCCAGTGCATAAGATTACAGTACTAGTCGCATATCCTCAAAAGCGTTTTTATAACGCGCTTCCTACGATTTGACTGATTTGTTTGTTTGTTTTGCTGCTTTACGTCCAAGGTCAACAGCTATGGCCATGGCCTGAAGGTCAGTTCAACTTGAACAAGCGATTAACCAGTTCTTCGTTCACATATTTTCGCTTGTAACTGACAACAACCCTTCTTGAATGATTCAGCGGAAGGGAGGAGAATGACCGTAGAAATTATTAACTTCATGATCAATCTCCAGGATAGTATGGGACTGGGCCTGGATCGAACTCACGACCCCTTGATCTGCAGTCAGACTTGTTACCGACTGCGCTACGCGGACTGATTTGTAAAGTTATAGCAACATTAAAGTTTTGATAAGCCAAAAAATCCTGTCTGAGGATTACATAATGTAGGTTTTGTATTTTAAAAATGGGCGTATTATCATGGCATTAATTCACATTGAATGAAGATATAAAGTTGGTGGTGTTTTGAGGGTAAAATCTGTAATGGCCGTTATAAGTCAAAACAATATCTGTTATCATATATTTAATTTCAAATGGGGTTTCACTGATAAACTGATAGTGGCCCACTTTTACATGGTAACTGTGAATGCTATTTGAGTACAGAGCCAGTGCACAAGATTTCGGTTCCCAATGCAGTGTGCAAATGCCTTAAATAAACACCAATGATGCTGTATCATACAAAGATAGAGATCTAAATATCTGTCTGAGGTTTTATCTACATCCCTACTTGTATATGCGAGCAGAAAAGGCTATGACAAGTCTGCCCGTAAGTGCAGACTTACCTGAGCCTTTCCCACTCGCTGTTACGATAACTACAGAAATCCCTTTCACTTAGATCAAAAGTGGTAAGTATTACGATAATAAGTGTACAACATCATTTTTAAAATATATGCTAGGCAGATCAAATAATTGATTGCCCTGGTGAACGGATTATGAATTCTACGTCAGGTCATTAACATTTGCCCTTTTAGTGATGATTTAAATATGGATAATACAAAGGCATGTACGTGTATATGTTTATAATATTTTAGATCATCACTCGGTGTTCTCCATATCCTCATAAGGTTCGAACCATGTATTTTCGCCTGTTTCTAAAAGACATGCAGATGACGTGTCCAGGCCAAATCTTTCTTGGCCTGTCGACCATCTGCCAGCAATGCACTCCAGGACCATAGTACGGTGTTTTCTATAGCCGTCATTGCATTTGGGTGTCATATAGGCACGTTGATTGAAATAGTCGGCCAAATCCCCGCTCATGATTCCATTTGGTACTTCTGCCGGACAAAGGTGACCATCTACAAAAAATATGGAGCATCTTACATGAGTGCTCATGTTTTATTGAATTTATTAGACGAGGTGGGGAAAAGAGATAAAATGCGAGGTTGCCGAGCATTTTATCTCTTTTTCGCAACGAGTTTAATAAATTCAATAACACAAGAGCACAAATGGTAGATTCTATTTATCATATGGCATTAAGATTACTTTTAAATCTCATTTCTGCCGTAAAACGTTATAATTTTGTCATTATGTACGCAACGTTGTTATGAACGTCATAACGTTTCCCGTAAATCTATAAACCACTAGTGGTTTATCGATTTTAATGCATGGCGTTATTTTAATCCCAGACGTGACGTCAAATGACAAAAATATTTAAAGTAAAAGGACCTACAAAGCTAGAAAACGGGGTCATCACTTTAATCTAGTATGTCATAAGTCTTAGACAAGAGCCGCTAAGGTATCCCGTATAGGGTATCCCTTATCGGCTACTTGTCTTAGTGTAAATCCTTTGTATGGTCTAGGGGAGCGATCTGAGCTATACATGTATGTCCTATTTTGCGAGCTTGTTGTGCCTCCAGGAAGTAAAACTCGGTTACTACATGCATTTTCAGTCAGGGTAAATGTTGTACTACGTTAGCTAAGGTCAGTTTGCTTTATTCTAACATAAACAACAGCAGCACACAAACTACAAGGGGAGTGCAGTGGCTCCGTGGTAGAGTGCTGGACTTGAGACCAGCTTAGTACTGGTTCAACCCAGGAAGATCCATCCCTAAATAACTGAAAGAATGTTGATGGGACGTAAAAAATCAAATTAAACAAGCAAACTACAAGATTGTTATAATTTACATCAATAGTATACTAAAACCAAGTTCTAATCGGTCACTTTTCAAACTCATTATTTCTGACCAAACACTAATTTTTTGCCTATAAATGTGCTTTTTAATGCGCAAACGTTTAGCAGTGTTTTTGAACAGTTTTCATTTACTTCAAAGATTTTTTGGGTAAAAAATGCAAAAATCGACTTTTTGTTTTAGAAAAACAGATTTTGAGAGTAGTTTTTATAAAATAGACGTTTAGGTGGTTACAAACTGACCTGTCCGACTTGAAAAACACCAAACAATTGAAATTTTGCCTATGGTTTGATTTTTACGAATTTTTAAAATGTTGCATTTTTCAAAATTTTTCGAGATTTTTGAAATTCACTAGTATTTCCTGGTAAAATTGTTAAATGCACTTAATTTTATTTGAACGCTGTTGGCCAAACACAGAAGAACTTGATTAGTGCACTTTTGGCGATTAATGTTTTACGACTTCTGCACACTTCCGGTTTTAATGTGAGAATTTAAAAATCGATTTGGTAGCATAATGTTGTTTTGTTTTCAATTCTCAAACAAGGACGGTGAAATCTGGTGATAATGAATAATCGCTGAAAATTTCAATGCCATGTCGCTGATAATAAAGCGTACAGAGCAGTGCATAGTCTCTATATAAATTGCAAGCTTATAGCTGAATTGTAATGATTAACCTGCTAAAAGTGTTTGTCTTATGTTGTAAAAACGACGAGTCCGATGGAATCAAAGTTTTTTGGTTTATTCTTCTTATATCACGCTAGCCAGTAACATCTTCAAACGAACAAAAACGTTAATTTGTGTTTATGGTTTATATCGTAGTAAAATTGTGACTTTAAAATGAGGGAACCTTTTTCTCTAACTTCATCCGTGCAAGAAGAACACGTCACTTTTAAATGAAGTTACTTGCAGAGTCTTGGCAAAGTATTGCTCCACTCAAAAAACATGAATTTTGTACCTATGTTTCACTTTCTGAACTAGCGTAAAAATGTAAGGTAACCGATTAGAAGTTGATCTTAGTATATGAAAGAAATAATGTTAGCTTCAAATCTTTTAAATAGACATAAACATCAAGTGCAGACATTTTTGACGTATTTTAGCTTGGCAGAGTTACTATGATTCCATTATACACGAAATTGCGGATCCTGACATTATAATAAATCATATTTTCTTCCGTAAATACATAATGTTTATCAATATACTAACAATAGTAACACACCTCGTATATAGCGCGCATGCTGAAAAAACGTGATACCTGTTTTCCAAACAATAATTCACAGTTTTGAAAACGCGAGGAAAACGCGCGCTAGCTGACGTCATTTATTGCTGCAAAATGACGGCAGTCATAGTTTAAGACGTTGTAACGTCGTTTTTACGCTTGAACGCGTACAAATAAGTCATTTAAGCCTAGGCGACACAGTCCAACTATTGGTGGAAACTATTCAGTGCAATGGCGGCAATTGGAAGAGGCTAGAAACATCAAATGTGTTTTCGTCGTATATTGTGTGTTAGAATCAAAATAGATGAGCTCCACTGCGTGAATTATTGAGTAATAATTCACTGTGTGTCCGCCAGTTGTAAGAAGATAAATCACTCGCGCTGCACCCTCGTGATTTGATCTTCTTTACCTCCAAACAGTGAATCATTACCCAACAATTCACTGCTAGAGCGGATCTATTTCTTAAATAATGTCCATTTATATATACTTGAAATTGTTTAATACGACTAGTAACAAGCGACAGAGGGTAGATGAGTAGATGAGTAAATAATACCCTGTTTACACGTTTCCTATTTACCTTTAAACATTGCATTGGAATTGGCAATTTTTCTGCCACAATGAAATCAAATTATTAAGGTATTTATGGTGGGCTCTATAAATGCATATTCATCGAAGCATTCATACAGAATTTTCATACCAAGGAAACACAGTTTTCATCATTTATACTTTAAGCATAAAAATAATTGAATTATATACCGAACTGCAAAAGAAACGCAACGTTTTTAAAGCGCTGTATTTTCTTAAATTCGTAATTAAATGGAATTTAAACGTTCAACTTTTAGAACAAATTTGCGCACTACTCTTACAGTTTGAGTTGGAAAACTTTCAGAAACGTTCATTGAAATTTGACATTAGACGTAAAACATAAAAAACACCTTTTTTGACGTCAGCAGCTTTGCTGAAGGAAAATCTTTAAAAATTTGTATTGATTTTGTAGCTGAACTATGTACTTTCAAAGGCAGTAGCGTAGCAAACCATTAAATGACAGTCACTATAGAAGAACTTAAAATGGCGTCGATGTCGACATTCAGAATAAAACATCAATTTTATCCTTTGATTATGATTGAAAACGAAAGCAAAATTTACTGGACAGATGGGTATAGAAATACTCTGGGGAACATATTATACTGCCTCATTTTAAGATTAATTAATGTACGTTTTATGAGAACACCGTACATAAGAGCTTCGACGTCGTACTTTTGACGTGACAATTTTTTCCCTACAACGTGTGCTAGAATTAAAAATGTCAGCTTTAACCAACCTTCAGTGACAAAAAATCAATATCTTTATGTTGGAGACCGTTTTTATTCCAGTGTTGTAGTTCTATGACGTGAAAATGACGTAAGTTTGCTCTCAAATGATTTCAAACGTGTTCTCTTACTATAGAGAAGAGAATAAATCAGTAACGCTGTTATTTTTATCCAAAGTTAGACCGTTCTCGCAACAGTAAACGTATGAGAGGAAAATGACGTTAACTTACAGATATGACGTTTACAGACATCGAAACTTAGTTTGCGTAATCAATGTTATATACACCTCACTAAAACAAGGAAATAGAGTTTTGCGAATAGTCTTTGAATGCAATTGATAAAAATGAGCAACTTTCATGAAGCGTTTTGTCATTTAATTTGTAAGGGACACGACGTTATAAGTAAACTTCAAAATTCAAACAATTGGATAGCCTATAATGATTGAACCTCAATTAAGCTATATTTTAAAGAAAATTGTGTGAAAATATAGGCAAAATTTTCTGTGTAATCTGTGTTCAAACTAAAAGTTGCGTTTCTTTATCAGTTCGGTATATTAAGCCACTCGTTTGCTCAAACAGATACCATATTCTACATTTCTTATCTTACCCCTAGGAAAGCAGACATTAGTGTCATTATAAGGTAAATACTTTGTTAACCATTGTCCGTTTTCGCAGGTCAAACCAGACCATCTATAAGAACGATACCCTTCGTCACATACTGGCCAACAGTTCACCTGTCAAATGAAACTTACTTTGAACAAGTACATGACAATACCAACAAAATGGCATGAGCACTCAGTGAAGACTTAGATCAACCAGGGTTCATTCCTGTCAAACCAAACCAACCAGATAACATGAGCACCCAGTGCTTAGATCAGCCTGTGGTTCATACCTGTCAGACCTGGATCATAGTATGTAATTGAATAACTAAGACTTATAGTTTCTGCGTGTGGACTGAGAAGTCTTGAACTAGACCGGGTGATCCCTGATGCTTTTTTAAAATGTTTAAGCATGGTAATGTGTAGCATCACCAGGTATCGCTCAATCTATGCTTATAAGAACCTTCCATTTTTACTGGTATTATCATTATGGCCTAGTTTATTTGTCGACATTTCTATTTACAAACTAAGAGTTAAATAAAAACAAAATGGTCATAGCCAGATTAAATGTTGGTCGAAAATTTACAAATATTTAGGTACATTTTGCCTAATATTGGTTTCATGATAAAACCAAAGAATGCAGCTCGTCATCTTGGTTTGTGCTGTTTGCGTGAGTGTTGTATTTTAGAGGCTAGGCATGATTGGATTTAGACTTGATAGCATTGCTGTTCATATCCTAAACATTCTTTCTTTCCAATAAGCATAGCAAGAAGTTTTTTTATCTAAATTATATAATCAAAGTGTAAGATTTTCAGAAAGACAGGATGATACACAGTCCAGGCCTCACTATCAATTGGGTAATAAAACATTAATAAAATTGATGTGTTTTTGATACAACTTGATTGTTATATGACTGCAAAACAAAAATCTTCTCTCACTGGCCAAAACTGACTGCAATACCTTTGTGTAAATTATTTTACCTCAGACTAAATGGCGCCCTAACAAAAAAACATTAATCAGTTGGTTGATGCCTGATACTTGTCTTCGGTTTGTCCCGCCGTGGTTTACTGCCTAACTTGAGGTTTTCTTTAAGCTCAGACAATCTGAGAATGTTGAGATTCTTTTTTTTGTTTCATCATAGAGTGTTTATTTGATTAGACTGTTTCACTGTGACGATACGGGAGCCTCCATGTCAGCTTACCATTTTTTGTTTTCACAACAACAGATACTTTGGCGAAGATTTGGGACCAATAAAAAGCATTTAGGCCTCCAGTGGCTTTGGCTGCCATTCTTAACTATTTAAGCGGTCAGGTAGCCTTTCAGAAATCAGTTCTACCTGTCTATAGCTATTTTTAGATCTGATGTTAGGCATCCCAAAAACTATTTAAGCTGTCAGACAGCTATGACAAAGTCCAGTTAACCTATATACAGAGTTTAGTTTTAAATTAAAATACAGCCTAAAAGTCATATGACATGATGTTTGATGCGTTATGTTTTGGTACACACAAATAGTAACTAAATGAGATGTTTGTTTTTAGCATTCTTAAACCCATGTTGACATTAAAGCTGCATAATCTGTAACTTTTGATTTTTTCATTTTAAAAATAATGTTTCTATTTTTCAAGAACACAGTAAAAATACTAAAATTCAGGTATACATTTTACCTTTTTCGTAATAATTAACAAATTATTAGTGCCAAAACAACAGCATTTATGTTAAAAATCAACTGTCTAGAATTATTGGAGGGACGCAAATAATTACAAACAAGAGAAAATACAACTGTTCACTTTTTCATGCAGTTTTCAGCTGCAGAAATAAGATTTATTGTGACAACATAACTTTATTCTACTTTTGCAAATGAATTTAAAAGAAGATATTTTTTTTTCGAAAAATGTTCATAGTTACAGAGTATGCAGCTTTAATAAATAAGAAAATGATCACAATATTTAGATATCTATACTACTATCCTGCCAGCCAAGAGTGACAGTGACGTCATGTTTTGTTTACAAAGTTATTAGCTACTTACAATCGATATATCACTTGAATATTAATCCTATCCGCAGGATAGGATTAATCCACAAGTGATCTATCGATTCGCATTAGCTCAAGTGGTGTGTACAAGTTAATGTTTTATTTAACAATTGTAAACAAACATGACGTCGTTGTCACTCTTGGCTGGCAGGACAGTAATGTCGTCTCATTAGATTCCTTTATTCGATTAGCTTTAGTACTCACATTGCAGTTGTCCCTTACATGTCCGTTTGCAATGTTTCTAGGACAAACACTTGTCACATCTGAAATAGACGATATATACATGTATTGTATGCTGTAAGGGTAAACATGATTGCTAACTATATTTGAGTCTCATGCAGGTCTTGAGAACTCATTAAATACATATATTATTCTCCAATAGAGATCATTAAAGGATTAACTGATAAGGGACAGTTTCAGTATCAAGCAAAATTAATGGGGCCTCAATAGGGGACTTACCTGTATACAACACTATTTCATTCACTAAGATAAATTTCAATATTTTATCATAAAGTACCTAATCCCATCATGGGACCACTATATTGCCCCTGTAATGAAGTCATAATCACCTCATTATGACTGTCCTTTTGATTTGCCCTGTATGACCCCTGGAGAGAGCCATTATGAGTGGTAGCAGTATTATTGCTCAACTTTTTACATCATGAAGTGCAAACATTGAATACATCGACTTAAACTAGAGTTTTTACTGTTTGCATATTGGACTTTATTTGTTAAATGTGGACGCATTAAGTTTTTTGATCATAAAAAAGTTTGATGCTTAAAAGCGATTTTTTTCTTATATTATACTTTCATTGTGTTTTTTCAACCAGTCCTCATCTATATGCATGTGGAATTCAATTTGCATCCGAGGGTTTGCAGTTGGTATCTGCTACTTTGTATGTAGAGTAAAAAACAATGAACGTATGCATAAAACATTTTTTTGACAAAATGATAGCGGTGTTTATACTCTTTGCGACTCATATGGGTCTGGTGTGCCTTTAGTGCATGCATGGGGAATTCAATGTGATGTTGTTTATTTATTGTTTATTGTTGCCCCAATAGTTTGTGGGAGTAATGTGTTAGGTGCTTGTTTGATGGTGCAGTACTTTCTTTCCTTTCTAGCTCTGCAATCATCTGGCTGGGGAAACTTCTCTTTGCAAGAGACCCGAAGTATTCATGATTCCATGAACATTACAAAGTTAAATCATTTCTTAAAAAATCAGCTACTTGCTCACACTTAAACTAAAAGTATTCAGCAGCGATTCTGTCAATTTTGACCTCGCACTGGTCGTTAAAACAAACAAGCTGTGTGCGCCTGGGGACAACATATGGCTGAAGAAAATGATTTTATCAACCTACGAATAACTTTTTAAACGAATGTAACCAATGGCTGATCGAAGCTACCCCAAGATGACTGAAAATGCTAACTTGGCTGTAAAGCATGAACTCATACAAAATATAGCAAACAAAATAAGAATGTTTATTAGATACTGGTAACTGTCATAGCAAAATATCAAATCAAAACGAATGTAAAATTGCAATCATGTTTGAATGTCATTTGAGCCGCGACATGAGATTTCAACAAGTTTGACATGAGCTGCTAACAGACCCCACTCCCCCAGGAGGAATTTTGTACACTATGATTTTCTAAAACTACATTATATAAGAAGCAAAATTATACATATTGGCTATCTGGCAGTTTGGGCGTTACCGTGTAGCAGCCATGTTAACTACGTTACCCTAAAACATCTCCAAATCCTATTGTTCAAGAACATAGCTATACATATTTTTTTTTATTTATTCAAAGGCTGATTGTCTTAAAAGCACGTAATTAAATGCAGAAAATAACTAGTATGCGCTTAAACAACATATGCATACTATATTGCAATTATATACGTTACTTTATTTCAAATAAACTAATATCTAGCCCTGTGCAACCACTAGAGCATGTAATGCCAAAATACCTCCTGGGAGGAGTTTTGTACACTACGATTTTCTAAAACCACATTATATGAGCCACAAAATAATGCATGCTAGCTCTTTATGTTACCATAAAATAATAGGAACTCCTTTAGTGTAAATATCAAAACTATTACTTATTCTTACAAATCAATATTATCTTGTAAATGAAAGTAAATGACTAACAGTATAATCTTAACTCATTTAGGTACCTTTTATGCTGTTACATACGTTACTTTCATTTGAATACACTAATTCAAGACAAAAATAGAATTATATGAGTTTAAACTCCTAATGGTCATAAATTACTCGTACTGCTAATTCAGGGTTCAATAATGAGAGAAATAGTGAAAAGTGTCTTTTTTAAGATAAAATATAAGTGAAATTAAACTCTGACAAAAGCACAGGTGATGAAAAGGAAGAAACTTTAACTCAAAGCACATAAAATGCTATTTTGATTGAATCTCTTATTAAATATAAACATCTCTAATAGAAACTACCTATTTTAATAATCCAATCATGTTTCTTAAATTCTTGAATAATATCATTTATCTCTGATACTTGTATGTGTTAGCTTAATTTAATACATGTAATGATGTATACAAGACATTTTTTCCATACTGTCTACAGTTCAGTTTAGACGAAACAGGTTTTTAAACATGAAGTAGCTTAGTAAAAGTGTGAGCCCACCAAATACATATACAGCTTATCAGCTATTGATTTTTGTTTGATTTCATTCTTTACGTCCCATCAACAATCTTCCAGTTATGTAGGGACGAGTCTTCCTGGGTTGAACCAGTACTATGCTGGGATTAATGTGTATTGCTCAAAGACACAACACAGAGACGCCGGTGAGGCTTGATCCCCCGGCCACTCGGTCTCGAGTCAAGCACTCTACCACTGAGCCACTGTTTTCCCTCAGTTATTGATTACAACAACTATAATAAAAACAAATAAGAAAGAAAGCTAGCTAACAATTTGTATAATTTAAGTCATTTCAGGCATGGTTAAGATTGAGAAAGGAAAAATTTAAATAGGTGTTATCTCTGGTCCTTTCAATGAAAACTGAAGTTCTTTTTAATCCTAACAATTTCTATCCCAAATATGTTATCCAACATGCCTGTCCCTATGGTTATAATACTTATGGAAGTAATCAGCATGTCTAGTTTGGCGAAGGAAGAAAAAATAATAATCTTGGTAACATACATAACAAGAATATTTAAGGAGATAATAATACTAATCATCTGTATTGCCTGTTTCTACAACTTTGTGAAGCATTAAACAGCTAGCTAGGGCAGCATTTGTTCTAAAAGTTCAATTGAGTCATATATTTAAAAGAGATAAGTTAATGCTTAGAAAAGATCCCTTGCATTGTTAGTTTTATATTATAGACATGACTAAATGACAGGGCTTCAACAGTTCATTGGGATTTTTTATTTGAATTATTTCTGTCAATAGTTTAATAGTGTAATTTTGTTTTATATTTAATTTGGTACTATGTATGCCACATGGGAACATGGTCATTTTTATGAAGTTGCATCCTCATAATTCTTTGGATATTTCAAATCAAGCTCAATAGATTATAACAAGTAATAAAGAATAAATTAAATGAGCAAGCACTAGTACTAGTACTCATTGCAGTGTCAAGAAATGAGGGCTCAGGCAAGCCTTGTAAATGTGCAGACTCACCAGAGCCTTTGCTGTCTGCTTCCATAAGACATGGACATATAGATGCAGACTCAGACCAGAATTAGTATGGCTAGCTCGACTGCATCAACAAGAGCAATCAATGGATCAGAGATATTTGCTAATATGTGATAAGTACCAAAATCTTACATGCTGTTCAAATCTTCATTTGAGCGCTTTATAAATTACAATAAATGATATCAATAATTATTTTTTCATCTAAAGGCAATACTGTCAAAACAAATCTGATGTAAGTCTTCAATAGTTGGTATACTATATCATACACACATGTAACATGAATATTTGACAATAGAGTCTGTAAAGTCACACTGCTGTCAATATCTGAACTTTATGGTATCCTTTTGAATGGTAAAGAAATACAATTTATTTTGTAGATGATTAATTTACAAGACCCATGGTAATTAAATGCATAGAATCATGTACATGTATACCTTGTTAACATTGCATGTAAGTCCATCATTGATAATAAGGTTTAAATGGAGTTGAGTGTTCTCCAAATACTTTTTGTCAGAACAGTTGACTTTTTGCATATGTCTTGAATTCATACCCTGGCGTGTTTGTAACTAATTCTTATTGTTAATATCCATATAATGCTTTGCTATAATTCGTTCATGTTACATTCTGTATAGTGGAAATTAGCAACAGCTATTTTAACACTAATTGCTAAAACTACCAATACATGTAAGTTTTATTTCATCTTAAAATATTTAACTTTTCCATCCAACATTCTAAAAGAACATTATAAAATATTTTTTTACATCAATTTGAATGTCCAATTCAGTCCGGCCTTTTTCTGGCAAATAAGTCCTATAGATTTAAATTGGTACTGTAAGTAACAATTGATTTGTTTTCTTCCATATGCTCTTATGTGATTATTGTCATGTTAACTCCACCATTATCACTTAGTTTTCCCATTTCACAGAAGTATTTGTTCTAAATAAACCATTTACTTATAAAAATTGCATTGCTTCAGCAAATGACCAGAAGAACTATGTTGATAATAATTATCAGTTTCATCCATTAAACAATGAATTTCAAAGCTATGCTGAAGATAAACTAAAGTCTATTTAAAGCCAAAGTAAAGTGGTGCATCAACATATGTATACGCAAATACAACAATGTCAGTATAAAATTTGATTTGGAGACAGTCTCTTCAAACAGTATATGATTACAAAAAATCTTATAATGCATAGTATCTATGTAACTTATATCAATTTATGCTCTACCAACTTACAAATACTAAATTCTATCTGGGTTGTAATAGCACAAATGTTTGTATGCTACAACCTACAATAAACCATTAAGCAAAATAAAGTATGTCATTGTAGATGAACCTAAATATACAAGGAATACCAGCGTGTATTGTGTTACTGACTATGTTTGTATAATTTAAACAACTGTTAACTGGGTAAATAAAATATTTTGGTTGCAGTTAAGTATTAAGTAACTAGATTAAACTTAGTGTTCTTCAGATAAGTAATACAAAAATCTAAATCCACCATACATAAACATTTCAGACTCAGTTTCATACTGTCTTTCACAGCATTTTAGACGTACAAAGTACCTTATGATATGTTTTATATGGTAATATATGTTACTTTAACAATATTGACAGAACATGGGATCTTATCTTTATTGAGATCAAAATTGTCTTTGTTAATAAGGTTTAATACCTATAACATTGGCCAAATCGACATTTTGTTTTGCTTTAAAGAAAGTTCTAAAAAAACTATTTCACAAGAGTAAATATGATTTGACATAGTCTCTTAATAAGAACTGGTGTGTACTATTGTAGACAAACTAGTATCTTAATGTCTATTTAACACAGAAATCAGTTCTGAAAATGAAATAAAACACCCTTCGATGTATCATTTAGGGAATTAAGCAATATATAAAAAGTCTTAAAGTTTGTAACATACGTTACATATTGCCAAATTAACAAGAAACTGATACTTTACACCAGAAACAATGTTGAATGTCCCCTTACACTCTTGTTTATCAACATAAAGCTCATATATTGTGTCTAAAAGCTTACAGATAGAATTACATGCTTTGTTTTAAATGAAAAGTTTCTTACAGTACATATCGTTTTCTTAGGGGTTGTCATATTCAACAGCTTATAACTCCTGAAGTTTTTGTAATAGAAGCACACCGTTTGCAGTTTTGAAATGGTCAGTTAATTGTCTTTTAGAAACATGTTATTTTAATCTAAAACATTCATTGCGAAGTTTTCAAAAAAATGAGGGGTAACGTATTTAACTCGCTGTAGCACCCAAACGCCCCAACCGCCACATTGCCAACATGTTGCAAGAAGCTTGTTAGATGTTATATTAAAAAAAAACATAGCCTACAAAGTTCACCCTGGGGGGAGCAAAACCCTTAGTAGCTCATGGCCTAGTTGGTATGTGCGACCAGTAAAAACTCAGATCAGATATACGCGCAGTCTGACCAGAGCCCTTGTTAGTCGTTTAGATATTTTATGAGTGTTAAACTACAGACTGAACATCATTTGGAGTATCTAAGCCTACAAGGAGACTGCTAGGTTCGTCAGAGTCTACACTTGTCAAAATGCCACATTGTTGGAAATCACATGGCACGGTTCATTTGTTTCATGCACATGCCTTATATACGAGTATTGCTTAGTGTAAAATGCTTACCAGCTCGTATACACGCAGTCTGCGGGGTTATGCTGGGGTCATATTTAGTTGTGCGAATCATCCACTCGCCATTCAAACAGTACAACGAGGTCTCTGCCAGGGCATGTTTCCGATATCCCTCATTACACTCATAACTACACCAATAACCGCTACCGCACGGCGTGTATACTTCCATGTTAGCGACAGGCTCCGTGCAGTTGTGCTCTGAAATACAGTAAAACATGTCTTAAGCGGCCACTTAAAAGAAGCCCAAAATTGGTTTCAAGACCTATTTTCGCCAAGGGAAGCATTCTGCAATACGTTCGACCTTCATTAAGCTACCATTTGTCATTAAGATCTTTGTTTTGTCAATTTTTGAGTGGCAGCTTAAGAAAGGCTATACTGTACATGTAGATTTTTAAAGTACATGTCAGATTCCGACTGCAGCTAACGACATTTACCGTTTTAGTATTACGTTAAATGCCTTCTCCTTGCTGTTGCTCTTGGTCTGAAGCAAAAACTCAGAACTGCCTTTAAACTCTTTTGCTGTCTAAATAATCACACTTTATACAGTTTATTGCCAAACTCTCTCAGCCATAAAGAATGGTTAGCATATCCAGCATTTTGACGTTATTAACATCGCGTTGATCGATCTGCGTGCGTGCGTGCGTGCGCGCGCGCGTGTGTGTGTGCGTGCTTGCGTGCGTATGTGTGTGTGTGTGTGTGTGTGTGTGTGTGTGTGTGTGTGTGTGTGTGTGTGTGTGTGTGTGTGTGTGTGTGTGTGTGTGTGTGTGTGTGTGTGTGTGTGTGTGTGTGTGTGTGTGATATAAACCAGTAAACAGCATTCGAGATTCGAGATCTAAAAATATACATAAAAAAAAACAACAACAGCAGCAATGTACGTAGAAAGTCTTATTAAAAGCAGATGTGTTTATGTAACGTTGTAATGACCCTGCACAGTAAAGCTATCTTGATCATGACATTGCACGACCCTTGGGTCTGCACTATGAACCTAGACTTTCTACTATGAACCCCATGTGGGTCTGTCTATCCGTAAATCTAGAACGACATGGTATATTTTTCCCTAACCACTGGTAACTGCTGACATATAGATGGCGCTTCACTATTTTGACAAAATAAGATAACTTTATATGACTCATTTAGTGAAAAATCCTCATAACTCTCGAGCCTGCTGAGATATTTGGAACAAATTTTACATTCTTATTAACTTTAATATTGTTTGCCGAGCATCATTTTGGCGGGTGGAGGTCTTTTAGTGAAAATGCGCATAACCGCATAGTGTATTTTTAATCAAATTTTGCATACTAAACAGCCATATATCATACCCTATACCCGAGATGCAACATTATTTTTTTACAGCGCAGATGAGATGCAAGCACACACGTCGCGTGAGTTAATGGATTGTCGCAAGTTTACGTTATTTTTTTACCGCAGAAGAGATGCAAGCACACGTGTCGCGTGAGTTAACGGATTGTCGCAAGTTGGCGTTATTTTTACTTTTACAAAAAATTATACGAGGAGTTGCGAATTAAGCTTTTGCAGAGGAACACAGTGTACCTACCTCTATATTTCCCAGTATGTTGTAGTTTAAAAAAGCACCCCTTTGCAACAGAAATAATATGTTTTTCATGGAATATTCCTCCAAAGACACGAAAATTGATCATACTTGCTAATTGCTCGAGTTCTGTTTGTCCGATTGTCCTTGTCAAATATTCAGCGTATACAAGAATTATTCTTTGGTTCGTATCAGCAGGAGAAAATAGTAAAATCAAACCAGCTTTTACAAAATATGGTGCTAAACACACACACAGGGTAGTTCGATTAGGATACTATTACCATCGATAAGTGAATAGCTAGATGCAAGCAACTAGGAAGAGGGTTTTTTTTTTGAAAAATAAAACAAGTTCGAGCAAAGAGTATATTGCCAAAGAAGATATAGTTTACTTCAGTATCCTAATCGAACTACCATGTGTGTGTTTAGCATAATATTTTGCAAAAGCTAGCTTGATTTTACTATTTTTTCCTGTTGATACGTAACAAAGAATAATTCTAGTATACCCTGCACTTTTGACGAGGTCACTCAGTCAAGCAGAACTCTAGCATTTAGCAAGTGCAATTAATTTTCGTGTCTTTGGTGAAATATTCCCATGAAAAAGATACTATTTCTGTTGCAAAGGGATGGGTTTTTAACTACAACATACTGCGAAATATAGAGGTATGTACACTATGTTTCACTGCAAAGTCTTGACTCGCAACTCCTCGTATAGTTGTCTGTAAAAGTAAAAATAACATCAACTTGCGACAATCCATTAACTCACGCGACATGTGTGATTGCATCTCATCTGCGGTGTAAAAATAATGTTGCATCCTGGGTATATTGTCTGTGATTATTTCAGGGATAGTTGTGCCTGCATTTCTTGAAAACATTAATTTTAATAACCAGGCGATATATAATCTTAAGTCAAGGCTGCAAACTCAACTTCTCAAAGTCTATAGTCGGGGAACCAAGGTAGGAACAATGTTAACCCTTGCACCCAAAAAGTTTACAGCTGGATTTTGTATGGTTGCAAAGGTAATTCTATGGTGTATCTGAAACCACTGTATAGCAGACTCGAGTCGACTTGCACAACGCCATAACAGTCAATTTTCTACGGTAGCCCAGCAAGAACATGTGAAATTATTAACTTTTAAAATGTCATACAGTCATGTGCCAAAAATGTTGCATGTGGGTTATCTTGCATTAGCGACCGGCTGCGTGGCTTTTCTCGTATTAGTTACGCTTTCAAATCTCACATGGGTAGCGATTTTAGACAGATTTTTCTGACAGGGAGCTAATATAGGGATCAGTAAACTTGTATGAGTTGGTATGTGAGAAAAAAAATCTGTCCCGAGGATCACCGATTGACATTACAAGCCTTGCTGAGTGATGACAAACGGTTATTGCGAGGGATGGATTTTTCTATCCCACCTTCACACGAATAATGGATTCGTTTTCTTGCTCACCACTAAATACCTTGCTTTATATTTGGAAAAAAGTGAAAAAGACTTCCACAAAATCCTGAATACGTTCACGGTTGAGATGCGACATGTTAACGTCATTTTAACTTGGAAGTTTGGAGTTGCAGATTACACAAACTAGGAACCCCAACATTTGCCGACGGACGTGCGGACAGATGGACGGACGGAGTGAGCCCACTGCTAGAACTGCTTTTGCTAAAGCAACACAGGTTAAACGAACAGTCGCACGTTGACTGCACGCTGTCCGCACATCGATCTTTGACATCATTATAAAGTTAAAATGGCGCTATCAGAATAGTTAGAAACAGAGTTTTCGATTGCTTTTTGTCGCCAGACTGGTTACAAATGGCAATCGAAAACGCTGTTTCTAGCTTTTTTGATCCGCGTTCGTCGATTGTTAAGGGCGTTTACGATTGTCACCTATCCAGTGTGATTCTGGTGGACGCTCCAAACGGGATATGCGATAATCCTATGTGTCAGATAATCCCTGGGGCTAAAAGTCTTATCTTGATCGTAATAAAATACTGATTTTACGGTTTTTACTAAATAAACGACTCCGTATAAACTGTCTTGTGTTGAAGACTTGCCTACTCTTGCCATTCTACTAAAAACTTATGCATTACTAAATGCGACAACAGACACCCAGGCTGATCTCAGTCTTTGTGCACTGAATACCTATCTTACTAGTTTTTGGCATGCGCTTCTCGTCAGGGTCTTTTCTGTTCAGTATAATAACCTCTTTCAGTCATACTACCAAAACTGTCACTTCATGGGCAGATGCTCAGACTGCGCAAATAGTTTCGTTTGAAATTCTGGTATTGTTTAGGCATTGCAAGTATAGAAAAAAGACATGCATATATTATGCCGAAGAGTCCTAAAAACAAAGCATAAGCAACAGTGTAGATCCAGATACTTTATAACAAGACATCTCTCCGGGCTTGTGTTGTTTGCAATATCAAAAATTTAAATAAATTGTAAACTGATGATTTAATTTTTTGTGAGGCCATTTAATTCTTCGGGCGAATTTTCAACTTGAGCGAACGGCAAAGGTCCTGATGAGATTGCACATCGAAGGTCTGGCCTGAACCATTGCTGTTTGCGTTCCGATATTCTCAGAATGCACAGATTTAAACAAATCCCTTCACACCGGCCTGAGAACCAGAACTGACAAAAAATATATAAAAAGGTAAAGCTATTTCAGCAGCAAAAAAACAATAGGGCTGATCAGACTGCGCAGATAAACTATTATGCGCATTTGTTTTTCGCATATGGTTTACAGAAAATTCATGCATATAGTAGCATCTAGGCAGTGAAGGCAAGAAACTGCTATGAGCATGTAATATCTGCATAGTCTGACCTGCTCTAAACTCTTCTAGCACACGGTTTATGATGTGGTCATCTTCACGTTGACACAGCGGGAACTCAGTGGGAGTTCGCTCATCTGTGTTTAAAGCTGATAAGGATCTGGCCTAAAGCACTGTTCTCTTGAATTTTGGTGAAAGTTTCTGTCTGCAATTATATTTCTGTATTATGAAACGAAGACGCCGATCAGACTTTTTTTTTACCAAACTCAGGGCCTGTGACGTATTCTTGAGTAGGTAACTGCTCGGACCCAGTCCGAGTCTTTAGAGATGTCAGCTGATTTTATTTTAGAAAAAAAAATGTACCGTTTGGATCCAGATAAGAACCGGGCATATACTTGAAGAATTGTCTCGATGAGACGGTTCTTCTAAGCGCCCAAAGCGAATGTTAAAATGATGGATAAGAAATTATTCACATATTATGCTGGATTTTTCCCCTTATTATCTAGACCTCGAAATAAAATAGAGATATCAGGTATATTGGCTCGAGTCTAGACCTATGATTCTATACCGAGAGAAGACTCAGATCAGCCTTTGCATCAACATTACTGATACGGGTAAACGTGTAAAAAGTTACATTTTGGAATACATTATTATACTATTCTGTTCCTTCCCTTATCATAGAGATATGCCTTATTGTTCTGTTAAAGAACATTCAGAATAAAGAACGTTCTGCTGCATGATCACTCCAAACGATAATCCTTTAATTATAATTGCTATCGTTAACACAGGTGTCATTTTCTTAATCTTGTTTCTATAACGGCATCCTTTGACACACTGGGGTAAATGAGTACGCTTCAATTATTAATTAAAAGAAAAAGCTTAAAGTCAAGATGACCAGACCAGATAAGCATTTTCGGCCAAAAAAGTGTTTTTTCGGACTAAAATGTGGTCATGGCCAACCGACCGTAAAGCCGCCGACGGCCTTGTTTGGTGAAGCTGTGTAATTTCTAAATCACTGCGGGTGCGCAGGCTGGTCTGCGCCTGTGTTATTTACAAACCCCCAAGACAGTTATTCTCAGGTCGTGGCCCATATGTTTTATGAACATTAAGAAAAGCAGTACTCAAATGCTGTTTTAAAAACATACTAATTGTCGACAAACATGTATTACATTTTAAGATGAACAACCTTTTTCTTGATTTCAATTAGTTGAGCATGCATACTCCAGGTTGAAACACATTTTATAAGCGCATTTTACGTTACATAAATGAAAAATCCATTCAACAATGCAGGTAAAATATTCAGATGGTTCTTAGGCCTCATTCGTCAGCACCAATACTGAACAGCAATACCATCAATGCGAGACGAATACCATCGATACCTGGGCTAAGATACAATCGATTTCGCGATATAGTGCCCACGGTGTAAGGGGGACAATTGACTCTTCGATTATTTAGGTGATCAAGAACCACAACTGCCCTGTTAAGTCAGACCATAGTTCTATTTGATGCCGCATCTGAACGTATTTAAGATTTTCTGGAAGTCTTTTTATGTTTTTCCAATATAAAGTGAGGTATTAAATGGTGATCAAGAAAAACAATCCATTATTGGTGTGAGGGTGGTATAGAAAAATTCGTCCCTCGTAATCATCATTTGTCATCACTCGACAAGCCTTGTGATGCAATACGGTGATCCTCTGGACGGATTTTTCTATCACACCCTCACACTCATGATGGATTCTTATAATCACAGTTTGTACTATTTATGACCCTGTGTCCAGCAAATGGTGACGAGAGTCTTCGATGGCCCGCTCTATGGGTAACCAAGGATCCATCGTTTCTTCAGCTCTGATCAAACGGCCCGGATGCGAAGACTGATTTCAATATCCATTGAACACACATGCCAACTGCAATCAGAACTGCATCGGCCGATTCCGCGAAATTCTGTGGAATCAGACCACGGATGTACATCGAGGATCTACTTTGATAACGCGGGTGATACCATGACGCTGACGTTATATAACGTGACGCTGACGTCACGGAAACCAAGTTCACACGATAACAAGTGTAATGCAGCAAAACAAACGGCTTAAACTAAGTTTATGCTTTTTTCCAATAAAATATCGCTATAGCGATATTTTATTGAAAAAACGTAAACTTAATTTAATCTGCTCATTAAGCTTTTCCGATAATCAGAATAATCAATGGTAATAGAGCTGAACCCATGTGCTGCAGAACTAACTTTCCATACGCCAGTTCCGGTTAACAAAATGGAGCTTTTTGGTACATAGTACTACGCGTAGTGCTCCTTACATACACCTGAGCCAAGAGTCGATTCTCGAATTGTGGCTGACTTTACGGAATGATGCTAACTGGTATCTCATGCTGGATCCTAGCTTATAAAAGTAATCACATACCTAATGGCACACAAACTCCGGACACATCAAGTCCTAAATCTTCGTAGCCAGTCTTCCACGTGCCAGCATCACAAAATAGGCTGTACTCGTTGTCCCAGAACCATTTTAGGGTACCTGACATATAGGGATGCTTTTTGTACCCTTCATTACACTCAAAGTGACATAGCCAGTCTGTTGCTGGACCACAGTGCGGTTCGAAGGAACCGTTCGGGATCGAGAGAGGACATTTCTGGAAATCCGCTGCAACATATAAGAACATTTTGTTTGGCATGTTTCTTTTATAATGTCATTATACGGTTAAACCATTCTTGAAGTCATACTCCGAGCCCGATTGCATTGTTTCTTACATCTAAATATTCGTCAATTTTGAAGAGAATTGCTTCACATTTTCAGGAAATGTTCTTAAGCGGTAGTATGTTTCAGAAACAATCAGTGCCCAGTGCAATACAACGGTACCAAGAGCCCAGTGATAATATAAATGCGGGCCCCTATAGCCATTCGAACTGAGCGCAGATCTGACTAAACTAACACAATTTGAAAAATGCCATTCTATTTCTTTGGATTGCTTCTAAACGTTGATAAAGGTACCACTAAACTAGCAAATGTATCTGATTATATTTTAAGCCTATACTGACCGCTCCAAGGCGGTACTTCTTTTCATGGATCTTTTATGTTTTTGTTCTGTCTTGTGTTTGCTATGTGTTTGTGTGCGTCTGTTTATATGTGCTTTGTGGTCTCCTGCTGGGAAAGGGCCGACCTCTTGGCTCTCGTTTGTGGTGTCTAACTGTAAGTTTGTCACTTTCCGATTGGTATCCTGGGTCAGATATGGTACTTGATTGTATCGATTCCTGATCTTTGCACCCTTAATTACTTTGTATGAGTGCTGTTGTTAGCAATTAAGTCATCACACCTACACTGCTTCATATAGAGAAGTAGACCGTTTTGGTTGCCTATAATACAACAGAAAGACTGTATAAATTTATACAGTTTCATTAACATTTACATTTGTATATGTATAACACGTGTGTAAACATTATATTTGCTAGACTTGTTATCATACCGTACAAGCGATTGTGTTGACGCCAGATTACTGTTGAGACGACAGATGCTGATACATTTGGAAGGGAAAGGGTAGGTGGTAATTTGTTATTTGCTAAATTCAACAAACGAATATGTGGGCCCCTGTTAATAATGGAGCATATGCTAAATGTTTGGAGGTAACTGCAGCAGCAATCTGACTCTATTTCACTCACAAATAAGCTTTTATCATCTCTTCAACACCTGAGTTTTAAGAAAAGTGCATAAAAAGAGCTTTCTGGTTAAGCAGAGAACATGGTTAACAAACTAACAGAGTCCAACACTATGACGTCATTATACGGTTAACACATTCTTGAAGTCATATTCCAAGCCCTATTACATTGTCCTTGCATCTAAATGTTCGTCGATTTTGAAGAGAATTGCTTCACATTTTCAGAAAATTTTCTTAAGCGGTAGTACTTTTCAGAAACATTAGCTAGATTTTGATTTTCAGTACCATTAGATACCTTTTACCATATCCTGACCATGTTGTGATTCACATGTGGGCTGATGGAAGACCATGGCTGTATGTAGACTGATAGGAAGAGACATAACACACATTTTATCATTATATAACTGTGGCCCGCTGGGGTTTACCTGGTGGATTTCTTTTGCACCGGTATTCAGTTTTATTTACTATTGAGCTTTATCTCCTTTTTATATCTTGATTTATATGTTCTAGGAGATGATGCATTAATAAATTAGAGGTATTTCCTGCTAACCAAACATCTATGTGTCTTGATCCACATCTGAACTAAGGGTTGGGCTGGTGCACCGTTAAACTGGTTTAAGCCCTCCATTAAAATATTTTACTGACCGTTCCAAGTCGGTGCTTCTTTTGTGGATCATTTATGTTATTTCTGTCTTGTTTTGTTATGCTTTCACGCACGTCTGATTTGTTGATGCCTTGTGGTCACCTGCTTGGGAAGGGCTGGCCTCTTGACTCTCGTTTGTGATGTCTAATTGTGATGTCTCTTTCCCATTGATATCCTGGGTCAGGTGTGGTGCTTGATTGTATCCATTCTAGATCTTTGCCCTTTTTCTTACTTTGTATTATGATTACTGGTCTCCTGGTACCATGTTACGGCATTTATTAGCCTTATCAGCGCCATAGCTATTCCACAATTATTCCATATTTTCTAGATCACAGATAGTTTTGGCAGTAGCTGAGCTGACCTGACTGTAACCTTGCAGCCAATCCATAAAATGACAAGTTTTCCTGTAAAGCGAATCCAATCGGCCGCGGCCAATTCCGTGGAATTCCTTGGAATCAGACCTCGGATCTACTTTGATGTTACATAATGTGACTTGTCGCGGATGTCACAGAAACCGTGCCAACACAGTAACAAGTGTGATTGCAGCAAAACAAACTGTTATAAATGAAGTTTTTTTTCTTCAAAAAAATATCACTATATAAATAGCGATATTCTATTGAAAAAAAAAAACAACAACAACATAAACTTCATTTATTCTGCTGCTAAAAGTTTTCTGGTAATCAGAAAATGGATTTCAACAGGGCTGAACCCACATGCAACCGAAATAATTTTCCTCACGCCAGATCCGGCTAATAAAATGGAACTTTTTCCTCACGCCAGATCCGGCTAATAAAATGGAGCTTTTTCGTACAATGCGCCTTACGTACACCTGAGGCATGATTTGATTCTCGAATTGTGTTGGGTTTCCCCGATAGAGGCGAATCAGGTATGGTTTGCTTTGACGCTAGAAAAAAGTCTTCGGGGGTTTGGGAACAGGTAATGTTCAAATCAGCCAGCACAGCTACAGAGACTAGTGAGAATACTAAGTTTTGAAAATTTGCATGTAACAATATATAAGAATCCACCATGTAAGAGAGTGGGATAAATAGAATCAATCATTGGTTTTCAGTGGGGATAGAAAAATCCCAACTCGAGGGCCCACCGTTCCAGTGGGAAACGAGGCTTGCAGAGTTCCCACTGAACGGTGGACCCAAGGGTTGGGATTTTTCTGGAACCGCTGAACACCAATGATCGATTCTTTTTCTCATATACCACGACCGTACTAAAGTTCTATGTAATATATGTTGGTTGCGTCACTGAGTTAGATGTTTACAGTCAATGACGAGCGCTGTACAAATCAACTTGAAACAGCTAATAAACAACGCATTTAACAATGAACGAATGGTTATTTCATCAAAATGGATTTACAAGAACTAGCATATCAGCCACAGTAAGTAATTTTGTTGAGGAAAATGTGTGTGTGTGTTTTTTACATCGTCAAGGCTCTCCGTCCCGGTGGATTCAGTCACTCATTGCCCAACACAACAGGTTAAACTAATATATCAATCGCAATGCACTCAGCATGTTCAAAGCATTGAATAAAGGTTGAAGTTTTACTTTTAAACCAAGTTGAAGGCCGACTTAAATCGCTGAAATTCAACATTGAATTTTTTCCTGACTGACAACAATTCAACTTTCGTTTTCGAAGGAATACAGTCATGCGCCAAAAATGCGCCAAAAATGTTATCTCACATAAGCAACCGGTCACGTGTGGCTTATCTCTTAATTGCGTTGGTATGTGAGTAAGAAAAATCCGTCCTGAGGATCACCGATTGGCATCACGAGGCTTTCCTAGTGATGACAAACGGTGATCACGAGAACGGATTTTAACATTACAATGACGTCACGGATCAACGTGCGACCAGCCTGTTGCTGATGTGTTGCTGTTCGTTTTTTATCTTTCCCACGGGCAAGTACGGGTATGTGAGGTAAAATAACATAAAAATCCCGATCTGGTGTGCGAGAAATGATACTGTCATAATTCACAGCGAGCAAATAGTAACGGCACTGATCAGACGGTGCACATGCGCAGGCTGGATTGTGCCTCTGTTGTTCGCATGTATCAAAATAAAGTTTTACCGACGATGACCAAATGAAGTAAAGGGAATTAAAACATTTGGGATAGTTAATCACATGATCGGTTGGAAGTTGATACCTTCAGGAAGACAAAGGTCCAAAAATCCTTGTCCGCTATTCGTGTTGTATACCAACCACCGACCTTCTTTACAATACACGTCATCCTTCAATAAATCTTCACTGTCACGATAACCGAACATCACATTGGCAATATCGGACATACGATAACCGTCGTGGCATCGATACTCGCACAATGATATGCGAGGGTAGCGTAGACAATCTGGTTCTAACGAAGCATGTGGAAGTGTTCCGGGACATACTGGTGTACGCCTACTAGTAGAAACTGAAATGAATGTTTAAGTACAAATGTGCGTATACATGTATTCTAAAAAGGTTAACCCCGGTTAAATGCTATTGCCACGTTTGTTTGACAAACAATTTGAAGAGTGCAGCTTTAATTCTTTGCATGCTTTCCCATTGGTATCCTGGGTCAGGTGTGGTACTTGATTGTATCGATTCCTGATCTTTGCACCCTTACTTACTTTGGTAATAGTTCATGCTTTTGATGTCGTCTGCTGACCTTTTTTTAAAATGAATTTTTCCAAAACAATTCTGACAGTTTGGATTCAGATCAGGACCAACGTTCTGAGCAGACGACAAACGTCACAGAGTTAAAGCACCTGACCCCAATAAAGATTGTATTCATATAGCAGGGGCGTGCCTGCGTATACGCAAAGTACGCAGCTGCGTACTTTAATTTTTGAATGTCAAAAAAATAAAAACGTCTTAAATCGCGAAAAATGCAATAAAAACATGCCTCACCCAGGTTAGGTCTTTACATTACAAGTATACTGATTTTGTAATAATCCTGAACCAAAGCAATATGATTTTGACTGTTTTTCACTTTTGTTTTGGAAACAATTAAGTCGGTGTTTAGGTTCAGAAATGCAGGAGAAGCCACCATTTAGTTCACATTTTGATTTCTTTTTCTAACGTATGGGAGGGGGGCAACCCCTCCCATACCCACCCCCTGCGTACTTTGATTTTGCCCTCAGGCACGCCACTGTATAGGGGTCAGTATTCTATAACAGTAAAGTAATTGATTCATTAATCAGTTGCATTATAGCTGCCTAGTCTGTAAGTTTTGATTTTCTATATTTAGAAATAATGTTTGTAATTTACATAGCTGAAATTCGGGTATACATTTTTACAAGCTTTGTATCGCTATCAAAACAGTCTAGATTTGTGTAGGGACGTAAACAAGTACCATTAAGAGAAAAAAATCTGTTTTTATAAGATAATTCACGTTCCCATGCACTTTCAGCTGTAATGAACATATTTATGGTGAAAGCATAGCTTAATTCTATTTTTACAAATAATTTAAAAAGAGAAAAAAAAATCTGAAAAAGGTCATAATTGCAGACCTAGTCACTTTAATGGTATTGTATGAGAAATAAACTCATCTATCAGGCTCTTTGCCAATGATATCAGCCTTTACATAATAGTTGTTGATGATCATCTTTACTCTGCCATTAAATTAAATTCTGAACTTTCAGGCCTCTAGTTTACCTGTTGGATTTCTTTTGCTCCGGTATTTAGTTTATTTACTGTTGAGTCTTTATCTTTGCTTCATCTCATTTTTTATATCTTGATTTATTTGTTCTGGGAGATGATGATTGATAAGTTAGGGGTCTTTCATGCAAACCAAATATCTATGTATCTTTATCAACATCTGAATTAAGGGTGAGGTTGGCGCCGTGAAACCAGTTGTAAGCCCTCCAGTAAAATATTTTACTTACCGTTCCAAGGCGGTACTTATTTTGTGGATCTTTTATGGGTTTTTTTCTGTCTTGTGTTTGTTATGCCTTTGTGCGCGCCTGTTCATTTGTGCCTTGTGGTCACTTGCTGGAAAGGGCTGACCTCTTGGCTCTCTTTTGTGGTGTATAACTGTGAGTTTGTCACTTTTCCATCGGTATCCTGTGTCAGGTGTGGTACTAAATTGTATCGATTCCAGGTCTTTGCTCCCTTACTTACTTTGTAACCTGTAATTATTTCAAATCTGAAGCATTGATCTTTCCAGAAAAGTAAATAAAACATCCACCTGTTGATATGAACCATTGGCGTTGCTCCTATTACACAGTTACGCACGTGCGAAATAAAAATAGTAACATTCAAGGTAGGTCACCTAATGTGGAAAAAGTGATTTCCATGCCATAAGGACTGCTCTTAAAGGAAAAAAATTCGCTCCCTCTAGGAGCAAATTCTTTCCTTTAAGAGAAGTTCCCATTTTGAAAAGGGATGTAATTGATGGGAATTACTGTTTGATCCACTAGTCTCCCTTTACTGTGCTTAACTTTTTTAACGTTCTGACTACGCCATTGTGAACTATCAGCAAGTTAATGACGTAAATTCGCAAAAACACTTAGGCATATATTTATCTAGATTGTACATGGCATGAACACATCGAGCACATTAAAGACATATGCGGCTATTTTCAAGGCGCACCTTTCCCGCGTCTGGAAACGGGTAAAGCTGTCTGGGTCCTGTCTTTCGACCATTAAAGGATTCAGATCAACACAGCTTTCCGATATTCTTATGTCATATTAGTGTTCCATCATTTTCTTGACAAAATAAACTAACTAAAGTGTGTTCAAAATATCCATTGACATCTTACCCGAACTGATCGTCTCGGACTAAGGGCAATTAAATGTAGCTCAGTCGAAATCAAACGACGTACACAATTACCCTGGTTACGAATACGATAGTGGCCAAGTCTCTACTATTTGTACGGTTATTTAGAGCGGCGCACGACCTGACCTCGTGGCCTAGTAGTTAGCGTGTTTGGCTACGAAGCCAGAGGACAAGGATCGATTCCCGTGTGCGCACATATTTTTAGTGTGTTTTTTCTTTCTTTTTTAACATTTTAATTCTAAATTACTTTATATACTAGTAAAATGGCATCATCCAAACGACCAAAATGTTCATTTCTGAGCTTTTTATATTAAACTACGCATGAAGCCTATGGGGGTGTGGTAAAATTTGGCCCTCTTGAAAGAGAATTAGTTCGATGACCCCAGATTTTTATTCTTTTTTCTGAAAGGTATTATAATAGTCCATGAATTAAAATTTTTTTAAGATTTTCAACATCAGATTTTTTAATACATGATTTATTCTAAAAACAAATTCCAATTTTCGACCAATTGCCAAAGTATATCATGCAGTAGCTTGTCACAGCATGGATAACAAATAAACTTGTACATTTTCTAAAAGGTTTGAGGTCATGGGCAATAATTTAAGTTAAGAAAAGAAGCTGGCTGAAGATTACATCCGTTTTACCTCGATATTTAGGGCTTGTGTAAATATTTTATATTTTTAGAAAATTGGTCAAATGCTGAAAACTTCAATGTGAGATTATGAAAAAAATAAGCACGGTGACATATCTTTTTTATTTCATAAAAGGATAGCCCATGCATAAAAGAAACTGCATGCAAAGTATTGAAAATGTTTCAAGATGGGAAGTATTTAGTAGCATATGTCCTTAAAGCCAAGGCCTGGCAAAGAATACACGTAATGTGTCGTCTATATTTCATTCTAGATAGAAAATCATTACAAACTACTTATTTTTCGTTCATTTTACTCCTTTTTGAATATACTGATGTTGTCTGGGACAATTGTTGACAGTATGAATCCAACCAGCTTGAAAAAAATCAAAATGAAGCTGCTCGCAGTGTGATGGGTGCCACAAAATTAGTGCCCAATAATGTTCTACTTCCTGAAACACGTTGGGAAACTCTCTCATCGCGCGACGAAAACAGCACAGGCTGATGCTCTTTTATAAAATGAAAAAAAGGTTCAATCTTAGAAATGATCAACACTTGCAAACTGTACATACAAATTTACACACAGTTTTACATTAGTTCGCCCCAGAGAATGGAATGCCCTCCCAGCAAGTAACAGGAGAGTTGAGCTCCATGAAATGCTTTACCAATCAATTAAATTCTGATATTATCCACATCAAAAAAACTACATTTTCAGGGAAATCGTCTCGCAAAAATCTATCATGCAAGACTGAGAACAGACTGTAGTACTTTTCGTCTCCATCTCTACACAATAACATATATAATTGAAAATTCTTTGTGTAACTTTGGTTAAATTGAAGGCCCTTTCTACTTCTATTTTGAGTGTAACCACATGAATGTAATCTAATTTGAAGGGACATGCTTACCCATGTATCTGTCATCTGTAACCCTAACTTAAACATTATGTTACATGGAAATGAAGATCTTTCTGAAGAACAAAATCTCAATATGTTTATGGCTGTTAAAATTTTATTACACATTTATTATTTAGCTTGACTGACCTACATTCTTATTACATCCTTTCCATGTCGTTTGTCTTTTAGTCTTTAACTAAGACACGCTGTTAAGCTTATGTATTCTCAATTGAAAAAATACCATCGACAGTAAACATCTCCTATCCCCATGGAGGTTGGTATTATGCATTACATGTATCAGTTACCTCGCATATTAATTGCATTGTTGAACGTTGCCTGATAAACGTTGTCTATCTCAGACCTGTGCCTTTATAAGGTCATGATGACGTTGCACTTTTTGAATGACATCGCTAATGACGCTGATTTAACTAAAAATCGAAAAATACGTCATAATTGCTAGTTTGATGAGAGGAACAGTATGTAAACTGATTATCCACGTCTTTTGATATCAAGTTTACCAGGCTTGGCTTTAAGAACGCATGTTGAATCGCTCGGCAAGCCTCGCGATGTCAACATGCGTTCTCAAAGCCTTGCCTAGTAAACTTGATACAAAAACAGTAAGATACATACATGATGAGAGGAACAGTATGTAAACTGATTATCCACGTCTTTTGATATCAAGTTTACCAGGCTTGGCTTTAAGAACGCATGTTGAATCGCTCGGCAAGCCTCGCGATGTCAACATGCGTTCTCAAAGCCTTGCCTAGTAAACTTGATACAAAAACACTCACGCAAGCCACAATATTAAGTTTTCATGCCAAAAATGTGATTTCAAAATACATGTAACTTTAATAAAGTCTAACAATGGTGCTCCTGTTCAATCAAATTTACTAAACGTGTTGTAAAAAGCGAAAACAAACCCCCACAAGCCTCGCATCGTATCTTTATTCCTCAACTCATTTAATAAATTCAATAATACAAGAGAGCTTGATATGTAAGATCCTCTTTTTATCATCAATTCAAACTTCTGAAATTGTTCAATGATTTGTGGTACGTTACTTTATGTCAATTCTAGTATTGCAATCTTCTTGATGGGGAAGAGAAAGCTGGTTGCTTTGCTTAATTTATCTTCCTGGTGTCTCGTGATGGTTGAGCGGCACTTCCTCGCGGTGTCACGGGGTTGTCTGCGGTTTGTGATTGTGGTATTTCCTGATCATACTCACTTACTATTTTTCACAGAAATAAAAACATAGTTGGCTGTAACAACAAACCTGTTCTTGTAGACACATAAAACCAATCAGTAAGCGGTCCAGCTCTGCTCTCGTAAAGGCAGTATAGTCGTATAGCATACAGTGTGTTTTCCTCTAAGTTAGTTAGTACGGCAGATCGTTGGCTTGCAGACACAGGTACGTTCATCATCCTATGGTCGTCTGCCAGACTATACTCAACGCCATACGCTTCAACGTCGTCTGCATCGTCAGGTGGTGTCCATTGGATTTTGATTGACTGCAGCAGGAAGAAAATTGCAATCATATTTACTGACTTAGATGCTTGAGGATGGCGTATGACAGACAGACAGACAGACAGACAGACAGACAGACAGACAGACACGTACGTACGTACGTACATACATACATACATACATAGATTTTTTAGCCAGTAAAATTCGTGTCGCATTTGTGATATTAACTAAAGAAACTGGTATGATTAGTCCGGTCCGTCTCTCCATCACATGTGCGGATCCAGGGGGGGATAGGGGGTTCCTACCACCTGAAAAATCACAAAATATAGTGTTTTCTAGCAATACAGGTTCAGATCCCCTGAAAAAATCGCAGCTACCAAGCCAGCATTCAATGTTGTGCCATCAACTGCACGCCAGCCAAACGCCATTTAATGGCGTTTCGCTGGCGGGTCGATGATGGCCCACTTATAGTGGTACTTGGATCATCACCTCCTCATCAACTAAAAAAATGTCAAAGATGAACCCTCTCTGACCAAACTTTCTGGAACCGCGCACGCATCATTTGAGGCATCAAGCGACAGGTTCGGATCGGGGGGGGGGGGGGGTAGCAATTTAGGTATTCTGGTATAGGGGTAAAAAAGATAGATCAAATCTGGCGATTCAAATTATGTTATATGAACAAATTTGACATAAAGCACGTGTAGGGTATGTGTTTCTACAAGCTGGAATGAAGTACGAAAGCATTGCTTCGTATTATATAGCTTTGCTTCAGGTAAGGGACATAACCACGGCTGTAGCTGTCAGCTGCTTTGAACAAACACTAAAAGTTATCAGGTGAAAACCAATTTTTGTCTTTTTGAGAGTAACCGTTTGAAACGGGTTTTACTGTACCTACTACACCTACTACACGTATATCTATCTTTTATATAAACTAGCATTGCAAGTGAGGAAAATGTGGAATTATCTGCCGACATAACTAGCATTGCTGGTTTCGTTTACATGTCCCTGATATTTAGCAAGATTTTTTATTTCCCTGAAACGTCTTAAAACCCACAGACAATTCCCTGACCGTGATTTTTTTAAGTTCCCGACGCGTATGAACTGTGGAAACATACAAAATATAAACCCACGAACAAAAAAAACGAGACAAAACAATCCCTACAAAAACACCCAAAGGGTTTCAAACACCCGTCTATACTCAAAGGATCAGTGAAAATAAAAAAAAAAATATAAAGAAATCATTAAAAGACGCAAAGTGTTCTGACACACTTGAAGTGTTCTATTTTACATTGTTTGCAAATGATTGGACATTGCTGCAAAAATGGACGAATGTCCTTATGCAGGATCAGACAAATTGATTAAATAAAAATATCCTATACATATGCCTGAATATTTCAACACTGTGAATTGAATCTAAGAAATAATGTGCGCACGTGAGTATGTTTTGATGTCCTTTATTGCACAGTATACCCTATGTATGACGGCCACTCTCAAAAAGACAAAAAATGGTTTTCAAGACCGATTATCGCTAAATGCAGGTCAAAACTATTCCAGGATGCTCCAAAGGGAGCATTCTTCAATACTTTCGACCTTCATTAAACTCCCAGTTGCCTTAAGACCTTTGCTTTGTCTATTTTTGTGTGGCCGATATACACAGGTTTGACTGTACTGCACTATACGTTTGCTGCTATTCAGAATGCAAGCCAAGATTGCTTATGGATAGGAAGGCAGATTTGAGGACAAGAAGTACAAGTCATACGAGATCGCATATTGTATGGACTGTTAGAGACCGTAGCATTTTAGGACATATATACTGGTGAAAATCAAAGCTTCAGACTTTAACCGTATTCTATTCCATGTGAAAACTACTAGGCCGATTTGGATATTATAGTAGGTGTCATATAAAATGCATATTTTTTGAATGAAGAAAAAGTATCACAGATTATTTAAAACAACAGCAACAATGTGTCAACTTTTAGTACTAGGCAGCATATTTTGGCATATTTTAATGAATGCTTGAACAAAAAAAAAATGATTTCAATCTGCATACGTAGGACGTTAGCAAATTATGGAAAACGTGCAAAGTTTGGACTCACCTCTCATAAGTGTGAGGCATGCAGGGCTTTATTGATTGATGGTAGAGATTTCGGCACGCAGGTACGAGGGACGTTTTTTATGTTCGTAGAATGGTAGATTTAATGAAAACAGCGAAAGTAAATACATACATCATGCATATATTTAAAAAGATTGAGATTTTATCTATACATGCAACATAAAATTATTTCAAAATGCATTACTTTAATGACTTCTAAGAGGCAAAGACATACCTATATATCGGACACTGGAAATATGGTAGAAATATGACATTTATAGACTTAGTCTCTGACAGAACGTTAGTAACAATTGCATGCAAATGGGTCCATAGCCATACAAAGCTTCTAAAAATTTGGCTACAGATAAAGGACACTAAGTGTTAATATTATATTACCATTATAGCATAAACGCAACAATTAACGGATATGGAAGATGTGTTTGGAACCTCAGCAAATTGTAAAGTAGGCATATGAACTTTTACTGTAAAAAATGACACAAGTTGAAGTTGGATACGAGCTTTTGAATGTGGCTCAATATGTTAGATGTAAAGTAGTATTATATTTTTTCTTGTTTACATGGTAGCTGGAAGTGTTATGGTAACTTTAATCCCAAAACAAAGTTAATACTTTTGTTTTATTAGAAATGAACTGCAAAATAAATAACCTAGGGGTGCTAAAATCCCTTAGTTTGTACATAAATGACGTCATTAAGCGTTATTATATTTAGACAATTTATTAAAACTGTTTTGTGCCTCTTAACAGGTGTTGTGATTACTGCAATAAGAAAATTATTCAGATCTGATTGTTATTGGGTTTTTTTCTACACAGGGTTGATTCACCCCACCCACTTTTTATAACTTTTTATAACATGGGAGTATGACAGTACCGGAAGTTGCCAGTTAGACGCGTAAATCGATACATCAATATAACTGCTGACGAATGATTGAGTATATCATGTGCTATGAATAAATTTTAAAATTTGTTCATAATCGTAATTTTAACAGATATAATAACTAGCACTGGTCTGTGATTATTTTGGTATATTGATGGGTGTTTTAAAATTGTTATAGAAGAGTAAACAACATGCTTAAAGTTTCGCTGCACTTGTCTACGATTAGCGTTTGAATAATTAATTTTGATGGTGCAAAAGAAAAATTGGCTTGACAAATGTTTATATCACCATAGCGAATGGAACTTTACAGCGTCTAATTCCCTGCTTGCTGCGTGGTTAAATTGACATGGATTTCAACCAGTGTCATTTACCATGCCCTATTCAAAGCTATATATCTTGATCGAACTAAGCGCAAATGATGTAAAATTTATATCAGTTGATAGACAGAAGCTAGACCTTTTACAATATGTATACTTATGGTATCGTAAATTCTATAATTTTTAGAGATAGTCCGATTCTACGAACATAAAAATGACCCTCGTATAAGTAGTTTGTTTGGTTTGAGGTTTTATGTTTTGGTCAACAGTTATGGTCATGTCAATGCGATAAGTTCAACTTCCTGGGCAAGCTTGACTAACTAAGCGGTTAACCAGTACGCCGTGCACATACTTTCGCGTGTAACTGACAAAAGCCCTTATTGAATCAGCGGAAGGCTGAGAATGACCGTAGAAATAAATAGTTACAACCATGCAACTACCAATTTAGCAATATATGCCAATGAAACGTCTCGAGATTAGCTGTCAAAAGCATAAAATAGGAAGCCTAGTATTGTCATCCAGGTACAAGACAAACTGGATAAAACTTGTTCATTTCTACATGCGCATTTCAGTAAAGCAATGAAAGTAGTTGAGCATTTGTTAAGGAAAGATTATGGTGAATCACTTAATTATTGGAAAGACACATGTTGTAGGTACTCTATGAGGCAATTCCAATGTGTACCAACAACATATGTTACTGAAAACAAGGAAACAATATTTAAATTTACACTCAAACCCAGTATCATATCAAGTTTCTTTGCCTCTTTTGAACATCTCAAACTGCCGATCAGTATTAAAATAGCTGTCAGTATACCACAAATTGTTTATGCTAGGTTTACACTATGTTCCCGGCAGCCGAGGCAGTCACGGAAGCCAGAAACGTAGCTCGCCGTGGTGTTTTTAGTCATTTTTGTCTTTGTGTTCAAGTTCTGTTAAGTCTCGCTACGTTTTCTCACGGTCTGTCAAGGTTTGCCGTGACAGAGGCTCACCGGCGCGCTACGGTCTGTCTCGGATGGTTCTACGTTTCATCCCGGCCTGCCACGTTCTGTTGGGACCTCTCAAGTTTTGTTACGTTGCGATAAAGTTCTGCTACGTCTATCAAGTTCTGTCAAGGTTTTTACGATAAAAGTGGTCGATAAAATGTGTTTGAGCCCCAATATGCCCACGGTATATAGAGGAGGTCCACAAAGCTGCTGCAATCGTTATATTATGCACCCTTGATCAAAAACATCATTAAATGTAATGGCAATAAAGAAGCCGATTTCGTATTTATATAATTGCTAGGAGTGTACATCTAGCCTTTGTGGCAGCAAAGAGGCCACCAGCAGCTGTATAGAAGAATGATCCTCAAGCAGGAAGGTTAAAAACGGATGCAAAGTGCGGGCATGGTTTTCGGAAGAACGAATACAACAGCTGGGATATTTCTCACTTTTATAGCGAGAGAGCTTCGCATCGAATATGTTAACGCATTTCAGGCCTCCAAAGCTCTTCGAAACTGTACAATGAGTCTTGAAACAAAAACGCCAGCCATTTGTATCAGCATTAACCCTTTGTACTCTAGTGACTCATTTATGAGTATTTTTTTAAAAACACAGAAGATTCTAATGAAATGGCGCACAATGCAGCATTTTATCAATGTCTACACGGACTGATCTTCAGAGAGATAAATGCAATATTCTGCCACGTGACATTATAACCTATGACTCCTCTATAATACAATGAAACTACCCATTAAGTCCATTCAGCAATGATTATTTCTACCCTTGTCAGTACTTTCCTCCTCAGATGCATCTATCTGAGATTCTTAGACTCCATGTTCAGGTTCGAGCTGTGGGGTCGAATAAGGACAACGTGACAGACCGCAACAGAACTTGATAGACCTTGACAGACCTTGCGTTGCCGTCTTGTAACAAGCCGTCCAGCTACGGACATACTCCAAGTTGTGTTAAGGTCTGTTACGTTCCGTCACGTTTTGTTGCGTTCTCCCCGTTCTACTACGGCACATTTAAGTAGGTCAATCCCGCCGTGGCTGCCGTGGCAAATTTTTTGACTGTTTAAAAATCTGTCCCGGCGATCACGGCAACCACGGCGAGCTACGTTTGTCGACCCCGTTCCCCTACGTTGTGATACGGTCACCCCGTTTCGCCCACGGTGGCCGAAATCGTGACTGCCGTGGTCGCCGGGGACATAGTGTAAACGTAGCATTATATTTGAATGACAGCTATTTCTCCAAAATTGATTTCATGAACTACCATTTTGCTAACCTGGTAGTTGCGTGGTAGCAAGTTGATAGATGGACGGACAGGTGGACAGGTAGAGACTTACATTTTCTGCAGGTTCAAAATGGACGTTTGACAGTGGTCGTCGAGCCTCATCAGCGAGTTCATGTTTGCTTCTCAATCCACCGTCTGGCACCCCTGTATATAATAAGCAGTGACTTTAGTAATAATTGAGCCGTGACATGTAATTTCCAACAATTTAATTACATTAAAACATGCAACAATGACAATATTTTGATGAATTCAGCCTATTTATATTTTTAATGATTTCCCCCTTATCTTTTAAGAGTTTTTATGAATATTCATGAACACGCAAATTATGCAAATATGTTAACGTACATATTTGACCATGGAATAAAAGGCATATGTCTTAGCTTTAATTCAGTACAAATTTCAGCAATATATGGCTACAAGCAGCTGAGATATTATTTATCTAGTACATAAACCCCCATTCATGAATCACATTTTTATTATATTCATGAATATTTATGAATATGCAAGTTAGATATTTTGCACATACACAAGAGGATAATAGGTCTATGTCTACGCTTTAATTTGGTATTAAGTTAAGTAGTCTAGGATAAGTAACAACTGAGATATGAGTACTTTTGTAGGCATATCCTTATTCTCAAATCCGCTATATGTTGCCATGTTGACCATACATTTTCACATAGTCCATACCAATTTTTTTTTAGGACACCTCGTTTCGCAATCAGGCCTAGGGGGTCCCAATGAACAATTTGGCACCCATGAAAAAATGTCCTGGTGGTATTGGATGCCGGGGTAATATTGACTGTCCTATTCATCTGCCCAGTATGACCCCTGGAGAGAGTTATAATGAGTGGCAACACTATTATTGCTCAATTTTTATGTCTTTAACTTATCTCTACGCACAGGCTGACAGATCTTAGCTCAAATATTGCATTTGTTTATTATTATTGCGGCATTCGTGCATACTCCACCGAAGGGTTTTGTGAGGTAACTATTGCATGCCAAGTAATATTTCTACACATTTTATGACAATAATTATCTTCAGATTGGAATGCCGTTTCGCTGATGGGTCGATTTTGGTCCGATATTGAAAGCTGGCTGGGTACACTCATATGGCTATGCTTTGTAAAACTAAACAAGAAAATAAAAAGTTGCATATCCATTTAATTACTAGTTTAACTTTGATAGAATGATTACGTCATAATCAGATAGACTTGGTCGCGATTTTTTACGAAAACACACAGATTTAAATCTTACCATCCTTTAGGGTCCATCCGTGAATACCGAGAACAAACAGAACGACGAAAACGTGTGTTTGTAACATATTCTCAGTTGCACAGTGAGAAGCTTAATGACGGATCCTTCACCGCCTTTGGCTTATAATACTTAGAAACATTAACTATCACTTTCAACAGAAAAAGTACCTTCCGGAACCGTCAATACGTGCACGGTCAGCCATGCTGTTCAAAATAGCTTTCCATATGTGCAAAAGACTGGTCTGTTATGAGGCTATATGCAAGTCCTGATTCGGTACTGACCAGCGTAAGTTAAGCAAAGTTGCCATGTGCACACTAATACTCTGATCAGGCTGTGCGGGTGCGCAGATTCTGCGCACCCATACAGCCTGATCAGTTTTAGTTTTCCATCTGAATAAACATTTGACTGCTGCACAATCTACTATCAAGAATACATGTAGTAGAGCTGCACAATCCACTATCAAGAATAGTAATACCAGTCTAAATTGGCTACCCAAAGAGAACCCATAAACTACTCTGATTAGCTTGCGCATCTGCAAACTACTACCTTTACTGGACGCCGACTAATATAAGCATGTGAACAGATTCGTATGACAGTCCATTGTGCAATTCTCAAATGCCAATCAAAATGGAACCCGTTGGGGCGCAAGATGAAAAGCAGGCTGCAATATGTATATTAAACTCATGTCGCACCGAGCCGTTGTTTCATCGCGTTGGCGTGGATTTATTTAATTTTCCAGAGCGCAGTGAGATCGCAAGAAAGCTCTGATATTTTCCTGGAAAAGGGCCTGTCTTGGCATTTTTACAGCGCCATTACAGCGACCATGGCGTTCTATCGCGCGTTTATACGGAGTTCTTGCTTGCGTTTCAATGCGCTAACAACGCGCGTGCACTGCGCTTTCACTGCGTTCGCACTTCGCTGACAGCATGTTGAAGACGCAGACATCTCAAGAACGCCGTACAATCTCCGTACAAATGCCACGGACGACCATTGAGCGCGCCCTCGGAGCTCCTATTGCTTTGTGGGGGACCTTACTGTGTGGGTATAGTGACCCCTCTGCTCTCTTGTTAGAACGCCGAGTCACGGCGTTTATTTTGTATATGCTCAAAGTGCGCGCCATCGCGGTCCCACAGCGTCTACTGGCGATGCCACTGCGTTGCTGCGGCGACTGAGCGGACCTACAGTCACGGGCCATAAGTAAGTAGCCAAAATGGCAAACGTTGTTTCGTTTGCAAAAATTTAAGTACATTTCAAATTTGTATAATTTGAAAACGAGGAATGCAAATTATCTGAAATTTTGAACATATCACTATTTGCTATTTTTCATTTTAAGAATGCTTGATTATTATAGAAATAATATCACCTAGAGTTTGTGGGTGTTATTTTAATTTCAACCACCCCTGATTTCTGAAACAATTTGAAAATTCGATGTCGGTTCTAAACTTCTTCCGTTTTTACATGGCTATAGATATTGCTTATTTTCTATATATGTTTGGTGATAATGGTGCTAATATGTTATAATCGTGAGCTGTGAACAAGATGTGTTCACATCTTCCTAATTTATTCACCGTCATATTAGGGGTGGGTAGGGTATTTGTACCCTGAGCGAAAATTCTAAATTATTGAATGAATCCACATGGTAACTTAGCAACAAGTATCAGTCTTTCTAGGGTCTATATAGGAGTGTTTGAAGCAATTAGTCTTTAAATGTTTTGTTCTTTCAAATCGAAAAGACAGCACCCAGCCATACCTAACCCCTTGATCAAATTTTGCTTTACGAGGGGGTACACGAACTTTCATGCGAAATCAAAGGATAGTTCTTCTTAAAATAATAAATGTTCTGTAAAAATGTAACCCCGAATGGTACTTTCAACTGAAAATAATTATTACACAAATATTATATCACCGGTTATGCTGCTTATGGCACCAATATCAGGACTGACAGTGAAAATTAGCAGATTTTATTTGGATCAAACCATAGCTTATATCCATCAACATTTATTCAAAATATATTATTTTCAATTTGAACACTGTTATGATACCTCACAAAACATACATACCACATATTCCCCCATTTGTTTTTTTAGTTTGTATTTACAGCCAAAGTATACTGCAGTCAGATCATTTTCATTGCATTATTTTCGGTCCAGTTCTCTGCTCTGCATTATTTTATTTTCAGTGTCTATACTTATTTGAACTTTAACAGAATGTTTTTCAGTACATATCAAATATTTCTGCAAATTTTCAATAAAGAATATTACAATCTAGCAATTTTACAGCAATTTTTCAACACCTGCTATCTTTTTTTGAAGGAATTGAGCCAATGTTTGTGATACACAATATCTCCATAGCAACAGGTGATGACATCATACAATTTGGTAATGACGTAAACATATACACTGTATATTCATCCAGGGCAATTATCACTTGCGGAAATTGTCGTAACTGGCTAGAAAAGACCATTGTTTCAGACCATATTTTTTGTCAAATTCTTGTAAGCTGATTCGGTTACTTACTTATGGCCACTGAGTGTAGGCGTTCTGCATTTTTCGGTGACGCCGTGGGATCGCCGTGAGAACGCTGCTCTGGTGTGATAGGGTTTTACACTGTTCTCGGTGCATTTGTTTTCTTTATATAAATATATAATATAAATGCGAATTTTGAAAAAATGGGGGTACCACTATTCAAATTGGCATCATGCATGTACTGTTGATTGTTTTGTCAATATATTGACTGTCTAGAGTACATGATACGTCTTACTCGAAGAGTAGTCATGCCATTTTACGTTAGGAAGAAAATTTATAAAATGCAAGTGGCCGGTGTGATCTTTTGGCTAGTATATTATTCATCAGATGCTATCTTACCATGTACAAAAGTAGCCTGAAACATCAGTGATCTTTTTATACGACAGCGTGAATTCGCAATCCGCCGAGATAGCATCTATTAGTTACCTATCACTTTTAGTGTTGTTCTATACATAATTACATGGCTCTATATTCGATATTAATTGGAACATATAATGACGATATTATCTGAGCTTCATCGAGAGAAAACCTGTCTTTTGGACTGAGTTGCGATCGGTTACAGAAGAACTTGGTTTACTGGCAAAATCTGATGTGACTTTCATGTAGTGGCGGATCCAGAGGGGGTTCAGGGGGTCGCTCGAACCCCCCTGACCCCCCCCCCCCCCGTTTTTAAATACCCTATGAAGATGAAATAATTTGGTCTCAGTGGGACCAAATTATTTCATTTTCATGGGATATTTAATAAAATGAGATTAAATCAGCAAAGCGAACCCCCACACCTTTATGCATATGCTCCCTTTCCTAAAATCCTGGATCCGCCCCTGTTTCATGAGCTCTTCATGCTGGTTCCTCTTATAGGTACGTATGCGTACTTTTGCAATCAGTGAAGACCCACATGAGATGCTATAGACTCATGGGTGAAAGTTCAAAATTTCCAAAATCCTGATATTTCGAAAATTCTATTTAAAAACTTGCAGTACACTAAATATCCCCACTTTCAAGTTTAAATTGTCAGTTGTCCTTAGAAAGACTACCAAATAAATCAGAGAAGCTAATTCAATCTCCTTAATTCGGCTTTTTTGAGGATGACTTTCTGTGGAAAGTCATCCTCAAAACCCTGAATTCAGGAATAATCATGAAAACTTTCACCCATGCAGACTGCGCGAATGATACAGCGAAATTATGCATCAAACGGGGCCACGAGATTGTACTAAGGTACATGTATCTCGTTGACGATTGCTTAAGGATATACACATGTATGCTTATTACTAAATGCTTAACACATTTAAATATGTTCAATTCTTTGCATACGGGCTGTTTTATGTATAGACTGTTAATTTATGAAATAAAAGGATGTGTCGCCATGCTCAGTTTTTCATAATCTCATTTGGAAGTTTTCAGCATTTGACCAATATTCTGAAAAAATGCAAAAAAAGCCCAAGTCCTAAATATCGAGCTAAAATAGTTGTAATCCGCTTTAGATGGCTTCTCTCTTTTAATTAATTCAAATTGTTATATGACTGGATAGAATCGTTTAAAATCGCGTTTCACTGGCGGGCCCATGAAGGCCCGCGTTTATTGGTATTTGGATCCCCTAATATCAACAAAAAAAATCATGAAAATACTTTCTGGATCCGCGCTTAAGATTCATTGTTGCGCTGTTTCTTTTGAAAACAGACAGGTACTTTCCTGCTTCATCTGAACAAATGAGCCGCGGCATGTGATTTTCAACAATGTGGCATTTTGACAAATGAAGACTTATACGAGCCTGTGCAGCCTCTTATTAAGCTTAGAAACTCCAAATGATGTTCAGTCAGTAGCTTAATACTCGTAGAATATTCAAGCGGCTAGCAAAGGCTCTGATAAGGCTGCGCGTATGCGCAGGCTGATCTGAGGCTTTGTTGGTCGCACATACCACATTGTTGGAAATCTCATGTCGCGGCTCAAATGGTAATCCTTCAATGGTTGCCAAACTGACACTCTGAATTAAAAAAAAAAACAAAAAAAAAAAACGAAAAAAAAAAAACGAAAAAAAAAAAACGACTAAAAGCGTAGTCAATTCAAAGTGGACCAACCGTTGACTTCTTTTTAGCCTTAGCCCTCTGTAAACTGTTTGCTGGAGACTCTTAAACAGGTACTTTAGCAAACAGTTAATTTCACTTGGGCCTACACTGTTTGCTAAGAATAAAACGATCTTCAGAAAAGAAAGAAATTCAATTTCAGAATGAAATTATAGCCTGCCCCCTCAATATATACAATGGGCCATCCCAAGTGTGTTGTTTAATATCGGGTGGAAGAACCTATCAATAAGCAGGGAGCACAGTGGCTAAGTGGTAGAGTGCTTGACTCGAGACCGAGTGTTCGAGCCTCACCGGCGTTTCTGTGTGTTGTGTCTTTGAGCAAGATGAGTTTATCCTTGCTTGGTACTGGGTCAACCCAGGACGACCCGTCTCGACATAACGGAAAAATTGTTGACTGGGACGTAACGAATCAAACCAATCACAGCCATCATGAAACAATAGATTGACGGTATTCTACAAGAAAATTTAGCCGACCACCATAAGACGAACACAGCCCTTGGGAAAAAATACGTTCACTGATAAAGATTTTTTTAGAAACTCTCCCTCGAAGTGAGGCATCCTTCTACTCGGACTGAACATGGCTCGTCTCTCAAACAGTATGCCTCCTCACAGATGTTAGATTAATCATTTATTTATTAGTGACTCCTATTTGACTTTGACAAACAGTTGTTATCCAGATGAAATGCCGCTTCTAAACTGTTAGCTCAGACAAAAACGAACTTCATGGAAAGAAACACAATTTTGATTTAGAATTTATAACCTGTGACCCTCAAAATGTATAATGAAATAACACAATTTTAATGAAAGCAGATGGAAGATATTCCAGTAAGCGAGCAAAAATGATAGACGCCAGCGATCTTAACCCTTATAAGTCTAGTATCCTTTTGGGGGACATAAGCAAGCAGTGCAGATCCAGATCAGACACCACAGAACACGGCATCTGACCAGGATATCCACTGTTTGCTTACAAAATGTTCTATTAAAATTCAAATAGAAAGGAAAGTACCACCCAACATCCCTTTAAACGAAAATGGCATGGTCCAATTAATAAGAAAGGGAGACTCCAATCGGTTTAAATGGGTTAACAATTTCAATGGCGGGTGTTTGCAATACAATCACCTTCCTGTCATTCATGCATAATACGAGGGTCGTTTTTTATGTTCGTATAGAGGTAGATTTAATGAAAACGGCGAAAGTAAATGCATACATCATGCATATATTTGGAAAGATTGAGCTTTTATCTATACATGGAACCTTAAATTATTTCAAAATACATTACTTTAATGCCTTCTAAGAGGCAAAGACATACCTATATATCGTACACTGGAAATATGGTAGAAATGCGACATTTTATGGACTTAGTCTCTGACAGAACGTTAGAAACAATTGCATGAAAATAGGTCAATAGCCATGCAAAGCTTCTGAAACTTTGGCTGCAGATCCAGGACACTGAGTGTTACAATATCATATTAACATTATAGCAAATGCGCAGCAATTATTGAATATGGAAGACTTGTATGGAACCTCAGCAAATTGAACAGTAGGCATATAAACTTTTATTGTAAAAAGTTGACACAAGTAGAATTTGGACACAGGCTTTTGAATGTGGCTTAATATGCTAGCCGTAAAGTAGTTTTATATTTTTTCTTGTTTATATGGTAGATGGAAGTGTTATGGTAACTTTCAACCGAAAACAAAGTTAACACTTTTGTTTTATTAGAAATGAACAGCAAAATAAATAGCCTAGGGGGTGCTAAAATCCCTTATTTTGTACATAAATGACGTCATGGAGCGTTACTATATTTAGAAAATACATTAAAACTGTTTTTGTGCTTCTAAACAGGTGTTGAAATCACTGCAATAAGAAAATTATGCAGATCCGATTGTTATTGTGTTTTCTACTCGGGGTTGATTTACCCCACCCACTTTTTAAAACATGGGGGTATGCCAGTACCAGAAGTTGCCAGTTACACGCTTAAATCGATACATCAATATAACTGCTGACGAATGATTGAGTATACCATGAGCTATGCAAAACCAGAAAAAAAATTAAAATTTGTTCATAATCGTAATTTTAGCAGATATAATAACTAGCACTTGACTGTGATTATTTTGGTATATTGGTGGGTGTTTTAAAATTGTTCTAGAAGGGCAAACAATAAACCTATAGCTTTGCTGCACTTGTCGACGATTAGCGTTTGAATAATCAATTTTGGTGGTGCAAAAGAAAAATCGGCTTAAAAAATGCTTATATCACCATAGCGAATGGAACTTAACAGCGTCTTATTTCCTGCTTGCTGCGTGGTTAAAATGGCATGGATTTCGACCAGTGTCATTTTCTAGCCCTATTCAAAGTTATATATCTTGACCGAACTAAGCGCTAATGATGTAAAAATTACATCAGTTGATAGACAAAAGCTAGACCTTTCAAAATATATATACTTATGGTACCGTAAATTCTATATTTGTAGAGATACAGCCCGATTCTACGAACATAAAAAATGACCCTCGTATGTAAGGCGATACTACGGGTATTTTGCCACCTAGATACATTTGTGTAGTTCAATGTTAACTATTAGGGTCAATGTCCCATCATTCAGTTGTATGTTGTTGTTATAGTAAGTTGAAAAGGAGTTGTAATAGCCGGTGAGCGGGTATAATCCCTTCAATGTTTACCGTCGTGAGTTGGCTCCCGGTACTGTTAGTTTAACAGCTGACAGGGCCCAGGGCGACGACAGTAAACATTGGGCTAACAGTAGATTTGATTATTATTATTATTATTATTATTATTATTATTATTATTATTATTATTATTATTATTATTCAAATGTTTTTAAGTAGCCGCTGCTTGACAAGTCTAACGATTTTGGCTTTGCAGCGATCAAAGAACTGATCAAGACTGATTAGGCTGGCTTGATGCACATTCTAATCTGAATATTCACTTGGCTCAAAGAAAAAACCCGTCTGATAATGCCACCAGTTAAAATAATTCAGTACTACATGTACCTCGAAGCAATAATACTTAACTTAAGTCTTCCTTAACTTTAAGGAGGCACTTTTATTCCGGGCCCAGGGCGGTAACACTGCCCATACTTCAACTGCCGTGTATCACCCCATTCCCAAAGTTAAGCCAGTAACTTTTACCGTTCTAAGGAGGTGCTTCTTTTGATAATCATTTATGTTATTTCTGTCTTGTGTTTGTTATGCTTTCACATGCGTTTGTTTATTGATGCCGTGTGATCACCTGCTGGGAAAGGGCTGACCTCTTGGCTTTTGTTTTGTGATGTCTAATTGTGTGTTCGTCACTTTCCTCTGTGGTATCCTGGGTCAGGTGTGGTACTTCAGTGCCTTTCCCCAATGCACGATAGGATTTTAACACCTGTCAGATAACGGGAAACAATCGTAGTATCGATCAGTGATCGAGTCGTCGATACTACGACTATTTCCCGTTATCACATTCATGCAATATACAGTGGACTGATAAGTGGGTATTGGCTAATGAAAATATTCTCTTTTTTCCTTAAAACATAGGTTTATTAAGAGCAAAACTAAAAACATACTTTATACCCCTGTGCACACCAGTTTTATATTATTGGGATGGGGTTTACATTACATTGATGACTTGGATATCTGGAAAGGGGCTCATATATTAAAGGTGGGTGGGCTCGCTTTGCTGATTTTATCTCACTTTTCCTAAATATCCCATTAAAATGAAATAATTTGGTCTCATTGAGACCAAATTATTTCATTTTCATTGGATATATCTAAACACGTAGGGGAGGGGAGAAGGGGGTTTAAGTGAACCCAACCCCCCCCTCTAGATCCGCCACTTGACTTCATTTTATCTTGACAGGTAAACGAGATGTCCGTAAAAGAGATAACAGATAGGCAAGGAAGAAACTTTCGGGTGACAACATATGATGGCCATTCAATGTTTCGCATGGTAGAAGAGAAGTTGCTTCCCTTGGGCTTAGCGGCTAGATTGAAAGAGCTGAAAAATCTAACCATACGTGATGATGATGTCATGATATGTACATTTCCCAAAGCAGGTAGATCATGGTGTGGCTTTTTTATACCACATGAAAGGCCGGACCGCATGAGTGCAATTGGTAGCCTCACGGTCGGAGGGTTATCAAAGGCCGGACCGCATGAGTGCAATTAGTAGCCTCATGGTCGGAGGGTCATAAGGCTAGATCCCCATTCCAGCCACATTCATTCATAGATTTAAGCACAAAATATTTTCCAGTTCCTATGATTCAAAAACTTAAGGACCTTTGCTACTGAATGGCAACCCTTTTTGACTAGGCTGGAAAGCGAACATTACATCATTTGATAATATACAATTATTGACTTCAATGAGGTAGACATAAGGATTTATCTACCCGAAAAAGTAATAATTCACCGAGGCCGCTAGGCCGAGGTGAATATCACTTTTAAGGGTAGATACATCCTTATGTCTACCGAAATTGAAGTCAATAACTGTTTTGTTATATAACTTTTCAACTAAGAATGAAAATGTTCTACTTTCACTTTTAATGCTGAAGTCAACCTTCAACCTAAGGACTTTCTAACAAGTTTTATCAACTGTTATTAAAATATTCTAATGTAGTATTTTGCAATTTGGAATGTACATTAATTCTCTAAATGTGGAATGTAAAATTTAATCATAAAACTTTTTTTACATTTTGTTTATTCAAACAAAGATAACTGAACAAACAAAACATAACAAAACAGTTGTTAAAATTGATGAAAGTCTTTAGTTTACCTGTTGGGATGTGAAACAGCAAATCATGTCAATTTCATGCAGCACATGCTAGTTTTATACTCATCATGCTATTTTTAGCTCACTAGAGGGTGATATTGCAAAAAATGTTAAAAATATTAACTTCTAGAAACCAGTTTGAGCTGGATTTCATCCTATATCACCTTCTTAGCCAGTTTAGACCAGTTTTCAGGTAGACATGGAGATTTATGAAGACAAATTGGGCCAATCAGGAGACAGGATTCTCTCCAGTCATATAACAAAGAATATCATTTAAGCAGATAAAACAATAACTCAGCAAACAACTGTGCGCATGCCGTTGTGCTTGTTGTTATACTGAAAGATAAACTGTTTTTTTCACAATATGAAAGTAAGAAAGGGTGCAAAGATCAGGAATCGATACAGTCAAGTACCACACCTGACCCAGGATAACAATGAGAAAGTGACAATCTCACAGTTAGACACCACAAACGAGAGCCAAGAGGTCAGCCCTTTCCCAACAGGCAACCACAAGGCACAAATAAAAAAAGACGCGCCGATATATGATAATTAATGAAACGATAAATCTTGAAAGTTAAAACATATTTGCCCTCTCATTTCAATAAAAGTCAAACTATTCAACTATAGTTTGACCAAAAGCTCTGGCTATCTGGGTTCTTTGTTTCATCAAAGTGTGTGAATTTGATAGGATTGTTTCGCTGTGATGATGCATTGCATTAGTTAGGAAGTCACTCTGCGAGCTTCAACAATGTTTGTGTTTTAACAACAGCATAATTTAGGTCGAGGAGATGGTGCCAGTAAAATGCATTTAAGCCCCACCCCCGGTGGCTTAGGTTGTCCTCCCTTCTGAGGCTGTGGTTCTGTTGCTGTTGATTTATTGTTTTATTTACCTCACATTGTGTGTGGAGGTTCTGTGTTGGTCTTTTTTTTGGTATGCATAACATTATGTCCTTTATAATATTGCAATCATCTTGACGAGGATGAGAGTGCTGGTTTCTTTGCTTTAATTGTCTTTCTTTTGTCTTGTTACTGTTAATGTTCTGTGGCTCTTCCTCACAGTACCGTGGGGTGGTCTGCAGTGTGTGATTGTGTTATTTCCAGATCATACTCACTTACGTTTTGACTTCAAATACTAAATGCTGAGACAACTCAATTAAATAGTTTTATGCTTTGACAAAGATTGCCGTCCCTGATTACGTGTCAATAACGTTCAATAAGGTCTTCAAAATATTTCTCATAATTTGTTAAATTGTTATTACATTGTATGACACGTCAAATGCTTCTGTATAAATAGTTACTACTCAACGGGTTGGGGCTTAAAGGTCAACACAGTTCAAAATTAAACTAAAGTTATGGTTTTCCAAAAGCGGCGGCAACAACCAAGCAAAGTCTGGTTATATAATAACGAAGCACTCGAGGTAGTGTATAGTTTCTGCAATTTAGGTCTAAATTTAAAATATACGGGAAACATTGAGTTTACTACAAAATTTTCTTCGGACCAGGCATTACGGGTGGCTAATGGGCTGCTAGCCCTATTTAACCGCTTATCTTTTATCGTTAGAACTAAACTTAACCTTTTTGACAGCTGAGTTACACCAGTTACATTATATGGGGCAGAGTTCTGGAGAGTACAAACAAAAACATATTGATTAAATATATATAAAATATTGTAAGTTAGACAAGAAACACCAAACTGCTCTGTATTTGGGGAATTGGGCCGGATTCCGATGTCTGTTATTGCAAAAGAAAGGGCTTTGAAATCTTGAAAAACAAAATATTAAAAAGTTCTGGATCAGGATCTCCCATTTTTCATATATTTCAAAGTCAAGTTAACGATATAGAAGCGCACCCGGGCATTTGAAATTAAACGGCATTTGAACGCTTCAGGACTAAGTCACTTTTGAAACAACCAGTTCGAATTCATACCACATTTTCAAGTTATTAAAAGAAGAATTAGGGGTCAGTTTATTCAAACTTGGACTGCTGCAACCCAATCGATGTCAAAGCTAGTATATTATAATGCATATAAGGCAACGTTTGAATTTGAAAATTATATACAAACAGTATCTAGAGATTCACACAGAAAAGCATTAACACCATTCAGACTGGTCTCACGCAACTTAGAAATTGAAAGGGGTAGACATGATACATGTAACAGTCCGTGGGAAGAAAGATTTGGTGAAGCATGTAATATGGAACAACCAGAAGCAGAATTCCATTTCTTACTAGTATGTAGGGTAGAATCGGGTATATTCGGACAGACAGCTAACTTTTGACAACCATCTTGTTTGTTTCATAGTTCAATTATTGGAATAAAAAATAAATTAACGAAGTAAACAGTGGTAATCCTGATGAGACGGCTCATAAGGAGCCGTCTCATCTGGATTTCCACTGTTTAAAAACGTTTGTCCGAATTTACCTGATGTCCGAATTTAGATGATGTTACCCTACAGCTTATCAAAATCTCAGATCATGTTATTTTCCTCGCAGTTACGTACATATCGTGGCCAAATCTGCAAAAAATGCAAATTCGATGGAAATTCAAAATGTGATATTGTTAATAATATAGCAAAATTTATTGTTTTAGCAAGCAAATTAAGATTGAAAATTGTTGGCTCCAGATAAATTACTAAAACCACTGAGAATATGTTCTCTTTCAGATGATATATGCATATTATGAAATGGTTACGTAACCAATGTCGTGTCAACATGGATGCGTTTTAATCAGCATATCTACAAATAGACGGATGGCTGAGAATGGGTTTGCTCCCCACCTAGGGAATTTTGCAGACATATCCTATCTTGTAGAGAATTGAAAGCCGAGTCTTTTAAGGGATGTTTGCACTCTGTGCTCCGGGGCGTTAGTCTGTAAGAGCCTGTAACATATGTTACTTTATCAACCAAAAGTAAATTGAAAGTTTGGGCTACAATTTAAGACATTAAAACTATTATTTTTAAAAATCATTCATATAGTCTGCATACTGGATATCTTAACTACGTATGACAGCCATATGAACAAAATTGCGGCTTCCTAAGGTGTCATATGCGTTACATAAATCAGATAACCCATAAAAATTTGCAAGTGTGGCTAACATCATTTACATTCACAATCTCTCTGTGTGTTTTGCAAAATATTTTTAACCATGTCTGACTAGCTTATGCAATTTGCAAGCAGAAAAATTAAAGTTTGTTTCCCTATCTTAAATATTTTTTCTGGAATAAGCAATTAAACAACCCTACCCCTACCCAGTTTTGAGGTGATCAGTTTGGTATAAAAACTGAAGTAAAAATAGTTAAAAAATATTTGCAGTTGATGAAAATGTTTCATTGTTTGGCATTTATTTGCTTATATAAAAAGACTCATAAATCTGCAAGTTTGTTGCAAAATTTTTAATATAAGAGGCTGTAACATACGTTACCTGATGTTATAAATGGGCAAGCTCATTGTCTTTACGTAAGATATGCCTAAAACTGTTTTAATCTCCTCCAGGGAATTTTGCAGACATATTCCTTCTTAATGAACAACTCAAGCTGCATTGAATAAGGGATGTTTGTACTCTCTAAGTTGGGGCGTTAGTCTGAAACAGCATGTTACATGCGTTACTATATTAAATAAAGGAAATGTAGTTTGAAAGTTTGAGCTAAAATTGTGAAAAAACTCGCAGCTGCTGGATATCTATCATTGTTTAGGGATTTTAAGCTGGCTTGTATGATAAAGACTTATAGATCTGCTAGTTGTCACCAAGTTTTAAAGATCAGAGAGTGTTACACATGTTAGCGAGATAAGTAAAATCATCAAACAGTATTTTGACATCAAGCTGAGTAAGGGCCTGCTCCACCCTAATCCCCTTTGGAATTCTGCAGACATATTACATCTTATGTAACCATTCAAGGTGCATTTAATAAGAAATGTTTGCACTCTGTAAGTCAAGGCATTAGCCTGTAACAGCTAGTTACATATGTTACTATATCAATTTGAGAATAAGAAATTTGAATGTTTGAGCTACCAAAAGAAAACATTAAAACTATCTAATAAATTGACATTTTTATAGTCTGCATACTGGATGTCTTTACTACACATGGAAGCTGTTTAACATTTATACGGCTAACGTGTTATGTGCGTTACATGAACCTAATTATAATTTAAAAGCTATATTTTGGCTATCGTCATTCAGTTAAACAACTACTATGACTTGGTTTCAAACTGTTTTATTAGATTTTACAAACATATACTCAATTGATGAATAGGAAAAACCAAGTTTGCTTTTCTATCTTAAATATTTTGTCTTATAGGAGCTAATACATAGCCCTACTCCCAGTTTTACAGAGAAGCAAATTTTGGTATTACCGTTTAAGTAAAACACATGAAAGCGATAACAACGTGTGGATGTTTTACATTTTCTTAGTCTGTCTTGCTCATATATCTGCAAGATGTCATTAAGTTTAAGATCAGGACACTTAATGTGTAATTATACGTCCTTGGTGCGAAAACACTGGAAATTATATTCATTTCTGATTATCAAGCCCATGGACTGTTATTACAGATGTTATCAATGACCTTTTGGACACATTTTCTAATACTGTGCATATAATGCTAAATATAGAGCCACAAATAGAAAAGATAGTTTTACATTTGTTCAACCTTATCAACTTGTTTACTCTGTATAAATCTTCCATAGAGCATAATATAGAACTACTGGTTATCCTATTCTACCCATAGTCCACTTTCCTTTGGGCGCAGCAAAATACTATTGATCTAAGACCTGAGGACTTAAGCACCAAAGGACTCGAAAGTTTTCATGGCAAATGATGCAAAAAAGCAGCCTTTCAAATTTCTATTTGACCAATGTCAGAAATCTAAAAGTATTCTCAGAGATACACGGCAGAGACATAGCTGTTGCAAAATCAGAGCAAAGTCATCATTTGACTAACACTGATGCAGAGGCAGCTGCAGTAAGATTGCTCTTGTCACTTCACAGGAAGAGACATATACCAGAGTCATACTCCATTGTATGCATATATGTGAAATGGCATTAAACCCATATTTAATCAGGTGTTTGATCCCATGACACTGACATGCTGTTTCTGCTTTTGAAGAATGCTAAGGATTCAATTTATCGCTGAGTCAATTTGTTTGACGCTGGCACTGGTCACACATACAAAGAAAATTAAGTCTTTTGATGGCATAAGAGGAGGATCACACGAAATACTTATAAGTGATGTTTGTCAAAATTACCAATTTGAAAAAGTAATCTTAATTAATGTAACACATGTAACACCATAGGAAGCTGTATATTTGTTACAACACTTTCTTATGTATCAAAGGTATTCAGCATGGTTATGCCTTCTTTCTGTTTCTCAGACTTTCAATTTATTTATTCTAAAATTGATATGGTAACATACGTAACATACCATTACAGGCTAACCCCTGGTTAATAGAGTGCAAACATCTCTTATTTGATGCAGCTTGAATTGTTCCTTAAGATAGGATATGTCTGCACAATTCCCAAAGGGGTGGAGAGGAACAGGATTGTACTCAGTTTGCACTCCTAATACTATGCCATGATTTTACTGGTTGTGATGAAATTGGTGATTATTTTGCAATAGAAGCAGACACAATGTTAAACATTGAGAGGGTGACTTGAATCAAGATTGTTTTTGAATAATTATATCTAATAGGAATATTTATTAAAATGTGTCATTTAAATGAGAACTATTATTTTCTATCTATATGTCTATATATTTTAAAAGTATAGGCATAAGGAAATATGTGATAAAAATATTATATATAACATCTGTAACACAATTCCATGGCCTTGTTATCAGCAATGACTATAATTACTAAGACTAAGGCACCAGAGGCTAGAGATTAATAGGAAATCATGTGAAAAATAGTATTTTTTCTGAAATATCATCTCTTACTTCCAAGACAACTTCTTTGCTCATTCATTATGCCATGTAACATACATTACATACTTTAATGAGTGATCTGATCCTGATGTCAAACTTGCAAATGTATGATTCTTTATTGCATTAGTAAGACAGTACCAAAAATGTAAGATATCCACGAGCGTCAAATATTTTCATATATTTTTCTTCAATAATAGATACCAAAATTAGATACTTAAAATTCGGGGTAAGGTTGTTTAATAGCTCATATAAAACAATGTATTTAAGATAGAAAAGCAAACTTTGTTTTTTTATTAGTCGAATCAGTATTTTAGTGAACTAAGATTAAAACACTTCTTAAAATGCACAAATTGTCTATAAAATTAAATGATGTTAGTCTCGATTTCAACTTTCAAAGGGAAATTTAACCTATGTAACGCATTTAACACCATTGAAGGCTGTAATTTTGTTTAAAATGGTGCTTTTATGTAGCTTAGGCATCCAGTTTGCAAACTACATAAGAAATTTGAATAATTTAGATGGTTTCATGTCTTCTTTCTGTAGCTCAAACTTTCATTTTGATTTTTACCTTATTTTGTTACAGTAACATATGTTACAGGCTGTCAGAGACTAACGCCCCAGAGCACAGAGCGCAAACATCTCTTAAAAGATGCGGCTTGAAATTTTCTTTAAGATAGGATATGTCTGCAAAATTCCCTAGGAGGGGGGAGCAGGACCTTTTTTAGCTCAAAGTCTAAAAGATACGACATTGTAAAATTGTTTTGGTGTTTAATAACATAACAAAATATAACGTGAGCGATAAATGTAATTGCGTCGTTGTATCGATGCCACAGCGACTGTCATTGCATTTTTAAGGCAAAGATCAGGAATCGATACAATCAAATATCACACCTGAACCGGGACACCATATTGGAAAATGACAAAACACACATCACATACAATAGAGCCAAGATGTCAGCACCATTCTTTGCAGGTGATCACAAGGCTGCAAGGAACAGACGAGACAGCATGACTTACTTCAAACACAAATAACAAGAAGGATCCACAAAAAGCACCGCCTTAGAACGGTCGGTAAAATATTTTACCGGAGGGCTTTGAAGTCTTACTTATGGAACAGTTGATTCTTCAATTCTCAAGCTTACATTTCAATAGATTCATCTATCATGTTTAAGTTCCACGTAAACACGCGAAAATTTTATTTCGCGCAATTTAAATCAAACTATAAATAAAGAAGCAGGCAAAGATCAGAAATCGATACAATCAAATACCACACCTGACCCAGGGATACCATATGGGAAAGTGACAATAACACAAGAAAATACATCACACGCAAGAGAGTCAGGTGACAACCCTTTCCCAGCAGGTGACCGCAGGGCTGCAAGGAACAGACAAGATAGTATGATACAAAGACAAACACGAGACACAAATAACACAAAGGATTCGCAAAAGAAGCACCGCCTTGAAACGGACAGGTGGAAAATTGCTGGAGGCAAAGGTGATAATTTCCCCTTTAGTAGCCTCGAGTGAGCTATCAACCAATCAAAGGTTTATTACAAAGAGCTTAACATGAAGTCACTTAAGACATTATGAAGGAACTACCAGTAGATCAGTAGACACATCGATATAAAACAACGTCGCATCGACGTCGATGCGGCGTAATTGAGTCGCAACGACGTAGGACGATAAAGCATTTCATTTGATAAATAATTTTGTAAAAAAAAAAAACGGATCCCTCAGAAATAGAGAGAACCTACAATATAAGAAAACAGCACACTCGATGTTTTGAGTCTGTTCATGATAACTAATGGAAAGTGCAACAATTCTCACGCCCGCTACCAACAGTTTAAGCGGTATTCTGCTTTCCGTCAGAACCCAATATTATTGCAGGACCAGAATAGGAAAATATATCAACGCTTTATCAATATACGGGGAGAGGTTCTGCCAACTCCACGCAGCACAACGACAGCTGTTGCGACCTCTAAATAATCTGGAAAAAGCGGATGCTCAGAAATAGAGAGAACCTACACTATAAGAAAACAACAGATCCGGTTTTGTTGAGTCTCTTCGTGGGAATTAATGGAAACTGCAACAATTCTCCCTCCCCCAATGCAGCTTAACAAGTCAAACAGAATGACGTGTGACCAGTGTGAATATTCAAATTAACCTGTACAAATACACTCTTTTTATAATCTTCGCTGTATAACATAATTTACCACTGTCACAAGGGCAATCCTGATTTTCAGGAACACATTGGATTTGGGAAATAGTATCCATGGTGATGAAAGGAAAAGCTGAATATGAGACTAATACAAAGACTGCATCAATGATAGATTTTATGTAAGTTAAATACATAAATGAGCCATGACATGAGAGTTCCAACAATGTGGTATGTGCGACCAGCAAGCTAGTCGCTTGAATATTCTGTGACTGTTGAGCTACTGACTGAACATCTGTTGGAGTTTCTAAGCTTAATAGGAGGCTGTAGAGGCTCGTCTGAGTCTACATTTGTCAAGATACCACATTGTTGGAAATCTCATGTTACGGCTCAAATGTTGTTCTTGCTTCCATTTTGCGCTAGTACGAGGGCTGTTCAAATATGAATGCAAGTAGCTTCATAACTTTCTTCACATATATGCTACGACAAAATATCATACCTTTCTTGAAAGATCTATTTGTCGCCTTTAGAATGGCACCAAACATAAAGAAGCACTTACTATTTTTCTCGAGTTACAGACATTTATATAAAAGCCGCTCCAGTATACTGAAGTTTTTCTGAAGCAAACTGCAACACACGTTTTGGTGCATGTGCGGATATAGTGCTATATCTTTGTAGGTTTGAGACAAAATGACACCAAATTTTAGATGCAAGTTTAAGTAACAATCCCAAAGTCGCTTGTAGGAAAAACTTTATATAATCCTGTCTCTATCTCGAGTTAACAGGCACGCTTGTGACGTCATTAATATTATGATAAACGTCATTTCGAGTTATCTACTGGTGATGCAATAATGAACATCGCCATGTCTTTTTCTTTGCATTTTGCTGAAAACATGTTAAATATGTCATAAGGGAATTTTCAAAACGCGCCATCCTCTATTAACAGGGTTATCATATTTTATATCATTTTTCAAGCATTCTTCTGTTTCTAATTGACGTGTTTACATTAATTCAAATATGTTCAATCTCTCTAGTCAACAAGTCCAGGCGAGTAATAGTATTGTAAATAACGCCAATAGTGGTCAAACTTAAAGTGTACGTTCAAATTTGGAATAAAGTCGCACTATTATGAAAACAAAATGAAGTATAAATTCTATAACCCCTTCACTTTAGGCATTTTTGGCTTAATAAAAATGCTTTTCAGCGTTTAAAAATTACCCACCATCCATCAATAATTTGTAGCAACAACTTAGTATGAGCGATCAATATATTGTCTTTAAGTTAAAACTAGTTTAAATGTTGCTTTGTGCATTTTATTAGAGATAAGTTTAACTGAAAACTGCAAGGTGGTATTTGTTTACCATTTATTTGCAAACATAAGGAGACTTTAGTGAAAACGATTCGTTGTAATTTAACAAAAGCATGTCGGATTTTCAAAACCTTCACAGAATCATTATATAAGACTATGGCGATACTTCCTTAAAAAATTCAAGAAATTTCACCCATTTATCGAAGAATTATACGCTCGTCTATATCACTGGTATATGTTAAAGCATTGAGTTTGTTAGTACACAAGCATGACCCTTATTCAAAGGGTTGTAACTCGATAAGTATACTGTATGCTACTTCAGGTCTGGTACCAGTTTAAAGATGACATACAGTCCTTTATAGAAACGTTTACCATTTTGTCGTAGCGTTTATGTGTAGAAAGTTATGAAGCTACTTGCATTCATATTTGAACAGCCCTCGTAATAGTATTGGACAGTTCTTAAGGACACATGCTACTAAATACTTACAAGAGTATGCAAAGTATTGAAAACACTTCAATGTGGGAAGTATTTAGTAGCAAACATGTACGTCCTTAAGCAGAAATTTATCAAAAAATACTGTTTATACCTAAAGCTCCCCCTTTAACAATATGCAAGATAGTAATGCGGGAGTGCTTCCCTATGAGCCCCGTTGTATGTCAGCCTGTTTTTGCATAAGCCTCTAACAATCTTCTGTGGTTGTTCAACCTGACTAGTGTCAAACCCGGTCGGATACTCAGAAATAACCTTAAACCATTTTCTGTAACAGGGTTTCACCCCTGGCCCCATACATGGGGAATACCTCCAGACCCCTTCAAGAGTGAGTACTCTATAAAATGGATGAGGAACGCGTCTGACTGGCATTCTCCATAAACGGTAAATACATCACTATATGAAATAAAATGCAACTATTTTGTTTCCTGTGTAAACTAGAAATTTTGAAAATCTGTCAATTTAACTTAGGTTGTCCGCTCTCTTTTTGTGGGCATTATTGGTCATTAATATAATGCTTACACAGTTAGTGCATATGATCAGAAAACACCACAGTCACATTTTGCAGACCAACCCATGGCACCATGAGGTTGAACCACGTAATAATAACTGTCACAAGACATTTGAAACACAATTTAAGTAAAGCAAGAAGTCCTCTTTTACCAGACTAGAAAGGACATAACATATAGCAATACAAAACACGGACCAGATAAAGAACCATCACATTAACAAAATGAATCACTGCCTTAGAACGGACATTAGCCATAGCGGGTTAGGGTTGGGAGGAAGCTTAAATGCACTTATCTGGTACCAAATTTTCACCCTAGATTATGTTGTTTTTAAACACATATACACTGAGCAAAATTTCTAATTGGTCACCTTTCTTTTTTTACGTTACTTTTGAAAATAGGATTCGGTTTTACAAAATTCATGCTTCTATAAATCAACCAAGGGCTTGCCAAAACTCTGAAGGTCATTTTATTTAAAAATGACTTGTACAACTTGCACAGACGATGCTAGAGTAAAGGTACCCTCATTTCAAAAGTCACCTTTTTGCTACAATATGAAAAATTCCACAGAGACGCATCCATTTGTTTTTTGTTTGTATGAAGATGTTTCTGACTGCCATGATTAAAGACGAGCACGCTTCAGATGATTTGCTTCAATCAGATTCCTCTTTTTTGTTACGTAATAGTAGATGACAAACACTACAAGCAGCTAAATCATTGATTTTAGCTTTTTGCATGCAATTTACACAGGAAGTTCGCACTGTTCTGTACGCCTTATTATCTGTGATATGGCATTGAAATTTTCAGCGGTTATGTATTACTACTAGACGTCACTGTTCTAGTTTAAAGAATTAAAAAAAAAATGCAAAGTAAAGTCAAATTGACTTTATAAGTTTTATATTCAGACAGGAAGTGCGCAGCAGCAGTAAAATGTTTTCATCACAAAAAAGGACGGATCAAGTTCTATTGTGTTTGGTCTATCTTGTTCAGATGAAATAAAATGCGTACTACAATTTTTACACAAGTTTCTCACTTCTAACAATGACTAATGAATTTCAAAAATGTGATATTTAAAAAAAATGCGTAAAAAATCTACATTAGTCAAAATTTTAAGTGTTTGGTGTATTTTGAAGTCGACTAGACCAGTTTATTATCAACTGCACTTAAATTTGATAAAAACTTCACTCAAAACAATTTTTCTTTAAAAAATCATATTTTTGCATTTTTAACTAAAAAAAACGTGGATTGAAAGACAACTTTTTCTAAAAGACCGCTAAACGTTTGCCCATTTAACTGCACATAAAGAAGCAAAAAAATCATTTTAATGTTATTAGCGCTTGATCGGAAATAATGAGTTTAAAAGGTGACCAATTAGAAATTTTGTTGAGTGTATATCATATATCAAACATAATGTGCGCCCTAATTTTACACTTGTAGAATAACCATGTAAATCTATATAATCTGTACCCTTTTGATATGCGTTTGACATTTAAGTTTGACATTAAATATCACCATGTCTGCATATGATAGACAAGGTTGGCAAATGACCATTGGTCAATGTGCATTATACAAGACTGGCGGTCAATACTGGTTTACACCGGTCATTAATGGTCGGTTAAACAGACATTGTCAATGTGAAAATACATAAGATTTGTGTTCCATTTAACTGAACTAAATGAACTGTATGAACTGACTAAAATGATTTCCTATTCAATAATTATAGTAAAGTAAAGCAAATGCAAGTAATGGAAAAAAATAAAACTAGAGAGGAGGGCAAGGATCAGGAATCGATACGATCAAGTATCAGACCTTACCCAGAACAACATATGAAAAAGTGACAAAGGCACACATGAAAACACAATCTGCAATGAGCCAGGAGGTTAGCACTTTCCCAGCATGTGACCACAAGGCAAAGAAAGAGACAAGGCAAAAAACAACAACGATAAACATGAAACATAAATAACAAAAATAATCCACAAAAGAAACACCGCCTTGAAACGGTCAGCAAAAAAATCACTGGATGGCTTAAATATATTTATTGATACCAACCTCAGCCTTAGCTCTGATGTGCATTAAGACACATTGATGTTTAGTCCGCATGAAAGATCCCTAACCTATCGATGCAAGATCCCAAAGTACATACAAATCAAGTAGCTTTTTCATAATCATCAAACATTTTAACTCTAGCCGTGACTTATTTAATCGTACTTGGTAAATCAATAAAGGTACAAAAAATCAATTAATATTTCAAGGGGTTCATCGTGTTTAAGTTAGTAATGCTCTCTTAGTTAAATGCAAATTGGACTGGCTTCTGACCTAAATAGACCAATATGTGAACATGGTAAAACCACTCTCTGCTAAACAAATAAGTTTTACTCTTAACTACCCCAGAACAAACACAAATTTCAAAATGGGCAATGATTCTCAGACTTCAGAAGGTATGTCCAGTTTATAAAAAACTATCTGGTCAGTGAGCTTAAAATGCTTAGGCAAATACAGTGACAGCTGTGTGTACTGTGATGTATGAAAGTCACCTGCTATTATCCGAAATTGTAAAGTTAATATTTTAACAGAAGTGTCACAAAAGAGATTGTTAAAAAAAGCGAATAAAACCCTTTATTGTTATTCTATTTTGTCTTTGATGATGAAATAAAGACCAGTGTTAGGTGCCATGAGCCACCTGAGGAGTACTCTTGGTGGGGTTGGAACCGTTCATGTTTTATTTCAATAAATAGAAGATATTAAATGTTGAACTAGTATCTCAGTCCACCACAGAAACGACCATTTAAAATTTTCAACACTTTGATGATTATTGATATGGGCGGGTTGACCAGTAAAAAACGCTGATTAACATCAGGAGAAGGGGACTGGTTTCGACTTCCCAACCTTGATAATAGGCACTTCCAAACCACACTCAGAAAGTCAAAGTAACCTGATAGTGAATAACTGACCAACGCAACGACATTTTAGCACATTTCATATTGCCACAAACAAATTTGCACATGTTCAATCTCCCACAATTAATCTGAGATTAACATTACAGTAAATGGATGGATGTACATATTTTTCAAAAGTATATTTGATTTTCAAAATAGTGGTATGTACAATTGATGTCTTGAAAAAAGTGTAAAAGTCTTGCTTGATTAACTACTTAAAACTTTTAAAAATAAAGCACACTTTAGCTTGGCTGACTAAAATGGCCTTTTGATATTTTTGTGAAGCACAGGTGGTAAAAACAGGGCATGCCGGATGACAAGGGGAATCCATCTTGCAATATATAGAGGATCTTACATGAGTGCTCATGTTTAATTGAATTTATTAAACGAGTTGGGGAAAAGAGATAAATGCGAGGCTTGCCGAGCATTTTATTTCTTTTTCGCAACGAGTTTAATAAATTCAATAAGAGCACGAATGTTAGATTCTATTTATCATATGAAAAATACTTTGAAATCTCATATCTGGCGTAAAAACTTTATAATTTTGTCATTATGATCGCAACGTTGTTATGGACGTCATAACGTTTCTCGTAAATCTATAAACCACTAGTGGTTTATCGATTTTATTGCATGGAGTTATTTCACTCCCAGACGCGATGTCATATGATAAACTATACGACAGCAAATTAATCATATTAATACAATAAGCCAACATTTCTGTCAAAAGCAGCTTCAGCATTTTTACAATATCAATTTGTGGAAATCGTTCAGTATCCGTGTGGTCGAAAGACAAAATAAACGAAATGGTTAAACACCCGAATTTCTGAAGTTACTTATTAAGAAATGAATTCAATTTTTGGAACGTTCATGGAATCATGAATACTTTGGGTCTCTTGCAAAGTAACTGAAGCCCGAAGGGCTACGCATTAACTTTGCAAGAGACCCGAAGTATTCATGATTCCATTAACATTCCAAAAAATGAATTTATTGCTTATATTTACATTTTATTATACAAATCTAAATTATAAAAATTATTTTTAACTTAGGAATTATAACAGTTTTATATTTAAAATATCATCGTATTAACTGTTTAGTCAGCGCGTAAAATGGAAAAGCGGAACAGCAATCTTGAACACGGACAGCCAATGGAGCAAACAAGAGGCTTGTTTTGCACGTCCGACTCAGATGTAGCTCGCTGTCAATCACAACACCAGTATCACTTCTGGCGAATGAGTTGGGTGTTCGAAGCGTATTGCACGGGTATGTGAGCTTAGCAGCTGTCAAATATATTGGTTTAATTTAAGAGGCTATGAACTTAAGAGGCTATGAACGGTTGCAAAAATCTAAAGATTCATAAAACGATTGCTTCGAAAATGTAAATATTGTTAGTTTACCAAACGTTTTAAAATAGGATGCTTACATATTTCGTTACACATATAATCGACTTCAAAACACTGATCATCGCTTGAATATTTTATCATCGCTCTTTGGAGTTTTAGGGAAAACGCACGGCTAATTCATGGTACTCCTTAAAGGCCTAATTTTTACTCAATAACAGTGGTACCATTTATTATGACTCTCTATAGTGGTTACACCACGCAGGCAATAAGATGATTGGAAGGGCAATAAAGAGGTCCATTGAAGGGTTTAGGTATTTTCAAATAAACTATTGATATTTATCTTGGTGAAAGAATTTGGTTTTATACAGGTAAGTCCCCTCTTGGAACCTCTTTAGTTCAGTGAGATAATGAAATTGATTTAATATGTCCCGCTGATGACCTCTTATGAGCCGTAACATAAGATTTCCAACAATGTGGTATGTGCGACCAGCAAAGTCTCAGATCAGTCTACGCATACGCACAGTCTGATCAGAGGCTTTGCTAGTCGCTTGAATATTTTAAGAGTGTTAAACATCTGACCGAACAGCATTTGGAGTTTATAAGCATAATACGAGGCTGCACAGGCTGGTATTAGTCTACACTTATCAAAATACCACATGGTTGGAAATCTCATGTCGTGGCTCTTATATACTGAAATACAGGTATTGAATCATTTTATTTCGCTATTACAGCCCTATCGACGTTTTAGACTCCCTTCCATCTCCACGAATCCTTAACAGTCATTTTGGGATATGGGCATTGCCTGAGCAAGTAAAATCAAAGAGAATTAAACTAATTCACCTGCTGAGGAACCCCAAGGACATAGCTGTATCGTATTATTACCATGGATTGGCCCACAGTTGGCTGTTTGGTGCTCATCAACCATATACAACATTTTCTGAGTATCTGCCGTATATAACAGGGGAATACGGAATCTGTAAGTGTGATCGTAACCAATGCGCGGATCCCTGGTAGGGTGGGGGTCATGGCTACGTTTTTGTTTTAAATTTTAATTTTTATTTTGTTTCTTTGGTCGTCAATGTATTTCACAGAGGCTCATAAGGACCTCGAGCGACAAGTAATTGGGCCAGGTCTAATTTATTCTCCAGGGTTTCTAAGGAAGCCTTTGGAACCCCTGCCCCCGCCTCTGGATCCGCGCATGTAATCAATTACGTACATATGTTTATGTAATATACCTCAAAGCATAATTGAAAATATACGTAGACGATGTAAAAATGACAATTTTTTTAGAAAAAAATGATATTGTATCATGGTTGCTCAAAAATGTGGGCACTCATAAAAACAGTATTATTTAGTGCCCAAAATTCCAGTTTTTCTTAAAAAAAATGTATCAAAAATAAAAATGAACGGACCTGGAAATGCGCACCCTGAAGACAAACAATGAGGATGAGTCACATAGCATCATTAATGGCATGATATCAGTAAAGCAGTCAGAGAACAAGATTGTACAAATAGAAAAGACACTAAATACTGCAACACGAAAGAAGGACCAAACACAAAACCCCACAAAAATAGGAGCAACAATCAACAATTAATCAACAACAATAGAACCACAGCCTTAAGACAAACAGCAGCCGAAGCCACGCAGGGTCTAAATTAATTTTACTAATAAAATCTCAGCTATTGTAAAAGCAAACAATTTTTTTTAGCTCGCGTTGAGGTTTTCTAACTTATAAAATAAAGCAAAAATCAATGAACATACTGGGACAAAAAAAAACCTCTCAACTCACATAATGTATATTGTTTTTAAGTTAATCACATTCGCATATGTAACAGGTCATAATAGCCCAAATGTAATCATCACTCAATATTTTGCATTTTATTTAAGGTTGGACCAATTCAATATGGTTAAGATAGTATGTAACGGCGCTGTCAAACTTGGTCATTTGTAGGCCTTGCATGTCTTTTCGGCTGTAGCTACTCTTTTTCCTCTTTCAGAATTCCGATGGTCGATCTGGCTCATGGTTATAAACCTTTTGTTCATGCTCAACTCAACTTAGCATGAAACTTCAAATTCCCATAAAAGGTAGAATGGTAAAACATAAAAACAATTCCAGCTTTGGAAAACTCTCAGATAATGTATTTATCCTGCTGACAAATGTTAAAATACTAACATATATTGGCATTTTAACATTTATAAGCAGGATAAATTCATGCTCAGTTGATTTGAGCATGAACAAAATTATAACCTCGAAGCCTGGCGATTTCCTAATGCCTTATAAGTTGTTAATATTATTTTCCAGACTCATATGTTTCAATGTTTCGATATCTGAAAGCGATGGAAGCGTTTACCCAGAAAACCCCTGATTTGGTGCTAAACTTATATTTTGAAGATATGTTGAAGGTTTGTTCTGTAGCTACTTTTATAACAAATAACACAGTACGCACAAGGCATTTGTATCCTTGACCCCTACGACACTGCAGAATAGTAGAGTTTAACTATTTAATCTTTTATACCCTGTCAAAAGTGGGGCCTTGTTGAAATGATTATTACATTATTTCAAAACGTGTTGTAACAGGGCCATATTTGTAAAGAAACTCATAGCATAACTTTGTTTCTTGAGCTGATAGTTTTATCATATGGTCTCATTAATGGCCCTCTTTATGCGAAAAGTTGTGGCACACTATATGCGGATCATGAAACTTAATGTGCTTGACCAAAATACTCAACTTTACTACACAGTACGTTAACATGCATATGCAATATACTGTTATTTTGCAGTTGGAAAGGTGCACACTTTTCAAAGTTAGCAATACCTTACATGTAACGAGCACTCAAAATCCTAGTTTTAGAGCAACAATATACATCCTAATTTATACCAATGTTTTACTAAAGAAGTTTGAGGGTGAGAGATCTCAATGGTTTTTATTATGAATATTGATGTCTTTTAACTAAATTTATCATGTCCTCTCAAATACTTTTGTTTCTTCTGCTTTCTCATCACTAGATGTTTGAGCAAGCATAACTTAATATTCTGGACTGGAATGTAAGCATAAGATAAGATGAGGAATGGTAGCGGTTGGTATGGATTCATAGTGGCAATATCAACATCTACGACTGATATCAATATAAGTAATAAGGTTGCAAAGATCAGGAATCGATACAATCAAGTACCACACCCGACCCAGGATACCAATGGGAAAGTGACAGACTCACAGAAGACACCACAAACGAGAGCCAAGAGGTCAGCCCTTTCCCAGCAGGTGACCACAAAGCACATATAAACAGACGCGCACAAAACATAGCAAACACAAGACAGAACAAAAACATAAAAGATCCACAAAAGAAGTACCGCCTTGGAACGGTCAGTAAAATATTTTACTGGAGGGCTTAAACCGGTTTAACGGCGCCAACCTCACCCTTAATTCAGATGTGGATCAAGACACATAAATATTTGGTTTGCATGAAAGACCCCTAACTTATCAATGCATCATCTCCTAAAACATATAAATCAAGATATAACAAGGAGATAAAGCAAGGATAAGGACTCAACAGTAAATTAAACTGAATACCGGAGCAAAAGAAATCCAACAGGTAAACCCCGGAGGGCCCGACAAACAGCCAAAGCATCAGGCCCCTACCATTTCATCAATAGATAAGTCTTTAAGTCGGAACCATCATAGAGTCTGAAGTCCGACCCACCGGCGTGCAATTAAAGAGGAAACTAAAGTTGCCAACCGTGATTGGGTTGACTACCAAGCATGCAGTCTGTTGCAATACATTAATGTTATAGCCAATCTTTTTATAATGGGAAATTATTTTAATGAACTGCGCTGAAAAATTATTAGAGCCAACAATCTTCTTCAACTTATACACCAAGTCACCATAGAAATCAGGTTCCGAAAGTCCTTGGCGCAAGAGAGATTTAAGTCCAACTTGGAATTTAGAAATCAAATCATAGTATCGTCTATAAAATTTTGAAAATGTTTTGCGAAGCTTATGATACCGATAGCCCTGTTTAAGAAGTTTCTGAGTTAACAATTTATTGCGAGTGTTGAAGTCAGTAACATAGCTAGATGCTCTAGCAAAACGAATGAGTTGAGAGATATAGACTCCATAGGATGTAGAACGAAGAACATCACCATCTAAAAATGGGAAATTGACAATTTCAAAATCAAAGTCGTCACGTTTATCATAAATTTTGGTAGAAACAATATCATTAGAAATTGACAAATGCAAGTCTAAAAATGCGGCTTCGGTATCAGAGGCATTGGCTTTATTAAGTTGGAGCTCTGAAGGGTATATTTGACTAACCATATTTTCAAAATAAACATTATTAATATTTAAAATATCGTCCAAATATCTGGAAGTAGTGTTAAACGCATCAATAACATCAGCCTGCTTATCATCAGAAAGAGACATCATAAAGTCCCTTTCATAACAAAACAGGAATAAATCTGCAACCAGGGGAGCTCAATTAGTGCCCATAGGAATCCCAACTACTTGTCTATAGAGCTTGGTGCCAAATCGAATAAAAATGTTGTCCAACAAAAAGGTCAGCGCATCACATACATTTTGACACGACCATGCATGATATTTTTTAGGTTTTTCTGAAGTAAATAATGCATTTCTGTCACTACATGCAAGGTAAGGAGAGCCTTCTCTTTGGAAGGTTCTTTCAATAAGATCAATAAGTTTATCTTTAATTAAATTATGAGGTAAAGTAGTGTAAAGAGTAGAAAAATCATAAGTAGACAAACTGGTCGCATTGAAATCTCTAGCTTTAAGTTTATCTAAAATTTCACCTGAATTTTTAATGGACCAAAATAGGTTTTTACCGGATCTCTCATATACTTTTTCACAATATTTGACAACATGTTTTTTAACAGCTGTAAGACACGAGGTTAACAATTTAGAAAGTTCTGTTGTCGTACAAGAACTAGAATTTGCAATAAATCTTGCTTTATAGGGTTTTTTATGGAGTTTAGGTAACCAGTACAACGTAGGAACTTTGTCTTGATTTTCTTTAGCTTTGACACCAAAATGTAGGGCTGTATGACAACCATGCCCATCAACAATCACCCTTTCACTTAAAGAAGGCTGCAGTTTATAGGCATTAGTGTCAACAAGCTCACGCTTAAGAGTATTAATATAATACAATCGTCAAACAACTACAACATTGTTAGCAGCTTTATCTGCTGGAACCAAAACATAGTTCATATGAAAATCCTGGATACCTCGTTTAAGATGACGAAAAGAAGATTTAGGTTTAGGGGGAAAAAGATGTGTATTACGAGAGTAAAATGAAATACGAGTATCAATAATTTTAAAAATGTTAATCTTCCATTCCTTCAAAGCATCAGGTTCAACATTTTCCCGTTTGCACCAACGATTACTGAAGTCATTTAAAGAAGCAGCGATCTCTCTACGACATTTAGAGAAATCAATATTAGAGGGAAATTTATATTTAGGACCTTTAGAAATGATATTGCGAACTCTAGCGTCAGGAATGACATTTAGATTACCTGTAATAACATGCCCTGCAGAGGGATATAATAATTTGAATTTTTACAATCTCAGGAGGCAGGAGTATTGGAATCTATATCTAAATCATTTACAATTTTATTAAAGTTAAATATCGTAGACCTTATTGGTTTGTTATATTTATAACAAATGATAGGAGTTTCAGAATTATTAAAGTAATTTGGAATAGATGAAATCACTGAATTATCCTTGAAGATACTATGTAAATCAATAAACTCAATACCTTTGTTAATGAATGGAATTTTGATAAAATGTCGTTTATGGTTGACTTCAGAATCGATATAAGGACTAAGGAAATGTTGAACATAACACCTTGTAAGGAGTGCAGCTTTATATAATTTGTTTGCTCTATCATAAAGTTTATTAGCCTCTAACTCTAAATTGCGTAAAACTGAGATAGGCAAGGAACTTAAAAATGAAAATAAGCCATGTCGACCATGATTAGTTAAAGCCAAAGAAAGATCCTTTAGAGAAGTATTTAAGCGTTTTTCAGTACAAATTTTGCGCTTAATGTTGCCATTTTTACGTTTACCATGAGATCTACTTTTACGTTTTTTACATTCCAAAACAGAAAAAACATCAAAATCTGGCATTTTAGAAATGTTGCCTTCATGGTATATATTATCATTAAAGCCTAAAGGAAAAGGTGATTGCAAAAATTTAATCAATTTAGTTCAGTTTCATTTCTCTTAATATTTTTTAATCTAGTTGATGAATTAGGATCATATATATTTTTTTCAACAGGCTGAATTACAATTTTACTAGGTGAATGACCATTATTTTTGAAATGGCGATAAAGAAATGTGTCAAATTTTTAGGCTTTTTCATTTTACGAAAGTGCTCACGAAACCTTGTCTTGAGGGATGGGCCAGTTTGTCCAACATATTGCATTCCACAGTTAGTTTCAGTTCAAGTTATAACATAAATTAGATCCGAAGAAGTTCAGTCCAAATCATTATTATTAATTATGGAGAATTTTCTACCATTTACAGATGATGTAATGGTAGTTTTAGTACATAAATGTGCGCAACAGACACACCTCTTGGCATTGCACTTAGAAACATTAGGATACATTCCGCGTCTTTTGAATGTATTAAATGGTTTAGTATACTTCCTGATAATAGGTGACCCAAGAGGAGATAACCTAATGGTAGGAAGCATATCCCGAAAATTGTTAACTGAACTAGGAATACGAACAGAGGACGCCGAATGTAAACTAATGGGAGATAAATGTAATTTTGTTATTTTCGTTCTTATCATTAAAAGTTGTGTGGGTAAGTACCATCCCAATCAACACACCGGTTATTAAAATGACAAGCCAGTATAATATGAGTCCTTAAAAGCAAAGGAAGGTATAACAAATGCAAGCGATAATCCAAATGGCTAATACAAGTCCACAGATATATAGAAAGCAGAAGTTATACTACGGGGTATGAAAATCGGTCATCTCAATGACATTCGGCGTGTTAGGATAATGTACTTTATCATATGACGTTGCGTCTGGGAGTGAAATAACGCCATGCAATAAAATCGATAAACCACTAGTGGTTTATCGATTTACGGGAAACGTTATTACGTCCATAACAACGTTGCGTACATAATGACGCAATTATAACGTTAACGCCAAAAAATGAGATTTCAAAGTAATCTTAATGTCATATGATAAATAGAATCTAACATTCGTGCCCTTGTATTATTGAATTTGTTCGGCAAGCCTCGCATTTTATCTCTTTTTTCCCAACGAGTTTAATAAATTCAATAAAACATAAGCACTCATGTAAGATCATCTACGTACAGTACTTGATTTTCTTGTGTTTTCAGGACCTTCCAGCTGCTGTCAGTAAAGTTGCAGAATTTCTAAAAATACATCTGTCACGTGACACGTTACAGGACATTGCTGAGAAGTGTTCATTTGAGAACTTGAAAGCTGCTGACGAAGCTCTAAAGACACGAACTGATGTAGTCAAGTCTGGGCTTACAGAGAATGAGACTAAACAGAGAAAGAACAATGGAAGATCCTGGGTTTTTAGAAAAGGTACGGACCGACTGGTGACTGGATTCTGTATATACGACACTGAAAGTGAAGCATACTAAAGCATTCGGGAAAGTCCGCCACAATTCTAGAATCGAATCATGGCTCGGGTGTATGTAAGGAGCATTACATGTAGAGCTATGTGCAAAAAAGCTCCATTTTGTTAGCCGGAACTGGCGTATGGAAAATTAGTTCTGTAGCATGTGGGTTCAGCTCTATCAAAATCGATTATTCTGATTATCCTAAAAGTTAAATCAGCAGAATAAATGAAGTTTATGTTTTTTTCAAAAAAATTATAGCAATATTTTATTGAAAAAAACATAAACCTAATTTAAGCCGTTTGTTTGCTTGTTTGCTGCAATCACGCTTGTAATTGTGTTAACATGGTTTCTGTGAGGTCAGCGTCATGTTATATAAAGTCAGCGTCACGTTATCACCCGTGTTATCAAAGAAGATTCTCGATGTACATCCGTGGTCTGATTCCACGGAATTTCGCGGAATTGGCCGAGGCAGTTCCGATTGATACCAAAGATGACAAAAGTTGTTTTTTCGAAGAAGGTTGTATTCTAATCATGTGTGATACGAGTATGGATGATTATGTTCAAGAAAAAAACTTAATGATATTAGGCTACACTTTCTCATGGTTCGGTATGAATCAGTTTCAGGGTAAATCGAATTTCCACAAGTTATAAAACAACATCAAAATTAAACCGATACATGTTTTAGAGAATAAGAATCTGTCGCCATTACTGTTGTGCCAGCCAAGAGTGATAGTGACGTCGTGTTTTGTTTACAATTGTTAAGTAAAACATTTACTTGTACATTCTACTTAAGCTAATGCGAATCGATAGATCACTTGTGCATTAATCCTATCTGCGGATTGGATTATTACACAAGTGATCTATCGATTCCAAGTCCCTGATAACTGTGTAAACAAAACATGACGTCACTGTCACTCTTGGCTGGCAGGACAGTAGCTGTATATAAGCATCAACAATATTTTCAAGCTACTTGTTTACATTCAACTCAAAATTTCATGTTTCTTGGTAGTTATTTACAGCCATGGCTGTTTGCGAGTTCCTTAATCATGACAAAAATCTATCTGAGATTATTTGAAAATTGCCTAATCATAAAGCTTTCACAAAATTGCAGAAGAACAAATATTGGGAGTAATTTGCCTTGTACTGTCCACCAAATGGGCCATGTCCTGAGAAAATCTGTTATAAGGGATAACTTTCCGGCCAGGTCATACACAAACCAGCCTGTTCAGGTACCGAGAAATTCATGTAGCCAGAAAATTGAAAGTTCGCTTATTTCAAGTTTAGATATGATACCGTCCAAAGAGCAAATGAAAAGTATGGTGATCAGACTGCTCGGTTTCGCAGACTGGTAGGCGCCTTTGTTGTTTAGAAACGGCGAAGACAGTTTTATCACATGGAGGACCAAATCATATTTGTTACATGTAGGTATAGACCTACACTTAGTGACCATTGGCGAGATAACAAAAGGGCTAGCGTCGCGAAAATTGCAAAACATTGAAATCCATTTCAAAATGTAAGACAAGAAGGAGCCATCACATGTGATTTCCAACAATTTGGCATTTTAACAAGTGTAGACTCAGACGAGCATGTGCAGCCTCCTTTTTTTACCTTAGAAACTCCAAATGGTGTTCGGTCAGTAGCTTGACACTCATAGAATAATCATGCGACGAGCAAAGACTCTGATCAGACTGCGCGTTTGCACAGGCTGATCTGAGGCTTTGCTTGTCGCACATACTACATTCTTGGAAATCACATGCCCCGGCTCAAATATATTTATATTGATATTGGCCCAGGCGTGACGCATTCCATTACACTGCATTCGCTACGTTATAAATGCAGTGTTTTGTTTGTTTGTTTTATTTGATTCTTTACGTCCCATCAACAATCTTTCATTTAAACAGGGACGGGTCTTCCTGGGTTGCACCAGTACTAAGCTAAGATAAATATGTCTTTCTCAAGGACCACAACGCAATGACGCCAGTGAGGCTCGAACCCGCGGCCCCTCGGTCTCGAGTCAAGCACTCTACCACTGAGCCACTGCGCTCCCTAAATGCAGTGTAAAGGCATGTGCCATGCCTAGGATGCCGAAGGCGGATATTGACTATGCATTTTACTTTTTTTTCAGGCACAATCGGGGATTGGAAAAATCATTTTATAGTGGCGGAAAATGAACAGTTTGATGAAATTTTAGACCGAGAGTTCAGAGACAGTAATATGAAATTCACCTACACCAACTCCGGATGATTGTTGTATTAAAGTTATTGTAAGACTATTGGTATATGTACATCTGAATTCCAGTGTGACATAGACAGACTTTTTTCTCAATAAGTATGACCAGGAAATGCCATACATTCATCGTGAGAAAGAGACTCAGACAGCTAACGGTCATATATGTGTACAGTTTTAGTCGCTTGAACAGTGATGCTTGATACGACATGATATAGGAGTCAATATGTTCTGGTATGATTAGTTGTGATATGAATTGGACCTGTGAGTTCCGAATATCTTTAACCTATTGTTATCAGTTATGAAATTTACCTGCAGTAAAACTGAAATTATAGACCCCTAAATTTTACAATATAGACCAACCTATGCTGGAGGACTTTGACCGTTCCAAGGCGGTGCTTCTTTTATTTGTGTTTGTCTTCGCCATAATGGCATGTCTGTTTCATATAGCCTTGTGGTCACCTGACCTCTTGGCTTTCTTGTATGTGATGTTTTCTTGTGTTTTGTCACTCCTGGGCCTTTTTGTTGCATTGATCCATTGCGTCTCTTAACTGGTTCGCCCAAGGTCCTGGCGATTGGCTTCATTTTAAGCGTCGCGCATGAACCTATGCTGTTTGTCGCTCGAAATCATGAAAATGTCTGTTGTGATGTGCACGAGACAGAACAGAACAGAAATTTTATAAGACGTTATTTATACAGTTTCTAGTCTATCCTAATATTTTATCAATAAACGCAGTGTTGGTCACATGAAGCAAATATATATGTAATACTCTTTGATTAAATGTTCACGAGCTAGCATACAGAAAGGGCGAAATGCCTTTCATGCTATGATAGGCTACGGTGTTAAGCCACTTGGAATAAATCCTATAACCACAATTAGTTTGTACCGAAAATTATTTTGCCCTCCGTGCTATACGGATGCGAAATCTGGAACAATCTCTCAACGACAGAAATAAACAAAATTGACAAGTTTCAGCGTTATATTTTAAAACGAGTGCAAGGACTCCGAGTCCAGACAAGAACAGACATGTGCGAATCAATGCTAGGTTTACATCCACTGTCAAGCAAAATAACTATCCGAAAACTCTTATTTCTGCATTATAAAATTATCTCCTTACCAGGTAACTCTATCTGTCAAATGATACTTCTCAGGAAACTGTATCTGTACCTCAGTGGAAGTACAATAACTATGGGATTTATTCAAGATATATGCCAACTTTTATGCGAGTATAACCTGCAATATATCCTGAGCGGCTCCTGGGACATAGCTCGTCTGCCGAGCAAATCACAATGGAAAAAGCATGTCAAAGCAGCCGTCCATTCTAGGTATACTTTACTATGGAGACAGAGGCTTTATTGTCACAGCGATTTTGCGCGATTACGCAAACTTCACACCTCTGTTGCCCCAGCTGTTGTCTGGAAAATGTCATATTCGGGCTGTGACTTGAAGCTATGTGATTTTATTGCTAGGCTGTGGTCATCTATACCAGAACGGGGCAATTATTTATGCTTGCATTGTAAGTCTTATTACAGAGATGCTCTTTCCCACCTAGTCACAGAGTGTAAGTGTTCTCAACCACTAAAGAAAGATTCCTTCATGATAGGAGAGGCAATTTACCACCAGAGGTAGTAGGCACTTTAATTTCAGCTCACGCTGACACGTTTTTAACGATAGTTCTGAGCGCCTCTTGCTGGTCTAACTTAGACAGAGCCATGATAGACAGTTTCTTGTTAAAGTCGTTCTCAGGAGCTGATGTCGCAACCCCTGCGACCACTCTTAACCCTTCACATTCCGGATACCGATTCGTAGTTTATTTGGCAAACAGTGAAAACCTCGACAAAATGCCGCTTAAAACGAGTTTCGCCAGGGTCTGCACTGTTTGCTATCATCAAAACGATTTTCAGGAAAGAGGTACATGTACCATTCCATACTAATTGCGACAATGTGCATAGAATAGTCGATCAGAATGGAAAGGGTTGATATCTACATACACATGTACATGCAAGATATGACTTTATGGGATGCCAGCTATAACTGGCTATGTCACCATAAAATGAACTGGAAAAATACTTCTAACGGAATAACGTCCTACACTTATATGCATGAACTCTTTTATGTGTATATGATAGGGCGTCCATTAGATTATTCATACTCCTTGTAGATAATTATCTTTCAATGTTTTTTTTTGTTTTTTTTTATACCAATCTTGCATGTAAAGTGATATTACTTTTGTATGCATTAGATAGTCTTGTTTTCTGATACCTTATATATTATGTGAATGTTCTTTTGTAAATCTCTATATGGAGGAAAAAAAGATAAAGAAGATCACAGAAAGACAATAAGGTATATTATTATATAATCTATAAATAAACATCTTCTGATTGGCCCAGATGCATATCCACTAGAGTCAATAAAACTACCTATTGCATGGTTTGCCGGACGTGACGTTGCAAAGCACACGGCACGAGGTAATATTGACTGGCTTACGAAAAGTGACGTCCGAACGTCAAGTAATTTCGCGTGATCCATCCGTAACGTCAATGTTTTAATGGTCTGAACAATGAAAATGGCAGGAAATGCATAACATACATTTATTATATAATAAAACAATTGTTGACTTATGTTTCGGTAGACATGGAGTGTAGTTGAACAGTAAACTTAATCATATTGACCTCCGCTCCGCGTCGGTCAATATGACGTTTACTGTTCAATAACTCTCCATGTCTACCTCAACATAAGTCAATAATTGTATATTATATTAAAGATAAGTAATCTAGTAATTACATTAATTTGTTAAAACAATAAATACACAAAAATGCACAGAATGAAAAAAATGGCAGAGACAATAGATGTTTTGTGTTTATACTTTGAGATAATCTTATGCATAGGTTTCCTTGGTTTTGACAACGGACGCCATTATTTTTATGCTACATTATGTTGCGCACCAATAATTTGTGGCTACATTCATAATTGAAATTGTAAAATAATTAATTTTAATGGATGTACATAAAATGGAAACGTTATTGACTCCTATTGACATTCGACGTACATATGTTCTGCGCAAAGAAGGAATCCATACTATTCTAGAAGGGCTCTGCGCAAAGTAAAAATTCCCACTTAGTTGCGCAAAGTAGGAATACTTACTTTGCGCAGAGCCATTCTAGAATGGTCTCTGCGCAAAGTAGGAATATGGACAAAGTAAAAATAGTTGTAATTCTTTTCTATCCTTTATTAGGGCAAAGGTTGAATCTCATTTTAAACCCTGTTGGGTGATTGAGATATTATTTTCTGGTCTTTTAAACGATTTAAATGCTCAGCATTGAATGACAATTGAAACCATGTCAGCAGAGGAATGCTTACGTTTTCCCGTCTATTTGTTAACCTTGGATGACTCGAAAAATGTTTGAACCATTTTGTTTAGGGTGTCTGAAATGTTAACGGGTTCCGTAGTAAAACGTGAACAAAATATTTATTTACTGAACAGGAGATTCTGTTTTCAGTAGGGACGCGTAGTGAAGGCGTATGAATATTATCAAATATGCATAGCAACAAAAACGTTCGAATTTTTCGGCTTTCTCAGCGAAGCGAGGAACGACACCCAAAATTTAACCGCTTGTTGCACGAATGTCCCAAATCTTATTCTGTTAAAAATTGGCCACTTGTGTTCGTCGTTTGTTCAAGTTTTCCCATAGCGTATGATTTTTAATCTACGACAACGCTCTTAAACAACGAGATGGGCGAAACAGAAAACTTGCAAGATGGATGTGACTGTAAAAAAAATGGTTCACGTTTGATATCAAATTTCTCATTTTTTCGACTTGGTCCCGCTGCGGCATATATGTCATGAAAAAATATAGGGTTTCAACTACCAATGTGCCAATTTTTATCGAAATTCGTTCTGGAGACAAAATTCGTTCCATTATCTTCGAGAGGTCATACGGTCTTCAAACGGTCAAACTTCCAAGATGGCGGAAAACGAGGATTGGGTGCGACTGGCAAAGCCAGTTCATATCGCGCAAAACCAATCTAGACCATAATAAATGTATTAAAATTCAAATGAAAATATAGATCTATTTAATATATTGGATATCTAGGCCTTATTTACCTCGGATAAATTCATGTTTCACTAATATTCTCAATCAACGACAACGTTATCTTTCCTGACCGTCTGGTTAATGACGACAACATCGATGAATAAATGACGTAAGCAATCTTTTTTTAGTGCACACGGTATAGAAAGCCGTTCCTGTTGTCTTATTGATTTTCAACAATCTTGCTTACAATCAGGAAATGTCTTGCACTATTCAAATATAACCCGCAGATTGTTTCTATGGGGGTTGATAAAACTTGGGATAGTCCATTTTACACCCAATTATGCACTTATTAATACTTTACAAACTACTGGGGAGGGAAGATGGTACATGTTCCCTTGTTCCCCATATTTTCCCTGTTTCCCTTCCCCTCAAAATTAATTGGGCCCTTTGTTCTTCTGTTACCCTGAGATGAATGCTCTTTTCCCCCTGTACCCCAACCCCTGGGAGGGCTTCAGTGATGGAGCCCCCCCCCCCCAATAACACAGACGTTGAATCGACATGAAAATAGTATACCAAAACATATCAAAACATATTTAATTTCATTTTCAGAACAGGTTATGTGTAAGCTACAACGTTGTTACAGTCCCTATTATTAAAAGTGACCCAGGGTTTTTTCTCTCTATTTGGGAAACATGACCCAATCCCCAGAATTGGGAATTTTTCACATAGTTTATACAAATTGGGGAAAAACTCACACCATATTATTATAATCAAATCAAACAAAAGTTAGCTAATAAGAACATTTCAACATTATGAATTTAACAGGTACTATTCATTGGGGTACATTGTCACAAAATAGTGACATTTTTTTGTTTCTTAAATTGGGAATATTCTCCTTAATATTGGAAAAAAAACATACTTTTTTGCAATTGGGAACATGACTCAAAATTGGTCTTTAAAATGTGCCAAAGAATCCTGTTTAGTTTATCAGAAATATCAAGAAAACAATTACATCTGTATCACTATACATACTCTAGACAGATTTACATTGCAAGACAAAGAATTTTCTGGTCCAAGTTACTGCCTGATTCTTTAAATAGGATGAATACCCATGCCCTAATCATATTTTAGTGTTTACCTGACCCCAACAAATACAAAAGTTATATGATCCAAATATCATACAAACATATGACACTGTGTGTAGGGTGCTCTTTGAGGCGGTTCTTTTGAGTACCCACAATATATGTTTGATTAAGAAATGATTCAATCACACATTAATAGTCTTATCTTGGGGATAGGTGCTTTGGGGAGGGAATGCTATAGAAGCTTGGGGTATAAAGTATCCTTCATAATAAGCATACTTAAATTCATTTAAATAGATACATGTCTTTATTGTAAAAAACCTCCTAAATGAAAAAAAATCTACAAATATATTCTTCCTAGAGTTTGGTTTAACTCAAAATATGTGTTACACACCCTTTTTTTTGGACAAAAACAAACTCAGTTTACTCTTTTATCATCTTAATCCTTTACTTCATAGGCTATATTTAGATCATGACATAATTTTCTATTTTAGACAACATTGAAAAAATTCAAGAAAATTGAAGCTAATTAGTCATGAATTTGAAAATATAATTGAAAATGGAGCATTTGCTCCAAAAGAGCAAATGCTCCATTTCCATAATATTTTCAAATACATGATATTTCAAAGGTGTAAAAGGTTAAAGCTGGTTAGATCTTTCTCAAATTTGAGACCATAACTAGCTGGCATTAGTTTTTGATTCCTATGACCAATTTTGGGGATCTCTGACTCTCATAAGCACTGTATAAAACCAACAGATCATTGAAAAAACATTTAACAAAACAGACTTAATACTGATATAACAGACTTATTCTGCAATTTGCAGTAATTGAAAGTAAACAAGTTATTTTGACATCTAATACTCTCATAGGGCCAGTTATCCATCAGTTTAAACATTTGTTTTGTGTGCTCAAAAGAACCGTCTCATCGAGACGGTTCTTTTGAGTACCCACAACATATGTTAAACAGTTTTGGTTGAGAAATAAGAAAATAAATTTCAGTTACCCACTCTTATCTTGGGGCCTGAAGTCTCTTATAAATATTGATAATAGATGCTGTTGGGAGGGGGGCTATAGTAGCTTAAGGTGTAAAGTACCATATTCTTCATAATAAGCATACTTTCGTACAAATGAAGTAACTATTTCAAAAATGAGGGAAATTGGTGTTCCAGACCAGCTGGCTTCATTCTGATTAACTGTAAAGTTTTACAGGAACTTTATTTATTTATTTAATCATCAGATCAGTTAACAGCTGATGAAATCTCTCTAAAATTTGAAACCAGTGTTTACTTATACTGTCATCCAGTTTTGAAGTTCAAGGCCCAATTAATGTTTGGGAGTCTGACTAAGATTCCTGTAAGACAACTAAAATTTCTTATTTTGAATCCTTTATCATTTTTGGTTTATAATAAGAACATGTCTGCTTATTACATGTTTATAGTGGTTGGTATGCTGCAACTTGGAATACATACTTAAACCTCTTTAACTTTTTATCCAGATTGAAAGCAATCTCAGTCTACACTTTACAAAAATGATATTAATGAGGCCCAGCGAGTGGGGTTTGTGATATGTTACATAATGTTTACCTGCATACATTAGCCTGCTTCCCTTTCCCCAAGAAATAGTTATGTTTTCTTACTAAAGTTGTCTTTGTTCCAAGCCCCAAGCACCTCATTTTTAAAAAAAAATAAAATTAAATAAAAATAAAGCAAAAACATTTTTCTAATATTTAGAGTTAGGTCTAGTTTGAAGGTTAAATATTGTATGATTCAATATTAATGATGTATTAATTGGGGTCTGGGTCATAATGGGATGCTTTTATCAATAAATTGTATTTTAATTTCATACTGACTCTGAAATAAGGGGTATACTGGATCCCATTTTCTTAGTTTTGTACACCTAAATAAAAATGTGAGCTCTGCTATTAGGCTTTTTATAAAATTTACTTTGGAGTGGGGGGGGGGGGGGGTGGGGTTATGAATGGGTCAACTTTCTGTGAAATCAAGTATATGAAGGGATATTTTTGTATATGATTCGGATTGGGGTTGGTCTGAAAATACTGGCTCGCACACCCATACCAAAATTACCCACAAAAAAAGATAAAGTTTAGTAAACAAAAACAGAGATAATCCTTGCCCAAAATGATGATGGGCCCTTTAAATGGGCCAATGATCCATATATCCCATTCAAAGTCATGCAAATTTCAAAATTTCAATGGGCCTTTTAAAATTTTTATGGGCCCTTTGCAAAATTTGATGGGCCCAAGAATCCTTAAGTTAATATCCACATTAGAACAAAATTCACATGAAATTTGAATAGAAATTTATATGGGGCCAAGCCAAAAGTAAAGTCCATTTTCTAAAAGCAATAAAACTTTCTCACAAAATGGATTAGGCCCATCCAGGATTATCCCTGCAAAAATAAAGAATATTGGGGAACAGCTAGGAAAAAAAGAAGACACAAGAGCAAGAGGAGGATTGAGGGTGGGTTGTAGGTTAGTAGTTGGTGACTCCTTCCATGGGTTTTTGGAAACAGGGTAAAGGGGCATTTATTTCAAGGGAACAGAGAAGGTAAGTGCAACTTTTGAGGGGAACAAGCAAACAAAGAAAATGTTGGGGAACATGGAACCCAGGAAAACAAATTTTCGATTTTTGGGGAACAAGCAAGTTTATTTCAGCCTCCCCAACCCCACAGGGAGTGAGCTGTTGAATGGTCAATGCATGCGCAGATCCAAGTTTTTTTGTCAGAGAGGGGGGGGGTCCAAGCCCAACGGCGAGAAAACAGCCTTGATTTTTTATGTTTGTTTTGGGGTTTTTTAGTCCAAATTTTCCGGGGATGCGGGGAGGGGTCCAACTATTTACGAGGGGGGGGGGGGTCCAAATGCTAATTTCTATAGAATTTGATAGAACTTGTGATTTACCAGGGATGGGGTCCGGACCCCCTAACCCCCCCCCCCCCTTCCTCTGGATCTGCACATGCATGACATTTAAAGACTAAAGAATAAAGTCGAAAGGGGAAGAATCGGCAGCCCGGGAAGAAGGGAACATTTAAGATTTCTCATTTCAAAGTAACGGGAAAGCCCATTTTCAGGCGAACGAAACGAATTAAAAATGAAATCTGCATACCTAGGATCCACCTCTGAGGCCCCAGAGATAAGGTATTTGAACATCACCGTTCTTCGCCATTTTACAGAAGAATATGTATTGGCATTATTCCTTTATTATAACATTTTTATAGATAAAACATATCGATTACAACACGTATACTCGTAATATTGTGACGTAAATATGGGACAACTTTGTCTAGTGACTACGTCATTTTAGAGCTTTGTCCCGCGTTTATACTCGGCTGAAAGATGGACGGGGCAAAGGTGAATATGTTTTAATTTATTTCATCAAAATCGGTTCTGGAGACAAAAAATGTTCCATTATATGCCAGAGCTTATATTTCATTTCTGTTTTTAAGCGCCTGACGGTGGTGCATTTCAGAGCTTGATTTCGTTGCAAAGCAATACATCATTAAACACTTTCAAAAAAGGAAATTGGCGATTAAAGGTTGCAGAATCTAAATATATAGCGAGAATACACTGTCATTAATTACAAATTAAGAATAAAGAGCGTTTAAAAAAGGGAATATTTGGCGCCATTTTTCGGCCGCCATTTTGAGGGAATATTTTGCGTCGCGCATTTTTACAATTTTAAAATACTTTAACTCAAAATACAACCTTTGCGTTCCTACTGTTTTGCGCACCGTCTTGACGTGACCATACCTGTTGACTGGGGAGTTAAACAACAAACCAAACAAGCAAGGTTTCATTGAGATTTAAAATATATTAGTAAACGAGACGTTATGGGAAGCAACACAGGCTGAAATGTATCCTAGCAAAGTTTTATATATAATCAGACGCGACATGAGCTTTCCATCAATGTGGTATGTGCAACCTGAAAAGCCTCATATCAGCCTGTGAATACGCACAGACTGATCAGAGCCTTTGCTAGTCCTTGCCTATTCTATGAGTGTTAAGTTACTGACTTAGCATAGTTTGGAGTTTCTAAGCTTAAACATGTTAAAAGGAGGCTGCACAGCCTCGTCTGAGTCTACACTTGTCAAAATGCCACATTGTTGGAAATCACATGTCGCGGTTCAATAATGTTTTTTTTTTTTTTTTTTTTTGCGCTTGCTTCCTAAAACTACAAAAGTTAAGATCGTGGACCGCTTGCTTTTCATACATGTATGCCTGATTTTGTATCTATGGTTTCTCCAACATGGGAACTAGAGTATGCCTAAAGCAAAACTTAACTGCGTTTCCGCATACATGGTAAAAATATAGGTCGGAAAATCGTTTAACTTGAAAATATTGTGTTTGCAGAAACCATATTTTTCTGAGAAAGCAATATTGACAGATAAACTGTTCCACTCAGCGGAAACGCACCTATTTTTCTTTTAGTGATAAAGAATGAAAATCAAGAGACGTTTGATACTTTTCTTCTTAATAGTACATAAATATTTGGGTCTACATACGAGTTGTTTTGGTACTTATTACAACATTGAGCAACGAAGGCTGCGTCGAGTCTGTACATAAAGACAGGCAGGCTTTCGCATTCTATGTTCGCAAGTCCAAAGTATAGACTAAAATATAGACTTCTAGGCCCGTTAAATGCATCCGCAATATAATTTAACAGAGGTATTTGTGGAAATGCGATAAGTTTGAATTTCTCGCCTGCTTGCCCATTAATCACAATAAAAAAATAAAAAGAGACAACTCATGGAATTGCGTGTACATTTAGAAGGCAGCTGATTGGAGACTTCGCTTGACAATAATTGTCAATTTAATATTATTAACGATAATTATTATAAAGGCCGACGAAAAAAAAAAACCAAATATCCCATAAGAGATCAACGAACGATCGTTCGAGCCTGTTCCACCACGCAGTCTCGCCAGAACTTTTTTATGCTACAAAACTAATACATCTAAAGTAGCCGTTTTCTTAAAAGTAGTTTTGAGCGCAGTGGCTCAGTGGTTAATTCGAGACCGAGGGGTTGCGGCTTCAAGCCTCTCCGGCGTTTCCGTATATAAAAGAAAGAAAATGTTCCTTCTGGGGTTCCCTACAGACGATAGGGCAGGGTATAATATTTTATAATGATTGCAGGGGATTCTTTAATTTGAAAAAAAAAATACGTTATATTTCTATTCTCCACGTTTTTCGATATGTTTCCCCAATAGCGTCTGGTGCTCAAATGCTGCCGATTCAGCTCAATTACCGCAGTTAAGAAACCGAAGACGCCATTTAGGATACTCAAATACAGTCACTTATATGCAGGTACAGCGTTCCATAGTCACAATTTCTATGTCAAATAGACCACCATTGTATCCCCATATATCTATCATAGGCAAAGTTTTAAATTGCATGACTATAATTCTTTATTTTTCTGATTATTTACTGACACAAATAATAAGAGTATGAGAACGACACGGTAGACTCAGATCGAGAAACCATGCTGCGGATCCGATCTGGGCCTACTGTGTTGGGTTAAACTGGTCCTAATCTGGATAAAGAATTGACGAATCTGCTAATGGATTTAATTTTGGCAGAAATCAGGCTTGAAGTTATTGTTTTTAATACCCATTATGAACGGAAAGCTTACACAGTTTTAAGTGACTAATAGGCCCATGCGGCCGGGTGTATTAAATATACTCAAACAAAAAAAGAAACGTCCGATTTTCGTGGTACTGTATCCTTCGATCCAGTTAAGACGTTGCAACAAAAACATCCCAACATAATTATCAAACGTCCGACACACAAAAAATGGTAATCTTTTGATTTTATCTTCTGATATGGAAGAGCTATTAAACCTAATGTACACACAGCTTTTTCCATTATCATCAGGAAGTTTGTCATCAAAACGTGACACATTTTACGTTAAATGGCAACCAGAAGCTTCCGACGATGAAAAAACATCTAAAAGTCCCAAGTCTGCTTACTGAACGAGCGAAATCGCAGTGCCAAATCTTTCATTTGCGAAATCAACTAAAATTACCTCCCTTTGAATTAAACAAATAACAACTTAAGAACTTTCATATCTCCTCAACCTAACATCATTTTGAGGCCGTTTTTGTTTTAATTTGTTGTGTCTGTTTATGACAACAATTACACAATAGAAAAAAAAAACAAGCACTATGGCTGTTGCGGGCATCAAAGGTTCACTAAATCTGTGTTTTAAACCCCATCCCTTACTGCAAAATCATCAGAGAATTTCCATAATCAATTGTTTTGATGCTGACTAATCTTAATTAGCCTTACAATGCCTGGGATGACAAAACACATCAATTTGTTCGAGTTTGTTGATTTTCAAAATGCTGGACCAATAATGAATTTTCTGTGTGTTTTCACGCACGCTCGTGATCGATGTTTTGTGACGTCAGAATATGTTACAGACTAATGGGCGTGGCCGTAAAAGCAATGTATACAACTAGCCAGCTTATCTTACTAAAGAGTTTGCTTAGTGATGTTTAAATGTGCTTAAATGTTTTGGGATTATGACAGACACACAAGCTATTGATGTTGTGACATTTGATTTTAAGGGTACTCGTGTTCACAGCTTTGTCATCGGCTACACTAATTATCAAATGGATTACTCTTAGGAACAAACCATTTCTAAATGATCAAAGTTTGAAAGTTGAAAATTTGAATGAAATGCGTTCGTACATTTGGAACTGACAGACATTAACGTCAAGCGGACATAACTTTTTTGTTTGAGTATATGTATATTTAATCCTATACTGATAGTAATTAGAAACTTAAGTGTTTCTAACATGTCGAGATAAAATTAATAATTCATTATTTTTTATGAAATCTTGATATCGTCAACATTCATTTAACACATTTAATTCACAGAATTGATGATAGCATCAATATCCTGACTGTCAACGTCAGTGATACGTAAGGGGGCGTCAAATTTACAGTGTTAGAAATTCCATTAACTCTACCTTTCCATGTAAAAAAAATTAGGTTTCTATCTCCTCTCAGTATATTTGTATTACGATGTTACACAGTCACTTTAATAAAAAGATTACTTATTTACTTACTTGCTTGCTTGCTTACTGACTTACTTACTTACTTACTTACTTATTTATTTACTTACTTACTTACTTACTTACTTGTACTTTGAAACCGTAATACCTTCTATAGGCAAGTTAAATGTGCAACTCAAGAATGACAATGGGATGCAATACTGTAACAATTATGTATTTGTTGTTTCCTCTCAACACATATATGAGACATTAACGACACTCTAACATTCTAACATTGCTAATAAGCAAGAGAGAGAGAGACAGAGAGAGAGAGAGAGAGAGAGAGAGAGAGAGTATGCACCAACTGATATTGACCCCGGAAAGTGTCAAATATGCAAGCGACCACCATTGGACCATCAGTGGTGGATTATTCACCATCTATTAACTCTATGTCTTCCCCCTGGAAGAGTCGTGAGACATATTGTTCTCCCCTTTGCGTCCGTTTGTCCGTTCGTCTGTCTGTCCGTCACAAAATAGTGCTCGCTCTATAGCTTGAATAACTATTAGAGATTACAGCAGACGATTATTTTGTAACATCAAATGGTGCGGCTTAGGATGAAATCCAAGCTGATTTTATAGTTCTACGGATAATGGGTTATTTACACGTTACATGCCTGCCAAGTACCACCATTTTGCCTGCTTCCGCCTGTCTGTCTACCTATCTGTATGTGCAAGCATACAACTAGAAATACACAGTCCTGAAATTACGAATAAGATCACAGATGTACGGGTACTTATCCATCCTATCACAGCATTTATGAAAACGTATACAAGCTGCAAAAAATATTTTTGGTTAGGGTGTTTTGGTTAAAATATATTTTTCAAATTTAATTTAAAACTCCCATTTTAGATTTAATGTTCTTGCCAAAAGTGTTCCATTTGAAGTGATATACTACTGAAACAAAGGAATGCGACCGGTGTGAATAACCTTTACATATAATTTATCATTTCCATACATAGCCTTAATAATGTTGAAAAACATCCCATTTATACCCAGCCAAGTAAGCTTATATAAAAGAGCTTGTCGCCATACACTGTCGTATGTTTTCTTAAATCAACAAAGTAAGGAGGAATCGATACAATCAAGAGAAACGTTATACAAGCGTAATGTCATTTCCTCTGCAAACCAAACCAAACGGAAAAATGAAACTTTGAAAGGCTCGAGACTTTTATTATATTATTAGACTAGGTCGGGTATGTCACCATTTTTAAAGGGATTTTATTTGCATACCTTGCTTGTCAATACACTTCGTATGTACAGTGACGACTGTGCATAGTTTAAAGAGACCCATGACACATAATATTATAATTTGTTAAATCAGAAATCAGAATCAAAGTTAGTTAGCTTGCAACTGATTTTGTTGTCCTTCGAAATCGATCACCACTGTCTTAAAACGACTATTCTTTCAATACCTTAAACTTACTTTGTAACCTTATTTGATTTTATTTCATATATTTTCATTTTATCTATTTCTTTTTTTTGGGGGGGAGGGGGGAGTGGGGAGCACACTTAAAGCTCCGCAGACTTAGATATAAAATAAAAATGGTGTTACTGTCACCTTTAGTGTTATATAAATTGGGCTTAGTTTTGGTGATGCGTTTTCTAGCTGTGAGCAAAATAACCAAGGTAAATAGACCGAATATGGTTACAGCGGTCGCCTTATACCAAAATTGCACCTTTAGCTCATCCCTCCCCAGGATAAGTCACCATTAGCGTTTAAATGTGGCTTTTGCGAATGTGCATGTGCAATAAACTAAGTCAATGTGAGCCACTGGCCAGCAAAAGGTACACGTTGGCATATGCGCCCATCGAAGGCTCTGAACATAGTTTCTGATGGGCGTTCTGTTGGTAGCCGAGGGGCGAAAGTTGCTTCAGGCGAAAAACTAAGACTCTGCTCAGGCCGTGCGGATGCGCAGACTGAATTGAATTTTTGCTGTACGTGCATGCCAACTTGTACCTTAGGCTGGAAAACGGCTATACTAGTGTACCAGTCCCTGAGATATTGGAGTTTATCCGCCTTTACTTCATGAATATCCATGCTAGGCTCAACCCACTATGAATAAATATATAAATACATTTTCATGTTTGGTACATAAAACAAAGAAATTACTTGTAAGGTCAACTTGTGTAGGATCAGATATGTCATATTTCAATAGCAAACAAAGTAAACCCTGATCAGGCAGCAGCTACAGGATTTGTTTGCAAAAGCGTTAAACGCAAGTCGGTACAATGCCTCTTTAAAGCTAAGCATATTGATATTTAACACGACAATTTTAATGTTTAATGAATTGCCAGGGCCGGTGCAGATATGCCATAGTGCGAAACAATGTTGATTTTAATAAGTTTGAAACGAAAATCAGGAGAAAATTTGAGCCCTGGCCTTTATTTTCTTTCGGTATACTATATGAATGCTTGCTGCGAAGCCTTTAACGAGACTGTGCACTGTTGTATGTTCGTCTGATGCTTTGGTAGTCGCCTTTGTATTTAGTGCCATTGTTATCTCCTAATAAGGCTTATTCTTTTGTGGATCTTTTATGTTTTTGTTCTGTCTTGTGTTTGCTATGTTTTGTGCGCGTCTGTTTATATGTGCTTCGTGGTCACCTGCTGGGAAAGGGCTGACCTCTTGGCTCTCGTTTGTGGTGTCTTCTGTGAGTTTGTCACTTTCCCATTGGTATCCTGGGTCAGGTGTGGTACTTGATTGTATCGATTCCTGATCTTTGCAACCTTACTTTCTTTTATTGAATATATACTTGAAAGCCGTTCATATTCGTATTTTCTAGAAATGTGTGCAAATAATATTCTAAAAAACGTATGCTTTTAAAATAGAGCCAATCTGCAAAATCGGTATAAAATGCAGAAATTGTTGAAATGGGCCTGCTTATGAAATTATTGGAAACTGCTACATCCATCACATCTGTATTTATTAAACTTTTCATTTACTCTATGCCTCCTGGGAAAATATTGTGCATGCTATTTTTTTCGTCTGTCGATTTTTCTTATAATCGTTTTATTTAAAACAAAATCCCTCAGAAATACCATCAGAATGTCAAAGAGTTTGTATCCAGATCTGGCCCGGCGTTTTGTCGGGCCTGTTCTTGGTCCAAACTGTTTGCAAAAGTTATTAGCAGACGACACTAGTAGGTAAAGAGTTAAGGTGAAACAGTTAATTAAAACCGCCAGGAAAAATTACGACATTGCAGCTGCAACAAATCGCTAATAGAATCTTCAAACATCTACTGTCCTGCCAGCCAAGAGTGACAGTGACGTCGTGTTTTGTTTACAATTGTTAAGTACACTCCACTTGAGCTTACGCGAATCGATAGATCACTTGTGTATTAATCCTATTCTGTATCTCGAATAAATATACATAATTGAGACGTCGTTAATTTTAAATTAAATAACGTCATTTTGAGTAATCTACTGGTGATGTAATAATGTACATCGCTGTATCTTTTCTTTGCGTTTTGCTGATAATATGCCAAATATGTCATTAGGGAGTTTTCAAAACGCACTGTCCTCTATGTACAGAGTTATCACATTTTATATCATTTTCAATCACTTTTCTGCCTCTTAATGATTTGTTTACTTTTATTGAAATATCTTCAATAGACTAGGTGAGTAATTTTATTGTATATAATGCCTATAGCAGTCAAACTTTAAGTTTACGTTCAAATTTAGAATAAAACCGCAATGCAACGAAAAACGTATGAATTCGGGCTCCATTGATCTACATAAATTTCAGAGAGAATTACAGGTAAATGTTACTATTTATAGTAATTTGCTGCTCGATCGGGCTCCATTTTATCATTTTATAGTGGTCTCAGAAAAAAAAAAAAAAAAAAAAAAAAAACGTGTCACATTTTTTAAAGGATTTTCACCAAAATTTAACAGTCTAAAGATGAATAAGACCGTTGAGATTTTTTTTAAACTGTCAACATTTTTTAAAGGATTTTCACCAAAATTTAACAGTCTAAAGATGAATAAATTCTCAAACTTTTGACCGTTGAAAAATTTTTTTAAACTGTTAAAAAAAAAAAAAAAAAAAATAGAGCTCGCAGTCGATGGGGCGCCATCGTAAATCCCCACGCTAAAGTATTTGACTCCCCCCAGTACGCAAAAGTCCCACCCCGGGGCATGACCCTGGCAACAGAATGAAAATTCTGTTCAATATGTTTTCTATCTTTTATTTGTGAGAACACACACAAAGAGTTTGGTAAAAACATTTTTGAAATTGACATGTTAATGATATTTGACCTTTTGACCTCGCCCCAAGGTCACCAGTTTGACCCTAGGATAAAAATGTTACTTCCGTTCTGTTCTACTTGTCATCCCCGTCGATTTGATATGCCACATGACCATGTTTGAAAAAAAGAATTTGACCCCCTGGGCACCCCCAGTGCCCCAAAGTCCCGTCTGATATGTTTTGTATCTTTTATTTGTGAGAACACATACAAAGTTTGGGATAAAACTCTTTGAAATTGACTTTGTTGTTGAAATTAAATTATATTTGACCTTTTGATCCCTCCCCAGGTCCCCAGGGGGCGGGGCTAAAAAAGTTTTTACGTTGCGCGCCCCATTCATGTGAGTAACTCACACACCAAATTTGTTGAATTTCGTCCAAGGGTTTAGGAGGAGATAGCATAACGGACAGACAGCAGGACGAAATTTGATTTTGGCCCCTAAGTACCCCCAAGTTCCACCCCTAGGGCATGACCCTGGTGAAAGAATAATAACCCGTCTGATATGTTTTGTATCTTTCATTTGTGAGAACACACACAAAGTTTGGAATAATTTTTTTTTAAATTGACTTTGTAATTGAAATTAAATGAAATTTGACCTTTAGACCCCTCCCCAGGGCCCAAGGGGACGGGGCCAAAAAAAATACGTTGCGCGCCCCGTAAATGGTTTTGGAGGAGATAGCATAATGGACGGACGGACTGACGGACGGACGGACGGAGGCGATAACAATATCCCCTTCGCTTTTTTAAAATAGCGTGAGGATAAATATCTAGGTTTGAAATCAGGCTTTTTTTCTGCTTGTTTGTGATTCCCGTTCGGGAACTTGAGAAAGTTGTGAAGCCCGATCTGGAAAGAGTGACTCCTATTTGGGAACATATGAAAATATATTTGATTCCCGAACGGGATACATGCATATTGTTCATCACATTCATCAATGATAAAGCATCATTTAGCATGGTTTTCAGCATACCATAATAGTGTTACCTATAGTGCCCACACCTGGGATACATTGCTTTTTGCTAGCTCTACGTCGTGATTTTAGGTACAATGCTCTGCAACGATATTTTAAAAAAAAAAAATCCGCTTCATATCGCAACGTGAGGACTCTCGAGCTGACTTGTGTAAAGTGCTTTGTGAAACAAGCCTCTGCATAGACAAAGTGCTATGTCCTTTTTGCTTGTTCTCATGGTCAATGAAACAGCTATTGTTGTACAACGGACAGCCTGTCCTGTGTGTGCAACCCCGCCTACAGTATTATATGGATTATTTTTTTTGAAACTTTGCAAGTGCTTTTTACAAGATCTGAAAATATGCATATGGTTTGTGTTAGTTCTGGGACCATGACCTAGCTTGTAGGTTTCATCATGGTCAAACTAGGTTATGTTTTTTTTGTGTACAGAAAAGCGATTTTTAGGCATAGTTGTTGTGCTCGTATAACATTGAAGAAAGCATTACAAGCGTTCACCATATTCATTCTCCCCTCATTTTGTTGAACTTTTATATTGTATATACATGTAGCAACCGCCCCACGCACAAAATACAATAATCAAAATACCTTTTACACCGTAACATGCACGGAGGTCAAAGTTCTAATGTTCTCAAATAGGAATCAAATTGAAACAATAAAAGTGCGCGTTGTAGAGGACCCAGTGTTTAGAAATGACAAAAAAGAGCATTTTGTTATGCCCTCTACTAGAAAATTGCTTAGGCAGTATGAAGCCGAATATTGCACTCAATTTAAGTCTTGCAAACGTACTTATAACAGCGTGTTTATGGCGTTACCCTTTATTTTCTTTTAAAAAAAATGTAAGTATGTCTTTTAAGTTTTAGTTTAAATGTTTAAATGAACAATGCTTGTTAAAATTGTTTGTGCCCATTATAGTGTCATTAACGTTACACTTCCAACTGTTTCCTATAAAATCAATGCCATTTTGTAAACTTTTGAATGACAAAATTTTTTCAACAGGCATTTATATCAATTATTATAAACACTATCTACTGCTTGTTATTTTTCTTGATTATATGTAATAAAAAGTATTAACTAAGAAAATGATAGGTCTGGTGCAGAATCCCAACTCAGATACATTCACTTGCTCTGTCTTATTTGAAAACGTAAACGTAACATAAATAACTTTACAAATATGTGATGATTATATATTTGTCTTAACCGTTTTTAGTATAAACTGAGCCCCAACAGCTAATAAAGATTAAGACTTTTGTAATATTTTATTCTATTAAAGAATTTTATTCAGCAATTTAAAAGCAACCAAAGAGGTATGTAGACCCTTGCACACTTGTTCACATGATAAAAATAGTAAATAACATATTTGTTCTTCTTGTCAAAATGGGCTCTTTTATGATAATATCTACAAATTATTTAGATGATTTGTGTTGGGTTGAAACTTGTTGTTGCTCTCATTGACTGCAAGTGTTCTATGTCTTATTAATTGATTCTAGATGTCCCACGAGTTTATCATGTGTGATAGGACAGAGAATTACTTTAATTGTTTTGTGAAATCAGTGTTCTGTCTCTTCCACAGGGTACCATGGGTTAATATGTAGCCTGTGATTGTGGTATTCTCTACTCATACTCACATCTTGAAAAAAACATTCGCTTGCGTTCCAGACAGTAGCAAACGTTTACAAATGTAGGAGGAAAACTGTTGTAAAGGTTACATTACATTTCAGTATACACTAAGCCTCAACAGCAAATACAGATTCAGACATAATGTGTGTTTAAAATCAGTGATTGTTTGAAGTGAACGTTTCCAATGCATTTTTTTTTGCCAACATTTATTTGTGTATATCAAAACTCAGATGGTAACATTGTTCTCTTTTTAGTTTCCTTATTTGATTTCAGTTCATTTCTAACGCGGCTTTTGTTATTCAATTAATGAAACTGATAATTACATCAAGTTTGTACTGCTACTGATTTGCTAAAACACGCACTATCTTAACCTTAAAAGTGAATGGGTTAATTACGATAGCATTTTTACTTGATAAGACTTAAACAGGCAGAATAAGTTCAAACAAAATCTGACAAGATCAAACGTAGTGATAGCAGTTAGTGCTTGCATAACTGATGCTAACAAATTGGCTTTTATCAAAGTACCATTACAAAGTTGAGTCATTAAACCAAGTTTGGCAAATTTATATATAGGAAAAGCGTGATAAGTGTCAAGATTCGGTGCTTATATAATAATAGTTTGATTTATTGGTACTTATTTTATGAATTTTTACTTAGTTCTAATGTGCGAGTAGCAGTTGCCATATGCACTCATTGCCATAAATAGCACGATGAGTATGAATCTAGCATGGGCTGCATGAAATGGACTTGATTTGATGTTACACATCCCAACAGGTAAATTAAACTATTTAATGAACTTTTACAACAGTCTGTTTTGTTTGTTCATTTTTCTTTGTCTGAAAAAAACAAAATACAAAAAGGCGTTTTGTGATTAAATTTTACGTTTCACATTCAGAGAATTTATATACATTTCAAGATACAAAATGCATTAAAATAGTTTAATAACAGTTCATAAAACTTGTTAGAAGCTCCTTAGGTTTAACTTGACTTCAACAACAAAAGTGAAAGTAGGAAATTTTCATATAACAAAACAGATATTGACTTCAATTTCAGTAGACATGAGGATTTTTCTACCCTTAAAAGTCATATTCACCTCGAGTAGATAAATCCTCATGTCTACCGAAATTGAAGTCAATAATTGTATAATATTATATACGAGGGGCATTTGAAAAGTACGTAGCATGGTCTTTTATCTCAGTAACCAATTAACAAACCCATTCATGTTTGTATCATATAACAGCTATCTTTAGGACACAAATTTCATATGGATGTTATTATGCAGACACGAAAAATGTTATTGTGAAAACATTGTCTGTTTGTTTACTGGAAAAGCAAAATTTCAATTGAATAGGTAACTTTTACCTTTTGAAAAGTGTGCAGAATATTAACACTTTTTGGTGGAATTAGATAATTTTGTACCATTTGGTAGGCCACCGTCTGGTAAAGTCACTATACAAGTAATGACCGAGTTTGTAGTTTCTAATAACTAAATACGGAGACTGCAATACCAAAACCGTTTAGAAAGCAAGGCAATGCGTTTATTTTTAAGATTAAAGTGGCATGCCGAAATGCACATATTTTGAAAATATATAAAGGACGTTAGTTAAAGCATGCTCTGCGTTGGTCTTTTTGTCAAGCACTTTTTGGGCTCTTTGTATTATAAACAAAAATATTCATTGAAAACTTCCTTGCAGACCGCGCCATGCAAGTCCGAGTTGGCTCCTCTCTGTCTGACTATTATGACCAGGAGCAAGGTGTACCTCAAGGGGGTGTGCTATCTACAACACTTTTTAGTATCAAAATTAATGATATTGTGAAATGTTTAGGTAATCTTACTGATTGCTCATTATACGTTGACGACTTCTGTATCTGTTATCGCTCGAAAAGCATGGCAACAATTGAACGTCAACTACAACAAAATTTGAATAAGATTGAAAATTGGGCAACAAGCAATGGCTTTAAGTTTTCCAAATCAAAACACAGTGTGTACATTTCTGTCAGTTGCGCAAGCAACATGATGATTCGGTTTTACATTTATATGGATCACCTATTCCAGTTGTTGAGGAATCTAAATTCCTTGGCATTTTATTTGATAGAAAACTCAGTTTTATACCCCATATTAAATATCTCAAAGCTAAATGTTTAAAAGCATTGAATCTTTTAAAAGTGCTTTCCCATACTTCTTGGGGTGCAGACCGAACTACACTTTTAAAGCTGTATCGGTCTCTAGTCCGGTCAAACTTAGACTATGGCTGTATCATATATGGCTCTGCACGAAAATCATATCTTTAAATGCTTGATCCTATACATAACCAAGGACTTAGATTAGCTTTAGGGGCTTTTAGAACTTCTCCTGTTGCTAGTCTCTATGTGGAAGCAGATGAACCATCACTATATTCACGAAGAGAGAAACTCTCTTTGCAAAATGCTATAAGACTTGCTGCTAACCCATCAAATCCTGCTCATGAAGTTACATTCCCACCAAATTATGTTAATTTGTATGAACAAAAACCTAAAGCTATTAAATCATTTGGCATCAGAATTTCACCACTTTTAGAATCTGCCAATATCAAACCACAAAATATTGAAAAACATTTTACACCAAATATTCCAGCTTGGTGCATGAAACCACCAGAAATACTTTTTGATTTACATTCCGGGAAAAAATCTGAATCAAATCCACACATATTAAAAGATGATTTCAGAAAAATGCAAAGTCGTTATAAGAATTACCAACAAATTTATACTGATGGGTCAAAGGAAGACTCAAAGGTTGGTTGTGCTGTTATATCAGACAACCATAGTAATATGCAACGTATACCTGACGATTCATCAATTTTCACTGCTGAAGCCAAAGCAGTTGATCTAGCTTTAGATTTCATTAGCACTTGTGATGCAAACAATAAATTTATTATATTTTCTGACTCGCTCTCTGTATTGAAAGCAATGAACCATACCAGTTCAAAGAATCCACAGATTCAGAAACTTTTAGAAAAATGTCATGAGCTTTTAACTTATAAAGAAATTGTTCTCTGTTGGATTCCTAGTCATATAGGTATCCAAGGGAATGAGATGGTAGATAAGCAAGCAAAAACATCGCTTTCATTAGAACCAACTTCCTTTAAAATTCCATTTTCCAATTTTAAGCCCTCTATCAATAAATATATCTTGGAAGAATGGCAAACTTCATGGAATAACAGCATTGGTAATAAACTTCTTGACATCAAACCAACTATTGGTGAATATCAATCGGTTGTTCGAAACATTAGAAGAGAAGAAGTAGTATTAGCTCGACTCCGCTTAGGTCATACAAGAGTCACTCATTCATACTTACTACAAGGTGAAGAGCATCCTCAATGTGTTGGTTGCGACGCACCTTTCACTGTACGTCACTTCCTTTTGGAATGTGGCGATTTTGCACAAGTAAGAAATAATTGCTTCCATGTTAATAACATGAAAGAATTATTTCAAGATATACATATTGATAGTATTATGACATTTTTAAGACAAATAAATCTTTTTAACAAAATCTAATTGCTGTTTTTAAAATCATGTTTTGTTTTACATTTGTATCAGACCATAATACAGATTTTTTAATGTTGTATTCTGTTCAGTTAGAGAACATGTACAGTTATCTGAATAGCTCTTTGAAACTGTCAGATATTGTACGTGGTCTCTCCTGTCAACAATCGTATTTCAACTAATTACAATCTCATCAACATCATTCCTTTTATTTTATCTTATAAATTTTTACTTTTTCCATCTTCATCATGTTTAGTTTAATACCGTCTGACGCTAATGACCCACAAGGGTTGATGCGTCGTTAAGAACCAAACAAACAAAATTGTAAACCAGAACTAGGGTAGATAACTCTTCCTATGTGGTAGATTGAGTTTAGCTATGAGTTGACGTTCTTGTTCATATTAATTGAAACATCGGCAAACAAAAGTCTTAGAGTAAGAATACCTTGGAGGTTAAAACCAATCAATTTTGTGATAGTTAACGAGATACCATGAGAAAATTTAATACCTTCAGCAAAATATGAGAGGACGGGTTACCACACCCACTTCTTGAAAAGTAGGAGTAGTATTATTTGGAGTATTTTTCGTAAATACAGAACTAAACAAGTAAATATTTTTTGTACGATGAAACGTTTTTGATGCATTATTCGCTATAAATAATACAAAAATACACCCATTAGAAATTTTTCTTGCTCCTGGAGTGATCCAATATATAGTAAAAGAAAAAAATCTCAAAAAGTCCATTTTTGAAAATTTACCATTTCTCTTTTAGTCAACATTTTCCGAATGTAAAGGCAAAAGTTGTGCAAGTATTGATCGCATAATACCTTTTAATAAAAAAATAAGTTGGCACCGAATCGTTAATTTGTAAAATCATGATCATAAAGAAAGTCCAAAAAATGATTGATTCTAAATAAGAATTTTCAAAATAGTTATTGGTTTCAGATGGATGCTTTGTGCTCAATTTAATCCAATATTGCATCATTTAATGATATGGTGCACCTTTGGACAATTAATTGGGTTTTATTTTTAGATATACACATGCAAATTTGTGTACCTCTGAATATTGACCTAATTTGACGACTCGTTTTAATTTGCTTATGTGGGTTACTATCAGTCTCTGACTATTCATTAATTGCTTCAGACAAAAAGTCAGTTCACCTAAGTTAACCTTAAAAATACCTATATTGTAGCTCTTGTTATGGCAGTATGGCCCGGTCAAAACTTCAAATGGTCGAAAATTTGATTATAACTGACAGTGCAAAGCCATACATTCAAGGGCCTAGGAAACCCAGATCATATAGAAAGTCCTCCATATGTACAGGAAATATTGGCTTATGGATGAACACTGCGCAGCCCTAAAAACGAATTGCTGAGACTGCTCTTGTCTAAAATGTGAGGTCACTTATATGGACAGTGTGCTTGATTTGTCATTGCATTGAGAGTATGGCTGTTTTGGGGTATATTTACGGTCGCTCCTTCAAGTTGCATAACTTATCAGAGATGTGTATAGACAAAGAATATATTATTATGTTATAATTTTCAGGCACGTTGCAGTGTTGGTTACAGAGATATCACTCCAGGATCAGAACTTTCGGATCATTCCTCGAATCTCGATAACATATAATGTTATGACCACAAGTTACATAAAACAAATAACGTCATGACGACGTCCGTGACAATAATGCAGCTTTACATTGAAATAAACAAACTTTGATGGCGATAAAATAAATGAAAAGATTACACGTGTAAAACTCTCTATGTTCATTTATTAATATGAATTAACAATATTATACATCTAGTAGTTTACATATTTGTCATGCAATGACGTTCATAACAACGTTGCGTACATATTGACATTATAGCATACATTCGTGCTCCTATATTATTGAACTTATTGACAGTGTTGCGAAAACGCAATAAAATGACAAGCCTCGTATTATTCTTATTTACTTTTTACAAATTCAATTATACATGGGCACTCAAGTTAATTCCTTCATATACTTAAAACCAAAGGTAACTTAACACTTTTCAGTGCCGAATATATCTATACTCGAATTGATTTAAACCACATTGAATATTGCAATCAACGTTTGGCACTTGCCCTAACATAATTCACAAAAAACGACTTAGTCAAATTGATACTCTTTCGAGTTACATGTGTTTTCATTAAAATCACAAAATTAGCATTTCCTCACAAAATCTTAGGTGTTTTGTTTGTTTTGACTCTTTACGTCCCATCAACAATCTTTCAGTTATAAAGGGTCTTGCTGGGATGAACCAGTACTAAGCTAGGATAATGTTCTTGCTCAAGGGCACAACACAGTGACGCCGGTAAGGCTCGAACCCGCGGGCCCTCGGTCTCGAGTCAAGCACTCTTTCACTGAGTCACTGCGCTCCCTCAAAATCCAAGGCAAACCTAGGATTTCAAATCATTATATCAGGGAAGTGATTTGCCATTGACGTTTGATTAGGTTTTGGCAGTTTCCTAAAGTCGGTCCACATTGAAAGTAATTCTCTTTGAATTAAAACAATAGTAAAGAATTTCTAGCGATAAAGCGAGCAATCTCCCTAAACGAGACGTTCGTTTTATTTTGTTGAAATAACGACTGGAGAAACTAAGCACATTCAACAAAAATATATAGACGAGCGGTCGATGCAACATTGCCCCCGAGTTTGTATTTAAAACGGGGTTTCCTAAATGCAAGTAATAACTCTACTTCTTATTGAACGATAATTTATTTCGATCATCAACTGTGCTTGTTATTCAGTAACCTATATGGGAACCAGACCGTTAAACAAGGGTAAACACTCGTCCTATCACGCTATGTACAGTAAAACTATTTATACAGTTGATGTACAATAAAAACGACGATCTTGCAAAGAGGTTTATTTCTGTCAGTTATTTGATGTCTTCTGTCGCTTAAACAACCCCTTTCCCCCCTAGACCCAAAACGCCCTTTACATATGTTACATATTTGTATAGCGACATTTAATTGTCCAAAGGGCATCTTGGGTCTAGGGGGGAAGCATCTAAAAACAAACTGAAAGACGCCAGTTTCATCTTTCCAATGACAAACGTCACAATTTTAAGTATATTTCGTACGCATGCGCAGAAGGAATACCGCAAAATTTTGGAAATGAAGAACACTTATATCCTTAATATTTTAGCACTTTTACTTTTTGAAAACCTGCTAAGGATTTACTAAAACTCTCGTCTAAACGGCACTCACTCGAAAGACGTAAAATGAGGGGTGGGAGTAGAAGGCGCAAGTTTTTACGGCTTTGCAAATGACGAATCCTTTTGAAACCTATTTTGATGCTTTCAATGCATATTTTACTACCGAAACAGACCAATTTTAAAAACATTAGGGCAATTTGAAAATTTAGGTTTTGTAATCATGTCAACTAGGGAAAATATACGCCTTATCGCTAGAGCTCCTTTGATTTTTATCTGTGTTTGTTTGGACCTCTGTCGAGAGAATTTGACAAGATCATCTGATAAAAAGTCACATCGGTTATGAAAAAAGGCAAGCAATTTGCAATCATTATGTGAAATTCCATTGAAGGCATTGTAAAGTTCGCACATAAGGACACGGACGTAAAATAACACATCAAAAGTGATGCGTTTTGGATAAATTTATTTTGCTACATTGAATGTTTCATTGGAGGCGTGTTGCATATTTGACAAGAAGAACTACCAAATTCAACTGTTTGATGCATAATTATTATAGTGATCGAACTTTAATATGAACCAAACTCATTTAGTATATAACACTCACCAATACCCCGAAAAAGTATATATATTAACAATGTAAAGTAGTGGTTTTAAGTATATGCTATATAAACAGTGGAAATGGCAACTGATCTATCAGCTTAATATGATAAAAAATCCCTTTTACAGCAACTATTTGAAATTTAGTACATATCGCTAATACGATTTTGTTTAATTTGATTCTTTACGTCCCATCAACAATTTCAGTTATGAAGGGACGGGTCTTCCTGGGTTGAACTAGTACTAAGCTAGGATTAATGTGTCTTGCTCAAGGACACAATGCAGTGACGCCAGTGAGGCTCGAACCCGCAGCCCGTTGGTCTCGAGTCAAGCACTCTATCACTGCGCTCCCATCGCCAATACGAATGGAAAACTCATAAACAGAGCCGCCGCAGCTCTGTATATAGAGGCTGAAAAAATCGCCTTAAACTAAACAAATCTCTTCCATAGCGAATAAAGGAGAATGTAGTGTCTCACTTTGGACCATAGCTGATGTAAGGTCAAATTGTGTACGGTTTTATCGGAATCATTTCAGTCGTGAAAACAACCTTCATGAGGATTCACCGTACATAATTTGCAGCTCGCATCAGCTAAGATAATGACATAAAAGACCAGAGCGGAGTACTACATATTTTTTGTTTCTTTATTTTACACCATAAAAGCCGTAAGGTTTATCGGCATTTTTCTCAGCCTGCATATAGAACCAGAAAGCTCCTCAAAATAGTTCCTTTTCAGTGCCAATGGCTCTGTTTATGAAGTGTCCTTCCCATGGCAAAGGGTCAGTGAATGATAGTAGAGCCTACACCGCAATGCTGTCTCGTCAGATTATCCGTTATTACCTGACTTTTTGGTTTACTGTAAAGGCGGTACCTCATGAATGGGCTGGTCAACCTTAGACATAGGTTGAAGCTGAATTATTCAAAAGTAATTGTATCATCTTGCGCCATTTCCTCAGTATAGACGCAAAACACGTTATTTAGTCATTAAAACGCCAGCAAAATAACTTCATTTGAAATGTCTATTTAACATAAGCATAGAGGCAAACATTATGGACCCATATCAGACTGCTCCTACAGGAGCAGTCTAATCTGGGTCCAAACTGTTTGTCTGTGAGGCTTCAAATATTTAAAACCCCCGTTCAACTAAACGGCGATTCCGCTACGATTCGTAATTTTGGTCAAAATGACACAAATCATAGCAGAAACGGCAAGAGTGCAGTAGAAGCGTAGTAGAAGCGCCTAGGTCGTAGTAGAAGCGCATCTGAATCTTCATGATCGCCACCTCACGGGGATTGTTTTGACCCGCTCAAAATTTACGTAGCGATATCGCCGTGGACTCGAAGCGCAACGGAAGCGTAGTCACATGGCAGTAAGATCTTCATGAGCGTAGCCGCATCGCGGAGGTTTCGTGAGCATCGTAGCACGTTCGCCGTCACGTCGAGGCAAAATCGACGAGTTATTCATCCGTGATGCAGCTACGATTCTGCTACGCTCTGCGCGACCTTGTCACACTCTGTACGCTCTGACCACGACCTCGCTACGACCAAGGCGCTTCCACGGTGACTGTGCTTTTTAGGCATAGTCAACCTTGGCACCTTTGCCATGCCTCCTCTACGCTCTTGGCGTTCAGGCTAACTCCAGGCCTCGTTCAAGTGCTCACCTAAAGTTGGTGTCGCTCTTTTGGATTCTATGACCAATTCTGAGCAGAATCATTCTCATGTAATTGAAAAATGAATAGCCATTTTCCATGCTCATTGCTCCTATTAGTTGGCCATATTGTCAACATTGTAGCCGTCTGTCTGCGGATAATCATGGACGGACCCAGGACCTTTTGGCCCTCCGACTCAGTCTTACCCGGACCTCCGATCATCCAACATTTTGGTCTGTGGTTCATAATGGCCAGCTGAAGCATAGCGACTTGAGCGCGTGTATCGTTTGCACTTAACTGAACATAAATCAGTTGAACCTCAGATTTTATATAGAAAGGATACAAAAGTGCACCGAAAGCGTAGCTCCATCGCCTAGGTCGTAGCAAGGTCGCAGCTGCATTGGCACCAGCGTAGACTTATGGTAGCCGGATCTTCATTGTCATAGTGGGGTCGCAGCAGAATGGTAATGGAAGCGTAGTGGAAGTGTAAAAGAAGCGTACTGGAAGCGTCAAGCCCCGAATCGTGTGGTTGTCTACGCTATCGCTGCGATTTGGAATAATTTTAGAGAAATTCAGCGATCGCCATAAGCGTAGCGGAATTGCTGTCTAGTGGAATAGGGGGTTCAGTGGACGACAAAAACACTCATTTTGTGATTATGCGCTGTAAGGGTTAAGAAATGTGAGTTCAGTGTGTATACGGTAAGGATTTTCATGAAATGCATGCACATTTGCGCGGCACAAAAAGCTGATTAACTCTTTACCAAATTATAAATAAAAACTCATTTCCCGTCCTTAGCAGATGAAATAGCCGAACCACGCCCTTATATGAATGTTAAAGTAGCCGCCTTTACAGTAAGCGAAAAGTCAAGTAATACTCGCATAGTAAACTAAATATTAGTCTTCTCACCACTAGCTTAAAAACACCTGGAAAAAGATGGCATCAGTCTTTGTTCTGATGAAATGTTTGAAAATTCTAATTTTCGGTAGTCTGGTGATACTGTTTTTATGGCATATTGTTCAAAGGATCATCTAGTTATATCCTGAATTATTGCAGTCCACATGATTTTATATTTCGGCTACTGAGGATGCAATTTGAAACAAGTGACTCCAATTTGCCTGAAAATAAAAATGCCCCCCTTGTTTCTGCACACTACAAAAAATAAAGAGCAAAACCAGCATGAAATGAAAGAACGGAGCATTTTCAAAACATAAACTAGTCTGGTCCTGAAAAATATTGTATGAGCTCAGAACAACATTGCCGTACATTATCTGCATTCTACACTTACCTCTTAGGAAACAGAAATTATTTGATTATTTCCAAATTAAGCCTTAACAGGATAATTCTAATGTGACAATGTGACCAGGATGTGTTTTATGAAAGTTGTAAAAGAACATGTTTAATTTCTGGCCCAAACTTAACAATCTGCAAGATGTATTGACAAAGAAAGAAATGTGGCCTGAAAACCTGTCATCGGTAAAGTATGCCTCTACCACCAACAGTAGATGAGAAAACTAAAAATGGTGGTCAAAGTTTGTCAAGCAGACTGCGTGCTTTAAGCTTGTACTAAAATAAGATAATTAGACTTCATGGAAGGAAATGAATCACAAGAGATATCAATGCGGTCCTTAAATCAGAAACGTATTTTCTGTATCTAAGACGATCGTTGTCTACCGCGGCTGTCATTGAATCTTCGTCATTTTCACGTAGAAGAAACCTTATAAATAGAGAATACTAGGTGAGTGTCTTTTGATATCAAGTTTACCAGGCAAGGCTTTGAGAACGCATGTTGACATCGCGAGGCTTGCCGAGCGAATCAACATGCGTTCTCAAAGCCGAGCCTGGTAAACTTGATATCAAAGGACGCGAACCTGGTATTCTATTTATCAGTTTACCCATTGTTGAACACTCTTCAAACTAGCGATTGTGACGTAATTTTTGATTTTTGTGTTGATTCAGCGTCATTAGCGACGTCATTCAAAAAGTGCAACGTCATCATGACCTGATAAAGGTAACATGCCGTAAGATAGGAAACGTTTATTAGGTTGTTGAATCAATTCAGTTAATATTAGCGGTGACTGATAAAGTACAAATTCTGATCAATTGGAAAAATTAATATGTAGGAAATTTAAGTCTACAGTTCACCTTTGCTTTAACCTATGTGATGTTAATATTTTTTTTCTCAGTTTGAATATATACTTAACGCCAGTAAAACACACCTTGTACAATATAATAAAACCCTACCTTGGATTTATTGCTCTTTTATCATTCTTACAAAATAAAAAGCATGCATCTATTGTCACGATATCATGGGAATATTATTTTGGTGCTGATAAAGCAGTCAAAATAAGTCGGGTTGTATTTTTGATAAAGAAACGCAACCTGAAACATCGACCATAAAAGGCAAATCATCTCTCTAAGCAGAATATCATATAGCATAATTATGCCAGGACTTTAGGGTTTAGGGGGTGGGGGTATTTTTTGTGACCAAATTTTTTTTCACAGAAAGTCAAAGTTTCGTCGAGTATTCACCTATATACATGTTAATGTTATGTTTGTGGCATAAAACTTGAGACGAAAATGATGCGTTTGCATAAAATTCGGGTTGAGAAGATTTCATTGTTTCATCTAAAGAGGTATGCTGTCAATTACTTTTGACTATTACCTGTAATGTTGCGAGTTCAACCAGTTCGACTAGTGCACTGAAGTGTATCATATCTGTATACTGTATAAATCATAGTCTAGATAAACACAGTTTTTAGCGCAAAATCGTAATAATTTCTTACATATCAGATTTAACCTATAATTTTTGTGCTAAAGAACCGTCTCATTGCGACGGTTCTTTTGAGTACCCACAACATAATGTTTTGGTTGAGAAATGAGACACTTAATGTCTTTGTAAGCACTCATAACTAAAGCCCTGATATATGCCATTGCAAATTGATATTTACCTACAGTTTTTTACAAAATAAGTTTCTAATAAGTTTTTTATAAAAAAGTGTTTTTGAGCATTTTGACAGCGTTCCCCCCCCCCCCGTGACCAAACATGCCGTTTTTATTATGATGTGTGAAATGTAAAACTACAACTGTATGCAAAAGGATTAGTTTGGTCACGGGGGGAAAGCACCTCAGTAAAACTTTTTCTATTTTCTATATGTTGAATAGCAAAAACGGAGTTTTCAACCCATATTTTTTCAATTGGTACTTGTCCAATGAGGAAACGGCTTTTGTAGATAAATCGAGGGTTGAACCTACTATATTTTTCATAGAAAAAATATTATTTTTTTTGAAACTTTTCTCTGGTCATTTTTATGGGCAATCCTTCATTAAGACTGTCCGAGGTCCTTTAAGCTCTATCCTGCAAAGTGAATGTTGTGTTTTTTGTTTGTTTGTGTAAAACGCAGTACTTTCATACCCAAATTGAGTAAAATTTCAAGATTTAAGAGGGTTACATTTTTTCGATATTTTGTCATTTTTCACCAAAATGTTTAGCAGAAGCAAGTTTTGCTAAAACGTTTGTGTACGAACGGGAAGCTTGTTCATACACAGACAAAGTTTATTTTGCTGCTGTTTATAAGAAAAAACAATATTTGTAGATGAATCTCATTTATATAGATAGCTGTGCATTTATGCTTATCTATCACATGGCGTCGCGTCTGTAAGTGCGATAATGTCATTTATCATAATCTTCACTGTTCAGTGGATAAAGTCATTTAAGAAATGAATTCAATTTTTGGAATGTTCATGGAATCATGAATACTTCAGGGCTCGTGAAAAGTAAGTGAAGCCCTTTAACTTTGCAAGAGACCCGAAGTATTCATGATTCCATGAACATTCCAAAAATTGAATTTATTACTTATATTTATATTTCATATTATCAGTCAAGTATCAATTTTCAATTTTCACCTAACTTGGCTGGTTTTCAAGATATTTTGAAATAAATTAGACATAACGTAGGGTTTGGAATAGCCAAAACGCCGAATTACCGCGCTTACGTCATGGCGATACGTGTTCAACGTCACGCAAACGTCAGTAAACAAGCAACGTTATTGGAAGGACTTGACGTTAGCCCGCTCAAATGGCGCGTATGTGGGTGTGGCTTACATCGATTTGTTCATGAAGGTATGAACCACATCTCAAATGTAAAGGTTCATCTAAAGACTCGCAGTGGAAATGTTAATATAAAATGATGTTAACAATTTAGACGGGAACAAGTTACGTCATGACGTCGTACATGACAAACGCAATTTTTTATAGAAATAAACACACTTTTAATAAACTGACATTTAAAAGTTCATACTTTTTATGTTAATTTAAACATAATCTTCTACTCGTGATTCGTTCACATAATATTCATAAAGTTGCTAAAGGCTTGTTTAATATTTAATATGAAATGGTGTCTCGTAGTCCGGCAGTATTCGGGTGAATTTTAGGAGGACCTGGAACTTGATTTTAAACTTTTTTTCTTTGTTGATTCTGGTAGTGCATACATTGTCCTTGAAAATTCCGAGTGATGCCACTCTGGCATCATTGAGCGTTTCGATATATCCAAGATGGCGTCCAAGATGGAGGCCAATTATAAGAGAAAAATTGTGTGATACGGAAAAAATGTCTCAAACCCATTTTCTTTCTTAAATTGTTGCTATGAAGTTGCAATCTAACTGAACTTACTTAGCTTGTAACCAAATAAAATAAAAATGCGGACAAGATGGCCGCCAAAATGGCAGTTTATCACAAAAAAATATATGAAAATCTTCCCTGAGACCGACAAAGTCAAGGGATTTGAATGCAAAATACTTATTTTACCGATTCTTGAATTACAGACACCACCCTTGTGATCCCAGTGATGCTATTTATGCATCGCTCAGCATTTGATATATTCAAGATGACTTCCAAGATCGTAGCCAACAAATTTTACAAACCCGTGGGAGCGGCACCCTACCTGTAGGCATTATGATGAATTTGTAACAGACTAGATGCCTTTACAAACACACAAATCTAAAAAAAACGAACCCGGTATGCAAGTATAATAGAGTTGCATTGTACATGCAGGCATATCTGAGAATGGCACCAGGGTTCAAAATTATACAATGCCTCCTTAAAGTTAAGGAAGACCTAAGTTAAGTATTGATTTTAGGGTGCGAAAAATAACGTTTCGATCTAATCAAATTCTAAATAGTAGATCACAATGATATCTTTGACCATGCGTACTGCATTGATCCTGGCAATGTATTAAACATTTCATGTAACATAATGAAATATCAATACTTAACTGAAGCCGTCCTTAACTTCACGGAAATATTGTAATTTTGGGCTCAGATCAGCAAACATGTCTGATGTGATGACACCTCTGTACAAGTAGCACTAGATTTGTATCCATCCTTCTATCTGCACTCAACTAGTAAATATGTCGGTTGCAGTGGCAACGGACCAGCAGACATGGCCTAAAGTGAGGTGCCACACCGATGGGCATGGTTGATAATGAGGGACCACACCAGTAGGCGTGGCCTATGGTGAGGCAACACACCAGAATGCATGGTTGATAGTGAGGCACCACACCAGCAGGCACGGCTGATAGTGAGACACCATACAATCAGGTATGGCAGATAGAGAAGCACAACGCCAGCAAGCATGCAGGACTGAGTGGTAAAATATCGACAGGCATACTGATTGAGTGACAACGGTCCAGCAAGCACAGCACTCAACCAGTAAGCAAGTGTGAACAGCAGCCGTGTTTTTGGAAGTTACACTAGGCCAGAAGATATATTTTTTGCAGCTGCAGCGACATTACCATGGATTCTCACTGGACCAGCAGGCATGTATGTTGCATTGACAATGTAGCAATAGTCTTGCCTACTAAAGTTTCACAGTTTAAGTTAGCATGACTGATGGAGAGGCATCGATCGAGTAGCTTTCTTTGATTTTCAATGGGCCAGGAGGCATGCCTGATTGAATGGTACCAAGTCTGCAGGCATATCTGTTGAAGTTTCACCAAACGGCAATCATGTATTGCTACAAGGCCATCACATCAGACATCCTTACCATCACGCATGCCACTTATGTGGTACTGAAATAGCAGGCATGTATGCCTGTTACCGAGACGCAGGACCTGCAGGCATGTGTGTTTGTTACATTGCACCAGCACTAATGTATGTTACAATTGCTCCCGACTAACAGGAATGCTGAGTACTCATGCGTTGGATCGGATCAGTGTGCATGTCTGTTATACTTGTTCCAGACCAGCAGCCCAGCCATTTTTTATTTTCACATATATTCATTTTCAGTAGACATCATCACCATTTCGCATGCTCGATTATGTGGCATAGAACCAGCACACATGTCTGAAACCAAGACTCCATGCCAGCAGTTATGTCTGTAACAGCTTCACGAGACTATAAGGCCTGTTGCAGTATCCATGTCTTTAAACTTTGCTCTGAAACAGCAGGCATGCTTGTGACAGTTGCACCCGACCACTTGGTACATCGAATGCAAGTATGCTCTTCTGTAAAGAGTTGCAAGCACATTTGTAGTTATGGGGCTGAGCCAGCAGGTATATCTGTTACACTTGCCTCAGACCCGCAGTCATAGTAAGAAAGACAGCAAGGACCAGGAATGTCTCCTATGCCAGTACCCAACAAACGGGCTGGTAAGCACAATTGCACTAGACCATCAGGCATGTATGTTACAGTAGCACCTGACCAGCAGTCATGTTTTTATATGTTGCATACTATTAGCATGCATGTCTCTTACAGTTTCATTTTATTAACATCCATGAATGTTATATAATTGTACCCAGCCATCAGCCATGTCTGTAGCAATTGCATCCGACCATTTGTCATGTATTTAACAGTTGCACCTAACCAGCAGTCATATGTGTTTAACTTGTACCTACAAGCATGCATGTCTGATACACTTGCACTGGACCAGTACTAGTATTCATATTTGTTAAAACAATATCCAACCGTCTGTGCTGTCTGTTGCACTTGCACCAGACCAGTATAGTAGCAATGGCAATTACAACTGCACCGGACCAACAGGCCTGTATTTTACAGTTTCTCCCAAGCAGCAGCAATGTCTTTAATGGTTACACCCAACCAGCAGTCATGATGGTAATGAACATCTGCAGCATGCAGATATATCTCTTACTCGTTTTTTGTTGATATACTGCACTCCATAAGTAAATAGTTTCTTCCCTATTTTTGGGTACTTTAATGTTTAGCAATCCATCCATATACCACTTTCAAGCTGATTTGTGTCCTGCATATTGATTTAAAAAGGTATGTACTTTGAGCAAGCAGTCTGTCACTGATTTTTCGGTGATAACGTTCATTCAGCATACCCTGGCATTTATCACTTCATTTTTTTGACAGAATGTTTGCCCAAAGTAGGAACTTTTATGAGAATAATATGATATTAAGGTTCGTATTATCAGATCCAGCCAAAAGTGGTCTTGAAAGTGGTGCATGGATTGATGGATATGGTTACCAGAACAAAAACACACAAAAAAAAAACATTACCAATACGAAAAAATAAGTCCGTTATCTTTTTGCAGTGCAGTGTATCATAACAAAACCCATGTGATTCTACAATCCACATCCTGCTATTTCTGCCATCTTGGACGTCATTTTGAATATTTTACAACGCTGAAACACAACAGCAACAACAACAACAACATGCCAGTCAAATTCTCCGAATGCAACTACTGTTGAAAACTATCAGAAAAAAATTTATTAACTGTGATTCTGATTTCAAGTTGAATTTTGCTTTAAAATGGCGGCCATCTTGGACACCATCGTAAATATTTCAACCTTCTGAATCAAACCAATGTTCTATTTTAATAATTTGTTTCATTAAGACTCTAAAAGGTCACTAAAAGTCAACATTAAAATGCTATTTATATTGCATTTTGGGGTAAGATAGGTCTTAGGAGACTAAATGACGGCCATCTTGGGCGCCATTTTTAATATTCTGAATCAAAACAATGCTCCATTTTAATTGTCTGTATTATTTAGCCTCTATACATCCATACAAAGTCAAAATTAAAGCCCTTTTTATCGACCCTTTTCGTCAGATAGGTGTAAGGAGCATAACTGACGGCCATCTTGGACGCCATCTTTAATTTTTCAAAACGCTCAATGATGCCAGAGTGGCATCAGTTGGATTCATCATGCACAATGTCTGAACAACAAGAATCCATGAAGAAAAAAACTTTAAAATCAAGTTCCAGGTCATTCTTGTTTTCTACCGGACTATCGTGTAAGATCCTGAATTGTATTCCTAGTTGTATCATTTTGCGCCATAACGCCTCGGTAAAGACACAAAATATATTATTTAACCCTTCAAACGCCAGTAAAATAACTTCATCGGAAAATGAATTTTTATAGCAAATGACAAAAGCAGACGACTTTAGTCATGATTAGTGCTTTAAGGTTTACAAAATTTGAGGTCAGGGTATTATTTGTCTACATTGACCTGAGACAGACCTAATCATCGTAAAAAGTGCGATTTAGATTGTGATACAATTACTTATCTGAATGAAATAAAACCCAAATTCCTCGATGGATAATAGGCTGTCATTAGCAGTCAAAAGACGTGGGATCAAGTTCAGTGGCATTTCAGTTTTTTTTTCTATTTTAATTTGTTAGTTTGTTCGTCTTGAAAGTTCTTTTCTTGATTTATACATTTATTTGAATCTGGCATACGTTTAATCAACAAATACACACTTAGCACCATGTAAATAATTCCAATAAGACTATATGTAAATAACACTTTGCACGCTGGATACTTTTAATACAATGTACTTTTGTCATTTACTGACTTTTTTTTTCAAAACCTCTTTGAGTGTCAAACGGTCTGTATCCAGATCAGTACTGACGTTCATTGAGTATCTAAGCGCTTAGATGTAATATATTATGATCACTCTAGCACCTTATTTGGTATTTGATTTTCTCTAATTGTGTATGTAATAAAGCTTGGGATGATTTTGCATTTTGGTCAGACCCCACCACTGGCTACATAGTAAGCTGCCACTGTGCGTCTGAAAAAAGTTTTTTTCCATGTTTTCGCTTTCCGTTTTATCCAGACTGATTACTGCTTGCAGATAACCAGAATTTGCGTAAAATCCTGTGCGTTTGAATTTCAACCCAATCGCTGTTTCAAGTTCGGTGTTACCTGCCTTTAAGCATCATAATGATGACTCCAATTATTTATACTGGCTTTGAGCGGTCCTCGCTTATTGGGCTGGCTGACCTAAAAATATAATGCGTCACAACGCTTATGAATATTAATTATTCTTACATTGCGTTTATATGTGCTAGTGTGCGTTTTCTTCACAATTTATAGTGCGCACGAAACGCTTTTTTGTAGAATCATCATAAATGAGCGGTAATGTATAAGCGGGCTTTTGTCCTAGTGGGCCTTTGTTCCAGTGTTTCTTTTCTGGTGGAATTTTGTCATGTCAGATTTGCCCTAGCGGGCAGACTTGGGGTCAATTACTTTGAAAAGTAATTAATTTCTTATAATTACATTGGGAATTGTTCAATTAAATTACAATAACAACTACATGTTTTTTAGCAAAATAATTAATTACATACAATTACTTTATCAAATGTAATTAATTACATTACAATTACATTTCACTGCCACTTAGATAGCTTCATCAGATTTTAATTTCAGAGATATGAGTTAAAACTCCTTAAAAAGTCTGAGTAACCTTGGTATTCTAAAATTCAATATAAGTTTATTAGGTTAATTTTATTTCTGCAACGTAAAAGAAACGATATGTACAAATTCAGTTGTTGATTTTTGTGGTTGATGACATGAGAACACAATGAGAACATACAGAAATTATTTTTTCGGGGGTAGGGGGGTTGGGGTCATTTTAAAATTGTCAAAGTTCTCAAACTAGCTGTTAACCGCAAAACAAAGTTCAGGAATATACATTGGCCTGACAAAATTCTTACAATTGTGGAAGATAAACCATGGAAATGATTTTGTAAAATAAGCTAAAATGCTAGAGAATAACTGTTCTCAAAACGTGTTGATAAGAAATCTGTGTGGCCCAATGAGATTTGAAAGTACAAAAAAGAATATCAGATAGTGATGAACTAAAATATTACTTGTGCGTGAAATGCTGGCGTTGCTAGTTCAGTGTTCCACTGGACATTTTTTTGCTATTTATATCAACAATGATAGGCCCCAGGTTCACTGGAGCAGTGAAATCTATTTTAATTTTCTATGTCAAAATTTATTGTTATTATTATAACCATTGTTTAATAATATTATTATTATTATTATTGAAGATGGCAAAAAGCAGTTTAAGGATTAAAATAATGTAGTGGATAGATTGGATCATGCACCTTAGCATATGCGTGTGTTGGTCCTAGGAGTGAAAATTTAGTAAATTGCTTTCAAGAAGTTAATTCACTGACCAATATTATTGTCTGATTAAATACTATTGTTGAGCTTTTCACACCTTTGTTTTTATATTGTTTTGTTCACTTAACTATTAAAGGTTGATTGTCACAAAGCCAATTTTATCTTTTATAAGCAGGTGATTAAAGAATGCATAATTTGCTTTAAAAAGGGTGCTTTCAAAATAGTAGAGTTAACATACAGTGTGTGCCTGTGGTAAAATTGCTATATGCTATTCTAAGTCTATACTAGCATGACTAATTCCAATTCTCATTTGTTCCATGTTGCATTCAACTTTTCATATATTGAGTAAATCAAATGATAATTGCATTTACAAAGACCAAGAACCATTTAGCAGCGTTTTTAATACATCTTCTTACTTTAGGTCATTGAATTTCATAACTGATCTGAAAAGTAATTAAAAAGTAATTGAAAGTAATTGTTAATTACTCCCATATTTGACCATGTAATTAATTCCATTCAATTACTGTTATTAAAGAAATGGCTTAAATACAAATGCAATTACTTTAGAAAATGTAATTAAATTACAATTAATTACAATTACAATTAATTGCAATTACAATTTTAATTACCCCAAATCTGCTAGCGGGCTTTTGTCTAACACTTGATAGGTTGATATGAGTAAGAAAGTTGGAAAAAATCAGGAGTCGATACAATCAAGCACCACACCCAACCAAGGACACCACATCAGAAGGCAACAGAAACACAATAAACATCACAAACAAAAGCCAAGAGGCCAGCCCCCTCCCAGAAGGCGACCACAGGGTAGCAATGAACAGACGCAAAAGCATGGCAAACACAAGACTTAAATAGCGCAAATGATCCACAAAATAGACCTTTATACTTCGAAAGCATCCTCGCGTAAAACTTTTCGATATCTGCATTCAAAATGACCCAACGTTACGTGACGTTACATGCTCTTAGCAAACAGCAACGCCATTGAAAACACTAAGCCGATCTGTGGCAGAGTCTAAATCTAAATGCTCTGCATTTAGCAAAGTAAACGATATTGGCCAAAAGAAAAGCAACCCACAGTAAATGTCGTTTTTGAGCACTAACTCACATTGCCGCTCCATAGAATACCATTGAATATTATGCAAAACAGTATAGACTGACAGAGTTTTCAAGATGGCTGCACTATCTTCCATGGACAGTGAATTCGAAATATTTTCCCTCCGTGGGCTGTGTAAACTCTAGAGAATCACTCCCAAATTTTACATAAATCCCTTAGGGCATTGCCCATTCTCTGAGCAGTTCATTGGAGTTTACACATTGTAAAAATCTACAAAATTAACATAAGTAAATTAAATACTGAGTCGTTTAAACGATTATGCGCAAAATATGGGACCTAGATCCCCATAAAAATTATTTGCTTTTTTGTCGATGCGAATTACAAAACAAAATATTGGCACTGGAAATATATTCTTAATAAGTGTAATAACAGCACGAAAGATACAACGCATACAGTTGGCTAGAAAAATAGAGACACGTATTCGCTTTTTATAAATTGTGTGATCCATCAATGAAAACAATTGTAAGAATATCCTTAATTTTTCAAATTGTGTGCAGATAATATGTTTTGCAGATGGTCATACTTGCCTTTGATTAATTTGACAAAATGCTTATTTCAAACGAATCAATGTAAGGTAGTCCATCATTGATTGAAGTGCAGCTTCTCCTGATTCTGTCAGGACCCCAACTTCGTCATTAACTGTGACTAAATCATCTACGGTTTCAAGTAAAGCCGTTGCCAGGGTCTCTGCTTTTTCTGTTTGTCCTGCTTGTGCATGGAAGGCTGATAAAGCTGAAACAAAAGAAGTCAAGTCTGTATCATGTATCACACGATACTCAGAGTATAATCACATTCATAGCACCCTCGGCCATATTTCAGATAAGACTGTTTGATTCCTCAAAAGTTGATGAGGTGTTATGCAGGGTTAAAAAATGGTACTCATACACATCAGCCAGGTAAATTAGATCATAATATCCTAGCCACCAGAACTATTGACCCAGCCGTGAATCAAACAAGAGGGCCAAGAGTATCCTAAAGCTGGCCAAACTGTCACAGATTTGCTGGCCTTTTGAAGACCACAAGAATACACACCAATACTCAAGAAGATTGGTCAAATTTTCTCTAAATGAACCACTTTAAAACGTGTGATCCATAGGTTTGGGCTTATCTTGCCTCAGAGCTATTATTTGTACCACTAAACGATGCTACAAACCAAATATCAAAGCCCAAAGCCTCAAGATTGTAGACAAGCAGGTTTATTTACGTATTCCCTTTAAAGTTTATATACATAATTGACTCCCTGGCGGGACCGTTTTTGACCCAGGGGCCTTACTCGAACAGACACTATCAAGGCTCTAGGCCGAGTAGTTTCAGAAAATAAGAACTTATGTTTTTTTTTCTCTGTACAGACCTATCTAAAACATGTGCTTTCCATCGGACATGACTAATTTTGACCCTAGGAGTATAATTAATATAACACTTAGTAGAAGCCTACTAGATGATGCTACTCACGAAATATCAAGGCTCTAGGCATATGAGTTTCAGACAAGACGACTTTTGTATATGTTCCCTACTATATGCCTATACAAAACATGTGACCCCCATTTTACCCCATGGAACACAATTTGAACACACTTGGTAGATGCCTACTAGATGATGCTGTACACCAAATATAAAGGTCCTAGACCTTGTGGTTTCAAACGAGTAGTTTTTTTCTATATTTCCCCATATAAACATTTGTAAAATGTGATTTCCAGGGCTGGGCCATGTTTGGCCCAAGAGGCATAATTTGAGCAAATTTGGTAAAAGTGTACAAGATGATACATACACATATCAAGGCTATCAGTCTTGTGGTTTGAGAGAAGAAGGGTCTTTTAAATTTTAATTTCAACAATCTATATTAGCCCATGTGTCCTAGATATGCAACAGACATTCCTGCCAAATTTGGTCACACACAAGCTAGAAGTTTAGAAGGCGATTTCCTTTGAAGCAATTGTTGATGAACCAAGATACACGACATACAATGGACATCCAACACTCACAAAAATTAACATTGAGTCTTTATCTCAGGTTAACTAAACCACTTCAACTTGGCCAGCATTCAGATGAATTAGGACTCGCTCTGATGACCCAGAAGATTTCCAGTATCCCTTAATAATTATAGTAAAGTAAGATAAAATAGCAAGTTCGATATTAAATTGCAAGATCCAAAATAATAGATGTACACTATGCCTGGTAGTTTGTCAGTCCGTTTATTATCAGTTAGCAAAAAACCTCCACAACTGAGAAACTGCTTGGAATTATTAAATGAGTTTTCTCAAACAGATGAACATTGATAAGATATAGACATTTGACTCGCAAAATTAGCTTCATCTGAGGCTAAACCGTAGCAACAAGAGACTTGTTAAAACCAATTGATGCTCTCTAAATAAACACTTGTTACAAAAGGGCTGCAAGTTGACATCTCTAATATGTTAGTGGTAATGTTAATTTAAGTATAAAAAGGGACATTACAATATCATGCAAAAGGGATCTATTGTTATTGTTCACTGCCCTTCATCTTATCAATCTATCTACAAATGATGTTTTGTGTTGATATCACTTACAGTTTTTGTGTTAATGTGCTCTGAACAAAATATCAGTATAATAACAAGGGAAAATAACTCTTAATTATGCAAATGAGAGAAATGGCTCTTGTATATGGCACCCCTACTCATCAAAATCAATCTTCTCATGACGTTTCAAGTTGATGACTTCTGCAGTTCATGTGTTATGCTTCAGACAAAAACAAGTATGAAAGCAACAAAGGACAACAACTCCTTAATTATCCAGAATATTATGGCACTATTTTATCTCTTTCACAATATGGATTTTTATCAAACTACATTTATTGTTTGTTATATTTCATATAAAGATTGCGTCTCGCATTAGTAAGACAACTTTCCTGTCAGTCTGTCAATTCCTCAATCCTTATGTTATGAGTAAAAAAATATATAAAAGCTAAGGAATTATTTGGATTGTTTCTTTTATATTTTGCTCAAACAGACAAACAGTAATTAGATCTGGATATTGGGCTTTCCAAATATACTTGAGTCTGAGGCTAGGCCGTGGTAACCAATATCAATATGGTTGCCCTACAAAATCCACCCGGTCAATTTTCCTTAACCTCAAATTACCAAAAGATTGCAATGATTTACAATCAAATACAAAGACAATTTTGGGGGGAGTATTGGGACGTTTTCTACGAGCCATATTTTTGCCAATGATTAAAAAATGAACCAAAAATGAGGAGGCAGACTTCGTAGACATAATGTACGCTCAAACGTAGAAGAGAGTGCATCATCGTAAAATCCACAAGCGTAGTATCTAGTGACAAGCGTAGTCCTCTACAATCTAGTTGAGTATTGGGACAATATATACGAAAACCAACGATGACCTATCTCGTAATATACGCTATTTCGTAAAAAAAAACGTCCCAAAAACCCGTTGCAGCGTAAGCATTTGCACTGCTTTATATATCATCTACGAACTAGTGGAGTATTGGGACAAAAATTGCGAAAGCTGCACAAAAACATCAATTACTACGCTTATTCGTATTAGGACATATTTACTTACGAATAATCGTATTCACCCTTGCTTGTTTGTATTTTGCTACGCTTGTGCATACGATACAGGTTGCGTATTCCTGTCCCCAGGTCAAGATAATTATTAGTCCAAAATGTGACCAATGTTTACAAAGGTAGTACTGTCTGACATGCCTTCCACTGTAAATGTTTAGTTTGCAATGAGAATATGATCAACAGAAAAGTCAGATGACAAAAATGTCGAGATATAAACTGATTTATGAATTTATAGCAAAATTAGGAGGATGCTTTATTTATGGGGCCAAAAGATAGAATTTTGCAAACCTCAGTACATTTCAAGGAAAATGTGTTAAAGTTTTATTCTCAAGTCTCTGAACTAATTCCGCCACCATAAAATTAGCCAATATTTATACTGTCATAATTTCATATGATTGGTTTCAACAACATAGTAATCCATTCAATGTTCAAATAGATGCAGGGGTTTCTTATAGCTCGGTTGCCATTTTGGTTTGTATGATGAAAGACACACTAGTGTCAGGTACGTGTCACAAAGGTACCTCTCCCGAAGGCACTATATAATAGGTCACTGCTAGGCTCAGGCTGTATTCGTACCCTCATGTGCAATGGAGATAAAATGAAAATACTACAATGAGGCAGAGCTGTTCATAATTAACTTTTTTATGGACAGAACAGTGAGTGAAATGATGATGGGATGCTATGAATATCCCTTCTAAAAGTCTTGGCGTGGAAGCCACCTTTATAGCACTTGATAGATAGTATTTGACGCAATCACATTTTGTTTATATATAATTGGACATCGAAATAAATTAATGAGTGAGTGTGTTGTTTGACTTAACAAAAGTCTCGTGGTTAACTATTCTCCTCCCTCCCACTCGGGTAATTTGCATGTATTTTTGTCGTTTGTTGATGCTTTTTCATAAACATATTTTTTTGGAAAAGTTAATTCAGGAATACCATCAGTGTCAATTTTTTTGATCCAGCTCACGCCAGACATTTTGTTGGGCCTGATCTGGGTCCAAACTGTTGGGCCTGATCTGGGTCCAAACAGTTTGCACAAATTATGAGATTAAGGGATAAGGCTTCATAGGGGGAAGCAGCGGGATTCAGGGACTTTTAATATTGATAGTATAAGGGTCCACTAGCAGGGATTTTGTCCCTAGTTTTTTACGCAAGCTCCACTCTCGGGTCTTCTATGAGCATAAATATCCTATCTATCTATCTCTTCAAAAGGTATACACCCTCAATTGAGTATCCTAGCTTGTTAGTAGTTGGATGGGAGATGTGTAGCTTTACTTTGCAAAAGACCTTGTAAATTCTACTGAAGACAGGGGTGCACCTCTGGTTTACAGGGTGCAGTTGATGTCATGACGGTGAGGCATGAAGCAAAACAATTCAGTTTGTTGTATGATGGGGGCTGTGCCCTGACACCCCTGCTTCCTTCTCGTTTAAGGGCTATTTAATCATTTGTAGGCTATGCCATTTCGATCGAATCGAATTCCAATATGGTAGCAACCCCTAAAAATCAAACAGAATAGAATGCCCTGGTAAACGAGAGACAACCCAAGATAGGGGCAGATCACAGACCAGGATTTCTTTATAGGGTGTAGGGAGTTTTATTTGTTAATATACCTGCCAAAGGGGTTGATCACCAGTTTAAAAATTGTCTGGGAGACTCAGATAGGTCAAATATAATAATAAATTGTTTCCCAGGCACTGCGGCACCTGTTTTAAAAGCCCTGCATTATTTTTATTGCTTTCTAAAAATAAGAATGAACGCATTTTCAGTTTCATAAGTTACATCGCTATTGGCAACAATCATGCCATTCCCTTGGGACGTCTAATTCATTGCAGGTAATGCTATGTTGTTCATTTATTCTCGTCATCATTTCCGGTTGTATGAGACCGAATATTTTCATTGATTTTGCTAGATATCGAGCCCCAACAGGCTAAGTTTTAAGCATTGGTGATGAAGTCAAATCTAATCGATGTGCAGAGGTTTTCACTATCAATGTTTTTGGCCTAACCAGAATAATGTCCGATGAAATAATCGAACAAACGACCACAAACACAACTTTTAAAAATTATCGCTCTGATTTAAAAAAAATATTCTCGCATCTGTTTTTTGCTGAAAATAAATACCCTATCCCCCTCTGCCTAATCTGTGTTATAAAAATCACCTGAGAAACAATTAAATTCTTTTGGGGCCATAGTGATTTCATTTCTAATAAAATTAAACTAATTATTGTTTATTAATTTTTCCAGATTTCACTGAAATTCTGCCTGAAATCTATCTATCTGCATTACCTACCTATCAATGTTGTTGCATTAAGCTGTCGTTCTTGACAATTCGTTAATGGTGTGCTTGTCAGAAAAAAGAAAAAATAGAAAAGAAAGAAAAGAAGTAGAAAAGTTGATCCTAGAATTTTTGAAATGAAATTATCTTGCCTCAAAGGGGAGTTTGAGCAAATCCCCTCTAACGCCGCCACTCGAAGATCTGTGTTTGTTTCGAATGTATATGTAGTTAAGCGGTGGCAAAACGACTAGTGGTGCGAAACGACAAGGGACGAAATGAAAAAAATCTGAGAACTGATTTGGGGCGAAACGTAGACAGTAACTTTTTGTCGAGTAAAAGTGTACGCTGTGTTTGATTTTGCAAAGGGGTACTTTCATCTGTGCCAACTCATTATATACGAACTATGAAAATGTATTTATCGAATTAGAGAGTTAAGAATAAGGCTTAGGAAGCAGCCCTGACGTACTCCACCTTTGAGGTAGTACCTGTCTATAAATTTTTATGTCCTAAATCTATAGTTTTGTTTATTTCTATGATTTGTTATCTAGATTGAAATCAAAATACCATAGACATTATTTTAATACCACGAAACCATTTGGATAAATTATGGTTTACGTTTTCAGATGAAGTGATTGTAAATTTCAATATTTTTTTCAATAATTAACAAAACATTCATCATTCAATTCAAAAGATGGATATGTTCTAGTCTTTGTCAAGATATCATATTATCACAAAACCATGACATATATATACTGCTGATCTGAGCCAAATATCATGAAAATCCAAAACCGGTAACTTTGTCATTTCCTACCTCTTATGGGTATAGGTCAAGTTTAGCAAAATTAATTATTTAGTTCAAATGAATCAATAACTCGACATAAGGAGGTTGTTTTTAAAAGTACTTCCACTTTTCTTAAAGAAAGACATGTTTAGACAATTTTAAATGATTCAATGGTCAGAAATGCCGAACGTCATGGCCCTGTGTCATGGCACTATGGGGCCAAGACAATGTGTATCACTTCCTTAAGTCCTGCATGATGTTGTTTAAGAAACATAATATCCTAACAATAAACATGTGAAAACAAAAAGACGAAATATTTCCTTTACATCCCAACTGAACCAGAGGAACCTCATTTTGGTGCCCAGACCAGGATAACGTGTAACAGAGTCTTATCCGAGGTATCATTAAACAATGTTCTACATGAATAAGGGAGGTCCAGAAACAAAACTGTATGCCTAGATATACAGCCAGCTAAAGTATAAATGTTGCTATTTGATGGAAATCAGCATCAGTTTCACAAAACAGAATGAACAGAGAAGATTTAAGCATTAAATAAGCAATACCTTGGAAGCCAAGAGTTATCTGTGACCAAAATGGTTAATTTTAACCAATAGATTTGACAGGGGGTTATTTTTGTGAAGCAGGTTTATAAATGAGTCTTACAATTATAAAATCATAGATATAAGGTTCTTCTCCTGTATGAACTGACTTGTCATAAGGTTTCTCTTCTGTATGAATTAAAATTCTAAATACTGTTACATATTAAGTGTAACATTGGCTAGATGTAGTTTTAATGTTAGAAACTAGATGTGTTAAGTACAGGCGTCAACATATTGTATCATTTTGGCTAATATTATTGTGTAAGCACTTCATTAAATAAGAATCGTGGTACTTAGTACCAAAGAATATTGTGTTTTTCTTTTTCCAATCCATAATAGGGGAAAACACTGAACATATCAACTTCTACCAATAAACGTATTAGCATGAAGATTCAAACTAAGCAGTATTCAAGTATGTTTTACACTGAAACATAATTATTGTATTTTTTTTTACATTTCGATGAATTAGGGCGACGTGTTTACATCAAGTTGAAAAAATATGTTACCGGTCCTTGAATTTCATGAAATGTGGTCTACATATTCTTAACATATATGGATAGTTTATATGTTGAAATTGTATCTTGACAAAGACCACAAACTGTAAAAATGTTAATTCCAAATTTGACTGAATACAAATTATACAGTCGAAAATTGGGGTACCATGCTATAAAAATGAATGCCCACCCAATATCCTAATACATACAAAGCCATTTTAAGTAACAACGAACTTATCAATGATATAGCTATTTAATAAAACATTTCTCCGCCCGTTACATGATATGTCAATTACTTTAGAAAAGATTATAACTGGGTACCCTAAGGTATTATAGTGATATCATTCATGACGTCATAAATTAGCAATGGAATTGCATAAAAACTCAAACGCACCATAAATGTTAAAGTTATACCCCAGACAATTAAATAACATAATATTATCAAAATCCAGGCGTGGGCAGACTCCAATGTTAATTTCCCATACCATGCAAGAGCCCCAAAGTTTGTAACATTTTCAAGCCTGTTGTAGAGTTTTTGCATAATAAGTGGAAAAAGTTGAAATTGGGAATTTCGGCCTTGGTTCAACTTTCTCAAGCTGCAAAAAAACTAACCTAGACCTCGCTAGTTTTGCATTAAGAAAATGTAGAAAATGAATAGGGATAGCTACCTGTATATCTTCATTTGACGGTCTCATGATTCAGATGGATTTCATAGCAGCTGCCTCGTAATTTGTCTTGAGAAAATTCAAACCATCCTGCCCATGCCTTGAATTGGAAGCGGTCAGGTTGGTCATGCATACAGTGCGTGGGGATTTTGCTGTTTGGGATTAGATTTATGTTTTGCTGTCATTTTGTATTCAAAAAAGAACTTAATTGCCGTTGTTCTTCTAGTTCTTAATCGTGTTGGGCAATTAAACTTTGGATTATATTTAGACATAGCGATTTGCAAACCACCTTTACATGTAGAAACAGATAGAAACTATTTTTTTCTGTAATGGAGAAGCTAGACTAATAGGGGGAGTTCCAAATCTGCCCACGCATGAATTTCGATAATATTTTGTATGTTGAATACCTACGTTATAACAACTACAAAAATGAAATTATTTTATTCCACGAAGTCTGTTAGGCTACAGGGGGGCACCTCGATGTACACCCTTTTTGTACTAATATATGACCAATTAAATATCAGTCAAATCATTAACATTATTGACTGCTACATTCTTTGAATGGAATATGAAAGAAGACTCCCTAGGGTATACCTTACTACCATTAATATATATGAATACATCTAGATAATTTTTTTCTGACCCATCAAAATTTGAATTATTACTATATTGAACACTTAAGTTAGTGTCTAAAGGGGATTCTGTCCTAATATTAAACCATGTTCCATTTTTTGTCAACCCATAATATTTTCAGAAAAGCAGGTCAAATACATCTTTTTTATGCATGTAAATTTTAATAAAATTTTGACACCGGAAACAGTGTTATAATTTGCATGAAATGAGTTAAGTCAGTTTTGATTCATAAGTGATCTCAAATAAAATATTCCAGTTAGGTCTTACAAACCGCAGTTTTTCCACCAGTATTATTATTAAAAACGCATTGACTATCACTATTTAGTACCTTCATCCAAATTAGGTCCAATATTTTTTGGTGTCAGAAGTTTTAGCTGATTCAATAGCATAAAATTGGCTTTTTTTGTAAGCAGCACTTGATAAGTAGCACTTGGTCTAGAACTTAGTTGTACGGGTGAATGTCCAGCAGGTATCGTTTGTGAATTTATCTTCCACTGGTTTCCACATTATTTTGGACTGAAGCCTTGCTCTTAATGTCTTTCAGCTATTGAAAAAATTCAAACAGATTAGGATTTATGCTAGATAATAAATCGTCTCCATCTACATTCTATGTTCCTGTTGCACCTAGAATTTCCTCTATCTTATGTCCCTCCCAATCAAATATTGAGGGTAAATTGATTCAGGACTAAGTGCATACTTCTCATTAACTCTCATAAACTAAGTTAAACCAGATCAAGTGTTTAAGAAATTGTGTACGTTCTCACTATTTCAGAGTTTACGAAAGTTTCCCAGACTTTACAGGACAGCCCGTCTGGTGGACTGGAAAAATCTGCCTGACCAACTATAATTTCACCAGACCGACACCATATGAGAACAACAAAAAAAAAGAAAATTTATAAGTTTTTAAGTTTGAATGAAATATAATGTAATGTATAAAGACCAATGACCACAAAATACCCATGACAGCAAAGTAAACAATCCAATATGGCTTTTGAAAGAGTGTTTTGTGACAAATATTCTGCCAAAATAGCGACTTTTGGGCACAGGTTTCACAGGACAGTCGGTCCTGTGATGAGGAAACTCTTGTCAGACCGCCAGTAAATCTGCCTGTCAGGACCGCCGGTCCTGTGATGTTCATAATGACTGCTATTTTGGTATGTTCTTTTTTCAGAGAACTTGGATTTCACACCAACTGTCTTTGTATTGGGTTAAACTCCCCCAGTACATTGATAAAGTGTTGTATTTTCATATTCCGGTCCTTCTGGAATATTTAGTTTCAACAGAAAGTAGAAGGCCATTTAAGCCAGTGCTTGAAGGCATGAGAGCTGCAGCACTTTCCATATAGTGTCATGCAGAGACTGAGTGAAACAGAGTATTCAGTTTAACAACTTTATAGTTTATTTCTATTATGGAATGATCCGTTTTCCCACATTATCTAAGTAGTATCCTTATTTAGCAGTCGCTTAGTCACTTAATGTGTACATTTTAATGAATGGTTTACAGAATCTTATTTGAATTGCATTGTATCTTAATTGGTATTGATTGTGGTAATTTCTCCTGCATTAAGTTCTATCCGCCAAAACATTTCAAAAGAGTATAAAAAATGCTTATCATAAACCCCATTTAAAATCATTAATATTCCAACAAAAGCTTTAAAACTGCTCTAATAAATAGAAATGGAGTTGATGAAAATAAAAATGATACTTTTTAAGATTATAAATGGATTTTCAAATCTGTGACGCGCCATGACATTTTGTGCCCAAATGCGGTAAAACGTGACGTAGGGAAAACGCGTTGCGAAAGTGACGTAATTTATGCAACTGCACTTTGTTGCACAATTTGTACGTCGCTACATGTAAGCGTCATTTGTTAACATCGTTTAAAGCCCAAGAGGCGCAAAATTATTTTACGATTTCTTCGCAAAGAAATTTTTAATTATGGATTGGAAGAATTATATATGCGACTTTTAACTAATTATCTGCCATCTTCGGAGTTGGAGGAGTTAGTCGACTTTAAAAAACAACAACACAAAAAACACACAAAAAACCGTCTCTCCGACACTTTCTGTGTCGGTCGTAGTGCATTTTTATTCGTTTTCTACTGGGCATATTAAAGACCAGAAAAACAAGCGAGTATGAATCAGAAATACCACAATCGCACACTGCAGACCAGGACCAGGCCTGATATTATAATACATTCCATAAAACAACGAGATCAATTCCATTTCGAACGCAAATTGTATGCGCAAAAATGTATGTCCGTTTCAGTATCTTTTGTCCCCAACGCGTCGTACAGCACATGAACTGTTCTGTTGTCTGTTGAGACGACACACTAAAATGGAAAGTTCCATTCTACTTATGGGTGAGGTGGCAAACGATGCTCGTTTCAGTGTATGCAATGGGCGTAATACTTTGAGGTACAGTCACAGGACATAATTATTCGCCATCTTGTAACGTCGCCGTTTAAATCAATGTATTTCCAGATTTTTTTGGCAAAAATTATTGTTCAAAAACAATAGAAGCTACAACCATGAAAAAAGTACCAATGAACGCAAATTGATTTACTCAATATACATTTTTATTGTAGCTTCTCGGTGCCTGTTGTTTTCTTACACTAGTCATTTAAACACGACAAATTTAAATGGCATATTTGGTGACGTTAACTTAGCGCCAATAGGAATAGTGATATTTTACAATGTATGTTCACTTTAAACGGGACCTACTATAATTAATTCAATATTCTTTTGTATATTGCTATTTTATATTTGACTTCCATCCCCGTAAATGTGTGAAAAATTGCACCTATTAACATTGCCATGGTTATTTTCACAAAAAAATCTGGAAACTCACTGTTTAAACTGCGACGGCACGAAGTAGCGAATATGTATACTTAAGGAATAAAGAAACGCAAAAAACACTTAGAGTCATTGTAAGCATACAATATGATGCAAGTTTTTAGTGCAAATGGTATTTATCTATAGGAGCAGTATGTGCCCGTCAAATTACTGCAGGTTCAATGTAATTATCGATTACGTAATCATTTTGGTATGCGCGTAACCAGCCTAACCCCCGTAGTGAACTGCTGGAACAGGGTCAATAAAAGCAAAGTTTGAATCAACCATCGGTTTATTGTTTTAAAAAGTCTTGGCATAGATTGCGGATCAATGAAATGATCAAATGGCGACGTTTATGTAGGATTCTGAAACGGCTTAACGTCATTAACGTCAACTCTGAATACTACGTGAAACGCGTAAACTTTCTTTTCTGCTTGATATTTTTTTCATTACAAGGACGTATTGTTCAAGAATTATGACTTGAGATCTTCAGACGTCAAAAAAAACTCAATTCTGACGTCAAAATTCGATATCCTACGTTTTAATGGTTTCCATGATGTTTATGTGTTTTTCTAATGATAAAATGGTCCAGTGACAAAGTTTAGGTTACAGATATCAAGTTTGGTGTTCACTCTTGGCATGTAATCTGATGTGTTCTCTTGCATTATGCCGTGTTTTGTTTGGCTAACATCAATATAAACACCTTACAAGCGTATTTCTACGGTATCTGAAAAGTCAGTTTTTCCCAAGAAAGCATGTTCTGATGTCTCTAGGTTTATCTTATCCCGTATATTCAACAGCGATCCAAACCCGACGGCTCTAAGTGACGTTTATCGTTTATTCACTACCATTGTGTATCGTGCCATTCAAGTAGCGTGTTTTGACGCAATATTTGACTGCATTACGAATATGATTGGACGTTTGTTTAATTTGCACATTGTCAAGTCGACGCCAAATAACCAAACATGGAAAAGACGGGGTTTCTTGATCTTTATTCTGACGTTAACGTCACATTTTACGTTTTCATATGTTTTCATCTTGTAGCGTAAAATGTAGCGTTAAAATGACGTTTTGGTATTTCATCACATGCTTTAAATACTCAATAAGAAATTTCAAAAGAGATTTCACCAAACCGTCATTTAAACACGCAAAAATTATATTTTTGTCTGTTGCGTTTCTTTATTCCTTAAGTATATACAGACAAATATCAATGTCAATATTTGGGCTACTAGTCTGATGCGCTGACTGCTCCGCGTGTGCTAATAGAGCTACAAGTCTGATGCGCTGACTGTTCCTTGTATGCTACATGTAACAATTGTATTGTATCAGCGTGGCAAACGCTAGTCTGCTTAATATGTGATGTACGTACTAATAAACAAGGAGATTCCAACAGTGAGGTCATTATATGTATTGTACTAAATATTGAAATTTATAACGGGTTTGGGATTTACCTTACGTCACTGGCATAAACTGTGTGTGGAAGTATATGCTGTAAGATGAAGTCACGAGAGTTTGCCATGAGCGCATTTTCCCACGAACTTTAGAAATTCTCTCTTATTACTCGTAACTCCGTATACTCAGACTCGACTTTCGGGCTATCCGTTTATCCGTTATGTCCCATCGCATTTGCCAACAGCAAAGACTCAGATGAGCCTGTTCTAAAGCGCAGCCAGAGCCTGTTATGCTATAATCTACAAAGTATAGAAGTACATGTAGATCAAGGCTCAAGCCAAGCACTGCACTTCTAGCCGAACTAGGTAGCTATACATCCACTAAACGCTTTGAGGCGTGACTGTTACGGTAAATGTATTGAATGAGGGTCATTACTTAGAGGTAGTTCTGATCTAGATTGTTATTGATATTCTTCAATATTTCCGTAAGTTTAGTGTTGGATCCATTTCGATCTGATCTGAATTTAATTTATTGTAACTTCGGTGTTTACGTGGGGGCAGGCTGATTATAGTTAATTATGGTTTTAGCTAATACCCATACTTGTATAAATATGCAACCAAAACTATTCGGGTAGGGATATGTATTCCCCGCCAGTAGGTCTAAATGTACTGCCGATTTATAGTCTACAGCGTTCACAACTTCTGCGACTGTAATTTGAAAAGTTTAATATGTGAGTCCTATCAAATATAAGTGAACATCATTTGATTAATATCGGAATTCGTCGTCGAATAGGCTTAAAGATTGTTGGAACGCTTTCTGTATATTTCACGAAAAAATGAAAGTTTTGGGTTCTCATCACGTACCGGATCACAGACTGTTTTGGGTCGTTTCATTTATCTGCTAGGGGTAAAGCTGTCATTCACATTAGAAAGAGTCCCTTCCAATGAGTACCCACTGCAAACGTTTTCTTTGAAAAATAAGAAATAGCGCTTTTTGGTATCCATTGGTCTTGACCTGGTTCCAAGCGGTTTGTATTGCAAAGATATATTAGCAAGACTTAGTGACAACCGAGGACTATTAAGATAGGGAAGTGATGGGACTGGCACATCCACATGAATCTCTTTGATTCGATGCATCTAGCGAAAAGAGGACATAATTTCGTCACGTTTTGATATCGAACGCCAACAAATCATTTTTGCTTGATATATTTTGTGGGAGCTCATCCACACTTTTATCAGCTTTTTTAAGCTGCATATTACATTGTACATGTATATAGAATTTGATAACACCGATTATACGAGATGTCTCCCTGTTTCAATTCTGATTGCTTCAAAATAATTCAAAAGTCTGTTTGGCTGGAAGGTATGCAAAATCGGCGAAAAGATTGATCAGCATTTGCGCAAATGAAGACCGAGACCGAGTAAATCTTGTTTTTTAAGGAAGCATTGAAGTGAAGCAACGCACCTGTAGTGGTATAAGAGATCTAAGACCATTTTTGAACAGATGCGACACGGCTAAACTACTAATAAATTGGTGCCCGACTTTAACGAATTGAATATCTTTAACGAATTGAATATCGCGTGATGGGTTTGGGATCAACTCTTGACTTGGTGACTACCGCATGCGACACTGACCTTAGTATTTCTTAGTGAAACTACTACTACTGACACCACTGCTGCTGATGCTACTTTCCCTCCTCTTTCTACAAATAAATTAGCGATGGTTAAAATGAAAAAGAAAAAAAGAAAAGAGAAATGTATGGAAAAGAAAAAAAGAAAAGAGAAATGATTAGATAGATTAAACAACGATGCGCGATAATTAAACATGTTAATGATCAACTTTCTGATTTGGATAAATACCAATTTTCATCATGATAAAGACCGCATTCTAACATTTTATACTGTAGCAATATTATCTGAATTTTAATTTCAAAATTTTCGAAGCCTGGAAAAAGGCTTAATCTTAAGTGTTCGAACTTTTAAGAAATTAGCCGTATGACGAAATGCATTTATAATTTTAAATAAATAGTGTTGACGATTTATCCGCTCACGTTATGATATGAAAATGTTCTAATCGAGAGCTTCTGAAGTAAAATAAACTTTCCCAAAATAATAATCAATTCGTTTCAAACATCCTGAAACAAACTCGCCTAGTTGTCTATCAGAAAATTAACGTTGACGTCGCAAACACTTTATAAACAATTCTATGACGTAGGGACCTATGAACTATTGCCTATTTCTCAAAAACCGCTTAAGTTATCGAACTGAAATTTCACATGTATACTCCAGAGACATATAGGTATCAGAAAATATCGATATCTCAATTTCGACCAGGTACCTCATTTGGACCCAAAATCTCATGGTTGGTCACATATTAAGAAACACTTAGCGAATTTTTGAATGTATACATACTGAACATCTGGCATTAGACAAGGTGAAACAGTCTTTGTGCTGTTATTTCCATCGTGGTTATAGAATCACGAATGTGATTCTCAAATGACCTCATAATCATAATGCTGACAAATTAAACAATTCTGTAAAACTGGGCATAATTATCTATAATGAATTCAATAATATTTAACAAAGTCTGATCCACAATTCAAACAAAATATATTTCTGGGCTTCAAATCTAGTGAATATTATTCTTATACATATAGTCAAATTATATATAGATGGGAAAGGTTGACAACAACTGTAACACACCATAATTAAAACCTAAACATTGTGGATATAATTTGTACAGCTGAATTTGAGTAAATATTCTAAAAAAAACATTATTCTAACCATTTTATGTAATGGATATGGTAATGTGTGTGACGCACACATAAGCTAGAACTCACAGATTTTTTTTAATAATAATCAATTTTAGAAATTTTGATTTCTATAAGATGTAAATTGGGCTGATTGCGGGGGGGGGGGGGGGGTACCCTGATTATCACATACTACACAATACCAAATGTTGTAACCAACCACTGAAAAGCGATAGAAAAAATACTTATAAGCCAAACAGTCAATTTGCATAATATTATCTAGATCTATGCCTGTACAGAACAGAACTCTATGAAAATCAAGCATACTGCTGGAAGCTTACATAAAATCTTGATTTTAACATTCTGCAAAATTTTGACTATAAAATTTGAAATTCAGAAAACTCCATTTTACCGCTTTTATTTTTTCTTGAGATTTTATGATTATAACAAACACATGTGTGGACAAATTTGATATAAATTTCATAGGTTGACAAGAACAGCAACTAGGCAAAATTGACAATTTAATTTGCTGAAAATATATTCAAAATGTTAAATTTAGGGGTACCTTCAAACAAAATTTTATGTGTACTTGTTTATTTTAATCATCGACATACATGTATGGTACATACATAATTAAAAATAGTTAGGCATCATGTTTAAATTAAATTATGTTGCGAAAATAAAAAATCTTGTCGCCTACGGCCACTTTTAATTAGGGTGTCCATTTTTTTAATTTTGAAATTTTAAATTATTTAAATCTAACAACTGAAATAGATGAATGGGTAAATACCTCACAAGTAGAACACACATATAATAGACAATCTTTTACAAAATTTTATAAAATTCTGTGCGTGGGCAGAACCCTATGTAACTTCAGTATAGGGTGGAACTCCCCCTTTACACTGGGCAGCCAATGAAATGAACGTAAATCTTTGAACCAATCAAATTCTATAACTTGGTTTACTACAATTGTGTTATTTTTCTCACGTTTCTTTTGTACCAGGTATAAACTTTTATAAAAAAATGATAAAATTATGCCCTATTATGCATTTCCCAACTTGTTAAAATCTCCAAACACTGACACATTACAAGATGTTATTACAAAGATAAGACACCAATAACATATAGAACTGCATGTTGAAGCAGGTGGTTGAAGCTACTTTATTTTTCCTTACCTGCCAAACTTTACAAAATTTTAAAGCGACTTACTCTGAAGCCTGATATTTATACCATACGATTTTTCACTGTCAAAAGTATATATCAACAGGCCACGACAATGAAAGAGAAATAGCCTCTATGTCAAGGATAAGATACTTGTCATATCCCTCATATAAGATTTTTAATGTAAGGTTAGGGTACAAAATTCTGTCCATGTTCTGTCCTCCATCTGTCACGTTTCTTGTAATTGTATCTTCTAAACTTTTGGACATAATAGCTTCAAACTTTGTAAATCTGATGCACATAAAATTAGATGTAGAGGGCACTAGGTGACATTTGTGTGACCTTAACCCCAAAGGTCAAGGTCAAATAATTAAGTTTCGTGTAAATGCACCTCCACCTAAACTGTTGGACGTAGCAACTTCAAACTTTGCAGGTGATAGGTCACATGTTGTAGAGAGTACTGGGCAACACTTCATGACCTTGACCCAAAGGTCAAAGAATTTATTTTCTTGTAAATGCATCTTCTAAACTGTTGAACATGGCATTACTTAACACTTTGCATGTGCATAGGTCACATGATGAAGAGGGTATTGGGCAACATTTTGTGTGACTTTGACCCCAAGGTAAAAGTCGACGGTAAAGTGTGTATTCGCCATGGTGTACCACCGACTGCTGCTCTAGTTTTTCTCCATATTATTCTACTGCTTTACACTTGTAAAACTTGAATCTTACCATTCATTCTGTAACCTTTGTTTAAATTTACATGAGAATTTTGCCCTTTTTCAGATACGTATTCTGCTATATTATCCAAATATGAATTTGCGAGATCTGCGATCTGGCAAATCATGAGCAATCTCATCTGGCCTTAAGGGAAGATCATTTTTAAGCACTTTTTGTAAGCCAGAAGTTCATTTCATAGGAAATTCATTTAAGTGTGTTAACTACAAATATAAAAATGGTTAAGTTATATTTTGCATATGACTACAAACTGAAATATTTCTAAGTCTTTTGTTCTACGCTCAAGAAAATTTCAAAGTCTGCATTTTGCGAAAACTCACGTTGTTAATAAAAACTAAGTCTAAAAGCTGCAATGTACTCTGTTCTTGGAGTGGTGGAGCTGCCATTTATTCGTAGGCATCTGCGGCCAATACGCTATAAATGTACAGAGATACGTTCATGTATGCGAAAATATACGACCAGCTACGTAGCAAACTGCGTAAATTTACGCTAATTCTACTCTAAATTACGTTTAAATGCGAAGGAATCCACTCATTTACGTTAAAATCAGGTACAAGTCTTCGGTAATCTGAGGTGTGGGTTGGTCTGACTTACATTTAGGCTTATAAAGACTTATAAATTCTATTGGTATCGTAAGCAACAATTGATCTGTATACTTTGGATATGATCATATCACAGTTATATTGTCATATAAAATCCTGTCTTGTGTTACTGACTTTGTTTGTTATTTTAAATCCACAGTGTATTAGCGTCTCAATTTTATATTATAACATTTTGAAATAAAATGGGACCTAATGATATATTGTTTATGGTAATATTGTTTCTTATACAATTTTGACGAAACTTAGGATCCCAGGATCTATCCTTATCAAACTGTTACTTGAGAGTTCTAGTCATAGTTTTCATTATTATTTACATGTAAATTGACACTTTTGTTACGTGCATATACGGATGTGACAACTGTCTGTTGCAAGTATATGTATAAGCCCAGTACACTGCATATTGCTTGACTTCTTGTCACTCTTAACATGGCTGTGTGTTCTTGTATAGTTGGTACTGCTTGCTGTCATATGTATAATTCATATTTCTCGCTACTATCTTCAAGCATCTTATTGGAACCATCCATAAACTCATCCTTCTAAAACATATTTATAATTCATATTTCATACTCTTTTCTGCATGCATCAAACAAGGCTTCAACTTGTGATTCTTTCCGATAAAACATAAGAAATAAACCAAATATATATATCGAATATAGTTCGAATCTCACTAGAGTCAAACTATTTACAGCATCTGTCGGCTCAGTTGATTCACAATATCCCTACGTATTTATCTACTGTTTGAATCTGCATCAGTTTCTGATCCTGCATAGCTCGAAAGCAATGATGTTTGTTGAATTATATTTCCGCACTTCTGGTATTAATCAAAGATCACTTGTATCCTTGGATCCATCAGGCTTTCCATTGCGAACAAAATGGATGCCATGCATTGAAAAGAAACCAATATACGACGTGTACTGCATTGGTCGCCGTCAATATTAGCGCTGCTTGAACATCCTTTTTTGGGATGTCTCAGTGGCGCAGTTGGTAGCGTCGATAGCTGGTGTAGCGCTAGGCGGTGTTGTCGAGGTGGTGGGTTCGAATCTCGCTAGAGGCAAACTATTTACAGCATATATATATATCAAAATACCCCCTACCGCCACCGCCCATCGCTGGTATACAATCTGAATAATGTCAGACAAAGACAACATTTCTGGCAACGCTATTTTGGCCCACACACAGATGAATGGATTCTTTGCATATCCAAAGTAAAATTTAAGTTGTGGACCCATACTTATTGCTAGATTTTTGACTCCTAAACACTTGTAATTAAGCTCACCATGAAAATTACGTGTTGGAACACCAAAAGTTTAAGGTATTTTTTTTAATCTACTTCGCGTGCGAGCCACTGCGTGCTAGATACAGAGGCGAATTTCCATAAGCAAGCAAAGGTAGTGGTTATTGGAAAACTGCTTCCAATGAGTAGCCAACCATTCACTGGTACTTTTTCTTAGAGAAATAAGGAAATGCCACTTGGAGTACTAATCTTAGATTTGTGGCGAAACTTAAAAGTCAGACAGTTAGTGAACAGTCAGATCAGATCAAACTACACAGACAGTGTTTATTGGCCCACACACAGTTGAATGGATTCTGTGCATACACAAAGTAATAGTATCTTGTATCCCATGAGAATAGTTGAAATATCTACATAAAACAAGTTTGTGATAGCGTTGAAAAACTTGTTCCATTGAACAAGTCAATTTAACTAGGAAATAACAGCAGTGGGTGGACTCTGCTTGTTTAAATAGTATAAAAGCCAAACATAAAGCTTGGAATAGGTATATACATACTCAAGATAGAACAGACTTTTTCAAATATGTTAAAGAAAGAAATCAGTGTACAAAAGTAACCAGAAAATCAAAGAAGAAATTTGAAAGAAGTGTTATTAAAATTGTAAAGATTGACTCAAAAGGATTTTGGGGTTATGTAAGAGAAAAGACTAAGTCTAAGACTTAAGTTTCAGATTTGAAAGACCCAAATGGACATATAATACGTTGTGACTTAGAAAAGGCAGATTTTTAAAATATATATTTTTTTGCCTCTGTGTTTGTAAGTGAACCACCAGGAAAGTTACCAGTATTTGACGTTAGATACCAGGGTACACCAGTGACTAGTTTAAAAACTGATATGGAGATTTTAACCAAGCAATTAAAACAAATGAATACAAGTAAATCTATGGGCCCTGACAGATGTCACCCACGATTTTTACGTGAAACTGCGGACATTGTGAATATACCATTGGAGAAAATTTTTGACAAAGCATTTGAAGAAGGTTGTGTACCAAGTTTATGGAAAGATGCAAATATTCCTGCTCTATACAAAACTAAAGGAGAAAAAAGTGAAGCTATAGACCAGTGAGTTTAACATGTTTGCAAAGTAGATTATGTGAAAAAAAGTCAGAGATAAAATTATGAAACATATGTATGACAATAATCTATTTAGTACTTGCCAATATAGCTTTAGACATAGGAGGAGCTGTGTTTTACAATTGTTAGATGTGTTAAATGACTTAAGTAAATATTATGACGAAAGTAAACAAAAAGACAATATTTATCTTGACATAAAGAAAGCATTTGATACAATTCCACATGATAGACTTTTATTGAAGTGAAAGAGGTATGGTTTTGATGGACAATTATTAAAATGGGTCAAGGACTTTTAAGTGGAAGACGACAAAGAGTTATGTTAAACGGAGAATGTTCAGGATAGAAAATAGTCACATCTGGTGTGCCCACAATCTCAGTCCTGGGGCCTATTCTCTTCATAATATATGTAAATGACATTCCTGACAGTCTTTAATTTTTTGTGGACGATATCAAAGTTTACGCAGCAGTGAACAAAAGTAGAAATCAGGAGAGTTTACTACAATGTTTACTTAAGCTTAGTGCATGGAGTAGAATTTGGTAATTGTAGTTTTAAATTAAGAAATGTAATCTGGTACGATATGGAAATGTAAAAAATGATTTTGAATACAAACTAAAAGACAAGGATAGAAATTTACAAGCTTTACCTAAAGACACAAAGGTGAAGGATCTTGGCGTATGGTTTCAAATAACTTAAAATTTGATGAACATATAATTTCATAGTGAATAGAGCAAAAAGGCTTGTTGGACTAATCAAACGGACGTTTAAATCACTAGTTAAAGGCTCATTTTGATACTCTAAGAAAGTTTATTAAGATCTATACTTGATAATTGTGGTAGTGTGTATAACCCATATACTAAAAAGAATATTTAATTGTTAGAAAATGTTCAGTGCAGGGCTATTAGAATATTACCGTAATTAAAAGGATTATCTTATTGCGTAAGATTGGAATCATTGAAATTATCTACAATGCATTATAGAAAAAAAGAGATATGATTTAATATGATTGCTTAAAAAGTACATGGATATAAAAACATCAAACCTGATATTTTTTGAATTGAATGATAACTGCAAAAGAGCACATTTATTCAAAATAGTTAAACCAAGATGCGAGAAAGCATTAAGATTAAATAGTTACCCTGTACGTTGTATCAACAAGTGGAATACCTTAAGTGAAGACATTGTGTGTAGTGATACTGTATTTAAATTCAAAACTAGACTTGCTTAGGTGCTATTACCTAAAAGATACATTCTGGCAGAGATTTACTGAAAATACATTGTTAATACCCGGAACAGGAAAAACGCAAAAAAAGTATAGAGACTGTTCAGAGGGAGTGGACAAGCTCAAAAGAGCTTACACGACTGTATAAATCAAGAATCAAGAATCAAGAATCTATCTGCACCTAACAATAGGTTACATACATAATGATCATGATGATATCTATATACTATTGTGTCTAAGCAGTTGTCACATCCATTTGTACACCTAATAATAGTATGAATTCACATGTAAACACAATGATAGAATATTAATTAACCATAATGCCAATGTAATGTGCATGCAAGAATGAATCATTTATATCAATGGATTTTTTTTTTACTTTTTACTTAAGTACCCTTCCATATATATTCAAACGAACTGGAGGACTTAAGATTTTAGCTTACATGGCGGCTTTTAACGTTTGCAACGCATCGTCTTAGAGAATTAGTATAACCAAATTAACACACTATGATGAAAAAAGGACCCAAGACTAACAGATAGTCAGAGTTAAAGATAAATCAAGTTAAGCCAAGATGGGCTCATCCAAAGACAACTATCGGGCATCAACCCATCAATAGAAGCTTTATACCAGTGGCGTCATTGAGTCTGAGTTCAGACCCACCGATGGGCAATTAAAGGTGAAACCATCGCTATAAAATGTGATTAGATTTATAACAAGGCGTTCAGACTGTCGTATTATATACATGCTGTATTCCGCAATTTATAACGTTTCGTGATCTTTTCTATAGGTCACAAAATGTTGGCTATCCATCAATTCATTTAAACTCATAGCCTTAATAACCATTTAACAAACAGCGACAGGCCCTGTTGTTGAAGAGCTTTTTAATCAATATTATAATTAACAATTAACTTTTGTTGTCTGTGATAGACTTGTGATGTGTGTATTATCAATAACCTTGATTTGTGGGGAAGAAGGAAAGAACAACATTAGACACATGACATTCATAATGCCATAATAGTAAAGTTACCAACCCTCTATCCCCTAGCGGTATGATCGCAAAACTATAAAGGACACAAATCACAGCATAACAAAGCTTTAAAGATTTAAAACAAAATCCCAACAAACCAAGCAAACAATGGGAGCAACGATACATAAACAACAGCATAACAACTGCAGAACATTTTGCCATTTATAAATCATTATACAACTAATTTCGAAATATGAACCAATAACATTTACTAAAGATGTTGCCTTTACAAGCCATTTAAGCATATGGATTCATCAAATGTATAGATTGGATTAATTCATTTTAATCAAAGGTCATATTAGCCGTTGGAATTTTTTTACATGTACATCGTAGGCAATCAGTGCTTAACATGAACTGACTACAAAAAAATGTTCTAGATAATAAGTTTACAAATGATTCAATCATAGTTTAATTGTTGTGTCCTTATCACATACAAAAGAGCCATACCTAGTCCACAAATAGTTTATTATCCTCAAAATACCTTAGGCAAACATTGTGTTAAATATTTATATCCTCCATCAAATACGTAAGTTATACACCAAATGCAATAATTGTGCCGATTATGAACACAGTTTGGCAAAATTTGAAAGAAGATTAGGTGCCATCAGACAGAATTTAGTATATGTGACCTTGTCCTTTGAATCCAAGGTCATATTAGTGATCAGGGCTTTTCGTTGTTATTCACACAACATAAGCAGTCATTGTACAGATACGAACATCCTTAGTCAAAAAATGGAGCAGGAGTTCGTGAAGTTAGCAAATCCAACTCACAAACAAACCGACATAAGGATGAATTGATAGCTAAGTGGACGAGTGAACGGATGATAGATGTATGGATTTGGTCAATTACGTATACAATATACCAAACATTTTTACAAAATGTATAGATATAAACTACAAGTTGTAAATGTTTAAAGTACTGAAATGTATTTACCAGTAGAGACATAGCAAGCGTGGAATGTTCTATCGTAGCTTCGGAGTTGGTTGCGAAATGGTGACCATACCTTTGCCTTTAAGAATTTTCTTTGGTCAACAAACAATCCTTTAACCATGTCAACCATAAACAGAGTTGTGTGAATGAATTCATGGACAATTTGTTCTGCAAAGTGTGCAACAGAAAATTCTTGGTAGGCGCGTGGATCCTGCCACATTACTCCAATTGCTGAACTAGTGCTTCCTCCAGCATACACAGGTCGTTCAGCCTTGTAAAGAGCAACCGAGCCCATAATTTGAGTTATTGCCAAATAAAGCTCTGGGCTTGTTTTATTTATAACATGCATGGCTCCATTCACCTTGTTTTCTATAAATAGTTGATCTTCAGGAGTATATAAATGGAAACCAGCAGCCAAGTAATCTTCACTAGACTCCAGCAAACCTGCTCTCCGTAATCCTTCAACTAACTCTGGGTTGTTAAAACTTAATATGATTTTATCTTGGGCTACTGGTATCTTAATGGTTTGGATTTTTTCAAGTTCCTCGAAAAATCTAAGTTTTTGCTTTTCTTTAGGAACTACTTTGCCTGAAATACCTAGAAGTGCTAGTTTTTGAATCATGATCGAATTTTCAAGTACAAATGGCCAAAACAGTTTAAGATAAATGTTTTTGTTTGAAATTTCTTTAATTGCACCACTTACGCTTAGTCTTGGAAAAAGTTTTTCATACTTTTTACGTGATAGTGTTCTATTTGAGAAGATAGAAATAATAGTATTCCATTCTTGAAAATAGTAGTCTGTTTTGTTAGGAATACGCTTAATCAAAGATTCGCTGGTTCTGAGCCACTGGTCTTCTACTCCAGATGTATTGGGAAGATGATATGCATGCTGCGTAACATTCACCAAAGCAATGGAATCTTCCATATCTCTCTTTAATTTCTTGCTTTCTATTTCAGTAGTGGTTGGTGAACTGACGTCTATAAGCTTCATTGACCGCGGATGTTCAACATCTTTCGATGGGATTTTATCAGTGGTTGGTATACTGATGTCTATAAGTTTTATTGACCTCGGATGTCCAGCATCTTCAGATGAAGTTTTACTTGTGGTTGGTTTACTGACATCTATAAGATTCATTGACCGTGGTTGTCCAATATCTTCAAATTGGATTTCATTAGTGTTTGGTATACTGACGTCTATAAGCTTCATTGGCCGTGGATGTCTAGCATCTTCAATTTGGATTGCATTAGTGGTTGGTGTACTGGCGTCTATAAGCTTCATTGACCTGGGATGTCCAACATCTTCAGATGGGATTTCATTAGTGGTTGGTTTACTGACGTCTATAAGCTTCATTGACCGTGGTTGTCCAACATCTTCAGATGAGATTTCATTAGTGGTTGGTATACTGACGTCTATAAGCTTCATTGGCCGTGGATGTCCATCATCTTCAGATGGGGTTTTATTAGTGGCTGATGTACTGACGTCTATAAGCTTCATTGACCGTGGTTGTCCAACATCTTCAGATGGTATTTCATTAGTGGTTGGCGTACTGACGTCTATAAGCTTCATTGACCTTGGATGTCCAACATCTTCAATTTGGATTGCATTAGTGGTTGGTGTACTGGCGTCTATAAGCTTCATTGACCTGGGATGTCCAACATCTTCAGATGGGATTTCATTAGTGGTTGGTTTACTGACGTCTATAAGCTTCATTGACTGTGGATGACCAACATCTTCAGATAAGATTTCATTAGTGGTTGGTTTACTGACGTCTATAAGCTTCATTGACCGTGGATGACCAACATCTTCAGATGGGGTTTCATTAGTGGCTGATGTACTGACATCTATAAGCTTCATTGGCCGTGGATGTCCAACATCTTCAGATGAGATTAAATTAGTTGCTGGTGTACTGACGTCTATAAGCTTCATTGACTGTGGATGTCCAACATCTTCAGATGAGATTACATTAGTTGCTGGTGTACTGACGTCTTTAAGCTTGATTGACCATGGATGTCCAACATCTTCAGATAAGATTTCATTAGTGGTTGGTATACTGACGTCTATAATTTTCATTGACCGTGGATGTCCATCATCTTCAGATAAGATTTCATTAGTGGCTGGTGTACTGACGTCTATAAGCTTCATTGACCGTGGATGACCAACATCTTCAGATGGTATTTCATTAGTGGTTGGCGTACTGACGTCTATAAGCTTTATTGACCGTAGATGACCAACATCTTCAGATGGTATTTCATTAGTGGTTGGCGTACTGACGTCTATAAGCTTCATTGACCTTGGATGACCAACATCTTTAGATAATATTACATTAGTGGTTGGTATACTGACGTCTACTAGCTTCATTAACCGTGAATGTCTAGCATCTTCAGATGGGGTTTCATTAGTGGTTGGTATATTGACATCTATAAGCTTCATTGACCCTGGTTGTCCAACATCTTCAGATGAGATTTCATTAGTGGTTGGTATATTGACATCTATAAGCTTCATTGACCCTGGTTGTCCAACATCTTCAGATGAGATTTCATTAGTGGTTGGTGTATTGCAGTCGATAAGCTTCATTGACCGTGGATGTCCAACATCTTCAGATGGGGTTTCATTAGTGGTTGGTATACTGACGTCTATAAGTTTCATTGACCGTGGTTGTCCAACATCTTCAGATGGGATTTCATTAGTGGTTGATGTATTGCAGTCGATAAGCTTCATTGACCGTGGATGTTCAACACCTTCAGATGGTATTTCATTAGTTGCTGGTGTACTGACGTCTATAAGCTTCATTGACCGTGGATGTCCTGCATCTTCAGATGGGGTTTTATTAGTGGCTGATGTACTGACGTCTATAAGCTTCATTGACCGTGGATGACCAACATCTTCAGATGGCATTTCATTAGTGGTTGGCGTACTGACGTCTATAAGCTTCATTGACCGTGGATGACCAACATCTTCAGATGAGATTTCATTAGTGGTTGGTGTACTGACGTCTATAAGCTTCATTGACCGTGGTTGTCCAACATCTTCAGATGAGATTTCATTAGTGGTTGGTATACTGACGTCTATAAGCTTCATTGACCGTGGTTGTCCAACATCTTCAGATGAGATTTCATTAGTGGTTGGTGTACTGACGTCTATAAGCTTCATTGACCGTGGTTGTCCAACATCTTCAGATGAGATTTCATTAGTGGTTGGTGTACTGACGTCTATAAGCTTCATTGACCGTGGTTGTCCAACATCTTCAGATGAGATTTCATTAGTGGTTGGTGTACTGACGTCTATAAGCTTCATTGACCGTGGTTGTCCAACATCTTCAGATAAGATTTCATTAGTGGTTGGTATACTGACGTCTATAAGCTTCATTGACCGTGGTTGTCCAACATCTTCAGATGAGATTTCATTAGTGGTTGGTGTACTGACGTCTATAAGCTTCATTGACCGTGGATGACCAACATCTTCAGATGGGGTTTCATTAGTGGTTGGTATACTGACGTCTATAAGCTTCATTGACCGTGGTTGTCCAACATCTTCAGATAAGATTTCATTAGTGGTTGGTATACTGACGTCTATAAGCTTCATTGACCGTGGTTGTCCAACATCTTCAGATAAGATTTCATTAGTGGTTGGTATACTGACGTCTATAAGCTTCATTGACCGTGGATGTCTAGCATCTTCAGATGGGGTTTCATTAGTGGTTGGTAAACTGACGTCTATAAGCTCCATTGACCGCGGTTGTCCAACATCTTCAGATGAGATTTCATTAGTGGTTGGTGTATTGCAGTCGATAAGCTTCATTGACCGTGGATGCCCATCATATTCAGATGAGATCCCATTTGTGGTCTGTCTACTGTCGTCTATAAGCTTCATTGACCGTGGGTGTCCAACGTATTCCGATGAGATTTCCTTAGTGGTTGGTTTACTGACATCCAGAAGCTTCATTGACCGTAGATGTCCAACATCTTCAGATGGGACTTCGTTAATGGTTGGTGTACTGACGTCTTTTAACTTCATTGAGAATGGCTGTCCATCATTTTTAATTTGGGTTTCATTAGCGTTTTTTGGTCCAGCATTTATCATCTGCATTGTTCGTGTGTGTCGATCGTCGTCAGAACAGATCTCATTAGTGGTTGGGCTTGCGTAGTCCATAAGATTTATTGTATGTTTGTGACCAGCGTCCTTAGATCCAATTCCACTAGTCGACTGTCTTCTTTCTAGAGCAATTCTCTCCTTTACAGTGTGTCTCATTTCATCCAGATGAATGTCTGGTTCGAGTGCAGCTTCAATTTCCCACAAAGACTGAAAATTATCTAAGTTTCTGTTTTTTATGTTCCATTGAAAATGCATTTGTTTGTAGCTGTTAATATTATCTACCAAGGTCTTGAGAACTGCTTCTGAAAATACACAAGCATAAGTATACTTTTATATATAGTTATAACCTCTATTACCTATGTACAGTAACATATTTTGGATGTACTAATGTAAAATAAATCTAAAATAGAAAGGTGCAGGGATGGGCGGCGACATCGCTCCTGCAATTACATTAATTACTTTATAGGATTACAAATTGTAATTGTAACATTACATAGAATAACAATTTTTGCACTGACCTTTAACTCCAAGCTCTACATGTAAAACGGCAACTCAAAAATAGATAGAACAAAGATCGTTACGAGAAATGTTAGCTTAACGAGGTCGAAAGTATTACAGAATGCTCCTAGAGCATTCTGCAATAATATTGATATTGACCTGTATTTTGGTCTTATCGAGAGTGGCCGTTTTACACAGGTTTTATTGTATACCAGAACCCAAAATCTACACAGCATATTTAATTAGTGTCCCAGATTTGAATCATTTTCATCTTCAATAATGATTTTAATTTGTTTTACTTTGATCTTTGCATCAAAAGTCATAGAACAAGTCCAAAACCTGTGTTGATATTTAATTAAACATTTGGTGTGCAAAACATTAGACACCAAAAAGTAAGTGAGTATGATCAGGAAATACCACAATCACACACTGCAGGCTAACCCAGGGCACCATGAGGAAGAGCCACAGCACATTTATCGCAACAATACATGTGTAAGACAATAATAGCTAATCAACCAGTTTCTCTTCCTCTTTATGATGATTACAAAACAAGAATGGACACAAAGAAATGCATAACAAAACAAATACAAACACTGAACTCCCACAAACAATTGGAGGTACATTAAACAAAGATCAACAACAACAGAGCCACCGCCTTAGAACGGACAGCAGCCTAGGCCAAAGGGGCTTAAACGCAAATCTTCGCCCTAAATTCTGTTGTTATTAAAACACAAACTTTTTTAAGAACATACTTGTTTAGCTCATATGGAGGTTAATGCAATGTATCATCACAGAGAAACAATTACATCAAATTAACACAGTATGATAATACAAACAATTAATCTTGGTAGAGGTTCACCTAAGAACCGTGTGTGCAAAATTATTTTCAAATCGATATAATAGTTCAAAACGAGGCGATTATTAAAAAATTGCCAATATAAACATACCGTTTACTCCGCCTCCTAGTGGCTATATTTCTCAACCGATCAATATGATTGAAATATTTTGGTAGAGGGTTATCAAAGGACTATTTGAGCCGCATTATTTTCAAATCAGCTCATCAGTTTTTGAGGGGAAGATTTTCCTTTTTCCTTTTAGTTGCCATAACAACCAGAATTATGCATGTAATTAAAATCTTTGAACGAGAACCAATTATCTTTTCTTTAAGAACTGGTGTAATTTCACCCAGTAGTTTATGTATTGACAGATGACATATGGACGGACGGACGATGTACGACGGACATCCTATGATTATAAAAGCTCACATTGGGCTAAAATGTAAGCAGATTCGCAGTTTACAAGTTTACATTTAATAAATTGTAAGTAACCATAATCTTGAATTTTAAATGAAATGCCATATTTATGATTTATAAAACCTTTGTTGTAATCCATACACAATAAGTATAATGTCAAATAATAAATTGAAAGAGGGGTTCGTGCTATGAATTGAAAGCCAGTGTAAACATATATGACCTTGACTTTTGACCCCAAATGTTATATTAGCGACCTGAAACAGTTGTTGTAATCAATGAACCATAAACAATCAATTCACTTAATGTGAACACTCTCTTCTAAATAACTTAGGTTTGTCCGAAAGACAGATTTTAATATTATTTGACCTTAACCTTGTTTGATAGCTAAAAAAACTTTTGTTGTGATCTACATGCAATATGCAGCCTTTGTACCCAATATGGACCCCCTTGGTAAGGAAAGACAAAAAGAAAAGATAAACTCATTTAAAGTAAGACAGGACAGCTCAAAAGGTCAAATATCACTAAATTACAATTACAAAGTCAATTTCAAATATTTTTATACCAAACTTTGTGTGTTCTCACAAATAAAATATTTAAAACATATTGTACGGGATTTTATTCTGTCGCCTTGGTGATGTCCTAGGAGCGGGACGTGGGAGTGCTTGGGGTCAAAAACTAAATTCCATCCATCTGCCCATTATGCTATAACTCCTCACAAACCATTAGACGGAATCCAACCAACTTTGCTGTGTGAGCAACAGCACTCTTTTTTAGCCTGCCCTCTGGGGCCATGGGGAGGATCAAAAGATCAACTAGAACGTGCAAGGGATGGGGCGCCATCGCAACCCCCCCCCCCCCCCCCCCCCGCTAAAATGTTTGACCCCCCAGCACCCCCAAGTTCCACTCCAGGGGCAGGACACAGGCTACAGAATAAAAAATCCTGTTTTATATGTTTTATATCTTTTACTTGTGAGAACACACACAAAGTTTAGTGTAAAAGATCTTCTGAATTGACTTTGTTTTTGAAATTTAATGATATTTTTGACCAGGGGCGGGGCAAAAATTTGACGTTGCACGCTCCATTTATGTGGGTAACTCATACACCGAATTCGGTTGGCCAGCGTCCAATGGTTCAAAGGAGATAGCATAATGGACAGACGGGTAGATGGATTGTTGGGCTGATGGATGGACAGACAGAGGCGATTATAACATCCCCTTTCCTTTTTAAAAAAAAAGTGTGCGGATAAATATCATTAAATTTCAATTATAGAGTCTATTTCAGAGATGTAAAACATATCGAACGAAAATTTCATTCCGTGGCCGCAGTCATGTCTTAGGGGTTTTACTTTGGGGGTGCTGGGAGTTAACAAAAATGGCGTTGGGATTTGTGAAGGCGCCCCATTGACTGTGTGTTCTAAATCATTTTCTTTTTTTATCCCCACGCTTTTTAAAAAAGCGAAGGGGATATTGTTATCGCCTCCGTCCGTCCGCTATGCTATCTCCTCCTTATCCGTTAAACGAAATTTAACCAAATTTGGTGTGTGAGTTACTCTCTTGAATGGGGCGCGCAACGGCATTTTATTTGGTCCCGCCCCCTGGGGCCCTGGGGAGGGGTCAAAAGGTCAAATATCATCTATTTTCAATTTCAAAGTCAATTTCAAAGATTTTTATACAAAACTTTGTGTCTGTACTCACAAATGAAAGAAAAAAACATATCAGACGGGATTTTCATTCTATTGCCTGGGTCATGCCCTAGGGGTGGGACTTTGGGGTGCTGAGGGACCAAAAGCAAATTCCGTCCTGCTGTCTAATCCGTTATTGTATCTCTTCATAAACCATTTGACGAAATTCAACCAGATTTGGTGTATGAGTAACTCTCATGAATGGCATTTTTTTGCCCCCCCCCCCCCAACCGCTGGGGCCCTGGGGAGGGTCAAAAGGTCAAATATCATTCATTTTCAATTATAAAGTCAATTTAAAAGATTTTAATACCAAACTTTGTGACTGTACTCGCAAATGAAAGATACAAAACATATCAGACGGGATTATTATTGGCTATTAAAGTGATCTAAAGTGGCTTTTAATAAGTGATTTATCATCGTAAGGAATGTATTTCTCATATACAAAAGGTTTGTACTATTAAAATTTAATTGATATCGGAATCAAACAATTAAATAGCTCAAATGAGGGAATTTCTTCCGATAGAGGATATTTTTCGGTGGCATCGTCATGTGAGGTTACATAATCGGTCACCTAAATATAAACTTACTAATAGTAGAAATATATACTTACAGTAAGTAGAGTAGCTGATTTTGCTGGTTCGAGACGCGTCGGAGTCGCCTTTTTTCATGCAAATTATCTTTTTAAATCTATCTTCCCTACTATTGATATGCATCTCGGAAGTTTTTGAATTTTATCACGTTTTCCCCTTTTTTACCAGTTGTAGAAATCGTTGATAATGGATGTATCTGGTGACATATAGATGGGTCAGGTGCAAGTTGATTTACAATATTGAATATGCATTGGTCACGATAATAAAAATATAAGTTACTTACTTTCACAATAATATAAATATACTGACGGGCTTTAAAATCGCTACTCTAACTTCCAGTTATATATTTCCAAAGTCAGTTGAATTAGGCAAGGAACTTTATTTTTTTAGGTATACTTAATTCCTTGAGATATTATTTTAGCACAAACTTACAGGTTGTGAAATATGAATAGCCATAAAAGATCCTTAAAAATATCGGTGCCAAATTCGAGAAAATTAAGATTTAGATTTTATCAGTAGTGGGTGAGGTACCTGAAAAATAGAAACAATGACTTTTGACAAATAATGCTTATATATTTCACATTCTTTTCAAGTAAATGCTGAATATATCAGGTGTGGATGGTTTTCTGATATGTGTAAATTGAGTGGTAAAAAGAAAGCATATTCGTTTCCATGGCAACCCATTATCTCTAAATAATGGGGATGTGCCAACAAAACTATGCATATCTCCAAAGCAACATCCTATAATACTAAACTTGGTACCAAATTAATTCTGAGGTATTTAACATTTTCCAGACTGTTCGATATGCAAATTATCTAATTTGTATATTCATGAATATTTATGAGAACATTAGAAATCAGAGAAAAATTGCAGAGAAATTAAGGGGATATACTTACAAAATAATTATCCTATATCTCAGCTGCAAATTGAACTACAGGTCAAAACTTGATATAAAAATGATGCTGAGACATTGCTTCCTACTAAGTGGTACTATGCAAATTATTTATTTTTTTCAAGCTATGTTAATGAAAACATTAAAAATTCGAGAAAATTCTAAGAAAAACTAAGGGGGTATACCTACAAAATTGATTATATCTGGGCTACTAATTTCCCTAGATTACCAAACATGGTAACAAATTGATACCAAGATACGATTTTTTATCCTTTGGTTCAAATGCTAATAATTAGCTTTAAATATTCATGACTATTCATAAAAACGTTTGATATTATAGAAAAATCACGGAAAATTGAGGGAATATCCTTCTAAAGTTATTCATATCACAGAAGTTAGTTTCCCTGAATTTCCAAACTTGGATCTGAATTAATGCTAAGATAATTTCGTTTTATCCGTTAGTTCAACGTGAGAGTAATTTAATTTCGATGTTCATAGTTATAAAAGAGAACATTAGAAATCGTAGAAAAATCACATAAAAATTAAGGGGATATGCCTACAAATTTACTAATAGCTCAGCTGCTAACTGCCATAGAGAAGCAAACATGGTACCAAAATAATGCTAGAGCCTTACGAATAATCAAATTTTCTTTATTAACAATATCTGAGTTGCAAAATCACCAATATTAATATAAATTTAAGAAATGAGAAAAAATGTTGAAACTTTTATAGCGGTGTACCCAAATATTAATCCATGCCTCAACTACTTTAATACTTTGACTTCTAGAAATGGCTAAATGATTCCGCTCTCCCAACCAAAATGGCCACCAGAGCTCTAGATAAGAAATATCTAAAACAGCCTCACCTCCTGAACTACTGGTCCAAACTGGAAATAATTTTATACAATTTGCATTGACTTTCCTCGTGAGACCTTCTGCAATAACTCCACATTTACCAGTTCTGTTCTACTAGACAGAATGGCGCCAGACCTAAAAATAGAACTTTTTACACAGCATCTGATCTATTGATCCAGATTTAGAATCATTACAAAAATGTTTCTGATTGATCTATGTTCCTTATATTGCTCAACATCATTCAGTTATGCTTAACAAAAAGTCCTGCCGGGCTACGATCCAGGTGAACATCCCAGAGCCATCCTATCTTTGCCCTCTTGTTAAATATTATATGGAGATTCCCCCTTTCTGGCCATTTTCCCCGATTCATCCCATATTCTTTTTTAAAACAAATCCGATCTACCTACCTTATATTAATTTTCCATGAAATAGTAACCTCATATTTTTTGCCCAAGTAATAATCTGGAAAAGCGAATCCTTCAGAAGTAGAGAGAACCTACAAAAATAGTAAGTGAGTATGATCAGGAAACACTACAATCACAAACCGCAGACAACCCTATTGCATCGCGAGGAAGAGCCGCTCAACCATCACGAGACACCAGCAAGACAAATTTAGCAAATCAACCAGCTCTCTCTTCCCCATCAAGATGATTGCAATACTAGAATGGACATAAAGTGTACGTACAACAAAACATAGAACAGTTACAGACTCCCACAATGGGAGTAACAATAAATAAAAAGTCAACAACAACAGAACCACCGCCTTAGAACTGACAGCAGCCTAAGCCACCGAGGGGCTTAAATGCATTTTACTGGTACCAAATCTTCGCCCTAGATTCTGCTGTTGTTGAAGTACAAGAAATGTTCAGCTCGCATGGAGGCCATCTAACTAATGCAATGTATCATCATGGAGAAACACTCTAATCAAATTAACACACTATGATGAAACAAAGAAAAGGGCTCTTGACTCACAGATAGTCAGAGCTAAAGAAAACCCCAAGTTGAGCCACGGTGGGTCCAGCTACAGACAAGCACCAGGCCCCAACCCACCGATTAAAGCTCCACGGCTGAGCGGCCATTGAGCCCGAGGCCCAACCCACCGTAGTACAACCAAAGAGGAAACCACAGCCACAAACCGCGATTGGGTTCAAAACCAGGCACACAGACTGCCGCATGACACTCAAGCTACATCCAACCCTTATACAACGCCCCACCAAATTAAGAAAACTGCAGACTCAGTTTTATTGAGTCTGTTCATAAAAAAACTAATAGAATGTTCAACATCTCATACGCCCCCTAGCACCTGTTTACGCGGTATTCTGCTTTTCACCAGAACCCAAAAAAGACTGTAGGACCAGATGAATGTGAAAAATATCAACACTATATAGATGTAAAGGGAAAAGTTTTAGCAACTCCACACGGCACAACGACAGCTGTTGCGACCTCTTAATAATCTGGGGAAACGGATCCTTCGGAAATAGAGAGAAGCTACAAATTAAGAAAACGGCAGACTCGGTTTTATTGAATCTGTTAATAAGAACTACTTTCTATGGAATGCGCAACAATTATTACGCCCTAGCACTGCCTTAAGCGTTATTCTGCTTTCCATCAGAACCCAATATTCCTGAAGGACAAGATATGAAATATCAACACTATATATTTTGTATGTAAATGCTCCTATTTTTCTGCGTTTTTTCTTTAATTTCCAGTCATAAAGTCATATGAAAAATAAAATTACTTCATATGCATATTGACCCACAGGGTTTACGGGCTATGTCTTAGCATCAATTAAGAGCCAAGTTTGATAACTTAGGGCATCTAATAGCAGCGATATGATACTTTTGCATTTTGGTGGTCCAAACAAATAATTTGGCATACATTAGAAATTGTCATAGGGTGTACGGACTAGGTCTACTATCACAGGTTCCAAGTTTCTAGTTGTTGCTTACTTTTTTCTTTCCAATGATTTTCCTGTCATTTTTTCAAGTTTTCATAAATATTCATGAATATGCAAATGGGATGATTTACATCTATGGCAACCAGATGAACGAACTTGTCAAATTGTATTACTTATGGTATAGCAACATACAATGTAAAACATTGATGTTTTCGGCCAGAAATCAGTTAATCTAGGGGTATTTTTTACGATTTACCCGCATTTAAAAGTTCTCATTAATATTCATGAGTATTCAAATTAGAAAATTTACATATCTGACATGGAATAAAAAGCCCATGTCATAGCTTTAATTTGGTACCAAGATTAGTAGTCTAGACTAAATGGTTGTTTTTGTAAGTACACTCCCATTCAGGAGAATATCATTATGGATAACGATGGAAACCACGCGCTTAAGCATAGTCAGAATATTTTTTTTCCTGGGGACAATCTTTGGGAGGCATATCTGGGGTTCGAATGAACAATTTGACACCCATGGAATCTTGTCATGGGATAGCAAGTATATAATTAGATCCCAGGGTACCTGTAACATGATACTTTTTGTCAGTTTTCAGGGATTTCTTCATTTTTCGTTGTTTTTTTTCACCCCCCCCCCCAAAAAAAAAAAAATAAATAAATATCATTTCCCCACGGATTTTTTAAGACTTTCTCCTATTAAACATTACACCTTCCTGATACTTAAACTGTTAATAACACATCTCAAGGAATTAGTTGTGGGTCAAGGGTCTTTCTCGGTTAAATGTACTGGCTTAAATGTAAACTTCCTATGCTTTGACATGTCATCATGAAGTAACTTCGTCAGCCAACACTTAAATTCTAATTGCACAGCTAAACTTGACGATGTTTTAGAGATTTTAAGTCAACGAATGAGCGGGTACATACAGAGTAACGTCAAAAAAGCACTACTGCTGTATCAAAGACCTGCCAATCAAAATGAATGCATTTTCTTGATGACTAAGAAAGTTCACGGCACACATTTTATGCTTCTCAGGTTTCTAGGAGATCTTTCACTTATAAAATATTGTTAAATGAAACAGTTGAAACCTATCTTAAATATTTTACATTTTCAGTGATTTTTAATAATTTGAAGTGGACATTTTTTTCATTTGTTATTCACAAATACATTCTCTTTAATAAGCGATCAAATTAGGCCACTAGATGGACATGGTTTACCTCCCCCTACCCCTAGGGGAATTTTGTAGAACATATTTTTCGTAAAGCCAAATGTCTTGCAAGGATTTTGCAACATGTTAGCCCTCTGACAATGACAGCGTTAAGCTGTAACAACCTGTTATATACGTTACCCTACAAAAGATTTGATAATTAACTTTTTTTTAAGACTTCAGAAAAGTGCAAAAGATAAGGTATATACCCTTCAGAGCTCCAACTTAATAAAGCCAATGCCTCTGATACCGAAGCCGCATTTTTAGACTTGCATTTGTCAATTTCTAATGATATTGTTTCTACCAAAATTTATGACAAACGTGACGACTTTGATTTTGAAATTGTCAATTTCCCATTTTTAGATGGTGATGTTCCTCGTTCTACATCCTATGGAGTCTATATCTCTCAACTCATTCGTTTTGCTAGAGCATCTAGCTATGTTGCTGACTTCAACACTCGCAATAAATTGTTAACTCAGAAACTTCTGAAACAAGGCTATCGGTATCATAAACTTCGCAAAACATTTTCAAAATTTTATAGACGATACTATGATTTGATTTCTAAATTCCAAGTTGGACTTAAATCTCTCTTGCGCCAAGGACTTTCAGAACCTGATTTCTATGGTGACTTGGTGTATAAGTTGAAGAAGATTGTTGGCTCTAATAATTTTTCAGCGCAGTTCATTAAAATAATTTCCCATTATAAAAAGATTGGCTATAACATTAATGTATTGCAACAGACTGCATGCTTGGTAGTCAACCCAATCACGGTTGGCAAATTTGCTTTCCTCTTTAATTGCACGCCGGTGGGTCGGACTTCAGACTCTATGATGGTTCCGACTTAAAGACTTATCCATTGATGAGATGGTAGGGGCCTGATGCTTTGGCTGTTTGTCGGGCCCACCGGGGTTTACCTGTTGGATTTCTTTTGCTCCAGTATTCAGTTTAATTTACTGTTGAGTCCTTATCCTTGCTTTATCTCCTTGTTATATCTTGATTTATATGTTTTAGGAGATGATGCATTGATAAGTTAGGGGTCTTTCATGCAAACCAAATATCTATGTGTCTGGATCCACATCTGAATTAAGGGTGAGGTTGGCGCCGTTAAACCGGTTTAAGCCCTCCAGTAAAATATTTTACTGACCGTTCCAAGGCGGTACTTCTTTTGTGGATCTTTTATGTTTTTGTTCTGTCTTGTGTTTGCTATGTTTTGTGTGCGTCTGTTTATATGTGCTTTGTGGTCACCTGCTGGGAAAGGGCTGACCTCTTGGCTCTCGTTTGTGGTGTCTTCTGTGAGTTTGTCACTTTCCCATTGGTATCCTGGGTCAGGTGTGGTACTTGATTGTATCGATTCCTGATCTTTGCACCATTACTTACTATGATTTCCAAATTGGTTATATAGTCCAACTAAAGTATTACTGGGCCACAGATATTGACATTTAAAAAGAAAAATAGTCCCCCCAGAGTAGTACATGTTACGTTTTTTCCCCATTGAATCCCCTTTTAAATGAAAAATGAATCTAATATAGTTTGTTTTAAATTTTATTGAAACCAGTTTATGTTCATTAATTTAGTATTACATAAAATAATTTTATTTATCTTTGCAAAACTGCAAGCATTATGTTCCTATCTTGTATACTTTTTGAGTTATTAGATGTTGAACATAGTAGCCCCATATCACACAAAAATGTCAAATGTAATTCTCTAGGCCTTGCGCCGGCTATAGTACCCCCTCCCCACAGGGGGAATTATGTACACTATGATTTCCAGATACTAAATTATATAAGCCACAAAATGAAATATGTTAGTTCTCTGAGATCGGCAGCGTTAGCGTGTAACTGCATGTTACGTACGTTACCAGCAAAATAACATTAAATTTCCTGGTAATGTCTCCAACATGTCATATTCACACTTTATTAAGTCTGGCACAGGTTTAAGGACTTCTTATAACACAGTTACATAATTTTAGCATTTACTTTATAAATATCTTGAGTTTTTGCCATTGTATATGTTACTTTGTGTTTCATATGTTTTTTCCTAGTATCAGTATGGCAGTTATTGAATATACATGTTTTACATCCGTCAATGAATATAGCAAATCTATAAGGCTGCGAATCAAAAAATTTGACGTTTCTAATTATGGTGAATTGCACTATTTTACAGCCCAGGTTACATACGTTACTATCCTAATACAACCAACTTTCAAAATAAGGTCTCCAACACAACCTGCTTGTATATATTTGCATGCTGACACAGGTCTATGTACTTCTTTTTACTCTGGCTCATTTGCTGAGGAGGTAACTCAAAACATAAATTAATACATAAACTACCATAAACCCTCTTTTCTTTAATGGATGCATCAAATATAGTTAACATAATACTCATAGAAAGTTTGTAACATACAGTGCAATATGTGAGTAACAACTTAAAAGATCAAAGTGAACCCAACAGGTAGAAGCCATAGAGCTGTTTCATGCCAAGCTAGTAACTCTTCGCATGTTATCCAAGGGTTTTAAGAGTTTTCCAATGCAGCTTATTTATCCTCTATCAGATTTATCTTGCAAGGATTTTGCAATATGCTAGCACTCTGGCAATGACACCATTGCCTTGTAACAGCCAATTACATATACTACCCATCAACATCTTTGATAATTTTAGTAAATGACTACACTTCTGAAAAGTGCAAACCATAAGGTAAGATTTCCAAATTGGTTATATCATCCAAGTAAGCTATTTTTGCATCACAGATATGAACCTAAGAAATCAAAAATTCAACCCAAAAAGTTATGTAATAACTATGTTATATTTATTCATTATTCCTATCTAAATGATTTATGAAACTAATACAGTTTGATATTTTTTAAATGTGAATGTGCTTACTAATTCATTTTGTATTAAAGAATGTTTATGTACCTTTTGGAAACTGCAAATATTATTTTTCTATCTTTTATCAGGTTTGAGTTGCTGAGTTTTGAACATGGTAACCCCATATCACATAAAATGTGAAATATAATTCTGTGGCATTTTTGTTTGGGTACAAACAAAAGTTTTCTTTCACCCACAGGTACTCGATTTCCTTCCCATTTATTTTCCACACATTTTGTCCATATCTGGAAAGCCTCACTTGTTTTCATGGGAAATACTTGATAGTTCAATTTTTGTATGTACATCTTAAGCAAAGAAAAGCAGGATGGAAGTAAGCTCATGTTCATGCCATTTGAAATAGTCAGTACTTTTTTCAGAAACATGCCAACTACTGCAGCTAATTCACATTTATATAAATAGCACATATTAAGGCTTCATAGCACTGATGAGTGCCTAGAGCAATTTTTTGTTTGTTTTCGTACCCTGCTTGGAATGTAGATGAACTAGTGGGGAGGGGTTCTCTATCAGTTTGATAGGAACAACCTTTCCGTGGTTCTAACACATTAGCAAATTGGTAGTGTCAAAATCTGTTAAACAGTGTATGACTTCAGATCTCTTTCCCCATATTCTGGCCAATGTTGTTGACATTCAGAAGGAGCCCCTTATGTTGTATAGACCAGCGTTGAGCAAAACATCCAGGTTATCCTCTGTGAGAATGTTTGAAATACTTTATAGACTGCTGCTTATACGTTGTATATATGTATCAGTAACAAAATCAACATGCCCTGCCTTTAGTGCCTGGTTGAATACTGTTTCCATCAGACCCTTGAAGGTGACAGGAAAAGCTATTGTGCTCTGTAGTATGGCATTACCATCAAAGTTGTGTGCAGCACTACTATACATTGTCAGTTCTGGTGGAAATTCTATCAGGAGTTGACAGTAACCATGGTACAGGTCCCAGAAGGAACAGCAGTGTCAACTCAAGGTCAAAATTATGTCCAATAGAAAGAAGGTCATGCTGGCAAAAGACGCTCCTTTAAGCTCTCATCTGGCTGATAACCTTTTTGTAAATTGGACATTTTCTTCTTGACCTCGCAAGCCTCAAAACTTAATTAGCTTGTAGCATTTTATGGGGTTGTGAAAGACAGAATTTCAACTAAACGTGAGTCACTGAAGTCTGCAACAGCGTTCCTGCTAATGGCATCAGCCTCAATAAGATCAATATATTGAGCTCTAATGTGATGAGTAATGCACCATTCCATCTGTAGTACAAAGCGTAGTTCTAGCTGCTGAAGCCTTTAACACCTTTTTTGACTTGGCACGGGGTAAATTGTTTACCTTATAGTTATGTCAAAAGCATATCTCAAGCAAAGAACCAATGAGTGTGACACACTAAACCCATTTTGTTCAAGAAGTTCTTTGTATCTGCGATATGATACAGACAAATGTATGAGTGTAATCAGTTACACAGGTATATATTGTGCGTAGTTGTTGTGAGTGTATGCAATGAACATTGGGAACAAGGCATACAAATAGAGCTGACATGCAATTCAAAGTTGTTTCCTTATAGCCCTAATCAGTGTCAACACCATCTGAATTATATACATATACCTTGCCCAGAACTGAGCTGTTTCTTGTGACTGTCTTTCAGAACTTCCGCTTTGAGTGCATGGTGTCTACTGTTTGTATGAACAAACAGCGATGGTTGATAGATCACATTATAAAAATAGTTTAAATCACCATAAATTAATAAGGAACTTCAATTTATTTCAGCTTTATAAATATCTAAATTCTCTGACAGACTATATGCATGTATAGTCAACAACTGCTATACAGATACTCAGAATAACTATTGTATCATTTGGTAGCACACATAACAGTTAAAGCTCAAGGCATTTATTAAATGAATACTTAAAATAGGTAAACATTGTTAAAAGAAGTTCATAAACCTGTGCCAGCATGCAAATAAGAATAGACAGGGTGTGTTAGAGACATTAACTTGAATGTTTGATGCTATTTTGAGGGTAACATACGTTACATGGGCCTGAAAAATAGTGTAAGCGACCATAAAAAAAACTTTAAATCATTTAAGTAGCAGCCGTGTAGATTAACTATATTCTGTGACAGATGTAATACACGTATGGTCATAACATAACATACTGATACTCGGAAATAACGCAGGAAACACTAGGTAACGTATACAACAGTAATAACTAAAGATATTTATAAAATCAATGCTAAAAATACGTAACTGTGTTATTAGAAGTTCATAAACCTGTGTCAGCATGCAAATATGTATGGACATGTCATGGTTGAGACATTATCAGCGACGTTTAATGCTATTCCAGGGGGTAACGTATATAACATGATGTTACACGTAAACGCTGCCACTCTCAGGGGGCTTACATCTTTTATTTTGTATCTTACATTATGTTGTTTTAGAAAATCATGGTGTACAAAATTCCCCCCTGGGGGGTCTATAGCCAGCTCAAGGCCTAAATTGTTTGCTCTGCATTCTTTTCTAGACAAACATTAACGCTGCAATCCTAGTGTAGCGTTTTTAAAGCTCGTCAGTATATTTTCACAAGCGATGAAGATATGTTTAATCTAAGGTTGTGTATGGCTAACATGTACATGTTAACCTACCGTCAGCATTCTCTGTACTGTGCAAATGCACAATCTACTTTGAGCATGCTCATTTGTAGGTACAGAAGCTTGGATTTCGCATGATGTACCATTTTTTTTTCTTGAAACGGATTTGATGGTTTCGAGATTATCCATCTGACCTCGACCTTTGAAAAGGCACTAGCAAATCAGGGGCATTTTTTCCACTATATAATTATATACTTGAACTTTATGAAGCTGGTGAATTAGGGCGGTGCTATGTTAACTGCACATACCTGTTGGTGCAATTTTGGTAGAGGGCATTTTGAGGAACATATCTTTGAAATTATTTGAGTATAGGAGATTCAGCGGATGTGGTTTGAAGATGTTTCTAATTTAAGCGCGGGTGGTCATTATTTTCAGTAGAGCATAAACAATTTAGTGCTATTCCGTAGATTAACCACACCTAGGCCAACTGACAAAGCTCCGGACTGAGAGCCACTTGGGTTAGGTAAAGCCTGTCTTTTTTATTAACCCTTGCTACAGATCAAACATCACTGTGGCAACTGTGTTATTTTTGACGAGTAATGTAAAGATATAGCATTCATAAGATTCATTAGAAGATGAGGCGATTATTTCCATGCAGCCTCTGCAGTTTTGAAAAACAACATTTTTGGGAACGTTTGTGTGAAATTATTTTTGTTATGGGTCAGTGGTTCAGAATAAGTTGTTGTTTTAAGATTCATTTTGCTTTAGTACTGGTGGCTGGCTAAACCGTTCAACATTCCGTATCGGTTTGTTCAATTTTGGTATCTAGAGAGTTTTGAGGAACATTTTCTGTGACATTATTTGGGCCACAAATTTTGAGAGTTGTTTTAATATATGATGGCAATTTGTTATCAATTGAGCAATAATATTTGGTAGAGGTGTATTATGAGGCACATTTCTGTGAATTCCGAGCTAGTATCAAAACAGCATGAAGACATAACTAATAAATTTAAATGAAAAAGTAGCAACGCATTATATAACATGTAATAACATGTTATGCGTTTTCTTGTTACTATTATTTTATATTTCCAGTTTTCACATGATTTGCATGAATAGATTATGAAATATTGGATCCAGGCTCATTGTAATGAGGTAGGTATCAACTTACCTTCTCCATAACTTAATTTGTTATGTGACGATCGCACATTTTCCGCTGCCAGTGCATATGCTGTAAACAAAACAAAAAACGCTGTTATATTAAAATACAATCACAGAAAATACGTCATATGTATAGGCGGCAACTTTAATATTCATATCTGGGCGTGGTTTGGCTATTTCATCTGCTAAGGAAGGGAACTCAGGTTTTATTTATAATTTGGTCAAGAGTTAATAAGCTTTTTGAGCCGCGCAAACGCGCGTGCATTTCATGAAAATCCTAACCGTATGCACACTGAACTCACATTTATTAATCCTTAAAGCGTATAATCGCAAAGTCTATTAATCAGCACGGCGTGATGCCGTGCTAATGAGAACTAAATGCATGAGGCTTAGACAAACAGAGACTATTTCACTAACTGGGCGTGTGGATAGTCCTAGGCAAAATGAGCTTAAAAAGTTTCTTCTTCGAGAGGCATACACGCCCCTACTTATGCCAGAGGACTCACGTGCGCAATATTGTTGCTAATATAATACATTATTAGAACATCACATTGTTAAAAGATGGGGGTTTGTGGCCAAGCTTTAAAAAATAATCATAACATATTTTATGTCAAAAATGGGTGCATTTCAAACTGTGGATTTTTCTGGGCATATGTTTAGCATAGTGAAGCTTTATCTACATATGTAAGTGTTATAGAAACGTGATGTTAGCTTTGCCCTCCGTGACTGGCTGTGAATGCCCGATATTAAAAGATCTACATGTCTGCTATGGCATATCACCGTCGTAAAATCGACTTTTGAGTTAATATCTGGTATGCATTACTCAAAATACTACATTAAAAGGTGGCAAGCTGCGAATGGCTACAAATAACCCGTCTGTGGATACATCAAGTCACCTTTGATAGCCAAGCCATAACAATGATTGGTATTTCAGTATTTAGCGATAGAATAATGATATTTTCTAAACTTAAACATTTTTTGAAAACATTTTGCACATGGCCAGTTCTAGCCTGTCTTCAGGTCCTGTATTAAGACATCTAACTGAAAGTTCTATAACTACTACAGAGATAAATATATGGTACTTTATTACTTTCTCATTGCTCAGAATACAGGGCCTGTTTGAATTACGTTTTGGAAGCAACCTGTTTTCAGGCAGCCTATAATCTGTGATTATAATCTGACCTATCTAGCAGACGGTCACAACCAGTTATAATGTGTACTGTCTCAGAGATTAATTATTTTACAACTGGCTCTGCTGATTCGTATTTTATTGCAGAACCGTAACTAAAGTTGAGGGTCAGACTTTATTTTCGGCTGTTAACTCTTTGCACGCTGTGTTATTTCTTATGACTTTTTTTGTTAAACATTACTTAAATGATAAGTAAATCTTCTAGAAAAACTATCAAAGTTTGAATCCAGATCAGGGATGTTCTGTCGGTTCTGATCTGGATTCAAACCTTTTGCAAAAGGTTATCAGCAGACAACGAAGTAGGATAATTATGCAAATGCCTTGTTTATTTAAATGAATGCTCCCTCTTCAGTTATTGCACCCCCTATATATCTGTGATGAAAATATGCATTTGGAAATAAAAAAAGCAAATGTGCCTGTTAATAAGGATGCTAATAAATGACAACGAGGGATATCAAATGTTTTAGAATACTGTGTACAGCAGTCCTGAGTCGAATCGCTTCTCAAAGATCTATCGGACAAAATATTTCAGCTACCTCTATAATCATACGAATGAGCAGTGAAAACACTGATGAGACTGTTCCAATGAGCAGGCTAGAGTGACCCTTCTTTGGTCAGTGGGCACCTATTGAGGAGGGGGGGGGAATGGTAATATATATTGGACTGTGATCTTTTGTACAAAGCTGTACAGATATTTTTTGCGCACCTTGCCAACTTTCAAATATACACCGTCTGATCAGGGACTATTTGTTTGCATTTCAACTAATCATTAATTCCACGGTACATCTATATGAGCTACAGATAGCAGTGCAGGTATTTTCAATAAGATATTTGCGGTATAAGAAGGAGATTCTGATTTCTCATTGTGTCTAGAAATAGATGTCTGCATTTAAAGAAATATCAGTGCGTCTAGTTATTTCACCTTTTTGAGACCCGATCAAATCTCAAATCGTCCCTAAACATTCGTATGTCTCTATTATTGGAATCAGATAAATGAGACTTACACAAGTAGTCCCAGTCGAAAGTTACACAGTTTCAGGGCTATACACATAATCATTTCATGGAAAATGTGTCTTTGACGGTCAAATAGAAATGCATTTCTATTATACAATCTGTTTTATTTATAATAAGTTATATCTTATTAAATGTATTATTATTATTTAGATCTAATTATTGGAACCAGACTAAAATAATTCCTCTTAAATTTACACAGACTGTCAGTCTAACTGGCCTTTTGAAAAGGTCCCTGGCTAAACGTTTAATATATCTACATATATTACATGTAACACTTAAAACCGACAATTGTCTATTTGGACACCGATGTCATAGTTTGGAAATCATATTGGTCCAAGTTTTAAAATTCAATGCGAAATTCTTTTATTACAGCCAACTTTATCAAAACACAGACAAGCTTTCCAGGTAAAGGTTACTGATAAAGCGTATTCATTTGATATGGCGACCCAATTATGATGGCCGTTTTCCACCCAAAGTTAGTCTATGATAAGGGCTATCAGTTTGAAGAACCCATTAAGTGATGTATTGTTACCTGATTAGTCAGGGATCATTTGCGGAAACATTAAATATCAAATAATTATTAGATAATTAACCACTGCTGGTCAAATTCGTTTTGGTTTATCTCATGAGAAGTACTGGGGTAATTTTACATCAAATGTTGATTCCAACACAATTCAGGCCAGCATTCACCCTTTGCATGCTGGTGCTATCGCATCTAGTTTAGACCAATATAGTAAACGCACTACATCCTGCCTGAAGTGAATTCAAATTGTTTGATACTAAAGCTGCTTCTGAAAATATTTAAAAAGTTAATTTTAGAAAATAATTCGGATGACAACAGTAGCAAAGTTTCCCAGCATGAACCAGTACTGAAATTTCTATGAAGTGAGAGTGTGGACTACTTTTCATGTTGCTTTATGTCTGCATTCAACTTTTTTTTCAGTCATAACTTTGAGGGAAAAAATGAAAAAAAATTCAGCAGACGACAAAAGCATGCTTAATTACCAATCATGCAAAAAGTATCACCTTGCACCATGACACAAAACGCATGAGCCGTGACATGTGATTTCCTACAATGTGTCATTTTGACAAGGGTAGACTCAGACTCCTTTTAAGCTTAGAAACTCCAAATGCTGTTCAGTTAGTAGCTTAACTGTCATTAAATATTTAAGCGACTAGGAAATGCTCTTATCAGGCCTGGCAGATGCTCATACTGATCAGAGCCTTTGCTGGTTGGACATACCACATTGTTGGAAATCTCATTTCGTGGCTAATTTTATCATTTAAACCATAAAATGCCAGCAAAATGACTATGTTTATGATTAACATGAGTATAGAGGTAAACAGTGTATGCCCAGATCAGACTGCTCCCACAGATGCAGTCTTACCACAGGAGCAGTCTGATCTTGATCTACTCTGTCGATGAGGCTTCAAAAACAGTTTCAACAGATGACAAAAGCAGATGATCTTTAAAATGTTTGTAGTTTTCAGTTTACGATTTTCATAAAATGCATGCAGGTCTGCGCAGCTCAAACAACGGATTAAACAGGTTGACTCTTAACATAATATTATCAGATCTCCCTTCATGGGCATTGGAATTGTCAAATAACGCCCAGATATGAATAATAAAGTTGCCGCATATATGCAGTGACCAAGTAGCTTAATAATGGAAAAAGTATGGGAAAGTCCGTTTTATATTAGCCACACATTGAAATTTCTAAGGTTTAATATAAGTTGTGTTTGTCTTAGAAAATGGTGCAGACCCTGGTGAAGCGCCAGCTTTAGATGCCTATATTTTGTGAAGCATATGGCTCTCCACATACTCCACAGCAAACATTGTTTGCTTTCTCATCTGCTAACGTAATTTGACAATTGCAAAGATTAACTATTTTTGATGCATTATGTCATACATATTGAACAAGTATAGAATCACATATTTTTAAGGGGCTGCCGGTCATCATTTCTATAAAATGAGGTATATTTCTGTTTAGGTATCTTAGTAAACAATGCAGACCAGATTGAATTCCACAATATTCCTTTTCCTCAACGGCTCAATCACAGCTGAGCATTATTTCTGGAGCAATGATTCTGGGCTGATGTATATATGACATCAATTTGTCCGTAAGCTGAATTTATGAATATACTACATGTACCTTTATTGATTGATTTGATTCTTTATGTCCAAGAGAACATTTTTTCTTCAGTTATGTCCTGACGTGTCGTCCTGGGTTGAACCAGTACTAAGCAAGAATTGATGTGTCTTGCTCAAGGACACAATGCAGTGACGCCGGTGATGCTCGAACTCGCAACCGCTTGAATTGGTCTCGGGTCAAACACTCTAATATTGAGCCACTGCGCTCCCATACTGAATTATGTTTTTTTTTGATTTCTTGAAACTGCATCAAGGCGACCGAATGAGAAACATAGATCACCGTTGCTTGTGCAGGCTGATCAGAGCTTAAGGACTTTAACAGCCATGGTACACGCAGGCATGTCAGACTTTTACTACTTCGGGATGGCGAGCAGGACAGATCATCATTCCTCTGCAAATTTTTCTTTAACATTTCTGATTTTTGGCTGTCTGCTATCTAAAAACTCCCAAACTCACTTTTTCATCTATTTCACTCTGGGGATAAAAGGTTTCTATGAACACAAGTTAAGTCATAAATTCTGATAATGGAGCTAGCGATTTTATATGGGCCATTAGCATGACAGCGGAACTAAAGGTCCCAGGAATTCCTGGGACCAGCTCTGCAGACTTTACAAGCTCTGAGTTTGAGCAAAGAAGGGAGATTATGCAGAGAAAATTTGTGTCCAGTAGAAGTAGTTTTCCTTGAACTCAGAGCCTAGGCCAGGCTAACACAAAGTGGAATACTCTTTGCATGCTGGTAATTTCGCAGTGCGGAAAAATGTGTGGTAATGAGTTAAACCTAGTCAACAGTTGTTCAGTTATGTAAGGATGGGTTGAACCAGCACTAAGTAAAAGGTGGCTGTGTCTACTAGTGCTTTGCAAACTGTTTAGATCCAGATCAGACCCTAACACAATGTCGGGCCTCTGTTTTCCACTCTGATGCCCGTTTGCACGCCCGTTTTGTGCTTCACCAATAACGCTTTTTGTTTACTTATACGTTTATATGACGTGAAACATTTATCGCAATGACGCTGAGCGCGGGAATTTGGAGTTTTGCCTGTTCCAAAAACTCAGTTATGTCTGAAATAATTCAAAATAACTGGAAAACCAGCCATGTTCGGTAAAATTGAAAATGGACACTTGACTGATAAATATGAAATATAAATACAGTCGAATCTCGTAATTTCGAAGTCAAAGGTACTGGAGATTTAATTTCAAATTATCGAAAATTCGAATTATAGGAAGCTTGTGACACTGTGACAACAGGGACACAATAATTACAATTGGTGTTAGCTTTTACGCCATTTCTTCGTCAATCTAGGCATTCCCTTACACTTATATAGAAACTAGTATGAACATTTGTTGATGTAGTCAAATCAATTTCAATTTCCATCACTTCAATGAGGTCGAGTCTTTGATATGGCAGTTCACTGTCACTTCTTTTCTTGTATACCAATGTTTTAAATCAAGTATCTCATTACGCACAATGTGCAAATGAATGTTGGCGGAATAAGAGAGTTACTGTATGTGTTTTGAGTCTGTTCGGGAATTTAATCTACTCGGTAAAGCTTGTGGATTATCGTCCCATATAGATGGACAAACAATACATGAAACTTAAACTTGTATCATGACTTAGCCGCCTTTCCTTTGATCTATGCTGTTCATTTATTTCGGTAATCGACAAGATGGAGGAGCTTCAAACTGTATTCTTTTTTTCTAGATTTGGAAGTTGTTTAAGATATACAATAACTTCCCGAAACTAGGGCTCAGTTTTGAAATTTGCTTCCTCTGAAAACACATCGGGTTGGTGGCGATCGCGAATTCACTTTAATGTTTATCGATCTCCAAAACGTGTACTTTTACGATCGAAAACATCGTTTTAGCGATTGGAAATGCAGTTTGTTTTTTTAAAAAAAATTGCAATCTGTTTAATTCTGACTGTGGTCTCATCCATGATTTTATGGAATATTATAGAGTATATCAAGCCTTAAACATTGCTATATCAAAAGAAAAAATACAAAATAAAATTTAATCCTTGTCCTCTTAGATAAATTAAATTCGCACATTCACTTCTGTTTTCCAGTCAGTTCAGTTGCGCAATTTCAATTAAAATGGTGGATTCTGAGGCTTCATGGAGAACTGTATATTCTGATCAAATGACTCCGTCAGAAGCTAGCTGATCTGGATCTACGTTCTTTTATAACGAGGACACATTTGCGTTCGGCAGGTTAAGGGTTAATTCATTAGAAGAGCCAAATTGAAATACAAATATGAAGATTTTTTTCTGGCATATCAAGGTTTTAGACTGGAGCCTTTCTAGAACATTTCTAACAATATCCATTCAAGAAATTTCAGAAACCCAAAAGCCTAGAAATCTCGACCAATAGTCTACACAAATGAACTGGCCACTAAGCCATAAACCTTGAAACATTTTGCTTTGAATTGTCAAGGATTATTAACAATGACTTCAATGGATAGGATGAACATTCCCAGCTTTAGAGACCGTTAGACAATCTCATGCTCCAGCGTAATTCCCCGACAGTCAGCGACAAATTTTACAAAGATGTATATGCTTGTATATGTATGTGCACATATTTTACTATTTTTCTATTTACTGGTCTGATACCAGTAAATAAGACAGTCAGTGAAATTTTACTGGACTGATACCAGTAAATAAGACAGTCAGTGAAATTTTTTGCAGAGGTGTATATGCTTGCATATACAATGTTTCTATGAACATATTTTACTATACTCAACTAAAAAAAGTTAAGGAAATTGTGTTTTAAGGGGCTATGACTAAACATTAAAACATTTAAAGACATTTAGATTTCACAGTATTATAATGTGTTCATTTTTCTTTCGATGGATGCTTTATTTGTATTTGTAACACCTATAGCGGCTTCAAAAATCAATGTAAAAGTTGACTGGTCTTCACGCCATTTTCCGCAAAATTTCAATATTCGGATCAAACTTGGGTATACGTGCAATAACGTTCGCCATGTCCCTCGGGAGATGTTTAAAACAGATCTGGTGGTTATATTGGGAAACTTGATGAGCCAATCGTACATGGATGAGGTGTTGAGGCCTGTTGTCCTGCATTTCCTGTGCCAGAACCAGTGCAAGTACCGAGCCTGGGATGACAATGCCAGAACGAATCAGCAAAATGTCTTTCATCAGAACAATGTTATGCGCATTAACTGGCCAGTACAACAGACATGTCTACAACTGAACATGTGAAGAAAATTTTGGACAGAGGGTCTGACACATAATACTGGCACTAAGAAACCTCCAGGCCCTCAATGTGGCATTACAGGAGGATTCGAGGCTTTTTTCTAGGCACCAAACCACCAGAATTATTCGGAGTATGCGAAACCAGTGCAAGTCCTAATATAATATAAATATAATTTGCGGCTGACTGGGGCACACTCGTTACTGAAGGCATACTCATATTCCAAACGAGACATATAAGGCTATCGCGTTAATTTAATGTGCAATTCTAAGAAATTGTACTTCAAGTTTTGAAAACTTACAGCTTAATCATGTGTTTTTTGCCAAAAGAGGGAATACTCTGTAGACTCGTTTTTGTGAAAAATGACTTTGACCCCTAGGTTTATTGACACAGTGCCACAAGAAGGATATTAGACTAGCAAACTAAAGGAAGCATCTTTTTCAACCGATGAAATGTATCTAAATAAATAAATAAAAATTAAATAATTGTTTGCTTTGGTGTTCTTTTGTTCCATGATTTTCTGAGGTTTCTTTAACTTTTTTTGTTGAGTATATATTTTTATTTACTGAACCAGGTCTGATACCAGTATAGGCCAGGTCATAGAAAGCGTTTCAGAGACACGTTATGAAGCAGATTGATAGCAAGATCGGACGAATCACAGGATTTCATGACGCATTTATTCAAGTATGCCGGATGAACCCACTGTGCTCATATCAGATAGGTAAGTATGCATATGCATGTCACCATGACTGGTAACATAATAGTGTCTAGCTCATGGACTATAACCATGTAGTATTTCAGAATTGCATAAGTCAGCTATAGCATGAGACGTTCTCTTTCAAAGTCCATTAATACATGTATAAAAGGCCTACATTTTTGTTATTTTCATCTTCTTAATGTCAACAGATATCCAATTTACATGTAAACAAGATGACTTGCTAAATGCTAGTAGTTTCTCCAAAAAGCAAGCAAAATAAATTTTATATTTAGTTGTTAACCATTTGTATACTTGTGGTTCCTAAAGGTGTACTTTGGGAAACAGTAATGATCCAGAATAATGCAGCATCATGGCGGCATTTCATCATGGTCTACAGTGTTTGCGAAGACAAATACGATCTTCAACTTCATTTTTAGAGGAAGTCTTATAATTTCATTGTTGACCTAAAATGCTGACTTGATCTCTGTATGGAAGAAAGTACATGCTATGAAATGGTTATTTAACTATCGCAGAGATTTAGTAGTATGTTATGTTTTTGTTGTTCTTTTCGCACTTTTCATTAAATATGATTTTCAGGTTGACGCTGAAAGAATGATCGTTAAACGCACGCGAGAAATGTTAAGAAATATATGCGTCGATGGTTTAAAAAATGTATGGCACGATACCTCTTCCGTAGAAAATAATTGCCAATTTTTGTATGTTACGGTCAGCTTAACTTATAGACAATGTTCTTAATTACTAAAAATAGCTGTGGATAAAAGGTAGCTGTTTCTGCTGGAGGCAAAAGAATGTAAACATTACTAGTAATCTAATGCCTGAACATAAAGGATAATTGAACTCTTTCTTTTTAAAGTATTTAAATAAAGTGCACTGATTGAAAATAAACTGTGGACCAGCACAGGCCATCTTATTTGTGTTTACTATATTCTACAGTACATCAATATTTCGGAAATTTATTTTGGAAGTGGTCTGTTTTAATGACATTTGCAGTTACAATGTAGTCGCTTGCCTGCTAGCGGCGACTTTGTCGTCTGCTGATAATATTTGTAAACAATTCCGACCCTGGCCAGGACCATCACACTATCGGTCCTGATCTTGATCCCAAATGATTTTGTTTTTATAATATGTTGAGTTTGAAAAAAATCAGTAGACAACGAAAAAGCCTGAAAAATTACCCAGCATGCATAGATTAAATCTGCCATTCAGATAAATGTGTTAAATTCTAAAGAAAAACTAGTTGCAAACATGTTTAAAAATGCAGATAAAGTGTCTTTTAAACATGCATCAAAATGATAGTGATGAATAGCACTGTATACTCAGGTTATTTTTAAGCATTACACACAGGGACTCATCATTGAATGACTGCATTTGAATAGCAAATCAATAAACGTATATGAATGAAATATAATTTTACTCGGATACTTAGAAGTATTTTTTCACAGGAAAATATCCTTTCAGTGCCCTGATATGGAACTAGACTTGTGCAGTCTATTCAATTAGGTTATAGTCCTAGATTCTCTATCTTTAGAACTGATTTTCCAAAGAATCTGATGTTTGAATCTGGAAAGAGTGTTTTTGATATCTGAGAGGGAAGTGAGATTTTTTCTTTGGTATCAGGTTTCAGATATAAGATTGCCTATATTCTTTGGACTGATTCCAGACTACATTGATACCAGTCAATATATTCCATCTTAAGGGGTTTATTTGAAAAGCTTACTGATACACAGTATATATATGTGATGCATTTTGCTTTTCAGCCCTAAATCTGAATGCTTGATCAGTAAAATGGCTGCGCCTAATAATAAGAAAACCACATGCATAATTTGTTCGACAGCAAAACGAAACACCTTTCTACTTGCAGTTTAAATTGGTTCTTTTCATATATCCACACAATGAAACATACATGAACATTCTGAAAATCGAATCTGATAATGGTAGCATTCTACTAAATATTCATGAAGTATGGCCAAGTCCTTTTTGGAGAGGAAATAGTCATCAGAAAACAAAAACACTGTGGATCATATCATTGGTCATATTCCTTTTGCTTCATTGGAAGGTGATAAGAGGCCAGATAAAAAAAAAAAAAAATCAATAGAGTTTGAACATTTTATGCCCTAAGCAGGAGAATAATGTTTCAATTTTTAGAGTACCCCCTCTGATGAAAATCATCTGTTTATTTGCTTCGGACTAGGGGGTTCCCCAACTTATTTACACCTGACTAATTTTTGAGATGGGAAACCTCCATGTTTTTCATCATAAATCAAATAAGCTATGGCAGGATTTTCAAATAAAAGACTTTTGTCAAAATTGTATGTGTGAATAGATTTTGAGAATTGATTACTTTACTGCTATTTTGCACTGTCGTCAATGGAGAAATATTTAGTGGAAAGCCTCCTTAACTTACACTCATATTCCCCAACGAAAACCCATTATTATTTTGGTAGCCATCTTGGAATTTCAGTTGAAACACATATCGAGTTGAATCGCGAGCGCTTGCAAGCGCCTTGGCGAGCGCTTGCGTTCAGAGAGAACGCGCTTGATAGCACTCCGAGCGCTCGCATTGTTTAACACGCCTCAAAAGTAACAGCTGTGTTTTACTCTCAGGTCAGAATATTGTCTATATCGGTCAACTAAACTAATATTTGTAGGTTACTATCAAGTGAATTCTACTACTGTTTAAGATTTGTTGCAGCGGGCATGTATGACACTAGTTATATAAATATGCAGCATTTGGGCGCTGGGCATATTTTCCGTTCTGACTCGAGTTTTCGCGAGATTCCAGCAATCCTGTATCCTAGAAGCATCACTACAGATATTTTTGAATAGCATATATAGGTTCTCAAGCCAAACGCTTTACTGAGCTCAGCTGAACGAAGACATAACAAAGTATAAAAAATACCCCATTGTTTTCTTCTCAATTTCTTTAAACATTCTCACGTTACTCGTATCAAATATGTCTTCTGTCACTTCGTTGTATATCTTTTATAAGATATTTCTTGTTTAAATTATAACATATACTCTTCGATATATACAATGGACCAGCCCAAGTTTATTGGATCAAATCAGGAGGATTAATCCACTAGCGCAAGATGGGTTAATTCGTGCTTGTGAATACAAGGCACTCACTCGTCAACAAAATTATGCAGTCAATCATAAACTGCATGGCAAATAGCAAAGATCCTTGTCAGTCAGCAGATGCTCACTAATTCGGATTAAGTATCTTATCGTGGGTTTAGAAAGAAAGACACAACAGATTATAACACAGATGTTTGTAGCTCAAATTGTCCAATTAGTACACGCACATTTAGCACAAAAAATGAAACGTAGTCGCCGGCTATTCTAATATCAGCGAGTGGTTAAAATTCGTAATCAATCAAACTTGTCTTCATGATGCTACATGTACGGAGCCATGGTGCAGCTAAAATGATACAGTTGTGTAACACGAGTATATTATTACATAATTTGAATTGAGTAGTATTTTAAATCACACTCAGGTAATGATTCACGTTTGCTTTTTTTTTTGTTTGATTTGATTCTTTACGTCCACTCAACAATCTTTCAGTTATGCGGGACGGGTCTTCCTGGGTTGAACCAGTACTAAGCTAGGATAAATGTGTCTTGCTCAAGGACCACAACGCAGGATTCACGTTTGCGTGTGTATTGTCAAATTTCAAAAGACCTTACATATTCTCATTGTCTAAATTTCAGCATAAAACTATCATAATATTGAGCCAGTGCATGAGATTTTCAACAATGTGGTATGTGCAACCAGCAAAGCCTCAGATCAGGCTGCGCATACTAGCCTTTGCTAGTCGCTTGAGTATTCTATGATTGTTAAGCTACTGACTGAATACCATTTGGAGTTTCTAAGCTTATAGGGAGGCTATACAGGCTGGTCTGAGTCTATTCATGTCAAACTGACACATTGTTGGAGATCACATGTCACGGCTCATATATCTAAACAATATTGGTTAACATATATACAACTTTCGAAGCATAAAGTAGATGATCATATGAGACGTCTTATGTAACAAAAGAGATGCACTTTTACCAATCCTTGTACTTTGAATACATCAAATAGTACGCTATTAGCTGACAATATGTTTAAAACACAAGTGCTTATTTAAAAATGAAAGTTACACTCGGAATAAATTATCAAACTAGTGTCAGAGATTGTCCATTTCACGCTGTATTCCACTTCGACCAATACTAAAGCCGCTAAAATTTTGTACAATTGCCGTCCAAGATCAGGAGCGCAGTGACTCAGTGGTCGAGAGCTTGACTCAAGATCGAGGGTTGCGGGTTCGAGCCTCACAGTGGGCACTGCATTGTGGCATTGAGCAAGACACTTCATCATCTGAATTGAACTGGTTCAACCCAGTAGCATCCATCCCGACATGAATAAAGATTGATTAACTGGGACGTAAAGAATCAAAACAAACAAACAAAGCCGACACAAGTATTGATTGTACGATTAATACGAATTTTTATCCAAAAGAATATATATTTGACGTGCACTTTTTGAGACGTAACTGATACACATTTTTTGTTAAGGCTTCACAAATTTCATTTGTGCTCGTAACAATGTGAATATATAGCACTGGAAGGTGGTAAACCAATTTTAATGTCAAACGACCTGAATGTATCGCTTTTTACGTAAAAACAAATAACTGTGAAATAAAAAGAGGTAAAAACTTTACCAACATGAGCATAGCGTCCTTTTTATAGAACACCTGTAAACAGTGCAAAACCAGACCATACGCCGCTTAACGGTGTCCGATCATGTTCTCCGCCGTTTTCTTACAAAAATGTATTTTAAAATTTGAATGAAAAAAATACAACCCAACAACCCTAAAATTGGAAATTGGCTCGTTCAATTGTTAAGGATGGGAAGTACATTCAGGATAAATGGGTTAACACTTGGTGCCAGTGTATGATGCTGTAAAGATTCAAACCGCGGACCGCCGGCTTGCTCCAATACAAATTCTATAACTATCCGTTATATGGATCGCTATACGTTTCTTTACAAGCATACAGTGGACGAACAGATGCGCTTTATTACAATGTTCAAGAATGAACCAACAAACGTTCTCATAGAATATTTTGCATGTGCTTAAAATGCCTGTGAAAGTTCAATTGTCGTGCCAAACAAGAGTGAAGTTGCGTAATACTTTGTTTACAATTGCAAAGTAAATAGAGGGTATTTACTTTTTTGAGCTGAATACCAAATCTATTACATCGACTGTGTTGAAAACATCATAATTTTCATGAGTGCGCAGCACGAATGGAAATTTCGATGTTTTCAACTCACGAGATAAAATATATTTGGTATTCAGCTCAAAAAAGTAAATTTTCTTTTTATTTCATACTTTTTTTAGAAGATTTACAGTTGACCAGTTTGTTAACCATGCTTCATGCCGAATCAAAATAATGTAAATGAAGGCAAAGGAGCATTTGTGACAGAATACCTAGATCAATCTACATGATCTACACTGAACCGAAGTTCTAAGTAGCCACTTTTCAATTTCTTTTTTTCTGACTAAGTCCTAGTGATATTGAAATGAATTTTTGTCTAAGTATGTGTATTGTAATGAACTAAAGTTAAGCGGTGTTTTGGAAGAGTTTTCTATCACTTCACGATTTTTGGGTTCAAAAATGCACAAATCAAATTTTTGAAGAAAATAAGCGTTTTGAGTGCAGTTTTTATCAAATTCAAGTACAGGTGATTGCAAACCTGCCTAGTCGACTTGAAAAACATCAAACACTTGACATTTTGCTTATGACAGATCTTTTATGTATTTTTGAAAATAGATAATTTTCCAAATTTTCCGAAATTTTCAGAAACCATCAGCTGCACATACTAAAATCATTGTATGTGTCTTATTTTACGATAATATGTTTGACAAAACACCATGCAACTTGATGAGCCCATTTTCTAATGAATTTTTCTACTAATTTGGTATCCACTTCCGCTTTTAACGTGAAACTTTAAAGGTCATTTAAATGACATTTGTTAAAGATTTCTTTTAATGTTTAAGCAGAACAGTGACGCCAATTCATAATAAAGAACCCCTGAAAATTGCACTATTTTGTAGCAGATAATAAAGGGTACAGAGCAATGCAAAGTGTGTATGCAAACTGCATGGTTAGGCTAAAAATTCTTTGATTAAGTTGTTGACCGTGGCTGTCTTCATGTTAACGTAGAAGAGAAACGGAGTGTTCAATTGTCAAAAAAACCCTTTGTTTCTTTTCATCTTATATCACAGCTGTTATAAACATCTTCAAACTAAGTAAAATATAAATGGATAACTTATCTGATGAAAAGTTTATATCACGCTAAAAAGTGTGACTTTTTGAAATGATGGTACCTTTACTCAGACCTCGTCTGTGCAAGGTCTACCAGACATTTTGAAATGAAATAATTTGCAGAGTCTCAACAAAGCCTTGGACCTTCTTGTAGAATTTAAATTTTGTGAGAGCCATTTTTACTTTCTGAACGGGAGCACAAAATGTATGATGGCTACTTATAACTTCGGTTCAGTGTACAGTAATCAGGTCTTACAGATTAAACGAAATTTATTCAGCCCCAAAGTGCGAGACAAGTGACGTCATAAGCGAAGTCATAATTTGTTGATGACGTTGCGTAGCATTGGTTAAATGCATTGCCTCACTCATTGAAGTGGGAGGTGTTGAAAATGCACAATTGACAAAAAATTAGCAAATCTGAATTAGTTTGGTACCAAAATGTTCCTCATGTTCTAACTAAGAAAATGCCTACCCACACTTGATGTTTTTATCCACAGATAAGAAAGATATAGACGTTTTAACTTTCGAAGTGAGCTGCATTAAGTAAATGGACAAGTCAGAGGTGATCCAAAAAACGCTACAGTGAAAATATAGGCTGATCGGCTGATATCAATCACTAGTGATTGATATCATACCATTTTACTAGGGATTGATATCACTTTTATTTGTTTTATATGCATTGATTTCACTGCTAAGTATAAAATAAAACATTTACCCTTTACACTCCACTTGAGCCGACGCGAATCGATAGATTACTTGTGTATTAATCCTATATACACAGGTGATCTATCGATTATAAGTCCGTGATATTTTGTAAACAAGACATGACCTCACTGTCACTATTGGCTGGCAGGACAGTATATGTATGTCAAAATTGCAATGGAATGTACAAGATATGAACACAGGTTTCAGATTTTCAACATTTCACGTTGTTTTACATCTTTAATGATTTTGTGTCAATAGGGAACTAGCTGAACGATCCCTACCGCTGACCGCCTTTTCTGCCAAAATTCTTAAATCTGTGATAGTACCATTTTAAGATAGTCTAATCTCTCGTATCTGCAGGAGAACTGAGACACTTCTTTGATAATAATAATAATAATAATAATTATAATAATAATAATAATAATAATAAATAATGATAATAATAATAATAATAAGAAGAAGAAGAATAGTAGCAGAAGTAGTACATATTGTAGTAGTAGTACATATTGTAGTAGTAGTAGTAGTAGTAGTAGTAGTAGTAGTAGTAGTAGTAGTAGTAGTAGTAGTAGTAATAGTTAAAGGAGGAGGAGGAGTAACTTCGCTATGTTTGTGGAACTTCCAGTTTGCTGTTTGAATCACAACAGATGTACATTTTTGTACCAATATTAAACTTATGAACAACAAAATAAATTGCGTATAACTGGTTGTGTGACCATCTGTGAGACATTAGCCAATTTCCTTACCTAGAGCAGTTTAAACAATATGCGCAAGCATACTACAAGTCATACAAACGTAATGGTAAAGCTGAAGCTAATATAGAAGTCATTTTCTGTTACGATTTTGAGCTTACAACTTGAACAAGTAGTTACTATCGTCAACAGCAATGTATCTGATATAGAGAGAAGGAGGATGGACTGACTTAAAGTGTGGTTTTCTTCGCATTGACCATCAAGGATATAAAAAGATTCAAATAGTGGACCGCTATTCCCACAATAATTTTGATTTTTCTACCATAAAAATACAAGCATCTAAGTGGCGTTATCGCTAGTATACTTTATAGGTACTTGCAAATTTACCTTTCTTAACAATTTCGCAATCGAAATCCAGAAAGATTTAGTATGACCAGGAAATGCAACAATCACAGACAAGCCCACGACATTATAAAGCAGACAGCTAAGAAAGAAGTGTGAAGCATTTTCTAAGGCGAGTTTGCTTTTTGTGTTTAGTATTCAGGTTGTGTCCCATTATCAAAAACACTGTCTGGCTTATCTGGACTGCCTTATCAGCGACTAAAGGATAATGCCTTGATATCGCGACCATTAACGTGTGCTTTGTATTTTGCAAGGATGCAAAAGCAGCATTAAAGATAGTATAATATTGCACGACCTGAAGGTGTGCAGTATTTGTACACTACATGTAACTAATAAAATGAATCGTCACAGGGAAACAATGAAATCAAACATAGGAAATGACTCTTACCTCACAGACAGTGTAAGCAAACACCTTGTTAAGCCAATGTGAACCCAGCCAAAGTCAAGCGTCAAGCACTGACTCAGCGATGAAAGTTTCATATTTGGTCAAGGTCGTCATTTAGCACGAAGCCGGGCCCACAATCTTACAATAACAGAAGAAAGCATAGCTATAAAAGATCACAAAACCAGACATGCAGATCATCGCATAATAGACATGCTATATTCCACTCTTTTGCAAATAATACTGCGATCTACTAGTAAAGGAATTAATCGAAAGTAAGCTGGAAATCGATGTCACCAACATCACTCTAAAAAGTGCCCACAAACATAAATATGCACCCAATAAACCGATGCCGATCAGAGTCAAATTCCATTACTACATCGATCGAGAGCAAGTTCCCACAGTAGCATTTCAAAACGCGGTTGAGTATAGCCTTTCGTATATTACAACTTTCAGAACAAAGTGTATATAGATTACTTTATTCTTTAAGTTATATGTCATAGAATTTTATTTCATCTTAAAACTGACTGTGTTTGTTAAATAGATATCAAGATACCAGTCTGTCAGAAAAAGATTGATCAGTTTGTGTTTTATCTATGTACATTTACTTTTGTACATTTACTTTTGAAAAGTAGTATATATATGAAATTTGTATGTCTACAAAAATGATTCGTCCCAAATTTTATTTTAAAACTAATAAAAAAGGAAATGATAGCACTCAAGCAACGGTACTTAAGAGGATACATTCCAATTTTTGTCAAATTTGTGCAAATAACATATTTTACCGAAAAAATATCACAAAGCCATATGTTTATCCAGAATATTGTCATATACAATAATATAATCAAGCCAGAAAAACTGTAATCAGTTATTGTTTAAAGAGACTGTCTCGAAATCAATCTGTAATCTGACTGTTTGCTGTGTATGCATGTGGTGATGGTTTACAGAAGCTTTTAAATTGAATTAACTTAAATTATATTTATCATATGACGCCGCGCCTGGGAGTGAATTAACACCATGCAATACAATCTGTAAACTTCTAGTGGTCTATCGATTTTCGGGAAACGTTATGACGTCCATAACAACGTTGCGTACATAATGACAAAATTATAACGTGTTAACGGCAGAAATGAGATTTCAAAGTAATCTTAATGTCATATGATGAATAGAATCTAACATGTGTGTTATTGTATTATTGAATTTATTAAACTCATTGCGAAAAAGAGATAAAATGCTCGGCAAGCCTAGCTTTTTATTTCTTTTTCCCAACTCGGTTAATAAATTCAATAAAACATGAGCACTCATGTAAGATCTTCTATTTAGCATAACTTTCGTTGTTCATCATCACATCAAGTTAGTACTTCAGATCACTTGCTTAACCAATGATACCCTCTAAGGAAATTCTTTCTTGGTGAGAGACAATGGTCATATTAGATATGATCATATAAAAGTAAATAGATAAGTTGTACTTCGATACCAATTTATAGAAAGACTTTCAGCCAAATTTGTCATGTGAATGTTTTAACAGGTGACATTCGAGTTATTGTAAAATATATATTACAATGTTGTTTTTTAAAAATGTGAAATCTTTAGAAAAATAAGTGCAGTCAAGAGATCAGATCTTATTTAGCTTTAGCAACAAATATTTACATACCTGGTGTTAATTTTCAGAATGTACCGTTGACAAACTATTACAGCAACCCCGAAAAACATGTTTAACATGTAAACGTGAGCTTAAAATTATAATAAGTTGTGAACTGATCAAGAATAACTCAAGCTTCAAATTAACGACGTTATCCGATGTTTTATACTTAAGTTAGGTACTCAAAAAAGTTGCATCATAAATACACTTTTTTTAAATTTACTAACCTCAAGTCAGCTGTTCAAATACACTCATTTTATCAGCAGTTTATTTTGAAGGAAATAAAAAAGTTTTTAATGAAAATGGAGAAATGAGACACAGTCATATAAAGACACCATTGATGTATTCTTGTCAAGCTGAGGTTGACATCACTTTGCCATCCTCCCTACATTGACAAATCCTGTTATAAACCACAAAAAAAGAATCAATTGTACGGATGCTTTTCAAGTTTTCTTTAGATAGCGATTTTTGTAATAATTATTTACATACCCTATGTACTTAAGATTTGATTTTGCAATGTATTATAAGGTTCAACTCATTATTTGTTCTATGTTTTATTAAAGCACAGGTCTAGCACTAATACAAACAAAGCATTTTAACCTGTAACTGATTTCATTTCCAGCGAAATTCTGGCATGTCATCTTACACTTAGTAACACCGCCATTAGTTGTAATGACAGCTTGGATTCTTTTTGGCATAGCTGAATGCATGACTTCTTGGTCATCTGAATTCAAGGTGCACCATATTTGATAGTAATTTCTAAAAATGTCTGTCTTTTATATTTGACATCCAACTAACGTGACACTTAACAATGCTACCGTCAATATCTATGGGGGTCAGATCTACACTGTAAGGTGGCAACTCAATAATATCACAACCCGGATCCCTGGTGAATGCGTGAATATTTAAAGAGCTATTGCAATTTGCGTTATCTTGTTGAATGCTTCATCCTGATATGACTTACTGGTTATTGTTTCTTTAACAAGCTTAAGTTCAGATTTCCCTTTAAAAGCTACGAGATACGACTCCAGTGGATTTTTACCCATCCATCAATGTAAAGTAGTTAAATTTGTTCGTGTTTCAGACGACAGATGGGAATATGTTTGCAAAAGACATATGTTTAGTTTGTGGATTCGTCTGAAAAGATGACATTTCCCAATTTTAATACAATTTAAAACCCTCTTGGCCCATTTAACAGTTTGACAGTACTGTACATTTCTTTTGGTCTTTCTCCTAATAATTGGGCTCTTACTATGTAGCATTAAATTTGAACACCGAAAAATGCACTTAAAATATTTTCTTTAAGTAATTATGTAAAATAAAAAATTTGTGCAACCTGCAAGCGTACATGCACCAAAGTCAATCAAGTCATCCATTGTTGATACACTCGATAGCTTCAATTCTTAAAGTATTTTCACAATGCTCCGTATACATGACTTCATAGATTACCACCACAGTTTTCGTTGAGTCACTTCTTATTATCCCATAATTCGAAATAGAGTTTTGATAAGCATCTATAATTTGCTAAAATGTATTCAACTTTTTAGAAGTTAAATCTTGATACAAAACATCTGCAAAAACAAGCCATATTTTTACTCTCTATAATTAGATATGTCGGGCAAGCAGGAGTAGAAATTAATCATATCTCAAACACTCAAACAATTATAGGGTATGTAAATAATTATGACAAAAATTGTAAGAATGTGGCATCTGTATAGAAGAATGTTACATATCTATGCATGAAATTCGACATGTTTTTATGTGTTGAATGAAAAAAAAGCCATTTGACAAATGACATATTTTGTGTTACCTGAGCTGTATTATATTTTTAAAGTAAAAGGTGATATCTGTTAAATGGTCACTTTTGTCACCAAATACTGTATTGGTTGTAATCCTTTCCTTTAAAAGAAAATGTGTTATTTGTCTTGTAACACCTTTCAATTCGAAATAACTTTACATTGGTCACACTTTGCTTTGCATAAGGTGTTATGTGACATGTAGCATATTTTACCGCAAATTAAACAACAAATAGCACATTTTGTCGCTTACAAAATAATATATATGCACATAGGAACAAATGCCATTTTGTTGCCATCTATTCTGTACAAAATATACAGCCATGTTAGTTTATGAGATGATAGATACCATATTAAGAATCGTAAAATTTAAAACATCTCAATGTTATTGAAAATGCTAGTCAACACCTTCTACCACATAGACGGGACGGTATTTTATTAAGCGCTTGGTGATCTTTTGACCTACCCAACGGTTATTTCAAATTTATGACTAAATCATCATAAATACAGGCTCTGATTTTGCCGTTTTGCAGCAGTGTTTCAAGCAAACATTTTATCTAACGACCAAGGGCGTTTCTCATTACAAGCCAAATAAACAGCGCCCACTCTATTGAAGGCATATTGTACGTTACTTTATGTTATTCTAGTTTTGCAATCATCTTGATGGGGAAGAGAGAGCTGGTCGCTTTGCTTAGTTTGTCTTCCTGGTGTCTCGTGATTTTTGTGTGGCTCTTACTCGCGGTGCCATCGATTTGTCTGCAGTTTGTGATTGTGTTATTTCCTGATCATACTCACTTACTATTTTGTTCAACAAATCAGTAAGGTTTAATCAATTATGAGGTAATGTAAGAGGGTCACCCAGTAGATAGCGGGAATTGACTTATAAGTCAAGAGTTCGTACCATTTAAACATCACACCTGTCAACCTTAGGTGGCATAATTTGTTGCGCATGCAGCGATATATCCAAAAATTTGAGGGAAATTGATGTCGCTTGTTGCTTAGCAACGACGAAGCAGTATCAAAACTAACCTGGCAAGATATCTTAAAATGGTTGCCATGGTTACTGCCATGAGAAGATCAGTTCCAAAAACTTCAACATAAAATAACTATACTGTAAAACTCATTGACTTCTTTTGAAAATTGTCAACTTGACAGGTACGTTTATGGTGTAAAGGTGACAAAAATGCAAACTTTTGGCATCAGAGATGAGAGTAGGCGTCATGAATTGGCCCTTAAAAGTATCGTTAGTTGGTATAAAAGTTTTGAATCACCCTTAAATTATTAAGTATACTCTATAATTTACAACACTATCTTTTAAAAGCACGTATCAAATTTACCTCTTGTTACCTAGCAAGAGAAGAATATAGAATATATAAATAGTCCAATTTTAACAGTTTCCTGTGTTGTTGGATTGAAACATAGTGTATTTTCGGTTTAAAGATTGTACGGTGGTACTTTGCATTTTTATTAAAATTTTGATATAATATTCTGTAAGCAACCAGTGGTGACCTGGATCAGACGCCGCGTCTGATCTGGGTCTGCACTGTTTGCCTATGTCCTATTAAAAGACACTAGGCTTATGTGGGTTTATAAATGAAATAACTCGGTAGCTAATCATGTTTTACAATTATGATAGACAATTCAATGGCATTTCTCACGAATTCAACGAATTAATTCTGAAACTCATGTATTTCTCTCTTTGTAATACTTACAAGGAAATGCGAACTGCAGGGAAGCCAAAGCGAGGAACCTCAACAATAATACCTTGTCCATGCTGATGAATCTAAATGGGAGACTGAAATTTCGCTTTAAATACTCAGGACTAGATGAACATGGATACCCGATACGTTTACCATACTTACCGCATCTGTATCAACAACAAGTATTTGACACGGCCATCTAGTTTCTCTAGATATGACTGTGCTCTTAGAGCTGTCTGATCAGGTACTTCATGTTTATTATTGCGTAGGCGTTATTGTTTTGGTTTGTTTTTGTATAAGCTGTCGTTTTTTTTTTTTTGTTTTTTTTTTTGTTTTTGTTTTTTTTTTTTGGAGGGGGGGGGTTCTATAGTAGTGACTGAATAAAAGGACATATAAGTGACAAAATTGAGTTGAGATACCCAATTATATCTAAGTCTTCGCTGGGCACACACTGATTTTGTTGGTGTTGTCATGTCGTAGTCTGGATAATATTACGAGGTCTCCGAAAGTAGGCAACAGGGGTATGTGTACTTTGCAAAATTCAATGTTGTTTGTTCATCATTTTAGAAAGATTACTTTGTTTGGCTTCGAGTTTTTTTAACAGATTATATACATGATTGCAAAAACGAATGTGGGTGTATTGAGGCACATGAAGGCTTTTGGCGCGTAAATACAAAAATCGAAAAGGAAGGTTGAAACTGGCTTTTTTGCAACTTTCCGAAATACATAGTACATTGTACACATTTAGGTAAATCTACAAATGCATATTTGTTTCACGCCCATTTCAAGCAATCATTATGGGGGAATCAGGATATGAAATTAGCGAACAGCGCAGACCCATGTGAGAGGCGATCAAATGCGGCGTCTCTTCGGAGTCTGTCCTGTTTACTTACATTTAAGCTCTTTATATACCGAGGTATTATACAGCTTTACGGTCACTGTATCGCCACGTTGTATGCACTGTCCCGGTATCTTGTAAATCTAAACGAGATAGGAACCAGTTGTAGGCGTCGCTATACAGTGACCCAAAAGCCGATTAATACTACCGGAATGAATAACAGTCCAGTGCAATACAATAGAAAATGAAATGATGACAGAAAGACAGCTTAATAGTTTAACCCATACAAGCCTAACGTCCTTTTTGTTGGACAAAGGCAAACAATGCAGACCTAGATCTGAAACCGTAAAAGGCGGCGTCTGATCAGTGCTCCTCTGTTTGCTTACAAAATGTTCTATTGAAATTTGAACAAAAATAATAACTACCACATAACAACGGAATGGGTTTAGAAAATATTGGTGGAAGGGGAGGGGGAAGCTCCAAATCTAAGGGTTTCAGTTTCAAACCGCGTTGATCCTGATCAGACTCCTCCAAAGAGCAGTCAAATCTGGTTCTACGTCATTATCCGACGGTAACACAGCGCTAAGGTACAAAGACTTTTATCGATAAGTAATATTTGATTTAAATTATTGGTGGTCAGTTAATTAGCAGTTGACTCTTCGCCCACTGGATAATTGTTCATGCTTTTCAGTCGTCAGCCTTTTTCGAAACATTCTTTAAAGAAGTCCACCAGAGAAATTGAGCTATGTTGATTTCGTAAAAGTTGTAATATAATATACAGTATATTGTATTTCTGTCCCTGAATATTGACAGTATCTTGAGTAAAACCCTGAGCGGACCGTGGTGAAATATGGCCTTTCGTTTATTTGTTTTTTTATTCTTTACGTCTAAGCCTCTGCTTAGTACTGGTTAAACTCAGGAAGACTGTTCCCAACAGGACTAAAAACGTTGACTGGTAGTCTTGTTCAATGATGCAACACAATGCCTCCGGTGAGTCTCGAACCCGCAACTCAAGCTTGAGACTAGCACTCTAGGTACCACGGAGCAATTGCCTAACATATGCATTCAGTGTAAAGGGTATTTTACTTGTTTAACAGCTAATCATCAAATTTTACCAATCTATTATCCATTCGTTCTTGTTAGCAAGAATAAAATGCCAAAGGCATTATAGCCGGGATTTCTTTGATAATATCTGATAAGGATAATTATGAGTAATATGTTGGAACATGTTTTGATTCAAATATTTTAATCTTTTAACTTGTGCACAACATTCTATAGCTTGTCGAACGTTGAGTGTAATATCAAAATTCATATATTAATTGCAATTCATCGTTGAATATACTCGACCAGTGGCGAAAGTTAAAATTCTGTGGTAAAACTTTCAGTTTGTAAACCATTATAATCAGATAGGATATATTTATTGGAGTATATTACGTGCATGTCAACTGCTGGGTGGAAGTTTTGATCGTATGTTGACAAATTCATGATTTGGTTGTGTACCCACCGAATCATGCAGGTACAAGAATTATGAATTTGAGTTATTAAGTTTATTTTACATGGTTGTTTGTTAACGTTGAAAATACGTGTTTGAACAGTTAGTTGAAGTTGTGTTTACATGTTTTTTTTGTGAAACGTTTACAATACGATTACGATGTTTGAACTTTTAGTTGATAACAGTTGACTACAGTTGTACAATGTGTGATGTTGGAACGTTGAGTTGAAATAGTCATAAATAATACATCGAATCGTTTTAATAACAATTTTAGCAATATAACAAACTGACCGCCATGGCCAATATAAAGCCAACATTGAATTATATCAGTAAAACTTCATTTGTTTCGTTTTTGTTCAGTTAAGGTTCTCTGAAGGGAACCTCTATTGCTTCCACTTGGTTCGTTCATCTATAATAAATATATCTATGGAGGTAATAGACTTTCATGGAATACAAACAAGTTAAGTCAATAAACACAGAAGGAGTTGCTTTTCTTTCACGGGACATGTCCTCTCACGCACGGGACATGCCCACTCACCAAGATGTACATACCTCAGGGTATATCTGTGGAGTTCAATAAAAATGTGCAAAGGGAGATAACTTGAAAAAATATGCAGTATTATCAAAATACCACAAAGGGCTTTGAATTTACAGATGCTTATTTTAAAGTAAAAGCACCGTCTAAAATTGAAAAGGGAGATACGTGTAAAAGTCAGCTACAGTTATCTATATTGTGTGCACTGCACTTATTCATCTGGGTGTACCTATCTACGAAGTAATATGAATATAACTGAAAGAGATGTAGAATAACAGAAGGATAAATGTCAAAAGCTAATAATTGCAAAGGGAGACAACTGAGAAAGTAAGAACAAGAGTTATTCATCTAGTGTGGTTCACCTAATTATATTGGTTTACATCCATACAAGGTATTATCAAAATATACCTAAGGGTTTTGGAGTTACATACAAATAAATAGTATAAGGCCAAAAACTGGTAAGGGAGATAATTAAAAAAATAAAAAACCAAGAGTTGTCAACCTTATGTGCAGTTCAACTACTCATCTGGATCTACATTCTTACCTAGTATTGTCAACATACCTATAATGGCTTTGGAGTTCAGATGCAAAAATGCCTAAAGTTAAAAAAATGCAAAGGGAGTTAATTAAGAAAGTAAGCAAGCTTGAGTTATCCATTCTGTGTACAGTGTGTTTGTTCATGTGGATCTACGTTCCTTAAAGGTATCATCCAAATATCTTGAACAGTTTTGGAGTAATAAAGCATACACAAAAATTTGCGAAAAAAAGCAAAGAGAAATAAGTAGGAAAGTAAGCAAGCTAGAGTTATGCCACTTGTGTGCAGCGTGCCTGATCATCTGGATCTACATCCCCATAAAGGACCTTCCAAATACCTCGAATAGTTTTGGAGTTATGGAGTATAACCAGAAATGTAAAAAAAAAAGTATAAAAAATACCTTTTCTCAAAAATTGCATTTTTCACCAAAAAATGGGAACCAACTGACACATGCAAGCAGAGACCCTGAAGAAATCATGTGTGAATTTTTAAGAACGCAGGTTGAATACTTTGCGAGAAAATCGAGTCTGCCAAAAGGTTAACCAAAACGTTAACCAAGAACACGCCGCCCTCCCGCCGCCCGCCCAGACAACACTAATTTAATTACCGGGGTTTTCTTCGAAAAACCCCGGCTAAAAATGGCTTAACCAGAACTTTACTAGCTTTAAGATTTCTCTGTGTTAAATCAACAGAAAGCCCCCACTATAGAAGACACCGGCACAAACAACTTCTCTGACTTGCCACCAGATGCAAGAAATATTGCTCTGCTATTTTACCTTTCACTATTAATAGATGTACGTTGTCTTCAGTCCAATATTCGAATCATGAAGTAAATATCTATATTGCTATGAACCATTGATAAAAATGCAAATTGCCATTTCAAAGTAACAGAACCAAACATAATTACAACACTCTCTTAGTTTAGTGTTTGAATAATTTGTCTATAATTAAGATATTATAAATATGTGGAGAGTAGACTAAAGTTTAACTGAGCCTTGCGTGTCCTCAGGCTAAGGTAAATTTAAGTCTGCTCTCCACAATTTTAGTATCTTTATCCATAAATGCAAAGTACTATTTTGTTACCAACGTTATCTTATTCATACAGCGACAGAAATTAAATACCCATGGTAGTTCGACTTGTATGTTTAGTCGCTATTTAATTTCATTGTGACAGAGATGATTGAAGGCACTGTCTATCCCAGTGCAATGTAAATGGTTGAAATGAAAATATGTACGCCAGTAGAAGTGACACACTTAAAAGCATATTTGAATATTTGTTTACTACACTTTATCGCCAGTGGCAATTTATAAAAAGATTCAAATATGTGAAAAATGAAAATTCACCATTAGAATCGAAATCTTTATTGCATATTTAAGGTTGTGGAACATGATTTACTCTAATATGCAATCTTTTAAGTCATTATCCGCAATTTCGTAAAAACTGTAGCATAAGTAACTCTGGCGAGAAGAAATGCATCTCCTAATTTTTTTCAATTGATGTTTATATTAAGCTGAAACATGTAAAGCTCAAATTATTCCATTTATACTATTGATAAATATCAAATTAGTCTTGTCTATTGTATTGATCTTTTCTATGTTATTATAGTAACATTGATTAGAGGCCATTTACAGGCGACTGACCAAAGAAATCTTAGTAAAACATGGGTTTCTGAGGCACCAAGACATGTTTCTGACTAAAAAAAAGTAACAGAGTATTTCTTCTTTGGGTTGGAGAACATGGTTCATTCTTATAGGCAATCTGTATAGTCGTTATCTGCATTTTCGTATAAAATGTAACCTACTTTACGCTTATGAGCAAATTACATCTCACAGATGTCTGCGAGTGATGTTTATGGCTAGATCAAGCATTTAAAACTCAAATAATAGCATTGATACTTTTGTAAATGAAGTCTTTTGTTAAATGTACTACTATTTGCAATGTTAGTAGGGTAACGTTGATGACAGGTCATTTACAGAAAATATGACCACAGAAATCTTAGTAAAACATGGGTTTCTAAGGCCCCAAGACATGTTCCTAACTGAATATAGTAACCAAGTTTTTTCTTCCTGGGGGTGCAAAAAAACTCGAAAAATAGCCCATACATCATAGCAAGGTGAAGAAGGAGCATCTTCATCAAGAAATGGGAAATAAACTATTTCAAAGTAATAAATAAAGGATACTTTTCCGACGCTTTCTTGTTTAAACCGCGAAGTGGGCGTAGCCCACCGAGCGGTTTAAACAGAAAGCCGAGGAAGAATCCTTTATTTGTGGTATGGCGCAGGCCCAAATAAACACGTGTTACTGACACCTGACGAAATTTACATTCGCTCATCCCTGCATCCAGTCTAAACTGTCAATTATATTACATTTACCTTGTCACTATTTAGAAAGTTAACGCCCACATCGCTGTTTAACTAAAATTGGAAGTTAGAGTACGGTTTAAAGCTCCTCCTTCGTCGTTATTCTAGGTCGTCCGATTTAAACATAATCAAAGATCAAAGAAAAAAGGATCGGCCATACTACAATTGATGTTATCCTGTTTATCATAAATTTTAGATGAAACTATGCCATTCGTTATGAACACGTCCAAGTCCAAATCAGGGGGCTTCAGTATCAAAGGAATTTGCCTCATTCAACTCAAGTTCAGTGAACTATATGACTTACCATTTGTTCGCAATAAGGATTATCAATTCTAAACAAGATAACTTGCGGCAATGTAAAACGCTTCAGCAGCATCAGCTTGATTATTGTACGAGGGTCATCCAATAAAGAATGAGACTTTTCTTTAGCGTAGGGAATTTACAAACTAGACTTATGAAATCTCGTCCGAAGCTAGCACGTCTTTTTGGTTGTTCATATGTAACATATTCGACGTGTTACCTAGTTCCAGCTTTTGTTGCTAGGCAACATTAGAAGACTTGGCGAACACGCGTGGACAGCTCACTATAGGTGGTCACCATCGCAACAGATTAAGATGTTTAGTTTATTTTTCTACTACATTTAATACTTGTATATGCTCAATGCAATCTGTCAATACCCAAAGAGAAAACGTAATGTTCCAGGGTGTTCAGCTGTTACCATGGAAACAAAGATTAAAAAATCAGGTTTCCAAGAAATAGCTGGTATTTTTTGCTGACCTATTGACTTTAAAATTCAATATCAAATAGTCGAAGGCAAATGAAGTGAACAGGACTTTGTTCATGTAACGTAAATTACAACCAGCTGCACATAATCACATCTGTTGTAGGATATACATCGCTAGCATAGTTGTCATAGCAACGCAAAATAGTGTGTTTATGTAAAATTGAGAAAATTGGTTGCTAGGCAACCAAAATAAAAGATATGCATATTTGGTTAGTCTTCTGTAACACTAAGATTTTTCAGTTGAAGAAATGATATCAAGAGGTTAGATTATATCTGTTATGGAAAAAAAGGACTTTGAACGACCACGGGTATGCAAAAGATAATATAAACGTGGCCATGCATCTTCAAGTTCTTCCACTAAACACACCGTTACTATTTGATTAATCACAAACATACTTTTTCTATTCCTGAATTGCCAAGATGTCGTACTATTATTATGGTGAATTCTAACTAAATACACCTACAGATATTCAGACTATGAAGAAAGTCTCATTCTTTATTGGATGACCCTCGTTAGAAAGAGACAACATGAAGTCTCTCTCATAATAAAACAAAACCAAATCTGCAACAAGAGGAGCACAGTAAGTGCCCATTAGAATACCTACAATTTGTATATACAGATAGATAGATAGATAGATAGATAGATAGATAGATAGATAGATAGATAGATAGATAGATAGATAGATAGATAGATAGATATTCTTTATTTCCTCCACATAGGAGAGTATTTTACAAACAATTCATACAAGTAAGGCATGATAGAGCATTTACAAATGTACATGAAAAATAAAACAACGCATTTACAAGTATCCAATTGATAAAGAGAAAAATTGCCATCAGATGCAACACACCCCACCTCTGCCCAGAGATTCCTGAAACCAGAGTACATTGTATATACAATGTATACAATTGGCAGAGATGGGCTAGTCCATCGTCGGCAGGCTGTTATTTTCTCCCCACTTACCTCTGCCCTTACCGAAACTAAATGCAAGAACGATCTTTTAAGTAGAGAGAAAACAACCACACCCTATACCAATATATTTCGTGTTAGATCATGGCAGCTGTGTAGCATTATACAAAACAGGGTGATGCTGTCCCGTTATATACACATGTACTTTCAGAATAATAATATTCAAATAAAAATTTTCATCTTAAATACTTAACCCATATAAGCCGAATGAACTTTCCTACCTTATCAGAAGGACGAGCCCATTTCCAATTTAGGGGTGTTGGGTGGTATTTTCCGTTTCTGTTCAAATTTATTAGAACATTCTGTAAGCAAACAGTGAAGACCCCGATCAGACGCTGCATTATCGTCTGATCCGGGTCTGCACAGTTTGCCTATGTCCCAAAAAAAGGACGCTATGCTTACATGGGTTAATCCTTACTTCCCATAGGAACGAATAAGTAAGCATACTTCGGTAGTATTACCTCGTCAATGTGACTTAATGAGCAAATAGAGACTATGCATTGGCTGCAAACAGCTCAGAGTAGTTAAGTAATTAAGGCATTTTATATTTACGCCACATATTGTGGATATTTCGAATGCAGCATATCTTAAATGCTTCCTGGCTTGCTCCCAAAATTTGTTCTAAGTCTCTATTTTTCATTCCAAGTAGTACATTCGACACAAAAGATATGTTTTGCATATATAAATAACCGTATGCAGGGAGGCTAAGACTAAGAATTTCCTGCCACATTTCGGATCTTTCATTATCGAGATAGGAACAATCATGGAGGCAGTGATCAACAATATTTTCATAGAACACTTCACAGAAGATGCAAAATTTGTTACCAGAATTTACTTCCGCCAAGCTTGAGATCATTTGTATGACAGAAGTACAGTGTGGGAGAAGCTTTCTATGTTCCTTTGAAAAATACCAAATCCAATGTGGACTATAGTCATAATGTAATGCAGTAAAGCGACTGAACTCTTGCGTTTGTATTCTATTATGCCAGGACGAAATTGCAGATGCATGCAATGTACTCTTTAATATGCGTTTCCAAGCAAACTTACTCGGAAATATGCTGCTTTTGAGATATGCCTCTTAAACATGTCTAAGTTGATATTTTCCTAATAACCTAAAAATGTCTGCTATAAAACCAGTTTGTCTACCATTAGAATGTGTAGTAAATGACGTCAATCTGTTAAGAAATACATTTTTAACCCATGAAATGGAATTTAGTCTACACATTTGACCAAAAAGTGTTAACTTCCTAGAATCTATTTCAAGGTCTATTGGAAATACACCCAACAAACTTAAAGCGGCATCTGTCCGAGTACGCTTGCTTAGTGACTGCATATGTTTGACACAGAATCTATGGGCGCATTCTAATGACAGTATTTCACTTTTCGTTAAATCAAACCAGTTTTCACACCCATATAGCGCCTTAGGCAAGACAACGGAATTATATATTTTAATGCACGTAAGTGGATGCAAATTGTCTTGTTGAAGAACTCCGCTGTGTACGAGACTTAGATATGTGCCCTTTAATCTATCTGTTGCATCTTTAATGTTAATCGTGTGGCTTAAATATTTGTTAGTGTTTACACCTAAGTGCTTATAGTTCTCATTTTCCATTATAGTATCATTACCCAAATACCATACCCTATTCGAATTTAAAAATTGGCGTTTTGTTTCATTATATACAATTACTGAACATTTGGGAGCCGAGCATTCTATCGCCACTTGCACGAGTATGTATAACATATACACAAGAGAAGAGCAAGGCCACAAACAGTTAATGCTAAGACAACCATATCATCAGCCACAGTGGGACAGCATACATTCATACCAAGTAGTTTAAATCCAGCATAACATTTAGTCAATTGTTCAAGCAAGTCATTTTTATAACATAAAAACATAAAGGGTGATAATACTCCCCCCCTGACGTGAGCCTTGAAGAATATCAAACCATTCAGAGGTTAAAGCATCAGATTTATGCCCCTTGAACAATACGTGACTTTTCATATTAGTATGCAATTCAATAATGATTCCAAGTAACTTTGACCTTATCCCCATATCATAGAGTTTTGTAAATAATCCATTATGCCACATTTTGTCAAAAGCTTTTTGTATATCGAGGAAGCAAGCGAAAAGTTTACTTTTGTTTTCCTTTGCACAATAAATACATTCCCTTACCATTGTGGATGTCATGTTGCAGCCTATATTTGGTCTGAAGCCTCCCTGGAGACCATTAAGAGGCTTTGAGATACTAGCCTCCACCCTTGCCAGTAAAAGCCTTTCAAATAGCTTCAAAATAGCTGATGAGAGTGTAATAGCTCTGTAGTTATTGGGGTCCGTTTTCGATTTTCTACCACCTTTATGTAAAGTTATAATAATGCCTTCTGGCATTATAATAATGCATCTGGCATTTCTACTGCAACTGAATAGAACAGATCAGAACCTCTTATCGTAACAGCAACCAAATCTTCCCTGCTTCCTATTGAGTTCCTTGAACCATCTCTTCAAATTCTTAAAGTGAGTATAGGTTCAGGCGGAAGAAGATCTAAATTATATGTTATTTAACTGGTAGTCCGAGTCTACATATGCTCCACTTTAAGAATTTCTAAACATTGATGTACACATACTGTTTTGGTAAAAATAATGTTATAAAATCGTCATCTGCAGTTGTATTGAATTTTATCTGCTTTTTATGTTGTCGATGTTTATCAATATTAACCATAAGAAATATATAAAACTGGGAGTGTTTCCTTTTTTAAAGTTGATAAGTGTTTTAGGAAGGACTTTGTTTTACATGCATTGATAAATTAGATGTACACTTAACAACACCTATAAGTGTGCACATATACATGGGCTCATATCTCCGTTAGTACTGGTCAGATCATTTTCAAATGTTCAACAAAAACGACATGTGTGTAATAAAATTGCATTTATTTCATTTCGAATTAAATAAAAAGTAAACAAATGCGAATTCAAATTTATGGTAAAATCAAAGTTCACATTTTTTCCAATACTTTAAAAGAGACCAAATTTGATCGAATATATTACAAAACAAAGTAAATATCACAATTTTCTTAAGTTATATCCCTTACTGGCGTACATGTCCATGAAAACTTAGTAGCGGGTATGTCCCCCGCACTGTCCACTTCGGCAAGACAACGACGTATCATTGACGTCACGTAACGCTGAACGTAATTCTTAGGGGGGTTGTTCCACTTTTAAAGAAAGTTTTGCTCTCAGTTGACTCAGTGTGGTCGGAATAGCCCCTTTTTTCCTTACACGGCGGTTTAGTTCATCCTAAATGCTTTCAATTATATTATATTATTAAGTATGGTAAGTTGGAGAGAAAGTCGACGGCATTTACATTGTTTGCATTTAGATATGCAGTGGTGACCCATGCCAGATGGGCTGAAGCACCATCGTGCAGCAACTGCATTCTTCTGTGATTTCTCAACAATGGAATGACCTCCGTATTGAACACTTTGTGTTGATAGCGAGCTTCAGTTAAGTTCCCCTTTATTAAGACAATGTTGGTTTTATGATGTATGGACACACCTGCCCACACCATCACAGAACAACCAGCATGACTGTCACATTAAAGTATGCTGTAAACGTTCCCCTCGTTCTCTGTATATCCATGTGCGGCAGAAAACTGTCAACTTTGATTTTACAATCTAAAGTAATACATGCTGCTTTTGATACAATGCATTATAACTGACTGCAATCAGTTACTGTTTAAAGAGACTGTCTCTGTATCAACATTTATACCCACATTTTGAATACCGATGGTGACACGTTCATTTATATTAAGCTTTAAAAATGGGTTTAGTCTATCTTCAGCATAGCTTCTGTTGTTTAATTAATAAAACTGTTAATCATATCAACATTAGTCTTCAGATCATTTGCTTGTTAATGAGCAATGTGTACTTTATGAATAAGTAATTTTTTAAGAACAAAACTGTAAAAATTGGGAAAAGTTATAATTGTGGACTTAACATGGCAAAGATCACAGGTCATATGATCATACCAAGGGAAACAATTTAATTGTTACTTACGATACCAATTTAAATTTGACAGAAATAGATAATATCAAAATTGACCAGGTGACATTAGAGTTAATTTATAATAGATTTCAAATGTTTAAGAATATTGTACATTGTCACCAGTACTATGCATATGTAATTTGCCAAATGACCTCCAAAAGAATTCACTTCTTTCACATTGTGAAGGATATCATTATAAATGTCAGATATTGATAAAGTAGTTCTTCTCCTGTCATTTGTTATATGTGTGTTGTGTATGATATGTTTTTTTGTATATGTGTTGTGTATGATATAGTAAACCAAATACTGAATATCTCATCACAGAATTATTATCTGACAATATTTGACATTAGCAAAAGTATCAGTTTCTTTGCCATCGGACAAAAAATGAACGTTTATATCATAAAATATAAATGCCAACTGGAGATCTGGAACAACACATGAGTTTTGATACTTATATCAAATATAGGCGAATGCTGACACAGTGTGGCTAAATTCTGATCTATTCTTTGTGTATGGGAGCAGTAATGGCTCTGCCGAAACAGCACATTTGCACAGGCTCGACTGAGCCTTTTTGTGTCACATTGCAATAAGTATCAAAATCAAATGTGGTGGCTCATTTGATTAAATCTTAGCATGAAATCAAGCCAAACTTAACATTCTTTAGATACAAAGAGATGATAACCATAGGGATAAGCATGGAGGTTACTATATGTGGACAGAATTATACAATTAAAAAGAGATTGAATGCATGTGCTCTTTTTTTCTTTTTTGATTTGGAACTACCCTTAAAATGACTTGCAATGTTAGTTTTTATCTTTGATTGTAATCAATTTAGTTGTTGTAATCAATAGGTGATGTGCTATATATGTTTTATGGCTTATGCAAGGAATAATATATCTAAATTAGCTACTAAATGCTCACTATTATGTGACATCTAAATCGAGGAAACTGCCTTGCATATATCGATTATCTCATGACAATTAATCAACAAATATAAGCATATGAGAGATAAACAATATAATTTAACATTTTAAGAAAAACAATTTGAACATTAAAATAAGTAGTTCTTTAAATGCCGTTTACGTATTTAATACGAAAAACTTCCAATGAGTTGTACGAGACCTGTTCAATTTATAACGTAACACTAAACTCACATGCATTTTGATATAAATATTAATCACTTGCACGTGCAAATGAATTAAATATGTAGTATAAATCTTATTTAATTCATATGCACATCTGTATGTTGCCTGTCATCATGGTTAGGCGATAAAACTGACGACGTCGTTGAGGGCATTGTTATGGGGCTTTTGAAGCAAAATATGTCCTATAGAAAAAATGTAAAAACTGTTAAAGAGATGGGATATAGCATTTCTGTTGCCTCTATACACCGGATTAAACATTGTAAAGGTATTTCTCGGAACTTACCACTGAAACCTGGAGAAAAGCGGACTATTCCGAGACGTTACACAGCGGCAACTCCTGACGTCATTAGAAAAATCGACAGGATGATAAAAAGGGTAAATCCTCCTCCACAACGTGAGATGGCTAGCTCTTGTGGAGTGTCACTTGGGACTGTAAACAGAATAATTAACTGTTTGTTGAAGGCAAAGCTGCGGAAAACGTCCTGCGCACAAGTTAAGTGACGCACAGATCAAGAAACGTCGTGCTCGGGCCTGGCGTCTTTACCTAGGTTTGAACAACAACAAATGGAAAAACTTCGTGACGACAGATGAAGCAATGTTTTACATGGGTGAGAGTTATGGCAGACGACGTGTTTGTTATATTCGCAGCAATGAAACGGACATACAAAAACTTAAGTTTGTGAAACACGATTCGTTTGCACCAGGTTTTATGGTGTGGGCTGGGGTTAGTTATTACGGAAAAACCTCACTTCGAATTATTGATAAAGGCGTAAAAGTTAATGCTGATTACTATATTGGTCACGTATTGAAGCCATTTATCGAAAAGGATGTTCCAAGGTTATTTCCAGGTCGTGCGCGTGAGATGGTGTTTCATCAAGACCCCGCTTCCAGTCATACTGCGAGAAAAACGCTTGATTTTCTTCAGAAAGGTCGGGTGCAGTACATTACACCATCTGAGTGGATGCCAAAGAGCCCTGACTGTGCCCTGATGGATTATGGCATCTGGTGTATCCTTAAGCGCCGTTTGCAGAAACGCTCTATATACACTCTTAATGTACTTAAAAGAGCTTTCAAGGACGAGTGGAACAAACTTGAGCAGTCGTACATCAACAAGACACTTGCGAGCTGGTCTAAGCGTTGCAGGATGGTGTACGACTGCCACGGCTCCCAAATCGAGCATTTATTGCAGTGTAAACGTCTTAAATAAAATTTCAGGTGATGTTCAAAAGTGTTACGTTATAAGTTGAACAGGTCTCGTATATGCTATGGTAAAGTATTTTTCAAATGGCAGCAATATATATCCACTAGAAGTTTTAACTCATATAGTGCATTTATAACACTAAGATAATGTATATAAGGAAAGTAACATATATAACAGTAAAAATAGGTGCCTTTATTAGATTCAATTATTCTGCTTGTCATTTGTTTTCAATAATAAATAATGATATTGATGCGTATGAATAAGAAATAATTTGATATTTTCACTATACTAGTTCCTATTTTTAGGGTAACGTAGTCAACTTTGATATTACAGGGTGATCCTCCCTCTGTTAAAGAGCTAACATATAGATATTAGTGTGTTGCTTATATAATAAGATTTTTTTATAGTAAACCGCAATGAACAACAGAGGTTTGGAGGTCTTTGACAGCCCATGGTCAAGTGATAGCACTGTACTAAATATGAATATATTTGTTGCATACTGGCTGTTGGTTTCATTTATTTGAGTGCTTTCAATTCAATCAGCATATCCATAAATAAAAAAAATAGATTTAACTTTGTAATTGCACAATAGGATTTGAAACTATTATATGTTAACATAGTTAATACAGCTTAAACACAGTGAAGTTCACACTGCCAGTACCTTACATGAGCCAAGTTGCATTTTATATTCTTATATACATTTAATGTAGCTTTAGATTATATTATAGTGAACAAAATAACCTCTTGATAGGCGGAGGGGTTCCATTAGCAGATTTTTGGATGTTACGCAAGTTAACATTTGAATTATGCTTTCAAGATTAGCATGCTACCCAAGTATAATCTACTGCTGGTAATCACTTTCATAACATGCCAGCTGAATATTCTTTTTTTAACCTGCATGACTTTATTTCATGCTTTTTAGCAAAAAATGTGTTTGTTATTATTGTAAATTTATAAAGGGGTAGCTATATTCAATTGCCTACAAAATATATTCTATAAAAGATAGGGAGTTGATCGTTGCAGTTTTGGATAGGTCAATTAATTGCCTTTGTGGCAGCATCAAAGACGAGACCCACGAAACAGTCATAAACATTTCAGAAGAAACTACAGGTGTAATAATTTATCAATAATTGGCTAGTAATGCAAAATGTAAAGTTAGTAACAAAGTGGATAGCATCATTTTGTTTTAAATGATAAGGTTTTGCTGTGTTTTGATTGGGCTATATAGAAATACTAAACTTTTATACATTTGAATAGCATTTAATACATTTTTTTAATTTTAAATATGCTCTGTCATTTGAACGATTTTTGATGGGTAACTTACGTAACAGGATGTTACAGGCTTATAGGAGACTTGTCAGAGGGCTAGTATGTTTCAAAACGCTTGTAAGGCAATCTGCTATATGGAAATCATAGTCTTCGAAATCCCCTCAGGGGGGAGCAAAACTATATCTATCCCATGGCCTAGTTTGAAATTCAATGTGCATACATGTGATTTAGGAAAGTGTTGATGTAAATCAGAAGGATACTACAGATTTGTATATAGAAAATCTTCTTTTATTCCAATACTGTGGCCTCTAATGGGAAGATGTCAGAAGTCTTATCTTGACCAGTAGATGATGTAAACATCCAAGCATATAGATGATATGGCCTATGGAATGGTGTTGTGTTGTCATTGATCTATGGAATAAAATTTTTAACACATAGCCATGGTGGCCCATATGGGACATAAAAAAGACTTGGTAGCAAGATAAGAATATAAATTTCGTTATAAATAGCATCTAAGATTATGATGTATGTATGAATATACTGCCGTCCGTGCTATTTACTCTATATGAGAATAGAAAGTACTACGGGGGACGTTAAAAGTTATGATGATCTATAAGGGAAAACAATCTAATTTGACTCTTGTGTAGATAATGCAAGGAGCTGACAGAAGTTAAAAATGGGCAAAATTTCAAGAAAATCTATTTTTTCTATTTCCAACTGATTTTGACGCTCTCAGATAATGACTCTTAAATACAATTACTGTTCTAAAGTGATATAGACAGACTAAAATATGTTATTCGCTGGAGATTTGACAAACTATACCGTTTCAAGTTAATGCAGTGTGACTTATAGAATGAAGCACTATTCAAGTACAAATTAGACAGATGGTCATTGTAAATGACTGAGCTTAATTGTTGAATAAGCTTTAAGACAATCTTTGTGGATATCAATTTAAACACTTTGTTTAATTAGAAGACTGTGTTTTATTTCTGAGTGGATTATATAGCTAGGTGGCAACACTATATTTAATTAACTTTGTGAAGCTCTTAGTGGTTCTAAGGGATTTTTCTCAAACCATTCAACAGCTAAGGGTTATCTGTTTCTATACTGAGGGAAAAAGTTTAGCAAGTGTTTATAATGGGGTTTCCTATAGGCGATCTTTGAAGCATTAGATCTATTTAATTGGCAGGTTCGCAAACATGTCAAAATCCGCTTTCATAGTGAGGATTTAATCTGCTGAGCATTTTAATTTCAAACGTTATTCGATTGAAAGGGAGGTAATTTGGAAAAATACGATTTTCAACTAAAACTGTACGAAAAAGGAGAACATAACATTCAGTTTTAAGCCGTTTATCACTTGTTTGCTTTTGAATCTAAACATTTGACAGAAAAATGAAACTTTTAGCTGAAAACTGTTCGCATTATTGCCAGATAAGCTGTTTTAGCAAGGGAGCATAAAATTATACTTTATTTTATGAGAAACGTCAACCTGTTAATGTCATCGTACTCTTGAACATTTGTCAACATATATTTTTGATACTTTGAAATTAATTTCATATTTCTTCTAAACTGTGAATCCTCAAAGTATATTGCTAAACTTTTTCCCTCCGTATATATTGTACCTGAACGTAATATTAAAATTGAGTTGTTCATATTGTAGTAATATGTTAGAAAAGGTTGATATGTCATCATGCTTGAATAAATGGTCTATTGTGTGGTAGAGAGAAATAGTTTACATTTATACGTTCCATCCATTGAAAATATCCTGAACTAGATCTTATGTAAAACAAATTATAACGTTCCTGACACACACAGACAATACTATACATATGTATATTAGTATACTCATGAGCTAGCACATCCGCCGTTGTATTTGTGCAACCATAATTTCACTGAAATAACCGAATTTGCCGCATCCAGAGACCAGGGACTTGAATTACAATACCTCCTCAAAGTTAACGAAGACTTAAGCTAAGTATTGCAATTTCAACATACATTAAATGCTTACAAATTGCCATGATTGATACAGTACTTTTGGTCAAAGATATCATTGTGATCTACAGAAAGAAATAAAACTATTTTGATTTCTATCAGTTTGAAAAGTTATTTTTCGCATCCTGAAAAATAAATACTTAATTTAAGCCTTCCTTAACTTTAAGGAGGCATTTTAATTCTGGGTCCTGAGATTCAAAGTTTGTTCTTTGTTAACACTCAATTGTCATATACTACGAATGTCGTACGACAGTGCATTTAGTACGAGTATCCCATGGATGTACAGGCTCGAAAATACAACAAGAGAGAGAATAGATTTGAAGTGGAAATATATTTCATTAATAACTTTAACATAAAAAGAAATATAAGAAGGAGACTTGCATAAGTCTATAAATCCATTATCTTTTGACTTTTGTCAGCTGATAACAAGACCCAGATCAGAACCAAAAGAACGCCAGTCGTGATCAGTATCAACAGTGTTTGACACTCTGGGTCTGTGGTTCAAAGTCTCTGATTAGGCCAGTGTTATGATTGCGTGTTTCCTGTAACAACCTTTGTCAGAAAATCAGTTTATCCCCTCGTATTGATATTTGAATGTTGTACCTCAAATATCTCACAATGCACGATTCACAAATACATGCTGGCGCAATATATAGAAGAAAACTATTAACGTTGTGTGTGTGTCTGTCCTGGAGATAATCCATCTGCTAAAGGTCATGGATTTACTTCTTGTATAGGTGCACAAACGATACAATAACTTACATTAGTAACACAACATACACAAACTTGGCAAAATTGAATTAATGTTAAATCAACTTGAAATTCATATTATCAGATGACGTCGCGTCTGCTTCATCATGTTTAAAAAGCTGTCGTTTACTTATTCTAAATAAGTAATGTAGTATCTTTTCAGTTGAATCCTTAATCTTAACTGTTTCCTTGCTAGCGGCAACTTTTATCATCTTCTGATAACATTTGTAAACAGAAAGTCGGTTGCAATTTGGCTCAAAATTGTTTTAGACTCTGGTAGTGTCCTAAATTGTTTTTCTAAAAAAGTTAATTTTGAAAAAAAGTCAGCAGATGAAACAAAACATGAAAATTAAAGCAGGCCACAAAGGAACCGTTAGTTGGTGTTTGATGTGTTATGTCCCAGTCAACACATTTTCAGTCATGTCGCAAGTCTAACACTCTATCAATGAGCCACATAATTCCTAAAATCTAGCTTAGCAATTTAAATGTTTTTAACTTCTATACTTCACTCAATATCTCGGTACCTGTTTGTGGAGAGGGAATATATAGGACAATTGTTTGTCTGTCTGTCTGTGTTAGGGTTAGGTGATGTTAAGGTTAGAAAAAAGTCACATGGCCCTCAAGTATAATAATAATTAAATTGACAGTATTTCAAGTTACACTCACATAAAAGCACATGTCTTCTGCATATTTGAATGATCATGAACTGAAGAATTTATATGTCAGCGCATCATGGGTTTTGGTATTCATGACAATATCAAGCAATGAAGTCTTAGGCAAGCCTGCGCACATGCACATACTCGCCTTTGCTCGCATATACAAAGATAGGGGTTTCCAGTATGCAGAGGGTTAAATTAGAAAATCATTATGAATACGGTTGTAGATGTATAAGACATGTACATGTAAAATATATCGAACGAGGAAGTCTTAGACGAGCCTGCGCATATGCATAGAATCATCAGAGCTGTCTCGCTCATTTATAAAAAGATTTGAGTTTCAAGTATGCAAAGGGATATATTTACCGGGCCACGTAGCATATTCAGTATCGTGTTTTTTTACAGATGTGTGTCTGACTGCAGATCAGTGGGGTAGCCAGTTCGATTCAGACCCTGTCCTTTACTTTTGTAGAGATTGATCATGAAATAATTACTATGGTCATTCTCCTCCCTTTCGCTGATTAATTCAAGAAGAGTTGTTGTCAGTTTATACAAGCGAAAATATTCAAGCTTGCTCAGGAAAAAGTTTGATTAAGTGAACTGACTGTCCCGACATGACCATAGCTGTTGACGTAAAACGAACCAACCAAAAAAAGGGTTAAGGTATTTTTCATGGTAAACGTAAAAATGGCAACATTTAGCGCAAAATTTGAACTAAAAAACGCTTAAATACTTCTCTAAATGATCTTTCATTCGCTTTAACTAATCATGGTATCCATGGCTTATTTTCATTTTTAAGTTCCTTGCCTATCTCAGTTTTATGTAAGTTAGAGTTAGAGGCTAATACACTTAACCATAGAGCAAACAAATTATATAAAGCAGCACTCCTTACAAGGTGTTATGTTCAACATTTCCTTAGTCCTTATATCGATTCTGAGGTCAACCATAAACGACATTTTATCAAAATTCCATTCATTAACAAAGGTATTGAGTTTATTGATTTACATAGTACCTTCACGGATAATTTAGTGATTTCATCTATTCCAAATTACTTTAATTATTCTAAAACTCCTATCATTTGTTATAAATATAACAAACCTATAAGATTTAATATATTTAACTTTAATAAAATTGTAAATGATATAGATATAGATTCCAATACTCCTGTCTCCTGAGATTGTCAAAATTCTTATTATTTATATCCCTCTGCGGGCCTTGTTATTACAGGTAATCTAAATGTCATTCTTGACGCTAGAGTTCGCAATATTATTTCAAAAGATCCTAAATATAGATTTCCCCCTTATATTGATTTCTCTAAATGTCGTAGAGAGATCGCTGCTTCTTTAAATGACTTTAATTATCGTTGGTGCAAACGGGAAAATAATAAACCTGATGCCTTTAAGGAATGGAAGATCAACATTTTTAAAATTATTGATACTCGTATTTCATTTTACTCTCGTAAAACACATCTTTTACCCCCTAAACGTAAATCTTCTTTTCGTTATCTTAAACGAGGAATCCAGGATTTTCATATGACCTATGTTTTAGTTCCAGCAGATAAAGCTGCTAATAATGTTGTAGTTGTTTGACGATTGTATTATATTAATGCTCTTAAGCGTGAGCTTGTTGACACTAATGCCTATAAACTGCCGCCTTCTTTAAGTGAAAGGGTAATTGTTGATGGGCATGGTTGTCATACATCCCTACATTTTGGTGTCAAAGCTAAAGAAAATCAAGACAAAGTTCCTACGTTGTACTGGTTACCTAAACGCCATAAAAACCCAACAAAGCAAGATGTATTGCTAATTCTAGTTCTTGTACGACAACAGAACTTTCTTAATTGTTAACCTCGTGTCTTACAGCTGTTAAAAAACATGTTATCAAGTATTGTGAAAAGGTATATGAGAGATCCTGTAAAAACCTATTTTGGTCTATTAAAAATTCAGGTGAAATTTTAGATAAACATAAAGCCAGAGATTTCAATGCGACCAGTTTGTCTACATATGATTTTTCTACTCTTTACACTACTTTACCTCATAATTTAATTCAAGATAAACTTATTGATCTTATTGAAAGAACCTTCCAGAGAGAAGGCTCTCCTTACCTTGCATGTAATGACAGAATTGCATTTTTTTTACTTCAGAAAAACCTAAAAAAATATCATGCATGGTCGTGTCAAAATGCATGTGATGCGCTGACCTTTTTGTTAGACAACATTTTATTCGATTTGGCGCCAAGCTGTATAGACAAGTAGTTGGGATCCTTATGGGCACTAATTGTGCTCACCTGGTTGCAGATTTATTCCTGTTTTGTTATGAGAGGGACTTTATGATTTCTCTTTCTGATGATAAGCAGGCTGATGTTATTGATGCGTTTAACACTACATCCAGATATTTGGACGATATTTTAGATATTAATAATGTTGATTTTGACAATATGGTTAGTCAAATATACCCTTCAGAGCTCCAACTGAATAAAAAAATAGTAAGTGAGTATGATCAGGAAATACCACAATCACAAACTGCAGACAACCCCGTGGCACCGCGAGGAAGAGCCGCTCAACCATCACGAGACACCAGGAAGACAAATTAAGCAAAGCAATCAGCTCTCTCTTCCCCATCAAGATGATTGCAATACTAGAATGGACATAAAGCAACGTACAACAATACATAGAACAATTACAGACTCCCACAATGGGAGTAACAATAAACAAAAAGTCAACAACAACAGAACCACCGCCTTAGAACGGACAGCAGCCTAAGCCACAGGGTGGCTTAAATGCATTTTACTGGTACCAAATCTTCGCCCTAGATTCTGCTGTTGTTGAAGTACAATAAGTATTCAGCTCGCATGGAGGCCATCTAACTAATGCAAGGTATCATCATGGAAAACACTCTAATCAAATTAACACTCCATGATGAAACACTTCTGATACCAAAGCCGCATTTTTAGACTTGCATTTGTCAATTTCTAACGATATTGTTTCTACAAAATTTATGATAAACGTGACGACTTTGATTTTGAAATTGTCAATATCCCATTTTTAGATGGTGATGTTCCTCGTTCTATATCCCATGGAGTCTATATTTCTCAACTCATTCAGTTTGCTAGAGCATCTAGCTATGTTGCTGACTTCAACACTCGCAATAAATTGTTAGTTCAGAAACTTCTTAAACAAGGCTATCGGTATTATAAACTTCACAAAACATTTTCAAAATTTTATAGACGATACTGTGATTTGATTTCCAAATTCCAAGTTGGACTTAAATTTCTCTTGCACCAAGCACTTTCCAAACCTGATTTCTATGGTAACTTGGTGTATAAATTGAAGAAGATTGTTGGCTCTAATAATTTTTCAGAGCAGTTCATTAAAATAATTTCCCATTATAAAAAGATTAGCTATAGCATTAATGTATTGCAACAGACTGCATGCTTGGTGGTCAACCCAATCACGGTTGGCAGCTTTGCTTTCCTCTTTAATTGCACGCCGGTGGGTCGGACTTCAGACTCTATGATGGTTCCGACTTAAAGACTTATTTATTGATGAGATGGTAGGGCCTGATGCTTTAGCTGTTTGTCGGGCCCACCGTGGTCTAGCTGTTGGATTTCTTTTGCTCCGGTATTCAGTTTAATTTACTGCTGAGTCCTTATCTTTGCTTTATCTTCTTGTTATATCTTGATTTATATGTTTTAGGAGATGATGCATTGATAAGTTAGGGGTCTTTCATGCAAACCAAATGTCTATGTGTCTTGATCCACATCTGAATTAAGGGTGATGTTGACGCCGTTAAACCGGTTTAAGCCCTCCAGTAAAATATTTTACTGACCGTTGCAAGGCGGTTCTTCCTTTATGTTTTTGTTCTGTCTTGTGTTTGTTATGTCTTTGTGCGCGTCTGTTTATATGTGTTTTGTGGTCACCTGCTGGGAAAGGGCTGACCTCTTTGCTATCGTTTGTGGTGTCTTACTGTGAGTTTGTCACTTACCCATTGATATCCTGGGTCAGGTGTGGTACTTGATTGTATCGATTCCTGATCTTTGCACTCTTACTTACTTTAAATAAGAAATAATTATCAGTAAGGTTGTAGATATCAAATACATGTACATATAAGATCTATAAGGTAAGGAACTCTTAGGGGAACCTGGGTATATGCACAGATTCGTCAGAGCCGTCTCTGCTCGCATATACATGGGATAAATTACCCGTTTCGGAGTGTCCATTAATTTATGCAAAGGGTGTTGTGAATAAGGTTAAATATATACATTGCACATGTTAAATCTCAGGCATATGGGATAAATACCAATTTCTCATGTTCCATATTCATTTAATTAAATTTTATAAATAGGGGACGGCAACCCTGATGTTTACTATATTTAATATGAAATATCTAAATAAACCATGGATTTAATACCAGTTTCATCTATATCGGTTGAAAAACATGGACAATTTGGGCGTTTGAATATTTGAAAATGGACTTAATGTAAGCGGCCATATTGTAGGCTTTGTGACGTCACACAGCTTAATTCAATATGAGTAATCAAAATAAAAGACAAACCAATTGATTACTTGCAAATGTCTTAATAAAACACAGATTATGTGATAGTATTTAAAACTAAGTAATAAGCAGTTGAAAAATACTGAAAACTTATTAAATATTCAAAATGGAGGCTAATTTTTAGCCATATTGAATTCTTTAAATGGCCATAACTTCCGCCCCCTTTTAATGCGTTCTAAAAAGTGTGCTAAAGGTTGCAACCGCATGAAACTTATAAAATATGAAATCTGGTTTGATACAATGATAAGATATTCCTAAAGTATCTCAACAAATAGTATATATACTCAGACAAAAAAGAAACGTCCGATTTTCATAGTGCTGTATCTTTTGATCCAGTTAAGATGGCGTAGCAAAAAATTAACCAAAATGTTTATCAAACAACCGACACACAAAAAATGTATTTATTTAATTTTATCTTCTTATCTGGAAGAGTTATTTAACCTAAAGTGAAAACAGTTCATTCCACTATCATCAGCAAGTTGACCATCAAAACGTGACACATTTTACGTTAAATGGCAACCAGGAGCGTCCTACGATGAAAAACATCTAAACATCTCAAATGTGCTTATTAATCGAGCGAAATTGCAAATCAAAACCGTTAATTTACGAAATTAACTGAAATTACCTCCCTTTGACTTAAACAAATTACAATCAAAGAACCTCCCATTCTCCTTAATCTAACATCATTTTGACCGTTTTTGTTTTAATTTTATGCGCTTGTGTATGACAACGATTGCACAAAAGATAAAAATAAAATTTCCAGTATCAGTTGTTTGGATAATGATTAGACTTAATTAATGTTAAAATGCTTGTTAGGAGGAAAAAAAATCAAATATGACCGAACCTGTTGATTATCAAAATGCTGGACCAGCAATGAATTTTCTGTGTGTCTTTACGCACGCTCTTGATCGATGATTTGTGACGTCATAGTATGTTGCAGATTAATGGTTGTGGCCTTAAAAGCAATGCATACTGCTAACATGCAAAACACCTACTAGAGAGTTTGGTCAAATATGTTTAAATGTGCTTGAACGGTTCGGAATTATGGTGGACACCAAAACTATTGGTGTTGTGACTTTTCATTTTAAGGGTACTCGTGTTCTCTGAGTTGTCAGCGGCTCTACTGGTTATCAAATGATTTTCATTTAGATGCATAACGTTTCTAAATCATAACAGTTTGTAATGTAAAAATTTGAATGAAATGCGTTCATACATTTAGAACTGGCAGACATAAACGTCAAGCGGATATAACTAAATTGTTTCAGTATACCTTGATGAATTGCTACATTTTGCAGCATTTTGCAGCATTTTATCTTGGTCTTCACTGTCAAAGTACCAATAAAGGGGCTAAATTTGACAAAAGCTTTACACCTGTTTTAGGTTTACATTTCTGAAAAAATTATATGTCCTTAGGTTATGGATTAACACCTTATCACCTTATCCACAAATCCTGTTTTTCCCACACCAAAATTACCTAAAAAATAAAAAAAGTGGGAGAAACAGGAGAACACGTTTTATTAACCCATTTAAGCCGAATGGAATTTCCCACTCTTCTCCATTGGAACAGTCCATTTCCGTTTCAAGGGTTGTTTGATGTTAATTTTCTTTTTTAATCAATTTTAAAAGACTATTCTGTGTGCAGACAGTGGGGACCCTGATCAGATGCCCCATTGTGTGGCGTCTGATCTGGGTCTACACCGTTTTACTATGTCCTACAAATAGGACGCTAGACTTATATTGGTTGACGTCATAAGAAACAAGAAATATCTTTAAAAAAGATATTCGGCGGCTCTCAAATACTTACAATTTTAACACAACTAAATGACGAAATCCCCTAATACCCCCTGTCTTTGCATGCTGGAAAAGGATGTTCCGTCTAAAACCAGCAAATTTCGAAGTTGTGCCTATGTTCCTGGTCTCTCTTTTGCTTGGTGCTCTTTTCGCTGAGCGATATGCATCTGAATCGTTCCAAATTTTTGGCACTTCACCAGCAAAGGCTAGGGAACAATGTTATTAGTCCTTAAGTTTTTAAGAAAACAGGAATTTTTGACGATAAATGTATGTACTGAAGCAAACTGAAAACCCGGAAAAAATGCCATATTGCTGTTGTTGTTGTCACATAGACTAGATTCTGCCCGTCTCGGATCTCAACTTGGAGTAGTTTTCAAGTCTTAAATGGTTTACACTTCCACCACTCTATTTACATATTGTGAATGTCTCTTTTTACAGTAAAATGCTGATATACCAAATCGCTTTTGTGTGGGACAAACTCCTATAACCTTTCTATTTCCTGTGGCACCTCGCCATAGGCGGGGTCGGGAAATAAATGCATGTAGACTCAAGAACTGATCGACTAGTTCCCAGTTATAGGCGCGTTGCTGAAATTCTAATTTTCGAAAAAACTTACCTCATCGTCATAAAGAATGAAACAGGTCTTAAATTCAAGATGAATGACTCTACTTTATTTCTGATTGGGTCGTACGCTCAAAAATTGGTAGCATCATATTAAAAAATAGGGAGATAACTCAATGTTTACAAAAAACGGAAACGTAAAGCATGGTTTTTAAACTGATTTTGTATTGACAAAAAGACGTTCCTTCTCGCAAATTATTTTATTTTCTAAAAGTAAGTTTACTGTCATTTATATTTGTATGAGTTTTATTGATTTTTATAAATTTAAACATAGTATTTTTGGGGGATAACTCTTACTACCCTATAAAATTTAATATTTTCCTCTATTTTATTCCTTATAATACCGTTATATTTAATCAGAACCCGCAAAACTTCATAATTTCTAAAACAATTGTCTTTTCGCTTTTCAAAAAGGTGATTTGCTGCATCCTGATATGTCCAACGGCTCAGAAATTTGCTTCTTCAGTTGCCACCCCTGTGTGGAAAAACAGCGTTTTAATGCATTTTTCCAATACACTTGATACGAGCATAGGAGATTCGCTGATTTACTTTTGGAGGAAACTTACATTAGCGTCCTAAATGATGATACATGGCTCAATTAAAGATAAATATATCTGTACTATCAATTTGTTAGGATTGTACGTTAAAATCAAGTATCGTCATTCATAAAATGGGGAAGTAACTCTGGTACTAGAAATAATGTAAAACCACCATAGATGAGCGTCGTTAAGTACCTCCTTGAAATATTGTTTCTCTGCTTTTTTTTACATTTAATCACACAAAAGTATACTTGTTTGAAATGTCCAGTCTTTCTTTCTAAAATAGATAAAATAGAATTTCAGAAACAGCCATATGACGCTCTTATTAGATATTAATATTATCTAATTTGCATATTCAAGAATATTAATGAAAACGTAAGTAATGAGAAAAATTGTAAAATAAAAATAAGGGGTGTCACCTTCAAAATTACCAATATGTCGCTGTTTATCATTCCAGACTAAAAATCGTGGTACCAAATAAAAGTTGAGACATTAGCAAAACGACCAACTGAATAGATATACGAATTATCTAATTTGCATACTCATGAATATTAATGAAAACATACGAAATGAGAGAAAATTGGCCGAAAAATTAAGGGTTATATCTACAAAATTACCACTACACCAGCTGCTAAATATCTTATCCTACAAGATTTGGTACCCAATAAAAGTTGAGACAAAGCCATTTGACTAAATTGATTAAATATACGAATTATCTCATTTAAATATTCATGAATATTAATGTAAACGTAAGAAATAAGAAATAAAATGGTAGAAAAATTAAGGGGGTATACCTACAAAATGTCCTATATGTCTGCTGCTTACTAGCCTAGACTACAAAACTTGGTATCAAATAAAAGTTGAGACATTGCCATTTAACTAAAATGATTAAATATGTGAATTATCTAATTTAAATATTCAGGAATATTAATGTAAACATAAGACAAATTTGTAGAAAAATAAAGGTGGTATACTTTCAAAATTACCAGTACGCTAGCTGCTAACTATCCTAATTTACAAAAACTGGTACCAAATAAAAGATGAGACATAGCCATTTGATCAAAATGATGAAATATACGAATTATCTATTTTAAATATTCATGAATATTAATGAAAGCATAAGAGATAAGAGAAAATTGGTAGAAAAATTAAGGTGGTATACTTTCAAAATTACCTATATATCTACTGTTAACTATCGTAGACTACAAAACTTGGTACCAAATTAAAGCTGAGACATTGTATTTTGACCAAAATGATTAAATATACGAAGAATCTAATTTGAATATTCATGAATATTAATGTAAAAAGTATAAATAAGGGAAAATTGGTAGAAAAATGAAGGTGGTATACCTACAAAATGTCATATATGTCTGCTGTTTATTAGACTAGACTATAAAATTTGGTACCAAATAAAAGTTGAGACTTTGCCATTTAACCAAAATTATTAAATATGCGAATTATCTAATTAAAATATTCATGAATGCTAATGTAAACATAAGAAATAAGACTTAATTGGTAGAAATATTAAGGGGGTATACCTACAAAATTACATGTACTCAAGCTGCAAACTATCCTAGACTATAAAAATTGGTACCCAATAACAGTTGAGACTTAATCATTTAACTAAAATAATTAAATATACGAATAATTTAATTAAAATATTCATGAATATTAATGCAAACATAAGAAACAAGACAAATTTGGTAAAAAATTGAGGTGGTATACCTACAAAATTAACATGACGCTAGCTGATAATTATCCTATCTTACAAAACTTGGTATCAAATAAAAGTTGAGACATAGCCATTTGGTCAAAATGATAAAATATACGAATTTTATAATATAAATATTCATGAATATGAACGAAAGCATAAGAAATAAGATAAAATAGATAGTAAAAATAAGGGGGTATAGGTACAAAATTACCTATATTTCTACTGCCAACTATCATAGACTGCAAAACTTAGTACCAAATTCAAGTTGAGGCATTGTTTTTTGACCAAAATAATTAAATTTACAAATTATCTAATTTGAATATATTCATGAATATTAATGAATACTTAAGAAATAAGAGGAATTTTGTAGAAAAATTAGGTGATTTACGTTCAAAACAACCACTAAGTCAGCCGCTAACTATGATTAACTTCAAAACTAGGTACTAAAAAAAAGTTGAGACATTTTCATTTGATGAAAATGATTAAATATACAAATTATCTTATTTGAATACCCATAAATATTAATTTAAACATAAGAAATAAGACAAAATTGGTAGATTAATTAAGGTGGTATCTCTTCCAAATTACCTCTACACCAGCTGCTTACTACCCTAGACTACAAAACTTGGTACTAAATAATAGTTGAGATACAGGTATGTGACCCTATGATTATAGGTATTCGAAATATCTAATTTTCATATTCACGAATATTAAAGAACACATAAAAAGAATAAGTCAAAAATAGTAGAAAACTAAAGTGGTTTGACCTACAAATAACCTATATTTCAGCTGCCATATATCCTGGACTACCAACAATGGCACCAAATAAAAGTTGAGACCTATGATGAATATACAAATGATCTCATTTGCTTGTCTCATGAATGTATAAGAAAACATTAAAGAGAAAGAAGAACACAGAATGATAAAAATTAGCTCTAGGCTTTAATTTGAGAATAGGATAACTAGCAACTGACATATGCGAAATTTTGTACACCCCTTTAATTTTTCCAAAATGTTCTCTGGTTCCTTATATTTTGATTAATATTTATGAGTGAGAATGTTAGAAAATTTGTTAAACGGACAATTTGGTAAAAGTGTAGTGATTTGGCATTATTTGGTACCAAGAGTGGTTGCCTAAAATAATTCGCAGCTGAGTTGTAAGTATCTTTGTGGGTACATCTTTTATTTTTTTTATGATTTCCTAATGTATTCATTAATTTTCATGAATATGCAAATTTGCTCACTAGCATACTTTACCGCTGAATGAAGCTGCTATGGCTTACTTTTGTTTTTTTTTCGAGTTAGTACTTTAGGATGAGTTTCTGCTGAGATATAAGTAATTTGTAGGGACATACCCAACTGTTTTGAAGCGCATTGTTTGTTGCCATGGAAACCACGCAATTCCACATAGCTCAAATGGGGTTATTTTGAGGGCAATACTTTTACCTATTGAAGGCGGTCCCACAAAACAATTTGACGCCCATGAGAAGTTGTCCTGAGGACGCAAGGCTTGTCTAATTCGACCATTGGGTACTAAGGAATTTAAATGCTTTTACTTTTGATATATAGATAGTGTAACACATTTTGTGTGTATTGCTAGGAAGAATGGACATTATGAAGACAGTTAAATCAAAGCTACTTGTTGATTCTCAAAACTCATTTCTCGTTTATCACTTTAAAAGCTTGAACCTAGTCCAAAATAGTGCTATGAATGAAACATTCATTACAATAGCTGGACACTAGATACGCAAAAAGTAAGTGAGTATAAACAGGAAAAACCACAATCATTACTGCAGATCAACCCATGGCATCGTGAGGAATAGGAACAGAACACTAACAGTCACAAGACACCAGGAAGACAATTATAGCAAAGCAACTATCATTCTCTTCCTCGTCAAGGTGTTAACAAAAATAGAAAGAACACAAATAGATGCATAATAAAACAAAGACCAACACAGAACCCCCAAAAATATTCCGAGGTACATTAAACAATGAATCAACAACAATGTAAGATTCTGTCTGATTTAGGCGGCCATCTTGAAAACATGCAAATAAGCTCAATAAGACGCCATTTCTCAGCTTGCAAACATTGGTTTTCGGATTTAGCATACCAAATTACCTTAAAGAAATGTGTCAGACCATTTGTCTTCAGAAATAAGTCCATAATTGATACTTTAAAAGTTCGTGATTCTGTTTTCTGCGAGTATAAAGTTATCTCCCCTTTTTCAATATGGCGCGACCAATTTCTGAGTGTGCAACCCCCAAAAAATTAAGTGTAGACATTTATCTTCAATTGAAGACTAGTTTCATCCTTTAGGACGATGAGGTAAATTCCCCTCAAAAGCATTCAGAGACTGCGCCTAATAGTATATCAAGTGTATTGGTGAAATGCACGAAAACAGAGTATTTTTCACACGGGGGTAGCAACTTTGCAAGCGATTTTCCGAGCCGTCAAGCATGTCAGAATGCTGTTAATCATGTTTTTGAATAGCAAATTTATATGTTTCGTAGAATTGATCAAGTTTTACGCATTTTTACCAAAAATAACGGTATTATCAGAAACGATATCGAGGGAAATGTTCTATTTTATAGGGTAGTAAGAGTTATCCCTCATTAGCTATATCTGCAAATGAAGAAAATGAGCCAAATTTGGTTTAAAAATAAATAAAAGTTAAATTGATTTTAGAAAATAAAATAATTTACGAAAAAATAATGTTTTAACACTGCAAAAAATCGATTCGAAATTCGTACTTCACAATTCCCTTTTTTGCAAGGATAGAGTTATCTCCCCTTTTTTAGATATGACGCTACCAATTTTCGAACGTACGACCCAATCAAAATTAAAGTAGAGGCATTTAGTTTTGATTTGAGATCGGTTTCATCCTTTATGACGATGAGGTAAGTTTTCTCAAAAAGTAAGCCTCATATGAAATTCAGCAACGCGCCTATTAGCACGTATAATCGGGCCACTCTCTGCCTGCCAGAAAAACACCATCCGAAAAGCGTTTCGCTGGCGGACCCATTGTGGCCCGAGATTTGGTGCTGGCTGTTTGCAAATTAGCCTTAAATGATACATGTTCGTCTGACGTAAATGTAGTTAAAGAAACTAGAGCTTGTGCTTGTCATCTTCCTAAGGGAAATAGCAAAATACGATGATACATGTACAGCTGCGCAGGTTGATCTGAGTCTAAGTGTAGGATTGTGGGTTGTGGGCACATTCAAATTGTAGGAAATTATGTGCTATTATTTACATTAAATATCCATCCCCATCATAACCTCTTTTTTTAAAGATACATCTTTTTTAAAAAAATATATATCTTGTTAAGCGCTATTAATAGACATTACTACGTGGGTTTTTTGGCTGTCTATTTATAACGCACCATGTTGTCTAATTAAAGAAACTCTGCCGATAGCTACACTGTCCTTTTAAGAACATGCATTTGCCGGTCAGAGCAAGCTTTGCACGTATTTACTCGCATGAACCCTGAGGTTACTCTCTAATTCGCGATGAATTTTACGCCCTTGTAATGTAACGCATTAAATACACTTGTTATATTTGTTTTAGAAATCGACTAGACCTATTGTCGTTATTCATGAAAACAGACTATAATCGTGTAACGCACTTGATATGGGAAACCATAATGGCTTGAATAAAAAATACAAAGATTTGCTTATATAATGCTGTTAAAGTCCTTTAGGATTTAGTGAGTTATTTTATATTGCACTTATTTACTATACTTAAGGAATAAAGAAACGCAACAAACACTTTGAGTCATTGTAAGCATACAATATGATGCAATGTTTTAGTGCAAATGATACTTATGCATAGGAGCAGTATGTATCCGTCAAATTGCAGCAGGTTCAACGTAATGATCGATTACGTAATCATTTTGGTATGCGTGTAACCAGCCTGACCCCCGTAGTAAACTGCTGAAACAGGGTCAATCAAATTAAAGTTTGAATCAACCATTGTTTTATTGTTTTAAAAAGTCTTGGCATAGATTGCAGATCAAGGAAATGATCAAATAGCGACGTTTCTGTAGGATTCTGAAATGGCTTAACGTCATTAACGTCAACTCCGAATACTGCGTGAAACGCGTAAACCTTCTTTTCTGCCTGAGATTACTTCATTACAAGGACGTTTTGTTCAAAAATAATGACTTGAGATCTTCAGACGTTAAAAAACCTCAATTCTGACGTCAAAATTCGATATCCTACGTTTTAATGGTTTCCATGATGTGTGTGTGTTTTTTCTAATGATAAAATGGTCCTGTGACAAAGTTAAGGTTACAGTTAACAAGCTTGGTGTTCACTCTCGGCATGTAATCAAATGAATTCTCTTGCACTATGCCGTGATTTGTTTGGCTAACGTCAATATAAACACCTTACCAGAGTATTTCTACGGTATCTGAAAAGTCAGTTTTTCCCAAGAAAGCATGTTCTGATGTCTCTAGGTTTATCCTACCCCGTATATTCACCAGTGACCCAAACCCGACGGCTCTAAGTGACGTTTATCTTTTATTCACTACCATTGTGTATCTTGCCATTCAAGTAGCGTGTTTTGACGCAATGTTTGACTGCATTACGAATATGATTGGACGTTTGTTTAATTGCACATTGTCAAGTCGACGCCAAATAACCAATTATGGAAAAGACGGGGTTTCTTGATCTTTATAATGACGTTAACGTCACATTTAACGTTTTCATATATTTTCATCTTGTAGCGTAAAATGTAGCGATAAAATGACGTTTTGGTATTTCATCTCATGCTATAAATACTCAATAAAAAATTTAAAAGAGATTTCACCAAACCGTCATTTAAACACGCAAAAATTATATTTTTGTCTGTTGCGTTTCTTTATTCTTTAAGTATTATGTGCAATTAAGCAAGGCATACAAAGAAAGGTAATAAAGCAAATAAGAAATGCTGTACAGCGGGAGTTGACCTATATTCCAGATCAATGTCCATTGTTAGGACTAGTGCACAGACTGGTTCTCCGCCATTTACACGGAAATTTTCAAATTAAATTGCATCTATAATAAGACCCTGTGGTCAGTCTGAGTATTAACCAATGAGGTCATTGTTTTCTAGCTGGTGTGATGAATATTACAATTTAAGAATACTTCTGATTGGCGTAAATTTACATAAAATTTAGGTTCAAAGCGATAATAGAGCGTTGGCGAAGCCGCCGCAAAAATAGTTTTCTTGCATGCTAGTAACAGACGCGTAGATTACGTCTACATAACACGTGCAGTCTGATAATCGTTCAGGATATTCAATGTATTCAAGTTTTAGATAAACCTTGTGTTCAGGAACAGTGACGACTCTGATTGAACGCCACGTTCTGTGGCTCTGATTGTGGTCTTTGCTGTTCACCTATGCCCAACAAAAGCGACCCCGGGGCTTATATCAATACCTTCATCAATTTTACGGCGTCTGATCTTGGTCCCCACTGTTTGCCGTTGCCTTCGACCAATAAAAGGACGCTAAGTTTACTTGGGTTAAACACATTCCTTAAATATAATCAAATAGGCTTTTAAACCTATTCAGACCGATGAAATTTCCCACAAATGCATTAAAGTCAGGATGGCCCATTGCTTATATATATATTGAGGGGTCGCTGATTATATTTGGAAAGTTTGAACATTCTCACTCCAATTGATAGGACAGGTTCATTTCCGAATTTTGATGGCTTTAGGCAAATATATTTATAACACAATCAGCGAAGAATGTTTATTCTACTCTGTCTGGATATTTCCACTCTTATTAATTCGACCAGTTCAATTCCGTTTTGAGGGGTTAAAGTGGTTTTAATTCTTTATTCAAATTTTGATAGAATATTCTGTAAGAAAAAATAGAGACCCTTATCGTAGACCACGTTTTGCGGCTTCTGATCTGGGTCTACACTGTTTGCCTATGTCCCTATATACTTATATGGGTTAAATAGATTCCTCAATTAAGACCAATGGAAATTTCTACACAACTTCATACAATAAAGTCAGGATGGTACATTATATATATATATATTGAGCTTATGTGTTAAATGATATTAAACAATTCAAAAACTGGCACACCAGTTTTTAATCAGTCTTCAAATGTAGGATTCGGCTAGTTAGAATACTAAAATACACTATGATCTAGGCAACGACAAAAGAGCTGGTGAAGATGAACAGGCTGATCTTCCACTTAGCTAAAGCCTGCGAAGTTTTCCCCGGCTACTCAAGCCGGAAATTAAAACCCTGGCACATCCACGGCACTGCAGGGACACATCGTGGGTCGAATCCCGACATTTTAAGTCTTGCTATGTCCCCGTTCCCAAGGAGGTGGAAAATACAAATGTCTTCGTGCATAAAATCTCGGACCCAGTATAATGGGATAAAATGTATTTCTTTCTATAAAGATCAACTTTGGTCTTTGCTTTACAATCAATAAACAACCCCAAAAAAAACCCCTCTGTTTTTGCAAAAAGCTTTCGTTTATTGCTCTAGAAGAAGGCATACAAGTCGAGCATAACATTGACAGTACTTCAGCTGGCGTACCACCAAAAACTGGATTAAACTAAGTATCTAGAATTCGATTTCTGTGAATAATCTTTTGGTTCAGTTTAAAAGACAAAATAAATCAAGTCGAACCTTAGTTTTGACCACCTTATTTAAAATCTGGTTCTTCATAATATTCAGCCTTACAAATTCGTATAAAAGCCTTCTTACCAAATATAAACTTGACCGTACCTCCCTTGGCTGAGGTGACTACCGTCCAGCCCGAAAAACCTCTTATTTATTTATTCTCTTTTAAAATTTTCTCTTATCTTATTTGAGGAAACTAGCTGTAGTTTACATGCAAATGCAGACGACCTCAAGGAGAAAGTGGCAATCCAACACTCTAGGCCAAGTTAAAGACATATGCGGCTATTTCAAATGCGCACCTCTCCCGAGTCTGGAAACCTGTAAAGTTGTCTGGGTCCTGTCTTTCAACCATTGACGGATTCGGATCAACACAGCTTTCAGATATTCTAATGTCATATTGGTGTTCGGACATTTTCTTGACAAAATAAAGTAATAAAAGTGTGTTATAAATATCTATTGGCATGTTCTCAAAACTGATCGTCTCAGCACTAAAGGCAGATAAATGTAGCTCAGTCGAAATCAAACGACGTATACAATTACCCTGGTTACGAATACGATAGTGGCCGAGTCTCTCCTATTTGGATGGTTATTTAGAGCGGCGCACGACCTGACCTCGTTGCCTAGTGGTTAGCGTGTCTGGCTACGAAGCCAGAGAACCAGGATCGATTTCCGGCTGCGCTCGTTTTTCAGTGTGTTTTTCTTTTCTTTTTTTTACATTTTTATGCTGAATTGCTTCATATACTAGTAAAATGGCATCACCAAAACGACCGAGATGGTCATTCCTGAACTGTTTATATTGAATTACGCATGAAACCTATGGGGTGGGGTTAAATTTGGCCCTCTTGAAAGAGATTCAGTTCGGTGACCCCAGATTTTTATTCTTTTTTCTGAAAGTTATTATAATAGTCCATGAATTAAAAATAAATTTTTAAGATTTTCAACATCAGATTTTTTAATACATGATTTATTCTAAAAATACATTCCAATTTTCGACAAATTGCCAAAAAATATCATGCTGTATTTTGTCACAGCATGGGATAACAAATAAACTTGCACATTTTCTAAATGGTTTGAGGTCATGGGCAGTAATTTAAGTTAAAATAAAGAAGCTGGCTGAAGATTACAACCGTTTTAGCTTGTTATTTAGGCCTAGTGTTATTATTTTATATTTTTAGAAAATTGGTCAAATGCTGAAAACTTCAATATGAGATTCTGAAAAAATAAGCACGGTGACCTATCCTTTTTATTTCATAAATGGATAGCCCATGCATACTACAAACTGTATGCAAAGTATTGAAAATATTTCAACATGGGAAGCATTTAGTAGCATATGTCATTAAAGTAAATTTGCTCATAGGAACAAATTCACTTACTTTGTAAAAAGCAAAACTAAATTTCTGTACAATAGCTAAATTTAGAGTAAATGTTTGCACTTTTCAGCTTCCATAAAACACACAAAATTGTTACTTTAGTGTTATTAAATGTTTTGTATTTCTTAAATCAGATGATTAAATTTTATTTTAATGAAAAATATAAAAAAAAACGATGCTGACTACTAGAAAGAACGCTTAGGAATGAGCCCACCTTGTCTTTAACTGTTCAGCAAAAAAGCATGCACACTTGTCGCTTATTTATAATCTATAAATATTTACACCAGTAAAACCTGTTTTACCGCATCGGTGAATATGTTTATCTACCGTAACGCTTAAGACAAATTTTTTCTGCTATACTTCGAAACGCAGAAAATTAATAATCAACTTTGATAAAGCAAATACTGCATACCCGGACGAAAAACCAAATTACGTATTTTTTTATCTGTGTCTTCATTGTTTGAAACAAACCTGTTAAGGGGTGTCCGGTCTCATGGAAAAAGTCCCACTCACAACCACATAGCAAAATGACGGGCTTTGTTACTGGAGTTGTCCGTGTCCAAACTGTTTATGAAGGAAATCAGCAGACACCTTTCTACGAATAAATTGATTAAGAGATATGGCGCTCACCTTAAATCGCACAGTGAGGATCAATATCAGACCCGGTAATTTGGGTCCAAACTGTTTATAGATTTTAAAGGCAATCATCTCTCCATGTTGATTAGAAAGTCACCCATTGTAAAACAGAATGGATCCCGAACAAGTTCGTCATTTTAGTCGGCCTGGTCCGATTATCAGCAGCATTCTCGCTATATGCATTTTCCATAAATACATGTATATTATAATTTAAAAAAAAAATATCGCCTTGATCCCTACAAAAAGAACTACATCATATTGATTGTAGCAATATCGTTGCGACAATCCATTGAATGACAATGGTTACCCGAGGCATTATGCACACTGCTTTGCGGAAGCCATATCAAAAGAAAATATCTTACAACTATTTACCACATTTCCTGGGTTGAATCAGTCCTGAGCAGAGGATAATATGTCTTTCGCGAGGACAAAACGTAGTGCCTCCGGTTCGGCTTTAACAAACAATCCCTGTGCTCAAAAAAAGTTAGGTAAAGGTATGAATTTTTCTTTTGATCATGTATACGTCCTCGCTTATAATATAAAGGGATTGATATGATATTGTACCTTTTTGGCTGTTATGGATACGAGAATATTTTATCAAAATAATTTGTTTCCCTCTTTCATTGGATGAGGGAATGGGAGAGGCTACCAGTCTCTAGCGCAAACCCCTACAAATATTTGATTGGTTTATTCAATCCCTGGTAAATGACATATTCACTCGAGCGATAACGTGATGAATTTACTCTTGCGTTTCATTGGTTGAAAAAACGCAGATATAGTGGCAAGGTTGCGCAGGCCTCGCAAGTCTGGTTGGCTTAAAAAATCTTGCAGGCGTTCTCAGTAACCGCGTGGCTAACGCCTGCGATATGAGTGCGAAGGCAACGCGAAGTCTGTGCGCAGGCGATGACAACTCGCTGACGATCGCCGTTGTAGTAGAAAATATAGTTCGATTCGAAGTGGGTCCGGGACATTGCATACCACGTGGCGATACAATGACTGAATAGATGTATATTAATTGAATTAAGATCAGCTACGCTCATAAAATACGATATACACTCAAGTTTAAAGTTGTGAGCGTCAAACATAGTCATGTTACATTTATCCATACGATGAAGCTCGAGCGATGACTCATGTTAGCTAAATTAAATTTCGTCGGTCGGGAGTCAAAACCTCGTAACTCTGATTTTTACCAAAACGACTTTTTGTCAACGCGGGAATACCACACGCATGGCGCACATTATGTCAAACTCTCGAAGCTATAGACCAATTAGAACCCCCTTAAAAGCATCATAAATTACCGTACCTATGAAAAATTCCATTATTTTGGTGCTCATTTTACCGAGATAAGAGGTTTTTCCATGAAAAAGATGCTCAAAATATCGTAAGTGCATGGTGTTTCACGAAAAAAATGGTCAAAATGACGTAAATCAAGTGAAACTTCTTAATGACCGTGAAATCTTTGTTGGAAATTCAAAACACCAATAACAGTCAATTATGATGTTGCTAAATATAATCCTGACTGACTTTCAGCAATATAGGACACTTCTAGCAAAAGTTATTCAGTTTTTGCCTCTCCTGAAAAATGTAAAAATCAAAAATACGAGTTTTTGACTCCCGCCCGTGACAATGTTAAATCGATGTTGGTATGATGTTAGTGAACCCTTTGATGACTGGAAGTAAAAACCCAAATGCAATGCCGCATAATGCCGCATTTCATCAGGGCCTACACTGTTTGCGCTTCAGATTTTTTTTAATGATTTTGGGGGAATTATATCCTCTAACCCCTTCAATATATATATAGTAAAATGGACCATCCTGACTTAATTGTATCCAACTTTATGAAACTTTCCACTCGGTTTTAAAGGGTTAAGCTTTTCCACTATGGGTCTGAAAATTTGTAGAAAATAAACAGCATTTCGATATTTTTTCAGGTCAGCATTGATTTGCTTGGTTATGGTTATTATCCGAATCTGAAAACTTGACCTCCCATTCTGAATCCATTGCCGCCGGCTAGTGAGCCTTTTCTTCCTTTCTTTCCGTTGATATGGATACCGACTGGCAGATAACCAAACGGTTGCCAGAACATTCTCCTCCGTTTCTCAGGAATGTTCTGTCTCTCATCATCAATGGGATTATGGTTACGTTGGCCGTCATAATCATCGCTCATTCGACGGTTTAGCTCGGTTAAATTGCCAAGTAGAAGTGAATTTAGATATCTGTAGAAAATATCGACTTCCGACGCATGATGGTATGGTTGAACGTCGACGTTGGTGCCATTTTCTACGTCATGTGACGTTGGTACAAATGGTTCTTTAGCTTTAACAGATTCTAGAGCAATTATTGCAACGAAAGCTTGAACAACAATAGCTGATAGGGTTGATGCCATAGTCATCTCCTTTAACTGCCGGTTTTATCTGCAAAAATAGCGAAAACATCTACAGATTGGCCTCTTTGTATGCTGGGTAATTTTGCATGCGTTTTGTTTATTTACTTTTGAGCACCCTGAGCAAGTTTTGAAGTGGATGAATGGGAGAATCTCCCAATTTTACGATAAACTAATCGGTGTAAGAGTTGGTAGATAATCTTTAAGCTAGGAAGGTTGGTCTAATTATCTAAGTAATTGTAATTGGGCTTTCATATAAAGAAGCTCTTGCGATAAGGCGTATTTTTCCCTAGTTGACATGATTACAAAACCTAAATTTTTAAATTGCCCTTATGTTTTTAAAATTGATCTGTTTCGGTAGTGAAATATGCATACTAAGCATAGAAATACGTTTCAAAGCGATTCATCATTTACAACGCCGTGAAAACTTGCGCCTTTTACTCCCACCCCTCATTTTGCGTCTCTTTACTGGGTGTCGTTTAGACGAGCCATTTAGTAGATCCTTTGCAAATTTTCAAAATGTAAACACGCTAAAATATTAAGGATATAAGTGCCCTTCATTTCCAAAACTTTGCGGTATTCCTTCTGCGCATGCGTACGAAATAGACTTAAAATTGTGACGTTTGCCATTGAAAAGATAAATCTGGTGTCTTTCAGTTTGTTTTTAGATGCTTTCACCCCTCTAGACCCAAGATGCCCTTTTGGATAATTAAATGTCGCTATATACATATATAACATATGTAAAGGGCGTATTGGGTCTAGGGGGAGAGGGGTTGTATAAGCGAAAACAGACATCAAACATCTGTTAAAAATGGACCTCTTTGCAAGATGGTCGTATTTATTTACGGTCTATTTCACATTAAATGTTACTAAATAACATGCACAGTTGATGATCAAAATAAATTATTATTCAAAAATAAGTAGAGTTATTACATTCATTAAGGAAGTCCCGTTTTAAATATACGAACTAGGGGGCAAGGGTGCATGGACGACTCATCTATATGTATTTGTTGAATGTGCATAGTTTCACCAGTAATTATTTCAACAAAATAAAATGAACGTCTCATTTACGGAAATAGCCCGCCTTATCGCTAGAAATTCTTTATGTTTTCAAACATGTTGTGAATGCGGAGAGATCGCCCCGATGGGACGATTCTTTTGAGAGCCCACAAGGGCTGTTTGAATTAATGGATAGGACAATTTCTCCAGGTTGTCCGATTCAGAGTCATTTTTCTTGTTATGTCATGGATGTTCGTGAGAGCCGTCTCCTTTGGAACGGTTCTTTAGAACACCCATTACAAATATTAAAGCGGATGGATTTGAGAACTTTTCTAGTTGGTGCATGTAGATTGGGGAATATCTAAGGAGAATGGTCTCGCTGTTTGAGTAATTGCAATTTAGCTTTCATATTTATTATTGAAAACATGTTGTGGATGCTCAAAGGGATTGCCTCATTCACGTGGTTCTTTTGAGCACCCTGAACAGGTTTTGAAGTGGTTGATTCGGAAAATTCCCCAAATTTTACGATAAACTAATCGGTGTTAATGATGGTAGATTGAAGAGTGTTAGGAAGGTTGGTCTAGTTATTTGAGTAATTGTAATTGGGCTTTCATATACATTTATAATTTAAATTATATTGTGGGTGCGCAGAGGGATTGTCCCGGTGCGGTGGCTCCATTAAGTCACCACAATGAGTGTTAAAATTGATGGATGGGATCATTTCTCCAGGTTGTCTGATTCAAAGTCAGTTTTCTTGTTTGTGAATGAAAACATGTAATGGATGCTCATGGTGACCGTCTCCTTTGAGATGGTTCTTTGAGTATCCAGGACAAGTATTTAATTGGATTGATTTGAGAACTTTTCTAGTTGTTAGATTGGAGAATATCTAGGGAGAATGGTCTAACTGTTTGAGTTATTGAAATTTAGCTTTCATATTTATGATTGAAAACATGTTGAAAACATGTTGTGGATGCTTGGGGTCCTTTGAGCACCTAAAACAGGTTTTAAACTTTAAAAGGGATGGATAGGATAGTTTCTCCAGTTTGCCTAGTTGGAGGGCGGTTTTCTTATTTACAAATAAAAATAAAAATGCCATAGATGCTCACAGGGCCCCTAGTGGAGACGGTTCTTTTGAGCATCCAGGACAAATGTTAAAATGGACTGTTTTGAGAGTTTCTCCAATTTTATACACATTGTTTGATCCGTGTGATATTTAAAGTTAAAGTGATTGCATTGAAATTGATGGGAGTGATAGTTTCTCCAGTTAGCCAGATTGAAGGCGGTAATTGTGCTCCTCTTGTTGCAGATTTGTTTTTTGTTTTGACGTTATGAGAGAGACTGTATGTTGTCTCTGTCAGACAATAATCAAGCTTATTTTATTGAAGCTTTTAACTCCACCTCCAGATATTTAGATGACTTACTTAATATTGATAATCCTTATTTTGAACAAATGGTAAGTCATATATATCCTACTGAACTTCAGTTAAATAAGGCGAATTCTTTTGATACTGAAGCTCCGTTTTCGGACTTGGTATCCTGGGTCAGGTGTGGTACTTGATTGTTTCGATTCCTGATCTTCGCACCCTTACTTGCTTTGAACTTGTCAATAAAAAATTACACGGTTCCTTCTTAAATTTATGATAAACAGGATGATTTTAATTTTGAAATAATAAATTTCCCATTTCTTGATGGAGATGTTCCTCGCTCCTCTTCCTATGCTGTATATATTTCTCAGCTTATTCGTTTTGCTAGAGTGTGTTCTAATATTGATTACTTCGACAACAGAAACTTATTTTTAACTGATAAGTTATTTAAACAAGGTTATATATATCATAAAGTTCGAAAAGCATTTTTTAAATTCTATTACAGACACTCAGAGTTTATTGTTAAATACAACATTGGGTTAAAATCTCTTCTGCAACAAAGGATATCAGAACCTATATTGTATGGTGGTTTTGTTTATAAATTCAAACGAATTGTTGGAAAATCTAATTTTAGTGATCAATTCAAAAAGATTGTAAAACGTTATATAAGGGTTGGATATAACTTATAGATCATGTGACAGTCTGCATGCCTGGTTTTAAACCCAATCACGGTTTATAGCTATGGTTTCCTCTTTAATTGCACGACAGTGGGTCAGGCCTCAGACTCTATAACGGCTCTGACGTAAAGCTTTAATAGGTGGGTTGGTGCCTGATGCTTATCAGTAGCTGGACCCACCGTGACTCAACTTGAGGCTTTTTTAGCTCTGACTATCTGTGAGTGATGAACCCTTTTCTTTGTTTCATCATGGTGTGTTAATTTGATTAGAGTGTTTCTCCATGATGATGCATTGCATTAGTTAGAAGGCCTCCATGCGAGCTGAACATTTCTTGTGCTTCAACAACAGCAAAATCTAGGGCGAAGATTTGGTACCAGTAAAATGCATTTAAGCCCCCCATGTGGCTTAGGCTGCTGTATATCTGTTCCCAGCACTTATTGTCGGTGTTGTTGAGTGAATATTCTGTTATAAAGAAGGAGTTTTAATGAAAACGGATCCGTTCCCTGCGAATAAGTAGGATATTGAATATTCTGTTATAAAGACTGACGTTTTAAAGATTTATGACTGTATAACCAAATTCTGAAAACTGCATCAGAGAATCATCAGAGAATCGACTCTTTAGCTCAGTGGTTAGAGCATTGATCTTGTCACGGGGTGGCCCGGGACCACTTCCTCGGGCATGGGAATAGTTATTGCTTTGCTTTACACTTTTTGCGGCAAAATGTTGTAAGAATTAAGAAAGCTTAGATTCATATTTACCAATTGAGCACACATTGAAAACTTTGACCAGACTGAGCAGTCATTTATTGGCTTGGTTTTGTCATGTCGTGGCTCAATTTTTGTTTCAAATTTTCCTTCGTTAAATAACGAGATGATTTTATAAACTGTTTTTTCAAACCAATACAAAGAGCAAGACTGCTGCTCTTGCTTAATGAAAAACAATCGCCGATTCATTATCGCTTATACCGCTGCATGAGAGTTGTTGCATTCAATTTACACAATAGTGCGCGACCCACATGGGTGCACCATAATCGGTGTGTAAGTCTGCACGTGGCCAGTAAGTGAAAATGCTCATAACTCTTGAACAAAATGGCATATTTTGTTCCGTTTATGCAGGAAATGGCTTTTTTATTTCCATACACTCCTTCTGGGACCAGGTACTGATTTATCTACGTTCAGCACGGGCCGTGCATATTACTGTTATTTGATTGTGTTTGGTTATCACTAGACTATGTAAGGAGGGTAAAGCATAGAAGTAGGATCTGGCATTGAGATGTGCGTCTTATGATGGTCATCTTCTAAAATTGATGCATTTCCAATAACCTCTCATGAACAGACTAAATGAATCCAGGGTAACTTTTTTTACATTTTTTATGTTCTCCTTATTCTGAAGTACGCTTTTTTTCCTGCTCCAAGGTTATTAAACTTTATTTCATGCTCAACTCAGCTGAGCATAAAATTTCAACAGCTCATAGAAACAAAATCCTGAAAAACACTGATTTTTCTTGCATTTAAGCTCTCAGATGTATAATTTATCCTGCTGATAAATGTTAAAATGTCAACAACTGTTGACATTTTAACATTTATGAGCAGGATAAATTCTGTGCTCAGTTGAGTTGAGCATGATTTTTTTTATAACCTCTTAGCCAGGTCGCAACAGTTGTCATTGAGCAGTGTGGAATTGGAAGATATACCATCCATTTAGTAACATTTCCTTATCAGGTCTTTCAGGAATAATGACTTCTTGCAGAAAGCATATTACTATTTAATCCAGCGTTTAGGACGTGAAAGTTGTTGCAGCTTCTATTTACTGTTAAGATACTGAACCTGGTCATAATAAATATAATTGTTAGCACTCTCTGTCATCTGAATAAAACTTTTGTGGCTCTTTCTCACGATGCGACGGGTTTGTCTGTCGTTTGTGATTGAGGTCTTTCCTGATAATACTCGCTATTATTGCTAACAATCAAGTAAATAAGCGTTCTTGCAATCATCCGTTTATAGTTATTTCATTGAATTAAAACGTGCCGTCGCGTCTGGGAGTGATATAACGTCACGCAATAAAATCGATTAACCACTATTCGAATGCACCTGCTTTTGTAACGCGGCGTCTGATTAGATAACGTCAAAAATTTGCGAAAATAGTTTAACGTCAAATTTCGTTGGATGACGTGCACTTTATGCGGCTTGCAACGCTTCAATTTGAGTTGAAACTGCAGAAGTGCATTAGGATGGGGATAACTATGTTCAAAAGTTTTATTTGGGGAGGTATATCGTCGAATATATGTTCGGAAATCACGCTTTACGGCTCCGCTCGCGCGTCGACGTACCACTAAATTTCCAATCGTATATCCGACGAGGAATATACCAAATGTCATTTTGAATACAGTTTTCCCCTAAGTGGTTTGCAGATTTCATAACATTACGTAATGACGTCCAATTTAACGTTGCGTAAAAGGTGACCAACTTTTGACGATTTCACGCCACTATGCGAGTTTAATCAATTTTAATGTCATATGATAAATAGAATCTAACATTCGTCCTCCTGTATTATGGAATTTATTAAACTCGCATTGTATCTCTTTTCCACAACTTGTTTAATAAATTCAATTTAACATGAGCACTTATGTAAGATCCTTTATTTATAGTGAAGATGCATAAAATAATATTTCGCTCTTAACCAAATAATATAAATACCTGAGTAGCCTCCGTTAGTATAGTCGACTTAAAAGTAAAAAAATATTTGTTGGTAAAATAGTAAGTTGTCTAATTATATGATAATATTTATCAATCCATGCCAAGCATACAGTCTGTCAGGAAAAACGCCTCAGTTCTTAGTCAATAGGGCTTGACACCTATTAGTCACGTGATATCTACTTCACTATCGTACATAGTATTACTTGACTTTTCGCTCACTGTAAAGGCGGCGCCTCATGAATGCGTAATTAGGACTAGTCAACCTTAGGCATAGGTAAAAGCTGAAAAGGAGGCGTGGTTTTATTCAAAAGTAGCTGTATCATCTTGTGCCATTACCTCAGTCATTATTTAGTCCTTAAAATGCCAGCAAAATAACTGCATCTGAAAATGTCTATTTAACATAAGCAGGGAGGCAAACATTGTTGACCCAGATCAGACTGCTCCTACAGGAGCAGTCTGATCTGGGTCCACACTGTTTGTCTATGATGTTTCAAATATTTTAGTGGACGACAAAAACATGCATTTTGTGATAATGCGCTTTAAGGGATAATAAATGTGAGTTCAGTGTGTATACGGTTAGGATTTTCATGAAATTCACGCACGTTTGCGCGGCCCAAACAACTTATTCATTTTTTATCAAATTGTAAATAGAACCTGATTTCCCTTCCTTAGCAGGTGAAATAGCCGAAGCACGCTCAGATGTGAATATTAAAGTTGCCGCCTTTACAGTAAGTGAAAAGTCATGTAATACTGTTGTGCTTTTGTGCTTAGCGTTTTGGTTGCATGTTATTTAATTGCCACGGATGTGTGTCATGCAGTTGATCATTTTATTCCTTTAAAAATGCGTGGACCTGAGTTCGGCTATTTCATCTGCTAAACACGGGAAACCAGGTTCTATTTACATGTATCATTTGGTGAAGAATTGATAAGTTGTTTTTCCGCGCAAACGTGCGTGCATTTCATGAAAATCCCAGCCGTATACACACTGAACTCACATTTACTGATCAGTATTAAACCTTAAAGCGCATAATCACAAAATGTATTTTTTTGTCGTCCACTAGATTCTCTGTAGCCTCAAAGACACTCAGTGGGGACACAGATCAGAAAAATCCTTTAGGAGCAGTCTGATCTGGATCCACAATGTTTGCCTCTTTGCTTATGTTAAATAGACATTTTCAGGTGGAGTTATTTTGCTGGTGTTTAAGGACTAAATAAAGTGTTTAGCGTCTATACTGAGGTAATGACGCAAGATGACACAGTTACTTTTGAATAAAACCACTCCTCATTTTCAGCTTTTACCTTTGTCTAAGGTTGACCAGTCCTAGTCGCGCATTCATGAGGTGCCGCCTTTACAGTAACCAAAAAGTCAAGTAATACAAGGAACTAAACACATTAAGATTATACTATCTGTTTAACGTTAACTTGTTAGTATGTGAACACCGATAAATTGTGCCAGCAAAGGTAGCAACTAAGGTGACAGTAAACCTATACCTATGATACTAAAGGTACGAATTGCGCTTAACAACTCGAAAACGACTAATATTTCCAGAGTTATTGTATTACAACCAGTCAGCATATAACTTCAATTGATAATTTCAATGTGGAATTTGTGAATACAGTGAAATCTCGTACATTTGAAATCCTTACATATTTCATTTTGAATAATCAGTAACTCGAAAAATAGAAATGTGAACATAAAGTACATAACCCCAAAAATGATATTCATCGAAAAAGAAACTTCTCGTTACGCACCAAAAGATAGAGGGGTACGCTAATCAAGGGGCCATTTTGGCCCCCTCTAGAGCCACAAACTGAAAATTGCTAATGATCAATTTCTTTTGATTGGTGTATTAGAAGAATATTTGAAGTGTAAAATCTCGGCATTTGTTTAAATTTTACCGTTGCTATAGTAAAATAATGACCGTCAAAAAAGGCTTAAAACAGAAATTGCCATTTTGGACCAAATTAATGCTTTTGGAGACCGACTTTTTAAGAATAAGATATCAGCACAGCTAAATACAAGTCCTTTTAATATGACGTGTGCCGACGTAATTCTCATCTTCTGTTAAAAAATATTTTTGGTATTTGCTTGTGCTCTATAGTGCTGCAGCAATGTGGCAAAAAGTAGCCTAATTTTAGAGGTACCTATACCAGCAGGGTAACAAGTACTACTATATACAAAATTAAAGATTAGAGTCTGCTCATTTCAAAACTGCATGATGCCACTTCCAAAATTTTGTGCGAAATTCTTTACGGCCCTTCAAAAGTATACACCCTAAATTGTTAGTATTCGTTTTCTGTGTGCTTCCCAAGCAGGTATTATCCTCATATATGCACATAAAAATCTATTTCTTGTAAATTGTGGAGTGGAACATGAATAAATATTATTATAGATATTGAATGACAATATCCAGTCTGGTTTTCAACATTTTATGAGGTCATTGAGTACAAAAGTCACGAAAACCTATGACATTGACATAACATTAATCTGGATGCAACTGCATGTAATCCTGTTCAATTTTGTAAGGATAGAGATTGTTAATATTTAATCTATACTATTTTCTTAATCATGTCACACTTGCTTGTAGCAAGGGTGTGGCTTTTTTTAAACAGGGTATTACTTAGGAGTTTAAATTCGCGTCAGTCATCCATCCGTCAACAATTTACATTAAAGTGAATTTCTCTGCAGCAATGATAACTGTTATTAAATATTGCATAGTAACTGTCCTCTGCATATTCTTTGAGTATACAGTGGGGCCTGCTGACCTTGACCTACTTTTTACGCTCCAGTGACTTTGATATAAATTGACGTCCGTCCGTGAAAAAATTACATTAAAGTGAGTTCTCTGCAGCAGTGATAGTTGAGAGTATCAAACCTTGTTTACAATGATTCATTTACAATTTTTGGCTTATGGGTCCTAGGATTCGCTGTTTCCTATATCAACGAGTCCAATTACAAACTTATGAGTCCAGAATACTTTTTTTAATGACAAGTCTACAATACTATTGCATCCTCGGACTCGCCAAAATAAAAACTTTGCATCCCAGAGACAAAAAGAGCGCAAAAGATGCAGGATGCGCAGGTAACAATATCACTGCTGTATAGTAATTGTCCTCGCATCCCATCTCTTTAACCTTGCTTTGTGACATTGAACTACTTTTTACGTTCCAGTATTTTGACTGTGACAGACATATTATATGACTTTACGCGAGCAGGTGTGACACAGCGTTCCCTCAGAACTAATGTCATGTTGGTTTAGTATAACGTTTTATCAATATCAAAACAGGATGAAGCTATATTGCTACGCTGTGTCTGCCATACTCTTAAATGACTAGCATGCATGTGAGACACCATTACTTGTTTAAGACAAAGTGGAATTCCCAAAGACCATGAAAATGAGTTCTTGACCAAAGGCATTTACAGTCAAATTGGTCTAAAATGCTTGGCAATAAAGGTGTAGTGTATTTATCCTTCCATCTGTCAAAGAGTGATGTTAAAGCACATGACATTCTCTATTCTGAATCACTTGTGTTTTGCATGGATAATGTACAAAAATGTGTTTTCATGGAGCTGCTGTTTTGCGTTCAATGGTTAGGTGGTTAGGTTAGTGCACATAGTTGTTCATTGTGAAAACATGTATAATGTACAGTTATACTGTTCTCGCAATTGCATGTAAGGTCATTTAAAAGCTTTGGGGCAGCTGTTGAATGGTTCATCATCGTAAGACGCATACAGTATGTGTGTCATTATTGTATTCAACGATCTTTTATCCATATTCATTTTGTTGGTTGGGCGGGTGGAATGTAGAATATGCAAATGGAAACTGTTATTTGTCGATAGGACTTTTGTTGCTGCCTTTGCTAAGCATACCTCGTTTAGGGATGTTGGGTCTAGTTTTTCTTATATTGCTCCAACAGACTGAGTGCAAGCAAACTTTTGACAGTTTAATAAAGGCCCATTGTCAAGATATTTCAGTCCCTAAAATTTCAGTGCACCTTGAATCATGCGTTTGAAAACAGATTTCTCAACAACCCCAAAGAAAGCACTGTCTATATCCCATCCAGCCAGACAGTATTTTATGATCAGTCTTGTATATTGTTCTTATGTAAGACTGGTGAATAATTTAACGTCTCATAGCAACATCATATGCCAATTCAACATGTAAGAAAGATCTCATTTGTAGCTTCTTTTTATCTATGGTGAGGAAGTTACAATAAGAAAAAGAAAATCGGTACTGTGACATTTTGCAGCAACTGAGGCATGTATACGGCCTTGTGTTCGCTTTCTCTCGTAGCTCTGAGATGTCCATATGCTCATCTTCAGTCGCTTTGATGGCTCTGTCTTTCAGTCCACCACTGATGAAGATTGTATGTTTCTGGTCAACTAGCTTTTATTAGTGTCGGTGTAATAAGCTACAAGGTTGTCCTTAGTTTTGCCTCCGGATAATAATTTCCTCTATTCTTTGAGTACTTTCATGTCTGCTTGTAGAAGCATTGCATGTCCCATTGTGGTGTTGCCTCTTTTTTGGCATACTAGAGTATTCACACTATTCTCCCTATACATGTCAAATACAATGTGTATCTGTGAAACGGACTAATAGATGCAACTGGCCTAAAGTATGTAGAAACGGAACTGTTCAACTATGGCTACAGATGTTACTTTAGCCGTTTTAGACAGTTTTGGTAGCATCTGTGTCAAAGCTGTAGCATCAAAGATAATGCATTCTGTTTTCTCAATAATGCTACTTTGCCTTCAGATATGCTTTTGAGTTAATGGATGAAATCTGGTCATTGATTCGAGCCATAGTTTTTTTAAAATATTTTAAGACTCCTTGTGCATTCTCAAAAGACAAGATACCCCCCCCCCCTGAAAGAGCAGGCTGCTTACAACACAGACCCCACACCTAATTATTCATGACTACACTGCTGTATCTTTGGCATGTCTGCCAGTGTCTTATTGTTGGCCTTTTGCTTGGGTTCATAGAACATTTTCTGAGGTTTGTCTTGTCCATCAAGCTTTATAAACCTTCCTTCATGAATTATTTCCTCACTTCCTGTGTCTAAGGCACCAAGCAAGTCTGGATGATATAACGCATGCTGCAAATCCGTTTGAAGGGTGAGGCGTGGTCTCTGTGGGGTCAAATGGGGATCAATGAATCAACTGTCAAACATCTAAATTATTTTACAACAGAATCATACTAGTGCTTTTGTATCAGAATGATGTGAAGTCAACTCTGGTTTGGTTTACCTGTACATGTACATGCACTTCGACATACATATTTGTGGAACATCATTAAGTACTTTGCAGTCACAGGCTTGGCTCAGGAACCACGTGACCTAGTCAATGAATTGCCTTTTAAGGTTAGTCCCGTGATTCCTCTAGATTCTATTAAAACTTTGTACTCTGTTGCTTAGACCACACAGTTAATCCAGGCAGAAAAGAACTTGTCCTCTGACATTTTTATAGTACATTAGCCTTCATTGAAACCATTAATAACCTCTTCAGAATTGTACTGCATTTGAAGGATTTGATATGATATACCTATATGTTGCTTGTAAACATCAGAGGAAATAGTTCAGCCTTTGCAAACTGATGCAGATCTCAAAGACAAAGCCTAGTTGGGGAGAGGAATAGTTTAAAAGTAAGCAATACTATCTCCAGCGAGGCATTCCAAAAGTAATAATGTTGGAGAAATAGATATCTGATAGCAGGTTAATCTGTACAACTTCACAAAAACGACAAGACAGTATTAGTATATGTTCATTTCTGTGTCTGATTCATAGTCAGGATTACTCTTAGAACTCAGGCAAATGACACTTGACATCATCAGAGAAAGTTCTGTTGTTCTTGCAACACCACTTTCAAGAGCTGTATAGCAAATGTTAGTTTAAAAAGTAAGTGAGTACGGCCAGGAACTGCCACAATCACCCCAACAGCACGGTGAGGAAGAGGCAAGGCTTTGCCACACTCTTTTCTAGACAACTTGTGTTTTACACTGTCAACAGCAGAGACATCAAAAAAGTAAGCGAGTATGACCAGGAAATACCACAATCACAAACTGCAGACAAACATAAATTCAAATGACAGTTCTCCGAGTCTCGCCTTACCATGAAGGTATCCAATGCTAGCAAAACCTGTTATGAGAAGGTGCATTCCACCTTCACATAGAAAGATATATTTCATGTACATAGGTTTAGCGCAAGTGATTTCTAAAGCCTTCGTAAATAAACCCATATCAAAATATGCAGACGTATAAATTTGAACAAGTACATTTATGCACGATTGCATTCCCTTCAGAGTTGTAACATTACTGCTATAAACTGTTGGGGGACATTATAATTGGATTAATTGCTACATTAATTGCATTTATATTTACTTGATATTGCAAGGAAAACCTCCTTTTTATGATTTTAAAATGTACATGTAGATCAAATGCAATAAACGTAACTATTTGTAAAAGATCATTGGTTTTCGCAACTTTTGCACTCAATGACCTTTTAATTATAGTTGTCAATGTGCGTAAGTATCATATCAAATGCAAACAAAATTAATATTAACTATTGGATCATATACAACCTAATAACATGAATTTTATACAGTATGTATTCTTCTTGTCATAAAAAGAAATCATTATTCCTTTCTGAGCTATGATGACGGTACCCAGTTTTAAAGGGCCGTAATTTTTTTCGCACAAAATTCTGAAAGTGGCATCATGCAGTTCTGAACTCAGCACACTCTAAGCTTTAAAATGATGTATGATGCTACTTGTTACCCTTCCGGTATGGGTGCATGTCACTTTTGGTGACCTCTGCTGCAGCACTACTATGTTAATTTCTCTGTCAAAAGTATCAATTTTGCTCCAAAGCAGTCAATTTTCTATTATCAGCCTATTTTGGTGGTCATTTTTGTTACCATAGCAACGGTAAAAGTCAAAGTAATTTTCAGACTTTTGAACTTTGGTTATTGTTCTAATAAACTAATAAGAAGAAACTTGTGAAGAGCAAACTTTATTTTCTGACCTAATGGTGGGGGGGGGGGGGGGGGCACAAAAAGCTCCTTAATGCACGTTGCTCTTTGTACAGACAGTAGTATAGGCCCCATTTAAGCGTTTATGACGTCACGACGTCAGATCCAAGATGGCGGCCCGCACGATTTCTGATCCAAGATGGCGGTCCCCACGGCGTGAGATCCAAGATGGCGGCCCCACGAAATCAGATACAAGATGGCGGTCCCTGTGACGCGTTCGGTTACACCTCTGAGGGTGAGTCAACGCCCTAACCACGGGAAGGTAGCGCCACGTCCTAGAGCGCAGTGTCGTTCTTCTTCTCTATATACAAGGGGTATCTACAGGTTAGGGGCCCCTCATTTATCAAACGAACATGGACCTGGAGGAGTCTATATTGAGGATTTCCGGGAAGGTAGTGTATAGGATCAAGGTGGCGCTTTTCAGTAAGGGCTTGGCAAACTTCATTTCTAGTCGGCAGTGCCCTTGTCTCTTGATATTGAATGAGTAGTAAGGATCGATCTCCAACGCCTAGAAGCAATAGCCTTTAACATAGTAATTTCGTTTAACGTTTATATCTTTCCGAAAGCACGTCAGCGTTCTGTAACAGTCCACGTACTGATCAGCTTCGTAATTGGGTCGTAAAGGCTGAGAGGGGCGGTGTCGTTCTTCTTCTCTATGTACAAGGGGTATCTACAGGTCGGGCTCCTCGCCATGCATATGGCGTCTGACTAACTTAGGAGCATATTGCGCAATTATTTGCTGTTCGTCCTTTAGTATCTCAATGAATTCCAGTCCGAAGTTGCTGTCTTACGCCCTCCGTCTGTTATACTATCCTCTCCTTTTCGCTTAAGCTCCGATTTTGCCATTTCTAAAGCTTGGGCTACTGGGGTGACCAGGTTCACTACGGGTTTTTCCTTTTGTCTCATTTCTTTCAACTCTCTGTATTTACGTCCACTACCCACCATATAATGACCCTGACATTTACGTTCTGCGTAGCCATCTCTAACATCCAGCAAGTGCTGATTATATTTGTCGGGATCCGAGACGTACGGAATCCACTTCTGCTGTTGGTAATCGTAAACTAGTCTAGTGCCCATCTCTTTTGATCGGTTTTCCTCCTTCCTGCTTGAGTTATTCTTACGCTCGCTTCATACGAACGGGCGAGAGTCTCGTTCACTATCCTCAAGCACCTCGATTAATCACTCAGTAGACTCTCTGGCTTGGGCCGTAGTTGTCTACATCTCATCCAAAACAACAGTTCATCTAACAAAGCTATAGACATAAAAGTAATGGCAAACATATTTACACCTACTCAATACTTAATCCCTTTTCTTATTTACCAGTTTTCATGGTCATTCGTGCAACACTCTCAACACCATAATGCCCCTAACTGATTCATGTGATCATTTTGCACGTAACCTGTACTACCCCGTCTAGATCGGGTAAGGCCCTTTCAATTTCTGTTAAGAGTTCTTTGACGGCAATGTATTCTAGAGGTCTCAGGTATAATCTCTTTTTCATAGGTATCACCTCTTCTTGCGGCTTCCAATACTGCCTTATATCCATACATGCGCTGCCCTCGGTGATGGTACAATAAACGTTCCCTCCAAGATGACTCTGATAGTTTTGTTTCTCTGTCCTCGCTTGATCCGCGTATTCTAAATAATCAACCCAATTCTTCCATCGCATCAAGGTAAAGCTGATACCTTTTTTGGTCGGTTTGTCATCTCTCCATCACGCAATTCACCTTTCCATTCTGTGACCTTGATAAAGTGATCTTTTCCAAACTGAATCTGCATCTAGACATGTTTACTGTTTGACTGTCAGAATAGATATGACTAAATTGCTGCAAAGCACCTTATATAGTGAGAGGTCTCTTCTGATTGGTCAATTATCCAGTCATCAGATTGGTCAACCTCCTCCTCCCCACTCCTGCTCCCTCCTCCTCATTCTCCTTCACGACGTAGTAGAGTCCTCTTGGTCTTCAGAGGCTTTCTTTGTTTCTATATTATGATTCGGCGATACGTCCATAAATAAATCTTTTCTGAGTTTGATGGCTTGTCTGATAGAGTCTGCCTGATTCATATCGTGTTGGTTCTTGAACGTTTTAGCCAATTCCAGTATTTGCTGTTGAACAGGATCCTCTTGTAGCTTGTAATAATCTATTAGAAATTGGGCGTAATCTTGTCTGAGTCTTTTGCGGAGAGAAGGCAAATCATCATTAGCTGCAAGATGAATAGCTTTATCGGAACTAAAACCTCGCTCTTCATAGGCATTCACTTTAGCTTTAAACTGCTCTACGTTCTCCTGCCTGATCGGATTTTGAAGTCTCCTGTTCCATATGCCGGGTTTAGAGCGCTGATCTCTTAGTTTCCTTCGTTTACCTGGAGGGCTTAAATTGCTTACCCTCCTATTCCATATATCCGGTTTATAACTTTAATCTCTTTCTTTATCTGGAGGGCTGATAGAGCGTATATCACCAAGGGACTCCACACTGTCAGCATCTTCATCATCAGAAATATCTCCATCATCAGGAGACTGTTAATCGACAAATATGTCAGTTTGTAGTCTGTCCTGTTCGGAAGTACTCGATTTAAGATCTAGGACCAGGTAACCATAAGGTCTTGCCGTGGCATCTTCAAATGTCCTCATAAATGTTACGCTAGTGGACGGATAAATTCTTATTGCCAAGGTTGCAACTTGTTGTCTGTCGATTGGATTATTAAACAAGACCAAATATTGCGTATTTAAGGCGATATCCCTGCAAGAAATACGTTTTGAGTCAAATACACGATAGATATATTTCTGTGGTGACTGCTTTTTGTAAAAAGGTCGGCAATTCTCTGGTCACACTTTGCTTTGGTCATCAGATCATCAAAAATGATTAGGTTCCTTTTTGAGGGATTGATAATTTGAGCATTATCGAGATAGTCTTGGATACCCCATATAAATTCTATACAAAAAATTCTCTTCTGAAGGTCTTCGTACAGGGGCTGCCATTGTCCAAAACACCATAAGATTCGTTCTGGTGGCGGTTGTACTGACGAGATAGTAATAATTTTCTAGTCCATTCTGTTTTCCCCGATCCACTTGGTCCAGTTACCATCATAGAGAATGGGTGTCTAAATGTCATTTCCTTCAATGGTTGTGACTGGTCGGTATATTTCCCACTGCGTTCATGTCTTTGCAATGCATCACGCCTACTATAGGACTGGTTGCAGATCAAACACCTGATCATTTTGTCTCACTTAGTAATGCTGCTCTACCTTCTTACGGGTTTCATCCTTCTTACGATCATTGGATCATTGTTACCACCACCACCACCACCCACCAACACCAACACCATCACCCACCACCACCACCGCCACCACCACCCACCACTACCCACCACCACCACCACGACCACCACCACCACCACCACCCACCACCACCACCCACCACCATCACCACCACCACATGGTGGACTATTGTTTCCTGACAGTACATTCACTGTATCCTCACAGTATCCCTCTGTACCCCAACTGAACCCTCGCTGTATCCTCACTGTACCCAAATGTACCCTCACTGTATCCTCACTGTACCCCACTGTACTCTCACTGTACCCCCACTGTATCCTCCCTGTACCCTCACTGTATCCTCCTTCCCTCATCCTCCTCACCCTCGCCTCCTCCCTCCTAGCTCCATTATGAATTTGAACTATCTCCTTGATCACTGTTTTTTACGACCATTATACTCATTGTAGAATGTTCTATCATCGGAGGTTCAACGGTAATTGTTGTTTTGGAAGAGGCCATGACTATACAATGATTAAGCATAACAGTTTCGCTATAAACAACCATTCGTCAGCATTTACGCTATGTATAGTCTTAAGATGATGTACTATATTTAGCACATCCTTTCTATCGCATATTGGACACTGGATCTTGTATCTATGAGGCATAGTTTTGATCTGTTTTAAACACCTTTTAAAACGAAACTTTATGTATACCAGTTTGCTGGGCAAGCCTTTCCTTTTAAATCGAAACTCTTATTATACAAACGCAAGCCTTCCTTTTAAAACGACAATTTTATGTATAACCTGGCAAGCCTTTCCTTTTAAATCTAAACGCTTATAATACAAATGGGAGCCTTCTTTTTAAAACGACACTTTTATGTTTCAGCTACCTGGGCAAGGCTTTTCACGCATTCTTATGATGCGAAGATGATTCATGCTATGAAAAAACGTGTGGTGTTCCGAAACACCAGTTTACAAACGTTTGAGCTGCATTGTATCATTTAAACTGTTCAATTTGCATGTTTATTGTTCGACTGTCAGATAAGCTATGACTCGATTGCATGCGATGCACATTATATAGCGAGAGGTCTTTTCTGATTGGTCAGTTAATTATAGTAACATGGTTATAAATGTCTATCATAAGCCATACATGTCGCAATTTGTCTCTAGACTATAAACAGTCGATACGTAAGTTGAATTTAGGGGTTAACTGTCTCATATACCTACCTGTACACGAGCAGCGAAGACTCTGGCGAGTCTGCGCTGATGTACAAGCTTGTTTTAAGTCGTTGATGAATACTTTTAAGTAATCTTTATGAGCATAGGATGCCTAGTCCCTGCGCGAGTTAGGATAGCTCTGTAATGCGATCATGAGTCGACTATTTAATGTCTACATACAATGATGTCATCCAAAATGGCTGCCGCCCATGCGCAGTAAGCACATTTAATTAAACAACATTTCATTCTAGCACAATGCCTCTTATAAACGCTCCTAGCCTAAATAACTTTATACAGGCACTGCGTACCTTGGTGTGTCATTTAGGAGTAATGAATGAATTGAGACAGACCACGTTAAAGCAGTCAATACGCACGACTTTGCTGTATCATTGCGTCCTATGCTCACAAAGATTTCTTAAAAGTATTCATCAAGGACTTAAAACAAGCAGGTACATCAGCGCAGACTCGCCAGACAGTTAACCCCTCAATTCAACTTACGTATCGACTGTTCATAGTCTAGAGACAAATAGTGAGATGTATGGCTTATGATATACATTTATAACGATGTTACTATAATTAATTGACCAATCAGAAAATACCTCTCGCTATATAATGCGCATCGCATGCAATCGAGTCATAGCTTATCTGACAGTCGAACAATAAACATGCAAATTAAACAGTTTAAATGATACAATGCAGCTCAAACGTTTGTAAACTGGTGTTCAAGGAGATAGTTCAAATTCATAATGGAGCTAGGAGGGAGAAGGAGAGGGTGCGGAGGATGAGGGAAGGAGGATACAGTGAGGGTACAGGGAGGATACAGTGGGGGTACAGTGAGAGTACAGTGGGGAACAGTGAGGATACAGTGAGGGTTCAGTTGGGGTACAGTGGGATACCGTGAGGATGCAGTGAATGTACAGTCAAGAAACAATGGTCCACCAGGTGGTGGTGGTGGGTGGTGGTGGTGGGTGGTGGTGGTGGGTGGTGGTGATGGGTGGTGGTGGGTGGTGATGGTGGGTGGTGGTGGTGGGTAATGGGTGGTGGTGGTGTTGGGTGGTGGTGGGTGGTGGTGATGGGTGGTGGTGGTGGTGGTGGTGGTGGTGGTGGTAACAATGATCCAATGATCGTAAGAAAGATGAAACCCGTAAGAAGGTAGAGAAGCAATACTAACTGAGACAAAATGATCAGGTGTTTGATCTGCAACCAGTCCTAAAGTAGGCGTGATGCATTGCAAAGACATGAACGCAATGCCCATGGCAGTTGGAAATATACCAACCAGTCACAACCATTGAAGGAAATGACATTTAGACACCCATTCTCTATGATGGTTACTGGACCCAGTGGATCGGGGAAAACGGAATGGACTAGAAAACTGTTACTTTCCTCGTTAGTACAACCGCCACCAGAACGAATCTTATGGTGTTTTGGACAATGGCAGCTACTGTACGAAGACCTTCAGAAGAGAATTACATGTATAGAATTTATACTGGGTATTCCAGACTATCTCGATAATGCTCAGTTTATTGATCCCTCAAAAAGGAACATAATCATTTTTGATGATCTTATGACGGAAGCAAAGTGTGACCAGAGAATTGCAGTCCTTTTTACGAAAGGCAGTCACCACAGAAATATATCTATCGTGTATTTGACTCAAAACGTATTTCCTCAAGGTAGATCTTGCAGGGATATCGCCTTAAATACGCAATATTTGGTCTTGTTTAATAATCCGATCAACAGACAACAAGTTGGGACCTAGGCAAGAAGAATTTATCCGTCCACTAGCATCACATTTATGAGGAAATTGGAAGATGCCACGACAAGACCTTATGGTTACCTCGTCCTAGATCTTAAATCAGGTACATCCGAACAGGACAGACTACAAACTGACATATTTGTCTATCAACAGTCTCCCTATGATGGAGATAGTTCTGATGATGAAGATGCTGACAGTGTGGAGTCCCTAGATTATATATGCTATTTCTGCCCTCCAGATAAAGAAAGATATGAAAGTTATAAACCGGATATATGGAATAGGAGGGTAAGTGATTTAAGCCCTCCAGGTAAACGAAGAAAATTAAGAGATGAGCACTCTAAACCCGACATCTGGAACAGGAGATTTCAAAATCCGATCAGGCAGGAGAACGTTGAGCAGTTTAAAGCTAACGTGAATGCCTATGAAGAGGGAGGTTTTAGTTCGGATTAAGCTCTCCGCAAAAGACTCAGACAAGATTACGCCCAATTTCTAATAGATTATTACGAGCCTCAAGAGGATTCTGTTCAACAGCGAATACTGGAATTGGCTAAAACGTTCAAGAACCAACATGATATGAATCAGGCGGACTCTATCAGACAAGCCATCAAACTCAGAAAAGATTTATTGATGGACGTATGGCCAAATCATAATATAGAAACAAAGAAAGCCTCTGAAGACCAAGAGGACTCTACTACGTCGTGAAGGAGGATGAGGAAGAGGGAGCAGGTGTGAGGAGGAGGAGGTTGACCAATCTGATGACTGGATAATTGACCAATCAGAAGAGACCTCTCACTATAAAAGGCGCTTTGCAGCAATCTTGTCATATCTATTCTGACAGTCAAACAGTAAACATGTCTAGATGCAGATTCAGTCTCGGAAAAGATCACTTTATCAAGGTCACAGAATGGAAAGGTGAACTGCGTGTTGACCTGAGAGAATGGAAAGATGACAAACCGACCAAAAAAGGTATCAGCTGAACCTTGATGCGATGGAAGAATTGGGTGGATAACTTAGAATACGCGGATCAAGCGCGGACAGAGAAACAAAACTATAAGAGTCATCTTGGAGGGAACGTTTATTGTACCATCACCGAGGGCAGCGCATGTATAGATATAAGGCAGTATTGGAAGCCGCAAGAAGAGGTGATACCTACAAAAAAGGGATTATACCTGATACCTCTAGAATACATTGCCGTCAAAGAACTCTTAATTGCCGTCAAAGAACTCTTAACAGAAATTGGAAGGGCCTTTCCTGAACTAGACGGGGTCGTCACCTCTTACCTGCAAACTGATCACATGAATCAGTTAGGGGCATTACAGTGTTTGGAGTGTAACCTGAATGACCATAAAAACTGGTTACTAAGAAAAGGAATTAAGTATTGAGTAGGCGTAAATATGTTCGCCATTACTTTTATGTCTATAGCTTTGTTAGATGAACTGTTGTTTTGGATGAGATGTTGACAACTACGGCGTGAAGGCAAAGAGGCTGCTGAGCGATTAATCGAGGTGCTTGAGGATAGTGAACGAGACTCTCGGCTGTTCGTATGAATAGAGCTTAAGAATAACTCAAGCACAAAGGAGGAAAATCGATCAAAAAAGATGGGCACTAGACTCGTTTACGATAACCAACAGCAGAAGTGGATTCCAAACGTCTCTGATCCCGACAAATGGTATCAGCATTTGCTGGATGTTAGAGATGGCTACGCAAACGTGACAGCCAGGGTCATTATATGGTGGGTAGTTGACGGGAATACAGAGAGTTCAAAGAAATGAGACAAAAGGAAAAACCCATAGTGAACCTGGTCACCCCAGTAGCCCAAGCTTTAGAAATGGCAAAATCAGAGCTTAAGCGAAAAGGAGAGGATAGCATAACGGACTGAGGGCGTAAGACAGCAACTTCGGACTGGAATTCATTGAGATACTAAAAGATGAACAGCAAATAATTGCGCAATATGCTCCTAAATTAGTCAGACGCCATATGCATGGTAAGGAGCCCGACCTGTAGATATCCCTTGTACATAGAAGAAGAACGACACTGCCCCTCTCAGCAGTATGTGGACTGTTACAGAACGCTGACATGCTTTCGGAAAGATATAAACGTTAATCGAAATGACTATGTTAAAGGCTATTGCTTATAGGCCTTGGAGATTGATCCTTACTACTCATTCAATATCAAAAGACAAGGGCACTGCCTACTAGAAATGACGTTTGCAAAGCCCTTATGGGAAAGCGCCACCTTGATCCTATACGCTACCTTCCCGGAAATCCTCAATATAGACTCCACTAGATCCGTGTTTGTTCGATAAATGAGAGGCCCCTAACCGGTAGATACCCCTTGTATATAGAGAAGAAGAACGACTCCGCGCTCTAGGACGTGACGCTACCTTCACGTGGTCTAGGGCGTCGACTCACCCTCTGAGGTGTAACCGAACGCGTCACAGGGACCGCCATCTTGTATCTGACTTCGTGGGGCCGCCATCTTGGATCTCACGCCGTGGGGACCGCCATTTTGGATAGGAAGTCATGGGGCCGCCATCTTGGATCTGACGTCGTGACGGCATAAACGCTAAACTGGGGCCTATACTACTACAGACAATAATTAAGATATATCACGAATAGGCTCTATTCTGTGAATCCAGTGTGTCCCAAAGGGGTACGTGCATTAGGAGGCTATTTTAACCCCCCTATGAGGTCAAAAAATAAAAATTGCTCTTCACAAGTTCCTTCTTATTAGTTTAAGAGAACTATAACCAACGTGTAAAATATGGTATTTATTCGACATTTACGGTTGCCTTGGTAACAAAAATGGCCGCCAAAATGGGCTGAAAATATGAAAATGACCATTTTAGAATAAATTTGAGACATGTTACAGAGGAATTAATATAGAGCACAAGCAAATACCAAAAAGATATTATATGTTTTTTTCAATAAAATATCGCTATAGCGATATTTTATTTAAAAAAGAAAAACATTAATTTCATTTAAGCCGTTTGTTTTGCTGCAATCACACTTGTTATTGTGTTAACATGATTTCAGTAACGTCAGCGTCACGTTATATAACGTCAGCGTCACGTTATCACCCGCGTTATCAAAGTAGATCCTTGATGTACATCCGTGGTCTGATTCCATGAAATTTCGCGGAATTGGCGAGGCAGTTCCGATTGGCGACCCACAGACCGCAAGCATTTGAAATGGAATAGTGATAGCCTATAGCTGGTTGCAGTCTTCATCCACGGTTTCCCTTGAGTACACGGAATGGGAACCAAGTCAGCCATTTTGGTCTATTTATATAAACTAACCGCGTAATTGTTGGAGGGAGTCGTTAAAGGAGCCAATATTGATCCACTAGAAATACTGTTAGCATAACATCGGAGTAGACTTCCGACAGTATAAGTTTACGTCCCCAAGCCAAAACGCCATCGATTGACAAAACGTCCAAACGAGCTTCACATTTGTCAACGTCCATATAGTACGTGATTTTTTTTATCTACACCATAAAGGAATTTACATGAATTTAGATACTGCCTAATGACGGACAAGACAGAAGCTTTTATGCTCCCGAAGAGAGGCATATATAGTACTTAATCACATTGTCCATCCCAAGTTTCTAAGTGTTCCCGACGTGTCTGAAGCATTCATTGTATATCCTATATTTCTTTTAGGAATCCCAAATTGGGACTGTGGATGCAACTTTTGGTTGCAAAGTGTCGCATACCATTTTGGGGTCACTGTAAGCTTAACCTTGAGCTCTGGCCTCATTTCTATACTGATCGTGTCATAAGCATATCTCCTATATTATTTGACGTAGGAATCTCAAACTTCGTGTCGGACGCACCTTGGTGTTGGTGATAGTAACATACTATTTTGGGATCATTCTGACCTTGATCTTGACATCAGTTCTATTCAAATCGTTTGAGGTACATATCTCCTATATTATATGACATAGAAATCCCAAATTTGATTTGAGGATACATATTTTGGACGTTTTTTGTTATGTTTTGTTAGATTTGATTCTTTACACCCCATCAACAATCTTTCAGTGAAACAGGGACGGGTCTTCCTGGGTTAAACCAGTACTAAGCTAGGATAAATGTGTCTTGCTCAAGGAACATAGTGACGCCAGTGGGGCTCGAACCCGCGGCCTCTCGGTCTCGAGTCAAGCACTCTACCACTGTGTCACTGCGCTCCCTATACTCGTATTTTTGGGACATGAAATGTTGTATACTGTTTAAGGTCACTGTGACCTTGACCTTCGGCCTCAGTTCTTGAAAAATTATATCCACAACATATCTCCTAAATTATTTGAGGAAGCAATCTCAAATTTCGTGTTTGGATGCATCATGATGATATTGGAGATTGCAGCATACTACTTGTCGGTGGCATTGACCTTGACAGAGCACATTACCTATATCATATGACATAGAACTCCCAAATTTTGTATGTGGATACATCTTTGGACCGCAATGTGTCAACTACTGTATCCGGGTTACTATGACCTTGACCTCTGTCTTCAGTTCTAGATAGGCAGAGCCTGGAACATATCTGTATTATGTTTCAGGTAAGAATCCAAAATTTGGTGTGAAGATACATTATGAGGTCGTGGAGTGTCAAATACTGCTTCCAGATTGTTTTGACCCTGACCTCTGGTCTAGGTTTTAGATAAAACGAGAAAACAGTATTTTCAGTGGTGTCAATTAACTTTCATCAAATGTCTTGCATGCTACACGCATTCCCTTGGCGGCATTTGTCATGTAACTGTGACATATCCCGTGTGCTATGTGCTATAGGGCATAAGCCCGAGGTTAGTATCCAGCACATAAAAAAGTAGGGTACTTGCTGGAGACCTGGGCAGGATTTTTGTCTCATCCTTATCACTATCACTGTTAAAATGCATACATTGTCTGGCGAAGATATTCTAAATAATCTGGAAAAACGGATCCTTCAGAAATAGAGAGAACCTACAATAGTATAGTAGAAAACAGCGGACTCGGTTTTATTGAGTCTCTTCATGAGAACTAATGGAAAGTGCAACAATTCACACGCCCCTAGCACCAGCTTAAGGCCGTCTATATAATTAGATTTTTCGCTTACTGTAAAGGCGGCAACTTTAATATTCATATTTGGGCGTGGTTCGGCTATTCCATCTGCTAAGGAAGGGAAATCAGGTTTTATTTATATTTTAGTAAAGAGATAATAAGCTTTTGAGCCGCACAAACGTGCGTGCATTTCATGAAAATCCTAACCGTATACACACTGAACTCACATTTATTAACCCTTAAAGCGCATATTCACAAAATGTATGTTTCTTGTCGTCCACTAAACTATTTGAAGCCTCATAGATAAACAGTGTGGGCCCAGATCAGACTGCTCCTATAGGAGCAGTCTGATCTGGGTCCACAATGTTTGCCCCCCTGCTTAATGTTAAATAGACATTTTCAGATGCAGTTATTTTGCTGGCGTTTTAAGGACTGAGGTTGTGGCACAAGATGATACAGTTACTTTTGAATAAAACCACGCCTCATTTTCAGCTTTTACTTATGCCTTAGGTTGACTAGTCCTAATTGCGCATTTATGAGGCACCGCCTTTACAGTAAGCGAAAAGTCAAGTAATACTCCTCAGGACTATTGACGCCTGTAATGTATTTAAAACAGATAATACCGTAAATGTACGGCACATAAAGCTTCTTCTCACAAGCCACTGAGCGAATTAAGCTCATCTACCGGGCATGAAGACACAAGAGTTTGCATAAATTGTCCTAGTTACATCATCAAGATGGCCGCCACAACTATAATTGGTATAAATCATAAATAATAACATATACGTATTTGACTCTCATTCAAGATATGCCTTCAGTAAAAACAGCATATAAAAGACGATAGATGCCTATTTTTTCCAATTCTAATGTCAGTAACGGTTTGTGACTAGTTGATTTAAACATATTTTATTAGCAAGAACAGTTGACATTATCAAACAGATGTTAACAATATTAAAGTTACAAGGATTGGAATGGAAGCAACATGCTTATATAATACATTTCCTGCTTACCAATAACATATTGTAAGCGATATTGGCAGATTGTGGTAAAGTTGAACAAATATGCATTTCGCAAATAACTATTCCACTAACGAATACATTTGCTTCTTATAAGAAGGCATATAATATTGGTGGATAAATTTGGCTTGTGTTGGCGCTCAGCAGTCATGCAGGCCTCGTTTTCGAAGTTTTGTGTTTAATGAGCGTTGCATATTTGTCCAATACGATTTACCAATTACAAAAAATAAAGAAAATATGCACATATGAGAACAGAACTAATCTTATAACAAAATGGGCACAACCCATGGAGAGCACAGAAATAGGGAGAGAGGCTAAGGTTTATGAAAGACTGTGGAGTGGAGGGAACGAATCAAGGTCTTGTGGCTTTTACTTCCCAATCTATACACTATATATGTCGTTTCACGTTCAAGGAACAGGATGAAGTTCGTTATAGCATTTACTAGAACCGTTTAGGTTCAACAATACAACTGCACAGCAGTGAAAATAGATGTGTTTGTATTCATAGAAAGTGAGCTGTCCCCGAACAGAAGTACATCTAAGGTGATATGGCAAAGTTCCGGCGGTCTTGACAGCCTGAGTACATGGGGTTGTTTAGCAACTTTTTGGTTATACATTTGAAAGCAATCAGCTGGGCAAGCCCTCCTATTAAAAAGGATTTGATTTATTTAATTGTATCATATGACGTTGCGTCTGGGAGTGAAATAACGCCATGCAATATAATCGATATAAACCACTAGTGGCTTACAGATTTTGGTGAAACCTTATGACGTCCATAACAACGTTGCGTACATAATGACAACATTATAACGTGTTTTTTGCGACAGAATTGATATTTCAACGTAATCTTAATGTCAAATGATAAATATAATCTAACATTCGTGCCCTTGTATTAGTGAATTTATTCAACTCGTTGCGTAAAAGAGATAAAATGATCGGCAAGCCTCGCATTTTATCTCTATTTACCCGATTTAATTAATAATTTCAATAAAACACGAGCACTTATCCTCTAAATAGTCCTATTATAATGCATCTTTGAAGTACAGTAACTTAAATTTAGTACAAACACATATCATGACCTCACAGTCGAACTGTGGTCCGACAAATGACTTCGATCAAATCGACTCCGTATAGATATCGGAACTGGGCAACTTCGAAAAATCAGGCATTCATACTATGTACAGATGAATAAAACCGAACAGAGCCTCTAATCGTAACAGTAACCAACTTAATTGTGTTTTTGTCACTTTCCTATGTGGTGTCCTGGGGCGGGTGTGGCGCTTGATTGTATCGATTCCTGATCCTTGCCTCAATACTTACTTTACTTATATTGGACTCTAATTGTGCTATAGAGCTATTCGAATTCTTTATAGTCTTGCCGTCATCCCGATGAGTTTATTAAAAAAAAAACAATGGTTTGGGTAAATATATATTATAACTATAAAATTAATTTTATTATACAGACGTCAAGAAAAAACGTCTCGTCTAAAAATAAACGTGAATATCTCTTAGACTGATCAGACTAAAGTTAGAAATTTTAGTGCATTATAACATCTTACCAGTCGAGCGTATCTCATGGAAAGAATATTTGAGGCTGAGAAAACGACCTCGGTTTGAGACAGGGGTCACCATTTCGTGCGACACAAGATTTTAGCCACATTTGCTTTGTTTCCAGACACAATCCGTTGACAGGAAAAACGTGTTTTACCATTGTAAAACAGTCTCTATTTTACCAAAAATGCTTTTATAATGTTCAGACAATGTTTGTATGCGTCTGCTGAAAGAAACAACCTACCCCATCCACCTTTCGCCATGCATTTCAGTAAAAACTTAAATGTCATGACTCTGCTAAGTGGGTGAAAAGATTGGTACAAATCCTTTGCAAAAGTCTTAAGGCTTTAACCAGCGACGATTGCGGAGGTAACGCAATCTGGCACGTGTTCCAGACGGCCGTTTTGGATGACGTTAACGTAGACCAACGACTGGCCATTGGGCGTTATAGATTATCTTAACCCTCTAGTGCCCGGTGTATCATATATGCTACATTCTTCTTTTTTGGTGCCGTGACCAGGATATTGGCTTGAAAGTTGAGTTAAACTGCTAGGAAGACAGTTAAGATGTTAGGCAACTAGAATAAATCATTTTAGTTGAGACCATTTGTCTGAAATGGGTTTTATTAGCCACCAAAGTTCGCCAAAGTTCAAAAACGAAAATGTATCATATATGATACATTGGGTATTAAAAAAAATCAAAAATAAGAATTGAGATATTGACTTCACCTTTTCAGATATACAGGAAAAATATAATCTAATAATTTGTTTTTCTTACACCAAATTGTCAACCAAAAAGGTTTCCTTAAATTATAATTGGAACTTGAATTATTCACCTTTAAAAAATCAGGTCATGAAAATTTAATGCCCAATGTAGCATATATGCTACATGTCAATCTCGGCAACCTTTGACCTCAACACAAATTCAGACCCTGTTTTCTATTTGACTTGCCAAAGCTTATACCTGGATGGAATATAAAATGTTTTCTGATAGTGCATTCTATGTTTGGGCACTAGAGGGTTAAATAACGTAATTTTATGTAGGCATATTCTGTGTACATAACCTAATGTACCCCCTTATCATTTTTCCCATTACTTAAAGGAAAACGAGAATGTTGGCAAGTTTCGTAAACAGACCTTACATTTTGTCTTTGATATGACGTCATAATTTCACAAAGTTATTACTCGCAAGCACAACTCTTTGAAAAAATGATCCAAATTTGTTCTTTGATTAGCAAAACATTTATGGCACAAACTGGATGCAAATTCAAATTGAAATCATAAGTGATCGATGCACAATGCCGTCATGTGTACATTGAGCCTGTATGACGTCGTCGGAATAACGCGTCACCTGCATATCAAATTTAAGTAATTTTCCAACACCGCTCAACCTCTACATAAAGAAGCAGTACGTCACTGTTCATTTTCTTTAATCGTCGCTAGGAAATCAGTGATAATGAGTGAGGCGTTTTTAGTTGACGTCAGTATATTTGTTTGAGTCGATGCATGTTGGCCTGTTCTAAGAAATAACAACGCCTCGTTTGTTTGTATTAATAACGCAGCGACGTGAGGTTTCCAAGAACATGGTATGTGCGACCAGCAAAGGTCTAGACCAGCCTGCGCATATGCGACGTAAATCTCAGCTACTTTTTATACATTTGTAAGTCACTACTGTAACTGTAAAAATATAAATGTCTTACTGCACTGCCAGCCAATAGTGACAGTTACGTCACGTTCTGTTTACAAAGTTATCAGGGACTTAGAGTCGATAGATCACTCATGTATAAATCCTATCCGCAGGATAGGATTAATACTCAAGTGATCTATTGATTCGCATAAGCTCAATTAGAGTGTATAAGTTAATGTTTTACTTGCCAATTGTATCACGTCACTGTCACTCTTGGTTGGCACAGTGACATATATTATATAGGTCACTGCCTGGCACGACAGTAGCAAATTATCGAATCGTCGTGCTGCAAATGTTTGGACGAGTCTGTGCATATACGCAGACTCGCCAGTGCCTTTAGATAAAAGTTAGACCTCTCGCCTCGCTGGAGACGTTAGAATGGCGTTTATTTCAGGCATTTGCGCATATGCGATAAAAGCCCAAACTCTAATGTGCTGGCCCATATTACATAATTACACCACGCTGCATGCCTTCTAGATAACTCACTTTTATTACCCAACCGTCTATATAAGGAGTAATTGTCTATTTTTACGGCGGCTTTAGCCGCCGTTCTAATATCACTTTAGATCTAAATTATTCACCAATCAGAAGCATTTTTAAATTGTTATATTCATCACACCAACTGAAAAAAGATGCTCTCATTGGTTGATACTCAGAATGTCCATACAATCTTATCTAACATAAAACTAAACTTGAAAACAAACATGTAAATGGCAGAGAACCCGTCTGTGCACTGGGTCTAAAAATGCAAATGTATTAACGACCTCATCTCGAATATAGGTCAACGCCTGATGTACAGTATTTGTAAATTGCTGTCACTTTAATTGTTTACATGCCTTGCACACAGTAAAGAAGTGCATTATAAAAAAACCCACTAAATCCGAAAGGACTTTACAGTAATATCACGTTATTTATATAAAATATTTCTAACTTTTCCGATTCCCATATCTGGACATGATTATAGTCTGTTTCATATATTGCGACAATAGTCTTTTTTGGCCGTTAAACGGTTATATTCCCAATGCCAAAACTTTTCTTTTCTCCTATGTTTGGATGAAAAATTTCCTATTTCACATGGAGGACTGGAAAGAATTTGATTTTTTTTGTAAAAAAAGAACCTCTATCAATTTATACGAGTATAGTTAGCTGTGTTTATAACCTGAAACACACACATATTATTTTCAGTGATTTGTGGTGTAAGTTTTTTATTCGTGCTGTGTGCATTGTGTACGTCTGTTCAGTGCTTACTTGCAGCATTATCACCTCGTTAGAAAATGTTATTTATATTGTTTCCTAACCATGTTTATTATACAAGTCATTTCGATATAGTTTCGTATCCTTTTGTAGCCTTGTGTGGGATGATTGTCACGCTGTTGAACTGTTTTTTTTTCTTTTTTGTTGATGGGGTACCTATGTTTGTTTTTGCCACATGGGTTAACTAATGAGTCTATTATTTCAATTTTTACTTTTTAGTGTTGCAAGCATATATGCCTCTCAGCTATTAATAAAATAACTGTCATATTCCTTTTGGTCATGAAGATTACTTTACAAATCGAAACGAATAAACACAAGCTTTGAATAGCATAAACAGTCTGTGTTTTCCAGCTAGATTTAAAGCATAAGGCAAATCAAAATATGTTCCCCCTCCTCTTACATACAATAGTATATATGGGGCTGAATAGATACCAGTTGCAACCCCACTTGCTAAGATAACATGTTAAACAACGCGTTTAAATCATACTTACGATTTTTAAAGGAAAACGGCTTCCCACACAAATGTCGCTTATACGGCAATTCGCAACGAATTGCTATACAGTGGTTTTGTATTACCGAATTTTCAAATATTCTTTGTGCAAAAAATCAGCTTTGCTACTTTCAGGGTAAGCATCGAAGACATTTACTAGATACGCTGGTCTGGGCTACAGCCTATTACTCTATAACGAATTAGCTCAGCGTTCGCTCTGCGTGTCGAGAAATTTTGACATTCATTGACACACGCTGGTGTGCGTTGGAAGGTGGTCAACGGTTTTATTGTCGTTTTCAGTTCGTTGAAGAACGTTCCCATTCGTTGATGTTCGCACAGTGTGTCAAAGATTTTTAAGCATGCACAAAAAGGTTCGCCAAGGAACTGTTAATACACAGAGGGATCGTTCACTAAACGGAATGCGAAAGGATTGCGCGTCTGCAGAACGTTAACGGCTCGTTATTGAACGCAATTCGAACGGTATGGTCGTCAGCAGTGCGACAACGGTGGTAGTATTCGTCAAACCAAATTGTGGTCCTTTGAACGCATCAAAGGTCCTTTGAACGCATCAAAAAATCATGAGCTGTTCGACTGAAAATAACTACACGAAGAATTACAAAGCTGGTTTTCACCCTTATGAATAAGGTCTCTTTCAGTTTACGAATATCCCAGAATCTTGAGTTCATTAACACTACTCAGAGATCAATAATATACAGTAGCTTGCTGTGAACCTCCCAATAACTTCTTAACTGACCATATGGCCAGTATTACCTTTTTGTATCAGAATACTAATTTTCTGCACCATTTTGAATAAGTAAGTTTAGTTAATTTATGCATAACAATGGAATTCAGGCAACTAAAAATAAAATAAATTATGAAATAGTGTTGTGATAGTAAACACTAGACCCGAAATCAAAGATTTTCCCCCGGGGAAGGGGGCTCCAGCTGGTACTACATGTATAGTGGCTTATTTTTAAGGCTGCGCTAAACAGTTAAAACGAAGATTGAAATTTTTCAATTATATCTAGAGATGATCATAAATATTGCATGCTTCAAACAAACCTCAGAAAATGGAACATAACTTAGAATTAGATTGATCCTTGATGTGGAATACTGATTTAGGACATAGCCTTTTAATTTTATTCGAACTTTAGTTAAGAATACAATTATTAATTGTGATCGGATAGTTAAGTTATTGAAACAACGTATAAATACGAGCATTGCCATGAGAATACCTGCTTCATAAGATTTTAGGAATATAAAGATACAGATAAATCTGCGCATCCGCATATTCTGGCCTAATCTTTTCTTGTTCTTAGCCTCGAAAGCGTTTTATTTCTTGCTATGATATCCTAAATTTCAAGCCTCTAGCTTCCCATGTAGTTGAGCATGCCATTTTTAATTTTAACCTGGTCGGAAATACTGGAGACTGTTTTTTTCTCGACAAAGCTTTAAATATGATGATATTTGCTTTTCAAAATCAAATGCTTTATACCAGGTAACTAAGCATTCTATGTTTTATCCATGTTGGCATCGAGACTGGTGCACAGTCCGTTCTTGGTCTTTGTAGAGGGAACAATTGTCATGTGAATAGAAAAAGAATATTAGAGCTCTAAGATATGCGTACATGCATGCTGTTATGCGCCTTTGTTGTTTGCATATACAGGGGTTTTTTTTATATGACGCCGTTTATATTATCCTTGCATCAGAACGGGGGCGGGGGGTGTACTATCAGGCCAGCGAAAAACAATGCACTGAAAGTACTGTGAAGATGTGCGTGCTGATCTGCCTCATTGTTGTTCGCAAACATGACAAGATTCTTCTTATCCACTGTTCGGACATTGCATTGAAAAGACTGCATAGGCCCTAATTACACATTCATGAGGTGCCGTCTTTACATTGCCAAGAAGACTTAAAATACTCTGGAATTGAATCTAAATGCAGGAGCGCAGTGGTACAGTGCTTAACTCAAGGCCGAAGGGCCGCAGGTTCGAGTCTCACCAACGTCACTGCGTCGTGTCCTTGAACAAGACACATTAATCCTTGCTTAGTACTGGTTCAATCCAGGAAAACTTGTCCCGACATAACTGATACACTGTTAACTTGGACTTAAGAATCAAATCAAACAAAAACAAATATTTAATTGCAGGACAACATTTTAAAAGATAATATTATCAATCGAAATTCTTGTTTTAAAGCGAGAGCTGGGTTTTGGTGAAAGAAACCATTAACTCTTTGCATGCTGTCTATTTTTCATGCTTTTGTTGGTACCTGACTTTTTATCAAAATTATTTTTTTAAAAAGGATCTTTAAGGGAATCCTATCATGTAGAGTATCAAACAGTTTTAATCCAGTCCAGTCCCAACGTTGGGCCCGATCTGGATCCAAACTGTTTGTTAAGGCTTTCAGCAGATGGCAAAAGTCACTGACAGCATGGTTCAACATGTGCACACTGCACCCTTATGAATAAGGTCTCTTTCAGTCTAAGAATATCCCAGAATCTCCATGTCATTAACACTACTCAGTGATCAATTATATACAGTAACTTGCTGTGAACCTCCCAATATCTTGTTAACTGACCATTTGGCCAGTATTACCTGGTTGTAACAGAATGTCCATTATCTGCACTATTTTGAATATAACACTTGGAATTCAGGTAACTAACAATAAAATAAATTATGAAATATTGTTGCGATAGTATACACTGGACCCGAAATCCAAGATTTTCCCCCGGTTGTGGCTCTTTTTCGTACTGAAGGGACTTATATTGTAGGCTGCACTAAAAAGTTAAAAACGGAGATTTGAAATATAGAGATCATCATAAATGGTGCATGCTCCAAACAATACTCAGAAATTGTAACATAACTAGATTGATCTTTGATGTTGAAAACTTATTTAGGGCATTGCCTTAATTTTATTTGAAATATTTGTTATGGACAGGAGGCCTTTATTTTAGAATAATATTATTGATTGATTGATTGATTGATTGTAATCGGAAAGTTAAGTTATTGAAACAACGTAAAAATACGAGAATTGTCATGAGAAACCCTGCTTCGTAAGACTTTAGGAATATAAAGGTACAGTTTAAACTGCGCATCCGCACATTCTGCCATACACTTTTCTTGTTCTTAGCCTAGAAAGTGTTTAATTTCTTGCTATGATATAATACTCTGGAATTGAATCTAAATGCAGGAGCGCAGTAATTCAGTGGTACAGTGCTTAACCCGAGGCCGAAGGGCCGCAGGTTCGAGCCTCACCAACGTCACTGCGCCATGTCCTTGAACAAGACACATTAATCCTTGCTTAGTACTGGTTCAATCCAGGAAAACTTGTCCCGACATAACTGATACACTGTTAACTTGGACTTAAGAATCAAATCAAACAAAAACAAATATTTAATTGCAGGACAACATTTTAAAAGATAATATTATCAATCGAAATTCTTGTTTTAAAGCGAGAGCTGGGTTTTGGTGAAAGAAACCATTAACTCTTTGCATGCTGTCTATTTTTCATGCTTTTGTTGGTACCTGACTTTTTATCAAAATTAGCTTTTAAAAAAGATCTTTCAGGAACCCTTTCATGTAGAGTATCAAGCAGTTTGGATCCAGCATGGCCAGTCCCAACGTTGGGCCTGATCTCGATCCAAGCTTTCTGCAGATGTCAAAAGTCACTGACAGTATGGTTAAAGATGTGCATACTGATATTTCAGCCTCATCCGAGACCAAACTATAAATGTGTCGTTTGCGCCAAACAATGAATCAGGTCTGGATGGGCATCCACCCATTCTGATCAGAGTCTTTGTTGTGTGCTAACTGGACAGGTAATGAGCCACGATTTTCCCCTTGCATACAGCTGAGAATGGGTGGCTGTACAGGCTAATCCGAGTAAAATATGCCAAATATATTTTGTTAAACTTTGGACAGACAGGTCTAGGCAAATAGTGTACAATCTGATCAGAATTCTCCTGATTCAAAGTTTCATTGTTTGCTTTCGGGTGTTGGATTGACACTTATCATATGTATTTTCTTGCCAGCGGTAACTTTTATCATCTGCTGATAAGCATTGCAAGCAGATTGGACCCAGATCAAATCGGACAGTCTGTCTTGGTGTTGTTCCAAACTGTTTTACACTCTGATGATATTCCTGAATTAATTTTTCGAAAAAGTTGTTTTTGAAAAAAAAATCAGCAGATGACAAAAAAACGAAAGATCAGAGAGCTCATGATTGAAATGCTCACTGTTTGCTTTCGGAAGGTTTTACGTAAACACGCCTTTTGTATGAATTTACTACAATTTTTACAGCTGTAAAAATGATTGTTTTGTTTGGCAAGTGGTGACTTTTGTTGTTTGCTGATAACCTTTGCAAGCAGATTGGACCCAGATCAGGACGGACAGTCACATGGACTGTCTTGATCTAGACCCAAACTGTTTGACACTCTGATGGTATTCCTGAAATAACTTTTCGATAAAGCAGATTTTGACAAAATCAGATGACAAAAAATTACCCAGTATGCAAAGCAGGTACTGGCTAGAACTACGCAAAATGAGGTACTGAAATGAGTAACCATGTTCTATGTATTTACAGCCAAAATGAGTAAAGTAGAGAAGACTACGGTCAGCCTATGCAACAGCTCAGTCTGATCAGTCTGCCTTGTCTGCACAGTTACCAACAGAGAGCACAGCAAAGACTCTGGTCAGAATGGGCGGATGCCCAGGCTGAATTGAGTCTAAATTGGTGCACACTCATTTTGTTGGTCTTGACATGTCTTAGCCGAATTGTTGATATTTTAACATGATTTTATATTGTTCCAAACGATTTTCAGAAGAAATAAATCATGAACTTTAGCAGACTTACAGAATCGTTTCATTATCTTTCTCAAACACCTTTGGACCATTAGATAACTAGGATTACAACCGTTGGTGGTCAGTACCTGCTGTGTTAATATACTGTCTGGTCAATTATTCAATTAAGCTGAAGGAGGTTCAGATATGAGTCAGTTTTGTGACCTTGTGCAGAGGAGTGACTGATATTTCAGCCTCACCTGAGACCAAGCCATAAATGTGTCATTTGCGCCAATCAATGAATCATGTCTGGATGGGCATCAGCCCATTCTGATCAGAGTCTTGTTGTGTGCTAACTGAAAAGATAATGAGCGACGGTTTTCCCCGTGCATACAGCTGAGAATGGGTGGCCGAGTAAAATATGCCAAATATTTTTTGTAAAATTTTGGACAGACAGGTCTAGGCAAAAAGTGTACACTCTGATCAGAATTTTCCTGATTGAGAGTTTTACTGTTTTCTTGGCAATTATCATAAATATGTTTTTGTCAGCGGTTACTTTTATCGTCTGCTGATAAGCTTTGCAAGCTGATTTAACCCAGATCAAGGCGGACCGTCTATCTTGATGTTGTTCCAAACTGTTTTACACTCTGACGGTATTCCTGGATTTTTTTTTCGAAAAAGTTGTTTTTGAAAAAAATCAGCAGATGACAAAAAAAAAAGATCAAAGAGCTCATGATTTAAATGCTCACACTTTTGCTTTCGGAAGGTTTTACGTAAACGAATTAACTACAATTTTCACAAGATGTAAAAAAAATACTAATCCGATAAGATTTTTTGTTTAACTATATTCCTTGCAAGCGGTGACTTTTGTCGTCTGCTGAATACCTTTGCAAGCAGATTGGACCCAGATCAGGATAAACAGTCACGTGGACTGTCTTGATCTAGATGCAAACTGTTTGACACTTTTATGGTATTCCTGAAATACTTTTTCGAAAAGCAGATGTTGACGAACTCAGACGACAAAAAATTATCCAGAATGCAAAGTAGGTACTCGCTGGAACTACGGAAATGAGGTACTGAAATGAGTAACCATGTTCTATGTATTTACAGCCAAAATGAGTAAATTAGAGAAGACTACGGTCAGCCTATGCATCAGCTCAGTCTGATCAGTCTGCCTTGTCTGCATGAAGTTACCAACTGAGAGCACAGCAAAGACTCTGACCAGAATGGGCGGATGCTCAGGCTGAATTGAGTCTAAATTGGTGCACGCTCATTCTATTGGTTTTGACATGTCATAGCTTTATTGTTGATACTTTGAGAATTGTTATAAATGTTCCAAACAATTTTCAGAAGTGTTAGCAGACGAACAGAACCATTTCTTTATCTTTCTCAAACACCTTTGACTAGGATTACAACTGTAGGTGGTCAGTACCTGCAGTGTTAATATACTGTCTGGTCAATTATTCAATTAAGCTGAAGGAGGTGCAGATATGAGTCAGTTGTAAGACCTTGTGCAGAGGTCTGTTTTGTCGAATGCAATGTTTTGCAATTGAGACATAAAATCACAAATTTACAGTAGGTTGAATCTGGGACATACTTGCGCAGTAGTTAGCCTATTGGACATTCAGTGGCCGAATGGTCACTGGTGGTCCCCATTTGGTTGTGTCCTTTACTAAATGACATGCCTACAGCCATTTTGTACATGTGTATATGCATATACACTCTTGACCACAATGCCACATTTTACTTGAGACCCCCAAACCATACAGTTCAGGAAAGATAATTAAGTGGTTATAAACGCACAGCATGTATTTCCTCTCTGCCAGTATAAAATATGCTTATTGAAACATACATGCTTAGAACAGCATGTGGTCACCACCATACTGCTATTCTTATCTGTTTTATGCGTATAACTAGTTTTATCTGTTTAATTTCAAACATGTAAAATATACTATATATGCATTGAACACAAATGTCTTTTTATTTAATAGTGTTTTTTTAATGTTTTGTGTGACTTGATGAAAAATGGAATTTAATACACTTCAGGTAAGCTTTTTTATTTATTGATTAATTTTCTTGACATTACTAGAGCTACTTCATGAAAAACCCCTGCATTTTCATGCATTAATCATTAAAAAATAACGTTTATGCAAAAAATGTATTAATGATTATAGTCGTCGCCCAACCCAAACATTGTTGTGGATAATAAAAAAGAACCGTCTCATTGACACGGTTAAACGCCTCATTGAGTCGATTCTTTTGAGCACTCAAAACACATGTTTAATTTGATGGGTAAGAGAATCATGACAGTATCATTTTCCTAAAGTTTCCTTCTCTGGTCCTATAATGTATTGTTTAAGTGTTCTTTAATTTATATTCAATAAGGCCGCAAACACCATGTAAAAATACGCGCCTACATACAGTGTATGCTATAAAACACGATGTTGTTGGATGCGATAAACACTGGTACAAAAAAAACCCGCATCGGCGCCTCTGATCTTGTTCTCTGCTGAATTCGATAGCTAGACTAGCGAGACACTAAATTTCACTTTTTAGCTGGGCATGCTGGTTAGAGCTTGACCTGATAAAACCACACTGTGACTTCGCTGTGCAAAAGATTCATATTATTCATTTAAGTTATTAACCTAGATTTTTTTAAAACATTAAAAAGAACAGAACAATGCTAAGTTTTTCTTTCTATCTTTGTTTAACTTTATTCAGTTTCCTTCCAGAAATATTCTACAGGAGTCAGAAACATGTACTGAAATTCAAACTCGATTTAATTTTCTCTTGGTACTTGCTCGCTCAAATTGAAACATTGTGCCTCTATGCAGTCTAATCAGAGTCATTGCAGCTCATATACCTAAAGAAGGGATATAGCTGAGGACGATATATACGCCTCTAGTCCAACTAGATTGCTGTGCATGCAAGTTTCAAGAGCAAACATTATGAGGTGGCGCTCTTTTAAAATATGTTTCAACTCAAAATATTAGCGGCGATTTTTGATGTTTGCAAACAGTTTAGACCAAGATTGGACATGACAGAACTTCTTGAAAGTAAGTAAGGGTGCAAAGATCAGGAATCGATACAATCAAGTACCACACCTGACCCAGGATACCAATGCGAAAGAAACAAACTCACAGCAGACACCACAAACAAGAGCCAAGAGGTAAGATCTTTCCCAGCAGGTGACCACAAAGCACATATAAACAGACGCGCACAAAGACATAGCAAACACAAGACAGAACGAACATTAAAGATCCACAAAAGAAGCACCGCCTTCGAACGGTCAGTAAAATATTTTACTGGAGGTCTTAAACTGGTTTAACGGCGCCAACCTCACCCTTAATTCAGATGTGGATCAAGACACATAGATATTTGGTTTGCATGAAATACCCCTAACTTATCAATGCATCGTCTCCAAAAACATATAAATCAAGATATAACATGGAGATAAAGCAAAGATAAGGACTTAACAGTAAATAAAACTGAATACCAGAGCAAAAGAAATCCAACAGGTAAACCCTGGTGGACGCGACAAACAGCCAAAGTCATAGCTTGGTTCAACTCTTATAATGCGACACGTCATAAGAAAACCTGCCTTTGCACATAGGGGAATAAAGACACAGATCAGCTGCGCAGCTAATTGAAAATTTCAAGGTACCGTGTATCTTCTGTGGCTGTACAGTCCCGATTGTGTCAGAACCTGGACGGAAACCCCTGAAAGGGTATTCTCGTGACTGGCTCAAAGTACACTGAAATATGACCTGGTAGGAAACACTGAAGACCAGTCTTCCCACGTCTGGGCTCAAACGGTCCAGGTCACATGACCGAGATGATGCCACACCCATATAAGGTAGAACAATTAAAACATCTTTTTCTCAGGAACCAGAAGTCCTATGATCTTAAAACTTTGCATGCAGCATTAACCGCTCATGGACTACAAGGTTTATATAAAGTTGGCCTTGACCGCTTTTACGTCAATGCCTATACATTTTGAATGGGGAAACTGTTATAAAGTAATTTAAAGTGAAAACTTGCAGGAAATGACCAAATTAACCTAAAGATTAATGTTCTCGAAAAGGCCCAAAACTTCTTAAACGGTTCTGCAAGCAGCGAAGGCTTAGTCGAGCCTGCGCAAATGTGCAGTATCTTCAAGGCATTGACTGCTGGCATGCAGACCATACCGACTTGGATTAACCAAACTGTAGGGGTCTGGTCTTACTGGATGGTAGCCTGTCTTCAGGCCCTGTATTAAGACATCTAGCTGAAAGTTCTATAACTACTACAGAGATAAATTTATGATACTTTATTACTTCCCCATTGCTCAGAATACAGTAAATAAGACAGTCAGTGTGTGTGTTTTTTTCAGAGATGTAAATGCTTGTTTATGAATGCGCACATATTTAACTATTTCGCTATTTACTGGTCTGATACACCTAACTGGATGGCTGAGATGGTATTTTGGGTGATAAATTTGCGCATATGCGATACGTCGCATAGACTTATCAATAAAAATACATGGAAATATATATGAGGGATGTTCGAAAAGAATTGCTTATATCTATCTGAGACTTCAAATTTCAAGTTAGCCCAAAATTGCTCATGTCATGCCACCAAAGAACTCCCCGTGGCTAGAAATGCAAAGCTTCAGCCGATGTAACCACTTCCTGAAGTCGTCACGGCACAGTAATAAGGTACTGATGAATAGCAAATCCAAGTGCCTGTCAGGACTGGTATTTCCGCCCAGCAAGGAATTATTTCAATTTCGGAAACATAAAGACAGACAGACAGACAGACAAAACGTTTATCATCTTAAGTCATGTACATGACATACAAGGAATAAAATATTAACATACATGACAGCAAAGGTGGTATTACAAAATAATGTTTCTAGGGAGAATGTGCAGACCAAAATAGATAATCAAATAATTTCCTAGCATATTTTAGTGTGATAATTCTTATCATTAGCAGCATATTGTAAGTTTAAGTTTTTGAAACAGTGAAAGTGCTACTGTAAAAGCTAAAATCCATAAACAGTGGGATAATTACTCTCCGCACGAAAAGTGACATATCATCATCAAGCATTGGGCATATGACAGTAATAAGTAAAGTTGCCATGGATAGACATTATAAATACTCGTGTGAGCAATTTTCAATAACTGATACCATTAGCATCGAAATCTCACACTCAACATGAACTCGAAGAAATTATTCTACAAAGTTCATGAAAGAATGACTGACCTACCTATACAGATTTGGGCAATCATATAACTGGGCTGCAGAAAAACCAAAATAACACTATTGAAAAACGAAATAATACGGATTTGCCATAACCAGATTAGGAATCTACCCAGCCAAATAATAGGAATTCCATTTTTGACTATATAAAGCCGCATCCAAAATGTATCAAGGGCACGTGAGAATTTCCATTTAGTCTAGTCAGATTTTGGATCTGGCCAAATTATCATACAGACTACGATATTTTACAAATAGATGTGAGAATGAATATCATTGTTGTCGAATTTATCAAGTTGGTCAGTGTATTTGTTTAATACGTTTTTTATAAACCATGTTCTTTGTAAAATCAAAGTTGTATTTTTCCATTGATAATTTGAGGTTTCATACATGTATAAAACAGATTTCTGTGTTCTTTCAATATTGCTCCAGGTCGTGGCTGAAATTTGGTCTAGCATAGTCCGGTGTACTTCAAACTCTAAAAGGACAGAAAATAAGCAACGGCAAAGTTTTATAAGTTTATGTATAATTATTTCAAAATATTATTGTCTGTTTTTCCCTGCAAGACAGGAACTAAGATTCACAGGGTAATTGTGAATGCGATATAAATTGTGGTATTGTCATGTAATGTTTGTTCTTCTGTATACTACATGTTATTATTTGTTGCTAAGTTCAAGCGTTGAGTTGCCCCTTTATTACATAAAGGCTTCTTACTGGCTTATGTGCAAAATAAAAAAATGATAAAGCACGATTGTTGAAACGATTTATGACATGTACTAAAATATACCATATTATTAACAGTGCGGAAATCAACTAATCTTGGTTCGGGTCATTTTAGGCTCTTTTATTGTGGAAGACTTAATACGTGATTTAGGTGATGCTGCATAAGAAGCATCAATCAGATTACAAAGGCATTGATCGCCAGCATTTATTTAGAATCCAACCGAATTCTTTATTAATTAGCTAAGCTTACATTGCAAGCAAGATGTAACTTAGGCATCCTTTGGTCCGCCCATTATCAGTTACCCCTTCGTCCACCATTTTCAAAATCTTGTTAAAAACGCTTGACCAATCACACTTTTATGTCTCCAAGATCTTTTATGTGAATTCAAAACTACTCTTTTTAAATGAACTAGATCTCTTGGTCATGGTTGCAGCCACAAACATTGTCAGGAAAAGCCGTTGAACAACGTTTCCTTCAAAACTTTATTGATATAATTTCCTATGGGACCTCCATGACCTTTCAGATCACTGTTCAAAATATGCTCAAAGTACATTAAGATTGAGTAGAAAACATGGTTGGTGGTCTCCACCAAGAAAGACAACTCAAGGTGTGTGATGTCATCTGCAACCTCTCTATTGATGAGATTGTAGGCGCCTGATGCTTTGGATGTTTGTCGGGCCCGCCAGGGTTTACCTGTTGGATTTCTTTTGCTCCGGTATTCAGGTTTTTTTACTGTTGAGTCCTTATCTTTGCTTTATCTCCTTTTTATATCTTGATTTATATGTTCTAGGAGATGATGCATTGATAAGTAAGTGGTATTTCATGCAAACCAAACACCTATGTATGAGTCTTGATCCACATCTGAACTAAGGGTGAGGTTTGCACTTTTTAACCGGTTTAAGCCCTCCAATAAAATATTTTACTGACCATTCCAAGGCGGTACTTCTTTTGTGGATCTTTTATGTTGTTCTGTCTTGTGTTTGCTATGCCTCTGTGCGCGTCTTTTTATATGTGCCTTGTGGTCACCTGCTGGGAAAGGGCTGACCTCTTGGCTCTCGTTTGTGGTGTCTAACTGGGAGTTTGTCACTTTCCCATGGGTATCCTGGGTCAGGTGTGGTACCTGATTGTATCGATTTCTGATCCTTTCACCCTTACTTACTTTGTTTATTGTCATCGATTTACTTCTGGCGACTGGGTTCGTGGCGATGACAGTCGTTAACACTTGAATTATTTTGAAGAATTTTGACATGATAAGCATTTCAGTGTCTTAAGTATTACCAAGAACAGTGTGATATGTTGTTATCCGAACCTTGCAACGCATCATGACTAGTATACTTTGCAGAATGCTGAAATGTTTTATGGTCATATACATGTATATTCTACTTAAATTTTGATAAGCATCAATGTGTTATTTTCGCTTTCAGATTATCCTGGTATTCTGATACCCTATATTTTATTATAGATCTATGTGTACCACTACTATGACTATATACCTGATCACTTTTGTTAGCATTTACTGCATGCGGTTTTTAGGGATTTGCAAAACACGCAAAGAGTTTTAAAATTTGCAGTTGTGACTTGCGGCTATTTTGTCTAGTCATGTCATTGTCCCTTCTAACTAGTGCATTTCACTACAGATATATTTTCGTAATCGAAATGTTATATTAACGGAACAATGGAAATTCCAGAAACTTATGATACTTGATCTAAAACATTATTTGTACCAAATTTTGTTTTCGATTTAAATGTTTTCATTTGTACTGGGAGCGTGAAACTGGTAACTGACTACAGATGCATGTAATATGTAAACTGTTATAGGTTTTACAATTTTCAAATGCTATTAGATTTAACATTTTGTAGTTGGATTTGCAGGGTGTGTGTGGTGAACACATTTTAGATACAATGAAAGAAATTCGTGTTTTCAAGTTGAGTTTTCAGTTTCACTCTCCAATGTACAAAGAGCACATTAAAGCATAACATTTATTGACAATAAATCATGTTTTTACCAAATAATCACAAATTTTGGGACATTTCTTAAAATCTTAAGGCTGAAAAGATTCAACAGTTTGATTATCGAAACATTTTTGAAGTAAATTTGACCAGTAGGTCATTTTTGGTGATGTTGTATTACTACAAAAATGCTCGTAGAAGACGCTAACAAAATTTATCACTTTTAAGGAGCTGTTACACACACTTTGTAAAGTACATTGCGTTTTCTAAATTCTACCACAGACACTCAGAGTTAATTGTTTAAAAAGTTTTTGCAACAGGGCATATCAAAATGGGTATTCTATGGTGATGTAGTTGAGAAATTCAAAGAAATAGTTGGATAATCTAATTTTAGTGATCAATTAAAGAGATAAGCAAACGTCATAAAAATGGGGGTTTAACGTGAATACCAGGGAACAGTTTGCATATCTGGTTGTTAACTCAATCACGGTTTATAGCGATAATTTCCTCTTTAATTGCACAACGGTCGGTAGGACTTCAGACTCAATAACGGCCCTGACACTATATAACGGCCCTGACGTAAGGTTGGTGCCTGGTAATTGTATTTTTGCTTGACCAAACATGTCTTAACTTGAGTCATGAGCCATTTTCTTTGTGTAGTCATATTTAACGAATTTGATAAGATTGTTTCTTTGTGATAGTGAAAAGGCCTTCATACGAGCTAAACAATAACGCTTTGGATGTTGTCTGTTCTAAGGCATGGGGTTTTGTTGTTGCTGATTCGTTTTTATTTTTGCTTCCATTGGTTATAGGGGTTCTGTGTTTGATCCTTGTTTTGTTAGGCAGTACGAGTGTCATTTCTAGTTTACAGTTTTAAAATCATCTAGATTCAGAAGAGAAGGGACTGATTGCTTTATTTTAATTATTCCTTGTGTTTCTTGACTATTAAATATGTGACTCTTCCGTTGGTCTACAGTGCGTGATAGTTGTATTTCCTGGCCATACTCACCTTTTCCCAGAGTTGTGACTACGACATGCTATGGGTTATGAACCTGCACTACCCAATTTATATATCTCTCCATATGTCAGCCGTTGTCGAACATAACTGTCCTCGTCTCGCCATAACTCAAATTTTGTCGAGGAGGCAATATATTGCATTGTCATTAGAAACTCTCATTTGAATGACCCAATCTTAAACCAGTCACCAAACGAACTCTTATAGACTAAGTTTTGTTATGTGACGCAGTACTCTCAACTTGTTAGCTAAATATTATTCCGGTATTCGGTCACTGTATCGCTACCTGGTATGCAATGTCCCGGTCTCTTGTACAGTAAACGGAGATAGGAACAAGTTAAGCCTGTTTCACATTAACTGTACGACAGCCGTGCACCAGTCTACATGTACGACGACAATTTTTGGGATTTCGTGCTGCAGTCTCACGGTGTTGTACGCAACACCACAAGAACGTCATGCGATATCACAGCCGCAACGACATAAACTAAATTTTCGACATGTTCATTTTCCATGCGATTCTCCCGTGATCTTATGAGGAAGCAAGACTGTCGCAATACACAAAAGGCTGCTGCAAGACGCGCAAGGCGTTCGTACGACTAACGTGAGAGCTCGCGCGAGCACTCACATATTTCACTCTCAAATGGCGCAAGACTGCTGCTCGATTACCTTGCAATGACCTTGCTCTTTATTGCGCGGCTGCCGCAAGAAAGCTACATGTACGAACATGAAGTTCGCACACCTCAAGTAGATTTTCGCTATACATAAGGCAGCCGTACGATGCTCGCAGGATTGTCTTGTGTTCACGAGCATGGCTGTCGCCAGATTTGCTTGCAGAGTTGCAATACTGTCACAAGTGTTGCAGGCGACAGTTTTGCAACCTTTATGGGTAGTCGCACAGCAGTCTTGCACCATTTGCGGGCGAAATACTCGAGTGCGAGTTCTTACGATAGTCATACGAATGTCTAGCACCAGCCTTGCATGCCTTGAGGCAGTCTTTCATCCTCATAAGATTGTAAGAGAATCGCAAAGAAATTGAAAATGTCGAAAAATTTAGTGCGACCATGTGATGTAAGACAGTCTTGCGGTATTGCGTACAACACCCCAGACTGTCAAACGAAACCCAGCATTTTGCCCTCGTAGAGAGGTGTACGGCTGCCGTACGATTGATAGGGGCGTGCTAGACAGTGCCCGCGTAGTTGAATAATATCAGGGAGGAATATTTAGTGAATAGCAAACCAAAAGCGTCATAAAACTTTAAATAGATATGAAAAAATAGAATAAATGAATACAAATGTTTCGTAGAGAGAAAATATTTTACCTGTCCCAGCCGGGAATCGAACCCAGGTCGCTGGATCTACAGGCAAACACTCAACCACGGCTTTTACAGCGACAGTTAAAATATTTTCGCTCTACGACAAATGCATAATACCATAAACATATTTGTTTATGAGTGTGTTATATATGGGCCGCGGCACGTGAAAACATGTCTTTTGGCTTTCCAACATAGTGAGATTTAAACCACCCTATTTTGCAGCAGAGACTGGCTAGTAAGCTGAAATTTCGCTCGATATGATACTTTCCAATAAGCAAATATCAAAGACGCTAATCAGACTGCGCGGACAGGCGCCTATATTGTTCACAAATCCCAGAAGACAGGTTTTCTCACGCCGAAGCCAATATGTGAAAGTTCCTTTGTCATAGTATAAAAAATATTGTACGTGGCTCGTCCAATAAAGAATGATACTTTTTCTTGTGCGCAGTTAATTTACAAGCAACACTTATGAAATCTCGTACATAGCTAGCACTACTGTTTAACTGTTTACATTTACCATTTTCGACGTGTTACTAAGTTCTAACTTTTGTTGCTAGGCAACATTAGAAGATTAAACAAACATGCGCGGACAGCTCAGTTTAGGTGGTTACCATGGCAACATATTAACATGCATGGCTTATTTTTCTACTTATATTTATATATGCTTATGCAATTGGTCTATAACCAAAGGGTTAAGTAAGGCTCCAGAGTCCTAAACTGTTACCATGGAAACAAAGCCAAAAATCAATTTTCAAGACATTTGCGATATTTTTCGCTGACCTATCTTCTTTTAAAGTTAACATCCAATAGTCGAGGGTAATTAAAGTGAACAAGCTTTGTTCATGTAATGTATTAACAACCAGCTTCACATAGCCATGCATTTGTAGGATATTTTCAATAACATAGTTACCATAGTAACTTAAAGTAGTGTGCAAATAAAACTCGAGTAAATAGGTTGCTAGGCAAACAAAATAAAAAAGTATACATATTTTGTTCTTCTTTCATAGCATTTTATGTAACACTTAGATCTTTCAGTAAAGGAAATTATATCAAAAGTGTAAATGTTATCTATACTGACAGACTTTAAAAACGCAACACTTGGATAACAGCTTTAATTTATGTCTCGAAAAAGAAGGCAGAACAATAATTTTAATTGTATGTTAAAGAGTATTCATTTGTTAGTAAAACATGGAAAACTTGTCAATCTAAGATGAACATAATGCATTTTAATGTAAACTTTTAAAGATAGGGGTCGGCTGTTTCATGTGACCAAATATCATGAATGAAGATTCCGTATTTCTTTAAATCAAGAAACACTAGAAGCATCAAAATTGTATCATGGACTTTGTAAGTCATCGAGAAATCATTCTCATATTGATTGGCAGGCCTGCATTACAGCATATTTGCGTATAAGATATCTGGGTGTACCCTTTCATTCAATAGCTTAAAATCTCCTCTACTTAAAGCTGCACAGTCTGTAACTTTTGATCTTTTAATTTTAGAACTAATGTTTCTATTTTTCAAGAACACAGTAAAATAACTAAAATTCAGATAAACATTTTACAAATTACGAAACTCTTAACAAATTATCAGTATCAAAACAGCAGCATTTATGTTAAAATTACCTGTGTATAATTATTGAAGGGACGCAAATAATTACCAACAAGAGAAAAACACACCTGTTTTATAAGATAATTCACTTTTCCGTGCAGTTTTCAGCTATAGTGAACAGATTTATTGTAAAAACATAACTTAATTCTGCTTTTACAAATGATTTAAAAAGAAAATAAAAAAAAATCGAAAAATGTGCATAGTTGCAGACTTAGTCCCTTTAAGAAATATTTAAATGACTAAATTCATATGGATTAAATAACGACGTCCAGTTTAGCTGTACATTTAAAACTCAAGTGTTTGCTGAAGAAGCCAACTCATGATGACAATATCGAAGCAAAGGAAGTTTACATTCAACAGTCTTTTGGAAAATATAAGGGGGAGTAAGTGTTGCGTAATTAAAGTCCGTCAGTATATGTTCGAAAAAAAAATCAATGGCCTTGGGTATGCAAAAGATAAGAAAAACGTGGCCATGCGTCTTCAAGTCCTTCCAAAAACATCCCGTTATTATGGCAACTGAACAATCACAAACATAATGATTCTTTTTCTGAATTGCTACGATGTGAAATTGTTATTGCGGTGACTTTTATATAAATAAATACACAGATTTTCAGACAATAAAGAAAGTATCATTCTTTATTGGATAGCCCTTGTACATGCAATTGCATGTTTTAAAGGAAGCCTATACATATCAATGATGTTCTACGAATAAAACAACCTTATAATAAAATGTCTTCATTTTCCTTTACACTCCAATGGTGACGCTTTAAGTGTGATAAGCGTAGATCCAAGCTTTTTGCTAAAGCTAAAACTTGTATACTACACAAAACTGTCTACGAGTCAGCGCGTAGTTTACGTATATCTAAGGTTTGGTTAAATCCAAAGAAACAAACAGAAATTATACTCTCAGTTTCGATCTGACTTGTATTGTAAAGGTCAGACATGTCCAATTGTAGTTTATTATTATCTGGAATATTGAGCTGAGCCAGACATTGAATGTTCAGCTGAATGACAATTGTCTTGCCTAGCAGTGATACCAGCATATGAGCACTTGCAGAAATTTGAGCTGGATGAACTAGACATTGAATTTTCACTTGAGTAATAGATTTTTGTTTATATCCCCACACTTTTTTTAAAAAAGCAAAGAGGATACTGTGATGTCTTCCGTCCGTCTTTCAGTTGTGCTACCTCCTCCAAAACCATTGGACACAATCTAACCTTTTGAGTGTGAGTTACTCACATAAATGGGGCGTACAACTTCACTTTTTCCCCCGCCTCCTTGGTCCATAGGGAGGGATCAAAAAGTAAAATAAATTTCAAATACAAAGTCAATTTCATAGATGTTTATACCAAACTGTGTGTGTGTTCTCACAAATAAAAGATATAAAACATATCGAATGGGATTTTCATTCTGTTCCCTGGGTCTTGCCCAAAGGGTGGGACTTGGGGGAGCTGAGGTCAAAAATTTAAGCGTGGGAATTTGCGATGGCGCCCAATTGACTACGTTCATTCTGATTCTTTACATCACAGTCAATATTTTTTTCAATCACGTCAGGATGGGCCTTCCTGCGTTGAACCAATACCACACAGAATTGCGCGTCACAAATTACTTAATTTGTAATTGAAGTTTTAATCAACTATTATCATTCAGTAACCATGCAAAATTTGTTGAAAATCAGAAACGGAAGCGGCAACTGGCAACTCAGTACCTGTTGCAAGTTGATAGTTGCAAATTCGGACTGTTTTCCGAATCGCAAAGGAAATGGCAACTAGCTTTAAAAGCGGCTATTTTCATTCTGTAATCTTGTAAACTTTATTCAGAATCAGCTACGGACATTCTAGAATAGTAAATTCTGGTTTCAAATCAGCATCTGAATCGGCAACTAACAAGAAAACAAAATCCGAATTGGCAACTGGCTAACCAGTACTTCGTGCACATACTTTCACTTATAACTGACAACAACCCTCCTTGAATCAGCGGAAGAGAGGAGAATGGTCGTAGCAATTGGTTCATGATCAATCTCTGAGAAAGTATGGGACCGGGCCGTGATCGAACTCTCGACCCCTGGATCTGCAGTCAGACATGTATCTACAGTCAGACACATTACCTAATAATAAATAATTACCTAATTCTTTATCAATGGCAACGTTTGGGTGTACAACTTTAGCGGAGTAAAACAAATAATTTGGCACCATTTTGATGAAGTAGGAAAATGGAAAATAAATAAAATTAAGCATGTTACATATAACTTTTGACAAAATGCGTGTGCCAAGGTAAACTTGAACAGTAAGACTCCGACAAAGGGCCCAGCATAATGCCCTGCAGTGAAAAGGGGATATCCGTTTCGGCGACAATATTGATGATCGTTCATCGGACTTTACCCATATTCAGACATGAACAATAGTTTGATGAAGAAGTAGTCCATATATGAAATTTGGATGAAATTCGGCGATAAATGACCATGTTAGAGTGTCAAAACGTGCAAATGACATGCAGCGGCCATTTGTGCAGTCATCTTAGTTATCGTTCATCGAACAATACCCACAGACGATCTTCGAAAAGAGTTTAATGAAAGTAATTAAGAGATGTAATTTTGAAGAAATCGGGTGATGAATAACTAAATTAGACTTTCCACAAGTGCAAAAGGCGATACTGAGGCGTTAGCAAATTTTAGTGGCCATCTTGTTATCGGACATGACTTACATTCAAACTTGGACGAGAGTTTGATAAAAGTAATTCATGCATGAAATTTGGAAGAAATCGGGTGATAAATGATTAAGTTAGACTGTCCACAAGTGCAAACTGACCATAGCGGCTAATTTGGCGACCATCTTGATTCTCATTTATTGGTCAAAACCCATATTTAAACTTGGGCGAGAGTTTCATAAAAGTAATTAGTAAATGAAATTTGGAAGATATTGAGAGATACATGACTAAGTGATCCTGTCCACAACTGCAAAACGACAGGTGGCGGCCATTTTGGCAGCCGTCTTGGTTATTGGACAAAGCCCATATTCGAATTTGTGCGAGAGTTTGATGAAAGTAATCCATATATGAAATTTGGTTCAGCAATCGGGTTATCAATGGCTCAGAGTCCACATGTGCAGACTGACCAGCGGCGGCCATTTTGGTAAAGCTTTATCTGGAACAGTGCAAACTTTTTTTAATCAACTATGAGCATACTGGAACGGTACAAACTTTTCTTAGAAACAGCATCTGAATCGCAAACCGGCAATTGAGTTGCCAGCTGCCGATTTGGATTTGTTTCAAATCAGCATCTGAATCGGCAACCCGCAACTGAGGTGCCAGTTGCCAATTTGGATTTTATTTTGGAGTTGTCAAATAAATTGGCTACTAGCATTTTAATTGGCTATGAGCATTTTGGTGCGGTGCAAACATTTTGAATCAAACATGAGCATACTTGAACAGTACAAACTTTATTTAAAAATGAGCATTTGAATCAGCAACAGGCAACTGAGTTGCCAGTTGCCAATATGGATTTTGTTCTCAAATCGTCAAATAAATTGGCTACTGGCATTTTAAATGGCTGTGAGCATTGTGGAGCAGTGCAAACATTTTGAATCAACCATGAGCATACTTAAACAGTACAAACTTTATTTAGAGTGAGCATTTGAATCGGCAACAGGCCCAACTGAGTTGCCAGTTGCCGGTTGGGACTTTTGTTTTTGAATCGGCAACTGAATCGGCAACTACAATCTGAATCGGCAACTGTTGCCAAAATATGGCTACCGGCATTCTTGAAACAAAGCTAGCGCTTGGTTCGTTTTGGTACCTGGTGCATAAATGATTATCTGCACCCTAGAAACAACAATAACTGTTTTTCGAATCGGCAACTGGCAACTAGAACTTGTGTTTTTAAATCAGCAACTGAATTGGCAACTGGTATCTGAGTCGTTAACAGGGGGTAGAGAAGGGTTTTGGTACGATAAGGATAGGTGCAGGGTTATAAATGATAGGATAGGGGTAATGTATGTTTTGGTTCGGGTAAGGGTGAGGTATTCTATGTGTAATGGCAATAGGAAACTGTAGGCAAGGGGGTAGAGTTTGAGACTGACTTTCTATGAAAGTCAGCCTCAATATCCTGAACTCGCGTATAATCCTATGAAAGACAGCCTCAAAATCCTGAACTCGCGTATAATCCAATGAAAGTCAGCCTCAAAATCCTGATCTACCGCATAATCCTGAAAACTTGTCACTCTTTTTGCATGCTGGGTAAAAATGGTGTAGTCTACAGCCAATAGCTCTTACTAGCTGTTCCTGCAGGCTAATTTTGCATGCATTTTTGTCTCAGACTCCCAGTGCGGATTTTTTTTTCAAACACTAGCAGTAGTTGCTTACCACAAAGGCCTAGACCAACTCAGTCTATTTCTTACCAGAGTATTCTCTGTATGCTATTTAATCGAGCATTTTATGAATTGCAAAAAAATCAGCGTAAAATTGTAGATATTTTCTTACCGCCAGCTTTTAGCATGTGTTTGGGTGCTCAAAAGAACCGTCTCATTGAGACGGTTCTTTTGAGTACCCACACCATATGTTGGTACGAAAAGTATAGATGGGGGATCGGGTAGGGTAGGATGTGTTGGTTCTGATAGGAGTATGTTATTGTACATGTAATTGCAATAGGAAACTGCAGGTAACGGATAGAGAAGGGTTTGGGCACGATAAGGATAGGCTTGGTGTAAGGTAGTAGGGGTAACGTATGCGTTGGTTCGGATAGGGGTAAGATCTTGTATGTGTAGGAGTTCCCGTATCAGACTTGTTTAAAAATATTTTTGAATTGGCAACCGGCAACTAGTTGCCAGTTGCCGATTGGGGCTTAAAATTGAATCGGCAACCGGCAAAGGGGCAGCTAAATTTATGTACGTCATTTTAATTTGTGTTTGCGTTTAAAATACTACCATACGAAAACAACAGAAACCGAGAAGCTACAATAAAAATGGTCATTGCGTAAATCATTTTGCTTTCATTTGGTACTTTTTCGAAATTGTTGCTTCTCTAGTTTGCGACAATATTTTTTGCAAAACGTCTGGAAATACATCGATTTAAGCGGCGACGTCACAGGGTGCCGAGTGGGTGTGTCCCGTGGCTGTACATATTCACGGGAGCTTGAGGTTTGGGCCTTATTTTACATGTATAGCCTCATAACTAAATGCTCGAATGTCATTACGTAACAACATTATGAGCTTTCGATTTTGGGCTATAGGAGTAAATAAGGATCGAACTTCAATCTCCTTTTAGATATGAAGTTTCCTGAAGATTCCCGAGAACATGGGTAAAGGTCACTGAATATTCAGATGTCTCGGATTAATTCTTACCAGTGACCTATTTTATATTTTTTTAATATAGGACAGTTTCTACAATACATATTCTATACTGATGCATCAATATGCATCAGTATATATGCTTGAAAATGCGCGATGAAGTTTTTGCATTTAGTGACGCATATTATGATGTTAAAATGTTAACGTTTTTACGCCGCGATTAGTAAATTAAAATAGGACATTTGTGACATTTTCACTAGACGAAGCATGTTAGCGATATTTTAATCAATATTTAACCATTTCTCTTTCAGTATTTAAGAACTGCTTAGAGGATATGAAAAACGCATTTACATTTAATTAGGGAAAAATAAGTTATAAGAAACATCTTTTCATTTAGTATTGAATTAAGGTCTCATATTTATGATGACGCCATTCGCGCAAGTGTGACGTTTTCACTAGACATAGCAAAATAAAAAAAAACGCTTTAAAAATGGAAAAAAAAACACGAATTAATCCAAATTTTGATTCTATTTTGAAAACGCGTTACTGTGATATACTTCAAATTTCAAAAACACAGGGCAATAAAAATTAATGCACCAAACAATATACACATACCCCATGTTTTCAACATTTTCTTTAAATCTCTAGACTTCCTGCTTCTTTGCTTGGTTGGCTATTTCTGGTTCGTTTGCCGATTGCCGTTGATTTCGCGCATGTCGTCGTGAGACTGAGTACAAAACGTAACTGTGCTGGGGAAAATTACAAGATTTCCATGCATTATTAAATGTAGTTATAGTTATTTAGAAACACCCCTCCAAACGATTTCTGTTACTTTTCTACATGCAAAAATCGGCATTTTATACGGAATGTGTTAGCGAAAACGTTTACCTTGTATCTTAATTGGTCTTTCTTTTCTCATCAATGTAAAATATAATTAATACCCTTTTGTATGATGTTTAAGTTGTAGAAATATGTAATGGAATAAGTGAAATAGTGAACTTTCAAAAGAGAGCACCCCTACGTTTTTGAAATCATCACCAACAACTGACGCGACGTCATAATAAGAATTTTTAATTAATGCAGATTCATAATAAGACAGCTGTGATTTACTGATGAAAGAACGTGTTTGACATGCATGAACAACAAAAACACAGACATCCCCAGGGTGATATCGCACGTTACACGTTGTTCGATCAGAGGAAACCAAATTCGTTCAGCTGGCACATTGCTAATCGCTGCTTTATTCCACTAATCTTTGTTTGACTGTTTTTCTCAATCATGTAACACGTGTTAGTTTAAACGAGAAATATCTTGGGAAAAGATCACCGGGCTCTGATAAAATGGAAGTGAGTTTACTGACCATTCCAGGGCAGTGCGTCTGTGTTACATGTATTTGTTTCACGTTTGCCTTTGCTATACTGTCTTGATGTTCCTTACAGCCTTGTGGTCACCTGTCGAGTAAGAGTTGACCTCTCTGCTCTCTTGCGAGAGATGTTTCATTGTGTGTTTTGTCACTTTCCCACATGGTGTCCCTTGTCAGAATTAATACTTAATTGTATCGATTCCTAATCTTTGCTGTCTGCTGTACTATCGCTAATTATGTCGTTGGATAAGAGGTTGTTGCTTACTTTACATGTAATATTATACAATTATTGACTTCAATGAGGTAGACATAAGAATTTATCTACCCGAAAAGTGATAATTCACCGAGGCCGCTAGGCCGAGGTGAATATCACTTTTAAGGGTAGATAAATCCTTATGTCTACCGAAATTGAAGTCAATAATTGTTTTGTTATATGACTTTTCATTTAAGAATGAAAACTTTGCTTCTTTCACTTTTGTTGTTGAAGACATGTAAGACATCTAAGGACTTTCTCACAAGTTTAGCAACTTTTAATAAAATATTATTATTAAGCATTTTGCATTTTCAAATGTATATTGATTCTCTTAATGGGGAGTATAAAATGTTATCATAAAACTGTTTTTACAGTTTGTTTATTCAAACAAAGATAAATAAGCAAACAAAGCAAAACAAAACTGTTGTAAAAGTTCATGAAAGTCTTTTATTTACCTGTTGGGAGGTGAAACAGCATATCATGTCAATTTCATGCAGCACATGCTAGTTTCACACTCATCATGCTATTTTTAGCTCTCTATAGGGTAATATTGCAGAAGTGTCAAAAATATTAACTTCTGGAAACTAGTTACAGCTGGTTTTCATGCAATATTAACTTGTTGACCGGTTAAGACCAGTTTACAGGTAGACAAAGTGATTTATGAAGACATATTAAGCCAATCAGAAGACAGGATTCTTTCCAGTCATATAACAAACAAAGATATTAAGTATAACATTAAACATTTTCATATATATGCTGTTGTAAAAATGGTTTGTCTTTGGAAATCTCATAACTTAGACATTAGGGCCCTTGGCACTTTTCATGAGGATGACTGAGGGTATAGACAAATGTAGTTTTACCCTAAGCCAAGCTATGAATTTTGATTGATAAGCAGTTGGTGTGATCAAAGTGATTACAAAGGTATCTGTAATTGGCTGTAAAGGGAGGTCACCAGCTTAAAAAGCATTTACATAGCAGCCAAAGACAATAGCATACGATTTCATAAAATTCTCAACTGACAATACGATATTTTTTATCATCTGATGAGTTTATTTCTAGCAATACAGCTTTCCTGTAGCAGTGTGATGCTAAAGAGTCTGATAAAATAATGTTTGTTTTATAGTACCTTCAGACTTGTACCTGGGGCATTTTATAGAATACACTCTCTATAATGGGTCTGTGGGTACTCCCTTATATGAAACCCTCGGGTGGAAAATGGCTTCAGCTCTTTTCACAGGGCTAAAATGAGCTCTCAAGACACACAAGTAAACACTGGTGGCTGCATTTGTCTTCCAAAACAAATTATATACCTTAAGACCCTATACTTGCGCAATTTTTCACGCACATGCATATTTGCCGTACAGGTAGGTACAGCGCTTATTGCGCTCATACGAAGTCTCCTCCCAAAAGCGCATGCTATTGCTACCCCGTACTTATTTCTGGTGCAACAAAACTGTGAAGATTTATCCATCAAACACAACATAGACATTGTAAGTACTGAATATCCCAGACCCCAAAACAGTACTTGGCTTGAACAGGTGAAGAGAATATTTAAGATAGTGAAAAATAAAGTGTATGCACTTTTCAAAACATAACAATTTCAAACCTGACCCTGGCCTTCGAGGTCGCTAAAAATAAACAGTGACGTGGATGTCGTCAAAAATCAAATATATGCATATGCAAATTACTCATCCAATGAAATGGCAAGATTTTTATATTAACCAATATAATTTTTACATAAATAGGTTCTAAGTTGCTATAAGTGGGGCTTTGCCCAAAAAAATAACTAAATTATCACAAAAATGGGACTCGACGCGAGAAAACCTGTCTTCGGGGATTACCGAACAACAAAGGCGCAAACCAACCTGCGCATCCGCACAGTCTGGTCAGCGCCTTTGTTATTCACTTATTGGTAAGTATCATATCTAGACCTGCTACGAGAGAAATTTCAATTTTCGAAACCGAACCGTTTATGTTTGATCATAAAATAGCTGTGAGAATACCCCGTGTAAATTAACATGGCATGATCTCTTGTTCGAATCTATACAAAAAATCACTGAGGCGTATCATACCTACATACTCTATACATAAGAGTCTAGATAAACACAGTTTTTGAGTGTAAAATAGTAAATATTTTCTTACCCATCAGATTTAGCCTATAATTTGGTGCTTAAAAGAACCGTCTCATTACGGCGCTTCTTTTGAGTACCTACAACATTTGTTTTGGTTGAGAAATAAGACAGTTTATTACTTGGTACACGATCATAACAAAAGCCCTGATACAAGCCATTGTAAATTGATATTTAGCTACAGGTTTGTACAAAATTAGTTCCTAATACGTTTTTAATGATATTTTGTTTTTGAGCAGTTTGACAGCGCTCCCCTCCCCCCGTGACCAATCATGCCAGTTTAATATGATGTGTGAAATGTAAAACTACAACCGTATGCAAAAGGATTAGTTCGGTCACGGGGGGAAAGCACTTCAGTAAAACTTTTTTTCTATTTTCTATGTGTTAAATAGCAAAACCAGAGTTTTCAACCCATATGTTTTAGTTGGTACTTGTCCTATGAGAAAAAACACTTTTGCGGATAATTTTGCGCGAAGAACCTACTATCCTTTTCATGGGAAAATATCGTTTTCTTTGAAATTTTTCTCTGACCATTTTTATGGGTAATCATTCATTAAGACTGTCCGATGTCCTTGCTCTAGTGTAGTATAGAATACGTACGTGGTGGACGAGCGGTCTAAGAGTCTTCATTTTAATCCAACAGCCTGGTGCACAGTGGTTCTAATCCAAGTGTGAATAATATGATTGTTTTTTTATGTTAGTTTTCTTTTCTTTGTCATTTTCCTTGCCAATTTCAAAAAATGTATAAGTATGCAAAAATTGATAAGAATATACTGAGCGAAACTTCCGAACCGCCACTCAATATTTTCTCATATATCTTAACATATATGATACATACATGTCTAAAATTTGCACTCAAAATGGAAAATTTAATTAAATACAAGCTGTCGAAATTTTATTTTCATAAATTGTGCTTTACATGCTCAATTGATGGACTGTATAAAGGCACCATCGCATTTCATTTTCACACAAACGCTAAAATTTGAACAAATCGCTTAAAACCGAGTATTCTAGGGACCATTAAGTGAAAAACACCAACTTTATGGTGTTATTAATGGACATTATTGAAAATTTGTGGGTTTTGCTTTTATTAAGTAGGAATTTTCAAGTAATCCACAATGCTCCTATGGAAGCCCATATGACATAAAACAACACAAGAATGCTTTGCATGTTTTTGTCCACAATATTATTGAAACTTTCTGGTGCTGTAAATGGACATTGTTGAACACTCTCGTGTTTATTTTGTCATAAAGTAGCAATTTTCATGCAATTCAGTGCTCCTTATGGAGGCTAAAATGGACTAAAGGAACACATAAATTAGTTTATGGTGATGAAATGTTTTATCTACAATATTATTGAAACATTCGTCACCCAATAACCGTGTACTGCGCATCAATCTCGACACGTCCGACGTTCCAATGCAGCATGTGTGCATCACCACACCAAAGTATTGTGGACTATACAGGACATTTTAAGACATACGTTATACTCAGTTTTTGTCGATTTTTCTCGTCATACGAGTGCAAACATTAAAAATGACCGACAGGTTGTGGTGTAAACTTCTGCTCTATCAAAACATGTCAAACGTTATGATGAATAACGAATAAGTCTCAGCGAGGCCATGTTTTCGATTGAACCCACAGCCAGACCCCTCTACTTTTCTACTTTATATGCATGTCAGGTGGGTGGTGAGGTCTGTCGATAACCTTGTCGTTAGAGCCCTATGACGACGCCTGAACAATGTTTATGATGGGCGTGCTATAGAGCGACAATGTCTTCAGCTGGACAGCCAAAGTTCAGTATATAAGTTATGAAACTATGATATTCGAAGACTAATATAGTTTATAAACGTCAGTGATATGTACAGACAAAAATGCTCATAACATGAGCTATATGATCATAAATGATCAGCACAAATTCTTGGCATGGGACCAAACAAAACAAATCAACTATGGTCGCGACGCCAGCAAGATGATTGGAGGTGTTCTCAGCTTTACAAAAGCGCTGAGAAATTCCTAAACTAGCTCTGACTTAATATTCCTTTCAAATCCCTGGTTTGAAACACGTTCCAGCCTCAGTGCTAGGAATGTAGCTCAACCTATAGGAGTTATAAACGTTATGCTCCAAGCATATAACGTTATTAGCACCAACTTGTATGGGCTTCAAATCGCCTGTCTGAAACAATTGCTCAGAACCTGGTTTGGACGTTTCCGAACCTTCTCGTGAGTTCAGCCTGGCTCAATCTATGAACGTTATGCTCCAAGCATATAACGTTATGAAGCACCAGCCTGCCCGTCTGAACGTTTCCAAATTGTATGCGTTCAGCCTAGCTGAAATATACAGACATTGTACGGTCTGTGAACCAGGTTGGAGATATAGCGTTTCCAACCTGATATGTTTCCAGCCTAGCAAGCTGGAAACTCGATATGCATCCAGTCGTTCTGAAACAATAGCTCAGAACAAGGTTTAGAGAAGCGTGTCTAAACCTATCTTTCCAGCCCAGCTGAAAAACTCTTTGAGCATCGATCGAACAGAAGAACAGCTCGAACTCGTATGGTCTGAAGAAAGCTCTCTCAACTTTTATGAGATAAATCTGTGAAGAATTGTTTCTTAACCCTTAAAACGCCAAGAAAAAAATGCATCTGAAAATGTTGTCTGCTGTAGTCGTCAGCTGTAAATCATTGCCTAGCATTACTGACAAATTAAGTATAGAAGCAAACAGCGAAGACATGGAACAGACTGCTCCATAGGAGCTGTCTGATCTGGTTCCACACTGTTTGCCATAGAGGCTTCTTAAACATTTCAGTAGACGAGAATAGCAGACGACTTTTGTTGCGATTGGCGCATTAAGGGTTAATATTACCATTCATGCAGTCGTACCGCAGTGGGTCGAAAACATTACATACCCTGACTCTTGAATCGCTCAGAGAACCAGGCGATAATATGACAAAATGCGTATAGCCTCTTGTCAGTGATCGATGAACTAAAATTGAAACGAATAGTATTGATATTGTCAAACGTATTTAAAAAATTGAAATATAACTCCAGCCCTTTTGCATTGTAGCACCCGTTAGTGTAAACACTCCCGTTAGTGAAACGTTGACAATAGCGAGAGATACCACTCCCGTTACTGTAAACGCGTTTACAATAACGGTACCGTTAGCATAAACGTTGACAGTAAAGCCCCAGTTACACTGTCACGATTTTGGGCCACGGCAGAGCTACGACTCACCCCGATTTGTCAAATCGGGATGCATCGGCATGATTCTTAGTAGCGCCGTTGCGCCATCGGGATGCACCGGCGTGAATCGTAGTAGTACCGTGGTGATTCTTGCAGAATCTTGGTGATTCGGTAACCTTGAGGACAACGCTACGACGAGTTTAAACCGTTTAAACTCGTTGGGGTGAATCGTCTTGGATTGTGGGCGTGGCCTAAGTCGTAGCTCTACCGTAGCGGGATCGGGGTCATTCCTAGTGGCATCGTGGTAGTATTCGTCGTCATTCTTGGGCGTTCGGGGTTAATCGGGGTATCATCTGACAACACGATTCACCCCTGACTCATCCAGATTCATCCCGATTCACCAAGAATGCAGTACGACTGTCCTACGGTTATGTCGTGACTCTGCCGTTGTAGCATCGTAGTAGCATCGTAGTAGCACCGTCATGAATCGTAGAGGAGTCGTAGAGATACCGTAGGAACGTCGTGAGACATCGTAGGGATTTCAGAATTTTCTGTTTTGACCATCCCGATGCATCCCGATTTTACAATATAGGTCTCATCGGGACGAATCGTGATGAGTCGTAGCCAGAATCGGGAATGTGTAACTGGGGCTTAACGGAAACGATCTCTCCCGTTATTGTCAACGTTTAAACTAACGGGAGCATGTGACGATATTATGTGCAATATCTACGTTTTTTGTTAACAATGTCAGATTTTATTTACTAACGTTTGATGATAGAAAGTTGGGTTCGTTGATTAAATTCTTGTCTAATTATAAACAAGTTGGCTGCCTTTAAAAAGCCGCCAATAGGTTAGGCTTGTCAAACAGGCTGCTTTTATGGCAGCATTCCTTTATTTTTATTATTCATATTACAGGTATAATTAAGCATAACTAAGAGTCAGCAGAATAGGTGTTTTTAAAGATGTATGAGATATAAATACTGATTTAATTATCAAGATGCTTGAGCCTTTGCTACAAGATAAAAACTCTGACCAACATCTAGACATTTAAGCCCCTGGGAAGTTCTTTGTAGGGTTTTCTCAAACACGATAAGTATCACAATTTTAATATAGATGTTTTTTCAATACCACATAACGGACTGACATGCTTAAGGTAGAGTAGATTCAACAGCCTCTAACAAATACCAATAAGTTAGTGATACTATAGTATGTTATCTTCAAATCTGCCCAGTATAGCTTAAATTACTACTATGTTCAGTTTTTATGACGGCTCAGTATAGCCCCTCGTCATGAGGTATATAGGTCACGCACTGCGACTAGTTCGTTAAAATAGGCCAAGAAGATATCAAAAGTTTTTTTTTTCCTTTTGGTTGTCATGGCACCGAGCATCATGGAGGGAATACAAATCTTTGAAGAACTTAAAAGACCACACTAGGATCATCACTACAAAGTTAGATGAAATTCCACCAAGGAGTTTAGTAAGAAATGTATACTGACTGACAAAAGAAACGGCTCATACGTTCTGATTTTGTGGCACGTTGAAAAGCCAGAAATATACTATATTTTATAAATGATGTTTGTAGTATAGAGTCGAGGTAACGTTAAGCGTTGTAATTATTGCAGTTTATGCCAATTATGTCATTTGCTAAAAATATTACCATTACGATAGTAAAACATTGGTGCAGGCCTAGTGAATGGCGCAGAGAAAAACACCACATCATTACATGGAATTCTGCTCGTGTCTACAACAATTTCAAAACTTACCAAAACTGACTTTTTTGGATTTACATGTATTCCTCAAAATTGTGAGGGATAAATAGAATATACTGTACACATTTATTGTTTGCAACATGTGTAAGCAGTATGTCTTGAAATGTAAATGGCGACATTTTTGTCGATGTTATTGAAGACGTTAACGTCAAACTTTACATACCATCTGTACATTGGAATCAAAATGTAGGCGATGCAAACTAGTGCCAAAACTCAGGATTCATGATCATCTTTATTCAAAAGTATTATTGTTCTATTCCAGAAAGCGTTATATCGTGTGTATGCCTTACTGAACTCTTAACAAAAAACTAAGAAAAAATGCATCTATTTTCAAAGATTTGATTTTCAATATTAAATATTTCTCAGACAGAACATTTTTAGGTACAACACAAACATACCTTTAAAATTAGAAATAATCCAAATTTACATTTATTTCATTTATGTGACATAGCTTTGAATTTTGATGTAGTGTTTCATTTGTCAGTTAGTATATATTGATGACACTGATGATTGACAGTCGAATGAAGGATATTCTTAGAAAACAAAAGCATCTTGAGCATATGAGTTGCCGATCCAGAGGGGTTTCAGGGGGTTCGCTCAACCCTCCTCTCCCTGTCCCCCATTTTAAAATGTCCTATGAAAATGAAAAAAATGGTCTCATTGAGACCAAATTATTTCATTTTCATAGGATATTTAAGAAAAATGAGAGAAAATCAGCAAAGCCAACCCCCAAACCTTTATACATATGAACCCGGCCTTTCCAGAAATCCTGGATCCGCCACTTAAAATAGTTTCATAGAAATATATACGATCCTCATAATGCCTGTTACAAAAAATGTGCAAACTGTTCCTTTCCTGGACTGATCAAACTTAAAAAACTACAAATTCCTCATTATAATTGTATCTATAAGCACCCTAAAAAAGTTGCAGTGATTTAGTAAGAGTACTTGAATGGAAATTGGGATTTTTTGATATATCATAATCAATGTTTCTTGACTGGGGTCAGTCTACCTCCAACTGAAGATATTTCATATAAGATATGGTCATTAACATGTACCAGTTAGTCTTGGTTGCCCAGCAACCAGGCAATTGTGCAAAAATGGACTTTTTGTTAAGTCTATATTTTTCTGTTGCTAGGCAACAATGGACACATGGAATACATGTTTGTTAACGATACTGTTTTAAAATATAGAATATTTTTAATAATTTTAGGGTGATTTAAAACTTAAATACCGACCAGCAATAATTCAAGGGCAAATTCATGACCCACACCCCCATTTCCGATTCCACATTTTTGCATTTTTGTCGCATTTTTATGCTAAATGTACCTGTCAATTTGACATTTTTCATAAGAAGTCAATGAATTTTACAGAGTAATTACCTTATGTTGTAGTTTATAGAATTAAAGCTTTTTGGAACTGATCTGCACATGCCAGTAACCATGGCATCCAATTTAAGGCATCCGGCCAGGTAAGCTTTAAGTACATGTTTGCGTTGCTAAGCAACAAGTGACATCACATTCTGTCAAACTTTTAGATATGTTGTTGCATACACAACAAGCTATACCACCTTATAGTTACATTTGTGATGTTAAAGTGGTACAAACTCTTATAATATAAGGAAATTCTCTCTATTTATTGGATGACCCGCGTATATAATGGCGGAGGCGAAGAAGTATTAGGCGAGGTATTAGTAACGTATATTGGGGCCCAAATTTCTTTCAATTATAATGATAGTATGGTCCTAAGCTGACATAAAAAAAACAAGTATATTAGGAAATTTGATGTGATTGTTTTACTTGCAAAAGGGGTACTTACATCTGTGCCCACACATTGGTTTTTTTTACATTTTTCATATTAATAACTCATTATATACAAACTATGAAAATGTATTTATTGAATTAGATAGTTAATAATAAGGCTTAGGAAGCAACCCTGACTTACTCCATCTTTGAGGTGGTACCTGTCTTTAAATTTCTATGTCCTAAATCTATAGTTGTGTTTATTTCTATGATTTTCATCTAGATTGACTCCAAAATACCATAGGAGTTATATTAATACCACAAAACCATTTGGATAAATTATGGTTTACGTTTTCTGAAGAAGTGATTATAAAATTTCAATTTTTTTCTCAAAAATTTACAAAGAAACCAAATTCAATTCCAAAGAAAGATGTGTTCTAGTCTTTGTCAAGATATCATATTAGCACAAAAACATGCCATATATATCCTGCTGATCAGAGCAAAATTTCATTAAAATCCCAAACCTGTAAAATTGTCATTTCTTACCTCTTATGGGTGTAGGTCAGTTTTAGCAAAATTAATGATTTAGTTGAAATGAATCAATAACTTCATAGAATGAGATTGTTTTTAAATCTACTTACACTTTTCTTAAAGAAAGACATGTTAAGACAATTTCAAATGATTCGATGGTCAGAAATGCTGAAGGGCATGGCCCCATGTCATGTGACTATGGGGCCAAGACAATGTGTATCACTACCTCATGTCCTGCATGATCTTTTTGAAGAAACATAATATCATAACGATAAACATGTAAAAACAAGAACGCCAAGCATTTCCCCAACATCCCAACTAAACTAATTTAACCACATTTTGGTGCCGTGACAAGGATAAAGTGTAACAGAGTCTAGTCAGTGGTATCATGGAACAGTGTTGTACATGTATATGTGAGGTCCGAATACGAAGTTGTATGCCTAGTGCCTAGAATAAATAGCCAGCTAAAGTATAAATGTTGCTCTTTGATGATAATCAGCATCAGTTTTACAGAACAGAGTGAACAGAGATGATTTAAGCAATGAAATAGCTATAACATTGTGGCCATGAGTTCTCTGTGAACAAAATAGTTTTTTAACCAATCGGTTTGACAGGGAGTTATTCTTGTAACCCGATTTTTAATGAAGCTCACAACAATAAAATCATAAATATAAGGTTCTCTTCCTGTATTAATTGACTTGCCATAAGGTTTCTCTTCTGTATGAATTAACATTTTGTAAAAATGTTACATATTAAGGGTAACATTGGTTAGATGTAGTTTTAACATTAGAAACTATATGTGTGAGTAGAGGTGTCATCATATTGTATCATTTTGGGTAATATCATTGTGTAAGCACTGTAGCACCCGTTAATTCAAACGCTCCCGTTAGTGTAAATGTTGACAATAATAAGAGATCTTGCTCCCGTTGTTGTAAACAGGACCATGTTTACACTAAGTGGTGATAATGCAGACCCAAAAAAAAACAGCATCAATTGTTATTGTCAACAATATGAAAAACTGAAATTTCAAATGATCACCATTTATCGCAGACATATGAGCAGCCGTGACAAAACCAACTTTGTGACATTGACTACTGGATTAAGACCAGTTAAACCTACTTTTTATAAGTTCCAGTGATTTTACCTTATATCTTGATAACTACTTGAACCATGAAAAGTAAGTAAGTAAGTAAGTAAGTAAGTAAGTAAGTAAGTAAGTAAGTAAGTAAGTAAGTAAGTAAGAAAGTAAGTAAGTAAGTGTTTTATTATCTTGACCTGTGCAAAACAACATATTATAACAGAGTAACACCTGACAAGACAACACAGACAAATATGTAATCGAATATCAGGAAAGTGAATGGGATGATTTACATTTTCCGTAATACATAGTAAATCTACAAATGCATATTTGTTTCACGCCAATTCCAATCAATGCTCATAGGTTTTTCATGTGACAGCAACAGAAGGTGACGTGCATAATCAAGTTTACCACCGGTTCACATATCATGTTTCATCAATCTGGCTTGAATAGTTTTTGCGTTGTCTAGGAATTCATATGTTTGTGTAGCAATTAGACTATTTCCGTTACCATAGCAATCCAAGTATTCATGATTTGTCGGATATAACGTAATGTGCATTATCAGCCATTTGCCATCTGTTCAATTAATAAGATTGACTAGTTATTGGGTTATCGAGCAGGGTATATGCATCAGTAATAAGGAGTAGCAGGTAAAAGTTATTTATAATCTGACAGGGATTCTATCAAAGAACCCAAAATTCTATCATCAAACGAATCCGACATTGTTTACAAAAAGCGTTTATATCACACATATTATCGTCACACTCTCCCGTTAGTGTTAAACGGTTTACAATAACGGTAGGCATCGCTCCCGTTACTGTCAACGTTTACACTAACGGCGCGAAATCTCCCTTTATTGTCAACGTTTACACTAACGGGAACGTTTACACTAAAGGGTGCTACAAAGCACTTCATTAAATAAGAATCGTTGAACTTATTATCAAAGTTTAGTACTTTTTATTTGCCAATCCATAAAAGGGGGAAAACCGGAACATATCAAATTCTATCAATACACATACTAGCATGGTGATTCAAACTAAGCAAGTATTCAAGTATGATTTACACTGAAACGTAATTATTGTATTTTTTACATTTCGATGAATTAGGGTCATGTGTTTACATCAAGTTGAAAAAATTATATTACCGGTCCTTGATTTTCATGAAATTTGGTCAACATATGGACAGTTTTGTGTTGGAATAGTATCTTGACAAAGACCGCAACGTGGGAAAATTTTAATTCCAAATTTGACTGAATACAAAATATACAGTTGAAAATTGGGGTACTATGTCATAATGATGGATGCCCACCCTCTATCCTAATACAGCCAAAGCCATTTATAGTATCAACGAACTTATCAATGATATAGTTATTCAATAAAACATTTCTGCACCGGTTACATGATCTGCCAATTACTTTAGAAATGATTATAACTGAGTACCCTAAGGTGTGGTATAGCGATATGAAACATGACGTCATGAATTAGTAATGGAATTGCATAAAAACTCAAATCCACCATAAATATGAGCGCGGATCTGACAAAAGGGTCCTTCGGGCTTTTTAGCAGTTTTTGTGTTATCAAAACTTCAAAAACGTCCATATTTTTAAGATTTTGCATGTTCTTATAATAGAGTCAAATTGCTTCTATCATGAAATACAATTAAAGGCGCAAACAATTCTGATAAAACTAATTGATACGTACAATGTATGTTGCCATGGCAACAGCTGTGCATATGGACTACATACTTACTTTAAAACAGGGTACCTCATTTCAAATGCTTTTGTAAACACGGGATGTGCGTATGCGGGTTATTTGTGCAGTCTATGCAATTGCATACACATCAAATTTACAGAAACATGGAGCATTCTCCTAGCGTCTTTGTATTGTAGTGGTAGGCGAGTATTCTATTCTATTACAACCGGAAGGACCACGGAGATAGCCGACGTATCACGAAGACAGCCCCTGGAATACTGGAAGATAGGACCCGAGGTTCTGACCAATGGGAAGCTGAGGCGAGAACAGCTGATGCTGTTAGAGAGCATGATGCAGGGATTCTGTCCTGAGACGTTGAACGGAACAGACGGATCTACCGAGCTCTGAGGTGCTGTCCAAAGACTAAAGAAGAGTTCACCCCAGAGCCAGCAAGAGTGTATTTAGCAGGTAATATTACACTTCACTGGTGTCAGAAAGTGTCTGGTATGCAATCCGAGGCCTGAAATTGTGGAAATTTGATTGATTTTGTAAATTGTGGCCTTTGCTGATTTTGTTCGCGGTTGCAAATTCCGCGAGCAGTGTCTGAAATTTCCGCCTATTTAGCAATCGTTTGAGGCAATGGTAGCTGGCTCTGCAGTCTCAAATTAGTAAAAAACAGCCAAACAATTTAATGCACAATCACTAAAGAGCATAAATAGCGGTAGAGCGAACTTTTGAGAGAGAAAAAGTCGATCGTTGTGGATTTGCGGTCTCAGGGAAAGCACGTGGTTGAACCTCGTTGGAGGGCCAGTGAGTGAATTGAACGGAATAGCTGTCCGCCATTTTCTAGCCCAGAATCCTTTGTAAAGATGGCGGATATGGAGGAATAAAAACACAGAAGAACAGGTCCGTAGAATTTTTTGTACTTTATTGGCCAAACTGTGGTAGTTGTTAGTAAAGCAATCGACTTGTAGTTGTCGTCATGTATCCCCCCACCAGCGCGATCGTCGTATAGTGTTGTTTAATCGAGATTAGCGATTATTATGCAGTTGTGACACATTCGAAAATTGATGATGCATCATGCTGCTTGGATTTTCTAGAAGAAATCGCTGGAGAGCGCGTTTTTATTAGCCCACAGTGTTTTAAATAAAGTGGCCTTGTGTTGTTTATTGTGTTCCCAAACTAAGGGTTGAAATAAATTCTCACTGTGTTTATTTTTTGTGTTCGAATTTCGTGGCACCCTATTTTCGTGACATTGCCATATTCGAGGCATTCGGTTCGTTTTAATTAGTGTCTGATAGTTCAGAAATCATGTCTGCTGTTGCAATTAACTTTGCAACTCTCGACCAGTTGCAAACAATTCCGGGAGTGAAAGAGAAACTGGCCAGAGCCATTCTGTCTGTTAGGGAGAACAGCGGAAATATAACTCCGGATGTTTTGTTGACGCTCACGCGTGGTAAAATACCGTATAATGTCATTGACAATATTGACTTCACTTTTGACGAAGCCCTCGCCGACGAGGAAGACTCACTGTTTGAGACGCTAGAGTCCACGGTCAAGAAGGACCCGTCGGAAGGTTTACGTGCGCAGTGGGGCGGTGCAGCTTCACTTTTCGCGTCAGCCCATAAGGCTAGTAAAAATCTCGGTATGCTGAGGGGGTTCACTACCCCCAGCAAGGAAGACATTATACAGGACATGAGTTCTTCATATAGCATGAAGAAACCGATTCCGCCAACGGCCGCGGAGACACCTAGGGTGACTCATGGCGATTTGGACAATTTAATTGGCCAACTTCGCAAAGCGCAGGAGATAATAAGTCTCACACCCTTCCCAGATGTAAGAACTAAGCCAGCCGAGTCAGGTTTAACCCACCAGGCTACCTCGGCTTCATATCTGTCTAGGCCTGATGCGTTCGCGGGTGCCACGGTCCCACCCCTTGAGCCCAAAATACCGGTATCGCGTGACGGTAATTTTGCGCGTAATTTTACTGTGCCAGAAAGACGGAGGCTGCAGTTTGAGGACAGGTCTAATCCTCAGATTCCAAAGCCGGCACCGACGGTAAGCTTTGATTTGGGTGAACCGGCGGTAAGTGATATTGGTGGTATAGCCCCTATGCCCGATATGAGAGCCATTGAGAGACAAAGAAAGCATACAATGGATGTAATGAAGGCCTTGCCCAAAGGGCTGATTTTTGATGGGAAAAGCAATTGGTTTGCTTTTAAGCATAAATTTTCGTTGTATGCGTCTCAGCTAGGCTGGACGCCGGAAGATTGTTTTAATTGTCTATGCTGGAGTCTTACGGGGAAGGCGGCTGATTTTTATGCCATTCTGTTGGAACAGAAACATACTCTCAATTATAGACAATTACTGAATAAACTTGAGTCTAGGTTTGGGGCTAAAAAGCTCCCAGCCACGGCCCAGGGATTATTTCAGCAAGCAACCCAGGCCCCCAGAGAGACTCTGGAGGACTGGGCTGATAGGATAATGACTTTGGCCACACGCGCGTTCAAAGATTTACCGGAGCATTACTCCAACAGCCAGGCTGTTGTGAGGTTCTGTCAAGGGTTGACTGATAAAGAAGCCGGTCATCATGTTTGTATCCAAGAACCGAAATCTATGGAACAAGCTCTAAATGGTATTAAGTGGTACCAGTATGTACACCAGTCCATGTACACTGGGACACGTAGAGACAGCCAAAGTCACGAGTACGATGAACCCACTAATATCTATCAGGTATCGGAGACATCCACCAGGGGAGGGGCGGAGTATTTCTCTGTCTCACCTCAGCTGGCTAATCTCCAGGAAGAAATTAGAGATATTAAAAGGGAGCTGGATCAGTATGTAAATGAGTCTAATAGAGAGACTACCGCGGTACGCAGTGTTTCGGAACCCGCGCGGAAACCACTAGTTAATTATGGCGAGAACCGTCTCGATTCCATGGAGGGGAAAATTGATAAACTCGAGAATGAGGTACAAAAGCTGTTAAAATTGGCTCAACCCCGTCCACAGCACAATCAAGGAGGTAATTACCGTAGGGATAAGGCGTCCGGTAGGGGTGGTCGGGATTGGATAAAAGATGTGGAATGCTTTGCATGCGGGGAAAAGGGGCATTTTGCCAAGGACTGCATAACAGTACAAACTCCCCATGGGTACAATGATTTAACCGACAGAGGGTTGGGAGTGGGGACCAATCCCAGACCCAGTCATCAGGATAATTCAAGGGAGTTTCCAGATCAGCCCAATTTGAGGGAAATACGTGCTCAGCCCATCCTAAGGGATTCTAGGGAGGTTGGGTCCCCTAAGGGTTGCCAATTGAAATCCGTTAATCAGATGAGCATCGCTCGAGATGCTAATGAGGTGAATTTCCAGAGGCTGGTGGAGGATCACCTCACTTCCATTGAGTCCGCCAATAGCTTTGGTAGACTATTACCAGCTCGCGAGGTCGTAGATCAACTTGGGCATTGTCGTCAACATAATTTTGATAGACGCAATGAGGCGTTACTAGGGCAAGTCCGTTTAGCCCGTGGTCGTTTAGATAATCGGTGGATAAAGGTTGCCGCGCGCGAAGCAAGATCCAAACATGTGTGGGACAAGGATTGGATTCGCCAATATATTAACCCAGATGCAAGGCTGCAGCCACGGAGGTTGCAGCTTCCCAATCGTGGAGAAAGGTCCGAAGACCAGGCTAGGCCTTCTTCGAGTACCTGCTTGCCGGATAGATTCCCAAGGCCAGAGGGCAGGGTGGTGCCACCCCCTGTTGCCCGTGTTCTGTCTGTTAGTACCAGCCAGGGTACTACTTCACGACTGTCAGTTAGTACCAGCCAGGGTACTACTTCTTCCAAGCCGCTGGTCCGTACCGTCCGAGGTACTAGAAGTAATACGTCCATGTCTAGTGGTCCACATCATGGTTTGACGTAGAGCTCGTCAGCGTAGATGTAGGAGACGTCGTCGTCAGGAGAGGACTGTTAATAATTACCTGGAGAAAGCACCAAAATTTGAAACGGTAGTTAGACCGAGGGAACAGCAGATGAGGGTGGAGATGCCACTCCTTGATTCGTCGGATCCTACTATGGCACCAGGATCCAGTGGGGCACAGTGTCCCATTCCTAACTGTTCCGGTGATGGATCAAAAAGGCATGCGTTTGAATGCCATCTGCCTGCCATATTCAGAGAAGAGCTCCATGGTCAGGAGATCACCGTTCGTCGGATTGGTGCGTTATCCATGATTGCGTCATGGCTTTTAGGAGACCGTGCTACTCTCCGTTCGTTAGCGACCTATTTTCACCTTATGAATGCAGGTACTGCATTTGACCAGAGCATCACCCAGGATCAGCAGCTTGCCATGTTAGATATGTGTGTTGAGATGGGAACGAAAGCCCCATCGTCATTTGTGTTGTCCCAAGCTGAGAATGAAAAATGGGTCCTGGTCCATTGGCAGGTGGTGTTGCGGTTATTAGCCAGAGTTCAACCCCTTCATCGTCTACAGCCACTGCTTGGGTTGTATCGTCTGACTACGGAAGAAGAAGTGTTACTTCCGAGTTCACCATTAGCCTTAGAAAGTCATTGGAGAGACGTGGACCAGATGTTGAAAGGAGCACGAGGGTTAGTGGGTGCTAGGCGCCCTGACCCGATCCAGTGCTTATAGGTGTATCATGCTAGTTTCGCTTGGCGTCTAGCTGAAGATTTTTCATCTAGACTGCTTCAGGTCTTTGGAGGCCTGAAGCAGTGCCGACTTTATCCTATCTTCCAAGGTGTTTGCTATGTGGTTCCGGATCCCTTTGACATGAGAGATGTGGTTGATATGAATACGCCTCACAGTGGGGCTATGGTTATGTGTCAAAAGAATACTCGCATCAGTTGTCTTTTAATTTGACCCCTGGATCAAGCACTTTCAAATTAAAGTGGGGGGAGTGTAGTGGTAGGCGAGTATTCTATTCTATTACAACCGGAAGGACCACGGAGATAGCCGACGTATCACGAAGACAGCCCCTGGAATACTGGAAGATAGGACCCGAGGTTCTGACCAATGGGAAGCTGAGGCGAGAACAGCTGATGCTGTTAGAGAGCATGATGCAGGGATTCTGTCCTGAGACGTTGAACGGAACAGACGGATCTACCGAGCTCTGAGGTGCTGTCCAAAGACTAAAGAAGAGTTCACCCCAGAGCCAGCAAGAGTGTATTTAGCAGGTAATATTACACTTCAGTATTAGCGCCATGTGGTAACACTATGGTGATGACGTCAGAACGTCATTAACAACGTTAGGTGACGTCATGTTTAAAACGCATCATCTATACGAGTTTAAACGCTCATATCTTTGTTATTTGTAAAGATAATCTCTTCAAATTTTCTGTAATTGTTCACAACCGCTAGGTCTTTCTTTTTCTGTAAATATCTCACTTTTGACTTTTACTGCCAGATGGTCCCTTTTTTAGATCTTAGCTCATATAAAAGTCATACCCCAGGCAATTAATAAATATAATATTATCAAATTCCAAGCGTGGGCAGACTCCCATGTTAATTTCCCATACCTTGTAAGAGCCCCTATCCGGGATCCTCTCGAATCTTGGCTGATACATTGTATATATGGGCGCATGGGCGTATGTGTCAAGTTGTGTCAGCATAATGTCTTAATATTTACTTAATATCAAATATTCACAAATTTGGCATCAGTTTAAAGATGGCCCATTACTTTACTACATGTAGATGATACAAAGAAAACAAACGAATTAGGACTTTGTATGTGCAAATTTCCGGGATCATCTCGAATCTGCGATGAAATGCATGTATATGGGCGTATGGGAGTTTTAAGATGAACCATTACTTTATTAGCTAATATAAAGAAAACAATCGAAATAGGAACTTTGATGTAATATTATTACTTTCAACATTTCCGCGATCATCTGGAATCAGGGATGCATGGCGAGGGAGTGGTGTTGTTTCGATATGAATATCGTAGCGAAGTGTTGGAGGCCAGCTGGAGCCAAATTTGCCTACTCAGTTACAGAGAATGGTTAGTATATTGTAATTGTGGGTGTTGCATGTTTAACTGCCATATTATACGACTTTTCGCTTACTGTAAAGGCGGCAATTTTAATATTCATATCTGGGCGCGGTTCGGCTATTTCATCTGCTAAGGAAGGGAAATAAGGTTTCATTTATAATTTGGTAAAGAGTTATAATGCCTTCAATGTTTACTGTCGTGAGTTGGCTCCCGGTACCGTTAGTTTAACAGGTTACAGGGCCCAGGGCGACGACGGTAAACATTGTGCTTACTGTAATAAGCTTTTTGGCCCCCGTCAAACATGCATGCATTTCATGAAAGTCCTGACCGTATATACACTGACCTCACATGTATTAACCCTTAAAGCGCATATCACAAAAGGTCGTATGTTTTTGTTGTCTGTTGAAACATATTGGAGCAGTCTGATCTGGGTCCACACTGTTTGCGTGTATTATTTTAAGGGCAATTTCGGGTATTGTCCACGCGCATCATTCCTGCGGCGGGGAACGAGGAAAGTTGTCTGGGTCCCGTCATTCGACCATTTTCAAATTCGCATCAATACAGGTTTCAGATACGTTTACGTCTGGTGGATGTTTCCGCATTTTCTGGACAAAAAAGTAACTAGAATGTGTCCGAAATATCTATTGACCCGTTATTATAAATGATCGACTCAGTACCAAACACTGATAAAAATAGATCTGGCGAATTCATTACAATATACAATATTATCAAGTGTATACCGTGTATGCGAACAAGAATATGGCCGATATTCGGATTGTGTATTCAAAATATATGGTTAATTGGGGCGACGCACGATCTGCCCTAGTAGCCCAGTGGTTAGCGCGTCGGACTCTTAAACCAGCGGACCAGGATCGATTCCTGGTTGGGCACCTATTAAACATTGTTTTTTTCTTCTTCTTTTCAGCTTTATAATAATGAATTACTTCTATTCCTACCAGTAATACAAATTGATATAAATGACAAAAAGTAAACTCCATAACGTTTTATATTGAATTATCCTCAAAATACGTGGGGGTAGGGGTAAATTTTGCTCTCCTGAGCGGAAATTAGTCTGGTGACCCCCATTTTTTATTCGTTTTTTCTAAAAGGTTATATAAAAAGCTATGGAATAAAAACAAAAATTTGAGATTGTTAATGCCAGATTATTAAAAGTACACTCAATAACGTTTAATAATGAATCAACTCAAAATATGTGGGGGTAGGGGTAAATTTTGCTCTGCTAAAAACGAAAATTAGTCTGGTGACCCCCATTTTTATTCGTTTTTCTAAATGGTTATATAAAAGTCTAAGGAAGAAAACAAACTTTGAGATTATTAAAGCCTGATTTTTAAAAGTACACACCATAACGTCTTATATTGAATTATCCTCAAAATATGTGGGGGTAGGGGTAAATTTTGCTCTCCTGAGCGAAAATTAGTCTGGTGGCCCCCATTTTTTATTCTTTTTTTCTGAAAGGTTTATATAAAAGTCTATGGAATAAAAACACAACTTTGAGATTGTTAATGCCAGATTTTTTAATATATAATTTAATCTAAAAATCGTTTTCCTTTTTTGGGGGAATTACCAAAATATATCATTCAGCTTCTTGTCACGGCTTGGGAAAACAAATAATTTTTCACTTTTCCTATAAAGCTTGGTGGTGTGAGTAATAATTGAAATTAAAATAAAGAAGCTAGGTGGCGATTACAACTATTTTAACTTAATATTAAGGACTTGGGTTTTTTTTTCAGAAATTGGTAAAATGCTGCAAACTTCAATGTCAGATTATGACAAATCGAGCGTGGTGACATATCCTTTTTATTTCATAAATCGACTGTCGATACATAAAACAAACTGTGTGCAAAGAATTAAAAATATCTTAATGCGGGAAGTATTTTCCGCAATTGCCCTTAAATAATAAACAGACAATTTCAAATGTAGTTATTTTGCTGGCGTTTTAAAGTTAAAAAAAAACTATCTTTACTAAGGTGTTATGACATAATGATACAGTTACATGTACAAATGTACCTTAGAATAAAATCACACCTCATTTTCAGCTTTTACCCATGTCTATACGCAATCCGCCGCCTTGACAGTAACCAAAATGTTCAATAATACTTACATGTACCAGAAAGCGAAACAAAAGTGCTGATCAGCCTGTGCGGATGCGCAGGCTGGTCTACGCCTTTGTTGGTCGCTAGCAACAAAATAAGGTTGTTTTTATTGACGGGCCCAATTTTGTTAGCAAGAAAGCCTGATTTCAAAACATGAGGGCATTTTTCTTACGACAAGGGGCAAATGCTATTATAATGAATAGTCTGATCGGCAAATAACTCAGTTGTTCTTTGTAGTTCGTAGAAAAGCTGATGCTATTCCGAGGCTAACTGCAAGAGGCGCAGCATAATGTATTTTTTGATCGAATTTCCTAGATTTTTTTCATATAAAACATTTGTTTGAACATGTTGAATGGGTACCGTTGAATTCATATACGGCCTAGTGCACGGATGCGCAAACTGTATTTTGCCTAATGAATGATTCATAATCATCTTAAAATCTCGCCTGGAATATGAGTGATGCCCGGAAAACTGCAAATTGCAGTTTTCCGGGCGTCACTTCTTTTTCAGACACACTTTGGATATGCTGTAAACTGTTCACAATGGTCGAGATTAGTCGTCTCCACATGGGCACTATGCGGTATTTGACAACACCAATTCAGAAATTATTCATTAATGAATCGAAAAGGTTGCGAAATTAAAAACACAATACTTGCGCCCCATGGACTGGCTATTTCTAATGTTGACAAATTTATTCATAGAACGACATCTCTTAACGTCTTATAGTAGCCTCAAATTTTAATCAGGTGCGGGCAGCATTTAAAATGCTATGTTTACCTAAAAAATGTTCAAATATTCGGACACTTTGGATGTGGACCCGGATATGGACTTTAATGCTCGTACTATTAATCGTACTTGTGAGTTCCTTGTCTATTGATTGGAAAACGAACTTGCGTACACACTTTACAACGTTCGTGGAAAAGGGAAATAACTCAACCATAAATAAAATTCCAGACGCATGCGCGAGATTCTGCAATTCAATCCAACAAAAGCCAGTGGATAACACGTCGGCCCAGATGGTAAGCAATGCTTTTTCTAGAGGCTGGGATAAATGCATATGCGGTTGGAAAACTAGTCTGGCAAATAATTCTACGTCAGTTCAAAAGGAAACCAATTGCCCGCTTGTGCGCCCTCGACTCTCAGACAAACCACTTCCAATCACGGGGCTTATCAGTTTTCCCGGAGCTGGGAACACCTGGACAAGGCACCTACTTCAGCAAGTCTCAGGTTAGTTTAAAACTTATAAGATGCTTTATCAGTTACCTCTCGTATTAGCTGTAACGCTGCACGTTGCCTGATAAACATGGTTTCATATTCTCTCGGCATGTGCCTTTACCAGGTCATGATGACGCTGCACTTTCTGAATGACGTCGCTAATGATGCTAAATCAACGCGAAAATCGTAAATTACGTCAAAATCGCTAGTTTGAAGAGTGAAACAACGGGCAAACTGATAATATAGAATACCAGATTCGCTTTTTTGAAATCAAGTATACCAGGCTAGGCTTGAGAACGCATGCTGAATCGCACGGAAAGCCTCGCGATGTCAACAAGCGTTCTCAAAGCATTGCCTGGTAAACTTAATATGAAATGAAATTCACCTAGTATTCTCTGTTTATCACTGGCCAATGTGCAAATCCATAAGCTTCCGTCCCTAAGTTTCTGATACCGTTTTATTACAGAGGAGAGAGGAATCCGTACTAGAACATAGAGAATAAGTTAGGTGAGTGTCATGCGTTCTTAAAGCCGAGCCTGGTAAACTTGATATGAAAAGACGCAAACCTGGTATTCTATTTATCAGTTTACCCATTGTTTCACTCTTCAAACTAGCCATTTTGACGTAAATTTCGATTTTTTGTGTTGATTCAGTGTCATTAGTGACGTCATTCAAAAAGTGTAACGTCATCATGACCTGATAAAGGCACATGAACTGAGATAGACAATGTTTATCAGGCAACGTGCAGTAATAGTCCAAGAGCCTGTAATAGGTTTAATCAAGTGGTTGAGGCCAAAAGGTTTGAATGTGTGTTCTTATGTAGAAAAGTGTGCTGAATTCAAAAATCAAACTCTTATAAAATCGGCTTGTACACAATAGTGCTATGCGGAACGGAATAACCCCGGGGTATGCAATATCTCAAAATGGCGCTAAAATGGGGGTACCCTTGCATGTGTATAATTTAAACCATATAATATTAGTAGTGAAATGCAAATTTTGGCAGCAAACAATATATAATGATCAATAATTAATATAAAAATAAGAATAAGATATACTAAGTACGCGTTCTAACTCTAGAATACAGCAAATTATAAAGCCCACGAAAACTAATGACATTTGTCTCTGGTTATCGGATGGTTTTCAATTTGTTTAAGCTAGAGCACATTTATAATTCAATCATATGTAATACAATGGTGTTGTCATCAACAATTATTAAAGTTCCAAAAATGATAGAGTATGGCCAAAAAATGCCATAATCACTGACTGCAGGACAACCCGGCATGGCACTGTGAGGAAGGAACACAAAGAAGGCTTAATCCAAACTCTTACAGTACAATTTATATTTCAAGTTCCTTGTCCTTTCACTGTGAATAAATTATGCTCAGATAAGACTATGAATTGCCTGGATATTGGCCAGCCTATTAGATTCTAGGCTGTGAACTCTATGTATAGTTAGCTATCACCACATGGCCAGCAACGACTGAACGTACTATGCTGCTCAATATTCCACATAGTTTATATTCTATGTACTAGGAATTGCATAATAACCCATATCCCACTCTTTTTCTGAATCTTAAAAGAATGGTTGAGTATGAAAAAAGAGGTTATGATCAGAAAATACCACTATCACACACTGCTGACCAACATACGGCACCGTGGGGAGGGGCTGCAATACACCAGGAAGACAAAGAAAAGCAACCAGCTCTCTCTCCCCCATCAAGATGATTGCAAAACTAGAAAGGACACATAGCAATGTACAAAAAAAACATGGATCAAACACAGAACCAAACAATGGGAGCAGCAATCAACAACTAATCAACAGCAACAGAACCGCCGCCTTAGAACGACCAATCCCTTCCTTGTTATTTGTACGGAAAGCAATATAGTGAGAAGCGTCAGTTTAGATGCATTTGAAAACAATACTAGGTTGAAAAATTAGTTCACATATATGCTTAACATGCATCAGCTTCTACATTGTATCAATTTAGGTCTAAGACATCTTGACGTGTCGTTAGTCCATCAAATAATTTGTATCTGAAGCAGACTTCATCAATGCAAAATACAGCTCACATGGCGCTCATTCTGTCACTATGTCTTACATGCTTCTGACTTTACAGGTCCATTAAAAAAGTTATTTCACTACGCAATATTTCAAAAGTTTTTTTCACATTTTTATTATACATTAATGGTCTATGTTTTACCATGCATGTAATTAAAAGCTCATGCCATTTTGTTTCTTTAATCATATCAACGTATAATCAGACAATAGTTGTATATAAATATCAGATACATTTCAATGAAAAACACAACAACATTACTTTAAATACATTCCAATGAAAACACAACAACATTGTACGCCTACATCATAAAGTCAGTATTTCGTTGCATCTCCATTTGCTTCAATAAGATCTGCAATTCTCCTTGGCAATGAATTGTAAAGTTCTTCCAGGACGTTTAGTGCTACACTTTACCACGCTTAACATACTCACTTCCACATCTCTTCTAGTTTACATGGCATTTGTTTACCAATCTCTATCTTCATTATATTCAAAACATTTTCTATGAGATTCATGTCCCGCAAATTCCCTGGTCATTCCAAAAGGCGTATTCCTTTACAGTCTAGGAATATTCTAGTACTTTTAGAGGTATGGCATGACGCGAGATCATGCATGAAAATATATTCCTTCTGGATGAACACAACACATTCACATGTCATTTCATTTCATTATCATGAACAATATCACTCTGGTATTTTGCACTATCCATTATTCTATTCACATTTCTCTGACGAGACTGGCCTCTGTTGCTGATGGCTCCCCAGATGTGCACACTTGCTGGCAATTTTACAGTAGTCTGGCTTGACTTAGCTTAATATTTTACATTCTGTTTGTGCCAAACACGACAATAGCGTCGATTGTTATGACTGTGAAATACAGACTAATGTGAATGCGTTATGAGCCCACAGAATGGATATATCTTTATGCATGATCTTGCCTCATGATATAACTCTAAAAGAACTAGAACATGCCTAGAATGTAACGAAATAATCGTTCTGAAATGGCCAGGATATTCGCCAGAAATGAATTCCATAGAGAACGTTTGGAAGATAATGAAGAAAGATATTGGTAACCAACTTCCGTGTTTAAAAGCAGAGATGTGGCAGCGAGTATGTGAAGTGTGGTAAACTGTAGCACCGAACGTCCTGGAAGAAATTAACAATTCAATGCCAAGGAGAAATGCAGATCTTATTAAGCAAACGGAGGTGCAACGAATACTGACTTTATGATGTAGGCGTACAGGTATATAGTTGTGTTTTCAATGGAATGTATTTAAGTATGTTATTGTGTTTTCATTGGAATGTATTTAATATTCATATACAAATGTTGTCTGATTATACGTTGATATGATTTATAGAAACAAAATTGCATGATAATTTAATTACATGTGAGGTAAAACTTAGACCATTTATGTATCTAAAAAAATGTGGAAATTTTTTTTGAAATATTGCGTAGTGAAATAACTTTTTAATGGACCTGTAAAGCTTGAGTAAATTAGTTTGGTATGCCCTGTTCTGGCCCAGATACATTTACCTCTCCCTATACCAAACCATGATCTTCTCTGGTAATATCATTAATTGATGGATATTTAAAAGTGTTACATGCAAAATCTATGTGATTTGCATATCTGACAAGACGACAATACAGTGTCACATTTGCTTGACCACCAAGGTTGAAGGCTAATCTACATGAGAATGTACCAGCAACATTCGATTGACAATACAAGCATCTATATTTCTGGGGGCTTACTGAAATGAGTTGATTTGTCAGTAGATATTTCAAGTCCATCAATGTGGGCAAAAGTCAAAGGAAAGGATGTAAGGGGATAAGCAAGCACCCTTTTCAGATCTAATTCTAGTTATTGGCAGATAAAGTAAGCGACCTTCTGTTCTTTATCTTCTTGTCTTGTGTCTGAAGTTTCCTGACGAAGCACTGCATGCAGTGATTTTACGTTTGTTCTCCGAATAGGGTTTTCACATTTAATTTGTCATCATAAGGGAGAATCCTGTATTAAACTCTTTATACCATTGTTGTCGCTGTGTTTGAGTTGCAAAAATGCTCCCTGCAACATTCTTAGATATTGTCTTACATGTGAAATGTGAGCTTTTCATCTCGAAAGTGTGTAAGAACAGAGTCCAAAGTAGTCCCAATCCCACTGATTACCTTGTTCAGGTCTGCATTGTCACGCTTAATTGGGCTTGATGTCATTTGCATTGTCTGTCAGTTCTGACTTTTAATAAAAAGGCTAACAAGGTCGATTAGTACAATCCTAGCCACTATCCGCTTCCTTCTTGTACTCACATATTTACTGAATGATGCCATCCCCTTTAGTCTTGATGGAACATCAGCATTGACATTATCTGCTCTAAATTCAAATCCACAGGCATCCTAAAAATGTTTTGTTTGCTCGTCGAATGGACATAGTCCCTGTCTCCAACATTGCACACGCAGTTGGGTGTGCCTCATCGCTGTAAAGAAGCTCTAGGTGATATATCATCATCCATTGAGCATTAGAAACAACTTGTAGCAAAGAATAGAATTGCACACAATTTACATAGACTGAAAGTGAATAAGTTTTAAGCTCGGAGGGGGGAGCCTGGGGTAATTTTGGTACGGGTGTTAGTCAGTATTCTGAAACCAACCCCAATCATATATCCTGCCTTTGAGAAAAAACCAGCCTATTCATAAACTCGATTTCACAAAAAGTTGACCAATTCATAGTGTTCTTTGAACTTATATACCCTTTTATATCCTCTGTGATTGTGGGGGAGGGGGCAACTCCGGTAATTTTTGTACGAGTGTGCGAGTCCAGTATTTTGAAACCAATCTTTGAATTTATATACCCTTTTATATCCTCTGTGATTTGTAAACAAGTTTACAAATGACCCTCATCACGAGAAACACCTGCGTTATGTATACCTGTGGGCGCGAAAAAGGGGGCTATTTGGCACGCACATCCGTACTATGTCATATATAGGGTATTCCCCCCCCCCCCAAGGTTTTAAACCTTTTATGGTACAGGATCTGTTGAAAAGAAGATAGATCTCTACAATATCTATGCACATAATCCAGAAGGCTGCTGTTTTATCGTGTTCCCTGACCTAGTGCACATACCTCTACATAGATGTCTTGTGACTTTTGGTGTTTTGTGGCTCTTCCTTGCGGTCTTGTGGGTTTATCTGCAGTCTGTGATTGTGGTATTTCTTGCTCATACTCACTTACTTTCTACTTACTTTCTTCATACTCATCCATAATTTTAATCAAGATTCAGCAAAAGAGTGGGATATGGGTTATCCATGGGGGTTATAATGCAATTCCTAGAACATAAGTCATGTGGAATATTGACCATAAAGTCTAGCCATGTGGTGCTAGCTATACATATAGTTCACAGCTTAGAAACTAATAGGACTGGACCAATATCAAGGCAAATCATAGTGTTATCTGAGCATAATTTATTCACATTGAAAGGAAAATGAACTTAAAATATACCTATATTGTAATGTAACAGCTTGGATTATGCCTACTTTGTGTCCCTTCCTCATGGTGCCATGCCGGATTGGCCTGCAGTCTGTGATTGTGGCATTTCTTGGCCATACTCTATCCTTTTTGAAACTATAATTATTGTTAATGACAACACAATTGTATTACCTAAGATTAAATTACAAATTAATATGTTCTAGCTTAAAACAATTAGAGATCATCCGATAACCAGAGACAAAAGTCATTAGAATTCAGCACACTTTTCTACATAAGAACACACCTTCAAACCTTTTGGCCTCAACCACTTGATTAAACGTATTACGGGCTCTCGGACTATAATTCAGTAATGCAGTTAATATGAGAGGTAACTGATAATAAGAAAACATATACCCAGTTACAAGAGTGGGTCATCATTTCAAGGGTGTTTCGCTTGCGGGCCAGTGATGGCCCCACACTGAATGCTGGCTGTGTAGCTGCGTGATTTACTCGGGGTTCATACCAGCATTCTTAAGGTAATCTACAGTTTTGTGATTTTCTGGGAGGGAGAAGGTCTGTACCCCAGTCACCCCATTGGCATGCGCGCATGCTGGTTTGGGTTTTTGAAGCCAATACGTTCGTCCCTTATAACACGGACGAGAGTTATTGAAAACTTATCATGCTCATCCAACATGAACATGAAAATTCTAATCTGAATGAATATAACAAGAGGGCCATGGTGGACCTGGAACTCTCACCTGAATTCCTAAATAAGCTGAAAAACGGATCCTTCAGAATTATAGAGAACCTACATTAGAAAACAGCAGACTCGGTTTTATTGAGTCTGTTCACGAGAACTAATGGAAAGGGCGACAATTCTCAAGCCCCCTAGCACCAGCTTAAGCGGTATTCTACTTTCCGCCAGAACCCAATATTCCTGAAGGGCCAGAATATGACAAAATATCTACACTATATTGATCTACGGGAAGAAATTTTACCAAATCCGCACGGCACAAAGACAGCTGTTGCGACCTCTAAATAATCTGAGAAAGGTGAGGTTAATTCAGTTTTAATTCGACATTGAGTCAGTGTTGAAAAATCAATGTTGATTCAATGCTTGATTGTCAACGTTGAATCAACGTTTGTATGTCAACGTTGAATCAACGTTTGTATGTCAACGTTGAATCAACGTTTGTATGTAAACGTTGAATCAACGTTTGTATGTCAACGTTGAATCAACGTTTGTAGGTCAGCTTTTATTCAATTTTCAAATTCAAAGATATTTTCAACGTTGATTCAACCTATATTGTCAACGTTGAATCAAAATTGAATCAACAGACTCGTGCCCGCTGGGAAATTTGCTAGTACTGTTAGAATAATACTAATATATTGTAATTTAGAAAAGTACATAGGACTATTGTGTTTCTAATCGTAATATATTTGTAGTATGGTGGGTGGGGTAATTCAACCCCCGATTTTTAACATTTCGTCTCATTATATATGATTTCACATGGATTTCATCACGTGTAATACTCATATAATCAAAACAACTTCAATAAATAAAAGATTAAGGATTTTAAAAAACTGCATAAGAAGTGTTTGATTGAATAAAAAAAATATTCTTCAATGGTCGCTTTAAGCATGAAGGCAATCATTTCTAAGTCGAAACTATAAATTCTTCCCCACACGATAGGATTTGCAACTTTAAGTAGGATCAATGACATATTTATATAGCAATGAAAACCAATGGCATTTCTGTTGCAATAAGTTCTAGATTAGCCTGTTTTTGAAGCTGCACCGACATGTCTTTATTGCGTTTTTAACTCTTTGCAGGCATTGGAACTTCAAACATCTACCAATGTGACAGACATCGTATATATAAGAATTTTCCATTTGAGTGTCTTGGTGTGACCAACAAAACTCTTGCCGTGAAAGTGCATACATTTCAACAAAAATATAAAAATGTGTTTCAAAGGGTTATATTGATAATAAGAAATCCTTACAAGAATATAGTTTCATTCTTCAATTATTTTTACGGTGGAAAGAACCATGTTGGCTATGCACAAGCTGCACATTACAAAGGTGAGTTTAATACCATATTTAACGGGTTTGTATTTCACTCAGTATTGAATTTTCATGTCTATGTATCCTTTATATCAGTGTTTGAAAAATCAGCTTTTGGTAAGGGGGAATATGCATAAAATCTATGGCATGTTAGGCGTTGTAGTAATGTATCTGGAAATATATTTGTTCTATATCGAAATATTTATTGTCTAAAATATATGCAAGGACTAAAAGTATAATAAATTTGTTCTATATCGAAATATTTATGGTCTTAAAATATATTTATTGTGTAAAATATTAATGGAATTAATTAATTAACAAAAATACTTATGATCTATAAAAATATGTATATACAAAAAATATTTGTCGTGTTAGAAAATTTTGATGGACTAAAAATATATTCATTGTGCATAAAATATTTGTTGTCTAAAATAATATGTGTTGTGTTAAAAAAACATTTATGTGCTAATATATATTTATTGTGTATAAAAATATTTATTGTGTAAAAATATTATGTTCTAACAATATATTTATTGTCTGTAAAAATATATTCATTTGATAAAAAATATTTGTTGGGTAAGACTAGCATTGTGGGATAAAAGCTATTTCCTTAATGGTCATGTATGAATAGTCATGTGCAGCTTTACCTTGACGATAGTGCCCTATGGATACTTCAACTCGTGGCAATTCTTTAAGAGCCAGCATATGCGATTACGGTACTTGTCGGATTGTTGTGCAATGAAGGCTCAGATGAGCCTGCGAAAAATGCGCATGAAACTCACAATTTACATGCGACAGATACATTAAACTAAAATCCCCACTAAAATATAATAGTACAAATGCGACATGCAAAGTGGCATATTTCAAGATCTCACAGTACTAATGCTTTTTCCTATATAGTTTGATGCTCAAAATACACACGTTATTTCTACAGGATATCTCCTTGATCATTAATCAACACTCATTCCTGTTCAAAAACTCAAGAGAAACAAAATAAACAATGAAAGCCCAGGTTTCGCCAGATTGATTTTCTAAAATATTTTAGAGTTTGTGGAGACCGTACTTTTTTTCAAATTTTCTGCCGCTCCCGCCCAAGAATACACTGACCTGGAAAAATACTTTTCCCAAAGTGGAAACAATATAGAATTAACTGAAACTTACAGTAGCTGTCTGGCTAAAGGAGAGCTTCTAGTATGTAAAGTATATCATGACCAGGTATCAGCAGAGCAAAAATTGGGGTTGACCAAAGTACGCCCGTACTTGTTTCTAATGCTCATAAATCGTATTGCACCCACACTCACGGTGCCTAATCGTACAGTGATACCTGAAGGCTGTAGCAAAACTGGGCGGATGCGTGGGTTCAGTGGAGCTTTCGCTGGTCAGTTATGTGACAAATATTATTTATTCACTTATAAAATTGTTTGATATAATGACGCCAAAACAGAGAATTTCTGTGTCCACAGCAGATACCCACACTTAAGATATCCAAAGTTTATTGCAAATAAACTGTTCAAGTTGTAGTAGATACATGTATAAATATATAGGTCATTTCTTGCTTATTGCATCTTTCAAATTCACCCCACGTTTAAGAATACATAAAAATACTTTATTTGAGGTTGATATAGCAAGAGGCAAAATTATAATCCAATTTTTCTCTTTTTTTGTTATAATTGCGACAAGACTATATATATAAATATTTATTTTGGGTTGTCTCAATGTCGCAATTGGTACCACAAAATTAATTGTGTAGTGAAAGGTGGTGTTGTCGACGTTGTGGGTTCAAATCTTGCTAAGAGGCAAAACATTTAAAGCAACTATCGGGTCCATGGATTTACTTTATCTCCATGTATTATATATAGTTTGCAATCCCCACCAAACCAACCCCATCCATCGCTACCCTAATATACCTGCCTGATCCTAGTCTCCACTGCCACAAGCCCACATATACACATTTAAACTACCCACAGCGACCCATACACACACCTCCACGTACATTATACAGGTATATTAGGGTAGCGATGGATGGGGATGGTTTGGCGAGGATCGCAAACTGTATATAAAACATAGAGATAATGTAAATAAACGGAGCTAATAGATATTGTAAATATCTCGCCTCTAGCGAAAGTCAAACCCACGACCTCAACAGCACCGTCTAGCACTACACCAGACATCGTGCTACCAACTGCGCCACTGAGCATCCCAAAAAATATATATAGTATTGCCACAATTATAACAAGAAACGCGAAAATCTGGCTTATAAGCTTGCCTCTAGCATTCAGTTTCCAAATACCAACCCCAAATATAGTATGTTTTAAGTATACATAAAGGTGTGGTGAATTTGAAAGGTGCAATAAGCAAGAAAGGACCTATATATTTATACATGTATCTACACTTGTACAGGTTATTTGACAAAAAAAAACATCGGATAGTTTAAGAGAATGTATCTGCTTCTCTGCTTTGCCATCATTATATCAAACATTCTTATAGCCCTCAGTATGTGAATAAATGATATTTGTCACATAACTGACCAGCGAAAGCTCCACTGAATCCTTGCATCGCCCAGTCTCGCTACAGCCTTCAATTATGCTCACTTCGTATGTCCCATTTGTACTATTATATTTCAGCAGGGATTTGAGTTTAATGTACCTGTCGCATGTTAAATGAGCCAGTGCATGAGATTTCCAACAATGTGGTATGTGCGACCAGCAAAGGTTCAGACCAGCCTGCGCATACGCGCAGTCTGATTAGAGCCTTTGCTAGTCGCTTGAATATTCTATGTGTATTAAGCTAGTGACTGAACACCATTTGATGTTTCTAATCTTAAAAGGAGGCTGCATAGGCTCGTCTTAGTCTACATATGTCATAATGCCACATTGTTGCAAATCACACGTCATGGCTCAAATGTGATTCGCAGGCCCTTCTGAGCCTTCATTGCACGACAATCTGACAAGTACCGTAATCTAATGTGCTGGCTCGTAAAGAATTGCCATGGGTTGAAGTATCCATAGGGCTCTATCGTCACGGAAAAGCTGCACACGACCATTCATACACGACCATTAAGGAAATGCTAATTTTACCCAGCAAATATCTTTTATCGAATGAATATATTTTCATAGACAATAGATTTTTAGAAAATTACTATTTTTTTACATAACAAATATTTTTATGCAATAAATATATCTTAGCCCATAGAAATGTTTAGGACAACGAATAATTTTTAGACAACAAATATTTTTATACACAATAAATATATTTTCAGTCCATAAATATTTATTAATAGACAAATATCTTTTTGTAAAAAAAAATATAGACCATAAATATTTTTTAGACAACAAATATTTTTATACTTAATATGTATATTTTTCAGTCCATAAATATTTTTGTACACAATACATATATTTTTAGACCATACTATTACGATATAGAATAAATATATTTATTAGTCCATAAATATATTTTGATCCATAAATGTTTCGACATAGAACAAATATATTTTCAGATACAATACATGCCATTGTTGTTCTGTATCATGCAATAGTTTGGCTTCAAAGTTAATTTCTAGTAGGCCTTAATTACATGTCATGCAAGATTCTGCATTTTTTTATATTTTAAATCAATCTTGCTACATTACTATTGTATTTCTATATCTGAATTTTCTCAAAACGGCAGAACTTGATAGTGTAATCGTTCTCGTCCTCCCAGCCATCCATCTATCCATCCATTTTTTTTGTCCATTTTTCATCTATTATTATGTCACAATGGGATAAAACATGTGATTTGTCACGTCATTAGGTCAAATTTGTGGCCGGTGTCATTTTGAAGCTTGTCTCCACTCCGATGGTGTATTTATTATCAACTCTGCGTCTATTTAAGAGGACCTAAGAGGTAAGCATTATATAATTAGTGCATGAGTCGTACGTTTTGCAGTTGTGTTGGTAATGAATGTGCTGTACGCTCTGCAATCTTATGAAAGCAAACATTCTACAGATATCACATCGTAAGGACACAATGACCTAGTTAAAAACTTGCGTCAAAGTGAAAATGTCAACGTATGTTCACAAGGTGAAAATATTTAAATTACATATGAGCCGTGACATGAGATTGCCAACAATGTGGTATGTGCGACCAGCAAAGGCTCAGACCAGCCTGCGCATACGCGCAGTCTGATCAGAGCTATTGCTAGTCGCTTGACTATTATATGGGTGTTAAGCTACTGACCGAACATCATTTGGAGTTTCTAAGCTTAACAGGAGGCTGCACAGGCTCGTCTGAGTCTACACTTGTCAAAATGCCACATAGTTGCAAATCACATGTCGCGGCTCATATGCTGTGGGCTAGCTTATGAAATTCTTGTTTCCTTCTATTGTTATAACCCTTAAATTGCCAATCATGACTTTAGCAGACAACATATTTTGCGACGTCTTTCTTAATTTTCAGAAAAAAATTAGGCATGGTATTTCATGTTAATTGTCTGTTGGCAAATCGAGGTATTCTAGTGAGAATGCTCATAACTCTTGATCCGCATGGTATAATTTCATTAAATGCACACTTATACATTTAAACATTGTCTAGACACGTGATGAGGCTTCGCCAAACATCAGTCCTGTCGGTCTTGCTCAGTTACATTCGGGAAAGTCTGGCACAATTCGAGAATCGAATCAAGCCTCAGGGGTACGTAAGGCGGATTACGCATAATACTATGTACGAAAAAGCTCCGTTTTGTTAGCCAGAAAGGGCGTAAGGAAAATTAGTTTTTTAGCATATTAAAATCCGTTTTCTGATCAACCGAAACGTTTAATCAGCAGAATAAATTAAGTTATTTATCAATAAATAAATTTTTTATTTCTTATTGAATCAGACAACTCTACCCTGTAAATACTCGCCACTTTACTTTCAAATTTGTGCTTACTTAAAAATCCAGATCAGGTATTTTTTCATGTTTGTTTTTAAATTTGCCAGGCAGCCAAACCAGAATTTACTTCCACGAATTAATAGTTTTTGATCTGTAGGAAAAGTTGCTTTCAGGAAGTGATCTTCTGGAAGTGTATGCAGTTTTTGATAATAGTTAAATACTTGTTTGAGTATGAATATGGGAAATCTACCTAAATCGCACTTAAGGACATATGCTACTAAATACTTCCCATATTGAATATTTTCAATACTTTGCATACAGTTTGTTTTATGCATGGGCTATCCATTTATGAAATAAAAAGGATATATCACCGTGCTTGTTTTTTCAGAATCTCATATTGAAATTAACAGCATTTGACCAATTTTCTAGAAATAAATAATAATAACGCTAGTCCTAATTATCGAGCTTAAACGGTTGTAATCTTCAGCCAGCTTCTTTCTTTTAACTTAAATTACTGCCCATGACCTCAAACTTTTAAGAAAATGTGCATGTTTACTTGTTATCCCATGCTGTGACAAGATACTGCATGATATATTTTGGCAATTCGTCGAAAAATGGAATTTGTTTTCAGAATAAATCATGTATTAAAAAATCTGATATTGAAAATCTTGAAAATTTATTTTAAATTCATGGACTATTATAATACCTTTCAGAAAAAAGAATAAAAATCTGGGGTCACCAAACTAATTCTCTTTCTAGAGGGCCAAATTTAACCCCTCCCCATAGGTTTCATGCGTCATTCAATATAAAAAGTTCGGGGATGACCATTTCGGTCGTTTTGATGATGCCATTTTACTAGTACATGAAGTAATTTAGCATTAAAATATTAAAACAAGAAAGAAAAAATACACTGAAAATATGTGCATATCCGGGAATCGATCCTGGTCATCTGGCTGTGTAGACAGACACGCTAACCACTAGGCCACGAGGTCAGGTCGTGCGCCGCCCCAAATAACCATACAAATAGTATAGACTCGGCCACTATCGTATTCGTAACCAGGGTTATTGTGTACGTCGTTTGATTTCGACTGAGCTACATCTATCTGTCTTTAGTGCTAAGACGATCAGTTCTGAAAAGATGTCAATATATATTTCGAACACACTTTAATTAGTTATTTTGTGAAGAAAATGTCGGAACACCGATATGACATAAGAATATCGGAAGCTGTGTTGATCCGAATCCGTTAAGGGTCGAAAGACAGGACCCAGACAACTTTCCCCGTTTGCAGACGCGGGAAAGGTGCGCATTTGGAAATAGCCGCATATGTCTTTAAGGAAATTGCTTGTTTTTCTGTTTACACCAAGTATATATTTGCAATTTCTAATATGTTCTTTTTCAAACTGGTATGTATCATCAAGTAAATCAATTTTGAAGTCTGAAATCCAGACCTCGAGGTTATAAAACTTTTCTCATGCTCAACTCAGCTGAGCACGAAATTTATCCTGCTCATAAATGTTAAAATGCCAACAGTTGTTGGCATTTTAACATTTATTAGCATGATAAATACATCATCTGAGGGACAAAACTAAAAACTTCTTTATTTGTTTGTATTTTAATTTTTATGAGCAGTTGAAATGTTGTGCTCAGTTGAGTTGAGCATAAAAAAATAAACTCGGGCCTGATTTCACTGCTGTAAGTAAGTATTGACATGATCAAAGTGTCAAATACTTTCAAAATACTCTGACTGGTATTTCTTTAAAGTCTTGTAATTTGCTCCGCAAAGAAAAAAAGGGGTCTTTAGGGCATTATCTTAAAGTAGCTTAGCAGCTTGTTTCAACAAACCGTTGATCTTAAAATTACCTTTGAGATATTGGAAACTATCCACAAATGTGAAATTTTTGGAATTGAATTTAAACGGTGTCTTTGGCTCAAGTTCTCTTTTGTGAAATATCATGGCTTTTGTTTTATCAATATTACCTTCCAGCATCCATATTTGACAATACATTTCCAATTGTCCAGACAACTATTCAGACCAAATTCCGTTGCAGACATCATTACTAGATCGTCAGCATATTGTAACGGGTGAACTGCGGTATTATCGATCACGACTGTGTCACAATCAGTATAAAAATAATATTTAAATATACAGTAAGTGAAATGCTCACACTCTTGGACAGCATGGTATATTTTGATCCAGTGTTTTGATGCAGATGTTCGTTTCTAGTTCAAAATGTTGTGATGCACCTGGTGTTCAGAATAGGTGTCCAAGAAGTACACTGAGTGTCAGCTTTAGTTCATTCCTTGATGGAGATGTTCATTGCTCCCTTACCTATTGTGTATTTATTTCTCAGTTTATTCGTTTTGTATATAAGTTTTTTACATTATTGACGAATATTAGTATAGAGGCAAACAGTGTGGATCCAGATCAGACTGCTCCTATAGGAGCAGTATGATCAGGGTAGACACTTTTTGAGGCTTCTAAATCATTTTTAAGGATTACAGACGAATTGTGTTGTGATTGACGCTTTAAGAGTGAATGCTTCTATTTACTTATTTATCCTTTTTTATTATTATTATCAGGGTTACTATTATTCGTTTATTTTTATTATTATTATTATTATTTGATATTTTAGATTGGCCAAAGTTTGTGCATGAGAATATCAAGGGATGGCAAGACGTCAACAGCGACGTCCTACGACGTTATACTGGACCCCTGTATGTACTTACTTATGAAAATCTACAGAAAGACCTGAAGGGTGAACTTGGAAGAGTATTTAAATTTCTTAACATGACAGTCAATGCCACTGTTTTGGACTGTGCTGTCGTCAATCAGGAAGGTGACGATCACAGAGCCAAAAAATCCGTACAATTTAAAGAGTTGTTTACAGCTGAGATGATACGCAACATAACCATAGCTACTGACAAAGTGTCCGATGTCTTAGAATCGAGATTTGGGAGGCGTTTGAACTATTCTATGCCAGAAAATTAACCTATTTAAGCCGAAAGGAATTACCCTACTCTTATCAATTGGACCTGTCTATTTCCATGTAAATGGTTGTTGGATGGTATATTTGAATTTTAATTAAAGATATATAATATTTTGTAAGCAAACAGTGGAGACCCTGGTCAGACGCCATGTTTTGTGTATATCCCACAAAAAGGACGCTAGGCTTATATGGGTTCAAGAAACCAAATTATTCTCTAATATTGAATAAATAACACATAAGTACTTCATATAATCCCTTGTGCGTGGTAGCTCAGTGGCTAGGCACTTGCCTCTAGTGCTAGAGGTCCCAGGCTCGATGGCCGCTCGCAGCGAGGATAATTTCGGTGTCCGGACACGCTATTTCTAGTCTAATTTGCAGGAATGGCACTAGTGCAACGTCTTTCTGATCTGGACATTAACTGGATGTCCCCTGTGCAGGACAGTCATTCCATGTGCACGTTAAAGAACCCTATGGCAATTTAGATGTGGTTACTTGTAGGCTTTCATTCTGCAAAGGGGGTGTACAAAGTACACCTGCTGATAACACTGGAAAGATGGTCTGGCAGTATATAGAGAGAGAAAGAGAAAGAAAGTTTTGTCCAGAATGTGTCGTCTGCTTATTAGGTATGCTGTACGTTTTTACATAGTGCCTAGACGTTTTATCATGGAAGCAAACACTTTGATCCCAATCTGACTGCTCTTTAGAGAGTGGTCTGATCTGGGTTCATAGTGTTTGCACATCGGCTACTAAAGAACAAAATCATCTGGACGAGTAGACGGCACTCTTCGTGAGTGGTGGGAAAATGGTTGATATGATTATTATTACAGTATCTATAGCATCAGTGACGGATCCAGAGGGGGCTCAGGGGGTTGGCTCGAACCCCCTCCCTGCCTCCCGTTGTTAAATATCCTATGAAAATGAATTGGTCTCAGTGAGACCAAATTATTTAATTTTCAAGGGATACTCAAGAAAAATGAGTTAAAATCAGCAAAGCGACTCCCCCCACACACATACCTTTATATATGAACCCCCTTTCCAGAAATCCTGGATCTGCCCCCGAGCATAAAATCATAGAAAAGTTTAGGGACAAAACGAAAGGCATTTAGCCATATTTCGTTTAAGCCTGGCATCTAAAAAAACACAGTATTTATCTTTCTTTCCAGTGAAAATGACTATATGTCTCCTTCTCCACCAATACTTTAATAAATTATCATATAATTGATGGCTATGTAAATGTACTGAAAATTTTTAAAAAATCGCAATAATTTTATTTCCGCAAATAGCGTTAACCCATAAAGCGCCAAACACAACTGCAGCAGACAATAAATTTTGCGCATATTTCACAATTTTTGACAAAAAAGGTATGCTATAACATGAGAATCGTCTGCCAGCAGACGATTTTCATGAAATGTCATGCCTTATTAATTTTGTTAATTTTTAAAAAGCGGCAAAATTTGTAATTGCCGTCTGCTGCAAATTATAGGTGGGGCTTTAAGGATAAAAATGCATACATGTATTTGTGACGTTAAAATTCGCGACTGGAGAATGATTTACTTGCATCAGTAAAAGGCAGAGTGATTTTGGCATTCCGCCCGGGGGAGGGGAGTTACATTCGTGAAACTAAATCCCTCGCGAAATTTCCTGAATTTACATTATATTTCAATATTTGTGCGGAATAAAAGCTGTTCATTTTTACATTGATTGTGTATTTACCTATTCGATGGCTCTTTGAAGTCTAGACTGATTTCAAACCAATCAATAGAGTAATAATAAAATATGTGCACATTTAAACAAACATACACTCAATGCCACAGCTAACGCAACACTTACTATATGTTAGAAATTTTGTGAACGTATGGGTGGATTGCGTTCAAATTGGGAATAAGATCAATTCAACACATGATACATACCTGGCTGAAGTTTCTTTTCAATCTATTGATTAACAATTTCAAAGTCATAGCAAATAAGAATATTACACCATAAGCAAAAGTCACAAAATCACGTAATGGCGAATATCACAGCAGAGCAAAAATAAAATCACATGACGACGACATTTTATCATATGTAACCTTAGAATACATTGGTCCAGCTACAGGACATACAGTGAGCCACTTTAGTACGCACCACTTATAAAATGAAAATTACTCTTAAATGAAACATGCTATTTTTATTCTGAGACTACCAGCGTAAAGCACATCTTTATTTGCGTTAGCCATTGAAATTTTATTGTGATCAGATGAGAAACAAGTGGGAAAAATGGATCTTGAAGGATACTACCCTCAAAACACCATATCACATTGCATTATTTCGAATGAAACTCAGATCACATTGCACTTTTCAGGGTCGAATTTCTGCAATGCCAGAGACAAGAGCTGATTTATTTTTGGCAGGTTCTAAGACTGGAATGAGTTTGTTAACTTTATCAGTTTTTTAATGGTTTTACTATTTTGGTTCCCAGCTGACCAAGGTTTGAAAAAAGTTTATTTTATGACTTTTTTAAAGTTAGTTAAATTTCGTATGATTCTGAGTAAACTAGTTATCAAAACACGTCTTTTATAGTTTCATTTTTAACAACCATGTATCCGCCATTTATTTTCGTAAAAAAATAAACTGATTAATTGGCGTCATGGAGTTGACGTTAGTGATGACGTCACTACTACCAAGGCGATAAGATGTGTCCATGATAATATATTTTTGTGGTTTGATACTTTAATGTCAACAAGTGACTCATAACAAAACAATTTGCGAAGGAAAACCTGTTTAATTATTTTAACTGGAGTTAATATGACGTCAAAACGAGCATTTCTTCAAAAAGTAAGAGTGTTACTAACTTCAACGATCTAGAAAGGGTGTTTTACTTGATTAAAACAATTGTTTTTGGTGTTTTTCTGTCACAACGATCATCATGGATAATTCCTAGCGCAAAACGCAAATAGAAAATATAGACGCTCAAGTTGCACGAGCATTTTTGTCAAAATTGCATTTGACATTGCGGATTGATTCGCATGAGTGATTTCGATATTTTTTCGATGTCATCAAACAGATAAAATGTCAATAAGTAAATTATCATAGAGAATGTTTGATTTCAGCATTTTAGTAAAAAAAAAATATGGGCCCTGAAAAGGTGGTGCGTAACTAGAGTGGCTCACTGTAACTTTGTTCAACTAATACCTGATGTGACCACCTCTAGCTCCAATGATTTGCTGACACCTCTGTCTCATTGATAAAACGTAGTTCCTATGAATACCTACATGATGTTTCCCCATTCTTGAACCAGGGACTGCTGCAGCTCTTGAATGTTATGGGGAACTGCTTGCTGCCTTCTCACACGTTGGTTTAGCTCATCCCATAAATGTACAATTACATTAAGGTCCGGGGACCTTGAAGCCCATGGTACATGTAGCTGGCGGATATTTCTCTACTGTAGCAGTACCTGGGTTGCTCTGCTGTGATATTCTTTGAACATTGGCTTCATTGCGAGATTTTGTGACTTTAACTTATGGTGAGATAATTTTATTTGCTATGACTTTGAATCTATTAGTCAATAGATTGAAAAGAAATTTCTGGCAGATATGTATCATGTGTTGAATTATTGCATCCTATTCTGACTGCATTCCGTCCACACATTATCAAATTATCTTGCATATAGTAAGTGTTGGGTTAGCTGTGGTCTTGACTGTATACTATCACTGTTCGAATATTCATAGAATGTCTGGTTTCTGCTTATTGGGAAGTAATACCTATTGGGAAGTAATAAAGTATCTTAGATTTTTTTCTATAGTACAGTAGTCTATTTTTGTTCTAGCACTGAGTTTTAAGGAAAGTAAGCATTGCCGGGATACAGGTACGCTGAAAAATGATTAAGCCATATGTTGTTTAAAAGTCAATTTGCAACAAATACGCTGAAAACGGTAAATTTGGTAGATTGCAAATCCTTCTTTAATCTAAACTTGTCTAAAGATAATTCTCACTCATTTTTTTTATTATTTTTGTGATTTTGATTGTACATGGCAAATTTAAATCCATTTTTACAATTCCATAACAGCCGTAATCACTGGACTGCTTTTTATTAACATAAATTGGTTTCAACTTTCAAGTCAGCTTGAAAAAGAACAGGTAAGGTAAAACTTATCGTTTTTGGACAAAAGCATGAGTCGGTGCCTCCTAAAAAGTAGGTACTTTCAAATTGAATAGAAATGTTTAGTCAGGTGTCGTGCCCCCATCCACTCTAAAGTACAGTTCAACATGTTTGTTTTACAGTAAACACAAAGCCATCATTTGGCTGGCTTTGCTCAAAATTTTCAAACTGCACCTCTACATATCGTTTTGACAATAATTCAGTTATGTGCTTCGTAGAAACCATTGTCTTCTTTGATTATTGATTTGTTATTTTTCTACATGTTGTCTCTATGGCTCAGTTTTACAAAATCACATCAAACATTATTTATTGATTTTTGGTCTAAATCAAGGTAGGGGACACCCAAAATAGGAATTATAAGGAATGAAATTAATGAAATTTATGTTTTTTTGTTTTTTATTGATGTGTAAACTCTGGCAATTTACTTACAAATTAGGGATTTGGGATTATTGTTAAATTTGTGAGTACCTCACCAGATTTTACAGATTGATAAAAACCAAATCAAAAATTTTATTCCTATAATAACTACCCAGCTATGCTGAGATCATTTCTTTTCAGATATGCTACAAGTTTTAGGAAATCCATTTCAAAAGTTCAAAGACTTTGAAAATTATTAGCGTTTTCCCAAGTTTGTTTAGTTACACTTTTAAGGCAGTAGAAATAGTAAGTGAGTAATACTGTCCTTAGTATGGTCAAACGCAATGATGTTTCACTACTCTGAGTGCATTATGTGTACTTAAATGAGGTTATGACTAGTAAAAGTAACCATACTGAACTCAGAGTTGACATAACTCAATTGAGTTTAGACTACTCTGAGTGCAGTATGCTTACTTAATAGTATTCTAAATGAAGTTTTGACTATTTAAAGTAACCATACTGAACCCAGAGTGGACATAACTCAATTGAGTTTTGTCAACTCTGAGTGAAGTATGTTTACTTAAATGAAGTAATTACTATTAAAATGCCTTACGATCTGTGTAATATTCTTTTGCAAGGATCAGAGGACCTAAGCTAGGAAGAAAATAAACCAGTCTCTGACTGCGTATTTAATTTATCAATGACTCTGGGCGTTTCGATTGCAATGCAACTGCCGTACATGACGAAAGCTTATAACATTGCGCTAATGTGACACCTTTCCTCACACACACACACACACACACACACACACACACACACACACACACACACACACACACACACACACACACGCGCGCGCGCGCGCACTGTACTCTTTCACCGGATGCAAATATGTAAATATTTTATGCAACTGTTTGTTTATCTGTACTGTCTTTGTACTTGTGTATGTTTATGTTTTTCGTGAGGAGACCTACTTGTGGCCCTTGGGCTGTAAGGAATCCTCGTTAAATAAATATAGCATTAAATAAATAGTAACCATACTGAACTTTGAGTGGACATAACTCAATTGAGATTTGACAACTCTGAGTGCAGTATATTTACTTGAATACAAATGTAGTATGTCAAATGAAGTTTTGACTATAAAAAGTAACCTTACTGCTCTCAGAGTGGTCAAAACTCATTTGACCGCTCTGAGTGCAATATTTGTATTTCTATAGTAAGCCAAATGAAGTTCTGTCCACTCTGAGTGCAGATGGTTTACTTTAAAAGTATGCCAAATAAACTTTTTACTATTCTGGGTGTAGTATGGCTACTAGGATAGCATTCCTAATAAAACGTGGGCGAAAGCTGAACATTTCAACTGACGTAGTCAAAAATCTTTGAAAGGGTCTTGCATGTCTAGCTCTATTGAACTGTGCTCTGTGTCTCCAGTACCACTAACTAGTTCTTCTCCATCTTCTTCGTCTACATTTTCCACAGTGATTGTTATCCCACAGTTTGATCCACCATCATTTGTTGGATAATCATATCCAGATGTGGACTGAAATTTAAAAAAACACGACTGAAGATGATTCATGTGCACAGTAAAACGTGCACATTTCCAACCCAGGCAGATCAAACTATCCCCTTGAATTGAAATAAATTAAATTTAGGATTATTTGGATTTAGAATATAGGGCGAATTTCTAAATATTTTCTGCATTTTATCCCAATATAAATGTTGTGAGTATCTGAAATAATCCTCCAAATGAGACCATTCTTTTAAGTACCCTTTTAGCAGAATGAACTGTAATAAGCTGTAAGTTTCGTCAGTAGGTTTTGTAAAAGTGCAGTTTTAGGCAAGTAAAACAAATAGTTTTATTGCATGACCAAAGCGCCAGCAAGTTTTTATTAGAACTTAAAACTGTAAACTTGGTTATATGATATGGCAAACACTGCAACCAGATTAAAGACAAAGATGTAGTTTTAAGTACATGTAGTTAAATGGCAGTTTTATTTAACTGGTGATACTAAATTGGTCATAAGAGCATTTAAAATGCAGTATTTTTCTTGAAGCAGTTTTTCAAAGTGTTTGTGCCAGAATTTATAGGACCATTTGCATCAATAGGTTGTTGAAGTGGTCATTAGGCGAGACAGTCAAGGTAATTTGAATGGTAATAATATTATACAGATGTAGATTTAAATTAAAAGATGTATGTATCTACATTGTCGAGGAGGCTTTTTAAACATTTAAGCAGACAGCAAAGGGGACATTTTTTGCTGTGACAGGCGCTTTAAGAGTTGAGACCAAAACAAACCCTCTTCAGACGAAAATCATTTAACCCTTAAAGCGCCAATCACAACTGCAGCAGATGGCCCATTTTGTGACATCTTTCCTAATTCTTGAAAAAAATAAGGTATGATATTTCATGAGAATTGTTTGCCAGCAGACGATTCTCATGAAAAACCATAATAAAAGTAAGAAAGATGACAGGACAAGATACAAGCAAGCACCACACCTAACCCACGATACCACATGGGAAAGTAACAGAAACACAATAAACATCACAAACAAGACTGAAGAGCCAAAAGGTCAGCGTTTTCCCAGCAGGTGACGACAAGGCAGCAATAAACAGATGCCTTATTTGTTATTTTTGAAAAAGCACTAAAATTATAATTTGTCATCTGCTGCAAATTATAGGCGACGCTTTATGGGTTAAACGTTTGTTACTCGCAAAATGTTGAAATGACTTTTATCCAGTGCATGAAATTTTGGTATTAATAGACTTTTCGCTTACTGTAAAGGCAGCAACATTAGTATTCATATCTGGGCGTGGTTAGGCTATTTCATCTGCTAAGGAAGGGAAATCAGGTTTTATTTATAATTTGGTAAAGAGTTAATAAACTTTTTGGGCCGTGCAAACGTGCGTGCATTTCATAAAAATCCTAACCGTATACACACTATAATCACAAAATGTATGTTTTTTGTCGTCCACTTAATTATTTGAAGCCTCATAGACAAACAGTGTGGACTCAGATCAGAGTCTGAACTTGGTCTACAATATTTGCCTCTATGCTTATGTTAAATTGACAATTTCAGATGCAGTTATTGTGCTGTCGTTTTAAGGACTAAATAATGTGTTTTGCGTCTATACTGAGATAATCACGTAAGATGATACAGTAACTTTTGAATAAAATCATACCTCATTTTCAGCTTTTACCTATGTCTGAGGTTGACCAGTCCTAATTTCACATTTATGAGGCGCCGCCTTTACAGTCAGCGAAAAATCAAAAATATACAAATTGCATAGGAGACTAGCGAATGCTAATTTGGACCTGCTCGCCAGAGCCTTAGCTACTCGTCTATGCTGCATATGAAAATTGATGAAGGCTAATGCCTTTGATCATTATCCATACTGGGCAGCTACATTGTTTTGTTTTATTTGATTCTTTACGGCCCATCAACAATCTTTCAGTGATAAAGGGATGGGTCTTCCTGGGTTGAACCAGAACTAAGCTAGGATTAATGTGTCTTGCTCAGGAACACAACGCAGTGACGAAGTTGAGGCTCAAACCGGCTCTCCTCGGTCTTGAGTCAAGCATTCTACTACTGAGCCACTGCAATCCCACTGGGTAGCTGCACCTTTATAAATACCTTAAACCACTTGTAAAATTTGCGGCATCAAAATTGTCATTTACAATTTAAAAAGACTGACATACTTTGCGCATTTTAATTTTTTTGCAGTTTTTCAATTCAATGTCTTTTGGAATTCGTATCTATTTTGATAGGGGCTACTTTATGCTCCCTATGGGGAGCATATTCTTTCCTTAAATAGTAGCCTTTTTAGACATTGTTTTCTCTACGTTGAAATATACAATACCATTCAAAACTGATTTTTGCCGATATGGATTCCAACATATTAAGGGTGTATGTCATTTTTTTTTCGTATTATGTAAGTGAATTTAAAACTGTATTTTGCGGTCTCATATTGTAATGATTTTCGTTTTTACCGCAAATAGCGCCAAATAATATTATCAGTCACCCCTAATATTAACTGGATTGTTTCAACATAACCTAATAAACGTTTCCTATCTCACGACATGTTACCTTTATCAGGTCATGATGACGTTGCACTTTTTGAATGACGTCGCCAATGACACTGAATCAACACAGAAATCAAAAATTACGTCATAATTGCTAGTTTGAAGAGTGTTTAACAATGGGTAAACTGATAAATAGAATACCAGGTTCGCATCTTTTGATATCAAGTTTACCAGGCTCGGCTTTGAGAACGCATGTTGAATCGCTCGGCAAACCTCGCGATGTCAACAAGCATTCTCAAAGCCTTGCCTGGTAAACTTGATATCAAAAGACACTCACCTAGTATTCTCTAAATCTCGGCAAGCCTCGCGATGTCAACAAGCGTTCTCAAAGCCTTGCCTGGTAAACTTGATATCAAAAGACACTCACCTAGTATTCTCTATATACCCGCCAAATATACATGTTATACAGAAGAGGATCGTAAATCAGCGCTCATGTTTTGCTTTAATTGAACGAGTTTGAGAAAACCCATTTAATGTGAGGCATGCTGAGGACTTTATCACTTTTTTGAAACGAAATTTATAGCTCTTACAAAACGAGCTTCATAAATTCAATAAAACAGGAGCAGGAATGTTAGGTTCTATATAACATTAAAATTACTCTGACGTGATCTCGTCAAGATTTCGTCATTATGTACGTAACATTGTTATGTGCGTCATACATAATAGTACTTAATACGCAAACCACTAGCGAAACATAGAGATATATCACTACCAGAAGAGATGCCATGTGATAATGTGATTACCTATATTATATACCTGACAAAAAAGAAACGCGCCACTACGATTTTACCATTAACATCTCTTTTTAATACGAAACTGTTAATTGTCATGAAATATTCATTTCTCATCAAATTTTACTAAAACTTGAATGTGACGTAGATGAGTATCTGTACTTTCCCTGTGTAGGCACAAAACACATCAAGGCAAAGGATAAAGGAGTTTTTGAAGCGTTAATTCAAGGCTACTGTCTACATGAAATTCCGAGTATGTTTTACATTAGCAACGTATGAAAACGATATGTTGTCGTTATGTGAGACAACATATGTTTAATTGATGCATTTTTGTTATTTCAAAATCTCTTTTCATCAGTAAGGATCATTTAAATTGATAAAAACAATGTTGATATCTTTAAATGTTTGTAAGGTTTATCTCCAGTGTGGAATCGTTATCCAAAGGCAAGTCACAAAACATGGGCTACCTAGCGTTCATTTATCGCGAATGATGAATTTAAAGTTAGAATTTGCAAAGAATAAGTGTCTGAGTACAATTTGGTCTACTGAGATGAATCCAATTGCTTGAACTTATCCAGCAAGAGTGCATTATAAAAAACGCTTATTTCCTGTGACTTTACAATTTGACCCCCACTTGGTTCATGACCAATTATCTTTTACACTATTTCGACGCCTGATTGCAAAAGACGTGTGACGCAGCAGTACCTGACATACCTTTGCACTGATATAAACTTAATTGGCCTATTACTTGTGATCTTCCTGAGAACTGAACAGTTCTTAGTGGTGCGTTTCTTTTTTGTCCGGTATATATGTTCCATTATCTTTAGGCTGGTATATTCTGCCTGGTCATGAAAAATTCTGACTTCAAGGTTTGTGGTTAGGCTCCGAGGTTATAAAACATTTTTTGTGCTAAACCCAACTGAGCATGAAATTTCAAACTGCTCATAAAAACTAAAATGCTGAAAATTAAAGACTTTTCTTGCTTTCAAACTTTCGAAGATTATATTTATCCTACTAATAACTGTTAAAATGCCAACAATTGATGGCAATTGTTGGTATTTTAACATTTATGAGCATGATAAATTTCATGCTCAGTTGAGTTGAGCATAGAAAAAGTTTTATAATCTCAGGGACAGGTAAAACTCAATCTAGTCTGCTCCACTACACATATTAGCTGGAATCCTAAAACGTATAGCTAAAACACACTGAGGAAAATTTCTAATTGGTCACCTTACATTTTTTGCGTTAGTTTGATAGCAAGATTCGGTTATACAAAATTCATGCTTTTATAAATCAACCCAGGCCTTTCCGAAACTCTGTATGCCATTTCAGATAAAAATGGCTGGTACGTCTTGCACAGACGATGCTAGAGTAAAGGTACCATCATTTCAAAAAGTCACAGTTATTCTACAATATTAGATATTCTACAGAGAGGCCATCCATTTCTTGTTTCGCTTGTGTGAAGATGATTCTGACTGCCTTTATTAAAGACGAACATGCTTCAAATGATTCGATTCAATCAGGCTCCTCTTTTTTGTTCCGTAATCAGGGCCGTAGGAATAGGGGGGGGGGGGCACGGGGGGCCGTGCCCCCCCAATAATTTGCACAAATATGCCCCCCCCCCCCCGAAAAAAAAATTAAAAAAAAATTAAAAAAAATTATGTGTGCCCCCCCAATCTGTAATGTGTGCCCCCAATCTGTAATTGCTTCCTACAGGCCTGGACTAATAGGATGATGACGAACACTACCAGAGCTAAATCATGGAAATTTAGCTTTTTGCGTGCAATTTACATAGGAAGTTCGCGCTGTTCTGTATGCCTTATTATCTGTGATACAGTATTGAAATTTTCAATGATTATTTATTACTACTAAACGTCACTGTTCTAGTTTGGGAATTGAAAAAAGATAATGCAAAGTACCGTCAAATTGACTTTTGAAGTTTAATATTCAAACCTGAAGTGCACAGCAACAGTGAAATTTTTTTCATCGCAAAATGGACGAATCAAGTTCTATTCTGTTTGGGCTATCTTGTTCAGATAAAAAAAAAATACATACAACAATTTTTGCACAAGCTACTTATTATTTTATCATGTATTTCAAAAATCTCGAAAAATGTGAGATTTAAAAAAAATGCAAAAAAAATCCATTTTAGTCAAACTTTCAAATGTTAGGTGTTTTTCGAAGTCAACTAGACCAGTTTATTACCAACTGCACTTAAGTTTGATATAAAACTTCACCCAACACCATTTTTCTTCAAAAATACATTGTTTTTACATTTTTAGCCCAAAACGTGGATTTAAAGACACAATTTCTGAAAGACCGCTAATCTTTTGCCCATTAAACTGCACATATAAAGGTAAAAATTAATTTCAATTTTATTAGAGTTTGATCAGAAAAAATGATTTTAAAAAGTGAGCAATTAGAAATTGTGTTCAGTGTAGTCCCAAGAGGAAGAGTAACAAAGTACTGACCAGACTGTGTGGATGTGCAGGCGTGTCTGAATTATTAGTTTGCATGCAACAAAGTAAGAAAAGGGACAAAGATCAGGAATCGATACAATCAAGCCCCACACCTGACCCAGAATACCAATTAGAAAGTGACACCGTCACAATTACACATCACAAACGAGAGCCAAGAGGTCAGCCCTTTCTCAGCAGGTGACCACAAGGCATCAGTAAACATACATGACGAAAGCATACAAAAAAAGACAGAAATAACATAAATGCTCCACAAAAGAAGATTCTTCAGACAAGTCCTAATTGCAAAATTATACTAACGGGCTCTGGAACTGCTAATGAATTCTGTGAAGAATGTCGTGTTCTATTCATGTCCACAGTGTATCTCATTTGCCCAAGCTGTTCGTTCTTCTTGTACTTCTGACGCATGTGATTTATGAAACTACCCTTTCTGTCACGGATGGAATTGACGCGAAACACCAACCTCTCTGGACGCTGAAATAGAGGACCTGACATGAGTGCTTATGTTTCATTAAAGTTATTAAACGAGTTGAGGAAAAGGGATAAAATGCGAAACTATGCGAGCATTTTATCTCTTTTTCGCAACGAGTATAGCCAATTTCATAGGCCTTCCATGCATTTCCGGATTTCTTTCGGGACTCAAGTCACATGCACTTACTAGTGTATCGCAGGACTTATTCAGCCAATCGAGCAAACCCCCTGTTACCACGAGGACGAGCAACCGTGTGCTCGAGGCCAACATCAAAATACCAAAAGAAATTCTGTTTTGTAATCATACAGACTTTTTTTAAATTTTGCGTACGAAGTGAGGATTAGTTGTTAGGGGCCATTTTGCATCATTTTATATGTTTTGTAACCTTGAAAACCAATTTTATGTATTTCAAACAGCACCTGTGGTTTTTTACAGTGTGAGGTGAGTATTGGTAATGTCACAGCACCAGTGTCACTGACTGAGTGGGTGTTAATGTAAACATTTCACCATTTGAAGAATGACTCAAAATCTCATCAAAAAATCATTGGCAATTTTGAATCTAACTATCAAGTCAATCGAGTGATAGGTAGTTTAATATAACCGAACATTACTTAAATTCGCACTTTTTCACTTGCCATCATTGGGTATCTGCAATGCTTATTTAAATATAGGCAGACGACACTCAGTATACAATTTAATTGCGTGTCTTGGGAGCTAGTTTTAGCCCTGTAAATGCTCTTAAACTTTTTCCATACTCAACTCAGCTGACCACGAAATTGATACTGCTCATAAATGTTAAAATGCCAACAATTGTTTGCATTTAAACATTTATAAGCATGATAGATACAACATCTGAGAGACTTAAAGCAAGAAACTTCTTTGTTTGTCAGTATTTTACTGTTTATGAGCATTTGAAAGTTTGTGCTCAATTGAGTTGAGCATAAAAAAGTTTTATAACCCCCGGGCAAGGGCTTTGCCCCCACCCCAAACTAGAGTGGGTATTCGATAAGATGCCTCAGTTACGCCACTGACGGTACACCTACATCAGTTTAAACAAACCTGATTACCAATCAGATTTCCAGATAAGGAAACTGTAAAATTGTGATTTTTTCTTACCTTAAGTTTTATCATGTGTCTTGAGTGGTCAAACGAACCGTCTCAAAACATATCAAGATGCTTTCAATGTAAAATATTTATTTTCAAAGCATTTTTCGCAACCGTTCAACTCCTCATGAAAAACAGATATTTGATTGACAACTAACTGAGTTTAATTGAACGTGAAATATCTTTCAAACAGAGAATTCGTTCGCAAGTGATGACAATGTATACACTTAAACAAACTTATAAACGAACACTTTACGAACTCATTTTTTCTGACTAAGGCACCAGAAATATTGAATTAATTTTTGACCTAATCATTTGCATTTCAATGGACCAAAGTTTAGAAGTGTTTCGGGATAGTTTTCATTCATTTTACATTTTTTGGATTTAAAAATGTAAAAATCAACGTTTTTCGTGAAAAAATATTTTGGGGCACATTTTTATCAAATTGAAGTGCATGTGTTTACGAATTGGTCCAGGTGACTTAAAAAAAACACTAAACATTTGAAATTTGATATACGACAGATTTTTTACGCATCTTTAAAATATGAAAAAATGAAAAAAGTCAATAAGCAATGCTTATTAGATACCCCGCGCACAGTAAGAGTCAGTGAGAAAAACTTGGCAAGTTATAGTTCGAACAAGAAGACCTTAGTTTTGATTAGAAGATTTCAGTAGAATCTGTGCAAACAAAAATTATAAACTCCTTCATGCATATGTTCAATGTGTCTACATTGTATCCACAAAGTATCAAATTGCTCCATCAAAAGCTGTAGTAGGAGTTGATCGGCCCATAAAGGCACTATCCATGCATATACAAAAGCCATATAAGGGAATAATTGTCTAAGTTCTCACAGTTGTCATTTTGTCAAAATTATTTTTTGTGAAACAAACTCCTTCATGCATATGTTCAATGTGTCTGCATTGTATCGGCAAAGTATCAATTTGTTCCATCAAAATCTGTAGTAGGAGTTGATCAGCCCATGAAGGCACCATCTATGCATATACAAAAGCCTAATAAGGGATAAATTGTCTAAGTTCTCACAGCTGTCATTTCGTCAAAAATTATTTTTCCTTAACAAAACTCCTTCATGCATATGTTCAATGTGTTTAAATTGTATAGGCAAAGTCTCAAATTGTTCCATCTAAAGCTGTGGTAGGAGTTGATCAGCCCATGGAGGCACCATCTATGCATATACAAAATCCTTATTAGGGAGAATTGTCTAAGTTCTCACAGCTGTCATTTTGTCAAAAAATATTTTTTCTAAACCAAACTTCTTCATGCATATGTTAAATGTGTCTACATTGTATAGGCAAAGTATCAAATTGCTCCATAAAAAGCTGTGGTAGGAGTTGATCGGCCCATAAAGGCACTGTCTATGCATATACAAACACCTTATTAGGGAAAAATTGTCTAAGATCTCACAGCTGTCATTTTGTCAAAAATTATCTTTTCTGAACTAAACTCCTTCATGCATATGTTCAATGTGTCTACATTGTATAGGAAAAGTATCAAATTGTTCCATCGAAAGCTGTGGTAGGAGTTCATTGGCCCGTATATGGCCTATAATAGCATAAGCACAAAGCACTATATTAAAAGCCATTTAGAACTACAAAGGGAAATAACTCTAATAGAATTGGCCCCTAGCCCTTACTTTTTTGTCTCAAGTATTTGTCTTGCATATATGAACATGTTTGCAAGGTTTGATGAAAATCCAGCAATGACTCTTTGAGTTATTAAGGAAAAAGCACTATATTAAAAGCCATTTAGAACTACAAAGGGAAATAACTCTAATAGAATTGGCCCCTAGCCCTTACTTTTTTGTCTAAAGTATTTGTCTTGCATATATGAACATGTTTGCAAGGTTTGATGAAAATCCAGAAATGACTCTTCGAGTTATTAAGGAAACAAAGCGTTACGGACGGACGCATGGACGGACGGACGCACGGACGGACGGACAACGTGAAAACAGTATACCCCTTACAAACAACGTTTGCGGGGGGTATAAAGATCACATTTTTTGAGAATTTGAAAATCATCAGTAGCACACGTTTAAATCGTTGATGTTTTTTTTCTATCTGAACATGGTAGTCAAAAACCAACAGAACCCGTTCAGTCTAATCTGCGGCAATAAATATTTCACGACTATTCCACACTTCTGGTTTCATTGTGATATTTTCACAGTTAATTTGACGGCATATGTCAAACATTTTTTTTACTTTTCTAAAGAAGAACAGTGATTTCTAGTAAAAATAAATAATTCCTGAAAATGTCAATGCTTTACAGCAGATAATGAAGCGTACAGAGCAGTACAAAGTTTGTACACAAAATGCATGCTTAAAGCCAAATTTCTTAGATTAAGCTGCTGACAGCGCCTGTCTTCATGTTATTACGGAAAAGAAATAACGATTTTGATTGTGGCAAAACTTTTGATTTAATTTCATCTTAAATCATTACAGTCAGTAACATCTTCAAACAATCAAATATGCAAATGGGTAATGTTTCTGAAGAATATTTGTGAAAAGTGTTAATTTTTGAAATGAGGGTAGCTTTACTCGGATTTCATCTGTGCAAGAAGAACGAGACATTTTGAAATGAAATGACTTGTAGAATTTCTGAAAATCCTTGGTTTATTTATAGAATTAAAATGTTGTATGACAGATATTTGCTTTCTGAGCTAGCATAAGAAATTAAACGTGTTCGTTTATAAGTTTGATCAGTGTATGTGATTGATGGTGAGTTAAATCTGGTTTGCACATGTAAATCAAGCCTCTTGACAGCTTAATTGGCCGTCGCTATTAATTCTGTTCTGTTTTACAATCCAACAAAACTGTGAATAAAATTAGATATTAATGATTATGTTTTATTTTTCTAAAGAATAACTTAATTCTATATTAGGTATTCATCCTAAAACGTAAATATAAGAGATGGATTTCATTTCTCTTATGTTCATAAAAGGATGAACACACTTGATTTAGTTCAATGTTAACGTGAGACCCAAATGTTTTAGTATGTAGGGTTTAGCCGATATGTGATCTGTGTCGTTGTTATATGACTGGAGAGACTACTGTCTCCTGATTGACCCAATTTGTCTCCATGAATATCTATGTCTACCTGAAAACTAGTCTAAACTGGCCTACAGGGTAATACAGGGTAAAACCCGGCTCAAACTAGTTTCCAGAAGTTGATATTTTGACACTTTTCTACTATCACCCTCTAGGTAGCTAAAAAGCATGGAGAGTATGGAACTAGCATAGGCTGCATGAAATTGCCATGATTTGCTGTTTCACTTTCCGACAGGTATATTAAAGAGTTAAATTAATTCTAACAACAGTTGTGTTTTGTAAAGGCTGTTTATTTTTCTTTTTTGAATAAAGAAAATGTAAAAAAGTGTTTATGTTCATATTTTACATTCCACATTTAGAGGTTATATATACATTTCCAAATACAATATACTACATTAAAATAGTTTAATAACAATTGCTTAAACTTGTGAGAAAGTCATAAGACTAAACATGACGTCAACAACTAAAGTGAAAGTAGAAAATTCATAGTTGAAAAGTCATACAACAAAAGATATTAACTTCAATTTTGGTAGACATAAGGATTTATCTACCCTTAACATTGGTATTCAGCTTAGCCTTACGGCCTTGGTGAATATCACTTTTTCAGGTAGATAAATCCTTATGTATACCTCATTACAGTCAATAATTGTATATTATCTTATATAATAGGTTGTCTTATTTTCATTTTTGAACATTATATATCTATGTGAGATACCTGTTTTGATCTTTCTATATTCTTTCTAACAAGTTTCTGAACTTGACGTTTGTCAGTGGGAATTTCATCCATTGTATTGATGACTTGAACTTTGCTAACAGCCTTCCTCCACAATGCATGTCCTTTTGCTGAAGAATAAAAATAAAGAATATAGTAGTTTTTCCTAACCATGCTGGATATTTCATGTTCTACATTCTTCATCAGGGCTCCAGATAAGAGTATGTACCAGAAAATTATTTTTTCTTATTCATCAACCAAAACATATGTTGTGGGTACTCGATGAGTCGGTTCTTTTGAGCACCACGACATATGTTTAAACTGATAGGTAAGAACATAATCACACTTTTACGCTAAAAAATTGCTTAACTGGCCCTATGAATTCCCCCTTTTTATCCAATTAGAATACAGTGGCAAATGTAAATCCTGATCAGCAGGCTTCTCAGAAGTCAGCCAATCAAGATATGTAGTTTGTTCAAAACATTATGTATCCTTGTTTTGCATGGTTTAGGTTAGTAAGTCTACTGTAGTAAAAAAAGATCATTCTTCTTTATCATTAATGTACATGTGCAAATAAAATATCACAAGGTCTACTTTTGAGTAAAATAATAGATATAGATTCGAATGATTTTGATAAAATGTTTAATGTATGTAGGCATTTAACATTTTTGACAATTTTTTAAAGAAAAAATAATTTTATACCAGTTAGAATGGCCACAGGGAAGTTTTAATGTACGAACTAGCCTACGATTATTCAGAAATCAGCATGCATGGCCACAGCAGGCTTAGCTTGTTTTTATCAGTGGAAGGACTTTTGTAATCAATTTTGAACCTGGGAATAAAATCTATCATTATGACATCAACTGATCATCTTTAATTATGTGGGCCTCAACGCGTGAAAACCTGTCTTAGAAGGTTTGCGAACAACAAACACGCAGACCAGCCTGCGCATCCGCGCAGACTGATCAGCGCCTTTGTCATTCGCGTTTTGGAAAGGATCAATTCTAAACTTGCTACAAGCGAAATTTTGATTTTCTCTAGATAGTCTATGTAGCTGAGGCGACTTGTCTGAAACCTTGAAGACAGGATTTGTCCCATCGAGGCCCATTTATGGTTTAACATTACATTCAATACTTTCACGACCATTTGACACCGGTTAAGTAAGGGGCCTAAAAGTGACGTGAGGTTGTGGTATTTTTGCACATACGTAAAGTCACTCTTTAAGCATGCATACACATATACCTATTGTGCCAGAGACATATTCTAATGTCTGAGCCTTATATCACTGCAATAATATATGAACAGCGACATGTGATTTTCAACAATGTGGCAATTTGACACGTGTGAACTCAGACCAGCCTGTACACCCTTCTTTTAGGCTTAGAAACTCCAAATGCTATTAGGTCAGTAGCTTAACATTCATAGAATATTCAAGCGACTAGCAATGGCTCTGATCAGACTGCGGGTATGCGCATGCTGGTCTGATCCTTTGCTGGTCGCACATACCACATTGTTGGACTACTCATGCCATGGCTCATATGTATACCAGCAGAAACGGACCAGATGAGACCGCCCTAATACCAACTAAGGACCTTCACAAAGAAGCATTTACAATAAATTAGAGTAAATACCAAATTTAACCTTTTTGCAGAGCTATTTTCTTGTCCTTCACAGGCACGAATTCCATTTCTTCTTTCGTTTCTAGGTTCTCTAGTGCTGCTTTGCTATCTAGATGGTGACTGCATTAAAAAGTAAGATTTATTTCAGCTGCGCCAATTTGCCCTAACACATTAAGGTATATAAGCTCTAAAAGGTAAAACAATATTTCACAGGAGGAAATTAAAATTTGTTTCGCATCAATAACAAAAGAAACCTGTTTAAGTTAGTAAGTTTTAGTTAGTCTTTTTTATCTTCATATTCTGCAGTTATCGTATGTGTCATGGTTACGTGAGTTATTTTATCTGAAAGACCAAGTACATAACTTAACAATTGCATTATTAAACTGTGAACGCATCATCAAGAAATTTGTGCACAAGGCCATTGATGATCAGAAAATAAGCCTTTTAAACGTGAATCCGTTATATTTTAGCGATTGTAATTTTGACATTGGCGTAAATAACTTGCTTTTTGTAGCCATGCTTTGAACTCATTGTTTAAAAGGCACAATTTAAATTTATTAAAGTAAAGTCATTTTAACTTACAGAAGTTATGACCCTGACTGATTATTCTAGATGCATGCATTTGACAAGGAGTTAAGCATAGTTTTTAAACTTTAACACAATTCTAATACATAGAATATGGTAATCTTATTTATAATCTTATTTAGCTTCTTGAGAACAAGTGTTTTCGTAAGACTCAAAAACTGATTATATTGTTTCTTAACCTTTAATTTGTATTCTGGTGGACGTCCCCATACAGATAAAACAATAAGGATGGTACTGTCCATTATATACTTAAAGGGGCCACATGACGATATTCCAAATTATCATGTGATTCTGTCCCTGAGGATTGTTTTACCTTAATAAACAGTGCAGATCCTGACGAAATGCTGTATTATGTGGCATTTCATCTTGGTCTTCACTGTTAGTCAAAGTATCCATTTAGGGGGTTTCCAGTACACAAAGTGTTAATATATATACATGTATATTCAAATGACATATTACATTGATTTTCCTAAATATAGCTTATACTCAAATATTTAAACCATTGTCTCAGCTTCATTAAATTCATTATTGGTGGAGCTCTTCACAATCAGTCATCTCTAAAGGTGTTTCTCTGTTGTTGTTGTTTATGCATTGTTTGTTGTTGTCCCATTTCGTGTGTGGGTTCAATCTGGGTCTGGGCTGGCGTGCAGTCTGTGATTGTGGTAGTATTTGATCATACTCACTAACTTTTTATTATCAACGGTTTAAACACACAGTAATAAAAATTCCAATTTACAACCAGCTTTTTGCCACCTGGCGGTAAGTAAATCTCTATTGGATGGGCAGGTATAACTTTTTTTTAAATTTTAGCAGTGAACTTTAATCGCTGTGCTCTGTTCAAGTATGGCCTCTTAATGCTAATACAATACGAAGTGTCTAAAATATATCTGATGTAAAGAGAATACACATTTAGTAAAGTGTAACATACATCTCTGTTTTAATCTGTGGAAGCTTCGCACCACTTATCTCCAGGTGTTTAAAATGCTCTCTGAAAAGAAAACATTTCATTTAACCCTTTGTATGAGGATGGGTTTTTCCATCTGATATTATAAAATAAACTAGAGATGGTTCATTGTGATAATTGAAGGTTAACAGGATATAACTTCCAACTAATATTGAATTTTTTATCTGAAGATCGTTTTAATTTTGCAAACAGTACACACCCTGACAAAATGCCCCATCATGCGCATGATGCGGCATTTCAACAGTGTCTTCACTGTTTATATGTAATTGTTTGACAAAGTAACCATTTAGTGGTTAATGCCTAAAAAGGCCTATTCCATTTAGCAATTTTTTATCACCTAGATATTGTCAATTTTCTTATAAATATCTGTTAGTTACAACATTTGTTCTGTACTTATATCACATGATTGAGAAATAGATTTGATATTATATATCGATGTATCTCATCAGTGTCTTCCCCTGAGATGGTGTGAATAGGCTCGCCCATATATAATACGAACCTCAAGATTCCTTTCTTTCACTCGCTGAATATATGAAATTTGTTTCTTAAGTTTACAAAAACTATGTAAGTCAAACTCAAAAACTATTCAAGATAACTATTGTACTTACTTCATTAGAAGTTTTTCATAGTGACGAGTTATGTCCCCTAAATCTGATCTGGTAGCATTCCTTTGCAGTGTTGGTCGTATGTAAGTATCATCTATCAGGTTCATTTGTTCCTACATGTATAAGTACATTCACACATCATTTAACTTGATTTCAAAGGCTGTATCTCAAGCAAACAGTGTTTAGAGAGTTTACATCAATAAAAAACACTGAATAATTTAACTTATATTGTTATTGTTTGGACTAGCTAGGCCAATTGCTAAATGAACAAACCAAAATATTTCTTCTATTTTAATAAGCATTGGGTGTATAAGTATACGTTATAGTTCATACCATTTATAATATAATATGTGTCTTACCAGTGAAGGCACTTTTGTAATTTCACTGTAGCTTCCTGTAATTTTGGAAAAGCTGATTTTCATCAGTATCATTCAAACTCGAAGTATGGTGTAAAATAAACGCGTGCCAACATTTGTCCATTATATTTTGTTAGACATTTGCAATTACGAATGGGTCTACACAATAAATTTCAAGGTCATAAGATGTCTCAGAAATGTTTTAGGTGTAAGTAAGTATGGAAATCACATTATATCTTTGGTGAGTTTAAAAATTACGACATATTGGCGTAATTTAATTGTGGTGATTTCTCAATTTAATGCCCTTCAAAATTATATTCTGATATCGTGGAGGCTACAATTAAAGGTAAAATATGCCCCCAATATGGAGCATATTCTTTTCTATAAGAGAAGCTCCAGACCTTTTAAGACGTAATGCCCTCTACTTTGAAACACACTCTACCGTTCAAAAGTTGCTTTTTGACAATACAGAGGATGCATGTCCATTTATTGCTTATTGTGTGACTGAATTTGAAATTATTTGTTGCTGTCTCATATTTATTAGATTTTTGTTTTAATAGTCAATAGTGCCAAATTAAAGTACCTGCCAAAATTAGATAAGTGTTTGTGATTATCCAACTTCACAGAGACATATGCATTTTGTGTAAGCTAATCTGGAGCTTCACTTACAAACATCAGTTTTAATTACGTTCAAATATAAACAAACAAATGTTCTGGTATATACCTTGAAATAATGAATCCCAGCCTGTCCAATTATACTCTCTATTCCTGCCAATAGATGATCTGAAACCTGTATGTAATAAACCTAAGTTTTAGTGACTGCTATGTCAGTTGTAAATATTCATTAATAAACATGTATATTTATCGTCCAGGTTCACAGTATAACCATCCATCATAAGTGTGAGAGTGAGATAGAAAAATCCCTCCCAATGATAAGCGTTTGGTATCACGTGGCTTGCCCAGTGATGACTAATGATGATTCAGAGGGACAGATTTTTCTATTCCACTCTCACACAAATAATGGATTTTTTCTTGCTCACCATTAAATACCGCATTTCTTGTATCCAGTGTGCAAGCATTGTGTTTCTATACTCTCTTAAGCCCAAAATGGCTACCGCTCCAATCTAGAATTGTAAGACACTATTTTGGCCACAAAGTGGAGGTTTGTTGATTGGGTTAATGGTGTACACTTAGAAAAATTGATGTATATGGTTATGTTAGTTTCCTTGAGAAATGAACAGCAAACAATTAAATTAAAGTTAACGCTAGATGGGACATTTAATACAAAAAACAATAATGAAAAGAATAACCTCACATGAGTGCAGACATGGGACCCGTAACTTTTTATTATCAACGACCCGTTAGGTTGAAATGAACTAGCAGAAAAGCTAGGACAACAATAATTTTTGGCAGTTGAAGTTTCATTTGATATTCTTGTGCTTATATACTGAAGTATATTTGGTCTTAAGCAGTAACATTAGAAATAGATATGAGCAGCGACATGATATTTCTAACAATGTGGTATGTGCGACCAGCAAATCTTCAGATCAGCCTGCATATGGGTGCAGTCTGATCAGAGCGTTTGCTAGTGACTTGAATATTATATGAGTGTTAAGCTACTCACTGAACATATTTGGAGTTTCTAAGCTTAAAAGGAGGCTGCACAGATTGTCTGAATCTACACTTGTAAAAATGCCACATTGTTGGAAATCACATGTTGCTGCTCAATTATTTTGAATGGGTAGTTAAGTGTATGGGATGGTGGATTTGAGAAAACAAATGTAAGACCTATGATGACCATATAAGAATCTATCATGTGTGTGAAGGTAGGATAGAAAAATTCATCCTGAGGATCACTGTTTGGCATCACGAGGCTTGCTGAGTGATGACAAACAGTTCTCTGGAGGGAACGATTTTTCTAACCTACCTTCACACTCATGATGGATTCTTTTCTTCCTCACCACTTTATTTTTATTTTAAAATAGGCTGAATATGACATGATGCAATTTCACATGATGACGTCACTTTAACAATACAATGGCATCACTTGACGATCATGTGCATGAGTTCCAATACAATCAATGTATGTAGCCCTCACGTGACAGTCTGAGTAAGATAGCATGGGTAAGATAAGATTTTCTATGCCAGGGTGAAATCTCAGATATCCTTATCCAGTGTGCAAGAAATGCACTTTCTTGGGCAAACAAAAAAAACGCTTTCCACATCAATGTCAAAATGTTTTACGACAGAAACTGCTGTGGTTAAGTATGACATTGTGAATGTAATGCAAATTGGTTGCAACATACATTTTGAACATATTTCGAATTTAGCAAGACAACAAAATTACAGAATGGTCCAAATATTATATTGTTATTTGATATGATCTATATTTATTTGATCCTGTTTTGTTATTGGATAGAGTGTTGTACATGCATCTCTATCATTTAAGAAGTCTACAAAGAGAAAATGCTTACATGTACAGTTAATTCCTGGTTTAGACTGATGTATTTGGTTTGTTCTTCAAGTTTAACGCTAAGCAGCTGCACCAACCACTTTACAGTGCCACCCTATTTAGAAATATAAAGTTAATAAAGGTCACTTATTAACCCTTTGTATACTAATGCATACTTCCATCTAGTTAATTACAACAACATTGGGATGGTCTAATATGCATTTTTATGGATCTCAGGTTAACTTTTTTTAAATGCATTTCTTGAGATCATTTTACCGTGACAAACAGTGTAGACCCTGATTAAATGCAGCATTATGCTGCATTTTATCTGGGTAGTTATTGTTTGCCAAATAACTGTTAAGGGGTTTCTTGTATTCAAAGGGCTTAAAGTCAAATATTGAAAAAAATGTTATGCACTATCCATAGGTACTTGTATATTATTTATCAATGAAAGTATATACAAACATCTCAGATAGAGTATTCTATAGTATCTTACTGTGCGTACAGGAATTCAGTGAACAACGCTTTTTTGCGTTTATTTCGTTATGTGCGGACTGATCGCACAACGACCATCAAAATTTGATGCATCTTTACACCGCCTAATTGGTGATATTTTTGTCGTTACAAAATGTATTGTCAAATGGGCTGTGATATGATGGAAATAGTTCTCATTTGAGCATCTGCATTTTTTAATTTACCCTAAATGCACCTTTGTACGGATCACTGCCTTTAGTTAACTATCGATGAATAATTATATAGTTTTATAAGACGAAGTAACTTGTCTTATCATATCAAAATAGTTGCATCAAATGCAATTTATGGCCATAGTTTGGGCTCACAGAATTTTGGCATACGATAAAATATTGAGGCCTTAAGCCAAATGGGTACCCGACTACTTGTTCCTATAAAATGAATCTCTGTGTTCCCCTGTTCCTCAATTTAAAATCTTGATTTTCTGTGTTCCCTTCTTATCTGATCATCAGATTTTAAACAGTTTCCAACTTGTTTTATTAAATAAATTGAACTTTCTATTTGTTTATTCCAAATACTGTTTTGTTGACACCAGACAATGCAAAATATGCATGCCAAAACGTACCTCCGGCAAATTATAAATGGTAAGAGAAAATAATCACAGGGCTCACCGGTTAGGTGTGATTCAAGTGAAAAAGGACTCATCCAATAAAAATAATGCTGGGTCGAAAGGAGAAACAAGTGATGGGGTGGTAATGTAAATTTTCATGCGAAGTGCATTATTGGCTATAAATAATGCACCAGTCATTTGTAACCACTGCTTCACCCCAGCCCCTGAGCAGAACAGGGATATCCATGGCCTGGTAAATGTGTTGTGTTTTTACTTTTACATTGCCTCCACAATGCGGAGGAAATGTAGGGGTTTGAAAGACCTAGACAAACATGACAGTGCAGTATAATAACAGACTGCGGGGAGAACTGTCATGGTTTTGCCAGCTAGCTGTCCCCACAGTTTGTTGGTTACTATGGGGAACTGCAGACACAAAGTCACTGTCCTCGACATTCCTCTGGCTGGTGCGTGGTCACAAATGACTTGTGCATAAAGGCGAAAAAAATACACGCACCAGTCATTTGTAATCACGCCCCAGCCAGGCAAATGCGCTGTTAGTACAGTGTCATACTAGGGACCCGAAGCCAGAAAATCAAAGTCCCCGCCGTTCCTTGGCTCTGTGGGCCGTAGTTACGAATGACTTGTGTATTAGACGATGCAGAGCGCAATCAAATAATGTGACTCCCGTTAATATATCTGATGAACAGCCTCCTCGTCATTTTTTAATATTATTATCTGTTGCACTTGTAATATGTGTCCTAGAGCTCTCGAGCAAGCAACACAGGCCACGACGTGAGAAAACCTGTGTTCTGGGTTTCCGACAAAGCAATTTTTAAACCAGTCCCTTCAGCTAAACAGGTTACACATGTAGCTAGAAATTGAAATTTCTCTTGATATGATTCATCTAAAAATGCAGACAACAAAGTTGCTGATGAGACTGCGCGGATGCACAGGCTGTCTGCGCCTTTATTGTTACAATCACCAATGACAGGTTTTTGCAGTCGCGGTCCAATTGCTATCCATGAACGCTTAGAAAACATGGGAAATATGATAACTCAGCCATAATTGTAATTTGCGCAGTCTCTTCAACGCATGCAGTGTGTATGAAGACACATCTAGAGTTATCCTGCTGGTGACTGTTTTCTATAAAATACAACCTGATATACGAAAGTAAACATGGTTATCATTGAACTGTATAAACCACGTGCTATACATATGAAATATATTGAGGGAAAATAAGGAATTTTCTAAATCGAAAACGACTAAGTTATTCTATTTCACAAGTTCTCCAGACTTATTTTCCTATCATAAATATTCAAATATGCAATTGTATATAAGGCGGTAATTTATTATATGTATGTGCAAAATTTTAGTCCAAAATTTTATCATTAAAGACATTTTAAAAAAGAAAACGTTGTTCACTGAATTTCTGTATGGACTATAATAATATTCGTACTAATCCTTTGGTTTGACACAAACCAAACAGTTAATTACTTATTAAAATTGATTAAAGATCATACCCTTAAATGTTACCAACAGGAAAGGAATAGTGTTTAAAAGCATCAGTCACTTGTGCCAAACATTCAGTTTCATTTGTTGATTGATACTCCCATTGTGGAATTCTGTAATTGTTCTATGTTTTGTTGTGCGTTACTTTGTGTCCATTTTAGTTTTGCAATCTTCTTGATGGGGAAAAGAGAGCTGGTTGCTTTGTTTTGTGCGTCTTCCTGGTTGTTACGATGCAGAATGGCTGGAATAACAGAATCAGCAATGGTTGCGTATACGCACAAATACGCAGAGGTTTAGGTATGCACCTGGTCACCTATTCGAACCATGATACGGTACTCTTTCTATTGATAGTCCCAATAAAAGGTCGGTTTGTCTGAGATGGAATTCATTGTGTCTATATTTATCAACGCTTGCACGATTTCCTTACTCTTCTTGAATATCTCGGAAATCTTGTGCGTTTTTCAATATATAAAGGATGGAATTTCCCATTCTTGTTAGGGGACATTTTAAACATACCGTTGAAAGGTTCGATATAGAGACGCTATTCATTATTATAAAAGGTACGTGAAGTTATATATATTGTTACTGTGTTGAAATTGTACATGACAGGGCGATGGCGATTCGTGTAATTGCATTGAATCGTGATGTCTCTAGCATGTCACATTGTATTAAAATAATAAGTCACTCGTTTTCTATTTTGTCGTCTGTTGAATCGGCCAGCATTCCGTGTATGAGTTCTTTCGGGTGTTATCAATAACGTCCCGTTTTTTCGGTGAAAATAGCGATTGTTACTCACTTGCGTATGAAGCTACGCACATGCGTATTGCCTAAAAATCTGCTGGGACCATTCTTGCGGCTATAGTAAAAGCTGTCCGGATGGACTCGTCAGGTTATTTCGGACAAAAGTAGTCACAGGCCATGTCGGGCCTGCACCTAAAACTATAATGGTATGCTGAAAGATTTACCAGGGACCGATAGGTGAAAAACAATTTTAGCAGCTAGATTTTAAATTGTTGTGATTTTATATGGCGTTGTTGGAAAGACGATTTAACTGCCAGTGATAATCCACTTTCTGTAGCGACCTGTATGTGTCACCTCGAGTTATATCTGACGCATATAAGAATAAGGGTTAGGTGCATACACTACAACACACTTACATAAATAAGGTGATAGCTGACATGTATGTTTAGAGATTAGGTAGTTGTAATGTTACACCAAAGTAAATGTAAAATATTTTTGTTACACCAAAGTAAATGTAAAAATATTTGTTACACCAAAATAAATGTAAGAAAGCATTGTACGGTTTTACACACATAAAACAGCAGAATGTAATCTCTCAATATTGATGTAAATATTTTTTGCCGAGAGGTCATAATTAGTTGTTTACAACTGATACGTTATACATGTACGAAATTAGTGCGTGGGCAGCGTGATGTCCGACGTAAACGTCCAAACGTTACGTCGGCACCACACTGTTCAACCTTTTTCCTGGAATTTTAAGACAATTGGTATCAGTATTTGTAAACCTCGAAACTATCTAGATAACGTGACCTTGAAGGGAAAAAGGGCCACTGGATCTTGATGTTTCGGCTGCGAAAGCGTCTCAACCAGGGTGACGTTACGACAGTGTATAGAAAAGTTTGTTACGTATGGGTTTGTTCGTTTGGCATAAGAGGTATTGTTTAGCGCTGACATAGGCCAGTCACTAAAAATACTTCTCTATTATTTAATTTTAAGTGTGGATATTTAGAAGAGCCGATCCATCCTAACCGCATGGGAGCCGTTAGCCATACACCCACAGGTGAGGGCTAATCGCGCGTTTATAGGGTTAGGATGTAATTTAAAAGAGTATGACCACTGAAATTATTTCTATTTTTGTGAACTTCGAACGAACAACCCCATTATTGACGCAAAAGAGTGATTCTGAGATTCTAAATATAGATTGTTTTTTGCAGAATCGTCTCTTGTGTCCCCTCCTACGTTGGAGGCTGAATGTTGGTGAGCCGTATGATTATAACCTGAGGGCACATATTAGCTGTCCCCCTCAGGCCACGACCAGCGTGGATCAAGGCCCAATCGTTACCACGTAGCACAATCGAATGGGAAGCCAACCGGCTTGAATTGTTATATGTGAATCTGACACCCCATCGTGGGGATATGATCAGGAAGAACTACTTATATTAATCCTGACGTCGTGAACGACGATCAGCAGTACGCGTAAGAAATATTACGTGAAACCAGTGACGACCAAAGTACAGGCTCGATCACCTCAGCGCCGATGGTCTGAAGTAGACACACGTGCAGCTTAGAAGACATAGTGTTCGCGAGACGCGTATAATCTCGAGATTTCTCGTCAATACGAGAACTGAAATATTAAAGGGCCCAATTTTTTTTTTTTTTATGAGAACTTAAGCTATATGTTAATCATATTCTTTACGTCTCTTATTTCTGACTAGTTGACGTACATCTAGAACAGGACAGTCCAAGATTGGTTCTATTGAAATGATCTTGGAGTGGCAACTTGCTCTAGTATAGGATGGTCAATTAGCCAGAAATAACAGCGTAGGTGGTGTCATTGTATATTAATGTGTTGTTGATGTTTTCTTAGTACATAAAGTACTGAAAAGTTTTTGCTAGTTGTGTGCATTATTTTTCCCTGGTAGCATCGTCATCGCATAAAGGAATTTTCCAATAAGATTTCCCCTCTTCCTTCCTGACTGGCTTTATGTCATAACAATGGTGTCAGAAGTGGGATTTTTGAGGTTTTATTGGCAAATTTCTCTGCTGTGACGTTGCTACGGGCGCACACTAGTAGTTTTTCTTTACAAGAAAGGTTGTGAGTGTCAACACACAGTACTGATTGCATGCGTTCCCCTGTGATGAAGTGCGACACATGTAAATAAGTCATCACATAACATTCTATGAGGACCCATACTTTCTTGTTCTGTGGATTGCCAGTAGGGTATAAAACCCAAGGAAAATTTGTCAGAGTTTAATTATTAGACTTGTCCACCTTTATTTTACCCATATCATTGTGTATTGGCTTATGCCCTGTATTCCTATTAATTAAGGATACTGATGTGGAAAATTTCATATCGTGTGAGGGTACTAATAATTTAAATCACCTCAGTGACGTCATAGTGTGTGACGCCACTCAACTGATTTCTATTATTAGAAGAAGTCCATAGAAAGATTATTTTAGTCAATTATTATGTCTTGCTATGACAAGTGACTGTTGACTTGACTGTAACGCGTTTATATTAATATCGCGTAGGTATACATTTCTTGACATAAATGCGAAAAAATGAATGACGTTTTTTAGTCAAATACGTTCAGTGAAGGCCTATTTAAAGTTGATATATTTCCTAGGCACCTTTCCGTGGTGATCTCTTATACGTTGTACTTTACGTTACTCATATGTAACGTCATTAAATCCCTAGTAAAATTATTAGTTTACCAGCGCGAACGTTGGTTAGCCCATACCTATCTAAAAGGGACAAAGCGACCCTTATTTATTTTCAACAGTATAGTTGACTTATACCATTCCCAACAATAGGCTAAAATGGATAAACATATTTCATTAGCACGGGAATTAGGATATGAAGGGCAAGAACTAAGGGATTATCTTAAGATGCAACAAGATTTAGAAAAGGAGGAAAGGTTGGCCCAAAGGGAATATGAAAAAGAGAAAAGGGAGGCCGAGCAAAAGGATAAAGAAAGCGAGCAAAAAGATAAGTATCGGGAATTGGAAAAAATAATGATTGAGGCGGAAAAAATGAAAATTGAGGCCGCGCGCAAGGATAAGGAAATGGAAATGGAAAAAGAAATTGCGAAAAAAAAATTGAGGCCGAAGTGGAACTCAAAAAAATCGAGGCCGAGACCACTTCACATCCCTGGGGACCCAAAGAGAAAAGTTCAAATCCTAGGAGTCCCAAGCTTCATACTTTGACGAACATACGGATAAGATGGATAGCTATTTAACTAGGTTCGAAAGTTATGCTTTGTCAAATAAATGGGACCCGTCCATGTGGGCATCATACTTAAGTGCCTTATTAAAGGGACGCGCTTTGGAAGTCTTCGTTAGGCTTTCCAGAGATGACCAGTCGGATTATGGTCAGATTAAGGAGGCTCTGCTTACTAATTTTGACCTCACCGAACGATCTTTTCGTAAGAAATTTAGGGATTGTAGGCCCGAGAAAGCCAAAACTTTCAGACAATTTAGCGGTAGGCTAGCGAGCTACCTTGATAAATGGCTAGGTTTGGCTAAGGTCGAAAAGACCTACGAGGCAGTTTGTGATTTTTTGGCCCGAGACCAGTTCCTTGACTGCTGCAGTCATGAGCTCTATTTGTATCTCAAACCTAAGACGTTTAAGGTCCTGGGTGAGTTAGCCCATGAGGCGGATTTGTTCGCCGATGCAAGGGGTGGAGTTCCCGGATGCGTCGCAAAAGGGCATCGTGAGACTTAGAGTCAAGTTCCGCATAATTATGGAAATCAGGTCGATCGAAAATCAAATATTTCTTGTAAGATTTGTGGTAAAGCCCATCAAACACACAATTGTTGGCACAACAAGAGCAAGAGGGTGTCGGCAGGTACGGAAATAGCATCAAGTGCTGAATTTAATTCTCCAAATCAAGGGGAAAAATGGCAAAATAGGGGTCACAATTGGAATCGAGGCCATAATAATTACCGTTGGAATCAGTCAGCTCCCGGTAGGAATTCCAATAGGAACTATAATAATGATAAAGTCGACCATCAGGTCAACTTTTGTAAAGTAAAGGGAGAACAAAGTACAGATAAGGGAGTGCATAGCGTGTATCATGCTAAAATGCACGACCCAATTGATAATTATAAGGAGAATCCCCATAAGGATAGCAAGGGTACTTGCTATTTTTTAAGATCTAGATTACCGACAACGGTAGGTACCGTAAATGGGAAGGAGGTCAGAGTTTTGAGAGATACGGGTTGTACCGGTGTAGTGGTTAGAAGGGACTTAGTATCCGATGAGCAAATGTTAGGGAAAGAGTTAGATGTTACTCTTATTAATGAGTCCAAACTGAAATACCCAGTGGCGCGTATTAGCGTGGAGTGTCCATTTTTTAATGGCACTACAGAAGCCTTATGCATGGAGGATACTTTGTATGATCTAGTTATAGGGAACATCGACGGATCGAAATTGCCAGATATGTCACATTTCGCAGCGAGCGTAGTAACTAGGTCACAAGCGAAAAAAGACGAGCCTACATATAAAAAATTTAAAGTCCCAGATCAGATTATCAATAGTGATAGGAATGCAATCGAGTTGGATCAGGCTTCAGATCCAAAGCTCTCGAATATACGGAAGCGAGTAGAGTTAGGCAACGTGACCGTGAGTCGGGGAATACACCGCGGAGAGACAAAGTTCATAATGAAGAAGGGGTTAATCTATCGGCAGTTTACTTTGCGTGGTAAAACTACTTTGCAGCTGGTTGTACCTTCGAGTCTGACTGATAGGGTTATGACTTTGGCCCATGAATCGCTAATGGCAGGCCATTTAGGCATTCGAAAGACGATCGATCGGGTAGTGGCAGAATTTTTTTGGCCAGGCGTTTGCGGCGACGTGACACGTTTTTGCAAATCCTGCGACATATGTCAAAGGACCATTAAAAAAGGCAGGGTAGCAAAGGTGCCTTTAGGTCGGCTACCATTAATCGATACTCCTTTTAAGCGTGTAGCAGTAGATATTGTAGGACCAATTGAGCCCCGATCGAACAACCGATCAAGATACATTTTAACAATAATGGATTACGCGACGCATTATCCTGAGGCCATTGCATTACCTAGTATCGAGACCGAGCGCGTAGCAGAAGCATTAGTCGAGATGTTTAGTAGGTTTGGCGTACCCAATGAAATGTTAACGGACTGTGGATCACAATTCACGTCTGAAATTATGAAGGAAGTAGCAAGATTGCTATCATTACAGCAGCTGACTACGTCAGCATTTCATGCTCAATGTAATGGTTTAGTAGAGCGATCACACGCGACGCTCAAACAAATGTTGCGAAGAATGTGCGCTGAACGCCCTAAGGATTGGGATAGGTATCTTCCTGCACTCTTAATTGCAGTTAGGGAAGTACCTCAGGAGTCTTTAGGATTTTCGCCGTTTGAATTACTGTATGGACGAAACGTATGCGGTCTGATGGCAATTTTAAGAGAATTATGGACAGACGAAGTGGAAGATGAAGAGGTTCGCTCAACCTATGATTACGTGATAAATTTACAAAAACGTCTCGAGCATACTTGCGAGTTGGCAATGAAAAATTTACAAAAAGTGCAAGGAAAACAAAAGTTGTATTACGATCGACGAGCGAAACCTCGTTCTTTCAAAGTGGGAGATAAAGTTCTTTTATTACTCCCCATCGATAGTAATAAGCTATTACTACAATGGCAGGGACCGTTCGAGATAGTAGAAGTGTTGAACCGTGTTGACTACCGTGTAAACGTAAACGGTTACATCCATACATATCACGCCAATATTTTGAGGCTCTATGTTGAATGGAAAACTGAAGCATCTCACTGCTTATTATCCGCCGAAGCGAGTATGCCGTTAAGCGAAGATGATCACGACGATAGTGATGAGTAATCACTTGAGGACTGTACATTTCCTTCTAATAAGGAAATTGAGACATATCGAGATGTTAGTATCTCGGACGAACTTACAGACGAACAGAAAAAAGAGGTCAAAGAATTACTGGCCAAATACCCAGATGTACTGACCAGTATACCAGGCAAGACCAGTTATTGGAGCATGATATCAAATTATCAACTGCAGAACCTGTTAGGTCTAAGGGTTACCCTTTACCATATAAAACCAGAGAGATAATGGAATCTGAAATAGATGAGATGATTGAGCTAGGCGTGATCGAACCTTCGATCTCTCCTTACTCTTCGCCCATTGTGTTAGTTCCAAAAAAAGATGGGTCGGTTAGATTCTGTATTGACTTCCGCAAGCTTAATAAGGTTACGGAATTCGATGCGGAACCTATGCCAAATATGGAGGAAGTTATTAATAGAATGTCAGGGCATAGGTTCTATTCGCAAATGGATTTATGTAAAGGTTACTGGCAATTAGGCCTCAGCAAAAGGTCAAGGCCATATACAGCCTTTGAAACACCTAGGGGATTATTCCAGTTTAAAACCATGCCTTTCGGTTTAGTTAATGCGGGGGCCTCTTTTTGTCGTCTCATACGCATAGTATTGCAAGGTCTGAGAAATGTCGATAGTTTCGTCGATCACATGTGGATTTTCATGGAAACTTGGGAAAAACATTTAAAATCCATAAAAGCCACCTTAGATAGATTGCGAGCTGCTAAACTTACCGCAAAACCCTCTAAGTGTAAAATAGGGTACAGTGAAATTGAATGCCTAGGCCATAATATTCAAGACCAAACATTAAGGGCCAAAGATGACAAGATACAGGCTGTTAAAGATGCACAAAGGCCCGTTACTTAGAAACAAGTCCGAGGTTTTTTGGGTTTAGCTGGGTTCTATCGGAAATTCATCCCCAATTTCTCTGAAATTGCAGCACCTTTAACCGATCTAACGAAGAAAGATCGCCCAAACCGAATTGAGGACTGGCTAAGTCATCACGAAAGGGCTTTTCAAACGTTGAAAAGTCGTCTTACATCCTCCCCTATTCTGAGATTGCCTGTCTTTAATGAAGGGAAACCATTCATACTTAGGTCAGATGCGTCCGACATAGGAATCGGAGCTGTACTGCTGCAAGAATTTGAGGGGGAAGGTAAATTGCCAATTGCCTACGCTAGTAAGAAGTTGTTACCCCGGGAAAGAAATTACTCTGTAATTGAGAAAGAATGCTTAGCAATTATTTGGGCAATTGAAAAGTTCAGGAAATATCTCTTTGGGGAAGAATTTATCCTGGAATGTGATCACAAACCCCTATCATTCATGCAGACTGCTAAGGCATTGAATCCCAGAATTATGCGTTGGGCATTAAAGCTCCAACAATACAGATTTAGGATTGTGGCAATCGGAGGACAAGACAATGTGGGGGCAGACTTTCTTTCCAGGTAGTCCGCCATTTAAGTCGTACGTGTATATATGTTGTATTATATATTTATTCTGTATTATTCCTTCTTTTCTACATCGTGTATGGTAAGAAAAAGTCATTCCTTTTTCTCCAAAAAGGAAGGGCCTTTGTTACGATGCAGAATGGCTGGAATAACAGAATCAGCGATGGTTGCGTATACGCACAAATACGCAGAGGTTTAGGTATGCACCTGGTCACCTATTCGAACCATGATATGGTACTCTTTCTATTGATAGTCCCAATAAAAGGTTGGTTTGTCTGAGATGGAATTCATTGTGTCTATATTTATCAACGCTTGCACGATTTCCTTACTCTTCTTGAATATCTCGGAAATCTTGTGCGTTTTTCAATATATAAAGGATGGAATTTCCCATTCTTGTTAGGGGACATTTTAAACATACCGTTGAAAGGTTCGATATAGAGACGCTATTCATTATTATAAAAGGTACGTGAAGTTATATATATTGTAACTGTGTTGAAATTGTACATGACAGGGCGATGGCGATTCGTGTAATTGCATTGAATCGTGATGTCTCTAGCATGTCACATTGTATTGAAATAATAAGTCACTCGTTTTCTATTTTGTCGTCTGTTGAATCGGCCAGCATTCCGTGTATGAGTTCTTTCGGGTGTTATCAATAACGTCCCGTTTTTTCGGTGAAAATAGCGATTGTTACGCACTTGCGTATGAAGCTATGCACATGCGTATTGCCTAAAAATCTGCTGGGACCATTCTTGCGGCTATAGTAAAAGCTGTCCGGATGGACTCGTCGGGTTATTTCGGACAAAAGTAGTCACAGGCCATGTCGGGCCTGCACCTAAAACTATAATGGTATGCTGAAAGATTTACCAGGGACCGATAGGTGAAAAACAATTTTAGCAGCTAGATTTTAAATTGTTGTGATTTTATATGGCGTTGTTGGAAAGAAGATTTAACTGCCAGTGATAATCGACTTTCTGTAGCGACCTGTATGTGTCACCTCGAGTTACATCTGACGCATATAAGAATAAAGGTTAGGTGCATACACTACAACACACTTACATAAATAAGGTGATAGCTGACATGTATGTTTAGAGATTAGGTAGGTGTAATGTTACACCAAAGTAAATGTAAAATATTTTTGTTACACCAAAGTAAATGTAAAAATATTTGTTACACCAAAATAAATGTAAGAAAACATTGTATGGTTTTACACACATAAAACAGCAGAATGTAGTCTCTCAATATTGATGTAAATATTTTTTGCCAAGAGGTCATAATTAGTTGTTTACAACTGATACGTTATACATGTACGAAATTAGTGCGTGGGCATCGTGATGTCCGACGTAAACGTCCAAACGTTACGTCGGCACCACACTGTTCAACCTTTTTCCTGGAATTTTAAGAGAATTGGTATCAGTATTTGTAAACCTCGAAAATATCTAGATAACGTGACCATGAAGGGAAAAAGGGCCACGGGATCTTGATGTTTCGGCTGCGATAGCGTCTCAACCAGGGTGACGTTACGACAGTGTATAGAAAAGTTTGTTACGTATGGGTTTGTTCGTTTGGCATAAGAGGTATTGTTTAGCGCTGACATAGGCCAGTCACTAAAAATACTTCTCTATTATATAATTTTAAGTGTGGATATTTAGAAGAGCCGATCCATCCTAACCGCATGGGAGCCGTTAGCCATACACACACAGGTGAGGGCTAATCGCGCGTTTATAGGGTTAGGATGTAATTTAAAAGAGTAAGACCACTGAAATTATTTCTATTTTTGTGAACTTCGAACGAACAACCCCATTATTGACGCAAAAGAGTGATTCTGAGATTCTAAATATAGATTGTTTTTTGCAGAATCGTCTCTTGTGTCCCCTCCTACGTTGGAGGCTGAATGTTGGTGAGCCGTATGATTATAACCTGAGGGCACATATTAGCTGTCCCCCTCAGGCCACGACCAGCGTGGATCAAGGCCCAATCGTTACCGCGTAGCACAATCGAATGGGAAGCCAACCGGCTTGAATTGTTATATGTGAATCTGACACCCCATCGTGGGGATATGATCAGGAAGAACTACTTATATTAATCCTGACGTCGTGAACGACGATCAGCAGTACGCGTAAGAAATATTACGTGAAACCAGTGACGACCAAAGTACAGGCTCGATCACCTCAGCGCCGATGGTCTGAAGTAGACACACGTGCAGCTTAGAAGACATAGTGTTCGCGAGACGCGTATAATCTCGAGATTTCTCGTCAATACGAGAACTGAAAAATTAAAGGGCCCAATTTTTTTTTTTTTATGAGAACTTAAGCTATATGTTAATCATATTCTTTACGTCTCTTATTTCTGACTAGTTGACGTACATCTAGAACAGGACAGTCCAAGATTGGTTCTATTGAAATGATCTTGGAGTGGCAACTTGCTCTAGTATAGGATGGTCAATTAGCCAGAAATAACAGCGCAGGTGGTGTCATTGTATATTAATGTGTTGTTGATGTTTTCTTAGTACATAAAGTACTGAAAAGTTTTTGCTAGTTGTGTGCATTATTTTCCCTGGTAGCATCGTCATCGCATAAAGGAATTTTCCAATAAGATTTCACCTCTTCCTTCCTGACCGGCTTTATGTCGTAACACTGGTGTCTCGTAATTGTTGTGTGGCTGTTCCTCACAATGCCATGGGGTTGTCTGCAGTTTGTGATTGTGGTATTTCCTGATCATACTCACTTACTTTATTTATTATTATATAATTATACGTGTCTTAGATGATTGCAATATATAAGCATCATATACCTTAACAAAATAGTATGTTCAAGTAAGTGATTCTAAATCGTTAATCAAAACATTACAATCATATCAGTTCTTTGTGACCATGCATGATCATGCACACCTAATTAGTTTTTTATATGTTTTAGTGCACTAAGTAAGCACGTGTAACATGTTGCCAGTAATTTCAATGCAATCTGCTTTATGTAGGGTTAATCATGTATTGCATCAATTGATTCTGATATAGGCGCCAAGGGGTATTAGCTCACTTCTTGCACATTGTTTTTACAATGTTTTTTTTAATTGTTCTATGTTTTGTTGTACGTTACTTTATGTCAATTGTAGTGCTGCAATCATCATGATGGGGAAGAGAGAGCTGGTTACTTTGCTTAATTTGTCTTCCTGGTGTCTCATGATGGTTGAGTGGTTCTTCCTCGAGGTGCCATGGGGTTGTCTGCGGTTTGTGATTGTGGTATTTCCTGATCATACTCACTTACTATTTTTGATTTCAAACAGGTTCATATACTTTGGTGGACTATAGGAATCCATCTTGCGTGTGAGGGGGTGAATAGAAGAATTGGACCTGAGGATCACCATTTTGCATCAGGAGGCCCGCCAAGTAATGAAAAATGGCAATCCAAAGAAATGGAGTTATCTATCCAGCCTCCTCAAACTAATGGATTAGTTTTCTTGCCCCAAATTCTGAATGCCACATTTTTATTTTAAATAAACTCGTAGATTTTCCAGAAATCTCTGACATGCCACATTACATTATTAACATAACAATGAAGTCACATGACGACCATGTGCGCGGCTTCCAATACTACCAATGAACTGCCCACACAGGAAAACTGGGTTAGAGACCATGGTATAAGAATCTATCAAATTCTAATTTAATTTCTCAGATACGCTTATCCATCATGAAAGAAAAATTATCTCCCCCAGCTTCTGATTTAAGCAGAACATTTGCCATGTAATAGAAAAAGTATAAATAAACCCAGTGTTATATGTGCATGCGCGGATCCAGAAAGTTTTGTCAGATGGGATCCAACTTTGACATTTTTTAATTTAGTCGCTTTTATTTAGATGATGGCCTAACATTGAATGGTGGATTGGTAGCTTCATGATTTTTCAAAGGATCATAGCCAGTATTGCTAAGAAACCCTATATTGTTGTGAATTTTCAGGGGTATTCCAGATCCCCTGCCCCCCCCCCACTCCTTTTGGATCCGCGCATGATATGGGCTTTGACACGAGAAAACATGTCTTCAGGATTTGATAAAAACTAAAGCCCATACCAGCCTGTGCATCCACGCAGACTAAGCAGCGCATTTCTTATTCGTGTTTTGAAGATTACAATATCTTTGCTTGGCACAGGTGAAATTTCAAATTTCTAGCAAGTCCCTGTAGCGGAGAAGACTGGCTTTCTCATGTCGAGGCCCATACTGAATATGACAAGAATATTTTTCAACATTTGTTATTCTTAGAATTAGTACTATTGTTTTTACCCTTAGTTAAATAAATATGTTTTTCCAGACCCTTACATTATTTAGGCCATTTTAGTTATCATTACACAATGAATAAGTTTTTGTAAGTGAGATAATCGCGACAAATGTAAACATAGTGCTGTACGTTAAAGAGGCATGTTGTGACCTATATTTTGCCTATATTTTGCCACAACATACTACAGCACAATCTAATAAAATGGAAAGCAGCACAAACTCTTAAAATCCTAGCTGCAGGAGATATACTTCTGATCTAAAAATCCGGGTTGCAAGCACATCTAGTACATTACGAATGATAAGAATGAATATCTGTCCAACGAAGTCGTCTCAAACTGTTTGAACTCAAATTAGCTTGTCTAAACACACACTCGATCGATTGTTCGAAAATGCACCTTTAAAACATTGGTACTGCTTGAAGAGTTGTTCACGTTTTTTCCTCCAAAATAAGAAAGAGGTCAACGATCAGGAATTGATACTTTCAAGCACCACACCTGACCCAGAATACCAATGGGAAGGTGCAAATAAAGATGAAAGCAAAGTTGCCAACCGTGATTGGATTGACGTTAAGGCATGCAGCCTGTTGCAATTCATTAATGTTATAGCCAATCTGTTTATACTGAGAAATTATTTTAATGAACTGCGCTGAAAATCTATTAGAGCCAACAATCTTCTTCAATTTATATACCAAGTCACCATATAATGCAGCTTCAGAAAGTCCTTGGCACAAGAGAGATATAAGTCCAATTTTGAATTTACATATCAAATCATAGTATCGTCTTTAAAATATAGAAAAAAGGGTGTGGCTAAGTTTATGATACCACATGTAGGCTGCATGGTTTTTAGGTGCAGTATGGTTTTCATTAAAATGCGTGCTGTGGATTTAAAGTATGCTGATACAACATATCAAAGATCACTTTGATAATGCGTTTTTATTAGCCTATATTTTGAATATACCCCCATATCAGCATATTCAAATCAGCAAACCCTTTGCGCTGCATTTTCTTGAAAATATGTTCCATACGTCTTTATCTTTGGCGACTTTCATATTATTAAATAATTATTTAACACTCGGTTTTTAACAAAGTACCTAATAAGTAAAATATGCTTTATTTTGTTGTCCAGTATAGGATCACAAATAGTCATGATATAGCTAAATATTGTGTCATGTGAGGTTCATTCCAAAACAAATATGCATTTATTTGATCAGTAATGATGTGATAAGTATAAGTTATATTTACTTATAACTTACCTGAATAAACACTGTGAAGAAGATGACAAAGAGCGCAGTTGTAACAAACATATTCTTCATGGGGTATTCACTTTCATCTAGTAACGCAACCAGAGAAAAGCATACTGCGCCTCTCAGTCCCCCATAACTCTAGAAGTTTTCAAATAGATAAAAACGTAAATTTAATAAGTTGTCTTGAAATTTTAACAAGCTACATTTATTCAACAGGTCAATGAATAATAGACAACATTATGTTTCTATAGGTCGTGTTATAGATATATTTTATTTCATGATATGAATTCTGGTGTTTACAATACAATGCAATACAACCACGTAGCAACCAATTTAACAATAAATGCCAATGAAACATGTCATTATAAGCTGTCAACGCGCAAAAAAACAGTCTTTTCTATCATTCATTTACATGACAAACTACATGCAAACTTGTTAATCTCTACATGTTCATTTCACTGAAACAATGAAAGTAGCAAAGAATTTGTTTTAAACAAGCTTATGGTGAAAAAAAAACTATCTTGAAGGTACATATTGGAATTGCCTCATAGATTCCAATGTGTCCCAAAGCATATGTACTAAAAATAAGGACAACTTTTTTGAAATTTACACAATGCAAGTAGCATGTCCACAGTATTTGCATTTTTTAAACATCTCAAACTGCCAATCAGTATTAAAATACATGTCAGTACCACATTTTTTTGCATTGGCATGATAGCAATATCTCCAAATTAGATTTCATGAACTATCGTTTTACTAACCTGGTAGTTGCATGCTTGTATGGACATTTTAGATTTTAAAGCGGCTTGCCTAGTGTCTATTTCGAGAGCTCTTTGTGAATTGTGACTGCAAAAGCGTCAAGAGTCTTTGAAAGTCAATAGTTACCCAATGTTTGTTTTAAATTTGAGTAACCTTTGCAGTAGACTCTTTACTTAATTTCAATTTGCATGTTGTTGCTTTTGTTATTAAATTACTATGAAAGAAGATGTTATAATGTTATATTGTTCTTCTTTATTTTGTCTTACAAGTTTTTCCTGATTAATGAATTGAATACGGTCATATAGTTTCGTCTAGCAGTATACAAAAGAATGTTGTTTGCCGAAATTACAGCTTCATCAAATTGAAAATTGTCAAGTCATAGCTAACTATCGAACAGTTCATAGCTATGCACTGGTCGTTGCTTTAAGGGGGTTTATTTTAAGCATCCCAAAATAAAACTTCAGCAAATCGTACAGATCAGGTATAAACTAAGGTCTGCATTTTTGCAATTGTAACATTAATGTTCAACCATATCAATAATTTTAAAAAGTTCTATTTGTTACCCCTTATTAATACAATAGGCGATTCATTAAGATACAAACAACAAGAATGGATTGTTCTATTTGGTTTTTTACGAGGGGCATTTGGAAAGTATTTAGCATGGTCTTTTATCTCAGTAACCGATTTACAAACCTTATCATGTTTGGAATCATTTTAAAGAACTATCTTTCCTCTATGTTATGGCACAATTTCATGAGAATATTATAATGCAGACACGAAAAATATTATTGTGAATACATGTACTGTTTGTATACTGGAAAACGCAAAATTTCAGTGGAAAATATAACATTTTACCTTTTGAAAAGTGTGCAGAACATTAACAATAGTACATGAAATTAGCTACCTTTGTACCATTTGGTAGGCCACAATCTGGTACAGTTATTATACAATTGATGACCGAGTTGGATGTTTCTAATAACTAAATACCAGAACAGCAATACCAAAACCGTCTAAAAAGCAAAGCAATGCGCTAACTTTTTTGACTAAAAATCGCATGTCACAATGCACATATTTTGAAAATATATAACCGACAGTAGTTTAATAATGCCTTTCGTTGGTATTTTTGTCAAGTACACTTTATGCGCTTTGTATTGAAACCAAAGTAAATTTTGCAAACCAGAACAAAGGGAAGGTAACTCTTATAATCTTACCATGGGGCAGAGTACGTTTTGCTATGAGCTGACGTTCTGGTTCATTTTAATTACAAACAGTGGCAAACAAACAAGTAAAAATACCTTGAGAGTAGTTATCAATCAATTTTGTGGTAGTTAACGCGACACCATGAGAACTTCTTATGCCATCGACAAGATGTGAGGGGTTAAGTTACCCCACCCACTTCTTGAAAAGTAGGGGTAGTGTTATAAGGAATAATTTTCTTGAAAACAAAACTAAACAAGCCACATTTTTGCGCGAGGAATGATTTTTATGCATTGTTCGCTGCAAATAAAGCAAAATATACACTCAATAGGCATTTTTCGCGCTCCTGTAGTGACACAATTTATAGTAAAAGTATAAATAAAAATCGAAAAAAGTCCCATTTTTGAAAGTTTACCATTTCTCTATTAGTCAACATTTTCCAAATGTAAAGGTGTTAGTCGTGCAAGCAGTGATCGCATAATATAATTTGATAAAAAATAAGTTGGCACAAAATCGTTAATTTGTCAAATCAAGATCGCAAATAAGGTCCCCAATTTTCCTTCGCTTTTTTCCAAGTATTTTGCTTAAAATTTCCGCCAGTATATAAACTCCTACTCATTTTGAGCATGCGCTGCACGTGCACGGCAAGTTTTTTTTCGACAAAAATTAAACCATCAGGTAGCTGTTGAGTTCTAGTTTCCAAAAATGTATTATTTGATAGCATTTTATCAACGCATTGTGGAGTTATGATGCCATGCTAAGAACTTTCCAAATGACCCTCGTATGAATTAGATTATAATATCCTTTAGATTCAATCATTAAAACATATAAGTGCAAATATAGCCAGCAATGATTCTTACCATCATAAACATTTCGTCATACTTGATTCTTCTCACTCTATCAGTGTCAAGTTTATTTATCATACATGAGAGACTGAACGTAACTGAAATGAAGAATTTAAAGGCAATGCCAGACACCATTTGGGCATCGTCGGGACAAAACCTGTCTTGAAGGTTTCCGACAAAGTGAGATTTAAACCAGCCTGCTCAGCTATAGAGACTAGCTAGAAAAATGTAATTTCGCTTGTCGCAAGCTTAGATATGGTACTTTACAAAAAGCAAATAACAATGGGGCTGATCAGACTGCGGGAATGCGCAGGCTGGTCTGCGCCTGTGTTGTTCGCTAACCCCCCGAAGACAGGTTTTCTCGAGTCGAGGCCCATTTTATCGAATTCATGAGTAAACAAATTCACGAAAATAAGTATGTATTTAAGTAATCAAATGATTATTACATCGAATATGACGACCCCCTTTAATGTTTTTGTTTGGTCATATATGTAATTTGTAGCGTTTGTATGTCCTCTCTTGCAATGCAATTATTGAGATAGTTAAGATAATCATTTGATAGTGGTTTGATGTTAGTAGGCTATAGGTTAAATTATAGGTAGTACAAGTATAACATGTAATAATCTGTTTATTGCCCGAAACATAAAGGCATAACTTAGCAATACATTGTTAAAACTCTAGTATTTTGCTTAAACCCTAATAGGTGTTTATAAAATTTGGCCTGAAAGCAATTTTTAATTTAAGGTTTACTATCAATTTTCAATTAATAAGATAATTTAGTATCAAATGATTGGTTTACTATTTATATAAGATACATGTATACATAATATAAAGAGGTATAGAATAGTATAACCCATATAGGCCTAGCGTCCTTTTTTGTGGGGCATAGGCCAACAGTACATACCCTAATGCAGCGTCTGATCAGGGTCTCCGTTGTTTGCTTACAGAATGTCCTATCAGAATTTGAAAAAAAAGAGTAATATGACACAACAATCCTTAAGCTGGAAATAGACTGGTCCAAATGATATGACTGGGAAATTCAATTCGGCTAAAATGGTTTAAGTATTAGTGAATATGAAAAAAGTAGGGTAAAGTCGGGTAAATTCGGACATCAGGTAAATTCGGACACTCATTTGCAAACAGCTCCTTATGAGCAGTCTCATCAGGATTTTCACTGTTTGCTTAGTTAAATTATTTTTATTGAAAAATGAAACAGACAAGGTCGCTGTCCAAATTTAGCCGTCTGTCTGAATAAACCCAACTTTACCCTACTGACTTACTTATAAATCTGTAGACGATACACAAAACAAGCGTCCAGATTGTGAACCATGTTACCCACACGTGAAAAGACTTCCAAGTGATCAATCCCAGAAATAGAAAGATGATTATTTCACATGTAGTTCTGAAAAACAACATTGATGGAAAAGAAAAATAACATTTACTTAATAATTAAGCTATAGCGTGGTGTTTCATGTTGATCCTGATTTAGAGACATAGTACTTTTAGAAAAAGATGGTTTGCCTTATTTTGATTCTTTGGGCATACCTAACATGTTAGTTTATCAGATGACGTCGTATATGGAAGTGATATAATGTAATTACATGCTCCACACAAAAATACCATGATTTATCAAACAAAAAATCTGTACTTTTGTTATTGTATAGTATATAGTTATTTCACGCCGTTTTGTAGTATAGTCAAAACTATTACCCCGAGGGGCTGTGGACGACCTGATGCACTATTGCATGAGGCCGAAGGCAGAGTGCAATATTGCATCAGGTCATCCAAGGTACCCAGGGGTAGTAGTTTGACTATGCTACAAACAGGCATGAAAGAACTGTTTTATTACCCAACTCATTTGATGAAATACTTAACAGCGTTCCTTGAATGGAGTTGCTATGGAGGATGCGGTTTTGTTGCAAAACAGAACATTTCACCAAATCTGCTCAGGTTTGGTCTCAAAATATTCTGCTCGTTCTTACTTAGAAAACGAGTACACACACTTTATGTTTCTGACCATAAACAACAGAGTTGTTGGACTTTAAAGTTGCCAAGCCATGCCTCAATGTCACCATTGTTGCATAATGTCTCCTTTCATAAACGAATCGTACCCGCATCGTCGTCACGCAAGTCGATAAGCGCATGTGTGTTTTTATCAGGGAAGCGGGAAACCAGGCCATGGTAAAGTGCCGGTCAAAAGTCGAAAATATTGCCTGGTCAATAATTCAGCGACTCATGACATAGGAAAAAAAATAGACAATTACTTCGTATATCGACGGTTGGACGGTTAGATAATAAAAATATTTATCTTCTCTAGTGAGACAATCAGTTTAGCTAGAACCTTCTTACTGAACACAAGTGACCCTATGTTCAATGAGGTGAAATACATGTCATATTCAAACAAAAAATGAAAATGTATTTTCGGTTGTCTGCTTGTTTTATGTCACAGATGTTTTATAGTGTGGTTCTAAGTAGCCTCACTAGTGTTGCAATCCTCTTAAGACGACAAAGAGCTGATTGCTTTACTTTAGTCATGTTCTTGCTGTCATGTTGCCAACTTGGTGTGTCAATCGGAACTGCCTTGGCCAATTCCGGGAAAATCCGTGGAATCAGACCACGGATGTACATCAAGGATCTACTTTGATAACGCAGGTGATAACGTGACGCTGAGGTTATACAACGTGATGCTAACGTCAAGGAAATCATGTTAACACAATAATAAGTGTGATTGCATCAAAACAAACGGCTTAAATGAAGCTAAAGCGATAGTTTATTGAAAAACATTAACTTCATTTATTCTGTTGATTAAACTTTTCGATTAATCAGAATAATTGATTATAGTACATGTTTGATGGGAAAATACCATGATTTATCAAACAAATAAAATCGGTAATTTTGTTTTTGCCTTGAAAGATTTATTTCCTCCTGGGAAATAAATCCCTTTAGCCGAAACTCCTTTTTCCAGACCACAACTGACCCAAGGCATTGATGAGATGAAACGCATGTCATATTCATTTAAAATATTAAAACAAGCATGACGCTTCTCTGCACTTTTGACGTCACAAACCTTAACAAATGACGTCATTTACACATGCGATGACGTTGCATAACGTTTCTGTCTTCCAACACTGAAACTGGAGGATCGAGGAACAAAAACGAAAATTTCTAGAAAATCGCAATAAATTTAGTACCAAAATGTTCGTTACGATCTAACTAAGAAAACGACTACCCACACTTTATGTTTTCGTTCACTAATAAAAAAGTTACAGACGTTTGAAATTCTGAGGTGGACTCGATGAAGAAGATTTCCAAAATGGCGGACTTCCAGGGAACAGCTACCTGATGTATTACTACTCGTGTTAGAATCAGACATGTTATGATCCCGCTAGTTTTGCCACATCGCATACCGTAGAATTATCTTGATTTGAGCAGGCAGTTCAAGCAGAATACATGTAATATACAGTTTATTGAATCATTCTATCTAAAATATGGGATTTATAAACCTCGGGAGGTGAAAAATCATATAAAGAAACTCGTGCTTGCGCACTCATTTCTTTATCAGATTTTCACCTTCTCGATTTATAAATCCCATATTTTAAATAGAACGATTAATAAACTATATTTAATAGAGCTGAACCCACATGCTACAGAACTCGTTTTTCATACGCCAGTTCCAACTATCAAAATGGAGCTTTTTGGTGCAAGTACTACGCTTATTGCTCCTTACATACACCCAAGACATAATTTGATTCTCGAATTGTGATGGACTTTCCCGAATGGTTGGTGTGTGTGTCCAGGAATTCATTCTATTGGTGTGATGTGGTCTGTAATTGTTGCATTACTGCGCAATCTGATCACCACTTTTTAATTCACTATCTGAAAAGTTTAGCAGTCAAACTTGCTCCATGCAAAATGTCAATATTCTATCTTGTCTCTGTATCTGTGCAGGCTGGTTTGAGATTCAATTGATCGGAAACCCTGAAGAGAGAAATTCTCATGACGATACCCTTATGAGTGTTATAAATATAAAATTAACCTACTCACGACATGACTTTAGCAAAGAACTTAACAGCTGATCTTGATTTTGTAGTAATATTGTGGAAAGAATAATGAGCTTGCACGATCCCACATGCTATCATACTGAAACAGAAGATAAATGAGCAATGGCATGTGATTTCCAACAATGTGGCATTTTTACAAGTGTAGACTCAGACGAGCCTCTACAGCCTCCTTCTAAGCTTAGAAACTCCAAATAGTGTTCAGTCAGTAGCTTAACAATCATATAATACTCAAGCGACAATCAAAGGCTCTGATCAGACTGCGCATATGGGCAGGCTGATCTGAGGCTTTGCTGGTCGCACGTACCACATTGTTGGAAATCTCATGCACTGGCTCAAATAAGATTAATAAAAAAAACTCACTAATATCACTGGCAGTAGCCATTAGAGATAGATGTATACATTTTGAGGATTAATTCCACAGATACAAAGGCTGTATTTATTTAACTATCCTATCTCCATTAGCTTTGCAATAGACTGGGGCATTGCATACCACGTGGCCATACAGTGATTGAATAGGTGAATAATATCTCAATACATAATTTATCATATGGTCATAACGACACTATGTGTGTAAACTATCTAGAAACCTAGAGACAAGATATTTCCCAATTTGAACTTCCTCAGTCAATTCCAAGGAATCAGACCTCAGATGTAGATCGAGCATCCACTTTGATAACGTGACGCTGATGTAACATAACGTGACGATGACGTCACAGTAACCATAAAAACACAATACAAGTGCCATTGCAGCCAAACAAATGGTTAAACTGAAGTGTTTTAAAATGCTTCTTCTGGTTACATGGAATGCAAGCACCATTCTTATAAAATTATTTTCTCAACAATTATATTACCTTATTATTCCAGAAACTTCAAAGAGCTCCGACAAAACGTAGGACAGGTAGGCGAATCCAAATATCAAGAGTGGCTCTACAACTGTCGACAAGAAATCAATACAATTTTATATTCAATATATGATACCAAACAACTAGAACTTCAACATGATCCTCTTACTCAAAGGTTTGAATCTACGGCAAAGATTGGAAAAGTGAAATATTTAAGCCACTTTCCCCTACCAGCCTCTGCTACTGTCATCTTTGTTTCCTTTCTAGTTTAGAAATCGTCTTGCTAGGTGCCTCTTAATCACAGTGACATGGGTTGGTCTGCGTCTATGATGGTGGTATTTCCTGATCATACTCTCTTATTTTTCAATTATTTAAAAACAACTTAAATGTCTGTATACACCTGTTCATTTATAAGACTGTATAACGTATGCGTATGCATGCTGAAGTATAAATCCAATGAAGAGTGGGCCTGATGCTTTGGCTGTTTGTCGGGCCCACCGGGGTTTACCTTTTGGATTTCTTTTGCTCCGGTATTCAGTTTAATTTACTGTTGAGTCCTTATCCTTGCTTTATCTCCTTGTTATATCTTGATTTATATGTTTTAGGAGATGATGCATTGATAAGTTAGGGGTCTTTCATGCAAACCAAATATCTATGTGTCTTGATCCACATCTGAATTAAGGGTGAGGTTGGCGCCGTTAAACCGGTTTAAGCCCTCCAGTAAAATATTTTACTGACCGTTCCAAGGCGGTACTTCTTTTGTGGATCTTTTATGTTTTTGTTCTGTCTTGTGTTTGCTATGTTTTGTGCGCGTCTGTTTATATGTGCTTTTTGGTCACCTGCTGGGAAAGGGCTGACCTCTTGGCTCTCGTTTGTGGTGTCTTCTGTGAGTTTGTCACTTTCCCATTGGTATCCTGGGTCAGGTGTGGTACTTGATTGTATCGATTCCTGATCTTTGCACCATTACTTACTTTTAGTATTGATCGTTCATTCAACACCATTAGATCGTTCAGTTGTTCTAATGCTTAACCAAGCCATATCGGACAGGACAGGCCACAGTGTAAAAATTGACACTTCACCAATTCACATTCATAACAATTGTATGGCAAAATAAATGTTGTTTTGTTTTGGTAAAACAATGGGAAGTAACTCTGTTGCATGATTTAAGAGGTTATATCTATTGCATCCTTACGTGAATTTCCAATTCTGAAATAAAATGCTGGTTAGTTTTGATAAGAAAGACCTAAAATTCAAAACTTTGAATGTATACACAGAGGACAAGAAGTGACATTTATAACTTACAGTTGTTTGTGAATGTACCTACATGTATCATTCTTATGCGTCACATTGAATTTTAGAGAATTTGCCCTCTGATTTATTACTAGTGCTGCCTTGTCAGTCAAAATATTATCACACAAACGACCATTTGTGTACATCGTGTGTACAAGGGCTGTCCCAGTAAATCGTGGACTTTTGTTATATCACGAGACTGCATAAGAGGCATTGTATGAAATATGTGTGATGCGTTTATATACATCGAGGAAACTTTTTGTACAGCTTTGGGTTGAATCACAGCTTAGATCACAAAGTTTTGGAGCTTTACTTGACGGTGTGTGGGCGTGACCAGCGCATTTTGCTTATTATTTTGCTATATTTTCAGTGAGGGGGGTGGTCAAATGTTTTGCCTAATAGTATACTCTCTTTATGTAAGCTTAAATGGTATCTAATATTGACACAAATTTGTCGGCGAAGTTTTTCTGGTTCATGTTATGACAAATTATTTTGCTTAGGTATATTTAGCAAGCAAACAAGCGTGATCTGTTAGATTTCATACGATACAACATTTTTACCATTAAAACAACTGACAGCAAAATAGCATATGTTCAGTTAAAATGACGAAAAGATATTTGTTTCTGTAGGTTTACTAAACGAATTTTGCAAGAAATTCATTTAACAATACAAGCGACTATTTTGCCAGTTATCTGAAAAAATGAATGCATTTAATTATCAAAAAATATTGAAAGCCTAATTTTCGCGCCGCACTGTTCTTAAAACGTTAGTATTTTCTTATAAAATAAATGTAGAAGGTATGATAAATCTTCTATATAATCAATGCTGATGGCAGGAAACGTTTCAAATTTTCAATAGTATACCTGGAGTAGTCACTAATTTCAATGGTAATGCATTCTATGAAATACAACTGCGAAATATAATTTGATTTACTGTAATATTTAGGCTAGATGAATTACATTACAAAAATTTCGACGTGCGCCGGGGTCACCAACTCGTCTTCATGAAAATTAAATATAAATTTGTTATCTAGACTGTGATTCCAACCATATTTGTACAAAATGTTACCTAGATGTATATGAGCACATGACAAAAAATTCACAGAATTCCTGATACACAGTCTCGTGTTATAACAAGTCCATGATTAACTGGGACAACCCTCGTAAATAATGATATGTGAAATCTCTAGACATGCACCAATGCAGAGAAAAGCACTTTCTTTGACTCAATTTGCATGTATTCTGGTTGGCTGCTAACACCTCATCACCACGTGAAAAGTGATTCAGCAAATATGCACAAAGTATTTGGTCAGAAAGTTACTGAGCCAATGAAGATATCAATGGGCATGACATTCTCTGATTTTGCAATAACTGTAAAAACATATTTTACTCCAAAATGTAAGTACAAAGTTTGTTTACCTTTTTATGACTTCCAATGTCAAACTGGATGTTGATCGTCTTGGTTCCATTATTTAATCGGCAGTTAAGAATTTGATCATTTTGTAGGCATGATCAAACATCATCATTTTTCAAATAATTTTAAATAACAATCTAAAAACCACATGCCTACCTTTAACAGCATTTGAAAATCGTGTTATGATTGATGAGAGTATTCCACAAAAGACACCAATAGTCAGTCCACAAATCACAACAACAAGGAATTTGCCAAATCCCAAGACAATCTGGAAATGTTATATTGTAAGTTACGTGACATTATCAAACAATTCAAGCCAAATTGAATTTCCCATTCTATTCAATTGGACCTATCCATTTCCATTTTAAGGGTTGTTGGGGAGTATCTTTTTCTTTTTTTCAAATTTTAATAGAACATTGCAAAAGCAAACAGTGGTTACCCTTATCAGACGTTTCTTTGGTGGCAACTGACCTGGGTCTGCACTGCTCGCATATGCTCAAAAAAGAACGCTATGTTTAAAAGTATTAAATGTACTTGAACAAGGCAATCTTATTAAGATTATTGTAAACCCAGCAACATTGTTAATTACAAACTTTGTTGAATCTTTTCTAAAACATGGCATACCTGAATGGAAAATTTTGGGTGTGTTTTAATAATAAAGTCTAAATATCTATGCGTTGGCCTCCTGTGGAAATGAATTACCAGAAAATGACTTACATATTAGCAGTATTACTTACTGTTAGATCCTGCTTTACTTATATTTGCTCATTTACATTGTTGTATTAATGGTTGTTTTCGTTAATTTTTAGAAAAAGATACTGTTTAAACCACTTTGACTGTGCCTGATTGATTCTAAGAATAGGTGTTACTATAACAAACCACCTGTTTATATTGCTAAAATGACAAATGAGGGATTGCACACATAATTTACAATTACAGATACTCGCCCTGGGATTGATTAACTACACGTGTTAGTTTTACAATTGATTTGCATTTATATCAATGCTCTGAAAATTGTGTCAGAGAGCTGACCCTTTGGCACGGTGGTTGAAGCATAAAACGCCGCGAATCAGGGCAAATATTTGCCCATAAAATATATACTTGAGCTCGCCACCCACAGCTCCCAGTGGTCTTGCCTGCTTTCAGTTCTAAGGAGGAGTTTTTGTTGTGGTTGATTAATTAGCTTGTTGCTGTTTTCATTTCGGGTGAGGTTGTGTTGAATTTTGTTATCTAATGCAGGTTTAAGTGTCATTTCTAGTTTTGCAACACTTTTGCTGAGGAAGAGAAAACTAGGTGCTTTACTGCATCTCTTACTCAAGGTTCCCTGGGTTTGTTTGTGGTCTGTGATTGTGACATATCCTAGTCATACTAACTAGTTTTGTTTGCTTTACATATGTTGCAATATATGTGTCCTTTGAATATCTACAGCTGTACAGTCAAACGCGCAAAGCAAAATCTTTATTTAAGTATTTTTATGGAAAGATGGAGAATAAATATACCAATGCAACATCTTAAACCGTTAGTATCAATGACCAATGATAATACTGATAGTTAAAGCAATTATGATAATAACAGTAATACCTGGACAGGCGTTATTTCATCCATTCTATTTAGTTTCTGCATCACGTGGTACAATACCACTGTTACCCCATCTATGATTTAAAAAATAGAGGAGTGGCCATTTTTATCAATTGATTCAAAAATATTGTTATAATTTATATATACCTTCTTATTGTCTTGGAATGGTCTAACATTTATGAATAGCTAGTTTGTCAAAATATCTAAATTGAATCGTTGCTGAATAGTGACTTTGTGTTGAGCAGACGACATAACCCAATCAGACACCGCTTTTGAAGTCACATTCTCTGGGTCAGAAATATATCTTAATGTTTATTTTCAGAGGCGAGATATACATTCATATCAATACATAGGCCAAATATAATTAAAAAACGAATTTGAGTATTCACCCCATTTCTTAAAAATGTCTTAACCAGGCACTCATAAATGTATAAACCAAAGATTTCGAAAACAAGTGGTAGCTTTGTGCATGTCAAAGGCATTGCAGAATGCTCCACCGAGCAATATGTGTCTTTTTACCTGCATTAAACAATTATCGTTCTTGAAAGCATATTTTTGGGTATCTTTTGTGTGACTGCTTTAGACAGACTTTACTTTACATGTTGTATTCCTTTTCTCTTAGATGCATCTGTGAATGTGGCATTCACAAATCATACTAGAAGTCAGACTAAAGTATCTGTTGCACAATGCATGGTCATCTTAGGCATCAGTGTTCCTTCATGAGTCTTCAACAAATAATCAGATTAGACTAGGCAGATGCGATGGCTGGTCAAAAACCTTTATTTGAGCGTTGCCATGCATTTGCTTAAATTCAAATACAATCATAAGAGAAATCACACATTCAGTTTAAACCATTTAAGCTGTACAAAATGCCCAACCCCTATCATTCCGACCAGGACATTTATGTTTTAAGGGTTGCTTGGTGATTATAATTTTCACTTTTATTCATTGTTATAGAACATTCTGTAAGGAAACATTCCATTCTGTAAGCATAAAGTAGAGACCCTCATGGACGCCATATTATGTTGCCTCTGATCTCGTTACATGCATGTGCACTGTTTGCATTTGTAAAGAGGGCTCGGCTTATATGGGTGATTGCCGTTTTGAGTTTCATGAGTACTAATGTGATACAATTCATGTTAGATATAAAGCTGCAGCTGTAAATATCCACTTACCATTTAAAAGTGATTCCCCAAAAACTAGGAAGTACAGTACATTGTTTACTCCAACTTCTTGAAATACAGCAAGAACCTACAATGGAATACTACTATATTAGTTTGATCAACAAGAGAAAATATATCGAATTTCAATGTATGAACCTTGTAACCATTCTAAGAAATTAAATAAGAACATATTTTAAAATATCGCAAAGAAAAATATAATAATAAAAAGCAGCATATATAGTTGGCCATCCAGAGCCTGAAAAAAAAATTCTGTTGGCATTTTTGAGTACATTTTGGCATCCATGCTCAAAGTGTATCTTGATGTGTTTTAAGAAGGATAGGGGTGGATGCCAAGTCTGGAAATGCCCCAAAGTCCCAGAATTAGGTCAAAGGTCAACCGAGTGCAAATTCTTGTATATACGTCAGATTTTAGCGTTTTTATCAATATGCTACCCAAAATTATGATTCAAAGTAATGCAAAATCTCTTTTGGATACTACAGCCATGCTATAAAAACAAACAGCATCATCAAGGCATGATGTGTGTATGGATCAAAGGTCATTTAAGTGCAAAATTGGTAAAAATTGTAGCAATATTTTTTTTAGATAAGGGCAAAAATTCAAATTTCAAGTTCCCTTCTATCCTAATGGAAGAATTTTTTTATTGCTATCCTGCTAGGTGTGTGTCTATCATGTTTGAAGCAATGGTTTACCAAGTTTCCTGCGGTCAAATATTCATAATAGGCATGTAAAGAACGTTACTGTATAAAATCAATTAAAATGTAATACAACTAAGAATAACCATTTCATTTTAAAGAAGTATTTTTTTTTTGCTTAATGCTTTGTATGAATATGTCATTTTATGCAATTATTTATCCTTTTATACATAAGATATGTTTAAGTTGTTACTTACGTTACATTTTACCATCTGAAATTGAGTCATTTCTCAAACGTATATGTTCCTAGCTACAGCTTTCATGAAGGACTTGGCCATGATCTCATGCTTATAGGACTAAAATATATTTCTTTTCTCATTACACATATTTGTTGGGTTTGTTCCCATCTATAAGTTATTGTAAAACACTTTTTACAAGGCCACTACCTGCTAATTGCATATACTAAGCATAGCTTCATGAAAACACAAAGACGAAGCCTCCTTTCATAAAACATCAGGTGTGTTGAAACTATGATAGAATATGGTAAATACCATATACTGGAAGGAATATATCCTCACATTTGTCTTCACATCGGTCTGTTAGCAGATGGTAACATACATAACATAAAGCTAATATATAGGTACATTTCTAATAATGACCATCCAGTGAAAAACATTGTTAACTTTTTGTGGGGTATATTAAGGAAATAGGCCTGACATTAAGGGTAATCCTCCATATAACTTTAAACATTTAATTGTAGGGGTGTCCTTTCATTTGCACATATTAATGAAATGATGTGGATTCAAAAGCAGCATTTCTTTAAAATTAGGCTGCTTGTGCGAACATATTCATCCATACAAAGAAGCAGTATATATATGGTATTAAAGGTAACCTCTAATTTTAAGATACCATAAAATATGTATATATATCTTTCACAGCGCAACTTTTTATACCTTTTAATTGTTTCAGTGTCGATAAATTCAATTCTAAGTATCATTATTAAACATATTTGTTTATTATTTTTTGCAATGATGATAGAGATCAAATGCTATGATGTTATTGGCATGTGTTTCTTTATGTTATTCTTTTTAACTGTAAAATACCAATGCAAGTTTTATTCTAAATTAAATTTCCCCAAAATAGATGTCTGGTGACTTCTTGGGAACACAGGCATTCACCATATTGGAGCACCTGATGATTTGATTGTGTTCATAGTTTTCCATCAGTTTGGGTTCATTTCTTAGTATTTAGAGGTAATGTGTCCTGAAATGGTTATCTAATATGTACAATTACTAGCATAATCCATTGGTTGAACATCTCCGATTTGCTAGATGTATATAAGATCCTAAGGTAGTTAACTTGTCTGTTCTAGTGTAGAATCTATCTGTTAACCATGACAATTTGCTAAGACAGGGATTGATTGCATATAGGGTAGGTGACTTACATCTACTGCTGGTAGATACAAGTGCAATATATCAGATTGGATAGCACTGCCTGAACTGTACAGTGTAAAAACATGTTTGGTGTTATGCCATTTTATCAACCACGCTTGTTCCACTACACACTCTATGTTTGTTGCACGGTTTTCATCCTCATCCGTAAATGTCTAACATTGGGCAAGGAAGAGTAAATCATTGAAGTTGACGTTGAACTGGTAACATACTTGAAATGTGTAGTTTTAATAGGGCATTACACTTGAAATAAAACTGAACTACTTTCCTTTCACTATATACAAGACAGTCCTCAATCAGTGTTAGTCTTCACAAATATCTACAAGGATATAGATACAAGAGTGAGCAAGTTGATGCTTAAAATGCTTTCTGCAAGCTGTTGTCAGCAATGCTGTTCACATTTTCGATGGTTTTGCATATATTTAAGACTATCACAATAAGCCTAATTTAGTAAACCTTTTAAAACCAACAAACAGACCATAACTCACTTTTCATAGGACATATATAAACATGTACTAGGATAACAAATAGCTCAACAAAATCAAATAGTGAATAAACAAAATAAAAACAAACTACCTTGTGAATAAGAAAAGCAAAGAAATCAGCTGCGTGTGACACTACTTTTTCAACATTCAGTTTAATCTGTGAGCAACCATACTAGTGAATTTTGGGAGTCATGTTTTTGTTTTATGCTTAAGAATAAAACAGTTATCTGATCTTTAAAATAAAGTATCACTAACGTTCGAATGATTTATTGTTTATGTTACCATGAAATATGTTCAGATGTTTTACAAGACTGCTACATGGCTCAGGTAACCTTACCTCAACCAACCTTAGTCTAAGATAATTAACAAGCAGAATAGTTTCTATCAGAATTGCTGCAGAATATAATAAGATAATCATCATTACAATATGATATGAAATCTAGTTCAACAAAACATAGAAGATTTTAATGGGGACAGATGATAAATTAATTTTATAATGTAATTGTCAACAATGAAAAGTGAAAATTAAAAGAATTCAGCATACAAGGAAAATCTTTAATACTAGATCTATGTTACATCCTATATTTGGACATAAACCATACTGGCTCTATACTACGTTTTATTTGCAATCTTCAAAAACCTATACCTGCCATAGAAGACACTCAGCACTACCCCTGCCTTAATTTCTGCCTTGTCACTAGATGTATGAATTATTGCTATGCTATTTTAAGTTAATTATTTATATTAAGTCAATACTTTAATCATGAGGAAGATTGCATGTTTATCGTTATGTACCATTGGTAGATATCTGAAAACTGCAATATGAATGTACAAGAACCAAGCAAATTACAGAAGGTAACTGAGTAAGACCAGAAAATGCCACATTCACATATTGCAGACCAACCCATAGCACTCTTTTAAATTAAGTCTTATGTAGAATAAAAACTGTGTAGTATATGTAAGCGCATTGTGGAGAGCAGACCCAAATTTTATATAAGCCTTACAACAATTTACTACCTTTATCCATTTATGTAAGGCACCCTTTGTTACCTACGTTACCTCATTAATATATGTGCAGCAATCTAAGATCCATTATTGTTAATGTAGTTGATTTCATTATGAAAGATATTTTGCCAATTCCAATGCAACGTAACTAATAGAAAAATGAATCTGTAAGCAGCTATACGTTACATGCTGGAGCCAGTACAAATTACATACTAATTAGCATATTTAAATATTTACTTGATTTCACTTCATTGCAAGTTAAAAGTTATAAACTACTTCAATCATATGAAAATGAAGATTTTCAAATAGAATATAGATCAAAAACATGTTTATTTCAGGTCAGGTATCATGGTTTATTCTAATACATGTAATTTGTAAAGTCATTATCTGCAATTTAGTATAAAATGTAACATACGTATCGCTGATGAGCAGAAATACATATCACAGATATATGCAATCGATTTTTATGTCTAGTTTAAACATTTATTGCTTAAACTGTTGCACTAATACTATTAAAATAAATCAACATTAGCCTTGCACTGTGTGTACTGTTATTTTCAATGCCAGTAGGGTAACGTTGATTACAGGTGATTTATAGAAAAATGACCACAGAAAAGTTATTAAATTATGGGTTTCTAAGGCCCCAAGACATGTGTCAAACTGAAAATAGTTTTACTTTCTGAGAGGTGCAGCAAACTCTCAAAGTAGCCCATATATCTCAGTTTAGCCCAATTGAGGGAGAATTTCCGTCAAAATTGCACAAAACTTACGATGTTTGTCTTTGTAAATTCCATAAAAGGATGCTTCAAAAGGGGTTCCTTTAATGATAAACATGTCAATTTAAGCCTTCTGAAAGACTTCTACCCTTTTTAGAGTTTTAAAAGTTTCTTGTTGTTGGACCAGAGAAAAAAAGAAACACAGTTTGTAAAAATGCTCCGATTATTGCACTTGATGACCTTTGACCCAATTTTAAAGTCAACATATGAACATTTAGTTATAAAAAACATTTTCTCAATGTTTTTCAGTCTTATAACTATAAGCATACAAAATTTGACTTGAAATGAAATATGTTTACATATAAAATGATAAAGTTGATTTACAGTAGTACATATTTTCTCATTTTTGCACTCAATGACCTTTGACCTAATTTCTGGCCTTCATAAGCAAATTCAGACTTGGCATCCACCCCTATGACTTTGTACACATGCTAAATATTATGTTAAAAGTGGTCTAACAGATGTACTCAAAAATGCCAACAAAACCAAAAATATGCATCTTTTTTCGATTCGGATTGCCAACTAATAGTACATATTTTTATTTCAAGCATGAATTGCCGATATAAATAATCTGGAAAAACACCAAAATATTTGTAAAGAACCAATGTACAAATATTGCAAACAAATAAGGTAAAAACTACAATAACCTACAAGGATATAATGTATACTGCAAGGACCAATAATTAACCATAACGAGGTGATTGGTGACATAAAAAAAGTAATCAAGCGTTATTGTTTAAACTTTATTTTTGCTTCTCTTCAAGAATGTGTTTGATTTTTATTTCAAACTTATTTGGAAACATACTTGTACGTATACATAGTTACATTTTAATCGTCTGTCGGTTTAAACCTGTGGTAAATATCAAAAGTGTTTATTTGTCTTCAATTGTTATCATGAAACATTGTGAGTTCAAAAAATAAACTGATACAAACTAAAACAATGACGCAATTTCTGGTTGATTTGCTTGGCAAAGTCATAAGCAGGTTTATGCTCGTTTTCTAAATCTTGAATTTTATACAAAGTTATGGAGGAACCCAGTTGCAGAACATAAAGAAATCGAATATCTAAGTCTGTGATCCGTGTATTGTTTCATGGGCCAAACAGAAAAGGAAGTCATACACTCTGGCAAAAATAAACACCAATTCCAATTACTGGGAAAATGCACATTTTCAATCTGGAATTTTGCTATGTGCTTATGCGATGTGTTTTAGTCATTTACGCATCGTTGCGTGGCTACATGATCTACATTTTATAGTAATAATGAAGTCAATGCAAACCGACAGACTTGGATTATTGAATGAGCGGTTTATCTAAACAAAGCTTTGGAAATCAAAACGCCATCGTCAAATCAGGCATGTTATGGGTGTAAGTTGTGAGTAGAAAATTCTGGCCCGTTGGAATCACTTTTTTGAATGACTAGCCCTGCAAGGTCCATCCCTTGTATTATTTTTTGACTTGCGATCCCTAAAATTGGTCTCATGGGGTAACTGTTTATTTTGCTCTCTTATCCCAAACATGTGTTCCTCATGAGCTATGCTTGCTTTGCTATGTGATTCGAATTATTTGTCGCGTTGGAATACTGCTTTTTTGTTTTGTGATCCCAATATTTTATGCACTCTGGTCACCGTTAAGCGTGTACGTAAAAACTTATCTCTTGAGAGCACCGTTTGTTTGGCCTTGTACTTCTAATGATCATTCTTTCGGTAGCATTCTTGTTTGTCTTTGATGCCAAAATGCTGTTCATTGGGATTACTAATTGGTAAATATCATTGCATTCCAAATTATTGTTTTTTAAATGCAGCATGCCTAATGATGCCAAACTGTAATCCTTGGACAGGACTACCCTATTCACGACACTAGCGTATGTAGTAGACATGAACGTACATATGAGCCGCGACATGATATTTCCAACAATGTGGTATGTGTGACTAGCAAATGCTCAGACCAGCCTGCGCATATGCGCAGTCTGGTCAGAGCCTTTGCTAGTTCTTTGAGTATGTTAGATACTAATCGAACAGCATTTGGAGTTTCTATGCATAACTGGTGGCTGCACAACCTCATCTAAGTCTATTCATGTCAAAGTGCCACATTGCTGGCAACCACATGTCACAGCTCATGTATGAAGTTAACTTACAGCTACAGGGTCTACAGCCACAATCAATGAACTAAAGACAAGGATCTGAACCAATGTACAGTTGATGTCCTCCATAGCCCCTACTTTGTAAAGACCAAATAGTGAAATTCCTGAAAGACATGCATAGAAAATTTATTAAAATCATACTCCTGTCACTTTACTCTTTTATTGAATAGCACACAGTTGAAACAAAGAATCAACAACTCCAAAATGATTAGTTTATTCTTATGCGGCCTCTATGTTTCTGCATCATGTTTTCTTACCTATGGTTGTGCGAGTATATAATCTTATGTCTGATATCGTAAAGTTGATTCCCATTCTTTTTGGCGTCATCGTCAAAATACAATTCAAAGATGATTTGTTTGTTGATTTTAAACGTCCCAGTCAACAATTTCTTAGTCATGTCAGTACTATTGCCCGTCTCCCTGTGTTGAACCAGTACTTAGCAGACTTACTCAATGACACAACGCAGTGCACCCAGCGAGTCTCGAACCAGGGACACTTTATTCTCAAGCCTAGCACTCTACCATTGAGCCACCGTGCTCATAGAATTCAAAAATAAGGCAGTCTTGATGATTGCTACCAGGTTTACTTTATGTTTTCATGCACGCCATACCTACCTGAGATCTTACCTGAGTATCAAAATTTAGTGCACCCTTGTCAACCAACCCAAGAAGACCGGCATCAAGGTAATATAACTGTTAATGCTCAGTTGAGTTGAGCATGAGAAAAGTTGTTTAACCTTAGGGCCAGGTCTAGTCTAGCACCCAAACTACTCGTCTTTCTCAGGGACCAGTAATTTTAAACTTTAAAGTTGTATGATTAGAAAATATCAATACGTTTTCACTTAATAATTTAACCAATGCTGTGCGATGCTTACCGACTGAAAAACAGGCAAGAACTGTACCCTGCAAAAGTAAAATTGAAAGCAAATTAAGGTAATTGAGCACGCAAAAAAAGATATTGGTAATTATCTTTTTTGGCAAGCTTTCTTCGATGTTATGAAACTTTTCTTCCAGCAACAAAGACCCAACCGAGCATTTGCAGATTCCCAGACTCACTTGAGCAGTGGCTGCTAACAAACTGAAAATATGGATGTAGATGATGACAGGAATCAGACAATACTTTAGAGCTCTAGCGTCGCCGTACTGTGTACGTCAGCGTGAACGTTTAACCATAAAGCGCCAATTACGACTGCAGCAGACGACAAATTTCGCAACATTTTTACTAATTTTCAGAATAAATAAGGTATGATATTTCATGAGAATTGTCTGCCAGCAGACGATTCTCATAAAATATCATGCCTAATTTGTTTTTTTTTGTTTTTTGTTTTTTTGTTGTTTTTTTTGTTTGTTTTTTTGAAACAGCGGCAAAATTTGAAATTGTCGTAGGTGGCGCTTTAGGGGTTAAAAGAGCCTTTGGTATACGCTATAACTGTAACAAGAAATAAGGATAGTAAAATCTCTCGCCGCAGAATGACAGTCATAGCTTGATCTTGAGTCGGGGAAGCCGAGTCATGTGTTCTGCACATCGTCTCCCTGAGATGAACATAAAAGTTTAATCAGATACCTTCCATATGGAGCTGGCACGAAATTCAAGGCTAAATATCATGACTATTAATGTGATATTGACCTTTAGTTTGCATAGCTGAGTCATGGGTCTTCTGCATCTCCCTGAGATGAATAATTGACCAAGCTTTCAAATGGCTCAGGAGATATAAAACTGACAAGAAATTGTTACAGACGGACAGACGAAATGCATTCCTATAATCTCCTCTCCGCTTCGTGGCGGGGTATATTTTTAATAAAATTCTCAGGTACCGCCCATTGTATTAGTCAAAAGCAAGAAAAAAATTGAGGACAGAGCTTGGCAGAGGGGGGGGGGGGGTTGGACAGGGGCCCAGAGCCCACTAGAAATCACAAGTTGCTATTGGTTTCCATAGAAATTCTGGTATGTAACCCCCTCGAAGGAGGTCCGTACGAGCCTCTGTGAAATACAGTTTACCCTGTCTTCTGTGGTCACTTAAAATAAGACAAACCTAATTTCTTAATGGTAAAATGGTAGCTTAATGGAGGTCGAAAGTATTGCAGATTGCTCCCCATTGAAGCATTCTGCAATAATTTTGACCTGCATTAAGCGATAATCGGTATGGAAACCCAATTTTTGGTATTCAATTGGAGTGGCCGCTTAAGACATATACTTAAAGCCAAAAGTAACTTTACACTTTGAACTACTGAATATATCTTTACTGTTTTTGATTTAACCAAATTAAATATTGCAATGAGTTGCTGGTACCCGCCCTACAACTAATTTACGAAAAACAACTTAGGTAAATTAATCTTCTTTCGAGTTATCTGTGCTTTCATTAAAAGCACAAAATCAGCATTTCCTAACAAAATCCAAAGTAAACCTAGGATTTGAACACGTTATTTTAAGGGCCATCGATTGCCCATTAAGAATACTGCAAAACATTTTGTCTTTGACGTATAGTTTGTGTTTGGCAGCATCTTAAAGTTGGTTCACTTTGAAATTATCTCCCTTTCAATTAAAACAATAGTAAACTTAAGTCCCTGCTAAAAGCTTTATCTCAGATGACATTTGGATTTTTTTAAAAGCGATTTGTTGGGACTTCTGCCCTCAGTTTGTGACAAGATAATCTGATAAAACTTCCCATCGGTATGGAAGAAAAACGGCAAACAATTTCTTATGGGAAATTCCATTGAAAGCACTGTAAAGTTCACAAAAGAGGGTATGTACGTAAAAACACAACTCTAATATGTGTTACTCGAAAGGTGATCCAGGCTGATTTGAATTTTTAAACAACAAATCAATAGCCTGTCTTTCAGAATGGTTCTTTAAAATCAAAAAATGTCCAATCGCAAAGCTACATTAACAGATCCAAAAGTGTTGCACTGTGGAAATGTTTATTTTGCCCCCTTGCTGCTAACATTGGGGCATTGTGGTTGCATTTATGACAGTAAAATCATGAAATTCAATTCCCATATGAATAATTGATTGAAGCTTATTATGAATTAAACACATTTAAAATACCACTCACCAATACCCAGAAAAGGTATATATAATAACAGTGTAAAGTTACTTTTGACTTGAAGTATATTTTAATACCCCCCCCCCCCCCCCGAAAAATGACAGCAGCATGCCCATCATATACGACTTTCGGAAAAAGATCTGGTTGAAAAAAATATTGCCGAGCAACCGGACAATTCGGTTGTTCATGAATAACTTTTCAACCAGATGTTTATCAGAAAGTCGCTAAGAGGGACATGTTGCTTTCCTTTTCTCGGGGTGACTGCTTCAAACCCGAAACTAATCTGATCAGTATTAACGGAAATATCAAAGCAAGTCTTACCTGAATTGACGGGTTTTGACAAGAATCCGCCATTTTTTAATATTCTAAAGTCACGTTATTCTTCGCCCTGTACAAAGACTAGCTAGAATATTGAAAGTTGCCACATGGCAAGTTTATCTAGAGTGATAAGCAGATATGCTGATTCAAGCAAGACTGTGCGGATAAGACGACTGGTCTGATTCTTGTTTGTTCACATGCAAAAAAGACGCCCATCAGCGACGTAACCTTATTGTTTGGGAACAACAAAGATGCAGACCAGCCTGTGCAACCAAAATGGTAATATTCGTTGCTTGGAATGATTTTAGCAATACTTGCACTATACAATGGTTGTATCTGTGGAGATACTCACCAGAACAGCAAACAACAGTACACTTCCAATATTTTCAGCGAACGTTCTGTCATGGAGACTGAATGCGGATTCGAGTATAATCCTGAAAAAAATGTGATAGGACTAAATCCCTGGAAACGCTTCTGGATACAATTGATAAGTATTATAAATCAACAGCTAGACACTAGAAACTGTTCACCGCTATTTGTTTGGTCAAGTGGGGGGGATGTGCTTGAACATAAATTACATAATGAAGCAATGTAAAGATTTACGCGTCGCATGTATAATGATTACACGAAGCAACTAGACTTGAGTTACTAAAATGAGGCTATATGTATCATAATCTCTGTAAAACTCTCTAAATCCTGCAAGTAATGTTATGAGATACATTTCGCATGTGTTATGCTAATACCAAACAACTAAAGTTTATAAAAGAAGGGCATCAATATCACCAACTTTGTAAAGCATCATCTGAGTTCTACCAAAGCCGTTAGATACAAGGTTGGCTTAAGCAATGTATCATCACAGGGAAACAATGGAATCAAATCAACATACTGTTAAGGATTTTCTTTAGCTCTGACTGTCTGTTGGTTAAGAGCCCTTTCCTTTGTTTCATCACACTATGTTAATTTGACTTCATTGTTTCCCTGTGATGATACATTGTTTAAGTTAGGAAGCTTCCTCACGACTGATTAAACTTTTCTCTGTGTGTTTTTACTACAAGGCAGTCGTTATGTTGTTGTTGATACATTGCTTATTGTTGCTCCCATTGTTTGTGTGGATTTGGGTTTGGTTTCGTAATGTTTTCTAGTTTTGCAATTATCATCTCGCCGAGGAATAAAGAGTTGTTCGCTTTAATTTAGTTATGTGCCAGTGCATGATATTTCCAACAATCTGGTATGTGCGACCAGCAAAGCCTCAGATCATCCTGCGCATACGCGCAGTCTGATCAGAGACTTTGCTATTCGCTTGAGTATTCTATGATTGTTAAGCTACTGACTGAACACCATTTGGAATGTCAAAGCTTAAAAGGAGGCTGCAGAGGCTCGTCCGAGTCTACACAAGTCAAAATGCCACATTGTTGGAAATCTCATGCCACGGCTCTTATGCTATTGCTCTCATGTGGCTGCTAGTGGTATGTGTCTCTTCCTCGTGGTGCCTCGGGTTCGCCTGTAATTATGGCATTTCCTGGTCATACTCACTTACCTTTCGAGAATCCATCCCCCGCTATTTGTTTAATCATGCAAGTGACTATGCTTGAACATGCAGTGAATGTGAAAATAATGCGAGTTAGACTTCGACTGTGTAATGTTTAAACCCAGCAGTTAGACTTAAGTTTATGTTCTTCACTTTTGTTTGGTGATGTGGGTAATTTTGCTTGTAGCTACATTACACAAGGAAGTCAAAGTGTTAAACTTAGCAAGTGCAATGTTAAAACAAAAAGTTAGACTGAATAGTCTGTACTCCAAAATTTGTTTGGTTATACGGTTGAATTTGCTTTAACATACAGTATATAAGGAAGCAATTCAAAGTGTTAGCGTAATGTTAAAACCAAACAGTTATGCTTACGCGTCTATCCGTCATTATTTCTTTGGTCATATGGATGACTTTGCTTGAGCAAAGCGCAACTAAGGTAATGTAACCGGTTACACTCGCAAGTGCAATGTTAAAACCAAACAGTTAGAGTGAATAGTCTATTCTCCACTACTAGGCCACTGGCTGGATATGGTTTACCTCCCCCAGGGGGAATTTTGTAGACCATTTTTTTCTTGAAGCCCAATGTCTTGCAAGGATTTTGCAACATGTTAGCCCTCTGATAATGGCAGCGTTAAGCTGTACCAGCCTACTATAAACGTTACCCTATAAAAGATTTGATAATTAACTTTCTTTTTAAGACGTCAGAGTAGTGCAAAAGATAAGGTAAGATTTCCAAATTGGTTCTATATTCTAACTAAGCTATAACTCGGTCACAGATATTGACATTTGAAAACAAATAAAGTCACCCCCGATGAAGTATATGTCACATTTTAAATTGAATCCCCTTTTAAATGATATATGAATCTAATATAGTTTGTCTTATGTTTTTTTTGAAACGAGTTTATGTTCATTAATTTGGTATTATATTAAGGAATTTGATTTACCTTTCAAAAACTGCAAGCATTACGTTTTTATCTTATATTCTTTATGAATTATTAGATGTTGAAGAGAATTTTGTACACTATAATTTCCAGATACTACATTATATAAAACACAAAAGGAAATATATTGGCCCTCTGAAGTGACAGCGTTAGTGTGTAACATCATGTTACGTACGTTACACGCAAAATAACATTCAAATTTCCTGATAATGTCTCAAACATGACATATTCACACTTTTTTGTAGTCTGGCACAGGTTTAAGAAATTCTTATAACACAGTTACATAATTTCAGAATTTATTTTATAAATGTCTTGAGTTTTTGCCATTGTATATGTTACTTAGTGCTTCATATGTTATTACCAAGTGTCAGTATGGCAGTTATTGAAGTTGAATATACGTGTATTACATCCCTCCGTGAATATAGCAAATCTATAAGGCTGCTATTCAAATGAATTGAAGTTCCTTATTATGGTGTCTTACACTATATTACAGCCCAAGTTACATTCGTTACTTTCTGAAATACCACTAAACGTTCAAGATAAGGTATCTAACACGACCTGCTTGTATTGATTTGCATGCTGACACAGGTCTAAGTACTTCTTCTTACTCTTGCTCATTTGCTGAGGAAGTAACTCAAAACATCAACTACCATATACCTATAGAGACATCAAAAATAGTTAACATAATACTCATGGAAAGTTTGTAACATACAGTGCAATATGTGAGTAACATCTTAAACGATCAAAGAAAACCCATCAGATAGACGTTATAGAGCTGTTTCTTGCCAAGCTAGCAACTCTTAGTAATATATTATCCAAGGGTTTAAAGAATTTTCCAATACAGCTATGCTAGCACTCTGGTAATGGCACCATTACCTTGTAACGGCCAATTATATATATTACCCATCAACATCTTTGATAATTTTAGTAAATGACATGAAAGGGCTGACCTCTTGGCTCTCGTTTGTGGTGTCCAATATGAGTTTGTCACTTTCCCATTAGTATCCTGGGTCAGGCGTGGTACTTGATTGTATCGATTCCTGATATTTGCACCCTTATTTACTTTTATTCTGAAAAGTGCAAACCATAAGGTAAGATTTCCAAATTGGCTATATCATCCAAGTTAGCTATTTTTGCATCACAGATATGGACCTTTGAAAACAAATATGTCATTTTTCCTATATAAATGATTTATGAAGCTAATATAGTTTGATATTTCCAGTGTGTATGTGCTTACTAATTCAATTTGTATTAAAGAATGTTTATGTACCTTTTGGAAACTGCAAATATTATGTTTCTCTCTTTTATAAGCTTTGAGTTGTTGAGTTTTGAACATGGTAGCCCCATATCACACAAAATGTGAAATATAATTATAAGGCTCTTTTGTTAGGGTCAATCAATTTTTTTGTAACCCAGAGGTACTCGATTTCCTTCCCTTTTATTCTCCACATATTTTGTCCATATCTGGAAAACCTCACTTGTTTTCATGGGAAATACTTGATAGTTCAATCTTTGTATGTACATCTTAAGCACAGAAAGGCAGAGTGGAAATAAGCTCATGTTCATGCCATTTGAAATAGTCAGTATGTGTGTATGGCTTTGGTATTTATTTTCAGAAACATGTCATACTGCAGCTAATTCGCATTTATATAAATAGCACATGTTAGTGCTTCATGTCACGATGAGTGCCTAGAGCAATTCTTTGTTTGCTTTCCTACCCTGCTTAGAATGTAGATAAACTAGTGGGGAGGTGTTCTCTATCAGTTTGATAGGAACAACCTTTCCGTGGTACTAACACATTAGCACATTGGTAGTGTCACAATCTGTTAAACAGTGTATGACTGTAGATCTCTTCCCCGATATTCTGGCCAATGTTGTTGACATTCAGAAGGAGCACTTTTTGTTGCATAGACCAGTGTTGAACAAAACATCCAGGTTATCATCTGCCAGAATGTTTTAAAGACTCTGCTGCTTAAACACTGTATATATGTATCAGTGATAAAACCAACATGCTCTGTCTTTAATGCCTGGTTGAATACTGGTTCCATCAGACCCTTGAAGGTGGCATGAAAAGCTATTATGCTCTGTAGAATGGCATTACCATCAAAGCTATGTACAGCACTACATGGCCAATCTAATGTTGGTTCAATGTGTAGACAAATTTATGAGTGTAATCAGTTACATAGGTACATATTGTGCGTAGTTGCTATGATTGTGATTGTGTGCAATGAACATTGGGAACAAGGCATACAGATAGAGCTGACATGCAATTCAAAGTTGTTTTCCTTGTAGCCCTAATCAGTGTCAACACAAGCTGAATTATATACATCAGGGTTAACAACCTACGTCTTAGTATGGATGTTGCAAACACGTAGTATGGCGCAATATTTGATTTAAACGGTAAGTTTTTCCCTTCGTAAAATTATACAAATAAGTGTCTGTCAAAACTAAGCAGTGCAGGCGGTGCCTATCATCCCACCTGGACAGAACATATAATGAGCACGTCCAGAAATGCCATTGCCTTTGTAATCATTCACCCACAAATATCGAAGCGGGAGACACACAGATTAATTTTAGCAGTCACCCTCTTCGATATTTGTGGGTGAATTATTACCAAGACAAAAGCATTTCTGGGCGTGACCATTATATATCCTGTTCAATAGTTATGTTAGGCACCGCCTGCACTGTTTAGTTTTGACAGACACTAATCTGTATAATATTACGAAGGAAAAAACTTACCTTGTAAATCAAAGATTACACGCTGTTTGAAAAAAGGAAGTTTGACATCGTTACGCCGCTGTACAGGCTGTAAAAGCTCCAGCTACTGTAGCAAAGACTGCCAGAGATCAGATTGGCCCTCGCATAAGCAGCTGTGCAAATCAATCCAATCCCAAAATCTGCAAAATTAACTGTAATAGCTCAAATTGTACATAGAACTACAGGTGAAGGTGTTTGAGACTTTGAAACTAACTGAAAAAGCTCATTCTTGTACATAGAACTTCTTGTGGTGTTGGAAGACTTATTCAATTAATTATTCACTGTGTAATATTGTACACTGGTGTTGGTGACATTTAGTGTTTAGAACATTTATCCATTGTCCCCCTTTTACCGGTTTATCCGGGTGGTCCGACAAATCAACGGACGAACTCTAAGAAACAAAGAAAAGAAGAGAGCGTCATACTACGTGTTTGCAACATTCATGCTATGACGTAGGTTGTTATCCCTGTACATATACCTTGCCCAAAAACTAAGCTGTTTCACAGTGACTGTCTTTCAGAACTCCCATTTTGAATGCATGGTATCTACTGTTTATGTGAGCAAACAGCGAATGTTAATAGATCACATTATAAAAATTGTTGAAATCCCCAAAAATTAATAAGGAACTTCGATTTATTCAGCCTTATAAATTTTCTAAATTTTCTGACAGACTTTATACATTTATAGTCAACAGTTGCTATAAAAATACTCAGAATAACTTATGTATCTTTTAATAACACGCATAAGAGTTAAAGCTCAATGCATTTAATACATGAATACTTAAAATAGATAAACCTTGTTAAAAGAAGTACATAAACCTGTGCCAGCATGCAAATAAATATAAACAGGGTTTGTTAGAGACATTAACTTGAATATTTTATGCTATTTTGAGGGTAACATATGTAACATGGGCCTGAAAAATAGTGTAAGGGACCATAATAAAGAACTTCAAATCATTTAAGTAGTAGCATTATAGATTTACTATAATATGTATCAGGTAATACACGTATAGTGATTATATACCATACTGATACTCGGAAATAACGCAGGAAACACTAAGTAATGTATACAACTGTAATAACTCAAGATAATTATAAAATTAATACTAACAAATATGTAACTGTGTTATAATAAGTTCATAAACCTGTGTCAGCATGCAAATATGTACAACATGTCATGGTTAAGACATTATCAGGGACGTTAAATGCTATTTCGGGGGGTAACGTATATAACGTGATGTCAACACGTAAACGCTGCCACTCTCAGAGTGCTAACATCTTTTACTTTGTGTCTTTTAAAATGCAGTTTCAGAAATTCATAGTGTACAAAATTCCCCTTGGGGGGAGGGAGTTCTATTGGCAGCTCAAGGCCTATACTCAACGTCAGTGAAAGTTACCAGTAAATCACATACACTTAACATAGGGCAATATTTAGTTCATCCTGTACGAAGAACTGTGGATACTTCAACACTCAAGTGCCATGCATCACCACTATGGAAACGGTATCCATCACACCCGAATGCATTATAATCATTCTTTGACGGACCCCTGTAGTTTCCATTGCATTGTATAGAAAAATGCAAAGTTTTTGTGCTACCTTAAAGTTTGATCCTCATTTTTCGCGTTTAACGGGATAACCTAAACCATTTTGGTGGCGTTTTCAATGAAAATTTCAAGGGCATGTTCTGGCATGTTGTCTTCTGAAAATGATGATTTCAAATTCTTAAAAACAGCAAAAAGCATCAAATGCACGTGCATCACGCGCACTATAGTTTCAGGGGTCGTGTAATTGTTTATCTCTCCAAATCAGCTTGTCGTTGACCAGAAACATGAATGTAACAGTAGCCAAAGAGCTGTATTATATATTTTCTGAAATATGGAAACTTTGATACTGGTAACTTTTCATTGACGCTGAGTAAATTTGGTAATATGTGTGAGTTTGCTTGGATAGACATTATATAAAGAAGTAATGTACAGTGTTAGACTTCGTAATTGTAATGTTAAAACACAACAGCTATACTCAATAGTCTATTCGCCATTATTTTTGGCCATATGGGTGACATTGACACATATATTAGTAACAGGACAGACTTCCAAACTTTAGATTCAATACTTACGGTGGTAGCAGAAAGAAAAAGAACTCGTCTGGTGAAAAAAACTCTAGACTGTCTCCGACACCCGACACACTGAAACAAATATAGCGAGCGTAAGAAATGGAAGTATAAAAGTAGTATTGGATCCATTACTACCCAGAAATCAATGCTTGAAACTAACACTAGATGAGTTGAAAAAAAGCCTCTCTGGCTTTATTCAGATCAGCCTTCAATTACCATACACACACTTTTCAAAGAACATGTGATAGCCTGATATCCCGCTCCATTCGTCCGTCCGTCAAGGCTCAGCTTTACCCTTAAAGCGCCACCAAAATGTATCTTAATATTTTGTCTGCTTTTATAGTCTACGGAAAGAATTCAAATGTATTTTTTCTCATGGCAGCAAACAATATGAATCCTGAACAGACAGCAGTCTGGTCTGGTTCTCATTGTTTGCAACATAGACTACCCAAGAACATAAGCAGACGATAGGAGCAAACGACAAAAGTCGTGACTCGCGGGCTAATGTCAGTTTTCTCTGATTTCTATATGCGTTTTAATTGCGGAACAAGCATGATTAGGAGTGAAGAAGGCCAATTACTCAAATGCACGGAAGTAAGACTCCCGGGGGGGGGGGGGGGGGGGGGGGGTTACTCTGATATTTTCATACATACGTAGGCTCGGTTCATTTTTGGGGTTCAAAATTTTGAATTTCAATATTTTTGGGGGTTTTCAGAAAAACAATTACTTTTTGAAGTATGAGGATTCTGTGGATATTTTTGGGGTCATCTCAAAATTGGACTATATTTAGGGGTCTTTTCTATACATTTTAGGGTCTTTTCTTAAGGTCAAGGTACAGAATGGGCGTATTTTTTGGGTTGCTAAATATTCAAATATATGTTTTGGGGGTGTTTGAAATTCCTGATATACTTTTGGGGTGAAAGGTAGATGCTGGGCCCGAGCCTAGGTATGAAGAAAAAACGAGAGTCCCCCCCCCACTCCTGGGGTAAGACTTATGGTTCTTGTACACTGTATTCTCCCAGGCTGTTCTATCTTTTCATGTGAAATTGCATGTCAGTAGCTAAAATTATACCTTTGGAGAAAATTCTCTAACAAACTTCTGACAGACGGGCGAACAGATAAATTCGCAATCATTTCGAAAAAGGACACAATTTAAGAGAATAATAGCTGGTGTGCATTTGGTACGTGGATATAAAGCTCAAACATACTTACTAGATTATACAGCCCCAAACAAGCCCTATGACAATGAGGCAACTGGAAAGAAACAGAAGGTAATTGAGCCAGTGCATGAGATTTCCAACAATGTGGTATGTGCGACCAGCAAAGCCTCAGATCAGCCTGTACATACGTGCAGTCTGATCAGAGGCTTTGCTTGTCGCTTGCATAGTCTATGAGTGCTAAGCTACTGACTGAACATCATTTGGAGTTTCCAAGCTTGAAGGAAGACTGCACAGGCTGGTCTGAGTCTACATATGTCAAAATGCCACATTGTTGGAAATCACATGTCACGGCTCATTTCTAGTGCTTGACGTACCTACAAGATGACATAATTTCAATAGTGTCACTGGAAACTGTTCTTTTCCTGATCAGTTCAAAATGACCCTGAAGCATTATAAAAGAGTGTAATATAGCAGAGATCGTATGCTATAGTTTGCATGCCTGGTTATAAACACAAACATGCCTTATAGCTATGGAAATCTTTGATTACGGGTCAGGCTTCAGACCCAATGTCGACCTGGGCACAAAATTGTCATCCGTTGGTCAGTGCCTGATGTTTGTCTGTGACCAGTCCCAGCGTAACTCAGCTGGGGATTTTCTTAAGCTCTGCCTGTGAGTTGCGAAACCATCCCTTTGTTTCATCAAAGTATGTTAATTGTTTTGATTGCTTCATCGTGGTGATGCATTGGATAAGGAAGGAAGCACACTCACGAGCTTAACAAATATTGTGTTTTGACAACTAGTCAGGACAAAAATCAGAAAAAGACGCTTATTTAAGAAGGTACAGGCATTTTGTGAAGAAAAAGTTTCGTGATACCTATTAGGGGTATTTTGGTATGCTGAATCCAAAAACCAATGTTGGCAAGCTGAGAAATGGCGTCTTCACTATCTAATTTGCATATTTCCAAGATGGCCGCCAAATTGAAGAAATATCCATAAAAATCTGTAGAGTAACATGTTAAGGATGCCAAACTGGTACAAATCACTCCAAAACATCTTCTCATGATTGGAGGTCTTCACTGACATCAATTTATGCATTTAGAATAAAAATATGACCAAGATGTAATCAGGGGTACAACTTGAGCAAAAAATCTTGTTTCCGACTTAGTTAAGGTTTTTTCATTATAGTTCATGCATATTATCTGGCCCAAATGTGTCAGGAATTATTTCACTAAAATGAGAACTTAAAAAATGCATCGCAATAATATCACTATTGTTTGCAGGAAAATATTGCGATTTAAACAAAATTTTGTAAGGTTCAGCTAGGGGAGGGGGTTAATGCAATTTTAAAGAAATTGGGCCTGTACCTACAAACTGACTCGTATCTCATCAGCAACTCACTATTAAACTTGCTAGCAAATTAAAGCTTAGATATAATACTTTTATCTGATGGAATGGTCTGATATGCAGATTAGTTATCTAATTTGCATATTCATCAATACTGATGAAAATTTCAGAACATAAGTGAAAATTATATTTAAAAAAGCAAGTATAAACTGAATTCTGTCCCCAAACTGTCCTTGTTGTATGTTATTATATCATCAGTGATACAATTTGACAATTCCTTTCATCCAAAAGTCATATATAAAATAATTTCATTTGCATATTCATGAGTATTTATGAAACTAAAAATAGACATTGTCATAGAATAACTATTCCCCCCCCCTCACACACACCTCGGGAGGGGAGGGGGCTTAATCGACTTACCTTGCACCCTAGGACAATTACTCATGAATGTGAAATTGTTCATTGGGACCACTAAATACCAAAAATTCTTATTGTCTCTGAACATAAACCGATTTTGATTACATAAAATTGCATGGTGTCCATGGCAACCCATCGGGCACTGTAGCTGGGTCATTTGCAAGCAGGCCCAAGATCGACACAAACAAGCACATACTTTCATGGACTTTTTTCTCTCTTCCACTAAATAAAAAAAAACAAGCTGTCAATTACTAGCGAAACAAAATGGTCGGTAATTAGCAAAGAAAAAAAATGGCTAGAACAATTGACCCTTCCCCCATAATGTGAAAATCCACAATATGATTCTAAAGAAAGTGGGTGTACCTACAAAATGATTCGTATCTAAGCAACAACTCATCCTAGACTACCAACACTGGTACAAAATTAAAGCCCAGACATAGATTTTTAAATCAAAGTGCAGATATAAAAAAAATCGTTTTTGCATATTCATGAGTATTAGTAAAAAAATAAAAATAAAAGAAAATTCGTAGAACAAATAAGGGGGTGTACCTATACACATTACCCATATGTCATTTTCTAGTTATCATAGACATTCATACTGGGTACCAAATCAAAGCCTAGACAAAGTACTTTTAACCAATGGAACGATATGCAAATGCTCTAATTTGAATAGCCATGAATATTTATGAAAACATGAGAAATTAGAGAAAAATGGTAGAAAAAATTAGGAGGGTATGTACAACATTACCTCAATGTCAGCTGCTAACTTTTCTAGAATACCAAACTTGTATTAAATTAAAGTTGAGACATTACCCGTTAACCAAATAGTATGATATACAAATGATCTAATTTGCATATTCATGAATATATATTGAAACATTAGAAATAAGAGAAAAATGTTAGAAAATCTAAAGGGGTGTACGTACAACATAACCCATATGTCAGATGCTAACTTTTCTAAACTACCAAAATTGGTACCAAATCAAAGGTGAGTTATAGTACTTGAACACAATAGTCTGATATACAAATCGTATTTACGGGTTTGTGAATATTAATGATAACATTAAACAAAGAAAGAAAATTGCAGAAAAATTAAAATGGGTATATCTACAAAATTACCTATAACTCATCTGCTAATTGTCCACTACTAAGAAGCTTGGTACCAAATAAATGCTAAGACGTAGCACATTTATGCCATGATCAAATATGCAAATCATTTAATGATTATATTCTTGAGTATAAATTTAAATGTTAGAAATAACAGAAAAATATCAATAAAGTTAAGTGGGTGTACCTACAAAACTACTCATATTGTAGCTGCTAATATTCCTAGACTACCACACTTGGTACCGACTTAAAGCTAAGATATTTTACTTTACTCAATAGTCATTATGTGAAATTATCCGTTTTTTTCAAATTTATTGATATTAATGTAAACATTAGAAATGAGAGAAAAAACGTAGAAAAGTAGTGGGGATCTGCTTCTAAAATTACTCCTATCTCATCTTTTAATTGTTTTAGACAATTAATCTTAGTATCAAGTTAAAGCTGAGACAAAGTTTTTTTTCCAATGTTCAGATATACATTCATTTAACAAACATATTCATGAATATTGATGAAAACTATAGAAAACTAAAGAAAAATTGAAAACGAATTAATAAGGTTGTATCTTCAATAATACTCATTAATAAACAAATTAAATAATTTGCGTATCAAACACCACTATTATAGAACTTTTTCTGGACTTTAATTTGGGAACAAGTTTAGAAGGTAAGTGAGAATAAATCTAGAATAAATAGAAGCTGAGATATGAGTAATTTGACATGTAAATTCTATTAATTGTTCTCTAATTTATTCTCATTCTAATAATTAATTAATATTCATGAATCAATGTTTAGATAATTTGTATATTGGACCATTAAGTAAACATGCTATGCATTAGCATTAAATTGGTACCAAGGCTGGTAGTATAGGATAATAAGCAACTGAGATGTAGATAAATGTTAATGAACACGCCCTTATATTTTTAAGATTTTTCTCTTATTTCTAATGTTTTCATTAATATTCATGAATATGCAAATTTGATAATTTGCATATATGAACATTGAATGAAAGTCCTATTCTTAAAATTCAGTTGGTACCAAGTTTAAAAATTTAGGATGAGTTGCTGCTGAGATATGAGTACTTTTGTAGGGATATCTCCATTCTTTAGAAGCGCATTATGCGTTGCCATGGAAACCATGCGATTTCACATAGCTCATATGGGATTATTCTATAGGGCAATATTTTTCCCCATTTAGGTGGTCTTCCAAAACAATTAGACACACATTAGCAGTTTTCCTGATGGTGCAAGGTTGGTCTAATTAAACCCTAGGGTAATAAGGAGTGAGTGTGCATGCTGTTACTTTTTATAGAGACAAAATGTACCATATGTTTGGGCATGTACATTATGACATATTTATTGAAAACAAAACAACTTGTTGAATATCAAAGTTTCTTTCTCATTTATTACTTAAAAAGCTGGTAAACAGTCCAAAATCATGCTATGAATAAAACTAACATTTAAATAGGAGGATACTGAATAAGGCACATTTATAATTGATTTTATAGACTAAACAGACACATTTATTACCATGAATACGGTAATATTATGGAATAATTATGTAAATTGCCGCAAAACCATGTACTCTACTGGTTAAACGATCTTAGGACATATTGCAAAGGATTTTCGATGCAAAAACATTGTCAAAAAATTAAGTATTTCAGTCATATGTAAAATTCCGTGATTTTTGGTGGCCATTTTGAAAATTTGCAAATTTGGTCATTAAGACGTCATTTCTCAGCTTGCCAACATTGGTTTTCGGGTTAAGCGTATCAAATTGCCCCTAATCAAGGTGTCAAACCCTTTTCTTCACAAAATGCCTGTACTTGTTAACTTTTCTGACTTTTTTTTCCTGACTAAACAGCAGAATCTAAGGCGAATATTAGTTTACAATTCCCAAGTGGGTTTGGCTGATGTCAGTGATCTGAAACTATAAACAGCAGAAGGTGGCTGTATATCGTGTTCAGTGAGATGAAATTTCTTTTGCACAGAAGGTTCTGAGATTTTAAAAAAATTGAAAAGATCCAAAAGAATAATTTATGCAAGATCTTGCACAGCATGAGCTCAGATGCGAGAACGATCACAGCAGTAGATTTATTAGTTTAAAGTGAGGCTCATTTATTTGAGGAGGCCAGATAGATGAGACTATGATAATAATATTTATTAGATAGCAGTGGAGGAGCGATCTGCGTTTTAATCGAATCGAACCAAAGAAAACAAAAGATATCACTTGTGGCGACCTCACTTGTATGCTACTTTTACACTGGGTTCATACCAAATTAACACATTCAAGTGCTCGGAATTAATGTGAATCCAATGAGTAAAAAGTTGAAAATTTCATGTTGTGTAGACAATTTTTTTTATATGCCGACAAAAAATGCTCAGAAAATGGGAGAAAATAATCCATCATGAGCCTGCCGGTGTAGGATAGAGAAAGCTCACACTTGGGATAATGATATAACAGGTGACTTGGGGTTAAATTGAGACATCTCTGGTGATATTTCTCTAGATGGGTACTTATAATGGATCCGTGTTATCATGACCCGGACGTCAGATATGTATGTACGTTGGTAACGCATACGGTCGTAAAGTGTTGTTTACTGTCATGCTAAAGTGACCAAATTATGTAATGTCGTTTCTAAGTGCAATCATAATCTAAAAGGTGGTTAAGAAAAAAAAGCCATCATTTGTGTGAGGGCGGACTGAAAATGATTACATACCCTACTATTTATGGCGACTTAGTAAATAAATTAAACTGTTGGCACAATATTTTTCTGAACAGTTCAGTAAAATAATAGATTGGTTATAACATTTATGCATTGCGACAGACTGCGTGCTTGCAAACCAATCACGGTTGACATCTTCGCTTTCCTCTTTAATCGCACGGCAGTGGGTTGGACCTCAGGCTCTATGATGGTTCTGACTTAAAGGCTTATCTATAGATAAGAAGGTTGGGCCTGATGCTGTGTCTTGGGTCAGCCCCACAGGGGTTTAACTGTTGTAATTATTTTGCTCCTGTATCCAGTTGGTTGTAGTGTTGAGTCCATATCTTTGTTCTATCACCTCCTTTTTATATCTTGATTTGCATGTACTTGAAGGTGATACATCGATAAGTTAGGGATCTCTCATGCGAGTCAAGCATCTTTGTGTCTTGACCCACATCAGAAGTAAGGGTGAGGTTGGAACCATTAAACATGTTTAATCCATCCAGTGTTGTTTCTTTTGCTGACCATTCTAAGGTGGTGTTTATTTTGTGGATCCTTTTTGCTATTTATGTTTATCTTTGTTATGCTGTCGTGTCTGTTCTTTGCAGCCATGTGATCATCTGCTGGGGAAGGGCTGATCTCTTGGCTCTCTTGTGTGCTGTGTTTCTTTTGTTTTTTGTCACTTTCGCATATGATGTTCCAGGTCAGGTATGATACGTGATTGTATCGATTTCTGATCTTTGCCTTCCTCTCTACTTTAGAATTAACCAATAACAAATATCGGCATAAGCTACCAAACCACGAAAAATATTCTTTTTTCTTAAACCCCAAAACAACAGTGAAATTCAAAATTTTGAAATCAAAAATAGGCCTAGCTTATGACTATACTAAATACCAGAGCCCCCTTCCATTCATCCTCCCCGCCCGTATATGCATCACTTTGGGCTATTGACATATTGGTTTACATACCATGATTCTGGAACTTTAGATGACAGAAAATGGAGATGGTGGAATACTGAAAAGAAAAATAATGTTATTAGGTAACTTGAATAAAGCGCAACAAGGGCAAATAATTGATAATATTGACGTATTTAATTGAAAAGAATCAACCGACATACCTAACTGTAAGAAGCATAATAAAACACTTCTTTTTATGACGTTTTTGTATATAGACTTTGTTATCTTATGCTGGTATTTTCTTTTTCTTGCAATTGCTAGTCCGTGTATACCCGATCACGTAATTTGTACGAGTAAAGCTCAAATTTGAATGGGATGGAATGTGTAGAAACAGTTGCATGCTAATGTGTTCTCTAATGCATTGATATATTGATGTAAATAGTATATTAGCTTCACAAATATAACACGTTTAAACCAAAACTGAGCTGAACTTACCTATTTTACTGAGTCCTGCGAATATAACAACAAGTGTAAAGACCAATGGGTATTTCACGTGTTCAAAGTTTAGGGAAAGGAGATGAATTCCTTCACCCACATGGTGGATGCGGTGGAGACGGTTGCGTGTTATTTCGGTTTGGTTGTCTTCTTTAATGTCAGTTTCATTGCTGGAAACTTTGATAGTTTCATTAGTCGTTGAATGTGTTCTTTGTTTGAAATATGGTTCCGTGGTTGGGGAAGTAAACGCATCAACCGTATGGTAGGTAACGTGCTTTCTCAGCGGAACTGTTGCTGTATAGGATAATCTTATTTCTGCCAACAATACTAGGACCGCTATTTTCAGACCCTGTCTCCCACTTGCCATACTTCATCTGAAATGTATATAGAGAATACTAGGTGAGTGTCTTTTGATATCACGTTTACAATGCAAGGCTTTGATAACGCTTGTTGACATCGCGAGGCTTGCCGAGCGATTCAACAAGCATTCTCAAAGCCGAGCCTGGAAAACTTGATATCAAAAGACGCGAACCTGGTATTCTATTTATCAGTTTTCCCATTTTTGAACACTCTTCAAACTAGCGATTATGATGTAATTTTTGAATTTTGTGTTGATTCAGCGTCATTAGCGACGTCATTCAAAAAGCGCAACGTCATCATGACCTGATAAAGGTAACATGTCGTGATATAGGAAACGTTTATTAGGTTATGTTGAAACAATTCAGTTAATATAAGGGGTAACTGATAAGTAAAAATTGGCTCTGTAAAACTATGGATAGATACAGTAAAACCTCGAAAATTCGAACTCGGGTTGTTCAAAATGCTCATTAATTCGAATAAAATTTAGGACACAATGGATTCAGAGAATAGGGCCATTTTATTAACTATTTTAACAACTGTCTATAATAACATATGTTTGAGTGCGTAAAAGAATCGCCTCTTACGTTCCCAAAACTTATGTAGCCAGAGAAAAAACTGATAATAGTCAGTTTTGAAGTGATAATAATCAGTTTTGGCGTTATATATATTTAATGTATATCCACCTATAATTCGAACAACTGATAATTCGAATTAAAACCTTGAATCACGAGGCCTTCAAAATGAGATTTGACTGTAGTATCAATAAATGTTGATCATCGTTATTGTCCCCCGCCTTTTTGAAAAGAAGCAACATATTATTCGACATTCGGTCCTTCCGTACTTTCAGTAAGTAACTTGTGTTCGCAACTCCTCCTACAGTTTTTACAAATCGATACTTTTGAGTTTAAAAGCTGTTTTTGGTCATGGTCTGAAGATCTACATGTGATTTGGAAATAATCCTCAGATTATTTTGACACTTTTTTGCCAATTGACCTAAGTCATTTTCCTGGGTTATTACTATCAACGTGAATAGATAGTTACAGTTTTATGCAAATTCTTTTGAAATATTTCAGATGCTTTGGTCATGACCTGAAAGTGTGCATATAGTTTGTATATAATCCTCAAAATATTTTCTAACTTTTTTTCGCAAATTGAACTTTGATTATTTTTGCCACTTTCAGTCATTTTCCATACGTTATATTTATCAAAGTGGATAGATCATGATTAGATTGTTTCTATGTGATGATGCATTGCTTTAGTTCAGAAGCCTTCATGCAAGCTAAACTGTTTTGTGTTTTCACAACAACAGAGCCTGGGGCGAAGATTTGGCACCAGTAAAATGCATTTAAGCCCCCCTCCCCCACACAGTGGCTTAAGCTGTCTTTTCTAAGGTCGCGGTTCTGTTGTTTTTGAATCAAAGTCTAATATACCTCACATTGTTTTAGGGGAGGGGTGCGTTGGCTTTTGTTTTGTTTTGCATTACTTTGTGTCCTGTCTAGTTTTGCGATTAGCTTGACGTAGAAGAGAAAGAGAGCTGGTTGCTTAGCTTTAATTGTCTTCCTAGTGTTTTTATAGGTTTCCTGAAGTAGTAAATAACGGTAGGCGCCGTTAAACAGGTTTAAGCCTTCCAGTACATATATTTTTACTGACCATTCCAAGGCGGTGCTTCTTTTGTGAATCGTTATTGTTAGTTAATATGCTTTATGTGGGTGTGTGTTGTGCTGTCATGTCTGTTCCTTGTAACCTTGTGGTCACCTGCTGGGAAAGGGCTGACCTCTTGGCTGTCGTTTTTGTTGTATTGTGTCACTTACCCAAATATGTCCTGGTTCACATCAGAATTAAGGGTGAGGTTGGCGCCATGAAAATGGTTTAAGCCCTCCTGTAAAATATTTTTACTGACCGTTCCAAGACGATACTTCTTTTGTGGATCATTTGTGTTATTTATCTTTAGTGTTTGTCATGCTCTCGCGTATGTTCTTTGCTGCTTTGTGATCATCTGCTGGGAAAGGGCTGACCACTTGGCTCTTGTTTGTGATGTCTAATTGTGAATTTGTCACTTTCCCATGTGGTATCCTGGGCCAGGTGTGGTACTTGATTGTATTGATTCCTGATCTTTGCCGTGTTTCTTACTTATGTGCACAACTGCTCCTAGGGTTTTTGACGATTATTTACAGGTGTTTTGGTAATGGTCTGAAAATGTGTATGTGGTTTAGATATAATCCTAAGGATAGTTTAAGTTGAAGCTGAGTTTAATTAGTTTTCAGGCCCCATTATTTCTATCAAAGTGAATAGATAGTTGTGAACAACTCCTCCTACAATTATATGCCAATTATTTTGAATAAGGAGCTACGTGCATTAAGGCAATCTACAGTTTTGTTCCTTACCAACCTTCCCACCGCCAGCAAATTTCTTATCAGCAATAAAATCTTAATCTGAGCTCTGATATATTCTGAGGTTGCTGTTTGCGTTTATCTCATTTTATACAGAGAGGTCTTATGGTAAAATGGATCAGACTGCAGCAGGGAATAAGGCATAAATCAAACCAGCTTCTAATTCACTATTTATTATGTAGGAATCAACTATCCTTACTTTGGCATAAAATTGGACCAAATCAGCTATCGGCCCGTGAAGAACTAGTTCAGACTGTGTAAGATCAATCCAGTGTAGAATTATATGGGCCATATACTGGACCCACGTGCTAGATTTAGTCTTGCTGAACTAGTGGGAGCCTTCCAAATTATTTGCAACAGTAAAGTTACCCAAAAATGTACCGAAGATGACAGACTGTGCTGTGACAGTCTGCTATTCATCTTCAGAATGTACCGTAGGTGATCCGGACTCGGCAATTATAATAATATGTGTGCTTTGATCTTCCCAATGAGTATCATGATGGATCTCGGAAGATGAGCATTATGTTAACCGTCAGATTACTCGTGGAAAGGAGCTCCGAAGATAATAGGATAATCTTTCGTGGAGGTATACATGTATATCATTCAACGATGCAAATAAAATGAATTGTTGAATGTTTGTGGCAACAAGGCAACTAACTTGGAAGGGTAACTGAAAAGCAAAATGCTATAAACTTGGGGATAATTGAATAAATTTGTGTAAAATGAAATATATTCTTAAAAAATGACTTTTCACTGCAGATATTCACCTCCAAAGTGGCACATACCGTGAATGATTTATTTCAGCTGAAGGTTGCTGTTGTTTTAACAATAACCTTAGTGATAAAGAGCTAGATCATATTTCTGTGCAATTTCAGTGAAACTCTGGCATATATGCTACACTGAAGGGACTAATCTGCCCCCCCTCCAAATCCCAAAACAGAAAGTTATTTTTCACCAACTTCTGCTGATTGGTTTATTAGAAGAGTAGGCCAAGTGTAAAATTCTTATATTTACTTATTTTTTATCAATGCTATAGTTTAAGAAAATGACCACAAAAGTAGGCTTAAAAAAGAGAAATTGAGGCTTTGGGAAACTGACCATTTAAGATTTAGCTATCAACACAACTAAATACCAAATATAATCTTTTAATATGTTGTGTGCCCTGATGATTCTTATCATCTGTTAAAATGTCGTTTTGATATTTGCTCGTGATCTGTGTTAATTTCTCGGTCAAACGTCTCAAATTTGTTCCAAAATAATGGTGTTCTTTGTTTTCAACCAGCTTAAGTCGCCATTAGTGTTACCATTGTAACAGTAAAAGTCAAATTAATACTAGCCTTTTCTTTGGGCTGTTGTTCTAACAAAGCAATAAGAAGAAATTGGTGAAATGCAACTTTTTATTTTGTCCCCAAAGGGGGGGGGTGGCGCAAATTAGCACCTTAATGCACGTAGCTCTTTATATGTGCATATGATTTGTATACAGCCCTCAGATTATTGTAGATAAAAAAAATCTAAGTTTTGTGAACCTTTACATTTTGGACCTTCAGCGCCAGGGGTACCTCGTGTGGGCAACTCCTCCTATAGGATAATATCTTTATAAAATCTTACAAGTATGTTTGTCATGTATTGTCTAAAAATAAGTTTTATTCAATTCTTTTTCAAAGACTTTTAAACAAATGGATCTTATAACCAGACTGTTTAGGAGAAGTCTGAAGTAATTTGAAGTAGAAGATTTTCAATCGGAAAGTTTTGTCATTATCCATTATACCTGTCTGTCATGTTGTCGAGGACTGAAGTGCACTGTTTTCAAGTGTAGCAACTTAGACATAATTGTATGTGATGTGGGAGGAAATCATATTTAGGTTTAGATAAACAAACTTTTCTGCGTAAAATTGTTAATATTTTCTTACCCATAATTTTAGCATAATATGTTTTGGGTGCTCAGAAGAACCGTCTCATTGAGAGGGCAAAAGAACCTGAACACACAACATATGTTTTGGTTGAGAAATAAGAAAATTATTTTCCTGTTACGCACTCTTAACTAAATTGTTGACTGGGACGTAAAGAATCAAATCAAACAAAAGCACTGAAACTTTCAACTACAAATAAAGATAAATAAAATTTTGGAAATCATAAACAAAATCTAGAATCAATGGCAAGAAAGTGCGGTTATGGAATCAAGGACAATAGCTCTTTTATTATTAAAAATGTTCATCCTATTTATATATTACAAACTCATAAAAGGGGGCGCCCTAATTAAATAAAATAAAGGCTTAGCTAATGCAACTCTGATCAAAGTCGGACGTAAAATAAAAATGATGTAGCGATTTGATTTTAAGTATGGAGGCCGCCATTTTTAAAAACATGTAGTAAATAGCGCATGGAGGCCACCCTTTGACCATTTAATAAACTTTCTGACGTTTTCACATTTTGAAAGTTCAATAATATCTCCCATTTCATTGACAATTGTACATATTTGTTTAAATCAACTACTTTCAACAGAAAAAAATATTAAAATGCAAACAAAATTAAAATAAATACATGTAGCAGACAATTAGTCAATATGTTTATAATGCATATTTAATTAGGACTGTCTGACGTCAAACATTCAAAATGGCTGCCTCCTCCATACATTTCCCTTTTCTACTTTACGAATACATGTATTTTTAAATATATGTGATATTCTAATTATTTATTTGATTTTATCATATGACGTCGCGTCTGGGAGTGAAATAACGCCATGCAATAAAACCGATAAACCACTAGTGGTTTATAGATTTAAGGGAAACGTTATGACGTCCATAACAACATTGCGTACATATATGACAAAATCATAACGTTTTTACTCCTGAAATGAGATTTCAAAGTATTTGTCATATGATAAAAAGAATCGAACATTCATGCTCTTGTATTATTGAATTTATTAAACTCGTTGCGAAAAAGAGATAAAATGCTCGGCAAGCCTCGCATTTTATCTTGTTTTCCCCAACTCGTTTGATAAATTCAATAACACATGCGCACTCATGTCAGATCCTCTATTTAATCCGGTTTGCGGCAGATTGCATGGCTTAATAAGCACTTGAATTTCAGATTCACATAATTTTAATGCTACGTTCCTCTTAAAAGGTTGCATTGCCATAGCCCAAACAGTTTCTAAAATGACCACGTTTTGGTGGACAGCCTGTATTGAAGGGCTGGTTGACTTGACTCTAAGTCGGTTTTCTCCAGTTTCATATTCAAACAATTTAAAGGTATTTAATTATATACCTGTAAATACCCTTTAATCGGAGAATTGTAATTGATTAAATTTTCAATTGATTTTTTAAGATTGTATAGTATTCAACTCAACACGTGTCCGTCTTTCAGCCGAGTATGTAATTTAACTTACATACAGACAACCAGCGTCATCCAAGACCACCCTATACATCAGCGCATGCTAATCAGTGGCTTAACTGATTACCTAAAGGTAGATTGAAATAGTCTGACTACTTTTTTGTGAAATGCTATTAAGTGGGGCGTTTATGCTTATCTCTCACATAAGCCCTGTCAGGCCATTTTAGATTGATGGGATTTTCTATGTGTATCAATATTAACAAACCGTTTCACCAGAAAGCACTATAATCGGGCATTGAATGTAGATAAAACTCAAATCGGCTGTGCTCTGTTGGAATCTTGTCATTGGTTTATTAAGCAATCATAGATAATATACTATATGTGCATCGAACAATATACGTGCTGATCAGACTGTGCACATGTATTTTCCCATGGTAAGCCTTTGATAGTTTTTAGTCGTATTGATATGTAACACTGCAGGAAATATGTAAAACAAATCAAGTTTTGTTTGACATATGAAAATTAACGATAAGACAATGGATTAAGTGCAAAGTAAAGGTACATGTTTGTATTTTATTCTATTAACCATGTTAACGTTAACGTGAAATTTTTTAAAGTGTACACCGCATGAAATGTACAGCAAATGCATATCCCCTACATGTTGCTTTTAAAATGGCCTCGAGATTATAAATGATTCACCTGAGCATATGAAATTCATCCTGCTCATAAGTGTTAAAATGACAACAGTTGTTGTATTAGCTGAGCATGGTAAATACAACATCTGAATGTGTTATAGCAAGCGAAGTCTTTATTTTTCAGCATATAAATTTTAATGAGCAGTTGAAATTTCATGCTCAGTTGAGTTAGGCAGGAAAAAATGTATAACATCGGGACCAAACATACCTACCATTACGAAAACGTTCCGACTGTAAAGTTAACAATCTAAATAAGATCATAACCATGATAAAAAGTGAGTATAACCAGGAAATGCCACAATCAGAGATCACAGTCCAACATATGACACCTCGAGAAAGAGACATAAGAACAATGACAAATAGACACAAAAATGAGCCGTGGCATGAGATTTCCAATAATTTGGCATTTTGAGAAGTGTAGACTCGGACGAGCCTGTGCAGCCTCCTTTTAAGCTTAAAAACTCCTAATGATGTTCAGTCAGTGGCTTAACAATCATAGAAAGCGACTAGCAAAGGCTCTGATCAGACTGCGCGTATGCGCAGGCTGATCTGAGGCTTTGCTGGTCGCACATACCACATTGTTGGAAATCTCATGCACTGGCTCTTAATGGAAGCAAGGATACAATCAAAATAAGGCAACAAATTCTCTCTTCCTCAGCGAAATTATTGCTACAAGGAATTATATTACAAGGCCATGACCAAACACAGCCTGCCCAGGAAAAAGTGTGGTTAGGTGAACTGACCGTCCCGCAATGACCATAGCTGTTGACTTGGGACGTAAAGCAACAAAACAAACAAACGAAACCAAACACAAACCCACACACATAAGGGGAGCAACGGCACAAAACAGAACCACTGCTTTAGAACGGACAGTAGCTGCAATTTTTTTCTAACGTGCCTAAATGTACCCTTTTCATGTGCTCGTTTGAAGCGTTTCAAACAAGCAGCTCAACGAATGTTCATGGAGAAATAAGAATTGACGATAGAAAAATAAGCTACAGCCGTTTGTTTTTTTTTGTTTGTTTTTTTTCCCGTTGTTGTTGTTTTTGTTTTTTGTTTTTTTTTTAGAAAAAAAGTTGGCATTTTAAACTTTATTACAAGAACAAGTGCATGCTCATGTTGGTTACATGAAATAAAGAGTCAGTATAGACATTCGTTTTGTATTTCAGTTCAGTAATGGCTCCAAAGTTTCTAGATGACACTATTGAAACCCCGAGAAGTCCAAGGAAGGTCCCACCCTACCCTGGTTTCGACATAGAGGGAACGTACCAGCCTGACTCCCAGCAGCCTCGAGTCAAACCGGAAGCAGAGGCTAATTTCATTCGAAACCGAGGATCTATTGACAAATTAGGATTTCCATGGGGTGAAAACTACGAGTCGTTCAATCCAGAACCAAGATGTCCATCAAGTGCTTCTTTAAGTAATTACAATCATGGACGTCACGGAACTATACGGGTTCTGTTAGACGGAAGCGCAACGCCACGGCCGGAAACTGCTCCGCCACGAGTTAAGCCCGAAGCCGAAGAGATAGCGGATGTAAGCCATGGAGGAAGAATGTGTACCCTATTGACGAAGTATGGTACAACCGGCGCTTCACCTAGAGTGGCGAGAGTCAAACCGGAAGCAGAGAATACAGCGGAAGTGTACAAAGGTGGAAGAATGAATAAACTCGTTCATAGTTATGGACAACTCCCTCTGTCTGCGAGAGGTGTACCGAGAGTTAAACCCGAGGCAGAAGAAACAGCGGATGTAGCCAAGGGGAAACGAATGAACGGATTGATTCACAAATACGGTAGACTTCCACTATCGGCCAGATCGGTTCCCCGCGTCAAGTCGGAAGGTGAAGACAATGCGGATTTAGACAAGGGGAAAAGGATGGACCGACTAATCCACAGCTATGGTAAGAGGCCACTTTCAGCGAGGGCTGTCCCACGAGTTAAATCCGAAGCACAGGATAATGCAAATCTGGACAAAGGAGGCCGAATGAATAGACTAATGCACAGTGCCGGTTCCCTTCCACCGCGAAATCCACCAAGAATCAAAAACCGGGACGGATCTAATATCCTACACAGAAGCAGGGGGAGTATGGCAAAATTTTTACGTGACATGGGAAATAGGACATGTATTTTCCAACCCGGAGTTCGGAAAAGTTCTTATTTGAAAACTGCTATGATGTAACAAGGGCCTAGTGGCAACCATAATATGTGTAGCCATGTACATATATATCATGTATACGAAGGAAAGAATAAACCCATTGGTCCTTTTTTCATGCTGAAACTTTCCCACGTAAACGGTTGCGTTTGGCAAACAGTGAAGACCCAGATGAAATGCCACACTATGTAGCATTTCATCCGTGCCTGCACTGTTTTCTAAAACAATAAAATGGTATTCAAAGACAGAAAGACATAATTTGGGATTTATAGCCTGTGGCCCCTTACAAAAAAAAATATATTGAACTGACCTTATGCTTATATGAGAAATATATCAGTACCAAAAGGTAAAATTGCCTGATACTGATAGTTTTAAACCCTTTTTATTCTGGTGTTTTGTCCAATACATATTGGCACAATCATAATACAGTTGTGGATCCAGGGGGGTTGAGAGGGTTCGCTCGAACCCCTCTCCGCCCCCACCCCCTTTTTTAAATATCCTAAGGAAATGAAATAATTATTTCATTTACATGGGATATTTAAGAAAAATGAGATAAAATCAGCAAAGCGAACCTCACACCTTTATACATATGAACCCCTTTCCAGAAATTCTGGATCCGCCACTGAGTATGGGATTGTACGTTTTGTATTTTAATGGGTTGCTGGTCAAAATGCACATAAAATTATGCATTTCTGTCCCTGAAGATTGTTTTTATCTTTTAAGTAAGGAAACAGTACAGACACTGATTTCATCTGGGTATTCACTGCTTGCTAAATTACCTTCTTACCAGTATCAAAAATGCAAAGGAATAACGTGTTTGAATACCATATTATTCACCAAAATAGGCTGTTGGGAAAATTTGACATGCTCATTATAGCTTTATCGGTATTCAACAGTGCGTGCCCTGGTGAGATGCCACGTTTGCTCTACCTCTTCTGGGTCTACACTGTTGCTATTGTCCCATTTGTGTAACCCTTGGAACTGGCAGGTGTTACCCAGCGAAGATTCAAATTTAAACAAAATGCATATCAATATTAATAAATTCATGTACGAGGGTGGTTCCGAAAGTTCTGATCTTCACGCTAGAGAACCAATGTACTCGAACAGCGCAGTCATCGCGGATGGGTTGCGGTCGAAGAGGGCACAAAATCTGCTATTTTGGTTTGCTGTGATCCATTCTATGAGAAAGTTCACAACTATTAATTTTCACGATGATTTATTTTTTCATTTTGAATTGTCACTTAGGTATTGTGGTCCATTCTGGCTCAATTGGAGTCTTTACATTCTAAAAGTAGCTTAGTAATAGTCAATTTCTGGCTTGCCAGTAGATTTTTATGTGTTCGAAATGAAGAATACGAATACGTCCAAGAATAGAAAGTTTTACATATTTGTGCTTATTGTTTGCGAAGTTGCACACAATTATGTAGCTGTACGCAAAATTTGAGTAGTCAAGGGCATTGTACCAGTAGCCGAGGGTTTAAATATAATCGATGTGCATGCAGTCGATGACCCGATAACTGTGCCAGAGGACTGTGTGTACAGTATGAGAAATAGAGTTATCTTACATGAGTGCTCCCCTTGTTGCAGATATAGACGATCTTACACGAGTGTTAATGTGATATTGACTTTATTAAACGAGTTGGAGAAAAGAGGTAAAATGCAAGGCTTGCCGAGCATTTTATCTCTTTTTCGCAACGAGTTTGATAAATTCAATAATACAAGAGCATGAATGTTAGATTCTATTTATCTTATGACATTAAGAATACTTTGAAATCCCATTCCTGCCACAAAAAAGTTATAGTTTTGTCATTATGTACGTAACGTTGTTATGGACGTCATAACGTTTGCCTAAAATCTGTAAACCACTAGTTGCTGCATGACGTTATTTCACTCCCAAGCGTCATACCATAAGCTTCGTTATTGCATAAAAAGCCGTGCCGCACGCTATTTACAGCCATGTTTTAACCGGCAAAAACCCCCGGATGTATTAATCAGGCAATTCACGTGCTGTTGATGCACGGCTTTTGTGCTTTACATAGACGCATTCTAGGCTGTCACAAAAGTTGACGTCATCAACAGTAACGTGTATAGAAATGAACGTAATTTAGTGACGTTAGGATGACGTAGGTCTTTGCCTTGGAGCAGGCTTTTTTTCAAAACCTACGAACACTTCATACTTTTGCGCGCCATTATAGTAATACAAAAATGTACTTTTCGAAGCGTTTTTTCCAAAGTTTTCAAGTGACAAATGACATTATGCAATAATAACGATCAAACATGGTTTTCTGATACACTAACATCTGCTAGACTCCTAGGGATCGTTAAAACCCTCGCCTTTCAGGCTCGGGTTTCAACAACAACCTCGGGGTCCAGCAGATGTTAATGCATAGAAATACATGTGTGATCCATATACTTACTTTCAAATAGCTCTGTCCTCAGATTTCGAACTTTTGCACATTAAAGTACCGATTTTTTGCATAAATTCCAGTACATAAAAATGCCTTCCATCCCTTTTTCAGGATGTTTTTTGCATAACTTGAGTGCTGTATTTACTATCGGTTAATTCACATATGGATATCTATGGCGATAATCAGCGAAGAATATTTTCTGACAAAAAATACCCTTTTCAACAGCTACATTTTGGTACACTAAAATGGTTTATTTTGTGTCATCGTCGACTGCCACCAACCCGCGATGACTCGTTGTTCGGGTACAGTGGTTCTCTAGCGTGATATTTGCCTCGTAGCTTTGTCCAAAGACAATTTTGAGAAGCATACTAAGCATCTTTCGAAAGAATTTGGGTCACATATCTGTTATTGTATAAAAAGGGCAGTCAGTGGCTCAAAAGGTGGGTGGTATTTAAGTTGTAAAGTGTTTCGTGATTGGTCAACGATAAGCATAGGGGAAAGAAATCATATTTGTTAGACGGGTATATATTTGCTGCACTTTTTGAAACAACATCTCGCTGTTTTGTTGATTTAGTTTACTGGTGAGGCTTAGAAGAAAGGACCTTGCCTTTTGATATTTTTTTCAATAAAATTTTCCTCCCGTGTAGGGTGCCCGCCTTCAGGGGCCAAAACGATTATAACATGGCGGCGGTATCTCATTCTTGTTTATTGATTGAACAAGGTCCAATCTGTAATTATATGGCAGCCTCATTGTGCTTTAAGAGTAATTTATATCTCAAATAAATGGTTAATAATAATATAATTAAAATGGATACAATCGTTAATATACATTGTACGTACCTGTGTATAAACGAAATAATCCACAAATGCGTCTGCTGATTCCAAGAAGCATTAATGCTCTCATGGCGATCTGGCAACTGCTAGCATCAAAATTATCTCTTTGCCTACTTGTGTCATCTGTTGATAACATTTGCAAACAGTTTGGACCCAGATCAGGCCCGACAAAACGTAGGGCCTGAACGGGATCCAAATTGGTTGACACCCTGGCGGTATTCCTGAAAGAAATTTTCGAAAAAGTTGATTTTGAAAAAATCAGCAGCCGGCAAAAAAATTACCCAGCATGCAAAGAGTTAAGCCAAATTACGTGAAAACCTGCCTTCGGTATCTGTATCCATGTAAGGCACAAACCTACCCGCTCAGCTACGCAGACTATATGGACTCTTGAAACATGGATTCAAAGTGTGCGGTTAGTATATTGTCCAGAAAGTGAACAAAATTAACGCTGATCAGCGCTAGTTTGTGTTCATATGTGGCATTAGTTTATTTTCACATAGCGTGGATCTAATACGTTAGTCGTTTATTGTATTTGACACAAAACAGAGCTTTGCCAAGGTAATAGACAGGAACATCTAATTCATGGCTATTATAATTGGGTCACGTCGCGAGAAAACCTGTCTTCATGGTTTTTGAATCAGCTACAGCGACCAGTAGGAATATATAAATTTTGCAGCCAACTACTATCGAGATACCATGTAAAAAGGTACTGATCCCGCTGCGTCTTAGCTATAATCAGGTTTTCTCAAGACAAGGCCCATATTAACCTTATTAAGACATCTAACTGAAAGTTCTATAAGTCATTAACTACTACAGAGATAAATTTATGATACTTTATTACTTCCCCATTGCTCAGAATAAGACAGTCAGAGATTTTTTTCAGAGATATATATTCTTGTATATGTATGTGCTCATATTTATGAAGATTTGGTAATTGCCTCCCTTTACAAACAGTTCTCAATTTAATACATAGCAGCTGTTCGTCGGTATGAGACGAAAATAGCGAAGTGTGTCCGAGTCACGATTACCCTACCCTAAGGTACATGTAGCAGAGGAGTGCTAAAGAATCAAGACTGATGATTGAAGATGAATTGCTGATAAACTTATTTCTCTGAAGTGTGTCTGCAGGCAAATTGTCTTCTTTCATGATTTTTTCTGTTTCTCTTGTGAAAAAGTGTCTTTTGGGCTTAAAATAGGCCATTTTCATAAGGGGTGTGGCTTTGTTTACATGCATGAAACAACAACCTTTTGTCTACCTTTTGTCTTCTGGGAAACTCTTAAGCCCGTACGGCTTATAATTCCCAAAGTATGTCCCTTTTTCATAAGTGATTGTGACGCAGGTCTGTTCCAGAGTGCTGACTATCAAAATTCCATTGCATTGAAAATAATCGTACTTCCTTGTCGGACGGCCAGGGCCCGGAATTACAATGCCTCCTTAGAGTTAAGGAAGACGTAAGTTGAGTTGTGATTTTTCAGGATGTGAAAAATAACGTTTAAAACTGATTAAAATCAAAATAGTTTTAATTTTTCTGAGGATCACAATGATATCTTTGACCACAAATACCACATCGATCCAGGCAATTTATTTAGCATTTAATATAGCATGTTGAAATATCATGCGCGGATCCAGGAATTTACGTCAGGGGGGGTTTGGGTCCAGGTCAGTCAGACAAAAAAAGCACTGACAACGTTTTTTGTTTTTTTTTTAGCCCTCAGCTTATTTTACAGAAGTCAAATGGTCAATTTCAAAAAAATCTATCATTTTTCAAGGTTCCAGAGGGGGTCCAACATTTTCCAGGGGGGGGGGGGTCCAACTTTTTCCAGGGGGGTCCAATTGCTTATTCCCTATAGAAACCCATATAACTTGTGATTTTCCAGGGGGGAGGGGGTCCGGACCCCCTGCCCACCCCCACCCCCTCTGGATCCGCACTTGAATATCAATACTTAACTTAAGTCTTGCTTAAAGCTGCATAGTCTGTAACTATTGATCTTTTCATTTTAGAAATAATGTTTCTATTTTTCAAGAACAAAGTAAAAATACTAGAAGTCAGGTTACATTTTACCTTTTTCGTAATAATTAACAAATTATTAGTACCAAAACAACAGCATTTATGTTAAAAATTACCCGTCTAGAATTACTGGAGGGACGCAAATAGTTACAAATAAGAGAAAAAGCACCTGCTTTTATAAGATAATTCACTTTCCATGCAGTTTTCAGCTGTAGAAATTAGAATTATTGTGACAAAATTACTTAATTCTACTTTTACAAATGATTTTAAAAGATTTTTTTTTCGAAAATGTTCATAATACAGAGTATGCAGTTTTAACTTTGAAGAGGCATTGTAGATGTGCGTCCAAGCAAGGTAGATAAATATATAAAAGCGATAAGACATGCAAAAATTAGGTTAACTGTCTTTGAACAGTATAGAAAGCTAGATCGATATTCTCTATTTATATATTGTTGATACAGTAGTAATGTTAACAATGGGGATGTGGCTCAGTGGTAGAGCGTTCGCTTTGCATGTGAAAGGCCCCGGGTTCGATCCCCGGCATCTCCATGAGATATTTTTTTTTACTATTGTCTCATCGTGCATCGTTTGTCGTCCATAAACAATTTCTTAACACAACATCTCCTAAACCACTGTCCAAATTTAAAATAATTTCAAACAAATGTTCCTCCTAGAAGTACCTTCTACCAATACACAAGAAAAAGCACAACATGTTATTATATTGCTACATGTTATTTAAATTTATTAGTTATTTCTTCATGCTGTTTTGATACAAACTCGGAATTCACAGAAATGAACCTCATGATACACCTCTACCAAATTGCTCAATTGATAACAAATGATAACAAATGGTCATTATATATTCAAACCACTCTCTGAATCTGTGCCTTAAATAATGTCACAGAAAATTTTCCTCAAAACTCCCTAGATACCAAAATTGAACAAACTGATATGGACTGTTGAACGGTAGAGCCGAGCCACCAGTACTAAAACAAAATAAATCTTCAAACAGCAACTTATTCTGAACCACTGACCCGTAACAAAATTCATTTCACACAAACTTTCCCTTGAAAAAAGTTTGTTCTTTTAAAATTGCACAAGCTCCATCCAATGAATTACGTATAAGTATTACGTTTGTGGAAAGTACATATGCGGTTGTAACACAGGGTTCTAGTTTCTGGCCATTACTTACAATTAACTTTCCAATGATTTGTATAGGCACACCCCTATTCAGGAGAATAGCTATGCTGCATTATGGGTTGCCATGGAAACCATACATTTAAACAGTCAGAATAAGTTTTTTCGTGGGTACAATTTTTTGGAAGCAGGCACGAGGTCCACGTGAACAATTTGACACCCATGAAATATTTGTCCTGGGGTAGCAAGGGAGCTCAAATTAGATCCCATGGAATCAGTTCCTGTTTTCAGCGATTTTCTTCATTAGATTAGAGATAGAATCTTGAAACTTCATAGAATAAGTTTGAAATTGAAATGACCTATTTTTTCTTCTTTCCTTGACATTTTTTGAACTTATGCTCTCATTTAAGTCTATGAACGTTTAAGCCTCGTACTGGCTGTACCTATGTAGCCATGGTACATCCTGATACTGTGATGTACCGGGACACATTTCATAAAAAATGAATTGCATTCTCACCTTACCGATGTTACCCCGGTATTGCCCTTTTTTCTGGACTTTTCATATTGTTATATATACATATGCAGAATTTGTTAAACAGGGACAGACATGGGCCTCTACGGGGCCCAACCGAAGTAGCAACGAGTTTTCAGGTAAAAACGGGGCTTACCGGCTCAAACCATGTCAATACCTGTCACAACCGGTGCGAACCGTGACGCTACCATTCTTAATTTGAAGTTCTACTGTCCTAACACAGGGGCAAACCGTGGGGGTGTCTTCAACGTGCTAGGCTTATCATGGTAGAGACACGGACGTTGCGGGTGTCGTCCCGGCTTACCACAGTATTTGACTGCATTCCTGGTGACTCCCGTTGACTCCCAGTTCTTTTCAACATCTTAGAACAACCAGAGAATGAGCCGGTTCATCCTGGTTCACCAAGTTTGTCCACTTTTGTGACATGGTTCACAACAGGTCATTCCTGTCCACCAAACCAGGATGAAACCGCCCCTTAGATTGGGACAGTGAGAAGAGCACAATTTCGCACAATGGTCACCAGCCCATTACCAGTGATACCCTATATTCGACAAGTGTCTCCTTATTTGCGTGAGGGCCTTAAGGCCAGAGGTTAAATAGTCCCGAGGGCAATTACAGATACACCGACTGATATGCCTGCTAATGCTGCAGCCGTCCAAAAATAATTTCAGTACATTTTTGTCAGGTGAATTGTTTATGATCGAATTCAAGCATTTAGGAAAAATGTATTTGGTATGAAATGGTTCATTAATGTATACTTTATAAATATAACACTATATTATTTCATTTCGTTTCTTGTTCTTGTCATGGGATTAATTTACTAACATATTTATGTTTGGGGCGTTTTGCATGGAATAAACCACTGTAAAATTGCTGTTAGAAAAAACTATCAATTCTTTATACTTGGAATTATAACATTATATCATTATGCGTTTTGCTAGGACACCCAAAAATGAAATAATGTTATAATATGAAATAAAGCTTAGTGGTTTTTAAAGTATAGTTGCATTAGATGGCTGTATAATATTTAAAAATAACACTATATAAATTCTGTTCATGGGATTCATTTACAGACATAAAAAATAGGCGTTTTGTACGTGAATAAACCACTTTATGAATTGCTGTCAGAAAAATCAATCATTTTTCATACTTTTCAGAATTATAACATTATTGCATAATGCGTTGTGCTAGGGCAACGCAAAATGATATAATGTAGTAATATGAAATAAAGCTTAAGTTTTTTTTAAGTATATTTGCATTAGAAGGCTGTATACTATTTAGATGAAACACTATATAATTTCAATTCATTGAATTTATTTCTCATTATTTAAGAGCATCTTTAAAGTATTAAGAGTGTCTTGCTCGTGAATAAACCACTGATTGAATTGCTGTAAAAAATCAATCATTTGTTTATTCTTTATTACATTATTTCATTACGCGTTGTGCTAGGACAACGCAAATGAAATAATGTAATAATTTGAAATAAATATTAGTAAGGTATGTTAAAGTATGTTATTATCAGGCAATTGAATACTGTATAAATATGTATTAATTCAGTTCATGGGATTTTTTTTACGGACATATTAAAATATTATAAAGGCATTCAAATAAACCTCTTTAAGAATGGATGTCAGAAAAAGTAATTGGTCTTTCATAATTGTCAGAATTATTAAATTATTTCGTAAAGTGGTATGCTTGGTCAATGCAAAAAAGAAACAATGTAATAATATGAAATCAATCATAAGGGTTTTTAAAGTATGCTTTTATTAGATGGTTAAATACTGTATAAATATAACAATATTTTTGTATATAAATTCAGTTCATTGAAAGTATGCTTAACGCGAGATGGCTGAATACTATCAAAATATAACACAATATAAATTCTGTTCATGGGATTCATTTACAGACATATTTAAATAGGCGTTTTGTACATGAATAAACCAATTATAAATTGCTGTATATAAATTCAGTTCATTGTAAGTATGCTTAAAGCGAGATGGCTGAATACTATTCAAATATAACACAATATAAATTCTGTTCATGGGATTTTACAGACATCTTTAAATAGGCGTTTTGTACGTGAATAAACCACTTATAAATTGCTGTCAGAAAAATCAATCATTTTCATACTTTTCAGAATTATTACATTATTTCATAATGCGCTGTGCTTTGACAACGGAAAATGAAATAATTAAGTAATCTGAAATAAAGCTTAAGGGTTTTAAAAGTATATTTGCATTAGCTGGCTGTATACTATTTAAATACAACACTATATCAATTTTGTTCATGGGATTTATTAATCACTATTTAAGAGCATATTTAAAGTCATAAAGGCGTTTTGCACGTGAATAAACCATTGAAAAATTGCTGTAAGAAAAAATCAATCAGTTGTTTCTTCTTGTTAAAATTATAACATTATTTTATTATGCGTTGTGTTAGGACAACGCAAAATGAAATAATGTAATAATATGAAATAAATCTGAAGTGTTTTGAAAGCAAGTTTTGCATTAGAATGTTGATACTTTTTTCATATAACATTATATTTATGCCTTTCATGGATAAAATTACGAATACTTTAAATCATTTATGGCGGTTTGCACTGGAACAAACTTCTGTAAAAATATTGTTATGAAATAATCAATTGTTCATACTTCTAAGAATTATTACATTATTTCATAATGCGTTGTGCAGGTCAATTAAGAAATGAAATAATGTTATAATATGTAATTAATTCTTATTGGTTTTCAAGTAAGTTTGCACTAGAATGTTGAATTTTTTATTAATACAAGCAGCAGGTATATGACTATAGCAGTACTAAAAATAGACATGAGTCATAATATGGTATTGCGTCATCAAAGCAAATAGGGTGCAATCAAGATGGCGGACGAAAAAAGAACAAAGAACAATACTGAATTATGGGACTGTTGTTACTAAAAATATCTGTGACGCTTCGTAAACAAACATGGCCGGCAATTGCACAACCATTGCGCGAGAAAAAGAAATGACGTATAATAATGATTTCTATTGTGATCTATTTATGGAACAGTCGCATTAAGCAAAGAGAACACTTTCATATGAATTTCAGTAGCACAACTGTAAAGACTGACAAAATATTATCTGCTTCATTATGGAAAGAAAAGTGAGTCGTGCCGCACTTCTGAAGCTGCCGCTTGCACAGAATAATAAGAAGCAAAATAGAGACATTGATGAGAGTGCCAGGGACGGATACGATTGGCCTGGCCGTCTTGTGATAGAAACTAGTAATAAAGACAGTTCAGCGAATTTGCCTGCTAACGACAGTGGGGCACACTGGATGAAAACTAGAAGTGACCAAGATGGAGAGCCCCAACAAAAACAACTGTGTCAGATAGACATTGGCAATGACTGTTATGTTGTTGGCAATACGTTCAAGGGACAAATGCTCATTCATATTCGAAAGTATGAGAGAAGAGATGATGGGAAATTATTTCCGACTAAAAAGGGAATAGCGTTAAATCTGGAAAAGTGGAAGAAACTGCAATACTGGTGCCTAGAAGCTATTGATAGTGCATTGGAACAATACCGCGAATCTCAAACCGTGGACTTTAAGGTACACTTGGGTGGAAATTACCACGTGTCTGTGAAAAGTGGGTACCCCCTGGTGAACATACGACGTTGGTTTACACCAGAGGACCGAGAGGAATTAACCCCTACGAAAACTGACATAGCACTCACGTTTCTTCAGTGGGACAAACTAAAATCTGCTATGCTCCTTGTTGAAGAACTTCTCGACGGGGAGCTTGACAAAGTGAGTTTCTGCGAGGAATTTCATCAAAATCAAGAAGGGGCTCTGACATGTTCCAACTGTAATCCAAATGATTTTATGAACCATTGAAAAGAGTGACTATATGTCGGTGATTTCAAAATAGTAACTTGTTTTGATATACATTTCTTTTAAAGTTTAATGTTTTGCTTACTCTTATATGTGTTCTTTTTCCATGCTTGGTAGTGTTATATGAATATTGCTTTTTTTTTTTATTTTATTTATAGTTTCAAGTGACAAAGATTTAAAATGGATCATTTTTGTAAATTTCAACCAGAATTTCGAGTAAAAGAAAGGAAATATGACAGCACTAACACATTTGTTATAGAGACAACTTCTGTTTGTGTTCAAGCATGTTTTATCTGTAAAAAAATAAAACCAAAAACTCCTACTGATGAGTTCGTTTCGATCAGAACTAATTACCAAAATGAGCTGATATTGGGATACGAAATCATGGAAGAGGGAGATGTGTGTACAGAACGAACAGTTACATGTAACTGGATGGACTATGTTCCCAGGATTCCCGGGAGCGGAAAAGAAGATTCTCTGTACATAAGAATAAGTGAAATTAAAAAGACAAATTGTAAATGTAAATCATGCAATTTCTTGAAAACTTATGTGGATTTTATAGATGATGACCACTAACGGACTTGATTATAAACAAATAGCATGAATGTATTTTGTCTAATTTATGTTTAATAAAGTTGCATGTACTGTGTATATTTGTATATATTTGTATGAATTAATGAATACATATCTTTTTCTTGTCAACGTTGTTTACTTGTTTTGTTAGGGGAGAACGAGAAAATGAAATGTCGAAAAAATACAACTGAACAGATGGGATAGCTCATGAAAATAAAACAATGCGCCATTTTCGGCCATTAATGTTTTGAATATTCCTTTTCGATATATCAATTTCTCGTTGAAAAATGTCACTTGGTCCTTGCAATATTAAGCCATAAATGGCGGCCCAAGACAACTACAGCCAACCGCAGTTTGATTCTTTCTCGAGAACATGACCGTAGTCAGTGTATATATACTGGTGTCTTTTCACATTCACTTCAGTCGCAATGTTATCTTCAGAAGAAAAACAGTATTTAGAAAACATCTGGTCTGATCCTAAACATCCAGCTGCCTTTAGTGGGCCTGAGAAACTGTACAAGTTTGTGAAAAAAGATGGACAATTTAAGATAGGACTGCCTGCTATCAAGAGGTTTCTGTCCAGTCTCGAGGCCTATTCTCTTCAAAAGCGTGTACAAAGAAAATTTAAACGGAGTCCTGTTCTCGTAGAAGGAATCGATGCTCAGTGGGATGGAGACCTGATGGACGTTCGGAACATTTCGAAACATAACCAAAATTATCAATACATTTTAGTTTTACAAGACGTATTCTCTCGTTTTATTTTCACTGCTCCACTTAAGAATAAAACCGCCTCAGAAGTAATCAGCGGTCTAAAATCTATCTTAAAGCAAGGGAGACAACCTGAATTACTTAGAACAGACAAAGGGAGTGAATTCAAAAACCGTTTTTTATCAGCATTGTTGAAGGAAAGAGGCATCCATCAGATTTTTACTGAAAACGAAACTAAATCCAATTTTGCAGAACGAACAATCCAGAACCTGCAAAATAGACTTTCTCGCATGTTTATGTACAATCAGTCATACGAGTATATTAAACAATTACCTGATATTACGAAGGCTATCAACAACACACCCTCGCGTCCCTTGGGGAATATGGCACCTTCAGCAGTTAGCAAATCAAATGAAGAGGAAGTGAGACTCAATGAGTATCTGGTGCGAACCAAAACAAAAATAAATAAAAGTTCTGAATCTAATAAGAAGTTAAGACAAAAGAAAGTCAAGAAAACTAAAAGAAGCCCTTTCCAGTTCAAGGTGAATGATAAGGTGCGCATAACTCAAGAGAAAACAAAATTTATGAGGGAATACAGTCAAAAATGGACAGGTGAAATATTTATTGTATCTCATCGATTTATGCGACACGGAATACCAGTTTATAAGCTTAAAGATTTTGGCAATATGGCATTGACGGGGTCATACTATTCGCAAGAATTACAAAGAATTGATACACAGGAAATATGGAAAGTCAATAAAATACTGAAGAAGAGAAAAAATGCCAGAGGCGAAATGGAGCTGTTAGTGTCCTGGCATCAGTGGCCATCTAAATTTGATTCCTGGATTAAACAATCGGATCTTCAGGAAGTCCCTTAGTGGCTGCGCTTTATTTATCAAACCTATAAAATCAACACGCTGAAACTTATCATATTCACTTTCTGTCAAGATGAGCTTGCGAATGGTGCTGGCTTCTGAGGATAGTAAATTGATGTTTCCAAATAACAAACCGCATGACTTTCGTGTGCACCTGTCTACACCCGTATCACTTACGGGCTACTGGACTGTTTCGCTTCTCGAAATTTGTATTGAGCGGGGGCAGGGGTACACTTTTCCAACCTCTGAATTGTTTGTTTATTCAAACCTTTGTGACAATACAGTTCTTGGTGGACACGACGTTCCATTGCTTCGTCGCGTTTGGCTAAAGGACAACAAACAGAATATCATATACCACATGCCTTACGATGTTCCTCTCCGAATGGGTCAATTTCAGGACGTACATATCTATATAAACGACTCGCAAGGCAAGCAGGCTTCATTTATTCGAGATACAGTGTCAGTAACGCTTCATCTTAAAAAGCATCATTTTCCTTTAAATTAATGACAAAATGGTGGGCACAACGTACGTTTCTGACCCTAGAGTGTGGAAATCATTTTATCAAAATATGATCGATGGTAAATTTCATCCCGGATACTATAGAGGACGACAAAGTGGCGGTGGAATAGCTAACATGTACGCAAAAAAGCCATATATGGTACCGGTGAATCGTCATGTTACCATTGAACCTGAACAGAAAATTGTGGTTGGAAAAGAAGTATCACCAACTGCCGCCGCTGAAGACAGGGCAAGGTCTGAGTTCAAAGAAGCAATTCAAGATGGAGCACCCCATGTTCCACTGGCTATAAAAGGATCAAAATCCAAACATTCTTTCAGTTCTCAACCAGCAGCGAAAAGGAGTTCATCTCTTAATTCACAAAAAAAGAAAGGTTATAAAAAGGGACCCATTTCTAAGGCACAAAAGGGAAACCCGAGTGACAAGGAAACAAAAAGGGGCAACCCGTGGAGTAAAGAGAAAGCACAGAAACGCGAGTATTCGGAATTAAAACAAACGGAAGATAACGATAACGTATTTTCTAAAAAATGTCGTTCCTAACTGATAAAGTAACTGACATTGGGCAACCTTCCGAGTTATCTATTTTTTCTGTACCCCCTAATCAAGTGGCTATTGAAAAAATCTACTTTTCGGACTGTAGGCCTGTGTCATCGTATAATACGGAAGATACGCCAATTGAAATTACTATTCCAGGTCAAGGAAACGAATATATTGATTTACGTAGAAGCCGGTTGTATATAAAATGCAGAATTGTCAAGGCGGATGGAACTTCCCTGGCAGCTAAAGAAAAGACGGGCATTGTTAATATTCCGCTTCAAAGTATGTGGTCACAGATAGACACATACATGAACGGTAAATTGATTAGCTTAAATACAAGTTACTACCCATGGAAGGCCTATCTGAAACTGCTTCTGTCAAACGGAAACGACATAGCAAAGTCGCAGTTACAGTCACAGCTTTTCTATCTCGATGACTACGATACCGAAGACGTAGATCCCGATGCAGGCTCCAATGGTGGATTAGCTCAACGGTACCAGTTCACACAAGAGAGCAACATATTTGACATGGAAGGCCCTCTTTACGAAGACATATTCAGACTGGATAAATACCTTGTCAATGGCGTTGACATACATTTGAAACTGTTCAGAAATCGCGCTGCATTCGTTCTTGTGAGCAAAGAAGCATCTCCGAGCTACAAACTGGAGCTTTTAGACGTTGTGTTTAAAGCTTGCAAAATCAAAGTCGACAGCGGTGTGCTTATTAATCATGGCGAAATACTGAAGGATGTCACTGCTAAATACCCACTGTCTAGGACAGAGCTAAAGATGAACACTATTCCGAGCGGCTCAGGCACTTTCATTTGGCAGAACATTTGGTCAAATAATTTGCCAACCAAGGCTTTTTTCGCTTTCGTGAAGCAAACTGCGGTAAATGGCGATTATACAACTAATCCATTCACCTTTCTCAACATCGCAGAGGAAATGGGACTTTACGTGAATGGTGAAAGTGTCCCTACACGACCAATGAAAATGGATGTAGGAAAGAACAGAAACATCGTCACGCCATTTGTCAATTTGTTTGAGGTGGCTGAAAAATGGAATAAAGATGCAGGTCTTCAGATAAACAGAACCATGTTTGTTCAAGGCTTTGCCGTATATGCCTTTAGCATTGACCCTAACGATCTCGGCGAGCAATATATTAACTTGGTGAGACAAGGAAGCGTCAGATTAGAAGTGAAGTTTGCCGCAAACACAACAGAAACACTAAACTGTCTAGCTTATGCTGAGTTTCCTGCTTTAATTGAGGTGGACCACTCGAGAGAAGTAAAGTACACACGAGTATGAATACAAACCAACTTCTTTGCGTCATCAGAGAAAACAGATGTTTGACTTTTGTTGCTCGCGATATATATTCTGTTGACACATTACCTACAAAAGTTCTGACTTTTCCTACTGCATATATTTGTAACACAGAGGAGTCGTATCTTCCTGGGAAACATTGGATAGTATTTTGGTTTCACGATCCTGTTCATTCGGAGTGCTTCGACAGTTTCGGCCATTTGCCAGGACAGTACAATACCAACTTTGAAGACTTTTTAACAAAAAACACTAATGTGTGTGTCTACAATAATGTGCCATTTCAAAGTAAAAATTCTGATGTTTGCGGATATTATGTTTTATGTTACTTGCTTATGAAATGCAATGGCACAAAGTTGCCTGACATTGTCGACTTGCTAGAAAAAAGTGTTTTTCCTGATCAATATGTTGTAGAATATGTTACAAAAGCTTTCGATTGTATTTGAATATGTGTTATACTTTTTGTTGTTTCTCAAATATGTCTTAGATCTTTGACATTACGTTGACAGATTTATGCAATAAATGTCTCCTGAACACCAATTCATGTATGAAAAAAAAAGTGGAAAAAGGTAAACAGTATTACTTATGCTATTAAAAACATTAATTGACGCGGTTATAACGAGTACCGGTAATCTATGTTTTGAGAGCAAAAATAATCGTTATAAATTTCATAGATGTATCAACGTAATGCGCTACTTTTTGTCCATTTTAAGATCCTTTTGGTGTAGAATGAAATGTGAATATATATATATATATATATCAGTCAATTAAATATTACGCTGTTTTCTGTCGTGTACTATAAAGCCATGTTGTCCCTGATATTATTTATTAGTCTCGTTTCTGACACCAAAGTAAACGGAATGAGTTCTGACAGTAATACGGCTATGAATGACAAATGGTGGGAAAAAGAGTCTCTTATTCGCTTTGCATCGCCTGCCTCTCTTCTACTATCAGGAATTAGTCAATCTGGTAAAACAAGGTTTACATTCAAGCTTCTAGAGAATGCAAATGGAATGTTTGAGAAACCGCCAACTAAAATAATCTACGCTTATGGTCAGTACCAACCGTTATTCGAACAGATGGAAGAACGTATACCTGGACTTATTTTGCATTCTGGAATTCCGTCGAGGGAACAGATCGATGAATGGACGGACCCCACGGACACCGCCCATCACACAGTTATCGTGCTTGATGATCTGGCTGGTCAGGTGACCAAAAGTGAAGAAGCGCTCTTCTTGTTTACCGTTACGGCTCACCATCGGTGTTGTTCTGTCATTTTTTTGACTCAAAACCTGTTCATGCCTGGAAAATTTGCCAGAAGCATATCGCTGAATTGTCACTATGTAGTCATGTTTCGCTCTATTCGTGCGAATAGTTCTTTACTGTCTCTCGCAAGTCAAGCATTTCCTAAACAATCTGCATTTATCAAACAAAGTTATGACCTTGCAACAAGCGAACCATATACGTATCTTGTCATCGATATGACGGCAAATACTCCCGAAAAATATCGCCTTCGCACGAGAATTTTTCCGGGCGAAGATACTCGTATATATTTGCCAAAATAAAAGTATGAAACAATATCCAGAGACCATCAGTCGTGAAAGATGAGTCGACTTGTTCGGTCACAGTCTGCGTTCCTAAATTTATTGTACTCCACCAGCGATTTACAAAGGAAGGCATTGTTAAAAACAATTACAACAAAACAGTTAAATGCATTGTGTGAGATAATTTACAACATTTACAAACGAACAGTTAAACTTAGTCAATATTTCGTTAAAAAGCTTGTACCATTTAAGGCGGAAATTCTTACACTTATCAACAAAAGAGTGAGTGAAGCTAAAAAGAAGGCCACACTTATCAAGTTACGGACAATACTTCCAATTGTGCTCAAACCTGTTTTATCTTTGATCAACAATGGCACGCGAGCTAATATTGATGGCAAAAGAGAAATACCAGGTTCTAATGAAATCTTGTCAGGCGACGAAGGACAAGGACAGTACACAGACCCTTGACATTAATTCCCCAAACAACTCGTATTTCGGAGACAATATGATTCTGGAGGAGAACGTGCATAAAGCCGAATTGCGCTGTGAACAGAACATGCCTTTATTTTCTGACATTTTGCAGTACGCTATTTCAAAACCAATGCAACGAAAAGCTATGGGACTGTTACAGTATCTTCATGAGCATGGAGGTAACACAATCAAATGGAATCAGAGGGGACAGATTTTAGTGAATGGTGAAGTCATTCCGGGGACTCATATTGTTGACCTTGTTCGCCATGCCGTTTGTTCCAAAACTGTTCGAACACCTGTTGGATCTGATATTTTTTACAAAGCTTTGACAGATGTTGACACACCTTCATCACTGGTAGCAAATGTATGTTATACTGGCAGCACGGGGAATGACACAAAGCATTTGTCTCAAAAAGGAAGTGGATATATTGTGAAGAAACGAACAAATGGAGCGCCACCTGGTTATTCTCCACCCAAATCAAAAACAAGCAAGACTGAAATTAAATGGATAAAACTGTAATAATCTTATATTTCAATAGATAACATGTATATCATATATTACATAATTACATGTGACTTTTCCATTGCATCATTAAAACGAAGCAATACAATAATACTGAAAAACTCAAATTGTGTCTGCTTTCTTTCAACCCGTGTGATAAAATCACCCCCTCACACTCCCCAAAAGTCGCACTACGCTGAATTATCATCTTTCCAACAACAATGACGTTAAATTGACGTTGAATCACTGATGTTTCGACGTTGTGTGACTACAGGGATGTGGTTCATGAGTGTACCTCCCATTCGATATCGTATTGCATTTTCTTAAAGGAGATTGCGAGCATATCAACTTATATATTTCAATATGAAGAACGTAGTATAATCATGTTCTTTGTTACGGGTTTTTGATCGAAATTCTGTTTCAACAGATGCCTTTTTTAATATATGTATGTATGGTTCACTTTTCTTTAATAACCATATGGTAACGTATCAAAGGAATCTTTCTGTAGAACCCTTTTGTCATACACAATTCTATACTCCTTTTGTTCTACCCTGTTGTATAATTTGCGTTTCAATTTCTGTCTAGTTATTTTTCGTTCATTGGTAACGACTACCTTGTTGACTTCATTTTCTGATTGTCTGTCTTTACGCTTCCTCTTTTTCAGTTTCAGCTTTTTGACTGAATTGACAATTTTTTCTCGTGGATTAGAAACAAGCTGCAGCATGGATGAAAAGTTGATGAGTTTTCTATTTTTATAATTAAAAGAAAACCCTTTGACTTTGCAAACTTGTTCACCAAGAAGTGTTTTGAAAGCGTAGTTTTTTGGTCCACCAGAGACAAACTCGGTGATAAAATCGCCTGGCTTTTTCAGCTCATTCGTGAGTTCTCCCAAGAAAGATCCCGTTTCTGGATCTTTGTCTCCGACACGACTCACAAAAATGACAGAATCTGTGTCAAAATATAACACTCTTCTGTCAAGCATCTCTAGCAGTGAGAACAATTTAAGTCTCGCCCAACATGTGGTAAAGGCAGCGATGAAGATGTTGGTTTTGTAATCCTCTGGTATTAAGTTTTTTGTATCCTCCCAAGTCAGTTGAATCATATCATCTGATATGATGTAGAAATCTTTCACTGTCTTGGAAGGATTGCTGATACACTGAAAGAATTTGTCTGCTTCAGACTCGTGAAAAAACGACGTTTTGTTTTTTCTCATGTTCTCACCAAATTTTCCCCAAAACGAGTTCAAAAGCAATTTGGCTATTGAGCGAAGAGCAGGGTTTTTCTTAATGTTTTCTTTGTCGAGCACTATTCCTTCTCTTTCTTTGTAGTCGGACAGGTACTGCGCCTTGTCTTTTTCTGATGCGACAGAGTCGGGCCACCCACTAGCTTCTTGTTTCAGTTTAAGGAACATGTCTATGTAACCGGCAAACAAACCTGATTCCCCCGTTTCCCGATTGAATTGTGAAGTTTCATTCCAATGATAAATTTCAAAAATTTTTAAAATCGTGTACCCGTGTTCAATGCTTTTCATTATCTCAGGTGTACACCACGTGCCAATTAGGCACCTATCTTCATCGCTACATTTACATGGATCTTGGATTTGCTTTGATCCACAAGTACGGCACAGTGGAAATACAAGCTTTCCATTCATTCTAACTGGAAGTACTGGGTGGTAGAGGTTTCTGGGTGGCAAAATTTTGATCTTAGCAATGCCGAAGTACTGCTCAATATTGCTGAAATCGCTCGTAACAATGGTTGGTTCTTTTATGGGATAAATTGCATATTTGTTCACGGATGGATACAGCGAACACACGTCAAGGTAGTTTATTTTTTCACCAGTGTTTGCTTTGTAATAAAGCTGTGTTGCATTTACCCTACCCCCATAAAATGCGTCTCTAGGGTTGAGTCTTTCTTGTAGATCCAATGACTTGACAAATGTATTAGCTGTTTCATTACTACGCAAAAGCTCGTGAAACTGGTGTTCCCAGATAGTAATGTGCTCTATTCCCAACGCTTTTATGCATTGTTCTCGTTTCTTTGTGAGAGTCCACAACTCTTCAAGTGACTGCCCCGTTCTTGGTAATTTGATTTGGTGCCTTTGGGTAGTAAAGCAGACTGGACAACCGTGCCAGAAACAGCCATAATAGTCAAGAGCAATAACCCTTTTCTTAGACTGTTCATTTGTTTCGGAAACAATCTCTGCATAACCATCTACGCGATAATTAGTTCCTGAGATTTTGACTTCGCCCCCATTCAACGCATGACGTATATGAATTGGGTTACCCTTAGATTTTTTATCTTCCATGTACCATTCTAACCACTGAATTGATGCCATACTGAAGGTATCCCTACTACTGTAGCCGTATGACGGTACTTGAGCTATAGGGGAACATACGAACTTTTTGTCTTCGATAAGATACCCATTTTCTTGAAGTTGCTCACTAGTCATTGACGTACCATTTAAATCCACTGTGAATTTATCGTCTACGAGACAAGCGGGTAGCCAATCTGATATTTCATTGTTATTCGTGACCTTGATTTCCCAATTCTCGGGTAGAAATTTGCTTTTGAAAATTCTCATGCATAGACTGGCTATTGTAATAAGCTGAAACGGATCAATTCCACCTTTGCATTTTGTGTCTAGCGCGCCATCTTCCTCGTCAAAATGAACTTCTTGAGTCCCAGTGATACTTAAAATGATCTCCCTAAACCTGAGACATGCGTTTCGTAAAATGTGAACGTCGCTTTGACAGTATTCTACAATCTCTTTTTGAAAATCAAACTGTTCACCACGGTCTATTTTGTCTTTATACCATACTAAAAATTCTGCTCTTTCATCGCTGCTCATGTAATCGGGGCAATAAAATTCTGGTGAAGGGTATTTCCCGGTGTAACTGAAATGGTGGTTGCTGCTGAATAAATGTGGGAAAAATCCTTTTTTCAAGGCTTCAAGGCCAAATGCATCGGGTAGTTTTGCTAGTTTCATGGGAAGGAAATTCAACGAGTCTACAATTCGTATATTCAGTCCACGCTGTACGTGAATATACATTATTTTTGACCCGGAATAAATGATTTCAGGCCTGATTGAATTGTCTATCAGATACTGTAAAATGAAGTAGCTGTCAAAGCCCTTTGCATTGTGTGCTATGGCAGTGAAATCTTTGTGTGTCCTACTAAAAAGCCATTTGCCAAAATCGCGTTTTGTATCTTCACCTTTAAACACGACTTCGCGATACCCACATGTGTTGCATAGTGGCTTCTCGTAGCATTGCTCTTTTTTGTTGAACTTATTACAGCGCGCACAGCGAGTCCCACAAAAATCGCATTTAGACTGCGATGCAACACTGTTATCATTTATACAGACTTCACACGCGGTTGATGCTACGACCAAGTTTGGTTCATGTGTAAATTTTCCGCAGTCGGATTGCACGCAGTTTTTACACAATGAACACTGTGCACAATCGGAGCCTAATTCTTTGCATTTTGCGCAGTGTGGGGTTTTGTTTGAAACGTAGCCTTGGTGACATTCTGTTATCTTATCTACCTGAGTTGTTTCAAAATCAAAGAATATATACCGTGGCAGAGTTTCTTTGGAATTGACGCTGCGAATGTAACAGTTATGCGTATTGGATTCAACCATTTTTTTGCATGATCGACATTGATAGGTGTTACACACGTGTTCTTCTGCATTCTGCTTGTTTTTATCTATAATTTTCTTGCATACAGTACATTTCCACCAATGCTCACATTCAGACTGCTTCTTATTTTCAGAAGATTTGTGACTTTCAAAACACGACATAGACTTAGATGTCATATGACATGATCTGCAACTCATTTCACAGTTAGTACTCGTACAATTATCTTTCCGCTTACACACGAAACAACTATTTTTGCACTTATGCAGTTTTTGATAAGGCAGCAGGCAGTTGGAACAGAATTTCTTACCAAAGTACCGAGAAATATTTGTAATGACATGAAAGTGGAAAGACTTATCAAGTTCTACCAGATACAAATAAAGTCGCTGCTTTATACTATTTTCGTCGGAAGGTACCCTCATGAATTTATTACCTAGCCGAGAACTGACAACTAATATGTCTACATTTAAAAGCTCTTCAAACCGTGAGATATCACATATAGTTAAAAATTTATTCACGGCAAGTCCCGCTTCTCTGCAAAGCAAGGCTGCAAAATCGTTTTGTCGTTTAGACTGCTGTACTATGTTTTTTTTAAACCATTGAGGACATTTTTTGTATTTCAAAACCTGTTGCTCTATTGGCAGTCCGCAGTCATGTTTTGTCAGTTCCCTCCATTCTGCGAGACTAACAACGTTGGCCGCTGCAAAAGCAACACCCACTGATCTCGCTAAACAATTGTTATCAGTGTTCTTAATTTGAATAATACTCCGTTTGTTGCGAACCGCATCTTCTGGCCCTGTCAAACAATGAATGGGTAAAAATTTTCCGCCTTTTGGCAATTCCATGGTACCTACATCGACGGAAAATCCATCAGTCATTTCAAGATCTTGGTGACTGTTTAGAACATTTTCAAATTGTTGTAAAACGTCTTCTCCCGTCATGTCGTCAATTTTTTTCAGCGGTATGAAAACAGAATTAGTGAGACTCGGATGGTTTACAACTACTCTACACAAGTCTGACCCCTGTAAATTGTTCGTTGCTTCAGAAATAACATCGTTAAACATATTTAACAATCCATTGTGCATTTTAGACAGTTTCTGTCCTTCTAGACTTTCTTCAGGATCAAACTTAACTCTAAAATGTCTGTCTTTAACTCCGTTTTTGAAAGTTTTTTCTCTAATTTGTGTGAAACTGTAAGGTAGCGCACTGTCATCCGTCTCATCGGATCCATGTCCAGTCTGATATGGAGTTTCATGACTTGGCCCTGCCACCGGTGACGACGGAATATGATCATTTAATGCACTATGCGTGCCACGCGTCTCGTTGACATTTAGGTCGCAAGATTCGTCAAATTTTGCCAACGACAAACTACTGTCACTGAGTTCGATGACCGTTGACTCGTGCTGCTGCATGTGTTTCTCCCAAGCGTGAAAAGTAGTAAGTTCAACACCCCGACATAAGGGACAGCAAACAGAGTTTCCATTAAGTAAATCGATGGAAGCGTGTAGTTCTGTGTGCTCCTTAAACCCCTCATTATCGTTGAAAAACAGTTGTCTGCACCAGGGACATCTATGTATCATCTATGAAGGGAAAAATAAAGAAATAACTATTATATATTATGTCTGCACAATTTTTACTCTGATACGAAATATCCCTGCCGGAGTTGTTTCTCATCAGTTCATTTTTTCAGTTCACCATGATAAACCTTGTCAGAACAATTTATACAATACTGTACCCGGCGAAGACTTAAATTATTATCTGATTCAAACATTGAACCCTGAACGCGAGATAATGGAACTTAGCGCATATGTGAACAGTGAAGCCTCAGACAAGACTGTGTGAACCTTCGCTGTGCAAATGCATGCACGCACACACACACACACACACACACACACACACACACACACACACACACACACACACACACATGTAGTAGAGAACTAGGTTGAAGTTTGGGTCTAGCTCCACTAGATGGTTGCGCATGCGCATTTGAAAAAAAATATAAACGAAAAAAGTGCCATTATCTCATATCACGGGTAGGGTCTAATGTTGTTTGCGTTCCTATTTTGAATGATAGGATCGAAAGATACAAAAATGATAAAAGTAAAAACAAAAAAAAAAAACGCAATACAATAAAGCAGACCATTTATTACTCGACTAAATAAACAAAACAAATGCAACACTTGTACACAAACACATGATATCATAGCATACAGATAACCCTAGTTTTAATTTTGTACTATATTACGAATATGGTTATTAGTGAGCGACTCGGATTGTACCTTTCCCTGATCACGTCTGTCACCAGCGGCGCTCATCCTGAGCACAAAGCACTCAGTGACCCCCTATATATTCTATATAAAGCCGCCATCTTGGATTGAGGGAAAAATCGAGAGTATTGGGGGTGCAGTATCGATCAGGGTCTACTGATAAAGTGTATTAGAGCAGACGATAAAATTTATTTTTGTAGAATACTTTATTCATACCTGTTTGACCTTGTTAAAAGTGCAGAGTTTTCCGATATTTTATCAGTTATTCTACAAACAGCGACCAGTCAAGTTCTCCATCACTGTCCATATAACAGATACAGGTACGTTGAAGCAGACGATTTTTTTTTCACAAATATTTCACCATCAGGTGAAAATCTATAGGTGGGTGTTTAACTCTTTGCCCGCTTATGGCGATTATTGTCGTCTGCTGATAAATTTTGCAAACAGTTTGGTCCCTGATCAGGCTTGACAAAACGTCAGACAATTGTTTATTACAGATTTTGTTTTTACAAAGTTGAGTTTTAAACGAATGCAAAATTACCTTGCATGCAAAGAGTTAGAAAGCACACCAGGGAAAAGGGTCAGTTGCGCAAATGGCTATAAAGGTTGTTTTCCCACTGTGCAGCTCTTTTTGTACTCGTCTTTTGTATAATTTAGATCAAGTTGAGACATGTTTTTGCTATATATACCGATTACAACACTTTTCATCTATAAAAGTAATACTTTTTTTATCAATACGCTAATTCATCGAAAAGAATCCAAACCAGACGAATTTTCTTTCTATACAGGTAAATCTTTGGTACCCTGTTCTCTAACGTCGCACAGGTATTATCATAAAAGATGGGGTATCAAAGTCAAAGAAACAGTTTCGCTTTCCCCTATTGAATATACCATTTAACAGAAAAATAGTGAGAATTTTCATTTGTGAAAAAACTAATTTTCATTTGTAAAAAAAGTATTTTCGTTTGTAAAAAAAGTATTTTTATTTGTAAAAGAAGAATTTTTATTTGTGAAAAACTAATTTTCATTTGTGAAAAATTAATTTTTATCTGTAAAAAAAGTATTTTCGTTTGTAAAAAAGTATTTTTATTTGTAAAAAAAGACTTTTTATTTGTGAAAAAACTAATTTTTATTTGTAAAAAAAAGTATTTTCGCTTGTAAAAAAGTATTTTCATTTGTGAAAAAGCTATTTCAAGCATATCCGGAGTATATCTCCTATATTATATGTATTATATTTAATGGATACCACAAGATGAAATGGATTGGTTTGACCATAGTTATGTGACAGAATCGAGCTTCTACCCCATCTACTACTAAAAACATCATTTTAAAAGGGTTATAAGCATCAGAGCATAGCCACCACCACCTCTGGTCATAAAATGAACATGTCCTCCCAATTTTGTGTTGTCAGAAAGATCGCATTTTAGCCAGAGATATAGTTCTTCTGCACATATAATGGTTATAATATGGATGAGGTTTAGCCAAACAATCTGCTACAGTGTTTCAACATTTATAACATAACTGCACTTTAATCAACGAACGTCAGTTCCTATATTATGGAGCATATGTTAACAGAAATTACTCAAATCTGCCTACACTGATGAGAAGTCAAAGCTTTCGCTTGCTTTGCTCTAAATAGATAAGACACTTAAATGCATAGGCACACAGCGAATTATTACACAGATTATATGGATTAAACCCATGACCCTTCCACTTTTGTTTTCAGCAAATCAGATCCTAAGAAAAAAAGCATATGCATTTGCCCCGCCTACTTCCTTTTGTTTTCAGCCAATCAGGTGCAAGAAAGGAAATTGTATTGTATTTACATTAACCTTGGATATCTTAATAATTTGTAAGTAAAATATAACTTCTTTTAATTTTCAATTTTGTCCCTTTTTCTTTTCTTTCTCTAACCTAAGAGATAGAACAGTTTATCTAATCCAACGCATGTGATAACGATCCTTTTTAGACATAAGAAAAGGCTTTTCGTCAAAGACGAATAAACTGCCATTCAGCTGGCTAAATATATGATTCTTAGACTGAACCAGAGTCGATCAACAAAATTCATCTGTGCGAACAGCAAAGACCGGGGGGACTGCGCAGTTGCACAGGCTTCCAATCTGAGCTTTCGCTCATCAAAAATATGCGAACAGTATCGTAATCACTTGTGTCGGCTCAATAACTGTAAGCGATACAGTAATCTGTAGGTAACCAACCAGCTAATTGTGTTATCTTGGTGTGTAACTGACTGACAGACGATGAAAAGCAGACCCCACGGTAAAGGTATTGTTAGACGTCTAGACTCATAAATCAAATACTAGCTGGTCGACCTTATCTGATGAATTCATATTGATAAAAACTAAGAGCTATTCGACCTCTCAAAGATATCATTGTTGTTTCAAGTGATATTGTGTCTTCATTCACATACCAGAAAAGAAAAAAAGAATGAATTATTCCCAATGCGCTATTAAAAACCACTGCAATTTTTTCACAGTACCGTATGAAAAGAGGGTCATAATGTTGAAGTAATGTCGAATCGACGGTTAAGAAGTTCCAATGTGGAATCACTGTCGATACAACGCTGTTTCAACGTTGTTTACTTTCTGAGATGGAGAGAAACAATTCCAGCAGGGATATACAACATTTATTTCACGCATAAAATGATATTAGTTGCTAACTACAATTAAATGTTTAATTAACTACCAATACAATATTTTGAAAAAAAAATATTCAATGTATATATACAGTTTATTAATTTGCAGAACATTCACTAAACATTTAGTTGACTTACCTTCAATAATTTATTCTACATACACTGGGCTCCTTTTTGTCAGAATAAAAAACATATTCTACTTTCAATGATTGACATGCTTTGGCTTCTGGTCACCTAATGAAATGTGAAACTTAAATTTGAATGCGTCAGTTTCTCAATGTTGTACAATAGTACATTTCATTGTTCTTTTCTGGCCGCCATCTTGATTGCACCCTATTTGCTTTGATGACGCAATACCATATTATGACTCATGTCTATTTTTAGTACTGCTATAGTCATATACCTGCTGCTAATACAACATTATATTTTTTCAGTTCATGGGATCATTTACGAACATTTTATAACCATAACATAAAGGTCGTTTTTGCATGTTTGTCAACCACTGTTATAATTGCTCTAGATAAAATTAATCAATCGTTTTACCATTCAGAATTATAACATTATTTCATTATGCGTAGTGCTTAGAAAACTCAAAATATAATATTGTAATAAAATGGAAGTAATCTTAAGCAGTTTAAAATCTTCATCTTTATAAGGTGGATAATTTATGAACACTATGTTAAATGCAGAAACTTACATGTCAGGTGATTTAGTATAGGATCAAGTTTAAGCATTAAGGAAAAATGGGTGGCATCGATGGTCCATTTAAAATGCTATATAAATACAACGGTACATGAATTCTGGTTGTATTTTGTACATACTATAAGATTTATTCAATAGTGTTTTAATGTTAAGGGTGTTGTGTGCTTGTATAAAACACTGTACAAAATGCTGTAAAATATTCAATTGCATTTATTGGTCACAATCATTACATTATTACATTATGTGTTGTGCTTGGAACACGTCAAATGAAATAATGTAATAATATGGAATTTACCTTAAGGAGTTTTAAACCTTGATCTGTATTAGGTGGTTTATTTATAAAGACAATGTTTAATGCAGTACATTTCGTGTCAAATGATATGCAACATAACCATATTCCGAAAAAAGATTAATTTTTGCCTCAGTCCCACACACTAAGTACACCCTAGGGGATCGGGCCCAGGCATTCAAACTAAAATCTCCTTTGATATGTTTCATAATTATTGCTGCTCTGCCTGCATGCAAAATTTCAGCAAAAATATTGACAATTGCCTTAGTTATTTCGAAATTTAAATATTTGACCTTTGATCCCTAAGGTGGGGTCAAAAGGATGGGGTACAATTTAGGCACATCCATTCTTAGCCACATGCACTGAGCAATTATGGTCTATAGTGAGATGTTGTTAGATATAATAGCTTTGATGAAAGGTGAAGATCATCACACAAAAAAGCTGATATATAGGTTTTGCATTATAAATGCCTTTACTTGTACAAGGGCAATAACTCAAATGCGAAAGGGTTGATTTTGACGAAACTTATAGGATATCGAGAGTACATGGTACATATCATTTCTATAAAGAATGAATCTAACCTGACAAATAAGTACTGAGAAATGGTTCCGGATGGACAAAAAGTGTGGACGGACGGGCGGTATGGATGGACGGATGCACGGACGATGCAAAAATATATACCTCTGACTTCGTCGGTGGATAACAAACAGGCGAAATCCAACGGCAACATTAAATTTAAAAAAAAAATCATTCACTAGTCAATCGAAAATCAAAACAATTGAATAATTATGCCATCTATCATAGCATATAACAAAATGCTTATCATTCGAAACCCATCTGATGCCATTTACGCAAAATGAAAAAAAAAAATGCTTACTATCAACGCTTAATGAAATAATTATTTCATTTTGAACCAACTGCACATGATTGACGCAACATGAAATAAAAAATCAAGATTTTTTCATTTTGCGTCGACATTGGCATTTCAAAATGAAATAAAAAAATCAAAATGAAATAATTATTACATTATTTCAAAACGTGCTGTAACACACCTGTCCTACTATATTATGCTCTTCAAGCGCAGTTGCTTTAATAATGGTAGAGTTGTAGACTCGCAATCGACGGGTCGCTAGTTCGAGAACCCCAAGAGGCACTACGTTTGGTCATTGAGCAAGACACTTGATCCACTGCTTAGTTGCGGTTCAATCCAAAACAGACATGACTGAAAATTGTTGACTGGGGCGTAATGCACGAGCAAAAAAACTAGCTTCTGTCAGGCAAACTGAGCAGGTCAGTTTAAGATGACAGTTCCTGGTTTGATGCAGCTTTATACCACCTTTACCAACAACAACTTACTTTCGCACGAAATAGCTCGTGATGTGCAAGGGTCTACACTGATGTAGGCGGTATAAAATAGTTACACCATGTTTGTCAACATGTGCGTAAGATAATCCTCTCGCTAAAACTCGTGGATTATCTCCACGTACAGGCGGAAAAGCAATAGCAAAACTATTACATATAAATCGGGCGACCCGGGAATCTCACTCTGATTCTACACGATAAAACCTTATCTATGTTTGGCCTCTACTCGAGAAAACCTGACTTTCCTGATTCGAACAACAAAGTCGCAGATCAGCCTGCGCATCCGCGCAGTCTGATCAGCACCTTCGTCGCCTACACCTGCCTAATGTAACTTTTCAATAGTCTAACTGGCCTTTGTAGCTGAGCAATTTGGATTGAGTCCTACTTGGTCAGAAGCGGTTTTCTCACATCGTGGCCCATATTCAGTCCGATTATTCACGTATGCGGATACGTGACCTCATTATCTAGGACACAAAAAGCTCGCCGTGTAATCACCGCTTTCTTTGTGTGTCGGTAAAAATAGATCACGTGTCTGGCTGCCAATACACAATATTTATCAAAAGTGCAGTGTACGAAGATATCTGTGTATTGGGTTGTGTTGAGACCGTATTTACATGTTAGTTTACAAATAAATCGATTATACAGTTTTACGTCAATTTTGTGTTATTGACAGCAGATTTCAGGACATTAAAAACTTGGATTATTCGTTTAAAATATCTGGACAAGTTTAGCGAATAAAGAGGTAGGATTCTGGTTATTTTTGTTCTGGTATAGGCCTATATTAGTAATGCATGTAACACCCACATCGTCGCCGTACGGCGGTAAAGTCGAAGACAAGCGTATACCATCGCTAGTTTAAGTCTATACATGTTGCGCAGTTGTGTCCAGACCACAGCCTCTGAGACAACGGCGTATCGCCTCAAAATTATCATCGATGTCACCCGATATCGTGAAGTATTATGAAACGACGCATTGCACGAACATTACATGAACATTGCAAGTATATAGTATCAATATTTGAACATTTAAGCGGCTGGTTTTGGGGGAACAATATGATATTATAGCTTTTAACAAGGGGCCAGAGTCTTACCCCCAGGACGAAACGAATAGGTCTACGTGGTATACCTAAAGAAAAAAGAAGCGCCCCACTCGCTTTCAAATTAAACGTTGTATTAGAATCTATGTCCACCTGGGTGAAAGATTTCAGGGTTATTCCTGAATTCAGTATTTTGAGGCTTTTTTCATAGAAAGTCAGCCTCAAAATGCTGAATTTAACAGCTGATTATAATATAGCATCTCTCATAACTTTTTCAGTTTCTCTGAAGAAAATTCAACATATAGACTAAATTATTTTGTTGATGATATTTTGTAGGCATAATGCAAGTTTTTAGATTTTAATTTCTGAAGTTCAGGACTTTTCATTTTTTTTTTATTTCACCCATGTCAGTAAGAAGCTTGTTACCCTGAACTAATTTAGTTTGTCCCCCTGTTCCCCATGATAAAAGCTTTCTTATGTTCCCTGTTCCACAATGTAATAGTAAGTTTATTTCTACTTTAACTCTGCATTTGAACGTATTTCTGGTTTACAAGGTAACAAAGTCAACTTTAAGAGTGAACAAAATTTGTTCACTCTAAAAGTTGATGTTTGTTGCCTTGTTTCCCTGAATATACGCAATTGTTCACATGTTCTCCCAAACCCTCAGTTATATGCAATTGATAAGTATGTGGCCTGGGGTAGAGACAGAACACTTCTAAACATACCGCTGCCTGTCCGTTTTGAATAGGTTCACAGTGGGAAGATACATGTAACGTGCAATACCTCTCATATTAACTGCATTGCTGCACGTTGCCTGATAAACGCCTGATAAACGACATGTGCCTTTACCAGGCCATGATGACGTTGCACTTTTTGAATGACGTCGCTAATGACGCTGAATCAACACAAAAATCACAAAATACGTCATAATCGCTAGTTTGAAGAGTGAAACAATGGGTAAGCTGATAAATAGAATACCAGGTTCGCTTCCTTCGATATCAAGTTATCAAACTCTAAATATTACTATCAACCCGCTGGTCATATAGTCACAGGGGATTTAAAAATCATAACTGATTCAAGAATTCGGTCTATTATATGTTAGGGACCTAAATATAGGTTTCCTGTGCCAATAGACTTCAAACCATGTCGTGAGGAAATTGAAGGTGCCTTACAAGAATTTTGTAATCGCTGGTGTAAACGAGAGCATGTTGAGCCTATTGCCTTAAATAGTTCGAAACTAAATATTTTTAAAATTATTGATGGCAGAATTTCATTTTATTGCAACAATTTAGATCTTCTACCACCTAAACCTAAATTCACTTTTAGACACTTGAAGAAAGGGATCCAGGAATTCCAAAGGAGGTTTGTTTTGGCCCCCGAAGATAAGGCTGCTAACAATGTTGTGGTCGTTTGAAAAAGATACTATATTAACACCCTAAAGCAAGAACTTAGCACTGCTAAAACATATGAGCATAACAGGCTTGAGGAGACGTTTATCGTTGATAGGCATCGATGCCATATGGCAGCTAAGTTTGAGTTGTTTGTTGATGAGGACCATAGCAAGCTTCCTACATTATACTGGTTACCTAAACTTCATAAACGGCCCTATAAATCACGTTTTATTGCTAATTCTAGTGGATGTACAACTACTGAGTTGTCTATTCTTTTGACGTCTTGTCTCACTGCGATTAAAAACCATGTCATTAAATATTGCACAATATTTTATGAAAGAAATGGTAAAAATTTATTTTGGTCTATTAAAAATTCAGGTGAAATTCTTAATAAATTGAAGTTTAGAGGTTTTCTAGAATCTGGTTTGTCAACATATGATTTCTCTACTCTCTATACTAAATTGCCTCATACTCTAATCAAAGAAAAACTTACATAATAAATTAAATAAACATTTAACAGAGAGGGCCCATTTATTTGGCTTGTAATGATAAAAATTGCCTTTTTTACTTCTGAACAACCTAAACGATATAAATTGTGGTCATGTCAGAAAATGTGTGATGCACTCCATTATCTTTTGGACAATATATTTATAAAATTTGTCTCAAAATTATATAGACAAATGGTAGGTATTCCAATGGATACTAATTGTGCTCCTCTTGTTGCAGATTAGTTTTTGTTTTGTTATGAGAGAGACTTTATGTTGTCTCTGTCAGACAATAATCAAACTGATATTATTGAAGCTTTTAACTCAACCTCCAGATATTAAGATGACTTACTTATCCTTATTCTGAAGAAATGGTAGGTCAGATATATCCCGTTGAACTTCAGTTAAATAAGGCGAATTCTTCTGATACTGAAGCTCCGTTTTTGGACTTGAACTTGTCAATAATAAATGGCATAGTTTCTTCTAAAATTTATGATAAACGAGATGATTTTAATTTTGAAATAGTTAATTTCCCATTTCTTGATGGAGATGTTCCTCGCTCTCCTTCCTATGGTGTATATATTTCTCAGCTTATTCGTTTTGCTAGAGTGTGTTCTAATGTTGATGACTTCAACAACAGAAACTTATTTTCAACTGCTAAGTTTTTAAAACAAGGTTATAGATATCATAAAATCCGGAAAGCATTTTCTAAATTCTACCACAGGCACTCAGAGTTAATTGTTAAATACAACATTGGGTTAAAACCTCTTCTGCAACAAAGCATATCAGAACCTATATATTTTATGGTGATTTAGTTTATTAATTCAAACGAATTGTCGGAAAACCTAATTTTAGTGATCAATTCAAAAAGATAGCAAAACGTTATATAAGGGTTGGATATAACTTGGATATCATGTGACAGTCTGCATGCCTAGTTTTAAACCCAATCACGGTTTATAGCTATGGTTTCCTCTTTAATTGCACGACGGTGGGTCAGGCCTCAGACTCTATGACGGTTCTGACATAAAGCTTTAATCAGTGGGTTGTTGCCTGATGCTTATCTGTAGCTGGATCCACTGTGGCTCAACTTGAGGTTTTCTTTAGCTCTGACTATCTGTGAATCATGAGCCCTTTTCTTTGTTTCATCACGGTGTGTTAATTTGATTAGAGTGTTTCTCCATGATGATACATTGAATTAGTTAGATGGCCTCCATGCGAGCTGAACATTTCTTGTACTTCAACAACAGCAGAATCTAGGGCGAAGATTTGGCACCAGTAAAATGCATTTAAGCCCCCCTGTGGCTTAGGCTGCTGTCCGTTCTAAGGCGGTGGTTCTGTTGTTGTTGACTTTTTGTTTATTGTTACTCCCATTGTGGAAGTCTGTAATTGTTCTATGTTTTGTTGTGCGTAACTTTATGTCCATTCTAGCATAGCAGTCATCTTGATGGGGAAGAGAGAGCTGGTTGCTTTGCTTAATTTGTCTTCCTGGTGTCTCGTGGTGGTTGGGCGGCTCTTCCTCGCGGTGCCACAGGGTTGTCTGCAGTTTGTGATCGTGGTATTTCCTCATCATACTCACTTACTATTTTCCAGGCTCGGTTTCAAGTTGAGAATGCATGTTGTATCGCTCGGCAAGCCTCGTGATGTCAACAAGCGTTCTCAAAGCCTTGCCTGGTAAACTTGATCTCAAAAGACACTCACCTAGTATTCTCTGTTTTTATGTTGATACACTGCATGGACAGTTGGTTTCTTCCCATAAGTAAAAAGCATTTTCTCTTTATTTTGGCTGTCACACCCATCGAACCATGTACCACTTAGTGATTTACCAGCCTAGATATATGGATGATTCGATACCATATTGATCTTAAAAGAGTTGTACTTTGAGCATTGAAACACTATGTAGCAAATTTTCAGTGGTTCAGTGAGACCATCCATACATTTAACCATCAAAGAGTTTGTCCAAAGAAGGAATTTTGGATCAAAGTTAACTGGAGTGTAGTGCATTGATTACCCTATACACGTCCTCCATTTTACCCCTGCAGTGTACCATTTTCCTCTGCATTTTTCTGTGCAGTGTATCAAATTTCGATTCTTGAAGAAAGTCACCAGTAGCCACGTCCTAGGGATTCATGATAAATCTAACTAGACTGCAGTTGATGGTACACTGTCGCATATACCCGGGTTTTCACTTTTAACCTTGGCCTTGGGGTCATGGTTACACACAATGTTGCTGATATCCTCCACATCATATGACCCATGGACCTGGGAAGTTTGAAGTAGCTACGTCAAATGGTTAAGGAGATGCATTTAAAAGAAAATACATTCTTTGGCCTTGACCTTGGCATTAAGGTCACACTAAATGTTGCCTAGCACTCTCTACATCATGTGACATATTCATCTGCAAAGTTAAGGTCACATGAAATGCTGCCCAGTACCCTCTTAGCAGCTGCAAAGTTTAAAGCTGCTATGGCCTATGGTTTCGGAGGAGGTGCATTCACATGAAAATACATTATTTGACGTTGACCTTGGGGTCAAGACCGTCAAGGTCCCACAAGATGTTGCCCAGTACCCTCTACATCATGTAAGCGATGTGACCTATTCAGATACAAAGTTTGAAATTGCTTCATCTAACGGTTTAGGTGGAGATGCATTTACAAGAAAATCCATTATTTGACCCTGACCTTCGCGTCCCATGAAATATTTCCAGTACCTTCTACATCATGTGACCAGACTAGGTACAAATTTTGAAGTAGCTGCTGCTACGTCTAATGGTTTAGGAGGAGATGCATTTACAAGAGAATGCATTATTTGACCCTGACCTAAGGGTCAAGGTCAATCCAAATGTTGCCCAGTACCCTCTACTTCATGTGACATAATCAGTTACAAAGTTTGAAGTTGCTACGTCTAACGGTTTAGGAGGAGATGCATTTACAAGAAAATGCATAATGTTTCCCAGTATCCTCTACTTCGTGTGACCTAATCAGGTACAAAGATTGAAGTTGCTACGTCTAATGGTTTAGGAGGTTCATTTACAAAAAATACATTATTTGACCTAGGGGTCAAGTTCACACCAATGTTGCCTGGTACACTCTGCATCATGTGACTTATCTAGATACAAAGTTTGAAGTTGCTACGTCTAACAGTTTAGAAGAAAATACATTTACAAGAAACGTGACGGACGGAAGAACTCACGGACATACGGACAGACAGATGACTGACCGACTATGGTACCAAATTAATATAAAGAAAAATGCGGATATAACAAGCAAAGGGATATATACATCTGTGCCCAGGCATGCATTTTCTTTTAACTTTGCATAATATTAACTCACCATGGCATATACAAACTATGAAAATAGATTTTTGACTTAAATAGTTAAAATTAAGGCCCAGGAGGCAGCATTGACTTACTTCAACTTTGAGGCGATACCTGTCTCTAAATTTCTGTATCCTAAATCTATTGCTCTATTCATTTCCAAGATTTGTAATCTAGAATGACCCCAGAACACCACAGACATTGTATTAATGACACAAAACCATTTGGATAAATTATGGTTTACATTTTGTAAAGAAATAATTTTAAAATTTAAATATTTTTTTTCTCAAAGTAAGTAAGGGTGCAAAGATCAGGAATCGACACAACCAAGTACCACACCCGACCGAGGACACCAATGGGAAAGCGACAAACCCACAGCAGACACCACAAACGAGAGCCAAGAGGCCAGCCCCCCCCCCCCAGCAGGCGACCACAAAGCACACACAAACAGACGCGCACAAAGACACAGCAAACACAAGACAGAACAAAAACACAAAAGATCCATAAAAGAAGTACCGCCCTGGAACGGTCAGTAAAACACCTTACTGGAGGGCTTAAACCGGTCCAACGGTTTGGTTTACAAAATAGTTAACATTTAATTTCAAAGATTGGTATGTTCTAGTCTTTGTCAAGATATCATAAAGTGATTTTTCAACCTGCACATCATGCATCTTTTTCTCATATTTTTTTTCTCTGGGATGCAAAGTATTTATTTCAGCGAGTCCCAGGATGCAATGGTATTGCAGACTTGTCATGAAAAATAGTGTTCTGGACTCATAATATTGCAGTTGGGCTCATAGATATGGGAAACAGTGAGTCTCAGGACCCATAAACCCAAAATTGTAAATGAATCACTGTATCATATTACCGAAAAAAACATGCGATATTATATATCCTGCTGATTTGAGCCAGAATTTGATCTCATGAATATTCAAAACCGGTAACATTGTCATTTTTTACCTCTAATGGGTGTAGGTCAGTTTTAGGGAAATTGATTATCTAGTTGAAAATATCAATATCTTCACAAAACGACGCTGCTATTTAATCTACATACATTTTTTTTTCTAAACAAAAATACACTTAGACAATTTCAAAGGATTCGAAGGTCAGAAATGCCTAAGGTCATGGCCTCATATCATGGCACCATGGGGCCAATATATTGTGTATCACTACCTCATGTCCTGCGTGATATTACTGAAGAAACTTAAATTCATAACAATAAATATCTAAAAACAAGAAGACTAAGCATTTGATTTACATACCAACTGAACTAGAGTAGCCAAAGTTTGGTGCCATGACCCGGATAAAGTGTAACAGAGACTGGTCAGAGGTATCTACATGAACAAGTGAGCTCCAGAAACGATGTTGTATGCCTAGAATACGCAGCCAGCTAGACTATAAATATTGCTCACTGATGAAAAACAGCAACTGTTTTACAGAACAGAATGAAAGAGATGATTTTAGCATTGGATTAGCTATAACTTTGTGACAAAGTGAACAATTAGTTCATTTTAACCAATGGATTTGACAGAGAGTAAATTTTGTGAACCGAATTTTAATGAGGCTTGCAATTTTGATATCATAAATATAAGGTCCGTCCCCCGTATGAATGACTTGTCATTAGATGTCTCTACTGTAGGAATTAACACTCTTAAATAATAATGTAAGGCTAGCATAATATAAAGGATAGCATTGGTTATATGTTGTTTTAGCGTGTTAAGTAGAGTTGTTACCATATTGTATCATTTTAGTAAATAAGTATTGTGTAAGCACTTCATTAAATAAGATTTATGCAACTTACTATTAAAGTTCACAGTGATTCATTTACAATTTTGGGCTTATGGGTCCTGGGACTCGCTGTTTCCAATAACAATGAGTCCCAACTGCAAACTTATGAGTCCCAAACACTATTTTTAATGACAAGTCTGCAATACTAATGCATCCCGAGACTCGCTGGGACTCGCAGAAATAAAAACTTATGCGCAAAAGATGCAGGATGCGCAGGTAACAAAATCACTGAGTTCAGTGTTATTTTATGAATAGGGGAAAATACTGAATATATCAACTTCTTCCAATGGTAATCCAAACTTAGTATGTTTTACACTGAAAGAAGCTGATCATGCTACTGAAGATTTCAACTATACTTAAAGATATGAGGCCCACCAGGGGGGTCTGTGCTCCCTTGATCCCTGAAAATAATGAATTGATCTCACCGTCTCCCTGCAAATAGTGTCCTCGTCTCCCTAAAAGTATTTGCCTTCGCTCCCCAAATCCCTAAAAATAGTTCAGCTTCTCCCCAAATCCCCCAAAATATAAGCCAATTCTCCCTTAAATGTATGTATCCTTCCGTAGAATTAAAATCACATACTTAAAAACTATGAAGCTATATAAGAGCGCATCACTATATGATCACCTAATGTTTTGTCTTATACATGTAAAGACAGGTCTTTGCCATGGGATATATGACAAATAAAAGCCATGGAATGCACGACATATAATTAATTTCAATGAAATGCATTATATATGGCTCAAAGTATGAGGCCATCCATAAAATGTTGTTGCTGTACCTGGTGGAGTAGGCTTGGAAGTTTAGAGACATACCATTTGGTTTTCTTTTTGGGAACAGGGGCTGATTTTTACCAACAGCTTAAACTTTCTAGACACACCTTAGTGAAAGCATTTAACGATCAAAAGTCGTTTCTACAATTGCTTATTAGTGCCTATATGCTTGTTCAACTTCAGTTAAATCAAGTAAGTATATATCTGATAAGCATTCTTCAACAAAACCTTTAAAAAGGGCTAATGACCTAAAAAGATAATAACATAGCAGGTGTGTTGGTGGCCCCGTAAAATTGTGTAGTCACACTGTTGTTAGGGGGGTCCGGTGGCATGCTCCTCCGGAAATTTTTTTGACTAAAATGGTGTGATATGGTACAATCTGGGGGCGTCCCAAAGCATGTTGTTACCAAACTAATAATCAACAATTTTAGGGGAAAAATAAAAAAGAAAACTTAGTTGCCATATTTTTCTCTCCAATCAATCTTGAAGAGCATGTTAGTAGGAAAATAAATAGATCTAGAATTTACAGGGGGGGGGGGGGGGGCTAGCCCCCCAGAAGCAGAAGAAAATTTTTAAAAAATCAAACAAAATGGAGGCTTTCCTTATTTTTTTTTTTTGCTTTTTAGCAAGGCTCCCTATATCCCCAAAATTATGAGCTTGCTCCCTAGCTCCCCTAAAATAATGACCTGTGCTCCCCAGCTCCCTGAAAATAAATAGCTATTCTCCCCAGATCCCCAAAACCCCTGGGGGGCGCCAGATATCGAAATGACTCACTCAATATTTATATACTTATTTTGACCAAATCGCAAGTCAGATACATCCATTATATCCCCCTGAACTTCTGGCTGTTCAATAGAGCAATTCTTTGATACTCAATACCCCTTTTTATAGCAGCGCTTTACTGGATTTGGGTTGTCCATCATGCCATCCATCCGTCAGTCCCTCCGTCATTCCGTCTGTCCAAATTGTGTTCCCTCCAATGTCTTTGAGAACAAATTGATAGACTTTTGTATATATTTTGATCTCGACAAAATCTAGGTTGGGATGGTTACGCATCTTTTTTTCAAACATTTGTCATTGAATTATGGCCCTTCAATGATGAACTTCCTTTCCGACCAATCATTTCAATATCTTGAAAATAAATGACAGAATTTCACCAAATTGTATACATGCATTCATATTGACTAGATATAGATTGTGATCGTTACCTGTCATTTTTCGTAAATTTGTAGAGAGAAGAGAGAGCTGGTTGCTTTGCGTAATTTGTCTTCCTGGTGTCTCGTGATGGTTGAGCGACTCGTTTCTGCTCAGTATCTTGAGAACAGAATTATATACATTCATTTTGACTAGATCTAGGTTGGGGTTTGGTACCTGTCATTTTTGGCTTATTTGTTACAGATTTATGGTCCTTTATTGATGTCAGAATTTTGTTTCCACCCATTATCTTTTAGAACTTGGACTTTTTAAACTGTCTGCATGAAAAGCGCTGCAGCGGAGCTATAGTCAGATTCTATGTCAGTTCTAGTTGGATTCTGACTGGTCCATAAAATGGCATACGTATGATAAATGGAATATTTTGAATTTAGGGCGAAAATTTGAGAGTAAACTACATCAAATAAAGTGCCTTGGCAGCTGTCTATTCTAAGGGTGTTTGTTCATTTTTACCTTAAAATTATGCGCGTGTGTCTGTTCTTTTTTTATTTGGTCTCTATTTTATTATATCGTTCGAAGTGTCTTTTCTAGGGCCTAATAAAAAAATTAAATATGTTTCGAGTAACCAGATCTTAAAATTTTACGTAGGGTAGGCAAACAAAAAAAATGAGAGGGGGGGTCATTTTGAAAGGCATTTCGCCTTTAAAAATGCAAAAACATACAATGTTTCCAGAAAACCAAAATAAATCTAGGGTTTACCAGTAAATTAAGGTAGGGTGGTGTTACCCTAAACACTGGTATTTTCATTTGGCCTAGGTTTGCTTTCATAAGGGAAAGAGCCTTGGATGGAAATGTTACTAACTCCCTATCTTATGGTAGGGAGCGCAGTGGCTCAATGGTAGAGTGCTTGACTCGAGACCGAGGGGCCGCGGGTTCGAGCCTCACCGGCGTCACTGTGTTGTGGTCCTTGAGCAAGACACATTTATCCTAGCTTAGTACTGGATTAACCCAGGAAGACCAGTCCCCGTTTGACTGAAATATTGTTGATGGGACGTAAAGAATCAAATCAAACAAAAACAAACTATCTTATGGTGTAAATATTTCACAACTTATTCATTTTTGGCAGAATGGAATTGTTTGAACAACTGTGATAGAGGGCAATATAAGAAACATGGCACATGATGGATTTGATTGAAGAGAACCATTGTGTATAATAATTTTGAATATAACGTTGTGTATTGTGTAAAGATTTCTATTTTTAGCTTTTGTGGCCATTTTGTTTGGCAGAGTAGAACCGTTTGTGCAATTTTGGTAGAGGGAATTAATTATGAATAACACTTTAGTGAAATTTGCTTTGAAATTGGGTCTGGAGTTAAGGAGGAAATGTCGTTTAAAGACATTTATATTTCAAGCTATGGTCTCCAATTTGTTCATCAGAGCAATTGTGGTAAAGGGTCTGATGAGGAACAGTTGTGTGAAATTATTTTGAATTTGGGCCAATAGTTCTGGAGATGTCGTTTAAAGGTTTTTGTCTATTTTAAGCTCTGGTGGCCAGCGGGCCCATTTGGGCAATTTTGGTTGGCGGAGCAGAACCGTTTTGGTACTATTGGTAGATGGCCTTACGGGAAAAATTTGTGTGAAATCATGTTGGATTTGTGAAATATGTTCAGGAGGAGATGTCCTTTAAAGCTATTTCTCATCTGTGGCTCTGCTGGTCCTTTTGTTTAGCAGAGTGGAACTATTTGTGCAATTTTGGTAGAGGGCGGTATGAGGAACACTTCTGTGAAACTACATATATTTTGAGTTTGGACCAGTAGATCAGTAGGAAATGTCGTTTAAATATATTTCTTAATTACAGCTCTGCCAGCCCTTTTTTAGCGTAGCAGAACCATTTGGGCAGTTTTGGTAGAGGGCATTATGAGGAACATTTCGTTGATATTGTTTTGAATTCGGACCAGTTATTCAAGAAGGGACCTCGTTCAAAATATTTCTTATCTACAGCTCTAGTGGACCATCTGTTCGTCAGAGTGGAATCGTTTGGGCACCTTTGGTCAGTGATTTAATTTGAGATTTAAGGAAGCTACCTTTTCCTTCACATTTGGGAAAATATTTTATTAAAATTGGGAAAATAAGAGGTAAAATACATGAAATTGGTAAAATAAAGGCCATTTTTGGATTGGGATTGACTCTCATATAAGGCCTTAAAAATGGCCAAATAAAATCAATGTTGGTAGAAGGCTTTAAGAGGAAAATTTGTGGGAAGTTATTTTTAATTTGGCACAGTGGTTAAGGAGGAGATGTCTTTAAGAAAACGTTCACTCTCGACCAATGCTGGACGCTCGACGAAGATGGATCACAAAAGCTCACCGACGTTTGTTGATTGTGCACAATGTCATCATTTATGATTTATTATAATAAGTATGTAGGCTTTCATAAACATCACAACATGTTGCATACTTTATTGCTAAACACTGAAACCGTCTGTCCGTCCTCTGTCAGCATCTCCTCTGAAACCACTGGGCCAATTGAACTCAATTTTCATATGTAGACTCCTTAGGATGGTCTCACATGACCAAGATGGCCGCCACGCCCATATATGATAAAACAACTTAAACAATCTTCTCTGGAACCAGAAGATCGATGTGCTTGGGACTTAATATTATATGTAGCATTGGGGATATGGGGCCTACCATGTGTATTTAAATGATGGTCTAAGGTTGACCTTGATCTACTAAAGGTTAAGGTCAAATTTGTTTCATAATGCATTTAAATTGGAAAGTTTTTGAAAAGTTGATTTTTTGGCTGCTTGCAGCCGTTTGATATTGCTTTATCTTTCTAAATTTCAACCAATCGGGAATAGACAGAAATTGCATATAGCATGTATAAGAGCACCTGCTAGAATATGAAAAAAATCATTGGTTGATTACTAGACTGTCCATACAATTTCACTCTGGGTGACAACACTCACTGAAAATAACTTCAAAGTCTAGAGATCTATACAGAATGAAGCAGCCACTTTTCTTCTCAGACAAATGTCAACGAAACAGAAGTATAATTCTATTTTTAGACAAATCTATTCATTGCAGGTCACTGTTGGAAAATATAATTACGTCATGAAAATACATCATTTTCAGTAAAACTTTCTTACCCCTATGAGTAATCCAATAATTTCATATCAGTAGTTAAATTGCCATCTGCAAACCAGCAAGTTAAAGCGGCCGTTCTTTAAAAGGGAATTTTCTTAATTGCACCAAAGTAGTGATTTTGTATTAGTGCCCTGTATTGGTTTATAAGTAAGTAAGTTTATTTCTACTTTAGCCATAACATGGTCATGTGTAGTTTATACAGTATCTCAATACATAAATACAAAATTCATATGCTTAGCCGAAGGTCATTGGTGTACTAACCCCCAAATTGACAATCACAAAAGGTTTAGCCTGTATTGCAAAACAACATGAACCCTGGTCTAAAAGCTCACTTAGGATCAGTCCGATCAGGGACCACACTGTTTGCTTCGATTATCAAATTAAGTAAAGTGCCTTCAAACATGTATATATCCAATACATATCTGTCATATCTACAGTAACAAATGACAATTTCAGTACAAAAATATTATTGGCATGATAAGGATTGACATTTGATATGTGAACATGACTCCGGTTAAGAGTGCGTAACGGAAATTTAATTTTCCTATTAATCAACCAAAACATGTTATGGGTACTCAAAAGAACCGTCTCAATGAGACGGTTCCTTTGAGCACCCAAAACACAAGTTAAAACTGATGGGTAAGAAAATATTTCCAATTTTACTCTGAAATCCTTGTTCATCCAAACCTATGTGCGAACACACAAGCTTTTCGTACTCAGTGCAACCATCTCTATGAGATTTTCCAATGGGCAGAAAAGCAAATGTTTCCCAATATAATTATGATGGACAACTGAATATCCACGGCCATGCATATGATGCCATCTACAATTTAGTGGGTTCAAATGGCTACATCGCCTCCAACAATTCAGAAAAACAGTAAGTGGGAGATACACATATGACAAAAAACATGAAAACATAACATATATAAATGTTGTGCCTATTGACCATTTCTAATCTTAAAAGCCTTGAAAATATATAATGAAAGATTACTTAATATTCTCTTATTTGTAGCTGACATTAATTCCTTTAGTTTTAATATATTAGGTCTTTTCTAAATGATACTTTTTTATATACTGATTTCTTAAATCGTTATATAAGCTACACTGTAACAAAAATGAAATTCATCCTCAAGTTTGTTACATGTTATACATTTCCTTTCATCTATGGGTATTCTATTTGACCTAGCCCATCTTCCTACCTCAATTTCTAATCTATGTGATAAGGTACTTAATTTTGTCATAGCAACTCTAAATTTTTTACCTTAACAAAATCCAAGTAAAACTGATGTTCAAAAGAAGAAAATAATGAATAATAGTTAGCTCGGCTTGATTCTGCAAGTCTGCTGGTCCATCCTTGGGAAAAATTATCTAATAACCTTTGTTTTAAAACACATAAAAACACATTCTTATTTCCAAGTAAGTAAGGGTGCAAAGATCAGGAATCGAAACAATCAAGTACCACACTTGACCCAGGTTAACAATGGGAAAGGGACAAACTCACAGTAGACACCACAAGCGAGAGCCAAGAGGTCAGCCCTTTCCCAGCAGGTGACCACAATGCACATATAAACAGACGCGCACAAAGACATAACAAACACAAGACAGAACAAAAACATAAAAGATCCACAAAAGAAGTACCGCCTTGGAAGGGTCAGTAAAATATTTTACTGGAGGGCTTAAACCGGTTTAATGGCGCCAACCCCTGATTCACCCAAACTTCATAAAACCCCAGTGTTAATGGTAATTGCTTAACTCTAGATGCCCAATTTAGACAATTTGGCTTATTTTCAATATCTTTCATCATTAGTTGGTAAGCTAGTTTGATATATTTGTTTTCCTCTGCTTCTAATATTTTAAACAAAAAATTTACAACTGAAAAAAATACCTTGTTTTGTAATGGTGCCCTACCCGACTCTCCATACACAAAATCATTCTGACTTGACCTTTTTATCCCTAAAAGCTTCTTACAAAACTGCAGGTGCACTCTCTCCTGTTGTACAGGTTTTGAAAATCCCCAAATTTCTCCCCCATACGTCAAAATGGGAGTAATTAATTTGTCAAAAAGCTCCAAAGTATGCTTAGGAGAGATGTCAGTAAATTTATATAGATACTGGTTTAATTTAAATATTGCTTTGAGAGCTTGTCCTGATAAGGGTTTGTGAGTTTCAATTAAAGAACCACCAGTCGAAAAAGAAATGCCAAGATGGACAAACTTATTTACAATTTCTATCATTCCCCATTGAAAAGTAAAAGATAAGTTTCTTGGTAAAATACCCCCTTTTCGAAAAACCATTACCTTTGTTTTATCAATTTTTACAGTTAATTTCCATTTTTGACAGTAATCACTTAGTAAATCTAAACCTTTCTGCAAACCCTCACTAGTATTTGAAAATATAACAATATCGTCCGCATACAAAAGTAGATATAGTTTTAGCATGCCTATATCAATACCTTCATCACCTTTTTGGATCAATTCTTTTTCTAAGTCATTAATGTACATGCTAAATAAAAAGGGAGGTAAGCACTCCCCTTGCCTTACCCCTATATGACGGACAAACTCACAACTAAAATTATTTTTAAACTTAACTCTACTTTTATTACTTTTGTACATTGATAGAATTATATTCAGAATCTTACCTCTAATCCCACTTTCTATCAACTTAAACCAAAGAACATCCCTAACAACAAAATCAAATGCTTTTTTAAAATCAATGAATGCTAAGTATAACTTTTTATTGTTATTTAAACAGTGTGTAATTAGACTATGCAATACAAATATATTATCCAAGAATCTCATGCCTTTTCTAAAGCCAGCTTGTGCCTCAACATAAACATGGTAAGTTTCGGCCCAGTCATTTAATCTGGTGTTATGAATATTAGTAAAAAGCTTACCTATTACACTAAGAAGAGTGATGCCCCTGTAATTCTCAACATTCTCAACATTCCCTTTTGTGTATAGGGACAATGTATCCCTCACCCCATGCATCCGGGAAAATACCTGAATCAAATATTTTATTAAAAAGTACATGTAAATATTCAATTAAACCGTTTATACCATATTTAAGAAATTCATTTAAAAACAGATCTGGGCCGGAATTTTTACCACGCTTCAAAGACTGTATTTCTTTTCTTATTTCACTTTGACTAATTTCAACATCCAACTCCTGAAACATTATATCTAATTCACCATTTACATATCTCTCATTATAAAACAAAATATCATCATCTGCTTGAAAAAAGTGCTGCCAGGATTGTTAATTGCCCTAAAATAATCAGCAAAATGCTGTGATGTTAATTTCTTGGGTGAATTTGACGGGCAAAGATTCTTCAGCAATTTCCAATAATTTTTTTGCATTTTCATATCATGCCTTTTCTAATTTTTGAGTTTCTGTTTTCCTGAAATCATACCTGCTTTTTCTTAATACCTTCTTATAATCTGATCTGGCCTGTACCATATTTTCCCTACATACATCATTTTGTTTATTTGCGCGATACACACTTAAAGATTTATAAAATACATTTCTTTTAAACTTACAATCTTCATTAAACCATGGCTGGTTGCCCTCAACAACTAAAAAATCATTATTGTTTTTACTAGAAGTGTTTTTCTTGAACAATGGTGCACAAATAGTTTTAACTGTATCCTGGAACAGTCCCGCATTTTCTTTTATGTCTACATTTTCAGTCAAAAAAACATTTCTAAGTTTTCGAAGGTCAGAACGCACACTTTCAGAATCTAAAGCGTTTTGAAATGCCTCGACATAATCATTATTCCACACATATTTATATGGGAGGGATGATGTTATGCCAGAATCAGAATCACTACTCGCATTGTTTGCATGTAGACACAAAGAAAAATTTACAATACAGTGGTCACTCAAAATATTTGGGTCATCAACATTAAAACTATCAACTAACGAAATTATATGTGGACTAGCGATAACATAATCAACCAAACTACGCCCAGCGCCACCCACATACGCACACTTCCCAATATCCCCATCGACTCCAGCCCTGCCATTTAGTATCCTCATGCCAGTTTGTTTGCTAAAATCTAGTAATTCCGACCCGAACCTGTTAAACCCCCCCGTTCATGATAGACAAAAATGTGGAAAGGCGGAGTTACGCAATAGAAGACGCAGCAACGCATTAGAAAGGCGTTATAACACAAAAAGCATACTACTTACGCATTTCCAAAGGCGTAAAGTCACCTTTCAAAAGGTATATAATTCGCGAAAAAATGCGTAATAACGCCTTTAAGGGGCATACTAAAGCAAACAATGGTGTAATTACGACTTTCAAAAGGCGTAATACGCCTTTTAAAAAGTGTACAAGAGCGAAAAAAGACGTTATTACGCCTTTCAAAAAGCGTACTTATGCCTTTCAAAATGCGTTTGAATGCAAAAAGGGCGTTTTAACACCTTCTCTTGCGTTACTACGCATTTGAATTCGCGTAACTACGCCTGTTTTGTTTCTACGCCTTTTTGGCATTTCCTGTGCGTTTCTGTGCCTTCTTTGGCATTACTACGCCTTTCCATATCATGAACCTATTAGGCAACCCATGCAATAATTAAAACACGATACTCACTGTTTCAATTGTATACTTTGCCAAAGTCGGATAACCCTGTGTAACAAACAGCACTGAATGCATATAAAACAAATTCTACAATTGAAATGCAGCCGAATATCTTTTTTAAAGATATTTCTTGTTTCAATTACTGCTGAAGCCAAATGCATTGTACAGTACATACTAAATATGGTTAATATAATACGACACTTACATAGATAAGCACCTAAGGTCAAGGTTGACTTTTGACTTTTCATCAAAGACCGCCCATGTTGGACTGTAAACTGACACTGTAAACTGACTGTGTGTGGTCTAAGTCACATGACTAAAATGACTGTCATGCCCATATCAAACATTTTCTTCTCCAGAACCATAAATTCAACGACTCTGAGTTTTTGGCATGTAGCATCAAAGTAAGTGTTGGTTCTACAATGTATGATTACTTTAAACAATATTTTATTAAAAATGCAAAGCATGAGCCAATAATACATCATGGCAGGATTTGAAAACAAGCGTTAACGCTTATACCAATCATCTCCTCAATGTATCCACAGGTTTAGATCAGCAAAAATGTTCAGCGTAAATTATAAATATTTTCTTACCTGTTTTGGGTACTCAAAAGAAACGTCTTTTTGTGAAACGTCTCTTTGAATCGGTTCTTTTGAGTACCCACAACATATGATTCGGTTGAGAAATAAGAAAAATACATTTCTGTTACAAGTACGCACTCTTAACTAAAGGCCAGGGCCCGGAATTACAATGCCTCCTTAAAGTTAAGCAAGACTTAAGTTAAGTACTGATATTTCAAAATGCTATATTAAATTCTAAATAAATTGCCAGGATCGATGTATTATTTGTGGTCAATGATATCATTGTGATCTTCAGAAAAAATAAAACTATTTTGATTTTGATCAGTTTTAAACGTTAGTTTTCGCATCCTGAATCAAAACACTGAGAGTACTGGTGGGGACGGCTGCATTGAAGCGTTCAAATAGGGAGGTTGTTAGTTAGATATCTTTTCTATAACATGCAAATGGAAACTGGAAGTCCCGTCTCTGATGTAGGGTCAAACATATTGCCACAAAGTGAAATGGGAGAGCAATCTTTCTGACGACATTGGCATTTGTTCATTGGACAAAAACAGCCTTTTTTGGGGAGAGTATATCAAATGTAATCCATTATTGAACAATGCTAGAAACCAGATGATAATTGCTAACTTAAGAAGTGAATAATCAAACTTTATTTTCAGACGCTTTTATTATAGAGTGTTAAAATGATCCCTCAATAAATGTTTGTGAAAGCTCTTCAGGCAGGTAAGCGGTAAACAATTTTCTCTTAACTTTGTTTGGCACAACCAAAACTAAACAGTTGTAATTTGTTTCCTAATACAGTGGCATGTTTTTTTTTTCTCCTTCAGATTTCCATTTGGTTTCTGTCGGTTAAAGATCTTATGAGGACGAGGGAAAGTGTTTCCTAGTATCTTACCTAATACAAATCCACCCACTTATTCAAAGAAATCAATGATAATCAAGAACTGATTTGATAAAGTTCTGTCCACTTTTGTATATGTTTTTCCTACTTTTACTTAATCGCCACCATAGACATTATGTGCAAGCTTGAATGAAGTCTCATAATGGCAGAGCCAAACCAATTGTATAATTTTGGTAGAGTGCATCATTAGGGCCAAGTTTGTGAAATTATTGTAAATTTTGGATCATTGGTTCAGGAGGAGAAATCATTCAAAGGCATTTCTTATCTGGAGCTTTTGTGGATCCATTGTTCAGTGGAGTGGAACCATTTGTGCACAATTGGTAGAAGACACCGTAGGGGACAGTTCTGTGAAATTAACTTGCTTTTGGGCCAGTTGTTCAGGAGGAAATTCTGTTAAAAGAAGTTTCTTAGCTAGAGCTCTGGCAGTCATTTTGTTCAAAAGAGTGGAACATCTGGTCACGAACCTGAAGGCCTAAAGTCACAGAAAGTAAGAAAATGAAATAGTACATGTTTTTTCAAATACAAATGGTTCTATAAAATAACTGGTATTTCCGCCCAGCAAGGAATTATTTCAATTTCAGAAACATATAGAATCAAAGGCAAAATAGTTACTTTTCTTTCTTCAAAAACACTGTAACTATTTCAGAGGCATGAGCAGGGCCATTGCCATGTAGAAGACAGATATGTTTAAAACCAGTGACAGGGCGTCGTTTCTGATATGTTTTAGGCTTCTCCAGTACTATATGTCTTTGTAGTCCTTTCCAGTGATGTTTTTGCCCTTTTCCACCAGCACTTTTATTGCGACTCCTTCACCAGAGAAGAAAATTGCATACCAAACCTTCCCTGCACTTAAAGACCGTTTGACAATTATTGGGCGTCTGCTATGTTTAGTGGCTAATATTTTATTGCTAACCTTTCTGACGAGCTCAAATTAATAGACCCGATTTTCATCACCTGGGACGACATTGGCAAACTGCTTTTTGTCATAAGTTTGAAACATTAAAAGCAGCTTTTCGGCCACTAAAACCCGTTGTCTATTTTGCTCATCAGTCAACAGATGTGGCACCCATCTAGCAAAAATATTTCGGACTTTTATATGTTTCTTCAAAATAAAGTGAACCGTTGATAGTGACATGCCTACTTTTCATGCAATCACAAACTGTAAATCTGGCATCTCCTTAAATGATTTCCTTCATTTTTGAAACGATTTCTTTACAAGCTGCGAATTTTCGCCTTCCTGATTTTGGTGCATTTTTGATGGACTCTAAGCCAGATTAAATTTTATTTTTCCAGCGCCTAACTGTGTCATAATACACACAAGAAGGTCCGTAAGTAGTAGAAAGTTCAATCATCAGCTGCTTCAAAGAACAGACAAGTTTTGAGCGAGCTTTGATGTAGCCCCTTATTTCATCTTTCTGGTTGACTCTTCTACATGTACCAACTATTTTTATTACAGTGGTCAATGACTGCGTGTATTAATATGGCAAATGTTGTGTCTTACATTAAGTCTAACGTGTACATTTATACACCGTTGTGTAGACCTTAAATAAACCTATATAGGTATATATTGGTTTTTATAGTGTCCCACGTGGATATTGAGATATAGGACAATAAGCAATTCATTTCGAACAGCCCTCGTAGGTACAGGTACATTAAAGTGTGCCCGCAAACGCTCACATTGTTGAACTCGCAACTGTTGTTCAAACCCAAATGATTCTAAAAAGGAAATAAGATGTCCTAGATTTTGACCTCTAGCCTCAGAGAAATGAATATTTTTGGGGATATGAAGATATATGGATATTTTTTTCTGGAGGAGGGGGGTTCACCACGAAATTGGACTATATTTAGGTGTAATTTCTATGCATTTTAGGGTCTTTTCTTTACGTCAATGATTTTTTGGGGGTTGCTAAAATTTCAAATATTTTTGAGGTCCTTGAAATTCCTGATATTTCTTGGGGGTGAATGGTAGATGCTGAGCCAGACCCTTCGTATGAAGAAAAAAAGAGTTACACACCCCTCCCAAGCCCCCTGGGACACGCAGATACTCTTCTGTGACAAGAATACACTTTTACAAAGAGGCTCTGTCTACACTAAGAAATTGAAGCGGTTGATTGGGCAGGCTGGCTGACTGACTGATTGATTGACTGACTGAGAAAGCAAGCAGACAGACAGCTATATTTTGCTGCATACTGCTCTAAAACACTGGTCAGCTTTTTGGCGGGAGGGGGGGGGGTGTTGCACACTGATATTATCATATATAAGTAGGTTCTGTCCATTTTTGGAGATTCAAAATTTTGAATTACATTTTTTGTAAGGGGGGGGGGGCAGAAGATTAGAAAAATAAATATGTTTGGAGATATGATGAAATTATGATTTATCATTTGTACGTTTTTGGGGGTCATTTCTATCAATTTGGGGCTTTTTAAGGTCAATGTTCAGATTTGGAAAATGTTTTTGGGGTCGCTAAAGTTCGAGTATGTTTTGAGTATGCCTGATATTCCTTATATTTGGGGGTAAAGAGTAGATGCTGGGTCCAATGCCAAGCCTAGGTATTTAGAAAACTTGAAAGTATCCAAAATATGGTCAGGCACACCTACCACCTGAGATACTAGATAATCTAGCAAAACAGGCATACAAAACAGTCAAAAGAGCAAAGAACGAAACAGACAGAAAAAGCGAGACAGACAGCCATTGGAAAGTGGACAGACAGAGAAATGGCTAGAGTATGCTGCTCACAGCCTTCAGAACATTGGACAGGCGCTCCAACCACCTGAGCTACTAGACACATGTAAGCAGGCTAAACGAGCATATAAGTAAAAGAAGGAAGAACCAATGCAGACCGACAGACGGACGGACGGATTAACGGACAGACAGACAAACAGCTAGATTTTGCTGCTCACAACCTTCAGCACTTTGGTCAGGCGATCCTACTACCGTAGAAACTAGATAATTGTGCTAAATCAGCATACAGAAAAATAAAAAAAAGCGAAAACCCAATGGCTACATTCTGATGTAACAGGGTTTTGATCCAGTCGTTTCAGCACACCAGCTACCTATCTTTTATCATAGATGATTCTAACGTTTTGATTTTTAGGATTTCCGTGGACAAGAAAGCATATTGCAGAGCCCCACGGCCATGAACAACGCCAACAATGGTCACATATGCGGTAAGATTAGGAGCATGCTCTCAACCCGTGGTTCAGATTTGCATCAAACTCGCAATAGAACCAGTATCAGCTGTCCCTGCTGGTAGAAACTACAGGCTTTCAAAATGTAAGTGCCTTTGAGCCCATTATTAGTTCTTGCCACTTTAATTAATATGTGGAAAACGAATCTAAAAAGCCCTGCCTCGCGGCCAGATAACAAAACCCCGCGGACGCTATAGTATTTTTCCACGCACCTCCATGGTTTAGACTTGCAACCGTTGAAGGGGTAGGGGCAGAAATCCCGTCCTCATAAACAATCGACGCTTATTTAAGCCAACTCATTAACATACAGGTAAAAACAAGTAAATGTCGTTTCACCAAAAACGCAAAAATATAGAAACCATTTCTGTAAAAATGTGTAATTGTCAATCAATCCAAAAGTGTCCCGATTTCAAGGACTCATTCATGATCTATTTGCATTTTTTTCTCGCATATTTAACCCTTTAAGCGCCAATTGCAACAAAAGTCGTTTGCTTATCTCGTCTGCCGAAATGTTTAAGAAGCATCTATGGCAGAAAGTGTGGACCCAGACCAGACTGCTACTATAGGAGCAGTCTGTTCTGGGTCAACGCTGTTTGCTTCTATACTTGATTCGTCAGTAATGTTAGGCAATTATATGAAGCAGACTTCAGCGTTTTCAGATGCATTTTTTCTTGGCGCTTTAAGGGTTAAGTACTGTTATGCCTTAGCCATGATGTGATGTTAGAGTGACTATTCAAGAATATGTATATGCCTTTAATCGCGCCTGACAAGTGTTCGTAAATAAGTTTTAACTATTTCAAATGAGAGCCCCTACCTTCAATTTCAGTTTATTTATTCTCCGCGAAAAGACTAGTCGAACAATATCCGCGGCCAAGAATTCGGTATGATACCAGTGGTGAAGCCCGCAAAATAATAATCTTTGCTAACAGGTTGGACCCAGATCAGACCAAACAAAACGTCGAGCCTGATCTGGATCCCAAATGTTTGACACTGTAGCGATAGAACCGCAGGAGCGCATCCAGGATTCCATGTTTGGGGGGGGGGGGGGCAATATTTAAAACATGAAATATTTTCATGCGAGCGCAGAAGACGCGAAACCATGCTAGGGCGTGGGGGGGTCGTTATGAACTTGGCATCCTTTCACACACCGAAAATAATTCCTACCTATACTCAGGGTCGTAGCAACGAGTTTGAGAGTTAATGTGAGTGTTTTGATTCACAGATTGCATGAATGCGAGTTCTGTAGGTGCCAAGCGCGGGTAAGGGGGTCTGGGGCATGCTTCCCCAGGATTTATTGAAAAATCCGCGCACTTTGGTGCCTTCTGGCACATTTTCATGCAGTTTAATTCTTTATCAGAAAGCTTCATTTTTTCAACAGGCAAAGTCATAAAATTTTGAAATGAATGGGTAAAATGAACTTCGATGTCATTTCTTCAACTTTCAAATGGTTTTCTAAACGAACTTGTAAACTATATCATGCGCGATTGGATAAAAAACTGTTTTGTGAAAATGCGAAGAACATAATTATTTGCAGACAAAAGTTTCATAGTGTGTACGTCCGAGAAACATGTTTCAAGAGATTTTTGGAGTTTCATGAAACAGTTTCATCGAATAGGACATTGCTATATTTTCTGAAACTTGTCTCATATTTTTCCAGACAATTAGCCAATCACAGCTCGGCTATTTCTGAAGGTCAGTTTACCTGTAATTTCTACAAATGTGCATACACAATTAAGAAAGGGGTCTTTTAGCTAGCTACAATATGGTGAGCCCTATATACATTTCTTCGTTGAATCCAAACTTCGTATTATTCGCGGTCCATTTAAATGTTGCGTTGCAAGTGCAATGGTCATCAGACACAATGGGCCAGCAATTTCGTCCTCCTCAGCATGCTCAGTAAGCACCATGTTGAAAAAGTATGCACAATTTTAGCGGGAAAGAACAACAGGAAATGTGAAGTTGCATCGTCTGTACAGTAGTGTATGGTACACACAAAAGTTGCATACATAAGTTGCAGACAAAAGTTTCATCGTGTGTACCAGGCTTCAGACTGCTCTGATCCGGTGCCACAATGCTTGACCGTATGATAAAATTGGCAATTGTTGTGAGCATTAACACATAGTGCTCAGATGACTCCAGTAGACGTCATTCAGAAAAAAGGAACCGAAAGATATGGTAGGCTACAATAAAATGACAGGATTTTAGATACCGGGCCGCGTAGCGCAGTCGGTAACGTGTCTGGCTACAGATGCGTGTCTGACTGCAGATCCAGGGGTCGCGAGTTCGATCCCGGCCCGGTCCCATACTTTCGTGGAGATTGATCATGAATAATTTCTACGGTCATTCTCCTCCCTTCCGCTGATTCATTCAAGAAGGGTTGTTGTCAGTTACAAGCGAAAGTATGTGCACAAATTACTGGTTAACCGCTTGTTCAAGCCTGCCCAGGAAAAAGTGTGGTTAGGTGAACTGACCGTCCCGCAATGACCATAGCTGTTGACTTGGGACGTAAAGCAACAAAACCAACCAACCAACCAACAGGATTTTAGCAGGGCGCCGCCGATCTGGCACCTTTGAATTTAGATCTCTATATGTACGTTTGCGAGCGGAGCGAGCAAGAAAAAATCAGACTATTTAAAATTGAAAAAAAAATCAACAACAAAAAACAGTAGCCGCTGCTAAAAACCATATTAACAAGAAAAACTATAGCATGAAATATCATGTTATACTGGGGCGGTTTAAGTGGCTCATTAATGGTTTTACATAGTTTGTGATAGAGCAGTTGATATCTTTTTAATGGACTGATACATGAGGATGGTGCAATATGTAATTCAAGTGCAGCAACTAGGGCTGAGGGTTGGTGCTCAAAAGAACCGTCTCAATGGCATTGAGGTGATCCTTTTTGAATCCCTACTATGTATTTCTGGATTTAGAAGAAAGGTTATTATTATTATTATTAAACAACCCCGAAAGTATCTGGTGGTCTGGATGTTATTATGGCGATGTGCAGACTGATCTAAAGTCATGAGTTGCACCTCTTGAGTAGGTAGATCTGTTCTCTAAACACGGTGCCTATTTCCTGTCATGTGTACAGCTGAAAGAGATGTCGTAGTACGTTAACAGTTTGTCCAGCTTTCTTTTCATTATGCGTAGGAGCTTTGGCTACTGTTCTACGATCTCTATACAACAGTACGCAATCTACATTCTCAGAAAACATATAAAAGTGGGCCACCATCGGCCCGTCACCAAAACTCCATTATGGCATTTGGTTGGCGGGTCGACAGTGGACAACCGGGCATAGTTTTGGTAGCGCTCAATGGCATTTTCAAATGCACTTAAGTGTTCAAATGTACGGTCCAATGTGACAAATATGAACCATTCTGAGAATATATACTGAAACTTTTGTGAACCTGAGTCAAATTGTAGAATGAAAGAGTAATGATCAGTAATTACTTTTGGTTTGATTAATCTATTATAAAGACCGATAGTCAAAAGACCTTCTTGATCTGTTTGCGGCAGGTAGCAGGTTATAGGGATCAAAGACAATAGGATAATTTCAATTTATTGTTTTTCGTCGTATGAAACATAATGCTCTATGCTTATGTTTTTCGCACACACGACACCCTATAAACTGACATTGAGATAAAAAAAATATTTGGGCCGCGGAACGTGAAAGCCAGTCTTGGGGGTGCGAAAAACAAATGCGCAGACTAGCCTGCGCATTAGCGTAGACTGATCAGCACCTTTTGCATTTGCTTTTGGGGAAGTATCATTTCTAGAATTGCTACAAGTGAAATTTCAATTTTCTAGCTAGCCTCTGTACATGAGGAGACTGCTTTTAGACTCGCTTTTTCAGAAGCCCCAAAAACAGGTTTTTGTCGCGTTGAGGCCCATTTTGTGTCGAAAATTGCACAACATGTAACACAAACGCAGTAGCCTACCTAATCAATGCAATTATATATTTTCTGGCATCAATGGAACATTGCAAACTGTTTGTAAACGTCCCTTGATGTCAATATAGCAATCCGGATAATGATTATGCTACTGTACTCCTAGCTTACTGATACACACTTCCTTTAGTAAAAGCCAATACTTATTAATCATGGTGGAACAGTGGTAACCTACATCCGTCATCGATAGGAAACAATGAACGAGAACAGTTTATCTGTCTGTTATATTACTGGGTCTGAGCTGTTATTCATTCTTTTACACTTAATCATCGTTTCCTTTGTTGAATTAAAGGGAAAACTTAGATTTGTTCTTACATTTTCAACTTTCTAAGCGTTGTCGAAAACATAAAATTGATCAATGCCTGACCGATTGTATATATATAAATAGAACGTACTAAATCGCGTTGCGATTGGCTGTGTATAAGTTATTTACATATACGTGTAGTGTGTATATCACATGACCGTTTTGGCGGATAGGCATAAAGTAAAACTTCGAATGAAATCATACAAGTAAGATTATTTAATCCCCAATATTTAAGCGACTTTTTGGGGTCAGCTGAGATAATTCTTGATTTATATGAATGTTATATTATTTACATACATAGCCGCGTAAAATACACGCCGACTTGTTTGTTTGTTGTCAATGAAAGCAGACTACAATGGCAAGTCCACTATGTCTTTTACGAAGTGCCTATCATTATTATATTACTGCGCAAGGTATTATTTTTTAAATATATTTGTATCTGAATTAGCGATTGGCAATAAATCATTGCTTCGATACCCAAACTGAAGTTTCTAAACTGCAAAGCATAACAAACAATAAAAAAACAACGAAAAAAAGAACTACTTTTTACGCGTAATATTTTCCAGAAAGTTGTTCGGTTTGCATTAAGCCTTTATCCTGTGGAATCCGGTTATACCCCGTTCTGGAAAACATTGTAGATCCGGATCAGTTGGCTTCTCAGGAACAAACTAGTCAGGATGTTAACGACTCTTTATCATGCATCTAATTAAATTGTTAATGTTGAAACCATGCAACTTATATGTCTGAAAATTTGCAAGGAGTGTAGCATATATTTAATGTATGGCCTGGCAAGGGTGAAAAATCGACGTGACTGAAAAACTGTAAGTGTTAAAATTGAGTCCGGATGCCAGCATCCGTCCCCAAAAATCAATACTTAGCTTAAGTCTTCCTTAACTCTTAAGGAGGCATTGTAATTCCGGGCCATGGTGGTTACCGTCACTAGGGATGAATAGTGATACTAGGTTGACATATCTTATGAAACCTTGAATAGATTATTATTTGATAACTGTTGAGCGCAAACGTCATGGTATTTACTTGATATATCTAACCTAATGACTTTTGGTAACCGCAAAAGGTCATGATTGACCTTTTAGGCCAGGTAGCTCTTATTGAATTGCAAACACATTTTCTTTTCAGAAATCAGGGCCAACTGAAGTAAATTTCATAAAGAGCGTGTTTTGGATGAGACAACTTTAATATGACAATAAAATTAGTGTCCATGTCACATGACCAAAATGTCTTCAATGTCATATTTATAAAATATCTTATAAATGAGCCAATCACCTTTCTCTTGGTATGTCTCATTAGGGATATATACATGCAGTTACGAGCATTTTTTCCAGAGTAAAAGTGTTAATACTTCCTTACCCGTCAGCTTTAGCATATGTTTTGGGTGCTCAAAAAACCGTCTCATTGAGACTGTTCTTTTGAGTACCCACAACATACATTTTGGTTGAGAAATAAGAGAATTGTTTTTTTTTAGGTACGCACTCTTAACTTAAGGCCTGTAGTATGTTCTAATGATGATCCTAGGTTGATCTTTACATTGTAAAACCTTGAAAAATGAAGGTCATCTACATTATTGTGACTCAGTGTCAGGTGAACGCTTTAGGGCCAAAAACACTGGCACCCAACGTATAGATCGGAGATACGGTGAGTTTAATTTGCAGTTAATGGAAAATGACTGATTATTTCTATCCTAGAGGCGGTTTTTAATAGGAGGTTTTAGGAATTCCCAAAGTGACGTCATTTTCGCGCATGCGCATATCCGCGGCCGTCAACGGTTCGTCCAGCTCTATGGAATCTGCGTTAATGTGGGTTTATATTTTGAGAAAATTGGCTTTTATAGCCAATGTCATATCAAAACTTGTGTGTATTCTTTGATATACATTCAAAATACATCTTACCAATAAATAATGGTTCCGAATAACAAACGTTTATCCATTTAAAAGGCAAAATATGAGGCTGCGGGAAGTCCAGAAGTGTCGAGCAGAACGCTAATATTTTCTTCCAATATAACCCATAAAAACTTTAAACATGTAAAATTTTGTTTTGTTTATGCACTTTTATGATGAACAGAATCCACCTGCGATCACCTGCTTGTTTGCCTGCTCTCTCTCTCTCTCTCTCTCTCTTACGCATCCGTGAAATCATCTCAAAAGCAGTGATTATTGACAGTCCAAAATGTAGCTGAATTATGCTAATTAAAAACAGTTAACTTACGATTAATTTGTCCCAAAGAAATAACTAAAATTCCATGTTAAATATTTGATTTTCACGGTTGACACCGTTCTAACAGATCCGTTTTATCACCCTCTGTTGAATAAATGAACGACACGCCCGCGGACTGGCGGAATCAGAGTGTTTTCACAAGTGATTGTCATTGGTGTAATAAAAGAGGGGGTCATAAAAGATCTTTAAAGGATGCCGACATGCTGGACCCAAAATTACTGGGTCCGAGATTATAACACATTTTAACAAGTCTGACATAATGCAACGACACTGAATTCGTTCTCTATCAGTTACATTTTAATTCGTTGCCATGTTTTTGTATAAACACTAGCTAATATATTGTCTGTCTGTCTGTCTGTCTGTCTGACAGGCCAGTTTCATTTTAATTCATTGCCTGTTTTTTTGGAAAAGCACTAGCTTATATATAATGTCTGTCTGTCTGTCTGTCTGTCTGTCTGTCAAGACATGTGTATTTATGTTTCTATCCGTCTGTCTGTCTTAACATGCACACGGAAAGGAACATACATGTGCATGTTCAGACAGACAGACGGATACATGTGCACGTTCAGACAGACAGACGAATAGAAACAAAAATACACATGTCCTGACAGACAGACAGACAGACAGACAGACATTATATATTAGCAAGTGCTTTTCCAAAAAACAGGCAATTAATTAAAATGAAACTGGCCTGTCTGTAAATGCGCATATATGTAGGTTTATCAGTCTGTACGCATATACACACTTATGTTTCTATCAGTTTTTCTGTCTCTCTGTACATGCGCATGTATGTACAAAAGCTTCAGTTAATACATGTTTTGTCGTATAACTGTCCACTTCTTCTTCTGAATATCCATCTTCATCTTACTTATGCTCCCGCTAATCTGCGCAGGCCCACCTAAGGCAATGCAACAAGTTGACATTGTGCAGTCTCGAATGAGCATTCACTGTTCAAGAGGAAATGTAATTATATTTTAGCGCCATCGTGTGCGCATTCGCTACTCGAGAAGAAAGTCAACATTATATTTTTCTTTTTTCAGCCCCTAGTTTATATCCACAATCAAATGTACAAGTGTCGACTGCTGATAACCTTTGAAAACAGTTCAGGCCCGACAAAAAGTTCTCGCGAGAATGCCTGCATGTGCAGACTCGTATCAGCCTTCGCTGCTCGAGAAAAATGTTCTGTTTCTTTTTCAGCGCCCATTTGTGTCCTTAATCATCTGCTACTAGTGTCGTCCGCTGATAACCTTTTCAAACAGCTTGGACCCAGGTCAGACCCGGCGAAACTTTCTTGTGAAAATGGCGCGCATGTAAAGTCCCGCATGAGCCTTCGCTGCTGGAGAGGAAAGTGTTTTTTTTGTTTGTTTTTTTTAAGTGCACATTTCTGTTCTTCAACTTCCTCGGTTATTTTATAGCACTGAGTTTTCTTGCAGGAATACGCTTAGGCTAAGTGCAGTCTCATATCAGCATTCTCTGCTTGAGAGGAAAGTGTTGTTGTTTTTGGGTGCACGACAATTCGTCGAAAGACACTTCGTCGAATACGACAATTAGTCTACAAAGACAATTGGTCTACTACGACAGTTTGTCGAATGCGACACTTAGTCTACTCCTTTTTTTACATACGACATTTGGTCGAAAAAAATTAAAGCATACTTACATTTACAAATGTAACCTAACCTTACGTGTACATTGCGGTCTTATTTTTGGTGGCGTGCTTGATTGTGTAAAATGTTTTGATCTCCAAGGTTGTTTGTTATATCATTTTAGTTCAGTGATAGTTTATTGGTAGTATTGGCTTCGAGTTGGTAGTAAAGATGGATGGAAAACCAGATTGTTTTCTAAGTAGCCGTGGTGCTAGAAAGTTAAGTTTTCAGGGGTATTCATATTGTAAAGACAGACTCGACCCAAAACTGGGAAATGTTACTGGAAATGTGAGAAAAGGAAATATAAGGGCCGCATTATAACATCGTCTGATGACCGCATATTGATGCGAACAGTTCTGTCCGTTTTTTGTTAGTTCCTTTCTCTGCACAATCATCGATTCAGTTTTGTTGAAATAGCTGTTTTAGCAGTGTGTGTTCTTGCGAGAATGCACACATGAGCCTTCGCTGCTCGAGAGGATTTTTTAAATATATTTTTGGGTTGAGTTGCCCTGCACCCAAGATGAATTCCTACACGATGCGACATGGTGAAATTTTGTACATGCAATTAATTAATGCAATGTTCATATATTTCAAAATGTGAACCATTTGTAAGTTCTTTACAACAATATAATAGTTGAACATATCTTTATTCGGTTTCAGAGTCAAGTTTCATGAAATAAATAAAAAAAAAATAAACAACCGCCTTGTTTATTGTTAGCAAACACTTTTTAAAGAAAATAAATGAAGTGTGTCATTGACAAAAGTTCGTTAATTATCAAAATAGTTGCCTTAAAATGGTTATATTTTGTTGTGTTAAATTGAATTGAAAAGTTTAACGGCTCCCGATTTATTCATTTCAAACACAACGACAGACAAATTATCTCAATAAATGTTAATATTACTTGACGAAGTATTTCTAGATGCAGTCTCGGACCCAATACTGGGTCCGAGATACATTCAAGATGCATTTACAATTCACATTTATATAAATTAAATAGCAAATCGTAACAAGGCAACTTAAAATCGGTGGAAAATGTTGAAAATTCTACTGCTTTACCTATCTAGACAATACACAGTTGACGGCCAGTATATCCCAAGTCTATTTATAGAACCGGAAGTACGTCACGATAAAACCTCCTATACAACCGTTCCTATAACTTCCTAAAATAAGTACATTTCTGACACCAGGGCACAAAAGGAAGCGGAACGAAGAAAACATAATTTTTTAATGTTTTGAGCGTGTCCGCCCCTCCAGCTTTATATATATCGTAAGAAGATATTAAATCACGTTTACTCTTTGAATTTTGGAGATTTTTTGGTCGTCTGCTGATTGTTTTTAAAAAATAAATACTTTAAGGAAGTCCATCTGTTGTTAACAGCTTGGACACAGTCCCGGGCCTGGCCTGGGTACAAACTGTTTGCAAAACGGTATCAGCAGATGCCACTAGCATGTGAAGAATTCAGTAATTAGTTTCGTTTTGGTTAAGTAGATAATTATATATTCTCCTCTAGCCTGCCCCCAGGCGTTAAAAAAATATCTACAAAGTCTGGGATGACAATAATATTGCTAGTCCACCCTTCTGTCTCAGTTTTAAATCTTAGCCAAGGTCTGCAAAAGGTAGACTTGGTATCACAAAGGGCTAAAAACATTTTTTTTACAGAAAAAAACATAAAACTATTATTTATCAGACTTGTGGCTAGTCCAATTCTCCTCGTATGTGTATGTGATAAAAGACATAATTGAGCCGCGACATGACATTTCCAACAATGTGATATGCGACTAGCAAAGGCGCATACCAGCCTGCGCATACGCACAGTCTGATCAGAGCCTTTGCTAGTCACTTGAATAGTCTATGACTATACTGGCCGAACAGCATTTGGAGTTTCAAAGCTTAAAAGGAGAATGCTCTGGCTCTGCTGAGTCTACACTTATCAAGATGCCACATTGTTGGAAGTCACATGTCACGGCTCATATAACAGAGTCTACACCCAATAAAGGATTTTCCTTTAATATGGTGTGGGATAGTCCGTTGAGTCCATAGGGTAACCAAATTAACTCTTAAAGCGCCAATCGCAACAAAAGGCGTCTGCTTTTCTCGTCTGCTGAAATGTTTAAGAAGCCTCTATGGCAAACGGTGTGAACCCAGATCAGACTGCTCCTATAGGTGCAGTCTGTTCTGGGTTCACACTGTTTGCTTCTATACTTAATTTGTCAGTAATGCTAGGCAATTGTTTGCAGCACACGACTTCAGCATCATGCACACTAGTAGCTGGAGAATATTAAAATAAATAAGTATGCAAATTTTGATCCAAATATACCACGTGATTAACAGATACATGTATGAGCATTTTCACTATCTGACCACACCGGGTCAGGGCTCCAGATAAGAGGGGGTAAAGGGTATTTCAGCATTGATTTTTTTTGGAATTCAGCATTGAAAATTAAATTGAAGGGTGCAGTTTGAGGTTTCAGTGCTGATATTCAATTTATGAGGTGAAATCTTTTAATTTTAGTAAGAAAAAACTATTCAATATACACCAATTGCATAAATCGTGGAAGTTTTCTTAAAAACGCAACATGTTTTTGATACAAGCAACTTTTGTTTAAAATATGTTCAGCAAATATTAGGTCTTTTTACAAGGCTTTGCCTTTTCTGCAATTTGATATTTTACATATGGAGTAAACAACTCATTAAATTAAAAAGAAGGGGGTGAAATACCCATTAGTCCAAATCCTTATCTAGGCCACTGCCGGATGGACTCAGCAAAGTCTCGTCCATCCAAAAAGGCTGAACATTACGTATGCCAGTCTTTAGACAATATGGAAATGCATACGTATGCAAAAGTTGATCAAAATATACCATTTTGTTCAAGAGTTATAAGAATTTTCACTAACTGCTAACGGACGTATAGTGATTATATGCACACCTGGGGTCGTGCAATAGTCCCACCACGGACCACGCTTCCCGCAGAATCGTGAAATTTACAATTTGAAACAAAATACAATTTCAAAACTGTCCGTAGTACAGGTAGAGTTGTCCTATGACGGTAATGTTTAGTTGGAATCCAGACGTGTTTTGCCAATACTTCCAAGAAAGGGCTAACAACATATTTGAGATATTTATCCTTGAAATGCACGTGATAGTTCTTTTTTGTTGCTCAACTTGCGGGAAATGTACAAAATATGAAACCTGTGCAAATTGCACAGTTTTCATATTTTGTACTTTTCACGCAGTTGTACATCTACAATGGCTAGGCAACACCTAGCACAGGTTCACTTATTTTGCTATTATTTAGGGTTCAGTTTGTGGTAGCTTTTAACGGAGGGCATGACCAAGGCTCGCATTGGCTAGTTGCTACTTAGTCCTCATATGTGTAGGATGGAACCACCAATTCATGTGTGAAAGTTTTAAGTATCATTAAAACCAGGATTCTGAGGCTGCTGCCCTTCTATAGAAAGAAGTCAGCATCAAATTACTGAATAAGGCTGATTGATGGACATATAATGTCTTATTATAATTGGCTATCGTCTACGAGACAGCGAAATGAACATGCCTTGTGTTCTGATAATGCTAGGTTGTATCCAAGTTTTTGTGAAAAGTTGTCTGTAATATTAAATCACATGATTTAAGGAGGAATTTGGAGAACGTCGACTTTCTATACGCTAATATAAGTTATTCTACAATGTGCGCAATTGTTTTTCAGTTCAATGAACCCTTTTAGCTGTATGCCATACACCTTTTTATGGGCATTCATTAGTTTTCCAACATTCCAGTAGAAAAGGGAATTGGATAGCATGTGCTCTCAGAATGCACGCTTAGTTGATTGCCATTGAGTAGATCAGTACCCGCAACTCGTTTTTTTTTAGAAATCACGCTTCTAAATAAAGCTGATTGTCATTGAGTAGATATGTACCCGCAACTCGTTTTCTATCTAGAATTCACGCTTAGTTGATTGCCATTGAGTAGATCTGTAGCCGCAACTCGTTTTTTCCCTCTAGAAAAAAACACGCTTAGTTGATTGTCATTGAGGATATCTGTACCCGCAACTCGTTTTTCTCTTTAGAATTCACGCTTAGTTGATTGTCATTGAGTTGATCTAAACCACGCTTAGTTGATTGTCAATAAGCAGATCTGTACCCACAACTTGTTTTTCTTACTAGAATTCACGCTTAGTTTTGAGTAGATATGTACCCGCAGCTGTTTTTCTCTCTATAATTCACGTTTAGTTTTGAGTATATCTGTACCCGCTACTCGTTTTCTCTCTAGAATTCACGGCATCACGCTTAGTTTATTGTCATTGGGTAGATCTGTAACCTCAACTTGTTTTTTCTCTCTAGAACTTACGCTTAGCTGATTGTCATTGAGTATATCTGTACCCTCTACTCGGTTTTCTCTCTAGAATTCACGGCATCACGCTTAGTTGATTGTCATTGAGTTGATCTATTTCACACTTAGTTGATTGTGATTGAGGAGATATGTACCCGCAACTCACTTTTCTCTCCAGACTTCATGCATATTTGATTGCCATTGAGTAGAGCTTTACCCGCAACTCGTTTTCCTGGTGAATAAGGCAAATCGGCCGACTCGTAATATTTTGATATTTTTAGTATCCGCGAGTAGTTAAGGCTCAGACGAGAGTGTCTCACCGGAACCTTGCATGCTTGCATGCACAATGTACGCAGGTCGATTAAGGCTCCGGCCAAAGAAGAAACTTCTAGCCCAACAATAATGCATGTTTAAATTTAGACTTAGCGCATATGATAGGTTCCATGTATACAATTGTCCAGTGAAGAAATACAAAAACAAAACAAAAACTAGAAATGTATCCTTGGGACACGGACACCCCGCTGATGCAAAATTCGCAAATTCTCACGAACAAAGCCAAAATGACATATTTTGATGAACAAAGGACAATACCCCCTGAATGTATGATGCGATATAAACCATTATCAAACTTGAAGAAAACATTACAGTACTAAACAACATGACAAAGGTTCATAATTTTTTGATCAAAATTACTTGACTTATAGACCGGACACCATAAAAAAAATTGTGATTTTAGACGAGCAAAGGGCAATAGCTCCTGAACGCATGGCGCGATATAGACCATTATCGAGCTTGAAGAAGTTACTATGGTACAAAACATTGTGACCAAGTTTTATAAAGTTGTGATCCAAATTACTGGATTTATCAACTGGACACCGTTTTCATGAACAAATGGCAATAACTCCTGAAGACATGGTGCGATATGGACCATTACCAAACTTGAAAAAGACACTATGGTACTAAACAATGTGACCAAGTTTCATAAAATTCCGACCAAAACTATTTACTTGTGAAAGCGGACGTTGATGGTGTAACATACGGACGAACGGATGGACGTTAAGGGGTAACACTTTATTAACAAGGCCATTGTCATGGTGGGAGCATATAAAAGGAGCACAAAAGTAAAATTACATACTTACCCTTCAATTTAAACATAGGTAGCGGTGCTCAAAAGAACCGCCTCAGGTTTTTTGAGTACCCACAATTATGTTTAAAGGAAAAAAAATGTTTCAATTACGCACTCTTATCTGACGCCCGGTCGTAATACGATTACTAATAAGCCCGTTTTCTCCCCGTCAGTGCTGTGCCATAACGGTGCAAAGAAAGTACGTTGTTATACAGCTAATCAAATCTGCAAATTGAAAAATGGAATCCAATTTCTTTAAAGAAAGAAGACGCCTGTGGTTATTAAGTATTACGCAAATACGCACTTTGTGATTTCATCCAAGGAGCACGTCCATCCAGGGTGCAGGCTTAGTCGTAGTAGCTTTCCGAGATCTGAAATCGGGTGCGAGTAGCGATGTAGCGACACCATAAGCATTGAAAGTAGGGGAGCATTTTAGCTGAAATAAACGATGTCTCGTGCACATTGCATAACTGATTGGTATTTTCCCATGATCCATTAGATTCGTTTCCTTGGCGACAGATCGATAGTATACGTGCGGAGAAAGCCATTAGTTTAAGGAATATTGCTTATTCAAATTGATCTGCTTATATAATGAGAAAAGCTTCAAGGTCGTTTCCGTCACTGACCTTATGTATGTCATATATAACAAGAAAACGATGCCATCAGTGCACTTATTATACCACACTTACAATGTGCCAACTTTAGCACGACATATCTCGTGATGTGCAATGTCTACACTGATGTAGGTGGTATAAAATAGTTATACCATGTTTGTCCACCTGTACGTAAGATAATCCACTCGCTAAAGCTCGTGGATTATCTCCACTTACAGGCGGATAGTGGCAAACATTGTGACGCCAGATCAGACTGCTCCTACAGGAGCAGTCTGATCTGGGTCCACACTGTTTATCTATGAGGCTTCAGAAAGTTTAGTGGACGACACAAAACATACAGTTTCTGAAGCCAAAGCAGTTGATCTAGCTTTAGATTTCATTAGCACTTGTGATGCTAACAATAAATTTATTATATTTTCTGATGAAAGCAATGAACCATACCAGTTCAAAGAATCCACAGATTCAGAAACCTTTAGAAAAATGTCACGAGCTTTTAGTTTATAAAGAAATTGTTTTCTGTTGGATTCCTAGTCATATAGGTATCCAAGGCAATGAGATGGTAGATAAGCAAGCAAAAAACATCGCTTTCATTTGAACCAACATCTTTTAAGATTCCATTTCTAATTTTAAGCCATCTATCAATCAATATATCTTGGAAGAATGACAAACTTCATGGAATAACAGCATTGGAAATAAACTTCTTGACATGAAACCAACTATTGGTGAATATCAATCAGTTGTTCGAAACATTAGAAGAGAAGAAGTCGTTTTAGCTCAACTCCGTTTAGGTCATACAAGGGTCACACATTCATACTTATTACAAGGTGAAGACCAGCCACAATGTGTTGGTTGTGACACACCATTCACTGTACGTCACTTCCTTTTGGGATGTGGCGACTTTGCATAAGTAAGAAATAATTGCTTCCATGTTGATAACATGAAAGAATTATTTCAAGATATACATATTGATAGTATTATGACATTTTTAAGACAATAAATCTTTTTAACAAAATCTAATTGCTATTTTTAAAATCATGACTTGTTTTACATTTGTATCAGACCATCATACAGCTTTTGTAATGTTGTATTCTGTTCAGTTAAAGAACATGTACAGTTGTCTAAATAGCTCTTTGAAACTGTCAGATATTGTACGTGGTCTCTCCTGTCAACAATCGTATTGCAACTAATTATCATTATACAAACTCATCATCACCGTTCCTTTTGTTTTATCTTATAAAGTTTTATTTTCTTCATCCTCATCATGTTTAGTTTAATGCCGTCTAACGCTAATGACCCACAAGGGTTGATGCGTCGTTATTGTACTTTCAAAGATAGATGAGAATCGATGTAAACAAACATTGGCCAGTTTACCTTGATTTCGGGCGTGCAGGTAGTCTCAGTTTACAGTTATATTGAACCTACCATAGATTATTGCATATGCGCGTAACAGTGAAAAATCATGCTTTACCTGTTTATAAGAAAAATAGAATAGCCTCATTACTATGCATCTTTGAAAGCACAATAAGCACCAAACAAACAAACAAACAAACAAAACATACAGTTTGTGATTATGCGCTTTAAGGGTTTAATAAAAGTGAGTTTAGTGTGTATACGGTTAGGATTTTCATGAAATGCACGCACGTTTGCGCGGCTCAAAAAGCTTATTAACTCTTTACCAAATTATAAATAGAACCTGATTTCCCTTGTTTAGCAGATGGAATAGCCGGACCACGCCCATGTATGAATATTAAAGTTACCGCCTTTACAGTAAGCGAAAAGTTGTCATACCGTCTTTTGAAAGGTAGGAAAGGAATCACAAGGCGGGAGAAAACATGAACTGATTTGCTATCAAAAAATAGCTAAATAATTTCGCATGTTACAAGTACACCGCGACATGTGATTTCAAACAATGTGGCATTTTGACATGAATAGACACAGACGAGCCTGTATAGCCTCTTAGAAATATCAAATGCTGTTCGGTCAGTAGCTTAATAGTCATAGAATATTCAAGCGACTAGCAATGGCTCTGTTCAGTCTGCGCGTATGCTGGTCGCACTTTCCACATTGTTGGAATCTCATGTCGCGGTTCAAATTATACTTTTAAAAAGAAACTATTGTTAGTGCGTTACGGTTAACACATGCAGTTTCGGTCAGTCACTCCTGTGTTCTTTCGGTCCCAGATAGATTCTGTTCTGGGTCTTATCCGCCTTATGTTTGAGTTAGGTTAATAGAAATAGTATATAGCCGAGTTATGGCATTTGAGTCATGTCAGAAATTATGCTGATTTTAGATATTAAAATGCTAACAATTGTTTTCATTATATTTTTTAGGACATATGCCATGCTCAGAAACAAATACTATACCCGCGTTTGCGCGGGTCCTTAACGCGGGTCCTTTCTTAGTAATGACAAAATCTTAAAGTGACGACAACATTGAAAGCACGTGAATCCTTAATACATGTCCTTGTTAAATCATGCAATCTGCCGCAAACCCGTAGGTTTAGATAAACCAAAACAATCAGCGTAAAATTGTAAATATTTTGTTATCCATAATTTTTAGCATATGTTTTGGGTGCTCACAAGAACCGTCTCATTGAGACGGTTCTTTTGAGTACCCACAACATATGTTTTGAAATAAGAAATTTAATTTTCTGATACGTACACTCCTAAACTCTAGTTCTTATGATTTTCACATTGATTTTCGGCGATAACTTTTTTATTACTAATTTTAGCAAACTGTGTTCGCGATGAAAGTTGTAGAGAAAAATTAGCGCCAATTTCTCCAAATGGTTCCATAATCCAAGATGCTGCAGTTAACCCTGCGCATAGATGCACTCTTTGAGAATTTTAATCAAAGCTCAAATAAAGTCAGTCAAAAAACTGCATTGCGACGCCCTAATTCATTAACTAAAGCGATGGATGGCTTGTTTAAATATATTGGAAATCGCGCCTGGTTCGCTCGTGCGTTAAGCTATTGGGGTCATCTCGAAACCGCCCGTTTTGGAGCACGTGCATAAGAGACAAATAGCACGCCATGCGTAATCACAGCTTCTGCTCACACAAATGATCACACTCAAATAAGATTCTCTACTTTATGGGTTTGCAAACAGCAGGATTATGCTATGCACAGCCGCTGATTAACTGTATATTCACCGCGTGTGAATATTCTTTTGAGACGAACCCTTTCTGTCACGCCTCTACGAAATTTACCTGTCAATAAAAGACTTAGAAATTTCGGCTAAATTTTGTTTATCGCAGATGCTTCATCTATGTACACAAAAATCTGTTTGCGACACAAACTTCGGACCTTTTGGAGAAATTGGCGCTAATTTTCCTGAAAAACTTTCATCGCGATCACATTTTGCTTACATTGAAAATAAAAAGGTTATCGCCGAAAATCAATGTGAAAAACATAAAAACTAGAGTTTAACTAAAGGCCTGTTAAATCGGATAATAAATAAGAAAGCAGTAGTAATGACGTACCAATGTTTCAGAGTGTAGCCAGTCTGCATGTACCTGCAAGGCTCAAAATGCCGTTAAAGGAGTGGATCACTAATAATTATTACTTCACATTGACATCAGAAACCCAGTGAAAATGCCATGTCTAAAGATGTGAAAGGTGTTGTTTCCCCATTCTCAAGTTGCACAAAAATGTGTTGATGACGTCAAACCTTGATTAAAAGTCTCAGTGGCATGCACAGTATAATCCGTCATGCTGCGAACGCAAGTTATTGGCATCTATTAATTACAAGTTTTGCTTGGTTTTTGTCACAACTCCAGAAAAGCCAAACTTACCAAAAGCAAAGCCAGTTTCGTTACACTTCTTTCTCTTCAGAATTACATTCGTAACTTAAGTCACGTAAATCTATGGCGCATGGCTAGATCAACCTATCAAAATTAATACAGGATGCAAATGAATCAGCATCGAAATTACAGCAGCCATTCGATTTTGTAAGCATATACAATTTATCTTGCTTACGAAATAATCAGTTGGTATGTAACATCACCTAGTGAACCTCTATCAAAGTATGCCCGTGGGGCCCCAAATGTCCCCGCCACGGGATTCACATGTTTAACATGGGCTTATATTGGGAACACATGAAAACATCTTCTTGTCTGAAACCACAAGGCTTAGAGCTTTGATAGTGGTATGTAGCATCACCTAGTGGCCTTCTATGAAGATTGCTTAAATTATGCACCTGGGGTCAAACATGGCCCTGTCGCAGGGTTCACAACGGCTTTTATAAAAATCAACTTTTTTCAGAATAGCGTCATATTGCATATCAAATAAAAGGGAATGAAGCATACAATTACATGCTAGCAAATATTTTGCCCTTACACGCACCATAAGCCTCCGGGTACACGCACCATTGGCCCCCGGGTGTGGTCAAAACGTCAGCTGTTGTTTTTTTTTCTGAAAGAAGTTATGTGGCATATCAAATTAACGGGAGTGAAGCAGAGAACACAATGCAAGCAAATATTTAGCCCTTTTATACACCCACGGCCCCTGGATTGGGTCAAAAGGTCAAAGCAATTTATTTCTGAAGAAGGTCGTGTTGCATATCAAATTAAAGGGAAATAAATGTAGAAAATTATGCACGTAAAATGTTTGACCTTATGCACACCCCTGACCTTTTAGGTTGGGTAAAAGGTCAGACATTGAAAGTGTGCAGATAAGTATATTTTGATTGAACTTCGTGAGTTTACACAGGCATTGATTATGATCTGAGTGATACCCAGGATGAACTCAGGAGTTGGAGAAATGGGACTTATATTTTGTGGTTAGCATGCTCTCCTCGTGAAAAGGATTCAGGTGAGCGATCCAGGGCCCAATGGCCCTCTTGTTTTTCTTTTCTAAAAGAAGTCATGTTGCATATCAAATTAGCGAAATTGAAGCATAAACACCATGCAGGCAAATATTCTGCCATTTTACTCACCCTCGACTCCTGGATTGGGTCTAAAGGTCATAACATATTTTTCTGAAGGTCATATTGCCTATCAAATTAAAATTAAAGAAGTGTAGAAGAGAATGCAAGTAAAATATTTGCCTAACGAAAAGGTCAGACATTGAAATTATGGGAATAAGTTTGTATTTATTGAACTTAGCAATGACTTGATAGAATTTGGTAATGATCTGAGTGATACCCAAGATTGACTTACGTGTTGAAGAAATGGGATTTACATTATAAAGATAGTTTCAAATTATAAAGATAGTTTCCAAATGAATGTTACCTTATTAAGCAAGTATAATTACATCTCAACTAGACGTTTTAATCATATTGCCATGCGCGGATCCAGAGGGGGGTGGGGGGCAGGGGGTCATGACCCCACCCCCCCCCCCCCCTGTAAAAAAAAAACAAAAAGAGTTTCGTAGCAATTCTAGTCCAGATCCCCTGAAAAATCACCATTCCATTGGCCCGCCAGCGAAACGCTATTTAGGTGCTGGCCCGCTTTGAGTGGAATTTGGATCCTACCCTTCCCCCTCATCAACTAAAAATGTCAAAGTTGGACCACCTCTGACAAAATCTTCCTGATCCGCGCATGTTACCCAATATGAAGGTTACGTCTACAATCTTGATAACAACATGAAAGGTCTTAAAGTGTATGTTCATGGTTTTGAACACTTTACTTAAATCAAAAATAAATATTTCACTATGTACTAGTTTATTTTTCATAGATCATTCCTTCATCTGCTAAGTTAATTACCGCAGTGTTCACTGCCTTAATCTAAACATCAGGGGGCTGCCATATTACAGTAATGGACATTAAAAGATGGATATTAACCTCTATTTCAGGTCAGCTAAATGACTCGTGGAATCACCTTGCTAGTGGTTCCATACATAGCTTCATTTCAAAATTGGATAATTGATATTCTGTTTTAATAACAATTATCAGTCAGTTTAATGCAAATTAGAATGTTACGACTATTTAAAGAATAGTATTTTAATTTTCAATAAGTTTCAGTTGATTTTACAATGTCTTATTGTACCCAAAATGAAGAAAGTTGTTACAAAATATGTCGTCTGCTATAGTAATAAGTAGTGCTTTAAGGGTTGAATTTTAGAAATAATTTTCAAACATTAGCTTATGTATCAAAATATAGTCATCAATGTATACACTGCTTAAAATATTACTCTGAAACATTGTGAATTTTTGCCATTATCAAGGATTTAAGACTTTGGTCTGGTAGTGTGTAAGCAGGTAATAGAGACTCCAGTCCACTTGTTAGGAGCTCATTGACCTGAAAATAGCCAGACCCTGAAAGTAATTAATTACAGGCTAATTGACGGGATTTCACACACATTAAAGGAATGTTAATTCCTACCATACTGTAAGCTCTATAATAAATGCATTTAAAAAAGTGTGAATTTTCCCTTTAATAAGCAAAATATTTGAGCGCAAACTTGTACATCGGTTTAAGCATGGTTTGTGGGCCCTCAAAAGTACCATCTCGTTGAGACGGTTCTTGTTCTTTTTGTTATCCACAGTATATGTATTTTGCTTGAAATAAGAAAAAATATATTTCATATACGTACTCTTTTCTATAGTGGCGAACATATTCCTAAATGTATATCAGGGGACATTTCTTCAATCTGCCTATTTTGCTTATGAGGGAGGGTGAAAAGCGCATTTGTTTGGATATTCGCCTTCAAAGGATTTACGTTTATTGACCAGCGGTCAGACCACATTCAACTGATTGTCAAGTCTGTAATACAGACTTGTATCATCTGCGTATAGAAGAATGGTTGCGTATATTTAAGCAAGAATATCGTTTATATACAGCATAAAAGTATGGGACCCAACATTGAACCTTGTTTGATTCGTGCCCGTATTTAGACCAAATAGCAGTACCCACATGCTTATGCCCTCTATTTGCTACATACCCAATATATATGTTTATACCTGCTTTTATACAATTAAATGACTTCACCTGATGCGTATAATCATTGTAATGAGAGTGTTTGGCCACGTCCTACTAGGTTGAGAAAGAACAAACATAAATTTTAAATACATTCCTAAAAGTGTATCAGAGGACACTTCTTTGCTCTTCACATTTTATATATGTAAGGCAGAGGGGGTGAAATAGCCCGATTATTATGGCTAGATATTAGCGATATTCACCTTTTAAGAGATTTGCATGTTATGTACTGACAAGAGGTCTACCCAGAAGGAAAATGTTAGCAGCTCGGAATTGTTGAAACTGTGATAAAGACTACTATCATCTGCGTATAGAATATGGTAATCCTATACAGAAATTTAAGGGACCTAACAATGAGCCTTGGTCGACTTGTGCCCCTATTAAGACCCAATCACAGAAACTATCTGGTGCTACCACTATTTGATGGCATAGCCAATATATATTAGATTTTATACAATTTTATATTTCATTCTGTATACCCACCCAAAGGAGAGTACATGTACACGTACTTATATTCAGGCACAATCTTCAAACATATAAAACAAAAAATAAAAAGCGTGTGCTTTGTCAAGACAAACTCTCATTTCGGGAGCTGTACCAATGAAGGCACTGTAATACTCGGAACTATCTGCGCAGCTTCAGAGACTAGCTGGAACCTTGAAAAACGGGAAGCTGCAAAAGCAAATGAGCATGACCGAGAAATGCCACAACCATAGATCAATAACCAAACCCAGGGCACCGCAAGGAAGCGACATTAGAACAATGACAAAGCCGACTTTCATAAGAAGTAATATATTGGCGGATCCAGAGGGGGGACAAGGGGTCTGGAATCCCCCCACACACACACACACAATGACAAAGCCAACTTTTATAAGTAGTAATTCATGGGCGGATCCAGAGGGGGGGACAGGGGGTCTGGACCCCCCCCCCCCCACACACACACACACACTGAAAAAAAATACAAAAATATCGGGTTTAAGTTTCACACAGCTACTAAGCTAATATTCAATGTTAAATTTGGCCATCTTCGGCCCGCTAGCGAAACGCCATTAAAATGGCGTTTCGTTGGCGGGCCAATGATGACCCGCTTCTAATGGTATTTGTTTGAATCCTCTCCCCTCTAAAAACAAGGTGTCAAAGTTGGACCCCCTCTGACAAAACTTTCTGGATCCGTGCATGTAATTGGTGTCACTCCAGCTGGCACTATTACTACTAATATACGATCGGATGAGCGAGTTTCAATGATGCTGCTCAGACTGCGTGGATGCACAGTTATTGCTCATGTGCAACGAAAATGACTTAACATGTTTAAGCCCTCCAGTGTTTTTTTTTTTTTTTTTTTTGCTGACCTTTCCAAGGTGGTGCTTCTTTTGTGGACCATTTATGTTATTAACGTTTCATGTTTATCTTTGTTATGCTGCCTTGCTGGGACAGGGCTAACCTCTTGGCTCCCTTGTGTGTTGTGTTTTCTTGTACTTTTGTCACTTTCCTATATGGTATTTTTTTATACGATACTGTTGTTTCAAAGATGCATAATATTATGACTATACTTTTTTTCATTGAAACATGTAAATAACAGTAAATGTATTACTGCAGTTAGAGGTAGTTTGTTTAAGACATATACATAAGTTCATTTATTCGTTTACACCTTTGAATCAACTGTACTTGATTGTATCGATTCCTGATCTTTGCCTTCCTCTGTCCGCTTAAATCATGCCATGGTTCATTGATTTATTATTCTTGTCTTTTCAGGAATTGCACGTGCAAGTTTCTACGGAGTGCATGATTTGATGGTGAGTGAATGAGGAATTATAATCAAACTTTGTAAATATGGATATATGTTGTGATTGACTGGTTCCGAGGATTACAGGATTGCAGGATTTAGATCACACTGGATTGCAGGATTGGATTTTAGTTTCTCCAGGTAAGTTCATTCAGCAGGGGTGATAAAGTTCAGGATTAATCAGGATTTCCTGATTGAGCACTCATGCATTTTGCATGTAAGATCAAATTTATTGTTGCTTTAATTTGTTATCAGAACCAAAGTCAAAGTCAAAATTATTTTATTTCTCTGGTACACACTGTATACAGCTAGTGATTCAACATATTCTATACATATAACATAGTAGCATATTTTACAATATAGAGGTCGCATGAACGTGTATCATAAGTCATAGCATGTAATATATATTATTTATATAATATATATATGTATATATACAGCATCTATCGGCTCAGTTGATTCACTATATCCCTCTGTATTTATCTACTGTCTGAATCTGCATCAGATTCTGATCCTGTGTAGCTCGAAAGCAATGATGTTAGTGAAATTATATTTCCACACTTCTGATATTTATCTAATTTCACTTGTATCCTTGGATCCATCAGGCTTTCACTTGCGAACGAAATAGATGCCATGCTTTGAAAAGGAACCAAGATACGACATGTACTGCATCAGGCGTCGACAATATCAGCGCTTCCTGAACATCCTTTTTTGGGGATGTCTCAGTGGCGCAGTCGGTAGCGTCAATGTCTGGTGTAGTGCTAGGCGGTGTTGTCGAGGTCGTGGGTTCGAATCTCGCTAGAGGCAAAATATTTACAGCATCTATCAGCTCAGTTGATTCACTATATCCCTCTGTATATATATATATATATATATATATATATATATATATATATATATATATATAACATACTGATGTATTAGAAAATTACTGAACATATTTTGGAATGTTAATTAAACTTCCTTGGGAGACTAACTATATATTTAACAATTTGGTCAGCACTGCAAAATAAAGTGCATATCTCGAGCACATCAGTGCATTTGGTTTTATGTAAATATAATAATCAGTATATCTATTTCATATTTAACTAAAGGGTTTATTACTCATTTTGCTATTATCATTTGGTATGATTTTCAATAAAGCACATGTTGCTTTTGCTAGACATCGCCTCGGTGAGTATCACATAACCGTAGCTTTGAGTATTCTGTATACGCAAACATTGGGTACCCAGATCAGTCGCCGCATTGTGTGGTGTATGATCTGGGTCTGCTCTGTTTGCCCGTGTCCAACAAAAAGGACGTTGCGATTATAAGGGTGGGTCTGTATAGTATCAATTTCAGCTTTTATGGGTTAACAATGATAATGTATATATATAACCATTTTTCAAAATGGATGCAGCCTTAATATTCTCTACCTGGTTTTTTAATTTGCTTATATGTACAGCAAATAGAAACGATTTTATTTATATAAACATACAATATTTAACAGTATAATAGATAACAGTACAATAGTACCAATCCCCAGCTTTCAGGGCACCGAAGGGCTTCACAGAGATGTCATTACACCAAGGCAAAATCGGCGATGCCTCGTTGTTGGAATGTCATCGCTGTGATGCCCTAGTGATTATTGGGTGGGGCAATAAACTTTGTTTTATCCTCAATCTGTCCTCCCAAGCTCTTGCCGAAACGAAATGCAAGATGAATTGAGAGAGAGAGAGAGAGAGAGAACAGTTCGGATAAACACTATGTAAATGTAAATAATAAGAGAGGTACTTTTAAACACGTTTAAGTATGGTCAGGTAGTGCAGTCATGTAAACACAAACAAGAGACATATGGAATATGAAAAGAAAATATCGAAATAGTGTGTGTGCGTGCGTGCGTGCGTGCGTGTGTGTGTGTGTGTGTTAACCTGCGTTTACAGTTTTCATAATAGGGTTTATGAATAAACATAATCTTTTGAGTTCTCTTAAGTTTCTTTCATTCATTAATTGTTCGAACTTTAAAATATTAGGATGTCTGTAGTAGTATGGTTTTATGTATTTGGTTCTTGATTCGTGAAATTGTTTGCATACTAATAAAAAATGGAATTCGTCACCTATGTCATCATTACAATAATTACATAGTCGTTCGTGTACTGCAATCCCTCTCCATTTACCTACTTCAACAGGTAGACGATGGTTCCTTGTTCGAAAAGACAGCAATGTTTTAGTATGGTATGCGGATAATCGTGAAACCTACCATGATCTTTTAATCAGATATTTACTATAAGACAAGCATAAACGGATTGCTTTCTATGGACGTTTTGTTCTTTAAAACATTTTATTTGTGATTTCTGAACATTTTTGCCAAGTTTAGGATTGAGCTGAAATATTTTCCTGATTGGGAATCTTGGACTGTTACAGTCCCTGTGTCATTGTCAGTCAGACCCAAGCCAACACACAGTCCGGTGCCACTATCGACACACAAGCCAAACGCCAGTCGAATGGTGTTTCGCTGGTGGGCCAATAGTGGCACTGTGGGTCAGACCCAAGCCAACACACAGTCCGGTGCCACTATCGACACACCAGCGAAATTTTGCTGGTGGGCCAATAGTCTGATAGTGGCACTGTGGGCCAGACCCAAGCCAACACACAGTCTGGTGCCGCTATCGACACACCAGCGAAACGCCATTCGAATGGCATTTCGCTGGTGGGCCAATAGTGGCCCACTTTTGTCAACTGGAAGATCACAATCTGAAGCGGACACTTGTGGTGTTGTGATTTAACCAAGCAAGATTATTGAAGATAGATGACTTTTTTCCATTAGATCTAAGATTAGGCATAAGAATGGATTTTTCTGTTATGTCCCATTCTTAGGCCTAATATTTTGGGTCACATTTTGTTCAAATCAGCAAATAGCAACACTCTAACTTTTGACTCAAAAGTTCATATATGCAACAATCTGTCTGGTATAAAACTATTTGTAATAGTAAGTTACTTATTTATAGCCATTGTCTCATTAGGTTTAACATATCAAGTGAGAATAATGACCTTGGCTTCAACAGTATTCAAAAATTCAACTTTTCAAAAAAAAAATCACATTAAAATGCAATAGGAAGCAAATTGGACTTTGACCTTAAGTAGGTCAAGGCCAACTTAGGAGCATCATTTGAACAAACTTGGAAGGCCCCACATCCCCAATGCTACATACCAAGTCCCAATATCACAGCCGAAATCATAATACTTTCGAGAAATGTTTAACCTCATGAGACAATGGCTTTATACCAAATGTCAAGCTGACCTATGACCTTTTATCCAATGCCACTCATTTGGACTGCCACATACATATAAACATTGGTTTCTCAGAAATCACTGAGCTGTTTGATGGAGTATTCATTAGATTGTTTTAAGTCACTTGACCAAAATGGCCGTAACCCCCATATATGGTAAAACAAAATATGTTTTATTATAAGCTGTAGCTGACCTTGACCTATTTTAACATTATTTTTAACATTATTAAAGAGGTCGGGTGAGCGCCTCAGGACCTTCAGGTTTATATAAGTTCTAGACGACAACGCAGTCTAGAATATAAACTACTTCTTCGCCTAACAGGGGATCGTTAATATATTGGCAACTATCCATGTTTACTAGACATAATCGCAAGAAGTAGACTCTCTTAATTTGCAATCTTAATGAAGTTCGCCATACATACGATCCCAGCCTTTAACTTTTTCAGGCCCCCAGATAAGAGTGCATAACTGAAAATAAGTTTTTTTTATTTCTCAACCAAAACATATGTTGTGGGTACTCAAAAGAAGAGATGGTTCATTTTGAGCACCAAAAACACATGTTTAAACCGATGGATAAGAAAATAATTGCAAGCTTACGCTCAAACATTTTGCTTAACTGACCCTATGTCTTTCATGGGATTTAAAGCCACTCGAAGCCAGCCTGCTTATCTCTGTGACACATACATTATTCAGCTCATAACCCCCAAAAGTTCGACTGTCATTGCTCTATCGTTACCGCATGGAAGGAACGGTTCATACTTGTACTGTATGTGTGTTTCAAGGGTACCTTTGTATTTGAAAATGTTTTCTAACTATGGATTCGCTTGGGATAACGAAGGCAATAAAATGTCATTGGTATTCAGAGCAGTGTACTAGAACGTTTTCTTAATCAGATAAACAGTTATTTGCACTTTTTCCTTGGCAGAGAGTAAACATTTGCCTGATATAGGTTTAGTGCACCAGTTATTTGAATCTCGGTTCTTTGTGGACTGTGGGCGCAGTAGAACCGCTGAGATTTCCTAGATTTCGTCCCTCTTGACACAAGGTATCAGAACTCTCTGACAGGAGCTACCATATGAGCAGCGACATGAGATTTCCAACAATTTGACATTTTGACAAGTGTAGACCCGGACGAGCCTCTGCAGCCTTCTTTTAAGCTTAGAAACTCCAAATGGTGTTCAGTCAGTAGGTTAACAATCATAGAATACTCAAGCTACTAGCAAAGGCTCTGATCAGACTGTGCGTATGCGCAGGCTGGTCTGAGCCTTTGCTGGTCGCACATACCAAATTGATGGACTGCTCATTATGTAATCCAATAGCAGGCATCTCATCAACCTTACATGTTCTTTCAGAATTATCTCCCCTTGTAAGGTATGACATAGTTCAGAGTGGATATCATACGAAAAAAAGTTCCGTAAGTTAAACTTTCAAAAGTTCGTTAATGATAAAGATATGCATAAACGGGACAAAAACTGTCCCTTGTCGGGCTCGTACTTCCTAGTTCGTTGACTCTCCAAGTTTGCTGTATATGGTAACCCTTGGGCCAACTTTAAAAATATTTTTCTTTCCCCCTACCCGACCCTGTTTTACCGGTATGGGTCGGTCGGTCGGAAACTTATTTTTTTTAACTAAAAACCTCGAATTGGATACCCATTAAACTTAATTGTATACAGTAAAACCTGTCTAAAGAGGCCACTCAAAAAAGACATCACATAATGCAGGTCAAAAGTATTGCAGAATGCCCCCAGGGAGCATTCTGCAATACTTTGGACCCGCATTTAGCATCCATTTGTCTTAACGACCTTTGTATATATCTTTGAGTTGCCTTTTTAGGAAGGTTTTACTGTATAGTCCTACTGTAGGCAATAAAATTAAATACAGAATTTCCTAAGATAATAATTGGACAAAAAAATATCCTTGACTGAAAATTGAAATAATTTTTTTCGAGTAGGGCCTTTTTTTCAGGCTCGGTCGGGTAAGGGGAAACAAATAAAATTTTAATTTAGGCCTGGGTGACGGACAGTTACGTAACGTTTACACTAACGGGTGCGTGGACACTGGCGGGTGCTACATTGCGCGCCCGTATTATAAGATATTTCGCGGAAGAAAATACAAACATATCATATGCTAATGGTTTTGTTTGTTTGTTTGATTTGATTCTTTAAGTCCCATCAACAATCTTTCAGTTATATAGGGACGGATCTTCCTGGGTTGAACCAGTACTAAGCTAGGATAAATGTGTCTTGCTCAAGGACCACTACGCAGTCACGCCGGTGAGGCTCGAACCCGCGACCCTTCGGTCTCGAGTCAAGCACTCTACCACTGAGCCACTGCGCTCCCCTCATATGCTATTGGCATATATTAAAGGAATTAAGCTCAAAAGATTTTCTTATTTGAGCCTATGTCATATGTAGAAGACACATCGGGAACGTTTAACCCTTTATGTACTAATGGATGCACAGGCTGGTCTGAGCCTTCACTGATCCCATATGCTAAGTACAGGACTCGATTGTAATTACTTACGATATGAGCAATGAGATACTTTAATATTTGTTTACTGTTTTTCGAAATTCATTTTCAGAAGTCATTAAGTGTGTTCTCCGTATCTTCTCTTTGTTAATATTTCGTTTTTCAATATTCAGTTTTCAACATTCATACTTAGGCCTACTATAAAGTAAAACGAAATTGCTTCTTTCACATTAGGATGGATAATATGCCGCCATTGAATTGCATAATGAAAGTCATGTCGTATTGAGGTTCAATTTCATCATAGTACGATATGACTTATTCATATGACTGAATGAATAGCTCAGCTGGCCCTCATTTACAGGCATGTTTCATTCACGCATTTGTCGCATGAGTGTTTGGTTGCAATGAATTGCGACAGAGCCGCGGGTTTATTTACTAACGGTCAAAAGAAACGCTACACTTCCACAAAACGCTTTGAGGCGTGAATGTAACGGTAAATGCATTCAATGAATCGAGGGTCATTTCTTAGAGGTCGTGGTGGAAGTATACATAGCAATAGAATTTGGTCAGGTTAGTCAAGTGGTTCACAAACACGAGCTGCACAGGCTTACCATGACCAGAACATTGAGTAAAGCAATTTATCGATTTTTGCTTTTAGGCATGTTGGCTATTACATGTATACAGGAATATTTTAACTGCTGTCACTTATTTTATTTCCTTCTGAGTAATTTATCGAAAAGTTTGCATGTAGCGTTTCTTTTGCTCGTCAGTATAGTACACGTATACGCTTTTACACGTGTTCTAGAATACAATTACCACAAATCATCATGCGGTAAATCCTTATAACGTCTCTTGTTTGATGTGTTTTAACTGAGAACCGTCTTCAATGTCCATTTCTACGCATTTTGGTAACTACCCCACAACAGGCCTCCAGATAAGGGTGCGTAATCAAAAATTAATTTTCTTATTTCTCAACCAAAACATGAGCGGTGGGTGAAACGTTTCTTCTGATAACCCTAAACACATGTTAAAACTGACGGCTAAGAAAATATTCACAATTTTACGCTGAAAACGTTTGCCTATCTGGACCTACGCCCACACGTTTTGATTGGTAAAGAAAATGGACTTTGCTTGGAACAATTTTCAACCTTCGCAATTTATCTCGTAATTGTCATTTTGTGCTTGCTTCAAAAGCCTGACACTGGCCTTATTAACATGTAATCAACCAGGCCTCGTGGCACAGTGCCAGTCGGTAGCGTGTCCGTCTGCAAATTCAGGGGTCGCAAGTTTGATCCCGAGCTGGTCCCATAGTTTCATGAAATAATGTCTACGGTCCACTGATTGAAGGGTTGTTGTCAGTTACATGTACACAAGCAAACGTTTGTTTACGAATGTCGAAATACTTGCTGTAACCGCTTAGTCAAGCTTGCCCACGAACAAGTGTGGTTAGGTGAACTGATCGTCTCGACATGACCATAGCTGTTGATTTGGACTTAAAAAATTAAACATGTAATCAAACAGGTACATTAATTACCTCAAGCAATATTGAAATCATTTCCTAAATCATTTGCCAAGGTTACGGAAGGTGTGGTAAAATGATCAATGATGTTTGTTGAGACACTTTTCCAATGTATGTAATAAGAAAATCATCATGCCTACTGGGTAATTTTGCAGGCTCTTTTCTCGTCTGCCGATTTTTTTTTCGAAATCAACTTTTACGAAATTTAATTTCAAGAATACCATCAGACTGTCAAACAGTTTGGATTCAGATCAGGCCCGACGTTTTGTCGGGCCAGATCTGGGTCCAAACTGTTTGCAAAGATTATCAGCTGACGACACCAGTACATGTAGACAGAGTGTTGAGGGATTTGAAAGGAACGTTGGAACTTCACATTGAGCCAATGTGTCTTGCTTGTTTGTTTGAATTGATTCTTTACGTCCCATCAACAATTTTTCAGTTATTAAGGGGCGGGTCTTCCTGGATTGAACCAGCAGTAAGCTAGGATTGATGTTCTTGCTCAAGGACACAACATAATGACGCCGGTGAGGCTCGAACCCGGAGCCCCTCGGTCTCGAGTCAAGCACTCTACCACTGAGCCACTGTGCTACCTCTGTGGGAGTCTTATAGAATGGGTGTAATCATGTTGCTGCTCTACGACCTAGTCAACAATATTTCAGTCATGTCTGGACGATTCCTGGGGTGAACGAGTACAGAGCAGAGGATAACGTGTCTTACTGAAGGACACCGCACAGCGGTTGAACCAGCGGATACTTTTGAGTTCCCACGATATGATTTGGGGTGAGAAATAAGTAATTTTTTAACAGGCACACTTTCTGTTTTACGTTAGATTGTGAGTGATTCGACTTATATATGCTGAATTGTGATGGTTAATGCATGGTCATTTGACATTATTTATTGTCTGGATTCGTTATACTTAAGTGCTATAAGCTTGAGCATGCCGTTCAAAAAGTACCCACTGTTGTGGAACATTAGTGAATCGTAACTAGTAAGCGGGTTTTGAACCTCTTTATTCGGAACACGATACTGGATGATCAACTTTAATCGACCTTTAACAGAATTTTTGATAAGTTCTGTACACAGGCTGATCTGTGTTTTTTACCGTGTGGGACATTTTGCTCAACAGCCATGATCAACATCATAATCAAATTAATTGTGGGTGTTTCGTGTCACGCCTTGTAAGATGCCAATATAGATTATAACTTTATAGTTGGGCCACGCCCTCTACAAATGGCGTTTGACATGCGCTATCCCAAGCAACACAGGCTCAAATTAGCCTGTACATCTGCGCGATTTGATCAGCACCAATGTTTCGCTGCCTGTGTAATTTGAGAGCTCTGTTTTGTCAACCCATAAAGCGCCACCTATAATTTGCAGCAGACGACAATTTCAAATTTTGCCGCTTTTCAAAATTAACATATAAGGTATGATATTTCATGTAAATCGTCTGCAGACGATTCTCATGAAATATCATACCTTATTTTTCTGAAAATAATGAAAAATCTTGCAAAATTTGTCGTCTGCTGCAGTCGTGATTGGCGCCTTAGGGGTTAGGATTCTGTCTGGATCCTGTAGCTGGGTGTATTTATAGAGCCCAAATTCTGAGTACAAAATTATATTTTGTTTTATCCGCCATTATGAATAACGAGACGGTTCTTGTATGTGTTTGGTTGAGAAATAACTTTCAATATTACATGTACGCTTTTTTATCAAGAGGTATGCATGATATTTATTTTGATCATATTATAATAGTCAGCAGGAATGCAAGTGAATATAAATACCTTTGGTCTAACACAGAAAAACGTCCCGACTTGACTGAACAATCGTTGACAAGGCGTAAAGAATCAGCGCAACAAACATGATCTGCAGTGAGCTTCATTGCATCTGGATCCAAAGACCTTGAAAGACGTTTTATCTATTATGACAGTGGAATCGATAACCTTTGATCTGCTAATGTAAATGTACTCATTGTCAATCGCCGAGTCAATCGATTGATCGACAACCCACTCATCTTTCATCTAGATATGGATATGGTCTGTCTATGTTTTGGCGTGCTGCGGTTTCATTATCCGATGGTGCTGAATCTTAATTCTCGCCAGTCTCGACTTTTGTTGCCTGCTCTCTCATCTGTTCTTAGAATGCCTTTATTGTAAACATTGTGGACATAGATCAGACTGCTCTCCTTGGGAGGAGTCTGATCAGGGGACATGATGTTTGCTTCCATTAAAATTTCCCACCGGTTTTCAAATCCTAGATGTAACACTGCTGAAATGCACATCGTAAATACGAGTATATACAGCAGACGTGAAAAGTATACGACATTTTGAGACAAAAATACAAACTGTATTGGCGGGATAAGGGGCTAATCACGACTGCTGCAGATGGCAAAATTTGCAACATCTTAACCAATTTTCGATAAAAATAAGGTATGATATTTGGTTTGTTTGTTTGTTTGGTTGCTTTACGTCCCAAGTCAACAGCTATGGTCAATGCGGGACGGTCAGTTCACCTAACCACACTTTTTCCTGGGCAAGCTTGAACAAGCGGTTTACCAGTAATTCGTGCACATACTTTCGCTTGTAACTGACAACAACCCTTCTAGAATGAATCAGCGGAAGGGAGGAGAATGATCGTAGAAATCATTTCATGATCAATCTCCACGAAAGTATGGGACCAGACCGGGATCGAACTCGCGACCCCTGGATCTGCAGTCAGACACGCATCTGTAGCCAGACACGTTACCGACTGCGCTACGCGGCCCGGCAGATATTTGGTTTAAACAATATTTTATTTGTAACTAGACATGTATATTACAGTACAGAAATATCATGGTACAGGATCTGACAGTAAGCAAGCGCTTATATTATAAGTCATCTCCTGCTACAAGTTAGATTATACAATAGTACGTAAGAATGGCGGTGTCAATAAATACAAGCTTGAGAACAACAATAAAAATGACAAAGAAAGCTCAGAGCTTAAGCTTCATCTGCTAGTTGGTATGTTTGTGTTACTAAGGATTAGTTTTATGGAGAGAGAGAGAGAGAGAGAGAGAGAGAGAGAGAGAATTTATGTCCAGCGCATGCTGAGTTTCCGTAACATGTCAGCTTGTAATATGGTTTTGCATCGCTCATCTGTCAAACCTTCCAGTTTTTATAATAAATTTTTGAACGTTTTCTAGCAGTGTTTCATTTTCTTCGACTGTATTGGTTTGTACCCCTTGCAAAAGATCCCTAGTTGTGTAGTAGTTAAGATTTTTGGGCAAATATCTTTCTCTTACGTTTGCATATCTTGGGCAGACAAACAGGTAATGATATGAACTCTCAAAAGCTCCGCATTGGCATGTAGGTTCGGGAACAAGGTTCTTTCTATACAAGTGTGAATTAAAAGAGCTGCATTCTAATCTCAGGCGTGTATGTAGTATTTGACCTTTACGCGTGCCTGCATTGAAGTATAATGGTGGTTTGTTAAGGTCTCTGTTCAAACGATGTTTAAAAGATGCGATGGATGGAGCTTGCTTTGTTTCTTCGGGCAGGCTATTCCAAGCAGACGGTTCTCGTGAAGTATCATGCCTTATTAGTTATTTTTGAAAAAGCGGCAAAATTTGATATTGTCGTCTGCTGCAAATTATCGGTGGTGCTTTAAGGGTTAAGAAAAGAATAACTAAGGCAGGAAATGCGTGTCTGATTGATATCTTTTATTCTAGAATTAAAATCGATTCCAATGTATTAAGTGCATACAGCTGTCTTTGAGAGGAGAAAATGGAATTCTCTGACGATTTCAACTAGGTCTGCTTTAGCTTTGTTTAGTATCATTTTTTGTAGTGGAACGCCACATATAGTCTTGAGTCTTGACCAATTTATCTAACAATCTATTGGGTAATTTAGAAATATGTGGCCATTTCATTGGACAGAATACTCATACTCAAATTGAAATTATACTATTTGGGTGTCTGGAATACTCACTGTTGTGTTTGATCGATTACTATCATCTATATAAACAATCTTCGCAATTTGTAACACCAGAAGCAAATACAAGCTGGTATGGACTCCATGCATAGCAACAACATGTGCTTTTAATCGTAGACCTTCGTAAGAACGGAGACATGCGAAAACACAGTCGATTTCAAAACACATTGAGCACAATATTATCGCTGTGACATCATAACATTTTTTATACAGAATCTTCACATTGCTAAGCAAGTATTTTTATCAAACTTATATCTCTTGCTTATTCAAATGCACTTTATATGCGATATTTTCTGTCAATAAGAAATAAACCAAATATGACTAAATGGGTTATGAATTTAATAAAAACACATGATTATATAAGAAATAATTTCGGGGAAGCGCAATGGCTCAGCGCTAGATTGCTTAGCTCGATATAAACAGGTTGCAGGTTCGAGCCCCACAGGCAGCACTGGGTTGTTTCAGAGCCTTTGCTAGTCGCTTGAATATTCTGTGAATGTTGATCTACTGACCGAACATCATTTGGAGTTTCTAAGCTTAAAAGGAGGCTGCACAGGCTCGTCTGAGTCTACACTTGTCAAAATACCACATGGTTTGAAATCACATGTCACGGCTCATATATTGCTTCTCACAGAAACGCAAAGGACATCAGCAGACGACAGACGACAGACGATGTCAGCAGACAGTTTTTCAGCTGCAATTTCGGCTGATAGTTGAAGTGCTTAAATGATGATCACTCGTTTTTGTTTTGTTGGCGAGTGCATGAGATTTACAACAATGTGGTATGTGCGTCCAACATACGCTCAGTCTTATCAGAGCCTTTGCTCGTCGCTTGAATATTCTATGAATGTTGAGCTACTGACTGAACATCTTTTGGAGGCTCTAAGCTTAACAGCAGGCTGCACATGCTCGTCTGAGTCTACACTTTTCAAAATGCCACATTGTTGGAAATCACATGACACGGCTCATGTATACCTTAGAATATTTTCTCGTTAAGTTTCTTTGTTCTTTGATATGATCGTTTTTGTAGAAGCAACTTCCTATATAGGATATAGACCGCAACGATGAAGTAAAATCGACCTTTCTGCCTGTGTAAATCATCTACAAACATGGAATCCAACCTTAAGTCTTGGCGAGCAGTGACTGCTTTTGTACGAGCGTGAAGGCTGGGCAAATGCTCAACGTTTTCCATGCTTTTCAAGGTGTTTTGATAAATTAGAAAGCTCCCATCTTCCTTGCTAAGTTCAATGATAACATACTCCAGTAATTTAATGCCTTATATGTTTCAAGGATACTAAGTATATTATTTTCTTTAATATATCTGATATAAAGAGGGATTTCCCTATTATTTCCCTGTTATGAATTATTGCTCCTTAAATTGACATGTTGATGTTGATGTTTTACGTCAATCACCTTGCAGATATTGTAGCCTATAGATAAGTTAAAAGTGACGTATAAGAGCGTACTAACACTCGAAGGTAAAACAGGTTATACCGTTATTAACGGTAAAAAAATTACATTAATACCTGACAAAGGTTTTCAAAATACGGAAATATTATACCAAGCCGTCATAGCTCAGTTGGTTGAGCCGAGGCAAATATATGTATCTATATCTATTTACGAGCGATTTAAAACGGGGGAGGGTTCGAATCCCACACCATTTTTTTTTCATGAAGGAGATATTTTTAAACATCATTGTTGCTTAAACAAGACTTTTTTTTTATCATATTTTTGTTATATTTTAAATGTTTTTTTTCTATAGTATTTTTTGAGTGTTTTTTGTGTGTGTTTTTTGTGATTTTTTTTTTCTAGTTTTTTTTTACATTCTTCGCATATTCATTTCATTACAATACAATACAAAACAATACAAAAGAGGTCAGCACAAACATTCTTCTTCCGCTGATTCTGTGTCGGGATAGTCTGAGCACATAGAGATTTATGAAGACAAATTGTGCCAATTAGAAGATAGGATTCTCTCCAGTCATATAGCAAAGTGTTATATTTATAAAGTATTCCTTCTTTCCGCTTTTCGTTTTCTGTCATATCCGATAAAAATAATAAAGGTCATCATTCACAAACATAAAATATAAAAAAGCAAAGATAAAAAAAAAAATGCCATGATTGGGTTTCGAACCTTCAATTGCAAAACTTCGGGACAGAGGTCTACGATCTTACCACCGCGCCAGCCCAACTGTGACAAATATTAATGATAAAAGAATATAATGTACAAAGTTAGCGAAACCGTTTTACCTATTTACATCAATGGACAATGTCCAATTATCAAAACATGCTCTGACGTCACTTTGAACTTATCTAGTAAGGACAGTACATACTGTTGCAATAAAGTATTGTTTTATTTGCAGGTCTCTACGTGTGATAATCCACTCGCCAATGTGCGTGGATTATCTTCAAATACAGACGCACAAACCATACAATCACTTAAGCTTACATGATATTAGGTACCCATACTTCATCAGAAATAGTCAAGCTTCTAGCTAGTCTCTGCAGCTGAGTGTGTTACTGCATAAAAACCAGAAGGGCCAATAGTCCAAAGAGCCGTGACATGTGATTTTCGATAATGTTGCATTTTGACAAGTGTAGATCAGACGAGCCTGTACAGTCTCCTTTTAAGATTAGAATCTTCAAATAAGGTTCAGTCAGCAGCTTAACACTCATAGAATATTCAAGCGACCAGCAAAGGCTCTGATCAGTCTGCGCGTATGCGCAGGCTGCTCTGAGGCTTTGCTGGTGTAGACCTACCACATTGTTGGAAATCTCATGCACTGGCTCAATTTTTTTTCCCTTGAGCACCAATAATACTGTATTACATACAAAATGGTAAAGACAGACTGTGATTGGCAACATCAGATGGAGATACGGTAAAACCTATGTAAAACGGCCACTCAAAAATAGATGGAACAAGGGTCCGAATGACAAATGGTAGCATTATGCAGTATATTTGATCTGCATTAAGCGATAATTGCATGGAAAACCAATTTTCAGCCTTTTTTGAGAGTGGCTGTTCTACACATGTTTTAAGTATAAGATACAAGTTGGCATGTGCGAATAGTAAAGATTCAAATCAGTCTGCTCATCTGCACAGTCAGATCAGGTTCTTATTTTATCCGCCTGGACCCTTGGCCACCCATGGAGCGCCCATCGAAGGCTCTGATCAGACTGTCATGGCGTATCCGGGCAGTATGATCTGAACATTCAATGGGCACTCTAGACTGGCATCAGTCCACTAAATGTATATAATTACATTAATATTTATATTTAACTATGGAAAAAATCATCCTATAAAAAATCTATCCTCTCTGATAGTCTAATTTATAGTAGAGGAGCCAAGGTTCAAAAATGTCAAAAATAAGCATTTAGGTATGTCCCCTTTTTAGCAGAATTTTCACTTGTTTTATCCTTTAGTACATAGTATAGGCAGTATGAAACCAGATATTGCACTCAATTTAAGTCTTGCAAACATACCTGTAACAGTGTGTTTAATACGTTACCCCTCATTTTTTAAAAAACAAAAATATGTAATTAAGTCTATTTAGGTAGAAGTTAAAATATTCAAACGAACAAAACATTATGCAATCTGCAAGAACATGCTATTCTCTACACATATTGATGTTTTTAATAGTTGTTTGGGTCCATTGTAATGTCATTTACGTTACATTTTCAACTATACCCTTAAAATTATTGATATTTTGTTTATAAAGTTTCATTTGACAAAATTTTCAATATGTGTTCAACTTCAGGATAGCATGTATTTTGAAGAGCGTTAACTGACCATTTCAAAACTGCAAACAGATACGGTCTAACATAAATACTTTGTCAGTTATAAGCTGTTTAGTTAGATTACCATAGATAAAACTCTATAAGTTAAGAACCTCTTATGTTTGAAAATAAGCTTGCAATTTTTTTTGTGTTAGCTTTTAAACACCTTATGATAATTGTTTTGATATCACCGACTTTAGAGTAATAATTAACAACATTTCTGAGGTAAAATATCATTTTGTGGTGCGATTTTCAATATGTAACGTATAAACAAAGTTGAAGACAAACACACATTGCTTAATACCTTAAATTATATATCACTGGAAGGGTTATTTCATTAAAAGGGGGAGGGGCTGTGTTTGATAGGCATAAAAGAGCATTTGTTCCAAAAGAAGAAGTTACCAGTACTAATTAGGAGACTGTGTATATGGTTATATTTTTTTTCTTTTAAAAATGGTATACTTCTTGACTTTAAAACAAAACACATTGTTTGCTAATTTTCTATGTTATGTTATGCAATTTATAAACTTATAGAAAGATAAGTCTAATGCAACATCTGAATTAGGATACATTCCCTTAAGCTTGTTCAGTCAAATTTGCAAAAGTAACATATATAACTGTAAATAAACGAAATATATATCATGATTATATACTTGTCTCAACCGATTTCCATATACAACTGAGCCTGAAAACCTAAAACAAATTTAGATATTTTCTCTTAATGAACAAAACAATCTAATAAGCTATTCAGAAGCAGCCAAAGCCTTGTGTCGAGCCTGTTTATACTCATCACAATATATAAGATAGTAAATAACATATCTGTTCTATCAAATCAGCTGCATTTATGATAAAATATCTAAGAATTTCTGAAATGATGTGTTGATGTTGGAAACTTTGTTTGTTGTTGTTCCTATTGGTTGTGGATGTTTTGTATCTGACCTTTGTTTTCTAATTTGTTTCTAGTTCAGCAATCATCTTGACAAGGAAGAGAGCTGGTTGCTTCACTTTAATTATATTGTAGATATCTGTGTTCCGTGTTCCTTCCTTAAGGTGCAGTTGGTCAGTCAGGAGTCTGTGTTTGTGACATTTCCTAGTCATGCTCACTTATAGAAAGAAGACGTTTGCTGGCAATCTAGACAGCATCACTCTTATAAAATATAATGTTGTTTACGTTACATTAACTTTAAGGAAACATAAGTGTTTGTTATCATTTATTCTTTAAGAGAGTGGCTCTGTTATGCAAATTGTTTAAGCCACATCTTTTTATGCATATATCAAAACTCAGAAGGTGACTTTGGAATTTATTCTAGCTATGAACTTTAATTTCAGCACATTTTTAACATGAATGACACTGATAGTCCTTTTAACTTAACACTACTTATCATTTGTCAAAGCAATGCAAACTTTAAAACAGAATGGGTTATTCAAAATGAATTATTGCCGTTGAAATTGGGGAAATCATCCATAAGGATGGGTTTTACATGGCAAGGCAGTGATCATATCAAAGAAATCTAGATTTCTTCAGTTGTAATTTATGATACCTAATTTAATTTATAAAATTTCAACAGAGAGAAAATGTTTAAGTCAAATTTTACTAGGACGCATTAAAATTACCATTTAAAAGATTATTTACGTTGATCAGAATGTTGATAGGAATAGCAATATCGTAAAGTAAAAATAGCAGTCATAAGATCAAACTTAGTTTTAGCAATTAGTGCTAATATGGCTGATGTTAAGTTCTATCATAATACCATAGCACATGTCATTGGACCCCATTTTAAACAAACTGTTGCAGGAATCCTGTCAGTTGATTCCTTTTATGTGCGTTAAATATAAGATGAGTTGCAAACACATCAGGGTATAGAGACAAAACGGCATATATTGAATTATCTACTGTGCTAATAAAATAATAATTATATTGACAATAGAGAAGGCAAAATAGTTAGTATCATTACTTACACAAATAATAAATTTACATGTTATGCTAAGAAAGTATGCATAAACTAAACAAATAGTATGTATGCATGTTTAATATGTCTGTCGCTCTTTTTTTATCAATCGTCTGCATAAGAAATTGTATTTCTTTTGATTTGTAAAAGTATCATGATACATCTCAGATAGTGATAACATTGTCTCTAATGCAAATTACACTATATGTAAGTATGATACAGCATATATTATCTGAAAGTGTTCTTTGAAAGTAGCATAAGTATTGTTTTTGTTTCTATTACATGAACTATCAATATACCAAATATATAACATCGTTTAAGAAGTTGGTAAATGTTTTATGGGTATTAACTTGTTAGTTTTAAGGACTGAATGACGGTTGTTATGCTTACTTGTTGTGAGTGTAAACAATTAATAGTGTCCTGCTGAATTAAAACAAACATTAAAGCAGATTCTATCACGTATTTTGATAAGCTATATAGCTAAAAAGCAAACGTCTGCAAACATTCTGGAATATATGATCAATCAAGTCCTATTCTAGAAAGTTGTTTGCTCAAGGTCCTGATTATTGAAGTCTAATCATTTAGAAATATCTACAATACTAACAATGCAGGGGAACGTTTCCAACTTTTTAAAAGACATGTGTCTGTTTCTAAAGTATTAAAATGGTAATTTAGAATAAATGCTGTCCTGTTTCATTGCTTCACAAACGTGTAGAACCAGGAGACACAATGATTAAAGTTATGATCTTTATATTTTGTTATATACGTTACCAACATATATAATGCTCTTTTTCTAAAACGGACACGATGTAGATACTAAAATATTATAACCCCAAGGATAGCTAAGGAGGGTGCTAAATCAGAGACAGAAATCATCACGATTTCCACTAACTTCAGTTTTGTTTCATATGACACCGATGAAAGTAATAGTAATGTTTCACTTCTTGATTTGGACTTATGCTCGGAATATCTTACATTTTTAGAGTTTTAAAATGCCTTATTGTGCCTTATTGTTTTAAATATAGCTGCTGTAACGAATAACTGTTTATAAATGCATATATTTGATGGCTTTTACAATGTGTAATGGATCTGACTGTGTAACTGCGTGCTTTTTATTTATTCATTGAGCTGTTGACGGTGAAAGGAAATGTCTTGTATATGTCATTTAACGCCATTTAATGCATAAAAAAGAAGCAAATGCATGGTAGTGTCCTAGATTTTAAAGAATCATTTAAGCTTTTTGAAACCATTCAGTTATGAATAATAAATAGGTATCAATTATCCTATTTACATGATTCCTAAAACATGCACTTAATGGCAGTTATGTGTTTTATTTTCAAGCTTTTCCCTTTAAACCAAATATGATTTTGCTGATGGTGCATCTCATTCACATTAGATGTTTAAAAATACAATATTTCCAATCAAATTTTGAGCACTAGGATGGTAGTCAATTTCATTTTCACCTACTAGCTGTTTGAACGCATATACACATAACATTGCACAAAAATATTGTTTTAAAAGAAAGTAACGTATATAACAGAACTTCTAGGTGCTTAAACTAATATTATTATTCTGCTATTAAGCTGCATCTAATTAAAATATCAATGAAAACTATATGTAAGAAAACGATGCAAATGATAATAACACTATACTAGGAGTTTCCTTATTATCTAATGGTAACGTATTAGACTTGGCTATTGCATGGTAAATGCACATGTTCATCAAAAGCAAACAGACTTTTTTATAATATATAAAGTAGCTTAGAAAATCTTAATGTACAAAAATCTCCCTCCACAAGCCTTTTGGAAGCCCATGGCCAAGTAAACAATAGTAATATATTTGAATGTAAGTAACGTATATAACAATTACGTAAGCGTTAGTCATTTAAACTTATTGTCAGTTTGGTGCTTTTAATTAAGTTACTGTAAAGCAATATGCAGATAGTAGAAAATGTGACCTATCTGGTCTAAATAACTTTTCTTTTCAGTAATGAAGCCAATAGCCTACAACATGAAGCCTGCATTAGGGTAGCTATGGGTACCCCATAAATAAACATCTTTTGCAAGACTTAAAATTTGTGCAATATCTGTTTTCACACTTCTGAAACACCATACTAACTGAGGATATAGTCTAAAATTCTGCTACTTTCCGGCCACTTTTTTCCAATTTTTGAATCTCTGGCTCCCCTACTATTAGTGTCTGATGTCCAAGCGAAGAACTACTCCAAGTAAAGTTTATAAATTGCGTCTTAGAGAGTGTATCAGTTTTACTACAAAAATGACATGAGAGACTGGGGCCAGTCTATAGGCACTCACGAATGCCAACTTATACCTTTTATTGTACATCTGTTCATATAGCTTGTAAACACACTTAAAACAGCATTTTCATTCACATAGAAACTGAGGCAAATTTCACAAGTTCTTCAACCAGAATGGGCAACGTCATACATTCGTACAATGCAGGAGACTGAGTTATAGAGACATATCATTTATTTATTATAGCACTGCTCACACACATAGCATTGATATGTATCTATGAGCTAGCCATTTAAGATATCCAAATTATTGACCTGCTACATATATAAAGGGGGTTGCTGGTTCAAACCTCACTGGAGGCACATTGTTGTGTACTTGAGTAAGGATTTTTATTGTGTGTTAAGTGCTCGTTCTATCCTGAAACATCCCAAAATGGCTGAAACATCGTTGACGGGAGCACAAAAGAACGTTGGATTGGGGGCTATTTAAAGACATTAAGGCAAATTGGATTTCTCACCATTAAATATGCATTTTATTTGCAATATCCTATTAACAAGCCATGAATTGGGCTGGACGTTAGGGTACTTGATTTTGTTGCATGGCAACGACAAAAATGCAGTTCAATTTGATAATTGGCACAGTCAGATCAATGCCTTTGTTATTCGATTTATGAAAAGTATAATATGGATTCCCTTATTGTTGTGTTTAACTATATACCATCATTTTATATCAGGTTTCCCAAGTATATGATACTTTGCTGCCTAAAGTCGCATTTATATGTTTCTATATAATATGTATTGTTTATTAAAGAGCTGATTGGTCTTAAATTATAGAATCTAATAATTCTAATAATCATTTCTGAAGGATTAAAAACAACACTGCTTTAATTTCATTGCATGACTTCTTTCATATATTACGGCTTTACAACATAATGGTTGGGAGCAGAGTTGCTCAGTGGTAGAGTGCTTGACTCGAGACCGAAGGGACATGGGTTCGAGCCGCACCGGCGTCACTGTGTTGTGGTCCTTGAGCAAGTCACATTTATCCTAGCTTAGTACAGGGTTCAACCCAGGAAGACCCGTTCCCATATAACTGAAAGATTGTTGATGGGACGTAAAGAATCAAATCAAACAAAACAACATAATGTTATACCACCGTCTTACCAATCTTGAACACTGATCCAGCAGATAAAAATAGTCATGGGGGTTGTCCATCTATATGTGAGATTATTCTCTGGTAAAACTTAATATTCTCCATGTACAGGCGAAATATTCATGGTAAAACTATTGTATATTGAATGCATTTTTTTGGTTTAGAACAATGACAGTAAAACATCATTTTCCTGTACTGTACATGTTTCCTGAAATGTGCATGTTTCCAAATGATAAGAGCGTTTACCTTAACATTTTCTCAACCAAACCATGTGTTTTGGTAATAAGAAACCCACCTTATTGACATGGATTTTCATGAGTCCAGATTAATATATTTTTGCAGGCAGTTATGTAAGTTTGGACAATGTATTATTATATGGCGTCGCTTCTGAGAGTTCTATAACGTCATGCATTAAATTTGATACACCACTAGTGGTTTACAACTTTTTTGGTATTGTAATGTAATGATTATCATAACAATGTCGTGTATATGGCAGAATGTTGACGACGGTTTGTTGTACCTATTGAATATTGTGCCTTGCTGTACCTCTTGAATATTGTGCCTTGCTGTACCTCTTGAATAGTGTGTCTTGCTGTACCTCTTGAATATTGTGCCTTGCTGTACCTCTTGAATATTGTGCCTTACTGCACCTCTTGAATAGTGTGCCTTACTGTACCTCTTGAATAGTGTGTCTTGCTGTACCTCTTGAATAGTGTGCTATGCTGTACTTCTTGAATAGTGTGCCTTTCTGTACCTCTTGAATAGTGTGCCTTGCTGTACCTCTTGAATATTGTGCCTTGTTGTACCTCTTGAATATTGTGCCTTGCTGTACCTCTTGAATAGTGTGCTATGCTGTACCTCTTGAATATTGTGCCTTGCTGTACCTCTTGAATAGTGTGCTATGCTGTACCTCTTGAATAATGTGCCTTGCTGTACCTCTTGAATATTGTGCCTTGTTGTACCTCTTGAATATTGTGCCTTGCTGTACCTCTTGAATAGTGTGCCTTGCTGTACTTCTTGAATAGTGTGCCTTGCTGTACTTCTTGAATATTGTGCCTTGCTGTACCTCTTGAATATTGTGCCTTGCTGTACCTCTTGAATATTGTGCCTTGTTGTACCTCTTGAATATTGTGCCTTGCTGTACCTCTTGAATAGTGTGATATGCTGTACCTCTTGAATAGTGTGCTATGCTGTACCTCTTGAATAATGTGCCTTGCTGTACTTCTTGAATAGTGTGCCTTTCTGTACCTCTTGAATATTGTGCCTTGCTGTACCTCTTGAATATTGTGCCTTGCTGTACCTCTTGAATAGTGTGCCTTGCTGTACCTCTTGAATAGTGTGCCTTGCTGTACCTCTTGAATAGTGTGCCTTGCTGTACCTCTTGAATAGTGTGCTATGCTGTACCTCTTGAATATTGTGCCTTGCTGTACCTCTTGAATATTGTGCCTTGCTGTACCTCTTGAATATTGTGCCTTGCTGTACCTCTTGAATATTGTGCCTTGCTGTACCTCTTGAATAGTGTGTCTTGCTGTACCTCTTGAATATTGTGCCTTGCTGTACCTCTTGAATAGTGTGCTATGCTGTACCTCTTGAATATTGTGCCTTGCTGTACCTCTTGAATAGTGTGTCTTGCTGTACCTCTTGAATATTGTGCCTTGCTGTACCTCTTGAATATTGTGCCTTGCTGTACCTCTTGAATAGTGTGCCTTGCTGTACCTCTTGAATATTGTGCCTTGCTGTACCATTTGAATAGTGTCCCTAATATTTTGCCTTGCTGTATCTCTTGAATAGTGTGCCTTGCTGTACCCTTTGAATATTGTGCCTTGCTGTACCTCTTGAATAGTGTACCTTTCTGTACCCTATTGAATAGTGGTCCTTGCTATTTGTAGTTACTGACTTTGCATGACTGAATAGTTGTGAATGGGAAGTACAGCATCATCTCAAATAAACGTAGTGAGATGAAAGGCTCTTTATGCAGTGCTACTATCTTGTTTCATTTTTACTGCAACAATAAATTGGCTCCTTGCAAGCATGACATTTTGCTTGTCTAGACGTACAAATATGCAAGTTGAAATAAAAAAAGTCAGTTATCATTAATGTGAAAGATTTACCACATTTGAACTAATTTGCCATGCACGCTTATGTTTATATATAATAGTAACAGTACAGCTCTGCAAGTAGCTTTATCACTGTGTATAAAGAACATTTGGGCCAACACATTTTGGCATGTGCCACATCAATCGAAACTGCCCCGGCCAACTCCGCAAAATTCTGTGGAATAAGACCAAGGATGTACATCGAGGATCTACTTTGATAACACGGGTGGTAACGTGAGACGTTATATAACGTGACCCTGACGTCACAGAAACCATGTTAAGACAATAACAAGTGTGATTGCAGCAAAACAAACGGCTTAAATGAAGTTGATGTTTTTTTAATAAAATATCGCTGTAGCGATATTTTATTAAAAAAACATAACTTCATTTATATTGTGGATTAAACTTTTTGGATAATCAGAATAATCTATTTTAATAGAGCTGAACCCACATGCTACAGAACCAATTTTTCCATTTGCCAATTCCAGCTAACAAAATGGACCTTTTTAATATGTAGTTCTATGCGTAACGCTCCTTTCATACACCCGAGCCATGATTCATTTCTCTCTGTAGAGCTAGAGATCTAAAGTGTTGTCTGAGCCTTCGTCTACACCCATTCTTTGTTTATGTCGTGAGATAGAGAACGTTTATCAGGCAAACAGCAAAATGCAGTTTATATGAGAGGTAACTACACTGCCAAAACAAGTATTGCTCAAAACTGTGATAGGTATCAAAGTCCCATGTGTCGGCTTAGGAACGTCTTATTGTGAAATGAAATGACTAATTGTATTTGTCCCATTCCACATTTACACCCTGCATTAAATAATTGTGTAAAGTTAGCTTGATTAATAAGCGCTAATTTATAAATCCCATAATAAAACAATCTGAAGAAATGTCTCTAAAAACTCCATCACGGAATTTGATGATTTGGAAAATGGCCTAGGCTTCTATATTTCATGAGGTTATACACGTTTGATTATTGGGAATGGAGCCTTGTCACCCATTCTCATAGTTAACAAGCAGGAATTTGACTCTGGGTCAATCTTTACCCTTGCCCTTCTGAACATTTCAATATGCTACACTCCTCCTCAACTTTCAACCATATATGTTGCATGGTTTCAGTTCTTACAATTGATTCAGAGGCAGACTGGAAAACAGTTAAGATTCTGATCAGTTGGCTTCTCAGAAGCTGGCCTATCTGGATATCCATTGTTTTCAAAAAAGGATATATCGATAAGCGATTAAGAGGAATTCTAACACACCTTGCCTATAGAGTCAATGGTAAAAACGTGATATATCAAACAATAATTCTCAGTTTTGAAGACGTGAGGAAAGAGTGCGCTAGTTGACATCATTTGTTACTGCAAAGTGACGCCAGTCATTGCGTTAGACGGTGTCACATCGATTTAACGCTTGAAAGACGTTACAAATACAAGTAGTCGTATGCGACACTGACCAACTGTTGGCAGGAATTCTTCAGTGCAATGGCGGAAAGTTGGAAGAAGCTGAAGACTTTAAATGTGTTTCGTCGTTTATTGTGTGTTAGAATCGAAATAGATCAACTCTAATGCGTGAATTGTTGAGTAATAATTCACTGTTTGTTGGTCAGTTGTACGAAGATAAATCACTCCTGGTGCGCGCTAATGATTTAATCTTTTCAACTGACCTGAAACAGTGCATTATTACTCATCAATTCACTGCTGGAGCTGATCCATTTCTTAATTAAATGCTTGTACGTTCAGTACCTTCACACCAAACAGATTTACCGTTAGAAATATGAAAGCAATACCCAACTGTAAGTTTGTCACTTACCCATTGGTATCCTGAGTCAGGTGTCGAAAAGTACATTAACTTACAATCTCCCTATTTCCAATCAATACTCTCAGTGCTTTGTGTTTTTTTTTCAATAAAAGGCCAGTACCGTTTGGTATCAAAATGAGAAGGTGGAAATGTTCCTTGCAAAGCCCCTTATCTTAACTTGCAAATCATAGTTTGTGTGTGGTTACCCTGTGAAAAAATGTGCATTGAAATCAAAACGGGGCTCTTGTTAGTTTTAACGAATCAATGAATATGGGTTATATAATCAAAGAAGAGGATAGTCAAACTTGGTTCCTCGAACTCAAAAATATTTGTTCGTTGATTCCCCCAATTTAATGATGGCTGAGTATGTTCTAAGAGTTGAAAGAAAAGACAAATCTGATGGGAAAACATGTTTTAATTATTTATCTTGCTCTGCTTTACAAACATCTATTTAAATCTTTGAACATACGACAGGGAGCCATTCTACGCATGATGGTTTGTGGGATTTATATTGTAGAACGGATGCTTGAAAGGCGGGACTTGATCAAATAGTCAACTTCATCAAAGCTACATACCCACACCGGATAGGCGGCAATCGAAAACGTTAACACTATCGACGACTGTAGATAAAAAATAGTTAAAAAAACAGGGTTTTCCATTGCGAATTGTCGCCCGATTGGCGACAAATGACAGTCGAAAACGCTGTTTCTAGCGATTTTTGATCCGCGTTCGTCGGTTGTTATGAACGTTTTCGATTGCCGCCTATCCGGTGTGATTAAAAACTCTTCACGATGCTTTAATTTCGAGGTATAATTTTGAGGAAATTTATTACGTGTGAGAAGTATAATTTCAAAAATTTTGCCTCGATTTTTTTAATTAGTTGATTAACGGGAATTTTTTTCTTCATATTTAGGGTCGGGGACGAAAAAAACTCTTAATAAAGTTTTTTGTTTGTTTAGCTTTTCAAACTGTTAAACTAGATGGGTAAACCAACAATCTGTATTATTTTTTTTAGATACTTCATCTTTTTCCTAAAAAATTAAACAAGACTATCACTTTTAACAGTGTTACTCTAAAAAACAAGACCAAACTCTGCTCTGGACCTGCGTCGCCAGTGCACATCTTCAATGTGCTAACAATCATTATGCAAAGTTAGAATATAAAGGAATGAAATCTGTTTGAATTACAGATTACACACAAATAAACGATGTAAGTAATCCAATGGTGGTGTAGACGTAATAATGTCAAAGTTTAACAATCCCAAAAATATTATCAAATATGCACAAAATATAGGGTGCACACATGTTCAATGTGTTAGCAATCATAACATATTAAGTTTGAATATGCAGGAATGAAAACTGTTGGAGTCACAGATTACACAAATCAGACACCCCATAAGCATTTCGGATGGATAAAATATTTAAGTTCAACAGACCTAAAAATGTGATAATATTTATCAAATGTGCACAAAATAAAAAGTGCGCATGTTCAATGTATGAATAATCGTTATTCAAAGTTTGAATATTAAGGAATGAAAACTTTTGAGTTACAGATTACACAAACCAGACACCCTCATAGCATTTTACAGAAAAAAATGTAAAAGTTCAAGACCCAAAAAAATGAAAAAAAAAATCATGAAATGTACACAAAATAGTAGGTGCAAATCTTCAATGTATGAACAATCATTATGCAAAGATTGAATATAAAAGAATGAAAACTGTTGGAGTTACAGATTACACAAACCAGACACCCCCTACGCATTTAGGATGGAAAAATGTCTAAGTTCAACACCCGTAAAAAATGTGAAAATATTTATCAAATGTGCACAAAATAGGAGGTGCACATCTTCAATGTGTGAACAATTATTATGCAAAGTTTGAATATAAAGGAATGAAAACTGTTGGAGTTACAGATTACACAAACTAGGCACCCCCTACACATTTCGGATGAAAAAATTTCTAAGTTCAACACCCTAAAAAAACTGTGAAAATATTTATGAAATGTGCACAAAATAGGAGGTGCACATCTTCAATGTGTGAACAATCATTATGCAAAGTTTGAAAATAAAGGAATGAAAACTATTTGAGTTACAGATTACACAAACCTGACACCCTCTACGCATTTCGGATGGAAAAAATGTCTAAGTTCAACACCCGTAAAAAATGAGAAAATATTTATCAAATGTGCACAAAATAGGAGGTGCACATCTTCAATGTATGAACAATCACTAGGCAAAATTTGAATATAAAGGTACAGATTACACAAACTATGCACCCCAAAAGTGTTGCGGACAGACGGACGGACAGACGAACGGACAAACGGACGGACGGACGGACAGAGTGGACCCACTACTAGACCTGCTTTCGCTAAAGCGACGCAGGTAGAAACACACAGACAGAATCTTACAAATATGTCACTTTTATTAACACAACAAATAATATTTAGAGTCGGAGGATAAATTAAAAAAATATTTTTGATTTTTTTTCTACCTTCGTGAAAATTACAGTAGGGGTGGGGGTTATAAATCAACTAATCAAAAATTTCTGTCCTTATGAAGTGACAGAGGATGGCAAACTACGATGTAAAATGTTTGAGAAATTCAGATCATGAAGTTGGTCGTTACCATGGCAACAGAACAGCTTGCATTTGCTTGATACAAGATAATTCTGCATTTTACAAGTCAGTGCGTGACAAAATCATCAAAATGAAAAAGTATGCGCCCAGCGAAGACTCTGATTAGCCTGTTGATAAACTTCGTAAACAGTTTGGACCCAAATCAGGCTCGACAGAAAATGAAATAATTGTAGTGCACAAATGAATGGTGACTGGAAAGATTCAATGAGCTGAGAATTGAGGATGACATATAAGTCGTGTCTCACTGAGACTAAATTATTTCATTTCCATAGGCTATTTAAAACGGGGGCGGAGAGGGGGTTCAAACGAAACCCCTGAACCCCCTCTAGATCCGCAACATTTAAAAACGAGGGGGGAGGGTTCGAGCGAACCCCCTCTGAATCCGCCACTGTCGAAGGCTCTTGCGAGACTAGAGTGCTTGCAGTAAATGAGATACACTGACGCCCGCGTATTTGTCCTGCGAATTCGCGTTTCGTGCGCGTTTTCAATGCGTTGTACGCACGTATGATTTAAAGTGCGTTGAAAACGCGAATCAACTCGTATCAACGCAAGGCAAGATTCATGAATCTTCATATGTGCTGGGAAGCGTTAGTGCGTTACATGTAACCAATCAAAATTGCCTATTTAGAAAAAAACGATATTGAAGTTAGTTGACTTTCTTATAGGTAAATCTAATCTAAACGTTGGAATTTGCTATATTATTGTGCGTAACATAATATTATTTCTTACCTCAATGATTTATTTGCTATTTAAATCCTTTTAAACGTCTTTTATCCTAACTATAATGAATGACTAAGTAGCAATGCAATACAATGCGAAACTGCGTTGCTACGCAGTGATAAACGTTGATTCGCGTTGATAAATCAGCTGTTTCGATTGGTAGACAGGTAAATGTGTTTCACTGCAGTTCAACGCATTATCGGTAACGAGCGGCGATTGGCTATTTGGAATTCGTGTTGAAAATACAGTGCGTATTACCTGCGTTTTCAACGCGAATTTGAAAAGGACAAATAGGCAGGCGGTAGTGTAAAAAGTGCACATCAGCATTTTTTGTCATTCAGATTCTTATTTCAGGAAGATCAACATGTGATTTTTTTTCTGGCTTTACTGCTATAATGGTTTATGTCCATCTACTCTTTGCCTGTTTTTTTTTGTTGTCTACTGTTTATTTCTTCAAAATCAACTTTTTCAAATAATCTTTCAGGAATACCATGGAGTGTCAAACAGTATGTATCCAGATCAGGCAGGATGCCATTTTCATTTCGGTAACTTTGCTTAATACACGTTTGAATAGTTTAACCGTTTTCGATATTTTCACCATAGACGCATCGCATGCAGTTTGCTCATTTTATTTATAAGCAGGTCTGTGTCCGCATTTGCGAGCAGTTTGCCTGAAAAATTTCTGAGAACATGTGAGCTGCTTAATTATCTCCAGCGGAACTATTATTGTCTGCACATTAATTCTATATTTGGAAATAATTCCACATGAACAATTGACGCCCATACTTAGTACAGAAAAGTAGTTCTTTGGTGAGATATTAAGCACCTGTGTTTCAACCAGGGAAAACACACGTTTCGCAATCAAATATTTCATTGTGCATGATGTCTGTCATGGTTATGCTTTGAAAAGTGTACCAAAATTCATGTTTAATAGATATTCATTAGCTAGTATAGAATAGACGTACTTTGCGTGTTTTCATGACCTTTCACTTTACATATGGGTACATTTACAGGGTCGGATCTAGGATTTCTGGGAATGGGGTTCATATGTATGAAGGTGTGGGGTTCGCTTTGCTGATTTTGTCTAATTTTTCTAAGATATCCCATGAAAATGAAATAATTTGATCTCACTGAGACCAAATTATTTCATTTCCATAGGCTATTTAAAACGAGGCGGGGGAGGGAAGGGGGCTCAAACGAACCTCCTGAACCCCCTCTGGATCCGCGACGGATGTAGGCGTTTCTCTCCTTTGTGGTCGAATATTTGACAACCAAAATCAGCATCGACCATGTGACTTTGTTGTGCGCTGCTGTCGTCGGTTCGCAAACGCTGGCGTATCTTAATGTCAACGCTCATAGGAGACCCACAGTATCTTGTCCAGGTGGACATCACTTTGGAGGATTGGCAAATCCTGGTGTTAACGGGAAAATAATGCATACTGACTTTTTAGGCTGTACTGTTTTTAGAACTAGCTGTGGACAGGCAGACATGACTTCTGTCTAGGCTGCCAGCCAGCTGACATCATATTTTGCACATAGCAGAGAGCTATATTTAGCAAGCACGAAAAACTTAGCTGTGGACATGTAGACATGACTTTTGTCTAGGCTGCCAGCCAGCTGACATCAGATTTTGCACATAGTAGAGAGCTAAATTTAGCAAGCAGAAAAAATTAGCTGTGGACTGGTAGACATGATTTTTGTTTAGGCTGCCAGCCAGCTAACATTAGATTTTGCGCATAGCAGAGAGCTAAATTTAGCAAGCAGGAAAAACTTAGCTGTGGACAGGTAGACATAATTTTTGTTTAGGCTGACTGACAGCTAAAACTAGTGTTTGGATTCCTGCCATCAGATTGTTCACTTTCCAGAGTGAAATTTAGCATGCAATAAGCATGAGTTTTTGTATAAAGTTGTTGCAGGCAGTGTCAGCCAATGAGATCATGATTTTGCTGACATTCATATATCAATTATTTAGTCATTACCCACATTCACTTTTCTCACATATGTCTGGAACGACCTCATCAATGCTGTTATAACAAGTTCTTACTACCTTAACTCAAATAGCAAGTATACTTTATATAGCAAGTATATTTCCATTACTGAACTGGTTTATTAGTTACTTAACTAATAGATTTCAATGAGTTGTTATACCTGGTGGTGTATCTGGTTGGCTTAAGAAACTGGCTGGCGTGCCTCAAGGCTCTATTCTTGGCACTCTTCTTTTTATGATATTTATAAATGATATAGTTAAAGAAATCCATTCAAACATACGTCTCTTTGCAGACGATACCAGATTATATATAATTGTTGAGATCCCTGACTCTACTGCGCAGATACTCAATTTGGACCTAGAAAGACTCTATAATTGGACAGTGCAGTGGCTTCTAAAATTTAATCCCATTAAAACCGAATCATTATTGTTCTCTAGAAGGGTTAATCTACAAGATCATCCAACTCTCTTTTTAAATGATGTTCCAATACAAGAAGTTGTATCTCATAAACATTTAGGGGTGTATTTATCTCAACGTTGCGATTGGCAAAAACATATTGATTTTATCAAAGAAAAAGCTTGGTCTCGAATAAATCTTCTTAGAATGTTAAAATTTACAATCAATCGGAAATCTCTTGAAACTATCTACTTTGCTTACATTCGGTCTTTATTAGAATATGCTGATGTCCTATGGAACAACTGTACGCAACAACAGTGTAATGAAATTGAAAAAATCCAACTTGAAGCTGGACGTATTGTCACTTGTGCAACAAAACTTGTTGAAATTGACAAACTCTACAAAGAGCTTGGCTGGTTGAAACTCTCTGAGAGAAGGGATCTTCACAAACTTTTCTTATTCTTTAAAATGAACCATGGTTTATCGCCTCTTTATTTATCAAATCTTCTACCTCTCCATGTTGGTGAATTATCTTCTTATAGACTTCGAAATGCTGAAAACTATGTAGGCATTCATGCAAACACTTGTGCTTATGCAGAGTCCTATCTCCCTTCAACCTTACAGGCATGGAATAATCTACCTGAAGCAGTTCGATCAGCAGATACTCTTGCTGCATTTAAACACCTCATTACCCTTGATACACCTAAAGTACCCGCATATTACGACTGTGGTGATCGACTGGATCAAATCTCACATACATGCCTTAGAACCGAATGTAGTTCCTTAAACCAGCATCTTTTTAGACGCAACCTGGTATAATGCCTTCAATGTTTACTGTCGTGAGTTGGCTCCCGGTACCGTTAGTTTAACAGGTGACAGGGCCCAGGGCGACGACAGTCAACATTGAGCTTAGTATACAAAACCCTTATTGTTTATGTCGTGAAATTGAAGATAACAAACACTTCCTTCTGACATGTCCTCGTCATACTCAAATGAGAGCTGAAATGGTCTTATCCATACAACAAAAAACAAACGTGGAACTAACCACAGATGTTTTGCTTTTCGGCACTGATGCTGTTTCAGATGAGGTTAATACATTTATTTTCAAAGAAGTGCAGAAATTTATTAAACTTTCCAGGCGTTTCTCTCAGTAAGAACAATAAAATTATATTGACACTATTTGATAGATTTTCTGGATATTGGGGTGGGTGGCGAACAAATTGCTCTGCTGTGTGTGCTTCGTCTTTGAATTCAACAATAACGCTATAAGACTCTTTCAAAGTTAGTTTCACTTGCTTTCTTTTATTTTTTCTCTGTCTCTTTCACACACTCTCTCTCTCTCTCTCTCTCTCTCTCTCTCTCTCTCTCTCTCTTCTCCTTACATTTATTAATCTATTTCCGAATACTGCATTATTACACCTCTTATAATTTCACATATATTTATAAAACCTTATACCATTTCAAAGCTGGACTACACTGTCAAGATCGTGGTATTGTTAACGCTTGGGCGTCTTGTGCAAACCACCAGGACGCTGATACGATGCCAAAAGGACGATATGACGTTGTTAATTATAGAATTATACTTTTGAAATGTTGCACCAGCCATAAACTTGGCATGCCATTCACATTGCATATACCACGCAGGAAATGATTCATATAAGCAGTATTGCTTGTTTTCAAATCCTATTATTTGCTTATATATTATTGTATTGTTGAAACATGCTTTGTACTTTCAAAATAAATATTGTTTAAACTAAGTATACTTGTCATATATATTATACAAATAAAATAAAGCTTAAACCAAATAGCAAGTAGGCATAACTATCATCATGCTAGCCTGTATACCTCAGAGAAACGAGGCTTGTTTTTGTTTGATTTTCACCGATTAGTAGATCTTATATATATATCGAGTATTGTTGACATGTGACGTGGTCTTAGCATGCTGGTAATATCGCTCGGTAACACGCTGCTTGAACAGAATTGTGAAGTCTCTAAACGACACAGCTGTTGTTTTTCTTTGTACTTAGTTGTATAGAACCATATGTTGTGGGTACGTGTACTTTCTTTTAAAAAATCTCCAGCGACTTTATAAAACTGTTTACATGCAGTATAAAGTTTATTATGCTCATAAATGTTAAAATGCCAACAATTGTTGGCATTTTAACATTTATTAGCATGATAAACAGATTGGAAAACCAGGAGGGGGGTATTTTTAATGAAAAGTGACCCTTTTACGTAAATTTTAATATTTTCTCTTCTTTGTCTATATAAAAATAACCCCCCTTCCCACCACAACACACACAGACACACACACACACACTTCTCAAAATTAAGGAGGGGTCAATCCCCAAATCCTCATAGCGGCGTGATAAATACAACATCTGAGAGTTTGAAATCATGAGAAGTCTTTATTTTCAGCATTTAAATTTTTATGAGCGATTGAAATTTCATGCCCTAGAAAAATGTTTTATAACATCGGGGCCAGGGTTTGTAGTGAAATAAAAAAAAAGATTTTTTTTTCATTTGTTGGTTTAAAATATAAATCATAACTATACCAGAACTCTAAAGAGCCAGGTTTACTGTCAATTCAATCTGATTAGCTAATCGTATAAACTGACTTCGAATTTACGTGCGTGAAAATAATCATTTTCCCCCCACAAAAGAATAACTGCATGCCAGACGCCAAGGTCGGAATTCGGTGGAATTGAGGTGACGCGTATCTTTACCTGCGATTCTGTCCCGAGCGCCAGTAAAACGCTCGTTCAAATCATATACACACTTGTACATTTTGTATTCAGATCAGTGTGTGTTTATAGCACAGGCTGATCTGAGTACAAATGCACCAGTATTTCTTTTTTACAATAGCCACATTTGAATGCGTAATTGTTGTCTGAAAGTCTCCTAAAAGTTTTTGTTTAGTGCGTACATTTCTATATCGCTTAGCTGTGTGTTGTTTGCATGTTGATAAGAGCGTTTTTCTCGTGTTTGAAACCTTACCTATTGAGGTGTACTTTTTTGTTTGAAAAAGATATTATCTGACTTGATTATGACGTCAGAGAACATGATAATTTATTTAACTGCTCACCTATTTAATGACTTGTCATCAGAAAGGGGCCTTGATTGCATTATACGAACATCGAGGGGCCCAGGTCAGACTACAAGCCAGAGCACAATATACAGATAGTTATTCAGCGGTTTAATGAACTACAAGCCAGAGAGCACAATGTACAGATAGTTATTCAGCAGTTTAATGAACTACAAGCCAGAACACAATGTACAGATAGTTATTCAGCGGTTTAATTAACTACAAGCCAGAACACAATGTACAGATAGTTATTTAGTGGTTTAATGAACTACAAGCCAGAACACAATGTACAGATAGTTATTCAGCAGTTTAATGAACTACAAGCCAGAGAGCACAATGTACAGATAGTTATTCAGCAGTTTAATGAACGACAAGCCAGAGCACAATGTACAGATAGTTATTCAGCGGTTTAATGAACTACAAGCCAGAACACAATGTACAGATAGTTATTCAGCGGTTTAATGAACTACAAGCCAGAACACAATGTACAGATAGTTATTCAGCGGTTTAATGAACTACAAGCCAGAACACAATGTACAGATAGTTATTCAGCGGTTTAATGAACTACAAGCCAGAACACAATGTACAGATAGTTATTCAGCGGTTTAATGAACTACAAGCCAGAACACAATGTACAGATAGTTATTCAGCGGTTTAATGAACTACAAGCCAGAACACAATATACAGATAGTTATTCAGCGGTTTAATGAACTACAAGCCAGAACACAATATACAGATAGTTATTCAGCGGTTTAATGAACTACGAGCCAGAACACAATGTACAGATAGTTATTCAGCAGTTTAATGAACTACAAGCCAGAACACAATGTACAGATAGTTATTCAGTGGTTTAATGAACTACAAGCCAGAACACAATGTACAGATAGTTATTCAGCGGTTTAATGAACTACAAGCCAGAACACAATGTACAGATAGTTATTCAGCGGTTTAATGAACTACAAGCCAGAACACAATGTACAGATAGTTATTCAGCGGTTTAATGAACTACAAGCCAGAACACAATGTACAGATAGTTATTCAGCGGTTTAATGAACTACAAGCCAGAACACAATGTACAGATAGTTATTCAGCAGTTTAATGAACTACAAGCCAGAACACAATGTACAGATAGTTATTCAGTGGTTTAATGAACTACAAGCCAGAACACAATGTACAGATAGTTATTCAGCAGTTTAATGGAACACAAGCCAGAACACAATGTACAGATAGTTATTCAGCAGTTTAATGAACTACAAGCCAGAGCACAATATACAGATAGTTATTCAGCAGTTTAAAGAACTACAAGCCAGAACACAATGTACAGATAGTTATTCAACAGTTTAATGAACTACAAGCCAGAACACAATGTACAGATAGTTATTTAGTGGTTTAATGAACTACAAGCCAGAACACAATGTACAGATAGTTATTCAGCGGTTTAATGAACTACAAGCCAGAACACAATGTACAGATAGTTATTCAGCGGTTTAATGAACTACAAGCCAGAACACAATGTACAGATAGTTATTAAGCGGTTTAATGAACTACAAGCCAGAGCACAATATACAGATAGTTATTCAGCGGTTTAATGAACTACAATCCAGAACACAATGTACAGATAGTTATTCAGCGGTTTAATGAACTACAAGCCAGAACACAATGTACAGATAGTTATTCAGCGGTTTAATGAACTACAAGCCAGAACACAATGTACAGATAGTTATTCAGCGGTTTAATGAACTACAAGCCAGAACACAATGTACAGATGGTTATTAAGTGGTTTAATGAACTACAAGCCAGAACACAATGTACAGATAGTTATTCAGCGGTTTAATGAACTACAAGCCAGAACACAATGTACAGATGTTATTCAGCGGTTTAATGAACTACAAGCCAGAACACAATGTACAGATAGATATTCAGCAGTTTAATGAACTACAAGCCAGAGATCACAATGTACAGATAGTTATTCAGCAGTTTAATGAACGACAAGCCAGAGCACAATGTACAGATAGTTATTTAGTGGTTTAATGAACTACAAGCCAGAGCACAATGTACAGATAGTTATTCAGCGGTTTAATGAACTACAAGCCAGAACACAATGTACAGATAGTCATTTAGTGGTTTAATGAACTACAAGCCAGAGCACAATGTACAGATAGTTATTCAGCGGTTTAATGAACTACAAGCCAGAACACAATGTACAGATAGTTATTCGGCAGTTTAATGAACTACAAGCCAGAACACAATGTACAGATAGTTATTTAGTGGTTTAATGAACTACAAGCCAGAACACAATGTACAGATAGTTATTCAGCAGTTTAATGAACTACAAGCCAGAACACAATATACAGATAGTTATTCAGCAGTTTAATGAACTACAAGCCAGAACACAATGTACAGATAGTTATTCAGTGGTTTAATGAACTACAAGCCAGAACACAATGTACAGATAGTTATTTAGTGGTTTAATGAACTACAAGCCAGAACACAATGTACAGATAGTTATTCAGCGGTTTAATGAACTACAAGCCAGAACACAATGTACAGATAGTTATTCAGCGGTTTAATGAACTACAAGCCAGAACACAATGTACAGATAGTTATTCAGCGGTTTAATGAACTACAAGCCAGAACACAATGAACAGATAGTTATTCAGCCGTTTAATGAACTACAAGCCAGAACACAATGTACATATAGTTATTCAGCGGTTTAATGAACTACAAGCCAGAACACAATGTACAAATAGTTATTCAGCGGTTTAATGAACTACAAGCCAGAACACAATGAACAGATAGTTATTCAGCAGTTTAATGAACTACAAGCCAGAACACAATGTTCAGATAGTTATTCAGCGGTTTAATGAACTACAAGCCAGAACACAATGTACAGATAGTTATTCAGCAGTTTAATGAACTACAAGCTAGAACACAATGTACAGATAGTTATTCAGCAGTTTAATGAACTACAAGCCAGAACACAATGTACAGATAGTTATTCAGCGGTTTAATGAACTACAAGCCAGAACACAATGTACAGATAGTAATTCAGCAGTTTAATGAACTACAAGCCAGAACACAATGTACAGATAGTTATTCAGCGGTTTAATGAACTACAAGCTAGAACACAATGTACAGATAGTTATTCAGCGGTTTAATGAACTACAAGCCAGAACACAATGTACATATAGTTATTCAGCAGTTTAATGAACTACAAGCCAGAACACAATGTACAGATAGTTATTCAGCGGTTTAATGAACTACAAGCCAGAGAGCACAATGTACAGATAGTTATTCAGCAGTTTAATGAACGACAAGCCAGAGCACAATGTACAGATAGTTATTCAGCGGTTTAATGAACTACACGCTAGTGCATTCGACTCTGTCTGGTAGTTGAATATTGTTACATGTCATGTGACCAATGTTGGTAAAAATAAGCTTATCCCAAGGAACAAACATAAAAAATGCGATGCTAGACTTCTCGTCGAAAACCCTTTCGTCGAACATGACAACTCGTCGAATACGACTACTTCAAAAGACCAAGTGGTAGTGTTGACGAACGGACAAACGACGGACGCAATATACTATTACTCAATTTGGTTATATTATCAACTCCTATGAGCCTCCCGCTTATGTGAGCTAAGGTTCGACAGAAAAATGGACTAAAGCGAGATAAAAAGTCACCAAAGCAATTTTATCTACCAGGGCTGTTAAACTGGTCAGTTTTGATAACTTATTCAAAAGGTTTGGACGCAGATCATGCCCGACAAAACATCGGATCTGATCTGGATCTAAACTAAATGACACTCTGTTGGTAATCCTTAAAGAACTTTTGGAAAGAACTGATTTTAAAAAAATCAGCAGACGACGAAAATGCATGAAAAATTTCCCAGTATGCAAAGAAACGTGCGCAGTGACATTGCGCACGCTTTCTTTGCTAATGACGACTAGGTTCCTTTCTGTCAACGTCCTAGATAACTTAATTATTGCATTGCGAAATTCAATTAACAAAACAATAGTTGTGCTATTACTTAGGAATTCGGTATAAGTGCAGAGCGCGTAAATAATGAGTGCTTCCAACCCCGAGAGATATTATACAGGTAATCAGACGATCTTTACAGCTGCCAAATACTGTCAGAACGGTACTGAGCAGGTTTGAGGGAAAATGCATTCATCAAACGTGGACTTGAAAAAAGAATTTTAAGCTATTTCGCTACTTCAGTGCGCGAATCAATGGCGGACCAAGAAGGGGTTTCAAGGGATCGCCAGAACCCCCTCCCTGCCACCCCCCCCCCCCCTGTTTTAATTTCATATGAAAATGAAATAAATTATTTCATTTCATGACATATTTAAGGAAAATGAGAGAAAACCCCATACCTTTATATACTGACGGGCAAAATAAAAGCTACAATAGAATTTTGTTATGTTAGACGTGTGCAGTCTAGGGACAAGATGCCCCTGTACTTTAAAACAATCACTGCTGAGTAAAATTACATATATCAACACTCTGTCAGATTTGCTTTCAAAATAAATAGGCTAGATAAAATCGTAAGCTTGTCGTTTCTCCATGCATGTAAAACTTGAGGCCAGTGGTTAGCTTTGGATACAAGTAAACTTCATTTAACAGTGAAGACCCAGATGAAATGCTACATCTGGCGACATTTGATCAGCGTCTGCACTGTTACCCATTGAAGGGCCAGCAAAACACCTCTAAAAATGTCGTCTGCTAAAGTTGTTTGCTGTAACATCCCATGTAGATGGAAGTTTCAATTGGAACATGAAGGGTCAATAGACTTACCTCTTTTATGTATGTGCTGTTTGTCGCATACTTTGCTGTTTTTATACAGTAGGAACTTATTAAAATTAAGTTAATTTCTGGAACAGTCTAGTCTGGGTTTTGATAGATAAAATAGATTCAACAAAAACAAGGCAATGATGTATAAATCATGTTTTGCAGTATGCAAGGGGCTATCTTATAACAGAGTAATTTCTAAATTCAGATGCTAAGCCCAGTTAAATAAACAATTAATCTCAGAGTGTTGATAACACAATTACTGGCGAAATCTATGAACTCGGATCTGAGTTCCTTAAAAGCGCTTGTCTCTAGACTGTGTGGTTCACAAAAACGAGCTGCACGAGCTTACCATGACCGGAACCTTGTGTAAAGCATCGGGATTATTTGAATTTATCAATTTTTGTTTATTAATATACATGAATGTTTTAACTGCTGTCACTAATTAATTCCCTTCCGAGTAATTTATCTAAAAGTTTGCATATAGCCTGTCTTTTGCCTTTCAGTATACATATGAACACCCCCTTTCCAGAAATCCTGGATCCGCCCCTGGCGAAGGCGAACAACTAACCTGTACATTAGGCCCTAGCTTGTAGTTCAATAAACTGCTGTATAACCAGCAGTACATTGGGTCCTGGCTTGTAGTTCAATAAATTGCTGTATAACCAGCAGTACATTGGGCCCTGGCTTGTAGTTCAATAAACTGCTGAATAACCAGCAGTACATTGGGCTCTAGCTTGTAGTTAGGTAAACTGCTGAATAGCCAGCTGTACATTGGGCTCTAGCTTGTAGTTAGATAAACTGCTGAATAACCAGCCGTACATTGGGCCCTAGCCAACCAGCTGTACATTGGGCCCTAGCTTGTAGTTCAATAAACTGCTGTATAATCAGCTGTATATTGGTCCCTAGCTTGTAGTTCAATTAACTGCTGAATACATAGCTTTACATTGGTCACTAGCATATAGTTCAAATAAGTGCTGAATAACCAGCTGTACATTGGGTCCTAGCTTGTATTTCATTAAACTGCTGAATTAGCAACTGTAAATTGGGCCCTTCTTAGTAGAACAATAAACTGCTGAATAACCAGCTGTACATTGGGTCCTAGCTTGTATTTCAATAAACTGCTGAATTAGCAACTGTAAATTGGGCCCTTGTTAGTAGTTCAATAAACTGCTGAATAAGCAGCTGTACATTAGGCCCTAGCTTGTAGTCCAATAAACTGCTGTATAATCAGCTGTATATTGGTCCCTAGCTTGTAGTTCAATTAACTGCTGAATACATAGCTTTACTTTGGTCACTAGCATATAGTTCAAATAACTGCTGAATAACCAGCTGTACATTGGGTCCTAGCTTGTATTTCATTAAACTGCTGAATTAGCAATTGTAAATTGGGCCCTTGTTGGTAGTTCAATAAAACTGCTGAATAAGCAGCTGTATATTAGGTCCTAGCTTGTATTTCATTAAACTGCTGAATTAGCAACTGTAAATTGGGCCCTTGTTAGAAGTTCAATAAACGGCTGAATAACCAGCTGTACATTGGGCCCTAGCTTGTAGTTCAATAAACTGTTGAATAAGCAGCTGTATATTGGCCCTAGGTTGTAGTTCTATAAACCGCTGAATTACCAGCTGTATATTGGGTCATAGCTCTTAGTTCAATATACTGCTGAATAACCAGCTGTACATTGAGCCCTAGCATGTAGTTCAATAAACTGCTGAATAACCAGCTTTACATTGGACCCTTGCTTTTAGTTCAATAAACTGCTGTATAACCAGCTGTACATTGGGCCCTGGCTTGTAGTTCAAAAAATGTTGAATAACCAGCACTACATTGGGCTCTAGCTTGTAGTTGGATAAACTGCTGAATAACCAGCTGTACATTGGTTTCTAGCTTGTAGTTAGATAAACTGCTGAATAGCTAGCTGTACTATGGCCCTAGCGTGTTGTTCATTAAACTACTGAATAACCAGCTCTGCATTGGGCCCTGGCTCGTACTTCAATAAACTGCTGAATAACCAGCTGTACATTGGGCCCTAGCTTGTAGTTCAATAAACGGCTGAATAACCAGCTGTACATTGGGCCCTAGCATGTAGTTAAATAAACGGCTGAATAACCAGCTGTACATTGGGTCCTGGCTTGTAGTTCAATAAACGGCTGAATAACCAGCTGTAATAAGGCCCTAGCATGTAGTTCAATAGACTGCTGAATAACCAGCTGTATATTGGGCCCTAGCATGTAGTTCAATAAACGGCTGAATAACCAGCTGTACATTGGGTCCTGGCTTGTAGTTCAATAAACGGCTGAATAACCAGCTGTAATTAGGCCCTAGCATGTAGTTCAATAAACTGCTGAATAACCAGCTGTACATTGGGCCCTAGCATGTAGTTCAATAATCGGCTGAATAACCAGCAGTACATTAGGCCCTAGCTTGTAGTTCAATAAACTGCTGCTGAATAACCAGCTTTACGTTGGACCCTAGCTTGAAGTTGAATAAACTGCTGAATAACCATTTGTACACTGTGCCCTAGCTTGTAGTTCAATAAACCTTTACATTGGACCCTTGCTTGTAGTTTAATAAACTGCTGAACAACCAGCTGTACTTTGGCATCTCACTGGTAATTGAATATACTGCCGTGTATGCTGCTTGCTGCAAATATATAGCTGGTAGTTGAATATACTGCTGTATATGCTGCTGGCTGTAAATATACAGCTGGTAGTTTAATGTACCGCTGAATAGCCAGCTAGACATTGAGCTCTGGCTGGTAGTTCAATATACTCGTACATGTACTACAGAATAACCAGTGACAAGCTGTACATTGGGCTCTGAGTTTTAATAGAATATACTGCTGAACATACTGCTGGCTGCGAATATACAGCTGGTAGTTGAATATACTGCAGAATAACAAGCTGTATATTGGGCTCTGGCTGGTTGTTGGATATACTGAAGAATGCGTCATTTCATCTTAAGTCTTCACTGTTTGCCAATGTACCAATTTAAGAGCCACCAGTATACTGTAAATTCAGAAATTTTCGCGAGAATTTATTCGCGTTAAAAGTCATATTTGCGACGTTAAAACTTCGCGACTAGGGCATGATTTACCTATATCAGTAAACGACAGAATGATTTCACCGTTTCGCGAGGGTTATATTTTCACGAAATTTCGCATATGCGAAGTTTCGCGAAAATAAAACCCTCGCGAAAATTTCCTAATTTACAGTATAAAGGGTATTCAGTATGATTTTCACGGTTTCACCATTCTCCATTGTCAGTGGGGTAAGATTATTTCAACACGTATGACAAACTGTAAGTGTTGCTTGCAAAGTCGGAATTCTTTCAAATCAAACATTACCCAGGTACTGTAAAGCTGCATACTCTGTAACTATGAACATTTTTCGAAAAATTTCATTTTCTTTTTAAATCATTTGTAAAAGTAGAATTAAGCTATGTTTTCACAATAAAAATGTTCAGTACAGCTGAAAACTGTATGGAAAAGTGAATTATCTTATCAAATAGGTGTATTTTTCTCTTGTTGGTAATTATTTGCGTCCCTCCAATAATTATAGACCGTTGAATTTTAACATAAATGCAGTTGTTTTGATAGTGATAACTTGTTAAGATTTACGAAAACGGTAAAATGTTTACCTGAATTTGAGTATTTTTACTGTGTTCTTGAAAAATAAAAACATTATTTTTAAAATTAGAAGATCAAAAGTTACAGACTATGCAGCTTTAAAGCGAAATTGATCTTTTATCTACCAGCAATCATAAGTATGAGGGTATGATAGATACATCCGTCCCGAGGATCACCGTTTGGCATCACGCGGCTTGCCGATTGATGACAAACGGTGACCACGAGAGTTGTTTTTTTTTCTATCCTACCCTCACACGAATAATGGATTATTTTTCTTGCTCACCATTGTTTTTTTCATTTATAAATGGATTTATTCTTTATTTATTTATTTATTTTAAAATAAGCTTGCAGAAGTCCCTGAATACGCTAAGATGCAATTTCACATGATGACGTTACTTGACGTCCTGAATAAGATAGCATGGTTAAGATAAGATATTTTTTTATCCCAGGGTAAACTCTCGGGTATCCTAATCCGAACTGCAAGAAATATGTATCCCAAATTTACAACGCCTTAACATCTGGGGAGGGGAGGGGGGTGTCAGCGTTTGTTATATTTATTTTTCAAAATCAAATCTTTTGAAAATATACTGACGGGCAAAGACACGCTACAATAGAATTTTGTCAGGCTAGACATGATGTTCACAACCACGAGCTGCACTAGCTAACCTTGAGTATTTGAATATATCGATTTTGTTAGTTGTTGCCTAATATACATGGATACCTGAGTAATTTATCGAAAATTATGCATGTAGCGTTTCTTTTGTCCGTCAGTATATCTTTCTGGGACAAACAGTTTGGATATAGATCAGACCCAGCGTTATGCCGCGCCTGATCTTAATCTGATTCCAAACAAAGGTTATCAGCAGACGACACTAGCAGACACGCGGCTAAATGACAACGTATTTTCAGTTTGCAGTATAATGCCAAATGCATATTGTGGACAAATTGTTGTCATATCTCATGACGTGTGTACTTTATTCTTAATATATTTACAGCTCACAAACTCTTTGTCTGTACCCGGAAAATAGTCTGTCTTCAGACCCTGTATTAAGACATCTAACTGAAAGCTATATAACTGCTACAGATATAAATATTTGATACTTTGCCCGTCTTCGGGAGCTCCGAAAAAGTGAGATTCAAACCATCCTGATCAGCGACAGCGACTTGCATGAAGTTTAAATTTTTCGCTCGTAGTAAGCCTAGATATGATACTTTCCAATAAGCGAATAACAAAAGCGCTGATCAGACTGCGTGGATGTGCAGGCTTGTCTGCGTCTTACCCCCGTATACAGAGGCCCGTGCGAAAGTTAGGGGCAAATCTTACACTTGGCCATTGTATATCGTTGTTCATGCGAATGAAGTCTTCGGCACACAGCTTGTGTTGCACCCTTGCATATGGTGCAGCCGCCAGAATAGATTGCGGTAAAACGCTTAAGCAGCTTAATATATAATTACACAATTATGAAATATGATTTATGCAGTTATACATGGAAAGTACATTTGTACTTCGCGTACATTATTATGTATTTTTGTTGGCATTAACGCACTTGGAAATGTAAATTGGCATTAAAGCACTCGTAGATAAGATGTGTATCAACCAATTTATGTGATGTTGGAACATAAAAAAGAGCCATCTCAATGCTAGTTTTTTTGGGCATCAAAAACAAATTTCTAAACTGATAAATAAAATAATATTCACAATGTTACTCTCATCTTTGTGTGTGTGTGTGTGTGGGGGGGGGGGGGGGGGGGGTTGGGGCGTCTGAGTTATGCAACACATAAGATGGCTGTGACACATACGTTTCGTCGCCATCTTGTTTAGTTAAGAAATTAAGGACATATGCTACTAAATACTTCCCAAATTGAAATATTTTCAATACTTTGCATACAGTTTGTTTTATGCATGGGCTATCCATTTATGAAATAAAAAGGATATGTCACCGTGCTTATTTTTTCAGAATCTCACTTTGAAGTTACAGCATTTGACCAATTTTCTAGAAATATAAAATAATAGCACTAGTCCTAATTATCGAGCTGAAACGGTTGTAATCTTCTAAATTACTGCCCATGACCTCAAACTTTTAAAAAAAAATGTGCATGTTTACTTGTTATCCCATGCTGTGACAAGATACTGCATGATATATTTTGGCAATTCGTCGAAAAATGGAATTTGTTTTTAGAATAAATCATGTATTAAAAAATCTGATATTGAAAATCTTGAAAATTTATTTTTGATTCATGGAATAATATAATACCTTTCAGAAAAAAGAATAAAAACCTGGGGTCACCGAACTAATTCTCTTTCTAGAGGGCCAAATTTAACCCCACCCCCATTGGTTTCATGCGTAATTCAATACAAAAAGTTCGGGGATGACCATTTCGGTCGTTTTGATGATGCCATTTTACTAGTATATGAAGTAATTTAGCATTAAAATGTTAAAAAAAGAAAGAAAAACACACTGAAAATATGTGCGCATCCGGGAATCGATCCTGGTTCTCTGGCTTTGTAGCCAGACACGCTAACCACTAGGCCACGAGGTCAGGTCGTGCGCCGCTCGAAATAACCGTACAAATAGTATAGACTCGGCCACTATCGTATTCGTAACCAGGGTTATTGTGTACGTCGTTTGATTTCGACTGAGCTACATTTATCTGTCTTTAGTGCTGAGACGATCAGTTCTGAAAAGATGTCAATAGATATTTCGAACACACTTTAATTAGTTATTTTGTGAAGAAAGTGTCAAATCACCGATATGACATAAGAATATCGGAAGCTGTGTTGATCCGAATCCGTTAAGGGTCGAAAGACAGGACCCAGACAACTTTCCCCGTTTGCAGACGCGGGAAAGGTGCGCACTGGAAATAGCCGCATATGTCTTTAATTCAATTTTTGGAATGTTCATGGAATCATGAATACTTCGTGTCTCTGACTTCACGTTAACTTTGCAAGAGACCCGAAGTATTCATGATTCAATGTACAGATCGAAAATTTAATTTATTCCTTATATTTACATTTTTTTTATAAATATCTAAAATATAAAAAAAATGTTTTTAATTTAGGAACTAAAACAGTTTTGTATTGGAAATATAATCGTATTATCGGTTTTGTCGGAGTGTAAAACGGAAAAGCGGAACAGGAAGCTTGAGCACGGACAGACAAGGAGCAAAAGATAGGCTTGTTTTGCACGTGCGAATCGGGTGTGGCTCTCTGTAAATAACGACACCAGTGTCACTTCTTGCGAATGAGTTCGATGTTCGAAGCGTATTGCACAGGCAAGTGAGCTTGGCAGCTGTCAATGAAAGTTGTGTAATTCATGAGGCTATGAACGGTTGGAAAATCTGAAGATTTATTAAAGGATTGCTTCGCAAATGTAAATATAGGTGTGTAATGTACGTTTTCTAATTGGAATGGTTTCTATTTCTGAACGTGATATTGTGCATATTCTTGTCTGTCAGTCATCAACCGGAAAATTAGTGCGTTTTAGATATGAAATATTAGCTGACTGCTCACGTGAAAAGATTTCGAGTGACCCTTTTTCAGGTGTTTTGCCATGCATAAATGTAATCTAATGCGCGCACACATATATGCTGCATTTAACCCCTAAACCCCCAAATATTGCCCCTTTTTCAAAAATAACCATTAAATAGAGGATCTTACATGAGTGCTCATGTTTTATTGAATTTATTAAACGAGTTAGGGAAAAGAGATAAAATGCGATGCTTGCCGAGCATTTTATCTCTTTTTCGCAACGAGTTTAGTAAATTCAATAATACAAGAGCACGAATGTTAGATTCTATTAAGATTACTTTGAAATCTCAATTCTCGCGTAAAAACGTTATAATTTTGTCATTATGTACGCAACGTTGTTATGGACGTCATAACGTTTCCCGTAAATCTATAAACCACTAGTGGTTTATCGATTTTATTGCATGGCGTTATTTCACTCCCAGACGCGACGTCATATGATAAGGCATGATATTACATGAGAATCGTCTTCCAGGGCATGATACTTCACGAGAATCGTCTGCTGGCAGACGATTCTCATGTAATATCATACCTTATTTTTGTCGGAAATTGGGAAAAATGTCGCAAAATGTGTCGTCTGCTGCAGTCGTGATTGGCGCTTTAAGGGTTAAATGATTTGTTGTACATTCTACAGCTGTATCCTATATACACTTTACATGCATCTATATATGAATAAGATATATCGTGCAGTAGCTAAGCATTCGAATATTAAATGTTTATCGTGTAGTAGCTAAGCATTCGAATGTAAAATGTTTATCGCGCAGTAGCTCCACATTCGAATATTAAATGTAAATCGTGCAGTAGCTCATAATGTTTATCATGCAGTAGCTCAACGTTTGAATAAGGTGTATCGTGCAGTAGCTCAACATTCGAATAAGGCCAGTATATCGTGCAGTAGCTAAACATTCGTGCAGTAGCTTAACATTCGAATAAGGTATATCGTGCAGTAGCTTAACATTCGAAGAAGGTATATCGAGCAGAACTCATTATTCGAATATTTTATGTTTATTGTGCGATAGCTCAACATTCGAATAAGGTACATGTATATCGAGCAGTAGCTCATTATTCGAATGTTTAGTGTTTTTTTGTGCGATAGCTCAACATTCCAATAAGGTATATCGTGCAGTAGCTCAACATTCGAATGATAAATGTTTACCGTGCATTAGCGAAGCATTCGAATACGATATATCGTGCAATAGCTCAGTATTCAAATAAGGTATATCGTGCAATAGCTCAACATTCGAATTTTAAATGTTTATCGTGCAGTAGCTAAGAAATCGAATATTAAATGTTTATCGTGCAGTAGCTCAACATTCTAATATTAATTTTTTATCGTGCAGAAGCTCAACATTCGAATAAGGTTTATCGTGCAGTAGCTAAGCATTTGAATCTGTTTATATTGCGATAGCTCAACAATCTAATAAGGCATATCGTGCAGTAGCTAAGCATTCGAATACGATATATCGTGCAGTAGCTCAACATTCAAATAAGGTTTATCGTGCAGTAGCTAAGCATACGAATATTAAACGTATATCGTGCAGTAGCCCAACATTCGAATATTTAATGTAAATCGTGCAGTAGCTCAACATTCGAATAAGGTTTATCGTGCAGTAGTTTGTTTGTTTTGTTTGTGTTTGTTGCTTTACGTCCCATGTCAACAGCTATGGTCATTGCGGGACGGTCAGTTCACTTAACCACACCTTTTCTTGGGCAGGCTTGAGCAAGCGGTTAACCAGTAATTTGTGCACATACTTTCGCTTGTAACTGACAACAACCCTTCTTGAATAAATCAGCGGAAGGGAGGAGAATGACCGTAGAAATTATTTCATGATCAATCTCCACGAAAGTATGGTACCGGGCCGGGATCGAACTTGCGACCCCTGGATCTGCAGTCAGACACGCATCTGTAGTCAGACACGTTACCGACTGCGCTACGCGGCCCGGTTTATCGTGCAGTAGCTATAAGCATTTGAATATTTAATGTTTATAGTGCGATAGCTCAACATTCGGATCAATGAAACAGTGTTTTTGACTGAGTCATCCAAAATAAATGTAAAAATCCATGGATAAGGAAATATTCACAATTTTACAATCAAACATTTTGTCTAAACCATTGTTTTCGACTTTCTGAATAATTTCCTTATTGCATAAGGTTGCCATTTACACTCGCAATATCCGTGTATAAAAAGGATGGGTTTTGTTGAAATTCTGATTTATTTCCCTGTCGTTAACAAAAACAAAAAAAAATGAGTATGAGTATAAGTCCGGTCGCAGTTGTTTTTTTTCCGTGCGCAGTCGTCACTTTTTAGGGCAAACAAGGTAAATTGTATCTTATAAAAGCACGTTATGTCCGCTTTCATTTCCATCCACAACTTTAATTCGGACTAACCACCCCACCCCCATTTTGGCAGCGTTTTCAAAATACTCTAGCAGTATACATGTACTTCTACCACGACCTCTAAGTAATGACCCTCGATTCATTCAGTGCATTTACCGTTACAGTCGCGCCTCAAAGCGTTTTGTGGAAGTATAGTTTCACATCATTGGATGACTATAGTGCAGTTCAGCATTTGCATGTGATACATTTATACATAGTGTAGATAAACATTCTTGAATTGTAAGCATAATACGGTGACACTTCATAGGGTCAGTTTAGCAAAATTTCGAGCGTAAAATTGCGATTTTTTACTTACCCATCGGTTTAACCATGTGTTTTGGGTGCTCAAAAGAACCGTCTCACAAAGACGGTTCTTTTGAGTACCCACAACATATGTTTTGGTTGAGAAATAAAAATTTAAAAAATCAGTTACGCAAACTGATCTGGGGACGTGAGGTGTACTCATGAGGAGGGAATAGTGATCGACTTGAGATCGAAGGGTCGCTGGTTTGAGCCTCAATGGAGACCCTGTTTTTTGCTCTTGAGCAAGCCACTTAGTACTGGTTCAACCCGGGAAACGTCCCGACATGACTGAAAGCATCGACACAAACACAAACAAAAATAATGTACTCATACAGTGCATTTCAACATTCGCACAGCTCATCACTGTAGTAGCAGCATGTAGTGTATGGAACAGTTCAACATTTGAATGTGGTATTATTAATCTATTAGGTCACTGTAAAGGCGGCGTCTCATGAATGCGTAATTAGGACTGGCCTACATTAGTACCTTAAGCATAGGTAAAAGCTGAAAATCAGGCATGGTTTTATTCGAAAGTAACTGTATCATCTGGTGCCATAACACCTCAGTAAAGGCGCAAAACATATGATTTCACCCTTTTAATCACCTGCAAAATAAATGCACCCTATAATGTCTGTTTATTGGTTAACGTAAGTACTGAGGCAACCAGTGTGGACACAGATCAGACTGCTTCTCTGGATCTGCACTGTTTGTCAAAGAGGCTTCCAAAACATTTCAACAGACGACAAAAGCAGACATCCTTTGTTGTATTGGCGCTCTAAGGGTTGATAAAATGTGAGTTTCAGTTTATATACGGTCACGATTTTCATGAACTGCACGCACGTCCGCGCAGCTCAAACAACTTATTACATTATTATACTAATCCTAACCAAATTATAAATATTACCTCACCTCCCTTCTTGGGCAGAACCACGCCTAGATATAAATATTAAAGTTGCCGCCGTTACAGTGACCCAATAGCTTAATAATACAATTTAAAGTTTGTATAGTGCAGTTCATTTTTGGCATGCAGGTACCATATTGCACAATTTGAATGAATGAAGTTTATAGTGCAGTTCATCATCTCAATGTGATCAACACTGTAATACATTGTATAGTGTAGTTCGTGTACAGTGCAGTTCAATATTTGAATAAACCAAAAACGCGAGCAGTGCAGTGTTTCAGTGACAGAATGCTTGACTTGAGGTTCACTTATCGAAGGCAATGTGTTGTGTCTTTAAACAAGACACAAAAAGGGACATTAGCAAAGATATATTGGAACTTATGTGAGTATCGACTATGCGATAAGGTTCTGGCTCAATTAGTGAAAACCCAAACATGATGCCACAAATAGCCACATGGGAGCCGCTGTGGTGTAGTAGATAAACCGCTTGCCTTGTAAACCAGGGGTCGCAGGTTCGATTCCCGGCTTCACCAGTCTGTCGGATGAGACTTTAAGCCGTGGCCTCGTCTCCATATGACCTTAGCTGTTGGTGGGACGTTAAACACAAATACAACCAACAAATAGCCACGTTATCAGAGAATGCATTGCTTGTAGCCATTGAGACATTTAAAAAAAATCAGCCCCTTTTCGCGATAACTGGACCATCACACGATGATACTAACCATAAGTTTGAAAGGTTGTTTTTGGCAAATAAATATTTTGATAGTTACAGTAAAACCTGTCGTGAGCGGCCACTCAAAAATAGACAAAACAAAGATCTTACATGTAATGGCAGATGCTAGCTTAATGAAGGTCGAAAGTATTGCAGAAAGCTCCCCTTTGAGCATGCTGCAATACATTCTATCTGCATTAAGCGATTGTAGGTCTTTTAAGAAACAACTTCCTGTCTTCATTTTGAGTGGTCGCTTAAGACAGGTTTCACTACATTTTACGAAGATGTCATGGTCTGATTTCTCGTGATGGAGAGCTCATACACTTTATTTTTGTCGTTCGCCTTTCTAGTAATATTTTAAAGGAGGTAAATACGAGTTTTACTTGGTCGCAAAACCGCGAAAAAATGTTGTTGTTTTTTCTCAGCGAAACGTTTTATATTTCGATGCATAATAACTATGTTTGACATGGAAAATCACATCTGTGGCATTTTACTCAATGATTGTTGAATGCAACATGTGTCCAAGTCGTTAGTCAGCATCGGTTAAGGCGTACGGCAACGTCTGGCGTAAGGAGTTTAACAGGGGCGGATCCAGGATTTCATTACCATTGGATATTTAAAAACGGGGGCGGGGAGGTGGATTCCAGCGAATCCCCTGAACCCCCTGGATCCGCCACTGTTTAATATTTACCTAGAAGTGAACGTTTGTCAAAAATAGTACCGAGTACTGAACTGAACTACAAAACGAAAGTGAGTCAGCCAACTAGATTATTTGAACATTGCTAAACTGTAAACTACCAGCGTAAATATCAGGACTGGTTAAGTACATATAGTTATTCCATGGTGGCTATGGAACCTTTCACTAACGCACTTTTCCTATGGTCTTTGCTCCGAAAAGTCTCACACTAGCACAACCGAGTCACAGCCAGAGTCCCGCGGAAAACACAGACAGAGTCCGGGTTGCACAGATAGCCGATATGGTAAGGCATCGTGATTTAGAACAAAATAATCGAGCCAGTGCATGAGATTTCCAACAATGTGGTATGTGCGACCAGCAAAGCCTCAGATCAGCCTGCGCATACGCGCAGTCTGATCAGAGCCTTTGCTAGTCGCTTGAGTATTCTATGATTGTTAAGCTACAGACTGAACACCATTTGGAGTTTCTAAGCTTGTAAGGAGGCTGCAGAGGCTCGTCCGACTCTTCACATGTCAAAATGCCACATTGTTGGAAATCTCATGCACTGACTCAAATTTAATTTAATAACTTCTAGTCACATGTCTTAGCTTCGGCTTCGCGTCGGGTACAAACGTCAACCTAAGGCCACAACGAACGAACTCGTATTGCACTAACGTATATCTCTGGCGCGTGACTCTCACTGTTCTGTATTGATTTCTGTCTCGTTGGCCTTAAAACTCGCTGTTTCGCTAATCAGGACTTAGTACGTGTGCTGAAAGCTTGTGTGATAAGTAAATATGTCGCTACATTAGACAGGAATATCATATCTATCGCTTTACTATTTAGTTTTTACATACGAATCATCCCCGAGGATTTATTACGTCTAGAGTGGTTTAAACAGAATTGATCCGGATATGTAATGTAAACTACCCTCTGTGTACTTAGAGGGGTGAACTGAGGTAAATGACGATATTGTTAAGCCTTTGTGTACTAATGGATCCTTCCTAAATTAGACTTTGGATGGTCTATAGTCTGTATCGAGGGATTACAGATTAAAAATTACAATTCTCTCTATGAAGCTTGTTCTTGTCTTAGCAAACAGTGTAGAATTTGATGAAATGCCGCGTCATATCAGCTGGGTCTTCAATGATTGCCAAAAGTTACCAGTGTCCAAATTGATCAACATTGAAATAGTGGTGCACTGTACTTACGACGTACCTAAGGGTGCCTGTCACGGTTCGAAATAGTAATGGAAATATGTGTTTGGATCTATAGTCACGGGCACATGTATTTGGGCTATAGTCGCGAAACATGTTTTTGAGTCTATAGTTACGGAAACATGTGTTTGGACCCATGTGTTTGGATCTTAAGTCACGGAAACATGTGTTTGGGTCTATATTCACGGGAAAATATAGTCATGGAAACATGACGTTGGTTTATTATCACGGAAAGGTGTATCACGGAGCCATGCGTTTGGGTCGATAGTCTTGGAAACGTGTGTTAAGGTCTATAGTCACGGAAGCATATTTTGGGGTATATAGTCATGGACGCACCTCCGTCAAAAGTGACATATAGTGAAAATAGGGGCAGCCAGGTTTAGGTATTATTTCCTCATCGCCTTACATACAGTCTGTACAAAAAGAAACGCAAACTATGCATACTCTTTGATAACTAGAGCCCATTTAAAGATAATCATTTTAACTGGCAGGATACTTAGATTGTTATGTATTTTGTCGGTAAATCGAATTATTTTATGTTTCCTGCACTTTCACAACATGTTTTTTGCGTCATGCAAGGATACCCATAAAACAAAAAGTCACAAACACAATATGTGAATACCAGTCCTCATATCCTTTAATATACATACGCCATTTGCCCTTTCACACTTTTGAACGATTGTTTATTATTTTTTAGATGTCCGTCTGATATCGTGACAACGTTTGTGAGTCATTCAGACAAATGGGCACTGTTGGAGTCATCGCCAAAAACATTGTAAAGAAGATAGGCAAGGAATAGCCAAAGAATGGCCAATCTAGCGTTTATCGAATACCCTAATGAACAAAAATCGCTCTCAGCCGCCGCTTACGGTAGGAGAATACTTATGTCCAAAAACACAATTGTATACTGGCCGTAAAAAGTAACGTACCATAGATTAAGGTTAATGGACAAAATTTAAAGGGCTTCAAAAATTTACATTTCATAGAATTAAGAATTGAAATCCATGCATAATAAATGTCATGAACGGAAGAAAATTGCAGGTTATCCAATTGAAAAAAATCGCTTTGATGTCGATGGTATTGCCTTGGAAAATGCTTTTCTTTAAACCGGAAGTTCCTTGAAACGGTTGTAAATTTGAATCACGGATACGTCATAAGAGGAAGAGTGTCATATAGGCTTTCATTAAATTATCACAAAAGGCTCGTCAATTAAGAGAGAAAAGGCGAAATAGCGTTTTTTTTAAAATCACTTGTGTTTTTTTTTAGAAAATGGGTTTATTTAAGATCCCTGTAAAGCCTCCAATTTCGTAAAATTTAAACTATTTGCTGCTTTTCGTATTTGTTAGGTCAAGAAAAACACATTCAAAGTGAAATTTTACAAAACAGGTCTATTTAGGAACTTTCTGGGGTAAAAGTCATGATTTCAGATTTTCAATCCCAAAAAAGGAATTCAAAGTCACGTCTTTGACGAAACTCTGTTGTAAAGGTCTTTATTAAAGGACTAAGCCACTGCTATAAAATCATTTTGAAAATCAATAATTTTTACCTCCCCAAAAAATCATTTAAAAGTTTGCGTTTCTTTTTGTAGTGACTGTATTATCCCATTGCAGCCTGGCATCTTTTTTGTGGGACATAGGCAAAAATGCCCAGATCAGACGCCGCAAAACTTTGCTTACATAATGTTCTATTAAAACTTGAATAGAAATGTGAAATACCACCCAACAACCCTTAAAACAGAAATGGACTGGTCCAATTGATAAGAGTGGGAAATTCCATTCAGCTTAAATGGGTTAACATCGGCGTATTTTGTCATCATTATGCGACACTTGAACGTTACCGTGATACTTTGGATTATAGTGTTGATTATCCCTGTAGAAACATCTTAGATATATTTTTCGCGGTTTTTAAGACATGTCAAGATAACCTAAATATCACCAATACTACGTAAAGGGAAAGTTTTTTCAAGGTCAGATAATTAATCATTTAAAAATGTGATTTTTAAAAAAAAAAAAAAAAATATATATATATATATTTGCTTGGGTTCAATCCATATATATATATATATGTATGGATTGAACCCAAGCAAATTCTTTGCCGGCCAGTGCCTTCTGCGGTTTGGACCCAGATCAGGCCCGACGTTTACCAATCAGTCTTCTCTGGATAAAATGCACAGCAGTGGTTAATACTATTGCATATTCAGCTGGACCAAGGTAACTTAAACGAACACTCCTATAATACAAATAATAACACGGGGAAACAGGTAAAAATGTGATGACGCAAGTCTTACATCACTAAGTCAGCAGCTTCAAACAGCGAAAAAAAGGTTTAAATGAGGTCAGAGTCCCAGTTTGCGACCCACATGTATATAGATCTATCGGAATAATAGATAACCTACAGATCTGGGAAATTCATCAAAGTTTATGAAGAATGCTATTTCATAAGCTAGAAAGCCATTCTTTTATAATACACATGCATGCACATGTATCGAGTTCGGTCTATGAGCCTAAACATTATTCTTGAACCTTCATCTACATCCCAACTTTGATTGTGCGAGCTGCGAAAGCTCTGGTTAGACAATCCAGCCTGCTCAGCTACAAAGACTATCTAGACTATTAAAATTTTGAATGTGGCGGAACTAGACTGGCTGCATTTTAAACAGAGCCATCAGATTTAGACTTGCTACACGTACATGATATGACACATTGATGAAAATTGTTTTAAGGACTGGAGCCAGTCTATTGCGGAACGAATATATGCAGCTAATTTACCGTACTTACAAATGACAGAGGTGTTGAGCAGGCTATACGTATGCACAGGCTGATATGTGTCTTGTTGTTTGCATTCTAGATAAGATAAAAGAAAACAGTACTAACGTCATACATTTCGTTTACTCGTAGACAAGTTCAAAGTCAAAGGAACATTCACTTCCAATGTTTATGATAATGTGTGCTACAAAACTGGACGTTTCTTATTGCGTACTTGTACCGTATATATTGGGTGTCGACAGCCATCGAGTCTCAGCCAATACAGCCGAGCTGACCGCATGGTTTTAAGGAGTTGGACTGTGCATATGCGCTATTCAGTGAGAATACGGCAAATCTGTCACGCCTTGCTTTATTTCATCATTTTTCTGTTAATTAGTCTGGCGTATTCATGAATGCGCATACATACGAAATAAGCATGTTCTTTGCTTGTTTGTTCGTCTTATGTCTCTTACAGATAGAAGAGATGCTTAGTGACTTTTCACTTCAAATAATGATGCAAAAGGTCCCCTTTGGCATAGAAGTACCTTAGGACCACAGAAAAAGAAATATCCAAAGACACAAGCTGTATCTCAAAATTCAAGATGGCCGCCGTCGGCCATATTGGAAAACAGGGCCGACCCATTGCCCAGAGACTTTTTTGTCATATATACTACATGTATCATTATACATGTTTTCTACTTAATTTGGGCTTACTGAACCCATTTCTGACATCATTTAAGAGGCAGGCTGCTCTGCGCTAAGAGCATTTATACTATCGACAGTAATAGATAGAAACGGCCCTATACTTGAATCAATCTGTGCAAAGTCGCAGTCTGCCCAACCGTTCTTCAGACATGTACTTTCTGAAGCGACCCGTACTTTTTCAATGTTAGTTAATGAAATTGGTACTTCGATTATCCCCCCCCCCCATGTTCTCAGTTTACTCTCGTGTGAGTCTGGTGTATTCTCATGCTTCATGTACTGATGTATGGCTGTCATATCTTATTGTTGTTTTTAAATGCATTGTAGAGCTCATACCATGGCTCTACATGTTCAATGACACGCCTTAGCAGGGCGATTTGAATTTGATACCGCTTGAATAAATACCTCGCGGCTTTAAAAATAATTTAATTGCATGTAGGAGGATCCGTATTAAGAATTAATTAACACGAAAACATGATACCTTTGGATAAGCATCGCAATAGTTGCCAACTTGGGATAAGCATCGCAATTCTCTGACGATCATATAATTATATTTGGGCCCCCAGGGGTTTTGGAGATCTGGGCTGAACTGCTATTTATTTTAAGGGAGCTGGGGAGCACTGGTAATTATTTTAGGGGAGCTAGGGAGCAAGCTCATAATTTTGGGGATATAGGGAGCCTTGCCCAAAAGCAAAAAAAAATAAATAAGGAAAAGCCTCCATTTTTTTTTTTTTAATTTCTTCTGCTTCTGGGCCCCCAGACCCCCACCCCACCCCTGCTAAATTTTAAATGTATTTATTTTCGTACTAACATGCTTATGAAGATTGATCTGAGAGAGAAATATGGCAATTAAGTTTTCTTGTTGATTTTTTTCCTTAAAATTGTTGATTTTTAGGTTGGTAATAACATACTTTGGGACGCCCCAGATTGCACCAGATCACACCATTTTTGTCAAAAATTTTCCGGGGGAGCATACCCCCGGAACCCCCCTAGCAACAGTGTGACTACACAATGTTACGGGGCCAACTGCACACTTACTATATTATTATCTTTTCAGGTGATTAGCGTGTTTTAAAGGATTTTTTGAACAATGCTTATAATCAGATATATACTTATTTGTTTTAACTAAAGTTTAACAAGCATATAGGCACTAATAAGCAATTGTAGAAAATACTTTTTATAATTAGCTAATTGCTTTCACTAAAGAGTCTAGAAAAATCTAGTTTAAGCTGTTGGTTAAAACCAGCCCCTGTTCCCAAAAAGAAAAACGAATGGTATGTCTCTAAACCTCCAAGCTTACTCTACCAGGTACAGCAACAATATTTTAATTAATGATGGCCTCATATAATGCATTTCATTGAAATTAATTATATGTCATGCATTCCATGGCTTTTATATGTCATGTATTCCATTGCAAAGACTTTGAGGGAGATGAGGACATTATTTGCAGGCAGACGGGAAGATCAATGCATTATTTTCAGGGATCAAGGGAGCACAGACCCCCCTGGGGGGATCTTATTTTGTTTTGCCATTTTTGCCCTTGGTTACTCATGCAAGGCCATGTAACTGCACCTAAGACACGAAAACGACACCATCAAACCTGCTCCATAAATACACCTAACAATAATTGGTACATGTCTCAGGTACTCCTTTCAGAATCCAAGTTGCAGCTTAACCCTTTACTCCATAATAACGCCTTTTGGCGCCTTTGAAATGTCATGTATTTGAAAATATCATGGAAAGAGAAAATGCTCCATTTTCCATATTTTCAAAAGTATTTATAACTTAATGTCGAAAAATAGAAAATGATGCCATGATCTTAAAAAAACTATGGAGTATATTTCCACAAAACGCTTTGAGGCGTGACTGTACACGTAATGGTAAATGCATTGAATGACTCAGAGGTCGTGGTACATGTAGAAGTATAAAGGGTTAATCACTTCTCATTGACATACATCTTTTATTTTATCATGATAGCCATTTTGTCCAAAGCCATGCGGATAGCTCGTGATGTATGATAAAAACCATCAACAAGCAAAGACTCCGATCAGTCAGGACATCCTCGCTGTGCACATGAACAGGCTTTGGTTTCTAAGCTCTCCATAGAGTGCACAGAGACGACTTGTTAGTCACGACACAATAGCAAAGGCGCTGAGCAGACTGCGCGGATGCGCAGGCTGATCTTCGCCTTTGTTGTTCGCATGCAACAAAATCAGGTTCAACCGCACGTCATTTGCCATAAATAGTTTAATAGAGAGTGATTGTTAGAATAGCGCAATATCATTGTGTTAAGATCTGTAATATAATTCTTTTGAGTAAAATTGCTTCCTCGAAGAAAATTGATACTTTTATTATTTTTCTATCAGTTCAAAGTCACGTTCTCTGATTATTAATACCTAGCATGCTGGGCAATCATTTTCGCGTGCTTTTTGTCATTTGCTGTTTTTGTTTTGTTTAAAAATCCGTTTTTGTTTTGTTAAAAAATCCATTGTTTCAAAACCTTTTTGGCATATCATCAGGGTGTCAAACAGTTTCGACACAGACCAGACCATATCGTCGGGCCTTGTCTGTGTCCAAGCTGTTGCAGATCGTGTGCAGGGAATTAAATAGCTTCTTTGGTCATTGTATAATGTGAGCCCGCCTCGAGAAATCCTGTTTGCAGGGATGGCGTCCTTGTTGTACTCAAAGCTTTCTTCTAAGCTACAACGACTACATATAGCTAAGACCTTGAACGTTTGGATATAAAACTCTTTCCAAAGGCGCTGTCCAGACTGCGCGAATACGCAGGCTGATCGGCGCCTAAGTCTTTTCACAGTCAACACAATTTGGGTTTCTCGCGACGAAGTCTAATATTTATAGCAAAGCTCCTAAGGGCTTCGAACTCCGTAGTTCAGTCCGAACATCTATATCAAGTGCGTCACACTAGAATCGGGCAAATCACACAGGGTTACCCGATGCGGATGGAAGAAAATAAATTGGGTCAGTATTGCCAATGAAATGCCAACGTAAAGTATTTGAAAATGCAAAATTAATGTTACTATCCATTTGTGACCCGTGAGAATGCGCCACCATTCGGTTGTTTTCACAAAACGCGAACCATCAATGCAAGACGCAATATTAACTTCTCAGTATATTAAGTGTACATCAAGTTTCCTTTGAAAGTATCTAACTTAACATACCTCTAGATAAGAGCGCGTAAATTAAAAATCATTTTCTTATTTTTCAACCAAAACATATGTTGTGGGTAATGAGACGGTTCTTTTGAGCTCCCAAAACAAATGTTAAAACCGATGGACAATTTTACGCTCAGGAGGCGTTCCTCTGTACCTCAAAATGTAATTTCATTTTCTAATGTCTCTAGCTCTGTAATGAGACTGAAACGTATCAATTGAACTGAAACTGCTACTTACGATCCGTACGTGGCTATATTAAAAAGCAAACTAAATAATACGTTTATTCTGTTAGATCTCATAATAACATCTTTCAAAGCCTAGTTTTCAATATGGTTCAAACTTTAGTCGACAATTCAAGGCGACATGTTGATTGAAAACAACGACACTGACCTATACATGTAACTGTGACAACGCCAATTTAGCAGTTTGTCATCTCAAGTAGATTTGTTAAAATGTTTAAACCTTTTATACCAAAGGGGTGGCAGCTCAGCTCCTTCTACCCCTTTTGGTGTTTCATTTACACTTTTACTTATTGTCACACTGTTTATCGATCTAGGTCTAATAATTGGTTATCAAACTCAGCTTATCGTCTGCTGCTGTCTTTTGGAAGCCAAATTTAGATATATTTTTTTTTTTCTCTTTTCAGATGTATAACATTGGTTACAATGAGAAGAAAGAGAGAAATATACAGGCCTGGTTGGCGGCACAGGGACCAAGTCATAATGAGAGGTAGGGAACCAGTGTATGTCGTGACATCTGCTGATAACATTTACAAAAAGTTATGACACTGATCAGGCCCGACAGAAAATCGGGGCTGATCTGGATCCAAACTGTTTGACAAGCTGATGGTATTTCTGAGAGTAAAATCAGCAGATGACAAATCATGCAAATTTACCCAGCATGCAAAGAGCTGACGCTCTGCATGCTGGGTAACTTGTCATACTTTAGTTGTTGTCTGCTGACTTTTTTTCATATTTAACTTTTCAGGAACACTGTCAAAGTGTCAAACGGTTCGGATCCAGATCAGGACCGACGTTATGTCAGTCCTGATCTGGGTCCAAACTGTTTGCATAGGTTATCAGCAGACGACAAAAGTCACCGAATTTAAACAGATTTTTAGAGCATGAAATGCGGAAATTATTCGAGCATATGGCGGGCATCCCCCTTTTTAAAAGTTGAAAAATGTTCATGACTGATCAAATAATTCATGCCCAGTCCATAAAACAACGATGCTTATCGCAGCCTTGTTAAGACATTCGTAAGACATGCATACGCAGCTGTCCATTGGGACAACACGTCTACGTGGTGGCTTGGGTCATACCGTGATTCCAAAAGCTGAATCCTCGATTAGCGAAGGCTCTGGTGAGACTGCGTATGCATTTGAGTTATGTCTGATCTTTTGGAACTTTTAAGCCCTCCAGTAAAATATTTTACTGACCGTTCCAAGGCGCCGTTCCAAGGCGGTACTTCTTTTGTGGATCTTATATGGGTTTTTTTCTGTCTTGTGTTTGCTATGCCTTTGTGCGCGCGTCTGTTTATATGTGCCTTGTGGTCACCTGCTGGGAAAGGGCTGACCTCTTGGCTCTCGTTTGTGGTGTCTAACTGTGAGTTTGTCACTTTTCCATATGTATCCTGGGTCAGTTGTGGCACTTGATTGTATCGATTCCTATTCTTTGCACCCTTACTTACTTTGCAAAGATGTGTCCGAACTTATGACACAAAATACTTATGTGACAGTCTCTTTTTCTGTGTTTCTAAAATTACTTCACCTATGTAGAGATATAAAAGAATTGATGACTTGTGCAACACTTCCTAGCTTGAAAATTTATCATAAAATCGTTGAAACTGAAAGGCAAAGAAAATGTCAAAAATCACCCTTGCAGAAAGTATACGTTATCAAAAACCACCCCTTGCAGAAATATATTTTATCTGTGAAAAACGTAGTTTTGAAGATTTTCAGATGCATGTATATATCAACAAAGCAAGTAAACGCTGTGAAATGTAATAGTAAAATATAGCAGTTGTAACCCATATAAGCATAGCGTACTTCTTGTGGGACATATGTAAACAGTGCAGACCCAGATCAGACGTCACAGAACGCGGTGTCTGATCAGGGTCTCCACTGTTTGCTAACAGAATGTGCTTTTAAAATTTGAATGAAAACGAAAAATATCACCAACTTGAAAACAGCTAAGTTAAACTATAGCAACCCTTAAACGGAAAATATCTAGTCCAATGAATAAGGGTTGATTTAATGGGTTAATATTTTTTTTTATCATTTTCAGACAATGGGTAGAGATCTCTGACGACGAAGAATCAATGTCACAGATGCCGTCAGTGTTCCAAGGGGTTGGCTCCAAGGCTCAACAGACGCCACCCTTAGACCTTTCAGTGTTCGAAAAAGGCCCGAGACAGGCAGAAAGCCCGCTCGATCTCTCCGTTAAAACACGAAAACGTTGCGCTGACTCTACAGATATTGAAGAGCTACAACGGCGAAGAGGTGTTAGCCAAGGTGGTTCTCTGGCGAAGCGCTTGTGCATGCCACAGGCAGGAGACCAGAGGCGTATGTCAAACTATCCGTACGAGACTAAGATGTCCAATGAAGGATTTGTGACTTCAATGCCGCAGGCAAAACAAAGTGGATCAAAATATCAGTATCTACCAGCGAATCCATCACCTCTTGCGCAGTCTAGTCAGCATCAGATGGGCCACAGTTATCAAAGTGTTCAGGGATATTCCAGCCATGGCGGCATTGTGCCTGCGGGTCAGGCCCGGCAGAGCCAGCTGGGGCATTACCACGCATCCAGATCTCGCCCTATGGACGGCATGCGATCTTATGATTCCAATCAAATTCCTAAACGATCTCCAAACACTGTTTCAAGTACACTTGTTGGTAATAGACGTGCATCAGATGAACTTAAGCTTCAGAAATCTGAGACGACCGCGTTACAAGGATTTTACGAGCCTTCTGGCAAACATACATTAACAATGAGCGCATCCAATCCAGAATTCCCTCCCACAAAACGTGATACGCCCGTTGAACCCGTGCTTCTATCCCCGGGTCAAATACACTACCAAGATAGCTTAAAACGGAGTGAGAGTGCACAACAACTGAATCCAAGTATACAAAATGCTTCTTATCCCGGTCTCCAAGGGCGTCAGGTTGTAATAAGTCATGATTCTAGAAGATTGGTGCACCAGCAGCAGCAACAAAAGCAGATGGTACAGCAAAGAAAGCATATTCAACAGACTGGTGTAGATCACCGCAGTCCTACGAGTGTTGATGCCTCAGATAAGGGGCATACATTTGGCCATGGACATGGCCAAATGTATGGCCCCTATCTGACGCATCAAGCTCAGGCTGTTCAGAAAGCTGTTGAGCGTGAACGGATGTCGCAGATGATAGTGGCCAATAATCTAAATCTAATGAGTGGATTGATTCAAGTGGAAAACTCCCAGAAGCATATCGCCCTCGCCCCTGAGTCATTAGTTTCCTCAAATTCGCTAATGTACCAACAACAAGCACTGGCAGACAGAAACATTTCAGAACTAAGGCCAAACCAGCCATCTAATATTACTGAAAGGGATAGAAACTATGGACAAAGTTCTTATCCTGGTCAAAAGGTTCCAAATGTGTCAGTAACGGATACTAGTTTTGTAATGCGACAGCCATATGGTAAAGCAGAACAGAATGAATACACTGGATATGGTAGCTCTAAAGTAGTTAGTCAGAACATGAGAACGAATGTACTTAGAGACGTTATAAGTCCAGCTTCTAGTCATATAAATGCAAGTCCTGTAGCAATGAGACAAGACTCTAGGCATGAGGTTCAGAGAAATATTCACACACATCCTAGTCAAAGTGTTATTCAGAGACAAGGTGGCCATATAGATCCCCGTCATATTCAAGATAGGAATTCAGTCTTAAGTAGTTCAGGTCACACATATCAAAATACACTGTTTGATAGAATCACGAGTGACAAACCTATGTCTTTTTCCAATACACATAATCCAAGGTATAACATAGATCACAAAGACGTTCGACATGTAAGCAGCTCAAAAGATCAGTCATATATTGCTAAAATGCCAAGTCAAAGTCAAGAGACACACCCACCTCGATCACGGCAACTTGCTTTTCATACGAGCAGAGGTCGTGAAATCTCATTAGTTGGAGACAATCAAGAAGCATTGCAAGGGCGAAAAGATATACCGGATTCCAACATTCATTATGATTCTACTGAGAGACAGTTATCACGGCAACATAGACCGCCATATACTCAACAGCTACCACAAAACAATATACCACAAGGAAGCCGTAATGTTACTGTGTCTCGCAGATCATCTGTTTCTAGTCAAAGTTCAAGAAAAGGCATATCACATGAATACTCCGAACATGGAAAACGTGACTTGCCCCAGTCTAGTTCGGTTCGTAATAAGCCGTCTGTGCCAGAGACGCAATCAAATGCTAATTTAAAAACTAGTGTTGTGGACGAAACAACTGTTAGGCTTGCGGCAGAAATGGTGCTACCAATGGCAAAGAAATATGGAATGGAAAGGTCAATCACTAAAGGAACTAGTGGATTACAAAAAGAGCAGAAGGGAATGGATTTTATAAGTGCGTTGTTGATAGAAGAACTTAAGAGAGATAGTGAGCCTCCTGAAGACTGTTTTAAAAATAGGTCTCTGTTACAGGAAATTGATCGATCAGCTAATTCTTCTCCATTCAAGCCAGAAAAGCAAGAGTCTGAATCGAATGATATTAAGGCAGATATATCAAAGGATGATAATGGTGAATTTAAAAATCCCAACACACCTGTACCTGTAGTGTCAAACACAGATTCCACTTCTTATGCATTACCATTACAAATTGCTATTCCTGGAAATAAATCTGCCCAAAGATCAAGTGTGATATCTAGTGCTCAAATAGATAAAGCTCCCAAGGTATGGTCTAGAAAACACATGATTCTTAGTGCATTCAAACACGACGAAGATCTCAAAAACACTGTAAATATTGATAAAAATGAAAAGATTCCGGTTGAAAGTGCTAAATATGTTTCTAAGAAAGGAACTGAAAGAACTCAGAATGAGAGTCTAAGTGTATGTCCCCCTTCTCCCAAAATGCCAATTCTAAGTCCACAAGAAAAGAATCGAATAATCCCGATGGTGTCTCCTGCAACTGGGGATCCGCCAAACCTAGTTGATAATAATACTACCAATGCTCAAGGTAACTTAGAACAAACACCCACGAAAGAGATTAAAAGTTTAGAACAACATTTACATAAACTGATATCTGATGCTGTAAAAAGTCAAGGTAGTTTTGACAAAGAGAAAGTTTGTGAAACAGTGTATAGGTTAACGTCTCAACCACAGCCTCACAAACCGTTCATTACGAGACAGTTGTCAACAAGTAAAAACATTCCGGTTGCAAATGTCGCGCCGTTTGTGCATGGCAAATTTGCGTCAAATGAGTTCAAAATGGCTGAAACCAGTGAAAGCTCAATGGAACAGAAACCTGAATCGGATGCTTACAAAGTCGATACTGAAACGTTTGATGAGGAAAAGAAATCTCATGAAGCGAATATTGTTGATGATCTAGACAGATCCACATCTTTGGGAAAGTATTCAAGTTTTGAATCGCCTAATCATCCAGATGCTGTGTGTAATTTTGTAAACGTTGAGAGCGAAAATAGATTTAAAGTATCAGATATAGACTTGGATAATTCAAATTCGAACTTGTCTTTTCAAACTCAGAGTTTTGGAAATCTGTTTGATGAGGATTCTAACGCTTCAAGAATGTCTCCTAGTACGAAAAAGCTTATGCTTCATAGACATCAGTCCAGTAAAGGGGCTGATGATTTTAATGATGATGATGATGATTCATTCGGATTTCTTTCTAATCTCCCTAAAGTGTCAACAAGTCCCAAACAGGAAGTACGAAATGTGTTCGGTTCATTCGAGGAGATTCTATCAGAAAATCGGATTACCTCGGATGGAGAAGATAAACTAGAGTCAGATGAAGAGGAAGAATCCCGTCTATCAGATTTGAAGGTAAGAAACCATTCACTCGTGAGGGAAAGTTTTCAGAATATACTCCGGGGAATTCTCAATATAAGCCAGTTCCTGAGACTAGGGATCAAACTTAGCACTTGCTAACTTGCTAAATGCTAGTAGTTTTAGTAGAAATTGCCATCACTTGCTATTCTTAGCATTTGGAAACAAGTCGCTTTCATGTGAATTAAATTATGCAACACAGCATACGTTGTGGCAAACAGTGTAGATCCTGATCAGCCAGCTTCTTCAGTAGCTGGCTGATCTGGATCCACAATGTTAGCAAGGAAGCCTGAATATAGGTTCAGAAAGCTGAAAATGCTAAATTCAGGTTTTGTCTATCAATTAATGTTGTGTACGTAATTTGCAATGTTACTAAAAATAGTTCTGACATTCTCAGTGAAAAAGCAAGTTGATCAGCATCTTTAGCAAGTGAGAAAAATAGTCACTCGCTATTTTAGCAAGTGGTAAAGAATCTAAAATTTGTTCCCTAGAGATGTTGGTACTTATAGCATAGTCTCGACATAGCCTTTGCTACTGGCACAAAAAGTAGGGACGCAGATGAAGGCTCAGGTTAAACCCACTAAATAGCTATGCTAGCATGTTTAAGGATGACTAGGCATATGCGATGTATACCAAAATCTCATGAACTGGCTCATATATGGACCTTGACGCGACAAAACCTGTCTTCAGGGTTTTCGAGAAAATGAGGTTCAAATCAGCCTGTTCAGCTACAGAGACTTGATAGAAAATGAAATTGTGCGCGTAGCAAGTCTTAGATATGTTACTTTCCAATAAGTGAGTAACACAGGCACGCTCAGACTGCGTGGATGCGCTGGCTGGTCTCTGCGTTTGCTGTTCTCAAACCCCGACGACAGGTTTTCTTATAATATTACTTGTTACCCAGACAACAAACATGTTTTTGTTGATTGTACAGCGTCCAAAAATAGAATTCGCACTGTACTTGTTGTGTTGGAAGCTGGTGTTGACATGTACTAAACCGTTTTAGCATATGGAAATGAAGGCTGAATCATAGTTGTAGCTGTGTACAAACAAGACATATCTTTAAAAGAGAAATGCGACGAAGTTTAAATGGATAAGTGTTTTAGCTTACCTGAACTAAAGGCTCATTGATGAGCTAATTGTAATACATGTAGTATATAAATGAATCCGGCATCCGTCGTCCGTTCGTTAACATGTTCTAACATTTCTGAAACCACTTGGCCAGTGCAACTCAAATTCCATGTGAAGACACCTTTAGACGGCGGAACGAACTGGTATTCAAATGGTCCTGGTCACATGACCAAGATGTCCACCACACACATAATTATATAGTAAGAAGATTTTTTTTTATAAACTTCTCCAGAACCTGGAGGCTGATGACCTCGGGACTTGGTGTGTTGCTTTGGGGATGTGGCACGTACCACGTTTGTTCAAATGATAATCCCAAGGTTGTACAAATGATGATCTTAGATTGACCTTAGCCTGCTTAATGTCAAGGTCAAATTTGCTTCCTTGTGCATTTAAATGCTGGGGGATTGAAAAGTTGAATTTCTGAAAACTGTTGAAGCTCAAGTATTTATACTCACTAGATATGTTTCAAATAACGAGGCAATAACTATACATAAGTCCGAAAGATCAAGATTGACCTTTGACCTTTCAGCTAGGTCGCTCATCTTGAATTCTCATCAATATATTAAACCCTATAATTTCCCACAGCAATGATTTGGCCAATTGAACTCAAATTTCATATACTGACCTACACTTCCAATGTAAAATGTTTATTGAATTAGAAATTATCGAACTGTTCAAAGGTAATTAAAAGATGAACCAGTGCCTGAAATTTCCAACAATGTGGCATTTTGACATGTGTAGACTCGGACGAGCCTCTGCAGCCTCCCTATTAGCTTAGAATCTTCAAACACTGTTCGGTCAGTAGCTTAACAATCATAGAATACTCCAGTGACAAGCAAAGGCTCTGATCAGACTGCGCGTATGCGCAGGCTGATCTGAGGCTTTGCTGGTCGCACATACCACATTGTTGGAAATCTCATGCACTGGCTCAAATTGAATGATTGACTGGAGCATTAACTGCTTTCATACATGTTCTCACAAATGAATGTACTGTCCTGTGGTAAAATTGTGTTACAATGGTTGAAATAATATATGAAATACTTAAGGTTCAGTCCGATTTTGCATTAGATGGGTGGTCAAGATATAATATTGCGTTGGATTTGGGGAAAGGAAATTTATAAAAATGGTTTTGCATTTTGTCAGATGACCAAGATGACCGCCACGCCCATATATCGTAAAACCCTCCAAAAATCCTCTTCTCCAAACGGAGGGCTGATGACCATGCGATTTCAGATGTGGGTCCACCAAGTTTGTTCAGGTTGACTTTGACCTACTTTATGACAAGGTCAAATTTGTTTCCCAATGCATTGTAAGTGAAATAATCGTAAAGATTGATTTTTTCATTTACTTTTGAAGCCAAAGTCATCATACTTACTAGATATGGTTATATATTACTGTAGATAAGTACCTAAAGTCAATGTTGACATTTGACCTTTCATCAAAATTCGCTCATATGGGACTGCCATCAATATATTTAAACATATTTTTTTCAGAAGCCATAATGACAATTGAACTCAAATTCCATATCGAGCACACAATAGGGCAGACAATGTAAATTAACTATGTGGTCTAGGTCACATGACAAAATGGCTGCCATGCCCATATATGGTAAAAACACTTCAAAAATCTTCTTTTCCAAAGAGCCTGAACTTTGATGTGTAGCATTGTGAATGTGGGATCTACACTGTATGGTTGACTTGTGACTCTAGGTTGACCTCGATCTATTTTATGACAAAATGCGCCGATCCAGAGTGGGGGACAGGGGGTCCACCCCCCCCCCCCCCCCACACACACACACAAACACACACACACTGAAAATTCACAAAAATATAGGGTTTCGTAGCACTACTTTTCGTATCCCCTGAAAATCACAAAGCTACCAAGCCAGCAATTAATGTTGGGCCATCAATGGCACGCAAGGGAAACGCCATTTCAATGGCGTTTCGCTGGTGGGCCAATGATGTCCCGCTCATAGTGGTATTTAGATCCTCTCTCCATCATCAACTAAAAAAAAATTGTCAAAACTCTGATTGAACTTTTTGACACCGTGCATGGACAAAGTCAAATGAATTTCTGGGGGTATTTATATGAGAATAGCCTTGAAAACATGCTTATGATACTAACTTGTTTTGTGAATTTAACCTAATAAGACAACAAAGGTATGACTGACCTTTCAGACACGGTAGCATTTATTGGATTGCAAAATTAGAGAGCCATTTTAAGCCGAATTCCATATGGAGCAATCTGTGGATTAGAGTTTCTTAATATGACTATATTGTCCGTGTCACATGATCAAAATGTATTCCATGCAATGCTAAGTAAAAAGTAATCAAATGCATTTGTCTCCGGAAATAATAGACCAATCACCTATGCTTTTTGTATGTAACAGGGATATTGGCCCAACAAAGATTGTTCAAATTATGATACTACTGGGTTGATCTTGACATTGTAAAACCTTATATGAAGGTCTTCTTTATGCTTATGATTCCGTATCAGGGGAGCGCTTCAGGACCTTATGGTACTCTTGTTAAATATTTGATTCTAAACACATGCTGTCACTCACCAGATACTCCACATTATCTGTCTGAAATGCACGAATGAGATGGGGAAGGTGGTTTGTCACAGAGAGTTTGCTGCAAGTTGCTACTACCTTTTATGCCGCCCCTATCAGCTTAGCACGACATATCTCGTAATGCGCAAGATATAAACTGATTAGATGTTGGTGATATTAAAAGAGGATCTTACATGGGTGCTCATGTTTAATGAATTTATTAAACGAGTTGGGGAAAAGAGATAAAATGCGAGGCTTGCCGAGCATTTATCTCTTTTTCGCAACGAGTTTAATAAATTCAACAATACAAGGGCACGAATGTTAGATTCTATTTATCATATGACATTAAGATTACTTTGAAATCTCATTTTTGCCGTAAAAGCGTTATAATTTTGTCATTATGTACGCAACGTTGTTATGGACGTCATGCCATTTCCCGAAAATCGATAAACCACTAGTGGTTTACAGATTTTATTGCATGGCGTTATTTCACTCCCAGACGCGGCGTCATATGATAAATAACAAAAAACATGGGTGTCCACCCGTACGAGTAATAATCCACGAGCTAAAGTTCGTAGATTATCTCCACGTACAGGCGGACAAACTATATTGTAACTAAAAGTTAATATGTTCTTTATAAATAAAAATGCCCATTTTGAAGGCTCTTTCAAAATGTTATGAACATTATTTCAGTTGGATAGTAACACCGGATACGATGGAGATGATGAGGGAAAGAAGGATAAACACGTGAAAGGAAAGACGAAACAATCAAATACTCGACAGAAGGTAGGCAAGCGAGTGACTTCATGGGATTTTAGTTGACAGTAAAGCTGTTGCAGCTGAGCATAAGCTAGACTGGTTCCAGTCTGAAACATTGTTATGATTTGAAAAAGTATCAATATAAATTTTCAATCAAAATGAAATTTCTTCTTTTATCAACAAATTCTGGCCTCTTCTCGTCAGATGGTTCTTAAAACAGAGCGTCCAGAATAAGAATAGATACACGTTTATAAAATCAGTGGCGGATCCAGAGGGGGTTCAGGTGGTTTGCCCGAAACCCCTCTCCGCCCCCGTTTTTAAAGTTCATATGAAAATGAAATAATTTGGTCTCGGTGAGACCAAAATATTTCATTTTCATGGGATATTTAAGAAAAAAGAAGATAAAATCAGCAAAGTGAACCCCCACACCTTTATACATATAAACCCTCTTTCCAGAACCATACTTTTACCTAATACATACTTTTTTTTCGACACTATATGTGTTTTAAATCAACCAAAAGCATACCGCGCCCCTATGTCCAGAACCTGATGAAATGGACTTGCACTTGGAAACATTTTAAGGACTTGAGCCAGTCTAAGCATATACTTACATTCTTAATTAAACAACTTGAGGTCATTATTTCCCCATTGATATATACTTAACATTTCTACCTGTTATTATTGCAATTATTCTTTGAATCAATACAATCGAACGGACCATAGCTTTTAAAGCCGTTGAAAGGTTACATTCAGATCGGTGACAGTTCAGTTTCCACCAAATTTGGTGTTAAGTTGCATTTATGTTTATAGTGCACATATTCAATATGTATAACGTAATTGTTTAACCCTTTGCCTCATAGAGACGCCTTTTACCACTTTTGCAAACAGAGCAGACCCACATCAGGCAGCTCTTATAAGAGCTGTCTGATCAGGGTCTACTTTGTTTATGGAAATATGATAAGATATGATTCTAAACCTGGCCCGGTCCCATACTTTCGTGGAGATTGATCATGATAATTTCTACGGCCATTTTCCTGATAGCTACAAGTGAAATTTTGTGCACGAAGTACTGGTTAACTTGCCCAGGAAAAAAATGCGGTTAGGTGAACTGACCGTCCCGACATGACCATAGCTGTTGACTGGGATGTTAAGCATCAAATCAGCAAAACGAGGGACCATGCAAGTAAGAAATTCTAGCGATAAGGCGTATATTTTCCCTAGTTGACATGATTACAAACACCATATTTTCAAATTGCCCGAATGTTTTTTTTAAAATTGGTGTAGACAGCATTATATGATACAAAATACGTTTCAAAGCGATTCACCCTTTACAATACCGTGAAAACGTGCACTTTTTACTCTCACCCCTCATTTTACGTCTTTATACTGGATGCAGTTTAGACCAGACTTTAAGTAAAAGCTTTGCTAGTTTTAAAAAAGTAAAAGTGCAAAAATGTCAAGGATAGGAGTGCTCTTCATTTCCCAAACCTTACTGTATTCATTCTGCGCATGCGTACGAAATACGCCTAAAATTGTGACGTTTGTCATTGAAAAGATGAAACGTGTGTCTTTCAGTTTATTTTTAGATGCCCCCCCCCCCCTAGACCCAAGATGCCCCTTGGACAACGACATGTCGCTATAAACATTTACAACATATGTAAAGAGCATTTTGTTTCTAGGGGGAAAAGCATCTAAAAACAAACTTTCTCATAGTTCATATAGAGCATCGACCATGACGTCAGTGAGAAAACAATGAGTGAGGTGGGCAGCTGTCAATCATTTTTGTGTCGTTCATGAGGCTATGAACGGTTGCAAAATTCTGAAGATTTATTAAAGGCATGCTTTGAAATGTAAATATAAGACCATAGACCCTTCTGGCTCAGTACTGATAAATACCAAGGAACAACCACAAAACGTTGTGTGTGTAACTTATATAGATCTACATGTATTCAGGAACAATAGGGGTGGCACTTGGTCTAAGTTGGGTAGGATACAGATGCAAAAAAAAAAGTGAATACCTTTGACCCACCTCGGACAAAATACTCAAGTTGTAAAATATGATGTTGTATACATTAATGACAAAGAACGCAAAAAGCAGGTGAATAACCCTCAAGATCATTTTTACACATTCTTTGTTTATATTTGTAGGCGGACAAACTAGTGAAAAGGGCCCGTCTGTCTAAAAACTTGAAGACTGATGGTAAGTAACTATTGTTGTTTTATTCTTAACCCAAAAACAATACTAACAGGCAAAGAGTTAAAACGGTTCATAGAACTCGCTGACAACTCTGTATATTCAGTATACTAATAGAGTGGGTGCTTGAACTCTCTACAAACTGATAAGACACGCCATTTCCGATAGTTCATATAGAGTACCGACCATGACGTCAATGAGAAAACAATGGAATCTTTATAGCTTGAGAAGGAGACGTATTGAGAATATCTGAATAAAAAGCGTACAGTATCCGTATACGCACATGCACTAGCAACACTAATTGCCAATTGAGTACTGTTTCATGCGCGGATCCACCAGGGTCCAACTCAACTTGATGCCGACGTTTTTTTTTTCGTTGATGAGGGAGAGAGGATCTAAATAAATAATAACACCACTAAAGCAGGTCATCATCGGCCCTCCAGCGAAACGCAATTTAAAAGGCGTTTCGCTGGCGGGCCGCCAATGAACCATCATTGAATGCTGGCTTAGTAGCTGTGGGTACGATATGGGTCACGCCTGAATTACCGAGGATATGCATGGTGTGATATTGGCAAATACTCTTGAATGACACTGGGGTAGAGGTTTGAATATAAAATGTCCACCCGCATCCTTTTTTCGATGATAAATAGCACAGCGAATGAATTTATTCACTGATAACGTCATCGTTGACGAGATTCGTTCCCTGTGTCTTTCAATGGTCCGTTGCGTATCTAATCAAAGACAATGCATTGAACGATTTGTGTGGTAAGACGCTAGGTATACTTAGTTTCTAATCTGTCACAAAGAAAAGGTAATATCTTATGGGAAAATATATTTTTGAGAGACATTTTGACAGCGACGATCAAATGAATGCGATTTTAGCACCTTTGATCGACTGCCATGATCCAGGCAGAATTAGGGAGCGCAGTGGCTCTGTGGTAGAGTACTTGACTTGAGACCGAGGGGCCGCGGGTTCGAGCCTCACCGACGTCACTGCGTTGGTGTCCTTGAGCAAGACACATTAATCCTAGCGTAGAACTGGTTCAACCCAGGAAAACCCGTCCCTGTTTAACTGAAAGATTGTTGATGGGACGTAAAGAATCAAATCAAATCTAAAAGTGAAAACCAGTAGAATTGTTTCAAGGGAACCAAATATACAAATAATGCTGAACAGTTTTCCATCGAAGTCTCTTTCAAAATATTCTACAGTAGAGCAAAACGTAGATAAAATTAAATCACTTTTGGTGTGCATATTTGCGGAATGGCCGCTGGATTTGTATCATGCCGCTGGACTTTTCATCGCCTTACATAGAGTGAAAATGGAGACCGCGTTTCCCGAAATGTTTGAAAAAAATTAAAGCTGGTTAAAATGCTTGCTGTCCAAATCTTACATGAAATCTGCAATTAAATGCATACAGTAAAATCTGTCTTAAGCGGCATTTCAAAAAAAGATAATACAAAGGTCTTAAAGACAAATGGTAATTTAATGAAGGTCGAAAGTATTGCAGAATGCTTGGAGCATTCTGCTATGCTTTTGGCCTGCATTAAGTGATAATCGGTTTGTAAAAACCAATTTTTATCTTCTTTTTGAGTGAGGGCTTAAGACAGGTTTTACTGTACTTTTCCTGCGGTTATATACCTTTAAACTACTTCATAGTTGCGCTTGTTTTAGAAAGCTTATCAGTCACGGCGGATTTGCAACAAGCAAATACTCTGATCAGCATGCTCGGCCACAGAGACTAGCTTAATCTTAAAATCTTGATATGTAATAGTTATACCATGGCTTGTCCGCCTGTACGTGGAGATCTCCCGTATAGGTGGACAATCATGGTATTACGATTTTATACCACCTGTTTCAGTGTAGACCTTGCACATTGTGAGATAGTTGGTACTAAAGTTGGCTAGGCCGGTATAAAGCAAGTATATATATATTCTTCTATCCAAACAGGCCCTGTATAATATTAAGACATCTAACTGAAAGTTCTATAACTACCGGAGATAAATATGTGATACTAGACTTCGAGCTAAAAAAGGTCCTCTTCCCCCCCTAGGGAATTTTGCAGACATATCCTATCTTAAAGAAAGTTTCAAGCCGCATCTTTTAAGAGATGTTTGCACTCTGTGCTCCGGGGCGTTAGTCTCTGACAGCCTGTTACATATGTTACTGTAACAAACTAAGGAAAAAATCAAAATGAAAGTTTGAGCTACAGAAAGAAGACATTAAACAATCTAATTATTCAAATTTCTTAGGTAGTTTGCAAGCTGGATGCCTAAGCTACATAAAAGCAGCATTTTTAACAAAATTACAGCCTTCAATGGTGTTATATGCGTTACATAGATTAAATTTCCCTTTGAAAGTTGAATTCGTGACTAACATCATTCATTTTACAGACGATTTGTGCTTTTTTACAAGTGATATTAATCTTAGTTTACTAAAATACTCATTTGACTAATAGAAAAAACAAAGTTTGCTTTTCTATCTCAAATAAATTGTTTTATATGAGCTATTAAACAACCCTACCCCCAACTTTTAAGTATCCAATTCTGGTATCTATTATTGAAGAAAAATATATGAAAATATTTGACGCTCGTGAATATCTTACATTTTTGGCACGGTCTTGCTAATGCAATAAAGAATCATACATTTGCAAGTTTGACATCAGGATCAGAGCACTTATTAAAGTATGTAACGTATGTTACATGGCATAATGAATGAGCTAGGGAATTTTCTCGGAAGTAAGAGATGATATTTCAGAAAAATACCGTTTTTCACATGTTTTCCTATTAATCTCTAGCCTCTGGTGCCTTAGTCTTAGTAATTACAGTCATTGCTGATAACAAGCCCTTGGAATTGTGTTACCTATGTTATATATAACCTTTTTAATCACATATTTCCTAATGCCTATAATATTAAAATATATAGACATATAGATAGAAAATAATACTTCTCATTTAAATGACACAATTTAATAAATATTCCTATTAAATAAAATTATTCAAAAACAATCTTTATTCAAATCACCCTCACAATGTCTATCATTGTGTCTGCTTCTATTGCAAAATAATCACCCATTTCATCACAACCAGTAGAATCATGGCATTGTATTAGGACTGCAAACTGAGTACAGCCCTGTTCCTCTCCACCCCTTTAGGAATTGTGCAGACATATCCTACCTTAAAGAACAATTCAAGTTGCATCAAATAAGAGATGTTTGCACTCTATTAACTAGGGAGTTAGCCTGTAATGGTATGATACGTATGTTACCATATCAATTTAAGAATAAATGAATTGACAGTCTGAGAAACAGAAAGAAGACATACAACTGTCTATTTATTTGAATTATTCATGTTGTTTGCATGCTGAATACCTTTGATACATAAGAAAAGATTTTTAACAAATATACAGCTTCCTATGGTGTTATATGTGTTACATTAATTAAGATTACTTTTTAAAATTGGTAATTGTGACAAACATCATAAGCATTTCATGTGATCCTCCTCTTTAGCCATCAAAAGACTTAATTTTCTTTGTATGTGTGGCCAGTGCCAGCGTCAAACAACTTGACTCAGCCAAACTTGAATCCTTAGCATTCTTCAAAAGCAGAAACAGCATGTCAGTGTCATGGGATCAAACACCTGATTAAATATGGGTTTAATGCCATTTCACATATATGCATACAATGGAGTATGACTCTGGTATATATCTCTTCCTGTGAAGTGGCAAGAGCAATCTAATTGCAGCTGCCTCTGCATCCGTGCTAGTCAAATGATAACTTTGCTCTGATTTTGCAAAATCTATGTCTCTACCGTGTACCTCTAAGAATACTTTAAGATTTCTGACATTGGTCAAACAGAAATTTGATAGGCTGCTTTTTTGCATCATTTGCCATGGAACCTATCCCGTCTTTTGGTGCTTATGTCCTCAGGTCTTAGATCAATAGTATTTTGCTGCGCCCAAAGAACTTTATAAATTTTCTTTAGTTACAATGTTGACTCTTGATGGTTTTGGCAGACCGTCTGAAACAATTTCTGTTACACCTTGAAAGTTATCTGGTATAAGAGAAAGAATATGAAGTTGGACATTGCCATCAATTATGTTTGCAGTAGGTTGTTTTTTTATATCAGTACATTGAAGCATGTCTTAAAATAATGTAAAACCTATGATTTCTCAGTTATTGCAGCCATATCATTAGCTGTTGCATTCAAAAGAGGGAAAGTGGACTATAGGTAGAAAGGAATAACCAGTAGTTCTATATTATGCTATATGGAAGATTTATACAGAGTAAACAAGTTGATAAGGTGCCTCATGTCATGATCCATTGAAAACACTGAAATTGATAACACTTGCCTCTGACTGTGTAATCAAAAAGGAAGTCACGACAATGCCCTTGCTCATTTATTATGACGAGTTATATATGTTACATCCTTTAATAAGCGCTCTTATCTTAGAAACTTAGTGAATCATTGAATTGAAAGGGTCTAATTTGCGCTCTGTTCATCCTGCATTTCATTGCTTTACCTGCTGTTATACATCTAGTTTGTTTATCTGAAGGGAAAGAGTTACCTCGGTTTCAGCACTTCAGAAGTACTAAGACTTCAATAAGTTTTTGAATGCTTGGGGAAAGATAATAAGTGCAGAGACCTTATTAGATGAAAATATGTGGGTTGCATGTATGGAAAGGCTACATTTATAAAAGTTAACCAGCTAAGATATGATTCTTTATCACAGAAATATCAAGGTACATCAGTCCAGGTACTCATTGCTCTTAATGGCATAGTTTTCCTCCTTGTAAAGCATATGTCTTTCTCCTACTTGCAGAGTATCACTTGAAACACATACTCAAAGAGCCAACTAATAGGAATTAATATCAGTTTCCGAATGTTCCAAGCCATAAATGGCAATTTTGGAAAGTTGATAATGGCTCATCAATTTTGAGTGGACTGGTGGTAAAAATGAATTACAGTAAATGATTGAAATATTGTGTGATGATTCTACTAGTTGCAAGGAGGCGTGTGATAATAATGATTACCACAGAAGCAGACAAGGACAAACGTTTAACATGAGTGTTAAATCGATGAGAAATAGTTTGGACCATTTCAATTATTGTATTTTCTTGTAAAAATGTAAAACTATCTTTTCTATTTGTGGCTCTGTATTTAGCAATATATGCACAGTATTATGAAATGTGTCCAAAAGGTCATTGATAACATCTGTAACACCAGTCCATGGGCTTGATAATCAGAAATGAATATAATTTCTAGTGTTTTGGCACCAAAGACTTATAAGTACACATTAAGTGTCCTGATCTTTAACTTAATGACATCTTGTAGATATAGGAGCAAGACAGACTAAGAAAATGAAAAATATCCACACGCTGTAATCACTTTCATGTGTTTTACTTAAACGGTAATAACAAAATTTGCTTCTCTGTAAAACTGGGAGTAGGGCTGTGTTTTAGCTCCTATAAGACAATATATTTAAGATAGAAAAGTAAACTTGGTTTTTCCTATTCATCAATTGAGTATATGTTTGTAAAATCTAATAAAACAGTTTGAAACCAAGTCATAGTAGTTGTTTAACTACATTACGATAGCCACGTTTATAGCTTTTAAATTATAATTAGGTTCATGTAACACACATAACACCACAGTTAGCCGTATTAATATTAAACAGCTTCCATATGTAGTAAAGACATCCAGTATAAAGACTATAAGAATGTCAATTTATTAGATAATTTTAATGTCTTCTTTTGGTAGCTCAAATATTCAAATTTCTTTTTCTCAAATTTATATAGTAACATATGTAACAAGCTGTTACAGGCTAACGCCCCGACTTACAGAGTGCAAACATTTCTTATTAAATGCACCTTGAATGGTTACATAAGATGTCATTTGTCTGCAGAATTCCAAAGGGGATTAGGATGGAGCAGGCCCTTACTCAGCTTGATGTCAAAATACTGTTTGATGATTTTACGTATCACACTAACATATGTAACGCTCCCTGATCTTTAAAGCTTGATTACAATTAGCAGATCTATAAGTCTTTATCATAGGAGCCAGTTTAAAATCCCTAAACAAGGTAAGATATCCAACAGCTGCGATTTTTTTCACAATTTTAGCTCAAACTTTCAAACTACATTTCCTTTATTTGATATAGTAACGCATGTAACACGCTGTTTCAGACTAACGCCCCAACATAGAGAGTGCAAACAACCCTTATTCGATGCAGCTTGAGTTGTACTATAAGAAGGAATATGTCTGCAAAATTCCCTCAAGGAGATTAAAACATTTTTAGGCATATCTTACGTAAAGACAATGAGCTTGCCCATTTATTACATCAGGTAACATATGTTACAGCCTCTGATATTAAAAATTTTGCAACAAACTTGCAGATTTATGAGTCTTTTCATATAAGCAAATAAATCCCAAACAATGAAACACATTCATCAACTGCAAATATTTTTTAACTATTTTTACTTTAGTTTTAATACCAAACATTTCACCTTAAAACTGGGTAGGGGTAGGGTTGTTGCTAGAGAAACAAACTTTAGTTTTTCTGTTAGCCAATTGCATAAGCTAGTCAGACATGGTTAAAAACATTTTGCAAAACACAGAGAGATTGTGAATGTAAATGATGTTAGCCACACTTGCAAATTTTAATGGGTTATCTGATTTATGTAACGCATATGACACCTTAGGAAGCCGCAATTTTGTTCAAATGATTGTCATACATAGTTAAGATATCCAGTATGCAGACTATATGAATGATTTTTTAAAAAAAAATATTTTAATGTCTTTAATTTGTAGCCCAAACTTTCAATTTACTTTTTCTTAGTTTGATTAAGTAACGTATGTTACAGGCTCTTACAGACTAACGCCCCGGAGCACAGAGTGCAAAAATCTCTTAAAAGACTCAGCTTTCAATTCTCTACAAATTAGGATATGTCTGCAAAATTCCCTAGGGGGGGGAGCAAACCCATTCTCAGCCATCCGTCTATACTTTATTACTTCCCCAGTGCTCTACTGGTCTGATACCAGTCTATCCAAACAGGGAAAAAGATGACACATTGAAAACCGAATTCGTTATGACAGTGACTTGACCCATATACGTGTACTGGCTACAGCTGTGTCTATACAGGGAACACATCTATCAGACAGTATACCGTCCCATTAACCGAGTTCTGGCCGTCTATGATTTACCTGTGTAAATGTATAAAGCATAGTTTATACAGGCAATAGTCGGCGAGTTGATCTAGACACTTCGTCATAAATGTTTGACTGTATGGTCATTTCGTCCAGTGGTCACTTCGTGGGAGCACTGTTGCAACACGTTTTGAAATAGTGTTACAATTTATTTCATTTTGATTTTTTTGTTAGCTCACCTGAGCCATTGGCTCATGGTGAGCTATTGTGATCGTTGGATGTCCATCGTCCGTCGTGCGTCGTCCGTCGTCAAAAATTGCTTCAAACGACTGCTTCTCCTTAACTACTGGCTGGATTTTGACCAAACTTGATGGGAATGATCCTTATATGACCCTCTTTTGAAATTGTTCAAATGGTTCCAGTCCGTTTTATATGTAGGTCACATAGGCTAAAAATAGATTTTCAAGATGAAAACTTTAAAAATCTTCTTCTCTGAAATCACAAGGCCTAGAGGTTTGATATTTGGTATGTAGCATCACCTAGTGGACCTCTACAAAATTGTTCAAATTATAGCTTGTGGGACAAAAATGGCCCCGCTCCAGGGCCACATGTTTTACATAGGCTTATATCGGAAGCAATGTGAAAAAATCTTCTTGTCTGAAACCACAAGGCCTAGAGCCTTGATATTTAGTATTTAGTATCATCTAGTGGACCTCTACCAAGATTTTTTAAATTATAGCCCTGGGGCCAAAAATGGCACCAACCCGGGGGTCATATGTTTTACATAGGCTTAAATAGAGAGCAACATGAAAAAATCTTCTCGTCTAAAACCACAAGGCCTAGAGCCTTGATATTTGTTATGTAGTATCATCTAGTGGACCTCAACCAAGTTTGTTCAAAGTATAGCCCAGGGGCCAAAAATGGCCTGGCCCGGGGGGGGGAGGGGGGGGTGCAGTCACATGTTTTACATAGGCTTATATAGGGAGCAACATGAAAACAACTGCTTGTCTGAAACCACAAGGCCTTGAGCTTTGAGTTTTGGTATGTAGTATCATCTAGTGAACCTCTACCAAGTTTGTTGAAATTATATCCCTGAGGCCAAAAATGGTCCCGCCTCGGCGGTCACAGGTTTTACATAGGCTTTTATAGGGAGAAACATGAAAATTTTTCTTGTCTGAAACCACAAGGCCTAGAGCTTTGATATTTGGTATGAAGCATCATCTGGATGACCTCTACCAAGTTTGTTCAAATTAGACCCCTGGGGCCAAAAATGACCACGCCCCAGGGATCACATGCTTTACTTAGGCTTATATAGGGAGAAACATAAAAATATTCTTGTCTGAAACCATAAGGCCTAGGGCTTTGGTATTTGGTATGTAGCATCACCTTGTGGACCTCTAATAAGTTTGTATAAATTATGCCCCTGGGGCCAAAATGGCCCCGCGCCAGGGTCGCCAGGGACATGGTAAGCTTTCTACAGATACCTATATGTAAGCTTTAAACAAAACTCAGGTGAGCGCTTTAGGGCCACTTGGCCCTCTTGTTTCATTTGTGTCGTCAACGTCGACTTTCAGCGCATAATGAAATAATTATTTCATTTTGTACCAACTGCACATGATTGACGCAAAATGAAATTAAAAAAAATCTAGATTATTACATTTTGCGTCTACATTGACAACGCAAAATGAAATAAAAAATCAAAATGAAATAATTATTACATTATTTAAAACGTATTGCAACAGAGCACGGCACTTAGGCGAAGGAGATCGGTAGCAACGGCAATGTGGACCAAGATGAGACACCATCTTTCTCAGTGACCATACCATCATAGGAATGGCTGCATCGACTCACACATACAAACAAAATTGCTATTCCTTCCATTATGCATGCAAACCATGATGCCTCAAGAGATTCGGCAAATTAAATGATACATCTCAGCTTCAACACGAGATTCCCAACAATGTGGTATGTGCGACCAGCAAAGCCTTTTTGAGTGTAAATTTGTGAACTTGGTATTTTCTTGACCGTCAGTTTAAACAGTTGTTTTGTGTGCTCTAAAGAACCGTCTCATTGAGACGGTTCTTTTGAGTACCCACAACATATGTTTTGGTTGAGTAATAAGAAAACAATACGCACTCTTATCTAAAGACCTGGGCACACCTGAAAAAAAAGATCGCATACCAAGATAGTCATAATATAGCAAAGGCCTGCCAATGCGGAAATATACCTTATATGATACAATGTATATAGAATTAATGCAGCCGGAACTAAAAAGAAGATCTAGCATATATGCAGTTCGTATCAAATGTTTTGGGGTCCGGATTAAATGCTTCAAGTACAAAAATTTAATGTACTGTATAAAATGTCTTTATGCCCACAACTTTGAAAATATTGCTTTGGTCTTGTCCGTGGGTGCGTCCGTTCAAAAAAAAGTTAGGGTTTTGAAATTTCACAAATGGATTCCTCATCAAAACATAGCCGACCCGTATTTTATTTTATTCTGAGTTATTTCCCTTTGTGGAGTTATGCCCCTTTTGAAGGGTTAGAATGGAATTTTGCCATCAAGATATCTCAAAAACTTATAGCTAGGAGCTTCAAACTCGTTTGAAGATGGTACAAATTTAGGTGTCAAGGTCAGCGTACGCATACAATGCCAGGGTCTTTGGTATTCTAGGTTAGGTCTCTTTTCGCTTGTTTTAAACTAAGGTAAACCACATTTTTGGCACAGATATGATTTATCGCCAGTTTAGGTGCACTGATTATGTTCTCAAGATTACAGATAGTCGCGTCGTGAAAAAATAATGCTCGATATAAAATCTGCTTGGTATTAGAGCTTAAAATCGTGCACAGTTAAAACGATTTATCACGAAATTATCTAGGTACGAACTTCTAGCACCTTCAAAATCTTCAACCTGATACTAGAGAATAATGGCGAATCTGTGTTTATGTGCAGTCTTAACCATTTCCTTCATAAATATACATGCTAAGCTTCACCCACTATGAATAAATTTACATGCATAAATAAATGTTCACGTTTGTACCTCGGACCCAGTATACTCAGTCCGACTTTGTACACAGAACAAAGAAATTACTTGTCAGGTCCACTAGTGTAGGATCATACAATGTATCTAATTACATTTCCATAAGCAAACGGAGACCCTGATTTGGCAGCTCTAATAAAAGCTGCCTGATCTGGGTTTGCCCTGTTTGCAAAAGTGTTTAAAGGTGTCTCTATGAAGTTAAGGGCTAACAGAGCCTTCCCTGTTCGTAGATAGAATCAGAATACATGCGCGGATCCAGAGAGGGGACAGGGGGTCCGGACCCCCCCCCCTGGAAAATAAGAAAAATATAGGGTTTCTTAGCAATACTGGTCCGATCCCCTTAAAAATCACAAAGTTACCAAGCCAGCATTCAATGTAGGGCCATCATCGGCACGCTAGCGAAACGCCATTTAAATTGCGTTTCGCTGGCGGTCCGATGATGGTCCGCTTATAGTTCCTCCACCCATCAAACTAAAAAAAAACGTTGTCAAAGTTGGACCCCCTCTGACAAAACATTCTGGATCCGCGCATGGAATAGAAGTTGACACATATATCATTTCGACGAGTAACCCTTCCTTAATTATGTCCCCCCTCCCAACCGACGGGAGGTGGGACATATTGTTTTTGGTGCAAATCCCGTCGCAGTCCGCGTAGCTTCGTTCCGTGCGTTACCTTCTGAACCAATGGGTGGATTTTGACCAAACTTGTATAGATACATTTTTGGGAGGGGGTTAAGAGTGGCCACGTTTTAAATTTTTTATTACACGTTTACGCGCGCCGGTGTCTTTACATCTCGGCGACGTGAATGGCGCCATTTAAGACGCCGAGGGTGCACGCTAGGGCCGATATGGATGCACGCGAGGGCCGATATGGGTTCATGAGGGCCGATATGGGTTCACGTGGGCGGGATGTTATGGGTTTGGAATCACGAGCAGTATCAGCCCGTGTGATTAAGCATTTTGTTACTATTTTTAGTAAAACATGTAATAAAACTATATCACTCCCAGTCGCGACATCATGTGATAACTACTATAACTAACGAGTTGCATTCGTCTACTTTCAGGCTCAAAGAGCTCGGTGAAATCCCGGCTGCATCGTAAAAATCTCATTCAGAAAGGCTTTGTTGATTTTATGCCAGAGGTTCTTCCCCAGCGAACGCGCACTGGACGAAATGGTGAGTACATTGTACCTATCGGGATCATGATGTCTTAATGACGTCTTAGCAACGTGGCGTCGACACAAGCTAATTAAATGATCTATTATATGGAGTTTTACAGTTGCCAAATCGGCGTCATTTATCGTACATGTATCATTCTTTTATCATAGTAACGATACACTTATACAGTCTGGTGAGATAATAGATCCGCGACATGTGGTTTCCAAAAATCTGGCATTTTGACAAGTGTAGACTCAGACGAGTCTGTGCAGCCTCCCTTTAAGCTTAGAAACTCCAAATGAAGTTCAGTCAGTAGCCTGAGAGCGACAACATATTCAAGCGACTAGCAAAGACTCTGATCAGACTGCGCGTATGCACAGGCTGGTCTGAGCCTTTGCTGGTCATACATATCAATACCATGTTATGGCTCAATTATGATTTTTCATTCATATTGATATCATTTAACTACGTTTACCATTCCATTTAAAATACTTTTATTTTATTTTTCTTCTGCTAATATATCGTTTTGCGAGGTCATAACACTTGCTAGTATGGTTTTCTTGAATTCCCAGTCTGACAGAATGTTTTAATCATATGAAATCATACAAAGTCTGTCTTTGAAACAAAAAGCGTGAGGACGTTCACATTGGCCATGTTTGAGTGTAACATCTGTCATATTTATAGTGTTTTGTACAGTAAAACCTGTGTAAAACGGCCCCTCTCAAAAAGACTGAAAATTGGTTTTCAAGTCCAATTATCGCTTGATGCAGGTCAAAAGTATTGCAGAATGCCCCAAGGGGAGCATTCTGCAATATTTTCGACCTTCATTAAGCTACCATTTGTTATTAAGATCTTTTTGGGTCTATTTTTAGTGGCCGTTTTACGCAGGTTTTACTGTATTTCATTTTCACTGTCTTTTCCCACTTAATATAAAAGCTTCTTCTTTTAGCACGATCTGCGCTTAGGAGTGGAAAACTCAAGGACAAGTCGAGAGAAAGCCGCCGGAGTTCCAGCCACGGCCCCTTTAGGGGTAAGACGAAAGTTGCACTTGAACCCCGCTCGAATTCCACTGGTCGTACATTGGAACTGAAAAAGAAAGCTAAAGCTAAGTTAGACGACATTCCCCCAGCAAAAGATACATTCGCATATATATCGGACACTAATGAAGCAGAAAGTGCTAATGAGGATCTCACTGATCTAAAAGGTGTGAAAAGGGATAAGAAATGGAAAATAAAAGGGGCCAGCTCAACGGCGAAGCAACAGCTGCGCAATGGCAAGAGCAAGGGTGGGCTGATGGTGAAGCTGTCCCTACGGGGTCTACCGCTAGATGACGATGAAAGCACGGATGAGGAGTATTTTCAGAACTATGAAAAAAAGTTTAAGTCATTCGCCAGTGATAACGAAACTAAGAAAGAACAAAAGAAAAGTGTGAATAAAAAGAGAAAGGGATTCCATTTTAAGCAAAAGTACATATTCCAGAGAAAACGGCGGCCCAAGGGGAAAGGTCGAGGTGCACCACGGGCAGAGACAGCTTACAGCAAGCCTGAGCGCCCTAACCTTGATGAACTGTATAGTTTTCATGAAGAGGCAAGTACCTGCATAATAATGCCTTTTGACGCCTTTGAAATATCATACATTTGAAAATATTATGGAAAATGGAGCATTTGCTCCAAAAAAGCAAAAACGCTCTATCTTCCATACTATATTTAAAAAGTATTCTTGTTTGTTTGATTCTTTACGTCCCATCAGCTATCTTTCAGTTACAAAGGGACGGGTCTTCCTGGGTTGAACCAGTACTAAGCTAGGATTAGTGTTCTTGCTCAAGGACACAACGCAGTGACGCCGGTGATGATCGAACCCGCGGCCCTTCGGTCTCGAATCAAGCACTCTATCACTGAGCCACTGCGCTCCCACTAAAAAGTATTCGAAACTTAACTTAAATTGTTCTTGATTTTTTTCAAAGTTATATAAAAAAAGAAAATGGTGATCTAAATATAGCATTTGTAGTTAAGGGATAACCCATTTATGCTGAATAGAATTTCCATGGACCAGTCCATTTTCGTTTTAAGGGGTGCTGGGTGGTATTTTTCACTTTTATTAAATTTTAATTGCACTTTCTGTAAGCAAACAGTGGAGATCCTGATCAGACTACGTATTCTGCCGCCTCTGAGCTGGGTCTGCAATGTTTGCATATGTTTACTGGACGCTACAGTCGCAATGATCCCTGCTCGTTGCTACAAGCCTCTAATTCCAGTATAATTTCCATATTTCTTAACCGAGCAGATCATTCTATTGATGTTAGACAACTTATTGCAATTTTACGCTCAAAGTTTGCATATCTAGCTCTAGCCCTTGCAGGCTTATTTTTTACTAAAGTGCATTTTTCTGAAGGCAAAGTAATTAGAGATTCCTCCTCTTTTAATAACAATGCTAAATGTGTGCCAGTTCTAGATTAATTATACACGTTTCCGTCAAACGTATGCGTAATTTCTTTCTCATGTATCATATAACTGCTATTGGAATCATATTCCATGATTATTATTTTGATAGACACACTGTTAATGCAGCTATCACAAACGGCACTGTCGTGCCAACCAAGAGTGACAGTGACACACTATTTTATTTAGGATTGTTAAGTAAAATATTAACTTTTACACTCCACTTGAGCTAACGCGAATCGATAGATCACTTGTGTATTACATGTAACCCTATCATGCGGATAGGATTAATACACAAGTGATCTATCGATTAGAAGTCCCTGATAACTTTGTAAACAAAACATGACGTCACTGTCACTCTTGGCTGGCAGGACAGTAGTTTTAGTTGATGATATGTTTGCTTGTTTGTTTTAAGTTGTTGCCTAACGTCCCGGTCAACATTTTTTCAACCATGTTCGGACGTTTCCACTAAGTAGATGATAAAATGACTTGCTCAAGGACACAACAAAGTGCCTCTGGTAAGGTGGCCCATCGATCTCAAATCGACCACTCTACCACGGGCCAACTGCACTCCTCAACAGTCGTGTGAGAGTATACTTAGACAGCTTTGAAACATAGTTCTGCAAAAGAATGTGGACAATTTGCAATCAAAAACACTGTTTCCGTAGGCTCTTTGATCCCTGTTAACCCATAAAGCGCCACCTATAATTTGCAGCAGACGACAAGTTCCAATTTTGCTGCTTTTTCAAGAATAATAAATAAGGCATGATATTTCATGAGAATGGTCTGCTGGCATACCTTATTTTTTTCGAAAATGAGGAAAGATGTCCAAATTTTGTCATATGTTGCAGTCGTGATCGGCGCTTTATGACGCCTTGGTTTTCACCTGTCCAGTGTGATAGATAATTACTATTTCATGGAGTGTGTTTTGTTATTATAAAACCAGAAACAGTTACTATAATTGAAATCTGATATTTTTGTAGATCATATGACAGAAACTTATGAAACCACACTTCTTTGAATGCATGTGCGGACCCAAGGGGGGGGGCAGGGCGTCCAGACCCCCTGGAAAATAAAAAAAATATAAGGTTGCTTAGCAATACTGGTCCAGATCCTTTTAAAATCACAAAGCTACCAAGCCAGCATTCAATGTTGGGCCATCATCTGCCCGCTAGCGAAACGCCATTTCAATGGCTTTTTGCTGGCGGGCCGATGATGGCCCAATTAAAGCCTCACATCAACTAAAAATTAAAAAAAAAACAAAAAAAAACGTCAAATTTGGACCCCCTCTGACAAAACTTTCTGGATATGTGCATGGAATGCTGGTTAATTGTGGTCTGCAGGTTGTAACCCATATACGCCTGGCGTCCTTTTTGTAGGACATAGGCAAACAGAGTAGTTCAAGATCACGCTCCCCAGAATGTGGCATCTGATCAGGGTCTCCATTGTTTGCTTACAGAATGTTCTGTTAAAATTTTAATAAAAATGAAAAATTCCACCCAACAACCCTTAAAACGGATATGGACTGGTCTAATTGATAAAAGTGAGAAATTCCATATGGCATAAATGGGATAATTACTTTTTCAAAACAAATATTCAGGACAGAATCAACAGAACAGTTTGATCTTAGATCAGGCCCTGAGGTTATAAAACTTTTTTCATGCTCAACTCAGCTGAGCACGAAATGGCATTTTAACAGTTATAAGCATGATTAAAACAACATCTTAGAGACTTAAAGCAAGACACTTTTTCAGTTGTCTGTATTTTAGTTTTTATGAGCAGTTGAAATTTCGTGCTTAGGCACAAGTCAGTTGAGCCAGAAAAAACGTTTTATAACCTCCGGGCCAGGCCCGACATTTTGTCCAAACTTTTTGAAAGATTATCAGCAGACAATCAAAAATTTGTCACTTGCATGAAAATTTCAAATTCTGTTGACTATGTTAGAAACTAAATGAGGCAACTCAATATTTTGACATTTTACTTTGAGGCGATTTAATAAACAATACATCATACGTTTTCATGAAAACAAAAAGGAAAAAATAGCCATTTGTGGTTTAAATTATGAGTTATTGCATGTTTATGCTTTAAGACTTTTTTCTTAAGTATAGTAAAAACAAAAAATAGAAAACAAACCATCTGTGGTTTAATCACGAGTTACTACATGTGTGTGTGTTTGTTTTTTTTAGCTTTAAGACTTCTTTCTTAAGTATAGTAAATACATTTATCACACATTCTCTGTTTTTATGAAGCAGCTCCGCGTGACTAGATAATAATCTTACTCTTAAATATTAAAAAGCTTCTCGGTACATCTGCGTTTGTGGGGAATTTTCTAAATCATGCAGCTCAACACACAGAAAGTACTTAGAATGTAATAATTTAAGCAGCTCCTGAGAAAACCTGTTCAAGAGCTTGTGGTAATTGTTTTTATCACAGCACAGTTGCGTTAATCAATTCTCCAGAACAAATGGGCCAAACTTGACCAAGATTTTTTTTTTAAGTTTTCCCCATATGTACATAGTAAAATCTTGCCCCGCCCCCACCCCCCCCCCCATCCCCCCACTGGCAGTCATGTTTATGTTTTTTAACGTATCAATATGATCTGAACATTTTATGATAGAGAGTCAACCATGTCGCTTAAGTAGTTTTTGACAGGTAGATTGTTAAAGCTCATATTTTTGGTTTCCATGACAATAACAATTTCTGCATAGAAAGAAACATTTCACCAACTTGAACAAGGAGCACCAATGATCATTTCTGATAAGTTTGATGAAATTCCACCATGTTGTTTGAAGTGAATTGTGGACAGACGATGGACAGCCAACTGACATCTTTTTATCAGACGATGGACGGGCGACTGACATCCTATTATCACAAAAACTCACATTGAGCTATAAAATAGGAACATGTTAGCAAAGTTGCTTTCGTTGACTTTGTAAAAAATTCTTTCTATACTGACCCTAACATTTTTGCATGTAACAGTACTGAACCACTTGCATTTTGTTTTAGCTTGACCTGGCTCCAGGGTTATAAAAATCATGGTCAACTCAGCTGAACATGCTCATTAATGTTAAAATCCCAACAATTCATCATGCTCATCAACGTTAAAATGCCAACAACTGTTGGCATTTTAACATTTATTAGCATGATATATACAACATCTTAGTCTAGCTCCTAGACCTTGATGTTTTTGTCAATTTTACTTTACTCTTCATAATTTAATTTCATATAGCTAGTCTCAATTCTTCTCTCTTAGATGCTGATATCCTCCTGTTTTCTCAAATATTGTTATCATAGAGGAAAGAGCAAGAATACAGAAATTATTATTTCAAGATGTAATTATCATTTATTAAAAATATGATAACAGACTAGTGGCTAGTCTAACAACATCTGAGAATTTGAAAGCAAGAAAAGTTTTTTATATTTCAGCATTTTAGTTTTTATAAACCGTTGAAGTTTTATTCTCTTTTGAGATGAGCATGGAAAAGGTTTTTATAACCTCGGGGCCTGTCCAAAATGGTGATTCTGATAACCATGTTTTCTAGAACCATACCCTTTCTATATTTCAGGGTTATGAGCTGGATGCCCAGCCTACAGGGTCATACATCGATACTAGCAGTCAAATCCCAGTTCCACTGGAAGTTAAGAGAGTAACCGTGAACAAAGACACAGGAGAGACGTTGCTACACAGAGCTGCACGCATGGGCTATGTTGTAAGTACACATATTTTTGCTTGTAGTGATGCACTACGTTCGAGTCTTCAATATTGTAGTCCTGTGTGGACTTCCTGTGTTGATCAAGTACTTGACCACAGGTGCTGGAATTTATGAAAATTTGTTACCTTGTCTGATGCTTAGGGGCCTTCTCCTTAATTCCATCCAAAAAATTTGAGAAAATAACAGCCAATGAAAAAAATGAAAATTTTGACCAAAGTGATTTATAGAAAAAGAAGCATTTTTCTAATACTCGATTTGAACATTTTCTTTTCAAGTCATTAAATAGTCGAACTTTCGACATTTTAAAGCATTTATCAAGCTTCCCTAGGCCTAAATCACCCCAAAATCATGACTCCAAGCCCCTGTGACTTGGATATAATGAATGGAAAGGGGTTCAAACCTAGTTAATATTGTTCTTATGAGTGCTTAGTTGTTGTTTATTCATAATATGCTGTGTGCATTTGTGTTCCTGTATATAGGATAGATATAGCTTAGGTGTTCGTTGAAGAGTATCAAAAGAGGTTTTTACGTTGTGGGGGAAAAACCCTTTGTACACTGAAAACACCCAAACTGATTGTCTGACATGAAATTCCACAAAACGTTTTATCAGTGACTGCTCTGTATGCTAAAATATAGAACGCTCTTCAGGGAAGAAATTGCATCCTAACCTAAAACTGGTTCATTGTAACATTGGTGCACAAAGAGTAACAAATGGCTAATGCCTCTTGCTTCTAAATAAAAATACTTAAGTTTTTCTGTGTGTGATATACAGTAAAACCTGTCTAAAATGGCCACTCTCAAAAAGAGCAAAAATTGTTTTCAAGCCCAATTATCGCTAAATGCAGGTTAAAAGTATTGCAGAATGCTCCAATGGGAGCATTCTGCTATACTTTTGACCTGCATTAAGCTACCATTTGTCATTAAGATCTTTGTTTTCTCTATTTTCGAGTGGCCACCTAAGACAGGCTTTACTGTACTGGTGAGAAATTGTAATAATCCTCATATCAATGTAAATTTATGGACTTCTATTGACTTCCCAGTGTAATATTCTCGGTTTAATGAGATAATGTCACAGCTGTGATACCAGGTTATTAGAAAGCTTTTTTCATTATGTATTATTCATATTGGAGCCTATGCCTTGTCATGTGATAATGTAGTACTGTCTAACCGATATTAGTGCGTTAATACCTATGTTAAATCTCTCTGATATTCCGCACTGGCATTGGACTTCTTCAGCCTTTGAGAACTAAAGTAATTTATGAAGTGAAATATATTTCATAAAAAAATAATAATATAAGAAGGAGACTTGCATAATTCTACTATATTACTAAACAAAGTAATATTCATCAACACCACCTTTCAAAGATATTAAAGCAGCCCATCAAAATTAGCAGGCTTATAAACATGACCTTTAACATATAATAACAATTTATTTCAAAATCCCATAACTGAATCATACGTGTCAACAGCACTTCTGTTCTGAACCCCTGCAGTTAAACTAAAACCCGCATTCATAAAGACATTGTAAATTCTCACTGGTGAATTCACAAGCATCATGAATCCTCCCAGGTGAAGCCTGTTTTTTTTATATTATTTCACCATTTATTTTACTCCTTGCACTGGGATATGTGTACTTGGGCGTGTTCAACAGTTCGAGCGCCCGCTTTGTACTGTTACCTACATGTACCTTTATTCGAAATATGTTAAGTGTTGTTTATCATGTTTATACATAGTCTGAAACGTATGCTTTTTACCCACGCAAAAACATATTTTACCTGTAATAATTTCATGTTCGTTGTATGCACACCCCATAATTGCAGTTTGGACTTGAAACTACTCAAACTTTGAATGCATTAATCTATTTTCAAATCGTATGCACCTTGTGTCTGTCAGACACAAATCTTATATACAAATACACCCACTTCTAAAGTGCTCGACTTATTTGAACGTGACCTCGCTATCAAAAAACGGCCAATCCATGCGATAATGTACTTATCATCTATGCGCAATGTTATAACATACAACAATGGAAATGCATAGCACGCCAGCGAAAGCAGATGCCAAGTCCATACTTCGTGTGTGCGAGCAGAAAAGGCGCAGTCTCGCCTGGGCCTTTGCTCATCGCATATGCGATTAGTACCGTAACGCAACTTGCTCAATTATAATTCTTTTTTGTTTGTTTGGAGAGAAGCCAGGGAATTCGACAGATATGTACGCATACAGTTGCTTTCTGTACTTAGCCTTTCATTAAAGCCGACATTTCATCAGATTGTTGAGACGTTTTAGCGTACTTAATCAATTAATTGATGTTCGTCTTAAATCTTTTACTCTTCATAGTTTGTAAGCACATCTGTTTCGTCTTATCTAGTACTTAATACCTTTCCCATATTATTTTCATTCATCATCATGCAAAAGAAATGATTGGGCTCGTCGCGAGAATACCTGACTTTGTTGCATGCGAACAGCAAACGCGCAGACCAGCCTGCGCGTTCGCGCAGTCTGATCAGCGCCTTTGTTGCTCGCTCCTCGCAAAGTGCATGTATAACGTCAAAACTTGCTTCACGCAAAATTTCAAATCCATAGATAGTCTCTGTAGCTGGACAGGCTGGCCTCAGCCTTACTAAGTCAGACACCGTGAATACAGGTTTTCTCGCTGTACGAAGCCCATGGATATGTGTGTATAATATTCAGTTGATGTATTAAGTGTAATCACGCGCATATTCAATCGGAATAAATGCGGTTATGCACGATCCAGTCCATCCCCTTCGATGTATATGTCGCAAAGGATGTCAATGGACCGACTTCCTCAGCTACAGAGAGCAGCTAAAATCAAGAAATGCATGTGGCCAGTTTATTTTCAAGTCTTTACAAATGCACTGGTCAGTATATGCGGATGCGCAGGCTGTCCTGCGCTCTTGTTGTTCGCATGGCATGATGCATTCAACAGTCAGATTTTCACGCGACAACGCCCTGATAAAACGGGGATATATGAGTAAATTAAAATAATAAATAATATAATGTCCTATCGCGTCAATCGCCATGTCATATTTCACGTATCCTATTTTGGTAATGCACCTGATATCGATATCACTGACGTCATTTTGATAATGCATAAACCTGATTTAGGTGAATGACATCGATTTTAACCTGTTTTTGGCAAATAGATTCAGCTGATGACGCGCATTATATTTTGTCATACATAAAATTCAAGCTCTGAAAAAAGATATATACCATGATTATTCGAACCAGTCATGACATGAATGCAGAACACTATGGTGTGACATATTAAAACTGTCCAAGATTTTAGCTCGGTCAGACGCGTTCCTAAGTTATTTTATAGAATACGCACACTTGAAATGGTCTGAGGGTACTCCTCCCCGTATGGGACCAGGGGTGAAGCCCTGTTGAAGAAAATGGTTTTAGGGCATTGTAAAGAGCTAAAATGAGCCCGCAAGACACGCTACTTTCAAGACACGCTACTTAATACTATTAGCTGCATTTTTCTTCCTAGAATCAAATTAAATACAGTTAAACCTTAAGCGGCCACTAAAGAGATCACCAATTGGTTTTTAAGACCGAAGGTCAAAAGTATTACAGAATGCTCCAGGGGGAGCATTCTGCAATACTTAAGACCTTCATTAAGCTATCATTTGTCATTAGGATTTTTTTTCTGTTTGTTATTTTTGATTGGCCGCTGAGGACAGGGTTTACTGTAACTAAAATAACACTTGCTGCGTCAAGTTGTACGCACATGCGTATTTACTTACACGTACGTACGCCCCTCTAGCTGCACAGACTATGTGTAACTGGTCGCGACCACCCCCCCCCCCCTCCCGGAGACAGTATTACTTCTACTGTATTTTCTGTTGTAACTGACTCAGAAAAATATCTACACTGTACGAAATAGTGTAACCGGGCTGAGCATATAAGCCTAGCGTCCTTTTTGTGGGACATATGCAAACAGTGAAGAACCAGATCAGACGCCACAGAACGTGGCGTCTGATCAGGATCTTCGCTGTTTGCTATCAGAATGTTCTATTGAAATTGGAATCAAAATGAAAAACACCATTCAATAACCCTTAGAATGGAAATGGACCGGTCCATTTGATAATAGTGGGAAATTCCACTCGGCTTTTGTGCCAGTTACAACCACGGATTCTAAATTACCAATATAGAGTCCGTGTTACAGGTACAACATTAGACAACATATTCAGAAGGCAACTTGACCTGTTCATGTAACAGTTATACATTGCTGCTCATCTGCACATACTTATTAGACATAAATCAATTCTGGATCCACCATGAAGCAAAGGTGCTGACCAGTCTGCGCCGATGCGCAGGCTGATCTGTGCTTTTTTCGTTGTATACGGCACCACCACCACCACCAACAACAACAACAACAGCAAAAATATCAACATTTTCCCCTCATGAGTTCGACTATATCAAAGCTATTGAGCCTTTTGAATATTTGGTATCTATCGCATAGACAACTTGCAAATGCTCAGACAATACTGCGCTCCAAAGGTGTTGCTGCTCTCGCATGCAAAATAAAGAATATTCATATATATTCGATGGGGTTCAATGTTAAACCATATGATAATTTTACTCTTAATTCAATATTTCGGCCAAAGGCCTTTATCAAGAAAAAACAGGCACTTCAATATCAACTAGATTGTCTCTTTTCAACCATTGTGTACTTGTTTATGTTGATGTGTGACATCACGACGTCATAAATAAAGAAGTTACCAAGGGTCAAGTCGGTTCGTCTCTGTCGAACAAAATGGCTGCCATAGCCGAAAATAGAAATGATCCGTGACATGAGATTTCCAACAATGTGGTATGTGCGACGAGCAAAGGCTCAGACCAGCCTGCGCATATGCGCAGTCTGCTCAGAGCATTTGCTAGTCGCTTGAATATTCCATGATTCTTAGGCTACTGACCGAACACCATTTGGAGTTTCTAAGTTTAAAAGGAGGCTGCACAGGCTCGTCGAGTCTACACTTGTCAAAAAACACATTTTTTGGAAATCACATGTCGATGCTCAAATATCTTTAACCCTAAAAGCGCCAAGAAAAAAATGCATCTGAAAATGTCGTCTGCTGGAATCGTCTGCTGCAAATAATTGCCAAACATTACTGATGAAATAAGTTTAGAAGCAAACAGCGTGAACCCAGAACAGACTGTTCCATAGGAGCAGTCTGATCTGGGATAACACTGCCATAGAGGCTTCTTGAACATTTCAGCAGACGAGAAAAGCAGACGACTTTTGTTGCTATTGGCGCATTAAGGGTTAAACTTCATCTCCTCCAGAACTGATCTAGCCTTACTGGAGTGGATGGTCCTGTATGCTATTTTTAGAAACGGTTTACGCAAGTGCAATGCGTAACATTACCTCATGGGTAGACTGGCTCCAGTCCTTAAAACAATTTTAAATCAATGTGTCATATCATATACTTGTAGCCAGTCTAACTCTGATGACTCTGTTTTAAGCTTAAAACAGAGCCATCAGAGTTAGACTGGCTACAAATATGACACAATGAATAGAAATTATTTTAAGGACTGGAGCCAGTCTACCTCATGGGATCATGGCTTTTTCTCTTTTCAGGAAGTTGTTCTGTACTGCATAGCGACAGGAAATGTTGAAGTAAATGCTCGTGACAACGCCGGTTATACTCCACTGCATGAATGCTGTGTCCGGGGCCACCGACCAATCGCAATACAGCTATTGAAATATGGAGCTGATGTGAATTGTGTCTCCGTAGATGGCATCAGGTAGGCAGCGCTATATTCACACCTGGTAGGCCGTAATCGAAAACTTGCTATAACCGATAGCAGCCATTAAAACAGATTTTGATTCTACATTTGAGTATCAAAACTATATTGATCTGCGTATGTCAACTCAGACGTAATTCGATTGTTAACATTATTTTTTCGATACTGCAAGATCACCCAAGTTAATAATCATTAATATGTCTTATGGATGGTTTAATAATCTACTGAATAAAACTGTACTTATATTATCAATGGATTAGGGTAAAGTCCCTTAACATCGGACGCCAGGTAAATTCGGACACACATATGCAGACAGTGTTAATCCAGATGAGACAGCTCCTTATGAGCAGTCTCATCAGGATTTTCACTGTTTGCTTAGTTGATTAATTTTTATTCCAATATTTGAAATATGAAACAAACAAGGCCGCTGTCCGAATTTAGCTGTCTTCCGAATATACCCGACTTTACCCTAGTGATGGCATGAAATAATTTTCTCTATCAGACCTATTCATGATGCGGTAGAAAATGACCGGCTAGAGATGGTACGTCTACTGCTCTCCTATGGTGCAGACCCCTCTCTATCAACCTATGCTGGTAGAACTCCGATGAAGATTGCTCGCACAGAACGAATGAAACATATGCTTTTATGTAAGTAAAATTAGGAATCTACATTGGGTAGCCTATATTCATACTGCAGGGTAATTCAGACAATCAATTCCTCTTTTAGTAAGCTGGTAAATTCTGACAGAAGGATTGTTGTTGACAAGGGAAAAAATAGCATTTTTACTGTCAAAACCTTTGCTTAACTGGGCCTATTGACTCTTTTTTGGGGTGGTAACGTGATGCGCCCCCTGTTGCAGCTTTCAAAGTGATGACCCTGTCAAATTTCGCCTGTTGTCAGGATGTAATTCGCTTCATTTGAAGCGGATGGAATTTGCTTCACTTGAAGCATATTTGTGTTGGGTCACATCATTTTAGTCTATCCCTTTCTTCTTTTCTATCTCCCTCTCTCTCTCAGAGAAGTCCCAACATAAATGAAATATTGTTGACTGGGACTTAAAACCCTAATTCATTAAATCTTTCAGGCCTTTAGTTAAGAGTGTGTACCAAAAATATTACGGCTACGACCGTGGGCCATTATAGCTGATCTTAGGCCTGGAACTGGGACAATATGATATCACTTAATTAATAACATATTAGTTATAATCTTACAACAAATGTCGCAGTTTTTCGGCAACAGCTGGGGACAATAATGACTTTCTGACTATTTCTATTAGATACCTAATTAACGCAAATATTACTCATTATAACTCATTATTAATTTGAAATGAAGTTAGTAGAAATTTAATAACAAAATCATGTAGGTTAGTATGCCTTTGACAAAACATGAATGAGTCAGGTAATTTATATTTGAGGCAGCTAATGACAGGTAGGTTCTTATCAAATATAAATACAAGAGAAGCTAACGGACTGACGATCCTGTGCAACTTTTTTCATCATAACTGAGGCCTTGGCGCAAAAACATGACCTTGTCGCATGTGAACAACAAAGATGCCGACAAGCCTGGGCATCAGTCCGATCAGTGCCTTTGTTAATTGTCAATAGCCTAGCCAGAACGTCGAAAAAGTAACGCACATCAAAGGGAGACTACTGTATCAAGCAATGATTCTCTACCATTACATCACTTTTTAAAATGGGAACTTCTCTTAAAGGAAAGAATTTGCTCCCAGAGGGAGCGAATTCTTTCCTTTCAGAGCAGTTCCTTAAGGTATGGAAAATCACTTTTACCACATAAGGTGAGCTCCCTTGAATGTTACTAATTTATTACGCTCGTGCGAATACTGCATAATGGGAGCTACTCAAATGATAGCTAAACTTGCTACATGCAAAATAAAGACATGTTTTTTGCGAAGATGTCCATATTTTTGTGTAAGGGAAATAGGAGGGGAAGCCAACCCTTCTCAGGGACAATGACAGAGGTTCTATCATGTTGAAGCCCACCCAAAACATTTGGAGAGTTAAGAGATACATGTAATTTACTTCGACTTAATGAGACAATTGAGCCATCAGGGATACAATTATCAAGAATCCCCTAAAATATGATTTTGTTATATTGGAGAAGCTAAAAGATGGACAGAGGATCCTGCGCAACGGCTTTTCGCCATTCGTTTTCGTAAAAAATAGTGGGCGGTGGCCGGTTGGTTACCACACAGTGGGGTAACCAAGTTGAACCCTTCTGGTTTGAATCTAATGTATCTCAAATTTATCCCGACTTAAGGAGATAATTCGAGCTTTCAGGATTCAATTTATCAAGAATCCACTGTAATTTTAATCAATACAGTAACTAGGCCACAATGTCACAGAGAAATTGATTACGTTGTTATGAAATAAACCTGATAGATATCCATCGTGTTAAGCAGAAAGTGCAAATTAACACCAGTCTCCATCTCTCTATTTCGATCAGAATTGTCTCTCTATTTCGATCAGAATTCGAGCAGTAGTAATTGTCTTATTCTCTTTTACATCATTGATCCATTTCGTGGTTCTAGACAAGAATTCATGCAGACTGCTATTTTTCTCATTTTTCCTTTGAAACACAGGCTACTCAGAGGGAGCGTCCCTCTTTTAGACAAGTTTTCGGCAATCACGACAGTACTTGGTGGTAAATAGACATACCCCCTTACCCACGCATTCTCGTTGAAAATACGGACATATCTGGTGCTTTTTGGCTTATAGTTAAAAGCAAGAGAATGTCAATATTCCTGGGTCAAATAAGAACAGGTTTCTTCGCATGATTTACCCAATGAGCATTGCGTAAGGCAACCTAGAAATCACGTCATTGCTTTCTTATCCATCACTGAAAATATATGTCGTGGGTACTCATTGGAAGCGTCTCGTCGAGACGCTTCCAATGAGCCCCACAACTTTTTTATTCATGAATAAATAAATAAAATGTTGCCATTTTTGCTTGATGGAAACGGGGGTGTTATCTTCCGCTATGACGCCATAATAACTACAGCAGCTTTATTACACTAGAATAAGCAGACATAGAGCTGAAGGGAAGAACGATAAAATCTAATCATCTAGGGAATTGCATTCGTTTTCTCTATAATTAGAACGTGAGACTGCAATTAATTATTGAATATATACGTATCCGATATCTAAAACAAGATTGCTGTGACTTAATGACATTTAGCCAGTGTCATGCTGCTAGCTAAGAGTGCATTCTGTGTTGATGGTGTTCATCTGCTGTGCTTGAAGCTGGTGCACAGGGAGGTTGGGTTTGTTGTGCTAAGGGCACACATGGACAGGCAAAAACTCGGATTGAATATAATCTATCTTGCCTTCTTTTCTCGATATCTTTCTCTGTAAGATGGCATTGGGTTGAATCAAATCTATCTTGTCTTTCTTTTCTCCGTATCTCTCTCTCTGAGATGACTTGACATGATGCTAAATTGTTGTTGTGCCGTTTAAATCAGATTGAATCTATTCTATTATGTCTTTCTTTTCTCTGTATCTCTCTCTGTGAGGTGACAATGGATTGAATCTATTCCATTATGTCTGTCTTATCTCTGCATCTTTCTCTGTGAGATGGTATTGAATCGAATCTTTCTTTTCTTCGTATCTATCTCTATGAGATGGTATTGGACTGGATCTATTCTATCATGTCTTTCTGTTCTCGGTATCTTTCTCTGTGAGATGGCATTGGACTGGATCTATTCTATCATGTCTTTCTGTTCTCGGTATCTTTCTCTATGAGATGGCATTGGACTGGATCTATTCTATCATGTCTTTCTGTTCTCGGTATCTTTCTCTGTGAGATGGTATTGGACTGGATCTATTCTATCATGTCTTTCTGTTCTCGGTATCTTTCTCTGTGAGATGGCATTGGACTGGATCTATTATATCATGTCTTTCTGTTCTCGGTATCTTTCTCTGTGAGATGGCATTGGACTGGATCTATTCTATCATATCTTTCTGTTCTCAGTATCTTTCTCTGTGAGATGGCATTGGACTTGATCTATTCTATCATGTCTTTCTGTTCTCTGTATCTTTCTCTATGAGATGGTATTGGACTGGATCTATTCTATCATGTCTTTCTGTTCTCAGTATCTTTCTCTGTGAGATGGCATTGGACTGGATCTATTCTATCATGTCTTTCTGTTCTCGGTATCTTTCTCTGTGAGATGGCATTGGACTGGATCTATTCTATCATGTCTTTCTGTTCTCGGTATCTTTCTCTGTGAGATGGCATTGGACTTGATCTATTCTATCATGTCTTTCTGTTCTCGGTATCTTTCTCTGTGAGATGGCATTGGACTGGATCTATTCTATCATGTCTTTCTGTTCTCGGTATCTTTCTCTGTGAGATGGCATTGGACTGGATCTATTCTATCATGTCTTTCATATCTCTGTATCTCTCTCTGTGAGATGGCATTGGACTGGATCTATTCTATTATGTCTTTCTGTTCTCTGTATCTTTCTCTGTGAGATGATATGGATTGAATCTATTCTGTCATGTCTTTCATATCTCTGTATCTCTCTCTGTGAGATGGCATTGGACTGGATCTATTCTATCATGTCTTTCTGTTCTTCGTATCTTTCTCTGTGAGATGACATGGATTGAATCTGTCCTATCATGCCTTTCTTTCTTATCTCCGTATCCCTCTCTTGTGGTATGGCATGTGATTGAATCTATTCTCTCATGTCTTTCTTATCTCTCTCTGTGAGATGGTATTGGATTGAATCTATTCTGTCATGTCTTTCATATCTCTGTATCTCTCTCTGTGAAATGGCATTAGACTGGATCTATTCTATCATGTCTTTCTGTTCTCTGTATCTTTCTCTGTGAGATGTTATTGGATTGGATCTATTCTATCATGTATTTCTGTTCTCTGTATCTTTCTCTGTGAGATGGTATTGGATTGGTTCTATTCTATCATGTCTTTCTGTTCTCTGTATCTTTCTCTGTGAGATGGCATTGGACTGGATCTATTCTATCATGTCTTTCTGTTCTCCGTATTTTTCTCTGTGAGATGGCATTGGACTGGATCTATTCTATCATGTCTTTCTGTTCTATGTATCTTTCTCTGTGAGATGGTATTGGATTGGATCTATTCTATCATGTATTTCTGTTCTCTGTATCTTTCTCTGTGAGATGGTATTGGATTGGTTCTATTCTATCATGTCTTTCTGTTCTCTGTATCTTTCTCTGTGAGATGGTATTGGATTGGATCTATTCTATCATGTCTTTCTGTTCTCTGTATCTCTCTCTGTGAGATGGTATTGGATTGAATCTATTATATCATATCTTTCTGTTCTCTGTATTTTTCTCTGTGAGATGGCAACGGATTGAATCTATTATATCATGCCTTTCTGTTCTCTGTATTTTTCTCTGTGAGATGGCGTTTATTTGGATCTATTCTATCATGTCTATATGTTCTCTGTATCTTTCTCTGTGAGATGGTATTGGACTGGATCTATTCTATCATGTCTTTCTGTTCTCGGTATCTTTCTCTGTGAGATGGCATTGGACTGGATCTATTCTATCATGTCTTTCATATCTCTGTATCTCTCTCTGTGAGATGGCATTGGACTGGATCTATTCTATCATGTCTTTCTGTTCTCTGTATCTTTCTCTGTGAGATGATATGGATTGAATCTATTCTGTCATGTCTTTCATATCTCTGTATCTCTCTCTGTGAGATGGCATTGGACTGGATCTATTCTATCATGTCTTTCTGTTCTTCGTATCTTTCTCTGTGAGATGACATGGATTGAATCTGTTCTATCATGCCTTTCTTTCTTATCTCCGTATCCCTCTCTTGTGATATGGCATGTGATTCAATCTATTCTCTCATGTCTTTCTTATCTCTCTCTGTGAGATGGTATTGGATTGAATCTATTCTGTCATGTCTTTCATATCTCTGTATCTCTCTCTGTGAAATGGCATTAGACTGGATCTATTCTATCATGTCTTTCTGTTCTCTGTATCTTTCTCTGTGAGATGGTATTGGATTGGATCTATTCTATCATGTATTTCTGTTCTCTGTATCTTTCTCTGTGAGATGGTATTGGATTGGTTCTATTCTATCATGTCTTTCTGTTCTCTGTATCTTTCTCTGTGAGATGGCATTGGACTGGATCTATTCTATCATGTCTTTCTGTTCTATGTATCTTTCTCTGTGAGATGGCATTGGACTGGATCTATTCTATCATGTCTTTCTGTTCTCTGTATCTTTCTCTGTGAGATGGCATTGGACTGGATCTATTTTATCATGTCTTTCTGTTCTCTGTATCTCTCTCTGTGAGATGGTATTGGATTGAATCTATTATATCATATCTTTCTGTTCTCTGTATTTTTCTCTGTGAGATGGCATTGGATTGAATCTATTATATCATGCCTTTCTGTTCTCTGTATTTTTCTCTGTGAGATGGCGTTTATTTGGATCTATTCTATCATGTCTATCTGTTCTCTGTATCTTTCTCTGTGAGATGGTATTGGACTGGATCTATTCTATCATGTCTTTCTGTTCTCGGTATCTTCTCTGTGAGATGGCATTGAATTCAATCTATTCTAAAATATCTTTATATGTATCTTTCTCTGTGAGACGGCATTGGATTGAATCTATTCTTTCATGTATTTCTTATCCCTGTATCTTTATCTGTGAGATGGTATTTGATTGAATCTATTCTATCATGTCTTTCGTTTCTCTGTTTCTTTCTCTGTGAGATGATTTTTGATTGAATCTATTGTATCATTTCTTTTTTATCCCTGTATCTATATCTGTGAGATGGTATTTGATTGAATCTATTCTATCATGTGTTTCTTTTCACTGTTTCTTTCTCTGTGCGATGGCTTGACACAACACTATAAAAGTTAAAGCTTTCCCAGATTTTTTGCTCGTTCACATGTTGTGTTCGATCGCTTAAGAAGAAATCCTTTAAATTAAATTAAATTGAAAATGTCTTCACCATTTAATTTGGCCTTGAAAAACTTATTGAATACCAAAAATCATTGAAACGCATTGATTTAGACCTCAACTTGAAAACCTTAACAATTCTTAGAAATGTATGCATGTGATATAAACCTATGCAAATTTTCATGATTTTGCGCAACATTATAGGTATTTAAAAAAATAAACTTTTTGAAACGTTTTCTCCAAAGTGTTCAAGCAACAAAATGAATTTATGCAGTAACAACGATCACACATTAATATCTGCTAAGCCATTCAGGAGTGTTAAACTGTTCGCCCTGCAGGCACAAGCAGATGTTAGTGCATAGAAAATCATGTTTTATCCCTGTAGTGGATACTAAAGAACACAAACTTGCTTCGTCATAGATAGAGAATCTTACATGGGTGCTCATGTTTTATTTAATTTATTAACGAGGGGAGGAAAATAGATCAAATGCGAAACTTGTCTAGCATTTTATCATTTTTGGCGTGAAAACGTTAAACTTTGCTATCTTTTACGCAACGTTATAGTAGACGTCATAAATGTGTGCACCAGTTGTTTATGGATTTTATTGCATGTCGTTATATTACTCCCAGATGCAATGTGATATGATAAAATAAAATATCCTACCATATGACAGATACTGCTATACCTCAGAAATGAAACATTTGAATATGGTAATTGTCATTCCCTTAAAATTGTCTTTGCTGAAATGTATCCAAACCCTTTGGCACTAATATTCCTAAAACATTAATTTTGAAAACAGTACGCAGATGACAATAAAAGTATGGAACATTACCCCGCATACAACAGTACAGTTAAAGAACATAAAAAAATTTGATTTATTACAGGTTATATCGCTGATCTCAATGGCTACTCTCATGATTTAGATGTTGAAGAGAAACCATGGCAGTTCCATGGCAGTTCACACTCTCTAGGTAAGTCTAATTATTATAAAGTGTTTTGTTGACTATCAGATGTGGCTATGTTAATCAGGAAGTGCCGTCATTATCTGGGGTTTTTTTTTGTTTGTTTTTGTTTGGCACATGCGAAGTCTTGAGCCTGGACAGGCTTGTTTGGGCATGACCTGGCAGGAAACTCCAAAGACATGTTTTCTCATGACGAGGGCTATTTGTGTACATAGCCATATTTGTGGAATGACAAGGTTATGTTGCTCATAACATTAGTTTTGAGATGTGATGTTTTTGTTTTGAATGCCAATTCTTTCGCTGGTGGTGACTTTTGATGTGAACTTTTGAGAAATCATGGTACCACTAATTGTAAAGGGCAATTGTTAGGCTTGAAAACCACATCAGTTTGATATATGGGCCTTATGTCACTTATATGCCCTCAAAACCAAAAACATTATATGGTATATGTGTTTTTGTTATTTGGTTTGTTTGTTTTTGCAAAGTATCATATCTAAACTTACTACAAGCGAAATTCGAGTATTCTAGCTAATCTCTGCAGCTGAGGAGACTGGTTTGAGTCTTGCTTTGTTGGAAACCCTGAAGGCAGGTTTTGTCACGAGGACCATTTGTCATTTTGTATCAGTGATTTGGCTGGAAAAGTTTTGTCTTTGATATTTGTGATTTTTGTAATATGTTAATCCTGTCTCACACAGAACACACGGCTCATATGGTTGGCCATTCATGTAAACCGTACATACAACCGAGCCAACTTTGGCCTTATCCGAGTTACACTTGGGCCTTTCGAGTGTATCAGCGAAAACCATGTATGATTTTTAAAACTTTTAAAAAACTGACACTGGTGCCATGTTCGTGTACAATCGTAATTAGTGATCGGACAAGACCGTGTGAGACTGTACGAGACCGTACATAAAACCACACATGAAGTCCACTCCACGAGTGAGCTCAGCCTGTTTTATACGATCGCCATACAACAAATACGGTTTCATATGATCGCCATACGACCACTATGGTTCAAGTACGAATTATACATTGTCATATGCCATTTTTATACTTTCTCTGTTGAAAGTTTGAAAATTTATGAAGCCAAGCCATCAAAAAGAGTCAATTTTATATCAAAACATACACGAATGTGTGATAATTCGAACATAACTCGAACAAAAGTCGGTTTGTCTGTATGTAAACCCTGTTAATGTCAAGTTAATCGAGTAAAAGTAAGTAATGGTGCAAAGATCAGGAATCGATACAATCAAGTACCACACCCGACCCAGGATACCAATGGGAAAGTGACAAACTCACAGAAGACACCACAAACGAGAGCCCAGGGGTCAGCCCTTTCCCAGCAGGTGACCACAAAGCACATATAAACAGACGTGCACAAAACATAGCAAACACAAGACAGAACAAAAACATAAAAGATCCACAAAAGAAGAACCGCCTTGGAACGGTCAGTAAAATATTTTACTGGAGGGCTTAAACCAGTTTCACGGCGCCAACCTCGCCCTTAATTCTTATATGGACCAGGAAACATTTGGGAAAGAGACAAAACTTAAGAAAACACAACACACACGGCAGCCAAGAGGTCAGCCCTTTCCGAGCAGGTGACCACAAGGCTACAAGGAACAGACACGACAGCACAACACACACCAACATGAAGCATAACTAACAAAAACGATCCACAAAAGAAGTACCGCCTTGGAACGGTCGTATTTAAGTCGTATTTAAGTCGTATTTAATCGTACTAGGCCGTACAACACCATACTTGAAACCTTACAACAATCGTATGAAAATCGTTTTGCAAATCATGTTCAAACTGTAACAAATCTTGCTTAATCGAGTATATCCGTGCTTTGTTTGTACATCCATACTCATGCTACATTCGAGTCTAAATCGTACCAACTCATCCCCAGGCACGGTTGGAGCTCAATACTTGTACCAGTCAACCCGTGTATAACCGAGTATACTGTATTGGAACTGTGTGTCCAACCGTGTTCTGTGTGAGACAGGCTTTAGTTACCACGGTTGGGGAAAACTGTTATTTTGTTGGTTATCCTAGCTGTAAATGGTTCTTGTTTTGCTAGTGAACAAAAGTTTTGAATAACTTTATTTTGTTGCCCATCATGCTTGTAAAAAGTGATTCCTCGGTTGGTAAAGGTAGTTATGAATGGTGATTATTTTGTTGGTTTAAAGAGTCATGACCTGTTGTTACTTTAATGATTATTATAGCTTTACATGTTTGTTTGTTTGTTTGATTTGATTCTTAACGTCCCATCAACAATCTTTCAGTTAAACAGGGACGGGTCTTACTGGGTTGAACCAGTACTAAGTCAGGATAAACTTTTTTTACATGCAAAATGCAATTTTTTTTTTTCTGAAATCAATATGTTTGTTTAGCTGTAACTATTCTGTTACCGTAATTATGAATGGTTTTTGTCTCGCTGGCTGGCTTCAGCAGTTCAGCTGTGAATAGTAATACAAATGTACATGTATTTGTGGCTGGTTACTCATAGATATGTATAAAAACATCTGAGTCGTGGCATGTGATCTCCAACAATGTGGCATTTTGACAAGTGTAGACTCATACGAGCCTGTGCCGCCTCCTTTTAAGCTAAGAAATTCCAAATGGTGTTCCTTTAGTAGCTTAACAATCGTAGAATACTCAAGCGACTAGCAAAGGCTCTGATCAGACTGCGCGTATGCGCAGGCTGATCTGAGGCTTTGCTGGTCGCATATACCACATTGTTTGAAATCTCATGCACTGGCTCAATTATTCTGGTTTGTTGCTGTGATCATGGTGGTAGGGGGTACTTTTTCCAGTTATCATAGATGTTAATCATGCTTATTTTGATTTCATAGATATAAACAACAGTGCGTTTGCTGGTTTCTAAAGTTGTTAAATCTTTTCGAGTCTGGTGACAATTATAATGAACGTTGATTATTTTGCTACTTTCCATATTTATAATTGCATTTTCATATGTTTCATACTAATTACCATTGATGGTGGGATTTTTGTTACTATTTCTGGTATTGCTGCAAGGATATGATTGTCATTTACAAGAACATTGGCATTGTTCCCATTACTCAGTTACGTACATGCGTAATAAAAGTTGTAGCATTCAAGGGAGGTCACCTAATGTGGAAAAGAGATTTTCCATAACATAAGGAACTGCCCTTAAAGGAATATAATTGAAGAGAATCACTGCTTGATCCAGCAGTGTCTCTTTTTGATGTGCGTAACTTTTTCCACGTTTTCGCTACACCATTGAAGAAGCCCCAAAATATCAAAGTTCTTTATTATGAAAGCTGTGAGTAGCTTTTTCCCTTAGTGCAAACGATACGCACAGTATACTCCTTCATAAAAACATGTTTATCAGACAAATAGTGTACACACATGTTAAGCCTAAATGCTTCACATCTGTGAAACGTGATGGTATGAGGTGTTGGTTGGCTGAATAACAGCATTTTGCACATTTAAGTAGCAGACTTGACTAAACATCGCTAATGTTTCTCCGGTTTTATTTTAATCTTCATCTTAATAAGGTGGTATAAAATAGCTATACCATGTTTGTCCAACTGTACGTGAGATAATCAACTCACTTACGCTGGTAGATTATCACTATATCTTGGACACCAGATTAGTGATTCCACTGTTGCTGATTTTTTCGCCATATGAGAAAATTCTATCTCACATACCTCATACCAACCCGTGGAAATGATGAAAACAACAACATCTGCATGTCTGAAGACAAGTGACATCAGTTGGAATTCAAGTGACATCATTAATATGTTAAAGTGACGTCATCATGTTAAGGCACATCTCAGCGTTTTGATAAAGTGCTGGAAGCCTTTTTTTAAAAAATATAAAAAGTGTGGTATTAAATTGTGGGCAAGAAAAAGAGTTATTAGTGTGAGGATAAAATAAAAACATCTGTCACATGGATCACTGATTGGCATTCCAAGGCTTGTGGATGATCGGGAAATGTCTATCCCACCCTCACACTCATGATAGATTCTTATACATTTATGTTTGATTACAGATACGCCTGAGGAACTTTAAAGTGCAATATTTAAGATATTCCATGTGAAATCATACAATAGTGCACTTCCAGTTTCCTCGGGACAAATTTTTCCATCACACTCTCACACTCAGGAACATTGATGTGCAATATTGTATCATCTTCCATGGGAGATCATAAAATATTACACTTCCAGTTTCCTAAGGACAGATTTTTCTATACCACCCTTAATAATCACAATGATAGATTCTTATACACTTATGTTTGATAACAGATACGCTCGAGGAACCTGGAAGTGTAATATTTTACGATCTCCCCATAAAATTTCCTCAGGGACAGAATTTTCTATCTTATCCTAACACTCATGATAGATTCTTTTTTTGGGGGGGGGGGGCGCATTGGCTCAGTGGTAGAGTGCTTGACTCGAGACCGAAGGGCCAGAGGTTCGAGCCTCATCGGCGTCACTGTGTTGTGTCCTTGAGCAAGAACATTAACCCTAGCTTAGTACTGGTTCAACCCAGGAAGACCCGTCTCTACATAACTGAAAGATTGTTGATGGGACGTAAAAAATCAAATCAAACAAACAAAAAGATTCTTTTTTTCTTATGTTTGATTAAAGATACGTCTTAGGAACCTTGATGTGCAATATTTTATGATCCTCCATGGGAGATCGCACTCATAATATGAGAATCTGTCATGAGTGTGAGGGTAGGATAGAAAAAAACATCCCGAGGATCGCCTTTTGGTATCACGAGGCTAGTCGAGTGATGACAAACGGTGATCCAGGGGGACAGATTTTTCAATCCTACCCTCACACGAATAATGGATTCTTTTTCTTGCTCACCACTGTTTTTTTATTTAAAACGCTGATTTTTTCGCCATATGAGAAAATTCTATCTCACATACCCCATACCAACCCGTGGAAATGATGAAAACAACAACATCTGCATGTCTGAAGACAAGTGACATCAGTTGGAATTCAAGTGACATCATTAATATGTTAAAGTGACGTCATCATGTTAAGGCACATCTCAGCGTTTTGATAAAGTGCTGGAAGCCTTTTTTTAAAAAATATAAAAAGTGTGGTATTAAATTGTGGGCAAGAAAAAGAGTTATTAGTGTGAGGATAAAATAAAAACATCTGTCACATGGATCACTGATTGGCATTCCAAGGCTTGTGGATGATCGGGAAATGTCTATCCCACCCTCACACTCATGATAGATTCTTATACATTTATGTTTGATTACAGATACGCCTGAGGAACTTTAAAGTGCAATATTTAAGATATTCCATGTGAAATCATACAATAGTGCACTTCCAGTTTCCTCGGGACAAATTTTTCCATCACACTCTCACACTCAGGAACATTGATGTGCAATATTGTATCATCTTCCATGGGAGATCATAAAATATTACACTTCCAGTTTCCTAAGGACAGATTTTTCTATACCACCCTTAATAATCACAATGATAGATTCTTATACACTTATGTTTGATAACAGATACGCTCGAGGAACCTGGAAGTGTAATATTTTACGATCTCCCCATAAAATTTCCTCAGGGACAGAATTTTCTATCTTATCCTAACACTCATGATAGATTCTTTTTTTTGGGGGGGGGCGCATTGGCTCAGTGGTAGAGTGCTTGACTCGAGACCGAAGGGCCAGAGGTTCGAGCCTCATCGGCGTCACTGTGTTGTGTCCTTGAGCAAGAACATTAACCCTAGCTTAGTACTGGTTCAACCCAGGGAGACCCGTCTCTACATAACTGAAAGATTGTTGATGGGACGTAAAAAATCAAATCAAACAAACAAAAAGATTCTTTTTTTCTTATGTTTGATTAAAGATACGTCTTAGGAACCTTGATGTGCAATATTTTATGATCCTCCATGGGAGATCGCACTCATAATATGAGAATCTGTCATGAGTGTGAGGGTAGGATAGAAAAAAACATCCCGAGGATCGCCTTTTGGTATCACGAGGCTAGTCGAGTGATGACAAACGGTGATCCAGGGGGACAGATTTTTCAATCCTACCCTCACACGAATAATGGATTCTTTTTCTTGCTCACCACTGTTTTTTTATTTAAAAATAAGCTTCCAGAAGTCCCTGAATAGGCTTAGATACAACTTCACATGGTGACGTCACTTTACCATAGCAATGACGTCACTTGACGACAATGTGCGTGAGTTCCAATACAACCAATGTATGTAGCCCTCACGTGACAGCCTGGGTAAGCTAACATGGGTAAGATAAGATTTTCTGTCCCAGGGTAAAATCCCAGATATCTGTATCCATGTGCAAGAATGATAGGCTCTTATATACTTATGTTTGATTACAGATACGCCTGAGGAACCTGGAAGCGCAATATTTTATGATCTCCCATCTGATCCAGAAGATGAGTCACCAGATTTATGTACACTTAATGCTCAGCCATTATTTCCAACACAGAGAATAACAGCGGATGGTGGGAAAAGGTAACTAGAGTTTGTTTGAGTTGATGTTTTCATCCAAGTTCACATGTTTCCTTGATTTTGGACACGTTTTCTGGTTCTGAATCATGGTGTTTGATTTATTTACGTGAACAAAGTTTTGTTCCTTATGATGTTTCTCATCCAATTCAAAAGTTTTTGCTCATCTTTGAATGTTTTCCCGTTTTGAACGATTATGTGTTTCATTCAAGTCGACATTGTTTTCGTCTTTCATCATGTTTATCTCCATAGAAACCAAACCTATGGAACCTATGGAAGTTGATGTTGGGATAGGCCTGGTTTCTTTGCTAAGCCCCACCTATCAAAGTTGACATGGGGATAGGTCTGGTTTCCTTGTTTATAACATCTTCATCTGTGATCACAGTTACTCCTTGTAGTTTAATATTATTTAGAAGGAATGTCCATCTTGTTAATTTGATATGAATACCACACATGTCTTTTCTCCAGGCAACCTGACTGATTAATTTTTTGAACAAGCCTTTGTTTACTACTTCTACTACGCAGCTACCAATTAAGCAATATATTCAAATAAAACATCTCAAGAACAGCTTTCAAAAGCATAAAATATGCAGTCTATTATTGTCATCGAGATGCATGACAAAGTAAGTAAGGGTGCAAAGATCAGGAATCGATACAATCAAGTACCACACCGCAAACTACATTAACATGATCATTTCTACTTGCGCATTTCACTGAAAAGCTGAAAATAGTTGAGATTTTTTTTAAAAGCCTACAGCGAAAAACTCATTAATTGAAAGATAAGTATGTTGTAGGTACATGTGTATCAATAACATATATAATCGAAAATAAGATATACTTTCTGGTCGCATGTAGGATATGTACAAAATCTCATCTACTCGCTCAGTACTAAAGACATATAACATTACTACTGATTCATTGTGTGTCAAGGGCACCATCTTGTTTTTATTCTGTGATTCAGTCCAATTATCTATGCATTTAAGCCAATCCCGCCATCCCAAATGACTTTTTCCCACATATAATTATTTATAACATTTGATATCTTAAAAGTAGTGATTTAAGCTTAAATATAGTAATTTTAATAAATGATGGTTAGAATGAAAATTAAATTGGTTAGCGCAATAAAGAAAAGACAAAATAAAATAATACATTCTTGGGTTTGACTGTGATATGGTATTGTGACATTACCTTGTAAGCGTCATTGGTTCAGTAAACTACGTGGTACTTAGTGATTTTGCTAGTTTGGCCCTCATTTTGCTGATAACACAAATTGTTTATATTTACATGACATTTATACTATGAAATGCAATTTCATGAACTACCTATTTGCTAACCTGTTTATAATATATGGCATTTCCTCTTTCGCATTAATTTGTAATTTAGTCCATTAAAATATGAAGATCATTGTATTCTAGTGTGGCCATCATCTAACTTAGGTAAAGAGAGGCGGAGGCTTTACTTAATTTGTTGTTTTGAATGCGTGGCTTACTGGTTTCACAGTGGTTCCCTCTTGTGTTATCAAGGTTTGGCAGTGGTTTGCGATTGTGGCATTTCCTAGGCATCATTATTTGCTTTAATAGACTTAAAATAGACACTGCTTTATGTCCTTTCTAGTCTGGCCCTTATCTAGCTGAGTTAGAGCCAGGTTGTTGTAATGCTTAATTTGTTCTGGTTTAAGTGTGTGGCTTACTGATTTAGTGATGTTTCTTGTGTCTCTTCATTGTGGTACCTTGATAAGGCCATGATACGTTATTGGCCATCATCCTGAGCTTTTGGTCTTTTAAACCATGGCTGGTAAAGCTGGAGCTACAATTTATGCAATACTGGCGGAATCTCGCGCAATGCCAACATTAACGATGAGACAAAGTGTTCAGTGACCTTTAGCTGTTCAAAACTAGGACACTGCTGGCTTTGTTTGCTGTTAACGCACCGTCTCTGCAGATCGATTTAATTAATTGAAACACGAGACGGAAGCAAGTTTAGTATTGTAAAAGCCTGATAGAATCATAAACGATCGACAAACTAGATTTATTGCAGAGAAAAAAAACCTAATATAGACCTGACATACGAAATTGGCCTTATTGTATACTTGGTAGGGGTAGGACTGAACCAGTCACGCATATACAAAAAGTCGGTCATAGGTTGAGCTTTCGAATCTATATGTTTTATAACAAATTTTTCAATTATAGGGTAAAAACGTTTTATTCAGAGCCAGAGTGCACTGATGGATATGCTGGTCTTAAAATAACATGGGTTTACACTAGAAAGGGACCTTTTTTCTTGATCTGCGATTCAATTATAGTATGATTGATTTCTTGATATAAGCCAGAACATGCAATTTTGTACTTATCACATCAGCGAGCAGCAAATCCTCAGACAAGACTGTGCATATGCGCAGTCTTGTCAGAGCCTACCCTGCTCACATACACACAGAATGGATGTAAAGGAATCTTCAGAAGAAAACAATAAACTTCTACACCCACTAGATACCTGCGCATGCGCGTTTAAAGAGCAGCTTTAGGTATTTGCTATAAGTACGATTGTCTTATGGACTGGTGTATATTTCCCCTGCGTAAAGAGATAATCAGTCTGAGTGATGTTGACAGTTACGTTAGATCCATTTCTGTGTCAGGCAAACAATAGATTTGTGTGGGGGTTAAATGGCAAGAGTGCATTTACCGATGTTGGTAGCTAGAGTTTAAGACAGTGCTCTATAAATATTGTGTTTCAAGATTATTGATTTGATTTTTTTTTCATTTAAGATAGACAAACAAAGTCATATTTTGAACTGAATATTACATTCTTTATTTATCGTATATTCTTTATATACTTGCAGAGCTGAATACTGAACTTTGTATTTGTCACACATTCTTTATGTATTTGCAGAACTGAAAATTACATTCTGTATTTGTCACACATGTGTTTAATGTTTGCAGAACTGATAACTGCATTCTGTATTTGTCACATATTCTTTATATTTTTTTCATAACAGAAGACTACACACCGTATACACAGCCCATTCTTAATTAATTTGCAGAGCTAAGAAATACATCCTGTATTTGTCATCGTCTTTATATACATGTACTTGTAGAACCAAATACTGCATTCTATATTTGTCATACATTCTTTGTATATTTGCTTAAATGAATACTGCATTCTGTATTTGTCACACATGCTTCGTATATTTGCAGAACTCAATACTGCATTCTGTATTTGTCATACATTCTTTATCATTATGCAGAGCAGCTGATAACTGCATTCTGTATTTGACACCTATTCTTTATATATGAAACATTTTTTTCAGAACTGAAGATTACACACTGTAATTGTCAATCATTCAATATACACTTGCAGAACTGAATACCGCATTCTGTATACGTCACACATTCTTTATATACTTACTCGATAAATACATTGTGTATATGCCATACATTCCCTATATATTTGCAGAACTGAATACTGCATTCTGTATTTGTCACACATATTTTTATACATTTGCAGAACTGATATCTACCAGTCCACATAGTGCAGTCAGTAGTGAGTCAAAATGCTGATCAAGGGGTGCGAGTTAATTTCCGCCCAGTCCCATATTTTCTTGGAGATTGATCATGAAATTGTATCTATTGTCATTCTCCTCCTTCTGCTGGTTCCAAAAGATTGTTGTCAATTACAAGCGATTGTATGTGTATGAAGTTCTGTTTAAATGCTAAGTCAAGCTTGCACAGACAAAAAGTGTGGTTATTTGAACTGACTGTCTTGACATGACCATTACTGTTGACTTGGATTTAAAACCTCAAACCAAACAAACGAAAAAGCACCATTTACTGCATTCTGTATTTGTCAGACATTCTTTATATAATTGCAAAACTGAATACTGCGTTCAGTATTTGTCACACATTCTTTATATTTTTCATAACAGAAGAATACGCTTTGTATTTGTCACACATTCTTTATATTTTTAGAAGAACTTAATACTACATTTGGTATTTGTCACACATTTTTTATATATTTGTACAAATGAATACTGCATTCTGTATATGTCACACATCTTTATATAGGTACAGATTTGAAGAATACATTCTGTATATGTCACTCAATTATTCATATATACTTTCATAACAGAAGACTTCATTCTATATCTATATACTTGCAGAACTGAATACTGCATTCTGTATATTCCACAAATTCTTAATATATTTGCATAACTGAAGAATACATCGGGGGGTTTTTTTTCACATAGGGGAAGCGTAGTGGCTCAGTGGTAGAGTGCTTGACTCAAGATCGAAGGGTTGCGGGTTTGAGCATCACCAGTTGCACTGCATTGTGTCCTTGAGCAAGACACATTAATTCCTGCTTAGTACTGGTTAAACCCTTCCCAAGATGACTTAAACAAGGTTGACTTGGGTGTAAAGAATCAAATCAAACAAACAATTTGTCACATACTATTTGTATATTTGCAGAACTGAAGAATATATTCAGTATTTGTCACACATATTCTTAATATATTTGCAAGGCTGAAAAATACATTGTGAATTTGTCACATATATTCTTTATATATTTGCAGAACTGAAGATCTATATTTGCAGAACTTTGAAATACATTCTGTATTCATCACAAATATTCTTTATATATTCACTAAACCGAAGATACATTTGTTATTTGTCACATATTTTATTTATATATTTGCAGAACTGAAGAATACATTCTGTATTTGTCACACATTTTCTCCATGTATTTACAGAACTGAATACAGCATTCTGTATTTGACACACATATTCTTAATATATTAACAGATTTGAAGACTACATTCTGTATTTGTAACACATATTCTTTATATATGTGCAGGACTGAAGACTACATTCTGTTGGAAGACATATTACGTGGCTACAGAGTGACAAAGAAAGAATTGGACTCTCAGGGCATTCCATCACATATGATCAAAACTCCAACAAAAAAGGCTTTCAAAGAGGCTAAAAAGGACAGTATATATCGAGAATACTTCTATTCAAAATCAGACGATATAGGTATAAAGGCTATACGTTGTGTCGATGCTGCTCAAATCATTCACAAAATAGAAAAACATATAGCGTCCACATCTGGCCATCATAGAACTAAAAGTTAACTCTTTGCCTGCTAGCGTCTAATTTTGTCGTCTGCTGGTAGACTTTGCAAACAGTTTGGACCCAACTCAGGACCAACATGATGTTGGTCCCGATCTGGTTGTTCTGACAGTGTTCTGAAAGATTTTCTAAAATGTTGATTTTGAAAAAAAATCTGCAGACGACAAAATAATTGTGTAAAATTACCCAGCATGCAAAGAGTTATTTACATGTATATCTAGATCTAGTCTTGTGATATAAGTTTCGTACGAGTAAATGTGCTTAGTTTGTAAATTGGTTGTGCATAATGGAGTTATTAGTGTGTGCAGTATATGTGTGATTAACCCATAAAGTGCCACCTATAATTTGCAGCAGATGACAACTTCAAATTTTGCCGCTTTTTCAAAAATAACAAATAAGGCATGATATTTCATGAGAATCGTCTGCTGGCAGACGATTCCCATGAAATATCATACCTTATTTTTTCATAAATTGGGAAAGATGTAGCAAAATTTGTCCTCTGCTGCAATTGTGACTGGGGCTTTAAGGAATAATGAAAGCATGGAAGTCTATGAAATTGCTGATATTGAGTAATTACATTTGGTCCCCGAGACTGCTAAATTTGGTCAGTGCCACTGGTATTCTAACAACAGGTCTCAAATGAACATTATTCATGACTACTGGGGGCTTTTAATCTAATCCAAACTCATACCAGATAAGAGGGCATATTTGAAATATTTTTTGTTATTTCTCTGACTGTAAATTATATTGCGGGTACTCAAAAAAATGTCTAAATAACAACAGCAAATGACCATTTATGTGAAGTGTTTCTTGATTTTTTCGTAAAATAAAGTGTAGCATTTCATTACTTTGTCTGAAATGCTAATGCAAAAATAAGAAATGCCAATGTTTAGGGTTTCCCGACCCTACCCAAATTTACTGGTGAAACCTAGAATTTTCTTATCAGGTTTTCTGAAAAATATATAATTTTATGCATTTTGAAAGGGGAAATGCATTTCAAAATGCAGAAAATTATATTTTTCTGGGAAAAAAATAAAAAAAGATATTTGTGCCTACCCTACCTAAAAGTTTCAGACCTGTTACCCGAAACACACTTATTTTTTATTTGGCTTTAACCTTGATTGGTTTCCTAAGAAGCAAAAGTGCTGTTTTTTTTAAATGTTGTCTGTTGCAAAATTGAGGTAACGCTTATAGGGTTTAATGGAAAGTGTGCATGGAGAAAATAAAACAGTTTTAATTTCAGCAAAAATAGTTGTTCCATTCACAAGGCCGTTTCTGATTAATTAGCTTTTAGTGCTAAAAGCAAAAATAGTTTTTTTAGTAATTGAATTTTAAAATGTGCCCTAGTTTCTGTTCAAGGAAGGGCTCTGACAATTGAAATGAATTGATTTGAAGTACTCAGCTAAAACTTCAATTAACACTTTGCATTCTGGGTAATTTACATACTTTTGTTGTCGTTTGCTAACTTTTTCAAACTTAACTTTTTCAAAAAATTCTTCCAGGATTACACTTAGATGCATAATATTCAAACTAAAGTACAAAGGGTACACAACAATTTTAATTATTTGCATGCTGGGTCATTTTTAATGTTTTTGCTTATTTTCGAAATTACATTTTTTTCAAAATTTTCTTGTGAGAACACAGCAGTGTGAAAACAGTTTTCATCCAGATCCGGACTGACTTTTTGTCGGTCCTGATCTGGGTCCAAATGGTTTATAAAAGTTATCAGCAGATGCTTTAATTGGTGGCTGAAATGTTTCCAAGCCTATTTGACAAATAGTGAAGATCTATAACAGACTATTCCTATTGCAGCAGTCTGGTTTGATTCCACATTGTTTGCTGTTTGCCCCTTTTCTAACAATGGTCAGTAATGTTTGTAAACAAATGCAGCAGACGACTTATGCAGACATTTTCAGATGCATTAAGGGGTAACAGTTCTTGAAAGAGATAAGACGCCTATAACATGTATTGCCAAATATTTAGATATTTTTGTGGAAGTTTAAGAATCATTGTTTGGCACACATGCATAAAATCTTTCTGGCCAACATCTTCAATCCAAAAAACAAATCTTGAAATATGCAATATTCTGCAATTATAATGGAACCTACAAAATGTGAAACAGCAGACTTGGTTACAATGAGTCTGATCATAAGAATTTAATGTTTCATGTTTGTTTGTTTTTTGTTGTCTGCTGAATTTTATTAAAATACTTTTTTTCGAAAAAATCTTTGAGGCATGCCACCAATGTGTCAAGCAGTTTGGATCCACATATGGGTGGACGTTTTGTCGGACCTGGTCTTGGTCCAGTCTGTTTGCAAAAGTTGGATCGAGAGTGAGTCGAAATTACTGTCAGTATAAGAAGGTAAAGCTATTACAACTTATGAGCAGCTGCCATCAGGACTTCAACACTTTACTCACCAATGACATAGTTATCATCTGCTGATAATCTTTGCAAACATTTTGTATCCAGAACAGGCCTGACATTGTGTCAGGCCTGATCTGTATCCAAACTGTTTGGCAGTCTGATGGGTCTCCTGAAAGAATTTTTTGAAATAGATGATTTTGAAAACTATCAGCAGACGACAAAAAGCATACATATAAGAGTTAATGCTATGACAAGTAAGAAGCACCAGGTGTTCTTTACTGGTTAATGACTTTCCTGACAGATTGAAAGTAAGATATTGTTTTGACTCAAGCACCGTTTCTTAAGATGTTTATTTAAATGTCTTTCAAGGTTACAAGCTGGCGCCTTTCATAGGTCGAAATCAGCAAGAAAATGTTTACACCCTGAGGTCAATGGCCCTCAAGGAAAAGAAGGATTTTGCAGAGGACATTAAAGCATGAAAAATTTCCAAGGGTTTGGGGCAAAGAGTTAACCTAAGCATAGTTGTTTGTGCTAAAATATTTCATCTTTTTTTGTTGTCTGCTATTTGTTTTCAAAATCAACTTTTTTTGAAAATAAATTTCAGGGATACCTTCTGAGTGTCAAACAAATTCGATCCAGTTCAGGCCCGACTTTTTGTCGGGCATGATCCGGGTCCAATCTGTTTGCAAAGGCTATGAGCAGATGACACTAGTGGGCATTGAGTTAAACTTCTTTCAATGTGACAAGCTGGTGACTGTCATAGGTCGAAATAAGCAAGAACATGTTTATACCCTAAGGTCGTTCGCCTATGGGTTTAGGAAGAAGGGTTTTAAGGGTCATTGCATTATATGGATGTGGTAGTCATCTTGGTCATTTGACCAGAAACATTTGTGCAAACTTTCGTTCCCCAACCTTAAGGCGTCTCCATATGAAATTTGAGTTGATTTTGCCCCACCAGTTTTGGTCAAATGATTATCATAGGTTTAATTGATGGTCAGTTTTGCTTCCTTATGTATTAAATGCTTTTGTATGGGAAAAGCAGGGTTGGGAAATAAATGTTAGAACACCATGCCCCCTACCTAGATGGATAATATAATTAGTATACTGTTTACAACGTTTCACAGCGACATCAATATGTGGAATATTAATTATGAGTCAACAATACAGTAAAACCTGTGTAAAACGGCCACTCAAAAATAGACAAAACAAATATCTTAATGACAAATGATAGCTTAATGAAGGTCAAAAGTATTGCAGAATGCTCCCCTTGGAGTATTCTGCAATACTTTGACCAGCATTAAGCGATAACTGGTTTTGAAAACTAATTTTCGGTCTTTTTGAGAGTGGTCATTTTACACAGGCTTTACTGTAAATGTTCTCTGCCATGGGACGTTTACTTGTGTTGGTCCAACTGTCCTCAACGGGCCTCTGATCAACCAGAATTTGTTTGTTTTTAGATTATATGATATTTTTGACATCTTCTGATAAAATGTCCTGTCAGCTTATAGTGAATATACATCAGTACATGTACCAACTAGGCGGTCAAGGGCATAGCTGTCATATTAGTTCGACATTTAGGAGCATCTTGATCATCAAAGATTCGAAATGCCAACGACAAAATTATAATTCAAATCTATACTGAGGGAAAAAAGTTTAACAATATACTTTAAAGATTCACATTTGAGAAGAAATAAGATTTTTAATTTCATAACATCACAAATATATTTTGACAAACGTTTACGAGTATGATGGCATTAACCGGTCGACATTTCAAATAATGTAAAGTCTGATTTTTTGTCCCCTTAGGAAAACAACTTATCTGACAATAGCGCAAATAGGTTTCTGCTAAAAGTTTGATTTTCCGTCAAATGTTTGGATCTAAAAGCAAAAAATGAAAACCGGTTTAAAAACTGAATGTTCTGTGCACCCTTTTCATACAGTTTTTAGATGAAAATCGTTTGTTTTTTCTTCAAATTACCTCCCTTTCAATTGAATAGCGTTTGAAATTAAAATGCTCAATAAATCAAATCCTCGCAATAAAATCGGTATTTGTTTCTTTTGGCCTCTTGCAGGTAGCCAGTAGATCATTTTCAAACAACTAACATGTTTGCTCAATTACTACTAAATCTGATCAAATGCTAAAAAGACTGCCTATGGTTAAACCCATTATAATTGAATGCTGAACTTTTTTCCCTCGGTATATATTTGTGTAGCTAAATTACTGATGCAACATTTTGCACCTCTAGAAAATACACAAGCTCTGCTATGACAATTCTTGTGAAGTGATATGTTGCTTGTGCAAGTTTAGTCAAAGTCTGTTATCTGGGCTTATAATTAATTTTCTCTGCCCCTTCCTATGCTTCACAACCAATCAGATTGCACAGATATTTAAATTTTCGGCCAACTTAATCTCATATTTTGTCAATATGTGTAATATCTATTAAGTAAAATCTTGAAGTAAATCTTTGAAGTGGTCAATGGGGCTATTTTCAATGGCAGGCAGGAGAAAACTATAGGTAGGTCATAGATCATATATTACAATTATAGAAAAATTAAGTGGTTCACTCACTGCGCTCGTTCCCGCTTAATTCCTTTGTAATTGTAATATATGATCTATAACCTATACAAAATGAGTAAACCACAAGTGGTTTATTGATTTTAATACATGGTGTTATATCACTCCCAGACGTGTCGTCGTGTGATTTATAGGTTATTCCGCCTCTTCCTGTACTTCACAACCAATAGGTTTGCACAGAAATTTTAATTTTGGCCAACTTGATCACATATTTTGACGATATCTGTAATATCTATTAAGTAAAATCATGAAGTTAATCCCTGAAGTGGTCAATGCGGCTATTTTCAATTGCAGGGGAGGAGAAAACTATAAGTAGGTCATAGATCATATATCACAATTATAAAGAAAATGAAGTAGTTCACTCGCTGCGCTCGTTCTCACTTAATTCCTTTATAATTGTAATATATGATCAATATCCTATATATCTTGCTTCAGATATCTTGAATAAAGGGCACTGTGCTATATTGATTTTGGTCAAGTAAAGGAACTTCTGGGCGGAAATAACTATAATTGCGTCTAGTAACATGTTGAATTTAAATGTCAAAGGCGACAGGCTTGGCGGAGATTCACATGGTATCGATTTACAGCATGGTTAATTTCAGGTTTGGTTTGTTGATTTTTCACTGGTTGACTAAGGATGCGCAATAGTTATTGTTAATATTAGGTCAGAAATGCCTGATTAAACAATGTAAAGCCATATCGGACTGGTCCTGAAGGAGCAGACTGATATGGACGTACTTTGTTTGCATTTCAGTTAGATAATTGCCTTCAAATCTACAGGGCCTACAATTACAGTGCTTCCTTAAAGTTAAGGACAACCTTAATTAAGTACTGATTTTTTAAGATAAAAAACACATTCAAACTCATTAAAATCAAAAATGTTTCATATCTTCTGTAGATCACAATGCTGTCTCTGATCATATGTACTTCACCGATCCTTAGGGAACACAGTGGCTCAGTTGTAGAGTGCTTAACTCGAGACTGAGGGGTTGGTGTTCGAGCCTTACCAGCGTCACTGTGTTGGGTCTTTGAGCAAGACACATTGATCCTTGCTTAGTACTGGTTCAACCCAGGAAGACCCGTCCGGACATTACTGAAAAATTCTTGACTGGGACGTAAAGAATCAAATCCAACAAACAAAGCACAAATCCTGGCAATATATTGAACATTTAAAATACCATGTTGAAATATCAATACTTAACTAAGGTCGTCCTTAACTTTAAGGAGGCACTGTAATTTTAGGCCCTTATGATGAAATGGGTCTGTTCATTTGTATGATATAGCTGTTGTGATGTTATGATATTCTTACAGTAAAGCTTGGACTAATAACTTTTACACAATAGTTTACCGGTTGAGCACTGATGGTACACAGCACTGATAAGAACTAATAGTCAATTATGCACCTCAAGTGCCCACTATATACACAGAGGGAGTCAACTTTAGTCCTTACTTCACTGTATATTCATGATAAAATACATAAAACCTGTCTAAAATGGCCTCTCTTAAAAAGACCGAAAATTGGTTTTCAAGGCCAATTATTGCTTAATGCAGGTCAAAAGTATTGCAGCATTCTGCAATACTTTCGACCTTCATTAAGCTACCATTTGTCATTGAGACCTATGTTTTGTCTATTTTTGAGTGGCTTCTTAAGACAGGCTTTACTGTATGGCATATGGCAAGAAGATTTTCAGATAAGATGGCGTAATTTGTTCTCATATTGCCAAACAAGAGTCATTTACAATTGGTTGAGCAATAGTCAGGTTCCACGTCAGCCAATAACCAGCCAAGAATAAACTCCAAGTAGAGGGCTTTCTCATGATGAAAGGCTTTGTTAAATACTTGAAGGGTTTTCCCAGTGTAGAAGGCATATATAATAATAGAAGGCTTCTCTCATGATGGAAGGTTTTAAGCTTTTCAGTGTTTTTTCAATGTGGAAGGTTTTCACACTGTGGAATGTTTCCTCAAAGTGAAAAGCTTTTCCAAATGTTGAAGGTTTTTCTCATTATGGAACGTTTTTGTAAAATCGAAGGATTTTTTCTCAGTCAAACATTTCCGCATAATGAAAAACTTTGCTCAGTGTGGAAGGCTTTTCTTTCAGTGGTGTATTATCTTCAATGTGGGGGTAAACTCAAAATGGAAGGTTTGCTAGTGATAACTTTTGAATGATTGTTATTCATTTTTGTTGTTGAATAGTTGTTAAAATTCAAGGGTTAACCCTGTATCACTGTTTGAAATATTGTTGCAACTGCATGGGTTGCAATACAAAGTACACGTATAGGGCAATCACAGAAACAAATGCTGCCATCTTGATCAATATTGATAGGGGAGGTTTCCTTGTCATAGGAAGTTGTTCTATATATAATTGGCTGAGTGAAAGAATTGGTGAATCAGCATTTGGGAAAGTCCGCCACAATTTGAGAATCGAATCCTGACTCGGCTGTATGTAAGGAGCATTACGCGTAATACTATGTACCAAAAAGCTCCATTTTGTTAGCCGGAACTAGCGTTTGGAAAATTAGTTCTGTAGCATGTTGGTTCAGCTCTATATAACTCGATTATTCTGATTATCCAAACAGTTTAATCAGCAGAATAAATAAAGTTTATGCTTTTTTCAATAAAATATCGCTATAGCGATATTTAATTGGAAAAACATAAATTTTATTTAAGCCATTTGTTTTGCCGCAGTCGCACTTGTTATTGTGTTAACATGGTTTCTGTGACGTCAACGTCACGTTATATAACGTCAATGTCACGTTATTACCCGCATTATCAAAGTAGATCCTCGAAGTACATCTGTGGTCTGATTCAACGGAATTTCGCGGAATTGGCCAAGGCAGTTCTGATTGGGTGAATCAGCTATTGAAGTTCTTTGTTTATAGTTGTAAACGATTAAATGCTATAATATTAGTGGTTGAATAGTTAGGATGATGTTATTGTTATTGAAAGTTGTTCAGAAAGAAAGGAATTCTGCAACTGTTACTGAAGTTGTTTAGTTGTAGTGTTAAACGGTTCTGATCAGTTTCAATCTGGTGTAACAAATGCTATGACTAGACAATGAGCAAACGAGGATAAACAATGAATTAATGCAGAAACATTTCTGACCAACAACACATTTTCAAACCACCAATCAAATTTGATTGGTTTAAGCGCAACATTTTGTTCCAACTAACTACAAAGTTTGGTTGGTTTGATAACAACGTTTTTTTTTTCAAACCACCGTTTAGTTTGAATGGTTTATGGGAAATAAAGAGATGGATTCAGATTTAACAGTTATACCTATTTTAGGAGTTTGATCTTTATAAAATTAGCAGTGTGTATTTTTGTTTGATTTGCTTTTTTGTTTGATTTGATTCTTTACGTCCCAGTCAACAATCTTTCAGTTATGTTGGGAGGATCTTCCTGGTTTGAACCAGTACTAAGCAAGGATAAATGTGTTTTGCTCAAAGACGCATAGCAGTGACGCCCATGAGGCTTGAACCCGCAACCCCTAGGTCTCGAGTCCAGCACTCTACCAGACTACCACTGAGCCACCTCACTCCCTAGCATAGTGTTTGTTTTTTTTAAAGTGATAGTTATTATGATTGTTTAAATAAGCCTTTTCATGATTACTTCATGATTTCAGCCTTAAAATGCTGAATTAGGCAGATTAAGATAGATTATCTGATTTATTTACAATTTGTCAAAAGACATTTGACAATTTGACGTATTTTTTCTTAATATTTTGTAGGCATACTACAAAATATAAGATTTGCATTCCTTAAGTCCAGGAATTTTTAAATTTTGACCTTTCACTCCATGTTGTTTTGATTGTTTACCATTGTTTTCTCATGTCTGATTTTGGGCAGTCGTCACGCCAGATTGAAATGTATAGTAAATGGGACAAGTTATAGTGGTTGAATAGTTAGTAAGGTGGTTTGTTATTTAAAGTTGTTCAGAAAGTATTGCTTGTAGATAAATATTTGTGATATATTATTGTTGATTATTGTTGCAATTTGAAATGTGCTATTACAATTCATTCATTTTGAATATTTCATGGTGTCAAACACACCCATATGTTTTTTTCTGTTTAACCCCAAAAGACATTTTAAAAAGGAGATTTTTTTGACATATTGATTTTCTTCCCATATTGATTTTCTGATCACAACATTTTTTGGGTCTTCAAAAAAACTGTCTTGACAAAATGAATCCTGTCTGCTTTATATAGACTGTTCTATAAGAAAACAAAGCACAAATTAAATTCAAAATATTTGTATATCTGAAATTTGTAATACAAGTGCTCTTAATAATTAAAACTAGCTTACTGGATGAAGCGTAGTGCTAAAACACACTATTTTAATGCTGTATATGATAATATGTGTGTAAGATTATTAATTTGTATAATTTGTATTACCCTGAAAGGTTTCCAGAATTAAGTTAATCTATAACGATTCAGTTATGTATCACACAATGTCGGATATCATGATATCTGTCACAGACTTTGTTTCTCGGCAGAGGTAAAAAAATGTCTACAATTTAGCCACCCCTATCAACTTTAGCATAAAATATCTCATGATGTGCTAGGTCTACACTAATATAGGTTGTATAAAATAGTAACACCATGATTGTCTACCTGTAGGTAAGATAATACAGTCGTGGATTATCTCTACATACAAGCAGACAATCCCTGGTAAAAATATCACGTAAACGACAAGTATATCTCAAGCGACAGCTTAGCTACAGAGACGAACTGTTTTCATGGAAAATCCATAGATCATTTAGCGCTTTCATATGAAATATGTTGTAAAAAAATCCTGCGCAGGACGCATTGTTTTTGTATAAGGAGTTTATAGTTCAGTCAGTTCCATTTGAAACTGACCATGACATGTGCCAGTAGCGAACAGCTTCACCGCCAGTGAGTAATGTGTCCACTTATCTATTTATAACCATGAAAGCAACAACTTATCTGATAGTTTTCAATATCACATTAGATGATAGCTTGTCATAGAGACATGAGTAAATTACTTGATAGATGCTTAATGTTTATGTGTAAATATGATGTGGTATGTCATCAGAATTGCCTCCTTGAGACAATTCAGATGAGTAACCACAACATATTTTTGAAGAGTTGAAAATGTTTGTCACGTTATATGATTCCTTCACAAGTTCTGCATTTGTCATTCTGAATTGCGAAGTCAATTGTAAAACAAAGAAATTTCATTTATTTTTGTATGCGTCTTACAAAAGACTGCCAATTTATTTGTAAATGATAGTTTATGTTGAAATGTTTGAATGATATAAAACGTTAAACTATCAAGTTACTGTTTTTGTGGTTGTAATAGAAAATCTATATGCTCATTGTAATAACAGAATTATAACAATATAAGAAGTTTACTTGATGTCTGTTAAGTTGGTTGTTTAAAAAGCAGAGCAATGTGTAAAAGAATTATAAACAACTGCCCACCATATTTAGTACATGTACAAAACAAATTCTCTGAAAAATGTTTGAATACCCAATTTTAATGTTATTGCATATCGATGGTCCTTGGCTTCGCTGCTGGCAAATGTACTATCATGGTTATTTCCGCAACTCATCTCATTTGTTTTAAGAAATGTTCAGTTACTGTAAAGTGAAGGTGATATCAATAAATTTCAGTTGTTGAATCTTGTTGTTTGTTTAATTCCAAAGTCAGAAATGCGACAAAGACCAGGAATCGATACAATAAAGTACCACGCATGACCCAGGATACCACATAGGAAAGTGACAAAAACACAATTAAACATCACAAACAAGAGCCAAGAGGTCAGACTTTCCCAGCAGGTGACCACAAGGCAGCAATGAACAGACGCGAAATCATGACAAAAACAAGACATAAATAACAAATGATCCATAAAAGAAGTACCGCCATAAAACGGTCATTAAAAAAAATTACTGAAGGGCCTAAACGAGTTTCACAGCGCCAACCTCGCCCTTAATTCTGATGTTGACCAAGTTATGCCTAGCTAAAATAACATGACCATCTCCCTGCTCATGCATTTGTGCTGGCGTTCAGCCATTTCTGTCGTCAGTTAAACATTGTTAATATACGCACATTTTTCATTTCTTATTATGTTAGCCCTTACCATATAAAATCTGAGTAAATCTCGTTTTGAAAACAGTGCCGGTGCACATCAGCTAGATTCTTTGAAGCCAGCTGATCAGGATCAACACTGTTTTCTGCCCTGCTCGTTACTGGAATTCTGTTAGTAACTTATAGTACGACAATACGCCAGAGGCGGACAGTAGAATACTTGTATAACATCTTGACTGAGTGTAGAAGATAGGAAATCAGGTATGGTAGGCTTGGGAAAAGGCAAAGACTATAATTTTACAAGTGTTTCCCGTTCAGGGAATACCGGCCTGAAGGAAGGCTGGCAGAATGGATGTATAGCTTTGATGACGTTCCAACCTGCAAATCACTTGAATAGTGGACATCTCTTTCTGGACGCCCATGCTCCAATAAAAAGACTCCTCCCAAAGTTTTGATGTTCAAACAAGGTGTTTCATACATATTACACGAAAATACCAGCCTTAAATAAACAGCCATTTGAAACCATAAAAAAAACTGCTTAGTACAAAAATCCTATAATGACCCTTTTCACGACTGATGTCGTCTGCTCCCTCGTCTGCTAATGTACATGTACTTTATGTAGACTTTATTGCGAAGAATATGGATTCTAGTAGCAGTCTGGAAAGGAGCGGTCTGATCAGGTTTTATAGTGTTTGCTTCCATGGTTAATTTATATTGTGCAGACGATAACAATGGCATACGGATTGCTTTTTTTATCAAGGATCCTCCAATTCTTTTTTGCACAAGACCAATTCCACTCGTGATCAAATAATATAAATGACAATAAGACAAACAAAACACTTACCTTTGCCATTACACAGTAACCAATATGTTATTGAATTACACATTAGCATCGTGACAAGGCATAATTTTACCCATTAACATCAAGTATCACAGAAACATGATGATATTTTCCCACCTTACATTCAATAAATTCTAAGACGGTGAAAACTATATTCACTAACATTGCTTTATAGGGGTTCCTGTTGCTATTTCAGACAACTAAAATGAGCTATGACATGTGATTTCAACAATGTGGCAATTTGGCGAGTGTAGACTCAGACGAGCCTGTGCAGCCTCCTTTTAAGCTTAGAAACTCCAAATGATGTTCGGTCAGTTACTAAACAGTCATAGAATATTCAACAAGCAAACGCTCTGATAAGACAGGTCTGAGCCTTCGCTGTTTGCACATACCACATTGTTGGAAATCTCATGTCACGGCTCAAATTAGCATTGGTGTTAGAAATATGGACAGTGAATGACTCTTGCAAGTCGATGTGAAGTTCTACAGACCGGTAGGCACCATGTTTGATATCCATCCTTCAGGGACAGCTAAAACGAAAGCAGCCGGTAGTCCCAGCGCAGCCAGTAAAATCACAGCTGCTTAGAACAGGCTATGGTTACTTAAATGGTTGACTACATGCGGTAGGAATGAAATATTCACATCTCCATTTAGAACCTGAGAGAGTTAATTCTCTGAATAGTGTGAGCAGCATAAGGAGGTTTGGGAAGAGTTTAGGTCATAACTGCATTTTGTCAGCATAGGTAGTAGCAAATTTAGGTGATTTTTAGGAATGTAGAGTAATCAGAAAGGAAATATTTGAAGAATATGAGAATCCACCATGAGTATGAGGGTGCGATAAAAAAAAGTCCATCCCAAGGAATACCCTTTTGGCATCGCAATGCTTGACAAAACTTGACAAACACGGGCTTGAGTTCCAATACAACCAATGACTAGTCCTTTCATGGTAGACCAGACTAAAATCTCAGATATTCTTATATTATGTACAAAAATACATTTTTAAGCCTAAAAAACGATTTTAAATTCATACTCTAATTTGTCTAAAACCAAGCCTGACACACATGCCTACCAAATGTAACATACATTTTTTACCTACGGCGACTGGCTGATAATCAACAACGCTATAGTTAAGTAACTTGTTTATTTCGCGGCATGCAAATTCTATACATATGATAACACTGTTATTCGTGACTACTTCTTTCTTTGGAAATCCTTTGGTTTTCAAATATACTAGGCCAAAAAAGAAACGCCGCACATAAAACATACATTGTATATGGGGGGTCTTTTACCAATCTCTCGCAAACGATTTTTCACATTTTTAGCGCTGATTCTTGGATTATCAGTTCCTGGGGTTGTCCTAGCTATCATTGGCACCGGACAAAATTGATTCACCAGTTTAAACCTACGTTTTCATCGATCTTGACGTCGCGTCATTAGGCGTTGACGTCATGAATGCGCAGGGTCTGACATTGTTCCAATTTGTCGGAAACGTTTTCTAAGACGTTCAATTATCCTTGCATGGCACCGAAATTGTTGGGCTATCACCGGTGGCGACACGTTAGCTTGTAACATTCTTATCGCCTTTTCGCGTACAACATGTGTCCGTTTTGGCATCGTAGATTAGCATTGTGTAACTTTTAATTTTATTTTTTTTAAGATGTTTTCAAGCAAATTGGATATTAGACTGGTGATTTCAGTAGTTATTACACGTGCAAATTTAAATAAACTGAATGTGCACGTGAACAACTTGAAAATAAAAAGACAGCCAGTACACTGGTTTGGGTTGACTGAGCTCAATAAAACAATGGGAATAATGTGTGGCAGGAATGGTAGCGAAACATAGATAGCAGATGAAATTTTGAAACTCTTATTTAACGCGCAATATTTTTAATCTTTATATGCGGCGTTTCTTTTTTGGCCTAGTATATTAATTTTGCAAAGGCTTCAGTCTATATTAAACGCCCATCCTCCGTGAATAGAATTGATTCTAATTCAGGAAAATAAATTTACATGGCTGTTGATGCCGTCTGTTCTAACCCAGTGATTCTCTAGTTGTCAGTTCATTGCTGTTGCTTTCATTGTGTGTTGGGGCTCGGTCTGGTTCTAGATTTTCAAAATACTCCTCTGGCTGATAAACTTATCAACTTTATGAACGCTTTGTTTGATTTGATAAAGAAACCCATATTTCACTATTGGCTATTGCATGTTGTAAAAACAACAAGGAGGGTTCTTCTAGTGATATAACTGACCTTATACTATTAAAGTCAGAGTTGTTCAGTCTACAAAATAAAGATATTAAAACGCATACTTTTGACTTTTTCAGATTTACTCACACGAACTTCACTTCAAACCTTCCACCTGGTACATTTAAAGGTATTATTGCTACTGAATGTCATAGATATAGATATCTAAGCTGTGCAACAAAAGAATTGAACATAGGTGCAAACTACTCTCCCATAGACTCACGAAATGTGACTACCCTGAACATTTCATACCTAAGCATATGCTCAAATTCGAAAACAGTTAGATTGAGACAGATAAGACAATATGTAAAAGCAACAGCCGATAAGGTCCTTATCCGCTACTTGGTAAAAGTAATAAGACGAAACATAACTTCAGATTTGTCTGCAAATAGACTTATGACAATACACTGTGCATATAAACAATATAACATTTTAAAACGCTTACTACAGAACAAATACAAATACCAAGAAAGAAAATTGTGTAACCGTACTGGTAAGAAAAAATAGTTCACTGCTGTCCTGCCAGCCAAGAGTGACAGTGACATACTATTTGGTTTACAATTGTTAAGGTACATTAAACTGTACAGTCAACTTGAGCTAACGGGAATCGATAGATCACTTGTGTATTAATCCTATCCTGCGGATAGGATTAATACACAAGTGATCTATTAATTACAAGTTCCTGATAACGTTGCAAACAAAACATGACTTCACTGTCCCTCTCGGTTGGCAAGACAGTACATGTATTGTATATAAATTAGAAAGCTAGCATAAGAAGTGAAATGCACTATAACAGTCACAACAAAGTAGTTTTTACAATGACTGAAGACGAAATGTATCTATAGGATAAATATGGAACATGGCTTTATAATTAACACATGACAGGTGTAACTAGTAAAGTAGAATAATCCACTTTAAACCTAAGCTTTCAGAAGCGGGTTCAGAAGTAGGAAAGGCAATATTTCCTTCATGGATGAAAAACACGTCATCAGTCTGTAAGAATTTAGTACTCAGAGTAATGACTACTATGCATATATAGGCATGAGATGTTCCTTGAGAGAAGACTAGAGATACGACAAACATATACAGATTTCCATCTTTGACGTTGCAAGTGGCACGCTCTTAATCATTGACTGTGCCAAATGCAGACAAATAACTATGTCAAATGCAGACTAATATTATTAGAAAGATTCAGATTGAAAATGTACAACGATCTTTATGCTTCGTTGTTTTCAGAAGCTTTATAACTATTACTATATGAAAGATTCTGACTTTCCTAATACCGTTCCAGACTAAGTTTTAGAAAAGCACATCAATCTTAAACCATTAGTGCATAATTAACTCTATAACTATCACTAAGTAATAGTTATACCATGGCTTGTCCGCCTGTACGTGGAGATAATCCACGAGCTTTAGCGAGTGGATTATCTTACGTACAGGTGGACAAATATGGTATAACTATTTTATGCCACCTACATCAGTGTAGACCTTGCACATCATGAGATATTTCATGCTAAAGTTGGTAAGGGTGGTATAAATGAACATGATTGACTTCTGAAAAGAAATATAAGTACTACATGTCCTGGCACTATGTCCAAACAAATAAAGTGAAACAAAAATTACCTTCACCTTACAAGTTAATTGCTAACACTAGGTAACGAATTATACCTTAATCAATACGCTATACGAGTAAAGCATATACTAGGATAATAATGAATTATAATTTATTATTGATACTCATTATAACTCAAATATCACACTAAGACGTAAGTTCATAACTATAAAGACTATGAGGCAGTATATGATGAAGGTGAACCATGCCGGGGATTATGTAGACATATATTTTCTAATAGCCAGTATCCTAAGCTACTTAATATGTTTGTATAAGACATAAGTTCCGAAACCAACATAAAAATAAGGTAAGTATTAATAGACTTATCGCTAACTGTAAAGGCGGCAACTTTAATATTCATATCCGGGCGTGGTTCGGCTATTTCATCAGCTAAGGAAGGGATACCAGGTTTTATTTATAATTTAGTAAAGAGTTAATGAGCTTTATGAGCAAACGTGCGTGCATTTCATGAAAATCCTACTGTAGCGTATACACACTGAATTCACATTTTTTAACCCTTAAAGCGCATAATCAGAAACTGTATGTTTTTGTCGTCCACTTAACTATTTGAAGCCTCATAGATAAACAGTGTGGACCCAGATCAGACTGCTCCTGCGGGAGCAGTCTGATCTGGGTTCACAATGTTTGCCTCTATGCTTATGTTAAATAGACATTTTCAGATGCAGTTATTTTGCTGGCGTTTAAAGGACTAAATAATGACTGAGGTAATGGTGGAAGATGATAGAGTTACTTTTGAATAAAACCACGCCTCATTTCGAGCTTTTACCTATGTCTAATGTTGACCAGTCCCAATTACGCATTCATGAGGCGCCGCCTTTACAGTAAGCGAAAAGTCAAAGAATATAACAGTAATTCTAATGCACTTGCAAATGCAATGCGACGTCTGATTGGATAACGTCATAAATTCTAATATAATGATATAATCATAATATCGTGCGATATACTGTCGGAAACCCGACGTCAATACGTAACGTCGCTTTTCATTGGTTGACAAGTGAATATATGCAGCTGGCAAGCGGTTTTATGCAGCTGGCAGCCGCTGGACGTATAGGCGCAACAAAGTACATTTTCACTGTATTTTTGAAGGGAAAGTGTTAATAGTACATTAGAATAGGGATAACCATATTCAAAATTTTCATTTCGGGAGGTATATCGTCGGATTTACTTTCAGAAATCACGTTTTACGGCTCCGCTTACGCGTCGCCGTAAAACTAAATTTCCGACCGTATATTCGACGATATACCTCCCCAAATGAAAATTTTGAATACAGTTATCCCCTAAGTCATCAGAGTACACCAACTTTATCTTATGTCAACCGCAATATCTGCAAGCTCCGTTAGAGTAGTACATATTATAGTAATGGTACAAATGCCGGACCATTTATATATCATATAATATAACGACTTATAATATATTTCTTCGTGTTTTTTTTCCATTTATCTGTTGTTGTTTTCTTTCAGTTATCAACAATTTTCTACTTATATATAATTCAATGCAAAAACGACATGGGAAACCGATATGGTGATCAACAGAAAGTCGCTGTGGGGGTTTTCACTGGGAGCGTAAGGTACACTTTACAGTCTGGTCTGTGTCTTTGTTGTTCGCACGCGACTAACAGTAAAGCAGTGTTGCTCATAATGCGTATCAATCAATGAGAGCATTATAAGAAAAATGTCAATAAATAGCTATAACTTTCCACATCCTGATTCCAAGAAAAATTTTAAAAAAATAGGTCATTTCAATTTTCAAACTTATTCCACCAAATTTCAAGATTCTATCTCTAATTCTACTTGAACGAGTGAAGAAAGCGAGCTTCTTGCAACATTATTTTAGTTTGCGTTAACATGGTTAATATGCAACATATCAGCGCGAAATGAGAAAAGTCTTTATTGCATCTTAACTTCATTTTGCGTCGACATTGACAACGCAAAATGCAAGAAAAAACGCAATTGAAATATCTTATTGCATTATTTCAAAGCGTGTTTTAATGGCGCATGTTAAGTAACAGGCATCCTCAGGAAGTGCGATTCTGTGATACGATCAGTCTGTTACACAGTCTCAAGTGTCTTGTTCCTTCGGGCTACATTATATTAGTCTGGCAGGTTCATTGCTATCTAATTTTATTTCTAGATCAGCCAGACTTATTCAATTGTTCATGATGCCATTGCTTGGAGCTAGACCTATATTCAGTTATAAAATTGGCGTGAAAAGTATGCAAAATACTGTCAATGAAAATATATTTCGAACTGTTGTCACAATTTTAACCCACTGAGTCAAAAAGAAAGCTGACTTTAAGTCGTATATTTGTTATCAAAAAAGTAAGTGAGTACCATCAGGACATACCGCAATCACACACCAACCCAAGGCATCGTGAGATAGAGCCACAGAACAACAACAGCCACAATACACAAGGAAGACAATTAAAGTAAAGTACATGTACCACCTCAAGATGATTGCAAAACTAGAAAGGCCACCAAAAACCGTGTGATAAAGCAACCCCCACAAACAATTTGAGCAGCAATAAACAATGCATCAAAAACAAGAGAACCACAGCCTTAGAACGGACATCAGCCTTTGCCACCTGGGAGCTTAAATGCATTTTACTGACACTAAATCTTTTCCCTAGATGCTGTTGCTGTTGAAACACAAAACTTGTTTAGCTCGCCTGGAGGTTTCCTTACTTATGTAGTGCTTCATCACAGAGAAACAATCCAATCAAATTCACACATACAATCATGAAACAAAGAAAAGGGCTCACGATTCACAGATAGTCGAAAAAAACCTTTAGTTGAACCACGAGGGTCCAGCCAAAGACATGCCTCAGGCACCAACCCGTCGATTAAAGCTTTACGTCGGGACATCATTGAGTCCCTGGCCTGAACCACCGTCGTGCAAGAGAAAAACATAGATTTAAATCGTTCTTGGGCTTGCAACCAGACATACAGACTGCCGAATGATATCAATGTTATATCAAACGTTTTATAAGTTTGACTATCTTTTGAATTGATCACTAAGATAATACTTTCTTACAATTATATTGAATTTATTAAATAAATCACCATCAAATATCCTGTTGCAGAGATTTTAAACCAATATTGCATTTAATACTCGACTCTGAGTGTCTGTGGAAGACTTTAGAAAATGCATTACGAATTTTATGAAATCGATAACCTTATTTTAATATCTTAGCAGTCAATAATGGGTTTCTGTTGTTGAAGTCGCTAATATAAGAACATACTCTCGCAAAATGAATACGCTGCAAAATATATACACCATAGAAAAGAGAGCGAGGAACATCTCCATCAAAAAATGGTAATTAAGCTATTTCAAAATTAAAATCATAACATTTATCATAAAGTATTGATGAAACCATGCCCATTAATTTTATACAAACAGTGTAAACCCTGATGAAATGCAGCATCATGCTGCATTTCATCTGAGTCTACACTGTTTGCAAAAGTACTCTTTTAGTGGTTTCCTGAGTACGGAAGGTTAAGCATAATGGCAGAGTACCACAATATATAACTTACCACATGTACCCTATTTGGGTACCAGATGAAAATCACCAGAAAATTACATAAAAATGTACTTTTTAATTTGGCCTCGTAGTACGAGTACGAAAACTGATTTTGTTACATGCTTTTAAAACGTGCAAATCTGGTCAGGTTTGTGAGCCACATGCAATACATGACACAATTTACTGTATCGTTTCTTTTGCCCGTCAGTATATATGGGCATTGACACGAGAAAAACTTGAGGGATTCATACAAAGTAAGTAGCGAACCAGCCTGTTTAGCTTTATAAACTAATAATTGAGCCATGGCATGTGATTTCCAACAATGTGGCATTTTGGCATGTGTAGACTCGGAAAAGCCTCTGCAGCCTCCTTTTAAGCTTAGAAACTCCAAATAGTGTTCAGTCAGTAGCTTAAGAATCATAGAATACTAAAGCGACTAGCAAAGGCTCTGATCAGACTGCGCGTATGCGCAGGCTGATCAGAGGCTTTGCTGGTTGCAAATACCACATTGTTGTAAAAATCATTCACTGGCTCAATTAGAACATTCGAATTTTGCATAGAGCAAGTTCGACTATTACACATTCCGGATTACAAATAACAAATGCGCTGATCAGACTGCGCGCATGCGCAGGCTGATCAGTGCCTTTGTTGTTCCCATGCAGAAAAGTCAGATTTTCTCGCCTCGAGATCATTATAAAACAAAGGAAAATAACCAGGAAATGCCAAAGTCTCTTATCACAGACCAACCTATGTAAGACACAAACAAAGGCAAACAGAAAAAAGACGCAAGCACAAACAATTTAGAGTACTTAGCGAGTACAATCTAGAAGGTAAACACATTAGCAGTACCTCAGTTTGCTAAATAGAGAATACTAGGTGAGTGTCATTTGAAATCAAGTTTACATGTATCAGGTAAGGCTTTGAGAATGCATGTGGAATCGCGAGGCTTGCCGAGCGATTCGTCATGCGTTCTCAGCCGAAGCCGAGTCTGGTAAACTTGATATCAAAAGACGCGAACCTGGTATTTCCCATTGGTTCACTCTTCAAATTATAACGTAATTATTGACTTTTATTTTAATTCAGCGTCAAAGCCGATGTCATTCAAATCATGACCTGATAAAGGCACCTGCCTTGAGATAGCCAGCGTTTATCAGGTTTATATAGGTAAAAAATGCTATGTTTTAATCAGATGGGAAACCAAGGGTAAGAAAAATGCTAACCCTTGCACCCGAAAGGTATACAGCTGGATTTTATATGGTTGCAAAGGACATTCTATGGTGTATCTGAACCACTTGATAGCAGACTCGATCGACTTTCATGAAACCAGAGCAGTCCATTTTCTTAGGAAGTCCAGCAAGAACATGTGAAAATATTATTTTTCAAAATGTCATAATTTTATCAAAAAAGATCGTGACTGAAAAATAGAGAGTTTAAATACTAAAAAGGCACTCATGTAGACCCAGAAGCAGTAGTGATCACCTTAGAATACTGTTGATTGATTTGTAAAGCATGTAGATTATGACATCGCAATTTTGGAATTAAATTTATAGATTTCTTTGCTTCTAATGTCATTAAAACTGAATTTATTGCCCAGGAATACATTCAAAATTGATTATAATTTATATATTGCTTACAACTTCATTTGCGTTATTACATGTTCACTTTTATCCTCCCACTGAAGAGGTCTGCATGGCATGTTTTGCCTAAATAAATACATTTTAAATTGTATGTGTTGAAATACTGCACACATTTAGACAGACGTGTGGGGCATAATATAATTCATTTTATTTTCTATGAAAAACTGAAGGGGGTAGCTGAAAAGTAAAAATATTAAACCACGACAAATTTGATACTTAGTAATTTAGTCCATGTCAGCTGGCTCGCAGGTATTTAACACGAATTTAACTACTAAATGAAATTTATCATGGTATAAAGAACATTTATCTTCCATATTTACAACAGCTTTGATTCAGATGGCCATTAAAGAGACAAAAGAGAATTTTTTCTGATGAAAACATTAAGTTCATTATGCAATGGTAAAATAAAGATGGAATACTCGTATAAATGTTTAATATCACCATGAATAACCTATCTGTTTCCGTTTGAGATGCAGAAATGAATTGCATAGAACTTTAAATAAAAGTAACTTTAATTAAAGAATCAAATAACTATAGGAAGACTTTTGGTGCACAAATGGCTGTCCCTACTTTTCAAGCATTTGATATTATATTATTGTATTATAGGACAGCCAAACAGCTTCTCATACCCGGCCTCCAGATAAGAGTGTGTACTTGAAAATTATTGTATGTATTTATCAACCAAAACCTATGTTGTGGGTACTTAAAAGGACCTTTTAATCGAGACGGTTCTTTTGAAGACCAAAACAGACGCTTAAACTAAATGATAAGGGAAATCACAATTTCTGCGCTATGAAAGTTGACCTATGCATCATACAAAATGCATTTTTTTCGAAATACAATTATGGTCGTATTGCTAGAATTGGTTTTATATCAAGCACTTTTTAGTATACAAAAATCCAGCCTAATACCTCTCGGGTGCAAAAAAAAATGTTTTTGCATGTTGAACGATTTCAGTCGGTTCATGTATGTGTAGCATAGAAATACCATCTAAATATTTTAAGAAATTGAACTAATAGCTAGCCGTTTAGAAAATAGGCACATGGGGACGTTGGCTCAATCTAGTGTTCTCAAAGGTGCTCAAAAGATATAGGGGAGGGTAAATGTGGTATATTTGTGTCAAAATAAATGTTTAAGGGGCACTTGTTTCAATTTCATTGTGAAAACCCTTCCCTAGAGAAATGACTCATACTGTTACATCTTATCAAGTGAAACCTTATTGACCAATTAAGCCCCATAATGTTTACAACCCACCATTTAAAAAATAGGGGTTGTCTCAATGGTACCCAAAGAAATGCTAAAAAATCAGTACCTCTGTCAGATTTCGTGTAATTCTGAATAGTACGAATAAGATTGACTTTACCATATACTGGTAATTGTACCTATTTGTGTATTGGTGAGTTAAGAAGAGGCCAAAAAAATCTTTTAAAAACTTAAAAAGGGATCATCTTAAAAAAGGATTTTAATCATGAAAGATTAAAAAAATGTACTAATATCGATATCTGAGTTTCAAAATTCTGAATAGTACATATAAGATTAATTTAACCAATAACTGTAATTGTATCATTACTGTGTTGGTGAGTTTAAAAGGGGCCAAAAATGTATAAAAATATAAAGGCGTCATCTCAAAAAGGATTTATAATTATGAAATCAATGTTATGAAAATTTTGTACTAAAATCGATATCTGATGAAAGGGGTCTTTTGTGAAAAGCTTTAGAATAATAGAAAACAAGTAAATTTGACATAAAAGATGAAATGAAAGAACACTTTCCATAGAGAAATTGTTGACTTCAGTTCTTTTTTGTAGATAGTCATCTTCTGGGAAAATAGCGAATTAAAACCAAAAACAAATTACAAAGAGGTCGTCCCAAAAATTATTTTTAATTATTTTAACAATCTGTACTCAAATCGATATCTTTTAAAAGTAGCTATTTCTGGAAAGCTTTAGGATAATAGAAAACAAGCAAAGTTTGGCACGAAAGATAAAATGCAAGGAAATATGCAATAGAGAAATGATAGACTTTCAGTTCTATTTTGAAGATCTTCATCTTCTGGGAAAATAGCGAATACAAATTTCAAGTCACCATAGTATAAGAATGTGGGGGGTTGTTTCAAAGGTTACAGTTTAGTTTATAATTGTTTTTTAAAAGATTCGGTATACTGAAGAGTAACACAGTGTATGACCATTTTAGTAATCTAAATTCAACTAGATGGTCACAATCAATCAATTCTATCTAAAAAATCAATTGAGATTTAAAGGGTGGTCTCAAGATTTTTTCTTCTTCTCTTTCTTCAATCTTCATTACAGCAAAACAGAGGATAATTTCATCAAAAATGGAATTTAAAAAATCTGTTATAGAGAAATAGATGAATTTTAGTTACAAAATGTATAGTTATACACATTATTAAAATATGAAAAAAAAAATAAAAGTCACCACATTATATTACAGAAGGGCCCTTTGCCTTGGTCACTAACCTAAGAATGACTGTTTATATGGACAGGGGAAAGCAAGCACCTCCCCAAATCCAGCTATTATGCAGATAAAAGTAACAGAATAACAAGAATGCAGTCGATGGTAGACCGTCGCAAATATCCGCTTTTCAAATTTGACCTTGACCTTGGGGTCACAAAATGTTGCCGAGTACCTCCACATCATGTGACCAATGGACCTGGGAAGTTTGAAGTGGCTACACCAAATGGTTTAAGAAATACTTTTAAAAGTAAATACATTACCTGCAAAGTTTTAAGTTTTAATGACCTAAGGTTGAGGAAGAAAATACATTATTTGATCTCTGACCCTGACCTCTGGTTCAAGGCCACATGAAATGTTGACCAGTACCCTTTACATCATGTGACCTATGCAGCTGCAAAGTTTGAAGCTGCTACCTCTAACGGTTTAGGAGAAGAGGCATTTACAAGTTAAAACATTATTTGACCTTGACCTTTGGCACAAGGTCACACAAAATTTTACCCAGTGCCCTCTAAATCATGTGATCTATTCAGGTGCAAAGATTGAACTTGCTACGTCTAACGGTATAAAAAAGGAGATGCATTTACACAAAAAAATCATTATTTGACTGTTGACCTTTACTTCTGGGTCAAGGTTACACGAAATGTTGCCCAGTACCCTCATCTTTATGTGACCTAACCAGGAACACAGTTTGAAGCTGTTACGTCTAACGGTTAAGGAGAAAATGAATTTACAAGAAAATACACACTTTGATCTTTGACCTTGACCTAGGGTCAAGGTCACACAAAACTTTGTCCAGTACCCTCTACTTTATGTGATCCAATCAGGTACAAAGTGTGAAGGTCCTACGCCTAACGGTTTAGGAGGAGATGCATTTACAAGAAAATACATTATTTGACCTTTGACCTTGACCTAAGGGTCAAGGTCACACAAAATGTTGCCCAGTACTCTTTACCTTATGTGACCTAACCAGGTTCAAAGTTTGAAGTTGCTACGTCTAACAATTTAGGAGGAGATGCATTTACAAGAAAATACATTATTTGACCTTTGACCTTGAAATATTGCCTCATGAAACCTATCTAGGTACAAAGTTTGAAGCTGCTAGGTCTAACGGCTTAGGAGAAGATACATTTACAAGAAACGTGACGGGAGCACGCACACACAGACGGACGGACAGACTGACAGACAGACGGACGGACAGACGGACGACGGACCGACTTTGGTACGAAATTAATATACACTTTTTTCTAAAGAAAAAAAGCGGGTATAATGAACGAACCTCGATGAAATTTGTGATTTATACCAAGAATGAATCAAATCTGATCAAAAACCAAAGGGATAAAGTTACTGACTCACAGACAAACAGATGAACATACAAACGAATGACCCTGGTGGTCTTTTTTGATAGGTCTGCATAATTTGAACAATCTTGGTAGAGGATCACTGAAGGATCATATGTGCTGATTTTTTCTTCAAATCCAACAAAAGATTGGGCCTGACCTGGATCTGTTTGACACTTTGATGCTATTCCTGAAAGAAATGTTAGAGTGGATGTTTCTGTTATAACTTGCTTCATGGTTACAGAGATTCTATATTTAAGATATAGATCAGCTCTAGCAGTGAATTGTTGTATAATAATTCACTGTTTGGAGGTCAGTTGTAAAGAAGATCAAATCACGAGCGCGCAGCGCGGGTGATTTATCTTCGTACAACTGACCGAAAAACAGTGAAATATTACTCAACAATTCACGCATTATAGCTGATCTATTTCGATTCTAACACAAAATAAACGACGAAACCCCATTTGAAGTCTTCAGCTTCTTCCATCTCTCCGCCATTGCACTGAAGAACTCCCGCCAATACTTAGACTACATCGCATACGTTTACATGTATTTGTAAGGTATTTTAAGTGTAAAACGACGTTACACCGTCTAACGTCATGAATGACGTCATTTTCCATTTACAAATGACGTCAGCTAGCACGCACTTTCTTCGCGATTTCTAAACTGTGAATTATTGTTTATATCACACTTTTTTAGCATTGGCTCTATAGGCGAGGTGTGTTAGAATAATGCTTTATCATATTAACAGTTTTATCAGGATAGCAACAGATGAGAGGCTTCTAAACATTTCAACAGGTGACAAAACAGACGACATTTATTGCGTTCAATCAATTGCTGCTTTTAGGGTTAAGAAACTGTTAAGTCAACGTCATTAAAACACATGTTCTGCCCTGTTCTATTGAGAATGTACTTTTCACCCCCCCCCTCCCCCGACACCTTACCCTTAAAGCGCCAATCACGACTGCAGCAAACGACAAACTCTCTCTTAATTTGCGAAAAACGTCATGATATTTCACGAGAATCGTCTGCCAGCAGACGATTCTCATGAAATATAATGCCTTTATTCTTATTTTTGAAAAAGCTGCAACATTTTAAATTGTCGTCTGCTACAAATTGTAGATGGAGCTTTATGGGTTAAAATTGATCGTCTTGTCATTTCTTGCGTGATTATTTGAATGCTTCTTCTGTCTTGGAGTACAAAGCTATTACTTGAAATCAGAATTTATGGATAACGCCTAACCTTCAGAAAACGGTTTCATGTCTCATCTCAGAGAAAGGTACGTAGAGACAAAGCATATACAGTAAAACCTCGAACATTCAAACTTCGATTTTTCAAAATACTCGCTAGTTCGAAATAAAATTAGGACACGTACATGGCCTATTCATCATCTATTTTAATAACCGTCTATAATAACATATGTTTTGGATGACAAAGAGAATCGCACCAAAAATATGTTTATTTGGAAAAAGCTGTTAACGTCTTTATCGTCCTAAATAGGTGACCAAATGAAAATACACTGCATATCTTTTACAATTTAAAATGCATTTCGCAGATATCCAGATAGCGGTAATATGTGTAAACAGGCATCGCAAGTAGACGTTGCTAGTATTACATATGGCGTCACACGCTACGATTGGTTGAAACAGAAAACTGGTTATCCACTCTTCAAGCTCATCCGCTATGTATAGTTTAAATTTGCGTTTAAAAGTTGTGACTGGCTGACATATTTAAAATTTTTAAATACAAAATACTTTGTATAAATATCTTATCCACGCCAAAGAATACGACCTCACGTCAGTTATAAAACATTTCCGGCAAAACTTTAAGAAAATTCATGAATCTAATTAATATGAAAACCAAAATCATTGCTTGAAAATTTGCAGTGCGGCACTTCCCGTGTATGCACGTTGCTATGATGACTGTTACTTTTGTATGAACATCCAAATCTATTAGATGTATTACTTGTAGGTGCTCAAGTTATGAATGTTTCAGATGTGAAGTTATCGTAACAATACGATAATGCATGAAAGAGATATTCAATTTGTAGACGAATTTCTGGATACCCCCTCGTACTGAGTAGTTTCGATCGTGAGCCAGGGTCACCAAGTAACCTATATTCCAATAATAGGTAATATAAGTCACTGGGTCACCATAGTCGAACTATTTTAATAGTGTGATCAAATTGCATCTAGATGTTTCAGCCACATTCGTATTTGTTACCAACGGAAGCCTATATGTGACATTGTGTTTTGTGTTTATGCCGTTTTGATTTCGGTGTTTTAACTTTTTACTTTCGTATTTTGAATTTCTTGTTATGTGTTCTGTGTACGATGTTCTTCATTTTAAACGGCGCAATTCACGAGGTAGGGACAAGATATAGACGAAAAGATGGACGAAAAACGAAGCTGTAAGTATTTTAATGCATGCATTGTACATGTAATGTTAGTGGGGTATTTAACATTTGAAAAACATGCAGCCGGTAACTATCACAAAGTAAAAAATATACAGGTCATGCTACAAAGTGGGTTCTCTCTCTCTCCCTCTCTCTCTCTCTCTCTCTCTCTCTCTCTCTCTCTCTCTCTCTGTGAAAGCATTCAAATAGACCCAGGACAATTCAATACGACACAATTTGGTCCCTTATAATAGTTTGACCAATTTCAATTGTTACGGAAATTTATTCTAAGATTTTTTTGTAGGTTGATGATGTGCACTCGAAAATTAGACGACATGAAAGGCAAAACGTATCTATCTATCTATCTATCTATATATCTATATATCTATTTACCTACATGTATATTTAGGGAGTGCAGTGGCTCAGTGGTAGAGTACTTGACTCAAGACCGAGAGGCCGCAGGTTCGAGCCTCACCGGCGTCACTGCGTTGTGGTCCTTGAGCAAGACACATTTATCCTAGCTTAGTACTGGTTCAGCCAGGGAATACCCGTCCCTGTTTAACTGAAAGATTGTTGATGGGACGTAAAGAGTCAAAACAATCAAACATGTATATTTACTGTATATATCTATCTATCTATCCATATATTAATCTATCTATCTATGAGTGTATCTGTCTTTCTGGAAATAACTAAATTGTACTCAATCACTGTTTGTGCGCGCAGTGTGTCCTACTGGAGATCTTTGGTTTTACCATAAAAATGCAAGAATTGTACCTAATAGACCTTAAAATTTGGTAGTTTCACTGATATCAAATCAGTTGTTCTTTAAAAAAACTTTAATAGTTGTTTAAATGCATGTATATTATGTGAAAACAGTCAGCAAAACACAACGCAGAAAAGCTTATATTTGTGCATCCGAAGATGTTTTACTGGTAATAATTAATAATATTCATAATTTATCTTTTTATTTTCAGGTAAATGATGTCTCTGCAAGATTAATGTGGTCATTTTAATACACAGTGTTGAGTTGTTAATTGTGTTCCATCATACTTACCTCAAAAGAAAGGCCAATCTAGAGTACAATTAATTCTTGTATATTTTGACTAATGATAAAGTTTGTGTATCATTGATTTACATTATGTGGAAGACAATTAATATGCATCCTAAACACACACAAAAACAACTACAGAAAACAAAATCACGACAGCGATTTCAGCATTCAGAACCCATCTCATATTTAGATATTTTGAACTATTCTAGATAGCACCAGATGATCTACGTTATGACCTAGGAACAAAGAATTGTGCTTCTGCAGCCCTTTTTAGACACACAGCTGCAGACTGAGTTGTTGGATTTACATCTTCATGTTCGGAAACTGTGATTCCAATCAGCAATAGAGACACGGCGGGAAACGCTGAGGCGCCATTTATTACAATGCTTGGTACGCGCGTTTTAAAGACCTGAGAGATGCAGGATAATTTCAAGACACTAACCCCATTTTATGTTGAATGTGTCAGACTCTGTTTTATTGATCTCATTAAGCAGAACTAGATATAGAAGCGTCCACAACAGATGAGTATGACCAAGAAATGCCACAAGCATAGACCACATACTAACACATGACACCAAAGAACACTGACAGCCACACGACAACATAATTATAGTAAAGCAACCAACAACAAACTGGAAAGGCCAATGAGGAGTAAACTATAAAACAAAAACCAAACACAATGGGAACCACAGCAAACAATGAATCATCAAAACAGAATCACCACCTCAGAACGGACAGCAGCCAAGGCCACTGGGGGTGGAAACATCTATGTGTCGTCTTCAGTGGATCTTTTATGTTTTTTCTGTATTTTGTTTGCTAAGTCTTTGTGCGCGTCTGTTTATATGTGCCTTGTGGTCACATGCTGGGAAAGGACTGACCTTTTTGCTCTCGTTTGTGGTATCTAACTGTGAGTTTGTCACTTTCCCATTGGTATTCTGGGTCAGGTGTGGTACTTAATTGTATCGATTCACGATCTTTGCACCGTTACTTACTTTGATCCACATCTGAACTAAGGGTGTGGTTGGTGCCGTCAAACTGGTTTAAGCCCTGGAGTAAAATATTTTACTGACCTTTCCCAGGCGATATTTCTTCTGTGGATCATTTGTGTTATTTATGTCTTGTGTTTGTCATGCTTTCGCGTCTGTTTATTGCTGCTGTGTGGTCACCTGCTGGGAAAGGGCTGATCTCTTGGCTCTTGTTTGTGATGTTTAATTGTGTTTTTATCACTTTCCCATGAGGTATCCTGGGTAAGGTGTGGTACTTGATTGTATCTTTTCCTAATAGTTGCCGTCTTTCTAACTTAGATATATATTTACTGGCCAAATATGAGCCCCAGTTGCCGCCTTTGTTAAAACACAAAGAGTGTTTAGCTCACATGGAGGCATCTTAGCTTGTGTAAAACTGGAATCTCCATTCAATAAGAGCGCAGAGAAAATGTTGATTTACATGAAGGATAGCCTGATATACTATACTCAATGGTCACATTGAGTTTGAAACACTGCTAGATCAAGAAGATGTACCAACATGTAAAGAAATGTATAGTAAGAAGACGTTTTTAAATGAATTTTTAATATTGAGCCATATAAAACCCAAGAAATGATTTCGAAACGTCAATGAATTTGTTCATTGGACTTAGAACTACAGAAAAGCACTCTGACACACTCATTTTGTTTTGCTTTATATACATGTACCAGTGAACATAAGTTCTATTAACTATTTTCATCTGCAGTAGATTTGCTTAATATGATGACAGAGGTGGTAGAAAATTAAGAGGTTTGCTTTGACGTTTCCAAATTGAAGACTTATCTATAAATGAGAGGGTTTGGGCATGATGCTGTGTTTGCTGTCAGGCCCACCAGGGTTTAACTGCTTGATTTCTTTTGCTACGAAATTCAGTTGTATATACTGTGGTCTATCTTTGTTTTATAACCTTTTTATATCTTGATTTATATGTACTTGGAGACGATTCATGGATAAGTAAGGTATCTTTCATGCGTAACCAAACTTATATGTGTCTTGATCCACATTAGAATTAAGGATGAGGCTGGTACCCTGAAACTAGTTTAAGCCCTCCAGTAATTTTCTTACTGACCATTCCAAGGTGGTATTTCTTTTGTGGATCTTTTTTTTTATGTCTTTGTCTTTGCTATATTGTCTTGTCTGTGTCATGCAGCCTTGTGGTCACCTGCTAGGAAATAGCTTACTTCTTGGCTCTCCTGTATCTAATGTTATAGTGTATTTGTCACTTTCCAATTAGGTATCCTGGGTCCGGTGTGGTACTTGATTGTATCGATTCCAGAACTTTGACTCCTTCCCTACTTTGCATTGCATACACATGCCAGACACATAACACTTTGAAGCTTTCACATCATCCATAGAAGAGCAACGAAATGTAATCCTAAATAATTTTATTTTTAAAACCTTGTATTTGCTTAACATATGAAATTAGCAATAGTTGTCGCACTTATTAACCATAACACGTACTCTGTTTCTTGGCTCACAAGGATTCAACTTTTGGCTTTCACTTCCTCCAGTGTTACAGTAGCGATGTGAAATGTCAAAGTAAGCGTTGTTTCTGTTAAATCTTTATATCCTTGAACCACCCTGGTTTTATCTATGATTCCTTTGTTGCCTGTGTTGATTTATTGATGAGTTGGAAACCTCCACAGGGGCCATTCAAATACGTGTTTAAAAATCACATCGAAAGTGAGGATTAGGACTGAACCCTCGTAAAGTTAACTTAAATCCACTAGTAACGCATTACTGACAATTCCAAGTTGATGCTTTGTTGTGGTTACTTGCTGTTCTCTGTTATCATTAAATTGTCCTATTTAAGCTGCAATTTTTATCCAGTTACATTCGAATTCAGAATTACCACCTGTTTGGAAAAGAGCTGCTTACTCGGTTCATTATATGTCATTTGTTTACTCCCATCAATCTCGTTGTGACTCTTTAACCTTGTGGTTTTATGGGCAAGGTTTAGAATCTAATTGTATCCATTCCTGACATTGCTTTGCTTAATTTCCAAGTAAATAAATATTTGTTTTTTTCTAGATGTATGAAATCTTCATTCTGAATTAGGTTAATACAGATTTCTTCAATGTTCAATCTACATTACTTGAAATTTTGATGAGATGAACGAGTGATTTTAATTTAAATTAAGAGAAACATAGATAGATTGGCAGAAATGTTTTTGCATTCTGACTTTGACGAGATGTACTTTAGCTACACAGCCAAAACAAAGTAATTAGCATACATGAAACGGGGGGGGGGGGGGGGGGGTGTTTTGACAAAGAACAAGAATTTCACAGATTGGTGGTGCATCTGCTGGGCGAAGAGAGACAAAGTCATTGGGCCTTTATTAATAAAGCATAATATATAGGTCATGGGTCAAGGAGTTTACCAATTAGAACTTGGTTTCAGTTTAGGTCAATGTCTCCAAACCAACACAGGATTTTGAGATATGCGCACGCTTTGGTGATTGTAGACACAATATTTAACGAGATCTTGGAGGTGGACAATGAAATGGCAATGTCAATGGAGCTTGAAATTTAAGTCGAAATCATCTGGTTAAGATGCGTGCTGCCTCAAGATGTTGAGAGCATGCCTTATGCCTTATAAATGTTTGATAGTGTTAGGCATGTTGGTTGATGAGAGCACAAGGGTTGACATACAAATATAAAAATACCAGCCATTGGAGCTTGTAAAATATAGGTCAAGGTCACTGGTTTAATGTGCTAGCCAGTTCAGCATGACGAGCAGATACTTTACGGAAGTTTGATGATGATGTGCATTAAAATAAAAATCACATTTGATGCTCTTTTATTAAGATAAACTTTTTTTACTTTTTGCCTTAGGAATTCTTCTTTACAAGTTACTCGTTAGTGCCAGGTTTCGTTAGTCGTTCAGTGTACCTGCATTAATTTTTTTTCATTCTTGTAAAGTAAAAGTAAATTGTGTAAATTGTGACCAGTACTTTTCACGCCAAATGTGAGAAGTTGCCTTGTATAATATTTGACATATGCGCCTCATCATGAGAAAACCTTCCTATGCGGATTTCTAACAGGTCCAACACAAACTTGGCTGTGTAGCTTTAGATAAATAAACGTTTATATAGAAAAATGAACAGATCAAAGAGAAGTCCAATTCAAATTGAATTGCCTTTTTACACACACAGAAAACAAAGGCGCAGATCAGCTGTGCATCCACTGGGAACTGATAAAGCATTGAACAGTGACAATTAGCCTTATCGCTGGACATCTCGTTTTCGAATTTCGAATTTTCTAACTTTCTATTTTGGACTTGAATTGACCTTCTAAGCTACAAAAGCTTGGTATAATGAAGAAAAGATCAGCTCTAGCAGTGAAATGTTGAGTATTAATTCACCGTTTGGAGGTCAGTAGTAATGAAGATCAAATCATGAGCACATAGCACGAGTGATTTTTCTTCCTACAATTGACCGACAAACATTAAATTATTATGCAGCAATTCACGCAATAGAGCTGATCTATTTTGATTTTAATAAACAATAAACGACGAAAACACATTTGAAGTCTTCAGCCTCTTCCAACTTTCCACCATTGCACTGAGGAAATCCCGCCAATAGTTGGATTGTGTCACATATATTTACATGTATGAGTTACGTCTTTCCAGCGTAAAAACGACGTTACACCATCTAACGCCATGACTGACGTCATTTTGCAGTAACAAATGACGACAGCTAGCGCGCGTCTTCCTCGTTCTTTCAAAGCTGTTAATTATTGTTTGATATATCACGTTTTAGGCGAGGTGTGTAAGGGTCTTGAAATAAGATATTAAACTTTAAAAAATGTGTTGACCAGCATGTTAGGACACATCTAATCAGTGCCTTTTTGTTCTCACATTTCAAAATGCAGGTTTTCTTACGACGTGGCTCATATATAAATTTGCATACATATGTATGTTTTGTGTATGATGCTGTACATCATTTTAAACAGCACAATTCATAGGGGTAGAAACAAGATGGAAATAATAAAAGGGGAGAAAGACAAAAGTACAAGTATTTTAATGCATCATGTGTAACGTTCGTTTTACGTTTGAAATCGATGCAGCCGGTAAATATCTCAGTCCAAGAGTCTACTGTAGGTTTTCCCTTCAACCAGGCTATCTGTGTAAGTATTCAAAAAGATCTAGGGCAATTCTGTACATGACAGTTTGACCCATTTTAATAGTAACAAATTATTTATTCTGAGTATTTATTATGTAGGTCGAATACAGTGCAATCAAAAATTAGATGGCATTAAATGCAAAACGTATCTATCTATCAATCTATTTCCACCGCCTTCCCATATCCAATACGCTATTAATAGTCTGTCTGTCTGTCTGTCTGTATGTATGTTTGTCTGCTGCCAAAATTTGAAGGGTACTGAGATGCCTAAATATTTTATCATAGAACTAGCATGCGAAAACCCAAAGCCAAAATACAATATACAAAAGTTTAAACACAAAAGACAAAAGTAAAAAGCTGAAAGTTAAAACGCAAAAGGCAAAAAACAATAAAGGAAAGAACCCTTTCTGAAGACAAAATTTAAAACACAAAAAACAAAACACAAAAGATGAAGTAAAAGGGCCAAAGATAAAAGTCAAATCAATAAAAAGTATATAAGTACACATATAGCCTTGCAATATAACAATTGTCTGTTCACGCCACAACATATGACAGACAGACAGGCAGACAGACAGACAGACAGACATGTAGATAACCCCAAGAAACTTATAGGGTGGTGAGTGGGTATAGGGTAGGCAATGGAAAACAACTTTATGTACAATAGCGGAATCTAGGGTGAAGGGCCCCTCCCTGGTGATCTCGACCACTGTCCGTTCTAAGACATTAAGTAGGTTGTTGTTAATTCATTATTCCTTGTTTCCCCCATTGTGTGTAGGGGTATTGTAATGTCTTCTAATTATGTGGTGAGGTTCGTAGTGATTTTATACATTAGTTTTGCAGTCATTTTGCTGAGAAAGAGCCAGAAAACTGACTGTTTAACTTTGAATGCTTTCTTGCTGTCGTGTGACTGTCTGTGTACTGTTCTCTTCATCATAGAGATTGTAGAATTTCCGTGTAATACTTACTTGTTTTCTTATACAGACAGAAAAACAGACAGACTGACAAGTGGAAAGACAGACAGACAGGCGGACAGACAGGTGAATTAACTCAAGTATTTTTTGGCTTTTTGTAGGCGGGGGAGGGGTTGTGGATATTAAGTAGACGGTAGAAAAATTCATTTAGGCAGACAGAAAGGTAGATAAACTCATAAAATTTATATGACAGTGGGTGTGACGTTTGAAAACAGCATTTATACTGACTGACACTCTGACTGACAGATAGCCTCAAGATAGATAGATAGATAGATAGATAGATAGATAGATAGATAGATAGATAGATAGATAGATAGATAGATAGATAGATAGATAGATAGATAGATACGTTTTGCCTTTAATGCCATCTTATTTTCTATTGCACTGTATCAGATCTAGACCTACAGAATAAAATCTCAGAATAAATTTCTGTAACAATTTAAATGAGTCGATATAAATGAACCGAACTATTATAGTGATTCAAACTGTATTATACTGAATATTACTCTGTGTGTGTGTGTGTGTGTGTGTGTGTGTGTGTGTGTGTGTGTGTGTGTGTGTGTGTGTGTGTGTGTGTGTGACTACTTTCACAGTGAGAACCCAGTATGAAGCATAATCAAACCGAAAGCCTCTGGTAGACTTTTTGACTGTGATAGTGAGCAGCTGCATAGATTTCAAAAGTATATATATAAACTAACATTAAAACGGATGAATTAAAATACTTATACTCTCGTCTTTCTTTCCTCGTTTGTTCTCCACCTTGGCTCTACCTCGTGAATTGCGCCGTTTGTGCAACATTGTACACAAACAATGAACTCAACATACAAAAGTAAGTAGTCAAAACGCAAAAATCAAAAAGACATAACACAAAACACAATGTCACATATAGGCTTCCGTAATCGTTTGATCTTTCTATCTGTCTTCGTGTACTGAGACAATTATTTCTGATAAAAGATCAATACATATTTAGGGCACGTTTTATTTACTTTGTTTTGTCAAGAAAATGTCAGAACGTCGGTCGGACAAAAGAGTATCTGAAAAATGTATTGATCTGAATTTGAAAATGGTTGACAATTGGGGATGAATGAGACTGTTTTTAAGAATTGAAAATCATTTTTCTGCGTTTCACTGAGGTATGAAATGTCGGGAAAATTACATCTAATTTAAAATTAGATGTTATTTAAACGACATTTCATACCTGAGTGAAACGCAGAAAAATAACTTTCAATTCTTATAATTACAACTTCTTCTTTATTCATGCTTATTCAGTATTTATAATTATGTTTTCCTTAAAAAATACGGTTCCAGCTAATAGTTCGTTTCGCGCATTTAGACTATGACGTGCGTATGTAGACGTTACGACGTTCAAAAATCAAAATGGCGGCCGTTCTCCAATTGAAAATAAACAACTACTTTTAGAGACTAGAATCTCGTTTTTACATAGTGACAACCGAAAATACTTAACATGGGTGTTCATTAGAATGTGTACGATAGTTACGTCATCGGATATGACGTCATTCGTTTACATCGGTGACGAAAAGCATCATCCGTCAAAATGGCTTGGAAAGGAAAAGAACTGACCCCCAGCAAAAATAAATTGAGCTATCTTTATTGAGTGATTGAAGAAAGCAAAGACGAATTGCAAAATATGTTAGATAAACCAGGCAACAGTCATAAACGATTGTATTGCGGGCTCGACTGAAAACATATGAAGTTGCAGGAAGACAAGCACATGTGCAAGAGGTGATCGCATCATTTTGCAGACTGGGAAACTAAACAGATCGCAGCCAAGTGCGGATCTAGAGGGGGTGGGGGACAGGAGGTCCGGACCCCCCTGGAAAATCACAAGTTCTATGGGTTTCTATAAGGAATAAGCCATTGGACCCCCCCCCCCCCCCGGAAAAAGTTGGACCCCCCCCCCCCCTCTGGAAAAATTTGGACCCCCTCCAGAACCTTGAAAAATGATATTTTTCTTTGAAACTAACCATTTGACTTCTGTAAAATAAGCTGAGGACTAAGAAAAAAAACACGTTGTCAGAGCTTTTTGTCAGATTGACATGGACCCCCCCCCCCGCCCACCCCCTGCCGAAAATTCCTGAATCCGCGCATGGCAACAGACAGCTGATCGGCATGGCTACTGTTAATTTAGGCGTCGTATGTAAGTTAATCTTTGCTTTTCTACCTGAAAATATATGTGTAAGTGTAAGATAAAGTATCAGTAGTTGCAGGCTGTCCATTTCTTCATAGTTGTTGTTGTTGTTAGAAGCATTGCACAGAATCAAAAAAGCAGTTCTGTCGTGAATGGCCCGCCCTCATGAAAACGGACCGGGTTCATTGAAAAATGAAATACAGGTCAATGAGATCAGATGACCGTTCTTGACCAATCAGATTAGCGGATCTCAATAAATGTTATGACAGTTGTAATTATTTAGAAGATGAAAAGTCTGTCCTTACAACTGAATTGATTAAAGGCATAGAAATTTGAGCAATAATAGTGGTACCACTCATAATGACTCTCTCCAGGGGTCATACTGGGCAGATCAAAAGGACGGTCATAATGAGGTGATTATGACTTCCCTACAGGGGCAATAAAGTGGTCCCATGAAGGGATTAGGTAATTTATGATAAAATATTGATCTTTAATCTTAGTGAAAGGAATTGTGATGTATACAGGTAAGTCCCCAATTGAGGCCCCTTTAATTTAGTGAGATATTGAAACTGTCCCTTATCAGTTAACTCTTTAATGATCTCTATTGGACAGTAATACATGTCTTTAAGGCGAACTTGAAGAAGTAATTCACACTTCATATGCGGCTAATCGACATGCGCAACATTCCTACGTTGGGAAACTGTGTATGGTAGCACTCGCTAAGTGGGGTAGCATGAGCCCTTTCTGTGAAAAATACCTGTATGTGATGTTCATATTGCCACAACACTAAAATGACCCACCCAGCTTATCGCCATCTCCGCTTGCGGAGATGGCCATGAGATGGTTGGGTCATTTAATAGATCATCACTTTCGTTTGAAGCAGCATTCAAATGGCTTCTGTACTTTCAGTCAGTAGACGAACCCACTAAGTGCTGAAAGATTGTATTTTTTTTAAGTTTATACTTGTTGCACGACATGATTCCAATGCGCTGAGTACTGGGATCAACCTAGGCTAGGGTTCATCCCATGAAGACAGAAAAAATGCCAAAACGTATCTGAAAAAATGTTGACTGGGACGTTAAGCATCCGCACACACAAACAAAAACAAATTCCATTTGGCAAAGCAAAATATAGTGTCTGAGTGTGAAAGGAAGGCCATGGAATCGGTCACGACCCTTTATGAACGTTATAGATTTATACTTGGATGATTAATGGCGGCTGTCGGCCATGAATAATCCAACAGATATTGAAAGACAACGGTCTCACGTATCAGTGCTGAACTGTCTGGCTTAGGACAATATTTACATATATATACAAATTGTATTAAATCTGTGGCTGCTAATGTCGTCTGTGTTTATATTGTTTTTATTTAACATTTATGAAACATGTTTTACTGCATGCACTTTCGTTGTCAAGTACTAGTGCTATTAAAGAGGGGTGAACTACATGATATGAAGTTAATTAAACATGATATTTCCAACAATGTGGTATGTGCGACCAGCAAAGCGTCAGATCAGCCTACGCTTACGCGCATTCTGATCAGAGCCTTTGCTAGTCGCTTGAATATTCTATGAGTGTTAAACTACTGACTGAACATCTTCTTAAAATGAGGCTGCATTTGCTCGTCTAAGTCTGCACTTGTCAGAATGCCACATTGTCGCGGCTCAAATTGGCTTTGAAGACTGAATAGCAGTCTATACTTAAGGAATCTTACAACGCATACAGTAAACAATTAACAACATAGTCTTAATCATGTTTAACAATTTTAATATTCTGTTGTTATACGAAAATTCAATATCATTTACATCATTTGTGAAAATTTCAAAACAATACATTGGGTGTTATGTAAAATACAGCTTATTTAATTTGAAAGGGTAAAAATCGAAAGACACAAAATATGGAATTTAGGCTCAAGCCTGTGTTTCAGTGAGGTTTTTTTTATTTCATTTGTTATGCTGAACAATACAAAAAACGCCATTCGGAATAAGAAATGCATGACATTCACGATGTGTCAGACTATATGACGACTATGGCATATCACTTCCATCGGTGGATCAGCGCCTGGTGTTTATCTTTAGCTGGGTCCACTGTGTATCAACTGGGTTTTCCTTTAGCTCTGACTGTCAGTGAGTTGAGAACCATTTTCTTTGTGTCCTGGCAGTATGTTTATATATTTAATTGATTGTTTCCCCGTGGTGATACATTGGATAGGTAAGCAAGCATCCACGCGAGCTTAACATTTTTCTGACAACAGCAGAATCTATGGCGAATATTTGGCTGTAAAATTAACTTAAGCCCCGGTGTCTTCGGCTGATCAGTCTAATGCGATGGTTCTGTTGTTGTTGATTCATTGTTTATTGTTGCCTCCATTGTTTTGTGGGGGTTTACGGTTTGTCCTTGTTTTGTTGTGCACTACTTAATTTCTATATAGTTTTGTAATCATCTCGCTGGGAAAGAAAGATAGGTGGTTGCTTTACTTTAATTGCCTATTAGTGTCATATGACAGTTAGTGTTCTGTGTCTCTTCTTCACGGAGATGTGGGTTGGTCTACAGTGTGTGATTGTAGCGTTTCCTAGCCATACTCACTTTCTTATTCGTGTGATTTGCTAAGTTCAATTTTAAAAATCCCCACTGTAAACACCATCCGCACGACTCTGCTGTAAGCAAGCAGGATAAATGTTTTACCATGGCCATCCTGCTACTCTAAGCGAAACCCAATCTAGCACATATGCGATTATCAGGAATTATCTAATTATTTGTGTGTGCGTATTATTGTCTGTACAATTTTATAGATTAGAGGATAGAAATTAGAAGATTTTTTTATGAATTATAGAATGCAAACTGTCTTACGTTTGAAAATAATTCAGGATAATAGCTCATAACAAAAAATTGCTATTTTATTTTCCATATTGATTTGATTGAAAACTGGTAAATTTGCGACTTTCGGTTTTTTGAAGTTTTAAACTCAAACTTCCATACTTCAAAAGTACTGACTCAGTTGTGTCTGAAAATAGCCATGTACTACCGAAAGATATTGTTCTAATGTATTCCAAAATATTTTTAAATTCAAGTTTTTAAGAAAATGCCAAAACAAAAGTGTACGCGTTTGAAGGTTCCTTTGGTGTAGTATCAACAGTATAACTATGGAGAACTTATCTCATAGCCTGTTGTATATCGCAAAAAGCATATAACCAGACTAGACCCCCTCTCTCCAGTTAATGTGAGGGTCTATGGGGTATGCAACAGGACGCTTGCTGCCGATGTCGATGGATGCAGTGTATCATAAGGAGTAATAATTATCTGATTGAAAGGTATGGGTGTCAATGGTTTCCATGAACTAAAGTCCTATATGAAGGGAAGGGGTTGGTCATCCAACGATCACAATAGCTCACATTAAGCATCGTTTGATCTGGAGAGCCAAATATGAAAAGCCGTGAAGGTGTTAAAGATGCTTCAACCAGTTTTGTTTTGGTGATTTAGGGAATAAGTATGCATAGACCAGTTTTGAATTGGTGGTGGATCAGTTTTGTCAACAATTATTGAAATATATGATATTCAGACAATATACTCCTACGAACAAGGTTAATAAATTGATCAGATCTGATCAGTTTCCCATAGCAGCCTAATGGAGTGCTATAAATAGTATACTAATGTCCAATGAAAACGCACCGCCTACAAAAGTGGCTATATATTTTTAAAGACATCAAATCTTATTTTCGCAATTGCGTCTTATTGTATTCTAGCAATTCCGTAATATATAAGTTACTGATAGTTCTTTAAAATGGAACGATCACTGATGACACGTGCTGGAAGCATTTAATAAAACAATCGTCAAAACAGAAAATCACACAACCAGCCATACAAGTGTGATTCCTATCCACTTTGACTCAGTGTGAGGCATATCCATTTTGATTGAGAATTTAAGTTTGATTCCTATCATACTGTGTGACTCCTATCATTGTCTTTCTTTTCTGGTGTTCTCTGCAAAGTTCAACTTTACTGCATAGAATAAATGTCTGTCATCATGTATTTACCAATTGTAATTATTCGAATATTTTACAGTTGAGCCAGTGCATGAGATTTCAAACAATGTGGTATGTGCGTAGTCTGATCAGAGCCTTTGCTAGTCGCTTGAGTATTCTATGATTGTTAAGCTACTGACTGAACACCATTTGGAGTTCCTAAGCTTAAAAGGAGGCTGCAGGGACTCGTCTGAGTCTACACTTATCAAAATGCCACATTGTTGGAAATCACGTGTCACGGCTCAGTTGCTGTAGAATTTTGTGCGCAGCCAAAAGAACGCTCTAACAAAGCATTGCTTGACAAACGTGTGATTCCAGCCAACTCACATAGCACAACCTTGCGAGGAATTTCAAGAGAACGACACCACTCTAGTCTAAGAGTACAGCTTCATAAAGAAGAATTATTTCGTCTGGAAACTCTGCACTTGGTGTTATTTTTGAAATCAACCAAAAACCAAGAAAAAAATTGCTAATCATACCTTCAATCGAGCGCAAAAGGTAAATAACTCGTGTGAGATTACCACATGTGTATCACGTGATTGTACGCCTTGTCAATTATAGTGCTGAGCTTCCACCCACCTTTTGAGCCAATCACTGACCTTTTTAACAAATACAGGTCTGTGGCCTTTATAACGACCTAACCATTTCCATAAATAACCAAAGACATCCTTTAAATCAAACCAGTAAATCTTTTGAAGCACATTTATATGTTTATCCCAGAGTTATTCTTCATAATTCTTTTAACACCCCTACCCCTACATATAGACGCTTCTTAATATACAGCTCATTAATATTAATTTAACACCAGAACGAGGCACCGCTGGCAAACAGAGTTCCAAGCTGGCTTACTGAGAGTAAAATAATAGTGTTAATTCCAACACAATAGTACATCATATAACATAAGAGAATTTTATTTCATACCTATATAACCTTTAATTTAATTGACGAATATGTAAAAATCCACCTGAAATGCATTTGCACAGGAAATCCAGCTCAATTAGTGCTAATATGATAATGACCTATTTTACTCTACAATTATAATAATTAATATGATTCTAGGTTGCTTTGCTTTTTTCCTTGAAGCAACTAGATTTTCAAGTGAGATTTTGGGCTCATCTGCAATATAATCTCATTTGTTAATGCATTACAGACCTTTGCAAAAGTGTAAAACCACACAAAAATCATGATAACCATGACCCCTCCTGCCATGTCGATAAAGAAATAATAAACAAATGCTTCAGTTTTTCACAGTAATGTAGGGATTGTATTACAACTTAAGAAAAAGCCCTTACCATAAACCTTCCAATCCAATGTCCTTTATTTTCAATTGAGAAATTTTGCCTGAATAGACATGGATGTTGAGATACAGATATTTGGTTTCATTTACATGTTATAATGTTTTAACATGTTTTGCTTCGTCCCATATTACAGATTACCATTAAAAGAAAGCCAGCACATTATCACTTCTGTTCAAAGCTGAGTAGCAGAGAATTGCACTCAAACCCCAAACCGCCCCCTCACACCACCGCCGAAAAATTGTACCAAAACAGGAGCGGATGGACCACTTTTGGAAGGAGGGTTAAGATGTATTAAGGGGGTTTGATTTTTCTGATTTTAGCCCATTTTTCTGAAATATCCCATGAAGATGAAATAATTTGGTTGTAAAGGGAGGTTCAATCGACATCCTGCCCCCATCTTGTCCCCACTGCAACAATTACTCGACAAAGTTTATTAACATTGAATAACACAATATTTGTATAATAAAAATGTATAATTTTGTGTTATCATACGTAAGTTTTAGGTTACACTTTTTGTAATTAACTCTTATGTGCTACGTTTTTCTTTCTTTTGTAGAAGAAAATGAAACTAATGCGTTGACAAATGCATTAAAAGTTTGAACTATAAATGTACATGTACTACTAAGAGAGGAAAGTATTTGTGATGTCTGATATTCATGATAGTGGGATTCAACTGTTAAAGCCGTCTGACATTTACTCCTGGGTAGTAATTGTCGGCCATAAAAGGCCCAAAGAACCCTTTTTTTTTCTCCGTCTGAATACATTATATGCCTGAAACAAACATCTATGAGAGGCATCCACTGCTTATACCCAGTAAACTTATGGCTAGGCTGGGGCCACCATGGACTTGCGATTTATTTTATTGTGCTTCCTGTTTATTTGTTTATGTTGTTCAAAGCTCTACGTAATAGTCAATAATTTTCAGTCATGTCGGGACGATTTCCTATCTTTCTGGGTTGAACCAGTACTAATCAAAGGATAAGGTATCTTGCTCAATGACACAACGCAGTGCCTCTGTTGAGTCTCTAACTAGCGACCTTTGGATCTCAAGTCTAACACTCTTCTACTATTACATTACATAGATGAGTATACTGGTATTATCCGACTCTATTAATATGCACCAGTCATTTGTGTTAAACAGCAGGAACTTTGACATCTTGTTCAGAGATTCCCTGCTATAACCCAGCACTGCTGGGACAATAAGCTGGTAAAAACATGGCAGTTTTCGCCTGCGGTCTATTTTATTTTACAATGCACGGGTATATCAAATCCATACCATTTCCCCCCACTTTTGGGACAATGCAAAAGTTAAAAACATGGTACATTTGCCCGGCTATCCCCAGCCTTCCTACAGGTCTAGGGAAGGGTGTGTGGTTACAAATGACTGGTGCATTATAATTTCATCTAAATGTCATAGATAAAGCGCTAAATGTTTAAAACCATACATGTATGTGAAGATTTCTTATAAAGCATATTAAGAAGGTGTATTTACCTGGTTAAATATGGTACTGCGGTTTACATTGAAGAATGAACAGGACTGTTTTGATAAGTTTCTGGAAAATTAGTTTTTAATATGATAAATATGTGGAAAAATGGATATTCTGTATAGATGTACCGGTATTTAAAATTATTACGGTTTTTGAAAAGAAAACAACTTCGAATCATGTCTTGAAATAATGCCCTTTGTCTCTTATTAATTTATTCATAACATTGCTTTCTTTTGACTTAACCTTTTGAAAGTTGATGAAAAAATACAACTGCACCATTATCTGCCATCAGCAGCTTAATAATGAACAGGAGACAATTTCATTATCTGAATTGCCACCTGTTCTGATGTTGAAGCCATTGTGTTTGCCAGAGGTGCCTCGTTCTGGTATTGGAATGCTAAACATGCATATAATTTGAAAGGTAGCTATAATACTGGTAAACTCACGATATAAATGAAATTGAAAAGTGAACATTTTATTTTCTTATACCTCTATTATTCCATATCAGAAATGCCTCAAACATCACTCATATAAGCTTATAACACACATTTACAATATACTATAGCTAGAAGATGCATGTGCTTTACCATTATGAATATAATGTAGAGCTACCCCACCCTCCCCCATTGACAATGCCAAAATTACTTGCTCCTAGCTATGGGACAAAATGCTTTCTTTACAATTAAATCAATTTCTGATCATTAATGTTGCGCAAAACTATAGCAATTTCTGCTAATTTATGTGACAAAGGCTACGTAATATTATGTAACAGCCGGATGAGTGAAGGGCATAACTATTTTCCATGCAGACGGGCTACTATGGTCACCGACATGGTATTTTGACAGTTTAACTCTCTTTTCCAAAGGCATATCTGGAGAGTAAAACTACACCAACTAGAATGCTGCAATGCCAATGTCAGTGAAAGGGAAATGTCAAGGTCATAGAGGCCATAGGTCATGGTCACATTGCAATTTTAATGGTCAAAAAGGTACACTTTCTAAAGAGGATGGCAATAAATATGATGTCCAGAAAACCAATAACGAATCTGTTGATCATACTGCACGGATTTGCAGGCTGATCTGAACTGTACGTTTATTTGCATACAACTAAACACAATATCTCTTTACTTGGCACTTACGGTTGTCGTTGTTTCCTGCTATTAACTGTGGTCAGTTATTTTCCCGTTATAAGTGTTAATTTATTGGCGTTGACAGACAGGTGAAAATGGCCAGGAAATGCCACAAATAAATATCACAGCAAACAACCAACGTATCCAAAAGGGAGAGGCACAAAAATACATTAGCCGTGACATGAGATTTCCAACAATGTTGCATTTTGACAAGTCGAGACGCAGACGAGCCTGTGTAGCCTCCTTTTAAGCTTAGACAATCCAAATGATGTTCGGTCAGTAGCTTAACAATCATAGAATATTCAAGCGACTAGCAAAGGCTCTGATCAGTATGCGCGTATGCGCAGGCTGGTCTGAGCGTTTGTTGGTCGCACATACCACATTGTTGGAAATCTCATGTCATGGCTCACATAGCCTCGCAAAAGTAAAACTAACTAAACTGACACAAAGCAACACACCACGAAACGTGCTCCGAGATTATAAAACTTGCTTCATGCCCTCTTCAACAGGATGAATTTCATGCTCAGTTGAGTTAAATTTATGACCGGGGCAAACTTCACGGTGCCACGGGTTTTTCTGCAGTTTGTGATTGTGGTATTTCCTGATCATACTCACTTTCTATTTTTCATGCTACTTAACGTATAGCATGATAAACGCTTTATAACCATTGAATCAGGACTTAACAAAAATCCCACTCAATATGGAGAAGATTTCAGATATATCATGCTTTAGGACCGGGGCCAGTCTAGAAGCCCGTCATTACTTACATAAAATGGGCCTCAATGCGAGAAAACCTGTCTTCGGGGGTTTGCGAACAACAAAGGCGCAGACCAGCCTGCGCATACGCGCAGTCTGATCAGCGCCTTTGTTGTTCGCTTAACGGAAAGTATGATGTCTAGACATTCTACAAGCGAAATTTCAATGCTCTAACTTGTCTCTGTAACTCAGCAGGCTTATTTGAATATCACTTTGTCGAGAACCCCGAAGCCAGGTTATGTCGCGACGTGGACCAAATATGGCTGACACTGGGTGAAATTCAACGGGTTGCAGCGGTGACGGTATCAACAGGTTTTCCATATGCTGTAATACAAAACATAACTGAGTAGGATCAGTAAAAAAACACATCACACACTGCAGACCAACCCACAGCACCGTGAGGAACTGCCACAGAACACTAACAATCACAAGACAATCAGGAAAACAATTAAAGCAAAGCAACCAACTCTCTCTTCCTCGTCAAGATGATTGTAAGACCTTTTGAAAAAAAAATATTCCAGCGCATTCCAACAATTTTCTTCCACACCATCCTTCAGTATAAAGTAGCGTCAATAAAATTAGACAAAAACAAGCCATGTGACATTTTGTGGAAACAGGGAATTCCAAAACATGCCCCGACTGCGGACCACCTGTTTCATCCTATGTTCATGTAAAAAACATTTTTAAAAAATGAAGAAATAAAAAAAACTAGCGGCAATCAATCATGCCTACAATATTTTTAAATTAATTTGAGCATTGAAACTATCAGAATTTAATTTCAAAATAGCATCCCTGTAATTTTTAGCCAACGAGAAGAGCTCATTTTCCATTACCATTCAAATTATTGTGCGCCAAAACTTTTGTGTAAACAATTATCACCGTCTATCATCGAAACCGGAAATAGCGTACCACTGAATCGAAAGTAGAGAAAAATGACATGGCAGGCGGTGAGTATTTACCTTTATTTATGCTTTATTATTTGCTCCCGAGCAACCACTGACATCAAGATTAATTTCAAAGGGATTAATTTCAATGTTGTGTATCCTTATTGTATTCTGTGTGTCGACATAGCTTTGTTTACACAAAGTTACCGCTGCTTGGTACTGGCTGGATAGTGCTCCTGCCGTAAAATCAGCCTTTGAACTAACAAATACATGGTTTATCTTCGGGTAAGAAGTTAATTCCCTATTTTTATATGCAATTTGCACCATCTCAGTTTTATCTCTGGTCTTGGTTTGATTATTTTCAATTGGAATCAATTGAAACATTATAACTGTGGTATACGGCGAATAGTTGTTGATGGCAAAACTCGTGTACTGCGATTAGTTAAAATCGTGTACCGCGAATAGTGGCAACGTTTAATGAGATTGGCGCTTATTTCATGACTGACACTAGAAAAATAAATGAAACATTGTTTTTAGCATGGAAGTTCATTTCAATTAATATGTTAACCAGGAGGATTAAACTAGGGGTGCAGTTGCTTAGTGGTATAGTGCTTGACTCAAGATTGAGGGGTCGCAGGTTTGAGCCTCACCTGTGGCACTGTGTTGTTTTCCTGAGCAAGACACTTTTCATCTTTCTAGTGCTGGTTTAACCCAAGACGACCCATTACAGCATGACTGAAAATTTATGACTGGGGCCTAAAGAAGAAGCAAAATATCCCCAGCACACAAGGCTAAATGGGTCACACGCTGGCTCTATCCGAGCGTATTGCCCATGTTGGTGCCACATGGGAATTTAAGCCCATGTAGAACCCACATAGGGCACATATAATTGTTTACACTCTCATAATCAGAACCACTGCCGCTTGAGCCTTTGGGTGATCCCTAAAATAAAACCTCAACCCTCTCCACCAGCCCAGTACTAGTTATTGTCAGAGAGACTGACTAGAAATTTGATATTTCACCCGTAGCCAGTGATACTTTACAAAAAGCGAACAACAAAAGCAGAAGTGCAGGCTGGTCTGCGCCTTTGTTGTTGGCAACCCTCTGAAGACAGCTTTTCTCGCAGCAAGGACCATATAACCTTTATGTGTTGCCCATTATGACCCTAATGGGTCCCACATGCAACCCATATGGGTTTTCCCACATGGGTCCATGTACCACTGTTGCAAATACCTTATCAGTCCCATTTGGACTACTACTATGGGACACATATTATATCCTACATTATTGAAAAAATGTGTGTCAACTGCTTTTAGCAGTCATGATTAACCTGCGTAATATCAAGGCAATTCTCGTGCTATTGGTTCACTGCTTTTGGACTTAACGTATACACATTCTGGGGATGTCACAAGACTTGATGTCAGGAAAAGTGGGGCTATATTAGATTTGAATTGTCTGTCATTCCATCATTCCATCTGTCATTATGTCCGTCTGTCATCATTTCATTTCCACTCAATATCTTGAGAACAACTTTATAGAATTTACCCAAATTTTGTATAAGCATTGATATTATACAATTATTGACTTCAATGAGGTAGACATAAGGATTTATCTATCCGAAAAAGTGATAATTCACTGAGGCCGCAAGGCCGAGGTGAATATCACTTTTAAGGGTAGATAAATCATTATGTCTACTGAAATTGAATTCGATAACTGTTTTGTTATATGACTTTTCATTTAAGAATAACAATTTTGCTACTTTTACATTTGTTGTTAAAGACATCTAAGGACTTTCTCACAAGTTTTAGCAACTTTTATTAAAATATTGTAATTTAGTACTTTTGCATTTTCAAATGTATATTAATTCTCTTAATGGGGAATATAAAATGCTACCATAAAACTGTTTTTACAGTTTGTTTATTAAAACAAAGATAAACAAGCAAAGAAAGCAAAACAAAACTGTTGTAAAAATTCATGAAAGTCTTTAATTTACCTGTTGGGAGGTGAAACAGCAAATCATGTTAATTTCATGCAGCACATGCTAGTTTCACACTCATCATGCTATTTTTAGCTCTCTAGAGGGTAATATTACAGAAGTGTCAAAATTATTAACTTCTGGAAACTAGTTCGAGCTGGTATTTATGCAATATTAACTTGTGGACCGGTTCAGACCAGTTTCCAGGTAGACATAGAGATTTATGAAGACAAATTGGGCCAATCAGGAGACAGGATTCTCTCCAGTCATATAACAATGACCTATGTTTCTAAATGATCTAGATTGGGATTTTACACATCATTTTTTGGACATTTGTACCAGAGTTATTGCTTTTGATTTATACCAGAATTTCGTTTCCGCTCAATATCTTTAGAAAAAATGACAGAGTTTCACTAAATTTAATACATGTATATGCATTCATATTGATAAAATCTAGGTTGGGATAGTTACACGTCATTTTTCGCACATTTGTACCAGAGTCATGGCCTTTGCTTTAAGCCAAAATTTTGTATCAGCTCAATATCTTGAGAACAAATTGACAGATTTTCACCAAATTTTATATATATGCATTTGTTTTGATAAGATCTAGGTCAGGATTGTTACACATGATTTTTAAAACATTTGTACTAGAGTTATGGCCCTTGAGTTATGCCAGATTTTTGTTTCCGCTTAATATCTTTTGAAAAAACTGACATATTTTCACTAATTTTTATATATTCATTCATATTGACAAGATCTAGGTTTATGACTTATTTGTAACAGAGTTTGGCTCTTGCTTCATGTCAGAATTTAATTTTGCTCAGTATCTTTAGAACAAGTGGACAGAATTTGACCAAACTTTATAAATGCATTATATTGACAAGATCTGTGTCAATAGGATTTTTACCTGTTATCGTTTACAAATTTTAAACAAAATTATGGCCCTTGAATGGCAACATAATTTTGTTTCTGCTCAATATCTTGAGGACGAATTGATAGAACTTTGTAAATGTATAAATATTTATTAGATATAAGTCCATATTTTGCTTATTTGTAACAGAGTTATAGCCCTTGATTGATGTCAGAATTTTGTTTCTTCTCAATATCTTTAGAACTTGGCCTTTTTACAGCATAAAAAAACCCTATGCATCTTTCATGGTTTTGTGCGCCATTATTATACAACAGAAATTCAACTTTTCGAATCGTTTCCCAGAGCTTTCAATCAACAATATGAATTTATGCAATATTAGTGGTCAAGTATTTATTAACATTTGCTAGACCCCTTGGGTGCTGTTAAAACACCTGTCAGGCTCGGGTTACGACATCACCCTCGTCTCATCTCGTTTATTCTATTTTATTGTTATACTTCATTTTTATTAATAATAAACAAACCTTGAAGCATCTCATCTTCTATCAAAGGGCACAACTTAAATATCTACTCGTTAAGCAGTGTCAAATAAGTAGGTCAATATAGCAAAAACAAAGTAAATATATGTTACCCCGCCACTATTTTTGAGCCTGAAAGTGTTATCCGCTTTCTACATCTACTGCTATATTCAAATGTACTTCAAACTATTTTTTTCATGAAAGCAAACACTTTGAACCCTGGTCAGTCTGCTCCTTAGAGATCAGTCTAATCTGGGTCTGTATTGTTTGCAATGTAGGCTACCTAAGAAAATAAGCACATGAAAGAGCAAACAAAAATCGGCTAGTGGTAATTGTCAAAAATACGTAATAAATTCAATACGCAAAAATAACCACAAAAGTTTGCCTACGTTGTACCGTTATAGACAGACGCATACCTTTAATCTAGGTGATAGACATGTAAATGGACAGACAGACGGACAGACGGCAACTACACCAGCTCATGCATCAGGTTTTATCATGTTATTCATTTGATATTTTACATGTTTGAAAGGAAGCCTATAGCATTTGCTTCCATTTGACAGTTTGCCTTGTTTTGGCAGACAGTCTGTTTTATCATTAAACCGATCACATTTTGCACCAGTTCCATTATAAGAAAATACCCCAAAGTAGCAGTTTAACTTCATAGTGGGTAACAGCTCATAACTATTCGCAGTACACATTTTTCTTATGAATTTGCTATCTGCAGTACACAACCGCACCTATTCGCAGTACACAATGGGATTTAAATATCAGCCCATAATTGGCTTAATTTATAGATTCTAGCTTAAACGCTTGCAAATACGTTTGTTTTCTATAATTTCACTTGCTTTCCATTGGAAAAATCGACAACATTCACATACTATCCTCGAATAAAGTGAAAGCAAATGTCAAAATGATGTGTGTTTTCAGTACCAGCTTTCGGATTGATGATCCATTCCAGCCTTCAAATTCGTTAATGAACAAATACAACTACTTACGTTTCAAGCTTAATATATCCACTATTTATGTATTGCAAATGTTTTGTAAAACTTTAGCGATTTTATAATGAAATGTGTTATTTTTGAAGAGCACTCATCCTCGTGTGTTGTTTACTTTCGATTCAGTGGTACGCTATTTCCGGTTTCGATGATAGACGGTGATTATTATAGCTTCAAATATACGAGATGGACTTATTCATCTTTGATAGAGTAGTCGCTGTGGTTTTGTGGGGCATATTTAGGCTGTTGGGCATAGAAAGATTTATAGTTGGACTGGACAACAAAGGCTAACTCATGAAGTAAGTGAGTATGATCAGGAAATACGAGGGACGTTTTTTATGTTCGTAGAAAGGTAGATTTAATGAAAAAGGCGAAAGTAAATGCATACATCATGCATATATTTGCAAAGATTGACCTTTTATCGATACATGCAACCTAAAATTATTTCAAAATGCATAACTTTAATTACTTCTAAGAGACAAAGACATACCAATATATCGCACACTGGAAATATGGTAGAAATATGATATTTATGGACTTAGTCTCTGACAGAACGTTAGAAACAATTGCATGAAAATGGGTCCATAGCCATACACAGCTTCTGAAAACATGGCTGCAGATCAAGGACACCACGTGCTACAATATTATATAAACATTATAGCAAAAGCGCAGCAATTATTGGATGTGGAAGATTTGTTTGGAGCCTCAGCAAATTAAACAGTTGGCATATAAACTTTATTGTTAAAAGCTGCAATAAGAAAAGTATGCAGATCCGATTGTTATTGTGTTTTCTACGCGGGCTTGATTTACCCCACCCACTTTTCATAACATGGGGGTATTCCAGTACCGGAAGTTGCCAGTTACACGCTTAAATCGATACATTAATATAACTGCTGACGAATGATTGAGTATACCATGTGCTACGCGAAACCAGAAGAAATTTTAAAATTTGTTCAAACTCGTAATTATAACAGGTATAATAACTAGCACTTGACTGTGATTATTTTGGTATATTGATGGGTGTTTTATCGATTCCTGATCTTTGCACCCTTACTTACTTTTTAAAATTATTATAGGAGAGCAAACAACATGCTTACAGTTTTGTTGCACTTGTCTATGATTAGCGTTTGAATAATCAATTTTGATGGTGCAAAGAAAAAATCGGCTTGAAAAATGCTTAAATCACCAAAGCGAATGGAACTTAACAGCGTCTAATTTCCTAATGGCTGCGTGGTTGAAATGACACGGATTTCGGCCAGTGTCCTTTTTACGCCCTATTCAAAGCTATATACCTTGACCGAACTAAGCGCTAATGATGTAAAATTAATATCAAGTGATAGACAGGAGCTAAACTTTTCAAAATATATATATTTATGGTACCGTAAATTCTATATTTGTAGAGATACAGCCCGATTCTACGGACATAAAAAATGACCCTCGTACCACAATCACAAACTGCAAACCAATCTACGGCACCCTGAAGAAGAGCTACATGACATCTACAGTAACAAGACATCCAAAAGACAATAAAAACAAAGCAACCAGCTCTCTCTCTCTCTCTCTCTCTCTCTCTCTCTCTCTCTGTGTCTCTCTGTCTCTCTCTCTCTCTCTCTCTCTCTGTCTCTCTCTCTCTCTCGTAAAGATGATTGTAAAACTAGAAAGGACATAAAGTGATGCATACCAAAAAAAGACCAACACAGAACAATAGGAGGTACATTAACCCTTAATGCGGCAATGCAACAAAAGTCGTCTGCTTTTCTCGTCTGTTGAACTGTTTAAGTAGCCTCTATGGCGAACAATGTGGACCCAGATCAGACTGCTTCAGATCAGACTGTTCCTATAGGAGCAGTCTGTTCTGGGTCCTCGTTGTTTGCTTCTATACTTAATTCATCAGTAATGTTAGGCAATTTGTTGCAGTAGACAACTTCAGCAGACGACATTTTCAGATGCCTTTTTTCTTGGCGCTTTAAGGGTTAAACAATAAATCAACAACAACAGAACCACCGCCTTAGAACGGATAGCAGCCTAAGCCACTTTGGGGGGGGGGGGGGCTTAAATACATTGTACTGGTACCAAATCTTCACCCTAGATTCTGTTGTTGTTAATACAGGACAATTGTTTAGCTCAAATGGAGGGTTCCTAACTAATGCCATGCATCATCACAGAGAAACAATCTTATCAAATGAACACACTATGACGAAACAAAGAAAAGGGCGCTCACAGATAGGCAAACTAAAGAAAACCTCAAGCTGAGCTACGGTGGGCCCAGCCAAAGACAAGCATAGGGCACCAACTAACGGATTTTACGTCAGGGCCGTCATTGAGTCTGAGGCCTGACCCTCTGTCGTGCAATTTAAGAGGAAACCATAGCTATAAATCGTGATTGGGTTTACAACCAGGCATGCAGACTGCCGCATGATATCCATGTTGTATCCCACTCTTTTATAACGTTTAATTATCTTTTTAAATTGATCACTAAAACTAGGCTTTACAACAATTATTTTAAATTTACAAACTAAATCACTATTAAATACAGGTTCTTATATGCATTGTATTAAACAAATATTGTAGCTAACAATCAACTCTGAGTGTCTGTAATAAAACTTTGAAAAAAGCTTTACGAAGTGTTTGGCATCGATAACCTTGTTTTAATAACTTAGAAGTCAAGAATGTGTTTCTGTTGTTGAAGTTATCAACATTTGAACATACTCTCGCAAAACGAATAAGTTGCGAAATGTATATATGCCATAGGAAGAGGAGCGAGGAACATCTTCATTAAGAAACGGAAAATGACCTACTTTGAAATTAAAATCATTCCATTTATCATAAATTTTAGATGAACTATGCCTTGGTAATTTACAAGTCCAAGTCCAAAAGAAGGGTTTCAGTATCTGAGGATTCAGCCTTATTTAACTGGAGTTCAGTGGGATATATCTGACTTACCATTTGTTCAAAATAAAGAGTATCAATATTATAAAGTCATCTAGATATCTTGTGGTAGAATTAAATGCTTCAACAACATCTACTTGATTATTGCAAAAAAGAGACAACATGACGTCTCTCTCATAACAAAATGAAAACAAATCTGCAGCAAGAGGAGCACAAGTAGTACCATAGGAATACCTACGATTTATCTATAATCTTATCAATGTATTGTCCAAAATAAAATGGAGAGCGTCATAATTGTTCTGACATGACCACAATTTAAAGCTTTTAGGTTGTTCAGAAGTGTAACAAGCAACTCCAAGGCATCAGGATATATATAATAGCTGTCTCGCCTGTTGGTGAGACTTGTTCTATTATTTGCACAAAATGGATCGCTATATTCAATAACAGGTCTACTATATTCAACAAACACTTTTATAAGAGCCGCAATAATACGTAACAAGAAAAACTATAACATGTGTTACATGTTATAAACGGCGTTGTTGAAAGGTTCTTATGAGTAATAATAGATGGAGGATAATAATGAAGTTTTTAGTTTCTCGCAATGAGATATACATTAAAGCGGCTTTGAAATGAGTCATTAAATGCTTGACGTTTCGCTAATACATTAACTATTCAATCAGACGGTGTGTTGGGGAAGCAAGCTTTTGTGAAAGCTTGTGTTTGTTTTCAAACCACAGCGTCGCCGAGACCCTTCGATTATGAATTCAAAAATATAAGACTTCTTCCTTCAGATAACTGTAAGTGGGCCGATCAAATATTAGATAGACATTTAATTATTCAAAATATTATCCATTTTGGTCACTTGCTATACCACCGCATCTTTTCTTTACAAACACGGGTAGCTCTAAAAAAGAAAAAGACATTCAGTGTTGAAAAATGTGTCCGTAAGAGATAATCAGCCCGGGACCAAAATCGTCATTAATTTTTCTATTGCGGTATTAACAATGTTAAGGGAATTTCAATATATTAAGCCTACAGAAACGTTTGAGATATCAATCTTATTTGGTACTTATCGCATCTTCAAGCAGTGAAAGCTCAGTCGAGTTTATGCCAATGCACAGCCTCGCCTGAGCTTTCGCTGCTTGCAGTAAACTAGAAAGAAAATCTTGAAAATTAGGTATCTGTCGCAATTTAAAGCAACGAAGGCTCAGTCGAGTTTATGCCAATGCACATGCAGTCTCGCCTGTGATTTCGCTGCTCGCATCAGATGAGAAAAAATATTGAAATTTGCTATTTTTCGAATTTTAAAGCTAAGTCGAATTTACGAAAATGCACAGACTCGGCTGAGCCTTCGCTGATTGCTGAAATGAGAAATAATATAGAAATTCGCTATTTCTCGATTTTTGAAGCTCAGTCGAGTTTGCGACAAGAGTAGCGTCTCAGTCAGTGGTGAGATGCAGCAGTATCAGGGTTTTTATACCCAGCATGTTTTTTTGTTTGTTTTCTTTTGGAATAAGTGAAATATGCCAACGTGAATTGTTCGCATATTATTTTGCATGTTAATTTGGCCGCCAAAGATAACTTGAGTGTCCAATGTTTCTATGATGCTTCAGAATATTGTTAGCTCCTATCATAATTAAATCTCGTTAGCTAATTAATAAATCATATACAATTATGGGCGTGATTAGTTTAATTCCCTAACACTCTCGTTTAAGGTGGGTTATCAAGTCATTGACAAACTCAACCGCAATAACGTATAGCTTTATTATCTGAATTCAAGTTAGGCCAATTCAAATATTGCCAGCTTTATATACTGACTTTTCTTTATCATTTTTATCCTCTTGCAAAATGGACCATGATTTGCCATGATTTCGATTTGCTCATGCTGTTCATTCTGACGTAATATTGAGGTAAGTGTTTTTCAACAATTGTCGTCTGACAAATGTAAATTTATTTCAATTTGAAAACAAACACTTTTAGGGGGTAGCCAGATGTCTTAACAAATGGAAAAAAGGTTTCAGAAAAAATCGTTTTATTACACTCCCACTCGCAGCGTTTCTTTGCTAACGTCAGTCTTAAATTTTCAAACATCAATAACAGACGGGTGACGTCCGCGTATGTCGCGACACGTTTGTCTTTTATGCAACTGATTGAGGAGTATCTGTCGGCAACTTTTTTTTATTATTATTCCTGATCCTTATGATAGAAACGGCCTATTACGACAAAAATCAATGACGTCATATAGACGTAATGAACGTTGCCAAAGGCCTAAAACTTTATGATTTGATTTTGTCTTTCCTTTTGCTTTCAAGAACAAACATCAGTTCGAAAACGTTTTTCGTTCATAATGGAAGGTTCATAATGGAAGGTATGGGTACTCTGTGACTTTTTGAATTTGAGTTGTCTCAGAATTATCGCGACGTCACGGCAATCATAAGCCACAGCGTTTCGATTTTCTTATGAATGCAAGCTGAGAGGCGGAACTTGTCAATGTTATTTTTCACATAATGAAAATATCTAATTTTCGACATAAATTAGCATTTATCAAGTGGTGCGTTTTTAAAGTCCTTCAGTATAGATGACAAAACGAAATATATAATTGGCATCTAAAAAGTTTTTGTAGGCAAAAACTGAAATTCCCTTGACATCGTCAATGCCGCAATAGAAATATAAATGGCGATTTTGGTCCCTTGATTAATTTCTCTTAGAATATTAGATCAATTCAAATATTTTTTTTATTTCTATACCCTTTGGGATCTTTTAAAACAATAATTTGAAAAAAATTGGGATTTAAAAGGTTTCTGTAGCCAAATTTTGGAATATACTCGACATCTTCAATACCGCAAAAACTGGTCCGGGGTGTAAAATGCATGACAGGGTCCGGTATTAGTAAGACATAAGACATAAGACAAATTTTATTTAATTAAAAGTCGGAGAGTATAAACAGAGATAACATTAGCTATGTATAGCTATTTACCGACTAGTACAAGTTACTTGACGAGAAGATACATATAGGACAAATATCACAGTATAAAGCATTAGCACATTTACATATGACACATCGCAAAATTATTATTTGCAATAGCCTAAAAATGAAAATGTTGCCTGCAACCTTAGTACACTGAAAAGTGCTAGTAATTAACAAAAAATCAAAAAGTCATAAAGAATCTTTATAAGCATTTTTAAGAAGGCTCTATAATGAACATGTGATCCAATTGCATTTTAAATACCATTTCGATGCTTGCAAACATTGGTCCCGGAATTTGGTCCCGAGTCTCGGGCCTTGGTCCCGGCTTTTATTCCTTCCCCTTGTTATCTTCAGTCTTTTATGAAAACCAATACTTGTCCGCGGGGAAAGAAGACTTCTCAAGTCGAAAGAATAATATCCCATGCATTTTCCTCCTTTAGATGGAAAGAAATCCAACCCCAGCCATGAATTTGCGAATGATAGGAAAAATCTACAAGCATGATCACGGATGTACAGTTCAATATATACGTCCCTGGCATGATGATCGTTTGACACAATTTGCTTCGAAAAACAAACCTGAGGTCAAATCAATCGAATGACCTATTTTCCGCGTTTTGCCTTTAATCTTTCTTAGGTTATTTTCTTTGCTTATTCATATTTTCTGCTTGTATGCCCGTTGTCCGTTCTGTTTGTTTGTTTAAGATTTTCTTGCTTCAATTTTCTAATAAAATGAAAAGTTCGTTTCTGTTTTATCGTGGCACGAAATAATTTAACCTCGCACACTGCTAAATATAGAATGAATGACGTCACAATGATTTACAGAATAGTCCTTCATATACTTATTTAATATACTTATTTAAGAATTTCGTATCTATAGTAATGAATTTATCAATAAGTTCGCCCCAAAAAACACTGAAAATTTATTCTAAGTTAGACCATTAGACCAGCTGGCGAGGGTGAAAAATAGGTACAGTCCGTGGGTAGAACAGCTGTTGAACATCCGACATTTACACTGAAAAGACACCCGATTTTAGACTTTTTAAATACTCTTTTAATAAGAGAAGTCTTAATTTGTTTTACTTTACCCTTGGAAAAACGAAAACATTTAATCAAAACGTTATTCATTGAACAATAACTTTGATCACACCCCTCTTCGGAAGAGTCCATTTCAAAACCAATTACAATTATAGGCTAAGTAACCACTGTTTCATAAATGAACTAATATTAGTTACTTATGCATTAATAAGTAACGCCGTAGAAAAAATCGTTTTTCTCATTACAAGCCAAATTAAGTGAGCCCTCTCTGTTAAAAGTTTGTTCAATTAATTCAGTTAGTTTTTCTTTGATTAAAATTATTAGGCAATGTAGTATAAAGAATAGAGAAATCATATGTAGACACACTAGTTGCTAGAAAACCTTTTTTCATAACTGATATCGGATATGTTTTCCCCAGAACTGGGTCTCTCTTTCAGGTTTTTTCTTCTGTTATATTTGTCGTATGACAACAATCACGGTTTTCATCTAATGAAATATGTCCTCTCGCTGTCAGTAAGAATTTGCCCTATATTCAACAGACTGCATATCGATCACCACACTCCGGCTGGTAAGAATTTCCACAGAACCTAAGATTGCGTCGTCTAATTAACTTGAACTATTTTTGGTCCACGTAATTACTGCACGGTGCATTATTTGCATCTTATCAGAGAAAGCCGGCGTATCAATCGAACTCTTTGCCAGCTGAGGTTGTCTCCTGATAAAGTTTGCAAACAATTTGGATACTGATCAGGCCTGGATACCGTCGGGCCTGAGTAAGGATTCAAGCTGTATGACACTCTGATGGTATTCCTGAAAGATTATTTAAAAAGGTTAACTTGAAACAGATTGGCAGACGACAAGAGAGCTTGATAAATGCCTAACATGCAAAGTGTTTCGCTCTTGGTGAACTTCTTGTAAGATGACATTGGCAATTTATATTAATTGTATGGTTATTTCGTAGGTGTGCTGTGCGGATAGATATTAGAATTGCCCACTGGGATCCAGCGGCTTATTACGAGATTAGAATTGAGCGGATTCTTGCGTAAAATTTGGATGCAAATATAAAATTTGATGACATTATATCCATAATTTCTCAAGCTTAATTCTGATGTCAATCAACCTTGGGTGCCGAGTGATGACAAGCGGTGATCATGAGCCTGGCGAGGGACTTTTTTTTCTATCCCATCCTCATTCCTCACACAACAAACGGATTCTTTTTTTTCTTGCACACCGTTAAACAGAAGCTCCTGAATACGCTGAGATGCGGAATAAAACATAATGACGTCACTTTTAACGTGCCGACTACGGATATTGTCTTTCGACGTGCGCCTGTTCGATTCTTATCTTTGCAACGGGTTGGTACGGGGTATATGAACCACTTTTTAGGTCAATTGAAAAGAATTTCAAATTAGAGCTTAGAAAAAATGTACCTGGTCAATCTCGAAAAGTTCAAAATGGAAGCATACAGTTAAAAAGAATACAACGATTGGCTAAACGACCGCCAGCTTTTTTGAAAAACTAATACTTGGAAGTCTTCAGCTACTTCCAACTTTCCACCATTGCACTGATAGAAGAAATCCTGCAACAGTTTATACGCATATGTTTCACTTTACATGTATTTTAACGCATTTCAATCGGCAAACGATATTACATCGTCTTATAACGCAATGGCTGGCGTCATTTTACAGTGGCAATTGACGTCAGCTAGCGCGCGCTTTCCTCGCGCTTTGAAAACGGTGACTAAGTTGCTTAATATATCATTTGTAGTGATTCATCAGTTGAATATAGGGCAAATTCTTACTGACAGCGAGAGGACATATTTCATTAGATGAAAACCGTGATTGTTATCATACGACAAATATTACAGAAGAAAAACCTGAAAGAGAGACCCAGTTCTGGGGAAAAAGCATATCCGATATCAGTTATGAAAAAAGGTTTTCTAGCATCTAGTGTGTCTACATATGATTTCTCTATTCTTTATACTACATTGCCTTATAATTTTAATCAAAGAAAAACTAACTGAATTAATTGAACAAACTAGAGGGCTCACTTAATTTGGCTTGTAATGAGAAACGCGATTTTTTACACTTCTGAACAACCTAAAAACTTTAAATTTTGGTCATGTCAGAACAATTATGACGCTCTCCATTTTGTTTTGGACAATACATTGATAAGATTATAGATAACTCGTTTCCTATGGTACTACTTGTGCTCCTCTTGTTGCAGATTTTACACTCCAGCATAGAATTTAGTAGCCTTGACTATTACAAACACAATATATCAACACATAATATACCCCCTAAAATGACTAAGTTTTCTTCAAAGCTGAATTTAACTAAGTTATTTTATATATCACCACAGCAGGACCAGGAAACTATTTCAGAGCAGTCAAAATAAACGAGCCAGTGCATGAGATGTCCAACAATTTGGTATGTACGACCAGTAAAGCCTCAGACCAGCCTGTGCATACGCGCAGTCTGATCAGAGCCTTTGCTTGTCGCTTGAGTATTCTATGATTGTTAAGCTACTGACCGAGCGTCATTTGGAGTTTCTAAGCTTAAAAGGAGGCTGCACAGGCTCATCTGAGTCTACACTTGTCAAAATGTCAAATTTTTGGAAATCTCATGCACTGGCTCAAACTAAGTTATTCTTCAACAGCCCAGAAAACTATCATAATCACGGCCCAACCAAAATATCCCTAAAAATAAACTAAGTTATTCTCAATAGCCCAGGAAACTATCATAATCAAAAGCCAACTATTGGATATGACCAGGAGCTTATCATAATTACAGCCCAAATCAGAATAGTCCTCAAAAATAAACTAAGTTATTCCCAAATAGCTTAGGAAACTATCACAATCACAGACTCAAATAAAATATCCCTAAAATAAACCAAGTTATTCATAGCTAGTCACTCAAGCTTACCAGGGTAGGCATCTATGGGCCATTTTTTTGCCTGAAAAATTCTAAGTTCTTTTCAGGCTTAAAAAAATTGGCCCATAGTGCCTTCCATAACTACTATCATGATTATTTAGCATTGGCTATATGGGAGAGGTATGTTCGAATTTGTTATTATGTATGCAACCATGCTTCAGGTATGAAGTTATAAACGTTATTTCATAACTTTACTTATAATGTTAACCACTAGTGGTGTATCGATCATAATATATAGAGTTTATTAATCCAGAGGTAACAACAGACGTCATAGCATAGATGTTGCAAACACGCAGTTTGATTTACAAGTTAAGTTTTTCCCTTCGAAAAATATACAAATAAGCGTCTGTCAAACCTAAGCAGTGTAGGCGGTGCTTAACATCACACTTGGACAGAATATATAACGGTATGATGATTGTGTACATGTTTATAAAAATAATATATTTTACAGTTACTGTCTCACCAATCTTACATATATTTGTGTGATTGATTTGTTTGTTTGATTTGATTCTTTACGTCCCATCAACAATCTTTCAGTTAAACAGGGACGAGTCTTCCTGGGTTGAACCAGTACTAAGCTAGGATAAATGTGTTTTGCTCAAGGACCACAACGCAGTGACGCCAGTGAGATTTGTGTGATTGAAGTTAGCAGCTGTCCTCAAATATCATTATAAACATTATTTGCTGGTGGAAAATCATTGGATCAAAGTACCAATTTAGATCTCGTAAACACTTATTTTGGCATAGATTTGATGGCATAGATGTTGGACACACTTTCAGCCCAACAGGTATATGTCAAATGTCACATTTTTTAAAGTTGTGTAAAAATCTTAGTTACATCCTGGTTGTATGTATGTACATGGCGATAAAATATGAGCAATGTACAGGCACACAAATCATAGTTTAACTTATCTTACCAGCATAGCCAACCTATAACATCATCATCTTGAGGTCAATGACAGGGTAGAGAGAGAGCTGGATGCTTTACTTTGTTTGTCTTCCTAGTGTCTTGTGATAGTTACTGTTTTGTGGCTCTTCTTCATGGTGGCGTGGGTTGCCATGCAGTGTGTGATTGTGGTAGTTCCTGATCACACCCACTTGCTTTCTAGACTCTTGTGTGTGTAGATAAGATGGTGTTTGGTTATGGAAACTGTTATATAAAATTGTGACGTAAGGCTTCAAGTCATTTAAATTCCTCTAACTGCTGTAACTGGAGCTTTGTTAGTCATCCTATAGATCCTTAGTAGTTAATCAAATATTTACCAAATGATGTATTGGTTAACTGTACTCATTCGAAACTGGATTAATTTAAGTTTTGAAACAGGTGAGTACGTGACTTTTTCCATGTATGTGAATGACAATTGTGCAGCAAAACACCATAAATTAGGGTATGAGAAAGAATGTAAATAGAAATAATTAAATGATTAAATCTTCGCAATAATGTACTGGATGTGGAGTTGACCTTGTATGGCTGACATCTTAAGCAGTCTCGCTACCTACCGAGCTAAAGCCTGATGACTTGTACCAGACATTGGTATAGAATTGTCTGTAATGTCGAATTAGTTGTGATACGAGTTATGCATTGTCGAAATGCTGCAACGAACATATAAGGGATCAAATCAGAACCAGCCGTTAAAATCAATTTAAAGGATAATATTGTCGAGCTAAAGAGAGTCACCTGAACATTGTGGATCACAGCAGCAAATAAAATTGTGACATTTTAAATATGAGCAACAGAATTCGGTTAAGCAATAAGTATGTCAATGGAACGGATTTTCTCAGGCCCCAGAATAAGAAGGCAAAATAGTTTTTGCGGTGCCAGGGGGTTGTCTGCAGTTTGTGATTGTGGTATTTCCTGATCATACTCACTTGCTATTTTTGGTGGCCACAGCATTAATATCTATGTCTGGCAAGGTGGCACCAAGATGTTTGTGTCTGCTGCTTAGCCTACCACATTGCAAATGCTGTTTGTTTTCTTTGGTCCCCAGTAACAAATGTTAATTACTCTAGGGATTACTATGTGCAATTGCAACACATTGTTTCTGATCAGTTGAATTCTTAAAATTGCCTCACAGTAGTCATCAGTTAATTATCAATAATCATGCTCTGAAAAAATAGCCATCTTAAAATATCATTGACCTCAATGATGGTGATGAGATAGACTATCTCTAAAAGGGTAAAATAAGTTAAACTGGTTTGTATGCTTGTACATGATTGCCTGTATAGTATCGCAATGTAGACTCGCACAACCATGATGTAGCTAAGGCCCACTTCAACCCGAACTATAGTTCCTACCGTAGAAACTATAGTTTGATTTTCGCTACTATAGTGACGCACAAACCTACTGGAGATCAACAGTGGGTTGGAGCACCATTATTCTAGTAGATTGTCTGGTTCTGTGCCCTAGAACTATCTAGCAAGATGGTTTCCAGATCTGTCAGTAACCTCAAAATGATTTTTTTACAAACTAAATCCTTGCTTTGCTTCATTTGCGGCCCCACTTATTCGTAATTGTTAATTAGAGTAGGCTGTGCAGTATATATATATATCCTTTTCGCCTAGGAGGAAAAATTGAAAGGTGGCATACAGGGTTATTTAATTTGTTTACTTGCCAACCAACTAAAGTCTCAGCTATAGCGGTTCGGGTGTAAAGTGCGCACACATCTATTACATCCGAACTTTAGTAGGGACTACAGTTAGATTCGAAGTGGGCCTTAGACTTTTATCCAGTTGCAAAAATAAATCACTGTTGTCAACCTGTACGAGTCTGTGTCGTTTGACATACCTGTTGGGGCGCAGTGGCTCAGTGGTAGAGTGCTTGACTGAAGACCGAGGGGCCATGGGTTTAAGCCTGACCAATGTGTTGAGTCCTTGAGTCCGACATCTTTACCATCTCATTATGCCGTCATAAGAGTGACCGACATCAATGCCAAAAATAAGTGTTTACGAGCACAAAATTGGCACTTTAAATGCCCAATGATTTTCCACCAGCAAATAGTGTTTATGAATGTAGTTGATGACAACTGCTTACTACGATCACACAAATATTGGTAAGATTGGTGATAATAGCTGTAAAATATGTTATTTTTATAAACGTGTACACTACATCTTTACTTAAATCATCCTTGTTTCTCCCGCTTCGATATTTGTGGGTGAATCATTACAAAGGCATCGGTATTTCTGGGCGTAACCATTATATATTCTGCCCAAGTGTGATGTTAAGCACCTGCACTGTTTGGTTTCGACAGACACTTATTTGTATACTTTTACAAAGGGAAAAACGTACCTTGTAAAGATGGCGCCTATTTACGTGTATGCGGCATCCATGATATGACGTAGGTTGTTCCCCCTGTAAACGCTCTATTTAAAATATGGGATTTATAAAAGAAATCCAATAAAGAAACGAGTTTGCAAGCACGAGTTTCCTTATATTTTTTTTCAACCTCCCAAGGTAAACATGGTACTATTTTACGGGCATGTTCTGTGTGAATAGGCATGTGGAGCTTTCATCACTGAAGAAAAAAGAATTTGATAATTAATTATCACAAGCACACCTAAGGGTGCGCACGATCACAAACAATAAGTACCCTTCCCAAACTAACACTATTTATGGTTATATTTTATTACCTATGTTAATTCACGTGCTCGCTGTTATGAAATGCCAAGAGACAAAATAACGGAACCAATTGTACAGAAATACGTTTACAAAAATAAAACGTTTACAATACATACCATTGCCGTCAAGGACCTCTGGCAGTCTCCATTCAATCTGCTCAAATTTTGATAGCATGTGACTAGGATAATGCATAATAATTGGCAACTTAATTTTTGTGCTTAACTCAAACCATAACAATAAGTGCACCTAGCAAAATAAAAGTATTTTGAAAATGGTGCTTAATTTTGCAAAAACTTCAGGGTTTAGGGGTGGGGTATTTTTGTGACCGAATTTTATTTCACAGAATGTCAAAGGTTCCCCAGGTATTCACCTAAATACATGAAAATATTATTTTTGTGGCCTAAATCAGTAGAGTCAAGTGATGAGTTTGCATAAAATTCGGCTGAGAAGCTTACATCGTTTTTTTCTTAATAAGCATTTAATCCATAACTTCCGACTATTACCTGTAATGTTTCAAGTTCAACCAATTTGTTATGTTCACTGAAGTGTATCATACACACATAGTGTATACATCAGAGTCTAGATTAACACAATTTAGAGCGTAAAATTGTATATATTTTTTTCAGACTCATCAGTTTTAAATTATAATTTGATGCTTGAAATAATCGTCTCATTCCGATTGTTCTTTTGAGTACACACAAGATATGTTTTGGTTGAAAAATAAGACGATTAATCACTTGATCCGCAATCAGAACTAAAGCCCTGATACACGCTATTGTAACTCTATATTTACCTACAGGTTTGTACAAAAATTAGTTCCTAATAAGTTTTTAAAATGAATTGTTTTTGATCATTTGGATAGCATCCCCCATGCCCAATCATGCCATTTTATATAATGTGCGAAATGTAAAAATACAGCTGTATGCAAAAGGATAAGTTCGGGCATGGGGGGAAAAGCACTTCAGTAAAAAGTTTTCTTTTTGCTATATGTTGATAAGCGGAAATGGAGTTTTCAACTGGTACTTGTCCTATGAGAAAAACAATTTTGCGGATGATTCGAGGGTTGAAACTACTATTCTGTCCATGGAAAAATAGCATTTTCTTCGAATATTTTCTTTTGCCATTTTTATGGGCAATTCTTCATTAAGACTGTCCAATGTCCTTTCCGTGATACATGTAGGGTAGAGTCGGGTATATTCGGACATCAGGTAAATCCGGACATACATTTGCAAACAGTGTAAATCCAGATGAGACGGATCCTTATGAGCCGTCTCATCAGGATTGTCATTGTTTGCTTAGTTAATTTATTTTTTATTCCAATAGTTGAAACATGAAACAAACAAGGTCGCTGTCCGAATTTAGCTGTCTGTCCGAATATACCCGGCTTTTCCCTAATAGAACACACATACGTGTGTGCGGTTAACTCAGATCAAATAAGGGGACCGGGAACTAATTATAGCAACATATCCCGTGAGTCAAAAACTGAGAGGAGCTCCGAGGCTGTTATTTGGCAATAGATGCTTCTGATTGGATGATATTGCTGAAGTAAAAATATTTGTTTTCTCTCTAGCAGATGCAAAATTTAATTTTCTTCAAATTGGTGTTTAGTTTACTACCAGATGCATTTATATTGTGTTTTTCTGGACCAAAAAGTAAAAATGGTGATTTCTAATTTGAACCAGGAAGGGGTTTTCCCAAAATATGGCAGCCATTACACATCATGCAATAGTTGAAAAAAGAGCGGGTGAAGGTATGTTTTTTCCTTTCTTTTTCCCCTTATTCATGTTTTGGCTTGAACTTAAGGCATATGGTGATGCCCACATGTGTTGGAAGATGCAGAGCAAACTGTCAAAAACTAGGGTTTCACCATTGGGGTCAATGGGACAAATAATTAGTTCACGGTGCCCATAAACGTCAGAAATAGCAATCATTGCTATTCCTGACGCTGATTTGATCGGCGAAAATGCAATTCCTGAAACTTATTGAGTTGCCTTCTAAATTTCAATCTGCATGCTATTATATTTTAGCACTGTCTAGACACTGTTATGCGAAACGATTAACTGCACGACCCTTTCGACCCTTTAGTGTGCACTTTAATCACTGTGCGAGTTCATTCATCCGTCTGTTGTCAGTTAGTGAAAATGCTTATAACTCTTGAACCATATGTTATATTTTAATTAAATTTTGCATACGTATGCATGTCGCAATGTCTAACTACTGGTATGCAAGGGACTACTTTTTCAACAATTAAGTACATCTTAACAAAAAGGGATATCAAGTCATTCCTGCCATGTGTTACTCCCCACAGGTGTAAAGGCCTGACAGAATAAGAATAAATGTAAAGAAGAAGGCAAAAATCAGCAATCAGTACATCAAAGTACCAAACCGGACTCGAGACACATATGGGAAAGTGACAAAAACACAAGGGCATATCACTTACAAGAGAGCCAAGAGGTCAGCCCTTTCCCAGCAGGTGATCACAATGCTGCAAGGAACAGACTGGACAATATAATAAGGACAGACGTGACACATAGCCAATAAAACGGATCCACAAAAGAAGCACTGCCTTGGAAAGGTCAGTAAAAATCACTAGAAGGCTTAAAATTGTTGAACAGTACCAACCTCAGCCTTTATTCTGATGTGGGCCAAGACACCCTTTGGCTCAACACTAGGTGCCAGTGGAGTGTTTGTAATATCCCCATGAACACTTTTACAACAGTGAAAATACGCCCTCACAATTTGTAGAGCTTGTACGAGATCAGGCTTTATTAGTAGTATGGGCGTCTCTTTTTAAATGGGTTTTCTACAAGTTGGAGTGAAATGCGAAACAACTAAGGTATTATCATACGGCCCTGCTTGACGTGTAGGATATTGCTTTGGCTGCAGTTATCAGCTGTTTCCAATGAGCGACAATTTGTGTCCTGTTTGCCAAGAGATTTTGCTAAGAAAGCAATGGGTTATTGATAGTACCGGTTCAACCCAGGAAGACCCATCCTGACATAACTGAAAAATTGCTGACTGGGACGTAAAGAATCAAATCAAAAAAAAAAAATGGTTATTGAAGTGTCCCCTGTTGGTTTTAAATATTTGAATATTGATCTACAGACTGAAAGTGAGTGATCGAAGAAGTATGAGGGTCTCTTTAGCGTCAATGACGTCACGCGGTCCAACTCCAAATAAGGGCATCGAATCCAAGATGGCCGCCATCCAACCCCTGCGACCTCTGATGATCCTGTGATGTGTTTGGTTAGACCTCGCGGTCGGAGGATGAGTCAACACTCTGGACCATGAGAAGGTAGCGTCACTCCCTAGAGTGTCTACTCCTTCCCTCCACCTCCTCTTCTCTTATCCTCCACCTCCTCCTCATTCTCCTTACCCTCCTTCACCTCCCACCTTCTCCTCCTCAGTTGTCAGCTCCAAGATTATTGTTGAGAATAAATTAGATTGCCACCCCTGCCCTTCTCCTCCCCCTCCTCCTCGATCCCTCTACTCTTCCTACCTCTCTCCTCCTCATGTGGCGTTGCATTTTTAGATACAATAAATTACTTTCGATGTGAACACCGTTCAACATCAAAATGAGCTGTCACTCAGAGTGTTCTGCTCAGATCTTAAGTGCACATATTGATACTTGACAGACTATAAATAGACATGCTATATCTTATGGAGAAGGTGGGAGGAGGATGATGAGGGATAGGAGAATGAGGAGGAGGAGGTAGAGGTTAGGAGGAGGGGAGATGGAGGGTAGGAGAGCATTGAATCACCCTCCGAGGTGTAACGGACCGCGTCTCAGGGTCATCAGAGGTTTCAGGGGCCAGATGGTGGCCACCTTTGATTTGTAGAAACACCCATCTTACAAGTCTCTTTACCTGATATTTGCTCAGGTGTCTTGTTTTTAAACTCAAATATAATATTTTGGACCCCTATACTTGAATATCCTAAAATTTAGCCACTCCCAATTTCAAAACTATCCATTATTTCCCCTTTTTCAACGAATCACAGCAAGAAAGAATATTGATACAAATCTCAGACGAAATGTATAACCGCAACTGCAATTTATCACAAATGATGCTCACCCTTTCTTCAACCTATTTTAACTTAACTTCTACGTTCACCACGGGTCGTACACATTTCGGTCAGTTGATGTTATTGTTCAATTGATTTCGTGACATGAGATTTCCAACAATGAGGTATGTGCAACCAGCAAAGGCTCTGACCACCCTGCGCATACGCGCAGTCTGATCAGAGCCTTTGCTAGTCGCTTGAGTATTCTATGACTCCTGGGCTACTCACTGAACATCATTTGGAGTTTCTATGTTTTAAAGGAGACCGCACAGGCTCGTCTGAGTCTACATTTGTCAAAATACCACATTGTTGGAAATCACATGTCACGGCTCAATTGATTTCGAATTGGCCCAGTTACGTGTTCAAGGTCAGCTGTATTGGCCCTCAACTGAAGAATGCTGATCGAGGACCTGTACTTGGGACACTTCCGTACGTGAAATAATTTGGCCTCGACCAAGTTAGTCAAAAGCAAAGGGTCAGATGAGCTTATGCAAACGTCAAGTCAGATAGAGCACAAAGTCGATGGAGGCGGGGACCAAGTACTTTTCAGTATTTATATTACCGAACAGAATACCTGTGTATGCATGGATGTTTAAGCATTGGCTGTAAGCATGTGCGATAAGTACTATTATCTCAGTGTATGGCCCAAATTGTTTTTGCGTGAATATATTGTCTAAGATTTTAAGAGCTGATCTATCACATGCAGTTTTCAATTAATGGGACAGGTCCTGAGCTTTTGGTACCTATCGCACATGCGTTGAATCACTCTGCATAAACAACAAGAGACCCAAATTTTGATCTGACCCTTCACCTATTTTCCTACTTAGAATTTGCGAGCAGCCAAAGCTCATGCGAGACTGCGCATTTGCGCAGGCTCGCCCGAGTCTTCGCTGCGTGCATTGACGATAAGATATCGTAATCACTTTTATACACGCTTTGATAAATTGCGCAATAATTAAGTAGGAAGAAGCCGGATGCCAGATATAGCGTCTTAATGCATCATTCATGTTGAGAGCGGAATTGAAAATAAATGTTGCACGAAACGGTTTCTATTTTTGAAACAGGAGCAAATTGGTGCACGGATTACCTTGTGGCTTAATCACTCAAGAATCACCTTTTTATACAACAAAAACAAAACTACTATTGTACCTGTTATTAGGTTCTTTTTCATTTCAAAAAGAAATTAAAACTATTGGGCAATTTTGACTCTTATCATTTTTTTCTCGCCGTAACTTATTGCACATGAGCCCTCCTGAAGAAAAAACTATTAGATCAGGCAAGGGATAGGCTGTACAATTCCATCTCTTTTATAGCATAAAATCACTTCTGCGTTATGAAGAAGAGGGACATGTTTCCTATGAATGAGGTGTGCCTTAAATTCAACAAAATCGTTATTTTTATTGTCAATAGAAAATTTCAGATTTCCAAAAAAGCTATTCGATAGCCTTGACGACTTACATGTACTTCGACATACCTTAAATATTGTGCCCTGCAACATACACGAATTCTTAGAATTTGTGTTGAATTTGAAAATAATGTCTTTTTTCTTCTTACAACCAGGCAGCCACCAAGTTAGCATTTCGTTCCAATGAAACACCTAAAGATAAGCTGCCAATAATATAAAATTGGCTATCTATTATTGTCATCCATTTGCATGCCAAACTACACAAAAACATGTTCATTTCCACACGCTCATTACACTGAAACATAGAAAGTAGTTGATAGGTTTGTGAAAACCCTGTTTTGTGGTGAAAAACACTCATTTAATTAATGAATGGACATATGTTGTAGGTGCAAATTGGAATTGGCTCATAGAGGCAATTCCAATGTGTATCAACAACACATGTTACTGAAATTAAGGAAACCTATTTTGAAATATACACTAAACAAGTATCATGTCAATTGGCTTTTCTCTTTTAAACATCTCAAACCGCTAATCAGTATTAAAAGACCTGTCACAATTTAGGAAATAAAACAGTTTTGTATTGATATGTAATCGTATTAACGGTTTTGTTGGAGTGTAAAACGGAAAAGATGAACAGCCAGCGTGAACAAGGACAGCCAGTGGCGCATACAAGAGTCTTGTTTGGCATGTGTGACTCGGGTGTGGTTCGCTATCAATCACAACATCAGTGTCACTTCTGGCGAATGAGTTAGATGTTCGAAGCGTATTGCACGGGCAAGTAAGCTTGGCAGCTGCCAATCAAATTCGTGTAATTCATGAGGCTATGAACGGTTGCAAAAAATCTAAAGAGTCATTAAAGGATTGCTTCTTAAATGTAATTAAAAATTGCGTGCACCAGATTGTACTTAAAAAAATTTCTTTACATTTCATAAAATAAGAATTTTACATGATAAATTGGAAAACACATAAAATTGGTATATAATTAAATAAACAGACAATTTAATTTGCACACGGAGTGTCTATTAACTTGCTACATGTTCAAGTATAGGCTTTTCAAAAAAGCTTGCCATCTTAAGTGGGTTGGTGTCTACTGACCCAGAGTACAGTTGCCATTATTGATAAGTATTCACCGCGCGGATGAAAATCATTGTTGGTCTTTATCAGTTTGCTTCAAAAAGGAGTCAGCTGACCTGGATCTACACAAAAGAGGTACGGTATATTGAAATAGCATGCTTACAGTGTGCACACATGTTTAATGTCGAATGCGGTAGATCTAGTTAAATATATTGTGCATAAGTTATTAATTCTTAAAATGAATTGTAGGATGGAACTACATCACACCGGGTAGGTAGCAATCGAAAACACTCACAACAATCGACGAACGTGGATCAAAAATCGCTAGAAACAGTGTTTTCGATTGCCATTTGTCGCCAGTCGGGCGACAAATGGCAATCGAAAACTCTGTTTCTAACGATTATCGAACCACGTTCGTCGACAGTATTGACGTTTTCAATTGTCGCCTACCCGGTGTGTACATGTAACAAGTTTGTAAAAAAAATTGGTCCAACTTCTTCCTTTTTCTTCATTGAAGACTTTGTATAACGTAACTCTTTCAGTGAGCTCTTTGCATACTGGGTAATTTTCCATGCTTTTGTTGTCGTCTGCTGACTTTTTAAAAAATATTTTTCAAAAAATGCTTTCAGGAACAGTATCAGAGTGTCAAATGGTTTGGATCTAGGTCAGGACCGACGCTGTCGGTCCTGATCTGGGTACAAACTGTTTGCAAAGGTTGTCAGCAGAAGACAAAAGTCAAGTACCGCACAAACAGGAACTGCTGACCGGAAGGATGATTCTCGTACACTCTAACCCTATTTATCATTCTGAAAGTAAAAAATATGCAATCAGTCACGTGATATTCACCCTCGAATCCTGTCGAGTTAAAAATCCAAGCAAATATGTTGCCATGACTCTTTTTATGCCGGTAAAATTTGCATATTTGTGTGGTCTGTTGATCACCCAGGTGAACCGCATGTGTAGATCTCGGAGGGTATTGGCTACCGGAGGTAAACAAAGGATTTTGGGTTGGACATGGTCTGTATTGAGACGATTTTATTTCATTTAGATTCGTTTTGAGGGATAAGAACAACATATAGGTCGATAGTATACAGAATGATGATAACTCTGAAAACATTACATGTTTTGGAACTTACTCTGTTCGAGTTTAAATCGTATTTGAATTCGGAAATGCAGTAATTTGGACGAATATTTCGAATTCATCAGTTAATATTCATATCTATTATTTTATTTTTACATGATTCACAGCCACCGCTGGAATGTATAACCTCTTTTTGGAATAAATCAGTCAAAACAATTCAAAAACACATGTAAAACACTTATTTATTTGCAATTTTATGACGGTGGTATCATGTTTATAGGTAGCTTTCCGTACGGAGGTATGTTGGGTAGATGTCGGAGGGAAGGCATGTGCATGTTAACATTGATTTCGGAGAAGGGCAAATTGATTATGCTCATTACAAAAGCTCTCGCATACGGAAACAAAAGTGTAACTCAAACACTTTCAAAAACAAGTGGTTCGATTTGGGGAGGAATATATCAAAGGAGAAACAAGCTTAAATAAACCAATTTGTTAGAGTGTTTGTTCAACATTGAATGTGTGTTTTTGTGCATTAGTTTGTTTTGTTTGTTTTGGCCTACCATATCTATTTAGCCCATTGTATCACATTAAAGAAACGATCTGGCAGTAACATAACATGCCAAAGCATTATACTATGAAATGGACACATACTTTTTTGTGAAGGTGACGGATCAAGTAGCAATGCAATTAGTATACCAGATGTTTAGATGAGCAACTGTAGGGTCTAATCAGTCTTCACTAAATGCATAAATTTAACTCGGTGTTTTTGCATTAACCAACATAAGTTAATCCTCTTCAAAAACGGCCTTTGGGTTAAAACAAGTGTAAATGACCAGGGATTTCCACAATCATAGACAGACACATGTCTCCAAGAGACAGAGACACTGGAACACAGACAGATCAGGAATACGCTCAAAAGTCAAAATACAATGCGCAAAGCATTCAGCTCCTTTTATCTCAGTGAGAGTATTGCCAAACTAGAAATGGCACAATATAAGCGTTTAACACGAAGTGCTTAACACGAACCCCCAGCAAATACAACAAAAATAGCGAGTATGATCAGGAAATAACACAATCACAAACTTCAGACAAACCCATGGCACCGTGAGGAAGAGCCACACAACAATCACGAGACACTAGGAAGACAAATTAAGCAAAGCAACCAGCTCTCTCTTCCCCATCTACTCACTCTCTACGCTCTATCTCTCTCTCTCTCTCACTCACTCTCTCTCTCTCTCTACTCGCTCCCCTCTATACTATCTACTCGCTCTCCTCTTTACTCTATCTCTCTCTCTATCTCTCGCTCTCTCTCCTCCCCCCCCCTCTCTCTCTCTCTCTCTCTCTCTCACTCTCTCTCTCTCTCCTCATTGTAACTCTCTGCTCTCAATTCTCTTTGTCTCTCTCTACTCTCTATTCTCTTTCTCTCTCTACATTTCTCCCTCTCTCTCAATCTCTCTCTCTCTCTCCCTCCCTCCCTCTCTCTCTCTCTCTCTCTCTCTCTCTCTCTCTCTCTCTCTCTCTCTCTCTCTCTCTCTCTCTTGTAACTCTCTGCTCTCAATTCTCTTTGTCTCTCTCTCTCTCTCTACTCTGTCTCTCTACTCTATCTCTCTCTCCATCTCACACTCTCTCTCTCTCTCTCTCTCTACTCTGTCTCTCTACTCTATCTCTCTCTCCATCTCACTCTCTCTCTCTCTCTCTGTCTCTCTCTACTCTGTCTGTCTCTCTTCTCTATCTCCCTATCTCTCTCTCTTTTCTCTCTCTCTCTCTCTCTCTCTCTCTCTCTCTCTCTCTCTCTCTCTCTCTACTCCCTTTCTCTCTCTATACTTTATTCTCTACTCGCACTCCTTCTCTACTCTCTCTTTCTCTACTCGCACTTCTTCTCTACTAGCACTCCTTCTTTCCTCGCACTCCTTCTCTACTCGCACTCTCTCTCTACTCGCACCCCTTCACTACTAGCACTCCTTTATTACTCCTAATCCTTCTCTACTCTCTCCTTTTCTACTAGCACTCCTCCTCTACTCGCATTCTTCTCTACTAACACTCCTTCTCTACTCGCACTCCTTCTCTACTCGCACTTATTCTCTACTCGCACTCCTTCTCAATACGCACTCCTTCTCTACTCTCTCTTTCTCTCTCTCTCTTACTCTCTCTACTTCCTTCTCAACCCGCACTCCTTCTCTACTCACACTTCTTATTTACTCGCACTCCTTCTCTAATCGCACTTCTTATCTACTCGCACTCCTTCTCTACTCTCTCTTTCTCTCTAATCTCTCTTTCTCTGCTTGCACTCCTTCTCTAATCTCTCTATACTCTATCTTTCTCTACTCACACTCTTTCTTAGCTCTCTCTCTCTCTCTCTCTCTCGCTCTCTTTCTCTCTCTCTCTCTTTCTCTACTCGCACTCATGTACACTCTCTTACTCTACTCGCACTCCTTCTCTACCCTCTCTTTCTCTACTCGCACTCATTCTCTACTCCCTCTTTCTATACTCGCGCAAACTCTCTACTCGCACTCATTCTCTTATCTCTCTCTCTCTCTCTCTCTCTCTCTCTCTCTCTCTCTCTCTTTCTCTACTCGCATTCCTTCTCTACTTTCTCTTTCTCAACTCGCACTCCTCCACTTTTTCTACTCGTACTCCTTCTCTACACACTCTCTCTCTCTCTCTCTCTCTCTCTCTCTCTCTCTCTCTCTCTCTCTCTATCTCTATCTTCTTCATCTTTCTCTACTCGCACTCTTTCTCTACTCTCTCTTGCTCTACTTCACTCCTTCCTACTCTCTCTTTCTCTTCTCGCACTCCTTCTCTACCCTCTCTTTCTCTACTCGCACTCCTTCTCTACCCTCTCTTTCTCTACTCGCACTCTTTCTCTACTCTCTCTTTCTCTACTCACACTCCTTCTCTACTGTCTTTTTACTCCCACTCCTTCACTACTCTCTCTTTCTCTACTCGCACTCTTTCTCTTCTCGCTCTCCTCTTTACTCACACTCCTTCCCTACTCTCTCTTCTCTTCTCACACTTCTTCTCTACTCGCACTCCTTCTCTACTTGTCTTTCTCTCTCTTTCTCTCTCTATCTCTTTCTCTCTCTATCTCTTCTCTCTCTTTCTCTACCCGCACTCCTTCTCTACTCTCTTTCTCTACCAGCACTCCTTCTCTACTCTCTCTTTCTCTACTCGCACTCTTCTCTACTCGCACTCCTTCTCTACTCTCTCTTTCTCTTTCTCTCTCTCTCTCTCTCTCTCTCTCTCTCTCTTCACTCTTTCTCCACTTGCATCCCTTCTCTACTCTCTCTTTCTCTGCTTACACTCCTTCTTTACTCTCTCTCTCTCTACTCACTATTTCTGTACTCGCACCCCCTACTCTCTCTTTCTCTACTCGCACTCCTTCTCTACTCTCTCTCTACTCCCTCCTCCTCTACTCGCACTCTTTCTCTACTCTCTCTTTCTCTACTCGCACTCTTTCTCTGCTCTCTCTTTCTATACTCTCACTCCTTCTCTACTATCTCTCTCTTCCTCTCTCTCCACTCTCTCTTTCTTTACTCGAACTCCTATTCTACTATCTCTTTCTCTTCTCTCTCTACTTTATCTACTCGCACTCCTTCTCTACTCGCACACCTTCTCTACATGCACTCTTTCTCTACTCGCACTCTTTCCATGCTCGCACTTCTTCTCTACTTGCATTCTTTCTCTACTCGCACTTCTTCTCTACTCGCACTCTTTCTCTACTCTCTCTTTCTCTACTCGCACTCTTTCTCTACTCTCTCTTTCTATACTCGCACTCCTTCTCTACTATATCTCTCTCCCTCTCTCTCCACTCTCTCTTTCTTTACTCGAACCCCTATTCTACTATCTCTTTCTCTTCTCTCTCTACTTTCTCTACTCGCACTCCTTCTCTACTCGCACTCCTTCTCTACATGCACTCTTTCTCTACTCGCACTCTTTCTATACTCGCACTCCTTCTCTACTTGCACTCTTTCTCTACTCGCACTTCTTCTCTACTCGCACTCTTTCTCTACTCGCACTCTTTCTCTACTCGCACTCTTTCTCTACTCGCACTCCTTCTCTACTCGCACTCTTTCTCTACTCGCACTCTTTCTCTACTCGCACTCTTTCTCTACTCGCACTCCATCTCTACTCGCACTCTTTCTCTACTCGCACTCTTTCTCTACTCGCACTCCTTCTCTACTCGCACTCCTTCTCTACTCACACTCTTTCTCTACTCGCACTCTTTCCCTACTCGCACTCCTTCCCTATTTGCACTCTTTCTCTACTCGCACTCCTTCTCTACTCGCACTCTTTCTCTACTCGCACTCTTCTCTACTCGCACTCTTTCTCTACTTGCACTCCTTCTCTACTCACACTCCTACTCTACTCGCACTCTTTCTCTACTGGAACTTCTTCTTTACTCTTTCTTCTCTACTCTTTCTTTTCTACTCTTTCTCTACTCGCAGGCCTTCTCTACTCGCACTCCTTCTCTACTCTCTCTTTTCTACTAGCACTCCTCTACTGGCACTCCCCTCTACTCGCACTCCTTCTCTACTCACACTCCTTCTCGACTCGCACTCCTCTTCTCACACTCCTCTACTCGCACTCCTCTTCTCACACTCCTTTACTACTCCCGCTCATTCTCTACTCGCACTCCCTCTACTCCTACTCGCACCCTCTACTCGCACTCCCTCTACTCGCACTCCCTCTACTCGCACTCCCTCTATTCGCACTCCCTCTACTCGCACTCCCTCTACTCGTTTTTCTCTACTATCTCTTCCTCTACTCTCTCTTTCTCTACTCTCTCTTTCTCTATCTTTCTCTGTCTCTCTCTGTCTGTGTGGGTGTGTGTCTCTTTCTCTGTGTCTGTCTCTCTCTGTCTTTCTCTGCCTCTCGCTTTCTCTGTCTCTCTCTCTCTCTGTCTCTCTCTCTCTCTCTCTCTCTCTCTCTCTCTCTCTCTCTCTCTCTACAATGTATTTGGTAATTAACTTAAAATATCAATATAATGAAATGAGTGTTCGACTCCCATGTTCAGTCCTCCTTAGACTATCCACTAGCCTGATATCATATTCTTTTCAATAAATGATAATTTCATTTTAAATTAGAAGAGATGAGACCAGCTATATGAGATCAAATACTACTGTATGAAAAGTCAAGTAAAATTGACAAAAAAACATCAACGTCTAGGAGCTAGACTAAGTCCTCCTCATCAGTCTGTCAAATTCCAAGTACGTCAACCGATGGTAAGGAACTGTAATAACGTGCTAGCAGGGAACATTTTATCATGGAATCGACAGAGGAGTTCTCTGTATGCCTTAACAATGAGGCCCTCTCACGAGTAAGGGTGTATTTGTACAAGCCATTTTATTCTAGGGAAAGGGAAAATGCCAAATTGAGGGGAACAAAATTGTCAGAGAACAGGGAAATAAATAAAACATGAAACATGGAGACAAGCCAATATTTAAGAAGAACAAGGGAACAGGTACCTCCTGGAAGGGCCTCTATTATAGATACAAGAACAAACATCACAACTATAAAACTACTTAACTTGATCTGTTTAAAAAAATATTGTACCCAACCTCCAAACGAGTAACAGCTAGTTTACAATCCGATTGTCCATCTCTTTCTGAAAAGGACGTCACCCAGTTACATTTCTTGAACTAAAGAAAATTTAAAGTCGTACTGCAAATAGTTGCAGAAAGATCTAATTAAACATTCGATTTTACAGAAATGGGAAGCTATCTGCTTTTATTAGTACAAATATATAACATGTTACAAATACATGTTGTTTTATGCATATGGAAATCGCTAGAAACAGTGTTTTTGATTGCCATTTTTCGCCAATCGGGCGACAAATGGCAATCGAAAAATCGGGCGACAAATGGCAATCGAAAACAATGTTTCCAACGATTTTTGATCTACGTTTGTCGATAGTTTAATGTTTTTTGATTGCCGCTTATCCGGTGTACAACTTTTAAAAAAATATCTTAAAGATATACAACTCATCTTTATTGCTTCTTATAAAATGACAAATGAGCCGCGACATGTGATTTCCAACAATGTGGCATTTTGAGATGAATAGACTCAGACGAGCCTGTGTAGCCTTCTTTTAAGCTTAGAAACTACAAATCTTGTTCGCTCAGTAGCTTACTATTCATATAATATTTAAGCGACAGGCAAAGGCTCTGATCAGCCTGTCCATATGCGCAGGCTGGTCTGAGCCTTTGCTGTTCGCACATTCCACATTATTGGAAATCTCATGTCGCGGCTCAAATAATATTGGTTAAAAAGATGCCATTGTGGGGCTTGGGCTGTTGTTACCGGAATATGAGGACCTGGGCACGGGATTACACTGCCTCCTTAAAGTTAATTTTTTCAGGATGCGAAAAATAAAGTTTTAAACTGATTAAAATCAAAAGAAATTATTTTGATTTTAATCAGTTTAGAACGTTATTTTCTGTAGATCACAATGGTATCTTTGACCACAAGTACTGCATCTATCCAGGCAATTTATTTAACATGTTGAACTATCATTACTTAACTTAAATCTCCCTTAACGTTAAAGAGACATTGTAATTCCGGGCCCTGTACTACTATGTAAAGTTTAAAAACGTTAAAAGATAAAATAACAGAACGGATTACCACCGAAACTGAAATATCTTCAATATTTTACGGGTATTTGTTATACGATTTATTTAGTCCACCTATACGAATATGCAGTAAAAATCCAGATAAGCTTACATGTATACTAATACTTTTAAGAATGAACTGACAACAGACCAAAAAGGTAAATTGCTTTAAAGACATATGCGGCTATTTCCAATGCGCACCTTTCCCGCGTCTGCAAATGGGGAAAGTTGTCTGGGTCCTGTCTTTCGACCCTTAACGGATTCGGATCAACACAGCTTCCGATATTCTTATGTCATATCGGTGTTCCGACATTTTCTTCACAAAATTACTAATTAAAGTGTGTTCGAAATATCTATTGACATCTTTTCAGAACTGATCGTCTCAGCACTAAAGACAGATAAATGTAGCTCAGTCGAAATCAAACGACTTACACAATAACCCTGGTTACGAATACGATAGTGGCCGAGTCTATACTATTTGTATGGTTATTTCGAGCGGCGCACGACCTGACCTCGTGGCCTAGTGGTTAGCGTGTCTGGCTACAAAGCAAGAGGACCAGGATTGTTTCCCGGATGCGCACATATTTTCAGTGTGTTTTTTCTTTCTTTTTTAACATTTTAATGCTAAATTACTTCATATACTAGTAAAATGGCATCATCAAAACGACCGAAATGGTCATCCCCGAACTTTTTATATTGAATTACGCATGAAGCATATGGGGGTGGGGTTAAATTTGGCCCTCTAGAAAGAGAATTAGTTCGGTGACCCCAGATTTTTATTCTTTTTTCTGAAAGGTATTATAATTGTCCATGCATTAAAAATAAATTTTCAAGATTTTCAATATCAGATTTTTTAATACATGATTTATTCTAAAAACAAATTCCACTTTTAGACGAATTGCCAAAATATATCATGCAGTATCTTGTCACAGCATGGGATAACAAGTAACATGCACATTTTCTTAAAAGTTTGAGGTCATGGGCAGTAATTTAAGTTAAAAGAAAGAAGCTGGCTGAATATTACAACCGTTTTAGCTCGATAATTAGGACTAGTGTTATTATTTTATATTTCTAGAAAATTGGTCAAATGCTGTAAACTTCAATATGAGATTCTGAAAAAATAAGCACGGTGACATATCCTTTTTATTTCATAAATGGATAGCCCATGCATAAAACAAACTGTATGCAAAGTATTGAAAATATTTCAATATGGGAAGTATTTAGTAGCATATGTCCTTAAAATACGTGTGGTATGCAATGGCGCAAAGAGTACAGCTATAAAACGTATGCAAACTGTACAAGGTTCATTATTATGGTTTTTATTTTGTTTGATTTTATTCTTAACATCCCAGTCAACAAATTTTCAGTTATGTCGGCGCATTTAACTAAGTTTAAGATGCGCGGATCCAGAGAGGGGGTGGCAGAGGTATCTGACCCCCTCCCTGGAAAATTGGAAACCTTTGGCTCTTTAGCAATACTGGTCCAGATCCCCTGGAAAATCAAAAGCTACCAAGCCAGCATTCAATATTGGGTAATTATCTCCCCGCCAGCCTTTTGCTGGTGGGCTGATGATGGTCCGCTTTTAGTGGTATTTTGATTCCTCACTCCATTCATCTAAAACAAAAGTGTGTCACAGTTTAGTTGGACTTCGTCTGACAAAATTTCTGGATCCGCGCATGATTAAGCGATAATAACAACATCACATGAGATGTTTTGTTGTATAATAATGTGCATTTTTCTCACTAATGTTTTACAAAACCTAAGAAAGTGTATCAGTGCAAAGCTACTAGAAGGCGGTACAAGACATGAACATACCCTATCCCAGCCAGCACACAATGTCGAGCAACCATCGGCCCACCAGCGAAATGCCATTCAAATGTTTTAGATGTTGCATAGCAAAAAAGGATGGTGGGGGGGGGGGAGTTGGCGACCAGCTAGAGAGCCTCGGTGAAACCCATTCAATTTTTGTGGTGTTTTTTGGCATGTGTTGTTTTTGTACGGTTTGGTGTGGGGGGGGGGGTAAACTGTTGGTATAGTTTGTTTCATTGAATAGAATCCTAACGGGCGGTGCAACAGAAGAGTGTTTCAGTGGACTAGGTGAGTTGCATGTTTCAATGGATTTGATCAGGGTATTTCAGTGAACTGAGCGGTCAGAGTGCTTCCCTGGGCTGGGCGGTTTGGGTGTTTCAGTTGCCTAGGGAGTTTGGGAGTTTCAATGGGTTGGCTGGTTTGTGTATTTCAGTGTACTGTGTGCGTTTGGGTGTTCTGTGGCGATTCAATAGACGTGTTTCAATTGTCTGGGTGGCCTACGTGTATATATTTTTGGATCAAAGGTTTACTACTCATGTACACGTGGTATCTTAACCAATAGTTTCCTCGCATTTTGACACTCCATTTACACAATAAAATGCGCCTCAATGTGAACCTGCATTTTGTTACCCTGTTCATGTTGTTAATACACTGCGTTGCCAGGTAAGATAACGAGTATAGATATGGCTCATGTTCTTGCCTTCTTTCAGGGACCATGCCCTCGCCCCCACCCCACCCAGCCATCATATCCCCTTCCTATATCAAGCATACTGGTTTCACCAAAAATGTATCAGTGCAGATTTTAAATAAATATTTTTTCCCAGACTCACTAGACAAAAACATGCAAATTGACACCCACTGAAGATGAGCGCTTTTTACAACACATCACAACTGTAAAACCCCACAAATTCTCTTCTCTATTTCGCCCCCATGGTAGTCTTCCATTTGTAGCATTACATATCTTTTTTGTATCATGGCATGCTCAAAATATATCAGATTCAGGCACTAATTGTGCGGCAGTTTGTATCAATCTCCGTAATCGAAACCACTGTCACTCCGATAGCAAGCATGTCAGCTGTCAAGTTTCCTCTGAACATTTTGCTAACCATCAAAACGATATCAACGTAAGCAAATTTCAAATATTGATGTTTTAATAGCATTTTGAGACACGACTCTTATAAATCATGCAGAAGAATGATATAGAATTGTGGCGACACAAGCAAATTGTGTCAAATGTTGATGTAAATCCAGCTATGATCAAGCGAATAGCATTTTTTAATTGAAAATTTCACAGCCGTCGTTTGGAAAGCCGCCCAGGGTCCTACGGACATGGGTCAAAAGCATTTAACACATTCCGAGTCCTTATCATTCAATATAGAAGCAACCTGTTTGCTGCTTTCGTCTCCAAGAAACTTTCTATAAGAAATAAAAACGGATAAATACAGACCCTGTCCATCCACAATCGCAATGTTTACCTCCGATAGCCAACACCCTCCGAGATCTAGACATGCGGTTTACCTGGGTGTTGATAATTTTAAGAATTAACGCTTTTAAACGAAAAATGCTGGGATACCATATACAATATAAGAGTCAAACGGCTTTGATCCAGATCGGTCCCGACATTTAGTCAGGTCTGATCGGGGTCTTAACTGTTTGAAAAAGTTATCAGTAGAAGACACCAGATGTTACTAACATTTTTTTAGTGATGTGTTTGCTACATGTCTGATGAGGCACGACTGTAGCGTGCATGATCCCTTTTCTTTTGAAAGGCTGACCCTGGCCCTTGGACAAAAAGTTGTGTGTTTTATTACGTACGTTTGATTATCTTTTTGAAATTAGCAATGAACTCTGAGTGTCTGCGATAGAGTTTAGAAAAATATTCTACGAAGTTTATGGTATCAATGCCTACATAGCAGTCAAACGTTTGGTTTCTATTTTTGAAAACATGCTCTCGCAAAACAAATCAGCTGCGAAATACGAGTGTTTTCTTTTCTTTGTTCTTTCCACAAACACTTATTATTTTATAAACAAAGTGTTATATAAATATGATAAAAAAGGATGGTCAATAAGGAGGATTCGAACCCCCATTTGGTTAATTTCCACAATTCTGCACAGAGCCTTTCACAACTGAACTACATGTACAAAGAATCGGTAGTTTTTTGTCCCTTTTCTAAATATGTAGCTCTACTATATGCTGATGCCCCTATCATGTGATATGAAATGGAACCCTCCACTCTTAACATGTAATCATTCGGGTCAAAGTCGGAGTATACCTCAGTGAACAGAGTAATTGGAGACTGTTATGATCTTGCACAGGAACCTAAGTTCAAAACTCGTGTAAACGTAAATCAAATACATGAACTGACATAAATATGTACCCTACAAACCCGTCTCGGACAAACCTACAATGATTCATGTCTAAAGCTTAAACACCTTTGTTTGTTTGTTTGTTTGTTTGTTTGTTTGATTCTTTACGCCCACTCAACAATCTTTCAGTTATGCGGGACGGGTCTTCCTGGGTTGAACCAGTACTAAGCTAGGATAAATGTGTCTTGCTCAAGGACACAACGCAGTGACGCCGGTGAGGCTCGAACCCGCGGCCCTTCGGTCTCGAGTCAAGCACTCTACCACTGAGCCACTGCGCTCCCGTTTAAACACCTTTAAACCCCTTAATGCGACAATCACAACAAATGTCGTCTGGTTTGTTGTCTGCTACAATGTTTTACACGCTTCTTCCACAATAAATGTTAGGCAACTATTTGCAGCAGATGACATCAACAGACGACATTTTGAAATGCATTACCGTTGGCGCTTTAAGGGTTAATACAACAAGGCATTATTTACTTAGAAGCACTAGGTTAAAACATGTTAAACGAATTGTCTGGTGTCTGATGCTTGTCTTTGGCTGGGCCCAACATTGCTCAACATGAGGTTTTCTTTAAGCTCTAACTTCTACAGTTTTTTAGTATGTGAGTCATGAGCCCTTTTCTTTGGTCCAGCACGGTGGATTGTTTCTCTATGTTGATACATTGCATAATTAGGACGCCTTCATGCGAGCTAAACAATCTTTTATGTTTTAACAACAACAGAATCTAGGGCGAAGACATGATACCAATAACATGCTTTTAAGCGCCTCCCCCACCCTTCCCAGTTGATTAGGCTGTAGTCCGTTCTAAGGTGGTGGTTCTGTTGTTGTTGATTCATTGTTTTTGTTGCTTTCATTGTGTGGTCCTTGATTTGTTAGCTGTACTTGGTGTCCTTTTTACTGTCCTGTCAGCCAAGAGTGACAGTGACGTCATGTTTTGTTTACAAAGTCATCAGGGACTTAGAATCGATAGATCACGTGTGTATTAATCCTATCCTGCACCGCAGGATAGGATTAATACAAAAGTGATCTATTGATCCGTGTTAGCTCAAGTGGAGTGTACAATGTGATGCTTTACTTAACAATTGTAAACAAAATATTACGTCACTGTCACTCTTGGTTGGCACGACAGTAGTTTTAGTTTAAACTTTTATTTATTTAATGTATAACAACATGTGTACATATAATACTAGAAGTTCAACTACAGATCATTTGAAATACAAAAAAGGGATTCAGAAGAAAGTCTATTGACTTTTGTAAATCTGTTTCCCTTTCTAGTTTTGCAATCATCGTGGAGAGAGAGAGAGAGAGAGAGAGAGAGAGAGAGAGAGAGAGAGAGAGAGAGAGAGGCAGTTTAGCCCCCTTTTTCAGTTTGTCGAAGCGGCTTCCGTAAGGCAAAATCGCAACAGATCTTCTAGAATAGGGTTTATTAGATTTCTAACAAGTGATGATGGAGACATTGCTCTGAGTGTTTATTTAGCAAGATAGCATGTTGTATTCAGGAAGTAACACCGGAAGCAACATACAGGAGCTTTAACGGAAGTAACTTTGACGGTCAAAAATTTTGACCTATTATATAGAAGTGGGTGGGGTAAGTCACTTAAAAAAGCACGTCCAATCATAAAAGCTATAGAGGTTCTTACTTTATCGACGATTGTAAGCTTAGGTTTCTGCCGTTTTGGTATTTTGTTATTTCTCTGACTGGTCTTCCCCGATAGGTCAATAAGATACTCCTGATATCTCCTTAGTTCTTTCATATACCTCAACATGGCTCTCATGTGTTCAGCTTTCCGTTGAGCGTCAGTGACTGTTAACACTGTTTGAAAAGGAGAAAAATATCAACAAAATTAGGAAAAGTCAGTCTGATGGGAGTGTGCGTTCAGAATTACAAACTCCGTAGTATTCTGTTGCTTGGCTCATTCTGCGTTTACGACCAAAGGACCTCGGACAGTCTCCTATTCAATCTGCCCAAAATTAGACAGCCTGTGGCTAGGATAATGCATATTTGACAACTATAGTTTTGTGCTTAAATCAAACCCTTACATTTAGGGTACCAAGCAAAATAAAAATATTTTGAAAATATTGCATGATTATGCCAGGACATTAGAGTTTAGGGGGTGGGGGTATTATTTGTGACCAAATTGTATTTAATAGAAAGTCAAAGTTTCGCCGGGTATTCACCTAAATACATGAAAATATAATGTTTGGAGAATAAAACTTGAGACGAAAGTGATGCGTTTGCATAAAATTCAGGTTGAGAAGATTTCATCATTCTTCTAAATAAGTGTGCTGGCCACAACTTTTGACAATTACCTGTGGTTCAGCCAGTTTGACATGTTCACTGAGCTGTATCATATCTGCATACTGTATATATCAGAGCATAGATAAACACACTTTTTGAGCTTATTTTTTTAAATATAATCTTAATCGTTAGATTTAACCTATTATTTCTTGCTTAAAAGAACCGTCTCATTGCGACGGTTCTTTTGAGTACCCTCAACATATGTTTTGGTAGAGAAATAAGACAATTGATTACTTGGTACACAATCATAACTAAAGCCCTTGATACATGCCATTGTAAATTGATATTTACCTACAGGTTTGCACAAAATAAGTTCATAATACGTTTTTATAATAAATTGTTTTTGAGCATTTTGACATCGTTCCCCCCCGTGACCAATCATGCCGTTTTTATATGATGTGTGAAATGTAAAACTACAACAGTGGGCAAAAGGATTAGTTTGGTCACGGGGGGGAAAGCACTTCAGTAAAACTTTTTCTATTTTCTATATGTTGAATAGCAAAAACAGGACTTTCAACCCATATTTTTGAATAGTTGCTTGTCCAATGAGAAAAATACGTTTGCGGATTATTCGAGAGTTTAACCTACTATCTTTTTGATGGAAAAACAATTGTTTTCTTTGAAACTTTTGTCTGGCGATTTTTATGGGCAATCCTTCATTAAGACTGTCCGAGGTCCTTGTCGATTTTTAACAGAACTTTTTTTAATTTCTTTATCCATTTTAACCCATAAGCTTTAGGGACATAGATACAGCATAATTTAGAAAGTTCAACCTGTCACCCCCTTAAAATACAAAGCTTTAGGAATATAGATACAGGATAATTTAGAAATTTCAACCTGTGACCCCCTTAAAATACAAAGCTTTAGGAACATAGATACAGCATAATTTAGAAAGTTCAACCTGTGACCCCCTTAAAATACAAAGCTTTAGGGACATAGATACAGCATAATTTAGAAATTTCGACCTGTGATCCCCTTCAAATACAAAATGGACTATCCCATACTTGTCGTGTCAATATCCACCGGAATGAAAAGGCTTTATCGCTGGTATGGACAAACATTTGCCAATACTTTCACTAATGAGCCAAACATTATTTCAAGCTTCAAACTACTTTTTTATGAATATATTCTTAACGCCAGTAAAAACGCAACTTTTACAGTATAACCTTACTCGAGATTTATTGCTATTTTATCATTCTAATACATTAAAAGCATAAACCTATGGTCGCGATATCAAGCCAATACTCTTTTGGTGCAGATAAAGCAGTCCAGATAAGCCAGGCTGTATTTTTTTTATAAAGGGACACAGCCCAAACTTCGACACAAAAACTGCAAAATCACCTCCGTGTTATTGTTTGTTTGAGTGAAACGAAGTACTTACATGCTGAAATTGAATAAAATTTCAAGATTTAATATGGTTACCAAAAAATTTGATGAATATGTCATTTTTCACCAGACATTTTGGCAGAAGTGTACAATGGAGCTCAAGTTTTGGTAAAACATTCTCCTACGTTAGGGACGCTTGTTAGTACAAGACAAAGTGTATCAAGCTGATGTTTATAGCAAAAATAGCACTTGTGCCAGTTGCGTTTTTAATGGCTTTAAGTACATTTCATATATTATAAATTTCCTGCGGATATACACATTTAAGAAAATGTACAAGTGTATGATGTTTGCAATTTCGGTCATATTTTGTACATCCTTTGCGATCGTGTCGGAATTGCTTGGCGGAACGTTTTTTTTTGTACTTTTTAGCATTATCTTATATTGTTTTCAGCTACATGTAATACATTGAGAACATCTATCATTCTTATTAGTGAATCCATTTTAGAAATATCAATGAGTGTATGCTGGACGTTTATACCATTAATGCCAATCTCTTTATGTGAGATATACAAAAAAGCCGCTTACCAGTGGTAAAAATGAGAAAAATCAAACACAAATGTCCGACTAAAGCCATCTTTTCATCCGTTTCAGATCTCACGTGGTTCAATATAGCCTAGCATATTGGTCATCTACGCAGATCATATGATCCCCAAACCATTCGATGAGCATGTAACCGTGACAGTTTGCACACCACCAAAGGACCTTTCATAAGTCAAGTACCGTATAGTTTGTAAAATTTTGGACACTTTTTACTTTCTCTTCTCAAATAAAATGTGGGTTATCGGGGTTGGAATTGACAAAATGCTTGTAAGAATAGCAAACTGACTGCGAAGACCCAGGTCAGACTGCTTCTTCAGAGGCAGTCGCTATATGCCTATGCATTTTTGACACGCAACTAGCGTCTGAAATTTTAGAACATCTATGGTATAACAATTATATTGCCCAAATGTTAGGGATTTCTACGATACAAAATAGTGCAATTCAAACTCATCATTTGAGCCGCGACATGTGATTTTCAACAACGTGGTATTTTGACATGTCTAGACTTAAACGAGCCTGTGTAGCCTCCTTTTAAACTTAGAAACTCCAAATACTGTTGTATCAGTAGCTTAACAGTCGTAGAATATTCAAGCGACTAGCAAAGGTTCTGATCAGACTGTGCATGTGCGCAGGCTGAACTGAGCCTTTGCTGATCGCACAAACATATACCACATTGTTGGAAATCTCATGTCGCGGCTCATTTGGTCTTAGATTTCAGTAAAAATAGCCTGGCTAATATTATATTTCTCTGCTTTTTGACATATCAACTAACAGTGATACTTCATGACATTTTTATACTTAGGCCGGGAAAATGGCTGTACGAGGGTCATTTTTTATGTTCGTAGAGAGGTAGATTTAATGAAAACGGCGAATGTAAATGCATACATTATGCATATATTTGGAAAGATTGAGCTCTTATCTATACATGCAACCTAAAATTATTTCAAAATGCATTACTTTAATGTCTTCTAAGAGGCAAAGACATACCTATATATCGCACACTGAAAATATGGTAGAAATACGATATTTATGGACTTAGTCTCTGATAGAACGTCAGTAACAATTGCATGAAAAAGGGTCCATAGCCATACACAGCTTCTGAAAATTTGGCTGCATATCAAGGACACCACGTGCTACAATATTATAAAAACATTTAAGCAAATACGCAGCAATTACTGGACATGGAAGATTTGTTTGGAACCTCAGCAAAGTGAACAGTAGGCATATAAACTTTTATTGTAAAAAGTTGACACAAGTGGAAGTTGGATGCGGGCTTTTGAATGTTGCTTAATATGTTAGCTGTAAAATGGTATTATAATTTTTCATGTGTATATGGTAGATGGAAGTGCTGTGGTAACTTTCATCCCAAAACAAAGTTAATGTTTTTGTTTTATTAGAAATGAACGGCAAAATAAATAGCCTAGAGAGTGCTAAAATCCCTTATTTTGTACATAAATGACGTCATGGAGCGTTACTATATTTAGAAAAAAACATTAAAACTATATTTGTGCCTCTAAACAGGTGTTGAAATCACTGTAATAAGAAAATAATTTCAGATTCGATTGTTATTGTGTTTTATACACGGGGTTGATTTACCCCACCCACTTTTTATAGCATGGGGGTATGCCAGTACCGGAAGTTGCCAGTTACTCGCTTAAATCGATACAACAATATAACTGCTGACGAATGTTTGAGTATATCATGTGCTATGCAAAACCAGAAGAATTTTTAAAATTTGTTCATAATCGTAATTTTAACAGATATAATAACTAGCACTTGACTGTAATTATATTGGTATATTGATGGGTGTTTTAAAATTGTTGTATAACACCAAACAACATGCTTATAGTTTTGCTGCACTTGTCTACGATTAGCGTTTGAATAATTTATTTTGATGGTGCAAAAGAAAAATCGGTTTGAAAAATGCTTATATCACCATAGCGAATGGAACTTAACAGCGTCTAATTTCCTGCTTGCTGCGTTGTTAAAATGGCGTGGATTTCGACCAGTGTCATTTTCATGCCCTATTCAAAGCTATATATCTTGACCGAACTAAGCGCTAATGATGTAAAATTTATACCAGTTGATAGACCAAAGCTAGACCTTTCAAAATATATATACTTATGATACTGTAAATTCTATGTTTAAAGAGATACAGCCCGATTCTACGAACATAAAAAATGACCCTCGTAATTGAGGCCTCCTACGGGGTATGTGTCCCTTGCTCTTGAAAATGCTAACCTGAATCCAATTTCCCTTAACGTGTCTGTTTATGCTCTAAAAATCCCTTAAAGATGTAGCTTCTCTACAGCCGCATAAAAACCCGCGACTACTCCCCAGCTCCCTAAAAAGCTGGCGTTTCTCTAAGCTTGATGAGGTCGTATTTGTAAGTTTTTGCTCAACGTTTTTTGCGAACCCAGAAGCTCGGAATATACTTGTACACATGCTCTAGGATGATGCCCTTAGAGACGATGCCAATAACTGATCAATATTATCGTTTGATACGTTTTTACGGTTGTGGCTTTCGTGATTGTGGCTGGAGTTGTATTATTGTCAATCTCCTGTAATTACGTAATGCATCACATAGGAAATACACTGCGCTCCATGTCTGTCAGAAAAGTCCATGTAATTAACCGAAATGGATTTCGCTATCGAGTGAGTGGCACTATTGATTTTAACATTCGCAGACTAAGTATAGCGTTACCACGAAATGATGCATATGACCTATTTGCGATAATTGCATTTCTCTGGTACCGATCGAGAAGACGAATAAATCATCTTAGGAAGCGATAAACGCAGTCTCTCAAAACGTAGATTATACTGTTGATGTAAAAGAACTTCTAGCGATAAGGCGTATATTTTCCCTAGTTGACATGATTACAAACACCAAATTTTCAAATTGCCCTAATGTTTTTAAAGATTGTGTAGTTTGGCAGTAAAGTATGCATAGTAGGCAACAAAATACGTTTTAAAGCGATTCGCTATTTACAATACGGTGTAAACGTGCACTTTCTACCCCCACCCCTCATTTAACGCCTTTATACTGGGTGCCGTTTAGACCAGATTTTGAGTTAACGCATTGCGAATTTTAAAAAAATAAAAGTGCTAAACTGTTAAGGATATAAGTGCTCTTCATTTCCAAAACCTTACCGTATTCCTTCTGCGCATGCGTACAAAATACACCTAAATTGTGACGTTTGTCATTGGAAAGATGAAACTGGTGTCTTTCAGTTTATTTTTAGATGCTTTGCCCCCCTAGACCCAAGATGCCCTTTGGACAACGACATGTCGCTATAAACATTTACAACATATGTAAAGGGCATCTTGGGTCTAGGGGGAAATGTTTTGGAAATGAAGAGCACTTATATCCTTAATATTTTAGCACTTTTATTTTTTGTTTTAAATTCGCAATGCATTTACTCAAAATCTGGTCGTTACTATGCATTTTTTACTGCCAAACTACACCAATTTCAAAAACATGGAGGATAGGTTCAGCATCCAATTCCGTAACCTTATTAAGCTTGCAGAAATCAATACAGAATCTAACCAACCCATCTTTTTTTGGAACTAACACAATGGGTGAAGAGTAAGGAGAGATCGGAGGTTCGATCACGCCTAGCTTGATCATCTCATCAATTTCAGATTCCATTATCTCTCTGGTTTTATATGGTATAGGGTAACCTTTAGACCTAACAGGTTCTGCAGTTGATAATTTGATATCATGCTCCAATAATTCGGTCTTGCCTGGTATACTGGTCAGTACATCCGGATATTTGGCCAGTAATTCTCTGACCTCTTTTCTCTGTTTGTCTGTAAGTTCGTCCGAGATACAAAGATCTCGATTCGTCTCAATTTCCTTATTAGAAGGAAATGTACAGTCCTCTAGTGAATACTCATCACTTTCGTCGTCCTCCTCCTCCCTTAAAGGAATACTCGCTACGGCGGATAACAAGCAGTGAGATGCTTCAGTTTTTCGTTCAACATAGAGCCTCAAAATATTGGCATGATATGTATGGATGTAACCGTTTACGTTTACACGGTAGTCAACACGTTTTAACACTTCTACTATCCCCGCCATTGTAATAATAGCTTATTGCTATCGGTTGGGAGTAATAATAAAACTTTATCTCCCACTTTGAAAGAACGAGGTTTAGCTCTTCGATCGTAATACGCCTTTTGTTTCCCTTGCACTTTTTGTAAATTCTTCATCGCCAACTCACAAGTATGTTCGAGACGTTTTCTTAAATTAATCAAGTAATCATAAGTTGAGCGAACCTCTTCATCTTCAACTTCGTCTGTCCATAATTCTCTTTAAATTGCCATTGGACAACGTACATTTCGTCCATACAATAATTCAAACAGCGAACGTCCTAAAGATTCTTGAGGTACTTCCCTGACTTCAAATAAGAGTGCAGGAAGATACCTATTCCAATCCTTTGGGCGCTCAGGGCACATCCTTCGCAACATTTGTTTAAGCGTTGCGTGTGATCGCTCTACTAAATCGTTACATTGAGCTTGAAATGACAGCAGTCTTGATACCTCCTTCATAATCTCAGACATGAATTGTGACCCACAGTCCGTTAACATTTCATCAGGTACGCCAACCCTACTAAACATTTTGACTAACGCTTCTGCTACGCGCTCGGTGTCGATACTAGGTAATGCAATGGCCTCAGGATAACGTGTCGAGTAATCCATCATTGTTAAAATGTATCTTGACCTGTTGTTCGAGCGGGGCTCAATTGGTCCTACATTGCTACTGCTACACGCTTAAAAAGAGTATCGATTAATGGTAGCCGACCTAAAGGCACCTTTTTTCTACCCTGCCTTTTTGAACCGTCCTTTGACACATGTCGCATGATTTACAGAAACGTGTCACGTCACTGCATACGCCTGGCCAGAAAAATTCTGCCACTACACGATCAATCGTCTTTCGAATGCCTTAATGACCTGCCATGAGCGATTTATGGGCCAAAGTCATAACCTTATCGGTCAAACTAGAAGGTACAACAAGCTGTGAAGTAGTTTTACCACGCATATTAAACTGCCGATAGATTAAACCTTTCTTCATTATAAATTTTGTTTCTCCTCGGTATATGCCCCGACTCACGATTACGTGCCTAACTTGACTCGCTTTGGTATATTCGAGAGCTTTGGATCTGATGCTTGATCCGACTCAGTCACCTTCCTATCACTGCTGATAATCTGAACTGGGACTTTAAGTTTCTTATATACCCGCTCGTCATTTTTTGCTTGTGACCTAGTAACTGCGCTTGCCGCGAAATGTGACATATCTGGCAACTTCGACCCGTCGATATTACCTATAACTAGATCATACAAAGTATCCTCCATGCATAAGGCTTCGGTGATGCCATTAAAAAAACATTCCACGCTAATACACGCCACTCGGTACTTCAGTTTGGACTCATTAATAAGAGCTACATCTAACTCTTTCCCTAACATTTGCTCATCAGGTACTTAGTCCCTTCTAACTACTACATCGGTACAACCCGTATCTCTTAAAACTCTGACCTCCTTCCCATTCACGGTACCTACCGCCGTAGGCAATCTAGATTTTAAAAAATAGCAAGTACCCTTGCTATCCTTATGGGGATTCTCCCTATAATTGTTAATTGGGTCGTGCATTTTAGCATGATACACGCTATGCACTCCCTTATCCGGACTTTGTTCTCCCTTTACTTTACAAAAGTTGACCCAATGGTCGACTTTATCATTATTATAGTTCCTATTGGAATTCCTACCGGGAGCTGACTGATTCCGACGGTAATTATAACGGCCTCAATTCAAATTGCGACCCCTATTTTGCCATTTCCCCCCTTGATTCAGAGAATTAAATTCAGCACTTGATGCTATTTCCGCACCAGCCGATACCCTCTTACTCTTGTTGTGCCAACAATTATGTGTTTGATGGGCTTTACCACAAATCTTACAAGAAATACTTGGTTTTCGATCAACCTGGTTTCCGTTAGTATGCGTAAATTGACTCTTAGTTTCACGTTGCCCTTTTGCGACGCATCCAGGAACTCCACCCCTTGCATTGGCGAACAAATCCGCCTCATGGGCTAACTCACCCAGGAATTTAAACAGCTTAGGTTTGAGATACAAATAAAGTTCATGACTGCAACAGTCGAGGAACTGGTCTCGGGCCAAAAAATCACAAACGGCCTCATAAGTCTTTTCGACCATAGCCAAACCTAATCATTTATCTAGGTAGCTTGCTAGCCTACCACTTAATTGTCTAAAAGTTTCGGCTTTCTCGAGCCTACAATCCCTAAACTTCTTCGGAAAAGAACGTTCGGTAAGGTCAAAATTAGTTAGCAGAGCCTCCTTAATCTGACCATAATCTGACTGGTCATCTTTGGAAAGTCTAACGAAGACTACCAAAGCGCGTCCCTTTAATAATGCACTTAGGTACGATGCCCACATAGAAGGGTCCCATTTATTTAGAATGGCATAACTTTCGAACCTAGTTAAATAGCTATCCATCTTATTAGTATGTTCGTCAAAGTATGGAAGCTTAGGACTCCTAGGATTTGAACTTTTCTCTTTGGGCCCCTGGGGATATGAAGTGGTCTCGGCCTCGATTTTTTTCAGTATCACTTTGGCCTCAATTTTTAATTTTTCCATTTCCATTTCCTTATCCTTGCGCGTGGCCACAATTTTCATTTTTTCTAATTCTCTATCCTTTTTTTTTTTTGCTCCCTATCTTTCTCTTTTTGATCGGCCTCCCTTCTCTCTCTTTCATATTCCCTTTGGGCCACCCTTTCCTCCCTTTCTAAATATTGTTGCCTCTTAAGATAATCCCCTAATTCTTGCCTTTCATAGCCTAGTTCCCTTGCTAATGAAATATGTTTATCCATTTTAGCCTATTGTTGGGAATGGTATAAATCAACTATATTGTTGAAAATGAATAAGGGTTCGCTTTGTCCCTTTTATATAGGTATGGGCTAACCAACGTTCGCGCTGGTAAACTAATAATTTTACTAGGGATTTGATGATGATGAGTTGGAGTTTAACGACGCATCAACCCTTTAGGGATTTAAATGACGTCACATATAAGTAACGTAAAGTACAACGTATAAGAGATCACCACGTAAAGGTGCCTAGGATATATATCAAACTTAAATAGGCCGTCACTAAAAGTACTTGACTACAAAAAAAACGTCATTCATTTTTTTCGTATTTACGTCAAGTAATGTGTACATGTACATACGCGATATTAATATAAACGCGTTACAGTCAAGTCAATAGTCACAGTCAAGTCAACAGTCACTTGTCATAGCAAGACATAATAATTGACTAAAAATAATCTTTCGATGGACTTCTTCTAATAATAGAAATCAGTTGAGTGGCGTCACACACTATGACGTCACTGAGGTGATTTAAATTGTTGGTACCCTCAGACGATATGACATTTTACACATCAGTATCCTTAATTAATAGGAATACAGGGCATAAGCCAATACACAATTATATGGGTCAAACAAAGGTGGACAAGTCTAATAATTAAACTCTGACAAATTTTCCTTTAGTTTTATACCCTACTGGCAATCTATAGGACAAGAATGTATGGGTCCCCCTCAGAGTGATACGTGATGACTTATTTACATGTGTCGCACTTCATCACAGGGGAACGCATGCAATCAGTACTGTGTGTTGACACTCACAATTTTTCTTGTGATATAATCTACTAGTGTGCGCCCGTAGCAACGTCAAAGCAGAGAAATTTACCAATAAAATCTCAAAATCCTACTTCTGACACCATTGTTACGACATAAAGCCAGTCAGGAAGGAAGAGGGGAAGTCTTATTGGAAAATTCCTTTATGTGATGATGATGCTACCAGGGACAAATAATGCACACAACTAGCAAAAACTTTCCAGTACTTTATGTACTAAAAAAACATCGACAACACATTAATGATACAATGACACCACCAACGCTATTATTTCTGGCTAGTTAACCATCCTATACTAGGGCAAGTTGCCACTCTAAGATCATTTCAATTAGAATCAATCTTAGAGTGTTCTGCTCTAGATGTATGTCAACTAGTCAGAAATAAGAAACATAAAGAATATAATTCACATACAATCTAAGATCTAAGAAAAAAAAGGGCCCTTTTAATCTTAAGTATCGCGGTTAAGAGTACTTTCCCTTAATATACGCGTTTCACGAACACTTTATCTTTATGACCACACATTGTTGACACCAAGTTTACAAAAATAAAATAATTTCAGTGGTCTTGTTTTTTAAAACCACAGCCTAACCCTTATAAGCACACGATTAGCCCTCACCCCTGGGTGTATGGCTAACGGCTCCCATGCTGTTAGGATGGATCGGCTCTTCTAAATATCCACACTCAAAAATGTGTGAAAGAGAAGTATTTTAGTGACTGGCCTATGCCAGCTCTAAGTAATACCTCCTATGCCAAACCAACAAACCCATAATTTACAAAAATTTCCAGTACTCTGTCGTAACGTCACCCTGGTTTGAGACGCTATCGCAGCCGAAACATCAAGAACCTGTGGCCTTTTTTCCCTTTCAGGTCACGTAATATAGATAGTTTCGAGGTTTACAAATACTGATACCAATTATTCTGAAATTCCAGGAAAACGTTGAACAGCGTGGTGCCGAGGTAACGTTTTGACGTTTACGTCCGATATCACCCTGCCCACACGCTAATTCCGTACTTGCATAACGTATCAGTTGTAAACAGCTAATTATGACTCCTCGTCAAACATATTTACATTAATATTGAGAGATTACATTCTGCTGTTTTATGTGTGAAAAACGTATAATATTTCTACATGTATTTTGGTGAAAAAAAAACCTACCTAATCTCTAAACATACATGTCAGCTATCACCTTATTTATGTAAGTGTGTTGTAGTGTATGCACCTAACCCTTATTCTTATATGCGTTAAATATAACTCGATGTGACACATACAGGTCGCTACAGAAAGTCGACTATCACTGAAAGTTAAATCGTCTTTCAAACAATGCAATATAAATCACAACAACTTAAAACCTAGCTGCTAAAATTGTTTATTCACCTATTGGTCTCCGGTAAATCTTCCAGCATACAATTATGGTTTTAATCTGCAGACCCCACATAGCCCGTGACCACCTTTGGCCGAAATAACCCTTCGAGTCCATCCGGACAGCTTTACTATAGCCGCAAGAACGGTCCCAAAATTTTTGCATAGTGCTCAACAATCGCTATTTTCGCCCAAAAAAACGGGACGTTATTGATAACGCCTGATAGAACCCCTTAACAGAATAATGCCCGATTCAACAGACGACAAAATAGAAAACAAGTGACTTATTATTTCAATAAAATGCGACCTGCCAGAGACATCGCGATCAATGCAATAACACAAATCACCATAGCCCGAACATGTACAATTTCAACACGGTCAAATATATATAACTTCACGTACCCTTCTATTATAATGAATAGCGTCTCTTTATCGTACCTCGCTACGGTATCTTTATAATGTCCCCTAACAAGAATGGGCTATTCCACCCTTTATATAGAGAGAAGTGCACATGATCTCCAAGATCTTCAAGAAAAGTAACAAAATCATGCAAGCGTTACTAAATAAAGACACAATGAATTCTATCTCAGACAAACCGCCTTTATTTTGGACTAATGGTAGTAAAGGTACCGTATCACGGTTCGTATAGGTGACCAGGTGCATACCTAAACCTTTGCGCATTTGTGCGTATACACAACCATCACTGTGGCTGATGTTCCTGACATTATACATCGTAACAAATATGACCTTGGGTCAAGGTCAAATAAGCTTAAAATCTATGTTTTTGCTCATTACCTGAATTCCTCCTACTTTTTTTGATGGAGGTTGTTCATTTTTGACACAGTGGTGGCCTATGTTGTATGTATAGGATGGCGAAGGGTTTTCATTGCTGATAGGACTTTGTAGTCAAAGGTCAATGACAAATACACTTAAAATATGTCTGTATGGCTAGAAATGCAAACTGTTTTTACAATTTTCGATGAAGGCGGTTGACAGTTTGTATAATGATCTCCTATAGGGAATAGATGACTGACAGTTTTAGACCGCTAATATGACCTTGGAGTCACAAATCAAGGTCGAGTAAACATAAAATCAAGCTGTGGTATACAGCAGCCTGATTTTATGTTTACTCTACCTTTTATGTTTACTTGACCTTGACCTTGCAATGCCAACTCTTCCCACCTCTTTGATGAGGGTATTTATAGTTGACACAATATCTGCCTGAGGTGTGTAGCTTTCGGTTTCTATGGATGCCATTTGAGCCAAAGGTCAAGGTTAAAATACGACTCAAACTCTATTGTATTGCTTGAAACGCTAATATATTTGGCATGTTTAGATGTGGATGGTTCATATGTTGCACATGAAGCCAAATGTGTGTAGATTGGAACAATGGCTTTGGACTGCTGAAATGACCTTTGATTTAAAGGTCATGGTCAAAATAGTTTTAAAAAATCTGTCTATATGGCTTGTAACGCCAACATTTTCAGATTTTAGTTGTTCATGTTTTGAACATTGGTTGTTTTCGGTGTGTAGATAACAACAAAGGTTGTAGATTACTGGTATGACCTTGGAGACATAGTTCAAGGTCAAAAATCATACCATGTGGTATTCAATGTAACAGCGGATATCTGCAATGGGGCCACCCATTGATTGACCCAATTGTAGCTTAAACTTGTGACTCAAACGTTCTAACGATATATTAACCGAACAAGGGACTCGTCGCACAAAAAACACCAGGCTATTCGCCAGGTTGCCATGCGCTTGCTCCATTACATTTCTTACATTTTCAGTCGCAGGTATCTTAAGCTTCTAATTAACCCATTCAAGCCGAGTGGAATCTCCCACTGCTACATTCATCAATTGGACCAGTCCATTTCCGTTTTAACGGTTGTTAGATGGTATTTTTCATTTTTATTCAATTTTTAAAAAAACCTCTGTAAAACGCCTGTCACACCAGGTGGCTTTCCACTGCGTTGCCACGTAGTTGTTTAATTTTCCAGAGCACCGTGAGAACTAAAGAAAATCATGATACTTTTCGCGAAAAATTGTCTGTCACGGCGTCCTTACAGCGACCAAGGCGTTGCCACAGAGCTCTCATGGCGTTCTATCGCATTCCTACGGTGTTCATCGTGGAGATTCTCTGCGCTCTTGCGGTGCTTTCACTGCGCGTCCACGGCGCTCAAAGCGCATGCGCAACGCTTTCATGGCATTGCCACTGCGTTGAGGACGCAGTGACAATTCGAAGAACGCCGTGCAGTCTCCGTGCAGACGCCACGGACGACCACGGCGTTTGCACAACGACCCTTGTGTGCGCCCACGGAGCTCCTATTGCGTGGTAGGAGACCTTACTGCGCAGCTATGGTGACCTTACGGCGTCCCCTCTGCGCTCTATTAAGAGGCCGAGTGAACGCCGAATGAGGGTGTTTGTTTTTAATATGCTCAAAGTGCGCACCGTCACTCGGCGTTCTATGCGACCCCACCGTGTCCAATGGCGATGCCACTGCGTTGCTGCGGTGATGCTTGCGTTCGTACTGCGCGCGCCTCGGTGTTCTGCAATTTTTTAGGACACTGTGAGGACGGCGCCTTGGTGTGACAGGGGTTTAAGCAAACAATGGAAAATCTGATTAGACGCCGCGTTTTGCGGTGTCTGATCTGGTTTTGCACTGTTTGCCAGGACGCTAGGCTTATATGGGTTAATGGTAAAAGCGTGCTACTAATCCTTTGCATGCTGGGTCAGTTTGCATGCCTGGTAATTTTCCATGCTTTTTTTTTTGCTCAAAATTAATTTTTTTTTGCTCAAAATTATCTCAGGAATGCCATCAGAGGGCTAAACGGTTTGCATCCAGGTCAGGCATCTGACATTTGTCTAGGCTGTTCGCAAAGTTCATCAGCAGACGACAATGTCGCCACTGGCGGGAAAAGAGATAAATGTGAAACAGCAGCAGGGAAAAATAGAACGAATTCGGATTAAAGTAGGCCTACTCACACAGTAGATAAATAGAGAATACTAGGTGAGTGTCTTTTGATATCAAGTTTACGAGGCAAGGCTTTAAGAACGCTTGCTGAGCGATTCAACATGCGTTCTCAAAGCCGAGCCTGGTAAACTTGATATCAAAAGACGCGAACCTGGTATTCTATTTATCAGTTTACCCATTGTTGAACGCTCTTCAAACTAGCGATTATGACGTATTTTTTTTCATTTTTGTGTTGATTCAGCGTCATTAGCGAAGTCATCATGACCTGATAAAGGTAACATGCCGTGAGATAGGAAACGTTTATTAGGTTCAGATAATATTAGGGGTGACTGATAAAAGATGTTTACATTTCGTGAGTAGGCGTTTTCTCACATTAGAAGGCGGCGACAAAAGTTGACATCAAAGCAATTATAGTCGGTAAATGTCGATATCTGATCTTGCCAGAAAAAATATATACATGTGAATGTGACAAAAATTTCATTTTTTCTGGAAATTCTGTCTGTCTAAATACAAATTTTACATGAAATTTCTGGAAAGGCCAATTCAAAGTTTACCCGTTTACCGTATCCAGAATGAAAAGGGTTAAACGCTCCTATCTTATGAAGATGGATGATGAAGGTTAAACTTCTGCGATTTCCGAGATAAATAAAAATACCCATTATTACTTTTGATCGAAGATGGTATAATATAGACTATAGCTTATGTTTGCTGTATTTAAGGTGATGATCTGAGGTACATGTAGTTTGGGTGAAAAAAAATATTTCAGTACGTAAGCTTACATATGAGCGTGGCTCTTGGCTTGATAAGACGTGAACGCGATATTGATCATAATTACGGGGACTGTAGATTATTTATAGCGAAGAGATTACGAATTTGTCACTCAAGTTGGGCTTTAAGAGTCATTTTAATAATTGTTTTGGCAGTTCTCCGAAGTCATTATCTTTTTGCCTGAGACTGTCTCCAGTTGTAATTATGCCGTCTTCTAAGATAAGCCATGATCATAAACTGTCTGCACAGGCGATTAAACGAGCTCATCACTACCGGGGTCTTATAGTACAAAATGAACATTTTCACCAGGTGTACAATCACACTCAGTCTGGTAAATGTATACGTCGATTTGGTGGTATTTACGCGTATTGTCGGTACTTCATAGACCGGAAGTGGTAGATATTGGTGTTAATACTATATAGAAAAACATGCCATATGCCTAAAGGACGATAGAATTAGATCATTTTTAAGTATTCGGCATGCACATGGAGATTTATGTAAGCGTTTAGGAATAGATTCGAGTACCGTACTCGAATCTATTCCTAAATGCTTACACAAATCGCCATGCACATACTGAATACTTAAAAATGATTGAAGTCTATATTCCTTTAGGCAATATTATCGACGTATACATAATCAGTGTGACAATGGTTGCCTATGGTGTACAGATGACAACGGCGATTTCACATAACCTTTATGGCCTTAGAGTGAAAGAACACCGTCAAATATACTTGCAAATTTACATTTTTGTTGTATGGTAGGGTGTTCATGTTTGGCACAATGGTTGCCTGTGCTGCCATCCACACATAAAATACAATCACTATCCCATATATGAAGTATTATGACATTGACTTTGACTCAAATGCCATACTTGAAAGGCCAGTTTCTGATTGCTGATATGACATCGGTCAAGGCCAAATATACTTAAAATACATCTGTATGGTTCAAAATGCAAACGTCTTTTTACAAATTCTCGATTGGGGTGGTTATCATTTTGTACAATTATTGATTTTGGTGTGCAGATGACAACAAGTGTTTTTGATCGCAAATATGGTATTTTGAGTCCAAGGTCAATGTCAAATATAGATAATATCTGGATATATGGATTGAAATGCCAACATCTTATATTTTTAACAGAAGAGTTTCATATTTGGCACAATCGTTGCATGAGGAAAGGTAAAGTCGGGTAACTTCGGACATCAGGTTAATTCGGACATACGTTTGCAAACAGTGGAAATCTAGATGAGACGGCTCCTTATGAGCCGACTCATCAAGATTTTCACTGTTTGCTTAGTTAATTTATTTTTCATTCCAGTAATTAAAATATGAAGCAAACAAGGTCGCTGTCCGAATTTACCTGATGTCCGACGTTACCTGATTTTACCATATGGCCTTTGAGTCAAAGTCAATGTCATAATACTTCATATATGGGACACTGATTGTATTTTGTGTCAAAGATTTTCAATTGCATGTTTGACCTGTGGTCTAAAAAGTAAAAAATGGTTGCTTATGTACGCGCTAATGTTTTCCATTTCAAGTATGGCCTGGGTCAAAGTCAATGTCATAATACTTCATTATTATATGGGACACTGATTGTATTTTGTGTGTGGATGACAGCAAATGTTTTGGTTCGCCTGTTTGACCTGGGGTCAAAAAAGTAAATAATTGTTGCTAATGTACACGCTAATGTTTTCGATTTAAAATATGGCCTGAGTCAAGGTCATACTTCATATATAGGACACTGATTTTCTTTGGAGTGTAGATGACAACAAAGGTTTTGGATTGTCTGCTTGACCTTGGGGACAAAGTTGCAGGTCAAAAAAGTAAATAATGTTTGTTAATGTATGCGCTGATATTTTAGATTCCAAGTATGGCATTTGAGTAAAAGTCAATATCGTAATACGTCATTTATCATATGACGTATCGTCTGGGAGTGAAATAACGCCATGCAATAAAATCTGTAAACCACTAGTGGTTTATCGATTTTCGGGAAACGTTATGACGTCCATAACAACGTTGCGTACATAAAGTCAAAATTACGAGGGCTGTTCAAATATGAATGCAAGTAGCTTCATAACTTTCTTCACGTATATGCTGCGACAAAGTGTCATACTTTTCTGGAAAGAACTATTTGTCGCCTTTAAAATAGCACCAAACATTAAGAAACACTCACTATTTTTCTCGAGTAACAGACCCTTATATAAAGGCCGCTCCAGAATACTGAAGTTTTTCTGAAGCAAATTTTGGTACATGTGCGGATATAGTGTCATATCTTTGTAAGTTTGAGACAAAATGACACCAACCTTTAGATGCAAGTTTATGTAACCATCCCAAAGTTGCTTGTAGGAAAAACTTTATATAATCATATTTCTATCTCGAGTAATCAGGCACGTTTGTGACGTCATTAATTTTATGATTAACGTCATTTTGAGTTATTTAAAGTGATAAATGCGAGGCTTGCCGGGCATTTTATCTCTTTTTCGTAACGAGTTTAATTAATTCAATAATACAAGAGCACGAATATTAGATTCTATTTATCATATGGCATTAAGATATCTTTGAAGTTTCATTGCTGACGGTAAAACGTTATAATATTGTCATTATATACGCAACGTTGTTATGGACGTCATAACGTTTCCTGAAAATCGATAAACCACTAGTGGTTTACAGATTTTATTGCATGGCGTTATTTCACTCCCAGACGCGACGTCATATGATAAAAAAATACATAACGGTTGTTAATATACGCGCTGATATTTGCAATGGGCCCCAACCATCGAATGACCCCATTCTAGTTTGCTTCAATCTTCTTAACAACACAGTTAGTAGCTAATTACCTTCTTAATAACAAAATTGTTAGTTACTGCATAGTATTAGTTTACAAGATTCTCACTAACACTAAGAAGCTGTGGATTCGAGGAGCCTAACCAGCGCCACTGTGTCTTGCCCTTGAGCAAGACACCTTAATCCTTTCTAATTACTGGTTCAACCCAGGTTTCCTGTCACGACATACCTGTAAGATTGTTGACTGGGACGTAAAGATTCAAATCAAACAAACAAAATTAATACTAAAAACAAATTAATGTATTATATAAGTTTACCATCTAATCACTAACACAGCTATTTCTTAATAATGATAGTATTAGTTTACCAGTTTCTCAATAATGCAGTTATTAAAGTACTACTGCATAAGTAACAGTTGTACAATCGCTTGTCCGCCTGTACGTGAATTAATCCGCGATCTTTAGCGATTGGATTTTCTTACGTGCAGGTGGACAAACATGATATAACTATTTTATACCACCTACATCAGTGTAGACCTTGCACATCATGAAATATTTCGTGCTAAAGTTGGTAAGTGTGGTATAATATTAGTTTCCTAGCTTCTCACTTTTTATTCAAACAGTTATTTCCCAATATTTATAGTAGCTTCTGAATAATACAGCTATTTAATATTGTATAGTATTAGTTTACCAGCTTCTCAATAACACAGTCACCTGCTAATGTATAGTATTACTTTACCAGCTTCTCAATAACACAGCTACTTGCTACTGTATAGTATAACTTTACCAGCTACTCAATAACTCAGTTACTTGCTACTGTATAGTATTACTTTACCAGCTTCTCGATAACACAGTCACTTGCTATTGTATAGTATTACTTTACCAGCTTCTCACTAACACAGTCACTTGCTACTGTATAGTATTACTTTACCAGCTTCTCAATAACACAGTTACTTACTACTGTATAGTATTACTTTACCAGCTTCTCAATAACTCAGTTACTTGCTACTGTATATTATTTCTTTACCAGCTTCTCGATAACACAGTTAATTGCTATTGTATAGTATTACTTTACCAGCTTCTCACTAACACAGTCACTTGCTACTGTATAGTATTACTTTACCAGCTTCTCAACAACACAGTTACTTACTACTGTATAGTATTACTTTACCAGCTTCTCAATAAATCAGTTACTTGCTACTGTATATTATTTCTTTACCAGCTTCCCAATAACACAGTTACTTGCTACTGTATAGTATTACTTTACCAGCTTCTCAATAACACAGTTACTTACTACTGTATAGTATTACTTTACCAGCTTCTCAATAACTCAGTTACTTGCTACTGTATAGTATTTCTTTACCAGCTTCCCAATAACACAGTTACTTGCTACTGTATAGTATTACTTTACCAGCTTCTCGATAACACAGTTACTTGCTATTGTATAGTATTACTTTACCAGCTTCTCACTAACACAGTCACTTGCTACTGTATAGTATTACTTTACCAGCTTCTCACTAACACAGTTACTTACTACTGTATAGTATTACTTTACCAGCTTCTCAATAACTCAGTTACTTGCTACTGTATATTATTTTTTTACCAGCTTCCCAATAACACAGTTACTTGCTCCTGTATAGTATTACTTTACCAGCTTCTCAATAACACAGTTACTTTCTACTGTATAGTATTACTTTACCAGCTTCCCAATAACACAGTCACCTGCTACTGTATAGCATTACTTTACCAGCTTCTCAATAACACAGTCACTTGCTACTGTATATTATTTCTTTACCAGCTTCTCAATAACACAGCTACTTGCTACTGTATAGTATTACTTTACCAGCTTCTCAATAACACAGTTACTTACTACTGTATAGTATTAGTGTACCAGCTTCTCAATAACACAGTTACTTGCTACTGTATAGTATAAGTTTACCAGCTTCTCAATAACACAGTAACTTGCTACTGTATAGTATTACTTTACCAGCTTCTCAATAACACAGTTACTTGCTACTGTATAGTATTACTTTACCAGCTTCCCAATAACACAGTTACTTGCTACTGTATAGTATTACTTTACCAGCTTCTCAATAACACAGTTAGCATGTATATGACAACAAAGGTTTTGGATCATCAATATGACATTGGGTCAAGGTCAAATAAACATATAGTCTTTGTGTTGACTCATTTACGGAGTTCCTCCTATTTTTTTGATGGAGGAAGTTCATATTTGACACATTGGTTGTCTATATGGTATGTATATGATGACGAAGGTCTCCGATTGCTGATATGACTTTGGAGTGAAAGGTCAAGGTCCAATACACTTAAAATATGTTTGTATGGCGAGAAATACGAACTCTTTTGACATTTTTCGATGGAGGCGGTTTACATTTTGTAGAGTGATTGCCTATAGCGAGTAGATGACAACGACAGTTTTGGATGCTAATATGACCTTAGAGAAAAAATCAAGGTCAAGTTAACATAAAATCAGGCTGCTGTATACAGCAGCCTGATTTTATGTTTACTTGAGCTTGACCTTTTAATGCAAAATCTTCTTACCTTTTTGATGAGGGTATTTGTAGCTGACACAATATTTGCCTGAGGTATGTAGCTTTAGAATTCTATGGATGCAATTTGAGTCAAAGGTCAAGGTTAAAATACATAAACTCTATATGTATTACATGTACTTGTAACGCTAATATATTTGGCATGTTTAGATGTGGGCGTTTCATGTGTTGCACACTGATAACCAAATGTGTATAGATGTTAACAATGGCTTCGGACTGCTGATATGACCGTTGATTTAAAGGTCATGGTCAAAAATACTTTTAAAAAAATCTATCTACATTTTTTCATATTAGTGGTCCATATTTGGAACACTGGTTGTTTTCGTTGTGTAGATAACAACAAAGGTTGTGGATTACTGGTACATGTATGAAAATGAAGACAAAGTTCAAGGTCAAAAATCATACAATGCTGTATTCAATGTAAGAGCGGATATTTGCAATCGGGCCACCCATTGATTGACCCCATTGTAGCTTAAACTTGTGACGCAAACGTTCTAACGATATATTAACCGAACCAGGGACTCGTCGCACAAAAAACAGGCTATTCGCCAGGTTGCCATGCGCTTACTCCATTACATTTCTTACATTTTTAGTCGCAGGTGTCTTAAGCTTCTAATTAATCCATTCAAGTCGAGTGGAATTTCCCGCTGTTGCATTTATCAATTGGACCAGTCCATTTCCGTTTTAACGGTTGTTGGATGGTATTTTCATTTGTAATCAATTTTAAAAGAAACTTCTGGAGAATCTGATCAGACGCCGCGTTTTGCGGTGTCTGATCTGGTTTTGCACTGTTTGCCAGGACGCTAGGCTTATATGGGTTAATGGTAAAAGCGTGCTACTAATCCTTTGCATGCTGGGTCACTTTGCATGCCTTGTAATTTTCCATGTTTTTTTTGCTCAAAATTAACTTTTTTTTGCTCAAAATTATCTCAGGAATGCCATCAGAGGGTTAAACGGTTTGCATCCAGGTCAGGCATCTGACCTTGGTCTAGGCTGTTCGCAAAGTTGAGTCAGCACGACAGTCGCCACTGGCGGGAAAAACGATAAACGTGAAACAGCAGCAGGGAAAAAAGATTACTTTTTTGCAGAAATTGTCGTGTACTCACACAGCTACATTGGCACGCGTGGTTTCGCGGGTAGGTGTTTTCTCACATTAGAAGGCGGCGAAAAATAGTTGACACCGATGCAATTCGATATCTGATTCTGCGAGAAAATATATATACGCGTGAATGTGACAAAAATTGTATTTTTTCTGGAAATTCTGTCTCCCTAAATACAAATTTTACATGAGATTTCTGGAAAGGCCAATTCAAAGTTTACCCGTTTACCGTATCCAGAATGAAAAGGATTAACGCTCCTATGAAGATAGATGATGGAAAAACAAAAAACTTGGTTAAACTTCTGCAAATTCCGAGATAAATAAAATTACCCATTATTACTTTTGATCGAAAATGGTATAATATAGATTATAGCTTATTTTTGCTGTATTTAAGGTGATAAAATGAGGTACATGAAGTTTGGATGAAAAAAATTATTTCAGTACGTAAGATTACATATGAGCGTGGATTTTGGCTTCAAGTTGATAATTAATGATATACCAGACGTGAATGCGACATTGATCATAATTACGGGGACTGTAAATTATTTATAGCTAAGAAATTACGAATTTGTCACTCAAGGTGGGCTTTAAGAGTCATTTTAATAATTGTTTTGGCAGTTCTCCGAAGTCATTATCTTTTTGTCTGAGACTGTCTCCAGTTGTAATTATGCTGTCATCCAAGATAAGCCATTGATCATAAACTGTCTGCACAGGCGATAAAACGAGCTCATCATGACCAGGGTCTTATAGTACAAAATGAATATTTTCACCAGGTGTACACACTGGTAAATGTATACATCGATTAGGTGGTATTTACGCGTATTGCCGGTACTTCATAGACCGGAAGTGGTAGATATTGGTGTACACAGTTAATACTATATAGAAAAACATGCCACATGCCTAAAGGACTATAGAATTAAATCATTTTTAAGTATTCGGCATGCACATGGCGATTTATGTAAGCGTTTAGGAATAGATTCGAGTACCGATCTGGATCTGTTCCTAAATGCTTACATAAATCGCCATGCACATACTGAATACTTAAAATTGATTGAAGTCTATAGTCCTTTAGGCACATGGCATGTTTTTTTCTATAAAGTACATGTATTAACCCCAATATCTACCACTTCCGGTCTATGAAGTACGGGCAATATGCGTAAATACCACCAAATCGACGTATACATTAATCAGTGTGACAATGGTTGCCTATGGTGTACAGATGACAACGGCGGTTTCACATAACCTTTATGACCTTAGAGTGAAAGAACACGGTCAAATATACTTGCAAATTTACATTTTTGTTGTATTGTAGGGTGTTCATGTTTGGCACAATTGTTGCCTGTGCTGTCATCCACACATAAAATACAATCACTATCCCATATATGAAGTATTATGACATTGACTTTGACTCAAAGGCACTACTTGAAAGGCCAGTTTCTGATTGCTGATATGACATTGGAGCCAAAGGTCAAGGTAAAATAAACCTACAATACATCTGTATTGTTCAAAATGCAAACGTCTTTTTACAAATTCTCGATTGGGGTGGTTATCATTTTGTACAATTTTTGATTTTGGTGTGCAGATCACAACAAGTGTTTTTGATCGCAAATATGGTATTTTGAGTCCAAGGTCAATGTCAAATAAAGATAATATCTGGATATATGGATTGAAATACCAACATCTTATATTTTTAACAGAAGAGTTTCATATTTGACACAATCGTTGCATGAGGAAAGGTAAAGTCGGGTAACTTCGGACATCAGGTTAATTCGGACAAACGTTTGCAAACAGTGGAAATCTAGATGAGACGGCTCCTTATGAGCCGACTCATCAAGATTTTCACTGTTTGCTTAGTTAATTTATTTTTCATTCCAGTAATTAAAATATGAAGCAAACAAGGTCGCTGTCCGAATCTACCTGATGTCCGACGTTACCTGATTTTACCATATGGCCTTTGAGTCAAAGTCAATGTCATAATACTTCATATATGGGACACTGCTTGTATTTTGTGTCAAAGATTTTGAATTGCCTGTTTGACCTGTGGTCTAAAAAGTAAAAAATGGTTGCTTATGTACGCGCTAATGTTTTCGATTTCAAGTATGGCCTGGGTCAAAGTCAATGTCATAATACTTCATTATTATATGGGACACTGATTTTATTTTGTGTGTGGATGACAGCAAAGATTTGGTTAGCCTGTTTGACCTGGGGTCAAAAAAGTAAATAATTGTTGCTAATGTACACGCTAATGTTTTCGATTTAAAGTATGGATTGAGTCAAAGTCATACTTCATATATTGGACACTGATTTTCTTTGGAATGTAGATGACAACAAAGGTTTTGGATTGTCTGCTTGACCTTGGGGACAAAGTTGAAGGTCAAAAAAGTAAATAATGTTTGTTAGTGTATGCGCTGATATTTTAGATTTCAAGTATGGCATTTGAGTAAAAGTCAATATCGTAATACGTCATTTATCATATGACGTCCCGTCTGGGAGTGAAATAACGCCATGCAAAAAATCTGTAAACCACTAGTGGTTTATCGATTTTTGGGAAACGGTTTGACGTCCATAACAACGTTGCGTACATAATGTCAAAATTACGAGGGCTGTTCAAATATGAATGCAAGTAGCTTCAAAACTTTCTTCACGTATATGCTGCGACAAAATGTCATACTTTTCTGGAAAGAACTTTTTGTCGCATTTAAAATAGCACCAAACATTAAGAAACACTCACTATTTTTCTCGAGTAACAGACCCTTATATAAAGGCCGCTAGAGTATACTGAAGTTTTTCTGAAGCAAATTGCAACACACTTTTTGGTACATGTGCGGATATAGTGTCATATCATTGTAAGTTTGAGACAAAATGATACCAACTTTTAGATGCAAGTTTATGTAACAATCCCAATGTTGCTTGTGGGAAAAACTTTATATAATCATATTTCTATCTCGAGTAATCAGGCACGTTTGTGACGTCATTAATTTTATGATTAACGTCATTTTGAGTTATTTACTGGTGATGTAATAATGGACATCGCTTTGTCTTTCTCTTTGCATTTTGCTGAAAACATGCTAACATAAGGGAGTTTTCAAAACACGCCGTCCTCTATTTACAGAGTTATCATATCTTATATAATTTCTTAAGCGTTTTTGTGTTTCTTAATGACCTGTTTACATTAATTAAAATATGTTCAATATGTCTAGTCCTTAACAACAGGTGAGAAGTTTTATTGTAAAAAAACGTCTAAAGTGGCCAAACTTAAAGTTTACGTTCAAATTTAGAATAAAGTCGCAATATTATGATAACAAAATTAGGTATGAATTCTATAACCCCTTCACTATAGGCTTTTTTGACTTAATAAAAATGCTTTTCAGTGTTTAAAAATTACCCACTATCCATCAATAATTTTTAGTAACAACTCGGTATGAGCGATCAACATATTGTCTTTGAGTTAAAACTAGTTTAAATGTTGCTTCGTACATTTTATTACAGATAAAGATTACTGAAAACGGCAAGGTTGTGTTTTGTTTACCATTTATTTGCATACATAAGGAGACTTTAGTGAAAACGATTCGTTGTAATTTAACAAAAGGGTGTCGGATTTTCTCAACCTTCACAGAATCATTATATAAGAATATGGGGATACTTCCTTACAAATTTCAAGAAATTTCAACCGTTGATCGAAGAAGTATAGGCTTGTCTATATCACGGTTATATATTCAAAGCATTGAGTTTGTTAGTATACTAACGTGCCCCTCATTCAAAGAGCTATAACTCGATAGGTATACTGTGTACTTCTTTCGGTTTGGTGCCAGTTTAAAGGTGACATACAGTCCTTTATAGAAACGTTTACTATTTTGTCGTAGCATATATGTGAAGAAAGTTATGAAGCTACTTGCATTCATATTTGAACAGCCCTCGTATAACGTGTTTTTACAGCAGAAATGAGCTTTTATCATATGATATATAGAATCTAACATTCGTGCTCTTGTATTATTGAATTCATTAAACTCGTTGCGAAAAAGAGATAAAATGCTCGGCAAGCCTCGCATTTTATCCCTTTTTCCCCAACTCGTTTAATAAATTCAATAAAACATGAGCACTCATGTAAGATCCTCTATTTATTGGACATTGATTGTCTCTGGTATGTAGATGACAGCAAATAAAGGTTTTGGATTGCATTTTTGACCTTGGAGATAAAAATCAAGATATAGAGGATCTTATATTAGTGCTCATGTTTTATTGAATTTATTAAACGAGTTGGGGGAAAGAGATAAATGCGAGGCTTGCCGAGCATTTTATCTCTTTTTCGTAACGAGTTCAATAATACAAGAGCACGAATATTAGATTATATTTATCATATGGCACTAGGATATCTTTGAAGTTTCATTGCTGACGGTAAAACGTTATAATATTGTCATTATATACGCAACGTTGTTATGGACGTCATAACGTTTCCTGAAAATCGATAAACCACTAGTGGTTTACAGATTTTATTGCATGGCGTTATTTCACTCCCAGACGCGACGTCATATGATAAAAAAATACATAACGGTTGTTAATATACGCGCTGATATTTGCAATGGGCCCCAACCATCGAATGACCCCATTCTAGTTTGCTTCAATCTTCTTAACAACACAGTTAGTAGCTAATTACCTTCTTAATAACAAAATTGTTAGTTACTGCATAGTATTAGTTTACAAGATTCTCACTAACACTAAGAAGCTGTGGATTCGAGGAGCCTAACCAGCGCCACTGTGTCTTGCCCTTGAGCAAGACACCTTAATCCTTTCTAATTACTGGTTCAACCCAGGTTTCCTGTCACGACATACCTGTAAGATTGTTGACTGGGACGTAAAGATTCAAATCGAACAAACAAATACTAAAAACAAATTAAACTATATAATATAAGATTACCATCTAATCACTAACACAGCTATTTCTTAATAATGATAGTATTAGTTTACCAGTTTCTCAATAATGCAGTTATTAAAGTACTACTGCATAAGTAACAGTTGTACCATCGCTTGTCCGCCTGTACGTGAGATAATCCGCGATCTTTAGCGAGCGGATTATCTTACGTACAGGTGGACAAACATGATATAACTATTTTATACCACCTACATCAGTGTAGACCTTGCACATCATGAAATATTTCGTGCTAAAGTTGGTAAGTGTGGTATAATATTAGTTTCCTAGCTTCTCATTTTTTATTCAAACAGTTATTTCCGAATATTTATAGTATTAGTTTATCACCAGCTTCTGAATAAAACAGCTATTTGATATTGTATAGCATTAGTTTACCAGCTTCTCAATAACACAGTTACTTGCTACGGTATAGTATTAGTTTACCAGCTTCTCAATACTACGGCTGCATGTATTTGCTGCTATATGGTAGTATTTACTGGCTTCTGAATAGCCCAGCAATTAGCCACTGTATAGTATTAGTTGACCACACTTGCTATTGTATAGTATTACCTTACCAGCTTCTAAATAACTCAGTTACTTGCTACTGTATAGTAATAGTTGACCACACTTGCTACTGTATAGTATTACTTTACCAGCTTCTCGATAACACAGTTACTTTCTACTGTATAGTATAAGTTTACCAGCTTCTCCATAACACGGTAACTTGCTACTGTATAGTTTTACTTTACCAGCTTCTCAATAACACAGTTACTTGCTACTGTATAGTATTACTTTATCAGCTTCTTAATAACTCAGTTACTTGCTACTGTATAGTATTACTTTACCAGCTTCTCAATAACACAGTTACTTGCTACTGTATAGTATTACTTTACCAGCTTCTCAATAACACAGTTACTTGCTACTGTATAGTATTAGTTTACCAGCTTCTCAATAACTCAGTTACTTGCTACTGTATAGTATTACTTTACCAGCTTCTCAATAACACAGTTACTTGCTACTGTTTAGTATTACTTTACCAGCTTCTCAATAACACAGTTACTTGCTACTGTATAGTTTTACTTTACCAGCTTCTCAATAACACAGTTACTTGCTACTGTATAGTATTACTTTACCAGGTTCTCAATAACACAGTTACTTGCTACTGTATATTATTTCTTTACCAGCTTCTCAATAACACAGTTACTTGCTACTGTATAGTATTACTTTACCAGCTTCTCATTAACACAGTTACTTGCTACTGTATAGTATTACTTTACCAGCTTCTTAATAACACAGTTACTTGATACTGTATATTATTTCTTTACCAGATTCTCAATAACACAGATACTTGCTACTGTATAGTATTACTTTACCAGCTTCTCAATAACACAGTTACTTGCTATTGTAAAGTATAACTTTACCAGCTTCTCACTAACACAGTCACTTGCTACTGTATAGTATTACTTTTCAATAACACAGTCACTTGCTACTGTATAGTATTACTTTACCAGCTTCTCAATAACACAGTTACTTGCTACTGTATAGTATTACTTTACCAGCTTCTCAATAATACAGTTACTTGCTACTGTTTAGTATTACTTTACCAGCTTCTCAATAACACAGTTACTTGCTACTGTATAGTATTACTTTACCAGCTTCTCAATAACACAGTTACTTGCTACTGTATAGTATTACTTTACCAGCTTCTCAATAACACAGTTACTTGCTACTGTATAGTATTACTTTACTAGCTTCTCAATAACACAGGGACTTGCCATTGTATAGTATTACTTTACCAGCTTCTCAATAACACAGTTACTTGCTACTGTATAGTATTAGTTTACCAGCTTCTCAATAACACAGTTACTTGCTACTGCATAGTGTTATATGAATTTATCGCATATAAATAACACCTTGTCAGTTTTGTGCTTCTAGTGTTAGTTAACCATAATCTCAATAAGAAATTTGTTGCGTAATAAGATTCTATACTACTGTAGTACTAGTCTACAACCTTCCCATCAATTCAAATAATTGCTACTGGTATTAGTTTGTGTTATTCTGTTAGAAGCGATAACCTCGCATGGCTTAACGTTGACTGTACTTTAGGCAGATTGATTCAGCAGCTTCAATTACTTGTGGTGCAACCTAATTAACTTTACTAGCGGCAGCTGCAATTAAAGCCAAAGAAATGACTGCAGGAGGTTTCTTATTAAATCGAACGGCTGTATGCGAGAAAACCAGTTTAACTTGGAAATGTCACAATCACAAACCACATTCCATTCAGCATGCATAAGTTACAACCACGCAGCTACCAATTTACCAATATACTAAGATAAGCTGTCAGATGTCTATTATTGTCTTCCAGGTGCATGACAAACTACATAAAAACTTGTTCTATTCTACATGCTCATTTTACTGAATCAATGAAAGTGGTTGAGAATTTGTTTTAAAAAAGCTTATTGTTAAAAACTCATTGATTGAAAATGCATATGTTGTAGTTATACATTGGAATTGCCTCTATGAGGCAATTTCATTGCGTACATACAACATATGTTACCGAAAACTATTTGAAAATTCACACTGACCTAGTATCGTGTCTAATGCCTCTTTTAAACATCCCAAACTGCCAATCAGTGTGATTTTTTATATTCGCATGGCACCTATATCGCCAAATTCAAGTTCATGAACTACCTATTTACTAAGCTGGTAGTTACGTGGTTGTAATACTGGATGGAAGGCACTGCATCTTTTAAGGATCGCTTGATGACAAGACACGGTTCAGAACTAGTGTTGTTAGACAAATCATCCTGCCAAAGCAATTCTGGCCATGAGGTTATAAAACATTTTATGCTCAACTCAACTGAGCATGGGATTTAAAGACATTTCTTGCTTTCAAACTCAAAAGTTGGCATTTAACATTTATCATGCTTTATCAGCATGATACACACAACATCGGAGAGTTTCAAAGCAAGAAAATACTTTTATAACCACGGAATCTGGTCTATAGAATCAATAAGCATTCTGAACCAGGGTTTGCAACCCATTGATGCAATGTGGGTAGGGCTTGTTTTTCTGTGTCAACTGACCTCAACAGAGAGATGGACAGCATACAGTAAAACCTATAAAACGGACACTCTCAAAAAGACCGAACATTTGTTTTTAAGACCAATAATCGCTTAATGCAGGCCAAAGTATTTCTGAATGCTCCAGAGACATTCTGCAATGCGTTGAACCTTCATTAAGCTACCAGTTGTTATTAAGATCTTTGTTTTGTCTATTTCGGAGTGGCTGTTTTACACAGGTTTAACTGTACACCCCTAAATTGTTGCACACGGTTTGCAACGATTATATGAAACCTTTTAGAGCCATTTGAGAGGCCCTGAAGGGTTTTTAGGGATACAGGAATATTGGCCAAAACCTCAAGGGATACGGGATAGTTTTGTAAATATTTAAAGGGATACGGGATACTTGGATCAATTTCAGGTACAAGGGGATACAATGCTTTCTGAGTTTTGGGTATATTTGCCATATTTATTTTAGGGATATGAGATATTTTTCAAAATAATTAAAGGGATATGGGATACTGGGACCCCTTCCAAGGCTGCACTTAGCTCAATCCATGGTATGATCATAGCTTTGAGATGGACTACTCTTGACCTTCGGCAATGAGCAGTGTACAGCATTCTCCTTGTTGATCAGACACAGACAGGAACACTGTCCATAACCGGAAGTACACGCATTAGAGAAGTTGTGTATTTTGATACTAGTAGTTCCATTTATTTATTATCTTACAGAGCAATTTTACAAGATTTAAAGGTACTGGGCAAAAACTAAAAGTTCCAGCGATGGTACTCGCATTTATTCCTTTGTATATTTATACAATGTGATTTCTCGTAACTCTGTCATATTGTGACTTGCCTAACTCAGCGTGTGCCTAAGCCACTTATATGTATTAGACAACCTCTATTATGAAAGATGTCACGGAAATGACATTTAGCAAATGGATCTGGCAGACATCACATTGATTTCCATTTCTACTTCGAACAGAGTCCACATGACCGAATTCTACTTATTCAGTACTGGAAGTCTGTTATAAACATTAGCAGATATCAGCTGTTCTGCAATTTATCTATCCTATTTTAACAAAGGAAATTTCAATAGTTTCGGGTATTTCCGAGTTCCTAATCACGTGATCGTTTCGTTACAAATACACGAATTTTGATTTGAGTGTTGCTGTATAATTTCCCCCTTAACATGGGTTGGATCGTTTCCTGCTTGAAGAAAATAAATCCGACTTTCCAGTAAATTTTCTACATGCCACAGTATCTGTTCGCTGCACATTTCAGACGGATGCTTTCATTTGAAATGTTTATTTATGAGCTCACCTGAGCCGAAGGCTCATTGGTGAGCTTGAAGTATACCAGTCACTCCGGCGCCTGCCCGTCTGTCGTCCGCCCGTCAACATTTTCAAACATCTCCTCTGAAACCACTGGGCCAATTAAACTCAAATTTCATATGGAATCTCCTTAACGCGCGGGAAGGAAAGTGTGTTGAAATGGTCCTGGTTACATGACCAAGATAGCCGCCACGTCCATATATGGTAAAACCCCTTTAAAATCTTCTCCAGAACCAGAAAGCCATTGACCTTTGGACTTTGTATGTAGCATTGGGGATGTGGGGCCTACCTAGTTTGTTCAAAAGATATCCTAGGTTGACATTGACCTACTTAACGTCAAGGTAAAATAATGCTTTCTAATGCATGTAAAGGGGGGTTCTTTTGAAAAAATTACTTTTTTTCAAACTGTGTTCTCATTTGATATGTTTAATCTAATGAGACAATGGCTATAAATAAGTTTCAAATGACAAGGTTAACCTTTCAGCTTAGGATGCTCATATTGGAGCCCATCGATATATCAAAACACAGTTTTCTCAGAAACCACTTTTAGCCGAATTTAACTCAAATTTTATAAGAAGGCTCCTTATGATAAGTGAGCTAAATAATTTAAAAAATATTTTGGGCACAAGACCAAGATGGCTACTATGCCAATTTATGGTAAAAATCTTTTAAAAAATCTTCTTCTACGAAACCAGTAGGCTAATGAATTTGGGACTTGGTATGTAGCATTTGGGATGTAAGGCCTACCAAGTTTATTCAAATGATGATTCTAGGTTGTCCTTGGCCTACTTAACGTCAAGGTCGAATTCGCTTCCTAATGCAATTAATTGGTAAACATTTTGAAAACATGATTTTTTGTAAACTTTTGAAACAAAGTCATTATTTTCACTTGATATGTTAAAACTAAGGGGACAATGGCTATCAATAAGTTCCAAAGGTCAAAGGTGACCTTTGACCTTTCAGCCAAGGTAGCTCATGTTGAAATGTTCAGTTTAAGTAACTATTTAGGCTGATATCATAATACTTTCGAGAAATGTTAAACCCAATGAGACAATGGTTTTATATAGGTTACAAAGGTCAAGCTGACATGTGACCTTTCATAAAAGGTCAATCATTTTAGACTGCCAAATACATATATCTAAACATCTTTGTCTCAGAAATCACTGGGCTGTTTGAACTCAAATTTCACATGGAGTATTCATTGGATAAAACAATATAAATATGATATTTGTTTAAGGTCACTTGGGCAAATTGGCCACCATGCCCATATATTGTAAAACAAAATATGTGTAAATACTATAAGCTTAAGTGGACCTTGTCCTATTTTAACATTATTATAGGATATCAGGTGAGCGCTTCAGGTCCTCTAGTTACACTTTCGGCGTCCACATGCTTTCCAACATGTATTAAAACATACCCCAGATAAAAAGACGGAGTTTTATTTGTTTCTGGATCCATGACAGTGGTGTAGTAATTGGCTATAATTTTGACAGTTTCGAATCATCAGGTTTACACGTCACATAACTCGCCGTTGGGTTCTCTCTCTTTTTCTCTCTATCTATCTCTCTTGTTTATTTATCAGCCTATGAACTATTTTCTACACTCTACGCATACATGTGCAGCTATTTAGTGAGACTATTGTTCTAATAATTAGTACAAGCCTTTATCAATTTCCATACAGTATGTATAAGAGTACCGAACGCTCTTGTACAGGCTCTGAGCATACACTTTTCGCAGTCGTCTATGCGGTACGTTCCATAGATCTCGTGTGCTATCCCTACGCTTTGCATGTCGTCATCTATTTTTATGAAACCACGCGCTCTGATTAATGACTTTTAAGAACTGCAGGAAACAATGACATTTTCACTTGTCTAATCTTAAGGCTTTTACATAATATATCACCGTTGAGAGTCGCAGACGAAAATACTGATGGCATTAATCAGCCAAACAAAGCAAGCAAGCATCTACAAGGATAATGCGTCCAATTTTCTACGTAACCGCCACCTAAACTTTGCACCAGGCGACAATCTCAAATGATTGTTTTTAGCAAAAAGCAGCTTGGGCGGTTGTTTTATACCTTTTTCTATTGTAAAGAGGGGCAATGTAGACTGCTACACTGACCTCGTATGTAAACGAGAATAAGATACCACGGTGATGCCATTTTTTACCACTTTTCGGCCCCTGAAGGTGGACGGCCTACATGGGAGGTAAATTTAACTGGAAAAAATATAAAAATGCAAGGCTCTATTTTCTAAGCCACACCAGTAAACTTAAACAACAAAAGCAGTGAGAGGTAGTCAAAAGGTGTACCATATATACACTGAACCGAAGTTCTAAGTAGCTACTTTTTAAATTTATTTTTTCTGACTAAGCCCTAGTGATATTGAAATGAATTTTTGCCCAAGTATGTGCATCGTAATGGACTAAAGTTAAGCGGTGTTTTGGAAGAGTTTTCTATCACTTCACTATTTTGGGGGTCAAAAATGCAAAAATCAACTTTTTGAAGAAAATAAGCGCTTTGAGTGCACTTTTTATTAAATTCAAGTACAGGTGATTGCTAACCTGCCTAGTCGACATAAAAAACACCAAACACTTGACATTTCGCTTATGACAGATTTTTTATGAATTTTTGAAAATTGATAATTTTCCGAATTTTCCGAAATTTTCGGAAATCATCAGCTGCACATACTAAAATCATTGTATGTGTTTTATGTCATGATAATATGTTTGAGAAAACACCATGCAATTTGATGAGCCCATTTTCTAACGATATTTTTACCGATTTGGTATCCACTTCCGATATTAACGTGAAACTTTAAAGGTAACTTAACTTGCATTTGATGAAGATTTCTTTTAATTTTTAAGCAGAACAGTGACGCCAATTCATAATGAAGAACCCCTGAAAATTGCACTGCTGTGCCGAAGATAATAAAGCGTACAGAGCAATGCAAAGTGAGTATGCAAACTGCGTGGTTAAGCTAAAAATCCTCTTATTATGTTGTTGACCGTGGCTGTCTTCATGTTAACGTAGAAGAGAAATGGAATGTTCATTTGTCAAAAAAAAAAACTATAATTCTTTTCATCTTATATCACAGCTGTTATAAACATCTTCAAACTAATTAAAATATAAACGGATAACATATCTGATGCATAGTTTATTTTACACTAAAAAGTGTGACGTTTTGAAATGATGGTACCTTTACTCGGACCTCGTCTGTGCAAGGTCTACCAGTCATTTTGAAATGACATAACTTGCAGAGTCTCGACAAAGCGTTGGACCTTTTTTATAGAATTTAAATTTTGTGATACAGATTTTTACTTTCTGAACGTGAGCAAAAAATGTATGGTGGCTACTTATAACTTTGGTTCAGTGTATACCGTAAATATGATTTATTTCCTGTATTTTTATTATTGACCAATCACGAAACACTTTACAACTTAAATATTGTGCTGATCTTTCATCAACCTATTGAACCAACCACAGTCCTTTTTACAGTTACAGGTATGTGACCTAAAGACTTAGCCCTTTTCAGATAAGTGACCAATAAAATCCTTTAATTCAAAACCATTAACATTTAAAAGCACATTGTAATTGTTTGTTTGCATCATTTACCTCCAAAGTTATTCTAGATAACACTTTTTACAACCCAACCCCCCAACACATATTACTGGTGAAATCATGGTACAGCAAAAATAAAGGAAAAGGAATAGTGAACATATTCATTTTCTTATTTATTTTTTATTTTATATCAGAAATGTCATAAACTTCACTCATATAAGCTTATAACACCACTTTGCAATATAGTTACTATACCAAGTAGATGCATGTGTTAAACCATGAGTCTAATGTGGAGTTATCCCACCCACCACCATTGACTAGCTCCTAGCTATGGGTCATAGAATCTTTTCTTTACACATTTAATTTAATTAATTTTGTGCAATATAGAGCAACTTCTGCTTATTTATGTGACAAAAGCTAATATTATATAACAGCCAGCGGAGATGAAGGACAAAACTAGTTTCCATGCAGAGGGGCTATGGTCACCGACATTGCCTTTTGACAGCTTACAATTTTCCGAAGGCCTAGCTGGAGATTAAAACTACAACAGCCAGGATGCAGCAAGGTCAGTGTCAGTGAAAGGGACATATCAAGGTCATAGAGGTCAAAGGCCAAGGTCACTTTACAATTGTATTGGTCAGAAAGGTATAATTTCTACAATTTACGACCTATTTGTCTTAAATTGAGGTCAGATGGTCAGAGAAAAATATCAGATTATTGACAAAATGTAAAAAAATACTAGCCCGACATACCTATTTTATAAAGGATCATTGACACTTGCTATGGGTAAATGCCTATTGTTTTCAGAAAAAATAAAAGTTTGTCAATCGTCCCTTTCTTCACCTTGAAGCTACCCTGACCTGAGTACTTTATGGCTGTGAAATCCGTTTTCGATATAAAATGCTTCAAAGATGTAAAATTTTGGGTAAAACAATCAGTTTTACATTAAGATATATAGAAATCCGAAAACATTTTTTAAAATGTCATTCCCCCCCCCCCCCCCGTGTGCCAGCAAAAGCTTTTGCATGTATATGTGTTACCATATTTTACACATTGTATGGAAGTGGCTTGCTGGCACAAGGGGGGGGGGAAGATGTTCAGCAGCCCAAAAACCCAGGGCCTAAGCCCATTAAATGCCTTTTCTACCAAATAAGAAATTAATTACAGTAAAGAAGTTCTCTAGAACCAACCTCCTAAATTGCTTTGTATTCTGTGCTAGTTCAATATAAAGTATTTAAAGATTAAAAGTAGAATTAGCAAGGTTTTATGCATTTTTTCATAAGAAAAAATCTCACTGTTATTAAATGACACATTATTTTGCAAACGTCCTGTACTTATCTATTTGCATGCTAGGGAATTGTTAATGTTTTATTTTCGTCCGCTGACTTTCTTCAAAATTAAGTTTTTAAAAATAAACCACCCAGGACCACCATCAGAGTGTCAAACAGTTTGGATCCAGATCAAGACTGACATTATGTTGGTCTTCATCTGGGTTCAAACTGTTTGCAAAAGGCTATTGGCAGACGACAAAATTATCCACTGGCATGCAAAGAGTTATAACAGGTAAATACTTTAGTGTTCAATATATTGGCTCATATAGGGATATACATGCATATGTATGTATACCATAAATATTCGGACACTTTAAATACATTCAACATGTTATGCCCTTTAAACAAAGCAAAAGTAATATTCAAAGGATCTAGTTAGAATCAGTTTTACTTTCCAATGTTAAATGGGACACTTTCATTCCTTCAAAAATATTTATTTCTTTTGTTGAGCTTTCAGTTTTGCATTATTTACGGTACATGTAGTCAAAAAAGTACAGGTAACTTCTAAATTATCTCCCCAAAACATTTTATTACAAACATATTTTGTTTTTAAAAACAATTTCATCAATTATCGTGATTCTTTGATACTCTGCATATGGTATGTTTATTAGATATCTCCATGCCTACCAAATAAATCAAGAAATTGTGCAGAAATCCCTTTTTAAGCACTTTTTATTTTCATGAAATTTCAGACCCCCTCCCCTTTCTACCCGCCATAACTCTCGAATGCGTAGAAATTTTGAAAATATTTTGCTAGCTGGCACTTGCCATTAGATGCACCTATTGCACTGATATTACATACACCACACTAGAAGCTCAAAAGCAGCGTTCTGGGAATCAGAAAAATAGGCGTATAAGGTCCAAACCGTCAATGATCCTTTGGTAAAACTAATGCCTGTGAATTGGTATGATGCTGCAGTTTCATTATGCCATTTTTTTCAAAGTGTCATTAATTTTGTAGGATTGAATAGTAAATATGAAAACCTACTAATATGCATACATATAACTATCTGAAAGGGCTCCTCTTATTATAGTCAAGATAATCTTCAAGGTCAAGGGTCAATTCGAACAGAAACATTTCCCAAAATGGTCTAAATGGATTACTAAACAAAGTGGACAGTGCAACATCAGACAGGCTTCCAACTTGTTATTCACTTTTTCTCAGTTGATAAACCAGTCAAAGGTAAATGTCATATTGGGTCATATGACAGTCTCCTAAACTGTCGATAAGTTCAACTAAGACACCTGACAATATATGAGCATGCAAATGAGCGCTTGCCATCTGTAATACTTTTCAACTCAGTTGCATATAACTCAATCAAGTGACCACTACTGCGGTTAACGGAAACTTGCGAAAGGGTCCTTTTAACCATATTTTGATAATTACAAGAACAAATACTCAAAAAATACTTCAGCATAACGATGAAAAATACAAATGCTCTGATATGACAACCAATGAGTTTTTGATAAATGAAATGATGCTTATAGTGTTTTTTTTGTTTTTTTAAAAAAGGTAAGAAAGATGACAAAGATCAGGAATCGATACTATCAAGTACCACACTTGACCCAGGATACCACATGGCCTCATAGTGCAGAAGTGCAACTCATATGCTTCTCAGCCCTTTATGTAGGGCAAAACAGAGCCAACCATCACGAGTCTTTGAGCTACCCATAGCCCTCATCCCCTCCCGTAGGGAGTTTTCTGAAGTATGATTTTCTAAAAGTATATTGAAAAAGCTGTCAAACCCTGTTTTCTGCGATTTGAAAGTGGAAGTGTTTGCTTGTTATGGCAATTTTAATTTCTGTACTCTAAGGATCTCATAATTGAGCTGTGACCTGAGATTTCCAACAATGTAGTATGTGCGACCAGCAAGGGCTCAGACCAGCCTGCGCATACACGCAGCCTGATCAGAGCCTTTGCTAGTCGCTTAAATATTCTATGACTGTTAAGCTACTGACCAAAAAATCATTCGGAGTTTCTTATCTTAAAAGGGGCTGCGCAGGCTCGTCTGAGTACACACATATCAAAACGCCACATTGTTGGAAATCACGTGTCATGAATCAAATTAATTATAGATTTATAATGATCTCAAGAATATGCTGAACACTGGAATTTCTCATTAAATAAAACATTGAGTGGACAACTCATACTCTACAACTGAATAAATGCCCATTTCAATGTCAATCATTGAAAGCCAGACAGAGAAGTATGTATGAAGGCACAGCCTGTTGCTAAAAGCACTACTTTGTTCTTTACATACATGTATGATCCAAGTGAAATTCTGGAAGTTTTTCTCTCAACATTATAGTCTGGTTTGATGTGAGTTACAGCTAATTTTGACTCTAATTTTGCTTTAGCATTACATGCGTTTTTCACAATTTTCTGTGGCTTAATTGTTCCCTGTTTCTTTGGCACAGTGGCCTGAGACTCTTAGAACTAATACACCAGAGGAAGTATCTGGTGATGCTACTTTTTGAATAGCTATTCCATGTCTGCCTGGGTTTTGCCTGAGCCTGTAGGCGTCTCTTCGTTCAAATCAGAGTTGTCCCAAGGCGCATTTTCAGGCGGAGGCCAGGAAGCCAGGGCTTCAACATCATATGGGCAACGATACGGGAAATCCTGACTTTTCTTGATTGCGAACAACAACGGCGCAGACAGGCCTGCGCATCCGCGCAGTCTGATCAGCGCCTTTATCATTCGCTATCTGAAAAGTTAAGTAACAAGTTCAGATATCTCTTAATTCTCCAAATATTTTTGGTGGGCTTCAACATGAGAAAGTCTCTGGCTACGCTCCTGGTCCCAACACAAATGCAAAACATCATTGTTATCAGCTGATTTATTAACAGACCCAGACACCAGTACAGATATACACAAGGCTCAAGCTCTCAAGTTTTAGTGTAAGATTGGCTTTGCCCACACCTGTATATAATACTCATTACTTCACCACTTTCTATGGTAGTTACTTTTGTCAGGTGCTTGATGACATCACCGGTAGAATGTATTTTGACATTATCCATTCGCCATTTTTTACCATATAACGGAGATCTTTAGCTAAAGATGGCCAGAGTCTGTCATTCGTATTTGTCATCTCTTTGGGTGATATACCAGAAACACCATGTACGCAAAAGAATTTCATATTGTTCAGGGTCTTAACTGGCCCAAAAAGAGCTATAATGATGTTTGGAGCTATGGCATAGCATCAGGTTGCCTTTTATTATTAATTATATGTCTTCTCATTTAGCATTATATTTGTTCAAAAATGTGTCTTATTTTTGTTTTATGCAAACGATTTGCTTAATATTCATGCATATGCAAATAAGATATCTTCAATATTCTAATGCAGCGTCAAAGGCCCATATAAAACCTTCCATTGATACCAATTTGGTTGGTAGGTGATGAAACACGCCGAGAAAAACTCAAATTTCTACGTGTACCCCCACTATAAACATATATTGTGTGATCCTTAGGGTGATGAAATTAAAATTAGCGTTACAAACAAACAAACATTTCCACTTTCAAGTGACAAAAAACAGGGATTGATAGCTTTTTAAATATAATTTTAGAAAAACATGATGCAAAAAATTCCCTATTGGTGGGGAGGGTTTTCCCTACTGACCATCAGCCTACACCCCTTACCCACTATTTAGGCTCTTTTTTCTTTTGTTTTAAACAGGTGGACTTTTTTAAAGCTGAAATCATTATAGGACTTACCGAAATCAAAAGAAAGTATCAAAACCATATAACAGGTCCAAGGTATCCAACAAAATAGGCCTGGTATTCTTCTTTAGTGCCCAGACCGAAAATGTTTTTCCATAGACATTCATTATAGCTTTTTAGTAAGTTATGGTCCTCACAACTCTTAAATCACAATGAGGCTGACGGTACTGCCATGTTTTACCACTTTTGGCCCCTGAAGGTGGGCATCCTAGATTGGAAGAAAATTTCATTGAAAATACTATCAAAATGCAAGGTCGTTGTTTCTAACTAACACCAGTAAACTAAATCAACAAAAGCAGTGAGATGTTGTTTAAAAAAAGTGCAGCAAATATATACCAGTCTAATAAATATGATTTCTTTCTCGTATGTTTATTATTGACCAATAACGAAACACTATACAACTTAAATATTGTGCTGAGCTTCCATCTACCTTTTGAGCCAATCACTGCCCTTTTTACAATTACAGGTCTGTGACCTGCAAGGACCTCAATTTACCAGAATGACCAGCTAACGGGACAGAAGCAACATTTTTCTGAAAGCTCATTCATTGATTAGCTTAGACAAACCATGTACATTCGCAATTTTGGTGGAGCACTTTTATATCCCCGCCATTGAAATGAAGCTAACCGCAAACGAATAATAGATGCAGTTAAAATCAGTGTTTAAATGTATTTCATATATAGGTCGTTTGCGTTACTATACAATATCACAATTGTTACAAGAAATGTCTCACCAAGATTTTGAAGAATAAATCGAGACTATTTTTTGAAATATAACTTGCTGAAATTGTTAATGGTAGATCTATTTTGTTTTTTGCGATTGCAGAAAACATGGAACATATAAAACTAGGAAACATACAAAGGTTTAATATTTTGTATATTTCCAGCGATTGTACACGTTTTCGTTGAGGACTATACTTAACCCTTACCTTCATGAATATCCATGCTAAGCTCCAACCACTATGAATAATAATTATATAAATAAATTTTCACGTTAGTAACATAGAGCGAAGAAATTACGTGTCAGGTCCACTAGTGTAGGATCATATCTAATCATATTTCCCTAAGCAAACAGAGAAGACCCTGATCAGGCAGCTCTTACGTACAAGAGCTCTGTCTGATCCGGGTCTGCTCTGTTTGCAAAAGTGTTAAAAGGCGTTTCTTTGAGGCAAAGGGTTAGGCAAAGGGTTAAACAACAGGATATTGCCTATACATATCTTAAAAAAAAAACAATAACCACGTTTTAAGAAAAAGTAAAGAAAATGCTACGCAGTACCAGGGCCCTTATCCTCAAAATGGTATATAAAAATACGAGGGCTGAGTCTTATATGTAAGGGGGAGGGTGGTTAAAAACCAAGTTTCATCCATAGTCACAAAGAAACTGCCCCTGAAAGGTTCAAATAAGCATGTGACAAAGTCCGCCTTGTGTGCTTCTGATCTACTATCATACTGTAAATTCGGACTTTTTCGCGAGGGTTTTATTTTCGCGACACTTCGCATATGCGAAGTTTCGTGAAAGTAAAATCCTCGCGAAATGGCGAAAACACTCTGACGACTACTGGTATAGGTAATCATATCCTAGTCGCGAAATTTTCCGGTCGCAAGTATGTCTTTAAACGCTATTCGCGAAAAGAAAATTCTCGCGAAAACTTCCGGATTTACAGTAAAAGTAAGTAATGGTGCAAAGATCAGGAATCGATACAATCAAGTACCACACCTGACCCAGGATACCAATGGGAAAGTGACAAACTCATAGAAGACACCACAAACGAGAGCCAAGAGGTCAGCCCTTTCCCAGCAGGTGACCACAAAGCACATATAAACAGACGCGCACAAAACATAGCAAACACAAGACAGAACAAAAACATAAAAGATCCACAAAAGAAGTACCGCCTTGGAACGGTCAGTAAAATATTTTACTGGAGGGCTTAAACCGGTTTAACGGCGCCAACCTCACCCTTAATTCAGATGTGGATCAAGACACATAGATATTTGGTTTGCATGAAAGACCCCTAACTTATCAATGCATCAACTTCTAAAACATATAAATCAAGATATAACAAGGAGATAAAGCAAGGATAAGGTAAGTCTTGGTAGAGGTAAAATTTGTATAGAGTACAGTGACGTCACTAATTACAACTGTAATCGGAATGGTCTATTGACAATAAAAGGTTATCCCGCATTTAGGCAGGTAAACAAACGAGGATATTGGTAGTTATATCCTAACTAATGCATTAAAGCTATCATTGGGTGTCACAGACCAGTGGTCCAGTGGTTAAGTTTTAACATTTTCGAATCTGTATTTTTTCAAAGGGGTTCGAATCCCTGAGTTTTTCTTTTCTTTTTTTTTCTTTTTCGTACTCCTTCAGTGGGCAGTTTGAATTACCTAGCGCTGTTACAAACAGTGGCGGATCAAGAAGGGGTTCAGGGGGCTTCGGAACAGATTATTTCATTTTTAAAGGGATATTCAAGAAAAATGAGAGATCATCTGCAAATTGACCCCCCTCCCTAATTTATCTAAATCCCCTCTCCTGGAGTCGTGGATCCGCCATTGAACAAAAAGGCTTATGTCGATATTTCAGGCTTTACAGGAAAACCAGTTAAAGGCGAGGGTTTTAACGACCAACGAAGGGTCTAGCAGACGTTAGTGTATCAGAAAACTATGTTTGATCGTTATTATTGCATAAAGTCATATTGTCACTTGAAAACTTTGGGAAAACGCTTCGAAAAGTACATTTTTGCATTACTAAAATGGCGCGCAAAAGCATGAAGGATTCGTAGGTTTTGAAAAAGCCTGTTCCAGAGCAAAAACTTACGTCATCCTAACGCCACTGAATTACGTTCATTTCTATACATGTTACTGTTGATTACGTCAATTTTTGTGACGGCCTAGAATGCGTATATGTAAAGTAGAAAAGCCGTGCATCAACAGCACGTAAATTGCCTGATTAATACATGGGTTTTTGCCGGTTAAAACACGGTTGTTAATAGCGTGCGACACGGATTTTTATGCAATAATTAAAGTTAAAATGAGTCTTCTCTACATCCACACAGTACGTTGTGTATGCGAGCGGCAAACGCTCTGGTGAGTTTGCGTATTTCTGCAGGCTCACCTGATCCTTTGATGCTCAGTATTGCGATCAAAATCTCACTATGCTGGCATTATTTTATGAACTTTTTGTATCATATATATATTGAATTCGTTATAAAAAATTAAATATAAAAATTGAAAAAATAAAATATTAAAAAATATAAAGAAAAATAAACAAAATAAGAAAATATCTAGAATAAGAAAATACACAATGGAAACAAATGAAAAAAAAATAGAGCATATCAATAAGCCTATAAAATGCTAAATAATGGGATTCCAACCCTTAACTTTTTACATAGCTCACGTGCATATTATTACAGTTGCCTCTCTACCTACTGAGCCACCGAGGGTTTACATGCCATGATCATTATTTATCGCTAAATCCGTACAATTGTTTTACCTGCAGTGTTATTTTTTTTTTTCTGAATGAAATTGAATGAATGAATAACGGTATTAAGCTGCTACACCTGTTTTCTATTGGACTCTATCCATGACGGACAATACTCTTACTGTGTGAGATCTATACCCAACGTCCTGAAATTGTTTTCATTGCATGATCTTTCGTAAGAATGGAATGTTTACTATCCTGTGAAATCCTAAATGTGCTCATACGCGGATCCAAAATGTTTTATCAGAGGTGGTCCATCTCTGATAATGTTGGTTTTTTCTGTGTTATTTTTTTTTGTGTTTTTTTTTTTTTTGCTTTTTTCAGCTTATAAAGGGAGGAGTGCGAGGATCCAAAACATTAAAAGTGGGCCCTCATCGGCCCACCAGCGAAACGACATTTCGCTGGCGGGCCGATGATGGCCAAGCATTGAATGATGGCCTGGTGGCTTTGTGATTTTCCACCGGATTCGGGCCAGTATTGCTAAGAAACCTATAGCTTTGTGATTTTCCGGGGGGGGGGGGGGGGGGGTCCGGCCCCTACCCCTTCTGAATCCGCGTATGCCACTGGCTATATATCTCTCTGTAACTAGCCTGTCAGCTATTACAGTTTCATTGAATTTATTGACCATGTCCGAAAGCAGCCAATCATTGCACTGTATTTTGAGTCTGAGAATAAACTCAAGTTTTATAACCTCGAGGCCTGGAGTTTACAAAATATTCAGGCCCTCCAGGACGGACGCATCCTCCAGGCTCTGTCTGCCACATGGGCGGATCCAGACGGGTGACAGGGGTCCGGACCCCCCCCCCCCCCCCCTGAAAATCACAAAAATATAGGGCTTCTTAGCTATACTTGTCCGGATACCCTGAAAATCCACAAAGCTACCAAGCCAGCATTCAATGTTGGGTCATCATGGATCCGCCAGCGAAACGCCGTGTAAATGGCGTTTCGCTGTGGGCCATAATGACCCGTTGATAGCGATATTTGCATCCTTCCTCCCCTTATAAACTAAAAAATAAAAGAGAAAAAAAACGTTGTCAGAGTTGGACCCCCTCTGGCAAAACTTTCTGGATCCGCGCGTGTATGTGCCATGTTTATACTCTGTCACCCACCTTTTCACTGTAGCATATGAAGGGACTTCATTTCCTTATTCAGCGATTTGGTCGATTTTGCAAAAGTCACCTGCCTTGTTTACAGCCTTAAATCTTGCTTAACGCCTACAATAAAAGGCTCACAACTTATAAATCACATTTCATGTGTTACATGTACTAAGATACAAAGTACTTAAATGTACATCAACCTTTGTCATCTAAAGAGTTTGTAATTAGTTAATATCAGAGTTCGTGCAATATCAGATTAACAGAGAATAAAAGCAGGATATTGGCATTTCAGTAATTACATGAGTTGCATATGCAAAATGATACTTTGTCATTGTAAAAGGTTAGCAATGTGGCACAGAATAGCATATATATATATATATATGAGCAATTGCATCGGATTTCCAACAATGTGGTATGTGCGACCAGCAAAGAACCAGACCAGCCTGCGCATACGCGCAGTCTGATCAGAGCCTTTGTTAGTCGTTTGAATATTCTATGAGTGGTAAGCTACTGACTGAACATCATTTGGACTCTCTAAGCTTAACAGGAGACTGCACAGGCTCGTCTGAGTCTACACTTGTCAAAATACCACATTGTTGGAAATCACACTTCATGGCTCAATTATTTGAGTGAGCACCTGGGACTTTGGCAAGGAAGAGATATAGAACACAGGCAGTCACGCGACAGCAAGCGACACTAGGATCTACAACACACAGAAGGATCCAAAGCAAAAAAAAAAATACTTATACACATTATTATAATAGTAACTTGATCTGGCGTACTGTATCACGTCGAGTTGATGAGGTCATATCATCGGATCACCCGAGTACGCCAGATCACGTTACTATTATTAATAATATGTTATATATCTTTTCCAGCAGATGTTAGCCTCGTTTTAAAGGATAGTGATACGGATTCAGAAAAACCTCAGTTTGTTGATCCGGCTTTCTGTATCAGATGGCCAGAAAACAGACGTCATCAACAGTAACGTACATAGAAATGAACGTAATTTAGTGACGTCAGGATGCCGTAAGTCTTTGCTCTGGAACAGGCTTTTTTCAAAACCTACGAATCTTAAATATGCTTTTGCTCACCATTATAGTAATACAAAAATGAACTTTTTGAAGCGTTTTTCAAAGTTTCTAAGTGACATTTAATGACTTCAAACAATAAAAACGATCAAATATGGTTTACTGATACACTAACATCTGCGAGACCCCCTTTCAGGCTTGGGTTTCAACAACACCCTCAGGGTCCAGCAGATGTTAATGCATAGAAAAACATGCTTGATCCCTACAGTGGTTTACAGGTTTCGTAACATTACGTATGTCTATTATAACGTCGCGTAAAATGTAGAAAAATCTTGACGTTTTCAAGCCAAAATGAGATTTTACGTAATTTAAAAGGCATGTGATAAATAGAATCTAACATTCGTGCTCCTGTATAACTAAATTTATCAAACTCGTTGCAAAAAAGAGATAAAATGCTCGACAAGCCTAACATTTTATCTCTTAATTTAATAAAACATGAATACTTATGTAAGATACACAATGAGAGCAGCGAAATCATTATTAAATAAACACCAACAATAACAATATCACCGCCTAACATGTGGAACGGATAGCAACCGATGCCACGGGGACGTAAGACAGAATCTAAGTATATTTGACCTTGCATTTTGACTCCAAGGTAATATCAGTGATCTACAAATAAAACATCTACATAACATGTTTCCCCAATATAAGCCTATATTAAACATGCAACCCCTGGGCGGAGCCTTTTTAGGCCCCATACCAGAGGCATAGTTTGTACAAACATGGTCGAGGTCAACTTAGACTTTTGCAGTCGTTTCATTTAAGTTTTATCCTGATTATACTATTATATTATAGATATATACATTTTCTCTTCTCTAATACCCCAATGAAGGCTAAAACTATAATAAACAGTTTGAAAGAGTTAAAGTGCTATTAGAGAGGATAATTTCTTGTTAGTATGAGGTATTGGCTGAGTAAAGGCACATTTCAACTGTTTGGACTGTTTCCAGTCTAAGGTCAACTAGGTGATTTTACATACCAAATAATAAGGATCAACGTCTTGTGGTTTCAGACAAGATTTTGTACACCTATGTAAAACATGTGACCCCGGGACGGAGCCTTATTTTGCCTTGTGTTTCAGACAAGAAAGTTTTTTGTATGTTTCCCATTATAAGCTTATGATAGTATAAACACCTTTCTACATCTTTAGGAAAACCAAAACCATAGGGAGCAATATTGGATACTGTAAACATCTTTAAACTGTTTTCGATGAAGTGTCGTAAATATGATTGATTTTCGTTTATATCCAGAGGACGTTTTGAATAATAGTAGCCTACAAATGATACATACATTGTACTTAACTACGTCATACGTGACCTATAGAGAACTGGTGAATGTCTTTTTATAGTTCCAACTTTGCTGAGTAATGAGTGGCTTGAAATGAAATGTTATGAAAAGGGCATATGTTTCTGACATGCGCAGCCCCCCGTATAAACAAAAAGACGTGTGCGTAAAATTGTCAATATATATTTTCTAATCCATTTGAAATAACAATCTTGTTTTCAAATCACTAAACTCAACTCAACTCGTTTATTGTGACAAAATGGACAAATTATATAAAAAAAACTCTAATTTATAAAGTCTCATTCATTTTACATTTTCTTGCTTGTTATACTAATCCAAACTAAGATAATCACATACATGTAATGATACTTTATAAATTACTGCCATTGAAAATAAATGAGGCGAGTCATGTTTCTTATGTGTCCACTGGTTCATAATTACTCTGTAATTTATTTACTCTAGATAATTGGCATTAAGCTTACTGTGATCCTATATGGTCCAAAGATCACAAAACGGTTGAGGGTGAATGATTGTTTTATACAGCAATAAGCATCAATAGCATAGATGCACAATCACCTTTTGTTTTTTAATTATCTCCACGCTTTTTTAAAAAAAGCGTAGGGGATATTGCAATCGCCTCCGTCCGTACGTCCGTACGTCCGTCCGTCCGTCACGCTATCTCTCCTAAACCATTGGACGAAATCCAACCAAATTTGGTGTGTGAGTTGCTCACATGAATGGGGTGTGCAACGGCACATTTTTTTGCCCGGTCAAGATGATTACGATACTAGAATGGACACAAAGTAACGTACAACAAAACATAGAACAATGACAGACTCCCACAATGAGATTAACAATTAACAAGAAGTCAACAACAACCGAACCACCGCCTTAGAACGGACAGCAGCCTAAGCTGGGGCGAAAAAGCAAAACACTAAATCTATATACAACAAAAACGAAACAAAGTAGGTTTTACTACAACCATAATACGCTGAATATCTGTTTTTTACGGAATAAAGGGCACAATGGTGTATACATATGTGACAAGCCGTTTTCCTGATGAAAAATATAATGAGAAGGTCACTTTGTTTTTGGCCTTTATCCATGTGTGTTCGTGACCAGGGTAGCGGCACATTTGAGGCATAATGACCCTTCTTCCATGAAGAGACACCTACCACCTTTAAAAAAAAGTCCTAGATTCTGCTGTTGTTGAAGTACAAGAAATGTTCAGCTCGCATGGAGGCCATCTAACTAATGCAATGTATCATCATGGAGAAACACTCTAATCAAATTAACACACAATGATGAAACAAAGAAAAGGGCTCATGACTCACAGATAGTCAGAGCTAAAGAAAACCTCAAGTTGAGCCACGGTGGGTCCAGTTACAGATAAGCATCAGTCACCAACCCACCGATTAAAGTCAATTTCAAAGATTTTTAAAGCAAATTTTAGTGTGTCCTCTCACAAATGAAAGATATAAAATATAGCAGACGGGATTTTTATTCCATCGCCTGGGTCATGCCCCAGGTGTGGGACTAAGGGGTACTATGGGGGTTGGGGGGTCAAAAAACTTTTTTCACCAAATTCAACCAGATTTGGTGTGTGAGTTACTTACATGAATGGCACATGCAACGGCACAATTTTTGGGTTCCCTCCTGGAGCCTTGAGGAGGGGCCAAAAGGTCAAATATCATTAAATCTCGATTACAAAGTCAATTTCAAAGATTTTTAAACTAAACTTTGCGTGTCTTCTCATAAATGAAAGATATGAAACATATGAGACGGCATTTACATTCGGTTCCCTGGGTCATGCATGCCCCAGGGCTTGGAACTTGGGATGCTGGGTGTCAAAAATTTAATTTTCTGAACATGGTCATGTGGCATATATAATTAAAGGGGATGAGCAGTAGACCAGGATACACTGAAAATTTTTACCCTACGATTAAACTGGTTACCTTGGGATGGGGTCAAAGGATCAAGTACCATGAGATATCTTCGAGAGCGTGGGGATTTGCGATTGCGCGCCATCGAATGTGTTCTAGTTTTAGATTGATATTTGTTTGGGATAAAGTTTTATTCAGAAAACGGCGAAGATCCAGATCAGCTATGCGGATCAGAACTCAAACTGCATCTTAGGTAAAAAAATGATCAATTTTGGGAGGGATCAAGTGCATAAATATTCAGCATGATAATTATTGATAACTATTTTGAAAAAAAAAAGTATTGTGTGAATATAACAAATATTATATTGATGACAAGAAAGCTGCATTCATCATTCATGTCTTCATTCAATTTTATCAGCTTGTTTGTTCTTATTTTTCAAAAAAGAAAAATACCAATAATTATTACAAAAATATTGCCATTTTTGAGACAAGAAAACAGAACAGTAGTAGTAGCCTGAGGCTTATCCGTTATCTGCTAGACCAGATTAGGACAGTGGCCTGGCTAATAGCTAAGCTCCGCCCACTCCGCCCACTGACCATCTCATATAAGTAATAATCTCTCTGCCGTGGGGGGGGGGGTACATAATCCCTGCCTTAAAGTGGGTTTCTCCCTACCTGCGATAGCTAGGTCTAAGAATCCTTGCATAGTAATTGTCCTTGACATTCTCAACAAGCATGCACCTTGAACCGGCACCCTTGACCTACATTTGACTCTCCAATGACTTTGTCAGTATATTACATTGACATCAAATGTGATTTTTTTGTCCAATGCAGTCCACGGAGCTCTTATTTGTACATAGATTTAATATCGAAAATAAATCCGCAGACGACAAGACATGCAAATCTCGCAAGCACACAAGGATAGATTAAATGACTTTGTACTTAATGGCACTGAAACCAATATGTCTGGCAGCGCTTACAGAAGCAGAAAAAAACTACTTTACTCTGCTTCTGAACGCTTAATTTGATGTACAGCTAGACGCTCTATGAGAAATCGGAGTACTTGAAAGGAGTGTTTATTGTCTTGGACTGTCTATAGTAGACGTAAAGAACCTCATTAGTATACCGTCTCAAGGACATCCAGTCGACTTTCATTGCCCTTATAAATGCAATGTATTTAAAAAGTGCCATGAACTGCAAATATTACACCAGGCAGCCTTGTCACTTATCTTCTTACGTCTGCTCTATATTGACGGACTTAAAATACGCAACACTAACTTCTCTTTATATCTTTCAAAAAACAGTTGAATGTAAACTCCCTTTGCTTCGATGATGTCATCATGAGTTGGATTCTTTGTACTACTAAACCTGATGACTTTACTACTTCGTATAGATTAAGGTCACAGAAACATTTCTTAAGTAGAGAAGACTTTAAGCCATCAAGCAGATAACCGTCAAATAAGCAAACGTGGTGCATTGCAGACCTACCAAACAATATGAGAGTGATTCCTCGATGACTAGCGTAGTCCATGACACAAATTTGATACTTCTCGTGTTTCTTAATTTGAAAAAGTAGGGAATATTTCACTGATAATATTAGTGCCCATGAAGCAATTGATTACTATCTCAATGCGTTAAATTCATTTTAATTCGACAATTTTTATGTGTTACAAATGAACACTCTTTAGTCCAGGCGCTGATTTCTGTGTGGGCCTTAGTTTTTGACTTGGCACAACTTACCTGCCAGAAAAGGTTTGAGTGCAGGAATGCACGCCTGAGAGCTTCTGCAACACTCCAAGGCACAGATGTACGGCGTACAGTCAAATTGTGGTAGCAGTTTTGCAGTTTCATCTTTGAACGTACCCTACGCTAAATGAGGCTTAGGTAAATAGAGAGGAAACACGCTTGACGTTCACGTCAGTGTATTTCCCTTCAAATGCATGCATTACATGTATGCAATGTCATACGACAGTAAAGCAATATAAAACATTCGTATATATGGTATAGCAGACGCGAAAATGTCCAGCGGAAGGGGTAATTTACCCCCGACTCCCCTGAATATAATGTATCCAAATTCAAAAAGAAATGAATTATTCCCCATTTCTTCATTTATCAAGTAAAATAACATATTTATATTAATCATATTTAAATATTTTCTTATAGTTTGTTTATCATGGTTTACATTTGTTACAAATCAACGAAAGAACATACCACCTGAAATGACAATTCAGGAATGCGTGTATTACACAATTTTCAGTGTACATTCTCTGCTGCAATATACTGTATCTGTGACCTATACTAATGTCTTATATATGGACATGTTGATAGCCTTAAAAATTATTAAGTAAGATGCAGAAAACAGCCAGTATGCGTTTAAATATTACACCACATGATATTACAGTTATATACGTTACTTATTTCCGAATATATTACTATTTAATGCAGTAATATCATTAGACTATGGGTTACCAAAATACCTCCACGAAACGGGGTTTGTAGATTGTAATTTTTTTAAAACCAATTTATATTAGCCACATAATGAAGTACGTTAGCTTTTCAGTGGATAAGGCGTTACCCTGCAATATCCAAATTCACTACGTTACCCTAAAATAATAGGAACTCCTATAGTGTTTATATCAAGATATTTCTCATTCTTACGTTTAGTTGAAAGAAATTGGCTAGCAATATGATTTTTAACCAATTTTGGCACCTGTGATTACAGATATATATGTTATTTTCCGCTTAATAAAACATTTAATAGGGAGCGCAGTGGCTCAGTGGTAGAGTGCTTGACTCGAAACCGAAGGGCCGCGGGTTCGAGTCTCACCGGCGTCACTGCGTTGTGGTCCTTGAGCAAGACACATTTATCCTAGCTTAGTCATGGTTCAATCCAGGAAGACCCGTCCCTGTTTAACTGAAAGATTGTTGATGGGACGTAAAGAATCAAATCAAACAAAACAAACAAAGCAATATTTAATGCAATGACAGCACTATATCATCAGTGTACGCCACCAATATACATACAATTATAGCGTGTCAGCTATTGACTACAATAACTATATTAATATCTATGATTTGGGGACAAAACACTACCCTTTATTTCTAAAATTACCTTTTTTATTTACAATATGGGTTGAAATCGAGAAATGAAATATTAAAGCAGATGTTTATCCATGCCATAGCAAAAAAACTATTTTAACCATAACGGGTTCTGTCCCAAATTTGGCAAAGGGCATGCCTATTCATATGGCTAAACCTGCTTGATATCCAAAGATTACCAAGTTTGATGAAGAAACAATACTATTGATGTGAGTTACATATGCAACAAAAGTATTTAACCCTTATCAGCAAAGCGTTCTTTTGTGAGACATAGACAAATAGTACAGACGAAAATCAGACGCCTCAGACTGCAGTGTCTGATCAGGTTCTCTACTGTTTGCTTACAGGATGTTCTATTAAATTTGAATATGAATGAAAAACAATATCCATCAGCCCTGAAAACGAAAATGGACTGGTCTATTTGATAAAAGTGGTAAGTTTCATTGGACTTAAAAGGGTTAAAGAGATGATGGCATTTATAATACTCTTTGTCTGGTTCTGCAATGTTATAGAGCATTGAAACAGGACAGCAGTTTTTTCCAAGGTTCTTTATGGTCATACATATGAGAGGTCAAGGCTTATCACTTAGAACATCTCTCTTGCAAGGTAAAAATTATATTGTAGCTGTTGCAAATGAATGTACTGAAATATATTATTGGAAATTTTATTTTGCATTAGATTTAGTCTAAATGTGACATTTGTTCATATAATCATTACCGTATTCCGAATGTCAAATGAGGACATAATCATTGATGCGAGAATTGCATCCAATTGATCCTTTGTATTTTCAACTCAAACTAAACAGATGATAAATATTCACGTAAATAAATCAAAGCACTGAGAGAACTGATGGGGACGGTTGCATATAAGTATGTTAGTCTTCAAATAGAAAGGTTGTCAGTTTGATAACTTTTCTACAATCTGTCCGTGTGTAGCAATCTGATCTGTGTCTTTACTATTCAATTTTTAATATTGGTTCGTGTATTTATAGAACTTGGGAATTAAAGACAACAAAAATAATATGAATAATGTAATAGTATTGCAATGGTACACACGGGGACCTTCCCCTGGACGCGGTTCCATTTGGTTTAAATGGCGACATATATTTTCGAACAATGTTAAAAAAGTTAAAAGCAGAGATTGTTTTTTTTTCCAAATCACATTTTAGGTCATAAATATTACATGCTCCAAAAAAACTCAGTCTTTAAATTAGATTGCTCTTCGATGTTGGATATTTATTTAAGGCATTGCTTAAAAATTGCATTTGAACTATTTCATGTTAATGGGCTGAAGGCCTTTATTACAGGATAAAATTATTGATTGATTGATCGATTGATTGATTGATTGATTGATTGATTGATTGATACAGCTAACATGAATTGTAGACTAAAACCTTACAAAAAGGGAAGGACAAAACAAAACAAAAATGGAATAAACAATAAACAGTAAATCAACATCAAAACCACTGACTTAGAACTGGGAGCAATTTAACCCATTTGGAGCCTAATGAAATTGTCATTTTATACGAAATCAGGGTGCCAGTTTAAGAAACGTTTAGCATAACGACCAGCAACAATAATTCTAACAGTAAAATGTCTAAAAGTCAATAAGGCCCAAATTGTCAAAACCCCGATGGACCCCGTATTCCCAAAGTCATTTTATCTATATCATATTGATCTAATGTGAATTGACGGAATGCCATATAGCGAGCATTGCAAACAGTTTTTGCTGAAGACATGTAGCTTATAAGGGACAGAGCTTAGACGTAAAAACAAATATTAGGTGTTATGGTCTGAAATAGCTCAAGAATTTCTCCAGGCTACCTTAGAACCATTAATTGGCAGCCCATTTCATAAAAAGGTCGATAGAAACAGTGTTTTTGATTGCCATTTGTCGCCAGTCGGGCGACAAATGCCAATCGAAAACTGTTCTAACGACTTTTTATCTACGTTCGCCGATAGTATTAACGATTTCGATTGCCGCCTATCCGGTGTGGTACAGCTTGCTACAAGTTGTTCTATATTTATATGAATACACATTTGGTTTGATTTGTTTTTTAATGTAGAAAAATCTCGTAAGTTCGAAGTCCTTTGGACCTCGGACCCAGTATAAAATTTAGTGGGTCTGAGTTTGGACTAGTTGTTTATTTTGAAATAATTACAACTGTCCTACCTTTATTGAGATCCGTTAATCTGATTGTGTCATACATTTATTGAGATCCGTTAATCTGATTGGTCAAGAACGGTCATCTGATCGCATTGACCTGTATTTCATTTTTCAATGGACTCCGATCCGTATTCATGAGGGGCGGCGACATTCACAGCAGAACTTCTCAATGCTTCTTTGAAGAGAAATTGACAACACTTTCATTTACACTTACGTGGAAAAGCAAAGATCAACTTACGTGGTCACCTGCTGGGAAAGGGCTGACCTCTTGGCTCTCGTTTGTGGTGTCTTCTGTGAGCTTGTCACTTTCCCATTGGTATCCTGGGTCAGGTGTGGTACTTGATTGTATCGATTCCTGATCTTTGCACCATTACTTACTTTTACATACGACGCTTTGATTAACAGTATTCATGCTGATCATCTGTCTAAAGCGATCTCGCCGCCTCTTGTTCCTTAACGTTGTGACGTCTACATACACGCCATAGAGCACGTCATCGTCTAAATGCGCGAAACGTTATTAACTGGAAACGTAATTTTAAGGAAAACATAATTAAAAAATACTTAAGAGAAAAAATAAGGAAAGAAGTTGCAATGATAAGAATTGAAAGTTATTTTTCTGTGTTTCACTGAGGTATGAAATGTCGCTAAAATTACATCTAATTTTAGCATGAAAACCTTCGGCTGTCAGGCAAATTAGATGTAAATTTGCCAACATTTCATACCTCAGTGAAACACAGAAAAATAACTTTTAATTCTTAATTATCAGCAGTTTGAAGTACAGGAGATAGACATAAAAATATAATCCCCCCCAAAAAAATTGTCAGTTTATTTCTATCAAACTTAAGTTTTGGGCGAATAAAAACGCCTGAATGTGACGTTTCTTTTACTTACCCAAAACGTATGTAATTATAGTAAGCGAATATTTCGAAAAATTGAAGTTTGAATTTTTGAGGTTGAACAGTAAAAATATATACGAATGAAACAAAACGTTCCCTTTTGCAAATGTTCTATTCATGGTTTAAGCTATTTAGAATAAATTAACAGTTTTGTTTTATTTTTTAATAATTATTCATGAAGAGAAGGCTATATATCAAGGGCTGTATAAACGAAATCGAATATGTACACGTGTTGCTACAATAATTCACGAATAGAGATCAGAAGGCAAACTTTATAAAGAGAAAGATGAATATGTCGGCATTTGAAAACAGGAAAATACAGTTTTTTATATTAGTAATTGCTATAGGAGTTTTTATCGCTTACACCACATTAGTGAAGCAAGGATATCAGCTACATATACTTCCTGTTAAAGCAGGTAAATAGAGAGCACAATAATACGGATCAGTGATCATTGACATCATCAAGAGGATGGCAATTATAATTGGCTAAGATTGCATTCCTGAACGGTAGCACCGGCTTAGTGGAGTAGCATGAGATAGCCCTTTCTGTGAAAATCATCTGAATACATTGTCTCGTGGTATCACAACTGTAAAATGACACCCCAGCTCATCGCCATCTCCGCGAGCGTATATGGCGATGAGATGGGTGTGTCACACTTTCCTTTGAGATAGCATTCAAATGGCTTCTGTACTTTCATACTTTAGTAGAATGCTGAAAGATGGCAAGCTGTTTTGAAAAGCCTATACTTGTGTTTTATAGGATTGGGAAAATTTATAGTCTTTGGTTTTTGAAATTCAAATATGCATTAAATAAGGAAAATGATTGAAAGGGTGAAATTGGTCTCAAATGAAAGTTTGTCTTATCTACATTTATCATCTGATATGACGTTACTGTTATTCAGTGGATAACTTCATGTCATACATGTGTGGATCCGGAGGAGGGGAAAGGGGGTCCGGACCTCCCTGGAAAATCACGTTATATGGGTTTCTATAGAAATAAGCATTTGGACTCCCCCCTACCCCTGGAAAAAGTTGCCCCCCCCCCCCCCCCTGGAAAATGTAGGACCCCCTCTGAAACCTTTGAAAAGTATAGTTTTCTTTGAAATAACCATTGGAAACCCTCTATAAACTGTAAAATAAGTTGAGGACTAAAAAAACGTTGTCACGACTGGTTTTCGACAGCCAGGCCTGGACCCCCCCCCCTGGCAAAAATTCTTGGATCCGCGCATGTCATTAATAATGTTATCACCACGCGTTACATAACACTTTCGGCGGGATCAAGTAACGTCATAACGACGTCCGTTACAACGGGAAATAAACAAAGTTACTTTGAAGGCGATAAAACCGCATTTTACATGTAAGTGTCATATGATGAACAGAATCTTACACTCGTGATCACTTCAATTCAAATTTATTAAACTCGCCAAAGGCTCGTTTAATAAACTTCATATGAAATGATCACTCGTGTATAAAAGATCCTCTATGAATTTTCAATACTTCGAAAAAGCGTAGCTTCATATTGTAAAGTGGGCAGATAACTCTATACCATGCATGCCAGAAAGTTACCAAGATGAAATCGACACTTATTAAACCCCAAATGTCAATTTTAAGGAGACACATACTTTAAAAAAAATCATTGAGGTCGTCTTGACGTTAAGGACGACACGTTATGTAATTCAACCCTCCGATATCGTTAACATAAACTTTTTCACATTGATTTAAGGTGGCTGGTTTGTGCCATTTCGTTATTTCGTTGTTTCGTCTTTTCGCCTGGCGTTATTGTGTGGCCAAAAGCAGAAAAAAAACGAGGAAATAACAAAAAAAAAGCGAAATAATGCCAGGCGAAGAGACGAAATAACGATATCCGCCATGCGAAAGACGGCATACAAGCGCGAAAAGACGAAAAAACGCCATGCAAAATAACGCCATTTATAACTCTTATTTTCGTCTTTTCGCCTGGCGTCTTTTCGTTATTTCGTCTTTTCCCCTAGCGGTATTTTGTCTTTTCGTTTTTTTCGCGTGGCGTTTTTTTTGTTATTTTGTCCTTCCGCTTGACGTTTTTTTTTTCGTTATTTCGTCTTTCGAGTGGCGTCTTTTCGTTCTTTCATCTTTTCACCTGGCGTTATTTCATCGTTTCGCCCGGCGATTTTTTCGTTATTTACTCTTTTTGCTTGGCGTTTTTTTCGTAATTTTGTCTTTTCGAATGGCGTTTTTTCGTTATTTCGTCCTTTTGCCTGGCGTTACTACGTCTTTTCACGTGTTTTTTCCATTATTTTGTCTTTTCACGTGACATCTTCTCGTTATTTCGTCTTTTTGTCTGGCGTTATTACGTCATTTCACGTGGCATTTTTTCGTTATTTCGTCTTTTCGCTTGGTGTTTTTTCGTCTTTTCGCCTGGCGTCTTTTCGTTATTTCGTCTTCTCGCCTGGCGTTACTTCATCTTTTTGCGGCGCATTTTTTTCGTCATTTTGATGCGCCATAACGCCAGGCAAAATGACGAAAAAAGCCACGTAAAAAAGCCGAAAAAACGGCAGGCTAAAAGATAAAATAACGAAAAGACGCTATGTGAAAAGACGAAATAACTAAAAGGGGCCAGGCGAAAAGACGAAATAACGAAAAGACGCTAAACGAAATTTAACCCTTAAAGCGCCTGCAAAATATACTTGCCAAAGCTGTTTGATGCATATATTTGCTAAAATTATTTACTAATTAAGTGTAGAGGCAAACAGTGTGGACCCAAATCAGACTGTTCCCATAGGAGCATTCTAATCGGGTTCTACACAGTTTTTTTTAAAGAGGTATCTCAAACATTTCAGCAAAGGACAAAAGCAGACGATTTTGTTGTTATTGGCGCTTTAAAACTCATTTGCCTCAATCTTATTTTGCATGTCTGGCAATTTTTTATACAATGCAGGAAGACGAGAAGAGCGCCACCTATAATTTGCAGCAGACGACAATTTCAAATTGTGCCACTTTTTCAAAATAACCAATAAGGCATGCTATTTCATGAGAATCGTCTTCTGGCAGACGATTCTCATGTAATATCATACCTTATTTTTTTCGAAAATTGGGAAAGATGTCTCGAAATTTGTTGTCTGCTGCAGTTGTGATTGGAGCTTTAAGGGTTACATGTAATGTGAGCGTGCTTGTCCATGCGGCAAAATCTTCATCAACTGACTCCCGGTACTCACTACAACTGGAAAGGTCATTCAGAAACAAAAGAATTTCTAGCGATAAGGCGGACCATTTCCCTAAAAGAGACGTTCTTTTTATTTTGTTGAAATAACGACTGGAGACACAAGGCACATTCAACAAATACATACAGACCGTCTTTGCCGTCTTTGCACCCTTGGCGCCCCGCCCCCAAGAACGTATACTTTAAATGGGGTTTCCTTAATGCATGTAATAACTCTACTTCGTTTTGAATGAGAATTTATTTTGATCATCAACTGTGCTTGTTATTCAGGGACATATGAGGGAAATAGACCGTTAAACTAGGATAAACAAACGTCCTATCACGATAGAGTAAATGTATTTATACAGTTGATGTACAATAAAACGACCATCTTGCAAAGAGGTCTATTTTGTCAGATGTTTGATGCCTTCTTTCGCTTATACAACCCCCCCCCCCTAGACACAAGACGCCCTTTACATATGTTGTATATTTATATAGTGACCTGTAATTGTCCAAAGGGCATCGTATTTGGGTCTAGGGGGGGGGAAGCATCTAAAATCAAACTGAAAGACGCCAGTTTCATCTTTTTAATGAAAAACGTCACCATTTTAAGTATATTTCGTACGCATGCGCAGAAGGAATACCGCAAAGCTTAGAAAATGAAGGGCACGTATATCCATAATATTTTAGCAGTTTAACTTTTTTAAAACCTGCTCCGGATTTACTTAACGTCTCATCTAAAGGGCACCGAGTATAAAGACGTAAAATGAGGGGTGGGTGTAGAAGGCATAAGTTTTCACGGCTTTATAAATGATAAATCGCGTTGAAACATATTTTTATGCTTACTATGAATATTTTACTACCGAAATAGACCAATTTTAAAAACATTTGAGCAATTTGAAAATTTTGTTTTTTATAATCATGTCAACTAAGGAAAATATACGTCTTATCGCTAGAGCTTCTTTATTGAAACATAAATTCAATGTACATGGCATCTTACGATAAGGTATTCCCACTTTAAACATAATTATAACTGCCGCTTTAAATGTAACTGAAGCCTTGCAAGGTTAATGAGGGGGAAAGAGAATCCAAAAACACTAAAAGCGGGCTTGCGACCCGCATGCAAAACGCCATTTAAATGAGGTTTCGCTAGCGGGCTGATGATGGCCCAGCATTGAATGCTGGTATGGTAGATTTGTGATTTTTCAAAGGATCCGTACCAGCATTGCTAAGAAACACTATAGCTTTGTGATTTTTCAGAGAGGGCATACGGAACTCTATCCCCCACACTGGATCCTGGCGGCCATTTGATTTTTGAAGGACCAGAATAAGTCCAACAATCATACTTTCAAAACATGCGGATATAATGAACGTTGTTACATGTACCTTTATACGATGAGGAGAAAAACTGTGAAATTGTATTTACTCTTTTGAATGTTCAGGGTTTAATTGGTAGACGGTACAATCAGCTCAAGAGTGAAGAAATAAAACGGGTATTTTCCCCGCAGCGATATTGTATTGTTTACTGAAGTTTGGTCCAACGATTGCTTTGATTATCACGTTGATGGTTTTAATTATTACATTTTGCATAGAATAAATAAACATATACGTGCACAGAGGGACAGCGGGGGTATTGTTTGTCAAAATTGACCCGAGACATATGAATATTCAATGACCTTTTACTCAGTCTTCGTGAATCTTCGTAAAAAGTGCGCTTTAGATTGTTGTACAATTCCTAATCTGAATGAAATTAATCAAAATTTCCCGATAGCCTAGTGGATAGTCGAGTGTTTTAGCACTCAAAAGATGTGGGTTCGAGTCCAGTAGCATTTTAAGTATTTTCCATTTGCTAGGTTCTTTGTCTTTATCATTCTTGATTTTGTGCACAACTGGAAACACTCATTTGAATTTGGCATGCGTTTATGTAACAAATAGATACGTAGCACCGTGAATAATTTCAATAAGCCTACACGTGATTAACTCTTTGCACACTGAATATTTTTAGACTTGTTTTTATCATCTGTTGACCTTTAATCAAAATTTAACATTTTCAAAAATTCTTACAGGAACACTGTCAGAGTGTCAAATGATCTGTATCCAGGTCAGAACCGACTGGTTGGTACAGTTGGTACTGAACTGGGTCCAAACTATTTGCAAATGTTATCAGCTGACAAGAAAAGAGTGAGGAACTTAGGAACGTAGGGAATAATGAATACAAAAGCGGCTAAATACAAATGAAATATGTAAAGCTCATACTGATGTAAAATATAAGACCAATATTTAAAATGCTTAAAAAGGAAAGCATTTTGACAATTATATAAAAACGGTTCCTTCCAAGTTTCGATCCAGGTATGCTTGATTTGTAAGTGGACTAGTGGACTAGTACAAATAAGGATTGACTAACGACTAAGACTTAAGTTTATGACTAAGTAATGGTGGCGGATTCAACTTTTACTTAACAGCATTTTGAAACACAACAAATTTGCTGATCTCCAGCTACAGCAGGTATAAAAATAAAACCCGAAGCCTCAGTATCATTAGTTTGGTGTATTTCTTAAATATTTTCATGATTATTTGTTATTTTGATTGAAACAAATGTTAATGGAAACTAGATTCGCCTCGCTTAGAAAATTATTCATGCGCATACAATGACGCATATTCACTGTTATGGATAGTTGTACTCGTCAAAAGTTACAAATACGTTCAAAATACTATAACAAAGTAAGAGACAATCGTTTCAATAGACTCCTTGGCCTAGTGGTTAGAACAACTGACTCGTATGCGTGTGGTCGATGGTTCGATTCCTACCCTAACATTATTTTTTTTCAAGTATTTTTTCGTTTGTTTTTGGAGCTTTACGTCTATGTGAACAAATACTCAGTAATGTCGGGACGATAGTGACTCTGCCGGCGGTGAGCCTCGAGTCCCTTCGATCCCCAGTCTAACACTCAAGCGGCCTTTTTTCTTCTTTCACTGGAACTGTAGAATGTCCCCATGTAGTCCCAAAATAATGTTTTATATGATTCACATAATAACCTTTTATAGTTTTATACACTATGGGATGTCGAAAAGAACTTTTTTTACAATACACTGGTGGGACCGCTGGTGCAATTTTAAATGTTCTTGACTGCGAATCCAGAGACCCGGTTTTGGTACAAATTCGTTTTAAAAATTTTTTTATGGTCATCCTTTCCCGACCGCTGTCTCAATCAGAGCAGCTATCAGTTTCTTGCGAAAGAGTGGGCACTCAATATTGATTAACTACTTAGGCGGCTACCTGGAACAGTGTAGATCGGTAAATCCATTTATCAGTACTAGCGTCTTCAATCTGTTTAAACTGACGGATCGATCTGTATTTATAGGGAGTTTTGTGTTGTTAGATGTAACGCCAATATTATATATCCTTTACAGAAATTGTTGTAACATATAAGCAAACAGTGTAGACCCTTATTAGACATTTTTCATTCACCTTCTGCCTTGTGTCTACGTTGGATCTGCACTGTTTGACAAATTCTTTTATATGGGTGCTAGGCTTTATTGGGCTAACTGACTGTGTTCAAATAATGTTGAAATGTATTTTTGTCTGCGCTGAAGGTTTACGCATCAGTCAACAATCTATCCGTCATACATGAGGATGTTTCATGAATTTCTGGATGGAACCAGTTCTAAGCAGAGCATATTGGCCCCGGTGAGCCTCGAACTAGTGACCCTTCAGATACTGCTCTTGGTTATATTGGCGATCTGCAGTTTAAACTATTTAATTTACTTCTAGGGAAATATATACCACCACCTGACTAGGCCAAAACAAAGAGGGTAGTGTATTGGAGCTTCAACCCGCAAACGTCTTCGCATTAACATCTTCAGCCAAAAACCCCAAATCAACGGTCCAAATAAGCATTCGGGTGGCGACATCAATATGGGCGGGACCCCACTGGATTGCCAGGCTGTTATAAAGGCAATATAAATAAGGTTAGAGAAGTCTGTTTCTGTATTTCCTGAAGCTCTGAACAGCTTAGAGACCATTACATTAACATAGTTCTGGTTGTACATGAGCTCACATTCCCATCTCAGAGCAGTCTTCCCCCGAACCTCCACACCTTTCATAACTGCGTCCGTCAGACAGGGAGTCAAAACAGTCTCTGCATACCCGAAACCTGGGCCAAAATAGTGCCTTGTATACAGAAGCTCTAGTCTCCATTGGAATAGTCAAGTTTAAACGAAGGAAACCCAGTGCACGCACGAACACTAACACACACGCTGTTTGTTGGTATGTGGGGATTGAGAACCCAGACTTAGAATGACCTTAGCATTCGCTGAGAGTTATCGAATTATCGATTATAGAAGTTGAATCTTTGCCTTCCTTTCAACTACGGTTATCCGGCTTCTTCAGTTTGTCAGATGAGACTTAAAGCCATGGCTAATATATCTAACTTCTGAATAATTATATTTCTATGCAATCATTATGCATGGTATTTCACATATGAAACTTTATTCCGAGTTATTGGAACTCTCTGCCGCCACCCTAGGAGAAAAGTAACTGTGATAGTCGAGTTGTGTGCTGGCTTGTCACTCACAGTCGAGTCGCACTTCTGTCAACATTCTACTTTTGGTAAACACACCATCTAACTGGTGATCCATGAAAGAATTTTGTTTTGCTTAAATAAAACTGCATTCCGACTATTCGATCGCAAAACTGCATTCTACGATGATCATGATTTACCACCGAAAGCCGTTGGTTTGGGTAATCAGAGCGTTCGTGATCGCAGCCTTATTGGTAGAACTGTAATAATTATAACAGAAAGGACAGGGTCTTCTTGAGTTTCTTAATTTTGTATTAACCCAGAAGCCTTATGAGTAAGTTTGCCTCTCTATCCTATATCGGTTTGAGGAAGTCGATGTTTTCCATTACAAAGAGACTCCGCTGAAGAAACAAACCAATGGGACATATCATAAACCTGGGTACATGTTTGTCTATGGGTAGCTTTCTTTAAAGGCTCCGATAGACTGAAACATGTTGCTTATTACGGGGTGCATCATATTGTGATTTCGTGGTCAACCTTTTGCTTTTTTTCATATTAAATTTGAATGAGTAGGTGTTGTCATATATATTACCAAATGCACGATGTGGAGACTGTTATGTTACATTGCTAGTATCTTGGAATCTCGACTGAAATATGTGTGATGCTCTGAAAACTTCAAAATGTAGTTTTCTGGGCGTCTAATAGTTCAGACATACATTGCTACATTTGTATACTTTTTACCTGTATAACAAAGACCAAATAGTCGATAAATCATTCACTAGGAAATATGTGACAAGACCTATCCAAACAAATTTAATTTTATTTAAATTTGATAAAACGAAAACAGTTGACTCCTAACACACAAACGTTGCACCCGGTGTTACATCATGAGTTGTTCTATCAGGAACGGACAAATGGTTTTGGAGCGGCAGATTTTCCTCGATACTCAGAGCATACTCTTTACTGCAACACGTTTTACATTACCTAACATAACATACGAAAGTTAGTCTCTAGCTCTCATTGGGGAGGTAAACTTAGGGTGCCTATCCATCAACTTTTAGTCGAAGGTCGATCGAACGATTGACCTTTCATTAACAGTTGGTCAATCATGCAGTCGCTCGAACTAAAAGTGGAAAGAGTACACTATCCTTTAATAATAGCTGTTCGTTTAAATCCCTACAGATATCAGTTCGGATATAAAGCGGTCTAAATATTATCCTTCACGAGGCTCGAACCCGTTACCACAAGCCTATGAGTCATGTTTGCTCGGCAATACATACTATAAAGGTTGTAGCACGTAGCTGCTTTGGTACAATTAGATTCACAGTGTACACTTTTATACACAGTGAGTTTGGTTTTTAGTCGTTAGTCGATAGTCGTTAGTTTCATCCTTATTTGTACTAGTCTAGTACAAATAAGGATTGACTAACGACTAAGACTTAAGTTTATGACTAAGTAATGGTGGCGGATTCAACTTTTACTTAACAGCATTTTGAAACACAACAAATTTGCTGATCTCCAGCTACAGCAGGTATAAAAATAAAACCCGAAGCCTCAGTATCATTAGTTTGGTGTATTTCTTAAATATTTTCATGATTACTTGTTATTTTGATTGAAACAAATGTTAATGGAAACTAGATTCGCCTCGCTTAGAAAATTATTCATGCGCATACAATGACGCATATTCACTGTTATGGATAGTTGTACTCGTCAAAAGTTACAAATACGTTCAAAATACTATAACAAAGTAAGAGACAATCGTTTCAATAGACTCCTTGGCCTAGTGGTTAGAACAACTGACTCGTATGCGTGTGGTCGATGGTTCGATTCCTACCCTAACATTATTTTTTTTCAAGTATTTTTTCGTTTGTTTTTGGAGCTTTACGTCTATGTGAACAAATACTCAGTAATGTCGGGACGATAGTGACTCTGCCGGCGGTGAGCCTCGAGTCCCTTCGATCCCCAGTCTAACACTCAAGCGGCCTTTTTTCTTCTTTCACTGGAACTGTAGAATGTCCCCATGTAGTCCCAAAATAATGTTTTATATGATTCACATAATAACCTTTTATAGTTTTATACACTATGGGATGTCGAAAAGAACTTTTTTTACAATACACTGGTGGGACCGCTGGTGCAATTTTAAATGTTCTTGACTGCGAATCCAGAGACCCGGTTTTGGTACAAATTCGTTTTAAAAAATTTTTTATGGTCATCCTTTCCCGACCGCTGTCTCAATCAGAGCAGCTATCAGTTTCTTGCGAAAGAGTGGGCACTCAATATTGATTAACTACTTAGGCGGCTACCTGGAACAGTGTAGATCGGTAAATCCATTTATCAGTACTAGCGTCTTCAATCTGTTTAAACTGACGGATCGATCTGTATTTATAGGGAGTTTTGTGTTGTTAGATGTAACGCCAATATTATATATCCTTTACAGAAATTGTTGTAACATATAAGCAAACAGTGTAGACCCTTATTAGACATTTTTCATTCACCTTCTGCCTTGTGTCTACGTTGGATCTGCACTGTTTGACAAATTCTTTTATATGGGTGCTAGGCTTTATTGGGCTAACTGACTGTGTTCAAATAATGTTGAAATGTATTTTTGTCTGCGCTGAAGGTTTACGCATCAGTCAACAATCTATCCGTCATACATGAGGATGTTTCATGAATTTCTGGATGGAACCAGTTCTAAGCAGAGCATATTGGCCCCGGTGAGCCTCGAACTAGTGACCCTTCAGATACTGCTCTTGGTTATATTGGCGATCTGCAGTTTAAACTATTTAATTTACTTCTAGGGAAATATATACCACCACCTGACTAGGCCAAAACAAAGAGGGTAGTGTATTGGAGCTTCAACCCGCAAACGTCTTCGCATTAACATCTTCAGCCAAAAACCCCAAATCAACGGTCCAAATAAGCATTCGGGTGGCGACATCAATATGGGCGGGACCCCACTGGATTGCCAGGCTGTTATAAAGGCAATATAAATAAGGTTAGAGAAGTCTGTTTCTGTATTTCCTGAAGCTCTGAACAGCTTAGAGACCATTACATTAACATAGTTCTGGTTGTACATGAGCTCACATTCCCATCTCAGAGCAGTCTTCCCCCGAACCTCCACACCTTTCATAACTGCGTCCGTCAGACAGGGAGTCAAAACAGTCTCTGCATACCCGAAACCTGGGCCAAAATAGTGCCTTGTATACAGAAGCTCTAGTCTCCATTGGAATAGTCAAGTTTAAACGAAGGAAACCCAGTGCACGCACGAACACTAACACACACGCTGTTTGTTGGTATGTGGGGATTGAGAACCCAGACTTAGAATGACCTTAGCATTCGCTGAGAGTTATCGAATTATCGATTATAGAAGTTGAATCTTTGCCTTCCTTTCAACTACGGTTATCCGGCTTCTTCAGTTTGTCAGATGAGACTTAAAGCCATGGCTAATATATCTAACTTCTGAATAATTATATTTCTATGCAATCATTATGCATGGTATTTCACATATGAAACTTTATTCCGAGTTATTGGAACTCTCTGCCGCCACCCTAGGAGAAAAGTAACTGTGATAGTCGAGTTGTGTGCTGGCTTGTCACTCACAGTCGAGTCGCACTTCTGTCAACATTCTACTTTTGGTAAACACACCATCTAACTGGTGATCCATGAAAGAATTTTGTTTTGCTTAAATAAAACTGCATTCCGACTATTCGATCGCAAAACTGCATTCTACGATGATCATGATTTACCACCGAAAGCCGTTGGTTTGGGTAATCAGAGCGTTCGTGATCGCAGCCTTATTGGTAGAACTGTAATAATTATAACAGAAAGGACAGGGTCTTCTTGAGTTTCTTAATTTTGTATTAACCCAGAAGCCTTATGAGTAAGTTTGCCTCTCTATCCTATATCGGTTTGAGGAAGTCGATGTTTTCCATTACAAAGAGACTCCGCTGAAGAAACAAACCAATGGGACATATCATAAACCTGGGTACATGTTTGTCTATGGGTAGCTTTCTTTAAAGGCTCCGATAGACTGAAACATGTTGCTTATTACGGGGTGCATCATATTGTGATTTCGTGGTCAACCTTTTGCTTTTTTTCATATTAAATTTGAATGAGTAGGTGTTGTCATATATATTACCAAATGCACGATGTGGAGACTGTTATGTTACATTGCTAGTATCTTGGAATCTCGACTGAAATATGTGTGATGCTCTGAAAACTTCAAAATGTAGTTTTCTGGGCGTCTAATAGTTCAGACATACATTGCTACATTTGTATACTTTTTACCTGTATAACAAAGACCAAATAGTCGATAAATCATTCACTAGGAAATATGTGACAAGACCTATCCAAACAAATTTAATTTTATTTAAATTTGATAAAACGAAAACAGTTGACTCCTAACACACAAACGTTGCACCCGGTGTTACATCATGAGTTGTTCTATCAGGAACGGACAAATGGTTTTGGAGCGGCAGATTTTCCTCGATACTCAGAGCATACTCTTTACTGCAACACGTTTTACATTACCTAACATAACATACGAAAGTTAGTCTCTAGCTCTCATTGGGGAGGTAAACTTAGGGTGCCTATCCATCAACTTTTAGTCGAAGGTCGATCGAACGATTGACCTTTCATTAACAGTTGGTCAATCATGCAGTCGCTCGAACTAAAAGTGGAAAGAGTACACTATCCTTTAATAATAGCTGTTCGTTTAAATCCCTACAGATATCAGTTCGGATATAAAGCGGTCTAAATATTATCCTTCACGAGGCTCGAACCCGTTACCACAAGCCTATGAGTCATGTTTGCTCGGCAATACATACTATAAAGGTTGTAGCACGTAGCTGCTTTGGTACAATTAGATTCACAGTGTACACTATTATACACAGTGAGTTTGGTTTTTAGTCGTTAGTCGATAGTCGTTAGTTTCATCCTTATTTGTACTAGTCTAGTAGTCAACTAACCACTAGAATATCATACCATTTGCATTACAAAATTGACATTATATTCATATTCTCTGTAAAAGCGTGACCAAGGTCGGAGTACTCCACGAAAAGCACCAATATCACGAAGATTTTGGCGAAAATTAATTAGTCTAAGGTCAATTTTGGCAGACTATATTATTATATACATTGCTGATAAACTACAGACAAATGCTGATGATATTTTATTAAAAACGGTTGAGGACAGCATAATATGGTTAAAACTCAAAGGGTCATATTTTGGTTTAAAAAACGATTTATTTCTGTGTTTATGCTACAATATACCTTCGGGTAGCAGTCGAGAAGTATTTTCAGAGAGCAACGTGTTTGATTTGATTCTTGATGACATGTCACTTTTTGAGAATAAATATGAACAGTGCAATTTCTTAATTACGGGCGACCTAAATGCTTGAGTTGGAACTCGACCTGATTTTGTAGAACATGAATTTTTACACAAACTCGACATGCTACCCGACGATTATGTTGAAGACACATTTTTGAACAGAGTTTCACAAGATAAAGTCGTAAATGAGCATGGAAATTATTTATTAAACTTTTGTAAAGCCTCAGGATTGAAAATAATGCATGGCAGAATTGGGAACGATGGAGGTATTGGTAAATTTACTTGTGTAACAGAAAACGGCTGTAGTGTTGCCGATTATGTACTGTGTAGACCTGAGCTGATGTATTTTTTCAATTCTTTTGTAGTATTAGAACCCAATATATTCAGTGATCACTGTGCAATTATTTTCTCCTTTGGTAAGTTGAAACACATTGATGATGTGGCTGATGATGATACCTCTCAGCATATAGAGTATACATATAAATGGAATGTTGATGGGAAAGAGGAATTTATACAATTTTTGAGGTCGGATGTTATCCAAGATAGGTTGAATAGTATAACAAATGAATTGCAATCAAATGAGTCTCAGACTGATATTGATTCCAATTTAAGTACCTTTTATGAAATTATTGACGATGCTTGTTCGCCTACGCTTAAAAATATATAGATACGTCACAATATTCCAATAATTATAATACGAGGGATGATCCTAAAGTTTTGATCCTGGCGTGATATCTCTGTAGCCAGCAATGCAGCATGCCTGAAAATTGTACCAAATAATGAGATATTCTTTTTCTATAAACAGCTCTGACAAGTTTTACATGTATGTAACTTGAAGGAGTGGCCAAAATTCTACCCCGAAACAGCCATACCCTCAATGCACTGAGCTATCAAGCAGACTGTGCACATAAAACGCCTCACAATTTAGACAAAAGCAGTCTCAGCTATTTGTGTTAATGTCTGCTTAATGTTTATCCGTAAGCAAATATGTTCTGCACACATGGCGAACTTTCTATATGAATTGGGTTTCCTAGGCCCTTGAATGTACGGCTATGCAACAGTCAGCTTTAATCAAATTTTGGACCACTTGAAGTTTTGACCGGCCCATACTGTCGTAACAACAGTTGTATTAAAGCTAAAACAATTTTTATGCAAACGAAGATGAGCTGACTTTTGTCTGAGGCAATTATGAATAGTCGGTATCGCCAGAGAGTGATATTAACCCACATAAGAATATCAAAACGAGTCCATAAATTATGTCAATATTCAGAGGCACACAAATTTGCATGTGTATATTTAAAAATTAAACACAATCAATTGTCCAAAGGTGCGCTATATCGTAAAATGATGCAATATGGGATTAAACCGAGCACAACGCATCCATCTGAAACCAATAACAATTTTGAAAATTGTTATCTAAAATCAATCATTTTTTGGTAAAAAATAAAACTTTTTACAATATTCCAATAAAGATTAAGATTTTTTGTTATCAAAATAATTTTGGCATTAAATATTAGGTTTGGCATGTTTTTAGTCCAAATTGATCGACAAAAATAGAATATTTTCGGAAATGAAAACTCCGCAATGAGTTCAAAATTACGTAGTTGTCAATTTCAATGACGTCATAAGAATTCGGCATTGTGCTTTAAATATTGAATCAAAACAACCTGTCGCCATTCTAACATTTGAATGGACATCATTAGTAAGAAAAGGTAAAAATGCAAAGCAGTTTTATTTTGTAGTATTAAAGATGCCAGGCTTGAAAGATTGAGTTTCAAATATCATTATAATTCTATAACTTGAAAACAGGCCAGTGGTATGGAGTGGACCATATATAATGTGTTATATTTGTTAAACGAAACATTACAGCGAGAAAATATTAGCATCATTATAAAGGTAAAAACTTGTTCTTTTGAATAGTGCATAATAAGCCTCTCAAAAATATCTCCGGAGAAAGCTACAAGGTAACGATCAGAACTTTAGGATCATCCCTCGTACACATACAGATACAAAGTCACAAAATAGATGGTTTGATTCGGAATGCATAGCCCGGCAGGAGCAATTTTATAATTTTCTACATGAATTTAGACGCGAAAAATCAGAATACAATAGGAAAAATATGGTAAAGAGCAGAAGCGCTTATAAGCAATTAATTCGAAGAAAACGGTATCAATATGATAAGAAACAAACACAAAAACTTGAGAATGCGCGTTTTAAAAATGCCAAGGAGTATTGGAAAGTATTAAAGGTGTCGTCAAATAATAAACGAAGTAGTTTACATGTTACACATTTTGAAGAGTATTTTAGAGCAATAAACAATCCGGACTCACATTTTTTTCGGCCTGATGATGACATTTTGGAATTTAATGAACGCTATTGAATGGAGAGCTGCAAGTAATGTTTGATGAACCTAATTTTGAAATTTCGTATATGGAGATTTTCAAGGCTTGCAGAGAACTGTCAATCAATAAGTCTGGTGGGCCTGATTTTGTGCTAAATGAATTTTTCAAATATAGTATTAACGAAATGGTATTTTATTTGTGCAATTTGTTCAATACCTTCTTTGAAAAAGGATATTTTCCAACAAAATGGACGGAAGGTTTTATTGTGCTTTTACATAAAAAGGGAGATATTAACAAAGTTGAAAATTATAGGGGCATTACTTTATTAAGCACCCTGGGCAAATAATTCTCTCGCATCTTAAATAATCGATTTACTGATTGGGCTGAGGAATATCACATTTATGTGGAGGCACAGGCAGGGTTTAGAAAGAATATGGGTACTATTGACAATATATTTGTATTGCATGGTGTTTTCAATCATATTTTAAATGAAAATAAGAAATTATATGTTGCTTTTATTGATTATACTAAGGATTTTGACTATGTTGTTAGGGAAAATATATGGTATAAACGTTTGAACTATGGAGTTAGAGGCAAAATAATTGATGTAATAAGATCTATGTATGAGAATATCAAATCCAAGGTGAAGTATGAAAATAGGTTAAGTAACGATTTTACACGTTTGTTAGGGGTGCGTCAAGGGGAATGTCTTTCACCATTTTTATTTTCAATGTATGTTAATGACTTAGAAGAGAAACTTGCAGGGGATGGTTTTAAAGGTGTTGAAGTTGGAATGTTGAAACTCCTCTTGCTTTTATATGCTGATGATATTGTAATTTTTTCAGAAACTGCAAAAGGCTTACAAAAAGGTTTACATATTTTAAAAGACTATTGTGACAAATGGAAACTGATTATCAATACAAGTAAGACAAAAATAATCGTTTTCAGAAAGGGGGTACGCTTCAAAGAAATTTAAAATTTGAATATAAAGGTGAAAATATCGAAATTGTCAAAAAATTTACTTACTTAGGTGTTGTTTTTACGACTGGTGGCTCCTTTATGGACAAGCATGAAACTCTGTCTGGCCAAGCTTTAAAGGCTATATTCAAACTGAAGTCATATGTTAACAAGTTTACAGATTTTTCAGTTTCAAATATGTTGGGGTTGTTTGATAAACTTATTTTGCCAATATTGACGTATGGTAGCGAGGTATCAGGGTTTTCCAAAGCTGACAACATTGAACGCATGCACTTGCAATTTTGTAAACACCTACTAGGGGTAAAAATACAAACACAAAACAATTTTGTTTACGGAGAACTTGGAAGAGTCCCATTGAGAAACCACAGGTTAGTATCAGTTATTCGTTATTGGTTCAAAGTGATACAGTGTGATGATGCAAAATATACTAAGCTTACATACAATATGATGCTAAACGACTTACAAAATTTTCCTGCCAAATCATCTTGGGCCAAATCTGTAAAGTCATTACTAGACAATTTGGGGTTTGGGCACGTCTGGATAGAACAGGGGGTAGGGAATATTGATATGTTTTTATGTATCTTCAAAGAAAGATTAACGGATAATTTTGTACAGGGTTGGGATGATGAAGTTCATAATTCTTCTAGAGCTAACACATATAAATAAATATAAAATTTTAGTTTTAAGGATTATTTAGATTTTGTGACAGTTCGAAAATTTAGATACGCATTTACTCGACTTCGTGTGGCGTCACATCGTTTAGAAATTGAAACTGGGCGATGGCACAAACCTAATAGAACACCAATCGAAGAAAGAAAATGCCTTTTTTGTAATTGTTTGGAAGATGAATTTCACTTTGTTTTGGAATGTCAATAATATCAAGATTTACGGAACGAATATATAAAAAAAGTAGTTCTGGAATAGGCCAAATATCCCAAAATTTATTGAGTTATTACAATCAGAAAATAAGAAAACTATTAAAAATTTGTCAGTTTACATATACAAAAGTTTCAAAAAACGAAATGAATCTTTATACTAAGAGATATTTTTCTCCTCATTGCTTTTCTTGAAAATACAAACAAGGAAAAACCTGATTTTTTTTCTTTTTTTTTTATTTATTTATGTTTTTGGTAAGAATTATAACATTGTTATATGATTGTGTTAATGATTTTGACACTCATAGCTGGAGATGGGAATGAAGCTCGATAAAGTTATTTTTCTTTGCATATAGCACGGATAACTTGTTGAGCACGGATAACTTGTTGTTGTATTTATTGGGAGTGCTTTATCAAGGCGCCTCCAATAAGTAACAACTTTATATGCCTACATTGAGAACTAGGAGTTTAAAATTTCTCTAATCTAGAGTAATGAGTACACACACGCCATTGACTGCTTTTGTATTATTGTTGTATTGCATTGTGTACATGATAGGTCGTTGACCTTTTGTACTAAATAAAGATTATCTTATCTTATGTGTTTTACATGGGCAGATCCAGAGGGGGACATTTGGTCGGGACCCCCTCCCCTGAAAAATCACAAAATATAGGGTTTCTTTGCAATACAGGCCCGGAGTCCCTGAAAAATCACAAAGCTACCAAGCCAGCATTCAATGTTGGGACATCATCGCCCCGCCAGTGAAACACCATTTAAATGGCGTCTCGCTGACGGGCCGATGATGGTCCATTTATAGAAGTATTTGGATACTCTATCCACTCATCAAATAAAAAAAACGTTATCAAATTTAGACCCCCTCTGACTTAACTTTCTGGATCCGCGCATGGTTTTAGATTGGTCAATCTTCGTTTCATTTTCAGAAATAGCAAACCAGACAAGAAAATCTAACTCCATTCCGGTGGGATATTTGGACTCGTCCCTACCCAATGTAAATGAGTCTATTCGTCAACAACATCGAAATCAGACAAAAATACCCAATCCAATTCAAAACAGACTGAATATTTTGAACAGTCCCTACCAACTGTAGCTGCGGATACACACCAGCGACAACTTAAGCGTTTACAACACCTTAGACGCGCTTGCGATGATGAGGATGTTTTCAAAAATGTAATGTACAACAAACAAAGCCTCATTGTGTACTATTTCTCGGCGAGATATAATTTTAGCTATTGTAAAGTGCATAAGGCAGGTGGCACATTTTGGACACAGGTGTTTGCCATTTTACAAAAAGGTGCAACTGCAGACGTTTTCAGATTGTCAAAACTAGACGTACATCTTCAACTTATGCCAGTAGTAAAAAGCACGTACGAAATGGTTACAAAACATGATTCTCGCACAGTTCTCGTATCACGTGATCCTTATACGAGATTGTTTTCAGCATTTATTGATAAGTTGTTTCTGCCAATTAGCTACCCAGTTGCGGTTGGCATTGTAAAAAGACAGAGAAAAACCAAGGACTCATGTGCTAATGATATAACTTTTGAAGAATTTTTGACAGATATTATAGCCAGTGTCCGAGAAGGTGAGACACTTAATGTTCATTGGACACCGATTGTTAATCTCTGTAAACCTTGTGGTATTGACGCTTTTGCTGTAGTTAAACAAGAAACGTTTACAGCTGATGTTGAGTATGTGTTGAAGAAAGTTGGGATTGCAAATGATGAGTATGAAGTGGTACATGATGCTTTACATGAACATAGAATAGAAGCAAATATACCTGGCATAGTAGCAACTACGATAAAATTTGGGAAAGGCAAGGGAGTCAAAAAATGCATGGATGGAATGGAACTTGCTAGACGCCTCTGGACAGCTTTTCAAATCCAAGGATACATCAAAGATGACATGCCATTTCCGTCAAAAACTATCAGTACAAATGAAAAAGCAGAAAATCCTGATTTCCTGACGAAGTTGATACTGGAAACAATTAAGAAACATCCTTTGTCACCTGATGAGTCTAAGCTACAAAGACGACGAGCTTTAGTGAAAGCTTTTGATGGCTTGAGTAAAGATATGTTAGATCAAGTGAAAGAGTTGTATAGGCAAGACTTCATTTTATTTGATTATCCATTTGATCCACCAGACCTCCCGATAAGGGTGCGTAATTGAAAATATCTTTTCTCATTTCTCAACCAAAACATATGTTGTGGGCACTCAAAAGAACCGTCTCGACGAGACGGTTCTTTTGAGCACTCACAACATATGTTTAAACTAATGGGTAAGAAAATAATTACAATATTACGCTCAAAATTTTCCTTATCTGGCCCAATGGACCACTGATTGCTTGGCAAAAATAATGTTTTTGGCTAAAGAAACAACAGGCTGCTAAAACACTTGAACGTTCATCTCTCTGATAGGATCAGACCATAGGCGTAGCTACCATATACGCAAATGCCTAGTTGTGTACATTTTTGAACCAAAAATACGGAATTATTCTATCCCAGTTCTGAAGGCATCAAGATGCGCATACAAAATGTGTGTGGGAAAGCAGTTCTAATGCCTCTAATTCCAATTTTAGTAGGGGGTAGGGTAAAGACGGGTAACTTCTGACATCGGGTAAATTCGGACATACATATGCAAACAGTGAAAATCCTGATGAGACGGCCGTCTCATCAGGATTTTCACTGTTTGCTAAGTTAATATATCTCTTTATTCCAATAATTAAAATATGAAACAAACAAGATCGCTGTCCGAATTTACCTGATGTCCGAAGTTACCTGACTTTACCCTTTATATGATGGAATTATCTGCTCTAAGACCCTGTTTACGGGGTTAACCCCCAGGTGAAAGCTGTCCTGCGTCATATAAGATTTAATATTGTCCACTGTGCTTAATATGGCATTATGTGGCATCCAATCTGGATCTGTGCCATTTGTTTATGTTCCCTTTTTATTGCATTAATGCATTAACCCTGTCCCCACTATTGCATAAACTGAATTTTAGGCAAGCTACGCCCCTACGCCCCTGCCCCTGCAGACTTACAAATTGGTTCTGCCAGGACGAAACAACCGGGCGAAACAATGAGAGCCCCATTTGTCGACGCATGGTTCGGACATCGACCATTTTAACCAGTTTTTGGATATTTGTCTCCTTAAAATCTACAGAATTCGGCCACCACTATCGCTCGTACATAGAGAATATTTCACTTACTTTGCAAAGGACCCGGAGTATTCATGATTACATGAACATTCCAAAAATTGAATTCTTTTTTCAATGCGGATGACGTGCGGTTGTTCGTTATTATATCTTTCCCTAGGGCTGGTATGGGTGTGTGAGATAGAAATTTCTTGCACACCGGATAATGATATGGGAGATTTTATCCTGTGATAGAAAATATTATCTTACCCATGCTTTCTTACCCAGGCTGTCACGTGAGGGCTTCATACATGTATTGGAACTCGTGCACTTTGTTGTCAAGTGACGTCATTGTTATGTTAAAGTGACGTCGCCATGTGAAATTGCATCTTAGCGTATTCAGGGACTTCTGGTAGCTTATTTAGAATAAAAAAGCAGTGGTGAGCAAGAAAAAGAATCCATTATTCGTGTGAGGGTAGGATATAAATATCCGTCCCTCAGGATCACCGTTTGTCATCACTCGGCAAGCCTTGTGATGCCAAACGGTGATCTCGATGGACGGATTTTTCTATCCTACCCTCATACTCATGATAGATCCTTATAATAATTATCTCACATGGGTAAAAACAACGGAAATCCCGATCTGGTGTGAGATAATTTTCTCTAATTAACCCTTCGTCGGGGATATGAATTCGACGAACTCGCCTTGTTATCAATTCGTTTATTTTTATATTTTTTTTTTATTTTTTGGTCACGTAATGTGATAGGGGTTATTTGATGTCATTGTTGAAATAAAGGATCTTACATGAGTGCTCATGTTTTATTGAATTTATTAAACGAGTTGGGGAAAAGAGATAAAATGCGAGCCCTTTTACTAACCGTTCCAAGGCGGTGCTTCTTTTGTGGATCATTTATGTAATTTCTGTTTTGTTTTCTTATGCTTTCATGCACGTCTGTTTGTTGATGCCTTGTGGTCACCTGCTGGGAAAGGGCTGACCTATCAGCTCTCGTTTATGATGTCTAATTGTGACGTTTTCACTTTCCCATTGGTATCCTGAGTCAGGTGTGGTGCTTGATTGTATCGATTCCTGATCGTTGCCCTCTTTCTCACTATGCAATAAGTTTTGCTTATGCATATTAACTTGATTGTTTATATGTGTTTGTTGATGCAAATAACCTGTTTGTTCATGCACACTTTGTAGGAGGGTCTGGATGGAGTTTAATGATTATTGAATACTTGCCCTTGTTAAAATGAATAGTGAATAATAAGAGCCTAAAAATTAATTAATAATCCTATTTTTTAATGAATTGAAGAAAAAATTAATGAATAGTGGATAATCAGATTTCTTTGCCACCTTTTTTACTTATAATGAATAATTGGTCTTATTTTAATGATATCCCAAAATTTAATAGAGATGAATAATGGGCTTAATTTTTAATAAATAGTGAATACCAGACCCCCCCCCCCCCCCCCCCCCGCCCATCCAGACCCTCTTGTAGTAATGTAGTTCTATGTTTGATATGCTTTCAATCTCATTAAGTCATGGTTCTATGATTTTGATTGCTTACTGAATAAAATGTATCTTATCTTTTTATTTTATTTTTATGCACCAGTCATTTGTTTTCACGCCCCACAGCCCCTCAGCAGGGTAAGGGATGGCCGGCCAAATGTGCTACGTTTTACTTACTAGTATGCATTAGTATCACTAGTATGCATTGGCACCATAGTGCGGGGAACATGCCATGGATTTTATATATCTAGTCAATGGTAGTGCAATGTAAAACATAACAGGCTACGGAGGTCACTTTCCTTCTGAGGAAGATAGAGCTGGTTGTTTTGTTTTAATTGTGTTCTTGCTATCGTGTGGTTTTGGGTGATATATGTCTCTTCCTCTGGGTGCCGTAGACTGGTCTGTGATTGTGGCATTACATGGCCTCGAGGTTATAAAACTTGAGTTCATTCTTAGACTCAAAAAAAGCGCCAATGATTGGCTGCTTGCGGACACGTGTCCGCAAACAGCCAATCATTATGCTTTATTTTGAGTCTGAGACTATAACCTCGAGGCCTGGTCATACTCACTTGTATTTTGTGATGTAGTTCATAGCGCCCTTAATGCAATGTGGTTTCACAATCATCTCGCTGAGGACGAGATATGTTGTCTTTACTTCCATTGTATTCTTGCTGTTGTGTGGGTGTCAGTATTATGCGTCTCTTCCTCGCGGTGCCGTGGTTGGTCTGTGGGCTTTGAGAAATTCTATTTCCAGTATAAAGAAACAAGTGTGAAAGACCAGGAAATGCCGTTTCCTGGTCTTACGCACTTGTTTTTTATACTTGGAAACAGAATTTATTTTGTCAGCTTTGTCTCACGCTGGATTATATTTCATCTATCCATTTCTTGTCGCTTTTGGTGCTGACTTGTTTTGTTTATGTAGGCCACTGAATATTATAACGCCATTGTTATTGACGACATGCAAATGATAACGGCAAATCGGTGCATGCAGTTCTATGAACCGATTTAAACGATCTATTTTTGTAAAAAAAGAAGCAATATTAATAAATCTTGGAGAAATAAATTGAATCCTGATAGAGTCGCAATTTTATCTGCACTTTTAAAAGACGATGAAATAACAGGAATAAAATGGAGAAGAATTCAAAAGCACCATGTTTGCAGATGATGCCACGTTTGCAATGGATGGGTCATTGAAATCTTTCCAAAAACTTATATATAATTTAAAGCAGGTTTAAAGCTAAATGTAAACAAATATGTTCTTTAAAAGGTTATTCTTTGGAAACAAGGAATGCACCAAAGAACTGAAACTAGAGTGTGCAAATTTTCTGGGCCAGACAAGCTAGTTTCGGCCATTTAGGCCTCATCAGTGACCTTCTAATAGTTTCAAAACTACCGTTTTGAGAGTAGGCTGATTGAAATACACAAATATTCAACACTTCGAAAATGTGAGATTCCTGTGGACTTCAAATTCAGCTGAAATGTTCGGAATTATTTTTTCTAATGGCAAAAATATTCATTGAAAATAATCTAATACCAAAGCTTAATGATTTTTTAAACTGCCTTAAAGACATATGCGGCTATTTCCAATGCGCACCTTTCCCACGTCTGGAAACGGGTAAAGTTGTCTGGGTCCTGTCTTTCGACCATTAACGGATTCGGATCAAAACAGCTTTCCGATATTCTTATGTAATATCGATGTTCCGACATTTTCTTGACAAAATAAAGTAATTAAAGTGTGTCCAAATATCTATTGACATCTTATCAGAACTGATCGTCTCAGCACTAATGACAGATAAATGTAGCTCAGTCGCACACAATTACCCTGGTTACGAATACGATAGTGGCCGAGCCTCTTCTATTTGTACTGTTATTTGGAGCGGCGCACGACCTGACCTGTTGGCCTAGTGGTTAGCGTGTCTGGCTACGAAGCCAGAGGACCAGGATCGATTCCCGAGTGCGCACATATTTTCAGTGTGTTTTTCTTTCTTTTTTAACATTTTAATGCTAAATTGCTACATTTTTACGAGTTACGTCCCCTAACAAGATGGCTGCGTATTGTTTTCGCGCTCTGTAATCGAGGAAAAAAATATTATAATTTGATGAGAAAGATGAGAATTTGAAAGAACTCAGTTACAGGATATCATGCACGAATGTCACAGAATCGGGAAACCGGAGGTAAACCGAAAACTAAGCGGAGGAGAAAGAGAAGCTCCCAGATATCTCAGCATACTATAACCCCACCCACCATGTCAGGTAAGAGCAAAGAAAAGGATGGACTTACCCAAAATAATAGTTCTGGAGCCTGTTGGACATCCAACCAAACACTTGCTCCACCAAATCCATTTATGCCTGCCAGTATATTTAACCCAGTTACTGCGCCGCAGAATCCATGGATGTCGGGCTTTTCACAAAAACTTGAATTTATTACGTCCAAAATGTCAACACTAGACACGATAGTTTCCAAACAGAATGCTGTGCTTACGAAGCTTGGTGACATTGAAAACAGGCTTGATAAACACTCCAAAGAGATATCCGAGTTACAAAATGCCAAACATTACACACAGAAAGTACAAATCAAAACAAACATTCTATTACAAAGGTACAGGAGGACTGCAAAAAGTTGTCACTTGAAAATAAAACTCTTAAAAATGAAAATAGCTCATTAAGAGATGATCTAACAGACCTTCAGTGTCGATCGATGCGTGAGAACCTACTATTTATGGGTATACCAGAGGCTAGCTCAGACTATCAGTCTTGGGCTAAACCGAACTCAACCGTTGAAATGGAAGGAACTGAATCCTTGTCCCAACCAATGTCTCAGTCGACGTCGAAAAATACAGGTAGTGCTAGCAGTAAGTCATACGCAGAGGCTCTGACAGTTGAAGAAGACTGTAAAGCGAAGGTGTACGAATTCTGCCAATCAGTCCTCAAAATTCAGAATCCTGAGCAGCACTTTGAAATAGATGTCGCGCATCGTATAGGAAAGCGCCAGGTTGGCAAAATTAGACCTGTTGTAGCTAAGTTTGTTCGTAGACAGGATAAAGAGAACCTCAGACAAATAGCCCTGAAGTGTAATTTTAAAGACTCCCACTTTAACGTCACAGAACAATTACCTAGATCTGTTCAGGAACGTCGTAAGTCGCTTATCCCCAAAATGTTGCAGTTTCGTGGTGAAGGTAAACGTGCTCATTTGATTCGTGACAAACTGTTCGTCGAGGGTGTCGAATACAAAGATCAGGCCCAAGTTCAACCTCAATAGGGGTCTGGAGAAGGGCAAGGTGTATCGATTTTGTCTTGGAATGTAGAATGTTTACGGACATGTCTCTTAGACATTGACTTCATCAGCTTTATTAAACAGTATGATATAATCTTTTGTAGTGAAACAGACATCGAGGGATAGTTTTGAACTCAGTGGTTATAAATGTTTTGATGTCCCTCGACTATCAAGCTTAACGGCTAATAGACGAAATCGAGGTCATGGTGGTATATGTTTGCTTGTCCGAAATGAATTATCAAAAGGTGTACAAATTCTTGAAAAAAACCCTGATGGATTTTTATGGGTACAGCTCGACCGAGAATTCTTCGATTTAGAGCAAAATATTTGCATATGTTTTACATACATTCCCCCAAAGGACTCAAAATACTACAAGTTATCTGAAATCGACCCTTTTGAAACACTGGAAACTGGTATCCGCCAGTATTCTTCACATGGCTCTATAGCAATTATGGGCGACATAAACGCTAGGACGGGTCAGAGAAATGATTTTGCCTCAGATTCACATCCATATGAAAAATTCATTGACCCATTGATTGGCGTGGATGACAGTTTTTCATATGAGTTCCAAACAGCTCGATCTTCTATGGACCCAGAGGTGAATTCATCAGGGTTAGCTCTTCTTGATATTTGCAAAGAGGCTGATATAAGAATCTGCAATTGGAGACTCTATGACGATGCTGATATTGGCCAATGTACATACATTTCTAAAAGAGGTTGTAGTTTAATTGATTATGTTCTGTTATCACCTGATCTGTTTTCTATACTTCATAATTTTGCTGTACACGATTTGTTTGCGCAGTCCTCGCATCGACCCATCGAGATATCACTGCATGCGCGGTATGAAAATGCAAAACGCCAAGACGACCCGAAGGAAACTATACGGACTTTGAAATGGACTGAAGAAACAAATGCACTGTTTTGCCAGAAAGTAACTGCTGATATCGAAACTTATGTACATTTAACTAATCAGATCCTGTCCTCCGAAATCGATATTGATTCTGGGATAAGTACTTTTGCACATAGCCTGTACAATAGCGCTTTTGAAATATGCGGTCAAACTAAACAAGTTCATTCTCGCAATACTCGTGATAGTTGCAACTCTAAAAGTCCCTGGTTTACACTCGAATGCCTCCAGGCTAAGAACGAATTACATATCGCGAATAAGCATTTTAAACGTTCAAGGACACTTGATTCAAGGCGTATTTTGGTAGAGAAGAGAAACACATATTGTAAAGTAAAACGGCGCGCAAAAGCGGTATATAATTCACAATTAAAGAAACGCCTTCATGATTTAGCTCGGACAAATCCAAAGCGATTCTGGGAAGAAATAAAAAAGATAAAAACGGCAAAACGAGTCGTCACGAAATAGATTTAAATACGTTTTACGATTATTTTAAAGGTATTTATTCTGTAGATGAAATTTTCTCACGCGACGAGGTCGAATCACGTTTTCGCGAGGACGCGACCGGGTTTGACGACTCTGACATTTTGTCAAATGAGATCAGTGCTAGCGAGATCTTAAAAGCTATAAATAAACTGAAATGCAGGAAAAGTGCTGGTATTGACCTACTGATTCCCGAAATTTTTATTGCTTGTAAAGATGTTATTTCACCATTATTGTGTAAACTGTTCAATTATATGTTTGATAAATGTATATACCCAGAGAGCTGGTCCAGTGGAATAATTGTACCTGTACCAAAGAAAGGGGATAGGCGAGATGTCAATAATTACAGAGCAATTACTCTAACAAGTATTTTTTCAAAAATATTCTCGCATATTTTGGATAATAGACTACGGTCATATGTTGAAACACAAAACCATCTAACAGATTTTCAGTTCGGTTTTAAAGAAAATAAGAGCACAATAGATTGTATATATATTTTAAAGTCAATTATAGACTGCAAAATTAATAACAAGAAAAAGCTATACTGTTCATTTATTGACTTTCGCAAAGCGTTCGACCTGGTATATAGAAATGGTATCTGGTTCAAATTATTAGAAATGGGCATATTCCAAAAATTTGTTAACATGATAAGAAAGATGTATGATACTGTTAATGTGTGTGTTAAGTCCATGAATAGTATGTCGGAGTTCTTCAAAAGTTATGTTGGAGTGAAACAAGGGGAACCACTCTCACCTTTACTTTTTATAATTTTTATTAATGATATGGCACACGATTTGTTAAGTTATGGAATTTCTACTTTTAATATAAATCACTTTCAAATGTTCATGCTGCTCTTTGCAGACGACACTGTACTATTTGCCGACACTTTGGAAGAACTTCAAATACTTATGGATAATCTGCACGAATATTGCTGCAAATGGAATATTAGCGTAAACATTACAAAAACAAAATCTATGGTTTTTAAATCTGGCAATAGGCGTGAGAACCTCAATCTTCAGTATGATGGCTCTCCTCTTGAAACTGTTAACACTTTTACATATCTTGGCATGACACTCAGCTCAAATGGAAAATTTTATCAAGCTCAAAAAGCACTAGCAGAACAGGCAACAAAAGCATTATTTTCGTTAAACAATTTGTTTGATAAAATTGACCTTTCTATATCAGAAAATATAAAGCTATTTGATTCTATGATCCTACCTATACTTAACTATGCTAGTGAAATTTGGGGTTTTCATCCTGCACCAGATATTGAAAGAGTACATCTTAAATTCCTGAAACAAATATTAAAAGTGAAATCCCACACACCATCTGCAGCTGTATACGGCGAGTTAGGACGTGTCCCTTTACATGTTATGAGAAAAGAGCGTATACTTAAGTACTGGTTCAAAGTGAAATGTTCTACCAACACATTATTGCAAGAAACTTATCTAAATGAGATACATGTAGCTGAACAATGTCACTATCCTACATCAATGTCATTTTGGACAATAAAGGTAAAGCAGCTTCTTGATAACCTAGGATTTACATTTTTGTGGGATAGTGAAGATATAACACTGTTACAAGTTAACCAGATTATAGAACGTTTATATGGTCATTTCTTGCAAGAATGGTTTGGTGATCTCAACAATATATCAAAATTATCAATGTATAAATGCTTTAAGAGTCAGTTCTGCATTGAACATTACTTCGATTGTGTAGCTAATGAAATACACAGAATACAGCTCACACGTTTTCGTTGCTCGTCTCATAGTTTGGAAATTGAAACTGCTCGTTATAATCGAAATCATATAGATAGGGCCGACCGTATATGTAAATGCTGCAACATGAACATGACAGAGGATGAGTATCACTTCCTCCTTATATGTCCTGCCTTTTCAGAAATAAGAAGACAACATTTCCCCCCATACTTTTGCAGGTGGCCCACTAAGCATAAATTTATAACACTAATGACTAACCAACAAGCAAAGTTTTGTAAACATCTTGCAGCTTATATATATGAGGCCAATGTAAAACGTAAATCACTTTTAGGATATTAGCTCTTGGGTACCTTGCAAATTATATTTGAATCAAGCTTCAGCAAACTAAGTAGATTCACTGAGTCCTATCACATGAGGCGCCTCAATTGAATCCATTCTGTTTGCCATAGTATTTTGTATTTCCAGCAGAACATGTATTATTTATCACAATGATTATACAATAGCCTCTCCTACTGTTTAAACGTGACAGACAGATTATAAATTGTAATGAAAGTGTTAACACATCTCATAGTAAATGCATATATATTCTATCAGGCCAATGTTAGCCATCTTGCATCTACTAAACCATAATTTTGCACTATGTTTTGTAAATGTAATACTGTTTATATTGCTTTTCTCATTGTATATATGTTAGAGTAGAGGCACATAAGTGCCTAACTCAGTTAATAAAGTATCAAGTATCATATCAAGCTACACATACTAGTAAAATGGCATCATCAAAACGGCCGAAATGGTAATTCCTGAACTTTTTATATTGAATTAAGCATGAAAACTATGGGGGTGGGGGAAATTTGGCCCTCTTGAAAGAGAATTAGTTCGGTGACCCCAGATTTTCATTCTTTATTCGGAAAGGTAATATGATACACCATGAATTAAAAATAAATTTCTAAGATTTTCAACATCAGATGTTTTAATACATGATTTATTCTTAAAACAAATTCAAATTTTCGACGAATTGCCAAAATATGTCATGCAATATCTTGTCACAGCATGGGATAACAAATAAACTTGTACATTTTCTAAATGGTTTGAGGTCATGGGCAGTAATCTAAGTTAAAAAAGAAGCTGGCTGAAGATTACAACCGTTTTAGCTCGATATTTAGGACTAGTGTTATTCTTTTACATTTTTAGAAAATTGGTCAATTGCTGTAAACTTCAATATGAGATTCTGAAAAAATAAGCACGGTGACATATCCTTTTTATTTCATAAATGGATAGCCCATACATGAAACAAACTGTATGCAAAGTATTGAAAATATTTCAACATGGGAAGTATTTAGTATCATATGTCCTTAAGCGTTGGAACCATAGAAAGCTATCTTTAATAGGAAAAATCACTGTAGTGAAAACCTTTGCTTTACTAAAACTTATTTATCCATAAACCGTCTTAAATAATCCAACAGTAGATGTCTTGAAGAAAAAAGTTAGAATTTTTTAATTTTATAAGGGACTCAAACCAGACCAAATTCAACGTTTAGTCATAATTCAGGACTATATAATAACAGGGGCTCAAGTTGACAAATATAGATGATTTTATTAAAGCTTTAAAAGCTGGATATGTTTAGACGGATATTAGATGAACAAAACAAAGGTATATGTGAAGAGTTTTATCTTGAAAAATAAAACGCTTTTTGTGGGGAATTAATATCAGAAAGTTATTTACACATTCAAGATTGTAGTCAGATTATGAAGGAAAATATGTTTCTGCGGGATGTTTTAGCGGGGTGGTGCAAAATAAATAACTCTGAAAGCACTCACGTGATAGCAAAGGAAATAATATGGAATAGTTCTCAAAATGACTGGTATGAAAAGGGGATAAAATTAATAGAACATAAATATGACTTTAGAAATCAAAAATGTTATACATTAGAACAACTACAATATGTGTATAATATCCATCGTAAAGATTTCTTTAAATATTATAACATACAGTAGTATCTAACATATAAACAAAGCACTGCATATTATTACTCAACAAAAAGGTTCGAAAAACAAAAGCTTATATAACCTACAGTTAGGGTTGAAAAAGGACCTACAATTAAAGCAGAAGAAAAATGGACAAATGAATTTCACCAACAAGAGATGAACCGGTCTCAATTTTATCAAATGAGCTATAGTTGTTGATGTTTAAACTGCATAGTTTGTAACTTTTGATCTTTTAATTTTAGAACTAATGTTTCTATTTTTCAAGAACACAGTAATAAAACTAAAATTCAGGTATACATTACCAATTTCGTAAATCTTAACAAATTATCAGAATCAAAACAACAGCATTTATGTTAAAATTGACTGTCTATAATTATTGGAGGGACGCAAATAATTACCAACAAGCGAAAAACACACCTGTTTTATAAGATAATTCACTTTTCCGTGCAGTTTTCAGCTATAGTGAACAGATTTATTGTGAAAACATACCTTAATTTTACTTTTACAAATGATTTAAAACAAAATAAAAAATTTCGAAAAATGTTCATAGTTGCAGACTTAGTCTCTTTAAACTTAGATATTTCAATTATAATTAACTCATGAGAATAATACCAATTAATAGATATCTGTTCAAATTCGTCCCGTCAGTACTATGTGATTTTTGTTCAATGTAACAGGAAACGAATGTCCACCTGTTGTGGCAATGTCGGTATATAGAGAATACTAGGTGAGTGTCTTTTGATATCAAGTTTACCAGGCAAGGCTTTGAGAACGCTTGTTGACATCGCGAGGCTTGCCGAGCGATTCAACATGCGTTCTCAAAGCCGAGCCTGGTAAACTTGATATCAAAAGACGCGAACCTGGTATTCTATTTATCAGTTTACCCATTGTTAAACACTCTTCAAACTAGCGATTATGACGTATTTTTTTATTTCTGTGTTGATTCAGTGTCATTGGCGACGTCATTCAAAAAGTGCAACGTCATCATGACCTGATAAAGGTAACATGCCGTGAGATAGGAAACGTTTATTAGGTTATGTTGAAACAATTCAGTTAATATTAGTGGTGACTGATAAATACAGGATATGTGGTCTAAAGTTCAGGAAATACTGAATTCTATCAATATTGAAATCCAGTTGAGTTACTTCAATACAAGCTTTGGAGTTAATTATAAAAACAAGCTAAAATCAGTTTTTAATTTCAATGTACTTCTAGTAAATTATTACGTTTTTCCTCAAAATATAAATTACATAGAACAACTATAAATGGTTTCCTACAATTATTGCACCAAACACGAGAAATAGAAGAACACGTTGCATTTTCCATAGGGACAAATGGCAACTACTCAAAATCACATAAGCTTTTATACATAGTAGTTGTGGTTGTTTATGCAGAATGCTCGTACTACTTTTTCAGATTAATTTTAGTTGTTTTTTTTTTAAAAAAATCTTAACCCATAAATATAACTCTTTTTATCTTAAGAGAACTGAAAGTGAGCTTATATGAACTATCATATGTTTGACCAGACGCTGAACACTAAACAAATAAAATTATAATGTCAAAAAATAAACGATCTGGCTATAAAATGCATGTAATGAATGCGTCACAGTCACATATTCCTTTTTCTATCTTTTTTACTGCTTCCTTCCTTCTTTCCTTTTTTAAATGATCATTGCTAAAGCCTGTCAGTCTAATATTCCTATTTATGCACTGGGTAATAGTTACAATTAAATTATTGTATATATTTAAGTGTTATGCATAGGATTGTACTATTCGATCGGAGGACTTAATAAAGAGATAAAATTGAGCCAGTGCATGAGATTTCCAACAATTTGGTATGTGCGACCAGCAAAGCCTCAGACCAGCCTGCGCATACGCGCAGCCTGATCAGAGCCTTTGCTTGTCGCTTGAGTATTCTATGATTGTTAAGCTACTGACCGAGCGCCATTTGGAGTTTCTAAGCATAACAGGAGGCTGCAGAGGCCCGTCCGAGTCTACACTCGTCAAAATGTCAAATTGTTGGAAATCTCGTGCACTGGCTCTTAATGTAATTAAGATATCAGGAAAATTATAATAGCCAAGAGCTTTAAACTTGGTCAGCTGATAGACATGATAGAGGACGACGAATAGTATAACTAAGAGCTTCACACGTGAGATGACCATTGTATTTAAAAATAAGATGAAGCATGTTGTTGGGGACACAGTGTTACACAAACACAATTTCTAGTTATACCTGCGTTTTTCTTTAGAAAAGGGTATATTTATTTCGTACCAAAGTCGGTCCGTCATTGGCCTATCCGTGCGTGTATGCCTTACGTTTCTTGTAAATGTATCTCCTCCTAAAATTGAACGTAGCAACTTTAAAAATTTGCATGTGCATTGGTCAAATAATGTAAAGGGTACTGGTTCATGAGGGTCTGGATGGGGTATAATGATTAGTGAATATTGGCCCCTTTTTATAATGAATAGTGAATAATGAGCCAAAAAATAATGAATAGTGAATAATGAGATCCTAAAAAATAATGAATAATCCTATTTTTTAATGAATTGAAGAAAAATTAATGAATAATTAATAATCAGATTTCTTTGCCACCTTTCTTACCTATAATGAATAATTGGTCTTATTTTAATGAATAACCCAAAATTTTAATAAGCTTAATAATGGGCTAAATTTTTAATGAATAGTGAATGCCAGATCCCCACCCCCTCCAGACCCTCTTTCATGCGACCTAGACCCCAAGTTCAAGGTCTAAGTTCAAATAATGTATTTTTCTTGTAAATTGGCGTAGCAACATCAAACTTTGCATGTGCATAGGTCAAATGATATAGGGGTACTAGGTGACATTTCATGTTATCTTGACCCCAAGGTCATGGATCAAATAATGTATTTTCTTTTAAATGCATCTTCTAAGTAGTTGGACCTAGCAACTTCAAACTTTGCAGGTGAATAGGTCACATGATGTAGAGGGATCTTGGCAAGATTTCAAATGACCTTGATCCCAAGGTCAAGTTCAAATAATGCATTTTCTTATAAATGCATCTTCTCCTAAACCGTTGGATCTAGCAACTTCAAACTTTGCAGGTGAATATGTAATATGATGTAAAGGGTACTGTGCAACAATTAGTGTGAACTTGACCCCAAAGGTCAAGGTCAATTGCCAAATGATGTAATTTCTAGTAAAGGTATCTCCTCCTAAACTGTTGGACGTGGCAGCTTTAATCTTTGCAAGTGTACATGTCAGATAATGTAGAGAGTACTTGGCAATATTTTCTGTGGCATTGACCTTGGGGTCAAGGTCAAATAATGTTTTTTCTTGCAAACGCAACTTCACCTTAACCGTTGGACCTATCTACTTCAAACCTTGCAGGTGCAAATGTGACATGATGTAGAGGGTACTTGGTAACATTGTGTGTGACCTTGACCTCAATGTCAATGTCAAATAATGTATTTTCTTGGAAATGTATCTCCCCAAACAGTTGGGCGTGGCAACTTTAAACTCTGCAGGTGCATAGGTCACATGATGTAGAGTGTACTGGGGAACATTTTGTATGACTATGTTCCCAAGGTCAAGGTCAAAGGTAAGAAAATGGCTATTTGCGATGGTGTACCATCGACTGCAGTCTAGTTTAATATTGTTTTGAAACATATTTGCTGCAAATGTCATTTTCCCTCTTGTTTAACTAATATTTCAAATATCCGCCTCCGATCGATCGAACAAAAGAAATAAGAAATTCAGCATGCATAGCAATAACATTAAGCGAGTGACTTCCTGCTATGGATTCCTCTGAGAATGAAGTAAAATTATGTCTATTTTTTACCCTGAAGCTTTCTTTATTGCGATAAATCAGATGAAAAGCGATTAATCTGGATCCAAAAGGAACCACGTCGTGAGAAATATGTTCTTAAAAGGGTATCCTTTGGAAGCAAAGACTGCACCAAACAACTGAAACTAGAGTGTGCATATTTCCTGCGCCAGACTAGCTAGTTTCTGCCAATTAGGCTTCATCAGTGACCCTCTAATAGTTTCAAAGTTCCACAATGAAACCCATGATCCCAAAGGACAAAAAAAAATAAAATCTACACTATAGTGAAGGGCAGGGAGACGTTCAACCGCCGCCACACAGTCCCAGTCACTAGCTGTAGTGAAGTCAAATATGTTCTTAAAAGGGTATCCTTTGGAAGCAAAGACTGCACCAAAGAACTTAAACTAGAGTGTGCTGTAGGCTAGTCTACGCAAACAGCAAAGACGCTGATCAGACTGCGCGGATGCGCAGTCTGTTCAGCGTCATTGTTGTTCGCTTCCTATAGGTAGTGTATTAGATTCAATTGCTTCATCAAAATGCTAAATATTATTCCTAGTCTTAGTAGCCGAGCAGGTCACAAAGCCGGAAAGTGTGTTTTCTTGCGGAAATGTGCATCAAATAACAATAAATCTTGATAGCAGCAAATGAAAATATCGTGATACGTTTTAATATAAGTGAAACTATTCAGTCAGAATCTCAAGCGCTCCATCGGAACGGTCTTTGCCATTCACCGGGCATTGTGCGACTGCATTGTGAATCAATTGTAATATACTGCCGGGCTTTAATAACGCAACACTAACTTCCCTTTATATCTTTCAAAAGACAGTTGAATGTAAACTTCCTATCTTCGATGATGTCATCATAATTTGGCTTCTTCGGCCACCACTTTTAATTGTACAACTTAATTCGACGACGTTACTCCTTCGTATGAATTTAGTCACTGGAGATTCATTTAAGCAGGGGAGATTTTAGGCTATCGAACGAATGGGTACAAAAAGATAAGCGCCAAATAAGCAAATACGCTGTATCACAGACCTGCGAATCAATAATCCATGGCGTACTTCGAATCGAACTAAAGTCCCTACTATAGTAACTAAAGTTTGATTCGAACATCGATACCTACTACACATAGACTGGTTCTCTCCCTTTAATAGCGTGTCAGCATATTAAGACAGGTAACTGCTAGCCCCCATTGCGCCTACGTATCGCATACACACTGACGTCATGAGTGACGTGTATTGGAAAATACCCTTGACATAAAGTGCATTTTTTAAACAAGCCGTTTTATTAAGTTTATTTTGTTCTGGGAGTTTATATTTTTTTCTTTTACTTAATTATCAAATTATAGTAACTGAAAAAATACTGAAGTTTGTGTTGAAAAATCTTTTCTAGAGCATGCGCAGTCGGATGAGTAGGATTCTCTACTTGTAAAAAATTACTAGTTACCAAACGTTATATGCGTAGCGGAAGTGGAGCTTTATCAACGAGGGGAACCAATCTACTACTACACCGTTACTCAAGTAGATTGTCTGGCTCCCTCCTCTAGCCCTATCTAACAATTTGGGTTCAAGAGTAGCCTCAAAATAATTTGTTTTAGAAAATAAATACTCGCTGTGCTCTATTCGCGGTCCTACTTATTCGTAATTGTTATAGTGCTACCAAGATCTAATGACCATATTTACATTTGCTTGTTTGTAAACGTTGAAATCAAAACATCAGGCTGGCATATTCAGCAGACAGGTGTAGTTTTGAAAACTTTAAGATATTAGCTTGTATAGCGCAGTAGGTAAAGTGTTTGGCATCAGAAAAAACATTTATTTTCCATTATGCGCAGGTTCGAATCCAACCAATGCCTTCATTTTTTTTTTCATTTTTTTTAATCATATTTTCACATGTATCCTCTAAGCATGATTGGAAAACAGTTTTAACATTCATACAAAGTGCCCATCAAATGGGACATTATCAAACACGGAACGTATGTATGCGAGATACCACTGAATGCATCAACTCAATAGGGTGTGCATTGTTTGCAGTCATTAAAGCGATATTTATCAACCGAAATGGTCTGGAAATGATAATGAATTATATCTAAAAATAAATAAGTTAATAAAAATATAAAATCCAAAAAAAAACGCGAAAAAAACACAAGGTGCGGTGACTGGATTCCAACTCGCTCCTTCCATGACAGTGGACAAGCGATCAATCCACTATGCTACGAATTCTACTTGTGATTGGTTTGTGCATATAATACTTTAGATGAAATAAAATGCATGTATTATTCTAAAAATAGTGAGCTGTAAAAATAACTTATTGTAAACTTAGTCAAAATAGCGCTGCAGGACTATAATTAGAGTTGGTTGTGCAGTATATGAACATCAGTTTTGTCTGCAATGAAGAATTGAAAGGGAGAATGGAAGGCTATTCACTTTGTTTACTTGGCAACCAACTAAAGTTCCAACTGCAGCCGTTCGGATGTAAACGTGCGCGCGCACCTATTAAGTAATAACTATAGTAGGAACTTTAGTTCGATTCGAAGTGGGCCCATGACACAAATTTGATGTTTCACGTGTTTCTTGATGTAAAGAAATCAGTAGTGAGCTCTTTCACTGTTAAAATACACCTGTGACGTCACTCCATTGCAGAAACTATACATTACTTTTCAGGAATGGCCAGTTAAGTGACATTAATTTTGTGTTAAAAGCATGATTGCTTTTACACAAAAATAATGTACACTTTCTGCTGCCCTTTTCTAAAACTGAGAAGACATAATACCTTTTTAAAACGCACATATGCGCAAAAATGGACGTTCGTTTTTATGCCATAGGGGACATAACTCATGTAGTTCTTGAATTATATGCTACTTTCCAAAGTATCACCGTCTTTTTCGTAATGCCAAGAAAAAAATAAAATGTCATCTGCTGAAGGCGTCTGCTACAAATAATTGTCTACAATAGCACTGACAATGTAAGTATAGATGCAAAAAGATAAGGCCTAAAACAAACTGCACGAGTAGTTTCATCTGGGTTCACATTGTTTCGTGTCATACTCGGATCCTTTTAAAATATTTTAGCAGATGAGAAAAGCAGACGTCTTTTGTTGTGATTGGCGCTTTAAGGGTTTACTTCTGCAATCAATGAAGAGCCAGACGAAACCTATGAACGGCGGCATTTCATCAGGGTCTGCAATGTTTGTTCAAATAAAAAGAAATCTTACCTAAAATCATTATTTCATTGAAATTTTGTCCGACAGCTCCTTAAAATACAAAGTGAATTATTCCATACTGATGGAATAATCTATCAGATTAAAAAATGGTTAGTGGTCTCTTCTTTCTTTTTATTTGGTAAAAGAAGACTTGATATATATCATAATAGTCTGCCAGAAGACTTTTACAGCATATGTTTAGCATTATAGAATTTGAAAATGTCAACTGTTGCAATTTCAGTATACTTCCACAAAACGCTTTGAGACGTGATACTCATGCGCGGATCCAGAACGTTTTGTCAGAGGGGATTCAAATTTGACTTTTTTCTCTATTTTTTATTTTTCAATTGATGAGGGGAGAGAGGTTCAAAATGCCACTATAAGCGGGCCATCATCGGCCCGCCAGTGAAAGGCCATTTAAACGGTGTTTCGCTGGCGTGACGATGATGACCCAACATTGAATGCTTGCTTGGTAGCGTTGTGCTTTTTCAGGGGATCCAGACCAGTATTGCTAAGAAACCCTATATTTTGTGATTTTTCGGGGGGGGGGGGGGAGACCCCCTGTCCCCCGCCTCTGGATCCGCACATGACACTAACGGTAAACACATTAAATGAATCGAGGGTCACTTCTTAGACAGAGGTTGTGGTACTGTCCTGTCAGCCAAGAGTGACAGCGACGTCATGTTTTGTTTACGATTGTTAAGTGAAACTTTAACTTGTACATACTACTTGAGCTAGCGCGAATCGATAGATCACTTGTGTATTAATCCTATCCGCAGGATAGGATTAATACACACGTGATCTATCGATTCTAAGTACCTGATAACTTTGTCTACAAAACATGGCGTCACTGTCACTCTTGGCTGGCAGGACAGTAGAAGTATTTGCGCCTTAAGGTTTATACGGTCAAAAATACGTGTAAGTTTACACATAAAGGGGTGACAGATGAGCTGCAATCAATTCAGTGTAAATTAACTAAAATAAAGTGAAGTCAATAAATCGCTGGTGCACTATTTAAAACATTTCTACCTGTTACTGTTATTCTCAATTACACTTATAGTTTATACAAATATAGTTAGGAAAAGAAATTCATAAATAGATTTGCCAGACAAACTCTGCTTAAAATGAGTAAAATAATATCAGAGGATTAAATCTTCGCTCGCCAAAGTCTTTTCGGAAACATTTTATTTCAGGCCCCGTTACCTTCCATGGATGTAAAAGTTTCGCACACCGAAGGGAGACTCCTGGCACGAGCAGTGAGTTTGCGCATATGACTGTTGGATATGATAAGGATCCAAACTGTTGGAAACTCTGATCGTATTTTTTGAAGAGAAAAGCAGCAGTTAAAAAGCATGCAACACTACCCAGAAGGGCAACTTTGTATTTATAAGCATACCGTAGTATCATTAATTTTGTTCGGTATGTTAGTTCGAAAATGTAAAATAGTTTTTTCGTTACTCCGCCTGGGATTAGGAGAAATACTGACATTTACGAATAAGTGGGCAACCAGGTACATGTAGGAGTGTTTTTTTTTTCGTGGGGGGGGGGGGGGGGGGAGGGGGAATATACTCTCAACAAAACGTTGCGATAATCGACCCCATTGCAAGAGGGATCGTGTTTCTATCAACTGTTTTACCGACAGATGCTTTATCAGGGAGTCACAATGTCTGTTGACGAAATATGAGACACCGTTTATTCCCGGAGTAGACACAGTAGAATAATACATGGAGCTGTGGTCTTGGTTACATACGACGGTGCATAATGACTTTTGTTCATGTTTATTAGTTTACAAGTATGCCTTACGTCCTTCACAACACTTTATCAGTCATTTCCGGGGGCTTCCTTGTCTCCATGGTTGAAACAGTACTGATAAGCAAAGAATAAAAAAAATCCTGTAAGTCTCGAACCAGCGACCCTTCGATCTCAACAGCTCAATTCTAACAATCTACCAACTGAGCCACTGGTCCAGAACTAGGTCTAAGATTAGGCCTAAGAATGGATTTTCTGTTATGTCCCATTCTTAGGCCTAATATTTTGGGTCACATTTTGTATAAATAGGAACACTCTAACATTTGACTCAAACTCTTATAAAAAGACCAATTTGTCTGGTGTAAAAATTGTTGTAATAGTAAGTCCCTTACCTCTAGTTGATGCTCACACAAAAATATGTCCAAAATATTGAAAATCCACTCTTGTAGAAGAAAATAATGATTTGTTTACAAAAAAAGTCTCCAAAACACATATTTTCAACAGGATGACATCACAGTTTTATGAATGGCTGAGTCCTCCGTGAAAAAAGCATGCAGTGACCATTGGCTGTTTAACCTGTCACATGTCACATGCCAACTCAGCAGATTTTAACATGTGACCCAAACAGCCAATGGTCACTGCATGCTTTTTTCATGGAGGACTCGGCCATTCATAACAGAACAGACATAACAGAAAATCCATTCTTAGGCCTAATCTTAGACCTAGTTCAGAACAACTTTTACAGAACAATGCTACTTTTTGAAAGAATGACATACAGACCTTAAAACTTCTGTCACAGTCCCCAAAAGATTAGACGTTTTTAGTTTCTATACTTTATAAAGTTCTACATCGAAAACGTTTTGGTAAATTATCCTTGCCACATCGAATCATAATCCGGACAGTGTAAAAAGCACTACAGAAATGAATAAATGCCAACGTGGAAAGCATAATAGTGCGGGAAAATGCATGCTTTAAACATGCAAATGTTTAACACAACTTATAATGTACAGTGGTTTTACACCACGAAATTCACGCATGTTTCGCTTGAATGCAAACACTGTTTCCTTTAATGGGCCGCCCGTGGGGAAAATTATGTCTTAATGAAATATAAAAATGATCAAATGACAGGAATGTGGCATTCATTTTCTGATTTCTTAGTGCTATAAAAATGTCTTATATAAAGGTGTATTTTAAGTAGGAGAAACTCCTCATATCTGGCCATTCCTGAAATATAATGATTACTCGGCCCCTTCGGAGCCTCGTAATACATTATATTTCAGGAATGGCCAGATATTCGTAGTTTCTCCTACACATAACATTTTGTCACATGAAATAATTTACCCCTATTTCAAAAAGGCTTACATTTTCAACGTGTTAAAGTTTTCATGAGTTACATACAAACGAACACTCTTTAACATGCAATCAAAATAATCGTTTTTTTCGAAACATCTAAGTATTGCGTTTTAAGCCGTCAGTATATATCGAATAATAAAAAAACATGAGTTAGATGGAGGGCTAGAAAAACCAATACCGAGGATCACGATGCTTACCGATGATGACAAACGGTGATCCGGAGGAACGGATTTTTCTATCCCACCAGTTCACAACAGATTCTTTTTCTTGCTACCCATCGAATTCCGCATTTTTATTTCAAAATAAGCTTGCAGAAGTCCCTGAAGTATTTCATGATTACGTCACTTTGACATTACAATGACGTCCTTTGACGACAATGCGCGTAAGTTTTCAAAACAACCTACAGCCGACGCTAACATACTGGGTAAGATAACATGGGTAAGATTATAAGGATATACCATGAGTGTAAGGGTAGGATTGAAAATCACAATTTAGTGTAAACAATATTTTATTAACTTCAATTCAATTACAAGTATACAATAGCATGATAAACAGAGAAAAGATCAACAAAATCACAGTTTGGCATCAGGAGTCTTGCCGAGGGATTGATTTTCTGTTCCATCCTCACATAAATGGGCCTCGACGCGAGAAAACCTGTCTTCGGGTATTTGCGAACAGCAAATGCGCAGACCAGCCTGCGCATCCGCGCAGTCTGATCAGCGCATTTGTTAACCGCTTGCTGAAATGTTTCATATCTAGACCTGCTACAAGCGAAATTTCCCTTTTCTAGTTAGTCACTGTAGCTTAGGAGACTGGTTTGAAACTCGCTTTGACGGAAACCCCGAAGACAGGTTTCCTCGCGACGAGGCCCAAATAATGGATTATTTTTTCTACTCACCATTGAAATCCGCATTATTATTTGAAAATAAACTCCCAGAAGTTCCTGGATACACTGAAATGAAATAGTTTATGATGACATCACTTTGACATAACAATGACGTCACTTGACGACAATTTCCGTGAGTTCAAATGCATTCAATGTACAGTACAGCCCCACACATGACAGCATGTGTAATATAAGGATCTATCGTGAGTGTGAAGATGGGATAGAATGATCACGAGGCTTGCCAGTGATCACGAGGGACGTATTTTCCTACAAATAATGTATTTTTCTGGCTCACCATTTAATACCGCCTTTTCATATTTAATAAAAGGCGTCCAGAAGTTATATCCCACACTCGCATAAATGATGTTGTTTTTTTCTTGCTCACCATCCAACACTGCATTTATATATATATAGTTCCAAAATACGCTGAGACTTGGCGTAACATGATCACGTCACTTCAACACAAAGTTCTATGAGCGTCACTTGTCTTAACAACGTGCGGCTGTTCGATTTTTATCTTTCCCACTGATTGGTATGGAGTATGTGAGATAGAATTTTCTCATATATGGGTAAAAACAGCGGAAATCCAGATCTGGTGTTCAAGAACCGGCTATAAGAATCTATCAGGGTAGAAAAAACCGTCCATAGGATCGCCGTTCGACATAACGAGGCTTGCTGTTTGATGACAAGGGCAGGGTTCCCACGGTCAGGGCAAGTCAGTGAAAAATGAAAAAAATCAAGGTCAGGGATAGGCCAGGGAATTTTGAGTTGAGTCAGGGAAATTTGAAATTTTGGTTAAAGTCAGGGAAAAGTCATTTTATAACAACAACTTGTCATATTTTTGAATGTTGATAATTACAATTCAATAAGTAGATCAATGTGTCTAAATTCTAGTGAGACAACAAATATGATATTTAGAAGTTAAGATAGAACACTGGATTGATATAATGCTGTTTTGAGTATGAAATGTAAAATCCACAAAGGTGTATGCTGGTAAGAACCAGACATGCACTCATATACTGGAAAATTAATTCTCAGAAGAAGAAGGTAAACATAATGACTTCTGTTTCTGTGGGGAAAAACTGTTTTTCATTTTCTGTGTTTCCATTTGTCTGTCTGTGACTTTTTGTTTATTAAATATCTTTTAGAGCTTATTTTAAAACATCTCCAATATGTTTAAATGCTAAAGTGAGACATTCATAACACAAAAATAAGGGGTATGGCCAAATTGTTTTCAAGGTTTTTCTCTTTGAAAATCCTAATAGAGTATGCTTATGGAGAGACAGTGCCGATCAACTGAGTCATAACAGCATAAGATGCTTTTCTTTCATCAGATAGACGCACTGAACATTTGGTTACATAAACAAGTATTGTCAAAATAATAGATATGTGAATTTATCTTTTAATTAAGGGTGTTGCTGAAGAGGGCTAAACTTATATTTGCATGTTAATCAGATCTTTTTGCACTTATGGCAACATTTAACATTTGTATGAAGAAGTTTTGCTTAAAAAAATGATTGACAGATTGGCATCTTTGAATACTTGGGAAATGTTTTTTCCTGCTTGCTTTAAATAGGTGTTATGCTTCTCTTATTACACAAAAAGACTGATATTAGGTACCTTACTTTGCCTTTGATAGTCAAGATGGAAAGTTTGATACTTACTCTACACACCCAGCAGTACACTACATACTATTGACCAAATAAGCATTTGCATGAAGAAGTTAGATTGTTAAAAATCCTTGTCTTTATGAAATGCCAGCTGTGTTCACATTTTTTTCTGCTTGCTTTCTGATATAAAAGGTAAATTACCGTAATGTTTGTGCTATAATAGTTCATTTTTGGATTGAGGTACCTCCTGTCACAGTTTTGATGAAATTGCATTAACCTATGCCATTACATTGAAGACAAATTGAACATTTGCATGGTGAAGTTTCTTTACTTGCTACTACACTTGCCCAAAGTTCTAAGCGGTCACCTTAAAATCACCATGTATTTGTCCTATTAACACGAGCATTTGGTTCTTCATTAATTTCACGTGAAACATCATGGAATGATTTTTTGTATGACATCTCTCAATACAATATGTCAAAACATGAAATTAAAACTAGTTACAAATGATTAAAATTTTGTCAAAATATTGGAATTGCTAGGTGACCGCTTAGAAGTTTGTGTGAGTGTATGTGTTGTTTGTTTTCTTGTTTTTAGTGGTTTTCTTTTCCTCTTGGTGCATCAGCATGGGATAAGCTGCATCATTTGATTAGCATTCCATATAACTAATATGGTTCAAAAAATTGACAGGCTCATCATACCCCCCGCAAACTTTGTTTGTGGTGTTTATACCCCCGCAAACTTTGTTTGTGGTGGGTATACTGTTTTCACGGTTGGTATACTGTTTTCACGTTGTCCGTCCGTGCTTGCGTGCGTCCGTCCGTAACGTTTTGTTTCCTTAATATCTTGAAGAGTCATTCCTGGATTTTCATCAAACCTTGCAAACATGTTCATATATGCAAGACAAATACTTTAAACAAAAAATAAGGGATCGGGGTCAATTCTATTAGAGTTATTTCCCTTTGTAGTTCTAAATGGTTTTATATAGGGCTGATGCTTACACAGCTTTTGATTAAACAATTTGATACTTTTCCTATACAATGTAGACACATTGAACATATGCATGAAGAAGTTTGGTTCGGAAAAAATAATTCTTGACAAAATGACAGCTGTGAGAACTTATAGTTTTTTCCCTAATAGGGCTTTTTTATATGCACTGATGGTGCCTTTATGGGCCGATCAACTACTACCACAGCTTTTGATGGAACAATTTGATACTTTGCCTATACAATGAAGACACATTGAACATATGCATGAAGTAGTTCGGTTCAGAAAAAAATATTATTGACAAAATGACAGCTGTGAGACAATTTTCCCTAATAGGGCTTTTGTATATGCATAGATGGTGCCTTCATAGGCCGATCAACTCCTTCCACAGCTTTCAATGGAGCAATTTGATACTTTGCATATACAATAAAGACTCATTGAACATACGCATGAAGGAGTTTGATACAGAAAAAATAATTTTTGAAAAAATGACAGCTGTGAGAACTTAGACAATTTTTCCCTAATAAGGCTTTTGTATATGGATATATAGTGCCTTCATGCGCCGATCAACTCCTACCACAGCTTTTAATGGAGCAATTTGATACTTTGCCTATACAATGTAGACACATTGAAAATATGCATGAAGGAGTTTGGTTCAGAAAAAGTATTTTTGACACAAATGACAGCTGTGAGAACTTAGACAATTTTCCCTAATGAGGCTTTTGTACAAGCATAGATGGTGCCTTCATAGGCCGATCAACTCCTTCCACAGCTTTAAATGGAGCAATTTGATACTTTGCATATACAATGAAGACACATTGAACATACGCATGAAGGAGTTTGATACAGAAAAAATAATTTTTGAAAAAATGACAGCTGTGAGAACTTAGACAATTTTTCCCTAATAAGGCTTTTGTATATGCATAGGTGGTGCCTTCATGGGCCAATCAACTCCTACCACACCGTTTAATGGAGCAATTTGGTACTTTGCCTATACAATATAGACATATTGAACATATGTATGAAGGAGTCTGGTTAAAAAAAATGACAGCTATGAGAACTTAGACAATTTTTTACTTATATGGCCTATGTATATGCATGGATAGTGCATTTATGGGCCGATCAACTTCTACCACAACTTTTAATGGAGCAATTTGATACTTTGACGCTACAATGTAGACATATTGAACATATGCATGAAGGAATTTGGTTTGGAAAAAATATTTTTTGACAAAATGACAGCTGTTAGAACTTAGACAATTTCCCCTAACAAGGTTTTTGCATATGCATAGATGGTGCCTTCATGGGCCAATCAACTCCTACCACAACTTTTAATGGAGCAATTTGAAATGTTGCCTATACAATATAGACACATTGAACATGTACATTTAAATGGCGTTTCGCTGGCGGACCACTGATGGCCCGCTAATAGCGGTATTTGGATCCTTTCTCCACTCATCAAATTAAAAAAATTAAAAAAAAACGCTGTCAAAGTTGGACACCCTCTGACAAACTTTCTGGATCCGCGCATGTTATCATGTTATTCCAGTTATCTCGCTGACTTCTGTTACAGATAACTTTTGGGTCCCTTTTTCGAGTGGACTAATAATGCAAAGGGAGATTTCTTCCATCGACGTTTTACTGCTTTCACAGTAACGTTGAATGACCTTACTTTTCATCCTTGGCTTTGCAAGAAGTTTTGGCGCGAAATTTGCAACTGACAACTAGAGATGTTAAGGAATTGGGATTAACCTGCAGAAGGCAGGAATGAAACAAGCTTGGTTTCGTGGACGGAGGGGGATTCAGGTATCACATAGTATCAGTAGCAGGAAAAACAGGCACAGAGTGTCAGACGAGAGGGCGCCTGAAGTGTGCAGACAAACACACAGAATGGTTAACAGTTCAAGGAGTAACCTAGTCACGTGAGAACCACCATGTTACAAGTAGGATTTTAGCTACTTCTGCTAAGTTCCCAAACTGCTTTACTGATTTACTGATTTGTTTTGGCAACCTGATCCTTTCTTTGAATCCTCAGTACGAGTCTGCTAAAATGTGAAACACTTTTAAAATCTTTTTCAAAACCATGAGGCCTATAGCTTATATATTGAGTATGTAGCAATGTCTATTTGTCCCCTACATAAATCTGAGGACCATAGCTTATATATTTAGTATGTAGCAATACCTAGTGGTCCCCTACATCAATCCTGCCAATCAAGCCCTTTAGGAAAATGAGAAGAAAACTTAAGTTATAATCCTTTTGCATTCTGTTACGTGTATCTTATCATGTTGAACTAAAATAAGCCGTGACATGTGATTTCCAACAATGTGGCAGTTTGACAAGTGTAGACTCGGACGAGCCTGTGCAGCATCCTTTTAAGCTTAGGATCTCCAAATAATGCTAGGTCAATAGCTTAACTCTCAGAGAATATTGAAGCGACTAGCAAAGGCTCTGATCAGACTGCGCGTATGCGCAGGCTGGTCTGAGCTTTTGCAGGTCGCACATACCACAGTGTTGGAAATCTCATGTCACGACTCAAATATGTTTGAAGCAAGCCTCTGCGGTCTAAACAGGCCCCGTCCCAGGGTAAAGATTTTCTATAGACTTTAATGGGGTAAACTTTAAAAATCTTATTCTCTGATACCACAAGTCCCGCGTCTGATATCATTATTTTGTCACAAGGTCTACTGGCCCGTTGCAGTAATCCTGCCAAACTAGTCCATTAAGTTCAAACTGGCCCCACCTCTTAGAGCAAGAGTATCCATAGATTTATAATGAAAGAAAAACTTACACATTTTTCTGAAACCATTATCGAGTCTCACAGCTTATATTATGTAGTATGTAGCAATGTCTAGTGGCCTGCCAACCAAGCCCCTGGGAGCAAAAATAGAAAGTGAGTATGATCAGGAAATACCACAATCACAAACCGCAGACAAACCGATGGCACCGCGAGGAAGAGCCACACAGCCTTCACGAGACACCAGGAAGACAAACTAAGCAAAGCAACCAGCTCTCTCGTTCCCATGAAGATGATTGCAAAACTAGAATGGACATGAAGTAACGTACAACAAAACATAGAACAATTACAGACTCCCACAATGGGAGTAACAATAAACAAAAGCCAACAACAACAGAACCACCGCCTTAGAACGGACAGCAGCCTAAGCCAACCGGGGGCTTAAATGCATTTTACTGGTACTAAATCTTCGCCCTAGATTTTGCAGTTGTTGAAGTACAAGAAATATTCAGCACGCATGGAAGCCTTCTAACTAATGCAATGTATTATCATGGAGAAACACTCTAATCAAATTAACACACTATGATGAAACAAAGAAAAGGGCTCACGACTCACAGATAGTAAAAACTGTCCACAGCCCTGATGATCTTTAGCTAAATAAAGTTATCATGGGAAAAACTTTAAACAGTTTTATTTCTAAAGCCATGAGACCCTCAGCTATATATATACAGTATGTTGCAATGCTTCGAGTTCCCTTACGTAAGCCCTGCCAACCATGCCTCAGGCTTTCAAATTGGCCACTTCATGGGGGTCATTAGCTCCCGTAGGGAGCAATTATAATAAAAACATTTTAAAAATAGATTAAGTATGTAGCAATGCCTAGTGACCCCCTACATACATCCTGCCAACCATACCCCTGTGGTTCAAATTGGTAACACCCCTGTGGTCCCGTAAACTAATCAAGGGAAAACCTTTAACAAGAGGCTTAATGTGCGTATACTGCTCACCTGAGTTGCTGGCCTCATGGTTTTATAGAAGATCTATTTTAAGTGTGGGCGTCATGGTCTAAGAGGAGAAGAATTTCTAATATTTGTCCCATTATAAGTCTATGGAAACTCTTGATCCCCGGGGCGGGGCCTGTTTGGACCCCAGAGATTTGATTGGTAGGATTGACGTTGGGGACAACTAGACATTGTTACATACTTAATATATAAGCTGTGGGCCTCATGGTTTTAGAGAAGATTGTTTCAATTGTCCAGGAGCATTTGTTTGTTTGTGTTGATGCTTTACGTCCCAGTCAACAGTTTTTTGTCTTGTCGGGACGATTTTCTGTCTTCCTTGGTTGAACCAGTACTAAGCAGCAGACAAGGTGTCTTGCTCAAGGACACAACACAGCGATTCTTGTGAGTCTCGAACAAGCAACCTTGGACCCCCAGTCTAACGCTTTATCAACTGAGTAACTGGGCTCCGTCAAGATTTCTTTTTATCTTTGCAAACAGTGCAGACCCTGATAAAATGCCGACTTATGCGACATTTCGTCTGTGTCTTCTGGTATCCAGAATTAAAAACTAACTGTTTAAATGAGCCGCGACATGTGATTTCCAACAATGTGGTATTTTGACAAGTGTAGACTCAGGCGAGCCTCTACAGCCTCCTTTTAAGCTTAGAAAACTCCAAATGATGTTCGGTCAGTAGCTGAACAGTCATACAATATTTAAGCGACGAGCAAAGGCTCTGATCAGACTGCGCATATGCGCAGGCTGATCTGAGGATTTGCTGGTCTCACATACTACACCGTTGGAAACTCATGTCGCGGCTCAAATGTGAAATTGGTTTGCAGAAAAGAAACAACTACTTACACTAACCTTAACATTTTCATTTAATGGAATACATACACAAAACAGTAGCAATAAAGTTTGAGTAATAATAGTATGAAAAATATGAATTAAAAGCTACAGCACAAGACAACAACAAACACGCAGTCTCTGTTCCAATTTAAGGTACTGTTCATTCACGATATCTTGGCTCAGTAGGATTTTACCATAACATCACTATAGGGTAGCTTCCTCTTCATGTTCCAGATAAATATAATGTTAAGCGATATACGTGATGCATTTCCCAATCAATAGCAGTGGTGTAGAGGATAGCGTGGAGAACTATCAATCATATTTGGTTGCATGTTGTGCGATTATGGTGTTCGAGTCGTATGAAGTCCATTTTTTCTATTTGCCTTTCGTATCTCGATCTCTCAAATATGCTTTCACACACATTTTTTCGCTGCGCATACTTATCTTGGCTGTATAAAATGTCTGATAGGAATGCTATTTGATCCAATATAGGCCCCGTGTTGCTGCGCGTGTTATTTTAAAAGTACGCGTAGAAGATGCCATGAATGATGCACTATTTGCGCCATTATCAAATTACAGAGAGTAAGCCAGCAAGCTGACTGGCATATCAAACAAAACGTTATCGCGCATCAAAGCTGAGTCGGAGAAGGTGGTCCTCGTGCCTGGGAAGCCATTAAGAGACGGGATGAAGCTTTGCGAGTTTGAAAGTGCGAAATATGTATTAATTGTAAAATCACACACGAACAAGACAACAAACTATGTATAATATAAAAAAGATAGTTGATTTTGGGTTTCGAACCACTATCTCTTTATTACTCTTCAAAAAGATATAACCAACGTGTATGTGCGCCCTACCGACTGAGCCACGAAGCCGTTTAGAATTCCAATGTGATATAAACTGTTTTGTTATAATTATACTGTTAAAATGCATCAGACCGCATGCTATCTTATTTTTTATTTAGTACAGTCCACCGTTAACGGTATCATTGAGCCAAGATATCGTGAATGAACAGTAACAATAGTGTGAAAAAATATGAATTCTTGCATGGGAATTCGTTACGCGAAGCTGTTTGAAGCCGCAAAATCCATGTTCAAATCATGAGATTCACGTTCTGTTTGAACATGGCTTTTACTTGAAAAGGCCTAAATTGGGCCCTGATTTGTATGCATGACGTTATACAGGAAAACGCTGCGGCCGTGACTGATCATTTCGCTGGTGCTTTCGTTCGCGAAAACGTTGCACGCATATAAATGACGTTGTTAGTTTAAACATATTTTATTGCCAAAATATTTACAGCAATGGGGTTGGGTCACAAGCTCTCACAACATTAGTTTCGACCCTTCCCCTACATTCTATATATACACAATAGCTTATAAACATGGCTATATATACAAACGCATATGTTAACTTAACAAGTTGCAATCAAAGCAAAACAGATAGTAACATAAACAAGACTATATCAGAATGAATTAATAAATAAATAAATAAATAAATAAATAAATAAGCAAATAAATATAAGGAAATAATCAATAAATAATAATAATAAATAAAAAATAAAAAAAAATAAAAAAATAAAAATAAATAAATAAATAAGGAAATAAATAAATAAATGAAGATAAATATATATGAAAGAAGAAAAATTCGAACATCAGAATAGTAGATAAATAAATAAGTAAGTAATTAATATTGGATAATTAAAAGGAAAAAAAAGAAAAAGAAACAAAAACAAAAATAGTACGATTGCCAGGAACCCCTTCAACTTGGGAATAGAACAAATTGGTCATAAGTATACTTATAAATATACAAAATATGTTTCAAGGAAAACTTCAAACAAAGAGTCAACTGGTTTTAAAACGCTTAGTAGCATGTATATATCTGTGGACAGCTCTGAACAAGACTACATTGTTTTCCATATTCAAATTAAAATTACCACATAGAATCATATCAATACTTAATGGTTGGAAAACTCTAACTGTGTCATTAAAAACCTGCCTTTCCATTGTAAACTTTCTACATTGAAAGAAGTAGTGGATGGCATCCTCTATCATGCCACACAAATCACATAAAGGATTATCACGGAGATGATTTCTAAAAAGGTCATTATTAAGGTTGCTGCAATTATTTCGAAGTCGTGTATGCAATATAGAAATATATCTATTTCCTATAGTAAAGTGAGAAGGAACACATGAGTTATTGAAACTTGAAGTAATATGTTTTTTAAAGGTTTGTAATGTTGATAGATTTTTTAAATCATTTTCAAGGGAGTTCCAAAGTCTAATGGAAGAAGGAATACATGATTTTTGTGAGATACTAGTTCTGTTGAAGGGCACCGATATATTTCTATTATTTCTCAAAGGGTAATTTGAAATTTCACTAACTAAAGGAGGAATTAAATCTTGTATATATGAAGGTACAATGCCATTATTTACCTTATACATGAAAGCGAGTTTATGTTGCTGCCTTCTTTTTGACAAAGTTGTCCATCCACATTCTTTGAACAAGTTTTCTAATGACACAGATCTAGTTAATCCTGTAACAAGGCGGGCGGCTTCATTTTGGATTTTTTGTAAAGTTTGTGAGTCCTGTTCAGAGCATCCATCCCATACAACTGAGGCATATTCTACAACTGGTAAAAGAAAGGACATATACATTTGGTTGAGAGCATTTCAACTAATGGAGTATTTTAGTTTACGCATTATTCCCAAAATTTTAGTCGCCGATAGGACAATATTTTCAATATGAGAATGCCACTGCCCTGTACTACTGAAGGTAACACCAAGATGTTTGTGGCTATCTACGAAATTAATTGGAATATTATCAAAAACAAGTTGTGGTAAGATGTTTATCTTTTTAAGAGTAAATAAAACAGCTTCAGTTTTCAGGGGATTAAATGTTACTAGCCACTGTCTAGCCCAGTTTGACAACAACTGCATATCATGGTTAATTATACCAGCTATGTCATCAATGTGTGCTGCAGAATAGAAAAGTGAGCTATCATCTGCAAACAGCCTTGTCAAGCTAAGAAGATGTTCAGCTATATCATTTATGTAAACCAAAAATAAAAGAGGTCCAAGAACAGACCCCTGAGGCACCCCCGCAAAGATAGATTTTAAACATGAAAAGCAAGACTTTAGACCAACTTTCTGCTTTCTTTGACTTAAATAACTGTTTAACCATTCTAAAAGTTTCCCTTCAATGCCATTTTGCCGCAGCTTAAATAAAAGACCCTTATGCCAGACTCTATCAAATGTCTTTGACACATCACAGAACACAATGCAAGAAAACATATTATTATCAAAGGCCTGGCATATATTATGAAAGATATCAATTAACTGAAAAACTGTTGAGTGGTGAGGTAAGAAGCCAGATTGATACTTGTATAGAAGATTATTGTCAAGTAGAAAGTTATACATATTTTTTAAAAACAATCCTTTCTTGCAGTTTACCAATACAGCTCAATAATGCAACTGGTCGGTAGTTAGATGGCTGAGATTTATCTCCCTTTTTAAATATGGGAATAACATTAGCAATCTTCCAAATATCAGGGAATATTCCCTCTTCATAAGATCTATTCATTAAAATACATAAGGGTTTTGAAACGGATTTGGAGACACCCCTGAGCATTTTATGGCTTATACCATCATCACCACTTGATGACGTTGTTGACACGTAATGCCGTTCGAAAGTTTGACACTGACTCCATTTTGTTTTGAGAAATCAAGTGTAAGCAAATGAATATTTAATGTTAAAGAGACGTTTTCAGCGCGGTTTATGCTGAAATCAGGTAAAATATGCAAGAATAACGATAACACATGTTTGTTTCATTGCATTAACACTTGCCGGGTCCCTCAGACGATGTTTGAACACTCAGCCTGACGGCCTTGTGTTCAAACAGCTTCCTCGGGACCCGGCAAATGTTAGCGCATGAAAAAACATGTGTGACCCCTTTATTTAAAGCTACAGGACAAGAAAACAACAAAAGCACAGTCTCTGTTCCAATTAAAGGTACAAATCAATCGCGAGAAACTAATTGTTAAACCCCACTGATTCTTCATGTATGAAAAAAGGTCAGTTTGGGTAGATAACTAGTAAATGGGGAAAGTCCGGCACAATTCGAGAATCGAATCAAGCTTCGGGTGTACGTAAGGCGCGTTACGCATAGTACTATGTACAAAAAAGCTCCATTTTGTTAGCCGGAACTGGCGTAAGGAAAATAAGTTCTGTAGCATGTGGGTTCAGCCCTATCAAAATCCATTTTTCTGATTGTCCGAAAAGTTTGATCAGCAGAATAAATGAAGTTTATGTATTTTCAATAAAATATCGCTATAGCGATATTTTATTGAAAAAAACATAAACTTCATTTATGACCGTTTGCTTTGCTACAATCATACTTGTTATTACGTTGGCATGGTTTCTGTGACGTCAGCGTCATGGTATGTAACGTCAGCGTCACGTTATCAAAGTAGATCCTCGATGTACATCCGAGGTCTGATTCCACGGAATTGGCTGAGGCAGTTCCGATTGGATAACTAGTGTGAGTCCATGATTACGCAAAATTTAATGGTTTTATAGTGATAAATGTCACAGTGTATGACGAAGCCAACAAAGTGACCGATGCACCAAGCAAAGGCTCAGAGTAAACTGGAATTCATCCGCTAAGTCTTACTGTAAAGCACTTATATATTGGCACTGTGGCGGTAAAAACAAAAACTGCCAAAATATGAGACAGCGAATTACAGTTTCAAATTCAGTTAACAGAATAACCACTTTATGGAAACACATCCTTGGTATCTTGTGTCTTTATCGTCAAAAACCCAACTTATGAATGATAGAGTATGTTTTTACATAGAGGACACCACGCCTTAAAAGGGTATACTATTAATGGACAGAATATGCTCCCTATATGGTGTGGTTGAGATCACATAAAAACACAATGTAAATTATATTTCTGTATTGTTATAATGCCACAATATAAATTATCGTTATTTATTTCTATTTATTCTTAAAACTTTTATGTAAATGTTAACCTTATAATGTTCCTCTTATGCTAATGGTAATCTCTTGTGGAAATTAATCCTGAATACTCTTGCAAATAGTAGTTTTAGTTCATCTCTGTTTTTCTTTACTTGTTTCTTGCTGCTTTACTTTGTTACTAACGTTCCACTTCCTTAACATAGACGTCAACGTCACTTAAACGTTTAAGCGACGTTACATCGTTTATCTGTGAACTAAAACTAGATATTTGCATAAGACTGTTCAGGACGTCAAAGTTTCACTTATTAAATTAAGTAATTGTGGGTTTTCACAACACTCCCACCACAACGAAATGTCTTGTAATAACAGTAAGTATCAATTTCTTACATGCTATTTAGTCCTGGCCAGTCATATCATCATTTAACTGCTGCTGAATCTGGCGACGTGCCCTTACAGCTGCTAGTCTTTTTCGATTCCTGATCTTTGCACCATTACTTACTTTTTTTAGGTTGACTTCTTTCACCTGCATCAGTTACTGCTGGGTCTTTCCCCTTCTGTTTATCTTCCACCTCCTCTTTCTCTGAACATTCAATAGGGTATAATAGGTTCAGTGGACGACCTATTATTTTCTTTGATGGTAGAAGTACCTTTGCTGAGCGAACGTGCTGATCTCTACTACTTATCAGTTCTGTAATTCTTCCAATTCTCCAACATCTCCTCAGTAGATTATCCTTAATTAGAACTATGTGTCCTACTTTGGCAGCAGTAGGTGTTTGTACCCTTGGCGATTTCAGTTTGGTTTGAGTTCTCTCGTAGACTTAAAAGGTATTCATTTCTCCAGACCTGCCAGAATTTGTCTAGTTGTTTCAATCCTTTCTTCCAGCCAGCGATAAGAGTCTCTGCTGAGTTCACTTTAGGGTTGAAGTTAATGTCATAATCATCCTCTGGAGCGAAATTGGAAGTCCTATATTTGGGTTTAGCGACAAGAAATGTGCAGGTGTGAGAGGAGTACCAGAGTTTATGTCGTCACCTACATATACAAGTGGTCGTGAATTGATGATGGCTTAAGTCTCCTTCAAAACTGTTAGAAGTTGCTTGCCAGTCAAACACAACTTGCCAATTGCCTTACGTAAAGACCGTTTAACTAGACCTATCAGCCGTTCGTAAAATCCTCCCATCCAAGGTGCTAATTCAACAATAAAGTTCCATCTGATATTTTCATTCACAGAATAAGAGATGACGTCTGTCTCTTTAAGAACCTGGTCCCACAGTTTGTCAATTGTATCCTGTGCAAGCTTGAATTGTGAAGCGTAATCAGAAGTTATTTCACGTGGACTTCCGTGTCTTGCCACAAATCTGCGTAGTCCAAGTAGAAACATTTCTGTTGACATGTCCATTATGAGTTCTAAATGAATAGCTCTTATGACTAAACAGGTAAAAAGACAGACCCAAACTTTCTTTGACCCTGAGCTTTCTTTAACATACAATGGTCCAAAGTAGTCTATCCCACAGTGAGCAAAAGGCACTGATGAACTAACACGTTGTTTAGGTAAGGGGGGCATTATTGGCATTCTGTAAGGCCCACATTCCCAGCGTTTACAGACTGTACAGCATCGCAATATCCTCTGAACAACTGATCTTCCTGATGGTATCCAATACTTGTGGCGAATCTGGGCTAATGTTTGCGCCACACCAGAATGCAACATTCTTTTGTGAATGTTGTCTATAAGTAATTCCGTGAATCTGTCTGCTTTAGGCAAAAGCAAAAGTCGTTTGGCCGTTTCGTCCAGGTCAGAGTTTCCTAACCTTCCATGGCATCTCAGAAGACCATCTTCATCAATGTACACCCCAAGTTGGGCCTTAAGATTGTTTGGTCTACTTTCCTTTATAGATTCAAGAAGGCGACTGTAGTGTAAACTTTGTATGTGAGCTATCCAGAGTTTTTCAGCATAGTCCATTTCAGAAGTCTGTATAGGCCCTGTATTTATTAGATTCCTTTTTAGTTTTTTGATGAAACGGTCTACCCATGATGTCACCCCCAGTAACTTATTCAGTGAAGAAAACCTCCTGCTGTAAATTTCAAATGGACTAATTACTTTCGTTTTCAGTTTTGATATCTCCTGTGTAATCTCAACTGCATCAAGCTTTGCTTCATATAAAACCTCTGAATTTTTTTGGTTTGATTTGAAATGTCTTGTTTCCATACTGTCCAAAAATGATCTGGTTTTAGCATCCACTCTGGGCCATGCCACCAGAGACTGTTACCTAAAAGCTCATTTATGTATAGTCCCCTACTAGCTAGATCTGCAGGATTCTCCTTTGAAGGAACATAGTGAAAGGTGATGTCCTTATGCATTTGTATCTCTGCTACTCTATTTTCTATAAATCGAGAAGAGTGTCTTTCACTGCCTATCCAACTGAGCACACATTGGGAATCTATCCAGAGATGTTTTTCAGTTAACTGAACTGGTAGTTGATTTGTTACAAACTGAATGGCTCTTGTACCAATGAGGGTTGCAAGCAGTTCAAGTCATGGAATACTGACTGTTTTGTTAGGAGCTAATCGCAACCTTGCATGTTTTTCCGATTCTCTGATGCAGGTATACTACCCTGGCGTATGCATGTTTGGATGCGTCACAGAAGCCAATGAGCTGATACATAGTCTTGTCCTGATTTTTCTGTGTGATTCCTATATACCTTGGAAATCTGCACTTGGGTAAATTCTTCAGATCTTCCTTTATCTTATTCCATTTTCCTTGTCCTTTGAGGATAATTTGTCATCCCAAGAAAGTTTCTTATTCCATAGCTCTTGTAGAAATAACTTTCCTTGTAGCGTTATAGGACAAAATAAACCTAGTGGGTCATACACTGATGCTATCTGTTTTAGCACTTGTTGCTTGGATATATCTGATGTAGGTTCTAAAGATATCTGATTCAGGGAAAGTATATCTTCTTTGACAATCCATGATAATCCTAGCACCTTGACCTTCTCCCCAATTGATCTGTCACACACTGATATTTATACACCTTTGTCATTTGATGTCCAGTCACAGAGGTTCATTGATGCATGTGCAAATATTTCTTTGGACTCCCTATAGAACTGTTCTGCCTGTTCTGTTGATTCAGTACCTGTGATCACATTGTTAACGTAAATATTCCTTCGAATTTTATCAGCTATAGGTGAGTTGTGCATTTTCAAATGAAAGTCAAGGGTTGCACTCAGCAAGAATGGGCTAGATATAATGCCAAACGGGAATCTACAAAATCTAAATACTTAAATATTATTGTCTACATTCAGATTGTTTATGTTTTTTAACCAAAAGAATCTTGTGACATCTTTTTCAATGCCTTTTCAATGTCAGCTACAATTGCAACCTTGTTCAAATGAAATCGTAAAAGAATTCCTGTCAAATCCTGCAGCAACACGGGTCCACGGTATAAACAGTCATTTAAGCTTTTGTTTTCCTGTTTTGTCTTGGCAGACGAATCATACACCACTCTTACCTTGGTTGTTGTTTAAGAGGGATTAACTACTGCATAGTGGGGTATGTAGTGTTTTATGCTATCACTAGACCCTGGTTTCACCTTTTCTATAACTCCAAGTCTGAGTTGGTCTTGTATTACATTGTCATACTGTGTTGCTAATTCCCCGTTTTATTTCAATTTTGTGATAAGTGACTTCAATCTACCAAATGCTAACTCTCTATTTTCTGGTAAGGGAGGGTGTTCATATTTCCAAGGCCAGCTGGCATGATATCTTCCATCTTTGTATTGTAATGAGCCATGGAAAGATTGGTGTACCTCAACGTCAAGTGGATCTACTGGAGAGTCATCTATTCAAATTGTCTCCAATTTCCAAAGGTTTTCAAGACTTGCCTTGGTAGGTAGCGATCTGTCAGCATTGGTTTACAGGTTTGTCTCACTTTCCATATCAGTACCATAGGTTAAGATTAGCATGTTTGCTTCTTCTTGTTTGCCATCAGTATACTGGGAAGTTCGTCTAGAGAGAAGCCAACCAAGTTTTGAAGCCAACAGGTAGAGTCCTGGTTGCACTTCCACTTTCTGAGGTAAGATGAAGTCTAAATAGTAGTCACTGCCGACTAGCAGCTCAATAGTAGAACTTTCTCTTTCACATGGTAAAGTATCAGCCAGCTCATAGTGCTGTACTAAATATTCACGGTCTTGTACAGAGTTTATTTTTATAGGATCCCTTTGTATATTTCCTGTAATACTGGGCACTACATTTGCTGTTATAGTACAATTACTTCCATCTTTTAGTGTGATATCTACTTTTGTTGTTGGTGTGCGATATCTCTGAGGTTTTTTGGAACCAAATGTCACGAGTGAAAGCTCTGTTAATTCTCCCATTTTCAAATTAAGTGCTTTAGCTAGTGATTCTGTGATATAGCTTCTATGACTTCCTGTATCCAAAAGTATTTGAACAGTCTTTGTCACACTAGTCAATGGATTTCTAATGTCAGTCTTTGCTGTCTGCATCAAAACTGTTTCTCCAGAGGATATCAAAACACTTTCAGTTGAATCTTCATCTTCTTGCACTGTGTTACTGGGGGTGAACATTCTATCCTTGTAACGGGATGTGACCATTTCATCTTTAGTTGTACTCATCATTTCTTGTACAGATAATTCTTCAACAAGATTAGCACTCTCTTTTCTTAACTTCCCAAATTTCTGTGGACATAGGCTCCTATGGTGATTGTTAACTTGGCCACAATAAAAACAATTCTTAGTTAAAGTACATTCATTTGTTTTGTGTCCTTGTTTCAAACAAATAAAACAACTTCCTCTAATCCTTTGTTTTCTAGCTTCAATTGTTTGATACCTGGTACATTCGTCGTTCCAATGGTTTCCATTACAAAATCTGCATGACCTGAAAGCTTTGCTTTTTCAAATGAACGATACTGCGCCTTTGGTCCAGCCATCAAAGCCTCTGTTGACATTCGTAATGGATGTGATGCCTGATGTATATTGGATAAAATTCCAGTATTACCATGTTGTTCTGCCTTCTCTCTTGCAGATACATAATCATTGAGTAGGTCTTTTAATTTACCAACAGTCCATTTATTCTTTGCACCCTTTTGTATCTCAAGCTGCACCAAAACGTCTTTTGGAACTTTGGATGTGATTATAGAGATGAATACTTCCTGGTTAACGTCTTGATGTAGTGCTTCTAAACTGCGCAAATGTTTTTCAACTTGGTCGTACAGTAGCCGAATTCCCTTTGAACTGTTAATACCTGGCGTGATATTTATCAGCTCCGTGTAGTGGCAGTTAACAACACTTTGAACATCTCCAAATCGTTCTTTCAGTAGCGTAACGGCAACACCGTAGTTTTCATTAGATAGCATTATTCCTGACACTGCACTCTTTGCCTCACCCATTAATTTACTGTTCAAGTAGTTTAATTTTTCAATGTTTGTTAAATTTTGATTGTTATCTACTGTGGCTTCGAATGTATCCCAAAATTCTTTCCATCTCATTTTGTCCCCACTAAATGTTGGAATTTCAAGTTGTGGAAGTTTAATAGAGCTAGAATGAAAATTTGAATGTTGAGCTAAACTAAGCTGTTGGATTTGATTTTGTATTAGGTTTATTCCATCACCAGGTAAACTAAGTGGAGAGGAGGTTTGTGGAGGTGCAAGCATATCATACAGAGTCTGTTGAAAACATTCTAAGTCTCCACAACAATCAAGGGCCGTTTCAATAACAGAGCTGTCAGAAAGTATTAACTGTTCATGATCATCCATACCTTCAAGAGATATTCTTTCATTAACACTATCAAGTTTCCCTATAAACTCATTTATCCTTTTGATGCAAGTATTTACCTTATGAGAGAATGCTCTAATATCTACTTCCCTTAAGTCTTGGTCCATCAGGTCTCTCCCCTTTGCCGCTTTCTTCTCGAGAAGATTTCTGTACAAAGTCCTGTTCCTCTTAATGTACGGTAAAACTGGCATCTTGTACTGCTATTGGTAAGCCCCTCTAGGTTTATAAAGTTTTGGCGCCAATTATGTGGTTGAGATCACATAAAAACACAATGTAAATCATATTTCTGTATAGTTATAATGCCACAATATAAATTATCGTTATTTATTTCTATTTATTCTTAAAACTTTTATGTAAATGTTAACCTTATAATGTTCCACTTCTGCTAATGGTAATCTCTTGTGGAAATTAATCCTGAATACTCTTGCAAATAGTAGTTTTAGTTCATCTCTGTTTTTCTTTACTTGTTTCTTGCTGTTTTACTTTGCTACTAACGTTCCACTTCCTTAACAACGACGTCAACGTCACTTAAACGTTTAAGCGACGTTACGTCGTTTATCTGTGAACTAAAACTAGATATTTGCATAAGACTGTTCAGGACGTCAAAGTTTCACTTATCAAATTAAGTAATTGTTGGTTTTCACAACATAGGGAACATATTCTTTCCTTAAAGAGTAGCCCCTATAAAAATAGAAAATCACTTTGAAGGGCATTCAATTGAGAAAGCGACACAATTAAACTACACATATTTGTCAGTCAGACGACTTTAAAAGACTGTCTTTTAAAATCGCCAAATTTTGATGGCTTGAATATTAAGTGGTTTACAGTATCAGTGGACCCACTAGGCACACTTCCGGTGAATGGCAAATATTCTGACGCTAGACACAAAATATATTTTGCTGGCATTGACTTGCCAGTGCATGACGTTGAGTAATGCCATGTGAAAAAATTGATAGACCACTAGTAGTTTACATATTTAGTAACATTCTGTAATGGCGCCCATAATAATGCACCATATATATATATATATATATATATATATATATATATATATATATATATATATATATATATATATATATATATATATATATATATATATGGTAAAACCTGTGTAAAACTATGGAAGGATTTTCCCGCCGAAATTCTATATATAAAATAAGAAATAAAAAATAATACAAAGTAAATTATAAATAGCATCAACAACATAATAAAGTGACACAAAACAAGCATTGAATATTGTCGGTAATATCGCGCTTCTTTCTATGCTATATATTTTGACGCCAGAGGGCGCGCATTCATTTATAATTTATAGAGTATCCCTTTTTCGGAACACACCGATTAATATCGGAAAAGGGTGTCAGGGGAGGTTTTGACTGAATGGTTTATCCGAAAATGGGATCTGCTTATTTTTACATAAATATATCGAAAAAATCAAGCGTTTCAACTTTCGTCCTTTTGTAAAACGTTTATTATAGGATGCAGGATATTTCGTACAGAAACATCCATGTAGAATGCCATTAATATAAACTCATTTAAACCTTAAAAATGAATATCAACGAAAACATTACAAAGATGCGAACGTCTTAATTTTAAAGGGAAGCAACCTAGTGGAAATACAAGTTAAAATTTTGGAAAAAGATTAGTACCAACTTTAGCACAATATTACTTTGCAAGAGATAAGACCCAAAGGATTCATGATTCCATGAACCTTCCAAAAATCGAACTAATTTCTTAAATGATTGAACTTTTTCATCCAGGGGTCGCGAGTTTGACCCCAGCCCAGCCCCATACTATTGGGGAGATTGATCATGAAATAAGTTCCCCGGCATTTCTTTTCTCTTCCACTGAGTCAAGAATGGTTTTTAGTATATGCACGAAGTACTGGTACTGGTTAACTTCTTTGTCAAGCTGGCCTAGTAAAAACGTGTGATGTACATGTTTTGCGTCTCGAAAAGCTGTCTTTTTGGGTTAAGATTTGCTTACAACAGTCTGCTCAGATACAGAGACTAGCGTATTGACTGGAATTTCGCTTGTTGCAGGCTACGATATGATACTTTCAAATAAGGGAATAACAACGGCGCTGATATGCTAGAAACAAAATTACCATCTTCTAGCTAGACTCTGTAGCTGAGCAGGCAGGTTTGTGCATGTATCCTCGCGAGAAAACCCGTGTTCTACAGATTGAAATTAAGGTTATGGCAAGCTAACATATACTTAAGGAAAAAAGAAAGGCAACAGGTGGAAATATAATTTTTGCATGGTTAAATGATGGTTTGAAGAAATCTCGTTTGGTATTGTCTAATTGATTATTTGTAGCATGTGATGAAATTACAAAACGTTATTTCAACGCCAGAGTTTACGCTACGCGGTGAAAACATATGAAAACGTAACATGCGACGTGAACGTCAGAATTAAGATCACTAAAAATAGTAAGTGAGTATGATCAGGAAATACCACAATCACAAACTGCAGACAACCCCGTGGCACCGCGAGGAAGAGCTGCTCAACCGTCACAAGACACCAGGAAGACAAATTAAGCAAAGCAACCAGCTCTCTCTTCCCCATCAAGTCTTTTGCATGCTTGGTAACATGGCGTCGTCTTGACAATTTGCAAATAAAAAAACGTCCAATCATATTCATAATGCAGTCAAATATTGCATCAAACCCGTCTACTTGAATGCCAAGATACACAACGACAGAGAATAAGCAATTGACGTCACTTAGAGCCGTCGAGTTTGTGTCCTTGGTGTATATACAGTGTAAAACAAACCTAGAGGCATCCGAACATGCATTCTCGTAAAAAACTGACTTTTCAGATACCGTCGAAATATACTAGCAGGGTGTTTATATTGAGGTTAGCCAAACTAAGCACGTCATAATGCAAATGAAAACACTTGATTACATGCTGAAAGCAAACACTAAACTTGCTTTAGCTGTAACCAAAATTCTGTTACTGGACCATTCTCTCATTGGAAAAGCACATAAAACTTATGGAAACCATCAAAATGTAGGATAACAGATTTTGATGCCATATGTGACTTTTTTGACGTCTGAAGATCTTAAATCATAACTATTGAAGAAACATCCATAAATATTGAATAAAAAGTCAAACAGAAAAAAATACGCATCTAACGCAATATTCAGAGTTAACGTTAATGACGTTTAGGCAACGTGCATGCGTAATTGATAATAACGTTGATAATTACTTTGAGCTGTCGTAATTTAACAGTTTCATACCACTCCCATGAATTTACATCATTTACGCAAAAAATGACATCACATTGTATGCTAGCAATGAATCATAGCGTTTGTTGCGTTTCTTTTTTTCCTTAAGTATATAAGAGAATATCAAAGGGGCGGATCAGACTGCGGGATGCGTAGGCTGGTCCGCACATTTGTTGTGTGCGCAACCCGACGACAGGTTTTTCTAGCGTTCAGCTTAGGTAAGTGTTTAGCTAGGTGTTGTTCGCCACACTCTTTCATGCTAAGGTTATAATCCTGTAAGATTGTAATGAATTCCATCTAACATTGTAGGTGATATGGCTCAGACATAGAAGCGTGTCAAGCAAAAGTATAGTTGGCAAAACGTATTCAATCTACAGAACAATGTGTATTTCTCCATTAAATATATTTTAATAGTAATAATCCCATTGAAGACAAGTACAGATCCAGAGAGGGCGCCATGGGTGCCTTACCCTGCCCCCTGAAAAATTACTAAGCTATACGACTCATTAGCACCCCTGGAGAATCACAAAGCATTCAATGTTCTGCCAGCGAAAGGCCATAACGCCATTTAAATGGTGTTTCGCTGACAGGCCGATGATGGCCAACTTGAAATGGTATTGGGATCATTAACTGAAAAAAATGCCAGAGTTGGAGCCGTTTGACCCCCATTCTGGATGCGCATGGAGGAGGTACTTAAAGTATATTTAGAAGGCGGCTTGTATGTCATACGTTTGATAAACGCATATATGTCTTCAAACAATAAAGCCAAATCTTTCAATATGTATTAAAAGGGAACACCTTCGTCACAAAATGCACTTAGCATTTAATTAGGTCCTGACACCATGATCTTTTTCATGAAATTCGGAACTTAGCACAATAGCGAGCGAAGAAGGCTCAGACGAGTCAGTGAACATGTGGAATCTCGATAGAGCCTTCTCAGAGGTTTGACGCCTACGGAAGTTCAGATATTTGGCTTTTAAACAAACTAAATATTGCAGATGGTTCATCCCTAAGATGAAAATGGTCATATATTATTTACATGCAATGACTTTAATTCAAACTATTGACAATTTGATGAAAAAAAGTCCAGCATGCGCAGATTAAGATTTTTTCAGAGGGGTCCAACTCTGACAACTTTTTTTAAAGTTGATGAGGAGAGAGAGATGAGCCAAATACCATTAAAAGTGGTTCATAATTTGCCCTCCAAAGAAACGCCGTTTAAATCGCCAGCAAAACGCCATTTAAATGGCGTTTTGCTGGTGGACCAATGGTGGCCAAACATCAAGAATGCTGGCTTGGAAGTTTTGTGATATCCAGGGGTGACCAGTATTGCTAAAGAACTGTATAACTGTCTGATTTTACAGGGGGGTCCAGACCCCTGTCCCTTACCCCCTTCCCTCCCCTCAAACTACCGAGAATTGAACTGTTTCTGGAGCCTCATGAGCCAGCATATATAAGATTTTGGATTCATTTTGTACATGTCGCATTTACAAGCACCAAAGACACAGCCTCACCGTATATCTTTAAAAGAATTTTCGTTTCCATGCCTATTCATTTGTTGGTATTGTTTCTTTTATTTATTATGTCTAACTTATTTTACAGAGGGGGGCGGGTTCTAATTTGTCTATTTTAAAAGAAGCTAAGAAAAATTACATGGGTCGGTTCATTTTTTCCAGGGGGTGGGGATCCATTTGCTTATTCCTTTTTTTTATTTTTTTTTGCTTTCCTGGGTACAAACCAGTTCCGCCGGGTTGGTTTAAGATTTGTGTTGGTTTTATAACGGAAAACACCCAAAGGCTCACCGAAAGTTTTTTTTAATGGAGAATGCCGGGAATTGAACCTGCGACCCCTGGTTTACAAGGCATAGCACTCATCCACTACACCACGTTCTATTTGCTTATTACTTATTCCTATGCCAAAAAATGCACATTCATTTAATATAATGGCAATCTACTATATCGCTTAAATAAATATGATTTTTCAAATAATATGAGTTGACTGAGATGACGCATTTTTTCTCATTTCATTGAAATGTCTTTTCTTTCATATAGCCTAGATTAACAGTAGAAAAAACTTTATGAATGCATAAGCTTTTATTACAACATAAAAAAATAGATAATTATTTATATGTCGGCTTGAAAATTAAAGGGAGGTAAAGTTAGTCAAGACAAGTATGGATATATATAAATATGTGGTATCATTTCGTTCTACCACTGACCCAGTAAATACATGAAATCAAGCCGTGCCATGAAATTCCCAACAATCAGCAAGGCTCGGACCAGCAAGCGCATATGGACAGTCTGGTCAGAGCGTTTGCTAGTTGCTTTAATATTCTATGTCTGGTTAGCTACTGATCAAACATCACTAGAACTGCCTAAGCTTAAAAGGAGGCTACACAGTCAGGCTCATCTGAGTCTATTCATGTCAAAATGCCACATTGTTGGAAATCACGTGTTGCAGCTCATATATTGATGTGTCCATACTTGGCAGGAGTCCATGCGCGGAATCAGGAATTTAATTCAGGGGGGGATCCAAGTCTGACCGCCGGAAAACAGTCTGGACAACGTTTTTTTTTTTTTTTTTTTTTTTTTTTTTTTATAGTCCTAAACTTATTTTACAGTTAACAGAGGGGGTCCAATGGTTTTATTACAGAAAAAAACTATACCTTTCAAAGGATCCAGAGGGGTCCAGAATTTTCCAGGGGGAGGGGGTCTAACTTTTTCCTTATGTTAATTTCTAAAGAAACCCATATAACTTATGATTTTCCAGGGGATCCCGACCCCCTTTCCCCCCTCTGGATCCACACATGCCTGAGGATGCGAGGCAGGAAGAGTCAAAGATTTCATAGAATATTCATAGGGAGAATTTCTTGGTAGGAAAAATAATCCACAACACCGTTTGTAGCGAGTGCTACTTGCACGGGAGAAACTATTATTTCTGATAAGATATGTGCGCCCTCTTGCGTCTAAATTTTTAGCAATTTCACATTCGTATTATGACAACCTAGTTCTGTCTTTTTACAACTTAGTATTGTCTTTTCACAATCTAGTTATGCCTTTTGAAAACCGAGAAATGACATGTTCTGAATAAAACTACTAGTAAATAAAAATTGGTATGATATAATAACACAATTAACAAATTAAAACTAGACTACTGACTTAAAAAGTCTAACATGTATGCATAGAATTTTGTCAGAAAATCCCTTCCATAGAAAACAGCCACTCTCAAAAAGACCCAAAATTGGTTTTAAAGACCAATTATCTCTAAATGCATGTCGAAAGTATTGCAGAATGCTCCCCAGAAGTTGGGACATTCTGCAATACTGTCGACTTTCATTAAGCTACCATTTGTCATTAAGATCTTTGATTTGTCTATTTACACAGGTTTTACTGTATAGCAAAAGCTTGATGTTTCACACCACAAAAAGCAAATACAAAAAAGTTATAGTGTCATACTATAAAAAAGAATCTACCATTCGCAGCCCATAGCGCAGTAGGTAGCAAGGCTGACTACCAATCCAGGGGTCTCGGGTTCGACCCCGACCCGGTTCCATACTTTTGTGGAGTTTGATCATGAAATAATTTCTACAGTCATTCGTCTCCTTCCGCTGATTCAAGAAGGGTTGTTGTCAGTTACAAGTATGTGCACGAAGCACTGGTTAACCACTTAGTCAATCGTATCCAGAAAAAAGTATGGTTAAGTGAACTGACCGTTTCCACATGACTATAGCTGTTGACTGTGACGTTAAACCTCAAACAAAACAAAAACAAACTAACATTTGACTCCTGTATTATTGAATTTAATCAACTCATTCAGAAACAGTAATAACCTATTCAGCTAGCCTCGCATTTTATCTCTTTTTTCTCATCTACTTTAATTAATTCAATAATACATGAGCACAAATGTAAAATCATCTACAGATAAAACTAAGCGGTGAAACCAATAAATGCACCAGCTCATGAGATGTCTTATTACATATTGTGAGCAGTCATGGCTCAGATGAACGACCATGTGCATTTGTCCAGTTTCACAAGAGTCTTTGTTCGTATACACTAATTATAGACACAGATGAAGGCTCTGGCCAACATTTAGGCCACTAGCTTATCAATGGATAGTTGCACATGCTTGTTTGATCTGAATATCATTCAGGCCTTAAGATAAGAGTGAGTTACATAAAAAAAAAATCCGATTTCTCAGCCAAAACATATGTTGTGGGTACTCAAAAGAACCGTCTCAATGAGACCCAAAACATATGCTAAAATTATGGGTAAGAAAAGATTGATAATTTTACACTGAAATTTTTTTACAATGAAATAAACATGCAAATGTGATAAGTAACTAAATCTCCTGAACTTGCTCATACAAGCACTTAAATACCCTTGGTCTTCTTTCTGGTCTGTAAAACGTCCAGAAGAGATGCCACTATATGGGCAAAACGCTTTATACTTTCAGCATGTCTTTTCTTCTTAAGTGCCAGCTCCGGACGACAACAAAGGGAGACAATCACTCGACCCTGAAAATAAAACATTAAGGTTTTGCTATCACTGATAAAGGGAACGCAATGATAAGTAACGTCAACTTTGAAGGGAAAACTCTTGTCAGATCGAGGATTCTCATTCTAATTTGATAAAAACGCACTATAAGAAAGGCAGTTACAGGCGTTTAAAGTCTTGAAAATCATATATGCATCATTAACACGGGCGCCCCCATCTGGAATATTCAATTAGATCTCCATAATTTCTAAAAATCAAGGAAACAAATTGATAACTAACTAGGCCACGAGACATACAAGTAGGTCATAGTGACCTCAATTTATTTTCAGGCTAGTCATTGCATCATGCTAAACTCATAATCCCAAATAGTATCTAATACAGCCTCGTCTGAGTCTACACTTGTCAAATGCCACATTGTTGGAAATGGGAGCGCAGTGGCTCAGTGGTAGAGTGCTTGACTCGAGACCAAAGGGCCGCGAGTTCGAGCCTCACCGGCGTCACTGCTTGTGGTCCTTGAGCAAGACACATATATCCTAGCTTAGGACTGGTTCAACTCAGGAAGACCCATCCCTGTATAACTGAAAGATTGTTGATGGGACGTAAAGAATTAAATCAAACAAACAAAAACAAAACATTGTTGGAAATCACATGTCGCAGCTCAAGTGAATAATTGACCTAACAGTACAGAGAGATCAGCGTGACCAATGTTCAAGTCTTTGAGTTTGGCTTGAAATGTTTGGACCTTGACGAAAATTTCAGGATCCGCCAAAGCAATGCACAACAAAACATGGAACAAACACAGAACCCCACAAAGGGAGCTGCAATTTACAACTAATCAACAACAATAGAATCATCGCCTTAGAGCGAGCAGCAGCCTAAGCCACTGGGGGGACTTAAATGCATTTTACTGGTACCAAATCTTCACCCTAGATCATGTTGTTAAAGCACAAAAATCGTTAAGCGCGCATAGAGGCTTCCTTACTATTGCAATAAATCATTACAGAGAAACAAATTAATCAAATTAACACACTATGATGAAAAAAGGAAAAATGTATCTCACAGATTATCAGAGCTAAAGAAAACCTCAAGGTGGACCCAGCCAAAGAAAAGCATCAGGCTACAAGAAAAGTCTCTGTAGCAGAGGAGACTGGATTGAGTCCCGCATTGTTGGAAATGAAAGTGGGAATTCTGGTTTTCTGTTACATTAGCAGGAAATGTACAACACATGACACCTGTGCAATATTGGACAGGGTTTATAATTGTGCCGTGACATGTGATTTCCACAATGTGGCATTTTGACAAGTGTAGACTCCGACAAGCCTGTGCAGCCTCCTTTAATGCTTAGAAGCTCCAAATACTGTTCAGTCAGTAGCTTAACACTCATAAAATATTCAAGCGACCAGCAAAGGCTCTGATCAGACTGCCCGTATGCGCAGGCTGATCTGAGGGTTTGCTGGTCGCACATACCACATTGTTGGAAAACCCATGCCATGGATCAATTATTTTGTACACTTTACGTGATTGTATAGCTATAAAATCTTGGTATTCTTAATTAAACTATATGGTCACTGTCTAGCCACGCCCTAACTGGTTCCTATCTCTGTAGCTGTATAAGAGACCCATTGTCGCAAAACAACAGGAAGCACGCTAGCACATACTAATCTGTCGCCTTACGCTCGGTGCACACTGGGATTTAGCCGCCATTTTTATTAAAAATATATTATGCGATCACTGCTTGCATGACTCAGGGCTTTACATCCAGAAAATATTGACTAAAAGAAAAATGATAAACTGTCCAAAATTTAACTTTTTGCTATCTTTAACAATAAATTCTGTCACTACAGGAGTGCGAGAACGGGACTAGCCAAATATCGCTAGTTACCCATAATGCAAAGGGGGAAATGCGAGAGATCTAGATGAGGTATCATCAGGTCTCGCGAGAATGTAAGAGACCGGGACATGTCATACCACGTGGCGATACAGTGACAAAATATTTGAATAATAAGTTCCTTTATGCACAACAACCTAACAACACAAATACATATGAAATACGAAATTGTACTTACACGTGATCGCTTCACGTAAATATCTTTCAGATTCAGTTTTCTATGAGTAACACCACGAACATGGAGGCCAAATAAACACCTCAGGATACCATAAAGAACTTGCAAGAGTTGTCGAAAATCGAAGTCTGCATCATATAAGAGGGTAGAAATCGGTACATAGCCCTCAGTTCGTTCGTTAAAGATCCGGCGTTTTTTCCATAGCGTGTGGAATGATTCTGCTCCCTCTGTGAAATAATTGGGCCATACATTAAATAAAAAACCCTACTTAAGACTGTTTAAGAACTTAATTACGTCGATAGTTGGATGTAAGTAAGTAAGTAGGTTTGACGTCGCGTCTGGGAGTGGTATAGCGCCACGTTTTAAAATCCATTAATCACTATAGGGATGAAACATGTTTTTCTATGCATTAACATCTGTTGGACCCCGAGGGTGATGTTGAAACAGGAGCCAGAAAGGCTACGGTCTTAACCACCCCCGAGGGGTCTAGCAGATGCTAACTTTTCAGAAAACCATGTTTGATCGTTATTTTTGCATGTTGAAAACTTTGAAGAAACTCTTCGAAAAGTTCACTTTTGTATTATTAGGCCAGCAAAAACAGTATTTGTAGGTTCTTCCAGAGCAAAGACGCGTAATCTTAACGTCACTAAATTACGTTCATTCCTATCTAGGTTACTATTGATGACGTCAATATTGTGACGGCCTAGAATGTGTATACGTAAAAGACAAAAGCCGTGCATCAACAGCACGCAAATTGCCTTATTAATACATGGGTTTTTGCCAAACATGTCTGTTAATAGCGTGCGACACGCTTTTTATGCAATATTGATGGTTTGAACATTTCGGTTACGTTATAAAATAACGCCCACAACAAAGTTGCATACACAATGACAAAATTTTAACGTTTTCGCGCCATAAAAGCAGATTTCAAACTAATTGTATTGTCATATGATAGATAAAAATCTATCGTTCTTGCTCTCTTTATTAAATTTATTTAACTCGTTACAAAAAAGTGTAAAATGACTGGCAAGCCTCGCATTTTATCGCTTTTTGGCAACTCGTTTAATCAATTTAATAATACACACTCATGTATGAACTATATATAGCATACTATTTTAAAGTAGGCTTTAGTGATACGCAAAGTGAAAATATGGCTTCTCAAAAAGGAGTAATTACATTGAGGATCGCACGTGAGTGATAATGTTTCATGGTATTTATTAAACAAAAAGGTGTGACATGCTGAGTTTAATAACTTCAATAATAGAGGAGCACGAACTGTTAGAGTCTATTTATCGTGTGACATTACAATTACTTTAAAATCGCGTTTTTGGCGTGAAAACGTTAAGGCTTTGCCAAATATACGCAGCGTTGTACTAGGCGTCATTTCATAACGTTACAAATATCTGTAAACCACTATAATTATTTATAAGAAGGGTCTAACCGATTTAACGTTTGTGAAGACCTGTTCTTCTCAGTAAAATGACCAGAAAATGCCACAAACACACACTTCAAACTAACCAATGGCACCATGAGGAAGAGACACTAACCATTAACAATTACATGAGACGAAAAAGACAATTAAAGTTAACGCAAATAATTACCAACAAGAGAAAGGCACACCTGTGTTTATAAGATATTTCACTTTTCCGTGCAGTTTTCAGCTATAGTGAACAGATTTATTGTTAACACATAACTTAATTCTACTTTTACAAATGATTTAAAAGAAAATGAAAAAAAAAATCGAAAAATGTTCATAGTTGCAGACTTAGTCTATTTAACATGTTTTGGGTGCTCAAAAAACCGTCTCAAATAGACTGAGACGGTTCTTTTGAGTACCCTCAATATATGTTTTGGGTGAGAAATAACAGAAATTTTTTTGTTAGTGACTCTTAACTAAGGAAGGCCAGGTACACGACCATATTTTCCATAAAAAATGTTATCTTTCTGCAATATAAAATACAATTTCATAAATAACTGATAGGATCCATTATATATCCGCCGTGGGTCATTTCCGACGTGAGTCTTTATGGCCGTGGGTCGTTTCGGCCAGGTCATTTCGGCCTGGGTCGTTTCGGCTTGATTTAAGGGTGGGTCGTTTCTGACTATTTTGGTGGATCATTTCGGCCTAATATACCCCCTCCCCCTATGTTTTACATTATAAGTGAGACAGCTCATAATGATGTTCCCTTTTATTACGTCTCATTCTAGCCCTAGCAGCGCTTTAGTCCAAAAGGAATCATACACAGCTGCAAAAGGTGATGATACAGACCCAAACCCATACAACTAATACCAACCTATTCATAGTCTTGCTGCTTATAAATGCAATGTAGGTAAATGGACAAAAACTTAGTGGTCTGATCTTATTAGATGACTGCACATTCATGTTTAAAGGATGACTTAACTTATGTGTGATAAGTCACATGGGATGGCCTAAATGATATGATTTACACAAGCTGTATGGTACATGTCATACTGCATGTGTATATACATGTACGAGCATTGAAGGCTTGGTCAAGCCTGCACAAATGTGCAATCTCTTCAGAGCCATTGCTGCCTGCACAAACAAAATAGGTACTTGGAATAACATATGGACCGAAATCTAGGCATCTGGCCCCACTGGATGACTGCCCATGCATGTTTAAGTGATTACTTCACGCATGTGCGATAAACAACATGAGATGCCCTAGATTATTCAATTTACTTTCTCATTAACCTATAATGTACGTGATGAATGTTTATTTAGAAAATTTGGCTACAAAATTAGTGTATCTTTGCGTAAATATTGGCGGAAACGACCCATGGCCGAAACGACTCATCATCGTCAAGGCCGAATTATGTATATTTGTCACTCTTATCAATTGGAGCAGAGCATTTCCATTTTAAGGGTTGATGGATGGTATGTTTCACTTTCATTCAAATTTTAATAGAACATTCTGTAAGCAAACCATGGGGACCCTGATCATGTGCCGCGTTCTGCGGCGCCTGATCTTGGTCTGCATTGTTTGGTTATGACCCGCGAAACGACGCTAGGCTTATATGTTAAAAAGTAAGTGGGTATGATCAGGAAATACCACAATAACACTGCAGTCCAACCCACGGTAAAGTACAGAAGAGTCACTGAACACCAACAGTCACAAGACATCATGAAGACAATAAAAGTAAAGCAACCGTCTCTCTCGTCCTCGTCAAGATTATTTCAAAACTAGAAAGGACACTAAGTGATGCATAACAAAACAAAGACAAAACCCAGCGCCCCCATCTTCCAGTGGGAGGTACATTAAACAGTGAATCAACAACAACAGAACCATTACCTTAGAACGGACAGCAGGCGAAGCCAACAGGGGCATAAGTGCATTTTACTGGCGCCAAATCTTTGCCCTAGATTCTGCTGTTGTTAAACACAAAAATAATTTATCTCGCATGGAGGGTTCCTAACTTATGCAATGCAATATCACAGAAAAACAATCTAATCAGTAATGTCATTGCGTCTGAGGTCTGGCCCACCGAAGTGCAATACAAAACCGAACTTTCTATCCAATGTCGTGGACCAACGTTCTATTCTGTATCTTGAATTCTAACAATAGCCAAAGCTAAAAAAAACGTGTTATTATCAAACAATAATGTCACAGTATTGAAAGCCCGCACCACCTGACGTCAATTGCTACTGCAAAATGACGCCAGGCATTGCGTTAGACGGTGTAACATCGTTTTAACGCTTGAAAGACGTTAATAATACATGTAGACGATTGCGACACATTCCTTGTATTGGGGGATTTCTTTAGTGCAAAGGCATAAAGTTGGAAGAAGCTGTGTTTTTGTCCTTTAAAGTGTGTTAGAACCTAAATAGATCAGCTCTATTGCGAGAATTGTTTAGTAATAATTCACTGTATGTCGGTCAGTGCGCGCTCGTGATTTGATCTTCTTTACAGCTGACCTCCAAACAGTGAATTATTACTCAACAACTCACTGCTAGAGCTGATCTCTTTCATAAACAAACCACCTGAGATACGAACCTTTCGTAAATGTAACTACACTTGCGGGAGCCATATCCTCATCAACTGTGCCTTTCTGAAACACAATATACAGAATACAGTAAACCTCTGTAAAACGACCACTCTCAAAAAGACCAAACATCGGTTATCAAGACCAATTACCGCTTAATGCGGGTCAAAAATATTGTAGAATGCTCCAAGTGCAGCATTCTGCAATACTTTAACCTCATTAAGCTACCATTTGTCATTAAATTTTTGAGTGGCCGTTTAACACAGGGTTTACTGCAAATCTTATCAATGAAAAGCACAATTTTCCAATAAAGCTCCCTGAATTTTAAACCAAAACGTTTCCAGAACCGAATTAAACCGTTTTCACATTGTTTTTATTGTTAGCTGGGCAGCCACCAGATTTGTATTATTTTGTTGAAAGAAGATTAATACAGTTAACATTAATGAAATGTTTCAAAAATGGATTGAATTTACGTAAGTCAAATCTTGTTAATATAAGTCCTCGTGACTAGAGGTTTCATTTTGACTAATCAGTAGATCTAAATATAGGGAGGTCGATATAAAATAAATACCCCCCCCAAACTGATTATTATCATTTTTCTATCAAACATATGTTTTGGATGCGTTTCTTTTACGCACACAAAACATGCTATTATAGACAGTTATTATGAATAGGTCATGAATAGAATCCAGTGTGTCCTAAATTTATTTAGAATTAGGTAGTATCTTAAAAACTCTTATTTTCGAGGTTTAACTGTAATTTACCTTTTCTCTCATCATCGCAGGAAGAGCATATAAGAACGGGTTTAGCGCTGAATTGATAGGTAGCACAAAGACAGCTGTCCAAGCATAAACATCAGCAGGAATATCTGTTACTCCAGTCGTTCCAAGAACACCTATGCATTAGAAAATATTAAAGTAGAGTAACTAGCATAGAGAAACTGTGATAGCATATACATCCGCAGGAATATCTGTTTTTTTTTCAAGTCATTGCAAGAATACCTAGGAAATAGAAAAATATTAAAATGAGCCACGACATGTGATTTCCAACAATCAGGCTTTCTGTGAAGTGTAGACTCAGACGAGCCTGTGCAACCTCCTGTTAAGCTTAGAAACTCCCAAGGATATTCGGTCAGTAGCTTAACAGTCATAGAATATTCAAGCAACTAGCAAAGGCTCTGATCAGACTGTGTGTATGCGCAGGCTGGTCTGAGCCTTTGCTGGTCACACATACCACATTGTTGGAAATCTCATGCCGCGGCTCAAATAGAGTAACTAGCATAGAGAAAATGTCATATTCATACATAGCCTGTTTATATTCTTTTTAAACATGTTTTTATTCTTTTCTGTAAGAAGTCATATGATCACTTTTTATATCTATTATCATGTGACGTTGGCTCTTGGCGTGACATGTTATAAAACTCTGGCGAGGGGGCCGGGGTAACTGCCTATATATGACATAGTACGGATGTGCAGGCCGAATAGCACTTTTTCAGCGCCGCCAGGTATACAAAACGCCCCTTTTTTTCTAAGAAAAAGTATATGACTGACTCAGTTTTTCACCATTGTTATATGAATGGTCCCGTTTCTGACACACTTGTTTGAAAATACTCATATTTTTGCTCAGATATATAGCTCAGAAACCAAAGTTGTAATAGTTATTTGTAAACTTTGTTTACAGACAGCAAAGAGGGTATACAAAAATCAAAGAATAATATATGCATTTTTATCATATGACGTCACGTCTGTGAGTGAAATAACGCCATGCAATAAAATCTGTAAACCACTAGTGGTTTATCGATTTTCGGGAAACGTTATGACGTCCATAACAACGTTGCGTACATAATGTCAAAATTATAACGTTTTTACGCCAGAAATGAGATTTCAAACTATTTGTCATATGATAAATAGAATCTAACATTCGTGCTCTTGTATTATTGAATTTTTTAAACTCGTTGCGAAAAAGAGATAAAATGCTCGGCAAGCCTCGCATTTTATCTCTTTTCCCCAACTCGTTTAATAAATTCAATAAAACATGAGCACTCATATAAGATTCTCTATGTAAACATTTTTTTCATCAAGTAACTGAATGGGTAATTTTTTTCGAAAACCAAGTATATGATTTGTGTAGGTTTCAAAATACTGTCTTGCACACGTGTACCAAAATTACTCCCAAGTTACCCCCCCCCCCCCTGAGTATTAAATTCAATAAACCATAGTGGTTTACAGATTTAAGAACATAAGGTCGCTAAGAAATTGTCATACTGCATTTTGCGAAAATGAAACCCTGGCGACATTACTCATCGACTGCTGAAGGTAAATCATGGCCCAGTTGCATTTTTTTTACGCTGCAAATATGTGTTGTTTTCTGATCATACTCACTATTTTCAACTCAATTCATGAAATAAAAATCTAGCTTCTGTATTTAACAGTACTGAACTTGACAAATGAAAACCTGTCTTCTGGGTTTCTGACAAAGTGAGACTCAAATCAGCCTGCTCAGCTACAGAGACTAGCTAGAAAAGTTCCCATGTATCAAGTATAGATATGATATTTTCCAATAAGCAAATAGCTAAGGCACTGATCAGACTGTGCGGATGCACAGGCTGGTATGCACCTTTGTTGTTGGCATACCCTCGAAGACAGGGTCTATCACTTCGTGTTCCATACTGTAAATACAGAAATATTAAACCTTAAAACGCCAAGAAAAAAATGCATCTGAAAATGTTGTCTGCTGAAGTCGTCTGCTGAAAAATATTGCCTAACATTACTGACAAATTAATTATAGAAGCAAACAGCGTGGACCGAGAGCAGTTTGATCTGGGTCCACACTGTTTGCCATAGGGGCTTCTTAAACATTTCAGCAGACGAGAAAAGCAGACGACTTTTGTTGCGATTGGCGCATTAAGGGTAGAAAAATTGAACCTGGGACTTCAACTCCCCCAAAATCACCAACCTCACAGAGAAGTTTAAATTGTTAGCAAAAGTGCACTTTCTAGTGTTTTCCAAATTTTTTATTGGAATTAGTACTTATTTCAATCTATTGGAAAGATAGTGATTATGACCATCATACACTGCAGACCATCCCGTAGTTCTCTGAGGAAAAATGAAATTATGATAACAGTGACAGGAAATTCAGAAAACAACAAATGTAAAGCCTGTAGTTTTTCCTCCCCTAGTGGCATGATTTCAAATCTAGGAAACACTATGCAATGCAAACAAGAAGCCAACAAAACACTCCCACTAACAATGGGTGCAACAACAAACAATGAAAATACAACAGAAAAACCATTACTTTAGAACGGACAATAGCCAAAACCACCAGGGATTGGGGCTAGATTTATAATGCTAGCAAACACTTCAGCGTAGATTGTGCTATTTTAAACCACAAAATAAGTTTTGGAATTATATTTTTGTAGAGTATAAGACTTACCCAAGATGACAATAGGTAACCAGCATAGTAGATCCGTTCCAGCAACCAGCATTAGATTTCGGGCAACCTTAACATCATTCTTTCTGCCCTTGACGTTTTTAGTCAGATTCATATTGGATGCCTTCATCACTTCATGGTAAATAGTCCACTGACCATATATAATTAGGACTGTAGTTGCAAAATTAAACCCAATAAACACAGACACTGCAAACTCCCATCCAGGAAATCTGTGTTTAGTTATAGGTAAAGCCAAACAAACACCGGATGTGGAATAAAACTGATGTTCAAAGTATGGGGTTAAGATAACAGGAACTGTAGATACTATGATACCAACACACCAAGAGACAGCAGTCAGAATATTTGCTCCTCTTTGCTTGATGCGGTACTCTCCAAATGGGTACTTAACAACAATGATTCTATCTAAAGTTATCAATCCAATGAAGATGATAGATGCCTCACTAGATAATGAAGCAAAGATACCAGCCATATTACATAGAATACTATTCTTCCATGAGTATGCGTGCATACTGTATTCACCACGGTAATTCATGTCAGCGGTGGCTATTATAACAAGATATGTGCCCATAAGGAAATCTGAAATAGCCAAATTTGTAACAAACATACCATATCCAAGTTTCAGTTTATCTCGCTGGTAGATCAAATGATAGAATAGTGAAAATGTATTACCCAATAAACCAAAAAGCCCCACTACCCAGATAAATGACCGCAACAATTGGTTCCTCATTAAGTCAGAACAAGATGAAAACGCATCACTATGAGGCAGGCAGTTTTCATCAGCTAGAAACTCAGGTTTGATGCAACATAATGCAAAATCATTTGTTACAAGCATCTTAACATCTTTCACTCCCTGGAACATTTCAACCGATATAATTTCAATCTTTGCTGTTCTTATAAATATTTCTTCAACATATAGTCTTTCAAATGCATAGCTGTCAACATGTTTTATAATGGTCTCTGATATTTCGAGCCTCTCTAAATTCAAAGAGGCAAATGATGCCCTTGACAGTCGCTCTATATAGAGATTTCGGAGCTCAAGGACTGAAATAGACAGTAGGCCCATAAAAGCTTCTGAAGAAATGGTCAACATGTGCAAGTTTGCGTTCAGCTTTAATACTTTAAGGCGACCTTGATGGAGAAATAAATGTGTTTCAAGTATTTCTAAATGATTAAAACTGATATCAAGGATCAGTAAATTTCTCATACTATCAAAAAGGTCAGATCTAAGATTATAAATTTCACAATCTGATAAGTTTAGATAAGCAAGATTCACTGCATAGTCGTCTTCAAAGGAGATATATGATAAGGCATTTGGTCTTCCACTGATGTCAAGCATCCTTGTAGATGAAGATATATTGATAGGAGAGGTTTGATTGTGGTAGTTTGGGTCAGTGCAGTCAACACTTAAACCAACACAGGAACAGCTCTCCGGACACCTATAATAAATGTAGCACAAATCAATAAAACCCTCTCTTAAGGACACTTGCTGGCTATACTTCCCACACTTAGATCGTTTTAACTCTTTGCATACAGTTTGTTTTATGTATGGACTGTCAATTAATGAAATAAAAAGGATATGTCACTACTCTCTATTTTTCATAGTCTCACATGGAAGTTCACAGCGTTTTACAAATTTTCTGAAAAAAAAAACAAGTCCTTAATATTAAGTTTATATAGTTATAATCGCCATCGAGCTTCTCTGTTTTGATTTTAGTTATTACTCAAGCTTTTTAGGAAGTGTGACAATTTATTTGTTTTCCCAAGTCATGACAAGATACTGAATGATATATTCCAAATAGGAATACAATTTTAAAGTAAATTGTATATTAAAAAAATTGGAATTAACAATCTTAAAGTTTTGTTTTTATTTCATAGACTTTTATTCTACCTTTTAGAAAAAAGAATACAAAATGGGGGTCACCAAACTAATAAGAGTTTCTGAAACTGTATTGATCCATCAGAAGACAGGACCCAGACAATTTCCCCTGTTTCCCGCTGCAGGGAAGGTGCGCACAGACAAAACCATAAATTATCCTTAAATTGAACAATCAAGTGAAATTTGTTAAACATGAAACCTGTGCAATTTTCACCATTTTTTATATATCATACATTTTAACGATTGTGACAGCAAAATAGAGATGGGCTTTTGTAAGAAGTGTTATCATAAGCTATCAGGATTTCCTCTGGAAGTGTAAGTCTATCAATCAAGACTGAGTGATTAGCCATTTTAACGTTGCATTTTAATATAGACAAATTGCAATTTTGGCAGGTACAGGTATATGTATCAATGGATACAAAGTACATCTTTTCAACATTATTTTGCAGTTTTATACCGAATGGCATGTCTCCAAACTGGCAAGATTGATTGATTGATTGGTTGATGCTTAACGACATATCAAACGTTGTGGTTCATTAGAGTCAGAGGGTATCAAATTAAACATTGTTTATGTGGGGAAAGTAAACATATGTGTAATATCATGACGTTAAATGTTCAGCATTAAGATTCGAAGATAACAAATTGCCAATAATGATTAAATAGTTCAAAACCCTTATAACAAATTCAGCCTGTAGATGGAGCAAATGATAACTCTAACAATATTCACTATACTATACATACATATTTTGATACTTAGTCTGAACATTAATTTTATAGCCAACCAATAACCAACCATGACTGCAGCTGACTAAATGTGTAATACCTCACTAGCATTGAAGCCAAAACAAAGCTATATTGCATGGTTCTTGCAGATGATTTAAAGGAGCACATTCTTATTGGCTCCAAAAGTAGACGTTTCAGAGTAACAAGAAATAATTGTTATTTTGAAACCTTAGAAAAAAGCAATCAGCTCTTAAATTTCATAACACTTGTTAGCTTTTATAAGGACAATAAACCATGTCATTATGCAAATACTGTAATATCCTCAATTTTTTTGTTTGCGTTGTTGCTTTTTGTCCCAGTCAACAATTTTATGTAATATCAGGACGATTTCCTGCCTCCTTGAGTTAAACCAGTCCTAACCCTTAAACCTATAACTTGCAGCAGATGTCTTTTCAAATAGTGAAACTTTTTCAAAAATAACAAATAAGGTCTGAATTGTCAAGATGATTCACATGAAATATCACGCCTATTTTTGCTGAAAATTAGGACAGATATCACGAAAATCGTCTGCTGCAGTCGTGATTGGTACTGAAACCCATAAAGCGCCACCTATAATTTGCAGCAGATGACAATTTCAAATTTTACCGCTTTTTAAAAAATAACAATAAGGCATGATATTTCATGAGAATCGTCTGCTGGCAAACGATTCTCACGAAATATCATATCTTATATTTTTTCGAAAATTATGGAAGATGTTGTACAAGTTGTCGCCTGCTGCAGTGGTGATGGCGATTTAAGGGTTAAGGGTTAAGCAGAGATAATGTGTCTCAAGGACACTCTACCACTGAGCCGCTGCGCTCCTCATCTTAATTATTTGATCTGCGAAATTAAGAAGTGCCATACAGTTTAAACTACAATTTGGGTATACCACTCACATAATTTTGTTGCTCAAAAGAAAAGTTTCATTCAGATGTTCCTTCCAAGCATCCAGGCCTCGAGGTTACAAAACTTTTTCCATGAAATTTACACTGCTCATTAATGTTAAAATGCCAACAATTGTTGTCAATTTAACATATATTAGCATCAATACAAAATCTGAGAGACTTTAAAAAGCAATACACGTCTTCATTTGACGGTATTTTAGTTTTAATGAGCAGTTGAAATTTCGAGCTCAGTTGAGTTGAACATGAAAAAAAGTTTTCTAACCTTGGGGCAAAAGTACACATTTGATAGGAAATACAGAGAAATGTCATTGGGGATGGTGGTGAGATTTATTTTACTTTATGACTAAACTCCCTTGAATTCGAACTATGATACTTCGAAATGCAACTCAGGTGCTGAGGACTTATAGTTAACTAGATTTGACTGTGATTCCAGAGAATATACTCACTTAAAATCACACAATCGTTCATCATCACCAGAAGGACACTGTCTCTTACCATCACAGATGTAGGGAGAAGGAAGGCATATACTTGATTGTGAACAGTGAAATTGAGAAACACATGTACGTATGTCTGAAATGTATGAATATAGAGGATCATACAGGAGTGCTCATGTGACACTGAATTTATTATATGAGTTGATAAACTATAAAATGCGAGGCTTGTTTAGCATATTATTGCTTTTTTGCAATGGGGTTAAAAAATTTGATAATACAGGAGCACGAATGTTAGAAATTATTTATCATTTGACATTAAAATTATTTGAAATCACATTTTTAAGTGCAAACCATAGGGTTTTGCCACATATAAACAATGTTGTTATGGGCGTCATGTTATGTCATTACCAAAATATGTAAACCAATAGTCGTTTATTGATTTGAATACATAGTGTTAATTCACTCCCATACGCTATGACATATGAAAATCATAATTAACACAATCTGAACACAGAATTACCAGTAAGACTATACAAGTGGGCCACTTTTAATCTGGGTCCAGTCGTCAATATTTTGACAATATTTTCTAATGCTAATATTCTAAAAAATACAACATCAAAGGTATCGGTTGTCGGTTATTGATTTCGATTAATAATGATGCCTGTGGACATCCGTAGTTTTTCCCTTTGATAATTCGATAAGCCGATTGATCTAATTATAGCCTATTGCTTTAGTGTGACGTAATGAAGATGATAAGAGATGAGGATGCAACAACAATGCCATCATCAATCAGCTGATCATGGAAAATTTTGCGTTAAAACGTAAATAAAGATGGAATTTTGTTTACTTGGTTTGAGACCGATTGATCCAAACAAAGGATTAGAATTTTCAAACACAGAGATGAAACTGAAGTGTCAAAAAATTTATAAAAATTCATAGAAGATGACGTTTTTCTCAGATGTGTTGTGTGTATCTCGACTGTGTGTATTATGCGTGTCTCGCAAAGGCAAAACACTTTCTACTTAAGAAATACTCCAAGTTGGAAATTTAAATCGTGAAGCCGACTATCTTCCACAAGGTGCATTCGCTGGTAGGGCAGAGGAAGAAATATATGTGGTATTGTTTGCTTTTACTGGGATTCCTGTTACTATTTATAGCACAATAGAGTTATCTGATAGAGTTATAATCCTTGGCCAACCCCTCAAAATTTAAGAGAAAATCCAGGTGGTGCTGTCGAATGAAATCAAAGTTCCCCAGGCTGTCATTTTTGACCAAGAAACGGAAAAATAAAAAAGAAGAAAAATGATCAGACTGGAATCCAGGCTAGCCACTATCGGCCTCATGTGAAACATCATTTAGATGGCATTTCGTCATGTTTAATTCTAAAACTGCATATAAACATGTTCAATAATCTACTAAAGGTGCATAGTTACAATCAAACATAAAAAAAGGCTAATCTTAAGCATAAAGGGTTTTGTTACAGTATTAAAATTAATGTTGTGGAAATGATTTGTTGCTTTGCAGTATTTCGAATTGATAGAGTTTTATTTTGCATTTCAACATGCATATACATTTTCTAATACACTGGATTTTGTAATGTGACGTCTGATTGGATAGAGTCAAAAATTTGCTACAGTATACTGTCGGAAATAGTTTAATGTTATTCATTATGTCACATTTGGTTGGACGATGAACAGTTTTATGCAGCTTGCAATGCTCCAAGTTGAGACGAAACTGCACATGTGCATTTGAACGGTGATATCGATGTTCAAAATTTTCATTAGTGGAGGTATATCGTGGTATATATGGTCTGAAATCACTTTTTACAGCTCTGCTCAGGCGCCGCCATTGCTATTAAACTAAATTCCTGACCTGTATATCTGACGATACCTCCTGTAACGAAAGTTTTGAATACAGTTATCCCCTAAGTGAAAGAAATCATATGAGAACAATAAACAGGTGGGTATGGTAAGAACATGCCAGAATAGCATATCACAGACCAACCTGTGGTACATGGGTGTAAGTTTTCAGGATTATTCCTAAATTCAGGATTTTGAGGCTGACTTTTTATAGAAAGTCAGCCTCAAAATGCTGAATTCTGAAGAAAATAATATTTTTTTTATTTAGTTTCAGATTATCTAAAGGTATTTGACCGTTTAGCTTGGAATTTTAAATGTTTTGGAGGCAACCAGCAAGTTTTAAATTTTGATTTTCTAAAGTTCAGGATTTTGGAAATTCTGAACTTTCACCCATGTGTGGCACTATGATAAAGACACATTATAGCACAGCCAAACAAAGACAACCATTATACTTAAAGATAGAATACTGTAATAGTAAAGCCAAAAAACTCCCTTTTCCTCCAATCAGGAAAGTCGGGCACAATTGGAGAATCTAATCAAGCCTCTGGTGTACGTAGTGCTAAGTTTACACTATGTCCCCGGCGGCCACAGCAGTCACGATTTAGTCCACCGTGGACGTAACCGGGTGACAGTAACACAACGTACGGGAACTAGGTTGACAAACGTAGCTTGCCGTGGTTGCCGTGATCGCCGGGACAGATTTTTAAACTGTCAAAAAATTTGCCACGGCAGCCAAGGCAGGATTGACCTACTTAAATGTGCTGTAGTACAACGGGGAGAACGCAACAAAACGTGACGGAACGTAACAGACCTAAACACAACTCGGAGTATGTCCATAATGGGACGGCTTGTTAGGAGACGGCAACCCAAGGTCTGTCAAGTTCTGTTGCGGTCTGCCAGATTGTCCTAACCCGACCCCACAGCTCGAACCTGAACATGGCGTCTAAGAATCTCAGATAGATGCATCTGAGGGGGAAAGTAGTGACAAGGGTAGAAATAATCATTGACTGGATGGACTTTGGTAGTTTCATTGTATTATAGAGATGTCATAGGTAATACATGTGATTTACCGTGGCAGAATATTGCACTTATTTCTCTGAGGTCAGTCAGTGTAGACATTGATAAAATGCTGCATTGTGCGCCATTTCATTAGAATCTTCTGTGTTTTTAAAGATTACTCATAAATGAGTCACTTGAGTGCAAAGGGTTAATGCTGATACCAACGGCTGGTGTTATTGTTTCAAGACTCTCATCGAACAGTTTTGAAGAGCTTTGGAGGCTGGAAATGTGTTAACATCTTCGATGGGAAGCTCTCTTGCTTTATCCCAATTGTTGCATTGGTTCTTCCAAAACCATGCCCGCACATTGCATCCGTCTTTAACCTTCCTGCTAGACTACCATTCTATACAGCTGCTGGTGGCCTCCTTGCTGCCACAAAGGCTACATGTACGCTCCTAGCAATTATATAATCTTCATTGCCATTACATGTAATGATGTTTTTGATCAAGGGTGCATAATATAACGATTGCGGTAGCTTTGTGGACCTCCTCTTTATACAGTGGGCATATTGAGGCTCAAACACCATTCGCCCCCCACGTTTCATCGTAGAAAACCTTAACAGAACTTGATAGACGAAGCAGAACTTGATCGCAGCGTAACACAACGTGAGAGGTCCCAACAGATTGTGGCAGGCCGTGAGGAAACATAGAACCATCTGTGACAGACCGTAGCGCGCCGGGGAGCCTGTGTCACGACAGACCTTGACAGACCGTGAGAAAACGTAGCGAGACTTATTAGAACTTGAACACAAAGACACAATTGACTTAAAACACCACGGCGAGCTACGTTTCTGGCTACCGTGACTGCCGTGGCTGCTGGGAACATAGTAAAACCCTAGCATAAGGCGCATTACGTGTAGTACTATGTACAAAAAAGCTCTATTTTGTAAGCTGGAACTGGCGTAAGGAAAATTCGTTCTGTAGCATGTGGGTTGAGAACAATTAAAATGCTGTTTATGCTTTAGAGATATTTTATTGAAAAAACTTAAACTTCGTTTATAACCGTTTGTTTCCTGCAATCACAATTGTAATTGTGTTGGTATGGTTTCTGTGACGTCAGCCTAACGTTATGTAACGTCAGCGCCACGTTATCAAAGTAGATCCTCGATGTACATCGGAGCTTTGATTCCACAGAATTGGCTGGGGCAGTTTTGATTGTCTTTTCCTCAGCGAAATGATTCCCAAGCCAGAAAGGACACAATAAGCTATGTTAGAGGAGCATTTGTTCAATCCAGCAAGCCAAATCACTACTTTTTTGGCTCATCTTCAGTCTATTATGATCGGTCATTGTCCATTGCATGCACGCTGTGCGACTGTCGCACGTATTTTTTTTAGTTTAAACATCTCCTCCTAAACCACTGGTGCAGATATAAAATATTTTCCTGAATACCTTCTTACAAAATTGCATAAATGGTTCCGCTCTGCTAGACAGAGAGACCACTGGTTCAAATTCAAAATATTCACAGAATTGTTCCTTCACGGTGCCATCTATCAAAATTGCACAAAAAGTTCCGCTCCGCAAAACAAAGCTCTGGAAAAGCAAAACAGAGCTCTGGAAAAGAAATATTTAACCCACTTCTTCTGAATCACTGGTCCAAATTCAAAAAATAATTTCACAGAATCGTTCCTAATGATGCCCTCTACCAAAATTGCACAAATGGTTTTGCTCATCCGAACAGATGGTCTGCCAGACTTGTAGATAAGAAAGAGTTTAAAGACATATTATGAAACACTGGTCCAAATTCAAAATAATTTCAAAGAACTGTTCCTCATGATGTTTTCTACCAAAATCGCTCAAATGGTTGCACTTCACTGAACAAAGGGGCCACCAGAGCTCTTGATAATTAATGTCTTAAAACGACAACTCCTGAACCACTTTTCAAATTTAAAAATGATTAATCTAAAATGTTCCTCCTAATGCCCTGGTCCAAAGCTGCACAAAAGGTTAATTACCACTAAACAAAATGCCACCAGAGCTCTAGATAAGAAATATCTTTGAATTATATCTCCCCCTGAACCACTGATCCAAATTCAAAATAATATCACAGAAATGTTCTTCATGAAGCCCTCTACCAAAATTACACAAATGGTTTGTTTGCGCTGGACGAAAAAGGCCACCAGAGCTCTAAATAAGAAATATCTTTAAAAAAACATATCCTCCTGAACCACAACACGCCTGACTGAGCTAAAAAATATTTTAGATGATATATAGGCCAATACACCATCTCTTCATGTGCCCGGATTCAGGTGAGCGCTCCAGGGCCCTAGGACCCTCCTGTTACTGTTTTGCTTGTATCACTGTGTGAAAGTGAACATATTTTATACTAATGATTGACAATTAAAGCTGCATAGTCTGTAAATTTTGATCTTTTAGTTTTTAAAATAATGTTTCTATTTTTCAAGAACACAGTTAAAAACTAAAATTCAGGCATACATTTTACCATGTTCATAAATCTTTACAAATTATCAGTATCAAAACAACAGCATTTATGTTAAAACTTGACTGTCTATAATTATTGGAGGGACGCAAATAATTACCAACAAGAGAAAAACACCTGTTTTTATAAGATAATCCACTTTTCCATGCAGTTTTCAGCTATAGTGAACAGATTTATTGTGAAAAATTAACTTAATTCTTTTTTTACAAATGATTTAAAAAGAAAATATTTTTTTTTTCAGACTTAGTCTCTTTAACAAACATGTCTTATAAGAAATGAATTCTTTAAATCTCACATTTGTTTGGTAATAATTCTTATGTCAGTATCATGTAAGTCACTTAATGAAAGGGAGCAGGTATCCAGCAAAATGTATTGTCAGTATGTGCACCTACCAAAGGCTAAGGTCAGCACCCGCATCCACATAGTCTGATAAGAGCCTTCAATGGTCGCTCTATGGGTAGCCAACGTTTCTTCAGATGTGAGACTAAGACACTGAACAAACTGTGCAGATATGCAGACTGAATTGTATATAAGCTGTACACACATGCCAATTTGTACCATATACTGGATACCATAATGTCCCATGGTTGTGCCCTCTTTCTACTAGCATTATACTTAACTGTTAATTCGAAAAATATTCGCATGGGTTTTTATGCGAAGTCACATGAAAATAAACCCTCTGGAAATGGCGAAATTGCTATGTCGTTTACAGATGTAAGTAAATCATATCCTAGACGCTAATTTTTAACATGGCAAATATGAGCGGCGACATGAGATTTCCAACAATGTGGTATGTGCGACCAGCAAAGTCTCAGATCAGCCAGGTCAGAGCCTTTGCTATTCACTTGAATATTCTATGAATATCAAGCTACTAACAATACATCATTTGGAGTTTCTAAGCTTAGAAGGAGTCTAGACTTGTCAAAATGCCTCATTCTTGGAAATCACATGTCGTGGCTCATATGTCTTTAAACGTTATTTACGAAAATCAATTCTTGGAAAATTTCTGAATTTCCAGTACATACCACAGCTATCTTCATCTTCGCCATCTGCACATTGAAAAATTCCATCACACACATATTGAGTATCCAAGCAGAAACTTCCTCGACATTTGAAATAGTTTGCTGGACATTCAAACGTTTCTGAAATCATATTGATTGTTTTTAACTATGAAACCATTCATAGCGAAATCTCATATCGATAGACAGTGTACTTAAAATAAACAGTGAATGCAAATTCCAAAGTGGGCCTAAAATAAGAAAAAGAAATGTATAACAATCCATAAGTGAGTATGATCAGGAAAAAACACAATCACAAACTGCAGACCAACCCACAGCACCACGAGGAAGAGCTATATGACATTTACAAGACATCCAAAAGACAATAAAAGCAAAGCTACCAGCTTTCTCTTCCTCGTCAAGATGATTGCAAAACTAGAAAGGGCATAAAGTAATGTGTAACGAAGCAAAGACCAACACAGATCCCCCACAAACAATGGGAGGTACATCAAACAACAAATCAACAACAACAGAATAACCACCTAAGCTACCGGGGTTGAGGGGGTCTTAAATTCAATTACCTGACACCAAATATTCGCCATTAATCCTGTTGTTGGTAATACACGAAAATTGCTTAGATTCATAAGTCTAAATTCGAATTCTAATAAGCCACGAAACTTTCTTTTTCTTAATTTATGCACGTTAATTTGCATTCAAATCGAACATTTCAGGGGCCATTGGAACTTAAACCTATCCACCCCCGCCCCATACCCCCTGTCACACGCAAAGAAGACAGTGAATATGACCAGAACAAGCTACAATTACATGCTGTCACAAAGAACTTCGACATCAAGAGCGGAGGTGCATAAATACAAATAAGAATCATAAAAAAGCTTTGCATTTTTATTTTTAAAACAAACTTTTATAACTAATATGTTCTTGAGTATGCTGAGATATGACATTAAATGAGGACGTCACAAAATTACATAATAATGAGGTCACTTGACGACCATGTGCGTGAGTTCCAATACAACAAATGAACAGTCCACACGTGATGACATCCTGGATAAGATAACATGGATAAGGTAAGACTTTCTATCTCAGGTTAAAATCTCAGATAGTCTTATCTGTTGTGCAAGACTGTTTTACTTGCACATTAATACGTATATATCAGAGCGGTCGATCTACTACCCAATGGTAAACTTGTACTAGGACCAGAATTACTTCACCAATTATAATTTCACGTAAAAACTGATACTTAAACCATAGATTTTACTGTTTTTCTGCGATAATTTATCTTATACAAGTATCAATACATCGAGCCCCACTCAATTATATTTTATAATTTGCTTTGAGTTACGTGCTCCTATTACAAATTGTGACATTGTTGTGGTCCATGATTTTGTGGTAACCTTATATAGAGGTTCTTACATGAGTGCTCATGTTATATTGAATTTATTAAACAATTTGCGTGAAAGAAATAAAATGTGAGGATAAACTAGAATTTGATCACTTTTCGCAACAAATTTAATATATTCACTAATTCAGGAGCACGAATATTAGTTTCTTTTTATCACAAGAGTTAAAATTGATTGTTTTAATTTGCATTTGTGGTGTGTAAAAGTAAAGAACTTGTCATATATACGTGACGTTATTATGGACATCAAAACGTTACCAAAAATCTGTAAACCACTAGTGGCTAATCGATTTTATTGCATGACATTCTTTCACTCTCAGACGTGACGTCAGACGATATATTCAAACAGTACTACGACAATTAATACATCATACCATCGTTGTAAGCTATTTTATTGTGCAGCTTATGATTAAAAGGTAACATTGTAATGACACATACGACAATTCTGGAGGTGTTCAAGTGAACGACAGCCAATTATATGGTCAAATTCATCCAGTCTGTACAGACATCTGTTTTCAATAGAAGTAGTAAAACCATAGCCGCAAGCGAGCCCAGGGCTTTCTTCTTTGAAATCTACAAAATAACAAGTAATTACCTTATTCCCCTAAAACAACGGTTCTGCGTTTTATAGCCCCTCTAAACTCTAGTGGCAATGTTTACATTTGAGCTGTGGCGTGTGCTGTCCAACAATGTGGCATTTTGACAAGTGTAGACTCATACGGGTCTGTGCAGCCTCCTTTGTAGCTTAGAAACTCCAAAAGATAGTCAGTCAGTAGCTTAACAGTCATAGATTATTCAAGCGACTGGCAAAGGCTCTGATCAGACTGCGCATATGCACAGGCTGATCTGAGGCTTTGCTAGTCGCACACGCCACATTGTTGGAAACTCATGCACTGGCTCATTTTTGATTTGTAAACATTGAAAGCTAAACATTTTGGCGGTATAGTCAGAAGGCAGGTCTGGCTATTTAGAAAACAGTTCTTTACCAGCATGAATAGCTCAATAGATAGAGATGCCACCATCAAAAAATCCATTCTTTTTGCATCATGTGCTGGTTCAAATCCCACCAATGCATTTATTTCTTTTTCATCAATTTTATTGTATAATATTTTCATACGCATCCTTTGGTCATGTTTGGACAACAGTTTTAACTTTTATGCAAAGCTTTTCTTAAAGAGACTAAGTCTGCAACTATGAACATTTTTTGAAAAAAAAATATTTTCCTTTTAAATCATTTGTAAAAGCAGAATTAAGTTAAGTTTTCACAATAAATCTGTTCACTACAGCTGAAAACTGCATGGAAAAGTGAATTATCTTATAAAACAGTTGTGTTTTTCTCTTGTTGGTAATTATTTGCGTCCCTCCAATAATTATAGACAGTAAAGTTTTAACATAAATGCTGTTGTTTTGATACTGATAATTCGTAAAGATTAACGAAATTGGTAAAATGTATACCTGAATTTTAGTTTTTTTGCTGTGTTCTTGAAAAATAGAAACACTATTTCAAAAATTAAAAGATCAAAAGTTACAGACAATGCAGCTTTAAATAGGACATTAGCAAACACAAAGATCCCCATACAAGTTGCCACGGAATGCGTCATCTCAACAGGGAATGGACTGTTGGCTGTCATCAAAGCAATATTCAGCAGCCCAGATGAATATAAAGTTGGTTATGACTTTTATTCAAACAATATATAGGGGAGCGTAGTGGCTCAGTGCTTACTTGAGACCGAGGGGCCGCAGGTTTGAGCCTCACTGGTGTCACTGCGTTGTATTCTTGAGCAAGTCATATTAATCCTAGCTTACTACTGGTTCAACCCAGGAAGACCTGCCCCTTTATAACTGAAAGATTGTTGATTGGACGTAAATAATCAAATCAAACAAAAAAACAATATATAGTATCAATAATTTATAAATCAAATTGAAAAACAAAGTGAGGTGACAGTGTTTGAATTCACAACCTCTGTGAAAGTATAAAAATGATTCATCCACTATGCTACGAATCTATTTGCAATTGGAATATGCATACTACATTTTAAATACAATACATTGCATGTGTGGTTCTAAATTAAATGAGTAAAAAATAACTTTGTTATTGATAAATATTATTGTAAATACAGAATGTTAACAAGGCCAGCATAACACTGTGGAACTATAGTAGATTTTCCTCAAAGCTCAAAATAATTGATGATTTACAACTGCGATACATGTATAAAATATAAAACATGTTCCATTTTACACAAGTTTTATATTTAGCTCACCTGAGCCGAAGGCTCATGGGTGAGCTAATAGTATACCAGTCACTCCAGCGTCCGTCAGTCGTCCATCCCTCTGTCTGTCCACAATTTCAAACATCTTCTTCTCTGAAACCCCTGGGTCAATTAAATTCAAATTTCATATGAAGACTCCTTAGGACGTGGGAACGAAAGTTTGTTCAACTGGTCCTGGTCACATGACCAAGATGGTCTCCATGCCCATTTATGGTAAAAACCTGACCTACTTAACGTCAAGGTCAAATTTGCTTCCTAATGCATTTAAATGGAAAGATTTCTGAAAATTTGATTTTTTTTTAAATTGTGGAAGCCAACGTCATTATTCTCACTTGAAATGTTTAACCTCAGGAGACAATGGCTATAAGTAAGTTCCAAAAGTCAAAGTTGACCTTTCAGCTTAGGTCACTCATATTGGAGTTCCATCAATATATTAAAACATATTTTTCTCAAAAACCATTGGCTCAGCTGAACTCCAATTTCATGTAAAGACTCCTTGTGATAAGTTAGCCAAAATGTATGCAAAATATTTTGATCACATGACCAAGATGGCCGCCACGCCCATATATGGAAAAACCTTTAAAAATCTACTCCGGAACCAGGAGGTCGATGACCTTTGACTAGGTATGTAGCATTGTGGATGTTGGGCCTACCAAGTTTGTTAAGAAGATGATTCTATGTTGATCTTGACCTATTTAACATCAAGGTCAAATTTGCTTCCTAATGCATTTAAATGGGAAAATTTCTGAAAAGCTTATTTTTTTAAAGCTGTGGAAGCCAACGTCATTATTCTCACTTGATATGTATAAACTAATGAGATAATTGCTATAAATAAGTTCCAAAGGTCTAGGTTGACCTTTGACCTTTCGGCTTAGTTCGCTCATATTGGAGTCCCATCTTAATAATAATACAGGGTTTTCTCATAAACCGTTGATCCAATTAAACTCAAATTACATTTGAACACTCCTTGATGAGTAAGCCAACATGTGTTCAAACTATTTTGGTCACATGACCAAGATGACCGCCATGCCCATATATGGTAAGACCTTTAAAAACATCTTCTCCAGAAACCAGAAGCCTGTGATATTGGACATGGTGTGGGGCCTTTCAATTGTGTTCAAATGATGATCCTAAGTTGACCTTGACCTACTTAAGATCAAGGTCAAATTTGCTTCCGTTTGCATTTAAATGTGAAATTTTTTTAAAGTTAATTTTTTGAATACTGTTGAAGCCAAAGTAATTATTCTCACTTGATATGTTAAACCTAATGAGACAATGGCTATAAATGAGTTTCAAAGGTCAAGGCCACCACACCCATATATGGTAAAATCATTTTAAATATCTTATTCTCTGGAACAATTGGCCTTGAGACTAGGTATGTAGCACTGGGAGTGTGGTCTCTACCAGATTTGCACAAATGATGATTCTAGCTTGACGTACTTTATGGCAAGGTCAAATGTGATTCCTAATGCATTTATATGGCAAAAATCTTGAAAAATCAATTTCTATAAATGTTTAAGCCGAAATCATAATACTTTCGAGAAATGGTTAACCTGATGAGACAATGGCTTTATATAAGTACCAAACGTCAAACTGACCTGTGACCTTTTATCTAATGCCACTTATTTGGACTGCCACATACCTATATAAACATTGATTTCTCAGAAAACACTGGCCTGTTCGAGGGAGTATTCATTAGATTATTCATTATTCATTAGATCATATGACCAAAATGGCTGCAACCCCCATATACGGTAAAACAAAATATGTTTTATTTTAAGCTGTAGTTGACCATGACCTATTTTAACATTATTAAAGAGGTCAGGTGAGCACCTCAGGACCTTCAGGTCCTCTAGTTTGTAAATATTCTGCCATTGTAACCGAAAAATGAGATTTATCACATTTATGTTTTAACCATTAAAGTGTCAATCACATCACGACTGCAGCAGACATTACATTTTGCAGCATCTTTCCTAATATTTAGAAAAAATAAGGTATGATATTTCATGAGAATCATCTGCCAGCTGACGATTCTCATGAAATATCATACCTTATTTGATAGTTTTGAAAATGCAGCAAAATTTGAAATTGTCGCTTGCTTCAAACTAAAGGTGGCGCTTTATGGGTTTTCAGACTCTATGATGGTTCCGACTTAAAGACTTATCTATTGATGAGATGGTAGGGGCCTGATGCTTTGGCTGTTTGTCGGGCCCCCGGATTTACCTGTTGGATTTCTTTTGCTCCGGTATTCAGTTTAATTTACTGTTGAGTCCTTATCCTTGCTTTGTCTCCTTGTTAAATCTTGATTTATATGTTTTAGGAGATGATGCATTGATAAATTAGGGGTCTTTCATGCAAACCAAATATCTATGTGTCTTGATCCACATCTGAATTAAGGGTGAGGTTGGCGCCGTTAAACCGGTTTAAGCCCTCCAGTAAAATATTTTACTGACCGTTCCAAGGCGGTACTTCTTTTGTGGATCTTTTATGTTTTTGTTCTGTCTTGTGTTTGCTATGTCTGTGCGCGTCTGTTTATATGTGCTTTGTGGTCACCTGCTGGGAAAGGGCTGACCTCTTGGCTCTCGTTTGTGGTGTCTCCTGTGAGTTTGTTACTTTCCCGTTGGTATCCTGGGTCAGGTGTGGTACTTGATTGTATCGATTCCTGATCTTTGCACCTTTACTTACTTTAACATTTCATCAGCTTATTCTCGAAACAACTGGTAGCTGATATTTTGCATCTGGATTTCTACATGGGTGAAAGTTTTCAGGATTATTCCTGAATTCAGGATTTAGAGGCTGACTTTCCATAGAAAGTCGGCCTCAAAATGCTGAATTCTGCACATAATAATAGCTTTTCTGATATAGTTTCAGTTTATCTAAAGGCATTCAACCATTTAACTTGGAATTTTTAATATTTCGGAGGCATACAGCAAGTTCTAAATTCTAATTTTCTAAAGTTTAGGATTTTGGAAATTTTTAACTTTCACGCATGTTTCTACTGCACACTTATATGGAAGAGATATCTTCCAATATAACTGTTACAAGAGAAAATGCAGTTTTAGCACTGGATTTTCAAGGCTGTAAATCACAATTTTGGCTGGATTAAATCTTTATTGCAAAAACCGAGCAGAACAGGTGCCCTAATTGTCACCAACTCTTTCCAGGTAAATCTGTGTTAAACGGCAACTCTCAAATTGACCAAAAAATTGTTTTCAAGACCAATTATCGCTTAATGCAGGTCAAACGTATTGCAGAATGTTCCAAGGGGAGCATTCTGCAATACTTTTGACCTTCATTAAGCTACAATTTGTAATTAAGATCTTTGCTTTGTCTATTTTTGAGTGTCCGTTTTACACAGGTTTTACTGTAATTTGCTTACACCATTTTTATTCAAAGATTATTCCTTATTCTGTGAAAAGAAATATACTGACATTGTATTACTTTGAAGCAGGATTATCAGTGACATCAAAGGAAGCTCTGAGTTGAAATGGGTAGTACATTTATCCAGTTATCTAAGTTTCCAAGTTATATGCCCCCATTTGCCTCCCACTTTCGTAGCAAACAGGCATATAATGTGCCGCTGGCAGAGCTTTTGTTTTTACATCACAAATAACGATAAATAAAAATTGCCGCCAAATACAAGCGTTTAACTGAATTTGCCTTGTTAGATTAGTGTGTCATGTGCTTTTATGCTATGAGTTGGTCTGTTCCCTGTGATTTTGGCATTTACTGGTCATATTGTGCTGTTTTCGTATCAAGTATAATTAAATTGAGAGTGAGAGTATATTAAGAAAATAAGATATGCTACTCTACCTGTATAGCAGACTATGGGATTGACTTTTAACATAAGTTGATTTACATCAAAGACATGGTCGTTCTTTAGTGCGAGTTGTTTTATGTATCCATAGGAAGTGCTTCTTGTTACTTCAAAATGGAATTGATCACTCAATGACTGATCAGTCATCTCACCGTCACAATTTTGAAGAACTCTAAAACACAATACACTTTAAAACAACTACCTTTAACCCTAATCATATTTATCATATGACGTCCCGTCTGGAAGTGACATAACGCCATGCAATAAAATCAATAAACCACTTGTGGTTTACAGATTTTCGGGAAACGTTATGACGTCCATAACAACGTTGCGTACATAATAACAAAATTATAATGTTTTCACAGCAGAAATGAACTTTCAAAGCAATCTAAATGTCATTAGATAAATAGCATCTAACATTCATACTCTTGTATAATTGAATTGATTAAACGAGTTGCGAAAAAGAGATAAAATGCTTGGAAAGCATCGCATTGTATCTCTTTTCCTCAACTCATTTAATAAATTCAATAAAACATGAGCACTCATGTAAGATCCTCTATATCTGCAACACCGGGAGCACTCATGTAAGATCCCCTATGTATTTATAAAGGATGAAACTTAACACTAATTTATGACATGAATGATAAATTCATTTCATTTATGTCTTAATGTTCATTTTCGTATGAGCAGATTTTTGGAAATATATGAAATTGTGCACTCCTTTGAATATTTTCTATATCGTACATTTTAAGACTTCAATGTCAATATATCACTTCTGACAGAATATTAATTATTTTTAATAAGGAGATACATGTAAACAAATAAGGCCTTGAGCTGGCTATAGATCCTTCTCCCACAGGAGGAATTTTGTACATTATAACTTCTCCCACAGGAGGAATTTTGTACATTATAATTTCCTGAAACAACATTATATAAGCGACAAAATGAAATATGTGAGCCCTCTGAGAGAGACAGCGTTAACGTGTAACGTCATGTTACGTACGTTACCCGCAAAATAACATTAAACGTTCCTGATAATGTCTCCAACATCACATGTTTGTACTTATTTGCATGCTGGCTTTCAACATATTAATGCATAGGTACTTTAAAAATCTGCATGTGCCTATATGACTATATTGGTGCAACAAATAAGCATCATCGAAGGAAAACAGTCTTTATTGCATATACGATCAGCAAAAATTCAGGCATGTCTGGTCATCTGCACAGTCTCGCCAGCACTTTCACTGTTTATGCACTTCTTATAATACAGTAACATATTTTAGTTTTCATTTTATGAATGTCTTGAGTTATAACCGTTATATACGTTACTTAGTGTTTCATACAGTATTTTTGAGCATCAGTGTGTCAGTTATTGACTAAACATGTATTACATCTATCAGTGAATATAGCAAATCTATAAGGCTGCTACTTAAATAAATTGCAGTTCCTAATATGGTCGCTTGAATTATTTTTACTGGCCCATGTTACGTACGTTACCCTAAAAATAGCATTTAACATTCAAAGATAATGCTTCAAACATGATCCGTTCTTACTTACTTACGTTCACGCTGGCACATTAACCTATTTTAAGTATTCATTTTATAAATGCCTAGAGTTATAACCATTATATACGTTGCCAAGTGTTACATACATTATTTCTGAGTATATGTATGTCAGTTTGGACTATTCATGTTTTAAATCTGTCAGTAAATATAGCAAATTCATAAGGCTGCTGCTATAATGAATTGGAGCTTCCTATTATGGTCGCCTAAACTATTATTACAATGTGATCACATGCCCGGATCCAGGAATTTTCGCCAGGGGGGGGGGGGGTCCAGGTCAATCTGACAAAAAGCTCTGACAACGTTTTTTTTTGTTTGTTTCTTGTTTGTTTTTTAGTCCTCAGCTTAGTTTACAGAAGTCAAATGGTTAATTTAAAAGAAAACTATCATTTTTCAAGGTTCCAGAGGGGTCCAACATTTTCCAGGGGGTCCAACTTTTTCCGGGGGGGGGGGGGGAGGGGGGTTCCAATTGCTTATTCCCTATAGAAATCCATATAACTTGTGATTTTCCAGGGGGGTTCGGACATTCTGTCCCCCCTCTGGATCCGCACTTTCTTGATCTATCAAATAGTAGGTATAAATTGTGGGTACTCATTACAGCCCCTTTTGCTGTTGGTTCTTGGGAATATCAAATTGGCATTGCCTCATTCATTCAGATGGTTCATATAAGTACAGAAAGTCTATGTATGGAGCAGAAATATGTAAATATTTTACAGTGGTTACTTAAGGACCATGATCAATAACACATTCAAGCATAAACGCTTTAACAATCTGCATGTGCCTATGTGACGATATAGGTGCAACAAATAAACAGCATCGCAGGAAAACAGCCTTTATTGCATATACGAACAGCAAAAATTCAGGCAAGTCTGGTCATCTGCACAGTCTCGCCAGAACTTTACTGTTTGCTCACATAAACAGTAGATCATGGGAAACCTTCAGCCAAAGAAACTGCTCATGCACACTTGAATGTTGATGTTACATACTGTCTTAGAGAAACACTCAATATGAAGACTTAAAAAAATTCTTTGAAATGTACCATTCAAATCAGAAGATCTGAGAGGCAGTCATAAAAACATAGCTCATTTCTGGGCAAGGTATATGGATATCATACAGATGGTGTTTACATTGATCAGGGCTACAAGGAAAACAACTTAGAACTGCATATCAGCCCTATCTGCCTTGAACCCAATGTTCATTGTGTACAATCACACCAACTACGCACAATATGTACCTGTGTACCTGATAACTCAGCTTAATTTGTCTGATACAAATCCCATAGGGAGCGCAGTGGCTCAGTGGTAAAGTACTTGACTCGAGACCGAGGGGCCGCGGGTTTGAGCCTCACCGGCGTCACTGAGTTGTGGTCCTTCAGCAAGACTCATTTATCCGAGCTTAGTACTGGTTCAACCCAGGAAGACTCGTCCCTATTTAACTGAAAGATTGTTGATGGGACGTAAAGAATCAAATCAAAAAATGATACACATCCCAGATGCAAAGATCTTCTGGAAAACAATGAGTTGAGTGTTTCACAACCATCTGTTCTAAAATCTGTTGGCTTTAATGCAACAACCTAAACACTTATGTAACATGGAGGTCTAGAAGAAATTTTCAAGCCCACAAAACTAAATCAGCCAGATGAGAGCTGAAAGGAACTTCTTTGTTCAGCTTGTCCCTCTCTCTTTTGAACATAATGTTGACATTGAGTTGAAAAAAATAAATATGATCCAAGCTCATAATCTAGATTAAAAATATAAAGAGACATGAAACTGAACTCAAATGGATTCAATGTTTGCAATAACCTTTTCCTATAGGTTTTAATGATTATATATACCATGAAGGTAATATTTCTAAAATGCCCAATTAGATGGGGTTTTTTTTTCTCGTGGAATGTAAAAATGTAAAAGTACATCTCATGGTATACGTAAAAATGGCAACATTAAGCGCAAATTTTGTACTGAAAATCGCATAGGTACTTCTCTCAAGCATCTTTCTATAGCTTAAAATAATCATGGTCAGCATGGCTTACTTTCATTTTTAAGTTCCTTGCCTATCACAGTTTAACGTAATTTAGAGTTAGATGCTAATAAACTTAACGATAGGGTAAACAAATTATATAAAAAATAGTAAGTGAGTATGATCAGGATATACCACAATCACAAACTGCAGACAAACCCATGGCACAATGAGGAAGAGCCACACAACAATCACCAGGAAGACAAACTAAGCACAACAACCAGCTCTCTCTTCCCCATTAAGATTATTGCAAAACTAAAAGGGACATAAAGTAACGTGCAACACAAAAAAAGAACAATTACAGACTCTCACAATGGGAGTATTAATAAACAACAAGTCAACAACAACAGAACCACCGCCTTAGAACGGACAGCAGCCTAAGTCACGGGGGGGGGGGGAGGGGCTATATGCATTTTAATGGTACCAAATCTTCACCGTAGATTCTGCTGCTGTTGAAGCAACATTTCTTACAAGGTGTTATGTTCAACATTTCCTTAGTCCTTATATCGAATCTGAGGTCAACCATAAATGCCATGTTATCAAAATTCCCTTCATTAACAAAGGTATGGCGTTTATGATTTACATAGTATCTTAAAGGATAATTCAGTGATTTCATATATTCCAACTTACTTAATAATTCAGAAACTCCAATCATTTGCTATTAATATAACAAACCAATTAGGTCTACTATATTTAACTGTAACAAAGTTGTAACTGATATAAATAAAGACTCCAATACTCCTGAGATTGTCAAAATTCTAATTACAGTCTACTCTCGATACCTCAAATTTCAGGGGACTGAGCAAAATATGTCAAGTTATCAGTAGTTCGAGGTGACCAAATCATGACGTATAGCCACCATTTTGGGGCGAAATAAATCACGTTTAACTCGTCCATTAATAGATTGTTATTGGGAGATATTACATTAATGAACTGCGGGATGAATATTGACATATGGAATTGAAATAAAAAAAAAAAAAGAAACAATAAAAAAGGGGTTTTTCATGTATCACTGCAGTCCGGAAATTATGGGGGGTTTTTTACTTTCTAAGACAAAATAAAATAAACAAAGCATTTTCAGTTCTGAGTAAATATCGGTGGCTGGTCCCAGGGCTGCAGGGTTTACCCTCTCGTACGTCGTCATATTTTTAAGCCCCAACAGACAGTGTACATGCGCATTTAAATTTTCGTCGGCTTGATGTGCATATGACTTCACAATCTATTTTGTCATGACATGACCAATGTCTGAAAATAGTCTTGCACGCACAACTGCCCAGTGCCTGAAATAAAACGCCGCATCTCTTTTAAAAAAATGCCTGAGAAACAAAAAATTAAAATCATACTTTGGCCTTATCTAAAACGAGCAGTCATCCGACAGGCTTAATACTCAATAGATTGCTCAAATATAACACATTAGCTCAAAACGTCACTTTAATACATGTAGATCTACCTGCTTTGAAGTTGTACACAATAGACCAATAGAATTCGCCAACCGCAGCCAATTATGTAATTTTACAAGACACTAATTTACAACTGCGTGTGTCACACACGTGAACCAAGTGATCAAACATTTTAATTGGAGATAATCAACGTTCAAAACGATGGATTAATTGGAGACACATTCAGATAAAAAGGTTAGTTAATGACTGTCTTTTTCTTATGAAATGGAATTGAGTTAGGCGTTGCAAAATACACTAAAATTGATTAGCCGGACCAGATTTTTGTAATGAGTTATCAGTTTTATTGACTTAGCTGTTGTCAAGATAAACGTTTTGGAATTGCAATAATATATAGGGGAAAATACCAGAAACCTGGCCGTTGGGTCGAGATAAGTGATAGTATTGAGTTATGCATAGTTGAGTTAACAAGAGTAGACTGTATTTATATCCCCCTGCAGGGAATGTAATTACATGTAATCTAAATGTCATTCCTGATGCTAGAGTTCGTAATAACAATTCTTACGTCCCTAAATATAGATTTTCCTCTAATATTGATTTTCCTAAATGTCGAAAAGAGATCGCTGCAGCATTAACTGACTTCAGTAATCGTTGATATAAACGAGAAAATGTTGAACCTGATGCCTTGAACGAATGGAAGATCAACATTTTTTACATCATTGATACTCGTATTTCATTTTACTCTCGTAATACACATCTTTTAACCACTAAACCTAATTTTTTTGTTTGTCATCTTAAACAAGGTATCCAGGAATTTCTTGTGAACTACGTTTTGGTTTCCATCAGATAAAGCTGCTAACAATGTTGTATATTAGTTGTTTGACGATTATATTGTATTGGTACTTTTAAACGTGAGCTTGTTAACACCAATGCCTATAAACTGCAGCCTTCTTTGAGTGAGAGGGTAATTGTCGATGGGCATGGTTGTCATACAGCTCTACATTTTGGTGTCAAAGCTGAAGAAAACCAAGACAAAGTTCCTACGTTGAAATGGTTACCTAAACTTCATAAAACCCTATAAAGCTTGGCTTATTTCTAATTCTACTTCTTGTACGACAACAGGACTTTCTAATTTTGTAAATTTGTTAATCTATTGACTTAAAACTGTTAAAAACATGTTATTAAGTACTGTGAAAAGGTATATGAGAGATAAAAAATCTTTTTTTGTCTATAAAAAAAAATAGGTGAAAATTTAGATAAACTTAAAGCTAGAGATTTTTATGCGACCAGTTTGTCTACTTATTATTATTCTACTCTTTACACTATGTAACCACATAATTGAATTGAAGATAAGTTATTGATCTTATTGAAAGAACCTCTCATTACCTTGCATATAACGACAAAAAAGCATTTTGTACTTTGGTTAACCTAAAAAATATCATGCATGGTATTGTCAAAATGTATGTGATGTGCTGACCTTTTTGTTGGACAACATTTTTATTTGTTTTGGCACCAAGTTGTATACACAAGAAGTTGGGATTCCTATGGGCATTAATTGTGCTCCACTTGTTGTTGATTTATTCCTGTTTTGTTTTGAAAGGGGCTTTATGATGTCTCTTTCTGATGATAAGCAGGCTGATATTATTGACGCTTTAACACTACATGATATTATTTTAAACCTTAATAATGTTTTTGACAATATGATAAGTCAAATATACCCTTCAGAGCTCCAACTTAATAACACTAATACCTCTGATACTGAAGCCGCATTTTAAGACTTGCATTTGTCCATTTCTAATGATATTGTTTCTACCAAAATTTATGATAAACGTGGTACTTTTGATTTTAAAATTGTTAATTTTCCATTTTAGATGTTTCTCGCTCTATATCCTATGGAGTCTATATCTCTCAACTAATCTGTTTAGCTAGAGCTTCTAGCCATTTTGCTGACTTTAACACTCACAATTAATTGTTAACTCAGAAACTTCTTAAATAAGGCTATCAGTATAATAAATTTTGCAAAACCTTATCTAAATTTTATAGACGATACTATGATTTTCTATCTATATTCCTAGCTGGACCTTAATCTTGCTTGCACCAAGAGCTTTCAGAATCTGAACTCTATTGTACCTTGGTGTATAAATTGAAGAAGATTGTTGGCCTTAATAATTTTTAACGCAGTTTATCAAAATAATTTCAGATCATGAAAAAATTAGCTTTAACATTATTGTATTGCGACAGACTGCATGCACTGTTGAGAACTTTGCTTTCCTATTTAATTGCCAACCGGTGGGTCAGACTCTATGACCATTCTGACTTAATGACTTATCTATTGACGAGATGGTAGGGACCTGATGCTTTTGATGTTGTCAGGCCAACTGGGGTTTACCTGTTGGATTTCTTTTGCTCCGGTATTCAGTTTTATGTACTGATGATTCCTTATTTTCGCTTTATCTTATTTTATATATTGATTTATATGTTCTAGGAGATGATGCATGGATAAAATAGGGGTCATTTATTAGGGCTGTCACGATAAACCGGTATACCGGTAAACTGCGGTCCTGTCTTCTCTCGATATCGTATCACTTTATTTAATTCACGTACCGGTAATACCGGTTTTTAGTACCACTTCCGAACACCTGAATGAAGTGCAGCTGTTCTTTCTTACAGCTTTTCTATTAATCAACCTTGACCTAAACAATGTCCGAATTTGACTTTGTGCAGAATTAAAAGGCCAAAAGCAACGTTTGGAACCACTTTTGGCTTAAATGCAACGAGGAAACTTAGAAGACTATTGAAAGTTTAGCAATATGCAAACACTGCGAGCAGGAAGTTGAAAATAGCGGCGGAACAACAAATTTAACTTCACACTTAAATCGCCACCACCCTTACAAGCTTATAAAATCAAAAGCAGAAAATGTGTTCAGTCCAGCCGTGACCCCTGCCATTACCCCGCCGCAAGTAACTCCAAGTTGCACCAAAAAGATCCAAGGTACTCTCCCTGGCATGCTTGCAGCACAGTACCCATTTCATTCAACCAGGGCAAGTGGCATTACAAGATCGATTGCAAACTATATTGTTGGAGATTTGAGGCCTCTGAGTGTTGTTGAGGGTCAGGGATTTTAACACATTGTAAAGTTCCTGGATCCAAGGTACTCCCTGCCTGGAGGAACTTACTTTACATCAACTGTTATCCCTCAAATGTATTCAGAATCAGTATTAAAGTGAAGGCATGTTTGTCAAGTGCTAGGGTAGTAGCTTTAACAACAGATGGGTGGACAAGTCGTGCTACAGAATCATATGTTACAGTCACATCTGCTCATATAACACCAGACTGGAAGCTGAAAACTTTTGTGCTGCAAACCCGGGCTATGCCAGAGAGTCATACAGGTGTTAATATTGCTGGAATAATAAGGGAGGCAACTGCAGAATGGGGCTTATCAAGTAATTCCCCATTGGTTACTGATAATGCTGCCAATATGGTTGTAGCAGCACAACATTTGAACAGTAAACCACATATAGGCTGTTTCGCTCATTGCCTTAACTTAGCTGCCCAGAAAGCGCTAAAAGTTGATGCTGTAACGAGGTTGTTGGCCAGGGTGAGAAAGGTAGTCAGCCACTTCCATCGTAGTACTACTGCAGGGGCGTTATTGAAGAACAAGATCAACTTCTTGGTCTTAGTCAACTGAAACTTATTCAAGATTCCAACAAGGTGGAACTCGGCAGCAGACATGTTAGAGCGTTACTTACTGCTTCAGCCTGCAATTTATGCTACGCTTGTGGGGAATGAGCTTAATCAACAACCAGATGTATCCACACTGTCTGAAGCAGATAGAAGACTGGCTGTCAGCACAATGGAGTGTCTCCTCCCCCTGCGAGATATAACAACTGCTATCTGCACAGATAAGACACCTACAGTTTCTATCATAATTCCTCTGATGAAGAAGATTCAGCGTATCATGACACCAACAGAAACTGGCTAGCCAGTTGTGCGCCATATCAAAACATCTGTTACAGATAGTCTCTCAACAAGGTAAACAGAAATGAGCAGCAACAGGAGATTTCCAACCATGTGGTATATGCGACCAACAAATGGTTCAGATCAGCCTGCGCATGTGCGCAGTCTGATCAGAGCCTTTGCTAGTTGCTTGAATATTTTATGACCATCAAGCTACTGACAGACATGAATTTGGAGTTTCTAAGCTTAAAAAGAGGCTGCACATGCTCGTCTGAGTGTACACTTGTCAAAATGCCACATTATTGGGAATCACATATCGTGTCTCAAATATTAGATAAAAGTTAATTTGTGGTAGGCATATAAAATGAAGGTACATGCATGTATTAACTCTTTATCCCCCAGTGTCATCTATTGATAATTTTAGCAAACAGTTTGGACCTACAGCAGGCCTGCTCCGCATCCAAACATCCATTTCTAATATTTTTCAATTGGGTATAGATTTGCAGATCATTGTTTTTTCCTACATTCTTCACTGGAGACAAATCTTTTTGTAGGTATTTAGTTGTGTTATCTGTATTTTTCTATAGATAATTGCAATTATGACATTGAAATGCGCTTTACATTTTCAGATGAAAATAGAGCAAGGAGATGCAGCTCCAGCCCCTCCAGCTGCCCCACATCAAGAGACACCTGAGCTTCCTCAGCTCCCCCAGCTTCCACACCTTCCAATGGATGTAACAGAAGGAGAAGCCTCAGATACCTACCAATGAGGAAAAGCCACCTACTGAGATTGATTTGATTCAGGAACAGCCTTCCTCATCTACCGGTATATCTAACTTTTTAATTGAAGTATATGTAAGCACCAAGCTGAGCTAAAATCAGTATACTGATCTTAATTTCAAAATAAACTTCAGATGGGAAAACCTGATACAACCTGAAAGGCTGAAAGAGTAAGTTTTTTGTATTAAAATTTTCATCCATATTGGTAAGCTGAATAAATTGGGGTATGTCTTAGAAATATGTAAACTTGCTATAAATTTGGTTTTGCATAAAGTCCATAAAATGTTGGGGGAAAAATTTTATTATTTTTATGTTCAAAGATTGTGGATACATATTTACCCTGCTTCATTGAAACAGTTCTAACTAGTACCCTTAATCTAAATTTTTGAATAAGGAAGTAAACTCGTGTAAAGTGTAAACCCCAATTTTATTTTTAAAAAGTGGGATGAAAGGGGGTCTACATTACTAAACGATTACATGATCTTTTTTTCTTTTTCAAAACAGTTCCTGCAAAACGCAGAGGGTAATCAGCTATATTAGATGGTGTGATGATAGTAAAGGAGGTGAAAGGAAACAAGACACTTTTGTAAAAAGCAACAGATGAAATTAATAAATACAAAGAGGTCCCACAGATAAAAGTGGAAGACAACCCACTGAAATGGTGGCAAGAGAATGCAATATATTTTCTATATCTTTCTCAGCTTGTTAAAGAAAGGTTGTGCATCCCTGCAACATCCGTCTCATCAGAACGTATTTTTAGCACAGCTGGGTATATCGTTACCGCCCAGAGAGCTGCATTGAATTCCAATATGGTGGATAAACTGATCTTTCTTAAAACGAACTCTGACCTTTAATGTGCCATGCACTACAGATTTGAGATTTCACTCTAGTCATAATAATTAAATTTTTAGTCATTCTAGTCATGTTCCCAACAGACCTAGTCAATAGAAGTCATGTGACTGTTTTTACTTCAAGAAATTTTTGAACTTTTGATTAACAAACTTTATTTGTACAGCCTAACATAAATCTGGTAATCTTATTTCAAATAGCACTTCTGCCTGTATGAAAGTTTTTTATTACAATTTTCCAGGTTTTTGTGAGGCAAAAATAAAGATTGTTAAATACGCCTTGTTTTAAGGTTTTAAAATTAAAATCTAAAGTCAATATTCTTTGCATTTTACTTCTAAATGTTTCCTTACGTGTTTGAACAATATATTGTGATATTATTGCAATATGCCTACCACATATCGCAATATATCGCGATACGCTTTTGGAATATTGTGACAGGCCTATCATTTATGTAAACCAACCATCTATGTGTCTTGATCCCAATATGAACTAAGAGTGAGGTTGGTGCCGTGATACCAGTTAAAGCCTTCCAGTAAAATATTTTACTGACCCTTCCAAGGAGGTTACCTCCTTTGTGGATCATTTGTGATGGTTATGCCATACTACAGAGCTTAACAGGTATTCCTGTCACCTTCGAGGAACATGCAGAATCAGTATTCAGCCAGTCATGTATATGTAAGGCAGAGCATTTTAATTTTGTCATTGATCCATATATACAATGTATACGCAGCAGTCTATAACGTCTCAATGGACAACTGACAACTACGCTTTATCTCCTTGTTATATCTTGATTTATATGTTTTAGGAGATGATGCATTGATTAGTTAGGGGTCTTTCATGCAAACCAAATATCTATGTGTCTTGATCCACATCTGAATTAAGGGTGAGGTTGGCGCCGTTAAACCGGTTTAAGCCCTCCAGTAAAATATTTAACTGACCATTCCAAGGCGGTACTTCTTTTGTGGATCTTTTATGTTTTTGTTCTGTCTTGTGTTTGCTATGTTTTGTGCGCGTCTGTTTATATGTGCTTCGTGGTCACCTGCTGGGAAAGGGCTGACCTCTTGGCTCTCGTTTGTGGTGTCTTCTGTGAGTTTGTCACTTTCCCATTGGTATCCTGGGTCAGGTGTGGTTCTTGATTGTATCGATTCCTGATCTTTGCAACCTTACTTACTTTGAAGAAAGAAACCTATCCCATGTTATTGATGAAGATATGTTCTGTCTTTCCTGTAAAGACGCAAGACTGTTTCCAATATCCAGAAGGAAGCAGATACATGTACATGTACTATGATTATATTACACTGCCTAAATATGAGAATATCAGTGCCTGATGTAAGCACTATCATTGTGACCAGTAAGGTCACCAGACACAGATATATTAGCACTACTTGCATGATGTTGCAAGAATACACACTTGACAGGTTTGTTCAACGCTGGTGTAGGCAACAAAAGGCGCCTTTTGAATATCAACAACATCGGTCAGAATATGGAGGGTCTGCACAGTCATACACTGTTTCACAGGCTGTGACACTACCAGTGTGTTTGTGTCACAGTAAGGTGGCTCCTTTTAATATGATAGGAACCCCTACCTCTAGTTTATCCAAATTCTAAGCAGCGTAGAGAAAGTGAAAACCTGTTCTCATGCACTCATCAGTGACATGGAAACCCTCATAGCGCTATTTGCATCAATGTGAGTTAGCTGCAGTATGACATGTTTCTGAAAAAAGGACTAAAGCTATACAAATACACTGAATATTTTAAATGGTATGGACATGAGCTTACTACCACCCTGCCATTCTGCCTTCAAGATTACATACACAGGGTTAAGTATCAAGTCTTTGTCTGTATACACTCCCATGAAAAAAGCAAGGCCTTTCAGATCTAGTCAAAAGTGGAAGGAAACAATGGAAAGGAAATTGAACAACTCATTGACATTTAGTGAGAAGAATGTTGAGGGAATTAAGATCAGGATAGGGATAATGATGATGATGATGAGGGTAGTGAGATGACAAATATGGAAGATAGAGTATTTGAATATGAATCTGATGAGGATTAATAAGGCGTTTAGAAAAATTGAACCTTTGAAAAGTACGTGAAGAGGTGCTGGTTTGGCAAAACTGATCTTTAACTTCTAACTGATGTTTTTTCGTTCAAATTCAAATGTTCTAATCATACATTAAACTATATGTTACACACTTTCCATGTGTATTATGTTAGCCATATATGATGTCTATAGAGTGAACCAGAAGGTTTAATGGTATTTAATGTATTAAAATATTTCCTAAGCCAAAGATCCACAGATGTACATTAGACATTCCTGCATGATATGGGGTTACCATGTACTACATTCAATAACTCATAAAAAGTATAAAAGATAGAAACATAACGTTTAAATTTACATAAGGTAAATAAACGTAAACACAATCTTATATAAAAATATAAATAAGTAAGAAGGTCCATATCTCTTTAATACTTTAATTAACACATTTTATTTCAAAAACAAAAAATAATAATAAGACAAACTATATTAGATTCATTAATCATTTATATAGGGTTAAAGAAAAAGTCTCATATACGTAGCACCGAGGGCAACCATATTTGTTTTCAAAGATCCATATTTGAGACGCAATAATAGCTTACTTTGATGATATAGCCAATTTGGAAGTCTTATTTTATTGTTTGCACTCTCTAGGAGTCATACATGTATGACTAAGATTATCAACAGTTTTGAGCAGTAACATATGTAACAGAGGGATAACATAATGCAAAATCCTTGCAAGATAAATCTGATGAGGATTAATAGGCTGTATGGGAAAATTCATTACACTCTTAGATAGTATGGGGAGAACCACTAGCTTGGCAAGAAACTGCTCTATAATTTCTACCTGATGGATTTTCTTTGATCTTTAAATGTTTTACTTATATATAACACTATATGTAACACACTTTACATATGTTTTTGTTTACCACATTTGATGTATCTATAGAAGGCGAGAGTGATTATGGTGCTCTGTGTTTTGAGTTATTTATTTGGCAAAGAAGCCGCAAAAGTTCATTAGACATTTTTGTGTGATATAGGGTTATTATGTTCAACATTCAATAACTCATACAGTATATAAGATAGAAACATAATCTTTGCAGTTCTGATAAGGTAAATAAATAATCTGTAATATAACAACAAATTGGTCAACATAATCTTGTTACTAAAGCACGATGACCTCATCTCATAAACTTTCTTTCTCCAGAATAGCAATTTTACAATAAAAAAATCAATGTTAAAATTTCCTTATCACTGATATTCGTTATTTCGGTTGAACTTACCTATACACTTGTGCAGTGGAAATAATTTTCTCGTGGAACACTTCTACATGTATAATGACAATCTACACATCTAATATATAAGACAATAATCCCTTGGTCTTTCCTTTTTTCCAAAGGATAACCTTTTTTTTTAGAACATACGTGTATTAACATAGAATATAAGAAGAATGTTACCTATCAGGATTGTTGGCTGTATCTGTATTTAAATCTACAACAAGTCTTAGACAAGTGCAAGCATGAATATGATCTGAGGACCAGTGTATTGACTTTGGATCTTTCACAATGCTGTCATCCATATCATAAAGAAGCTGTATCCAAGGTTGACACGACTGATCGAAAGTCTGGTGACATCTAGTGTCCTGAATTAATTGTTTTAATCTATCAACACTTGAATAGCTCAAGTAGATGGCTGCTGGTGTCCAGAATTGATCAATATCATGAAACGTAGCTTTAATAGTTCCATTCTTTTGATAGGTCTGGAAATCACATTCGATATCGATACCATCTGTAGCGTGAAACGTGAAGATTGGATAACAGTTAATTTTTCTTCACATTTACGAATTGGGCTACTCACAAATTCAACATCCTTAGAAAACAGTAGAGACTAGTTGTCCCATGGCATGGCTTATGTTTTGTTTTTCACACATGAGCCGCAACATAAATTTCCAACAATGTGGTATGTGCAAACAGCAAAGACTCATATCAGCCTGAGTATATGCACAGTCTGATTTGAGCCTTTAATAGTGGCTTGAAAATTCTATGACTATTAAGCTACTGACCTTAAAAGGCGGCTGCACAGGCTCGTCTGAGTCCTCACTTGTCAAAATGCCACATTGTTGGAAATTGCATGTAGCGGCTTAAACATATATAACAAGAGCCAAGTAAATAATAACAACAAAGTAAAGTTAATGTCCTGGTATGGTGTAGTTCTAGCTATTGAAATGTTGGTTTTGCCAATTATGTGATAAAACTTATGTATAATGTCCACAAAAAGTTGGGGATATTGGGGCACAAAAATATTCTAAGAATTAAACACCTGATTTGTCACGTATGTAAGCTAATTTTTTTGCATATTTTGATGGTTGAAAATTAAGTAGTGTAACTTTAAGGGGTTGCAAATAACTGCGGATCAAGAGCCAAATTGCAAACACACAAAAAAAATGCATGCTAAAGATGCACTTTGAAAATCTTTGAGTTTTTTTTGTTTTTTTTTTACATACGATATTTACTATTTCGAGGAGATATCTTTAAAAAGTGCCACGCTTCACTATAAATTGACAAATTTTAGCCCTGCATTCCTGAAATTCAGGATAAGGAGATTCAAAACAAAGTCTTATCATCAAAAAATAAAGAATAACAGATATTGTCTTTTTAAAAACATAGCCATTGCATAATCTGTCACCGTTATACTCACAAAAGAAAAGTGAGAGTCTACCCCTGGTTGCTTTCCTTTTGAGTTATCTCCCTTGGAGGAACTTAAGAGTCAAAAGCTTGTGAGCTCAATAACTCTTATACCCTTTGAGATATTTAAATACTATTTAATATACTTAAATATCAAGCAAGAAGGTATGTTGCGTGAAAGAACGTTTGCTTTCCCTTGCTGCCCTTTTGAGTTATCTCCCTTGAATGAACTTTATAGATGACACACATACAATGTATATATCAGGTCAAGATGATGTGTCACATGTTAGAATGGTTGCTCTCCCTTTCTGCCCTTTTATAAGTTATTTCCCTTGCATGAACTTTATAGGGGAAAGCTTGTGCGATCAATCTTGTCTTAATTTTGCATTGGTACAAGAAGGATTCCTTAAATGTCTTGATTTAATGGTGTAGTCCTAACAACTTAAGTAACGTCACAATGTGATGCTATAGCCGCTTTCAAGGCAAGATGACTATAACAGACAATCCATTTAGAGAGTCATAGCAATCTGTGCACAGAAAAAATGCACGAATAACGCTTCTGATACATGTAATAGTAACACATTCGGTGGCTTGCTGAGTGACTTTCTGTTTAAACGGTTGTTTTGTTAAGTGCTTCTGGCATCAGTGATCATTCAGTGTTAAAGACCTATCAGTTACTTGCAGAAATGCTACAGTACAAGTAGACCCGTTTACAAACAAAAAGTATTATGTCGTCAAAAAGTAATAGGCATTTCTGTAGGTGGTGACTTTTCATTGGACATGAGTTAATTTTGTATATTTATATAGCAAATCAAGATCGTGTGCCTCATGTCAAAATAATTGCTCTCTTATGTTTTGTGTTTGAATTATTTCTATGAGAAAAATATATTAGTAAACTTTGTGACCTTATTTACTTTTTTATATCCTATGAGAGTTTAATAATATTAAGTCTGGATATATACTAGCCAAAAGTTCTAACCAGCCACCTGCATTTCATTAATTTTCTTCAAAATGTAAAATGACATGACTACACTTTTTGCATCTCAAACTAGCTAAACGTACCATGTAACACAGACGGTAAAGATATTGACAAAATGTTAAACAGTTCATGCAGGATGCCTATTTGAATAGTGGTAACCCCACTTTTAAAATTCGCATTTTGGCACAACTTGTAAGTCATGACTTTTTAAAATAACATCATTTCATGTGCAAAACGTTTTCATTTCAAAAGCCAAACTCATATTGAACTCTATAATGCTGACATTAACACGCCATCTGCACGTTACTCGTTGTTAATTGCCAAAGAGTGGAAAAATACCCTACCATCCAATGCAAATTCTTGTGAGTTTAAATATTGAAGGTATGCAAAGCCTTCCAGATACAATTTAAAGAATTTTGCTAAGCCGTTTTCTGGTATCACTTACTAATAGGCTGGCCGATTCAGGAATGAAAATGAAATCTATATTGTGCTTAAGCTTTTTAGAAAATTTATAAAAAAACACACGCGGCTGGTTAGAAATATTGACTAGTATATATCTGGGTCATACTGTTTTGTTGAGTGTCAGAGTGATTGCTCTGAAGGGCTTACATTTTTACGTACCTCCCTGTGATGAATTTTAAGCCAAAAATGAAATTGCTTCTCTGCAGTCATCATTATATATTTGCTTACTGTGAAACTCAGTATTTACCGGCCCCCATAGCGCAGTCTGTAAAGTGTCTGGCTACAGATGCAAGTCTGACTACAGATACAGTGGTCACGAGTTTAATAATGACCTGGTCCAATACTTTCGTGGAGATTGATCATGAAATAATTTCTACAATCTTTGTCCTCCCTTCCGCTAAATAATTTAACAAAGGTTGTTGTCAGTTACAAGCCAAAGTATGTGCACAAAGTAATGGTTAACCACTTGTTCAAGCTTGGCCAGGAAAAAGTGTGGTTAGGTGAACTGACTGTCCCACCATGACCGTAGCTGTAGACTTTGGATGTAAAGCAACAAAACCAAACAACCAACACTCAGTATTATCTCATCAAATATGTATAATAGGTTGGTAGTTTGTGACTGCTTGTCATTCACTTTTAGGTCAGGTGATTTGCCATCTCCTCTGATGGATATTTTTTAATATTTGAATACCCCCAACATTTCGTGAACAGTATATATGCAGTTCTGCACAGGTTTCATATTTTTACACTTCCTGTCGTTGTGAAGACTTAAAAGAACAAAACCCAAATACCGATCATCATTATATCAAGAATGGGGGGGGGTTTCATGTTTTCCCCTATAATTATAATCCTGTACATTTTTATAGGAAAATTAACAAACTTATAAATAGAACAGTGCATTTCAATCCTAAAACGTTTTAAGGTATATTTTACAACACTTCATAAAAATTCAAAATAAAAATCATAACACCTTATACATTGCGCCACCATTCCCCATTTTGAAACAAAAAGTTTCCACTGGTGAAATCACATCAACGAAGGTCAGTTTTGGCTATGTTTATTTATTGTACATCTGATAAAAAAAAAGAACATTATGTGATGGTCAGCAATAACCTTGAGACCTGATTGGCTATAATGCTAAAATTTTCCATAATGTCACATGTACCTGACATTCATAGTAATGTTGGAAACCATAAGTAAGAAAGTGGCAAAAATAAGGGATCGATTCAATAAAGTACCACACGTAGTACATGAGCCAGGATGCCACACGGGAAAGTAACAACACACATTTTAACACCACTAACGAGAGCCTAGAGGTCAGCCCTTTCCCATTAGGTGACCACAAGACAGCAATGAACAGACGCGAAATCATGACAAACACAAGACAGAAATAGCATAAATGATCCACAAATGAAGTACTACCTTGGAACAGTAAGTAAAAATATTTTACTGGAGGGCTTAAACCAGTTTCACTGCGCCAACCTCACCCTTAGTTCAGATGTGGATCATGATGCATAGATGTTTGGTTTTCATGAAAGACATATGTGTAGGGCAGGTATACCCATCCTGTTGCCAGCGAAAAGGGTTCCGCCATCCGCCATGAATTGTTTAAATGTCTGTTTTTTGGAATTATAATAATTATTTACCTATGTGATATACTCCTGTTTGCTGATAGCCAGCACTCCACTAAATCTGGCAGCCTGTTGTTAATCTCTTATGCATTGTGATATCTTAATCCTAAAGATGGGTTTTCTAGCATCATTGGTAAATATTAAGGTTTTGATATAATCCCTGTTTCCTGATAGCTAGCACTTCACCAATCCTGACAGCTCTTTTGAAATGTACAATATTCTTCCATTGTTGCAGTCCAATATTATAAAACCTGTCTTTGATGGGGAGGGGGTATTCGCGTATCGGAATGTATCAAAGGTAGTTTTGCTACAAACGAAATTTCAATTTTCTAGCTAGTCTGTAGCTGTGCAGGCTGAATTAAATCTCACTTTGTCAGAAACCTTGAAGGCAGGTTTTCTAACGTCACGGCACACTTACCTATGTGATATACTCCTGTTTCCTGATAGCCAGCACTCCACCAATCCTGACAGCTCTTTGGAAATGGACAGTCTTCTTCATCTTTACCATTGTTGCAGTCTGCGATTCCATCGCATTTAAAAACCATTGGAATGCATTCACCATAGCTGCATCGGAATGAATCTTGATGACCACATTTGCTAGCAACTAAATAATAATAATAAGAAGAAGAATAATAAAGTTATAATAACACAGTTATGATATAGTCAAATATACTAAACTAGGGGTTGACAAGACAATACCATAAATCTAACTTTGAGTAATCATTTGTCTGTGATGTAAAAAAACTGATCACTTAAACCCCAAACTGACACTTTTTAGTATCAAACATTTTTGGGGATGTTCAATGTGTTTTCTAAAGCACCAAGAACATAATTGAAGAAAATGTCACATATTAAAGAAGCAGCTGAGTAACCCATCAAAAACTGACAGTATAAAAAGATTTGGAACATTTCATATTGACACTAGCACAATCAGTAGCCAGTATGAGAGAGAGAGGCAGAGAGCACGCGCAATTAAAATGACTCACCAACATTGGTTAATTGGACAGAAAACCCAGAGAGGGAGAGAGACAGAGAGTATTGGAAGATTTGTTAGCGAGAGAACGAGTTCTATAGTAATTTCATGTTTCTGTGCAAATTAAAGTATGTGGAATAATTTTCAGCATCCCTTGGAAACGCTTTTACACGTTGTGTATGTTTTGAGCTTAAATTAGAAACTCTATATGTGTATAAACAGGCACATGAGATTTTTGTATATCATGAACATGCAGCGATAGCCCAGACCAGCCTACACAGTATAGACAGACACTTTGCTGCATTTGTACACAAAGTATGGAAGATAATAACCTCAGACAAAAATATCCATTCTTTTGAGTTAAGCATGCAACCTTCTCTGCCCTAGATGGCTCCACATGCACATTTAGAGTATGGCTTTATGCCTAAGTGATAACTAGCAAATCTCATAATATGGGTCTTGATGCAAGAAAACCTGATTTTGGGGTTTGCCTTTATTATTCACATATAGGAAAGTTACATATCAAAACTTTCTTTGGGCGAATTTCAATGTTCTAGCTGGGCTCTGTAGTTGAGAAGACTTGTTTGAGTCAGGCTTAGTCGGAAACCCGAAGACATGTGTTGTCACAATGCGGCCTATATCAAACAAATGAGCCGTGATATGAGATTTCCAACATTGTTGTATGTGCAACTGGCAAATTCTCAGACCAACATGCACATACGCACAGACTGATCAGAGTCTTGCTAGTCGCTTAAATAGTCTATGACTGGTAAGCTGATGATCGAACATCATTTGGAGTTTCTAAGCTTAAAAGGAGGCTGCACTGGCTCGTCTGACTCTATACTTGTCAAAATACCACAATGATGGAAATAACATGCTTCAGCTCAAATACAATGTACCACAGCCATCTTCATCACTGCTGTCATGACAATCTTGTTTCCCATCACAACGTTGTATGTCGTCAATACATCTTTTATCGTCACACTGGAATTGGGTTGCACTACATGGATGAAAATCTACAGAGAAAATCAAGTTATGTCATTCAAATATGTTGTCAGGTCAGACACCATCAATGCATCTCTTATCATAACACTGAAATTGCGATGGAGCACATGGTGGAAATATACAGCGAATATCTGGTAACATCATTTATCATATGACGTTGCGTCTGGAAGTGAACTAACGCAATGCATTAAAATCGATAAACAACTAGTGGTTTACAGATTTTCAGGAAACGTTATGACGCCTATAACAACGTCGCGTACATGACAAATTTGTAACGTTTTTACAAGAAATGAGATTTCAAAGTAATCTTAATGTTACATGATAAATAGATTCTAACATTTGTGCTCTTGTATAATTGCATTTATAAAACTCGTTGTGAAAAAGAGATTAAAATCTCGGCAAGCCTCGCATTTTATCTCCTTTCCTCTTCTCGTTTAATAAATTCAATAAAACATGAGCACTCATGTAAGATACTCTATTTAAATAGATTGTCAGGCCAGAGTTTCTGATGATTCATTTAAATTAACTTAAAGTGAATATTTACCTTGTTTTCTAATATATTTATAATAAAAAGAGGATAACTGTATTCAAAATTTTCATTTATGGAGGACAATACGTCAGATATATCGTCGGAAATTTAGTTTGAGGTTGATACCAGAGTGGAGCAGTAAACACAATATATGCCTATATACCCAATTAAAATTTTGAATATGGCCATTCTCATTATATTGCATTACTGCAGTTCAGTTTCAAATTGTAGCGTTGAGAGCTACATAGAACAACACATCATCAAACGAAATGTGGCGTAATTAATGATGTCTAACTATTTCTAACCTTATATCCCAGGAAAAGCTGTAGCAAATTTTGACATAATCCAATCAGATTTTGCGTTACAAAAGCAAGTGCATAAGATTTCTTTCCTTTAATTGCTGGCAAAACCTGTTCAATTAGTAGTGTTTATGTAATACCTGAATATTTTTTAAATAATTATATAAAAAATTTCACCCTTTCAATAGCAGCCACCAATATTTATCACATTGTTGACAGCTGAAGGCTTAGGCGACCCTGTACAAATTCAAACATTCGATAGAGTCTTTGCAGCTTACATTCAATGTATAAATGCAAATGAAGCCTCAGAAATAAAATTAGACTTCTATCCTCACCCCCGGGAAACATAAGCATGTGCGTATGAATGCAAGCTATTTCAAAATATCCTCACATACAATTTTTATACAAGTACATATACTGCTCAACAAAAGTTTAGCACGGATTTTAATATGATGCCCCACTTTGAAAAAGCATGAAACATTTTATTTGATGTTATCAACATGTATGTTGATCTTAAAATTTACGTTTTATCGTGTCCGCCAGACAAAAGGTAATCTGGTTAGGCGTCAGTGGATTGACGTTAAATTTGATGTCATGGGCATGTAAAGTGTACACTTCTACAGCGGAAATAAAAACTTTTGATTCTAATGTAAAGCAAAAGGTTCTTACTGATGAAAAACGATCAAAACATCAAAGTTTGATACCCGTTTATGCCACGTTTTATCGTTCCATTATGACGTTAAAATGGTATTTTTCCACTTCTTGACGTTTTAGCGAACTGAATCAAGCTGTCAAGTAATCTTTTTGATACTAGAGTGGCACAAGCACCCGGATCATTTATATTGGTTGATCCTTTGAAAACGTCTCCTTTAGATAGCGTTTCTGCCTACATTTAGCCTCAACTTCAGATTACACAACGGTACTGTTTTTGACTTGTAAACATCATTATAACAACGACGTTAGTTGTTGTCAAGACTCACGTTTTCTTTAAATGCTCAAAGGAGGCGACCTTTATTTTTTCAGGATTGACTGATTCGAACAGGGCTGGAAAACAAAGGATTTTATAAACCGATGCTGTATCAATTTTGTATTGCCAATAATGCAGTTGAAACACGTTTTATACCCCTCTCTTGTTTAAAGTAATGAACGACGCAGTAGAAATCCAATTAAAGTACACCAATTGCTTTCCTCAACTTTATCCAATATGAAACCATCCTATCAGCAGATATTTTATAGCTTTAAGCTATTTGCTCAAATAAAAATCATTTTTTATTTATCTGTGCTCAAATTTTGTTGAGCAGTATATTAAATAACGTATACTTTTATTAAATACCTTAAGAAAGCGAGATAGAGAAAGTGCAAGAGAGAGAGAGGGGTTGTAGAAGGCATTTCATTATTTCTTTACAAATATTCAGTATGAGTTTTGTCTGGATTACTTTATTCGCCTTGTGTAAATCAGCACATGTTTATTGTAAATTTCAGTACTTCTCGCACATTTGTACATATTTATGACTGTCACAATGATGACATATCATTACAACTCTGTAATTACTTAAACTACACAGCATCATTACCTTTACCATGTTATACATAAAAATAACATGTTTTGGTATATCGTAAATAATGTTGTTATAAGTACTTGCTCTCATATGAGCCTCCTCATTACATGAACTTAAGGGACAAAAAGTAGTATCTTGTCTTATAAAATAGGTAAAATCGTTAAAGGCTTATGTAACATATAATTTTTGTTTTCTCATCAATCAAAACCAGGAGTATTATCATTGCGCAGAAGCCGCAAAAGAACGCCCAAGCTGACGTAGCCAGTGCTGCTAGGGGTCAAGATATTGGCCCAATTTTTCAATGACATCCATACGTTGTGTATATGAATTGCAAAAGTTCTGGCAAGACTGAGCAAGTGCACATGATAGTCTTAGCATTTGCTGCTTGCCAAAGCGATAAGTACCAAAGTCTTATATATTGGCTCATTTAGAAAATAAAGAATACTAGGTGAGTGTCTTTTGATCTTAAGTTTACCAGGCAAGGCTTTAAGAATGCTTGTTGACATGGCGAGGCTTGCAGAGCGATTTAACTAGCGTTCTCAAAGCCAAGCCTGGTAGACTCGATATCAAGAGATGCGAACCTGGTATTCTATATATCAGTTTACCTATTGTTTCACTCTTCAAACTAGCGTTTATGACGTAGTTTTCGATTTTTGGGTTGATTCAGCGTCATTAGCTGCATGATTAAAAAAGTGCAACGTCATCATGGCTTGATAAAGGCACATGCTGTGAGATAGCCAACGTTTATCAGGCAACGTGCAGCAATGCAGTTAATATGAGAGGTAACTGATAAAAAACGTACAGCAATCTTCATCCGAGTTGTCTTCACAGTCTTGATGATGGTCACAGAGTACACTGATGGACACACATCTACCATCACCACATCTACAAAACAATAGCATTTATTAATTCTATTAATGTGTCCTGGTCCACATCAGAATTAAGGGTGCGTTTGGCGCCTTGAAACTGGTTTAAGCCCTCCAGTAAAATATTTACTGACAGCTCCAAGGCGGTACTTCATTTGTTTTTGTTTTTTGTGTCTTGTGTTCCTCATGTTTTTGCATCTGTTCATTGCTGCCTTGTGGACACCTGCTCGAAAAGGGCTGAACTATTGGCTCTTGTTAGTGATGTTTATTTTATTTTTGTTACTTTCCCATGTGGTATCCTAGGTCAGGTGTGGTACTTGATTGTATCGATTCCTGATCTCTGCCCTCTTTCTTACTTTGTATGTTGGGTAATTTTCAACTTTTGCTGTCTTCTTCTGACTTTTTTCAAAATAAGCTTTTTTCTAAAATATTATTATAGGAACACCATTAGAGTGTCAAGCGGTTTCGGTCCAGACCACGAAGTACATTCTTTCATTCCTGGTTTGAGTCCAAACTGCTTGCAAAGGTTATCACCAGATGGCAAAAGGTCATCCCAAGCAAGGAAAGTGTTAAAACTTAGTTTAAACAATGTTTTGTATCAGTTACCTCTCATAATAGCTTCATTTTTGCACACTGATCTGATAAACGTTGCTTATCTCACGGCATGTGACTTATCATGTCATTATGATGTTGCATTTTTTGAATGACGTCGTCAAAAACGCTATATCAACACGAAAATTGATCATTTTGTCATAATCGCATGTTTGATTAGTGAAACAAATTGTAAACTGATAAAAATTACCATACCATTCGCGTCTTCTAACCTCAAGTTTACAGCCTCAGCTTCAAGAAGACATGTTGAATGGCACAGCAAGCCTCCAGATTCAAAAAGCTTTTTGAAGCCTTGCCTGGTAGATTTGATATTAAAATACACTCACCTAGTATTCTCTTTTTCTTAAGAAACTGTAGTTCCACATGGGTTAAGATAAACAAAATTTGAGTGTAAATTTCCTTACCAATTTAATATACGTTTAGGAGCTCAAAATATCTCTCTTATTAAGACAGTTCTTGTGAGTACCCGCAGCATATGTTTTGTCAATTTTTCAATTTCTTATGATATTGTTTCTACAAAAATTTATGATAAACGTTGCGACTTAGATTTTGAAATTGTCAATGTCCCATTTTTAGATGGTGATGTTCCTCGCTCTACATCCTATGGCGTCTATATCTCTTAACTCATTGGTTTTGCTAGAGCATCTAGCCATGTTGCTGACTTCAACACTCGCAATAAATTGTTACCTCAGAAACGTCTTAAACAAGGCTATCAGTATCATAAACTTTGCAAAACCTTTTCTAAATTTACGACACTATAATTTGATATCTAAATTCCACATTGGACTTAAATCTCTCTTGCACCAAGGATTTTTGGAAACTAAATTCGATGGCGACTTGGTGTATAAATTGAAGAAGATTGTTGGCTCTGATAATTTTTCAGCGCATTTCATTAAATGATTTCCCATTATAAAAAGATTGGCTTTAACATTATAGTATTGCAACAGACTGCATGATTGGTGGTTAAAACAATCATGGTTGGCAACAATAGTAAGTGAGTATGATCAGGAAATACCACAATCACAAACCGCAGACAACCCCATGCCACTGTGAGGAAGGGCCACTGAGCCATCACGAGATACCAGGAAGACAAATTAAGCAAAGCAACCAGCTCTCTCTTCCCCATCAAGATGATTGCAATACTAGAATGGACATAAGTAACGTACAACAAAACATAGAACAATTACAGACTCCCACAATGGGAGTAACAATAAACAAAAAGTCAACAACTTTCCTCTTTGATTGCACGCCAGTGGGTCAGACACCAGACTCTGACGGTTCCAACTTGAAGACTCATCTATTAATGAGATGGTATTTGCCTGATACTTTGGCTGTTGTCAGGCCCACTGGGGTTTACCTGTTAGATTTCTTTGTTTTATTTACTGTTGAACCCATATCTCTGCTCTATCTCCTTTTTATATCTTTTCATTGATAAGTTAGGGGTCTTTCATGCAAACCATACTGTTATCCACTTCTGAACTAAGGGTGAGGTTGGCGCTCCGTGAAACCGGTTTAAGCCCTCCAGTAAAATATTTTGACTGACTGTTCCAAGGTGGCACTTCTTTTGTGGATTATTTGTGTTATTTATGTTTTGTGTTTGTGTTTTGATCCAAATCTGAACTAAGGGTGAGGTTAGCACACCGTGAAAGTCGTTTAAGCCCTCCTGTAAAACATTTTTACTGACCTTTCCAAGGCGATGCTTCTTTTGTGGATCATTTATTCTTACTTACTGTTCTTACTGTTGTAGACGTCAACTATCAGGCATCTCTGCCTCTTCCAGACGCATTTGGATAATTTGTACAAACTCTGGTAGTTTGGCCAGGAATATAACAAGCTGGGTCGAACTTGGATGGATGGTGCTTCCACGAATTGTTTATGTTATTTCTGTCTTGTTTTTGTTATGCTTTTGTGCACGTCTGTTTATTGATGCCTTGTGGTCACCTGCTGAGAAAAGGCCAACCTCTTGGCTCTGGTTGTGAAATTCAAATGTAAAGTTGTAACTTTCCCATTGGTATCCTGGGTCAGGTGTGGTGCTTGATTGTATAGATTCTTGATCTTTCTTACTTTTCACATAAAAGAAAATACTTATTTTAAACACATTGTAATCCAGATATATCATGTGCAGAACTCCAATATAAAAAGCAAATTACAGATGACATAGTTCCATCTAACATTTATGACAAATGCTATGACTTTATTTTAAAATCATTAAAGTTCTGGTGGAACTGTTCCTCGCTGCCCTGCCTTATGGTATACATTTTTGCAGCTTATTCGTTTTGCGAGCGTATGTTCTAATGTTAGTGTCTTCAAGAAGCATATTGTGATGACTGACTTACTAAAACAAGGCTTTATGAGCAATGACATGAGATTTCCAACAATGTGGTATGTGCGACCAGCAAAGGCTCAGACCAGCCTGTGCATGCGCACAGTCTGATCAGAGCCTTTGCTAGTCGCTTAAATATCTTTTGACGGTTATTCTACTGACCAAACATCATTTGGTGTTTCTAAGCTTGAAAGAAGACTGCATATGCTCGTCTGAGTCTACACATGTCAAAATGTCACATTGTTGGAAATCACTTGTCACGGCTCATAATTGTGCTGCTGTAACTAAACTGTTCATATACTTACTGGTACTGGATCTTCGAACAGAAATCTGAAATTTTGTTAAACATGGTTAGATATTATACCATGTGGTTATATTAATCTTTACAGAATAGTCAAAGTAGTATTGTTAGGAATAAGATGGTTATATCTAACCGTACATATTTACAAAAACAAAGGTGTAAGGATGTTGGTATTCTAATTAACATTTGATGCATGTATGGTACAACTCAATCTTAAAAAGAATAAAACAGCTAGCCACCTTCCTCACCAAAAGTTTCATTTTTCTAGAACTTAATGATCTTGGTTATATTGCTGGTACATGTCTTGGTGCAAGATTCGACCTTCAAAATGTTCAAAACTCTTTGGTTAAATCCGAGAATCCAGCCCTCAGATGTGCAATATGGAACAACGTGCATGTAATATCATAGAGACCATGCAACTCAGTGATATGTTTAGACAGCTAAAACATGCCATGATTGACGTCAAAGAAATATGTAAAGGTAAAATCCTGTTAATAAAACGTTTGGTGTTACCAGAATAATTGTTTTATAGGCTTACCACAGGTGCTACCACACTTTTTTCCTGTTCATTAAAACTGACCGATGACTGACATCTAAAACCTTTGGTAAATGATTATGTGAAATCTGACCCTTCTCACAAGACCTTTCACTACACATAGTTGAAACTTAAATATACGCTGCAACATGAGATTTCCAACAATGTGGTTAGTTGCAATCAGCAAAGGCTCAGACCAGCTTGCGCAAATGCGTAGTTTGATCAGAGGCTTTGCTTGTTGCTTGAATAGCATAAAGTCTCTTAGGCTACTGGCTGAACTTCATTTGGAGTTTCTAAGCTTTGAAGGAGGCTGCACGGGCTCATCTGTGTCGACACTAAGTCTTGTCAAAATGCCACATTGTTGGAAATTACATGTCCGGGCTAAATAGACTCAGACAAACATTGAGATATTATGTTTATCCCTATGCATGCTGGCTAATTGGTCATGCTTTTGTTGATATCTGCTTACTTTTTTTTTGAAAAGTAACTTTTCAATAAATTCTCCCAGAACACTATCAGAATGCCAAACTGTTTGAATCCAGATCAGTACAAAACTTCTGTTTGGATCTGGTCCAAACTGTTTGCAAGTGTTATTAGCAGACAACAAAAATCGTCACTAGCAAGGAAATAGATCAATGGTGATTTTACGCATTATAAGATAAAGACAATAGAGCCATGGCATGGAATTTCCAACAATGGGGTATGTGCGATACGCAAAGGCGCCAACGTGCAGTCTGATCAGAGCCTTTGCTAGTCGCTTGAATGTTCTATGAGTGCTAAGCTACTGACTGAACATCATATGGTGTTTCTAAGCTTAAACGGAGGCTACATACGCTTGTCTGAGTGTACATTTGTCAAAATGTCACATTGTTGGAAATCACATGTCACGGATCAGTATAGGAAAGGGTACCTTGTATGTCAGGGCAATTCAATTCATCACTGCGATCTGTACAGTCAGTAAAATTATCACATCTTCCTAACATTGATATCACTTCTAGGTTGGTACATATATAATATGATGGAGCGTTCCAGACATCAGATAGTTCTGTTATAGGTGTTCTATTGTCTTCAATGCGAGGTTTAGTATCTGGTAGTAGTAATCAGGATAGAACATTTAGAAAACTTACTAGTTTTAAGTGTATAACTACATTGTATAAATATGTTTTTAGAATATCAAATGTGTTTGTGTGTGCGTGTATTGTTTATCACAGAATATTGATAGTAAGACGAGGGTCAATAAATTATGGAATAAATTATTTGCTTACCTAATTGGAGCACTTTTTATGTCACACATGCTCCTATTAATACTGTATTAGGTCCCTCTTAACGTGCAGTCCTAGGCCACATGCTTGAAGAAGAACTTTCTTACATGTCTGTAGCATGTGCTTTCACATCAATTAATCTCTTTCATAAGATCTATAAAACTAAAAGTGGCAATATTTATAAGTGTATGATGAAACATTTATATCACTCTTTAAAGGGTATGGAAATCAGAACAATATATTTTAAGCATACTATAGGGATGATGCATTTTTCTCATACATTAACACTTGCTATGTCCTGATGAACTGTTTGAAGCAATGCTACCAAGCTGCTGGCGCAAACATAATTTAAGGGACCTGGCAAGTGTTATACAGTTAAGGAAACATGTGTGATAAGTTTTCTTGTATTTACCTGATATTACAACCGATCTTCACTTTCTTTTTAGCACTGACAACTCTTCTAAAACCTTACAATAGGGTTTCTACAAACTTGAGTAAGCTTGCAAACTACCTATGGTCATAGCCTATTCATAACCATGTTGTTGTGAATGACGTTTTCGGTAACAAAAGCATTTGCAAAATGATCAACTGAGTTGCGGTAAAAAATCTATAAAAATGGCCTATAAGCTAAAATAAGTTGCTCTTCAGGAATTTACCTGTATTCCACTGAACCTGGCAAACTGCAATCGAGGCAGCTGGTACACTGCATAGTACTGACTCCCATTTATGTTCCTCTGAGAGTAATAAGCTCATCCTTGTACAAATGTGGGCAGTATCAGAAGCTGGGTGGCCATTTTGCCTGAAGTAAAACAAAGGACAGGATGAAACTTACCTTTAGGGTTTGTGAGCGGGTGAGGTTTAACTTGGATGTCATGTGACAGTCTGCATGCCTGGTTTTAAAACCAATCACAGTACATAGCTATAGTTTTCTCTTTAATTGCATGATGGTGGGTTGGTTCTCAGACTCTATGACGGCTCTGACGTAAAGCTTTTATTAGTGGGTTGGTGCTTGATGCTTATCTGAAGCTGGGCCCACTGTGTTCAATATGAGGTTTTCTTTAGCACTGACTATCTGTGAGTGTTAGCCCTTTTCTTTGTTTTTTATCATAGTGTGTTTTGATTAGAGTTTTTCTCCATGATGTAACATTGCAATAGTTAGAAGGCTTCTATGCCAGCTGAACATTTCTCGGTCCTTAACAACAGCAGACTCTAGGGTGAAGATTTGGTACCAGTGAAATGCATTTAAGCCCCTAGTGGCTTAGGTTGCTGTCCGTTCTAAGGCGGTGGTTCTGTTGTTGTTGACTTGTTGTGCATTGTTACTCACATTGTGGTAGTATAATTGTTCTATGTTTTGTTGTACATTACTTTATATCTTCTTTATGTTTATATAAAAACGATACATTTTGCTGAGAGTATGCAATGGGATTTTCTATTGAAAGCACTGTAAAGTTACTTTTACTTTGCAGTATATTACCATGCCATATATGTCATTGGGCGACCGTCAGTCCACCAGCTACTGAGTGACTTCCACTGTTTTCTTACCAAACCTGGAAAATAACAAATAATTCATGGATTATCAAACCAACAATGTATGTGATAAAAATTAAGATAGGTGGACTTAAGCTAAGGTTTTGAGCATACATTTGTTAATTGTTCCTCATTGATCAGTCAAATTATGTTTATTGGGTGCTCAAGTTTGACTTGAGAAAGTTCGATTGACTATCAATAACATATATTTTTGTTGAGAGACAGGGAAAATAATTTCAGTAACACACATTTATCTGGGGGCCTGAGGATAATGCACAAATAAATTATTTGTATGATGATAAATTAATTGACAGCTGGAGTGAAAATTAGATCCTGTCATGCTGGGTAAAGCTGAACAGTAGTATTTAAAATATTTCAAGTTACGGCATCATTGTGTTGACTTTTTCAGCAATAGTTCAAATTTCAGAATTGTCCCATTGCTGTAATATTAGTTACTAAGCAATTTTACACAATTTCTCAGAAGAATACCAAACGCACACTTACCATTTCATCACCAATCGAATACCTAATGCAAGCCCCCTACCCATACCAAACACAGAATAATGGGAGCTGCAGTAAACAATAAATTCACAACACCAGAATTACAGCTCTTAAAGAATGAAAGCAGCCAAAGTGACCAGGGGAAGGGGATTGGCTTAGATACTTTTACTGGCCAATGCACAACCTCAGATTATATGGCTGTTAAACATAGGGCCAGTTAAGCAAAATAAATCAGCGTAAAATTGCGATTATTTTCTTATCCATCCGTTTAAACATGTGTTTTGGGTGCTCAAAAGAACCGTCTCGTTGAGACGGTTCTTTTGAGTATCCACAACATATGTTTTGGTCGAGAAATAAGAAAATAATTTTCAGTTACGCTCTCTTTTCTGTGGGGGGCCTGTTAAAGCTCAAATATTCTTTAGTGCACATGGTGGCATACTAACTGATACAATGTATCACAACAGGAAAACAATTACGTTGTTTCCAGGTTTCAAGTGACCCTAGTTTTTTCTTTTATTTAACAACTTTAATCCTTACTTATACGAGCAACGTTTAGCATGTGGATGTAAATTTATACCACGTAACTAAAACTTATTTTTGGGAGCATCCCTTATGTTGATCTAAGGCCCAAATGCCCTGCAATTTAGAATAACATAGTCTTTTTTCTTGAGATATATACCCATTTGCGTCTCTATATTAGTTATCATAAGCATAATGCACAAATTTAAAACTACTGATCGGTAGTTTATTTATATATCAATAAGGTACACTTTGGGGCTGATTCAAAGTGGAGGAACAAAAACACGCAAAAGTTCCATCTAATCCCAGCCTATATAAAAGCTCATACTTAAGTGAGAAAAATATTCTAATTACGCAATTTATATCTAAATTCATTTCTGTAATTTATTGTTCAATTAAAATAAATATTAAGGATTAAAGGGCCAAAAAAGGCAGTCACATTAACCGTGGAAGTACAGTAAACCAAATCAACCTACTATGATCAAACAAAGTAAAGTGGTTTTACATGTAACTCTTTGTTTACTAATAAATTCATCCTTCTGGTTTGATACAATAAACTTGGGATAGTCCATTGTACATATCGATGTATGTCAGGTTGTAATTAAATATAAATAGTTTTCGTTTGTCTGAAGATATTTTTTATCTTTACAAACAGTGTATGCCCTGATGATCGGCAGCATAATGCTGCTTTTTATCTGGGTCTTCACTTATTGCAAAAGTACTCGTTTAGATGTTTCCAGCATACAAAGGGTTAACTGGCATATGGTATTTCTGTCTTGTAACATTATTACGATCCCAATTTAACTAATTCTTACCTATATAAGTATGTTTGTTGTTTGTGCTATTAAATTTATGCAGCAATGCGTATCCAACGAAGTCTTGTTCCAGTTTTGAATGTAAGCTGACTAGAGTCGAGTCATTTCTTCTACAAATCTTTGATTCAACAACTGACCAGCTGGTTGTGGATCTGGCTAATAATTTGCTCACATCAGGTATTAATATATAACACTTCTCGAAGTATGAGGAACAAACTGAAAAGAAAAAATAATTATGTGAGCCTATATAATTCTAGCAACCTTTTATTTTTTAAAAGACACAAGTAAATAGTGCAGACTAAGGTCAGGTGCAGTAGCTTAGCTTGGTGGATATGGTGGCTGTTTGTTCTAGTGACGCTTCTGTTGTTGCAATTAGTTCACTGCTTATTGCTGAACTGTGGGCGTTTGTACCTTATAGTTATGTACAGATCTGTACAGCACTAGTGCATACTATTGACCAGTGACTGTAGTCTTTGGTGAAACCTTGTGATTTAAGATAATTTCCGTTACATTACAAAATAACTTTGTCAGCTGATTTTGACATTTTTATGCTTTAACAACAATAAATAATCAAGGGCGAAGATTTGGCACCAATAAATTGCATTTAAGTCCCCAGGTAGCTGAGGCTACTATCCATTCTAAGGCAGTGGTTCTGCTGATGTTGATTTATTGTTTACGTACCTCCCATTGTTCCTGGTGGTTCTATGATGTTCTTTGTTATTTAGCTCACCTGAGCCGAAGGCTCCAAGGTGAGCTGATAGTATACCAGTGACTCCGTCGTCCATCCGTCCGTCGTCCGTTAACATTTTTAAACATCTTCTCCTCTGAAACTACTGGGCCAATCAAACTCAAATTTCATATGGAGACTCCTTAGGATGGGGAACAAAAGTGTGTCCAAATGGTCCTGGTCACATGACCAAATTGGTGTCACGCCCATATATGGTAAAAGCCCTTTAAAAATATTCTCCTCCAGAACCAGAAGGCGCATGAGTTTGGGACTTGGTATGTATCTTTTAGTGGGGCAGATATGTGAAAAAATCGTGCACTTTATGATAAAAGCATGAAACTTGGTACATCGCCTGATTAGTAATTATCAAAATTTCTGAGGGTCAGTGCCAAGCCAGAAATGCACCTTGACGGCCGCCATCTTGAATTTCAAAATGGCGATCTATTTTCATGTAATGCCTGTTACGTTGGGTATCATTTCGCAATAAACTTGTATTTAAAGCTTGTGTAAGTGTAATTTTAATAATAGAACATTTGTAATTATCTGAAATCACATGTAGATTGGCATATTATCCAAGATGGCCGCCATTTTATAAGATGGCCGCCATTTTTATATGTTACATCAAGCTTGCTTTATGAAAACATCATAAAATCAACTTAATTCAGATTATTGCATCAAATTCAAGTTGTTCCAAGCATAGAAAGGCTCAAAATGTGACTTTTTATTTGTAAACAATTTGTAAGAGAGCTTTGATACAATATGGTATCCAAGATGGCTGCCAAAGAAGAATGATTTTATGGTTTTTCGTTTTTTATACATTAATATATCATTGAGATTTGTATGAGTGAAATTTGCTTTAGTAGCAATGAGTGTTCGTTTCTTATATATAATATGTAATTTTGAAATTTTCTCAACTGTTAATTCAAGCATGGCATCCAAGATGGCCGCCAAATTGTAAAATCCTATTTATTGGTGATTTTTGCTGTCCTTTCTAAATAAATCTATACATTTTTGCTATTAGGCGTTTTCGACATCACAAGCTAGGATGTATAATGCTAGTGACCTGTTCATAATCAAGGACGTATTGAAAATATACCCTCAACAAAAACAAAACAATGAATGCATGTTTATTACTACCTGTCTTGAGTCAAGGGTAGCAGATGATCATAAGGTTGAGAAGTTTACGGTGTTTCTGCCATGTGCATTTGCAATGTATGACTGCAGGCAGCTCGAGGATGTTTCTAGCGTAGAGAATGTCCATATGGTTATAGATTTCCTACCTCAAGTAATTATCAGGTGCTATCACCTCCATCTTCCATCATTAAGTAGTGTTGTGCCACAGGCATTTGGTGCACTTTAGCACAAGGGACGACTTTAATTGTATATGACTTCATATTATTATGTTCACATGAAGAGCCTTCTCCTTCCAATACTTCCATGCATCCAATTTCACTAGCAATTCCTCCATGGTATCAGCCTTGATCACTGGATCATATTTGTACAACAGCAACTATGTGAAGTCTGTTCTGAATTCTGTGATTAGAGCCTCTTGCATAACAATTAAGAGCAGTGGAGTCAGAACAGAGCCACGATGAACATCAACACCAAAAAACTTCTCACTGCGACAATTACCAACTATCGTCCTGCTTTTCATGTCCTTGATCATGCTATTCATCAATCACACCAACTACTTGTTGATTTAAAGCATGCACACTAGCTACCTGTTGTGCTTCTCTATGTTGATGAATTTGACGTAGAATGGCTTGTTAGAAGTCATGAGCAGCTTCTGTAGCTGGCTTAAAATGAAGACTGCAACTGGAGTGCCACCATGGCCTGACATAAATCTGCACTGCATCTCGTCAATCTCAACTCTCTGCCTGACATGTCTCTCCAATATGCACTCTAACACCATTATTAATTGCTTTATTATCTTATAATGCATGTAGTCTATAGAATCTGGATGACAAGTGCTGATGATATGTCTGCTTTGTCAGAACGCATCCTGCTAATTGTTTTGTGATAATTCCTGTACTGATCAGCTGGCTAGTCCTTCAACTGTGCTTTACTCTGGCATGCCTTTTGCATTCCAAAGAGTTTGAATTTGAGTAACTTTATAATGCTCTTTCCACGCTTCTTTCAACGCTTCTTCACCTAGCGACTGTTGGCCTGCGTCATTAAGGACATGTTATTCCCATTTTTGCTTATATACTAGGTAAAATCATAGCAATTACCAGAAACTAGTACAATCAGAGCTAACATTCTTCCTACAAAATCAAAATGTGGACTAAATATACAGATAGATAGTATACAGTGGTGATGTAGCTCTTCCCTTGAAGGCAGTTACTAGGCTACCTTAACATAACCAGAATCATTCACAATCGTGTATATTAAAGTACATACAAACCACATTTACACCAATGATAATAAAATGAGAACCACAACAGCACTACTACCTTAGAACGATTTATAGGACGAATGTTTAACTAGTCAATGAATAACCACAGTGAACAATAAATCACGAAAAGCAAGAATTGATACAGCAAGGGCAGGGATTCGACTGCATATGCGGTTGGGGCACCTAGCTGAAGATCACTGGGCTGTAAAAGACCATCACTGTAAATACAGAGCAAAATAACATCATCATTTAAAAATCCTACATACCTAAAGAGACAAAAAGCTTTGGTTTCAACTAACTAAACTGAAGAGGTTTTTTGACTTAACTATTATGGAATCAAATACCGACTCACTAGCAAGCATTTGGTGAGGGAAGCTTTGGCTATAAACTAAGATGTCTGCAACATTATATATTGGATTGACTTCAGAATAATATAAACTTTGATTACTTTCAAGTAGATATGATAGTGCCAGCTACATCATCAACACAACCTAATAAGGCTGGCTGCAGCAAATACGTCATTTGACAAGATCAAGTTGAAAAGTTGATGTGTGTGAAAACGGAGGGTTGTGGTCTAAGTACATTTTTTAAAAATTGTATACAGTTTTAGGAGACATATAGCCTTTTAAGCCTATGGTAACTTGATGAGAAGGAGAAAGGTCAACAAAAACTTTGTTATCACTATTACAGATTTTATAGGAATTTTCACTTAAATCTGATGCAAACAAATAATATTTTATGCAATGGCAATTCTACAAAGGACAATTTTAGTTTGCTATAGGTACAAAAAATCTTTGTATCTCATTTTTATCATATCAATTTTATATAGAACACACATAATAGCAACATCTGTATAAGTGTCTAAAACCAAATTTGGCAACCATCATGGATGACAGGTTGGATGTCCCCTTTACTATCCTAATTCATTAAATATAATAATTTCTTGAAACTCATTTTCATAACTTCATACAACCTCAAAATATGTTCCTATAGAAAGTAAAAATACGTTTCTTTTTTTTCTGAAACTAAATACAAAGCCATCTTGAATACCATGTTATTACAAGTTAAAATAAAAATAAAGTCTGATAAGTTCGTCGCTTGTTTGTGCAGCTATTTCTACTTAATTGCATAATGATTTTGCATGGAAATTCATAATTTGTCAAGTTGGTATACCACTACTATTGTCAATGCAAATTGTGTTTTTGTTTGTTTGAATTGATTCTTTACGTCCCATCAACAATCTTTCAATTAAACAGGGAAGGGTCTTCCTGGGTTGAACCAGTACTAAGCTAGGATAAATGTGTCTTGTTCAAGGACCACAACACACATCGTCGGTGAGGCTCGAACCCGTGGCCCCTCGGTCTCGAGCCAAGCACTCTACCATTTAGCCACTGAGCTCCCTTTGGATGCAAAATGTGACAGCCACCTTGAGACTATGCCCTAAATCTTGTGTTTTCTCAGCCTAAATGACAATTTTGAGGCAAATTAGTATAATTGACTGCAAAATAAGTGGAAATAAATGAAGACAACAAATTGGCTTGCAAATGTATGAGCTTTAAATCATGCAATTTAAAATAGACTGCATATTTTGGAAAAACCAAGATGGCGGCCACCTTATAAATGGTGTCCATATAACATTTCTACTTTGACAGCCGTCTTGGATGGTATGTTGGATGCTCTCTTCTTTAATCAAAGCCATAAAATAAAGTTATTCTTTAAAATCGTTTGCATAAATTCAAGCTACATTCTTCCAGTTCCAAATGAAAGCAGATAGTATGTTATGATTTGCCCATTGGTAGCCATCTTTGATACCATATTTGAACAATACACAACAATAAAGCCATGCTGATAAGTTAGTAACTTGTTTAATGGGACTATTTCTACTTGCTAGAAGTGATTTGCAACAAATTTATAACTTTGTAAAGTTTTATAATATAACTGCACTTTTTAGTTACAAAAGTGGCGGCCATCTTGAAAAAATACAGCCTCAATCCTGATTTTTTTAAAATTGAAAGATGATTTTAAGGTATTGAGATATAACTGATGGCTATTTAAGTAAAATTAACTGAAGAAAACATTATGTTTGCAATTAAATAATGAGATTATAATGAATAAATTGAAAAAAGGCGGCCATTTTGGAAAAACAAGATGGCGGCCATAAGAGGGTATTTTCAGCGTGGCACTGACCCTTATTTTTTTAGTTTTGTTATCAACTAGCCATGTACCAAGTTTCATGCTTTTATCATAAAATGCACGATTCTTCTCAAAATTGTTACATATCCACAACACTATTTAGGGATGTGGGGCCTACCAAGTTTGTTCAAATGATGATCCTAGGTTGACCTTGACTTACTAAGCCTCAAGGTCAAATTGCTTCCTAAAACATTTTGATGGGATTGTTTTGAAAAGTTGATTTTTTGAAAACTGTTGAAGCCAAAGTCATTATAATCGCTAGATATGTTAAACCTAATGGGACAATGGCTATAAATAAGTTAGTTGGCAATCCGAATCGAAAAAAGATGCATATTTTTGGTTTTGTTGGCATTTTTGAGTACATTTGTTAGACCACTTCTAACATAATATTTAGCATGTGTACAAAGCCATAGGGGTGGATGCCAAGTCTGAATTTGCATATGAAGGCCAGAAATTAGGTCAAAGGTCATTGAGTGCAAAAATGAGAAAATATGTACTACTGTAAAACAACTTTATCTTTTTAAATGTAAACATATTTCATTTCAAGCCAAATTTTGTATGCTTATAGTTATAACTCTGAAAAACATTGAGAAACTGTTTTTTATAACTAAATGTTCATATGTTGGCTTTAAAATGGGGTCAAAGGTCATCAAGTGCAATAATCAGAGCATTTTTACAAACTGTTTTGTTTTTTTCTCTGGTCCAACAACAAGATGCTTTTTAAACTCTGAAAAGGGTAGAAGCCTTCCAGAAGGCTTAAATTAACATGTTGTCCATTGAAGAAACCCCTTTGGAAGCATCCTTTTATGGATTTTACAAAGACAAACATCATAAGTTTTGTTCAATTCTGACGGAAATTCTCCCTCAATTGGGCTAAACTGAGATATATGGGCTACTTTGAGAGTTTGCTGCACCTCTCAGAAAGTAAAACTATTTTCAGTTTTGGACATGTCTTGGGGCCTTAGAAACCCATGATTTAATAACTTTTCTGTGGTCATTTTTTTTTATAAATCACTTGTAATCAACGTTACCCTACTGGCATTGAAAATAACAGTACACACAGTACAATGCTAAGGTTGATTTATTTTAATAATATTAGTGAAACAGTTTAAGCATTAAATGTTTAAACTAGATATAAAAATCAATTGCATACATCTGTAATATGTATTTCTGCTCGTCAGCAATACGATACGTATGTTACATTATATACTAAATTGCAGATAATGACTTTACAAATTACATGTATAAGAATAAACCATAATACCTGACCAGAAATATACATGATATTGATGTATATTCTATTTGAAAATGTTCATTTTCATATATTTGAAATTGTTTATAACTTTTAACTTGCAATGATGTGAAATCAAATAAATAATTAAATATGCTAATTAGTATGTAATTTGTACTGGCTCCAGCATGTAACGCATAGCTGCTTACAGATTCATTTTTCTATTATTTACATTGCATTGGAATTGGCAAAATATGTTTCATAATGAAATCAAATTATAACATTATTAACAATAATGGGTCTTAATTTGCTGCACATATATTAATGAGGTAACGTAGGTAACAAAAAGTGCCTTTTAAGTTGCATAAATGGATAAAGGTAGTAAATTGTTGTTAGGCTTATATAAAATTTGGTTCTGCTCTCCACAATTCGCTTACATATACTACACACATTTTATTCTATATAAGACTTAATTTAAAAGAGTGCTATGGGTTGGTCTGCAATATGTGAATGTGGCATTTCCTGGTCTTACTCAATTACTTTTTGTAATTTGCTTGGTTCTTTTACATTCATATTGCAGTTTTCAGATTTCTATCAATGGTACATAATGATAAACATGCAATCTACACCATGATTTAAGTATTGACTTAATATATATAATTTACTTAAAATAGCATAACAATATTTCATACATCTAGTGGCAAGGCAGGAATTAATGCAGGGGTAGTGCTGAGTGTCTACTATAGCAGGTATAGGTTTTTGAAGATTGCAAATATAACATCGTAGTAGAGAATGAGCATGGTTTATGTCCAAATATAGGATGTTACATAGATCTAGTATTAAAGATTTTCCTTGTATGCTGAATTCTTTTAATTTTCACTTTTCACTGTTGACATTTACATTATAAAATTAATTTATCATCTGTCCCCATTAAAATCTTCTATGTTTTGTTGCACTAGATTTCATATCATATTGTAATGAAGATTATCTTATTATATATTTTGCAGCAATTCTGATAGAAACTATTCTGCTTGTTAATTATCTTAGACTAAGGTTGGTTGAGGTAAGGTTACCTGAGCCATGTAAAACATCTGGACAAATTTCATGGTAACATAAACAACAAATCATTCGAACGTTAGTGATACTTTATTTTAAGATCAGTAAGCTGTTTTATTTTTAAAGTAAGTAAGAATTCTTAAGCATAAAACAAAAAACATGACTCCCAAAATTCACTAGTATGGTTTGCATCTCTGAAACTCACAGATTAAACTGAATGTTGAAAAAGTAGTGTCACACGCAACTGATCACTGATTTCTTTGCTTTTCTTATTCACAAGGTAGTTTGTTTTTAGTTGTGTTCATGCACTATTTGCTTTTGTTGAGCTATTTGTAACCCTAGTACATGTTTATATATGTCCTATGAAAAGTGAGTTATGGTCTGTTTGTTGGTTTTAAAAAGGTTTACTAAATTAGGCTTATTGCGATAGTCTTAAATATATATGCAAAACCATCGAAAATGTGAACAACATTGCTGACAACAGCTTGCAGAAAGCATTTTAAGCATAAACTTGCTCACTATTGTACATATATCCTTGTAGATATTTGTGAAGACTAACACTTTGTGGGGCTGTCTTTTATATAGTGAAAGGAAAGTACATGTAGTTCAGTTTTATTTCAAGAATAATGCCATATTAAAACTACACATTTCGAGTGTTACCAGTTACAAGTGCTATCCAATCTGATATATTGCACTTGTATCTACAAGCAGTAGATGTATGCATTTATGTAAGTCACCTACCCTATATGCAATCAATCCCTGTCTTAGCAATTTCGTGGTTAACAGATAGATTCTACACTAGAACAGGCGAGTTAACTACCTTAGGATCTTATATACATCAAGCAAATAGGAGACGTTAAACCAATGGGTTATGCTAGTAAATGTACATATTAGATAACCATTTCAGGACACATTTACTCTAAATACTAAGAAATGACCCCAAACTGGTGGAAAACTATTAACAAAATCAAATTATCAGGTGCTCAAATATGGTGAATGCCTGTGTTCCCAAGAAGTCACAAGACATCTGTTTTGGGGAAATTTAATTTGGAATAAAACTTGCATTAGCATTTTACAGTTTAAAGAAAAACATAAAGAAACATATGCCAATAACCTCATAGCATTTGATCTCTATCATCATTGCAAAAAAATAATAAGCAAACTATGTTTAATAATGACACTTAGAATTGAATTTATCAACACTGAAACAATTACAATGTATAAAAAGTTACACTGTGAAAGACATAGATACATATTTTATGGTATCTTAAAATTAGAGGTTACCGTTAATATCATATCTATACTGCTTCAATATATGAATGAAAACGTTAACACAAGCAGCCTGATTTCAAAGAAATGCTGTTTCAAATGAAAGGACATCCCTACAATTAAATGTTTAAAGTTATATGGAGGATTACCCTTAATGTCAGGGTTATATCTATGATGTCCCCCACAAAATGTTAACAATGTTTTTCACTGGATGGTCATTATAAGAAATGTACCTGTATATTAGCGTTATGTTATGTATGTTACCATCTGCTAACAGGCAGATGTGAAAACAAATGTGAGGATATATTCCTTCCAGTATATGGTATTTACCATATTCTATCATAGTTTCAACACACCTGATGTTTTATGAAAGGAGGCTTGGTCTTTGTGTTTTCATGATGCCATTCTTAGTATATGCAATTAGCAGGTAGTGGCCTTATAAAAGTATTTTACAATTACTCATAGATGGGAACAAAAACAACAAATGTGTGAAATGAGAAAAGAATTATATTTTAGTCTTATAAGCATGAGATCATGGCAAAGTCCTTCATGAAAGCTGTAGCTAGGAACATATACCTTTGAGAAATGACTCAATTTCAGATGGTAAAATGTAACGTAAGTAACAACTTAAACACATCTTATGTATCAAAGGATAGATAATTGCATGAAATAATTTATTCATACAAAGCATTAAGCAAAAAAGAAAATTTCTTTCAAATAATGGTTATTCTTAGTTGTATTACATTTTAATTGATTTTATACAGTAACGTATATTACATGCCTATTATGAATATTTGACCGCGGGAAACTTGGTAAATCATTGCTTTCCAAACATGATAGACACACATCTAGCAGGATAGCAATAAAAAAATCTTCCATTAGGATAAAGGGAACTTAAAATTTGAATTTTGCCCCTATATATATAAAATATTGCTACAATTTTCACCAATTTTGCACTTAAATGACCTTTGATCCAAACACACATCATGCCTTGATGATGCTGTTTGTTTATATAGCATGGCTGTATTATCCAAAAGAGATTTTGCATTACTTTGAATCATAATTTTGGATAGCTAATTGATTAAAATGCTAAAATCCGACGTATATACAAGAATTTGCACTCAGTTGACCTTTGACCTTATTCTGGGACTTTGGGGCATTTCCAGACTTGGCATCCACCCCTATCCTTCTTAAAACACATCAAGATACACTTTGAGCATAGATGCCAAAATGTACTCAAAAATGCCAACAGAATTTTTTGGGGGGGCTCTGGATGGCCAACTAAGTCACAAAGGTCAAGGTTGACATTTCACTTGAGGTCACTCATATTGGATTTCCATCAATATATTAAAACACAGTTTTCTCACAAACCATAAGGCCAATCAGACTCAAAATTCATATGAAGACTCCTTTTGATAATGTAGTCAAAATATATACAAATTGTTTTGGTCACATGCCCAAGATGGCTGACATGCCCATATATGGTAAAAAACCTTTAAAATCATGTTCTCCAGAACCAGATAGTTGATGACCTTAGGATTTGTTGTGTAACATTCGGGATGTGGGGCCTACCAAGTTTGTTCAAGTGATATTCCTAGGTTAACCTTGACCTACTCAACATCAAGGTCAAATTTGCTTCCTAATGTATTTAGATTGGTATTTTTTTGAAAAGGTGAATTTTTGAATACTGTTGAAGCCAAAGGCATTTTTCTCACTTGATAATTAAACCAAATGAGACAATGGCTATACATAAGTTCCAAAGGTCAAGGTTGACATTTCAGCCAAGGTCGCTCATATTGGTGTCCCATCAATACATTAAAACGTAGTTTTCTCAGAAACCACTTGGCCAATTAAACTCAAATTTTATATGGCTACGCCTAAAGTTAAGGGGAGTAAATTTATAACAAATGTTTATAGTCACATGACCAAGATGGCCGCCATGCCCATATAAGGTCAACCCCATTCAAATATCTTCTTCTCTGGAACCAAAAGGCCAATGGCCTTGGGACTAGGTATATAGCATTGGGGACTTAGTCCCACCAGGTTTGCACAAATGATGAATCTTGGTTGACTTTGACCATTTTTACGGCAAGGCCAAGTTTGATTCGTAATGCATAATTCATTTTCTATAACTGTTTAAGCGGAAATCATAATACTTGAGAGAAATGTTAAACCTAATGAGACACTGGTTTTATATAAGCACCAAAGGTCAAGCTGACCTATGACCTTTCATCCAAGGCCACTCATTTTGGACTGCTACATACATATCTAAACATAATTTCCTTCCCCGAAATCACTGGGCTGTATGAACTCAAATTTCAAATGGAGTATTCAGTAGATATAAATATGATACTTGTCCAAAATGGCCACCATGCCCATATAGGGTAAAATAAAATATGTTTGAATAATAAGCCTTAAATTGCTGTGACCTATCTTAACATTATTAAGGAGAACAGGTGAGCGCTTTAGGACCTTCAGGTCCTCTAGTTTATGCACTACTTTATGGCCTTTCTAGTTTTGCAAACACATTGACAAGAAAGAGAGAGCTGGTTGCTTTGCCTTCCTTGTCCTTAGGATATAAATTTACTGTAAATGCCTTGTGGCTCTTCCTTATGATGCCGTGAGTTGGCCTGCAATTCAATATTGTGGTATTTCCTGATCATTCTCACTTACTTTTCGAAGCATGCGTTTTGATGGCATTGCCATGGCATCGTCATGCTTCTCTTTTTGCTGCAAAACTGTCAATACAATTTAAAATTGATCCCTTAGGAAGACCACATCACTTTTTGTCATATCCTGATAATTTTCTGTTAATGATTAACCAAGCTTGACGTAAAATATGATGACTAAAGGTTGCTCAAGAAATTCTCATCCATCATTTTGATAGATGCAAAATACGTGACATGATGTCGTTCGACGCGCACGTGACGTCATGACATGACGTTTATGCCAATCATTACATAATAGTTTTATCAATGCATGGGCAAAGTATCATGGACAAAGTTTAATCAGTTATTGAGATACAGAGATTGTATACATAATTTTGGATACCCATCATAATGTTTATTCTGATTCATCTTGCATACCTATTGATTCCAATTTAAGGATACTTATGATAGAGAAGCACCGTAGCTAAATGCTTAGTACTGGTTCAACTGGTGAAAAGTCCTGACATGACTGAAAAAATGGTAACTGGGACGTTTAATTAGAACATAGACAAGCAAACATTTCAGGTATGGTACATAGCACGTGCTTCATCTGACTCACCTGTAAATGTATCTTGAGTAATAACCTCACCAAAATTAACCATTTCTGAAAGAGAAAAGAAATAGATAAATAGTATTATTTTAAGAGAAAACAAATGTCCCCCACTAAGGTGAGTTCTCCAACACCTGCCCTGATGTTGTATTTGTTTAAAATTGGTTCCAATCTGTCCATTAGGTCATGAGATATCTTGCACACAAAAGTGTCACGACATTAACAATAAGCCCCCTTTTACTTAAGCGAAGTTTTAAACATTTAAGCCAAAGTCATTCTCCGTACTAGATATGTTTAACTTAATGAGCCAATTGCTACACAGAAGTCCTAAAAGTCAAGGTTGACTTTTAACCTTTCAACAGAAGTCACTCGAACTAGATTCCCATCCATATATCAAACATATTTTACTGCTGAACCCAAAGTTATCTTTTTTTGCAAAAACTGTAGAACCAGATCTGACAAAGTAAGGGTACAAAGATCAGGAATCGATACAATCAAGTACCACACCTGACCTAGGATACCAATTGGAAAGTGGCAAACTAACAGTTATACACCCAAACGAGAGCCAAGAGGTCAGACCTTTCCCAGCAGGTGACCACAAGGCACAAATAAATAGACACGCACAAAGGCATAACAAACACAAGACAGAAAAAAACATAAAAGATCCACAAAAGAAGTACCACCTTGGAACAGTCAGTAAAATATTTTACTGGAGGGCTTAAACCGGTTTCATGGCTTAATTCAGATGGAGATCAAGACACATAGATATTTGGTTTGCATGAAAATCCCCTAACTTATCTATGCATCATCTCCCTTACATATAAATCAAGATATAAAAAGAAGATAAAGCAAAGATAAGGACTCAACAGTAAACAAAACTGAATACAGGAGCAAAAGAAATCCAATAGGTAAACCCCGGTGGGCCGGACAAATAGCCAAAGCATCAGGCCCCTACCATCTCACCAATAGATAATTCTTTAAGTCGGAAGCGTCATAGAGTCTGAAGTCTGATCCACTTGCGTGCAATTAAAGAGGAAAGCAAAACAAAGCCATCTTATCAGGATCCACTCTGTTTTCCACTCTCTGCTTAAAACTGCAGCATGTATTTTCCAAAAACTTCTTGTAAATAAAAGCCTTGCAAAATGGTGAAATCACTCTGATGTTTACTGATGCAGTTAAATGATGCACTTATTTTGGTTTTTAACCTGCCAAATATGTCTTTTAACGCTATTCGCCAAATTAAATTCTTGCCAAATTTCCAAATTTACAGTAATTCGGGAGGAACTTATCACATAACACTATTCATTACAGAAAAGATTCATTTCATGATAGATTAAATTAAGAGGCCGGGTATATGAATTCTTTGAATTTGGTATGTCCAGATAAGAGAATGTAATTCAAAATAATTTTTCTTATTTACCAACCAAAATAAATGTTGTGGGTCTCAATGAGACATTGAGCACCAAAAACAATTGCTAAAAAGATATACAAGAGTATAATTACAATTTTGCAACATATAAGAATCCATCATGAGTGAGACGGTGGGATAGATTATCTGGCCTGAGGATCACTGATTGGCATCATGATGCTTGCTGAGTGATGACAAATTGTGATCGCCTGGGACAGATTTTGCTATCCCATCCTCACACAAATCACAGATTCTTTTTCTTGCTCACCACTAAATACCTCATTTTATACTGGAAAGACATGAACAGACTTCAAGAAAAATTCTGAATACCCCAAGATGCAACATGGCGACGTCATTTTAACATTACAATGACATCACAGATTGAGGCACGGCCAGCTTGTGGTCCATGTGCGGCTGTTCATTTTTTATCTTTCACACGGGCTGGTACAGGTATGTGAGATAGAATGGGTAAAACAACGAAAATCCTGATCTTGTGTGCGAGAAAATGTTTTTTTGACTAAACCAATGAATTTGCTTGTCATTTTTGTCATACACAGACTCATGTACCTTCTTCTTCTTGTGTTAACAATGATTCACCAGGAAACGTTCGCTGTTTTACCACGTATGTGGCTCGGAATCCCCCAGGAAATCGATTAAAGTCTCTGTAAAACCTGGTCTTGATCGTCAATTGTCCATAGATAGATCTCACACCATTGATAGGTTTGTTTGTATTGCAAAATGTTTTAAGTATTGTATTGGTCAATTCCACAACTAAGAAAGACAAACTATCACATTGTATATGGAAATAGACAAATTGAATAACAATATATTTGTGTGGTTCTGTGCTAATCTGCCATATGTCTTCGTATAGAATTGTAGATTCTTCGATGAACGATCTTGACGCTAGTTCTGCTCTATTCCAGGTACACTCCGTGTTAGGGGAACAAAACGGTAGGCTTATGTCTGTAATATTAATAATACAGTATTGATATTTACCAGTTGTCATAGCAATTCATATGGGTGAACATTATCAGGATTATTCTTGAATTCAGAATTTGAGGCTGACACAAACTGTTTAAGGGAAATGCTTAATTTTAGGCTGACACAAAAAAAGTTTTAGGGAAATGCTGAATTTTGGGGCTGACACATAAAACTAATTTTGGAAAATGCTGTTTTAGAATTTCACTAAAACAGTTATTGTGTCAGCCTCATTTCCCTTAAACAGTTTTGTACCAGCCTCTGAATCCTTATTTCAACAAGAATCCTAGTTATCCTAGTTAATTCTTCAATGAATGATCTTTACGCTAGTTCTGCTCTATTCCATTAACACTCTGCCAAGGAAGAACAAAACGGCAGATTAATGTTTGTAAAAATAAATACAAAAAAACCACTTTTTCCATTTCTTGAAGCAATTCACACAGTGAATTCCCATTTAAGAGTTTGAGGCTGACCCAAAAACTGAATTAGGCATAATTTAATAGCTTCACTGATTACTGCTATAATTTTATTACAAAGGCATATTAGAGTATACATGGTCGGCATAAATATTTTACACACAGCTATTTCATCACAAAGGCATATAAAAATGCATGTTTTACACAAACATTTTTATACTGCCATTTTATTACAAAGTCATGTTGGAATATAAGGACTTAACGAATATAGGGCGAAGATTTGGCGCCAGTAAAATGCATTTAAGCCCCCTGGTAGCTTAAGCTGCTGTCCCTGATTCTGTGTTGGTCTTTGTTTTGGTATGCTTTACTTTGTGTCTTTTATAGTCTCACAATCAACTTGGCAAGAAAGAGAGAGCCTGTTGCTTTAATTTTCTTTCTTACGTCTTTCTACTGTTAATGTTCTGTTGCTATTCCTCAGAGTGTCTTGGGTTGGTATGCAGTGTGTGATTGTGGCATTCCCTGCTCATACTCACTTAGTTTTTGAAAAAAATATTTTACATACGAGTATTTATGTTTGACACAATATTTTACATTCTGCTAATTTATTACAAAGGCAATGCACATATATTTCCATACTGTTTTTAACTACAAATATATGTTTCTATATCCATTATTGACATTAGGCATGTTATATTTACCCGATGGATAGGCTAAAATCCTGAAACCTCTGCCAGACTGATTGGGCTGTAAATCTTGAAAATATATTAGCCAAACATGTCTCACACGCTTGCTATTTCTTCTCAGGTATAATATACGGGCATGATAGATAAAAGTCATTATGTATTTACCTGATGGATAGGCTAAAATCCTGAAACCTCTGCCTAACTGATAGGGTTGTAAATCTTGAAAATATGTTCGCCAAACAAGTCTTACACGCTTCGTATTTCCTCTCAGGTATGTTTCTATGTGGCCGCTATCTCTTTCAAGCACAAGTAGAATACCATCTGTTTTCTCGGATATGCGTGTATCAGTAAAGATTGTGGCTAAATCAAAGATATCGGCGACTATATATAATCTGTCTTTTCTGTCAGCAAATGTGTTATAGACATCTTGGCTCAGAACCTTTCAATTATACATATGAGAAAGCAGACGGGGTTTTTGATAATCTTTACCAAGACATGTTAAATATGAAACTTTTCTAGTATCTATAAGTATATAGTTTTAAATTTCATATTCTAAATATAACCTCTTCTCACTGATGAAAAAAAAACAGTCTTTGGATGACTTCTGCTTTCATCAATGACATACCAGAGCCATCTTCCAAATTTTAACATCCGTCACTCTTTTATAAGTGAAAACAACACATAGTGCGTGTATTCATTTTCTTATTACTTTTTCCAGCAAGTCACAATTTTTTTCTCGCACACCAGATTTGGATTTCCGCTGTTTTTACCAATAAGAAATATTTCTATCTCACACTGTACCAGCCCTAGGGTGAGATAAAAACACACAGCTGCACGCTGGTCGTGACGCCATTGTTAGGTTAAATGACGTCACCATGTCGAATATCAGCTAATTCAGGATTTTCTGGAGGTCTTTTTCATGTTTTTCCAACATAAAACACAGTACTCAGTGACGAGCAAAAAAAAGAATCCATTATTCTAGTGAGGGTGGGATAGAAAAATCCATCTCTCTGATCACTGTTTGTAATCAATCAGCAAGCCTGCTCATGCCAATCAGTGATCCTCGGAAAGGATTTTCCTATCCCACCCTCACACTCATGATGAATTCTTAAAGTCTGCTCCAGTGTCTGTTTTTGTTGTTAGGGCCTAAATGGTACTTAGTGTTTGAATCCATGATAATATTAGAAGCTTTCTTTCGTGTGAGGGTAGGATAGAAAAATCCATCCTGAGGATCAATGTTTGGCATCATGAGGCTTGCCATGTGATAACAAACGGTCATCACAAGGGACGTTTTTTTCTATCCTACCCTCACACGAATATAAGATTCTTTTTCTTGCTCACAACATTTTTTTTATTTTAAAATAGGCTTTCAGAAGTCCCAGAATACGCTAAGATGCAATTTCACATGATGACCTCACTTTAACATAACAATGACGTCACTTGACGACCATGGGCATGAGTTTCAATACAACCAATGCATGTAGCCCTCACTCGACAGTCTGGGTAAAATAGCATATGTAAGATAAGATTTTCTATCCCAGGGTAAAATCTCAGATATCCTTATACAGTGTGCAAGAAATTCTTGTCTTTAGTGCACTCTAATATTATGCAGTTGACATAAAACATGAGCAATGTTTTCAGGGCAATAATATTTGCGGGGATAAGGGTTGATCTGGATATAAGGAACATTTTGGTTGGAAATTTTTGAGCTTTGCTAAATGCTTCGTTTTTATTACTCAAACTCGCTCTGCTTCCAAGGTTTCAGTATAGGTAGACAGACAGGGTATGCAACGTCATTATACATATAAAGGCATGTGTGAGACCAATAAATTCAAACATCCGTCACGCTTTTACATTGTATTTATTAAAAAGATATTTCAAATATTTGTCATGAATATGACATATATTACATCTAGTGAGGTGATTTTTTAATTTCATTTATTGTGTTGCCATAATTGAATACTAGATGTTCTGCAATGCATTATTTTGTATAAGACTGGGGTGAAATTGTTAAGGGGTGCGTGCACTAAGGGGCTATTTTGGCCCCCTATATAGCCCAAAACTGAAAGTTGCTTTTCACCGATTTTATCTTATTTGTTTGTTAGAAGAATAGCCCGAGTATAAAATTCTGGCATATATTTTACTTTTACCGGTTGCTATGGTAACCAAAATGGCATACAAAATAGGCTTAAAATAGAGAAATTGCCATTTTAGGTTTTATTTGAGGTTTTTGGGGACCAATGTTTTAAGACTGATATCAGCACAAGCAAATACCAAAAAACCTTTTAATATATTGTGTTCCGTGATAATTCTTATCATCTGTTAAAATATTTATTTGGTATTTGCTTGTGCTCTTTAGTAATTCCTCTGTTACATGTCTCAAATTTGCACCAAAATGGTCAATTTCCTATTTTCAGCCTATTTTGGCGGTTATTTTTGATATCATAGCAACCGTAAAAGTCGAATTAATACCAGACATTAACACTTTGGCTATTGTTCTATTTAACTAATAAGAAGAAACTTATAAAGTGTAACTTTTATTTTTTTTACCTCATAGGGGGGCCAAACTAGCCTCTTAATCCACGTATCCCTTTCTACCCAACAACCCATAAAGTGGAATGGATTTTTCAATTGAATAAGGATTGGAATACCATTAGGTATATATTGTGTTAAATCTAATATAATGTACTTAGATTATTTGTTGCAGTTTTTGGCTGCTTTCTCTTCTAAAATAGTAAGTATGAATGGTCGTTCAGTTGTTGTTCATTCATTGTTTATTAATGGTTTCATTGTGGGGGTTATGTGTTTTGTCTCTGTTTGTTATTCACTACTTAAAAAAAGTTAGTGAGTATGACCAGGAAATACCACAATCACAAACTGCAGACAACCCCGTGGTACCGCGATGAAGAGCCGCTCAACCATCATGAAACACCAGGAAGACAAATCAAGCAAAGCAACCAGCTCTCTCTTTCCCATTAAGATGATTGAAATGCTAGAATGGACACAAAGTCACACACAACAAAACCTAGGACATTACAGACTCCCACAATGGGAGTAACAATAAATAAAAAGTCAACAGCAACAGAACCACCGCCTTAGAACGGACAGCAGCCTAAGCCACCGGGGGGCTTAAATGCATTGTACAGGTACCAAATCTTCGCCCTAGATTCTACTGTTGTTGAAGTACAAGAAATGTTCAGCTCTCATGGAGGCCATCTAACTAATGCAATGTATCGTCATGGAGAAACACTGTAATCAAATTAACACACCATGATGAAACAAAGAAAAGGGCTAATGACTCAGAGATAGTCAGAGCTAAAGAAAACCTCAAGTTGAGCCACGGTGGGTCCAGCAACAGATAAGCATCAGGCACAAACCCACTGATTAAAGCTTTACGTCAGAGCCGTCATAGAATCTGAGGCCTGACCCACTGACCTGCAATTGAAGAAGAAACCATAGCTATAAACCGTGATTTGATTTAAAACTAGGCATGCAGACTGTTGCATGATATCCAAGTTATATCCAACCCTTATATAACGTTTAACTATCTTTTTGAATTGATCACTAAAATTAGTTTTTCCATCAATTCGTTTGAATTTATAAACTAAATCATCATAAAATTTAGGTTCTGATATGCCTTGTTGCAGAAAAGTTTTTAACCCAATGTTGTATTTAACAATTAACTCTTAGTGTCTGTGGTAGAATTTAGAAAATGCTTTTCAAAGTTTATGATATCTATAACCTTGTTTTAATAACTTAGCAGTTAAAAATAAGTTTCTGTTGTTGAAGTTATCAACATAAGAACACACTCTAGCAAAACGAATAAGCTGAGAAATATATACACCATAGGAAGAAGAGCGAGGAACATCTCCATCAAGAAAGGGGAAATTTACTATTTCAAAATTATCCCGTTTATCATAAATTTTAGAAGAAACTATGCCATTTGTTATTGACAAGTTCAAGTCCAAAAACGGTGCTTAAGTCCTTTTAGTGTTGCATTCACCTTGATGGAGAAGAGAGCTGGTTGCTTTACTTTAATTGTCTCCCTGATGTCTTGTGGCTGTTAGGGGTTTGGGCTCTGCCTCACTGTGTCACAGATTGGTCTACAGTGTGTTATAGTTATTTCTTCACATGCTTTTTTCTATTGTTGTTCTAATCTCAGAAATGTACAAATATAAAATATGTGCATTGATACGTTTTATATTTAGTAATTATTATGTGGTTGTAAGTATACCCAGTAGGCATAACTGGGATCTTCCCGTGATTTCTATGGATCATAAAAGGCAATGAAGGTGGCTTTGAATTTGAGGTTTGCTGGCTGAAGTATCTCAAGTAAAATCTCTGACCAAAATGAACGTTGAGTTAACGACAAGGGACTGAAAGTGAACAATAAACGTTACCTTATCTTGGTTTAGGTTAAACGACACGTTGAACAGAATAAGATTAACATAAGAAGACGAGTTGAAGACAATGTCCCATAGCCAGTGCCCTCCACTGTAGTAACGAAATGGATAATCATGATTGACAATAATTCCAGGTCTGTTAACTTGTGTCATTACACTGTCCCAACTTTCATTGCCCATTCTAAATGGCCGTGATTGTTTATGTTGAGGCCTTGCTGGAATTAAAAAGAAATCACAGGTTTAGATAAACAAAAAATTTCAGTGTAAAATTGTAAATATTTTCTTACACATCAATTTTAACATAAGTTTTAGGTGCTCAAAAGAACCATCTCATTGAGATATTTCTTTTGAGTATTCAAAACATATGTTTTGGTTGATAAATAAGAACATTAAATTTTTGTTACACACTCTTAATTAAAGTCCTGACTGAAATGCATTATTAGCATGGCTTAAACACTTTTGGGTCATGAAAATGTTTGAAAAAGCAGTAGTATGAGCCACTAGAGTTAAGTATAGTTCCACATCAGGAGGCAAGATTGGGATCATAATTGAGGATTATATTCAATATATGGACATCTGAAGCTATAAAAATCATATTTTATAAACTCAGGTGGTGTTCAAATCTACCACGACATTGTTCTAGAGATACGAACCTTAAATGCTAAAATTGTGACTAGTTTCGTATCCATCATCAGTTTAAGCATGTGTTTTGGGTGCTCGAAAGAATTGTTTGAGTACCAAGAACATAATGTGTCCGTTGTGATATCATACTTTTATATGGTATGGTGACCAGCATGATAATCAAGCCATAATTGATAATTGAAACATTATTGATTTTCGTGTCATTGTTGATAATCAAGTTATCAGTTTTCAGACAGTTGGAGCTTTACTGCATAAATATTATTATTAGTATTACTATTATTATCATTATCATTATTATTATTATCATTATTATTATTATTAGTATTATCTAGTGAGCTGTTTTCTCCGTTATTTTCTATCAGTTTTAGACTTTAGTTTCATGTTTGCCAAATAATACTTTGACCTTGACTTCTTGTATACACAAGGTATTGAAGTAGAGAAAGGCCGATACCAGAATTTAGACCGTAAGCCCCACTTGATTGATAAATGTGCATTCTTAAAGGTCACTACGGTCATACAATTAGTACCAAAACTTCAAGCTTGTCCATACCTGTAGGGCATATTTTAATAATCCATTCGACATCTAGCTTAGGTCCTGCTACCTTATAGCTGTAAGTGGCTGATGATTCATACCAGTTACAATCAACGCTTTTCTCTACAACAGCACATGTGTTTGAATGTACTTGACAAAGCGTCTCACAATCTGCCTGCATACTATTCTCAACCTTGCCTCTTGGCTTATTGTAAAAGTAGTCATTGAAGATGGCACCATCAGTAACGTTAAACCATTCTGCTTCGTCAGTTGGACCACACTGCATATTCTTGCCACCTTGAAACAGAAAAAAGTGTTTCTTATTATAGGATGATCATTTACTTATATTTGGTCCCTTGATAGGAGTGCTATACTAAAAATAAATTAAATCAACTAACCATTATGTGCATGACCTGTGGTGAACCTAGATTAATCAGTGTGTGGTTCCAAAAAGGACCTTGAACAGTCTTACTGAAAAATTGCCCATAAAAATGGCCAGATAAAAGTTTTTAAGAGAATTATATTTTTCTGTGTGTACTTAGTTAACCCCATGAATTATCCACAACATACTTATCACATTTGGATAAGTACCGATTAAAGATATGGGTTGAAAACACTGTTCCAGCTTTTCAACATATAGGAAATAGAAAAAAAAGTTTTTGGGAGTGCTTTCCCCCATTTATCAAGCTAATCCTTTTGCATATACTTGTAGCTTTATATTATATAAAGCTCATTAGTCACCAATTTTGTACAAACCTGTAGCTAAATACCCATTTACAATGGCATGTACAAGGTGTGATCAAAAAGTTCTCTGACCGACATGCTTCAATAAGATTCATTGAATTAAATTCTTTGTCAGTCAGTCATTTGATTAAATTGAAGGACACTAGGAGTGTGAAAAGCATTTGGTCATGCTTGGTTGCTTATGTCAAGCACTTCTAAAGAAGATGGTGCAATGCATTTGCAAAATGGAGAATCTTGAAATCAGAGCAGTCATCAAGTACTTCTGTATGAAAGGCATACCTCCCCAGGAAGACTTCATTGAAATCCTTGAGAAAAGGAGTCTCCTTCATATAGCAGTGAAAAATGGGCAGCAGAGTTTATAAGGGGGAGAGAGAGCGTTGAGGATGGAAGTAATCTGGCTGCCCAAAAGTTGTCACCACTGATGAAAATGTCAAGGTAGTGCACATCCATGTTATGTGTGATAGGAGGCGAGACCTGCAAAAACATAGCTAGCGAAGTGGGATTAAGTTTGGCTGCTGTACAATCAATCCTAACCAACATATTAGGTATGTCAAATGTTTGGGCAAAAATGGGTGCTGCTGATGTTGACCAATGATCAGAAAAGGACTCGGCTTGATATGTCTTGGTATGTCCTGTCTCACTATGAAGATGATCTTGGCTATTTAATCAAGCGAGATGTTCACAAGTTTGACCCAGAGTCAGAAATGCATCGCAAACAATGGAAGCACCCTGGCTCACCCCCTCCTAAAACAATAGAGCGTTCATTCAGCAGGGAAGGCGAAGACCTCAATCTTTTGGGATGGTCAAGGGTACAATCAAGATTGATAATCTTGAGCAAGGTCACACAATGAATGGTGCATATTATGCAGACAAATTTAGGCAGCTGCACCAGGAAATGGCTAGAAAGAGGTGAGAAAAACTGACTTGGGGTGTTCTGCTCTTGCAGGACAATGCCCCTGCCAACACGTCACAAGCTGCCAAGACTGCTGCAACTGAGTTGTGAAATCCTTCCTAATCCACCATATTCGCATGATAGTGCTCCTTCTGACTTCTATCTGTGCCCAATACTGATATCCCATCTTCGAGGTACACAGTATGGGAGCAGTGAAGGTGTCATGGAGGCGGTAAACGAGTACTTAGTGGACCAGGAAAATACCTTCTAATTTGAAGGGATAAGGCTCAAACAGAGATGCATTGCCTTGAATGGAGATTATATTGAAAAGTAATGGTCAAATTTTAATTCCCTGGTAGCCCAAAGTACAAGGGGCCGATAACTTTTGATCATCTCAGTGAACAGTTCAGGCTGGTTGAAATATAAACAGAACAGGTATAATCTGTGTGTAAGATATTACAAGGTAATAGTCAAAGTTATGGACAATATATTTTTGTACCAAAAAAAATGAAATATTCTAGACCTTAATTGTATGCAAACGCAACACTTTTTATCTCAAATTGTATGCTGCAAACATTATATATCCATATATTCAAATAAATAATGGACAAAACGTTGACTTTTTTGCAAAAAAAATGGTCACAAAAATACCCCAAACCCAAAACTCTACAATCCTGGAATAAATATGTAATAGTTTCTGAATATATTTATTTTGTTAAGTGCACTGAATGTTAGGTTTCAATTTAAACATAAAATCACATTTGTCATTTACACGAAATTCTAGGCACAGACTCTCGAAATTTGGGCAGATTGAATAGGAGAATATTCGAGGTCCTTGGTCATTTCCTGCAGAATGATGCATAATTGGATCATGTTCAAGATTTTTCAGCATGGGCAGAAAAGTGGACATACTCAAACAATAATAATAGTGCACACTTGTGGGTCCTGTAATATTGTTTAGAATTTAAACACATGCTTTGCAGGCATGGTTGGGAGGTTTGGTGAGTATATACACTTTGAAATACCCTTTGAAGACTGCAAAACCCTCAAACATGTACTATGACAAACAGTTAAGACTAAGATGAAATGTCACATAATCAGAAAGAATTTTATCAAAGTCTGTGCTGTTTATTAAGACAAAATCGCTATTCCTAGAAAGAAATAATATGTTTCTAAATTATAATCTGCAGCGACTCAATATATACAATGGACCATCCTGCTTTGCATGTAACTGTATCAAACTTTATGGAAAATTTCATTGGTCTTTAGATGGTTATGGGTTGTTAGTCAATTACATAAGAGTTTTACTAATCAATATATAACACAATAATTTAATTAAATATCCATGTGATTAGTATTGAAATCTTGTTTACGTGTACAAGTATAAGCGGTCAAGGACCCAGCAAAAGGTACAATTTGGTATGTGCGCCCAGCAAAGATTATAAGAATCTATCATGAATGTGAGGACGAGAGAGAAAAATCCATCCTCAGGATCACCTATTGGTATCATGATGCTTGTCGAGTGATGACAAATGGTTATCGCGAGGGAAAAAATCAGTCTCGAGGATCACTGATTGGTATCACGAGGCTTGCCAAGTGACGACAAAAGGTGATCACAAGAAACAGATTTTGCTATCCCATCCTCACATGAATAATGGATTGTTTTTCTTTCTCACCACTAAATACCTCAATATATTGGAAAACATGAAAGAGGCTTCTGAAAATCTCAAATAGATGAGATGCGACACAGTGACGTTATTTTACATTCCAATGACGTGATGGATCAACATGTCGGCAGCGTGCAGCTGTTCGTTTTTTAATCTTTCCCACAGGCTGGTATGGGTATATGAGATAGACTTTTCTCACATGGTCAAAAACAATGGAAATCTTGATCTGGTGTGAGAGGATCAGATCAGCCTGCACATCCGTGAAGATTGATCAGAGCCTTTGCTCAGAATTCATCTTTATAAGAGAACAAAAACATAGAGCAGGCTGAGTAGATGTGCATGCCTATGTCAACCTTCACTGTACGCAGAGGCCAATTTGTACATATACTTTTGCTAGACACTGGCTCAAATTTACCATCGTTTAAGCATCCAATCAGTTCAAACTTGTGGCATCGGATATGTTCTTCATGCCCATAATAGTAGAATGAATATATTCTGATGTATCTTGCGGTTACAGGTGTAGGAAACATATACTGTCGCTCTTCTAAAAGAGGTAAGGAAAACTCAAACCAGTTTCTCTACAGAACAAAAATAACCAGTAGAAAATTATAGAATTTGTGAAATATTGCCCCTCGAACCATATATTTGTCCTTAGGGGAGATACTCTTTATATAGCAATACTCTAGCTTAAATACATTTTACAATATCTTGCTGTTAAAATGGTAGCCTCTTATGCCCCAGTCACACACACTCACTATGGATATGGCGGTTTGTTTCGGATAAATACACAGTCGTTCACAGAAATCTGTGCTCTTGGCCTATTTTGTTGACAGGGGCGTTTATGAGACAGAACTACAGTCGAACTTTGGTCGCTCAAACTCGCCTGTCTCGAACACCAGGGGTCGCTCGAACTCGTCTGTCGGTCCCGGCAATTTCCCTATTCATTTAATGCTAAAATACACCCCAGGCTCAAACAGCGATGGCTCGAACTCTCGAACTCAAAGGATGGTCCGCAGGGCATTTTCTCATGTAAAAACGCTATGATGGCTCGAACCAAATATTTCTTTTCATGAATCAGTCACACACTTGATTAAAGTTCATTATTATTTCCATAAGCACTCCGTGACAATGATGATTTCACCCTTGGGTTACCTAACTGACGAGCGGAAGGCGTGAAGCAATTAGCGGCAATTTATCAGATCAAAGATTTGAGTAAGTTCTCACTTGTCACCATTTAGTAGAGAGGCCAAAAATGATTAAAGACAATAAATGAGATGTTTTGTAATCAAGAAATCGCGTGTCAAAATGAGTAAAACATGCCTGGCTGGATAAAGACAGGCATCAGATTGTGTGGCGGTACAGTCTGATCCGCGTCTTTCTTGTTAACATCCAGGGGAGTTTGTCATTTTTTCATGTTTTTATATTCGTTGTTATTTAATGAAAGTTGCACATTGTGAATAAATAATAAGAAACAAACTTTTTTTCTTTTATTGTTCCAAAGGAAACGATAAACAGCATACCCCAGCATCCAATTTAGGTTACCTTGCACCCCCCCCCCCCCAGGACAATTTTTCATGGGTGCCAAATTGTTCATTGGGACCCCCTGGATGGGAAACGAAGGTGTCCTCAAAAAAAATTTGGTTTGGGCTATGTGACATTGCATGGTTTCTATGCCAACCCATAGCGAATTTGAGAAGGGGGGTCTGCCTATAAAATTACTCATATCTCAGCTGTTACTTATCCTAGACTACTAAACTTAATACCAAATTAAAGCTTAAACATATGCCTATTATCCCCTTGTTGCATATGGAAATTATCTAGTCTGCATTTTCATAAATATTTATGAAAACATTAAAAATGTGTTTCACGAATGGGGGTATACGTACAAGATCAATAATATCTCAGCTGCTTTTAGTCGTAGAGTACTAAAATTTGTACTAAAATAAAGCTAAGACATAGGCCTTTCATTCCATGGTCAAAAATGCAATGTACCTTATTTGCATATTTTGCATATTCATGTATGTTAATAAAAACGCTAAAAAATAAGGGAAAATCATTACAAATATAAATAAGCTGATTTCATCCCAATATTGTCATTGTTGCATGTTTTAATATAATGAATGTTACAATTTGACAGGTCCAATCATCCAGTGGTCCTATATGAATATTATCTCATTTGAATATTCATGAAAATGCATGAAAACTTAAAAAAATGAGGGAAAATCACGTAAAAACTATAAGCCTAGGGGAGGGATTAAGGTAAGATCTATCCTGCACTCCTAGGGCCTTTTAGATTCATGCCAAATTGTTCAGTGGGACCCTCGGAATGTGAAATGAAGTTCTCCTCACAAGAACTTAGGTATGGGCTACGTGAAAATGCATGGTTTCCATGGCAACCGCTTATATGATTCTCGAGATTGGGGGGTAGGCCTACAAATTCAATCATATCTAGGGTTCTACTTATCCTAGAGCACTAAAATTGGTGTCAAATTAAAGCTTAGACACATATCTTTCTACTTGTGGTCAGATTTGTAAATCATCTAATTTGCATATTTATGAATATTAATGAAAACCTACAAAAATGAAGTAAAATCATAAAAAAAACAACATAAATGAACATATTTTAGCACAAAAAACATCATCAAACCACCATTGTTGCCAGTTTTTATATCCTCAGTCATTCGATTTGATAAGTTCTTTCATCCAGTGGTCCTATACGAAAATTATCTCATTTGCATATTCATGAATATTAATGAAAAGTTTGTACTTAAAGAAAAAATCTTAGAAAAATTAAGGGATGTACATATAAAATGACAAATATTTCACCTACCATGTGTTCCAGTGTATCAAACCTAGTGCCAATTTAATGCTTAAACATTGTACTATTACCATAAGGTATAATATGAAAAATATTTACCATGAATATTCGTTAATGTTAATGTCAACAGAAGAAATGAAAGAAAAATTGCAGAAAAATCAAGGGGGTGCACTTCCAAAATTACTCATATCTCAGTAGTTAAGTGCCCAATAGTGCCAAACCTGATTTTAAGTCAATGCATAGACACAACATGTTTACCATAATGATCCATTTTATAACACATCAAATTTAAATTCTCATAAATATTGATGAAAACATGAGAAATTAAGAGAAAATACAGGAAAATTAAGGGGGTATAGCTACAAAGTGATTCATATCTTGGCTTCCAATTGCCCAATAGTAACAAGCTTTGTACCATATCAAACAGCATAATCCTAAGTAAAATTGAGTAAAAGAAAAAAGTATAAAATTTATAACAGCTGAGATATGAGTAATTTTGTAAGTACACTGCTATCAATTTGTATACATTTTTTACTTGTATTTTTAAAGTTTTTATTAATATTGATATTAAACAAACTAGTTAATTCTTATATCTTCCCACTAGGTAAAACTGCTATGCATAGACTTAAATTAAGTATATTGTTTGCTACTCTATGGTAATTAGCAGCTAAGATATTGGTTATTTTGTAGGCATACCCCATTCATTTTTGGGCGATTTTTCTCTTTATTCTAATGTTTATATTAATTTTCATGAATATGTAAATGCGAAAACTGGCAAATATTACCATTGAGATAAAGGGCTGTATCATAGCAATAAGTTGGCACCTTGTTTGCTACGTAAGGGCTATAAGCTGCTGAGATATGAGTAATTTTGTAGGTGTATCCCCTTCATTTTCAAATATTATTCTCAAAATGCGTATGGTTTCATCAATATTCATGAATATTATAATATGACCGTTTTAAAATTTGATAATTTGTTAAACATACTATTGTCTTAGCATTAGTTTGAAACCAATTTTAGTACTCTAGGGCACTTAGCAATTGAGATATTATTAGATTTGTAAGTACACCCCCTCGATTTTTCCACGATTATTCATTTGTTCCTTCTGTTTTAAATTAAAATTCATAATTATTTATGTTAACTATTTTTTCAATGCTGAACTTAAGGTAAAAGTATTATGTCTAAGCATTGACTTGGCACCAAGTTTGATACACTCGGACGTATAGCTGCTGAGATATTGGTAATTTTATACGTACACCCCTTAATTTTTCTGAGATTTTATCTCTCATTTCTAAAGTTTTCATTAATATTCATGAATATGGATATCAGATAATTTGCATATCTAACTACCAAATTAAACTGCTATGTCCAGGGATTAGTTTGGTACCATGTTTAGTAGTCTAGAATGAGCTGTTGTTAAGATATGAGTATTTTTTGTACGTTTACCCCCAATCTTTACAGTCGGCATAATGGGTTGCCATGGAAACCATGCAATTTCAAAAATCCAATATAACATTTATTTTTGAGGACAATATTTTTTTACGTTTAAGTGGTCCTATTAGACAAATTTATGCCCATTATAAAATGTCTGATGTGTTCAATTTAGGTCTGATTACCCCCATTGCATACTATAGTTTACCAATGCTTTTTTCCATCATTTTAAGATTTCATTAATATTCATGAATATGCAAATGAGATAATTTTCATATAGGACCATGAGATAATTTTCATATAGGACCACTGGATGAAAGAACTTATCAAATTGAATCACTGAGGATATAAAAACTGGCAACAATGGTGGTTTGATGATGTTTTTTGTGCTAAAATATGTTCATTTATGTTGTTTTTTATGATTTTACTTCATTTTTGTAGGTTTTCATTAATATTCATAAATATGCAAATTAGATGATTTACAAATCTGACCACAAGTAGAAAGATATGTGTCTAAGCTTTAATTTGACACCAATTTTAGTGCTCTAGGATAAGTAGAACCCTAGATATGATTGAATTTGTAGGCCTACCCCCCAATTTCGAGAATCATATAAGCGGTTGCCATGGAAACCATGCATTTTCACGTAGCCCATACCTAATTTCTTGTGAGGAGAACTTCATTTCACATTCCGAGGGTCCCACTGAACAATTTGGCATGAATCTAAAAGGCCCTAGGAGTGCAGGATAGATCTTACCTTAATCCCTCCCCTAGGCTTATAGCTTTTACGTGATTTTCCCTCATTTTTTTAAGTTTTCATGCATTTTCATGAATATTCAAATGAGATAATATTCATATAGGACCACTGGATGATTGGACCTGTCAAATTGTAACATTCATTATATTAAAACATGCAACAATGACAATATTGGGATGAAATCAGCTTATTTATATTTGTAATGATTTTCCCTTATTTTTTAGCGTTTTTATTAACATACATGAATATGCAAAATATGCAAATAAGGTACATTGCATATTTGACCATGGAATGAAAGGCCTATGTCTTAGCTTTATTTTAGTACAAATTTTAGTACTCTACGACTAAAAGCAGCTGAGATATTATTGATCTTGTAAGTATACCCCCATTCGTGAAACACATTTTTCATGTTTTCATAAATATTTATGAAAATGCAGACTAGATAATTTCCATATGCAACAAGGGGATGATAGGCATATGTCTAAGCTTTAATTTGATTTTAAGTTTAGTAGTCTAGGATAAGTAACAGCTGAGATATGAGTAATTTTATAGGCAGACCCCCCCTTCTCAAATTCGCTATGGGTTGGCATAGAAACCATGCAATGTCACATAGCCCAAACCAAATTTTTTTTGAGGACACCTTCGTTTCCCATCCAGGGGGTCCCAATGAACAATTTGGCACCCATGAAAAATTGTCCTGGGGGGGATGCAAGGTAACCTAAATTGGATGCCGGGGTAACAGAACCTATTTAAACTGTAGCGTCACATAAACAGGAAGTAATTATTATTTCTCACTTGTAAAACTAAAAACAGTACAGCTAACTCGATAGCAAATGCATTGATCAGCCTGCGCATATGCGCATGCTGATAAATGTATTTACTTTCAACAGGTTCATATGCAAACACATGCGGCCTATCATTTTAACTCTAGCGTGCAAAGGGTTATTGATATCAGTGACAGGTGTCACGTGTGCTTTGCAACAATGGTCAATAAAAAACGTGGTGTCCGTGATGACATAGAGTACACATGAACCAAATTGAAAATTGTCAGGCAAGGTATTGCTCGAACACATGGATGGGTCGAACTCGCACGGACGGTCTCAACGATTTCGAGCCATCGAAGTTTGACTGTACCTATAGATACATATAGTTACAAATGTTTGAGGATTATGCATGCCTATGTCAGTCGTTAGGTGCATTTACTTAGAACTGACAAGGTGTGGATAATTATCAATTGCTACAGACTGCTTTACTTGCAATACCCTCTGTTACTTTAAGATACATATTCAGATTTAGACTGATGTGCATGCCTAGCAGATAGACTGCGTTGCATCCAAAACAGCCTGCATATGCCTGGAGGATAGATTTACTGATCATTGAATCAAATATAAAGAAATATATATATTTCACTATGTCATAAATGTGTTCTGATGAGAATTATAATATAGTTTCTAACGCATATGATTTCGCCTTTAAGAATCTATCTTTTTTCTTCTGTCTTTCTTCCTATATGTATAGGGAAATTAAGGTAAAAGAAGGACTTAGAAATTAACTACTAAAATATACATTCAATTTGTACACCTATTTTTCTATGCTTTGCATTGGACACGTATTTATGCCATGTGCTTTTGCAGGAGATAAAGGTTAAACCCTCAAGGGTTCAATATATATTAATTTCACATTTTTATCAGATACTTACAGAAATAAAGTCAGATTAGTATAAGAATAAGTATGGTTATGTACGTTTAAGAAAGAACTATAGGTTAAATGCGTTTGTGTATTAGATACAGTTCAGTCATGGATAAACTCGTTTGAATGCCAACAAGTAAGGTTCCTTACATTTTAACTCATCTGCCAATTTTTTTTGAAACTTTTCAAAATTTGGGCACAGATGAAACAGACGCTGCCAATTCCATACAATCTTTTATAGACATTGTGCATGTGATATGGAGATGCTACTAGGCTTTTCGGCGCCTACCTGGAGTCCATGTGTGTTACTGGGCCTTTATACAATATGTATATATATAGTTGCAATAATCATTTAACATATGGCGTTACTATTATATAGTGGATAACGTTTTGTCATAAATAATGTTATGACCACACGTTACATAACACATCCACTGGAAACAAGTAATGTCATGACGACGAGGGTGACAACAATGCAAATTTTCATTGAGATGAAAAAATTTTGAAGGCTTTAAAATCGCATTTAAAATGACATATGTTAAACAGAACATTACACACATGGGCTCATTTAATAGATTTCATAATCAGTATAATAATCACTTGTGTAACATCCTCTATGTAGTAAATTCATGCAAAATTAGAAAAGTATGACATTCACATATAATGTATATGCATCAAAGTATGCTAGTATACAGAAATTAGAGCACTAGGGCATGTATTAACATAATAATAATGTTATCTTCTGTAAAACACATTTTTGTGGGTACTTGAATATGGTGCTTTTGGTGATACAAATATAAATGGAGAAAATAAGAGATTGCGAAATACACTTTAGGATTGAGTTACATCATAGACGATAAAAAGACACAGCCATGGTATGTTGGTACATATATGTGTATCATTAAAACAACTTTAAAATGGTAGGGTCTGTTTCCACATCCAAAAAATATAATCTAAAAAAGGGCTACTTTAAAAAGAAATAACGTGCTCCACTAGATTCCAATATATGACAATATGTCCGTCATTTAAAATTATCACATATTGGTGCCGTGAATATTAACCCATTTACATCTAGGTTCCTTTTTATGGGACATCGGAAAACAGTGAAAAAAAATCAGACGAATGCGGCGTCTTATCAGGTTTTGCACTGTTTGTTTACAGAATGAACTTTTAAAAATTGACTCAGATTGAAATTTATCACCTAACAACCCTTCAACTAAAAAGGATTCATTCAAATGATAAGGACAGGAAATTCCATTAGGCATTGATGGGTTAACCGTTTTACAGTACTCCTCAGCTGAAATCAGGAAACCTAATGTCAAGAATATATCAAACACATTTAAGATATATAGCCATCAAAACCATTATCAAATTTAAATTAAAGACATTATCTCAACTAATTTCTTACCAGGCGTTCATGGGATCTACGAGCAGATGTTATGTTGCTATATTCGAGTCTGTACTTATGTTGCTCTAAATCAGGAGTGTAGACCAAGGCTTCTTTCATAAGGATGATCTGTATACCCTCAACTGTTGTTGGCCATAATAAATCAAACTGTAAAATGCATGAAATTGAAATGCTCAGTCCCACGTAAAGAAACTGTGTATAGTATTAGTATTGTGAGCAAAAGCTATTTCCTAGCAACTCCTGGAGTTTATATTTATAAAAGCAATACCTTTGCGTATCCAAATACTCACATCATATTTGCGTAAACGTGTACAGCTGGGAGGTTTAGCTTTTTTCAGAGATTTTTCTGATCATATCCCAAACTTTTTGGCGGATGTTTAATGATGATTGTCGAAAAGTAGGATCACTATGACTTACTTTCCCATCAGGATTTAGCTTGAAATACTCACATACAGCATCACAATATGCTGTGGTAAAAACTGGATGTTTTCGAGCCATAAATAAAATTTCGAAATTATTGTGTGTCATATAATAGAAAATAATCCAGCATTCTTCCTTAGTTATTGAAATTAATATCTTTGCTGGGAATATGATAAAAAAAAGAATCTTATTTTATATATCAAATTCTTTCAACAAATGTACTGAATAATAATGACCACAATTATTAGATCCTCTTTTTTATGCATTCATTACTCGTACTTGTGTATGTTGTATTTTGTTTTAATTGGATGATCATTTAAAAAGAGAGACTATCACGTGTGGTATTTTTTTCATTTAATTCATTAATCAAGAATTGAGGAAAAACAATTAATTGCAAGCCTTTCCTAACATTATATCACTGTGTTGTTTGTTTGTTTGTTTTGTTGCTTTACGTCCCAAGTCAACAGCTATGGTCATTGCAGGACGGTCAGTTCACCTAACCACACTTTTTCCTGGGCAGGCTTGAACAAGCGGTTAACCAGTAATTAGTGCACATACTTTTGCTTGTAACTGACAACAACCCTTCTTGAATAAATCAGCAGAAGGGAGGAGAATGACCGTAGAAATTATTTCATGATCAATCTCCACGAAAGTATAGGACGGGACCGGGATGGAACTCGAGACCCCTGGATCTGCAGTCATATCACTGTTTTGAAACATGTTTGTTTAAATTCAGTAATCAGAAGCACAATTATTTTATTCTATTTATCATATGACATTAAATTTACTTTGAAATCATGTTTACTTTTGGCGTGAAAATTGAAAAGGTTTTGCCATATGTATGCAACATTGTTATGGATTTCATATTTAAAGGATACTAAAAATTCAAACCACTAGTGGTTACTTCATTTTAATACATGGTATTATATTACTCGCGAAAGTAACCATTTATAATAAAAAAACTTCATGCATTACTTTTGACAGTTTTTCATTCAGTTAATAACCTTTGTCTGAACTATTAATAAGAAATAAAACGCTATCTTATACCAAACTCTTATGTTTACCATAGCTGTGGTTACAATCAAAGAAAATGCATTAACCATAAATGCTATAGTTTGTTTCTCTTAACAATAACATAGAACTTCTTTATCTATGCATACCTGCAGAAATGGCGTGATCAAATCTTTTTTTAATGGACACCATCCCCTGGCACCAGGTCGTCCAGCCCTTGCTGTGTATCCAGGTATCTCGGACGGACTCCATAGCTGAAAATCTTCAATATAACCATTTCGCATACCTAAATACTGACCGCACCTCACTGTAGAATCTTTAAAAAGTAAACACCCAACTTCATTGAAGAATATAAATAGTAAGCAGTACCAATGTTAAAGGAGATTTCCAACAATGTGCCATTTTGACAGGCATAGACTCAGACAAGCCTTGCAGACTACTTTTAAGCTTGGAAACTCCAAATGCTGTTCTGTCATTAGCTTAACAGTCATAGAATATATAAGCGACTAGCAAAGGCTCTGATCAGACTGCGTTTATGCGCAGGCTGGTCTGAGCCTTTGCTGGTCGCACATACCACATTGTTGGAAATCCCATGTCGTGGCTCTTTATTATGTCCTGATTAAATCTCAGATATATACAAAATGATATTAGAACATCTATCCTAGCATAAGATTTCATATATATACTGTAGCCAGAGTGTATCATAATATTTATCCCCTTAAAGCTGCATAGTCTGTAACTTTTGATCCTCTAATTTTAAAAATAATGTTTTTATTTTTCTAGAACACAGTCAAAATACTCAAATTCAGGTAAACATTTTACCATTTTCGTAAATCTTAACAAGTTATCACTATCAAAACAACTGCATTTATGTTAAAATTCAACGGTCTAGAATTATTGGAGGGACGCAAATAATTACCAACAAGAGAAATAAACACCTATTTGATAAGATAATTCACTTTTTCATGCAGTTTTCAGTTGTACTGAACATTTTTATTGTGAAAACATAGCTTAATTCTACTTTTACAAATGATTTAAAAAGAAAAGAATTTTTTTCGAAAAATGTTTATAGTTACAGAGTATGCAGCTTTAAAAATCTCTGATGTGTTACAGTATGTTAATATTTATCACAATATACACTTAAGGAAAAAAGATTTGCAACAGATGAAGAAATATTTTTTGCGCAGTAATATGATGTTTTTTGATCAAATTTCTTCTAGAACTGACTATTAATGATATGTAATGAAATGCGAAAACGTCACTATAAGGATAGAAGTAACGCCACAAGATGCAAACATTTAAAAACATAAAACATTGTGACATGTACATCAGAACGAACATAAGGAAGCCAATCTTCATCATGATTTGTTACATGACGTCGACTCCATAATGTGCAAAAAAAAGCATTGCATCATGCTGGAATGTCAGTCAAATGTTGCTTCAAAACCAGCTCCTGCAATGCAAAGATGCACAATGACAAAGAATAAGCATTTAACGTCACTTAAAGCCGCTGGGTTGCGATCATTGTTGCATTGCAGGGGTCTATCGAACCTAAAGATAACAGGACATGCTTTACCTGCAAAACTTACTTTACTATACTAACAGAACCTGTAAAATTGTGTCAGCCGGACGTTCCATTGACGTTAGTCTTAATGAACACAGCATACATTTTCAAATGAAAACAACCTGTTATAAGCGAGAAGTAAGCATTAAACTTACTAACTAAAACAGAAACTTTGCCACTTGGTCATTCTCTCATCAGCAAAATGCATAAACATATAATGATGCATTTAAAGTGCAGAATAACAAATTTTGACGTCATAATACACATTTAATTGACGTCTAACATTCTAAAGTCATAATTCTTGTAGTAAATGCGTTTTTATTGAATAAAACTCAAGAGGAATATAATTTTACTGCATTTAACGTAATATTTGGTCTTGAAAGCGTTTGAAATCAAAACGTATGTTTGCAATCTGATCATTTCCTGGATCCTCAAATTTATTACAAACGTTTTGCAATCAACAAACAGTTTTTAGATAGAAATTGACTTTTATTGACTGTGTTTCACAGTTTCTACTGGGGTCAGGATATTTCACGCATGCTAGCTGGCATACGTAATCGACATAGTGGCTTAACCTCCTGTAATGTGACAGATACATGCTGCTTTTATAAAATAACATCATCTACACAACTGAATTGCTTTACATTTTATGTTAACGAGGAATTGAAGTATTTGTGTGTTTCTTTTTCCTTAAGTGTATTATAATGCCTTTCCCAAAAACTAAAGATACAAAAATATTTTGATGACAAGTTGGAGAAAAGCGGAATTCGCCCATGGAAAAGGGTTGTTTTGTTTTGTTTACCCACATCTAAACACACCATTTTTCTATTAACTAAGCCCATGATAGTATATGTATCATGTTTAGCTTTACCTTTTAAATGTCAAGATGGTGGGTCAGGCCTCAGACCCAATGTCAGCCCTGATATAAAGTTTTAATCCAAATATTTAATGTTTTGTTTGTTGGGTTTGATGTTTCATGTCCAAGCCAACAAATATGGCCATGTTGAGATGGTCAGTTCACTTAATCGCACCTTTTACTGGGCAAGCTTGACTTAGCAATAAATCAGTACTTTGTGCACATATTTATTCTTGTAACTGAAAAGAACCCTTCTTAAATCAGGGGAAAGGGGAGAATGACTGTAGAATTAACTTTATGATCAATCTCCACCAAAGTACGGAACAAAGTCAGGATCAAAGTCTCAACCCTTAGATCTGCAGTTAGACTGGTTACTGACTGTGCTTCAGGGCCCAAAACTCTTTTATGGTGTCTGATGCTTGTCTTTGGCTGCATCATGAGATATTCTTAGTTCTGACTATCTGTGATGGTACAATGCATTAGATGGGAAGCCTTCATGCGAGGCAAATGATTTTTAAAGAATTGGTACCCCAGTGGCTTAGGCTTCTGTCTGTTCTAAAGCAGTAAATATGTCGTTCTTTATACATTGTTGTCAATTGGGCTGCAGTGTGTGATTGTGGTACTTACTTCTTTTTTTGACCTGAATTGTCTGCAGTCCGCCAAAATTAATGGTTAAAATAGACCTTTTACATTGTAACCTCCCTTCGCAAACCGTCGTCCATTTGTAAAACCAATAAATCCTTTAACAACATATGATAGGGGCAAAATGTTGACGAGTTACACTGGCAAATAATAAGTAATAAAACAAACTTTTTATATAGAACTTTAAGTCAGTAGCAATTCTTTGGCAAAAATAAGTATTATAAATGACATCTCTCAAGACGACGATATTAACAGAAGTCACCGATAAATATTTACATTTTTGAAGCAAGCCTTTTAATAAACCTTAATATTGCAAACGTTCATAGCGTCATCAACAACACAAATATAATTGACAGCTGCCAAGTTCACTTGTCCTTGCAATTATGCCTCAAACATCATACTCATTCGCCAGAAGTGACACTGGTGTTGTGATTGAAAGAGAGCCAGACCTGAGTCGCACATGCAACAGAAGCCTCTTGTTTGCTCCATTGGCTGTCAGTGTTCAAGCTGGCTGTTCTGGTTTTACACTATACACCCCAACAAAACCGTGATTTCATATTTAATACAAGAATGTTTTATTTCTTAAATTAAAAACACTTTAATATTCTAAATAGTCATAATAAAATGTAAATTTAAGCAATAATTTCAATATTTGGTCTGATCATGGAATCATGAATATTTTTGGTCTCTTGCAAAAATAATGTGAAGCCATTTGGGCTTCACCTACTTTGCATTCATGATTCCATGAACATTCCAAAAATTGAATTCATTTCTTAAATATTTGAGCTACATGCATATTAATCAAAGAAATAAACAAGCTCATGCTATTACGATACTTATTGCATGTGCAAGCAGGGAAAGATCACCAGAGGTTTTGTACAAAAGTTGTCAAACCATGTTTCAGTACCCGATATTAATATCTGTGTATGTGCTTTAAATGAAATAATAATTTTATAATTAAGAAGTTACCTCGGTCTGAAAAAAGAGTAAGTGACCATAGTCCATTAAGTAGCTGTTCCATTATACTCCCTGATATATTTGCTTCCTTCAGTATGAGATATCTAGCAGACAGCACAATAGGTTCATTCAAGCAGTGTACTTTGATATGTTCTTTAGTGACCTCTACATATTGAAGGCAGTGCCATCCCCCAAGGTCTAGAAATTCCCACTTTATGTTGCTCCGTATTATGACTGGCAGTACAGACTTTACTCTCATCGCATTGGCTAAAATAATTACAGTTTTACCCTTTGTTTACTTATGATTCTTGCTTCTGGAATATAGAGTATACTAGGTGAGTGTCTTTTAATATCATGTTTACCAGGCAAGTTTGTGAGAACGCTTGTTGACACGACGAGGCTTGCCCAGCGATGTAACATGCGTTCTCAAAGCCCTGCCTGGTAAACTGATATCAAAAGACGCAAACCTGGTATTCTGTTTATCAGTTTACAAGCTGATTCACTGTTCAAATTAGCGATAATGTCGTATTTATAGATGTTTGTGTCAATTAAATGTAACTGATGACATCATTCAAAAAGTGCAACATCATCATGACCGGATAAAGGCACATGCTGTGAGATAGGCAACGTTTATCAGGTCAGCCTGCAACAATGCAGTTAATATAAGAGTAACTTTTGTTTAGTGAATGGTTTCTATTAATATCGATTTGTTTGTAGTTAGCAAAAAGTGTCTGTTCTTACAAAATGCTCCAAAATGAGACTATTTGTCTAGGTCATTACAAAGTATCTGTAAATGAGAATTGAAAATAAAGGATTAAAAGGAAAAAATTAGTACGAGTATATCAATTGTCTCAGAATAGCCAATTCATAAAGTTGAAATTTTGGCCTTTTTGATAAAAACAATTTCCAATATTTTCAACAATTGAAAAACAAAATGTATATGTTTTTGCAGAACATAAACTACTTGCTCATACCTAATAAATCAAACCTGAAAACGGCGAAATATAATGCATATATCTTATTAATTAGGATAAAGCCTTATTGTTCTAAAATTATTAATCTTTTATATTTTAAATAAATATGTCACATTATATTACTAGAGTAACAACCAAAAAAGTTATAGGGCAGTACAATCGATTCGGATCCTAGCCACATTCTTTTAAAATATAACAAGAACAATATGCCCATACATGCTTTACATATGAGTCATGAGAAGAGATGATGGTATGTGCGACCAGCAAAGCCTCAGATCAGCCTGCGCATACGTGCAGTCCGATCAGAGCCATTGCTAGTCGGGAGCAAAGTTGCTCAGTGGTAGAGTGCTTGACTTGAGACAGAGAGGCCATGGGTTCGAGCCTCACCGGCGTCACTGCATTGTGGTCCTTGAGCAAGACACATTTATCCTAGCTTAATACTGGTTCAACCCAAGAGGACCCGTCCCTGTTTAACTGAAAGATTGTTGATGGGAAGTAAAGAATTAAATCAAACAAACAAACCATTGCTAGTCGCTTGGATATTCTATGAGTGTTAAGCTACTGACTGCACAACATTTGGAGTTTCTAAGCTTAAAGGGAGTCTACACTTGTCAAAATGCCACATTGTTGGTAACCCTGTGTCATGGCTCAATTATAGAGTGAATGTACACACAAGCATTCAGGCAGGGTTTTCCCAGCATCGGATAGTTGGGTTTGGGGTTTCATCCTAGCTACGAAAGGAAGCCATTTGCAGCATGGCAAACTATATTTACAAATTTACGCAAACATCAATCTTCACTCATCTTATGTAAAAAAACAAGAGCTTTCAATCGTAAGAGGACAAACCAGACAGCGAAAACGATCCTTTATTATTTTTTTTGCTAGGTTACAAGAACAAAGGGCAATGCATCTGCTGTTAAATGAAGGAGGAGTGATCGACGTTTGGAAGGATGGCTGTTTTCACAAAGTGATGGTAATGTGATGGTAGTTCTGCCCCAAGTCCTCATGTGAGTTATTGTTTTAAGGTGTGTAAAATAAGTTTTTCTCTAACGAAATTCATGTTTAGTGACTAAACTTGTGCCCAATTTAGGGTTATGTGACTGTACTAACCTAAACGTCACCTAACCCCAAGGACACTGGTCATATTACCCCCATTTCGTAAACCCCTACAGATAGGCACGTGGATGGATGATCAGGGCAGATTACAACATAATCAACTTTATTTCTAAATGTGTGGATATACTTACCAAACAATACTGAGGTGTCAAGGGTGTAATGTTGCTGACAATGGGGGTTTGATCAGACCTCTGCCATCTGTTTACATGATGTTATATTAAAGTTTGATTGACAATGAAATATTCTACCCACAACACTAACCCTTTTGAATTAGGTTGGAATGTTCAATTGATTTAAATGGCGTCTAAGCTTTTTTACTTACAAACAAATCCATCTTTTGGAACAAACTCTAATCCAGATATAAGCACATTTCTGTCGAGATCGTAAATAGCAAACACCAACTTGTCTGTCAAATAAAACGAGATGTTATTAAGGCCCAAAATCTCCCTAAAAGTAAGGAAGATAGCGAAGATTAGGAAACGATACAATCAAGTACCACACCTGACACAGGATATCAAATGGAAAAGTAACAAAAATACTATTAAAACTTGAATAAAAGTGAAAACAATCACCCAACAACCCTTAAAACGGAAATATACTGGTCCAATCGATATGAATTGGAAATTATTCAGCTAAAATGGGTTCAATAAAATAGTCGTTATTTTACCTTCATTTGTTCCAGTTTCGAAGATATCAGTTGGTTGACCAATAGTCCAAAATATCTGAGATGGATGTTGGTTTTCTAATCAAAATATGAATAGGATACATTGTAATAAAATGTTGAAGAAATAACAGTTCAAACAGTATTTGATTTTGAAATTATCTCCCTTGCAATTAAACGTATATCATCACTTTACCAATTAATAATCTGGACATACAAATGCGTATTCAACTTTGAAGCTATGGATCTAATCGTCTTTTTTCTGACAATACATCTCTGTCAATATGTGTGAAATTGACCCATTGCCTACATTACACTACTTATTTTGTCTATGCAATTGCCAATGCATTGCTAAAACATGTTTGTATTGGACTTAAATACAATAAGTCAGGACATTGAGAGATATTCGCCTTTGAAGCAGTTATTTGAGCATTATAGTAGATCATTTCAGCAAAATAAATGCCTACAAAGTGCATCTCGAGATTGTGTTTTCAAATTTTCACCCCTTTTAAGTTCACACGTATCTGTAAACGATAATTTTGGAACGCTTGCAGTGGTTTTTATATTCGATGCATTGAATACATGTCTGTATTAAACCATAAGAGTTACATGCCTAAATATAGCCTCAATCAAATGAAATCAAGCATTAAATTTACATGTTACGCTTCTTTTTTGCAGTATGAAACAGGAAGCTTGGTTTTATTAAGTCTGTTCATGTGTTACAGTAAAACCTGTCTTGAGTGGCTACTCAAAAATAGACAAAACAAAGATCTTAATGACAAATGGTAGCTTAATAAAGGTCAAAAGTATTGCAGACTGCTCCTAATGGAGTTTTCTGCAATACTTTGACCTGTATTTAGCGATAATCCGTCTTGAAAACCCATCTTTTAATCTTCTTTATGAGTGGCTGCTAAAGACTATACAAGGAAAGTCCCACTAAGAAAATATCCAAGCATTTTCAATGTAAAATATCATTAATTCTTTTGTAAAACGTTAGAACAGATAATTGTTTTAAGGTAAATATGCTAGGAGAAAAGCATTCTTTATTCTGTTTACTTCCAACACCAGAACGTTGAATGGTAAACCATGAATATGCACATTCCTAATTCAGCATTTAAAATGATGGTCACCTTGCAGAAAGCGCTATGTTGTCATTTTATCTTTTTGAAGCGTATAGGGATTTCCATAGCGTAGTACTGGTGATCTGATATGACTTATGCCCGCTGAGGTTTAACTGCTGGATTTCTTTTCTCTGGTATTCAGTTTTGTGAGCTTTTGTGTCCTTATCTTTGCTTTTCCACCTTTGCATATCTTGACTTGTTTTTTCTAGGAGATAACTCATTCATTAAGTAAGGATCTTTCATGCAAACCAAACATCTATAAGTCTTGATCAACATCTGCACTATATGTGAGTTTAGCGTGGTAAAATTAGTTTAAGCCCTTCAATAAAATATTTTACAGACCGTTCGAAGGTGGTGCTTCTTTTGTGGATCATTTCTGTTATTTATGTTTTGTGTTTGTCATGCTTTTTTGTCTGTTCATTGCTGCCTTGTGGTCACCTTTTGGCTATCCTGTGTGTGATATTTCATTGTGTTTTGTCACTTTCCTGTGTGAGTGTCTGGGTCAGGTGTGACACTTGATTTCTTACAATTAACTAGGTTGTAAAGCTTCAAATATAATAAAAAGCATACAAACGTGACAGAAAATTTTTGATTTAACTATGTTACACTCTTTTGATGGGAATATGTTTACCATTACACTTTACGATGTAATATAACGACCATGCCATTATAGATAACTGTAGTGTAGCAAAATATTATATACATACCTTGATTTTCGTTATATAACATAGATATATCTGAAAAATATGTTAGATTGACAAGTCTGATTCACACATTAGATTAGAGAAAAATCTGTGTAAAATGGTCACTCAAAATAGACAAAACAAAGGTCTTTATGACAAGTGCTAGTTCAATGAAGGTCAAAAGCACTTTTCACCTGCATTAAGCGACAATTGGCCTTGGCAACATTTTTCACCATTTTGAGAGTGACCGTTTTTGACAGGTTTTACAGTACAAGTTAAGAAGTTTGCTTATTAATTTATTTGCGATCAGTCAGGACTTAGAGCCTGCAGATCGCGATGCCTAAGTAAATATTTTGTGTTAGCACACACAAATACATTGTAGTTTGCTCAAGGTCTGGTGGCTATATTATCATTAGCTTATTTATAAACAATGACATTAAAATAAGTAAGGGTACAAAGATCAGAAATCGATACAATCAAGTACCATACCTGACCCAGGACACCAATGGGAAAGTGACAAACTCACAGTTAGACACCACAAACGAGAGCCAAGAGGTCAGCCCTTTCCCAGCAGGTGACCACAAGGCACATATAAACAAACACGCACAAAGGCATAGCAAACGCAAGACAGAAAAAATATAAAAGACCCACAAAACAAGTACCACCTTGGAACAGTCAGTAAAATATTTTACTGGAGGGCTTAAACCGGTTCCACGACGCCAACCTCACCCTTAATTCAGATGTGGAACAAGACACATAGATATTTGGTTTGCATGAAAGACCCCTAACTTATCAATGCATCATCTCCAAGAACATATAAATCAAGACATAACAATGAAATAAAGGAAGGATAAGGACTCAACAGTAAATAAAACTAAATACCGAAACAAAGGAATACAAAAGGTAAACCCGGTTGGGCCCAGGAACAGCCAAAGCATCAGGCCCCTATCATCTTATCAAAAGATTAGTCTTTAAGTCCGAACCATTATAGAGTCTGGAGTCTGTAGAGGGTGGGTTGTAATAACAAGTACAAAATTGCTGCAAAATGCAGAAAAAATGATGCACGTCGAAAAACAACACCTTACTTGCTTTGTATAAACCTAATTTCACCTACTTTTCTTTCACACCATTTCAGTGATTGATTATGTTTTAGTTCCCTTTTTACTGTGGTGTTAAACTGCCTGTTCATATGAACATCCTTTATTTTAAGTTTGTCTGAGTCAGTCTTGATAGCTTGTCATTCAAGGGAAATTTAGACCTTTTCACTCCATTATTAAGGTGTCTCGAGCAGCCACACGACAGCTACGTCAACAGTGTTGTTTACAAGTGAAAATTGCTCAAAATCAATGCCAAATTTGCCCTATTGAAACTCTTGGCAGAATGATAGCCAAGGTTTTGTAGAGTTTGGGGAAAACTTCAAAAGAAAGCTAAGTTCATCATGCATAACACAGGATGATGTAATGAATGAATAAATTATATATAATAGAACAATTAATTGTCTCCTACCAGATGACCTTACCTTATGATCGAAACCAAATTAATTTGTAAGGACTAAGTGCATTGAAATTTAATTTTATCAATCTACCCCACCCCCTATGCGATTAACAATCAAAGTTGGCTTTTATTAACGTCTTCAGATCAGCTCATCAAGGCAATAGTCTAAGTGAAAAATTCTGATATTTGTTTGGCTTTCTTCGTAGCTATGGTAAAGAAATGGCCGCCAAAATATGCTAAAAATAGGAAAATGGTCTATGTGGACCAAGTTTGAGATGTTTGACAGAAAAACTACAAGTAATAATGAGAAGAAATTTAGCAGAAGATAAGAATTATCTGGGCACACAACACATAGAGGTGTGCTTTATTATTTAGATGTGCTGTCAGCACATCCAAACAACAAAACACATTTCTATTCAGTTATGGCTTCAGTGGGGTCAAATTAGCCCTTTAATGCACGTAGCTCTTTTTATCAGCAACTCGTTATGAATGAAACTAGTTAAACACGATCAGATCACGCAAAAAACAACACTTTACTCCATTATCACACCTTTTGACGCTTTTGAAATAACATATATTTGAAAATATTATAAAAATGGAGCATTGGCGCATTTAGAACAAATGCTCCATTATCTATTATATTTTCAAAAGCATTCAAAACTCTTCTTATTTTTTTCTTGAATTTTGTCAATTTTGTCTAAAAATAGAAAATGATGTCATGATCTTAAAAAAGCCTGTGGAGTAAAAGGTTAAATAAATATAAAAAAGTTCGCCTACTTTTCGGTACTTGTGCAAGGTAACTAAACCAGTTATTAAGTGAATCCAATCCAAGAATTAACCAGTTTTCAGAAATAAGCTTCATTGAAGAATTCATATCAAGCATACCACTTCTTTCCGATTCTTGTTCAAAATTGAAACGCTGTTGACCCTGTAATCAATAAATGATACTAATGTTTTATAATAATATACATTCATTGTTATGTGCAGCGGGTGACAGAGAACATACCTAGCCTATCCTCTCTAGGTGGCGTAATATCTTGGATACTGTTTACTTGCGAGACAGTTATCAGTTACTGTCTGTCAGCCTAACCCTTTCCTTCACGAATATCCATGCTAAGCGCCACCCACTATGATTAATTCATGTAAATAACTTTTAAGTTTTTACATTGAACAAAGACATTACTTGTCCACTCTACTAGTGTAGGATCGTATTTCCATAAGCAAACCGTGTCAGCTCTGTCTGATTTGGGTCTGCTCTTTTGCAAAAGTGTTATAAGGCGTCATGTTTGAGGTAAAGAGTCCTCTCTCAGATTATGGAATTGTTTATGGAATGATGTGTGATTAAGTCAAATTCTTCTGCATTTTAAAAGAAAAGTTAGAAGCCAGAAAATAAAAGTTATGGCTTATCTTCTCGTTGGGGACAAGGTAAACGAACATTGTACAATTAAAATAATCATAATAAGACTATAAGAATCTACCATGAGTATGAGGGTGGGATAGAAAAATCCATCCAGAGGATCAATGATTGGCATCACGAGGCTTGTGAGTGATGCCAAACGGTGATCACAAGGGACAGATTTTTCTATCCCATTCTCACACAAATAATTGATTATTTTACTTACTCACCACTCAATACCTCATTTATATTAGAAAAACTTTGAAAAGACGTCTAGTTTAGAAAATTGTTAATACGCTGAGATGCGACATGGTGACGTCATTTTAACAATGACGTCCCGGATCGACGTTCAGCCAGTTTGTGGCCGTTCGTTTTTAATCTTTCCTTAGGGCTGGTATAGGTGTGAGAGACAGAAATATCTTGTATGCCTGAAAACAACGGAAATCCCGATCTGGTGTGCGAGTAATATATGTAACAAGTTAAATGCAGATGTTTTAGTGACAAATTCAGGCTGTAGTCAAATTGTTGGAGTAGAGCACAACTTTAAACAGTGGTACATTATTTACTGGAATACTATTTAAATGTATACTATGCACAGCGACAGAGACTGAAAAACAATATAAAGTCTTATTTTGTACTAAATTTCGATTTACTAATTTCTGGTACTGCAAATTGTAACACAGAACAAAATAAAGATAGTATGCATCAAAGATACACAAACATTTATTACTTGTAAAGAAATGAAAACATTTGGAGTAACATATTACACAAACTAGGCACCCCAAAAGTGTTTCGTAGGAACGCAGGTAAAATAGTCCTTTGTAGGAGATAACATGGGCCTTGACGCAACAAAAATAGTAAATGAGTATGATCAGGAAATACCACAATCACAAACTGCAGACAACCCCGTGGCACCGCGAGGAAGAGCCGCTCAACCATCACGAGACACCAGGAAGACAAATTTAGCAAAGCAATCAGCTCTCTCTTCCCCATCAAGATGATTGCAATACTAAAATGGACGTAAAGTAACGTACAACAAAACATAGAACAATTACAGACTCCCACAATGGGAGTAACAATAAACAAAAAGTCAACAACAACAGAACCACCGCCTTAGAACGGACAGCAGCCTAAGCCACCGGGGGGCTTAAATGCATTTTACTGGTACCAAATCTTCGCCCTAGATTCTGCTGTTGTTGAAGTACAAAAAATGTTTAGCTCACATGGAGGCCATCTAACTAATGCAATGTATCATCATGGAAAAACACTCTAATCAAATTACTACACCATGATGAAACAAAGAAAAGGGCTCATGACTCACAGATAGTCAGAGCTAAAGAAAACCTCAAGTTGAGCCACGGTGGGTCCAACTACAGACAAGCATCAGGCACCAACCCACCGATTAAAGCTTTATGTCAGAGCCGTCATAGAGTCTGAGGCCTGACCCACCGTCGTGCAATTAAAGAGGAAACCATAGCTATAAACCGTGATTGGGTTTAAAACTAGGCATGCAGATTGCCGCATGATATCCAAGTTATATCCAACCCTTATATAACGTTTAACAATCTTTTTGAATTGATCACTAAAATTAGGTTTTCCAACAATTCGTTTGAATTTATAGACTAAATCACCATAAAATATAGGTTCTGATATGCCTTGTCTTTGGGGTTTCTGAAAAAGCGAGACTCAAACCAGTCTCCTCAGCTACCGAGACTGGCTAGAAAATTGAAATTTCGCTTGTAGCAGGCTTAGATATTATACTTTCAAATAAGCGAAAAACAAAGGCGCTGATCAGACTGAGCAGATGTTGTTCGTAACCCACCTATGACAAGTTTTCTTGCGTCGAGGACAATATAAAATTGAGAATTGGCTGGACTACAGTATTGCTTGGTTACATTATGTCTGGCCCTTTTGTTGCGAGAAAACTTGATTTTACTGAAGGCAAATGATAAAGGCACAAGCCAGCCTGCGAATAACAAAGCGGCAAACCAGACTACGCTTCAGGGTAGTCTGATATCAGCGCCATTGTTATTCCCTTATTGGTAAAAATATATCTTAGTTGCTTTATGTAAACTTTCGTTGTTACTTGTTCTCTGTATCTGAGTAGGTCGGAAGCGCAGAAAACATGTTTCATTGCAATGTGGAAGGTGATATATTGAAATAAGAATAAACATGCTCCGCATATTCGGATAGGAGACATAAGAGCAAAGTGCATTAAGGGGCAAATTTGGCCCGATCTGGAGCCAAAAACTGAAAGTTGCTTTTCGCCAATTACATCCAAGTGGTTTATTAGAAGAATAGCCCAAGTGTAAAGTTCTCACATTTATTTTACTTTTACTGTTGCTATAGTAACAAAATGGCTGACAAAATTGACTTACAGGAGAGAAATTGCAATTTTGGGCCAAATTAAAGGCATTTGGAGACCAATTATTTAAGAACAAGATATCTGCACAAGTGAATACAAAAAAATAATATGTTGTGTGCTATGTTTATTTTCATCATTTGTTAAATTATCTTTTTGGTATTTGCTGGAGCTCTTTGTTAATTTCAATGTCAAATGTCTCAAATATGCTCCAAAAACGTCTCTTTCCTATTTTCAACCTATTTTGACAGCCTTTTTTGTTATTTTAACAACGGTAAAAGCCAAATCAATACCAGACTTTTACACTTGGGCCTTTGTTTTAATAAACTAATAAGAAGAACCAAGTGAAAAGCAATTGCTGTCAGGCGCGTTCCTGGGGCATTTACAGAGTACAGTTTCTTTGGATGGTCTTGGGTACTCCATTTGTATGAGCCAGTGACAGAAAATGGTTTAAAAGCAGTCCAAAGAGCAAAGTGAGCCCTTAAAGCACGCAACTAAGCACTATTAGCTGAATTTTCCCTCCAAAAATCAAATTGAAATACAGTAAACCCAATCTTAAGGGGTCACTAAAAAGACCAAAAGTTGGTTTTCAAGACCAACTATCTTTTAATGCAGGTCAAAAGTATTGCAGAATGCTCCAATGGGAGCATTCTTCAATACTTTCGACCTTAACTAAGCTACAATTTGTCATTAAGATCGTTTTTGTCTATTTTGAGTGACCACTTTACACAGGTGTTACTGTTAATTCAGCAAAAATAGGCTAAAAAAACACATATTCACCTGTGTAATTAACGATGAAACCACCATAAATGGAGAGCGCAAGTCATTTAGTGCAACTGTGTCAGAGATTGTGCGTTTAATACACAGTATCATCTTTAAATCATCTGAGTGACTGTACAAGTTAAATGATCGTCTGGAGTCTACTATATGTGACACGTACATCTCAAAACCTGCAAAAAGATAAATTAATTACTTTATATGAAAACACTGCTTATCACGCACATGCATGTGAGGCCATACAAAGTTGTGGAGTCTATTGGATACAACATCCCTCAAAATCTACAAATATTCATAGAACGAAAATACCAAACCAATTTGATCATTTGAAAAAACGTCTGACTGACGATGTTAAAAATATAAAAAGTGCTGATCACGTTTTGGACCAAAATGGAGAGTGTGTGCTTTCTATATTTAAATGCAATTTTTGAATTTCTTATAAAAAGTAAAAAAGCGAGTTTGACATTGAAATGCCATCAATACAGACTACAGACCAACCTACCGCATAGCAAGCATAAAAACAGCCTCCAATTATTGCGCTTTATTTTGAGTCTGAGAATGAACTCAAGTTTTATAATCTCGAGGCCAGCTCTATCTCTCTTTGCCAGTAAGATGATTGCAAAACTAGAAAAGACACTAAGAGCTACATTACAAACAAAGACATGACACACAGTACGACACCAAATCCCGGCTTACAACAATGAATCAACAACAACAGAATAACCACCAAGAACGGGCAGCATCCAACGCATTCGGTTGGTTGGGGCAATTTACAGTTTTATTGGCCATCTCTTTACCCTAGACTCTGTCGCTGTTAAAACATAATAACAAATGAGGCCTGAGTCAAAGTTGTGAAATAAAATAATATGTTGATATTAATTACATGGCCAGATTGTGGAGTGGAAATATGTCTGCCAAAAAGCTGACAGCTAGATTTAAAAACTAAATTTCTCTTAAAGTAAGTGATTGTAGTATTGTGCAGGCACAATCATAGGAAATACAAAATATGAAATCTCAGCAAACTGCACAGACTCCATATTTTTGTAAATGTCATGCGACCGACTGCACTTACGTTTCATATCATGTAAATGCCATGGAACTGTACTTACAGTCAATCTTTGGTTAATATCACTTCCACTAATGCACTTCGTTCTCTTATCTTACGAAAAGACAACCAAACAACTTCAATAATTACATAATTACATTTATGAAATTGGTAGGAGCACTTGGACAGTCGACGGATGTACGCATGTAACGAAAGTCCAATACAAACCTAACTATACATCTTTGCTTCTAGGTATTAGCCTGCTAATATAGTATCAATATGTAACTTAAATTATCGTAGCTTTCATATTATTTTGCGTCAGACGGACTCAGACCATCATTCCATGAAGTCTCGTTTTATAAAAATCAATGCGTAGTTGAAGTGTCCAAAGCTGAATGCCTTTATCAGCAAATTGCACGTGCACTCACTACTAGCGCCACCTGGCGCTCATTTTGATTACTCAGGAGTAATTAATTTTCTTCTAATTCATAAACTCAAACGAAGAAAATTACATTTGACTACTAATGGTCCATATTTTGTATTACTAGACTTTTCGCTTACTGTAAAGGCGGCAACTTTAATATTCATATCTGGGCGTGGTTCGGCTATTTCATCTGCTAAGGAAGGGAAATCAGGTTTTATTTATAATTTGGTAAAGAGTTAATCAGCTTTGTTGGGCCGCGCAAACGTGTGTGCATTTCATGAAAATCCTAGCCGTATACACACTGAACTCACAGCGTATAATCACAATGTGTGTTTTTGTCGTCCACTAAACTATTTGAAGGCTCACAGACAAACAGTGTAGACCCAGACCAGACTGATACTGTAGGAGCAGTCTGATCTGGGTCGTCAATGTTTGCCTCTATGCTTATGTTAAATAGACATTTCAGATGTAATTATTTTGCTGGCGTTTTAAGGACTAAATAACGTGTTTTACGTCTATACTGAGGTAATGGCGCAAGATGATACAGTTCCTTTTGAATAATTCAGCTTTAACCTATGTCTAAGGCCCTAATTACGCATTCATGAGGTGCCGCCTTTACAGTAACCAAAAAGTCAAGTTATACTTACGTTCCTTACTTTGTACATGTTAAGCTAGTAAAATTGCCAAGTGAACATTCGTAGTTTGTTTAAAATATAGCATATTGTCCACGTAGCCATATCATGTCTACATGGTAATTCAACATGATTCATTTTTTGACCATTACTTGTGGATAGTTTAATGCAATATAGGGTGCGCAGTGGCTCAGTGGTAGAGTGCTTGACTCAAGACGGAGGGGCTGCTGGTTTGAGCCTTACGGCGTCACTGCGTTGTGGTCCTTGAGCAACACACATTTATCCTAGCTTAGTACTGGTTCAACCCAGGGAGACCCGTCCCTTTTAACTGAAAGATTGTTGATGAGACATAAAGAATCAATCAAACAAACAAAGTTTAATGCAATACTTGACATGAACTTACCAATTGGACATTCATAATTCGCTGGAAATATAGCATAGAGTCCACGTGGCTATTCCGCATCTTTCATTCTTTGGCCGTCACTTGTGGATTGTTTAACACAGTAATTGAGCTGAAATGTGGAACTGTTCAACCCGATTGGTCCCAAGTTGATGACATCATCTTTTAGAGCAAGACTATCTATACCATTTACTCCCCATGCATATTTACGGATATGAACTGCGTGGTTTTGACTATGTTGCCAGTTATTCAGTTTCTGGTCAGGACATCCGTAAACCGACATTGGAATAGCATAATCACCATCAGGCCACTGTCTCCATGCCCAGTCTAAAATAGATGACAGTCCAAGGTTTTAACCCATATAAGCCGAGCATCCTTTTTATGGGACTTTAACAGAAACAGTGCAAACCCAGATCAGACGTCGCAAAATAGGCATCTGATCAGTCTCTCCACTGTTTGCTTATAGGTGTTTCTTTTAAAATTTGAATAAAAATATCACCAATCAACCCTAAAATTGGATATTGACTCATCAAATTAATAAGACTGGGAAAATACATTCAATTTAAGAATGAGTCGGTGTCCAGCAAAGGAACCAGTTGGCATTTACACCAATTCTAGACTCAGATCAGCTTGCAATTCAGTAAAGTCTCATCAGTCTTGGATGGACGCTCAGTTCAAAATGTTTAGGGGTGGAACGTTCTGAAGGCTCTGATCAGACTGTGTGAAAGTGCAGACCAATTTGATTCTTTGCTGGACTCATATGACAACTTGTACCTAATCCCGGATACAGCTTTATTTAATGAGAGTGTGATTATTAACTAAAGGGTAAAAAATGAATTGATTTAGTTAAGGCTTAACGTCCCAGACAACAAATTGTCAGTCATGCCGGTACCCCGACAAGAGAGAGGGAGAGAAGAAAATTGGGATACACTGTGGAAGGGGGGGGGGGCTTTACTTTAATTGTGTTGTGGCTACCTATGTTCTGTGCCTCTTCCTCACAATGTCGTGGGTTGGTCTGCAGTCTGTGATTATGGCATTTCATGGTCATACTCACTTTGTTTTGTTGTTACAATTATAACAGTAATTGCAGGGGATAAATGTGATAAATTGCACACTGATTTTATCATATGACTTCGCGTCTGGAAGTGAAATAACGCCATGCAATAAAATCGTTAAACCACTTTTGGTTTTCAGACTTTCGGGAGTCGTTATGACGCCCATAACAACGTTGCGTACATAAGGACATAATTATAAGCATTTTACGTCAGAAATGAGGCTTCAAAGCAATCTTAATGTCATATGATAGATAGAATCTAACATTCATGCTCTTGTATTATTAAATTTATTAAACTCGTTGCGAAAGAGATAAAATGCTTTGCAATCCTCGCATTTTTTCTCATTTTCTCCATCCTTTAATAAACTCAATTAAACATGAGCACTAATGTAAGATCTTCTATTTTCACGCTTGGTTTTACTTTAAAAGTTGTTAGGTACATAAACAAACATTTCATCGATGCTATAAAGATTTAATATGACTACAAATGAGCCGCGACATGATATTTCCAACAATGTGGTATGTGCAACCAGCAAAGGCTCAGACCAGCCTGCGCATATGCGCATTCTGATCAGAGCCATTGCTAGCCGCTTGAGTATTCTTTGTGTGATAAGCTACTGACTGAACATTATTATGAGTTCCTAAGCTTAAACAGAGGCTGCGCAGACTTGTCTGAGTCTACACCTGTGAAAATGCCACATTGTTGGAAATCACATGTTGCGGCTAAAATACTTACAGTGAGCTTGAGAAAATTGAAGGTTGAACCCTTTAGCTTGTCCGGTGTCATCAGTTGTTAAATGAACATAAAGAAACCTCGACGATGATCTGAATTTTGTGGGTGCTGTATCTCCACAATATGAACCTAGCAAAAACCTGATGTCGTCTACGCCATCAAATACCTTCAATATTAAAATAATAATAGTTATGAATCCTTTGTTTACCCTAGATTAAGGAGGTATTAATTGATTCTATATATTATATACATGGCATGAATTTCCTTTTGTTTTGAGTGAGATCATTTTAGTATTTTGAGGTACGATATATTTCACTCTTTATGATATCAGTTTTTGATATCTCACAAGTGATAAGATTTTGCCGGAACTACATTTTTCAAGACACGTATCTACAAATTGATGAGTAGAAAATAAGACTCACTATTACAGGATGCGCAGCTAGGTCACATGGTTGTCATCATTTGCATATTAATGTATTACTGCGCACTATTTATCATCGTAGATCTTACAAAAATGTGAGTTATCATTAAGAATGTCACTGTTAGTTATATAATATACAGAATAGTATACTGTGGTTCCTTGATATGAAAATTATGCCACTCAGGAATGGCGGTGATTTATAAACAACTCATCCTGCAGACTCGTTGTTTACAGAATCACCAACATTCCTTCGTAAAAAAACATGTAATTTTCATATCAAACATATATCTGGCATGAAATAAGTGTTGTTTTGCAGGGAGATAGTTTTAGTATCTTGAGGAGTGAAATATTTCACTAGTGAGGTGTGATTTTTGCTTGAACTACGTTTTATATTAGCTTAAGTATCTTGAGCAGTGACATATTTCACAAGTGATGGTAGGATTTCCTGTCTACCAGTCTATGGCTACGCAATGGTTTTCATTGTTGCATTTTCATATCTTTTCTGTCTATTTTGTTTGGAAACACTCAACAAAAGAGGCTGTGTTGGACCTGGAACGTTCACCTGAATTATTAGCTCTGAAGGAAAGTAATATAAGGAACATATTTAATAATCATAGTGATGTAAGGAACATGGCGTATCGTAGATTAAATCAATCAATGACATGTGATTTCCAACAATGTGGCATTTTGACGAGTGTAGACTCAGACGAGCCTGTGCAGCCACCTTTTAAGCTTAGAAACTCCAAATGATGTTCAGTCAGTAGCTTAACAGTCATAGAATATTCAAGCGACAAGCAAAGGCTCTGATTAGACTGCGCATTTGCGCAGGCTGGTCTGAGACTTTGCAGGTCGCACATTGTTGGAAATCTCATGTCATGGCTCATTTTAGCATAAATATATTTAATCTGGAATAATAGATTAGATGCTGTGTAAAGAGTTCAAGTTTAAGCTTTGATAGTTGTTTTGTTTAGCAGAGCAGAACAGGTTAGGCGATTTTGTCAGAGGGCTGTATAGAAATATTTGTGTGAAATTATTTTAAATTTGGATCAGAGATTCAGGAGGAGAATCAATTTAAAGATATTTCTTATCTACAGCTCTTGCGGACCATATTGTTTGGCAGAGCGGAACCATTTAGGAAATTATGGTAGAGGGCCACTGGAACTGCCTTGAAATTCCATGGAATCAGAACACGGATGTACATCAAAGATCTACATTGATAACGCGGGTGATAACGTGACGCTGACCCTATATAACGTGATGCTGACGTCACAGAAACCATGTTATCACAATAAAAAGTGTGATTGCAGAAAAATAAAAGTTTTAAATGAAGTTTATGTTTTTTCAATAAAATATCGCTATAGTGATATTTTATTGAAAATACATAAACTTCATTTATTCTGCTGATAAAACTTTTCCGGTAATCAGACAAATGGATATTACTAGGGATGAACTCATATGCTAAATATAATATTCCTTACCCATTTCCAGCAAACAAAATGGAGCTTTTTCGTACATATTACTACATGTAATGCACTTTACGTACACCCAAGGCTAGATTTGATAATCGAATTGTGACAGAATTTCTGGGAATTTATTTTGAATTTGAACCGGTGGTTAAGGAGGAAATGTAGCTCTGGCAGCTATCTTATTTGGCGGAGAAGAACTATTTAGGCAATTCTGGAAGAAGGCATTATGAGGAACTTTTCTGTGAAAGTATTTTAAATTTGGACCAGTGGTTCGAATGAGATGTTGCTTAAAAAACAGTTCCCATATAGAGCTCTATTGGCCATCTTGTTAAGCGGAGCAAAGCCAATTTGGCAATTTTGGATAAAAGCATTATGAGGATTTTTTTTTCCGTCAAATTATTTTTAATTTGGACCAGTGGTTCCTGAAGGGATTTTACTTAAAGATATTCAGCTGTGCAAAACCTTTCTAGGCACTTTTGGTAGGGGGCATTATGCGAATTGTTTCTGTGAATTTGTTTTGAATTTTAGACCAGTGTTTCATGAGGAGATGGCGTTTTAAGATTATTCTATCTAGAGCTTTGTTGGCCATCTTGTTCAGTGGAGCAGAGCCGTTTGGGCCATTTTGGCAGATGGATTTATGAAAAATACTTCTGTGAAACTATATTGAACTTTGTCCAGTGGCCAGGGGAGATGTCATTTTAATATAGTTCTTATCTAGAGCTGTGATGGATATTGTGTTCAGCAGAACAAAACAGTTTAGGAAATTTTCGCAGAGGGCATTATGAGGAACATTTGTGATCTTTTTTTTTAATTTTGACTAGTGGTTCAGGGGGAGATGTCGTTTAAAGATGTTTCTTAACTAGAGTTCTGGTGGCCATCTTGTTTGGCGAAGCTGAACCGTTTAAGCAATTTTAGGTAAGGACATTATGATAAACATTTCTGTGATATTGTTATGAATTTGGACCAGTGGTTCAAGAGAAGTTGTCATTCAAAATATTTCTTATCTAGAGCTCTGGTGGCCATCTTAACAATTTCAGCCATTTTGCCAGAGGGCCTTAGGAGGAACATTTTTTGAGGTGATTTGAAATTGGGCCAGTAGCTTGATGGAGATGTTCTTTCAAGAAAAAGATTACACGTGATGGACGATGCACGACGGACCCTGGATGAAGACAGGTAACACAAGCTCACCTTGAGTAGGTGAGCTATAAAGGCATTTCTAATACACATTGCAAATGCAACGTGACGTCTGATTGGATAACGTCATAAATTTGCGACCGTATATCCTAAATATACTGTCGGAAACCCAACGTCATTACGTAACGTCGCTTTTCATTGGTTTACACGTGAATATATGCAGCTGGCAAGCGGTTTTATGCACCTGGCAGCCGCTGGACGTTAGGCGCAGCAAAGTACATTTTCACTGTCTTTTTGAAAAGAAAATGTTAATAGTGCATTAGAATGGGGATAACCATATTCAAAATTTTCATTTGGGGAGGTAGATCGCCGGATATACGTTCGGAAATCACGTTTTACGGCTCTCCTTACGCATCGCCCTAAAACTAAATTTCCAACCGTTTATCCGACGATATACCTCCCCAAATGAAAATTTTTAATTCAGTTATCCCCTAAATAATATACGCAATAATAGATTATATTGGCATGATATGAAAAATTCTTTACTCAGCCATGATCAGTAAGTCAGCCTGATCTGGATTCAAACTATTACTTCTTCACACTCTGATTTGCTTTACTATTATATATTAATAGTAATATCATACAAGATTGCAGTGGCACTAAGTATTAAGTCAGTTTGTTTCTGCTTATCATTAACAAGTAATTTCCTCTGATGGATATATTATGTCTAATTTAACAATGTTGTCCACAAATAATAAATCGTTAGCTATCCTTAAATGGACCCAGTGCTTTTTATACTATTGTAAATTGAAAAAAAAAAAAAGCATTTATGCTTACTTATTTTAGAAGGCTTAACAGTATACTACTTAACCCTTAATGCGTCAATCACATCAAAAGTCGTCTGCTTTCTCGTCTGCTGAAATGTTTAAGAAGCCTTTTTGGCAAACAGTGTGGACCCAGATCAGACTGCTTCTACAGGAGCAGTCTCTTCTGGGTCCACGCTGTTTGCTTCTATACTTAATTTGTCAGTGATGTTAGGCAATTATTTGCAGCAGACGACTTCAGCAGACGACATTTTCAGATGCATTTTTTTCTTCGCGCTTTAAGGGTTAAATTACTTTTGGGGGTATCTCTTCTATTTTGTTCAACGGCCAAAAATCACATGTTTAATAATTTTTAAGTTTTCTGTGTTTTAAACACCTCAGATACGATGTAAATCTCTCTCCAGCTTTAAAAAGACCTAGACCAAGACAAAGCAGGTGTATTGCATTTCACCCCAAATAAGCGTTGCCTTCAGCATGGCATATATTTCAAGAATCAATGTGTGCCATTTGTACACCAGAAATTCAGGTATCTTCAGACATAAGGTAAATTCGGACAGCGACCTTGTTAGTTTCCAATTTTAATCAAAGAAATAAAAAAAAAACTAAGCAAACAGTGACAATCCTGATGAGACAGCTCATATGTAGCCATCTTATCTGGATTTCCACAGTTTGCAAATGCATGTCCAAATTTACTTGATGTCCGAAGTTACCTGATTTTACCCTACCTTTAAATTGTCAAATCTGCACCAATAATCCTTTTCAAGTTGGAATTCTATAATAAAGAGCTGTACAATTTTATCGATGTCTGCTATAATCGTCCAGCTACATTCAAGATTGTTTTCATATAAACCATCGCCATCAAAGTCGGGACTTTTTATCAATCCATTATCGATTGATGCGTTCAGTATGACGCTACCACAGCCATAAGATCTATCTGAAATACACAGCGTTAAAGTAAGAAAGAGGGCAAAGGACAGGACTTGAACGCTAAGTAAAACACTTTGAACTGAACTTAAAGAGTACATACGCTGTGAATGCATTCGTACTTATTTTGCATTTGAACTAAACGTATTGTTCTGAAATATAAAATACTGAAGGTATAATAAAACACTTTCAACGGATCTAAAATTATATGAAATATGGAACATTAAAGGCATAATAAAACACTTTTAACTGAATTTATCTATCTGAAATAGACCACATTAACTCAAAACACAATATCTTTAACCAACACTCTGAATACAGTATACGAGGGATGATCCTAAAGTTCTGATCCTGGCGTGATATCTCTGTAACCAGCAATGCAGCATGCCTGAAAATTGTACCAAATACTAATACATTCTTTGTCTATACACCGCTCTGGCAAGTTTTGTGTAACTCGAAGGAGCGACCGCAAATCTACCCTGAAACAGCCATACCCTCAATGCACTAACCTATCAAGCAGACTGTGCATATTAGAGACCTCACAATTCAGACAGGAGCAGTTTCAGCAATTCGTTTTATGGCTACTCAATGTTCATCCTTAAGCTAATAAGTCCTGTAAATATGGCAAACTTGCTATATGATCTGGGTTCCCTAGACCCTTGAATGTATGGCTATGCAACTGTCAGCTATAATCAAATTTTGGACCACTTGAAGTTTTGACCAGCCCATTCTGCCATGATAACAGCTGTATTAAAGGTAAAAATATTTTTAGGCAAACTTAGATAAACTGACTTTTGTCTGAAGCAATTATAAATAGTCGGTATCGTCGTAGACTGATAGTAACACACATAAGAAAATTAAAACAAGTCCACAAATTAGGTCAATATTCGGTGGTACACATATTTGCATGTTTATATCTAAAGATAAACCCAAATCGATTGTCCAAAGATGCACTATATCGTAAAATGATGCAATATGGGTTTAAATTGAGCACAAAGCATCCGTCTGAAACCAATAACAATTTTGATTTTTTTTTATTTAAAATCAATCCGTTTTTTGGTAAAAAATAAAACTTTTTACAATATTAAGATAATATTGGTCTTAAATATTTTGCCGATATTAGGTTTGGCATGTTTTTAGTTAAAATTGTAGACAAAAATAGAATATTCTCCAAAATGAAAATTCTGCAATGTATACAAAATGTCGAAGTTTTCAATTTCAATGACGTCATAATAATTGCGCGTTGTGCTTTAAATATTGAATCGACACAACATGTCGCCACTGTTACATTTGAATGGAAATTATAAGTAACAAAAAGTAAAAATACAATGTAATTTATTTTGTGGTTTTAAAGATGCCGGGCTTGAAAGATCCAGATTGGAATATTATTATAATTCTATAACATGAAAACAGGCCAGTGGTATGGAGTGAGCCATATATAATGTGCTGTAATTATTAAACGAAACAATATAGCGAGAAAATATAAGCATCATTATAAAGGTAAAAACTTGTTCGTTTGAATGGTGCATAGTATGCCTCTTAAAAATGTCTCTGGACAAAGCTACAAGGTAAAGATCGCAAAAGTAGTTTGCACAACCAGCATTTCTTGGTCAGATTCAATGTTTTGTGCCAATTAATCGAACTTTTAACACTAATTCATGGAACACATTTTCACATTTTCAGTCTGCGACATGAGCACTTGCACAGTTTCAAAAGGGCAGATATAAAACTGTTGGAAAAGTTGCACAAACAAGAGCCTGACTATTTATAGACATTGGTAGCATTGAAGGCCTAAGTACATCCTTTAATTAATATAAAATTTCGAAAATTTCAAAAGGAAATGGCTTTGAGGTAAAATATACTTTGATATTGAGCTAAAATTGACGTCTTCTTCAGGCACAAAGCCGCCAAAATTATTTTTAATACAGGCCAATTGATAAAACAAACAAGTCTGTTATGCGAACATTGACAACTCAGACGATCCTGAGCAAATACACAGTCTCACCAGGGCATTCGCTGCGCGCACACACCTAGGATCCATAGTTGTGTCCAAGTGTACACAAAGAAAGGCAGTAGACAGAGATTTAGAAAAAATAGATCTGTGGCTTCAAGCCACACCAGATAAGCAGGCATGATACCAAATATACGTGCTAGTATGCTGCTAAAAAGTTGCTCAAAATGACTAAGCATATTCGATAAATGTCTGAATCTCATTAAACAGAACTATAAGTAAAAGCCTCCATTCAAAGACCCATTAAATTCCATCATTTCTACACAACGTACACTCATGGGCAGGCTTGCGACTATCATCGCTGCTAGCACACACACAAAATTGATGTAGATGAAGACTCAGATCTATTTTTTAAAACACATCCCTCAGTGGGTATTTATGTATTGGCTCATTTTTCGTATAGGAATATGTGATAAGTACCAATTAAAGAAATTGACTTATCACGACATAAATCATATATTATAAATTATTATGGCCTTCCCTGGGTAGTAACCAGTACCAGGCCGGGAAGATTTATGATTTGTGTGTGTTTTTTTATGATGGAAGCACCCAAAGGCTCAACTGAAAGCTTGGAATCAAATATACAACCCCTGGCTTCGAGGTAATAAAACATGAGTTCATTCTCAGACTCAAAATAAAGCGCGATGATTTGCTGCTTGCGGACATGTGCCAGCAAGCAGCCAATCAATGCGCTTTATTTTGAGTTTGGGACTGTACTCGCGTTTTATAACCTCGAGGTTTACATCCACTACACCAAGGTAAGTAAGGGTGGAAAGCTCAGGAATCGATACAATCAAGTACCACACCTGACCCAGGATACCAATGGGAAAGTGACAAACTAACAGTTAGACACCACAAAAGAGAGCCAAGAGGTCAGCCCTTTCCTAGCAGGTACCGCCTTGGAACAGTCAGTAAAAAATATTACTGGAGGGCTTAATCCGGTTTCACCGCGCGCCAACCTCACCCTTAATTCAGATGTGGATCAAGACACATACATATTTGGTTTACATCAAAGACCCCTAACTTATCAATGCATCATCTCCTAGAACATATAAATCAAGATATAACAAGGAGATAAAGCAAAGATCAGGACTCAACAGTAAATAAAACTGAATACCCGAGCAAAAGAAATCCAACAGATAAACCCCGGTGAGCCCGACAAACAGCCAAAGCATCAGGCCCCTACCATCTCATCAATAAGTAAGTCTTTAAGTCGGAACCGTCATAGAGTCTGAAGTCCGACCCATCGGCGTGCAATTAAAGAGGAAAGCAAAGTTGCTTTCTGTGATAAGGTTGACCACCAATCATGCCATCTGTTGCAATACATTAATGTTATAGCCTATCTTTTTATAATCAGAAATTCTTTAAATGAACTGGGCTGAAAAATTATTAGAGCCAACAATCTTCTTCAATTTATACACCAAGTCACCATAGAATTCAGGTTCTGAAAGTCCTTGGCACAAGAGAGATTTAAGTCCAACTTGGAAATTAGATATCAAATCATAGTATCGTCTATAAAATTTAGAAAAGGTTTTGCGAAGTTTATGATACCCATAGCCTTGTTTAAGAATTTCTGAGTTAACAATTTATTGCAAATGTTAAAGTCAGTAACATAGCTAGATGCTCTAGCAAAACGAATAAGTTGAGAGATATAGACTCCATAGGATGTAGAGCGAGGAACATCACTATCTAAAAATTGAAAATTGACAATTTCAAAATCAAAGTCGTCACGTTTATCATAAATTTTGGTAGAAACAATATGATTAGAAATTGACAAATGCAAGTCTAAAAATGCAGCTTTGGTATCAGAGGTATTGGCTTTATTAAGTTTGAGCTCTGAAGGGTATATTTGACTTTCCATATTGTCAAAATAAACATTATTAATGTTTAAAATATCGTCCAAATATCTTGATGTAGTGTTAAACGCATCAATAACATCAGCCTGCTTATCATCAGAAAGACACATCATAAAGTCCCTCTCATAGCAAAACAGGAATAAATCAGCAACCAGGTGAGCACAATTAGTGCCCATAGGAATCCCTATTACTTGTCTTTAAAGCTTGGTGCCAAATCGAATAAAAATGTTGTCCAACAAAACGGTCAGCCCATCACATAGATTTTGACAAGACCATGCATGATGTTTTTTTAGGTTTTTCTGTAGTAAAAATGCATTTCTGTCAATACATGCAAGGTAAGGAGAGCCTTCTCCCTGGCAGGTTCTTTCAATAATATCAACGAGTTTATCTTTAATTAAATTATGAGGTAAAGTAGTGTAAAGAGTAGAAAAATGATACGTCGACAAACTGGTCGCATTGAAATCTTTATCTTTAAGTTTATCTAAAATTTCACCTGAATTTTTAATAGACCAAAATAGGTTTTTACCGGATCTCTCATATACCTTTTCACAGTACTTGATAACATGTTTTTTTTAACAGCTGTTAGACACGTGGTTAACAATTTAGAAAGTTCTGTTGTCGTACAAGAACTAGAATTAGCAATAAATCTTGCTTTATAGGTTTTTATGGAGTTTAGGTAACCAGTACAACGTAGGAACTCTGTCTTGGTTTTCTTTAGCTTTGACACCAAAATTTAAGGCTGTTTGACAACCATGTCCATCGACAATCATCCTCTCACTAAAAGAAGGTTGCAGTTTATAGTCATTAGTGTCAACAAGCTCACGCTTAAGAGTATTAATATAATACAATCGTCAAACAACTATAACATTGTTAGCAGTTTTATCTGCTGGAACCAAAACATAGTTCATATTAAAACTCGAATACCTCGTTTAAGATAACAAAGAGAAAACTTGGGTTTAGGGAGTAAAAGATGTGTATTACGAGAGTAAAATGAAATACGAGTATCAATAATTTTAAAAATGTTTTATCATCCATTCCTTCAAGGCATCAGGTTTCAACATTTTCCCGTTTGCACCAACGATATATAAAGTCGTTTAAAGAAGCAGCGATCTCTCTACGACATTTAGGGAGATCAATATTAGAAAGAAGTCTATATTTAGGACCTTTAGAAATAATATTGCGAACTCTAGCATCAGGAATGACATTTAGAATACCTTTAATAACATGCCCTGCAGAGGGATATAAATAATTAGAATTTTGACAATCTCAGGAGTCAGGGGTATTGGAATCTATATCTATATCAGTAACAATTTGATTAAAGTTAAATATAGTATTCCTAATTGGTTTGTTATATTTATCACAAATGATAGTAGTTTCAGAATTATTATAGTAGTTTGGAATAGATAAAATCACTAAATTATCCCTGAAGATACTATGTAAATCAATAAACTCCATACCTTTGTTAAAGAATGGAATTTTGATAAAATGTTGTTAATGGTTGACCTCAGAATCGATATAAGGACTAAGGAAATGTTGAACATATCACCTTGTAAGAAGTGCTGCTTTATATCATTTGTTTGCTCTATCATAAAGTTTATTAGCCTCTAACTCTAAATTACGTAAAACTGGGATTGGCAAGGAACTAAAGAATGAGAATAAGCCATGACGGCCATAATTATTCAAAGCTAAAAAAGATCCTTTAGAGAAGTGTTAAGCTTTTTTCAGTACAAAGTTTTGCACTTAATGTTGTCATTCTTACGTTTACCATGAGATCTACATTTACGTTTTTTACATTCGAAAACAGAACAAAACATCAAAATCTAGCATTTTAGAAATGTTACCTTCATGATATATATTATCATTAAAGCCTAAAGGAAAAAGTGATTGCACAAATTTAGTCCAATTAAGTTCAGTTTCATGTCTCTTTATATTTCTTAATCTATTTGATGAATTTGGATCACATATAAAGTTTTCAACCAGCTGAATAACAATATTATTAGGCGAATGACCATTACTTTTGAAATGGCGATTAGGAAATGTGTCAAATTTTTTAGGCTTTTTCATTTTATGTTAGTGCTCACGAAACCAAGTCTTAAGGGATCGGCCAGTTTGTCCAACATATTGCATTCCACAATTAATTTCAGCTCAAGTTATAACATAAATCAGATCAGATGAAGTTCAGTCTATATCATTATTAATATATATGGAAAAGTGTCTACCATTTACAGATGATGTAATGGTAGTTTTGGTACATAAATGTGTGCAACAGACACACCTCTTGGCATTGCACTAAGAAACATTAGGATACATTCCGCATCTTTTGAATGCATTAAACGGTTTAGTATACTTCCTGATAATAGGTGACCCAAGAAGAGATAACCTAATGGTAGGAAGCATATCGCGAAAATTGTTAACTAAACTAGGAATACGAATAGAGGACACAGAAAGTAAACTAATGGACAATAAATGTAATTTTGTTAATTTCGTTCTTATCATAAAAGTTGTGTGGGTAAGTACCATCCCAAGGCTCGTTATCAACACACCGGTTATTAAAATGACAATCCAGTATTAATATGGGTCCTTAAAAGCAAAGGAAGGCATAACAAATGCAAGCAATAATCAAAATGGCTAATACAAGTCCACAGGGATATAGAGAGCAGAAGTTATACAACAGGGTATGAAAATCGGTCATCTAGTGCTCTTAAATGCGGTACAATACATAGAGGATATCCAGGGAGAGGAAGAATAGATGAGATTGTACACTTGATTGGAATAATAAGAGAATTAAATAAAAGTGCGGGGAGACTTTTTAGGGCGGCCACACAGCACAGACAAAACAAGTCTGATAATCAAAGTAAGTAAGGGTGCAAAGATCAGGAAAAGATAAAATCAAGTACCACACCTGACCCAGGATACCAATGGGAAAGTGGCAAACTCACAGTTAGACACCACAAAAGAGACCCAAGAGGTCAGCCCTTTCCCAGCAGGTGACCACAAAGCACATATAAACAGACGCGCACAAAGGCATAGCAAGCACAAGACAGAAAAAAACATAAAAGATCCACAAAAGAAGTACCGCCTTGGAACAGTCAAGGCCGCTTCTTTAAATAATTGATTATAATTTCAATAACAAACGTGTGCCGATGGGAAATACATGTGTGCTAGGTTTAATTGATTTCAAAGGGCCCCAGGCATAGCATTAAAAGAGCTGATGCATACATATTAAAATGGGCCTTGGCTTGAAAAAAAGCTGACTTTGATGCATGTGAACAACAAAAGCGCAGGCCTGTTTTTGTATCCCAGCAGTCTGATCAATGCCTTTACTGTTCCCTTATTATAGAAAGTAATATCTAAACATGTTTCATGCAAAACTTCATTTTGGCTAATCTTTGTAGCTGAACAGACTGGTTTGATTAGTTACTCAGTCAGAAACCAGCAAGACAAGTTTTCTCGCAGAGATGGGCTCAATGTATCTCAAATTTTCTATTTTATTTTGATAATATTGGGAATATTCACTTATTTAATTTCCTTTATCATTTATATTTACTATTAGTCTAATCTTTATTTGCGAATTTATTTCTCTGTTCATCTTTTTTTCCATATAACATTATGTAATGTATAGGCAGCGGTATGATTATTGCCCCTTTGAAATGCAATCTCGCAGACATAGCGTGGAACTACACTGTTTGGTGCATGTGCATTAACAAAGTGAAAGGAGTCTTTTAGTGTGCCATTTTGACTTTTCTGTTGATATCAATTTATTTATTGTGTATAAAGGATCATTGACACTTGCTTGATATGGGTAAATGCCTATGGTTTTCAGAGAAAAATAAAAGTTTGTCAATCGTCCCTTTCTTCCCGGTAAAGCTACCCTGACCTGAGTACTTTGTGGCAGTGAAGTCCATTTTCGATATTTAATGCTTCAAAAATGTAAATTTTGGGTAGAACAATCAGTTTTACATTAAAATATATAGAAATCAGAAAATATTTTTTTTAAATATCATCCACCCCCTCTCGGCAGCAAAAGCTTTTGCCTGTTTATGTGTTACCATATTTTACACATTGTATGAAAGTGGCTGCTGGCACCAGGGGGGAAAAGATGTTCAGCAGTCTAAAAACCAAGGGCCTAAGCCCATAAAATGCCTTTTCTACAGAATAAGAAATGAATGATAGTAATGAAGTTCTCTAGAACCAACCTTCTAAATTGCTTTGTATTCTGTGCCAATTTAATATAAAGTACATAAAAATTAAAAGTAGAATTAGCAAGTTTTATGCATTTTTTCATAAGAAAAAAAGCTCACTTTTATCTTATTACACATTCGTTTGCAAACGTCCTGTACTTATCTATTTGCATGTAAGGGAATTGTTTATGTTTTCATTTTTGCCTGCTGACTTTCTTCAAAATTAAGTTTTTACAAATAAATCACCTGGTACCACCATCGGAGTGTCAAACTTTTTGGATCCAGATCAAGACTGACATTCTGTTGGTCTTAATCTGGTTTGCAAAAGGCTATTGGCAGACGACAAAGTTTTCACCTGGCATGCAAAGAGTTAAATAAGGTATAATATATTATCTCATATAGGTAGCTAGTAACTTGGAAATACATGTATATGTATGACATAAATATTCGAACACTTTAAATACATTTCGACATGCTATGATCTTTAAACAAAGCAAAAGTAATATTCAAAGGTTCTTGTTAGAATCAGCTTTACTTCCAATGCTAAATGGGATACTTTCATTCCTTCAAAAGTATTTATTTCTTTGTTGAGCTTTATGTTTTGTATTATTTACAGTACATGTAGTCAAAAATGTACAGGTAACTTCCAAATTATCTCCCCAAAATCATTTTATTACAAAACATATTTTGTTGTTAAAAAAATTTCATTAATTATCGTGATTGGTTATTACTCTGCATATGATATGTTCAATAGATATCATCATGACTACCAAATAAATCAAGAAAAGGTGCAGAAATCACTTTTTAAATCACTATTCATTGTCATGAAATTCCAGACCCCCTCCTCTTTCTACCCGCCATATCTCTCGAGTGCCTAGGAATTTTGAAAATATTTTGCTAGCTGGCTCTAGCCATTAGATTCACCTATTGCACTGATACTACATGCATTAAACTAGAAGCTAAAAAGCAGCGTTTTGTGAACCAGAAAAATAGGCATATAAGGCCTAAACCGTCAATGATCCTTTAATAAATTCAATAAAACAAGCACTTATGACACCTTATATCCTCTATTTTTTCACGCTCTGGCTCCTCTGAGATACTTACCCTGTGTATACCTGAAGAATGTCGCCAAAAATCCACCTCCCTTTAACGTACCACCTGAGTAGAGGTGTAGGTAAAAATTGCCTGATGGCGATACCATTTTTGGCGGTGGTTCTGACCCACAGAATTTCCCCAACATAGAATCGCTGTCTTGTCTTTCCTTTACCTAAATATACAAAATAGCCATTGAATGATAATCTGTTGTATCAGTCACCGCTGAAATTAACTGAATTGTTTCAACATAACCTAATAAACGTTTCCTATCTCACGGCATGTTACCTTTATCAGGTCATGATGACGTTGCACTTTTTGAATGACGTCGCTAATGACACTGAATCAACACACAAATCAAAAATAACGTCATAATCGCTAGTTTGAAGAGTGTTCAATAATGGGTAAACTGATAAATAGAATACCAGGTTCGCGTCTTTTGATATCAAGTTTACCAGGCTCGGCTTTGAGAACGCATGTTGAATCGCTCGGCAAGCCTCGCGATGTCAACATGCGTTCTCAAAGCCTTGCCTGGTAAACTTGATATCAAAAGACACTCATCTATTATTCTCTATATGAGTGTATAGTTGCATGTCTTTAGTTTGAATGGGGGATCTGACGCCACCATTCCAGACTTAATTGACTGGTAAAGGAGTTTTAGCAATAACAATTTATTTGAGCATCCTAAATAGAGGATCTTACATGAATGCTCATGTTTTATTGAATTTATTAAACGAGTTGGGGAAAAGAGATAAAATGCGAGGCTTGCCGAGCATTTTATCTCTTTTTCGCAACAAGTTTAATAAATTTAATAATACAAGAGCACAAATGTTAGATTCTATTTATCATATGACAAATACTTTGAAATCTCATTTTTGGTGTAAAAACGTTATAATTTTGTCATTATGTACGCAACATTGTTATGGACGTCATAACGTTTCCCGTAAATCTATAAACCACTAGTGGTTTATCGATTTTATTGTATGGCATTATTTCACTCCCAGACGCGACGTCATATGATAAACATATGTTAAACTGGTGGATAATTGTGTGAAAGGGCTGACCTTTTGGCTCTATTGTGTGTGATGTTTGTGTTTAAGTTACTTTCACACGTGGTGTCCTGGGTCAGGTGTGGTGCTTGATCGTATCGATTCCTGATCATTACCTTCTTTCTTTCTTGTATGACAGGCATTTTTCTCGGTCTTTTCAAAAATTGACTGAAATGGCATAACTAGTCATCACAAACTAGAACATGTTCTACTCGTGGGCACAGAGCACACAATAGCAGTGTTGATAAAGTTAATGATTAAAACCAGAATATCCTGATTGAGCACTAATTTGTATATTATGTCATTTGTACTACTGCTGAAAACTGGTTTGATAAATTTATAATTTTCTATATAGGCATTTCAAACTAATCACTCTACTAGCAGTTTTTTCCATTCAGCCTGTTGAAAAAAATGCATATGATGATAGTTCCACTAAAAGATATAGAAAAATTCTTAGGTATGAATTAGAATTAAAGTGGATAAAATTATTACGAACACCACATCCAATTGATCAACTCCCAGATATTGAACAATGAAATTTCATCAGTTACCAAAACAATTAAATTTGCTCGTTGTGTAATAAATATCCACCGATGTGACGTTACCAATGACGTCATTATGACGTAAATATTTTTGAACGTGACAGTTGCCATTTCAGGAATGTCGAAAAGCTAACGATGGAAACAGGCAGTTTAAATTTATCGTCACATGAACAAATTGAAAGATTGATTTGGTGAAAATTGAACGACACCCCATCAGATAAGAATAGAACAATAATTCGGTGGCATTCTAATGACAAAAATTTGGCAACTGATTATATAAACCTAGATTTGCGATGGTAACCACGAAAACTGGCGCTTGTTTGGAAAGTGACCCAACCCAGAATCAATCTAGATTTAACCTGTCAGCACATAAATGGTGAGTAATTATTATCAAAAATAGCGAAGATATGTATGTCCAAAAAATTTATTCAAAAATTAATTATATGCCATAACTAGATTTATACTTTGAAACTTTGATATGTTAATACACGAAAACTAGGACAACCAGCATACAACTACTGAGTTGTCTATTCTTTTGACTTCTTGCCTCACTGCGATTAAAAACCATGTCATTAAATATTGCACAACAGTTTATGAAAGAAATGGTAAAAAAATTATTTTGGTCTATTAAAAATTCAGGTGAAATTCTTAATAAATTGAAGTCTAGAGGTTTTCTAAATATGATTTCTCTACTCTCTATACTACATTTTCTCATAATCTAATCAAAGAAAAAACTAACAGAATTAATTGAACAAACATTTAACAGAGAGGGCTCACTTTATTTGGCTTGTAATGATAAAAATGCCTTTTTACTTCTGACCAACCTAAACGATATAAATTGTGGTCATCTCAGAAAATGTGTGATGCTCTCCATTATAATATATTTATAAGATTTGGCTCCAAATTATATAGACAAATTGTAGGTATTCCAATGGTTACTAATTGTGCTCCTCTTGTTGCAGATTTGTTTTTGTTTTGTTATAAGAGAGACTTTATGTTGTCTCTGTCAGACAATAATCAAACTGATATTATTGAAGCTTTTAACTCCACCTCCAGCTATTTAGATGACTTACTTGACATTGATTATCCTTATTTTTAACAAATGGTAGATCAGATATATCCTACTGAACTTCAGTTAAATAAGGCGAATTCTTCTGATACTAAAGCTACGTTTCGGGGCTTGAACTTGTCAATAGCAAATGGCATAGTTTCTTTTAAAATTTATGATAAACAGGACGATTTTAATTTTGAAACAGTAAATTTCCCATTTCTTGATGGAGATGTTCCTCGCTCCCCTTCCTATAGTGTATATATTTCTCAGCTTATTCGTTTTGCAAGAGTGTGTTCTAATGTTGATGACTTCATCAACAGAAACTTATTGTAAGTGCTAAGTTATTAAAACAAGGTTATAGATATCATAAAATTTGAAAGCATTTTCTAAATTCTACCACAGACACTCAGAGTTTATTGTTAAATACAACATTTGGTTAAAAACTCTTCTGCAACATGGCATATCAGAACCTATATGTTATAGTCATTTAGTTTATAAATTCAAACGAATTGTTGGAAAACCTTACTTTAGTGATCAATTCAAAAAGATTATCAAACGTTATATAAAGGTTGGATTTAACTTGGATGTCATGAGACAGTGTGCATGCATGGTTTTAAACCCAATCACAGTTTATAGCTATGGTTTCCTCTTTAATTGCACGATGGTGGGTCAGGCCACAGACTCTATCACGGCTCTGACATAAAATTTTAATCAGTGGGTTGGTGCCTGATGCTTATCTGTAGCTGGACCCACCGTTGCTCAACTTGAGGGTTCTTTAGCTCTGAGTAGCTGTGAGTCGTTAGCCCTTTTCTTTGCTTCATCATAGTGTGTTAATTTGATTAGAGTGTTGCTCCATGATGATACATTGCATTAGTAAGAAGGCTTCCATGCGGGTTGAACATTTCTTGTACTTCAACAACAGCAAAATCTAGGGCGAATATTTGGTACCAGTAAAATGCATTTAAGCCCCCCGATGGCTTGGGCTGCTGTCTGTTCTAAGGTGGTGGTTCTGTTGTTGTTGACTTTTTGTTTATTGTTACTCCCATTGTGGGAGTCTGTTATTGTTCTATGTTTTGTTGTTAGTTACTTTATGTCCATTCTACTTTGAAAATTATCTTGATGAGGTGGAGAGAGCTGGTTGCTTTGCTTAGTTTGTCTTCCAGGTGTCTCGTGATGGTTGTGTTGCTCTTCCTTGCGTTGCCATGGGTTTGTCTGCGGTTTGTAATTGTGGTATTTCCTGATCATACTCACTTACTATATTTGAACTATTTGCATATAGATCAGATAGTTGCCATTTTTATTGATAATTTGTGAGTTTAAGCATTTTAAGTGACTAAAGAACATTTTGTATAAATTCAGAAGTAACTGTGATTCAGTTTTGTGATTGTGGCGTTATCTGTCCAAACTCATTGGGTTTTTTGTTGTTATTTTTCGTAGTCGTTTTTATTGAATGACAGAGCTCTTAGACTATTCTCATCCCAGAGGTTAGAAATATTGACTTACAACAAGATAGCTGTCTGCACATTGTTCTGTTATATTCAATTGGTCTGTGATTGTGGAGTTATCTTGCCAAACTCATTGGGTTTTTTAAATTGTTTTATTGAATGACAGAGTTTTTGGACTACAAGTATTCTCATCCCTGATGTTAGAAATATCGACTTACAACTAGATAGCTGTCTGCACATTGTTCTGTTATATTCAAGATGAAATAAATAATCTTCAGGTATGTTAGCTGGCTCTCTGGTGCAATAATGTTCCACTCACAGTCCAGGTCCATGCCTTCAAACATGTCGTTGTTTATATAGCCAAGCTCCCCTGATGGTGTATCTAGCTGTTCTCCACAGATATAATCGTCTGTTATTAGAGAAATAATATAGGATCTTACATTAGTGCTCATGTTTTATTCAACTTATTAAATGAGTTGGGGAAAAATATTAAAATGCGAGGCCTGCTGTTAAAATGGAAGTCCACCATTTTAGAAATCTTGTCCATCGAGTCCACCTCAGAATTTCAAACGTCTGTAACTTTTTTATTAGTAAACGAAAATATTAATTGTGAGAAGTCATTTTCTTAGTTACATCACAGGAGCTTGAAGTTCGATCCTTATATCACTTCTGAACCCTAAAACCGAAAATCTCATAATGTCATTACGTAGTAATGACCAGGAGTGAAACTACGCTCTCGACAGCCATTCCGGCTCCAGTTTCCGGTTATCAGCAGTGAATGTTGTGACGGCAACGTAAAATGTTCGACGTTACGCTGACCAATATGGCGACGTTTGAAAAAAAACAGGACAATGTCTAGTGCAATGAACAACCATAATTTGTTCATTACTGGCCAATGTGGTACCAAGAAATATGTTTTGTTAAGGAATAAACCAAAAGTGAATGCATTTTTTACTCCAATTGACCGTATATCGGAGTTTGTAATCCTATCGATTTAAGCAATCCACGAGCATCTTGTATTTTATCCGGGTCCTCTTGCCTTACAATCAAAACGATTGATATAACTACAAAAATTGTTATTAATCTTCCTAACCGCCAGCAACCGGTCTCTGGAAGTTCGTCGTAGTTTACTAGGTATTTCATAGTATGTTTTCCCACACAAATGAAATAACGGTTGAATTTATGAAGGGCTACCCTCCCTGCTACGCTTGCTGAAAGGATTTGGTTTTGTTTCCCAGCTAAAACCCAGAACAGGAACTATCTCAAGGAAATATAAACAAAACCTTTAACAGAAAATATGCAAGATTCCTACCTTCATGTTTTCATAGCAACAATGCAGTTTGGAGGGCTCTGAACTAGACGTATTTTCCAAGAATAAGCTGCTTCCAACAGTCATAAAGAACACAATAATAATCCAAACAAGTTTTATTGAAACTGTTTTTGTCACTAATTTCTACCATGTTTGCACATGTGACCGTCGAGTATTTTCTTGAAAATAAGTGACGTCATAATGTGACGTGTACAGGTCGATAAATCTATTGGGGTCTCCTACGGGGGAATATTGTAAAATAGAACAGAACTATCAAATCGGTTCTACTGCTAAAGGAAAGGGCTACCTGTTATCAGTGTGATGTAATAAGATGCAAGGCTATGAAAATGTGATACGAATGTACCTATCAGTGTTTCTCCTAGAACCAGGGAGGGGGGGGATTCATGGAGAGTTTGACTGCAAACAAATTCCCAAACCACGGAATTAGAGCACCTAATCCCTGGGGTGGGGAATAACAATAGGCCTTCTTCATCTGAGAATTTCTTTATCAAATTATAACCAATTTGACGACTAGTCCAAAGGATTTTAGACACCACATAGATCTACATGCATTTACCCAAGGGAGGGGAATTAAACCTCAGTATGTTTGGGGTTTTTTAATTGTCTAAATCCCCATGGGTATTTTGCCGTTCCCCTTCTCGTTGAGAAACATTGACAGGTGAATAACGTGATCACGGTGCATAACCATATCGGATTCTATCTGCGCAGCCTGGACTCTATCTGTGCAGCCCGGATGCTATTTGCGCTTGTCTCTGACTCTATCGGTGGGATTTAGACACGAAGGTAAGAGGGAGTAGATAAAATGGTAAAATTCTTCTGAATCACCTCACATTTAGTAAAGTCAGCCTGTCCACGGTACTTCCGAAACTCTAGTCTACCAGTTTATGTTCGTATTTGGCTTGATCTTAAATTCAGTTCTTTATACACGCTGGAATGCTGCTGGGCTGTACGTGAAGTGTAGCACAGTGTCCACTTTGAATGTTATTTAAAGCCTTACTTTCTTGAATTTGTACAGGTCTTTGATATAATTTGGACATCAATAATCATTTTGAATACAGATAGCGACTCGTTGACGGAACTTTGCACTTTATGATTAAAAAAAAGTGTTTACCTTTTATGAAGGCAACGGACAGCTATCTGCGTGTGGTATCGGACTCTATCTGTGCAGAGCAAAAAAACATTTCACGGACTCTATCTGCGTCCTGTCTTCGGGGTTTCCGACAAAGTGAAATTAAAACCAGCCTGCTCAGTAACAGAGACTAGCTAGAAAATTGAAATTTCGAACGTAGCAAGTCTAGATATGATACTTTCCAATAAGCGAATAACAAAGGCGCTGATCAGACTGTGTAGATGCACAGGCTGACCTGAGCATTTGTTGTAACAAACTGCCACGATGACAGACTTTGTCGCGACGATCGAGTCCTAATTAAGAGTTGATAACAAGTTATCTCGAATTTACCGGGGAAAATAGATAATATTGAAAAACGGATCCTTCAGAAATAGAGTGAACTTACGATATAAGAAACTGCAGACTCGGGTTTTATAGAGTCTATTCATGAGAAATATAATAAAATGCTCTACCCCAAAGCACTGGGCAAGCTTGAAAAAGCGGTTAGTACTTTGTGCGCATATGACAACAGCTCTTATTGAATGAATCAGCGGAAGGGAGGAGAATGACTGTTAAATTGGTTCATTATCAATCTCCACGAAAGTATGGGGCTGGCCTGGGATCGAACTCGCCACCCATAATTATTTCGTACATGTAACACTACGATTTCAAATTCGAGCCACCCATGCTTATTGAAGCTCAAATGCGTCTCGACTTACGCAAAAAGCCCCCCCCCCCCTCCCCCCAAAACAATAGCACCCCCACACACACCGACACCGGCACGACATTGGGGCACCACACATCGACATCCAGGGTGACGTAAGAATTATCCATGGTAAACCCCGTTGGTCGCCTCAAAGCTTGAAATCAATTTACAATCAACCGGTGCGTATGTAAACATAACGTCACACCGCGGATATTTTTGAAAACAACAAACGTTTGTGCTTTGAATTTCTTTACGATAAAAATATTTTTTCCTGACAAGCAAAGGTATGGATATGGGTCTGGGTTGAGTTCATTTAATGTTCTGAAGACTTTTAACTGGTCGTCTTATTTTTTGGCCAACGGTAAATCATTTTTTAGTTTTTCTACATTTAATTTCTCCAAGTGTGACAACGGCTCGTTTTCGCTGCGTCACAACCGGATACTGGAGCCGGAATGGCTACCGTAACTTTTTGCTTATTTTCAAACGCTCATTATTTTAACTCGGTGATATGTCAGAAAAAGTTATCCATGCCTCCCATGCCCTGTTGACATAGTTTTTATGGTTAGATGTTCATTTTTCGCCAAAAACTTCCTGGTAACGGCGATTTAAAGGTGCCTGAAATTTAGTTTCACTCCTGGTCATTACTACGTAATGACATTGTGAGATTTTGGTTTTGAGGCTATAAAGGTGAGATAAAGACAGAACTTCAAGCTCCTGTGGTTAGATGGTAAAAACATTTTGGTACTAAATTTATTTAGTTTTTCTGGAATGTTTTATTTTTGTTCCTTGATCCTCCAGTTTCAGTGTAGGAAGACAGAAACGTTATGGCCCTGCGTTATGCAACGTCATTGCATGTGTAAATGACGTCATTTGTAATTGTTTGTGACATCAAAAGTGCAGAGGCGCGTTATGCTTGTTTGAAAATTGTAAATACATAAAACAAAAATGAATATGACATGCTTTTTATCTCATCGATGCCTTGGGTCACCTGTGGTCAGGAAATAGGAGTTCCAGCTATATGGATTTATTTCCCTAGAGGAAAATTATTTTCTTGGCAAAAATAAAATTAAAGATTTAATTTGTTTGATAAGTCATGGTATTTTTACGCCAAACATGTAATATAAAGAAATATAACGAAAGCAAGTTCGGTAACTTCTAAAGACCCATTTGGACATCTTCTCACAAAATTTGAAATAGAGTAGTATACTCTAAGAACCATAATCTGTGTCACAGGAAGCTGTGTCTGGCGATATATTTGATAACATTAACGGGACACACGTGACAGACAGAAATAATTAATTTGTATAATTTCCCTTTTTAATTTTCTTCAATTTAACTATTCTAATGCACTTGCTTTTTAGCTTACCTGAGCCGAAGGCTCATGGGTGAGCTAATAGTATACCAGTCACTCCGGTGTCAGTCCATCCGTCAGCCGTCTGTCGTCCGTGCGTCAACCTTTTCAAACATCTTCTCCTCTGATACCACTGGGCCAATTAAAATCAAATTTCATATGAAGAACGAAAGTTTGTTCAAATGGTCCTGGTCACATGACCAAGATGTCCGCCATGCCCATATATGGTAAAAACCCTTTAAAATCTTCTTTTCCAGAACCAGAAGGCCGATGACCTTGGGACTTGGGAGATTTGGGGCCTACAAAGTTTGTTCAAATGATGATCCTAGGTTGACCTTGACCTACTTAACGTCAAGGTCAAATTTGCTTCCTAATGCATTTAAATGTTTTGTTGTTGTTTTTTTGAAAAGTTGATCTTTTTGAAAACTATAGAAGCCTTAGTCATTATTTTCACTTGATATGTTTAGCCTAATGAGACAATGGCTATAAATAAGTTCCAAAGGTCAAGGTTGACCTTCAACTTTCAGTCAGGGTCGCTCATATTGGAGTCCTATCAATATATTAAAACATAGTTTTCTCACAAACCATTGGCCCAATTGAGCTCAAATTTCATGTGAAGACTCCTTTGCTAAGTTAGCCAACATTTATACAAAATATTTTGGTCACATGACTAAGATGGCGGCCATGCCTATATATGGTAAAAAAACCTTTAAAAATCTTCTCCTCTAGAACCAGAAGGCTGGTGACCTTGGGACTTGGTATGTAGCATTGGAGATGTAGGGCCTGCCAAGTTAGTTCAAATGATGATCCTAAGTTTACCTTGTCCTACTTAACGTCAAGGTCAAATTTGCTTCCTAATGCATTGAAATGGGTTTTTTTTTCAAAAGTTGATTTTTTGAATACTTTTGAAGCCTAAGTCATTATTATCACTTGATATGTTAAACCTAATGGGACAATGGCTAGAAATAAGTTTCAAAGATCAAGGTAGACCTTTTTAACTTTTAGCCAGGGTCGCTCATATTGGAGTTGCATCAATATATTACAAATAGTTTTCTCACAAACAATTAGCCCAATTGAACTCAAATTTCATATGAAGACTCCTTATGATAGGTTAGCCAAAATCTATACCAATTATACTGGTCACATGGCCAAGATGGCCACCACGCCCTCATATGGTATAAAACCCTTCAAATATCTTCTTCTCTGGAACTAAAAGGCCAATGGCCTTGGTACTTGGTATGTAGCATTGGGGATGTGGGCCCTACTAGATTTGCACAAATTATGAATCTAGATTGACCTTAACTTACTTTATGGCAAGGTCAAATTTGATTCCTAATGCATTTATATGGGAAAAATCTTGAAATGTTAATTTTTCTATAACTGTTTAGGCTGAAATCATAATACTTGCAAGAAATGTTTAACCTAATGAGACAATGGTTTTATATCAGTACCAAATGTCAAGCTGACCTATGAACTTTTATCCAAGGCCACTCATTTGGACAGCCACATACCTATCTAAACATCTTTTCCTCAGAAATCACTGGGCTGTTTGATGGAGTATTCATTAGATTGATTTAGGTCACTTGACCAAAATGGAGGCAACCCCCATAAAACAAAATATGTTTCATTTTAAGCCGTAGTTGATCTTGGCCTATTTTAACATTATTAAGGAGATCAGGTGAGCGCTTCAGGACCGTCAGGTCCTCTAGTTTCACATTCCTTTTTATTGGAAAATGTCAAAAATCTGCGACAGTATATCCTGCGATATACTGTAGGAACAGTTTGACGTTATTGATTACGTCACATTTCATTAGATGACGTGCGGCATTATGCAGCATGCAACGCTCCAATTTGAGACAAACTGCAGAAATGCATTAGAATGGGGATAACCATATTCATTTTTTTCATTTTGGAAGGTATATCGTCGGATATATGTTAGGAAATCACGTTTTACTGCTCCGCTCACGCGTTGCAGTGAAACTAAATATAGTGTGAAATTGCTTATACATTCTAATAGGGAAAATGTGGTAAGATAAATACTCACCCTCCTTGTCAAAGATTGTGTAGTTTGCCTTAAATCCTGAACTATTATCTGAGACATCAGAGTGGAAATATATGGTAAGCTCTCTTGAAGAAGTCAGCAATGGAGGTTTGTCGTTAGAACAATATTTGCCAAGTATTGCATCACCTCTATAAACCTGCATTATAATTTAGAGGTAAAGAAAATTTTAAATACAACGGTTGACCTTTTTGCAATTGTGGGCCTTTAGTAAAGAATGCATACAAACACTAATTTGCTTATTTCTCAGCAAAACATATGTTATGGTTTCTCAATGAAACGGTTGTCCACAACTTACTCAAAATAACCATTTCAATGAGACGGTTCTTATAAGCACCCACAAACATTTGTTACTGATGGATAAGAAAATAATTATCCCCACGCTATTTTAAAAAAGCGTAGGGGATATTGCAATCGCCTCCGTCCGTCCGTCCGTCCGTCCGTCCGTCTGTCCGTCCGTCTATCCGTCCGTCCGTCCGTCCGTCACGCTATCTCCTCCTAAACCATTGGACGAAATCCAACCAAATTTGGTGTGTGAGTTGCTCACATGAATAGGGTGTGCAACGGCACATTTTTTTTTGGCCCCGCCCCCTGGGGCCCTGGGGAGGGGCAAAAAGGTCAAATATCATTAAACATCATTAAATTTCAATTACAAAGTCAATTTCAAAGATTTTTTAACCAAACTTTGTGTGTCTTCTCACACATGAAAGATTTAAAACATATCAGACGGGATTTTCATTTGGTCGCCTGGGTCATGCCCCAGGGGTCGGACTTAGGGGTACCGTGGGGGGTTTGGGGGTCAAAATTTTTTTTATTTCGAAATTCAACCAAATTTGGTGTGTGATGTCCTTACATGAATGGCACATGCACCGGCGCCATTTTTTGGGTCCCCACCCCCTGGGGCCTTGGGGAGGGGCCAAAAGGTCAAATATCATTAAATCTGAATTACAAAGTCAATTTCAAAGGTTTTAAAACCAAACTTTGTGTATCTTCTCACAAATGAAATATATATAACATATCAGACGGGATTTTCATTCGGCCGCCTGGGTCAAGCCCAGGGGTGGGACTTGGGGTACCGTGGGGGGTTGGGGGTAAAAAAAAATTTTTTTCCGAAATTCAACCAGATTTTGTGTGTGAGTTACTCACATGAATGGCACATGTACCGGCACAATTTTTTGGGTCCCCCCCCCTGGGGCCTTGGGAAGGGTCAAAGGGTCAATTACCGTTAGATTTCTTTGAGAGCGTGGGGATTTGCGATGGCGCGCCATCGAATGTGTTCTAGTTACAATTTTAAAGCGAAAAACAATTTCGATATATAAACACATCAGTTGTTTAGTAATTCCTTACGCTTGCATATACAACTCTCTAGTGGGGTAGAACAAGTTAATTACAAGGGCAGATCCGGGATTTCTGGAAAAAAGTGATCATATGTATAAAGGTGTGGGGGTTCGCCTTGCTGATTTATTTAATTTTCTTAAATACCCCATGAAAATGAAATCTTTGTTCTCACGATGACAGGGGACGTGGAGGGTTTTTTTGCAAATCCCCTGAACCCCCTCTGGATCTGCCACTGAAAAATGACCTAATCATTCATCTACATGTACATCCCTTTGTGTCAGAGAGCAGCAAAGGTATAGTAAAAGGTTCGTCAGATACTGGTCTGCTTGCGTATTTAATAAGTGAATCCCCACAACAAATATTTTGATAATGAAAGTTCCGCTTCACCAAAACGAAAATGCCACCAGAGCTCAAATAGAAAAAAACATCTACTCATATATTTCAAGTGAGTAGATGGAAGTACAGACATAAAGTAGACATTTGGTTCCACTGATTACTGCACAAGGGCGATTAGTACCTTTTGATATATTTATAGACATGAGCATGAACAGATTCAGATAATACCTGCCCCCCCCCCCCCCCTCTGCTCTGGATCATCTTTATAAGGCATTACTTTGAGCATCCAAAACAAATGTTAGAACTGCTGCATAAAGACAAATTCAAATTTCATCATATGACATCCCAAATGGGAATAAAATAAAGCCAAGCATTCAAATCGCTAATTCACTGGTGGTTTATAGATTTTGATAATGTTAAGAAATGATGTCCATAACAACTTTGCGTACCTAAAGACAAAATGTTAACTTTTTTACAAAAGAAATGAGATTTCAAAGAAATAATGGTATATAATAAAAATAGAATTTAACATTCTTGCTCCTGTATAATTATTTAAGTACTTAAACTCTTGCGAAAAGAAGATAAAATGCTCAGCACACCTTACAATTTAATTCGTTTCCAATATTCATTTAATAAATTCAATTAAACATGAGCATCTAAATATTTCTATAATTTTCTGCTCAATTATTTTTGCTTTGTCAAACATCTTTGCATATGATGGAAAAATGTATGCAAAACATGACAAAACCAGTCTTCCCGGTTTCTGACCAAGCGAGACTCAATCCTGTCTCCTCAAATACAGACACCAGCTGTAAAAAAAAAATTGCTTGTAGCTAGTTAAGAATTATATTTTCCAATAAGTGAATAACGAAGGCGCTGAACAGACTGTGCTTATGGGTATGCTGGTGTGCGCCTATGTTGTTTGCAAACACATAAGACAGATTTTCTAGAGTCCAGGCACATTTACTCTAACACTCTTGTAATTACTGTGAATTTGAAAATTTTCACAAGGGATTTATTGTTGTGGAACTGGATTTACTATAAAAATGAGTTATTAAAAATAGAAACAAAATGGCTACTGATTACATGATATTACATCATCTTTGTTTACACCTATAGTCAGGCATATACTATTTAAATCAAATCATTGAAAAATGGCGACATAGCTGTCGTTTACTGATAAAGGTAAATAATGCCCTAGTTCAAAAATTTTAACATCACAAATATGTCTTTTAACGCTATTTCTTAATTTACTCTACCATAACATAATCGTAGCACATTAGTTCTATAGTGCCTTCATACGCATACACATACGCCCGTGTTTCCAGATCCAGATGAACAAATTCTAAATTGATAATTTGCTTGTAACTGGCTTTGATAATCCATGAGCATTCAACCATGTCTTCATAATAACCATTCTCGTCAAGATCCGGTGACAGTATGACCCCGGAAGGACTTGTAAAAATGTTTCCACACAGCTCTTGAAGCCCTGAAATTATCAATTGCAATTGCGCATGAGCTTTTTTACATTGAACTGATAGACAATTTTACACGTCCATTGTTTCCTAAGGATGAATTTGCAACTGAGTTTCAAAATGTTTTCAGAAATGAAGTGTTTTTAGGTTCTTTATACTACCCTTACCAACTTTAGCACATAATATCTCACGATGTGCAAGGTCTACACTGATGTAGGTGGTATAAAATAGTTATACCATGTTTGTCCACCTGTACGTAAGATAATCCATTCGCTAAAGCTCGTGGATTATCTTTATGTACAGGCGGACAACCCATGGTATAACTATTTCTTAGCTACATCATGTTTTCAGAGATGAAGTATTTGAAGGTTCTTTAGCTATATCAAGGGTGTTATATCCGCAGTTCATCAAAGAATTCCAAACTGATGCTGAAAATATAAAATTTTATCATATGACGTCGCGTCTGAGAGTGAAATAACGCCATGCAATAAAATCAATAAACCACTAGTGGTTTACAGATTTATGGGAAAAGTTATGACGTCCATAACAACGCTGCGTACAAAATGACACAATTATAACTCTTTACAACAGAAATGAGATTTCAAAGTGATCTTAAAGTGATATGATAAAAAGAATCTAACATTCGTGCTCTTGTTTTATTGAATTTATTGAAATCGTTGCGAAAAAAAGATAGAATGCTCGGCAAGCCTCGCATTTTATCTCTTTTCCCTAACTCTTTTAATAAATTCAATAAAACATGAGCACTCATGTAAGATCCTCTATATCTGCAACAAGGGGAGCACTCATGTAAGATCCTCTATATTTGCAACAAGGGGAGCACTCATGTTAGATCCTCTATATCTGCAACAAGGGGAGTACTCATGTAAGATCCTCTATATCTGCAACAAGGGGAGTACTCATGTAAGATCCTCTATATCTGCAACAAGGGGAGCACTCATGTAAGATCCTCTATATCTGCAACAAGGGGAGCACTCATGTAAGATCCTTTATATCTGCAACAAGGGGAGCACTCATGTAAGATCCTCTATATCTGCAACAAGGGGAGCACTCATGTAAGATCCTTTATATCTGCAACAAGGGGAGCACTCATGCAAGATCCTCTATTTCTATGAACCTTCCGTTGCCTGTGATATTTTGTAGCATTCAACATCATGTCTCACATACAATGACGTCACACATAATATTTTTTAAATAGAGGATCTTACATGAGTGTTCATGTTTTAATGAATTTATTAAATGAGTTGGGGAGAAGAGATAAAAGGCGAGGCTTGCCGAGCATTTTATCTCTTTTTAGCAACGAGTTGAATAAATTCAATAATACAAGAGCACGAATGTTAGATTCTATTTATCATACCATATCAAGTATACGTTGAAATCTCACTTCTTGCGTAAAAACGCTATAATTTTCTCATTATGTACGTAACGTTGTTATGGACGTCATTACGTTTCCCTTAGTGGTTTATCGATTTTATTACATGGCGTTATTTCACTCCCAGACGCGACGTCACATGATAATGAAATTTAAGAACTTGGATATGTGTTTCCAGCCTTGTAGCTTTGAAACAAGGCAAATTCGATGAATTTATATCCCCATACGAAGGGTTATTTGAGAGAAACATGTAAATCACAAAACATAAATCCCTTTTATCTAACCCTCAGTTCACCTACAGTATCATTCAGATCATAACAAATGCCTGTCAAGTATGTTTTAGTGCTTAGTTCAATAAAAATACATTAACATCTTCACAATTTTAATATCTGACCTTTGAAACCAACCTCAGAGGTCAAGATTGTGTGTAAATTCAAAGTGTTACCTTGCATGTAGGTCTACACTTCTTCCACTTTACTTTGATATGCAACATGACCACTTTTAGAAAAAATCAAAAAATGACCTTTTGACCCCGTCCCAGGGGTCGTTGGTGTATGTAATGACAGCATACTTGCTTTCATGGTGCTCTGTGCTCAATTCCCACTTTCAGAAAAAAAAATAGTTTGACCTTTTGACCCCACCCCCTGGGTCAAGGGTGTGTATGTCGGCAAAATATTTGCAACCATGTTGCTGCCAGCATCGTCAGCTTTCATTTGATACGCAACATGACTACTTTCAGAAAAAGATAGTTTGACCTTTCGACCCCACCCCCTGGGTCGAGGGTGTGTCTGTGGGCAAAATATTTGTTACCATGTTGATGCCAGCATCGTCATCTTTAATTTGATATGCTACATGACCATATTCTGAAAAAGTTTAATTTTGGCTTCGGCCCCACCCCCTAAGTCCACCCAAGGGGCTCGGACTAAGGCCTTCAAACTAAAATCCCGTTTGATATGTTTCATATTTATTGCTGCTCTGTCTGCATGCAAAATTTCAGCAAAAATATTAATAATTGCCTTAGTTATTGCGAAATTTAAATATTTGACCTTTGACCCCTTAGGATGGGTCAAAGGGGGTGGGGTTAAACTTTGACACTGCCATTCTTATCTACAGGCACTTGGCAATCATGGTCTATAGCGAGAAGTTGTTAAATATAATAGCTTTGATGAAATTTCAAGATCATCACACAAAAAAGCTAATATAGGTTTTGCCTTATAATTGCCTATACTTAAAAAAGGGCAATAACTCAAGTGTTAAGGGGTCGATTTTGACCAAACTTATAAGATATCGAGAATTTATAGTACTTATCATTTGTTCCAGTAATGAATTGAATCTAACTAATATGTACTGAGATATGGTTCCGGACGGACAAAAAGTGTGGACGGACGGACGGAAGGAATGGACGGAGTGGACGGACGGACGCACGGACGACGCCAAAAACTATATTCCTCTGACTTTGTCGAGGGATAAATATCCAACTTTTTATTAAAAAGGAACAGAATTAATGGTGAGCTTCTTAATAACCAATTAGAAAAGTTTTGATAACTAAGGTCATTTCATGCAATGATTGTTTGCTGTGTAATCCCATTTTGCTTCTCGAGCTCGTAACTTTCAATGGGGTACCAATTTTTTGCAGTCCATTTATTTCATGGAGATGTATTTAGTTAAATATCCCATTTTTTAATTAAAGCATATCAATGTCATTATGTTATTTTACGCATTATAACTAAACTAGCAGGAGAACCCCTGTGGTGTATTCATTATAGACCCTAGCCGCTAAAATGACATGATGTATGTAGAGGATATTTTCATCACTATATATTAGAATCTGTGCTAAACTTTTGTTCAGCATTATATTTTACAGCTGATACTTACAGTGACATGGAGGAAAATAGCAGTATTCCCAAGCAATGTCCGACTCGGTTGTATAGCACCATGTCCGCCCTTCGCCAAATGGGTCCCTGCAGTAGTTCATTACAGCATTTAGTGATGGTTCACCTTCAAAAGATTCTTCAGTAAAACTATGACTGTGTGGTGATTGTTCTGACCAGTGTTGGCAAGTACGTCCATTCGCTGTCATGGACAATTGTCCCCGATATGCAGTGGAAAGGTCCACATTAACACATTCATACGAACCTAGAATAATATATCATTGTACATAAGTTCAGATATGCAAGTTTTCGGAACATAAACTTGTGATTAGGTTCTTATTTATCATTGTAATATATATCATTGAAAACTGCCATATTGTTAATCGCGTACTCTCGTGGAAGCGTCATCTGGTGTCACATGATCGTGGAAATGTATTTTTATTGTAAGTGAAGGGAGAGAGAAATGCCTTCCAAACAGGTAAGATTCACTTAAAAATTATAGTTTCATATAAATTTCATGGTACGAGGGTCATCCAATAAAGAATGAGACTTTCTTCATGGTATGAAAACCTGTGTGTGTATTTAGTTAAAATTCACCATAATAATAGTATGACATCTTAGCAATTCAGGAATATAAACAATATGTTTGTGATTGATCAGTTGCCATAGAAACGGGATGTTTTGTGGAAGAACTTGAAGACGCATGGCCACGTTTACGTTATTTTTTGAATACCCACGGGCATTCAAAGTCTTTTATTTTTGCTCATAGATAGAATACAACATCTTGATATAATTTCTTCTACTAAACAATCTTAGTGTTACATAAATTGCCTTTTAAGGTGAACCAAATATGCAAATCCTTTATTTTGGTTGCCTAGCAACCGATTTACTTGATTTGTTTATAAACACACTACTTCGTGTCGCTATGGTAACTATGTAGGTGAAGGATATCCCACAAAATGTTTCGTTATCTGCACCTTATTGTTATTAAGTATACGTGAACAGAACTATGTTCACTTCAATTGCCTTCGACTATTTGATATTAACTTTTAAAGTTAAGAGGTCAGGGAAAATACCGATATTTCTTGAAAACTTAATTCTTTAAGCTTTGTTTCCATGGTAACAGCTCAAGAATTTGAAACATTACTTTCCCCTATTGGCTATAGACAGAATGCATGAGCATATATGAGTACTAGTAGAAAAATTAACTATACATCTTAATCTGTTGCTATGGTAACCACCTATAGTGAGCTGTCCACGCATGTTTGTCCAGTCTTCTAATGTTGCCTAGCAACTGAAGTTGAAACTATGTAAAACGTCGATTATGGTACATGTGAACAGCCAAAAAGACAAGCTAGCTTTGAAAGAAATTTCATAAGCCTAGCATGTAAATTCACTGCGCTATAGAAAAAGACTCATTCTTTATTGGATGACTCTCGTATATTCTTATTTCTATATTTTATCGATATACGAGATGTCTTCAAATATGAATACATCTTGCTTCATAGTATTCATTACAAACATGCTATGACAAAAAAGTGCCAAAATGTTTACAGGAATGCCTGATGTTTTTTCATATGTGAAAATGCTAACCCCCGTCTGATGGACAAACCATGCACTTCACTAGACAATGAAGGAGAACCTCAGTTTCGTATGTCATGTTGGTAAGAAATAAAAGTATACCTTAAATAAAACAACGGCTACTCACGTCCATGGCGCTTATTTCGTAGATTTCTTAAAAATACTACTTTTTTCTGAAAATATGTAGAATTTTAGGACTTAAAGTTTGATGATGCTACCTAATGATTTCATCTACATTGAAAGCGCATTGAATGTATACAAACTACAATGTACATATGTATTCTCCTTTGCTGTTGAATCAAACTGTTAGTCTAAAATTAAGTTTGAATGAAGAGCATTTATTAACAAAGTTTTTACACACAGCATTCCACGCAGAAATATGGGAAAGGATTATTTCATTCTTATCAACAACCATCATCATTGATTGATCACCAAACTAATAGCAAGACAAACAGGCTCATATCTTTTATACCTAACTTCCGCTAAGGGTTGGATTATGAGTGCACATCCAGGGTTTTAAATGGTAAAACATGTAGAATTCCTTTATATATTTTTAGCAGTGTTTTATACGTTTCCGGAAAGTATTTTTGCCTCCTGTAATACGATACCCGACGTTAAGAAATATACAATATTCTTCTTGAGTTATAGACATTTATACCAAGTTACTCTAATACACTAACAAATTCAATGCATCGAACTTATAGACGAACGCATAATGTTTTGATATTGAGGAAATATTTCTTGATTGTGAATTGTAAGTTCTCTTTGATACTGGTGAAATGAATCTGCGAAAGTGATGAAAAATGACTAAAGAAACCACTCAAACATACAGTAAAACATACATACAAAATTAAGTAGAATTATATCAATTAGTTGTCAAGATATTGAGTGAAAATGAGAATCTGACATCAATCAAGGGCCATAACTCTATTACAAATTTGCAACAAATGAAAGTTAACAATCCCAACCTATATCTTTTCAATATCAATGCACATACAACATTTGGTAAAATTCTATTAATTAGTTCTCAAGATATTGAGCGGAAACGAAATTCTGACACCAGTCAAAGGCCATAACTCAGTTACGAATATACCAAAATGGTGTGAAACAATCCTAACCTAGATAGTGTCAATATCAGCGCATAAAAAGATTTGGTAAAAGTATATTATTTCGTTCTCAATCTAATAATTCGTTCACATAAATACAAAAATATGTAAAATCCTATCAATTAGTTCTCAAGATATTGAGTGGAAATGAAAATCTGACTTAATTCAAGGTCTATAACTCTGTACCGAATCTGCAAAAAAATGGCAGCTTGCGACCCCAACCTAGATCTTGTCAATCTCAATGCACATACAAAATTTGGTCAAATTATATCAAATAGTTCTTAAGATATTGAGAGGAAACGAAATTCTAAACAAAGTTCTGACATCAATTAAGTGCCAGAACTCTGTTAGAAGTATGCGAAAAATGATTTGTAACATTTCTAATCTAGATCGTGTCAATATCAATGCATATACAAAATTTGGTAAAATTCTATCAATTGGTTCTCGAGATATTGAGCCGAAATCAAATTATGACAGAATACGGAATGACGGACAACCCAAAACCAGTACAAAGCAGGGCTGAAATTAAATGTTAAGTGTATAAACAGTTCATACATGGCCGAAAACTACAATATTCCCAAACAACATCAGGATCATTAGTATAACACCATGGAAATCCTTTATTTGTCGGATCTCTACAGAAGTTTTTTGCTGCTGTCGCTGAACCATCTATGGGAAATCGACTGTCATCTTCTAGAGTATGGTTATATTGGTACATTGATGACCAAAACTGACACTGACGACCGTTCACTGTCACTGACATATTTCCATTATACTGAGTGGACGGTATATAATCAATACATCCGGAAGCATCTGGAAAAATTATAAGAATCTATCATGGGTCACAGTAATAACTCATAGGTCCAGATAAGGATAATTTGTGGGCCTAAAATTGTATTTAGTTCCTTACTCATCAATTAAACATGTGTTTGGGCTGCTAAAGAGAACCGTTTCATTGAGACGGTTCTTTTGAGTACCCACAACATATGTTTCGGTTGAGAAATAAGAAAAATAATTTTCAAATACGCATTCGTATCTGGGGGCCTTGTAATTGATTGTTAGGATGGATAGAAAAAAATCTGTCGCGAGGATCACCGATTGGCTTCACAAGGCGTGTCGAGTGACGACAAATGATGGTCACCAGGGACGGATTTTTCTATCTCATACTCACACAAGTTATGGGTTCTTTCTCTTGCTAACCATTTAATATTTTATATTGGAAAAACTAAACACAAAAAGGCTTCCAGAAAACCCTGAATACGCCGAGATGTGAAATACATGACATGGTGATATCATTTTAACATTACCTTGGCGTCACGGATCGACGTTTGGCTGGCGTGTGGCGGTTTTATTTTCGTTTTTTTTTATCTTTCCCACGTTTTGATACGGGTATATCATATGAGCAAAAACACCAGAAATCCTATATCTGGTGTGAAAACAAATACGTAGAGGATCTTCCATGAGTTCTCTGGTGTTATTGAATTTATTAAACAAGTTTGGGGGAAACAGTTTAAAAATGTGAGGCTTTCCAAGTATTTTATTGCTTTTTGGCAGCGAATTTTATAAATTCAATTATACAGTAAATACAATAAAATAGCTGACCCAAGTGTATTATTTGGCAGAAACGTATGGTTTGTTTATATTGGAGGTAGTTTTAAAATGTCGGGTAACTAAGAATAAAGAGGACACTAAAACGTCAGATAAGACTCAGTTTACTTACCCACTAGCCTATTTATATCTGCACTTTTTGAAAAAAAGAGCCCATTCAAAAAATGAATTCTGATCATACTGATTTCACCATACTAAGAGAGTATATCCATTCGATTCTTACTGTAAAACTGACTTTGAAACTGTATTTCGCGGTCTCATATTTTGGCGACTTTTGTTTTCACCACCAATAGCGCCAAACAATAATACCCACCAACAATAAGCGTTTAGAGTAAGTGGATACCAACCGGTACATGGTGCAAAGTTGCAATATTTCCAGCAGAATTCAGAGTCCATTGTATAACACCAAGTTTGTCCTTCACCATCAGGATACCGGCAATAATTCCTTGCAGCTGATACAGATCTATCCACAGGAAACTGCCAAAGGACTTTTTTCCCAAAACGTGCAGATATAAATAGGCTAGTGGGTAAGTAAACCGCGTCTTCTCTGACGTTTTAGTGTCTTTTCTTTATTTGAATATTTGCCACTACGTAGTGGCAAATATCAAAATAGAAAAGCCACTTAAGTTCAGAAAAGACGCGGATTGGTGGGTAAGAGGATACCAACCTGTACATGGTGAAATTGCAATATTACCAGCAGAATTCAGGGTTCATTGAACAACAACAATTTTATCCTTCACCATCAGGATCCTGACGATAATTCCTTGCAGCTGACACTGATCCATCGACTGGAAACTGTCTATCTTCCGGGACAGATTCCAATATAAGGGATTTCCTTTTCAAAAAGTACAGATATAAATAGGCTAGTGGATAAGTAATTCGAGTCTTCTCTGACGTTTAAGCGTCTTTTCTTTATTTTGATATTTGCCACTGGTGGCAAATATCAAAATAGAAAAGCCACTTAAAGTTCAGAAAAGATGTGGATCAGTGGATAAGGGGATACTAACCTGTACATGGTGGAAAGTTGCAATATACCCAGCGGAATTCAGGGTTCATTGTATAACACCAAGTTCGTCCTTCACCGTCAGGATCCCGACAATAATTGCTTGCAGCTTACTCTGCTCCATTGACAGGAAACTTTCTATTTTCAGGGACCGATTCCAATTTAAAGGAAGTGCAGCTTTAAATAGTCTAGTGGGCAAGTAAACCACGTCTTCTCTGACGTTTTATTGTCTTTTCTTTTTTTTTCTTTTTTTTTGATATTTGCCACTTGAAGCAAATATTAAAATAGAAAAGCCACTAAAAGCTCAGAAAAGACGAGAATTAGTAGGTGAGGGGATACCAACCTGTACATGGTGGAAAGTTGCAATATTTCCAGCCGAATACAGGGTTCATTGTATAACACCAAGTTCGTCTTTCACCTTCAGGATCCCGGCAATAATTGCTTGCAGCTGACACTGATCCAGTGACAGGATACTGCCTATTTTTTGGGACCAATTCCAATATAAAGGACTCTTTTTTGAAAAAGTGCAGATATAAATAGTCTAGTGGGTAAGTAAACCGCGTCTTCTCTGACGTTTTAGTGTCTTTGCTTTATTTTGATATTTGCCACTAGTGCCACTTTTAGTGGCTTTTCTATTTTGATATTTTCCACAAGTGGCCAAATATAAAAAAAGCCACTAAAAAATCAGAAAAAAACGTGGTGGATAAGGGGATACCAACCTGTACATGGTGGAAAGTTGCAATATTCCCAATTTATGTATTCCCAATATTCCGAGAAATAAGGGTTTATTATATAACACCAAGTTCGTCCTTCACCGTCAGGATCCCGACAATAATTGCTTGCAGCTGACACTGATCCATCGACAGGAAACATACTATCTTCCGTAAAAAAGTGCCATTGAAGCCATTGTGCTGACCATGCCTGACACGTGTGTCCATATGCAGTTACAGATAAAGTTCCATTATAAATCTCTGTTAGCTCTGCATTCCAGCAGTCCGAAGAACCTGCAACATAAGTACAGTAAAGCCTGTGTAAATCACTCGCGCTCAAAAAGACAAAAAAGAAATGGTTTCCAAAGCCAATTATCGCTTAATGTTCGTCAAAAGTATTGCAGAATGCTCAAAAGAGAGCAAAGACTGTACCAAAGAACTGAAACTAGAATTCCTATTGTTTCGCAATGAGATAGCTTTAGTATCATGAGTAGTGAAATATTTCACAAGTGAGATATATTTTTTTGCCATAACTACATATTTTGTAATAGTTTAAACTAAAGTAATCTTAATAGCCTGTTGCAATACCCTATAAACATCCATTATACCAAATATGAACATCCTCCGGAAAATACTGCAGATTCGGACATTTTCGCGAAAATTAAATTTTCGTGAATAACATTAAAAGACATTTAAGTTTGCCACGTCGCGGCTTTGGCATGATTTACCTACATCAGTAAAGAGATAAGAATTTCCCCATTTTGCGAGGGTTTAATTTCCGCGAAATTACGCATCCGCGAAATTTCGCGAAAATAAAACCCCGCGAAAATTTTCGAAAAGTAGTGAAGGAAGAGTTCGCGTTACAACATATCCGATTTTTTTTTGTATGAGTGGGGTCCAAAAAAACATGGATATAAATACATACCTCTGTCGACAACCTCATAAACAACGATGAAACCCAGACCTGTTAGAGGCTGGCCACTTTCAAAACTAAAGAAGTGTAATTCCATTTTGTTTCTTGATGTGATTGTTGGTTTATTCACATTTGGGTGACAGAATACGTATGTATATTCTAGGATTCCATTTTCGTCATATGTATGAACCTAAAAAAAATCATGGAGGATTTTACACGAGTACGCATGTTTTATTGAGATTATTAACGAGTTTAATAGATTTAATAATACAGGAGCACTAATATTAGAGTCTACTTATTATATGACACTAAAACTTCTTTGAAATCGTATTGTTGGCGCTAAAACGGTAGGAATTTGTCTTTATGTTCGCAACGTCGCTTTGGCGGTGCATACATGTTAGTAAAATATGTAATCCACTAGCGGTTTATCGATTTAAATGCATGGCGTTATATCACTCACAGACGCGGCGTAATATGAGAAAAAAAAGTTATATAACACGGGTAAACCGTCAACCTTTAGATTATTACTTAACCCTCTCTATTATTTTGTGACCAATATACACGTGATTGATGATCGCAGTGGTAGAGTGTTTGGCTTGAGATAGAGGGATATGTGTTGTATCTTTGAGCAAGAGACTTTATCCTCTGCTTAGTACTGGTTCAAACCATGAATCGTCCCGACATGAAAGAAGATTGTTGACGGGGAAGTAACGCATTAATTAAAAAAAACTATAACAAAAACCAATAGTAATCTAAATTTGGGGGCTAAACCAAATAGCCCTTGCGTCCAATTTATGAAAAGATTCTGCATTGATTGCTTACAGATTGTATTTTGAAAAATTTCGATGACTTTGTAATTTACTACACAACAACCCTAAAATTTGAAATGAATTCGTTCACTAGATAAGGGCAGGAAGTTCCATTAAGCAAAGTAGATTAACCTATTTAAGTCCACTTTCCTGTTTATAGGACATAGGCAAATAGACTACAGACTTAGACCAGACGCCGCAGAACGCGGCGTCTGATTAGGGTTTCCATCGTTTGCTTACATAATGTTCTATCAAATTTTGAATAAAAAAGAAAAATACCAGCCAACAACCCTTGAAACGTAAATAGCCCAGTCCAATTGAAAAAAGGTGCAAATTCTATTCGGCTTAAATGAGTAAACTCACATACACGTAAATACAACAACGCAACTAGCAGGTAGCAAAGAGGTAATCATGAATTTGAGTTTGGAGATATAGCTGTCATGCAAATATAAACATTTTGCAGTGGAGTGACAGAAATTTTAATAATGATTGGTAGTTTGGGATGTTAAAAGAGGTAGAGACAATGACATACTTGAAAAGAGGTAAATACAATGACATACTTGGACAATTTAAATTTCCAAATAGTTTTCTTCCTTATTTTCAGTAACATATGCTGTAGGTACACATTGGAATTGCCTCTATGAGGCAATTCCAATGTGTACCTACAACATATGTATTTAATAAATGAGTTTTTTACCATAAGCTTTTGTTTAAACAAATTCTCAACCACTTTCATTTATTCAAAGAAATGAGCATATAGAAATGAGCAATTTTTCATGTAGTTTGTCATGCACCTGGATGGCAATAATACATGTAATTTTTTTTGCTTCTGACAGCTTATCTTTAGATGCTTCATGGGAGTATATTGCTAAATTGCTAGTTGCGTGGTTGTAAGATGGCAAAATCTAGAGAAAACCCGCAACAAGAGGGTATTGAAGGTACTGCATCTCTCACCTGAACGTTTAGCACTGAAGGTGTTTTAGATCAGCCATAAAGAATCATTTGAGCATTTTTGGTAAAGGGCAATTTAACATATTAAAACAAAATGAACTTTCCCATCTTTATCAGCTTGAAGAGTCAATTTCCAGTTTGAGGGTTTTGTTGTGATTTATTTAATTTATATTCATATTTTAATCGAACATGCCTTAAGCAAAATAAAATGTTTGGACAGTTAGCCTGGTGTACGGACTCGAGTTTTTAAGTCAAAAATACACCCATCGTTAGAAAGGATGAAAGTGGTCTCAAAATTTAGCTAATCATTTCTGCTTTCAATATCCGCCTGTTGACACTTCGAAAAAGTGTAGCGTCATAGTGTAAAATGGGCAGATAACTCTACACCATGCATATCTGAAAATGTCAAATAGTCATTTAAAAGATAAAATCGACATGTTTTCATTCTAATTGTACTCCAAATGTTTATATTTTCCAAAAGTGAAATCAATTTAAAGACAATTCATACTTTTAAAAGTATAATTTAAGCTGTTTTGGCGGTAATGACGTCACAGTACGTAACTTGACCCAAAAAATCGTTAAAGTAAACTATTTCACATTGATTCCTGAGCTGGATATTTAATATTCTATCAAATATTTTTCATTATCATATCCCAAAATGTCTTAGCTTTGCAAATATATAAAACGTTGTTTCCTACTATTTATACGCAGAAAGTTATACCGCCTTAAAGATACCAACCCCTTTGCGAGCAATTCGCCATATTTGGCATGATTTCATAAGTATATAGAATTCGAATTGGCTCTAAATAAGGAGAAAAATACACCACTCATTCGAAAAGATGTAAACGGTCTCAGTTAAAAGCTTATCATCTCTACTTTCAATATCCAGGTATTGTCACCTCGAAAAAGTGTAGCGGCATAGTGTAAAATGGGGAGATAACTCGATACTATAATATTCGATATCTATGAGGAAAAATAATGCAATCTTGCAAAGCCATTGAAGAACTTATGCTTTGTTCTTTTTTTATAATTCACAATAAGATTAATAACTATACTTTTTTATCTTGCCTTAACACATCTTCCAAAATTTAAAAGGGGTCAAGGTCAAACATCTGTATTTCATTGGCTATTGAATTCTTAAAAACTATATTTAAAGAGGTCCTTACAAATAGTCCAGGGGACAACTTAGCTTACCTTGCACTCTTGGACAAATTTACATGGGTACCATTTTTTTTAAATCAGGACCCCCTTAATGCAAAACAAAGTTGTCCAAAAATTAAACCTGTTTGGGCTATTAGAAAATGCATGGTTTCCATTGCAACCCATAACAGATTCAAGAATGGGGTGTGCCTACTAAATTACTCATATCTTAGCTGCTACTTATCATAGACTGCCTAACTTCATTCCACATTAAAGCTTCGACATAGACCTTTTATTTATTTGTCACATATGCAAATTATCTAATTTGCGTTTTGATAAATATTTATAAAAACTATTAAACTATTGATTCAATAATGGGGATGTACCTACAAAATCAATGATATTGCAGCGGCTACGTATAATAGACTTCTTAAATTGGTACCAAATAAAAGCGTAGACACAAACCTTTTTTTCATGGTCAGTTATACAAATCATCTTATTTGCATAATTTGAGTATCCATGGATCATAGGTTGTGATAAACAAAATTATTGAGCATAAAAGTATATATAATTTCTAACCTATCAGTTAAACATATGTTTTGAGTGCTAAAAAGAACCGTCTCATTGAAACGGTTCTTTGAGTACCCACAACATATGTTTTGGTTGGGAAATAAGAAAATTACTCTTGGTACGCACTCTTAACTGAATGCCAGATGAATATTAGAAAAATGTTAAAGATAAGGAAGCATCATTAAAAACATGAACATGTTGATTTCACCCCCCCCCCAATGTATCATTAATGCATGTTATTTTGTCAAAAGTGATACACTTTTTCTGGTCCATTCATCTAGTGGTCCTATTTGAATATTGTCTTATTTGCAGATTCATGAATATATATAAAATCTAAAAAAAAGAGGGAAAATCATATAAATCTATAAGCCCTGGGTGAGGCTGTTGGTAGTTAGACCTAACTTGCACCCTTAGGGCTTTTTGTCATGCATGCCAAATGATAAAAAAGTTGTCATTAAAATAAACCTGTTTGGGCTATGTGAAAATGCATAGTTTCCATGGCAACTCATAATGAAAATATCAAGATACTCATATTTCAGCAGTATCTCACCCTTGAATACTATAAATGGTACCAAATTAAAGGTTAAACTTCATTCCCTAATTGTTCAAATACGCAAGTGTTCCAATTGTATGTTCATAACTATTAATGAAAACAATAGAAATGAGAGAAAAATGCAGAAAATTTAAGGGGGTGTACCTACAAAATTACCTATATCTCAGCTGCTTATTCCTTTACGACTGAACTTGGTGCAAAATTAATGCTATGAAATTACACCTTTATTTAATAGTCCGATGTGCAAGTTATGTTATATGCATATTCATGAATATTAATGAAGACATAGAAATAAGAGGTAAAAATCCTAAAAAATGAAAGGGGTATGCTAACAAAATTAGCTATATCTCAGCTGCTACGTGTTCTATACTACCAATTTGGTACCAGGTTAATGCTAAGACAACGACATTATTTAGTTTACTTTTAGTAGTATTAGATAATTAGCAATTGAGGTCTTAGTGATATTATAAGTACACTCACATAAATTTGACTTTGAATAATTCCCTTTTTCTTACGTTTTCATTAGCATACATGATTATTTAAATTAGATAATTAGCACATCAAATAACAGAGAATATTACATTGACTTTGATTAGGTACCAAGTTTTGAAGTTTATGGTATATAGTTATTGAGATATTGGTATCATTAACTTTGCAAAACTTTTTCAAAATTCTATAGACGATACTATGATTTGATTTCTAAATTTCAATTGTGGTCTTAGTGATATTATAAGTACACTCACATAAATTTGACTTTGAATAATTCCCTTTTTCTTACGTTTTCATTAGCATACATGAATATTTAAATTAGATAATTAGCACATCAAATAACAGAGAATATTACATTGACTTTGATTAGGTACCAAGTTTTGAAGTTTTTGGTATATAGTTATTGAGATATCGGTATCATTAACTTTGCAAAACTTTTTCAAAATTTTATAGACGATACTATGATTTGATTTCTAAATTTCAATTGAGGTCTTAGTGATATTATAAGTACCCTCCAATAAATTTGACTTTGAATAATTCCCTTTTTCTTACGTTTTCATTAGCATACATGAATATTTAAATTAGATAATTAGCACATCAAATAACAGAGAATATTACATTGACTTTGATTAGGTACCAAGTTTTGAAGTCTATGGTATATAGTTATTGAGATATCGGTATCATAAACTTCCCAAAACTTTTTCAAAATTTTATAGACGATACTATGATTTGATTTCTAGATTTCAAGTTGGACTTAAATCTCTCTTGCACCAAGGACTTTCCGAACCTGATTTCTATGGTGACTTGGTGTATAAATTAAAGAAGATTGTTGATTCTAATAATTTTTCAGCGCAGTTCATTAAAATAATTTCCCATTATAAAAAGATTGGCTATAACATTAATGTATTGCAACAGACTGCATGCTTGGTAGTCAACCCAATCACGGTTGGCAACTTTGCTTTCCTCTTTAATTGCACGCCGGTTGGTCGGACTTCAGACTCTATGATGGTTCTGACTTAAAGACCTATCTATTGATGAGATGGTAGGGGCCTGATGCTTTGGCTGTTTGTCGGGCCCACAGGGGTTTACCTGTTGGATTTCTTTTGCTCTGGTATTCAGTTTTATTTACTGTTGAGTCCTTATCTATGCTTTATCTTCTTGTTATATCTTGATTTATATGTTTTAGGACATGGTGCATTGATAAGTTAGGGGTCTTTCATGCAAACCAAATATCGATGTGTCTTGATCCACATCTGAATTAAGTTTGAGGTTGGCGCCGTTAAACTGGTTTAAGCCCTCCTGTAAAATATTTTACTGACCGTTCCGAGGCGGTACTTCTTTTGTGTATATTTTATGTTTTTGTTCTGTCTTGTGTTTGCTGTGTCTTTGTGCGCGTCTGTTTATATGTGCTTTGTGGTCACCTGCTGGGAAAGGGCTGACCTCTTGGCTCTCATTTGTGGTGTCTGCTGTGAGTTTGTCACTTTCCCATTGGTATCCTGAGTCAGGTGTGGTACTTGATTATATCGATTCCTGATCATTGCACCCTTACTTACTTTGTAGGTACACCCTCATTAATGTTTTCCACGAATTGCTCTCATTCCTTAATATTCGTGAATATGATAATTAGATAATTTGCATATTTAATTATAAGGTCAAATGGCTGTACCTTAGCATATATTTGGTACCACGTTGGGTACTCTAGGGCAATGGGCAACTGAAATAGAAGACATATTGTAGGCACAATCCCTTAGCTGTCCTCCAGTTTTCTTGAAATTCTCATATTTTCATGAATATTAATGAATTTAAGAATGAGATCATTTGTATATCATACCAGTGGATAAAAGTGCTTTAACTAAGCATTGGTTTGGTACCAGGCTTAATATTCTAGATCAATTAGCAAATAATATTTTATACGTACACCCCCTTATTGTTCTGCATTTTTCTCATTTCAGTTTTTTTCATTAACATTCGTGATAATCAAATTATGCATTTTGCATAGCAAACCATTTGGGTAAGATCACAATCACATTGCCTTTGCATTGATTTAGTACCAAGTTTGGTAGACTGTGATGGTTAGCAACTGATATATAGGTTATTTTGTAGGTATAAACTTTAATTTTTCTACAAGTTTTCTCTCATTATTATTATTTTCATGAAATTCATATATATACAACATATATACTTATATCGGCCCTTCAGGTAAATGTACTACGACATAGCATTAATTTGGTACCAAGTTTTGTATCATAGAATGAGAGTTTTGTATCATATAATGAGTTGCTGGTGAGCTATGTGTATTTTCGTAGATATACCAAATTCTTTAGGATTGCCTTATTGATTACCATGGAAACCATGTGTATCAACATAACAAACTTCTTTGTGTTGGTCCAATTGAACAAATGACACCCAAAAGAAATTGTCCTAGGTGTGCAAGGTAGGTCCTACTACCCCCCTACCCCCGTTGCAAAAGGGCTTGTCATATTGTATCATTTATTGTGTAACTAAATACATCGCTCAATGTTTTTTTATGATTTTTCCACAATTGTTTTAACGTTTTCATTATTATTCATGAATATGCATATTAAACATTAAAAAGATCATTTGCATATCTGATCATGCGATGAGCTTTACTTTGGTTTCAAGTTAAGTAAGTGTTAGATATGAATTAGTTTGCAGGTACAGTCCCATTATTGAAAATCGCATTAGGGTTCGACATGAAAACTATGCATTTTTACATAGTCCAAACAGGTTTATTTTTAGGACAACTTGTTTTGGCATTTAGGGGGTCACGAAACACCATTTGGCACCCATGAAAAACTTGTCCTGGGATGCAAGATAGGTCAAATAAGTTCCCTGACTAATTCTGTTTCTGTGTAAATAAATACTAGAGGACTTTGAAAACGCATCACGATATTTTTGTACAACCCAGATTTGGAATGAATCAGTAGTTAATGTGACTGCATGATCATCGCGACGCTGCTGATGACGTCACATGGGTACATACAGCATCCAGCAAATTTCTGCACTGTCAATTGAAGCTTTTTGATTATTTTTAAGTTTAAACTGTGGCGTGTATGGTACCATATCACTAAAATAGTTTATAGACATTTTCTAATTAAACGTAATTGATAACTTCAATATTTTAAAATAAACGTCAAATTTGAACATCAATTTACAGCTCCTTTTTAGAAACATCTCCGTAAGTTACATTTATGCACGCTTTCATTACTGATATTGACTACATACACTGACAATCATGTGGGAAAAACGTTTTGATGTACATCATGGCAGGAGATATGCTGCCACGTGATCGAGAACGCCATAAAAATTACGTTAACGCCACTTGCACAATACAAAAGGCACGTGATACAAGCGTTTTTTATTCATAATCTGTCATTTTGTATACCCTTAGTCTTTTCCAACAAAACCGAACGTAAACAAATCGAAACTTTGAAAGGCCCAAGATGTTGAATTTTATTACTAGACTATAGTAATCAGGGTGGGTGGGGTATGTCTGTATCTTTAAAGGGGTTTAAATTTGAGCATACCGAACTGTGAATTCATTTAGAATCGTTCAATGATGAATGTGCAATCGTGAAAGAAACCCAGGGCGCAAATCTGTTGAGTCAGGAATCAAAATTAACGCGTGTTCACTTAAACCTGAATTGGTGTCCTTCAAAATCGACTATCCCTGTCTTAAAACGGATCATTTTTCAATACCTTAAAGTAAATTAACAACCATGATTTTTCTAGGACACTACAAGCTGGCCAGGCTATGATATGCAATAACAATTATCTCGCTGACATTCTCTGGGTTTGTGAAATGAAGGATTTAACCTAGGTGTAGCGTTTTCAAAGTCCTTAAGTATAATATGAAAAGGCTTGTTTAATAGGAACTGCTGTTTTGGTAGACGTTCTTCCTGGTGATATAAGTGCACCCAATACGGAGACATGATCAGTTATGCGTATGCACGGACGCATGCGTATGCATATTTACCGACAGATATATGCGGACTGATCATCATACAATAGTATATAATGAACCAAATGGAATATCCCCTTCATATTTAAATCAAAAAGAGAGCAGCAAATTTAAACGATGCTCAACTTTGGAAATCCAAGGCTACTAGTTGCGTTACGTCATATTAAGTGTAGATATTCGGTAAGAATCAGTAAACTCTGTATGTGCGGATCGCTCTATGGCATTTTTGTATTTCTACGAGAATTTACCTCCCATATGCTGTATATTCCAATCACATTCTGCACTAAGCAAATACAGGAAAGCTGCTTTGAAATTCGTTTTCAGGTGTTCAGTGTTTTTACTTAACTGGCGCTAGGTTACGTAACTAACGGTTAAGTTATGTTAGTCTTCCACCGTATCTTGTAGTCAAAAAAGTCAAAACGATAATCTTAGATGCTCATGAGAGTTTCCAAAGCACACACCATATCTGTTACTTCTAATATTTAATACTTGGCGTTATTATATGGGATGGTTGACATCGCCAAGTATTGTCATTTATGAAAACGAGTCAAATACTGAAGATTTCCCGCTTAGGTGTCGGTATCTTTAAAGCGTCATAACTTTCAGCGTATAAATAGTAGGAATCAACCGTTTATATATTTGCAAAGCAAAGACATTTTGAGGTTTGATTATGAAAAAATATTTAATAGAATACTGAATATCCAGCTAGGAAATTAATGTGAAAAAGTATATTTAAACGATTTTGGAGGGTTGAACTACATATCGTAACGTCATTATCGTCAAGATGACCTCAATGATTTTCTTAGATTGCAAATCTCCTTAAAATTGATTTATCTTTCAAAAAAAATAACACTTTGGGTTCATTAAAATGAAAACGTGTCGATTTTATCTTTTATACGGCTATTTGGCAACTTTCTGACATGCATGGTATAGAGTTATCTGCCCACTTTACACTATGACGCTACACTTTTTCGAAGTGTCAACAGGCGGATATTGAAAGTAGTGTTGATAAGCTTTTATTTGAGACCATTTTTATCCTTTCTAATGATGGGTGTATTTTCTCCTTATTTCGGCCTTTTTGAATTTCATACACCAGACTAAGTTCTGGAAGAGGGCCTTATGAGGAACATTTGTATGAAATTATTTTTAATTTTGGCCAACAGTTCAAGAGTAGATGTCGTTTGAAGATTTTTTTTCTATCTTAACTCTGCTGGCCACACTTTTTTCAAAAGAGCGTAACCGTTTGATCATTTATGTCCCCACAACCGAAGGGAGGGGGAGTTTGTTTCGCTTTTTTTTTGGTGGGGGGGCATATTGTTTTTGGTGTGGATCCCGTCGGCGTCTGTGAAACGGTAGCTTCGTTTCCGTGCGTTATCTTCTGAATCAGTGGATAAATTTTGATCAAACTTGCTTAGATAGGTTGTTGGGAGAGCGGAAAGAGTTTAATAGATTTCGGTGACCTTGACCTTATTTTCAAGGTCACACCGGCACTTTGAAATATCCAAAATATGGTTTCAATCCGTTATCTTCTAAACCAGCTGGTGGAGTTTCACCAAACTTGCATAGATACATTGTTGGGAGAGGGCAAGAGTTGATTAGATTTGGTGACATTGACCTAATTTTCAAGGTCACCATCCTATAGAGACTGTATAAATCAGCCATTTCCGCACACTATCTTCCGAACCAGTGGTTGAATTTTAACCAAATTTGCATAGATATATTTTTAGGAGGGGTTTAAATTGATAAGATTTTAGTGACCTTGATCTTATTTTCAAGTTCAACCAGTACTTTGAAATGTAAAATTTAGACCAAAATAGGGTTTCCACGTGCTATCTCATGAAGGGAACAATAAATACTGGCCAATCTCTATATATTGTATTCTTGTGAAACAATGAAGTCGATTCGATTTTGGTGACCTTTACATAATTTTCAAGGTCACCATCCTATAAAGACTGTTAAACTCAGACTTTTTGGCACACTATCTTCTGAACAAGTGGGTGGATTTTAAACAAACTTGTATAGATTATTTGTTGGGAAAGTGAGAAAAGATGGTTAGATTTTCGTGACTTTGACCTTATTTTCAAGGTCACATCAACATTTTGAAATGTCAAATTTTGACCAAAATAGACTCTCTGTATGATGCCTCTTGAATTGACAATGGATTCTAGCTAAACTTCATGTATTGTATCATTGTGACAAAATGAAGAGTTGATAAGATTTTGGTGACATCGACCTAATTTTCAAGGTCAACTTATTTTCAAGGTCACCATTCCTTATTTTTTTTTTTGTAAAAATCAGCCTTTTCTGAGCTCTGTCTTCTGAACCTATGGGTGGATTTCCATCCAAATTGCATAAATACATTGTTTGGAGACTGAAAAGGGCTAATTAGATTTTGATGACATTGACATTATGATTAAAGTCACCACAGCACATGGTAATTTCAAATTTTGACAAAAATTGTGTTTTTGCATGCTCTTCCTAAAAATTACTGATGGATTTCAGCCATTCTTTATTGTCGAGATCACCTATATGAAATTAGTTTAAATTGTGGCCAGCAGTTCAGAAAATGTCGTTATAAAAATCTTATTTTAACACAGGTTTAGATAAACAAAAATTTCCAGCGTAAAATGTTAAATTTTTCTTACCCATGAACTTTAGCATATGCTTTGGGTGCTAAAAAAACCCGTCTCATTGAGACGGTTCTTTTGAGTACCCACAACATATGTTTTGGTTGAAAAATATGAAAATTATTTTTCTGTTACACAATCCTAACTAAAGGCCTGTATAATAATTTGCTCTGGTCGCCATTTTGATCTGGGTAGCGGAACGTGTTTCCGTAATAGTTGGAAGAGAGCTTTATGAGGAACATTGGGTGAAACTATTTTGAATTTGGACCAGCAGTTAAGGAGATTTCTTTTAAAGATATTTTCTACTTTTTGCTCTGGTTTCCATTTTGATAGCTCACTTGAGCCATAGGCTCAAGGCCACCTATTGTGATCATAGGATGTCTGTCCTCGGTCCGTCCGTCGCATGTCAACAGTTTGCTTTCAGACAACATCTCCCCCTAAACCACTAGAATTTCGCAAAAAAAGGAAAGATACCTCGATGGTCCCTTTTCAAGTTGTTCAAAGACGTCCTTTTGATGCAGAATGGTGGTTGCAAAAGGAAAAACTTTGAAAAGGTTCTTGTCAAAAACTTCTGAGCCAATTTGAAACAATGACTCAAATAGTATTTGTGTAATGTTCTACCAAGATTTCAAATTGTAATTATCCATTGAAAAAATCATTGCCATCAGGGTGTAAGGGCGGGGGCAGAGCAGGGATAATGAACACTTGAAATCGTCTTTGGACCAATTTTAGTATACCTTTTTCACAAAGTGTCCCTGGGCAACCTACCAGATTGATCAAATATTGATTTATTGAAAAACATGGCTGCCAGGGGTGTGTCAATTTTTTTCATTTATGTATATATAATGAACACTTGGAATCGTCTTTGTAAAAAACTACTGGACCGATTTCAATATATCTTTTTGGGCAACCTACCAGATCGATCAAATATTGATTTGTTTAAAAACATGGTCGCCAGGGGTGTTGCCATTTTTCCTGTATATAGAGAAAACGTAACAATCTTCTTGTAAAACAACTAATGAGCTGATTTGAAAATAATTAGGCACTCATTGCCTTGGATATTCCTATACTAAGACTGATAAATTATCTTAATCCGCTGAAAAACATGGCCGCCAAGGGCCTGGGATTTTTTTCCTCCGTGCTCAAGCAGTCCATTAGATAAGAGTGACACTGAAAATTAATTGTCTAATTTCTGATCCAAAACATATGTTGTTGGGGCTGAAAAGAACAGTCTCAATAAGACGGTTCTTTTCAGCACCCACAGCAAATTTTTAAACTGATGGATAAGAAATTATTCGCAATTTTACCACGGGGGTTATACCAATTTCGCTATTTTTACTGCGTAAAGCTGCTATCGACCGAGGAGTACGGCTCGCGACCGGTCGGTACGGCTGTCGGTATAGGGGGGTCAGGAGTTGAACGCTTCTGGAGGGGTCATAGCGTATGTTTTATCGTCTACACACGCTATAGAATTTTTTCAAGAGGACATGTGTCATTTGTCTGATTAGTTATTTAGAGTTTGTGACATAGAAAAACACTATAAATTACAGGTTCTCTTGAAAAATCCAGTTTTCATAGATTATCATTAATTTAACGTATTAAGAATGGTGCAAAAACAACGAAACGCCCTATATATGTTATTTGTCTTTTGAGCTTCTTCAGTCAAGTGCGAATGGCATATTTTTTGCACTATGGAAGATTTAACGGACCCTAGAAAAATGCCATGATACGGCTGTCAACTACCAGTGATACGGCTGTCGAGGATTTCATGTTCTGGATGATACGGCTGTCGACGAGATATGAAAAATATCTATCATGCACTGGGCTTAAAATACACGATTTATTCTATGGCTATAACTGAAATTTGTTTTTTTCAGGCAGTTTCCACTAGCAGCAATGAACAAAATTGTAGGTTTTATGCGGATTGGTATCTAAAAGGCGCAACATTCGCAAAAAAATACTACATTCCATCTCTCCCATATTTTCAAATCCACACAGCAGGTCAGTGAAGCAAACTCATAGGTTAAGATAGACTTTGAGCGTAAAATTGTAAACATTTTCCAATCCATCAGTTTTTACAAACGTTTTGGTGCTCAAAAGAAGCGTCTCAATGAGACGGTTATTTTGAGTACCAACAGCATATGAGCCGTGACATGTGATTTCCAACAATGTGGCATTTTGACAAGTGTAGACTCAGACAATCCTGTGCAGCCTCATTTTAAGCTTAGAAATTCTAAATGATGTTCGGTCTGAAGCTTAACAGTAATAGAATACTCAAGTGACTAGCAAAGGCTCTGATCAGTCTGCACATATGCACAGGCGGGGCTTATCCTTTGCTGGTCGCACAAACCACATTGCTGGAAATCCCATGCCTCAGCTCAATTATGTTTTGGTTGAGAAATTAGAAAAAATGTTTTGGTTACCCTCTATAAACTTAAAACCTGGCCCAAAATTACAATGACTCCTTATTGTTAAGGAAGACTTAAGTTAAGTATTGATATTTCAACATGCTATATATTAAATGCTAAATAAATTGACAGGATCGGTGCATTACTTGTGGTCAAAGATATCTTTGTGAGCTACAGAAAAAATGAAACTATTTTGTTTTTACTCAGTTTGAAACGTTAGTTTTGTCATTCTAAAAAATCAATACTTGATAAAACTGCAAAATCTATGTTAAAGAAATAGGATTGCAAATAAGTCTAGAAACTATTGAAGAATGATGTTGGAAAAACATTGCACTTCAAGTTTAAATCCAAAAACGAAAGAAAAAAATATTAAGGCTAGGTGAGCCATTTCGAAAAATTAACGTTGGCGTAAAGCATTTTTGAGGGGGCGGGATGAGCACAGAACTTCAAGCCTTTGTGGAGTGAGCACATTTCTCAAAAAATTATCTCCTGCACAATACGCTTATTTTAAAAAAACGAGCATCCATTTACAAACTGTAAGGTTAAAATAATTGCATACGCGGATCCAGATTGTTGCTTCAAGGGGAAGGGACCAGGCGTTTCGCTGGCGGATGGAAGAATGCTGGTTGGACAGCTTTTTGAATTGTCGTGGTGGGGGGGGGGGGGGGAGGGAGGGGGTCAATATCTGTATTCCTAAGCAAACCTACATCCCTGTGATCTGCCAATGTGTGTGTGTTTGTCTGTGTATGCAGGGTGTCCGGAACCCCATTCCCCTCCTCTTGATCCGTATATATTGGACAAATGTGATTTGTTTGTGCTACTATGTCACATGCTAGGGATGTCGTCTATAAGAGTGAAATTCTCCGGGTTGCTGTACATTTATGCGCGCTTCCAGAGGGGGAGGGGTGCGGACCCATGGGAAATCACAATACTATAGGGTTCCTTAGCAATACTGGTTCGGAGCCCACTAAAACTCGCAAAGCTACAAAGTCAGCATTTTATGTTGGGCCACAATCGGCCGGCCAGCGAAACGCCATTTCAATGGCAAAACCGCTGTAGGGCCGATCATAGCCCGCTCTCCAGACAAACGTTTCTGGATTCGCGCATGACATTTTAAGAGAAATTTCTTTTGCAGTATAACGGAACTTTTGATATACCCACCTACAAGTATCAGCTTTTACCAAAAAATGGCCTACGTAAAGCTTATACAAATTGTTATTTTCTTGAGCAAGGGCAAGATTGGTTTATGACAGACAGACATACATTCATCAATGCAGACAGGCTAGCCAGGACCTCTTAGAACCTGAACTACACCGATGGTCCAAAATCCCAACCACTTTCTTTCTTTGTTTTCGACCATTCGGAACGTTTTGACATTGGAACGAATTGGGCAAAATGGTTTGTGATAGACAGAAACACAGACAGACAGGCAGGGGCATGGTTAAGTGATTTAACCAGCTAAGCTGCTCTCCTAGCTACCCCGGTGGTCTCAATTGTAAGACTCCTTCCGCTGTTTACTCTGGTAGGGATATAGGTATACCGGCTCACTGTCCGTCTGTTCATCTGTCTGTCCGCTGTAATCTAGAACCTGATATAACTAAAAAAAACTATTCAAACTTGCTTCATGAAACTTGGTATGTGATTAAGTGGCAATATGCTAATTATGAACGTTATTTTTTCGCCGTTACAAGAACATTGCATTTACTATGGTAACAGAAATAGTCAAATTGTTGCAAAAACAAAGTTATCCCAGATAAAAGCTAGCTTGATGAAACTTGGTATGTGAACAGGTGCTGGCTAGCACGTCATTTTTGACGTCACATAAAATTGATTGTGGTGTGGTTGCTATGGTAGCAAAAATTGCCAAAATGGTGTATCGGTAGGTGGTGGCTCACGCGTTGGTGACAACACCTGCGCTTGTTTTTTTTTTTGTTGTTTTTTTGTTGTTTTTTTAAACCAACTCGGGCCAGTAAAGTAAATCAGAGGTCTAGGCTGATTTCAAAAGAAAAGTAGATGTCAAAAAATCAAGATTAGCCTTTATTCACATTCATATTCATAGTGTTTTGACTAGAGGCGTCCCTATAAGCAGTCACAAATATGGCAATACCACACGCGTCACACTTCCAGTTACATGAAAACGAGCCAAACTTCGATAGTATCCCAGCCACTGGGCGTAGACAACCATATCCTTGTAAATTAGGACTGATTAGATTGATTTGCGTTAAAATAATTCTCATTCCAAGACCATTGTTCATGTGCATGTTAAAGTACAGTTTGTTATCCTTCTTCTTATTATAAAGCTTGACTGATTTGACATCTTCCCGTAAATTGTGTTTATTGCTAAGATAATAGGCTAGGCTTGAAACTGTATAGTTTACGTCTAATTATATTTCGGTTCTGTTCTGTTCTGTGTCTCTTCAGGTTAAAGCACTAGTTGTGCACATCCCTGGATTTTCGGTGATTTACTTGGCTACTATGTTGGTCAACCAAATGTAGGAATACTGGCCAACATGAAACAAATCAAGGGTGCAAAATTACATTGAGAAAGAGCTAAAAATGTAATAGAAACATTTAAACTTATCAAAATAGATCTACTTCAATGGTGTTCGAAGCTGTCTTAGTGAAGAAACTTTGTTCTGATGTCACTGTGATGAAAATATTCCAATAGCGAATTAAGAATATCTCCATGGCACGAGAAAATGTTAGTTTCACAAGGTATTATTATAAAGAACTTATCGGGGGAGGGGGGAGGGGGGGCGAATTGACGTGTACAACAAAAAGCACGGGCGTACAACTCGGGCAGCGTGGGACAGGATGCTCTACCAGGATCCTTGCATCTGCTGGTTCAAATTGTAGTAATACCACCAAAAATCCTAAAATGACCCGAAAAGAAGAAGCCCAATTTTTACTCCCCCCCCCCCCCCCCCCCCCCCCACACACACACATTCCTGCGTAGGCGCAATACACAAAGGATCGGTACTTGAAAAATGCTTCCTATCAGAGGTAATCACCCCCATCACCCTAAACACAAAATCTGTCCCCTTATCCCCCCACAAAAATATATCAGACCCCCTACGCCCTACCCCCCCCCCCTCTGCGTGCTTTACCATAGCATAGACTCGTCTGATCAATGGCGGGTCCAGGGGGATTCAGGGAGTTCGCTTTGAACTAAAATTATTTCATTTTTATGAAGAATTTTCAGAATAAACCATCGGGTAAAGCTAACAAATCCCACCCCTCTATGAAAATTTGAACCCCTATCAAGAAATCCAGGATCCGCACTTGTTGATCTTCCTAGCAGGCACACATCGCTGACTCAACATAGAATCAACATTGATTCAACCCCATACATTGAATCAATGTTGAGTCAAGGTTATGTGCCTGCTTGGTGATCACCGGTATATACTCAGAAAGTCAACAGGAAATGGGATAACCGCGAGAATATTACGGTTTATAGAGGCTTTGTAGCATACATCAGGCACAAACCAAGAAAAGGGTCATTCAGCGTCTCTATTGTCGCATGTTCAGCCCGAACAGGCAGGTTTAGATAAACAATTTTTGGAGAGTAAAATATTATCTACCTGTTTAAACATACGTTGGTGCTCTAAATAACTGTCTCATTGAGACGGTTCTTTTGAGTACCCACAACAAATTTTTCGATCGAGAAATAAGAAAAATAATTTTATGCTACGCAGTCTTGGCAAAATGTCTGAACACTGGTCACATTGGCAGAAGTTTCTGTTTATTTGTTTGATTTGATTCAACACTTTTTCAGTTATGTCTGTACGGGTCTTCTTTGGTTGAACCACTACTAATTAAGGATTAATGTGACTTGCTCAAGGACACAACGCCAGTGAGGCTCAGACCCGCAGCCCTTTAGTCTCTAGACATGCACATTACCACTGAGCCATTGCGCTCCCAGCAATTTCGGATGAGAATGTGCAAATGCACACACGTCTAAACATTTGCTGTACTTATATGCAAAAACTGCCGTTTTCCGCTTTGCATTTAACATGCAGAAGTAAGTGAGCATTGTCAGAAAATACCACAATCACACAATGCAGACTAACCCACAGCTACACGAGGAAGAGCCGCAGAACACAGTCACGTGACATAGGGAAGACAATTAAACCAAAGCATTCATCTCTCTCTTCCTCTTCAATATAATTGCAAAACTAGAAAACACATGACTGATTATGCATATTAATAGTTCCTTACAAGCTATAGTCCAATATGTTAATCCCAACGGCTCATACCAGTCACAGTGGCGGCTCAGATTGGTACAGCGTTGGACTGGGGATCGAATGGTAGATAGTTCGAGAGTCGTCAGAGACAGTGAGCTATTTCCTTGAGCCAGACACTATAACCGCTGTTTAGTGCTAGTTCAACCCAGGAAGACTGGAAATGGTCCAAGTATGACTAAAAACCGTTGACAGGGTCCTAAAACATGACCACAAACTAAATGACGTAGAAAGTTGGATTTTTCAGTGTTAAACTGTTAATTTTTCAGCAACGAAACGTTTTTACATTCTCGTTATATCGTCGACATCCGTATCCAGTAAACGGCGACAACCGTACCCAGCAAATTTACTGTTGGTCGACAGCAGTATCACAAAAAATATAAAAATACCACAGAGGCATATAACAACATGCACATTCACAGATAAAAGGTAATCATGTAAGTTTATGATATATCTGCATCATATCGCCTCGATTTGCAAATTTTCTTCGGAATACTGGTTTTATTTAGTTTTTGGTGAATATCCGTTGAAGTACGCCCAGCGTTAAAACAGGCTAATAGCCAGGCCTGCAAATCATTTAAAACAATAGCAAGCTATCCAAGAAACGGTTTAAACACCACAATGTAGGAACACACACTAAATTAGCACACTTACCGTCGAATTTGATGGTTTGCTTATCTGTCGACAGCCGTACCGACTGGTCGCTAGCCGTACTCCTCGGTCGATAGCAGCTTTACGCAGTATCGTCCCGGTTGCCAGCAAAAATAGCGAAATTGGTATTACCCCCGTGTTTACGTTCAAAATAATTATTTATCTCGGTCTATGGTGCTGGTCAATTTGTGTTACCACTAGACTAGTACAAATAAGGTTGAAAGTAGACTAGTACAAATAAGGATGAAACTAACGACTATCGACTAATGACTAAAAACCAAACTCACTGTGTATAATAATGTACACCGTGTAACTAATTGTATCGAAGCAGATAATGTTGCTTAACATAAAAAGCGAAAACGACCTCTATTGTATAGTGGCTAACAAACAGGACTCGTAGGCATGTTTTTACAGGTTTGAGCCTCATGACGGACAATATTTAGACCGCTTTATATCCACACCTATTTGGCTTTAAACGAACAGTTATTATTATAGGATAGTGTTTCTAAGGGCGCGTCCTCCATTCTCGTTTAGTTTGAGTGACTGTGTGATTGACCAGATGTTAATGACATGTCAATCCTATCGATGTTAGTTCGATCGACATTCGACTAAAGTGGATGGATAAGGCAACCTAAGTTTATCTCGAGACTTACTTTCATCCTTTGGGTGGGGTAATGTAAAACGTTTTGTTTTGTTACAGAACTAATACAGAATATGCTCTGAAGTCGTTCCAAAACCATTTCTCCATACCTGATATTGAAATTTTCACAGCACCACACATATTTCAGTCGAGATTTCAAGATAACATAGCAGTCTTCACATCTAGACTGGCCCAAGTCTCTAATGTCAATTTTTTTAGTAAAACTGATAATCTCTCTAAGATAGCAATCTATAAACTTTACTTGGAAGTAGAAATTCTCGGCTCGGACATCAGAGACTGGTGAGTTAGAGTTTTCATCAACCAACTCACAGGTCCATGCTGACAAGGTATTTATCACTTTTATTACCCTGACCTTTTTCAAGCGGTCAGTGTACTTTGGAACAACAATGTGTTATCTAATACCACCAGCAGAAATTTATGACTGCACAAATCTTCAAGCCTCTGTATCTTTCTTCAGTACCTGTCAGGGTAATTTTCATGCTTTTTTGGCGTCTGTTGATTTTCTCAAAACATCCCCTTTGTTTTTTTAATAAGTTCTTTCAAAAATAAAATAAAACAGTTTGGATCATGATCAGGCTCGATGATTTGTCGGGCTTGATCTGGGTTCAAACTGTTTAGACGGCTCTGATAGACAGAATGCACACAAAACCTCAAAATTCAAAAACGCAGCTGTTGTGCATAATTTTATACAAATATTACTTTATATATACCTGTTTTCGTCTGCTGAGTTTTGCTCAATTTTTTTTTTTAAATTATTCTTCCAAACTTAATACTATGTATCCCAAGGTCAAACAGTTTGTACCCTGATCAGGCTCGAATATGTAAAACCAAGGTTATAAGCAGACGACACTGGTAGATAGAGAGTTCAACCTTAAAACGCCAAGAAAAAAATGCATATGAAAATGTCGTCTGCTGAAGTCGTCTGCTGCAAATAATTGCCTAACATTACTGACGAATTAAGTATAGAAGCAAACAGGGTGACCCAGAACACACTGCTCCTATAGGAGCAGTCTGATCTGGGTCCACACTGTTTGTCAGCAGACGAGAAAAGCAGACGACTGTTGTTGCGATTGGCGCATTAAGGGTGATATTAAACGCACACGAAAACTGTAACTCTAAATTCAAAAAGATATGTCTCACGTTGTAGCTGTTGTGCATAATATTGTGCAAGCATTACTAGATATTATGTGTATGACCTACTTGATATATAATAAACTTTTCATGCTTTATTTGTCGCCCGCTGATTTTCTCAAAATATTTTTGGGGCCCCCCAGGGGTTTTGGGGATCTGGGGAGAATGGCTATTTATTTTCAGGGAGCTGGGGAGCACTGGTAATTATTTCAGGGGATCTAGGGAGCAAGCTCATAATTTTGGGGATGTAGGGAGCCCTGCCAAAAAGCAAAAAAAAAAAAATAAAGGAAAAGCCTCCATTTTGTTTGATTTTTTAAAAAATTCTTCTGCTTCTAGGGGGCTAGCCCCCCAGACCCCCCTTCTGAATGATGCTTTTTATTCCATTTCGAACTAACATGCTCATCTACATTTATCTCAGAGAAATTGTGCCAAAAAGGTTTGTTCTTCTTACAATTGTTGATTTTTAGGTCGGAAATAACATACTTAGGGGAAGCCCAGGTAGTACCATTTTGACAAAAAAAATTCTGGGGGGGGGGCATGCCCCCAACCCCCCCCCCCCCCCTAGCAACAGTGTAGCTACACATTAATACAGGGCTACCTACCCACATGCTATGTAATTATGTCTTGAGGCAATTAGTCCTTTTAATAGAATTTTTTGAAGATTACTTATAGGATATATACTTAAATAATGTTCAAGCATATAGTCGTTATTAGCAACTGTAAAAATAACTTTTTATGGTTAAAAATCACTAAATTTTACTAAAGTCTCAAAAATATCTAATTTAAGCTGTTGGAAAAAAATCAGCCCCTGCCCCCAAAAAGTTAACCAAATGGTCTGTCTCTAATTTTAAAAAATTCTAATTGAATGAGCATTCCTCCAAGTCTTTTCTACCAGGTACAGCAACAACATTTCAAGGATGACCTTATACTTTGAGCCATATATCATGCATTTCGTTGAAATAATTATATGTCATGTATTCCATGGCTATTATATGTCATGTATTCCATGGTTAAGCCCTATCTTTACATGTATAAGGAAAAAATAAAGTAATTATTAATTCTTGCGCTATTATATAGCTTCAAAGTTTTTAAGTATGTGATTTTAATCCTACAGAAAGAAAATACATTTTAGGGAGAATTGGCTTATATTTTTGGGGATTTGGGGAGAAGCTGAACTATTTTTAGGGATTTGGGGAGCAAAGGCAAATAATTTTAGGGAGAAGACGAAATTATTTTCAGGGAGTTGGGGAGATCAATGTATTATTTTCAGGGATCTAGGGAGCACATACCCCCCCCCCTGGGGGCCTCATTTTTTTTTAAATTATTTCAAAAATAATGTCAGAATGTCAAACAGTTTAGATCCTGATCGGGCCCGACGATTTTGTCGGGCCTGATCTGGGTCCAAACCGTTTGCCACCGTTTACCCGCACCTGGTTGAATTTCTTCACTTTGACATTCACTGGGCAGAAATCACATTGCGTCAACACCGCGGTGACGGGTATCGCAATGCTTTGTTTTAATCTTTTAATCAGAAAAAAATATTCAAAGATCAGATGTGTGTGCTGATTTTTCCTCAAAATATGATGTTTTTACATCTTTGTTTAACAATTTAAGTCTATATTGAGCATTTTCTATTTTCTCATCGCAAACAATGCACAAGAACTCTTCCGTTGATGGGGTTAAATGTATTCTTGTGAAAGTTTTAACAGGTGTCACTGTCTTATCCATTTTTATATTGACACACCCCATCAACTGAAATTATATTTGAGCCCCCATCATGTAAAAATCTCTATAAGATATGCGGAAAACAAATTGTGCTATCGCACAGGCTGATCAATACCTTTGATTTGCACTACATACATACTAAAATGTCCATAGTAGTTGTTTTAAGCCGAAATATCAAGTATCTTGCCAGTTACCAGCATGGGTTTTCTTGTGACAAGGTGCTATCAACTTTATATGATCACAAACAAAAATCCATTCATTACATTAATTAACCCTTTGTATTCTGGAAACCCCGAATGAAAACTTTTGCAAACAGTGAATAATACTGCATTCTCGAGACTGCATTTTATCAGGGTCTACACTGTTTGTAAGGTAAAAGAATACAAGGTTTTTGAAAATTATAATCTGGCTCCCCTAAAACTGTACAATGGAGTATCCAAAGTTTATTGTATCAAACCAGACGGACTAATCCATTAGTATACAAAGGGTTGAAATTCAGTAAAGCAAATTACACCATTGACTCCGGGTCTGTAACTAATTGAGTTTCAATTAAAACAGAAAAGAAGAATCCTTCAGAATCATTGAATCCTATCAGTTTGTAAAATTTCTCTTTCTCAGCAAACTTAATACACACAGATCAAACTGACCACAAGGTAATAAATCTAATTATTCACAGGCCATTAGATGCTGATGCTGAGACACTTCCAGCAGTCTTTACTGTTAAACCATCAAACCAATTTATTGCAATTGATAACAGCTCAGGCTAACTCTCTAGTCCACTAAATTTTACTATCAGAGAGGATATAATTTTTAGAAGATGATTTTTTTCCATAGTTAAATATAATTATAAATGTAATTATATATATTTAGTGAACTGATGCCAGTCTAACTTCACATCATGCATTAAGTTATATATATGATAACACCTGTACCCATTTAAATGTAATATAGAAACTAGAGTGCGCAGTCGATGGGGCGCCATCGCAATTACCCAAGCAAAAGTTATTGACTCCCCCAGCACCCCGCAGTCCCACCCCGGGCATGACCTTGGCAACAGAATAAAAATTCTGTTCAATATGTTTTCTATCTTTTATTTGTGAGAACACACACAAAGTTTGGTATAAAAATCTTTGAAATTGGCATGTTAATGATATTTGACCTTTTGACCTCGCCCCAAGGTCACCAGTCTGACGCCAGGATGAAAATGTTACTTGCATTTTGTTTTGCTCGTCATCCCCGTCGATTTGATATGCTACATGACCATGTTTGAAAAAAATATTCGACCCCTGGCTACCCCAGTGCCCCAAAGTCCCACCCCTGGGGCATGACCCATGCGACAGAATAAAAATCCCGTCTGATATGTTTGTGAGAACAAACACAAAATTTGGTATAAAAATCTTTGAAATTGACATGGTAACCGAAATTTAATGATATTTGACCTTTGACCTCACACCAAGGTCACCAGTTTGACCCTAGGATAAAATTTTTACTTGCATTCTGTTCTGCTCGTCATCCCCGTTTATTTGATATACCACATGACCATGTTTGAAAAAAAGATTGACCCCCCTGAGCACCCCCAAATGCCCCGAAGTTCCACCCCTGGGGCATGACCAATAGAAACAGAATGAAAATCCCATCTGATATGTTTTGTATCTTTCATTTTTGAGAACACACACAAAGTTTGGTATAAAAATCTTTGAAATTGACATGGTAACCGAAATTTAATGATATTTGACCTTTGACCTCACACCAAGGTCACCAGTTTGACCCTAGGATAAAAATTTTACTTGCATTCTGTTCTGCTCGTCATCCCCGTTTATTTGATATACCACATGACCATGTTTGAAAAAAAGATTGACCCCCCTGAGCACCCCCAAACGCCCCGAAGTTCCACCCCTGGGGCATGACCAATAGAAACAGAATGAAAATCCCATCTGATATGTTTTGTATCTTTCATTTGTGAGAACACACACAAAGTTTGGTATAAAAATCTTTGAAATTGACTTTGTAATTGAAATTAAATGATATTTGACCTTTTGACCCCTCCCAAGGGCCCCAGGGGGCGGGGCCAAAAAAATGTTTGATTTTGCACGCCCCATTCATGTCAGTAACTCACACACCAAATGGTTGAATTTCGTCCAACAGTTTAGGAGGAGAAAGCATAACGGGCAGACGGACGGACGGACGGACAGATGGACAGAGGCGATTACAATATCCCCTTTTGCTTTTTAAAAAAAGCTTGGGGATAAAAACAAAACGGCGGACCACTAAATCACAATACGCTGCACCCCGTGATAAGGAACATGTTTCAGCCTATCGGAACCTTTAAATGAAGCTACATGTACCAAATAGACAGACGAGTATCCAGGTTTAAGATATGTCCCATTGGTTTGTTTCTATGAGTTTGTTCTCTTTGTAATGAAAGGAAGAACAACTCGGATAAATCGAAATAGGACAGAGGGGCAAACTAACTCATAGGACTTCTGTTTTAATTTAAAAAAAATGAGAAACTCAAGAAGGCCCTGTCCTTCCTGTTATAATTATTACAGCTCTACCAAATAGGCACAAAATAACGCATTCGGTCGTAATACCATGATCATAGAACGCATTTTTAGCGATAGAAAACGTCGGTTCGGGCAATCGGTAACGCAGCTTTATTTAAACAAAAAAGTATTCATGGATCACCAGTTAACTGGTGTGTTTACCAAGGTAGAAGAAGTCAGATATATAAGCGGAATTTAATTAAAAAAAACAACAATGGCCATTTGTACAAACTGAGGGGCCACAGCTTATATTTTCGCAAAAAGAATCACGTATTTCTTTCACCGAAGATCGTATTTGTCATAGCAAACAGCGAATACCCTGATCAAATGTCGCATCTGGGTCAGAACTGTTTGTCAAAATACGGATTTAGGAGACAATAGTTGATAAAGGGTTAAATATGTCTGCGAATAATTTGGTCGTTTTAATAAACACTTCCCTCACTCAAACCAATTAAGTGAGTGAAGAGCTATTCTTTCAGGTGTGTTCGAAATGTCATATGTGTTTACAGTTTGGTAAAAAACAATTGAGCATGACCAGGAAATGATACATTCATAGACCACATGCCAACCCTTGCCGCCGTGAGGTAAACACAGAACACTAACAGCTACACGACAACAGACTGCATTTTAATGAAATGTTTGGGGAAATCATTCCTGAGATAGGTGACCTCACGCCAAATGGTGTGTGTGTGTGTGTGTGTGTGTGTGTGTGTGTGTGTGTGTGTGTGTGTGTGTGTGTGGTGTGGTGTGTGTGTGTGTGTGTGTGTGTGTCTTCCCATCAACGGCTAAGGTCATATGGAGCCTGACATATAAAAAGAAAAGTATCAGTGTGCACTGGGTTTCCTTCGTTTAAACGTGACTTATCCAAAGGCATCTTCTTCAGCAAAAGTTTCGTCGTATCTAGGTGTGAAGGTGCAAGGAAGACTGCTGTGAGTTGGGCATGTCACTGTGGGCACTAGTACAGCCAGAGTCAAGGGCATGTTGGTGAGGTTCAGAGTTGCAGGAAATGCGAAAACGTGCTTCTCTGACCCTTTTCTATTGACTTTATAACAGCCTGGCAGTTATTGATCAGAGGGTGCCTGTCAGGGCTAGCGGGGGTTCCGCCCCATCCGAGAGCTTATTTGGAAGGTTTTGTCGCAGAAATCCTGCGATTAATTGAAATATTTATTTGTATATTTAATTTTCTAATTATTTCTGCAGATATAAATATATTTATATATGTATTTATGATATGAAAAGAGTCAATTATGATTTAAATAGAAAGTTAAGTCAATTAAGGTTTAAGCGACGTTAACGTCATGACATCATAACGTTAAGTAACGTTGACTTCAAGTTTAATTACGTTGGTAACCAGAGACAGTGGTGCAGATGCACAGAAAGTGTTTTAATTATTATCCTGGAAAAGAAACAGTCAAAGTGACAATATTCTTTTGAGGAATACTCAACAGGACTAGGAATACATTGTATAAACAGGCATTTATTTGAATTTTACTATTTGAATAACAACTTTTGATAAAAGATGTAGGTACTTGACAAATTATATTATATTTTTTCATGTGACAATATATTAAATGGCATCAAATGTATATGTGTTTATCCATGTTTCGCTACATTAAATTGGCGCCAGAACCCGGGAACCTTTAGAGACACAGAACATTATTCAAATTGGATGAACGACAATATATATATACATATGAAAGATGTCTACTTCCTTCTTAAAGGGTAATAGGACAAGATATAGAAACTTGCTGGAGAAAGAATTTGAAAAAGGAAAGCACCCGATTGAGGAAGATGCTGAACAGTATGAAAGTAAAGTGTTTTCAAAGAATTTGAAAAATTGTGTTAATAGACTTAATGATTTCATCGAAAAACTTGAGCAAACCAATGAGCGATTGTCAGTAGCTATTGAGGGATAGGAGGAAAAACAAGAAGTGGAACAGCTAATCAACGATGACTGGTCATACATTGCCTCTGTTATAGAATGCCGTGATGAGTTGGTGGATATTCAGGAATCACTTCAAGACCAGAATTTACCTTCAGCAAATTGGTCATCAATAACAGTGACGGAAGACAGGTTTAATCAAATGATACAGACAGCGCAAATGCAACAAGTTCTTATAGAACAACAGCAGTTCCAACAACAACTGCAATTAAATATGAACCAACCCAGTCGAAGACAAACCTCTGCAGGTAATTCAGTTAGACTTCCAAAATTGGAAATTCCGTCTTTTAATGGAGAAAATTTAAAATGGACAGAGTCTTGGGACTCTTTTAAGGCATCTATCCATGAAAACAGTACACTTTCTGATATTGAAAAGCTGAGTTATTTAATGAGTAAACTTACTGGAGAGGCCAAAAGCTCTGTGTCAGGTATCTTACTTTCCAATGAAAATTATGCTGTTACAGTGGAGCTATTAAAAGAAAGATATGGAGATACACAGGCTGTTGTGTCTTCACATTATACAGAGCTTATCAATTTAAAATCGGCTCTAAATACTCCAAAGGGACTACGTAGTTTATACAACCAAATAGAAAAACATCTGAGAAGTCTGAAAGCTCTTGAACAGGACATTAATCAAGATATTTTTATCTCAATGATCACATCTAAACTACCAAAAGATGTTTTATTTCAACTTGAGGTACAAAAGGGAGCTAGAGCCAAATGAACAGTCAATGAACTTCGGGAAAGGTTAAATGACTATGTTGCAGCAAGAGAGAGAGCTGAGCAAAATGCTTGTGCTGTAAAGACAGAAGAATCTGAAAACCTTCACAAGCCAAGGATACATGTAAGTTCTGCTGAAGCCCTAGTGGCAGGAGTCCAGGTTACAGATAATAAAAGGGAAAGAAAGAAGTTTCATCCCAGATGTAGATACTGTGAGGAGACCCACTGGAGTGATGAATGTACAAAATATAGAACAGTAGAAGCCAGAAAACAGAAAATAAAAGGAAGCTGCTATCTCTGTTTGAATCAAAGCCACCAGGCAGGAAGCTGTCATCAAAGGATAAAATGTGTTTACTGTGGTCAGGTGAAACATCATCACAGGAGTCTATGCCCGAAACAGTTTGGGCCAACACATAGAGAAAACTCAAGCTTTGCTGAAGAGATGCCAGTGCAGGATGAAGTAGTTTACACAGAAAATAGTCTAATTTCATCAGGTGAGATGGTCTTGATGCAAACTGCTTAAACAGATATTAAAAATCCAGAAAGTGACATCAAGCAGGAAACGCGTATTCTTCTTGACTCAGGTAGTCAGAGGACATACATAACAGAGTCCTTAGCCAAAAAGTTGAATTTAAAACTAGGAGACAGGGATGAATTTATGCTGGTAACTTTTGGTTCAGAAAAACCCAAAAGGACTGAAACCCGCAACACCAAGTTAGACATAGTTTTAAAAGATGGTAGGGTTATGAAAATCAATGCAAATGTAGTCCCACAAATAGACTTATAAAGTCTGATGAGATATGATTTTATTCATATAGATGTTTTTTATTTTTAATATTGATGTTTTTTTTTAAATTAATCCATCCTTCCTCTCAAATACTTTTTCTTCTTCTGCTATCTCATCAGACTTATGGACTCTACCACTGCTTATGTAAGAAATCTGTTTATGCCCCATTTGGTTAACAGTATAATAAATTGCTACTAATAGCAGGAATCCAACTATTGACCACAAGACAAGATTAATGACCCCAGTAAAAGTTTCCTCCCGAATTCAGAAAGGTGAATGATAAAATAATGATTGAGAGATTTCCAATTCACTTTAGGTTCTTAACATTTATTATGCTGAACCTGGATATACATGACAGTGTCCTTATTTGACAACAGTGTAGATTTAGATCAGTTTGTTTTCCATTGTACTTGTAAATTTCTGCTGATAAAAGTTATAATGTGAGTTAATTTGACAGAAAATCCAGAGGACTGTAGTACTTGGCATGGGTTTTTTGTTACTCAATTTTACTACGGGTAATTTTACAAGCTTTTTTGTCGTCTGCTGATATTTTTCAGAAAATACCATTAAAATTTCGAACATTCTCGATCAAGATCAGATGGGACATTTTGTATAACCTGATGTTTGCAAATGTTATCAACATGTGCCAAAATTTGCAAATACTAGAAAAGCGAGTTTAATGCTTCATGTTGCCAGTTGGAGGTTGTGCCAGCTCATGGCGAATTTCACTGCCTGCTGTAATACTGCTGACAACCTTTTCAAAGAGTTTAAACCGACAAAATTTTGGGCTTGATCTGAATCTGAATCGCTTGAAACTCGAATTTATGCTGATTTGATGATGATGATGATGATGATGATGATGATGATGATGATGATGATGATGATGATGATGATGATAAAAGTCATTTATTAAAATAACAGCAGAAGTGACAAAAACATCTGCAAAGTGTTCAACATAGATAGCTATACGGTCCAGTTTGAAGGATCTGGAGAACCTTATTAAATCTGCAAACATTAAACTTTAATTTAGACTTTTCATATTGATTGTAGGTAACACTTCTCAGATTGGTGAATTACTCCACATGTATGGGATTGTCCATTCCACACTAAGGGGTTTGGCATAAGTTATGTATTTTGTCCCTGAAGATTTTTTATTTAAGGCCCTGTCATGCTAAACGTTTTAGCCAACGTATAAAAATGTATCCAGTACGCTGTCATACGCTGAAATCGAATTAAAAAATCCGAGAAAGCCTCTCTTTGAACTTGTACAAAGCGTATGCTAAACGGCGAACATAAAACATGTGTCTAACTTATGAGTAACAGCTAGGTTCATAACTTATTCCTGACGTAACATAACTTGTACTTGTTCTTGCATATAGCAGCATATGCCCAGTGTTTCACTAGTGTTCTTCACTAAAGAGAAATTTGTGCACAACGATCGTCTAACTTATGCTGAATTGTACATATTGTAAAGTATGCATAACGTGCATGTAGCGCACATCTAACTTATGTCTAACGTGTAAGCATGTAATAAATTTAAGGACCCCTTCGCCGAATGAGATTATGTATAGAAACCTACTGTAGCGTGTTAAGAACGTATTTAAAACCTATCAATTAACTTATTCGGCGTACACCAACGTACTTGCTGAATTTCTCATACGTCCACATATGTTGGTGCTAGCGTACCTTAACATATACATAACTGTTGTGTACCTCTAACTTATGCCTAACGTATAAGCAATAAGTCGGCATACTCTGAATATTTTATATGCATGTGCAAAATTTTGGGATCTCTTCGCCATATGATAACGTATTTCAACGTACTGAAGCGTGTTTGTAACATGTTTAAAATTTATCTCTAACATATTCAGTGTACACCAACGTACTTGTTGAATTTCCCATACATCCCCATACGGTGGTGCTTACATGTATTATGATGGGAATTTTTGGTACTTTGGATTCTAAATAAATAATAAAATAATAAATATTTATTTATTTTATTCATTTATTTTTCTAAATCACTAATAAAATCAACTTTGAATTTTCAAGTGTAATACAGTCATGTTGGGTATCAAGTTAATTGTCGTTTTAAGCAGATGCTGAATTTGGAAATGATAGTTTGACTAGGAAATATTTAATTCAAAAATTGAAGATTTTAATTTGTTTTGCATTTTAGACCAGAATATGTCTCCTCAATTACTGAGTCGAACCCAAGCTTCTCGCAGGTGTTGACATCAATTAAGGTGATTATATTTTAGCGTCTTACATTAGTTATTATGATGGGAATTTTTGGTACTTTGGATTCTAAATAAATAATAAAATAATAAATATTTATTTATTTTATTCATTTATTTTTCTAAATCACTAATGAAATCAACTTTGAATTTTCAAGTGTAATACAGTCATGTTGGGTATCAAGTTAATTGTCGTTTTAAGCAGATGCTGAATTTGGAAATGATAGTTTGACTAGGAAATATTTAATTCAAAAATTGAAGATTTTAATTTGTTTTGCATTTTAGACCAGAATATGTCTCCTCAATTACTGAGTCGAACCCAAGCTTCTCGCAGGTGTTGACATCAATTAAGGTGATTATATTTTAGCGTCTTACATTTGACGAACAATAGCGCTGTTCACACATGATTCAGTTGTGCAAACATGCTCACGGGAGTTGAGATCACAACGTCTGTTAACCACGTCCGTTTGGCAGCGGCGCTATTGTCCGCCAAAGAGATTTACTTAATTAGATGTTAATCTAAACATTTTAGGACCGCCTTATGGCTCTGCCAAGGTGATTGGCGAATGCTGTAAATTTTAGAGTGTGGGCGTGTCTGGTTTTTTAGAATTTTAGTAATTTTGATTTATGAAAATCAGTTAGGATTTACCAACTAAACGGTTAAGACGTAAAAATTTAAGAAAGTTTGGATCTACCAACTCAGCGGTTAAGATATACTACTGTTTGGATTTACCAACCGAAAATTTATGACATTGAATCTGTTTTGGTAATTTACCAGTTTTGATTTAGGATTAGAAACTTGCGCTTGGAATGTTCCAGCATATACATATGGTTTAAACATACTGTTTGAATTATACGATAGTTAGAAGAACTTATTGTTATATTTGGATATACCAGTAACTAAATATTATTTGAACGGTTTTAGTACATTAAGTTTTGAGTAACGTTAATAGAAGAAGAAAAGTGGAACTTGATATCTGTCTCCAGTGTTGTTATTTATTTAAGTATATTGTGAGTCCGGATATACCGCTTACCATACCTCTCACAGCTCACCATTCGCTAAGTTCCCCAGAACATTCAAAGTTGACTGATTTCTCGCACCTTTAAAACTGGTGTTGAGTCCGGAGTAACAGCTTTTCAGCTTGTTACATCGAATCCCGATCTACAGAAAAGAACTATGGACGATTCCTGGAGACACAGCACTGGATATGACAGCAGATATCATGGCTGTCATAGTCACTTTAGACCATACTGGCGATCGCGGTTCCAGACAAGACCAGTGTATTTTGCTCGAGAGCCTTTTGAGGCACAACACGATGTGAGGAACTTTACACTGCCTGATCGGACGTCATTCAAGAAACTTAAGAGCAAAGCTACCCTAGCAAGAGACAGGATGAGAATGCAGAAGTTCCGTGAAGATAAGTATGCGTGTTCTGCGTTGCCGTTTTTCCAGCTTGAGGACTCGCAAATTAAGGAAGTTCTAAGTTTACAGTGTGACGCTCAGGCAAATTTCAAGTCTAAATTACAAAGTGCTGCCACGGTTATTAAAAAACTAAAGACAAGTTTGGACTTTTCGCGTACATCAAATAACCAACTACATGAGGAAAATGACCAAGCTGGCGAACTCGTTCAATATCTGATGCAGTCCCAGTTTGAGAATATGTCGAAACTGAAAAATGAACTGGAAACCGAGAAAAAGACAGTCCATAAGTTTGTCGCTCAGAACGTTGAGCGTCAACGTGAAATCGTAAGATTGAAAAAGAGCTCGCGAAATTAATTGATCTCCATAGCCAAGAAGTAAATATGAGAAGGACGCTAGAACACAAAGTTAAGCGTAAACATAGAGTGATATCATCAGAGAAGGAAAACGCAGTTCCGCGCATAAATGGAAATGTTCCAATAGTCGTTGGGACATAGATGTTGCTTTTTGGTTGGTAAGTGAACAATGCTTTTTGAAACTTGTCCTCTGAGCGCGCTTTGCAACGTTAAGGCCAATTTGAGCCTGTGATTTGGCACAGACTCATATCAGTCTTAAAGGCGCACCATATTTTTGTGATTTTTAAGAAATACACCAAGTGCACAAGTATACTTATGCACAGAGGACATTTTTCAAGTTGTTTTGTTCACATTAAGAAACAAAAACAAACCTTGGTTAAAGTTTATACTCGTTATTTTCTTTTTCATTGGTAATATTTTAAGGTTTTAGTAATGCTTTTTAGCTATTTCAATTTGATGTGTATAAACATGAATTTGCTTTCCGAACTAGATTTAGATTTTTGAAAAAATGTGTTCAAAAAAGAAATGCGAATACTGATTTATAATGCGTGAGAATATCATATTCTACACAGGTTCACAACTTAAATGTTGGTCGCAATGTATGTTGAACGGAGGAAATTTGGGTCAAACTATGTTAATATACAGTTTGATCACTATTTCCCTGTTTGGCATTATATTCGCGTGTATTCAACAGTAGCGAGTCTTAAATCAAGGCTTATTATAATTATAAGTGTTGATCGAGATATGCGCTGTGTGGGCATGATTTTGAACTAAAACACAGCTTTACATATATGTCACCTTTATTGGTTTAGAAGTTGATGAGTTACATGCTAATCTGAGTCTTTGTAAATTATTCCGATAGGTTTGTTGTAAGAGTTGATTCGATGTGGTATGAAGGTTGACAGCTGTACATGTACGTTTGACCCGACAATAGCAGTAGTTATTGAACCAATTATAATTATAGTTGGCCTGGGCGCTAGACTGCGCTCATGCGCATGCTGGTTTCAGATTGATTATAATTATTTTTGAGCTGCACAAGCCTATCGGGATCATCGCAACTTTATAAATGTTATTGAAAGAATGTTGCAGTAAGGTTTATGCAATTAGATGCCGCCCGATTTTGGTCTCATCATGCATATAAATGCGCTGTAAGTTGTGTAGGTTACGCTTGATCTGCAATCTAGACTGTGTATCTACACATGCTAGTGCCAGATTAATCGTATTTGACCTTATATTGCAATTTACATAGACAATGAGTTAGCTGATTCTTGACGTTTTTAGTAAGCTTAGGCTGACGAACGATGATCCATATAAGACAGGTTTATTATATTGTTACAGTGAAGAGTGATAGTAAACACAGGCTGATCAAACGTTGGTTGCTTCGGTGTACACTGTCATGAAAAATGAACAACTCAACTCAGTGCATCTGGTTCTGATCATTAATAACTGCCGTTCTTATTCATATTCTGACATCTAAAGTGACTGCTTAGCGAATAACGAATATCCCAGCCAGACGATGCGAAAGCGGAAAATGGTTGGAGTCTTTTCTATTTACCTTTCGTCGTTCGTTTTCATGAACAGTATGCACTGCTTGGCACTGTGTATGACAGGATGTTGATTTTTATTGTCCCACATGCAAAGAATATTTTTCGTGTAGAATGTGAAGGTGATACACCCAAGCCTCTTTACCTAAAACACAAGAAATGCTTCTGAAACAACCACAGTTGTTAGGTGGTTGTGACTGATTTACAACTTCCTAAACGTCATCGCTCATTTTGCGATACAACAGTGTCGATTTGATGGCTCAGCTTTGCATTTGAAAATACAATATAATTTTGCACTATATTTGTGACATTTACAATATTGATGTTTGCTATGGTATTGGGTAGTATGTCCAACTTATCCCCATGCGCATGCGCCCCTTGGTCCAAAGATAAGCCCAGCCCATTCCTTCTTCTTCTGTCTTTCTTCCATTCCTTCTAGCTACTTGTGCTACCCGATGCCAAGTAAATGCAATAGTAATGGTAAACAAACCACTTCTTTAAGATGATAGAAGTCTTTTGTGTATGGAAACAGTCCTAAACTTACGCCAACTTTGTTTGACATATGTAACATCTATAAATGAATTTCCAATTAAAAGCATTCAAATACAGCAGCAACATTGGTACGGTTCGAATATATATGTCGTCAGTTGCATATTTAATTTATCTGCGTCTTCAGGGAAGGTTAAAAATGCACACGTTACATACAATGGTAGACGTGAGTCTGTTGTTTGCTTAAGCTAACAGTACATTTGTTAAGTGCATGTTTAGTAGATATAAATGTATGTTTTTTGTAATTTGTTTAAGCACAATACTATTGTCAAGTTAGTGACGAGCTCAGCTTAGATATAATTGATTTTTTTTTGTTATCTGTGTTAGCACAATTATATTGTCAGGTTAGCGATGCGCTTAGCTTAGATTATAGTTTTTGTAATTTGTTAAGAACAAATATTGTCAAGTTAGCGACAAGCTTAGCTTAGATATATTTTTTTGTAATTTGTTTTGAACAAATATTGTCAAGTTAACGACAAGCTTAGCTTAGATATATATTTTTGTAATTTGTTTTAGTAAAATACTATTGTCAGGTTAGCGACACGTTTAGCTTAGATACAGCTTTTTTGTAATTCTCTATAGCACAATACTTTTGTTATTTTTGTCGCAAGCTTAGTTTATGTGTATCATGATATACTGTATGATATTTTCTATAGAATATGAGAATCTCACTGGTGTTGTGAGTTTTGAGTAGATTCTCGCCTGTAAGAATGAGCGAAAACTTTTTTGGTGCTAAAATGACGAGAATGTCAACATGCAACGTATAGGTACGTGTTCTATACAGTGGGGAATTACTTTGTTATTTTGTCTAGACATTTGCTCACTATCTGTGGTAAGATAGTTGGAGTTCGAACGCGGCTGTTGGTCTGTAGAGATAGGCAAAGCAACAATAGTGCAAAAAGACTTTGGAAGTCGAAACAGTAAAACATCAATTTATTTTAGTCGATGTTTTACTGCACATAATGTTGTATAGATTTTATCACTAGGCAACAGGCATTTGTTTAAAAAATAGATAGCTATGATTCAACATACATGGAATGGAAGGTTCTCCATGGTATGGGTTTTATACTGAAATGTGCACTACTAGGGTACCCTTATTTAATTTTGTACAGTCATGCTGATTGATTGCTGAATGCAATGATAGAGCAGATGTACAAGATTATATGTTGTATTAAAGGACGGTTGGTAATCAAAGTCCATTTAATATACTTTGTTGCCATAGAAATAGTTAATAATTATCGCAACCAAAGTATTACATGTTGTAAATAATTAAATATGCTGGTGAATTACGCCTGGCCATCGTACATTCATCATGCCTATTTTTTTGTTATGTTTATATGACAGGATAATTGTTTTGTCGAGAAGCTTTTTTTTATGCACAGACAATCAAAGTCAAAATCCTTATTAAGGTTATTGTTGTAAAGGATTTTTTTTTATCAAGCAACAACAAAATCCTTAATTTTTAGATGTTATATGTACATAAGTTGCATTATGTGTCAGGTAGCACTGATGATTTGTATGTACATTTTCTAGTATGTAATTTACCTTCCATTACTGTAAATCAAATAAAGAAATCAACTTTGGGGACCAAAGTTTTACAAGGTCAGGAGAGTTATTATGATGGGAATTTTTGGTACTTTGGATTCTAAATAAATAATAAAATAATAAATATTTATTTACTTTATTCATTTATTTTGCTAAATCACTAATGAAATCAACTTTGAATTTTCAAGTGTAATACAGTCATGTTGGGTATCAAGTTAATTGTCGTTTTAAGCAGATGCTGAATTTGGAAATGATAGTTTGACTAGGAAATATTTAATTCAAAAATTGAAGATTTTAATTTGTTTTGCATTTTAGACCAGAATATGTCTCCTCAATTACTGAGTCGAACCCAAGCTTCTCGCAGGTGTTGACATCAATTAAGGTGATTATATTTTAGCGTCTTACATTTGACGAACAATAGCGCTGTTCACACATGATTCAGTTGTGCAAACATGCTCACGGGAGTTGAGATCACAACGTCTGTTAACCACGTCCGTTTGGCGGCGGCGCTATTGTCCGCCAAAGAGATTTACTTAATTAGATGTTAATCTAAACATTTTAGGACCGCCTTATGGCTCTGCCAAGGTGATTGGCGAATGCTGTAAATTTTAGAGTATGGGCGTGTCTGGTTTTTTAGAATTTTAGTAATTTTGATTTATGAAAATCAGTTAGGATTTACCAACTAAACGGTTAAGACGTAAAAATTTAAGAAAGTTTGGATCTACCAACTCAGCGGTTAAGATATACTACTGTTTGGATTTACCAACCGAAAATTTATGACATTTAATCTGTTTTGGTAATTTACCAGTTTTGATTTAGGATTAGAAACTTGCGCTTGGAATGTTCCAGCATATACATATGGTTTAAACATACTGTTTGAATTATACGATAGTTAGAAGAACTTATTGTTATATTTGGATATACCAGTAACTAAATATTATTTGAACGGTTTTAGTACATTAAGTTTTGAGTAACGTTAATAGAAGAAGAAAAGTGGAACTTGATATCTGTCTCCAGTGTTATTATTTATTTAAGTATATTGTGAGTCCGGATATACCGCTTACCATACCTCTCACAGCTCACCATTCGCTAAGTTCCCCAGAACATTAAAAGTGACTGATTTCTCGCACCTTTAAACATGCCTTAACGTATGCATAACGTACCTGTTGCATATATCTAACTTATGTCTAACATATAGACGCAATACGTCCTCGTACGCTGAAAATTTCTATGGATGCACAAAGTTTTGATCCTCTTCGCCGTACGACAACGTATACCAACGTACTATATCGTGTTCGTAACATGTGTTTAATTTATCTCTAACTTATTCAGCGTACACCAACGTACTTGTTGAATTTCTCATACGTCTGCATACGTTGGTGCTCTACGCCGTAGTGTGGCAGGGCCTTTAATTAGCAAATAGTGCAGACCCTTGTGAAATACATTTGGCATATCATCTGCCTTTTTACTGTTTGCCAAATACCTGAAATAAAAAGGTTAATTAACAAGTCTGACTGGTTTATTTAGAACCCATCTCATCTGGATCTACACTGTCCAACAGTGATGATATGCTTTAATCTGCATTTCATTTTAGTTTCGGAGAAAATACGACAAATAATTCAAGTGAAATATCAAGACCTTTTCATTCTGCATACAGGTAAAAGCAGCAGCCAGAGACTGATATGCATCATTTTATTCCAATTTGGACCGGCTATGCCAAAAGGTACAAAAAGAACTAATCCATAATTCTTGCATCAATACATGTATATTGTAATGAAAGGGGTTAAACCTAAAAGTAGTGAAAAAGTTTGAAACACCATCTATTGCAAATGTTTGTGTCCCTTGACACGTTAGCTGAAGACGTGAAAAATTATGTGTATTTCACCAGCGCATTAGCGCTGGTGATATACGTTAGTAAACTTCCATTGGGCGCGTGTTCGATTCGGGCCTGTTCCATTAGCAAGTTGCAGAAATGGATCAGGTGTTAACTCCCCAACAGCAGTGTCTTTTACATTTCTTTCTCAGACTCCCGTCGACCAAGTTACTTCCAAAATTCCATCATTGCATGAGCGATGTTGATATACTTTGGATACTGGATTGCTTCTAAAAGCGAAAATGCCTATTAGAGACCTTACCACTGAGCAAGAATCCCGATCAAACATGGGCCCTCGGATATTCTAGACTAAATGTGACGAAATCTCTAGATGTAGATGGGTCAGTTTCAATATACCCCTAGGCATTATTAAACTGGTGCCCTGTTATCGTCTCAAATCGACAACAGGTATCCCCTATTCTATCATTGGCTGTGATTAGTTTATTGATTGACCAATGAGATGACCTGTTACATTTCAAGTTTAGCGTGGGTCACAAACTGTTGGACAGCTACGATATTTTGTTAATTTTAATCACTAAAGCAAAGCGAGTTTTGCGAACAAAACAAATACACACTGAGGTACTGGATTTCTGCCACAAATTTTGTTGATTTTATTGTATCTAAAGCTTTCCTTAATCGTCCGCTCGATCGTCCGCTCCGTTTTTAATCAGTTCAGAGTTACTTCCCTTAGACTACGCCTATCCCGTGATTCTCGTTGGCGGTCAGGATTTTGACCATCTAGATTAGCCTATACCTGACCCTAGATAGGTAGATCAAGAAGAGGAAACCAGACTAAGGCATTATGTGCATTGACTTTGATTGAGGAATACGGTTGAATGACCTAATACATACTGCTGGGGAGGGGGTTAACTCTACAATTATTCAGTGTGTTCATGAGCAGAGTCTTACTGGAATATGCATATTTCCTGTCTTTCATTTGCTTCCAATGGATCACCTATGTACAAATCGTTAACTAAAACAAAAAAATACTCAGAGCTTGAAGCCCATGAAACAATGAAAAGAGTGGTTTCAGCAAATGCAATAATAAAACGCTATAAAAGTTCTTCTTTAATAACTGTAAAACGCCATGCGATGGTTCTAAGTTTTTTTAAAAGCTAACCATGTGATGTAATACTACATAAGCCATTAGCTACCCATTAGCTACCCATTAGCTCCCCATTTGAGCACACAGCAAAGACTCTGATAAGACCGTGCTAATGCCAAAATAGCCTTTCCTAAAGGCCTATAACTATTCAAAATAGTGCTTTCGTTTTTATTTTAAAATAAACATAATATTCCTACTTATAGGCTGGTGCTTAGAGGTCTAGATAATAATCATACAACTCCACTGAAGTCAAATACATTAATAGACTAGCCAAGAACATAACCATTCGGCAAAGACCGTCAAAAATATCATTACACTTTTTTGCTTGTATTAATGACAACACTTTTATTATCAGACTAGTAGCTAGTGGAATGCCCAGACTGAGCCGAGTCTTGGCTTGGCATGGAAGTATTTTGCAGTATCATTTAAATCTGATGGAATTTAACCTCAGAACTACTTGTAACCAATTTTAACAGAAATCCCATAGTACTTCTGGTTCGGCTGTGATATGGCTTATCTGTGTGTCGCTGGGTATTTGCATGTTTTTGTCGTCTGCTGATATTTTCAAACACAGTTGTTGTTTTTTTAAATCAAAAATACCACCAGAGTGTCAAACAGTTATTATATTGGTGTGGATTGCCAAATGAGTATTTCTCATTCTCAAAGTTACTTCTGTTTTGCCAAAAGCGCTTTTACAATTTTATGACCCTATCTTTGTATCTTGTGGGAGGCCAGCAATAAATCACCTGATGCTAGTAAGAGAAGTTAATTGATCTACTAAGCACCATGATGAAGTTATGTAAATTAGTGAGCTGGAACATACTTGTGAATGCTTTGAAGTCAGTAGTAACCTGAATTCCTCCAACTAGCTTGGTAGAGTTCATAAGTCGTAGATGTTTGAGCCTATTAGAGACCTTACCACTGAGCAAGAATCCCAATCAAACATGGGCCCTCGGATATTCTAGACTAAATGTGACGAAATCTCTAGATGTAGATGGGTCAGTTTCAATATACCCCTAGGTATTATTAAACTGGTGCCCTGTTATCGTCTCTAATCGACAACAGGTATCCCCTATTCTATCATTGGCTGTGATTAGTTTATTGATTGACCAATGAGATGACCTGTTACATTTCAAGTTTAGCGTGGGTCACAAACTGTTGGACAGCTACGATATTTTGTTATGTATGTTCCAGCTCCCTAATTTACATAACTTCATCATGGTGCTTAGTAGATCAATTAACTTCTCTTACTAGCATCAGGTGATTTATTGCTGGCCTCCCACAAGATACAAAGATAGGGTCATAATTGTGCTCCCCTGGTTGCAGATTTATTCCTGTTTTGTTATGAAAGGGACTTTATGATGTCTCTTTCTGATGATAAGCAGGCTGATGTTATTGATGCGTTTAACACTACTTCCAGATATTTGGACGATATTTTAAATATTAATAATGTTTATTTTGAAAATATGGTTAGTCAAATATACCCTTCAGAGCTCCAACTTAATAAAGCCAATGCCTCTGATACCGAAGCCGCATTTTTAGACTTGCATTTGTCAATTTCTAATGGTATTGTTTCTACCAAAATTTATGATAAACGTGACGACTTTGATTTTGAAATTGTCAATTTCCCATTTTTAGATGGTGATGTTCCTCGTTCTACATCCTATGGAGTCTATATCTCTCAACTCATTCGTTTTGCTAGAGCATCTAGCTATGTTACTGACTTCAACACTCGCAATAAATTGTTGACTCAGAAACTTCTTAAACAGGGCTATCGGTATCATAAACTTCGCAAAACATTTTCAAAATTTTATAGACGATACTTTGATTTGATTTCTAAATTCCAAGTTGGACTTAAATCTCTCTTGCGCCAAGGACTTTCGGAACCTGATTTCTACGGTGACTTGGTGTATAAGTTGAAGAAGATTGTTGGCTCTAATAATTTTTCAGCGCAGTTCATTAAAATAATTTCCCATTATAAAAAGATTGGCTATAACATTAATGTATTGCAACAGACTGCATGCTTGGTAGTCAACCCAATCACAGTTGGCAACTTTGCTTTCCTCTTTAATTGCACGCCGGTGGGTCGGACTTCAGACTCTATGATGGTTCCGACTTAAAGACTTATCTATTGATGAGATCGTAGGGGCCTGATGCTTTGGCTGTTTGTCGGGCCCACCGGGGTTTACCTGTTGGATTTCTTTTGCTCCGTTATTCAGTTTAATTTACTGTTGAGTCCTCATCTTTGCTTTATCTCCTTGTTATATTTTGATTTATATGTTTTAGGAGATGATGCATTGATAAGTTAGGGTTCTTTCATGCAAACCAAATATCTATGTGTCTTGATCCACATCTGAATTAAGGGTGAGGTTGGCGCCGTTAAACCGGTTTAAGCCCTCCAGTAAAATATTTTACTGACCGTTCCAAGGCGGTACTTCTTTTGTGGATCTTTTATGTTTTTGTTCTGTCTTGTGTTTGCTGTGTTTTGTGCGCGTCTGTTTATATGTGCTTCGTGGTCACCTGCTGGGAAAGGGCTGACCTCTTGGCTCTCGTTTGTGGTGTCTTCTGTGAGTTTGTCACTTTCCCATTGGTATCCTGGGTCAGGTGTGGTACTTGATTGTATCGATTCCTGATCTTTGCAACCTTACTTACTTTCATAAATTAAAATTCTGGACTGGAATACGGCAAAAGATAAGATGTGGAGTGGTATTGGTTGGTATGGAATCATAGGAGGAATAACAACATCTACGACTGATATAAGTCTATCCCACAAATCGCAGAGTCGATTCAAAGAAGGCCAGTGAATCTAAAATCGCTTGACAACTGGAAATGCTTATGGAATGAATTTTCACTTGCAGATGACCTACCAAGTAAAGGAGAAATATCATCAATTGATCTGTTAATTGGAAATGACTACTATCTTGACATGATACTTCCTCAAAAAATTGAGATTCAACCAGGCCTATACATGCTTGGTTCCAAATTGGGCTGGATTCTATCAGGGCGAACAAGTGAAACTATTGAAAACACAACAGAGTCAAACATGCTAATAATGACACATGGAAAACAGATACACAAGGAAACAACATTTTTGACCTGTGTAGACACATCACTTCCCATGAAACCAAATTTAGAAGATTTTTGGAAGTTAGAAACTATAGGAATAAGTGATTCTCCAGATCAGTGTGATAATGATGTAGCACTAAAGAAGTTTAGTGAAACATTGAAGTATGACCAAGGAAGGTACTCTGTAACGTGGCCATGGAAGGAGGATTGTCCTGACTTACCAGAGAATAAGGCACTAGCACTGGGAAGATTAAGATCACTTGTGAGCCGAATGAAGAATGATCCTGTATTGATACAGAAATATGATGAAATCATAGAAGACCAGCTTAATAAAGGTGTTATTGAACAAGTAAGATATGATTCGAATGACTCAATCAAGCATTATATACCTCATCATTCTGTGATCAACCCATCAAAGGCAACCACAAAAGTTAGAGTGGTGTATGACGCATCAGCTAAGTGTAAATCAGAAAACAAGAGCCTAAATGAGTGCTCATACAGAGGGCCAATCTTATTAAAAAATTTAACAGGAATATTATTTCGTTTCCGCTTAAATAAGATTGCCATGGTTGCAGACATAGAAAAAACCTTTCTACAAATTGGACTTCAGGATTGTGCAAGAGATGTTACTAGGTTCTTTTGGTTGAAAGACAAAAACAAATTAGAAGTTGAAAATAACGTTCAAGTCTTTCGCTTCTGCCGTGTACCATTTGGAATCATACCAAGCCCATTTCTATTAGCTGCAACAATCGACCATCACTTGAAGACTTGCAACAGTGATATAGGACAAAAATTAAGAGAAAACATATATGTTGATAATGTTATCACAGGGACAAGTTCAGTTCAGGAGTCTATAAGTCTTTACAATGTTGGTAAAAAGCTGTTCAAAACAGCAGCAATGAATCTACGTGATTGGATGTCAAATAGTGAAGAGGTCTTGAATGAAATACCAGAGTGTGACAAAGCAAACAGGGAAGGCATCAAGGTTCTTGGATTAGCATGGTCAGTCAAAGAGGACTATCTATCATTGAGTAGCCAAAGAGGTGATGAACTAATTCTTTCAAAAAGAACCATCCTACAGCAAATAGCATCTGTTTATGATCCTCTTGGCCTATTCAGCCCAGTCACATTACGTGGAAAAATATTTCTTCAAGATCTATGGAGTCAGAAGATTTCCTGGGATAGACATTTGTCAGAACAAGACAAGAGACAGTGGTATATTATAAAGGAAGATTTAAAGGAATTATACCATTGTCAGTTTCCGAGGTATATAGGTTTGGATCAAAATGGAATGGTTGAAAGTAAGTAATGGTGCAAAGATCAGGAATCGATACAATCAAGTACCACAACCAGATATTGGTATTCTGTGATGCGTCGAAATACGCCTATGGAGCAGCAGTATACTTGCGTCAAGAAAATGAAGTCAGCTGTAGAGTCGATCTTATATTTTCAAAAGCAAGACTAGTACCAAACAAAAAGATATCAATCCCAAGACTTGAACTATTAGCTGCACTCATAGGTAAGAGATGCCTGAAATTTGTTGAAGAAGAGCTTAAACTAGATATATGTAAGAAAGATATATGGATATACTCTCAGTGTGTACTGAGTTGGATCAGTAGTACAAAACCACTGAAAAAGTTTGTAGAAAATAGAGTGAAGGAGATTAAAGAAGATAAAGACATAAACTTTCGTTATATTTCAACGACTGAAAATCCTGCCAATATGGCTAGCCGAGGAACATCAACCCTTGAGCTAAAAGAAAACAGATTATGGTGGCATGGACCAGAATGGACAACAAAGTCAAGATATGATTGGCCAATGTGGAAATGTGATTATTCTGAAGAAAAGAAAGATAAGATTCGAAAACAGACTGAAGAAGAATTCAGACAAGCTAAGGTGATGTTTGAAGCCAAGCTCATAGCTGGGGAGGCTCAACCAGTGGATAAACTGGTTGATGAGACACCATTTGATTTGGATCCACACAAATACTCATCATTGAAAAGAATGTGGCGTGTAACAGCATTGGTCTTAAGGTTTTTGGATAGATTGAGACGGAAAACTAGCTGGTATGGTCCTCTTGATGCTGCAGAGATATCACGTGCTGAGAAGATGTGGACAGCATACATACAGAAAACCAAATATAGTGATGTAATAGACTGTATTCAGAAGAAGAGATCTAATAATCTAGTTATTCAGCTAGGACTTTATTTAGACTCTGACAGACTTTTAAGGTGTCAGGGTAGACTTGAAAATGCTGAAGTGTGTGATGATGCCAGACACCCACTGCTATTACCAACACAACACAGATATACAGACTTGTTGATTCAAATGCATCATAAAGCCTCGTTGCATACCGGTTGTGCTCACACATTAAGTTTGATAAGACAAAAATACTGGATACCACAAGGACGATCATCGGTAAAGAAGGTTCTGAAGAGATGTACACTATGTCGACGTCATGAAGGAGGTCCATATAAAATGCAACTTATGCCTCCAATACCAACAGAGCGTGTGTCAGTTGCTGTCCCTTTTACCAACACAGGTGTTGACTACTTTGGACCTCTATACATAAAAGTTAAAAGAGATACACAAAAGGTATGGGTTTGTTTATACACATGTTTGACAACACGAGCAGTACACCTTGAATTGATGCAGGATATGTCAACTGAACAGTTTTTACTTGGATTTCGTAGATTCATAGCACAGCATGGAAAACCAAACAAAATCATTTCAGACAATGCTGCTGAATTCAAACTTGCTTCAGATACAATGGATAAGCTATGGAGAAAAATTTTAACAGACGATGATACAGTGCCCTATGCAGCTAATGAAAACATTAAGTGGACTTTTATAGTGGAGCTAGCACCTTGGATGGGTGGCTTTTATGAAAGACTTGTGGGTGTCGTTAAACGATCTCTCCGCAAAGCAATAGGTAAAGTGTGTCTGACCAATGAACAACTTCTGACATTTATAAAGGAAGCTGAAGCTGTGATCAATTCAAGACCACTTGTGTACGTTGATGAAGACATAAAGTCAAAGTTTAGACTAACTCCATCACATTTTCTGACATTAAATCCCAAAATTGGATTACCCATTTATACACAAGATGATAATGATGATGATGAATATACTCCGGAGATTTCCTCAGCTGACAGACTCTTAATTACATGGAAAAAGGGACTGAAACACCTAAACGCTTTCTGGAAAATCTGGAGAGATGACTACTTGTTGAGTTTAAGAGAACGATCACAAGTCAAACTGAAGGAATCAAGAATACTGTCTCCATACAGCGCTAAAATTGGAGATGTAATTCTTATCAGGGACAATCTGCCGAGGGGAAGTTGGAGAATGGGTCGCATTCATGAACTGATCAACAGCAAAGATGGACAAATAAGATCAGCCAAAGTTTTGCTTCCCTCAAATAAGATAATAGGAAGACCTCTAAATTTGCTGTACCCAATTGAATGTCCAGTGGAAGACACCAAAACAAGTTCTAATGATATAAACTCAGATAGACAGATATTGAAGGGAAATGGTGCAGAAGAAGTGCAAACAAATAAACCAAAGAGACAGGCAGCTAGTAAAGCTATGAAAAGAATTACCAAACAGTTGAGAAATACTTAACTTATTGGTTGCCGGAGTGTCGCAGAAATCCTGCGATTAATTGAAATATTTATTTGTATATTTAATTTTCTAATTATTTCTGCAGATATAAATATATTTATATATGTATTTATGATATGAAAATTAAAGTCAATTATGATTTAAATAGAAAGTTCAGTCAATTAAGGTTTAAGCGACGTTAACGTCATAACATCACAACGTTAAGTAACGTTGACTTCAAGTTTAATTACGTTGGTAACCAGAGACAGTGGTGCAGATGCACAGAAAGTGTTTTAATTATTATCCTGGAAAAGAAACAGTCAAAGTGACAATATTCTTTTGAGGAATACTCAACAGGACTAGGAATACAACGTATAAACAGGCATTTATTTGAATTTTACTATTTGAATAACAACTTTTGATAAAAGATGTACTTGACAAATTATATTATATTTTTTCATGTGACAATATATTAAATGGCATCAAATGTATATGTGTTTATCCATGTTTCGCTACAGGTATTAGCTTGATTTGGGGTTTCGGCTGAAGATGTTATTGCGGAGACGTTTGTGGGTTGAAGCTCAAAATACACTACCCTTTGGGTTTGGCCGAGTTAGTTGGTGGTATATATTTCCCTAGAGACTTCTGGTAGCTTGAATAGTTTTAACTGATGATCGATTCTGCATTGATAATTAATATATTTTAATGCGTGTGCCACAATGTCCATCTGTTCGCATGGTCAGATATAACCCAAAGCAATATCTGAAGGGCCACTTGTTCGAGACTCACTGGGGACACTGTGTTGTGTCCTTTCTGCTTAGAACTGGTTTAACCAAGAAAGTCGTGAAATGTCCCGATATGACTGAAAGATTGTTGACTGATACGTAAACCGTATGTACAGACAAAAGAGACATTTCGACATTATTTGAACACAGTCAGTCAGCCCAATAATGCCTAGCACCCATATAAAGGAATATGACAAACAGTGCAGATCCAATGTAGATACAAGGCTGATGCCGAATGAAATAATGTCTGATAAGGGTCTACACTGTTTGCTTAAATGATACAGCAATAAATAATGTCTGTAAAAAGGATAAATATCACTAAACACCCTATAATTACAAATCGACTCGCCAGTTTGAACGGATAGAATACTCCAGTGGGCAAAAATGGGTTAACCTATCTACACACACTGTTCCTGGAAATATCAATATTGAGTGCACACACTTTCGCATAAAACAGATAGCTGCTCTAATTGAGACAGCGGAGGGGAAAGGATGACCGTAGAAATTATTTCTTGAACGAATTTCTACCAAAACGGGGTCCCTGGAATCGCAGTCAAGCACATTGGCGACTGCATTAGCGGTCCAACAGTGTGTTGTGAAAAGCAGACGGGGGTCACTTTTGATACACACTGCTTACCATAAAAACAGGAAATCGTCCCAATATGGCTGAAAATTTGTTGACGTGGACGTAAGGCATCAAAACAACCGAAAAAATAAAAATAAAACTTGAGGAAAAAATATATATATAAAAAAAAATATGTTTGGCAGGATTCGAACCATCGACCACCAGTATATGAGTCAGTGGTACTAACCACTAGACCACAGAGTCTGTTGTAATGGAGTACTCTTAATTCGTTTTTTTCCTATTTTTAACGTGTTTCTAAAGACGAGTACAACTATCAATAACAGTGAATATACGTCACTGTAAACGCATGAATGATTTTCTAAGCGAGGTGGATCTAGTTTCCATTAATATTTGTTTCTATCAAAATTACAATTAAACATGGAAATTATTTAAGAAATACACTGGAACTATTGATACTGAGTTGTTGGATCTTATTTACACGAGCAGAAGCTGGAGATGTAGCAAATTTGTTTTGTTTTAAAACGCTGTTGAGTATAAGTCGAATCCGCCACATTTCCTTAGTCGTAAACTTTAGTTTTAGTCGTTAGTCAATCCTTATTTGTACTAGTCCACTAACGACTATCGACTAATGACTAAAAACCAAACTCACTGTGTGTAATAGTTTACACCCTGTAACTAAGTGTACCGAAGCGGACAGTTTATGTAAACATAAAAAGCGACAGCTACAGATAAACCAAAAGCTTTGAAGCGTGACTCTATTTACAATATTGATATGTTGTTTTTAGGCATTTATTTACATTTACTATAAAAGCTTTGACATGCACATATGTTCCAGTCGGACCGGCTCGTTTTATGTATTCTGCATCAATCATTTGAAATAGAAATACCCAAAGATCATTGGCCAGAGGTCGTGGTACATCTATACGAACTACAACCTCTATAGAATGTTGGATAGCAAACAGGACTCGTAGGCATGTGGTTACGGATTTGAGCCTCATGACGGACATTATATAGACCGCTTTATGTTCATACCGATAGGGTTTAAAACGCTCAGCTATCATTAAGGGATAGTGTTTCTAAGGGTGCGTCATCCATCCAATTTAATATGTTCTTAAAAGGGTATCCTTTGGAAGCAAAGACTGCACCAAAGAACTGAAACTATGGTGAGCCACTTTAACTACGCACCAATTATAAAATGTAAAATTATTCAAAAAAGAAAAAAGATATTTTTAATCTGAGACTACCAGCATAAAGCGCATCTATAGTTGCATTAGCCATTAAAATTTTATTGTGATCAGATCAGAAACAAAAGAGAAATGGATCTTGAAGGGCACTACCCTCAAAACACCATTTCACATTGCATTATTTCGACTGAAACTGAGATCACATTGCACTTTTTTCAGGGTCGAATTTCTGCTATGCCAGAGATAAGAACCTATTTATTCTTGGCAATATCTAAGACTGGAATGTGTTTGTTAACTTTATAAAAAAAGATAACGTTTTACTAGTTTGGTTCCCAGCTGGCCAAGGATTGAAAAAAGTTGATTTTAGTACTTTTTTAAGTTATATAAAATTTCGTATGATTCTTAGTAAACCAGTTATCAAAACACTTCTTTTATAATTTCATTTAAACAACCATGTGTCCGCCATTTATTTTCGTGAAAAAAATAATGGATTTATTGGCGTCACGGTGTTGACGTTAGTGATGATGTCACTACTACCAAGGCTATAAGACGTGTCAATGAAAAGATGTTTTAGTGTATTGATACTTCCATGTCAACAATTGACCAATAACACGACAATTTACGAAGGAAAATCTGTTTTATTATTGTAACTGACGTTAATATGACGTCAAAACGAGCATTTCTTCAAACAGTAACAGTGTTACTGATTTCAACGAAAGAAAAAAGGGGGTTTACTTGAATAAAATAATTGTTTTTGGTGTTTTTCTGTCACAACGATCACCATGGATAATGCCTAGCGCAAAACGCAAATAGAATATATAGAAGTTCAGATTGCACGTGCAGTCGTGCACTTTTGTCAAAATTGCCTTTGGCGTAGCAGAATGATTCACATGAGTGGTTCCGATATTTTTTCGATGTCATCAAACAGATAAAATGTCAATAAGTAAATTAACATTATAGAATGTTCGATTCCAGCATTTTTGTGAAAAAAATGTGGGCCCTTAATAAGTGGTGCATAACTAAAGTGGCTCACTGTAGAGTGTGCATATTTCCTGGGCCAGACTAGCTAGTTTCTGTCATTTAGGCTTTATCAGTGACCCTCTAATAGTTTCAAAGTTCCACAATGAATCCCATGATCCCCAAAGGACAAGAAAATAAAATCTACACTATAGTGTGACTGCACGATTGACCGACTGTTAATGACAGATCAATCCTATTGATGTTAGTTCGATTGCCATTCGACCAAAAGTGGATGGATAAGGCACCCTAAGTTTATCTCTCCAATGAGAGCTAGAAGCTAACTTTCATAGGTACTGTAAGGTAATGTGAAACATGTTGCAGTAAATGACTTAGTTACAGAACCAATACGGAAAATGCTCTGAGTATCCACCTCTTTTCTGGAGGAAAATCTGCCGTTCCAAAAACCATTTGTCCATACTTGATATTGGAGTTTTCTGAGCATCACACATATTTCAGTTGAGATTTTAAGATAATGTAACATAGCAGTCTCCACATCGTGCATTGCAACACCTACCTATCAAAAAAGAGCAAAATGACGGTGGATCACTAAATCACAATACGCTGCACCCCGTGATAAGGAACATGTCTTAGTCAATGAAGCTACCAATAGACAGACAAGTACCAAGGTTTATGATATGTCCCATTGCTTTGTTTCTATGAGTTTGTTCTCTTTGTGGAAATTATCGACTTCCTGAACAACTCGGATAAATCGAAATAGGGGGGGGGGGGTTATAGACGTGCACATGCCTTGTATGTGAAATTCTCATGTTTTAGGTCCCATGGAGGTACATGTTCACTAATGTTTTATGGAGAAATGACGTAACTATTTCAACTACCTTATCACACCGGATAGGCAGCAATAAAAACAGTCTAAACAATCGATGAATGCTGATAACAAATTGCTAGAAACAGTGTTTGTGATTGCCATTTGTTGCCTATCGGACAACAAACAACGATCCAAAATCCTGTTACTTACAATATTTAACTACGTTCGTCGATAGCATTAACGTTTTCGATTGCCGCCTATCTAGTGTGTTTTTGATATACTGAAGACGTAGCCAAAACAATCTGATATAAGGGCTAGGAGTTATTTAATGTTTCTGTTGAAAAAATTATTTTGTTTCGTTGCATGTTTCATGATGATAAAACGTACATTTCTGCATACATTTTAATAAAATTAGTTGGAACTGCATGTGCCTGAAAGGAAGATATATGACAATATAACATTCTTTTCTGTATATCGGTTGGCAAGCATGGTACAGATGCGCGGATCCAGGAATTTTCATCAGGGGGGGGGGAAGGTCCAGGTCAGTCTGACAAAAAAAGCTCTGACAATGTCTTTTTTAGTCCTCAGCTTATTTTACAGAAGTCAAATGGTCAATTTCAAAGAAATCTATCGTTTTTCAAGGCTCCAAATGGGGTCCAATTTTTTCCAGGGGGTCCAACTTTTTCCAGGAGGTGTCCAATTGCTTATTCCCTATAGAAACCCATTTAATTTGTGGTTTTCCGGACCCCCTGCCCGCCCCTCTGGATCCGCACTTGGTGCAGCCATCACAGCTTCATGGTTAAGGCTACTATACATTATCTCATTTGGGCTTGGCAAACGTTAATAGACAGAAGAATGTATCATTCTTTTATTGTTATATACCTAATAATAAGTGTTTACTATAGAAACTTGAGGTGTTTCAATCGCTGACAATTGTACATTTTATTTAATAATGTATCATATTTTGGTTGATCGTTGACCAATCACTGACCGCGGGCTTTATTTCCGATAAAGCATGACTGGAGAGGGCTTAATTGCCATTTCAACCTGCTCACGAATATCCTCTGCGAGTTAAGATACCGTCGCTTATGCTTTATTGAGAAATGACCAAAATATTCAATTATCATAAGATACGCTACTTTATTACATCGGATAGGCGACAATCGAGAAGGCTCTGAACAATTGATGAACGTGGATTGCAAATCGCTAGAATTTTCCATTTGTCGCCAGTCAGGCGAACAAACTGCAATCCAAAAAGTCTGTTTCTGACGGTATTTGATCTACGTTCGTCGATAGCATCAACGTTTTCGATTGCCACCTATCCGGTATGTGTATTGATACAATGAATACGTAACCAAAACAATCTGAAACAAGAGCTAGGAGTTATCTACATTTTTCAGTCATGTTTCTGTTGAAAAAAGTTTGTTTCCACACCGGATAGTGAGCAATCAAAAACACTGTTAATCATTGTTAAACGCGGATCAAAACTCGCTAGAAACAGTATTTTGATTGCAAAGTGTCGCCTGTTCGATGAGTGATGGTATTAAAAAAAAACTATGATTCTAACTATTTTTGGTCTATAATCGTCGATAGTATTGATGTTTTCGATTGCGCCTATAAGGTGTGGTTTTGTTGTATGCTTCACGATGTTACAGTGGACATTTTTTTTGGAAATGCTTTTGCTTGAAAGGAAAGTATTCTAGAACTTTTTGGATACTGTAAAGGCGGCACCTCATGACTGCCTTATTAGTCTACTTTAGACATAGGTAAAATCTGAAAAAGAGGCGTTATAACTACATTCGAAAGTGTTTGTTTATTGTTTAACATTAGTATGGAGGCAAACAGTGTGGACCCAGATCAGACTGCTCTAGGTTTTGTTTGTTTGTTTTGTTGCTTTACGTCCCAAGTCAACAGCTATGGCCATTGCGGGACGGTCAGTTTACCTAACCACACTTTTTCCTGGGCAGGCTTGAACAAGCGGTTAACCAGTAATTTGTGCACATACTTTCGCTTGTAACTGACAACAACCCTTCTTGAATGAATCAGCGGAAGGGAGGAGAATGATCATAGAAATCATTTCATGATCAATCTCCACGAAAGTATGGGACCGGACGAGCAGTCTGCTCTAGATTTACACGGTTTGTTTAAGAGGTTTCATAATATTTCAATAGACGATAAAAAACATACGATTGTGTTAAGGGTTAATAAATGTGGGTTCAGTGCATTAACGGACAGGACTTTCATGAAATGCACGCAGACCTGCGCGGCTCAAGCAACGTTTAAACGCTTAACCAATGGATAGAACCTGATTTCCATTCTTGAGCAGTTGAAATAACAGAACCACGCCCAGATATGAAAATTAAAGTTGCCACCTTTACAGTACCCAAAAAGTCCTATAATATATAAAAATGACAATATAACATTCCTTTCTGTATATTAACGTTTGTCAAGCCCTTGTGCGATAATGTGTTGCAGGCCTCACCGCTGTGTGGTTCTGGTTGCAACACATCACATTCAGGCTTGCCAAACATTAATACAAGGAAAAGAATGTTTTATCCTCTTATTGCATATTTGTAAGTTTATTCTTTAAATGACATTTAGATCTATGCATCAGGAATAAAGCTATAATTTTTAGCTTTTATCTACATAAATCCTACGTGTAAGAAAGCATCAAAGTCTCAAGACATGCTATAGCCATGCTTTAATGAGAATCATAATGTAATGTGCTGGGTAACATATGCTAGGTCAAAATCTTTTTTGTCATTTTCTACGCCCATTTGTCAGTGCTTAATCAATAATAGCTATGTCTCCGCCCAGTGATATACAATAGGGCGTAGACAAACAAAAATATTGGTGGAAAGGGGAGACAACACTTATTATAGTCTTTATTTTTTTCAGGATTTTTCAGAAAAGTCACCAAAACAAAAAAACGAGCACGGTGACACATATTTTTTATTTAATCATTAGATTCTTCATGAAAATATCTTTGTAAAAATATGTTTTTTGTTGTTCCAGTTACATTCTCTGATATGTTTATTTTGAATATCAATGTTTTTTTTGAGATTTATTCGTTTGACTTAATTAGGATTTTGCTTAATAAATTGTGTAAATACATGTTATTTCACTATTTTTTGTTTTTATTTATATCTCTGGTGTGAGTAGTCTTTGTTCTGAAAAAAACTGTATTGCGTTTCTTGTTAATTTGTTAACAAAATCTGTGTTTGTTTATTTCAAAAACCTGCGATTTTGCAGTTTTTGACATCAAATAACTTTTTAAAAAGAACGGTGAGGTATTGTTTTTTTTGTCTTAGATTATAAGTATAAGTCTATATTATAATATATTAAAAGATAAAACACTTTTGGACATATGCCAGTGAGTCCGGTACTACCTTAAAGGCATAGAAAATTGAGCAATAATACTGGTACCACTCATTATGATTCTCTCCAGGTGTCATATTGGACAGATCAAAGGCTAATCTTTATGAGGTGATTATGACTTCCTTACAGGGGGCAATAAAGTGGTCCCATGAAGGGATTAGGTATTTTCTGATAAAATATTGTTCTTTATCTTTGTGAAAGAAATTGTGTTGTATACAGGTAAGTCCCCTCTTGAGGCCCCTTTAAGTTTGTGAGATACTGAAACTGTCCCTTATCAGTAAAGTCACTAATGATTCCATAAATCACAAAATATATGTCTTTAAGGTCTACACAACGGTGTATAAATGTACATGTTAGATTAAATGTAAGACATAAAATTTGCCATATTAATACACGCAGTCATTGACCACTGTAGTAAAAATGTTTGGTAGAAGCGTCGACCAGAAATATGAAATATGGGCTTACATCAAAGCTCACTCAAAACTTGGTTGTTCTTTAAAGCAGCTGATGACTGAACTTTCTACTACTTAAGGACCTTCTTATGTGTCTTATGACACAGTTAGCATCTGGAAAAATAAATTTGAATCTGGTGTAGAGTCCATCAAAAATGCACCAAAATCAGGTAGGCCAAAATTTGCATCTCGTAAAGAAATCGTTTCAAAAATAAAGGAAATCATTGAAGGAGGTGCCAGATTTACAGTTCGTGATATTGCGTGAAAAGTAGGCATATCACTATCGGCGGTTCACCTTATTTTGAAGAAGCATTTGAAAGTCCAAACGATTTTTGCTATATGTGTGCCATATCTGTTGACTGATGAACGAAACAGACAACGGGTTAAAGTGGCCAAAAAGATGCTTCAAATGTTTCAAACTTGTGACAAAAAGCAGTTTGCCAATGTCGTCACAGGTGATGAAAATTGGGTCTATTGTTTTTAGCCCATCAGAAAGTTTAGCAATAAAATCTGGAGCTCTAAACATAGCAGACGCCCAATAATTGCCAAACGGTCTTTGAGTGCAAGGAAGGTTTGGTATGCAATTTTCTTCTCTGGTGAAGGAGTCGCAATAAAAGTGCCGATGGAAAATGGCAAAAAACATCACCGTAAAGCACTACAAAGACATAGTACTGGAGAAGCCGAAAAATATTATCAGACACGACGCCCTGTCACTGGTTTTAAACATATCCGTCTTCTACATGGCAATGTCCCTGCTCTTGCCTCCGAAATAGTTACGGCGTTTTGGAAGAAAGAAAAAGTAACTGTTTTGCCTCATCTCTCGTATTCCCTAGATCTTGCCCTATGTGATTTCTTTATGTTTGCGAAATTGAAAAAAATCCTTGCTGGGCGGATGCCACATGTTAAGCTACTGACTGAACATCATTTGGAGTTTCTATGCTTAACAGGAGGCTGCACAGGCTCGTCTGAGTCTACACTTGTCTAAATGCCACATTGTTGGAAATCACGTGTAGCGGCTCATATCCCATCTAGCCTCCAATGTCTGCAGTCTGTCAAGGTACCTCTGTAGTTTGTCACTGTGCTCGAACAGCGCAGTCATCACATGATGGTTGCAGTTCAGTAGGACACTTAACAATGAACAAATATTACCCTTTAAACCGCCAGGTACACTATTTTGTACACTCGTCGACTACAACCAACAGGCGATGCCTGCGCTGTTCGAGTACTGTGTTCTCTAGTCTGACTCATATCAATTTTGATAAAAAATGTAGGGAAAAAGTAATCCATTGGTATATACACGTACAAATTGTATCCTCACGGGCTTTATAGTCCCAGAGAGGGGGGGGCGACTCTCGGTTTTTCTTCATACGTAGGCTCGGGCCCAGCATCTATCTTTCACTCCAAAAATTATCAGAAATTTCAAGAATCCCCAAAAATTAGTTGAAATTTTACCAACCCCAAAAAATACCACCCATTCAGTACCTGGACTTCAAGAAAAGATCCTAAAATGCATAGAAATGACCCCTTGTCAGTTTAAGGAATGTCCTGGTATAGGTCTATATACTCCCTTTTCGTGTATATTGTATGATACCTTGGCATTGGCTTGGACATACGTTTGTACTCTGGCCAAACTACCTACAATGAGAAAATAGTCCTAACACATACACCCATTATGTAACTAAGTAAGTGAGAATGCAGAGATCAGGAATCAATACAATCAAGCACCACACCTGACCCAGGACATCCAATGGGAAATTGACAAAAACACAAGAGAACTTCCATAGCCAACTATCATTAAGGTGAAGTGACGAAATCGATAGCCTTATCAGCTTAGGGATTAGCGTCGGCCTTCGGGTAGATTTTCCAAATAATTACCGTGGATAAACAATGTGTTCAGCTGGTCATTGAAACAGCGGGGGTGTACTTATCTGTGTTAAAGTCTGAAAATATTGATATTGATCTATGGCCTAAAGCGATTTGTTTAGTATATTTTCTTATCATGGTATGGATATCACACAGTAAGAGTATAGTCCGTCATGGATAGAGTCCAATAGAAAACAGGTGTAGCAGCTTAATATCGTTATTCATTTATTCAAGTTCATTCAGAAAAAAATAATAATAATGCAGGTAAAACGATAGTACGGATTTAGCGATAAATAATGATCATGTCATGTACAGCCTTGGTGGCTCAGTAGGTAGAAAGGCAACTGCAGTAATATGCACGTGAACTATGTAAAAAGTTATAGGTTCGAATCCCATTGTAAGCATTTTATAGGCTTATTGATATGCTCTATTTTTATCATTTGTTTCCATTGTGTATTTTCTTATTCTAGATATTGATATGCTCTATTCTAGATATTGATATGCTCTATTTTTTTATCATTTGTTTCCATTGTGTATTTTCAAATTCTAGATATTTTCTTATTTTGTGTATTTTCTTTACATTTTTTTAATATTTTATTTTTCAATTCCTATATTCTAAAATGTTTTTTAATAGTATTTTATTTCTATATATACATGATATAAAAAGTTCATAAAATAATGCCAGCATAGTGAGTTTTTGATTTTTATCACAATACTGATCATCAAAGGATCAGGTGAGCCTGCAGAAATACGCAAACTCACCAGAGCGTTTGCCACTCGCATACACAGCGTACTGTGTGGATGTAGATGAAGACTCATTTTAACTTTAATTATTGCATAAAAGCCGTGTCGCACGTTATTAACAGCCATGTTTTAACCGGCTAAAACCCATGTATTAATCAGGCAATTCACGTGCTGTTGATGCATGGCTTTTGTATTTTACATATACGCATTCTAGGCCGTCACAAATATTGACGTCATCAACAGTAACGCCCATAGAAATGAACGTAATTTAGTGACGTTATGTTGACGTAAGTCTTTTACTCTGGAACGGGCGTTTTCAAAACCTACGAATCCTTCATGCTTTTTGCGTGCCATTATAGTAATACAAAAATGTACTTTTCAAAGCGTTTTTCCAAAGTTTTCAAGTGGCAAAATGACTTTATGCAATAAAAACGATCAAACATTGTTTTCTGATACACTAAGATCTGCTAGACCCCTCGGGGGTCGTTAAAACCCTCGCCTTTCAGGCTCGGGTTTCAACACCACCCTCGGGTCCAGCAGATGTTAATGCATAGAAAAACATGTTTGATTCCTATATTATTGCATAAAAACCCGTGTCGAAGGATATTAACAGCCATGCTTTAACCAGCAAAAACTCAATTATTAATTAGGCAATTCACGTGCTGTTGATGCACGGCTTTTGTACTTTACATATACGCATTCTAGGCGGTCACAAAAATTGACATCAACAGTAGCGTGTATAGAAATTCACGTAATTCAGTTACGTTAGGATGACGTAAGTCTTTGCTCTAGAACAGGCTTTTTCAAACCTACGAATCCTTCTTGCTTTTTGCGCGCCATTATAGTTGTACAAAAATGAACTTTTCGAAGCCTTTTCCCAAAGTTTTCAAGTGACAAAATGACTATGCAATAATAACGATCAAACATGGTTTTCTGATACACAAACACTGCTGGACCCCTCGTGGGTCGTTAAAACCCTCGCCTTTTACTGGTTTTCACGTAAAGCCTGAAATATCGACATAAGCCTTTTTGTTCAAAGGCGGATCCACGACTCCAGAAGAGGGGATTCAGATAAATTAAGGAGGGGGTCGATTTGCAGATGATCTCTCACTTTTCTTGAATATCCCTATAAAAATGAAATAATCTGTTCCGAACACCCCTGAACCCCTTCTGGGTCCGCCACTGTTTGTTACAGCGCTAGGTAATTCAAACTGCCAACTTAAGGAGTAAGAACAAGAAAAAAAAGAAAAGAAAATCTCAGGGATTCGAACCCTCAGAAAAACTGCAGGTTGAATTATGTAAATATTGCTACTAAACCACTGGACCACTGGTCTGTGACACCCAATGATAGCTTGAATGCATTAGTAAGGATACAACTACCAATATCCTTGTTTGTTTACCTGTCTAAATGCAGGATTATCTTTTATTGACAATAGACCTCTCCGATTACAGTTATAAATAGTGACGTCACTGTACTCTTATTATGTTAAGCCTATAATGCTTTTTTCTTTCTCTTGAACAAGTAATTTCTTGAATGAAAAAATGAGATATTTATACCTATAAAGAAAAACTCAAAATTTAGCTTTTACTTCTATAGAGCGAGGCGCAAATTAAATTAATAACAAAGGCGCTGACGAGACTGTGCGGATGCGCAGACCGATTCGTGCCTTTGTTATTTTCATGAAAAAATAGACAATACATGAGTCTCGTGAACAGACTCGAGTCAGATGACGCAAATCGCTAAAATCTAAAATTTTAATTTTTCTTTCTATCTTAAAATATGCAAGCTAATGATGTGTTTCACACATTTTTGCCATATCACTAAGCCAATAATAAAAAAAGAATGAAAAGCATTTTTTAATTCAATTATTTTATTTAGTGATTAATGAACAACGCACAAACAAACAAACAATCAATAACTAAAACAATATTTTATACTTTAAATAATGATAATTCATGAGCCTCGCCATCGAAAACATTTTCATGCCATATGCGAACAACAAAAATATAGATTAGACTTCCTATTTATGTAGACTGGTCGATGTCATTGTCGTTTGCTACATACATTAGGTGAGAAACAGAGTCGAAGCTGAGTAGTCTGCAAGATAATCGCAGCAAACAGGCCTTTATGGCATATTCCATTGGGATTATGACAAAAAAGGTCCAACAAGCCTACAGAGACAGGCTAGGAAAGTAATTTCTGCGTGCCACTAGTTTTACTGTTGAACTTTACAGGGCGTGAAAAACAAAGACTCTAACTAGACTGCACGGATGCACAGACTGATCTGTGCCTTTGTTATTTTCATGCAAAGAATGCATTGTTTATTAACTTGTCAAACGCATTATTTCAAATTGATTTTAATTTTTCGTACCTCTGAAAAAGTGAAAAAAAATAGAAGAATCAGTGAGCCTGCTGATCTTCATAATCACACAAAAGCGCTCACAGCTGGCGTGTGCAACCTATCACCACGGGATAGCTAAGCACACGCCATGTGGTAATAATCTTGTTTATTGGTTAGTAACGACCGGTGTCCCAGTTTATCTTGCCCCCTGGACAGGTTGCCCCCCGGGGGGCAAGCCAACCGCGGTTGCCTTGCCCCCCGGGGGGCAAGCTGTCCCGGGATATCTTGCCCCCCACCCTGGTTATCTTCACCCCCGGGGGGGTAAGCTGTCCAGGCCGGTTTATCTTGCCCCCCACCCAACACAAGTAAAAATATATACATGTTATTCTGTTATTTTTCTGTATCATTTTAATGAATTAAGATCCTCCATAAGTCATAAAGTAAGAAATTGGTGCCTGTGGGGTTAATATTGGTAAAACCTTAACATCATCTTGAATAAAAATATCAAGATTAAGTGATTTTAAGCTTAATTATTTTGCTAATACTACTTATTTTAAACTATCTGAATGTGATGATGTATCAATTATAAACATAATTCAAATCAAATTTAGCTGTTTTCTTTGTAGCATTGTTCTGAATGCTTAGTTGCAGGGGTGGGGGGTAAGCTGTCCAGGCCAGTTTATCTTGCCCCCAACCCACCTGAGTATCGAAGTAAAAATTTTTTGCTAAGTTTTCTCATTTTAAACTATCTGAATGTGATGATGTACCAATTATAAACATAATTCAAGTCAAATTCAGCTGTTTTCTTTGTCGCATTGTTCTGTATGCTTAGTTGCAGGGGTGGGGGGTAAGCAAAATAATTTTACTTTGATACTCAGGTGGGTGGGGGTCAAGATAAACTGGCCTGGACAGCTTACCCCCCACACCTGTAACAAAGTATACGGAACAATCCTACAAAGAAAACAGCTGAATTTGACTTGAATTATGCTTATAATAGATACATCTTCACATTCAGATAGTTTAAAATAAGTAGAATTAGCAAAATAATTTTACTTTGATACCACAGTGGGTGGGGGGGGGGTGAGGCAAGCTAAACTGGCCTGAACAGCTTACCCCCCACCAATGCAACTAAGCATACAGAACAATCTGACAAAGAAAACAGATGAATTTGACTTGAATTATGTTCATTATTGATACATCTTCACATTCAGATAGTTTTAAATAAGAAAACTTATCAAAATAATTTTACTTTGATACTCAGGTGGGTGGGGGTCAAGATAAACTGGCCTGGACAGCTTACCCCCCACCCCTGTAACTAAGTATACGGAACAATCCAACAAAGAAAGAATAGGCACAATACTTTTACTTTGATACTCAGGTGGGTGGGGGGCAAGATAAACTGGCCTGGACAGCTTACCCCCCACCCATGCCACTAAGCATACAGAACAATCCGACTAAGAAAACAGCTGAATTCGACTTGAATTATGTTTATAATTGATACATCATCACATTCAGATAGTTTAAATGAGAAAACGTAGCAAAACAATTTTACTTTGATACTCAGGTGGGTGGGGGTCAAGATAAACTGGCCTGGTCAGCTTACCCCCCACCTCTGAAACTAAGCATACAGAACAATCTGACAAAGAAAACAGCTGAATTTGACTTGAATTATGTTTATAATAGATACATTTTCACATTCAGATAGTTTAAAATAAGTAGAATTAACAAAATAATTTTACTTTGATACCCAAGTGGGTGGGGGGCAAGATAAACTGGCCTGGACAGCTTACCCCCCACCCCTGCAACTAAGCATACAGAACAATCCTACAAAGAAAACGGCTGAATTTCACTTGAATTATGTTTATTATTGATACATCATCACATTCAGATAGTTTAAATGAGAAAACTTATCAAAATAATTTTACTTTGATACTCAGGTGGGTGGGGGTCAAGATAAACTGGCCTGGACAGCTTACCCCCCACCCCTGTAACTAAGTATACGGAACAATCCAACAAAGAAAACAGCTGAATTTCACTTGAATTATGTTTATAATTGATACATCATCACATTCAGATAGTTTAAAATGAGAAAACATAGCAAAATAATTTTACTTTGATACTCAGGTGGGTGGGGGTCAAGATAAACTGGCCTGGACAGCTAACCCCCCACCCCTGTAACTAAGTATACGGAAAAATCTGACAAAGAAAACAGCTGAATTTCACTTGAATTATGTTTATAATTGATACATCATCACATTCAGATAGTTTAAAATAAGAAGAATAGGCACAATACTTTTACTTTGATACTCAGGTGGGTGGGGGGCAAGATAAACTGGCCTGGACAGCTTACCCCCCACCCATGCAACTAAGCATACAGAACAATCCGACAAAGAAAACAGCTGAATTTGACTTGAATTATGTTTTAAATTGATACATCTTCACATTCAGATAGTTTAAAATAAGTAGAATTAGCAAAATAATTTTACTTTGATACTCAGTTGGGTGGGGGTCAAGATAAACTGGCCTGGACAGCTTACCCCCCACCCCTACAACTAAGCATACAGAACAATCTGACAAAGATAACAGCTGAATTTGACTTGAATTATGTTTTAAATTGATACATTATCACATTCAGATAGTTAAAATGAGAAAACTTAGCAAAATAATTTTACTTTGATACCCAAGTGGGTGGGGGGCAAGATAAACTGGCCTGGACAGCTTACCCCCCACCTCTGAAACTAAGCATACAGAACAATCTGACAAAGAAAACAGCTGAATTTGACTTGAATTATGTTTATAATAGATACATCTTCACATTCAGATAGTTTAAAATAAGTAGAATTAGCAAAATAATTTTACTTTGATACCCAAGTGGGTGGGGGGCAAGATAAACTGGCCTGGACAGCTTACCCCCCACCCCTGTAACTAAGTATACAGAACAATCCTACAAAGAAAACGGCTGAATTTCACTTGAATTATGTTTATAATTGATACATCATCACATTCAGATACTTTAAAATAAGTATAATTAGCAAAATAATTTTACTTTGATACCCAAGTGGGTGGGGGTCAAGATAAACTGGCCTGGACAGCTTACCCCCCACCCCTGTAACTAAGCATACAGAACAATCCGACAAAGAAAACAGCTGAATTTGACTTGAATTATGTTTACAATTGATACATAAGCACATTCAGATAGTTTAAAATAAGTAGTATTAGCAAAATAATTAAGCTTAAAATCACTTTATCTTGATATTTTTATTCAAGATGATGTTAAAGTTTTACCAATATTAACCCCACAGGCACCAATTTCTCACTTTAAGACTTGTATAGGACCTGAATTCATTAAAATGATACAGAAAAATAACAAAATAACATACATATATTTTTACTTGTGTTGGCGGGGGGCAAGATAAACCGGCCTGGACAGCTTGCCCCCCGGGGGTGAAGATAACCAGGGTGGGGGGCAAGATATCCCGGGACAGCTTGCCCCCCGGGGGGCAAGCTGTCCAGGGGGGCAAGATAAACTGTTACACCGGGGTTAAACAACCCACTTATCCGATTATATGCATTCAGTGAAGACTCAATTGAGATACTGCAATTTGATTAAGTTCTACAATGTCTGTTATCAAAATAGTAAAATAAACGGCTGTTAATAGGCTATTCAAAACTTCATTTTAGCAAACAGTGTCGACCCAGATCAGGCTGCTCCTAGAGGGGGCAGCCAGATCTGGGTACACACTGTTGGTCTGTAAGCCAAAATTTGTCCTTGCCGTAGGCATTTATATGCAGCAGACGACTTCATATTTATATGCAGCATTTTATGGCAGAGGGCAAATAAACGTAAACCTAACATTACCATACCAACATAGAGTAAAACAGTTTGGGTCCAGATCAGGCCCGACGTTTGAAAATGTAAAGTGCACGCATTGTTGCAGTCTGTTCCGCATTTTGTACTGTGTGTTTATTGATAAGCGTTATATTTGTAATAGAAGATTATTTCATGCATACCATCAAAGTATAAAACAGTTTGGATCCAGACCAGACCAGACATTGTGTCTGAGTCAAAACTGCTGGCAAGATATTCAGCAGACTACAAAAACTTAACATAATTTGGCAGAGCTATGTGTAAGCGCATCTACATTGTATCTTGTCAGATTCCATATTGCACTGGAGCGCAGACTTGCAGAAAGCCATAGCAATTCAACTAAGTAGTGCACTCAATGAATTATTCTAGAATTCTGAGAGAGAAGGAGAGAGAGAGATTCACTTTTGACATTTTGTGTCTACAAGCAGTGAAAGTTCTGACGAGACAGCGCTGTCCAAAACGCAGGCCCGTCGGAGCATTAGCTGCTTGTGCCGATGTGATGAAATACAAACTTTTATGAACACGCTTGTCATTTCCTTAGAGAGAGAGAGAGAGAGAGAGAGAGAGAGAGAGAGAGGGGTGAGTGGGTATACTTACATCACAAGTTTGAGACCTTCGTCGAGATCTTTCTACATAGTAGGTATCTTCTAACACTGCTGGAGTTTTACAAATAAATTTTTTATGCTCAAAGGTTTGCCAACATTTAAAGCCTTTAAATCAATCTTTGACCGTGGTCTTAATGAAGATGCCATTTTGTCTATAAGATATGAAAGTATTAAGATTTATGTAAATCCAGTGAACTGATTAATCAAATGAGCAAAATGTGTCATTTCGAAATATCAAACAAAAAAAAATCGCAGTTTGATTTTAATTATGGGACTAAGTAAAGTAGCCCGCCGCTATCAATTTAAGTTAAAAAATAATGTGCGCGTCAATAAGTGTAATGATAACTTTGAAATATACTGAACAAAAGTGAAAATGCTACACCTGAATTGTTTGCCATCTATATACAAAATTATGCAAACCAAGAATGCAATTGAAAGTGCATCTTAATGTTCAAATACTGTGTAATGCATAATAGTAACAGTTTTACGGATGTTGTCACGAGAAAACACATGAAAGCCATTTAAATGTGACAGGGGTCTATTTTTTCAGGCTGCCAATTTAAACGGAAATCTAAAACAATTTAGGCCTTCAGAAATCCACTACCTACGAGATCCGATTGCACGAAATGGTAGTCTAGATATGTGACAACCAGAAATGTGAAGGACTTATCTCAAGTGTGTTTTGATCGTATAGAAAAGTAGTCTTAAAAAGCGGATTTTCACTCAAATTGCCAAGTTTAAAAATCTAACACTGAAATCTCCATAGGAAAATCAATGTGTTGTTGCATCTTAGTATGAGGACATTACTAGTCGAGAAATGGTAGAAACAATGTGCTGAGAGGTCTACCTGATTTGGCAAAAGAAAAATTATCGAAAATCGTGATAAATCGAAGATTAACAAACATTTAATATTCCCTATTTGTTTTTGTCAAAGGGAGATAATTTTCAATATTTTACAAATTTGCTAATTTCGAAATTGATTTCTGAGCTTGTTTCAAGCGATTAGGTAGTTTTCTTGTGTTTTATGCAACACAATTAAGACCAATTTTGATAAGCATAACAATTTTAATTTGCACATGCGCAATAGTAAAGTTCAGTGAATAAAGCTTTAAACACTTAAAGACATATGCCGCTAAATCCCATGCGCACCGTTTCTGCGTAATAATTTATCTATTCTTTATTTACGATTATTGTGAGCCGCGAAAGGCCTGGCCTCCTAGCCTAGTGGTTTGCCTGTAAGACTATGGTATAGGCGCACTAGGGTCGATTCCTGGGTGGGCACATATTTTACAGTGTTTTTATTTTCTTTCTATATTTAGCGTCTTTATGTTGAATTACTTCATACTAGTAATATGGAATATAAATATGACAAAAACTTTCACTCCTTTACGTTTTATACTGAATTATGCAAAAAAAAATGTGGGGGTGGGGTATATTTGGCCCTCCTGAAAGAGAATTAGTTCGGTGACGCCATATTTTTAATCTTTATCTGAAAGGTATAATAATAGTCTATGAAATTAAAATAAATTCTTAAGATTTTCAACATCAGATTTTTTAGTATACGATTTATTCAAATAACAAATTCCAATTTTCGACGAATTGCCTAAATATATGGCTCAATATCTTGTAAAAGCTTCGGATAACAAATCAACTTGCACATTTTCTAAAAGGTTTGAGGTCATGGGTGATAATTTAAGTTAAAAGAAAGAAGCTGGCTAAAAATTACAACACTTTTAGATCGATATTTAGGACTAGTGTTATTCTTTTATTTGTTTAGAAAATTGGTCAAATGCTAAAAACTTCCATATGAGATTATAAAAAAATAAGCACGGTGAGTACCGTGACATATCCTTTTTATTTCATAAATGGATAGCCCATGCATAAAACAAACGGTGTGCAAAGTATTGAACATATTTCAACGTGGGAAGTATTTAGTGGCATATGTCTTTAAACTCATACATCAAACGAGACAAATTGGTGGAGTTACAACAAATCGTTTGCTGGATGTCTGGGCAACATTATTAAGCTTTAGTAAATACTTTTTGTACAATACTTTCTCATAAAATATAGATAATTGGAGTGTAGCGTTTTCACTTTTGTTCAGTATAGATTGGTCATTATTGTTTAAACGACCGCTAATACTTGTTTGCTTTTTAGCTCACCTGAGCCGAAGGCTCATGGGTGAGCTAATAGTATACCAGTCACTCTGGCGTCCGTCTGTCGTCCGTCCCTCCACAATTTCAAACATCTTCTTCTCTGAAACCACTGGGCCAATTGAACTCAAATTTTATATGGAGACTCCTTAGGATAGAAGAACGAAAGTTTGTTCAAATGGTTCTGGTCACATGACCAAAATGGCCGCCATGCCCATACATGGTAAAAACCCTTTAAAAATCTTCTTCTCCAGAACCAGAAGGCTGATGACCTATGTAGCTTTGGGGATGTAGGGCCTACCAAGTTTGTTCAAATGATGATCCTAGGTTGACCTTGACCTACTTAACGTCAAGGTTAAATTTGCTTTCTAATGCATTTAAATGGGAATTTTTTTTTGAAAAGTTGATTTTTTGAAAACTGTAGAAGCCTTAGTCATTATTCTCACTTGATATGTCTAACCTAATGAGACTATAAATAAGTTCAAAGGTCAAGGTTGACCTTTCAGCTAAGTTGCTTATATTGGAGTCCCATCAATATATTAAAACAAAGTTTTCTCACAAACTATAGGCCCAATTGAACTCAAATTTCATGTGAAGACTCCTTATGATAAGTTAACTAAAATTTATAAAATATATTTTGGTCACATGACCAAGATGGCCGCCATGCCCATATATGGTAAAAACCTTTTAAGAATCTTCTTCTCCAGAAACAGAAAGCCGGTGACCTTGGAACTTGGTATGTAGCATTGGGGATGTGGGACCTACTAAGTTTGTTCAAATGATGATCCTAGGTTGACCTTGACCTACTTAACGTCAAGGTCAAATTTGCTTTCTAATGCATTTAAATGGGATTTTTTTTTTTTTGAAAAGTTGATTTTTTGAATACTTTTGAAGCAAAAGTCATTATTCTCACTTGATATTAACAGCCACCAGTTTTTTTTTGCCACACCAGAATTTGGCAAAATCACATCATCTTTCTAGTGGAGCAAAAGACTCAAAACCACTAAAATACAAAAATACAGACATATGGGAGCAAAACATATATAATTATGACTAAAAAAATAATTGCCTTCATAATGAAAAAAATGGTCAAAGTCAAAAACCCCGCGGGGTTTTTGGAAAACCCCGCGGGGTTTTTTAAACCCCGCGGGGTTTTTAAAACCCTGCGCGGGGTTTTTCCCCCACATTTTCAAATGGGGGAAAAAACCCGCAGGGTTTCTTCAAAAAAATAAATATCAAAATAAGTTCAAGAAATAAGTTTGTTTGATTGTAATTATTTCAGAAAATGATTGGTAAGGCTTAATTCCAACCTTTAATTTCCCCCGCGGGTTTTTTCTCCCATTTCAGATTGTGGGGGAAAAACCCCGCAGGGTTTTTTGAAAAAATAAAAAGTTTTGTTTTTAATTGTATTGCTTTACAAAACAATATAGAAGCTGAATTGAAGTTTTTCTCATCATTTGAAGCATTTCAAGCAAAATAAAAAATAACCCACGGGGGAAAACCCCCGCGGGGATTTTCCCCCACAAAATGAAATGGGAGAAAAACCCTGCGGGGTTTTCATCAAAGAGTGATTATCAGTTTTATTAATGATTGAGATCTGTTATACATTTAGAGCTCATATTATTTAAGTTTTTACAGTAATTAAAGGCCATAAAACAATTCTCTCGATGACCCCTCCCCCCCCCAACCCTTGTCCGCCACCCCCCCCCCTTGTCCGCCATGCACTGCATCAGCGGTGATCGCTACCAAGTTTGCACCACCGAACGGCCCAAAAAATATTGTTCAGGTAGCACTGATATTATTTGTTTAGCACGATTCATTACATCTCAGTCAACCATTTATCAGTCATGTTAGGATGCGTCTTATGGGTTGAAACAGTTCTAACAGCAGATAAAAGCACTAATATTAATAACGGCCATTGCAGTACCTGTCATACATAACTGCAATCTTATAAACTGGTTAATATGTAGTAAATTGACAGACAGTGCAGACCAGGATCAGATGCAGCAGAATGTAGCATCTGATCACGGTCTTCATTGATTGTTTAGGAATCATAGAATGGGTTGGGCATCAAGAAATTTGTGTCTTTTCTACAACCCTGTGTGTATCCTATAGAAAGATCCTGGTCTAAAGCAGACCAATTTCACAGATCTTAATTGATGTACCAATTCCGGCTACACAGTGTCTTTCATGCATCCAAGGGTCTATGACGGGGGTCGCGCCTATAGCAATGCACCAAACTCCTGGGGAGTGTACAGGAAGATAGAGTACGGATTGGGTAGTTAAAAAAACAAAGATGGCAGATTGATTACTAAATCTGCCTGACATTCTTTTCTACTAGTTACAGAGGTATAGTGAGATTTACAAGAAAAGTATTACTGGAATGTGCTCACTTTGACAACTAGCTGATGAAAGGTAAATTGATTTTGCCTTGTCAGATGCAGCAGAATCTGGAAACATGGCGGATCGAGTGGACGTGGATTTCGCGCCACCGTGATTTTTGGATATTAATAATGGAAGGATTGCCCAGTGTTATACCGAAATCGATCGTGGAAGTTCTGAACAGGCTGGAGAATGATGAGGACAACCTATTCTCGTGGAAACTCACGCGGAGTCAGGATAAATTCTCATTAACTGTCAGTTGCAAACTTCCCGCCAAAACTCCCAACAAAGCCAAGGACGACAACACGGTAACCGGACGTACTACTGTGAAACCAGTAAAGAGACGTCGTCGGAAGAAGAATAGATCTCCCTCTGCGTTGGCTCGTTCTAGGAAGAGACACGCGCGGTTCCTGGAAAAGAAGTTAGCTGGAAAACCAGATTTGGCTTCGCCAGAAGAGGACCAGCAGGATTTGAATAATTCTGTGTGTGTAAAAGAACTGGAAAATACCAGTCTTGCTTGTGGTAGTAACAGGGACCTGGTGTCATCGGAAAATCCAACACCAAGTCCAGCTACTGATCCCGACCTTCGTGAATTTCTGGACACCTTTGATAGTGACGATAGTGACGACGATAGTGACATTGATGTGAGCAGTGTATATAATGTTTGTTCAAACTGTAAGCATCCAGCCAAAAAAGGAGAAGACCTTAAACGTTGTTCGCGCTGTCATATAACCCGCTACTGTAGCGTTCAGTGCCAGAAGAAAGATTGGGACTTTCACCGATTTGCTTGTGCGGTTGTGGCCAAGAAGTCGGACACTGTGAAAGCTTGATTCTCTACCACAAGGACCTGTACATATTTGTTAAACGTTCACAAGTTACCATTTTCAACAGTAGTTTAGATACTTTTATAACACTAACTGACTAATACTTCAATTAAGGGTTTATTCACTTATGTGAAGTTCTCCAGACAGTGGAGGAATTTACCAACAACAACAACAACAACTTGTCAATTAGTTTTTAGCTACTTTCATTTTGCCTACAAGCTAACAAGTTCCCCACCCCCTGGCCCTGCCTCTGTAGACAGAAAATAACCAGTGATTAACTGTGATTTGCAAATAAATTTGTGTTGAGTTGAGTGAAAGAGTTGACTACTTGCGAGACAATACAGTTAAAGGGCTGTTAATAACAATAACAGCTTACATAAACTTTTGCACTGTCATATTTTTAAACAACAATTTTTGATTCCGGGACATCTCGGCCCCTAACAAATTCGGCCCCTAACAAACTCGGCCCCTAACAAACTCGGCCCCCATATATTCGGGGACCTAATTCGACCCCTACAAACTCGGCCCCCAACCGAAATATGGTTCAGGAGGCTGGCTAGTTTCTTTATACATGTGAATCATCGGTTAAAAACATTAGTGCCCTGCAGATAATGCATGTTGTGATGGATAAAAATGCATGTTGTGCTGGATATTGGCATTTTATGATGTTGACGCTGTCCACTTTTTGAAAGAAAGGTTCAGACGAATACTCAGGTATGTTTACTCAAACGTGCATGAGCGTTCTACATGAAACCCAGGAAAGTCTCGAAGTTTGGAATTGTAAATTGGGCCTCGACTCGAGAGAACCTGGGGGGGGGGGGTGCGAATGATCATCAAGTGCAGACCAGCCTGTGTATTGGCAGTCTGATCAGCACCTTCGCTATTCGCATATTGGAAAATATCGTATCTAGACTTGCTTCTATTAAATACACGAGTTTATTTCCAATTACCGTAGTCTCATCGATGATTGATTATATTTCAAGCTTTTCATCGTGCGCAGGCTCCTGCTACTTAATATGCAAAGTCTAAGAGAAAACTAATATAGTCTTGAATGATCCATTACAAAAGAAACAACAATCAACAAGAAAATAATGCACATACAATGTAGTACAATGAACAAAAACGCACAAATGAATTGTTTCAGATATTATCCCAGTCAACATCCAAAATCAGGCAACTATCGGCTCGACATTGAAACGCTATTCGGTTGGCATGTCACTGGCGGGCTGATAGTGGTCCGATTTTACGTCCTATTGGGATAAAGCTGATGCACGTGATTTATTCAATTCAATTTATTATCTCCAAAATGAGACACATTCCCTTTTGAGGAACCATATTTGTGGCTTTTCATCAGGGTTTACACTGGTTTTCTTTAAATGAAATTAACGGCACAGAGACTGTGTAAATGCTCATGTGTCACATGCTCATGTGTCTCATGAGTATATATAACCACATATTATGGCCCATATTAAATGGGACATAGACAAACTGTGTAATCCCACCTGAGAAGCCCCGCCCGTGATGTGGCGGCTCATCAGGGTTTACACTATTTTAAAACTGTTTCTTGGTTTAAGGTTTATTTAGCAAAACAATTATGATCTAAAATTTGACGATTCTCGTCGTTCGCTTACCACGTTGTGTTAAAAATTATAATTGCTCTGGCGAGACTGCGCCAGATGCGTTATTTCATTATCTGTTTAAATGGGGCATATAGGCAAACAGTACAGTCCAAGTTGAGAAGCCTTATTATATGGCGCCTCAACTTGGTCTATACTGCTTGAAATACCAATTAATGTTAACCCAAACGAGTTAATAGGCCCATGTCTAAGCTTTAATTTGGTATTAAGTTTAAGAGTCTAGGATAAGTAACAGCTGTGATATTATTACTTTTGTAGGCATACCCCCATTCTCAAATCTGCTATGGGTTGCCATGCATTTTCACAGCCCATACCATTTTAGGACACCTTCGTTTCGCATTCAGGGGGTACCAATGAACAATTTGACACCCATGAAAAATTGTCCTGGGGGTGCAAGGTAACCTTAATTGGATGCCAGGGTAATCTTATATAGGGGCCGAGTTGGTTAGGGGCCGAGTTTGCTAGGGGCCGAGTTTGTGGGGGCCGAGTTTGTTAGGGGCCGAGTTTGTCAGGGGCCGAGTTTGTTAGGGGCCGAGATGTCCAGAAACCCAATTTTTAAGCCGGTACAGACAAACCATTGGCAGAACAGATAGAACGGGCCCACTGGGGACCGAGCCTGTTGTGTTAAAGTCAATTGTGACAGTACAATGTATCGATGTAGATGTATATGTACAGTCGATAGTAGTGGTAGGCCGATTTATCGAGCTCATCGATACTTGGTCCTTTTCAGTGAACTGATTAATTGATCGGTAGTTTTTCAATAATCGATTACTCAGTATAGACCTTCTGCTTCATTGGCCTTCAATTTTTAGCTTGGTGTATTTATTTAATATGACCCTTTTCTGCATTTTCAGTTTCTGGTATGAACAGCATATGGTTCAAATAATGTACATAGGTTTAGATAAACAAAAGTTTTGAGTGTAAAATTGTAAATATATACTAACCCATCAGTTTGAACATATGTTTTGGGTGCTCAAAAGAACCGTCTTATTGAGATGGTTCTTTTGAGTACCCACAACATATGTTTTGGTTGAGAAAATTAATTTTTTGGTACACACTCTGAACACCTAACATGTCTGGTCAATCAACTTGACCCCGTAAGGCATCTTAGACATACCTGGCATGATATGTACCATATATAATATGTATTTTATTTTAGTCGATTAATGATTGATCATTGGTCACTTGTTATTTTCAATGATCGATTATAAAAATCCAGCCGATTCCTACCACTAGTCGATAGAACCTCACAACCAGAAGAAATGATGCTGCATTCTCGGGACCGCCGTGACGTCACAGCCTTAGCGGCACATAAACAAATGTACCGAGGTGAATTGGACAGTGAATTTTAACATTACGGGTAACAGGAAAATGATGAAAAAACGTGCTGCATTCATTCAAATTCTCTGATTTTTTCGCCAGTCTGCACTTAATTCGAAGGAAAAACATTGTCTTTTGTCCCACCACGATTAATTTAATTATAATTTCACTGATTATTCACAAATTATTGAAAAACTTGGATGTGGGTGGGGTGAACGGCTATCGGTTTGCGATCATTTAGATGTGATCTCTAATGTCTTAGGAGCTTTAACAACAGTAGAACACTCAATGCCTTTGGTACAATATGCAGCCTGTCATAAAAGCTATCATTTTCAAGAAAAGTTCCCAGCTATTGTTATAAGGAATTCGAGCATAATCTCAAGATTTGTATCAATAGGCCTACATGCGGGTCTCCAGGAATTTTCGTCAGGTGGGGTGTCCAGGTTTATCTGTCATAAAAAGATAAAAAATCTTAGACAAAGTTTTTCTTTGGGTTTTTTATGCCCCCAAAGGAACTTTGGGAGGCATATAGTAATTGCACAGTCCGTCCGTGTGTCCGTCCGTCCATCCCGCTTCGTGTCCGGTGCATATCTCCTAGATTCTTTGAGGTAGGGATTCCAAATTTGGTATGTGGATACATCATGGCGGAGTGTCGCATACCATTTTCGGGTCACTGTGACCTTGACCTCTGACCTAGTTTTTTAGAATAATCCTGTCCGGAGCATATCCCTTACATTATTTGAGGTAGGAATTTCAAATTTGGTGTGTGGATGCATCTTGGGATGACAAAGTGTTGCGTACCATAATTGGGTCACTGTGACCTTGAACTTGACCTCTGATTTAGTTTCTAGAAACTGTATTGAGTCTGGTGCATATCTCCTATATTCTTTTAGATAGGAATTCCAAATTTGGTGTGTAAATGCATCTTTGGATGACAGAGTGTCACATACCATTTTCAGGTCACTATGACCTTGACCTCTAACCTAGTTTTAAGAATTATTATGTCCTGAGCCTATCTCCTACATTCTTTGAGGTAGGAATTCTAAATTTGGTATGTGGATACATCTTGGGATTGTGGAGTGCCGCGTACCATTTTCGGGTCACTGTGACCTTGATCTTGACCTCTGACCTAGTTTTTGGAATAATCGTGTCCGGAGCATAACTCTTATATAATTTGAGGCAGGAATCTCAAATTTGGTGTGAGGATGCATCTTGGGATGACAAAGTGTCCCGTACCATAATTGGGTCACTGTGACCTTGAACTTGACCTCTGACCTAGTTTATAGAAACTGCAATGAGTCTGGTGCATATCTCCTATATTCTTAGAGATAGGAATTCCAGATTTGGTGTGTAAATGTGTCTTGGGATGACAGAGTGTCACATATCATTTTCGGGTCACTGTGACCTTGACCTCTGACCTAGTTTTAAGAATTATTGCGGCCGGAGCCTAAATCCTAGGATGTGGATGCATCTTGGCATGGCGGAGTATTGTTTACCATTTTCGGGTCAGTGTGACCTTGACCTAACCTAGTTTTTAGAATAATCGTGTCTGGAACATATCTCTTATATTATTTGGGTAAGGAATCTCAAATTTGGTAAGTGGATGCATCTTGAGATGACGAAGTGCCTTGTACCATAATCGGGTCACTGTGACTTTGAACTTGACCTCTGACCTAGTTTTTAGAAACTGCATTGAGTCTGGTGCATATCTCCTATATTATTTGATGTAGGAATCCCAAATTTTGGGCGATGATTCCTCTTGGGATGGCAGAGTGGTGCATACCATTTTGGGTCACTTTGACCTTGACATTGACTTCTGGCCTCATTTCTAGGTTTTTCCTGTTTGGAGCATATCTCCTATATTACAGCTTACTTTCCTCAAATGTGTCTTATGCTAGACCAATTCCTTTGGGGGCATTCGTCACGTGTTTGTGACATTTCTTGTTTAGTCCTCAACTTATTTTACAGAAGTCCAATGCTTTATTTTAAAGAAAATTGTAATTTTCCAAGGATCCAGAGGGGGTCTATCATTTTATCCAAGGGGAGGCAGGGGCGTAGCTTGGCTTCAATGAATGTGTAGGCCTAATGGTAGGGGGGTCTGGGGGCATGCTCCCCCAGAAAATTTTTCGGTCCTAGACTGTCCAAATATGGATTTTGCGATTATTTCGCACTTATAAATGCGTTCATGCGATTGTTAGAAATTACAGGTAGTTATCACCATCATCGCCCATATGGCCTAATATGCTTATCAAGTTTGATCAACTTACGGTGCTGAAATGCAAAAACAAAATAATCGACCTGGGAGTCAGGGACAGGTATCATACTCTTTTAACCATTAAATGGCCAATCACTACAAAAGTAGTCCGCTTTCTCATCTGCTAAATTGTTTTACAAGCATCTTCGACAAACAGTGAGAGATCCAGATCTGTGTCTACACTGTTCGCCTCAATTCTGACATTAGTCAATAATATTAGCAAATATATGCAACAGAGGACTTAGGCAGACGCGTCTTTCATTTGCAGTTTTTGGCTGGTGCTTTAAGGGTTAGAAGGCTTATAGGAGCCTACATGGTTATATAGCAAGAAGTCATGTGACATTGTAATGATCATCCCAAATAAAAGATACAATGTACTGTACATGTATGTTGAAAAACAAGCGACATCAAGTTTCAATTTCTAATCGCAGGTAGCAACAAAACTATTAATCACAAGCCAACTTAGAAAAAAAAACTAATTTTCTGCATTAAATTTGTCTGACACAAACATGTTTATCACCCTGTCAACATCAAGTGTCTGTAGATCATCTCTACGAAGGACAGCCTGGCAGACATCATTGTTGAGCGCAAGTAGTTTTTAATTCTTTTCATGCTACCTTTGGCATGTTGCGGACGTCAGTGGCATGGTCAAAAGGACTCCAATTATGGTGAAAATGCAATTATACAGGTTGCAAAGCTTTGTGCTATGGTTCATTTCCTATTGGGTAGGCTAGCAACATCAGGTGACAGCTCGTCCTGGAACGCAAACAACCGTTCTTCTACAGTGGGTAATGGGTGACGTCTGATATCAGGATAATTTGGAATATCTTTCTGATTTACTCACCCCCTACCCCCTCCATTTTATTGCATTTTTGGTGTTTATATTTTTTTTACTTTCTGAAAAAGTGTAGGCCGCGGCCTACATGGCCTAAAGGAAGCTACGCCACTGGGAGGGGTCCAACTTTTTACAGGGGGGGAGGAGGGGCAATCGCTTATTCCCTATACCCATATCAGCAGTGTTTCCGCGAGAGTGCGTTTCTTGCGTTTTTGACGATTTATATTTTGTCATTTATAAGTTTCTCTAAAGTAACCCTTCGCCCGGAATATAAATTCGACAAATTTGCCTTGATTGACTTCTGTTTGGCCAGGCGACACATCCGATTCTCGGAATTCTAGTGTTTTTTCCTTATCTTATTGTTTCAAGCTGTATATACCATACATGTACAAATTAATTTGAATAAAATATAATATTTGATCCAATTGAAACCGCTGATGGGTGATTTAAAAAAAATGCATCTGAAGTGTGACATTGGGGGTCAAATTTCAAAATTGCTCTATCATTATATTTTTTACATCCTCTTAACCAGGGAACATCAAAATTTAAGAAACAAATACTGGTTTAAGAATAAAATTTAGGACAATGCTTTAAATTTAATACTTAAATCATTTTTTCCTTATTTTTTTACAATTCTATAAGCTACACTTAGCTTGATTATAAACAACACAGGTATGCAGAATTGTAAATATTCTTTCATGAACTGATGAAGTAGTTATGTATACACATTTTCAAAGTAAAATTTAATCTTTCGCTCAAAATTTGCACTTGTAATAAAATTTTATGTGAAAATACACCCCTGGATTTTCACTGTGTAGAGGAAAAAGTTTTTCTAATTTAAATAATAAGCATGATTTTTGTTAAAAATTGTTCTTAGATAACAAGTAGGGTATATGAAAAACATAGAACAAATTTCATTTGAATATATAGGATATAAAACATATTAAACACAATAACATATGTTGGTAATGGAATGTGTTACACTTGTGACAAAATCAGAAGAGGGAGTTTCTCCTTTGAATTTTTTATCTCTTATAGATTTTATATAGGATGAAGTGAATTGGCTTCATGGAAATTGATTAAAATGTATCAAACATAAATCAATTCCCTTTTTTTAGCACAAGACTTTAAAAAATGAACTATTCAGATTTGTTTATTAAGCATAGTAAGGAGTTATAAAATGTTAATGATCAGAAAACAGTTGACAGCACTCATTGTGGGATAAATTATCAATTGAATGATTTGATTGATACCATTTTTGCAATTCTAAAGAATCTGTAACAAATTTAAGGCTTAAATAGAAAGAAATAATTGTGTCACACTTGTGACAAGCAAACAAAGGAACTGATTATGACCCTTTTGTCTTTTCTTATCTCTTATACTTTATGTAACCTACTATAGTATGTACAACTTAGCATCTTTTTTGGTTTTCTTCAATAAATTCCTGTAAATATTTTTTAATTGTGAAAAAATACCTTTCCCTCCTTGTGAGTGCATAATTTTATCCTTTTTGTTTACACCATTTTGTGTTTTCTTTGTATCGAAAGAGTGAATAACTACCCTAGATACCAAAATATATCAAATTAATTGTTAAATAGATCATCCTTTGACCAAACACAGGAAAAATTGAGATGAATTCAATCCATAATATATGTTACACTTGTGACACAAATCACATTTTAAAGTCTACCTGTCTAAATCAAGTTATAGTCTGGTTTAAGATTGTCTGATTTCTTCAGTGTTGAATTTAGCATGATTCCTATCCCAGAATGTAGCTCAAGGATGGCCAGCTTCATAATGAAACTAGTATATTGGCTTGAGGAAGTATCATTCCTGCTGGACCGTAACTAGTATTGACTACACATTTGGTGAAGTTGTTGACTTTTTGTTGTGTTTAAATTATATTTATGCATTCAAGAATTATTAAAAAGACCAAATAAGTAATATTTCATTTAAGATTTGCCATGTATATGCATTTATCACATATTCCTAAAATGTGTTACACTTGTGACATCAGTTAAAATCATGCCACAAAGTCAGCAGCTTAAGGATTTCACCACAATTCCTCATAATGTTTTTTGGGGGCTCCCTTGACCAGAAAAACAGCAAAAAGGCTATGAAATGCAAAACAAATTGAAATGCTGATGGTTGAAACCTTAAATGTTACACTTGTGACATATCTGGGTGGTTTTATTCAGTACTGGCTACATAAAATCATACTTGTTGTTTTATAGGCAAGTTGGTTCCTTTAGAAAGCTTAAAGACACCTAGTCATTAAAACAGCATTCCTTTTGAATAAAACTTTGTATATTTTATGAGGCAATTCACTTTACTCCAATCATATGAAATTCTGTATGATAAAAATTTGAAAGGGTGTGTTTATAAAAGGTTACAAATTTCCGATTTATCTGGTTTAAAAAAGATGAAAAGATTGTTTTCCTACAGCTTTTATGCTACATTTCAACTGCAATTCACCATTTGACTATACATGAATAGTGTTTAATAAAATTTACAGTTGAATTGAAGGTAAAGGAAAAAATGTCACAAAAAAGTGTTACCCTTGTGACAATTGGATGACATTTTTCCATGTAATTTTTGAACGGAACATTCTAAAGCGATGAAACTTGGCATGATGCAAGAAAAACATTATCTTAAAATTAATTTTAACAATAAATCTGCTTTAGATAGTCTATAAACATTGATTATAGAAATGGATGCATTATTTTTGAAATTACCCTGATCCATTTAAGATTTTCATAGCTGAATATTTGGCCTAATAATACTTTTCCATTGTTCAATCTTGGAAATCTGGGTGATATTCATTTGATTTCACGTGATAATATAACTCAATATTTCCCCATCCACATACAATGTAATAGATGGCCCACTCTAGCTTTTCAGCAAGGGGTCAAAGGCTTTAGATTGAACACTGTTTTCCCTGACCTAATATAGGGCCTTGTATATTTTCAGACTGAAAAACAGTAAGGATTTTGCTCGGATAGCTCCACAGACACCAGCTGATCTTAATTGACAGTACATGTATTTGAAAAAAAGGATAAATCCAGACTCAGCAGGACTTTGTTTATATTTAAATGTTCTTCAGAGCATCAACATGCAACAGCTGCCATCCAGCAGTCCAAGTCATTCCAGAATTGCAGGATTAGTATGGCTATCAGTAGCCAGGAGGCTGTAGAGGCTTCTATGATGAACACATACTTCACTGACAAGAGGGACACCGCAGGCAGTTTGGTCCCTCAGCTGAACATGCTGAATGGTGATAAATGAGGTAAGATTTTGACCTTAGTATGAACAGTAAATATTTTTGCGCTGATGAGATTACTGCAATACATTGAGAGACTGACCCAGAATCTAGGTAGAAGTACAATTATCTAAATAAGTAAAACAGATGTGTTTAACACAAATCCCCCACCCACATTCTTCCAGAGCACTGCAAGTAACCAATGTTATGTACTAAGTACTACTAGTCAATTGTATAGGCTCAAGGTGAGCTATTGTGATCATAGGATGTCCGTCGTCCGTCAACAATTTCCTTTAAATAATGTCTCCTTCTGTACCACTTGGTGGTATTTCACCAAACTACACAGAAATCCTGCTTCAAAGCACTTGATGAGCTATTGTGATCGTTGGAAGTCAGTCGTCGTCTGTGGTCAACATTTGCATCAAAGGACATTTCCTAAACTACCAGCTGGATTTTGGCCAAACTTGGCAGGAATGATCTTTATATAGCCCTCTTTGATAATTGTTCAAATGATTTTGGTCAACACAGGCTAAAAATAGATTTTCAAGATGAAAAATTTAAAAATGTTCTTGTCTGAAGCCACAAGCCATATAGATTTGATATTTGGTATGTGCATCATCTAAGTTACCTCTACCAAGCTTGTTCAAATTATGCCCATTATGCCCATGGGTCATAAATGGGCCTGTCCCTGGGGTTACATGTGATACATAGGCTTATATAGGGAAAACATAAAAAAATCTTCTTGTCTAAAACCACAAGGCATAGAGCTTTGATATTTGGTATGTAGCATCACCAAGACTAGTGGACCTCTACCAAGTTTGTTCAAATTATGATCCAGGTCCACCAAGTTTGTTCAAATTATGACCCTGGGGCCAAAAATGGTCCTGTCCCAAGGGGCCACATGTTTTACACAGGCTTATGGAAAACATGAAAAAATCTTCTTGTATGAAACCACAAATCATAGAGCCTTGATATTTGATATGAAGTATAACCTAGTAGACCTCTACCAGCTTTGTTCAAGTTATACTCCTGGGGCCAAAAATGTTCCCGCCTCAGTGGTCACATGATGTACTATTTTACATAGGCTTTAATAAGGAAAACTTGAAAAAATCTCCTTGTCTGAAACTACAAGGCTTAGAGCCTTGATATTTGGTATGTAGCATCACCTCACATTATGTCATAGGCTTATAAATATAAAATCAATTTTTTTCAGAATATAGTCATGTTGCATATTAAATTTAAGGGAATGAAGCATACAATAACATGCTAGCTAATATTTTGTGCCAATACACACCCTTGACCCCTGGGGTGTGGTCAAAAGATCATTTTTTTTCTTTTCTGAAATTACACACTGGGTAGGCGCAACAAGAATACAACCGAGGAACTGTGATCAATATTTACATTTTACAGCCGCCGTTTTGGGTAAGTTTAATATTTTATTTTTTTCATTGGAATGCTCAGGTTTCAGTAAAAGTAAGCATGATATCAGTTTTAGGTAAGATCAAAGAAATGTGCTTGGTGTTATATTTGTCCAAAAAATGTGTGAGAGTTGGCTGAAAAATAACATTTTATTTCTGATCATTACTTATTTCAACTTAAAACTGAAAAATATGTATATTTTTTCGCATTCATTGTCGTATTTCGATCTTTCAGAAACAGAAGGGTAAAATTAAATTATTGGTGGATATCCTGTGTGTATTCAATAATTTCTATCTGATAAGTGAAAAGCGCAGTATCTGTTTTAAAGGATGATGGTAATGATACTAAGGCAATCAAAAACTTCATTAATGGCAATCGGTTATCGATAGCAATCAATGTTTTTGGCAATCAATGAGCAATTTTTTGTTTGCTTTTGTTCGATATATATATATCCGAGCTTTATAAGTATGTTTTCTGTTTTATATTGATCCATAAACTCAAATCGGACCTGGAAGGCTCAGGATCAAGCCCTATGTCACATGCCTACTGTGTGGCCCGACAGTTCAGTGGTAAACATACACCCACATTCTGAGAGGGTCCTGGGTTCAAGTTCAGGACGGGTCATGGGGGGGGGGGGGTGTGTAGATGACACATGTGAAGAAAAAGCATATGACCAGATGGGGACTCGAACCCGGGACCTATCACAGACCGTGCAAATACTCTGACCACTTAGCTAACGGGCCACACGATGAGCCTGCCAGTTCTACAATATATACGGTAGGGTAGTTGTACTCCTTCCAAGGTCTGTTTGGACATCACCAGACACATCGAAAAAAAAGGTTTTCTTGTGACGGAGCTCATATGAAAGAAAGCTAAGAACCCATTGTCTGCGATCGGCCGACTGTAAGTTCATTTTACTTGTTTATCAGAAACAACACCTGCATAGAACAAATCACGATTCATTTCAGAATAGATAGGCGAAACCAATTTTATTAAAATACTGCTATAAATTATAAAAAAAAACCCCAGATAAATTGACTTATTTATAACAGCGGCTGTACATACATGTATTGATCGCAGTTCCTCGATTGTGTTTAGCGTTCGATGTTGCCGCCTACCCGGTGTGAATTAGTTGTGTTGCATATCAAATTAAAGGGAATGAAACAGGGTAGATAATCCTTATGTCTACCGAAGTTGAAGTCAATAACTGTTTTGTTGTATGGCATTTCAACTAAGAATGAAACTTTTCTACTTTTTGTTTTGTTGTTTAAGTTATGTTCAACCTTCAGCCTAAGGACTTTCTCATAAGTTTTATCAACTGTTATTAAAATATTTAAACATAGTATTTTGCATGTTGAAAAGGATACTAATTCTCTGAGTGTGGAACGTAAAATTTAATTAATATAAAACTTTTTTTTTATACTTTTTGTTTTTTCAAAACAAAGATTAATTAACAAACAAGATAATACAAAACTGTTTTCAAAAAGATCATGAAAGTCTTTAATTTACCTGTTGGGATGTGAAACAGCAAATCATGTCAATTTCATGCAGCACATGTTAGTTTTATATTAATCATGCTATTTTTAGCTCTACAGATGGTGATATTAGTGTCAAAATATTAACTTCTGGAAACTAGTTTGAGCTGGTTTTCATGCAATATTAACTTGTAGGCCAGTTTAGACCGGTTTTCAGGTAGACAGAGATTTATGAAGACAAATTGAGCCAATCAGGAGGGTCCGATGATTAACCCAAATCAGCAGAAACCACCAAGAAATCACCAGATAAAAATAAGAAAAAACTACCTTTTTATTGTTAGTTTAATGTCATAATATAATAAGAATTAGTATAATAAGCTTATTTCTACTTTGATTTTAAAAAGAAATGAAAAAAATGTTATGATTTCACTTTCAAATTCAGTGCACAGTGAATTCACCGAAATCACCAGATAAAAAGGAAATCACAATTTCATTATTAATTTAATGCCATAATTGGATAGTAAGTAAGTAAGTAAGTAAGTAAATAAGTAAGTAAGTAAGTAAGTAAGTAAGTAAGTAAAGTCTTTATTTAAAGAGGGTGACAACATTTAGTAGTACAACTAATCTTCCATGAGGCCCTCAAAATAAATAATATTTACACACATAAAAAAAAACAAAAAAAAACAACAATTCTACACAAACTATCAAATTAAATTGTTTAACCCTGTACTGCTGAGCAAATATAGCTAAATTTTGGCAAGACCGTAAACTGAATGCAAAACTGTGGATCCCGATCAGCTGATCAGTTTCCACACTGTTAGTGTTTCCAAAAACAGGATATATCTAGGTTCAGCAGGACATGGGTTAATTTGATATTTACACAAGTGCATTTATTATAATATAGTAACCCTATTTATCTTGACAAGCATCCGTTTCTATTTTACTCTGCTTGCTGGAAATTTTTTGATATTTTTGTCATCTGCTGTCTTTTTTAAAATTAATTTACTATATAGTTCTCAGAGAGTCAAACAGTTTGGATTTAGATCTGGCCCAATATTTTGTTGGTCCTGATTTGGTTCCAAAACTGTTTGCAAAGGTTATCAGCAGACAACAATTGCAGGCAGAGTAACTTCAGCAGTGTTTATTTAACCAACTTGCAGGGTACCACTTATTTGTATGCCTTTGCAAGCAAAGTAGAAAACAATATACATCCTGATCAGCTGGCTTCAGGACCAGGAAAATGTTAAGGTATTTTGTCATCTGCTGTCTTTTCTAAATTAATTTACTATATAGATTACCATATAGATCACCATCAGAGAGTCAAACAGTTTGGATCCAGATCAGGTCTGACATTTTGTCGGTCCTGATCTGGCTTAAACTGTTTGCAAAGGTTATCAGCAGACAACAATTGCAGGCAAAGAGTAACTTTAGCAGTGTATATCTAACCAACTTGCAGGGTACGGTAAGCGCAATGTTTACCGTTGTCGCCCTGGGCCCTGTTATCTGTTAAACTAACGGTACCGGAGCAAACATTGAAGGCATTATACCACTTATTTGTATGCATTTACAAGCAGAGTAGAAAACAATATACATCCTGATCAGCTGACTTCAGGACCAGGCAAATGTTTAGGTATTTTGTCATCTGCTGTCTTTTCTAAATGAATTTACTATATAGTTCCTTAATGATCACCATCAGAGAGTCATACAGTTTGGACCCAGATCAGGTCTGACATTTTGTCGGTCCTGATCTGGCTCTAAAACTGTTTGCAAAGGCTATCAGCAGACAACAATTGCAGGCAAAGAGTAACTTCAGCAGTGTATATCAAACCAACTTGCAGTGTACAGTAAGCGCAATGTTTACCTTGTCGCCCTGGACCCTGTTACCTGTTAAACTAATGGTACCGGAGCAAACATTGAAGGCATTATACCACTTATTTGTATGCATTTACAAGCAGAGTAGAAAACAATATACATCCTGATCAGCTGACTTCAGGACCAGGCAAATGTTTAGGTATTTTGTCATCTGCTGTCTTTTCTAAATGAATTTACTATATAGTTCCTTAATGATCACCATCAGAGAGTCATACAGTTTGGACCCAGATCAGGTCTGACATTTTGTCGGTCCTGATCTGGCTCTAAAACTGTTTGCAAAGGCTATCAGCAGACAACAATTGCAGGCAAAGAGTAACTTCAGCAGTGTATATCAAACCAACTTGCAGGGTACAGTAAGCGCAATGTTTACCGTTGTCGCCCTGGACCCTGTTACCTGTTAAACTAACGGTACCGGGAGCCAACATTGAAGGCATTATACCACTTATTTGTATGCATTTACAAGCAGAGTAGAAAACAATATACATCCTGATCAGCTGACTTCAGGACCAGGCATTGTTTAGGTATTTTGTCATCTGCTGTCTTTTCTAAATGAATTTACTATATAGTTCCTTCATGATCACCATCAGAGAGTCATATCAGGTCTGACATTTTGTCAGTCCTGATCTGGTTCTTAAACTGTTTGAAAAGGTTTTCGGCAGACAACAATTTCAGGCAAAGAGTAACTTCAGCAGTGTATATCTAACCAACTTGCAGGGTTCCACTTAATAGTATGCATTAACAAGCAGAGTAGAAAACAATATGCATCCTGATCAGCTGGATAACAATTTGAATAATAAGCTTATTTCTACTTTGATTAAAATATGAAAAAAAATGTACATTTCAATTTCCAATTCAAGGTATGCCGAAATCACCAGAAAAAAAGGAAATATCCATTTTAATGTTAATTTTATGCCTTTATATGATATATATGATAGTAGAATAATTGATATGTTTACAAAAGGCTTATATTTTAATGTGCCAGCAAATAAATATTTCAATAAAAAATATAGCAACACATTATAGCAATTTGAAAGTGATTTTTTTTTATCAACATATTTTTAAAAACAGACTAGAAATAAGCATATTATACTAATTCTTATCATATTTTTGCATTAAGTAAACAATAAAAAGGTGATTTCTTACTTTTATCTCGTGATTTCCGTGATTTTCTGGTGATTTCGGTGATATCTGTTGATTTCGGTTAATCATGGCACCGAATCAGGAGATGGGATTCTCTCCAGTTATATATCAATATGTCATATTGGTTTGTGCAATAATTTTTTCAGGGTGAACAGCATCTCACAGATAAGATAGTTTGGTCTCAGAGAAAGTCCAGTTCTAAGCAGTCCATTGACCACAGTCACCAACTTACAGCAATATCTGATGTGATTCAAGGGAATTATACCTCTTTCATTTTAATGTTTGATAAGAGTACAGATTTGTTACTCACTGAGCCAAATTTTAACTACTCAGTATGGTCTCAGCAAGAGTTGAACATATAACATCTTTCTTGGCCTTTAGGACTCTATTCCAATATTGAATCCCTAACCCATGATTTCTGGATGTGATAAATAAGGAACAAGTTCTGCTGGACAAACTGATTGGCTTGTCGAATGATGGCCAGTGATGGGCAGCTTCAATGTCAGCAGGAAATCAGGAGTGGTACAAGACACTTTAACCTGAGACTGATTGGTACTGGTTCAACACAGAAGACCCATCCCGACATGACTGAAAAATTATTGACTGGTTGAAGAAACAAATCATCCATAATCAAACACTTTGGATCCAGATTAGGACCGACTTCAGTGTTAAATCCATTAAATTTTCAGTGGTCATTTTCTAATATTTGCCCATTTGCATGATGTTGATGATGGCCAACTCTACCTTTAGCAAGGGGCCATTTGATACAAAAGGGGGCCACTTAAAGGGGGCCAGTGGCCGCCTCTAGATTTTGCAGAGGTAATCAGCAGACAACAATAATAGGCAAAAAGTTAACTCATAAAGTGCCACATACAATTTGCAGCAGACGACAATTGCAAATTTTGCTGCTTTTTCAAAGAATAAAAAAACAAATAAGGCACGACGTTTCATGAGAAGAGTCTGCTGGCAGACGATTCTCATGAAATATCATACCTTATTTTTTTCAAAAATTAGGAAAGTTGTCGCCATATTTGTCATCTGCTGCAGTCGTGATTGGTGCTTTAAGGGTTAAATAGAAAAGACTGAAGAAATAATCAAATGTCATCTGTTTTAATAAAATGCATAATTTTAAGCTGTATAACTTTTAAATATTGAAATAGATGAGTTTATATGTACATGGAGTTTGGTCTAACATAAGTCCAGATAAGTGAACTTTTATTGACAAAATTGTGAGAACATATGCAATTTTTCAATCATTTGGACATTTGTTTTGGGTGCTCAAAAGAACCGTCTCATTGAGACGGCTCTTTTGAGCATCAAGAAAACTGTTTTTTTTGTTATGATTTTTAAGCACATTCAACTGGATACCTAAAGTGTATTAGCAATTTTCTATAATGGACTTAACTGATAAGAGACTGCCTGCAGCCAAATCAAGGACAGGTGCCATACTGGGAATTTAGTCATATAGTACACAGGTATAGGTTAACCGCTCAATAGCCCTTCAAAAGCCTCTATATCACCAAATGAGAGCTTTTATCTAAACATCCAGAATATCTGTTCTGGTTGTTTTATTTTATGTGATTCTTTACATCCCATGAACAATCTTTCAGCTATAAAGGGATGGGTCTTCCTGGGTTGAACCAGGACTAAGCTAGGATTAATGTGTCCTGCTCAAGGACACAACGCAGTGATGCCGGTGATGCTCTAACTCGGGGGCCATCTGTCTCGAGTCAAGCACTCTACCACTGAGCCACTGCACTCCTGGGTTTGGTTTTGAAATAACAATTTGAAAAATATTTTCTTATAAGCACTTTCATCTGGAGGCCAAATAGTGGATTTGGAATTGGACATATTAAGTCACCTGGCTATTAAGTGCTCAAACTGAGCTATAAATTTAATATTGCCTTCAAATATGTCTGCAAGATGTGAATGATGTGTCTGTCATTTGTGTGTCAAGACAAGAGGCCCTTCTGAACACTAAACTTCGCATGAGCATTTTCAATTGACAGCACACCATGAGGTCAGGTCATGAATGTTTGCATGCCGGATAGTTTTACAAGCTTTTGTTGTCCTCTGCTGATCAGTGCCTTAACCCTTGTTCTGCTGCATAAATATGAATATGGCACATTCACTTCTGTTTTCCAGTGGAATCTAATGCTGTCTGGAAAGCAGTCAGATCTAGATCTCATGTCCACAGATGTGTTCACTAGATTTAGCCAGCTGATTCTGGATTTACTCTCTTTTCTAAAGATGACATATCCGGTTTCAGCAGGACAAGGGTTTATCCATCATTTTATGGGACATTGGCAAACAGTACATAACCAGATCAGATATGACATAATGTGACCTCTGATCAGGCTCTGCACTGTTTCCTAACATTACATACTTTTAATATTTGAGTGTAATTATAATCCCAACTGGAGATGGATGCATTCAATTGGAAATTCAATTTGTGACTGGGGAGGAATTATTGAAAATTTACAAGCCATTCTTTGTGGAAGTATGTATTAAATGGGTTAGTGCTATTATGTCCCCCAAAATGTTTGTTCCTGAAATGTCTACTGTGCCAAAATGTCTATTCCCATGATGTCTACTATGGCAACTTGCAAGACCGGGCCGATGTCCATGCCCGTTTCAGCAATCTCCGATCCCCAGTATGCATCGTATTAACCTTTTTACCTGCTAGGGACAATTTGAAAACAGTTTGGATCTGGATAAAGACTGTCAAAACGGTAGGCCTGATCAGAATCCAAACTGTGTGCCACTCTGATGGTATTCCTGAAAATTCATTAGAGAAAATTATGACAATGGTCATCATGTTAACCCTCTATCTGCTAGTAACAGTTTGCAAACTGGTTGTAACCAGATCAGGAACATCAAAATGACTTTGCTGGGTCTGATCTGGATCCAAAATGGTTTGACAGTCTGGTATTCCTGAAAAATTTATTAGAGTTACTTCAATCAAGGGTTATGATTGAAGCACAATCATTTAATTTGGACACTTTAATCCTTGCATTAGTACTGGTGCAATCCAGGTAGACCCATCCCGCCATAACTGAAAAATTATTGACTGGGGCGTTAAGAATCAAATCAAATCAAAAAAAAATTGGAGAAATCAAATGTAATGATGGAATAGGTCTTTCAGGAGTATATTGGTAAGTAAGCAAGTAAGTAAGTAAAGTCTTTATTTAAAGAGGATGACAACATTTAGTGGTACAACTTATCTTCCATGAGGCCCTCAAAATAAAGAATATGTACACACACAAAAAAACAATTCTACACAAACTATCAAATTTAAATTGTTTAACCCTGTACTGCTGAGCAAATATAGCTAAATTTTGGCAAGACCGTAAACTGAATGCAAAACTGTGGATCCTGATCAGCTGATCAGTTGTTTCCAAAAACAGGATATCTAGGTTCAGCAGGACAAATTTTAATTTGATATTTATGCAAGTGCATTTATTATAACATAGTAACCCTATTTATCTCGACAAGCATCCATTTCTATTTTACTCTGCTTGTTGGAAATTATTTAGGTATTTTGTCATCTGCTGTCTTTTCTAAATTAATTTACTATATAGTTCCTTCATTATCACTATCAGAGAGTCAAACAGTTTGGATCCAGATCAGGTCTGGCATTTTGTCGGTCCTGATCTGGTTCTAAAACTGTTTGCAAAGGTTATCAGCAGACAACAATTGCAGGCAAAGAGAAACTTCAGCAGTGTATATCTAACCAACTTGCAGGGTTCCACTTAGCAGTATGCATTTACAAGCAGAGTAGAAAACAATATGTATCCTGATCAGCTGGTTTCAGGCCAGCTGATTCAGATCTATACTGTTTTCAAAACAAGTTAAACCCAGGTACAGCATGGTATGTGCCATTTTACATTATTTACAGGTCATCATATTTCTGTAATTTTTATTTTTGTTAATTTTCTCCGAATTTTATGCACATAAAATTCGACAAAAACACATCAGAAGAAATTTTGGATACTGCCTAATTATGACTATTCCCTATGAGTGTAGATCCAGATCAGCTAGCTTCTGAGAGGCCAGCTGATCAGGATCCACACTGTAAGGTGCAAGAATTGTCATAGGTAAAATAATAAATCGATAGAAGAGAAATGAACAAAATATTCACTAAAAATATATACAAACTACAAACATGTACTTAAAATGAATAGTTTAGCATTTTAAAAAGATTTTTGCTTGGAAGTAGATATTGTGGGAGTATCATTTTGGGAGCAGACATAGACGGCACCTTCAGGTGTGTAAAAACAAAAACCTTACACCCTAGTGCACATTATGTTTACTAAGTTTAGACATAGAGTGCATTAATAGTGAACATCATGCAATTCACATAACAACTTAAGTTATAATTCATTACTCGAATATTAAGCGAATAAAGAAATGTGTTTCATGCAAGATTGTCATTTTGTATCCTGCTTGATAACTTATATCACTTTAACTATCCTTGTTAGCAAAGACTTCTGTCATCCGCTGATAACCTTTGCAAACAGTAAGGACCCAGATCTGGAACGAGAAGAATGTTGATCCTGATCTTGATCCAAAAGGATTGACACTCTAATAGTGTGTTCCTGAAAGAATTTATTGAAAAAAGTAATTTTTACAAAAAAAAAGTCAGCAGACGACAAAAAAGTTTAAAGAAAAAGATCTTTCTAATTCTATTGTATTGTTATAATACATACCGCAAAAAATATTAAGCGAATAAAGAAATGTGCTTCATGCTAGATTGTCATTTTGTATCCTGCTTGATAACTTATGTTATTTTGAATTACATCATTTTAACTATCCTTGTTAACTAGGTTGCAAGGCAGTAGACATTAGAATAAAAACCCGTATTATTAGCTTTTGGATGAATATTGTGAATGGTAAACAGACAAAACTATCAAAATGGTTATACTTACTTCTACTAGGAGAATATGACGGTGGCATCCATCAACATAAATGGATCCATTTTATTAAACATATTCTAATATCTGTAGGGCGTCCCGATCTTTTAAACAAGGAAGTCATTGAAAACCCAAAATCAATCAAAAATCAAATCTCTAAAACTCTATCAGACCTTTATGTTCAGGAGTGGCATAACAAAGTAACTTCATCCTCTAAAGGAAAGAATTATACTCTTTTCAAGCAATATTTAAATTTTGAAAATTACCTAATCATATTAAATAGGAAACACTGTTCTTCATTGTTAAAGTTTAGGTTAAGTAATCATCGGCTTCCGGTTGAAACTGGTCGCTGGGAAAACACACCTTTAGAAGACAGAAAATGCACATTATGTAGCAAACATGATATCGGGTACGAATTTCACTATCTTTTTGTTTGTGATCACTTTATATCTGACAGAAAGAAATATTTAAGTTTATATTTTTACAAAAGTCCTAACATTATAAAATTCAAAGAACTATTTTCTTCAGCAAATACCAGGAAGCTTGTAAAGTTATCAAGTTTTGTAGAAATTATAATGAATAAATTTTCATGTGCAGCCTAACCCTAAAAGAGTCAATCATTACGATAATATACTTCTTACTATGTATTGGCTTAATATTTCATGGGAATTGCCTGATTATAGACAATTGTCTATAATTAATAATGTGAAGCCTTATTTTGTTTCTTAATGAAGCAACAACAGTTGATTATGTTGTCTACTGTTAGTTACAGAAGGCTCTTTCAGGGTGGATTTTGCTCGCATTTTAATTTTCACCTTTTTCATGCTCTTTGTACACTGTATTTTATGTATATCATGTATATGCTTTGTTTTTGTATCTTATGCTCTTACGCTATCTATGAGTGGCCTGAGTTTTATGTCAATAAAGATATGTTCTGTTCTGTTAACAAAGACTTTTGTCTTCTGTTGATAACCTTTGCAAACAGTAAGGACCCAGATCAGGGCCAAGAAGAATGTTGATCCTTATCTTGATCCAAACCGACTGATACTCTAAAAGTGTATTCCTGAAAGAATTTATTGAAAAAAGTTATTTTTCAAAAAAAAGTCAGCAGACGACAAAAAGTTTATAGAAAAAAGATCTTTCTGGTTCTTTTGTATTGTATTTGAATTTAAGGTACAACTTGCATTTTATATTGTAGAACAGTGACCTATGTCACTGAACAGAAATGTGTAGAAAGACCCTTGTTACTGTGTATAACATTTTATCAGACAGACAATGAATGTCGTCTGCTGATAACCTTGCAAACAGTTAGGACCAAGATCAGAACCAATTGAAAGTCATTCCTAGTCTGCATCCAAAATGATTGACATTCTAATTGAGTTCCTGAAAGAATTTTTGCAAAAGACATAAAAAGTATTCAACTAGTTAAAAAAGATCTTTTTGGTTTTAATGGTCAGCAGACCTCAAAACATGAATGTGGGCATGACTGGATTTGTTCATCTAAATTGAAGTGTTCTTGTCACCCTGGCAACAAATAGCAGGCTTCTGACCACATGGTGAGGCTATTATCTGGTGACTTATCCCAATAAACACCGAAATTTCAGTTTTACACTGTCAATCACATACCAGCTATAGCAAACAGTGTAGATACAGATGAGAAGCAGCTAATAAGGAAAGAGTTAAATCATTAAGGTCCTTTAAGATAGTCTTCTGGAATTACGTTTTAGTGAATATATTATTTTGTTCAAAGAACAAAAAAAATAGTCCCTGATCAGACTGCATTGAATTTTTTATATAAATCTTTACATGCGACATACTTAGTGATTTTGTTGTCGTCTGCTGACTCCTTTCAAAATAAATATTTTCAAGAAATTTCAGGAAAAAAATCAAGGTGTCAAATTGTATGGATCCAGATCAGGACCAAACATACTGTTGGTCCTGATCTGGTTCCAAACTGTTCATGAATGTTATCAGCAGATGACAAAAGTTTGATGATCAGTTGTTTCCAAAAACGGGATATATCTAGGTTCAGCAGGACAAAGGTTAATTTGATATTTATGCAAGTGCATTTATTATAACATAGTAACCCTATTTGTCTTGACAAGCATCCATTTCTATTTTACTCTGCTTGTTGGAAATTATTTAGGTATTTTGTCATCTCAAGGCCGTCGTCGCCGGTCCGGCAGGACGGCGAGCGCCGGACCACTTTTTTGGCCGAGTATGCTTTCCGCCTGTCCCTTTTTCGCGCTTCGGCTCATTTTACTTTTTACTCAGATTTTATTCAATCTGTGCAATTATCAATAGCACTCGTTGCGCGTGTCATCAAAAGACCGACCTTGCCAAGGTGTGAAAACATTGAAAATTATAATGACACCTGATTAATTTCATAATCTGATGGTCTTTAGTGGACATTATCATACTTACATGTATGGACCGTGTCGAGAGAAAATCTGACGTAGCTGTATGCAAACATCAAAGGCGCAGACCAGCCTACAAATGCACGCAGTCTGACCAGCGCCTTTCTTGTTCGCTCCCAATAACGTATAATTGATAAACTTGCTACACGTAATATTTCGGCATTCTAGCTAAGCTCTGTAACTGAGTAGGTTGATTTGAGTCTTGCATGGTCAAAAACCCTGAAGACAGGTCTTCTCGTTGAGGTCCAGATAATTTCTATGATCCAGCTTCATTCCCTCAAATTGACATATTGTTTTTTTCTTCTTATAATTAACGTGTCAAGCGACAAAGTTGTTTCAAACGTTTTGACTTTACATATATGAGCATCGTGAGCCTGTGTAATTACAATGCATTCCGTTACGGATATACGAGTCCCGCCAGTTCCAATTCAGCCCAAGACTTTTCGGTTACCCCAGCGTTCACTCGACTTTAAGAAGCCTGAGCAAAGAAGTGTTTAGCCGTCGTGGTTCGACAGTTGTTACGATGAAGCCAAAGATCTCATGTTATGCCTACCGAAGCCAAAACCTAGATGAAGACTGCACCCTTAACGGGTGTTCTGATTGAAAAGATGCTAGACTAAGTGTATACATATTTTTTCTAAAACACGACTCTTTGAAGTATCACCAAGGATCAGTGCTAAAAGTACTTTGCTAAGACCTGCAGGGACATAGATGAAATAATGTCAAAGAACATGCTGAAGAAAAAACAGTAAAAATAAAAACATGTGACTGTCTGAAAACAATTTTGTCCAGAAATATCTTTGTGACCAAAACGACTAAAATCTGGTCCCAAACGCATAAAAACCCCGTTAAAAACGCACGTAGAAGCGCTAAAAATTCAAAATTTTTCTCAGGGGAGGCCCCCAAACCCCCCTAACGAGATGGGGAATATCCCCCTCTCGTGCTCTCAACCATCTCGTGCCTTCGGCACTCGATGACTTCCTCCGCCGGACCACTTTTAAATATGCGGCGACGGCCCTGCATCTGCTGTCTTTTCTAAATTGATTTACTATATAGTTCCTTCATTATCACTATCAGAGAGTCAAACAGTTTGGATTCAGATCATGTCTGGCATTTTGTCGGTGCTGATCTGGTTCTAAAACTGTTTGCAAAGGTTATCAGCAGACAACAATTGTAGGCAAAGAGAAACTTCAGCAGTGTATATCTAACCAACTTGCAGGGTTCCACTTAGTAGTATGCATTTATAACCAAAGTAGAAAACAATATGTATCCTGATCAGCTGGTTTCAGGCCAGCTGATTCAGATCTATACTGTTTTCAAAACAAGTTATACCCAGGTACAGCATGGTATGGGCCATTTTACATTATTTACAGGTAATCATATTTCTTTGATTTTTATTTTTGTTAATTTTCTCCGAATTTTATGCACATAAAGTTCGACAAAAACACAGAAGAAATTAAGGATACTGCCTTATTATGACTATTTCCTATGAGTGTAGATCCAGATCAGCTAGCTTCTGAAGGGAGCACAGTGGCTCAGTGGTAGAGTGCTTGACTCGAGACCGAAGGGCTGCGGGTTCGAGCCTCACCGGCGTCACTGCGTTGTGGTCATTATATCATTTTAACTATCCATGTTAACTAGGTTGCAAGGCAGTAGACATTAGAATAAAAACCCGTATTATAAGCTTTTGGATGAATATTGTGAATGGTAAACAAACAAAACTATCAAAATGGTTATACTTACTTCAACTAGGAGAATATGATGGTGGCATCCATCAACATAAATGGATCCATTTTAAAACACACCTTTAGAAGACAGAAAATGCACATTATGTAGCAAACATGATATCGGGTACGAATTTCACTATCTTTTTGTTTGTGATCAATTTATATCTGACAGAAAGAAATATTGAAGATCATATTTTTACAAAAGTCCTAACATTATAAAATTCAAAGAACTATTTTCTTCAGCAAATACCAGGAAGCTTGTAAAGTTATCAAGTTTTGTAGAAATTATAATGAATAAATGTTCATGTGCAGCCTAACCCTAAAAGAGTCAATCATTACGATAATATACTTCTTACTATGTCTTGGCTTAATATTTCATGGGAATAACCTGATTATAGACAGTTCACATGATATGTCAAATCATGCGAATTGTCTATAATCAATAATGTGAAGCCTTATTTTGTTTCCTAATGAAGCAACAACAGTCAATTATGTTGCCTACTGTAAGTTATAGAAGGCTCTTTCAGGGTTGATTTTGCTCGCATTTTAACTTTCACCTTTTTCATGCTCTTTGTACTCATGTATTTTATGTATATCATGTATATGCTTTGTTTTTGTATCTTATGCCTCTACGCTATCTATGAGTGGTCTGAGTTTTATGTCAATAAAATATGAACTGTTCTGTTAACAAAGACTTTTGTCATCTGCTGATAACCTTTGCAAACAGTAAGGACCCAGATCAGGGCCGAAAAGAATGTTGATCCTTATCTTGATCCAAAAACCGACTGACACTCTAATAGTGTGTTTTTGAAAGAATTCATTGAAAAAAGTTATTCTTAAAAAAAAGTCAGCAGACGACAAAAAGTTTATAGAAAAAAGATTTTTCTGGTTCTATCGTATTGTATTTGAATTTAAGGTACAACTTGCATTTTATATTGTAGAACAGTGACCTATGTCACTGTACAGAAATGTGTAGAAAGACCCTTGTTACTGTGTATAACATTTTATCAAACAGACAATGTCGTCTGCTGATAACCTTGCAAACAGTTAGGACCAAGATCAGAACCAATTGAAAGTCATTCCTGGACTGCATCCAAAATGTTTGACATTCTTATTGAGTTCCTGAAAGAATTTTTGCAAAAGACATAAAAAGTATTCAACTAGTTAAAAAAGATCTTTTTGGTTTTAATGGTCAGCAGACCTCAAAACATTTGGATTTGTTCATCTAAATTGAAGTGTTCTTGTTACCCTGGCAACAAATAGCAGGCTTCTGACCACATGGTGAGGCTATTACCTGGTGTCTGAATCCCAATAAACACCGAAATTTCAGTTTTACACTGTCAATCACATACCAGCTTTAGCAAACAATGTAGATACAGATGAGAAGCAGCTAATAAGGAAAGAGTGAAATCATTAAGGTCCTTTAAGATAGTCTTCTGGAATTACCTTTTAGTGAATAAATTATTTTGTTCAAAGAACAAAAAAAATAGTCCCTGATCAGACTGCATTGAATTTTTTATATAAATCTTTACATGCGACATACTTAGTGATTTTGTTGTCGTCTGCTGACTCCTTTCAAAATAAATATTTTCAAGAAATTTCAGGAAAAAAATCAAGGTGTCAAATTGTATGGATCCAGATCAGGACCAAACATACTGTTGGTCCTGATCTGACTCCAAACTGTTCATGAATGTTATCAGCAGATGACAAAAGTTCGATGATCAGTTGTTTCCAAAAACGGGATATTTATGCAAGTGCATTTATTATAACATAGTAACCCTATTTGTCTCGACAAGCATCCATTTCTATTTTACTCTGCTTGTTGGAAATTATTGTTTAGGTGCATGAGCACCTAAACACAATATATAAGGCCAGAATTAGAGATGTACCATGGAGGAGCATGTGACCAAATGTGACCAATCATGGGACCTCTGTCTAAGATTAAACTGATGTCATTTGTAAATATAGAATAGTCATTTTCCGGTTGAAATTCTGATTGCATCATGTTCTTCAAAGATTGACCTAGGCCGACCTGGTATGACATTTAGCCACTATTCTGCTGAAGAGAATAATAAGACAGTTGGTCAGTCAGAAATCCAAAGTAAAAAAGGAGCTTATTAAAGCACAGATAACATGAAATTATACAAGTTACACGATGCATGGATTTTGAAGAGGCAAATAGTCAAGTAGATTCTTTATGTGGTGCCTTACCTAGAGATGATTTGCGAATGCATAAATGCATAAAGTCTGATATCTCTAAGGTCATGTACCAGATGAAATGTATGGACCCTTTGCATGCTAGTCCTACTATTAACCTTTCAGACCCTAATCAGACTAGCAAAATGTTGGTTGTCATCCAAATCCAAACTGTTTGACAAACTTATTGTATTGGATGGTACTTTAAGTGTAGACTGGCATCAGTCCTGAAAACAAATTGATACACCAGAAAAAATAAGAGTATCTTTTATTTTTAGTTGGAGGTATTAGACTGGCCCCAGTCAAGACAGAAAATTCCCAATTTTCCATTCAAGCACTCTTACTAAATGATTGCAACCTTTTGAGTGTGCTAACAGATGCAATTATAATGAAACATTTGTTCAGTGGAATGGAACAGTTTGTATAATTTTGGTAACAGGCATTTTGAGGATCCTAATATATTTCTCTGAAGTTATTTTAAAACAAAAGATAATCCTCTTTTAGCTAACCTAGGTTAGGACTTCCTTTATGCGTCTGATCATCATCAGTGTCATCAATATATACTGACTGACAAAAGAAACGCTATAGGTAAAATTCAAAGCCATGTCACATCAATGTTTATACATAAGGTAATAAATGTAAATTTGGATTATTTTTTACTTTTAAATGCATGTTAATGTTGTACCTCAAAATATTCCGCAGAGGAACAGATAAGCCGCTTTTTGGGGGTATTCAAGCAATTAAATTTGTGAAAAAAGCAATTGTTTTCAAATGAAGGGGTAACAAAAAGGAATTAAATTTTGGAAAAAGCAATGGTTTTATAAATGAAGGGGTAGCGAAAAGCAATTAAATTTTGGAAAAGCAAAAGAAAAAACAAACTGATCTAAATATGAATATATCCCATGTTAGCTCACTTAGTGTGGTAGCCAGTTCAAGCCTTTCTTTTGTTGTGATGTTACTAAGTCTCCTTTGAAGTTTGATACATTAAGCAAGTCATTTGTCAGTTACTGGCTAAAGTATTTGCCCAAAGTACTTAAAGTCACTCAATCTGTATGTTTCTTCCATTACGAAAACTAAGATTATTATTTAAATTATTAACTAAGATTATTAGGTACTTTAATTATAACTTATAAATAAGCAATTGCAAAAATCTATGTGGGGTAAAAAAATATTTTAAGCAATTGTTTTTGGAAAAAAGCAATTCATAAAAATCGTGTGGGGTAAATACCCCATTGAACTGAAAGCTTATCTGGACCTCTGTACCGTCCGAGAAAATTCAATGGGTAAAATCAAAACATGGAAAATTGATTTGTGGTTTATTGAAAACAAAAACATCAATATTTTTAGGGAGCACACAAAATTTTGGTACTTTATTGTTTGGTAATACCCTATAAAACCTACCCAGCGGCTTAAAGGTCTAGATTTTGGTCAGACATTTTCTACATGTAGTAGCGAAGGTTCATTCGTAAGAGCTCATTCTGTACAAATAATCTTTTCAAACACCTATTCTGCCTCGGACCCAGTATAATTGGGTCCGAGATTCTGCTGACTCTAAGATTTGTTAAACAAGACCTATTATAATAATAATAAAAGTAAAGGAATGCTGTCATAAAATCAACCTATTTGCCAAACCTAAACTATTGGCGGCTTTTTAAAAGCAGCCAACTTGTTTAAGTATTTTGTCATCTGCTGTCTTTTCTAAATTAATTTACTATATAGTTCCTTCATTATCACTATCAGAGAGTCAAACAAGTGGATTCAGATCAGGTCTGACATTTTGTCGGTGCTGATCTGGTTCTAAAACTGTTTGCAAAGGTTATCAGCAGACAACAATTGTAGGCAAAGAGAAACTTCAGCAGTGGATATCTAACCAACTTGCAGGGTTCCACTTAGTAGTATGCATTTATAACCAAAGTAGAAAACAATATGTATCCTGATCAGCTGGTTTCAGGCCAGCTGATTCAGATCTATACTGTTTTCAAAACAAGTTATACCCAGGTACAACATGGTATGGGCCATTTTACATTATTTACAGGTCATCATATTTCTGTAATTTTTATTTTTGTTAATTTTCTCCGAATTTTATGCACATAAAATTCGACAAAAACACAGAAGAAATTTAGGATACTGCCTGATTATGACTATTTCCAATGAGTGTAGATCCAGATCAGCTAGCTTCTGAGAGGCCAGCTGATCAGGATCCACACTGTAAGGTGCAAGAATTGTCATAGGTAAAATAATAAATCGATAGAAGAGAAATGAACAAAATATTCACTAAAAATATATATACAAACTACAAACATGTACTTAAAATGAATAGTTTAGCATTTTAAAAGGATTTTTGCTTGGGAGTATATATTGTGGGAGTATCATTTTGGGAGCAGACATAGACGCCACCTTCAGGTGTGTAAAAACAAAAACCTTACACCCTAGTGCACATTATGTTTACTAAGTTTAGACATAGAGTGCATTAATAGTGAACATCATGCAATTCACATAACAACTTAAGTTATAATTCATTACTCGAATATTAAGCGAATAAAGAAATGTGCTTCATGCAAGATTGTCATTTTGTATCCTGCTTGGTAACTTATATCACTTTAACTATCCTTGTTAGCAAAGACTTTTGTCATCTGCTGATAACCTTTGCAAACAGTAAGGACCCAGATCTGGAACGAGAAGAATGTCGATCCTGATCTTGATCCAAAAGAATTGACACTCTAATAGTGCGTTCCTGAAAGAATTTATTGAAAAAAGTAATTTAAAAAAAAAAGTCAGCAGACGACAAAAAAGTTTATAGATAAAGATCTTTCTGGTTCTATTGTATTGTTATAATTCATAACTCGAAAATATTAAGCGAATAAAGAAATGTGCTTTATGCTAGATTGTCATTTTGTATCCTGCTTGATAACTTATGTTATTTTGAATTATATCATTTTAACTATCCTTGTTAACTAGGTTGCAAGGCAGTAGACATTAGAATAAAAACCCGTATTATTAGCTTTTGGATGAATATTGTGAATGGTAAACAAACAAAACTATCAAAATGGTTATACTTACTTCTACTAGGAGAATATGATGGTGGCATCCATCAACATAAATGGATCCGTTTTATTAAACATATTCTAATATCTGTAGGGCGTCCCGATCTTTTAAACAAGGAAGTCATTGAAAACCCCAAATCAATCAAAAATCAAATCTCTAAAACTCTATCAGACCTTTATGTTCAGGAGTGGCATAACAAAGTAACTTCATCCTCTAAAAGAAAGAATTTTACTCTTTTCAAGCAAGATTTAAATTTTGAAAATTACCTAATCAAATTAAATAGGAAACACTGTTCTTCATTGTTAAAGTTTAGGTTAAGTAATCATCGGCCTCCGGTTGAAACTGGTCGCTGGGAAAACACACCTTTAGAAGACAGAAAATGCACATTATGTAGCAAGTATGATATCGGTGACGAATTTCACTATCTTTTTGTTTGTGATCACTTTAAATCTGACAGAAAGAAATATTTAAGATCATATTTTTACAAAAGTCCTAACATTATAAAATTCAAAGAACTATTTTCTTCAGCAAATACCAGGAAGCTTGTAAAGTTATCAAGTTTTGTAGAAATTATAATGAATAAATGTTCATGTGCAGCCTAACCCTAAAAGAGTCAATCATTACGATAATATACTTCTTACTATGTCTTGGCTTAATATTTCATGGGAATAACCTGATTATAGACAGTTCACATGATATGTCAAATCATGCGAATTGTCTATAATCAATAATGTGAAGCCTTATTTTGTTTCTTAATGAAGCAACAACAGTCGATTATGTTGCCTACTGTAAGTTATAGAAGGCTCTTTCAGGGTTGATTTTGCTCGCATTTTAATTTTCACCTTTTTCATGCTCTTTGTACTCATGTATTTTATGTATATCATGTATATGCTTTGTTTTTTATCTTATGCCTTTACGCTATCTATGAGTGGCCTGAGTTTTATGTCAATAAAGATATGTTCTGTTCTGTTAACAAAGACTTTTGTCATCTGTTGATAACCTTTGCAAACAGTAAGGACCCAGATCAGGGCCGAGAAGAATGTTATAATCCCAAATAATTGGTATGTTCTAGAATGTTTTAGAAAGTCTCAGTCCAGCTCCAATTCTGCTTGAATAGAACTTCCTGGGATTTTGTGGTACTTCACTTTACATGGTATTTAATGGAATTCCATTAAATCCCAAAAGTTGGAACAATTGGTATTTTCTGTCACTATCTGGAACTGGAAAATCCCAGAAAGTCTCAAATAATTCTGCTTAAAATATAAGTGGGATTTTATGCTACTTTCTGGGATAAATATTCCATTTAATCCCAGAAAGTCCCAGTAGGTACTTTAAATGGGATTATTAAGATTTTCTGGGACTTCATCAATTCAACACATCCATATAATTTGGGATTAAATGGAATCTTTTGGTACTGCTAGTAAATAATTTGGTTCCACTTAATACCAAATAATCCCAACCTAGATTTGCTTAGGACCATTATATTCTGAACTCAGTCTGACCTTGAAATATGATATAACTGTGTTAACCTGGTTCTCTCATTTCAATGACTCAAGCTGAAATTCTTTAATCTTGCAGGAAACCAGAAAAAGATTCAAATAAACCTCATGGTTTGCAAGGCTCTTACTATTTGATAAGTCCTGTGTTAATTTTGGATATATACTGCATAAACTGCACAAAATAAATCCTACAACAGACAATGTGAGTAAATAGAACATATTTCTATGCTTATAAATTATACTTGCATGAGACTTTTCATCATATAATTTAGTTTCTCAGAAACAAAACCATTTGTAGTTGTTTCTTTCTTTAAATGCTGATGAAAGACGCTTGATACTGAATTGTGTTCATTATGGTTATACAATTTTACCATTATCATTATTATTTACAGCAGCATTTATGGCAGTACAACACTTAGTTAGTGTGGTACATGTAAGCAGGTTAATTACTGAATTTACAGGATAATCAGGCTGATAATTGGGGCTTATTTTTATTTGATTTTTTTTATCCATTCTCTTTTTAAAAGGTGTTGGAGATATTGCGATTGCCTTCGTCTGTATATCAGGTTTTTGTTTGTTATGCTATCTTCTAAACAACTGGACAGATTATCCAACCAAATTTGTTGAGCAACTGGTGTATGCAACTGGTGTATGCAACAGCAAAATTCCAATACCCCAATGATGTGGGATGTAGGTCAAAAGTTTCCTTCGGTCTGCCCATTTGCCTGCAATACTTTCACCTTGCAAACGGTTTGTTTGTTTTGTTGCTTTACGTCCCAAGTCAACAGCTATGGTCATGGCGGGACAGTTAGTTCACCTAACCACACTTTTTCCTGGGCAAGCTTTAACAAGCAGTTAACCAGTACTTCGTGCACATACTTTCACTTGTAACTGACAACAACCCTTCTTGAATGATTCAGCGGAAGGGAGGAGAATGACCGTAGGAATTATTTCATGATCAATCTCCACGAAAGTACAGGACCGGGTTGGGATTCAATCTCGCGACCCCTGGATTCAGACTCACATCTGTTGCCAGACACGTTACCGACTGCGCAAACGGTCATACTGAATCCAACCGAATTTGTTTGGTGACTTACTTGCACAAGTGGGTGAGCAGGAGCATTACTGTTTTTTGCTTTTTGGATCCCCTTTGCATGGGCCTCAGAGAGTGTGCATTTTCTGGCTAAATTGCAGTCTCTTTCTGAATTGCTGGGTAGAACTCAACCAAATTTGTGCACAACTTAAACAAATTGTGTATACAAGAGCTTATTTTTGGGTACCCCACTCAGAGGCGCCCTATAATGGGGTCAAAAGTGTCTGCCCATTCTTCTTTTATGCTAATCCAAACATGCTGGGCTGAATTCAACCTAATTTGTTGAAAGGTCGACTTTCTCACAAGTGGGGAGTGGTAAAGAACATTTATTTTTTTAACCTTCCAGCCAAATTTTCGATTATCCGAAACTACTGGGTTATTCGAAGACTACGGACAGTCCTGACTTTTTTCTCTATTATCTATTGCAATAAAACTACCTATTATTCGAATTTTGATTATCCAAAAAATTCAATTTTTCGAAGTGATTTGTCGGTCCCGATAAAAGAAATGGCTATTAAATTACCTTTCAAGATTCGAAGTCCAAATGTCACGCATGGTGATCATGATTTCTTTGTTTGGTCGAGTTTATTTTTATTATATAGATTAATAATAAGAAAAAAATAGGTGAATGCCATTACAATAATACTTCATCAGTGTTGACGTGGTCTATTGTCATATACAGCATGGATGTTGGTGACCTGATTTTGAATGAAACGATTCAAATCTGAATATCGATATATAAACAAACAGGTTTTAAAATATTAAAACCAAACCAATAATGTATATGATGTATATATATTCAATGTTTCTATCTTGCTTTTGTAATTGTGCTTTATTTGTATGCTCTTCACATGTGGAGGAAATAAAGAATATTATTATTATCATTTTTTTTATTATTATTATTATTATTATTATTATTATTTTATAAAGGTCGTCTGCAATGATGGGTTTGTTTGATGTTATTTAAATGTCTAATTATGGGCAATAAATGAGCTAAACTTGATTTTAATTGGATCTTCTCATCCTTTGATTTATCTTGACCACTGTTTACATTATATTTAATATAGAATACAAGTATGTCTACAGAATTCCAAAGGGCCCTTACTTATACTACAGTTATAATTCTGTTTGATTACTCTACTGGTTGTGATGAGATGAGACAAGCAATTATTTTGCTACACAAGCAGATATAATGATAGATATTGTATACGACTTGGATAAGGATTAGTTAAGATATTTTAAAACATTTAACCAATTTAACAAATACTAAATTGTCATGTTAAAATAGAAACTATTATTTTCCACGCCCCTCTATCTATATCGTAGTATTATACATATATGGAAATATTGAAAAAGTTTATATATAACATCTGTAAAAAAGGTCTTGATAATAGAGCAATGAATTGCTTCCTAAGATTAAAGCACCAAAGCCCAGAGATTTATAAGAAACCATGCGAAAAATATTCATTTCTCTTTGAAATATCATCTCTTACACCAAGTCAATGGCCTTGCTAATTTATTATGTTAGGTAACATAAGTTACAACCTGTAACACAACCTGTAACAAGTACTCCTATCTTGTTGTTTAACATGCAAAATCTATGATTCTTTATTATATGAGCAAGACTATCAAAATATGGAAGATTTTATATAATTTTTACGTAAATAATACCTACCAAATTGGGCTCCTTAAAACTTGGGCCAGTGTTGTTTAATTGCTTATATAAGGCAATGCATTTAAGATAGATAAACACACTTTGTTTTTTTTTCTATAAGCCAAATAAGTGTGTTAGTACAACTAGATTAAAAGCATTTTAAAAATTCACAAATCAGCTGTAAAATTAAATGCTATTGGTCACAGTTACCGTTTTAAAGGGTAGTTTTACGTAAGTAACGCACATAACACATTAGGATGCCGTAATTTTGCTTTAAAACTTTTATCTGCAGCTTAGGTATCCAGCAGGCAGACTATATGCGTGATTTAGATAGTTTAATGCCTTCTTTCTGTAGCACAGCCTTTTAACTTTTCATTTTCTGAATTTTATATGGTAACATATGTAACAGACTGTCAGAGGCAAACACCAAATCGTACACATGCAAACATCTCTTATTCTACGCAGCTCGAAATGCACTTTTAAGATACGATGTGTCTGCAAAATTCTTTAGCGGGGAGCAAAACATTCTCAGCCATCAGTCTAACAATGATACATTGCCATTTTGGTAACGTATATTTTAGGATTTCCCACCAAGGGAGAAATTGAAATCTCTCTGTTTTCATATAAAACTCTCACAACTTTGAACACAGAGTGTAAAATGCTTCTTTGAGCTAAAAACTTAAAATATTATTTTTGGATAAAAAACCCCGCAGGGTTTTTCTCCCATTTTATTTTGTGGGGGAAAAACCCCGTGGGGGAAAAACCCTGCGGGGGAATTTTCTTTTTCCTCTAGAGGCACAATATAATGCTGAAAGTTTTTGATATACCTTTTATTATGCATTGTGATGAATAATAATTCAAAAAAGTCAATTTGAATTTTTCAAAAAACCCTGTGGGGTTTTTCCCCCACAATCTGAAATGGGAGAAAAACCCTGCGGGGGAAATCAAAGTTTTGAATTAAGCCATATCAATCATTTTCTGCAATAATTACAATCAAACAAACTTGTTTCTTGAACAAATTTTAATATTTATTTTTTTGAAAAAACCCTGCGGGGTTTTTCCCCCATTTGAAAATGTGGGGGAAAAACCCCGCGCGGGGTTTTAAAAACCCCGCGGGGTTTTCGAAAAACCCCGCGGGGTTTTTAACTTTGACCATTTTTTTCATTATGATGGCATATATTTTTTTAGTCATAATCATATATGTTTTGCTCCCTTATGTCTGTATTTATGTATTTTAGTGGTTTTGAGTCTTTTGCACCACTAGAAAGATGATGTGATTTTGCCAAATTCTGGTGTGGCAAAAAAAAAACTGGTGGCTGTTAATTATGTTAAACCTAATGAGACAATGGCTATAAATAAGTTTCAAAGGTCAATGTTGACCTTTAACTTTTCAGTCAAGGTCGCTCATATTGGAGTCCTATCAACACATTAAAACATAGTTTCCTCATAATACATAATCATAATACTTGCAAGAAATGTTTAACCTAATTAGACAATGGTTTTATATAAGTACCAAATGTCAGGCTGACCTGTGACCTTTATCCAAGGCCACTCATTTGGACTGCCATATATCTATCTAAACATATTTTTCTCAGAAATCACTGGGCTGTTTGATGGAGTATTCTGTAGGTCACTTGACCAAAATGGCTGCAACACTCATATATGGTAAAACAAAATATGTATATAAGCTGTAGTGACCTTGACCTATTTTATCATTATTAAGGAGATTAGGTGAGCGCCTTAGGACCTTCAGTTCCTCTAGTTAAAAATTGCCAAAATTATAGATAAAAAAATTAAATGGATACATTTGTCGGCTTTTAAGAAAATGATAGCGGCCATTTCAAGGGATCATAAATTTTCCTACCCTTTGTCAACGTGGACTATTGCAAACAGTGGAGACCAAGATGAAATGCCGAGCACATTTTATTAGGGCCTGCACTATTTGCTCAGGACAAAATCAATCTTTAGAAAAATAAATACATTTTTCCTAAAATCATAGCTTATGGCACCTCAATATATACAATGAACCATCCTGCCTTTATTGTATGTAGCTGTTGGGAAATTCCATTATACCTAAATGAATTAAAGCATGGTCTGTGTTAAAGGTTAAAGACAAAACAGTTGCATGATTTTGACGTTCATTCTTCTATAAATTCTATCAATGTTTGTTTTTAAATCTGGCGATCTATTTTAAAATCTCCATCCTTCAAATATATTTGAGACTTCCCAGCATGACAGAAAAAACCTGGCGCCGTGTACAAAATTCTTACACTGTCGCCAAGAGCTTTACACAGGTAAATGTCTCGGAAACTTGGAAACTACATCGTGACTTTCCGTTGTCGCTAGGAAGAGGAAAAAATATAACCCTTGGTCATTAAAAGTTAAAAACAGTCAGTGTTATTGTCATTTCACAAAAACAAAATTAGCACCAAATTGATCAAAAATGAAACGAGAAGAATATCTGGTCAGCGCCTTAAAAGAATCATTTCAAATAATCTCAAAAACAAGCCTTAAAGATAAATTGAAAAATAATGATTTTATAAGACTTTTTAATCAGTTCCCATTAACCACAATGCAAAATATTTTTTTGGTTTTTCTGCCAGGTAAAAATCGATTGTTGCATATGTTATACAAGCGAGCCAAGAGGCCAATCCTTCCCAGCTGACTGTAAGGCTGCAATGAAAACACAAAATATGTATAGCCAAAAATGATCCACAAAGGAAGCACTGCCTTGGAAGGGTCAGTAAAACCATTTTTACTGGAGGACTTAAACTTTTTTCACGGTACTAACCCGTAACCTCATTAAGCCTCTTATCTAATTGCATAAATAAATCAGTGTTGCCAACATGCATGTCCTTTTTAATGTCAACATGCATGTCCTTTGGGGCTGAAAGTGTATACGACATCTACGCAGTCACATCGATCCCGTTATAAGTATGTCCAACATCTATGCCAAAATAAGTGTTTACGAGATCAAAATTGTCACTTTGAATGTTCCTTTGATTTTCCATCAGCAAATAATGGTTATGAATGATAGTCAAGGCGAACTGGTGACTACAATCACACAAATGTTGGTAAGAATGGTGATATAAGCTGTAAAATATGTCATTTTTATAAATGTGTATACTACATCTCTGCTAAAATCACCCTTGTGTCTTCCGCTTCGATATTTGTGGGCGAAGGATTACAAAGACAAGGGCATTTCTTGGCGTGAACATTATATATTCTCTTCAAGAGTGATGGTAGGCACCGCATGCACTGCTTAGTTTTCACAGATACTGATTTGTATAGTCTTACGAAGGGAAAATCTTACCTTGCAAAACAAAAATAGCGCTGTTCTATGTGTTTACGAGATCAATGTTATGACGTAGGTTGTCAACCCTGTGACAGCTACACGACAACATACTGCATTTTAATGAAATGTTTTGAGGTAGGTGACCTCACCCCAGATGGTGTGTGCATGCGTGTGTGCGTGTGTCTATGTGTGTCTTTAAATTCCCATCAACGGCTACGGTCATATGGAGCCAGTGCCATGGCTTAAAGTCGCATCTGACAACCCAAAGAAGCTGGATAGCCTTAGTAGAGAGGAAGGCAAAGTTTCAACTACTATAAACAGTGTGCCTCTCTGATAACTCTCAGGAATTGCTTAGGTCAGTCTAAGTCTATGTTCTCCACCCCATATCCCTCTTCCCACCAACACACGTACGCACGTGCGTGTGTGTGTGTCACCATACCCAACATATCAACGCAAATCATTTACACCCACATCACTCCGCCTGGCATATAAAAAGAAAAGTATGTGTGTACATGTATATGTGTATGCACTGGGTTTCTTTTGTATAAATTTGACTTATCCAAAGGAGACTAGGGCTGTTGTATACAAGGCACTATTTGGGCCCAGGTTTCGGGTGTGCGGAGACTGGTTTGACCCCCTGTCTGACATGCGCAGTTGTAAAAGGTGTGAAGGTGCGGGGAAAACTGCTGTGATTTGGGCATGTGGGCTCTGGTACAGCCAGAGTTGTGTTGGTGAGGTGGGATCTTGGCTGTTCAGAGCTGCAGGGAATACGTAAACAGGCTTCTCTGACCCTTAATTATTGACTTTATAACAGCCTGGCAATCATTTATGAAAGAGGGTGCCTGTCAGGGCCAGTGGGGTCCCGCCCCTTTCGGTGTCGCCGTCCGAGTGCTTATTTGGGCGGTTTCAGCTTGATTTGTGGTTTCGGCTGAACATGTTATTGCGGAGAAGTTTGTGGGTTGAAGCTAAAATACACTACCCTCTGGGTTTTGGCCAAGTCAGGTGGTACAATGTAGTATATGTTTCCCTAGGTAGTTCTCGTAACGTGCATAGTTTTAACTGCAGATCGATTAATATAATTAGAGCCGCGACATGAGAATTCCAACAATGTGCTATGTGCGACCACCAAAGCCTCTATGCTTAAAAGGAGGCTGCACAGGCTCGTTGGAGTCTATACTTGTCAAAATGCCACATTACGTGAAATCACATGGCACGGCTTATTTTATGTGTGTGCCACAATGTCCACCATTTCACGTGGTCAGATATAACCAAGAGCAGTATCTGAAGGGCCACTTGTTCGAGACTCACCTGGGGCACTGTAATGTCTTATTTCTGCTTAGAACTGGTTTAACCCAGAAGTCATGAAACGTCCTGATATGACTGAACGATTTTTGACTGAAGCGTTGCCATCAGCATAGACAAAAACAATATTTTGACATAATTTGAACACAGACAATTAGCACAATAATGCCTAGCACCCATGGATATGAAGGAATTTGACAAACAGTGCAGATCCAATGTAGACACAAGGCAGATGCTGAATGAAATATGTCGGATACGGTACCACATTGTTTGCTTAAATGATACAACAATTTCTGTAAAAAGGATAAATATCACTACCGTTTACAATCTAAACACCCTATAATTACAAATCGACTCGTCAGTTTAAACGGATAGATGACTCCAGTATGCATTAATGGGCTAACCTATCTACACTGTTCCTAGAAGCCTTAGTGGTTAATCAATATAGCTAGGCGGCTAAGAGCCAAGATTGTGCTATTCCGGATACAAGCATGAAACTTTCCACAATTGTTTAGATTGGTGAGCTGATGAATTTTAGATATAGAACCACTTCGACAGATTTCCTCTGCGCATGTGCAAGGCAAAAATCACTTCCGCTATAGATAATTTGGTCTTACTTGACTACACAGACCAGTATTTGCGCTCAAGATGGTAAAAAATCGACCCACCATATATATAGATGTCTTAAAAGGCACAAACTAATATATTTTAAAAACTTTCCATGATTACGTATGAGCAAACTATGAAATACTTCTGGTTATCTCGTTCAATGATGCAAAAAAGGTAGAAGCCATTGAATAAATGGAATACTTAAATCTTTTGTCTGGGAAATAAATGTGTTTCTGCGCAATCGTTTACTAAGTAGTTAGCTGCGCATGCATTCACGCTAGAGAACCACTGTACTAGAACAGTGCAGTCATCGTGGGTTGGATGCAGTCAATGAGGGCACACACTATTCTATATTGGTTTACTGTGATCCATTCTATGAGATAGTTCTTTACAGCTCTTAATTTTCACGATGATGTTTTCATTTGCAATTATCACTAAGGTAGTGTAGTCCATTCTGGCTCAATTGGAGCCTTTAAATTCTAAACTAGCTAAGTACCAGCCAAATTCTGGATAGCATGTTGGATTTATGTGTCTGAAATAACAGCCAGGTAAAACCCGTGATGACCATGGTGTTAGAGTACAGTGGTTCTCTAGCACGCATGATTTGACATGAATGAATTATCTCGTAATGCTAGGGACACACATGGTTTACCCATCATGTTGTTGAATGACTATATACGTGATGTAACTTCGACTGTAACTAATGTTATGGCGTTTACAGAAGAGTGTTTGACTGTCTTTTGGATTTATGCCTATGCACTGTTCTGCGTTTATTTTGGGTTATAAGGCACCTGTGCCAAGATGAATCACATCACGTTGATCCTTTACAAACGTATACATTTTCAAAGTGACATTTAACCAAGAGAGATGGCAATATGTGCGATAATCTATATATATGCTAATATGCCACAGCCCTCTCAATTGATTTTCAGTCTTTTAACATTACCTATTTTAAAAACAATCATCAATTTACAGAAGTTTAGTGTTCAAAGTTGCCACCACATGCACAAAGGGTCCTTAACTGGAGAGCTGCATTGTCTATTTCTGCAACCTTTAAGACAGCCATATCTCACAAGGTCAAGAGAAGGTACTGACGCTTGTGGTATGGTGGTCCACAGTCGACTGTGCATTCCAGTGTCTAGTTATATCCATCAAAATTTGCTGGATTTGGTAAACATTTACCCTGCTCTGGCGCTGACCCACACACAAGAGCCTCGATACGCTGCCTTTAAAATGTGCTGGTACAAACCACCTTCGTAAGGGCTGTCATTTTATTGAACAAACCTTTTGCTAAACAAATGTGTTCTAGCCATGTATATATATGTTCGTATAGCTGCTGGCTAGTTCTAACACACAGTATTATGATGAATGGTTCAATGGTGCAAATGTAATCTGTAGGTTGCTTTTCAGGGAGAGTGTTCATTTTTACAAAATGCCCAGTTACAGCTGGAAAGAGAGAGTATGTTTTATTGCAGCCTGTGAGTGAATGTAAACAAAGCAATACAATTTCACTTCAGCCCACAGATGTTGCACCACAGGTATAACTAGAACTTTTATGGGTATTAAGACAGTTTGTTTCTCTCTCCAGCATAGAATTTCAAGTCATTTAAAAAGGAAGCGATGCTGAAAAATGTATTTCCAATGAGCCTATTATTCTTTGTGATACTCTATAGCATTGGCATCGTGTCTGACATCAAATGTCTTTACACCATTATGATACTTTGAGTACAGCCTCTCAATCGTTCAAGAGCAATCTTAAATTTTCCATAGATCGTGACATTTTTTACTTTGCATTGCGGTTTAGTATATACATTAAAAACTTGTATTAGATGAATAAAAACTCAATCTAAGGTTTCTTGACTAATTCAAGAATATTCTAATCAATACGGCCATTACATGACAATGGTTCTTTGCCATACACCCCCCCCCCCATTTTGCTCCTCGAGCCCAAAAATTCTGAGGGGTAATTTATATTGAAGATCATTTATTCCATGACAAAATATTGATTTATCATCCCGTTATTTACTTCTTATCAAGTGTGTTTACTTTAAAGAATTCTAGTGACATAAATGTCATTAGACACATTATAACTAAATTTATAGGAAGACAATCTTATTGCGGAATGAACTTTCTTAACACCCTTTACATCAGTATCAACAGCGAAACTGCTTATTTTCTTGTTAGAACTTTTAGCTGGGATGGTAGCACAAGCAAACATTCTTGTATCTGCCTCCTCATGCAAGTGAGGACATAATGCAAGCTGGACACAATAAGACCTAGCTTCTTCTCCCATAAAGTGCAGGGTTCTCTCTAGAGTATTGTCACACTCTCATCCTGCATCTGTAGTAATTGTTTCTTGGTTGGCATATCTTATGTCTAAGAAACACAATAGTTGGAAAGATAATGAAATAGTTAACTGTCATCTACTCACAAGAAATCTAACCAATTTTTCAGTGTGTCATTGATGGGCCGACCCACTGGTGGATGTCATTTCCTCGATTTTCCCCTGTTGATGATTTTAAACTGTCCGTCTTACATGTGTCGCACACTAACTGCACAAAAAGCGTATATTACATATCGTTTTTAAATCATCGCTCGTTTACTGCTCACTAAACAGTGCTAATCTCTACACCTTTAAGCATCTGAACAATGGAGGTTCCGTCCAAAATGACAACACTGACTTAAAGTGTGAAATCTTTTTACAAGAGGAACAAATGCCTCAAAGCCAGTTAGTAGCTATACAACCAAAACTATAAGGCATATCAGGCATTCCCCCACCCCCACATCCCCCTAAAAATAACTTGAAATGTTATCATACCAAGATAAATATACTGCAGTAGACTAACTAACGTTTGCTATGGTTTGTTTATGGGAAGTGAGACACTGGGAACATACTAGTACATTTTAAAACAGTTCAATGACAGTATGGAGACAGTCCAACGACAGACAGTGATATGAGGTCTGTCTAAGGCAAATATATCTGCCTGTCTGCTTGTTTGTCTGAGACTCTATCTGTCTGTCTATCACAAAGGTATATTGCCCTCGGCCAGTGATCTATATAAGATAAGTCACTGCCTTGGCTTAAAACATAACTTTTTCAGACAGAGACGTCCCCAAGTCAAAACAATCCAAATTGGTCAACGCAAAGAAAATATGTGGTGGTGACTTTGGACCACCTTGGTAACTTGGGGGGTGAGCATGTCTGTCTAGTGTTTTAAGGGCTCTGAGCTCGAGAAACAAACTCTGATTGCATGTCTGTCTGTCTGTCACAAGCCTACTATCCTCTTTGCTCAAAACTTGACTTGTGAGTCTAATAACAATTTTAAATATGCTAAGCGCAGACAGGACTCTTTTTGTGAAAGCTTATGCTTGTAATTAAATGGGGCTTTGTTTTTCTTCTAAACAATAACCGGTTAAAGAAACAGACTGCAAATGCGCATCTAAACAGGTCTTTGGGTCCCTACCCTGAAGACATGCTTCGGTCCTTTGATAGGGGCATCAGGTTTTGCGCAGTTTACAATAAAAGAGAAACAAAATACAATTTTTGTACAATATTCAAATTTTATGCGCATGCGCAGCAATTAAAGAATGAAGAGGACTAAACTACAAACAATTAACATCAGTTATTTCGTATTTTATAATTCTACAGCCAACATGACCCCTCCTTTAAAGTCAAACTGTATGAAAGATCTGTGATAACAGCATAAAATCAGAAAATGCTTTGCGCATGCGCAGTAGGCATTTTCCAACGTGGTTCTATATCATATTCTTCTTAGTCAGTCATGGTCTACAACTGTGCAAAATTCCATGCTTGTATCCGGAATAGCACAATCAGGCCAAAATTTGACTTTTAGCCGCATAGCTAATATTGGGTGCTCACACTTTGACAAGAACTGATAGCTGCTCTAATTGAGACATCGGAGGGGAAAGCATGACCGTATAAACCATTTCTTAAACGGATTTCTACCAAAACGGGGTCCCTGAATTCTCAGTCAATCACATTGAAGATTTTTCTAGCGGTCCCTCCAGTGACTTGTGAAAAACAGGTCATTTCGACATCCCAAAGTGTTTCTTAAACTATAAAATGCTTTTTTGTGATATTATATGTAACATTTTTTGGGACTACATCGGCACATTCTACAGTCTCAGTTACTGAGCTCAGCTGACCGAAGACATAACAAAGTATAAACATCCCCCATTTTTTCTTTCAATTTCTTTAAAAATTCTCACGTTACTCATATCAAATATGTCTTCTGTCACTTCATCGTATATCTTTTTTTTAAAGATAAATTTGAATGGGTAGGTGTTGTCATATATATATATAACCTCATGCACGATGTGCAGACTGCTATGTTACATTACTGAAATATGTGTTATGCTCTGAAAACTTCAATATGCAGTTTTCCAGGCATCAAATATTTCAGACATACATTCACTAACAAATGTATAACAAGACCTATCCAAACAAATTTGTTTTAATAAAACGAAAACAGTTGACTCCTAAAACACAAATTTTGGACCCTGAATTATATGCCATGAGTTGGTCTATCAGGTACGGACAAATAGTTTTGGAACGACTGATTTTTCTCCAGAAAGAAGGTAGATACTCAAAGCATATTCTGTATTGTTTCTATAACAAAGTTTTTGCTGCAACACAATTAACATTACCCAACAGTACCTATGAAAGTCATTGGAGAGATAAACTCATCCACTTTTAGTCGAATGGCGATCGAACTAACATCGATACGAGGACTGACCTGCCATTAACAGTTGGTCAATCACGCAGTAACTCTAACTAAGAACGGATGGAGGGTGTGCCCTTAGAAACACTACACTTTAATACTAGCTTTTCGTTTTAATCCGTATCAATATGGATATAAAGCAGTCTAAATATTGTCAGTCATGAGGCTCGATCCCGTTACCACATGCGTACGAGTTCTGTTTGCTAACCACTATACTATAGATGTTATAGCACGTAGCTGTCACTTTTTCTGTGCAGATACATTTTTTCCCTTCGGTACAATAAGTTACACAGTTACACGTTTATATACAGTGAGTTTGGTTTTTAGTCATTAGTCGATAGTCGTTAGTTTCTTCCTTATCTGTACGAGTCTATTGTTTGACTTTTTGCTTACTGTAAAGGCGGCGCCTCATGAATGCGTAATTAGGACTGGTCAAACTTAGACATGGGTAAAAGCTGAAAATGAGGCGCGGGTTTATTAAAAAATAACTGCATCATATTGCGCAGACGCCAGCAAAGTAACTACCTCTGAAAATGTCTATTTAACGTAAGCATAGAGGCAAACATTGTGGACCCAGATCAGACTGCTCCTACAGGAGCAGTCTAATCTGGGTCGACACTGTTTGTCTAGTATGAGGCTTCAAATATATAAGTGGACGCCAAAAACATACATTTTGTGACTATGCGCTTTAAGGGTTAATAAATGTGAGTTCAGTGTGTATACCGTTAGGATTTTCATGAAATGCACGCACGTTTGCGGGGCCCAAAAGCTTATTAACTCTTTACCAAATTATAAATAAAACCTGATTTCTCTTCCTTAGCAGATGAAATAGTCGAACCACCCCCAGATATGAATATTAAAGTTGCCACCTTTACAGTAAGCGAAAATTCTATTAATACTAGTCCACTTACATATAAAATGTTCTTGGTATAACTGTATTGTGTGTTATAAAATTTATAACAGGTATCCGGCCTTGCTGTTCTCAAATCAATGAGCACCACGTGCAGTTCTATTGTTTTTCCCTCAAAAATCAGGCTCCACGCACATTCAACCCCATAGTCAAACAACCCGTCTTTGTCAAAATCTGGGGGCTGTATTTGGCCTGAGTTTCTTGTCAACGCACCTCCACATCTGGTAACACATACTGAAAGGGGTTTTAAACAAGTATTAGCTTTTTTATACCAACATGTTGAAGAAATATGAGTGCTGTCCCAGTAAATCGTGGACATTTGTAATAACATGAGACTGTATATCAGGAAACTGTGCATCAGGAATTCCATGTAATTTGTATGATATGTTTATATACATCTAATACACATTTTGTCAAATATAGGTGCAATCCCAGTTTAGATAACAAAGTTATGAACCTTTATTTGACTGTGTGTCAGCGTATGCGGAGGACGCAGTAAATTAGTTCGCTATATTTTTAGAGAGGGGTGGTCAAATGTTTTGTCGATACTCTCTTTATATAAGCTTGAAAAGTATCAAATATTGTTATCTATATGTTAAGTTAGTCTTCCTAGTTCAAAAAATGACTAATATTTAGTTAAGATATGTTTAGCAAATAGACAAGCCAGATATTTTAGATAAACCATTAAAATAACTGACAGAAAAATAACATGTGTCCAGTTAAAATGACAAAAGGAAACTTGTCTTTGCGGTATAACTAAAATAATGTTTCACGAAAACTGTTTAATGATACAAGTGATTTTTCTGCCAATTATTAAACATCATAAGAATGTGATTTTATAGAGGATCTTACATGATTTCTCATGTTTTATTGATTTCATTAAACGAGTTGAGGAAAAGAGATAAAATGCGAGGCTTGCCGAGCATTTTATCTCTTTTTCGCAACGAGTTTAATAAATTCAATAATACAAGAGCACGAATGTTAGATTCTTATTATCATATGACATTAAGAATACTTTGAAATCTCATTTCTGACGTAAAAACATTATAATTTTGTCATTATGTATGCAACGTTGTTATAGACGTCATAACTTTCCCGTAAATCTATAAACCGCTAGTGGTTTATCGATTTTATTACATGGCGTTATTTCACTCCCAGACGCCATGTCATATGATAGTTAACCAAAACGCATTGAAAGTCTAATTGTTGCGCTGTACAGTTTTTATAAATGTAGCATTTTCTGAAAATTAAAATGTAGTAGGCATGAAAAATATTCTATAAAATCAGTGCTGATGTCGGAAACGTTTCAAATATTCAAAACTATACCTTGAATAGTCACTAGATGAGGTGGTAATACATTGTGTGAAATACAACTTCGAAAATTAATTGAATGTACAGTAATATTTGTTCTAGTTGAATTCTATTACAAAGATTTTGAAGTGCTCCGTACACACCGATACTGTAACCGTCAAGTAAAGGTTATAACTTTGTTATCTAAACTGTGATTTCTACCATATTTGTATATACTGTTTCCTAGATGTATGTTAACAAGTAAGTATATGTGTTATTTGGAAATTGTTAAAAAACAAATCAATTTAAGCCACGCACTCCACTGGCTTTAAATGTTGCTGCAGTCAGTTCAATGGCAGTGGTACAGCCCATTCCGGAAAGTCCGTCACAATTCAAGAATCGAATCACACCTCGGGTGTATATAAGAAGCATTATGCATAGTACTATGTACTAAAAAGCTCCATTTTGTTAGCCAGGACTGGTGTATGGCAAATTAGTTCTGTACCATGAGGGCTCTAGTTCTTTAGCATGCATGTGGGTTCAGCCCTATCAAATTAGATTATTCTGATAATTCGAAAGTTTAATTAACAGAATAAATGAAGTTTATGTATTTTCAATAAATTATCGCTATAGCGATATTTTATTGACAAAACATAAACTTCATTTATAACCATTTGTTTTGCTGTAATCACACTTGCTTTTGTGTCAACATGTTTTTGTGACGTCAGCGTTACGTTATATAACGTTCAGCGTCACGTTATCACCCGCATTATCAAAGTAGATCCTCGATATAATCCGTGGTCTGATTCTACGGAATTTCGCGGAATTGGCCGAAGCAGTTCCGATTGTGGTTCAGCCCTTGAATTATCTACAAAATAGTTTTCCACATTGGGATAGTACTAACTAAAATATAAACTTACAAGAAACAGGAAATATTATAGAAGTATCCCCTTTTGATCAAGCAAATCTTTTTGCATACATTTTAGCCGTGACATGTACTTTCCAACAATGTTGTTTATTATGACAAGTGTAGACTGAGACGAGCCTGTACAGCCTCCTGTTAAGTTTAAAAACTCTAAATGATGTTCAGTCAGTAGCTTAACAATCATAGAATATTCAAGCGACCTGGAAAGGCTCTGATCAGACTGCGCGTATGCGCAGGCTGATCTGAGGCTTTGCTGGTCGCACATACCACATTGTTGGAAATCTCATGTCGCTGCTCATTTGTAGTTTTGCACTACATATACCATAGGGGCCCCTAGGGGTTTGGGGATCTGGGGAAAACGGCTATTTATTTTCAGGGAGCTGGGGAGCACTGGCAATTATTTTAGGGGATCTAGGGAGCAAGCTCATAGTTTTGGGGATTTAGAGGGCTCTGCCAGAAAATAAACAAAAATAAAGGAAAAGCCTCCATTTTGTTTTCATTTTTAAAAATTTCTTCTGCTTCTAGCCCCCAGACCCCCTTCGAAATGCTGAATGTATTTAAATTCTTACTAACATGATCATCTAGATTGATCTAAGAGAGAGATCTTGCAATTAAATTTTATTGTTTGTTTATTATCCTTAAAATTGTCGATTTTTAGGTTGGTATAACATACTTGGGGACGCCCAGATTGCAATAGATCGAACCATTTTTTTCAATGTTTTCCCGGGGGAGCCGCTAGCATCAAACAGTGTGACTACACATTGTAACAGGGCTACCTACGCGCCTGCTATGTAATTATCTATTTAGGTAATTAGCCCTTTTTATAGAAATTTTTAAAGAATGTTTATCAGATAATTACTTAATTGATGTAACTAAAGTTAAAAAAGTGTATAGGCGCCAATAGTAATTGTAAAAAGGACTTTTTATGGTTAAAAGAAATAAATGCTTTCACTAAATTCTCTAAAAATATCCCGTCTAAGCTGTTGGAAAAAATCAGACCCTGCTCCCAAAAAGAAAAACAAATGGTCTGTCTCTAATTTTAAAAAATCAAATCTAATGAGCATTCATCCAAGCCTACTCTTCCAGATACAGCAACAAGATTTTAGGGGTGGTCTCATACTTTGAGCCATATATAATGCATTTCATTGAAATAAATATAGGTCATGTATTCCATGGTTAAGCCCTTTCTTGACATGAATAAGGCAAAATATTAAGTGATCATTAAGTCATGCGCTATTATATAGCTTCATAGTTTTTAAGTATGTAATCTTAATCCTACAGAAAAAACATTTTAGGGAGAATCGGCTTATATTTTTGGGGATTTGGGGAGAAGCTGAACTATTTTAGGGATTTGGTGAGTCAAGGCAAAATACTTTTAGGGAGACGAGGAAATTATTTTCAGGGATATGGGGAGATCAATGCATTATTTTCAGGGATCAAGGGAGCATAGACCCCCCCTGGGGCCTCACTAAATTCAAAATGACATGCTTGAACAAGTTGGGTAAGGCTGTCAAAATGCTCAAAAACAAATTATTATAAAAGCACATCAAGTCACTGATTTTTAAACAAGAATTAGAGTAGATAGGAAGGCAAAGATCAGGAATCGATACAATCAAGTACCACACGTGACCCGGGACACCATATTGATAAGTAACAAAAACACAAGAAAACACAATACACAATAGAGCCAAGCAAACCAAATAAACAAGCAAACGCTATCCTACACAACAAATTGCATTACATCAATTCAATTTACGTCAGTACATTAATAAGTTGATTCTATCTTAAATGAAAATAACCATGTTTACCCTTAAAATAAGGATTGAAAGACCTTCTCTAAACAGAGTAAACACAAGTTCAGCCTGCAGTGTCACCAGGGTCAACACATTTTGTGGCCTTCTCCTGGGCAGTAACCAGTACTGGGCCAGGAAGTGTTATGGTTTGTGTATGTATTTTATGATTGGAGCATGGCTCAACGGAAAGTGGTTCTGGAGAAGCTGGGCATCGCACCTGCGACACCTGGTTTACAAGGCATGCATAGCGCTTATCAACTACACCACGGCAGGGTTAACACTGTCATCCAAGCTTCACATGCTATTCTCCTCATCAGGCAGTCAACTTTATTTACCCAAGTTTTAGAATAAATATGGTTAGAATATATGAGCCTGGACATGAGATTTCCAACAATGTGGTATGTGCGACCAGCAATGTGGTATGTGCGACCAGCAAAGCCTCAGAACAGCCTAAGCATATGTGCAGTCTGATCGAAGCCTTTGCTAGTAGCATGAATATTTTATGACTGTTAAGCGACTGTCTGACCATAATTTGGAGTTTCTAAGTTTAAAAGGAGGCTGCACAGGCTCGTCTGAGTCTACACTTGTCAAAATGCCACATTGTTGGTAATCACATGCCGGGCTCAATTAGGTTTATACAATACAATACATCAATTTTGTAGCAAAGTTGATGCATTTGCAGTACCTTTTTCTTTTTTAATATTCTTTTATCTAAAATTTCTAATTTCATTTTTAGGCAAATTATATTCAAAACAAATATTATTTTTTCTTTATGTCTTTTTAAATAGCATTTATTTATTATGAATACAATATTTTTAATCAAATATCCACCAATTTCATTATATATTTTACATCAACATATCTTTCAACAAGATTAATATCAATTGATAATCAGAAAATACCTACCTCTTTAATACCATGAAATGAATTCATAATCACCTTGTTATAACCCCTATAGGGATGAGCGGTACCAATATAATTGAGTAAAACTTTAGGTCATTAAATGGTTTGGAACTTAATCAGGAGATACTTTCTTCTTGCACACAGGTGTCTCATCAACCAGTTTATCCACTGGTGGAGCCTCTCCAGCTATCAGTTTGGCTTCAAACATCACCTCAGTTTGTCTGAATTCTTCTTCAGTCTGTTTTCGAATTTTATCTTTTTTTTTTCTTCAGAATAATCACATTTCCACATTGGCTAATCATATCTTGACTTTGTTGTCCATTCTTGTCCATGCCACCATAATCTGTTTTCTTTAAGCTCAAGGGTTGACGTTCCTCTGCTAGCCATATCGGCAGGATTTTCAGTCGTTGAAATATAACGAAAGTTTATGTCTTTATCTTCTTTAATCTCCTTCACTCTATTTTCTACAAACCTTTTCAGTGGTTTTGTACTACTGATCCAGCTCAGTACACACTGAGAGTCTATCCATATATCTTTCTTACATATATCTAGTTTAAGCTCTTCTTCAACAAATTTCAGGCATCTCTTACCTATGAGTGCAGCTAATAGTTCAAGTCTTGGGATTGATATCTTTTTGTTTGGTACTAGTCTTGCTTTTGAAAATATAAGACCGAATCTACAGCTGACTTCATTTTCTTGACGCAAGTATACTGCTGCTCCATATGCATATTTCAATGCATCACAGAATACCAATATCTGCAATAATCAACCATTCCTTTTTGATCCAAACCAATATACCTTGGAAACTGACAATGGTATAATTCCTTTAAACCTTCCTTTATAATATACCACTGTCTCTTGTCTTGTTCTGACAAATGTCTATCCCAGGAAATCTTCTGACTACATAGATTTTGTAAAAATATTTTCCCACGTAATGTGACTGGGCTGAACAGGCCAAGTGGATCATAAACAGATGCTATTTGCTGTAGGACGGTTCTTTTTGAAAGAATTAGTTCATCACCTCTTTGGCTACTCAACGATAGATAGTCCTCTTTGACTGACCATGTTAATCCAAGAACATTGATGCCTTCTCTGTTTGCTTTGTCACACTCTGGTATTTCATTCAAGACCTCTTCACTGTTTGACATCCAATCACGTAGATTCATTGCTGCAGTTTTGAACAGCTTTTTACCAACATTGTAAAGATTTATAGCATCCTGAACTGAACTTGTCCCTGTGATAACATTATCAACATATATGTTTTCTCTAAATTTTTGTCCCATATCACTGTTGCAAGTCTTCAAGTGATGGTCGATTGTTGCAGCTAATAGAAAGGGGCTTGATATGATTCCAAATGGTACACAGCAGAAGCAAAAGACATGAACGTTATTTTCAACTTCTAATTTGTTTTTTCTTTCAACCAAAAGAATCTAGTAACATTTCTTTCACAATCCTGAAGTCAAATTTGTAGAAAGGCTTTTTCTATGTCTGCAACCATGGCAATCTTATTTAAGCAGAAATGAAATAATATTCCTGTTAATTTTTTAATAAGATTGGCCCTCTGTATAAGCACTCATTTAGGCTCTTGTTTCCTAATTAACACTTAGCTGATGCGTCATACACCACTCTAAATTTTGTGGTTGCCTTTGATAGATTGATCACAGCATGATGAGGTATATAATGCTTGATTGAGTCATTCGAATCATATCCTACTTGTTCAATAACACCTTTATCAAGCTGGTCTTCTATGATTTCATCATATTTCTGTATCAATACAGGATCATTCTTCATTCTGCTAACAAGTGATCTTAATCTTCACAGTGCTAGTGCCTTATTCTCTGGTAAGTCAGGACAATCCTCCTTCCATGGCCACCTTACAGAGTACCGTCCTTGGTCATACTTCAATGTTTCTCTAAACTTCTTTAATGCTACATCATTATCACACTGATCTGGAGAATCACTTATTCCTATAGTTCTAACTTCCAAAAATCTTCTAAATTTGGTTTCATGGGGAGTGATTTGTCTACACAGGTCAGAAATGTTGTTTTCTTGTGTATCTGTTTTCCATGTGTCAGTATAAGCATGTTTGACTCTGTTGTGTTTTCAATAGTTTCACTTGTTCGCCCTGATAGAATTCAGCCCAATTTGGAACCAAGCATGTATAGGCCTGGTTGAATCTCATTTTTTTTAGGAAGTATCATGTCAAGATAGTAATCATTTCCAATTAACAGATCAATTGATGATATTTCTCCTTTACTTGGTAGGTCATCTGCAAGTGAAAATTCATTCCATAAACATTTCCAGTTGTCAAGCGATTTTAGATTCACTGGCCTTCTTTGAATCGACTCCGCGATTTGTGGAACTACATTTGCATTGATTTTCATAATCCTACCATCTTTTAAAACTATGTCTAACTTGGTGTTGCGGGTTTCAGTCCTTTTGGGTTTTTCTGAACCAAAAGTTACCAGCATAAATTCATCCCTGTCTTCTAGTTTTAAATTCAACTTTTTGGCTAAGGGCTCCGTTATGTATGTCCTCTGACTACCTGAGTCAAGAAGAATGCGCATTTCCTGCTTGATGTCACTTTCTGGATTTTAATATCTGTTTTAGCAGTTTGCATCAACACCATCTCACCTGATGAAATAAGACTATTTTCTGTGTATACTACTTCATCCTGTACTGGCATCTCTTCAGCAAAGCTTTAATTTTCTCTATGTGTTGACCCAAACTTTTTCGGGCATAGACTCCTGTGATGATGTTTCACCTGACCACTGTAAACACATTTTATCCTTTGATGACAGCTTCCTGCCTGGTGGCTTTGATTCAAACAGAGATAGCAGCTTCCTTTTATTTTCTGTTTTCTGGCTTCTACTGTTCTATATGTTGTACATTCATCACTCCAGTGGGTCTCCTCACAGTATCTACATCTGGGATGAAACTTCTTTCTTTCCCTTTTATTATCTGTAACTTGGACTCCTGCCACTAGGGCTTCAGCAGAACTAACAGGTATACTTGGCTTGTGAAGGTTTTCAGATTCTTCTGTCTTTACAGCACAAGCATTTTGCTCAGCTCTCTCTCTCTCTCTCTCTCTGGCTGCAACATAGTCATTTAACCTTTCCCGAAGTCCATTGACTGTCCATTTGGCTCTAGCTCCCTTTTGTACCTCAAGTTGAAATAAAACATCTTTTGGTAGTTTAGATGTGATCATTGAGATAAAAATATCTTGACTTATGTCCTGTTCAAGAGCTTTCAGACTTCTCAGATGTTTTTCTATTTGGTTGTATAAACTACGTAGTCCCTTTGGAGTATTTAGAGCCGATTTTAAATTGATAAGCTCTGTATAATATGAAGACACAACAGCCTGCGTATCTCCATACCTTTCTTTTAATAGCTCCACTGTAACAGCATAATTATCATTTGAGAGTAAGATACCTGACACAGAGCTTTTGGCCTCTCCAGTCAGTTTACTCATTAAATAACTCAGCTTTTCAATATCAGAAAGTGTACTGTTTTCATGGATAGATGCCTCAAAAGAGTCCCAAAACTCTGTCCATTTTAAATTTTCTCCATTAAAAGAGGGAATTTCCAATTTTGGAAGTCTACTGAATTACCTGCAGAGGATTGTCTTCGACTGGGTTGGTTCATATTTAATGGCTGTTGTTGTTGGATTTGCTTGCTGTTGTCCTATAATAACTTGCTGCATTTGGGCTGTCATCTGTATCATTTGATTAAACTTTTCTTCTGTCACTGTTATTGATGACCAATTTCTGAAGGTAAATTCTGGTCTTGAAGTGATTCCTGAATATCCACCAGCTCATCATGGCATTCTATAACAGAGGCAATGTATGACCATTCATCGTTGATTAGCTGTTCCACTTCTTGTTTTCCACTCTGTCCCTCAATAACAACTGACAATCGCTCATTGCTTTGCTCAAGTTTTTCGATTAAGTCATTAAGTCTATTTACACAATTTTTCAAATTCTTTGAAAACACTTTACTTTCATACTGTTCAGCATCTTCCTCAATCAGACGCTTTCCTTTTTCCAATTCTTTCTCCAGCAAGTTTCTATATCTTGTCCTATTACCCTTTAAGAAGGAAGTAGACATATTTCATATGTATATGTATTGTCATTCATCCAATTTGAATTTAATCTGTGTCTCTAAAGGTTCCCGGGTTTCAGTGCCAATTTAATGTAGGGAAACATTGATAAACACATATACATTTGATGCCATTTAATATACTGTCACATGAAAAATTATAATATCATTTGTCAAGTACATCTTTTATCAATATTTGTTATTCAAATAATATAATTCAAATAAATGCCTGTTTATACGTTGTATTCCTAGTCCTGCTGAGTATTCCTCATAAGAATATTGTCACTTTGACTGTTTTTTATGCCCCCGCCATTTATAATGGGGGGGCATATAGCATCACCCTTGTCCGTACGTCCGTACGTACGTACGTACATACGTACGTCCCGTACGTACGAAAAATGGTTTCCTGGCGATATCTTTTGAAAACATTGGTGTATTGGATTCATATTTCATACACAGGTATATACTCATAAAAAACAGGTCAAGTTCGATTACGGGTAAAATCCACCAATTATTATCAGAGTTATGGCCCTTGATCTTCGAATGAAAAATGGTTTCCGGGCGATATCTTTTGAATACAGTTATGTATTGGATTCATATTTCATACACAGGTATATAATTATAAAATACAGGTCAAGTTCTATTATGGGTAAAATCCACCAATTATCATCAGAGTTATGGCCCTTGATCTCGGTACAAAAAATGGTTTCCGGGCGATACTTTTGAATACATTGGTGAAATGGATTTATATTTCATACACAGGTATATAATCATAAAATACAGGTCAAGTTTGATTACGGATAAAAATCAAACAATTATTATCAGAGTTATGGCCCTTGATCTCCGTATGAAAAATGGTTTCCGGGTGATATCTTTTGGATAGGTTGGTGTAATGGATTCATATTTCATACACAGGTATGTAATCATAAAATACAGGTCAAGTTTGATTACGGATAAAATCCATCGGTTATTATTAGAGTAATGGCCCTTTGTTAATGACAATGCCCTATTTATGCGAATTTGGCAATAGCGGGGGCATCCGTGTCCCATGGACACATTTCTAGTTTTTTCAGGATAATAATTAAAAACACTTTTTGTGCATCTGCACCACTGTCTCTTGTTACCAATGTAATTAAACTTGAAGTCAACGTTACTTAACGTTATGATGTCACGACGTTAACGTCGCTTAAACCTTAATTGACTAATCTTTCTATTTAAATCATAATTGACTCTTTTCATATCATAAATGCATATATAGATATATTTAAATCTGCAGAATAATTAGAAAACTAAATATAAAAATAAATATTTCAATCAATCGCAGGATTTCTGCGACAGTGTGGGCAACATTTTAAGTGTCATCAAAATCTTAACATACGTTATCTCGTATTGAGGGGTCATTAATATAGCTTGTTGAAAAAATAACATACTTTTCAGTTCATGGTGATGCTTTTTGCTTTTGTTTTTTTAAAAACACAATCATTTTGTTAAATTGTTAAATAAATGACATTCATCCATACTTTCAAAGAATTTTTATGGTATAGAAATGTCCCATTAAATATTCCAGCAAGTTTCAATTACAATACTTAATGTATTCAATAATTGAAATGGTGTTTTAATATCAATGGATAAAAAATTACATTTATCATATGACGTCGTGTCTGAGAGTAAAATAACGCCTTGCAATAAAATCTGTAAATCACTAGTGGTTTATCAATTTTCGGGAAACGTTCTTACGTCCATAACAACGTTGCTTATATAATGTCAAAATTATAACGTTTTTACGGCAGAAACGAGAGATTTCAAAGTTATCTTAATGTCATATGATAAATACAATCTAACATTCGTGCTCTTGTATATTTGAATTTATTAAACTCGTTGCGAAAAAGAGATAAAATGCTTGGCAAGACTCGCATTTTATCTCTTTTCCCCAACTCGTTTAATAAATTCAATAAAACATGAGCACTCATGTTAGATCCTCTATATATGCCATGTGCATGCAGTATGGATAGTATGTAGAAAAATACATACAAGGTCGAAAGCTACAATATTCCCAAACAACGCCAGGATCAGTCGTATAGCACCATATGTTCCCTTCATTGGTTGGATCTCTGCAGAAGTTTTTTGCTGCTATCACTGAACCATCTATTGGAAACAAATTGTCATCTTCTAAGGTGTCGTTGTATGGATAGATGGATGACCAAATCTGGCACTGACGACCGTTTACTGTCACTGACAAATTTCCATTATATTCGGTGGATGGTACATAATCTACACATACAGAATCAGCTAGAAAGATAAAGAAAAATTTAAGCAATACACGGATCCTATATTACCTATAGGATTAATGACATAAACATGTACTAGTTTGTTGGCTGAGTATTGTCTGTCAAGATGCATTAACTAGGTTATTTATTGAAGTATTATTATATTTTATTGGTTTATATTAAATAATTGTGATAACTGTTACTGATAAATGGGTTATCATAAAAGACATCATTTGACAAATCAATATTTGAAGATAAATAGTTTTGTATGTGAGAAATCTTGAAAACATTATTTTTCTTACACTTTTGAAATCTCGGTCATTTTTATGCCTTCATATGTATTCTTTAATGTGCTGATCTAATGGAGTTACTGCTCAGTCCTGTGGCAACACGAAAGTATGTGCAATGACAGCCACTAACACCTTAAACATCCAGAATGGCAAGGTCAGTGCTCATAAATTTATATTTGTAGTCTTACATGTACTTCATTTCAAGAGGGATAAACCAATTTTTGTCTTCTTTTTAAGTGGTCGCTTAAGACAGATTTTACTGTATACATACCTTTGTCTATAGCCTCATACGCGGCAATGAACCCCAACCCTGTCACAGGACGTTCACTGTCAAAACTATAGAAGTGTACTTTCAAGTGGTTGATTGATTTTATTATCCCCAATGATTCACAAAACCAATGTTCGAATGTATTTCCAAATACATCATAAGTAGTTGCCTAGATAATCAAAAATACAATAATGAAAGAACTGTCAATAAACAATGCTTATTAGATACCCCCGTACAGTAAAGGCCCTTTTACACCATAACGAATTTAGCAAACATGCTGTTTATGAATTGCGCAAAATGAAAAATCTCGAATTCACATACATATGCCACAAAACCCCACGAATGTGATCACCGAACGAGCTGAAATCAAATTTGAAATGAGCGCACAGCGAGTTCATAACATACGAGTAACGACAAGCTAAAGGCCCCTTTACACTATAACGAATTGACTTGACGTTCCCTCAACGAATTGCAAAAATATGAAAAATCTCGAATACGCAGACATTCGCTGAACAATCCAACGAACATGATCATCGAGGCTTGATATAACGATCTGAAAGCGAATTTGAAAGGAACCAAGAACTTACGAGCAACGACCAACTAACGAACACCAGCGGATGAGAAATGATCTGTTAATGAACGCTCAACGTGCTGTGTGTACTCTCTGTGTGCGCTCTGCAAATAGTTAGCGTATCCGAACCGATCAATTGCCGTGCAGTTATTTAAATGGGAAATCAAACCTCGGTTCTTTCCTTTATTTTCCCAACTAGTTTCGGCTGTGCTGTCTTTATCAAGAAGCATTTTGTAAGTAATCAAATAACATATATGCATAAATAAATGTACAAAATGGCTCTCTGTCTGAATGGCTGTCTATAAGCTTTATGTGTTTGTGCGACAAACGGACAGACGGACAGACACATACGGATGGATGGGCGAACAAATCAAAAAGATAGACACACAGACAGAACAACATTCAGTCAGCCATCCCGCCAGCTAGCTAGACGGACCGACAGACGGACAGCCAGACAAAAGTACGTACAGACAGAGGGGAAGATAAATGGCCAGGATGGGCTGGCGGACAGGCATTAAGACATACATACATACATACATACATACATACATACATACATACATACATACATACATACATACAGACGGACGGACGGACAAACTGACACTTACATACATACATACAGACAGACAGACAGACAGACAGACAAACATACATTCATGTATTTATACAGTCGTTCATTAATACAACTCCGAACTCAGAAATAAGAAGTAAGAACTAAGAAGTAGGAACTAAGAAGTAAAACATAGGAACTAAAAAGTAAGAACTAGGAACTAAGAAGTAAGAACTAAGAAGCAAGAACTAAGAAGTAAGAAGTAGGAACTAAGAAGTAAGAACTAGGAACTAAGAAGTAAGAACTAAGAAGCAAGAACTAAGAAGTAAGAAGTAGGAACTAAGAAGTAAGAACTAGGAACTAAGAAGTAAGAACTAAGAAGTAGGAACTAAGAAGTAAAAAATAGGTACTAAAAAGTAAGAACTAGGAACTAAGAAGTAAGAACTAAGAAGCAAGAACTAAGAAGTAAGAAGTAGGAACTAAGAAGTAGAAACTAAGAAGAACATACCAGGCTTTCGTACAATTATTATACTTACATACAACTGGTTAGAGGAATATTTATTTCTTGATGATATTTGAGTATTGCAATTCTTGAATGAAGGTGTTTTCAAATCCAAGCGCAGCATGTGTAGCTCTATAATTGTGTTCTCAAATAACAATGTCCATTCACATTCTACCCCTTGGTCAAATACTCCGTCATTGTCTTCATCTGGTGACTGTATCTGGCCGGATGACCTTGTCAATGTACCTCCACAGCCGGTGCCATATACTGAAATGTTTTTCATAACATGCGCGGAAACAGAGGGAGGATGGCTGGGGGTCCGATACCCCCCCCCCCCCCCCCCCCCCCCCCCCCCCCCGGAAAATCACAAAGCTGTAGGTTTCCTTAGGAACACGGGTAAGTACCCCACTGGTAAATCACAAAGAATTTAGTATCAGGCCATCATCGGCCCACCAGCATGGCGTTTCGCTGGTGGGGCGATGGTGACCTTTTTAAGGGATATAGATTTTTTAGGAATACTGGTATGCAACCCCTCTCCTCTCTGTAAAATAAGATGATGACTAAAAAAACAATAAAGTAAAAAAATGTCATTGGCCAGCACATGTAATTGTGGTACTGATAAGTCCACTTAAAGTGCCAATGCTGATGTGTCCAGTGGGGCTAAATTTTGTTTTTAATGTTTAAGTTTTGGCCAGAGTCTGTAGACGTTATATCCATACAATGTGTATAAGAGAGTGAATGCACTGATGAGACTCGGTGTATGCGAAGGGTCAGGCGTCTGTTCATTCGCTACTCGCCTAAGCGATACATGTACGTATTTCATACTTCATAAAAGTTATTTTTATACCACGAAGCCCCTCACCCAGTAAGCTACACAGTACCCTCTTGTTCGTTTGTCTGTTAGGGATAAGCTTACACTCTCTAATTTGAACATAACTGTAAATTCAGAAATTTTATCGAGAATTTTATTTTCGCGAATAACATGGAAGCATTTACCTACCATAGGCATTGCTGCCATATGCGCTAAAACGCATTTGCGTACACAGTTGAACCGAAATATGGAATTATTCTATTCCAGTTCTGACGGTTTCTTGATGAAATACGCATACAAAAGAGTGTTCCCACAATTGCGTGCATTTGTTTTGAGACAAGCTACGCCTCTGTCTACGAGGGATATTGCCATTTCACGAGGGCTTTATTTTCACAAAACTTCGCAACCGCGAAGTTTGGAGCAAATCAAGAAGTTCCAGGATTGTGATTTTGCCCGGGGTTCAGAGTTTGACCCAGTTAACCCTGGTTGGGCGGGTCCGAAGTTCGGAGAAAGGACCACGTATAACTCTGGTTTGGAGTTCGGAGAAAACCCCTTCATTTCTACAAACTCCGAACTCTGGCAGGCTAGGAGTTCGGAGAAAGGAGAGTGCCAAACCCTGGTTAAAGGATAGGGCCAAACCTTGGTTCCGCAGGTTCTGAGTTCGGAGAAAGGACCAAGACGAACCCTGGTTTGGCAAGTACCAAGTTCGGAGAAAGGCCCCCTCCTTTCTCCAAACTCCAAACCCTTGCAGGCAGGTTCTGAGAAGGAAAGGACGACATTGGTTCCGCAGGTTCGGAGATTGAAGAAAGGGCCGTGCCGAAACCTGGTTTGGCAGGTTCGGAGTTCGGAGAAAGAACTGGGCCGAACCTTTGTTCGGCATGTTCGGAGAAAGGCTGGTTCCCTATGAACTCTGAATTCTTGCATGTTTGGAGTTCAGAGAAAGGACTAGGCCGAAACCTAACAAAAACCTCTAACCCTTTTCTCAGAACTCCTAACTTGCCAATAAAAGGTAGGGCTTGTTTCTTTCTCAGAACTTCGAACCTACCGAACCAGGGTTCGTTTGGTCTGCTCCTATCTCTGAACTCAGAACCAGGGTTCAGCCAAGTTCTTTCTATGAATTCCGAACCTGCCAAAATAAGGTTTGGCCCGTTCCTTTCTCTGACCTGCCAAACCAGGGTACGGCCCAGTCCCTTCACTAAACTCCAAACTTAAACTCCAAACCAGGGTTTGGCCAGGTTCTTTCTCTCAGCTCTGAACCTGCCTAACCAGGGCTCGGCCCGTTCCTTTCTCCGAACTCCAAACCCAAACTTCGAAATTGTGAAAATGTATTTGTTTTCCCAAGCAGTGTCAAGATACTGCATGATATATTTTGGTAATTCCCCCCAAAACGGATTTCGATTTTTTGAGTAAATTATATATTAAAAAATCTGACATGCAAAATCATAATTTTTGGTATTTATTTCATGGTCTATCATTTGACATTTTAGATAACGGAAAAAAAATCGGGAGTCACCAAACAAATATTCTTTGAGGAGGGCCAAATTTAATCCCACTCCACAAATTTCGAGGATAATTTAATATAAACGTTAAAGACTGTAATTTTTGTCATTTATATAAGACAGTATCTGAAATCTGCATTGATCCAAAATCGTAAATGGTCGGAAAGAGGGTACCCAGACAACTTTTCCAATTTCTCGACGCAGGAATGGTGAGCATGGGAATTACCCTTAAACAACTATTTATGTAATATAGTAATTGATATCTGAAATTTTCAAGCTGAATACTGTGATTTTTTTTTCAAGAGCAATGTGGAACTTACTCTCATTCTTGTTTTTATCCCCACGCTTTTTTAAAAAAGCGTCGGGGATATTGCAATCGCCTCCGTCCGTCCGTCCGTCTGTCCGTCCGTCCGTCCGTCCGTCACGCTATCTCCTCCTAAACCATTAGACGAAATACAACCAAATTTGGTGTGTGAGTTGCTCACATGAATAGGGTGTGCAACGGCACATTTTTTTTTTGGCCCCGCCCCCTGGGGCCCTGGGGAGGGGCCAAAAGGTCAAATATCATTAAATATCATTAAATTTCAATTACAGAGTCAATTTCAAAGATTTTTTAACCAAACTTTGTGTGTCTTCTCACACATGAAAGATATAAAACATATCAGACGGGATTTTCATTTGGTCGCCTGGGTCATGCCCCAGGGGTCGGACTTAAGGGTACTGTGGGGGGTTTGGGGGTCAAATTTTTTTTTTCGAAATTCAACCAAATTTGGTGTGTGAGTTACTTACATGAATGGCACATGCACCGGCGCCATTTTTGGGGTCCCCACCCCCTGGGGCCTTGGGGAGGGGCCAAAAGGTCAAATATCATTAAATCTGAATTACATAGTCAATTTCAAAGGTTTTTGAACCAAACTTTGTGTATCTTCTCACAAATGAAATATATATAACATATCAGACAGGATTTTCATTTGGCCGCCTGGGTCAAGCCCAGGGGTGGGACTTGGGGGTACCGTGGGGGGGTTGGGGGTAAAAAAAAAATTTCCGAAATTCAACCAGATTTTGTGTGTGAGTTACTCACATGAATGGCACATGCACCGGCACAATTTTTTGGGTCCCCGCCCCCTGGGGCCTTGGGGAGGGGTCAAAAATTAAATTTTCTGAACATGGTCATGTGGCATATCAAATTAAAGGGGATGAGCAGTAGACCATGATACACTAAACAATTTTAACCTACGATAAAACTGGTGACCTTGGGATGGGGTCAAAGGGTCAATTACCATTAGATTTCTTTGAGAGCGTGGGGATTTGCGATGGCGCGCCATCGAATGTGTTCTAGTTTTTTATTAAAAATGAAAATCTATTCTAATGGCTTTAGTTATAGCTTAGTTTCAAGTAAAAAAAACCTTGCAATTTGCCTTTTTGAAAATGACTCTTGAAGCTACGGTAGAGCTGCATATTCCAAAGTCATTTTAGTACACTTTGAAAGATAGCTATATTTTTGTTAAATTATTAGATGATGCTTTTTTTCAACACAATGTCGAACAGTATCTTGCTAGAGCCTTTTTGTATAAAAGAAAACGCGAGCTATCCAAAATCAGATGTAGGCTAGGATGGTTACTTATTGAATGTGTAATGTAGTTGATTCTAACATAATCCAGATTAGGAAATTTTATTTGCGTAAAATTTTAATTATCTTCTTTTCCATTAATTTAAACATGTGTTTTGGGTGCTCAAAAGAACCGTCTCATTGAGACGGTTCTTTTGAGTACCCACAACATATGTTTTGGATGGAAAATAAAGATAATAATTTTCCAATACGCACTCTTATCTGGAGGCCTGTCTAAGTTCTAATCTTCTAAGTTTGCGTTCGGGTTTCAAAGTCATTTTAAATTAGAGTTTCTAAGTCTAAAAATTTTCAGCAACAATTTTCTCAATATTATAATTTATTACATCTTCTTAAGTCCAACTTAAATACGTCTAGAAACTAACTATAACCCAAAGTTCTGAAATCTGAGGCTCTTACACTGGGTTTCGTCCTTTATAGCATGAAGTCACGTGATAGAATCTGACCACAGCGCCACCTAATGACATCAACACTAACAAATCATATCTCAAATCTACTTAAAAGCGCCCTCTACGTAGATAAGCTTCCATTTATATGAACCAATCAGAAGATACAAATGTGACTCATAGTCACACCAGATGCGCAATTTCCCTAAGGTCGTATGACTAAATGTATTGAGCAATCCTGCCAATCAATGTCAGAATTGACATGATCTATTTATTTGGCTTATGTAATTTTACTAAACTAAGTAATATCTGTCGTCACGGTCTTTCGAAAGTGTTAAAACATCCCAATAGAATTTACAAGCTAATGAATATGACATTTAAGAAACAATGACAAACTGGTGTCAGAATTCCTTACAAAAACATAAACATGTCAATCACTGATGTCAACACTACACCTGGCCCTAACTACCTGCGTCTAATCTAAACCAAGCATTCACAAAAGATGTAAATCCGCACAGGCAATTCACAATTATTGCGAACCCTCTCAGATGAACCTAGCTAATTTATAAATGTCCCACTAACCAGACCTTTACAATAAGATGAAAAGGAGCACAAAAACTATTTTATCCTGTGACAGGTAGAAATGAACACGCATGTATGCTGCTAATATATTTATTAGTAAAGCTATACGAACTACAAGAGAGATGATAACTAAGAGAATAAGCCCACAGCAGAAGCAGCCAGGTAGTTTTATACTACAGGCTGGGCCCTTATCAAGATCGTATCATGTTGCAGAGTCTATATGCAGAATATACAACACCCCCCTTTCCAAGCCCGATATTTTGGAGTTTACGGTATGCAACACTTCATTAATAAAATCGTAAGCGTAAAACAGTTCATTGAGTGTTCAATCTTTCACTCATTAATTCCCACGACTGAATTGTCAGTTTATCATCACAGTTTCTCGTTACAGATAAAACAAGCAACACTGATTATTTTGTGGTCCCTTATCAAGTTAATTATACTGTAATCTTTCGGGCGGTTTAGAAATTCGCCCAGATCGAGTCACCACATATGGTTTATTACTAGTTTCTTGAGATACGTGTAACGGTACACTAGACACCTGTTCGAGACCAAAAGAGTTGGACAGGAGTGTATCAGATTCTGTAATCGCTGAAATGTGTGAATTTCCAGAATCACCCTGCACTTTTCATTCCTGCACATGTACCATCGGCTGAAGGTCAGTTGGGTCGTTAAGTTCGACTTCTTTATTCAACCTAACCAAATTTCGCCTGTTGCGCGAAATTTTACCACGGGGTGTGTCGACCACGTATGATCTTGGTCGGCCTGCAGCTTTTAATACTTTGCCGTCTACATTGAATGATTTCACGTGAACGTTATCGCCTGCACGTAATGGCGTCATATTTCGCGCTAGATGTCTGACGTCATAATTCTTCTTGGAGTATGCACGTGCTGCATTCTCTTTCTTAAGCAGTGAGGTTTGGTTGATAACTTTTGGATTCAATCGATCTAGGGTTTTGCGGAAGGATAGTTTTGATTTGTCTGCTGTAGAGAAGCTGAGATGGGCTATACCCATTACTGAGCGGTGTGGCTCGATAATGCATGAGTGCAAAGTAAGGGTCGTCAGACTTCTCAAGCATGCGTTTGCACGTTTGAACAGCGCGTTTAGCCTCCGCGTTCCCTAAAGGATATCTAGGCGATTATGTAATGTGCTTTATACCGTATTCTTTCATGAATTTCTGCATAGCCTGCTCTGAGTAACATCCTACATTGTCACTGGTGAATATGTCGCAAACACCATGCCGACTAAACATTGACTTTAAATGGGTAATAACTTCTTCGGTTGTTAAAGAACGCAATTTAGCTAATTCAATAAATCTTGAATAGTAGCACACAACCAGTAGGTACGTGTGACCTTTCCAAAAGAAAAGGTCTGACCCTAAATGTTTCCAAAGCCGATCATCAAACTTAGTACTGATCATCGGCTCTGCATGATCATTCTGAAGTTTAGCGCAAACGTCGCATGCTTTGACATCTTTTCAATGTCACTGTTGATGCCTAACCACCATACCGACTCTCTTGCTCGCAGTTTACATTTTGTTATTCCTTGATGCGCGCCATGAATTTTGGTGAGTATATCTGCTCTCATTTCTGTAGGAATAAATAATCTGCCTGCTTTCATTAATAAGCCTTTATTTTTTGTTATCTCGCCCCTCAAATGCCAGTACACTTTTCCTATCTCGGATGCCTTATGTTTTGTTTCAGGCCACCCATTATTGCAGTAATTGGCTAGTGTTTGACAAATAACATCTTGACTTTGCTTTTCCCTTATCTCTTGAAGTCTAAGATCTGTCGCTGGCAAGTGTCTTATAACCATGTCAACATAATTTTCGGTGTCTGAGGAATGTTGCTCCTCCTCCAAAGTCAATGAATGAATCACAGGGTTTCTTGAAAGCATATTAGGTATAATCAAGGATTTTCCAGCGACATGGGAAATAGTTTATGAGAAAGGCATAAGTTTCATTCTAAAACGCATAATTCGTAATGGCAAATCACTCAGGTCTTTGCGACCGCCAAGCAACGAAATAAGCGGCTGATGATCAGTTTCAATATGAAACGCCTTCCAATGAGAAAATCACGATTTTTCTCGCAACCGTATGTGACTCCTAAGGCCTCTTTTTCAATGGTGGAGTAACGCTGCTCTGTCGGTGACAGGGCTCTAGATGCGAAACTTACTGGTTTCATGTCTCTGTCGTCCTGTTTCTGAAACAGCGCGCAGCCTAATCCATAACTACTAGCATCTGTTTTTAATACAGTGTAGCGATTCGGATCGTACAACGCAAGTACGGGTTCATTTGTGAGTGATTGCTTGATTAAGTCAAAAGCTTTCTGCTGATCTGGACCCCAGTGAAACTGATTTTTTGAGCTTAGTAGATCTCGGATTGGTTTCGAATGTTCAGCTAACAATGGCGAGAATTTACCTAGCTGAATTACCATACCTAATAGCCTGCGCACACCGTGCACGTCAGTAGGGGCTTCCAAGTTTTTGATCCCCTGGACCCGTTCGGGGTCCGCCGAAATGCCTGAGGGTCCAATAATATGACCAACGTATTTTATTGATGTTTTCCTGAACTCAGATTTTGACGGATTTATGGTCAGATTTGCTTCATGCAACCGCGTGAGCACTTCATGCAACCTTTCGTCATGCTCAGCCTCTGTTCGACCAAATACGAGAATATCATCTGTCTGGCATAATACACCCTCAATCGATTCAACCAGTTGGGTCATTCTTTTCTGAAAATATTCGCTACTACTGGACAGACCCATGACTAGACGATTGAACGCAAACCTACCGAATGGCGTTATGAAAGTAGTGAGCAACTTACTTTCATCTGACAGACGTGTTTGCCAAAATCCTAGATTAAAGTCAATTTTGCTGAACCATTTCGCACCGGCAAGAAGACCTAAGCTTTGATCTATTCTAGGTAACGGGAAATTTTCACGTTTGACGCTGTCGTTGAGACGTGATAAGTCAACGCAACTTCTTATTTTACCGTTAGGTTTAGGCACTACGACCATACCCGCGCACCAATCTGTGGGTTGGTCAACACAGAAAATTACGCGCGTTTTTTCCATGTTTTCGAGCTCTTGCTTCACCTGAGGAAGCAGAGGAATTGGGACTCTACGTGGAACTGAAAGCGCATACGGTTTCGCTCCTTCTTTAAGCGTGACGTGGTACTCACCACTCATTTCGCCTAGCTCCCTAAACAAATTGGGGTATTTCGACTTAACCGTTTCCAAGGTTATTAATTCGCTCAAACTAGCGTTTGGATGTTTAAACTCAAGCAAATCTAGCTTGGTTATAGCTGGTCGACCTAACAGGCATCGATCTAGCCCCTTAACAACGTAGATACACTCGACCGCTGAGCTTGCATTAGTCTGGAGCTTTGCAGTAAACGAACCCATGACCTTCAGTGGTACATTACCAGGACCGTACAACCTTTTAGAGCTTTTTTCTAAAGGTAACTTGCCAATCTTAAGGTACATATCCTCTGATATGACCGTAACATCGGCACCACAATCGATTTTAAATCTGATAAAACCTTGTCCTACCTTGAGGTCAATAATCCATGGTCCATCTGAATTTGAACTGATTGAACTTAGCACTGCACTTTCACTGTCGATTGTTCCAAGTTATGCATCGGATTCATCGTCGGATTCCCCATCTCGATCGTCGACTTCGTGCACCTTCTTGGAAAGACAAAATCGAACCCAGTGTCCTTTTATACCGCAACCTCGGCACTTTGCATCCCTAGCTGGGCACTTACTCCGACTATGTGACGGTACGGCTCCGCAACGGGTACATCTAGGCTTGTCGCCATTTTGTGTCTTTGGCTTATCCCTTGTGTGTCATCTCTGTGTGTTCTGGCTGTGTCTCTGTCGGAATTTAACTGAGTCAATCTTATTTTCCGACAGAACATAACTTCTTACTATAGACTGCTGCTCGTGGACTGCTTCTTTCTGCCTGGCTTGTGTGACAGCTTTCTCAAGCGTCAGAGCAGGATCCAGCTGTAATTTCTCAGAAATTTTAGCGTCCCTGAGTCCAACAACAATTCTGTCCCGGATTAACTGGTCCTTTAGTTCACCATAATCACAATGTTCTGCTAGTGTGTACAATGATGTGATAAACTGATCCACCGACTCCCCCTCTTCTGGTTTTCTTAAATTAAATCTTGCACGGTCAAATATTGTGTTTCTTCGAACATTGAAATAGTTCACATATTTTCCTGAGACCGTTGCATAAACTTTTTGCTGCTCCTCTGATAATCCAAACGATTTTAAAACGTCATCTGCTACTTTCCCCATACAATAAACCAAGACGTTTACTTGCTGTTCTTGAGATTTTTCTGAAAGACCACTAGCAGTTTTGAACCGTTCAAACCTCACAAACCATTTCTCGAAATCTGCTGGTTTTTTAAAGTAAAACTGATCTGGAGGGGTAACTTGAAAACTAGCCATTTTCTGTTAATTTAAATTTCACTAATACAATTTCAAGTCTAATAGGTTTAATTGTCACGCTCTTTAATTCAGTTAAGAAATATTCCTGTAAGTCACTTCTGACACCATATTTTATCCAGTGACAGGTAGAAATGAACACGCCTGTATGCTGATAATATATTTATTAGTAAAGCTATACGAACTACAAGAGAGATGATAACTAAGAGAATAAGCCCACAGCAGAAGCAGCCAGGTAGTTTTATACTACAGGCTGGGCCCTTATCAAGATCGTATCATGTTGCAGAGTCTATATGCAGAATATACAACAACAACTAGGAAAACCAGTGACAGTGGACATCCAAATTTTCTCAATAGCATATACTCTTGATACCTTTAGTACGAGATCTGCTTCGCCATCTGCTTTGCATGTGGCGACAGCTACATATAGCGCCTGATATTTAGATCATTAATAAGCTACATACATGTAATACTGAATCAGAATCATCACATGGCAATTTATGCTAGCATTTCTTTTCAAAGGATTTATCCTAGCACGCAGAGGCTCTATTAAGTTTGGCCAAAGGATGGCAGTTTAAGGGTTTTCTTTGTTGGCTTATTTTCAAAGCAGTAAGTCACATGTGCGATGAAAGGAACTTATCCCACCCCATATGCGCGGACCTAGAAAGTTCTCATCGCTGACCATGATTTTTAAGTCATCTTATCTCACAGAGGGGAGGGGATGGGTCTAATTGCTTCTCGGGGGGGGGGGGGGGGGGGGGGGGGCTCATGCTAGTATTCCTTAGAACACACAGTAAACAACTAAAAGCGGGCCATTATCAGTCCGTCACCGAAATGCCATTGAAATGGCGTTTCGCTGATGGGTCGATGGTGGCCAAATATTGTGGTGGTCTGGACCAGTATTTCTAATATAAAAAAAACAATAAGCTTTGTGGTTTCTATGGGAGGGGTCTGGACCCCCAGTCCTCACTTCTGGATCCGCCCATGTCCCAGCCACCACCCACCGTCGCATTTTGCCATTAGTTACTTTACATTCAGAAATTTTCGCGAGGATTGTAAGTATTTTTGTAAACCATGCTCCAGTCGCGAATTTTAACCTCGCAAATATGACTTTTAACGTTATTCGCGAAATTTTCGCAAATATTTCTGAGTTTTATCTTACAGTAATTAAATATGTATTACTAAATTTGGTTTTTGCTAGCATAAACAAGATACAAGATACAAGATACACGAGCGTAAACTAAACACTAGCAGCAAGGAAATTAAATAAATTTTCCTTTGTCATTATTACAAAACATTAATTAAATCAAATTAATTAAATAGATTGCATCGTTTTATGGAGAAGATAATGTATCAAAGATTAGCTACGGTTTACTATTACATACATGCATGTTATGTACTAAAACCAAGTTCTAATCGGTCATCTTATATTTTTACGCTAGTTCAGAAAGAGAAACATAGGGTATACAAACTTCATGCTTTTTAAATGAAGCAATACTTAGCCGAGACTCTGCAAGCTATTTCATTCAAACATGGCGTGTACTTCTTGCGCGGACGTAGTTAGTAAAAAGGTACCCTCATTTCAAAAAGTCACACTTTTTCTACGATATAAACCATAACACTGAGTCCTTATCGATTAACGTTTTGTTTGTTTGAAGATGTTACTGGCTACCGTGATATAAGAAGAATAAACCTCAAAAGTTTTGTTTCCATCGAACTTGTCGTTTTTGCTACTCAACAACATGAGAAAAACACTTTTAGCAGGTTAATCATTGAAATTCAGCTTTAAGTTTGCAATTTACATAGAGAATTTGCACTGCTTTGTACGCTTTATTATCAGCAACACTGCATTGAAATTTTCAGCAATTATTCATTATCACCAGCGGTCACCGTTCGTTTTGAGAATTGAAAAAACAAAAAACTAAAATGCTACCAAATCCATTTTTTAAACTCCCACAGTGAAACCGGATGTGTACAGTAGTCGTAAAACTTAAATCGCCAAAAATGGACTAATCAAGTTCTACTGTGTTTAGCCTAAAGTGTTCAAATAAAAATAAGTATATTTAATAATTTTACCAGGAGCTACTGGTAAATTTCAAAAATCTTGAAAATTTTTGAAAATACAACATTTTTAAAAATGCTTAAAAAAACTACCATAAGCAAAATTTCAATTGTTTGGTGAACTCATACAGAGGCAGGTGGCGAGTTCAAGTAAGCTCTAGCACACGCCATGTTTCTCTTCGCAAATACATACACAAGCACGCACGGTGAGCACAGACATTGCTACTTGAGGCGTAATTAAACTCTCACTTTGCTTTCTCTCAACCATAATATATGTTTTGAGTGTTAAAAGGAACCGTCTCAATGAGGCGGCTTTTTTCATACGCTGGATGAACTTTAGTGAAAACCATTTGCATAAACAGCAACTACAATATTATCTGACTACAATATTTAGAAGTATTTTTACAAAGGTATATATGTTTTTCTGGTATTATTTGCAATTTTTCTTTTTGACCTTGAAAAGTTCACAAGCAAAAATTGTAAATATCTATTTTTCTAAAAGAAATGTGTACATTTTGGGCGAAAACACTTCTAAATATTGTAGTCGGATAATTGTAGTTCGTGTTCATGCAACTGTTTTTTTTCTAAAGTTCACCAAGCGTGTCACTACACGGTTTCAAACCAGGAAGTGACTCTAAAAAGACTGATAAGCATGCTGCCGATTGCTCAAAAGCTGTATGCTGGGGCGTAAAGTGATATATTTGAGATGTATAAATTGTTCATACAACAATGTGGCCAAAGGTATCCGTCTCCTTGATAAAAAAAAAACATTTTTTGTTTATATGCAAGTAAGAGCTTTAGAAGGATGTACAGTGGCGATCGTCAGCGAGTTGTCCTCGCACGCGCACAGACTCTGCGTTGCCTTCCACGCCTATCGCAGGCGTAGGCCACGCGGTTGCCTGCGAAAGCCGTGCGAAGTTTTTTAAGCCAACCAGACTTGCGAGGCCTACGCAACCTTCCCAAGATATCTGCGTTGTTTTTTCAACCAATTAAACGCTGCTAAATTCATCGCGGTATCGCTTGAGTGAATACGTCACTCACGCAGGATTGAATCGACCAATCAAATATTTGTAGGAGACTGGCACCCTCTTCCATTCCCTCTTCCATTGAAAGACGGAAACCAAATTATTTTTGATAAAACATTCTCGTATACATAACAACCAAAATAGGCATTACACCTAATAGACAATATTACATTAATCCCTTTAATTTTATAAGCGAGGACAGGATACCTGGTCAAGCGAAAATTACATACCTCTACCTTGTTACAAAACTTGCTTTGAGCTTTGTGGTTTGTAAATAGATGTCTTTGTCTAGAGGTTGCTTGTTTGCGCCTCACTCAAGGCACTTCGTCGTGTCCTTGCACAAGACATTTTATCCTCTGCTCAGGACTGATTCAACCCAGGAAATGTAGTATAAAAAGGTGTAAGATCTTTTCTTTTGATATTGCTTCAGTAAAGCAATGTGCATAATGCCTCGGTCCAGTAACGTATATTAAAAGGGTACCACATACCTGGTAAGAAAATACTTCGAGGACAAACAAACACTGAAATATGTATTTAACCCTTGCCATTCAATGGATTCTCCCAACGATATTGCTACAATAAGTATGATGTAGCTGTGTTTTAAGGGATAACAGGGGATATTTTTTAAAACTATAATATATTTATGAAAAAAATGCATAGCGGGATTGCTGCTAATAATTTGACCAGGCCAACCAAAAATGTCGAATTTGTTCGGGATCCATGCTGATTAACAGTATGTTCTTTTACAAACAATGAAGACACAGATAAAAAAAACACGTAATACGGCATTTCGTCCGGATATGCAATGTTTGCTTAAACCTAGGTGAGCTTCATAGAAAGAAATACAATTTATGCACCAGTCATTTGTATCTCGAAGCAAAATACTTTCTATTTTCTTTTGAGTTTGTATGCTATGCCTCCTTGGGACTATGAACATAGCAGGACGAATCCAGGACGTTTCGCCCCAAACCATTTCCTCTCCTAGTCGTTTCGCCCCAAGAAGTCCCCCTGGTAGGTTCCCCCCTGGTCGTTTCGCCCCCACTAGTCGTTTCGCCCCATTAGTCGTTTCGCCCCACTAGTCGTTTCGCCCCTAGTATGTATATGAGTTCTGTCATGTCTAATCTGGGTCTAAACAGTTTGCATACGGCAAAAATCGTTACATGTTTTAAAGGCGTGCAAGTTCATTTTGTTTATGTACTTGAGTACGTCACTCTTGAAACTTGCATGCACAGCAATCTAGTTGGACTACAGGCCTATATATCGTCCTCATCTACGTCCCGACTTTAGGTATATGAGCTGCAATGGCTCTGGCGAGACTGCATAAAGGCACATTGAATGTTCCAATTTGAGCGAGCCAGTACCAAGAGAAAATAAAATCGAGTTTGAATTTCAGTGCATGTTTCTGACTGCGCGATTTTCAATCCTCTAGAATATTTGTGGAGGTAAACTGAATAAAAATATGCAAATTAAACAGTCATGCTAAAGATAGAAAGAAAAAGTAAGCATTTTCTGTTTATTCATTTTTTCTATGTAATAGTTATACCATTGGCTGTCCGTCTGTGCGTGGAGATAATCCACTAGCTTTAGCGAGTGGATTATCTTACGTACAGGGGGACAAACATGGTATAACTATTTTATACCACCTACATCAGTGTAGATCTTGCACATCTTGAGATATTTCGTGCTTAAGTCGGTAAGGGTGGTATAATGAAATAGACTCGGTCTTAGCTAAGCTATATACTTAAATGAATAATATGAATCTTTCACACAGAGCAGACTCAGTGGTCATACAGAGCAGACTCAGTGGTTTTATCAGGTCAAGCTCAAATCCTGGCTCATACCAGCATGCCCAGCTACAGGGGCTAGTTTAAATAGTGAAATTTCGCGTCTCGCTCGACTAGATAGAGCGAATAACGAAGGCGCTGATCAGACTGCGCCGATGGGAGGCAGTTTTGCGCTTTGTTTTTCGCATCCAACAACATCGCATTTTCTGCATGTAGGGTCATTTTTCTTTACATGCTACCCAGATCTTAGTCTTTGAGGCACTATGATTATAAATTAAAGAACGCTTAAACAATACATGATAGGCGCAGAGAAGGGAATTTTAGGAGAATAAAACTGTAATGATATTCTTACCTATCAATTTAAACAGGTGTTTTGGGTGCTCAAAAGAACCGTCTCGATGAGACAGTTCTTTTTAGTACCCACAACAATGTTTGGGTTGGACGAGACCAAAACGTTCATAATTTTTGTATTAACGATTAATCTATTTTTTGCATTGACGTTAATAATTATTTTTAATGATTAATGCATGAAAATAAATAACTTATAAATCAAAACCTAAGCATATAACCCCACTAGATAGCTGCGCCTGTACGCTTAATAATCTTACTCTTTCTATATCTGAACTGTAAAATTAACCGCTTGTTCAAGCTTGCCCAGGAAAAAGTGTGGTTAGGTGAACTGACCGTCCCCCCATGACCATAGCTGTTGACTGGGACGTAAAGCAACAAAACAAACAAACAAATGCATAATCCAGCGGCTACGGCTGTTTAGCAAACAGCAATGATTGAAGGCATCTTCTTTCAGTTGTTTTAAGACGAATACTGTATCATGTATACGAGCAAATACTCTGACGAGACTGCGCAGATGCGCAGGCTCGTCTGAGCGTTCACGTTTCACACAATGTACCAAAATTTTATTGACTGGCTCATTTAATTTCACGATATATGTATATCTGTATAAACTGATGACAACTTAACGCGTACTTTTGCAAACGGTGAAGACCCGGATGAAATGCCACATAATGTGACATTTCATCAGGGTTTACAATGTTTGTGAAGACAAGAATGATCTACAGTGAAAGAAAATATTATGTTTGTTTGTTATATACACTGTCGGGCAAGTTCATGGCACGCGACATTCAATTAACACTCAGTCAATCGATAACCGATACTATCAATAATCGATAATTGATAATCGTTCACACACTTTGAAAATCCAATTATCGCTGTTGTTGAGTTAAGTGGATTATCTTAATGGTTTGTCGACAATTTTGATGGTTACCATTATGATAATATTGTTTTGCCAATCTTTGGTCTGAGTCTTCATCTGCTACCATATTTTATGTATACGAACAGCGAAGGCTCTGGACAGACTTTGCAGATGCACTGGCTCGTCTGAGCCTTCGCTGATCGCCGATGTAAAATTAAAATCCAAAATCATGATACTGGATTTCTTACAGTTTAAATTGAAAGATATCAAACCTTTTCAATGGAATGTTACCTACTATAGTATACAAGGCGATGTCGGACCGGGGTCTGTACTCTTTGCATTTCCCCAAATATTACATACCTTTTGCGACCTTGGTTATCACTGTTTGCAAACATTATTTTATTAATTTTATAAAATAGGCACATCTCTGAACATTATAGAGTCCGACCAGACGCTGTACGACGCAACATCTGGTCTGGGTCTGCAATGTTCGCCAAGTCTGACAAACTGCAAACCTCGGGACAGACAAAGAAAATGCCGGAACCCACGCATTAGTCACTGTAACCGAAGCCAAATAATTTGGATCCAGATTAGCCCCGGTTTCTCGTGTCTGACGTTAATCAAACAAGTCCCCACCAACGAGAACGGGATAAGTCAAGGTGAATGAGCATGGATGTATATACATGTGTCAAGAAAAAAAAATCACATTAAAATTCTTAGGTCGGTGGAAATCTAGCTGATAAGGTGAGTGAGTGAGTTTGTGTTAAGCATCCCACCAACAGCTCAGTAGGTCATATGGAGCTCGGACCCAGTATTGGGTCCGAGTATGGAGACAAGGCCACGACATAGAGCGTCATACGGTAGACTGGAGGAGCCAAGAATCGAACCCCTGGGTAACATATCCACTAAAACACAGCGACTTTATATTATCTACATCTACTAGTTGAGTATCGTTTGTCACCATTGACCATTATGGGCCGAATTGTCCAGTGATCCTATCAACAAACCAAAACAGTTGAAGTTTTGTATTTTTATTATTTCAAAATTAATTTACCATGCAACTTCATGTTAAATTTCTATTAGACATACATGCATCTAAAAAGGTACCCTGCAGCATCAGGGGGTAGCATGCGGTATCCTGTGGTATCCTGCGGTAATCAGACCGACACCCCGCCCATTCATCTAGTCTCCCTATCCCTCCGTCCGTCCGTCCTTCCATCCATCCAGCCTTCCATCCATCCACCTAGCTATTTGTCATATCCACCCACCTAACTAGATATGACAAATAAATAATTTTAAAAAAAATGGGGGCGAAACGACAAGGGAGGAAATGGTATTGGGGGCGAAACGACTAGGGTATGGGGCGAAACGACTAAATGACTAGGGTTGAACATAGAGACAAAACGACCAGGGCCGAAACTACTAGGGGGAAACGACTAGGGGTAAAACGTCTTGGGGCGAAACGTCTTGTTACAAGCAGGACTTAAGTGCCAGGATTTGACCTAAGATGTATCCCTGCAGTGCCGTGGATGTGCCAGGGTTTTAATTTCCACTTAAGTAGCCGGGGAAAACAGCGCAGGCTTTAGCTAAGGGGAAGATCAGCCTGTGCATCTTCACCAGCTCTTTTGTTGTTGCCTAGTTAGCACGTTTAGTGTATTTTTAGTACTCTAACTGGCCAAATCCTATATTTGAAGACTGATTAAAACTGGTCTCTGTAGCTGAGTATGCCAGTTTGAATAGTTTAATATCTTTAAACTATAACCTGCGACCCCTCAATATATATAATGCACCATCCTGACTTTATCGTATGTAGTTGTATGGACAATTTCATTGGTCTCATATAAGTATATAGGAACATTTAACCCATATATATACTAGCCAAAAGTTCTAACAGGCCACTTGCATTTTATTAATTTTCTTCAAGACGTAAAATGACTTGACTAGTCTTTTTGCATCTCGAAATAGCCAGACGTGTCATATGCCTTATACAGTAATAATATTGACAAAAAGTTCAACAGTACATGCAGGATGCCAATTTGAATAGTGGTACCCCCATTTTCAAAATTCGCATTTTGGCACACTTTGTGAGTAATGACTTTTCGAAATTACCCCCTTACACACGCAAAATGTTTTTATTTCAAAAGCCAAACTCATATTGAACACTCAAGTGCTGAAATGAACGCTACATCTGCATGAGACTCGTTGCTATTTGGCCAAAGTGTCAAAAATTACCCCACCATCCAATGCAAATTCTTGTGAATTTTGAAATTGAGGGTACGTGTATTCGGCAAAGCCTCCCGGATACAATTTAATGAATTTTGCTTAGCCGTTTTCTGATATCGTTTACTGATAGGCATGTCTATTCGGTAATGCAAAAGAAATTGATCTAGTGCTTACAGCTTTTCAGAAAATCGGCAAAAACACACGTGGCCGGTTAGAACTTTTGATTAGTATATAAGGGACATAGGCAGACAGTGGGCCGGTGGAGATCCAGATCAGAAGGCGGGGAACGTGGTCTACGACAAGGGTCTCTATTTTTTGCTTACAAAATTTGAATAAAGAAAATAAAACCACTTTAACCCCTCAAAACGAAACGAAATGGTCAAATAAATAAGAGTGGGAAAGCAGGCAACTCCCAACTAAGCGAAAAGTATGTTTCTCTTAGACACACTATAAGAAAGAAAACTAAGGAAAGCCATCAGGCATACCTTGAAGGACTGCTAGGAGTGGACGGACAAAAAAATAAGGCAACAGGTCAAGGAAATATTAAGAAACTCGTCCAGTATCTTAAAAATTCCAGGACCAACCAACAGGGCATCCCCCCTCTGAAGCAGAATGGAAACCTGCATACAGAAACCAAAGAAAAGGCAAACATATTAAATCAGCAATTTCAGTCTGTGTTTACACCCTTGGCCCCACTTTCATTACAAGAGCTTTCTCTCATGAAAGTACAAGACCTTGTGGATGACAAGGTCATAAGCCCTAGTGCCTTGCCCGAGGACCTGAGAAATTCAACACCCCTAATGCCAGACATCAAAATCTCTGAAGCAGGAATATTGAACCTCCTGAAAAACCTTATACCCAAAAAGGCAGCAGGTCCAGACAGAATCAAACCTGTCATCCTTCAAGAACTTAGGGTCAAACTGGCTCCAATTATCAAAGTTCATTTTGAACGCTCCCTTGAGTCCGGTGCTGTGCCACTTATCTGGAACTCAGCCAATGTCTCGCCTATGTCCAAGAAGGGGGATAAATCAACTGCTGCCAATTATAGACCTGTTTCCCTTACATGTATCTTGTGTAAGGTCATGGAACACATCATAGCCTCAAATTTAGTTAGACACCTGGACTCAAATGGACTGATGTATGACTTACAGCATGGTTTCAGAGAGAGAGACGCTCCTGTGAGACACAGTTAGTATCACTCATTGAGGACCTTGCACGTAAGACCAGCCAGGGAAAACACACCGATCTCATACTTCTAGATTTCTCAAAAGCATTTGATAAGGTAAACCACTCAAAACTGATCATGAAACTGCACTCCTACGGTATCAGAAGCGCAACCTTGCTCTGGATACAAGCCTTCCTTGGTAACCGTCGGCAGAAGGTCGTTGTTGAGGGCGAGGAATGGGACTCTGTCCCAGTCACATCTGGAGTCCCTCAGGGCTCTGTGCTGGGCCCGATCCTTTTCCTGGTCTACATCAATGACCTTCCCGATGACATTGTCTCACAGGTGCGTCTCTTTGCTGATGACACTGCCATTTACCTAACCCTAGAAAATAAAAGCGACAGTGACAAACTACAGAGGGACCTAGACAGACTGCAGACATGGGAGGCTAGATGGGATATGGGGTTTAACCCCTCCAAGTGCCAGGTCGTGAGGGTGACATCCTCCAGGAACCCTCTCCAGACGCAGTATATACTGAATGGACAGGTGCTGGAGGCAGTCAGCAGCGCCAGGTACATGGGGGTGGATATCTCCAGCAACCTCAGCTGGAACACTCATGTGGACAGAATCACAGCCAATGCAAACAGGTCTCTTGGATTTATTAAAAGAAATATCAAAACTAAGTCCCCCCAAATCCGAGAAATGGCTTATCAATCTCTAGTTCGTCCCCAGATGGAGTACGCTTCAGCAGTGTGGGACCCCCATACCATAGACAAGGCCCATAAAGAAGAAATGGTCCAAAGACGTGCAGCCCGGTGGACCTTAAATGATTACGCCAGGACAACTAGTGTCACTTCATTGCAGTCTCAGTTGAACTGGCAGACCCTTTAAGAGAGACGATCTGTGGCCCGTCTCTGCCTCTTCTACAAAATTGTAAATGGCCTGGTGGCCGTGCCCCTTCCTGACTACATGCAGCCCACACATAGGATTTCCAGGTATTGCCATTCTATGACATTCCGTCGAATTCATACTGGCAAGGACTACTATAAATACTCTTTCTTTCCACTGGCCATTGTCAAGTGGAATGCCCTCCCAGCCAATGTTGCAGTTGCTCCAAGTCTTGAGATCTTCAATGCAGCAGTTGGACAACTGCAGCATCCCAAACCATAGACAGTACACTGCATATTTTAACATGATTTTAATAGTTTTAGACCCGCCCCTTTTCATCAGTTTTAAGTACTGTCTTCATTAATGTTTTTACTGATCAATCCCAGAAAGTTGTTTTTATTCTAGCCTCCTTTGATCTAGATTTTAACCTCTCATCTACAATTCATTCATCTTTTACTCTTTTTTATAACCCTGACGCGCAGTGCCTGCCAAAAATGCTCGTGAGGGCGTAGGCAGTATCAGAAGATAGATAGATAGAATATCCATTCGGATTAAATGGGTTAACAGAGTAGAATAAACATTCTTCGCTGATTTTGTTATAAATAAATTTGCCTGAAGCCATCAAAATTACTTATTCGGAAATGACCCTGTCCTATCAATAGGAGTGAGAATATTCAAACTTTCCAAATATAATCAATGACCCCTCAATATATGCATTGGGCCATCCTGACTTTCATGCATTTTGTGGGGAATTCTTGGAATTCCATTGGTCTGAAAGGGTTAAAAAGCATATTGGATTATATTTAGGGAATGTGTTTAACCCAAACAAACCTAGCGTCCTTTTATTGGACATAGGCAACGGCAAACAGTGGATACCCAGATCAGACGCTGTATAATTGATGTAGGTATTGACCTTTATTGGTTAAGTTTCTCACTTGCTAGTGGCGATATTTTTGGTACAAATAGTGTGGATCCAGATCAGGCCCGACAAAGCGTCAAACTGATCTGGATTCCATCTGTTCTAGTAAGAAAGAGCTACGTGCATTAAGAGGCTATTTTGCCCCTCCCCCCCCCCCCCTATGAGGCCAAAAAATGAAATTCGCTTTTCACCAAATGCTTCTTAATAGTTTATTAGAACAATGGTCCATGTGTATAAGTCTGATATTAGTTTGACTTTTACCGTTGCTATGTTAACAAAAAAGGCCGCCAAAATGGGCTGAATATAGGAAATGGACCATTTTGGAGCAAAATTCTGACGTTTGACAGAGCAATTAACATAGAGCACAAGCAAATACCGAGAAGATAATAATGTGACCAGCCATGAGATTTTGGGTCCAAATGCGGTACCTGGTCGAAATTGAGATTTTGATATTTTCTGATACCTATATGTCTCTGGAGTATACATGTGAAATTTCAGTTCGATATCTTATGCGGTTTCTGAGAAATAGGTAAAATAGTTCATAGGTCCCTGCGTCATGGAATTGTATATAAAGTGTTTGCGACGTCAACGTTCAACTTGGCGAGTTTATTTCAGGATGTTTGAAACGAGTTGATTATTCTGTTGGAAAAGTTCATTTTACTTCAGAAATTCTTGGTTAGAACATTTTGGGATCATAACGTGAGCGGATAAATCGTCAACATTATTTCTTTAAAAATATACATGTATTTCGTCACACGTCTTATTTCTTTAAAGTTCGAACACTAAAGATTAAGCATTTTTCAAGGGTTCGAAAATTTTGGAATTAAAATTCAGATAATATTGGTACAGTATGAAATGTTAGAATGTGGTCTTTATCATGATGAAAATGGGTATTTATGCAAATGAGAAAGTTTATCATTAACATGTTTAAAAATGGTGATCAGATATGATTCCGCGCATCGTGGTTTAATCTATCTATTCATTTCTCTCTTTTCTTCATTTTCTTTTTCATTATAACCCTCGCTTCATTTGTTGAAAGATGAGTGAAAGTAGCATCAGCAGCAGTGGTGCAAGTAGTTGTAGTTATAAAATACTAAGGTCAGTTTACACTCTCAATGGTGTGTCGCATGCGGTAGTCACCAAGTCAAGAGCTGATCCCGAGCCCATCACGTGATATTCAATTCGTAAAAGTTGAGCACCGATTAATTAGTAGTTCAGCCGTGTCTTTTCTGTTAAAAAATGGTGTTAGATCTATTATACCAATGCAGATGCATTGCTTCACTTCAATGTACCCTTAAAAAATCAAGGAAACTATTAAGTTTACTCTGTCTCGGTCTTCATTTGCGCAAATGCTGATCAATTTTTTCGCCGATTGTGCATACCTTTCAGTGAAACAGACATTTGAATTTTGAAAGCAGTCAAAATTGAAACGGCGGGACAGCTCGTATAATTGGTGTTATCAAATTCTATATACATGTACAATGTATTTTCAAGGAAGTAGAAATACATGTAACATGCTGCGCAGCTTAAAACAAAAGCAGGGAAAAGTGTGGACGAGCTCCCACAAAATATATCAAGCAAAATTGTTTTGTTGGCGTTCGATATCAAAACGTGACGAAAGTATGTCCTCTTTTCGCTACATGTATCGGATCAAAGAGATTCATGTGGATGCGCCAGCCCCCACCACTTCCCTATCTTCATATCTTGCTAATATATCTTTGCAATACAAACTGCTTGGATCCTGGCGAGAGTTGCTTAATGCGAGCGTTTTGTAGCGCTTTGTTGCACTTTGCTATGCAACGGTATGTTACAATAAAGCGCTTCATAGCGCTACAAAATCAATCTTTGGCAGTCTCGCGGAAAAAGATATGCGAAACGAGCCATTGCATAGGCAGAGCGCTACGTAGCGCTTTATGTGTATGCATATCTTTAATAGGAATGTTGACGTTGCGCAACGAACTGAACATTACAAAATAGCGCTCTTTTAGGCATAATCGTTACGTAGAGTTAGGGAAGCGCTACGTAGCGCTACATTAAAGCGCTCGCGTTAAGCAACTCTCGCCAGGTCCAGACCAATGGATGCCAAAAGCGAAAATGTTTGCAGTGGGTACTCATTGAAAGCGGCTCTTTCTAATGTGAATGACAGCTTTACCCATAGCAGATTAATGAAACGACTCTAAACAGTAACTGTTTGTGATTCGGCACGTGATGAGTACTCACAACTTACATTTTTTCGTGAAATATACAGAAAGCGTTTAAACAATCTTTAAGCCTAATCGACGACGAACTCCGATATTATTCAAAAGATGTCCACTTATATGTGATAGGATGACATGTTCAAATTTTCAAATTACAGTCGCAGAAGTTGTGACCTGTGTAGACTATTAATCGGCATCTAATATGATGAGGTACAATTAGATTTACTGGCCGGGAATTCATGTACCTACCCGAATAGTTTTGGTTGCATATTTATCATGTATGGGTATCAGCTATAACCATAATTAACTACAATCAGCCTGCGCCCATGTACATACCGAAGTTACAATTAATTAAACACAGGTCACATCGAAATGGATCCAACTCTAAACTTCGGAATTATTGAAGAATATCAATATCAGTCTAGATTAGATGAAATATAAAAATGGGATGCTAATGGCTTAAACGCTACAAAATACGAGACTGTACAAAAGCTTTGAGATTTTTACACAGTTTATAAAAAAATCGGTACTTGGCTTGTATGCGTTAAAATCAGTATAATTTGCATAAGTATGCTTCAACAACGACCTCTAAGTAATGACCCTCGATTCATTCACCGTAACAGTCACGCCTCAAGGCGTTTTGTGGATGTATAGCAAGAAGTGTAGTGTTTGGCTTAAGCCTTGATCTACATGTACTTCCATACTTTGTAGATTATAGCTAAACACTTTAGAACACGCTCGTCTAAGTCTTTGTTGTTGGCAAATGCGATAAGTGATAAGCTGGCATGGTTGTTAAGTGGCTCTAACTCACGGTTAACATGACACGCATTGAACAAAACGGATAGCCCGAAAGTCTAGTCTGAATATACAGAATGTTTGTGAAAATTACCATGGCAATGTTAATGGGTGCAATTTTCAAAAAATTACATGGATGGAAGTCAAATAAAAAATAGCAATATACAATAAGATATTAAAATAATTATAATTTTTATTCTCAAGTAGGTCACGTTTAAAGTGAACATACATTTTAAAAAATCACGATTCCTATAGGCGCTAAGTCAACGTCACCAAAAAAATGCCATTTAAATTTGTTGTAGTGTATAAATGACTACCATACGAAAATAACAGACACTAAGAAGCTACAATAAAATTGTATATTGCGTAAATCAATTTGCGTTCATTCGGTACTTTTTTCACGGTTGTAGCTTCTATTGTTTTGCGGCAATAATATTTGCCAAAAAATCTGGAAATACATTGATTTAAACGGCGACGTTACAAGATGGCGAATAATTATGTCCTGTGTATAACGCTAACTGCATACACTGAAACGAGCATCGTATGGCACATCACCCATAAGTAGGATGGACTTTCCGTTTGTAGCGTGTCGTCTTAATACAACAGACAACAAATCAGTTCACGTGCTGTACGACAACATTGGGGACAAAAAATACTGAAACGGACATGCATTTTTGCGCATACAATGTGCGTTCGAAATGGAATTGATCTCGTTGTTTTATAAACTGTATTATTATATCAGGCCTGATCTTGGTCTGCAGTGTGTGATTGTGGTATTTCCTGATTTCCTGATGATACTCACTTGTTTTTCTGGTCTTTAGTAGAAAAAGAATATAAATGCACTACGGCCGACCTACACCGAAAGTATCCGGGTGACACGTTTTTTTTTTTTTTTTTTTTTTTTTTTTTTGTTGTTGTTTTTTTTTTTTGTCATCTAACTCCTCCAACTCCAACGTTGTGAGATAGTTATTTGAACAGTTGCATGTATAAATCTTCGAATCCATAATTAAATATTTCTTTGCGAAGAAATCGTAAAATATTTGCGCCTCTTGAGCTTTAAACGATGTTAACAAATGCGCTTAATAAATTGCGCAACAGAGTACAGTTGCGTAAAATAACGTCACTTTTGCAGCGCGTTTTCCCGACGTCACGTTTTACCGCATTTGGGCACAAAATGTCATGGCGCGTCACATATTTTAACAGAGGATGAGAATTATCATGGCATCATATTAAAGGGATCTTTTGGTATTTAGCTGTGCTGATATCTAATTCTTAAAAATTCGGTCTCTAAAAGCCTTAAAATTGGTCAAAAATGGCAATTTCTCTATTTTATGCCTATTTTATCGGCCATTTTTGTTACCATAGCAAAGGTGAAATTTAAATAAATGCCAAAATTTTACACTTCAGTTATTCTTCTAATAAACCAACCAAAAGAAATTTGTGAAAAGCAATTTTCAATTTTTGGGCTACATAGGGGGCCAAATTAGCCCCTTAATGCTCGTACCCCTTTTGACTCTGTGTTGGTATATCTGAAATAAAGTGGAAAAAAGATTTTGAAATATTGTTTCAAAGGCCCATCTGATAACAATCAAAATGATAAAAATACGGAGATATACGTTAATATACATTTTAGTTTTAGAATAAAAAATTCACAAAACGTATTTTCTTTTCGTTGCTAAGGTCATACTTATTTTTTGTACTTTCAAAATGCTTACTAATGACCATAAGCATAGAAATGATGTGTTCTGCATGAGTTTGGCTGTCTGCTGATTTTCTACAAAATAAATGGTTATAGCAGTATCATCTCACCCAGGGATCGACGCCTGCATTTCCCAAAATATTTAACATCAGTTCTCTGAAAGCACCAGAAAATTCCCATAGACCCATTCCACGCACCGTCTCAGAATCGGATGAAACTTTCACACAATGGTAATGACCACCCAATAACAGCATAATTATAGTTAAAATTTGGTTTGCATGTACCGTTGCCATGGTAACCAGCAGAATAAAAATTCACAAAATTTAGCCAAATTTCTAGTATGCAAGTATTGAAAATAGCTGTTTTTCATGTGAAAATATCAATATAAAAAATAGCATACATCTAAAATAGTTTTCACATAATTCATACAGGGTTTCCCTGGCAACGAAAGATTCAATTATGAAACAAAGTATACTTTTCTGGGTTTTTGGACATAGACTTTCATTTGAATATGGTTTAAAGAAATTTCTTTTCGGTGCGTGGAGAAATTTGTCTGGTGCTCTCAGAGAATTGATCTTAAGTTGCCAACGTCACGATAAATCTATCTTTTGAATAAAACAGGTTCAGTTAATATACGCCCTGCGTCCCTTTTGTGGGATATAGATGAACAGCACAGACCAAGATCAGAGCCACAGAACGTGGCGTTTGCTTAGGGTATTCACTGTTCGCGCACACAATGTTCGTCTAAAACTTGAACACATTGAATATCCTGAGCGATTATCAGACTGCACGCGTGGTGTAGACGTAATCTACGCGTCTGTTACTAGCATGCAAGAAAACTATTTTTCTTCTTTAGACGTTAACCCATAAAAGCCTTGCGTCCTTTTTGTGGGACATTGGAAAACAGAACGCAGAACGCGGCATCTGATCAGGGTCCCACTGTCTGCACACAGAATGCTCTATTTAAATTTGAATACAAATGAAAATTACCATCCAACAACCCTTAAAACGGAAATGGACTCGTTCAATGGAGAAGAGTGGGAAATTCCATTCAGGTTAAGTGGGTTAATAAAATTTACAGTATACTAATAATTTCAATAATCTGCGAAATACAGTCACTATAGCAATGGTTACTGTTCGCTCTTCTATAAAGTTAAATCCCGTTTATTTGTAGAAGAAATGACAAAGGCGCAGAAGAGCCTACGCATCCGCGCAGTCTGATATGCGCCTTTATTTTTCGCTATCTTGAGAGCAAAAGCTTTAAACTTGCCATACGCAAAATTCTGGATTCTAGCTAGTCTCTGTAGCTAACCTGGCTGGTTGAATCTTACCTGGGCGCAAATCCTGAAGACAGATTTTTGCCGTCGAAGCCTACTGGCCTATCTGTTGTTTTTTTAAACAATGGGTTCTACATGAGTTTAGTTGTCTGCTGATAACTTCTTCAAAATAAATGTCTTTCAAAAAAACTTTCAGCAATACCACCAGATTTTCATATGTTTAGATCCAGATCAGGATGAACATTTTGTCGGGACTGATCTGGGACCAGGCTGTTTGCAATACCTCCCAGAGCCACATCATAGTTTGGTTCGCATTTTATCTAGTACGCGGTGTTTAATCAGGGTTTTCACTATTCGCTCACAGATGGTTCCTCTAAAAGTTCAGTGAATTAAAAAAAAACGGCATAAAACATGTAAAATAAACCCGTCAGATTGATAAATGAGGAAAGTTCATTCTGATAGGTAGGGCAGATATATCATACTTTATCAGCACCATACATAGGTCTAGCGATGGTCAGACTGCGTCTGTGTACGTGTTGTGTTACTAATCTACGAGTGCAAGACAATTTTTTTTCTTTCATCGTTGATCCAATTTGTTATGGAAATGTATTAAACTAATTAAAAATGATACTTATTTTATGTTTGTTTTATTTGATGCAAATCTGATGTACACTCTGATCAGTGTTCGATGCACACGCGCAGGATTGTTTGGCAAACTATTCTGATCAGTAATGCTACTATTTTTCGAAAATCTATTTCACTATAAAACATTGTAACAGTCCAGTGAATTAAACGCCGTTACTATGGTTACTCTGCCACCTGCTAAGAGATTAAAAAGACAGGTAGTGTCCTAAACACCAGATGTCCTCAATACCCACGCACGGCGTTAGTAGTAAATTTATTGGCTAGAATGTCCCTGCGTTGGCGCGCGTAGATTGTCGCAGGTCAAATCAGTAATATGATTGGACGGCTATCCTGTGCGGGAACCACGCGTTTCTGATTGGTTCATATGAAGAACTTCGCGAAAAGTGTGTGTATTCGCGAAGGAAAATGCGTTAATTTCACACGCGTAGGACTCGCAGGAGTCTCGCATGAGACCCGCAAAAATGGGAAACTCGTTAGCAATCTGCATCCCCTTAATAAAACCATAAAAAAAAGTTTTAGTCCACAATGAGTCTACGAGGAGAAACATTTAAAGCATCTTTATATTTTCAGTTAAAGCGATACATATCTCATTATAAAAAGGTACTATAAATAAATTTATAAGGGGTTTTAAATCCATGCACATAATTTCACGACGATTGCACAGTGCAAATACCGATTTCCTGCGACTTCCACAAGGCCATCTTACGGGCATCGTGTGATTTATATAGGGAGGTCGTGAAGATAACATGATGACTGCACGATGACCATGCGGTTGTCGCACGATATGCACAAGGTCTCTGTAAGGTTTTGTCCTAGTTTGTCACCGAAAGAAATCGCAAGGTGATCGTAAGCAATGTAAACACATACGCCGTAGCTTAAAGCCACCTACGATGCCGAAAAAATCGTAGGAAAATCGTAGACAAATAAATCGTACGACGACCGTGGCAAATGTAACTGAGGCATTACATTTGCCTTCTGAAGAGTAAACGATGCCCGTACGATGTCCAAATCACTGTTTCCGTGCGGCCACCGCAGGGAGACCTTGTGATCATCGTACGGATTTAAGGACCTTAGCGAGATCCAGTTTTTCAATGGCTAACGTCGTCTACTAACTTAACGAATTTTGACAAGGTTGATTGTTTGAATTAAATTATGTGAATTATTGAGTCTGGCCAACGTTTTTCCGTCGTGATGCTCAGATTTTAGCAGGCTTGTATAAAGACCCGCAAGTTCCTTGCGTCTTAGGTAGTGGGGATATATTGTTTTTGGTGCTGATCGCGTCAGCGTTGGCGTCCAATTTTTCGTTTCCGTGCATTATCTTCTGAACCAGTTTATGGATTTTGACCAAACTTGTATTAAACATTGTTGGGAAGAGGGGAAGAGTTGGTTAGATTTTGATGATCTTGACCTTATTTTCAAGGTCACAGGAGCACTTTAAAATGTCCAAAATATGGCTTCCGTACGTTATCTTCTGAACTAGTGGATGGATTTTGACCATACTTGCATATATATATATTCTTCGGAGGAGGGAAAGAGTTAATTAGATTTTGGTGACATTGACCTTATTTTCAAGGTCACAGGCGCACTTTGAAATGTCCAAAATATGTTTTTGTACGTTATCTTCTGAAGTAGTAAGTGGATTTTCACCCAACTTGCATAGAGACATTGTTGGGAGAAGAGAAAGAGCTGAATAGATTTTGGTGACCTTGACCTTATTTTTACGGTCACAGCTACACTTTGAAATGTCCAAAATATGGTTTCTGTGCGTTATCTTCTGAACTAGTGAATGAATTTACAACAAACTTGCAAAGAACATTGTTGGGAGAAGGGGAATAGTAGATTAGATTTTGGTGACCTTGACCTAATTGACAAGGTCGCGCCGGAACTTTGAAATGACCTTAATATGGTTTCTGTGCATTAGCTTCTGAACATGTAGATGGATTGTGATCAAACTTGCATAGATACATTGTGCGGAATAGGGGAATTGATGATTAGATTTTAGTGACCTTGACCTTATTTTCAAGGTCACACCAGCACTTGAAATATCATATTCTAACCAAAATATGGTCTTTGTATGTTATCTCTTGATTTGAACAATGTACTCTAGCTAAACTTAATGTATTGTATCATTGTGACAAAATGTCGAGTTGATATTATTTTGATGACCTTGACCTAAATTTCAAGGTCACCTCATTTAAAGGTCACAATCCTTTAAAAACTGTAAATTCAGCCTTTTACTGGGCTCTGTCTTCTAAAACAAAGTTTTTTTTCTGCACCAACTTGCATAATACATGAAATTCGTTTGGGGACAGAAAAAAGTGAATTAGATTTTAATGACCTAGACCTTATATTCACGTAACCAGAGCACTTTTTAATTACAAAGTTTGACCAAAATTGTGTTTGTGCATGCTCTCCCTTGAAATAATTAATGGAACATTGTGACACAATAAAGAGCAGAACTCATGCTTGCCGACTCCTATTGCGGTTGGGGGTCTGAAAACACTGCTTTATTTTTTAATTGTTTTAGCCAGTGTCAGTAGGAAGGCTGTGCGAATGTTTTAATCACATATACATGTATATAGATAAACGTTTCATTTTTTCAATTCTAAACTATTTTAGAAGCCTCAGCGTTGGTTCTCATTTAGAAGCTATGTGCGTAGTAAAGAGAATTGGGCATGCTGTTATTATACAGGGGTCATAGTAGTTAGGTGAGTGCCATTCGACTTCATTATCACGGTTAACAATTCATGAGCATTACATGAGCTGTGATTGCGTATAAAAGAGGAAAATCAGGAATTCATAGGCAATTTAGCACAAATCACATTCACACCAAAATGTAGACTTGGGTCTCTTTTTTCGTTTTGAAATCAAGGGACCGAACTCCACGCCACCTAGAAAATCATAAAGCTCTAACTAGTACTGGCACTAACCCCCACCCCAACTGTAAAATGACATAGCTATAGTGTAAAATAAGTTGATGACTAAAACTACACCAAACAAACAAGAAAGCCATTCAGAACGTTGGGAACCTGGACCCCTGAGGAAAATTTCTGAATCAGCGCATAGAATACACCATGACTTAAAGCTGCATACTCTGTAACTATGAACATTTTTCGAAAATTTTTATTTTCTTTTTAAATCATTTGTAAAAGTAGAATTAAGCTATGTTTTCACAATAAAAATGTTCAGTACAGCTGAAAACTGCATGGAAAAGTGAATTATCTTACCAAAAAGGTGTATTTTTCTCTTGTTGGTAATTATTTGCGTCCCTCCAATAATTATAGACCGTTGAATTTTAACATAAATGCAGTTGTTTTGATAGTGATAACTTGTTAAGATTTACGAAAATGGTAAAATGTTTACCTGAATTTGAGTATTTTTACTGTGTTCTTGAAAAATAAAAACATTATTTTTAAAATAAGAAGATCAAAAGTTACAGACTATGCAGCTTTAAAGCATTTATGAAAACACATTCTAAGTTAACGTTTAACTGTGGCGAAAGCAACTGTAATATTTATCACTAACTATACTTTTGGTAGCTATTTCAACCAGCTTGTAAGAACAAAAACGAATGTAGGGCTTATAAAAGTTATTGTCAGAAGTTTCAAGCAACCATGACAGTAGGCTAATCCAAGCCTTCTCTGATGTTTAAGTGGCTTTTCAATATTTTGATATTTGCCACTGTAGTGGCAAATATCAGAATAAAGAAAAGCTAAAAACATCAGAGAAAACTCGGACTACTATGACAGGTGCGATCAGTCAAATTCTGTCATAAGTTTTTCAGTCAATTCATTCATGGAATCTCAAATTCATTTACCCATTCAAAAATGAGATCACCCATCGTCCATATCGGATGGGATTACCTGCCCAATTTGGAGCGTAGTGGCTTCAGTGGTACACTGTGTAGAGTGCTCGACTTGAGATCGAGGGGTTGCGGATTCGAGCCTCACCAGCGTTACTGCGTTGTGCCCTTAAGCAAGACTTATTTATCCTTGCTTAGTACTGGTTCAACCCAGGAAGACCCGTCCCGACAACAAAAAATCACGACAATCGCCACTGTTTTCACCAGAACGGGCAGAAGTATCTGTCCATTTCTGGTTCATAAAATGCAAGATTATCCCACTGCATGGATGAAAGTTCAAAATTTCAAAATTCGAACTTTTGAAATTCTAATTTATAAACTTGCAGGATGTCTACAAAAATGGATAATTTAAAGTTAAAATGATTCATTGTGTTTGGATAATCTGAAAACTAATCAAAGAAGCTATTATAATCTCCTTCATTCAGGATTTCTGTGGAAAGTGGATAGTCGACCTCAAAATCCTGAATTCAGGATTAATCCTGAAAACTTTAACCCTCGCCACTGTTCACCTTCAGAATATCAGACGGAATGATGATATGCTTGACTTACTCAGTCGAGAGCTTTTTGCTTGAATTATTATAACATTATCTGTTAAACTCGAACTTACTTTTTATGATATTTTTTTTTCACACGGTAGGCAACGAAATAATCAAAGGGATACAATTACCGATGAACGGATTATATATTATCGCAACTGCAATTTATAATCGCTGTCGACTTCGCAGAAAATGCAGTGTCTTTTCACGATAATTACCTGAAACTAGTTGATATGTGTTCCCAGTTTGAAAAGATATGACCTGACTGATTTATTAACATTCATTTTTTCCAACGAAGGCGTTTTTACCGCTCAAAAACTAGAAGTAGTTGGCGTTTTCCTCACAGAAACTGGCGCATATTAGAAGTACGCCGTCAGCTGGCTTACGGAAGATGCACGGGCTGCATGCGCAGCCGTACCGAATTCGGTGTCCTTAATAAGACGCCAAATTCTCTGTGTCTGCACTGTTTGCCTATGTCCGTCAAAAAGGAAACTAAACGTATAGGCCTATTGTAAAATAAACTAGATCTATTATTTTGTATACCCATGCCATTTTTGTAACTTATAATAACGTGATTACTAGCTTGTAGTGTAACCTTCTGATGTTATGCACATCATATTATATAGATTAGGGAGCAGAACCCAGTCAAGAATATCTCAGTCATTTCGAGGCGTAACTGCATTATATGCCTTGTATCGAAATTTGTAATCTGCTTGGACTAACCTGCTCTCCTCGTATATCTATGGAGTTAAGGTTGGGTATGGTTAGTGTCAATAAGTCGCTAATAGGGCATTTTAAAGGCTCTAATATTACATCCCTGTTTGCTCACAGAATGTTCTATAATAAAATACCACCCAACACCCCTAAACATGGAAATGGGTCTGTCCTGCTGAAAAGGGTATACAAGTTTATTGGACTTTTATGGATTACAGTTATTTGGGCCTCGGCGCGAGAAAACCTGTCTTCGGGGGTTCGCGAACAACACAGGAACAGATCAGCCTGCGCATCCGCGCAGTCTGATCAGTGCCTTTGTTATTCGCTTTTTGAAAAGTGTCATATGTAAACTTGCTACAGGTGAAATTCCAATTATCTAGATGGTCACTGTAGCTGAGGAGACTGATTTGAAACTCGCTTTGGCGGAAACCCGAAGACAGAATTTCTTACGACGACAAAGCCCTCTCACTTACCTTTTTGAGCTGGAAAGACAAACAGAAGACTAACGTACTGAAGAAACAATATGTTGTACTGACACATTGTCCGATTCCGTAACAGTTACAAGCACTGAACAATTGTCCGTCACTTGTTATGCTTGTCCGATTGCAAAGACATTACATGTATTTGTGTTGGCAAATTGTCCGATTGTTAATATGCTTCACTTGTCCGATTGCAAAAAAAATACGAGCACTGACAAATTGCCTCTTTGTTAATCAGCTTCACTTGTCCGATTGCTAAACAATTACAAGCAGGAGCGCAGTGGTCAGTGGTAGAGTGCTTGACTCGAGACCGAGGGGCCGGAGGTTCGAGCCTCACCGGCGTCACTGCGGTGTGTCCTTGAGCAAGAACACTATTCCTAGCTTAGTACTGGTTCAACCCAGGAAGAACCGTCCCTTTATAACTGAAAATTTGTTGATGGGACGTAAAGAATCAAATCAAACAAACAAACAAACAAAAAACAATTACAAGCACTCAGTCTGACAAAATGTCTGTTTGTTAATCAGCTCCATTTGTCCAATTACAAGCAATTCGTTAACCCATATAAGCATTGAGCCATTTTTTATGGGACATAGACAAACAGTGTAGACTCAGATCAGACACCGCATAATACGCCCAGGGGGGTGTCTGATCAGGATCTTCATTGTTTGCTAACAGAATGTTCTATCAAATTTTGAGGAAAAAGAAAAAATAACACAAACAACCCTAAAATTGAAAATGGAATCGTCCTACTGATAAGGTAGGCACGCCCATTTGGCATAAATGGTTTAATTTATAAACTTCCCTTGTTTCCGATTTTCAAAATGCAATTGACACATTGGTTTACCAGCTAGGTCTTTGCACGTTGCCTGATTACTAAACACTCACAAACGTTGGCTCACTCTTCCAATTTTCAATAAAATGACTGGTCCTCCTCGCGAGAAAACCTGTCTTCGGGGTTACGGACTGAGTCAAACTTAAACCAGTCTGCTCCGCTACAAGAACTGCCTAGAATATTGAAATTTTACACGAAGCAAGTTTCAAGATTCCAACAAGCGAAATACACATGTAGTTAAATAACGTAAAAATTAAGAAAAATAAATAAAAAAATAAACAATAGGTAACCAGTTTTCAGTCTACATGTAGTATGATAAAGTCAAGAAACTTCGAACATCAGGTAAATTCCGTCATACCTGTGCAAACAGTGGAAGTTCTGATAAGGAGCCGTCTCTTCACGATTTTCACTGTTTGCTTAGTTTTTGTTTTTTTTCCATTCCAATGTTTGAAATATGAAACAAACAAGGTCGCTGTCCGAATTTACCTGATGTCAAAACTTACCTGACTCTCCCCTAATCAGTCGGGTTGCTTTTGTTCAGTGTGGCTGACTTCCAAAGGATTTTATCAGTCACCGCTAATATTAACTGAATGGTTTCAACATAACCTAATAAGCGTTTCCTATTTCACGGCATGTTACCTTTATCAGGCATGATGGCGTTGCACTTTTTTAACGACGTCACTAATGACGCTGAATCAACACAAAAATAAAAAATTACGTCATAATCGCTATATTGAAGGGTGTTCAACAATGGGTAAACTAATAAATAGAATACCAGGCATACGTTGGTGATAACGTACCTTAACGTATGCATAACTTACCTGTTGCGTACATCTAACTTATGCCTAACGTATAAGCAATACGTCGGCATACGCTGGCGATTTTTTATGCTTGCACAAAATTTTTGGATCTCTTCGCCTTATGACAACGTATACCAGCGTACTGTAGCGTCTTCGTAACGTGTTTAAAACCTATGTCTAACGTATTCAGCGTACATCAACGTACTTGCTGAGTTTCTCATACGTCCGCATACGTTGGTGCTAACGTACCTTAACGTATGCATAACTTACCTGTTGCATACATCTAACTTATGTCGAACGTATAGAAGCAATACGTTCACATACGCTGGCGATTTCTATCCAAGCACAAACTTTTGGTCCTCTTTGTCGTATGTCAACGAATACCAACGTATTATAGCGTGTTCGTAACGTGTTTAAAACTTATAGACTTTTAGCTAAAAAAAGGTCCTGCTCCCCTCCCCCCTTAGGGAATTTTGCAGACATATCCTATCTTGAAGAGAATTTTAAGCCGCATCTTTTAAAAGATGTTTGCACTCTGTGCTCCGGGGCGTTAGTCTCTGACAGCCTGTTACATATGTTACTGTAACAAACTAAGGAAAAAATCAAAATGAAAGTGTGAGCTACAGAAAGAAGACATTAAACCATCTAATTATTCAAATTTCTGATGTACTTTGCAAGCTGGATGCCTAAGCTACATAAAAGCAGCATTTTAAATAAAAATACAGCCTTCAATGGTGTTATATGCGTTACATAGATTAAATTTCCCTTTGAAAGTTGAAATTGTGACTAACATCATTTAATTTTACAGACGATTTGTGGATTTTGCAAGTATTTTTAATCTTAGTTTACTAAAATACTCATTTGACTAATAGAAAAAACAAAGTTTGCTTTTCTATCTCAAATACATTGTTTTATATGAGCTATTAAACAACCCTACCCCCAATTTTAAGTATCCAATTTTGGTATCTATTATTGAAGAAGAATATATGAAAATATTTGACACTCGTAGATATCTTAGGTTTTTGGTACTGTCTTGCTAATGCAAAAAAAAATTCATACATTTGCAAGTTTGACATCAGGTTCAGAGCACTTATTAAAGTATGTAACGTATGTTACATGGCATAATAAATGAGCAAGGAAATTGTCTTGGAAAAAAGAGATGATAGTTCAGAAAAAATACCATTTGTCACATGTTTTCCTATTTATCTCTAGCCTCTGGTGCCTTAGTCTTAGTAATTACAGTCATTGCTGATAACAAGCCCATGGAATTGTGTTACCTATGTTATATATAATCTTTTTATAACATATTTCCTAAGCCTATATTATTTAAAATATATAGACAAAGAGATAGAAAATAATAGTTCTCATTTAAATGACACAATTTAATAAATATTCCTATTAAATAAAATTATTTAAAAACAATCTTTATTCAAGTCAACCTCATAATGTCTATCATTATGTCTGCTTCTATGGTAAAATAATCAGCCTGTAATGGTATGATACGTATGTTACCATATCAATTTAAGAATAAATGAATTGAAAGTCTGAGAAACAGGAAGAAGACATAAAACTATCTATTTATTTGAATTATTCATGTAGTTTGCAAGCTGAATACCTTTGATACATAAGAAAGTGTTTTTTAACAAATATACAGCTTCCTATGGTGTTATATGTGTTACATTAATTAAGATTACTTTTTAAAATTGGTAATTGTGACAAACATCACTTATAAGCATTTCGTGTGATCCTCCTCTTTTGCCACCAAAAGACTTAATTTTCTTTGTATATGTGGCCAGTGCCAGCGTCAAACAATTTGACTCAGCTATAACTTTGAATCCTTGGCATTCTTCAAAAGCAGAAACAGCATGTCAGTGTCATGGGATCAAACACCTGATTAAATATGGGTTTCATGCCATTTCACATTTATGCAAACAATGGAGTATGACTCTGGTATATGTCTCTTCCTGTGAAGTGGCAAAAGCAATCTTACTGCAGCTGCCTCTGCATTCTTGCTAGTCAAATGATAACATTGCTCTGATTTTGCAAAATCTATGTCTCTACCGTGTACCCCTAAGAATACTTTAAGATTTCTGACATTGGTCAAACAGAAATTTGATAGGCTGCTTTTTTGCATCATTGGCCATGGAACCTATCCAGTCCTTTGGTGCTTAAGTCCTCAGATCTTTGATCAATAGTATTTTGCTGCGCTCAAAGAACTTTATAAGTTTTCTTCAGTTACAATGTTGACTCTTGATGGTTTTGGCAGACAGTCTGAAACAATTTCTGTTACACCTTGAAAGTTATCTGGTATATGAGAAAGAACATGAAGTTGGAATGTTTGCAGCTGGTTGTTTTTTTATGTCAGTACATTGAAGCCAATCTTAAAATAATGTAAAACCTATGATTTCACAAGTTTTGCAGCCATATCATTAGCTGTTGCATTTAAAAGAAGGAAAGTGGACTATAGGTAGAATAGGATAACCAGCAGTTCTATATTATGCTCTATTGAATATTTATACAGAGTAAACAAGTTGATAAGGTGCCTCATTTCATGATCCATTGAAAACACTGAAATTGAAAACACTTGCCTCTGACTGTGTAATCAAAAAGGATGTCACGACAATGCCCTTGCTCATTTATTATGACGACTTATATATGTTACGTCCTTTAATAAGCGCTCTAATCTTAGAAACTTAGTGAATCATTGAATTGAAAGGGTCTAATTTGCCCCCTGTTAATGCTGCATTTCATTGCTTTACCTGCTATGATACATCTAGTTCGTTTATCTGAAGAGAAAGAGTTACGTCGGTTTCAGCACTTCAGAAGTACTAAGGCTTCAAATAAGTTTTTGAATGCTTGGGGAAAGATAATAAGTGCAGAGACATTATTAGATGAAAAAATGTTTGTTGCATGTATGGAAAGGCTACATTTATAAAAGTTAACCAGCTAAGATATGATTCTTTATCACAGAAATACCAAGGTACATCAGTCCATGTACTCTTTGCTTTTAATGGCATAGGTTTCCTCCTTGTAAAGCTTTAGTCTTTCTCCCACTTGCAGAGTATCACGTACTCAAAGAGCCAACTGTTAGGACTTCATATCAGTTTCCGAATGTTTCAAGCAATGAATGGCAAAATTGGAAAGTTGATAATGGCTCATCAATTTTAAGTGGACAGGTGGTAAAATTGAATAACAGTAAATGATTGAAATATTGTGTGATGATTCTACTAGTTGCAAGGAGGCGTGTGATAATAATGAGTACCACAGAAGCAGACAACGAAAAACGTTTAACATGAAATCGATGAGAAATAGTTTGGACCATTTAATTTATCGTATTTTCTTGTACAAATGTAAAACTATCTTTTCTATTTGTGGCTTTATATTTAGCATTATATGCACAGTATTATAGAAATGTGTCCAAAAGGTCTTGATAACATCTGTAACAACAGTCCATGGGCTTGATAATCAGAAATAAATATAATTTCTAGTGTTTTGGCACCAAAGACTTATAAGTACACATTAAGTGTCCTGATCTTAAACTTAATGACATCTTGCAGATATATGAGCAAGACAGACTAAGAAAAGTAATCGCTTGCATGTGTTTTACTTAAACGGTAATAACAAACTTCGCTTCTCTGTAAAACTGGGAGTAGGGCTGTGTATTACCTCCTATAAGACAATATATTTAAGATAGAAAAGCAAACTGGGATTTTCCTATTCATCAATTGAGTATATGTTTGTAAAATCTAATAAAACAGTTTGAAACCATTAGTCATAGTAGTTGTTTAACTAAATGACGATAGCCACAATTATAGCTTTTAAATTATAATTAGGTTCATGTAACGCACACAACACCACAATTAGCTGTATTAATGTTAAACAGCTTCCATATGTAGTAAAGACATCCAGTATAAAGACTATAAGAATGTCAATTTATTAGATAATTTTAATGTCTTCTTTCAGTAGCTCAAACATTCAAATTTCTTATTCTCAAATTGATATAGTAACATATGTAACAAGCTGTTACAGGCTAACGCCATGACCTACAGAGTACAAACATTTCTTATTAAATGCACCTTGAACGGTTACATAAGATGTAATATGTCTGCAGAATTCCGTAGGGGATTGAGATGGAGCAGGCCCTTACTCAGCTTGATGTCAAAATACTGTTTGATGATTTTACTTATCACGCTAACATATGTAACGCTCTCTGATCTTTAAAACTTGGTGCCAACTAGCAGATCTATAAGTCTTTATCATACGAGCCAGCTTAAAATCCCTAAACAATGTAAAATATCCAACAACTGCGATTTTTTTCACAATTTTAGCTCAAACATTCAAACTACATTTCCTTTATTTGATATAGTAACGCATGTAACACGCTGTTTGAGACTAAAGCCCCAACGTAGAGAGTGCAAACATCCCTTATTCTATGCAGCTTGAGTTGTACTATAAGAAGGAATATGTCTGCAAAATTCCCTCTAGGAGATTAAAACATTTTTAGGCATATCTTACGTAAAGACAATGAGCTTGCCCATTTATTACATCAGGTAACATATATAACAGCCTCTGATATTAAAAAAATTGCAACAAAATTGCAGATTTATGAGTCTTTTCATATAAGCAAATAAATCCCAAACAATGAAACACATTCATCAACTGCAAATATTGTTTAACTATTTTTACTTTAGTTTTAATACCAAACATTTCACCTTAAAACTGGGTAGGGGTAGGGTTGTTTAATTGCTTATTCCAGAAAAAAATTAAGCTAGGGAAACAAACTTTAATTTTTCTGTACGCCAATTGCATAAACTAGTCAGAAATGGTTAAAAACATTTTGCAAAACACACAGAGAGATTGTGAATGTAAATGATGTTAGCCACACTTGCAAATTTTAATGGGTTATCTGATTTATGTAACGCATAGGACACCTTAGGAAGCCGCATTTTTGTTCAAATGGCTGTCATACGTAGTTAAGATATCCAGTATGCAGACTATATGAATGATTTTAAAAAATGAATATTTTAATGTCTTTAATTTGTAGCCCAAACTTTCAATTTACTTTTTCTTAATTTGATAAAGTAACGTATGTTACAGGCTCTTACAGACTAACGCCCCAACGCACAGAGTGCAAACATGTCTTAAAAGACTCGACTTTCAATTCTCTACAAGATATGATATGTCTGCAAAATTCCCTAGGGGAGGGGGGAGCAAACCCATTCTCAGCCATCCGTCTATTATGTCTACCGTATCCAGCGTACACCAACGTACTTGCTTAATTTCTCATACGTCGGCATACGTTGGTGCTATACGTCGTAGTGTGACAGGACCTTAACAAACGCATACCGATAAAAACTAATTCTCAATCTCACTACATTGGAACCTCGTACATTCGAAGTCCTGGGGACTAACACTTTGTTTGCAATTTTCAGTAGTTCGAACTATAGAGAGGTAGACAAAAATATATATAACCCTCAATGATTATTATCAGTTTTTACCCATCAAACATAAGTTTTGGACACGTAAAAGAAACGTCTCAATGAGACAGAAACGTCTCAATGAGACGTGTCTTTCATGTAGCCAAAACATATGTTAATATAGACAGTTATTAAAAAAGAGCATGAATGGATCCAATTCCAAATCCAATGTGCCAAAAAATACATTACGAATTAGTGAGTATTTTGAAGAATCGAAGTTCGAATTTTTGAGGTTATACTTTATTTAGGGACATGTCACGAGAAATCCCGGCTTTTGGGGTTCCCAACTTGTCGTTACCACTACTAGTCGTTTCACCCCAAAGTCTGTTTGCCCCTTGTTTTTTAAGAAGTTCTGTTGTGTCCAATCTGGGTCTAAACTGTTTGCAAACGGCAAAAATCGCAGCTATTTTTTTTAGTTAAAACGTATTTTAAAGTTGCGCCACTTGATTATATTTGCTCTTGAAACTTGCAAGCACAGCAATCTATATAGTTCGGCTATATGCCTATATATTGTTCTCATCTACGTCCCTACATTCGGTATATGAGCTGCAAACTGTGCAAAGGCTCTGGCAAGACTGCATAGAGGCACAATGCTCCAGTACCAAGAGAAATTAAATTGAGTTGGAATTTCAGTGCATGTTTCTGTCTATGCGATTTTCAAACCTGAATAATATTTCTGGAAGGAAACTGAATAAAATAAAGCAAAGATAGACAGAAAAACTAGAAAATGTTCTGTTATTTTTTGTTATAAAAATCTAAGTTATTAACTTAAATGAATAATATGAGTATTTTGCACAGCGCAGACTCAGTGGTGTTTCATCAGGTCAAGCTAAAACCAGCATGCCCAGCTACATGGACTAGTAAAATAGTGAAATTTTGGGTCTCGCTAGTTTAGCTATCGAATTAGCAGATAAGGAGTAACGAATGCGCTGATCAGACTGTGTCGATGCGAGGCTGTTTTGCGCATTTGTTTTTCGCATCCAACAGCATCGTGTTATCTAGCATGTAGGCTCATATTTTAACATGCTACCCAGATCTTAGTGTTTGCGGTCTTATTGAATATAAATTAAAAAAACTTAAACAATACATCATAGGACCAGAGAAGGAAACTTTAGGAGAATTAAACTGTAACGATACTCTTACCCATCAATTTAAATATTTGTTTTGGGTGCTCAAAAGACCCGTCTCAATGAGACGGTTCTTTTTAGTCCCCATAACAATGTTTGGATTGAGAGAGACCAAAACTTTTCCACGGCATATTTGCATTGATGATATGATTAATACATATTCTGCATCGACGTTATTTGTTTATGATTAATGCATGCAAATACAGGGGTTTTCATGAAGCAGCTCAAGTTTAAAATGTCAAGAAAATTAATGAATAAATAAATAAAGTTTACATGTCTGACTACAAATGCATTTCTGACTGCAGATCCTGGTGTCACGAGTTCGATCCCGGCCCGGTCCCAAACTTTCCTGGAGATTGATATTGAATTTATTTCTACGGTCGTTCTCCTTCCTTCCGCTGATTTATTCAAGAAGGGTTGTTGTTAGTTACAAGCAAAATTATGTGCACGAATTACTGGTTAACTGCTTGTTCGAGCTTGCCTAGGAAAAAAGTGTGGTTAGGTGAACTGACCGCCCCCCATGACCATAGCAGATGTTGACTGGGGCGTAAAGCAACAAAACAAACAAACACAAACTTATTCAAAAACACTAATAACAGGACGTTTGTATTCAATGCATAAGTATGGTGGTGACCACATGTTGTTCTAAGCATGTATCTTTTAATTAGCATATACTGCCACAGAGGAAAAACATGCTGTGCGTTTATAGCCACTTAATTAGCTTTCATGAACTGTATGGTTTTGGGGTCTCAAGAAAAATGTGGCATTGTTGTTAAGAGTGGGTTCGCGTCTTTTGATATCAAGTTTACCAGGCTCGGCTTTGAGAACGCATGTTGAATCGCTCGGCAAGCCTCGCGATGTCAACATGCGTTCTCAAAGCCTTGCCTGGTAAACTTGATATCAAAAGACGGTCAACTAGTATTCTCTATTTATACACATTTTATACGAATTCTTGCGAGAGCCTTCGTTACTCGCAGACACAGAGTATGTGTGTAGATGAAGAATCAGACCATAATTGCTCATGTCAGCATGGGCGTTTAAAATACGCCAGGGTAAAGTCGGGTAAATTCGGCATCAGGTAAATTCGGACACACATTTGCAAACAGTGTAAATCCAGATGAGACGGCTCATTATGAGCCGTCTCATCAGGATTTTCACTGTTTGCTTAGTTTATTTAGTTTTTCTTCCACTCATTCAACAATAAAAGAAACAAGGTCGCTGTCCGAATTTAGACGGCTGTCCCAATTTACCCTACTTTACGCTATAAGTACCAAAATATCCATGCACCCTATACAAAGATGGTCTTAACAGTGTTTACGACAAGGTGAGACAAAAATAAAGGAGCTCAGCTACAGAGACTGCGTTCCTCTAAACATGAAAAGTTTGGAGACGACACTTGTTGCGTGTAAACATGCGCGGATCCAGAGGGGTTGGGGGAGTCCGGATGCCCCATCCCCTGGAAAAATCACAAGTGGCTATATGCTTCTTAAGAAATACTTGTATGGAATCCCTTGAGAAGCAACTGAACCAAAGGCCTTGAGAGATGTCCGTACAGTCCTCTGTGAAATGTGTTGATGACTTACAGGGATATATTTTTCAAAAGCTCTTACTTGCATGAATTTTTTCCTGTATAAACAAAACAAGAAATATTTTTAAAAAAGATATTCGGCGGCTCTCAAATACTTACAATTTTAACACAACTAAATGACGAAATACTTTTATACCCCCCTGTCTTTGCATGCTGGAAAAGGATGTTCCATCTAAAACCAGCGAATTTGGAAGTTGTGGTTATGTTTCTGGTCTCTCTTTTGCTTGGTGCTCTTTTCGCTGAGAGATATGCATCTGAATCGTTCCAAATTTTAGGCACTTCACCAGCAAAGGCTAGGGAACAATGTTATTAGTCCTAAAGTTTTTAAGAAAACGGGAGATTTTGACGATAAATGTATGTAACGAAACAAATTGAAAACCCGGAAAAAACATGCCATATTGTTGTTGTTGTTGTTGTCACATAGGTTAGATTCTGCCCGTCTCCGATCTCAACTTAGAGTAGTTTTCAAGTATTAAATGGTTTACACTTCCACCACTCTATTTACATATTATGAATGTCTCTATTTACAGAAAAATGCTGATATACCAAATCGCTTTTGTGTGGGACTAACTCCTATAACCTTTCTATTTCCTGTGGCACCTCACAATAGCCGGGGTCGGGGAATAAATGCATGTAGACTCAAAAACTGATTGACTAGCTCCTAGTAAGCACGTAAAATCGCGCCACTCTGGGCCCGCCAGAAAAACACCAGCCGAAAAGCTTTTCGCTGGCGGGCCCATGGTGGCCCGAGATTTGGTGCTGGCTGTTGCAAGTTAGCGTTATATGATACATGTTCGTCTGACATACATGTAGTTAAAGAAACTAGAGCTTGTGCTTGTCATCTTCCTAAAGGAAATAGCAAAATACGCTGATACATGTACAGCTGCACAGGTTGATCTGAGTCTAAGTGTAAGATTGTGGGTTGCGGGCACATTCAAATTGTAGGAAATTATGTGCCAGTATATACATTAAATATCCATCCCCATTATAACCTCTTTTTTTAAGATACATCTTTTTTTTTAAAAAAAGATGTATCTTGTTTAGCGCTATTAATATTACAACGTGGGTTTTTTTGGCTGTCTATTTGTAACGCACCATGTTGTCTGATCAAAGAGACTCTGCCGATAGCTACACTGTCCTTATAAGAACATGCATTTGCCGGTCAGAGCAAGCTTTGCACGTATTTACTCGCCTGAACCCCGAGGTTACTCTCTTATTTGCAATGAAGCTTACGCCCTTGTAATGTAACGCATTAAATACATTTGTTATATTTGTTTTAGAAATAGACTAGACCTATTGTCGAAATTTATGAAACAGACCATAATCGTGTAACGCATATGATATGGGAAACCATTATGGCTGGAATCAAAAAAACAACACAGATTTGCCTTGTATAATGCTGTTAAAGTCCTTTAGGATTTAGTGAGTTATTTTATATTGCACTTATTTACTATGTGCAATTAAGCAAGGCATGCAAAGAATGGTAATAAAGCAAATTAGAAATGCTGTACAGCGGGAGTTGACCTATATTCCAGATCAATTTCCATTGTTAGGACTAGTGCACAGACTGGTTCTCGGCCATTTACATGGAAATTTTCAAGTAAAATTGCATCTATAATAAGATCATGTGGTCAGTCTGAGTATTAACAAATGAGGGCATTGTTTTCTAGCTGGTGTGTTGAATATTACAATTTAAGAATACTTCTGATTAGCGAAAATTTACATAAAATTTAGGTTCAAAGCGATAATAGAGCGTCGGCGAAGCCGCTGCAAAATAGCTTTTTTTATCAAGGCGACGGGTACCTTTGGTCACATTGTTATATGAACAATTTATACATCTCACATAGATCACTTTACGCCCAAACATGCAGCTTTTGAGCAATCCGCAGCATGCTTATCAGTCTTTTTAGAGTCACTTCCTGGTTTGATACATTTTTCACCGTTTGCAATATTGCGACACGCTGGGTGAACTTTAGAAAAAAAAACATATGCATGAACATGAACTACAATCGTCTGACTACAATATTTAGAAGTATTTTCGCCCAAAATGTAAAAATTTCTGGTAGAAAAATATATATTTACATTTTTTTTCTTATGAACTTTTCAAGGTTAAAATAAGAAATTGTAAAAAAATACCAGAAATGTATTATACTATGGTCAAAATACCTCTAAATATTGTAGTCAGATATATGCGGTTCGTGTTCATGCAAATGGTTTTCTCTAAAGTTCACCCAGCGTGTCACAATATTGCAAACGGTATCAAACCAGGAAGTAACTCTTAAAAGACTGATAGGCACGCTGTCGATTGCTCAAAAGCTGTAGGTTGGGGCCTAAAGTGTTCTATGAGAGATGTCAGTATAAATTGTTCATACAACAATGTGGCCAAATGTATCCGTCTTCTTGATAAAAAAGCAATTTTTGTTTATACAAGAACAATTAAATGCAAGAAAGAGCTTTTGAAAGAGATATCCCCTTACAAAACGTTGTCAGACAGGACACCACCCCACCCCACCCCACCCCACCTCCGACGGAAATTTCTGGAGCCACGCATGGTATGCTTCCATAAATATGATAAAGCAAATAACAAAGAGGCTGTCGAGATGATGCAGGCTTGTCTGAGAAAACCTGTCTTCGGTGGTTTGTGAATAACAAAGACGCAGACCAGGTTGCGCATCAGCGCAGTCTGATCAGCTCCTTTGTTGTTCGTTTATCGGAAAGTATTCTATCTAGACTTGCTATGAGCTAATATAAGTCTGAAACCCCGAAGACAGGTTTTGTCACGTCGAGGCCCCGCAGAAGAAAAAAAGTAAATTACCATAATCACCTTAAACCTTAAAGCGCCACCTATAATTTGTAGCAGACGACAATTTCCAATTTTGTCGCTTTTTCAAAAATAACAAATAAGGTATGATATTTCACGAGAATCGTCTGCTGGCAGATGATTTTCATGAAATATCATACCTTAATTTTCGAAAATTAAGAAAGTTGTTACAGAAATTGCCGTCTGCTGCAGTCGTGGGTTAATTTTCCTCGTGTTTTTGGAAGCTGCTGACACATCTTCACCAAGCGGAATAATCGCGATAGTTGATATTTTGGCAGTATTTTTGCATGGCATTTTCTGATTTAAAAAAAAACGGAGTGGCTGCTGCCAGACGTCTGGCAGCAGCGAAAAGTCGAATAAATCGCTGGTGACAGACGTCTGGCAGCAGCGAAAAGTCGGGTAAATCGCTGGCGACAGATGACTAGAAATCAAATGGTCTGTGAATGGTACATGAATTACATGTAGCTTCCGACATACGATGGTACGATACGTGACCCGTTTTCTAATATTTCTTTTGACAAAATAAATTAGTACCGCGACTTAAAATGCGAGCATTTCCTTAAAAAGGCGTTGGCCGAAGATCAAAGTATGGTCATGCCTTAGCAAGATACATGTGACACATGTAAGCGAAGACAGTTGTTGAACGCATAAAATAATAATAATAATTTCTGTACACGTTCTCCTAGCTCAAGCACCTCAACCCGTCTTGGCTTTGAGTAATATAGGTATGTTGTCCTGTAGTCCTTTTCTTTACTAAGAATTATTGATTTTGAATCATTGCGCGATACAGGCACATGCGAGCACACATGATCTATTCTAACGAAAGCCAAAGACGGGTTTTAACTGAACATTATGTGTTTTCTCATACTGATCTGTATCTGAGGCGTAGGAAGGGGGTCCTTGGTATCCCATATCCGTTTAAATATTTTGAAGAGTACCCCATATCCATGAAAATAAATTGATAAATCAACCAAAATCAAAAAGCTTTGTATCACCATACCCCTAAAACTACTTTGAAAGTTCACAAAAGTATCCCATATCCGTTTAATTAGTTGGTTCCCTTATCCCTAAAACATTTTCAGTACCTCGTAGCTCGCGGAATTACTGTGGCTTCGGCTGAGAGTTTTGTAATAAATGCAATAGACTACCTGGTAAGATATATGTTATGACTAGACCTTGTATATCTATAGTTCTTTCAATTTTCTGCATTTAATCAGTATCTTCTCTTAATGATGGTCGAGAGTCGCTTGTTCGAGACTCACCAGGGCACTGTGTTGATTCTTTGAGTAAGACACTATTATACATTCTACTTAGTACTAGTTCAACCAAGTAAGACAGACGTCGTCCCGACGTGATAGAAAAATTGCTGAATGGGACGTAAAGCATCACGTAACATAATAGTCTTCGACGGCAAAACAGAAGATGTTATTATCCAAAAATGCGGTTTGATATTATTTTGTTGTTGTTCGGTGCCATTATTTGCTAGTTTTAAGGTAGTTCCGAACTCATCTGATAAGATAACCTAAGATTTTTTTTTTCATTTAAAGCTGCATACTCTGTAACTATGATCATTTTTCGAAAAATTTTATTTTCTTTTTAAATCATTTGTAAAAGTAGAATTAAGCTATGTTTTCACAATAGAAATGTTGAGTACAGCTGAAAACTGCATGGAAAAGTGAATTATCTTATCAAATAGGTGTATTTTTCTCTTGTTGGAAATCATTTGCGTCCCTCCAATAATTCTAGACCGTTGAATTTTAACTTAATGCAGTTGTTTTGATAGTGATAACTTGTTAAGATTTACGAAAATGGTAAAATATTTACCTGAATTTGAGTATATTTACTGTGTTCTTGAAAAATAAAAACATTATTTTTAAAATTAGAAGATCAAAAGTTACAGACTATGCATCTTTAACTTACAGTTATCCAGCTAGATTTTTATTATTATTATTATCATGTTTTCCCAAACGTTCGCAAAAGCATTCTTCTAGTTTATCAACAAATCTCCACGACCAGTTACATTTTGGCCGTCTGAGGACCAGTTTCACTCATCGGTGGTAAGATACTTTCATTTTCAAATTCTCATTTTTTCGACCAATTTTCGACGAACTTTCGACGATTTTTCGACAGATGTATATTCGACGAATTGTCTTTCGACGTAATTTCGACGAATGGTCGCGTTCGACGTAATGTCGTATTCGACGATATGTCGCATTCGACGAAAGGGTTTTCGACGAAAAGTCATGGACGTGTGGAAAATATATTCTATCAAAATGACCTATATTTGATCAATCTATGTCTCTGATGCTTCAGATGATCAGCTTTTCTTGTTTGCAAACATTCTCCTTACATTGTTCAAAAATGGAAAAAAAATCTAAAAATCTTAATTTTCCTGGGGACTAAGTTTCAGACAAATTTACTATAAAGTTACACACAATATATTCGGGATGGTCCATTATATATAACAGGTAATGAATTAAAAATATGTTTCTTTCTCTCAAGATCGATTTTGTATAAGCAAACAATGCAGACCCTGATGAAATTTTGCCATATGTGGCAATTCAGCTGAGTCTTCCCTGGTTGCAATAGTATACGTTTATGGGTGTCTGGTCCACAGAGGATTAACGATCCTTGACCACCCACTGGTCACGTTTTATGGCTTATCATCCACTTCACTGATAACAGTAATAGAATTAATATAAGACATATTTTGGAAACCGATTATTCCTACATGAAGATAATTGGTAATGTACCATATTTACCCTTATTAGTCTAATAATTATATTCCTAAAATTTGGGCAAATTCGGGAGCCGGACAAAACATCCCGGGACAAAACATCCCATGCCATTTTTTTACACCCCGGACAAAACATCCCACAAAGATTTGCCACCCCGGACAAAACATCCCACGCTGTTTTTGTCACCCCGGACATAACATCCCATGCCATTTTTGTCACCCCGGACATAACATCCCATGCCATTTTTGCCACCCCGGACAAAACATCCCATGCTCAGACTGCTTCTTCAGGGTAAGTCTCATTTGTGACCTTCATCTACTATGACATGTACTGGCAGTGAATGCCCCAGTATGACTGTCCAAATGATATAATTCAGATCTTAAATTGATTGACAGGCAGTTTCACAATGTAAATAGAATTTAATTAAAGATAATTATATCTTCTTCTGACAAACAACTAAATTTGTGTGTTAAGAAGCCAATTACATCTTAAAAGAAATCATTTACAGTTTGGGTCAAACAAACTATTATAATTGAGAAACATATGTCTAATTAGTCAAATTATCTATCTACCTTTGATCTACAATCATTTCAATAGGTATGGTACATTAAGAATATCAATAATAATAGTGACAATTAACTAAATGGGATGTTTTATGCACTTTCATAGGCTTTAAATAGAGTGTGGGATGTTTTGTCCGGGGTGGCAGAAGTAGCATGGGATGTTTTGTCCGGGGCGGCAAAAATGGCATGGGATGTTTTGTGCGGGGTGACAAAAAGTGCATGGGATGTTTTGTCCGGGGTGGCAAATTGATGCGGGATGTTTTGTCCAGGCTGGCAAAAAATGGCATGGGATGTTTTGTCCCGGGATGTTTTGTCCTACATTCGGCAAATTCACCTGTACTAACGTGATGAGGTGTGACAAAGATAGATAGGAATGGCAAACAGTGTAAACCCTATTGAAAGTTACTCATTGGCTTGTCTGTGATTAAACTATCTACCGAATATTTATAATAAATATGGTTATTTTCAAAACCATAAAAAGTTAGTCTGGGAGTTTTATCTTCAGCTGTATCTAAACATAACTAAGCATTTTAACTTGAAATAATTTATGCATGTAAGTATCATGATGGTGATCATGATTTTGGAAATTTTGAAATAGCTTTTTATAAAGCAGTATCTCGTAGATATAATAAATCTAAAAGAATGCATTGAGTTTGTGGTTATTGGAGGATTGTTTGAAATTCAGCGTGTCTGTTGATAACATTCACGAACACTGACTTTGGATCACAGCCCGGCCCAACAGGACGTCGGACCTGATCTGTACCCAAGCTGTTTCGACACTCTGATTTGATTCCTGAAAGAATGAAAATGCGTGACTTACCTGCTGAATTCAGCGAGTTGCGCATCAGCAGATTTATAAATACTAAAAAGCTGAACTGCTTTAAATTAGTGGCTAAGCCTTTTAAATATATTATTTGATTGTAATATTTGATTTTTGACACATTATTTTACACCCAAATCGATAATATTATCATGTCCAGCGCCATGAAAACGGACAGTGCCCGGAATTACAATGCCTCCTTAGAGTTAAGGAAGACTTAAGTTAAGGATTGACTTTTCAGGATTCGAAAATAAACGTTTAAAACTGATTAAAATCAAAGTAGTTTTAATCTTTCTGAGAATCACAATGATATCTTTGATCACAAATACCACGTCGATCCCGGCACTTTATTTAGCATTTAATATAGCATGTTGCAATGTCAATACTTAACTTAAATCTTGCTTAACTTTAAGGAGGCATTGTAATTCCGGGCCCAGAATAGCTGAATTATAGCTTAGTTGGGTACAATACAGGATATATATATTAAAACACCAGTTTATTTAAATATATGAACCAGCGCGCAAAGACCTCTTATTGCGTTTAAAAAAAACATCTCATATATTTGGCAGGGATTTGAACAAAATTTTGCAACGGAGCATCTGTAAATTGTCACTTGATAAACCTCGGATACAGCATGAGATGGTAATATAGTATTTTTTCATTTAAATTATGAAAGTACTGTATTGAATTACATAATGAAATGATTCTTGTCTAAGTTCGGAACGCTCAGTGATTCACCAAGTTAAATGGTTTCATCAAACGTCACAGAACGCAGCGACTCATCTGGGTCATCACTGATTGCATATATCCAATATTTTCAAGACAATAAGTAGACTCCGATCATTACGCCCGTCTTTACAATAAACACGATTAAGATAATCTTCAGGAATATGGACTCCATGGGGCGCGCGCTTATCAGTACAGTAGCCATGTACATAGATCCTGATCTGCATTCAAACTGTTTAAATCTCTGAAGGTATTTTCTAAATGTTAATTAAAATATTTAATGGCGATTATAATGAAATTATGCGTTTTGAAAAAGTAGTAACTCATGTCAGTAATGAGAAACCCCGATGCTTTGCATGCGAGTGTCCTTTTCTGTTATTGGACCCAGATCTGGCACAACAAAATACCAGATCAGATATGAGTAAAAACTGATAAATACTCTGATGAAAATGTAAATCATGAAAAATGCAAAAGAAATATGGCGACAGTCCCTCCCCCAACACACAAACACACACACACACACACACACGCACGTACGCACGCGCGCGCACACACACCCAGCTATCGCTTTATCATATCGAAAAAAATGGATTATGCAAATGCCAAAGATCACTTTGCTCATTAAATAAAAATATAACATTTTGAATAATCACGTCTAGGCAATAATGTTGGCGAGGCTTATTTGCTAATTTGCATAATTTTAAAACATGCATAACTTTTGACTTATGAATTTTTAGGTGGGGTTACAGCATTTTGTTTTTCCCATTCACTGCCAAGTTTAAACCAGGAAGACCTTCATTATATTTTTTGTTATTTTTTCAAAAAAATTTTAGGAGAGTCACAAGACCTTTAAACTACGAAAATGATTAACTCAGAAAAGAAATTTTATATTATTTTTTTTCTTTTGGCAAGCCTTTTTATTGCTCTTAAGCCATGGACTGGCACGCGCGTTTAGTATAAACCGACCAGAGTGTGCTCGTCCGAGCTATCAATAGAACACAGAGATCGACAAAATAAACAATCTGTCTCCGTGACTGACAAATGGTATGTGCGCTCAGCTAGGACTCAAGCATTGGCGAGGAAAAAAAGTCAGGTTAGCCCAGGCATATACCAAAGTAAGTAAGTAAGGGTGCAAAGATCAGGAATCGATACAATCAAGTACCACGCCTGACCCAGGATACCAATGGGAAAGTGACAAACTCACAGCAGACACCACAGAGGAGAGCCATGAGGTCAGCCCTTTCCCAGAAGGTGACCACAAAGCACATATAAACAAACGCGCACAAAGACACAGCAAACACAAGACAGAACAAAAACATAAAAGATCCACAAAAGAAGTACCGCCTTGGAACGGACAGTAAAATATCCTACTGGAAGGCTTAAACCGGTTTAACGGCGCCAACCTCACCCTTAATTCAGATGTGGATCAAGACACATAGATATTGGTTTGCATGAAAGACCCCTAACTTATCAATGCATCATCTACTAAAACATATAAATCAATATATAACAAGGAGATAAAGCAAAGATAAGAACTCAACAGTAAATAAAACTGAATACCGGAGCAAAAGAAATCCAACAGGTAAACCCCGGTGGGCCTGACAAACAGCCAAAGCATCAGGCCCCTGCCATCTCATCAATAGATAAGTCTTTAAGTCGGAACCATCATAGAGTCTGAAGTCCGACCCACCGGCGTGCAATTAAAGAGGAAAGCAAAGTTGCCAACCGTGATTGGGTTGTCCACCAAGCATGCAGTCTGTTGCAATACATTAATGTTATAGCCAGTCTTTTTATAATGGGAAATTATTTTAATGAATTGCGCTGAAAAATTATTAGAACCAACAATCTTCTTCAATTTATACACCAAGTCACCATAGAATTCAGGTTCCGAAAGTCCTTGGCGCAAGAGAGATTTACGTCCAACTTGGAATTTAGAAATCAAATCATATAATCGTCTATAAAAGTTTTGGGAAGTTTATGGTAACGATAGCCTTGTTTAAGAAGTTTCTGAGTTAACAATTTATTGTGAGTGTTGAAGTCAGCAACATAGCTAGATGCTCTAGCAAAACGAATGAGTTGAGAGATATAGACTCCATAGGATGTAGAACGAGGAACATCACCATCTAAAAATGGGAAATTGACAATTTCAAAACCAAAGTCGTCACGTTTATAATAAATTTTGGTAGAACAATATCATTAGAAATTGACAAATGCAAGTCTAAAAATGCGGCTTTGGTATCAGAGGCATTGCCTTTATTCAGTTGGAGCTCTGAAGGACATATTTGACTTACCATATTGTCAAAATAAACATTATTAATATTTAAAATATCGTCCAAATATCTGGAAGTAGTGTTAAACGCATCAATAACATCAGCCTGCTTATCATCAGAAAGAGGCATCATAAAGTCCCTCTCATAACAAAACAGGAATGAATCTGCAGCCAGGGGAGCACAATTAGTGCCCATAGGAATCCAAACTACTTGTCTATAGAGCTTAGTGCCAAATCGAATAAAAATGTTGTCCAACAAAAAGGTCAGCGCATCACATACATTTTGACACGACCATGCATGATATTTTTTAGGTTTTTCTGAAGTAAAAAATGCATTTCTGTCATTACATGCAAGGTAAGGAGAGCCTTCTCTCTGGAAGGTTCTTTCAATAAGATCAATAAGTTTATCTTTACTTAAATTATGAGGTAAAGTAGTGTAAAGAGAAGAAAAATCATAAGTAGACAAACTGTTCGCATTGAAATCTCAAGCTTTAAGTTTATCTAAAATTTCACCTGGATTTTTAATAGACCAAAAAAGGTTTTAACAGGATCTCTCATATACCTTTTCACAATATTTGATAACATGTTTTTAACAGTTGTAAGACACGAGGTTAACAATTTAGAAAGTTCTGTTGTCGTACAAGAACTAAAATTAGCAATTAATCTTGCTATATAGGGTTTTTATGGAGTTTAGGTAACCAGTACAACGTAGGAACTCTGTCTTGATTTTCTTTAGCTTTGACATCAAAATGTAGGGCTGTATGACAACCATGCCCATCAACAATCACCCTCTCACTTAAAGAAGGCTGCAGTTTATAGGCATTAGTGTCAACAAGCTCACGCTTAAGAGTATTAATATAATACAATCGTCAAACAACTACAACATTGTAAGCTGCTTTATCTGCTGGAACCAAAACATAGTTCATAAGAAAATCCTGGATACCTAGTTTAAGATGACGAAAAGAAGATTTAGGTTTAGGGGGCAAAAGATGTGTATTACGACAGTAAAATGAAATATGAGTATCAATAATTTAAAAATGTTAATCTTCCATTCCTTCAAGGTATCAGGTTCAACATTTTCCCGTTTGCACCAACGATTACTAAAGTCATTTAAAGAAGCAGCCATCTCTCTACGACATTTAGAGAAATCAATATTAGAGGGAAATCTATATTTAGGGGTTTAGAAATGATATTGCGAACTCTAGCGTCAGTAATGATATTAAGATTACCTGTAATAACATGCCCTGCAGAGGGATATAGATAATTAGATTTTTTACAATCTCAGGAGGCAGTAGTATTGGAATCTTTATCTAAATCATTTACAATTTTATTAAAGTTAAATATAGTAGACCTAATAGGTTTGTTATATTTATAACAAATGATAGGAGTTTCAGAATTTTTAAAGTAATTTGGAATAGATGAAATCACTGAAGTATCCTTGAAGATACTATGTAAATCAATAAACTCAATGCTTATGTTAATGAATGGAATTTTGATAAAATGTCGTTTGTGGTTGACCTCAGAATCGATATAAGGACTAAGGAAATGTTGAACATAACACCTTGTAAGGAGTGCTGCTTTATATAATTTGTTTGCTCTATCGTTAAGTTTATTAGCCTCCAACTCTAAATTGCGTAAAACTGAGATAGGCAAGGAACTTAAAAATGAAAAAAAAGCCATACCGACCATGATTAGTTAAAGCCAAAGAAAGATCCTTTAGAGAAGTATTTAAGCGTTTTTCAGTACAAATTTTGCGCTTAATGTTGCCATTTTTACGCTTACAATGAGATCTACTAGTTTGTATGCAGTCTTTCCTGTCTGGACAGAGAAAGCTGTGTATCAAGGGGCTCTGACCAGAATGTGTGGATGCCAAGTCTGATACTCTGACAAGACTGCAAACGCACTGGCTAAATGTGTATGCTTTTGCACTCGTCTAGTACGAGGGATGTTCAAATATGAATGCAAGTAGGCTCATAACTTTCGGCACATGTATGCCTCGACAAAATGGTATACGTTTCTATATTAAGGACTAAATATTACCTTTAAACTGGCACCAGACCTAAAGAAAAATACAGTATACTCATCGAGTTTTAGCCCTTTGAATAAGGGTTACTCTAGCATACTAACAACAGAACGATTCTAACGTATAACAGATATAGATGAGCGTATAATTCTTTAATAAACAGGTGAAATTTCTTGATTTTTTAAAGAAGTATCCCCATGTTCTCATAAAATGATTCTGCGGAAGTTGCGAAATTCCTGAATGTTTTTGCTACATTTTCACTAAAGTTCTTTATGTTTGCAAATAAATGTTAAACGAAGAGATTGTTTGCACTCTGTAAGCCAGGGTATTGGCCTTTAACAGCTTGTTACATATGTTACTATATCAATTTTGGAGAAAGAAAAATGCATGTTTGAGCTAAAGAAAGAAGACTTTAAGTGTCTAATTAATAGACATTCTAATAGTCTGCATATTGGCTGTCTTTACTACTTATGAAAGCAGTAAGGGGTTGGATTGAATATGACCTTACTCAGTTTGAAGTCCCAAGACTATGCGATTATTCAACTTGTGGTGAAATGGGGGGTTGTTTTGCCACAGAGACAGACACAATGATAAACATTGTATGTGAGGTTGATTTGAATTAAGAGAGATTTTAAATATTTTTTTATTTAAAAAGGATTCTTTTTTAAATTGTCTCATTTAAGTGTGAAATAACTTTTTTATACTTGTATCTCCATATATTTTAGTATCATGCACATTAAGAAATATGTGATAAAAGATTATTTATAACATATGTTACACTAGTCAGTGGGCTTATTATCAGCCATGACTATAATTCCTATTATTAAGGCACCAGAGGCTAGGTATTTATAGAAAAAAAAAGTGTGAAGAATAGCATTTTTTTTTTTTTGAAATATCATCTCTTACATCAGATAATTTTCTTGCTCATTTATAATCGCATATAAAATATGTTTCATCCTTCAATAAGTGCTCTGACCATTATGTCAAACTTTTAAATCTATGATTCTTTATTATTTTAGCAAGACATTCCCCTAAAATGAAAGCTATCCACCAGTGTCAATTATTTTCATATATTTTCTCTTTAATAATATAAATCAAAAAAGATTGCACACTACATAATCAATTTGAATGATTAGATAATTTAATGTCTTCTCTCTGTAGCTAAAACTTTCATATTTATGTTCCTCTTAGTTTATTACAGTAACATATATAACAGCCTGTTACAGATAGTACAAACAGCTCTTTGAAAAGACACAGATTTAAAGATAGGATATGTTTGCCAAATACCCTAGGGGGAGGGGTAGGACCTTTTTAGCTTGAAGTCTATAGTGAGAACTTTGTTGGCTGCTGATAACCGTTGCAAACAGTTTGAGCCCATGTCAGTCCTGTTAAAAGGTTGGGACAAATGTTATGGGATTGGCAGTCCCCCGAGCGCGCGCGCGCGAGAGAGAGAGAGAGAGAGAGAGAGAGAGGGAGAGAAAGAGAGAAAACATTTGCACAATAGCCACCGCTGCCAGCGTGCTGATTTGAGTAATACATGGGTCAAACTACAGCTCCGCAGACACAAAATGGTCCAGCACATGGTATTTCAGTATTGACCGCATCGTCGAATAGGTCCAAATTAGCATGCGTACACCCGTATGAAATATTGTAGTGCATATAAGTTCATACCACAATTTCGCTATCTAACCCACTACATAGCTGTGCATTCATCAGTAAAAAGACATTGGGACAACTGCACTTTACCGGTCCCTGTTTAAAATTAGTTACAACACTCCTGGAACATTGTAAGTAAGGATGTCAGAAACACATAGAAATACAATATTAAACCACCTATAAAACTTAGTCAAAGTCGGTAGAGACCAGTAAAGTGCAGCCTAGCCAAGACATTGAACGAATGCCAATATCACATGGTAGGTACCAATATCACATGGTCTTTCCATAATATTATTCCCCCAGTTCTTAACTACTTCATACTTATAAATTATTAGACCGAGTACTGATATGATACATTTATGAAAAAAAAATGAAAAAAAATCTGTCTGTCTGGCAGCAGCGATTTTGTCGATATTTCGCTGGTGACAGACGTCTGGCAGCAGCGATTTCCTCGACTTTTCGCTGCTGTCAGATGTTTGTCAATAGCGTCTTCCTAAAGAAACTGTCTCAAAAATAGTTTACAAGTGCAAAGTTTGTTTACCTTTTGCGAAACCCAATGCTAAACCGGATGTCAATTCAATTGTTTTGCGGTTAAGATTTCGATCGTTTGGTAGGCGCGGTTAGTAAAGTATTTGACTCATCATTATTAAGAAACATAATGCTTGAATTGATGATCGCAGGCATCCAATTAAAGCGTCTTTCTAAAATGATAGGCATTATTAAGAAAAATAATACCGTCTTCGAAGTAACGATATTAAATGTTATTAAACAAGTCAAAAAATACTTTTAATTACAATGTTCGTGTTTTTTAAAACACAAACCAAATGTAAGTTGCGCGTTATGGCTGTTCCGTATTCTTCGTAATTTTGATTGGAATAAGCAATGTTCTACATTTTATTGTGGACAGCAGGGGCGTGGCTACTGAATACGCAAAACGCATGAGCGTACACAGCTGAGCCGAAAATATTATGGTTTTATCTTTGCATAGTTTTGATGGTTTCTTTGGTGACACGTACATGTATGTGAAGCGTGTTCAGCGAATCATTCTTACTTTCTATCTTGGTCCGATATGTGCATGGTCTGTGTAGGATCCTCTTCCTAGACCCTCTTTTGAGGGTTTATCACCCATTACATTGTAACACAACATGCGCGGATCCAGAGACGGCGCTAGGGTTCCGGACCCGCTGGACTATCACAAAGCTACCTAATCAGCATTCAATGTTGGGCCATCCGATCAGCCCTCCAGCCAAACGCATTGAAATGGCGTTTCGCTGGTGGACGATGATGACCCGCTTCTAGCTTTATACTGGGATTTCTTAGGAGTACTGGCACGGACCCACACCGAGAAGCATTTGGACCCGCTCCCAGCGCACAGTGGTAGAGTGCTTAACTCGAGACAAAAGGGTTGCAGGTTCCGGCCTCGACGGCGTCACTGCGATGTGTCATTGAGCAAGACATATTAATCCTCGCTTAGTACTGGTTCGACCCAGGAAGACCCGTCCCGACATAATTGAAAAAAATTATTGACTGGAACGTAAATAATCAAATCAAACAAAAAACAAGACCCCCTCTCCCCTCTGTAAAACTGTTAAGTAAGTATATCAAAGTTGATGACTAAAAAATCAAAAAGCAAATTCTGAGAATTTATGTCCCCCGCCACTTTATGTTTGTCTTTGAATAGAACAGAACAGAACAGATGGTTTATTTGAACCAGTAGGTAATAACGTCCATGAGGATATACAACATAATAGTATATACAAGCATGGCAGTAGACAGTGTAGTTTAAGCAGAATGTGTTACTATTTCATATCAAATCAGTGGTGGAGAAGTTTTTTAGATAGATATGTCAGCAAGCATCCCGTTATAACATAACTGCTTGATCCAAAATACTAGTATATTATATTCTTTATGTCGATGCTTAAAAGAAACGTATCTCAGTGCGGTTCTTTTGCGCGCCAACATATCAAATGCTCACACTGATAGATACTATTGCATGTAATACACTTCACTTTTTCCAGTCCTTCATTTTGTAAATGAAAGATGAAAGCATCTGCTTAAATGTGCAGGTAGATATATATGAGCTATCATGAAACAAATTAAGTTTGCAGAACAGAAAAAAAGAATTAAATCTTAAGAATTTTATCCAAAGCATATCCATGTCTTCAGGCCATGACATAAGCACATACAGATGTTTCATAAAGAATTGTATAAAACTGTAGGAGCATTTGCACTCAAGAGTTACTACATATATATAGACATTGATAAGATATTGATAGCACTGTAGGCGAATAATGATGGAAAAGTGATAAACATTAAGCTGAGGATTATATAATAAAATAAAACAACACATGTACATCTTCAGACAAACCACCTGACGTTTCAAAATAATCAGCATACAATAATTGTAGGAGTTGCTCATACAAGGTACCCACTTTCTCGCACACCAGATCGAGATTTCCATTGTTTTTACCCATGTGAGATTAAGAGTATCCTTCTTATGTATTGTTGTCGAACAAGGAAGTCCCATCCAAGGACCAGAATAGTTCGTCAGAAACGAGGCTCTGCCGAGTTTCTGACGAAATTATTCAGGTCCGAGGATGGAATTTCCGTGTTCCACAACAATACATCATGACGGATAAGTTTTTTCTCGTCCACTTTTTGATTTTTTATCGTTATATATGAATCTGTCAGATCTGCATATTTTTTTTTGGATTTTTTGCGTTTGTTCCAATCTAAAACATTACTTCACCAACGAATTTTCCAGATGCAGAAAAGGGTATAAATACAGTTTAGCACCTGAAAACGGAAGCAAAATAGCGTTTCAAGCGTCGGGGGTTTGAAATAACGTTAGTATCAGTTTCTATTGACAAAGACGTCGTGGCGCCAAACTGTGTCAATAACGTGCGTCACGTTGTTGTTGCATTTTAGTGACGTCAAAAATGTTTGTGACGTCATTCAACAATGCGAAAATGGCGGATGCACTAAATATTGCCGTTTTGATACTTCTACATAATATTTAGGCGTGAATTGCTCTGAAAACAGCCTAAATTGTTATAATTTGATGTCACGTGGACGGGATAAGCAGGTTACGTGGATGGGATAAGCAGGTCACGTGGATAGGATAAATAGAATCGATCATTGGTGTTCAGTGGGGACAGAAAAATCCCAACCCTCGGGTCCACCGTTCAGTGGGAAACTCGGCAAGCCTCGTTTCCCACTGGAACGGTGGGCCCTCTGGTTGGGATTTTTCTGTCCCCACTGAACACCAATGATGGATTCTATTTATCCTACATGGAGACTCATGGTGGATTGTTATAATCTCAAAAGGGTAAAATCAACGGAAATCCCAATCTGGTGTGCGAGAACTATCATTCTTGTACACTGGATAAGGATATCTGAGATTTTACCCTGGGATAGAAAATCTTATCTTACCCAGGCTATCTTACCCCGGCTGTCACTTGAGGGTTGCACTTCACTATAAAATTTCCATAGACGACAATGTTCACGTTTCGCCACTTTATTAAAAAACTGTACATACAAAGCTTAACAAACCTGTCTTATTTTAAACAGCCATTCTATCCGATCAATTTCATATAAAAACAATCATATGTTTCCCTGGTCAGGGGGCTGCCATATTGGATGGAGTCTGACAACCACCAATTTGTACCTGAAAATTTGGCATATTTTCTACCTTGGGGGTCAGTTAATGAAACCAACCCTATCTCCCTATAATAAAAATAATTTCAAAATTAAATATGCTTATAAGTAGGCCTAACTTACATTGGTTGGTCTGTTTTTATACTACAAAATAATGAACATGCATGATTGACAGATGACGTCATCCATCTTATAATGTTAACCTAATGTTCTCCCCACAAAAGACGGGGCAAGCTTTATCTATATTTAGTGCAATATACCCTGAGGGCTACATATATTGGCTGTATTGCAACGCACGCACATGGTCGTCAAGTGACGTCATATTATGTTAAAGTGACGTCATCATGTAAAATTCATCTTAGCGTATTCAGGGACTTCTGGAAGCTTTTTTTGAAATAAAAAAAAAACAGTGGTGAGCAAGAAAAAAGATTCCTTTATACGTGTGAGGGTAGGATAAATAGAATCCATCATTGGTGTTCAGTGGGGACAGAAAAATCCCAACCCGAGGGCCAATCATTCCAGTGGGAAACGAGGCTTGCCGAGTTTCCCACTGAACGGTGGACCCGAGGGTTGGGATTTTTCTGGAACCACTGAACACCAATGATCGATTCTTTTTCTCATATACCACGACCGTACGGTACAGTACTGTGTAGTATTTGTTGATGACGTCACTGAGATCGATGTTTACAGTCAATGACGCGCGCTGTACAAATCAACTTGAAACAGCGAATAAACAGCGCATTAAACGATGAAGAAATGGTTATTTCATCAAAATGGATTTACAAGAACTAGCTTATCAGCCACAGTAACTCAAGTAAGTAATTTTGTTGAGAAAAATGTGTGTGTGTGGTGTGTTTTTACATCGTCAAGGCTCCCCGTCCCGGTGGATTCAGTCACTCAATGCCCAACACAACAGGTTAAATATGTCAATCGCAATGCACTCAGCATGTTCAAAGCGTTGCTTTACTTTTAAACCAAGTTGAAGGCCGACTTAAATCGCTGAAAATTCAACATAGAATTTTTTCCTGACTGACAACAATTCAACTTTCGTTTTCGAAGGAATACAGTCATGCGCCAAAAATGTTATCTCACATTAGCAACCGGCCGCGTGTGGCTTATCTCGTATTAGTTACGCTTATCTCACATGGGTAGCGATGTGGGACAGATTTATCCGACAGCGAGCTTACATAGGGATCACTCGATCTCGTATGCATTGGTATGTGAGAAAGAAAAATCCGTCCTTCGTGATGCCAGACGGCGATCCTCTTGACGGATTTTTCTATCCTACCCTCACACTCATGTAAACAGCTGTGGTGTCCATGGCTATTAGGCTATATATAATATGGGCCTCGGCGCGAGAATTCCTTTCTTTGGCATTAGACGCAGACCAGCATGACCATCCTCGCAATCTGATCAGCGCCTTTGTTACTCGATTGCTGGAAAGTATGATATGTGAAGTTGTTTCATACCAAATTCCACGATTCTAGCTAGTCTATAGGTCTATGCGCGGATCCCGAAACTTTTGTCAGAGGGGGGTCAAACACTGACGTTTTGTTTTTAGTTGAGGGAATGGAGAGAGGATCGAAATGCCACTTCAAGTGGGCCATCATCGGCTCGCCAGCTCGCTGGCGTGTCGATAATGACTGGATTGGTAGCTTTGTAATTTTTAAGGGATCCGGTGTAACGTAGAAAATGGCGAAGCGTGGAAAAGGTGGACATTGTGGCCACTGCGCATGCGCAATCATATTCGCTCCGCCCACCTTAGTAACGGTCATTGCGCATGCTCCGTGTATTAAACTAATTCGCTGTGGCTACAACTGTCCTGTATACCGACATCGACCCATTACTTGGGAAAACGGATCACAATAAATTTTGCGAAAGGCATATTGGGGTTTGATGTTAATAATCATTAATAATGATAGGAGAAATAAAGAACCAAATTGAAATGTCAGAGAATAATGATTTCCTAGAAATGTAAGAGTAAATCTATAATTAAATGCATAACAGAAAATAGTAAGCACTAGGCTATTTTGAGGATCCTGTCCCCATCTCTTTAGCTCCGCATATAACCTATAGCGTCATATTTAAGAACATAACCGAACAGTGCAGGGTCTGATCAGACGCTGGAGAGCTCGGCGCCTGATCAGGGTTTCACTGTTTGCTCACTGGAATGATAAATGATCGAAATAAAAAAAAATTAACGCAAGCCCTATCACTGGGAATTGACTTGCCCAACGAATACGGTAGTAATTCGCCAAAAAGGATTTAATATCGACGGTTCTTGTTAACACGTAGTTCTGTCAATCATTGAAAAGGGGGTCATAGCGCAGCAGCCGCGTGGAAAAAGTAGACATAGCGCAGCAGCGTGAAAAAAGAAGACACAGCACAGCAGCGTGGAAAGAGAAGATATGGCGCAGCATTGTGGAAAAAGTAGACATGGCGCAGCATGGTGGAAAGAGTAGATATGGCACAGCAGCGCAGAAAAATAGTCATAGTGCAGCAGAGTGGAAAAAAGTAGTCTTAGCACAGCAGCGTTTAAAAAGTAGTCATGGCGAAACAGCGTAGAAAAAGTTGTCATAGCGTAGCAGCATGGAAAAAGTAGATATAACAAGACAAATTCGACGAATTTATATTCCCTACGAAGGGTTATTTGAGAGAAACATTTATATCACAAAACATAAATCCCATTTATCTGACCCTTAGTTCACCTTCAGTATCATTCAGATCATAACAAACGCCTGTCAAGTATGTTTTAGTGCTTAGTTTAATAAAAAGTATACTTACATCTGCACAATTTCAATATCTGTCCTTTAAACCCAACCCCAGAGGTCAAGGGTGTGTAAATTCCAAGTGTTACCTTGCATGTAGGTCTACACTTCATCCACTTTAATTTGATATGCAACATGACCACTTTTAGAAAAGAAAACAAAATGACCTTTTGACCTCACCCAGGGGTCACTGGTGTGTGTAATGACAGCATATTTGCTTTCATGGTGCTCTGTGCTCAAATGCTTTTAATTTGATATGCAACACCACTACCTTCAGAAAAAGATATAGTTTGACCCCACACCCTGGGTTGAGGGTGTATCTGTCGGCAAACTATTTGCTACCATGTTGCTGCCAGCGTCGTCAGCTTTAATTTGATTTGCAACATGACTACTTTCAGAAAAAAATATATAGTTTGACCTTTTGACCCCACCCCTGGGTCAAGGGTGTGTCTGTTGGCAAATTATTTGATACCATGTTGCTGCCAGCGTCTTTAGCTTTAATTTGATATGCAACATGACCATATTCTGAAAAAGTTTAATTTTGGCCTCGGCCCCACCCCTTAAGCCCACCCGATGGACTTGGACCCAGGCCTTCAAACTGAAATCCCATTTGATATGTTTCATATCTATTGCTGCTCTGCCTGCATGCAAAATTTCAGCAAAATATTAACAATTGCCTGTGTTATTGCGAAATTAAAATATTTCACCTTTGACCCTAGATGGGGTCAAAGGGGGTGGGGTAAACCTTTGGCACTGCCATGCTTATCTACAGGCACTTGGCAATCATGGTCTATAGTGAGAAGTTGTTAAATATAAAAGCTTTAATGAAATGTGAAGATCATCACACAAAAAAGCTAATATAGTTTTGCCTTATAATTGCCTATACCAAAACAAGGGCAATAACTCAAGTGATAAGGGGTCGATTTTGACCAAACTTATAGGATATCGAGAGACCGTTGTACTTACAAGTATTAGCTTTTCAAAAAAGCTGGCGGTCGTTTAGCCCTATCATTGTATGTATTCTTGCCCACTGCATGCTTCCATTTTGAACTTCCAGAACTTGTACATGTAGATTTATTCTAAGCTCTGATTATTAACATCTGAACTGTGATTTGCTACCATTTAACACATGCTTGATCTTTTGAAAGCACCCGGCTTATGCATGGTATGTTATGGTAATGTATCTAGCATGCGACACATTTATGGAAAATCATTTGACAACACTAGACAGCACATTTTTCTTAAAACTGATGCCAGAAAATCAAGGTTACAGTGGTCGATTAACTGTATATGTAACGACTCTGTGACCCCAGGATGTGTTCACAAACCAAATTTGGGATTCCTAGGATTTATGCTCGTGAAACGATTTTTCTAGATCTAATGGCAGTGGTAAAGGTGCGTGACGCTCCATGAGCCTAAATGCATTAAGACACGAAATTTGGCATTCCTACCTAAAATAATATAGGAGATATACTCCGGATATGATATAAACACTCAAACACTTAGGACACTAAGGATAGGCAGTTTGATTACTATATGCCTCCATTTGGGTGCATAAAACCTGTTTGTCATGACCGTCATAAGACAGTGCCTGAATTCATAGTAATTCTATGTGATCAGATGTCGATGACAATCATATAAGTACGTTTACTGATGTGAAGTTCGCTCGCACTCTTTGCCAATCAAGGACGTTTTGACTTTGGGACGTTTAACTTTCGCCAGCTTTTTTGAAAAGCTAATACTTGTTGCAGTTATATAAGTGGCAGGGCAAATTGACGCCTTCTTTGTGAAAATTAAATTCGCAAACGAGCTTGCCTCGCGCTATAGGTAGCCCTACAGATTTCACGGACAGCTTACTTCGCGCTGTAGGTCAACCCACGATATTTGGTACCCCTCTCGTTGTTCGGCAGCGAACAAAATATAGCCTGAGCACAGCATAAAGGTTTGGTAAAAACCTGAATTTGATGTGTGTTTTGATTGAAGTTAATAAAAGCGGCCAGCCATGGCTGACTGCGATCATCTTTTGTACCAAGAATGAATTAAATCTGACCAATAGGTACTGAGATATGTTTCCGGACAGACAAAAAATGTGGACGGACGGAATGGACGGACGGAATGGACGGACAGAATGGACGGACTGACGCACGGACGACGCCAAAAACCTTTTCCCTCCAACTTTGTCGGGGGATAATAAGGTAGAATATCGCAGCATGGTGGAAAGAATATACAGATCTCAATAGAAATAGTGAAGCAACGTGGAAAAAGTAGACATAGAGCAACAGCGTGGAAAAAGTATACATGGGGCAGCAGCGTGGAAAAAGGAGACGTGGCGCAGCAGTGCAAAAAGAGCAGACATGGAGCAGCAGCGTGGAAAATGTGGACGTGGCGCAACAGTGTGGAGAGAAGACACATGTCGCAGCCGTGTGGAAAAAGTAGACATGGCACAGAAACGTTGAAAAAGTAGACATGACATAGCAGTGTGGAAAAAATAGACATGGTGCGGCAGCGTGGAAAAGTGGACATGGCGCAGCTTGGTGGAAAGGGTAGACATGGCGCAGCAGCGTGGAAAAAGTAGATATGGCGAAGCAGTGTGGAAAGAGTAGACATGGCGCAGCAGCATGAAATAGTAGATATGGTGACGCAGTGTGAAAAGAGTAGGCATAGCGCATCAGCATGGAAAAAGTACATATAATGCAGCAGCGAGGAAAAATTAGACATGGCGCAGCAGCATTGATAAAGGAGACATAGCACAGGAGTGTGAAAAAAGGTAGACATGACACAGTAGCATGTTAAAGTTGACATAGCTTAGCAGTGTGGAAAAAGTAGACATGGCGCAGCAGTGTAGAAAGAGTAGACATATCGCAGTAGACAAAGTGCAGCAGCATAGACATAGCGTAGCAACGTGGAAAAGGTAGACATGGCACAGTTATGTGGTAAGAGCAGACATGACGCAGCAGCGTTGAATAAGTAGACATGGAGCAGCATCGTAGAAAAAATATACAGGGCGAAGCAGCGAGGAAAAAGTAGAGACATTGCGAAACAGTGTGGAAAGAAAAGAAATGTCGCAGCAGCGCGAAAAAAGTAGACATTGCGCAGCAGCGTTGAAAAAGTAATGATACAGCAGTGCTGAAAAAGTGGACGTTTCGCAGCAGCGTGGAAAAAGTAGACCAGGCGCAATAGCCTGGAAAGAGCAGATATGGCGCAACAGCGTGAAAAAAGTAAGTATGACTCAGCAGTGTATAGGTATAGGGCAGCAGTGTGAAAAGAGTAGACATGGCGCAGCAGCGTTGAAAGAGTAGACATGACACAGCAGTGTGGAAATAGTAGACGTGACGCAGCAGCGTGGAAAAAGTAGACATGGCGCAGTTGCATGGAAAAAGTAGACATGGCGCAGCCATGTTGATAAAGTAGATACAGTGCAGCAGCGAGGAAAATGTAAACCTGGCGCGACAGTGTTGAAAAAGTAGACATGACACAGTGGTTGGAAAGAGTAGACGTTGCGCAGCAGCGTGGAAAAAGTAGACCAGGCGCAGTAGTGTGGAAAGAGTAGATATGGCGCAACATCGTGAAAAAAGTAAAAGTAGGTGGAGTTATCGGTCGTGGATGGAGTTGGTCACGTTTTTTGTCGGTCTGCGGATTGAAAGATAAATATGTGTTTATAAGTGTAATTCTGGATACTTCTTGGGGGTATGTGACTTTAAACACTACAAAACACCTTCTTTGTAAATTCTATGAGAAACAACTTTGTAATATGAATATACAGAAATACTGTATTTGAACTATATATGACAGGTGGGCCGATGGATATCGCCATTATTACATAACAAAATCATAGACCTTGACTGTATACATATATTTATGTTTGAATTTATCTACATGGTGTAGTGGTCACGCTGGTCGGAGAGCGAAGTATACTGCACAAAATAAGTGACAGATGGTTATTCTAATTGTTTCTTCTGTTTACGGTTATGACGACAAAAGCAGACAAAGCAGTCGAGTTAGTTAGAGACTTATTATCAAGAGCAGCTAACACACAGTTGCCCGAATCACCAGAAACTCTGAAAGGTGGTACCAAAGCTGGTGTGAAACGATTTCTTACACCGTCACCACAAGGGTCATCCAGCTCCACAGTGCTTAAAAGGACACGTCCAACTTGTGACGACTCGTTTACTGGTACAATGGATCAATCAATAATAGAAGAAACCGCGGAGTCTTTTATTCCAACGCATTATTTGACCAGTCCTATGAATCCTAGCGACATTACCCAAATAGCGCATGAGTTGAAGTCTTTAATGATGCCAGAAATCGGCACGGTACTTAAAAGCCTAATCAAAGAGAGCCAGCCTGATTTTGTTACCCTGATAGATAGTGCGATGAAAAAGATGAGTGTGGATTTCCAAAATGTAACTAGGGCGTTACAGAAAGAAAATGAGTCTCTAAAGCAGGAGAATATCTCTTTGAAAAAAGAAGTTACTCATCTGAAAATGCAAGTCGGCAAGGTTGAACTAGCGGCTTACAGCAATGAACAATATAGCCGTCGTAATAATTTACGGATATCTGGGATACCGATTACTGAAGGCGAAAATACTGATGAAAAAGTGCTGAAATTGTCGAACGAGGTCTGAGCAAATTTAGAATTATCAGATATCGATAGGTCACATCGAGTTGGACCAATGAAGGATGGTAAACGCGCCATAATTGTCAAATTTACATCCTACAGAGCAAGGCAGCAGCTATATGGTGTCAGGAGGAACCTACGCAAGTCTGAACGGTACAAGAATACCTACATCAACGAAGATATCACGGCTTATAGAAGCAAAATATTGTTCTCTGCTCGCAATCTTGTACGGTCTGGAAAGTTGAAAGCTGCATACTCAGGTGACGGAAAGATTTTCCTCAGGGACAACAACGACATGAAATATCACATTACATCAGAATCGGACTTGGAGCAGTTCAAAGATACCCATCCAAAGTAACCTACCGTCAAACAACGGGAAAATACATTTGATAACTAATAGAGTGCTTTATGCTGACAATTATGCATATGTATGAGTATATTCATGAGAGGGTCTGTAATCTTCTATTCAGAAATCCACAGGGGCGCTGATTAGCCTGCGTATTAGCGCAGTATGATCAGCACCTCTGTTGGACGTTATTTAATGGAAAATAGTTCTATTTTATGTGATTTAGATAAAACGGGAGAAACGGAGTTTCCCATGCCTTTACTCTTGCAATGCTTCCATCTTTGGTTGAGTCCAGTGTGCTCTTCGATAAGAGCTATTTTGAAACTAATAGCAAAATATTGTTTGAACTTTTATTTGTTTAGCAACGTGTCATTGCTTGACTGATGCAGTGTACTACAAATCCGAGCGACGGTAGTAAAATAATATATCTACTGTCACGCTTTACTAACGATTACAGCAAACCGAACATACACATGCAAACGCCTCAAAAGGAGCTCTATACCAATACACGAAATAGCCGTCTACTCGGTCGTCCGCTGACGTACTATGACTGATATTGCAAACATTGTGGACCCAAATAAGCCAGCTCATTGGAGTGGCCTTGTAGGGGTTCAAGGTGATTGCCTAAGGTGATTGCCAGTATAAGACTATAACCTTATTTCAGGGCATCGACGTGTGTGTTCATAAAGTATTTATTTGCAAGGCAGATCATCTTCATATTGGCCCTTTTGCCGCTCTTTTCCCTTTGCGAAAAAACAACGATCGTCTACTCTGGTGACTTGAGTTGCAAGGATTGTGGACCGGGGCCAGACTGATCCTTAGTAAGCAGTTTAGTCAGGGTTCATAGTGATTGCTACTGTGATGTCTTTCTTGAGCTCTTTTGATAAAGGCCCAGTGAGTCTTGATAATTTGTCCATAATTATTTAGTAAATATAGGGCGATTACTACATGTACCTACTGTCCTGCCGGCCGAAGGTGGCAGTGACGACATGTTCTGTTTACAAAGTTATCACGGACTTGTAATGGATAAATCACTTGTGTATTGGTCATATCCACAGGATAGGATTAATACACGAGTGATCTATCCATTCGCGCTAACTCAATTTAATGTTTGATTTAGCAATTGTAGACGGGATATTGCGTCGCTGTAGCTCTTGGTTGGCACGACAGTAGTTAAGTAATGGATCGATTGGCAGATCTAGGCGAGACTGCACCAATGTGCAGACTCGCATAGACCCAATTAATGAACAAAACGCCTGTCCTGTTGCTTTGTCTTTATCCTGCCTCTCACTACAATTGCGGCCAGCTTGGTAGTCTTCTTATGTCACTCGGTGGCCTGTGTTGCAAGCGCTATGAGCCCGGACCAGTCTACCCATCAAAGTGGCCTGGTAGGGGATCATGGTGTTTGCTTCTGTGAAAAGTTTTGAGTGTTTCTGTCTTGTTCGGAGGGCATGGAATACCGGTTAGTAGTAATGGTTTTAAGTCGAGGATTCATATAGGGTCATGTATTACAAGAGCGCAATTTATAACGTGTGTCTCGACGGGACTATGCCATTGTGTAGACTCTTGAGACCCTAGTTAACATATATAACTAATGTCCATATGATCTACATACTTACCTTTTTCCGGCCAGCCACAAATGCTATCGTCTACTTGGTCGTCTGCTGATGTCGTAACTGGCCAGTGTTATAAGCAATATGCACTCATATTAGACTGCTCCTTTTGGGGAGCAGTCTGGTTGGGTTCACATTATCTTATGTGATAAATTGGTTCCTGTTCGTATAGCTGCGAATGTGGCATTTGGTATAAATCTGGTATTGGTAGGTAAACACTACAGAGCATTATACGTTGGTCCAAGTGGGACTGTGCCATTATGTAAACATTACGACGGTCTTCATGATTTAATATTACTAATGACAACTGTCGTCTGCCCGTCGTCTGCTCATATATCGCAAACATTGTGGACCTACATCAGACAGCTTCTCGATAGGAGCAGTCTGGTAGGGGTACACAGTGTTTTTTTTTCACATGAAGGTGGGTTCTTATGTGCACTTGAGAGTAGCGGCAGAAGAGGCGGCGGGTATGGCGCAGGGTATTTTGTTGAAATATGTCTAGGCATACAGTATACAGGTACATGTTCAATGATCCGTGCATTGATTTGCGGACCTAGTTCAAAAATCTGTCTGAATCCTGTCTTACCATTCACGATACTGATCGTTTTCTTGGTTGTCTGCTGGTGTGCCGTGCTGGCTTGTGTTGCAAACAGTATGGACCTATATCAGATTGCTCCGCGTGCGCAGCGGTCTGATCGGGGTTCATGGTGTGTTTCATGTCATAGGGGTTTACTGATCCAGAGTACATTACGTATTCATTAGGAGAGCCTATTTAATGTGTAGATGTTTGCGTGTAGACCTGTCCTAGTGACCGTTCCAAGGCGGTACTTCTTTTGTGGATCTTTTATGTTTTTGTTCTGTCTTGTGTTTGCTATGTTTTGTGCGCGTCTGTTTATATGTGCTTTGTGGTCACCTGCTGGGAAAGGGCTGACCACTTGGTTTTCGTTTGTGGTGTCTACTGTGAGTTTGTCACTTTCCCATTGGTATCCTGGGTCAGGTGTGGTACTTGATTGTATCGATTCCTGATCTTTGCATCCTTACTTACTTTAATACTTACCCTATCTTAATTTTCACTATAATGATCGTTTATTTGATTGTCTGCTGTGCATTGCTAGCATGTGCTGCTAACATTAGGACCCAGATCAGATTACTCCCCATATGCAGCGGTCTGAGCGGGATTCATGGTGTTTTTCATGTTGCATGAGTTTATCGGGTTGTATTTGATTATATCGACGGACGTACTGTCGTGCCGGCAAGGAGTGGCCGTGACATAAAAGTTTGCTTACAATTTTTATGTCAACATTTGGCTTGTACATCCAACTTGCGCTAACGTGAATTGATGGATTACTCGTGTTTTGGTCCTATCCTGTGGATAGGATTAAGGCACAAGTGATTCCCTGGTAACATTGTGGACAAAACATGACGTCACTGTCACTCTTGGCTGGCGGGACAGTGGTGACCGTGCGATATTCTGGGGCACATTTTGGACATGGTTTAGGTTGAAGATTATTCAGGTATGAATTACAGTACCCATTACAAAACTAGTGCATAAATACGCGAGTCAGTGCGAGACTCCACAATTGTGTAGACTCACACTGAGTCACAATGACTCAGATAAACTCACAATAACATTACATCTCTTATCATTGTGGAGTCGAGAGATTGCAAAATACCATAGGTGATCCTGATTATATCTTGTTGTAGATTTTAGTATTGATATCTTTGGAGAATACTTAAAACATTTGTGCCTGGCTTTGCTGCATCTCACCAGCGGACAACGGGCACGCGTGTTTTGTTGTCGGATAGGTAATTTCCCCCCAAGATTTATCTTTTGACATTATAGTTAATGTCGTCAATATTTGTTTTTGTCGGTTTACTCTGCACCATGTTTCTAATTATTTCTACAGCCTTTCTACATTCTTCTCTTTCTTGCTGCACACTGAACATTGTCGTGTTCTCGATTAACTATAATTTTATGAAAATGTCTCCTTTTAAGTTCACAGAACCCTGGTGGCCAACCAAGCTTCTTCTCCTCTATCTATTATCAATATTCTCATGGTGAGGATAAAGTATTTCGAAACTGCTTGTTTGCGTGGCTACCAGGATTCTTCTATAGTTTACCAGTTCCAGTCTTCTAAACTTTTTAGAATTAAAACAATTCTAAAATTTATGCTCCCGGTTATATTTCTCAATTTATATTACACTGGTAGTTTTCATACATGCGAGATTACTAGCCTAAATATAGCACTGCAAAGAAACAACATGCATATTAAGAATGTAAAATTTCCGTGCAGAACTTTGAAGATGTCGAGTACTTATAAAAATGCGTTGTTTACCAAAAATATTATGATGTCATACCTGTGTCTTACTATATGGATGATTTACTTGATCTTGTTAGCAGGAGACGTTGAACTCAACCCAGGACCTGCAAGTATTGATAGTGGGTCGATATCTAACGACCTGTCGGACTCTAGTATAATTGACTTGTCTATATTTGAGCAGAATTTTTCGATTGTTCACTATAATATTCAAAGTTTGGTCGGCAAACTTGACCAGATACAAATCGAACTATCACATTTTGACGTAATCGCGCTGTCCGAATCATGGTTATCTGATAATGTTAGTACAGACGAAATTCTGTTTCAAAATTTCCAAAGGCCGTTTAGGAAAGATAGAGTTGAAAATTCCTACGGGGGAGTTATTATTTATGTAAAAGAAAACATCCCTTTCAAGCGCAGACTTGATTTAGAAATAGATGGTCTGGAGTGCATCTGGTTAGAAATAAAACTGAAAAATAAAACAATTCTTTTAAGCCTAGTTTACAGACCACCGAATTCCCCCGCCCAAACGTTGGCGGACATCGAAAATTCTATTGACTTAGCCTATGATACTAACATAGGTAATATTGTGATTACTGGTGATTTCAATTTGAACTATCTTGATGCTTCCAGTAAGCGCAAAATTACATCTGTGTTTAACCAATATAATTTGACTCAATTAATCCAGGAACCCACCCATTTTACTGAAAATTCTTCGTCCTTGCTCGATCTCGTTTTCATTAACAATGCACAATTTGTAATATTAAGCGGGGTCGGAGAATCCTTTTTAGACCAAAATTTGAGATATCATTGTCCTGTATTTGCCGTTTTAAAGTTTGATAAACATAAACAACCATGTTATAAGCGTAAAAATTGGAAGTACGACGATGCTGACTATGTACATCTTAATCATTTGGTAAGTAATTTTGATTGGTCCGAAATCAAATGTAACGATATCGATAGCTATGCATCCAACTTTACTGAAAAACTTTTGGAATTTTGTAGTCTCTCCATACCAAATAAATTTGTAACTATTCGGCCATCAGCCCCACCTTGGCTAAATCACCATGTCAGGAGAGCGATAAGCAAGAGAAAGCGTGCACATAGAAGAGCAAAGCGATTAAATACGGATGACTCGTGGAGATTATATAGACACCTAAGGAATGAATCCATTAAGGCTATCAGGACAGCAAAACACGAGCATAAAACAAATTTGGCCAACAAATTATTGGACAATAATATTTCAACAAAAGACTGGTGGAAATTTTTTAAAATTTGCTTGGGTAAAGACGCAAAAGAGAACATACCACCACTGCATTACCAGAACCAAACAATAAACAATCCAAAGGATAAAGCAGATATATTTAATGTATTTTTCCATTCCCAATCTTTGCTAGATGAATCTAACAAAGATATACCAACTCTCAGTGAACCTACCAATACTCTTGACTCAATTCACTTAGAAATTGAAGAAGTTTGTTCTATTCTCAAATCACTTCAAGTAGGTAAAGCATGTGGCCCTGATATGATAAATAATCGAATACTTAAGGAAATAGCTGATTCTGTGTCGCCTGTTCTCACAGATGTATTTAATACTTCACTTTCATTAGCTCAAGTTCCCGATATATGGAAAAGATCCAATAAGCCCTGTTTATAAAAAAGATGATAAAGATAATGTTGCCAATTATAGGCCTATTTCTCTGATTAGCTCTGTTGGTAAGGCGTTCGAAAAAGCAATACATAAACATATTCACAATTTTATACTAGCAAATCAGATAATTACACCTTTTCAATCAGGGTTTATGCCAGGGGATTCAACGGTTAATCAGCTAACTGACATGTACAATACATTTTGTCAGGCACTGGACGAAGGCAAAGAAGTCCGTGTTGTATTTTGTGATATAAGCAAAGCCTTCGACAGGGTCTGGCATCGTGGTCTTCTTGCTAAATTGTTCATAATGGGATCGCTGGTAATTTGCACAGATGGTTTGTAAGTTATTTATCAAATCGATTTCAAAGAGTTACTATTCCAGGTGGTATCTCGGACTGGGTCGAGATCTTGGCAGGTGTTCCTCAAGGCTCCATATTGCGGCCTCTGCTATTCTTGCTTTTTATTAATGATATAGTTCGTGAAATTAACTCTAATATCCGATTGTTTGCGGATGATACGACTATCTATATAATTGTTGATTTTCCAGACTCAGCTGCTCAAATTTTAAATGTTGATCTCGAGCGTATAGCTCACTGGGCTGCCATGTGGCTTGTTAATTTTAATCCAAATAAAAATGAGGCAATGCTTATTTCACGAAAGATACATAGAATCAACCACCCAGTTCTGTATTTCAACCACATTCCTATAGAAGAAGTTCAAACTCACAAACACCTAGGTGTATATATTTCAGATAAGTGTGATTGGCAGGCCCATCTTGAGTATATTCAGGCTAAAGCTTGGGCTCGTGTTCATTTATTAAGATCGCTCAAATTTGTTCTTGATCGGAAATCCCTCCAAACTATGTATTTCACTTTTATAAGACCCATTTTGGAATATGCTGATGTTGTGTGGGACAATTGTACTCAACAGCAGATGAATGACTTAGAAAAAATACAAATTGAAGCGGGACGGATAGTTTCAGGCGCAACTAAACTTGTTGCACTAGATCGACTTTATCAAGAATTAGGCTGGCTTAAACTCTCTGAAAGGAGAAAACTTCATAAACTTTATTTATTTTATAAAATGGAGAATGGTCTGGCTCCTGATTATTTGGCGGAACTGATTCCACCCCATGTCAGGGACAAAACCTCTTACAGTTTACGCAATGCCGACAACTTACGGCAAATCCATGCTTCGTCTCGATCATATTATGACTCATTTCTCCCATCCACAATTCGAGAGTGGAACAAACTCCCAGATGATATTAAATCAACACCATCCCTGCTATCTTTTAAGCATAAATTAGAAAAAGAAACTTCTAAAACCCCAAAATATTACTATTGTGGTGATAGAATAAGTCAGATATTGCACACGAGATTAAGAACTGGCTGTAGCGCATTAAGATATTACTTGTACAATAGAAATTTGGTCCCCGATGCGTTGTGTTCCTGTGGAACCGTAGAAAATAATTTCCATTTCTTGTTGGAATGTCAAAGGTATAATGTTATGCGCAGGGAAATGTTGCAAACAGTCAGTAGGTTTACTGATGTATCTGAAATGGTTCTTTTATTTGGTGATAGCAACCTATCAGATACAAATAACGAACTTGTTTTTAAAGCTGTCCATAGATATATTTATCAAACCAAAAGGTTTTCATCTGGAAACTGATACTTTTAGTAGACATAACTGGAACTATTGTGCACTGAAATAGTACTGTTTTCTTAGAACACGACAATGTCCATTCTTACAGCTAAAAATTTGTAGTACTTTCTTAATATTTCCATCCTTCCTTCTCTTCTTTCTTTCTTTCCTTCCTTCTCTCTTTCCTTTTTTTTCTATGCAGCTAAAACCATGCAAAAATTATGTTTATCCTGAGTACTTAACGGTCTCGGGAAGGTAATGGCACTAACTCCATTCATAAAATGTACTTGTATTACAGGAGATGATTTAAAAAAGCATGATTGCTTGTTTTCAAATCCTGTTAATAACTACTATTTCATATTGTGACCTCGTGTATGTAAATGTATTGAGTTATGAAATAAATATTGTTTAAACCAAAAAAGTAAATATGACGCAGCAGGATATAGATATAGGGCAGCAGTGTGGAAAAAATAGACATAGCGCAGCAGCGTGGACAATGTAGTCATGGCGCAGCAGCGTTGAAAAAGTAGACATGACACAGCAGTGGGGAAATAGTAGACGTGTTGCAGCAGCATGGAAAAAGTAGACATGGCGCAGCTGTGTGGAAAAAGTAGATACAGTGCAGCAGCGTGGAAAAAATAGACATGGCACAGTCGTGTGGAAAGAAGAGACATGTCGCAGCAGAGTGGAATGATGCTCCACTATAACTACTTTTTCCACGCTGCTGCGCTATGACTACTTTTTCCACGCTGCTGCGCTATGACTACTTTTTTCCACGCTGCTGCTCTAAGTCTACCATTTCCACGAAGCTCCACTATGACTACTTTTTCAACGCTGCTGCGTTATGTCTTCCTTATTCACGCTGCTAAGCTATGACAACTTTTCCATGTTGCTCCACTATGTCTCCTTTATCTACGCTGCTGCGCTATGACTGCTTTTTCTACACTGCTGTGCTATGTCTACCTTATTCACGCTGCTGTGTTATGACAACCTGTTCCATGATGCTCTACTATGTCATCTTTTCCACGCTGCTTTGCTATGACTATTTTTTAAACGCTGCTGTGCTATGACTACCTTTTCCATGATGCTCCACTATGTCTCCTTTTTCTACGCTGCTGCGCTATGTCTCCTTTTTCAACACTGCTGTTCTATTTCTACCTTATTCACGCTGCTGTGCTATGAAAACCTTTTCCATATTGCTCCACTATGTCTCCTTTTCCACGCTGCTTTTAAACGTTGCTGCGCTATGTCTACCTTTTCCATGATGCTCCACTAAGTCTCCTTTTTCCACGCTGATGCGCTATGACTACTTTTTAAACGCTGCTGCGCTATATCTACCTTATTCACGCTGCTGTACTATGACAACCTTTTCCTTGTACTCCAATATGTCTCCTTTTTCCACGCTGCTGCGCTATGACTACTTTTTAAACGCTGCTGCGCTATGTCTACCTTTTCCATAATGCTCCTCTATGACTACTTTTTCCACGCTGCTGCGCTATGACTCCTTTTTAAACGCTGCTGCGCTATGATGCTATACCTTTATCACGCTGCTGTGCTATGACAACCTATTCCATGATGCTCCACTATGTCTCCTTTTTCCACGCTGCTGTGCTATGACTACTTTTAAAACGCTGCTGCGCTATGTCTACCTTATTCACGCTGCTGTGCTATGACAACCTTTCCCATGATGCTCCACTATGTCTCCTTTTTCCACGCTGCTGTGCTATGACTACTTTTAAAATGCTGCTGCGCTATGTCTACCTTATTCACGCTGCTGTGCTATGACAACCTGTTCCATGATGCTCCACTATGTCTCCTTTTTCCACGCTACTGTGCTATGACTACTTTTTAAACGCTGCTGCGCTATCTCTACCTTTTCTATGATGTTCCACTACTATGACTATTCCCTTTTCCACACAGCTGCGCTATGACTGTTGTTTCCACGCTGCTGCGCTATGTCTGCGTTTTCCACGCTGATGCGGTATGTCTCTTTTTTTCCCATGCTGCTCGACTAAGTCTACTTTATCAATGCTGCTCTGCTATTTCTTTTTTTCCACGCTGCTGCGCTATGTCTACCTTTTCTATGATGCTCCACTATGACTACTTTTTCCACGCTGCTGCGCTTTGACTATTTTCCACGCCGTACCACTATGTCAACCTGTTCCATGATGCTCCACTATGTCTTCTTTTTCCACGCTGCTGCGCTGTGTCTACCGTTTCCATTTTGATCCTGCGCTAGGTGTACTTTTTCCACGCAGCTGCGCTTTGTCTACTTTTTCCACGATGCTCCACGAAGACTACTTTCATGCGCTGATCCAGGAATTTTCTTCCGGAGGGGGGGGGGAGGGGGTTCCAGGTCAATCCGACAAAAAAGCTTTGACAACGTTTTTTTTCTCTAGTCCTCAAGTTATTGTGCAGAAGTCAAATGGTTAATTTCAAAGAAAACTATCATTTTTTCAAGGTTCCGCAGGGGGTCCACATTTTTCCAGGTGAGGGGGGGGGGGGGGGGTCCGACTTTTTCCAGGGAAAGGGTCCAATGTCTTATTGCCTATAGAACCCCATATAACTTGTGATGATTTTCCAGGGGGGTCTGGAAACCCCTGCCCCCCCCCCCCCTTCTGAATCCACGCTTGACTTTTTCCACATTCTCCACGCTGCTGTGGTATGTCTACTTTTCCACGCTGCTCCTCCCCCCCCCCCCCCCCCCGACGACAATTCCTAGAGCCGCGCATACATGTACAATTTTACGTATAATGTATATGTACATTTACCATTTTCTCGTGAGCTGGAATGGAAGAGAACTCGACTATTGGCATACCAATCGTGTTGTCTCAGTTCTTAGCGCCGCCCATACATTTTACGTAACGCCCACTTCACAACGTGCATGCGCATTAGCCTTTATGTCTCCTTTTTCTACGGTCTCCGTTTTCTACGTTACACCGGATCAAAATTTCTAGGAAATCCTAAATTTATGAGATTTTCAGGGGGAGGAGGTCCGGATCCCCTGTCCCCCCTCAGGATCCGCCCATGGCAGACTGGTTAGAAATTGACCTGCTCGGAAACTGAAGACAGGTTTCCTCCCGTCGAGGCTGAATTATTATAAACTAGAACACATTCGATGGCGCGCCATCGCAAATCCCCACGCTCTCAAAGAAATCTAATGGTAATTGACCCTTTGACCCCATCCCAAGGTAACCAGTTTTATCGTAGGTTAAAATTGTTTAGTGTATCATGGTCTACTGCTCATCCCCTTTAATTTGTTATGCCACATGACCATGTTCAGAAAATTTAATTTTTGACCCCTCCCCAAGGCCCCAGGGGGCGGGGACCCAAAAAATTGTGCCGGTGCATGTGCCATTCATGTGAGTAACTCACACACAAAATCTGGTTGAATTTCGGAAAAAAATTTTTTACCCCCAACCCCCCCCCCCCCCCCCCCACGGTACCCCCAAGTCCCACCCCTGGGCTTGACCCAGGCAGCCGAATGAAAATCCCGTCTGATATGTTATATATATTTCATTTGTGAGAAGATTCACAATGTTTGGTTTAAAAACCTTTGAAATTGACTATGTAATTCAGATTTAATGATATTTGACCTTTTGGCCCCTCCCCAAGGCCCCAGGGGGTGGGGACCCAAAAAATGGCGCCGGTGCATGTGCCATTCATGTAAGTAACTCACACACCAAATTTGGTTGAATTTCGAAAAAAAAAATTTGACCCCCAAACCCCCCACAGTACCCCTAAGTCCGACCCCTGGGGCATGACCCAGGCGACCAAATGAAAATCCCGTCTGATATGTTTTATATCTTTCATGTGTGAGAAGACACACAAAGTTTGGTTAAAAAATCTTTGAAATTGACTCTGTAATTGAAATTTAATGATATTTAATGATATTTGACCTTTTGGCCCCTCCCCAGGGCCCCAGGGGGCGGAGCCAAAAAAAAATGTGCCGTTGCACACCCTATTCATGTGAGCAACTCACACACCAAATTTGGTTGTATTTCGTCCAATGGTTTAGGAGGAGATAGCGTGACGGACGGACGGACAGACGGACAGACGGACGGACGGACGGAGGCGATTGCAATATCCCCGACGCTTTTTTAAAAAAGCGTGGGGATAATGAATGAATTTCACCATCCGCACAATTAAGTTGGTTTGGCTTGCTATGCTTAGTTATTAATATTTAGGCATGAAATTATTCACTCATTTTCCTGTTATGTAAGCTCTATATGTATATAAACTGTGTGGATTCATACTGATGCTACTCCGACCAATTCCATAGCCATAATAATTATAAGATACATGTATAAGATCGCAATCAGAGTGCCAAACAGTATATATGTATTTAGTCGGGGAACCAAAGTCGCGTATCGTGCAAAAACACACATTTTTTGCACCCGAAAGATATACGGCTGGAATTTTGTATACTGATAGTCTAAATAGTGCTTGATATGAAACCACTGTATAGCAATGCGACCAGAATTGCATTTCGCCGAAAAATGCATTTTTTGTATGCCACATAGGTCACGTTAAGCAATCTTTCATAGCATAGAAATTTTGATGTTTTCCTTATCAATAAGTTAAATAGTATGCTTTTGGGCTTAAAAAGAACCGCCTCATTTAATAGGTCCATTTAAGTACCAACAACATATGTTTTGGTTGAGAAATAACAAAACTAATTTCCAATTACGCAATCTTATCTGGAGGATGGGTATGAGAAGCCGTTTAACTGTTCGATAACACAATAATACATTATCAAATGCATTTAAAAGTATAAGCAGTCATTTGTGCACCAAAATAATCTTCTTAGGGATATTTTGTCTTTACAAATACTGTGCGGTTATATTTCTGCATCTCAGACAGGGACAGACAGGGTTTTCATGGTGATACGATAATAGTTATACGAGTTTTTTTTTCATATTTATTTTACTACTGTTAATGGAATTATTCTTTTCAGTAGATAAAATCCCCTTGGTCCCTACAATGACCCTCCGTTTCAAAGCTGCTGCAAATATGGAAGATAAACATACTTTAAATCTTGATAAATTCCATGTATGTGTTAAACTGCTCTTAAGTTATCCTGGTATTTATCTACGCACCAATTGGCATGGCTTAAATTACTAAGTATCAAATTATCGTGTTTTCATATTTTTACTTTTCAGCTACCTTTTCTAGTTTGTCATAGAAAATAAAATAAATTGTCTTAAATTATGTCCCAAACGTCTGTCTAATTGTATTCAGTGTTTGAACACTTTCAATTTAAAATTTATTTATTTATGTAAAAAATATGCAAATCAAACCACTTCATCGGGAGGACAAAAGTGAATAAGTAAGCACGCACTTTTTTACGAGATATGCTTCCAAGCGACATGTAAATAATTATTAAATACATTTTTGGGCAATAAATGCAGTTTTAGTGAGATTAGAAGAAAAGAAATCTATAAATTTGATTTCAAAATGGGGGTGCCCTAATCTTCATGCTTTAAAAATCAATAGCGGTATTCTTAGATGACCACCAATGCTTCTGAGGTCTACGCCGATGTTGTATTATTATATAAACTCAATATTTTTCAGTCCTGAACTCTTTTGATAAAAATATATAACATTTTGAAAAATAATATTTTGACATGATCTTGCTGGGCTTCCGTAGAAAGTTGACTGCTCTGGCGTTATGCAAGTTGATCAAGTCCGCTATACAGTGGTTTCAGATACACCATAGAATTACCTTTGCAACCATACGAAATCCAGCTATATACCTTTCGGGTGCATGGGTTAGCATTTTTTCTACCTTGGTTCCCCGACTTATTCGTGTATATTTTCACAATTTGTCGGGATTTTGTAACTTTTCAAAATAAACATTATTTGAAAAGAATATAATCAGTCGGACCTATATATTCTTCATTTATAACTATCGAATGTCAAGTAAGTGTTACAGTAGTGCCAAACAGTGCAAAACATCAATGTCTCAAAAACAGTTTCGATCCAGATCAGACCAAGCATTTTGTCGGACCTGTTCTCAGTTCAAAATGTTTTAAAAAGAATATAAGCAATCAGATGCAACTTCTATTTGTTTTAGCTAGTCAAATTAAAACATCATAGTGTTAAACAGTTTGGATCCAGACCAGACCCAACGTTTTGTCGGACCTGTTTTTCTCTTTGTTCATAATCCCTTACCATACCATATCCCACTCACCACCCCTACCCCCGATTACCTTTACTTCGTCCCGCCTACTCGACCTTATCCGCCCATTCCTTGCTATCATTTAACCCCACTTACCCTACCCTATTATACATACCGTACCTAGCCCTATTCAAGTACAAATGTATTTTACCATATCCAAATCCTCTGTGTGCCCTAACTCACCTATCTTACCATCGCGTATTATACCACACGCTACCATCCCCTACCCTACCCTCGACTAAACTTCTTGGCAGATGTTTGATGTTTGGTTCAGTGGAAAACGTTTCAGTCAACGTGAACACAGACAGCCAATGGGGCAAACGCATTGGTTGATTTGCACATGCTCGCCGTCAATCACAGCTTCATTATAATAACTTGCGAATGAATTCGCAGTTTGATGCAAATTGCACGTGGTGTATGCTCAGTTATCTCTAAATCATATTACTGTATTTCATGAGTCCTTGGGGATGTTGCAAAAATATAAAGAAACATTAAACGCCTGCTTTGAAATATATACTCATGTCCAATGAAAACGCACCACCTACGAAAATGACTATATCTTTTTAACGACATAACATTTTATTTTTGTAATTGCGTCTTATTGTACTGTAGCAATTCTGTACGTTACTGATAGGTCTTTAAAACCAAATGATCACTGATGACACGTGCTGGAACCATTTAACACAACAACCGTCAAAACAGAAAGTCACAGAATCAGCCATCAAATGTGTCAGAATTTTCAAAAGCATTATTCTCGCATTTTTCTTTGTAGATATCGCAAAGAATCTCTAAATTGATAGCCAGGAATAGTCATCTTGCCTTGAAAGCGGCTATAACGTCACGATGTGACGTCACTAGCATAATTTTGACTAGGCGTAAAATCGAGACATTCAAGGAATCCTTCTTTTACTGATGCAAAAATACGACAAGGTCGTAGCAAGAAGTTTTCTTACTCGTGTAGCGGGTTGTTAACATCGACGGGGCGTAGACATCAACGTTTTTTTGATAAACGTCAATCTCTAAAAGCTCGTATATACACAAATCTAAGAGTATCTGTGTCGAACTTAATGTTAGATAATACTCGCACTAACAGATTAACACAAATTTTAGAAGATTTAAAACGCTAGCGTTGCGAACAATGGCTGGCGACGCGCTCAAAGTTGACGGCAATGATGCAACGTAAATTTTTTAGAGGATTTGTATAACGTTTTGCATGTGTGTGAGTTTGTACGACGGAAATAAGCATTGTGTAGAACACTAGGACTGTAGAAATCGCAATTAAACATTTTACGTCACGTTTTGTCGGACCACTCCATATTTAAGCTTGCAGAGTGACATTGTTCGCGCGTTAGTGTAGCGTTAGCTGTTGCGTTACAACTGTCAAAGTTGTGGCGAAATGACAGGGGATCTACTGGCAAACAGAAAACATTTAAACGAGATTTTCGGGTCTTTTTGTATACGTCCAAAATGTGATTAACGCAATTTTGAGGCTGACGTTACGTCACGTGTAAGCGGAGTCACTGGAATTGAAATTTTTGTGCGAAAACATCATATTCGTCCTAAATAATAATTATAAATAACACAATTTTCCCAGCTTTTGATAGGCCACAAATATGCGCATCGGAAGAGTGGTGCGTTTTCATTGGACATGAGTAAAGATAATCGCTGCTGAACCCAATTCACCAATTAAAGTACATTAAACATCTATTATACACGTTCTGATAGCTGTTGTTTATCGATAGGTGAGCCATGTCGTGTTGTTTTTGTCTTTTGGCGAACAAAGAGGGCCCAGGTCCGTATGATCAGCAGCTTTCTCTCTCTCTTTCTCTCTCTCTCTCTCTCTCTCTCTCTCTCTCTAGCTAGTGCTCGTTCGTGCGAGCACGTTCATGCGAGCACGTACTTGAGAAGAAAGAGCGTGTGCGTACGTGCATACATGCGTGTGTGTCGATTGGCTGGCTGTTATCTTATCTCGTCGCTCATCAGGTTTCCCATATCCAAACGTAACATATCAGCTCATAGTTCCAAGTAGAGAAAGAACTACTACGGACAAAAGTTGTCATATGTTTAAAGGGAATGTGGCACATGCGACAATTGATATCGAATGTACATGAGGGAGAATTTCACAGAAAAAAAGAAAAAGTAACTGAAATAAAGGCATGGCTGAAAATATTCATAACAATTATCAAAACCACTTTCGAACTTACCTGACATGTTTACAAGTCGAATTCCAGTGTACAGCTCTTTACAAAAGTTTTTCCCATGTGTATTACTTGACTTTTCGCTGTAAAGGCAGCAACTTTAATATTCATATCTGGGTGTGGTTCGGCTATTTCATCTGCTAAGGAAGGGAAATCAGGTTTTATCTATAATTTGGTAAAAAGTTAATAAGCTTTTTGGGCCGCGCAAACGTGCATGCATTTCATGAAAATTCTTACCGTATACACACCGAACTCACATCTATTAACCCTTAAAGCGCATAATCACAAAATGTATGTTTTTGTCGTCCACTAAACTATTTGAAGCCTCATAGATAAACAGTATATAGGAGCAGTCTGATCTGGGTCCACAATGTTTGCCTCCCTGCTTATGTTTAAAAGACATTTTCAGATGCAGTTATTTTGTTGGCGGTCTAAGGACTAAATAAAGACTGAGGTTGTGGCACAAGATGATACAGCTACTTTTGAATAAAACCACGCCTCCTTTTCAGCTTTTACCTACGTCTAAAGTAGACCAGTCCTAATTACGCATTCATGAGGCGCCGCCTTTACAAAAAGCGAAAAGTCAAGTAATATGTTAGGAAACCGTGTGTATGCTAACGCAACAATTTCATCTCAAGTTTTATGCGGCAAACATTATACATTGTATTTCCATGTATTTAAATTAATATCTGACAAACTTTGACGTTTTGAAGAAGGAAATTAGTCACATAAATACCCCCATCTCCTTAACCCTAAGGTCCTGATATTATTATGCAATATTTTCCAATTATATTTATTTTGTGAGAAGCCATGAATGTCAGGTTTTAATTGAAGCATAAAGATACAGTTGTCAATTATACGCATCCATAGCCACAGGTTATCAAAATTTGGACATATTGAATAGGTGTCTGTTTAAGGTTCTTTTAAGAGCACTTGCTACTAAATACTTCCCACATTGAAATATTTTCAACACTTTGCAGACAGTTTGTTTTATGCATGGACTGTCAATTTATGAAATAAAAAGGATATGTCACCATGTTCAATTTTCTAAAAATAACCTAAGTCCTGAATATTAAGCTTAAATAGTTGTTATCGTCATCCAGCTTCTTAATTTCTATTTTAATTGTTGCTCATGACCTCAAGCTTTCTAGAAAATCTGAAATTTATTTGTTTTCCCAAGCCGCGTCAATATACTGCATGATATATTTTGGTAATTACCCAAAAAGGATTTCGATTTTAGAGTAAATTATATATTAAAATATCTGACATTGAAAATCATATTTTTTTTGTTTTTATTTCATGGACTATCATCTTACATTTTAGAAAAAAGAAAAAAATCGGTGAAAACCGTACTAATTAACTTTCAGGAGGGCCAAATTTAACCCCAGCCCCACAAATTTCGAGGATAATTCAATAAAAACGTTAAGGAGCGTATATTTTTTTATCATTTATATACCTCAATATTACTTGTATGAAGTAATTTTGCATTACAAGGCTAAAAAAGAAGAAGAGAAAAAACAATTTATAAAAAGTACCCACCCAGGAATAGACCCTGGTCCTCTGGTTCCAAAGTCTGTATGGACCATATTCGCAAGCAGGGTAAAAACTTCGAAATTTTGTACATTTTTGATATCGCCTGTATTATTTATCTATATTTGGTACTGAAACGATCAGTTCTGATGAAGGGTCTATAGATATTTCAGACATATTTTAGTTACTTTATTTTGTCCAGAAAATGTGTAAATATCCATCTGACATAAGAGTATCTAAAAACTGTATTGATTCGAATTCGTAAATGGTCAGAAAGACAGGACGCAGACAACTTCTCCTGTTTCCCAAAGCAGGAAGGGTACGCATGGGAATGACCCACAATTGCCCTTAACAGGTATTTTATCCAGCACTTGACTGTGATTAATTTGGTATACTGATTGTTATAGAAGGGCTAATAGACATTTTTCAGTTGTTCCTTACATTACGATTTGTCCGTCAACGGAGACTTACTTTGGACTTTATTTTAGAGGGGCGATGTCAGCAGTAACTGGAATCTATCTTTTTCGTCTGCTACTAAATATTATATTTTTTTTTTGCCCTGAGATCTTTTTTTACCTTAACAAACAAAACAGTGCATACCCTGATGAAATACCGCATTATGGCATTTCACCAGTTTGCAAGTGTAAAGACATGTACCGAAAAATATTTTTCACAATTGAAATGCAGCCAAATATCTTTTTTAGAAGTTATTTCTTGTTCCATACATGTATGCATTCACTTGTTGTAACTTGCGAGTAGGTAAATTCGATGTTTCTGCGTCCAATATGATTATTGTTTGGCGTCAATATTTAATCAAGCTCAGGTGGAAACGCATAAGGCGTTTGCAACTTATGCAAGCCAATATAGCCGGAACACAGTAATCGAAAATCATTCGAATGCAAAGGAGATATGGAGGGGACATGGAATTCAAGCATGAACGTCCGTAATCTTGTTTTGATCATTCATGTACCGAACTACTAGGCAATTTGGGTTCCCCCTTGTTCCTTAAGTGGACTTGAATTTATGTAATAGTCATTTCTAACCAGAGAACAGCGGGGACTTTGACTTTTGTTAAAACCATGGCAGTTTTCTCACCGTCTGTGATGTTTTACTTTATACTGCCATATTTGCCTTTGTATATCAAATGCTGCACATTCGGACAAAAATCTAGTTTCCTATGTATAGAATCTACGATACCATGACACATACTGGGAAATTGCTAATGTTAAGTTAAATCAGTGGCGGATCCAGAGGGGGTTCAGGGGGTTTGCTCGAACCCCCTCCCCACCCCGTTTTTAAATATCCTATGAAAATGAAATTATTTGCTCTCAGTGAGACCAAATTATTTCATTTTCATGTTTTTTTTTAGGAAAAATCCTGGATATGCCCCTGTCAATACACCAAAAGTCAATAAAGTCTAACTCAGTCGATTCTAGTAATTCAAGTGTCATTATACTATTTTCCCACTAGTGTGGACTGTTGTCATCTATTGATGAGCCACATTTGCAATCAATTTGGAACAAGAGCAGGCCCAACAAAATATTGGGCTTCATCGAAATCCAAACTGTTTAGCACTGTCATGGTATTCCGCAAGGATCTTTTTTAATGAGTAAATTTAAATAAAAGGAAAGATAAAAGAAACTGCAGACAATTAATAGGCATGCACACTACTCTGCATGCATATAGATAATTGTTGAGTCGATTTGGGTGAACTTTATATGATATTAACTTTATACTCTTCATGGTAGCGATCAAAATGCATCAAATGACTAAAAGAGGGACAGGCAGACAGGCAGGCGGGCTAAATCACGTATGTGATTTAGCTGCATTCTATCATATCTAGCTCCTTTATCTTCAACATACTGAAGGAGTTCACCAAACTATTATAATTATTATTAATCATTATTTCCCACCTCCGGAAAAATGCTAAAACTATTTAATTCAATACACGCTTAGTTGAGCACCCTTAGAAATTCTGAAGGAGTGAAATACAAAAAGACAATTAGTATAGCTTTTTACCTCATGGTATTAATTTGGTAAAGTGGGTTGGGGTGGAGCCACAGTTTTTCATGACAAGCTTGACTAGTAAGCGGTTTAACAGTACTTCATGCACATACCTACGCTAGAAACTGACAACAAAGTAAGTAAGGGTGCAAAGATCAGGAATCGATACAATCAAGTACCACACCTGACCCAGGATACCAATGGGAAAGTGACAAACTCACAGTAGACACCACAAAGGTCAGCCCTTTCCCAGCAGGTGACCACAAAGCACATATAAACAGACGCGCACAAAGACATAGCAAACACAAGACAGAACAAAAACATAAAAGATCCACAAAAGAAGTACCGCCTTGGAACAGTCAGTAAAATATTTTACTTTTCTACAACCCTTCTTGTACCAGCAGAACTCAGTTTTGATGGGTAAAAAATTCCGATAATGTAGCTCAATAGAAGAGTAGAGGGTGTGTCTTCTGGAAGAGTATTTGCTACCATGTTGCTGCATATACCATATTGTGAAAAGTTGATTTTTGACCAGCGCCCCACCGCCAAGTCCACACAAAGGGTTGGACCCAGGCCTACAAACTAAAGTTTCGCTTCATATGTTTCAATATTTATTGCTACTCTGCCTGCATACAAAAAAGGGCAAACAATAATTGCAATCTGACTTAGTTATTGCAAAATTATTTCATGATCAAATTTTAAAACAGTATGGGACCTGGTCAGGGGCATTTCCAGCTCATACTCACTTACTTTCCAATGACGTAAACCATGTTTCAAGGTCACCTGTCTTGTGGTTCATGTAAAGAAGATATAAAGTGTATTCACTACCTAAAATATAGTAAGTGAGTATGATCAGGAAATACCACAATCAAAAACAGCAGAAAAATTCATGGCATCGTGAGGAAGAGCCACAAAACCATCAAGAGACACCAGGAAGACAAACTAAGCAAAGCAACCAGCTTTCTCTTCCCCATCAAGATGATTGCAAAACTAGAATGGACATAAAGTAACATACTCCAAAACATAGAACAATAACAGACTCGCGCAATGGGAGTTACAATAAACAAAAGTCAACAACAAAAGAACAACCGCCTTAAAAGGAACAGCAGCCTAAGGCACTGGGGGCCTTAAATGCATATTACTGTACCAAATCTTCGCCCTAGATTCTGCTGTTGTTGAAGTACAAGAAATGTCCTGCTATCATGGAAGCCTTCTATGTATATCAGACTGTTCCATATGAATTTTGACTTCAATCAGACCAAGATTCCAAACTGAGCCCTCTTGCGAGAAAGGTCTAATCAAGCATACAAATAAGAGTGTACAAATGAAAGTGAATCTCCTTTATTTCTGCAGTCAGACTCAGTGGATTAAATATAATTTCGGTTTCTTGTGCAGAAGGGGAGGTTTAAATCTTTCTTTCTAACAGAGCCAAACCGTTGCATGAGTTGCAGTCTGTTCTGAATTCATTATGTTTACTTCCGTAATAAAAGTAGTCCAGAGTCCATTTTAATATAATCAGCAGGCATAAAAAGCATGCAACATTTTCACGACTACATTTCATCAGCACTTTAACAGAAAATATTTGTTTGATGAGGATGACTTTATTAAAGCACTTCATATGATTTCCTAACAAGAAGTTAACCGAGTCGCAAGTTACAACTAATGAAGTTGCAAAACGTTTCTGATTTACACTGCTGAGATCGCCCCTCTTAAATAACGTAAGTCTAAGGTGTGCTACACCTGACAAATCCTAAGGTCCGCGGTAACTGTAAAATGTCTAATAGCATGCATATATTTTTACTTGTCTGTGATCAGCGTTTGAGCGAATTATTTTGATGGTGCAAAAGAAAATTTGGACAGGCAAATACTTATTTTACCATAGCGAATGAAGCTTAACAAGGTATAAAACTATGCTGACTGCGCGCTTAAAATGACATGAATTTACTATGCTGTATTCAAAGGTGTGTATCTTGACTGAACTAAACGCTAATGATGTAAATTTTACATCAATTGGTAGACAGAAACTAGAACTTGCAAAAGATGTATACCTATCGTACCATAAATTCTATATTTTTAGATATACATCTCAGTTCTACCAACATAAAAAATGCCCCTCGTATATTATTGTTTCCTTATGATAGGACACATCAAGTGGCGTGGGATCCCCAGGGAGTATGTTCAACCCCCTCACGTTCATTAACTGTTTTATATTTCATTTACCGTTCAGATCCCCACCACTAAATCACATTTTACACTGCTCAAAATATTTAGAAGAACACTACATGTTTTGCCATTTATCATTGTGACACGGATCACCACCCGGATCATCAAACCGGGATGAACCGGCACCTTAAACTGAGACAGTGAGAACAGGGCTTTAACATTGAAAATTCGAAATTGAACATTCGAAACTTACCCAGCAATGGGGCCCCCAGGGGTTTTGGGGATCTGGGGAGAATGGCTATTTATTTTCAGGGAGCTGGGGAGCACTGGAAATTATTTTCAGGGATAAGGGGAGCAAGCTAATAGTTTTGGGGATTTAGGGAGCCCTGCAAAAAAGTTTAAAAAATCTCACCTTAAAGGAAAAGCCTTCATTTCGTTGGTTTTTTTTTCTAAAAAAATCTTTGGCTTCGGGGGGAAAAAGTTTTGTATTTAATATATGACAACCCTGGAAAAATCTAAATGTATTTACTTTCGTGCTTTATATATTGGGGGTAGTGGGTGTCTGACCGAAGCAAGGGTCTCATTCTACATGTACCTCACCCTGTTCAGATTGCCTTGTAACCTTCACAGGGTGGGAAGGTCTCATACCCAGCCCAATGCGCCCAAGTTTTAGCTTTTTCGTACTTGTGCTGGTTTGTTCTTGCATTTTAGCAGGTGTATTAGAGACACAATCACCTTGAGGATCATTGTACTGGCGCAATGATTAGGTATTTGAATTTTAATCTTCCTCGCTCAAGGTTAGAAACAAGTACACGCCTGTGATCTGCGTATCCAACGTCTATTCAACGTCGGATCAACGTTTTTATAACGTCATGTCGCTAACAAAATTCAGGACATTCTTTTCATAGTCTCCACTACATGTATGCTAAAGCTCAAGTCGATTAGAAGTGCTTTACAAGACGTCCTTTAAACATTATGAACACCACCGCTTGGTGGCGAGAAGTATATCTTTATTTCAGAAAACAATATCTGAAGCGCGTTACTAGTTTCGAGGCACATGCCCCCTTCATCAGACGCTATAAAGATAGTTTACGTTTGTAGAAGCTTCATTTCATATCAGATTCACATTGTGCACTGTATAGTACGAAATTATTCTTTTCATATTTGAGTATATTTTATGGTAAGCTTAGTTTTTAGACTAACGCTACATTTGGAGTAAAGAGACAAACTCTCTACTATTCTTTTATACTGGAGAAGACAACGCATTAACTCCCTTGCTTGAAATATATACGATACATTTGACCATTTTTGAGCAGATGTTTCTCTTACTTATTTTATCATATTTTACTCATGTGTGAATAAGCTTGTGCACGCACAAGCTAATCAAGATTATCATTTTTAGATGCACACAAATATAGCCATTATGTGTGCGTATATACGCATAGACTGATTATGACGTTAATAAATGCCCTATATACGCACAATAACTGCCATATTGGCTTAAATAGGTGCGTATTATAATCATGTACTGTTTATGTATTGTCATTGTGCAGCTGATTATGGCAGTGATGCGAATCTTGTAAATTCTGAACAATCTGTTTATCTGTTCAGATGTAAAGATTTTCAAGTATACTGACCCAAAATGAAAATTTTACACTTTATTTCTTTGAATAACTGTTTTGTTAGTATACATGTCGTTGTAAGATTTACGCATGCTTATAGAAACTTCGTCGCAGATAACGATTATGCAATTTTTATTCAGTTCCCAGGTCTATTCAAGTGTCAACGTCTGAAAAACGTGTCCTTACGTTGCACGTGCTGAGGAACAGGTGGTTCATCAACAGTTTTAAAACCGACAAGAAAACATTTGCAGCTGAGTACTGGAAATAGAAAATAATTTATTGTTACAAAACGCTTCCATTTAGTGACGGCACGTCTTTCAAAAGATCAAAGAAACCACGTTATTGGCGTGCTCAAGGCGGGTTCAACGGTAAATGATATCGCGCATCAATTTGGGTGCTCTAGACAGACTATTCATTATCTTATGAACCGGTACAACATAACTGGGTATGTCAGAGTTGGTGCAAAGACCTGGTCTCGTAAGTGTAACGACGTTACGTCCTTATCGCGTAAACACATTAACTCCCCCACGTAATCGTTTTAGACGGAAACCGTTATTGCTCGTCTTTACAGGGGCCATGTTCTAAAGATAATTAGTCATTTCGTGCAAAATAACGGCCTGGCATTTCCCACCATGACAATGTAAGGCCTCACACAACACGTAAATAACCACACAATACCATACTAAAAATGACGTCAACCTCTTGCCTTGACCTGCTTCATCCCCGGGCATGAACCCCATAGAACACGTATAGGATGAATTGGGTCTGAGGGTAAGGTCCAATCATCAAATGTATGCGTTAAATGACTCCAATATGCACCCATGTTAGCATTTCATACGTATCCCTAACATGCCCATACAACTTTACGTAAATTCAATCAGGCGACGTATTCTGCTAAGAATTCATAAAAATGATGGTCTCATTGGTTACTGATGATCTTTTAAACATCACTTAAAGCACACAGTCAGTAATTTCTTGTTTCCAAAATCTGTGTGACTGGTTTAATTGTTTTTAGAAATTTTCATTTTGACCCCTCTGACCTGAATTACTCATAAAAATTATGCAATTTATAATTTTCATCCAATATTTTTTTCAGAGACATCGATAAGGCATTGAAGATTCCATGACCGAAAAAATTAACCCCAAAACTTAATTTATCATCAAAATATATACTTTTGAATACTATGTAAAGTTTTCATTTTGGGTCAGTGTACATGATAAATTTACGTGGCTTCGCACGTGCGAACAGCAAACGTTTATTTGGTTATGCACACGTGCATACATGTTCTCTTTATTGGATGCTGTTGAATGTGTGATTTACTTCTTTATGCTTCTGTGTTTGTGTACAATGTAGAATAATATGCGCATTTGCTTATGTGGCATCTGCTTAAACTATTACAACGATCAATGTTTCCAAATATTAATACAGAAAGCAAACTTTGATCAGCATGTGCAAACGCACATTCAAGTATGGAAGTATAGCGCAGATTACTGTTCTCAGACGTACATTGATGATGCGGTTGTAAAGTGGGTTAGGGCTAGTTTTTTATGTTTAGAAATATCGACACAACTGGCCCCGGAATTACAATGCCTCCTCAAAGTTAAGCAAGACTTACTGGCCCCGGAATTACAATGCCTCCTTAAAGTTAAGCAAGACTTAAGTTAAGTATTGAAATTTCAACATGCTATATTAAATGCTTAATAAGTTGCCTTGATCGATGTGGTATTTGTGGTCAAAGATATATCATAGTGATCTTCAGAAAAAAGAAACTATTTTGATTTGAATCAGTTTGAAACGTTATTTTTTGCATCCTGAAAAATCAATACTTAACTTAAGTCTTCCTTAACTTTAAGGAGGCATTGTAATTCCGGGCCCTGATCAATAGTTGGTCAGAATTAGTGTCATGGGTGCGCACGAGTAGAGCGATCAAATCAAGCAAGCAGGGTTGATACCTGACTAAAGTGCCATATATCGTTTTATTATGCGTGTGAATAGGAAAAACAGTGCCCATTTATTAAGTTAGAACTTGTTCTTATATTTGGGGGTTGTGGGTGTCTGATCGAAGCTAGGGTCTCATTCTGCCGCACCCTGACAATTTGCCCGGTAAATTGCGCAGAGTCGATAATCTCATTCCCAGAGATTTGCGCCTATTATCTGTTTTCTGGCTAATTTCTGGATTTGCCATGTTTAAAAAAGGCGTGAATAAGACTTTAATTTTTCAACAGAAGATCCCTTAGGCGCAGCTTTTTATTACTTTTTCAATATACAAGGGTTTTCCTAGTATACACCTAGTGGTAAGTAGGTGTAACTGTAACCTGAACCTCTAATGCTCAGGTGGCTGTATAAGCCTTTTTTGCAGGTGTATTGAAGCTGCCTGAGTGTGGTAGCTTTAATATGGAGATTTTATATCTTTATTTCAGAAAACAATATCTTTCTTTCTTTCTATCGTTACTGGTTTCGCTCAAACTTGAGCATTACACCAGGGAGTGCGAATATAGAAATTTTGATAAAATAAAAAACAAAAACAACACGAAACAGCCACCATTTTTTTGCCACACCAGAATTTGGCAAAATCAAAACATCTTTTTAGTGATGCAAAAGACTCAAAACCACTAAATTACACAAATACAGACATAAGGGAGCAAAACATATATAATTATGACTAAAAAAACATATGCCATCATGGTGAAAAAAATGGTCAAAGTTAAAAACCCGGTGTGGGGTTTTTCCCCCACATTTTCAAATGGGGGAAAAACCCCGCAGTGTTTTATCAAAAGAATAAATATTAAAATTTGTTCAAGAAACAAATTTGTTTAAATTGTACTTATTGCAGAAAATGATTGGTATGGCTTAATTCCAAACTTTGATTTCCCCCGTGGGGTTTTTCTCCCATTTCAGATTGTGGGGGAAAAAACCCCGCAGGGTTTTTTGAAAAATTCAAATTGACTTTTTTGAATTATTATTCATCACAATGCATTATGAAAGGTATATCAAAAACTTTCAGCATTATATTGTGCCTCTAGTGGAAAAAGAAAATTCCCCCGCAGGGTTTTTCCCCTGCAGGGTTTTTCCCCACAAAATGAAATGGGAGAAAAACCCTGCGGGGTTTTTTATCCAAAAATAATATTTTCAGTTTTTAGCTCAAAGAAGCATTTTACACTCTGTGTTCAAAGTTGTGAGAGTTTTATATCAAAACAGAGAGATTTCAATTTCTCCCTTGGTGGGAAATCCTAAAATATACGTTACCAAAATGGCAATGTATCATTGTTAGACTGATGGCTGAGAATGTTATGCTCCCCGCTAAAGAATTTTGCAGACACATCGTATCTTAAAAAAGCATTTCAAGCTGCGTAGAATAAGAGATGTTTGCACGTTGTACGATTGGGTGTTTGCCTCTGACAGTCTGTTACATATGTTACCATATAAAATACAGAAAATGAAAAGTAAAAGTCTGTGCTACAGAAAGAAGGCATTAAACTAACTATTTAAATCACGCATATAGTCTGCCTGCTGGATACCTAAGCTGCAGATAAAAGTTTTAAAGCAAAATTACGGCATCCTAATGTGTTATGTGCGTTACTTACATAAAACTACCCTTTAAAAACGGTAATTGTGACCAATAGCATTTAATTTTACAGCTGATTTGTGAATTTTTAAAATGCTTTTAATCTAGTTGTACTAACACACTTATTTGGCTTATAGAAAAAAAAACTAAGTGTGTTTATCTATCTTAAATGCATTGCCATATATAAGCAATTAAACAACACTATCCCAAGTTTTAAGGAGCCCAATTTGGTAGGTATTATTTACGTAAAAAATATATAAAATCTTCTATATTTTGATAGTCTTGCTCATAATAAAGAATCATAGATTTTGCATGCTAAACAACAAGATGGGAGCACTTGTTACAGGTTGTGTAACAGGTTGTAACTTATGTTACCCAACATAATAAATGAGCAAGGCCATTGACTTGGTGTAAGAGATGATATTTCAAAGGGAAATGAATATTTTTCGTATGGTTTCTTATAAATCTCTGGGCTTTGGTGCTTTAATCTTAGCAAGCAATTCATTGCTGATTATCAAGACCTTTTTTACAGATGTTATATATAAACTTTTTCAATATTTCCATATATGTATAATACTACGGTATAGATAGAGGGGCGTGGAAAATAATAGTTTCTATTTTAACATGACAATTTAGTATTTGTTAAATTGGTTAAATGATTTAAAATATCTAAACTAATCCTTATCCAAGTCGTATACAATATCTATCATTATATCTGCTTGTGTGGCAACATAATTGCTCGTCTCATCTCATCACAACCAGTAGAGTTATCAGACAGAATTATAACTGCAGTCTAAGTAAGGGCCCTTTGAAATTCTGTAGACATACTTGTATTCTATATTAAATAACAATCCAGATGCATCAAATAAAAAGATATTTGCACTCTGTAAGCGGGGTGTTAACTGCTTGTAACATATGCTACTATATCAATTTAAGAACAAGAAAATTGAAAGTTTGAGCTACAGAAAGAAGACAAATTTATAAAACTAGCTTATTAGTTGTCATTCTTATAGTCTGCATACTGGATGCCTTTACTAAATAGGAAAGTTGTTTAACATTAATACTGTTTTCTGTGGTGTTATGGGCATTACATGAATGTAATTATAAGATTTAAGTGGTAGTTGTGGCTATGGTCATTAAGTTAAACAACTTCTCTGTGTAGTTTTTAACCTGTTAAGACTAACATACACAATTGCCTTATACAAAAACCAAAGTTTGTTTTCCCAAGATGCATCCACACACCAAATTTGGGATTCCTACCTCAAAGAATATAGGAGATATGCACTTGACACAAAGCGAGATGGATGGACAGATTACAAAAAAAGCAAAAGTTTACATCATTAAAAAAGATACGCCCTTCTCAGAAAAATGGCAAAAATGTTCGTGGTAACGTAATTCACATAGCCAATCACTTAAATTGAAGATAAGAATTTATAAATTTAAGGTAACTATATTATCTATCATATAAACCATAGAAGTTATCAACATAGTACAGTCAAACCTCGATTATTCCAAGTGCCAGGGACCACAGGAATCCGTTCGAATAATCGTTTGCAATGAGCATTTGGAACAAGGCATACAAGGCATACAGATAGAGCTGACATGCAATTCAAAATTGTTTTCCTTGTAGCCCTAATCAGTGTCAAACCAATCTGAATTATATCCATATACCTTGCCCAGAACTTAGCTGAACTTAGCTTTTTCACAGTGACTGTCTTTCAGAACTTCCTGTTTGAATACATGGTACCTACTGTTTATGTGAGAAAACAGCAGGGTTGATATATCACATTATATTATTAGTTAATGTCACCATACATTAATAAGGATTTTCAATTTATTTCAGCCTTATAAATTTTCTAAATTCCCTGACAGATTTTATACATGTATAGTCAACAACTGCTATACAGATACTCAGAATAACTTATGTATCGTTTGGTAACACACATAACAGTTAAAGCTCAAGGCATTTATTAAATGAATACTTAAAATAGGTAAACCTTGTTAAATGAAGTACACTTCATTGTCTTCAAAACTAGAACTTAAAGGATTGGCGAAGCCAGAAACTGCCTCTAGTACTCGTTCTGCTTTGCATCTTAGCAGATTGAATATTTAATTTCAGTGCATTGAAGAGTTGTTTCAATATATTGAGCTCTTATGTGTAAAGTAATACACCATTCCATCTGTAGTACGACGCGTAGTTCTTATACCTGCTTTGACTTGGCACGAGGTTTATTGTTTGCCTTATAGTTATGTCAAAAGCATTTCTTAAGCAAAGATCCAATAATTGTGAATTTGTTTGAGAAGTTCTTTGCATCTGTGATGTGTATCAGACAAATCTATGAGTGTAATCAGTTAAACACGTACATATTGTGCGTAGTTGTTGTGATTGTGTGCAATGAACATTGGGAACAAGGCATACAGATATAGCTGACATGCAATTCAAAGTTGTTTTCCTAGCCCTAATCAGTGTCAACACCATCTAAATTATATACATGTACCTTGTCCAGAACTGAACTGAACTGTTTCACAGTGACTGTCTTTCAGAACTTCTGCTTTGAATTCATGGTATCTACTGTTTATGTGAGCAAACAGCGAAGATTTATAGATCACATTTTAATAATAGTTTAAATCCCCATAAATTAATGAGGAACTTCATTTTATTTCAGCCTTGTAAATTTTCTAAAATCTCTGACAGACTTTATACATGTATAGTCAACAACTGCTATACATATACTCAGAATAACTTATGTATCATTTGGTAACACAAATAACATTTAAAGTTCAAAGCATTTATTAAATGAATACTTAAAATAGGTATAGGTTAACCTTGTTAAAAGAAGTACATAAACCTGTGCCAGCATGCAAATAAGTATAAACAGGGCTTGTTAGAGACATAAACTTGAATGTTTTATGCTATTTTGAGTGTAACATACATAACATGGACCCGAAAAATAGTGCAAGCGACCATAATAAAGAACTTTAAATCAATTTAGAAGCAGCCTTATAGATTTACTATGTGTTTATTATGTGACAGATCTAATACACGTATAGTCATTAAATATCATACTGATACTCAGAAAGAGCGCAGTAAACACTAAGTAATGTATACAACGGTAATTACTCAAGATATTTATAAAATTGATACTAAAATATATAACAATGTAATTAGAAGTTCTTAAACCTGTGTCAGCATGCAAATATTTACGAACATGTCATGGTTGACACATTATTATGGACGTTTAAAGATTTTTTTTGGGGGGGGGGGGGTAACGTATATAACGTGCTGTTACACGTTTACGCTGCCACTCTCAGAGAGCTAACATCTTTTAATTTGTGTCTTATATAATGTAGTTTTAGAAAATAATATTGCAGGAAATCCCCCCTGGGAGAGGGGTGTCTATAGCCAGCTCAAGGCCTAACTTTCTATGGTTACAAAAAGCAATGCTTTCACTTTGTCTAAGAAAATCTAGTTTCGTCTATTGGGAAAAACCAGCCCATCCCCCACCAGAAAACTTAATGGTCTAGCTGCCCCTAATAAAAAATCAAATCTAGAGAGCATTCCTCCATACCTACTCTACAGCAACAGAATTTTAAGGATGACCTCATACTTTGAGCGATATATCATGCATTTCATTAAAATAATTATATATCATGTATTCCGTGGCTAAGCCCAATCTTAACGTGTATAACGTAAAATATAAAATGAACATTAAGTCATCCGCTCGTGTATAGCTTCATAGCTTTTAAATATGTGAAGTGAATACTATAAAAAGAAAAAACATTTTAGGGAGAATTGGCTTATATTTTTGGGGATTTTGGGAGAAGCTAAATTAATTGTAAGGATTTGGTTAGCAACGAAAAATACTTTCAGGGAGCTGAGGATTTTTTTTCAGGAATTTGGGGAGAACAATGCATAATGTTCAGTGATCAAGGGAGCACAGACCCCCCTGGGGGCTCAGCAATCTATTGGACGAAATTCGGTCCATTTCTTGTCTATATCGCACACAGAATATATCATTTATACGTTTTATTTTGTAAACCTGATCTGACTGGACTCCAGATTTATCATTTTTATACAGTGCCAAAAGCCACTTCAAAGTTGAGAAATCGTGATTTCTTCCCATTTTCGCGTGCTGTTAGAGTTGAAAAACAAAAATAAAAAGATAGCTGATGTTTCTGTTGCAGGCTTGCTTTTTGCGACAAACAATAAAAGGCCTGAAATGACAGGCTTCGGTTTTTTGAAAGTTCGAAGAGGGATTTGATGATATCAGTGTCATCATGTAAAACATATTGACTGAGTATGGACTGCACAGTTGGTTGCTGTCACACAACGCAGTAAGTTATAAAGTCAAAAATGCATTAAATGACTTTCCAAAAGCTGGGCGGTTTATGGTAATGCACTTGTACTAGTCACTTGTACATGTAACCACGCTACCGCCAGCCCAAGGGAATAGCGGATTTCTCGTCTTGTAAATCCCTGCTTAAGCCCCACACTACGGCGACAGCCAGTTGCTAAAACCATGGCCGATTTCCCCACTTTATGTTATGTTTTATTCCACTGCCGTCTTTGCCTTGAAAACAATTTCCCCTGGTACATGTAAAAGCCTGTCTGACACATAACACGGTTGGGCACACGGTTCCAATACGGTATACTCGATTATACACGGGTTGACTGGTACAAGTATTGAGCTCCAACCGTGCCTGGGGATAAGTTTGTACGATTTAGACTCGAATGTAGCACGAGTGTGTATGAACAACGCAAGGATATACTCGATCAAGCAAGTTTGTAACGATTCGCAAAACGATTTTCTTACGGTTGTTGTACGGTTCCAAAGTATTGTCTAGTACGGTCTGTTACAGACTATTACGATTAAACACGACTTCTACTCGATAAACTGGATATTTACAGGGTTTACATACGGTCCCACGGACTTTTGTTCGAGTTTGATTCCATACGATTTATATACGATATTGACACGGTTGAGCTCAATCGTGGAGTGGACTTCATGTGCGGTTGTATAAGTATACGATCTCGTACGGTCTCGCACGGTCTCTCATGGTCTTGTACAGTCTCGTATGATCTCACATGGTCTCTTATGGTCCTGTACGATCGCTAATACGATTATACACAGACATGGCACCCGTGTCAGTTTTTTAGAAGTTTTAAAAATTATACATGGCTTTCACACTCAAATGGCCCGAGTGTAACTCGGATAAGGACACGACTGGTTCGGTTGTATGTACGGTTTACTAGGATTGCCAACCGTATAAGCCGTGTGTTCTGTGTCAGACAGGCTTTAACTAGTCAACTTGTACTAGCGTCACTCGTATCACATGTACAAGTCATTTGTAACCACGCACCCGCCAGCCCCATGGAATAGAGGATGTTTCGTCTTGTTAATCCCTGCTTAAAGCCCCACACTGCGGCGACAGCCAGTTGCTAAAACCATGGCCGATTTCCCCACTTTATGGTGTTTTATTGCACTTCCGTCTTTGCTTTTACAACAATTTCCCCTGGTTAAACTAGTCAACTTGTATTTAAGTCAACTCGATCATTTTTGGTCAACTCGAATTTTAGTAAACTTGCACCTAAGTCAACTCGTATCAATTTTGGTCAACTCGTATTTTAGTAGATTTGCACCTAAGTCAACTCGTACCTTAAGTTATTTATACCTATTTGGGGAAGTGGTGATGGTTATGGTGATGCAGATCTAGGGTAATTAAAGTAACAAGTAAGTAACGATGGCATTTTATTTTAAGCAATGACAAGCAACCTGCATACTCCGAACTAGTCAGGAAAAAAATCAGAAAAGTTAACAAGTACAGGCATTTTGTGAGGAAAAGGGTTTGACACCTTAATTTGGGGTAATTTGGTATGCTGAGTCTGAAAACCAATGTTGGCAAGCTGAGAAATGACGTCTTAATGAACTAATTTGCATATTTTCAAAATGGCCGCCAAAAATAATGGAATTTGACATATAACTGAAATATTTGATTTTTTGACAATGTCATAAAGACCATGCCGAAATATATGGTGCATTTTGTATCTATAAAAAGTAACAGAATCCACATTCCTTAGTACCCAAGGGTCTAATTAGACCAACCTTGCACTATCAGGAAACTTCTAGTGTGCATCAAATTGTTTTGGGAGACCAGCAATATGGGGAAAAGTATTGCCCTAAAGAAAAAAACATTTGAGCTATGTGAAATTGCATGGTTTCCATGGCAACGCATAATGCGCTTCTAAAAAATGGGAATGTCCCTACAAAAGTACTCATATCTCAGCTGCAACGCATCCAAACTTTTTAACTTGGTACCAACTGAATGTAAAGACATAAGACTTTCATCCAATGTTCAGGGCCCGGAATTACAATGCCTCCTTATAGTTAAGGAAGACCTAAGTTAAGTATTGATATTTCAACATGCTATATTAGATGCTAAATAAATTGCCTGGATCTATGAAGTACTTAGGGTCAAAGATCATTGTGATCTACAGATAAAACGAAACTAATTTGATTTTAATCAGTTTGAAACGTTATTTTTCGCATCTTGAAAAACCAATACTTAGCTTAAGTCTTCCTTAACTTGAAGGAGGCATTGTAATTCCGGGCCCAGATATGCAAATTGTCAAATTTGCATATTCATGAATATTAATGAAATCATTAAAAATAACAGATCTTAAGAAAGTAACGGGTGTACTTGATAATTTATCTACATCTGAGCCGCTTACTATCCTATACTACCAGCCTTTGTACCAATTTAATGCTAATACATAGCATGTTTACTTAATGGTCCAATACGCAAATTACATAAAATTGTATTCATGAATATTAATTAAATATTAGAAATGAGAAAAAATAGAGAATAATTAATAGAATAAACTTGCAAAATTACTTATATCACAGCTGCTATTATCCTAGATTTCATACTCACTTACTTTCTAAACTTGTTCCCAAATTAATGTCCAGAAAAAGTTGCATATTAGTGTGGTTTGATACGCAAGTTATTTAATTTGTTTATGAATTAGTATTATTAGATTCAACCTTATTGATTCGTTTTCAATTTCATTTCTTTTTCTATAGTTTTCATCAATACTCATGAATGTAAATGATTGTATATCTGACCATAGGAATAAAAAAGTATGTCCCAGCCTTAATTTGATACTATGATTAATTTTCTAGAACAAGTAAAAGATGAGATAGGAGTAATTTAAGAAGTAGACCCCCACTTTTTTTTTCTTTTTTTTTTCTCTCATTTCAATTGATTACATCAATATTTAATGAGTTTATAAAAAGATAATTTCACATAATGACTATTGAGTAAAGTTAAATATCTTAGCTTTAAGTTGGTACCAAGTGTGGTAGTCTAGGATTATTAGCAGCTGGAATATGAGTTATTTTGTAGGTACACCCCCTTAATTCTATTACCATTTTTCTCTCATTTCTAACCATTAAATAAATATTCAAGAATATAATCATAAAATGATTTGTATATCTGATCATTGTGTAAAAAATTGCTATGTCTGAGCATTTAGTTGGTACCAAGTTTGTTAGTCTAGGACAATGAGCAGATGCGGTAACGTTAATTTTGTAGAAATACCCTTTTTAATTTTTCTACAATTTTTCCTTCTTTGTTGAATGTTTTCATTAATGTTCACAAATATGTAAATAAGATTTGTATATCTTATAATCTGACTATTGTGTTATAGTACTATGACTCTCTCTTCATTTCGTACCAATTTTGGTAGTCTAAAACAGTTAGCAGCTGACATATGGGTTATGTTGTACGTACACCCCTTTAAATTTTCTAACATTTTTCTCGTATTTCTAATGTTTACTTTAATATTCATGAATATGAAAATTAGATAATTTGTATATCATACTATTGGGTGAAAGTGTAATGTCTCAATTTTATCTGGCTACAAGTTTGGTAGTCTAGAATTGTGAGCAGCTGACATTTAGGTAATGTTGTACGTGCCCTCCTTATTTTTTCTACTATTTTTCTCTTATTTCTCATGTTTTCATAAATATTCAAATTAGATCATTTTCATATCGTGTCATTGGGTAAAAGTACTTTGTCTAAGCTTTAATTTGGTACCCAGCTTAATAGTCTATGATAACTAGCAACTGACATATGTGTATAGGTAAACCCCTTATTTTTTTCGATGAATTTTCTTTTATTTCTATTTTTTATTAATACTCATGAATATGAAAAAAGCACGAAAATTTGAATATCAGCACATTGAAGTGTAAACTCTATCTGGGCTTTTATTTGGTACCATGGTCGGTAGTCTAGGATGAGTTGCTGCTTAAATACGAATCATTTTGTAGGTATACCCACTTTCTTAAGAATCATATCGTGGATTTTCACATTATGGGGGAGGGTAAAAAATATCATGCATGGTCTTGTCCGAATGTATGTGATGTGCTGACCTTTTTATTGGACAACATTTTATTCAATTTGGCACCAAGTTGTATAGACATTAGTTGGGGCTCCTATGGGCACTAAATGTGCTTCCAAGGTTGCTGATTTAATCCTGTATTGTTATGAGAGGGACTTCATGATGTCTCTTTCTGATGATAAGCAGGCTGTTGGATTTCTTTTGCTCCGGTATTCAGTTTAATTTACTGTTGAGTCCTTATCCTTGCTTTATCTCCTTGTTATATCTTGATTTATATGTTTTAGGAGATGATGCATTGACAAGTTAGGGGTCTTTCATGCAAACCAAATATCTATGTGTCTTGATCCACATCTGAATTAAGGGTGAGGTTGGCGCCGTTAAACCGGTTTAAGCCCTCCGGTAAAATGTTTTACTGACCGTTCCAAGGCGGTACTTCTTTTGTGGATCTTTTATGTTTTTGTTCTGTCTTGTGTTTGCTATGTTTTGTGCGCGTCTGTTTATATGTGCTTCGTGGTCACCTGCTAGGAAAGGGCTGACCTCTTGGCTCTCGTTTGTGGTGTCTTCTGTGAGTTTGTCACTTTCCCATTGGTATCCTGGGTCAGGTGTGGTACTTGATTGTATCGATTCCTGATCTTTGCAACCTTACTTACTTTTACTTATTCTGATATTATTGATGCTTTTAACACTACATCCAGATATTTGGACGATATCTTAAACATTAATAATGTTTATTTTGACAATATGGTAAGTCAAATATACCCTTCAGAGCTCCGACTTAATAAAGCTAATATCTCTGATACCAAAGCCCCACTTTTAGACCTGCATTTGTCAATTTCCAATGATATTGTTTCTACCAAAATTTATGATAACGTGACTGCTTTGATTTTGAAATTGTCAAATTCCCATTTTTAGATGGTGATGTTCCTCGCTCTACATCCTATGGAGTCTATACCTCTCAACTCATTCGTTTTGCTAGAGTATCTTGCCATTTTGCTGACTTCAAAACTCGCAATAAATTGTTAACAAAGAAACAACTTCTTAGACAAGGCTATCAGTACCATTAACTTCGCAAAACCTTTTCTAGTATAGACGATACTATGATTTGATTCATAAATTCCAAATTTGACTTAAATCTCTCTTGCGCCAAGGACTTTCGGAACCTGAATTCTATGGTGACTTGCTGTATAAATTGAAGAAGGTTGTTGGCTCTTATAATTTTTCACCGCAGTTCATTAAAATGGTTTCCCATTATAAAAAATGGCTATAACATTAATGTATTGCTTCAGACTGCATGCTTGGTGGTCAACCCAATCATGGTTGGCAACTTTGCTTTCCTCTTAAATTGCATGCCAGTGGGTTGGGTTTCAGAGTCTATGACGGTTCCCACTTAAATACTTATCTATTGATGAGATGGTAGGGGCCTAATGCTTTTACCTGTTTGATTTCTTTTGCTCCTGTATTAAGTTTTATTTACTGTTGAGTCCTCATCTTTGCTTTATTTCCTTTTTATATCTTGATTTATATGTTCTAGGCGATGATGCATTGATATGTTAGGGGTCTTTCACACAAACCAAACATCTATGTGCCTTGATCCACATCTGAACTACGGGTGAGGTTGGCACTCTGTGAAACAGGTTTAAGCCCTCCAGTAAAATATTTTTACTGACTGTTCAAAAGCAGTGCTTCTTTTGTGGATCATTTATGCTATTTCTGTCTTGTATTTGTCATGCTTTTGTGCGCGTCTGTTTATTGATGCCTTGTGGTCACCTACTGGGAAAGGGCTGACCTCTTGGCTCTCGTTTGTGATGTCTAATTGTAAAGTTGGCACTTTCCCCTTGGTATCCTGGGTCAGGTGTGGTGCTTGATTGTATCGATTTCTGATCTTTGCCTTTTGTGGGAGTCTGTAATTGTTCTATGTTTTGTTGTACGCTACTTTATGTCCATTCTAGTTTTGCAATCTTGATAGGGAAGAGAGAGCAAGTTGCTTTGCTTGGTTTGTCTTTTTGGTGTCTCGTAATAGTTAAGTGGCTCTTCCTCGTGATGCCGTGGGTTTGTCTGCAGTTTTTGATTATGGTTGTTCCTGATAATGCTCACTATTTTAATAGGTCTATTTCATTCAGATATCCACTTGGTATACCTATCCAGGAACTCGACGAACTCAGTTGCACATCTATCAAAATTCTGCTCCAATTTATTCGCTGCATCAGGCTTCTTGATGTCTTATGATTGTTGTGTGGTTCTTCCTCGCGGTGCCATGGGTTTGTCTGCGATTGTGATTGTGGTATTTCCTGATCATACTTACTTACTATTTTTCATACAGACATCTAAACATCGTAAATAAGCAGATTTGAACTCTTTGTAAGTTGCGTTATTTGTGCACTACAAGCACGTTTTATGCTCCGAAGTCTTGATTTTCACACTGTCGCCAAGAGGTATCCATCAGAGTTTACATTAGCAGAATCTTCTGTAAGCAGCTTCATATGTAGTCGAGGGTTGTAAGGGTTTTTGGTCATAAATGAGAACATAGTCAAAAATTGTAAGGGATTCAGGTCAACCCATTTCTAACCATAAGATACATGTGCTTCATATCTTTAATCCATTAATTAGCGCATATCTCTTATGCTTAGAAATCAGTTCACCCAAAATCCCTTACAATTCTTGACTATGCTTACATTTGTGACCCTAAACTTTTTTCTCCAAATTCTGAAGTTGGAAGAGAATTGCAGAACAAATTATTTTGTTCTGCAATTCTCTTCCAATTTCAGAATATCTAAATAACCATCTGAAATAGAAATCTACATTTCTATGCTTTGGGTCTTCGGTATTGGAAGTAAAAGGATTAACACAAGGTTATATCTTCAAAAATAGACCCTTTTATATCAGTTGTGTCTATTTCATTTCCAAGCAGGTTTGAATATTCCAAGAAAAAAAAGCTTAAAAATAGTACCCTACCTACCCTTTTTATTTCCAGGGTGTATCCTGAACCACACATATTTTTATTTGGCCTTTTAAAAAATAAATAATATGAATCTTGCACACAGCATAGACTTGGTTATTTTCAAAGGTCAAGGTGCGGGTCAGACAGAGGAGTCAAGATAAATAAGATCGAGTCTAGTTCTAGCAGAGATGTTGAAGAGATATTTCATGTCAAAAATGTTGACGCTAATGAGACTGCAAGACTGCGATCGAACATGCTTCAGATGATGAAATCAGTTTATAAAACCTTGAATAATCTTTCAACGGAGAAACTTCCCTTAAAGGTGTAGAGTTAGCACAGAAAACTTCAGAAATCTTGGTTTATATAGTGATTTAGAAAGATCAGTTTGAAAAGTTGTGATGATGTACCACTGTGTATAATATATAGTTCACACAGTTTATATGAAGCACCATTAAGCTCGTAACAACTTCAAGTAACACTAGGAGCACTTTTTGAGTTATGTAAGAGATTTCTAAGCATAAGATATATGCGCGTCATATTTTTCCACTGTGTTGTGGTATAAAGGATTAGAATGAAAGCATAAATGCTTATAGAGTTCTTTTCCTGATGAGAGTCACTGTTTTCATGTTGGAACTAGCAAATTAATATATAAACAACAATGAGAATATGTTGGTCAAATAGCGGAGATTTAGATCAGGCTGCACATGTGCATGCTCTGATTATTGTATCAGTTGCCCGTGTCCGAGCTATAGATTATCCTATTTCTAGTTCTTGTGTACATGTACATGCTATAAAATCCTGAATGATTTCTCCGTGTTGCGAAAGCTTATCGAAGTGATCTAAAGAAATATCGGTTTATATTTTATCTCTATCAATTGAAAACAGGGATGAGAAGTGAGAATTTTTTAGGAATGGAATTTTATAAGCCTCATATTAAGTCCGACATTTTGTAGGGCATGATCTATGTCGAAACTGTTTGTATAAGTTATCAGCAGACGACACTAGTAGGTAAACTGTGGCTGTTCTGGATACACCTATGTTTACATATACGACGTGTAGTTATCGGCTGTTATCAATGTGTTGGAATAACCATGTGACTACCGGTTATTTCATAGCAGTCTGTCTAATGGTTACATGTTTTACCAACAAGCGTTTTGTAACCTGGAATACAATTTGAGAAAGCGTCTTGCAGACATGAGCCTGCAACACAGCGATGTAAAAATTAGACTGCTTCACCGACCTAGTATACCTAGTTCATACTAGGGGGCAGTGAAGCAGTCTATGTCAAAATGTGAGCACTAGACTGCTACACAATCCACTAATAAAATTCGTACGAAGCTGGTGTAGCAGTTTGTAAAAACACAAGCTTTTCGCAACCTGGAATACAATATTGAGAAAGCGCCTGCAGACTTGATTATTTTACGTGGCAATGGCCTGAAGTTAGCTGATATATCTTACTGCGTGGCCCTAAGGGCCCCACGCAATAAACTTTTACGTTTGTATGTTTAGAACATTGAAATTACTTGTCAGGTATACTAGTGCAGGATCATGTCTATTCATATAGATCAGATTAAGATCAGGCAGCTCTTATTCAGATCTGCTCTGTTCAAGTTGAAAAAATGTTAAAAGGCGTCTCTATGAGGTAAAGATTCCTCGATGACTAACGAAGTCCATGACACACATTTGATTTTTTTTGAATCTCTTCATTTAAACCAGGGATCTCTATTTAGTTGGTATATAGACAGTTCCTGATTTAAAGAAGTAGGGAATCTTTCACTGATATCATTTTGTCACATGAAACAGTTGACCCCTATCTAAAAAAAATCACATTTTAAATGCTTTAACCCTATACTCACCATTTTTCACTTAATCGTTAAACTTTAAAAATGTGTTTAATCAATAATCATAACTTTTTATCCTCATTGTATTTAGGCAGAAAATCGTTAACTCATTTAGATGGAAAAATCGCTAATCGTTATTTTTTTCAGGCACTCGCTAATCATTATAAAAATGGCCAAAATCGCTATCAAGGCCCTCACGGATGCGATAGACTGCCGCATCTTAAAATCATACCCCATGAACCAGAGAATCGAACCTGCTCTAGTATTTCACCGTAGTCAGTAAATTCAGCATATCATGTAATCGTTTATGAATGGACTGTTTAGATCATACATATACTGAACGAAACTTCTAAACCGCCACTCAATATTTTCTCAAATATCTTAACATATATGCTACATAAATGGCTACAATTTACACTTAATATGGAACAATCAATTAAACTGAACCTGTCAAAATTTCATTTTCATACATTGAAATTAACATGCTCAATTGATAGACTGTATAAAGGCACCATCGCATTTCATTTTCACAAAAACGCTAAAATTTGAACTCATCTCTTAAAATCAAGTATTCTAGGGACCTAAAGTGAAAAACACCAACCTTATGGTGTTATAAATGGACATTATTGAACATTTTTGTATTTCGCTTTTATTAAGTAGGAATTTTCAGGTAATCCAAAATGTTCCTATGGAAGCCCATATGACATAAAACAACACAAGATGGCTTTATGGAGATGACATGTTTTTGTCCACTATATGATTGAAACTTTCTGGTGCTGTAAATGGACATTATTGAACACTACCGTGTTGATTAAGTAATATAAAGTAGCAAATTTCATGCAGTTCAGTGCTCCTATGGAGGCCCATATGGCCTAAAAGAACAAAGAAATGTGTTTATGGTGATGAAATGTTTTTTGTCGACAAAATTATTGAAACAATGTCACCAATTAAGCGTGTACTGCACATCAATCTCGACACTTCCGACGTTCCAATGCAGCATTTGTGCATCACCGCACCAAAGTATGGTGGACTATACAGGACATTTTATGACATGCGCAATACTCAGTTTTGGTCGATTTTTCTCGTCATACGAGTGCAAAAACGACAAATACCCGACAGGTTGTGGTGTAAACTGTCGCCTCTATCACAACATGCCAAACCTTGTGATAAATTATGAATCATTCTCAGCGAGGCCCCTATTTTGATTGAACCCACAGCCCGACCCCTCTACGTTATACTCATACAACCCAAACGTTGTTATTTTTGTGATAAAATAAAGTTGTCCGATAGTTGTCGATAAAAATGCGAGTATACACAAGGCGAAAAAACATTTAGCATCGTGTGCCACGTGCAAAACAGGTATTAGTACTCTATCGTTACGCATAAATGAACATCCTTATTGAATCAAACTTTGTTATGTTCAATCGACGGATACATGTGCCCAAATGTACTGTATTAAATATCATGTCAAACAGTTTAATAATAAATGAGCTATATTGAAAAATGTGTTGTGTTAACTGGCGGTTTAGAAGTTTCGTTCAGTATATACAATAGCAATATACTACTGTAGTATAACCCTTCAAATGCAACACTGTTTTTCGGCAGTAACATTAAATCTAAAATGGGGATTTTAAATTTAATTCGAAAAATATATTCAAACCAAAAAACTCTTACCAAAATATTTTGTGGAGTTTGTATACGTTTTCATAATATAAATGCTTTGATAGGGTAGAATTGTAACGTCCTTAATGTTTCGTGCCAAATAACATTCCCTTCTAGTACCTTGAGCGATATGGATCAGTGACTATCAGTTGAACATAAAGCCATGTATATCCTATTTTAAGAGAATTTACAATAATGCATGGGTGACTTTTAAAAGTAGCTGCATATTGGCTTGCGTTGCTGTTGCTTGCGCTGCTGTTTATCAGCCTAGTCAACAATATTTTGGTTATCTAACCATGTCACAAAGACGGTGACCCAAGCGAAAGGTTACATCCATGTATACTGCCCAAAATGCCCTCTTAGTTGGAGCTACGCTACGAATGGGTCTACTTATTGATCTCAACACTCCCATATGCCTGATGTTACAACAGGCATATTTTTCTATCATATATAGTAGCGGTACAAGTTAAGTGAAATGGAGTACATTCAAGTGTTCGTACATCTGTGCTCGTATTCGTGTTTTCAGGACTGTGTATTTCTAGCTGTGCGCTCGTACATACAGACACATTAACCAAACTTACAGATAGGTAGACAGACGGAAGCAGGCAAATGATAGTACTTGGTAGGCATGAAGCGCGTTAATAACCCATTATCCGTAGAACTATATTAAGCAGCTTGGATTGCACTGTAATCCGCACCATTTGATGCTACAAAATAATCGTCTGCTGTAATCTCTAATGGACATTTTTATAGCTGAGCAAATACTGTGATATCTATCCAAGTTGTATTGCACTGACGGTACAAAAATGGGTACTAAACGGGTATTTTCATTCCAACAAAAACTAAGTAATTTGTTTTAACAAGATATCAGAGCAGTCAGACTGATATCATTCTCCGCCAAAATTTATATCGTGTTAGGGTTTTGCTATTTCTATGCGCATGCAAATTTTCAGGGTGAAGAAACCTTTATAACGAAAAACTGTGTTCCATTTGAGGTCAATACACCAGTACCACTGTACAAATCTCTTGGTGACTGTACCTTACCCATTTAATTGTGGTAAGGGCGCTCCCAATTGCCATGGTTTCGTGAAATAAAAAGAATCAGAAAGCCGTCTTTTATCAAAACGGCTGTCATTTTTTGTCCGTTCTAGAAGCATCTTTGGCAAACATTGTCAACTCAGATCAGACTGCTCCTGTAAGAGATGCATTTTTGTCGGCGCTTTAAGGGATAAGCCTCCTAAAGCATGTGCTATTTTGCCTATTGTACAATCGATAAGCACCATCGATTATCAGACAAATAACTCACCATCGATTATCAGACATAAACTCACCATCGATTATCAGACAAAAAACAAACAAAACATCGATTATCAGACCAAAAAATACATCATCGAATATTAGACCAAGAAACATCATCGACTATCTGACCAACAAACACAATCGATTATAATGCTAAACAAATACCAATGATCATCAGACCAAAAAAGCACCATCGATTACCAGACAGAAAAAGCACCATCGATTATCAGACCCCAAAACACATACCATCAATTTTCAGGCCCAAACACTATCGATTATCAGACCAAAAATGCACAATCGAGTTTCAGAATAATACAAACATCGATTATCAGACCAAAAACACCATCGATTATCGGGTCCAAGAACAACATCGATTTTCAGATAAAAAAATACATTGTTGATCAGGCAAAAAGCACCATCGGTTATCAGACCAAAAATGCACCATCGATTATCAGACCTAAAAAGCACCATCGATTAATTATCAGAATAAAAAAAGCAACATGGATTGTCAGACCAGAAAAAACACCATCGTTATCAGACCAAACAAGTATCATCGATTATCAGACCAAAAAAGCACCATCGATTATCAGACCAAAAAAAGCACCATCGATTATCTGATTAAACAAGCACCATCGATTATCAAACCAAAAACGCCATCGATTAACAGAGTTAAAACGTACCATCGATTATCAGACAAAAAAACGCCATCGATTATCAGACCCAAAAACACCATCGATTATCATACCAAAAGCAAATAAACATCGATTATCAGACAAAAGGATACATCATCGAATATCAGACTAAGAAACATCATCGATCATCAGACCAAAAGTCACAATCGATTATAAGGCTAAACAAACACTATTGATTATCAGAGCAAAAAAGCACTATCGATTACCAGACCCCAAAAGCACCACCGACTATCAGACCCCAAAACATGCACCATCATTTATCAGACCCCAAAAAACACATCGATTATCAGGTCAAAAATGCACAATCCAGTTTCAGAATAAAACAAGCACCATCGATTATAAGACCAGAAACACCATCGATTATAAGAGTAAAAAGCGCCATGTATTATCAGACAAAAAAAATCGATTAACAGACAAAAAACACCATTGATTATCAGACCAAAAAGCACCATCGATTATTGTGTATAGCACCCTTACCAAATTTAGCACGCACTATCTCGTGATGTGCAAGGTCTACACTGCTGTAGGTGGTATACATAGTTACACCACGTTTGTCCACCTGTACGTAAGATAACCGCTCGCTAAAGTTCGTGGATGATCTTCACGTACAGGCGGACAAGCAATGGTATTACTACATGTATCACATAGCAGGAACAGATACCCAGGCCAACGCTACTCTCTAATCTTTTGCAGAAATTCGTGGATGTCGACACTCAATGGAATCGCCTCCTTGCAACAGTACTAATGTGAACCCGAAATCAAATGATTCAGATATGAAGCATTCAATTTTGTCTATTAAATAAGATATGGTTACTAACATGCATAACTTACTATCATGCGTGTCAATAAACACTTTACTTTGTCTTAAACAAAATTATTCCAATGAAGTAAAGGAGTGCCTGAAACGTGACCTAATTGAGACTTTCGAGAAATTGCATTGCATTAATCAATCACATCTCCATAATATTCGTCTTTTTCAGTTTGTTTAAACAATGAAAAGTGCTTTTAACGAAATTGCTCTCAGTTGCAACACAAATCAACATCTATGAATTGAGCTTTTGCAAAAGGCTGTTAAAACAATTGTAGGACCAGAGATATAAATTCGGCTTACCCAGTTGTTTTTGAGATATATTTCATGTAGCATGTCGTAAAGCGTTAACAATTTCGAATATAAGTTAATTTACTTACGGTCTATTATCTGTAAAGCCTCGGTCACACGAGGGCTTAAGGCCATTCTGCGACCTGTGTAAGACCAGTCACATGGTAAAATCGCAAGTAGATCTCAAACGAGCGCGCGACTGGGAACAGCAATATTAACAAAATAGGTTCCAGAGAGGTCTTTGATCATTTTCATGAGCCTGGTTCTGCAGTAGATGATAGCAGCAGATGTATACATGTCTTTAAAAGATTTTTGGTGCTTTCATAATTAGACAGGCTAAAAATGCAAAAATAAGGTGGAAGACTGTCGCACGTTGGTTTTTATTGATCGAGAGTAATCGTGCGAGCAAAAAGCATGCAAATGGGCGGGGCGGAGAGTTTTGAACTTGTCCAAAAACCTGCGACCGCGATCCAAGATCACGTGTCGTCTCCAAACAGTAATTATAACGGTCTTGCGTGGTGTATACGACCAGTATACGACCAGTCATAGATCTTTGAGATTGTCAAATGTATTTACAAATGTATGATAGTAGACTGGTATCAGCCTAGTAAATAAAGCAATATCAAAAATATACCGACACAACGATGCAAATCTCCACTACAAATGTACCATTATCTTCAAAAATGTCTAATAAACTTTATTGTAGACAAAGGGGCAGTAATACAGTACCAACTATTTTATGTGTTTACTACATGTAGTTTGACGTTTTGGACACGTGGTCTGAAACCAGACTTATATGACGGTAGTGTTCGATGACATATGGTGTATGTGCTGCGTGTACTTACGCAATGTTCAACATCACATTGAAACTGCCATAGTAATTGCAGCTTGGAAAGAGATTTTAGTATTTCACAATCGTGAACAGCTACATGTAAGGCTCAGACAAGCTTGCACTTTTGAGACAAAAAACGTCGGGTCGGGTCTCGATCCAAACTGTTTGGCACTTAAATTTTGTTATTGTTGAAAGATTGGTTTAGAAACGGTTCATTTTGAAAACACCTCGAGATGACAAAATGACATATGTCCTGAAAAAGACACATTTTTCTTGCCACAAAGGCGAACGCCAAAGGCTAAGATCAGTCGCACCAGAGTTTTTGTGACTTGGTTTGAAGTACGACAAGACATAGATCATGCATGTATATAAAATGTCTGAACTGATGGAGAGCCAAAATCACAAAGCCTTTGGAGTGTTCATGATTTGAAAGTACAAATTATTACTGAGACCACATGTTAAAGCACAAGATTACAAAAATCATGAATCAACTCAAGAAAAATCAATCTTAACATGCGGGGTAAATTTGTATGACTTTTCAAAAGTGTCGCCTTCTGATTTTCTTCAAAGTGACCTTTTTCAGGAAAATAGCAAAATAAAAATCAGGAATACCTTCAGTATCAAACAGTTTGGATCCAGATCAGGACCAATGCGTTTTTGGCCCTGTTTGCGAGAAACGTCAAGCCTGATCTCGATCCAAAACTGCTTTTGGTTGACACAAGCAGATGAAGAGTTAACAGGCCTCTTCATTCTTGCGGCATTCTATTTGCTGTAACCATGTTTGCACTTAATGGATTCTTCCTTCCGATAAGATGCATTAATTTTGGGATGGTCCATTATATATAGAGGGGTCACAGCTTATAATTGCCAAAATAAATTACAATTCTTTCTCTGTGTATCCCTTTTCATACTTGTAACAAACAGTGTAGACCCTGATGAAATGCGTCATTTCGTCTAGGTCTTCACTGTTTGGCAGACGGGACACATTTATGTCCAATCAGTATAAATGGCTCATCAACTATTGTTCTTAAAAATATTTGCTAGACAGTTATCCCCCAAAATCGGTCCTTTTATCTATTTTCATAATGTGTGTATGAGAGAACTGAAGTCTCACAATTCTTCGCGGCTCGCCTTTGCGATAAAGATTATAAATTCATGAGCTGGGTCACATGACCGTTCTGATTTTATCACAACCAATCATAAAATGCCTTTTTCCAAATAACATTAACGGTAGGCCGAAGGTAAATCCCGAAGACTGGTCCTTAGTCATGTTAGTAGTCGTAACAAGTCTTACATCTCCGAGATTCGTGACCAATCGCGCGATTCGGTGTTCGCGCGAGCTCGTGTGACCGAGGCTTAAAGGACCTAAATACTTGTTCCCTTCGCTGTTGACTTCATCAAATTGGTGGAGTATTTTAATACTTTTGTAATCACTGGTACAAATGAGAACATGTTGAATATACGTGGGTCATCCAATAAGTTCTGACAATGGCCTCATATCTCAGAAACTGTTATTGAAATCAGAATTCTATTACCTATTGCATGTGGCCATGGGTGTTGCCTACTCATGTGTGAAATATGGTGTTTTTATCATAACCTGATCCGATGCTATACAAATTCGTAAACAACACTGTAAGAGCCCATGGCCGCGAAAATTTGTGTTTTTGACTAATTTTAGCTGGGGGTAAGGTTAGTTAAAGATGCAGCATGCATCTTTGGAAAGTTATATTAGTAGTTGGTGATGTTGTCCGAATACACAATTGACCCATTAAAGGAAATACCACAATGAAATTCACGTAGTTGCTCTGAACGTTCTTGGTTGCTAGGCAACAACAGAAAATTAGATTTTTGACTCACTTAAAGCGCTAATTATAAAATAGTATATTTTGAACACTTAAATAAGCAATAACAACATATTTGCATATTAATAGACACATCTTTCGATAAATCTGTTCTATAGTCTCCTTAAACACATAGAAAATAATAACTTTCATTAAATGTTTTTTTATACCAAATATAATGCACTATTAGTACAACCCACTTTCAAGGAAAATATTTCTTGCAAAATCGGTGATATATCATAATCAAAACCCTGCTGACACCATAGTTACAACCTAAATCATTATCTATGACGTTCAAAATCAACGCACATGATGTCTTTATTTATCTATATATAAAGTTTTAAAAAAGAGTCTGTAATTTCTTAGAAATTTGGGCATGTGTACCGCATATAGTGTCCCGTCCATATCATTTTACCCTGTGTTCCTTAGTTGCCTAGCAACCCTTGCAGTTACAACATGGAAAATATTTGAACTTGTGATTCAATTCCCTATATTCTAAATAATATGTGAAGATTAATGAAACACATTAGAGAAAATGGTTTTATTTGATGGGGTCATTGTCAGAACATTTTGGATGACCCTCGTAATTCGTAAAATACTTCGAAATTAAATACACGTGTCTTTAAAGGTTTCAATTTATTGCAACAAGGACCTCGGACAGTCTCCTATTCAATCTGCCCAAATTTTGACAGCCTGTGGCTAGGATAATGCATATTTGACAACTATATTTTTTTGCTTAAATCAATCCCTTACATTTAGAGTACCTAGCAGAATAAAAAAACATTTTGAAAATATTTCATAATTATGCCAGGACATTAGGGTTTGGGGGTGGGGGTATTTTTTGTGACCAAATTTTTATTTCACAGAAAGGCAAAGTTTCGCCAGGTATTCACCTAAATACGTGGAAATAGAATGTTTGGGGTATAAAACTTGAGACGAAAGTGATGCGTTTGCATAGATTCAGGTTGAGAAGATTTCATCACTCTTCTTAATTAGTATGCTGTCCATACCTGTTGTGTATCAAGTTCAGACAGTTTGACATGTTCACTGAGGTGTATCATACCTGCATACTGTATATGTCATGGTCTAGATAAACACAATTTTTGAGCTTGAAATTATATACATTTTCTTGTTCATCAAAATTAACCTATAATTTGGTACTTAAATGAACCTACTCATTGCGACGGTTCTTTTGAGTACCCACAATATATGTTTTGGTTGAGAAATAAGACAATTAATTGCTTGGTACGCAATCAGAACTAAAGCCCTGAGAAATGCCATTGTAAATTGATATTTACCTACAGGTTTGTACAAAATAAGTTCCTAATAAGTTTTTATAATAAATTGTTTTTGAGCATTTTGACATCGCCGCCCCCCCCCCCCCCCCCCCCCCAAGACCAATCATGCCGTTTTTATATAATGTGTGAAAAGTATGCAAGGTAACGGGGGGAAAGCACTTCAGTAAAACTTTTTTTCTATTTTCCATATGTTGAATAACAAAAACAGGGTTTTCAACCCATAATTTTGAATAGGTACTTGCCCAAAGAGAAAAACGCTTTTGCGGATAATTCGAGAATTGAAACTACTATTTTTTTGATGGAAAAACTATCGTTTTCTTTGAAAAAAGAAATCTGGCCATTTTATGGACAATCTTTCATTAAGACTGCCCGAGATCCTTTAGAACAAATGTACTGATAGGCATTTGAAGAAAAGTGTCCAGGAAATTCATAGGAAATTTGTGTCAGCGCCTAACAATGCTGTGATTGTTTGAAGGATATGTTGCATTAACATCCAAGAGCAAGAAATTGACAGCGCTAAATTATACGAGCAAAACGAGAGATAGCTCGTTGGTAGGCATCGGTGCCATATGCCTGTTAACCCTTAAAGCGCCAAGAAAAAAAATGCATCTGAAAATGTCGTCTTCTGAAGTCTACTGCTGCAAATAATTGCCTAACATTACTGACGAATTAAGTATAGAAGCAAACAGCGTGGACCCAGAGCAGACTGCTCCTATATAGGAGCAGTCTGATCTGGGTCCACACTGTTTGCCATAGAGGCTTCTTAATTATTTCAGCAGACGCGAAAAGCAGACAACTTTTGTTGCGATTGGCGCATTAAGGGTTAAGTTTTGTGTGTTTAAGCTCGGTTCATACGTTATATTTCTTACCTTAGCATCATAAATACCATATAAATCGCCTTATATTGTTCAATGTTCATTTAAGTTCGTGTACTATTACTGAGTTATCTATAATTTTAACTTCTTGCCTCACTGCGATTAAAATCCATGTTATAAAATATTGATGGTAAAACTTTATTTTGGTATATCAAAAATTCAGATGAGGGAGATTCTTAATAAATCAAAATATATTCCAATGTAGCATCTGTTTTTTTAGATATGATTTTTCTACTCTCTATACTGCATCGCCCATTGATCTAATCAAAGAAAAACTTACCAAATCAATTTAATTAAACAAACTTTTGCTGCTCCAATTGTTTGTGGGTGTCCTGTGTTTGGTCCTTGTTTTGTTATGCAGTACGGAGTGTCCTTTCTAGTTTTGCACTCAACTTGGTGAGGAAGAGAGAGCTGGTTGCTTTACTTTATATCACCTTTACCAACTTTAGCACGAAATAGATCATGATGTGCAAGGTCTACACTGATGTAGGTGGTATGAAATAGTTATGCCATGTTTGACCACCTGTACGTAAGATTATCCACTCGTTAAAGCTCGTGGATTATCTCCACGTACAGGTGGACAAGCCATGGTATAACTATTACTTAATTGTATTCCTGATGACATGTGATCGTTAGTGTTCTGTGGCTCTTCCTCGCGTCTGCAGTGGTGATTGTGGTATTTGCTGATCATGCTCTCTTATTGTTTTGATAGAGAGAGCTCACTTTATATCCCCTGTATTGAGAATAGTGTTTTTGTTTTTTTTTACTTCTGGGCAACAGAAAGTATAATGTGTGGTTATGTCAAAAAGTCCATGACACACCTCATGATCTTTTGGACAATATATTGATTAAGTTTGGCTCAACATTGATAGACAAATTGTAGGTATTCCAATAGGTACTATTTGTGCTTCTCTTGTCACAGATTTGATTTTGACAATAATAAGTAAGCGATTGTTATTGAAGCGTTGAAGTTCATCATAAATTGATAATCCTTATTTTAATCAAATGGTATGTCAGTAATATCCCGCTGAACTTCAGATTAATAAAGCAAATTCTTTTGATGCTGAAGCTTCCTCTTTGGATTTGGACATGCAATCCAAAATGGCATACTTTCATCTAAAACTTACGATAAAAGAGATTATATTAATTTTGAAAAAGTTAATTGCCCATTTTCTTATGGTGTAAGCGTACACTATAATGTTAGTGACTTCAACAATAGAACTATTTTGACTGCTAATTTACTAAAACAGGGCCATCGATATCATAAACTTAGTAAAGTATTTTCGAAATTCTGTCACAGAACTCCATAGTTGATTGATAAATTCTTTGTTGGTTTGAAAATTCTTCTGCAGCAGGTCATATCAGACCCAGTATTTTATGGTGGTTTTGGTTTATAAATTCAAAAGAATCATTGAAAAGCCTTCTTTTACTGATCACTCAAAAACATAATCCAACGTTTTAAAAGAATGGATATAGCAAGAATGATATATACGTATTACTTGACTTTTCGCTTACTGTAAAGGCAGCAACTTTAATATTCATATCTGGGCGTGGATAGGCTATTTCATCTGCTAAGGAAGGGAAATCAGGTTTTATTTATAATTTGGTGAAGAGTTATTCAGCTTTTTGGACCGCGCAAACGTGCGTGCATTTCATGAAAATCCTAACTGTATACACACTGAACTCACATTTATTAACCTTTACAGCGCTTAATCACAAAATGTATGTTTTTGTCTGCCACTAAAATATTTGAAGCCTCAAAGACTAACAGTGTGTCCACAATCTTTGCCTCTATGCTTATGTTAAATATTCATTTTCAGATGAAGTTATTTTGCTTAATAAATAGATCAGCTCCAGCAGTGAATTGTTGAGTAATAATTCACTGTTTGGAGGTCAGTTGTAAAGAAGATCAAATCACGAGCGCGCAGCGCGAGTCATTTATCGTCGTACAACTGACCGACAAACAGTGAATTATTACTCAACAATTCACACACTGGAGCTGATCTATTTTGATTCTAACACACAGTAAACGACGAAAACACATTCGAAGTCTTCAGCTTCTTCCAACTTTCCGCCATTGCACTGAAGAACTCCCGCCAATTCTTAGACTACGTCGCATACCTTAACATGTTATAGTAACGTCTTTCAAGCGTAAAAACGACGTTACACCGTCTAACGCCACGAGTGACGTCATTTTCTAGTGACGTCAGCTATCACACACTTTAGCAGTGAATTATTGTGCGATATATCACAGTTTGTTACCGTTGGCTCTATAGGCGAGGTGTGTTAGAATGGTGTTTTAAGGACTAAATAAAGTGTATGCCTCTATACAGAGGTAATGGAGCAAGATGATACAGTTACTTTTGAATAAAACCACGCCTCATTTTCAGCTTTTACCTATGTCTAAGGTTGACCAGTCCTAATTACGCATTCATGAGGTGCCGCCTTTACAGTAACCAAAAAAAGTCAAGTAATATGTGACAGTCTGCATGCATGGTGGTGATACACCCAATCACAGTTTATAGTTATGGTTTCTTTAGTTGCAAAACTGTTAGGTGGGTCAGGCCTCAGGTTGAATGACGAAGCTTACCTACAATCTCCAACTGTAGATTAGTTCCTGATGCTTGTCTTTGCATGGTTCGGCCCAGGTTTTCTTTTGCGCTTGGTCTTTGTTTCATTACGGTAAGTTTGTTTAATGTTTTTGTTTTACTGTAATGATACATTACATGCATTAGGAAGCCTCCATGCGAGCTAAATTTGTTGTGTCTTTTAACAACAGCAGAATCTAGGGCGAAGATTTAGCCAGTAAAACATAAGTTCTAAAGTGGTAATTCTGCAGATGTTGATCCCTAATTTATTGTTACCCCTAATGAGTGTGGAGGTTTTGTTTTTGTCCCTTGTTTAGTGATTCAGTTCTTAGTGTCCATTCAACTGTCCTGCCAGCCAAGAGTGACAGTGACTTCATTTTTTGTTTACAAAGTTATCAGGGACTTATAATCGATAGAGCACTTGTGTATTTATCCAATCGTTAGGATAGGATTAATGAACAAGTGATCTATCGATTCGAGGTATACACGTTGGTATTACGTCACTGTCACTCTTGGTTGGCACGACAGTAGTTTTGCAATAATCTTGCCGAGGGCGAAAACCTGGTTGCTTTATTCTAATTGTCTTCCTGTTGATGTGTGGGTGCCTGTTGCCTGTGTCTTTTCCTCGCGGTGCTGTTGGTTGTTCGTGGCATTTCCTGTTCATACTCATGGAAATTAAAAAAGAATCTGAAAAAAATTCTTTCAAGAACACGATCGGAGTTTCAAACGGTTCGGATCCAGATCAGGCCCGATGTTTTAACGGGCCTGATCTAAGTCCAAACTGTTTGCAGTGGTTATCCGCAGACGTCTTAAGTCGCTACTAGCATGCAAAGAGTTAAATGGATTCAGGGGTCGAAAACCGAACACTGATCTGACACTATTATTGTATAAGATCGTGATTCTTTGACGCAAGAAAACGAAAATAACTATAATATCGCACCATTAAAGGGAGTGTGTTGTTAAGTTCTCGCATTCAGTGATTAACTTCCGCGAAATCAGCACATTTACACAAATAACCTCACTTATATAATTAGTAACCTCATATATTTATGTAATTTCTGACGGTGACGCCATCAGGGGCGTTAAAGCACAAGTCTTTGGCTGGGCCCACCGTGGCTCTACTTGAGGTTTTCTTTAGCTCTGGCTATCTGTGAGTCGTGAGCCCTTTTCTTTGTTTTCATCTTAGTGTGTTAGGATTTGATTGTTTCTCTGTGGTGATACATTGCAATAGTTGGGAAGCCTCCATGCACGAGTTTAACTACAGCAGAATCTAGGGCGAAGATTTGGTACCAGTCAAATGCATTTAAACCCCCCCCCCCCCCCCCCCCGCTGATGTATGTTCTAAGGCGGTGCTTTTGTTGTTGTAGGTTGTTGCTCCCCATTGTGGGGAGAGCTGGTTGCTTTACTTTGCTTGTCTTGCTGGTGTCTTATGATTGTTGTTGTTCTGTGGCTCTTCCTTATGGTACCGTTGGTTGGTCTGCAGTGTGTGATTGTGATATTCCCTGATCATACTCACTTGCTTTTTTGCCTATTCACGAAAGTGCTCCCAAAACAGTGTAAAACACGGATTCACCCAGATGAGTTATGTATCTAGCGTATTCAATGAGTTTATTATAGTCCAGGCGCTGATTTCTGTACAGGCCTTAGTTTTTGACTTGGCACAACTTACCTGCCAGAAAAGGTTTGACTGCAGAAATGCAATCCTGAGGTATTCTGCAATACTCCTAGGTACGTCGTACAGTCAAATTGTGGTAGCAGTTTTGCTGTAGGACGTCATCTTTGAACGTCCCCTACGCGAGATAAGGCTTAGGTAAATTGGGAGGAAAACACGCCTCACGTTCACCCATTGCTTCCTATTCAGCGTATTTCCCTTTAAATTTATACATTGCAAATATGCAATGGCAAACGACAATAAAGCAATACAAAATTTTTGCATATATGGTATATAAGACGCGAAAATGTCCAACAAAAGGGGCCGGGCCGCGTAGCGCAGTCGGTAACGTGTCTGGCTACAGATGCGTGTCTGACTGCAGATCCAGGGGTCGCGAGTTCGATCCCGGTCCGGTCCCATACTTTCGTGGAGATTGATCATGAAATTCTTCCTACGGTCATTCTCCTCCCTTCCGCTGATTTATTCAAGAAGGGTTGTTGTCAGTTACAAGCGAAAGTATGTGCACGAATTACTAGTTAACCGCTTGTTCAAGCCTGCCCAGGAAAAAGTATGGTTAGGTGAACTGACCGTCCCGCAATGACCATAGCTGTTGACTTGGGACGTAAAGCAACAAAAACAAACAAACCAACAAAGGGGTGATTTACCCCACCCCTCTGAATATAATGTTTCCAAATTCAAAAAGAAATGAAATCTTTCCCATTTCTTAATTTATCAAGTAAAATAGCATATTTATAATCATATTTAACCATTTATCGTAAAGTATGTTTGTCATGTTTAACATTTTTTTTACAAATCAAAGAAAGAACATACCACCTGAAGTGGCAATTCAGGAATGCGTGTATTACACAATTTTCAGCAAACATTCTCTGCTGCAATATATTGTATCTGTGACTTATACTAAATTCTTATATATGGGCATGACTATAGCCTTAATATCACTAAATGAAATCCAGCAAACAGTCAGTATTCGTATAACCATTATACCATATGATATCACAATTATATACGTTACTTACTTTCAAATGTATTACTATTAAATGCAGTAATGTCATTAGACTATGGGCTACCAAACGTCCTTCACGAAATGAGAATTGTAGAATGTAAATTTCTAAAACCAAATTATATAAGCCACATAATGAAGTGCATAAGCTTTCAGCGGATAAGGCCTTACCCTGCAATAGCAAAATTCACTATGTGACCCTAATATAATAGGATTCCTATATTGTTATAATCCAGTTATTTCTCATTTTTACGTATTGATATTATCTTTTAATTGAAAGAAAATGACTAGCAATATGTTTTTAAACTAATTCTGGCACCTATCATTACAGTTATATATGTTACATTCTGCTAAATACAATATTTAATGCAATGAAATCACTATATCACCCATTATGTAAGCCATCCAAATAGATGCAATTATAGCTTGTCAGCTATTGACTACAATAACTATATTTATAACTATTATTTGAGGGAAAAACTGACATTTAATTCCTAAAATTACCTTTTTTATTTACAATATTGGTTGCAACCGAGAAATAAATCATTAAAGCAGCCTTTATTCCTAGCAATAGCAAAAGAAAAAAACAACAAACTTTTTGATCGTAACGATTTCTGTCCCACATATGACAAACATCATGCCTATTCATATGGCTAAAAGTGCTCTATATCCAATCATTATCCAGTTCGTTGAATAAACGATACAGTTGATGTGAGTTACATATACAACAAAAATAGGTAACCCATATTGGCCAAGCGTTCTTTTTGTGGGACATAGACACATAGTACAGACCAAGATCAGACGCCACAGACTGCAATGTCTGATCAGAATCTCTACTGTTTGCTTACATGATGTTCTATTAAAATTTGAATAAGAATGAAAAACAATACCCAACAACCATGAAGACGACAATGGACTGGTCCGTTCGATAAAAGTGGGAAGTTTCATTCGACTTAAAAGGGTTAAGGATATGATGACATTTATCATACGCTTTGTCTGGTTCTGCAATGTTATAGGGCATTGAAACTGGACAGTTTTTTTCCAAGGTTCTTTATGATCATACATTTTAGAGGTCAAGGCTTATCACTTAGAAAACCTCTCTTGCATTGCAAAGATTATATTGTAGCTGTTGTAAAATGAGTGGACTCAAATAAATTAATGGAAATTTTGTTTTGCATTATTTCTATCAATTAGACTAAGTATACACGTGAAATTTGTTCATATAAAAACATTAAGACATTCGGCATTTCAAATGAGGACATAATCATTGATGCAAGAATGGCATCCCATTAATCCTATGTATGTTCCAAATCAAACTAAATTGATGATAGATAGTAACGTAAATAAAAATCAAATTAGTAAGCACATTTGATTTTTGTTCAGCACCTGTAACTAGCTTCACTGAATCAGCATGGCATTTAAACGGTGTGAGGTAAGTACCAAAATCGCATTTGGTGGTTCAAAACTTCAATTGAGCATGTACAAATTACATACAAAAAGTTCAGCAATTTTTTTTTTTTTTATCTTTGGTAACGGAATTCATACTTGAGCTCCTGTCAAAGAACATATTGAAGATCAGATATTCAAAATCTTGTATACTATATCACATAACATATATAACAATATAGGCACTGCTTTATCAACCTCAGAGATTTATACTTACCTTTAAAAGTAATAGAAGTATGTTTTTTTCGGAGGGAAGCATTGCAAATATGACATGCACAATATACTTTTATGCATCCTTACTAGGCATTACATTTAAGTCTTTCATTGATGACAAAGACTTTACTGCACAAAGTGTTTGTAAGAACAATGGACTATTTGTATGTCTCTATAAATTACTATCCTCAACATGTTTTGTGCTTTTATATCATTTCCTGCTTATGTGTAATGCGTTTGTTTCGATCTGAAGAAGCAAGATATTTTTTAAAAAAAAAACTGTTGATTTTGATTTAATATCACTTATTCATTCTTATGTTTATATACATATTGCGCTTTATCATCCAAGACTCCTGTAATAATTCGGCCATGCCACATTCAGGATTCACGTTTTATTTCCCATCTGATATCTTAAAGTATGTTTTACATTACCTACTTGAGTGTCACAATGTCCTATTCAGCCTGACATACCTCTTGACTGATAATGTCGTATGTGTTTAACATAGTTTCTTAAGCAGCAATTAACCTGTGTTTCTTGGATATGATCATATCACATGAGATCGTTGTCATCTATTATAACTGATTTTACCCATTTTCAGGGAAATGATTCTTCTATATAAAACCTCTCCTTATAAAGTGATATTAGTTTAGCAAATGGTCATAGTTACTAACAGTTTCATCAAATAAACTATAAAAGGTATGCTGAAAATAAAGTAAAATCAATTTAAAAGCTAAAACAAGTAATTTGTCATCATCTGCATATGCATATAAATGTCAATACAATTTGATTTGTAGACATTCTATTTAAAAAATAACTGATTACAGACACGTATAATGCATAACATCTATTATAATATATAAAAAAAGTTATCCTACTTATTCTTAGGTAATGTATTCTGTCTGGAATGTACACAAAGAAAAATTATGCAGTACCATATCTCTAAACATTTAGTAATTTGCATTTTTCTATGGGACATTAACCTAGGTATTATACAAGGAGCTAACCTTTTTTTATGTTACTGACTTTGTTTAATGTGTACAATAGTAAACTGTGTACATAAAGATATTTTCAAATGACTGATTAGTCTTCAATAAAACTCAGTTGTGTTTTTTCTTCTGTGATAAATATTACAAAATGCTACATCCTTAATATTTTTGCTTTTCAGGGCCCAATTGTATACTATCTTCGATAACATTTTGGACAAACATAGGTCCTTATGATATTTAATATGGTTATATATGTTACTTAAATAAATTTGACAGAAATGGAATGTATTCTCCTTTTACTTCTACTAAAGAGTTATCTATTGCAATGTTTATGTGTTTTAGAATCTTTAACTTTGGACACATCAAAATTGTATTTTGTGGAGATTGAAGCTTCAAACAATTGCTTTATTGCAAATGTAAATGTTTATAGATATAGTTACTAAATAAAGTCTGATATTTATTTTAGAACAAACTGCTGTTTTGTTATAAATTTTAAACAAAACAGGTTTGAAATTAAATAAAATACCATATGACATATAATATAAGGTATTTAACAATATTTATAGAAAGTCTTAAAGTTTGTAGTGTACGTTACATATTGTCATAGAAGGTTCAAAATATGAAACTTCATATCAGAAATGCAGGTAGGTAAAGGTTTTTACTATCATGTATCGATATAATGCTCAATTATGGTTTAAAAAGTCAGCAGATGGTATTACTTGCTAACTTGCAAGTGAAATGGTTCTAACCATATTCACCATTTTATTTGGGGTAATCATATTCAACAGCTTATAACTCTTAAAGTAATTGTGATAGAAACAAGATGTATGCAGTTTTGAAATAGTCAGGTAATTATCTTTTCCAACCATGGTATGTAAAACCTATATACCCATTATAGAGCTTATCCAATTAAACTTTGACAAAAAATTAATTGATTTTATAAGCTGTAATTGAAGATATAACGTATATTACATTTATAACCTAAAAGTTGTGCTTCTGGGTGCAAACAATTTATTTTCATAATTGTTTAGATCCTTATGGAGGGTTTGGCAGTAAAGAACGACTGTATGCACCATCTGGATACCACCTGGATACCATTTCTTATTTAAATGTTGCAATTTTGTCTTTTATAGGAAAACTGGGGTAGTTGTACAAAATGGCTCCTCCTGAAAAACTGCTACCACAATTTGACTGTACGACGTGCCTAGAAATGTTGTGGAAGGGTAGTTCTAACTATTTCTTAAGTCAAACCTTTTCTGGCTGGACAATTGTGCCAAGTCAATTTTCAAAAATTTAGCTCCTTGACTATTAACCCATAGTAGCCTAGCGTCCTTTTTGTGGGCCATAAGCAAACAGTGCAACCCAAATCAGACGCCGCAGAATGCGGCGTCTGATCAGGGTCTCCACTGTTTGCTCACAGAAAATTCTATCAAAATTGGGATAAAAATAGCATCCAACAACCCTTAAAACATAAATAGACTGGCCCAATTGATAATGGTAGGCAAGTCTATTCGCCTTAAATGGGTTCAAGATTTAAAATGCAGAATTGAATGGCAAGCATGAGTTTGCGTGAGAATGGGATAGAAAAATCCCGTCCGTCAGGATCACCATTTATCATCACTCGGCGTTGACACACAGTACGTGTTCTTTCTATCCAACGCTCACTCATGATAGATTCTTACAGTTTGGGGCTTCATCTGTATGGGCTCTAAAGAATCTGTGGAGGCTCATATGAGCCGCCGTTGCTCGACAATGAAATACCAAAATCTCGTGTGTTGGCTCCCCAAGGGGGTACTCTCATTTTTTCTGCATACATAGGCTCGGGCCCAGCATCTACTCTTCACTCCCCAAAAATATCAGGAATTTCAAGCACCCCAAAAAATTATTTGAAATTTTAGCAACCCCCCCCCCCCCCCCAAAAAAAAAATTATCCCCATTCTGTACCATGACCTTAAGAATCGACCCTAAAATGCATAGAAATTACCCCTAAATATAGTCCAATTTTGTGATGACCCGAAAAAACATCCGCAAAATCTTCATACCCCAAAAAATATTTATTTTTCTGAAAACCCCCAAAAATATTGAAATTTTCAAAATTTTGAACCCCAAACAATGAACCGAGCCTACGTATGTATGAAAATATCAGAGTACCCCCCCCCCCCCCCCCTCCCCCGGGGCTGGCTCATTACATTGTCCATCTTATAGCAGGAACGATCAGGAAACTATGGCAGTCCCGCTTTGCCTACTTTGGAAATTTTGAATGTTTTGGTTTAAAAATCAACTTTTTTGAAAAATTATTTCAGAAATACTAACAAAGTGTCAAACAGTTTGGATCCAGATCAGGTCCGACCTTTTGTAACTGTTGGCAACGATGCTTTGCGTAACGAATTTTAGGCAATATTTTTTGCGTTGTGACGTCATATCACTACGTCATTAACTGTAAGATATTATGCGAACATCAAATGCAATAAATTTAGATCTAGATCATCTCCTCAGTCTATCGGATCCAACGTGTCTGGATATTTGGTTTTATAATGTAAGGGAAGCAACTTGCATCAAATCCTAAGAACTTCTGCCTAGAAGTTGTAACTACTGTAAATTTGATTTTATACTGAGAAGGAAAAAGAAAATATATACACATTAATGTAACCATCTGTTAAACTTTCGTGTGATATCATGTGATGGTTTTGGCTGGATGTACATTTTTATTCCCGAAGGTGATATTTTATTCCCTATGTAAAACATTGAATAAATTTGATTGGAAAGCAAAGCTAAGAAATTACACTCAAGTCCCAGGACTCACTGGATATGTAGTAGTTGTAAAAACTTGCGAGACCAGCACTAGGATGGATATAGGCATATTGAGAATTGGGATCAAAATCTTAATGTTGGTTTGAGCAGCTTCTCTTTAACCATGGATGCTTTCTGTAAATGCTCTGAAAACACTTCATATCACCAGACTAACGAAACCATGCGCTTCGAGTAGCCTGGGTAATAGCTGAATTTCAAGTTTGGCGATTGAGTAAAATTTGCCAGCTGGCAGTATAAATAGAAAGAACCTTCTGTCTTTGCCATGTGAAGGTTCAGCTACTACATGGAGAACTGTACGTGTAGAATGAGAAAAGACTTTAAATTCCCGCAGCTTTGCTGCTTTTTCTTGTTTTTTTTGTTGTTTTTTTTTGTTTTTTTTGTTTTTTTTTGATTGGATAATTTACATATCGGGGTCCCCAGCAGGCACACAACCTTAAAACACCGTTGATGTGACGTCATGACGTCACGGCGACGTCGATACGATGTTGTTTTGACGTCATCTGCATGCTGAGCGGTATCTTGAGTTCGCAGTTCATCACATTTTCAGGGTTCATACAGACTGGACAAAACAAAATTCCCTGACATTTCCCTGACTTTTCCCTGTCACCAATTCAAATTTCCCTGACAATACCGTACTGGCTAGAAACTCTTGGTTTTATTCAAACCTTTGTGTATAGCTAGTTAATAGCTCTGTTTTCAATTTAGAGCAATTATTTTGAATATTGCAAAGTTTTTATTCAAGCTTTTCAGCATTATTTTAGTAAATAGCTATGTTTTCAACATAGAAATTTACAGATTGTCAAATAACTGTATGTTAAAACTGTTGTCTTCTGTCAAAAATTTGATATGTTGACCTCTAAACCTCCCCTAAAGCCACCAAGCCACACATAATGCAACCAGTATATATATAGGAGAGCAAATTGATGAATATTGCTTTGTAAAAGCCACAACAGATTATGTTTTTGATAAAATTCCACTAAATCCTAAATACAGTAAATTATTGACAATAGATGGTGCATGATAGATGACACACTTAGGTGAGCTAACAAGAAGCTTAATGAGCCTACACTGCTCACCTGAGCTATTGACTTCATGGTTTTAGAGAAGATTTTTTATTAATTTTTATGTGTCTACGGGAGCAAATGACCCCCTGGGTCTGAGGGTCACTGGGTGTGATAGTGGCCAATTTGAACCCCAGGGGCATATTTGGATTTACATAGTGAATCACTATGCACTGCTACATACTAGTAAATATAGTGTGTGCTTCATGGATTCATTCAGAATTAAAAAAAGTTTTTCCACATTATAAGTCTGTGGAAGCTAACAATCCTCAGGGCGTGGCCAATTTGGACCCCAGGGGCATGGCTGGGATGATTTAAGTAGGGATCACTAGACATTACTATATACCAAATATATAAGCTGTGCCCCTCATGATTATAGATTAGAAGATGTTTAAATAAAGGCTTTCTCATTATATGTCTCAGCGAGCTATTGATCCCCAGGGGCGTGGCCATTTTGCACCCAAGGGGCTTAGTTGGAGGAATTTATGTAGGGGATCAGTACTGTAGATATTGCTACATACTAACTATATAAGCTGTGGGCAAAATAGTTTCAGAGAAAATGTCTTTTTGTTTTCCCTTTACAAGCCTATGTGAGTCATTTGTCCACAGTGCATGCATGTGGCCATGGTCTTGATATTGGGGAGCATTAAACATTGCTAACTAAATATATATGGTCTCAGAGAAGAATTTTTTAAGTTTTTCCCAAAATAAGTCTATGGGAGCTATTGATCCCTGTGGTGTGGCCAGTTTTGACCCAAGGGCTTGATTGGCAGGATTTATGTAGGGGATCACTAGACATTGCTACATACTAGCTTTAAAAGATGTGGGCATCATCGTTTCAGGAGATTTTTTTGTTTTTTTTTCTCCATTATAAGTCTGTGGGAATTTTATGTTGCCATCATCCATGCCCCCTATGGTAACCATAGTTCCTGTCTAATCAGCCCAAAAACCTTATACAGCCTTTCCCCTAACTGATGACACTACATGAAATTTGATCACATTTGTCCAACTGACATTAGAGATATACTTCTTTGGAAATGTAAACAGACAACAATGACAGATGAAGTGACAGATAGATGAAGGACACCAGGCAGTTTCCATACTAATCGCACCTTCCGCTCAAGTGAGCTAAAAAGGCAGCTGAAGAGGCAAAAGGTGCCAAATCCTTCCATCTTCTTATGCATAAAGCAATTTAGAAGCTTCCAAAATGATTAAGCTTGTATCCAAAATGTTAAGAAAACTGCACTAGCCATTTTCTGTTTCTCATCATTTGATACAAGCTGGAAATTGTAAAATTCCCTGACATTTCCCTGACATTTGAGCAAACATTCATTTTTCCCTGACACAACATAAAATTCCCTGACAATTCCCTGACCTTGAAAAAAATTAAATTTCCCTGACATTTCCCTGACCCGTATGAATTCTGATTTTACATAAAACTTTGAATGTACTTTTGTCACGGCCTGCTTATGTGCATGTGCTTTGGAAATAATTATCAGATTTATTTTTGTCACTTTGCAGCACCACTACTATTGTCACAGGGTCAAGGTATAAATACACTGCTACTGACTTGTAGTAGAAGGCGGCTTTTACAACGGCGTGGTAAAGTGTTTGCCTGTAGATCCAGCAACCTGGATTCGATTTCCGGCTGGGGCAGGTGGGAATTTTGACTTTTCACCCCACCCCAGGGTCAAGGGGGGAGGGGGTCTGCAGGTACAAATATTTGCTACCATGTTGCTGCATGCGTCATTCCCTTTAATTTGATTTGCAACTTGACCATATTCAGAAAAAGTTGAATTTTGACACCGCCCCGAAGGGTTGGGGTGAGGGGGGCAAAGTAGTTGCAAGCAAACTAGTTGCTACCATGTTGCTGCATTCGTGATTCAATTTAATTTGATATGCAACATGACCATGTTCTGAAAATGTTGGATTTTGACCCCTCCCCCAGGGTCGGGGCAGGGAGGTCTGTGGGTAAATTATTTCTACCATGTTTCCTTTAATTTGATTTGCAACTTGACCATATTCTGAAAAAGTTGCATTTTGATCTTTTGACTTCACCCCAGGTCAGCGGGGGGTGTCTACAGGGAATATATTTGCTACCATGTTCCATGTTGCTGTATGCATCATTCCCTTTAATTTGATATGCAACATGACCATATTCTGAAAAAGTTAAATTTTGACCTTTTGACCCTACCCCCTAAGTCCACCCAGGGGGTCGGACCCAGGCATTCGATCTAAAATCAAGTTTGATATGTTTCATATTTATTGTACCTCAGTCTGCATGCGAATTTTCAGTAAAAATATTGACAACTGACTAAGTTATTGCGAAATTTAAATATTTAACCGTTGACCCCACCTAAGAGGTCAAAGGGATGAGGTAAAATTTTAATCACCGTCGTGCTTATCTACAGACACTGGGTAATCATGGCCTATAGTGAGAATCCGTCAGATATAATAGTTTGGGAGAAATTTGAAGTTAATTGTATAAAAAAAGCCAATATAGCTTTTGCCTTAGCCTTACCAAAGTCAAAAAAGGGCCATAACTCATTCAAAGGTTTGCAAATGATCTCCAAATTCGCCCTCGACCTGTATTTTATGATGCTTTACCCTTTTGAATGAAATTGATGCATCCCTTCAAAATTTATTGATCTGAAACCAAAAGTGTGAGGCCCGTACGACCATGCTTAGCAGGCGACACAAAAATGTACAGTAAATTGACTATGGGGTAAAGGTCACACTACAAAATAGCTGCCATGCCCATATTAGGTAACAACTTTTCAAAAAATCTTCTACTCCAGAACCAATGATCAACGAACTTAGTCTTTGGCATGCAGCAGCTTTACAATGTATGTTTGACAAGTAATCCTAGGGTGACATGATCTACTGTACAACAAGGTCAAATGTGTTTCTGAATGGTTTTAGGGTAACTGTCTAAACCAAAGTCATATGAACCACTAAGTTTCAGCAAATTCAGCCTAAACTAATGAAACTGTAGGAAAAGTTACCTGGAAGCAGATGTATGTTTGCATAATCTTTCTTTAGGTGGGAGTAAAAATTACAGGCAACAATATTCACTGTTCCATTTTTATTTTCATACTGTATAAATATTCTTTAACAACATAATGCATAATCAATTAGCATAATATATCAACACTTGAGTTAAAATGAAGCATAATATATCAACACTTGAGTTAAAATGCAAGCTTGATTCAATTCTTTGCCAAACAATGCCATCTACTGCTAACCTTTGCAAACAGTTTGGACGCCGACATTTTGTCGGGCCTGATCTGGATCCAAACTGTTTGACACTCTGATGGTATTCCTGAAAGAATTTTTCGAAAAAGATGATTTTGAAAAAAATCAGCAGATGACAAAAAAACATGCAAAATTACCAAAAGCGCAAAAAGTTAAGCTTCTAGCTGGCTTCTGTAGCTGAGCAGATAGTTTGAGTCTTCACTGGTCACAACACCAGGAGACAGATTTTCTTGCACATCATTATCAGATTCATAGAGGATCTTATACTCATGATCATTTCATATGAAATTAATTAAACAAGCCTTTGGCCAATTTAATATGAAATGATCACAAATGTAAGATTCTGTTTATCATATGACCTTTTAAATGTGATTTTATCACCTTCAAGGTTTGTTTATATCAGTGTAAACTTGCATTGTTGTCACAGACATCATCATGACGTTTCTCGTTCCCGCCAAAAGTGTTATGTAACATGTGATCATAACATTATGACGTGACGTTATCCACTGAATAACAGTAACGTCATATGATAAATATTTTTATTAATTCTTTACATGCTTGGTAATTTTTCATGCTGTTGCTATTGTCTGCTGACCTTTTTCAAAATCAACTTTTTAAAATAAATCTGCCAGGAACCTTATCAGAGTGTCAAATGCTTTGAATCCAGATAAGGATCAGGTTATCAACAGATGACAAATATCACTGCTAGTTAAGAAAGAGTTATATAAAGGATCTAACATGAGTGCTCATGTTTTAATCAATTTATTAAACGAGTTGGGGAAACAAGATAAAATGTGAGGCTTGTCGAGCATTTTATCTCTTTTTCGCAATGAGTTTAATAATGTCAATAATACAGGAGCATGAATGTTAGATTCTGTTAATCACATAACATTAAAATTACTTAATAAATCGAATTTTTGGCGTGAAAACATCAAGATTTTGCCATCTTTTACGCAACATAAAAATGGACATCATTACGTGACGTTACTAAATCTGTAAACCACTAGTGGTTTATCCGTTTTATTGCATGGCGTTACATCTCTCAGACGCGACGTCATGTGGTAAATCATGTTATCGTTGTCATATGCCTGCCCAGTAGGTTGACAACAGAAACCAGTCCAGTTTTTGTGCCATTTCTGAAATTTTGAGAATTGATCATATGGGCATTATTTTTTTCAAATGCAAAAATATTATTTTACCATACAGTTAAACATCAAGCACCTTGACCAAACAAAACAAACTACATAGACTGATAAACTCCTATAATTCCACCATATTTACCCTATGCCAGGGTGTGGAATTACCAAATGTTGATACCTATCCAGGAAAAAGTAAATTACCATAAGGTACATGTCCAAAGAAAGAATTTTACTTGTCCAAAAGTTAATGCATAAAGAACTTAGGTAGACTCAGGCCCCCAGATAAGAGTGCGTAACTGAAAATTATTTTTCTTATTTTATTTCTCAACAAAAACATATGTTGTGGGTACTCAAAAGAACTGTCTTGGTGAGACGGTTCTTTTGAGCACCAAAACACATGTTTAAACTGTCAATGGATAAGAAAATAATCACCCTTTTACGCTACATTAATTTGCTTAACTGGTCCTATGTAGACCCACACTGTGCTTAAACAATATATAGAAGATCTTACATGAGTGCTCATGTTTTAATGAATTTATTAAACGTTTTGGGGAAAAGAGATAAAATGCAAGGCTTGTAGAGCATTTTATCTCTTTTTCGCAACGAGTTTAATAAATTCAATAATACAAGAGCATGAATGTTAGATTCTATTTATCATATGACAAATACTTTGAAATATCATTTATGGCGTAAAAAACTTTATAATTTTGTCATTATGTATGCAACGTTGTTATGGACATCATAACGTTTCCCGTAAATCTATAAACCACTAGTGGTTTATCGATTTTATTGCATGACACTATTTCACTCCCAGACGCAACATCATATGATAAACAAGTATAAAATCTTATTTAAAAACGTTATGAAACCAGATTTAAACTCTTTTGAAAACAGGGTAGATCCAAATCAGCTGGCAGCTGATCAAGATCCTTATTGTTTACCACACAACAGGTGAGTCAACGATCATTATCAAATATGAAATACAGAAATCTATAAACTCTCCGTAAATTTGTCCCAGGACAAGTAAATAGGTATTAATGGGACCAGATCAGACTAGTTGGGCATGGTTTTTCCACACCCCTGACCCTAAGTATTTGGACAGATGTGTATGATCGGATCAGATTAATAATCTCTGAAAAACGAAATAGGTTTAATATGGTTTTGAGAAAATCTGGTAAAATAAGAATCAACGAAACTGTTCTCCAGATAAAAGTGAGTATTGGGAAACATTTTTCTTCATTTCTCACCCAAAACATATGTTGCGGGTGCTCAAAAGAACTGTCTCAATGAGACAGTTCTTTTGAGCACCCAAAACATATCTTAAAATTGATGGGTAAGAAAATATTTACAATTTTACCAGAAGACAGGTTTTCTTGCAACCAGGCCTATATGATGTAAATGCAACATTACATAGGTCAAACAGCAGCTGCAATCCTATCAAACATCACTGAGGGTGTCACTATATGTATAATATCTCGTATGACTATTCATTCATAAGAAAATGAATTCATAATATTTTCCCTGAAAATCATACTTAATATATTGTCATATGGCAAATGTGCAATGACACATTATTCTTTGCATGCCGGGTAATTTTTCCTGCTTTTGTTTTCAAAATATTCAAAATTGATTTTTCAAAATAAAAAAAAGCTGAGAAACACTTTGAATAGTCAAACAGTTTGTATACAGATCTGGTCCCAAGGTTATAAAACTTTTTTCATACTCAACTCAGCTGAGAACGAAATTTATCCTGCTCATAAATGTTAAAATGCCAACAATTGTTAGAATTTTTAAATACAAAATCTGAGAGACTTAAAGCAAGAAACGTCTTTATTTGTCAGTATTTTAGTTTTCATGAGCAGTTGAAATTTCATACAAGTTGAGTTGAGCATGAAACTTTGCTATAACCTCAGGGCCAGGACAGACATTTTGTAGGTCCTGATCTGGGTCCAAACTATTTGCAAAGGTTATCAGCAGACAAAAATATCACCGCTAGCAAGGAAAGAGAATAAAATTAAATCCAGAAAGGACAAATGTCAAGCCTTATTTTTCCCAAAATTAAAGGAAGACAATGGCATAGCCAGAATGCTGAAAAAGTTATGCACATCAAAGGGAGACTACTGTCTCAAGCAATGATTCTCTACAATTACATTCCTTTTCAAAATGGGAACTTCTCTAAACGGAAAGAATTTGCTCCCAGAGGGAAAATTCGTTCCTTTAAGAGCAGTTCCTTAAGGTATAGAAAATCACTTTTACCACATAAGGTGAGCTCTCTTGAGTGTTTCTATTTTTATTACGCATGTGCGTATACTGCGTAATGGGAGCTATGCCAATGGAAGATAATCATGTATCACTTTTTTTCTCCCTGCAAATGTCAGAAAGGCATGTGCAAATAAATTAGTTTCAGATCAGGGACTATTTGTCTGGTCTCTTCAGTAAGGCTGATATTGTTATCAAGGATGGTTTTGTCCAGATAATCAACTGGAAGATTCCACTTTAGATAGTCAGCACTTGATTAAGAGTTAAATGTTATATTCCTGAAGTCACTACTCTAGGAGTACCAATGAAATCATCATTAAAAGAAAGTTCCTGGGTCTACCCATACAACTTCCTTGCTTTTCATCCAAGTTAAAGGAAGATTCAACATTTAATTATATTCCTGAAGTCACTAATCTAGGAGTACCAATGAAATCATCATTAAAAGAAAGTTCCTGAGTCCACTCGTACAACTTCCTGGCTTCCCGTTCCCAGGCTTCAGCATCCTCGCCGTCCTCTCCCGTTATGCCATATTTATCGAAATAATCTTCGGGTTCCTCTGAAACAGTCGTCTGACCAGTAGCAGACTCAAATGTGTCCTCCTGTAAGTACAGTAATACATAGGTGAAAATAAGGAAACTTTTCGAGCATAAAATTGTAAATATTTTCTTACCCAACAATTTAAACATGTGTTTTGGGTTCTCAAAAGAACCGTCTCATTGAGACGGTTCTTTTGAGTACTCACAACATATGTTTTGGTTGAGAAATAAGAAAAATAATTTTCAATTACTCACTAGTAAGTTAACTCCAAGCCTTTTGATAATTGCTATATTACAGTCAAACATATGTAAAGGAATACTTGTATTAGACTGTAAAATAAAAATGCTAATTAAAAATATTTTCTTGAATTGGGTATTTTTCTGGTAATTGTTCTAGCAAGAGTAAAAAAATCAACAACCGACTAACCATTCTCTTTTAGAAAGGGAAACAAAAGTTCAACTAATGCTGGCCATATCTATATCACTCTGTCTCAATATGCAACCTAGTTCACATGACTTTAATGCTTTGCACTGATAAATGAATGCAGCAAGAATTGGCAACAACACTAAAAATAGAAACAGTGAGACTCTTAGCCATCTGGATAATTTTTCATGCTTTTTTTGTTGTTTGCTATTTTTTTTTCAAACTCAACTTTTTTGCAAAAAATTCTTTGAGGAATAACATTAGATTGTCAAACAGTTTGGATGCTGACCAGGTCCAACATTTTGTCAGGGTCCAAACTGTTTGCAAAAGTTAACAGGAAGTGACACTAGTAGGTAAAGAGTTAAACGTGACTGCAGAGAATATATTTGACGTCATATTTTAAAATATGCAAAGAGCAGATCAATTTCACACCTTTTAACAGTATTGTGACAGTCTTCAGTTTACTGTTAACTCTTTGCCTCCTAGTCGAAACTTCTGTCATCTGCTAATATTTTTTGCAAACAGTTTGGAGCCAGATCAGGCCTGACATAATGTCTGGCCTGATCTGATGGTGCATGAAATTTAGAAATAATTTAAAAAAAAAAATGATTTTGAAAAATATCAGCAGACAACAACAAAAAATGTGAAAAATTTCCTAGCTTTTTTTCTTTATCAGCAAGCACAATGAGCTGTGAAATTTGACAATAACAACATTTCAAAGATCATAAAGGATCGACCTTTACAATAATGTGCATCTTGGCTCCAGATAAGTTGATGTGATCTGCTGCAGTTTTCTGCTAGACAAGTCACATGGAATATCAATCAAGCCTTATTCTAATGTATTTGCTTTTGTCATGCAACGTTTGATTGGATAAAGTCTGTATCCTGTGATATACCGTTGGAAATAGTTTGACATCATTAATTATGCCACATCTCAATGGATGACATGCAGCTTGCAATGCTCCAATTCGATAAAAAAAAAAAAAATAGTATAACATTAAACAAGCACAAAAGTGCATTAGGATGGGGATAACCATATTCAAAATTTTTGTTTGGGGAGGTATATCTGCAGATATACCGTCAGAAATCACTCAAGCATCGCCATTAAATAAATTTTCCAACCATATACCTGATTATATAATACCAAATGAACATTTTGAATACAGTTTTTCTCTAATTTGCAGCACCTGCTTTGTCTAAAAAAAAAAAGAAAACAAATAGATGTGCTTCAAAATGGTGGTAATTGAAGATCTAAGGTTCAATACTCTAGCAATAGAATGGGGACATTATCTCTCATTATTGCCTATGAAGCATGATACTAAAATGCTACTACCAGCTTAGCAAAAGCATAGTTCATGAAATCAAATTTCCTGATATAGCTGTCATGTAAATATAATAATTTGCTATATAGTGACATGTATTTCAATACTGATTGGCAGTTTGAGATGTTTAAAAGAGGAAAGCCAATGGACATGATACTTGTTTAGTGTATATTTCAAAATAGGTTTCCTAAATTTCAGTAACATATGTTGTTGGTACACATTGGAATTGCCTCATTGAGGCAATTTCAATGTGCACCTACAGCAAATGTTAATTCAATAAATGAGTGTTTTTCACCATAAACTTTTTTTCACAACATTCTCAACTACGTTTTAATGTTTCAGTGTAATAAGCATGTAGAAATGAACAAGTTTTTGTGTAGTTTGGCGTGCACCTGGATGACAATAATAGGTAGCCAATTTATATTATTGACAGCTCATCTTTAGATGTTTCATTGGAATGAAATGCTAAATTGGTGGTTCCGTGGTTGTAAACTGCATATGAAACATGATATAATCGGGAACGTTTTCAGAAAAATGATTCTATTGAATAGTCTATACTGAATAGAGAAGATTACATGAGTGCTCATGTTTTATTGAATTCATTAAACAAGTTAAAGAAAAGCGATAAAATGTGAGGTTTGCCAGGCATTTTATCGCTGTTTTCAACAAGTTTAATAACCGCCTTTACATAACATTACTAAATATGTAAACCACTAGTGGTTTATCGATTTTAATATATGGCGTTATATCACTCCCACATGTGGCGTCATGTGACAAATAAAAATGAATCATTCCCTATTCTAAAGAAGCTTAACTTATCTGGAGCTATCATGCATTTTCCACATGACAAAAGAATTCCTACCACAACCTTGAAGGTGAAATGAACTTGCTTCTTTTCCTCCTGGAGCTATGAAAAATAAGTTTGTTTCACAAAACCTGTAGTATCATATTTTGGAAAGCCAGCTGCCTGGAAGGGACCCAAAGATGGGGATGATATGCCCCTGCACCTGCATGTTAATAAAAATCTGAGTTTGATATGTTCATCAGTTTGAATGTCTGTTTGTTCATCAGTGTATCATTTTCATTCTGGTTTAATGTTTTAATCAGACTGCATATGAGTTGCTATCAGGAAGAAAGGGTTGCTGTTCATTCTAAGGTGGTGGTTCTGTTGTTGTTGTTGATTCATTGTTTATTGTTGCTCCCATTGTTTGTGGGGGATCTGTGTTTGGTCCTTGTTTTGTTATTCAGTACTTTATGTCCTTCTAGTTTTGTAATCATTTTGATGGGGAAGAGAGTGGTGGTTGCTTTACTTTGATTGTCTTCCTGATGTATTGTGATTTTTAGTGTTCTGTGGCTCTTCCTCACAGTGCCATGGGACCGGCCGCAAAGCGCAGTCGGTAACGTGTCTGGCTACAGATGCGTGTCTGACTGCAGATCCAGGGGTCGCGAGTTCGATCCCGGCCCGGTACCATACTTTCGTGGAGATTGATCATGAAATAATTTCTACGGTCATTCTCCTCCCTTCCGCTGATTTATTCAAGAAGGGTTGTTGTCAGTTACAAGCGAAAGTATGTGCACAAATTACTGGTTAACCGCTTGCTCAAGCCTGCCCAGGAAAAAGTGTGGTTAAGTGAACTGACCGTCCCACAATGACCATAGCTGTTGACATGGGACGTAAAGCAACAAAAACAAACAAAACAAAACAAAACAGTGCCATGGGTTGGTCTGCAGTGTGTGATTGTGGTATTTCCTAATCATACTCTCTTGCTTTTTTGGAATCGCAGATGTCTGAATAGTTATTTATGGCCCTTGATTTTTGTTATTAAATTGTACAGTGTATATCAATATCTAGATAGAGCCTTTTGATGGATTTTGATAAAAAATTTCAAGTGTTGATAAGTCTAGTTGTGAGAATTAAATGTGGTTGTCTTGTTTTTGTTTATATTTTCAACAGAGCTACAGGCCTTCAAGTATGAGGGGAAATCCTCAATACATGAATTCTAGTGAAATTTTTAATTTGGACAAATAGAGCGGAAAACTAGATCTGGTTTGGAAAATTGAATATGCTTGGTATTTGTTGTTTTTATGTTGATGCATCCAAATTATAATCAAATAATAAAAACATTATCCTGAACACCATTGGAAGGACTGGAAATCAGTTCATATAATATAATCAATCCATATAAAGACTACTGTCCTGCCAGCAAAGAGTGACAGTGACATCATGTTTTATTTACAAAGGTATCAGGGACTTATAATCGATAGATCACTTGTGTATTAATCCTATCCTCAGGATAGGATTAATACACAAGTGATTTATCGATTCACGTTAGCTCAAGTGAATTATACACATTAGTGCTTTACTTAGCAAAGAATTACCTCACTGTCACTCTTGGTTGGCACGACAGTAAGTGTCATTTATTAGATCATGTAACCTTACTATAAAGTTTGAATTGATATATCAATCTGTCAGGCACAAATAAGAGTAAAAATAGTGAGAGAAAATCTTACCCTATCTAGACCATACATTTTACGCATCTTCATAGCTCTTAGTCTGGCCTGCCTTGATCGCCTACTAGATATTTGACTCTGCATGCCAGATAATTTAGACTTAGGAGTTGGCATGGGAACATCAGGACTTCTGTAATAAAATGGAATGCATCTTGTATGATTAGCCCATGTGATAATGTACAAACAAGCCAGTTCTTGGGATAATTAGAGATTATCTCATGGCGTTTTGGTTATCGCCAAAAGTATCAACCCGAGACCCCATTATCAGCCCGAGAGCTTTAACTCTGAAAATGGTCGAGGGTTGATACTGAGGGCGATAACCAAAACCCCATGTTGTAATCTGTTTATCACATATTGCATTTCACTATTTCAACGCGTTTGGCATTAAAAAATGTAAGTAAAACAGAGGAATGGCGTAATTTTTGTGTTACGTCACGCCACTTGTTTACATCTGACGTCATCAAATGATCAACTTTACGTGGCAGGCATGATAACCTCTCTACCTTCAAAATACATGACTTCCGGTTATCATCATGGCAGGCTGATAACCAGTTGGTGGGAAAGCGCTTATCACATATGCAGACTTTGGGTTATCACTGCAAAATGTGTCTTAAATATGTGACATGCTTTCTGGTTTTAACCATAAATGAGAAAGGTTACATAGTATCTGTAATTCAAAAGTGGATTTTAACCCCTTTATATACTAATGGATTCTTCTTCTGGTTTGATGCAATAAACTTGAAATGGTCCATTGTTTATATTTAGGATTGACATAGATTGTAATTTCCTAGAAAAATTGCATTTCTTTCTCTGAATATCATTTTTCAGCATTTGTTCGCATTTAGAAGTCAACAATCGTTTTTATTATAAAATAAATGTGTGTTATGCATTTCCTGTCATTTTATACCATTAAAACCATTGACGTTACTGATGGATCATGCGAAATTACTTGACATTCTGACGTCACTTCCTGTAAACGGTGAAATATTACCTCGAGCCATGTGCTTTGCAACGTCACCTCTCGCAAACCATGCAATATGTAGTTATATTGACTCGAGTGGATATGCATCTGGGCCAATTAGAATATGTTTATTTATAGATTATATAATAACATTTTTTTAGCAAACAGTGCATACACTGTTTGCCAAAGTTCGCATTTAGAAGTCACTAGTATACAAAGGGTAAAGGGCTCTGAATCACAGGAACCCAGTCCATCTTTACATAATGTCATCTCAGCTATATTACTAATTGTGGCATACTGTAAAAACTAGATTGGTCCCTGTGGCCAAGACCAAATAGACTGCACATGTTAATGTGATGCGTGCATCAAGGTCACCTTGTACATCACATACTAATACTATTAACCCTTAAAGCGCCAATCGCAACAAAAGTTGTCTGCTTTTCACGTCTGCTGAAATGTTCAAGAAGCCTCTATGGCAAACAGTGTGGACCCAGAACAGACTGCTCCTATGGAAGCAGTCTGTTCTGGTTTCGCACTGTTTGCTTCAATACTTAATGTGTCAGAAATGTTAGGCAATTATTTGCAGCAGATGTGAAAAGCAGATGACATTTTCAGATGCTTTTTTTCTTGGCGCTTTAAGGATTAAAAGTGTTTTTTGGCTACTACATGTCAAAACCAACAAAGTGGCTCGTGTGGCTATAGTATTTTCACTGCCCAGTCTGATCAGTCTTAAATGTCTACCTAATGGTATTGTGGGTCCTTATTTACTCAGATCCCACAGCAAAGACTGGCTAGGGGGATGCTAAGGCTGATCTGAGTCTTCAATGGGTCCACATACCACTTTGCTGGTTTTGTCGTGATACTGCTCATATGAGAAATTATTTGTTTGAGAAAAACTAATATGGCCTGTTGGTATGTAAACAAAACTACCACAAGGGTATGTAGTGTGTGTTTTCTTTTATAGATACCTATTCGTCATTCTGCACGCACATAGGCCAATTCCGTGGAATCAAATTCTGCCGTATGTAGAGGGTCTACTTTTCATAGACTTCGGAAATGTGAGGTTGACGTCACAGAAACCATAACAGCACAATAACTAGTTTGATTGCAGCGAAACAAACGGTTGCAACATTCCACAATAAATGTCATAAAAAAAGAAGATGCTATAGCGATATTTTATGGAAATAATTAAACTTCATTTATCCTGCTGATAAAACTTTTTGGATAATCAGAATAATGGATTTTAATAGAGCTGAACCCACATGCTACAGAACTAATTTTCACTGCGCCATTCCCGGCGAACAAAATGGAGCTTATTGGTACATAGTACTACACATAATGCTCCTTACATACAGTCGAGCCATGATTCGATTCTCAAATTGTGGCGGAGTTTGCAAATTGTTCGTATAGCTGTTTTAACCCATTGTCAAATGAACGAAAAATCCATGTTCAAATCAGGAGATTCATGTGCTGTTTGAACATGGGTCTAAACTTGAAAATACTTAAAATGAGCCCTGAGTTATTTACATGGACTTATATAGAAAGTGTTGCGGACCAGACTGATCATATGGCCAATGCTTTTGTTCGGGAAAACGTTGCGTACAGTCATGATGTTGAGACGACATTATTACGTTCAAAAGTTTACAGTTCGAAAGTTTACGCCATTTCGTTTAGAAAAATCCAGTGTAAGAAAAGGAAATTTTAACATTTTAACAGTGTTTAAAGTGTGAATTTGTTTGGAATACTGCAAAATATGCAAGAATAACAATCACACATGTTTGTTTCATTGCATTAACACTTACTGGGCCCCATGGAAGATGTTTGAGCACTCCGGCTATTGGCCTCCTGTTCAAACAGCTACGTCGGGACCGGGCAAATGTTAATGCATTAAAAAACATGTGTGATCCCTTTATTTGATGGGGACCATGTATATTTATTTCAGTTTCTTATGAAGGTCTCATAGGTCCAGATCAACAAAGTTTTTAGGCATAAACTTGTGTTTATTTTCTTAACCATTAACATTTGTTTTGGAAGCTCAAAAGAACCGTCTCATTGAGAGGGTTCTTTTGAATACCCACAACATATGTTTTGCTTGATAAATAAGAAAATTAATTAATTTTTAATTAAGCACTTTTTTCTAGAGGCTTGTATCTTACCTTAATTGTGAAACAGCTCGTATATGTTGCACTTGTATATCTTGTGTAATAGGTCTAGTAATTAATAAAGGCACTTCCTCTCTTAATCGAGGTGTCATTACACGTGTAAACAGGAAATCCACTATGTCGTAAAATATTGTATGTCTCGGTAAAACTGTAAAAAGATAATAAGAAAAGCCTTCATCACAACAAAGCCGAAGAAATTTATTGGTCAACCTGTGTGATTGTATATGTATCCAGCAAGAAAACAATCTTGGGCCACTATTGGCCCATCAGGGAAATGCCATTTGAATGGCATTTCCCTGATGGGCCAATAGTGGCTCACTTTTATATACTTACTGGGTATGTACAGTATTAAATAGGTCAAGTCATGCAAAACATGCAAAATTGGTCTGAACATTTATCTTCGTCCAGTTGATTTTTTTTGGTCATTTTTACCGCCTTATATTCGAGTCATTCCCAATCCAAAAATGGCCTTTATTTTCCTAATTTCATGTATTTTAGTACTTATTTCGACAATTTTTATGATATATTTTCTCAAATGTTAAGGAAAAGGAAGCTTCTCAAAAGCAATAAAGGATTTGAAGAAGTTGTCAAAAGCTTGTGTGCTGACTCATATATAAAATTTTCTCCATTGAAGAACTGAAATTCATATTTTCAGCTTGTATTTAATAATAAATGATAAATATACTAGGCTTTTTATTTTTATTGTCTGTGAAGCCCATAGAGCTTCTTATAGACATTACAGCTGTAGCCATTAATTGAAAAACTATCGTATCGCAAAAGTTTTTCTGATGATATGAGTAGCTTATTGTATAATGTGAGGTCACTTCAACAAACAATTACCTCGATACAACCCTAAGTGTAGTTTATTAGAAATGAATAGTTAATAAATGTTTTGCACATATGATAAAAAAAATTGTGATATATCTCTTTTAATGTTAATTTTCCTGCACCTTCCATGCTAAGCTCATATAAACAATATTTGAGTATTGTTTGCTTCTAATTTTATAGATTTTATTTGTAAGATTTTTCTTTGTTACCAAAATATGAACTGTTTTCAAATTGTATCGAAAGCCAAATATCGTGATACAAATATCATTCTGTAAAGTAACTGTATCATTAATGCCCTGTTTGAAACAGCAAGATGGTGCATTGTGTTTGTAAAAAGAAATGTTGGATAATGTTTAGCTGAATGTACACTAGGTCCTACAAAATGTTGACTACCCTTTGTAAAAACAAGCTTCTATTGAAGATAGATTAGATTTCCTTTATATGGGTATCTAGTTTAGATAAATCAATTGTGCGACCAGTCAAATTAAATAGAGGATCTTACATGAGTGCTCATGTTTTATTGAATTTATTAAACAAGTTGGGGAAAAGAGATAAAATGCGAGGCTTGCCGAGCATTTTATCTCTTTTTCGCAACGAGTTTAATAAATTCAATAATACAAGAGCACGAATGTAAGATTCTATTTATCACTAGTGGTTTACAGATTTTATTGCATGGCGTTATTTCACTCCCAGACGCGACGTCATATGATAATAACCTTTATTCATTAAATATTTTTTAAAAAATCAGAAATACCTTCAGTGTCAACCTGTGCCCTACACAGGATTTGTTCCAAACTGTTTTAAAAGCTAGTTATCAGCAGATGACTTAAGTCCCCATTTGTGGGTTAAGAGTTAATAGCCACCCTTCAATTTTTCAAGAGTCTGCTCTTATCAATTTTTTGACAATACATCAGATTCTGTGTTTATTTTTCTTACCATCTAATGTTAATTTTCTCCAATAATTTTCTTTTCCTCCTAGTTTAGCCGGAGATTCATCGATATTTGTTAAATACTGAAATAAAGTAGCAGAGTATAGTGTTATTGGTCTAAAATTTTGATCTGATTATAATCTGATCTTAATCTGTTACAGTAAACATTTGATTCAATCAGGTCTGAAGGTTATAAAACTTTTTTCATGCTCAACTCAAATAAGCATGAAATTCATTCTGCTCATATTGTTAATGCTAAAATGCCAACAATTGTTTGCACTTTAATAAAAAGCAACATCTGAGTTTTAAAGCTAGAAATCTCTATACTTCTCAGCCTGTTTAGGAACAGTGTTGTATGATATGACTGAAAATGTGTTGAAGGTGACATGATAACAACAACAGCTTAAATAGTCATTGTCTTGCACAAGTGCGATATTAAAGAATCAACCTGTCTGCTATGGGACATCACGACTAAAAAGTCGGGTTTGTGCTGTTACGCGGTACGCATTACTCAAAACACCTACGTTTAAATGTAACAAGCGTTAAATGCCTATAGATAATCCTTCAATGGACATATCTAGTCATTTTGGGTAGCCAAATCATAACAATGATAGGTATTAGGGTATTCAGCCATAGACTGATCATATTGTATGCACTAAAACATTTTTGAAAACATTCTCCGCATGGCATTTTCATAGAAACTGTTTCAGTGACACGTGATGAAGCGCTTGATAAACAATATTGAATCAGCCAATCGGGCAAATCACATGACTCTGTAACGCATTTGGTAAACAAATATGTCACATGTACCCACAGTGCTCAAATCAGACAGGTCAGTATTTGATAAAATGTTTCCGGACGATGACATTGCTTAAATAGTTTGCCATTCCAACTCTAAATTTACAACCAGGAAATTTAGTTAAGCGTGTGTAACAAAAGTTTAATTTTCTTATTTCTCAACCAAAACATACGTTGTGGGTACTCAAAAGAACCGCCTCAATGAGACCGTTCTTTTGAGCTCCCAAAACACATGTTAAAATTGACGGGTAAGAAAATATTTACGATTTTGCGCTGAATTTTTTGGTTTATCTAAACCTGTGTACAACACCTCACCAGGAAGCCAAAACTAGCTCAAATGTTATGATGGACTTGGTAAGAATTTAACAGATATTAGCATAGCATCTTTTTTGTGGGACACATGCAAACAGTGCAGACCCAGATCAGAGGCCACGAAACGTGGCATCTGATCTGGGTCTCCACTGTTTAGTTACAGAAGGTTCTATTAAAATTTGAATAAAAATGAAAAATGCCACCCAACAACCCTCTAAATGGAATTTGGACTGGTTCAAGTGAGAAGAGTGGGAAATTCCATTCGGCTTAAATGGGTTAAAGTGCCAAATTATTTGGGGTAAATATGATAAGAAAAACTTACTTGCATATAATCTTTTAGAGTGGTGACGTCCACTTCATCTGTTATTTTATACTGTCGCTGGAACATAGCATCTTCCAACATTTGCTCGTAAAACTGGCGATTTCCCATCAGACGCAGAGAATCTTCGGCTGCCTGTGTAATAGACATACAGGCCAGCTCATGAAATTTTGGTTCTCATCTCTAGTATGAGCAAAAGTATAGGACCAAATAATCCATATTTTTTATTTTATTGTAAACTTGTGAATATTTTCTTATCCATCAGTTTTAACATTTGTTTTGGGTGCTCAAAAGAACCATCTCAATGAGATGGTTCTTTTGAGTACCCACAACATAGGTTTTGGTTGAGAAATAAGAAAATTAAATTTTAAGTATGCTCTTTTATCTTGAGGCATGCAAAAGTCTTCAATAAACACACATAACATGCTGACATATCTAGCAGGGCTAGATGTCTTGATGTTGGTCTGAGTCTTCATCTACATTCAATTTTGGTGTATGCAAGCAGGGTTTTCCTTTGACTTTTTTGCTTGGGAGACATCATATCCCCCTAAGGTTTAGAATTTAGGGTTAATTTCAAATTTTATGGGGACATTGCATTATGGTCTTTGGAGTTGGAGTATTAGATCTATTCAGTAAAAAAAAAGGCCGCTGAAACGTATCAGTAAACCGACCAATCATCACAGAAACCACATAGAAACTTGAAAGGAGACTCAGAGTCTGATACTTCAGGGCCTGCCTAATCAGTCCCGCTCAATGACTGATTCTCCTGCGAGTCAGATGCACTAGACATTTAAAAATGATATTTGCTATGCATCATCGGTTGCGCCATGTTTTCAAATCTCGGACAATAATAATGATAACAACCAAATTGGAGTATGCCAAATGTGAGTTCTATGGATGCAGTATCTTATTCCCCAACAGTTGCGTCCCCTTAGTTGCCTCTTGGTAATTCTTCCCAAAAGATATTAGAGGAGACACCAATGTCTGGGAGTTTGATGCAATACACACGTTGGGATGTTATTGATACAACTAGCTTTAATTAACCATGGGAAATCTGTGATAGGTTGTGAAAGTACAATTTCACTTTTAAGGAAACTTATGAGATATTTTTGTTATTTTTAACTGGGTCATTGAGAACGCGATTAATTCTTGGAGGTCATTTTGATTGAAAATGCGCCAAAACGCAGGATTTTGTGCATCAGAGAAAACTCTGTGCAAGCAGTGAAGACTCTGAGTTGCTTGATAATGCAATATAAGTTCCGAAATCTAATGTGCTGTCGCTCATTTCTTTTGGGTAACAACCAAAGCCATCAAGGTTATAAAAAAAATTTCATGGCATGATGCTCAACTCAACCGAGCATGAAGTTTATCAGGCTCATAAAATGTTAAAATGCCAACAATTGTTGGAATTTTAACATTTACTGATATGATAAATACAACATCTGAGAGTTTGAAAGCAAGAAAAGTCTATTTTTTTTATTCTGTCGGTACTGATTTGAGTCCAAACTAGTTGGTGCCATGCGGTGTTGTGCAAAGACACACCTCTATGCTATGGGTAATAACCACATGAAGAATAAAGAATTTGGCTATCCTTACAGAATATATGGCCAGAATACAAAAGTCTGTGACCTACAGATTCTGACCCAGTTTGAGTCAAACTTGTGACCTTGAACTGAAGAGTTTGTTGCAAAGTATTGTGCATGAGACAACTCTATACTATGAGTAATAATCATGTAAAGTTAAAACGAATTTGGTTCACTCAAACCCCCTAGCTACCACCCCCCCCACCCCCCCCCACCCCCATTTTTAAATATCCTATGAAAATGAAATGATTTGGTCTCAGTGAGACCAAATGATTTCATTTTCATGGGATATTCAAGAAAATGAGATAAAATCAGCAAAGTGAGCCCCCATACCTTTATACATATGAACCCCCTTTCCTGAATTCCTGGATCCGTCCCTGATCCTTGGTATGGTCTGGATACAAAATCTGGATAGACTGATGGAAGGACTGCAGATGGAAGATAGAATGGATGGATTGATTGATGGATGGATGGATGGATGGATGGATGGATGGATGATGGATGGATGGATGGATGGATGGATGGATGGATGGATGGATGGATGGATGGATGGATGGATGGAATTTGGATACAAGCAAACCTACAGTCCTCAAAAACAGCCTTTGACCAATGTGGGGGCTTAATTATATCCATTTACAAAATCTTACTTACATCTGTGGCTGGCTTGATGATTCTTTTTCCACTGAGATATTTCACACCTTTACCTTCAGAGTGAAGAAACACCTTGAAGAAGATCATAGGAGGAAACTCACCACCTCCAAATCTACAATAAGTATCAGTGATTTTATTTGGGATTTTGGGAAGCTACCTTTTCCTACACATTTGGGAAAATATCTTATTAAAATTGGGAAAATAAGAGCTAAAATACATGAAATTGGGAAAATAAAGGCCATTTTTGGATTGGGAATGACTCCCATATACGGCCTCAAAAATGGCCAAATAAAATCACTGAGTATACATGCAAAATTAAACTACCAACAGTTGATTGGTTGTGGTGGTTTTCTTGTATGATCATAGGTTTACATAAACTAAAATTCTCAGCGTAAAATTGTAAAATATTTTCTTACTCATAATTTTTAGCATAAGTTTTGGGTGCTCAAAAGAACTGTCTCATTGAGACGCTTCTTTTGAGTACCCAGAACATATGTTTTGGGTGAAAAATAAGAAAATTATTTTTCTGGTACGCACTCTTTGCTAAAGTCCTGGCATGATCAAGTGAGCAGGTAATGTGCAAAGTATCCAAAAACAGAGTGTTGAAAACGAGTATCCTAGCAAATAAAGAGTTCCACAACATGACCCTGCTATATCCAAATGTTATAACAAAGGGTGTTATAAAGAGACTGCACAGCCACTGTATATAATAATAATCTCTATCTTAAAAACTTTTTGTGGCTGTCCCATGGCAGTAACCAGTACTACTGAGCTGGGTGGGTTTATGGTTTTATGTCCGGGAGCACCTGAAGGTTCAACTGGCAGTGGTTCTGGTTTAAAACGTCCCAGAGATGGGGCCATGGCTTAAAGTCTCTTCCAACAGACTGGTAGATAGGGCCATGGCTTAAAGGCTCCAACTCAGGACCCTTGGGTATAAGGCGAGTGACTTATCCACTACAATATCTATCTTGAGCTATTAAGTATATCATAATTGTGCTAGTTTTCATTGAGAAAAAATTCATATTAAATTTTTTTTTTAAATATCTTATTAATTAGAAAATAATTGAAACAATTTAATGAAGAGAAATTAAAAGAACTATTTCATAGACTATAGATCTCTTACCTGAATCTCACTCTAATCTGACTAGTTTTATCATTCAAAAATTCTGCCTCTTTGGGTGCCACTTTACGTAGAATTTCCTGAGATAAGGAGTTTTCCTGAAAATAAAACATGAATTGAATTTCAGGAAATAGAATCAGGGGAGCAGGCCCCCAGATAAGAGTGCGTATTGTCAACTGAAAATGTTTTTTCTTATTTCTCAACCAAACATATGTTGTGGGTACTCAAAAGAACCATCTCCATGAAACCGTTCTTTAGAGCATCCAAAACACATGTTAAATGGATAAGAAAATAATCGCAATTTTATGCTTATGCTTTTTGCTTAGCTGGGTGAACTACTTATTTAAGTTTGTGATCTTTGTATTCTCTACTTTTTCCATATGTATTTCAAATGCGCTGCACTGGTATACATGTACTAACAGTGTATATATAAGAAAATCTGAAATAACTCTTTTCTAAATGTGAAAAAAGATTTGGCCCCGACTTTATAAAACTTTTTCATGTTCAACTCAGCTGAGCACAAAATTTCAACTGCTCATAAACTAAAATGCTGCAAAATACAGATTTTTCCTGATTTCAGACTCTTAGAAGTTGTATTTCTCATGCTAATAAAATGTTAAAATGTCAACAACAGGGCAGGATAAATTTCATGCTCAGCTGATGCTCAGCTGAGTTGAGCATGAAAAAGGTTTTATAACCTCGGGACCAGATTTAGCTGGCTTCTTGTCTTTTTTTCACAACTTGAACAGAGTTATTTCAAATTTTCTCATAAATCTTTATGATAAATTACACCAGTGCTACTGCTCTGTATTTTCAGAATAGGGGTAGCCTGTTCCAGAAGAGGAACTTAGTTTTTAGACAATATAAATGTGAAAAAAAGACAAAAAGCCAATTACTGATGGAAAATGGTGAAAACTGAAACATATGCTGTACAAAGTTATGATTATCAACATGTGATCACTTTTTATTAGACTGCATTGTTATTGTATAAGAGATAATATTTAAATGTTTGTTTGTTTTGTTGCTTTACTTCCCAAGTCAACAGCTATGGTCATGGCTGGACGGTCAGTTCACCTAAACACTCTTTTTCCTGGGCAAGCTTGAACAAGCAGTTTACCAGTACTTCGTGCACATACTTTCGCTTGTAACTGACAACAACCCTTCTTGAATGATTCAGCAGAAGGGGGGAGAATGATAGTAGAAATTATTTCACGATCAAACGAAAGTATGGGACCAGGCTGGGATCAAACTCGCCACCCCTGGATCTGGACTCCCATCTGTTGCCAGACACGTTACCGTCTGCGCTATGCGGCCTGGTAAAATCTAAATGAATTCATTTCATTGAACATTTTTTCTGCAATTTGAAATCAGTTAAATTAACAGTGATATAAATATTTTCCCATACTAGACAAAAACTCAAACACTGTTAAATATCAAGCTTTATCAGAAGCCAGCTGATCTGGATCTACACTGATGTCAAAAGAGATTATAAAATTAAAAAAAAACACACACAAAAAAAAAATCATGCACAATGTGTGCTTATTAGGTTGAATATGGGGGTCATTGAAACGATCTTCAGCACTCCAGATAGTGTCCGTACAGACGTAAATTATGGGTCCGTTTTCCCCAAATACGGATAGAGTTCAAAATTAGTACATACCGAATGCAGGTGTGTTTTTGCCTGTTCCGTTATTTTGTACTGGTGACCCGTAGTTTTCATTCATTTTGAATAAGAAGACGCTAGATATTTGAACTGTTCAGAAATCCAGAATCAACTTGCAGGACTGCGTATCAATGTTTTATTTTTGCCTCAATAAAAACTCCCCACTTTTCAGTTGCGTCCCCTTATCAAGTCTTCCTTGAAAAACACATATTTTCAGAATAATATGTGTGCAGAGACCACTCTCGAGGAGTTTGCCATCAGTTTGGTCATTGTAATTTCGTGTTCACCAGTTATTGTAGAAACTAAAGTAGGAATTACTTGACTTTTGAAGCGCAATGTATTTACAGATGGCAATAAAACAAGCATCCCTGTCCCAATATTCTTGCCTACTTGCATATAGGCTATATATGGAGATTGCTGTTTTGATTGATCGGTGATCAAACTGTACATGAAGACATCAACAACGTGACCCATTTTTTAATACAAGTATAAGTTTCATGAAAAAATTTGGATACCCCAAAATTAGTACATATATGGATTGATAATAGCTGGTATGGATCAAGCTTCATTTGGAACAGTACCGGTACTGATGGTAGTCAAAACTATCTGGAGCACTGAATCTCAAAGCTACTCATTGTTCTCTAGGGCAGTGCAACATGTATCTTGTATAATCCAGGATTGAAGCATTTGGAGACTTACAGCTGCACAGACTGCATGCTTTAGAAGACGAAACATCTGTCTGTCTCGGTAGCTGATCCATGCCTTCTCTATAATAGTAGCAGCAGCTTGACGGATCAATCTGGAAAATAAATTGATAACAACAACAATATATAGGTGCAGATTCCAGATAGTCAAAATGTTTGAGCAAAAAATTGAATATATTTTCTTATCCATCAATTTTAAAATTTGTTTTGGGTGCTCAAAAGAACCGTCTCATTGAAATATACTCAGAAGAAAAAGTTTAGTCAGTATTTATGTTTTCTCATAAAATTAACAATACTGTATGTAGCATTGTCATTTTTTTACACGAGTTGTATTATCGTAAGTTTACGTTAACCTGTTCATTGCGTGACAAATAATGCCTCTATTAGACTGTATCAACCAAATTTCAAAATGCACGATGTGCACGTGCTGCGGTAAACTGGCAGGGGTATTTTCTCATATACTGTTAGATATTGAAAGTGAGTTGTTCCTTTTGAAATAATCCGGAGAAAATTCAGTGCTAGCAAGCTTAATTCGCCGGTCAGGCTATCTACAAATTACAGAAATACCGCGTTTTGACGTCTTGAAACAGGTACTCGTGTTGCTGACGTAACACGCAGTTTTGGGTGCAGTGAACAAACAATTTATTGTCTGCAAACACGTTTTCAACAGCCTGGCGGTAAAATTGACAAGACTCCGTTGGGGAGACCACGGATAACGACGCCATTTGAAGTTCGGGTCATAGTGACGTCAACATGACGTAATCGCTTCATGGCCGCTTGGAAACTTCTTAAATTCTTTAGTCATGCAACAGATACGAGAATTTCCGTCAGTACTACCAGAAATCGTCTGAGGGGCGCTAGACTGATTTTTGAGTTATGAAATTTGAATTTTAATATTGACCACTTTGTGTATTTTTGATGAAGAAAATGGGTATAATTTCGGAATGTTTTGTTGAAAATGTTCACATTTGTAAGACATTACATGAATTTTATTTTTAGTAAGGTTTTTGTCAATATTAAGACTGTCTTACAAAATTATTGCACACAGTGTCTGTACTGACTAAACTTTTTCTTCTGAGTATAGTTCTCTTGAGTACCCAAATCATATGTTTTGGTAGAGAAATAAGAAAGTTCATTTTTGATGACGCACTCTTATCTAGAGGCCTGCAGAATGCAATTAAGCTCTCTTCCATAGTGGTACAAAAAGTAACAACTTTGTAATGGGTCCTTAAGATAAAATCCAATTGCCCAATCTAAAATACATGCACATTTTTAATGGCACTTCGAAATATTTATAGATGTTTGATCATGCTTTCCTCAAATTTTGGGCAAATAATTAAGCCTTGCTGTTTCATTTTTAGTCAATAAACAAAAGTCATCACCTCTGCTTACATGTATCATGCTGCTTATGTGCAGTACACAATGCACATGTACTACACTCCTACCCAATTTTATCAAATTATCTTGCAGGATTACAATTCAACTTAGCATAAGCATTTATTTACAAGCAGAGTGGAAAACAGTGTGGGTCCTGATTAAGCTGGCTTCCATGAAGCCAGCTTTTGTTAATTTGTTTGGTTTGATGCTTTTCGTCCCAGTCAACAGTTATGATCATGTCAGGATGGTCAGTTCACCTAACCACAAATTTTTCCTGGGCAAGCTTGACTAAGCAGTTATCCAGTACTTCGTGCACATACTTTCGCTTGTAACTGACAAAAACCCTTTATGAAGTCAGCTAATCTGGATCAAGACTGTTTCCCATATACAGGATATATATCCAGATATACTAGTAGTATGGTAAGGGTTAAGCAGGGATAATTCTGGCTCAGAGATTTTTTCTCATATCATAAAGCCAATTTCAACGAGATTGTTTGCAGAAAAATGAGCAAATCTCTCAATACCTCTACTGAAAATAATCTCGGGTTAACCCTTTGTATACTAGAAACCCCTAAACTGGTACTTAAGCAAACAGTGAAGACCCAGATGAAATGCAGCATAATGCTGCATTTCATCAGGGTCTGCACTGTTTACTAAGTATAAAATACCCTTCACTTCAAAGTTCAGGGATGGAAATACATCATGATTTAGAAAATTGTACCTATGGCCCCTTAAAGTACATAATGGGCAGTCCCATACTTTGTGTATCAACATGTACATGTATGTGAAAATCCATCAGAATACAAATAGTTAACCAGTTAAGACGAGAATGGTTGAACTTACTCTTTCTCAGTAACAGCAGGCTGTCTGAGATGTTTTCCTGGAGTAGGGCTTCTCGTAGAACTAACTGGAGTAGTCAGCTGTCTGTATTGACCAAACTCCTGGCCTTCTAATGTGGCCACAAACTCCCCAGTAAGACCTGGAGATTTCCTGACATCAGAGCCCCCGGTGGGAGTTCTTCGAGGTCCTGCTAGACCCGGACTTGCAGCCTTCTTTCTGAGATCCTCTCCAGCAGAAGGGATTTTCACCTTTATGGAAGTTCTACTGGCTGAGCTTTTTGCATCAGCATTTTTGCCATCTGGGGTTTCTGGGTCCATACTTCATGAACATCTGACCACCAGATATTAAACTGAAAAGTACAAATCAGAGCCTTATAGGTAAGAGCTTACATGGTAATTATAAGCTGGTATCCAGCAACATATAAGTTGGTATGTGCATATATAGCAAAGATTGTAATCAGTCTGAGCATCCACCCAGTCTAATCAGAGTCTTAGTTTTCTGCCTGAAGGAATGTTGGACCCATGGCTACCCAATGAGCACCTATTGAAGGCTCTGATCGGATTGTGCAGATGCGCAGATTGATCTGAGTCTTCGATGGGCACACATACCAACTTGCACCTTTTGCAGGTAACCAGCTCAATAACCATCATTGAAAGTCCAATTTTTTGGAGGGTTTCTTTCTTTTTAGCAGTGTAGGCATTCCTACTATGGTACATGTAGTTAATTATCCAATTACATATTTAATGTGACCCTATCAGGCTAAATACCGTAAAAACTTGACTCCTAACTGTAACAATTCTTATCAGGATACATGCCTCCAGGTACATTTGTATTAAAGAGAGCATACTTATAAAGAAAATACCTTTTCTATTTTCTTAACCAAAACTTATGCTGTGGGTACTCAAAAGAACCTTCTCAATGAGATGGTCCTTTTGAGCAACCAAAATATGCATGTTGAAACTGATGAATAAGAAAATAATTATAATTTTATGCTCAAAAGATTTGCTGATCTTAACCTATGAAGCTATATAGACAAAGATTTAACTAATCTGAATCAGTCAATCTCCCTGAAGTTGAAATGAGCCGCGACATCATGTGATTTCCAACAATGTGGTATTTCGACAAGTGTAGACTCGGATGAGCATGTGCAGCCTCCTTTTAAGCCTAGAAACTCCAAATTATGTTCAGTCAGTAGCCTAAGAGTCAAAGAATATTCAAGCAACTAGCAAAGGCTCTGATCAGACTGTGTGTATGTGCAGTCTGGTCTGAGCCTTTGCTGGTTGCACATACCACATTGTTGGAAATATCATGTCGTAGCTAAAATAAGAAGAGAGGGAGATGTGGTAGCCTGTCGTTATGATACATGTTCAATAAATACTTAAAGAACAAACATAGGTATTATGCATATATTCAATCGGTAAAAAGCTATTCATAGCTAAATTAATGTAACTTAATTAACAGCCTCACAGGACTCAAACCAGCCATAGTTATTTGCTCTAAACAAACACTGAAACATATCAAGCTAATGGAGAGACAGTCATAATCACCACATTGCATCCCCTTCTTACATTAAAATGCCAATGATTGCCAATGTATCACCTGGGGCACTAAAGTGCAGTCAAGGGCTGTGAGCTTGAATCCCACCAGCAGACAGTGTTGTGTCCTTAAGCAAGACATTTTTAATATCCTCATTGTTTTAATACTGGTTTCTACCCAGGGAAACCTGCTTGTTGTAGTTTTGTTGATCTGCTTGTAAAACCAATAAAAGCACCGCAAGCACTGCATAATACCCCGCCACTGCTGGGGGCACCAAAAGTTATTTTGTGAGATATATAATGCCTAAATAGCAACAGAACTGAGATAGACAAGATTAATCAAGGGCAGATAAAACATGAACTGGAAAGGTAAGAGTGACGGTCCTTCGTTGTAATATGTAACCTTTGCTGTTCAACATATCTGTGAAGTTTCATTCAGATATCATAAACAGTAAAAGAAAAACAGGCCAGAAACCATTTTTTTAAGGGATAAAGGGCAGTAACTCAGGTAAGAGTGACGATCCTTACCCACAATATGTAACCTTTGATGGTCAACATATCTGTGAAGTTTCATTCAGATATTCCATATAGTAAATGAACTACAGGTCAAAAACCATTTTTCAGGTCAATCAAGGGCAGATAACTCATGAACTGGAAAGGTAAGAGTGATGGTTCTTTGTCACAGTATGTAACCTTTGATGTGAAACATATCTGTAAAGTTTCATTTAAATATTCCATAGTAAAGGAACTACGGGTAAAAAACATTTTTTAATTCAATCAAGGGCGGATAACTCACAAACGGGAAAGGTAAGAGTGACGGTTCTTAGTCACAATATGTTACCTTTGATGTGAAACATATCTGTGAAGTTATATTCAGATATTCCATATAGTAAAGGAACAATAGGTCAAAAACCTTTTTTCAGACCTATCAAGGGCGGATAACTCACAAACTGGGAAGGTCAGAGTGACGGTCCTTAGTCACAATATGTAACCTTTGATGTGCAACATATCTGTGAAGTTTCATTCAGATATCATGCACAGTAAAGGAATAACAGGCCAGAAACCATTTTTCAATACGAAAAAGGGCAGTAACTCCGTTAAAAATGGACGGATTTTGCCCATTAACAATCCCATACCACTCATCGCCGATAACAATACGTATCCAAATTTGAAAAAAATTCTGTGAATAAATACTCAAGTTATCGATCGGAAATGGTGAGCACCGACGGACGGACGGACAGACACCGAAGGGTATAACATAATACCTCGCCACTAAAGTGTGGCGGGGTATAAAAACATAAATATATTTTACTTGGTTTTACGGGCAGATCAACTTATAAGTAACGGGACAACTGCACTTTACCGGTCTCTGTTTGAAATTAGTTCCAGCATTTTACTAATATGGGGGCTGTCAACCCCACAACATTCTAAAATAGAAAGTATGTCAAAAGCATATAGAATTTCAATACCAATAAAATAATAAAATTACAATCAAAAGAGTAGAATAGAATCAGAGAAGGATCTGGGAGTATTCATTGAGGATAAACCTAACTTTTGTGAACAAATAACAAGGAAAGTAAACATTGCCAATAGAAACCTAGGTATAATATTTAGAAGCTTTACTTACAAGGACAAGGAGATGTTTTTAAACCTCTATAAGTCAATGGTGGGACCTCTTACAGAATATGCATCACAAGTAATATGGTCACCACAAAATAACTTTGAAAAATGTTCAAATTTAACATCTATCATATTCGGAGAGGCTTAAAACATTGGGGTATACCATCTTTGGAATACAGCAAGGAAAGTGCAGACATGATTCAAGTTAGTCTACAAAATTCTCCATGAGATTGATAAAGCAGACAGGGAAAGGATATCCCAAATGGCACCTTATACAACAACAACAAAAGGGCACCCCCTGAAATTATTGAAAAAGTGATACTGTCTGAACCTGAGGAGCAATTACTTTTCGCAGCGTGTGATTGATCAGTGGAAAGGACTGCCAATAAATATCCTTAAACGCCTTCAAAAGCAGACTAAACACAGGGCTTACCCTGGCTCAGAATTTGTTGTAGCCAACACTTTAGCCAAATGGAAAAAGTTGGAACCAAATGAAACAAGCAAATTCAGAGAATTTATGTCCCCCGCCATTATTGTTTATGACAGTAAAAACGCCAGAAAAATGCCTAAGTTAAAATAGCAGAAAAAGTGATCTTCAGATCATGACAAAAACATCTGTAAAGTTTCAAAAGAATCGGCATAAAACTGTAGGAGGAGTTGCGCACACAAGGTACCCAGTATCCATTAACTTTGACAGTAAAAACGCCAGAAAAATGCCTAAGTTAAAATAGCAGAAAAAGTGATAAAAAATAATTTGAGGATTATATCCAAACCACATGCATATCTTCAGACCATGTCCAAAACACCTGTGAAGTTTCAAAAGAATCAATATAAAACTGTAGGAGGAGATGCGCACACAAGGTACCCACTATCCATTCACTTTGATAGTAAAAATGTCAGAAAAATGGCTAAGTTCAACTGGCGGAAAAAGTGTTAAAAAATAATCTGAGGAATATATCCAAACCACATGCATATCTTCAGACCATGTACAAAACACCTGTGAAGTTTCAAAAGAATCGATATAAAACTGTAGGAGGAGTTGCGCACACAAGGTACCCACTATCTTTTCACTTTGATAGTAAAAACGCCTAAAAATGACTAAGTTCAAATTGCGAAAAAAGTGACAAAAAATAATCTCAGGATAATATTCAAACCACATGCATATCTTCAGACCATGACTAAAACATCTGTAAAGTTTCGAAAGAATCGGCATAAAACTGTAGGAGGAGTTGCGCACACAAGGTACCTACTATATTAGGGGGACGGAAGGACGGAAGGACGGAAGGACGGAATGCCGAAAACTATGTCCCTCCGCTTTTCTTCGAAAAGGCGGGGGACAATTAACTTTAGCCAAGGTTTTAGCCAGAAAGTAGTATCAAACTGTTTGGCACCCTGATGGTATTGAAAAATCCAGTACTCAAAGAGTAAAATATGGCACAATAACAAAGTGTGAAGAAATAATAAAAGCAATATTGGAAAACCCAAAAGCTGATCAAAATACACTTTTTCGCAAATATGTAATTTTTGAACACCCTAGAATGTACTTTTAGCCAATGCCTTATATTTGTAGCCACTCTACATTTTTAGTAGCAAATGGCTACAATGGCTAATGGCAGGGTGAGCCCTGAAACAGATTCTGGAAAGACCATGCCTTCAAATTCAGAGCAGCCTGCTTCATTGTACCTCACGGAGGACCGAGCCAGACAGGAAAAACGACCAAGAAAAGCATCCATAGATACTACCTAGCCTAGTAAGATGTTGACGTCAAGTACAGTCAATTTCACATATTTGGGTTCAAGCTCATCTATAAAACTTAGTCAAATTCGATGAGTAGAAACCATTTGAGCAGCTGAAAAGTGATAGGACTCAGTTGTATGATGTCTCCCACGGGGGTTAAAGACGTAATGGAAGAAAGAAAGTATTCAATTTTATGAGGACTACGTCAGGATAGGAAAAAATAAGGTCAAGCTCCTGTGCTCACAATCACATCTTTGTGTTAGTGCACCTCCTGTACACCGGCGCAGTTTATGGGGTGTAAAATTTCTGCTTGTTAAATAATGGGGGCTGCACTAGCACTGAATTCAGGGCGATATGATAGATTTTTATTTTATGTTATCATATCATACTCAGCCATATTGAAAAAAAATCTAAAGTCCAGTGATTTTGTTACCTGCGCATCCTGCATCTTTTGCGCATAAGTTTTTATTTCAGCGAGTCCCAGGGAGTCCTGGGATGCAATAATATTGCAGACTTGTCATTAAAAATATACTGGGATAATCAGTTTTCGCCAACGTAAGCAGATATGGCTCTGAGGATAGCAAAACAAAATACAACCTGACCAGAAAATGATTTTATCATATAATTTCAACCTTTTATAATAATGTGTGATATCTTAGACCATCAAAATATGTTATTTAATTTGCAAAAACCTTGATTAGTTTGTGCACCCGTTTTTCCGCCATTTTGAAAATAGTAATCTAATTTCGACAACTCTTGTTGACCTGAAAAAAGAGGCCTCAAAAATGGTTGGATAGACAAAAAATCAATAGATGTTATGAGACAAACCATTTTTTTCATTCAATGAATATAAATTATTGTGAATCTTCTATCAATTAATTTATTGTAATCAAAAATATGTCAGTCATGTTTTTTTCTATATTCAATCCAATTTCAGATTGATTTGAACCCCTAGGTTCATTGGGGTGCTACCACACAGACAGTAAATGAAAAAGTAGACATAAAAACGTTCTTTTATGTACTTAAGGGATACATCAAGCCATTTCAGCCAAAAGATTGATATAATTTAACAAAAAATCAGTTTTAGATATATGGTCCGTACAGCTGGTTATTAGCCATACCATTGTTTCTGAGTCTTAACATTAATAAGAACCCCCTTATGATAAAATCAATGATTTTCCCCACTTGGGACCCCAATACATCACTGAGTTTTCTACCTCCATTGTGATGGTGTCAATGCAAATGAAGATGAAGGAAGCGATGTATTCAATGAATAAAACATATCAGGATCATAATTTAAAGATTGGGGTTAAAAAAAATTAGTGAAAATGGCGGGAAAATATTGATGCAGATATGTGATCATTATTTTGCCACTCAGATATGCCTTTTCTTACTGCTAAAACAACTCAACAGACAGCTTATCTTTTGCCCTTGGAAATCCCCTTTTCAGAATGAGCCTGTGATGTCACACAAGTGAAAAAACGGTAGGAATGTTCAATTGGCGAAAATACATTCTTGGCGAAATTAGCTTACTCCACTATAGTGTTTTGGACTCATAAGTTTGCAGTTGGAACTCATTGATATTGGAAACAGCGAGTCCCAGGACCCATAAGCCCAAAATTGTAGATGAATCACTGAAAGTCGCAGTTCTGCAACTAGGGGCTGCACATGCACCGGGCCCTGCTTCTTTTCTTGTGGGGCTAATAGGAGGTTTTATCGTGACGTACTTCCGGTTCTATAAATAGACTTGGGATATACTGGCCGTCAACAGTGTATTGTCTAGATAGGGAAAGCAGTAGAACTTTCAACATTTTCCACAGATTTTAAGTTCCCTTGTTACAATTTGCTATTTAATTTATATAAATGTGAATTGTAAATGCATCTTGAATGCATCTAGAAATACTTCGTCAAATAATATTAACATTTATTGAGATAATTTGTCTGTCGTTGCGTTTAAAATGAATAAATCGGGAGCCGTTAAAAATTCAATTCAATTTAACACAACAAAAATTAACCATATTAAGGCAACTATTTTGATAATTAACGAACTTTTGTCAATGACACACTTCATTTATTTTCTTTAAAAAGTGTTTGCTAACAATAAACAAGGCGGTTGTTTATTTTTTTTTTTATTTATTTTATGTAACTAGACTCTGAAACCGAATGTAGATATTTTCAACTACATGTATTATTGTAAAGAACTTACAAATGGAACACATTTTGAAATATATGAACATTGCATTATTTAATTGCATGTACGAAATTTCACCATGTCGCATCGTGTAGGAATTCATCTTGGGTGCAGGGCAACTCGACCCAAAAATGTATAAAAAATCCTCTCGAGCAGCGAAGGCTCATTTGTGCATTCTCGCAAGAACACACACTGCTAAAACAGCTATTTCAACAAAACTGAATAGATGATTGAAGAAAGAAAGGAACTAACAAAAACAGAAATGTGCACTTAAAAAATAAAAAAAAACTTTCCTCTCCAGCAGCGAAGGCTCATGCGGGACTTCACATGCGCGCCATTTTCGCAAGAAAGTTTTGCCGGGTCTGCCCTGGGTCCAAGGTGTTTGAAAAGGTTATCAGCGGACGACACTAGTAGCAGATGATTAAGGACACAAATGGGCGCTGAAAAAGAAACAGAGCAGCGAAGGCTGATACGAGTCTGCACATGCAGGCATTCTCGCGAGAACATTTTGTCGGGCCTGAACTGTTTTCAAAAGTTATCAGCAGTCGACACTTGTACATTTGATTGTGGACATAAACTAGGGGCTGAAATTAGAAAAAATATAATGTTGACTTTCTCCTCGAGTAGCGAATGCGCACACGATGGCGCTAAAACATAATTACATTTTCCTCTCGAACAGCGAAGGCTCATTCGAGACTGCACAATGTCAACTTGTTGCATTGCCTTAGGTGAGCCTGCGCAGATTCGCGGGAGCATAAGTAAGATGAAGATGGATATTCAGAAGAAGGAGTGGACAGTTATACGACAAAACATGCACATGTATCCGTCTGTCTGTCTGAACATGCACATGTATGTTCCTTTCCGTGTGCATGTTCAGACAGACAGACGGATAGAAACATAAATACACATGTCCTGACAGACAGACATTATATGTTAGCTAGTGCTTTTAATAAAAAAAACAGGCAATGAATTAAAATGAAACTGGCCCGTCTGACAGACAGACAGAAAATATATATTAGCTAGTGTTTATACAAAAACACGACCACGAATTAGAATGTAACTGATAGAGAACGAATTCAGTGTCGTTGCATTATGTCAGACTTGTTAAAATGTGTTATAATCTCGGACCCAGTAATTTTGGATCCATTATGTCGGCATCCTTTAAAGATCTTTTATGACCCCCTCTTTTATTACACCAATGACAATCACTTGTGAAAACACTCTGATTCCGCCAGTCCGCGGGGCGTGTCGTTCAATTATTCAACAGAGGGTGATAAAACGGATCTGTTAGAACGGTGTCAACTGCATGTGAAAATCAAATATTTAACTTGGAATTTTAGTTATTTCTTTGGGACAAATTAATCGTAAGTTAACTGTTTTAATTAGCCTAATTAAGCTACTTTTGGACTGTCAATAATCACTTGTTTTGAGATGATATCACGGATGCGTAAGAGAGAGAGAGAGAGAGAGAGAGAGAGAGAGAGAGAGAGAGAGAGAGAGAGAGTAAGAACTGGCAAACAAGCAGGTGGATTCTGTTCATCATAAAAGTGAATAAACAAACCAAAATTTTACATGTTTAAAGTTTTTATGGGTTATATTGGAAGAAAATATCAGCGTTCTGCTCGACACTTCTGGACTTCCTGCAGCCTCATATTTTGCCTTTTAAATGGATAAACGTTTGTTATTCGGAACCATTATTTATCGGTAAGATGTATTTTGAATGTATATCAAAGAATAGAAACAAGTTTTGATATGACATTGGCTATAAAAGCCCATTTTCTCAAAATATAAACCCACATTTAACACAGATTCCATAGAGCTGGACGAACCGTTGACGGCCACGGATATGCGCATGCGCGAAAATGACGTCACTTTGGGAATTCCTAAAACCTCCTATACCGGGCTATTCATTGTAGGCCATTGCCGTTTCTGTATCAAATACGGCAGCAACCGCAAAACAGGCAATAAAATAGAATGCGTCCGGTAAATCAGAGACTAGACATGTGTTGAAAATGTTGTTGTTCAATATGCATACCCCACCCACCAAAAACTAAATGCATTGTTTAGAAACAAATGATTGTTTAACCCCGTTATTTACCAATAAGCTATGATATGTTTATGGTCGTTCGCTACATATTTCTGCGCCTTTTGGGACCAAACAACTACATGTTATTTGTAAATGAACAATGTTTTCATTCGTAAAATAAATGAAAAACTTCCGTCTCCAGTGAAAACAAAGGTTGACTTCCGTAGCAATCTGTCCCACAATGCAACATCACCATTCCGTTTCCGGTGAGAAAAATTCCACAGTCGCTGTCTGCTATCGTCAGTATTTTTGCTGTCATTTATTTGTGTTTAGCTGAAATCTTTGGAACTTATCGACATATTGGATCAGAGAGCCATGAGGCTCAAAACTACGTTGCAGAAGGAACCTAAACATATCCTTTTTAACGTTTATTTCGATATTTAATATTGTATCACGTCACCCCACCCACTTGACAACACAGACAACAATTTGGAAAATATATCCTAGAGGCATGGGTTTTGACGCACTTAAGCACTATTTTATAACTTATGAAGTATACATGTAAAGACAGGTGAAGTTGCACTGTGTATGTTAATATGAACTTAGGCACTACCTAAACCGTGCAAAGCAAACAAATTAACTGTGCATCTTCAAGTCTAAATTTTAAAATAATTTAACCTGATATATTTACATACACTAATTATGAGGGTCTGGATGGGGTATAACGATAAGAGAATAATGGCCTTATTTTATAATGAATAGTGAATAATGAGCCAAAATTTAATGAATTGTGAATAATGAGGGCCTAAAAATAATGAATAATCCAATTTTTTTAATGAATTGAAGAAAAAATTAATGAATAGCGAATAATCAGATTTCTTTGCCACCTTTCTTACTTTCAATGAATAACTGGTCTTATTATAATAACCCAAAATTTTAATGAGATGAATAATGGGCTAAATTTTTAATGAATAGTCAGGGGACAAAAATTCCACTCGTCTGCTCGTATTTACGAGTGGATTTTAGAAAGGACGAGGGATTCTTCCCAAAGCGCTCGTCCTTCAGGACAAGTGCTAAAATCTGCGGGTGAAAATAGCATTTTCTGAATGGCAGAAAGCGTTTTCATCGAGCCACACACCTTTTCAATTCCGAAAGTAGAAACCGGACGTTGCGATTGCAAATGGCGAAAAAAAAGCTGCGCAGTATAATGCGCAGTAGTGTGGTAGACTGTATCAAAGTAAATATTGATTTTTTCAAAGCGCATTTTCATCAATGAAATAGGTTTGACAGACTGTATCGCTGTAATTATTGAATTTTCTTCTTGACGGTCGTAATTCTGCTAAAATGTCTCCTGCATAAAAGGCGAAAGTTAACGCGATTTTGAGAAAAGAAAGTCGCAACATGAGACTGAGTATTGAATGTAAAACTCCTTTTGTCAGTGTATGGGATGCAGTTATGAAACTGACTGCAGTGGGTAAATATTATTTTAGCAGTGATATAAGGAACTTCAAAAACATCAACCCCCCCATACAATTTTTAAGGACGAGTGCATGTGTTTGCAGGACGAGTGAAAATTGTAAGTCACTCGTCCTGCAGGGCGAGTGCAATATTGTAATATTTTTGTCCCCTGATAGTGAATACCAGAACCCTCCCCCCATCCAGACCCTCAATTATAATGTCAGGACCTCATTTTAGCAAGGCAATTCACAAACTCCAGCACTATTGGGTTACAGGAAGGACTAATGAGTGCATAAAGTCTTGGCTATGCCACCGTCAACAAAGTTGTCATAGACGGATCAACATCCCCCGACTCGGATGTCCTTTCTGGGGTTACAGGAAACAGTCATTGGACCACTGATGTTTCTGCTCTATGTTAATGACATCTGTAATAACTTTTCCCCTCAGACATCCTTAAGCTCTTTGCAGATGACTGCCTTCTTTACAAGACCATCAATAGTATCTCGGATGAGGAGCAGCTCCAACAGGATTTATATACCATGGTTGAGTGGTCCAATACCTGGTTAATGAGGTTCCAGAGCTACACTTTCTAGACAGTACAGCCCATGGTGTTTTTAATTGTAAAATACAACGTTTTAACCTCTTTCTGACGCCCCTTGTCTGATATGCGACTGCCCTGTGCAGTACTAAAGTAGAAGTAGAACAGACTCTGTTCGCAGACGATTATTAAAGATATTCACAAAAGTTCTCTGCTTTGAATGAGATAATTCAGAGGATGGCAGCCCCCTGGACCTGCCGGAGATGGCAAAACACAAGTATACAGGACTTCACCAGTGTATGTTACTAATGAACACATAGTTCATCAGTTTCTGCTATTAATTATTTTCTGCATTGACCAAACTCTTGAAAATTTCAAAAGGAAACGGACCCCTGTGGTGCACAATATTTTTTTGAGAGTCATATGAAATGACGCATCTATGTTTATTCCATTTTTCTTACAACCTTTTTTATAAAATCTTGGAAACCAGGTTGTGTATAAGGTGAGAAGGCACCTTACCTATGTTAGAATACAACAAAATAGAAGAATTACTGTTGTCGAGTATATGATCTTACTTTAAAATTCAGACCTGATATTCTGAAAATGGCAGCCATTTTGTTTTTTTAGTTTTGGGGGTGGGGCACTTGGAGAGGATATTCCTCTCACTTACTTTAAGAAACGTATCCAAATTGTTGATGAAAATGTTCTTTAGACAGCATGCAGTAAAAATAAAAACTAATTTGTTCAATTTATTAATATCACTTGTGTAAACGAGTTGGGGAAAATATGCTAACATATTTTGTCACTTTCAAGTTTATTAATAAATTTATATAAGACCTAGCACCACATCAAATGAAATTATTTTTTGCAAAGCATTAAAGCAATCATATGATTTGAAGGTGAATCACAAGAGCATATGCCAATGTAGCAGGGAAATAAAGTCTTTTATAACTGGAATAAAATTTGCCTATCAAAAATCGTATTTTTAATTGACAAAAATGTACCGTAAGAATTTTGGTAAAAAACAGGACCATTGTAGGTAAAGGGGCAGTAATATTCAAAGAAAATCAGAATTTTTACATTTTGTCGCCTAGATGTATCCTTCTAATGTCATTCTACCTCAGCAATGCTAGAATATTGTAAATTAAATAGTGTAGCATCATATATTTGAAGAAAACGAAAGGTGCGTCAAAATAGATGTGCGTCAAAATACATCACTGGAGGATACCATAGCGGTTAATTTTGGGTGCCTAGATTTACCGGAAAGACCCGATTTAGCGGAAAGACCGCCGAAATACCGGAAAGACCAAAGAATAATAGAGAATAAAAATATGCTATTTGTATGTTTATTGCATTCTGTATTCTGTATTTAGGCCATCAGGCCACATAATCTCACAGGTATCTTCTTATCACTGGTATAACTACACTTGTATTGACTCGAGGTATGCGGTGATGCATGTTATGAATTCTATTTTAAATTTGTGTGGCAAAACACCTGGTTTCTGCCACAAAGTTCTCCAGTTCTGATAGTATGACGCTTCTCCAGTCTTTGTAAATGTCGTCCTGTTTTGCATTTAACAATAAGTTCATGTCCAAATGTATGATACCACATGTTGTGAAGAGCTTTTTTTCTGGTTAATTCTCTGGCTGTATCAAAATCATTGCACTCAAGCAGGTAGTGACTGACAGTTTCCTTTGCTCCACACTTACATAAATCAGAGTCTTGAAATTACACTTATGTAGATATTCATTAAGACCTACATATCCTGGGCTTTTACTAAAACACGGAACGGGACGGAATAGAACGGGATGGAACAGAACGGAATGAAAATGGAACCCTACGGAACAGAGCATTAACGGAACAGGGAACAAAACGGAATGTTGCGGAACAGACCTAGGGAACGGAAATGATCATCACCGAACGTAAGCAGTACTACGGAACGTTGCGTCAGAACGAGACACAGTAACGTTGCTAAACATTATCAATTTAATTGAACATAGTTAAAGTTGTTAATAATAGAATTATCTCAATAAAATGTAGAATTAATAAATAAAAATCCAATCTACAGATAAAAAAAATGGCACAAGCAGTGCTAGAAGCACAAAACGGAAAATACACAAGGGAATTGCCAATTGCAACAACAGAAATTTTGGCTTTGTTTAAGTCAAATGAAGTTGTTACAAGTATCCCTTTCCGTCCTTCTGGTGGTGATTTATTCGTATTAAGCACTGAAAATCCACTTAACATTGAGGTAGTGCTAGAATGGTAGTCCATTCCCAAAATGTCTATTCCCAAAATGTCTATTCCCACTATGTCTACTGTGCCAAAATGTCTATTCCCATTATGTCTACTGTGCCAAAATGTCTATTCCCAAAATGTCTACTCCTTTGGTAAAAATGAATTAATGATGAAGAACTGATATATGTTTTAGATATTTGGAAATAAGTAGGTTCTGCCATGGATATAATTGTGATTTAGGTCAATGCAGCAATTTTTTAAGACAGATGGGATTACCCGACCGACGGATGGACCTCAGCTCGATGGGTATACTGTAAGCTCACCATGTGAGCCTTTGGCTCAGGTGAGTTATTAACTTTAAAATTTTGGACACCATAAAATCTGCTATAAAAGTCTACTTGGAAGTCATTTAATTATTTTGAATACTTCGGACGCACACATGGACCGACTTGAGTGTTCTTCATTAACTTTTAATGTACTGTTTATACCAATGTTTTGAGAAATGTTTATATAAAAATCTTTCATTTTTTCACTGACAATGTTTTGGTCTGAAATCCATTTCTCTTCGTCTTTCAGTATGATATTTGGATCATCTTTGATGGTACTTTATGGGGCAAGAAAGGTTTGATTGTTGGCCAGAAATCTTAGATAACGTGTCTTGTGTTGTTGTTTTGATTTTAAAGTTCTGCTATACTTATTTTTTTCCCCATTTTTTCCCCCATTAATTTATGTTTTTTTGATAGTAGACATTTTGGGAATAGACATTTTGGCACAGTATACATAATGGGAATAGATATTTTGGCACAGTATACATTATGGGAATAGACATTTTGGGAATAGACATTCTAGCACCTACCCTTAAGATTGATGACTGGAAGGCAGACGGACATACGTAAGTACATTTTATTTTAACTTTTTACTACTCTGGATCCGCTGATGGTTTTATTATACATGTGTTTCACAGTTGTTTCCTTTGCTTTTACTTTGTTCTGCCTGTGTTTCTGATCGCCGTCTGATCGAGTTTTTTCGTTTTTACAGATGGACCAACCAGGGAAACAAAAAGCCTCTGCCTAGGACCAACCCTAAATATTTGAAATCCTATTACTACATCAAGACAGAAAACCGTTCGAATAAAGGATTCCGTAAAGACGTGTACTTTCCAATTGGCACTGGTAACATAATCGTACACTATCTTGGAGACGAATCGTTGTCAGTGATGATGCCACATGGCAATTCAAACAAAAAGGAGCCTTACTTTAGAACAAAACCCTCAGTAAAGGAAGAGATTCAAAAGAAAATTGAAGTAGAGAAGCCGCACATAGTATACAAAAACTTAGTTTGTGAGAACGTGGAAGGCCATGATGCAGTATCAAAACCAAGAAACGTGAGGCAATTACACAATGCAAAAGCCACTAAACAAGAAGAGATTCGCTTGACGAGGGATGCAATTTATAACACACATGAATTGGCATATGAGGGTGGATTTATCCATTTTCTGTCTACTTATCCAGATCTGTGCGTTGTTGCTGGTGATGTTGAAATGGTTCAGGAACTCAACACCGTTATACAATTAAGAGACGAGGATCTGCTTTTGAGTTATGACACTACATTCAATTTAGGAGAATTTTATGTGTCTCCTTTGGTTTTCAAACATGTAATTTTTGAAGCCAATCCTTTAGTAGCTGGCCTTTTCCTAATCCATGAAAGAAAATTAAGCGAAACACACAAACATTTTTTTAAGATTCTCTCTTCCTTGGTAAAAAATATGAAAGGGGTACCAATCGTAACTAATATGGAATCAGCCATAGTAAAGGCAATAAGAGAAAATACAACATTAAAGCAGATTGGATGCTGGCGCCATCTCCGTCAAGATGTCCAAAGGTGGTTATCTGACAACTTACCCAAAGTAGAGCGGTCAAAATATGTGAATGAGCTTTATGACATTTTAAGAACCACAACAGAACGACAGTGCGTTGATATGATGAAAAAGATGGAAAAGCAGTGGGAGGAAGGCTTTACCAGATATTTCAAGAAATCAATTGAACCAAAACTTGGTTACTTCTGTGCCTGGTCTATTGCCAATTTGTGTAAACTGGACCCAAAGAACGGCATTACTACAAACCAATCAGAGGGCTTTAACTTTTTGTTGAAAGACTTTCAAAGCTGGAAAGAAGTTCCCTTGGATTCGCTGTTAATGTCCCTCAAACTTATCCAAGGTTTTTGTCTTGAGGAAGTACATAGAGGAAAGGCCAACTTGGGAATGTTCAGATTAAAGCCAAAATATGCAAGGTACGTCTAGTTTTTTTCACAAGAAACAACAGAACAAAACGAAACAGAGTGTGTTTTTGTATCACTGTTCCGTTTTTGCAAAAATAGAAAGAGAGTAATATCTGGAAATACCGCAATCACAAACCGCAGACAACCCCATGGCACTGTTCCGTTTTTTGCACCACTGTTCCGTTTTTTCCACAACGAAACAAAAAACGGAACAGTGTGTTTTTGTACCACTGTTCCGTTTTTTGCACTTCTGTTCCGTTTTTTCCACAACAGAACAAAAAACGGAACAGTGTGTTTTTGTACCACTGTTCCGTTTTTAGCACCACTGTTCCGTTTTTTCCACAACGGAGCAAAAAACGGAACAGTGTGTTCTTGTACCACCGTTCCGTTTTTTGCACCACTGTTCCGTTTTTTCCACAACAGAACAAACAAGACCAAACTCTGCTCTGGACCTGCGTCGCAGGAGCAAATCGTCAATGTGTAAACAGTCTATATGCAAAGTTCAAATAAACAGGAATGAAATCAGATTACACCCAAATTTCGCAATGTAATCTATAGTAAGCATTTCAGATGAAAAAAATGTCTAAGTTCAACACCCGTCAAAAATGAGAAAAAATTTATGAAACGTGCACAATATAGGAGGTGCACATCTTCAATATGTGAACAATCATAAGGCAAAGTTTGAATGAAAAGGAATGAAAACTTATTGCGTTACAGATTACACAAACTTGGCACCCCTAAAATGTTGTGGACTATGAATCCAGAAAACTATTGTGCCACCCAAAAGACATTGTGTCATCACTAAGAGACCGAGTGCTCAAAGAAATAGATGGAGATGAAAGTATAGATATGCCCAAGTCTGAAGATGCCCACAACAGCAGGGTTTTACGAGCAAAGTTGTTGGCATCAAGTGACAGCATTGCTTTTTCCGCCAAACTTGGTGTTTTTGTTATTGCTGACCAAACAGCTATTTACACAGTAAGACTCTATCCGACAGAGTCATGTACTTGCCCAATAAAAAGGAATTGTATCCACATTCTTGGAGTTAAGATTGGGCAAAGAATGACAATAAATGAGGAAGACCTGGCGATACAAAAGAATACAGCAGTTGTCAGAAAGAACACCCGCCCAACAAAGCAAAAGCCGGGAAGAAAACGTCCCAGACCAGGTGATATATCTCCAGTTCAGAAGAAAGAAGTAAAGATTGACCTTGACCAAGTTGTGAGAGGATTGGAAGAATCTGGAATACAGCCAGTGAACGACTCACAGCTTTCAAAACAGAGTCTTGATGCACTCATTGAATAAGAACAAGAAATCCAAACTGAACTCAATGGCAAAAGTAAACTGCTACCAGATGGAACGGAACAACAAATGAACACAGAACACCCAATGCACGAATATTCATTTATTAACATGATTACGTCAACACCAAAATCGCCTGAGCTCTTGAAAGATGTGCGTTACAGTCTGGAAGTTTGGGTACCTGCAGACAAGCAGAAACTTTTCCATAATTTGAATGTAAACGATCGAAAAATTCTACAGAAAAAGACTGGCTGGCTGAATGACACGATAATTGATAGTGCCATGAATTTGCTTCAGTATCAATTTCAGGGTTTAGAAGGGTTCCAGTCCTGTACATTAGCAGTTCAACTTGACTTTGAGCGTCATCAAAAATTATTCATCCAAATTATAAACCGCAGTCCACACACCAAAGGCACCCACTGGTTGACTGTAAGCAATATTAACTGTATGGCAGATGAGGTAGGCATATACGATTCAGTGTTTGATGATCTACCCCACAATGAACAACTGGTCGTTGCAAGCCTGGTGAAGACGGAAAAGAAAATACTGAAAGCTAAATTCAGCAATGTTTAGATGCAAACGAACGGGAATGACTGTGGTTTGTATGCAATTGCTAACGCAACTGCTCTAGCCTTTTGCCGAGATCCCTCAAAAGAACAGTATATACCAAGCAAATTTAGGGAACATCTCATTCAGTGTCTCGAAAACAAAGAAATGAGACCTTTCTCAACCGCAAAGGGAACAAGTAAAAGACGAAAGGCTATAAAAAAGACAGAAAACTTGCAGTTATACTGTGTTTGCAAAATGCCTGACACACACACTAATTATTTTCTTTGTGACCAATGTTCTGATGAGTACCACCCAGAATGTCTTGGGCTAGATATGTTACAACACAAAGACCGTTCATTTATATGCCCAGCATGTTGTAATCAATAAAAAAAAGGTCATTTAACATTGAGAATAGATCAAATAAAATTTTAAAACTTTTTACGTCGCTATAAGTGTTCCGTGTTTTAGTAGTTTCTCCTTTGTCAATGTTCCGTGTTTTAGAATGTTGTCTCTAGCCATTGTTCCGTGTTTTAGTACTTTAAATCTTCGTTCCATTCCGTCCCGTTCCGTGTTTTAGTAACGACCAATATCCTGTCCTTAATTGAGATATAATACTCTCCCCTACTGTTGATGCAAATGAATGTTTTATTGTATGTCCCACATTAGGTCTGAATGTATATAGGTTTCTACCTCTGTCTGAAGTCTCCCATCTGCTCTGCCACTTTACGTTACCGGATTCTTTTGCTGCCATCTTTACATCACCAAATGATGACACAGCTTGGAGATCTTCAGCATCTTTGGCTTCCTGAGCTGCTTCCTTTGCCTGTTGATCAGCCAGCTCATTTCCTTTGATATTTGCATGCCCAGGCGACCAAGACAGCTCAACCTCTACTCTTAAATCCTGTAACCTATTTATTTCTGACTTTACCTCTTGAGTTGTAGTCCTATGAGATTTTGCTTCCCACTCAAGCGTCAACTGTCCAACCGCGCTCTGGCTGTCTGAAAAAATATGGACCTTTCTTAAGTCTGATGGTTTCTGTGTTTTGTACCTATAGAGGTATTGAAGGGCCATTTTAATTGCAACTACCTCTCCAAGGAGAATAGATCCTCTGCTGTTCACTGGCTGCTTTAGCAAAATTTCTGGAGGAAAGACACAAGCTCCAGCACTACAGGGTCCAGGATTTCCAAGACAGGAGCCATCTGTGAAAATAACTGCTGTTCCATCATCACAACTGTCAAGAATGCTACCAATGATCTCTCTAGACAATTCCTCTTGATCTCCTGTCCTTGACTTTTAAGAACCAAGGATATTCCAATAATCTGGTTTCTGTTTACTTGGTTGTAGAGAGTCTAAGTAGTTACACTCCTTCTCTAAGTTGTTTAATGAAACACCAGTGTTTGAAATCATATCCGCCACCTGCATGTTCATTTTCCCAAATGGGGATAACCTCTGCTCAGTTTCCTCTTTGTCCTGGAAATTATCCCAGCTAACTTTTATGTTTTCTTCATCCCCTTTCATCATTATCCGGACGGCTTGTCTAACAGCCAGTTCTTCTCTTCCTATCTCTAAGGGCTTTATCCCCGCTTCCACCTCTAACGCTTCCAAGCCAGCTGTTCCTGGAACACCTAAACATACAGCCAGTCCTTTCATCTGGATTTTTTCCAATGCTGCACAATTACCTATCTGCCATACTGCAGCTGCATACTCTAACTGTGGGGTGACTAAGGCCCTGTACAGCTGCAGCATACATTTTGTATTTATCGCTTCAGTTTCCTTCACCTTTCTTAGTAATGCAACTGTTTTCAATGCTTTCTGTTCCACTTTCTCTGTATGCAATTCAAACTTTAACTTTTCATCTAGGGTTACTCCAAGTAATTTTGGAGTTGGATTATGTTTGATTGTTTTGTCATCTATGGTAAAATTATATTTACTGGCCTCTTCCAGGATGTGGTTATCCAAAGAAAACACACAGAACTCTGTCTTCATTAAACTTATCTTTACCCGCCATCTTCCTGCATATTCACATACATGCCTCTTGAAGTCCTCCTTTAATTCATCCAGCAAATATCTCCAATCTTCTCCACTCTTCCATATAGTCCCATCGTCCGCAAATTTTACTTTCTTTCCACTCACATTCTTGAAGCAATAAACTATGAACAGTAAAAATAACAATGGTGATAAAACCGACCCCTGAGGAAGACCAATCTTAATACAAAACTCTTGGGCTCTTTTTCCTGCCATGTTGATCACTGCTTTTCTGTCTTTTAAGAAACTCTTTATCCACTCCCAAACTCTTCCTCTTATTCCCAATTCCTTCAGCTTGAACAAAAGGCCCTCATGCCAAACACTGTCATATGCTTTTTCTATATCTATGAACAAGGCAGCAGTACTCTCTTTTTTGATAAAACCATCAACTATGTCCTGGGTCAAACGTAACAAGGCGTCTACAGTTCCTCTAAATCTTGGAATCCTTCCTGCTCTTTGTCTATGAGATTAAAGTGTTCTGCAAAGCCATATAATCTGTGCATTACAATTCTTTCCATGGATTTGCATAAGTAACTGGTCAGACTAATAGGTCTGTAAGATCAAGGATCATGATAACTGTTTTTGCCATTCTTCCGTAGAAATTTAACTTCCGCAACTTTCCATTTAGATGGTACAACTGCCTCATTCCAAGACCTCCAAAACAATTTACATATAGCCATTTTAAACTCTTCACCAGCATTCTTCAGTAACTCAGTGAAAACTTCATCGGGACCTGGAGACTTGTTAGTTTTGAGAAGCTGCAACGCAGCCTCCACCTCACCAATAGATATTTCATAATTTAGAAACTCGTTACAGTTAATCAATTCTTCTCTGCTCTTTTCTGATGATTCATCGTCGTTTACTAGTACCGACTTCTCCACAAACGTCTTGAACTGCTCATCAAACTTACAGTCATCCAAGTGTTTTCCAGCAAAGAAACCCTTTTCCAATAATGCACACTTTTCTTCTCTGTCAAAAACTGCCTTTCCTTCTTCGTCCTTTACTGGCAATACACCCCCACTGTTGTATTCTTGATATGTTGTAAGTTTGATGAGGCTCTCCCACATCTCTTTTCCTGAGCTGGCAACCGAGATTTTACTACACAGTACCTGAGTCCAAGCCACCTTTGCTTCTTCTGCAGCCCAATCAAAGGCATCTTCAGTGTTTTTGAGTATTTCAAAATTGTCTGGGGTACTTCACCTCCTTAAGCTTTTTTTGGCTTTATTCAATTCATTCTTTGCTTCTGTAACTTTGTTGTTCCATTGTGGTGGTTTCTTCCTCCTATTCTGTATTCTACCTTCTTTTTTGGGGACTGCTTCAATCATACACTAAGTGTATACTTCCATAAATGAATCTGCCATCTCATCCACTGACTTGTACTTAAAATCAGATTCATTCCAAGCTTTGAACCTTTTCTCAGTGCACTCGCTTCAAATATTGTACTTAGCCTTACCAATAATAAATTTTTCAAGAATAGCATTTGTATATCTGTATTCTTCATACACTTGTAACAATACCCCAATGTGATCAGACCTAATTACCTCATGCAACATCGTTTCACACATTGCTACCTCAGGTACTACCCTCGGGCTTACAATAAACAGATCAATGACACTATCACTCTGTCGCCTGGTTGGCTTCCCATCATTTATACAAATTAGGCCAGACCTGTGTAAATAATCTTCCAGTAAATTTCCGCATGCATTTGATTTTTTGTTGTTCCAATCTATGCTTTTTGAGTTCGAATCTCCTGTCAATATTATATGTTTATAATCTTTCTACATCTGTCAAGTACTATCAATAAGCCTTCCAACTGCTCTCTCTTTTCTGGGGGCACATACGCGACAACCAACATAAAAGAATTATTCTTGTTAGTCGTTACTTTAGAACATAATAGCTTCTACCGTATCCAGCTCCAGTTCCGGTTTCCTTTCTATAATAACCCCATTCTCATCATCCTTATATAAAATTGCAACACCACCATAACCGACCTTTCTCGGTTTACTAATTTTAGACTATTTTCTGAATGTGACAGGCTCTCGAGCACTTTCAAAAGTCTCTGTCAAACACAAAACATCAACTCCATAGCTGTCCACCACCTCACTGAAGTCTGATTTAGCCGTTTTCCAGGACTGACAGTTTATAGAAAATAATTTCATTTCTAAACTAAAACATACAATTCTTTCTGAATTTCTGCAAGATTTCAGTATAATTTGGGCAATATTTAGATGAGCTTTTATGAAGACTGCCACAGTTGGCGCAGACACTTGGTAATGAACACTCTCCTGTTGAGGGATGGTCCTCTGATCCACAATTTTCACACCATGTTTTAAAAGTACAATTTGCAGCAATATGGTTAAAACGATGACACGAGAAGCAAGGAATGGCTTTTCTTTGTTTTTCTTCGTCACAAAATGCCTTCTTTCCATTTAATTTGAATATGTAATCCACCTTTATTGCCTTAGACAAGTCTGCATTGGACGCAAAGATAACCTTCCGTATTGGCATGGGTTTACCACTGTTCCTATGAAACACTCTTCTAACTTCTAGAACATTGCCAATATAAATGTATCGTTTTAAATATTCAACCCTCTCTTCGAATCTTGTTTATTCAAAGAAATGATAAATTGGAGTAATGCCCAATTAAAGGACCCTTGTTAACCTCTATTGATAACTAATAATCCCAATTAATGTGTCAATAGGGGAAATTGACCAGCCTAATTAAAGGACCCTTGTTAACACAAAGAACTAACAACCAAATCAATGTATATGATTAGTAAAGGTGGACCTATATACTAGTATGTGAATAGTTGACACTGCATTTTTTCAAACTTATTGTATGACTCTCGTATTCCAAGATTAGATTTTTATTCTGTAATGTCCAATATATAGAAATGCATTAGTAAAAAATGTATATAGATCTATATCAAATTATAAACAAAATATTATTATATTCATCAATCAATAATCACCTATTAATGTTTCCCTATTATTCTTTGGTCTTTCCAGTATTTTGGAGGTCTTTCCGGTAATTCGGATCTTTCCGGTAAATCTAGGCACCGGTTAATTTTAGTAATTCACTTTGCAAACTGATGATGGGATGTCATGTTTATCTCCATAATTATACTTCAACATTCCCTCATGGACATTTTATGCTGCTCTTTCTAGGTAGAAAATGGTTCATCTATCTTTTTCTACTGGCAGGATCGCATGCTAGTGAATTGAATATATGTTCCTATACAGGACACAGTCGTCCGCGAACAGGCTAACAGAAGACCTGATGTTATCCTGCAAGTTGTTTATAAAAATAAGGAACAAGTGAGTCACTGATCAGCACCACCAATACTGTGTTTTAACCGAACTATATATCAAGAAACAAGCTTAGGTTAGACTAACTTTTGGAATCAATCTAGCAATGGAAGCTTAATACATAAAGACAATATTGATTTTCCCAATTTTTAATAGTCGAAACAACGCTAATTTTCCCAATTCCACGGGCCCCAGTCCCATTCCCAAAAGCCATGTCTTAAAAACACTGCAGTAATTAGTCACATCCCATCATCATCAATCAGTTAGTTTGTTTTCTCAGCTTCTGCTGTATTTGATAAAGTATCTACTCCAATCAGAATGACGACGGACATGCTCAACGGACATGTCTCATTGCCATAAAAATGTCCCAAATATTGTCTCACTCAGTCACTGCTTGGAGCAGTTATTGACTTGACTTGACTTGATCCTGAGTTTATTTTTCTACTGCTGCGGGTGAATCCCAGGTACAGTTATATTCATGCATTTTCAACAGTTGTGTAAAGGCATGTGAAAGTGCATGGCTTAATACTGTTTTTTTTTTAATTTTTTTTTTGTTTTACTTCCTGTCGTCGTTTGTATTGATGTGTACTTGACGATTAGCAAATATGTCTTGTGCGTGTCAACTCATTAATTACACTAAACTTCCTGCTGACACCAAATTTGTTATCTTTAATATTGAAAAGAAAAAGGTTTTGAAATATCTTTCAAATATAGATATAAGTAAAGCAACAGGAACAGATGGCATTGGGCCAAGATTATTAAAGCTGGCTGCCCCAGATATAGCTGAACATGTTACCTTCATTTGTAATCACAGTATAAATAATTCTGTTTTCCCAAATAAATGGAAGGAAGCAAAAGTAACTCCCCTCCACAAAGGTGGTCCCTCTGAAGAAGTTAACAATTATCGACTAATTTCAATTTTGCCTGTTTTGTCAAAAGTACTTGAAAAGCATGTTCATGACTGTCTCTCTTACTTCCTTCATAATTTTAAATTACTGCATAAAACTCAGTCTGGTTTCAGAGCTGGTCACTCATGTGAAACTGCTCTAATACACATGATTGATTCTTGGCTACATGCTATTGACAATGGCCAAATGATTGGTGTTGTATTAGTGGACTTCAAGAAAGCTTTTGATCTTGTTGATCATCAAATACTTTTGTCAAAACTTGAAATATATGGCATAAAAGATGAAGCCCTACAATGGTTTAAAACTTAAAATCTAACACAAAGAAAGCAGCAAGTTTATGTTAACAACAGTAAATCAGACATTGGACAAGTGTCCAGGGATGGAGTACTCATACTCATACTTGTACTCGTACTTACTCGAGTACTTTTTTTCAGTACTTAGCTGTACTCTGTACTTAGCAAAATTCATGAGTACATGTACTCGTACTTACTTAAGTACTGTTACAAAAAAAAACCTGTACTCATGAGTACTTTACGAGTACTTTTTAAATTTCAATCAGATAGGGAAAAAAAAGTTAATTATATCTCAGGCCTTCCTTCATCTGTTTCAAATGCCCCTCATCTGTTTTTTTTCAGACTTGAAAAAAAGTGGCCTCCTCTATTTTTTTAGATGCCACAATCAAAAGATTGTCATTTTTATGCTTAAAATGAACAAAAAAGGTGCCCCATTATGTTATGATCAAATAAAAAATAAAAAAGTGGCCTCATCTGTTTTTTTGAGAAATAAAAAATATAAATAAAATACCTGCCTGCCTCATCTGTTTTTCATAAAAGTGGCCTGAGAAACACTTGTTTAGCCATATCCTAATATTTCGAAAAAGTGTATTTTACCTGTCAAGCTTTTTTAGGTTTGTGTGGCCACACTTATAATTAAGAATAATTTCTTTATTAACAAATTAATAACAATGGACTTGATGAAAGGCCTAATGATGCATATAATTGACCAGGAGCAACACTATTTTGGATTACTACAATATACTTGAATAAGTATATTGTTGTATTTGTCACACTTGCTGCAAGATAAGACACTGTATTTATCCCAAATATTGGGACAGATATATACCTGAGCAAACGGTGCCTACCCAGATCAGGAGCAGTCTGATAATGGTCTATACTGTTTGACATTTGATCTTCATTCTGACATGTACATGTATGCATTGATGAAACAGGCAGATCACTTTTTAGACAATTATGTCAATTCAGATTAGACAGGTATAGATTAAAAGATGAAACATTTGAAAGATTGATGATGATAAGGTGTAACAATGAAGTGTCCAGTCCAGTTGTGAAAGACAATAAAAATATCAGGAAAAATACAATCTTAAAACAGAACAGAAAAGTTCTCAAGCTCCACATTAAGCGCAAAAATGGAAATTTAGAAGACAAACACTGTAGATTCAGATGAGGCGGCTCATTATGAGCCGTCACATCTAGATCTGCAGAGTGTGCAGAATCATCTATTGTTTTATTTAGTGCTTAAATGTTTCAGGTTTTATCTATTGAATCTTAGATGTCACTAATATGTATGTGCTTGTAAATATTATAAATATCTGCAGCCTGTTTAGTTATTAAATTTGGCTTTTGTCTTAAATTTTCATTGCATACTTCATAGTACTCTGATGTACTCATGAGTACTTTTCTAAAGTACTCAGTACTTACTTAAGTACATTTACAAAATGTGTACTCAGTACTTACTCCAGTACTTTCAAAACAGTCAGTACTCAGTACTTACTCGAGTACTTTTTCTTAGTACTCGCTTCATCCCTGCAAGTGTCGTATGGGGTTCCACTAATGTTGTATCGATGATTGATTATAATCGATGATCAATCAAAAATTTCTTTCGATTCTACTAACAGGGATGAAGCGAGTACTAAGAAAATGTACTTGAGTAAGTACTAAGTACTGACTGTTTTGAAAGTACTCGAGTAAGTACTGAGTACACATTTTGTAAATGTACTTAAGTAAGTACTGAGTACTTTAGAAAAGTACTTATGAGTACATCTGAGTACTATGAGTACTATAAAGTATGCAATGGAAATTTAAGACAAAAGTCAAATTTAATAACTAAACAGGCTGCAGATTTTTATAATTATTTACAAGCACATACCTAGTAGTGACATCTAAGACTCAATAGATAAAACTTGTATTAACCATTTAATCACTAAATAAAACAATAGCTCTGCAGATTCAGATGTGACGCCGCCTCATCTGAATCTATAGTGTTTGTCTTCTAGATTTTGGTGCTTAATGTAATGAGCTTGAGAACTGTTCTGTTTTAAGGATTAAATTATTCCTGATATCTTTTTTTATTTAACAGTTAAAAAATGAATATTTGGGGGGAAAATTCATAAATATTTGGACACCAAAAATTATTGACATAATTGTCTAAAAAAGTGATCAGCATGTTTAATCGATGCATCCATTTACATGTCAGAATGCAGATCAAATGTCAAACAGTATAGACCATTATCAGACTGCTCCTGATCTGGGTGTGCACTGTTTGCTCAGGTATATATCTGTCCCAATATTTGGGGTAAATTCCAGCAAGTGTGAAAAATACAACAATATACTAGTTCAAGTACATTGTATTAATCCAAAATAGTGATGCTCCTGGCCAATTATATGCATCATTAGGCCTTACATCAAGTCCATTGTTATTCATCTATATTGGTACGTTGCTCCGTCACAGTTTGACGATTATTCAACGGTTTGACTTCTATTGGTTACGCATAAAAGATGAAATAAAAGAGAATAAAGACAGACAGAAGAAATATATAATAATACACAAGATATACAAATGTAGAATAAAAATGAGGAGAAAAGAAAAATATGTGTCAAATCTATAAATATATAAAAAGAGTAGAAGGAAGAAAGTTTTCCCAGTGGCCTTTGACTTGCCAGGTAGAGACCAAACTGCCTTCCTTGGAGGTACCAGGGCCCATACGTCCCCGACAGCATAGCTCCCCACCTTAGCAAGCTACTCAACCACTGGGCCCTTACCTAGATTTAGAATGAGAGGGTGGATAGCCCCCCTTTGAAGGATACCAAAGAAGGGGCCTCAGCTGTAACAGCTGGTAGAGAGTTCCACAAGGGTATTGTTCGGGGGAAGAAGCTAAACTTGAAGCAGTCTGTGGAAGGAGAAAACTGTCTGAACTTCTTAGTATGTGACGATCTGGTTCTTGCTGTCGACGGAGTCAAGTATGATGATGCGGGTATGTCAACTAGGTCGTGGACCACTTTATAGAAAAGGGTGAGTTGAATCTTACTTCTCCTAGCTTCTAGCGACTCCCATTGAAGATGGTCCAGCATAGAGGAAACACTACTGGTGTTTCTGTACCTATTCGTGGTAAACCTTGCTGCCCTTCTCTGAACCATTTCAACCTTATGTACTTGATCTTTATGATGTGGGCTCCATACTGATGAGCAGTACTCCAGTACTTCTATTAAAGAAGTCAATGTGGCCACAATAACATAAACAGCTTGATAGGTAAAATACACTTTTTCTAATTATTAGGAAATGGCTAAAAGTGTTTCCTAGGCCACTTTTATGAAAAAAAAGATGTCAGACAGGCAGGTTTTTCATTATATGTTTTTGATTTCCCAAAAAACAGATGAGCCCACTATTTTTTATTTGATCGAAACATAATGGGACACCTGTTTTGTTCATTTTAAGCATAAAATGCCAATATGTTGATTTTGACATCTGAAAAAAATAGATGAGACTTCTTGTTTTTCAAGTCTGAAAAGACAGATGAGGGGCATTTGAAACAGATGAGGGTCTGAGAAACAATTAACTTTTTTTTTCTACCTGATTGAAATTTAAAAAAGTACTCAGTAGTACTCATAATGTACTCATAAGTACAGAGTTTTTTTGTGACGGTACTTAAGTAAGTACGAGTACATGTACTCATGAATTTTGCTAAGTACAGAGTACAGCTAAGTACTGAAAAAAAAGTACTCGAGTAAGTACGAGTATAAGTACAAGTACGAGTACTCCATCCCTGTCTACTAATCGATTGTGTTTGGTAATAATCGATTATAATTGAAAAGATTCACACCTGACCCTCCTGTAGGCTACTATTCTAAAGGGCTAAGTTCACGAAGGGGTAAAATCGGCCCTGTAAAATCCTATTTTAGAAATGTATGAATATAATATAAATGACATTATTTCTGAAGAAGACGATCTTCCCTCTCTTCAAATACATACCAAACAATTTCTAGGATGCTTCCTTTATACCGCAAAAATCCATATTATGACCCCCAGTTTCCCCAAAATGGCTGAAATTGTGGGGATTTAGTGTAAATATATCCATAACAAAACATGAGGCCGTTATTTCGACACCACAATTTTTGGCTTAGCTGTGCAAATTAACATTGAGAACCCATGACCAAAGATTTCAAGGTGTCGAAATTATGGCTTCATAATGTAGTATTACGTAACCTAAACGATCACGTTTGGATATATTGTCTTTGTTTGGTCTTTTCAGGCCATTTATACATGTTCTAAGGCTTAAAATATACAGATATGACTACATTATCTCTTGAAAGCAGGGCTGGACTATTTTAGAAGCCGAAAATACGCCTACATTCTCACATTTTCAGTGCAAACAATGCCGTTTCCGAAATAATGTTACGTCTGAAATTTACATTCAGTAAGAGACGCTCGTCTTGCTACCGTTAGTTTTTGTCTGCTTTCGCAGGTATATACTACCGTTTTTGGTTAACGGGATGTAAATTTATTCATAAATCACTATGAGAAAAATACACGGGGTCATATTTTACAATTAATGAGTGTCAGCTTGTTTATTTTTGTATATTTCTAAAAGCCTATTGTTGTTTTGTTCGTATTTAAAAATATATAATTTTAAGTGCGCTGCATTTAAATATAAGCATCTACGTGGCCGTGCGGTTAACTCCAGGAAAAGTCCTTGTGTTTTGCAAGGAGTCCAGGGTTCAATCCTCAACGACGTCAACTTTTTTTTCTTTCCTTTTTTGTCACCTTTCTCTTAAAATGCTAGTTTATATATTATTGCAAGCTTTGAGGTTTATCTGATAGCTGAAAACAATTAACCACATGTACTGGTCGTTTTTTTTCAGAAATCATCCACTGTCCCGTATATACATACGCCAAGCATATTTGACATGCCTTCATTATATTCCATAAACTCACTAAAAATGTAATTTTTGGTTCCAAAGGGGGTCCAACAATTTCCAGGGGTGGGGGTCGAACTCAATTGCTTATTCCATATAGAACTTGTGATTTTCAAGGTGAGTCCGGGCCACCTGTTACCCCCACCTCCTCTCTGGGTCCGTGCATGACTGATCCCTCACAAAATGACCGTGTTTCATGTCTTAATCATGAGTTAAGTTTAGTCTGTATTGCACTGATTTTCCTATTGCAAAAATAACGTATTCGATTGCCAATATGCATGCGTATCTTTAGAAATGTGACACAGTTGGAGACCGTTTTGAAAGAAAAGTCGCATTTGGCATTGGCGATGAGGTGATAGGTCTACTATATTTATGTCCCTCATTGTCCCCGTGTACCCCATGTGTAAGCTGCATGTAGTGTTAGGAACTGGGGATTCTTTGGTCAATAATCGGTAATGACGCATGTTTCACATACGTTCGGCAAGACAGGGAGCGCAGTGGCTCAGTGGTAGAGTGCTTGACTCGAGACCGAGGGGCCGCAGGTTCGAGCCTCACCGGCGTCACTGCCGTTGTGGTATTTGAGTAAGACACATTTATCCTAGCTTAGTACTGGTTAAACCCAGGAAGACCCGTGTCTGTTTAACTGAAAGATTGTTCATGGGACGTAAAGAATCAAATCAAACAAACAAACAAACAAACGTTCGGCAAGACATACAGTTGATTCAAAGATAGATGAGAATCGTTGTAAACAAAAATATGAACTAATCCAGGTAATGTGTATTTTATACAGGTATATTACATTAACTGCCTCAAACTGCAGTATTTCATTGACCGTAATTTACCCGTTTCAATGGAAAAATACAATGTGGTATAGTCTGATTATTTTGCATCTTTGAAACATCAGTACGAGCAATCTGTGGGGTGAACGGATTTTTTTTATACTTTGTCACACTTGTATTTACATGGGCATAATAAAGGAAGGTGATATAATTTAGGATTTATCATTATTTCAGGAGTCAGGCACCTCTTTTTGAAAAAAAAAAGATCCATGTATAACTTAGAAGATTGAATTATACTAACAATTAAACTCCACCTGAAATGTTTTCGACCTGTTTTTGCGATGATTTTTACCACGTCATTTTTTCGAAATCCTTATCCCGATGAAAGGTATTCAGAAACATCCCTGCCAACTTCTCAAAACAGTTCCAACATCCAAGATGATGATGTTACATCTGTGCATAGCACAAATATAACAAGTCAATAGATGTCATTCAAAATGTTACATTGTACCGCCACAATTCAGTTGTTAAAGCGATGTATGGCTTGTTCGAATATATTGGAAATCGCGCCTGATTCGCACGTGCGTTAAGCAAGTGGGGATTCGCACGTGCGTTAAGCTAGTGGGATCATCTCGGAACCGTAAATTTTAAAAACCTGCAAAGGAAAATGGCACGTTGTGCAAAAATCCAAACTTTGTTTGTACAAATGAGCCTGTCTGACGTTGATTCTGTGCGTGCACGGAAAATTCTGGGCATGCAAATGGCAGTTCTATCACTTTCATGTTACATGTATACACAACCTTTGAATAACAGGATTTTCATCGTTCACGATTTTTTTTGATAATACCTCTTTCTGACACGTCCAAACGAATTTTACCCGTCAATAAAACAAACTTTGAATTGTTAAACGAATTCAATTAATTGCAATTTTTTTTATCTAAATACAGTTGAATCTCGTTAATTCGAAGTCCTAGGGACTAGAGGTTTTATTTCGAATTATCGAATTATAGGTAGGTAGAAATACATGTAAAAGATATATAGCCCCCAGAAAGTATAATGATTATTTTTTTCTTATCAAATAAATGTTTTGTGTCTATAAAAGAAACGTCTCAGGGAGACGTTTCTTTTACGCACCCAGAACATATATTATTTTAGAAAGTTTTCAAAATAGATCATGAATATGTCCTATACTCTGAATTCAGTGTGTCCCAAATTTATTTCGAATTAGCCAGTATTTCGAAAAATCGGAGCTCGAATTTTTGAGGTTTTACTGTACACAAAATCTGTACGTGTAACAAAAACCAGACCTTTAGGAGAAGTTGGCGGAAAGTCTTCTCTACCGCTTTATCGTTAACACATCTTGCTAAAATTGAATACAAAAACGTTACTGCGAAAGAATAGCAGCTAGATTTTTTTTTCATATCGTATAATAACTTATTTTCAGGATTGAGAAATTGAGATTTACTGTCGTGGTAGAGTGCTTGACTCGAGACCGAGTGTCCGCGGGTTCAAGCCTCACCAGCGCTGCAACGTTGTGCCTTGAGCAAGACACATTAATTCAAGCTTAGTAATGGGTTTACCCAGTAAGACCCGTCCCTACCTCATTGAAAGATTGTTGATGTGACTCATGGCAAACAAGGTTCTACTGTTATCACTATTGAATTCCGTCCATCAAAAATGTTCGTTTTGTGTAAATGCTTAGTGTAAGTCCCATTACCATATCTTGACAAGCCTGCCCCACTTTAGCGAGGCGGGGAGAATCAAAAATAGCAGCTTACCATCGGCCCAGCAATATGCAATTACCTTTCGCCGTTGGCCGATAGTGGTTAGCTTTAATGTTCTTTCTGGGACTTTATCAAAAACGAATGATTTCACAAAACATGCACATGAAACTTCTACGCTGTCTTTAATTTGAGCGGGCAGTATCAGGGAAGGTTCTGGCTAGTCTGTTCGAATGCTAAATTTAGCCTGCACCTGCGCTGGTCGCCAATGATAAAAAACATAAATACCTTCTGAGCTGACTTAACCCTTAATGCGCCAATCGCAACAAAAGTCGTCTGCTTTCTCGTCTGCTGAAATGTTTAAGAAGCCTCTATGGAAAACAGTGTGGGCCAAGATAAGACTGCTCCTATAGGAGCACTCGGGAGCACTCGGTTCTGGGTCCACACTGTTTGCTTCTATACTTAATTCGTCAGTAATGCTAGGAAATTATTTTCAGCAGATGACTTCAGCAGACGACATTTTCCGATGCATTTTTTTCTTGGCGCTTTAAGGGTAAAATATTACAGCATCACTCTACAATAAGTTACATGTACCACGTCCAGGAAACCCAACTATATATATATATATATATATAAGCACGGGCATTTAAGATCAGTCAGAATGACAAGCTTCTGTCTGAAAATGACGAGACTACCGTAAAATGACCAGCATAAAAAATGCGTTACGATTGTGTTATCCATCGCATCAGTAATATAGTGTGCATACAGTTTAAATACGCTTTTTCTCGGACCCGCGAAGCGTGGTCGGCAGAGTTCTATTTATAGTCTGACTTCTATGGACTAGTCCTGAGGGGGGGGGGGGTCATGAATCATGAGTTTAAACCCTTGTATAGTTTTGTTGAAATTATTTTCTCTCTTCTACTGATTCCGATGAGAGAATTTAGTAAGTACTTGATATTGAATCACTGTTTGTAAAGCAGCGGTATAGGATACATTGACCGCTACCGTGATATGACTAAAATTGCTGAAAATTACATGGACATAAAGCCTCAAACAAACATGCACATTTCAGAGGGTTGGCGGGCGTATCGCCATGATAGACTTTTTATCGAGGTTTATAATACATTTTGGCACAAATTTGGATGCAACACACACTTGTTTAACATAAATTTGTTAACAAAACTTAGCGACGTCTTTGGCGTTACATTGCAATGTAAATGACGTTACTTTTTGCGCAAAATTAACAGAGGGTCCTTGTCTTTAGAAACCCATAGTTTTCACAATTTAAGCACTAGGCAGATAAAATTTCGATTTTTCTCAATGAAATAAACCATATTAACATATTTTAAGTCAAGTTGCATTTCTATGGCAGGGCCGATTTCACCCCTTCGTGAACCTAGCCCTTTGCAACTTTGCTACAAGAAAATGCAATCCATAAATTCGAAGGTTTATAAAGAAATAAACTGTAGCCTGGTTTGCTATGTATTCTATCCCCTTTAAAATCGTGACTAAGAAGTCTTCAATGCAATCTTAACCCATTGTATGCTAATTACTCCTAAATGCGTACTTTAGGCCTAAATTAAAATTTTATTTGTTTCCCCTTACCCGACTGACCCTGAAAAAAGGCCCTACTCAAAAAAATTTATTACAATTTTTAGTGAAGAATAATTTTTTTAATTTCATTGCAACCCGAGAGAATTGTCCAATGTAAACAGTGTTATCTCAGCAAATTGTTTGTGTATTTAATCTTATTGCCTTTAGTAGGACTATACAGTAAAACCTGCCTAAATGGGCGCTAAATGCAGGTCAAAAGTATTCTGCAATACTTTTGAATTGCATTATGCGATGTCTTTTTTGAGTGGCCTCTTAAAGCAGGTTTTACTGTATACAATTAAGCTTAATTGGTAACCAATTTGAGATTTTTAGTTAAATAAGTTTCCGACCGACCGACCCATACCGGTAAAATAGGGTCTGGTAAGGGGAACAAAAATATTTTTAAGGTTGGCCTTAACAAAGAGTGGAAACTCTGATAAAATGCCACAAAATGCAGCATTTCAACGGGTTATACACTGTTTGCTATTAAGAATATAAAAGATCCTCAGAGAAAGAAATATTTATTTGGGAATGATAACCTGTGACCCCTTGATGTTTACAATGGACCTTCCCAAGTTTATTGTTTCAACCAGAATGAAAAATCCATAAGCGTACATGTATAAAGGGTTTTAAATGCCAATGGCTGTTAATTTGAGTTTGCTGTCAGGACTAGTTGTGGTATTTGATGCTAACAATTTTTTTTAAGATTTAAGAGTTTCAAGCAGTACAAGAGTAGACATTTTATGGGATGGTACCTGTGTTTCCCTTTCATTTGATAACTTTTGATTATAATCGATCATCAATCGAAACCTCCTGACCGATTATTTTCGATGATCGATTATGAGAATCCAATAATCCAACAACACTAGGTTCCACAAGGATCTATTTTGGGCCCTCTTTTATTTCTTCTTTTTATAAATGACTTACCTCTATATGTCAACAATGTTAATACAGATCTATATGCCGATGATACAACTTTGTATGACATCCAGAATTCAGTAGAAGATATTGAGAATAACCTACAAATTGCTTTGGACAGGCTAAATACCTGGTGCAAATGTAATGGAATGCTTCTCAATTCATCCAAAACAAAAATCATGCTTGTAACAACAAACCAGGAGAGGCAAAGACTTGATAAAGAAATTCTTGACCTAAAATTTAATGAAGAGTCACTTAGTATGATCTCTAATGACAAAATCTTAGGAGTCTTTGTTGATCAGAACTTGACCTGGTCTGATCATATTAGACACCTAAGCAAAAAGATTACTTCAAGTATCTGGCTTCTCTCGAAAGTAAAGAAATTTCTTTCTCAAGAGCACAGCATCCTATTTTATAAGTCTTATATTCAACCCCATATTGATTTTTGTGATATTGTTTGGGGTAGCTCCTCGCAAATGAATAAGCAGAAAATTCTTAGGTTACAGAAAAGAGCATGTCGAGTAATTTTAGATTACAAGGTTGAAGACTCCTCCCAAGCAATGGATACTTTGAAAATTCTCTCTATATATGACAGGTTATATCTTAGAAAAGCCAAATTTATGTTTAAAGTGTACTAGCATATTACACCTGATTATATATCTGAACAGTTTACTTTACGAAATAATGTCAATACATCTGTTAACTTAAGATCTGCTACAGCTTGCTGCTTTATTCCACCAAAGCCCAGAACAGAATATTACAAACACAGTTTAAGATATTCAGGATGTCTGGTGTCGAACAGTCTACCTGATGAAATTAAAAGGGCAGAGAGCCTAAATACTTTCCATAACAGATGTATAACATGGTTAATTAAATGTATTTATTCAAATTTAGAAAATAGTCACTCAATCCAAATATGTTTGTTTCATTTTATTTTTCCTGATTACATCATGTAAATATTTGTATCATATGTAATGATTACATATTTCCTCTTCTAGTAAGCTAGGTTGAAAGCTTATAGCAACTATGTAAAATATCTTTGATTTGGGGAACAAAAGAAGGTCTTGATCAGCCAGCTTCAGAATGAATGTGTTGGCTGACCAGAGCCTTCTTTTTCCTGGTAATAGAAGACCATCTCTAACATTAGGCTTAAATGAAATATATGTGTGGTTCTGTTGCCTACCTACCCTAATATTTTTGACCCTACCCTAAACATTAACATGGTCTTTGGAGAAAAAATACCTAAAATGGGACCTTTTTCAGATTTTGTCACTATTTTCTTTGTTAAATGTTATAACAAAATTTAATAATTTCCCTACCCACCTACCCTAAATTTTGTTGGTATGCAACAGGAACCACACATATATTTCATTTAGGCCTTATGTAAACACATCTGGTATTTACATCTTGATTTATATATAGTTGTGATCTGCTTGTATTTTATAAATATGTATACAATGTATATTTTGAGGGCCTCATGGAAGATTAGTTATTACATTTGTCATAATTTGTATACACTAAATGTAGTCACCCTCGTTAAATAAAGCCTTTACTTACTTACTTACACTTGCAACTGAAGAAAATGTTGGTAATGTATGAGAGTCTGCGCATGTTGCAATCACTTTCCAATTACTTGAAATGAGTTCTATCACAACACCCTATCAAACAATTCCGAATATTGTCACAAGGTACATTTTTCAAAGATTTTTTTTTTTTTTTTAAATATCGGCGATTTTACCGATCTGCATAATGAAAAAAATCGATCTGGAAAGTTTGTGGAATCATTTTGCTTACTGGAACTCGTGTAAATGTTTACCAAATTTCGTAAACCTGGCAGCCCTAACTCACTGGGTGACTGGGCCCCTGTTAGTCTTTTTCCCTGCTGCTGTATATAATAATGTATTATGATATATAAATATCTTGATCTTAATTTCCTTAACATTGATCACATACTGAACTTGTTAGCTGTGTTGGCTGGACAACCCCAGAGGAGCTGTTTTCAGGAGCCGATGATCACCTTATTTTAAAATGGAATCTCCTCAATAATGAGACGACAACACTTGTCAAGCTGCCTGAAGATGTATACCCAACTGACATGCACTGGTTCCCTAAGGCAGCATCTGGTGGTAGTAAGAAGGCGGGATCAGATCTCTTTGTCTTGACATCTACAGATGGTAATGACTATTTATTATATGGGCTGCTACTTTAGAAAACCTGTCTTTGGGGGTTTGCGAACAACACAGGCCCAGACTAGCCTGCGCATCCGCTCAGACTGATCAGCGCCTTTGTTATTCGCTTTTTGGGAAGTATCATAGGTAAACTTGCTACAGGTGAAATCTCAATTTTCTAGACCGGTTTGAAACTTGCTTTGACGGAAACCCCGAAGACATGTTTTCTCACGACATATAGGCCTCGATGTGAGAAAACCTTTCTTTGGGGTTTACGACCAGGTCATACCCAAACCAGCCTGCTCAAATACAAAGACTGGCTAGAAAATTGAAATTTCGCTTGAAGCAAGGTCAGATATGATATTTTCTATTTACTTTTTATAAGTGAATAACAAAGGCGCTGATCAGACTGCACTGATGTTCAGGCTGGTCTGCACCTTTTAAAATTGTTGTTTGCAGCCCCCCCCCCCCCCCCCCCCCCCCCCCCCCCCCCCTTTTGAACAGCTCTAAATGTTTTACAGGCTTAAGTTCCCAATTTCTGAGGTCTACATTTTGGTGAAAATCTCACGAAAATCAATTCAAAAATATGAAGTAAGGTTACAGATGCATTAACATTTGTATTTTTATGGAAATTTTCATGTGTTTTTTTAAGATGTGCATTTAAAGCAACGAATATGTTTCAGCTTTACACTGCTAATAGTTTTTAATCCATTTACAAAATGTAAAAGGGCGGTCCAGTACTTTTGGACTGCATCAAGTTCTTCCAATTATGATGATCCAAATGTTTTTCCCCTAAATTCAACAGGCCCCTGGCCTGACTTCAGAAAGGTAGAATAATCTCTGTCTTAAATCAATTTATATATCCTTATTCAAATTGTTGCTGTTTTATAGGTAAATTCCACCTAATTGGTAGGACTGGGAGAGTAGAAAAGAGCGTGGAGGCTCATAAAGGTGCTGTCTTGTCTGGTAGATGGAGTTATGATGGATCAGCTCTTCTTACAGGTAAGGTTTTCTATTGTAAAAGGTAACTATGAACTGTTTTGAATACTTATTGGCAGGTGAAAACACCATTATTTTACCTTATATGAGGCTGACCTTAAAAATGTTGGTTTGTCATGCTCCTACCTACTCACCCAAAACAGGCCCTCTCCCAAAAAAAATATTGAGAATCTTTTTTATTCTTTTTTTTTTTATTTTTCTCTAATTCTGTTAACAAACCCTTCTTTAAAATCATTAAAATCTCTATTTTAATTAAAGAAACTGTTACAGAGACTGTAATTATATGCATTCTTTCCTTATTTTCAGCATTTGTAGACCTAAAAGTGATAGCAGGGTGATTTTTTCATATCTTTCCATGGAACTATTTGTTTTGGTGCTATTTGGAAGCATCTGAGTACCCACACATATGTTTTCATAGAGAAACATACATTTTATAGGACATGGATACACTTGCACACAGTACATATATAAGGAAATAGGTTTGAAGCTAGTGTCTGGGTTGGAATGGTGTTTTCCACAAGTGCCAGCCCTGGCTCAGCAACCAGCAACTTTACCTGCTGCTTGGACCTGAGGAGCCTGCTACTTTAGTGCAGAACGTAGCTATTTTGCTTATTTTTATGCCCCCAAAGGAACTTTGGGAGGCATATAGTAATCGCACTGTCCGTCCGTCAGTCCGTCCGTCCGTCAGTCCGTCCGTCCCGCCTTCGTGTCCGGTCCATATCTCCTATATTCTTTGATATAGACATTCCAAATTTGGTGTGTGGATACATCTTGGGATGGCGGAGTGTCGCGTACCATTTTTGGGTCACTGTGACCTTGACCTTGACCTCTGACCTAGTTTTGAGAATAATCGTGTCCGGAGCATATCTTTTATATTATTTGAGGTAGGAATCTCAAATTTGGTGTGTGGATGCATCTTGGGATGACGAAGTGTCGCATACCATAATTGGGTCACTGTGACCTTGAACTTGACCTCTGACCTAGTTTCTTGAAAACTGCATTGAGTCTGGTGCATATCTCCTATATTCTTTGAGATAGGAATTCCAAATTTGGTGTGTAAATGCATCTTGGGATGACGGGGTCTCACATCCTATTTTTAGGTCACTGTGACCTTGACCTCTGACCTAGTTTTAAGAATTGTTGTGTCTGGAGCATATCGCTTATATTCTTTTATTTAGGAATTCCAAATTTGGTGTGTGGATGCATCTTGGGATAGCGGAGTGTCATGTACCATTTTTGGGTCACTGTGACCTTGACCTCTGGCCTAGTTTTGAGAATAATCTTGTCCATAGCATATCTCATATATTATTTGAGGTAGGAATCTCAAATTTAATGTGTGGATGCATCTTGGAATGATGAAGTGTCCTGTACCATAATTGGGTCACTGTGACCTTGAACTTGACCTCTGACCTAGTTTCTAGAAATTACATTGAGTCTGGTGCATATCTCCTATACTCTTTGAGATAGGTATTCCAACTTTGGTGTGTAAATAGATCTTGGGATGATAGGGTGTCACATACCATTATTGGGTCACTGTGACCTTGACCTCTGACCTAGTTATAAGAATTATTGTGTCCCAAGCATATCTCATATATTCTTTGAGTTAGGAATTCCAATTTTGGTGTATGGGTGCATCTTGGGATAGCGGAGTGTCATGTACCATTTTCGGGTCACTGTGACCTTGACCTCTGACCTAGTTTTTAGAATAATCATGTCCAGAGCATATCTCTTATATTATTTGAGGAAGGAATCTCAAATTTGGTGTGTGGATGCATCTTGGGATGATGAAGTGTCACTTACCATAATTTAGTCACTGTGACCTTTGAACTTGACCTCTGACCTAGTTTCTAGAAACTGGTGCATATCTCCTATATTCTTTGAAATAGGAATTCCAAATTTGGTATGTAAATGCATCTTGGCATGCCTGAGTGTCACAAACCATTTTTGGGTCACTGTGACCTTGACCTCTGACCTAGTTTTCAAGATTTATTGTGTCCAGAGCATACCTCCTATATTATTTGATGTAGGAATCCCAAATTTGGGGTGGTGATTCCTCTTGGAATGGCGGAGTGGTGCATACCATTTTGAGTCACTTTGACCTTGACGTTGACTTCTGGCCTCATTTCTAGTTTTTCGTGCTATATTACAGCTATATTTCCTCAAATGTGTCTTATGCTAGACCAATTCCTTTGGGGGCATTCGTCACGTGTTTGTGACATTTCTTGTTGTGAATGAAACAACTACAATAAAGGCTTTAAGTACCGGTTACTTTTACAGCTAAACCATCTTTAAAGCTTTGGGAAAACACTGTTAGAAATCCTTGAAGCACCCTTTAATACCAACTTAAGCATGAACTATCTCATAATGTGCAAGGTCTTCCAGGACTTTACTTAAGAGTGCTTATCGAATATCTAATTTTCTTATTTCTCAACCAAAACATATGTTGTGGGTGCTCAAAAGAACCGTCTCAATGAGACGGTTCTTTTGAGCACCCAAAAACATCTGTTAAAACTGATGGGTAAGAAAATATTTACAATTTTACACTTGTGGTCTTCACTGATATAGGTGGTATGAAATAGTTACATCATGGTTGTCCACCTGTTTTGGAGGTAATACACTCATTAAAGCTCAGTGTTTGTTTTTTTTCGAGAAAGTGTTATTTACATTTTTGTGAAATGAAGAATTTACTGCCTGGTCTGTGCATTTTCAGAAATGCAAACCAAAATCAAATGGTCACCTTTATGATCTGAGAATTGTAGACTTATTATTTTCGCTCAACACAATGACTGACACATTTTCCTCAATGATAACACATCTATAAATATATATGAGCCACAAAACTGTGAAAACCAGCCTTAATGACGGAGTCGTCAAAATTTAGTTAATTACACACACCTAATCTACGAAGTGTTAAGAAGTTATCATGCAAATGTTGTGCAGTTATCTCCATTATTCATGGAAATATGGTCTTTTGAAACTATACACTGTCTTAATTTTAATACGCAATGTCAGAAACGTCAAGACGTTACTAATAAAGTCCAAGTTAACTTCCTGATTTGCTGGTTTGTCGGGTGCATGAACAGCATGCTATTTCTTGCTACCCTACTTTTTATTATTCTTAGCTTGTGTGCAATAAAATTAGCAGCAAAAAGCTGACACTGATTTATTTTATCCTAGAGTTTGCATGATCTGGAAACGACTGACCATACTTTAAAAATTCTGACAGTCGCTAAGGTAAAGTTGTTGCCATGGAAACATACGGCATGATAATGAATAAGTTTAATCAGAAATAATTGCCAGTGTTATCTTACTATCCACCTGAACAGGTTTTAAGGCAATATATAAACATGTCAAATTTCTTAAAGTTTTGGTGTTTTTCAAATGATTTTTGCATAAAAAGTCCTAAATGTCATAAAGGCAGGTTTTCACAGACCGCAGCTCATATCTTTGATGCACAATGGACCTATGTACAAAGAACTTTGCTGGGTATTTTCGTAATATTTTTGAAAAATTAGTTACAGTATTAATGAGTGTATAGCAAAGGTCCTGATAAATAGTATAAGTCAGATTATGATCTTTTCTTTCAGTCTAAACATCCTGTTTTTCATTTCAGCTGGGGAAGATGGGCAAGTTAAGATCTGGTCAAGAAGCGGGATGTTGAGATCTACTCTTACACAAAACAGTAAGCTACTCATGGGTGAAAGTTTTCAGGATTATTTCTGAAGTCAGGATTTTGAAGCTGACTTTCCACAGAAAGTCAGCCTCAAAATGCTGAATTAGGGGGATCATAATAGCTTCTCTGATTTATTTTCAGTCTGTCTAAGGACATTTGATCAATTAAACTTGAAATTGTGAGTGAATATTTATTGGGCATACTGCAAGTTTTTAGATTGGAGTTTCGAAAGTTCAGGATTTTGGAAATTTTGAACTTTCACACATGGCTACAGTCAACCTTGGTCCTTGATAAGATGCTTTTTACCCCCCCCCCCCCCCCCCCCCCCCCTCACCTTCTAAAAAGGTGATAATTTTCTGTTAAAAATCTCATTCATATTGGGTTAATGGGAGAAAAATCTCATAGCAAATTGTAAAATTGCTGAAAATTCTAAATTTCTCATGTTTGACTTCCAATGAATGAGTACCCACAACAAATTACCAGCACACACTATTTTGGTGCTTATTCCATATATGCAGATAATGTCATATAAATAGAATAACATTCATGCTCCTATATAAATTAACATTTTCAAAGCAAACCTTTAATGAATCTTTAGATTTTTGCAACCATTCATAGCCTCATAAAAGACATAAATTTGATTGACAGCTGCCAAGCTCACTTGCCTGTGCAATAAGCTTCAAACATCGAATTAATTTGTCAGAAGTGACACTGGTTTTGTGATTGACATCTAGTCACACCTGATTTGCATGTGCAAAGCAAGCCTCTTGTTTGCTCCATTGGCTGTCAGTGTTCACACTTGCTGTTCCGCATTTCAGTTTTACACTCCAACAAATTCGTTAATACGATTACGTATTAACTACAAAACTGTTTTGTTTCCTAAATTATAAATAATTTCTATATATTAGATATTAATAATAAAATGTAAATTATAAGCAATAAATTCAATTTTTGGTCTGTTCATGGGATCATGAATACTTCTGGCCTCATGCAAAGTTAACGTTAACTTTGCAAGATACTCAAAGTATTCATTATTCCATGAACATTCCTAAAACTGAATTATTTTCTTTAAATATAACTGGATTTATTAAACTTGTGTAAAAGCGATAAAATGCCTGGCAAGCCTGCATTTTATCTCTTTTTCCCCATCTTGTTTTATAAATTCAATAAAATATGAGCCCTCATGTAAGATTCTATATTTGAGCCGTGACATGTGATTTCCAACAACATGGCATTTTGACAAGTGTAGACTCAGACTGGCCTGTGCAGCCTCATTTTAAGTTTAGAAACTCCAAATGATGTTCAGCCAGAAGCTTAACACTTGTAGAAGATTCAGACGACGAGCAAAGGCTCTGATTAGACTGCGCGTATGCGCAGGCTGATCTGAGGCTTTGCTAGAGGCACATACCACATTGTTGGAAATCTCATGTCATGGCTCATTTTCTTTTAGGCACTGCTGTGTATGGAGTTGCCTGGGGACCTGACTCTGACCAGATTCTTTTTACCAACGGACGACAGCTAGTCATAAAATCATTACAGGCCAACGCCAAACCAACTATGGTAGGTATATAACAAGTCCTAACACACATTAGATATTACTACCAAGCAACCACCAATTTAGCATTTCGTTCTAATGAAACATCTAAAGATTAGCTGTCAATAATATATAGGCGGAGTTCGTGCGTTAACCAGACTATAGTCCAGTCCCTTTAGTCGGACCAAAGAGCGATAAATCTCTCTCTGGTTGTATGCACTGCGCAGGTCTGGTTTCACTAGAGGAACCAGACCAAATCTGTGGTCGGACCATAGTTGATTGGTTCCCGTCCTCCAATGCAAACTTGGAATGGCCGGAAACCTTTATGTTTTTTATCGATGGCTGTTATTGGTTGACTGTTTTACTGGGGAGGAACGCTGACAGTCGGAAGAGCAACTATGGTCTCTATGGTTAACGCGCAAACTCCACCATAATTGGCTGTTGTATGTAAACTACTCAAAAAACTTGTTCATTTCTACAGGCTCATTACACTGAAACATAAAAGTAGTTGAGAAGCTTGTGAAAAACACACATTTATTGAATTGACATAATATGTTGTATGTGCACATTGGAATTGCCTCTATATGTCTTTAGACTTTTTTTAAAACCAAACAGATAGCCTCTGACCACTGAAGTTTGGCTAAGAAGAATAGAATTATTTGTTCCTAGGGTTCTTGACTAAAACATAGCATTTTAATGGGACCAATCATCCAGATAAGTGTGTGTAAATGAAAATTTATTTTCTTATTTCTCAACCTAAACGCATGTTGTGGGTACTCAAATGAACTGTCTCTTTGAGACAGTTCTTTTGAGCACCCAAAACATATGTTAAAATTGATGTGTAATAAAATATTTACAATTATACACACAAAAAAAGTTGCTTATCTAGACCTATGGGGACTAAACTTCAGCAGTATCGAGTATGGGTACTAAACATCAACTGTATCAAGTATGGGGACTGAACTTCAACTGTATCAAGTATGGGGATTAAACTTCAACTGTATTGTGTATGGGGACTAAACTTCAACTGTATCTAGTATGGAGACTAAACTTCAACGGGGACTAATCTTCAACTGTATCGAGAATGGGGACTAAACTTCAACTGTATTGAGTATGGGGACTAAGCATCAACTGTATCGAGTATGGGGACTAAACATCAACTGTATCGAGGATGAATGAAAATAAACCTGTTCATTCTGTTTATTATTTTGAATATTTTCACAGTGGAAAGGTCATGAAGGTGTGATACTTCAAGTGGACTGGAACCCTGTTAGTAATCTGATCCTGTCAGGTGGAGAAGATTGTAAATATAAGGTAAGACTGGGAGTGTATTTTGGCTTGCCTTACATAACTCTTCATAAACCTAATTTTTTTTATTTGTCAAGCCCCTAGATAAGACTGGGTAATCAAGATTTAATTATTTTGCAACCAAAACATAAGTTGTGGGTACTCCTTTTGATCACCCAAAACATACGTTAAAAGGGACGGGTAAGAAAGTATTCACAATTTTACACTACCAGGCTGCGTAGCGCAGTCGGTAAAGTGTCTGACTACAGATGCATGTCTGACTGAAGATCCAGGGGTCACAAATTCTATCCCGGCCCACACCATTACTTTTGTGGAGATTGATCACAAAATAATTTCTACGGCCATTCTCCTCCCTTCCCCTGATTCATGAAGGGTTGTTGTCACTTACAAGCGAAAGAAAGTGCACAAAGTACTGGTTTACCACTTAGTCAAGCTTGCCCAGGAAAAAAGTGTTGTTAGGTGAAATGACCATCCCGACATGACCGTAGCTGTTGACTGGGATGTTAAGCATCAAACCAAACCAAAAAAAACAAGTGTACGCTCAAGAATTTGTTACCTAAATTGTAATTAAAAAACAAGTGTACGCTCAAGAATTTTGTTACCTAAATTGTAATAAGGGAGCACAGTGGTAGAGTGCTTGACTCGAGACCGAGCGGCCGCGGGTTTGAGCCTCACCGGCGTCACTATGTTGTGTCAGCAAGACACATTAATCCTTGCTTAGTATTGGTTTATCCCAGGAAGACCCATCCAGACATAACTGAAAAATTGTTGACTGGGAGGTAAAGAATCAAATCAAACCAACTAAATTGTAAGGATCATTGACACTTGCTATGGGTAAATGCCTATGGTTTTAAGTAAAAATAAAAGTTTGTCAATCATCCCTTTCTTCGCCTTGATGCTACCCTGACCTGAGTACTTTATGGCTGTGAAATCCGTTTTCGATATTAAATGCTTCAAAGATGTAAAATTTTGGGTAGAACAATTAGTTTTACATTAAGATATATAGGAATCCGAAAACATTTTTTAAAATATCATTCCCACCCGTGTGCCAGCAAAAGCTTTTGCCTGCATATGTGTTACCATATTTTACACTTTGTATTGAAGTGGCTTGCTGGCACACGGGGGGGAAAGATGTTCAGCAGCCCAAAAACCCAGGGCCTAAGCCCACAAAATGCCTTTTCTACCAAATAAGAAATTAATGACAGTCATGAAGTTCTCTAGAACCAACCTCCTAAATTGCTTTGCATTCTGTGCTCGTTTAATATAAAGTACTTAAAAATTAAAAGTAGGATTAGCAAGGTTTTATGCATTTTTTCATAAGAAAAAATCTCACTGTTATTAAATGACACATTATTTTGAAAACGTCCTGTACTTATCTATTTGCATGCTAGGGAATTGTTCATGTTTTTATTTTCGTCTGCTGAGTTTCTTCAAAATTAAGTTTTTAAAAAATAAACCACCCAGGACCACCATCAGAGTGTCAAACAGTTTGGATCCAGATCAAGACCGACATTCTATTGGTCTTCATCTGGGTTCAAACTGTTTGCAAAAGGCTATTGACAGACGACAAAATTATCCACTAGCATGCAAATAGTTATAACAGGTAAATACTTTAGTGTTCAATATATTGTCTCATATAGGGATATACATGCATCATGTATACCATAAATATTAGGACACTTTAAATACATTCAACATGCTATGCCCTTTAAACAAAGCAAAAGTAATATTCAAAGGATCTAGTTAGAATCAGTTTTACTTCCAATGCTAAATGGGACACTTTCATTCCTTCAAAAATATTTATTTCATTTGTTGAGCTTTCAGTTTTGTATTATTTACGGTACATGTAGTCAAAAATGTACAGGTAACTTCTAAATTATCTCCCCAAAATCATTTAATTACAAAACATATTTTGTTTTTAAAACAATTTCATCAATAATCGTGACTAGATAATACTCTGCATATGGTATGTTCAATAGATATCACCATGCCTACCAAATAAATCAAGAAAACGTGCAGAAATCACTTTTTAAAGCACTTTTTATTTTCATGAAATTTCAGACCCCCTCCCCTTTCTAACCGTCATAGCTCTCAAGTGCGTAGGAATTTTGAAATATTTTGCTAGCTGGCTCTTGCCATTAGATTCACCTATTGCACTGATACTACATGCACCACACTAGAAGCTCAAAAGCAGCGTTCTGGGAATCAGAAAAATAGGCGTATAAGGCCCAAACCGTCAATGATCCTTTAGCAAGTACAGGATTTGTTGAATAAGATTCAAGATTAGAAAGTAAAGTTGAAATTTTTGTCTGTATAGCATACATGTGTGAGCAACAAAGGCTCTTGTGAGCCAGCACATCCATGTCACTCAACAAATTAAATTGGTTGGCTTCCTTCCTGCCATTTTAGGAGATAGCGAAACAGATGGACAGACACACTGACACACAGCAAAAACAATATCCCTAACACTTTTTAAAAAGCTTGGAGATAACATCAAAAATTTGTATATGCTTTTTTACTTATTTTAAGGGAGTATGCCTTTAACCCATTTAAGCCGAATGGAATTTCCCACTTTTATCAATTGGACCAGCCAATTACCATTTTAAGGGTTGTTGGGTGGTAGTTTTCATTTTTATTCAAATTTCAATAGAACATTCTGTAAGCAGACTGTGGAAACTGTGCGGTGTCTGATCGGGGTCTGCACTCTTGTCTATGTCCCACAAAAAGGATGCTCTACTAAGCTTATATGGGTTAATGGTGAATTTCTGTAAATGATAATATATACTTTATTTGCAGGTGTGGGATACATACAGTCGCCTGTTATATAGTAGCGCTACCCATGATTACCCAATCACATCAGTGGCATGGACACCTGATGGGGAATTGTTTGCAGTTGGATCTTTCAATACTTTAAGATTATGTGATAAAGCTGGGGTAAGATTACTTATTCAGATGTACTTAAAGTCTTCTAATAATCATACCCCCCCCCCCCCACACACACACAAATTAAACTTCAAACTTACTGAGTATGCAAATGATGTCACTGAAATGTACACACACAAAAGTAAGGATTATGCTTGTTGATATCCAATATCACAACTTAAACCGTCTAAAGCATTTTTCCTTATCTAAGGTGCTAAAATTAACCAAAACAATACCAACTTAGGTTACATATCAATTATTTGCAGTAAAATTGGTTAAGGGCTATTCCAGAAAAAACACCTGTGGGGGTGGGGGAGAAGGCACTTTTTTTTTACCCAATCACCCATGGAATTCAATTTCCTCCGGCACCAACCACCCATGTAATCAGAAAGTTCGGTACACCAACTACCCATAGAATTAGAAACCATAGAATTCAATTTTCCTAAGGCCCAGTGGTGTAAAATTCCCCATTTGCCCACTAGCATTGGCTAAACGTCGGGTTTGACACGTAAAATGCATTTTTTCCTTTAGAGAAGACGAAACAAAGGTAAAAATACAGCTGGTCGATCTTTTTCATCGCAAACCGGATGTTTATACCAAACAGTTGCAAGTACGCATGCGCATCTCTGTGATTAAGTCCCCAATGGCTTGTTTGTTGAATTTTGTAAAATCTATGGGTAATTTTTGTAAGGTGTTTGCAGCCTATAAACAAGTCAGAGATTCCACGGCTTTTCTTTATCAAATTGCTGGTATTCTGCTTTTGTTTTCTACCACAATAAAGTCTTGGTATCTCTCGAAAGGTTTCCGCTCTTACCGTTTCTAAAACCTAGTGGTGTAATCAAATGGAATATGCTTAACTTGATGTCAATTATAGTATATATTAGATTAGATAGTACTGAGTGTCACTGCAAGCAACTGTAGAGAAACAATTTTATTTTTACCTTTAAATTCATCCAAGGGAGGTAAGTCAAAATGTAATACCTGATGAGCAATCATACAAAAATCTAAAACTGTGTTAGTGTTATGGAGCACACTAGCTTTCCCCTTAAATGTTCACGCAAGGAAGATAATTCAAGCATATAGCAAAGGAGACAACTATTTATTACTGCACATAATATGCCACATTGCCCTGATAAATATGCCTGCCATGAATCATCTAAATATTTCAAAATGTATAATAATTATGGATTAACAAGGTTTCCACTTTAAGTTCTTTCAAGGGAGACAATTAAACAGGGAGCTAGGGAGAGCAACCATGCTTGCACAAGACACATCATCTAGATCTGATATGTATGCCTACCAATTACCATTAATATATCTCAAAAGGGTTTAAATTCATTGAGCTGTCTTCACCTGATATATATGAATGCCAAATATTAGCAAAATATCTCAAAGGGTATAAGAGTTATTAAGCGCACAAGCTTTCCCCTTAAAGTTCTTTCAAGGGGGATAACTCAAAAGACAAGCAGGGGAAAGCAACCATTCTTGCAGGTGACATACTTTCTTGACCTGATGTAGATGCCTACCAAATATTATCAAAATATCTCAAAGGGTATTAAAGTTATTGAGCACACAAGATTTTGTCTATGGATGGACAGAGAGACAAGATGGACGTATGCCAGGCTTATTGCTATATCCCATGAAATTTGCCTGTCAGGGTGTTGATATGTTAAATACTTGAACAATCAGTATGTAGTCATCAAACAAGTGTATGTTAATAAGGTGAAGAATTGAACAAAAGCAAAAAAAAAACATAAGATAATAAAAGCTTATACTTGTTAGATGTTATAAAGGGAGACAACCAACTTTGTTTTTATCAAAATAACTTTTTCAAAAAGCGAAATGAGATTTCTTAACTAGCCTATCTTAAATGAAAGAAAAAATAATAATGAAAAATATTGAAATGCTGAAAAATCAAATGGTTTTGATTCAAAGCAGAACTGAATTTTACATGCTATTCGTTGTTACAGTTTTATAGTTCAATGACAAGTGGAGCCCATTATTTCGTCACAAATACAACTTCCCAAAGTTGAAAGCAGAGGACCCACAATATTAGAGTGTCCAACCACTGGAGAAATGGTTGGACATGTAGGGACATCAAAAACATTTATTTGGTGTTTTTTGGCTAGATTAGATAAAACTTCTCTCTTTTTTTTGGCAGATAATATTGTTTCTTCCCCTTCCACCCAGCGAAACACCAACCACCCATGTAACACCAACCACCCATGTAATTAGATTTGGTCAAACACCAATGACCCATATAATTTGAAAACTTTCCGCACCAACCACCCATAGAAAAATATATTGCCTGCCGTCTTCTCCTCCCAGGTCTTTTTTTCTGGAATAGCCCTAAGTGGAAAAGGACATATTTGCCTGTCAAATTGTAAACAGCATTTTCTAAACTGTAATCACTAAATGATGTCAATTTTGATACAGTTTGGTGTTTCATCAACATAGCAAAAGTCATTAGAAAAAGAAGTTTGTAGTAATACCAATTAAATTATTTGAGTTGGGCAAAGCAGTTCCTTCAATTTACATGTGTGTCCACATATGTACATTCTAATCAGCTTGTTGAGCCCTCCTTGGATAGTGTGTATTCAAAACGGTTTCATGTGGTCTGCATAGATCAGATTGCTCAGAGGCCCAGGCTGAAGACATTAGTTTCTGTGCTTACTAGAAGTGTCTTGTCAAGACACTTCTAATCTATGTTGATGCGAATGTTTACTTTTAGAAATAAATACATTGTAGAGTACAGGACATTAATTAATTTTTTGAGCAATTGGGTATGTTACTCACTCCGTTTTCATTCATTTGGGTATTTCAAGTTTTAATGGTGTACTCAAAATTTCTAACAAATGCTTATTTGTGTATTTTGCTTTTTTCAATTGGGTATTTTCGTAGATGTTAAAATTTTCCATGATTTTACAGTTTGTTTTAGACACATTCACTCCTGAATGGAAGCTACTTTCAGTTTCAATTTCAAGGATGTCCATGCTCGTTGAAAATTGAGGATACGATTCTGAATCCTGGTCTAACATACTTTTAAAGCAGTTCAATTAGGGTATCAACAATATCTGAACGAAGACTTTCTCAACCGTTATTCTATTGCTTTGCTGCACAAAATTAGCCTTTTTTCGTCCTCTCTTTGATTTGGCAGCCATTTTGGGCAAACACAATTTTTCTTCCAATACTTGTTCTCTGCTGTCATTCAATTGTTGTATAATTATAGAATAATTGCTGAAAACCAGTCAGTTGACTGTGTTCTTTTAGCCATATTGAACTAAAACCGAACCGTGAACGGTGCAAACTCCCCAATAGTGTCAAACATCATTCCAGTCGATCTTTTAACGGAAAAAGGGGGAGCTTACAGACCGCAAAGTGATAAAAGACTGTTTGACAGCTGTTTATTTGCATTGTGTATTCGTAATTTCTCTTGCGTTTTGTTATGCTACCGATTCAGTTATAATTGCTTTGGGATAATTAATTTGGGTAAATATGCAAATACGCTTACTAATTAAAGTACTGGAGTATTATTAATCTAAAATTCCCTATTGAATAGGGCTCAAATAATTTGTTTGATTATATTATCAAGTGGTCCCATGCCTTAGAGAAGCCTAACACAGGAAGTATGTTCAAGTTAAGCTGGTCCAGTGATGGTACACAGATAGGTGGGGCCTGTGGGAATGGACAGGTGTTGATAGCTCATATCATAGAAAGGTACGTAGCATACGTTCGAGATAAAAAAAAGTTTAACGTAAATTTGTGAATATTTTCTTGCCCATCAGTTTTAACCATTATGATTTGTTTTGGATGCTCAAAAGAACTGTCTCCTTGAGACAGTTCTTTTGAGCACCCACATCATTATACAATCGATGCATTCTTTTGAGGTTGACATCAGGATTTGTCAACCCGAGAACAGTGATGTTCACCGAGGCGAAGCCGAGCTGAACATCAGTTTTGAGGGTTGTCTAATCCTGATGTTAACCGAAAAAGAATGCACCAATTGTATATGACACTGTCTCTCTGTTCCTAGTTTTATTTAAAATATTTTCATAATTATAAAAAAATGTTTGTGGCCATGTTTCTTGTCTATAACCATTACTGACCAGGGGTGTTTATGTTGTTTTTTAGCTCACCTGAGCCGAAGGCTCATGGGTGAGCTTATAGTATACCAGTCACTCAGGCGTCCGTCCGTCCATCGTCCTCCGTACGTCCGTCAACATTTTCAAACATCTTCTCCTCTGAAACCACTGGGCCAATTAAACTCAAATTTCATATGGAGACTCCTTAGAACGCAAGAATGAAAGTTAGTTCAAATGGTCCTGGTCACATGACCAAGATGGCCCCCTTGCCCATATATGGTAAAAACCCTTTAAAAATCTTCTTATCCAGAACCAGAAGGCCGATGACCTTGGGACTTGGTATGTAGCATTGGGGGTGTTGTGCCTACCAAGTTTACCAAAACTCAGGTGAGCGCTTAAGGGCCACTTGGCCCTCTTGTTTAAAAAGTCTCATTTGACAGACTGAGAGAAGCTGGGAATTGAACCTGCAACCCCTGGTTTAATACAAGGCATAGGCTTATCCCCTACAGCTCAAGCCAGATGTTCCTAGTGCACTTTCACTAGGAAGATTATTTCAACAACTATCTTCTTAAATTTCTGTATGCAAAATAATTGCATTCTTTCTAATTATCGTTCTCATAAAATGATCAAATTCTGGATTAAAACATTTTACCTGTGAAATATACATAAGAAATCAGTCAGTGTTGCAGTATCATTTTTTAGCTTTCAGGCAGCAGTGACAAAAGTCATATCACCTGGGCTATATTTAGTTCAATCTATTTTAGCTGTCTGTCAGCACTGACAAAACTAATAGCTCATCACTGTTTGACATCAAGATCTATCACAACCAGTGCAATCTAGTTTCAGCCAATCAGAGGAGGTATTTTATAGGAGTCATATAACAAATGTTTTGGTTGAGAATTAAGAAAAATAATTTACTAACCCACCCTTATCTAGCGGCCTGGTACATAGAATTTCCAGCAATTATACTGGCCACTTATGGCTTAGTCTCAAGTTTTGAGCTGTGTTGAGGCATATTGTTAATGTCATGAAATTTGAAATGAGTGACATCACTAAATTTACATGACAACCTGTCTTCATGGTTTGCGACCAGGTAAGGCTTAATCTTGGCTACCTAGCTACAGAGACTAGCTAGAATATTGAAATTTTGCACACAGCAAAGTTTAGCTGTTATACTTGCCAGAGAGAAAACAGCAAAGGTGCTGACCAGACTGCACAGTTGTGCAGTCTGGCCAGCACCTTTGTTGTTTGCATACAATTGAGTCAGACTTTTAGTTTCAGAGGACATGGCCAATTAAGCAACAGGCAAATTTTTCCATGATGGCAAAATCATTTTTAAGCCTTGTCTGAGAACATTTAAAACATTTATGAATGTCATATTTTAATCTCATAAATATCCTCTTAGAATTCTGTATTAGATTTATGAATTTTTTAACCACAAAGAGTATAATGTAGGAATGTATCAATGCATTATAGAAAAAAACTGAAAGGTGTGAACCATTCATTACAAACTTCCCTCATTTTGAAATCCTAGAGTAGACCCCCGCATTTATAACATAGCAATTTTTGAAGAAAGGGAGTTGTGTATTAATGAAACAAGAACAAGGAATAACAAAGCCAACACTATAAGGTTTACTCTGCAACCAATGCCTTAAATTTCGTACATATATAAACCCCATTCTATTCTGAGTGTAATGGGTTTAACTATTATACACCTGTAAGGACCAAAACTCTATGGAGTTTTTTAGCCATTCTTGGGACAATATAGTTAAAATTTTGACTTTTGGGCCATTTTTGGTGCAATAGGCTTAAAATCTGGAGTTTTTTTATTTTGGCAGATCTTGGTGCAGTAAGCTTAAAATCTGGAGTTTTGTCCTTTCTGTGTGTAATATGGCTAAAATCCGGAGTATGGGCCATTCTGTGTGTAATATGGTTTAAATCTTGAGTTTTGGCCATTCTATGTGTAATATGGCTAAAATCCGGAGTATTGGCCATTCTGTGTGTAATATGGTTAAAATCTTGAGTTTTGGCCATTCTGTGTGTAATATGGTTAAAATCTTGAAGTTTGGCCATTCTGTGTGTAATATGGTCAAAATCTTGAGTTTTGGCCATTCTGTGTGTAATATGATCAAAATCTTGAGTTTTGGCCATTCTGTGTGTAATATGGTTAAAATCTTGAGTTTTGGCCATTCTGTGTGTAATATGGTTAAAATCTTGAGTTTTGGCCATTCTATGGTTAAAATTCAACCTTTGACTTTTATTATTGCAGGAGACTGGAGTGGAGTAATTTTGAAGCTACCTTAACAGAAAGTAAGAAGATCACAATACGAAATGTTCTCAATGACAGTCACGAGAAACTGGACTTCAGAGATAGAGTTATCAAGGCATCACTGGCATTTAATCATCTTGTAGTCGCTACTTCGTCACAATGTTATATATACAGGTAATTTAATCATCTTGTAGTCGCTACTTTGTCACAATGTTCTATATATAGGTAATTTAATCATCTTGTAGTCGCGACTTCATCACAGTGTTATATATACAGGTAATTTAATCATCTTGTTGTGGCTACTTCATCACAGTGTTATATATACAGGAAATTTAATCATCTTGTAGTCGCTACTTCATCACAGTGTTATATATACAGGTAATTTAATTATCTTGTAGTAGCGACTTCATCACAGTGTTATATATGCAGGTAATTTAATCACCTTGTAGTGTCTACTTCATCACAGTGTTAAATATACAGGTAATTTAATCATCTTGTAGTCACACCTTCATCAAAGTGTTATATACAGGTAATTTAATCATCTTGTAGTGGCTATTTCATCACAGTGTTATATATACAGGTAATTTAATCATCTTGTAGTCGCTACTTTATCACAGTGTTATATATACAGGTAATTTAATTATCTTGTAGTCGCGACTTCATCACAGTGTTATATATACAGGTAATTTAATCATCTTGTAGTTGCGACTCCATCACAGTGTTATATATACAGGTAATTTAATCATCTTGTAGTCACTACTTCATCACAGTGTTATATATACAGATAATTTAATCATCTTGTAGTTGCGACTTTATCACAGTGTTATATATACAGGTAATTTAATCATCTTGTAGTCGCGACTTCATCACAGTGTTATATATACAGGTAATTTAATCATCTTGTAGTAGCGACTTTATCACAGTGTTATATATACAGGTAATTTAATCATCTTGTAGTTGCAAATTCATCACAGTGTTATATATATAGGTAATCTAATCATCTTGTAGTCGCGACTTCATCACAGTGTTATATATACAGGTAATTTAATAATCTTGTAGTTGCAACTTTGTCACAGTGTTATATATACAGGTAATTTAATCATCTTGTAGTTGCGACTTCATCACAGTGTTATATATGCAGGTAATTTAATCATCTTGTAGTCGCGACTTCATCACAGTGTTATATATACAGGTAATTTAATCATCTTGTAGTTGCGACTTTATCACAGTGTTATATATACAGGTAATTTAATCATCTTGTAGTCGCTACTTCATCACAGTGTTAGATATACAGGTAATTTGATCATCTTGTAGTCACTACTTCATCACAGTGTTATATATACAGGTAATATTTAAGGCCCCTGTATCAAAGATTGCAAGGATATATTGTGTTTTGGTCTGCATGTATTTTTAGAGTATATCAAAGTGAAAGACTTGTTTATGTCATGTTAATATTGATGTTTTTATGTCCAAAAACTTACTTTTTATTCAATAATCATTGTTTGATACAAACCCTCCTATTATTAGGGGACATACCAGACGTAGTAATGTCTGAGCATGTTTGGGTATGGAGGAACATTAATACAGCTACTTTCTCCCAATAACGGAAACTGTAGATAGTTGACTGTGTTGAGAAAAGCTGGATATTTGATAAACTGGTTAATAACCAAACAGTGCGGTTGTAAATTTTTGATGTTTTAATGTCTCAAAGCTACCCATTTGTGGATATAATTATTGTTTTATACAAACCCTCCTATTATAAGAGGACATACCAGACGTAGTAATGTCTGAGTATGTTATTTTCTTGCACAGTAGAAACTATAGTAGTCGCCTGTGTTATGAAAAGGTGCACATAATATTTGCTCAGAGCCAAACCATACATGTATCTTCAAGTTCCAGGAGTTGATTTAACCTGCTCTTGGACTGAAATCAGCATATGGGCTGCGGTGACACAAGAAAACTTGTCTTCAGGGTTTCTGACAAAGTGAGATTCAAACCAGCTTGCTCAGCTACACATACTAGCTAGAAAATTGAAACTTGGCTTGTAGTAAGTGTAGATATGATACTTTCCAATAAGCAAATGATAAAGGTGCTGATCAGTCTACTGAAATGTACAGGCTGAAATGTAGGACTGTCTGCACCTTTGTTGTTTGCAAACCCTGTAGACAGGTTTTCTTGCGTTGAGGCCCATATTTGTATAATGATTTTTAAGTAGCTGCAGAATGATTACGAAGAAATTCAATATATTTTGCAAATTTCAGTCTGTGGTCCCTTAAGATATATAACAGGCCTTTAGTTAAGAGTATGTGGCAGAAATTGAACCATCACATTGAGACCCCACAACATATGTTTTGGTTGAGAAATAAGAAAAAAAATGTGCATTCTTAACTAAAGACCTGTAATGTATCAAAAATAGTTTGTCTTATGGCTGGGTGCGACAAGTTTAAAAATACTAAAACAAGGCTATCAATATCATTAACTTTGTAAAGCATTCGACGAACCTCCTAATATTAGGGGACATACCAGACCTAGTAATGTCTGTTTGGGTAGGGAGGAACAGTAACAGCGCTACTTTCTCTGAATACACACTCAACAGGTAGTGCCCTTAGTAGAGATTAGCTGGACATAGGCTATCAATATCATTAACTTCGTAAAACATTTATCAAACCTCCTATTGTTAGGGGACATACCAGACCTAGTAATGTCTGAGTATGTTTGGGTAGGGAGGAACAGTAACACTACTACTGTCTCTGAATACAGGCTCAACAGGTAGTGCACTGTGTAGAGATTAGCTGGATATAGGCTATCAATATCATTAACTTCATAAAGAATTTGTCAACCCTCCTATTAGTAGGGGACATACCAGACCTAGTAATGTCTGAGTACGTTTGGGTAGGGAGGAACAGTAACACCGCTACTGTATCTGAATACAGGCTGAACAGGTAGTGCACTGTGTAGAGATTAGCTGGACATAATTATGCCATTGTTATGCCTCAACTGCTTGTAAAATTACTTAAAATTAATTATACATTAAGTATTGTAAATTCAGAATTTTTGCGAGGGTTTTTGATTTGCGAAAATTTACATATGCAAAGTTTTGTGAAAATAAAATCTTCGGGAAATGGGGAAAACACACTTTTGTTTACTGATATAGGTAAATCATACCCTAGTTGCAAATTTTTAACATCACAAATAGTTCTTTTAATGCTATTCGAGAAAATTAAATTCTCGCAAAAATTTCCGAATTGACAGTAAACTGCTTATCAAATTTCATCTGAAGGGAAGCAATACACTTCTTAAAGCTCACTCTATAAAAAAAATGAACTTACAATATTTTAAATTGATTACATATTAGGCTCAGATAAGCAAACAATTTGTGTGTAAAATTGTCATTATTTTCTCATTGTTCAAGTAAGACATATAATGTGAATGCTCGAATGAACCTAATCCCACTAAATGAGACTTATAAATTCAGTTATTATCATTCACATCTACATTTACATTCTGTCTTTTTATATCCATGTTTATATTTTACATTGACAGTCTAAATTTAACGCTAGAAATGTCCGATGATAAAAAATGAAATCTGAACCCTAAAAATTGGTGTAAAAATCTCATTGAGATTTTTCTTTGGAGCACCCACAACAGATGTTTTGGTTGAGATGTTTCATTACACATTTTTATCTGGCAGTCTATTATGATATACTGGATATTTTCAGTGGGGAAGCAAATAACAAAGCAGAGAAAGTGTTAACTTTTAATAGTAGGAACCATTAAGTCATCATCTGCTGTTTTATTTAAACTCATTGATCATTGAATTTCAAAATCAAAGGATAGAAATATGTATGACCTACTGAATTATTTCCTTTGTTTTGCAGTACCAAGAATTGGAACACACCAATGATCTTTGACCTGAAGGAGGGCAGTGTCTCACTAGTTATACAGGCAGAAAAGTAAGTAATAAAATTTTGTAATATTTCTCTGTGCATGTTGTGTAATTTTTTTCAACTTTTTATCGTCTACTGCCTTTTTTCTCCAAAATTAAGCAGTAATTGGTCTTGAAAACCAGTTTTAGGTATTTTTGAGAGTGGCAATTTTACACAGGTTTTACTGTAAATAAAATTTGGATGGTTTATTCCTTGCATGCTGGGTAAGTTTTCCAATTTTTTTATCTTTTGCTGACATTTTTTCAAAATTAACTTTTTAGAAAAATAAGATTAGGAAAACTCTCTGAGTGTCAAACAATTAAGATCCAGATCAGGACCGACAGCTTGCCTGTCCTGATCATGATCCAAACTGTTTGCAAAGGTTATCAGCAGATGTCAAAAGTCGCTGCTTGCAAGCAAAGAGTTAAAGAGCAAAATTTGTTAACTCTTTGCCTGCTAGTGTCTTCTGTAGATAGCTTTAGACCCTGGCCCCGAGTTTATAAAACTTTTTTCATGTTCAACTTAACTGAGCACTAAATTTCAACTGCTCACAAAAACTAAAATACCGACAAATAAAGAAGTTTTTTGCTTTGACTCTCTCAGATGTTGTATTTATCATGCTAATAAATGTTAAAATGCCCACAAAAAGGACGCCAGGCTTATATTGGCTAAAAGCCTTGTTTTCTTTCAATTTCAGACATTTCCTCTTAGTTGATGGTGCAGGAGTCTATGTGTACACTTATGATGGAAGATTAGCCTGCGCCCCTAGATACCAGGGTCTACGGGCCGACATACTTAATTCACAGACTGTCTCTCTTAGCAATGATACTGTTGCTATCAGAGATAAGACTGATGAGAAAGGTTAGTGTCTTACCAAAGGTCGAAATATAGCAAAAAAATGAGCATAGACTTGAGAATATTTTCTTATCCATCAGTTTTACATTTGTTTTGGATGCTGAAAATAACCGTCTCAATGAGACAGTTCTTTTGAGTACCCACAACATAAGTTTTGGTTGACATAGGGATCATTCCATCCGTGTTGTCATCAGTGTCGGAGGCGGCTGGTACTCTTGGTTTCAGGGTCAAAAACTTCTGAAAGGATGCATCAATTTCATTCAAATTTAACAGAAGGGTAAAGCAAAGTAAAATACAGATCAAGAATTAAATTTGGAGATCATCTGCAAAATTTTGACTGAGTTATGGCCCTGCTTGACTTGGGTTTTGCCAGGCAACTCATCTGATTCTTGGACTTCTAGTTTATGTTAACCCTGACCCGATCAATTCATAAAAAGAAGTTCTATTCATGAGTTGGGAATGTATACAATTTATACTTTATGTACTTAAAGTATTCAAAAAAGTCTAAAACTACAAGGAAACGTTTTAACCCTTTGTTAATAGTGACTCCTAAATGTGTACTTTGGCAAACAGTGAAGACTCAGATGAAATGCTGCATAATGTGGCATTTCATCAGGGCCTACACTGTTTAATTTACTGAGACAAAATGATCTTTAGAGAAAAAAATATTTGTAGATTGTATCCATTAAAATTATGTGAGAGTTACTTACATGAATGGCCTGTGCAATGGCATTTCATCAGGGTCTACACTGTTTACTAATAAAGACAAAACAATCATCAGAGAAAGTTTATTTGGAAATTTTATGTTGTGACTCCTCAATATACACAATGAACCATCCCATGTATATTGTATCCAACCAAAAGGAAGAATCCATTAGTGTGTAAAGAGTTAACATCAAAAACTTCTCTCAAACAGATCTAATAAAATAGTTCAGATATTATTCCTCAGATTTACAAAATCCTGGTCAAAATAACAAACTGTTAAGATGCTTATCAGACAGCTCATTAAACCTTTTCATTCTGGGTATCTGCAATCAGTTACTTTTGCAAACAGTGAAGACCCAGATGAAATGCTGCTTTATTGCAGGATTTCATCAGTGTCTACAGTGTTTGTGAAGATAAACACAATCTTCATGAACAAATATGCATCATTGTTTAGAATCTTTTTACCTGTGACCCCTCAAAACACAAATTGGGCAATCCCATACTTATTCTTTCAACATGTCTGGGAAAACCCATCTGAATGAAAAGGGTTGATTTATTTTTCAAACTGTAACGGCGCTTATCAGATTGCTCATGAATTTATTTTTTCAGTGGTATATGTGTTTGATGCTCAAAGTGGTAAACCTCTGGGAGATGGAAAACCTATAACACATAAGGTAACAAATCACTTTAGATTAAACAATTTTTCCAATCTGCAATTAGCCGCTGCTTTGAACTGGTTTAAACCAGGAAGACAGGAAATCATCCTGACATGACCGAAAAGTTGTTGATTGGGATGTTAAGCATCAAAACAAACTAAAAAACAACATTCTAACACACCTCGCCTACATAGCCAATTGTTAAACTCAGTGATTTATTTGTTGATAAATCACTGCATGTACTGGGCACGGACCAGCGTGACATCATTTGGTCGCAAGTTTGATTTTCATGACGTCATCTATCACATACGGGATTGTAACGTTGACCATAGACAGTGTAACGTTGTTTTTACAACTACTTGACATTCAAAATTTACGTAAAAATGCGCGTTTCAGTCTAAACAAGAGTTGAGGGAAATTCTGACAGTGTGTTCAAGATGGCGGAATCGTTATCGACTATGAAGAATTTGTTCATATTTTTAATATTTTGTGTGTTAGAATCAAAATAAATTCGCACTGGCAGTGATTCGTTGCTTAATATATCACTGTCTGTCAGTCAGTCCTAAGTGGATAAATCATTCGCGCTTCACGCTCATGATTTATTCACTTTAGCAACTGACCTCCAGCCAGTGATATATTAAGCAACAAATCACTGCAAGTGCAAATCTATTTCTTAAACTATCTGCCATGAAAGTACATATAAAGGGACAGTTTCACAAAGGAAATATAGGTGTACAAAGGTCATTTTCCAATAATTCCTTTGTGAAATTCCATGGAAAAAAATTGGGATTTACAACGTGACCATGCTATATTCAAATCTGTTATAACGAGGTGTGTAATAAGGGGACTACACTGTAATACCTGATCAGACTTCAAATGTGCTTAATGGCTGCTATCCCTTAAATGATTCATTTGCATTTCGATAAATATGGGTCCATACTGTTTGGCACTCTGATGAGATCCCCGAAAGAATTTTTTGTAAAATGTTAATTTTGAAAAGAAATAAGGCCTAAATGAAATATATGTGTGGTTCCTGTTTGCTGCCAAAAAAAATTAGGGTAGGTAGGTAGGCCCTAACATTAAATTAAGACATAACATTAAAATCACATGACGGCCTAAAATATGATACAGAATATACATGAAGTACAAGGGAGTCAATAAACATATTTTGATATATTATAGATAAATTAATATTTTATGTCAGAAATATTTGTTTTGTTTGTTTTAACTGTGCATTTCTGAAACCAGTCATTTGAGTCCACTAAATTAGATAAAGAAAGAAAACTACCTTGTACGCATGTTACCAAGGATTATGGATAGAATTGACTCACTTCATATTATGAAACATGGTGATGCCTCTATATGCAGTTGTGCTGTGTTTCTCATCACATGATGCAGTGTTCAGAGCTGGTTTCCTTTGCTTTGTGTTCCCAGTGTCTCATGATTGTTGTGTGGCTCTTCCTTATGGTGACACAGGCTTGTCTGCAGTTTGTGATTGTGGTATTTCGTGTTCATACTCATTATTTTCAATCTAGAACACCCCATTGGCCCATTTGAAAGGCGATTGGCGCAATTTTGGATGTCTACCGGTCTTCTGTTCGTAGAAAACTGGGTTCTGTATAGGAAAATATATTCACTTCAGGACTGTCTCATCCTGCAAGAAGAATTTAACTCACTAGCTTAGGACAGTGGGAAGCTGATTGGCAAATGAAATTTTATGAAGACAGATGTCACTCTGTCACCCCCTGGGGGATCTTCACCCTGGATTCTGCTGTTGTCAAAACACAACATTTGTTTAACTTTGGTTCGGCCTATAATCTTGAGAATGCAGCACTGATTTGAACCCCACATACAGATTTGATTTCAGTAATTCTTTACGTCCCATCAACAATCTTTCAGTTATATAGGAACAGGTCTTCCTGGGTTGAACCAGTACTAAGCTAGGATAAATGTGTCTTGCTCAAGGACCACAACGCAGTGATGTCGGTGAGGCTCACAGCCCGCGGCACTTCGGTCTTGAGTCAAGCACTCTACCACTGAGCCACTGCGCTCCCAAAAAAAACCCCACATACACTCTAAAACTTAGATTAAATTGAGAACGCTCTGAGGACGGCAGCCCGTTGGACCTGCAGATGGCGAAATGCAAGTAGTGTTTAGCAAAATGCTTGATGAGTTTGAGTGGACATCTCTTGAGGCCTGCATTGTGGGTATTGGTCTTCTTTCCTTCTCTTCCATAGGGTTCATTGTGGTGCTGTGTCTATCGAAAAAGACACATACTTAAACCTGCCCACAGTTCGAAAGTTACCAGGTTATCACATTGGATACTAGAAATACGCCCCCAGAAATATAGTTATCAAGTGCGGATCCAAAGGGGGAACAGGGGGTCCGGACCCCCCCCCCCCCCCCCTGGAAAATCACAAGTTATATGGGTTTCTATAGGGAATAAGCAATTTGACCCCCCCCCCCCCCCCCCCCCCCCCCCCTGGAAAAAGTTGGACCCCTCTGGAACCTTGAAAAATGACAGATTTCTTTGAATTTGACCATTTGACTTCTGTAAAATAAGTTGAGGACTAAAAAAAAAAAAAAAACGTTGTCAGAGCTTATTTTTGACAGACTGACCTTGACCCCCCCCCCCTGACGAAAATTCCTGGATCCCTGCATGGTTATGTCCTGAAGAATAAGTTTTTCCCCTTACTGTTCCCACTTTGAAATATTTCTCCTAATGCTGTCACTACCCATACAACAGAAGAGATGAAGGCTCTCTCATTTCTTCCAAACACAACAAAAAGTTCGTTGTTTATTCTCCAAACTTCAAAATTAGCACTCCTATCCGTAATTACCAGCATAAAGAAGATATTTACTGGGGCCGAAATCGCGCGGTACGAATCTTGCGCGCTACGAAAATATGATTATCAGCTTATTTGCAATCTATTTTCCGTAAAGTAACAATTTATTTTCGTGTTTTTATCGGTAATAAAATATGAAGAAGGTTGGTATGTTTCTAAAAGTTACTTTATTTCATATTAGTTCCATCTTTGTTGCTGTCTTGAAGGCCAATTACAAATGTCATTAGTTTTCGTGACCATTCCAGTTCCGATGAACTCAGAAAAAAAACATGTAGATTTTGACTGTTTTATCACCTGTTAGTATGAAGGCCCCTTCTTTTTCTGAATGACCCCTTTTATAGATTATATGAGCCCTATTGGCATATAGATTGAACACAGCACATGGCGGCACCAGCTACGGAAAACGGTCATTTTATCCATTTTTTTTTTACAGAAACACCATTTTAATGTTTAGGGTCGCAGGTTTTTAAATAGGCACGGTCGGCAACCGGAACCACACATATATTTCATTTAGGCCTAAGCAAACAACAAAAAAAGTGTTCACAGAGTTAATGTTGTCCAATGACATGGGTAGCCTTGTTGTTTCAGCTTGAGGTTATGGGTTATGAAGGTAGCTCATAATCAGTGTGGTACAGCAGGAGAACTTTGAACTTTCGCCCATGTGCATGTGCATATTTCTTAACTAGATCCATGCATGGTAATTTTTCATGCTTTTGTTATCGTCTGCTGACTTTTTTCATAATTAACTTTTTCAAAAAAATTTCCCATGAACACTATCAGAGTGCCAAACCGTTTCGATCCAGATCAGGACCGACATTTGTCGGTCCTGATCTGGGTCCAAACTGTTTGCAAATGTTATCAGCAGACGACAAAAAGTCACCGCTAGCAAGGAAAGAGTTAATGCCCTTTAATGATAAGACTTGTAATGTTTTCAGCTTGAGGTTATTAGCTCTTAATCAGTGTGGTACAGCAGAAGAACTTTGAACTTTCACCCATCTGCATGTCGATATTTCTTGACTCTTTGCATGCTTGGTAATTTTTCATGCTTTTGTTGTCGTCTGCTGACTTTTTTCATAATTAACTTTTTCAAAAAAATCACACATGAACACTATCAGAGTGTCATATGGTTTTGATCCAGATCAGGACCGACATTTTGTTGGTCCTGATCTAGGTCCAAACTGTTTGCAACTGTTATCAGCAGATGACAAAAAAGTCGCTGCTATCAAGGAGAGAGTTAATGTCCTTTAATGATAAGACTTTTAATGTTTCAGCTTTAGGCTATGGTGGTAGCTCTTAATCAGTGAGGTACAGCAGGAGAACTTTGAACTTCCACCCATGTGCATGTGTATATTTCTTAATTTTTTGCATGCTGGGTAATTTTTCATGCTTTTGTTGTCGTCTGCTGAATTTTTTCATAATTAACTTTTTCAAAAAATCACCCTTGAACACTATCAGAGTGTCAAACGGTTTTGATCCAGATCAGGACCGACATTTTGTTGGTCCTGATCTGGGTCCAAACCGTTTGCAAATGTTATTAGCAGACGACAAAAAATGGCCTCAAGCAAGGAGAGGGTTAATGCCCTTTAAAGATAAGACTTTTAATGTTTCAGCTTTAGGCTATGGTGGTAGCTCTTAATCAGTGAGGTACAGCAGGAGAACTTTGAACTTCTACCCATGTGCATGTGTATATTTCTTAATTTTTTGCATGCTGGGTAATTTTTCATGCTTTTGTTGTCTTCTGCTGACTTTTTTCATAAGTAACTTTTTGAAAAAATCTTCCATGAAGACTATCAGAGTGTCAAACGGTTTTGGTCCAGATCAGGACGGACATTTTGTCGGTCCTGATCCGGATCATAACTGTTTGCAAATGTTATCAGCAGACGACAAAAAGTCGCCACTAACAAGGAAAGAGTTACTGCCCTTTAATGATAAGACTTGTAATGTTTCAGCTTGAGGTTATGGAGGTAGCTCTGGATCAATGTGGTACAGCAGGAGAGAGAAGACTAGCCATTATCGACAAGAATAGAGACTTGTACTTAACCTCAGTGAGGGTATTTGGAACAGACAGAAAAACAGTCAAACTGGGTAAGAAAATATTAATCATATTTGACCTAGTACGCAACCAGAGTTCTCACTAGGATTTTGAAAACAGGATTCATAGAATCCATCCCTGGAAAAAGTTGGAGTCAAAATTGAAAAATTGGAGTTTGACCTGGAAAAGTTGGAGTTTTTAGTTTTAGCCGAAATATGAAAGTTTTATTTACGAATGTAATGTCTTTTATCCTGCGAAATGGCAATTTCAAAATCCTTGTGAGGACTAGCTGTGAACAAAAAAGATTTTAGACCAAAAATAATAGTTTTTATCAGGTTACCGTGACAAACTTAAATACCACTCTTCCCCAACCCCTACACAATATTTCTAAACATTGTTGGGGGATTTCAAAGGGGCTATATTGTTTTTCCCATCTTCTCCATCAAAATAAGAATATTTTCATTTTTTAAATTTCAGGTATCATGAAACACATATTTTTATGTTTGGCCTTAAAAATGAAAAGCTAATACTATTGATACATGTAGTTGTTTTATTCATTTACAAGCAGACAGACAGACGAACGGATAGACAGACGGATCTTTTGCAGATGTATAGAGCTAGCTCAATCATTTAATTATTTCCATGCATGTGCTTTTTTTGCACCTAGTCTAGCTAGTCTATGGCGATTGTTCCAAAATTATTAAAGATGATTATTTTGATTTCCTACCTACGTGCGAGATGATTTCAATGGTATAAAATGAATGGGTTTTCTTGCTGAAAGTCATATGTCTAAGAGTAGTTTATTTGATGGATAAAACGCCGTTAATTGATTTTATCAATAATTTGTTGCTAATGACGCTTCATTCGGAACGTTTGCCTTATCAGACGTTATCCTATTTGGTTTACCGATGTACCATCTTATTTTTATTTTATCAACTATCTGTCGAACTCGAGCTGTGTAAGCAATTTTATGTGTTCAAAAAAGTTAGAAACATTTAAACGAATGTGCGACTATCATTTGTCTTTACATGCACTCGGAAAAGCTAAAACAACCGACCATGTGCTTCTCAAATTTGCATCGTCATCATTATTGTCTTGTCAATAAAGAGGCTGTCGCTGTGCAACGGTCTGATTGGCCGAGAGCCAAATGAGATCATGCCTACTGCTATCGGTCGACTGGAATTTTATGACAAACCCTGGGGCATCGGATTAGCGGCGACCTTTTGATCTTTTGTGGCGGAAGCCAAATTTGGACTCCCGCTGTCGTCTTCAGATGTTTTTAAGGAGTTTGAGACGTGTCAGCAGAAAAAAAATTGGCTTAAAATAGAATCCCCAGCAGGTAAATGTACGCATACAAAACCAAAAGTTGGCCTAAAAATATGCCTGATTCGGCGTTTCCGAGAACTCTGGCAACTTTATCAAACTTCTACCCTATCATTCAGGGGTACTGTGGTGTAGTAGATAAGCCACTCGCCTTGTAAACCAGGGGTCAGGGCAGGGGACAAAATTTCCACTTGTCCGCTCATAATTACGAGTGAAATCTGGAAAGGACGAGCAATTCTTCACAAAGCACTTGTCCTGTAGGATGAGTGCTTTGGGAAGAATTACTCAAGGAAGTCATATTGCATATTACTCCCTTATGTTCTTTATTGCATACGCTTTTAAAGGACAAGTGCATGTGTTTGCAGGACAAATGAAAATTGTAAGTCACTCGTCCTGCAGGACAAGTGCAATATTGAAATATTTTTGTCCCCTGTAGGGGTTTGATTCATGGCTTCACCAATCTGAAGAGTTCAAGACTTGAAACTGTGGCCCACGTCTCCATATGACCTTAGCTGTTGGTGGAACATAATACAAACAAATCGTGTGGATCCCGGGAGTGCAGTGGCTCAGTGGTAGAGTGCTTGACTCAAGACAACATCACTGTGTTGTGGTCCTAGAGCAAGACACATTTATCCTAGCTTAGTACTGGTTCAATCCAGGAAGACCCGTCCCTGTTTAACTGAAAGATTGTTGATGGGACGTAAAGAATCAAATTAAACAAACAAAAAGTGTGGATCCTGATCAGCTGGCATCATCACACTGTTTTTCATCCACTTGAGGAATGAATACCACCAGCGTTACTGCACCACTGAGTTGACTTGAATTCCTACTGTCAAAAACCTGCAATGCAATCAATGTGCACTTATTCTGAGCGCAATAGGATAAATGGCTCTGAATTCCTGCAGTAGAACACTATCAGTTCAGATGATGAAATATACTTAAGGACTTTGAAAACGCATCACCCAGATTAAATCCTTTATTACACAAACCCTGAGAATGTCAGCGAGATAATTGTTATTGCATATCGTAGTCTGACCAGCTTGTAGTATGTCCTAGAAAATTCATGGTTGTAAGTTTACTTTAAGGTATTGAAAAAGTATCCGTTTTAAGACATGGCTGGTCAATTTTGAAGGACACAAATTCAGTTGCAAGTTAACACGCGTTAGTTTTTATTACTGACTCAACAGATTTGCGTCCTTTGCTTCTTACACGATTGATGACATTTATCATTGAACGATTAGAAATGAAATGACAGGTCGGTATGCTCAAAATTACATCCCTTCAAAAATACCGACATACCCCACCCACCCTGATAACTATAGTCTAGTAATAAAATTCAACACCTTGGGCCTTTCAAAGTTTTGATTTTTTACGTCCGGTTTTATTGGAAGAGGCTAAGGGCATACACAAATGACAGATTATGCATAAATTACGCTTGTATCACATGTTTTTTGTATTGTGCAAGTGAAGTTCGCGTACTTTTTTAAGACGTTCTCGATCACATGACAGCAGATTTCCTGCCATGATTTACGTCAAAACGTCTTCCCCATATGACTGCCAGTGTATGTAATCAATATCAGTAATGAAAGCGTGTATAAAGGTAACTTATGAAGATGTTTCTAAAAAGGAGCTATAAATTGATGTTCATATTTGACGTTTATTTTCGAAATATTGAAGTTATCAATTACTTTTAAATAGAAAAAGTCTAAAAACTCTTTTAGTGATATGTTATCATACACGCCACAGATTAGTCATAAAAATAATCAAAACGCTTCATTTAACTGTGTAGAAAGGTGCTGGATGCTGTATGTACCCATGTGATGTCATCAGCAGCGTCGCGTGATAGTGCAGTCAAATTAACGACTGATTCATACCAGTTCTGGGTTGCACATTAAAACCTGTGAGTAACGTTTCAATCGCATATACGGTTTGCAAGAAAAGTGCAAAAATATGGTGATGCATTTTCAAAGTCCTCTAGTATAAATTGAATGCACATTATGTTATAGGCAAGGGTGTATTATATAAAGTGAAACATAGTATACTATTCAGGGATGAGAATCGAATACTTTTTAGAGGTTTTCCTCCTTTTTTTTTGTTGCTAAAATTGCTGTAACTACCAAAAACTGTCAGATTTGAACAAATATGTCCTAATCTAATGTATTTTGTATATAGGGGTAAGGGTGTTTCCTGTTTTTTATCCCCTGACGAAGTCGGAGGGATATAGTTTTGGCGTCGTCCGTCCGTCCGTCCATTCCGTCCGTCCGTCCTTCCGTCCGTCCGTCCGTCCTCACTTTTTGTCTGTCCGGAACCATATCTCAGTACCTATTGGTTAGATTTGATTTATTCTTGGTACAAATGATTAGTACCATGGACTCTCGATATCCTATAAGTTTGGTCAAAATCGACCCCTTAACACTTGAGTTATTGCCCTTGTTTTAGTATAGGCAATTATAAGGCAAAACCTATATTAGCTTTTTTTGTGTGATGATCTTCACATTTCATCAAAGCTATTATATTTAACAACTTCTCACTATTAGACCATGATTGCCAAGTGCCTGTAGATAAGGATGGCAGTGTCAAAGTTTTACCCCACTCCCTTTGACCCCACCTAAGGGGTCAAAGGTCAAATATTTAAATTTCGCAATAACTAAGGCAATTGTTAATATTTTTTTGCTGAAATTTTGCATACAGGCAGAGCAGCAATAGATATGAAACATATCAAACGCGATTTCAGTTTGAAGGCCTGGGTCCGAGCCTGTTGGGTGGACTTAGGGGGTGGGGCCGAGGTCAAAATTAAACTTTTTCAGAATATGGTCATGTTGCATATCAAATTAAAGCTGACGACTTTTGCAGCAACATGGTAGCAAATATTTTGCCCACAGACACACCCTCGACCCAGGGGGTGGGGTCAAAAGGTCAAACTATATATTTTCTGAAAGTAGTCATGTTGCATATCAAATTAAAGCTGACGACACTGGCAGCAACATGGTAGCAAATATTTTGCCGACAGACATACCCTCGACCCAGGGGGTGGGGTCAAAAGGTCAAACTATATCTTTTTCTGAAAGTAGTCATGTTGCATATCAAATTAAAGGGAATTGAGCACAGAGCACCATAAAAGCAAACATGCTGTCATTACACACACCAACAACCCCTGGGGTGGGGTCAAAAGGTCATTTTATTTTTATTTTCTAAAAGAGGTCATGTTGCATATCAAATTAAAGTGGAAGAAGTGTAGACCTACATGCAAGGTAACACTTTGAATTTACACACACCCCTGACCTCTGGGGTTGGGTTTAAAGGTCAGATATTGAAATTGTGCAGATGTAAGTATATTTTTTTTATTAAACTAAGCACTAAAACATACTTGATAGGTGTTTTTTATGATCTGAATAATACTGAAGGTGAACTAAGGGTCAGATAAATGGGATTTATGTTTTGTGATTTACATGTTTCTCTCAAATAACCCTTCGTCGGGGGATATAAATTCGTCGAATTTGTCTTGTTGTCTTTAAGTTGCATTTTTGTAGGAAGTCGTTTAGTTCTGTATAGCCTGTCCTCAACTGAGATAAGATTTTTCCACACTGAACCACTGCCCTCCGCTATATATTTTGATATATTTTCCAGGTACAATGATTATGTCTTTATCATGGAATGATAACACCAACATGCTGGCAGCATTGGCCGATGGTAAATTCACTGTCTGGTACTACCCAAGTGCTGTGTATGTTGATAGAGATCTCCTCCCTAAAACTGTGTTCGAGAAAGAAGCCAGGTGGGTTAACTCTTTGCCTTCTGGGTAAATTTTCATGCTTTTTTGTTGTCTGCTGATTTTTTTCAAAATTAACTTTTTAGAAAAATTATTTCTGGAATACCATTAGAGTGTCAAACAGTTTGGATCCGGATGATCTGGATCAATACTGTTTACAAGCTGGGTATATGTGCCTGGTCGCAACAAAACCTGTCTGCGAGGTTTCCAACAAAGCGAGTTTCAAACCAGTCTGGTCAGCTACAGGGACTAGCTAGAAAATTGAAATTTCTTCTCATATGATGCTTTCCACAAAGCAAATAACAAAGGCGCTGATCAGACTGAGCGGATGCGCAGGCTGGTCTGCGCCTGTGTTGTTTGCAAACCCCTGAAGACGGGTTTTCTCGCGCCGAGGCTCATATATGGGCTTATCATGGTTAACCCAAAATTTTTATGACAGATAAACTGGCTTTCTAGTGAGTGAGTGAGTTTAGGTTTAACCAACCCATAGCTAAGAGTCTCATCCGACAGACTGGAGGAGCCGGGGATGGAACTAGGGACCCCTGGGTACGAGGTGAGTGGCTCCTATAGGTGGTCTAATGCATGTATAATTAACCAGGTGCCTAACAAATTACACTAAAACTTAATGAATTAATAAATAGATGCTCTTGCATGCCCCACTTGTGGAAGTAAGACACTAAACATATTTGGTTAGATTTGATCCAGAAATTTAGGAGGATATAGCATAACACACAAATGGATGTTGAGAGTAGTGGTAGAGTGTTAGACTAGGGATTGAAGGGCCGCTAGTTCAAGACTCACCAGAGTCACTATGTTGTGTCCTTGAGAAAGACACTGTATCCTCTGCTTAGTACTGGTTCATCCCAGGAAGACAGGAAAATGTCCATATGACTGAAAAAAAATGTTAATTGAGATCTAAAGCATCAACACAAACAAACAAACACAAATGGATGGATTGAAGGATGGACGGAAGCCATAATATCTCTGATGCTCTTCTTAAGCCTAACATATGAGCCAGTGCATGAGATTTCCAACAATGTGGCATTTTGACATTTGAAGACTCGGACGAGCCTCTGCAGCCTCCTTTTAAGCTTAGAAACTACAAATGGTGTTCAGTCAGTAGCTTAACAATCATAGAATACTCAAACGACTAGCAAAGCTCCGATCAGACTGTGTGTATGCGCAGGCTGATCTGAGGCTTAGCTGGTCGCCCTTACCACATTGTTGGAAATCTCATGCACTGGCTCATATAATTGAGTTTAACAAGCATCCTCAGATCTTAGATCACAAAGTTGTATGTTTATTTCAGTGAGTTTGGCAAGAATCCTCAGATCTTACAGTTTGTTGGCAACCATGTGATGATACGGCGTGCCGACGGTTCAATAGTGAGCACCACAATATCACCGTACCCTGCTATACTACACAGTTATGTACAGGCCGGGAGATGGGATGATGCTGTTAGATTATGTAGATTTGTTAAGGTAGGCACCACAATATCACCGTACCCTGCTATACTACACAGTTATGTACAGGCCGGGAGATGGGATGATGCTGTTAGATTATGTAGATTTGTTAAGGTAGGCACCACAATATCACCGTATCCCACTATACTACACAGTTATGTACAGGCCGGGAGATGGGATGATGCTGTTAGATTATGTAGATTTGTTAAGGTAGGCACCACAATATCACCGTACCCTGCTATACTACACAGTTATGTACAGGCCGGGAGATGGGATGATGCTGTTAGATTATGTAGATTTGTTAAGGTAGGCACTACAATATCACCGTACCCTGCTATACTACACAGTTATGTACAGGCCGGGAGATGGGATGATGCTGTTAGATTATGTAGATTTGTTAAGGTAGGTACCACAATATCACCGTACCCTGCTATACTACACAGTTATGTACAGGCCGGGAGATGGGATGATGCTGTTAGATTATGTAGATTTGTTAAGGTAGGCACCACACTATCACCGTACCCTGCTTTACTACACAGTTATGTACAGGCCGGGAGATGGGATGATGCTGTTAGATTATGTAGATTTGTTAAGGTAGGTACCACAATATCACAGTACCCTGCTATACTACACAGTTATGTACAGGCCAGGAGATGGGATGATGCTGTTAGATTATGTAGATTTGTTAAGGTAGGCACCACAATATCACCGTACCCTGCTATACTACACAGTTATGTACAGGCTGGGAGATGGGATGATGCTGTTAGATTATGTAGATTTGTTAAGGTAGGCACCACGATATCACCGTACTCTGCCATACTACACAGTTATGTACAGGCCGGGATCTGGGATGATGCTGTTAGATTATGTAGATTTGTTAAGGTAGGCACCACAATATCACCGTACCCTGCTATACTACACAGTTATGTACAGGCTGGGAGATGGGATGATGCTGTTAGATTATGTAGATTTGTTAAGGTAGGCACCACACTATCACCGTACCCTGCTATACTACACAGTTATGTACAGGCGGGGAGATGGGATGATGCTGTTAGATTATGTAGATTTGTTAAGGTAGGCACCACGATATCACCGTACCCTGCTATACTACACAGTTATGTACAGGCCGGGAGATGGGATGATGCTGTTAGATTATGTAGATTTGTTAAGGTAGGCACCACGATATCACCGTACCCTGCCATACTACACAGTTATGTACAGGCCGGGAGATGGGATGATGCTGTTAGATTATGTAGATTTGTTAAGGTAGGTACCACGATATCACCGTATCCCACTATACAACACAGTTATGTACAGGCCGGGAGATGGGATGATGCTGTTAGATTATGTAGATTTGTTAAGGTAGGCACCACAATATCACCGTACCCTGCTATACTACACAGTTATGTACAGGCCAGGAGATGGGATGATGCTGTTAGATTATGTAGATTCGTTAAGGTAGGCACCACAAAATCACCTTACCCTGCTATACTACACAGTTATGTACAGGCCGGGAGATTGGATGATGCTGTTAGATTATGTAGATTTGTTAAGGTAGGCACCACAATATCACCATACCCTGCTATACTACACAGTTATGTACAGGCCTGGAGATGGGATGATGCTGTTAGATTATGTAGATTTGTTAAGGTAGGCACCACAATATCACCGTACCCTGCTATACTACACAGTTATGTACAGGCCAGGAGATGGGATGATGCTGTTAGATTATGTAGATTTGTTAAGGTAGGTACCACAATATCACCATACCCTGCTATACTACACAGTTAAGTACAGGAAAGGAGATGGGATGATGCTGTAAGATTATGTAGATTTGTTAAGGTAGGTTGCACCACAATATCACCGTACCCTGCTGTAATACACAGTTATGTACAGGCCGGGAGATGGGATGATGCTGTTAGATTATGTAGATTTGTTAAGGTAGGCACCACAATTTCACCATACCCTGCTATACTACACAGATTATACAGGCAGGGAGATGGGATGATGCTGTTAGATTATGTAGATTTGTTAAGGTAGGTACCACAATATCACCGTACTCTGCTATACTACACAGTTATGTACAGGCCAGGAGATGGGATGATGCTGTTAGATTATGTAGATTTGTTAAGGTAGGCACCACAAAATCACCTTACCCTGCTATACTACACAGTTATGTACAGGCCGGGAGATGGGATGATGCTGTTAGATTATGTAGATTTGTTAAGGTAGGCACCACAATATCACCGTACCCTGCTATACTACACAGTTATGTACAGACCAGGAGATGGGATGATGCTGTTAGATTATGTAGATTTGTTAAGGTAGGCACCACAAAATCACCTTACCCTGCTATACTACACAGTTATGTACAGGCCGGGAGATGGGATGATGCTGTTAGATTATGTAGATTTGTTAAGGTAGGCACCACAATATCACCATACCCTGCTATACTACACAGTTATGTACAGGCCTGGAGATGGGATGATGCTGTTAGATTATGTAGATTTGTTAAGGTAGGCACCACAATATCACCGTACCCTGCTATACTACACAGTTATGTACAGGCCAGGAGATGGGATGATGCTGTTAGATTATGTAGATTTGTTAAGGAAGGTACCACAATATCACCGTACCCTGCTATACTACACAGTTATGTACAGGCCGGGAGATGGGATGATGCTGTTAGATTATGTAGATTTGTTAAGGTAGGCACCACAATATCACCATACCCTGCTATACTACACAGTTATGTACAGGCCGGGAGATGGGATGATGCTGTTAGATTATGTAGATTTGTTAAGGTAGGCACCACAATATCACCGTACCCTGCTATACTACACAGTTATGTACAGGCAGGGAGATGGGATGATGCTGTAAGATTATGTAGATTTGTTAATGTAGGTTGCACCACAATATCACCGTACCCTGCTATACTACACAGTTATGTACAGGCCGGGAGATGGGATGATGCTGTTAGATTATGTAGATTTGTTAAGGTAGGTTGCACCACAATATCACCGTACCCTGCTATACTACACAGTTATGTACAGGCAGGGAGATGGGATGATGCTGTTAGATTATGTAGATTTGTTAAGGTAGGTTGCACCACAATATCAATGTACCCCGCTATACTACACAGTTAAGTACAGGCAGGGAGATGGGATGATGCTGTAAGATTATGTAGATTTGTTAAGGTAGGTTGCACCACAATATCACCGTACCCTGCTATACTACACAGTTATGTACAGGCCAGGAGATGGGATGATGCTGTTAGATTATGTAGATTTGTTAAGGTAGGCACCACAATTTCACCATACCCTGCTATACTACACATATTATACAGGCAGGGAGAAGGGATGATGCTGTTAGATTATGTAGATTTGTTAAGGTAGGTACCACAATATCACCGTACCCTGCTATACTACACAGTTATGTACAGGCAGGGAGATGGGATGATGCTGTTAGATTATGTAGATTTGTTAAGGTAGGTTGCACCACAATATCACGGTACCCTGCTATACTACACAGCTATGTACAGGCCAGGAGATGGGATGATGCTGTTAGATTATGTAGATTTGTTAAGGTAGGCACCACACTATCACCGTACCCTGCTATACTACACAGTTATGTACAGGCAGGGAGATGGGATGATGCTGTTAGATTATGTAGATTTGTTAAGGTAGGTACCACAATATCACCCTACCCTGCTATACTACACAGTTATTTACAGACAGGGAGATGGGATGATGCTGTTAGGTTATGTAGATTTGTTAAGGTAGGCATCACACTATCACTGTACCCTGCTATACTACACAGTTATGTACAGGCAGGGAGATGGGATGATGCTGTTAGATTATGTAGATTTGTTAAGGTAGGCACCACAATATCACCGTACCCCGCTATACTACACAGTTATGTACAGGCTGGGAGATGGGATGATGCTGTAATATTATGTAGATTTGTTAAGGTAGGTTGCACCACAATATCACCATACCCTGCTATACTACACAGCTATGTACAGGCCGGGAGATGGGATGATGCTGTTAGATTATGTAGATTTGTTAAGGTAGGCATCACAATCTCACTGTACCCTGCTATACTACACAGTTATGTACAGGCTGGGAGATGGGATGATGCTGTTAGATTATGTAGATTTGTTAAGGTAGGTACCACAATATCACCGTACCCTGCTATACTACACAGATTATACAGGCAGGGAGATGGGATGATGCTGTTAGATTATGTAGATTTGTTAAGGTAGGTACCACAATATCACCGTACCCTGCTATACTACACAGTTATGTACAGGCAGGGAGATGGGATGATGCTGTTAGATTATGTAGATTTGTTAAGGTAGGTACCACAATATCACCGTACCCTGCTATACTACACAGTTATGTACAGGCCGGGAGATGGGATGATGCTGTTAGATTATGTAGATTTGTTAAGGTAGGTTGCACCACAATATCACCGTACCCTGCTATACTACACAGCTATGTACAGGCCAGGAGATGGGATGATGCTGTTAGATTATGTAGATTTGTTAAGGTAGGCACCACACTATCACCGTACCCTGCTATACTACACAGTTATGTACAGGCAGGGAGATGGGATGATGCTGTTAGATTATGTAGATTTGTTAAGGTAGGTACCACAATATCACCCTACCCTGCTATACTACACAGTTATTTACAGACAGGGAGATGGGATGATGCTGTTAGATTATGTAGATTTGTTAAGGTAGGCATCACACTATCACTGTACCCTGCTAAACTACACAGTTATGTACAGGCCGGGAGATGGGATGATGCTGTTAGATTATGTAGATTTGTTAAGGTAGGTACCACAATATCACCGTACCCTGCTATACTACACAGTTATGTACAGGCCGGGAGAAGGGATGATGCTGTTAGATTATGTAGATTTGTTAAGGTAGGCACCACAATATCACCGTACCCTGCTATACTACACAGTTATGTACAGGCTGGGAGATGGGATGATGCTGTGAGATTATGTAGATTTGTTAAGGTAGGTTGCACCACAATATCACCATACCCTGCTATACTTCACAGCTATGTACATGCCGGGAGATGGGATGATGCTGTTAGATTATTCAGATTTGTTAAGGTAGGCACCACGATCTCACTGTACCCTGCTATACTACACAGTTATGTACAGGGAGCGCAGTGGCTCAGTGGTAGAGTGCTTGACTCGAGACCGAAGGGTAGCGGGTTCGAGCCTCACCGGCGTAACTGCGTTGTGGTCCTTGAGCAAGACACATTTATCCTAGCTTAGTACTGGTTAAACCCAGGAAGAATCGTCCCGCATAACTGAAAGATTGTTGAGTGGACGTAAAGAATCAAATCAAACAAACAAAACAAACAGTTATGTACAGGCCGGGAGATGGGATGATGCTGTTAGATTATGTAGATTTGTTAAGGTAGGCACCACAATATCACCGTACCCTGCTATACTACACAGTTATGTACAGGCAGGGAGATGGGATGATGCTGTTAGATTATGTAGATTTGTTAAGGTAGGTTGCACCACAATATCACCATACCCTGCTATACTACACAGTTATGTACAGGCCGGGAGATGGGATGATGCTGTAGGTTATGTAGATTTGTTAAGGTAGGTACCACAATATCACCGTACCCTGCTATACTACACAGTTATGTACAGGCCGGGAGATGGGATGATGCTGTTAGATTATGTAGATTTGTTAAGGTAGGCACCACAATATCACCGTACCCTGCTATATTACACAGTTATGTACAGGCTGGGAGATGGGATGATGCTGTTAGATTATGTAGATTTGTTAAAGTAGGTACCACAATATCACCGTACCCTGCTATACTACACAGTTATGTACAGGCTGGGAGATGGGATGATGCTGTTAGATTATGTAGATTTGTTAAGGTAGGCACCACAATATCACCATACCCTGCTGTACTACACAGTTATGTACAGTCTGGGAGATGGGATGATGCTGTAAGATTATGTAGATTTGTTAAGGTAGGTTGCACCACAATATCACCATACCCTGCTATACTACACAGTTATGTACAGGCCGGGAGATGGGATGATGCTGTAAGATTATGTAGATTTGTTAAGGTAGGCACCACACTATCACCGTACTCTGCTATACTACACAGTTATGTACAGGCAGGGAGATGGGATGATGCTGTTAGATTATGTAGATTTGTTAAGGTAGGTTGCACAATATCACCGTACCCTGCTATACTACACAGTTATGTACAGGCAGGGAGATGGGATGATGCTGTAAGATTATGTAGATTTGTTAAGGTAGGCACCACAATATCACCATACCCTGCTATACTACACAGTTATGTACAGGCTGGGAGATGGGATGATGCTGTTAGATTATGTAGATTTGTTAAGGTAAGTACCACAATATCACCATACCCTGCTATACTACACAGTTATGTACAGGCCGGGAGATGGGATGATGTTGTCAGATTATGTAGATTTGTTAAGGTAGGTACCTCAATATCACCGTACCCTGCTATACTACACAGTTATGTACAGGCCGGGAGATGGGATGATGCTGTTAGATTATGTAGATTTGTTAAGGTAGGTTGCATAGGTTTGGATAAACAAAATTTTTAGCATAAAATTGTTAACCCTTAAAGCGCCACCTATAATTTGCAGCAGACGACATTTAAAAATTTTGCCGCTTTTTCAAACATAACAAATAAGGCATGATATTTCATGAGAATTGTCTGCTAGCAGACGATTCTCATGTAATATCATACCTTATTTTTGTTGAAAATTGTGAAAGATGTCTCAAACTTTGTCGTCTGCTGCAGTCGTGATTGGCGCTTTAAGGGTTAATATTTTCTAATCCATCAGTTTCAACATGTGTTTTGGGTGCTCAAAAGAACCCTCTCATTGAGTACCCACAACATATGTTTTGGTTGAGAAATAAGAAAATAATTTTTTTGGTACACAATCTTAACTAAAGGCCTGATGTTGTAAATCGATATCATATTGGCCTCAAAGTGACAAAACCCATCTTCAGGGTTTCTGACAAAGTGAGTCTCAAACCACTCTTCTTAGCTACAGAGACTAGCGAGAAAATTGAAATTTCACCTGTTGCTAGTTTAGATATGTTACTTTCTGAAAAGCAAATAACAATGACGCTGATCAGTCTGCCTGGACATGCAGGCTGGTCTGTGCCTTTGTTGTTTGCAAACCCCGAAGACAGGTTTTCTCTTGTCGAGACCCATATAGTGTTGTAACTTCATCTAAATAAAATAATCACATGCTCAGGTAGTCGTCAACCAAAATTGTCCTTGCAGAATGAGTCCACGAATTTCTTATCCAACTTATCTTGGTCAAATGTTAAAGACTTGGGCCCACTAACTCAAAGTATTCTTGAGCTTAAGTTGAGCCTAAGATTATTTTTGAGATACCATTAAATGAAAAATATGTATGCTCAACTGTGCTACTTGTTCAAGTGATTGGGGCATGACATTCAATTTGAACACCTGCATGGATGAATATTTTCAGGATCATTCATGAATTCAGAGTTTTTAGGCTGACTTTACAAAGAAAGAATTGGGTAGTATGAATTATGTGTAAAATGGGAGGCCATGCCATATACAACCATCATGATTGTTGACTATACCAGGGAAAAAGACTAACAGGGGCCCAGTATCCCAGTGCCCTTAAATTTTGGGCTGGGCCCCTAGAAGTAAATGTTTAGGGGCCCAGCTTGCCCCTAAAAAAGGGTAGTATGTAAATGTATGAAGTCTTGTCAAATCTGACACTAGCTGTTGGAAGTTCAGCTATTTACAAAATACTGTTAATTAACCCTTAAAACGCTAATCACGACTGCAGCAGATGATAAATTTTGCGACATCTTTCCTAATTTTCGAAAAAAATAAGGTATGATACCATGCCTTATTTGTTAATTTTAAAAAAGCAGCAAAATTTGAAATTGTCGTCTGCTGCAAATTATAGGTGGCGCCTTATGGGTTAATATGGTAAATAATAAGAGGAATACAGATTTTAAGGGTCTCTGACTTCGATTATGAGTAGAGCAAAATTAATGCTTGGCAATGCTGATGAAATTAGTTTAATTTTCCTCCGAATCCTGGGCCCCCCCAATCATTCTGTTTTATGGGGCCCAGCTTGCTCCTGGCAAAAAAAGGTTAATCTGTATCCCTGTATACAGTTTCAAGATATGCTGATGGACAAAGATGGACATGATGATGGAAGAAGAAGGTCCTAATCTGATTTGCACACCTCACATGACCTGTGGAGGGCTGATCTGGACTTTCATTGTTCACAAATGCTCAATGGATATTTTTTTTTTCATAATGCTTTAAAAGAAAATGTCATGAGTCACAGATTAGTAACTTCAGGCATTTACCCATATAAGTACAGATCCTTTTTGTGGTACATAGACAAAAGTGCAGACCCAGATCAGATCTGATCAGGGTCTCCACTGTTTGCTTACAGAATGTTCTACATTTGTATTAAAATTTGAAAACGATAAAGAAAAAACGCACCACCCAACAACTCTTAAAACGGAAATGGACTGGGTCAATTCATAAGAGTTTGAATTTCCATTTGGCTAAAATGGGTTAAGAACATACAAAAACATTGGGATATACAGTATATCAACATACCCTTTCTTATAACAGTATGTGAGATTATTAACCCTTTGTGTACTAATGGATTGTTCCTTCTGATTTGATACAATAAACTTTGGATAGTCCATTGTGCATATCTGGGGGTGTCAGGGTATAGGTTTCAAAAAAATATTGTATTATTTTTCTGAAGATCTTTTTTACCTTAACAAACAGTGTGGACCCTGATCAAATGCTGCATTATGCGGCATTTCATCTGGGTCCTCACTGTTTGTAAAAGTACCTGTGTAGGGGTTTCCTGTAAACAAAGGGTAAAATTCCTTGTTTCTGTCTTTTAGGATGATATTTTATGGTCCTGTCTAGCAGCTATGTCGTCCTACGCGAAGGATTTGAACACAGCAGAAGTTGCTTATGCTGCCATACAGGAGGTAAATTTGAAGATTTCTTTTCTTTTTATGCATCACAAATTTGAAAATAGTTGAGGAGACATGTTACTCTTGGCTTGTCCAGCAGTTCCCTTTTCCATCCTTCACATATTAATTGTAAGCTAGATGTCTTATAAGCTATAAGAGTGAGGACTTGATAAGTTGATTATGTGATTAACTAAAAAAATACTAGTTATGGCCCTTGTTTAAGAAAGATTCCTACCCTTATGGTCAAGCATATGGATGGGGGACAGTGCACCATAAACACTGTTTTTTTAGCTCACCTGAGCCGAAGGCTCCGTGGTGAGCTATTAGTATACCAGTGACTCCGGCGTCCCTATGTCATCCGCCCGTCCGTCAACATTTTCAATCATCTTCTCCTCTGAAACAACTGGGCCAATTGAACTTAAATTTCATAGGGAGACTCCTTACGATGGGGGAACGAAAGTTTGTTCAAATGGTCCTAGTCACATGACCAAGATGGCCGCATGCCCATATATGGTAAAAAGCATTTAAAAATCTTCTTCTCCAGAACCAGAAGACTGATGACCTTGGGACTTGGTATGTAGCAGCGGGGATGTGGGACCTACCAAGTTTGTCCAAATGATGATCCTAGGTTGACCTTGACCTACTTAACGTCAGGGTCAAATTTGCTTCCTAATGCATTTAAATGGGGAAATTTTGGAAAAGTTGATTTTTTGAAAACTACTGAAGCCAATGTCATTATTCTCACTTGATATGTTTAATTTAATGTGACAATGGCTATAAATAAGTTCCATAGGTCAAGGTTGATCTTTGACCTTTCAGTCAAGCCGCTCATATTGGAGTCCCATCAATATATTAAAACACATTTTTCTCAGAAACCATTGGGCCAATTGAACTCAAATTTCATCTGAAGACTCCTTATAATAAGTTAGCCAAGATTTATACAAATTGTTTTGGTCACTTGACCAAGATGGTCGACATGCCCATACATGGTAAAACCCCTTTAAAAATCTTCTTCTCCAGAACCAGAAGGCTGATGACCTCAGGACTTGGTATGTAACATTTTGGATGTTGGGCCTAAGAAGTTTGTTCAAATGATGATCCTAGGTTGACCTTGACCTAATTAACATCAAGGTCAAATTTGCTTCCGATTGCATTTAAATGTGAATTTTTTGAAAAGTTGATTCTTTGAATACTGTTGAAGCCAAAGTCATTATTCTCACTTGATATGTTAAACCCAATGAGACAATGACTATGATTTAGTTTCAAGGTCAAGGCCACTGCACCCATATATGTTAAAAACCCTTTAAATATCTTATTCTCTGGAACAAAAGGCCAGTGGCCTTGGGACTTGGTATGTAGCATTGGGGATGTGGTCTCTACCAGGTTTGCACAAATGATGAATCTAGCTTGACCTACTTTATGGCAAGGTCAAATTTGATTCCTAATGCATTTATATGGGAATAATCTTGAAATGTTCATTTTTCTATGACTGTTTAAGCCGAATCATAATACTTTTCGAGAAATGTTTAAACTTAGGCCAAAACAAAAAAATAGTTGTGTTTCCGATGACCCGACCGACCCTACCCATAGACCGCCGACCGTAAACCTTTTTTCTCGATTTTTTGTATTTGCGCCCATTACCGGATTACCAGTACTTGTAGGCAGTCCCGGGAAATATAAACGGTACCGGATTTTATTCTACGCGAAGATCAACAAATATGGCGGCGGCGATCCTTCAAGTAAATCTGAAAAAATGCCCGCATTTTGCGGGAATAAAGACCCTTAGTTCATACCCCCATTCGTTAACAATGTCACACTTATGGCGGAACTATCATCCTGCAGCCGAAAAAGGGACTACAGTGGCCGTCACCGGACAATCCGGAGAAGGAAAGGTGAGTTTCGCTACGAAAATACTGATTCGGACAGAACCAGTTTTGGACTAAAAAGGATTTAAATTGCTAATTTCTGCTGACAGTTGAGCTTAAAATGAGCCGATCCAAAAGGATATGGCCTGCTCCTGTCTTGACCTGTCTTGAAAAATGTGATTGTATTGAAAATTGGGCCTGAACCGTCAGTCAATGAGCGGTCCATTGAAACACCCATGTGAAATTACTGTGAATAATACATGCCCCCACTCAAAAAGTTTTAATAGTTTTGTTTCATTTTCACATGATCAGAACTATTTGGATTTATTGGTTTGTAAAGGTTTGACAAGAAAGAAACAAAACACAAAAGATGACCTTCCATTTTATTGACTTTTATCCATTTTTCAAGGCAGTGAATACAGATATAATGAAACCTGTCAGCATGCAGTGATTCTTGCCACTCTCACCCAGCACAAGAAACACTTGCATTTCTGAATGTATATTAGTCAAGGAAATGCATTAAAACATTAATGAACAAGTATTAAATATGAAATAACTACACATAATTCTGAAACCCCCTAAACTGCTGTTCTTTCAAAAAAAAAAAAAAAGTTTTTCCCTACCTACCGACCCTGATTTTTTTCTGAGGGTCATCTGAAACACAACTATTTTTTTTTTTGGCCTTACGAGACAATGGCTTTATATAAGTACCAAATGCCAAGCTGACCTGTGATGACCTTTTATCCAATGCCACTCATTTGGACTGCCACATACCTATATAAACATTAGTTTCTCAGATATCACTAGTATTCATTAGATTGTTTTATGTCACTTGACCAAAATGGCTGCAACCCCCATATATGGTAAAACAAAATATGTTTTATAATAAGCTGTAGTTGACCGTGACCTATTTTAACATAATTAAAGAGGTCAGGTGAGCGCCTCAGGACCTTCAGGTCCTCTAGTTTTATGAATGATAACTTCCTTTATGCTTGTCTTTGTATTATAACAGGGTTCACACAAACTCTGGAAATCATGGAACACCTGGAAAATCACTAAAAAAGTTCCATGCATGGTAAAATCATGGAATTTGAAAAAAAAACCCTGAATAATCATGGAATTTGTGAAATAATTTGACGAAACCACCAGTAGCCAGAAAACTAGCTGTCTGACACTTGTGTGTCCAACAGCTAGTTTTCTGGCTACTGGTGGTTTCAAGTTTTGATTATTTCAAAATGCATGCATGGTCTACAAGCATGCTGTTGTTGCTGCATTCCGTATTTATGCTCCGCGTGGTGAAGATGCTGCTAAAAGGGGAGGTTGGCGGCCATGCATTAAGTAGTCATGAAAATTACACTGTTGATCATGGAAAATCATGGAAAAATCATGGAATTGTGTTTTTGAATTTCTGTGGGAACCCTGTAATATGAGGATGATTTCAGTGTCTGGATTTGTAGGTTAATCCTTTTTCCCCACCAGTCTCGACTTTTGTCATCTGCTACTCTTATTTGCTTAAGTTCTTAGGTAGACAATATTGCAAACAATATGAACCCAGATCAGACTGCATCCATTAGTATACAGAGGCTTGGAGCACTGGAAATTCATCCAAAGTAAAGGGACATCATTATAAACGAGAAAAATCAGCAAGTCTGTATGGATTTTCTTTCTTCCATTATTCAGACACTGGTTTTAGTCTGCTTATCGGAGAATGCTTGACTATAAATTAGTCCAAGGTCCAGATTAGCTGACTTTTTGAGCATTATATTATTTCTCTTATCTCTTAGTTAATACATATGTGTTGGGCGCTCAAAAGAATCATCATAACGAAACAGTACTTTTGAGTACACACAACATATGGGCCGTGCTGCGAGAAAACTTGTCGTCGGGGGGTTGGCACGACAAAGGCGCAGACTAGCCTGACCATCCATGCAGCACCTTTGTTATATTTATTGGAAAGTATCATATCTAAACTTGTTACAAGCAAATTTTCAATTTTCTTGCTAATCTCTGTAGCTGAGGAGACTGGTTTGAGTCTTGCTTTGTATGAAAAGCCGAAGACAGGATTTCTTGCGTCGAGGCCCATATGATCCAGTTCATGAGATTTTGGTACTTATCACAAGGGACCAACAAAGGCTCAGATGAGCCTGTGCATATGATCATGCCAGTCTCGCTATACATAAATTAAGAGCATAGATGAAGGCTCAGCCCAAAAGTTAAGCCCCTAGCTCGGGATACAATGGATGGCTCGCATTGCCCCCTGGGAAATTTTTCATGCCTTTTGTCGTCTGCTGATTTTGATCAAAATCATCTTTTTCGAACAATTCTTATAGGAATACCATCTGAGTGAAAAACAGATTGCATCCAGATCAGGCCCGACAAAATGTCGGGCCCGATCTGGGTCCAATCTGTTTGTAAAGGTTATGAGCAGATGATCCGAGTAAAGGTTTAACGATTACTCATATGCAGTAAGACTAGGCCGCATAGCGCAGTCCGTAAGGTGTTTGGCTACAGATGCGTGTCTGACTGCAATCCAGGGGTGGCGAGTTTGATTCCGGCCGGTCCCATACTTTCATGGAGATTGATCATGAAATAATTTCTAAGGTCATTCTCCTCCCTTCCACTAGATTATTCAAGAAGGGTTGTTGTCAGTTACAAGCGAAAGTATGTGCATGAAGTACTGGTTAACTGCTTGTTCAAGCTTGCCCAGGAAAAAGTGTGGTTAGGTGAACTGACCGTCCCGCCATGACCATAGCTGTTGACTTGAGCCGTCAAGCAAACAATAAACAAACATATGCAGTAAGTGCCAAAATCTCATGAACCGTCTCATTTTTTAATTACACACTCCTATGGGCCTTGACGTGAGAAAATCTGTCGTCATGGTTTGGGACCAGGTCATGCTCAAACCATCCTGCTCAGCTACAGAGACTAGCAAGAAGATTGAAATTTTGTATGTGGCAAGTTTGACTTCTATACTTTGCAGACAGGAAATAACAAAGGTGCTGATCAGACTGTGCGGATGCACAGGCTGGTCTGCGCCTTTGTAATTCACATGCAACAAAGTCAGGTAATTACTAACACAGTCGCCATTAATGGACAATGTTTGTTCTGTTTATAGGCAGACAAAGTTCAGTTTATTCTGAACATCAAAGACATTCCAGTGAAAGATGCTAGGAACGCTGAGATGGCATTGTTATGCGGTAGTCCACAAGATTCAGAAGCTATATTACTGCAGGCTGGTCTTATTTTCCGAGGCATTATGTTGAATGTACAACTTTATAATTGGGACAGGTATGTATAGTAGACTATGAGTGCTCATTATATTTTTATTTATAAAACAAGTCTAAACAAAATGATCAGATGCGAGGCTTTGCCAAGTATCCCATCATTTTTTCAAAGAGTTAAATGAATTCAATGAAAGCTGAGCTCAAATGTTAGATTCTTTATTATCATATGACACTAAAATTACTTTGAAATTATGTTGTTGGCGTGGGTACTCAAAACTTACCATAGGTCTAGATAGAATTTTTTTTAGCTTAAACCTGAGAATATTTTTTATCCATCAATTTAACATGTGTTTTGGGTGCTCAAAAGAACCGTCTCATTGAGAAGGTTCTTTAGCGCACTCACAACATTTGTTTCAGATGATAAATAAGAAAATTGATTTTTAATAACTTACTCTTTTCCAGAGGCCTGCAAAGTATGGTAATAGCTGAAGGTCAAAGATCAAAAGTTTGACTATAGCCCCAATAGCTAACCCTGTATGCATGTTTAAAATGTGATCTTACACATAAGTGATGAGAACCAAAATCTCATGTGCTGACCCATTTATGATTTAATATTTCAGAGCCCTTGAATTAGCAGTAAAACATAAAACCCATGTAGATACAGTGTTAGCCTATAGACAGAAATATCTTGAACAGTTTCAGAAGAAAGAGACTAATAAACGATTCCTACAATATCAAGAGGGGGTAAGTGATTTCTTAATGAGATATAAGATAAAGGTAAAATTTCTTCAAAAGGGTCAACAGAAGCAAAGGGTCAACGACCCTGGGAGGAACATATTGGCTCAGTGGTAGAGTGTTTGACTGGAGATTGAGGGGTTGCAGGCTCAAGCCTCACCAGCAAGTTACTTTGTCCTCTGCTTAGTACTGGTTCAACCCAGGAAGACCCGTCCCTAAATAAATGGGACGTTAAGAATCAAAACAAACATTACAAACAAATCAATGACCCTGGGCCTTGGTATGTAACATTCTGGATGTGTGTTCAACTAGTTATCCTAGGTTGACCTTGATCTACTTTACAGTTTAAAGGGACCGGGCCACGAAGTGCAGTCGGTAATGTGTCTGACTACAGATGCGCGTCTGACTGCAGATCCAGGGGTTGCCAGTTCGATCTCGGCCCTGTCCCATACTTTCATGGAGATTGATCATGAAATAATTTCTACGATCATTCTCTTCCCTTCTGCTGATTCATTCAAGAAGGGTTGTTGTCAGTTACAAGCGAAAGTATGTGCACAAATTACAGGTTAACCTCTTGTTCAAGCTTGCCGAGGAAAAGTGTGGTTAGGTGAGCTGACCATAGCTGTTCACTGGGACGTAAAGCAATAAAACAAACAAACAAAACAGTTTAAAGGTACACAGGCCCCCTAGTGGAACCTTTAAAACCTTTAGAAACCTTTAATTTGGTTGCAATCCTTTAAAACCTTTAATTTGGCTGAAAAACCTTTAATAACCTTTCATTTTGATTAATAAACCTTTAAACCTTTGCAAGATCAGCTTGAACATAAGAAATAGCCCATACGTATGTCACAAGTACACGGGTGGGCATCAGTGGAACTACTGCGAAATCGCGTAAACGTAAATTTGTTCCTTCGTCACATCCGGGACTTTTCGCGCTAGTGGCATCGCCAGGGAAAAGCAAAACAAAGGTAGGTATTCTCGCTTGTTTTGATTTTTGGTGAAAGAATGAGCAAACTATGTAAAAATCCGGCAATGCTATTCCATGCAGATATGATTTACCTTGCTTAACAGGCCAAACCCGATGTTGAAAAAAGCTTTGCTTTGAGATGAGGACCGAAACCAAATCGAACACAGAACGGGATTTCTTCATTTTTATGTCAAAACGAAGAAAGTATGCAGATGTTTTGCCAGTTTTAGCTCAGAACAAGAGCATTTTACACATGACATGTTCATAACAGCCCTTATTTGTCCCTCGGACGTAAAAAAAACGAACCGATCATGTACTATGAAGGAATGCTGCCAAAGTTTACAGGCGCTGTAGCTCCTACGCCATCGCTCTAGTTGTAACGTCACGCTCTAGTTCCTTGGAGTATACCATGTCAGTACATGCAGTGCATAAACTAGCACACTTAACCCGCCCCACTCCAAGTTCTCACCTCAAAAACCCCCACAACCTTTAGCTCAGCCTTTTGCGCAGAGGCGCTAAAGATGTAAGTATCAGCCCAAATATACTTGAAGTGTATTTATATCAATTATCTACATGTATTGTGGCCTATAGATAAGTTAAAAGTGACGTAAAAGAGCGTACCAACACTTGAAGGTAATACAGGTTATACCGTTATTAACGGTAAAAAAATACATTAATACCTGACAAAGGTTTTCAAAATACGGAAATATTATACCAAGCCGTAATAGCTCAGTCGGTTGAGCCGAGGCAAATATTTGTATCTATGTCTATTAACGAGAGATTTAAAACGGGGGAGGGTTCGAATCCCACACGATTGATTTTTCTTTCATGAAGGAGATATTTTTAAATATCATTATTGCTTAGACAATACTTTTTATCATATTTTTCCCAAAACACGAGCTAGCAAATATAAAATTACTCTCCTTATAGCATATTTGAGAAGCAGACTTTGAGTATATCGCCTTTTTCGTAACACCCATTTTAGACAACTGACCTTTTCGTAGGTTTGTTTGTTTGTTTGATTTGATTCTTTACGCCCCATCAACAATCTTTAAGTTAAACAGGGACGGGTCTTTCTGGGTTGAACCAGTACTAAGCTAGGATAAATGTGTCTTGCTCAAGGAACACAACACAGTGACGCCGGTGAGGCTCGAACCCGCGGCCTATCGGTCTCGAGTCAAGCACTCTACCAATCTATCAATGTTTCTATGATTAATAGAAAACCAACTGCTGCAAAGCTCAAGTTTGTAAGTGGGTGGTAAACGACAAGCCTTTTTTGTAAAACAGCTGTTTCTAAAAAATGTGTAAGGAGAGTAGACTTACATGTATTACAAAACATGTCATCAGGTCATCGCCTTCTTTCCGCTTTTCGTTTTCTGTCATATCCGATAAAAATAATAAAGGTCATCATTCACAAGCATAAAATATCAAAAAGCAAAGAAAAAATATGCCGTGATTGGGGTTCGAACCTTCAATTGCAAAACTTTGGGACCTAGGTCTACGATCTTACCACCGCGCCAGCCCAACTGTGACAAATATTGATGATAAAAGAATATAATGCACAAAGTTAGCGAAACCGTTTTACCTATTTACATCAATGGACAATGTCCAATTATCAAAACATGCTCTGACGTCACTTTGAACTTATCTAGTAAGGACAGTATATATGTGTCAGTACATGAGATTTCGTCACTTATGGCATGTGCCACGGCTCAGATTAGCTTGAGCAGTTTTAAAGTTTCACCAGAACTTCCGCTGCTCGCAAACACAAAGTATGGATGTAGATAAAGACAAGACCAATTTTAGACCACCAGCTGGATACGTCAGGATAAGCGTATAAAGAATATACCTCAAGTTCTATTCATTTGGTAGAGTTAATAAGTTGTTTTGAGCTGCGCAAACGTGCATGCATTTCATGGAAATCCTGACCGCAATAGAGCGCCAATGCAATAAAGACCGTCTTCTTGTGTCGTTTGAAGCCATTTCGACAAACAAAGTAGACCCAGAGCCCTTTAATACAACCCGACACCACCCAAACTAAGCCCAAAAGGGTATAGATATGGATCAGGTACGTATTGCAAAAGCCTTCTTTTTACGCTTATCCTGACGTATCCAGCTGGTGGTCTAAAAAATGGTCTTGTCTTTATCTACATCCATACTTTGTGTGTGCGAGCAGCGGAAGTTCTGGTGAAACTTTAAAACTGCTCAAGCTAATCTGAGTCGTGGTACATGCCATAAGTGACGAAATCTCATGTACTGACACATATATACATGTAGATAACTGATATAAATACCCTTCAAGTATATTGGGTGATACTTACATCTTTAGCGCATCTACGCAAAAAGCTGAGCTAAAGGTTGTGGGGGTCTTGGAGGTGAAAACTTGGAGTGGGGCGGGGTAAAGTGTGCTAGTTTGTGCACTGCATGTACTGACATGGTATAATCCAAGGAACTAGAGCGTGACGTTACAACTAGAGCGATGGCGTAGGAGCTACAGCGCCTGTAAACTTTGTAAGCATTCCTTCATAGTACATGATCGGTTCGATTTTTTTTACGTCCGAAGGACAAATAATGGCTGTTATGAACATATCATGTGTAAAATGCTCTTGTTCTGAGTTAAAACTGGCAAAACATCTGCATACTTTCTTCGTTTTGACATAAAACTGAAGAAATCCCGTTCTGTTCGATTTGGTTACGGTTCTCATCTCAAAGCAAAGCTTTTTTCAACTTCGAGTTTGGCCTGTTTAGCAAGGTAAATCATATCAACATGGAATAGCATTGCCGGATTTTTACATTGTTTACTCATTCTTTCACAAAATTCAATACAAGCGAGAGTACCGACTTTTGTTTTGTTTTTCCCTGGCGATGCCACTAGCGCGAAAGGTCCCGGATGTGACGAAGGAACAAATTTACGTTTACGCGATTTCGCGGTAGTTCCGCTGATGCCCACCCGTGAAGTAATGACTGTGACATCTTGAGCTTTTCAGAAAGCTGTATTCATCCTCAGATCATTGTGTCTATACCTACCTCTTGCACCAGGGTGACTCTTATAGCCAATTTTTCTGATGCTTCAGATTAGGCAGCAATAAAAAGAGTGAGGTAAGATAAAAATAAATGCCTATGGGTTTTCTCTTGCTTTACATCCATGCTAAACAGCTGAGGTAATGTCTGAATGACTAGTTGATCCTAATCACCCTTTTCATAGGCCGGCTTAACCCATATCCTTTTACTAGTACTTAAAGTGCTCATCTTTCAATAGTAAGGCTAACTGAATACCCGACCTGGGAACTCCAGACATTAGGTTAGACACCCTACCAACTACAATAACTGCGCCAACAGATTTTAATGGATTGCATCTATTGGGTTTAGTGACTTCTGAATAATGTCCTGATTTTCTAATGTCATTGTCTAAGGTTGACAAATCTAAACAGTGTTATCTACACCCCTAGATTAATACAGACAATATGCAATACAGACAATATGCAATACAGACAATATGCATATATGTTTAATTTTTTTATCTAGAAAGACCATACAATAAATGGGAGCAATATCCTCTGAAATTGTTCATTTACTGAAGGTAAAATTGTCCTTACAAAATGACCAGAGATGGCTTCTCTTGCTTTCTTGGTATTCAAAATTTTCCTGGGGAGGACCCCCGAGCCCCCCTTCCAGATTAGAAAATATGTGATTTATTTTTCAATTCAACACTGCTCAATACAAGGCTTTAGTTAAAAATGAGGTTTTTAACTAGGGAGAAAGCGACCAGAGTATGTTTTTCTATTGATTTGTGATTATTGGGCTATACATTTATTGGCAAAGGATTTGTTGCACCCGTTTCATACCTTCACCTATCATTACTTAGATTTAAATATCAGGATCCGATAAAATACAAGAAAATTTTATTTTGATTTGCTCTTTATTTTTGTTAGAATTTCAATGCAACAACCTTTATTTTGCCTAAAATAGCCTTTATAAAAAACTTTTAATTTCATGAGGTTCTGTTAGGGGGCCTGGGTACAGTAAAACCTGTGTAGAACGGCCACTCTCAAAAAGACCGATAATTGGTTTTCAAGACCAATTATCGCTAAATGCAGGTCAAAAGTATTGCAGAATGCTCCAAGGGGAGCATTCTGCAATACTTTCGACCTTCATTAAGCTACCTTTTATCATTAAGATATTAGTTTTTTTCTATTTTTGAGTGGCCGTTTTACACAGGTTTTACTGCACATTCTTGTGTCTGAGTGTCAGGTGAGGGGCCTCAGAACCCTTTGGTTCCAACTTTGGATTCACTCGCCCTAGAATGTTGTTTTTGGGTATACAAAGAGTGTTGGATGTGTAGATTATTTCAATGAGGGTGAAGTAACTCTGCATGAATCTATAAAAAAATATTGCCCCTGATTGATTAATTTATAATAAGAATTTAAGCTAGAGACAAGCATATGGTTTGGGGCAGGGACAACACTATTTTAAGTTTACTTCTTAAAGAGCTTTGGCTAACATAAAACTTGCAATTCTGTTGACACTTAAGACTTTCCATGCTAGCTGCGACATTTGTCGTCTGCTTATAGCCTTTGCAAACAGTTTGGACCCAGATCAGGACTGACGTTTTGTTGGTCCTGATCTGGATCCAAATCATTCGACACTCTGATAGTGTTCCTGAAAGAATTTTTTGAAAAAGTTAATTTTAAAAAAGTCAGCAGACGACAACAAAATGTCAAAAGCATGCAAAGAATTAAATATCATATGGCAAATATAATGCAATGTCAGCGATGCTACTTTTGAACATAATAAACCTTAATTGCAGAAAAAAATCCCTCTTAAATTGTTCATAAAGTCAGCGGAGGCTTTTTTGCTACCTAATCAATAGTCCTTGGGCTACATTTATTTTAATATTGTTTTTTCTTTCACTGAAAATCTGAATATTTTTAGAATAAAGATTCAAAGGTATGGAAAAAAATGTTTAATAACATTTTCTTTGTCTTGTGGGTATAGACAGGTTCCCTGCTCAGTTCCTTTTGGTAACTAGATTATCAAAAGCATCAGGGAATCAGGCATGGTAACAATGTACAGTTTTTTAAATGTCTTAATAATTTGTAGACTAATGGAAATATGTCATAATTCTTTTATTAACTCTTTGCCTACTTGAGTCCTCTGCTGATTACCTGACAAAATGTCTGATGACTGATCTGGACCCAAGCTGTTTGACACTTTGATGGTATTCCTGCAAGAATTTTTCGAATATGTTGATTTTGAAAAAAAATCAGCATTCGCCGAAAAAGCATGCAAAATTATCCAGCATGCAAAGTTAACTCTTTGAGTGTCAGAACAGGAAAAACATGTGCAAACAAAATAGTCCCAAATCAGACTGCTCCTAGGAGCAGTCTGCTTTGGGACTATTTGTTAAAAAAAATTGCTTCCAACAGCAACCTATTTATTGTAAACAAGAATGTATTAATCCAGATCATCAGTTGGAAGATTCCATTTCATAAATTTAGTACTCGGAGTTAATTTATCTGGGTGCAAGTCAAAGCAAAACATATACAGTAAAAACTGTAAAACGGCCACTCAAAATTAGACAAAACAAAGATTTTAATGGCAAATGGTAGCTTAATGAAGGTCGAAAGTATTATAGAGTGCTCCCCTTGGAGCATTCTGCAATACTTTTGACCTGCATTAAGTGATAATTTGTCTTGAAAACCAATTTTCGGTCTTTTTGAGAGTGGCCGTTTTACACAGGTAGCGCAGTGGCTCATTGGTAGAGTGCTTGACTCGAGACTGAAGGGCCCCAGGTTTGAGCCTCATTGGCGTCACTGCATTGTGGTCCTTGAGCTAGACACATTTATCCTAGCTTAGTACTGGTTCAACCCAGGAAGACCCGCCCCTACATAACTGAAAGATTGTTGATGGGACATAAAGAATGAAATCAAGCAAAAACACAGGTTTTACTGTAGCTCATAAGGATTTACTTTTGTCATTGTGTTAATAATTTGTAGACTAATATTCTAAAAGTAACAGGAAAAATCTTGTAGTGTTTTTTTTCTTAACTATTGTACTGCTGAATAAATCATTTATCGTATTTGACCAAATATGGGCACACGTTTTATGGGAGCATAGTGGCTGCTTGACTCAAGAGCGAAGGGCCGCAGGTTAGAGCCTCACCGGCATCACTGCGTTGTGGTCCTTGACACATTTATCCTAGCTTAGAACTGGTTTAACCCAGGAAGACCAGTCCCTGTTTTACTGAAAGATTGTTGATGGGACGTAAAGAATTAAATCAAACAAACAAAATGGGCACAAGTTCCTATAAGCCTCCACCGAGTACTTTTTGGTGGTTCACATTATATAAACTTATGATATCCAGTCAACTCAGTGCAATTTCATTATCAATATGAATTCATTGTTGGAGAAAAACAGTGTGGATCCTGATCCTGATCCTGATCAGCTGGCTTCTGATGAAGCCAGCTGATCAGGATCTACACTGTCTTCAAAAGATGGTATGTAATTTGAAAAATGTAAGTGCTGTTCCCATTTATTGATTGCATCCAATCTGTATTTACATCTGATAGGAACACAGTGTTGATCCTGATTAGATGACTTCTGCTAAAGACAGCTGATCTTGATCTACACTATTTACAAAAGTCTATGGTATCCTGGTTCAGTCTGGCAGGAGAATTACTGTTTTAACCAGGCCCCCAGATAAGGGTGCATAACTGAAAATTATTTTTCTTATTTCTCAACCAAAACATATGTTGTGGGTACTCAAAAGAACCGTCTCCAGGAGACGGTTCTTTTGAGCACCCAAAACACATGTTTAAACTGATAGTTAAGAAAATAATCACGATTTTACTCTAATTTTTTTGCTTAACAGGCCCTATGCTTAACTCTTTCCTTGTTAGCGGCCAATTTTGTTCTCTGCTGATAACCTTTGCAAACAGTTTGGACCCAGATCAGGACCAACAAAATGTTGGTCCTGATCTAGATCCAAACCGTTTGACACTCTGATAGTGTTCCAAAGGGATTTTTTTTGAAAAAAAAAATTGTATCAAACAACAAAAGCATGAAAAATTACTCGGCATGCCAAGAGTTAATATGGGCCTCATATAGAGTAAACCTGATTTGTTGTATGCTCACAAGAAAGTCAGAGCGTACAAAAAGGTGATGTCCAGCATGCACATCAATGCAGTCTGTCCATTGTTATTTGCTCTCTGGAAAGTAAAAAATTTCAATTCTAGTAGGCTTCTACAGTGCTTTTCCTAGGCCTGATTTGGGGCAGAATTTTGCTCTCTTCCCAATTCAAAATGAGCAAAATCTTCCCAAATTGGTGTATATCATTTCCAATATCTTTGCTTTGCATTTTGGTGAAAATTTTATGAAAATCCAAACAAAAATAGCAAAGTTACAGTTGCATGAAAATTAGCATAAAAATGTGAATGGAAACATGTTTTCATTCACAATTTTATGCAAATTTTCATGAGTTTTTATGAAGGGAAATTATTCAAATTAAAGCAACAAATGCTTAACACTGCTAATTTCTTGTAAGCCTTTTGATCCATTTTAAATGGCGGTCCAGTTCTTATAGACTGCATCAAATTTTCCTAATTTTGATGATCCAAAGGCTTTTTCCCCTAATTCAATAGGCCCCTGACCCCAACTACAGAAAGGTAGGAAAACCCTGTCCTAGAAGTGAGTCTTTCCTGATTCCCAAAGACCATTTTTCTTGCAATTAGGCCCAGAATAGCATTCAATTTTTTGGTTGAAATAGATTCTTGTCTTTTCGCTTTGGGGGAGGGGGACAGTCACACTGTTTTTTGTGTGGATCCCGCTGACATCAATGTCAGCATACTTAAAGCCTTTACAATTCAGATATCTCAAAAACAAGCTGGCAGATTTTAATCAAATTTGAATTAAATGTTCGGGCATGAAGATTGGATGATTAATTTTTGGTGGCTTTGACCCAATTTTCAAGGTCACGAAGCTAAAATATGAGCAAGACTAAGTCAGCAGAGGATATTTTCAGCTGTGCTTTCATCTGGCAGTTAAAAGTGTTAACAGTCTTTAGCATCTTCAACATTCTCTGTGTTTGTTGGTACAAATTAGCAGTTATGTGAAGGCCCATAATTGGTTAAGTGGTGTTGTTTTATCTCAAGGTTATTATTAGTCTTAGAAAATTCTTGGTATTAAGGGTATGTACTAATTAGCAGTTATGTTGAGTGGTAGTTTGGAGAACTTAGGGTAATGTTGTCATTGTCTTAACTCTTTCCTTGCTAGCAGCGACTTTTGTCCTATGCTGATAACCTTTGCAAACAGTTTGGATCCAGATCAGGACCGACAGAATGTCGGTCCTGATCTGGATCCAAACTGTTTGATACTCTGGTAGTATTCCTGAAAGAATTTTTTGAAAAAGTTAATTTTGAAAAAAGTCAGCAGACCACAACAAAAGCATGAAAAATTATCCAGCATGCAAAAAATAATTTATGTTTTTTGTCCTTTATAGTAGTAGGGACATTCCAGAAGGGATTTTTTGGTAGTTGTGTTTGGTTGTTATCATTAATCTTAATTTACTTATATATGCATACATATTTTGTGCACATGTGAACTGTTGACTAAGATCTGACAAATTAATGTAGTGAGAATTTTTTGCAGAAAGGAACAGACTTTATGACAACAGATTTTAAATGGTGTTCATTTTTTACCATTTTCACTATTTAGGCCATTTGATTCTTCAGTTGGGTGCATAGAGGTTTTTTTACATTAAAAAAAAACATCCAGGACTTCACTTTGTCTAAAAGTTAAATTGACAGTGGGGTTAGTGCAATATAAAGTTTTGCATTTGCATCAAAGCAAACTGCAGCATCATGTCTCGGACAAAAAGAATCATGGCTTGAAAATATCTCCCTTTCTCATTAAAATCAGATTAAGTCCCCCTTATAGGCTTTGTCTTCTTCAAATGTTATAAGACACCCTTTGCCTTGTTTATTTGAGCTATCAAATGCAACATTAGTCTCACATTATATATAGGCCATTATATAGGGGTGTTCGAACAACACGCGCAGTCTGATCCGCGCAGTCTGATCAGCGCCTTTGTTATTCATTTTTCAGAAAGTATCATATGTTAACTTGCTACAGGTGAAACTTCAATTTTCTAGCTAGTCTCTGTAGCTGAGGAGACTGGTTTGAAACTCACTTTGTCGGAAATCCCGAAGACAGGTTTAGTAGCGACGAGGCCCATATACCGGTAGGCAGTGACGTAAGAAAACCCACTCTTCTGGGTTTCCGACTTAAACCGGCCAACTCAGCTATAGAGACCAGCTTGATTACTGAAATTTAGCTTGTAGAATTTTGAGACACTATACTCTTCAGAAAGGAAATAACATAGGGACAGGCCCCGAGGTTATAAAACTTTTTTCATGCTCAACTCAGCTGATCATAAAAACTAAAATACCAACAAATGAAGAAGTTTCTTGCTTTAAGTGTCTCAGATATTCATTGATTGTATTTCTCCTGCTTATAAATGTTAAAATGCCAACAATTTTTGGCATTTTAACATTTATGAGCAGGACAAATTTCGTGCTCAGCTGAGTTGAGAATGAAAAAAGTTTTATAGCCTCAGGGCCTGATCAGACTTCACTGATGCTCAGGCTGGCCTGCAGCTTTGTTGTTCACATGCAACAAAATCAGATTTCCTCGCATTGATACTCATATTTGAGAGAACCATGTCAGAATAACATTCATAGTTGTGCATTCTTATGTGGGGCTTTAATTTTAGGAATGTAGGATTTTGTGGCATGCAGACAGTGCATTCACTCTCAGACTACGAAACAGGAAGTGTTGAAAATGGATTGTTACATTTAGTTGTCACAGAGCTTCATTAGCCTATCAGAAAAATGGCATTGCAAGTTGGAGACAGCAAAAAGTTTTACAGTAAAACCTGTGTAAAATGTCCACTCTCAGAAAGACCAAAAAATGGTTTTCAAGACCAATTATCACTTAATGTAGGTCAAAAGTATTGCAGAATGCTCCAATGGGAGCTTTCTGCAATACTTTTGACCTTCAATAACCTGCCAATTGTTATTAAGATCTTTGTTTTGTCTATTTTTGAGTGGCTGTTTTACACAGGTTTTACTGTAGTTCTGCGGAGCCTGGATACACCCTCTTTTAAAAACAGTGGGGATCCAGATCAGCAGGTATTATGTCAATAATCTCCAGAAGGGGAGGGGGGCATGTTTTGGGGTCCAGAAATTCGTTTGAGACATTAGCATACATCAGTAATCAGTATGACATTTTCTTGCTTCCATAATATCTCGCACTGGCAATTATACATGTACATGAGTATAACACTGCATGGGGCATGATTAAGAGTAGATTTAGGTTTTGATGACCTTGACTTCATTTTCAAGGTCACCAGGGGACTTAAGGCAAAAGTGCTTGTGTGAACATCTATGCAAGTTTCCTTCTTATATATTTGTTTAAAGATATTTATGAAATATATTTCACTTCATGAATTACTTTAGTTCTCTAAGGCTGACTCAAATACAGTCACTTGACTGTGGACTATATCAGTCTCTAATGCCAGTGCTATTAGAGAGAATTGAAGATAATGAAATTGGCATTGGAGACTGAATATCAGTCTATTGCATTGATATAACATTTGAACATGATGACTATATAGTTCAAGAAACTGGTTTAAGAAATAGGTGGACATCTGTTTTCCCTTGTAAACACTGCTATATTTTACCAGAAAAATGAAAAAAAATTAGGGATCATGGGAAATTACCCAGTAAGCATGTTAAAATGGGCCAGTAGTGACCCATTTTAACATGCTTACTGGGCAATTAGTGGTCCTATAGTGGCTCAAGATAGTATGCTGGCATATGCATGGTATGTGAGCTGTCACTAATCTTTTTCCCTGTTTGGGCTGTTTCACTAGGAATCTGGAGAGAGGAATTATATGTAAATTACCTGATAATTGATATGAACATGTTTATGTATCAGCAGAGGTTACTGCTCAATTTTATTGTCTTTTTACTTTCTTCATTTCTTTCTGCATACCTGGTTAACGAAGCTCCATAGATCATTGTCAGATAACTATTTCCTTTTTCCTCCTCTCCTTCATGCAGCATGTAAAGCATGAACAAGATTAATCCGTCTGGGCTCCCCGACAATTTCATGCCCCCAGCATTGAAAAAGTTGCATTTGCCAGGGTTCCCACAAGCTCTGGAAATCATGGAAAACCTGGAAAATCACTAAAAAAAGTTCCATGCATGGAAAAATCATGGAATTAGAAAAAAGCTGAATAATCATGGAAAAATTATGGACTTTTGTGAAATAATTTGATGAAACCACCAGTAGCCAGAAAACTAGCTGTCAGACACACAAGTTTTGTGTGTCTGACAGCTAGTTTTCTGGCTACTGGTGGTTTCAAGTTTAATTTTTTTCAAAATGCATTCATGGTCTACAAGCATGCTCATGTAAATATATTATTGTTGCTGCATTCCGCATTTATGCTCAGGGTGGTGAAGATGCTACAAGGGGAGGTCCAGGAGACCGTGCATTAAATAGTCATGGAAATTACATTGTCGAACATAGAAAATCATGGAAAAAATCATGGAATTGTGTTTTTGAATTGTCTTTTTACTTTCTTCATTTCTTTCTGCATACCTGGTTAACAAAGCTCCATAGATCATTGTCAGATAACTATTTCCTTTTTCCTCCTCTCCTTCATGCAGCATGTAAAGCATGAACAAGATTCCTGACAATTTCATGCCCCCAGCGGATCCAGAGGGGGTTCTTTTATTTTTTCTCAAAATTTTAAAATAGGACTCCCTGGCGTAATGCTCAAATATGAGCGATGCCAGTAAGAAAGCTAGATAGATAGAGTGAATCCCACTTTGAGACAAAATTATTTCATTTTCATGGAGAATTTTCAGGAAAATTAATGAAAAAAGCAGGTAAAGTTAATTAACAAATCAAACCCCCTTTTCAAATTTGAACCCCCTATCAAAAAATCCTGGATCCGCCCCTGCCCAAACCCCCTTTTCAAATTTGAACCCCCTATCAAGAAATCCTGGATCTGCTCCTGCCCAAACCCCCTTTTCAAATTTGAACCCCCTATCAAGAAATCCTGGATCCGCCCCTGCCCGGCATTGAAAAAGTTGAATTTACATATGAGCCAGTGCATGAGATTTCCAACAATGTGGTTTGTGCGACCAGCAAAGCCTCAGATCAGCCTGCCCATATGCGCAGTCTGATCAGAGCCTTTGCTAGTCGCTTGAGTATTCTATGATTGTTAAGCTACTGACTGAACACCATTTGGAATGTCAAAGCTTAAAAGGAGGCTGCAGAGGCTCTTCTGAGTCTACACTTGTCAAAATGCCACATTGTTGGAAATCACGTGTTCTATTTCTTTTGGCATGTTCTTCTGTCAGTCCTTCTGTAAATGAGGTCCAACATGGGTTTTAACTTGACTCCTTCAGTGATTTTGTTACCTGAACATCCTGCATCTTTTGCCCATAATTTTGTCTCTGGGATGCAAATTTTTTATTTCAGCAAGTCCCAGGATGCAATAGTATTGCAGACTTGTCATTAAAAATAGTGTTCTGGACTCATAAGTTTGCAGTTGGGACTCATTGATATGGAAAACAGTGAGTCCCAGGACCCATAAGCCCAAAATTGTAAATGAATCACTGCAAGTCCTTAAAAGAGTGCTAGAGTAAAACCTGCCTTAAGCAGCCATTCAAAAATAGACAAAACAAAGGTCTTAAAGACAAATGGTAGCTAAATGAAGGTCGAAAATATCTGCAATACTTTTGAACTGCATAAGCGATAATCGGTTTTGAAAACCAATTGAGTGGCCGCTTATGACAGGTTTTACTGTATAATGTTTGAATGATGTTCCATGGGAAAGCATTGTGGCCCCCGGACTGATCGTTTTGCTGATGATTTTAAACATTGCATGGAACTATGGCGAGATTATGGCATTTGGACCTTGACGTGAGGAAGGTAGGAAAGGTGGCAAAGATCAGGAATCAATACAATCAAGTACCACACCTGACCCAGGATACCACATGGGAAAGTGACAAAAACACAATTAAACATCAGAAACAAGAGCCGAGAGGTCAGCCCTTTCCCAGCAGGTGACCACAAGGTAGCAATGAACAGACGCGAAAGCATGACAAACACAAGACATAAATAACACAAATGATCGACAAAAGAATTACCGCCTTGGAACGGTCAGTAAAACTATTTTACTGGAGGGCTTAAACCGGTTTCAAGGCGCCAACCTCACCCTTAGTTCAAACCTGTGCTCGGGGGTTTGCGAACAACAAAGGCGCAGACCAGCCTGCGCATCCACGCAGACTGATCAGCCCCCTTGTTATTTGCTTATTGAAAAGTATGATATCGAAAGTTGCTACAAGCAGAATTTCAACTCTCTAGCTAGTGTCTGTAGCTGAGCAGGCTGATTTGAATCTCACTTTGTCGGAGACCCCAAAGACAGGTTTTGCTGACACCATTTTGAATAGGGAGGTCCAGTGTTGTATTTTAATGTTACAGAGGCATTTTCACTCAGTGCATCTGTGGTTTGAATCAGCTTAAATCTGTAAGAATAAAGATGTCTGTTTTATTGCATGAGGAGTGTGGTGGCTCAGTGGGAGAGTGTTAGACTTAAGATCTAAGGGTCGTTGGTTTGAGACTCACCAGAGGCATTGTGTTGTATCCTTGAGCATGACACTTTATCCTCTACTTAGTACGGGCATAACCCAAGACAAACAGTTGCAAAGTTTCCTTGGAAAATGTTTGAACACTCAACCTAGTGGACTGTTCAAACAGATTCCTCGCTACTCGACAAAAGATATTTTATGAAGAAACTGGTCTGATCGCTATATAACTAGCTAAACACTACAAGAAAAGAACCTGCAAGTTTGCTGCCAAGTTTCGAGGAACACTCCAGATTTACCAAATACCTTTGCTGCTGAAAGGCAGACAATCTCAGGACTGATATTTGGAAGTTCTTGAAGATAAAGGAATGATAAGTATCAGTGAAAGTGACATCACCTACCTAGAGATATGGGCCTCTGAGGTGAGAAAACCTGTCTTCGAGGGTTTGCGAACAACACAGGCGCAGACCAGCCTGCGCATCTGCGCAGTCTGATCAGCGCCTTTGTTATTTGCTTTTTGGAAAGTAACATATGTAATTTTGCTACAGGTGAAATTTCAATTTTCTAGATAGTCTCTGTAGCTGAGGAGAATGTTTTGAAACTTGCTTTGTCTGCGACTCGGAAGACAGGTTTTGTCAATTCACAGCTCATATAATCATGTAACGATCCTGTACCTGAAGATCTTTATAATAGACATTTTACAGCTGACACTAAAAAAAGATGCACCTAACCAGTAGACGTTTACAACTGAAAATTGTTTATTTGTGAAAACATTTAAATGAGCCAGCACACAAGATTTCGATACCTATCCATTGTCCAGCAACGAAGGCCAGTCTCAGCCTACCCACCAGAGACTTACCATCAGAGCCTTCCTGTCAGAGCCTTTCCGCCAGAGCCTTCGGGCCAGAGCCTTCCCACCAGAGCCTTTCCACTGCTGCTTGCATATGCGAGTATGGATGTAGCTGAAGACTCTTGACCAAAATTTAAACCTCTAGCCCTGCTGGACATGTCAGCATTGGCCTTTATTAGGCGTTTTGGGCATTCGTATGTGATGTGTTAGGGATTTTTTTAGCTCACCTGAGCCGAAGGCTCTGAGGTGAGCTATTAGTATACCAGTGACTCCGGCGTCCGTCGTTCGTCCGTCCGTCCGTCCGTCAACATTTTCAAACATCTTCTCCTCTGAAACCACTGGGCCAATTGAACTCAAATTTCATATGGAGACTCCTTAGGATGGGGGAACGAAAGTTTGTTCAAATGTTCCTGGTCACATGACCAAGATGGCCACCATGCCCATATATGGTAAAAACCCTTTAAAAATCTTCTTCTCCGGGACCAGAAGGCCGATGACCTTGGGACTTGGTATGTAGCATCAGGGATTTGGGGCCTACCAAGTTTGTTCAAATAATGATCCTAGGTTGACCTTGACCTTCTTAACGTCAAGGTCAAATTTGCTTCCTAATAGATTTAAATGGGAGTTATTTTAGAAAAGTTGATTTTTTGAATACTGTTAAAGCCAAAGTGATTATTCTTACTTGAAATGTTGAAACTTATGAGACAATGGCTATAAATAAGTTTCAAAGGTCAAGGTTGACCTTTGACCTTTCAGCCAAGGTCGCTCATAATGTGGTCCAATCAATATATTAAAACATAGTTTTCTCACAAACCATTGACCCAATTGAGCTCAAATTTCATATGAAGACTCCTTATGATAAGTCAGTAAAAATTTATACAAAATGTTTTGGTCACAAGACAAAAATGGCCGCCACGCCAATATATGGTAAAAACCTTTTATAAATCTTCTTCTAAAGAACCAGAAGGCCAGTGACCTTGAGACTTGGTATGTAGTATTGGGGATGTATGGCCTACCAAGTTTGTTCAAATCATGATCCTAGGGTGACCTTGACCTACTTAACGTCAAGGTCAAGTTTGCTTCCTAATGCATTTGAATGGGAAATTTTTTGAAAAGTTGATTTTTTGAATACTGTGGAAGCCAAAATCATTATTCTCACTTGATATGTTCAATCTAGTGTCTATAAATAAGTTTCAAAGGTCAAGGTTGATCTTTGACCTTTCAGCCAAGGTCGCTTATATTGGAGTCCCATCAACATATTAAAACATATTTTTCTAAGACAATTGTTGGCCAATTGAAACCAAATTTCATATGACAACTCCAAATGACTGGTTAGCCGAAACTTCTACAAATTGTTATGGTCACATGACTAACATGGCCACCATGCCCATATATGGTAAAAACTCTTTAAATCTCTTCTTCTCTGGACCCAAAAGGCCATTGGCTTTGGAACTTGGTATGTAAGATCGGGGATGTAGGCCCTACCAGGTTAGCATAAATGATGAATCTAAGTTGACCTTGACCTACTTTATGGCAAGGTCAAATTTGATTCCTAATGTATTTATATGGAGAAAATTTAAAATGTTCATTTTCTATAACTGAGCCAAATTCATAATAGTTAAACCTATTGAGACAATGGTTTATTAAGTACCAAATGTAAAGCTGACCTGTGACCTGGATTCATTAGATTGTTTAGGTCACTTGACCAAAATGTATATGGTAAAAACAAAATTTGTTCCATTATAAGCTGTAGTTGACCTTGACCTATTTTAACATTATTAAGGAGATCAGCTGAGCGCCTCAGGACCTTCAGGTCCTCTAGTTTACTGTTCTTAGGGCATTCCTGAAATGCGGCCCCATTCCCTATGGAATTTAGGTGACTTTTTTCCCAATTTTGAAAAAAATTACAATCTTAAAAAAACAAATTGTTTTTTTTTTTTTTTTTTTTGAAGATTTTGATTTTCGTTCAGTCATCACACCTTTATTATTGTCATACAAGTCACACTGTGACATTCCCCTTAAATTTAATGGCAATAGTAAGTGTAATAGCTAATTTGTTTTTTTATTGACCAAAAATGACATAATTGTGCACTAAAACAAATTTCCCAATTTAGGGGTTTACCACGTTACTTTTCCCTAGGGTCCCTTCCCAAAATTGCAAAAAACATCCCTGTAAGCACCAAAAAACTTGGGCACTAACTGTGCTCAGTTTGGGGTACAAGGGCTTTGTGGTTCCGTCATGTACATAGCGAAGACTTTGATCAGACTGGGCTAATGCAAAGGCATCTGAGGGCGTCATGGAGATTCAGAGTTGCTAATTCATTCTGTTTTGATACCCCTACTGGCCATCTGGACACATCTCCTGAACTGTATGTCAGATTGAGCTGAAATGTGATGGGAGGCTGCAAATGGGACTGCTTAAGATTGCTAAAATCATTGCATTCTTATATCATTAAGGCTAGCAATTTCTGGCCCACATGGGCTTTGTTATGATCTGAGATTGTGGGTACTTGTTAGAACAGCCTCAGCAGGCCATTCTAATGAGTACAGGCAAAACATATCTTTACACAGTCATGTAGTACCATATTTAATTGGCTATACAAGTTGACATTGGGATGGGATGAAAAATAAATTTGATATGGGGTTGGGGATGGATATTTTTACCAATGCCATAGAGCCAGGAAAAGGAAACATTTTGAGAATAAGATTGTGATTATTCTCTTATCAGTCAGTTTAAACATATGTTTTGGGTACTCAAAAGTACCGTCTCATCGAGATGGTTCTTTTGAGTACCCACAACATATAATTTTGGTTGTGAAATAAGAAATCTAATTTTCAATTAGTCACTCTTAGGTAGCTTTGATTAATGGCTCAGACTGAGACCCATTGTATATTCCATCTGTTCTGCTTGCTTTCAGGCTTTCAGTAGAAGACAAATGGTCGCAAATTCCTTGGCACTTTTTTCTGTCAATTAGTGAAAGAAAGTATTTCTAACATACCATGTGCTGTTCTTTAACTTAGAGTACATTACTAAACCCAGTTTTCAAAGCTTTCCGCTCTTGCGAGCAGTGACTTTTGTAGAACCCAGATCGTGACCGACTGAATATTGGTTAACAGTGTGACACTCTGAAAATGCTCCTGAAAGTAATTTTGGAAAAAGTTCATTTTGAAAAAAGTCAGTAGAAGACCACAAAGTAAGAAAGAGGGCAAAGGAATCGATACAATCAAGTACCACACATGACCCAGGATACCAATGGGAAAGTAACAAACTCACAATTATACATCACAAACAAGAGCCAAGAGGTCAGCTCTTTCCCAGCAGGTCACCACAAGGCATCAATAAACCGACATGCGAAAGCATAACAAACACATGACAGAAATAACATGTAGGCTATGCTAAAGGAAAGAATGATGTGGCTCAGTTATCACACAACTTCATGCCTGATCCAGTCAACCCCTTTGCCTACTGGAGTTGTCTGCTGATAACCTTTGTAAACAGTTTGGACCCAGATCAGGCTCGACCAAATGTCGGGCCTGATCTGGATCAAAACTGTTTGACACAATCTGATATTCCTGAAAGAATTTTTCGAAAAAGTTGATTTTGGAAAAAATCGGCAGACGGCGAAAATGCATGAAAAATTACCCAGTAGGCAAATAGTCAACAGCTGTATATACCCCTGGTAGTAAGCAGCCGACTGTGACAGCACCAGATTTACACGAGTTTGGCACTGTTATTTCATGTTGTGGCTCTGTTATTATGTAACATGCCTGATCCAGAGCTAACGGCCATATACCCCTGGAAATACGTAGCTGGAATGTCAGCCTGTCAAACAGCGAGAAAGTTATTGATGAGAGAAAACTGAAACGCAACAGTGTATTGCGATACCCTAATATAGACCGCTAACAAAGGCCTATAGAATTGTATATGAATACATGAATTAATGTTGTAATCCTGTTCATAACACCATGAAAAGATCAATTCTGTCTGCAATGGAGGTCTTCTGGCGGGATTAATTACGCTTTTGAAGAATTTGTATTCGAGAGTTTCAGAGATATTTCCGCTGGATAGAGAAATTAAAAGGAAATTTATTATGACTCAGAGTCTGTGGTTTGAAATTAGTTTGTTTTTCTGTCTGATACTGCACAGGTGAAAGTGCATTACGCTTATCAGTAGTTTGCCGCAATGCAGGAAAGAGGTCCTTACAGCGTCAGACTGGTCCAGGGTCTTTATCAAAGTCTCCAGCCTTTCCTAATCTTTTAAAAGCTAAATGCCAACATTCAGTACATATATAATTTAAAGGCATTTATGCACTTTCTAAATTACCTAGCGTTGTCTGCTGATATCTTTGCAAACAGTTTAGATCCAGATCAGGCATGACAAAATGTCGTGCCTGATCTGGATCCAAGCTGATTGACACTCTGATGGTATATATATTCCTGAAAACAATTGTGAAAATGTTAATTTTGAAAAAAAGATAGCACAATAAAAAATGCCAGCATGTAAAGAGTGATCACTACTCTTATGGGAGCGGAGTAGGGTAGTGGTAGGGTGCTTGACTCAAGACCGAGGGGCCACAGGGTTGAGCCTCAGCGGCGTCACTGCGTTGTAGTCCTTGAGCAAGACACATTTATCCTAGCTATGTACTGGTTCAACCCAGGAAGACCCGTCCCTGTTTAACTGAAAGATTGTTGATGGCACATAAAGAATAAAATCAAACAAACAAAATCACTATTGTACTTTCAAAGATAGATGAGAATCGTTGTAAACAAACAGTGGCGAGTTTACCTTGATTTTGGGCGTGCAGGTAGTCTCAGTTTACAGTTATATTGAACCTACCACAGATTACTGCATATGCGCGTGGCAGTGAATAGTCATACTTTACCTATTTATAAGAAAAATAGAATTGCCTCATTACTATGCATCTTTGAAACAACAATACATATTATTATATAACTAAGTAAAAAGACCAATTTTCATTGGCTTAGAGCGCTCACGTGGCCAGTCTATATATTGTCATATTCACTGGCTGGCGCGCGCTTGCCGGTGAATATAAGTCACTAAAATTAGACTCCTTGTGTTTTTTTCGTTCCGTTTCTGCTTTGCAATGAAGAACTCCCGCCAATACTTAGACCACGTCGCATACGTTTACGTGTATTTGTAAAGTCTTTCAAGCGAAAAAACGACGTTACACCGTCTAACGCCATGCATGACGTTGTTTTCCAGTAGCAAATGACGTCAGCATCACACATTTTCTCCCGCGCTTTCAAAGCTGTGAATTATTGTTTGATATATAACACTATTTTAACATTGGCTCTACAGGCGAGGCGTGTTAGAATTCTTGCTTGTAAATGTTGAATGATGACACTCATGCACAACATATATAAAACAGTAAACGGGTGGTCTTATCTAGTTCTGCACTCACGGTTTTTGCTAAATGCTTGACTGTCCCAAAACTTGTAAATAAGTTCAGTCTTTTTTCCAGGTGAAAAGATACCTGTACATATTTCTCTAAATGTTATATAATAAAACAGTTATTGACTAATGAGGCATTGGATATGATGTGATATCGACCAGAAAATACCAATATTGACCTCGGCTTCGCCTCGGTCAATATTAGTATTCTCTGGTCGATATCACATCATATCCAATGCCTCATTAGTCAATAATTGTATAATGTCAATGAACTACCTTTTCTAATATATTGGTAAATTTGTTATAGTAGAAGGAACGGCAACAGCGCAATTATAAATGAGTAACCTGTCTGTGACACAGGCTGTACCTGCAGAAGTCTTCAAAAATTAATAACACAAGTATAAGCTTTTCAGCATGCACAAAACTGAACATCAAATTGATTGATAAAAAAAATTTTGCTGTAAAATTTTGATTATTTTCTTATTCATTTGTTCAAACATGTTTTGGGTGCTCAAAAGAACCGTCTCATAGAGACGGTTCTTTTGTGTTTGGCTGAGATTTCTAATTATGCAATCTTGTCTGGAGGCTGCATGCATCACACTTTGTTTTGTCTTGTTTTTTTCCATCATAATAAAAACTAGGAAATTAAAGGATTAGTCCATGTCCGCGGAGATCGAACCAGACCACCCACCTCGCTACTGAAAGGGAGGAAGACAAAGCATTAGGGTCATTAGACTACCATATTTAATCTTGTAACATTTAGCTCTTTCCATGCTAGCGGCGACTAAATTTGCCGTTTACTGATACCCTTTGCAAACAGTTTGGACCCATATCAGGACCAACAAAATGTTGGTCCTGATCTGGATCCAAACCCTTTGACAATATGATGGTATTCCTTAAAGAATTTTTTGTAAAGAAATAATTTTGAAAAAAGTCAGCAGATCGTGAATAATTACCCAGCATGCAACAAACAATTTAATTAATAAAGGCCCAAGATAGAATTAGGTAATCCAGCATGGTATTAACTCAATGTAATCACTGCGATGCGGTGACAGTTGCCGTTGTGCCTTATTACACTCTATATATTAATAAATGGGCCTGTTGGCCTCATTTCTTGTTTCGTAATATTTCATAATTCCGGCTTGTGTCGTCTGCTCGTAATCATTGCAAACAGTTTGGATCCAGATATGGCCCAACAAAAACGTCGGGTCTGGATAATAATTACAATGGAACTGATGGTATGATAATGAGAATGTCATTATAATAGGGCTGTGATGGTATAATGGGACTGACATTATAATGGGGCTGATGGTTTACGTAATTGGACTGACATTATTGATGGAGGGGCTGGTGGTATTATGGATCTGATGGTATAATGAGACTGACATTCAAAATAATTGGACTGACATTATAATGGGGAGGACACTAGACATAGGACTGACATTATAATGGGCCTGACATTTTAATGGGGCTGATGATACAATGGGAGAGACATTATAATAGGACTGACATTATAAATAGGACTGACATTATAATAGGACTGACATTATAATGAACCTGACATTTTAATGGGGCTGATGATATAATGGGCATGATATTTAAATGAGGCTGATGATATTATGGTACTAACATTATAAATAGAACTGACATTATAATTGGCCTGACATTTTGATGGGGCTGATGATACAACTAGACTGACATAATAATAACACTGACATTATAATGGGCCTGACATTTTAATGGGGGAGATACAATGAGACTGACATAATGAGACTGACATGATAATAGACTGACATTATAATAGGCCCGACATTTTAATGGGCTGATGATATAATGGGACTGACATTATAAATATGACTGACATTATAATGGGCCTGACATTTAAATGGGACTGATGGTAGAATGAGACTGACACTAAATTGGGACTGTCATAATAATGGACGTGACATTATGAATAGGACTGACAATATAATGGGACTGACATTAAAATGGACCTGTTATTATAATGGGGCTGATGATACAATGAAACTGACATTATAATAGGACTGACATTATAATGGACCTGACATTATAAAATAGGATTGACATTATAATGGAACTGAGATTATAATGGGACTGACATTATAATGGGCCTGACATTATAATGGACATGATATTATGAATAGGATTGAAATTATAATAGGACTCACATAATGGATGTAACATTTTGAATTGGACTGACATTATATTAGGACTGACATTATAATGGGACTGACATTATAATAGACGTGACATTATAGTAGGACTGACATTATAATGGACGTGACATTATGAATAGGACTGACATTATAATAGGACTGACATTATAATGGATGTGACATTATGAATAAGACTGACATTATAATAGGACTGACATTATGAATATGACTGACATTATAATAGGACAGACATGATAACGGGACTGACATTATAATCGATGTGACATTATGAATTGAACTAACATTATAATGGGACTGGCATTATAAATAGGACTGGCATTAAAATGGACCTGACATTTTAATGGGGCTTATGATATAATGGGACTGACATAATAGGTCTGGCATTATAATGTACGTGGCATTATAAATAGGATTGATTTTATAATGGGACTGACATTATAAATAGGACTAACATTATATGGGCCTGACATTTTAATGGGGCATATGATAATATGGGACTGACATTATAAATATGACTGACTGTATAATAGACTGGACATTATAATGGGGCTGATGATACAATGAGACTGACATTATAATAGGACTGACATCATAATTGACCTTGCATTATAAAATAGGATTGACATTGTAATAGGACTGAGATTATAATGGGACTGACATTATAAAGGGCCTGACATTATAATGAATGTTATATTATGAATAGGATTGACATTATGATAGGACTGACAAAATGGATGTGACATTTTGAAAAGGACTGACATTATATTAGGACTGACATTATAATGGGACTGACATTATAATGGATGTGACATTATAATAGGACTGACATTATAATGGACGTTACATTATGAATAAGACTGACATTATAATAGGACTGACATTATGAATATGACTGACATTATTATAGGACAGACACGATAATGGGACTGATATTATAATCGACGTGACATTATGAATAGGACTAACATTATAATGGGACTGACATTATAAATAGGACTGAGATTATAATGGACCTGACATTTTAATGGGGCTTATGATATAATGGGACTGACATTATAATGGACGTGACATTATGAATAGGACTGACATTATAATAGAACTGACATTATGAATATGACTGACATTATAATAGGACAGACATGATAATGGGACTGACATTATAATCCACGTGACATTATGAATAGGACTAACATTATAATGGGACTGACATTATAAATAGGACTGGCATTATAATGGCCCTGACATTTTAATGGGGCTTATGATATAGTGGGACTGACATTATAATAGGACTGGCATTATAATGTACGTGACATTATAAATAGGATTGATTTTATAATTGGACTGACATTATAAATAGGACTAACATTATATGGGCCTGACATTTTAATGGGGCATATGATATTATGGGACTGACATTATAAATATGACTGACTGTATAATAGACCGGACATTATAATGGGGCTGATGATACAATGAGACTGACATTATCATAGCATAGCTCCAGATAAGGATTGGAGGCAATTGGGTATTTACCCACCTCTTTTTGACTTAATTAGGTATTTCAAATTTTAAATTGGGTATTTTAAGTTTTTGTATTGGGTATCCATCTGAAAGCAAATAAGCAATGAAACCGGACCTTGTTTCTTCTGATTTTTTGTTTACTTTCGGTTTCAATTTCGGAAAGCACACTGGCAATATTATCTGAGATCGCTATTTCCAACTTACTTCGAAAATCCAACGTATCTATCATGTCATCTTTGATTTTTCGAACCACCAACGCGGTATTAGAGTTAGTTACGATATGTTATCATTCAATTTCTCTGGGGCTTTTTTCATTCTCGCCAGACCTGACGATACCTCATCTAGATACTAGCGGACTTCCTGTGCGACAATGGGGCTTTTTTCGCCCACGTTCTGCCTTTGTTATTGTAAAGCGAGACAAATGTCGTTATTGTGTAAATATTAGGTATAGCTAAACAGCGATAAGGATGTTTCTGGACTGGTTTACAATTTAATAAACTAGATTCAGCGCGACGCCGTGTATAAATTTGTACCCAACAACAGCTTGTGATGCGAAAAACGACAATCGCAAACAGAATACAATAGCGTCATACGCTACGAAAATGTACAGAATTGAGTAACAAGGATTTTTATTGCGTTTTTGTACGCACAGAAATTAATTTAATTGCGTTTTAAGGTCCACGAAATTGCGTAAATACGCAATACGCAGCCTTATCTGGAGCTATGTCATAGGACTGACATCATAATGGACCTGACATTATAAAATAGGATTGACATTATAAAATAGGATTGACATTATAATAGGACTGAGATTATAATGGGACTGACATTATAAAGGGCCTGACATTATAATGGACGTTATATTATGAATAGGATTGACATTAAAATAGGATTGACATTATAATGAGACTGACATTATAATGAGACTGACATTATAATGGACCTGACATTATAATGGACCTGACATTATAAAATATGATTGACATTAAAATGAGACTGACATTATAAATAGGACTGACATTATAGGGCTGATGGTATAATGATACTGACGATGATATAATGGGACTGACATTGTAATGGGACTGATGGTAAAGTGCGACTGATAGACTGACATTTATGACTGACACACCACCGTCTATTGCAATCATAATGATTGATGCTCCCAGCACGGCAAGCAAAAAATCAAATAAAGCTATAAAATAATTGTACCCCAGGATCAATCAATGTATCAACTAAGTTAGTCTGGGAAGCTTTTCAAATCCTCAACAATAAGTCAATCACGTAATTCATCGACGCTGAGCTATGTAATACATTGCTATCACTGGCTACCAGTGTCTTTTAATTTAAAAGCTGATTGCAACATCTCTTCAATGAAGGGGAATCAATTTAATTTTTTAACTCATTGCATGCTGGCTAATTTTACATGCTTTTGTCGTCTGCTGATTTTTCCAAAATTATCGTTTTCAAAAATTTGTTCGGGATTTGTACCATCAGTGTCAATTGATTAATTCAAGATCAGGCCCGACGTTATGTCGGGCCTGATCTTAATCCAACCAGATTGCAAATGTTATCAGCAGACGACACTAGCAGGGGAATGGTTAACGGGCGCTACGCTATTTGAAACGATCAATAAGCAACGAATCAGGTGAAGGCATTATATTGCTTGTTGCATAATTCACAAATTACACTGATTAACAACAGTATTTCTATACAGAGATGAATGTTCGACATGACATTAACTCCATTCAGTCATGTTGACATGCGTCATTCTGTTGTCTGCGCTGTGAAATTTGATAATGACTCATTGCTATTCAGAAGTCAGAATTATCAAACCGCAGCCGATGATGCAGGTTATTAGTATTTATAAAGTTATCTTAACTCTTTCCTTGCTAGCGGCGACTTTTGTCCTCTGCAGCCAACCTTGGGAAACATTTTGGACCCAGATCAGGACAGACAAAATGTCGGTCCTGATGATCTGGATCCAAATCGTTTGACACCCTGATAGTGTTCTTGAAAGAATTTTTATGCCCCCAAAGGAACTTTGGGAGGCATATAGTAATCGCACTGTCCGTCCGTCCGTCTGTGTGTCCGTCCCGCTTTCGTGTCCGGGCCATATATTCTATATTCTTTGAGGTAGGAATTCCAAATTTGGTGTGTTGATGCATCTTGGGATGTCGCGTAGTATTTTGGGGTCACTGTGACCTTGACCTTGACCTCTGACCTAGTTTTTAGAATAATCGTGTCCGGAGCATATCTCTTATATTATTCGAGGTAGGAATCTCAAATTTGGTGTGTGGATGCATCTTGGAATGATGAAGTGTCGCATACCATAATTGGGTCACTGTGACCTTGAACTTGACCTCTGACCTAGTTTCTAGAAACTGCATTGAGTCTGGTGCATATCTCCTAAACTCCGTTCAGAAATTGTGTGGCACCGGTTTTTCGCAGTTCCCGCTTTTATGCGTAATATTCAGTCCTACATCGCTGTGAGAAAGTTATTCTTGAAGACCTCCCCTAATTTCTCCCGCAGGTTCCGTGGCAGTGCAAGTTTCTGGCAAAGCCCTGATATCTTGAGAAAAATCAGAAATTTCATAACTGCGCCCAAAGACTAAGTCCAGTTGACGATGATTGCCACATAAAATATATCAATATTCATCGATATGCTTCACGTTTCTTGAATATATTTTTAAATTGTTCAATTGCAACACACCCTTTACTCGAATATTAGATGTTTTGATAACAAGTTAGAATAACAAACGATTCTTTATTCCTAACGTTTTACCAGTCCTAACACATGTGAAAGTAAGGATCGGCAGGAGTTGGTAAGGGGTTTGGGGTCCTGCAATAGTGGTAATTAGTTATTAATTCTAGGACCGTCCTTCCAAGGCAATGGTCAAGCAAGCTCATGTTATATGTCCACATTGTGTCAATAGTGCATGGATGTGGCAAGCACGACGTAAAGCCATTTGACCGGGATGCCCCATCACAAATTTATCAATCTTCACAAAAGTATGACCATGCTCACAAAAAGACACAATGAAGGTTATACCTTCAAAATTGCGAACAGGCATTTCTACAACCATTTATAATAGTTTGGTTTAATCGACAATACATCTTGAATTGTGTTTTATGATTTCATACCCGTGTATAAAGTATGAATCCAATCGTTTCTACCTGTAACGATATCGGCAACGAACATTTTTTCAGATCGGTACACCATGAAAATAAGTTTAATTTTTATTCAAATTTAATATCAGCTGAACTGCCATTGATCTTGGTGAGCATCTAACTGCTGTAAAGCTATATTCTGTTCAGTGTTTTTGATCCGCAGAGTAACTTCAGTCAATAACAGGTAGAACTGTTTAAGATGTATACTGGAGAAATGTTAGCCACAGTGTGTAATAAGAGGAAATGTTATTATGTGCGTAAAGCGCCAGATTTTTGTTAAGTTTTCCAGATATACGGTGTGTAGTCACGCTTTATAATTTCCCACGAATTTCTCGCCAATTGAAATAACCACTCCCAAATATTATAATGAAAATATTGTCATTTCCATATAAGTTCATGGAGGGCGTTTCAAACTTGTCAAATTGTCTTAGTCTGCTGGCGTATTTCTTGATTTCTTGATTTTTTCCAAGATATCAGGGCTTTGCTAGAAGCTCGCACAGGCACAGAACCTGCTGGAGAAATCAGGGGAGGTCTACACGAGTAACTTTCTCACAGTGATGTAGGACCTAAAATGACGCATAAAAGTAGGAACTGCGAAAAACCGGTGCCACACAATTTCTGAACAGAGTTTATATTCTTTGAGGTAGGAATTCCAAATTTGGTTTGTGGATACATCTTGGGATAACAGAGTGTCGCATATCATTTTTGGGTCACTGTGACCTTGACCTCTGACCTAGTTTTTAGAATAAGCGTGTCCTGAGCATATTTCTTATATAATTTGAGGTAGGAATTTCAAATTTGGTGTGTGGATGCATCTTGAGATGACAAAGTGTCGCGTACCATAATTGGGTCACTGTTACCTTGAACTTGACCTCTGACCTAGTTTTTAGAAGAATTGTGTCCTTAGCATGTCTCTTATATTATTTGAGGTAGGAATCTCAAATTTGGTGTGTGGATGCATCTTGGACTGACGAAGTGTCGCATACCATAATTGGGTCACTATGATCTTGAACTTGACCTCTGACCTAGTTTCTAGAAACTGCATTGAGTCTGGTGCATATCTCCTATATTCTTTGAGATAGGAATTCCAACTTTGGTGTGTAAATACATCTTGTGATGACGGGGTGTCACATACCATTTTTAGGTCAATGTGACCTTGACCTCTGACCTAGTTTTAAGAATTATTGTGTCCCAAGCATATCTCTTATATTCTTTGAGTGAGGAATTCCAAATTTGGTGTGTGGATGCATCTTGGGATAGCGGAGTGTCATGTACCATTTTTGGGTCACTGTGACCTTGACCTCTGACTAAGTTTTAGAATAATCATGTCCATAGTTGCATACCATAATTGGGTCACTGTGACCTTGAACTTGACCTCTGACCTAGTTTCTAGAAACTGCATTGATGTTAAATGAGTTGAACACTGTTAACTGGTAAGTATTTATTGGAGACTCCAGCTACCTGTGGAATAGAATTACATGTGACATAATATATGATTAATTATAAGTATAACACATTCCTGGGTGTTTCTTCAGTAAAGAAAGAAATTAAAGTGTAGAGACAAATGAAAAGAAAGAACTACTTAGTTCCAAACCATTAAGACTAGTATGGTGATGCATTTACCATGGTTTTCTTAAAAAAAATATTTAAAAAAAAACTGAAAAAATGATGGACTGGAACATAGATCAATGTATTCCAAATAAAAAATAAAAAAAAAATTGAATGAAAAATAAAAAAAAATATCAGTGTATATAAAGTTTCTGTATCTCCTACACTGTCACTCAAGTATTTCGCAGGTCCATTTCACAAACAAAAGCCAAACATGGAAACAGTCCCTTAACCAAGTCCCTTTCCAGTTTTCAAGACTTCAATAAGTCGGTGGAAATCAGCTCCCGCTTTAGTCAGACAATCGGAAATCTGGTTACTAGTTTGTACCCATGTAACTGAAATATCTCCAGCACTGACACTTTCTTTGATGCTTGCCAAGTCCATACGTAAACGTTTCTCAGATATGAGTTTAGTAGAATGTATATTCTGACAAAGTGATTTGTTGTCAGTATAGCATTTGATCATGATATATTGTCCAACTTTCACATTGAACATCTCATGAAGAATACTTCTTACAAAATAACAAGCATCAAGTCCTTCTACCAGAGACAGTGCTTCGGCTGCCAATGTACTTTTAACGACTCTTTTTATCTTTTTCGCACCCCAAGATATTGGGCACAAACTCCCATTCTTGCCTTTCAAGAATATCACATATCCTCCAGCACTTGAGAAACGATCTGATAAATTTGCATAGGAAGCATCAGTGAAGAGTAATAATTCCATGCCCTCTATGTTTTCTAAACAAGGAAACATTATCTTATACTGATTATACTTTGCTTTTCTGACCACTTTGTTTATTTTAGAACGAAGTTTTGACTCACTCAGATCACATAGGGTGGACAAATCTAGAACATCAAAACACAAATCAGGTCTACTCTGAGAAGCTATCCAGTGCAACTGTCCTACAATCTCAGGATAAATATCATTCTTAACATCTCTAGACTCTACAGTTTTGTCAACTTGCTTGAGTTCCTCAGTATAGTCATGCTGCTGAAGGTAAATCTGACCATTATCTTGTTCTATATCAAGACCAATGTACCTGAACTTATTATTCATTTCTTTTCCGAAGTGAAACTTTAATCTTAGTGGTGCAATCACATCTTTTTGAAAATTGACACTACCAGCCCAAAGAAAATCATCCACATGCATTAGAAAAATTCCTTCTAGTTTGCCCTGGCGATGCCAGTAAAATAAAGCAGGGTCAAGTTTAGATTGTTCACATTTCAACTGAACAAGTTCTTTCTTTACGCTCAGAAACCAGTTCCTTGAAGCATCTACAAGTCCATACACACATTTGTTCAATTTCCACACAACAGATTTATTAGATGCACACTCTTTGGGTGGCTGTACATAGATTATTCTATCTATCTTTTGTCCTTGTAAAAATGCAGCTTTAATGTCTATAGAATGAATATCATAATTTTGTGTAGCGGCAGCTGCAAGAAATAATCTGAGACTTTCTTTGTGAACCGTAGGTGAATCAGATTTCACATCACACTCTTCCTCAAAACCCCTTACTACTAATCTGGCTTTAACATTACCTACACCTTCTGTCTCTTTTTCAGTAATAACCCATCTGGTAGACATTAACTTTTGTCCTGAATAAGGAATTTCATCGGATACACCGAATTGTTTCCAGTTTTCAAGTTCTAATTGCTTGGCACATTTCACTTTATTTTCATTATGTCTCGAAACAGGAACAATGACAGAGTTAACTTCATTTACCGGCTCAAACTTTTGCCACTCTTCAATATTTTTCACGAAATCTATACCTGAAGGTGTATCCTTGTTTTCATCCTGAATATTTAGATATGCCCAGTTCTTCCCTGAAGCTTTACCACCTTTACTAATAACTTTTGCCTTAACCCATGTGTCACTATCTTTAGCACGATATTTTATGTTCTCACCAATGCTTGGTATATTTTGTTTTTCTTTGGGTCTAACTATTTCAGCATTCTGTTGAATTTGTACTTCAGGTAAGATAGGAACAGGATCTATTTCTGGTTCCTCCTCTAGATTTAATGGTTCATGTTCCTTTTCAGTTTCATTTTCTGATTCCGAATCACTTTCATTTGCTACCAAGCTTGTTTTAGACAGTCTATCACTTTCATTTTGTTCTTTATTACTTGTCCCTTTGTTCCCTTCAACGCTGAACTCAGTACCACACCTTATAAGTCTACATGGAGGTACACGAACATAAATGCTTCCATGCCTAACAAACACTATTTTGCCATCTTGACCAATGACAGTTCCAGGCCCTTTCCATTTATTTTCATCATTTCTCTTATAGTACACATGGTCACCTTGTTGATAACATTCACCAGATGCTCTAATCTTATGACGCAGTGCTCTTCTTACTCTTTCTGAGGATTCTGCTTGTATGAATGCACGCCTACTAGAATGTAATGCATTAAGATGTTTTGCAAAGTTCTTACTGACAGTAGTGTTCTCTAAAGCAGGGTGTTTGTCATTAATAACATTAGGCATATTTGGATTTGACCCAAACACAAGCTGATATGGACTCCACCCATAAACCATTGATAAGCTATTTTTTGCATTCACTGCCCATACTAAGGCTACTTCCAGATTCAGATTAGGTTGGTCTTCTAATATCTTAGCTACACAATTATCAACAACAGCATGATTGCGTTCACATATTCCATTTTGCCAAGGACTATATGCAGCTGTATTCATTACTTCAATATTCAGATTAGCACACATGTCCCGAAAGATTTCATTGGCAAATTCCCCACCATTGTCAGCCAAAAACTTTTTAGGAGGTCCCATACCACTACCAATCCAAAGAGTCATTATCTTTTCTGTAATAACTTCAGGAGTTTTCTTTCTGACTAGGGCTGCAAGACTAAATCTTGTTGCAACATCAACTAAATGCAGAAAATACACATTGGGTTTCCATTCTTTAAGATCAATTGCAACAACTTCATTAAATTCAGTCGCTAATGGAAGAGATACTACTGGTCGAGCTGGAGTCTTCTTGAATCGCTTGCATACTTCACAGTTATCAGTTACTCTATCTACATAATCTAAATGGTCTTTTGTATATCCACCAGCATCTTTAAGAAGAGATTTCAGGCGCTTAGCTGTAGGATGAGCAAATTGTTTGTGTAATTTTTCAATGATCTCTGCTTTCTCTTTCTGCTGACAAGTTGCAATTAATGCAGAAGCTGTAGCATCAACACTGACATTTATCTGATCTATTGGTACACAATAATGTCCTGAAGAGGTACACTGCAATTGAACATCTTTTCCAAATATGGAAGCACTATCATTCTCTAAATCAAGCTTCATTTTAGCTCTCTTCATTGAATCCTTACTCAACAGTAATGGTATATCACTGGTAACCACATCTGCTTGTATTTCACATTCAGTTCCAGCAATCATACATGGAAATATGACCTTCTTCGTTGATTGGAGAACTGTTCCTCCTCCAAACTTAAACAGTGTATCACTTGATTGTTCAACTACTTTATCTCTGATGGAAGGATCAAGAGAGTCCATATAACAGTTTATCCATGCTTCTCCTGCTACAGTTGAAGTGCAAGCACATTATCTAATACTGCGGAATTGGCAGATTCAGCCAAAAGTATAAGAGTCTCTTGTGGTTTATTACCAGTGAACAACACTCCATTTTCAACATTTCGCTTGGTAAGGTTTTCATATGAATGTGGGCACTGTTTCATTAAATGTCTTACTGAATCGCAACTTAGACAACGGAGAGGTTGACCATCAGGTCCATCAGGATTAATTGCCTTATTAGCTGAGCTTGTTGCTGTTGTTTTACCAGTATAGCTTCCACGGCCTTTGGTACCAAAATTTCCACGTTCCCAGATATCATTTCCTTTGTAGTTGCTTCCACTTCCTGTTCTTCTAGTGAAATTTCCACGTCCACCATTATCGCGTCCATTGTAGCCTCCACGATTTCCTCTGTAACCTGTATTTCTTCCCCAACGATTTCTGGCATAATTAACGTCTTCAGAAGTAAGGCAAGCTGATTCAACTTTAATACCGCTAGTATCAACCATTTCATTTCCTGAGGCAGCCTGTTGTCCAAAGAATTTCTTTAATGAGGTACACATTTGTGTAAATAATGTATCTACCTTTGTATAGTCAACACCTGTTAGTATCAATTGTCTGTCTTTCATTTCCAGTTCAGAATATTCTAAAAGTTTGAACGCTAATACAGGTTGAGGCAAGTCCATCTTAAACTTCTTAGTTTTGTTGTACAGTTTCTCAATAGTCCTCCATTGATGTAACTTTACTACGTCTGAATCTATCAAAATCTGTATATGCCTCATAAGCTTCACTCAACTCATCCTTCTTAAATCTCTTGTCCATGAACAATATAAGTTTCTCAACACCATCATCTGCATTTAACACATCTACAGTAAGTTCACTGAACACTTTATCTCTTATTGAATTCTTTCCTTCTTCAGGAAGGGACAACGCTATTGCTATACCTCTTTTCTTTACATCTAAATCAGTCAGAGCTTGCCACGCTTTAATTTCATCAACCCATCGACTATACGGTTTGTTTGTCGTAAACACTGGTGGAACTTTATAGCTGACTGCTGTTGCCATTTTCACTTATTATTTATTTAGTGAATGTGTTAAACTTTAACGCTAACATATACTTCTTCAAGGATGCACTTACACTGTTTATTGTACCACACTGCACCGTCAACATATACGCTTCACTGTCTCTATAGGCAACGCTTCACATTCACTACACTGTCAATAATTACGCTTCACTGTCTATAACGCTACGCTTCAAATTCACTGCTACACTTTCTGCTGAACACTGCATACATCAGCTACAAACATCTGCTGTACACTTTCACTGTTTGGGATCCACGCTCTGCTGCCATGTTAAATGAGTTGAACACTGTTAACTGGTAAGTATTTATTGAAGACTCCAGCTACCTGTGGAATAGAATTACATGTGACATAATATATGATTAATTATAAGTATAACAATTGAGTCAAGTGCATATCTCCTATATTCGTTGAGGTAGGAATTCCAAATTTGGTTTGTGGATACATCTTGGGATAACAGAGTGTCGTATATCATTTTTGGGTCACTGTGACCTTGACCTCTGACCTAGTTTTTAGAATAATCGTGTCCTGAGCATATCTCGTATATTATTTGAGGTAGGAATTTCAAATTTGGTGTGTGGATGCATCTTGGGATGACAAAGTGTCGTGTACCATAATTGGGTCACTGTGACCTTGAACTTGACCTCTGACCTAGTTTTTAGAAGAATTGTGTCCTTAGCATATCTCTTATATTATTTGAGGTAGGAATCTCAAATTTGGTGTGTGGATGCATCTAGGACTGACGAAGTGTCGCATACCATAATTGGGTCACTATGACTTTGAACTTGACCTCTGCCCTAGTTTCTAGAAACTGCATTGAGTCTGGTGCATATCTCCTATATTCTTTGAGATAGGAACTCCAACTTTGGTGTGTAAATACATCTTGTGATGACGGGGTGTCACATACCATTTTTAGGTCAATGTGACCTTGACCTCTGACCTAGTTTTAAGAATTATTGTGTCCCAAGCATATCTCTTATATTCTTTGAGTGAGGAATTCCAAATTTGGTGTGTGGATGCATCTTGGGATAGCGGAGTGTAATGTACCATTTTTGGGTCACTGTGACCTTGACCTCTGACCTAGTTTTAGAATAATCATGTCCATAGCATATCTCTGATATTATTTGAGGTAGGAATCTCAAATTTTGTGTGGATGCATCTTGGACTGAGGAAGTGTTGCCTACCATAATTGGGTCACTGTGATCTTGAACTTGACCTCTGACCTAGTTTCTAGAAACTGGTGCATATCTCCTATATTCTTTGAAATAGGAATTCCAAATTTGGTATGTAAATGCATCTTGGGATGCCTGAGTGTCACTAACTATTTTTGGGTCACTGTGACCTTGACCTCTGACCTAGTTTTCGAGAAATTGTGTCCAAAGCATATCTGCTATATTATTTGATGTAGGAATCCCAAATTTGGGATGGTGATTCCTCTTTAGGATGGCGGAGTGGTGCATACCATTTTGAGTCACTTTGACTTGGACATTGACTTCTGGCCTCATTTCTAGGTTTTTCGTGCTGTATTACAGCTATCTTTCCTAAAATGTGTCTTATGCTAGACCAATTCCTTTGGGGGCATTCGTCACGTGTTTGTGACATTTCTTGTTTAAAAAAGTTAATTTTGAAAAAAGTCAGCATGCTGACGACATTATCCAGTAGTCAAGGAGTAAATTATCTTGATTACAAATAATTTTCTCAAAACTGAAATCTATCCCACCCATGGGTGCTCTATTTGACCCTTGCAGTATGGCCAATGCTTTTTTCTTTGATCTTTGCTGATGTTTAAATCAGACACCCTAGAATAACGACGAAGGAGGAGCTTAAAGCCGTACTCTAACTTCCAATTTTAGTTAAACAGCGATGTAGGCGGTAACTATCTAAATAGCCACAAATTAACCCATAGGTAAATGTAATATAATTGACAGCTTAGGCCGGATGCAGGGAGGAGCGAAGGTAAATTTCGTCAGGTGTCAGTAACACGTGTTATCTGCCCCTGCGCCATACTACAAGCTAAATAAAGGATTCTTCCTCGGCTTTCTGTTTAAACCGCTCAGTGGGCTACGCCCACCTCGCGGTTTAAACAAGAAAGCCTCGGGAAAGAATCCTTTATCTATTACATATTTTCATATGTTGCATTTGGTGCCCAAGTTGAACAGCTCAATGGATGGGCTCGGAGCACCTTCATGTCTAGTAAAAAGGTTTGGTGAAACTCAAACTGAGATTCAGGGACAAATCTAAAATGAAGGGGGAATAAAAATTATGTAGTAGACACTTGTATGACCTCCCTATACAATCCACATGTCAACATTATTAAACCTCTGTTAATCAGCCAGACCCTCTTTTGAAAACCTTGTAGAACCAGATCAGCTCACATCTGATGGAGCCAGCTGATCAGCATCCACACTAGTTTTCATCCACACGATGTATCTATATTAAGGATGAAATTGCATCACTGGGCTGGCCGGAAACCAAAGTTGATATCAAAATAGCACCAGCTCAGGTTGCAACTAAGAGCATTTGAGCAGATAAGGTTGAATATGGCATAATGGCTGCTGCTTCACTTTCTGTGGCAATGAACAATTAGAGGTAACCCTTTTATTTCCCTTTTATTTCCCACACTTATCAGGTGAATTTAAGGGTTGTTGGGTTAGTAAGTTTCAGTTTTATTACATTCTGTAAACAAACAGTGCAGAACCTGATCAGACGCTGCATTCTGTGGCATCTGATCTGGTTTCTGCACTGTTTCCCAATGTCCTATAAAATGGACGCTAGGCTTAAAATGGGTTAAGGTGGAAATTTAAGATCTGGACCTTTGATGTTTGCATTCAACAAAAACAGAGTTTTTCTGTTGGCATGGCTTATTAATAAAGATGGTAGAGTCGATTTTGCATAAATGGTATAGTATTTGGCATAAAGGGGTGAAGTATTTTTGAATATTTTGTTCTTTTCCAGATTGAGATTGACTGGGAGAAGATCGAAGCAAAGATTGAAATGGAGTTCCAGAAAGAGAGGGAGCGGCCGGAACGATCAACGGCATCTACAGGGGGCACCGGTGGGGGCGGTGCGGGGACAGGGACCAGTGGGAGATCAAGTGTTGCACACTCAAGACAGAGTCTCAGGACATAGGAAAAATCTCAGAACACTTTCACTACCAAATGAAAAGGTCGTCTGCTGATGTTGTCTGCTGAAATATTTTGCATAAATAACAATTTTTAACTTGCATGCAAACAGTTAGGAGCAGTCTTATCTGGTTCCACACTTTTTGCTGCAGAAACTTCAAAAATAAAACAGCAGACGAAAAAGCAGACAATAGGCATTGAAAATTTTAATACATGTATGAAAGAGTCCAGTTGGGTCCAGCAGGGCAGTGCTCAACCTTTATCCCGCCACTTTTTTTTGTCCTGAAAATGTTTTCTGCTTTTTATGTCTGCTGCATATATTCAGGTGCACTTAAAGACTAGATTTTTTTCATGGAAGCAAACAACATGTACCGGGATAAGACTGCTCCCAAAGGAGCGGTCTGATCTGGGTCCATAGAGTTTATATAGGCTACCTGAGAACATAAGCAGACGAGAGGAGCAGACGACAAGTCGTGACTGGTGGGCTAAGGGTTAATAATGGTTCTGAAATGGACACCAGTCTCAGGTGTTATGGGGTACAATTGATTGATCCCCAAGCAATCACAGACAATATGAAATGTGGTCACAAAATGCCAGACCAGGCCAAAAACAGACTTTTAGCAGAAAAAAGAAATACAAATACTACAGAGTCATACAAAATAGGCAGGTTCAGTACTTGATCAATCATGCCCCCCTCCCCACACACACACTTATTTTGAAAACGTTAAGGAGAGTTGTCTATCTTTCCATCACACATACCTTGTTAGCAGGATGTCTTATTTACCCTTTGTATTTTGATGGATTTTCCCATACAGATACATACAATAAGGATGGGATTGTTCATAATATATATTATAAGGGGTCACAGGTAGTAATTTCAAATAATTGTGATTCAGTCCCTGAAGATTGTATTTTTCATACCAAACAGCAGCATTTCATTTGGGTCTTCACTGTTTGCCAAAATACTCCTTTAGGGGTTTTCCAGTTTACAAAGGGATAACCCATATAATCCTAACATCCTTTTTGTGGGACATATACAAACAGTGGGGACACAGATCAGACACCCCAGAACATGGCATCTGATCCGGTTCTGCACTGTTTGCTTACAGAAAGCATGTTTAAAATTTGAATAAAACTGTAAATTACTACCCAACAACCCTTAAATTCAAAATGGATTCACCCAATTGATAAGGCCGGGAAATTCCATTAGGTATAAATGGGCTATGAGAGGTGATTGCTTACAGGGCAAATGAGTGTAGAATTTTAGGTTACTGAGTTTCAGAATCTATTAATTTTTTTCTGCTACCTTATCTAGATTATGTCTGAGCACTCTAACACAGGTTTAGCTAAACAACATTTTTGAGCGTAAAATTGTAAATATTTTCTTACCCATCAGTTTTTACATATGTTTTGGGTGCTCAAAAGAACCGTCTCATTGAGACGGTTCTTTTGAGTACCCACAACATATGTTTTGGTTGAGGAATAAGAATTTTAGTTTTTCCGTACACACTCTTAACTAAAGTCATGCTCTAAGAATGGGTGATGATGTTATTTAGAACTGATGAATTTATCTTTCTGGCCTTGTGATAATTTTTTCAGGAAATAAATTCTGAGAATCTCAGGAATGGCAACCTGATAATGTTCCATAATGGTAATAATTAGTATAATAAATCTGAATACTGTCCTTATTCCACTTTCTACCTGACATTCCTACCTGTCAGGATATTGGCACTAGTGGGAGCCAGAGTAGGTGGCGCTGTGTTGCGTCCTTGAGCAAGACACTTTATTTTCTAGTACTGGTTCAACCCAGGAAACCTCCTTTGCTAAAAAAGTGTTTTTATGCTTTACATCCCAGTCGACAATTTTTCAGTCATGTCGCGACAATTTCCTGTCTTCCGGGGTTGAACCCGTACTAAAGAGTGGACAAAGTGTCTTGCCCAAGGATATAACATAGTGACTCCATCTGCAGTGAGTCTCAAACTAGCAGCCCTTCGATCCCAATTCTAAGTCTCTACCAACTGAGCCTCTGCATTCCATCTAAAAAAAAAGTGTTGACTGGTATGTAAAGAATTGTTATACCCCCCGCAAACTTTGTTTGTAGGGGGTATACTGTTTTCACGTTGTCCGTCCGTGTGTCCGTCCGTCCGTCCGTCTGTCCGTCCGTGCGTCCGTCCTTCCGTCCGTCCGTCCGTAACGCTTTGTTTCCTTAATAACTCGAAGAGTCATTGCCGGATTTTCATCAAACCTTGCAAACATGTTCATATATGCAAGACAAATACTTTAGACAAAAAGGTAAGGGCTAGGGGCCAATTCTATTAGAGTTATTTCCCTTTGTAGTTCTAAATGGTTTTTAATATAGTGCTTTATGCTTATGCTATTATAGGCCATACACGGGCCGATCAACTTCTACCACAGCTTTTGATGGAACAATTTGATACTTTACCTATACAATGTAGACACATTGAACATATGCATGAAGGAGTTTGGTTTAGAAAAAATATTTTTTGACAAAATGACAGCTGTGAGAACTTAGACAATTTTTCTCTAATAAGGCTTTTGTATATGCATAGATGGTGCCTTCATGGGCCGATCAACTCCTACCACAGCTTTTTATGGAGCAATTTGATACTTTGCCTATACAATGTAGACACATTGAACATATGCATGAAGGAGTTTTGTTCAGAAAAAATATTTTTTGACAAAATGACAGCTGTGAGAACTTAGACAATTTTTCTCTAATAAGGCTTTTGTATATGCATAGATGGTGCCTTCATGGGCCAATCAACTTCTACCACAGCTTTTAATGGAACCATTTGATACTTTGCCGATACAATGTAGACACATTGAACATATGCATGAAGGAGTCTGGTTGAAAAAAAAATAATTTTTGACAAAATGACAGCTGTGAGAACTAAGACAATTATTCCCTTATATGGCTTTTGTATATGCATTGATAGTGCCTTTATAGGCCGATCAACTCCTACCACAGCTTTTGATGAAGCAACTTGATACTTTGTTGATACAATGTAGACACATTGAACATATTCATGAAGGAGTTTATAATTTTTGTTGGAACTTAGACAATTCTTCCCTTATATGGCTTTTGTATATGCATGGATAGTGCCTTTATGGGCCGATCAACTCCTACCACAGCTTTTGATGGAGCAATTTAATACTTTGTCTATACAATGTAGACACAATGAACATATGCATGAAGGCGTTTATAATTTTTGTTTGCAAAGATTCTACTCAAAATCTTCTTTTTAAAACTAAGGTCTGCTGGTTTGAACTATAACTTGCCAAGTTTTTTCACTGACTCTTACTGTGCGGGGGGTATCTGATAAGCATTGCTTATTGACTTTTTTCATTGGCACCAGTTTCAGGTTGCTGTCCTTTGATTGAAGTCAGGCAGTGCGAGTGTGCATACTCTAAGCCTTGATAAGCCTCCAAAGTAAGATTGTAGTACAATAGTTATGATGAAATGCTGGTTGTAAATGACATTAAACTCCTAAACCACAAGATAAAACACTTGCTCAGGAGACAAAAATAAGTTTGTTGTCTAGTGAGCAACTTACATAATTCCCTGTTGATTTCTCTGCCTCTTATAATCGAGTCTCACTTATCAATTTTCTGTCATCCTTGTTTGATAACTCGATTTTAGCGCCTGTAAATATCATTTTTGAAAATATCAGTTTAAAATTGAATCTCGAGAGAGATCGCGATATACATATACGATTAAATTAATGTTCTATAATTTCTAACATTTTTCTCTTAACTGTTCTCATCTGAACTGTTGGTTGGTTATCAAGTTATGGATTCGTATAAAGCTTATCGGATTAGCAAACAGTGAATACCATGATCAGACTGCTCCTTTGGGAGCAGTCTGATCTTGGTCTGCACTGTTTGTCTAGCTTTTTCAATGGTTACTTGAGTTGATAGTTTGAAATAATTGCCATATAATTAGTTCGTTTTTTTTGGAGTTTGAGAAAATGTGGCAAAACATTAGATAGTCCCACGCTTGACTTGGGTTATTTGTGAAGTTTTTTTTTGCTAATGATGGTAGCATTATTTGGTTGTTAAATTTTCAATATTTAAATAAACATGTACTGCCATTTAAGAGCAAAAAAAAATGGAAACCCACCTGTTACTGCTGTTTGCTCTAAGGTGGTGGGTCTGTTGTTTTGCAGTTGGCTCTAAGGCAGTGGTTCTGTTGTTGTTATTTTTTTTTTTAGCTTTTTTAATGTTTTTTTTTTGGGGGGGGGGGAGATATGTGGGGTGGGGGTTGTTTTGCTTTTTTCCCCCTGATCTTGTGTTTAGTCCTGAGTTTTGTGATGCAATTATTTGTATACATGTAAAATAATTATACCATGATTGTCCACCTGTATGGGAGATAATCCACTTGCTAAAATTTCAAGATTATCTCCACTTACAGGCAGTCAAACCTTGGTATAACTATTAGGTATATACAAACAGAGTTAAAACAGTTTGGATCCTGATCAGCTGGCATCAGTTGTGTATCAAAGATGGGATAACCAATATTTTTATTGAGAGCAGTAAGAGAACAGTGTTTGAAACTTTTGACAACTTTCTACTTAATAATTCACTTATAAAAGTTTATAGAAGACACACTGGTTTATATTGATGGAGAAAGAAGGAACCAGTGTTTTGTATCTTCTATACCATCAGGGGCATTTGTTTCATTGTGTTTAACCAGATACAAAAACACTTATGTATAATTTGCAAGACATCTTTTTTTAATGGGAAAATGTATAAATAAACATTTACACTGCTAAACCTTTATCCTGCCAACAAAAATTTTGTCCTGAAAATGTTTGTTTATACATCTGCTGCATATATTCAACTGCTCTTCAGACTAATTATTTCATCATGGAAGCAAACAATATGAACCCTGATCAGACTGATCTGGTTCCATATTGTTTGCAATATATGCGACTTAATAAAATAAGCAGATGAGAGAGCAGATGACAAAAGTTGTGACTGAAGGGAATAGTCATTATGGTTAAAAAAAAATATTGTATGTTTGAGTCAGCCCATGAGATTTTAGTGCTTTTCCTTTGGTGAGCAGCCAAAGCTCTGGCAAGCCTGCACTTTTGTGCAGTCTAGACAGAGTTTTTGCTGCTCACATACACTAAGTTTCGAAAGTGTGAAGGCTCACAAAAATACGCCTGTAAATCCACTAGGTAGCTGCACATGTGTGTTAACTTAGGTCTAGATAAGCAAAATGTTTTTGGTCTGAATTGTGAATATTTTTGTATCCATCAATTTTAGCATATATCTTTGGTGCTCTTAAGAACCATCTCATTGATTTAATTCAAAATCAGCATCATTACTACTTCCTGGAATATGTGTGGCTGACAGCCAAATGTCTTTATCCTTACACCAAAGCCAAGTAATCTGCAAGGCTGTTACATTGTTCAGATGTTATACCACCCATCTTATTTACATATGCCACTGCACAAGAATTGTCTGATTTTATCAAGATATGATTTTTTGAGTACCCACAAAATATGATTTCATTGAGAAATAAGAAAATTAATTTTTAATTAAGCACTCTTATCTAGGGGCCTGATGTGATAAGTACCAAAACTTTAAGGGCTGGCAGATTTATACATTTCTCGTCTAAAATCGGACATCTTACAAATTATTTGCAGGAATTTTGTATGGCTTATGGAAAGATCTGAGGCTTGACAGCTTGTAGATATTGTAGATATTATAAGTACCAAAATCTTGTGTGTTGGCAAATTTAATGTATGGTTAAATTAACTTATTATATCATTCTGTCCATGTATGTTAAATAAAGACCCTCATTTTGAGATGAAGAATTTTGAACCAAGTAGACACACAATTTTGATCTAATATAAATCAATGTTGCGACATCAGTGTTGATTCAATGCTCATTTGAGCCGCAACATGAGATTTCCAACAATTTGGTATGTGTGACGAGCAAAGGCTCAGATCAGCCTGCGCATATGCGCAGTCTGATCAGAGTCTTTGCTAGTCGCTTGAATATTCTATGGCTCTCAGGCTACTGACTGAACTTCATTTGTAGTTTCTAAGCTTAAGGAAATGCTGTATCTACACTTGTCAAAATGCCCCATTGTAGGAAATCACATGTCGCGGCTCATTTGACATTGTGTACCTTCAGAGATGGCTTATAGGTCTTTAATAGAAATAACTTTCTTCATTAAATGGGTCAGATGTACAAGATTTTTAAATATGGAATTCATTTTTATTCCTTGTCATGCTGAATATTTTTATAGTACAGTAGTGGAGTGTAGTACATTAAAATATTCAGCATGACAAGGGTTTATATGTATATTATAATTATCTTAAATATTCAGACGCTATTCATTCTTACAAGATACCACAATATCACCTAACATTTTAAGAACTACATAGCAGTGAATGGGGCTTCAATATAATTTAGAATCATATGAGATGGTACATCATAGTGTCTCGTCATATATGGTAAACCAACATTTTATTTGGAAACAGAAAGAGAAAAGTGTCCAAATTTTAGAACATTTTAAATGTTCTAAAATTTGAATTTTTTTCTCTTTCTGTTCTCAAAAAAATGTTGGTTATCAGGGCTGGAGTTCGCGAAATGCTTGTCAGAATAGCAAACAGGAAGACCCTGATCAGATCGCTTCTTCAGAAGCAGTCTGTCTGATCTGGGTCTGCACTGTTTGTATAGACTTTTTTGGCAGGCAATGTAGTGTTCAAAATTTTAAAACATCTACCATATATTTTATTTCAGTAGTAAATTTCTTATTCTAACACATAGTAGTGAAACCGATTTTGTCCAATACAAACAGAAGAGCTCAGAAGAGCCATTTTAAAATGAAGGTGTTGTGTGGTACTTGTTTAAGTGGGTTTGTCTATATATTTAGGGTAATGGAAATGTTCTGTTTGCCTGAATGTCCATGCTTTATTTTTGTAGACATTTTTATAAAACATCTCGCAAACTTTTTTGGAAATTACAGTTGTTTCTTTTCTACCCAGACAGGCTTGTCAAGATTGTTACTGAAATATTGTTGAATGTGCTGTCAAACTCCCAATGAAATCAATCTATCCTTGTAAACAAATTACTTTCTGAAGAAAGCATGGGAGCGCAGTGGCTCAGTGGTAGAGTGCTTGACTCAAGACCAAGGGGCCGCGGGTATGAGCCTTACGGGTGTCACTGCGTTGTGGTCCTTGAGCAAGATACATTTATCCTAGCTTAGTACTTGTTCAACCCAGGAAGACCCGTCCCTGTTTAACTGAAAGATTGTTGATAGGATGTAAAGAATCAAATCAAACAAAACTGAAGAAGCAAACAAGTAGTCCCCTAGGGACTATTTTGTTTGAGTTGGCTGTTCCTGTCAGAGTTATTTGATTCTGGCACCCAAAGAGTTAGGCCTACACAGGAACAATGTGATAACTGGTCACAATGTATAGTATTTGAGGAGCGCGGTGGCTCAGTGGCAGAGGGCTTGACTCGAGATCAAGGGGTTGCGAGTTGGAGCCTTGTGTCCTTGAGCAAGACACTTTATCCTCTTGCTTTGTACTTGTTGAACCCAGGAAAGCCCATCCCAACATGGCAGAAAAATTGTTGACTGCATGGACATAAAGAATCAAATCAAACAAAAAAACAAAGCCATAAAAACTGCTGGCTTGTACAGCAGTGTCTACTCGAATTCCCCTTCCATTTTAGATTTGTCCTCGAATCTCAGTTTCACCAAAATGGAGGTGCTTCGAGCCCATCTGTTGAGTTATTTATGTTAGGCGTACATTACTTATAGGGGTCAAATACAGTAGAACTTCAATGGCTCGACAGGCTAGGGACCATAAAAAATAGTTCTAGCCAAGGGTTGTTCCAGCCATTCAGGTTGGATTATGCATAAAATGATCTTAAGGGACCATAATGCTAGTTCTAGCCAGCCCATTGTATATTATTTATACAGTAAAACCGGTCTTAAGAGGCCACTCAAAAAAAGGACCAAAAATTGTTTTTCAAATCCGATTATGGCTTAATGCAGGTCAAGATTATTGCAGAATGCTCCAAGAGAGCATTCTGCAATACTTTCGACCTTCGTTAAGCTACCATTTGTCTTTAAGACTTTTGTTTTGTTTTGTCTATTTTTGAGTGGCTGCTTAAGGTTTTACTGTACAACCAGACCTTGGTCAGTTTTTGCATAAGTTAGGAAGCCTCTTCTTCTGCTGTTAGTTCTAAGGCAGTGATTCTGTTGTTTATTCATTGATTGGGAATTACTGTACAACCAGACCTTGGTCAGTTTTTGCATAAGTTAGGAAGCCTCTTCGGCTGCTGTCAGTTCTAAGGCAGTGATTCTGTTGATTATTCATTGATTGGGAATTACTGTACAACCAGGCCTTAGTCAGATTTTGCATAAGTTAGAAAGCCTCTTTGGCTGCTGTCAGTTCTAAAGCAGTGATTCTGTTGATTATTTATTGATTGGGAATTACTGTACAACCAGACTTTAGTCAGATTTTGCATAAGTATGGAAGCCTCTTCAGCTGCTGTCAGTTCTAAGGCAGTTGATTCTGTTGATTATTCATTGATTGGGAATTACTGTACAACCAGACCTTGGTCAGATTTTGCATAAGTTAGGAAGCCTCTTCAGCTGCTGTCAGTTCTAAGGCAGTGATTCTGTTGATTATTCATTGATTGGGAATTACTGTACAACAAGACCTTAGTCAGATTTTGCATAAGTTAGGAAGCCTCTTTGGCTGCTGTCAGTTCTAAGGCAGTGATTCTGTTGATTATTCATTGATTGGGAATTACTGTACAACCAGACCTTGGTCAGATTTTGCTTAAGTTAGGAAGCCTCTTCAGTTGCTGTCAGTTCTAAGGCAGTGATTCTGTTGATTATTCATTGATTGGGAATTACTATACAACCAGACCTTGGTCAGTTTTTGCATAAGTTAGGAAGCCTCTTTGGCTGCTGCCATTTCTAAGGCAGTGATTTTGTTGTTTATTCATTGATTGGGAATTACTGTACAACCAGACCTTGGTCAGTTTTTGCATAAGTTAGGAAGCCTCTTTGGCTGCTGTCAGTTCTAAGGCAGTGATTTTGTTGATTATTCATTGATTGGGAATTACTGTACAACCAGACCTTGGTCATTTTTTGCATAAGTTAGGAAGCCTCTTTGCCTGCTGTCAGTTCTAAGGCAGTGATTCTGTTGTTGTTTATTCATTGATTGGGAGTTACTGTACAACCAGACCTTAGTCAGATTTTGCATAAGTTAGGAAGCCTCTTCGGCTGCTGTCAGTTCTAAGGCAGTGATTCTGTTGATTTATCATTGATTGGGAATTACTGTACAACCAGACCTTAGTCAGATTTTGCATAAGTTAGAAAGCCTCTTCGGCTGCTGTCAGTTCTAAGGCAGTGATTCTGTTGATTATTCATTGATTGGGAATTACTGTACAACCAGACTTTAGTCAGATTTTGCATAAGTTAGGAAGCCTCTTGGGCTGCTGTCAGTTCTAAGGCAGTGATTCTGTTGATTATTCATTGATTGGGAATTACTGTACAACCAGACCTTGGTCAGATTTTGCATAAGTTAGGAAGCCTCTTCGGCTGCTGTCAGTTCTAAGGCAGTGATTCTGTTGTTGTTTTTCAATGATTGGGAATTACTGTACAACCAGACCTTAGTCAGTTTTTGCATTAGTTAGGAAGCATGTTCAGCTGCTGTCAGTTCTAAGGCAGTGATTCTGTTGTTGTTTATTCATTGATTGGGAATGTGGATTTCGTATTGGGTTCTTATTTTGTGGTGTGGTTCTTGGTCTCATTTCTAGTTTAGCAATCATCTTGCTGCGGAAGAGAGAGCTGGTTGCTTTAATTTAATTGTGTTGTGGCTGTCTGTGTTTTGTGTTTTTGGCAGTGCCATTGGCTGGTCTGCAGTCTTTGATGTGGCATTTCCTAGTCATACTTTTTTAACAGTTTGTATACCAATGGCTTTATCCTTCTGGTTTGTTTGTTTGATTTGATTCTTTTCGTCCCATCAACAACCTTTCGGTTATATAGGGACAGGTCTTCCTGGGTTGAACCAGTACTAAGCTAGGATTGATGCTCTTGCTCAAGGACACAACACAGTGACGCCGGTGAGGCTCAAACCCGCAGCCCCTAGGTCTCGAGTCAAGTACTCTACCACTGAGCCCTCTCCTTCTGGTTTGAGACAATAAACTTGGGATAGTCCATTGTATATATCAAGGGGTGTCAGGTTATAATTAAATAGAATATTGCATTCTTTTGTCAAAAGATCTTTTTTACCTTCACAAACAGTGTAAACTCTGATGAAATGCAGCATTATGCTACATTTCATCTGGGTCTTCACTGTTAGCAAAAGTACCCATTTAGGGTTTTCCCCTTATACAAAAGGGTTGAAAGTGGTGGCTTGGTTGTAAAACCGCAACAGAAACAAAATAATTTTAGAACACAAGAGAAGACTGTTGACACAAAATATTTTTATTCAACTACTTCAATTGTTTAAAATGTCCATAAACCAAATATACATACAAAATAATGGGTAACAAACAATTTTATGAAATTAATAGGGTCGAGTCTGGTAATTTTGGACAGCTGGTAAATCCTGTCATATGGTAAATATTCAAAAATTTCGAACCCTTTTCTCTTCCTGTTCTCAAATAAAAAGTGTTGGTTATCAGGACTGAAACTCACAAAAACCCTTGTCAGAAAAGCCAAGGAAGACCCTGATCGTGTCCGCCCTTTTTGCCTAGGTATTAGTGTCCAGCAACTACTGTTCGGAATTTTAGAATATTACCATACATTTTCAAACAGCCATAGTCCACCGGAGACATCTCATAATGAGAATTCTCATCAGGATTTTCACTGTGTAAAAGTTTTGTTTTATTCCTAGAAAAAACACATTAAATGCAATATTTTTTTGGCAGAAATTTACCCACTATCCAAATTTACAGGACAACTCTAGGGATACTCCTACTGGGCAGGCAATTAGAAGACCTCTGTTTTACATTTTGAATGTGATAGGTAGAGGTGTTCCAATTGTTTGTTCATTCTGATGTGACACACGGAAGTCTGCCCTTGTTATGCTTTTGATTTCTACCATCAAAAGTTTTTGCGATCTTTGCGTCAGTTTATATATTTTTGTGACAAGATAGTGCACAGCTGTATTTGAAAACCCAACTGCATTTAACTCTTTGCATGCTGGGTAATTTTTCATGCTTTTGTTGACATCTGTTAACTTTTCAAAATTAACTTTTTCAAAAAGTTCTTTTACGGAACACTATATCAGTGTCAAACCGTTTGGAACCAGATCAGGACCGACAGAATGTCGGTCCTGATCTGGTTCCAAACTGTTTGCAAAAAAACAAAAGTTGCCGCTAGCAAGGAAACAGTTAAAGTGGCCCAAACACCAGAGTGCTTACAGGTTAAATAAAATATTTCATGCACCACTTACTTAGCCCCTATAATAATTATCATGTCACATCACAAGAAATCCTGTCAATACTATGCTAAATTCAAAGCAATGTGATCAGCCAGCTCATCAGATTAGCCTGATGAACTCTGTGGGCAGCATATAGTGGCCACCTTGTCTGTCCTTGCGTCCGTCTGTAACTTATTTTGCTTCACTTCATTATTGACCAATCAAATTGGTTATAGTTTTGCACACAAAAATGTCTTTTAGACAAGTTTACACTAGAAAAAATATATGAAGTCAAACTTCACAAACATTTTAAAACATTAATTTTACTACACGACCAAAATGAGAAAGCCAGTGTTTCCTCCTTAAAATTGAGATTTTATCTCCTTTCATCTATTTAACAGAGGAATCCATTACAACATGCTTGGCTTGATGCTACATTTGAACAACACTGGGTTTTCCATAGGTCAAACATGGAAAATACACCTAATGATGAATAAAACACAGGTCAAGATGATCACAATTTTTGATCGTAAAATTGTGAATATTTTCTTACCCATCAATTTTAACATTTGTTTTGGGTGCTCAAAAGAACCGTCTCATTGAGACGGTTCTTTTGAATACCCACATCATATGTTTTGGTTGAGAAATAAGAAAAATATTTTTCAATAACACCTGTAAACACTCCAATACATCTTCCGCAGTGACCCAAGTTTTTCCCTTCTATCCATCATAAAATGTATTTTCTTTCAATTGTGTCTTACACAAAGATTTGCTCTCCATTATTGCAATTGCCTGTTCAGGTGTTTTAGACATGCACTGTGTGCATGTTGCGGCCGTAGAACAGCAAGCACAAGCCTTCATAACACTTGCAACTTTACACCATTTGATAAGTTTCTGATTTGTTTTCTTGATATTTTCAAAGCCATTTTAAAAAAAAAAAACAAAGACGTAATACAGCGGATGGACAAAAGCGGGGTTCATACAGGCAAGTTTTAGTAAAATTCAAGGACTTTTCAATGGCTTCTATAAGTCTTTCCTACAGTTTTCAAGGACTAAAAGTTTTTGAAAAATACAAATTTAAGCATTTAAATTCTACTGCTAGACTGAGATAATGGAGAAATTAGTCCTAGAAAATTAGTTTAAAATTGTTGTACCTTTATTTGGTGCAGCATATGGTGCACCAATAAAGGTACAACAATTTTATACTAATTAAGGTCTCTATCAACCGTGCTAAGTCCTACAGAAAATAGTAAAATTCAAGGCTTTTGTGATTTTCCAGTACTTTTCTAGGCAGATTTAATTTTCAAGGACTTTCAAGAAAGCTCTCCAATTAAAGTACTTTTCAAGCCTGTACGAACTACATGTCCAGTTAAGCATCAGAAAATTTGCTTAAAGTGTAAAAGTGTCATTAATTTCTTACCTATCAATTTAAACAAACGTTTCGGGTCTCATTGAGACGGTTCTTTTCAATTATGCATTCTTAATTGGGCGCCTGTAAATCAAGAAACACATACATGCAGATACCTTCTTTTCTGTCCATCCTCTGTATTACAAAAATTACTTGCAGCAGGTTGGCAAAGCACACTTCTTAAGCAAAGCATATATGGTACTGACATTAATACATATATACCAAAATGGGGCTAGGCCTCAAGAAATAAAATTAACAGTTCAATCCTATTCCTCACAAAATGGCATACACTCTCAAGAGTTTAGCCATTATATCCTGCAATTGGACTTGGTAATTTAAAAAAAAAATCTCTTCAACTCCGGATAGGATAAAGTTAATCCTTTCAAAGAAAAATATTGGTTTCTATTTTTCCTTCTTTCAGTATCAGATTCAGCATTATTTGCCAATCCTGTCAAGGTAAATGACATTTATTTTGCCATTCATGGTAGGTCTTTGAACTAGTCTCCTAGTTTTCTTGACCTTGCTTTCTCCTAAAAGTGTTTAAGGGAAATGCAAAATTGTATTGTCTATTTCTTTAACTTTAATGGAGCAATTACTGTTCACTGCAGATATGAAATTCAAAATTTTGTAAAAAGAAAATGGTGGGCACATGCCCTGCACTAATTGCCTGTAAGGGTTTTTCTTAAATCTTTGGTAAAACTGGCCAAGACTAGAAGATTTTTTGGCATCTGTCAGTAACTGACAGTAACTGACAAAGACAAATCTTTGTTTGGGAGATGCATACAATATGTCTTCAGCAGCAATTAATGATTCAATTTTTTTATCAGGCAAGACTTTTATTTCATGTGGCACATCAGAATTGGTCACCGGTTTAAACACTAGTACAACATGAATGGTACGACTAAATTATTATACTATCTATGACTTGTAATAAAGACACTTAATGACAACAAGCAAAATACAGACTAGCCTGCACAACATTCCAGTTTTTAACCTTTTGTACTCAGAAAATGTGTGTAATCTCTGTTTTGTGGTTTTGGCCTAACTCATCAATTGACCAAGTCCATTTCCAATTTTAGGATTGTTGGGTGGTATTTTTCATTTTTATTCAAATTTTAAAAGAAAATCCTGTAAGCATACAGTGGAGAACCTGATCAGATGCCGCGCCTTGCGGCTTCTGATCTGGTTTTGCACTGTTTGCCAATGTCCCACAAAAAGGACGCTAGACATATATGGGTTATTGTCAATTTTAATAGTTTTCCTTATCTGATCACAGTGTGGGCAGGTAAGCCTAAATTGACCCCACCATTGCAGTTCATAAGAGTCACTGCCTGGATTACCAATGTGACTGAGCTATGCGGACCAGCACCCATATAATTTACAGTAAAACCAGTCTTAAGTGGTCACTCAAAAAGTCTAAGGAAGACCAAAAATTGATTTTCAAGACCGATGATCACTTGATGCAGGTCAAAAGAATTGCAGAACGCTCCAAGTAGAACATTCTGCAAAACTTTTGACCTTCATTAAGCTACCATCTGTCATTAAGATATTGGTTTGGTCTATTTTTGAGTGGCTACTTAAGACAGGTTTTACTGTACACTAGAATGCCAAAACAGATTGGAGGATGAATTATTAGCCATCACAGGTTTTCCCTCCAAAAAATCCAGATTCATTTCTCATTTTATGCAACGACCCTAGATTGAACTCTCGTTACTTTTGTCGTCTGTTGATAAACATTGCAAACAGTTTGGTTCCAGATCAGGACTGACACAACATTGGTCTTGATCTGGATTCAAACGGTTTGACACTGATTGTGCCCCAAAAAGAATTTTTTGAAAAAGTAAGTTTTGAAAAAGACAACAAAAGCATAAAGAATTTATTGTAACCGAGCATGCAAAGTTAACATCTAGATCCATTTTGCAAGGTATTATCTTAAATGCTTGGAATTTCCGAGTAACAAAAGAAGTCTTGTAGCTGAATAAATATTGTTTTTGTGATTGTGCAGGCTAGTCTGTAGCTTTGCTATTGGCTACATTTCTTCGCATCGTGTCCCATGTTTACTTCAGTTGATTTTCTATCAGCTTTTAAAGCTTTTCATACACACAGATCACAGTATTGGAACTTCCGTTTCCTTTGTAAGTCTCAATAATCAATTATACAGTACAACACCAAGTGCTCCCAATGCTTGAAAAAGACTGATCACCGCACGTTATAGGGCAATATGGTGACAAAACAGTAGCTATCATTTTGAGAGGCCCCTAAAACACATTGAACCTGGCCAGACTGTGCCATAGACAATGCAGTCCCTTTATAGTGCTATGTTTGATTTTCAAGTGAATCTTGGACAATTTTACAAAGGAATTATAGGAAAATGACCATTATAATTTATGGTCATTTTCCTATAATTATTCCTTTGTAAAATTCCATGGTGAAAAATTTGGGAGCCTCAACATAACTGGGTTATTTTGTTTGTTTGATTTGATTCTTTACGTCCCATCAACAATCTTTCATTTATATAGGGACAGGTCTTCCTGGGTTAAACTAGTACTAACCTAGGATTAATGTGTCTTACTCAAGGACACAACGCAGTGACGACCTTGAGGCTCGAACCCGCAGCCCGTCTTGAGTCAAGCACTCTACAACTGAGCCACTGCGCTCCCACATAACTGGGTTATATTGTAATTGGTGCTATAGCGATGTGTGTTATAAATGGACTGTACTGTACTTCACCTCAGCACTTCAACCCTGTTGCAGTTGGCAATCTGGCCACTCTGAGTGGGAACTTGGTTGAGTCTTTAATGCAGGAGATGGTCATCATAAAGGGAGGATAACTAATTCAGGGGAGGTAAATTACACGATTATTCCCAATTTCAGGAGATAGGGCTTCCACATGGGTCATTTAATTTGGATTTAGACTTTGAAGATTGTTACATTGACCAATCAGGTCGTATATGTACTAAAAATGACTCCATAAAGATATGCTGGGCTTTAAGGATATTGTCAGGGCTTTAGGGAATGATAATAGCACCTACAAATGACAATACAGAAAATATTTAGACCTCTGTAGACTTATAAGACTAAAAACAGTGGAATGACTTACCTTAAATTATACATAGGTCCAGATAAGAGAAATTGTTGAGCGTAAATTTATGCAATATTTTCTTATCCATTTGTTTAAACATGTGTTTTGGATGCTCAAAAGAACCGTCTCATTGAGACGGTTCTTTTGAGTACCCAGAACATATGATTTGGTTGAGAGATAAGAAAATTAATTTTCAATGTCACTCTTATCTGGAGGCCTGCCTTATACAGTGCAGTTCCATTATAACAATGCTTTTGATGGGTCATAACAGAACTATTTTATATGGAAATAATAGGAACCAGGGTTTTTTATTTCTATTTTTAAACTCATCCAGAAGTAAATGTTGCATATTTATTCAGCACCCATCTAACACATTTAGGGATGTTGCTGTACAGTCCAACCTGTATTAAGGAAGACCTACTGGATAGTCAAAATGTGCTTGCTTAAGACAGGTTCTTGCTTAATACAGGTCCTTCTCAATGTATTTGCCTTTCGTTGGAATTGAAAACATGCTTGTTAAGTACAGGTTGCTAGCTTAATAGAGGTGGCCACAAATACTGGTTTTACTGTATGTTGATGGGACATTGTTTTAACAGGCAGACAATGTTTAAAATTGAATCATGGTAGTTATGTCCGATCTGCATTGTTGTCCTTAATGATAATCTATCAAAGGGACAGGTTTGGCCAGTTAAATTCAAGCCCTGCAGTGGCTTGGGCTGCTTGTTCTTCTAAGGCTGTGGTTCTGTTGTTGGCTCTGTTGTTACTCCCGTTGTTTGTGGGGTTTTGAGTTTGGCCCTCATTTTGTGATGCAGTACTTTCTTGTTTGTCAATCATCTCGCTTAAGATAGAGCTGGTTGCTTTACTTTGTGTTCTTACCGTTGTGTGACTTCAAGTGTTTTGCGTCTCTTGCTCGCATTGCCGTGGGTTGGTCCATTGTCTATGATTGCAGCATTTCCTGGTCATACTTACTTTTCAACTCACAGATTATTAATGGACTTGCAGAGTAACTTTGTTCTTAAGCCAGAATTTTTTATATTAGTTGATTTACGGGATTTTTTTTTCAGATCTAGGGTCAGGGGAGGAGGGGGGGGGGGGGGGGGGGGGGCAAAAAAAATAAAATAAAAAAGCTCTGAAAATGACCAGTTGACTGGTCATTTTCAGAGCTTTTTTTTTTTCAGAGCTTTTTTTTTTTCTTTTACTTTAATATCTCCAGAAAAACAGTAAAACTAGTAAGGTAATCTTTAAATATTTCATCATTTTCCTAAAAATCTGGACAGGACAATCACCTTTAACAGTGTCACTCTCAAAAATGCACAGACAGAACCTCAAAAAAAATATTATTTTTAACCAAACAAATAATATTTAGTCTGCGGATAAAATAAAAAAATAATTTTTGAAATTAAATTTTATTTTTTCTCAACTTTCCGGAAAATTATAGTAGGAGGGTTTGTAAATCAACTAATAAAAAAATTCTGGCCTTACACCTTCTCACCCTCCTGCTACCATTCTGTGATTGAAAATTTCCTAGTCATATTCAAGTTTATTTTGGGGGGATTTATCAGAGATGAGCTTATACTATACCCAGGTCTCCATGAGCTTTCAATCTTCAATCAATCGATTTTTATTTCTCAAGAACATAGCTTTTTTTTTACCTTTGAATACTATCAAATGGTGTTAACATTATCTGCATGATTTTGAAACTTAAAGTATTTTACAAGATTTGTTAAAGTTCATCTGAGTTTGATATATTTCAAAAATTGTTTTGATCATTTTGTCAACATTATGAACACACCAATTTTTGCCCTTATTTATAGATTATGAGCTAGTATCCCTCATACTGATTTATACCACACTTCTTGAAGTCTTGAAGAGCAAGCTTTTTCTTCACGGTAAGAATAATGTAGTTTCTGCAAAATTTTCCACATAAAGAACAGCCTTTTGAAAATCTAAAAGACTTTGAGATGTAAAAGTGGGCTTCTTTTATAGTGATAAAATCATTAGTCAAAGATGGACTTAAGTACAGCAAGGTGAAGATATTGAACAAAGTTCCTTTTATGATTTTTCTTTCAATTAAAGTAAATGAATGTCTAAATGTAATGGTTACGCAAGGAAGTTGGGAACTGATAATGACCCCTGTTCTGATTTCCAGAGGAGTTTATTGCAATGGAAGCCGATAATGCATGGAAAACTGTGGATCCTAATCAGATGTCAGCAGCTGATCTTAGCATGACAAGCTAGTGAACAGATAGTTTGAATGGCTGCACTGGAATTGAGGTTGTCAGTCCTAGTAGTTACTATTCTAGTCATATAGTCCACAGAGGCCTTAAACTTACATTTAAATATGCTGATATGCTAAAACCAGGAGTCTGGGCAAGTTATTTTGCTGACAATTGTAAATATGGGTAAGATTAGAAAATACATCAGAAAACTGTAAACCGTTTTAAAATTGTTTTAAAGACAACCAGTCTATGATTTCGCTTTAGGCAGACAGAAGCCACCACTGGCTTGTCTTAGTAACAGGTCTTTACGGGCAGGTACACAAGATTTTGGTACTTGTTGCATCAGCGAGCTGCGAAGGCTCAGACAAGCCTGCACATATGCACATTCTCACCAGAGCCTTCACTTCTAGCATACACAAAGTACAGAAGTAGAGCAAGACTATGGCCAAAAATTAGCTCTCTAGCCCCACTGGATGCCAGAATGGGGTTTAAAAGCAGGCTTTAGCATATAAGCGATACAAACCAAAATCTTGTGAACTAGCCCATATACAGACAGTTCTGTAAGCCATGAATGTGCAATATGCAATTTTCTGCAGTATTTTCTGACTTCTCCATTTACCAAGAGACCTGTAAACAGAACACACTTAGCACCAACTTTGAGCAACAATAAACAAAAACAATGAAAAAACTTTACATTTTTACAACTATTTTACAACAGTATAGTGTTGTTCAGGAAAGCTCAAGTGTTTATAGTCCACAAGGACTTGTGCTCATGTCAATATTATGCAAAGCTATAAAGCAAGATTGTTAAGTCTAGTTATATATGCTTGTTCCCAACTCCCATGTCTGGCTAGTAAAGTGGTTAGTGTCAGGTTTTACCTGAACTCTCAAAGCAAAATGTAGCTTTAGCTCTATTCTCAAAGCAAAATTAGGTTTGAAAAAATACAATGTGGGTTTAACCCAAAACTATGAAAGCAGAATTAATGTGGCTTTAGCTCTTACTCTCTAAGCAAAATGTGGATTTAACCATCTACTTCAAAGCAAAATGTGGAATTTAAGCCCTTTTACTCTCAAAGCAAATTAGGTTTTACCCCTCTACTCTCAAAGCAAAATGTGGATTGCACTTTTACTCTCAAAGCAAACAATAAACATAAAGCAAATGCACTAAAGCTATCTAAAAGTGCTTGATGGAATGGAGTTTAAAGAATTATTTGTGAAGACAATATTTGATCATGTAAATGCAAATAAATCTGGCTGCTTATTTGTAACGGTTTGTTCCAATAGGTTTTCTTGCAAATCTAGAAAAGTTACATCTATCATTTGCTATAGAGAAGATTTGTAACAAGTTATAGTTTATCAGGGATTTGTAGTTTAGCATAGCAGCTAAAGGGCCTCATTAGTCTGTTTAAGAAGGGAAAAAATATTCAGTTTAAATTATCTGCTATGTTGATGCTTATTTTCCTGGTTACATTTTTTAGCATTCTGTCTGTTGATCCACCTGCTAACTGTTGTCTGTCTGTTACATGTTAATTTTAGGTGGCTAGAAACACCTGTGGCCATTTGTTTCAAAATCTACAGCATCTATTCAACCCATTTATGCCGAATGTATTTTCCCTTCCTTATCAATTGGACGAGTCCATTTCCAATGTTAGGGTTGTTGGGTGGTATTTTTCATTTCTATTCAAATTTTAAAAGGAACTATTGTAAGCTGGAAGTGGAAAATCTGTTCAGATGCCGCATTTTGCAGCATCTGATCTGGTTTTGCACTGTTTGCCGACGTCCCACAAAAAGGACGCTAGGCTAATATATGGGTTAACTAACCTCTTTTTATACTAGAAACCTTAAACCAGTATTTTGATAAGCAGAGTAGACCAAATGTATAGAATAATAATAATTCACTGTTTTCTTTGAAGTCACTTATAGAGCAAAACTTGTGGTCTCAAATGTCCATGGTTTTCAACCTGAATTAATTCTTTACTTCTATGTAACATCCTTTTTCATCTATTAAAACATTATCTGAATAAAGGTCAATTTCAAGGTCACATGCATGTCTCCATTGTTGTTCCACATGACCTGTATGACCAATTAAATATCAACCGACTCCTATAGTAATGAAGTCAATTATCAGAGTGAACACTTTAGTGGGCTTTGTGGGACAAAGAGATACTTGTACGCCTTACTAAAGCAGCTGCAATAAAATTGGTTCTTGATAAGTTTTGCTAAGATAGTATAAAAGCATTTACTCATCTTTATAAGAATGTTGTCGTCACATTTGAGCTTAGGCAGCGAAAATGCACAAGCTAGCACATTAGCTCTAAATTAAGTTAAAATAACATAGTTTTCATCTCATGATCATCTCAATATTATAGGATCTCATGCAATAGCTGGTAGTTTCTAATTTAATCTATCTATACTGTGGGTCATCTCCAAAGAGATAATGGACTTTTATGAAGCCTGTATGCTTAACCAGTACAGACCTACATATACAATTCTCTCTTGTAAGCTTACAGTTTAGTAATAACCACCGTCTTATAGCTTTTTATAATGCTCACTCAACCTAACTGTATTCAGAATGGCTGACTCTTATCAAGTTTTGGCCATAGTTCAACAATATACTTTTGATATTGGTTTTTGAAACACCTCTGTTTTGTGCTTAAAGAGCATTGTGGTAGTCAGTCCATTATGAATACATCATCATAAAGGAAGCTTAATATAACCCAGATGCACAGATGCCATTTTGAGTGCATCAGTGTCAAATAAGTACTAGCTACAGCTGTGTTGCAAAAGTTGTGAGGAGCTGACAAAGCAATGAGTCAAAACACTGGTTGGACTAATGGGTGCATTACTAATCATGGCCGGGAAGCTTGAACATATATATAGAGTTCTCAACCTGTTCAAGAACGGCAGAATCCATTTTTTATGAGGTTTATTTGGTGTTTTGCAAACAATCTAACTGTAAACTCATTTTGAGTGGGGTCATCTGACCATTCTGTGGTGACCTTGGTTTTGTTTGTTTGTTTGTTTTGTTACTGGGCATAACCTTGCTTCGACATTGAATTGATTCAATTTACTTAGATTATTTTCTTGTTTGATTATGTATCCATTTAATAATTTTTCTCTTTCAAGAGAGATTGATGTAATCAGGGGCGGATCCAGAATTTCTGGAAAGGGAGTTCATATATATAAAGGTGTGGGTGGTTCATTTTACTGATTTTATCTCATTTTCCCTAAATATCCCATGAAAATGAAATAATTTGCTCTCATTGAGACCAAATCATTTCATTTTCATTGGATATTTAAAAATGGGGGTCGAGCAAACCCCCTCTGGATCTGCCACTGGTAATCTATTTAAAACAAAAGTACAATGTACGCGTATAAAGAATTTAAAAAATCATTCTTCCCAGTAAGGCTGGTGCAAGGTTCAAAGTTTGGATAGGTTATGGTCAAAGTATCAAAATCATGCCCAGCAAACATTGTGATTATATATGGCGTCAACTACAGGATTGTCAACTATCAATTTTTTTGCAGCAAGTCAGGGGGCAAAGGTCAAGTCATGCAGAGATTAAACACAAGATTTCTTTAGATATGGAATTTACTTTTAAAAATGTAACCAAAATCTACTGATCTGGTCCATTTACAGGTAGTCTTATAATTGGCCTTGACACGACAAAACCTGTCTTTGGGGTTTCCGACAAAGCGACCCTCAAACCAGTCTCCTCAGCTTCAGAGACTAGCTAGAAAATTGAAATAACACCTGTAGCAAGTTTAGATATGATTCCAAAAAGTGAATAACATAGGCGCTGATCAGTCTGCTCAGGCTGTTGTTCAAAAACCCCGAAGACCGGTTTTCTCGCACCGAGGCCCACTTGTATTAGAACCAAAAGTAGGCTTTCAAAGAATACTACCTCTCTTGTAAATTCAATATCTAAAATATCTTGTGTTAGAAATAAAAAGCAAGACATTGGCTGATACATAAGATTATATAAGTTCAGCTTTATTTAAGCGTCTCTTAAAGAGTGTAACACAGAGAGAGCCGCGGACAAGACACAAGTAAGCAAATGAAGATCTGTCTATTTATAAATCAACTAGCTAAGCGATAAGCAAAAATTATTCAACCCTTTACCTACAGAAACCGTGTATCGGCAGATGAGCGGCATCGAGCAAAAAATGGATGCAAAGCACATGTGATAACAGTTGGCGTTAAATTATGGGCATATCATTCACCGGTAGTCTTCAAATATTTATAAGCCAAACTAAGTTCTTGATCAGGCTGCTCAGATGAATAGTTCAGTCTGATAAAGCTCTTTACAGTTTGCACGTATGCTTAGCCATTTTATGCAAGATAACAAATGAAAAGATTTAGCCATTATGTGACAGGCGCTTAAAGCACAAGTAGAAACAAAGGCTTGGGTGTACTTTGTTGAAGAAGGCAGGGCTTACCAGTGCTACTCTGATGCACAGGTAGATAAGAGTGCCCCATTAAAAATGAATGAGCTGCGATACGTTATTTTCAACGATGTAGCATTTTCGTAAGTGTTCAGTCAGTAGCTCAGCAGTCATAGAATATTCAAGCGACTAGCAAAGGCTCTGATCAGACTGCGCATATGCGCAGGCTGGTCTGAGCCTTTGCTGGTCGCATATACCACATTGTTGGAAATCTCATGTCGTGGCTCATTTTATTTTACCCAATCATATGTTATGGGTACTCAAAAGAAGTCTTAATGAGACAGATTTCAGCACCTAAAACATGTTTACACTGATGGATCAGAAAATAATCATACTCAAAATTTATGATTATCTGGACTTGTGATCACTGTTCACAAATGATCAAAACATCTTGGGACTTGTATGATAAAAAAAATTCTTGACCCGAGCCTTTGTTTTTACCTATCCTCAATTTGATTTGTCATGTTTACCCTAAATACTTGCACAGTTGGAGCTTAACAATGTAAACCCAGATCAGACCAGACTGAATCTTGGGAGCTGTTTCCACTATTTACCATTACAACACCATACAGTGCAGTCCCTTTATAACGCTGTGTTTGGGGTAAATTGTGTTATAAAGGGACAATTTTACAAAGAAATTAAAGGAAAATGATCATTTCATGGTCATTTTCCTATAATTCCTTTGTAGAATTACATATTAAAAAAAATATGGGAGCCACAAAATGACCATGTAATATCCAAATCCATGTTAAAAGGAGGTGTGTTACAAAGGAACTACACTATATATCCCATTGTAGAGGTTGGTCTTTCAAATTTTAAGATGGGAAGAGTAAGGAGTAGGGTATCTAAGTATTTAGGGTAAACACCATTATATGTCTAGCAATGAAAGATTGTTCCATATTTGTCGACTACAATCAATTTGGTAAAATCCATCTGCCACCTAGTTCTTGTACCATAAGCATGGCAAGGGCTGTAATCAGTTAGCAAGAAAATAAACACTACTAACAAACTGACAAATACACGTTATTGTGCTCACTTCCTATGCAGTACTGCCAATTATGGCACATCAACATTTTCTGGTCAATTAAGACATCTTTTCTAAATTAGCACCAAAGTCATGGATTAGATTTGCAAACTAGACAATATCTAACTACTGTGAGCCCTGGTATGATATTTCCAACAATTTGGTAGTTGCGACCAGCAAAGGCTCAGACCAGCCTGCACATATGCGCAGGCTGGTCTGAGCCTTTGCTGGTCGCTTGACTATTTTATGAGTGTTAAGCTACTGACTGAACATCATTTGGAGTTTCTAAGCTTAAAAGGAGGCTGCATAGGCTTGTCGAGTCTACGCATGTCTAAATGTCACGTTGTTGGAAATCATGCGTCATGGCCCCTGTGTGAGTACAAAAAGTTCTATAGTTCAAGAGGGTATTCTCTTATTCTTACCAAAATTACAGCTTGCAATAAACACCCACAAAAAAGTTTATGGAAAATTACCAAAAAATATATTGGCATATAGGTAAAAAAAATCAACCAATTACATGAAAGAAAGGAAACTAGACTTTTAATCAGTAACAGGCTGTCTTTTAGTGGATTGGTAAGTGCTTTTGACATTCTAGCAGAGAAAAGGGAACTTGCAAGATGACAATGGAGTCCCCCGATACCACTAGCAATACATTACTGAGTAGACTGATCAAGATCCAAGTTGTCCATTAACGTAAGGTAGATAGACTAGTGTGAGCCAATAGTGAAAAGATGGACCTGTCCCATAGCAGTGAAAAGGACCTGCCGGATTACCTGTTTATCAAGTGCATTGTCTACCTTACCTCATATTTCTTCTGTTAAAGGCACTCTCTTGCTGAAATCTTATCAAGAAGTATGAAACTTGCTGTAGAGTATGAAATCTAACACAAAATATGAAATTCCCCATCAGTTTAATAATGACCTTTTTAAGTGAACTGCACTATTGTCTGGTGAACTGCACTGTAAATATAATGTTTTGTCTAGTGAACTGCACTGTAAATATAATGTGTTGTCTAGTGAACTGCACTTTAAATATAATGTTTTGTCTCTTGAACTGCACTGTATATAACATGTTTTGTCTAGTGAACTGCACTATATACATACATGTAATGTTATTTTCTAATATGGCAAAAATGTAAAACAAAAGGAATTATTGTTCTAAAATCTCAAACACCAATTTTCAGAGGTTACATATATTATAATATCTGCGCACACAGTGCAGAACCTGATCAGTCTGATCACCTTCATTGCTTGCTATTCTGATAATTTTGGAGAAGCACAAAATATCTTATATCCAATATTACCATAAAATGTACCCAGACATACCTGAGCAAAAAGTGTCAACTCAGATCAGACTGCTCCTTTAGGAGCAGTCTGATCAAGGTTGCCACTTTTTGCCATTCCATGTCTACCTTTTAGGAACCTCACATGTGTATTTATAAATTAGACTCATTTGAGGATAGGCAAGAACAATGGGTGAGTAGTGTTCGGAATTTTAGAACATGGGAGAGTAGTGTTCGGAATTTTAGAACATAGGGGAGTTGTGTTCAAAATTTTAGAACATGGGAGAGTAGTGTATGGAATTTTAGAATATTTACTGTAGTTTGAATCTTATTCTCAAATATGGCGGAATGCATTACTGCAGAAGAAGTAGAGCACAATAGTCGATGCTGTAATAATTATCTAAATAACATTAAATCTTCCTAGTGGCGCGGGATTCCTACTGTCTGTTGCCATGGTGACAGAAAATTTTAATAGCATCTCAAGGGGTCCCATAGGACAAAAGGTGTGCAACGAGTGTAAATAAACAGCATATTCTCATTTGCGGTCCCCAGAAAGAATTCCAATTAAGATTGCTTGGATTCTATTGAGGATTGGTTTTCTTTAAAACCTAAGGACCCTTTCAATGGAATTGCATAATTTAACCCCTTTTCAACAAATGGAATCTTCCATTCATAGAGATATTCCATTAAAATTAGTTATTTATGTGAATATTAAACAGGAGCTGTTTGGGTTAGCATGCATCAGAGGCAAAATCGGTGCAAGGTACGCCACTGTTGTACTGGGATATTCATGTAGCAGATTTTGTATTTATGCAGTCTGATCAGACGGGGAGCAGCTGCTATACTTGCTGCTTTGCATGCTGGGTAATTTTTCATAATTTTTGTCGTCTGCTGATTATTTTAGAAAAAAACTTCAGGAATACTGTCATAGTGTAAAACAGTTTGAATAAAGATCAGGCCCGACAAATTGTCAGGCCTGATCTGTGCCAAAACAATTTGCAAAGGTTATCAGCAGATGACATAAGCAGGTAACGAATCAACAGGTGTGTTCCTGGTGTGACTCACTTCGTATATCATTCCTGCATTTCATTGGTATTTCAAGGCACATTCTTTGGAGTTGGGTTTCTCACAAACCTCATAAATCTCAGAAACTAAATTCCTGGCCTGCATCAGATGCAGCAGTAACAGATAGTTTTATATTTTTCTCCCTTACTCTTTTTTCTATCTAAATGGCTTGCTACTTCACGTAAATCATCTCATGGGACCATTCATTTGAACAAAAATGCTATCAGAATTTTCTAGTCTAGCTGCTATTTATTGGTCTCAAGATAAGAGCACATTTTAGACTTATTTTTTTGACCAAAATGTATGTTGTGGGAGCTCAAAAGAACTGTCTCTGTGAGATGACTCTTTTGAGTACCAGCTACGTAAGTTTTTGGTTGAGTGGAAAGAAAAGTCAAAGTTTTAGTCTAAAAATGTTGATTATTTGAATGATGCGTTTATCATCTGCAACTGGTCAAGGTCACCTGGGATGTCGTCTGCAACATAATGATAAAGCTGTTTCTTCTCTTTAAGTCACTTACAGTCTTTATTCATTACTGTGATGACAAAACTGCAAAACACCTTTTATCTTTATGTTATTTATTTTCTGTTACCATGACAACAGACAGATATTTATGGCACAAAATGCAATCCACTGTATTGACTGGTTTCAAACGTGAAACTTAAAGCTGCACTTTAATGTTTGTTCAAGATACCAGTCTGCCAAATAAATTAGTTTTCTATTTCTTCTTTTCTTATTTATGGGTCTATTTTGAATCTCAATTTCATTCCAGGAGGATTCTAGCTGAATTCCACTACATATCTTTATGTATAGAAAACTGCTTTTTTCGAATACCAAATCTTGGCATACAATAAAATACATAAATCAGAGAAGAGTATGTTAAGTAAAAAATTAATTTTCTTACTTATAAACCAAAGCATAACTCAAAAGAACCCTCTTAATGAGACGGTTCTTTCGAGACCCTATGGAGGCGGTTTTCTGGAGTACCCAAAACAAGCCGTTACTGGTTTCTTGCACATGCAAAATTCCATTAAATGGAAGAAAAAGGGCTTGATTTCTTCTGCCTATTGATTGCTGTAGGAGTGGAAAGGCAACCGCTGACTACTTGTCAAGTTAATATACAAATACTTGACCGAAAGTGGCCATGACCTTAAATTGTGATAAATGCTGTTTTAGTTGTATTTTCTTACTTAATAGGCAAATTATCAAATGAATGAAGATAATAAAAGGTCACTAATGATAAAGCCCTAAGTTTCACAGAATAGAATTAAATATATAGCTTAATATCTATTAGTCCTTGACCTATCTATCTTTCCTTGACCCAGTCAATACAGTTGAGAGAGCATAAAAGATGGTTTTTTGGGGGATGACTCAGCAGTGATTAAGAAACATGTGACGTTCATGAACCTCCACAAAAATTCATCTCATTAGACCTCCTATGATGATAGTGCTGAAAGGTCATTAACCCTTTGTATTCTAATGGATTCTTCCTTCTGGTTTGAAGCAATACACTTTGGATAGTCCATTGTACATATCTAGGGGTGTCAGGTTATAATTTTCAAAAATACATTCTATTCTTTTGTCTGAAGATCATTTTTAACTTTACAAGCAGTGTAGACCCTGTTGAAATCCAGCATTTTGCTGCATTTCTTCTGGGTCTTCACTTTTTTGCAAAATTACTTGTTTAGGGGTTTCCCGAATACAAAGGGTTAATATAGCCTATAATTACTTGTTAGACGCGATCTAAAAAATCTCTGCTCAGCTGTCTAGAAACTTGATTCACTTTTGAGATTACCACTATTGCACTCAAAATGACCAAAACTCCATTGAGTTTTGGTCATTCAGGGTGCAATAGGGTTACAATCTAGTTCAAACCATACTATTGAATAGTATCTTGAACAAAAGATATTCTTGATCAACTGAGCCTTAAGATCCACGAAGAATAAAGTTCCAAAAAGCATTATTGGCGTGCCAGAAACCTGCCAAAGCTAAGTTAAGACATCTGAAAACAGTAAAAATCCAGATCAGTTTGTGCAACCGAGTTGCTCCACATCTCAAGATGACTTCAGACTTTTTAAAAGTATTTCCACAGTTTCAGTTGCATCCAGAATGGCCCAATCTCTTTTGATTTGATTCTTTACGTCCACTCAACAATCTTTCAGTTATGCGGGACGGGTCTTCCTGGGTTGAACCAGTACTAAGCCAGGATAAATGTGTCTTGCTCAAGGACCACAACGCAGTGACGCCGGTGAGGCTCGAACCCGCGGCCCTTCAGTCTCGAGTCAAGCACTCTACCACTGAGCCACTGCGCTCCCGGCCCAATCTCTACTGCGTCCAAATGTCAGACTGACCTTGGATTTTGTCTCTTTACAGATGTCGTAAGAAAGCTCTTCAAGTGGTATTACTTAAACTGTCAGACAGCTTACAGCACAAAACAGCTACCAAACCTTGATCTTGCTCCCAGACTTGTAATTTATATAAACATTAAAAAATATGGTTGGGCAAAATCTGCATAAAATCATCATCTCTATATTTTTATTGATCTGAAAAATATGCCAAATTTTATATTTGAAGATGATTGATATCTATCTCTCCATCATACTGATATCTCTCTATCCTTGCATTCTCAAGGTATTTCCGAGACAAACACAAATTTGAATGAAACATTTTTACAGGACTTTAGTTAAAGAGTGCGTACCGAAAATTTAATTTTCTTATTCCTCAACCAAAATATATGTTGAGGGTACTCAAAAGAACCGTCTCAATGAGACGGTTCTTTTGAGCACCCAAAACATATGTTAAAACTGATGGGTAAGAAAATTTTTATAATTTTACGCTGAAAATTTTTGTTTATCTAAACCTATGTATTTATTTCACATTTTTTGAACGAAAAAAGTAACACCAAAAATCATTTTGATAAATGCTATTTGCCCTTTCATGTCTTAGGATCAAGATCAAACTTGGTAGCTGCGTTCCAGCTACAGCTGCTACAAGCAAATAGCAATGACTGTTTTACAGTCGATTAGCTGACAATAAGCTAAAAAGCATATAGGCAATTTTGGTTATATTAAAAAAACACTATCATTATCATACAAGTGAGAACATTTCCCTCAACATTAAAATATCAGAGCTGAAGCGATTGCAAAATGACCCTCAACTTTGGTTTTCTGCATGGACTGTCTCATTTGAAAAGTTTTAAAAGCCCTGGGACACAAAAATGTCCCTGCATGAAAGTTGGAGCATCAGCACTTAAAGAATCTACCACCTTATAATAGAAACATTATTAGTTTATTAAGTTGAATCACATTTTATTTTTGTTAAATTTTCAACACGAGTTAAGGCCCCTTGATCTGTGTAAAGAGACTGAAATGGATTTAGAGCCAAAATTATAGCTCTCAGACGGCATGCCAGTACAAATGGCTTGCAAACACAAACTAATTGTACCTGGAAGACATTGATGGAAAAGTATGAATAATAAAATATTCATGCTGGCAGCACTTATGCAGATCACCAAGGTCAACGGTCAGTCTTCAAATGCTGCAGCTCCCCTTGAAAGCAGAACATCATATGTTCTCTCGTTAACACGCAATGGAGGCTGACTTAAAAATAAACAATTTTGTCAATAACAATCATCAACAAACGCGCGGCTCTAATGTTTGACATATGAGCGTAACGTCAGTTTTGAACAAACACTTAACAGTCGACAACTTCGTGGTTGTAGCTATCTCAATCCTATACATGTTTCATATATAACTTACGATATATTTCTAGTTTTACTGCCATTTCTGTAAGGCTAAGAGCATTTTTAACAGCCTGTATTAAAATGCATACCCTTTTAAAGAGTGATCAATTCTTAAAGATAAATGTCTGACCCCAATTGAAGTAAACAATTTTCTTCAAGAACAGACTTCTTTGGATGGGAAGTCAACATAATTCACCATTCATTCAAAATCATATCTGAGTGAAGCCACACTATATCAGTGTGCAATTATAAGGCTTTGCCTAAAGTGAAGGTGACTGCTCTGACCAGCCAAGACTGCCAGGGTCATCAGCTCACACATAGATCATAGATTTTCTCTTCATCCAGTGGCTTATCACTTTTTGTCTTACTCTCAAAGGCAGTTTCTCATAGTGCACTTCAAACAGAAGTAGAGATAAAACGTCTCCTTGGTGTACTTCCTAAGGACTGAGATAACTATTTATCACTAATATTGATGAATACAACAGGTCAAGAAATGAAACAAAAACATTAAAAAAAACATGAATACACCTAATTATAATGAAGGGACACCTTTACATACATATCACATTACAAAAGAAAATTATCTTATCAATTCTATGATATCTTATGTTACATTCTTTCATCATGATCCATAAAATTCCAACAAACACTCGTCCTCTGATGCCAGTTCTATCAGTAAATCTAAAATTGGATGCACAATGCATCAAAAAGACTTTTAATGTACAGTAAAACCTGTGTAAAATGGCCACTCTCAAAAAGGCCAAAAATTGGTTTTCAAGGCCAATTATCACTTAATGCAGGCCAAAAGTATTGCAGAAAGCGGAGCATTCTGCAATAGTTTCGGCCTTCATTAAGCCACTATTTGTCATTAAGATCCTTGTTCTGTCTATTTTTAGGTGCCATTTTACACAGGTTTTATTGTACAAGTGTAGGCCCAAAACTGCATAATCAGTGCCTGCCCTCCTTTACATCTACACCTAATTCTAATAAGTCCTGATCAAACAGCTGAAATGCATTCAATTCTGAGCCCTCACTGTAACTTGCTGTATTGTGCATCATTTAAAAAAAGTCAGTACTTGTAAAAAGGTCAGATATTATTTCTGAGCCTTTCAGGTTCTGACTTTTCCTACATATTGGTTAAAAACTGAGCTTAGTCCTTGACTTGTTAAAACTGTCATATAATTTCTGTATAACAAATTAGAAAAAATCCCCAAAATGCTCAGTTTGAGCCAAAACAAATAAACTTTTGTGAAAAATTCATTGTTTTAAAAGGAATAAATTGTACCTATGATAGCATGACCAGACTGTACCACAACAATACCTGTTAGGTATATGCTAAGCATAGCCTAGCAGATTTGACTGATGGCATAATTTGGAGAAATTTTGTCATAAATCAAGAAAAAATCTTTCCTTTGATGGGCATTAAATGCTATATCAGAATTTTAGAAAGTTGTATGAAGTCAGGTGGCTCACTCACTCAATAAACATGATATGTATATATTGTACTTCAGAAGTAATGCACCACCATGTTATAAGATAGGATATTTTGTTAGAAAATTCCAGTAGGCTAAAATGCCCATGAGGAACATAATCATATACACATATGGCAGAATCACTGTATAGTAAACATGTAACATATTGTGTCAATATAACTGACTATAGATAGAACTATTTAACTACAACAGATGCAAAGAACAGTAATAGAATCATTTGCAGAATTAAATATGGCTCTTTTACATACAGTTGAATGTTTATATCATAGTATGGTATTGTGAAGATTTAAAACTTCTATTAAACAATGAATCTGTAAATCTAAAATATACATGGCCCTTTATAAAACAATATATAAAGCCCAGTTGGTAAGGCATATAACACTGTAAAAAGTTGTAAACAACAGTTTGTTTCTACAAAGTATAAAGATGGCACTGTTTAGAATTATATATGGCCCTGTAAAACCAAATACCAACACTATAATATAAGGGAGACACGTTTTGCTTCATCCTGTATTCTTTCCAATTAAATGAGTTTTTCTTAAAGCATGATCGACTTTAAAAAGATTCTTAACCTATTACTTTTAAATATTATCACCATGACACTTATAGTGGAGTTTTGACCGATAACAGTGCAGTGGTGTTAATATTTAGGTACATATCAAATCAGAGATATAGTCAACAAAAGGACTCTTTTTTTTTAATTTTAAAAACTTGAATTTTGCAGGCAGAAGTTAACACCAGGTCACACAGGTAAGGAAAAGGCATCAAACTTTTATATACAAAAATATAACAACAGAGTCGAAACTAAAACAGTTATACTTAAATACACTGCTCAACAGTACTGAAAAGTTTTAAGAAGCTTTTTAAAACACATTGTATATGTATAAAGTTTTTGTTTCAAAGAACTATAGAAAAGAGATGTCAACTTTTAAAAAGCATGGTGTATAAAGACTGTAGACAACATTTTAAAAATGATTTTTTTTACTTTTTCATAAAAGGTGATTTCACATTAAACATGGATCATCTTTATTACAGAATAATGATTCACGTGAAATCCAACTTTTCCAGTTGAAATCCTTTTTTCATATGAAATCCCATTTATTTAAAAAGAGAGAAAATCATCTTAAAATTGTCACCTGTTAGTCATTTCTTTAACTGATATTACTGGTACCTTGTTTCTCAATAGGACTCAAACCAGAACATTCACACTTGTCCAATCACACCATTTACAGAGAGTCATATGACTACTCTTGCACCAATCACAATGTATGTAACAACTGTACAATGAAAACTATCCAGTCAAAATGTAGCATTTTGACACAAAAATGACTTTTTATTCACAGTCAGAATGATATTTGTACAACTAGGTTTTGTCTATGGATTTGAGACTGTATCAAAACCTTTCCGACATATAGTGGCTTTATTCGTCTTTGGTTTGTCTCAACTGTAGACTAGTGTCCAACCTTACTGTATTTGCACATTAAAAATGCTAAGAAACTACGCCCCAAAGTAACAAAGTTCAACATGTTTTCATTTAGATTTTATTTTCTCTCTATTTTCTAACCAATATTTCTTTGGTCAATAATCAGATAAATTTACTGCTTTTAATAGATCCCTAGTCCCTATTCACATGGGCTTTGTCTGGGAAATTTAAAACCAAAAAATTATGGAAATAAATTTTCAGCTTCACTAGAGCTATATAAAGTCTCCTAACCATCTAAGGCACATGGGCACAGACTGTCGGAAAAATCCTGTTTAATATTACTGGTAACACAATTTCAGTGAAATATTCATATCAAACGATCTCTATCAAAAGAAGGGATTAACAAAGTCAGAATAAAGCCACCATGCCCCCCAAACCAACAAATGCATCAACATATCAAGTAACAATAAAAGAAAACTTAAAAACTCAAACTAATGACTAAAGACATTGTGATCCACACCTCGTGAATATCAACTGTATCCCATGTTCGCACCTATTGGAGAACCAAACACAGCTAACTTCCTGTTTTGGACTGCTTTTGAGCTATGCTGCAGCCTTGTACAATTGAACACTCAAGGTTTCTGGTAGTGGCACAGTTAACAAATATATATTGTCACTCATTTCTACAGGACTAGACACTTACTTAGCGTCAAGTCCTGAAGCAATGAGTGGTCATTTATTTCCAAGTCTAACAGTCTTTGGCAGTATCATTTTGGTTTCTACAATTTGGCTCAAACATGATCACACAGCCATTCACTTAGAGTGCATCTATTTTGTGTAAGTTTGGTTGCAGAATGGCACAATCAAATGCAAATAAATTTATGATACAACCAGTGTAATATATATATGGGTCTCAATGCGAGAAAACCAGATTTTGTTTCATGGGAACTACAAAGGGGCAGACCAGCCTGCCAATTCATGACAAGTCAGTGCTTTTGTAATTCACTCTCAAGAAATTACTATACTTAAACTTGCTCCAGACAAAATTCAATATCCTAGCTCTTCTCTGTAGCAAAAACAGTCTGATTTGAGCCTTACAAAGTTGAAACTTTCTAGCGAAGAGACCCATATGACATAGAAGAGATATTAAACATGGTTCTTTTTCTGGTTTATAAAGATGGCATACAACACAGGAAAACATACAACCACATATTGGCAAGTTCCATTGAATATCTAGAAACTTTTTTGTTGCTCTTGCTCATATACATTCTCATTTTTTTGTAAAAGTTTTACACCAGAATAAATGAAATTGAAGAATGTTTTTACAGAAAAACGTCTAAAGTCTATTGCTAGTTTTTACATAACCCTTATGCCCTCAGGTGAGTTTTGACCCTTTTCGGTGCAATCAGGTAAGTCCGGACTAAACAAACTGGTTTTTACTGCTCTTAATCAAGTTCATAAAAATCTCTGTATCGTTAAACTGATTTTATTTTTTTTAATACAAAAAATTCAATAATCAGGATTTAATCCAGGTGTTTTCCCCTTTTGTGTCATAGCACACTTTATTTTCAATTAGCACTGTTTTATATGGATAATTAAGTCAATAAAATGATAATGGCCATAAGGAATGCTTACAAAACAAATTAGTTCACATTAAGTTTTTCAAAGTATTGGTGACTATAAGTCTTGAAAAAAAATGTGACATGGAAATTAAACAAACATAATGAAAACATGTATAATATATGATTAAAACACATATATACTACTTCTCATGAATGCAGATAAGGGACAATTCTAAAGATTAAATTTTACTCATTTTGCTCCTAAACACAAACCTGGTCTCCTCCTTGGCTGCCCGAGGTATGTTTTGATGCAATAACAAGAAATTTATCTAATTATCACCATAATCACCACCTTATCTGTTCCTCAGTAATAATAATAATTGTACAACAATTAAAATTCAGGGCTCTAGATAAATGAAGTATTTAAAAGAAGTGTTTATCATAAAAGTCACCACAAATCAAGTTGAAGCAGCCAGTCTACGTTTAACAATATACCAATTACAAATTATAGCAGCCAGTCAAGCATGAGAAATCCCGCCTACTAGTCTATAAATAGTGATACTATTTATAGATTGGAAGACAGCATAATATTAAACCTGGACTAATTATTTTAAATTAGTCAGCTTGCACTTTGGTCATTATGATACTTCCTTAAATCATTTAACTGTTATTAAGCAGAAAACTGCAAGCTCCTGAAAATCTACTGTCAATTAAAAAGTCTATGAGACCCCTACTTATTTTTTTACAACTGTTTTTCAAATATTTTTTTCATAGTAACGAGCAAAACACCTTGTAATTGGAGGAAATTTTCGTCCCTGGCTTTAGGTACAATTAAGAAATTCCTGAAAACCAACATCTTTCTAAACTCCCCCAATCCAGAGCCCTGAATGTAAAATACAATAATCCTTAAAAGGTGTTTTCCATCTCAGACAAATTTGTTTCCGAGTAGGAAAATATGGCACATCAGTTAAGACAATCTAAAACAAAATGGCGTTCATACGAGAAGTGCACCTTTAAAAAAATTGCACCATTCAATATAAAATAGTATTGAAATGCTTCAATATCAGATTTACAATACAAAAACAATGAGGACTTCATCAGAAGCATTTGGTGTGACCTCTAGAAAATGTGTCTCAAATACTCCAAAATCGTAATTGACCCACCACATGGCAATACTAACAAATGGCATGTGTTCCCAGTGAAGACTCCGATCAGGCTAGGCAAATGCTCAGCCTGATCTAGGCATTCACTGTCTGCCTGAAGAAACCAGGAGACTTTTCCTACTCATATAGTGGAAAATAAAGCTCTGAAAATTTTCAGAGCTTTTTTTAAGAGCTTTTTGGGGGGCTTTTTTCCAGAACAAACAGTAAAACTAGTAAGGTAAACCAACAGTCTGTATCAAATCTTTAAATATTTCATCATTTTCCTAAAAATCAGGATAGGACAATTAGTTTTAACAGTGTCACTCTCAAAAATACACAGTCAGAGCCTCAATTATTTTTTTCAACGAAACAAACACTATTTAGAGTCGGCGGATAACATAAAAAAATAATCATAGAATTTTTGTTTTCTACTTTCCGTAAAATTACAGTATGAGGGTTTGTAAATCAAATAATAAAAAATTCTGGCCTAATGTGTAAACTTAATTCCTGACTTTACAATAGGCATATATGCCACTATATCGGTTTTGTCATGAAGCAGTTCAATTTATGATGCAGGCAATTCTAATGAGTACCTACAATATCAAAGACAATTATCTGTTCACCAAATGCTTCTTCTAGCTAGTCCTTAGAAACAAATTAGGCATGTGAAATTTGTTCAGCTTATCACAAATAAGGCATGCATCAATCAAAGACACTAGTCAAGTACATGCTAAGAATTGTCCCAGTTAATGGTATTTTAGAACCAAAACACGCTCCTCACAGAAGCTCCTTCAAGTACCACTAAAATATCATTATATCTGGAAAGTTTGTTCATGTCTGCATTGATTTGTATACATTTGGCCTAGGCCTAAAAAGGAACAAATTACACACGCCAAAACAAAGATGGCTGACCATTGTTTGGTATGCCTCACCTGTGTCACTGATCAACCAATAATAAAATTTCAAAATTGGCATTTTTTTCTCACTCAAAATAAGACTTGGCACTTCAAAATATCTGAGATCATTCCAATGAAATGACAAGATATATTTTCAGAGAAAAAATATTCTACTCAGTACTGATGGGTAACACAGTGATGAGTTATCTACCTTTATAAAAAACAATGCACAGCCATCATCGGTTTAATATATCTTTAGCGAGCAATATGTTGAAGTACTGTTTCCGTTATCGTAACATGGCATTAGTGTTTTAAACACAGCCATAGAGTGTTAGGTTACTTTACAATGTATTATAAAGCCAAAACGTGTGTATTTCTGAATATAGTTAAATCACACGTCAAGACGAAATTGTAAAGCAATCTAACAAATGAGCTGTTTGCGCGAGATACTGATCTTGAAAGTCTGTCTCCAGAATTGCTTGCTGGTGGCAAGACAAAGTGACAATAATTTAACTTCAAAGTGTGAATTTTTTTTTTATTAGTTTTCGGGGTTAATCCATTCCTGACTGGAAAACCACAAACAGACACCTGGACAAATAATGCACCAAACTTTAATTGGTTGATACTAATATACCACACTTTAATTGCTTGATATTAATACATCAAACTTGAACTGGTTGATAATTATATGCCACACTTTAACTGGTTGATAGTAGTTTGTCATACTTTAACTGGTTGATAGTAATATGCCACACTTTAACTGGTTGATATATATTAAGGATTTACAAGTCAGTACTTCAACTGATTAGTAAGCCTGTACTTCATCTGGTTAAAGAAGCTAATGATGCCAGCAATTAACCCTGCTGCACCCAGACTGGCCAAAGGTCTACTGAACTTTGGCCTGTCTGGATGCAACTGAGTTAATTAACCAGTGCCAGCATTTTAGATTATAAGCTACCATGGCCATATACAACTGGTTTTCATGAAGTTAGTAAGCTGGTACTTCATGAAGTCAATAAGCTGGTACTTCATGAAGTCAAGAAGCATCCTAGCTTAGCCAGCAATTTCACCATTGAATAACTAATGCTTTGCCAAATCCTGGTAAAAGATCATGATACTAGTTAATAAAGCATTACATCAACCAGTTAAAAGCAAATTCTTCAAGCAAAGTTTGAACCTGTTAATAGGCTAGTACTTCAACTGGACACAAGGCAGTAGATTAGTTAACCTTAAGCAAGTAATTTAAGTAGTTACAAGCAAGTTCTTACATTATTAAACGCTCCTTGACCAAGTAAAAAAAGCAAAACCTCAACCACTTTTTAAGCAAGTTCTTTTAACTGGTTAGTCGGCCAGTTCGTTTCTTTTTGGTTAATAAAAAGCTTAAAAAGTGCATGGCACATGTACAAAGCAGTTCTTTCTGAACTTGCAAGAAAATATGGCAGGAAGAAAATATTTCCCTGAAGTTTCAATATTATTCAAATGAGATCTTCTAGAATGAAAAAAGTTTTTACAAAACCCTATACCTAGGATAACTCACATAGGGTGACTGCAGAAAAAAGTTGTGGAAAACATCTTTATAATTATAATATCAGCCGCGGCATGAGATTTCTTTGACAAATGTAAACTCAGACGAGCCTATGCAGCCCCTTTTAAGCTTAGAAACATCAAATGATGTGCAGTCAGTAGCTTAATAGTCATAGAATATTCAAGCCACTAGCTAAGGCTCTGATCAGACTGCATGTATGCGCAGGCTGGCCTGAGCCTTTGCTGGTCCTACCTACCACATTGTTGGAAATATCATGCCGCGGCTCAATTATAGGAATATAGTTAGTTCTTATATGGCACTCACATTTGAGCAAGATCGTGAGAAAACCTGTCTTCTGGATTTATAAGCAGTGCAGGCTCAAGCTCGAACCAGCCCGCCAAGCTATAGAACTAGCAGAGTCCTGAAAATTTGGATGTAGCCACTAAAGGCAGTACACTATCTAGTTAAAGAATAGCACTGGTGCTGAATAGGCTGTGTAGTAAACAGGCCCCTAAATGAAAATAAGTTTTCTTATTTCTCGACAAAAACATATGTTGTGGGTACTCAAAAGAATCTTCTCATTGAGACAGCTCTTTTGAGCACCCAAAACAAATGTTAAAACTGATGGATAAGAAAATATTTACAAATTTACGCTAAGCATGTTTTGTCTTATCTGCACCTTTTATTGATAGCACTCAACAAAAAACAGATTTTCTCACGATGTGACCCTTTTGATACTGAGCAGGGCCATAAGAAAGGATGCATAATATTGGGGAACACTGAAGACCTAGAATATAGAGAATACTAGGAAAGAGTCTTTTGATATCAAGTTTACCAGGCAAAGCTTCGAGAAAGCTTGTTGACATCACGAGGCTTGCCGAGCCATTCAACATGCATTCTCAATGCTGAACCTGGTATTCCATTTATCAGATTACCCATTGTTTCACTCTTCAAACTAGCGATTATGACGTAATTTTCGATATTTGTGTTGATTCAGCGTCATTAGCAGCATCATTCAAAAAGTGCAACATCATCATGACCTGATAAAGGTACACGTCGTGAGATAGACAATGTTTATCAGGCAATGTGCAACAATGCAGTTAACATGTGAGGTGACTGATAAAGCCCAATTCTATGAGAATATGACAGTGGTCTTTGGTTTAAACTGCAGATAAGTACAGATCATTCTGCAACTTGGCTTTTTTCATTCAGCCCTCTTGATAAGAGGGAGTCATTTTTTTATCATTAAACCAAAATATATCTTGCAGTTACTTAAAATACGTCTCAATGACATCTGACTCATCAACGCTCGTCTCCAAATAGCTGTCCTTTCTACATGGCCCAACTCATTTGATGGCAACATAATTCTGTCATGTAAAAATTTGAACATAAGAAGTTCCCAAATTGTAAAAACGTGTCTAGTTTTGAACATTTAGCTTGCATCACACAAAAAGGGCATTAAGTGCTGAACTTGTTCGTGTACCCCTTACCAAGTGCTTATGCTTGTATAAGAATTGATTTAGATCTTCAAAATACTGTATTTGCCCTGATAAGTGCACCATACACATCACTTTTTCAAAATGTTATACTTTTTTTTGAAAGCAGTTTTTTTTTTGTTTGATTTGATTCTTTAATCCAGTCAACAATCTTTCAGTTATGTCCTGATGGGTCTTCCTGGGTTGAACCAGTACTAAGCAAGGATTAATGCGTCTTGCTCAAAGACACAATGCAGTGACGCTTTTCGAAAGCAGTGTAAATCCAGATCATCTGGCTTCTGATGAAGCCAGATGATCAGGATACGCACTGTTTTCCATCCACTTGATGAATTTGACTGAAAATCAATCCAAAGTACTTGGTGAGAGCTTATAAGTACACTTATTATTCCTAACTCAAATGCACTCAGAACAACCAAGCCTCGGCAGTTTTTAGTGCAATTGGGTTAGGATCTGTACCATTCAGGAAGTAATGACTGTGATATGGACTGTCTCTCATCATTTAGAGCTAGCAATTTCAAGTCAACATCCCAAATACTTTATAAAATTCAAAACCTTGACAAATGATAAAATACCAAAGAATTTCCAAAATTAGAGTTGTTTTCCGCAGAATTAATGCCATTTTTATGCGACACATCCAATTTCGTATTATGGAAGCACTTTTCAGCAGACTATAATTGGTTTTACCAGTTTCATCAATGTCCTTACTGAAATAAATATTGATCTGTGAAAAGTCTGTTGAAGCTTTGAACATGTAAGGTTTTCTTGTCTGGTCCAAATGTCCCTCAAGGTCTTTCACGATGGCAGTTCCTTCTTGTAATCATTTACTCTTTGCATGCTCGGAAATATTTCAAGATGCTTTGGTTGTCAGCTGAATTTTTTCAAAATTAACTTTTTATAAAAATGCTTTCAGGGAATACCATCAGAGTGTCAAACAGCTTGGTTCCAAATCAGGTTTGATGTTTCATCAGGCCTGATATCGATTCAAACTGTTTGCAAAAGTTTTATAACCAGCAGACATCAACAAAGAGTCAACAAGCATCTTTGTGATGTGAATGACAAAAGTCTCTTGGATTGGTTCAAAGATGTACTTGTATTATCCAGCTGAATACCAGATTAAACATAGAACCAGTCTACAGATGACAGCATCTTGATCCTGTAGATACTTGATAATTAAGGCTTCTTCTGTGATGCAGACAAATGACAAGCTTCTGCTGACAACAGATTACTGAATCCTGATCCTGCAGACACTTGATGATTAATCCGTCTCTGTACAATTTACAGATAACAAATAAGCCTCTAGAACTTTGGCATCTTGCTTTTAACTTCATCTTGTTAGAACTCATCGAACTTGAAATGGGTAAATTTGAACAAATATAGAAGGTGCTTTTTTGTGACATTTGGTATTATGAACATTATTCACTTTAACTCTATTTCAACGCCAGGATTCAATGCAGCAGACGGCAAATTATAGATATTGACATAATTCTATCAAGGATGTTAAGATTTTCACAAACTAGAAAACTTTGCATTCTTTAAAAAATCATGAAAATATTTCAAACTGTCGTCTGCTACAAATAACAAGTTAAATTAAATCACCCTTAAATCAGCACCTAATCTCTGCAGCAGACGACTCTTTCAAATTTGCTGCTTCTTTAAGAAACAAAATCAGGTTTGTTATTCCATGTGGATTGTCTGACGATTTACATGGAATGTCAAGCCTTATTTTCCTTGAAAATAGAGAAAAATATCTCAAAATTTGACGTCTGCTGCAGTTATGATTGGCGCTTGGGAACGAGTATGAGACACAAGCCTGGAAGGTCTGGATTTCATCCTTATCACAATGGGTGTGTCTTCTTTGAAGCAATAGTCCAAGAATCCGAGACATTTCTCAGAATTTTATTCTGAAGGTGGAAGAGGTATCGGAATATGGTAATATTTGCAAGTTGGGCGAGTGCATCTTCCGCGAACACCATCTCGGCAAACGGTAACTCGACCATCATGTACTTCAACATAATCTGTAAAACGAAAAGTAGTTGAATGTTAATGAACATGGTGGTCAAAACTAGATAGTCTATCATAGGGATCACATGTTTTTTATAGAGAAGCTTACATGAGTTGTCGTGTATTATTGAATTTATATAACAAGTTGAGGAAATGCAATAAAATGCGAAGCTTTCAAAGAATTTTATTGCTTTTATTCGCAATGAGTCAAATAAATTCATTAAAACATGCACAAGCAGGAATGTTACTTAGATTCTATTTATCACAGGAAACTAAAAATGCTTTAAAATCACATTTTTGGCATGAAAATGCTAAGTGTTTGCCATATATACATGATGTTGTAATGGACTTCATTACATAACATTAAAAATATGTAAACCATTAGGTGGTGAAAATTTATAGACTTTAAAAATGCCAAAACATTATGAAGAAACTTTCCCTATCTAGTCCACAACTAGTATAATCAGGATCAATGGTTTTTGCCCAACATTTTAGATGAGGAGTGTGATGGCTCAGTAGTAGAGGGCAACATTGGGGATCAAAGGGTTGCAGGTTGGAGCCTCAATGGAGGCACTGTATTGTGTCCTTGAGCAAGACACTTTATCCCATAAACCCAGGAAGACCTGTCCCGACATGGCTGAAACATTGTTGACTGGGACATAAAGAATCAAATCAATCTAATATTTTATACACAAGGAAAGGCTTTATGTGTAAACATTGCTTGCTTTTTTGCTTTGAACTCTCTTAACCCCAAATTTTTCCTAAAGATTCCCTTCTCTGATTATGCAGGCTTCCTAAATTTTTTAACTGGTAGAGCCCACTTAACCCTTTGTATTCTGATGGATATTCCCATACATATAAATACAATATGGATGGGATTGTCTATTATATATTTTAAAGGGTCACAGGTAGACATTATCAAATAATTATGCATTTCATTCCCTGAAGATTGTATTTATCTTAACAATTAACAGTGCAGGCCCTGATGAAATGCAGCATTTTGCAGCATTTCATCTGGGTCTTCTTTGTTTGCTAAAGTACCCCTTAAGGGGTTTCCAGTATACAGAGGGTTAAGAAAATTAAGGATGAATAGTACAAAATAACATTGGTTGGCACCATGTATTCCTCAATGTGGAATGGAGTACTTATTATGTGGAGTCAAGATTTGCCAATAGTCCATTCTAGCACTCTTGTCAACAGAATACACAATGCCAATCTAGATGACATTGGTTGGCACCATGTATTCCACAATAGGGAGCTGGAGCAGAGCATTGGAGTAGAGTACTCAGAGTGGAGTCAAGATTTGTCAACAGTCCATTCTAGCACTCTTGTCAACAGAATACACAGTGCCATTCTACATCTTTATTGGGTAAGGTCAGGTAACTTCGGACATCAGGTAAATTCGGACATACATTTGCAAACAGTGGAAATCCAGATGAGACGGCTCCTTATGAGCCGTCTCATCAGGATTTTCACTGTTTGCTTAGTTAATTAATTTTTTTAATTCAATCATTAAAATGTGAAACAAACAATGTCGCTGTCCGAATTTACCTGTTGTCCAAAGTTACCAGACTTCACCCTATACTTACCCTCAATTAAATGTATATACTTGCACTGGGGCCTCTGGCACAGCCCCAACTTAAAATCTCGGCACACTGGGAGGGTGTCCAGCAACTGAAATGTAGCCATGGAAACCATCAAATAACTTGCATGTCAATTAAGGTCATAAACATACAAAGACACATGAAACACAACACTGAAACACAACAACAATACACTTAACGACATCAATACATGAATACAACAAATGAATGACAACATATATCAAATTAATGTACATCTTGGTATGTGTAAAGGTCATTTGTCATGGCCCATCTTAATTCCTAAATAGATAAGCAGAATTTCTACTGGATCTTCACAGTCTAGCATAATGTGTAAAGGGGGTAACATTAGCAGAAAGGGATGCATATCACTCATGAACAGGGCAAGGAATTTATTTTAGTTCTTTTTTGGCTTTTTTTTTTTGTTTCAAGTGCAGCAAACGGCATGCTTCTATAAGAATGTAGGTGGCTACCAGAATTAGCAGGCAACTAGCTGTCACGGCTAAATAAAGAGGGTGTTGCTGTTTCTTGCAAGGTATGAGGCTCAAGTGATCTTTCTACTGGAGTATAGTAATAACATGCAAAGACAGACACTTCACAAACACAACATTTACACAAAATATCTTCTTTTTTTCAAAATATGGAATTTACTTCTTGATATGGAAGGTGGAAAAAGCCAAATTTTGGCTGCAATATTGTATGCCAATGCTTTGATATTGCAAAGAGAACAGGCCCAGAGATTATAACATTTTTTGCCAGCCCAACTTACATGAGCATGTAAATTGTATTTTCCTTTATTATTGGAAGACAAACAAATTGGGCTATTTTCTTGCTCAGAGCAGCAGATAGTGCCATTTGTTCTTGTTATAAATTTTAAAATGCCAACAATTGTTGGCTTTCTAAAATTTATGAACAGGACAAATTTCATGCTCATATGAGTTGAGCCTGAAAAAAGTTTTATAACCTAGGGGCCAGATCATCAGTTAATTACTTCAGAGTTTGGGTCTTTGAGAAGCTGTGTGTCAAAAGCCATCTCTTTTTCATATAACGATGATGAGTCAGTCATGTTTATTCTAAACCCTGGCCAAATGTAGGATTTTTTGTCCATGGCCATGTAATTTTTAAATTGCAAATCAACAGGTAAATTCCATGTGCAGTTACAAATTTGAGACCCAGATTTTAAAAATGTACCTTATTATAATAAAAAGCTCAGAGAGCCCGTCTTCAAAGTTTGCAACAAGTAAACTTTCGAATCAGCCTGCTCAGCTACATTAGGGACTTGCTAGAATATTGAAAGTTCGCATGCCGTATGTTCAGCTATTATACTTACAGGAGGGTGAATAACAAAGACACTGCTCAGACTGCTCAGATGTACAGGCTGGTCTGCACCTATGTTATTTGTATGCAACAAAATCACATTTCGACATGGCCCTTCATGTGAATCTTTTTTTCATGCTTTATTTTGGATAATTTTAGAAAAGAAACACTCCCTTCATACAGACAAACAAAAGGCAATAAGGTACATTTTTCTTGCATTTTTAGTTCTTTAAAATTCAGTTTAAATGCATCAATAGTATTAGTATTGCTGCTACATAGGTATTAGTAATGTACTTGGTTAGTCTGTTAATTAGCACAGCGATTTAAGTTAGAAATGCCTGCATGGTATGAAAGCTTCTAGCTTCTTTGTGCAATTGTGTCCCCTCCCGCAACAACAAAAATCGTCCCTACCCAACAAAATAAAAACAATAATGGGAAATAAAACAATAAAACCATTATTAACCCATTTATGCTGAATAGAAGCTTCCATCTGTTGGGTGAAAATCATGTTGGAATGACCCTTATAACAGGGACTGTTGGTCAAAATATCATATACTGACTGGCTGTAAAAACACTACACTAACATCCTGCTATATCTTACAAAAGACAGTTGAATGTAAATTTTCTTTGCTTGGATGATGTTATCATGAAGTGGCTTCTTCAGTCAACACTGAAGTTTTAATTGTACAACTAAACTGGACAGCGTTATTGCTTAGTGATGTTTTCCTCACTGAAACATTTCTTAAGTAGCAGAGCTTTTATGTCCTCCAGTAAACGGGTACACACAGATTAATGTCAAAAAAGCAGAACTGTTGTATCACAGACCTGCCACATTCCTCAATGCCATACAAAGTTCATTACACACATTTGATGCTTCTGGTGTATCTTGATTTAAAGAAATAGGGGATCTTTCACTGATAAAATTTTGTCAAATAAAAAAGTAGTATTGACCCCTATCTCAAAAAAAAAATAAAAAAAATAATGTTTTTAATTAATTTTAAAGCGGATAAATTTTTCATGTGCTACTCATAAATGCACACTCTTTAATATACAATCAAATTGATTGCTTTGCATTCTTTTTTTGAGACATAAATCAAAGCTGCTATCGTAGTGTAGCATTTTAAAGCCCGTCAGTATATATTGCTTTTGATAGCAAATAGTGCAGGTACTGATTAGATGCCCATTTATGCAGCATCTTATCTGGGCCTGCATTGTTTGCTTTTTAAGGACATATGGGCATGAACCTATATGGGTTAATTAAGCTTTATCTTTTATGACAGGAAATCAGCAGCCAACAAAATTGAGATATTTTTTTCTTAAATTGACAGAGCTTCAATTTTCACATTATTCAATGACAAAAAAAAATTCTTCATCTTCTCAGATGATATCAATTAGAAAAATATTTTTAAGGTCATTTTTTTTAAAATGTGTTTGCTTCACGTGTTCCAGTTTATGCTTTATGTCCCAGTCAAATATTTTCAGTCATGTTATGGTGTTTCCTGGGTTGAACCCCTTTTAATATCAAGATTCCTCTGCTTAGCACTCATTGATTGGACAGAAACCTAGATAAAGAGAATAAATTATATCCCTAACTGTTAACCCATTCAGAGTCATTTTGTTCCTCTCTTAAGACTGAGTATCATCTGAACCATTTGGATGAGACACTATTGATCCGTGCACCATCTGAGCCATTTGGGGTGAGACACTATTGATTAATTATCATCTGAACTATTTCGATGAGGTACTATTGATTATTCACCATCTGAACCATTTGGGTGAGAGACACTATTGACTAATTATCACCTGGACCATTTGGATGAGACACTATTGGTTGTGCATCATCTGAAACATTTGGGTGAGACACTATTGATTGTGCATCATCTGAATCATTTTGGTGAGGCACTATTGACTAATTGTCATCTGAAACATTTGGATGAGACACTATTATTTGTGCATCATCTGAAACATTTGGGTGAGACACTATTGATTGTGCATCATCTGTATCATTTTGGTGAGGCACTATTGACTAATTACCATCTGAACCATTTGGATGAGACACTATTTGGTTGTGCCCCATCTGAACCATTTGGGTGAGAGACTAATGACTAATTATCATCTGAACCATTTGGATGAGACACTATTTGGTTGTGCACCATCTGAACCATTTGATGAGACACTATTGACTAATACTTATCATCTGAACAATTTGGATGAGACACTATTGCTTGTGCACCATCTGAACCATTTGGGTGAGACACTATTGATTTGAACAATTTGAGTGAGGCACTATTGATTGTGCACAGTCTGAACCATTTGGGTGAGACACTATTGACTAATTATCATCTGAACATATTGGATGAGACACTATTTGGTTGTGCACCATCTGAACCATTTGATGAGACACTATTGACTAATACTTATCATCTGAACAATTTGGATGAGACACTATTTGGTTGTGCACCATCTGAACCATTTGATGAGACACTATTGACTAATTATCATCTGAACAATTTGGATGAGACACTATTTGGTTGTGCACCATCTGAACCATTTGATGAGACACTATTGACTAATACTTATCATCTGAACAATTTGGATGAGACACTATTTGGTTGTGCACCATCTGAACCATTTGATGAGACACTATTGACTAATACTTATCATCTGAACAATTTGGATGAGACACTATTGCTTGTGCACCATCTGAACCATTTGGGTGAGACACTATTGATTTGAACAATTTGAGGGAGGCACTATTGATTGTACCAGTCTGAACCATTTGGGTGAGACACTATTGACTAATTATCATCTGAACAATTTGGATGAGACACTATTTGGTTGTGCACCATCTGAACCATTTGATGAGACACTATTGACTAATTATCATCTGAACAATTTGGATGAGACACTATTTGGTTGTGCACCATCTGAACCATTTGATGAGACACTATTGACTAATACTTATCATCTGAACAATTTGGATGAGACACTATTGCTTGTGCACCATCTGAACCATTTGGGTGAGACACTATTGATTTGAACAATTTGAGTGAGGCACTATTGATTGTGCACGGTCTGAACCATTCGGGTGAGACACTATTGACTAATTATCATCTGAACATATTGGATGAGACACTATTTGGTTGTGCACCATCTGAACCATTTGATGAGACACTATTGACTTATACTTATCATCTGAACAATTTGGATGAGACACTATTGCTTGTGCACCATCTGAACCATTTGGGTGAGACACTATTGATTTGAACAATTTGAGTGAGGCACTATTGATTGTGCACGGTCTGAACCATTTGGGTGAGACACTTTTGACTAATTAGCATCTGAACCTTTAGGATGAGACATGATTGGTTGTGCACCATCTGAACCATTTAGGTGAGACACTTTTGACATATTATCATTTGAACCATTTGGGTGAGGCACCACTGATTGTGCACCATCTGAACCATTTTGGTGATACACTAAGGACTTGGTATCATCTGAATCATTTGGGTGAGACACTATTTACTAATTATCATTTGAACCATTTGGAAGAGGCACTATGGACTGTGTAACATCTGAAGTATATGGGTGAGACACTATTGTCTGAGTATCATCTGAATCATTTGGGCAAGACACTTAGTACATGGTATCATTGAACCATTTGGATGAATCACTATTGATTATCATCTGAATCATTTGGGTGAGATATTTTGACTAATTTGATTTGAACTATTTGGGTGAAGCACTATGAACTGTGTATCATCTGAATCATTTGGGTGAGACACTTTTGACTAATTATAATTTGAACCATTTCGGAGAGACACTATGGACTGTGTATCATCTGAACTATCTGGGTGAGACACTATTATCTGAGTATCAACTGAACCATTTGAGTGAGACACTAAGGACTGGGTATCATCTGAGCCCAGTGCAGTAGTTTTTACTGAGTATCATCTGAACCATTTGGGCCAGACACTTTTGACTTTGTAATATATGAACCCACGCGAGACACTTAAGTCTGAGTATCATCTGAACTATATAGGCAAATCAACAAGGGCTGGGTATCATCTGAATAATTGATTGAGATACTTTTGACTGAACCATATGGGCAAGACAATAAAGACTGGGTATCATCTGAACCATTTGAATGAAATAATTTTGACTGAACCATATGGGTGAGACAATAAGGACTGGGTATCATCTGAACCATTTGATTGAAATAATTTTGACTGAACCATATGGGTGAGACAATAAAGACTGGGTATCATCTGAACCATTTGATTGAAATAATTTTGACTGAACCATATGGGAGAGACAATAAGGACTGGGTATCATCTGAACCATTTGAATGAGATCATTTTGACTGAATCATATGGGTGAGTCAATAAGGACTGGGTATCGTCTGAACCATTTGAATGAGATAATTTTGACTGAACCATATGGGTGAGACAATAAGGACTGGGTATCGTCTGAACCATTCGAATGAGATCATTTTGACTGAACCATATGGGTGAGACAATAAGGACTGGGTATCATCTGAACCATTTGAATGAGATCATTTTGACTGAATCATATGGGTGAGACAATAAGGACTGGGTATCATCTGAACCATTTGAATGAGATAATTTTGACTGAACCATATGGGTGAGACAATAAGGACTGGGTATCATCTGAACCATTTGAATGAGATCATTTTGACTGAATTATATGGATGAGACAATAAAGACTGGGTATCATCTGAACCATTTGATTGAAATAATTTTGACTGAACCATATGGGTGAGACAATAAGGACTGGGTATCATCTGAACCATTTGATTGAAATAATTTTGACTGAACCATATGGGTGAGACAATAAGGACTGGGTATCATCTGAACCATTTGTTTGAAATAATTTTGACTGAACCATATGGGTGAGACAATAAGGACTGGGTATCATCTGAACCATTTGAATGAGATCATTTTGACTGAACCATATGGGTGAGACAATAAGGACTGGGTATCATCTGAACCATTTGAATGAGATCATTTTGACTGAATCATATGGGTGAGACAATAAGGACTGGGTATCATCTGAACCATTTGAATGAGATCATTTTGACTGAATCATATGGGTGAGACAATAAGGACTGGGTATCGTCTGAACCATTTGAATGAGATAATTTTGACTGAACCATATGGGTGAGACAATAAGGACTGGGTATCATCTGAACCATTTGATTGAAATAATTTTGACTGAACCATATGGGTGAGACAATAAGGACTGGGTATCATCTGAACCATTTGAATGAGATCATTTTGACTGAATCATATGGGTGAGACAATAAGGACTGGGTATCGTCTGAACCATTTGAATGAGATAATTTTGACTGAATCATATGGGTGAGACAATAAGGACTGGGTATTGTCTGAACCATTTGAATGAGATAATTTTGACTGAACCATATGGGTGAGACAATAAGGACTGGGTATCATCTGAACCATTTGAATGAGATCTTTTTGACAGAATCATATGGGTGAGACAATAAGGACTGGGTATCGTCTGAACCATTTGAATGAGATAATTTTGACTGAATCATATGGGTGAGACAATAAGGACTGGGTATCATCTGAACCATTTGAATGTAATAATTTTGACTGAATCATATGGGTGAGACAATAAGGACTGGGTATCGTCTGAACCATTTGAATGAGATAATTTTGACTGAACCATATGGGTGAGACAATAAGGACTGGGTATCGTCTGAACCATTTGAATGAGATCATTTTGACTGAATCATATGGGTGAGACAATAAGGACTGGGTATCATCTGAACCATTTGAATGAGATCATTTTGACTGAACCATATGGGTGAGACAATAAGGACTGGGTATCATCTGAACCATTTGTTTGAAATAATTTTGACTGAACCATATGGGTGAGACAATAAGGACTGGGTATCATCTGAACCATTTGAATGAGATCATTTTGACTGAACCATATGGGTGAGACAATAAGGACTGGGTATCATCTGAACCATTCGAATGAGATAATTTTGACTGAATCATATGGGTGAGACAATAAGGACTGGGTATCATCTGAACCATTTGAATGAGATCATTTTGACTGAATCATATGGGTGAGACAATAAGGACTGGGTATCGTCTGAACCATTTGAATGAGATCATTTTGACTGAATCATATGGGTGAGACAATAAGGACTGGGTATCGTCTGAGTTATTTGATTGAGATAATTTTGACTGATTGGGTGGGACACTCAGGACTGAGTAAAATCTGAACCATATGGGTGAGACAATAAAGACTGAAAATCATCTGAACCATTTGATAGAGACACTTTTGACTGAGTATCATCTTAACCATTTGGGCAAGACACTATTGACTAATTACCATTTGAACCATTTGGGTGAGGTACTATTGACTATTATCTGCATTATTTGGGTGCAATGCTTAGGACTGCATATAATCTGAACCATTTGGGTGAGATACAAAGGACTGAGTATCATCTGAACAATTTGGGTGAGAAACTTTTGACTGATAATCACCTAAACCATTTAGGTAGGACACTATTGACTATTATCTGAATCATTTGGTTGACACACTTAGGACCTAGTATCATCTGAATCATTTGGGTGAGACACTTAGGACAGGGTATCATCTAAACAATTTGGGTGAGACAACTATTGACTGAGTATTTATAATTTATCTAAACCATTTAGATGAGACACTAAGAACTGAGTTATGAGTATCATCTGAGCCTTTTGGGTGCGACACTAAGGACTGAGTATCATCTGAACCATTTGGCTGAGAAACTAAGAACTGAGTATCATCTGAATCATTTGGTTGAGACACTACTGATTGAGTATCATCTCAACCATTTGGATAAGACCTTATTGTTTGAATTAGCAACTGAACCATTTGTGTGAGACACTTCAGACTGAGTATCATCTGAATCATTTGGGCTAGATGTAAACTCTATGGGTGAGACACTATTTTCTCTTGAGTATCATCTGAATCATTTGGATGAGACACTATTTGAGTATTATCTGAGCAATTTGGGATATACACTAAGGACTGAGTAACATCTGAACCATTTCTGTGATACACTTTAGACTGTTGATCTTCTGAACCATGTAGGTGAGCCACTATTGACAGAGTATCATCTGAACTATTTGGGTGAGACACTTCAGACTGAGTATTATCTGAATCATTTGGGCTAGATCGGTGAGACACTATTGTCTCTTGAGTATCAACCGAACCATTTGGTTGAGACACTTCTGATTAAGTATCATCTGAACCATTTGGGTAAGACCTTATTGTTTGAGTTATCATAAGAACCATTCGGGTGAGACACTTAGGACTGAGTATCATCTGACATTTTGATGAAATACTATTGACTGAGTATCATCTGAATTTGGTTAGATACTAAGGACTGAATATCATCTGAACCATTTGGGCAAGACACTATTGGGTTACTTATTTCTGAACTATTTGGAGACACTTAAGACTGAGTATCATCTGAACCATTTGGGTGAGATACTTTTGTTTGGATCAGATACTTTTGACTGAGTATCATTTGAACTATTTGAATGGGACACTATTGACTGCTTATCATCTGAACCATTTGGGTGAGGCACTACTGGCTTCAAATTATCTGCACCATTTGGGTGAGACACTTAAGACTGTGTATCATCTGAAACATTTGGGTGAGACACTATTGACTGAGTAGCATCTGAAACATTTGGGTGAGACACTATTGACTGTGTATCATCTGAGACATTTGGGTGAGACACTATTGACTGAGTAGCATCTGAAACATTTGGGTGAGACACTATTGACTGAGTAGCATCTGAAACATTTGGGTGAGACACTATCGACTGAGTAGCATCTGCACCATTTGGGTGAGACACTATCAACTGAGTAGCATCTGAAACATTTGGGTGAGACACTATCGACTGAGTAATATCTGCACCATTTGGGTGAGACACTTAAGACTGTGTAGCATCTGAAACATTTGGGTGAGACACTATCAACTGAGTAGCATCTGAAACATTTGGGTGAGACACTATCGACTGAGTATCATCTGAACCATTTGGGTGAGACACTACTGACTGAGTATCATCTGAACCATTTGGGTGAGACACTATCGACTGAGTAGCATCTGCACCATTTGGGTGAGACACTATCAACTGAGTAGCATCTGAAACATTTGGGTGAGACACTATCGACTGAGTAATATCTGCACCATTTGGGTGAGACACTTAAGACTGTGTAGCATCTGAAACATTTGGGTGAGACACTATCAACTGAGTAGCATCTGAAACATTTGGGTGAGACACTATCGACTGAGTATCATCTGAACCATTTGGGTGAGACACTACTGACTGAGTATCATCTGAACCATTTGGGTGAGACACTATTGACTGAGTATCATCTGAACCATTTGGGTGAGAAACTTTGACTTATTATATGAGCCAAATGGTTTGAGTATGATCTCAGCCACATGATGAGACCCTGCGGCCTGAGTATTATCTGAGCCACATGATAAGGCCCTGTGGACTGAGCATTATCTGAGCCACATAAGACCCTGTGGACCGAGTATTATCTGAGCCACATGATAAGGCCCTGTGGACTGAGTAAGATCTGAGCCACATGATAAGGCCCTGTGGACTGAGCATTATCTGAGCCACATAAGACCCCGTGGACTGAGTATTATCTGAGCCACATGATAAGGCCCTGTGGACTGAGTATTATCTGAGCCACATAAGACCCAGTGGACTGAGTATTATCTGAGCCACATGATAAGGCCCTGTGGACTGAGTGTTATCTGAGCCACATGATAAGGCCCTGTGGACTGAGCATTATCTGAGCCACATAAGACCCTGTGGACTGAGTATTATCTGAGCCACATGATAAGGCCCTGTGGACTGAGTATGATCTGAGCCACATAAGACCCAGTGGACTGAGTATGATCTCAGCCACATAAGACCCTGCGGCCTGAGTATGATCTGAGCCATTTGATAAGGCACCTGTTCTAGGTGTACCTGCCCTTTTTATTACATGTGCACTAATCATGACAAATGGTGTAGCTAATGTATTCACTGATGCAAATAGGAGTCTGTTCTTGTGGGTGGATTAATAAGAAAATAATTTGTAATTGAGGGTTAATAATGATGTATAAGGCGGGAAGAAAATTGTTGGTCTGGAAGTTAAAAACTGTGTACCTTACCTAAAAACTTTGACAAATGATCTTGTGGTCTGTATCATGTAAGATGAGAACTTGTAGGAAACACAATGAAGAATGTTTCATTGGCAAAGACTCCATTGTACTTGTATTATGTCTGTGATTGTTCTTGTGTAACTGTATACATGTGACTGGTGACAGTCCTGTGACTGGACTTTATACCAATAAAATTGATTTGATTTTGATTTGATTTGGCAAAGATTCATAACTCTGGCATTCTTAGAATGTTGATTATCTGGCCTTGAATCATCAGAGGTATGTGTAGTTGTTGTTCTGTTGTTCACCACCCAGGGGATTATCCCATAACCGGCAAAAAATACTGCAACAGTTTGGTTTAGGGATATCATGTCATACAGCCTTCATAAAGCTTAGAATTAAAATGGATGGATATTCTAGCCTACATCCTAGAACCAGACCAGGCATGTCACTAAGCTGCTTGGAACCTCAAAACTTGAAGAAGTGAATATGTTGAAAGGTTATTTAAATTGTGTAAAGGCCCTTTGTGTATGACTAGAATTACATAATTATGTGCCATGTCATGTGAAAACCTGCTTATGCCATATGGGAACAACAAATGGGGAGATCAGCATGCAAATATGTGAAGTTATCACTGGACTTGTTGTTTGCTGTCATGAAAATGGCTTTTCTTGTTACATCCATATTTTAAAGAAGAATTTATCTAGTCTCTGTAGCTGGGCAATCTGGTTTTGGGCGCTACTTCATTCCAGACTCTCTAACCCAGCTTTTCCCGTGATATGGCGCATGATATGCAGCTGCCTCCTTCATTCAAAAGCCATAAACTTGATGAAGTTAAGTAAGATTGATAGTGATAATTTAACAAAAAAAAAAAAGATTTGACAGATAGGAGGAGAAATTTTCAGAGCAAGTAAACCTTCAGCTTGCCTGATAGAAATATCAACAGACTACTTGCTATATGTTGCAATGTTACTGTTAATTCAGTTTGGGTTTCAGGCCCCCACCTCTTCACCATCTGTTGCTGCATGGCTTGTCATGCTAGCATTGTTAGCTTTCATTGCAACTCAAACAACAATAAAATATCTCACCAAATGAAACTCATCTCAGGTGCTCTGTGTAAATGTCACTCTTGTGGGTCAAATCTACTCCTTTTTCAATGTATCACCTGTGAGCAGAATCATACTTAGTTTTCAATGTCTCCTTCCATCGAACACAGTTTTTTGTGCCTCTCCTGGGAGTCGAACCAAACTCCTTTTTTCAATGTCTCTTCTGTGAGTCAAATCAAACTCCCTTTTTAACCAATGTATTCGGAAAACCCCTAAACGAGTACTTTTGTGAAGACCCAGATATGAAATGCAGCATAATGCTGTCATCAGGGTCTACACTCTTTCTTAGAGTAAAAAAGATCTTCAGACAAAAAAAAATACAATATTGTTTGAAAAATTATAACATGACACCCCTAGGTATGTACATTAGACTATCCCAAGTATATTGTATCAACCAGAAGGAAGGATCCATTAGTATACAAAGGGCTAATGTCTTACCTCTGTTGGTCAGATCATACTTGGACCACAATGCCTCACCCCTACGTCTACAATACCCAACCATTATAGTTTAGATCAAATAAAGTCCACAAAAGCTTAGCTCTGTGGTGTAGATCATATTCAGTCTCTGGATCATATCCAAACCAGCCCACAATATCTCACCCTATGTGGCAGACACCTTACTTAGGCACCTCAAGTTCAGTCCACATGGGCAAGATCATACTTCATCAATGTCTCACACTATTGGGGACAGATCATAGTCTACTATATGGGCCTCATCGCAAGAAAACATGTCTTCGGGTTTACGACAAAGTGATATTCAAACCAGCCTGCTCAGCTACAGAGACTATCTAGAAAACTGAAATTTTGTTCGTAGCAAGTCTAGATATTATACTTTCCAATAAGCCAATAACAAAGGCGCTGATCAGTCTGTGCTGAAGCGCAGGCTGGTCTGCACCAAATTTTGGGCTTCATGGCAAGAAAAGCAGTCTTAAGGGTCTCCCACCAAGTAAGACTCAAAGCAGTCTGCTCGGCTACCGGTGCACTGACAAGCTAGAATGTTGAAACTCTGCAGGGGGTATCATTACCAACTAAAACTGGGGGGTTCTGAACTCCCTCACATACAAGTATATCCTTAACATTACAAACCCCATTTTTTAATTACACAATATGATGTCACCTGCCATGAAAAAAGACAAAACACTGCATTCTGTTGCTTATTCACTACCTTCTTCACCAGAAACCTTTGACAAAGTATAAAATTAAAATTGATTTTAATGTTAGTGTGACTTAAACCAAATCACCCATATAGTAATGGGCTAGCTAAAAGCAAAAATTAAAAACTATTCTGTAAGTAGCACAAGTGGGAACTACAGGGAAATCTAAAGAGTAATTAGCTTCTTATCAATAAATAAAATATCAACTATGTCTGAGTGCAAGGAATTGCTAAGAAACAATAAATGCATGGGAATTTTGTTTTCTATTATTTATCCCTGTATATGTTCTAAACAAAGGAACATATATCTTATAGAAATGATTACCAAAAATACATCTTTATGCAGTATAGTATTGGCATTATTACTAGCATAATAGGAAATGAAAGGTTTATTTATTATCTAGCTGCATTTCTGCAGGTGTGACAAGCAAGGACTTTTTTCTGGCTTTAGTGCTCTCACTGGATTGATGGTCAGTGCTCTCACTGGATTGATGGTCAGTTAAGTCCCCTACCCTAAAATGGGATCATCAAAATATTTTATGAGCTCCTTACTTTTCCATTATGAATTCTGTTTCTTAAACTCTTCTTTCTAAAAAGTATCAGTGAAAAAGCGTAAATTTTCGCAAATTTCCCCAGGTAGAGTCTACAAATGGAAGAAGAAATATCAAAACTTGTGGCATGCTGACTTTCCTTTTTTAATTTTCTTGTGTATTACCCAGACCTCCAGATAAGATTGTGTAAAAGAAAATAATTTTTCTTACTTCTCAACCAAAACATATGTTGTGGGTACTCAAAGAACCGTATATTCTTTTGAGCTCACAAAACAGATGATTAAACTAAAGTGTAAGAAAATATTTACAATTTTAAGCCCAAAAAGTTTGCTTATTTGGACCTTTGTTACCCAATAAAGTTCATTAAAAGTTAATATATCAATTTATGATTGAGAAACATCTTGTAAAAAATGACTTTTTAACATAAACAAAAACTTCTCATAAAAAGGTGTTAAGATGTAACGTTGTAGAATTCTTTTAATACCTGTCTATTGTCATCAAAGTAATTTACGCTATATGCATTGTTAGGGACCATGCTGGTTGGAGCCATCACCGTGGCTGTCGCAGCTTCTGTAGGAGGAGCGACAACCATTGGCACTACATCGTTACCATGACGATCAAGTGGGAGGGGCCATTAGTGCGAGTGGATCAAGCAATTAAGTACGATACCACATGCAGGTGAGGTGAAGCAAAGCACATGGACAGTGGAGTAGCATGAAATAAAGATATGAAATAATATGTTAGCTAACAGAAAGCATTTCCACACATTCTTACAGTCCCTTAGGTGAAAGTTCAAAATTTTCAAAATCCCGAACTTTCAAAACTCAGATCTTAAAACTTGCAATATTCACACTGAATACTCACAACTTGAAGCTTAAATGGTCAAATGGCTTAAGAATGACTAAATCTTTAAATATTCTGCTGAATTCAGCATATTGAGGCTGACTTTCTATGGAAAGTCAGCCTCAAAATCCTGAATTTAGGAATTATCCTGAAAACTTTCATGCATGCAGTCCTCAGAGCAAATATGATTTTTGTGCAAAGAATTCCTACCTTTTAATGATTAACCTCATTTTTAGTCAATTTACTCTTAAAGGTAGGAGTTGCCTTCCATATGGGAGAACAAGTTGCTTCCTTTAATAGAAAGTCCAAAGTGAGAAAGTCTCTGGTAGATGAATGCCATTTGCAGATAAAAAAATATACTAATTTTACTGTGTTTCTTGTCTTTTCAATGATACAATTATTAAGGATAACCATTAAAATTGACATGCACAAGGCAACTCTAATGATAGCCAAAACATTAAATTGATCGGGAGGAAAGACAAGAAAGCACACTTTATTATTTCAAAATCCCCAAAATAAATATCTGTGCTCCTGAGGAAATTATGCAAAACTCTTTGATTATGTTTTGATGGCACAAGAAATAGGAAAAAACTTCCAAATTTTCCAACAGCAAATCTGTGGATCTCATTAACAATCTTGCAAAGCAGTTGCACAATTTTCGGTTTCAAAAAACTGCAAGTAATAATGGAAAGTATGCCATCACTTTCCGCTATCTGCACACAGATGCAGTTATTGTGCAGTTGCACCCTTTATAGATACAGCAAGCATGTCACCTGAGACTGGAGAAGTACAAAAACTATTTTCGATAATTTTCATCAAAACATCTTGCTGAATCGTTTCTAACAGGAACACAAGGGAATTGCCTCAATGTGGCAATTCCCTTGTTTTCCAGTTAGAAATGGTTTAAAAACTAACAAAAAAATCTGAAATTATCATACCTAAGTTATTTGTCGATTACTAAGATATGCAGGAATGTTTTTGAATGTGTGGAAATTGATTCTGTCTACAGTTACTGAAGCATAAACACACAATGTTAATTTGCAAATTAAAATTACAGTGAAACAACAGAAAATGTTAATCAACCAAAATATTGTGTAGTACATGTCAAGGCCATAGGAAAGCCTGCTATTATGATCAAAATAAGTTGATTATCAATGAAGCTGTATTGCTTTCCTTTGACCATTAAGAATCATGTTTGCAAAACTTTGTTTCTATTTTATGTGATTAATTTAATTTGGGAGATCAGCATTTTCAGACTTATTCAAAGTCATTTTGTTTTTCTAGATGTTCAACATTATTAAGGGCATGAAACAGAGACTGTATTTGGCTTTTATAGTTTTTAACTGCTAACAGTGCAAGGAAAAGAGTGATGCACTGGTGGCGATAAGATAATAAGCTGTCTTGTAAGCTACAGAGATAAGCTAGGCTCTTGAAATTTTAGATGTTGCTAGTATATCTATGCAGTGAAAAACAATGGTGCTGATCAGACTGTAGATGTGCAGTCTGATCAGCATGTTGATTTTTGAGATACAACCAAATCTGAACTTATAATTCATAAGTAGGCTCAAATACTCCAATTATGCCCTCTGCTAATAAAATCCCCGAGAACCAATAGTCAAACTTTGGTGGATTTTTCCCTCATAATTATTCTCAATCTTCTCCCTGAGATCTCCACTGAAATGTCACATTAGGATAATTCTAGTTTATGCAAACATGATTCTGATGGATATAATATGACACCAATACTACATGTGGGAACTATCAGACAATTATTATCTTTTTTCTACTGCAAGCAGAAAAATAGTCTAATGCATATTGATTTGTGCATTTCTCTTGAGATTTCTCTTTTTATTTTTTATTCCTAACCCCTCTCCACCCCTCAAACAATAAAAAATAAAGCTGTGTTTTCAAGGAAAATCAGATGGCTCTACTAGCATCCAAATCAAGTGAACGAAGTTCTTCCAGCAATTCAGGGTATACTGTGCTCCCAAACAGAGAGGGCTATTTCCATCCCATTTCAAATGTTAAATAAACATTATGTAAGCAAATGTTGAAGACTCTGATCAGGCAATCTGATCTGTGACTGTACTTTCTTCTTATGTCCTATAAGAAGGACATTTTTAGATGAGAGAAATTAATTGTCTAGATAGCTCCCAAAACACAGTAAAATTAAACAAAGCAGCAAATTAGTACAACATGAACCCAATCAAACAGCAGGCATCACCTACAGTTAATGTTCTAAAATTTTGAACCCTTTTCTCTTTCTGTTCCTAAATAAAATGTTAGTTTTCAGAGCTGGAATTCACAAATAAAACTCGTCAGAGTATATAGCAAACTGGGAAGACCCTGATAAGACTGCTTCTTCAGAAGCAGTCTGATCAGGGTCTGCACTGTTTGTATAGGTCTTCCTGAGGGGCACACTGGTGTTTGCAATTTTAACATTTACCATATCTTTTTCCTATTACACAGAAGGAGATTCAATGGAAGAAAATGTAAAGTCACTTCATTTTTTTTGTAAAATGTTGGAAATGTTTTGAAATCCCAGTAGATGATGCTGTTGTCTGGTGTGAAAGCTAAAAAGAAACTCATGAATATTTAGATTAGTTAATAAGCAACTCATGAATATTCAGACCAGTTGAAGAGCAAATCATGAGTATTCAGATAAGTTAATCAGCAAACATAATAACCAATGAAAATGAACCGATTATAAGAATACAAGAAGTGAATTTCATAAAGATAAAATGACCTTGCACTGCATCATGAGAAAAACACGATTTTTTGGTTTGTGATCACATAAGACTAAAACCAGCCTGCTCAGCTACAGAGACTCGTTATTGTCTTGAAAATGTAAACAAGGTTAGAATCACTAGTGTCTTAAACAAAGGTGTTATGAAGGTTTTAAGTGTAAAGTACAGTCCCCTGATAACACACATAGTTATAATACAGGTTTGGAAATATCGCGGTCAGTTTGTGGCCCCAAAAAAATTTTAACAAAGGAAATATAGGAAAACCACCATGAAATGGTTATTTTCCCAAAATTCCTCTGTAAAATCTTCCTTAATGACATGATTTACTTATAACACATAGCGTTACAAAAGGACCACACTGTACTCATCAATACAGTGAAAGGTATATTTTGCCAGTCAAAATTCTATAAATTATATATTTCTGTCACTGAAGGTTGTTTTTATCTAAGCAAACAGTGCCGACCCTGATGAAATACTGCCTTGTGGGACATTTCATCTGGGTCTTCGCTGCTAAAGTACCTGTTTACAGGTATCCAGAATGAAAATGGTTTTAACCTGCCCTTTAATGGTCACTTTTAAGACACTCCTTACAGAAAGGGTTTTTTTTTTCTTCGCAAAGTACAGGATCCCCCAATGGAAAGCACTGAATATGCTAATCTATCACTGTCTGCGGTCACACAATATTTATCATTGTCCTATGTCACAGCTTATCAAGGTTCATTTGTGAGAAAACTCTGCCAAGTTTTTTGTCAGCTCGCCGTCTAGACATCTAAACATCTTACACAATTTCAGTACATTCAAAAAACTGCATAAAATCTGAATAAGCAAAATTAATTTGTTACAGGAGTTAATATGACGGACAGGAAAAGAATATGAGGATGTCTAGTAGGTCGTTTTTTTTCTCCAAGGAAAGGCACGCAAAATGTCTTGTTAACTCATAATTTCAGAATCTTTTTTGACCATTTACTCCATAATAAGATTCCATAAATATTATGAAAAATGCTCCATTTCCCATAATATTTTCAAAAGTATTCAAAACTTTACTAATTTTTTTCTTGATTTTTGTCAACGTTATCTCAAAAATAGAAAGTGATGTCATGATCCAAAAATAGCCTATGGAGTAAAGGGTGAATACTGTCAAAGCAGACCATTAAAGAGCAGGTTTGTGAGTTTGAATACTTTGAAAGACTGGAATAAATGTTAATAGCTACTGAGAAGTCCCTGCAACATGTTAGTTGTTGTAAAGAAAGTAGCACACCAGAAAATAATCCCTTTATACATCCAGGTTAAAAAAGTAGCCTTATAAAGGGATTTCACTACAACTCAAAACTGTTAAAAGATACTGTAGTGTATTGAAAAAGCTAAATATGGTAACCCATTTTATCGAACATACTGTTCAGAGCCTTTTAGCGACCATCGAACAAATTGTATGAATTTATTTAGAGAATCTTTTATCTAACAAAATTTTCTATGGACTCATACCAAAATGTTTGATGCTTTTAAAGAGGATACTATAAACCGAGGTCCAGTTCATATATTCAGAACATAGGAAGTATATACTCTTTAAGAGCATTCCTTTGATTGATGGCTTGATAAGGCCAGAACTTTTTTATTAGTTGATTTACAGGATTTTTATCGGACTTAGGGTCGGGGGGGGGGGGGGGGGACAAAAAAGCTCTGAAAATGACCAGTTGAATTCAGAGCTTTTTTTGTCATTTCAGAGCTTTTTTTTTTTTTTTTTTATATCTCCAGAACAAAAATATTTCATTTCCCTAAAAATCTGGAAATGACAATCACTTTTAACAGTGTCACTCAAAAATACACAGACAGAACCTCAAAAATATTTTTTTTCAACTAAACAAATAATATTTAGAGTCAGTGGATAAAATAAAATAAAAAAATTAGAATTTTTTTTTCTACTTTCCAGAAAATTACTGTAGGAGGGTTTGTAAATAAACTAAAAAATTCTGGCCTGAGAATTAAAGGTTAACAAACCAAGAGTGCTCTGAACAAAATTTTCTGCAGCAAAAACATAGAGGACAACATTTATTTCATAGCCCTAGTAGAGGGGTTCAGATTTTCGAATTCATAGGCCCAGATAAGCAAATTTATAGTGAGCAAAATTGTAATTATTTTCTTATCCACTTGTGTAAATGCTTGGATGCTCAAAAGAAATTCTCGTTGAGGTGGTTCTTTTGAGCACCCACAACATATGGTTTGATTTAGAAATACGAAAAATATATCTTAATTTTGCACACTTATCTGGAGGCCTGTAGACTATTTATTTATCCACAAAAACATATGTTGTGGGTACCAACTGGGAGCATATATCACTGAGACGCTTCCAATGAGCATAACAAAAAATGTTTTTGTGCGTAAATAAGGATAATACAGCTACTTTTGTTTAAAAATATCTTATTAGGGCTATACAATAATTAATATAATACCCAAACAAGCACATGATAAATGATGATGTATTAATCAGACATTGCTCCAGAGAATAAGAATATCTAGACAGATGATTTTGTCTACGTTCTCATAAAAAATTAAGTGATCCATGAAATAAAAGACAATTACTTAAAAGACAAAGTCTAGTACACATACATTAGATCAAAACGTCCCATTAAAATGGTATTGTATTTACAATATTTTGATGTGTGTTTACCATACAGTAAAGTCTGAACTAAAGTTTACACAGAACCATACAGGTAATAAGACAATTTGAAGTCTAATACACATACAAGGTCACAACAACATCACATCAAAATGGATTTGCATTTACAATGTTTTGATGTGTGTTTACCAAAGAAAAATACAGTAAAGTCTGAACTAAAGTTTACCATACAGGAAATAAAAGACAGAAGTTTAGTACACATACAAGGTCACAACAACATCCCATCAAAATGGTATTGCATTTAGAATGGTTTGATGTTTGTTTGTTTGTTTTGATGCTTTACATCCCAAGTCAACAGCTATGGTCATTGCGGGAAGGTCAGTTCACCTAACCACACTTTTTCCTGGGCAAGCTTGAACAAGCAGTTAACCAGTACTTTGTGCACATACTTTTGCTTGTAACTGACAACAACCCTTCTTGAATGATTCAGCGGAAGGGAGGAGAATGACCGTAGCAATTATTTCATGATCTATCTCCACGAAAGTATGGGACCGGGCCGGGATAGAACTCGCGACCCCTGGATCTGCAGTCAGACTCGCATCTGTTGCCAGACACGTTACCGACTGCGCTACGCGGCCCGGTATGGTTTGATGTGTGTTTACCATATATAACACATAAGTGCACCTGCTGAGCACTGGTGGTGCACAACACTGCTATTGAACACAGGCCATTAGCTAAAAGTGTGTTCTTTTAAGCACCCAAAACATTATGTTAAAACTGATGGGTAAGATAATTTTTCCAATTTCACGCTCAAAAATTGTGCTTATTAATAGTAAAATGTGCACCTCTTTAGTTCTGACTCCACTGATTGCATTGATATTATAGGCCTAGAAAACTAAAACCTGGAGGCTGACATTGATGATGATGACTATGTTGATGCAGATGAAAGTAGTGTCATGATGTCATTGAAGTAACTGTTTGTCATTGAAGTCTTAATGTAGTAACTAACCAAAATACAAGTGAATATGACCAGGACATGTACAGATCATATAACATACCATTGGCACCATGCACATCTCCAAAGGTTAAAGTTCAAAATTTCCTTATCCTGAACTTTGAAATTTCAAATCATAAAACTTTCAATTAGCTTACAGAAAATATTAACAATGAAACAGGTCTTTAGATAAACTGAAAATAGATTGGATAATCTATTAGTATCTGCCTAATTCAGTATTTTGAGGCTGACTTTCTATGGAAAGTGCAAGATTTTGATTACCATTATTAGTGAGTATTGCATATGCTTTGATTAGCTGTGCACACCCTCACCAGTATAAAAACTTCTTCCCTGTCAGAAAGTATATATTGGCCAGTGCAGGAGATGTTGGTACCCATCACATCGGCGAGCAGAGACAGTTCGTCAGTCTTCCCTACTCGCATACACGAAGTATGGATGAAGATGAAACAGGCCTTTAGTTAAGAGTGTGTACCAAAAAAAAATATTTTTCTTATTTCTCCATCAAAACATTATGTTGTGGGTACTCAATAGAACTGTCTCAATGACACGGTTCTTTTGAGCACCCAAAACATATGCTAAAACTGATGAGTAAGAAAATATTTAAAAATTTATGCTCAAAATTTTTACGACCAAAACCCTAGATTTGCTGGATAAGTCAGTGAGGGTGTTATTAGAGGCATTTGTGGATATATGATAAGTACCAAAATCTCATGTGCTGGCTCATATATGCCTGACCGTAGAATATAACATTGGCTCAGGAGGAGGATTTGGTGACATTTAATGTATTCCAATGATATGGAACTGTTTGTTGTAAGTGATTAATCTGCAATGAACAGTCCCATTATTTTTCAATTCAAAATCAAATATATTTTTTGGTTCATAGTTGTTGACTTGAGAATTAAGAAATACTGAAAATAAGATTTCACTTAAAGTCCTTCCACCTCCTTCAGCCTGAAGTCAATGTTGTCACACGCAATAAGCTCCAGTGTAAACTAAATAGAATCACCAAAAATAATTAAAACTAATAGCTATACCCTAAATATACAGACTAATAGGCCTTAACAAAAGGCATAGGTTAAGATAAACAAAAAATCAGCCTAAAATTGTAAATAATTTCTTTCCCATCAATTTTAACATATGTTTTGGGTGCTCAAAAGAACCGTCTCAATGAGACGGTTCTTTTGAGTACCCACAACATATGTTTTGGTTGAGAAATAAGAAAATTAAATTTTCATTACGCACTCTTAACTTAAGTCCTGAAAAGTTGTCAACACATATCAGGCAGCTCTTGAAGTAGCAATCTGATAAGCATCAGACCATTCCAACTCTATATGGGCCTCGTTGCAAGAAAACCTATCTTCAGGGTTTCCGGCAACCAGTCTCCTCAGCTACAGAGACAAGCTAGAAAATTGAAATTTCACCTGTGGCAAGATTACATATCATACTTTCCAAAAAGCGAATAACAAAGGAGCTGATCAGACTGCACGGATGCGCAGGCTGGTCTGCGCTTGTGTTGTTGGTAAACCCCCGAAGACAGGTTTTCTCGCGTCATGGCTCATATTTTATATGCCTAATCAGGTTGTAAAATATACATATTGGAGCATTAGGATATATTTGGTGAGATGTGGTATATAAGGTAAAACTGTAGAGAAACTTTTACTCACACGTCACCGGTACATATTGTGGCTGCTGCAACTGCATGGCAATGGCCTGCTGGTAGGACAGCACATTGGCGTTAGGCTGGTACACCGGTAATCCTTTAGCATCTGCGAAGGCAATCCTCTTATACTGTCCCATTACTCCTCCTAATGGATTTTGGGTCTGTTATAAAACAAATAAATTTATTCAGTCATGTGTTCACGTGCCAAGCAAAAGCATAAAAACTAAAAGAAGCATAAGCACACTACTAAATGCCATTTTAATTTTGGAAATGATTATATGGAGAAAAAAGTGTAAATAAAATTGCAGGATTTCATTTGTTTGTATTTTGTTAGTTTTACAATAAATATCAAGGACAACAGCTTTGCAATATATGTAATAAATACAAATTGTGCACTTTAAACATTTGCAATTAAGGAATGGAAGGATAGAAGCAAACCAACTCTTCAACAATCTGATTAAATCTATCAAAGCCCTTTTCCCAAATAATGTAACAAAACAATGTATAGGCTTGTTAAGGATTACATGTACAAATTCTGCTTTGAAAAAAAATCTTCACCAAAAGTGCAAATTATGTATTAAGAAAAAAAGGCTCAATTTTTATCTTTAACAAAATGTTTTGCAAAACCACATGACAATAAAATTAGTTCCAAAATTGGAACGCTTTAGTTCCTAAACAGGAACTCCTTGTTTCTGAAAGTTGAACTTTTGTTTTTGGAAAGACAAACAAAAACACAAAACATTTTGGTTTAATTTTGACGTAAACTGTGCACTGATGCAGAATACGTAGTTACATACAGGCAGTTTTCTAGCAAATTTAGATTGCTCACAAAATAAAGACATTTTCTAATTTTACACAAGCTTTCCATTACAATTCAAAACAGCCAACATGCATAGCGTGTAATATTTAATAGCAAGTAAGTTTAACCACAACTTCTGTAAAGAACTGTTGACATTTAGGAGTGGTTCAATGTTGCGATTTTGTTTGATGGAGACCTGTCGAAAGATGGTCAGTAATTGCAAAAAAAATCTGCATTGAAAAATTTCATAAAGGGTGGGAAGAATATTATGAGCATCAATTTTCAAAGATACTATAGCCTTCTAAACTAGCAACAACAAAAGGAACTATTGAAATAGCATTACTTTTTACAGTTTGGATGTTACTGGTGCTAGACAGAAATGAAACATTACGCAATTTAATGCTGTAAGGTATAGAAAGTTTAGATTGATGAAATGATATGAAGCAATCTTGTTGAAATCTCCAGCTAAAATGACTTTGTTAATATAAAATATGAAGCTTACCCAAAGCTTATATCAAAAATCAAATAAAATGACATGCAACTGTTTAAGTCTCTATTTATTGAGAATCATGTATCTGATCTATTAAAACTATTTTGTTATTTGAAAGAAATATTTTTTTTCATTTTTATATTAATCAATGACAGACCATTTATCTCCATAATGCATTGCTTCATTATATGGTAAGAACTAATGACCCATATGTGTGATATTATATGTAAGCTTATCTGTAAGCATTAAATACATTATTCAACAACAAAACAATGTTTTCATCTAAACACTAATTCTTTGTTATGCCATTTGGACTGTCATCTGCCCCTGATAGCACTAAAGGCAGTATATTAAATTAAAATTTCAATTCAAGAAATTAACTTCCTATTAGCTAACAAAATACATATATACCAATTATTCTTTTAAGTCATTGGCCATAAGTGCAAGGAAAGTAGAACTTTCATAACCTCATTTAAGTTTTAAAAATTCAACTAACTTGTTTTATCATTTATCTTTGAAAAGCTTTTACCTGACCATTTTAACGCAAATATGCCACTCCACAATAACAACTTTCAATTCCTTACAGAAGAAAATTAATCAAAAGAAAAAACTTCATATAACCAGGGCACGAGTACTTTGAGAGAATAAAATAGTTCTACAAGCAGAAAAGAGAGCGTAATATTTTTGTTGTCATGTGACTGTGCAAACTCCTCTTAAAGCAACTACAGCAATCATGCAGAAGCTTGACGGGAGTGTAATAGTACCAGAACAATGTCGTCGCTCGGGTCACGAGGTCGCTTCTTCCCAGTCAAGACCTCTACGACTTGTGGCTAATTAGTATTGGCGAGAGCACATTGGCGATTGGCGAATGCCCGTAAAAGTTGGCAATTGGCAGGGAAGTCAGCACATGACAACAGCAAGCACAGCACAAGGCATGATGGGTGGTGATGAAAAATAAAATAAAAACGGCACCATCGGTAAAAATTGTTCAGTCCAACATGCATAGTAAATTTCCACCCAATATTGCATTATTCATATCTGCAATTGTTATCTATATACAAGTTTACATGTGTACTGCATAACTGCCATTGGGGGTTCTTGTTTCAATATATGACCACTTGTATAAAAGCAACTCCGGGAAAAATTCAAATTTCAGGTAAAGTAAATTTCTACCCCAGTGTGGGGATATTCTATCTCTACAAGAAAACATATGAGCCACGACATGACATTTCCAACATTGTGATATGTGTGACCAGCAAAGGCTCAGACCAGCCTGCTTAGTCCGATCAGGGCCTTTGCTAGTCGCTTGAATGTTCTATCACTGTCAAGCTACTGACCGAACATCATGTGGAGTTTCTAATCTTAAAAGGATGCAGCACAGGCTCATCTGAGTCTGTTCATGTCAAATGCCACATAGTGGTCCATAAGGGTTCAATTATATATTTTGACTGAACACCAGTTAGACTGTTTACACCACCCTTACCAACTTTAGCATGAAATATCTTGTGATGTGCAAGGTCTACACTGATGTAGGTGGTATAAAATAGTTATACCATGATTGTCCACCTGTACGTAAGATAATCCACTCGCTAAAGCTCGTGGATTATCTCCACGTACAGGCAGACAACCCATGGTATAACTATTACTTATCCTTGGATTTCTGTCCCTGAATTTTGATCCCATCTAGCCTTATTGAACCTGATGAGAAACCATGTTATGTGGCAACTCATCTGGTTCTAAACAGTTTAAGATGTCTATCATCCATCAAGAAAGGGTAAAATTTTGCCAAAGCTGAAAAATTTGCTATCCATCACTTTTCTAAATCAAACTGTTATATACAAGGTGGCTTGAACTGAAACAAGAACCTCCAAAGGTTTGAAGTATTAAAAACCATCTTAAGACATCAATAGACAGAATCTTTCTAATATTTTTCAGCAATTTCTGAAGCAATGAATTTGCATTTGATATTAATGAGCCTCCACATGACACAACCAAAATGTTGTGTGCCGAGCCTTGATTTGTACATGCTTGGGCATGTATTTGGTTTTTATCAGTCACCCCTAATATTAACTGAATTGTTTCAACATAACCTAATAAACGTTTCCTATCCCACGGCATGTTATCTTTATCAGGTCATGATGACGTTGCACTTTTTAAATGACGTCGCTAATGACGCTGAATCAACACAAAAATCAACAATTACGTCATAATCGCTAGTTTGAAGAGGGTTCAACAATGGGTAAACTGATAAATAGAATACCAGGCTCGTGTCTTTTGATATCAAGTTTACCGGGCTCGGCTTTGAGAAAGCATGTTGAATCGCTCGGCAAGCCTCGCGATGTCAACATGCGTTCTCAAAGCCTTGCCTGGTAAACTTGATATCAAAAGACACTCACCTAGTATTCTCTATATCCAGTCTTAGCTGTCCACATGAACTAAGGGTGCCCAGCTACCCACTTAGATTATATTGAACAGTAAGACTACATTGTGTGGCTGATCAGGCTTATTGGAGTCTTTCCTTAGTGCACATCAACATCATTTTGTTGTTTTATCATGTGATGGCTCATTTTGAGTGATAACCTCACATTAAATGTTGAATTCAACTTTGAAGATGTATATTATGTGAAAAATATTTAAAACATTGTCCGTTGATATCGATAGATGAGACTTTAACAGTTAAGTCATTATAAGCTGATAGACAAAACTGAGCATGCCACTCTCTTTCCATTTCACATATACAAATATCTAGTAGTGAAAGCTTCAGGAAGTCACTTTAAGCAGATGGACGCCACCAACATAGTCACCATGGTGATGGTGTCCACAGTGTAAATAATCTACGAAGCAAATCCTCCTATTAAAAGCATCCAGAATATTAATCTTTAGCAAACTTAGATTATAAATACACCATAGGTCTAGACAAACACAACATTTTTAAGCGTAAAATTGTGGATATTTTCTTACCCATTAGTTTTAACATGTTTAGGGTGCTCAAACGAATCGTTTCATTGAGGACATTTTGGACCGGATTGCTTTATTTTTATTCAAGCTTGCTAAAGATAAATATTCACCCTAGGTTAAATTGTGGGGGTCCAGCTATAGCAACACAATCTCAGTAATTGTTTGGTGCCTTTGGAATGAGCATAAATGTTGTCCTTTCATCTGATGATTTAGGAGCCAGTGCATGAGATTTCCAACAATGTGGTATGTTGGACCAGCAAAGCCTCAGATCAGCCTGCGCATATGCGCAGTCTGATCAGAACCTTTGCTTGTTGCTAGAGTATTCTATGATTGTTAAGCTACTGACTGGACATGATTTGGAGTTCCTAAGCTTAAAAGGAGGCTGCACAGGCTCGTCTGAGTCTACACTTGTCAAAATGACACATTGTTGGAAATTTCATGTCATGGCCTTTAGCATTATTGCACTGATATCAGTATATAATGTTGCCTAGTCAGCATTTCTTTGCTCACAGGCTTACTTGCATAGAATTTCAAATGACAGATAAAATTCACATATTCATTGTAAATTACAGTGCAGTTCCTTTAATGCATTGTTCTTGGGTGAAAGTTCAAAATTTAAAAAATCAGGAACTTTAGAGATTCAAATTTTTAAACTTGCAGGATGCCTACAAAATTAATAATTTCATGTTACAATGGTTAAATGTGTTTAGATAATCTCAAAATTAATCATATAAGCTATTATAATCTCCCTAATTCAGCATTTTAAGGCTGACTTTCTATGGAATGTCAGTCTCAAAGTCAGTGTAAAAATCAGGATTAATCTTGAAAAACTTCACCCATAAATGTGCGGGGTCCATAAGAATGAACCATGTTAAAATTGAATTGTGTTGCAAAGAAATTGTTAACAAAGGAATTATAGGAAAATGGCATTGAGTAAAATTTCAGGGTAAAAAAATTTGGGAAGCATAACATGACTAATTTATATTTCAATCTGTGTTACAAAGGGACTTTACTGTAGCTTCAAATATTTTTGTCCATATGCAGAAGTTTGTAAAATTAAAACTGAGAGTAGGATGCAGAATCACTAGTAGTATAGCATCATTATTTGTGCAAAGTCATGGGAATCCGATTTCATCTTAAGCAGGATCAAGTAATGGCAACATGTGAAGGTATGCGAGCATACAGTACATTATCAAATAAGTGTTTGAATTATCAATTAATATTGTACACTTGTTTGCATTTCAATCTTTAATCATTTCCATTGTTTTCATCACACATTTTAGTAATTGTTGATATATAGCTATAGATACGGTATCTGTACAGACTTTATAATATACTATTCCACAAGTTGATTATGACAGTGACGTAAGGTATATCCCGAAATCGATACAACTTTCAATAACTGTAAGATCTACTGATAACTTAAATTTAGTAACAAAAATATTATGACCTCACAGTCGGAATCTCCTTGTTTAGTAGTAGGAGATACATACAGAACACAACTAAAGCATGTTCTAGTGGACAAGATGAATATTTCATTTTCCATTTTGTCATCAAATAGTCTGCTGTTTTACACATGTTTAGATTCTCTTCAACATTTCTGATCCTGATCAGTTATTGACAGATAAAAGGAAATACATCATAAATTGGAACCTTTTAAACATTCACTTGGTATCTAAATGTCTGAAAAGTATGCTAGACTGGACCCCTTTGTTAATGAAAGTATAATGCTCAACCTGTACTGCTGCTGTGTGTTATTTTTCAATTGTATTTATTTCAAGAAGCTTGACAAAAATCCAAATATTACTTTCTTTTATTGTTTTATATCTAGCTAAGAGCATAAACGGGTATGGTCAATTTTGTCCATACATCATAAAATATTTGAATAAAAATTAAAAGTCTGAAAAAAGAGAAAAATGACTGAATGAGTTGTATGATCAAACTTCAAATCCCTGTAAAGTAAAAAATGTTTTATGTCATATGCTTGAATTTTTCAGGCACATACAGTTTGGTCATCATTTGGTTCCCTCTGAATTTTATTTGTGCCATTGTCCAAGGTGCTTAACTCTCTGAAGACGGGAATCTCATCAGTAGACGGAAGTACTTTAGGTTTTCATGTTGAATCCAAGATCTTCATTTTGACTGCTTTAATGAATATGGGGAATGAATACTTATCTGGTGTAATCCCTCTAAAAGCAGCTCCTAGGAGAGTGATTAGCTATCTAGGAGAAATAACTAAGTTAAGCATGAAGCTAAGAAAATTCAAATAAAACAAGCAATACTGTGATTATACATATATACAAATATACAAAAAGCAAAGCCGTAGTAGGCTTGTTCTCAATCTACCAATCACATCGCAATATAAAATCACATGACCATGCCACGGCTAATCAACTTGGCCTGTTATGTTTTTCAGTTTGCCCCCCTGAAATTACCTAACTTAAAAATTACTCCTTAAAAAGCCCATTGGTGTACACGTGTTTCAAATGTCGATAATTAAAAAGCTTAGCAGATGGCAAAGGGAGGGAAGAGGTTTAGACATTTCTAGAGCTGACTATATTCTATAGCAAGTGTGAGAGTAAAAAAATAAGCTATTCTACTGTAAGGTTAAATTCACCTTTCACCATGATTATAGAAACTACTACACACCCAAAGGTCATGATGCAGCTTGTACATCATAAGGCTGATCAGAATTTTGAAGAAAATACAGCTAGCTGTGAATAAAGTGCTCACAGGACCACAAGAAGCGCCTAAATCTATTCTATAAGCAGCTTAAGCTGTAAGCTTTTGTATCAGAGCAAATGGATTAAATAATAACCCTTTCTTGATAGGAAATCAGTGAGTCATTGGACAAACAATGTAGACCTAGATGAGATGGCAAAGTGTCATCTCATCAGGGTTTGCACTGTTTGTTAAGATGTGAACTATCACCAGAGACAGAAGTATGATGTGTATTGGAATAACCTGTGGCCCCTTTATATATATATTAAAGACCATCTAAACCTTACTGCATCAAATTTACAAAAAGATTCCATCAGAATAGAAAGGGTTAAAAAAAACTTTGGATAAAAGGTGCACAACAGAGGAGGAAAATGGGTTGCAGTTTAAAACAAGGAGAGATAGCGGTTATCAAGAGGAATAATTCTGAATCAGGTCAAGTCAAATAACCCAATCAAGTAGTAATTCAGGAATAGATAAGTAATATAAGCAAGGAAGGCTTCTGATAAAATAAGTTATAATATTCAAGAGAAAACTAGAAATGTTGATCAAACTTCCAGCAAATAAAACATAACCTATGTTTTAGTACTTAAGATAATTATCTCAATGATTTATTGCTTTAAGACTAGGGGGTATCCTTTATCCAAAATACCATAAACAGGTATATGAGTTTTGCTTAATTTAGATACAATAGGGGTTTTCTCTTCTATCCATATTTGTCATGTAAGGATCTAGAATTTTGGGAGTTTTAATGGAAGAGAAAAAGAACATTTCTTCTTGTTGCATTCATTCATTATTAACAACTGTATAGTTTTCTCCTGAAACTCTATTAACTAGAAGCCTTAAATCAGGCAATGTGCAAACAGTAATGTGACTAACAAGCATACAATGATTTAAAATGTGCCTTTTTCTAACTTAAAATGAACTGGAATATTGCTTTGAAAATTGCTCCCAAGGATACCATCTCTAATATGCTCAGTAACAGTCATCTTATTCAAACAAAAGAAAGTCATGTCCTTTCGGCATTATTCAGTTTCGAAATTCTACTCGATTTGTATTAGCTTATATAGGTTTTTATTTAAATTCAAGTAAATGTAGCAATACCCATTCATATAAATTCGGCTTTACAAGTGAAAAATGGTTTAATATTTGTTCACTATAATAATAATAAACTAGAATTGATAAGACTAAAGTATGAGAAAATTTTAATTTTGTATTTAAATATCTTAAATATTCAAATGAATAAAATGAACATTTTAAAATAATTAACCAATTAGGATTTTTTACAATGTCAAGAACTAATGAAACAGATTATCTTACTGCATACTCTCCATCAAGTCAATAGGGATAATCTAATAGTGTTAATGAGATATGTTGTAATCTTATGTCATGCCATTTGGGTTGATATGTAATCCAGTTAATTTTAGGAGCCCCTGTCAAATGATTTAAATAACTAGACAATTTCAAACCAACCTTATAGTATTTTAATCCAGTCAGCAAGTATATTTATTACAAAAGTCTTGGGTTATCAGTTAAAGCAAACCCCTGCCCTCCAGCCCTATTTTCTAAAATTATATGTACCTTTATGATGGCAAAGGGTAAATATTTGGGGTACGTCACAGATTGAGGTGGTATCACATCTGACTTACAAAGGCTAGCATTTTTTGTTTCCACACAATCGTTTAAAGGAGATCCACAATTCATGTAGCCTACAATTTATTAAACTAGAGGACCTGAAGGTCCTGAGGCGCTCACCTGATCTCCTTAATAATGTTATAATAGGTCAAGGTCAACTACAGCTTATAATGGAACAAATTTTGTTTTACCATATATGGGGGTTGCAGACATTTTGGTCAAGTGACTTTAACAATCTAATGAATAATCCATCAAACAGCCCTGTGATTTCTGAGAAACAGATGTTTAGATAGGTGTGTGGCAGTCAAATTGAGTGGCCTTGGATAAAAGGTCACAGGTCAGCTTGACATTTGGTACTTAATACAAGATTTTTCCCAAATAAATGCATTAGGAATCAAATTTGACCTTGCCATAAAGTAGGTCAAGGTCAACCTAGATTAATCATTTGTGCAAATCTGGTAGGGCCCACATATCCAATGCTACATTATGCCAAGTCCCAAGGCCATTGGCCTTTTGATTCCAGAGAAGAAGACATTTAAAGCATTTTTACCATATATGGGCGTGGTGGCCATCTTGGTCATGTGACCCGTACAATAGGTATAAATTTTGGCTAACCTATCATAAGGTGTCTTCGCTTAGTGCGCAGGGACCGCGGCACACCGTCACAATAACTGAAAAATCATCATAAGGTGTCTTCATATGAAATTTGAGTTCGAAAGACCAAGTGGTTTCTGAGGAAACTATGTTTTGATGTGTTGATGGGACTCCAATATGAGTGACCTTGGCTGAAAAGTTAAAGGTCAACCTAGACCTTTGAAACTTATTTATAGCCATTTTCAAGTCCCAAGGTCATCAGCCTTCTGATTCTGGAGAAGAAGACTTTTAAATGTTTTTTACCACATATGGGCATGGCGGCCATCTTTGTCATGTGACCAAAATATTTTGCATCAATTTTGGCTAACTTATCATGAGAAGTCTTCACATGAAATTTGAATTCAATCGGGCCAAATTGGTTTGTGAGAAAACTATGTTTTAATATATTGATGGGACTCCAATATGAGCGACCTAAGCTGAAAGGTCAAAGGTCAACCTTGACCTTTTGAACTTATTTATAGCCATTGTCTTATTTGGTTAAACATATCAAGTGAGAATAATGACTATAGCTTCCACAGTTTTCAAAAAAATCAACTTTTCAGAAATGTTCCCATTTAAATGCATTAGGAAGCAAATTTGACCTTGACGTTAAGTAGGTCAAGGTCAACCTAGGATCATCATTTGAACAAACTTGGTAGGCCCCACATCCCCAATGCTACATACCAGGTCCCAAGGTCATTGGCCTTCTGGTTCTGGAGAAGAAGATTTTTTAAGACTTTTTACCATATATGGGCGTGGCGGCCATCTTGGTCATGTGACCAAGACCATTTGAACAAACTTTCGTTCCCCCATCCTAAGGAGTCTCCATATGAAATATGAATTCAATTGGCCCAGTAGTTTCAGAGGAGAAGATGTTTGAAAATGTTGACGGACGCCGGACGGACGCCGGACGGACAACGGACGCCGGAGTCACTGGTATACTATTAGCTCACCAATGAGCCTTTGGCTCAGGTGAGCTAATAAGATATATATCTAGCTATGTTGACATCAGTCTAGCTCCATGTATCCTTCAAATGTTTGTCCATTATTAAAAAATCAGGTAAACAAAAACATTTTTAAAATCAACAACTGATCTTGTGCCTAGAAATAATGAAGAGAGGCTAGTCCTAACTCTTTATGTAAGTCACCCATTATTGATGATCCAGTAGTTAAACGCAACAGTAAAAATATTCTCTAATGTTCTATTTATCTTCAACACTGGCAACGATCAGATTCAATTATTATTCTAACTAAAGTATATCTACTTATTACATTAAATCTAGCATGGATCCCAGCTGCCAAACATTTGTTTAGTAAAACATGCATATCTTTACAAAGCGTTCAATCTTCAAATGGCTGAGTTTGTGTAGCACAAGAAGAGAAGTAACTATTACAAGAAAAAAAAGAATAGGTTATATGACATGATATCTAGTGGCAAATATGGAGCATATGATGGGAGTCAGTCTACATCAAATCATCCATTAATATTTATACTAATCATCAATTATTTCCCAGCCATATGTCATTGAGCATAATGCAAATGTGTTGATGAACTGTCTTCAAAAGTATCAAGAAACTGGCTTCAATTCTGTCATTAAATTTTCAGGTAGTGTCTGAGACTCAAAATCTGCTATTTTAATTTAGGAGCTAAATATTTGAAAATTCAATTCACAAAAGTTTCATGCCTGAAAAGGTTTGACTTCATAAAGAGTTAGGACTAGACTTCTATAACATTTCTTACTATGTAGTATGATCAAATTGTGGTAGCAGTTTTTCAGAGGCAACACACCATGTTGTACTTCCCCATGTTTTACTATTAAAACAAAATTACGACATTTAAAAAAATATCCAGATGATATATATAGTCTTTCTAAACTGCAAACAGCTTGTTTGGGGTTTAAACAAGTATCAAAATAAATTGTTTGCTTCCAGAAACACACCTTGATATTATTTATGTGAATTACGTTACATGTGCAACTACACCTTACAAAATCATTTATGTTTAATAGTTTCTTTTGTAATCTTCATAAAAATTATTTCTATTTTATGTATACCTAATAGACAACTTACTTAATATTTCAAAACTGCAAATAGCTTTCTTCTATCACACATACTTTAAGAATTATAGGCTGTTGAATAAAATGACCCCAAATAAAATGTTAATATGAAAATAAGCATGTACATTTTACAAAACCATCAATGAGTATTCTACAGATACATAAGAGTGAAAAGCTATAACTAACATAGTTTCTGGTGTAAAATATAATTTTGTTGATATGCAACATACATTACAGACTTTGAGAACTACTATATATATTGCTTAAAACCTTATATTTTATGTCATATAATACTTTATTTCATCCCAAATTATTTTTAATGTGTTGAATTTATGACAAAATATCAGTTTGTCCTAAAATAAATATCAATTCTTTTCAAGAAACTATATCTTTCCACACTTACATTTCTGAAAAAAGGTAAATATTTGAACGTTTTATATCCACAACATATTTATTCTGATTTGTCCAAAATTAAAGATTTTAAAACTCATAAATAAAGAAAAGGATAGCCCTTCAGTAATAGTAGAAAGATACATTTTCATTTTCTGTCAAAGGTATCAAAGTAACATATATAACCATATAAAATATATCGTATGGTCCTTTGTTTGTCCAAATTGTTGTCAAAGACAGTATATAATTGGGTCTGAAAGCTTATATTTGTTGGATGTAGATTTTTGTTATATTTATCTGATAAAAACTAAGTTAAATTAAATTGAAAAATCTAATCAATTGATTTTAAACAAACTGTGTACCTAGTTTTTTTGCTGTTCACAATATACAAACATAATCCCTAACATGATATGGCTAGTTCCTTGTATATCTATTTCAATTTATGATAAGAAGACTGCCAATCACTTAAGATTGTATGCAGGTGGTAGCATACAATTTAACTTTGCTTACATTCCATCTAAGAGTTGGTAAAATAAAATTTGATACATGTAACATTAGATAGTATGCATAATACGTGTCTGTAATCAGTTAATTTTGAAAGAGACAGTCTAAAAATTACAGTGTTTACTGACATCTAGATACATATATGCAGATGATAACACATTGTTGTTTTAGCTTTAAAACTGATTTTAGTTTATTTTCAGAATAACTCATGGAAGCGTTTATCACACCAACTTAGTACTTCTGATCATTTACTTAGCTGATAACACTTTATAAGACATCCTATTTAGAAGAAACATTTCCCTAACTTCACCAACCTGAATATGCTTTGGTTATAAAGCGATTATTACCATAGGGATAGGCATGTCATGTGCCATGCATGGTGCAGAAACCATAACGATTAAAAAATCAGTTTCTTTTTCTTATGACAAGGATTAATGTCTGCTTTAATGTTTCATTTCTTTTCATTTTTCAATTTCGACACTTTACTTTAAAAGACATATTTTAGGCAATTTTAGGAGTTATGGGTTAGCTTTTGTCCCAAAAGTAACAATATAGTTGGTGTAATCAATAGCTGATATGCTATAGTTATATGTATTTTGGTCGCTTACACAATGGGCGTTACATCTTACTAAGCAACTACAATCGGTTAATATCAATTTTTTAAATCTAAATTGGGCTGTAGTCAGTGATAAAATGTATTATATATATATCATTCCTTATATAAAAAAGAAGCAAACATATACATTTCAGAGAGATGAAAGATAATCATAGAAGCATTTAAGAAGTTTTGTGTGTTTTTTTTTTAAATGCGCTTACATGTTTGATCAAACTCTCTGACTTGAAGTGGTGTTTTAAGTGATTACAGTTTTAAGTGATTTAATCAGCCATACTTTATTGGAGTTAGTGCTTAGTTGCATTTTGTGTCAAATACAATATTCACCATTTTTCTCATTACTGCGCACTCCAATGAAAGTAATTTACATAAATTAGTAGTACTCACTAATATAGTGTCATAAATGCATAAACTATTTCAATTAAAAGAAATTAAAATATATAACAGTAAGAACAGTCTGCCTAAATCAATTAGTTAAAATTGTATTGCTAGTCATTTGCGTTGAATTTAAAGATGTAATTGATATGCAAGAAATAGGAATATTTTGATATTAAGGTTATATGAATTCCATTTTGTTCAGGGTAACATGGTACATTTTACTATTGTAGGGTAACTCCCAAACTATTAAAGAGCAAACAAGTTTATTTTGTGGTTAAAAATATGTGGTTTTAGAAAATCACAGTCTACAACTTCCTTATTTGGAGATGTTGTGGCAGCTCATGGTCTAATGATAGTACTGCATTAAATAGTAATGTATTTGAAAACTAGAGGACCTGAAGGTCCTGAGGCGCTCACCTGATCTCCTTAATAATGTTAAAATAGGTCAAGGTCAACTACAGCTTATAACGAAACAAATTTTGTTTTACCACATATTGGGGTTGCAGCCATTTTGGTCATTTAGTGACCTAAACAATCAAATGAATACTCCATCAAACAGCCCATTGCTTTCTTAGGAAAAGATGTTTAGATAGGTATGTGGCAGTCCAAATGAGTGGCCTTGGATAAAAGGTCACAGGTCAGCTTGACATTTGGTACCTATATAAAACCAATGTCTCATTAGGTTAAACATTTCTTGCAAGTATTATGATTTCGGCCTAAACAGTTATAGAACAATGAACATTTCAAGATTTTTCCCAAATAAATGCATTAGGAATTCAATTTGAAATTGCTATAAAGTAGGTCAAGGTCTGCCTAGATTCATCATTTGTGCAAATTGGATAGGGCCTACATCCGCAATGCTACATACCAAGTCCCAAGGCCATTGGCCTTTTGGTTCCAGAGAAGAAGATATTTAATTGGTTTTTACCATATATGGGCATGGTGGCCATCTTGGTCATGTGACCAGTGCAATTGGTATAAATTTTGGCTAACCTATCATGAGGAGTCTTCATAAGAAATTTGAGTTCAATTGGCCGAGTGACCTCTGAGGAAACTATGTCTTAATGTGTTGATGGGACTCCAATATGAGCGACCTTGGCTGAAAGTATAAGGTCAACCTTGACCTTTGAAACTTATTTATAGCCATTGTCACATTAGGTTTAACATATCAAGAGAGAATAATGACTTTGGCTTCAACAGTATTCAAAAAAATTAACTTTGCAAAAAAAAATCCCATTTAAATGCATTAGGAAGTAAATTTGACCTTGACATTAAGTAGGTCAAGGTCAACCTAGGATCATCATTTGAACAAACTTGGTAGGACCCTCATCCCCAATTATACATACCAAGTCCCAAGGTCACCGGTCTTCTGGTTGTGGAGAAGAAGATCTTTAAAGGGTTTTTATCATATATGGGCATGGCGGCCATCTTGGTAATGTGACCAAAATATTTTGTATAAATTTTGGCTAACTTAGCATAAGGAGTCTTCAAATGAAATTTGAGTTGAATTGGGCCAATGGTTTGTGAGAAAACTATGATTTAATATATAGATGGGACTGACTCCAATATGAGCGACTTAGCTGAAAGGTCAAAGGTCAACCTTGACCTTTGGAACTTATTTATAGCCATTGTCTCATTAGGTTAAACATATCAAGAGAGAATAATAACTTTGGCTTCAACAGTATTCAAGAAATCAACTTTTCAAAAAAATTCCCTTTTAAATGCATTAGGAAGCAAATTTGACCTTGACGTTAAGTAGGTCAAGGTCAACCTAGGATCATCATTTGAACAAACTTGGTAGGCCCCACTACCCCAATGCTACATACCAAGTCCCAAGGTCATCAGCCTTCTGGTTCTGGAGAAGAAGATTTTTAAAGGGTTTTTACCATATATGGGCGTGGCGGCCATCTTGGTCATGTGACCAGGACCATTTGAACAAGCTTTCGTTCCCGCGTCCTAAGGAGTCTCCATTTGAAATTTGAGTTTAATTGGCCCAGTGGTTTCAGAGGAGAAGATGTTTGAAAATGTTGACGGACGGACAGACGGACGGACAGACAGACGGACGGACGACGGAGTGACTGGTATACTATTAGCTCACCCATGGGCCTTCGGCTCAGGTGAGCTAAAAAAGTTTTAGAAAAACAATAGTTATATAAATGCTCAGAGACTGTGAATACATGATTTTAAAATCAGAATGTTCAAATTGTATTGTCATTTACACTACTTTCCAAATGTGCTATGGTCACGGGAATGTCATTTAAGGTTGGAATGATACTATATTTGAAAGAAGTGTCTTCTAATGTTTATAAAACAACATTAGTGTCTAGAAAGAATGTTCATTGCAAAACTCTTTAAGATGGAGAGACAATTGGACAGGCAGATCCTTGACCAATGCTCTTGCACCAGGTATGCCAATTTTAACCGCTTAAGTATTAATTTTACATTTTACAGTAATGAAACTGTCATTAGCTATTATATAAGCTGTCATCATGAAAATGTGTTTCTAATGAAATTCAGATATTGTATATTGAACAACACATCAAACTGTGAATTAGTATTGAGGTACATGCCACGATATGGCAAATTGAGTGCATATTTATTTGACATATTCATTTCCAAATTTGATTTTAAAAAAAAATTGATTGCTAGCTTGCTACTTGCACAGTGGTGATCATTGTATGTTTGTTTTCCATAGAGTTCTCTAGCCTTGTCTTATTTCTAAATGCTTATAACAAACAGAGCAGTCTCAATAATGACAACAATTAGCAAATGACAATACAGCACATTTCAGAAACACTGAAATGCCATATCAATAGGTTTAAAGATAGATTAAAAAAAATCAACCAAAACATATGTTGTGGGTACTCAAAAGAACCATCCCAAACCATATGTTTAAATTGATGAGTAAGAAAATTGTCTTTAACTGGACTTATGATTCAAGTGAAATTCACAAATGAGCCAGTGCACAAGATTTTGGCACATATCTCGCCTCCCACACAAAAAGAATAGAAACTGATGGAGGCTCATCTAAAGTTTAGATGTCTAGCCCACTGGTAGCTGCTCAGGAAGGTTTAGAGAGGTTACCATGGGTGAAAGTTCAAAATTTCCAAATTCCTGAACTTTTTAAAATCAAATCTCAAAACTTGCAGTATGCCTACAAATATCAACAATTTCAAATTTAAATGGTCAATTGTCTATAGATGAACTGCATATAAATCATAGACCAATAAGAATCTGCTTAATTCAGGATTTTGAGGCCGACTTTCTATGGAAAGTCGGCCTCATAATTCTGAATTCAGGAATAATCCTGAAAACTTTCACCCATGGGTTACTTAATGCACATGGAATAAGTTTGAAAATCTTATGTCTGGCCCAAATGTTCTATATATTCAGATAAACTAAATGTCAGCAGCTAATATTCTCAATAAGATGCTCTGTAAGCTAACAAAAATCACATAAAGCATGTACAAATTAAAGCTTGATTTTCCACATACCACTTACGACAAATTCTTGTGCATGCCTTTATTAGAACTATATAACATCTTGTTTATATTAATATTCAGATCCAAATCAGGCAAACATGTCTTTGATACAAAAGAAATCAAGCTCACAGAAAAAAAGTACCAATGATTTGAGTTAGAATTTTTCAGACATCAGTATTCTAATCATTGACTTTGCAAATAAGTCCAATTTAAAAGTACTTGATAAAGAATTAATAGATCCTTTAATTGATAATTTTCTGACAAAAGGTTGGTCTGATGGCAGCCAATATGGTTCCAGTAATTAATGGACCTCTCAAGGTTGAATGAGAATATAGGTGGTTACATGGTTTCCATGCAGAACCTTTTTTGACATGTTTACTATATTCTCTAGGTAAAAAGAGTAAAATAATCTTTGATCTGTAAAACTATTAGTCAAATCAAAAGTCCTTTCTATAAGGAATGAACCTAGAACATGGAAATTATTTTAAGGTCTCTAAATAGCTGTCCATAATCCTATTACGCTTTTGAATTTTTCAGTCAGTTATCTTCTTTTCATTTAATTTCTGAAGAGCAATGAGACCAGTTATAAAATCTTTTCTTTTTTAATAAGACAAGCAGAGAAGTCATCATTATTTTTATACTAAAACAGCTTAGAAAGGTTGCTAGGCAACTAGGCATCAAACACAGTTTTCTATACAAAGTTCTTATTCTGTCCAACCAAAGTATCAATTTCAAGCTTAAGCTGAACACAGCTGTTTCTACCAATCGTCTAAGATCAAGTTTTACTGCTAAATTATCATTTTAATTGATGTCTTTTCTCAAATCAATTCATTCAGTGCAATAACACTGCATCTAGCATTCTGAGATCTTCTAAATATGGGTCAGTAAAAATCCAAGCCAAATTAAGTAATTCCAGCAAAATGTAAATGAGGATATGGTCTTTTGCCCACCATTCTAGCAAAATATATTATTGGCTTTTTAAACTGAACATAGTTGAAAACTGTGTTTTGAAAATAAACATACAGTGTACACAGAGCTACTACTTTTTTGCCCCATTCACAAATATACCAAGTTTCAGAGGGTCATTGCCTTAAATAAAATATACTTCAATTTTATACTTCCATACCTCTAAACAAGGTCATCCAGTTTTGATTAATTCATGTTGATTAACAATAGTACTAGAAGAGAACTATCCAGTCTATTTGCAATTCAAATGAGCCTCCAAACTTGATGTTTTGCGTGTAATATCGGTATGAACAGAATAATCTTACCTGCTATGAAATTTAACTCTTTACCCCATAATAACACCTTTTGATGCCTTTGAAATATCATGTATTGAATATATTATGAAAAATGGAGCATTTGCTCTTTTGAAGCAAATGCCCCATTTTCCATAATATTTTCAAAAGTATTCAAAACTTAACTTAAATTTTTCTTGATTTTTTTCAATGTTTTCTAAAAATAGAAAATGATGTAATGATCTAAAACTAGTCTATGGAGTAAAGGGTTAACAGGTCTGACAATACTGTTCATCTTAAATCATTTAATTTTATGTAACCAATGATATATCAAACGTGAACTGCATTTTCACATGATGCTACCCACTGCAATGGCATTAGCTTGTTCAGTCCAGCCAATAATTCTCAGGAATGACCCAGGCCAGAGAGGGTTACAGGCTGATGAAAGTCAAGAACCCATAAATAATATCTGTCATCTCATACAACAGAAATAGCAGATAAACTTTTGATCTTGTTCCTTTGAGAGGCATACAGTACCATTAAAGCTATTCTTTACACTTAGTTAACTATAAATCAACTATGAGCAGACTGAGGATGGACATCAAAGTTAACTTCAAGGTAAACACAGAGTTAACAAACTCAATGTGTTTTAATGAACAATAATTAACTAGGCAGTTGACTAGAGGTTAAAACCTCGTTTACCTGTTAACAAGGGTGTAAAGAATCATTTGAATGGTACTGTATATGACACTGTACGATTAAGAAGTGCAAAAAACTTTATAAAACAATTGTCTGACCAGGGACTGTTTGGTCACATTCCTCAGCAAATAATTTATTAAAAGCATTAAACCATCCTAGCGAAAATGCAGTCAGCATATCTCTGTGTACAAAGTACGTAAGCAAAAAGCAGAGTGGGTGGGGTATGTTATGGGTTACCCTACCAGTGCTTGAGCTTGCGCAGCAGCTGCAGCGTTAGCTCTTTGTTGACTGGCCTTGATTTGCGCTTGAAGGTGCGGAGGCGGGTGAAAGTATCGACATGAATCTCGTGTACATTTTCCTTTTACATAATCCATACACACGGTAACATTGTTGTCTGTTGTATCTATAGTAACGTTATCGGGAGGATGTGCATAACGACACTCACTAGGCTGTCGTGTACAAGTACCTCTTTGAAATTCACGACATACCTGCAAAAGTAGGAAGAGAAAAAGGAGAGGAAAAGGAAGTTAGCTCAGTAGACGGAGAGATATTAGGAAAGCAGTATGACAAGGAAAGATATAGGATTAGAATGTAAATGAATGAAACAGAAGTTAATGGAGAAGTTGATTAAGGAGTTAACATAGAACTAAGAGAGTAAATGAATGAAGAAGTTAATGTAAAAGTTGACTGTTAAGTATGAAAGGGGAATAAGTTAGAAGACTGTTATCAGTTTATGAAAATGGAGTTAATATAGAATAAAGAAGATAATATACACAATTAATGAGGGATTGTTATAGAAAAAAGTTTATTGGATAGAAGGCAAATGATTAAAAAGAATAAGATTAATTAAGCTAGTGTTAATTTCTCAGTTAATGGACACATTTGTAAGGTTGGAAACAAAAGTTTTGAAAAAAGGATTAATTTTGTTTTCAATCATTTGAATTTCTAACATTATAGTGTACTTAATGACAAGACAAAAACAATCTTTTTCTTAATTAATTTTCGGTAAAAATAAGGATTCGACAGTTAAAAAATGAGATGATATGCAATTCTGTTTATAAGATTGAAAAATAACAAAGTTCTCAGTTTATAGTGAGCTTTATTCAACTTAAATGGGGGGGGGGTCAAAATGATGGACAAATATGCTGACGTATGAAGGTTTTGACGGATTGGTATGATAGGTTTATAATGATTTAACATGCTTTAACATATTAAAATTATATTGTACACTATTGGCATTTGTATGATATGGTAATCCATATTCCATTCTTCTCTGTTTAGTGAAAATGAAATGCCAATTTATTAACCTTCGGCAAAGCACAGCTTTTTATGTTATGAAAAAGCTCTAAATAATGCTGTATTGTCAAACTCCATAATGTGGGTGAAAAATTAATCACTAGGGACCTTCAGTTTTACATATGTAGTGTCTGGTAAGACCAGGATTCTTCTCTGAAAATGTCACTGAATTAATGAACTAGAGACTGAGCCTTAATGGGTTTCTCATTCTTCATTCTCATCCGAACCTTAAGATTTAAAACTTAACCCTCCAATTGCATAGACCAAATATTGTCAACAATAACTGCAGCCAGTATCTTTTGTGACATTTTTCTTCATTTCCTGAGAAAATAAGGCTTGTCATTGTATGTGAGTCACCTGCTAGGTGGCAATTCATACGAAATATTAAGCCTTTTTTAGAGGTCTCTGGAAGCAACAAACTTTTAAATTAGCGTCTCTAGCATTTTATGTGGTCTTGAAATTAAACACGTTTCAGACATAAAAAAAAAAAAAAAATCAGCACAAAATTGTGAACATTTTCCTTTGTTTGTTTGTTTGTTTAGTGTGCTGAAAAGAGTGCACAAAAATATGTTTTGGTTGAGAAATAAGAAACTCAATGTTTAAATATGCACTCTTGTCTAGTACAGAGGCCTGCATTTTATAATTCTAATGCTGGTAACTAGAAAATTGTTGGAGAAAGCTGACAATAGTTCCCACCAACAGCACTACTAAAAGAGGACAAAATATTGTACCCAGTTTGACTTATGATACAGATAATATATGTTAAGTCTTTAGGCCAGAATTTTTTTATTAGTTGATTTACAAACCCTCCTACTGTTAATTTTCCGGAAAGTAGAAAAAAAATCTAAATTTTTTTTTTTTATTTTATCTGCCGACTCTACTAGTTTAACTGTTTGTTCTGGAGATATTTAAAAAAGCTCTGAAAATAACCAGCCAACTGGTCATTTTCAGAGCTTTTTTTCTCAGTCCACCGACCCTAAATCTGAAAATTTTTCCCGTAAATCAACTAATAAAAAAATTCTTGCCTTATGTCCATAACCTAATACTGGGCTACACTTTAGGACACCATGAACATTTGCTGCTTGTTTGTTGATTATGATCTTGAAAATGTTAAAGGAGAATTGTTTAATATAGACAAATGATCTAACATATCAAATATTGGTGTCTCTTTCATTGTGTCAAGACAGTTTGAGCAACATGGCGATCACATCAAAGTGCATATGGCTTGCAAATATTACAATTTAGGGCAGCACAGCAAACATTGATATATCAACCATTGCCATTTTCACTTATGAATATGTTCATTCACATTAATTAATCTCATTCCATCCTATGTTGCTAGTGAATGCGCTATAACTAGGCTAAATAACAGCTTTACTGGTTATACTTTAGAATTGTTTTTCTGTGTCTTTCTGGCTGGCTTTCATGCTTAAGGCTGGACAACATTTATTCAAGCGTAACACTGGTAGTTATACAAGCTAGCTTTTAAAGAAACATTCTGATGCTAGAAGCTAAAGAATATGTTAAGTGAAAATACTGGTAAATTTGTTGGAATCAAAGCTTTAGCTTTACGGCTGCAGTAGCTTAAACATCCCCAGATAAAATTAACAGAAAAAGAGCTTTTGCTCCTTGAAAGCAGTTTTGGACAAAGCTCAGAAATCAGAAATATCTGTCACCTTTTCCTTTAGTTTATCTGAAATGTTCAATGAATGACTTAGATAGTTTCTATGTCATGTCAAATATTATGGCATATAAGGCTATATATTATCTTTCTATCTTAATCGTTTTATATAGACTAATGGACATTCCCATAAAGTTTGATACAACAAAGTCAGGATGGTCCATTGTTTAAACTGAGTGGTCAGAGGCTCTTATTTCTTAAATAATATTATATTTTCGCACAGACAATGCAGATTGCTTTTACCTCAGAAACCAGTGAAGACCAGATGAATGGTCTTCACTGATTGCCAAAGTATTTGTTTATGGGTTTCCAGTACTGACAAAGTATTTGTTTACGGGTTTCCAGTATTGACAAAGTGTTAAGAATATGAAACATTCAATTTTCAAAAAACAAAAAAACTATCATGATATCATATTGGAAATGGCATTAAAGTTTGTGTTTCACTATTCATGTAATTTTAGACAATACCTTAATTGAAATTGTCTCATTTGTAAATGCATCTGGTTGTTTTACAGAATGCTTTGTGTTCCCAGATAGCGATTTTTAATTGGAAAATTCACATCTCTAATTTATCGATGTTCACAAATGGCATTTATCATGCACATTTCCAATATTTCCAAACACGGCTAAATCAGACTTTGTAATTTGTTGGTGGGAAATTGCCAGAATGTTCCCGTGCTTAGTAAAACTGGTTTACAAGGTTTTTTGCAATCATCTTGTTGTAGAAGAGAAAGAGGTTACTTTACTTAACTTCTATTCTTGCATTAATGTATTAGGTATCTTTGATCTATGTTCTACGTCTCTTCCTCATGGCGCATTGGGTTGGTCTGTAATATGCGATTGAGCCATTACCTGGTCACACTCACATCGTTTCTTGACTAAAGAAAAATAATTCCTAGATTTTGGCCACCCACCGTAGGAAATCAATATAAGGAAGATAATGTGGGTGGAGTATTGGACTGTTATGTGATAATTATACTAATGAAAGAAGATACCAATATTACAGCTTTTAAGCAAAAGTTTCATCAGCATCTGACATTTCTAAGTTTGCAAAAAAAGCTGATCACCTTTTCAAAATTGAACCATCTTTTGAAACATCATTTTTACCATTTATATTTATTAGAACATATTTCTTAGAAATATCATATTACCCAAATGTTCATGAATAAATAAAAGAAAAAGACCACCTTTCCCAACTTTTTTTAAAGTCTTGCCAAGAATCTAGAAATGAAAAAGTTGTGTTGACTCACTTCTAAATTAATTTTGTAATTGTCTGTGTCAATTATATAATGATGTGAAACCAGAACTGTAACCCTAAAGCACCAGATTTAATATCAAATAACATTAATCTGTCTGACGGTTTCTGAAAAATAAATCTTCTGGTAAGATATTTTTCATTTTCGATTCAATTAAAATTTGTAATCTTGTTATTAAGTAGAACAAAACAAATACATGAAATTTTCTGTCTGCTGTTGTTGTGATTCACCTATTTAGGTAAACTTGCACTGAACCAGAGACTGTAATTACTTCTCAGAAGATTGTTTCAATAAGTCCATGCTGTATTTCTATGTGACAAATTACAAGAATCACACCAAAAGAACATTAAGCAAATCCCTAATGAACGTTTCCAATGAATCACACAGGACTTGAACCATAGTAAATGTACGTGGTGCATTCAACATCCCAAAAGGAAACCAACAATTACCAAGCCCTAACTGTCAATTACGTGTACCATGTAAGGGCTAATAAATAATAGAATACTAACCAATAACTATACAGGTAGAATCTTTAACAAAAGGACAATTCACATGGATTTTTTCTTTCTTTTGAATAACGCTCTCTTTCATATATTGAAGGGAGCAGTCTATTTTCAAAAGATTTACTATGTCAGATTATTTGGACCCACAGCTATTATTTAAAAGCACTATATAAGGATAAAAAGTGAAGAAAATGTTCAAGCTGAGCCAAAAGCATTAATGATAAGTAGTGAAGAAAATGTTAAGCTGATCGAAGGCTTCTTTTAATGTCATGAAATAATTCAGCTGATGTCATTAAATTTGAACAGGAAAGTGTGTCTAATGGAATGGGACTTGGGGACCTATTACAGAGAATTATTTAGGAGTATTTTAAGCCAAGTTATTACTGGTATTCTAAAATAGTTCACATTGTTATGGTCACTAACTGGAATTACTTCAATGGAGCAAAGAGTGAGGCAGCTCTAATGAAAATGTGAATAACCAATAAGTGATCAGTAAAGACTAATTTGATTCTACATATCAACAAAGCCTTGCAAGAGCCTTGGCCTATTTGTACACACAAAGTATGGAAGAGGTAGATGGTCAGAAAAAATTGAGGCTGTGCAGTCAGGTAATCTTAATGACAACTTGTTGTAAACTGAAAGCAGGTAATTTTACAAACAGGAAAGATCCAATTGAAATGCTGTAGAATACCTAACTTTGTGCATTTGAGAAAAAGTGGGCGAAAATCCTCAACACACAGTTATTAGTCTGAAAGCTGGTGAAAAACAGATACCCTCTGTTTTCACCAGGTTTGAGACTAATGTTAGAAACGTGACATGTAAACAAGTGTCTGTGGCAGTCTGGTGCCATTATCTGATTAATAAAATAGAGGATTATCAGAATATTTTTCTAGGAGATCACAAAAATTAATCTCATGTCTGGTATTAGTTTTCTCGCAGCTAAAAATATGAATTGTAAATACATAATATTTAATAAAATTGATGGAACAAAAATATTTAACAGCCAAAACTCTCATGATATGCCTCTTAACAGGTACTGTATATAGCAATATCCCCACTTTCAGCTAGTGTGTGTTTGGTTCCATTTGGTATAAAAAAATTCTCCGTTAACCTTTTTCACAAATCAGTTAACACATATAGAGCTATTGATGGCAAATTTCATTACCATTGGAATTATGGCATAATATTTCTTAAGTTGTCTTCTGCATGATGATGGTTCATGTGAAGATGCAGCACTTAGTGGTTTGTTTATTTTTTGTAAAAAAATATGCAGTCTGTTGCTATTTCCAAGTGGTATATTTAGAATTGGACAGGAACCAAAAGACAAATTGTGCCAGAGACATTAGTGTCAATCACTGGAGAACTATTATTGGTACACTGTCAATGGTATGCAATATGATTAATAAGCGAAATCATCTTATATTTGCACTGGTACATTTTGGCTAATAATTGATTGGACAAATATTACATCACATCTGAAGACATCTCTCAGTCCTGACCTCAATCTAGCACTCACAAACATTTAGATGACAGAGTCAAATAGTCCACCTTGGCACAAAAAGGAAGAGGAACAGGAACAAATTTGAACTACTAAGCTAGGGTTTTCAATCAGAACAATATAAGCCAAGCAACCAGAGCACTCTGTTCCTCAGCAAATGTATTGTCAAACTAGAGAGGACACAATAATTCACAACAAAAACTAAGACCAAACGGAAAAGCACCCTTGATGAAAATCATTAACTACAGAACAGACAAGAAGCTTTTTTTGCAAATAAAATTAAACCGTTTCTCTTATATATTTTTATATTAAAACTTTTGTTGCGGTGGTCAATGGAAGTTTCCTTGTACACATTTAATGAGTAAACATAACTGTGCTTTCAACAGAAACAAAAGAAGAAGAAATTAAATTAAGCAATCTCAATATGCCTTTTACATAATGGTAATGCTACAGTACCGGTTCCTATGTGAATAACACCATACTTTTGTCATAAATATTTGCAGAGAAAACATGTGGTATAACAGAGTGAGCTGGAGTCATTAAGAAAATAATAATTAATATTAGTTGAAAAGATCCACATCAAAAATGTAATACATTCTGAATTTTAGAGATGCTTTCAAATCCATTGCAATTGGATGGAATAATGAAGGAACATATTTGTAGTTTAAACAAATCGAATGTAAATTGTTGAGGAAATTAATATACCTATGATTTAACCAGTTGATGTAAGGAAATGTGTACATTATAGACATTGACCTTCTCTTGACTGGAAACCCATGAATGGATATATTTACAGACAGAATAGACCCAGATAAAATACCATAGAATTCATCAGAGTCTTCACTGTTTGTAGAGATATAACAATCATTGGGGCCAGAAATACAATTTATCATATGACCTCACGTTTGGGAGTGAAATAACGCCATGCAATAAAATTTGTAAAACACTAGTGGTTTATCGATTTTCGGGAAACGTTATGACGTCCATAGCAACGTTGCGTACATAATGACAAAATTATAACGTTTTTACGCGAGAAATTAGATTTCAAAGTAATCTTAATGTCATATGATAAAAAGAATCTAACATTCATGCTCTTGTATTATTGAATTTATTAAACAAGGAGACTGGCTTGAAACTCACTTTTTTGTCGGGAAGAGGCCCATATATAAATGACCCTCCAAAATGAAATAGTATCCTTCTATCAGTCAAGAAATGGTTATCTAATTACTAGTGACCACAAAGGTGATTGTGCAACAGAAGCAGAGAGGGTGAGAAACTGTAAGGATAACATAGGAAATGAAAAGGTGATAGAGACTGATAAAGCAGGGAATTAAATGTATAGGGCTTTCAGAATTGTCAAAGAAGTCTGGTTTAACTAGTTGTTAATAAAACTATAATGAAGATGGCTTAAAGAACATGAATGGGCACATCATTACAGTTTGGTTCAATGAAATTGTTAATGATTTCATGATGATAATGACCAATTATTTTTTGTTTTACAGTTGTTAGAAAGGAGTCTTCAGTTGGATGATTTGTTAATACTGTCATGATGATAATGAATGATCATCTTTATTTCTATAGATGTTAAAAAAAGTCTTTGATTAATGAATAGTTAATATCGGCATGATGATTACAACTGAAATGATCAAATACACTGAAACAGTTATGACACATGTGAATGGTAGAATGAAACAAAGAATATGTTAAGTTCTGAAAAACATCTTTCCATAATCAGCTACTTGTACTGCACTACAATGTTACTAGTACTAGAAATATAATAGCAATGAAGGTGAACATACAGACAAATGTGCATTGAAAATATGTTTAACATCTTTAGACAGGTACATGGTTAATACAGATAGCTATAGAGTTGACTTTAAGCCGTTTGCAACATCATATGAAGGATATTTATACCACTATCATTAAGATACTTTATAAAGACATAATATATTAAAACTCTTGGCAAACAGCTACCTCTTTTACAATAAGTTTGACCAAAATTCAATTGAGTTTCAATCATTCTTAGTGCAAAAGTTTGAAAAAAAAAATAACTACTAAAGTTTTAATTTCATTTTCCTCTACTTTTTTAATACCTGAGATTTAAATATTACCCATACAAAAGTAAAGCTGATTTAAAGCCTTCAAGCAGAGATCTTACTATAGGTATAAATATATTTATTGCTCACAGTTGTGGCTGAATAGAAAATTGTTTGCCTTCATCAGCAAAAGATGAAGAATGATACTTTTAAGACTAATACATGTGGACTGAATCTAGAAAGATGTTTTGCAAAATAAACCCTTAAGTTACAAGTGATTTGGCATTAGCAGAGAAATTCTTGAGGTATAACCTCTTAAATTTTGTTTAAAATGTCTGCTAGCTTTGCCAATCAGCACAACTTAGGGTTTATGTTGTTAGTTGTTAGGTTATAGAAATTTTAGTGTGATCAGAAGAAAGCAGCATTATTCTAATGAAATGTCATCATGTCTATTATAAGCAACAATAATTGCTTGATGTCAATCTGTCACAAAACACCATATACATGTAAATGAAGACGCAAAGCATTTCTTCTTTAAAAGTCCTAACCATTCTCACTTCACATGAATTGAAAGTTAAACAGTAAAACTCATAACTTTTACAAGAAGAGAGTAATGATAAGTTTTTGCTACGAGTATGAACCTTTTCATTTTAAAATAGAAATGCTTTTTGGTCTTGGGAACATATTGTGATATAACAGTGCTCCAGATAATATGTTTCTTTTTGGTATAAATTTAGACAGCCCATATGCAAATAAAAACTAAGACAAGTCTCCGCATCTGCAGTCTTGTCAGAGCATCATGGTTCATACAGATACACTGTCAAAGCATGATGAAGGCCAAAACCTTACTTTTCAGAAACTTAACAGTTGGTATTCTGAATAATGTCACCTGGAGCACTAGATTTCACAAAAAAGCTGACTTGAAAGAGAATAATTTTGCCGCCTATTTTTTCATTTTCTTAAGAATGCTATATTTTCAAATTCCGTACACTATTGAAAGTGCCTTTTTCATGGGCGAAAAGTCAAAATTTCCATAATCCTGAACTTTAGAAATTCAAATTTATAAACCCCCAGGATGCCTACAAAAATGAATAATTTCATGTTTAAATGGTTAATTGTGTTTAGATAAATCTCCCTAATTCAGCATTTTGAGGCTGACTTTCTATGGAAAGTCAGCCTCAAAATCCTGAATTCAGGATTAATCCTGAAAACTTTCACCCATGCTTTTGTGAGGTGAGTAGTGTTAAAAAGAATGCTTATTATAATAACATTTAAAGAAATTTCAGTTTTCATTCGATTACTTCTCTACTGAAAATGACTAGCTTGCAAGTCAGCATACATGATTTATACAGATAACATTGGATGATATGAACCAAGTTTGATTCAAATAACATCAGAATACAAGCTTTCATGGACAATCATGCCAATAAAATCCAGGCTTTCAGAATAAAAAATATTTAAAAACAATCTTTTTGTATTTGGCAAATCTAATGATTCCATGAAAAATTGTATCTTTTAATAGTGGCAAATACAGATGGTAAACATTTAACTCTTTGCATGCTGGGTAATTTTTCATGATCTGTTTTTTAAATGAACGTTTTTAAAAATTTCTTTCGGGAACACTATCAGAGTGTCAAACAGTTTGGATCCAGCTCAGGACAGATATTCTGTCAGTCCTGATCTGGGTCCAAACTGTTTACAAATATTATCAGCAGACGACAATAGTCGCCGCTAGCAGGCAAAGAGTTAAGCAAATCAATGCAGTCATTTTTTTCACAGAATTCATTAAGCATCAAGTATATTATACCCATCTCCGTGGATTAGACAAACCCATTTATGCCAAACTCTGTGGATCAATTTATCATAACAATGGTTGCAATTTTGAACTATCCGGTTGTATCTATTTTTTGCATTTGCTTTTTAAGGCAACCAGACTACTTCTACTATAGAAGGCAACCAGGTGCCAATAAATTTTGGCTGATGTCTACAAACATAGATCATGAATGGCATAGAGCCCCTTTTTCAGGTTGTTAAGCTTAGAAGACATAAATGGGTTGAAGCAATGTACTCCTAGTGCTTTTGGTAAGCTTATATCAAGACCAAAAAGTGACTAATAATTACTAATATGCAGATTTGTTATGACCTCGGTGCGAGATAACCTGACATAGTTTATGAGAACAACAAAGGCGCAGACCAGCGCAGCATCTGTGCAGGCTGATCAGTGCATTTTTTATTCGCTCTCTGGAAAGTATTATAGTCTAACATGTTATATTCCAAATTAGGATATTCTAGCTAGTCTCTGTAGCTGGGCAGACGGGTCTAAGTCTGACTTGGTCGAAACCCCCAAAGACATGTAGCTTTTCTCGCATAATGGCCTATCTATTTTGGTCTCCACATAGGTCCAGATAAAAACATTTTTCGAGCGTAAAATTGTAATCATTTAATTCAGCCATCAATTTAAACATAAGCTTTGGGTGCTAAAAAGCTGTCTCATTGAGACTAACTTTTTGGCGTTTTGAAACACAATTTTGATTCAAATATTGCATTCAGGACCTCCGCCTACCCAGCTTGATGGGTGGTATCACAATTTTAAGCTAAAAATATTTGCTTATACAGACAACATGAATCTGTCGCTTTTTTGTATAAGCTTACCTCGGGCACAAGCTAATTTTATATGCTCACCTTAATGCAGCTGGTACTAAGCTTTGGTAGCAGTGTGCAAATAATCAGGCTATCCCACCTAAACTTTGTGTCAGCGTCAAAGCAAAATGAAAACAAGGCAATATACGGATAAGACTGAAGTCTACTGACTCTAGGCTAATATAATATGGAGCTAAGATGATATGTAAATGGGGAAAAAACAAAATGTATGCATTGCATTAGGTTCAAGTAGTGTATTAGAAGTCTCTCTTAAGCACTTGATATCAAAAGCAACTAGGTATTTTTGGAAGAGTTAGTGGTTAAATTGATCAAGCTGCCTCTTTTATAAAGCAATAGAATAATGTTATAAGAAGCATTTAGACAAGAATGTGTAATCAAAAGTCCATTTTCTTAATTCTCAACCAAATCATGTAATGTGTTTTCATGGGCAGATCCAGAGAGGGGGGGACAGGGGGCCCAGACCCCGACTGAAAAAATCACAAAAATATAGGGTTTCATAGCTATACTGCTCCAGATACCTTGAAAAATCACACAGCTACCAAGCCAGCATTCAATTGTGGGCCATCAATGGCCCGCCAGCGAAATGCAATATAAATTGTGTTTCTCTGGCGGGCCAATGATGGTCCATTTATAGTGGTATTTGGATCCTCTATCCCCTCATCAAAAAAAAAAAGTAATCAATTTTTCAAATTTGGACCCCTTCTGACATAACTTTCTGGATCCGCACATGTTTTGGTTCAGAAATACGCAAAAAATAATTTCTAATTATGCATTCTTATCTAAAAGCCTGCTATTATATTCAGAATGGCAAAAACTCTGTGGAGTTGAACCTGATGCGGCACTATGTACTTCTGAAGTCAAATAATGTTAAATATTTTGAAAAATAAATTTATATTCCACATTTTTCTGGTGTTACAAATGTAGAGGCTGTGATTAAATTACCATTACACTTTTTTTCTATTAAGGGAAAATGAAACATAATATTTTCTTCAATTGGCATGCTGGTAGGAACAGTGGGTGGCTTGAATTAATTTAAAACCATACCTATGATTCAGTTTAGACCTTATAAGAAAATTCATGCTAGATATTTTTAATACATATGGTATACACACTGACTGCACTTATATGGTGTTTTGTCTGATGCACCTTTTAATACAGGTAAATAAAATAATTGAGCGGTGACATGTGATTTCCAACAATGTGGTATTTTGACAAGTGTAGACTCAGCTGAGCCTGTACAGCCTCAGTTAAGCTTAGAAACTCACAATGATGTTTAGTCAGTAGCTTAACACTCATAGAATATTCGAGCGACTAGCAAAGACTCTGATCAGACTGCGCCTATACGCAGGCTGATCTGAGGCTTTGCTGGCCGCACATACCACATTTTGGAAATCTCATGCATTGGCTCAATTGGCTGGTTGCTGGAGGATCAAAATTGAGGAAATTACCCGTCCACCTCACGATAACTCATATCAGCCTGGCCAGCTGTTCAGTCCGATCTGATCAGAAGGCTTTACTGTCTGCTTGAAGGAAGCCTTGACTACCATATGCACACACAACAAAGGCTCTGATCAGAACTTGAGATGGGGCAGAAATTTCACTGGTCTTGGTATTTTTGTTGGACTCACCGGTCATTTTGTTTATGGCGTGTTGCAGCTTATTTATTTCTCATCGACTTTGTAAATCCCTTCTAACAGAGAAAGTAACAGTTGCATAATTATGTTTAGGTAAAATTGTAAATATTTTCTTACCCGTAAATTTAAGCATGTTTTGGATGCTCAAAAGAACCGTCTCATTGAGACGGTTCTTTTGAGTACCCGCAACATATGTTTTGGTTGAGAAATAAGAAAAAAAAATTTCTGTTACGCACTTTTAACTAAAGTCCTGAGTTAGGTTTCCTCTGATAGATGTTAACCCTTTGTACACTGGAAACTCCTAAATAGATACTTTGGAAAACAGTGAAGACCCAGATGAATTGCACGGAATGTGTTTCATAAGTTTAGGTATGGCCTCATGCAGTCAAACAGCCCAACAACTGTAACACGCCATGGCTGATCTTGATCTAAACTTGTGGTATGGTAGCTTATTTTATTATAGGAGTGCTGGGCCTCTCATCTTGAATCTATAAATCAGAATTTTGAGCCTTATACAGACATTAAAATGAAGGAGCGTAGGCGAATGTCAACAACTTGATATGCATACATGAATATATAGCATGCATGCTTGAATCCAGCTCAATAGGTTTAAAGGTAAAAAGACAGCATGTTATGACTAATATCAAAGCCCAGATAAAAGTTATTTCTTGCATTTCTTCATTCTGAAATATGTTGTGGGTTCTCAAAAGAAAGACAGGTATTGAGTACCCAAAACTTCTTTTGGTTGAGACATTTGTTTTGAGTACTCTGAAAATAGGTTTCCGTTGAGAGATAAGATTTTTTTTATCTATTACACCCATAATCTGGCCTTTAGATCAAGAGTGTGCGATAAAAAATGAATTTCCTCATTTCTCAACCAAAACATAGGTTTTCGGGTACTAAAAAGAACCGTCTCAATGAGACGTTTCTTTTGAGCACCCAAAACAAATGTTAAAACTAATGAATAAGAAAAATTTACAACTTTACACTCAAATTTTTTGTACACTTGGATCTATGATACCGTAATTTTGGCTTTACTGAGGCTATATTACAGAAAAAGCAATGCCCTCTGATTTTTCCCATTTACATATCAGTAAAATTAGCCAAATAAGCAACAGGAGATCTCACAATAATATACAATGTAAATATCAGCTCGATCAAACTCTTTATACCTGCGACCTTGAACATTCAGAAACAAGGTCAAATGAGTTCAAGGTCATGACCTACCTCCAATCTGTCTGGCCGCGTGACCTTGGTTGCTGTAGCATTAGGAATCTGCGTTGGAATGACACCGGTTTGATGAGACATGGAAGGCGTTTCCCCGTTAGTTTGTGCATTTGGCACCGCTATCGTGGTCTGCATGCCTGCACTAATGTAGGGGTTAAAGGTCACAGCAGAAGGTTGAGTACCACCTATATAAGGATGTGCCTGAAATGTCATATAAATAATTAAACCAACATGTTAAAAGAAGTGCTTTAAAATACATTTAAATCATTTATCACGGACATGTAAATTGTTCATGGGACAAGCCTCATTGTAATCAGGGTTTACAGTGAGTGAATATGTAAATCCATCTCTACCAAACATACACACCTAGGCATCAGATTATAAAATGGACTTGTTTGTATTTGGACCTACTCACGAGAAGTCCTGTCTTCGGGGTTTTCAACCAGACCAAACCCAAATCAGCCTGCACATCTATAGATTTCATTTGTAGCAAATTTAGATATTATACTTTCCAATAAGGGAATAACTATAGCACTGATCAGACTGTGTGGGTGCACAGTCTAGTCTGTGCATTTGTTGTTGGCAAACCTCTAAGACAGATTTCTCGTGTTGAGGCCCATTTATGGCAGACATTTAGGTATATATTGTGCATTGTACAAGAATCCAACACCCAATCAGCATTCTGTGCCTAATATCCCCAAACGTATCCATACATCCATGTAAGCTCAAACTACCCCTCAAAGTATATATGTTGATATAATGCTTACTTGAAATACGCTTTGGGTTGTATGTTTATGAGATGAGAGCTCATCTCAAAATTAAAAGATGAATTAAAAGCAACTACCTGTATATGGCAGTCCTAAAATTACATTATTTCATAGTTCTAACACACCTTGCCTATATAGCAGTGTCTTATTGGTTGATAAATCAGTGCACGGACCAACGTGACATCATTCAGTTGGCCATTTGATTTACATGACGTCATCTATCCCAACAGACCGCGTAACATCGTTTTCACAACTACTTGACGTTCAAAATGTATGAAAAAATACGCGTTTCAGTCTGAACAAGAGTTGCAGGAAACTCTGACAGTCTGTTTAAGATGGCGGAATCGTTATAGACTATGAAGGATTCATTCATATTTTTAATCTTTTTGTGTGTTAGAATCGAAATAAATTCACGCTCGCAGTGTTTTGTTGCTTAATATATCACTGTCTGTCGGTCAATCGTAAGTGGATAAATCATTCGCACTTCGCGCTCATGATTTATTCACTTTAACAACTGACCTCCAGCCAGTGATATTTTAAGCAACAAATCACTGCGAGCGCGAATCTATTTCTTAACTAAAATGATCATGCTTTTGATTAAATTCTTTACGTATGCTGTATTGTACTTTAAATGTTGTAATCATGTTGGAATAAATATTGTTTAAACTATAAACATTAAATAGGATACAAGTCATATTGATGGTATAAAACATCAGAAATGTGTCACATTTGTTTATTTCAATTGTAACATAAATTTACAAAACCAAGTACATTATCTTTTCATTATATGCTGATATATTTCTTCAATCAGTGCATGGTTCACATGATGCAATTTAGTGGCTAAGAATTTAAAGTTAAACACATTGTGATTTGCATGTATAGTAATAACAATAAAACAAAGTACATTGAATATGGAATTGTGCGTTAAGACATGGTTCTGGGAATACTATCAAAACTTGTTACACATATAATATCCCTTCCCCTGTTTCTACATATTTGCTATCAGCATGTGTCCAGGATACAGCGGCAAAGCAAAGCAGCAAAAAAAAAATGCAGTATATAAATTTGCTGTTCTGACTATTATAAGCAACTAATATAACATTTTCAAAGTTTTGTCTATGATCACAGTCAATAAACAGTTGTACTGAACTGGTATAAATATATAAAGATATGAGAATGTCAATGCATATGGTGCTGAGGCTGTTGTACAATTTCTTACTGATACCAATCTATTAATTGTATGGCTGAAACACTTTTTAATTCTAGTTCTTCCCATTACAACAATAGTACCATCAGCAAACCAAATCATTATTTTCTGAAAAAATGATCATTATGTAAGTGAGTATGATCTACTGATGAAATTGTTCTCTGATATTTTGCTCATATATCATAATTATTGTAATATACCACTGCTATGGATTATACTTATGCTCTGATTCAGTTATTTCATTCAACAGACACATTAGTTTAAGGGTAGTAATGCATTGTTCAAAGACCCTTTTAATCACTACTCTGTTCATTTGTTTTGATGCTTTACATCCCAGTCAACAATTTTTCAGTCATGTCAGGGTGATTTATGCTCTGCCTGGGTTGAACCAGTACTAGGCAGCAGATAAAGTATCTTCGTTCATTTCTCTAAAACAAGTGGTGCATAAGCAATCAACCCAATATAGTAACAAAATTTAACTTCAAGAAAACGACTGCTATTTTATCTTATCTGCAAGAATATTTACGCTTGCTAGCACAATTTTAATAAGCTTATATAAGCCTTAAAATAAAATCTGAAATTGTCTTAAAGCTTGTTTTAACACAATATCAAAGACCAAAATTGAAATTGTCAAATTTGAAGTAGTTACTCGTTAATACTATCAAATTTCACTAAGAAAGGGAGAGCTGGTTGCTTTACTTTTATTGTGTTCTTGCTGTTGTGTGGTTGTCAGGGTCTTTTAATCACAGTCAGGGATTATGCTATTCCCTAGACATATTCATTTCAGGGTTCATACAGGCAAGTTCATGTAAAATTCAAGGACTTTTCAAGGACTTTTCTACCATTTTCAAGGACAGTAAACTTATGAAAAAATACTGATTTACAAGTTAAAATTCTGCTTCTGAAATGCTAGAATCCATTATGAAAGATATTAGTTTAAGAAAATCAGCTTAAAATTTTGGTGCCTTTATTTGGTGCAGCATATGCTGCACCAAATAAAGGCACCACAATTTTATACTGATTTAGGCCTCCAAAAACAGTGTTGAATCCTCTTGTAAATGGTAAATTCAAGGACTTTTCAAGGCCTTTTGATTTTTCTAAGTACTTTTCAAGGTAAATTCTATTTTCAAGGACTTTTCAAGACAGTCTTGTATATTCAAGTACTATTCAAGCCTATGGAACCCTGCACTTGTTTTTTTATCAATAAAAGTATGAATTGATGTGTTATGACCAGGGACAAATTTAGTCCAAATCTCAGCAGTGAAGCTTTAGACCAGTAAGGCCTTTTAAAACTTCAAATAGATTGGATTTTATATGCTGAATAAATAATCAACAGCTGTCATTTTTATCATTACAACAATAAATTTAAAGGTCAGCTCCCATCTTTATTCCAACCTTCTGCTATCAAAGAAGGATAATTCTAATGCACTTGAGTTTGTAAAGTGACATTTGATTGGATGACGTCAAAAATTTGGGACAGTATATCCTGCGATATACTGTCGGAAATATTTTGACGTCATCAATTACGTCATATTTCATTAGATGACGTGCGGCTTTATGCGGCTTGCAATGCTCCAATTTGAGCTCAAATTGCAGAAGTGCATTAGAATGGGGATAACCATATTCAAAATTTTCATTTGGGGAGGTATATCGTCGAATATACTTTCGGAAATCACATTTTACGGCTCTGCTTGCGCGTCACCGTAAAACTAAATTTCCTACCCTATGTCCAACGATATACCTCCACAAATGAAAATTTTGAATACATTTACTCCTAAATCTAGCTTATAGCAGGACATGGGTTATTCCAGACAAGTGTTAAGAATATTTAATGTTTGATATTTCTAGCAAATGCAGGCAGAAATCAATTCTTTAATCTTTAATATCTTTTTTTCTAGCTCATTAGTCTATCTCAGTGTGCCTCTTAAATTACTGTTTGCATCATTCTGATTGTGATACAGCTATCTAAAGACCTTATAGCATGGCAATAGCATGTGACAAGATTGTGGTGGAAAGTTCCTTGCCCTGTCACAAATTCCTTTGCCTTATCACATAGTCATGAAGGTCTAATCAGTTTCAACCGTTTTTACTGAGTGTGTCATACAACTTTGTTTTGTATAGTGATGTGACCTGGCTCTATGCATCATCAGTGAGACTTTGTAAAGGTTGAAGATACAAGACCGACAACACAGTCAAAGATCTTGATCAGTCTGCAATACAGCATAAACTGCTATGTTCATGTTTAAGACATCATTATCAGCTAAAATATTGACCACATTTTCTTGAAAATCTTTGCCATCTTTCTTACTTTTAATAACATTGTCTGCTTATTTAGAGTAAAGTGAGGTTTTCTTGCTCAGTTCAATTTTAATCTAGTTTTAATGAGTTTGTGGCATAAGTGTGCTTTCAATCAGAGATTTTAAATATAGTTGCAACTGCAGGTGTTTACGTCTCAGGCAATTTCATTGGCCAGTGTAACCAGGTGAAAACAGCTAGGTTTCTTTTTTAATTTTGTTAATAGCTAGTAAAACTCCTCTCAACTCACTGTTTCAATAGGGTATGTACCTAATATTGAATACAATTTTAGGGTTTATGCCTTTAATAGGCCTTTTGCTAAGGGTGGTAATTTAATGCAGCCCTCTCTGCATAAACTTGGTAAACAGTGGACCAACTATAGAATATGTCCGCCACTTATCTGACCCATTCTTTCAGTAGCTAGATTGAATATGACATAGTTGCTTAGCAGCTACCAAGCGATACCCTAGCCCTAACCATCATAATAGATGTTAAACATTTTACATTACTTCCATGCAATCTATGTTCAAGCACATTTGCCCAATGAACCAAACAAATTATGGCGGACAGATTCTATAGTTATACCTAAACAGTTTCTCTTATTTGTTAGATCTTCATGAATTTCATGAACTTTGTTGATTTGATTCTTTACGTCCCAGTCAACAATTTTTCAGTCATGTCAGGATGGGTCTTCCTGGGTTAAACCAGTACTAAGCAACAGGATAAATGTGTCTTGCACAAGGACACAACAAAGTGATGCTGGTGAGGCTTGAACCCCCAACCCCTCGGTCTGGAGCCAAGCACTCTACCACTGAGCCATTGTGCTCCCTAATTTCATGAAGTATTCTTTTTATTAGAGTTTAGTTATATTTCTAGTTCTTTAACAATCCTAATTCATCAGTTTCAGAATAGACAGATCATGTTTCAGATATTGGATCCCATATGAAAAATTAAGTGTTTAAACTGGTGATACCTCTTGATTCTTTCATACCAAAGGTCAGGCAGGTATGGTACATGTCAACCTTGACATTAATCTGAATGATCAATGGTTCTGCACTATGCCTCTATAAATTATGCAAAGGCTAATTAATCTGTCTCAGCTTGCATACGTCCAGATAAGAAACAAATTGAGAGCATAAAACTGCAAGTATTCTCTAAATAATCAGTTTAAACATGTGTTTTGGGTGTTCTAAAACACCATCTCAATGAGATGGTTCTTTTGAGCACACAGAACCTATGTTTTGGTTCAGAAAAATAAGAAAATTAATTTGTAATTGTCACCTTGTAGATTGGTAACAACAGCTAAACCTGTCCATCATCCTCAAAATAATTATTTTTAGCAATTCCCTCTTGGAAAGCTAAAAGCTTGTGAATTTAATAATTTTTATGGCCACTTTATACATACAGTAAAGTCTGAACTAAAGTTAAGACGTAAGAGTGCCTGTTGAGTCCTTGAGGTGCACAGCACTGCTAAAGAATATAGTAGGTGCACAGAGGGTGTCAACTTTAGTTCTGCCGCCACTGTAGCATTGTCAAATTTCTTCCTATGGAGGGGAGCTTACTGCATTGGAAAATTCAGGATCTTTATCAGAAAAAAAAAAACACTGATTAATCAGCAGATTTATAATTGCCATCATCCCCAGGTTTCAGAATATGCTGTGATTATGCAAGTGTGGTCAATGTTGCTTAAGCCTTATCATTATCAAATCTTTAGAATTTCCCCAATGATAACACTATGTATCCAAATATATTGATCCCACAATGTCAGTTTTCAAAGTGATAAATTAATAGTTAACCTGTTAACATCAAAGATGAATATCAGACTGCATCTGCTCAGCCTAATCAATGCCACCGCCAATACAAAAAAAATAGTGTAATAATTGCTTAAAAGATAATACATCCAGATTTTCAAGGTTCTTGATAGTCTATTTAAATTAGCAAGCTGTTAGCACACCGGATAGGCGGTAATGGAAAACATTAATACTTGATCAAAAAGTGTCAGAAAGAGAGTTTTCAAAAACACTGTATCTAGCCTATTTTTTATCTGCGTTTGTCGCTTGTTAAGAGCTTTTTCAATTGCTGCCTATCGGTGTGGCTAATTGTCTTAGCTGATGGCACTAGCCCCAAATACAGATAGCCTTGTAACATTGCTTAAATAATATTCAGAACAGCAAACAACATACATACTAAAATAATGAAAAAAAAGATCATTAAGTCAATAGCAGACTTTTTAGCTTTGGTACAACTACCCAAGCTCTATTAGGCAACAATATATTTGCAATAGCCTTAAAGTGATTTTGATCCAGGGCCCTTAGGGATTCGTCAACCAGACAGAATATAATGAGATTCTCATTTGGGTTTAGGATGATGTTGGTGGACTTTTCAAAACTGAAATATTTGTTTTTTTTATTTGTTCTTTGAATGAGACAATAGAACTAATGAGGTTTCTATTTTGAATAATCTTAAATTATCAAAGATACTTTGACTTTTATTTATATTAGTATATAATGTTAAATGTACACTAAAGGTATACGGTAGACGTTCTAAATTTTGAGCGCTAGTTGCTTGTCAAAAGAGACTGAAAACAAACAGCACAGACACTGACTGATCAGACTGCTTCTTCAGAAGCAGTCTTATCAGTCAGTATCTTCCCTGATTGCTAATCTGATAACCATATTCCAGACCTGATAACCAAAATTTTATTTGAGAACAGAAAGAGAAAGGTCTTCAAAATTTTAGAACATTTACCACAATAGGTAGGGTCCTGGATCCAAGTGACCATGCTGCAAAAGGCAAAGAGGGGTAACTCTTGTTGATATATTATTATGCATCTGCAGCTCTTCTCTACAGAAATCAACACAGTAACGTATTGTTTTAGTAGTTCAATGACAACCTTTTTTTTTTCTTTGAAAACTTTTCTCTTCCAAAGAACAGAACCATTCACACTATTTTTACACCCTTGTTAAAGGCCTGTTTAGACGGCATGATTTTGTCAGCCTGACATAATCATACATGATTTTGTCATGTATGATTTTTCTGTTTAGACGGCATTACAATGTCTTGTGTGATTTCTTTCAACAGTGAAGAAAACTGGCTGGGCACCTTGAGCTATCTCATCATGCTCTACATTTGTTGCATTGCTATAGCTAATACATGTGTTAAAACTCATTCCCGCAAGTCACGACTTTTGTCATCTGCTATTTCATCTGCTTATGTTCTTAGGTAGTCTTTATGGCGAAGAATATCGACCCAGATCAGACTGTTCCCTGGAAGCAGTCTGGTCAGGGTTTATATTGTTTACTTCCATGATAAAATCTCCTCATGAAGTGCACTTGAATATGTGCAGCAGACACCATTTTCAGGACAAAATACTGGCATGTTTAGGGTTATCTCTTTTATCTTGCTCCGAAAGCAATTAACCCCAGTGACCTCAAAGCTGATTGGCTAATTCGCCATGATTTTGTAATGGCAAATAGAACCAGTTCTATTCCCCATTACATGTCGTCCTGACTCAAAAATCATATACGACTCTGTAATAGCAGTGTTTACACGAGCTGATTTGTAATGTACGACTAAGTCAGGACGACTAAATCATGCCGTCTAAACACCCCTTAACCAGAAGTCAACTACAGGTAAAAGAAGAAAAATCTGAAAATGACCAGAAGTTGACTGGTCAACTGGTCATTTTTCAGAGTTTTTTTTTTCTTTTTTTTTTTCATTTTTCAGTTGTTGTTTTTTTTGTTGTTTTTTTATTATTTTTTTTTCAGAGCTTTTTATTATTTAATTTTTTCAGTTTTTTTTTATCTCCAGAACAAACAATATTAATCTTTAAATATTTCAGCATTTTCCTAAAAATCTTGATAGGACAATCACTTTTAACAGTTTCACTCTCAAAAACACACTGACAGAACCTCCAAAATATAATTATTCTTTTCAATGAAACATTAACAACATTTAGAGTCGGCAGATAAAAAAAATATAATTTCTTTTTTCTACTTTCTGGAAAATTACAGTAGGAGAGCTTGTAAATCAACTAATAAAAAAAAGTTCTGGCCTAAGGAATACTTCTGAAAAATTTCACCCATGTTACAGCTCAATATATCGAATAACAAAGCCTGAACAAAGATGTAGTGTACATAGAGACAAGTTATTTGGTTCTAAAATTGTCAGGATGCTGATAAGAGAACATCTAAATAATGATCTTGTTCATAAACAAAAAGTTGAAATTGTATTTTTGTAAATGAAATATTACTGTGTTGACATGTTAACTATGTAAAAAAAAAATAAGCCAAAACATCTAGCTAGAATTGTGTTATATGATCACTCATATAGACAATCCAAGTCAAACATATATTGCATGAAAATAGTTTTTCCTTTCACACATTTGACTACAGAATGTTTAACTTGGACTTGAATTTGACGGATTGACTAGCTAGACAGATTAACCGCTTCCTTCATGAATATTCGTGCCAAGCTACACCCACTACGAATACTTATATAAATAACTTTAACTTGGACTTGAATTTGAAGGATTGACTAGCTAGACAGCTTAACCCTTATCATGCTTAGCCCTTTCCTTCATGAATATTTATGCTAAGCTCCACCCACTATGAATAATTAATAAATAATGTTCATGTTTGTACAAAGAACAAAGAAATTACTTGTCAGGTCCACTAGTGTAAGATCATATCTAATCATATTCCAATAAGTAAACAGAGTAGACACTGATCAGGCAGCTCTTATAAAGAGCTGCCTGATCTGGGTCTGCTCTGTTTGCAAAAGCGTTAAAAGGTGTCTCTATGAGGTAAAAGGTTATTCAGGATATATCCAGATCAGCTTGCTTCTGAGAAGCCTGAGAGATAATGAGATAACGATTGGAGCAGGGTGTAGAGCATAAAAAATGTCCAGCATGATTAGGGTTAATACTCCTGAACATCATTTCCATATGCTTTACTCCTTGTCAGAAAATTTAAGGTATTGACAGAAGATTTCATAAATAAAAAAAAATTCTGGTCGATTCATAGATGTCTGTGAGATTGGTTCGTTCAAATGGCCTCTGAACATACCTTCCATTACATTTTCATCAACAGACAAAGCAGTAGCATACTCAAATATGGAATTCATCTCTAAATATACAGTGACATATGTTAATATTGCCTCTATGAATCCATACCAGCCGCTACCATGCCATATTGACATACATGTCTATTTGGGGAGACTATGTAAATTAATTGATGCCCCCACCCCCCTGACAAACACACCTGCCAAGGAATTTAGATGAGATTTTTATGTATGCAAGGTTTGTATAAAAAGGAATGGAGCTGTTGGCGTTACAGATTACACAAAGCAGGCACCCCATAAGTTTTACGGACATAAAAAATGTCCAAGTTGCACATGTTGTGGGCATATAAAAATGTCTAGTTCAACATCCTAAAAATATGAGAATAATCAAAAATGTGCAAAATAAGAGGTGCACAGGAATCAGTATGCAAGGTTTGAACAAAAATGAAAGAAAACTGTTGGAGTTACAGATTACACAATGTAAGTACCCCATAGGTGGTGTAGACGTAATCATGATGTCTAAGTTCAACACTCCCAAAAATGTAATAAAATTTCATCAAATGTACACAAAATAAAAGGTGCACATCTTCAATGTGTGAATAATCATTATGCAAAGTTTTAATATAAAGGAATGAAAAGTGTTGGAGTTAAAGATTACACAAACTAGGCACCCCAGAAGTGTTGTGGACCCACTACTCAGTCTAGGGACAAGATGCCCCTGTACTTTAAAACAATCACTGCTGAGAAAAATTACACATATCAACACTCTGTCAGATTCGCTTTCAATATAAACAGCCTAGATAAAATTGTAAGCTTGTCGTATCTCCACACATGTAAAACTTGAGGCCAGTGATTAGCTTTGGATACAAGTAAACTTCATTGAACAGTGAAGATACATCTAGCGACATTTGATCAGCGTCTGCATTGTTACCCATTGAAGGGCCAGCAAAACACATCTGAAAATATCGTCTGCTAAAGTTGTTTGCTGTAATATCCCATGTAGATGGAAGATTCAATTGCAACATGAAGGGTCAATAAACTTACCTCTTTTGATGTATGTGGTTGTTTGTTACATACTTTGCTGTTTTTATACAGTAGGAACTTATTAAAATTAAGTTAGTTTCTGGAACAGTCTAGTTTGGGTTTTGATAGATAAAATGGATTCAACAAAACCAAGCCAATGATAAATATATTATGTTTTGCTGCATGGAGCTAACTTATGACAGAGTAATTTCTAAATTCAGATGCTGAACCCAGTTAAATAAACAATCAATCTCAGAGTGTTGATAACACAATTACATGCGAAATTTATGAACTTGGATCCGAGTTCCTCAAAAGTGCTTGTCTCTAGACTGTACTAGACCTGCATTTCACTAAACATAAGGTATCTGAGGGGAATGGCAAATGTAGTCATATCATGTTATTAAAAGATATCAATAGGAATAAAAATTCACATCTCATCAGACTTTATAAGCCTATTCTGGGTATAGAATGTCAGAATTACAATAACATGCAAGCTCTCTGAAAGCCACATATGCAACTGCTAAGGTTAAAGATTTCATTGGCAGATAAAGTTAAATGATAACTTGCATGGTGTCTGATCCAAGGCAACACATGGCAATACAAAAGGAAGTGATAATCTTTCATGCTTATTGTGAGGTCTGATGGAGACAAATCCGGTAAACTCCAGGAAATACACACTGCTCATCTTTTTTATATGGCTGTCTGATGCAGTAATTCAATCTATCCAACTGACAACCTTATAGATTCTTCACCCAAATATGTCAGTCAAATTGTGAATCCAGAGCCTTAGGTGGCAATAGGTCACACCAATCTTGAGAGTTTAACATCAATCTGACACCAGACAAGCTACAGCTTTTCAAGATCTAGAAACCACAAGTATCTTTTTTAAAGAAGAAAGAGGAAAATAGAGGCATAGTCAACATAGTTACATTCATGTTGAGCCATTTTCATGACTTTTGGAGATAATAAAGTCCAAGGTTTGTGTGTGTTTGTTTGCTTTGTGTCCCACCAACAGCCAAGGTCATGGGGATGGACCCACATCATATAGTCTCAACCAACAGATCTAGAATGGAGAAGTCGAGAATCAAACCCTTGACCCTGGTTTACACACTAAACCAAAGTGACTGCTTAAGTTCTGAGGTTTAAAGGGAACATACAGAGTTAAAAATTCCAGTTAGAACTTAAAGGCACTGCATTGGTGAAATGAGTATTTTTATGTTCAATTCAATAGATCAAAACACTTCACATTTGGCATAAATGTGCCAAAATATGGTCATTTTCCTATAATTCATATGTAAAAAGTGTCCCTTTATAAGACGATTCATTTAAAACCACTGTCTATTCCTAGGGAACCCATAGTGTTATAATGAGACTGCACTATAACACGTTTACACCCCTGACTTTTGATCAAGACTAAAAGTGTTTTTTTTTTGTAAAAAGATTATACTGGGTCTCCAAGGTAATAAACCATAAAAAAAAATTCAGTGCTACTCTAATAGAGCCGCGACATGAGATTTCCAACAATGTGATATGTGCAACCAGCAAAGTCTCAGACCAGCCTGTGGATACGCACAGTCTGTTCAAAGCCTTAGCTAGTCGCTTGAACATTCTATGAGTGTTAAGCTACTGACCGAACAACATTTGGAGCTGCTAAGCATAAAAAGGGGCTTCACAGGCTAGTCCGAGTCTACACTTGCCAAAATGCCGCATTGCTGGAAATCACATGTCGTGGCTCAATTACAGATCAAGTCTTCGAGGGTTTGCGAACAGCACAGGCGCAGACCAGCCTGCGCATCTGCGCAGACTGATAAGCGCCTTTGTTATTCGCTTATTGAGAAGTATCATATCTAGACTTGCTATGAGGGAAAGTTCAATTTTTTAGCTAGTCTCTGTAGCTGAAGAGACTGGTTTGAAACCTGCTTTGTCTGAACCCCAAAGACAGGTTTTCTCGCGACGAGGCCCAATTACAGATGAAGTCTGTGAAGTTTACAGAGCAACGGAAGAAGCATATGGAAAGAGGTTTCAGCAGCAAGCGGAGAGTGAGGAAGAAAAGTTTACCACTAACCAACATAGGATATTGTCCTGCAGATAGCACTGCTGGTAATGCCATGGCCGTGGTCTTTGTTGAACCAGCCTCATACATCAAAAATAAAAGAAAACATGCAAACCAATTAGTATCTTTCATCAGTAAAAATCTCAGATCCACCTTAGAAAGACTAACACTCATCAGACTGTGAATCAATAAATTCCATTTACTACCAGTAATTAAATTCCCATTTTTTTTTATTATTATCATTTTATTTATAAATTTTTTCTCTTTTTTTTCTCTTTTTTTTTCTCTTTCTCTTTTTTTTCATTTTTTCTTTTTTCTTTTTTTTTCACAATCATTTTCTTAAATGTATCACTATGCTTGATTCAAACTAAATATTTTTCCTTGCATTACATATATTACAAAAATTATATACACATGGAAAAAGATTAAGGATCACCGTTGCTTATGCAAAGGTAAACTTTAGACTAAAATTTTCCTACATTTTAAAAATGTTTTATCAAACATTTCAATTATTAGGCATTTATATTACCCAAGGTTGCTTCTGCGGGAAAATGACGAAAACTCAGCAAAACCTGTGGTGGCCCGCGGCCATCCTAGATACAAAAATATGTTTCTGATTTTCGGACTGTGTTGATATCTCTTGTGATTCTTTCCTTCCATGAGATCTGATCGTTTTAATTTTTGGTCAAGCGTAAAGCTGATAGTCTGTTTGACAAACTTTAATCATCATTATTTTAGTTTTCTGACCTGGTGGCAGAGGCTCAGAGTTAATACACTATTTTTCAAAACTAAATTCGTTTACTATTTGTGAATATTCCATTCTTTCATTTGATCCTGTTTTTTGCTTTCCAAAGTTGTTTTCTGTGGTGTGTAGAAACAAAAGGGCAAACTTACTTTCAGGAAAATTGACATTATTCAAGTACTTGTGGCATATTGTATCCTCTGTAGCCCAAAAACTAATTATTATATAATCTATAAATAAACATCTTCTGATTGGCCCAGATGCATATCCATTTGAGTCAATAAAACTACATATTACATTGTTTGCCGGACGTGACGTTGGAAAGCACACGGCACGAGGTAATATTGACTGGCTTACAGGAAGTGACGTCAGAACGTCAAGTCATTTCGAACGATCCATCTGTAACATAAACGTTTTAATGGTCTAAAATGGCAGGAAATGCTTACCATTCTTTTATAATATAATAAAACAATTGTTGACTTATGTTTCGGTAAACATGGAGTGTTATTGAACAGTAAACTTAATCATATTGACCTCCGCTCCGCGGCGGTCAATATGACGTTTACTGTTCAATAACACTCCATGTCTACCTCAACATAAGTCAATAATTGTATGATATTATGGTCTTCAATAATTCAGACTGTAACTAGATGATGCTTTGAAATATATGCAATAAAAAAAAACAGTATTGCCAAGCCACAGAAAATTGGAATTTACAAAACATTTTGTCATAACATCAAGTGATGCCTAACTTTTTTCCATGTGTATATTATGAATATGTATCATTCTATTTCCTTTTACATAGTATATTAATACATTTATTGCATATTGCATAAAAAATCAGGTCTGATGAGGAGTCTGTCTTTCTGGCAATCCTGAGAAAAGCTCAAAACATTGATAGTGCAATGACAAGTTAGCATTAATTACAAACACAACTGTGTGGCCGCCAAATACAACAAGTACAAGAAGAAAAAAAGTCACACAAAAATGCAGAAAACATGTGTAGTATCCTCCTATAGAGCTCTAAAATGCAAGGCAATTTTCAAATAGCCAGTGGTTTTCAACAAGGAGAAGTTCTTTGCCTTCTTAATTTTTCTCTTTTTTTCTGTTTGAAATTAAAGAACTGTTCAATACTGTATTTAGAAAATGAAATAGATCTAAATCAGCTGGCTTTTCAAGGCAGCAAAAAAGCTTTACCATCTACCCTGCTTTCCATTAAAAAAATAGTGAGTATGATCAGGAAATACCACAATCACAAACTGCTGTTATACATGGAATTAATGGACTCACAGGCTCAAAAACCATATTGTATTTATATTCCAATAAACACTCAACCTAATTTCCAGGAGTAAAAGATGAACAAATGTTATCTAAATTTGGTTTGGACACTAAAAACTGTGTATCTTGTCTTGAATACATCAATTTTGAGGTGCATAAAAAAAGTAGTCTCTGGACTTAATACTATATTGGAATGATTTCAAAATGGCAGTTTATTCAATCTTCAGCATGACATAACATACTGTAAATGAGTTTGAGCATGAACTATAGATTCTGTTCAGTTCATTCCATTATTGTGTTTTATCACATGACGCCGCGTCTGGGAGTGAAATAACACCATGCAATAAAATCTGTAAACCACTAGTGGTTTATCGATTTTCGGGAAACGTTATGACGTCCATAACAACGTTGTGTACATAATGACATAATTAAAACGTTTTTACGTCAGAAATGAGATTTCAAAGTAATCTTAATGTCATATGATAAATAGAATCTAACATTCGTGCTCTTGTATTATTGAATTTATTAAACTTGTTGCGAAAAAGAGATAAAATGCTCGACAAGCCTCGCATTTTATCTCTTTTCCTCAACTCGTTTAATAAATTCAATAAAACATGAGCACTCATGTAAGATTCTCTATACATGTACATGCAATCTCTAAAGAAGCTTTCTTTATTCAAAACAGTTTCAGATCTCTTGCTTAACCAACTGGCTATTTAAAACTCAATTTAAAAGCAACAAAATGCAAGGAAATCAAATATGGCAGTCTGAAAAGCATGTGTAACCATGACAACCATGTTCATTTGATTTTTGTTTCAAGCGGCTAAATGCATACAAAGTGTGGACAAAATACAAGAAATTAGATGATCTAATTATTGTGGTTACAAATGCTCCAAGACATGTACTCCTCTGAGATAATTATATAGCGGCTGTCAAGAATACAAACATTTAGTGGATTCACAGGGAGGAAAGGTAAATTGCACAAACCCGCAATTAAAAATATATGTTGTGGATATTCAAAAGAACTGTCTCAATGAGACAGTTCTTTTAAGCACAGAAAACAAATGTTAAAACTGATGGGTTAGAAATAATTCACAAATTTACGCTAAAATATTTTGTTTTTGCGCTCAATCAATTACTCATTGTGGTAAGTTTGTACTATTTCACCCTGTTGATTTTTAGATCCTTTCTAAGGGAATGTTATTGTGAATATGAATACTAATATAGCAGATATATGCGCTACAAAATTTAATAATAAAATATTAATAGACAAGCATCTATGACAATCTGGCATCTTTAACTGCTGGAGAATAAATGAATGGTTAATGAATACACAAATGACAAGTTTCCTATAATAGCCAGCAGAAAGGTCAAAACTTCAGTTTTAACCTTTCTGTGGGCATAGGGTTAAAGGGAGACAACCTAAGTAGACTGTTAAAAAGTCTTCATTCAAAATGCAGCCGCCCCTCAAAAGTACACTGGCCTCTTTGTAAGCAAAAATTCCTTTCTAAGTTTTCCATTTGCAAGTGTATTCATTTCCCTAAAATAAATTATATAAACTGGCATGTCATGCAGAACAAAGCATCAAGCTGGTACCATTTTTGCCTTAAAAGGTGCACAGTTTGATTTGCAATTCCATTTTAATCACAGCAGACTGGTTAAATGAAAGTTTATCTGATTAGGCATTTTGGTGCAGTCTTTAATCCCATGGACATAGATCAATTTTACTAAATCTGATCGCATGTCAGAGCAGCCAAATTCTGCATAGAGTTGAAAGAGTATTGAAATTTATCAGTTACCTCTCATATTAACTACATTGTTGCAAGATGCCTGATAAACATTGTCTATCTCACAGCATATGCCTTTATCAGGTCAAGATGACGTAGCACTTTTTGAATGACATTGATATCTAAATCAACACAAAAATCGAAAATTACATCATAATCACTAGTTTGAAGATTGAAACAATGGGTAAACTGATAAATAGAATACAAGATTCGCGTCTTATGATATCAAGTTTACCAGGCTCGGCTTTGAGAACGCATGTTGAATCGCTCGGCAAGCCTCGGGATGTCAACAAGCATTCTCAAAGCCTTGCCTGGTCAACTTGATATCAAATGACACTCACCTAGTATTCTCTATTCCTAAGTGTGTTCTTAATAAAACAAGTGCATTTATCATGGCATATATGGTACAATGAGCTGCGTCATAAGAAACCTGCCTTTAGGCATGGGCAGATCAACCACATCTCAGCCAGTTAATTGCTGGCCTCAGCTTCAGGTAAGATGATTTTTAATGGAAAGCCAAAAAGACAACTTCACATTGCATGAACAGACTTTGCACAAAGGCAGTCTGGTCTAAACATGCAGTGTATATGCCCAAAGTCATCTTTTCTCAATCTGCAGCATAACTAAATGGTTCAGAGCAACCAACTACCTTTTACTTTATATTCAGATTAATTGAGCTATCACCAATAAACTGTGTAATTTAAGAAATGTTGTTTAATGTTACATTGTAATATATTACTGTAAAATATTACTCTGTGATGTAATTATGCTGCTTGTAATGTTGTTACTAAGCTGTTTGTAATTTAAATTATGCTGTATACTGCATTAAACTACATTCTGCATGAAAGTCTATGAGTTAAAGATAAAATAAGAAGCATGTGATCTGCATGACTGTGAATACAATAAACCTTATATTTTTTATCAAAATGTCTAATCAATTTGAAGAAGATTTACATCTTAATTTGATTTGGAGATAGAAGCTAAAAACAAAACATGTTCAAGCATTAATTAATTTCAATAAAGCAAACTGCCTTCTAATAATCGAAAAAACTTTCCTCTTATGAAATTCTAACATGATTTTCTATCTGTAGAATGCTTTTACAACAGAACTGTATACTGGTACTCCAATAGAAAGTTGTTTCTTCTGAACTTTCTTAGAACCCTTTGTGTTCCTTACCTTTTACATTATAGATGATGGGAATTTTCTTGAAGATTGTCAGGCTGTTTTCACTGCTGAATTATTATCTAAAACCAATGTCTGGGAATGACATATGTGTTTTTATTACAGTTTCATCGAGAAATGAGAAAAAATTCTATCACATGAAGTCTGTTCTGGGAGTGATAAGGGGACACCATGTATTAAAATTGATAAACCATTAGCGAATTACATATTTTGATCACGACGAAACAACGCCCATAACAAAATCACATATTTATGGTAAAATCTTCACATTTTCACCCAAAGATGTGATTAGGAAATAATTTTGGTGTCATATGATAAACAGAATTTAACATTTGTGCTCATGTATTTTTGAATTTATTAAACTTCCTGTGAAAAAGTGATAAATTGCTGGGCAGAGCCTCACATGTTATCGCTTTTCATAATTTGTTTAATAAATTCAATAATACAAGAGCACTCATGTATGATACTCTATTGTCATGTTTGGATACCCCCACCTATCCAGGGCTATCATAGTAAGAGAGTAGTCACCTCTGGTCTGGCCGTGGAATACATTGGCACTTGAGAACTGTACAAGTTGGTGCTCTGAAAACCAAAGAACAACACAAATGAGCCGTGACATGTGATTACCAACAATGTGGCATTTTGACAAGTGTAGACTCAGACGAGCTTCTGCAGCCTCCTTTTAAGCTTAGAAACTCCAAATGGTGTTCAGTCAGTAGCTTAACACTCATAGAATATTCAAGCGACTAGCAAAGGCTCTGATCAGACTGCGCGTATGCGCAGGCTGTTCTGAGCCTTTGCTGGTCGCACATACCACATTGTTGGAAATCTCATGTCATGGCTCAAATAAACATGTAGTTTGTAAACATGATCTGCATGCAGACAGTCTAATTAAGTCTATCCAACACACAAAACACTGCCAATTAAGACATCTTACCCAACAAGCGAATACACTCATAAGTCTAAAGTATCTTGCTGAATTGAGTGTGGTAATGTTAAAGTTTTTTCAAATCATAACAAGGATCCACTATCAAAATAGCACAAAATCCATCAGAAAACAAAAATGCAATGAAAAAGGCACCTTCATGGTTGTGTACCGCTGTTTTGTTATTGCCTTCACAATGCATGATAGATGAATGAAAGAAGTGAGCAAGCGTTCCAACCATCAGAACACCATATTTGTAGTTTGTAAGGCATGCAGGGGGATGGCCCTCCCCGACCCCCTGTATGTCAGATGACGGGGAGAATAAAGTGATAAAAGGTTAAAAAAAAAAAAAAAAAAAAAAAAAAAAAAAAAAAACACAAAACACATAGATAAACAGGACTGCTGGGCAGATATTTTTAACTAAAATGTCAAACAACAGTATGTGTACACTACTAACAATACAATGATAGTATAAAAGAAAGCATTCAGTATGATTTCACTGTGATACATAATGACACTGATCATCTTGCACTGACAACAATTAACTGCAACACTTAATGTTTTCAGCTATGCTACAATAAAATCATAACATTTGGTATTTGTTTGTTTGTTAAATTTGATTCTTTATGTCCCAGTAGCAATTTACATTTATGTTGGGATAGGTCTTCCTGGGTTGAACCAGTACTAAACAAGGATTAACATGTCTTGCTCAGGGTGATGCCCGTGAGGCTCAAACACAAAACCACTCAATCTCGAGACAAACAGACACTGCGCTCCCTATAATATTGAAATTAGTTTATGTCAATGGGAGGTTTTAGTGAAAAACTATCCAAATTAATCTGAGTTATCACTTGTTCACCTAGTAGAACTGCAGTGTGTGTTGACCATCAAATGGGTTAATGTCCTAAAATTCCAAAATTTCTGAATTAATAGAATCCTAAATTCCTATGCTATCCAAGAACCCATTATCTCTAATAAGCACCCGTGCTCTAATGAATGTCCATCCAACAAGTTTGATGTTAAAATGGCGATTTCTTTTTACAATTCTCAAGAAAGCCTAATATCATAACTGAAAAATGTTTTGTCTGGGACATAAAGCATTAACTCAAACAAGAAAAAATATTAATCTTCCAATTTTTGAAGTCTATCTTTCAATACAGGGCTTCCTTGTTGGAATTTTCAAAGTTGTTGAATATTGTTGTGACTTATAGTGTAACTGCTCTCAATAAGAAATTCCACATTTTGCAATGTTATATATGGGATACACTGTCTGATAATGTCTTATTTTGGGGAATGCTAGGCATAAATGGGTAATGAAAGGTAACTGATTAAATATTGTTAATCTAGCAAGACATTAAACTACTTTGTTACACACTTCCCACTTTCTGCAACATTACCCTTTTTAAATTGTTACAATACTTCCCACTTTCTGCAACAACACTATTTAAATTTAAGACCATTTGATATTTTCATATCTGTGATTCTTAAGTATGCAAACTAACCAATATTGTCTGCAATTTTGCTCTTGTATGCCGGTTAATCATTGTAAGTGTAAATATTTATTTTTTTAATTTTTAAGTTTTAACAAGATGTGGATTTGTCTTGCGCTTCTATCATACAGACATCATGCTTCAATAAATTCTGATTCATAATTTAGGAACTTGCATTAATTCAGAAATATTTAAGTCTAGCAGGACCAGAGACAATAGTTATCAAGGAAAAATGTTGGAAAACTGCTGAAATACACAAATGTTAAGATCTATATTTAGTTGTTGATTAAATGTTTGCCCATCAATTTCCAAATATATTCAATGTGGTATTCCCTGGTTGTTCTAGTCCATAAAGCCTTCTTTCAGTTTGCTATATATTGCCAGTAAGCCAGGTATATCAGAATCATTGGAGCAATAATTGGAAGTAAGTGAGGGTGCAAAGATCAGGAATCGATACAATCAAGTACCACACCTGACCCAGGATACCAATGGGAAAGTGACAAACTCACAGTCTACTTATTTTATGAGTGCATATAGAAATATGGTGGAACAGCTTACAATGCAATATTACCATGCCTAATTCTAGTTACTTTAATTGGGTTAAATTTCATCACAATAAGTGTAAGTTATTGTATGGTTTGTGCGTCTGTATGGGAAGATAATCCACGAGCTTTCTGCGAGTGCATTAGCGCCTGTACAGATGCAAAACCATACAATAACTTGCTTATTGCACAAGCAAGCATTTGCACTTTGTGCTTTGCTAGCTCTTTGATGATAAAATCAGAATATCAATGAAAAGTGCAATAATAACTGTTATTGAATTATACACTTTACCATAAAGCATCTGAATATGGCTTGTATCATAAGGTTTTCAAAAAAACACTCAAATACAAATATATTTTGTCTATTCTGAATGCTTCCTTCTCATATGAGGGTATCCCTATTTGATTGGATGATTCTCACTGCAGTTAACTCTAAAATTTACTTAAAATTGACATTCAAATATTTGTATTTAAAACTCTTTTACAATGAAACTTCTTCTGAACTCTTTAACAGAGAGAAAACTGAACTCTTTAACAGAGAAAACTATCATAAAAATTGCACACACAAAAATGCTAACCCATACCCGAGTCAAAGCATTTTAACTAAATTTACTATTTCACTCTTAAACCGTGTGTCAAAGGAAAATTCAACTAAAGCAGATAACCTAGTGCAGGATGGGATGCCCCTTTAACCTATTACACTCTGAAAAGCCACATACCTATGGAGTTTTGGCTCATCTTATGTGCAGTAGGAATTATGCAAGAACAGGAGTCTGAGTAACCACAATTTAACTACATTGTGTACCAACTACCAATTAATGAAAAAAGCAAATGCCACAAATTGCATCCAACTCCCAAAGACTAGGTCATTGAATCATGAGAAGCAAATGACAAATGACACCTTATCCTCAAAATGAGCCGCGATATGAGATTTCCAACAATGTGGTATGTGCGACTAGCAAAGGCTCAGACCAGCCTGCGCATACCTGCAGTCTGATCAGAGCCTTTGCTTGTCCCTTGAATATTCTATTAATATTCAGCTACTGACCGAACATCATTTGGAGTTTCTAAGCTTAAAAGGAGGCTGCACAGGCTCATGGGAGTCTATTCATGTCAAAATGCCACATCGTTGGAAATCACATGTCGCGGCTCAAATAATGAAACATGATAGGTACCAAACTCTTGTACACTATCTCAAATTTTTTTTTGATAAAATTATAAATGAGCGGCTGCATGAGATTTCCAACAATGTGGCGTTATGGCATGTGTAGACTAGGACGAGCCTCTGCAGCCTCCTTTTAAGCTTAGAAACTCCAAATGGTGTTCAGTCAGTAGCTTAACAATCATAGAATACTCAAGCGACTAGCAAAGGCTCTGATCAGACCCCGCATATGCACAGGCTGATCTGAGGCTTTGCTGGTCACACATACCACATTGCTGGAAATCTCATGCACTGGCTCAAATTCAGTGCAAAACCATTAGCTTAAAAGTCATTGAGAATTATGATATAAATAAACAACCATATATACTAGAGCATAATAAAGATGTATAATCTTAGATATATGGTTGCTGTCTTTTGTTACCTAAGCAACAATACAATTTTATCAAACAATTTAGTTTCAACTACTGTAAATTTGGAAATTTTCGAGAGGCTTTTATTTTCATGAAACTTGGCAGATGCGAACTTTCGTAAAACTAATACCATCATGAAATGTCGAAATCATTCTGTCCTTTACTGATGTAGGTAAATCATGTCCTAGTCGTTAATTTTTAACTTGGCAAATATGTACAGTCAAACCTCGATTATTCGAAGTGCCAGGGACCGCAGGAATCCGTTCGAATAATCGGTATTTCGAATGATCGAAATCAGGAGTTTTTCCGATATTCTCGGAAAAGCTCGGATGCATTCATAGAACGTCACTGTTTTGCCAGTTTGCAACTTCAACTCGTGTTTTCCGTGAAGTAATCAGAACATCTGTCAAAGCATTAGAGAAATTGAGCTCCTTGGAGATTGTGGCCTCATCGTCTCTTATGCTTTGCAGGTCAGAAAATCTATTGACATCCACTAAAGGTTAAATGTAAATTGGCGAACAATATTTACTGAAGAAATATTGTCTCGTTTTTATCGCCCTACTGTCATAAGGTCTCACAACTAGCACACAACGTCGGGCCATCAGCCGCCTACCAGCATAGGCCATTGAGATGGCATATCGCTGGCTGGCCGTTGGTGGCTCGACGTTGTATGCTTTTTGGGCTGGTAACTTCTCTTTTATTTCAACGAAAACATACGATTTGGGAGATAAAAAGAACCGTCTCGACGAGAGGGTCCTTTTTAGCATCGGTTGTTTTTTAAGCATCGGTTGCAAACATTGGTAAAATTGTGTTTTAGGCATCCAAAAGAAGTGTTTCGGCGAGACAGTTCTTTTGAGCACCCAAAATATACATGTATGTCCGTGATATTCGTCTATTATCGAAATTGTTATTTTTGTTGTAACCTGTTCTTGTTCAAAGTCGGTGCGCTTGGTGTGTTCATTTGATGTAAACAATGGTCAAGAATAAATAAAAGGATGAGAGACCACCAAATAAAAATCAATTTAGCTCATTTATGTCCCTAATTAGACATTTAAAAAAACATCAAACAAAACCATCTTTGCAGACGACCTTAATTAAAGACACCATTTACTCACTTAACGGTTCATCACGCAATAGTGTGAACGTTAATCCGGTGTCAATTACCTGTTGCAACTTTGTTTGCTAAATCACTCAGGTGTGTAAATTGAACTCGACGAAACAAAGAAATCATGATCATCATGCGTGACATTTGGATTTCGAATCTTGAAGGGTAATTTAATAGCAATTTCTTTAATCGGGACCGACGAATCACTTCGTATAACTGAATTTTTCGTATAATCGAAATTCGAATAATCGGTAGCTTTATTGCAATAATTAATAGAGAAAAAAGTCGGGACTGTCCGTCGTCTTCGAATCACCCAGTAGTTTCGGATAATTGACGTTCGGATAACGGAGATTTGACTGTATTTTAATGTTATTCCCGAAAATAAAATTCTCGCAAAAATTTCCAAATTAACAGCACGATGCTTGAGTTATTTTCTACATTGTCAATCTGGGAAATTCATATGACTACTGAAAATGTTCTAAAATTTTAAAAACTTTTCTCTTTCTGTTTACAAATAAGTTTTGGTAACATCAGGGCTGAAAGTCCTATAATGTTTGTCTGAAACGCAAACAGGGAAGACCCTGATCAGGCTGCTTCTAAGAAGCACTGTTTGTCTATGCCTTTTTGTCAGGCAACTAGCATTCAAACTTTTAGAACATTTACCGTATATATCGGCAATGTTGTAAAATTGCTAATGAATAAAATTATAATATTCCTTAAATCCCATATAATATTATATAAGGTTTTATCTTCTTTTTTTTCAAAATAATTTAAGTTAATATTCTGAATAATATTCAAATCATCTTCAGTAAATCAGAGTGTATTATGAAAAGGAAGAACTGAGCAAAACAGCTCAAACTTTATGTTTAATGCCTTTTTAGCCATTTGCTAATCAAAACCACAAATTCTACAAATTTATGGTAAACTTCAAAGTTAAACACTATATAAATTTTTCTCCAGAATGGAAGGCCTCAAATTCTGAAATCAGGATTTATCCTGAATTTTATTGGATAAACCCTTTCCCTGCCATTGCTGTTTGTCCTGAAAATGTTGTCTGTTTTATTATATTGTATACTAATTGATTCTGCCTTTTGGTTAGATACAATGAACTTGGGATAGTCCAATGTACATATCTATGGGTGTCGGGTTATAATTTTCAAAAATATTGTATTTTTTGTCTGAAGATCTTTTTTACCTTTACAAACAGTGTAGACCCTGATGAAATGCAGCATTATGCTGCATTTCATCTGGGTCTTGACTTTTTGTAAAAGAGCCTGTTTAGGCGTTTCTTGAATATAAAGGGTTGATGTCTGCTGCAGATATTCACATTATTTTCAGACAAATTTTATCATGGAAGCATGGGGAGCAGTCTGATCTGGATTGATATTGTTTGTAATATAGGCTACCAAAGTACATCAGCAGATGAGGAAGCAGACAACAATTGTTGTGAATGGTAGGAAAAGGGAGTGAATGTTAAGCCTTCACTCAGCATGCCAAATAAAAACTGTAGCAGACATTACAAGCTCCAGAAAAGGTTCCTGATCTTTGCCTTCATCCTTACTTATTTTTGATTTTTTCTCTCTCACAAAACCAACAGTCTTAGCCATTTGTTTCATTTCATTTGCATATATATAATGTGAGTTAAGAAAAGTTCAACAATTAATGCTCTAGTTTTCTCTATTCTGGAGCTTTTAAGACAACAATTGAAACTATACTGAAGGACAGTTAAAAAAGTACCTGCTTAGAGAAAAACTAAATTATTCCTTTACTCCATGATAATGCCTTTTGACGCCTTTGAAATAGAATGTATATAAAGAGAAAATGCTCCATTTTCCATAATCTTTTCAAAAGTATTCAAAACTTTACTTATTTTTTTCAATGCTGTCTAAAATAGAACATGATGTCATGATCTAAAAATAGCATATCAAAAGTATTGTACCACAAAATGAATGGAAAATCCATCACAGTTACTGAACCAAGGTAGAAAATGTGACAAAGTGTCATGCATTATACCACCTTTACTAACTTAATTATGAAATATCTTGTGATGTGCAAGGTCTACACTGATGTAGGTGGTATAAAATAGTTATACCAAGTTTGTCCACCTGTACGTAAGATAATCCTCTCGCTAAAGCTCGTGGATTATCTCCACGTACAGGCGGACAAACCATGGTATAACTATTACAAAACTCTGATCATATTCTTTAATTTCCTTCTTAGTATCCCAATACCATCATTGAATAAATAACCCATGATTAATATGTCCTAAAGTATATTTTCACATTTTCCTTAGATTCAGAATTTGACAATTAGGCCAGAATTTTTTTTATTAGTTGATTTACGGGATTTTTTTTCAGATTGGGTTAAATGTTTGAAATAAAGACTATGAGTGCATAATATAAAGACCGGATTCATATTCCTATTGGTGTACATTGTATTTTACTTAAACTTGCAAAAAGAGTGGCCTTCCTACTGACAAAGAAGTATATTTATCAAATTCTGTTTCCAGGATAATCATTATCTGTAAATAATAAATGTACAGGATATACCCATCATAATGCTATTTATCTTAACGCAGATTGGCTGCCAACATTTATTTTCATGAAAAAATATAAATAGAAAAATGACCCTTGAAAACTAGTCATTTTCTAATGAATATTTTCTTTGTAAAGATGTACCTTTGTAGTACAATTCACCAAACATTTAGGTCATATCTATGGACCCCAGGCATCCACAGCATTATTAAAGGAATATTCTGTTACCATCCTAGCATGCTGGTCAGTTCTTGTTGTGACATAAATTCTACTACAGTCGAAAACAAAGGAAATTAAATGGTTAAGCTATTTCCACCTAACATTTATGTTATACTTTCCTTGTTATACATATACAGTTCCTATGAGATCCGAGAAATGGTAATTGTTGTATAGTCAGGCATTTTCTTTATTGAAATGAGTTTTCCAAGTCCCATTAAAGGCTTTAATTATCCGTCATTCCAGATTATTTAGTGACAAAAGTGAACAGCTAACTAACAATAACATGTGTGGTGCAATCATATTTTTAAAAGAATTGAGTGAAAGTAATGGTGTACATCCTAAACTGATAACTCCATACTGATGGAATTCAACGATGTACTCAGCATATATTATTATGCTAGGCCTTTAGTTATGAGTGTCATAGTCACTTGTACTTCACTTATATTTTCCTATGTGCTGCATATTGTGCATGAGAGACATTTAAGTGTCAAATGTATTTACTTATTCCATCACACAGGTATCAAACAAGAAAGGATACACATCAAGGAAACACATCACCTCATTTTTTCAATGATAATTTAAAGGCTTTTTAAGGGATTTTGTAGGATTTTTTAAATTCAAATTGATCGAATGTCTGTATAATCTTTAATTTTTTCTTGAAAAAGCATCATTGCTGAAGTTTTGTGGAACACATAGCAACCATGCCAAAAGCAGCCATAAAACTCAACAACAGTATTCATTTAAAAATTCCATCCAACCAATTCAGGAAAAATGCCTAAGTTTGAACAATCACCAATTCTAGCTTGTCAATAAAATAGCAGTAGATAAAAACTGACTTCTGGAGTAACCATTGAATTTCCTAATGCTTACTACAGATATATGAAGGAATGGAAAGACGTCAGAATATGTGATATCAAACAAAAACAGATGAAAAAGACATTGACTAAAAGAGCATCAACAATCAAGGAAAACTAAAATCAGCCAGTTTTAAATATTACTGTGTCATTTTTACTTGATTTTATTTAATTTAGCAATGCCTATTTAAGACGGAAATTAAAAGTAGCTACGAAAAATGAAAAATAATTTAATGTTTACTGTACTCGGCAGATAAGTTAGAAGTGATGTCAGAGCCTATTTTGATAAGCGGACATCATCCGTTGTTGCAAATAGGAAACACAGCTTTATCTTATAGTGTACACTTTGTTCTTTTATCATTAAAATTTGAGCCAGTGCATGAGATTTCCAACAATGTGGTATGTGCGACCAGCAAAACCTCAGATCAGCCTGCGCATACGCACAGTCTGATCAGAGCCTTTCCTAGTCGCTTGAGTATTCTATGATTGTTAAGATACTGACTGAACATTATTTGGAGTTTCTAAGCTTAACAGGAGGCGCAGAGGCTCGTCCGAGTCTACACAGGTCAAATGCCACATTGTTGGAAATCTCATGCACTGGCTCATTAATTTCAATGATAAAAGAACAAAGTGTACACTTTAAGATAAAAGCTGTGTTCCCTATTTGCAACAACGGATGATGGCTCATTTATCAGTGTGGACTTGGCACAGTGGTAAGATGACAGACCACTGTGTTGAAGTTTGGGCATCACTTTCAACTTATCTTCCCATTACAGTACCTGCATTATTGATTTTGACTATACAGTCAACCTTCTTTATAACGACACTGTTTGATCCAAGCTATATTTGACATTAAAGTGAATCTGCTGTTATAAAGAAATTCTGACCATTACCAGATTTCCACAAAAAAATCATTTGGTAAAAGAAAACATTATACTAATGAATTAAAATGCTATAATTCCAAATGTATAGATCAGTTCAATTTCATATTGCATCAAAATGCACAAAGCTTCCCACTTATCAAGTGAGAAAGAAACCTGTTCATGCAAAAAGATGTTGTTCTGATCACAAAATTGTCTGACACATGGTAACAATTCTGTTATAATGAATTTATTTTCAATGGAATTTGTATATCTGTTCCCAGAAGTTACTGTCAGTGTTGTTAAATGAATATTCTGTCATAAAGAGGGAATTTAAATGGAAACATATCCGTTCCCAGCAATTTATGTCGGATATTGAATATTCTGTTATAACGAGTGACGTTATAAAGAGTTTTGACTGTACTTTAATCAATGTCTGTTTCTTTATTCTTCTGAAGTTTAGTTTCTGTTTGCAACAATTTTGATATTAGTTTAGCTCATTAATACTTGACTATCTAATGTGACAAAATGGATTTTTGAAGTTTTCCTTGATTGTTGCAAACAGAATATTCTTTTCTGATTAAGCTACAACGCAAATTCATAAACAAGGCTCAAACACTGTACTACTTAAATAGCGACATGAAAAAGAAAGAAAATTAAAACTGATTTTTCCTCTCCAATAATAGACTGAATGAACCTTGTATAAAGCCATCACCTAATATTAATTTACAATTGTGGTGTTATACAGGGATCTCACTTGGGGCCCTACCTGTCTCAAAGTTGTCATCTCTGCAGGACGGCTCTGTGGAGTGGGGAAGGTGAAGAAAATAACATGAGCAACACAATAAGAAAGCGGTTCTTAAGTAAACATGCAGTACAGTTTGTCTTTAAGCTATATAACCAGACTCAACCATGTGCTTTGATCAGCTCTCATCACATGTGAACACTGGTCTAAGCAGGCAATGCCAGGCATTATTTGAATTGTTTGTTAAAGTGTTGCTGCATTTTTTAAAATCGAAGTGAAAATTGTGATTACCCTTTCCCAACTTGACAGAATAAACTGGACAATTTCAGACATTCACGAGGTTTATAGACAGTAAAATATGTAAAACTATACACAGATTTTGAGTAACTTCCCATATTTGCTTTATTAAACACCTATGGGTGTTTGTCAAATTCAATACTATTCTGAGATGTCATAAACATTGCATTTATTTACATGAAAATAGGGGGCTGGATGTACATAAGAGCATGTGTGTTTAATAGGGCTAATATGGCACTTAAGATTGAGAAAGAAGAATACGCTATATTTTTTGAGCCATTAGGGAAAGGGTAAACAAACAAATTTTCTATTCTGGCCTGATAAGTGATAACTATCAGAAAACATACATCATAGTGAAGGTATTGTAAAACTGACCATCAACAGACTGAGCATGAAATGGGAATGAAGCACACTTTTTAAAAAATAGATCTTGGGATTGGAGATTATTAATATTGTTACAAATAATGTATGAGAAATCAAACATATTATCCACAGATGGTCAGTTTTCATAATGAGACAGTTGGCATGTTTGAGCATTGCAAAATGATCCCTGAAAACAATCAAATTTTTCAATTAGCACACAACATTAGAAATCTGCATTTTATATATGCATCACTGGTCATGGCGTGAAATGCAAGACACAGCATCAGTATTTCTTATTTTAAGGATTATATATCTTATTGCAAATAGCAATTAATTTGGCAATTGATAATTACTGATGCATTGTCATATGAGTAAAGTGCTTGCATGTTTTTTTTTATTGTAATAGATCAGCTCCGTTGTATGCTAATTTTATAATTATGTCAAAATAGTGGCATAAAGCAGCAAAATACCAGTTGTATACCCTGTTTTTATGTGGTATTTCTTGTGTTTCAATCAAGTCTACTGCATGCTTAACCCTTTACTCCATAGGCTATTTTTAGATCATGACATCATTTTCTATTTTTAGACAACATTGAATAAATCAAGAAAAATTTAAGCAAAAGTTTGAATACTTAAGAAAATGTTATGGAAAATGGAGCAAATGCTCCATTTTCCATAATACAGTAAAACCTGTGTAAAACGGCCACACAAAAATAGACAAAATAAAGATCTTAATGACAAATGGTAGCTTAATGAAGGTCAAAAGTATTGCAGAATGCTCCCCTTGGGAGCATTCTGCAATAATTTTCACCTTTATCAAACGATAAATGGTCTACCAATTTGTGGTCTTCTTGAGAGTGGCAGTTTTACACAGGTTTGACTGTATGTTCAAATATGACTGTATGTTCAAATACATTATATTTCAAAGGCATCAAAAGACGCTATTATGGAGTAAAGGGTTAAAGTAAGTGAACTATGCACATAGCTTTATCGAAATTTTGTATCCATAGATCAAGATCAGCTGGATTCTGATGCAGCTGTGTGCACTTATTAGGGCAAATTATGGTACAAATACAGAAATGAGTCAACATTGGACCAGCGGGTCCTGTTATTGGTTCATTCAAATACTTAATGATTAGAAAATGATGAAATACCAAGCTACATATCATTCATATATCATTAAAGCATATAGCAATATTTGTGAAAGCTAGTACTTGTATAATCCTACAAGTTTCGTGATAGGCCAAAACTCCATAAAGCTGATTCATATCACTAGTTCTCTCAATACAATTACTGTAAGCAACTTTGAAAATTATGGCATCTGCAAATACTTGTAAATTGCTAGCCTTTTCAAAAATATCCACTTTTACATACAGTAAAACCTGTGTAAAACGGCCACGCTTAAAAGACCAAAAAATAGTTTTCACAATCGATTATTGCTTAATGCAGGTCAAAAGTATTGCAAAAGGAGCATTCTGCAATACTTTCAACCTTCATTAAGCTACCAGTTGTCATTAAGACCGATTTGTTTTGTCTATTTTTGAGATGCCGTTTTACAAAGGTTTTACTGTACATTTGTAGATTCATATTAAAAGAGCATTTGGATTCTCAAGAAATCATTTTGGTAAGCCAACTGGTCAGGATCACAGTGTTCTGTGCCTCTTCCGCTTGGTGCTGTATGTTGGTCTGTGGTCTTTGATTGTGGCACTTCCTGGTCATACGCACCAGCTATAGTCATCCTGCAGATAACACTTGACTGGAACCCCTGACGAACAGTGTAGACACAGCTGAGATGCCAAAGAAGTAGCTGGCTCTGCAATGCTTGTTAAGATAAAACAATCTTCAGGAAAAAATTGAAAATTTTATCCTGTGACCCCAAAAAATTAAACTTTTTTTGTTTTGATTCTTTATGTCCCAGTCAACAATACTTAAGGTATGTCAGGGTTGAACCAGTACTAAACAGTGGATAGTGTCTTGCTCAAGGACACAACACAGTTGCTTCCAACAACCCTTCAATCCCCAGTCTAATGCTCTACCAACTGAGCCACAACGCTCCACACCGCAATGTTTGTTAGGATAAAAACAATCTTCAGTGGCAAAAATAAGAAAAAAATTGAACATTAATTCTAACCTGTGTCCCCTAAAATTATATAATGGACCATCTAAATCTAACATTTTTACGCTAGAAATAAGATTTCAAAGTTATCTTAATGGCATATGATAAATAGAATCTAACATTCGTGCTCTTGCATTATTGAATTTATTAAACTCGTTGCGAAAAAGAGATAAAATGCTCGGCAAGCCTCGCATTTTATCTCTTTTCCCCAACTCGTTTAATAAATTCAATAAAACATGAGCACTCATGTAAGATCCTCTATATCTAAATCTTATTGTATGGAAGAATCTATCAGTCAAGGAGGGGTTAAAGAATGGCTCAATTGAAGAGTAAAGGTACCATTACCTCATGAAGGGCCCAAACAACAATCATTAATATTACAACTTAATAAATAACGATCTACATAGTGATTCTTGAATTTAAGATTTATACCCAATTCGAAAGCAATCAAAATGTCATTAAATTTTATCAAAGATTTATCAAATTAAAGAAGCCATTACTTTTTTTCATCAATTTTTTGTAAGAGTTTGCAACAGGCAGCTAGGCTAAGTTTGTTTGGTTTGATGTTTTATGTCCCAGTCAACAGCTACAATCGCACTTTTTTCCTTGGCAAGCTTGCATGACTAAGTGGTTACACATACTTTTGCTTGTAACTGACACCAACCCTTAAAGACTGCTTAAGTATCAGCAATGCAGTGACTCAGGTTAAATGCAGTGACTCAGGTTACCCCTTAAAGAGTGCTTTAGTATCAGCACTGCCATGACTGACAGTGCTTTAAATGAGAGTCAGAAAACTAAACTCGATTTTTTATGTTTTTCACATTGATTTTCGGCGATAACTTTTTAACTATTAATTTTAGCAAATTGTGTTCGCGATGAAAGTTGTAAAGAAAAATTAGCGCTGATTTCTCCAAGTGGCCCGAAGTTTGTGGCACAAACGGATGTTTGTGTACATACACTGACCCAAAATGAAAACTTTACACTTTATTTCTTTATTTGCAGCTGAGTATTGGTAATAAAAAATAATTTACTGTTACAAAACGCTTCAATTTAGTGACGGCACGTCTTTCCAAAGATCAAAGAAACCAAGTTATTAGCGTGCTCATGGCGGGATCTACGGTAAATGATATCGCACATCATTTTGGCTGCTCTAGACAGACTAGTCATTATCTTATGAACCGGTACAACAATACTGGGTATGTCAGAGCTCGTGCAAGACCTAGTCGCGCACGTGTGACGACGTTACGTCCTTATCACATTAACGCGTTATCTCACCCACGTAATCGTTTTAAACGGCAACCATTACTGCTCGTCTTTACGGGGTTCATGCACAAAAGATAATTAGTCATTTCGTGCAAAATAATGGACCTGGCATTTTCCAGCTTGACAATGCAAGGCCTCACACAACACGTAAATAACTGCATAATTCCATGCTAAAATAACGTCAACCTCTTGCTTTGCCTGCTTCATCTCAGGCCATGAACCCCATAGAACATGTATTAGATGTATTGGGTCGGAGGGTCAGGTCCAATCATAAAACGGATGCGTAAAATGACTCCAATATGCACCTCTGTTAGCATTGCATACGTATCCCTAACACGCTCATACAACGTTACGTAAATTCAATGAGGCGACGTATTCTGTTTAGCATTCGTAAAAATGGAGGTCACACTGGATACTGATGATCTTTTTAACATCACTTAAAGCACGCAGTCAGTAATTTCTTATTTCCAAAATCTGTGTGGCTGTTTTAATTGTTTTTAGAAATTTTCATTTTGACCCCTCTGAACTGAATTATTCATAAAAATTATGCACTTTATGATTTTCATCCAAAATTTATTCAGAGACATCGATAAGACATTGAACAATCGATGACCGAAAAAAATAACCCCAAAACTTAATTTATCATCAAAATATATACTTTTGAATACTATGTAAAGTTTTCATTTTGGGTCAGTGTAGATGAAGCTTCTGCAATAAATTGAATTCAGCCAAAATTTCTAAGTCTTTTAATGACAGGTAAATTTTGCAGAGGCCTGACAGAAAGGGTTTGTCTCAAAAGAATATTCACAATGTGTGTATATACATGTATTCAACGACTGTTAATAGCATAATCCCGCCTCATGTAGACTCAGAATGTACCGTGCATATTCAGAATCTATATGAGTATTATCATTTGTAGGTACAGAAGCTGTAATATCGCATTACGCACCATTTTCCTCTTATGCACGTGCTCATAAACGGACAGTTTCGAGATGACCCAACTAGCTTAACGCACGGGTGAATCAGGCGCGATTTCCAATATATTTGAACTAGCCATCCATCCTCTTTTTTATTGAATCAGGGCGGTGCAATATAACTTTTTGACTGACATTTTTGACTTAGTTTAATTGCGCTTTGCTTAAAATGCTCAAAGAGTGCATCTATGCGCAGAGTTAATTGCAGCATCTATCATTTAGGAACCGTTTGGAGAAGTTGGCGCTGATTTTTCTCTACAACTTGTATCGCGAACACAGTTTACTAAAATCAATAAAAAAAAGTTATCGCCGAAAATCAATGTGAAAAACATAAAAAATCGAGTTTAAACCTGGTTAATTTCCAATATTACGACTACATTCAAGCCAGTAATCATTTGTTAATTTTGGGTCGAATTCCACATAAATCCAGACTAAATGTAATACAATCATTAGAGAAAACATTTTAAATTTTTATACTATACATTTAGAATTCTACTGGTTCTATTAAATGAAGACAAAGATTGATAGTATGTTTCTGTTATACTTAACCAAACCCTAGTTGGTAGTTTGAAAGATCCTTAAATATTGCATAAGGGAATATGTTTTAATTCCAAATGGGGATGATAATTTAGTTTACAAAAAGTCCTAGGTGATAAAGAATATTCAAAATTCAGTAGGGTTTAAGCCAATCTACTCCATTTGTAGTTTTGTTACACCAAGTTGCATGTAAAATCTTTTCCAAGTTACAAAACCTATTCATGATTAGGGAAACCTACAACAAAGAGAATGGCAGCTAGGTTTTTCAGAGTCTGTACATATATCCTCAAGCAACCCAGATTACCGAACAGTAAAGACCCTTATAAGAACTGAAGGAGCCGTCTCAGACCATGGTCTATTTCGTTTGTTAAGTCCTTTTTGTCAGGAAACTTGTCTTCAGACATTTAGAACATTCACCGAAGGTGCAGCATCCCAAGCTGCAACTTCTATAACATAAATGACTAAGCAGTGTGACGCGACATCTGACCCTGTCCCAAAATTCGCGAATATCTACAAAGCATTTACATAAATATTGACATCTTTATCAAATTCAATCACTTTTTCTGTCGTTCTGCACATCACAAAATGTAAAATCAATGTGCTTCATCCCAAAAAATTTACATCTCCTTACAAATCGACTAATTCCAAACTGCCGAATCTGACTTGCAAAACAGAGCAAATTGGTGCCGCTATTTCAGAAAATGGACTTGCGGTATAAACGTTCCAAAATTTCGAACACTTTCCTCTTTCTGTTCTCAAATAATATATTCGTTATCATGGCTGGAATCAACAAAATGCCTGTCAGAATAGCAAACAGGGAAGAGTCTGATCAGACTGATTCTTCAGAAGCAGTATGATCTGGGTCTGCACTGTTTGTCTAGGCCTTTTAGGCAGGCAACTAGTGTTTAAAATTCTAGAACAGGCAACTTGACTAAGTATTCATTTACTGTAATTCTACTGTGAGCACAACAGGCCTCTGATCGGACAGTGCTTATGGTAGTCTGATCTGGCATCCTGACTGAGCTTATAATGAGAGCCAAAGAGCTTTTGTGCTTGCCTTAATTGGAAACTATACTCTCATTTGAGCTTGCTTACAGGAATTAAACCATGCAGCCTGACTTTTTCGTCACAAGACTAAAATCATGCGGTAATTTTGTCACAGGCTGGCAAACTTCGATTTGAATAATCAATGCTTATTTCTTGAGGTTGTCTGTGATTTTCAGACATGCAAAAAAAATTCTAATTTCGCCTTGCGTTGCTCGGATGCAATTTATAACTTTCAAAGATCATCCGCTTCAGGGATCGTCTTGACTGTTTTGATATCTGATGCAACAGGTTCACTGTAAAGAAAATGTCAGGGAAAATTACTTGAACTTCTCAGAAATCCAGTCTCCATCTATCTTGGCCTTTCTTGGAAACATAATTTTTTCACCGACTTGTATGCTGCTGCTTGTGTCATAATGAGTGTGGTATGTCTGAGTTGTATGCTTAAAAGGTACATGTACTTTAAATGTTCTATTTTTTTTTTTACAATTTTCTCTTTCTTTTCTCAAATAAAATGTTGGCTATCAGAGCTGGAATTCACAAAATGCTTGCCAAGATAGCAACCAGTACAGACTCTCAGGTCAGCTTTGATTCTAAAGAAACAGTCTGATCTGCGTCTGTGCTGTTTGTTTAGGCCTTTTGGCAGGCAACTGTTCGAAATTTAGAACACCTACAGTAGCCCACTTTCAATCCAGTTGGACAGATTAATTTGTTTGTGGACACAGGTTAATTTGCTTATGGACAAAGGTTAATTTGCATATGGACACAGGTTAATTTGCTTATGGACACAGGTTAATTTGCTTATTGACACAGGTTAATATGATTATGGATACAGGTTTAATTTTATTGTCTTTGGACACAGGTTAATTTGTTTGTGGACACAGGTTAATTATTATTGTCTGTGCACACAGGTTATTGTCTGCGAACACAGGTTAATATTTCTAAAAAATATTTTACTTCTGTCCCTGAAGACTGCTTTTATCTTTGCAAACTGTGCAGACACTGATGGACAGCACCTCATCAGGATCTTCATTGGTTGTTCACAAATTTTTTGGAAAATCAGTCCTCTGGCCAATTTTCTGCTATTCTTTTTTATTTTCTGGCATATTTTTTGCAACTTCCTAACAGAGAGAGCAAATGACAATATTGAGACACAAGTCCAAGCACCGGACAAGACTTGATCCCTACTTGAAGCGACATCCAAAAATAAATTGTTACTTACCACAGGAATAAGACCGGGAACAATTGGTTGACTAAGTGCTGCAGCTTGTGCTGCCTGCATTTGAAGATTTTTTAATATTAAATTATTTCTGCCATTTTGAAGTAACTGTTCTCGTAGATGCTGTGGAGGGTGAAGATATTTACAAGGAGGCTCTTTTCTTTGACATTTACCCTGAAAGAAAATAAAAGAGTTGTTAGGACAAGTTAGTTTCGTTCGGTGTAGCTGGCCCAAAATTCAAGGTAGGCAGGAGTGTTAACAAGGTTAACCCTTTGTATTCAGGAAACCCTTCAGACAAACTTTAGAATACATTTTTTTTAATTGCAACCTGACACCCATGGACCATCCCAAGTTTATTGTATCAATCAGAAGGAAGAATCCATTAGTATACAAAGGGTTAACTTCAAGGGCATCTTTACACATCTTTTCCAAAAAAGGAACATTTATACTCATGTCCAATGAAAACGCACCACTCTTCAGATGCGCATATTTGTGGCCTATCACAAGCTTTGCAAAATTGTGCTATTTATAATTATTATTTAGGACAAATGCAATGTTTTCGCACAAAATTTCAATTCCAGTGACTCCGTTAACACATGACGTAACGTCAGCCTCAAAATTGTGTAAATATCATTTTGGGCGATAACAAAAAGACCCCAAAATCTCGCTTAAATGTTTTCTGTTTGCCAGTAGATTCCTTGTCATTTCGCCACAACTTTGAAAGCTGTGACGCAACACCTAACGCTACTCTAACGTGAACAATGTCACTATGTAAGCTTAAATATGGAGTGGTCCGACCAAACTTGGCGTAAAATGTTTAATTGCAATTTCTACAGTCCTAGTGTTCTACACAATGCTTATATTTCCGCCGTACAAACTCACACACATGCAAAACGTCATACTAATCCTCTTAAAATTCGACGTTGCATCATTGACGTCAATTTTGAGCGTGTCGCCAGCCATTGTTCCCAACGCTAGCGTTTTAAATCTTTTAAAATTTGTGTTTAGCTGTTAGTGCGAGTATTATTTAACATGAAGTCCAACATAGATACTCTTAGGTTTGTGTATACAATGTACAAGCTTTTAGAGATTGACGTTTATCAAAAAAGCTCTGTCGATGTTAACGACCCGCTACACGAGCAAGAACTCTTCTTGCTACGACCTTGTCGTAATTTTGCTTCAGTAAAAGAAGGATTCCCTGAATAACTCGATTTTACGCATAGTCAAAATTATGATAGTGACGTAACATCGTGACGTTATAGCCGCTTTCAATGTTTGTTTTGTTTTTTGTTTGATTTTATTCTTTACGTCCACTCAACAATCTTTCAGTTATGCGGGACGGGTCTTCCTGGGTTGAACCAGTACTAAGCTAGGATAAATGTGTCTTGCTCAAGGACACAACGCAGTGACGCCGGTGAGGCTCGAACCCGCGGCCGAAGGGCCGCTTTCAATGCAAGATGACTATTCCTGTTTATCAATTTAGAGATTCTTTGCAATTTCTACAAAGAAAAATGCGAGAATAATGCTTTTGAAAATTCTGACGCATTCGATGGCTGGTTCTGTGACTTTCTGTTTTGACAGTTGTTTTGCTAAATGCTTCAAGCACGTGTCACCAGTGATCATTCCATCTTAAAAACCCATCAGTAACTTAAGGAATTGCTGAAGTACATATAGACGCAATTGCAAAAATAAAATGTTGTCGTTAAAAAGATTTAGTCAGTTTTGTAGGCGGTGCGTTTTCATTGGACATGAGTATATAAACAGCATAGAATGCAAATGTTAGGCCAGAATTTTTATTAGTTGATTTACAAACCCTCCTGTTGTAATTTTCGGGAAAGGCCCTTAATCTGAAAAAAATCCGGTAAATCTACTAATAAAAAAACTATGGCCTTAACCCTTAATGCGCCAATCACAACAAAAGTCGTCTGCTTTTCTCGTCTGCATAAATGTTTAAGAAGCTTCTATGGCAAATAGTGTGGACCCAGATCAGACTGCTCCTATAGGAGCAGTCTGTTCTGGGTCCACACTGTTTGCTTCTGTACTTAATTTGTCAGTAATGCTAGGCAATTAATTGTAGCAGACGACTTCAGCAGACGACATTTTCAGATGCATATTTTACTTGGCATAGAATGCAAAGGTTATGAGCTGCCAATATGAGACAACTCACAATGCTGGTCAGAAGCAACTGAAGCTGAATGGTAAATGGTACCCTCAGGATTAAGACCAGACAGAAACACTGATTTGGGATTAGAAATTTTTCTAATTTACTGAATGGCACCAGACTATAAAAGGTTCTGATAACTATTTCACCATGTTTTTGCTTAAGCTATAAATATTCCATTTGCTTGATTAGTTTCAACAACTTTTCAGCTATATTCAGACAATAGGTGCTGTGCCAGTACTATATGTAAATGGATTTGTGTTGCCTGGCAAAACATAAGTCAAAAAGGGCCATAACTCAAAGTTTTGCAGATAATCTCCAAATTCTTGTTTGACCTGTATTTGACAATGCTGCACCCTTCTGTATACTTTGAATGAAATAAAAGTAATTGATCAATAATTGTGATGCCGCCGATGACACCAACACCTAGTAACCTACGACGACCTGGACGGAAATATGATCCCAGTGTGTCTGCCATGCCTGGCAAAAAGGATCCTTTTATTATTGGAATGCCCTCGTATACAAGTAAAGAGCTGAGATCCCACTATTTGTAGGATTTATATATTTAAGCCCTATTAAGTCGCAAGCCTTTGTTTGGGCCTTCTATGCCAGCGTTTGTGATTACACCCACCTTGGCCTTTGCAACAGCACCAACATCAATTCAAAGTATTGGCTTTCAAAAATTAATCTTTCTGACAAAACACAACAATGCAGCTGTCTGGGTCAAGTGATATTCCAGGCTTAATTCAAAATAAAAGGGTATTTCTAAATTTTCTTGACCAAAAGATATTGTGTCTGGGTAGCAAAAAGATGTTGGTGAGACTGTTTATTTTGTACCCATCACATTTTTTAGGCTGAGGGAAACAAAAATAATCCAAGCTATGCATAAAATACTTTTGCTCAAGCCAAAATAAAAAAAAATACCTGTGTTTATGGTAACCCGACCCTACCTAAATTTACTGGTGAAACTTAGAATTTTTTCAGGTTTTCTGGAAAATATATGATTTTATAGATTTTGAAAGATGCATAAAATTAATTTTTTTCCAGAAAAAAATCATTAAAGAAAATTAAAATAAGTGTGCCTACCAGACTTAATTAAAATTATCAGACCGGTAAACCCAAAACACACTTATTTTTTATATTTGGTATATGGAATGTACAGGCGACTTGATCCCTTCATTGAGAATTCTCCTGATGAGTCCAGTCACCAACTGATTAGTCCCAGCTACCAACTGACTACCGGTAGTCAAGTGGTACATTTAAGTTTCTACAAATATTTTCTTTTCTTTTCCTATTTTCACTTCTCAATATAATCCCATGGGTCTTAACTGTGCTATTTTTGTGTGTGACCAATCTAGTCTAATTACTAAATCTGCTGCTGACAGTTCATTAACAAAATATTATTTCATTAAAACTTCCAAGACAACTTCACACAGCATCTCTTGTGGGTGATATTTCGGAAGATTTTTTATTTTCCATTTCTCGATCTACCATAACAAAAATGAAGAGCTTTGCATTCATATGAAGAAATTAATTCAGCTATCAAATATTGTGGCATTGCTTTCCACTGTCTCTGTTTGCATTGTAATAAGGTGTTTTAGCTTCCAGTTAGGTCAGAATTTTTTTTATTAGTTGATTTACGGGAATTTTTGTTCAGATTTAGAGTCTGGAAAAAATAAAATAAAACTAGAGGACCTGAAGGTCCTGAGGCGCTCACCTGATCTCCTAAATAATGTTAAAATAGGTCAAGGTCAACTACAGCTTAAATTGGAACAAATTTTGTTTTACCATATATGGGGGTTGTAGCCATTTTGGTCAAGTGACCTAAACAATCTAATGAATAATCCATCAAACGGCCCAGTGATTTCTGAGAAAAAGATGTTTAGATAGGTGTGTGGTGGTCCAAATGAGTTGCATTGGATAAAAGTGCACAGGTCAGCTTGACATTTGATCCTTAATATAAAACCATTGTTTCATTAGGTTTAACTATTATGAATTCAGCTCAAACAGTTATAGAAAAATTAACATTTTAAGATTTTCCCCAAATAAATGCAATAGGAATCAAATTTGAACTTGCCATAAAGTTGGTCAAGGTCAACCTAGATTCATCATTTGTGCAATCCCCAATGCTACATACCAAGTCCCAAAGCCAATGGCCTTTTGGTTCCAGAGAAGAAGATATTTAAAGCGTTTTTACCCTTTATGTGCATGGTGGCCATCTTAGCCATGTGACCATAACAATTTGTATAAATTTTGGCTAACCAATCATAAGGAGTTGTCATATGAAATTTGATTTCAATTGGCAATGTGATTTCTGAGAAAACTATGATTTAATATGTTGATTGAATTCCAATATGAGCGACCTTGGCTGAAAGGTCAAAGGTCAACTTTGACCTTTGAAACTTATTTATAGAGACTAGATTCAACATATCAAGTGAGAATAATGACTTTGGCTTCCACAGTATTAAAAGAATCAACTTTTAAAAAAAAATCCCATTCAAATGCATTAGGAAGCAAATTTGACCTTGACATTAAGTAGGTCAAGGTCAACCTAGGATCATTATTTGAACAAGCTTGGTAAGCCCAACACCCCATATGCTACATACCAAGTCCCAAGGTCATCAGCCTTCTGGTTCTGGAGTAGAAGATTTTTAAAGGGTTTTTACCATATATGGGCGTGGCGGCCATTTTGGTCATGTGACCAAAATAGTTTGTATAAATTTTGACTAACATAACATAAGGAGTCTTCACATGAAATTTGAGTTCAATTGGGCCAAGGTTTTGTGAGAAAACTATGTTTTAATATATTGATGGGACCACAATATGAGTGACCTTGGCTGAAAGGTCAAAGGTCAACCTTGACCTTTTAAACTTATTTATAGCCATTGTCTCATTATTTTTAACATATCAAGTAAGAATAATGACTTTGACTTTATCAGTATTAAAAAAAATCAACTTTTCAAAAAAAAAATTCCCATTTAATACATTAGGAAGCAAATTTGACCTGGACGTTAAGTAGGTCAAGGTCAACCTAGGATCATTATTTGAACAAACTTGGTAGGCCCAACACCCCCAATGCTACATACCAAGTCCCAAGGTCATCAGCCTTCTGGTTCTGGAGAAAAAGATTTTTAAAGGGTTTTTACCATATATGGGCGTGGCGGCCATCTTGGTCATGTGACCAGGACCATTTGAACAAACTTTCGTTCCAGCGTCCTAGGGAGTCTCCATATGAAATTTGAGCTCAATTGACCCAGTGGTTTCAGAGGAGAAGATGTTTGAAAATGTTGACGGACGGACGGATGACGGACGGACGGACGGCGGAGTGACTGGTATACTATTAGCTCACCCATGAGCCTTCTGCTCAGGTGAGCTAAAAAGCTCTGAAAATGACCAGTTAACTGGTCATTTTCAGAGCTTTTTTTAAAAAATATCTCCAGAAAAAACAACAGTAAAACTAGCATGGGTTAACCAACAGTCTGTATTAAATCTTTAAATATTTTATCATTTTCCTAAAAATATGGACAGGACAATCACTTTTAACAGTGTCACTCTCAAAATTACACAGAGAGAACCTAAAAAAAATGATTTTTTTTTAGAGTCGACAGATAAAAAAAAAAATAGAAATTAAATTTATTTTTTTTCCTACTTTTCAGAAAATTACAGTAGGAACTAATAAAAAAATTTTGGCCTTATTACATGAAATATAATAAGAATGTTGTATTTTTTACAATATATATATATTAACGAACCCTATATCATAAACTTGTGCACGGAGTTCCAAAAATGGCAGAATTTTCCTCAGCATTGACTGAGAAGGAAGGGGGAGGAATGTGGCATTATGAAGTGCATGCAGTGATAGCTGTTGCATGGCATTGGTTTCAAGGTCACAATGCCCTAGCTGCTTCATCATACTTTAAAACCTCTGCATTACCTCAAAAGTCATACTAAGGTAAAATTCTTGACATTAATCAAGGCCAAGGCTCCCACCGCAAACCTATGCACTCGCTTCATGTTTCCAAATAACAGAGGTGCATGAACAAAAGGTGGTTTTGAACATGGTGCTGAATGAAGCAATTACTGCCATGAGCGATGCAAACAGATGCTGTGAAGTAATGGAATCCGCCAGGCAAAGCATTTTTTTTGCCCTGAATGAGATGCTTTTTTCCATCTTTTTCTCTCAGTATTTTGTGTGTATTTACCAGTCAGGCTTGGGCATCCTCTGCAAGGCTCTCTTAAACTTTGAATTTGATGGTGTGTCTTTGCCTGCTAGGAAACAATGCATTTAAAAGTGTTGTCAGCCAACACGGTCTGCTGCATTTTTCTGCTGACATCACATACAAGCAATAAAAGCACCGCAAGCACTGCATAATACCCCGCGACTGCTGGGGGCACCAAAAGTTATTTTGTGAGATATATAATGCCTAAATAGCAACAGAACTGAGATAAACAGTGATATGGCGTCCTTAGTCACAATATGTAACCTTTGATGGTCAACATATCTGTGAAGTTTCATTCAGATATTTCATATAGTAAAGGAACTACAGGTCAAAAACATTTTCCAGATTAATCAAGGGCGGATAACTCATGAACTGGAAAGTTAAGAGTGACGGTCCTTCGTTGTAATATGTAACCTTTGCTGTTCAACATATCTGTGAAGTTTCATTCAGATATCATAAACAGTAAAAGAATAACAGGCCAGAAACCATTTTTTAAAGGGAGAAAGGGCAGTAACTCCATCGAAAATGGTCGGATTTTGCCCATTAACAATCCCATACCACTCATCCCCAATAACAATATGTATGCAAAATTTGAAAAAATTCTGTGCATAAATACTCAAGTTATCGATCGGAAACAGTGAGCACGGACCGATGAATCAATCGAGGGTGGATAACTCACAATCTGGAAAGGTAAGAGTGACGATCCTTACCCACAATATGTAACCTTTGATGGTCAACATATCTGTGAAGTTTCATTCAGATACTCCATATAGTAAATGAACTACAGGTCAAAAACCATTTTTCAGATCAATCAAGGGCGGATAACTCATGAACTGGAAAGGTAAGGGTGACGGTCCTTATTAAAAATATGTAACCTTTGATGTTCAACATATCTGTGAAGTTTCATTCAGATATTCCATATAGTAAAAGAAACTACAGGCCAAAAACCAATTCTCAGATCAATCAAGGGTGGATAACTCACAATCTGGAAAGGTAAGAGTGACGATCTTTAGTCACAATATGTAACCTTTGATGATCAACATATCTGTGAAGTTTCATTCAGATATTCCATATAGTAAATGAACTACAGGTCAAAAACCATTTTCAGATATATCTGTAAAGTTTCATTTAAATATTCCACATAGTAAAGGAACTACGGGTAAAAAACATTTTTTAATTCAATCAAGGGCGGATAACTCACAAACGGGAACGGTAAGAATGACGGTTCTTAGTCACAATATGTTACCTTTGATATGAAACATATCTGTGAAGTTATATTCAGATATTCCATATAGTAAAGGAACTACAGGTCAAAAACATTTTTTCAGACCTATCAAGGGCGGATAACTCACAAACTGGGAAGGTCAGAGTGACGGTCCTTAGTCACAATATGTAACCTTTGATGTGCAACATATCTGTGAAGTTTCATTCAGATATCATGAACAGTAAAGGAATAACAGGCCAGAAACCATTTTTCCAATACGAATAAAAGCACCGCAAGCACTGCAAAATACCCCGCCACTGCTGGGGGCACCAAAACTTATTTTGTGAGATATATAATGCCTAAATAGCAACAGAACTGAGATAGACAAGATTAATCAAGGGCAGATAACTCATGAACTGGAAAGGTAAGAGTGACGGTCCTTCGTTGTAATATGTAACCTTTGCTGTTCAACATATCTGTGAAGTTTCATTCAGATATCATAAACAGTAAAAGAAAAACTGGCCAGAAACCATTTTTTAAAGGGAGAAAGGGCAGTAACTCCATCGAAAATGGTCGGATTTTGCCCATTAACAATCCCATACCACTCATCCCCAATAACAATATGTATGCAAAATTTGAAAAAATTCTGTGAATAAATACTCAAGTTATCATTCGGAAACAGTGAGCACGGACGGATGAAATGAAAAACAGGTCAAAAACCAATTCTCAGATCAATCAAGGGTGAATAACTCACAATTTGGAAAGGTAAGAGTGACGATCCTTACCCACAATATGTAACCTTTGATGGTCATGAGCACGGACGGATGAAATGAACTACAGGTCAAAAACCAATTCTCAGATCAATCAAGGGTGGATAACTCACAATCTGGAAAGGAAAGAGTGACGATCCTTACACACAATATGTAACCTTTGATGGTCAACATATCTGTGTAGTTTCATTCAGATATTCCATAGTAAATGAACTACAGGTCAAAAACCATTTTTCAGGTCAATCAAGGGCAGATAACTCATGACCTGGAAAGGTAAGAGTGATGGTTCTTTGCCACAGTATGTAACCTTTGATATGAAACATATCTGTAAAGTTTCATTTAAATATTCCACATAGTAAAGGAACTACGGGTAAAAAACATTTTTTAATTCAATCAAGGGCGGATAACTCGCAAACGGGAAAGGTAAGAGTGACGGTTCTTAGTCACAATATGTTACCTTTGATGTGAAACATATCTGTGAAGTTATATTCAGATATTCCATATAGTAAAGGAACAATAGGTCAAAAACCTTTTTTCAGACCTATCAAGGGCGGATAACTCACAAACTGGGAAGGTCAGAGTGACGGTCCTTAGTCACAATATGTAACCTTTGATGTGCAACATATCTGTGAAGTTACATTTAGATATCATGAACAGTAAAGGAATAACAGGCCAGAAACCATTTTTCCAATACGAAAAAGGGCAGTAACTCCGTTAAAAATGGACAGATTTTGCCCATTAACAATCCCATACCACTCATCGCCGATAACAATATGTATGCAAAATTTGAAAAAATTCCGTGAATAAATACTCAAGTTATCGATCGGAAATGGTGAGCACGGACGGACGGACGGACGGACGGACGGACGGACGGACGGACAGACGGACAGACACCGAAGGGTATAACATAATACCTCGCCACTAAAGTGTGGCGGGGTATAAAAAGGGCAGTAACTCCGTTAAAAATGGACGGATTTTGCCCATTAACAATCCCATACCACTCATCGCCAATAATAATATGTATGCAAAATTTGAAAAAATTCCGTGAACAAATACTCAAGTTATCGATCGGAAATGGTGAGCACAGACAGACGGACGGACTGACGGACGGACGGACAGACACCGAAGGGTATAACATAATACCCCGACACTAAAGTGTGGCGGGGTATAAAAAGTCTGGACCTTGATCAGACTGTTTGCTACAGAGACGTTTTAAAAGGACCAGCAGATGACATCTAGTCGCAATTAGCAGCCGAAGAGTCAAGGGTAAATGTGATGTAGATCATTTTTTGTTTGTTTTTATGCTTTACATTCCAGTCAACAATTTTTTTAATCATGTCAGGACAATTTCTTGTCTTCCTGGGTTGAACCAGTACTAAGCAGGGGATATAGTGGCTCAATTAAGGACACAACATAGTGACTCTGATAGTAAGACACATTAATCCTAGCTTAGAACTGGTTCAAACTCGGAAGACCCGTCCTGACATAACTGAAAAATTGTTGACTCAAATCAAAGACTCTGACTGTGGAGAGTCTCTTTGATCCCCAGTCTATCACTCTACCAACTGAGCTACTGCGCTTCTGCATGATGTGGATCACACATTAATCCTGTTAGTTCCCTAAAAAATCAGGCTTTAAACATCCAGCCCATCAACAAAATTTTCATAATGTTGTCTGCCGCATGTTTCATCTAGCTGCCAGAGTAAAGGTACTTTTAATAAACTGCAGCTGCATAAGTGATACACATCAGGAAATGTCATTTAATTTTTAAATTTGCATCAACAAAAGATAATGGATTTTTACTCTCTTATCTTCTCAATAAGTCTGAAATTCTCCCACCATGAATCCGCATTTATCTCCCTTGCATATCATATAAAGCATGGGTGGTTTTCAGTAAATCAGCCTACACACCCATGCAGTCTGGTGAGCCCCAACTTTATTTGCAACTTTTCAAAGTCTATGGCTGAGCAGTTGCACCAACAAATCAATAAAGAAGCAGTTGCACATTAAACCATTGGGGCAATCCCTGTTACAGTTGCAATTGACACTGTATCTTTATAAACATTAACAGTTATGTAAATTAAAGGGGCCTTTACAAGTATTGGAGACACCAAAGTAACAGTTGCATATTTACTAACACAGTGAGGGTTATCTTATCGCATATTTACAATATAATAACCATTGGAGCCACCTATAGGTTAACAGACAATTAATAGCTTTCCCTATTACTTGAATTTTAAGTAATAAAACCACTGTATTATACCATTCTCCAGATATGATCATAACTATCAACTCCAATATTTCATATCAACAAATAACGTACATGGTACGTGAAGGGAGAGAACTCTAACAATCTTAAATCAGAAGCAACTAGTATGGAGCCCGGAGTTGGGTATATATATCATTCTGCTAGCAGGGGACCAATAAAGCAAAGCTTATCTCTGCCTATATCATGTTATTATCAATACCTACAATCCTAATCAAGGTATGAAGTTAATTAGGAAGACAGATGTGAGCTTCTATATTTAAGGTGGAACTCAGATACTCAATCATCCAAACTATTCCCCTGAATAATACACATTATACTATGTCTGGGAACCATGCTTCAGGTCAAAATTTGAGTTGACCAGGAAATGCCAAAACCAACCCATGGCACCTGATGTGGAAGAGACACAGAACACACAAACAATCACAATTAAAGTAAAGCAACCAGCTCTCTCTTCCTTGACAAGATGATTGCTAAACTAGATAGGGCACCAAGAACCACACCATAAAACATGGACCCAACACAAATCCTCATAAACAGTAGGAACAATAGCCAGAGAAGGGGGCGGCAATGAAAGAGTTAGGATTATTTCTGTGTGACCAGCACCAACCCAAAGAAATTCTACAGAAGTCATGCAGTAGCTAAAAGACTGGAGAAACATTACCAGTTGTATATAAAAGTGTATATTACCAGCTATCAGCTGATCAATGTCCATCAATCAGTCTGTTCAATCAAGAAATGGCACATTCCAAATTCTAAACCTAGCTAAATGGCATTGTCTGGTCTGTTCTTGAAGTCAAAAGTTGTGTTGTGATGTGGTATAATCATAGGTTTAGATAAACAAATATTTTCAGCGTAAAATGGTAAATATTTTCCAACCCATAATTTTTAGCACATGTTTTGGGTGCTCAAAAGAACCGTCTCATTGAAACGGTTCTTTTGAGTACCCACAACATAATATGTTTTGGTTGAGAAATAAGAAAAATATTTTTCTGGTACGCACTCTTAACTAAAGGTCTGTATAATGTTTAAACAATTTTCAATTCTGGTACCATATCACACAATTCCTAGGCAGGTTCTTCAGCAGTTAACCGGTACTTAGTTTATTCATACTTTTGTCAGTAACTGACAGCTGTCCCATTTGACTCAGATGTAGGGAGAAAGTCTCTGTGAAAGCAAGCTTACCAATTTGACTGGCTAGCAACTGTGTTATGCCGACCATCAGAAATGCAGTCGGCAAATAGTAAAAAAAATTGTCAACGATTCAACATATACAATGTAAAGGAGTTGAAACATATTTCAATATTTCACGAATTAAGCCATCGATCTGTATACCTGTCAAATCTAATTCAATGCTATGTTTGTACACAATCAATTCCAAATATGTCCAGGGAATAAAAACAATCCACTCAAAAAAAAAAAAAAGTTGGACTGGCAATTAAGACAAATTACCAACAATTTGCTGTAACACTTGCAGAGTCTAATCAAGATCTTTGCAATGCTAATATGTAAATGTTAGAAGCATAAATGCTAATATTCCATAAATAACTGGTCAGCCTGGATGGGTCTGAGAGCCGACCATGCCAGGCTATGTTTAAGAACAACCCAGGCACATTCCAGAGAGAACAGACATGATTACAGCCTGGGATGACCTCTGCTCACCTGTCGATGCTGAAAGCAATAAACTATTCAAGAAGCAATCACCATGTAAAAACAGAAATATAGACATTGTGTTTATTGTGTCTATACATCCATCACCCATGGAAAAGTGAACTTTGCTGATTTGGTTTTCAACCAGGAAAAAAACATGTTTCTTCAGTGAAAACATGTGTTGATGAGCTCACTGTGAGTGTTCCAGCATGTACCAACAACAAAATATGGGCCTCAACGGGACAAAACATGTCTTTGGGGTGTCAGACAAAGTGAGACCGGAGTCTCCTCAGCTACAGAGTCCGACTAGCTAGAAAAATGAAATTTCACCCGTAGCAAGTCTAGATATGATTCTTTCCAATAAGCAAATAACAATTAAACAGCCTTCATTGTTAGCAAACACCTGAAGACAGGACTGGTTTTATCGCTTAGAGGCCAATGTATGTTTCTTGGAGAATAAGAAAATTAACTGTTTCCTTGATGGTTGCAACTTTTGTCATCTGTAGATAACCTTTGCAAACTCACCCTAGGTTGAATGTACCCGCACATCCAGACTGTGAGTGAGGTGAACTGTTGAGAATATTAAAAGCTGAAGACATGCATGTTCTTTGTAAGATCTTGGCATCAGACTCTGAAATGATGTCCTTCATTGAATGGCAGCTGACAGCTACCACATTCTGGCTTAATGTCCGAGATGGCAATTTCTGATAACCCAGTGCAGTAGCATTACTGTCACCTCTCATTTATCACATATTCATTTTTCTATAGATAATTTTCTTGTACAGCATGCAGATCATCCGATACCATGAAGCTGCATCCACTTGAATCTAGACAATTGCAGTTGTTTATTCTGCGGCATTTCGTCTGGGTCTTCACTGTTTGTCAAAGTAGCCATTTTTAATAGGGTTTCCAGTATACAAGGGGCTTTGGAGGCATGTTAAAGACATTGATCATGCAACTGTACCAGTGATTTAAGTATTCTAATATTCCAAATCTACTGTTTATAAGTTGTTTACCACCACCACCACCCCTCTCCCTTATTGACTGCTCTTGTACTTTGATGGTGCATGCTGCAAACAATATGGACCCAGATCAGGGTTTATCCCGTTTGCTTCCATGATCAAATTAGCCAGGAGGAGTGCAGTGCAGACCTTGTAAGCAGACAAAATTTTCTGGACAAAAATATTAGCAGGACAGGCCTTTAAAGCTGCATACTCTGTAACTATGAACATTTTACGAAAAAAATATTTTCTTTTTAAATCATTTGTAAAAGTAGAATAAAGTTATGTTGTCACAATAAATCTTATTTCTACAGCTGAAAACTGCATGGAAAAGTGAATTATCTTATAAAAACAGGTGTATTTCTCTTGTTTGTAATTATTTGCGTCCCTCCAATAATTCTAGACAGTTAATTTTTAACATAAATGCTGTTGTTTTGGCACTAATAATTTGTTAATTATTACGAAAAAGGTAAGATGTATACCTGAATTTTAGTATTTTTAATGTGTTCTTGAAAAATAGAAACATTATTTTTAAAATGAAAATATCAAAAGTTACCGATTATGCAGCTTTAATTAAGAGTGCGTACCAAAAAAAAAAGTTTTCTTATTTCTCATTCAAAATATATGTTGTGGGTACTCAAAAGAACTGTCTCAATGAGAGTTTGTTTGAGCACCCAAAACATATGTAACAACTGATGCGTAAGAAAAAACTTACAATTTTTTGCTCAAAAATTTTGTTAATCTAAATCTGTGGCAGGATAAGGGTTAATCTGGTTTTCCTGTCAATCTTAAATTTTATCAAGCTACTGCAAAAAGCTCTTCATTATCTTGGTAAGTACATCAGGATACAAAGATAACCAGATAATAAAATCATTTAAGCCAGTGCATGATATTACTAACAATGTGGTATGTGCGACCAGCAAAGCCTCAGATCAGCCTGCACATACATGCAGTCTGATCAGAGCCTTTGCTAGTCGCTTGAATATTTTATGATTATTAAGCTACTGACTGAACACCATTTTGAGTTTCTAAGCTTAAAAGAAGGCTGCAGAGGCTAGTCCAAGTCTACACTTGTCAAAATGTCAAATTGTTGGAAATCTCGTGCTGCGGCTCATTTTCATTGATAAAGATGGACACTTATCAGAAAAATATTGCTTGTGACATGGTTTTTATAACCCCCAATCATGTCCACTGAAATTAGCTGAGAATTCTTTATTGTCTGATGACTGCAGAATGGTGGCCAGACTAGTCTACTGCAGAATTAGACAGATCTTGTAGACGACAGTAGTCATAATTGTAAGATTACCCAATTTTTCTTTCAGATAATCATAGAATTAGACTGATTACATTGAATTTGACTATAATTGAAGAATAAGGCCAACCCTCTTGCAGATAATTGCAGAATCAGTCTGGCTAGATGATTGATGAATTATTCTACTGTCTTCTTGTAGATAATTGCAGCATCTGTGAGTGACCACTCTGACTGACCTCTATACAGATGATTAAAGAAATTGATTTGTCTTGCAGATAATTGTAGAATCAGTCTATTCTTCTTGCAGATATTTGCAGAATAAATCTGACTGACCTTACAGTTGATTGTAGAATTTGACTGGTCTTGCAGATAACTGTAAAATCAGTCAAATCTTCTTGCAGATAATTGCAGAATCAGTCTGACTGACCTAGCTTACAGTTAATTGTACAATTTGACTGGTCTTGCAGATAACTGTAGAATCAGGCTAATATTATTGCAGATAATTGCGGAATCAGTCTGACTGATTTTACAGTTGATTGCAGAATTTGACTGGTCTTTCAGATAACTGTAGAATCAGGCTAATCTTCTTGCAGATAATTGCAGAATCAGTCTGACTGATCTTACAGTTGATGGCAGAATTTGAACTAGTCTTGGAGATAACTGTAGAATCGGGCTAATCTTCTTGCAGATAATTGCAGAATCAGTCTGACTGATCTTACAGTTGATGGCAGAATTTGAACTAGTCTTGGAGATAACTGTAGAATCGGGCTAATCTTCTTGCAGATAATTGCAGAATAAGTTTGACTGATCTTACAGTTGGTGACAGAATTTGACTGGTCTTGCAGATAATTGTAGAATTGGGCTAATCGTCCTGCAGATAATTGCAGAATCAGTCTGACGGATCTTACAGTTGATTGCAGAATTTGAATTGGTATTGCAGATAACTGTACAATCAGGCTAATCTTTGCAGATAATTGCAGAATTAGACTGACTGATCTTACAGTTGATTTCAGAATTTGACTGGTCTTGCAGCTAATTGTAGAATCAGGCTAATCTTCTTGCATATAATTGCAGAATCAGTCTGACTGATCTTACAGTTGATTGCAGAATTTGACTGGTCTTGCAGATAATTGTAGAGTTTGGCTAATCTTCTTGCAGAATCTGTCTGACTGATCTTGCAGTTGATTGCTGAATTTGAATTGGTCTTGCAGATAACTGTACAATCAGGCTAATCTTTGCAAATAATTGCAGAATTAGACTGACTGATCTTACAGTTGATTGCAGAATTTGACTGGTCTTGCAGATAATTGTAGAATCAGGCTAATCTTCTTGCTGATAATTGCAGAATCAGTCTGACTGATCTTACAGTTGATTGCAGAATTTGACTGGTCTTGCAGATAATTGTAGAGTTTGGCTAATCTTCTTGCAGAATCTGTCTGACTGATCTTACAGTTGATTGCAGAATTTGACTGGTCTTGCAGATAATTGTAGAGTTTGGCTAATCTTCTTGCAGAATCTGTCTGACTGATCTTACAGTTGATTGCAGAATTTGAATTGGTCTTGCAGATAACTGTACAATCAGGCTAATCTTCTTGCAGATAATTGCAGAATCAGACTGACTGATCTTACAGATAATTGCATAATTTGACTGGTCTTGCAGAAAATTGCATCATATACTGATCTTATTACATTACTACAACTACATAATATTTATCTAAAAAAAATCAATAATCGAATAGGATTCTGTATGTATCCGTAAACTGGTGGAAGTTAATACCTGTGCACAATAAGTCCTTCTGTCAGCAGACTTTGGCTGGTTTTCTTACAGAATTATAGGCCGATCTTTTAGAGCCATCTCGTCACGCTAATCCTATTGCAGATAATTGCAACACTGCATATAATTGTAGACTTGTTAACTTTGTCTTTTTACATCTAAATTAAGATGTACGTATCTTCTGGCAGAAATCTCCAAAGTCAGATTAGTTTTCTTGTAGATCATAAACAGAATCTGATGCTTACAGATTCTGGCTGGTCTTACTACAGAATCCTTGATTTATACCTACAAACTTAAAAAGAATGTAGATGCCGGAATTCCTAGCACTATTACCATGATTACAGTGTTAAGCTTGTTACTCCACAGATAGGTTAGACATTGTAACCTCATGACTGTTTACATTGTTTGACTTATTACAATTGTATTTACTGATGGTAGGTGAGGAAATTGTGGCAAATTCCGGCCATATTTTTGCGGAATGACTAGAACTGGTGTATTTTCTAATGGGAGAATCTGACGTAATGTTTTACTAATTTTTTTTTTTTATTAGATGATTTACAAATCCTCCTACTGTAATTTTCTGGAAAGAAGAATCTTTTTTTTTATTTTATCCGCCAACTCTAAATATTACTTGTTTTGTTGAAACAAAAAATTGAGGTTCTGTCTGTGTATTTTTGGGAGTGACACTGCTAACAGTGATTGTCCTTTGTTTTGATTCTTTACGTCCCATCAACAATCTTTCAGTTATATAGGGACGGGTCTTCCTGGGTTGAACCAGTACTAAGCTAGGATTAATGTTCTTGCTCAAGGACACAACGCAGTGACGCCAGTGAGGCTCGACGAGTGATTGTCCTATGCAGATTTTTTAGAAAAATTATGAAATATTTAAAGATTTAATACAGAATGTTGGTTTACTTTACCAGTTTAACTACTGTTTGTTCTGGAGATATTAAAAAAAAAAGCTCTGAAAATGACTCGCCTTATTCTTTCTACAAATAGTTCTGTAGCCAGTATGTCCTAGAATTTATTATCGGCCATTTCTGAGCTTGGATCTTAAGAGACCTTTAGATAAAAGTGTGTAATTAAAAATAAATTTTCTTATTTCTCAACTAAAACAAATGTTGTGGGTACTCAAATGAACAGTCTCAATGCGACTTTTGAGCACTCATGAACTTACTAAATTAGAAAATTATCCTTGTTTTTCAGTCTTATCTAGCAAGTGCAATATCTTGGCAAAGTTGCCAAATCCAAAACCCATAATCCTCATTCCTGAGATAGTCTACCTAGATTTTCCTTAAAAGCAGCCATCAATCAAAGCAGCCAAATATCTACACCTTCAGAAACATCACAGAAACACCCTTTTCTTTCAGTAACCCAATGTTCCTTAAGACAGTGCTATCAACATGATCAAGATTAACGTTTTGCATGTTGGGTAGTTTTTCATGCTTTTGTAGACTCTGATGACTCTGTTTTTAAATTAACTTTTTAAAAAAAATTCTTTCAGGAACATTATCGGAGTGTCAAACGGTTTGGATCCACTATGTTGGTCCTGATTGGAGTCAAAACTTCTATTTGTTTTGATTCTTTAAATCTCAGTCAACAATTTTTCAGTCCTTCCTGGGTTAAGAGGATGCAAACCAGTGCCTCCAGTGAGACTCAAACCCGCAACCCTCTATCCCTTGTCAAGCACTCTAGCTATACCAATGAGCTACCGTGCTCCTAAAAATGGTCCATTTACTGGTCCAAACTGTTTGCAAAAGTTATCAAGTTGTCAGATGACAGAAGTTGCCTCTATCAGGCAAAGAGTTAATGGGTTTTTTATTTCTCCAAGAAAACATTTGAAAAACAAATGTTGTGGATAATTATTCCAACAGTCTCAGCATTTAAGCACCCCACAACAAATATTTACACATGGAGTTAAATTTATTTTAATTTCCGGGTTTAAATAATGTCAGGCTTATTGATACCCAAAAGTGTTTGTTTATATGAATATTCCCCAAGGGTATACTCTAACTCTAATTAATTATTGTATATGCAGTTTATCCATTGGAGAAAGCTAAGCAATGTCATCTTAAACATAATACATGAGGAGAGTTGAAGACTCATGCACTATGTCCTCAATTATAATTATTCAATGAAACAGTCTGATCCACGACCACGCTGTTTGGTATAGAAGCATCAGAAATACAACACCAGATGCCATATGATTGAGTACCCACAATATCTGTTTTGATTAAGATATAAGAAAAATTAATCTTTAAGTAGGCACTTTCAAATGAAGTACCAATCATTTGTTCCATTCCAGCTTTTACCTTATACAATGTTAACAGAGGCTTACTGTGAAACATGGAATGGAAAGTATTGCCAAAAAAGGGTAATGCCCCAAGCTTCTCTTTCTCTCATGTAGAAAGTGAAGGCTCTAATCAGACTGGGCAGATACCCAGGCTTATCAGTCATGCAGGTCATTTCATTGGCCTTGTCATGCAGCTGAACATTTCATTATTTTGGGCCAGCTTGAACATGAGATTTTGGTTCTCAATGCAGATTCACTAAACTTGAAAAGCATGCTTTTGTTTGTTTTTGTTGCTTTACGTCCCATGTCAACAGCTATGGTCATTGCAGGACGGTCAGTGCACTTAACCACACTTTTTCCTGGGCAGGCTTGAGCAAGCGGTTAACCAGTAATTTGTGCACATACTTTCGCTTGTAACTGACAACAACCCTTCTTGAATAAATCAGCAGAAGGGAGGAGAATGACCGTAGAAATTATTTCATGATCAATCTCCACGAAAGCATGGTACCGGGCTGGGATCGAACTCGCGACTGACATATCCAGTTGGGCTAGAGGTGAAGTATTTGATCTGAGCATTCATCTCCATCTATACTATGTGTATGCAAGCAGCAATGATTCTGGCGAGTCTCTTGCCTGCATCAGAGGCCCGGCCTTCATTGCTCAAAGTGATATAGAGTTGCTGGCTCATATTTTTTTTTAATTATTTTATCCTAGAATTATATTTTTCTAACATTCCAGACATTTAAAGGCATAATAATTTTGTTATCTCACAAATATTTCCTCACTTATTGTGATGTTATCTCACTTCTCTTTCAGAAGCACCCTCTTATCAGACACTTAATTTTCATCTTAGCAATTCAGCAGAATCCAGAAAAAACAGTACTTTGCATGGTAGGAAGCTATGCAATATAATGATTTGTAGGTCTGCATTAAGCAAACATTCTGAGTCATTGTCTCCGCTGGGAAGCATCTTTCAAATACTAACCTGTCTGATTTGAGCATTGTACACTTGACATATTTGTTTATTGTTAGCGTCATCAAATCATGTGATTCGCCCGATTGGTTGGTTCATACTTGTTATCAATCTGCTTCATCAAGTGTCACTGAAACCAAATTTTTGGTCCATAAATGTTTTAGTGTAGAAAATTTTATCATTGTTTCGCTAAATACTGTAATACCAATCATTGTTATTGTTTAGCTACCAAAGGTTACTGGATGTCTCCATAAACGGATCATTCATAGCCATTCAGTGCTTGTTACTTTTTAAACGTAGTGTTTCGGGTAATGCACACCGCGTATTGACACAAATCCGACTTTTCAGTCGTGCTGTGCCTTAGCAGACAGGTTGATTCTTTAGTATCGCGCCTGCACAAGACAATGCATTTGGAGTTGTTTCCTTATCTATCAGTTTAAAATGTGTTTAGGGTGCTGAAAAGAACCAATACTTCATATAGCTTTGCAATAATAGTTGTCTTGAGATCATGATGTTTTTTTCAGGGTTTCTTTTTGAAATGAAAGAGTAAGTTTGAACAAAATTTCCATATGTCAACGGTGCGAGTTTAAAAATTATGTCTTAATTTTAAACCTTACATACCTAAGGGTATGAACATTTCACTCATGAAAGTACAAAAGCATTAGCAAAATTACAAAAGCATATAATTCCATATTTAACCCTTAAAGGGCCAAGAAAAAAATGCATCTTAAAATGTCGTCCACTGAAGTTGTCTGCTGCAAATAATTGCCTAGCATTACTGACGAATTAAGTATAGAAGCAAACAGTGTGGACCCAGAACAGACTGCTCCTATAGGAGCAGTCTGATCTGGGTCCACACTGTTTGCCATAGAGGCTTCTTAAACATTTCAGCAGACAAGAAAAGCAGACAACTTTTTTTGCTAAAATTCCGCTTTCGTTCAGAGCCAGGTGTTTCTGTTCTGAGAATGATCAGGCATGTTTTACCACCACAACTTGGCTGCCATAGATATTATTTCTTAAATCAAATTATGAAATGATAAATATTATATCATCTTTATCAAGATTTGGCTCATCCATCTCAATAAGTTTATCCAACATCAAAGACATTAAATAAACTTCTTTATTAAAATTTACCAAATTGTGGGTGACATACAGAAAACGACTTTTTGAAGCTACATAATCATAGCTTTAACTTATAGCCATACCTCTTTTTTCAACCGAAAATGGTTACTATTTTCTTATTAACATGAAGTGGTGACATTCATTAACAGCAGCTCATTATACTCTTGAAGAGTGCATATTATGTGACAGAAAGAAGAGCACAAATTGTTCTTTAAGTTTACAAGTTTAAACTTTCAAAACTTTGACCAACAACAACAAAAAGCTTTTCAATAAAATTGAATTATTTTTATCACTGTATTTTCATATTTATATAGGAATATGCGTAACATTTACCCATTTTTATATGTGAAGCTCAGTTGATGAATTGCCAGACTTAAATGACCAAGAGGTTGCCAGCTTGGATCCCACTTTTGGCATGTTGAACATGCCAAAGGTGGGATCCAAATTGGCAACCTCTTGTTTTGTTGTGTCCATAACAAAGACACTTAATCTTTGTTGCTTAGTTCTATGGGTTCAACCAAGGAAAACTCTCTGACACGACTGAAAAATTGTTGAAAGGGACTATTATATGTAAATTGCATAAACTCAAACAATTATGTGTGAAATTGTATTAAAGTTGCAATGCTGAATCTCCCTTAAACCGTCAGGATCTTAAGCTGTGACCCCACCCTGTTGATGCAATACAGTAAAACCCGGAGTGTCTAAAACGGCCACTCAAAAAAAGACAAAACAAAAACTTGTCTTAAATGATAGCTTAATAAAGGTTGAAAGTATCGCAGAATACTCAATACTTTCGACCTGCATTACATGATTAAGTGATAATCAGTTTTGAAAACCAATTTTTGGTCTTTTTGAGTGGCCGCTTCATTAAGACAGGTTTTACTTTAATGATAACAAACTTACAAAATCATTTACAGGATCCATGCTTTGTCTTTATATAACTAGCAAAATCTACACTAGCTGTAATGGGAAGAAAGTCTTTTAATTTGTCCAAATGAAAGACAAGTCCACTAACACCCACAATATTCCTACACAGGTCACTTTACTTCAATAATTTAAGTCTGTTTAAATGATGTTAATAAAGCCAGAATTAATCTCCTAAATACCATACACACTAGGTTGTAGGTACTTGACCAAATATTTTAATTGCCCAAAATGGACAAACTGACCACAAAGGTCAATTTATGACACACACATCTACTATTTATGGCCCAATTAACAATACTTTGTCATTTTGGGCTTGCATAGTATGAAACCAAATGATAACCCAACATACTATCCTTAGTATTTTTCAGCATTTATATTTTAAAGATGTCAGGGATGGGGAGTTAGGAGCTTAACAGTTTCTGCTATTTGAAACCTTTTACAAATTCAGCGCAATGTAGGGGGTGGGGCATACACCCAGGGAATCACATAAAAGGACTAGAGGACCTGACGGTCCTGAAGCGCTCACCTGATCTCCTTAATAATGATAGAGTAGGTAAAGATCAACTACGGCTTATAATGAAACCTATTTTGTTTTATGGGGTTTGCGGCCATTTTGGTCAAGTGACCTAAAACAATTCAATGAATACTCAATCAAACAGCCCAGTGATTTCTAAGGAAAAGATGCTTAAGATAGGTATGTGTCAGTCCAAATGAGTGGCCTTGGATAAAAGGTCACAGGTCAGCTTGACATTTGGTACTTATATAAAACCGTTGTCTCATTAAGTTAAACATTTCTTGCAAGTATTAATTTCGACCTAAACAGTAAAAGAAAAATGAACATTTCAAGATTTTACCATCATAAATACATTAGGAATCAAATTTGACCTTGCCATAAAGTAGGTCAAGGTCAACCTAGATACAACATTTGTGCAAATCTGATAGGGCCCACATCCCAAATGCTACAAACCAAGTACCAAGGTCATTGGCCTTTTGATTCCTGAGAAGATATTTAAAGGGTTTTTACCTTATATGGGCATGGTGGCCATCTTGGTCATGTGACCAGTACAATTGGTATAAATTTTGGCTAATCTATCGTAAGGAGTCTTCATATGAAATTTGAGTTCAATTGGCCTAGTGGTTTCTGAGGAAACTTAGTGTTTTAATGTGTTGATGGGACTCCAATATGAGCAACCTTGGCTGAAAATTTAAAGGTCAACCTTGACCTTTGAAACTTATTTATAGCCATTGTCTCATTAGGTTTAACATATTAAGTGAGAATAATGATTTTGGCTTCAACAGTATTCAAAAAATCAACTTTTCAAAAAAATTCCCATTTAAATGCATTAGGAAGCAAATTTGACCTTGACGTTAAGTAGGTCAATTCAACCTAGGATCATCATTTGAACAAACTTGGTAGGCCCCACATCCCCTATGCTACATACCAAGTCCCAAGGTCATCGGCCTTCTGGTTCTGGAGAAGATTTTTAAAGGGTTTTTACCATATATGGGCGGCCATCCTGGTCATGTGACCAAGACCATTTGAACAAACTTTCATTCCCGGGGATGGTCCTCCCCGATCCCCTACACACCAAATGGAGAGCTAAAAATCATCTGAACATAATATGCTAAGGATATGTACAGCTTCTCTAGATACTCAACCAGAAGTTGCTGAGAATTTGCACAGACACAACCTACAGGATAAATCAATACAGAGCCTTATTAAAGGGCCATAATTCCATGAAAAGTCATCTGATCAATACATGCTAGGGATATGCGCTTCTACTATTGATAGTGTATGGAGTTTCATTGAAATCAGGTCAGTAAGTTGCTGAGAATTCGTGCAGACAAGATTCAATACAAAATTTTATCAAATGGCTGTAACTCTTAAGAAAAATCATTGCCTGCACTGCTGACTAAAGCACAAGACAGAGAATTATTTTGCCCTCTTATAGGCATAGGTAACACCACAATTTTCAGTGCTTTATCACTAAACGATGTAACACCGCCATAATGTCAACATACTGCCCAGACCTTATCATTTCACTTGCTAAGATATTATAGTTACAGGTAAACTAGCTTGCCACAAATCTGATTAAGCTGAACTATGCTTTACAATTGACCATCACACATTGCATTTATATTTAAACAACCGATCTTGGTTTCATTAACAATATTTACATTTTAAGATTAATTTCAATTGCTGAAAAGGTAAAGTGATTTCAACCAATAGAATAACTTCTCATTTTTTGTTTGATTATGTGTTTGCCGATAAAACACTGTATGCGTAACCCCTGTTTGGAGACTAAACAATATGAATGTAATCGGAAAAGTCAATAATTGCATACAAAGGTGATTATCAAATTTCAAAATTTTATTACTTCTATCAAGTGCCAGTGAAGAAAGAACTATTATGCAACATGCGTTGATTTATTCAGTATTGCCCTGTAACAATTAAACCTTGGTAGCCCAGGGTAGCATACCAAGATTTTTGAAAATGCAACTAGCTCATTCTTTTTTCCTTTCATACAATGACACAATGACATGAAATATATATATATACTGATGATAATCATACAATGGTAATTATGGTATACTTACAATAAACGAAAAAAAAAAAAAAAAAAAATTAAATATATTTATTGTGATCAGTCTTGCAGGGTTGCCTTCATTGGCTTGTGCTATAAATAATCATTATGTGGGGTGGACTGTTATTCTCAATTTTTTATTATTTGATACCGATAATTATGTACAAAATTCTTGCTTAACAGGATTACACTAGTAACCATTGGTATCGGTACCATTTTTTTTGAAAGTTTTCAATATCACTATTACTTAAAGCAATCTCTCTTTGAGCCTGATAGAATGTCTTAACATATGATTTATAAACTTTAAAATTCATTGCACATTTATTATTTCTGCACATGTGTATATAGTATTTGACTATTAACATTAAGAGCTGTATTATTTCCGGCATAATGTTTGGATAAAGACTTAAGATAAAACTTTTTTCATTTAGGTCTAATATAATTGATCTATATTGGAACTGCTTTGTTAACTCTGTAATGAATGCATTTGTGTGTGAACAGTTCCAGAGCAGATGTGAAATGGTTTCATTTTCCTCTCCGCAAAAAGTACATTTGGGATCATCTGAAATATTCATCTTATTTAATAAGTGGTTGGTCGGCAGTATCCTATGATTAATTGATGTTTGGAACCATCTAAGTTTTGTGCACTTTGTTAGCTGAAATGGTGATTTATAGATATATCCCCATGAATGATCTGGTATTTCATATATTTGATTCCATTTAATTTTACCTGTAGGGATATCATCGTTTTTATTCAAAATTAAGTAGATATTCTGTGATCCTTTTTTCTGTTTTTGTATTACCTCAATTAGTGAAGGGAATATTGGTCCTTGTTTCTTTTCAATTTTTACCCTATTTTCTTTCATGAATTTTGTTATGCATGCAATAACGCCTGTAAATTGTATGAAATTTGATTGTACCCCTGTCTCTTCCACAAATTCCTCATATTTGATAAAGTTACCATTACTATCCATTAAGTCAGTGATATATTTCACACCATTATTAAACCAGGATTTGTAAAAGAATCCATCATTTGCAATATGAAGGTATTTATTATAAAAGATAGGTATATGGTCAGCTTTTCCTTTTCCATTATCTACCTCCAACACAGTTTGTAGTTTTAATAGGGCTTTTAACATGTCCTTCCAAAATTCATTTTCTAGGCGTTGATTATTCAATAAGTATATATTCAAGTGTATACTTCTAAGTATTGATATTCATAATGCCTATATTTGTATTCAAAATTCAATTGGTATATTCCAAGTGGGTGTTGTACGTTGGTTTGTATTGTTTATCGAGGGTATTTGAAAAAGGTTTGCTTGCTAGGGTTAATTTAAGACACAGTGTTTCTTTACTTTGTTGATTTCTGCAGTATATTGCTTTTTGTCAAATCTCTAGATGAATTTATACAGTTGTTAAATATCGTATGAAAACCTATAACCCCTTCAAATAATGGCACCTTCGATCAATGCCAAAGTGAGGTATCTCGGAAAACTGGGACCTAGCTGGTACCTATTACCATATAGGTGCAATGCGTGCTGGGAACCAGCTAAATCGAAGCGAGAGATTTACGTGACTGACCATTCATTGTCAATTCATCATATATTTCCCATATACCAAAGTTTCGAAGTTAAATTGTAATCAAATAACAGAAATAACTTATGTAAATAGTGATGCAGTAACCGGACAGATTGATAGAACATGGGTTAGATCGGGTAAATTTAGTAACCACGGATAGATCTATAAGTAGAAAGATGCTGAATAACCAATAACATATTATCGTATCATTCGGACTTACATATCGTGGTGATAGCGCAATCGGTAGCGACGATACCTTCTAGTCGCAGATGTACTTTTGCATTTTATGGTCGCAGGTTCGAACCCACTAGACGTCGCTTTTTTTTTCATTTTTCCCATGTGTTATTTTTAGCAGTCTTCCCCTACTATCAATGCATCTCGGAAAATTGGGATAGTTTCTATTTCTTTTATTGTAATTCATACATGAGTTCATTTTAAATCGAGTATACCTTATTCTGCTAATTGGAGCGCAGTGGCTCAGTGGTAGAGTACTTGACTCGAGACCGAAGGGCCGCGGGTTCGAGCCTCACCAGCGTCACTGCGTTGTGGTCCTTGAGCAAGACACATTTATCCTAGCTTAGTACTGGTTCAACCCAGGAAGACTCGTCCCGCATAACTGAAAGATTGTTGAGTGGACGTAAAGAATCAAATCAAACAAACAAATATTCTGCTAATTACATGTCCTGAAGATTGCATTTACTTATGACGTCCACTGCATATGTCCAAGTGCACACAAAAAAAAATATATCATGGAAGAAATAGTTAGTAATACCCTGATTGGACTGCTCATAAGGAATCACAAGTTTAGGACCGGATCTGGGATTTTCATAAAATCCTGTGAAGCTATTCAATGTTTTTCTTCAACTTTCTCCCCATTCACGAAAAAAATAACGTCTACTCTCACCAGTTTATGCACTATATTTATTTTTTATGCTTTTTTTCTCTCTCTCATAGTTTTTTTTTATCCTAACCAAGTTAGCAAACTCTGTTCGCGATGAAAGTTGAAGAGAAAACTTAAGCGTTAATTTATCCAACAGTTCCGGAGTATATGAGCCGTGACATGAGATTTCCAACAATGTGGTATGTGCAACCAGCAAGGGCTCAGAACAGCCTGCGCATACGCGCAGTCTGACCAGAGCCTTTGCTAGTCGCTTGAATATTCTATGTATGTTAAGCTACTGACCGAAGAACATTTGGAATTTTTAAGCTTAAAATGAGGCTGCACAGGCTTTCTCAGTCTACACTTGTCAAAACACCACATTGTTGGAAATCACATGTCGCGGCTCATATAGTAATTAGTTTAAACTACCAATTATAGATGGAGATAAAATTAGCGTAGGCCACTCCCTTTGAACTTCAGGGAGAAAAATACGACAATAGTTATCGCTGAAAATCAATGTGAAAAAACAACAAGTCGTTATTTTTCGTGAATTTTGAGAAAGGGCTTAATTGTTATTATCAAATCACTTCACATAGTTGCATTTTATGTGCAGCTGAAACACTAAAACAAGAACATTGTGTAAAGCGGTGTCGCTCATCTATTTTGGTACTAATGGCTGCAATTTTGCTAGAGGACATTATGAGAAACATGTATGTGAAATTATTTGTGTATGACGTTCAGCGAATGTCGTTTTAAGATATTTCTGTATAGCGCTGGTGGGCATTGATTTCAGCAGACCATAAACAATTAAGTGCGATTCAATAGAGGACATCATGAGAAACATTTTTGTGAAATTGTTTTGAATTTTGGACCAGCGGTTACTTCTAAAAAGTATGCCACCACTGTGAACAGGCACCAGCAAATGAGGCGCAACTTCCTTTTTGAACTTTATGTAGCTTGTGAATAAGAATGGTGCAATGTTAACTTCACATAACTGTTGGTGCAATTTTGGTAGAGGGCATTATGAGGCACATTTCTTTGTAATTAATTGGGTAGGAGATTCAGTGGAGGTGGTTTTAAAATATTTCTTTTTTAAGCGCTGGTGGTAATTATCTTCAGTAAAGCATAAACAACTTAGTGCTATTCGCAAGAAAACATCACAAACACTTCAGTGCTTAACCACACCCGGACCAACGGTCAAAGCTCCGGACCGAGAGTCCCTAGGGTTAGGTAAAGCCTGTCTTTTTTTTTTATAAACCCTTGCCACAGATCAAACATCACTGTGACAACTCGGTGATTTTTATGCGTAAAGTAAAGATAATTTAGCATTCATAAGATTCATTGGATGTGGCAATTTTATTCCATGGAGCTTGGACAATTTTGGAAAAAAGACATTTTGGGGAAAGTTTGTGTTAAATTAGTTTTGTAGGGAGCGCAGTGGCTCAGTGATAAAGTGCTCGACTCAAGACCGAGGGGCCGCGGGTGCGAACCTCACCGGCGTCACTGCGTTGTGGTCCTTGAGCAAGACACATTTATCTTAGCTTAGTACTGGTTCAATCCAGAACCCAACTGAAAGATTGTTGATGGGACGTAAAGAATCAAATCAAACAAACAAATAAAACAAACAAAATTAATTTTGATATGGGTCAGTGGTTCAGAATAAGGTGTTGTTTGAAAATTTATTTTGTTTTAGTACTGGTGGCTGGCTTTACCGTTCAACAGTCCATATTGGTTTGTTCGATTTGGTAGAGGGAGTTTTGAGGAGCTTTTTTCTGTTACATTATTTGGGCCACAGATTCAGAGAGTTGTTTGAATGTATAATGGCCATTTGTAATCAGTTTAGCAATTTGGTAGAGGTGTATAATGAGGAACATTTCTGTTAATTTTGAGTTTTGTATTAAAACAGCTAGAAGAAATTGCTAATAAATTTAAATAACATGTAGCAACGCCTTTATATAACATGTAATAACATGTTATACTTTTTCTTGTTAAGATTAGTTATGATATTTTTTATATAATCTGAGCTGCAGGAAAATAGTGTGTTCATAGAAATCTTGTTTTTTATAAATAGTTGCCATTTGCTATCATCCTGTAACATTCTTCTTATCCAAGTTATTTTAAGTGCCTGCTCAAATGCAAATAAATTCACCATCTTTAATCCTCCTTCAAAATATTGTTTAACCACCACAGACTGTTTTATTTTTGCTCTGCCTTTCCACAGGAAATCATAAAATAGCGTATTAATTTCTTGTAAAAGTTTGATTCCAGGATTGGGTAAAGCTATCAAAAGATGAGTAATTTTTGGCAGAAGAAGTGATTTTATGACTGTTATTTTCCCTAATGGACTAAGCGCTCTTCTTTGCCACAGTTTAATAGAATTTTTTAAGGTTTGTATCTTATTACCTAATTTATCCGGATTATTTTTGTTAAATCCACATCAAAAGTAATCCCTAATAGTTTAAACTGACTTGTACCCCATGATAGTTTCCATCTGGCTTTAATTGAGTGTGTGCTATATTTTTTTGACCCTATCCAAACTACTTGTGTTTTATCAAAGTTTGTCTTAAGGCCGGAGATATTGGCAAAAATGTCAAGCTCATTTAATGTTTCTTCTAGTGATGTTTGTGAACCATCTAGATAGGCTGATGTATCATCAGCATATTGTGAAAGTTTTATTGCTGTATTGTTGATTTTGATACCTTTTATATTTTTATTACTTCTTATTTTTGCAGCTAAAATTTCTGCACATAATACAAATAAATATGTTGATATTGGATCACCCTGGCGACATCCACGGCCAAGCATGAAAAATGCTGATAAAAATCCACACTGTGTGACTGCAGAACATGAGTTTTTATAAAAAGTTGAAACCCATTTTCTGATAGATGGGCCAAAGTTAAAATAACCCAGGACTTTATCTATAAACCTCCATGATAAGGAATCAAAAGCTTTTTCGAAATCAATTAGTAGCAATAAACCAGGGATATGTTGCTCTTCTGTGTATTGCATTATATCATACAGAAGTCTTGTATTTTCCCCTATATATCGACCCTCCATAAATCCAGTTTGATCAGTACTTATTAATTTATTCATAACCTTTTTTACTCTGTTTGCGATGGAACCTGATGCTATTTTATACACAGTATTTAAAAGGGTGATAGGGCGCCAGTTTTTAAGAAAATGTCTGTTTTTGTTCTCTTTTGGTGTGCATATAATTAAACCCTGCTTTTGTGTAATAGACAGTTCCTCTTGCCTATACCCATAATTTATTGCCCGTACAACAAAATGTCCCAAATCTTTCCAAAATACTTTAAAAAAATCAGCTGAAAATCCACTTGTACCTGGGCTCTTATTATTTTTCATATGTTTTAATGTTTGACCTGCTTCCTCTATTGTTAACATTCCCTCTAAATTATTGGCCTCCTGTTGTTCTAATTTTGGAATAGTAGTATTAAGCATATGCGTATCCAAATCAATATCCCAAAGATTATGGTCTTTACTTGTATACAAGTTTTCATAATATTTTGCCGTTTCCTTTAAAATTTCTTTTTGATTAGTTATGAGAACCCCATTATCTTTTTCTAGAACATTAATTGTCTTACTTGTATAATTGTTTGTTTCCAAATTACAAAAAAACTTTGTTGGTTTTTCACCATTTTCGATAATGTTTGCTCTTGACCTTATTAGAATTCCTTGCATCTTATTTTCACGTATTTCCTTTAATTGCTGTTTCATTTGATCTAGTTTTGGGACTGATTCTTCTTCCAAATTATCTTCTTCTTCTTGAATTTTCTTAATTAACTCTTGTTCTGCACTATTTATTGTTTTTTTCTTATAACTTGAATATGATATTGATTTTCCTCTAATTTCCATCAAAAGAGTTTCTAAAAACAATTGATCATTTATCAAAAATTGTATTTTATCATCTGGTATGTTTTCAAGATTTTCAAGATTATAAATTGGCAAAGAATATTGCGTTTTAATGTCCAAAATTTTTGACCGTATTGTTTGAAGATATTCCGGAACTCTTAGTAATGAATTATTGTGTTTCCATAAGGATTTACCATGTTTAAAATTATCCATTGCAAGCACTAATGTAATAAAAGAATGATCCGACCTATAGCCTGTTTCGATCTGTGTTTGTTTTACTGTACTAATTAAATTCTCTGTTAATAAAAAGAAATCTAGTCTTGCTTGTTTTAGAGGATTTTTTCTTCTCCATGTATATCGCTTGGCAGAGGGGTGTAACTCTCTGTAAGCATCAAAGAGATTATTTTCATCTATGATGTTGAGTATGCTATCCCTGGCTTTAATATTGTTTACATGTTTGTAGTTAAAATAATCTAAGTCTGGGTCTAATACAAGATTAAAATCTCCGCAAATTATGTAGGAGTAGTTTTCTAAGCTTTGTATATTGCTAAATAGATCCCTAAAAAAAATAGGGTTATCTTTATTTGGCCCATAGACTGTTGCTAAAGTTAATCTTTTATTGAATATACTTAAGTCCAGGATTAGGTAATTTCCTTCAGTATCTTGCTTAACAGTGTGTATTTTATAATCCATATTTTTTGCAAAAAATATTGCTACACCTCTTGCGTTTGCTTGGGCGGCTGGGCTAAAATAGCAATTTCCAATCCATCTATTCCTTATGTATATTTCTTGACTCTCTGTAAAATGTGTATCTTGTAGACAACAGATATCAAAATTTTTATTTTTAATATACTGGAAAACATCAATTTGTTTTTTAATTCCACCCAGTCCTTGGGTATTATATGAAAGTATTTTTAACTCTGTCATATTTTAAAAAATCTGCGGAAGTTGTAAATTCACACAAGTTAACTAAAAAGATTGAATGGCACACCTTGCATGACTGATACAAAATAGAGAAAAATAAAGGAAAAAATGAAACAAAAAAATTTCGTAGACACATTAAAAGTCTACAACTACATATTCTTGGATTTTACACAATTATTCCTTTTAAATAAAGTAAATTCATTTTTAATTTACCATATTCATCTCTCAAATCTCACATGCTCTTATAAGTGCCAATCTGCTGATGGTTATCGTCCTTTATTAAGAAAGATCCAGTTTATTGTGATGTTGAAAGACAATGAGGATCCAGATCTACTGTTTTCGTTTGAAGCCAGCTGATCTGGATCCACACTGTGTTTAAGTCCGGGTATATACTTTTGTATAAAATTACTTGTGCAGAGCTTTATAGGGTTGGATGTGGTTTATTGGTCACAATGACTGATATGAACCCTATATACACTATGGTTCTTTGATATAATATGTACAGTAGTCCATGATGCTACAATTAATCTATACTGTAAATATTTAGTTAAGAAGATTACAATTTGAAATTCCAGCAGTTATGGTACTTCTTGTTAGATGTATCTAAATCTTTTTATCCAAGATAAGTTTACTACTAAGCAAACCAATGCAATCAAACAATACACTAGAGCTTTCACTAAATCTAGACAAAATATATACTGACGGGCAAAAGCAACGCTGCAATAGAATTTTGTCTGGTTGTAAATATGGTTCACATACATGAGCTACATGAGTTTACCTTCTGAGTAATTTATGGAAAATTTTGCATGAAGCGCTTCTTTTGCTCTTCAGTATATCTTTGTGTCATCAACAGGTGCAAGCTAACTCTTATTTTTGCAAACACGAGGTCAACTAGCACCGGTTTTCAATGAAATATTTGCTTCTCTAATGCTCCCTAGGTCCCATCTTGTCGAAACACAAGGGGGATCTCAGGAGTCTAATTTAAAACTTCTATTTTATGTATATTTTGCAAATAGTCAAGAAGCAAGCTCTTGTACTCAGAAGGGACATTATGACCAACATGCATGAATCTTATACAGCCAGCCCCAACCTCGAGCTCCCCACTCTTCCTTGCTTAGCTGAGGAGGGATAGGCCTAAATTCTCTATGTGCATGGCAAATAGTCAAGTCGAACTACTTAGTCCTTTGGAGCCAGGAAGAAATTGAACATCAGTGAGCTTTGTGTGCACAGTGGAATATAAGTAACATATTTTTGGATCAAAACCCATCATCATTACCATTTTTTTTTTTATTAACAGTCGCCGTGGCCCGTGGGCTCCATCAACCTCTGTATCACACATGGTTCTGACTGTACAACTAGAGCACTGACCATATCAGCCAAACCGAATCCCTCACTCAAAATGAGGTGAGTGTCCTAATTGAGCTTAAGCTTCTCTGGTGCATTAAGAAGGGGAATATGTTTTTTGGGGTATCTAGAGCATATTTTTACTCTGACATAATTGAGCATTTCATTTACATCCAAATTAGTGAACAAAGAAACTATGGCAGTAAAATATTATCTCCCATAGCAACAAATAAGCAAAAAATTGAAACATAAAATTTTGAAAATTGTCTCATCATGGGACAAATCTTGTAACAATAACACTTGTTGCGGTTACTTAAAAGAAACGTCTCAGTGAGACGTTTCTTTTAAGTAACCACAACAAATGGTTAGTGTGAATATCAGAAATAATTGAGAGAATTCTTGCTTTATCTTGAACCTTGGGTTGCTAACAAATGTTCTGGGAATTAGGCAGCAGCAGACAGTTAGACTAGACAAGTTCTCAGCTCTATCATTTTGTAATCATAATACAACTGCTTTTGTCATTTACAGCAAGAATTTAGCATCAGAAGAAAAATCTTAAGGAAAAATATGCACAGGAGTATTTTCTTCAGGAAGAATATATCCTGGAGTTTGCTTGCACTGTAGACATTTTCCCCAAAGCGCCTTATTTATTCTAGCCCCCATGCTCCAGAGGTTGAAAATAGGAGACTTGCTTGTAGCTTCTTTTGAAAGCTAAAACTTGTGATTCTCTAATGGTTGGACAGATGTCACAATTCAATGGTAGTAGTCAGGTTACGGTCATCTTTGGAAGTAAAATTTAAAAGCTCAATATATATATATATATATTGTTTGATTTGATTCTTTACATCCCATCAACAATCTTTCAGTTATAAAGGGACGGGTCTTCCTGGGTTGAACCAGTACTAAGCTAGGATTAATGTTCTTGCTCAAGGACACAACGCAGTGACGCCGGTGAGGCTCGAACCCGCGGCCCTTCGGTCTCGAGTCAAGCACTCTACCACTGAGCCACTGCGCTCCCTTATATATATAAGGGTATAAGGAAATGGCTTTTAATTGGGAATGAATTCAGAACATTTTCTGAATAACTCTTTAATCTTTTGAAAAAAGTGAGGGGGATGGCAGTAAACTAGGAGCTCTATGCATATGGGTGAATACAGACTTATAACTGCAGTCATTTCAAACTATTTGAAAGAAAGTGGAAGTAGTTCTAAGTGCTTTATGGGGCTAAAAAACTGACATCAAGGAAAAGACACACTTTCCAAATTCTAAAACAATTGCATTGGATTCTGAAGTGAGGTATTCCTATATGGTATAGCTATAGACAACAAGATGCGCTACAAACACAATATAGCCGGTGCCCTGAACCAACAATGAGGCATGAATGCCCTAGACATTTTACACCACTCTGTGGGAAGCTTTAATGTGATGTCAGATTGAAATTTGTATTCATACTCACAGCTATAAACAGAAGCCCTAAATAGAGGCCGATCAAGCCAAAATTAAACATAACATTTAGAATTACATAATCATGATTCAGTGCAATATCGTGAAGTAATGAAAAATCTTCCTGCTTATTTTCAATAAATATGCAAATTATTATTATAATTAATATTTCTTTCATTTCATATTGCTCTGCAGACCGCAAGAAATGTTTACTTTTTCCTTATGGGCCATCCTCATGATAATGGAACTTATTGGATATGCGATAAGCCACTCTTTAAACATATATGTTCAGCTATCTAGTGGGGCTGAAGGTCTAGTTTTTGGTCTGAGCCTTCATCTACTTCTATACGTTTTGCATGTGAGCAGTGAAGGCTCTGGCAAGACTGCGCCGTTGTCAGAGCCATCACTGCTCGCCTATCCAATAAACATCAAAGTCTCATGCGCTGGGTCGTTATAAAAAATAATACAGAAAGATTATACAAGATGAATCACTCTAATGATTTGATTTAGATGGTATATAAAGTCAGTTTTTGCTGCTTCAAAAATCTTCAAAAGAAGCGTGGCCCGGGATAAGACAATTTTTCGAACTGAAAAACAGTCAAAACAAACATGCATTTTTGATTTTGTTCAAGGGAGATAAGTCAGTAAGTAACTGGAGCAATCAGTTTGCATGGCACATCCTCTTGACTTGACAAATTATTAATGTACAAAGAGTTATAAGTCAAAGATCAAAGAGACTGAAAATTACACCTGCCCATGTACTGGGGAAGACGCACAATCCTTCTTAACTTGGGATTTTTTTTAATGTCAACTAGATTAGGCCTGAGGTTTTTTCATCCCTGATCTGGGTCCAGATTGATTGCAAATGCTATCAGCAGATGCACTGCTTTATCTGGCAATTTTGGGCAAAAATCCCCTGGCCATAATTGGGGAAAAATGATTGACTTAACGTCAAAATTGGGAAAATAATGATATAAAACATACGTAACTAATATACTCAAATTCTATAATAAGGGCCTAGTCTCTGCAATTTTCTAAGCACCCTGGGTGCTTAAATGGTTGAATACGGTGGTAGTATGCAAAGAGTTATCAAGAAGGTAAGCCAGCAGTATGTATTTCCTTGACTTGATGTAGTAGCTTGACTTGCTCTGACCTGGAACTGGGATGACAGTATTAGAATCTTAGACTGACCTGTGCAAACCACAGCATGCAGACCCAAATTATATATACTACCATTGCACAGGGCTTTATCCAGCAATTTTGGGAAAAGGCCCCTGGCCAAAATTGGGAAAAAATTATCAACATAATATTAAATTGGGAAAAATATCGACATAAAATAATTGGATCCGAGACAAAACAAAGCTCTTTAGTGGGATTGTCTTAGCACACAAATACATCCATTTGGCACTAGTCACATTCTATTATGGGTTATTGTTTCTCATAAAGAGTAGTTTCTAAAGAAAAAAAAATCCTTTTTATTAATTGGGAAAAATATACATGGAATTAGGAATAAAGGTGGCTATTTTCCATCGGGAATGGGGCAGAAATTAGGTAGAAAATCCCCTGAAATTTGGTGACATATCTGACCAGAATATTGTCTGTTTACTTGGGCCAAAATTTAGAATCAGGTAAAATAATTAAGTTTAATCAGCAAAATTAACCTGGTAAGACCACAGAGGATTAATTAAGTCCTATCTCTGAGACAGGCCCAAGAGCTAATTTCTTGATCAGGTTTCTCAGCAGCCTTCATGTTCCCACTGGTAAATGTATACGTCAATTTGGGTGGTATTTATGCGTATTGCCGGTACTTCGTAGACCGGAAGTGGTAGATATTGGTGTTTATACCGTATAGAAAAACATGCCATATGACTAAAGGACTATAGACTTCAATCATTTTTAAGTATTCAGTATGTGCATGGGGATTTATGTAAGCATTTAGGAATAGATTCGAGTACCGATCTGGATCGGTACTCAAATCTATTCCTAAATGCTTACATAAATCCCCATGTGCATGCCAAATACTTAAAAATGATCTAATTCTATAGGGCATGTTTTTCTATACGGTATAAACACCAATATCTACCACTTCCAGTCTATGATGTACCGGCAATATGCGTAAATACCAGCAAATTGGCGTATACATTTACCAGTGTGATGTTCATTAAATCCACTTATGCAAGGGAAGGACAACACCATCCAGACTCAGCATTGCTGCTGAATCTGCTAGGTGTTGCCCAGCCAACCCACTCTTCATATCTGCCTTGCTGATTCGAGTATGTAAGGAAACACAAGATTGCATTTTTGGGGAATTCGAAACCATATAATTGAAAATTTCTTAAAAAACATGCATGAACATATAAGCAATGTTTATGATATTTCATACCGCAAAACATGAAAGAAACTAGATTTCTTTACTGGTTAGAAATTTTCAAAAATATACCTCCACATGGGAAGTAAAGTAACTAACTCATCAAGGGAAATCATTGCATAATTGGAACACTAGAATAAGAGTTAGCATAGTCATGAGTTCATTATCCAGTACGAGGACTCAGTGGGCCTCATGTCTCTTCAGTTTGAAGTCACTTCTAGGTTATCACTACATTAAGTTATATAATCCAGTGGTAAATGAATCTCCTACCAGGGAGTCTATAATTGGCACTTAATCTCCAGTAAGGGAGTCTATGAATGACACTGTTTGTCTCCAGCAAGGGAGTCTATAATTGACACTGTATATATCCAGCAAGGGAGTTCATAATTGACACTGTATTTCTCCAGCAAGGGAGTCCGAACACTGAATTAACACTTCGATATATAAGTATGCACACTTCATTATGTCACTATCACATTTCAGTCAATTATTCCTCTAAAGCGCACTGAAAATCCCAAGATACTATGGCATAGCTGTATATTCATTGATAGACATACAATATATGGTTTCTGACTAAACTACATTTTAAACTAAAACTACTATATATACAGGGTAATGGGTGGGCGGGAAAAATTTGTCATGGCGACCGCAGCAATGAAGATTTTCTTTGAAACTGACGCCAATTACAAAACAAGCAGCCAAGCGCGGGTACCCTCAACAGCCATTGGTTAAAGCCAGATGTAAACAAGGTCTGATTGGCTACTTCAAATAATTCCTGATAATTCAAAATAAAACAATAAATCCACTAATCTGATTGGCTTACTGAGTCACGTGTTTCCGAAAACTACAAAAAACTATAAGTTATTTATTTTTTCCAAAGCTTTTAGAACGGCCTCATTTTAGAAATATAAAAGATATGCTAAGGGTACACATTTAGAAAAATAGAAAAAAACAATAAAGACCAGGAAATCTTTACTGATTTCCCGCCCACCGACTGGCTGGCCAAGTCATATGACCATTCAGCTTAAACAATTCTACAAAATTTGCAATTTTCAAGTCCCCTTAAGAGGCGCTCTCAAGGGACATAAACATTGTGAGAACACAATCAAAAATTTAAGGAAACACCAGTCGAATGCAACTTCCGGTTACATTAACCCAAGTGGGTGGGGTAATGTAAACAGACTTCTGCTCTGTGGATTTAAAAATAGATTAACAGGTAATCTGTTCAATAAATCAGAGCTATCAGTCGGGTAACAGTGGCCTGTCAATAAAACCATCTAGCACAGCATTAATGTTCTGAACTACTGGTTCTTGTAAATCATCTGTTATTTTCTTCATTTCTTCTCTGCTGCCTATCAAAGACCTCCTGATATTAACCCTGTCAAGTTCTAATTAAATCCAATCATCAGAAATGATCAGATAATAAATAGAAAGTATTGTTAAACCAGTCTAGACAGTTGCATTGTGCTGGTGGTAGGTTAGCTGATGGATAACAGAACCAGTCTAGCTGCAAAGGTCACTGGAAAGGTTACTCAGACTGGACATAACATTCATCTCAGACCTGATCATGCCTGATTGGCAAAAGCTTACAAGTTTACAAAATATATCAGAATAGATATAAATACAAGCAAGAAAAGGTAAGGCAGTCAGAAAACTTGATCATCATTATCAGTTTTTAAAGGAGCATTCAAGTGGTGCATTCAAAACCTCATATGTATGGGCCTCGTCGCAACAAAACCTGTCTTCAGGGTTTTCATGAAAGGGAGACTCTAACCAGACTCCCCAGCTACAGAGACTAGCTAGAACATTGAAATTTCGCTTGAAGCATGCTTAGATATGATACTTTCTAAAAAGCGAATAACAAAGGAGCTGATCAGTCTGAGCGGATGTGCAGGCTGGTCTGCACCTTTGTTGTTCGAACCCCCCAAAGACAGGTTTTTTCATATTTTTGCTTGTTTGATTTGATTCTTTACATGCCATCAACAATCTTTCAGTTATAAAGGGACGGGTCTTCCTAGATTGAACCAGTACTAAGCTAGGATTAATGTGTCTTGCTCAAGGACACAATGCACCGACGCCGGTGAGGCTCGAACCCGGGGCCCCTCGGTCTCGAGTCAAGCACTCTACCACCGAGCCACTGCGCTCCCCTCGAGGCCCATATGATTTAGAGGTTGGTGGAACAAGTGGGACAAGATGTTGTGGAAGAAACTGATGGAGAATATAATTGCCATGAGTGGAAGACCCTAAGAAAGGAACACAGCTACCTGAGCTACCTGGATGGGAGCCAACTGATGTGAATAATGCCCCTGTACCTTAATCAAAAACCAGATGACAATGATCACAATGATGATGATGATGATGATGATGACCATGATGATAATGATGATGATGATGCCAATGACTATAGATGATGATGATGATGATGATGATGATGATGATGATGATGATGATGATGATGATGATGATGATGATGATGATGATGATGATGATGATGATGATGATGATGAAGTGTATTAATTTATTCGTTTCGAACAAAACTTCTCAAACAAAACTTGTGTAAATTTTTGTTTCACAGCATTCCCAAGTTCCATCTGTCTTATGTAAGGTAAAATGGTCATCTAGACATGAATGCCTTCTTAAAACTGTTCCATGAATTTGTCTCATCCAGAGGTTCGCTATCTATTGAATAATTTAGTACTTTAGCAATTACTGAAACCGATCCAATTAAAAATAACTAAAGTGTTCTTTTTTGCCAGGCTTGATCAAAGAATCAGCAGACAGCCTTTTGTGTCAAATAAAACCTTTTCAACCTTCTGTGAACGAACCAATTCACCCTTTTTCATCCAAATTGAAGCATGACTTAGCAGTCTGGAGACTTGTGGAACATAAGAATCTATCATGAGTGTGAGGTTAGGATAGAAAAATCCATCCTGAGGATCATCATTTGGCATCAAGAGGCTTGCCGAGTGATGACAAACAGCAATCCTGAGGAACCCATTTTTCTATCCTACCCTCACATGAATATGGATTATTTTTCTTGCTCACCTTTTTTTGTTTTTTTTAAAAAAAAAGCTTCCAGAAGTCCCTGAATACGCTAAGATGCAACTTGATATGATGACGTCACTTAACATAACTATGACGTCACTAAGTCTTGATGACCATGTGCTTGTTCCAATACAACCAATGTATGTAGCCCTCACGTGACAGCCTGGGTAAGATAGCCTGGGTATAATAATATTTTCCATCCCAGGGTAAATCTCATATCCTTATCATGGTCATGCCAATATGTCTTAACTATTGCCCCCCTGAGCCTGAATACATCCATTTTTGAAAACATTGCAAAAATTTCATCAAAGAGTACAAGTTTTATTTAAATAGTATTATTTTAATTTATATTGCATGCCATGGAAATCATTAGCTTTATTTCAAAGCATTCTGTAAAGTGTTTCAAAGCCCAATTTTAACAGTCATGTGACAGTGTAATTGGGAGAGTTATACTCATGGGGACATAATTATGGTATCCTGAAGAATCATCTCTGCAAATTTTCAGTGGCGGATCAAGAGGGATTCAGGGGGTTCGCTTACTGACCAATCACGAAATAGACACAAAAAACTATTGCTGACCCTATGGCCGCTTATCGGCGACTGATGGGTGACCATATCTGTCGAGGAAAAGTAGTTGCAATGGTCCCAAGTTACAGTCACAAAAGAAATCAGTTGCAAGGTGGTCGCATCACAGTCACAAGCTCTGTGGGACTGAGGCTGTAATAACTAATTACTGCATATGACAATATGTCAGTCATCAATATCCTTTACAAGGGGGGGGGGGGGGGGGGCATTACTGTTGACCTGCATAAAGCAATAATCGGTCTTGAAAAACATTTTTGGTCTTTTGAGAGTATGTGGCCGTTTTCCACAGGTTTTACTGTTAACATTTAATTTAAACACTTTTGTGCGTAATATTTAATTCTAATTAAAAATTAGCTAGCTCTTTACTTCCAATCTTGGGCTTCACTAATTTGAAGTGATTTCAAAGGGTCCTATTCACGCCCTGCCATTTAGTTGTTAAATTGTGTACATTTTCTATCATCCAAGTCAAAATTCCAGATACCAGTTATTTTGGTCGTAAAACTGTACATATTTTTATCTATCAGTTAAAACATCATTTGGGGCGCTCAAAAAAATTGTTTGACTGAAATGGTTCTTTTCAGTACCATCAACATATGTTTTTGGTTGTATGAGAAATAAGAAAATTTATTTCAAATAATGCCCTCTTATCTTCAGGCCTGCCTCGCAAATGATTGCATTGTAGAAGTCGTTACATTGTTGCCGCTATTGTGCGTGACAATTTCACGGCACCAAATAAGGGAAGCTTTTGTTAGGATTAATATTTTTGCTATCAATATCTAAACATATATTGTGGGGACACATTGCAATTGCCTTTTGAGGCAATTGCAATGTGTAATTGCCTTTTGAGGCAATTGCAATGTGTCCCCACAATATATGCTTTAGAGCATAATTATGTAATAAAAATATCTCGGAAATGTGTAAAATTTATCAAGGGGTTAGTGTGACACGTCTCCTGTGTGCGTTATACTCAGAGCAGCCAGAAAAAAGAACAAAACTAACAATTTCGTTTCTATTTCTTTGCAAAAAAAACATTGGGATCCTCGTTTGAAATGGTTAACAACATTAAAGCACTAAAGATTTAGATAATTTAAGTTCTTCCAGGATAATTGTATGATTAAGCCCACATTTAGGAGGAACACTCTGACTTTTCTTCTGCTGTGAACTCAGAGGCGCAGACTAAATCAACTGTTTAGATCGGGTTGATCAGCTTACACAATTAGCCATTTAAAATTGCCAAACTTGTAAATGAATAACCTGCATATATAGTGCTGTACATTTGGCCCATATATGAACCTCCTAGTGTCAAATTTTTTAGGTGCAAATAAGCTATTGGCCTATCAATTAGGTTCTTAACCAAGTTCTTAGTGCTGTGACAATAAAGAAGAGTCTGTAGGAGTGGTCTTGCATACATGTCCTTTATGTCATATAGACTGATAGTCCTCATGGCAGAGAATCAAATAACTTATAGTAATACAAGACAAATTCGACGAATTTATATCCCCCGACGAAGGGTTATTTGAGAGAAACATGTAAATCACAAAACATAAATCCCATTTATCTAACCCTTAGTTCACCTTCAGTATTATTCAAATCATAAAAAACACCTATCAAGTATGTTTTAGTGCTTAGTTTAATAAAAAATATACATATATCTGCACGATTTCAATATCTGACCTTTAAACCCAACCCCAGAGGTCAGGGGTGTGTGTAAATTCAAAGTGTTACCTTGCATGTATGTCTACACTTCTTCCACTTTAATTTGATATGCAACATGACCTCTTTTAGAAAAGAAAAATAGAATGACCTTTTGACCCCATCCCAGGGGTCGTTGGTGTGTGTAATGACAGCATGTTTGCTTTCATGGTGCTCTGTGCTCAATTCCCTTTAATTTGATATACAACATGACTACTTTCAGAAAAAGATATAGTTTGACCTTTTGACCCCACCCCCTGGGTCGAGGGTATGTCTGTCGGCAAAATATTTGCTACCATGTTGCTGCCAGTGTCGTCAGCTTTAATTTGATATGCAACATGACTACTTTCAGAAAAATATATAGTTTGACCTTTTGACCCCATCCCCTGGGTCGAGGGTGTGTCTGTGGGCAAAATATTTGCTACCATGTTGCTGCAAAAGTCGTCAGCTTTAATTTGATATGCAACATGACCATATTCTGAAAAAGTTTAATTTTGACCTCGGCCCCACCCCCTAAGTCCACCCAACAGGCTCAGACCCCGGCCTTCAAACTGAAACCCCGTTTGATATGTTTCATATCTATTGCTGCTCTGCCTGTATGCAAAATTTCAGCAAAAAATATTAACAATTGCCTTAGTTATTGCGAAATTTAAATATTTGACCTTTGACCCCTTAGGTGGGGTCAAAGGGGGTGGGGTAAAACTTTGACACTGCCATCCTTATCTACAGGCACTTGGCAATCATGGTCTAAGAGTGAGAAGTTGTTAAATATAATAGCTTTGATGAAATGTGAAGATCATCACACAAAAAAGCTAATATAGGTTTTGCCTTATAATTGCCTATACTAAAACAAGGGCAATAACTCAAGTGTTAAGGAGTCGATTTTGACCAAACTTATAGAATATCGAGAGTCCATGATACTTATCATTTGTACCAAGAATGAATCAAATCTGACCAATAGGTACTGAGATATGGTTCCGGACAGACAAAAAGTGCGGACGGACGGACGGAATGGACGGACGGACGGACGGACGCAGCCAAAACTATATCCCTCCGACTTCGTCGGGGGATAATAACAACAACAATGGGGGATGTACCCCGTGATTCTGATAGCTGGATTCTTTACGTCCCATTAACGGGACGGGTTATATAGGGACGGGTCTTCCCCAGGGTTGAACCAGTATTAAGCTAGGATTAATGTGTCTTGCTCAAGGACAAAACACAATGACGCCGGTGAGGCTTGAACCTGCAACCTTTTGGTCTTGAGTCAAGCGCTCTTCCACTGAGCCACTGCGCTCCCTTGATAGCTGGATGTAACTATGAACATATTTTCATGTTATTGTGTGTCTCTCTGTATTGTCCTACATGTTCTTCGTGAGGAGACCTACTAGTGGCCCTTGCTTGTTAAATAAATAAAGCATTAAATAGATTCTGATCAGACTTTCTTCAATATTTCTGATTGATACTTCTGATGGTTTGCACTGGGTTTGAATTACAGAAACATGCCCATCTTATACTTTTTAAAGACTTTAGGAAAAAGATCTGGTTTAGAGTTTGTGTTTAACATCCCAACAACAGCTAAGGTCATATGGAGAGGGGGCCATGGCTTCGAGTCTCATCCAATAGACTGGAGGAGCTGGGGACTGAACTCGGGACCCCTGGGTACAAAGCAAGTTGCTTATCCACTACACCACGGCAGCTCCTCCTGAGTTAAGTTAACTTATTGATAAGCAAACTGCTGTGTGAACCCATTCTTTTGGTGTGTGATGGAAGTGGTCAAGTGGTCTAGCTAAGTGACTGACACAACCAAACGCGTCAGATATAGCACCCTAGCCTTGCCCTATACTGCCTCCTGTTAAAGCACAGTGATATATCGCCATGAAGTGAGCCTATAAAATACTTCCAGGAAGCTATAAAAACTTGGAACCAAAGCCAAGTGAAATAAAACATATGGAACATGATCCACAATTCATTAATCAATCAAATTGTAAGACAACATGGAAAACAGTTGGCAGAGAGGAGTCCTTACATTGACAGACAATGAGGGCCCGGATCAGTCTGCTAGGGCAGACTGATCAGGGCCCTCGTTAACTGTCAATTTGATGTAGAATGTCCAATCCATCCGTACAAACAAGCAGAAGACCTGGATCATCCATATATTCATGGCTGGCATACAAATACTTATATAATAAGTACTATTTCTGTAAGGCAGGGATGCTCACTAAGAAAAACACCACTATATTTATGAAACCAGACAGATATTTATGAAGGTATCATAATAATTGGGAAAACAAACGATTCTTTTTGTTCAGTAAACTGTCTGAATTACAGTAAAACCTGTGTTAAACGGCCACTCTCAAAAAGACCAAATATTGGTTTTCAAGACCAATTAGTGCTTAATGCAGGTCAAAAGAATTGATTCTTCATCAATTTCGACCTTCATTAAGCTATCATTTGTCATTAAAGGGGACGGCAACCCTGATGTTAACTATGCTTCATATGAGAGATCTTAATAAACCATGAATTTTGATACCAGTTTCATCTAAATCGGTTGAAAAACGTAGAGGTTATGGGCGTTTGAATATTTGCAAATGGACTGTAATGGAAGCGACCATATTGTAGGCTTAGTGATATCACACAGCCTAATTTAATATGCGTAATCAAAATAAAGATAAACCAATGGATTTCTTGCAATTATCTTTAATAAAACCTATTCCTTATGTATAAAGCTTCATTTCTGGTGAAGCACAGATGCTGTGATAGTATTGATAACTTAAAATCAAGCAGTTGAAAAAATTCTGAAAACTAATTAAATATTCAAAATGGCAGCTAAATGTTGGCCATATTGCATTCTTTAAATGCCCATAACTTCCCCATTTTTCAACTAATTTTGATGATACTTGTTTCAAAATTCATGGGTCATAGAGCTCTTTCTGATAAAACATACTTATCATTAGGGTTGCTGTCCCCTTTGAGATCTAAATAATTTGTTTTGTCTATTTTTAGTGATAATTTTGGACAGGTTTGACTAATATATATACATGTAGATCCAAATCTTAGCAATACATGTGTTTTTAACTCTTGCAGTGCCTGGTGAGTCAAAATTAAGGCATCTGTTGTTGTATTTTAGAAGTCTTGAAAGCAAACATTGTGACCAGGTTAAGTGCAGTCTGATCTACCTGATAATTACTGCAAGCATGCAAGTTAAAATTCATCTGGTACTAAAACCTCAAGTCTGTAGACGATATCTGCAGACACCATCTTCAGTGGCATTTTTCAGCTGGATGTGACTTGGGATTGATGGACATCACTCCAATACTTTGCATGTTATTCAGACTTCCAACTATGATTTGATCGGTCTTGCCAAGTTAATGATATTTCAGTGATTTCTGTTCATTTTCTGAATTGGATAGACATGAAGCCTCGAGTTTGACTGAAGTGATGCCAAAAACGTTAAACGTCCAAGTCTCCTCAGAAAAGCTTGTTTTCAATATTCATAAGAGCCAGCTGCATGGCAGCCAATATACGCCATTTCAGATGAGCCTGTACATGGTCTCTACCAGTCTCTCTCTCACCAGTCTATCTTAACTCACACACATGCCAAGCATGGAACTAGATAAAGGTACAGACGCAAAATTACAGTAAAACCTGTGTAAAACAGCTACTCTCCAAAAGACCAAAAATTGGTTTTCAAGACTAATTATCGCTTAATGGAGTTTAAAAGTATTGCAGAATGGGAGCATTCTGCAATACGGTCGACCTTCATTAAGCTGTCATTTGTCATTAAGATCTTTGTTTTGTCTATTTTTGAATAGCCATTTTACACAGGTTTTACTGTAATTGCTTGACTTGCAAGCATGCAACCAAAGTTAAAATTTGTCCGGTACTAAAGCTTCAATGCAGTAGACAATATCCGAGATCCGCAAACATCTTCAGCAGCATTTTTCAGGTGGATGTGACTTGGGATTGATGGACATCACTCCAAGACCATGGGTTTAATTGTGGAACTTAGAAACTATTAGATGGTCACTGATGAGGCCTAAATGGCCGAAAATAGCTAGTCTGGCCGAGAAAATATGCACACTCTGCTTTCAGTTCTTTGATGCATTCTTTGCTTCCAAAGGATAGCCTGTTAAGAACATATTTTACTGTATAGGCACCTTGACCCACTGTATAGTTGCATATGTAGGATTTTTGGAACATCCATACGTTATAATGTGAGATGGTTCTTTTGAGTAGCCATAACATCTATGTTTTAGTCAAGAAATAAGAAAATTAATTTTAATTACACACTCTTATTTAAGAGCCTGCAAAAGCATTTGCTGTTTTTTAGTCTACTTGATGTTTGATCTCCATCACTGATCCTTAAATTGTTTGTCGACACAAATGCCCCCTATCTGTTGCTGTGCCTTAAAGCTTTAAGGGTACCAAGTGTGCTTGGTGTTTTTACAATGCAAGACAAGTTACTTTGAAGAATCCCCAAGTAATTTGAAATCTCTATTTTCTTCTGCTCTTCTGTAAAATTCCCCTCCTCATGCAACAGACATAATCAAAACAATATTGGCATAGTTTACTCCAATAAACATCAAACAGTGCCACAAGTCAGGATAAGGTGGGGATTTATATCAAACCAGGAATAAAACTGATTTTTATATGATTTTGATATTCCAAGTCTGTTCTCTACAGAAACCGCATTAATGTGTGCATCAGTGAAACTGTTCTTTTGAGGTGAATCACATATCTCTAAATAGAAGGGGTATCAAGGTTGTTAATATCTTAATTTTTGCACGGAAACGTATGTTGTGGTGTTAACTGGAAGGGTCTCATAGAGACGCTTCTAATTAGTACCACAACAAATTGTTTAATGGAGATAAGAAAATAAGCACCATTTTACAGTCGAAAAAGGTTTTATCTAGGACTGTGGAAGTAATGCAAGAATAACTTGTAAAAGCAGAGCAAGGTAGAGAAAAACATTCAGGTAAGGATGTTAACATCTTTGACAACCTTAACATACCTACCATATTTGCCCTGATTACTAAACTTGCTCTTAAAGCATGCCTAAGGTACAATAACTCTCCTTCAAGCAGAGCGCAGTGGCTCGATCCGTTGGTAGAGCCTTAGGGTTGCTAGTTCTAGACTCACCGTTGGCGGAGTCTCTGTGTTCTGCCTTGAGCAAGACACTTTATCTGCTGCATAGTACTGATTCAGCCCAGGAAGACCCGTCCCAACATGACTGAAAAATTGTGGACTCACACAAACAAAGCATAGCATACACCTTTTGTTTATCCTGATTCTTTTGACAAGAAAAAAATACTAATTTTATTGAATTTAAATTCTACCTCATTCATAGGAGGTTCCCTGTTCTTCATAACAGTAACATTTGCAGTATTGCTGACTCTATGCTATGAAGGAGATGGATTGGCTCACATTACATTTTCCAAAATGTTATTCACTTCTTTTCAACACCAAAAACAAATGTTAAACATGTTTAGATAAATAACATTTGAGCGTAAAATCATAAATATTTTCTTACCCTGCAGTTTTAACATATGTAATGGGTGCTTAAAAGAACCGTCTCATTGAGACGGTTCTTTTGAGTACCCACAGCATATATTTTGGTTTAGAAATAAGAAAATTATTTTTTTTGTACACACTCTTAACTAAAGACCTGGATAAAACAGACAGATAAGAATCCATTCACAATTGTATCCTTAAAAACCATATTTAACTGTACCTATGTCATCAAAGAAAAAACTTGTCAAACTCTCAACATGTCTGTGACATGACAAATTTCAGGAATCCTGGAAATGCAAGACCTATAGAAGAAAGGGCTGGCTTTAATTACATATACCAGAGGAATATTCAATGAATTTCTTCACCCCAAAAAAACATCTGTTTCAAACACCTCAACAATAACTGTGTTTTTGCAGGTCAAGGTCAGACAACTCGATCCCAAACAAAAACATTTATTAACATCTACCAAGTAACTTAGAGGTTGAAACTGAAATATTAAATGCAGATTTAATTTCAACAGCGTTGAACAGAAATAAGACTCCAAGTTCATGTAACAAGGCAGACTGCTGCAATTTAATTTTATTTAGAGTTGACCAACATGCAGCAGTTTTGCCAGCCTATCTTCAAATCAAACTGTTTTGTCCCAAAATTCACATGAAAGAAATCTATAACATATTAATCAATTATGAAAAATGATAGTTTCAGACCAAATTGTCAATTTAATAAAGGTAAGAATCCAGCAATCTATAACGCTACACTTCAAGTGCTTCTAGGCAGAAAATTGCTTGGATCTAATATAATTGTACTTTCAGCTCAGTTTCACTTTGAAGCAAATTTTGTCAATTAACCATTTAATTTGGTAAATTATTTTTAAGTGTCAATAAAATGTTTCAAAAACTTACAAAGGGCTATTATGTAGCTAAAGTCAAACATTTTATGTATGGTAAATGTTCTAAAAGTTGCCTGCCAAAAAGGCCTAGACAAACAGCCCAGACCCAGACCAGACTGCTTCTGTATGGCATTTTTGATTGATAATATAAGAATTGAAATTCAGAATTTTAGCTTGCACTGGATGATGCAAAACACTAGCTTTTTGATATGTTTCCGAGAAGGGACCTGCCTTAATTGACAACACTGACTTGAAAATTACATAATGAGGGGACTGGCCACTTTACAACAACTGAACAAACCGTGACATAATGGAGGTGCCGGCAAGGGCACTCACTGACTTGATGCCAGGAGACAGACTCTTTTAAAGTGACCAAACTTGACAGTTAGACGATGAGACTTGAGGGAAACTGCCTTATCAACAACTGACCTGTGACATAATGGGGAAACTGACAAGACAACACTGACTTATTGACAGCATCATGGGTAAAAAGTTCAAAAATTTCCAAAATCCTGAACTTTAGAAATACAAATTTTTAAACCTGCAGGATGCCTAAAAAAATTAATAATTTCATGTTTTAATGGTTAAATGTGTTTAGATAATCTGAAAATTAATCAGAGAAGCTATTATAATCTCCCTAATTCAGCATTCTATGGAAAGTCAGCCTCAAAATCCTGAATTCAGGATTAATCCTGAAAACTTTCACCCATGCAGTGATATAATGATTGAGGAATTTAACGGTTGATAACAACTCACTTGACAGTGATACATTTAGGGAATTGACTAGAGAAAACTGACTCGACAACGCCGACTTGTTGACAGTGCCATAATGATGAGGGATCGGGCTTGAAAGCAGTCACATATTCGAGGAAACTGACTTGAGTAAACTGACTTGTTGACAGTGATATAATGATTATGAGGGATCTGACTTGATAACACACACTTGGCAGTGACATATTCGAGGGAACTGAATTGATAACATTTATTGTTGACAGTGATATAATGATTATGAGGGATCTGACTAGATAACACACACTTGGCAGTGACATATTCGAGAAAACTGACTTGATAACATCACACTTAGCAGTTACATATTCGAGGAAACTGACTTATGGAAACTGACTTTACACATTGACTTCTTGACAGTGATATAATGATTATGAGGGATCTGGCTTGATAACACACACTTGGCAGTGACATATTCGAGGGGACTGACTTGATAACAATACACTTGGCAGTGACATATTTGAGGGAACTGACTTAATAACAATACACTTGGCAGTGACATATTTGAGGGAACTGACTTGATAACAATACACTTGGCAGTGACATATTCGAGAGAACTGACTTGATAACAATACACTTGGCAGTGACATATTCGAGAGAACTGACTTGATAACAATACACTTGGCAGTGACATATTAAAGGGAACCAAGTTGAGGAAACTGTCTTGACAACATTTACTTGTTGACAGTGATATAATGATTATGAGGGATCTGACTTGATAACAATACACTACGCAGTGACATGTTCAAGGGGACTGACTTGACAACAATACACTTAGCAGTGACATATTCAAGGGAACCGAGTTGAGGAAACTGTTTTGACAACATTTACTTGTTGACAGTGATATAATGATAATGAGGGATCTGACTTGACAACAATACACTTAGCAGTGACATATTCAAGTGAACTGAGGAAACTGACTTGTCAACATTGACTTGTTGACAGTGATATAATGATTATGAGGGATCTGACTTGATAACAACTTACTTGACAGAGACATAATGAGGGAACTGACTTGATAAAAACACACTTGGCAGTGACATATTCGAAGAAACCGACTTGACAACATTGACTTGACTTGACAGTGACATAATGAGGGGACTGACTTGACAACAAATGCAGTGCAAATTATATAAATGAGGGAACTGACTTGACCATGACATAATTAAGAGACACTTTGGGGAACTGTCTGGTTTTGTGGTGGTAAACTTCCAAGAAAAGAATCAATGGAAATTTCAAGACTTAGATAAAAACATTTTATGGTGCATTCCTGGCTGTAAAATCAATAAAAGTCTGAGTTCTTAGAAACAGTCCAAAATAAAAAGCCATCATCATTAGTGAAGGATTAAGAAACTGCAAAATATTTTGGCACTAAGACTGTTTAATTGAAAGTGGTGTCTGCAGATAATGGCAACTTTACAAAAAGGATTAAAAAGTATTCTTTCTCTTTGCAGACAGATGGTAAAAGAACAAGAGTGTATATACCAAGATAAAACTGCCAAGCACAATCTGATCTGGGTCCTCACAATCACAAGTGTTATGCTTCATTTCACTTGCCTATATTGATAACTGATAACAGACTTACATTACTTTTTTGATACATTAAAAATGTAAAAAGATATTAAAAGATAGGGGTTACCCCTTCCGATTTACCCCAATTTTTCTGAAAATGGTAATTATAAATCAACTTTCATATATCAACTAAAATATAATTATGTTGTGGGTACTCTAAAGAACCTTCTCCATGAGACGGTTCTTTTGAGCACCAAAAACATAATTTATTTAAACTGATGGGTATTAAAGAAAACAAGGCAAATTCAACGAATTTATATCCCCCGACGAAGGGTTATTTGAGAGAAACATGTAAATCACAAAACATAAATCCCATTTATCTAACCCTTAGTTCACCTACAGTATCATTCAGATCATTACAAACGCCTGTCAAGTATGTTTTAGTGCTTAGTTCAATAAAAAATATACTTACATCTGCACAATTTCAATATCTGACCTTTAAACCCAACCTCAGAGGTCAAGATTGTGTGTAAATTCAAAGTGTTACCTTGCATGTAGGTCTACACTTCTTCCACTTTACTTTGATATGCAACATGACCACTTTTAGAAAAGAACAAAAATGACCCATTGACCCCACCCCAGGGGTCGTTGGTGTGTGTAATGACAGCACACTTGCTTTCATGGTGCTCTGTGCTCAATTCCCTTTAATTTGATATGCAACATGACTACTTTCAGTAAAAGATATAGTTTGACCTTTTGACCCCACCCCTTGGGTCAAGGGTGTGTCTGTGGGCAAAATATTTGCTACCATGCTGCTGCCAGCGTCGTCAGCTTTAATTTGATATGCAACATGACTACTTTCAGAAAAATATATAGTTTGACCTTTTGACCCCACCCCCTGGGTCGAGGGTGTGTCTGTGGGCAAAATATTTGCTACCATGTTGCTGCCAGCGTCGTCAGCTTTAATTTGATATGCAACATGACCATATTCTGAAAAAGTTTTATTTTGGCCTTGGCCCCACCCCCTAAGTCCACCAAAGGGGCTTGGAATCAGGCCTTCAAACTGAAATCCCGTTTAGTATGTTTCATATCTAATGCTGCTCTGCCTGCATGCAAAATTTCAGCAAAAAATATTAATAATTGCCTTAGTTATTGCGAAATTTAAATATTTGACCTTTGACCCCTTAGGTGGGGTCAAAGGGGGTGGGGTAAAACTTTGACATTGTCATTCTTATCTACAGGCACTTGGCAATCATGGTCCTAAGCGAGAAGTTGTCAAATATGATAGCTTTGATGAAATGTGAAGATCATCACACAAAAAAGCTAATATAGGTTTTGCCTTATAATTGCCTATACTTAAACAAGGGCAATAACTCAAGTGTTAAGGGGTCGATTTTGACCAAACTTATAGGATATCAAGAGTCCATGGTACTAATCATTTGTACCAAGAATGAATTAAATCTGACCAATAGGTACTGAGATAATGGTTCCGGACAGACAAAAAGTGCGGACGGACGGACGGACGGAAGGACGGACGGACGGACGACGCCAAAACTATATCCCTCCGACTTTGTCGGGGGATAATAATCACAACTTCGTGCTCAATAATATTTGATTATTTGGATCTCTGTGTTTTTGTTATTCAGCAACAAGATTTTCTTTTTCTAAAAGGATAAAAATAACCATTTAATAGTACATGCCGCAAGCAAATTTAATTCAGATTTTGCAGGACTTTCTATCAGTTCTAACAGCAAAATCCTTGGGGTAGATAACATGCTGCCTACTAAGAAAAGGAAGGAAAACCGGCAGACAATTTAAATGAATGCCATTATTATATCAGAGCAAATTAACTTGCGTTACTCTGTCTGCAATGTAATATTCAAGAAAAACATCATTCCTCACGATAATTGAATTTTTGCGAAAAAAAGTAATAGTTTTTCTTATTTCTTCTTAAAAAAACATGGCGTGGGCATCCATGGGGATTTGCGGCAATGTTCTCCAGTTGAACTCGGCAACAAATATTTCATCAAGAGTGATAATTTAACTCACAAAACATCAGTCCTGATCAAGACCCAAACTCTGCTGGTATTCCTTTTTTCGTAACTCTTTCCTGGCTAGCAGCGACTTTTGTTGTCTGCTGATATTACCTTTCCAAACAGTTTGGACCCAGGTCAGGCCCGACAAAATGTCGGGCTTGATCTGGATCCAAACAGTTTGACACTAGTACTCTGAGTGTTCCTAAAACATTTCTTTTGAAGAAGAAAATTTAAAAAAAAAACAGAGGACAACAAAAAATGCATGAAATATTTATTACCAGCGTCCAAAGAGATAACATGCCAGTCACAATATTAACCCTTTGTAAATTGGGTACTTTTGCAAACAGTGAAGACCAAGATGAAATGCAGCTTAATGTTGCATTTCATCAGGGTCTACACTGTTTGTAAAGGTAAAAAAGATCTTCAGACAAAAGAATACAATATTTTTCGAAAATATAACCTGACACCCCTAGATATGTACAATGGACTATCCAAAGTTTATTGTATCAAACAAAAAGGATTAATCCATTAGTATACTAAGGGTTAAAAGATTGTAATCTTACCTTTATAGAATCAAAACAAGCTGTAACTCTTCCATTTTGCACTTCCACATGTGGCGGCGGATGTGCAAATTTACATTCCGTGTCCTCCCGCGTACACTTATTTCTCTGGAACTCCCGACACACCTCAAGCGTCAACCATCGTGAATCTTTTACGTTTGCATTTGCAATATTTAACAATGGGTTAACCATGGCCATAACAGAATTAAGTTAATATCCAACCACTTTGAAAGACTATGGGGAATACAGACACTATCGGAACACAAAAATGGTAAAAACAAAAATCGGTTGAGCTGTGTTACAACACTAGCTGCTCGCCTGGCTCGCTATTATCCAGAAGAAAAGCTTAGAATCGTCTCCGTGACCACTCATCAGGTCTGTGTACTGTTACCACGTAGCTCAGCAAATCTGTAAAGAGAAGAATAGACAATTAGACTAAATTTAACTATTTGAATGCTTGGTAATTTTTTATTATTTTTTCAAAATTTAACTTTTCCAAAAAAAAAAATTTGGAAACACTATCTGTTGGTTCTGATGTGGGTCCAAACTGTATGCAAAGGTTATCAGCAGATGACAAAAATTGCCTGTTAGCAAGGAAAGAGTTGATATAGCTAAATCTTGTCCTCCTTAATGCCAAACTTAAAGTCCAGTTTGTTTTTTATTCTAATAAATTCCTTGAGATTCAGCAATTTTTGGTCCCAACAAATGACAAAATTTGGGTAAATTTTATAATCAATCCACTTAATTTAATTTGAAAATCCATTCATATGTGATTTGGAGGGCATTTATTAGACAGGCCCTATTTCCTGGAATAACTGAGTGCAAGTGAAATAGTTAGCCAGCAACTGACAACTGACCTGACTAGATTCAGATGCAATAAAATCAGATGCAGTCAATAGTTTGAAATCTGGCGTTTGATAAGACTGATCAATACAAAATTAACAAAAACAAATAAATAAATAAAGCAAATCTTGCTACCTTTAGGTATTTATCTATCCATATAAACTGTACATTTGCATTTCCAACACTGACACAACTTTTTCACGCATCCGTGGTTTCATATGTGAAATGTGCACATACTGTGCAACCTCTGACACATACATAAGCTAAATGGGACGTATTTCGTCGTTTAAAAATGCATATTTCACCATATAATATAATGTGTGAACACATGAGAATTGCCTCTGAGGCAATTCTAATGTGTACCCACAATATATGCATCAATGTGAGACTGTTAAAACAACATTTTTATAAGTTATTTAATTTATCCTGAGCCGTGGAAAAGTTATAAGGCTATAATAATTCTTTACAGCGTATTAATAAAGCCGTATCACACTGTCTAGTCGCCTATAGAAAAGAAGTCCCACGCTTCACAGATCATGCATACGATTAACAGCAGAAATCAATTTAGGTTAAAACGTTAATTTCATCTATATGAAGTTAACAGTAAACTAGATCAATAATTAATCATATTTTTGAAACAAAAATTAATTAGCGTGTCAGCAACATTAAAACTCTGATGCAATTACAATTCGACCTAACAATTTAAGGTTCATAAAATATATTAATAAGGTAGATGAGTTAACAAGATAAAACAAAACATACAATACTAGTACATTTTATTACAAGTCAACTTTTTTATCACTTCATATTGATCGATCAATGTTTTTAATATGCAAAGCTACAGGCTCTCCACTTGTTCCAAATTGAGATTGTAATTCACTTGATTTTGTAACGCGACATCTGATTGGATAACGTCACAAATTTGTGACAGTATATTCAGCTGTCAGAAACAGTTTGACGTTATTAATTACCTCACATTTCGTTGGATGATGTGTGAGTCTGTGTAGCTTCCAACGCTCAAATTTGAAACAAAACTGCAGAAGTGCATTAGAATGGGGATAACCATGTTCAAACTCCACGAGAGTGGCTTCTGCCCACATATTTTTCTGAAAACACGCGATCTTCAAGATGACATGGTAAGGGGATGCAACTGAACATTGGAGAGTTTGTATTGAGGCAAAAATAAAACATCGATAAGCAGTCCAGCAAGTTGATTCTTGATTTCTGAACGCATAAATTTTGAAAGATTCACAAATCAGTTCAATTATCAAGCGTCTTCTGATTCGAAATGGATGCGAAATACGAGTAGTCGGTAAAAACACCCATATTGGATACGTACTAATTTTAACTCTATCCCTATTTGGGGAAACGGACCTGTAATTTACATCTTTACGGATGCTATCAGGAAGGCTGTTTATGTAACCAAGGAAAATGTCCCAATGTAACTGAAAAACTTAACTTGAACAAAAAGCATCCACTCATACTTTTTGATAACTTCAACTTTAAGTTTCATGCCATGCTATAGATCTACAAACATAACGAATAATACCAGATGCAAGAGCATATAAAAGCCGCTGGCTTAGGTCTGCACCATTTTTTTGTTTGAATGCAACAAAATCAGGTTTTCTCGTGACAAAAGATGCATGTGATAAAACATAACATTTATGGTGTCCCTTTAATGCCATATAAAAACTTATAGCGTTTTAACAAATTGTTATGTCTATAAAACTGCTTACATTTATTAGACTTTATACAGCTTTAATTATAGGCTTAATTAGAAGCAGAATCTGGAAGCAGAATCTTTTGAAATCATATCATGTTCTAAACTGTGACACTATTACATAACAGAAGCCTCAGCTGGTAACATTTGGAATCCTTTAAGAATCTATTATAACATTCTGAATGTGTATCGAGTCAACTGGTAACATTTGCGCGGGTTAAACACGCCTTTCAGCACAGTTGTGGAGCAGAAACTGCATCAGATTTGAATACATGTTCTTTACTTAAATATGGATCCATAATTAGCATCACATTAATACATGTAGTTTTCACCCAAAGTGTATGTAATTGTTGTGGATACTCAAAAGAACCGACTCAATGAGATGGTTCCCAAAACAAATCTATCCAACCCAAAGCACAGTACACACCACATGCCTTTAGTATCAGCACAGTAAGTTGTAGAGCAGAAATAGCATCGGATTTGATATAAAATTTAAGTCCATATTTTAGCATCACATTTTAGTTTTCATGGAAAATATTTTAATCCAAAGAACATTTATGTAAATTTGTGAAATCTTTGAGTGATCGTTCATGTGAATCATGCTTAAAAAAAACAAAAAAGAAACTTAAAAAAATGTCATAAATAACAAATCAAACAAAATGCTTTAAGAGTTTATCATCTTGTATGATGAGAAGAGTGCAAGAAAGCTAGACTTGAGATCTTGAGATTATGAGGTCCCTAGTTCGAGACTCACCCGAGGAACTGTGTTGTATCCCTTAGAGTGATACTTTATCCTCAGCTTAGTACTGGTAACTTCAACCAAGAAATGGTCCCGACAGAACTGAAATTGTTGACTGGGTTGTAAAGCATCAAAATTATCAATTAAATAAATCAGTGAAATACAAAAATTTAAAATTAAATATCAATATATGTAATATTCATTTTCTCAGAATCAGGGGTAAAGTCATACCAGCAGATGAATCGAATGAATTCGACAAGACCCCTTTTTAATCCGAAAAACAAGAAAAATTAAAATGAAAACAATGTTAAAACACGAAAAGAATATTTACAGCATATTAAGCCTATAATCCAAGCAAAGAGCACGCTACACAGGTAAGAAATGCTGAAGTGACTGACTGTCGGCTCACTCTGCGGTATGAAAAGCCTAAATGACTCATTATAAGAGTGACAGTTGTTTCTTTTTGCAGTGAATAATGCAGTATCTCTGCAGTACCATAATCCTACTAATAAACATGTGTAAACGTACTGTAGTCACCGCATGTACTTTAGTTACGATAATTACCGTAAATATCCTTATAAAAGCCCAGTGACTTGGTGGAGTGCTCGACTTGAGATCAAGAGGTCCCCAAAGGTTCAAGCCTCAACATAGGCCTTGTGTTGTATACAAAAAAATTGGGGCTTCCCATTTGCAAAGGATTAAGGTTTAAATCAAAAACTAGTTTTGTTTGTTTGCTTTGATGATTTACGTCCCTGGGTGAGTCATCAATTTTTCAGTCATGCCAGGATATGTCTAATCCTCAAGGACACAACACAGTGAATCTGCCGGGTGTGAGTCTTGAACTAGCAACCCTTTAAACCCTAGTCTAACACTCTACCACCTGAGCCACAGTGCTCCCTGTACTTTAGTTGCAATAATTACAATATCCTTTTAAACATTTAGTGGAAGCCCAGTGGCTTAATTATTGAAAATTCGGAAATTTTCGCAAGGGTTTTATTTAAACGAAACCTCGCATATGGGAAGTTTCGTGAAAATAAAACCCTCTCGAAATGGCAAAATCACTGTCGTTTACTGATATAGGTAAATCATGCCCTTAGTCGCAAATTTTTAATGTCACAAATATGTCTTTTAATGCTATTGGCCAGAATTTTATTTTTGGGAACTTACAGTAATGGTAAAGTGCTTGAGATTAAGGTCTCTGGAGGTTCGTAACATAGCAGCATTATTATGTGCAAAAGAGCAAGAGTACCAATTTTGGGCTTCCGATTTACAATTTAAAGGATTAAGGTAACCAACATCTAACCTAGACATCTAACCCCACTAGACAGTTGTGCATGCACATTAACACGTAAAATGATTGTGATATTAGTACCTGCAACTCATATTATTCCGTTATGTCATTGTGTTGCTGTAGTGACATCACCTTTATGTTGTGGTTTTGTAAGTCTGGCCATCCTACTCATCATTGTTACAGGCTCGTAAAACATTAACATTTACAATCCTCACAAGTATTTTTACTCTTCGCATGCTGGGAAATTATTCATGACTTTTTTGTCTCCTGCTGATTTTTTTTTAAATTTCTTTCAGGAACATTGGCCCAACATTTTTCAGGCCTATAATCTGGGTACAAACGGTTTACAAAGGTTATCAGCAGATGACTGAAGATGCCACTAGCAAAGAAAGAGTTTAATGTGCTATATGAAATTCTACATTTAAAATCAGCAGGACCCAACGTGACTACTCCTCTAGTAAACCAAGAGTCCCCACGGTTTGAACCGCAGCTTCTCCAGTCTATCGGATGAAACTTCAAGCTGTGGCCCCGTCCCCATATGACATGGTGGGATATTAAAGACAAACATGATGGACCGACAGACTGGACAAGCCGAGGATCAAACTGGGGGAACACTGTGTACAAGGGGATTGTGAGTGGTTTATCCATATACACAATGGCAGACCAGATCAGGCCAAGACAGGGCAGACCGGGTCAGGCCAGGCCGACTATACAGCCCTCTGAATAGGGCATGGTCAATCACTCTAACCACCTGTACCTCACTGGGTTGTCTTTGGAACATCCCAAGTTGCTTCACTCGGTGTCCTTTACAATATATACAAGTTAAGGTGCTGTCTAAAATTCAAGGTTAGTAATACTTCCAAATACCACTGTTGGTTCAGGGTCATTAGATCACGCTATAATGGACAAATCACATGATTGCCACAAGTCACATGATTTTCCAAAATGACGGATGCATAGACAATATTAAAGGAAAGAATCTATGGTGTGTGAATATTAAGTGTTAATACCATAATCCTCTCCCTTTATAAATGGGCCCCGACGCAAGAAAACCTGTCTTCAGAGGTTTGGGAACAACACAGGCACAGACCAGCCTGCGCGGATAGGCTGATCCGCACAGTCTGATCAGCGCCTTTGTTATTCGCTTTTTGAAAAGTATCATATCTAGACTTGCTATGGGCGAAATTTCAATTTTCTAGCTTGTCTCTGTAGCTGACGAGATTGGTTTGAGTCTCCCTTTGTCGATAACCCCGAAGACAAGTTTTGTCGGGACAAGGTCCGGATGGTTTGAGTCAATTACCCCAAAGACAGGTTTTCCTGAGACATGTCTCAATTACAGATGGCACTTTTTTACAGGTTAAAAGAGGTTAAAACACTTCTGTTAAAAGAAATACCTGGAAAATAGGAAAGATGTAAAATAAATTTGTTAATTACATACATGTAATTCTGGTTAAAAGCAAATTTACTTAGGAATGCACTGAAATTTTGTACTCTGATAATGCAGCAATTCACCACAAAAGTTGATGATTCTTAGATGCAGTGTATTTTCAGTGAAAATTATGATGTTCCCTCACTTATAATCATCAGTTTAGTGGACAAACTCTTCCATATTTACAAGTTGCAGCTTTCACAAAAAGCTAATATAGTGTGTCAGAGCCACTACCGGGAGTTCCAGAGAGTACTGGGGAGTTCCGGAGATAGACGAACTTCCGTGAGATACGCTCATCCCTCTACTACCTCGGACCCCATGATCTATTGTTCCCGCCAATAAAGACGTCATGGAGCCTGCCCTGGAGTATGGTCGCCAGTTACCTGCCAGCCTTCGTTGTGTCAAGTTGAGTTAATCTCCTTCTACAAAGACATAGGTAAGTAGCTCACACATACACCCACAAGGCCATTTGCAACAATAGAAGTATGGAGCAAATTTCCTATAATTGTCCTCCTTTGCAAACAAATTGCACCCGCGGCATGTACTAAAAAATATCCAATAAATGCAGTGTCTCGACTAAGTGACTCAATGAAGAGGGGGACATACAATTCTGGTCTGCAAAAAATAACAACAGCAACATTACCAACAACAATGGCATAACGAAACACCTCTTATTTGCTATCTTAAAGAACTAAGTAACCATCTTCAAGCTGTCAAAACAGAAATGATGGATGTAGGAAGTAATACATGTACATATATTTTTTGCCTATTAACTCAAGAGTATGGCATAAAACAAAGAGGTTGAGTTCTGTAAGAGGTTCAGGAGAAAACTGAAATGAGTACTAGTGCTCCACAGGTAATTATTTGATCATTTCTACACTGAGTTAGCCAGGTATTTTTTTGCAGGTTAACATGACTTTGAGACAATCTTCAGTCATATCACAACCAGTTATCACACCCGGTAGGCGGCAATCAAAAACGCCAATATTATCAGGGAACATAGATCAAAAATCAATAGAAACAGTGTTTTTGATTGCCATTTGTCGCCCCACTGGTGATAAATGGCAATGGAGAACACTGTTTCTATTGATTTTTGACCCGCATTCGTCAATTGTGGATTATGTTTTCGATTGCCACCTATCCGGTGTGGTTATGCAATCACAGTTGCGCTGCATATACATAATTTCACCAGTAACTGACAACAGTTACTCAGATCTACTTGATTCAGAGGTATGGTAAAAATAATCTCCACAAAAGAATGTGGCAGGACCACAGCTGGAACTTGCCACCATACAAACATGTATTATGTTATATAAATATCCATCATGAGTGTGAAGGTGGGATAGAAAAATCCATCCCGAGGATCATCGATTGGCATCACTAGGCTTGCAGAGTGATGACAAGCGGTGATCATGCGGGACGGATTTTTCTATCCCACCCTCACACGAATAATGGATTCTTTTTCTTGCTCACCACTTAAAGCTGCATAATCTGTAACTTTTGATATTTTCATTTTAAAAATAATGTTTCTTTTTTTCAAGAACACAGTAAAAATACTAAAATTCAGGTATATATTTTACCTTTTTCGTAATAATTAACAAATTATTAGTGCCAAAACAACAGCATTTATTTAAAAATTAACTGTCTAGAATTATTGGAGGGACGCAAATAATTACAAACAAGAGAAAATACACCTGTTTTTATAAGACAATTCACTTTTTCATGCAGTTTTCAGCTGTAGAAATTAGATTTATTGTGACAACATAACTTTATTCTACTTTTGCAAATGATCTAAAAAGAAAATATTTTTTTTCGAAAAATGTTCATAGTTACAGAGTATGCAGCTTTAATACATCATTTATGTTGGAAAAAAAAACTCGAAAAAGATTGCCAACCTTTTTTTGACCTTGCCATGTGGGACATGTTTCAAAATATATTCTACTGCAGAAAATATTATTATTGTATCGCTAAATACTGTAATACCAAACATTGTTATTGTTAAGCTAGGAAAGGTTACTTGATGTCTCCATAAACGGATTATTTACAGCCATCCAGTGCTTGCTACTTTTTTATCGTTGTGTTTTGGGTAATGCACACCGCGTATTGACACAAATCCGTCTTTTCCGTCGTGATGTGCCTTAGCAGACAGGTCGATTCTTTAGTATCGCGCCTGCGCAAAGACAATGCTTTTTCATGCAGTTTTCAGCTGTAGAAATTAGATTTATTGTGACAACATAACTTTATTCTACTTTTGCAAATGATCTAAAAAGAAAATATTTTTTTTCGAAAAATGTTCATAGTTACAGAGTATGCAGCTTTAATACATCATTTATGTTGGAAAAAAAAACTCGAAAAAGATTGCCAGAAAATCCTGAATACGCCGAGATGCGACATGGTGACGTCATTTTAACATTACAATTATGTCACGGATTGACATGCGCCCAGCGTGCGGCTGTTCATTTTTTATCTTTCCCTAGGGCTGGTATGGGTATGTGAGATAGAAATATCCTACATGGGTAAAAACAACGGACATCCCCGATCTGGTGTGCGCGAATAAACAGATATTCTCTTGATATGGTGTGAAATATGTCACATCAAAGAGCAGTTTAAGAGGGAAGAAGCTTGTACATTGATCTATGATTGCCCCAGGTTTCTGCAACATGTTACATGGATTGCAATTTATTATCAACAAAAGTAAAGGAATATTTTCTTTATATAAATGTGGATAACATGTTTTGACACTTGGGTATAACATAACTCCAGCCAAGTGGTCACTTTGTTTTTCTCTCTAACAAGACGTAAGATATGCAGTTTTCTTATTTATTATTTTTTTTTTTTTGGGGGGGGGGGGGGGGGGGGCTGGTTTTCAATCTGTACAGGTAAAATGAAACTGCCCCCCCCCCCCCCCCCCCCACCACCAACCACTGGCGGCCATGCTTTTTATAAAACAATTGGACAATCTTGGTAGCGAGACATCCCTAACTGACAAATTATATTCAAATCCAGCCATTAATTTTTGACTATATTTTTAAAACAAATTCCTTTCAGTTGCCATTATGGCAACCAGAATTTGCATGGAATCAAATTCTTTGTACAACATTAAAGAGGATTGCCCAATGACTACTGTAAATTCAGTAATTTTTGCGAGTGTTTTATTTTCATGAAACTTCACATCTACATGTGAATCCTAAGCAGCTGCAGACAATTTACATGAAATATCAAGAATGTTGTCACATAATTTGGCTTCTGCTACAATCGTCATTGGCACTGGTCACTACCAGTGGAGGTAAGGTGTACTGACAAAGGGAGAGAACTGAGAAAGACTTTAAAGTGCAAATTGAACTAGAAGTGATAAAGGGAGATCAGAGATTATTACAGAAAAATATGGACATTATTCAAAGCTAGAACACTGCTAATGCCCACTGCTGATAACTGTACAACAGGTAGACCAGGGGGCCACAGGTTCAATCCTTGGCTTCCCCACTGTAACTACATGTACCAAGTTTCATTAAAATTCTAGAACATTTAGTAGAGGCCAAACATATATCTAGTCAACAAACTCAAATATCCCTTCCCTACATGTGTTTAAATTTAATTTTTGAATTTTTTTGTTAAAAAGGACCAGATCTAGAGCACAAGATAAGATGTACTGGTCGGTATCTGAGTAAAGTGTGACACTTAATTTTCTTAATTTTTCTCACAGGAACACAGGTACTGGTCGGTATCTGAGTAAAGTGTGACACTTAGTTTTCTTAATTATTCTCACAGGAACCTTAGGTTTTGCCCTGCAACTCATTGAAAGCATCTCAATGAGACACTTGTGCGCAGATCCAGAGGGGGGGACAGGAGGTCCGGATGCCCCCCCACACACTGAAAAATCACAAAAAATAGGGTTTCTTAGCAATACTTGTAAGGATCCCCTGAAAAATCACAAAGCTACCAACCCAGCATTTAATGTTGGGCCATCAACAGCACGCCAGCGAAACGCCATTTAAACAGTGTTTCGCTGGCTGGCCAATGATCACCCGCTTATGGTGGTATTTGGTTCCTCACCACCCTCATCAACTAAAAAAAAACATTTTCAAAGTTGGAAAAAAACCCAAGTTGGACCCCTCTGACGAAACTTTCTGGAACCACTCACATGTTCGTGGAGAAAAGTAGGCCTTATCAAGGGATATGAAAAACAACCATCCGCTCATTCTGCACTTGGTGCTAAAAGAAGTAAATACTTTTCTTTGATATATTCTAGCAGACAGGGAAATCTATTCTCATTATCTTCACATGCTTTTTAGGAACTGGTATGCCATAAGGTGGAAACAAGTTATATTTAGAAAATGGCTTGTACGAGTAATTGACATAAACACACGAGGGGGCGTAGCCCCCGAGTGGGTTTATGTCAATTATGAGTACCAGCCATTTTCTAAATATTTTGTATCATGGCCAACCAAAAGCAAGCATTTAAAATTCCCACTCATTTTACTAGACCACCTTATCAGTTAATTTACAAACACTGGCAGATCTGTTACAGCCAACTTCCTGCTGAAGAGTTAGCCCTTTAAAGACTGTAAAGCTATTCACCTGAAAATGTCATCTGTAAATGTCGTCTGCTGCATATATGACTGGTGTAAGTAAAAGCAAACAGTGTGGACCCAATCAGAATGCACCTGATCTGGATCCACTCTGTTTGCACTCCATACATTCATAAGTCAATAATGTCAGCACAATATTTGCAGCATAAAGGGCTTGAGTCAGATAATAATTTAGCACTTTAGGTTTTAATTATTGTCTGACCCAGAAACACTGAAACATTTCCTTAGTTTATTTAATCCTTAAAGCGCTCATCATTTTATCATCTGCGGAAATGTTTAAAATCCTCTAGGTCAAACAGTGAAGACACAGAATAGACTGCTGCTGATCTGGATCAACACTGTTTGCATCTAAAATTGCATTAGTCAATAATGTTAGCAAATATAAAACACCAGAAGAGCATATGGCATTTTAGATGCATTTTGATAGCGTTTAAAGGGTTAATATTGTTCACTTGATGACACCGTGCGCTAACAAAAACCTTGGTTGGTTAGAGTATAACCTAATTTCAGACTCAACACAACTGAATGGATCTTTAAGCCACGCCTATTCCACTAAGAAAACTAGGTTACTTGAAAGCCATTGTTTATTTAAATAAACTATCAGAACATCAAAGGAAATATGCCTAACCATGATACAATTAAGATTATTTCAAGACAAAACAATTTCAACCAATACCTTGTGCCTTACATCATCTTATAGGTATTTCTACTAAAAACATAAAAACTTATAATAGTGGTAATTCTCTTATTTCTCACCGAAAACACGCATTGTCAGTACTCATTAGAAGTGTCTCATAGAGATGCTTACAATGAGCCCTACAACATATGTTTTTAAGAAGTAATAATCAAAATATCAGCATTTTTCTGTGGTAAAAAGAGACAATACTTCTTATGGTAAAAGCAGGATTTTTCTTATCAATTTCTTTTTTCTCACAAAAACGTATCGTGTGGGTACTCCTCGAGAAACTCAACATATTGTTTCCATGGAGAAGAAAGAAAGTGGTATCTGAAGCCAGAAGAAATTACAAGCATCTATCAATGTGTCACAATAAAAATGCAGTACTCAGACTTTTCCCTAATTCTTTGTCAGACTACATTTTTGGCACTTTGAAAACCTTGCACTTTGGGACCAGAGGTATCTTTTTGAAAGGCAGTCATTCCACAACAATCCAATCTGCGCCCCTATTTTGGCAATAAATTTGTCCCTGTTTTTCAGATGCTATTTCATGTGAATCTCCCACTGGCAAGCATTATAGTGCCCTGTTAAGTATATAAATATAAGACTTCACAAAAAGAGTTGTCATTTTTAATCGTGCTTTGATACAGGATGCATAAAGGTTCTTTTTCAATTGACACAACTCAAATGTCGCATAATAAATTGTATTGCAAACCTTAAAAATAATCAACAACAAAAAAAATTGTGCAAATAAACTCTAAAACTTCTTTGAAATCACATCAGACATTGTAAGCGTCGCATATGCAAATGAGTCTCTGGAGGTTATACGTTTCAAATGCAGAATTAACTCTTTGTGTACTGGTGTCATAACCTTTGCAAACAATTTGGACATAGATCAGGACCGACAGAATGTCGGTCCTGATCTAAATCCAAACTGTTTGACACTTTGATGGTTACTCCTGAAAATTTTTTTCGAAAAAGTTGATTTTGAAAAAAATCAGCAGACGACAAATTTCCCACAATGCACCCAAACAGCACTTCCTGTCTCACACTATCTCTTACGAGATCTTCGGAGTGCGGATCACACTAGTGAATAAATAACTGCGTCCTTGTCAACGTCTGACTAATCAATTTAACAACCTTCACTTTTATTTACCGTATAAACCCTTTGAAGACCATTGGAATTTACCGTTGAAGTCCGGATGGTCCATTGAAAATATTGATGGTTTTACCTACGTCCCAGTCAACAACTTTTCAGTCCTGTTCAGACGTTTTCCACGGTTAAACCAGCACTAAGCAGAGAATAACGTGTCTTGCTTGAGGATACAACATAGTATCTCTTGTGAGGCTCGAACCAGAGATCTCTCGCTCTCAAGTGGTGCACTCTATAACTGAGCCGTTTAGATAAACCATTTTTTAGTGCAAAACTGTAAATATTTTTTTACCCATCAGTTTTAAAATAAATTTTGGGTGTTCAAAAGAACCGCCTCATTGAGACGGTTCTTTTGAGTACCCACAACATATGCTTTGGTTGAGAAATAAGAAAATTATTTTTTACAACTAAAGGCCTTACTGTGCTCTTCTCATCACATGGAATCAGTGGCTCAAATTCAATACATGCTGGATAACTTTTCGTGCTTTTGATTTTTGTTGTTTGCTGACTTTTTTCAAAATTAATTTTTTAAAAAAAATTCTTTCAGGAACACTATCAGAGTGTCAAACAGTTTGGACTCAGATCAGGGCCGATTTTTTGTCTGTCCTGATCTGGGTCCAAGGTTATCAGCCAATGATAAAAGTCACTGCAGGGTATTTATGGTAAAATCATGGTGGTGTTATATGACAGTTGCTTTTTACATGTAATGCATTGTCAAGGACATTCTTTATTTTCCTTCTGTGTGCATGTATTAGTATTAACCCTTATCCCACTGAGTGTTCCATTACTGAATCATAGAAAATCACAAATGGGCTGAAGATTTACAATTTTCCATGAATCCTCTTTTTTATCGATTCTTGGTGTTTTGTGGAATTCATGGACTGTGTGGAATATAGGATATATAAGATATTCTAATGCACTTGATTTTTGTAATGCCACATCTGATTGGATAACGTCAAAAATTTGTGACAGTATATCACTGTATATCCTGTGATATACTGTCGGAAATAGTTTGACGTCATCATTTATGACACATTTCGTTGGATGACATGCAGCTTTATGTGGCTTGCAACGCTCCAATTTGAGACGAAACTGCTGAAGTGCATTTGAATGGGGATAACCATATTATGTTTTTTGTTTTGTTTGATTTTTTACGTCCCATCGACAATCTTTCAGTTATATAGGGACGGGTCTTCCTGGGTTGAACCAGTACTAAGCTAGGATTAATGTTCTTGCTCAAGGACACAACGCAGTGACGCCTGTGAGGCTCGAACCCGCGACCCCTCGGTCTCGAGTCAAGCACTCTACCACTGAGCCACTGCGCTCCCTAAAATTTTCATTTTGGGAGGTATAAAGTCGGATATACTTTTAACAAAATCAGGTTTTACGGCTCCGCTCGGGCGTTGCCGTAAAACTTAATTTCTGACCGTATATCTTGCGCTGTACCTCCCAAATTGAAAATTTTTAATACAGTTATCCCTGAAGTATTGGATGTATTGCAGTCCATAATCATGTTGCTGAAACTCAAATATTTGCATTATTGCAAATAGTGATGTGCTATAACTAGATTATAACCTTTTACTCCGTAATAATACCTTTTGACGCCTTTGAAATATCATGTATTTGAAAATATTATGGAAAATACTTTCAAAAGTATTCAAAACTCTAGAATTTTTTTTCAATGTTGTCTAAAAAAGAAAGTGATGTCATGATCTAAAAAGATTAAGTGTGTCAAGTAGGACAGGTCAACAAATTCATCATAGGATCTTGATTGAGGCCGACAGAGAATCACTGTACTCGAACAGCGCAGTCATCGAACATAAGCAAAATAACTTTTCATCCTCTTTTTAGGGAAAAAATCACATTTTTTGCATCTACTATCACTCAACCCACAAAGATACAAGTGACGAATATTTTCAGAAGTACAATATTGACCAAAATAATACCCTTTTTAACAGCTAGGTACACTATTTTGTGCACTCCTCCACTGCAACCACCACATGATGACTGCGCTGTTCAAGTACAATGGTTCTCTAGGGTGAACACCATATCTGTCAAAAGTAAACTTTTTTTGCATCTAACACTAAATATCATACTGACTTTTACTGTCACACCATAAAAATGGGCCAGCATCTAGACTATCCTAAAAGACACATTTGTCTTAAAATTTCTAACTGTTGGCAAGCCCATGTGATAATGGTTCATAGGTACAGCTAAACAAAAAAAATTGAGAGTAAAATTGTCACATAAATGTACGTACTGCCATGGTGACTGACTGTTAAATACGTCGTTAGAATATTTAATGGGATTATGCTTAACCGTGAATATAGCATGAAATAAATAGATAAATGCCAATAAAATAAACATTGATTCTTTGCAACTGCATGATATCCAAACTTTACAATGTTTAATGACATGTCAATATATTCTTGTGAAGGTGTTTTTTATAGGAATTATTTACATTGCAAAATGTGTTATGACCATAAATTTTGACCCTCATTAATTTATAGTAAACCCATTACAATGTCCCTGAATTTAATGGCATAATCAATTTTAATCTAATGACTGTAATTCTAACAGGTATGTTTTTGGATAGCCATAAATTTAATGGTGCAATTAGTTAATAAATGGCAATAAATTTAACAGGCTATGTTTTCAATTGTCATGAATTTTATAGGGCAGTTATTTTAATGATAGTTAATTCCAACACATTTTCTTTTTTTAATGGCAATGAACTTAATGGGGCAGTATTAAGTTTAATGAGTTTTAATATGGTAATGAATTTAGTGCAGCAGGTTATTAAAATCTCATTAAACTGAATCATCGCTCTCTTTTTGCATTTTAAGTAGTTCCTATAGACAACAAATTGAAAAAAAAGAATGTCCTCGACAACAAATCATCTGGGTCTACGATGTTATAGAAACTTGATAATCCATTGAGCAACAGGGAAGTTAGCCTCAGTCTGTCCAAACATGTTTTCAATTTTTGTATAAACACTTCCTCTTTACTCTTTCTTATTATTATGTCCTCCTTTTCGAAAAAGCTACATGAATAAAATTTAAAACCATGGGTTTGTTGGTTGGTTGGTTTTGTTGCTTTACGTCCCAAGTCAACAGCTATGGTCATTGCTGGACGGTCGGTTCACCTAACCACACTTTTTCCTGGGCCGGCTTGAACAAGCGGTTAACCAGTAATTTGTGCACATACTTTCGCTTGTAACTGACAACAACTCTTTTTGAATGAATCAGCGGCAGGGAGGAGAATGACCGTAGAAATTATTTCATGATCAATCTCCACGAAAGTATTAGACCGGGCCGGGATCGAACTTGCGACCCCTAGATCTGCAGTCAGACACGCATCTGTAGCCAGACACGTTACCGACTGCGCTACGCGGCCCGGTACCATGGGTTTGAGTGTCAATGGTTGCATGATCCGACAGTTTACCTTTTCTAGAGTGTATTTGATGGAATTTTCCATCCAGTAAAGATGAATAGAGAATACTAGGTGAGCGTCTTTTGATATCAAGTTTACCAGGCAATGCTTCGAGAATGCATGCATTCTCGAAGCCGAGCCTGGTAAACTTGATTATCGAAAGACACAAAGCTGCATGGTATTCTATTTATCAGTTTACAAGTTGGTTCACTCTTCAAACTAGCGATTATGACATAATTATTGATTTCCATGTCGATTTAATGTCATAGACAATGTCATTCAAAAAGTTTAACGTCATGATGACCTAATAAAGACACATGCCATGAGATACAGAATGTAGGCACTGTTTATCAGGTCAACATGCAACAATGCAATTAATAAGAGAGGTACCTGATGAAGTACAATACATATATGAAGGTCTTACAAGTTATAATTTCTACTGCACAAGCCATTTAAGGCCAATTGCGGGAAATGCTTCCCGCATTAAGATATTTTTAATATTGTATTTTGTAATTAATTCGCCAGATCTATTTTTATCAGTGTTTGGTACTGAGACGATCATTTATAATAACGGGTCAATAGATATTTCGGACACATTTTAGTTACTTTTTTGTCCAGAAAATGCGGAAACATCCACCAGACGTAAACGTATCTGAGACCTGTATTGATGTGAATTTTAAAATGGTCGAAAGATGGGACCCAGACAACTTTCCCCATTTCCCGCCGCAGGAATGATGTGCGTGGACAATACCCGAAATTGCCCTTAATTGTTTATGAAACCACTGCCCCCACTCTATGAGGATGGCCAGGTGATCATCAGGATAAAAATGAGCAGCAAGACAATGACGTCTTGAGTTCTCCGCAGTGCCAGGTTAGTGCCAGGCTTAGGTTATTTTGCAAATATGACTACTGTATAGTGCATATTAAAACTACATCATATTTCGTTTTGACAGCAAACAATGCCATTATGCAGACCCTGGTAGGAAGCAGCATTATGTAACATCTCATTGGGATTTCACACAGTTTATGGAAGAAGCCCGATCTAGCTTACTCACGGCCGTTTCCAGCAAAAAAAAGCATAACGTCACTAATGTCGGCTGTAACATCATTTGGATCCCAACTACATTGAACTTATATAATGCATGCTTGGTAATTTTTTCATGCTTTTGTTGTCTGCTGATTTTTTTTCAAAATTTAACTTTTCAAAAAATTCTGTGTCCAAATTGTTTGCAAAGGTTATCAGCAGATGACAAGTCGGCACTTGCAGGTAAAGAGAATAAATTCACCTTGAATCTGGAATATTCTACACTATACTTTGTATGGAGAAAAAATATCTTTAATATCCGCACATTTTAGTCCTCACAACAAAATCCCATCAGAACATGTATATCACGGCACATCTCAATGACAGACTGTCACTGACTTAGCGATCATTATGCATGCAAACGACTTGTATTTTAATTTTCCTTTCCCTTAATATGGTAAAGCATATATTTACTTGTCACATCCGAAGCAACTAGTTCATAATCAATTGACGCACTGCATGCATGATCTGCATTTAAATGAGATAGAAGATGGCTATTACAGAGCGCATCAGACATATAAATCCCGAGACTTGTATAGCTTGTCTCTAAATGGCGACCTCTGTTAGTCAATCTCATTTCTTAACCCTTTGTATACTAATGGATTCTTTCTTCTTATTTGATACATTAAACTTGATTTGATTCTTTTACGTCCTATTCAACAATTTTTCAGCTATGTTGGGACAGGTCTTCCTGGGTTGAACCAGTACTAAGCAAGGAATAATGTGTCTTGCTTAACAATTGACAACCCATAATCATCGGCTTCAGATGGTCATTTTGATATGTATTTTTTCTCCAAATTCTGAAGTTGGAAGAGAATAGCTGAACAAAATTATTTTGTTCTGCTATTCTCTTCCAACTTCAGAATTTGGAGCCAAATGTTTAGGGTAGTGGGTAAAAATTTAGGGTAGGTCGGGTAACCTGAACCACACATATTTTTTCTTGGCCTACCTATAATAATGTTAAACTGCAAAAACACAATTCATTGGCAGTCATCCTGGACATAAAGATTTTCGCTTTCACAAAACGCCAGACAGGACTTAAAATCATCTTTAAAAGTGCAACAAAATTTAAATAACAATTGCCAGCTTTCATCACATTTGAATCATTACTTTCTTTTGTAAACTGTGGACAAAGACGCCCAGCATCTGCCATTTCTATGCAGGCTAGACCTTGTTTTCATCATTAGAAGTGGTCAATCTGTCTGCTGCCGGTCTCTTGAAAGAGAAAACACAGCCTTTCCATGCTAGCGGCAACTTTTGTCATCTGATGATAACCTTTGCCCACATCAGGACAGACAGAACATCAGTCTTGATCTGGATCCAAACTGATTAAAACTCAAATAACTTTTTGAAAAAAAAAGTTAATTTGAAACATTAAATTCAGCAGAAAATTAACAAGAAAAGCCTATTTCCCTGGCACGGTGTAGCACAGTCGGTAACATGTCGGACTTCAGATGCGTGTTTGACTGCAGATCTCCATCCCGACCCGGTCCCATACTTTCGTAGAGATTGATCATGAAATAATTTCTACGGTCATTCTCCTCCCTTCTGCTGAATCATTCAAGAAGGGTTGTTGTCAGTTACAAGCGAAAATATGTGCACTTAGTACTGGTTAACTGCTTGTTCAAGCTTACCAAGGAAGAAAGTGTGGTTGGATGAACTGACAGGCCCGACATGACCATAGCCGTCAACTGGGATGTAAAGCAACAAACCAAACCAAACCAACAAAAGCCTGAAAAATTATCCAGCATGCAGAGTGAAAGCTATACACTACTGTACTGCCAGTCAATAGTGACAGTGATGTCATGTTTTGTTTACAAAGCTATAAGGTACTTATGATCTATACATCACTTGTGGATAGGATTAATACAAACATGATCTATCGACTCGTGTTAGCGCAAGTGGTGTGTACAAGTTAATATTTGACTTAACAATTGTAAACAAAATATTATGTCACTGTCACTCTTGGTTGGCACGACAGTAGCCATAATTGTTTGGTTTGTGGTTTTACGTCCAAGTCAACAGCTATATGGTCATTGGAATTTTTATGCAGCATGTATACAGCTGTAAGAAAGGTGCTGATCAGACTGCACGGATGTGCTGCAATAAGCCTGGTCTCACAATTTTGTTTTCAGCAGAGGTTATAATCATAATGTGGGGCCGGGCCATTCATGTTTTTGGAGAAAAATTGATTATCGAGCAATGAAAGATCAGGCGAGCCTGCAGTACATTTGTGCAGACCCACCAGAGCAGTCTCTGCTGACATACACAAAGCATCAATGTATATGAAGACTCAGACTAATATTCAGACCTTTTTCTCTGCTGGACATATCAGCATGGGGGTTTAATATTTGGAGGCTAAATTTGGTTCCAAAATCAAATGTATTTTTTAACAAAATTTTTCACATAATCAGCACCTATCAGTTGCTCTGTTAAAGTGTCAACATTTTTTTCATTTGTCCAGAAAAATTTTGGCATGTGCCAACTTTATTTTTCCTCCTTTTTATGAGACTGGCAACAATCATTAAAATATTGTTCCCAATCATATCAGTGACATATGGATATACAATATTTTTGATCAGCCTCCATTATTGCAAAATGTTATTGAATCCATGCTTATAATAACAGGACAGACAGACGGACGGACAGACAGACGGATGGACATTTACTGGGGAGCATGCAGCAATGGTGTAGAGGATAAACTACCTGCCTTGTAAAGCAGAGGTCAAGGGTTTGATCCACAGCTATATTCTCCAGTCTGTCAAATGAGACTAAGCATAGCTCTGTCCTCATATGATCTTGGATGTTGGTCGGACATTAAAACACAATTAAACATCCATGATGGAACAATCTTCAAACAATTTCAAATACTTTCCACAAAAAAAATAAGCAATTCCTTTTGACTTTTTGGACAACCCACACTCTAAAAAACAAGTACAAAGTAAGTGGAAAATACATTAAACAGAAATTCCTACCCCATGAAATCATTAGAGTATCCCACCCTACAGATAACTAGCTCATTCTAATTATATTTCTCTTTTTGTTTTTCAAATAAAAAAAATGTGGTAACTCATTGGAATTGCCTCAAAGAGCCAATTCCAATCAGTACCCACAATTTATGCTTTATAAACAATAAATTGGCATGAAAATCAGCTCGGAAATTTCATCTTCTCCCGAGCTATTTCAATCCCAAAGAAGAGTTTTCAGTTTCTCCCCATAGTTCTACGGTATTGATAAGAGAGTGATAAAACAGTGCTTATTTCCAGTTTTTTAAGGTGTAAAATGTAATAAAATTACAAAACTGTAAAGTACTGGTTCTCCAGATGTTAGAATATTAAGCAAATAAGTCTGAAATGTTTTGCATTTGGGTATAAATTGCATGAGGTGGCTCAAATAAGTATAGCGAAGGGTTGATTAATTTCAAAGGGGAAAAATTAACCTCACGGTCATTACATTTTCTTCCACATTTTTCTGTTATGTCAGAAAAGTCACAATTCTTTTTTTCTCAAACGTACACAGGAAAACTAATAAAAAATTCCTGTCAGCTCTAAAGTTTCATCTGTGCACCTGTACTTTATTTCTCCCTATGATTTAATGCATTTTCTGAATAATAAAAAGTTTAAATTGATTCCAACAGAGTACCTTAGGTGTCTGGATGTCTTCTTAATAAGGGAGACAACCTTCAGCCATATTACTTTTTGCATTAATGAAATTATATGTAAAGATGTCTATACTTCAGAAATTCATATTTTATGTCCGATTTAATAATTTTTTAGTCATATCAGATGTTTTACTCTGGACTTTAGTTAAAGTGCTTAACGAAAATTTAATTTTCTTATTTCTCAACCAAAACATATGTTGTGGGTAAAAGAACCGAGCACCCAAAACATATGTTAAAACGGATGGTTAAGAAAATATTTACAATTTTACGCTGAAAAATTTTGGTTATCTAAACCTGTGTTTACTGGTAAGCATTAAGGATAATGACACAACCTGGTGGACTTGAGTTCTCTTATCACTGAGCCTCTGCGCTCCAAATAGTTGTAATCCAAAGGACAGTGTGTGTTCATCCTAAAGTGTATCCCAAAGAATGATGTTTATATGCGCACCCAAAGGGAATAGCCAAGCATTCCTAAAGTGTAATCGAAAGTATTTTCAAAGTGTTATCCCATTGGGGATCCCACATCTCAAAGTCTCAGTGTAAAATAACCCATTTTTTATGTTTTTCACATTGATTTTCGGCGATAACATTTTTATTTTACCAAAACCGCGTTTGTGATGCAAGTTGTTGAAAAAAATAAGCCCCAACTTCTCAAACAGTTCCAACATGCAATATGCTGTAATTAACTCTGCGGATAGATACGGGCAAATAAACTAAGTCAAATATGTAAGTCAAAAAGTTACATTGCACCCCCTAATTCACTTAATAAAGCGATGGATGGCTTGTTCAAATATATGATTCGCTCATGCGTTAAGCTTGTGGGGTCATCTTGAAACCGCATAGGAGGAAAATGTCACGTCATGCAAAATTCCAGCTTCTGTACCTCTCATAGTAGATTCTGCATTATGTACGGTAAATTCTGAGTATACAAACGGCAGGATTAGGCTATATACACACTGGTAAATGTCACGTCATGCAAAATTCCAGCTTCTGTACCTCTCATAGTAGATTCTGCATTATGTACGGTAAATTCTGAGTATACAAACGGCAGGATTAGGCTATATACACACTGGTAAATGTATACGTCGATTTGGTGGTATTTACGCGTATTGCTGGTACTTCATAGATATTGGTGTTAATACTATATAGAAAAACATGCCATATGCCTAAAGGACTATAGAATTAGACCATTTTTAAGTATTCAGCATGCACATGGCGATTTATGTAAGCATTTAGGAGGGTCTTGATGGGGTATAATGATTAGTGAATAATGGCCCTTTTTATAATGAATAGTGAATAATGAGCCAAAAAAATAATGAATAGTGAATAATGAGATCTTAAAAAATATTGAATAATCCTATTTTTTAATGAATTGAAGAAAAAATTAATGAATAGTGAATAATCAGATTTCTTTGCCACCTTTCTTACCTATAATGAATAATTGGTTCTATTTTAATGAATAGCCCAAAATTTTAATGAGATGAATATTGGGCTAAATTTTTAATGAATAGTGAATACCAGACCCCCCCATCCAGACTCTCATTTAGGAATAGATATGGCATGTTTTTCCATTTAGTATTAACACCAATATCTACCACTTCCGGTCTATGAAGTACCGGCAATACGCGTAAAGACCACCAAATCGACGTATATATTTACCAGTGTGATATACGACCATTGAATAACCGTATATTCACCACTTAAAAATATTCTTTCGAGACGAACCTTTCGGTACCGGTCAATAAATGACTTGGCAGCAAAATCTTCCTCTATGTACACAAAAATCTGTTTTGAGGCACAAACTTTGGACCTGTTGGAGAAATTGGTGCTAATAATTTTTTCTCTACAACTTTCATGGCAAACACAGTTTGCTGAAATTAAAAATAAAAAGGAAAAATAAAAAAATTATCACAGAAAATCAATAAGAAAAACATAAAAAAATTGAGATTTAATTGCAATAACCAACATCGGAAAATAACATAAAATTGTGAATACCGTAAACATTCTATCAGAGGGCCCATGCTCTAATAGAGGCCCATCCCCCAATTTGGAAGCCAAAAACTGTCGATTTTTTAAGCAAATTTCCCAAAAATTAAATCTAGCCTATTATAAAGGCCCACCCACCAATATTGAAAGAAAAAATCAGTCCTACCTTATGCAGAAAAGTCTCAAATTTGTCATTAGCAGCGAATTTCAAGTCCTCCACCACAACAAAGGTACCCCGGCATCCAATTTAGTTTACCTTGCACCCCCCCCAGGACAATTTTTCATGGGTGCCAAATTGTTCATTGGGACCCCCTGGATGGGAAACGAAGGTGTCCTCAAAAAAATTTTGGTTTGGGCTATGTGAAATTGCATGGTTTCTATGCCAACCCATAGCGAGTTTGAGAAGGGGGGTCTGCCTATAAAATTACTCATATCTCAGCTGTTACTTATCCTAGACTACTAAACTTAATACCAAATTAAAGCTTAGACATATGCCTAATATCCCCTTGTTGCATATGGAAATTATCTAATTTGCATATTCATAAATATTTATGAAAACATTAAAAATGTGTTTCACGAATGGGGGTTTACGTACAAGATCAATAATATCTCAGCTGCTTTTAGTCGTAGAGTACTAAAATTTGTACTAAAATAAAGCTAAGACATAGGCCTTTCATTCCATGGTCAAATATGCAACGTACCTTATTTGCATAATTTGCATATTCATGAATATTAATAAAAACGCTAAAAAATAAGGGTAAATCATTACAAATATAAATAGGCTGATTTCATCCCAATATTGTCATTGTTGCATGTTTTAATATAATCAATGTTACAATTTGACAGGTCCAATCATCCAGTGGTCCTATATGAATATTATCTCATTTGAATATTCATGAAAATGCCTGAAAACTTAAAAAATGCGGGAAAATCACGTAAAAACTATAAGCCTAGGGGAGGGGTTAAGGTACGATCTATCCTGCACTCCTAGGGCCTTTTAAATTCATGCCAAATTGTTCAGTGGGACAATCAGAATGTGAAATGAAGTTCTCCTCACAAGAAATTAGGTATGGGCTACGTAAAAATGCATGGTTTCCATGGCAACCGCCTATATGATTCTCGAGATTGGGGGGTAGGCCTACAAATTCAATCATATCTAGGGTTCTACTTATCCTAGAGCAATAAAATTGGTGTCAAATTAAAGCTTAGACACATGTCTTTCTTCTTGTGGTCAGATTTGTAAATCATCCAATTTGCATATTTATGAATATTAATGAAAACCTACAAAAATGAAGTAAAATCATAAAAAAAACATAAATGAACATATTTCAGCACAAAAACATCATCAAACCACCATTGTTGCCAGTTTTTATATCCTCAGTGATTCAATTTGATAAGTTCTTTCATCCAGTGGTCCTATATGAAAATTATCTCATGGTCCTATATGAAAATTATCTCATTTGCATATTCATGAATATTAATGAAATCTTAAAATGATGGAAAAAAGCATGGGTAAACTATAGTATGAAACAGGGGTAATCAGACCTAAATTGAACACATCAGACATTTTATTATGGGCATAAATTTGTCCAATAGGACCACTTAAATGTAAAAAAAATATTGTCCTCAAAAATAAATGTTATTTGGGTATTTGAAATTTCATGGTTTCCATTGCAACCCATTATGCCGACTGTAAAGATTGGGGGTATACATACAAAAAATACTCATATCTTAACAACATCTCATCCTAGATTACTTAACATGGTACCAAACTAATTCCTGGACATAGTAGTTTTATTTGGTAGTTAGATATGCAAATTATCTAATATCCATATTCATGAATATTAATGAAAACTTTAGATATGAGAGATAAAATCTCAGAAAAATTAGGGGATGTATGTATAAAATTACCAATATCTCAGCAGCTATGCGTCCGAGTGTAACAAACTTGGTGCCAAATCAATGCTTAGACATAGTACTTTTACCTTAAGTTCAGCTTTGAAAAATAGTTATCATAAATAATTATGAATTTTAATTAAAACAGAAGAAACAAATGAAAAATCGCGGAAAAATCAAGGGGGTGCACTTACAAATCTAATAATATCTCAATTGCTAAGTGCCCTAGAGTACCAAAATTGGTTTTAAACTAATGCTAAGACAATAGTATGTTTAACAAATCATCAAATTTTAAAACGGTCATATTATAATATTCATGAATATTGATGAAACAATGAGCATTTTGAGAATAATATTTGAAAATGAAGGGGATATACCTACAAAATTACTCATATCTCAGCAGCTTATGGCCCTTACGTAGCAAACAAGGTGCCAACTTATTGCTATGATACAGCACTTTATCTCAATGGTTATATTTGCCAGTTGTCGCATTTACATATTCATGAAAATTAATATAAACATTAGAATAAAGAGAAAAATCGCCGAAAATGAATGGGGTATACCTACAAAATAACTAATATCTTAGCTGCTAATTGGCCTAGAGTAGCAAACAATATACTTAATTTAAGTCTATGCATAGCAGATTTACCTAGTGGGAAGATATAAGAATTAACTTATTTGTTTAATATCAATATTAATAGAAAAAACTTTAAAAATACAAGTAAAAAATGTATACAAATTGATAGCAGTGTAGTTACAAAATTACTCATATCTCAGCTGTTATAAATTTTATACTTTTTTCTTTTACTCAATTTTACGTAGGATTTTGCTGTTTGATATGGTACCAACCAAGCTTGTTACTATTGGGCAATCGGAAGCCAATATATGAATCACTTTGTAGCTATACCCCCTTAATTTTCCTGTATTTTCTCTTAATCTCTCATGTTTTCATCAATATTCATGAGAATTTAAATTTGATGTGTTATGAATTGGATCATTTTGGTAAACATGTTGTGTCTATGCATTGACTTAAAATTAGGTTTGACACTATTGGGCACTTAACTACTGAGATATGAGTAATTTTTGAAGTGCACCCCCTTGATTTTTGCCGCAATTTTTCTTTCATTTCTTCTGTTTACATTAAAAATCACGAATATTCATGATAAATATTTTTCATATTATACCTTATGGTGAAAGTACGATGTCTAAGCATTAAATTAGCACTAGGTTTGATACACTGGAACACATGGTAGATGAAATATTTGTCATTTTATATGTACATCCCTTAATTTTTCTAAGATTTTTTCTTTAATTACAAAACTTTTCATTAATATTCATGAATATGCAAATGAGATTATTTTCATATAGGACCACTGGATGAAAGAACTTATCAAATTGAATCACTGAGGATATAAAAACTGGCAACAATGGTGGTTTGATGATGTTTTTGTGCTGAAATATGTTCATTTATGTTTTTTTTTATGATTTTACTTCATTTTTGTAGGTTTTCATTAATATTCATAAATATGCAAATTAGATGATTTACAAATCTGACCACAAGAAGAAAGACATGTGTCTAAGCTTTAATTTGACACCAATTTTATTGCTCTAGGATAAGTAGAACCCTAGATATGATTGAATTTGTAGGCCTACCCCCCAATCTCGAGAATCATATAAGCGGTTGCCATGGCAACCATGCATTTTTACATAGCCCGTACCTAATTTCTTGTGAGGAGAACTTCATTTCACATTCTGATTGTCCCACTGAACAATTTGGCATGAATTTAAAAGGCCCTAGGAGTGCAGGATAGATCGTACCTTAACCCCTCCCCTAGGCTTATAGTTTTTACGTGATTTTCCCTCATTTTTTTAAGTTTTCAGGCATTTTCATGAATATTCAAATGAGATAATATTCATATAAGACCACTGGATGATTGGGCCTGTCAAATTGTAACATTGATTATATTAAAACATGCAACAATGACAATATTGGGATGAAATCAGCCTATTTATATTTGTAATGATTTTCCCTTATTTTTTAGCGTTTTTATCAATATTCATGAATATGCAAATTATGCAAATAAGGTACGTTGCATATTTGACCATGGAATGAAAGGCCTATGTCTTAGCTTTATTTTAGTACAAATTTTAGTACTCTACGACTAAAAGCAGCTGAGATATTATTGATCTTGTACGTATACCCCCATTTGTGAAACACATTTTTAATGTTTTCATAAATATTTATGAATATGCAAATTAGATAATTTCCATATGCATTAAGGGGATATTAGGCATATGTCTTAGCTTTAATTTGGTATTAAGTTTAGTAGTCTAGGATAAGTAACAGCTGAGATATGAGTAATTTTATAGGCAGACCCCCCTTCTCAAATTCGCTATGGGTTTGCATAGAAACCATGCAATTTCACATAGCCCAAACCAAAATTTTTTTGAGGACACCTTCGTTTCCCATCCAGGGGGTCCCAATGAACAATTTGGCACCCATGAAAAATTGTCCTGGGGGGGGGTGCAAGGTAACCTAAATTGGATGCCGGTGTAAGGCGTCAGGCAGTATAAAGGGAGAAAATCATTGTTTTTGACTTAACTTTTATTTTGTCCGGAAATACTGACTGTTGCTAGTAAGTTGTGAACCCCCGTACCATGTTACGCCCTGGAAAGTACATATTTAAAGTTTTAGCGATACCTAGCGTCGTTTACCGTGTCAGTAGTCTTCTACCTAAGGACTTTGCGACATTTTTAAGCATCTCAAGATGGCGAACTTTACTGATAAATTGGAGCTACAGGATGTTTTAATGACTTTAGCGCACTTGTAGCCTCAAATAAAGGCCCATCTCCGTCAAAGGTAATGATCCTGATAAATGCCCGGGCCTCTAATAAAATTTTTAAGGTATATTATTATCCTTCAGTTTAAACTGTAACATATGTTTTTGGGGCTCAAAAGAGTATCCACAATATATGTTTTGGTTGAGAAATAAGAAAATTAATTTTTAATTACACACTTATCCAGAGGCCTGCATATGCCCATTTATCTTACCAGTGTTTTCTGTCCCATGATAAAACCGAGCTGTCACAAAGGTTACCAGTCCAAATCTATCTAGTCTCTTGTAATATTTGTGATCCTATCACATAGTATCTTGTGTATGTGTGGGTATTTACATGTATACATATGCTCTTAGCTTAATTGCAAAAAACTGATACAGTCAATGACATAAATCAATGGCAAAATATAGATCAGCCAAACAACTTGAAACATTAGCCCCATAGATTGGTTGCAGAGTATTTTGTTTTCACAGCCAATATTGTTGGGTTTTGTCAAAATACCCATAGGACAGAGACCAATTGCCTTACTAGATTCTAGTAAGTCAATTAACATTAAATCCATCTCCACAGCAGTAACTATTTATTTAATGTCAACTGCTCTTCAAAACTGCCAGTTTTATTGTTTTTACAGTGTGCTCCCTGGGAAACTGGAAATTATAATGCTTATCGCATTAATAAATTGGTATAAAAGCTATGCTTTATTCCATTGTCACAATATAGATCACAGCAACAACAATAGCAGGTAGAGATGTCTCAGCTTTAGTACGAAAATAAGTGTAAGTTTATACCAAAAGGGATGGCAGTTCAACTGCTACCTAATAACAGATATATATTTGTACTAAAACAATACGAGGTTAAACATTTACCATTGATAAATCCCTCACATTTCTACCTATTATTAGGTGGCAGCTGAACTGCCTACCTTATTGGTATAAACTTACCACTATTACCGTACTAAAACAATATGAGTTAAAACATTATCTGGCGATAAATCCTTAAAGTTGCTACCTGTTATTAGGTGGCAGCTGAACTACCATCCCATTTGTTATAAACTTCCACTTATTTCTATACTAAAACAATACAAGGTAAACATTTTCAGCCGATAAATCCTTAACATTTCTACAGGTTATTAGGTGGCAGCTGAACTGCCATCCCTTTTGGTATAAACTTACACTTATTTTCGTACTAAGGCAATATGAGATGAAAACATCCAAGTGATAAATCCTTAACATTTTTACCTGTTATTGTTGTTGCTGTAATCTAGATTGTGACAATCAAATAAAACATAGCTTTTAAAGCAATTGTAATGATACACAAGGATCAGTTGCAGTTCTGCTGTCACCAAATTCTGAAATGTATGCTATTTAACTGTAGATTTATACCATAAGGGGTGACAAATCAGCTGCCACCTAACTACAGGTATAAATGTTAAGGACTTATCATTGGAAAATGTTTTACCACATATTGTTTATTGCACAAAAATAGGTGTAAGTTTATACTTTAAGGGTGGCAGTTCAGCTGCCACCTAACAACAGGTAGAAAAATTAAGGACTTATCACTGGAAAATGTTTTACCGCAGATTGTTTATTGCATAAAATAAGTGTAAGTTTATACCATAAAGAGTGGCAGTTCAGCTGCCACCTAACTACAGGTAGAAATGTTCAGAACATAATACTGGAAAATGTTTTACCGCAGAATGTTTATTGCACAGAAATAAGTGTAAGTTTATACCATATGAGGTGGCAGTTCAGCTGCCACCATATTACAGGTAGAAATATTAAGGAATTATCATAGGAAAGTGTTTTATCGCAGATTGTTTATTGCGCAAAAACTAAGTGTAAGTTTATACTATAAGGGGTGACAGTTCAGCTGCCACCTAACTACAGGTAGAAATGTTAAGGACTCATCACTGGAAAATGTTTTACCGCCGATTGTTTATTGCACAAAAATAAGTGTAAGTTTATACCATAAGGAGTGGCAGTTCAGCTGCCACCTAACTACAGGTAGAAATGTTAAGGACTCATCACTGGAAAATGTTTTACCGCAGATTGTTTATTGCACAAAAATAAGTGTTAGTTCATATTATAAGAGGTGTCAGTTTTGCTGCCACCTAATTTGGTTTAAAGCTTACACATTTGTTTTACAAAACACACATAAATTAAGATTACTGTTATGTAATGTTTTTCTTCAAATGAAAGAGTATTTAGCCACTTATCGTCTGCTTCCCTAGTCTGTTGATGTTCTTATGTAGCTCTTATGTAGCTTATATTGCAAACAATATGGACCCAGATCAGACTGCTCCCCCGTAACATTGTCTTTCATAAAAAGAAATCTCCATGAAAAATCTATTCTGAAGTGCATTTAAATGTGTGCAGCAGACTAGAAATGCAGACAACATTTTAAGAAAAAAGTTATTCTGGCTTAACATTAATCAAGCTTTCTGGTGTAGATTTGTAAAAATGCTTGTCACAATACAGGATGCAGATTGTTATTTTAACAACTGAGAGTCTTGCTAGCAAATTGATGTTGACAGATTTTTAACACTAAAACAAACACTGATTTTGAAGCTCTTCCCCACATTTTAAACTCTGGTTGTGTGTCTCCTAGGTAAAAAGTAAATTTGTTAGCATAATGTTATGTTTAAATTAATTTTTAGGAAATATAAGGTCTTTGCTTTTTCTTTTCATTTTTTCTATTTGTCATGCACAGCTACTCGCATAAAATTAGTGTGGGTGTACAGAAAAGATGTCTGATGCAGCATAGGTTTAGATAAGCAAAATTTTCAGCGTAAAATTGTAAATATTTTCTTACCCATAAGTTTTAACATATGTTTTGAGTGCTCAAAAGAACTGTCTCATCAAGACGGTTCTTTTGAGTACCCACAACATATGTTTTGGTTGAGAAATAAGAAAATCAAATTTTCATTACGCACTCTTAACTAAAGTCCTGATGTATCGAACGATGTCTGATGCATGGGTTTTTAAGATTTAATTCTCTTCGCTCCAGATAATACAGTTAATTTATAAATTATGTTAAACTTCTGTCAAGGCCATGCGGAAGTGCAGGCTCTTCTAAATCTTTCTTACTAGCCAACATGCAATGACAAATTTGATTTTCATATGAATCTGTTGGCTCATCATACCTTTTGATGTCGAGAAATAAGTCCACATAATCAGACTTTGTAAAAGCAAAATTAATTGTAATTATCAGTCTAAACAGTTCTTTTGAGCACCCTCAACATATGTTTTGATTGAGAAATCAGAAAGAAAAATTACACACTCTTATCTGGAGGATAGAGAGATATGAAAATTGTCAAAAGATCACTCAACTCATTAACTTGAAATAAACCTATTTCATGCTAATAGCTATATGTAGCTTTTAGCTTTTAAAAACAAATTTACTTAAAGCTTCAGCAGCCAGACACCACATTGCAATCATTTTCCTGAAACAGTTACACAAAATACCTGTTCAACAGATCTTAAACAGACCTCTAGACAAGAGTGAGTAATTAAAAATTATTACATTTTATTTCTCATACAAAACATATGTTGTGGATACTCATAAGTACCATCTCAATGAGAATAAGAATATTTTCACAATTTTATGCTGAAAAATTGTTATCTAGATCTATGGCAGATGACTTAATATTCAGACGTTTTGTGTGTAAATTGACTTCTGTTATTATGGTCCGACCAACACTGTTTAGGCCAGATTTTTTTATTAGTTGATTTACAGGAAATTTTTATTCAGATCTAGGGTCGGGGGGACGAAAAAAAATAAATAAAAAAGCTCTGAAAATGACCAGTTAACTGGTCATTTTCAGAGTTTTTTTTTTTAGTTTTTTTTTAATATATCCAGTAAAAACAGTAAAAGTAGTAAGGTAAACCAGTAGTTTGTATTAAATCTTTAAATATTTCATAATTTTCCAGGAAATCTGGACAGGACAATCACTTTTAACATTGTCACTCTCAAAAGTACACAGACAGAACCTCAAAAAAAATATTATTTTTTCAACGAAACAAATAAATTTTTAGAGTAGGCGAATAAAATAAAAAAAAAAGAAATTTGAAATTAAATTTTATTTTTTTCCTACTTTCCGGAAAATTACAGAAGGAGGGTTCGTAAATCAACTAATAAAAAATTCTGGCCTTAGATCATCAGCCAGGGCTGAAGAAATCCACAACAGTCTCAGCTCGTCATCAACCAGTACTTACAAAAAAGGTACTTTAAACAGTAAGTTAGCTTAAGAAGTTATCAGCATTTTTTTTCGCCCATTTATCATAGGCAAGTTTCTTATAAGCAGTTTAACTGAGTAGAGACCAGTTATTTTGAGCACCCAAAACATGTTAAAACTGATGGGTAAGAAGTTTTTTACAATTTTATGCTCAAAAAAAGTGTTTATCCTGTGAACTTTTGGTAATTATTTTAACTCACAGTAAAATAAAATCATATAAATTAATGGCAGCTAACTGTAAATCATGGAACTCAATAAGACTATTAATTCATCAACAATAAAACCCAAAATGTGGGTACTCGAGTCAATGGAGATCATTCCAACAAACAGCAATAATATTTGTTTTACTCTTGAGTTAATTGACACAGGGTGAAAGTGCAAAATTTCCAAGATCCTGAACTTTTTAGAAATTCAAAATTAAAAACTTGCAGGATGTCTACAAAAATGGATAACTTATAGTTAAAATGATTGTGTTTAGATAATCTGAAAACTAATCAAAGAAACTATTATAATCTCCTTAATTCAGCATTTTGAGGCCGACTTCTATGGAAAGTCAGCCTCTAAATCCTGAGTTCAGGATTAATCCTGAAAACTTTCACTTATGTTCAATTAATCTTTCATGAAATCCATTTATATTATAACTAACTCTGCACGATGATTTTAGCTGGCCCCAAAATAAACTTGAAAAATTCTTTCGAACAGTCTGGAGATGCTTTGTAAAGCCTGATCTGGGTCCAAAATGTTTAAAAAGGATATTTTGTTTGTTTGTTTGTTTGTTTTTGTTGCTTTACGTCCCAATCAACATCTATGGTCATGGCGGAACGGTCAGCTGACCTAACCACACTTTTTCCTGGGCAAGCTTGAACAAGCGGTTAACCAGCACTTCATGCACATACTTTCACTTGTAACTGACAAAAACCCTTCTTGAATGATGCAGCTGAAGGGAGGAGAATGATCATAGAAATTATTTCATGATCAATTTCCATGAAAGTATGGGACAGGGTCGGAATGGAACTCGCGATCCCTAGATCTGCAGTCAGACAGGCATCTGTAGCCAGACACGTTACCGACTGCGCTACGCGGCCCAGTTAAAAAGTTTATAAGTAGATGAAAAAAGTTGTCCCTTCTTGAAGCAGCCTGTAATAATGCATTTACCCTTTTCCTGCCATTCACAACAAATGTCGTCTGCCTTCTCATCTTCTGATAAAATCCAACAGCCTATTATATATTGGGCCTCGATTCGATCCATCGACGTGAGAAAACCGGTCTTCGGTGTTTCTGACCTAGTAAGACTCAAACCAGTCTGCTGAGCTACATCACAGATTTAGATAAATCAGCGTAAAATTGTAAATATTTTCTTACCCTTCAATTTTAACATATGTTTTGGGAGCTCAAAAGACGGTTTTTTTAAGTACCCACAACATATGTTTTGGTTGAGAAATAAGAAAATTAAATTTTCGTTACGCACTCTTAACTAAAGTCCTCTACTGAGCTTGAATATTGAAATTTTGTATAAATCAAGCTTATATAGATCAGTCCAATGTTATTGTTTTCATCCCGGCGTATGGACCATGTGATAACAATTTTGACCACGTGATTTTTTATTGTGGTGGGCAAAAAACCTTTTTGCTCAATGCAAACATTTTCGTGAGAAAAAGCATCTTAAACAATATTTTAGCTTTAGAGCTTTAGAAGTAAAATAAATATCGGACAATGATTTACATTTTTTTTTTGGAAAAAATAATTAATTTTATTTAGTTTTTGTTTTTTGACTGGTCCCCGCTCCAGTGTTTTGGTCCGATGACGGCAGTTTCAATCTCTGATATATTATTAATTGCCGATAAAATATTTTAAAACAACCACATCATTTGATAGGTCAATGATCAAACTATGGGAACCAATCGTTAGAAATATTTTTTTTATGAAATATTGTTTTTAAATCGCTATAAAAGACGCTGATCAGACTGCGGATCAGACTGGTCTGTGCCTTTGTTGTTTGCAAACCCCTAAGACAGACTTCTTGCCTTGATGTCAGGCCCATATATCGAATCATATAGACCCAGATTAGACTGCTCCTAAGACAGAACTTGGTCAGGGTCCATACTGTTTGCTGCCATCATAAAACTAATCTGGAGTGCATTTGAATATATCCAGCAGAAATAAGAAGCAGACATTTTTGGAACACAAATAAAGGTTAAATATATTCAGCAGGACAATAATTATGGCGACAATTGCAAGATTTGGCATATTTTCAATTAATATTGGCTTTAATCTATCTGATAGAATTCATCTATCTTTTTAACAGGTTACGGGAACAAATCATATTACAAAAAAAATATGTAACTGAACGTGCATGGAGACATTTCAAAAAAAAAATTCTTAATGCAAAAATTTAAATGACATTAAGTTTCTTATATTCACAATATAGCTAGTGAGGTGGAACTTGACCTGAACATAAAATAGGTCAAGGTCAACCTTGGATCATTTATCTGAGCACCCAACAAAGACTCGAATCAGCTTGGACATCAACCCAGTCAAATCAAATTCTAATCATCATCTGGGAACGTAGAACAGGAGGTTTGTTCAGGTACACAAAAAAATAATTTTGAAAAAAAAATCTGCAGATGACAAAGCATGAAAAATTACTCAGAATGCAGAGTGAAAAAATTACCCAAAACAAACACAGCAAAGACTATGATGGGCAGAGGTGCCAAGATTGTTTGATTTGTTTCTTTACATCCCAGTCAACAATTTTTCAGTTATGTCAGGACAGGTCTTCCTGGGTTGAACCAGTACTAAGCAGGGGTTAATGTGTCTTGCTCAAGGACACAACAAAGTGCCACCGGTGAGGCTCAAACCCGCAACCCTTCGATCTCGAGTCAAGCACTCTACCACTGAGCCACTGCGCTTCCAGTCTGGTCATAGTCCTTGCAGTGTTTTGTTTTGTTATAGCTTACAAAACTCTTTTCATGATATAAAGGGACACAACACTATGCCAATCATGTGGCTCGAACCTGGGACCTCTAGGGCTCATGTCAACATGTTTACTGCACTGTTTCACCTTGCAGATATCTATAAATATCTCCTACCTCTGAAATAAAAGCATGCATGGCCCACCTCTAATCTCAACACAATTATTGAAAAAATAATGAAATCTGTAAGTTAATCAAACATATAAAGCAGAACTATATTTTTATATCATGTGTTTACTTTATTAAAGGAAATTTACATTATTAACTATTTACACATGCTCTTTGTATTGATGTGTATGTTCTTTGTCTCCGGTTAACACTAACGTGACAATCACATTAATGTCCCCTAATTTAAATCACTTCCCAGGTAGAAAAAAAGTCTCTTTCGGCCAAAAAACATAAACATCTCACCTGTCTCAGTTAAAGTCAGTGGCGGGAATACACACACCTATACAATGCAGTGTGTTAATCTCTAAGAAAAGCAATAAAAAAAATTCAATTTTGTACCAGAGTCAGACCCCTAGATGAGGATGTGTAATTAAAAAATTAATTTCTTATTTCTCAATCAAAACATATGTTGTGGGTACTCAAAAAAACTGTCTCAATGAGACGGTTCTTTTGAGCACCCAAAACAAATGGTAAAACCAATGGATAAGAAAATATACACAATTTTATGCTCATTTTTTTTATCTACACCTGTGTGAGTCTAATTTTAATCATCAGTATCAAGATAAAAGCTTTCACAGGTAAAGACTAGATACATCTACTCTGGGATTATTTACCTTCAACCCTAGATAATCCTGACCTACATCACTAATCCACATTAAAGTACCAAAACACTGTAAACAAGACTTAGAGTAAACATGATCTGTTGTGTCTGCAACCATGTGCTACTGAAGAAGGATGTGGGTCGTGTTTCAAATTCCAATATGGCTGCCTAACATGTATGTGTACTGAAACAGGGAGAAGTTTGTGTTGTCTGCTTTGATTAGATTTATCCTCAGATGACCTCCACTCATTCATCATGGTATATTTATAGCACAAGGTAGTTTTACATTTATTTGTAGGTATGGTGAAAGTATTTTTGCTGTACCAAATGGATTTTAGCTTCTTAAACGTGTGTCGTCTGCATACCTGTCCTCCCTAGGAGATAAGAATGGTACACCCATGTGTGTGAATGCCTGGCTGATCACTCTATAGTGTCACCAACACAAAGTGAACTACTGATAACGAAGATGGCCTAATCTGCCCCACTTTAATCGAGACAAAATGAAATTTTATATCATCCTGACTTTTTGTAAAGATTGAAATGGGCGACAGCAGATCTTTTTGTTGCGCTTTTGTCATGTGCGGGCCTCATAATAAATTAAAGTCACGCCATTTCTGGAGAAAACCTGGCTGAGGGCGCCTAGATCCAGGTGCAATTCTAATCATTCTGCCCAGCTACAGAGACAAGCAAGGGTCTTGAAAATCTGGATTTAGAAAGAACACTGTATTGGTCACAATATAGATTGATCTACCCTGCATGATCTGATCAGCCTTAGGCCGATATCAGCACTATACTACCTTAATGCACCGGAGTCATTTGTAAACCATGGGAATGGCACGGATATAGCTGAGATAATGAGCAGGGCAGTGACCATGCAAAACAGATCCTTGTTAAAGATCCTTAACCATTGAGGCTCCTTGGCAATCCTCACATTTTAACTCTTTCCTTTTGTCATCTGACGAAGGTTTTATCTCTTTCCTTGCTAGCAGCGACTTTTGTCATCTGATGAAGGTTTTATCTCTTTCCTTGCTAGCAGCAACTTTTGTCATCTGACGAAGGTTTAATCACTGTGACTTTTGTCTTTTTGGTGATAACCTTTGGAAACAATTAGGATAAGGACCAACAGGTCCTGATCGGGATATGAACCGTTTGACACTTTGATAGTGTTCCTAGAAGAATTTTTTGAATAAGTTTTAAAGTAAAATCATGAAAAATAACCCAGCATGCAAAGAGTTAAAGGGAAGTTAAATCCCTCTTATCTATGGTAATGCTTATAGAAACTGAAGACAGACAGACGGATAGTCAGAGAGACTGAGGCATAGAAAGATAACTGATAAGTTTTGAAAGATTAAGCCTGGGTTGGCCTGTGAGTCACTCCGCTCATGATAGGGGATATATAAAGAAACACCAGTGTTAGGCCAAATAAAAAAAATGTTTGGTTCAGGTTACAACCAGAAAAAAATAGGGTATGTAGGTAGGATATTTTTTTTTTCTTGGAATATTCAGACCTGCTTGGAAATGTATTAGATAAGACAAAACTGATATAAATGGGTCTATAGTTGAAGATATAACTTGTTTTAATCCTTTTACATCCCAAACCAAAGACTGAACGCATAGAAGTTTAAATGATTTCTGTTTCAGATGGTCATTTTGATATGTATTTTTTCTCCAAATTCTGAAGTTGAAAGAGAATAGCAGAACAAAATTATTTTGTTCTGATATTTTCTTCCAACTTCAGAATTGGAGAAAAAAATTTAGGGTAGGGGGTAAAAATTTAGAGTAGATCCGGTAACCTGAACCACACATATTTTTTTTTCTTGGCCTAAGCCATCTGACATACATTTATGCACAGAGGTTCCATATTTGCCCAGTTTAACATAGACCAGCCTGGCCTCAGAGTAGCCTAATGCATTTTTTTTTAAAACAAGTAGAAACCTTATTATATGTTATAGGCCTATATTCGTTTTCAAAAAATCTTCTTCAGGAATACCATCAAATTAAAGTGTCAAACAGTTTAGGTCAAGTCAGGCCTATTTAAATACAGATCTGGGTCCAAATTGTTTGGGCACATTGTCAGAAGAGCAGGCAAAAAAGTTAAACAGAAGTTTATTTACTTCATACCATAAATATATTATTTCTATCCTCAAATGAATTGTTCATTTTCAATCCAGATTTTCACCTCTTTAAGCAGCTGTCAGATTTTTTATTGAACTTAGAAAACACATACTATAAGGGGATACAAGAATGGAGTTTAGTCTGTGTATATGATAGGTCACTTTTACAAAGGGAACCAAATGTTGTGGCCAAGTCAAGCAAGGTAAAGTCAAGTTAAAGAACTACAGTCTGCCTATGTAGATAAGTCATCATTTGGGGTCAGGTAAGGCAAATACCAACTACATAAGAAGGTAGCTGACCCCAGACTTTGTATACACAGTACTGCACATTTGGGACAGGAAGATATTGTATCAAAATGTGACTTTTGGCATTAGCCTAGAAGCCTGCAAACGTTCTCAATCAATCATATCACCAGTCAGTTATCTCCTATAAACCCATTACTGTACAGGCTTCTCATCGGCAGCATGTGGGAGGGGGGGAGGGGGAGTCCAACGATCTGCTGTGCTGCTACACAGACCAGCTTCATCGAGGAATCATTTGAGCCAGCACATGAGATGTCAAGCAACAAATGCACAGGTGAAGCTGCACCAAGGTGCAGACTCACCAGAGCCTTTGCTGTTTCACAGGCTGTATATACAAAGACTGACCAAAATTTAGACCTCTAGCCCCCGCTGTGAATAACTTTAAAAATTTCACCTGTGCTGGCCCTACTGTACCTATCAAAGGCTAAAGAGTGTAGACTTATGAAAAATTGGGTAATCCAAGGACACATCCTATTCTTTTTTTTATAATTTCCCTCTTTATCATAAATTTTGACCTTCAGCACTTCCGGCTTGAAAGGTAAAAGAAAACTACTTTAAAAATTAAAACAAACAGTGCAACTAACTGATTGGTTGCATCAGTCTATAAGAGCATGTCAAAAAACTGTTATCAGTTTAATAGAATACATTCACTTTCAGACTTAAATTGATCTACAAAGAAATCTAGGGTGAGAATTTGTCCATTACAATGCAGACTATAGTAAAGTTTCACAGAATCTAGGGTCATGATTTGCCCAGTAGTCTACAGAATAACATTTAATCAGAAGTTTCAAATCATGAACAACAGTGGAATCTCGGGTGAAGATTTGCCCAGTAGACTATAGAATTATATACTTGAACAACAATGGAATCTGGGGTGGTGATTTGCCCAGTCAGTATCGAGTCGAGAGGAACTCTCAGACTTGATTGACCAGCTAAGTAATCTAGGGTGAATTAATAACTGAAGACTTGCCCAGTATAGTCTATATTCATATAAATCAGGAAGATCTTTCAGCCTTACATTGGCGGTAACACAGATTTTGATATAGCATGATCATTTTGTGGCTCCCGAAACGTTTTACCATGAAGTTTTCCTATAATTCTATTGTAAAATTATCCCTTTGTTGAACAGAATTCACTTATAATGTGGTCCTTTTAATGGACCCCAAACATAACAATAATGTTATAAAGGGTGTACCAATTAACCACTGCGGAGCTTGCTTTCCCCACCCCCCCACCCCCCCCCTGTCATGATATGACAGGGTTCGTTCAGGCAAGATTGAGTAAAATCTAAGGACTTTTCAAGGACTTCTTAAGACTATCCTACAGTTTTCAAGGACTAAAAGTTTAGGAAAAATCCTGATTTAAGTGTTAAAATTCTACTTCAGAAATGCTAAACTGAGGAAATGGGAGACAATAGTACTGGAAAATTAGTATAAAATTGGTGTGCCTTTATTTGGTGCAGCATATGCAATTTTATACTGACAAGTCTAATGCTAAGTCCTATAGAAAATTGTAGAATTCAAGGACTATTCAAGGCTTTTGAGTGATTTTCCAGTACTTTTCAAGGCAGATTTAATTTTCAAAGACTTTTCAAGAAAGCACTCTAAATTCAAGTTCTTTTCAAGCCAGTGCGAACCCTGTATGACTGGAAAATTGTTGAAAGTGATCATGTAAAACCCCTACACAACAATGGGTTTTTATAAAGCTCAGTTTATAGATACTTAGTTATGTATGATAACATTAAGTTTTAACCTAAATGTACTCAAGATTCTGAGTGTGATTAGATTACCCCCTACAATACCCAACTTGTTGAAGTTTTGAAAACCCTTTCTACTTTCTAGCCAGGGAAACAAGGCAATTCTGAAAAAAAAAAAACATGCTCTTATGAAAGGGCTCAGTGAGGTTCAAACAAACTTTGTGTTAGATCAAAACTCAATCACTAAAATACATCACATGGCCCGCTCTAATATATCGCTTGGACCCTGAAGACGGATATTAATGAAAATGTTCCCATGTGTTATCTTGTGAAAAAGTGATAAAATATCATGTCATATTTTTTTTGCAAACTTAGTTGAATTCTTTGTTGTATTTATTATTATTATGTACATAATATGCAATAATAGCATGCATAATTAAACAAATATTTTTTTGTCAAGATGCTCCATTAACATTAGCCATGTTGAAAACAGATTTCAACAGCTTCCCTGAGGACTCCATGCCCGGATCCAGAGGGGGGACAGGGGATCTGGACCCCCCTTGGAAAATCACAAAGCTATAGGGTTCCTTAGCAATACATGTCCATCACAAATTTAAGCTATATCGAGACATCATTCAATGTTGGGCCATCATCATTCCACCACTGAAAATGGTGTTTCGCTGGTCAGCCGATGATGGTCAACGTTATTTGAATCCTCTCTCCTCCCCTCTTCAGCTAAAAAAAAAGAACAAAAACAAAAAACATCAGAGTTGGACATATCCCCGAATGGAGAGGCTTGTATAGGAGTTTTAGGGATACAGGATATTTGCCATTTTACTTCCAGGGATATAGGATACTATGCATTTTACTTCCAGGGATATGGGATACTTGGTTCAATATTTACATTACTTCCAAGGATATTGAAAATTTAGGAAAATTAATTATGGGGATATTTGCCGATTTATAAGGGATATTTGCCTGTTTACTTCAAGGGATATGGGATACTTGGTACCCCCTATACAAGCCTCAATGGACTATCATGTTCTGATGGATGTTAATGCTTGAAAAGCTGTGCTAATTATGGAAGCTTTGTTGTTGTTGTTGTTCTGAGTTCTGATGTCATTTGATGTCACAAGCTTAAAATTTAGAAAAAATAATTTTTTGGGGGCACAGTTGTTAAAAACCAATAAGCATTTCCAAACTAGAGCTGAAAGCAAAAAGTAATAGTAAAGGAATTTATGCTGTTATTACTGTAGACACTAATTGGACAAAAACCACCTACCTAGAACAGATAACTCCAATTTTTTGAATTCTTAAAGCACATCCACTCAATACTTTGAAAATCTGTTTAATGTTTTTCCAGACACATGCCCTTCTTAAATGACACCTCAGAGATAAAAAATAATTTTTAAAGATTACCCCAGGTATCCTTGATGTTGATGAGTCACTAACCAGAGCTCTAGAAAAGTCATGCCCAGTTTAATATCGCTTGTGTATAACTCAACACATCACTAGGTGATTCTAACAAGTAAAACTACTATTACCATGGGTGAAAGTTCAAAATTTCAAAAATCCTTAACCTTAGAACCGGCTAGATGCCTACAAAAATGAATACTTTCATGTTTAAATGATTAATTGTGTTTAGATAATCTAAACATTAATAAGAGAAGCTACTATATAATCTCCCTAATTCAGCATTTTGAGGCTGACTTTCTCTGGAAAGTCAGCCTCAAAATCCTGAATTCAGGATAAATACTGAAAACTTTCACCCATGTATTACTTTAAAGGATCTTACATAAATGAGTGCTCATGTATTATTGAATTCATTAAACAAGTTGAGGAAAAGAGATAAAATGCGGGGCAAGCATTTTCTCGATTTTTCGGAACGAGTTTAATAAGTTCAATAATCCAGGAGCATGGATGTTAGAGTCCATTCATCATATGACACTTAAAAGCAAGCGTGAAAGCTCAAATTTTCCAAATTTCCTGAACTTAAGAAATTCAAATCTTAAATTTGCAGTATATAAATTTTTTTTTAATAGTAACAAGTTTTAATGTGCAATTGTCTTCAGATAAGTTGATAAAAATCATAGAAGTGATTAGTATGATCAACCTAATTCAGTATTAAAGTCAGCCTCAAAATCCTGAATTCAGGAATAAGCCTGAAAACTTCCAACATTTTTGGCACGAAGGTCATACAAATTATATAAAAATACTAAAAACGTACTGAATAGCTCAAATTACCTAGATCAACTGATAACTCCAAAAGTCAACCCCTACCCCTACCTGCAATTTTAAGTTAATAAATGGGGTCATCTGGGACTATAGCAAATAAGGTAAAACCAATCAATTATCAAAATCTGCAAACACAAAGTATACTAAGCGCAATGTTTACCATCGTGGCCCTGGGCCCTGTCACCTGTTAAACTAACGGTTTCGGGAGCCAACTCACGACAGTAAACATTAAAGGCATTATAGCCTTTTAGTTTAGGGTGTGTATTCCTACAGAAATGCAGTTGAAACAGGAGCCCCACTAGCCAGCAGAGGGCTGCATGTTTTCCCATTTTAATACACTCTTAGGCCTGAATTTTTTTATTAGTTGATTTACGGGAATTTTTTTTCAGATTTAGGGTCAGGGGGACGAAAAAAAATTAAATAAAAAAGCTCTGAAAATGACCAGCTAACTGGTCATTTTCAGAGCTTTTTTTTTTATTTTTTTTTTCAGAGCTTTTTTTTTTTCAGAGCTTTTTTTTTTCTTTTTTTTTCTTTAATAATCTTTAGATATTTCATCATTTTCCTAAAAATCTGGACAGGACAATCACTTTTAACAGTGTCACTCTCAAAAATGCACAGACACAACCTCAAAAAAATATTATTTTTTTTCAACCAAACAATATTAAGAGTCGGCGGATAAAATAAAAAAAAGTTTTTAGAAATAAAATTTTATTATTTTCCAGCTTTTCGGAAAATTACAGTAGGAGGGTTCGTAAATCAACTAATAAATTCTGGCCTTAGCCTTATAACCGGTCACATTTTCAACATCAGCTCACAATTTTTTTTTGAAAGATGATCGGATTATCAAAATTAATAAGTCATTTGAGACCATTAGAACCAAACATTGAGTCATACATTTTTTCTTGAAAATAAATAATTTATAACAACACATCTTATATACTTCAGAAATGCAGTCTTGCCATAGCCTATCTATACAAAGGTACTAAAAACCAGTTAAGTATACAGCTAAGACTGATCCAGACTGGGCATATGTTCCTGCATGGGCTGATCTGGGTCTTCACTTGGCACAACTGTTATTTTATTGGAATCCTCAAGTTACATGCAGTCAAAAGGCACCTGGTATATTTTTATTATATGTTAAATTGATAATTATAATCAAATATCATCTGACAATCAATTTTTTGAGCCACGACATGTGACTTCCAACAATGTGGCATTTTGACATGAATAGACTCAGACGAGCCTGTGCAGTCTCCTGTTAAGCTTAAAAAATCCAAATGGTGTTCAGTCAGTAGCTTAACAGTCATAGAATATTCAAGTGACTAGCAAAAGCTCTGTAGCAAAGGCTCTGATCAGACTGCGCATATGCGCAGGTTGGTCTGAGCCTTTGCTGGTCGCACATACCACATTGTTGGAATCTCATGCACTGGCTCAATTATAATCGAATATCATCTGACAATCAATTATTTCTTATGAATTAAGAAACGTCATTAAAATAATTACTTCCATTACACAATTCCACTTTCTTGAATGCAACAAAATTCAAAACATTTGACTTTTCTTTCTTTTGGAGAAGCAATTAAAATCTGAATTAAAAAGTTAATAAGGTTGCATGAAGACTTAAAGGCAGGAGGCTAAATTGACTACCTTTTCTCATTAATCCAATGACCACCAAAGAGTAAACATCTACAGCAGCTCCTGCAGTTTGTTATCTCTAATTTGATAGGCTTATTGCTTTACTGTGGCATTTACCTTTTAAATGAGTGACACCTGCTACTAGCTTAGCTCCACCCACTTACTACCCTATACCAATCAGGGGAATATTGATGATAATAAAAATGAAATCTTGAAAAGAAGACATTTTATTCGCTTTTGTTGGAAATATTTTTAACAAAAACAATGAATATGTCCTACATTGTTTTCTGTTGTTTTTTTGTAACACCAAATGAGTTATCATATTTATTTACAATATAAAGTATTTATTTGATAATTGGTGGCAAACATAATTTGAAAAGAAATGTATATGTACTCTAAAATGTTCTTTTATTATTCAACAGAAGCGCCACACCATATGCACGCCCATCTTTTAAAAAAACAATTCATTGCTTTATGCTGGTTCGATCTTACCGTTACTTAAGAAATGACAGAGATTTATTATGCGGATGCACCGAACCTTTGTTTACAAAGGCGCGGAGGTGCAGCTAGCTATACTTGCTGCACATTTTTCAACTGCACTTTCTAACCTTATCAGCTCAATGTCAATATCGGCAGATCCTCTTTTGAAATAAGAACCACATCATGAGAAAGTCCGGTCTTCCAGGTTTCGGGACTCAAATCTACATGCTTAGCTACACAAGACTAGCTACAATCTTGAAAGTTGCAACCCTTATTATTGACTACTTTCAGACTGTGCCAGCAATGATTGCGCAAATCAGACTGCAGACCTACGCAACAGACTGCAGACCTGCGTAATGTGACAAACACATTTTCGCATGGCATGGCTAATATACAGTAAAACCTGTGTAAAACGGCCAACTCAAAAATAGACAAAACAAAGATCTTATTATGACAAATGTTAGCTTAATGAACGTCAAAAGTAATGCAGAATGCTCCCTTTGGAGCTTTCTGCAATACATTTGACCTGCATTAAGTGATAATTGGTCTTGAAAACCAATTTTCAGTCTTTTTGAGAGTGGCCGTTTTACACAGGTTCTACTGTATTATGATATGATAGATCATCAGATTTCTGATCATCCAAATTAGACTTGGTGAAACTTAAGTTGAGACCACACTCAGTCCACATCAGGACCCTTGAATTAGGGAGCGCAGTGGCTCAGTGGTAGAGTGCTTGACTCGAGACCGAAGGGTAGCGGGTTCGAGCTTCACCGGCGTCACTGCGTTGTGGTCCTTGAGCAAGACACATTTATCCTAGCTTAGTACTGCCCTCATGATCCTTAATTTCTGAATCAGTCCTGAATGAGTTTGAACCTTTCTGAAGCAAAGCTGGATTCATCTGAATCCATAGAATGCAGTCTGAATCAATATGAATCCAAACAAATGATTTCTAATTCTTTCTGAATCAGTTGGAATCATTCTAAATCATTTCTGAAATCTTATGAATCCAATTCAGTATTTATCCATTGTTGAATCAGAAGAGTTCAGACAACTGAATAAGTCTGAATCACTCTACATTACAAAATAAAGTCTGAATCTATCTGAATAACATCTGAATCATTCAGAACTTTATTCTACCAATTTTTCCAACTCTGAATCTATCTGAATTCCATCTGAATCATTCAGAATGAGTGTAACCATTTTTCAAAGTCTGAATCTTTTTGAATTACACATCTGAATGTTTCAGACTTATTGTTTACTAATCCTTAAAGTCAGAATCCATCTGAATCACATCTTAATGATTTAGACTTAGTTTCTACCAATATTTAACATCTGAATCTATCTGAATTATATCTGAATGAGTCAGAATTATTTTCTACCAATATTTAAAGTTGGAACGGTATCTGATTAAGTATACAGATTTTAGTTTCTACTAAATTTAGTATGGGTCTATTATCTGAATCATTCAGCAAAAGATTTTTTCCTGAGTAATAAATTGATTGATTGATTAATTTGATTCCTTACGTCCCATCAACAATATTTCAGTTATAAAGTGACAGGTCTTCCTAGGTTGAACCAGTAGTAAGCTAGGATAAATGTGTCTTGCTCAAGGACCACAACGCAGTGACGCCGTCGAGGCTCTAACCCGGGGCCCTTCGGTCTTGAGTCAAGCACTCTACCACTGAGCCACTGCGCTCCCTACCTGAGTAATAAACTATCAATATAAACTTATTGGGTATTTTTTCTATGAGTATTAAATTAAAATGTTGCATGTTATATATTTATTTACTTATATCAATATGAAACTGCATGATTGGTTGAGAAATTGATATCTAACAGTAAAGGGGCAAGATGGGCTACTTCTTTTGGGGGTTATTTTAGGGTCTGATTTTTAAAGTAAATGTACAGAATGAGAATATTTATTTTAGTTGGTAGAGAGAGAGAGAATGAGAGAGAGAGATTGAGGGAGGAAGGGATAGATGGATGGATGGACGGATGGAACACAGAGAGAGAGAGAAGCAAGAAAGAGAGGGGGGATGGATGGATAGTTTGATGGATGGATGGATATGGAGATTGATGGATGTATGGATGGATAGATCAATATGGATAGATCAATATGGAAAGATGGGTGGATAGATAGATAGATAGATAGATAGATAGATAGATAGATAGATAGATAGATAGATAGATAGATAGATAGATGGATGGATGGATGGATGGATGGAGGGAGGGAGGGAGGGAGGGAGGGAGGGAGGGAGGGAGGGAGGGAGGGATGGATGGATGGATGGATGGATGGAACAGAGAAAGAGAGAGGGGGATGGATGGATGGATAGATTGATGGATGGATCGATGAATGGATATAGATTGAAGGACGAATGGATGGATGGATAGATATATATGGATAGATAGATAGATAGATAGATAGATAGATAGATAGACAGACAGACAGACAGACAGACAGACAGACAGACAGACAGACAGACAGACAGACAGACAGACAGATAGATAGATAGGTATCAAACTGAAACATGTCTGTCTGAATCTTTCTGAATCATTGCTGAACTTTTAAGAATGATAAAGACCTGAATCGGTCTGAATGTGTCTGAATTATTCAGAAGGAAGTCATGTGATAAAATGGTGCATGCTCAGTGGATACTTCCTTTTTAAATGTAGTCTGCAGCAGAAAGCAAATGTGACACACAGCAGAAATCAATATTTAGTAAGTTTTTACTTAATTTCAAGAAATATCAGTGAGGAAAGATGAATGAAGCATGTTCAGAAGGCATTAAGTATTAAGTTACTGTTTGTATGTTTACATTTTGTTTATGTTATTCTTGCAACTCATCCCCATAGCCAATTCAGTTACCCCACCCACTCCAAATTACTTATATAGTCCTCTCAGTCTCTTTTGAAAGGCTATATAGACAAGGATCAAACTACAAACTTAATGATTATATACAGTTTAGATGGTAGAAGTGATAACACATTGGGCATATTAAGTCTTAGGTGGGGCCAGTAGAGGGAGCCCATGAGGGAGGGGGTCGGGTGGTGCTGAAATATTCTGAATTTAAGCTGAATCTTTCTGAATTTAAGCTGAAAATTTCTGAATTCTGACTGAATTGTGCCTGAATATTGCCGAATCATGACTAAATATATCAGAATCATAGCTAAATATTTCTGAATCAAGCTGCACTGTTTCTGAATCATTACTAGATATGTCTGAATACTTCGTAATCATGTCTGAATGCTTCTGAGTATTTCTGATTCATGGCTAAATGCTTCAGAACCTTTTCTGAATTTTTCTGAACTACATCTGAATGCTTCTGAATCATTGCAGATAATATCTGAATCACAATGGATTTTCATAAATTGCTGATCTGAATCAATCTTGACACAGTCTGAATAATGGCTTAAAGGTCCGAAAAGCAGCAAAGATTCAGAAAAGGGTATAATGGAATGATTCAGACCAAATCAGAAATGTTTAAGCGAAATTTCAGAAGGAGATTCATACAGGTTCAGACATGAAATTTCCATGAGGGTGGTTAAACCCAGGAAGAACCGTCCCGTATAACTGAAAGATTGTTGAGTGGACGTAAAGAATCAAATCAAACAAACAAAAAACAAGGACCCTTGAATTAAATGAGGACTACCGGTATCTTCTTTCTATCCCAACTACATAAGTGACCTCTAGATTTTTAGTTTCCTTATACTTTACTGTCATACATATCATATTCCTTGTCTAGCCTGCTTTTATCCTCTTGCAATGTCTTAAAGCATGCGCTATAGAGTGTTTTGCAAATAAATGCATAAGTTTCACACAAAGATTTCATTCATTTGATGTTCATTTTGAATATCATTATTAAATCATGCTGCATAATTGCAAACTGAAAATGGGCATAACTCTTGTGCACCTATACAGGCAGTCCTTTAAGGTTAACATTCAAACTTTATTCATGATATTAAATAAGTTTTTTTATAACATAAGTCATTCAAGGATCAAATCTGAAACCTGAAAAAGTTGAAATATTCAGCTATCAATATAAACTAGCACGAATTTAAATTTCAATCAAGAAAACATGACTGCATACTAGCATCCTGAAGAAGCAGAATGTTCCTAAGCAGACTGTTCCTTCCCTGATGCTTCAGAACAAAGCATAATCTTCAGAAAGTTGAAGGAGGCACCTTTATTAACTAACAGAAGCAACATGGGCGCACTGAATGAAAATGCAATTTTGTGTTGATGTATCAATCTTTTATTACAGATGGGGATTTCATGCCATGTCAGGCCAATAATATAAGTTAACAAAAAATATCAGTTAACATTCTGTCTGATGCAATTTAAGTTCAGGGTTAGAAAATATTTTAAGCCAACAATATAATTAAGCTAATGGAAAAAAATCAGTTAACATTTGTCTGATGGTTTATGCATGGTAAGTGAACATTAAGCCATTCATATCAGTTAACATAAAATATCAGTTAACTCTTGTGTGCTGGTTTATGCATGGTAAGTAACATTAAGCCATTTATATCAGTTAACATGAAATATCAGTTAACACTTGTCCGATGGTTTATGAATGGTGTTTAGTAAACATTTAGCCATTAATATCAGTTAACATAAAGTATCAGTTAACTCTTGTGTGCTGATTTATGTATCGTAAGTGAAAATGAAGCCATTAATATCAGTTAACATGAAATATCAGTTAACACTTTTTTGATGGTTTATGAATGGTGTTTAGTAAACATTTAGCCATTAGTATCAGTTAACATGATACAAATATCAGTTACCACTTGCCTGACAGTTATAATGCATGATATTTAGTAAACATTCAGCCATCAATATATCAGTTAACATGATATAAATATCAGTTAACACTTGTCTGATCGGTTATGGTTGGCAAACATTCAGCCAACCATATCAGTTAACATACACATACCAGTTAACACTTGTGTGATTGGTTATGGTTGGCAAGCATTTAGCCAATCATATCAATTAAAATAAACAACTATTCCGACAGTTAATGCATGGTATTTAGTAAACATTCAGCCATCAATATATCAGTTAACATGATACAAAAATCAATTATAACTTATCTGATGGGTTATGGTTAGCAAGCATTCAGCCAATCATATCAGTTAGCAGAAAAATATAAGTTAACATTAATTGTCTGATAACATGGCTCCAAATTTAATGGAAACAAGAAATATTTTTAAAAAAAGATATACGACGAAGTGAAAGAAAACATGTTTGCTATTAGTAACATGAGAAATTAAACGCAAACGACACATAATTTGTATAGTAAGTGAGTATGATCATGAAATACCACAATCTCAAACTGCATATAAACTCATGGCATCGTGAGCAGCTCTTCCCTCCCAAACAAGATGATTGCAAAACCAGAATGGACACAAAGTAACGCTTAACAAAACACAGAACAACTGCAGAACCCCACAACGGGAGCAACCCATTTTTTTGCTGTTTGTTGCGACTAGTGTAAAAACAATGGTTGTGTGCTACCTTAATAGTTTATCATGTGATCGATAAATATCAACAAATCTTCCCTACAGAAGAATTTTCGTGCCATAAAGTCAAATATATTTTCAGCGTAAACATGAAAATCAAGTTTGAAACTAATGAAAAAGTGCAAAAAATAAACATTTCATACAACTTAATCGCTTTAATAGCCAAATAACCATTTTATGACATGTACTTTCTTCCATACGGAGATCAAGTCAGCTTTTCTAGGTCTTACTTACTTAATGAAATTATAAGACTTTGTCTAACAAACACATGCATTTTATTCTCTTCAATAGAAGGGACATAAATACCTTGTGTTAACAACTTAACAGTTGCATTTTTAACAACATTTTTGTTAGTTTAAGGTAACACTCTGTTTCTGCTTAAGGATACAACAAAGATGGCAAGTTCAAATCCATGATCATAACCTCTGGTCCAAACTGGCCTAAGAGTGATAATTTGACAGACTAGATGTGAAAGGTCTGTGACTAATCCAGACAAATGAAATACAACTATTTCCATTTCATCATCTGATCAAGCCATTATGATCAAACCATTACCAGCTCTAGTAATTACTAAAATGAAAGTACATCATTTGGCATTCGTCTAGCCAAAAGGGCTTTAAATGCTTACATAGAATGCTCCGCCTGCACTATAGTGTGCAGGCTGTCCATGGACTTTTGCAATTTGTGTGGAGAAAATATAGAAGATATGGATGAGTTATAAAAAGTGGAAATTGTCATCAATGTGCACATTTTTCGTTAGACTGATTCACAAACATGTTTGTAGAGTAAACTGCATTGATAGAGTATACTCGATGTGAACACTTGTTTTAATGGTCAAGGAATAAAGACAACAGCAAAACAAGACTGATAAACAGCAAAACAAGTCTGACAGAGTTAATGCCCATGCATAAACATTAGATAATCAAGAGGTTCTTATATCTGTTGTAGGTAAAGAAATTGCCAATGACCACCACAACAAATGTTTAGAGAACGAAGAAAAAAAAATTTGGGGGGGTTGATAAAAAATCTCTATGGAAGGCCTAAGTCAACTAGCATCATCATTCTAACAAAATTGGTAGGGCCAACATCCCCAGTGCTTTATGAGGGTCTGGATGGGGTATAATGATTAGTGAATAATGGCCCTTTTTTATAATAAATAGTGAACAATGAGCCAAAAAATAGTGAATAGTGAATAATGAGTGCCTAAAAAATAATGAATAATCCTATTTTTTTAATGAATTGAAGAAAAAAATAATGAAAAGTGAATCAGATTTCTTTGCCACCTTTCTTACTTTTAATGAATTATTGGTCTCATTTTAATGAATAACCCAAAATTTTAATGAGATGAATAATGGGCTAAATTTTTAATGAATAGTGAATACCAGACCCACCTTTATGCTAAGGCTGAAGTTCATTGGCAAAGACTTTTGAAGATTTTTTTACCATACATGGGTGCAGTGGCTATTTTGGTCATGTCAACAAGTTCTCTCACTCCTAATTAGGAGTCTCCATATTAAAACTGAATTAGCCTATTCAGTGGTTTCAGAGATGTTGGGAAATGTTGATACTTGGTCAAACCCCAGACAGACATACTAACCGGAGTCACCATAATTGGTATGCTTGTTATTACCTCACCAATGGTAAGATACACATTAATATAATGTTTTCATTAGTGAAGGTAACCATATTTAGTTCTGGCTAGGCCCCACTAAGCTTAGACTGCTGCGGTGCTGTTGTTTTCAAGTGATTCAGAGCAAATCAGTCACTTTCAGTTTTCAGACCTTGTCAATCAATTAATGTAACAGACACATGTATCGATCCCCTGTGGAACTGTCTGCTTATTGCCAACTAATCATCTTGATTTGTGCAAGGCCACAGGAATAAGTGTATAATGTCACATGATCAGAGTCATGCAAAATTTTGGTCTGGAAAATGTTTTTCACCCATTTATGCCAAATAGAATATTCCATCTTTATTGTCATAGACTATCTAATGTTTGGTTCATTTTCCGGAAGTGAGACACTGGAAACAATATGATGTGAGAGCGGACAAGACAGTTTACCAACATGCATTTTGAGGAGAGTTCACTGACAGAATTGAACTGACAAAGTTCTGAGGTATGTGAGTTAGAGCACCAAACTCTATCTGTCAGCCTGCCTGCTTGTCTGTTTTTTATGTCAGTCACAAAACTTAAAATAGGATTTTGTCATGACATAGACGTCCCCAAGTCAAAATGCCCCCAATTGCTCAATATACAAAGTACAGGTATAGTCCGTCCAGGTAAGAGACGTTGGGCGGTTCTTAGCTAAGTTCAGCCCCTGGACAAATACATTTTGAAATTGGTTAGTCAGGTTGCATTGTTTGCGTATTCACCCATCTGTGAAACTCTCCACACCAAAATTATATATCTGTAGTCTTATGGTTGCCATATCGTGAACAATAAGCGTTTCGAATTATTGCAGATGAATCTGACCAGTCCAAGTGCTTTGTTTGAAATATGTACGTACATGTATCTTAAACACGCACGTGTATCTTAAACTATACAAGCATAACATCAATCTTCGACAATGAAATCTACAATCACGCAAGATTTTATTGTTTTATAAGATATCTGTGTACCCTTTCCCTGTGGCCCAGATATTGAAACCTTAGCATGCTGAATTTTAATTTGTGTTTGTGTGTGCAGGGAAGGGGTTTAATTTTGTGTTGTTGTTTTTTGTAATGCGATTTTTCGAATTCAGAGCTAAACACCATCATTTTCTTGCCAAACAAACAGAATTTGGAAGAATATTGTCATCAACAACGCGTATAACGCGAATATTTTCCAAGAAGCATACTAAAGATAAACCTGTGTACCAGTAGACGCACACATCTGCAGCAAAGTTTAGTAATAAGTGTCTCTTTTGCTATTTTGAGTTGATTTTGTTGGTTTGCATTGATGTTTTGCGTCGCTGCCAACATTTTTGCAGTCATGACGCGACGTTTCCCTGTCCACCTAGGTTGAACCAGTACTTCGCTGAGAAAAATACAACACCAAAGAAAATCACAGAAAAAAGCACGCTATATGCAATCAGATCTTCATTACTCTGTGCACCCGGACTCTATATATTTATACATGTAGCAGCAACAACCGTTCTAACATGGACTAGTCTGCCTGGCCTATCTTGACTAAAATCCACATACGTACTAGGAGACACTGGCCAGTGATCAATGGTATATATCAATGTGTCTGTAAACATGTAAGACTTAGGTTTTCTGTTTAGATTTGCGTTAAACCGTTTACCAGGCATACTAACCGTATATAGCTGGTCGCCTTTGTCGTCTGCGGTTCAGTTGTTTTGCACGATTAAAGCGTACCTCTGCTGTTTACCCAATTTACTGTAGACCAGTCTAAATTGACAGTGAATGACAGTGTTCTTTCTGACACGCCCAACGTCCGTTACCTGGTCGCACTATATATGGTGGTGATTTTGGACCAGGTGGTTAGAGCGTCTGACAGCAATGAGCTGGAGCAGCAAAATCTGCCTGCCTGCCTGCCCACCTGCCCATCTATCTGTTGGTCTATCCGCCACAAACCTTCATTGCTTCTTGCTAAAAATATGACTTGTTCAGAAAACAAATTTATATATATGCTAAAGCAAGACTAAGCTTTGGATGAAAGCTTATACTTACTGTTCTCATCGTGTTGGGAATGGTCTATTACTCCTTATAAGGGTTTGCTGGACAACATTTCAAAATAATTTAGGTTCAGGAATATGACTAATGAGGTAACAGATAGAATAGTGCTACTGCAGACCTGGATCCTTAGACATCCAATATAAGGATTAAGGTTACATATATGGGATTCTCTCATGGTCACATCAGATGGGGAGATGGGATTAACTGTGTATGTCTCACTTGCAAATGTAAGAAAATAATCACTAATGGTTTTTACTTGGGTAACTTTTAGAATGTCATAATTGCAGTCTGAGAGATCTTATCAGCTGGGGAAAATTTGTTGAGGAGAAAATTGTTGAAAGACTTGCTTATCACCCAGCTGTTTCTGATTATGGATGGAAATGATTATGGATGGAAATTTAATACATTTTTAAGAAACTTTCATGTGGGGTATACCAGATTTATTCTAATACATGCATAAGCCAAGGAGATCTGTGAGGGAACTATTTGTTTATCAATAACTACATGTATGCTGATCAACTGTGCACATCCTTTCTCTACCTGTTTTGAGTAATTTGGTTGTTGTGGTTTGTATGTGAATATATACAAGTTAAAAAAGCCACAATTTTCTGCCTTGCTACTGGTAATTACAATTACAGAAACAAAACACATTAGGCTTAGGGAAGTAAATTATTTCTTTATCATGGCTTCACTTCGGAAAATTTCGTGAAGATTTTATTTTCGTGAAGAAAATAAAATCCTTGTGAAATCACTGTCGTTTACCCATATGGGCAAATAATGCCCTAGCCGCGAACTTTTTAACGTCTCAAATATGTATTTTAACACTATTCGCAAAAAACTTCTCGCAAAAATTTCCAAATTTATACAGTATATTTGGCATGGGCAAGCATTTTCATGTATTTTAGCTGTAAATGTTCCAATGGATTTTCACCTGGGAATACCCTCAAACAACAAAACTGTTTGTTAAGGTTATCCCATGGCAAAGAGTTAACCAGATTGATTCAATAGGATCGGTTGGCAAAGGACTCTTCTGGTAAAAGAAACCACAAACAGTTATCTAATGTGCTGCCTATCGCCATTAGTTGAGGGTACTAACTTCGGTCTTTATCTTTGAAAGATGCCACCTTTCAGCTAAAATATTACCATATAAATAATTTTCTCACAGATTTAAGAAAAAAGTTGCTTCCTACAACATATTCCCATTGTTTGTGTTTTTTTCTCAGCTGGTTTTTGATTTATTGATATGATTGAATCCTGCAGTAAAAAACCAAGGTGCTCTGAGTTTTTCACCTCGCTAATGAAGCAATATGGCGGCTGTGATATCAGAGCATCCTTATGAATAAAAATGGCTAATTTTAAGGAAGGAGAATCCAAAAATTTAATTCTTTGGCCTCAAGTCAATGTGACATTCAGTTAAAAGTACTTTTTCATCACTATAGCAAGCAGCACTTTCTTTAATCTGATAAGTGTTTTTTGTGTTGGTTTTTTCTTGAAGTTTTCCCCATCTTGCATTGCTCAGTGCTAAAACGTTCCCTGTAAAATGAGCCAGCACATGAGATTTTGGCACTTATCACATCCCCAGAGCCTTCACTACTTCAGGTCTTTTAAGATAAGAGTGATAAAAGTTTTCTTATTTCTGAACCAAAAGATATGTTGTGAGTACTTTTAAGAACTGTCTTAATGAGATGGGAATAGACTCAGTCAAGCATGTGCAGCCTCCTTTTAGGGAGCGCAGTGGCTCTGTGTCTTGACTGGAGACCAAAGGGCTGCGGGTACGAGCCTCAACAGCGTCACTGCGTTGTATCCTAGAGCAAGACACATTAATCCTAGCTTAGTACTGGTTCCACCCCTACGTAGCTGAAAGATTGTTGACTGCGACATAAAGAATAGAATCAAACAAACAAAGCAGCCTCCTTTTAAGCTTAGAATCTCCAAATTATGTTCAATCCATAGAATATTCAAGTGACTAGTAAAGGCTCTGATCAGATTGCATGTATGCGCATGCTGATCTGAGGCTTTGCTGGTCGCACATACCACATTGTTGGAAATCTCATGCCATGGCTCAAATTTATATGTTAAAATGCATGGATGTAGAAAACATTCACAATTTTACTCTCATATTTTTTTTTGTCTCCACCTACGCTGCTTGTTACAGGGGTGATAACAGTCCAAGATTCTCAATCAGGAAAATCTTTCAGCTCCATCCTGAACTTGGCCAAAAATGTTCAGAAATCACCAATAAAATGTTTAAAAGAACAAAACATCCATAGAAAGCAATCAGTTTATGCTTATCTCATTAAAATATCATGATAGGTTCTGATAACAAATTACAGCAATAATAAATTTGGTCTTATATGCAAAATGCATGAGTTCTCAATCAGGAAATCCTGATTAATCCTGAACTTCATCACTCCTGTTGTTAACAAAATGTAAGGAAGTAGATGAAGGCTCAGACCAAACATCTCACACCACTCCATTGACAGCTGTGCATGCATGTTAAACCCTTTACTCCATAGGCTATTTTAGATCATGACATCATTTGCTATTTTTAGACAACATTGAAAAAAATCATGAAAAATTTAAGTAAAGTGAAAATTTGAATACTTTTGAAAATATTATCAAAAATGGAGTGTTTGCTCCTTTGAACAAACGCTCCATTTTCCATAATATTTTCAAATATATTGCATTTCAAAGTTATTATCGAGTAAGGGTTAAAAGAATGATTTTACACATTTCTAGCCAGGACGAACCATACTGTTAACCACTAAATATTTGCGGCATCAAAACTTGGCGATTTTAAAAGACTGAAAATGCTGGAATAGTGTATAATTTTGGCCGTTTTCAATTTGATGCCCTTTAAAGTTATCTCCTATTCTCATAGGGGCTACTTCTAAACATTATCATTCAAAAAGTTGCTTTTGTGTGTATGAATACCAACATACTCGAAACTGTATTTCGAGGTCTCATTTGTTTTTACTGCCAATAGCGCCAAAATTAATTGTTATATGACTGGAGAGAATCCTGTCTCCTGATTGGCCCAATTTGTCTTCATAAATCTCTATGTCTACCTGGAAACTGGTCTAAACTGGTCCACAAGTTAATATTGCATGAAAACCAGCTCGAACTAAGTTTCCAGAAGTTAATATTTTTGACACTTCTGCAATATTACCCTCTAGACAGCTAAAAATAGCATGATGATTGTGAAACTAGCATGTGCTGCATGAAATTGACATGATTTGCTGTTTTAACTCCCAACAGGTAAATTAAAGACTTTCATGAATTTTTACAACAGTTTTGTTTTGTTTGCTTATTTATCTTTTGTTTGAATAAACAAACTGTAAAAACAGTTTTGTGATAACATTTTATATTCCCCATTAAGAGAATATACATTTGAAAATGCAAAATACTAAATTATAACATTTTAATAAAAGTTGCTATAACTTGTGAGAAAGTCCTTAGATGTCTTAGATGTCTTTAACAACAAAAGTGAAAGTAGAAAATTTTCATTCTTAGTTGAAAAGTCATAACAAAACATTTATTGACTTCAATTTCGATAGACATAAGGATTTATCTACCCTTAAAAGTGATATTCACCTCGGCCTAGCGGCCTCGGTGAATTATCACTTTTTCGGGTAGATAAATCCAGATGTCTACCTCAATGAAGTCAATAATTGTATAGTATCCACCAAATGTAAGTAATTTACAGTGCTGAGACTGCATGTCATCTGTCTCGTATTATGCACTTATTATTACTGGAAAGTTTCATTAAAATATATTTGCCGACTGGTTTTATTACAAAAATAGCAACATATCTATCAATGTTAAAAGGGCCATAACTCCAAAAGTATGTAAACCATAGCTACAGTCTTGTGTTCCGTATATTGTCTTCTGGTACTTTACATCTGTGTTTTTTGGAGTTACAGAGTGGATATGAAAATTTTATCGCATACTCTGACCAGACACCTATGCCTTGCAAAATTGATTGGTCCAGCACTGGCATTGTGCAAGATTACATACAGTGATAGGGCTAAACGACCACCAGCTTTTTTGGAAAGCTAATACTTGTTGTTTTAACTCCTTGTACTTCAAACAGGCGAACTAATTAAGGATGACACTGTATTTAGATCAGTGGATCAGACACAGGAAGTACATGGAACATGTCACATGACATGAAAATACAGTGTAACGAATCAACCACCATTAGGAAAGGCCTGAACATCAGACCATGAAACTTTCTCATTCAACTTGTGTAGAAGTCACCAAACAAGACTACAAATTTATCTAAGATAGGCAGATCATGAAGATCCTGACCAGTCTGTGTTAACACAGGCTGGTCAGGATCTTCTTTATCTGTGTATACTCTAAAAACTATACCACCCTTTTCTTAAGGACATATTCTATATCTGACATATGAAAAGGACATGTAACGAATCAACCACCCATTAGGAAAGCCCTTGAAATGTTCTCATTCAACTTGTCATGCTTAAATGAGTAAAAATTAAGACTACAAATTTATCTAAGATATGCAGATAATGAAGATCCTGACCAGTCTGTGTTAACACAGGCTGGTCAGGATCTTCTTTATCTGTGTACATGTAAACTCTTAAAACTACCACCCTTTTCCTCTAGAGGGACACATTCTAATTAAGTTGTACATGACATGAAAAATAATACATGTAAAATGGTAATTAGCAACTTGTTAATTAATGTCTGCATATGTGCACGGCTTCCGACAAGACCAAATTAAGCTATTTATTCACTGTACTGAATTACTGAATGAAGTTTCTAGATTCACAGCAGCCTATCATTCCTCATCATCTCAAAAGCAGATCAGCAGGAACGCAAAATTATTTTCTAAATATGGCATTTAATACAAGGGACATAGAAATTGACTACCTATGTAAGAGATGTGGCAATATACATTACATGTACGGTAAATCTTGCATTAGTTCGTACAGTAAAAAATAATTATTTTTCGCTGTGTACGAACTAATAAAAATTATTTTCCCGAGAAACGGGACTGTACGAACTAATAAAATGAAATTCTGAAGATCGAAAAACGGGACCAAAAACATGCGAAAATTGCCAAAGAGGGAGGAATTTCTGTTTATCCTTTTAGCCTAATTACAGGCTGAATGTCTGATCAGTATTTTCAATTAAACTAACATTCTTAATAGCATGGTGAAAGATTGAAAATAAACAACCAAACATAAAAGTACGGATTGCCGTTTCAACCGACTCACATGCAATGTGCGATATACCCGGCAATGTCACCCGGTTACAGGCCAACTTTACATAGGCCTGCTTTACGGAAGAGATGTCACGTCGGACTTGTTCTATGACGATTGTCTTGATTGGACACTGGGTCCGAGGAATCATAACAAAAATACAACTTCTGTTCACTACCGACGGCTAGCTCTACAACGTAACAGAGCAATGTATATCGCAGCTTTCGTTTTTGGTCATGATGTAGATTCTTTTTTTCTTAGAACCCTCGAAAATGCAGCATAGAAGTAGACAAGACAATACATGTACGTACATTCAGTCCTACAGGTTAGACGTATGCGTACACTCATTGATTTGGAATGAAAAATGAAAATGGCGACTTCTAAATATGAAATATGACATCTGGAACGCAGAACTCTCATGAATCAGAGTAGTACATTTCTCTGCCTTCATATTGTAAAAAGACCCACAACTTACGTTTTTGCGAATGCTTACTCCATTTAAAGGCTTTGTATGAACACCTATATTTCTGCATAGGTTGGTTGGTTCGACTCTTCATCATACGTCATATTCCTTGTGGCGACATAACATGCTCTGCTTGTTCGCACACCCCCTTACGTGTTAGCTCGGACCCAATATAGCTCAGTGTTAGGCTGTTAGCATTCTAAGATTATGATAATGGCAATCAATGTAGAACCAGATTCCCGTACTTTGTCATCTTCGGTCGCTTGACCATGGAAAAGCCAGTACATGAGAAAATCTGTCTTTCGTGATTTGAGGCTGACTGACTCTTTTACAGCCAGAAACAGGGTTGGATGCACTTGCTAGTCTTTGCACTGCTATTTGAACACCATGCTATCCTGTGTACACCTTGATTTCCATGCGCGGATCCAGGATTTTTCCCCATGGGGGGGGGGGGGGGGGGTGGTCCGGGTCAATCGGACAAAAAAAGCCCTGACAACGTTTTTTTTTGTCCTCAGCTTATTTTACTGAAGTCAAATGGTTAATTTCGAAGAAAACTATCATTTTCAAGGTTCCAGAGGGGGTCCAACATCTTCCAGGGGGGGGGTCCAACTTTTTCCAGGGTGGTCCAATTGCTTATACCCTATAGGAACCCATATAACTTGAGATTTTCCAGGGGGTCCGGACCCCCTGACCCCCCTCTGGATCCGCACTTGCTATCTCGACCAGCAGGAGATAGCTTTTTTCCGTTTAGTCGTCGTTGGGTGGTATTTTTCAGTTTTATTTAAATTTTGATAGACCATGATTCTGTAAGCAAACAGCGGTGTCAGGCGACCCCACGTGCGGATTAAGAGCCTGAGGGGGGTTAGGGGGTCCGGATCCCCCATGGAAAATCACAAGTTATATGGGTTTCTTTGGACACCACCCATCCTCTGGAAGAAGTTGGACCCCCTCCTCCCCTCTGTAATAAACCATTGGATCCACTCTGTAAACTGTAAAATAAGTTGATGACTAAAAAAAACATTGTCCAGACTGTTTTCTGGCCGTAAACGAGAGGCTTTTTCGACCATTGTTTTCTTATCTAAAAGCAAGTAATTGTTGCGGTGTTAGTGGGACTATAAGCACATTTAAAGCACAGCTAATTAGTGGGAGTATGTAGGTGTCTAGATTCTTCATCCACTCCAAAACTTTGAGTTACCCGACGAGATTGCACAAAAGCACAGGCTCCCCTGAGCCTTCGTTGATAACATTTGTGATTAACACCAGCCCATATGCTTTCATCATGCTCGGATCCACTGATTAAAAAAAAAGACGCTTGGGCATATTTATGACACAGAAAGACCAGAAAGGCTCAATGATCACAGACACGTAGGACACTGTGTGCAAGCGCGCGTGGTTGTGTACATGTATTTGATTTTTGTCATGACTGGACAAAATATCTCCGCGATTTGCATCAGTCCGACGTTCATTGAACCTGGCGTTTATCATTGAATAAAAGTTTGGCATGCATCAATGCTGGATGCACGCGCATAAGCGACACTGACGATCGCACTGACAGGCGAAACGCTCCTGTTCCGCTGATATGTTCTCGACGAAAAACGAAAGCATCGTAGACAGACACACTGATTGACCAATGAACGGAAAAAACGTTGTGTACGAACTATTAAAAATTACAAATAGGAAAAATGACCACTGTACGAACTAATACATGACATTTTGAGCTGACCGGTCATAAATAATTTATGGTGTACGAACTATTCGAGTGTACGAACTAATACAAGATTTACCGTATTTGAATTTATAAATTACGTAATATACAAGTTTTGAGGTTTTGAGAAGCAGCATACACACACTGGGTAGGCGGCAATTGAAAACGCTCTTAACAATCGACGAACACGGATCAAAAATCGATAGAAACAGTGTTTTTGATTGCCATTTGTCGCCAGTCCGGCGACAAATGGCAATTGAAAACTCTGTTTCTAACGATTTTTGATCAACGTTCGTTGATCATAGTATTAACGTTTCCGATCGCTGCCTACCCAGTGTGATACATGTACATTGCTCAGACTGAATATCAGTGAATCCAGTGATTCATTTACAATTTTGGGCTTATGGGTCCTGTGACTCGCTATTTCCCATATCAATGAGTCCCAACTGCGAACTTATGAGTCCTGAACACTATTTTTCATGACAAGTCTGCAATACCATTGCATCCTGGGACTCCCTGAAATGAAAACTTTGCATCCCAGAGACAAAATTATGCGCAAAAGATGCAGGATGCGCAGGTAAAAAAATCACTGGTGATGCATAGTGACTATAAAAGGCAAAACTAGCTAACTTATCTTATTTTTCTAGAAGCCCCAAAAGGGTTAACACCTTCAGTAGCTCCAGTATTTAGTGTCTTTAATTGGATTGGTTGTTGCTTTGCTGGAGATTTACCTGTGGAATGATTGACAAACTTAAAAGTTTAAAAAACATCAGACAACAAACAAACAAAAAAAAAGAAAAATTACCCAGATTCAAGTCAACATACTATTATTGTCTTTTTAAGTTTATTAGGTCTAGACTTCACTTTTATTGCCCATCATTTTCAACATTGACTTAAAATATTGGGAGAGTAATAAAAAATATTCATAAATTTGTTCAGACACTTTAAATCACACTTCAATTTTAGCATGAGCATTTTATAATACCGTATACTCATTATGAAACATGCATGCTTTAACTTTTCCTACTGGGAAATTTTTCATATTCTTTTGCAGATGTTTTTTCTTTTTGAAATAAACATTTTCAAAGTGTTGATAAGTTTGGATCCAGATCCAGACAGTCATTCTGTTAGGCCTGAGATCAATCTGGATCCAAACTGTTTGCAAGAGTTGTCAGCAGACAGCACTTGCAGTGAAGAGTTAAAGCCCCACATTGATGCTTCCTCTGAGCCTTCACTGCGTACACAAGGTCACATGTTCTGGGCCATACCTTCTTTTCTTTAAAGTCTCAGAATGCTTTAAGGATTTTCCAATGAATGCATTCAAAAAGATGCCCTTTTTCCTACTTTTCAACTTAAAAATATCTATTTAAATATTTCATGTAAGCCATTATCTACTGTTGCAGATATAGTTATTGGCCCTAAAAATGATGAATGCATCTAAGCAGTCCCCACACTGTACAAAACCAAGAGCTCACTTGACAATCAAGCAGTCTGCACTTCCAAATAGTTTTTATTACCAAACTCATACAAATCTGTATTACCATTAGTATCAATAGATGAACAAAGACAGAAATGAGAGATTGTCTTCCCCTGAATGGGTATAGGCAGGCGCTTGCATAATAGAATGAATGTTGTCCGTTAAAAGAGACCTTAAAACCTTAAGATGACGCTAAAAGTCATGTCTAAAATTTGTTCCTCGTATGTTTGACAAAGCCAAATAAAGTACAGTAAAACCTGTGTAAAACGTCCACTCAAAAATAGACAAAACAAAGATCTTACTGACAAATGGTAGCTTAATGAAGGTTGAAAGTATTGCAGAATGGAGCATTCTTCAATACTTTTGACCTGCATTAAGAGATAATTGGTCTTGACACAGGTTTTACTGTATGATTATTTGAATGGTCTAATATATGTCTATTCATATCAAAATTGCCTAAAAATGATGAAAGCATTGTCACAAAATTTGCAACAGTCTTGAATGGGCGACTGACACAAGAAAACCTGACTTTGCTGCATGTGAACAACAAATGCACAGACCAGCCTGCCTGATCAGCACCTATGTAATTTATGATCATGCAAAATTTCAATTATCTTACTTGTCTCTGTAGCTGAGCTGGCTGGTTTGAGCCGTCGTAAATCATGAAGACGCGTTTTCCTGCTTTGCAGCTTTAAGAGTTTACAATGCAAATGAAGTATTATGAAATGACTTCATTCTTTTGTCTGATAATGCCCAAATGTACTTTTGGTTGCAGTTGCATTGAATGTTCAATAACTTTGTGGTAGTAACATTATATTCTTTGTTTTCAATGACAAAAAACCCCTTACAGTTTTTAAAATCTGGATGAGGTAGGAGTTTTCTCAAAGAAACAACCTAATCATTATGCAGAAATTTGCACTTATTGCAAATTCAAATCTGTCTGTCACATGCCTTAGGCTTTAACAGCGCCAAATTTAAGAGTCTTTTTGTGGCTGTTCCTTGGCTGTAACCAGTATTGGTTCGCGTGGGTTTTGTGATTTTATGTCTGGGAGCGCCTGAAGGCTCAACTGGCAGTGGTTCTGGTTTAAAAGATCTCAAAAGACGGGTCCACAGCTAAAAGTCTCATCTGACAGACTGGGAGAGCCAGGCATCAAACTAAGGACCCCTGGGTATAATATTAACCAAGTGGTTTATCCAAAACACCATGACGGCTCGGAGAAATGCTCGTATTTTGCTTCTGCAAAAATTTGTTCATGGGGTTATATTTTCTGAAAATGATTTGCAAGGATATTCTTTAAATTATAGACCAAATTTGACCTTGAATGTGAGCAAATTGTGTGCTTGTTTTGTTTTTTGTTTGATTTGATTCTTTACGTCCCATCAACCATCTTTCAGGGAAGGGTCTTCCTGGGTTGAACCAGTACTAAGCTAGGATAAATGTGTCTTGCTCAAGGACCACAACGCAGTGACGCCGGTGAGGCTCTTGTGTGCTTGTATAACTTTTTCAAAATTTAATTTTTATACCATTTTTCTAACTTGAAGGTTGGCTCAAGAAGAACTCAGGGTCAACAATAATAAGAGTTACTTACAAGAAATCAAACAATTCTGCTCTCTCAGGTTTTATCATTTAACAAGCCCACTTTGAATTCTGAAACAGAAAAGAAAATTATGCAAAATTAAGGCACAGTATCTATCTTTGAAACTGTCCAACTCATCATGGAGGAAACAAAAACAAAGACCATGATCTTTCCAGGAATCCTTGCTTAGGCCAGAATTTTTTTATTAGGTGATTTACGGGAATTTTTTTTAGATTTAGGGTCAGGGGGAAGAAAAAAAAGCTCTGAAAATGACCAGATGACTGGTCATTTTCAGAGCTTTTTTTTTCTTTTTTCTTCTAACATCTCCAGAAAAAAAACAGTAAAATTTATAAGTACGGTAAACCAACAGTCTGTATTAAATCTTTAAATTTTTCATCATTTTCCTAAAAATCTGGACAGTGAAAACACTTTTAACAGTGTTTCTCTAAAAAATACACAGACAGAACCTCAAAAATATATTATTTTTTCAACTTAACAAAACATATTTAAAGTCGGTGGATAAAACAAAAAAAAAAAAGATTTTAGAAATTAGCTCTGGGAAGCTACAGTAGGAGGGTTTGTAAATAAACTAATAAAAGAATTCTGGCCTTACATACGTAGCAACATTATGTAGTGATGGTCATAACAACATCACATATGGGTAGCAAAACCTTGAGCTTTGGAAGCTAAAAATGGAGTCTGAAAGTACTTTTAGTGGATGATAATTAAATTCATGCTACTGTACAATTGAATTTGTTAAACTTGTTGTGAAAAAGCAATAAAATGCTTTGCAAGCCTTGTATTTTATCACTTTTTGTCAACTTGTTTAATAAATTTAGTAAAACATGAACATGCATGATAGATAATACAGGGTATGTACCAAATTTCATAGAAATGAATATGGACTCCTAATAGACTGCTACGTTCTGATATAAAAAGTTAAATTTAACTTCACCATTAACAATAAAGTGTGAAAGGTTTTCAAACAATGACTATTTACATCAATGCCATCGAGATCAAATTTCATTGTCCCCCATTAAATCATAAAATGCAAAAAAAACTATTAAAACTGCACTTTCTACTGGCACTTAATTGGTATCCAATATTTTACCAATAAATAATGAACTTTATTGAGACCAATTTTCCCTGTAAACAATCTGCTATTATTCTTTGTTAGCAATCACAAACTCCCATGGATTTAGTTTTCTAAAAAATTCCTAGCAATATAATTCTGCTACAACAGTGTTGAAATGCATTCAATTACAAACTTCATACTGGATCTACACTGTTTATAAATACAGGGATCACACACTGTTTTCCATGCGGGTACCTTAGACCACAAGGACCTGGTTAGACTTATATCATCAGTCTAGGACCCAGTTAGTGTTTAGGTCTTAAGATACACTAATCTGTGACTTGAGAAGTATTGGTGTGGCAATTGTGAAGCAGGATTTCAGTTATTTGCCCCTATTAACCCTTTGTATTTGGAAAACCCCTAAACAAGTACTTTTGCAAACAGTGAAGACCCATATGAGCCCTTCTTGAATCAACGGAAGGCAGGAAGATGGCAGCAGAAATTATTTCATGATCAATATCCACGAAAGTATGGGACTGTGCCGGGATCGAACATGCAACCCCTGGATCTGCAGTCAGACACGTATCTGCAGTCAGACACGTTACCGACTGCGCTACATTGCCCAGCACACACTGTCCAGGTTTAGCATGGTATTGGTTAAAGCAAGAGCACATGACTTGGTTAAAGTTAAACAATGTGCTTATAGTAGCAGGGTTGTTTAATACATTCAACATGGTATCCATCTGATCCCAAGAGTTAGGTCAAAATGGAAACAAAAGAAACTATGTTTCAACACATAAGGACATAATACTCAGATTACAGTTTAATCTATCCATCAATATAATTATTTCAATTTTCATTGGGGAAATATCTTGACAATTACTTTTTCAAGACAGACATTTGGCTTATGTTTCAAGGTTTTATTGTCTTCAGTAAACTTCCCCAAGCTTCATGGCCATGTTAGTATAAGCTTAAAATACTAATAACCATCAACCATATACAGGACTTAAGTTACAAGTGCGTACCAAAAAATTAATTTTCTTATTTCTCTAGACAACCAAAACATATGTTGTGGGTACTCAATAGAACTGTCTCAATGGGACAGTTCTTTTGAGCACCCAAAACATATGTTAAAACTGATGGGTAAGAAAATATTTACAATTTTACGCTCAAATTTTTTGTTTATCTGAAACCTTTGCATATTCACTCCAATTGTTTGAGAAGCATAGCAATTAAAATACCATAAAGTAGTCTGAAGCTACTGTTACCCATGACCACTATAGACAGAATAATCCAGCTATACTGAAGTACAAATGACCAGAGGGGCACAACCCAAGCATGTACAACGCACATAAATTTAGCTACATCCTTTGGCTCATTTATGGTTGCCCTCAGACTAGATATCTATTTTTCATCTGAACTTACATCCATTCACTGCACAAGTTAGTTAAAGCTCTGATGATACTGAAAAGAAGTGCCAGCTGTTCTGAATCATCACTGGTCACCTAGTTGACAAGTTGTCTGGTTTTATTAAAAGATAGAAGCATACTGCACAAGCCTCGGTGTGCGTGTAATGAGAATATCATGTAACATTTCATAGCCCCTCAAGCATTTGAGTAACTATCTTTTCATAGCATATCCTTCTTTTACTCAACATGATGCAAGGAATAATACTATCATATTTATACCTTTACCAGGCAACAATAATATCATTGCAGATATTTTATCACGACTTTTGTTGATTGCAAATATCACCATAGGTAGTGATCTCTTTGAGTATGCTCTCATGTCAAACATTTCAGGAAATTATAATGTAATTGCTGATTCAATGTAAAGTTTGATTTTAAAAGGCTTAATTTCGCTCTGAACAAGTTTTCAGTCCCACGAAGACAGTTCCATCCTACTACATGGTTCCTTGGCAGGCTTATCAGTATATAGTTCATACTTTTGCTGGTAACTGAAAACAGTTCCCAATTGAAAAGTGGTATGGAGAGAATAAGCTCTTCAAATATATCTGGCTGGACCATATTTTGAATTGGACTCACAATCCATAGATTAGTCAGTTTACCAATTCAACTCCTAAATTATGCTATGCTACCTGGCATCTGATGCAATAGCCAAACAGTTTCCAGAATTCAAAATATGAGGTACCAAGGGATCTGGAATAGATATTTCAATTTGTATCAATTTGCATCACATGTTGACCTGTGTCAAGAATGGGTTAACTCCAGTGGATCTACTAGATCATAGTGCTGTGTGTACATATTATTCCTTAAATGGCATGGCCAATGTTTTGTGTTGTTTGGGGTTAAATGGAAACTTAGAATCATTTTTCAGTATCTCAGGATGGTGTGTTATCCTTACACACTTTATCCTTACACACCCTACACTCTAATGTTACTGGACAGGATCTCCGAAGTGGTTTACCAGTGCTTAGTTTATCCAATTTTTCATCAGTAACTGACAACTGCCCTACTTGAAAGAGCAGTAGGGCGAGAATAATCTCTACAAATTGATGCATTTGACCAGACTTGGGTTCAAACTCACAACCCCTCTATATCAGTCATTAGAGGTCAGATTTATACCAATCAAACTCACTACTGTCTACAAATGTACTGGCCAACCTATCTGTAAATCTATAAGCACATGATTCTTTAAGTATTTCACTGAGAGGGCAAGGGTCAGAAGCAATGGGTTTATCAGGGTAAGGTGAACATGCAACAAGGTGGCTTATTTTGATCTTTTTGCCAACTAAAAGTCAAAGTCTATCTTACAGTCATTGATCAGACTAAGTGGTCATTGAAAAAAACACTTATTGTTGCAAAAGTCATTAGTTATAAGGTAAACAATCTCTCAGGTCCTATGTTGTGATGAAGAGGAAAATATTCATCTTGTAGTTAGGTAGATACATTGTTAACTGGTTTTAATGAAGAAGATTATGCAAAATAGTGGCAGTAAAATAGATATGTAGTATGTACTGTAACTATATAATTTAGTGTAGTATTGAGTAAGCGCTGTAGTGCTGAACTAAGCAGCTCTGTAGTGTTGTACTGAGCAAACTGTAATATTGTACTGAGCAAGCTTTGCAGTGGTGTATTGAACAAGCTTTGGAGTGTTGTACTGAGCAAGCTATGTAGTGAGCAAGCATTGTAGTGTTGTACTGACCAAGCTCTGTAGTGGTTGTACCGAGCGAGCTTTGTTGTGATGTGCTGAGTGAGCTTTGTGGTGATGTACTGAGCGAGCTTTGCAGTGATGTACTGAGCAATCATTATAGTGTTATACTGACCAAGCTCTGTTAGTATTGTACTGACCAAGCTCTGTAGTGTTGTACTGTCAGCGAGCTATGTTGTAATGTACTGAGCAAGTTCTGTAGTAATGTACTGAGCAAGCTTTGTAGTAATGTACTTAGCAAGCTACATAGCGATGTACTGAGCAAGCTTTGTAGTAATGTACTGAGCAAGCTTTGTAGTGTTGTACTGAGCAAGCTTTGTAGTGTTAATTGTACTGAGCAAGCTTTGTAGAGATGTACTGAGCAAGTTTTGTGGTAATGTACTGAGCAAGCTTTGTAGTGTTAATTGTACTGAGCAAGCTTTGTAGAGATGTACTGAGCAAGTTTTGTGGTGATGTACTGAGCAAGCTTTGTGGTGATGTACTGAGCAAGTTTTGTGGTGATGTACTGAGCAAGCTTTGTGGTGATGTACTGAGCAAGTTTTGTGGTGATGTACTGAGCAAGTTCTGTAGTAATGTACTGAGCAAGCTTTGTGGTGATTCTGAGCAAGCTTTGTGGTGATGTACTGAGCAAGTTCTGTAGTAATGTACTGAGCAAGCTTTGAAGTGATGTACTGAGCAAGCTTTGTGGTGATGTACTGAGCAAGCTCTGCAGTAACTTAATGTGCAAGCTTTGTGGTGATAAACTGAGCAAGTTCTGTAGTAATGTACTGAGCAAGCTTTGTAGTAATGTACTGAGCAAGCTTTGTAGTGTTGTGCTGAACAAGCTTTGTTGCAATGTACTGAGCAGGCTTTGTGGTGATGTACTGAGCAAGCTTTGTAGTGACGCACTGAGCAATCATTGTAGTGTTGTACTGAGCAACCTTTGAAGTAATGTACTGAGCAAGCTTTGTAGTGTTGTACTGAGTAAGCATTGTGGTGATGTACTGAGCAGGCTTTGTTGTGATGCACTGAGCAATCATTGTGGTGAAATACTGAGCAAGATTTGTAGTGATGCACTGAGCAATCATAGTAGTGTTGTACTGAGAAAGCTTTGTAGTAATGTACTGAGAAAGCTTTGTAGTAATGTACCGAGCAAGCTTTGTAGTGTTGTACTGAGCAAGTTTTGTAGTGTTGTGCTGAGCAAGCTTTGTGGTGATGTACTGGGCAAGTTTTTTAGTAATGTACTGAGCAAGCTTTGTAGTGTTGTACTGAGCAAGCTTTGTGGTGATGTACTGAGCAAGTTTTGTAAGTAATGTTCTGAGCAAGCTTTGTGGTGATGTACTGAGCAAGCTCTGTAGTGATGTACTGAGCAGGCTTTGTGGTGATGTACTGAGCAAGCTTTGTGGGGATGTACTGAGCAAGCTTTGTAGAGATGTACTGAGCAAGCTTTGTGGGGATGTACTGAGCAAGCTTTGTATTGATGTACTGAGTAGGGTGTGTAGTGATGTAATTAGGGCTTTGTGGTGATGTACTGAGCAAGTTCTGTAGTAGTGTACTGAGCAAGCTTTGTACTGATGTACTGAGCAAGCTTTGTGGTGATGTACTGAGCAAGCTCTGTAGTGATGTACTGAGCAAGCTTTGTAGAGATGTACTGAGCAAGCTTTGTGGGGATGTACTGAGCAAGCTCTGTAGTGATGTACTGAGCAAGCTTTGTAGAGATGTACTGAGCAAGCTTTGTGGGGATGTACTGAGCAAGCTTTGTAGTGATATAATGAGCAGGGTGTGTAGTGATGTAATTAGGGCTTTGTGGTGATGTACTGAGCAAGTTCTGTAGTAGTGTACTGAGCAAGCTTTGTACTGATGTACTGAGCAAGCTTTGTGGTGATGTACTGAGCAAGCTTTGTAGTGATCGAAGTACTGAGCAAGCTTTGTGGTGATATACTGAGCAAGTTCGGTAGTCATGTACTTAGCAAGCTCTGCAGTAACCTACTGAGCAAGCTTTGTAGTGATATAGTGAGCATGCTTTGAAGTAATGTACTTGGCAAGCTTTTTTGTAATGTACTGTACAAGCATTGCAAAAGTAGTAAAACAGCAATGTTTTCACCCATTAGTACGTACATAATATAATTTGAGCCAGTGCATGAGATTCCCAACAATGTGGTATGTGCGACCAGCAAAGCCTCAGATCAGCCTGCACATAGTGCAGTCTGATCAGAGCCTTTGCTAGTCGCATGAGTATTCTATGATTGTTAAGCTACTGACTAAACACCATTTGGAGTTTTCTAAACTTAAATGGAGGCTGCAGAGGCTCGTCTGAGTCTACACTTGTCAAAATGTCAAATTGTTGGAAATCTCATGCCCTGGCTCAAATTTTGTTCTAGGGCTTTTTCTTACCTGTCAAGAAAGAGGTCAAAAACCTCCAAGTACACAAGAAAGCAAACTTGAGCTAATCAATCAAACAAATAGTAAGTACCTGCCTTAAGGCACAGCTCTTTATAAGATGTTTTACATGTATAATTACAGGTTTTAATTATACAAATCAAAGTGCGGTTACACTTAGCATGATAACCTTCCTTCAAACAAACGATGAGACAAAGCTAAGATAGGTATTCCGACTCGGTCACCGCCATGTACCATATTGGACTTTACAAGGCCACATGCACTTAAAAGTGCACAATAAGTACTTTTTAGAGCTGATTACAGACTACAGTAAAACCTGTGTAAAATGGCCACTCTCAACGACGGAAAATTGGTTTTCAAGACCAATTATCGCTTAATGTAGGTCAAAAGTATTGCAGAATACTTTTGACCTTCATTAAGCTACCATTTGTCATTAAGATTTTTTTGTTTTGTCTATTTTTGAGTGGCTGTTTTACACAGGTTTTACTGTATTTCTAATGGTGAACTCTCATTATTTATTTTTTATATGGCCTTCCCGTTGTATACAAAGAGTTAATGAGTAGGTATGCTATAATGCCTCTTGAAACAATGTTTGAAGAAATAAATATTATACATAAATAAATAAATACAACAGTTATGGGCACTTGTTGTGGTTGTTGCCAATGACCTGTACACACAAGATCAAAGGGATGATTAACTGTGAAAACAATCGTAGGAGAATATTTCAACTTCAGTCATTCTGTAATATTGCATTTACCCTATGTCTTTGCAAACAGCTTGAACCTAGATCAGGCCTCTGATCTTGATCCCATGATGGTTTAGTATACAGTTATTTCATGCCTGTTAGTAGTTGAGGCAAAACTATTAACCTGAGGTGCCGTGGACGACCTGATGCACTATTGCATGAGGCCGAGTGCAATAGTGCATCAGGTCCGCCATGGTACCCCAGGGGTAATAGTTTGCCTAGCAGTACAAGCCAGCGTTTATGATGCCTTAGATGAGTGTTCGATTTGTGTTAGGAAATTTGAGGGTTTGATCCTCATTCTGGTCAGATGAATTTTTTCTCTGTTTCTATAACATTTATGTTGAAAAAAAAAGCAAACAACAAATAAAAGCATTCAAAATTACCCAGCATGTGTAGATGTAATTAAAAGAAATTCCCTCTCAGGAATACAATCAGAATGGCAAACAGTTTTGATCAAGATCAGGGGACCAAAGAAGTCACTCTGCAGACAAAGGGTAGAAGGTAAACAAGGTAGCAGTAACTCATTTTGAGGGAGAGTGCCTATAGAAAAAATCATCAGGGAACCCATTTCTCCCTTAGACTATTAGGCCAGAATTTTTTATTAGTTGATTTACGAACCCTCCTACTGTAATTTTCCGGACAGTAGGAAAAAATAAAATTTAATTTCTAAAAAAAATACTTTTATTTTATCCGCCGACTCTAAATATTATTTGTTTGGTTGAAAAAAATAATATTTTTTGAGGTTCTGTCTGTGCATTTTTGAGAATGACATTGTTAAAAGTGATTGTCCTGTCCAGATTTTTAGGAAAATGATAAAGTATTTAAAGATTTAATACAGACTGTTGGTTTACCTATTACTAGTTTTTACTGTTTCTGGAGATAAAAAAAAAAAAAGCTGAAAATTTTCAGAGCTTTTTTATTTATTTTTTTACGTCCCCCCGACCCTGGATCTGAAAAAAAATCCCCGTAAATCAACTAATAAAAAAAATCTGGCCTTATAATGAAATGCTGATAAAAGCTAGTGTAGAATGAATATCAAGCTCTTCCCTCATTTGACTTGAAATTCAAGCTTTTTCAGTTTACATGCATATTGAATCTGTACACCTTATAACTTTGTAATGACAAAATTTATTTGCACAATTTCAAATTGTGCAAATAAATCTTGTCATTACATTTGCATGCTCAATAAAATAAGTGCATGTATACTTATTGCAGGTTCATAAATCATCCCAATTTTTTTAATCCTCAGACTTTTTTAAAAAAGCGCCAGGGATATTGTTAACACCTCCGTCTGTCTGTCTGTCCCTTATGCTATCTCCTCCTAAACCATTAGACAAAATCCAACCAAATTTGGCGTGTGAGTTACTCACATGAATGCGGCGTGCAACAGCACATTTCTCTAGATGGGAATTTGCAATGGCGTGCCATCGACTGCGAGATCTAGTTTCATTTTGCAGTACTAAAAGTATTGAGATTTTTTATGCCGCTGGGCAAACTGATATAAGTAGTGGCATATCCCTAAGGCCGAAGACCGGTTTTCTTGTAATATAGTCCTACATGTTCTGTCTGCTAACCTGAAATAGGTCACATTCTAGGCACGTTAGTGCACGAGGTCAGTCTTGTTAAACCTGCTTTTAAAATATCTTTTGTACTCGGTCAGTATTGTTAAACAGGCTTTACCTCTTAAAATTATCCTTCAGAGCTTACACATATGAACCAGCCTATATGGAAATGGACCACATCACATATACGTAAAATCCCACTTTTAAAACATGCATTTGCAGCTATCTAGTGGAACTCAGATAGCTTGGCCCAAAATTACCAGGTCTTCTTAAAGTCTGGGCCCAAAATTACCAGGTCTACTTAAAGTCTGGGCCCAAAATTACCAGGTCTACTTAAAGTCTGGGCCCCAAATTACCATGTCTACTTAAAGTCTGGGCCCAAAATTACTAGGTCAACTTAAAATTAAGTATTGATTTTTTAGGATAATAAAGTAAATCAGAATTATTTCATAAGATCAGTGACATGTTTGATCATAGGGGTGTACTGCAACAAGCCTGGCAATGTATAAAACATTTAAAATATCATGTTACAGTAATTAAAATAGTGCTTAACTTTAAGGAGACATTGTAATGTTGGGCCCTGAATTATAGGCAAAGCCATAACCCAACTTTGTGCATGTGTGCAGCAGTTCTAGGCTCTAACCTAACTGCATGTTTGCACAGGCTTGTCAGAGCCTTCACTGCTGGCATTTTAAGCTATACATGCAATAAAACCGGTCTAAAACTGCCACTCAAAAATAGACAAAGACAAATGGTAGTTAAAATAATGAAGATCGAAAGTATTGCAGAATGCTACAATACTTTTGACTTACATTAAGTGATAATCTGTCTTAAAAGTCAATTTCTGGTCTTCTTTTTTAGTGGCCGCTTAAGACAGGTTTTACTGTAAATATCAAGATCTCATGATCTGGCTGTAGACACTTACCATATACATTATAACCTTTAAATTCAGTCAGTTTGTAAATGTGCGCATGCAACAGGAGCTGGATGTCTAGCCTTCATCTACTTCCTCATTCAGCAAAGGCTCTGGGGTAATCTCCGACTTATTTGAAAAGTAGAAAATGCACTTAAAATGCTAGTCTTTTCATTTTATGTACTACCGGTACACTCCTCCACAATTTTGGAGGATTCCATTTATTTGTATGTACAGTAAAACCTGTCTTAAAGGCATATACAACTGTCCAATAGAGATCATTAAAGGATTAACTGATATGGGACAGTTTCAATATCTCAAAAAATTAAAGGGGCCTCAAGTGGGGGAGTACCTGTATACAACACAATTTCTTTCACTAAGATAAAGATCGATATTTTATCATAAATTACCTAATCCCTTCATGGGACCACTTTATTGCCCCTGTAGGGAAGTCATAATCACCTCATTATGACTGTCCTTTTGATCTGCCCAATATGACCCCTGGAGAGAGTCATAATGAGTGGTACCAGTATTATTGCTCAAATTTCTATGTCTTTAAGCGGCCACTCAAAATTGACTTTCAAGACTGAGTATCGCTTAATGCAGGTCAAAAGTATTGCAGAATGCTCCAAGAGAGCATTCTGCAATACTTTCAACCTTCATAAAGCTACCATTTGTTGTTGAAACCTTTGTTTGGTCTTATTTTGAGTGGACGTTTTAGACAGGTTTTACTGAATAGAAAGGAAAGCCTTGTGAATCCTGATCCTGTTTAATATTGTCTGTTAGCAGGAACATTTCCTTAGCAAATGTTTTTATTCATAATAAGGTAAATGTAAACATGCATGGATCCAGAGGGGAGACAGGGAGTGCAGACTCCCCTCCCCTGGAAAATAACAAGTTCTATAAGTTTTCATAGGAATTAGCAATTGAACCCTTCCTCCCCTCCCCCACCCCTGGAAAATGTTGGAAGCCCCTGAAACCTTGGAAAATAATAGTTTTCCTTGGCCCCTGCTGTAAAATAAGATGAGGACTAAAAAAAAACGTTGTCAGAACTTTTTTCTATCAGTTGGGCCAGTGGACCCCTCCCTCCCCTAACAAAAATTTCTGGAAATGCGCATGTTTAAATAATTATGATGTACTGCATTTAGCCCCAATCCTTTAAGCACCCAAGGCCTATAAAAAGCAATAAATAAGCCCATATACCTTTTTATTGAAAACTTAGTTTTTGCTAGAACCAAATTTTTCCAAGTATGTCACCTCACCAGTCTTCAATTTTCTTGCCAAATTACATTCAGCATGCTCAATCCCCTCACCCAGCCCCCACCCGTCTTTACTTTTCCATCTCCATCTTCCCAGTCCAGAAGGTGATCTAAATTCAAGTTAGTCATTTTAACTATGGAAAACCTTAAATTAAAAGTGCTTCTACAGACAGGACTTTAGGTAAGAGTGCATACCAAAGAAATTAATTTTCTTATTTCTCAACCAAAACATATGCTGTGGGTACTCAAAAGAACCGTCTCAATGAGACGGTACTTTTGAGCACCCCAAACATATGTTAAAACTGACGGGTAAGAAAATATTTACAATTTAAGCTCCAAAATTTTGTTTATCTAAACCTATGTACAAAGTTTAATTCAGATCCATCCTAATAGAGACAAGAAAGGACTTCAGAGACTCAAGGCAGTCTGCAAGACATGCTAAATTGGTATTTTATTCAGTTCCCAACACTGCAAAGAATTCCGATTTCTTTGCAGCAACAGGCCGATCAATAAGGCAATAAATTGTCTACAAGATTAGAGGGGGAAGCTATTCCACTATCCTGATCAGACAGAAAATCAAATCTAAGAAAACATAATTCTTGATGTACAAGTCCAGTCAGAAAATAAACCTGATTGCTACAGCTCTGATAATACTCGTCTGGACACACTAGATGTGAGGGTGTCCAGATAAGCTGGGCAACCAGGTATCTAGCACTATATGAGAAGGATATCAAGGTGCCTAGCCGATGACATTCATGCATCTACCACTGCTAGAAGGTATCTAGCACTAGATGAGAGGGCCATCTAGGCATCTACCACTGCTAGATAAGCAGGGCATCCATGTATCTATCACTAGATGATAGGGCCATATAGGTATCTACCACTAGATAAGCAGGGCATTCAGGTATCTAGCACTAAATGGGAGGGCCATCCAGGTATCTAACACACGATAAGCAGGGCATCCAGGTATCTAGCACTAGATAAGCAGGGCATCCAGGTGTCTAACATTAGATGAGAGGGACATCCAGGTATCTAGCACTAGATGCGAGGGCCATCCAGGTATCTAGCACTAAATGCGAGGGACATCCAGGTATCTAGCACTAGATGAGAGGGCCATCCTGGTATCTAACACTAGATGTGAGGGACATCCAGGTATCTAGCACTAGATAAGCAGGACATCTAGGTATCTAGCACTAGATGAGAGGGACATCCAGGTATCTAGAACTAGATGCGAGGGCCATCCAGGTATCTAGCACTAAATGCGAGGGACATCCAGGTATCTAGCACTAGATGAGAGGGCCATCCAGGTATCTAACAAAAGATGAGAGGGACATCCAGGTATCTAACACTAGATGAGAGTGCCATTCAGGAGTCTTCCACTAGATGAGAGTGACATCCAGGTATCTAACACTAGATGAGAGTGCCATTCAGGAGTCTTCCACTAGATGAGAGTGACATCCAGGTATCTAACACTAGATGAGAGGGACATCCAGGTATCTAACACTAGATGTGAGGGCCATCCAGGTATCTAGCACTAGATAAGAAGGACATCCAGGTATCTAGCATTAGATGCGAGGGCCATCCAGGTATCTAGCACTTAATGTGAGGTTTGTTTGTTTGTTTGTTTGTTTGATTGATTCTTTACGTCCCATCAACAATTTTTCAGTTATATAGGGACGGGTCTTCCTGGGTTGAACCAGTTCTAAGCTAGGATAAATGTGTATTGCTCAAGGACCACAACACAGTGAAGCGGGTGAGGCTTGAACCTGCAGCCCTTCGGTCTCGAGTCAAGCACTCTAACTAACTAAATGTGAGTGACATCCAGGTATCCAGCACTAGATGAGAGGGCCATCCAGGTATCCAGCACTTGATGAGAGGGACATCCAGGTATCTAGCACTAGATAAGAGAGGTATCCAGGTATCTAGCACTAGATGAGAGGGCCATCCAGGTATCTAGCACTAGGTGAGAGGGACATCCAGGTATCTAGCGCTAGATAAGCAGGGCATCCAGGTGTCTAACACTAGATGTGAGGGACATCCAGGTATCTAGCACTTGATGTGAGGGCCATCCAGGTATCTAGCACTAGATAAGCAGGACATCCAGGTTTCTAGCACTAGATGAGAGGGACATCCAGGTATCTAGCACTAGATGCGAGGGCAATCCAGGTATCTAGCACTAAATGCGAGGGACATCCAGGTATCTAGCACTAGATGAGAGGGCCATCCAGGTATCTAACAAAAGATGAGAGGGACATCCAGGTATCTAACACTAGATGAGAGGGTCATCCAGGTGTCTTCCACTAGATGAGAGTGACATCCAGGTATCTAACACTAGATGAGAGGGACATCCAGGTATCTAACACTAGATGAGAGGGACATCCAGGTGTCTTCCACTAGATGAGAGGGACATCCAGGTATCTAACACTAGATGAGAGGGTTATCCAGGTATCTAGCACTAGATGAGAGGGACATCCAGGTATCTAGCGCTAGATAAGAGTGACATCCAGGTATCTAACACTAGATGAGAGTGACATCCAGGTAAACACTAGATGAGAGAGCCATTCATGTATCTAACACTAGATGAGAGTGACATCCAGATAAACACTAGATGAGAGAGCCATCCAGGAATCTAACACTTGATGAGAGTGACATTCAGATAAACACTAGATGAGAGAGCCATCCAGGTATCTAACTTTAGATGAGAGGGCCATCCCGGTATCCAGCACTAGATGAGAGGGACATCCAGGTATCTAACATTAGCTGAGATGGACATCCAGGTATCTAGCACTAGATGATAGGGACATCCAGGTATCAAACACTAGATGAGAGACATCCAGGTATCTAGCACTAGATGAGAGGGCCATCCAGGTATCCAGCACTAGATGAGAGGGCCATCCAGGTATCCAGCACTAGATGAGAGGGACATCCAGGTATCTAGCACTTGATGAGTGAGGTATCCAGCACTAGATAAGCAGGGCATCCAGGTATCTAGCACTAGATGAGAGGGACATCCAGGTATCTAGCACTAGATGTGAGGGCCATCCAGGTATCTAGCACTAGATGAGAGAGACATCAAGGTATCTAGCAATTGATGAGAGTGACATCCAGGTATCTAACACTAGATGAGATAACATCCAGGTATCTAACACTAGATGAGAGGGACATCCAGGTATCTAGCACTTGATGTGAGGGCCATCCAGGTATCTAGCACTAGATAAGCAGGACATCCAGCTTTTTAGCACTAGACGAGTGGGACATCCAGGTATCTAGCACTAGATGCGAGGGACATCCAGGTATCTAGCACTAAATGCGAGGGATTCAGGTATCTAGCACTAGATGAGAGGGCCATCCAGGTATCTAACACTAGATGTGAGGGACATCCAGGTATCTAGCACTAGATAAGCAGGACATCTAGGTATCTAGCAATTGATGAGAGTGACATCCAGGTATCTAACACTAGATGAGATAACATCCAGGTATCTAACACTAGATGAGAGGGACATCCAGGTATCTAGCACTTGATGTGAGGGCCATCCAGGTATCTAGCACTAGATAAGCAGGACATCCAGGTTTCTAGCACTAGATGAGTGGGACATCCAGGTATCTAGCACTAGATGCGAGGGACATCCAGGTATCTAGCACTAAATACGAGGGATTCAGGTATCTAGCACTAGATGAGAGGGCCATCCAAGTATCTAACATTAGATGTGAGGGACATCCAGGTATCTAGCACTAGATAAGCAGGACATCTAGGTATCTAGCACTAGATGAGAGGGACATCCAGGTATCTAGAACTAGATGTGAGGGCCATCCAGGTATCTAGCACTAAATGCGAGGGACATCCAGGTATCTAGCACTAGATGAGAGGGCCATCCAGGTATCTAACAAAAGATGAGAGGGACATCCAGGTATCTAACACTAGATGAGAGTGCCATTCAGGAGTCTTCCACTAGATGAGAGTGACATCCAGGTATCTAACACTAGATGAGAGGGACATCCAGGTATCTAACACTAGATGTGAGGGCCATCCAGATATCTAGCACTAGATAAGCAGGACATCCAGGTATCTAGCATTAGATGCGAGGGCCATCCAGGTATCTAGCACTTAATGTGAGGTTTGTTTGTTTGTTTGTTTGTTTGATTGATTCTTTACGTCCCATCAACAATTTTTCAGTTATATAGGGACGGGTCTTCCTGGGTTGAACCAGTTCTAAGCTAGGATAAATGTGTATTGCTCAAGGACCACAACACAGTGAAGCGGGTGAGGCTGGAACCTGCAGCCCTTCGGTCTCGAGTCAAGCACTCTAACTAACTAAATGTGAGTGACATCCAGGTATCCAGCACTAGATGAGAGGGCCATCCAGGTATCCAGCACTAGATGAGAGGGACATCAAAGTATCCAGCACTAGATGAGAGAGGTATCCAGGTATCTAGCACTAGATGAGAGGGCCATCCAGGTATCTAGCACTAGGTGAGAGGGACATCCAGGTATCTAGCGCTAGATAAGCAGGGCATCCAGGTGTCTAACACTAGATGTGAGGGACATCCAGGTATCTAGCACTTGATGTGAGGGCCATCCAGGTATCTAGCACTAGATAAGCAGGACATCCAGGTTTCTAGCACTAGATGAGAGGGACATCCAGGTATCTAGCACTAAATGCCAGGGCAATCCAGGTATCTAGCACTAAATGCGAGGGACATCCAGGTATCTAGCACTAGATGAGAGGGCCATCCAGGTATCTAACAAAAGATGAGAGGGACATCCAGGTATCTAACACTAGATGAGAGGGTCATCCAGGTGTCTTCCACTAGATGAGAGTGACATCCAGGTATCTAACACTAGATGAGAGGGACATCCCGGTATCTAACACTAGATGAGAGTGCCATCCAGGTGTCTTCCACTAGTTGAGAGGGACATCCAGGTATCTAACACTAGATGAGAGGGTCATCCAGGTATCTAGCACTAGATGAGAGGGACATCCAGGTATCTAGTGCTAGATGAGAGTGACATCCAGTTATCTAACACTAGATGAGAGTGACATCCAGGTAAACACTAGATGAGAGAGCCATCCAGGTATCTAACACTAGATGAGAGGGCCATCCAGGTATCTAACACTAGTTGAGAGGTCCATCCAGGTATCTAACACTAGATGAGAGGGTCATCCAGGTATCTAGCACTAGATGAGAGTGACATCCAGGTATCTAACACTAGATGAGAGTGACATCCAGGTAAACACTAGATGAGAGAGCCATTCAGGTATCTAACACTAGATGAGAGTGACATCCAGATAAACACTAGATGAGAGAGCCATCCAGGTAACTAACACTAGATGAGAGGGCCATCCCGGTATCCAGCACTAGATGAGAGGGACATCCAGGTATCTAACACTAGCTGAGATGGACATCCAGGTATCTAGCACTAGATGATAGGGACATCCAGGTATCAAACACTAGATGAGAGACATCCAGGTATCTAGCACTAGATGAGAGGGCCATCCAGGTATCCAGCACTAGATGAGAGGGTCATCCAGGTATCCAGCACTAGATGAGAGGGAAATCCAGGTATCTAGCACTTGATGAGTGAGGTATCCAGCACTAGATAAGCAGGGCATCCAGGTATCTGGCACTAGATGAGAGGGACACCCAGGTATCTAGCACTAGATGGGAGGGCCATCCAGGTATCTAGCACTAGATGAGAGAGACATCCAGGATCTAACACTAGATGAGAGTGACATCCAGGTATCTAACACTAGATGAGAGGGACATCCAGGTATCCAGCACTAGATGAGTTGGACATCCTTTTTTTTTTAGCACCAGATGAGAGGGACATCTAGGTATCTAGCACCAGATGAGAGGGACATCTAGGTATCTAGCACTGGATGAAGGGAGGTAACATGAAGAGACGGTATACAAATATCTAGACACTATATAATATTTAAGGGATTATGGTAACATTCTGTTAAAAAATTACTATAATATAATCTGATGTAACAATATAGCAGGTATTTCATACAAGTGATAAACTGGTGAAATACAAAATTCTTAACTGGTGACCAAATTCATTTCGCATCAATGTAAACAATTTCAAGCTATATCCATATATGGAAGAAAATAAGCTTTAATATCAACACTGCCAATTTAAATACAATAACTACCTATCATTAAATGACGAAGATTCTTGCGCCCACGTGCATGCATATTGCTTGATTAATGATCTTCATCCCTCACCTCTTTACCTGCTGGTGACATCTTTTGTTGTCTGCTGATAACATTTGCAAACAGTTTGTACTCAGATCAGTCCAGACAGGATGTTTTGGCCTGATCTGGAGAGAAACTCTTAGACAAGCTGATGGTTTTAGAAAAAGTTAATTTTGAAAAAGACAAAAATAACAAAAGCATGCCATCATACCCAGCATACAAGATGGAATAAAATGCCAGAACGAAAGCTGAAGCAAGCCTGCGCATCATCACAGGCTTCCTGAGTAAGCATTGTAATGTGGTCTGAGCCCATTAAAGCCTAGCGTCCTTTTTATGGGACATCGGCAAACAGTGAAAGCACTGTTTGCTTACAAAATGTACCTTTAGAATTATATGAGATTTAAATTTACCACCCGACATCCCTTAAATTGGAAATAGATTCGTCCAATTGATAATAGTTGGAAAATCTATTCGGCATATATGGGTTATACTCTGTGATTAAAATAATAATTGCATTATGGTGTCTGAATATTAATTTTAGGGCAGCTACTCATTCCTTGATAAAATTCACAGCCAGATAGATCTAAATTCGCCCTTAAAGGGCGACTAATAATTTGCTGCAGACGACAATTTCATATTTTGCTGCCTTTTCAAAAATAACAAATAAGGCATGATATTTCATGAGAATCGTCTGCTGGCAGACGATTCTCATGAAATATCATAGCTTATATTTTTTGAAAATTTGTAAAGATGTCGCAAAATTTGTCGCCTGCTGCAGTTGTGATTGGCGCTTTAAGGGTTAATTTTCTTTGAACATATCTCCTGCACTATCAGAAGGATTATCTATCTTGGTCTCTTATTTATCTAAAAAAATTCACTTCTTTAAGACCTACCTAATAAGATATCATAATGGTTAAGTATGATTCATTATGAATATGCTTAGTATGATTCATACTCGATGCTGCATCTTTTGCCCATAATTATGTCCAAATAAAAATTGAATCATATTTTGTCATTAATGGTACATGGGAAACATACTGTGTACCTATTAATTGGTTCATTTTTTTTTTATTGATCTTGAAAAAAGGTAAAACCCTTTCTATTTCCTGAAACAAGTATGTTTACAAACTGTAAAGACCCAGATGAAATGAAACATAATGCTGCATTTCATCAGGGTCTACACTGTTTGTAAAGGTAAAGACGATCTTGAGAGAAGAGAATACAGTATTATGACCTGGCACCCCTAGATGTGTACACTGGACTAGTCCAAGTTTATAAAATCAAAATAGAACAACCCATTAGTATACAAAGGGTTAATGTATTTATTCTAATACACACATCACAGGGCCCTTGCAATTTTCAAGAAGTGTTTGTGGTGGTACGGTGGTGGCAATGTGTGTGTGGAGGTGGGGGGATGGTATTGATGACTTGCTGTATTGCTTTTGTGAAAGCTGCAACTTGTAAATTCTTGTCCTCTGTCATGTTATGTTAAAATGGAAATAAAAGTGGCTTTTGAAAATGTAGTGAGCTGGGATTTTTCATGCTTTTGAAGTTGTCTGTTGACTTTTTTCAACTACTGTAGTGTCAAACAGTTTGTATTAAGATCAGGACCGGCATTTTATCAGTCCTGATGTGGGTCCAAACTGTTTGCAAAGTTACCAACAGATCTAGACTACAAAGTCGCTGATAGCATGGAAAGATTTGACTTAAATTAATTGTCACCTAAGGTATAATTTCTTTCTACTGCAACATCTTGAAGCAGATGCCACTTTCAATGTTGCAGCAGACGCTGATATTGACTGACTGCCATGACAGTAATTTAAGCATAATCTTAAGAAGGTAACAATTTGAGTCATGCCCACAGATAATAATATAAATTGACTCATTTTTTCTTTTATCTTCGACAAGGTCACATGACCCACCGTCTTATGACCGCATCAATCTTCAGCAGACGCAATATTAAAACATGCGTAATTTACATTTCCTATTTCGCTCTTTGAAATCGCTTTTTTCTGTGCTGCATGAGAATATATAGCTGTCACCAAAATTAAATAAAGATTTGCTTGCGACGACAGAATTAAGACATTATGACTCTAAAATATTTGTTAGCATGGAGGCTTTAATTATCAAGTCAGCAGTATTTCAATCATGCTGGACCATCTGCTTAATAGGAAAGTACTGGTACATATTATATAATGTTTATTTGTTTTGTTTGTTTGATTTGATTCTTTATGTCCCATCAACAACATTTCAGTTATATAGGGACAGGTCTTCCTGGGTTGAACCAGAATTAAGCTAGGATTAATGTGTCTTGCTCAAGGACACAACACAGTGATGCCGGTGAGCCCGTGGCCTCTCGGTCTCAAGTCGAGAAGTCTACCACTGACCCCCTCACTGAGTGCTCGGGATATCTGCCATTTTGGGTAAAATTTTAGGATGAATTCAGGTTCGAAAACTAGCTCAAAAATCTCTCCTCTTGACTCTTAAAGCGCCAATCATGACTGCAGCAACAAATTCTAGGATGAATTCAGGTTTGAACAACAAGCTCAAAAATCTCCTCTCTTAACCATTAAAGCGACAATCATGACTGCAGCAGACGACAAATTTTGCGATTTCTTTCCTAATTTCTGACAAAAAAAGTATGATATTTCATGAGAATTGTCTGATTCATGAGAATTGTCTGCCAGGGGACAATTCTCATGAAATATCATACCTTATTAATTTTGTTATTTTTGAAAAAGCAGCAAAATTTGAAATGGTCTTCTGCTGCAAAATGTAGGTGGCGCTGTATGGGTTAATTCAGTAGCAGCATTTCTAATGATTATCCTGGTGTTCTGAAGTATCATCTGCTTATCACAACTGCTGCATTATATGGGCCTCGACGCGAGAAAACCTGTCTTCGGGGGTTTGCAAACAACACAGGCACAGACCAGCCTGAGCATCCGCGCAGACTGATCAGCACCTTTGTTATTCCATTTTTGGAAAGTATCGTGTCTAAACTTTCTACAGACGCAATGTCAATTTTCTAGCTAGTCTCTGTAACTGAGGAGACTGGCTTGAGTCTTGCTTTGTCGGAAACCCCGAAGACAGGTTTTCTCGCAACGAGGCCCATATTCAAATGCACTCCTACAAAATACCCTGATCAGACTGCTCTTAGCGGACCTATAAAAGTGTAATATCAAAGGTGAATGGTGGTTAGGGGCGGAGAGACAAATTATGTGAAATATCACTTGGAAATTATCAATTCGCTGCATGCTGGGAAATTTTTTAATGTTTTTTTTGTTGTTGATTTTTTTCAAATTCAACAAATCTTCCAGGAATAAGAACAGTTGGGATTCAGATCAGGGCCAAGGCTTTGTGAATGCAAAGACAAAAGAAGTCAAGTTAATGAAAGTCAGAAAATGGGCCATATAATGCAGTGATGATCAATATTTAAGTTGCTCTCCAAAATTGCTCATAAAAAGTACATACACAAAGTAAAAAAATCCACATTTCTTTCACACACCGCTAATAGTGCACAAGTCTTTGATATTACACAATACATTTAAAAATCAGTAAAAATCATGCACCGATGCGTGCAACCAAAACAACAAAGCCGACAACAGATGATTTTTTTTCGGCTTAAATAAAACTAATCTTGGTAAAAAAAGTAGTCACATCTCATTCTGAAAACTTAGCACCACCTTTATGGGGAAAATAATTAAAAAAAAGAAATTAGTCGTTTTGACCCATGAAATGCCTATCACAAACCAGTGAGCAGACGATATTTTCAACTTCTTCACCTCATCAAGCAAATGATACTATTGTTTATTTGTTTTGTTGCTTTACGTCCCAAGTCAAAAGTTATGGTCATGGCGGGACAGTCAGTTCACCTAACCACACTTTTTCCTGGGTAAGCTTGAACGAGCAGTTTAAAGCAGTGCTTCGTGCACATACTTGTAACTGACAACAACTTTTCTTGAATGATTCAGCAGAAGGGAGGAGAATGGCTGTAGAAATTATTTCATGATCTATCTCCATGAAAGTATGGGACCGGGCCGGGATCAAACTCGCGACCCCTTGATCTGCAGGCCCTACGCGGCCCTGTTCTATGGTACTTATTGCATTATCAAGCAACACATGCTCAGATGAGCCTGCGCATATGGGCAGACTCGCCAGAGCATTTACTGCTGGCATACACAAAGAATGGATGTAGATGAAGACTAAGGCTAAAATTTACAACTCTTGTCCTGCTGGATACATGAGCATGTGCATTTAAAGGTGGCTTTTGCACATATGCAATATAAAGAATTAAACTCGAAAATCTCCTATGCTGACCCATACCACGGGTGGTAAACCTAGGAACTACCACGAAATTGTGTTAACGTAAATTGTTCCCAAGCCACATCCGGGACACGTCGTGGTAGTTTCCAGGCCGAAAATTGGATAAAGAAAGGTTGGTGTCACTTTCATTTTTGTTTTATTTTACAACTAAGAACAAACAATGGTGAAATCCAACAATGTGGTTCCGTGTAAATATGTTTCAGCGTCGTCTCTAGCCCAAAATTTTGTTTGAAAATCTATTTTCTTTCTTTAGATTCGTGTTTCCCCACTGAGCATCGGACCAACTTTTCCAAAAGTTTGAAGGATTTTAGCCCATATCTGTCAAATTAAATGGAAGTTGATATCATTTGACGATGGAAATGATAAAAAGACCCTAAATAAACATTCTTAAACAGAAAAAAAATCTGAGCATTTACTCGTGAACGATTCATGCCCAGTTCTTCTGTGTGGTAGTTTCCAGCTCATCGTGGTAGTTAAAATGCTATTGTGGTAGTTTCCAAGACTTTGTAGGATACGTTTCTAAAGTGTTAGAAAACATTATAGTAGTTGTTTGTTTCGCATGATAACCCTCTAACTCGTCAATCAATTACCACGGTAAACAAATAAATCACATTTCAACACCATGAAGAAGCTAAGCTGAGGACTCAAGAGATTCAATGTGATGCTTGACAGATGGAGATCATGCCCTGGGCTGCCAAACAACACCCGTCTGGATATCTAAAGCAAAAGAAGGTCATCAGTTGAGCCGTGGTGGACCAAGCAACAGACAAAAAAAATGACATAAAAATTGCGTCACTCGCTACGTTGTTCCATGTTCAGTCAACTTTAAGATAAAATGGCAGGCTAAGACTACTGGCCCAAAGTATCGTTAGTACTTGCGCTTCAGAAAAAAGGGAAATATCCTCGGGTTGAGACACTTTTTATATACATGCGAGTGCGAAGATGAACGGGCATGTTATTTGATAATTAAAAAGCATATTTATTCAAAAGCAAAATATGTAAATATCCCTTCTTTCCATTCTTATCATTTCAATAGCCCACTAAAATTAAAATTCAGGCAGTCGACATTTGTTATCTGACAAAAGGTTGCTTGAAAAGGTTTTTGTATGAATAAGAGGGGTATTCAAGATTTGGCCCCCACACCCTGTCTTTATAAAAATGAAGTAGCCCCTGAATACTGAACATCTGCTGATGTGAATTACTACTTAATTCCTACAAAGTCTTGGAAAATACCATGATAGCATTTTAACTACCACGATGAGCTGGAAACTACCACACAGGACGAACCGAGCATGAATCATTTACCAGTAAATGCTCAGATTTTTTTCTGTGTAGGAATGTTTATTTAGGGTCTTTTTTATCATTTCCATCGACAAATGATATCAAATTCCATTTAATTTGACAGATATGGGCTAAAATCCTTCGAACTTTGGGGAAAGTTGTTCCGATGCTCAGTGGGGAAACACGAATCCAAAGAAAGAAAATAATTTTTCAAACAAAATTTTGCACTAGAAGGGACGCTGAGACATATTTACACGGAACCACATTGTCGGATTTCACCATTGTTCGTTCCTAGTTGTAAAATAAAACAAAAATGAAAGTGACACCAACCTTTCTTTATCCAATTTTCGGCCTGGAAACTACCACGACGTGTCCCGGATGTGGCTTGGGAACAAAATTACGTTAACACAATTTCGTGGTAGTTCCTAGGTTTACCACCAGTGCATATGTTCATTCAAAATTCTTACATAAATTTTTGGCCAAAGGCCACATTACAACATTGGGGACAGTTTTCAGTGATATAGATCATGTGTTTCTCCACACTTGACACAAGTGTTCTTCTAGAACGTGAGTCATTGACAAAAACAATGGTCCATATTCTTTATATTTAAGTCTGTGTTAAATGCCGAGTTAAGTTACATTAAAGTGTCAAACAAAACAACATACTTCCTTAAAAATGAGGTTTCAAATTCCTACTCACTTCTAAAATAGCTACATTTAAAATTTAAAGGGTATAATTATTTCACTTTTACACATAAATGCACATAACTCTTTCCTTTGCCAGCAGAGACTTATGTAGTCTGCTGATAACCACTGTTAAACGTTTTGACTCAGATCAGGACTAGAACAGAATGTCTGTCATGATCTGATTTCAAACCTTTTTGACACTCATAAAACTGTTTAAATTTCCCTAAAGAATTTTTTGAAAACACTATTGAAAAAGTCAGACGGACAGAAGGGGACTATAAAAATTGAGCCACTATAGTTGAAAGAAATTAAACAGTTTATGACATACAGTATGGGCGGGCGTACAGGAGGCATCTTATAGAACATGCAGTCTAGAGGTGGTCTGGGGATACTCTCCCAGTGGAGGTTAAGGGTACATTATACATTGATAAAAACACAATAATTCAATTTTGGGAAGAAATTAAAAATGCAACTAATAGTGTATGTTTAATTGCGTGTCTTGTGAAACTCATTTTAGCCCTGTGAAATGCTCCTTTACTTGCTGGGCCAATTTGTATGCACATGAGTTTTTGCTTACTCATAATTATGCCGCTGCAGTAGCTGGGCCAATTGTGGCTCAGATCATTTGTATGCATGGATCCAGATGGGGGACAGGGGGTTTCCACCACTGAGCCACTGCGCTCCTATATGAAAATCACAAAGCTATAAGGTCCCTAAGCAAAACTGGTTCTGATCCCCTGAAAAATCACAAAGCTACCAAGCTAGCATTCAATGTGGGGCCATCATTGGCCCACCAGAAAACACCATTTAAATGTTGTTTCACTGGAAAGCCATCATGATGGCCCACTTTTAGTGTAATTTGGATCCTCTCTCCTCCCCTAATCAACAAAAAAAACGTTGTCAGAGTTGGACCGGACCCTCTGACAAAACTTTCTGGATCCGCACATGTTCTTTTGTGCATCTACAGAATCACAGTGCTTCACACAAATTATCCTCAAATGCACTTAATTGGGGAAAAAACAAAAGAAAGTCATTATAATTGATGATATCTAAAGTAGACAATTAATGACAGCCATGAACCAATTAAGTAATCAAGATCCCTAATTATAGATATGATCTTCAGAGGAAACTGTTAATATCAATTATCTGTAACATCAACATGGAATTTAATATCACATTTCCCCTAAATATTCGGACAATATATTACACATCCAAAAATGGCTATTGAGGTACTTGTATGATGATCAATAAATGATAACTGATAAGAAATTGTCTGCATGTGTATGCAAGAAATGAGCCCCAACATGAGATTTCCAACAATGTGGTATTTTGACAAGAGTAGACTCAGACGAGCCTGTGCAGCCTCCTTTTAAGCACAGATACTCCAAATGCTGTTCGATCAGTAGCTTAACACTCATAGAAAAGTCAAGCAACTAGCAAAGGCTCTGATCAGACTGCGCGTATGCGCAGGCTGGTCTGAGCCTTTGCTGGTCGCACATACCACATTGTTGGAAATCTCATGTCATGGCTCAAATAGACTGATACATACACTTGAGGTCATAATCACTTATTAAGCACTGAAACCTAGCACCTTTGTTGGTTCGCCCCAACAGTATGTATTAAACCTTTTTTTGCATCACTCATTTTCAGAACTTGTGTTTCAAAACCTGGCAGAGTATATCTAAATATATGTTGTTCATTAAAATAAGTAACAGTGCTGTGGCAAGCTTTTTTGTGAAAGCTTATACTTGTTAATATGGTATCAGCAGACTGCTATGCAAAATTTCCCTGCAAGCAAATTTGGGTTGAGACAATTTAACGAGAAGAGTCGAGATTCCAACAAAGGGCCCCCACATAATGTCCTGCAGTGAAAAGGGGACATCCATTTTGGCAACAATCATGATCATTCATTAGACAAAACCCATATTCAGACATGAACAATATTTGATGAGGTAGTTCATAGGTGAAATTTAGAGGAAATCGGGTGATAAATGACTAAGTTAAAGTGTCCACAAGTGCGAATTGACAGGTGGCAGCAATTTTAGCGGCTATCTTGATTATCGGACAAAGCCCATATTTGAACTTGGGTGAGAGTTTGATTGAAATAATTCAAAACTACTAGGCCAAAAAAGAAACGCCGCTATGTATGAAGTTTTTAAACTGTACCAGTTATGTATTTCATTCAAAAAAGCATGCAGTGATAAGGAAAGTTATAGCAAAATGGTGCTAGAGAATGCTATTTGCCAGTTTCTCAATTCACTAAGAAGTCAGTATTGCCGCAGGCTCCTTAATAGGGCGTAAATACTGCACCAAACTTAAGTTCCGTCAAACGTTGGGAGGTCGGGGTCTTAAACATTTCTCTTGAAAATGCCTTCTCACAGTTTTAGAGCTGATCCATGGATTATGAGTTCCTGGGTATGTCCTAGCTGTGACTGTCTACAGATAAAATGGATTGCACAAATGAGACGTGCAGATGTCTCCATCTTGACGTCACTTCAACACACAGGGATGTCCTGGACGAGGACGGTCTGACAGTGTCCAGGTTTATTGGAAACTATTCTTAAGACATCCAATCGTCCTAACATGGCACCGAAATTGTTTGGCTGCTACCAATGGTGTCACGTTAGCTTGTAACATTCATATTGCACGTTCATGCTCCACATGTGTCAATTTTGTCACCGCAAAATAGCGATGTGTTATCTTAAATTCCAAAGTTTTAAAATGTTTTTAAACGTTTGGGATGTTCGACTAGAGCTTTCAGTAGTTAGTGCACATGTAAATCTTAATGGACTGATGGTGCACATGAAAAACAGGAAAATGGAAAATTGGCCAGCACACTGGTTTGGATTGACTGACCTCATTAAAACAATGGGGAAAATGTGCGGCAGGAAAAATAGCAAAAGATATATAGCAGATGAAATTTTTGCTACTCTCACTTAGGGCGCAATAGTTTTAATTATTGTTAGGGGCATTTCTTTTTTTGCCTAGTATACATGTAAATGAAATTTGGTAATAAAGGACTAAGGTAGAGAGTCCAAAAGAGCAAACTGATAGGCGGCGGCCATTTTGTCAACCATCTTGATTATTGTTCCTCGGACTCAAGGATCTTATCATGAAGCAATCCATATATGAAATTTAAACTTCGCAAAACATTTTCAAAATTTTATAGACGATACTTTGATTTGATTTCTAAATTCCAAGTTGGACTTAAATCTTTCTTGCGCCAAAGACTTTCGGAACCTGATTTCTATGGTGACTTGGTGTATAAGTTGAAGAAGATTGTTGGCTCTAATAATTTTTCAGCGCAGTTCATTAAAATAATTTCCCATTATAAAAAGATTGGCTATAACATTAATGTATTGCAACAGACTGCATGCTTGGTAGTCAACCCAATCACAGTTGGCAACTTTGCTTTCCTCTTTAATTGCACGCCGGTGGGTCGGACTTCAGACTCTATGATGGTTACGACTTAAAGACTTATCTATTGATGAGATGGTAGGGGCCTGATGCTTTGGCTGTTTGTTGGGCCCACCGGGGTTTACCTGTAGGATTTCTTTTGCTCCGGTATTCAGTTTAACTTACTGTTGAGTCCTTATCCTTGCTTCATCTCCTTGTTATATCTTGATTTATATGTTTTAGGAGATGATGCATTGATAAGTTAGGGGTCTTTCATGCAAACCAAATATCTATGTGTCTTGATCCACATCTGAATTAAGGGTGAGGTTGGCGCCGTTAAACCGGTTTAAGCCCTCCAGTAATATATTTTACTGACCGTTCCAAGGCGGTACTTCTTTTGTGGATCTTTTATGTTTTTGTTCTGTCTTGTGTTTGCTATGTTTTGTGCGCGTCTGTTTATATGTGCTTCGTGGTCACCTGCTGGGAAAGGGCTGACCTCTTGGCTCTCGTTTGTGGTGTCTTCTGTGAGTTTGTCACTTTCCCATTGGTATCCTGCGTCAGGTGTGGTACTTGATTGTATCGATTCCTGATCTTTGCAACCTTACTTACTTTGGAAGAAATCTGATTAAAAAATGACTAAGTTAGAGTGACCATGACAACGGACAGACAGGCAAGCAGAAAACAATACGAATTGAATGAACAGAGAGACAGAAACAAAGAGGTGGCCACCTTTTTGGTTACAGATTTATAAAGGGCACTTACATGCTTACAGAAAATAGAAAATTCTTTCTTTCAATGGATTGTTTCTAGCATCCAGTCAATCAGTAATTTGCTGGTCAGTCAGCTATCAAATTGGCATTTATATCTGAAATGTCACCAGACAGATTGATAAATTAACCCTTATCCAACATTTTTATGTACTTAAAATAATGTCTGCTTTTTACTTTGCTGTAAATTCAACTGCTCTTCAGACTTGATTTTATCATGATAAGCAAATACTATGAACCCCGATCAAACTGCTTCTTGAGTGGTTTCACTCACTCGGGTCTGCACAATGGGTTATAGTTAAATAAATGAGTAGTGCTTGCCATCTCCATGCACTTCTGACATTGTTTGAAGATCCATTTATTTTCTTCCAGGAGTCTAGGGAAGTAATGCCTCGGTTACATTTGCCTTACGATGAGTATACGATGCCCCGTACCATGTCCAAATCACCGTGTCTGTGCCGCCTCCGTAGGGAGACCTTGCGATCATCGTACGGATTAATGGGCATCATGTCCTCTACGATTTTGTTTAACCTCGCACAATGACAAATTTGAAAAAATCGTAAGCCCGTAGCCCGTAGACACATCGCAGTGACATCATATGATCCTCGTGCGGGCACCGCACAGTGATCGTGAGGACAACGCAGGGTTTTAGATTGTCAGCTTGGCCCAAAAATGATTGTAGACTCTTGCGATAGTCGTAAGGAGCCTACAAGGTCGCCGCACGATTCCTTTGCAGGGCCCATACAAAGGTACAGACATCGGACGGTCATCCTGCGGTAACCCCAAGGCAATGGAAGGATGATTGTGCCGTCGTCTTGCGACGTGCCAACAATTTCCCAGAGACTTATCATTAGCTTTTTGTTTCATTTCAATATTTATCTTCAGGCGATGTCTCTAATACCACCACTCAATGTGACTCAATATGGACATAGTTCAGTTTGCAGTTTAATCATGGGCGGATCCAGAGGAGGGGACAGTGGATCCGGACCCCCCCCCCCCCTGGAAAATCACAGAATATATTTTTTAGCAATACTGGTCCAGATCCCGTAGAACATCTCAAAGCTACACATGTACCATGTCAGCATTACATGACGGGCCATCATCGGTCCGCCAGCGAAACGCCATTTAAAATGTCGTTTCGCTAGCGGGCCAATAATGGCCCCGGCTTTTAGTGCATGGTATTTGGATCCTCTTTCCCCTTATCAACTAAAACAAAGTTGAGTTGGACCCCCGCTGACATAACTTTCTGGATTCACGCATGCTAATCAGGGCCCATAGAGTATATGCTTCCATGATAAAATTGTCTGAAGTGCAATTCAAAATATGCACCTAACGTGAAATGCATATGCATTTTCAGTATATAAAATGCTGGTTGGATAAGGGGTTTAATAAATTGGGTAAGATTAATAAAAAGTCCAGATATTTTTTTTGTGATTTATAACTCTTAGGATTTGAATATTACTTCAAGGAATAAAATTTATGGGTCTCGTAGTGAGAACATGCGACTAGTTCGAACATAGAAATTTGAATAAATGAATGTTCTACAAAATGTATTTGACTGAAAACGAATGGTAAATGTGCTGACCAGGCTGGGTGGAAGAAAGCGCATTCTGGTTAGTACCTTTGTTGTTCGCATGAAACTACTTCATTTTTGCTTATGACGAAGATTTTATGTGTTGCTGGCCGTAGAGTGCCTTTGGATGATTAAACTGAATAAAACCATAATAAGCGTTTTAGTCTACGCTGATACAACTGAAGAATCTTTATATTTTCATTGATAAAAAGGATACTTTTCGAATTATAAAAGTGTACTATAAAAAGGGGTTGCAATATTCTGTGATTTAAACTTTATGAAAACTGCAGAACTTAGAAATTGACATTAAAATATACACAAACGTATCACGCTGTTCCATACCTTGGGACCATGTTCAACTAAAAACTCTAGCCTCTTCATAGCACGATTTGTGATCACATGACTTTGAAACATAGTTCAAATGGAATGCAAAAATGAACATGGATAGCCGTTTAAATCCATGTACATAATTGCACGTCAATTGCAAAGTCAGCATACTGACTCTTTGCGACTTCCGCAAGTTCATTGTACGGGCATCATGCGATTTATATAGGGAGGTTGTGAAGATAACACCATGTCGTACGATATCCGCAAGGTCTCTGTAAAGTTTTGTTCTAGTTTGTCACCGAAAGAAATCGTAAGGTGATCGTAAGCAATGTAAACACATACGTCGTAGCTTACAGACGCCTACGATGCAGAAAAAATCGTAGAGAAAATCGTAGACGAATAAATCGTACGACGACCGTGGCAAATGTAACCGAGGCATTACTCTGTTCTTCCTTGTGGCAGCATTATTGTTCTTATAGAAAAAAGGTGCCAAGCTTTGATAGTTTGGGCCTAAATTAAAATTTTATTTGTTTCCCCTTACCCGACCGACCCTGAAAAAAAGGCCCTACTCAAAAAAATTATTTCAATTTTCAGTCAAGAATTTTTTTAAAAATTTCATTGCATAGAGAATTGTCCAATGTAAACACTGTTATTTTAGCAAATTGTTTGTGTATTTATTTTTATTGCCTATATAATGTGGGGGAAACTGAGGAGTTTTTCGTGCATGTGTTTATTTTGTACATGTCTGTATGGCAATATGGTACACGCTGAAGAACGGTGAAGACAGTGATAAAAACGTGTATGGTGTTCCAAAGATGTTTATTAAGGATCTACGAGGTCAACACTTTCGCAGTAGTTTCTGTTTTCTACCCCTATCACCAACATTTACATTATGTACAGTTAGCTAGCGCGCACAGGCAAGGCCTGGCGGCCGACGAGTTTTAATATTTTCTTCTTTACATGTTTACAGTTCTTACGTCCATATCTCTAAATTTGATCCTGGGCTGACAGTCAGATAAATTGTCCTACTCAAATTCTCAAGACCGACTGCTTTTGTAAAGATTTTTCTACCTGCGTATCGCAGGCCTTCTTCCTTTATTATCCCCTAAAGCCAGCTGTTAAGATGACAATAAACGTGCCAATATGCAATTTGTGCGGCGCTTTAAGGGACAATAAGGTTAAGAATGGGTATTGTGACGTAAGATCTGTTAACATTAGATGGGACAAAGTAATTGATTGTGCGTTTCTGACCATATGTGAAAATAAGAAAATTAAAGGTCAGAATTTCGAAAAAAATTCTAAAATGGTTAATAAAAGTTAAATCAAATATCAAATTGAAAATTCGAGTTGCAATTCTCATGAGCATGAAAATGATACCAAACTCGATTATAAAAGAATGCTATTAAAAAAAATTGTCATTTTGAACTTTGTAATTTTTCTAAATACTTGTGGCCAAAATGGCTGAAAATCTACCACATAACACCTATAGTAGGACTATACAGTAAAACCTGCCTAAAACGGCCACTCAAAGATATACACAACAAAGGTTGTTAAGACAAATGGGTGCTTAATGCAGGTCGAAAGTATTGCAGAATGCTCCCTGGGAGCATTCTGCAATACTTTTGACCTGCATTATGCGATAATCGGTCTTGAAAAAACACACATTTTTTTGTCTTTTGTTGAGTGGCCTCTAAAGACAGGTTTTACTGTATACAATTAAGTTTAATGGGTATCCAATTTGAGAAGTTAAAAAAAATAATTTTCTGACCGACCGACCCATACCGGTAAAACGGGGGTCGGGTAAGGGGAAACAAAAAATATTTTCTACGGCGTTACTTATTAATGCATAAGTAACTAATATTAGTTCATTTATGAAACAGTGGTTACTTAGCCTATAATTGTAATTGGTTTTGAAATGGACTATTCCGAAGAGGGGTGTGATCAAAGTTATTGTTCAATAAATAACGTTTTGATTAAATTTTTCGTTTTTCCAAGGGTAAAGTAAAAACAAATGTAGACTTCTCTTCTTAAAAGAGTATTGAAAACGTCTTAAATCGGGTGTCTTTTCAGTGTAAATGTCGGATGTTCAACATCTGTTTACCCATGGGATGTACCTATTTTTCACTCTCGCCAGCTGGTCAAATGGTCTAACTTAAAATAACTTAGAATTGTAATTTCTACCAAGAAAATATTTCCAATTATGTGTTATCAGCGGTTTTCTGGGGCGAACTTATTGATAAATTCATTACTATAGATACGAAATTCTTAAATAAGTATATTAAATAAGTATTCTGTAAATCATTGTGACGTCATTCATTCTATAATTAGCCGTGTGCGTGGTTAAATTATTTTGGGCCACGATAAAATAGAAACAAACTTTTCATTTTATTAGAAAATAGGAGCAAGAAAATGTTAAAAAAACAAAAATAACGGACCACGGGCATACAAGCAGAAAATATGAATAAGCAAAATAAATAACCTTAGAAAGATTAAAGGCAAAACGCGGAAAATAGGTCATTCGATTGGTTTGACCTGAGGTTCGAAACGGGGATCATGTTAGTAGATTTTTCCTATCACCCGCAAATTCATGACTGGGTTTGAATTTATTTCTATCTGAAGGAGGAAAATGCATGAGATATCATTTTGGAACTCACAAAAGTTGACTTTTTCTTAGACTTTTTCTTTTTTTAAATACTGTATATCAAGGGACGTAATGCAGTCTAACTTTTTCTTTCCCCGCGGACAAGTATTGGTTTTCATAAAAGACTGAAGATAACAAGTATTCACAAAAGCTTGCTTCCCCATCACCGTCTGATTGAATTGTTTAATAGCGAAACGTCAAGCATTTAATGACTCATTTCAAAGCCGCTTTAATGTATATCTCATTGCGAAAATAAACTTCATTATTATCCTTCATCTATTATTACTCATAAGAACCTTTCAACAACGCCGTTTATAACATGTAACACATGTTATAGTTTTTCTTGTTATGGTTGGTCTTGTTTGAAAGTGTGATGGACTAACAGAATGGCAGACATCTTCTAAACATTCTGGTGACTCAGTGTACAATTGTTTTGTATTTTAATACTGGAGATAGACATCAGAAATTCTAGTGGTGGGGGAAGCCAGAGCAGTTCTCGGCGTTTGGTCGGGAAATACCATGTGAGACCAACGCAGCCAGTGAGACCACCGCAGCCAGCGGAACAGAGCAATCAAACATTGGTTTAAGCTTTATTTCTTTGTATAAATACACAATAGCAAAATTACAAGCACTACATTGAATAGTTACAAGTTTTATACAAAAGGAAGTCTATTGACTTTTGTGAACTGCATCAAACATCGATACATCCCACAATGCCAGGGACATTTTTTCATTATAACTTATCAATTTTTTGGCTAGCGTCACTAGCGGGATTCAAACCTGAGCGGCAGAGGTATATATAGCTATCCAGGGAGCCAAAATATATACTTAGATCTATCACTAGACAGTTTAGCCTCATATATCACTCTCTTATATGGCTTATGAAGTGTAAAAACAGAATAAATCCGATAGGAATTTGTCTAGATCTGTGCATGCACTCCTAACTATATGCCCTCCCTTTTGGGAGCATAAAACCTTGCATTTTAAGTAATCGAAACAGGTGTAAATGTCCTAGTCAGATGCCGCTCCAGACATTTGGCTGAGGAGGAGACGAGAATCTGTGAAAATTTCTCTTCCATTCTACCACCAATACAGTCACTATCAATACCTTCAGCAGGTGTTAATCCCTAGGGTAATTAGCAAATTACCAATTAATTCAATTAGCCATGTCTGCTTCCCACTTGCAGTGATAGAAACAATAAATGGGCTGGGAACCAGGAAAACCAACATTGTCAACAAAAAATGTCCAGCTGAATAAGTCAGCCAAGTAGCTGAGGTGCCATAGCCTCTTGGTTGCCATGTTGAGGCCGGCTGGCCCCTTTGTTTACTAAATGGGTACTTAGGCAAACAGTGAAGACCCAGATGAAATGCAGCATAATGCTGCATTTCACCAGAGTCTACACAGTTTGCCAAGATTAAAACAACCTTCAGGGACAGAAATACTTGATAATTTAGAAAATTCTACCTGTGATCCCTTAAAGTACACAATGGGCTATCCCAAACTTATTGGGATAATACATCAGAATACAAAGGGTTCATTTCTGTCCAAAACTAAATCTATGAAATTTTCCTTCACCTTTAGTGGTAAATAAAGAAATTATAACAACATCAAAATAGTAATACTTTCCTAAAGTGTAAGTAAGTGTGGTTGGTGGTGGTTGGGTAGGGGGGAGGGTTGGAGGAGAGACGACTCCACAGGAAAGTTTTGATGTGCCTCTTCCCCTACTTCTTTTGATAAATAGACTCTTGACTTGATACCTAGTTGCTAGTGAAACCCCTGTGAGGCCAAGTGTGAGGCATATATGAAGCCTTTATTTACATTGTGAACACTCTGTATGTTTGGTTATGACTTGATCTACTGGCTAATATATCACTAATGATGAGCTAATTGACCACCTACTTATAGTGGTCAGCTGCAGACAGAACTTGTCCTCAGACGACCTCCTTCTATAGGTCAAGCACCTCACTAATAGGCCAGTTGCTGAATATTCAGTGAACTCATTTAGAAGGTAAATACCTGCTCAAAAGAGAGAATAAATGAATTATTGAGCTATAATTTCATGACAAAACCCATTTATGACATGTTGGAACAACTTGATGACCATGTGCCTGAGTTCCAATACAAGCAATAAACAGTCCTCTTGTGACAGCCTGGGTAAGATAACATGGGTAAGATAAGAATTTCTAACCCAGGATATCAGCCTGAGCATCCACAGAGAATCTGGCCAGAGGAACAGATAAGCATTAATTAATATTTTGATATAATTGGGTATTTACCTATGAAAATTTACAGAATTGATTTTTTCCAATGTTTTGGATTGTTCGGTTTTGTGTCTGTGGTCAACAGCTATATATTCATGACAGAATGGTCAGATAACCACATATTTGACAGGCATTAACCAAATCTTTTTTACCAGTAACTGACAACTGACGTTGAATTAGCAGGATTGTGTTGAAAGCTTACATGATCAATCTCAACAAAAACAATGGTGCAGGACAGGAGGCTCAAACCTGTGGCCTCTTAATCTTTAGACAAATGTGACCCTACTGTGCTATCCAGCCCTGGGTACATACTGACACAGTCATATTTTGATTAGACTAGAATTTCATTTTTTCATTTGCTTTTTCCAAATTAAATTGCTTTTTGATACTCATAGGGCGGCATTCAGCCAGAGCTTTTTCTTCTCCCAAACAAAAGGTATGGATGTAGTATGGTTTGCTAGATAAGCCAAAACCAGCATGGGCGTTTAAAGGAGGCTCCTTGTGCATATACCAATAGTACAGAGGCCTTTAACCCTTAAATGCGCCAATCGCAACAAGTTTTCTGCTTTTCTCGTCTGCTGAACTGTTTAAGAAGCCTCTAAGGCAAACAGTGTGGACCTAGATCAGACTGCTCCTATAGGAGCAGTCTGTTCTGGGTCCATGCTGTTCGCATCTATACTTAGTTCGTCAGTAATGTTAGGCAATTATTTGCAGCAGACGGCTTCAGCAGACGACATTTTCAGATGCATTTTTTTCTTGGCCCTTTAAGGGTTAAGATCAACAGACTTCAGAATTTGATTTCTTATGGGAAAAGAAGAGAAACATTATACATGTAAATTTCTCAATATCTCTCTAAAAGGCAACATGCTGCTGCAGTTTATCACATTGTTCATTTGTTCAATGGTGACAGGTTTTTCATTTCCTATGGAATGTTAAGAAAGTAATTATGACAAGACTTTTAAAGGGATCTCTCATCAAAAGCAGACAGAGCAAATTGTCAGTCCCATATCAGACTTTGAAAGCTGTGTAGATCCAAATCATTGGGGCCAACATTCAACATTTTGAGCTAAAATTATAAACTGCTTGAACCTCAGAGCTTGCTGGTTTGTTTCATTTGATGCTTTATGTCACAGTCAACACTTTTTCAATCATGTCTGGACAGGTTTCGTACAGGTGTACAAGTAAAATTCAAGGACTTCTAAAAGCCTCTCCAACAGTTTTCAAGGACTTAATGTTAATGAAAATACTGATCTTAGTGTTAAAAGTCTTCTTCACAAATGCTAGACTGAAGTAATGGAGACATTAGTACTGGAAAATTAGTATAAAATTGTTGTGCCTATATTTGGTGCAGCATATTAAAGTCTCAATCAACAGTGCTTATTCCTACAGAAAATAGTAGAATTCAAGGACTTTTCAAAGCTTTTGAGTGATTTCCCAGTACTTTTCAAGGCAGATTTAATTTTCAAAGGACTCTTCAAGAAAGCCCTCTAAATTCAAGTACTTTTCAAGACACCTGCTGGACATTTCCTGGTGTTGTCCCCCATAGAGCCAGTACTAAATTTAAGCAGGGAATAGTTAAGTGTCTTGCTCAAGGACACAACACAGTAACCTCCCAGGGACTTCTCATTCTGAAGTGACACACCCACTGACTTGCTGGACTCTACCCCAAGGCAGTACAAGATGGAATTCTGCACCTTGACTGGCTGAAAATCATATCCGACTCACAGGCTTATAATACTACAACCAACAAAGATTGAAAGAGGTTACTTTTTATATAAAAAAATGACAAAAGAAACTGAGAGCCCTGTCTTATTCAGCCTAAGAGGTGTAATTTGGTCTGATTCTTAACACCCCAGTCAACAAGTTTTCAGTCATATCAAGACAGATCTTCCTGGGTTGAACCAGTCCTATGCAGCGGATAGTGTCTTGCTCAAGGACACTACACAGCGACTCCACCAGCATCGAGGCTCGAACCATTTACCCGTCAATCCCTAGTCTAACGCTCTACAAACTGAGCCACTGAGCTCGGCATAAAGAACCCATAATATACAGTGTGCACTTAAAGCTGCATACTCTGTAACTATAAACATTTTTCGAAAAATATTATTTTCTTTTTAAATCATTTGTAAAAGTAGAATTAAGCTATATTTTCATAATAAAAATGTTCAGTACAGCTGAAAACTGCATGGAAAAGTGAATTATCTTATCAAATAGGTGTATTTTTCTCTTGTTGGTAATTATTTGCGTCCCTCCAATAATTCTAGACCGTTGGATTTTAACATAAATGCAGTTGTTTTGATAGTGATAACTTGTTAAGATTTATGAAAATGGTAAAATGTTCACCTGAATTTGAGTATTTTTACTGTGTTCTTGAAAAATAAAAACATTATTTTTAAAATTAGAAGATCAAAAGTTACAGACTATGCAGCTTTAAAAGATTATATACTGTATTTCCCTGCTCAGTAATGAGAATAACAGTCTTGTATAATATTGCAGTTATTTTTTTTACAAGAAATTTTCGACACATGTATACCAATAAGAAACACATTTGTAATATACAACAGATGTGATACCAAAAACAAAGAATAGCAAACAAGTTTTTTCTGACACATTTAAGATCTTATCATTGGTTTCTAATGGATTTTATATAAACAAAGCTGGGATACAAATGAAAACTAGAAAAGTTACAAAAATCTGGATTTGAAGGTATCCATCCATAACCACGCCTGCACTGGTGGCTCAGCGAGAGACTGAAAATCAGCAGTCAAAGTTTCATCTCTAGTTAAAAAAGGCAACATTGATCCACAGGCAGTTGTCAGTTACTGTCAAATGTTAATTTTGAAGTAAAAAAAATCAGCAGACAACATAAAGAATCCAAAATAACCCAGGTGGTGAGGTTATCTAAGAATGCCCCTATGATGACCACACTGGTTAGATTGTCCGCATGTGCCATAAGCACTTTTAAGCATCATTCATCATGGAATACTGAAACCATGCACTCTGGTCGTTTTACCCCAAACAGTATTAGGCATTCCCTGTTCCAAGCAAAAACCTTTGCATGGGACAAAAATATTTCAATATTGCACTTGTCCTGCAGGACGAGTGACTTAAATTTTTCACTCGTCCTGCAAACACATGCACTTGTCCTTTAAAAGCTTATGTAATAAAGAACATAAGGGTGTAATATATGTCAATATGCAATATGAATTCCTCGAGTAATTCTTCCCAAAGCACTCGTCCTACAGGATGAGTGCTTTGGGAAGAATTGATCATCCTTTCTTGATTACAGCAGACTTTTTGTCCCCTGCTTTGTGTATTTTTCATTTTCATCTTGACTATCCAGAAAATGAGCGAAAGGCAGGGTAAACCTACATGACAACTAAAAATTGTGTGTCACCTGAACAGCACAAAAAGTATGTACAGTAAAACCTGTCTTAGGGGCCACTCAATAAAAACACCAAAATTGGTTTTCAATACCGATTGTCGTTTAATGCAGATCAAAAGAATTGCAGAATGCCCCAAGGGAAGCATTCTGCAATACTTTTGACCTACATTTAGCTATCATATTCCATTAAAACCTTTGTTTTGTATATTTTTAAGTGGCTGCTTAAAGCTGCATAGTCTGTAACTTTTGATCTTTTAATTTTAGAACTAATGTTTCTATTTTTCAAGAACACAGTAAAAAAACTAAAATTCAGGTATACATGTTACCAATTTCGTAAATCTTAACAACTTATCAGTATCAAAACAGCGGTATTTATGTTAAAAAAAAGCTGTCTATAATTATTGGAGGGACGCAAATAATTACCAACAAGAGGAAAACACACCTGTTTTATAAGATAATTCACTTTTCCGTGCAGTTTTCAGCTATAGTGAACAGATTTATTGTGAAAACATAACTGAATTCTACTTTTACAAATGGTTTAAAAAGAAAATAAAAAAAAATCGAAAAATGTTCAAAGTTGCAGATCTAGTCTCTTTAAGACAGGTTTTACTGTATGTAGAGGACATCAGTCATAGGCTTTGTACAATAATTTCGGAATGGTACAGTAATTTCTTCTAAGCTTGAAATTTTAATATTCATGCAAGGATATAAATCAATTTTATATGAAAACATCATGTGGCGATTGTATAAAAATTTGTCTCCAGGTATATAATCAAAATTAAAATGAACCTTGACTTGCAAAATGGTACCTATACTATAAGTTAAGTGCACAGAGCAGTTTAATACAAAGCAAACCTTGGTCGTTAACAGTTGAAAGTCTACCATTTTGAAACCTCAGAAACATAATTCTTTGCAAACTGGGTAATTTTTCATGCTTTTTTGTTGTCTGCTGATTTTTTCAAAATCAACTTTTTCGAAAAAATACCAATATCATCACAGTGTCAAACAGTTTGGACAACATCTTGTTGGGCCTGATCTGCGTCAAAACTGTTTGCAAAGGTTGTCAGCAGACGAAACTAGTAGGCAAAGAGCTAAATGGGCAACTTACATTGACGGAGAATGTCCAGTTTGGATGCTGCAGTGTGTACACCTTTTACAGTAATTAAACTGGGGTAAAATTTGCATATCACATGGTGTGAAAAGTCTTTATGTAAATGAAATTGATTCAATTTTCTCAATATTTTTTTTATTAAAGAAGCCACACCGTGTAAAAAGATCCTTTTCATACCAAAAACATCATGAACATGCTCAAATGGTTAAAAAGTTGCTTGTCCTACAGGTCTGGTACCTGTTAGACACAGTCCATGGGAGCCAAATGCTACGGATGATGCTCCTGCATCTGCAAGTTAATCAAAAACATGATGATGATGATGATGATGATGATGATGATGATGATGATGATTTTGGTCATGTCGAGAGGGTCAGTTCACCTAACCACACTTTTTCCTAGGCAAGCTAGACTAAACGGTCAATCAGTACTTCATGCACATCTGACAATAACCCTTCTTGAATCAGCGGACCATAGAAATTAAGCATGGGACCGGGCCGGAATCATGCTGATTAAGTTGAATAAGATATTGCAATATTGGTTCATGATATCAGTGTGTTTTTATATGTTGCATCTTTTATAATATATTCTATTACAAACAAGAGGCTTTGAAAATTCACAGGGAATTTTACAGGGTTTTAACAATCTTTCAATCATTTTACTCTTTGCCTGCTTGTAAGTGACGTACGTCTGCTAATAACATTTGCAAATAGTTTGGAACCAGATCAGGCCCAACATAATGTAGCCCCTGATCTGGATCCAAACAGCTTGACATTGTGATGGCATATTTCTGAAAAATTTGTCTGAAAAAGTTTGGTTTGAAAAAAATCAGACGATGACAAAAAATCATGAAAAATTACCCAGCATGCAACAAAGATATGAAGACATAAAAGAATTATGAATAACGGGCCTTCAGTTAAGCTGTGTAAGGGAAAAATAATTTCAAAAAATATGTTGTTGGTACTCAAAAGAACCGTCTCAATGAGACAGTTCTTTTGAGCACCCAAATCATATGCTAAAAATTAGGAGTAAGAATATATTTACAATTTTACACTTAAACTTTTTGTTTATCTAAACCTGACTAATAATCACTGTTACATAATCATAATTCACATATTTTTGGAAGTAAGAAAACTTGACAAGCCTGCGCGTTTTCTTCAAGGTGAACGGGTCCTCAGGCCTCTAGATAAAGGTAACAAAATCCGAGTAACTTTATCTATTCCTCAACCAAAACATATGCTGTGGGAATACTCAAAAGAATTGTCAGAAAGTGTTACTATTTATAAATGTATTTGCTTACATTTCCAGTTCAGTTTGTTTGTGTTGATGCTTTACATACATCACAGTCAACAATTTTTCAGTCATGTAGGGATGATTTCCTGTCTTCCAGTACTGTTGAACCAGTACTATGCAGAGGATAAATAAAATGTCTTGCTCAAGGACACAAGGTGAGTCTCAAACTCAGGGATTTTGTTTGGCGTCGGCCCGCGGACTTAGTCCGAAAATAGTTCCAGATGTCCGAGAGCTTGCTGTCCAGTTTAGACAGTTTGTCAGAGACGATTTTCGGAAGTGCACACGATAAGGTAATGCACAGTGATGCAATAGTATTTTTGTCTAATAATAAGATCGCTGATTGGCCAAACTTCTGTAAGTGCCAGACTGGTTTGCATAATTTTACCCCTAAAATACTTATTCACTAAAGCAAACCAGTCATAGTGTTTGTTATGAGTGTCTGAAAAATTGTTCTAAAAAATTCCAAATGTCCGAACAATATTTGGACTGCTTGGACAAAATGTCCAAAGTAAATTTCAGTCCAGCTGAAACTCTGAAACTAGCAACTCTAATCGATCGATCCCCAGTCTAATGTTCTACCAAATGAGCCAGTGCATGAGATTTCCAACAATGTGGTATGTGCGACCAGTAAAGCCTCAGATCAGCCTGCGCATACGCGCAGTCTGATCAGAGCCTTTGCTAGTCGCTTGAATGTTTTATGATTGTTAAGCTACTGACTGATTACCATTTGGAGTTTCTAATCTTAAAAGGAGACTGCAGAGGCTCTGCCGAGTCTACACTTGTCAAAATGTCAAATTGTTGGAAATCTCATGCCTGCAGCTCAAATAGTATACCTTTGACCTTGACCTTCTGGTATAATATGTCCCTGGGTGGTGATGTGGCTCATGTAAGGAATGTGAGTGGGGTCAATGACAGCCAGGATTGGTTTCAGATAGGCCACAATGCCAGAAAACCTTTCTTCCGGGTTTCTGACCCAGTCAAACTCAGAACAGCCTGCTCAGCTACAGAGACTTGCTCGAAAAATGAAATTTCACTTGAAGCAAGTTTAGATATGATACTTTTCAGTAAGCGAATAACAAAGGTGACAGCATGGATGTGCAGGCTGGTCTGCCCCTTTGTTTTTCCCAAACCCCGAAGACAGGTTTTCTGGCTCAAGGTCTAGATGTACTTAACAGCTGTTGAAGTGTAAGTGTTAATTTCCTCATCAAAAATGAAAATATCTAATTCTTTGCATGCTGGGAAATTTTTCATGATTTTTTGTCAGCTGCTGATTTTTTTTTTCAAAAGTAACTTTTTTTGAGTTAATTCTTTCAGGAACAATATCAGAGTGTCAAACAGTTCAGATCAAGATCAGGACCGACATTCTGTCTGTCCTGATCTGGGTCAAAACTGCTTGCAGAGATTATCAAACAGCAAATGTTCCCGATAGCAATAAAAAGAGAGTTAAGTTCCTCATGAGGCCAAATAAAAAAAGTGTGTTTCAGGTAACGGGTCTGAAACACACACATAATTTTATTTTTTTTTTCTGGAAATAAAATATAATTTTATACATTTTCAAAGCCTTTCTCCTTTCAAAATGCATAAAATGATATATATTTTTTTCCAGAAAACCTGAAAAAAAATCTAGGTTTCACAAGTAAATTTTGGTAGGGTCGGTTACCCTAAACACATGTGGTCACAGGCATATTTTTTATTTGGCCTGAGTCTCTTGATGTTCAGCCAGCTGTACTCCTTGCAGACTACCTATTAAAACAGAATCCCATAACCCAGATCAGACTGCTAAGACAATTGTACAAACTGAGTAGACCTACAAAACAAGAACACTGTACCTTAATCTTGTTATCATATTTTATGTCCCCATGTGTATAGAACAATGTTCTCCAACTAGTTTCTTCACCTCAAATGACCTATGGTCACTGTATTGACCTCAGTAATCTTAACCATCTGCATGCTGGCTAATTTTGCATGCGGTTTTGTTGTTGTTGTGTTTGTGTTTAAAGTCCCACCATCAGCTAAGGTCATATGGAGACGGGGGGCCACAGCTTAAAGTCTAATCCGACAGACTGGTGAAGACGGGAATCGAATCTGGGACCCCTGGTTTACAAGGCAAGCGGTTTATCCACTACACCAAAGCGTCTCCTGCATGCCGTTTTGTCAAAGACTGATTATTTTCTAAATTAATTCAGGAATACAGCCAGAGTGTCAAACAATTTGGATCCAGTTCAGGCCCGACAATTTGTCGGGCCTGATCTGGGTCCAAAATGTTTGCAAGTAATCTTAACCCTTTACATGCTGGGTAATTTTGCATGCGTTTTTTGTCATAGGCTGATTATTTTCTAAATTAATTTTAAAAATATCTTTCAGGAATTATTCATACAGTCACAGTGTCAAACAATTTGGATCCAGTTCAGGCCCGACAATTTGTCGGGCCTGATCTGGGTCCAAAATGTTTGCAAGTAATCTTAACCCTTTACATGCTGGGTAATTTTACATGCGTTTTTTGTCATAGGCTGATTATTTTCTAAATTAATTTTAAAAATATCTTTCAGGAATTATTCATACAGTCACAGTGTCAAACAGTTTGGATCCAGTTCAAGCCCGACAATTTGTCGGGCCTGATCTGGGTCCAAAATGTTTGCAAAGATTATCAGTAGACAAAACTGACACAGGCTAGATTTCTGTAGACAGCTTGAAACTGCAAAAAAATATCATTAAGTTTTTATCCTACTGCTTGCCCTGCATGTATTCCCTATATCATTATAAGGTGCCAATATCATATTTGATTTGATTTTCATATCAAATCTTATTCAATTGGTTTGGAAATGTGGATGATATGTTAGAATATTGCTAACTATTGAGATGATGCAAAGTGCAGTATCTGATTTTGGTCTTCACTGTTTACATGTGTGAGTAACCCAACCCCTACTGTCTGCTCTCTCTTCTGCTTATACACTTTTGTGGCCTGTATATTGAAAATGACAGTTCTCCAGATAAGAGTGTGTATTGGAAAACTGTTTTCTTTATTTCTCATCCAAAACATATGTTGTGGGTACTCAAAAGAACCGTCTCAATGAGATGGTTCTTTTGAGCACCCGAAACGCATTTTCAAATTGATAGGTAAGAAAATAATAGCAATGTTACGCAAAAACATTTTGCTTAACTGGCCCATGCTACCATGGACTGGAGTGCAATTGAATATAATATGCACTGTATTAGTAGACAACATTTTCTGGACAAAAACAAAAGTTTCAAATGTTCACTTTTTATGCTAAAACAGCTTTATTGATCACTTTTTAAAGATTAATGAAAAACTACACAGGGTATATCGTGCGCAGATCCAAAAAGTTTTTTCAGAGGGGGTCCAACTTTGACTACATTTTTTTTTGTTGATGATGGGAGAAAAGATCCAAATACCACTAGCATAAAATAAGCGAGCCATCATCGGCCCGCCAGGGAAACAACATTTAAATTGCGTTTCTCTGGCGGGCCGATGGTGGCCCAACATTGAATGTTGGCTTGGTAGCTGTGTGGTTTTACAGGGGATCCGGACCAGTATTGCTAAAAAAAACTATATTTTTATGATTTTTCAGGGGGGGTCCTGTCCCCCCCTCTGGATCCACACATGGTATATGGACTCTCATACAAGATCAGGATCAGCATATGAAGGTTGCTCTGATATTTCAGTTCACTGGATACTGTCCTTGAGTGCACCATATTGTTGGTTTTGTTACAACACGTCTCAAATTACATCTGGAAATCCCAAAACTGGGTCACGGCATAAAGGTTGGCTAAATATAAAGGCAATAATTGTTGAGACACAGGCATAGAGAGGCAATATTCAGTATAATTAAAGGCAGTGTAATACTACACAAATATAGGACAGATAAAACAAATAACGTTATCTAGTATTGGACATTATGAGATAGTATAACCCTGTAAATTGAAAAGTCACTCACCTAAAGTTTAATCATCCAAACATATGTACAAGCCTTTTTATCACTTTTACAGCAGAAAAAGCCTAGTTTTCACCCGTTACTATATAAAACTCAAGTGGACATTAACCCCGGGCACTACTGGGTGAAATGACCACTAAGACTGCACAATGAGCATATAATTACAAATAGCCACAAAATACAAAGCTGCAGACTCACACGGTGTGAAGAATTTCCCTCTGTTTCAATAAACACTCTACAATAATTGCTGTAACACCAGACACAACGTCACATCCTAAGTATATCGACCAATCAAACGCAAGAATTCGCAATACTGCAGTATCATTGGTTGTCTGCTGGTTGCTTTTTTATTCTGGCTCCCTGCAGCTCAGCACAAAGCAATGATATCTTTTGTCGAAGCCAGCAATCAGTTGAAAAGTATCTTTTTTATCAGACACACTGTTCAAAAAGGTCTGCTTGGATTCGAAACTGGATAAATCAAGCCTCTGGATAAGAATGAGCAGTTAAAATTTATTTTTCTTATTTCTGAACCAAACCATATGGTTTGGATACTCAAAAGAACCCTCTCAATGAGACGGGTTTTTTGAGAACCCGAAACGAATGTTATAATTGATCCTTAAGAAAATAGTCACAAATTTTATACTCTCAACATTTTTGTTTGTCTCGACCTAGGATAAAGTGATCAATACTTGAAATTCCTTCATTAGGTGTTGCAACAGGCTGTCTACCTGATACTCAGAAACTGTTGAAGTGATGGGGCACAGCTGCTAAGTATTGTTAACTTAACAAACTCTAAAATTATAACTAGATTGAGTTTTCAGAAGAAAAAACTATGTCCCCCAACCCACTTCATAGTTATATGATCCTTATATGTGACCTTGATAATTAAGTCAATGTCATAAATAACTAATCATCTGTTCATTAGGTCCTCTCTAATATGATGTATCTTAAATCTGGCAATTGGTTCAAAAGATAAAGACATCTGACCATTGGTTCAGAAGATAAAGTGCAGACAAGACCTTTTAATGGAGTTATATGACCCTGATGACCTTGAAAATGAAGACCAGGTCACAAAACCCCACCTAATCATTTCTTTAGGTCCTCCCAATGATGTATCTGTGCAACTTTGGTGAAAACTGGACAATGGTTCAAAAGATAGACTAAGTGCTGACAAGGCTTTTCGTAGTTATGACCCTGGTCTATCTATCTCTTCATACGGCATACACCCTCAAATGAGTATTACATGCCGGGGTCTGGTGACCTTGAAATTAAGTCATGATCACCAAAATCTAATAATTCCTTTAAGTTCTCCCAATGATGTATCTGTGCCAGTTTGGTCAAAATCTGGCCATTGGTTCAGATGATAGAGTGCTGACAAGGCTGTTTCATAGTTATATGACCCTGGTGACCTTGAAAATTAGGTCAAGTTCATGAAAATTTCATCAGTCCTTTTGGTTGTCCCAATACAGTATCTGTGCAAGTGTGATTAAAACCCATACAAGGGTTCATATGTTAGAGTGCACTTGGTTCTTGTGCATGACACATCTTCTGATGTATGAAGCTTCATTGAAATATCTCTAATGGTTATCAAGTTATAGAGGGGACACGAAATAGCATTGCAAATGATCAAAGGGAAATAAATGAAACTATCCAAAGCAGAGATACACATTGTCTCATTGTGCTAAAGAAGTGTATGACATTTCAAACAAAAAGCTTTAACAGTGTTCAACTTACAGAGGGGACAAAAATTGCATTTAGTTATGTTACAAGAGGAAAATTTTGAAAAATAAACATGCAAGAGTTATGGTTCTTGTGCATGACACATCGTCTGAATGTGCTTTACAAATGTATGAAGTTTCATTGAAATACCTCTTACGGTTATCAAGTTATAGAGCGGACACAAAAAATCATTGCAAATGATCAAAGGGGAATAACTCCAAAAGTATTCAAAAGCAGAGTTAAGGTTCTTGTGCATGACACATAGTCTGAATGTGCTTTACAAATAAACCCGTCAAAATAAGTTAAGCCCCATGCCACTTTTTCTCATAGGCATAATGTTAAATTCCTAAAGTTTAGTTGTTTATTTAAAAAATATTGATGGTAATTGAAATTTCTAATTCCACCCAAGTTAGACAACAATGTCTTGGGTGTAGATTACACAAAGTTTGAATTGACAATACCGATTTTCTTTGGGTGTGTGCTAAATTTTCCAAGAGTATCCATTTTTTGGCAAATTTTACTATAGGAACGAAAGGGAATGAAACGGGACATTTACTGGAATGTGTGGAGCTCTATGGAAAACTTATCAATAAATTTGAAACCTAGCGTATGGTGAGAGGGTACATTGCTGCTACTTCTCTGAAAATATTATGGAAAAATCTTTATTTAGTAAAATGTTATGATAAATTAATCTTGAATGTATTTACATTAAGTCTATGGGAAAATTTCTGGTGGGGCTTAATTTATTTTGACCAGTTTAGTTGAAGTTTGGTTGAAATACCTCTAACTGCAACCGGTTATCAAGTTTTAGAATGGACACGAAATAGCATAGCCAATGATCAAAGGGAAATAACTCCAAAAATATCCAAGCATAGTTATGGTTCTTGAGCATGACACCTCGTCTGAATGTGCTTTACAACTGTATGAAGTTTTGTTGAAATATCTCTTCAAGTTTTCAAGTTATAGAGCGGACAGGATTTTGTGACGGACAGACAAACAGACGGAGGACGCAAGGAGAAAAACAATATGTCTCCAGACCCTTCAATGGGGGAGACATAGTAACAATTTTCAAAGGGCTACAACTTCAATAATATGTAATCCAGAACTCCGCATGTCATCTCATGATGTATGCTTTGTATGTCTATAAAGTTTAATGAAAATATCTGATACTTTTTTGTTGATTTATAGAGCAGACACAACCATTTCCCATAATCGACTTTTTTCAAGTTACATCTAGCAGACATCAGTATGTTATTTCAATTTTAAAGTGCCATAGCTCCAAAAAGATGCAATCCAAAGTTATGATCTTTAAGAAATACAATGTTATGGTTCTTCTGCTCTAAAAGTCATCCAAAGTGGTGAATTCAAGAAAATAAGCTTCAAAACGTGAATCTTGTAACCTGTATTGGTAATGGAATGTTTTATTACGATCGATATAAAGCAACTTTATTGCAAGTTAAAGGGGACGGCAACCCTGATGATTATTATGTTTTATATGGAAGATCTTAATAAACCATGAATTTTGATACCAGTTTCATCTAAATCGGTTGAAAAATGTGAAAGTTGTGGGCGTTTGAATATTTGCAAATGGGCTGTAATGGAAGCAGCCATATTGTAGGCTTAGTGACGTCACTCAGCCTAATTAAATATGCGTAATCAAAATAAAAGACAACCCAATGGATTATTTGCATTAATCTTTCATGAAACATTTTCCTTATGTATAAAGCTGCATATCTGCTGAAACACAGATGATGTGATAGTAGTGATAACTAAAAATTAGGCAGTTGAAAAATTCTGAAAACCAATTAAATATTTCAAAATGGCGGCTAAATGTTGGCCATATTGAATTCTTTAAATGCCCAAAACTTGCTCATTTTTCAACCGATTTTGATGATACTTGTATCAAAATTCATGGTTTAAAGAGCTCTTTCTGATAAATCATACTTATCATTAGGGTTGCTGTCCCCTTTAATTCCAAGAACTGGGTCCCAGCCGATCAAATGTGTATTTACACATACTTAATCATTATTTAACAAAAATATTGGAGAATTGGGCCAAAACACACAAAAAAAATAAAAATAGTTAAATTAATTATTTTCTCGCAAGAAATATATTGAAAATAAATGTTCAACACCCAAATATTTGTCATTTCCAAGTCAAAACCTAGATGCTTTTTTCTCGGGGTAAATGTTGGCTAAATTGATCAATGGACATTGCTTTGTTTGATTTGATTCTTTACATCCCAGTCAACAATTTTTTAGTTATGTTGGGAGGGATCTTCCTTGGTCGAACCTTACTAAGCAAGGATTAATGTCAAGCTCAAGGACACAATTCAGTGATACCGTTGAGGCTCGATCCCACAACCCTGCACTCAGTCTCCAGTCAAGCACTCTACCACTGAGCCACTGCGCTCCGTCAATCGACATTGCATGGAAACGGTAAGTTTATTGTCAACCAGGATAAATTCATGCCGTCAAACTTGTTGTCACATGGTCAATAAGCCAAATGTAAACAATAACATTGGAAGGGTTTGTAGCTTTCCTTGTACTTCATACAGGCAAGCTAAAAATTCTGAGTTTGCGAACAACAAAGGGGCAGACCAGCTGATCAGCGCCTTTGTTATTTACACTTTAGATAGGTATCATATCTTAACTAATGCTACAAGAGAAAATTCAATTTTCTTGCTAGTCTCTGTAGCTGGTTTGAGTCTCCGAAGACAGGTTTTGTGGCGTCGAGGCCTATTTGTTTGGTAAATACTGCAAGGGATTTACCTTCAAAAGTCATGCAGTTGATGCTTCTAAACCAATATTTCATCTCTGCTACCAATTCTTGGGATTGTCAACCAAAGCTGTTGTCACATCTCCTGCAGGGTGCACTGGTGCATGAAATCAATTCTGAAATGTATTGAGGTATATACATTGGCGTAGCTCCCATTACGCAGCCTACACATGTGCGTAATATAGTAACATTCAAGGGAGGCAACCTAATGTGGTAAAAATGATTTTCCATACTCTAAGGAACTGCTCATAAATGAAAGAATTTGCTCCCTCAGGGAGCAAATTCTTTCCTTTAAAAGAAGTTCCTATTTTGAAAAAGGGCGCAATTAAAGAGAAGTGTGCTTAATCCAGTAGTCTCCCTTTGATGTGTGTAACTTGTTTAACCGTTCTGGCTACGCCATTGATATATCTAAGCATGGGCTTTATACAAGGTACATTTGAAAATTAATAGCTCTTTGTTTTTTACATAGATGCTCTTTAACATGTGTGCTGATGTTTTAAAGAATTTATTAAACAAGTTGGATGCAAGGCTTGCAATAAGGCCAGATAAAAAAATACCTATGTTAAGGGTAACAACCCTACCTAAATAAACTGGTGAAACCTAGAATGTTTTTCAGTTTTTTTCCAGAAAAAAAATAATTAAAAACAAAAATAAGTCTGCCGAACCTACTACCAATTACCTGAAACGAACTTATTTCTTTATTTGGCCTAAGTACCGAAATCTCCCAAGCTAGCTCATTTACAATTTTCAGAATCCAACCAAGTAAGTCATATGCTTTTGTGGTATGATCTCTATGGTATAATGAATATGCATTGTGCATCAGACATATCTAAATGACACCCTTAAATCACTTTGGGAGAAAAGGAAAATAAATCATGAAAAACTGGTCACCTGATCAAGATACTTTGGCGGTGAACAAGGTCTGCACCACATGATCTAAGACAGAATGTGGCTATGCACTTCTGGAAATGTGGCAAACAAATGTTTTCCTACAATAACTATTGCTGTAAAAGAATGTAGCATAGGTTCAGTTAAGCAAAAATTTTTAGCGCAAAATTGTCATTATTTTCTTCTCCATCAATTTAAACATATATATGTTTTTGGTGCTCAAAAGAACCATCTCATTGAGATGGTTCTTTCGATTACCCACAACATATGTTTCGGTTGAAGAATAAAAAAAACAATTTTCAATTACGCATCTTATCTGGAGGCCTGATGTAGAAAATAAGATGGTGAATGACAATCATTCTTTCTCTACAACAAGAATGACAATTCCGAGTCTTGCCAGGAGAAAATAGAAAATGTTGTGCCAGTCTCTGAGGCTAGAATTTATTTGTCTATACCAAGTCCCACTATGCTGCTGTAGAGTTGTACCTATTTAGGCCAGAAATTTTTTATTAGTTGATTTACGAACCCTCCTACTGTAATTTTCCGAAAAGCAGGAAAAAAATAAAATTAAATTTCTAAAAAGAATTTTTTTATTTTATCCGCCGACTCTAAATATTATTTGTTTCATTGAAAAAAAATTTTTTTTTTTAGGTTCTGTCTGTGTATTTTTGAGAGTGACACTGTAAAAAGTGATTGTCCTGTCCAGAATTTTAGGAAAATGATAAAATATTTAAAAGCTTAATACAGTTGGTTTGCCTTACTAGTTTTACTGTTTTTTCTGGAGATATCAAAAAAAAAGCTCTGAAAATGACCAGTTAACTGGTCATTTTCAGAGCTTTTTTTATATTTTTTTTCGTCCCTCGACCCTTAATCTGAAAAAAAATTCCCATAAATCAACTTATAAAAATATTCTGGCCTTACAGAACAGGTTGAAACCCAGTAGCCTGTTAGCATTTACAGGAGGACCCTGGGGTCCAGGATTTCCCACCCGAGCCCTGATTTTGTTTGTTTTGTTGCTTTACGTCCCAAGTCAACAGCTATGGTCATTGCGGTTCACCTAACCACACTTTTTCCTGGGCAAGCTTGAATTAACTAGTACTTCATGCACATACTTTCGCTTGTAACTGACAACAACCCTTCTTGAATGATTCAGCGGAAGGGAGGAGAATGACCATAAAAATTATTTCATAATCAATCTCCACAAAAGTATGGGACCGAATCGGGGTAGAACACGCGACCCCTGGATCAGCAGTCAGACTCGCATCTGCTGCCGGACACGTTGCACACTGCGCTACGCGGCCCGGTACCTGAGCCCTGAGTTTAAGGCTAAACTAAAGAGGATATTATGAGAAACAAGTTAAAATTCTGAGAAATTGTTTTGAATTTGGACCAGTGGTTCAGGAGGAGATGTCCGTTTAAAGATACTACTTATTTACAGTTTTGGCAGTCCTTTTGTTTGGCGATCAGAACCATTTGTGCAATATTGGTAAAGGGCATTATGAGGAACATTTTGAATTTGGACCAGTGGCTTAGAAGATGCTTCACTACAACAAGAGTCTTGCCAGGAGAAAATAGCAAATCTTGTGCTAGTGCGGCTAGAATTTATTTGCCCTTTCCAAGTTCATTTTGTTCCAATTTACCTTTCAACTCTTATCATGCTGGATGTTTTTATGTACTACACTCTTCCCCAATTTTATCCATTTAGCCTGCAGGATTCAAGATATAATTACAGAGGACAAAAATTCAACTCGTCCGCTCGTTATTAAGAGTGAAATCTAGAAAGGATGAGTTATTCTAACCAAAGCACTCGTCCTGTAGGACGAGTGCTTTGGTAAGAATTACTCGAGGAAGTCATTACTCCCATATATTCTTTATTGCATACACTTTTAAAGAACAAGCTCATGGGTTTGCAAGACAAGTGAAAATTGTAAGTCACAAGTGAAATATTTTTGTCCCCTGAATTAGCAAGTTGTATTAACATGCTAATGGTAAACAATGTGGATCTTGATCAGATGATGCAAGCTGACCTGAATCTACACTGGCACTTGGTAAGGGACATCAGTTGCTGCTGTTGTGTTAGGATTCAATGTCGCTTTCAGCAAATTTCCAGTCATATCACCCTGGTCTGTTCATGGTTATGTTCCTCAGTTGTTAACCAGTTCTTAAAGTCTATTCAACTGCCCAACTATCTGTAGAGAGAAATTACTCTCTAAAAAGTATGTGGTAGGAACACACAACACCATTGTTGCAGTCCTTTTCAATCAGATTATCAATCTGAGTCAATAGCACTGTTTTTCATTGAAGGCTTTGGCCAAATGCACACACACCCCTACCTTTGGTGTCTATGATGGCCATTTTCCTAATACTGGTAAGCTAGCTAAAAAATTCCTTCTCAGCAACTTATCAGCAGGAAATACAGAATGGCAGAAATAAAAAACAAATGAGCAAACACATAATATGTAGGAGATAACGGTATTAAAAATTTTCATTTGGCGAGGTATATCCTCAGATATGAGTCAATGTCAAAATTCGTCAAAATTCTTGTCCGTTTCATATCTTATGAAAACCGCTGATGTGATCATGAATTTTTTTTCTTCACACAATGCTACTGATCATACTTAATAAGGCTAGCTGATAAAACTGATAAATATTGATGTGTAAATATATTTTTTATTGGATTAAAACCCCATTTTTTGGCATTTTTGCCCGTCCAGCGGAAAAAATTGAACTTTCGACAATAATTATCAAAATACTGTTATTTTCTCAGGAATTTTAACTGGCTGTATTGATAAAAGCATTTTCAAAGTAAATGTAGGAGGTTTCAATATGTGATTTTTCATTACATTTTTTGCATTTTTTTTGCCAAAAACCTCTGTCCCAAGCGTTTATGTCAAAACCGTAACACTTGATAAATTGCAAAAATAATACTGGATCCCTAATGGTGCTGAATCTGGTTTTCTGTCATACTAATTTGACACTTTCTGTTTACTAAGAAAACATGTTTTTTGTAAAGCATCTACAGAACAGGCAAAAGAAAATACTGTTTTGGTGAGTGAAATTTTTATAGTATATTTTTTTTGTGTCAAATGACCGTAACACAAAAATGGACAATGGAATTTGATAAAAAATTTCTGGTTTTAACATCTTGACCAAATAAAATTTCTCAACAAGAAATCACTCTTGTTGCGATGTTTTAGGGAGTAATCATTATTTTAGGTAAAAAAATATGTAGAATATATCAATACCGTAACAGTCAATACCGTAACAATGAAAATGTTGCGGTATTGACACATCTTGTTACGGTTTTGACATATGCTGTCAAAAAAGTACAGTTTTGAATGCAAAGATATTAGTTTTTAGTCAAGTTTATTAAGTGAATTTATGATAAGAATGCTTTATCAAATTTAAACAGAAGCATAAAACACAAAATAAATGATGAGCTCGTATAAACAGTTTGTTACGGTATTGACATATTGTTTTGTTTTCAGGCAGGGTTTGTCAATACTGTAACGGTTTTGTCAAACCCGTAACAATATTTTGAAATAATGCAATCTACCATATATTCCAAAATTCTTTCTGTGCACATGTGTCAAGAGTATTAACATTGCAATCTGGTCAACAGTGCTCTACACCAAATCTTAAACAGAAGAGTTACGCTAGCATATATTCTTTAAAGGTCAATACCGTAACATTTTTGTCAAGTACCGTAACAGTGATATTTTTGGGAAAAAAGTATATCAGACAGAGACAACATGTAGATTTTAAGTACCTGATCAATTCCTTTGGTTGATTACAATCATACCAAAGCATTGTAATTTTCTAGAAATGTGGTTTTTAAATAAAATACGGAGAAAATAGTATGCAAAATCACTTAAAAGATAAAAAAAATGCATTTTACGTTTGCTCATTGTCATAAATAATCATTTTGTTCAAATTTTACCTTTGACACAATTAAACACATGATTTATTGAACTTATCCATTTCAACAAAATAAATATCCATGATGAGATTTGAAGAAAAAACAGGAAATAAAGTTTGTTACGGTATTGACATTTTATCTGGTCATGTGATCTTTGAAACTTAATTATAAGGATCTGATTGGCTGTTAAGGTTTCTTTTCGCTTTTCGTAGTATTTTCAGAAACAACTTGTTACTTTCATGAAAAAAAGAATATCATTTTATTTAATTCGTATTTTTCCTTTTACTTCTTTCAAAATTTGACGAATTTTGACATTGACTCATATACGGTCTGAAATTTAGTTTTACGGCTACGCATCAGCGTAGCCGTAAAAAGTGATTTTCAAAGATATATCCGACGAAAAACCTCCACAAATGAAAATTTTGAATATGGTTATCCCCATTCTAATGCTCTAGTAACATTTTTACTTAAAAAAGGCAGTGAAAACGTATTATGTTGCTCCGACATCCAGCAGCTGCCAGCTGCATAAAATCACTTGCCAGCTGCATAAAACCACAGTCAACAATTTATCAGTCATATGGGGAAGGTTTCCTGTCAGTCAATATATCCTGGAAAAATAACCCGCTCAGTTATGAAAGCTACTATGAGTCCCCCATAAAGTGATCCTTTTTTCAGCAACCAAAAACCAAACAGCTGGAGACATCAAAACTATAATATACTATTGACACTCACTTACCTTTAAAATGACAAAATCTGTAGCTTGTTGTAGAGTCAGATAGCCTCATTTACAAAAGCAAAACATGCATGGTGCCACTGAAATTTAGACAAAGTACAATCGCACATGATGTGGTCATACATATTCAGTACGAGTTCATAGGTTTAGATGAACAAAATTTTTGACCGTAAAATTGTAAATATTTTCTTACCCATCAGTTTTAACATATGTTTTGGGTGCTCAAAAGAACAGTCTCATTGAGACGGTTCTTTTGAGTACCCACAACATATGTTTTGGTTGAGAAATAAAAAAAAATTTGGGGGTACGCACTCTTTACTACGAAAGCCTAGAAGGTCCACTTTTAAAAAAGAAAAAAATATCTCGTTACAACTAACTCGTAATAACGAGATAACTAACTCGTAATAACGAGATGTTTAACTCGTTATCACGAGAAAATTAAGTCGTTATAACGAGAAAAAATATAAATCTCGTAACAATGAAATAATTATCTCATAATAACGAGAAAACTTACTCGTAATAACAAGATAATCAACTCGTAATAACGAGATGACTAACTCGTAATTATGAGAAAACTATCTCGTAATTACGAGAAAAAATAATTCCAGATTCCTAGAAGTCTACCAGGGCGCCAGAGACGGTGGCAGACTGGTGCATTGAGCTTAGGGGGTCCATAGAGTTCGACACTGGTCTAAACTTGTTTGGCACCAGAGATTCCTTGAAGTCTGCAATGGCATCAGGGGCAGTTGAATATAACTGCTTGTGACTTAAAGACTTATCTATTGATGAGATGGTAAGGGCCTGATGCTTTGGCTGTTTGTCGAGCCCACCGGGTTTTACCTGTTGGATTTCTTTTGCTCCGGTATTCAGTTTTATTTACTGTTGAGTCCTCATCTTTGCTTTATCTCCTTGTTATATCTTGATTTATATGTTTTAGGAGATGATGCATTGATAAGTTAGGGGTCTTTCATGCAAACCAAATATCTATGTGTCTTGATCCACATCTGAATTAAAGCTGCATACTCTGTAACTATGAACATTTTTCGAAAAATTTTATTTTCTTTTTAAATCATTTGTAAAAGTAGAATTAAGCCATGTTTTCACAATAAAAATGTTCAGTACAGCTGAAAACTGCATGGAAAAGTGAATTACTTTATCAAATAGGTGTATTTTTCTCTCGTTGGTAATTATTTGCGTCCCTCCAATAATTCTAGACCGTTGAATTTTAACATAAATACAGTTGTTTTGATAGTGATACCTTGTTAAGATTTACGAAAATGGTAAAATGTTTACCTGAATTTGAGTATTTTTACTGTGTTCTTGAAAAATAAAAACATTATTTTTAAAATTAGAAGATCAAAAATTACAGACTATGCAGCTTTAAGGGTGAGGTTGGCGCCGTTAAACCGGTTTAAGCCCTCCAGTAAAATATTTTACTGACCGTTCCAAGGCGGTACTTCTTTTGTGGATCTTTTATGTTTTTGTTCTGTCTTGTGTTTGCTATGTCTTTGTGCGCGTCTGTTTTTATGTGCTTTGTGGTCACCTGCTGGGAAAGGGCTGACCTCCCCTTGGCTCTCGTTTGTGGTGTCTAACTGTGAGTTTGTCACTTTCCCATTGGTATCCTGGGTCAGGTGTGGTGCTCCTGATCTTTGCACCCTTACTTACTTTGGGGGAGTCCAGAGAGATCGAAACTGGTCTTAAGTGTATGGCATCGGAGATCCTGGAAGTCTGTGATGGTGTCAGAGACAGTCACAGACCAGTGCATGAACTGGAGAAATTTCCCTAGAGGCTTTTAAAAGATATCTTAAACGCGTCTTAACCCGATTGGCATAAGAGAATCCTGGAAATCTGTGAGTATATACAGGGCTCCCTAGAAGTCTATACTGGTCATATCAGATTGACACTAGCGATTCCTGGAAGTCAGAGAGAAGATGAGACAGAAGTCGGACATCGGTGCATTTCACACGGGTTCATCCATAGAGGTCGATACTGGTTTGATCGTGTTTGGCACTGAAGATTCCTTGGAGTGCAACTGTGTCAGAAACAGTCCCAGACCAGTCCCAAACCAGTCCATCTGAGAGAAGTTGACAAAGAAAGTCGGACATCGGTGCATCTCACACGGGAGCATCCATAGAGGGCGAAACTGGTTTGTTTTGTTTTGTTTTATTTGATTCTTTACGTCCACTCAACAATCTTTCAGTTATGCGGGACGGTTCTTCCTGGGTTTAACCAGTACTAAGCTAGGATAAATGTGTCTTGCTCAAGGACCACAACGCAGTGACGCCGGTGAGGCTCGAACCCGCTACCCTTCGGTCTCGAGTCAAGCACTCTTCCACTGAGCCACTGCGCTCCCTGCGAAACTGGTTTGAGCTTGTTTGGCACTGGAGATACCTGGGACTCTGCAACTGGGGGGGGGGGGGTCCATAGAGGTCAAAACTATTCTTAACTAGTAACGTGAGAACTAACTCGTAATAACGAGATAAATAACTCGTAATAACGAGATGATAACTCGTAAAAACGAGATAACTAACTCGTAATAAAGAGATGATTAACTCGTTATAACAAGAAAATTAAGTTGTAATAACGAGAAAATATATATCTCGTAATAAGGAAATAATTATCTCGTAATAACGAGAAAACTAACTCGTTATAACGAGATGATTAACTCGTAATAACGAGATGACTAGCTCGTAATTACGAGATAAATATCTTGTAATTACGAGAAAAACTAACTTGAGATTCCTGGAAGTCTGCCAGGTCGCCAGAGACAGTCGCTGACTGGTGCATTGAGCTTAGGGGCTCCATAGAGGCCGACACTGGTCTAAATTTGTTTGGCATCAGGGATTCCTTGTGGTCTGCAATGGTATCAGGGACAGTTGAATACAGCTGCTTGAGACTCGGGGAGTCCAGAGAGATCGAAACTGGTCTTAAGTGTTTGGCATCGGAGATCCTGGAAGTCTGTGACGGTGTCAGAGACCGTCACAGACCAGTGCATGAACTGGCGAAATTCCCTAGAGGCTTTTAATAGAGATCTTAAACTGGTCTTAACCCGTTTGGCACCAGGGAATCCTGGAAATCCTCAAGTATATAGAGGGCCCCTAAAATTCTAAACTGGTCTTACCTGATTGACACTAGCGATTCCTGGAAGTCTGAGAGAAGATGAGACAGAAGTCGGACATCGGTGCATTTCACACGGGAGCATCCATAGAGGTCGATACTGGTTTGATCGTGTTTGGCACTGAAGATTCCTTGGAGTCTGCAACTGTGTCAGAAACAGTCCCAGACCAGTCCATTGAACTCGGGGGGAGGGTTTCCATAGAGGCCAAACTATTCTTAACTAATTACGAGATAACTAACTTGTAATAACGAGATAACTATCTCGTAATAACGAGATAACTAACTCTTAATAACGAGATAATTATCTCGTAATAACGAGATAACTTACTCGTAATAACGAGATAACTAACTCGTAATTACGAGATAACTTGTTTGGCATCAGGGATCCTAGAGGTCTGCGACAATGTTAGAGACAGGCGCAGACCAGTGCAATGAACTGGAGAAGGTCCTGGAAGTCTAAACTGGTCTTAGCTCGATTAGAAGAGGGGATTCTAACCCACTTATCGCTCTTGATTTAGGAAAGATGTTCTATATGCAAAACACAGTGCGGAATTTCCTTATCACATCCACGTGACATTCTTTCTCATCCACATGACCTGCTCATCCCATCCAAGTGCCGGCTTCAAAATATAACAATTTTAAGCTTTTTTCAGAGCAAATAAAACCTAAATATTATGTAGAAATACGTCAAATGTTCTCACTTTGTTGAATGACGCCATAACATTTCTGACGTCACTAAAATGTAGCAACAATGTGGCGCAAGTTATTAAGTTAACACAGTTTTTTGCGCCACGACGTCTTTCAAAATAGTCTTTCCCAATAATCATGCACCAGTCATTTGTATCCTTGGGGCAAAGGAATAGCGGGGCTTTTAACTTGTCAATTCTAAAGCCCTGCTAAAAGCACTGCACTGCGGGGCCAAATTTGTGGTAGATTTCTGCTAAATGCCTCGCCCCCGGGGTTTGACAATAATGCAACAGTTATTTGTATCCCCCACCCCCTCGGGGCTGGGGAATTGCAGGGCTTTTAACTTTTCAATTCTAAAGCCCTTCTAAAAGCTCTGCACTGCGGGGCCAAATTTGTGGAAGATTTCTGCTAAATGCCCCGCCCCCGGGGTTCGACAATAATGCAACAGTCATTTGTATCCCCCACCCCCTTGAGGCTGGGGAATAGCGGGGCTTTTAATTTTTCAATTTTCAAAGCCCTGCATAAAGCCCTGCACTGTGGGGCCAAATTTGTGGTAACATTTCTTCTAAATGCCCCGCCCTCGGGGGTTGACAATAATGCAACAGTCATTTGTATCCCCCACCCCTCGGGGCCGGGGAATAGCAGGGCTTTTAACTCTTCAATTTTCAAAGCCCTGCATAAAGCCCTGCACTATGGGGCCAAATTTGTGGTAAAATCCCTGCTAAATGCTCCCGCCCCCACAGGGATTGACAAAAATGAGTAACAAAAAGTGACATAAATCATTTGAATTAGCTTTCCATCTTTTCCCCTATCACATGGTGGTTCCACATGTAATTTGGCTTCAGTTGGCCCAGTGGTTTCAGAGAATTTACGAATATTCTGTCCAGAGCATAACACAGAACGTATACAGGTATAGAAACTTCACTGGAAGATAGATCTCGTTGAGGAGAAGTGATGTGTTCAAGAACCGTACCTCTTTTTTGCATAATTTAGGAGTTATTGCCCTTTGTTATTTTTTTACACTTAAATTTTGTACGGAGCATAACAAAACAACTACATGTATAACAAGTATTAATTTGAAACTACAATGGTAGATAGATCTCGATGAGCAGAGATACAGTGTACAAGAACCATAACTCTCTTTCGCATAATGTAGAAGCTAATGCCCTTTGTTATACGTGAATTTTGTCTAGAGAATAACATGAATCAAATTGCAATCCTTATCGAACAACCGTATATTTGGGGAGCATCTATCGTTTCTACCGATTCTCTTGATTTCTGAATTATGAATCCATAGAGAGGTGGAGGGGGGGGGGGGGTGGGGCAGGAGATCCGGACCCCCCTCCCTGAAATTAACAAGTGTTATAGGTTTTTTAGGAATAAGTATTATCACCTCCACCCCCGGCCCCTACCCCTTTAAATGCTACTTTGATCGAATTAATTGCACTGGTCTGAGACTGTCTCTGGCACGGTCTCAGACTTCCAGGATCCCTGGTGCCAAAGAACTAAAGACTGGTTTCGACCTCTATGGACCTTCCGAAATCAATAAGAATATCCCTGACACAGTCACATACTTATAGCAATCCTTCGTGTCAAACAAGCTTAAACGAGTTTTGACATGTATGGACCCTCCAAAGAGTAATGCAGACTCTTGGACTGTCACAAATGTGTCAATCAGGTTAAGACCAGTTTAGACTTCTACGGACCTTCTCGAGTTCAGGCACTGGTCTGCTACTGTCTCTGACACTGTCGCAGACTTCCAGGACACCTGGTGCCTAAGAAGTAATCTCGTAATAACGAGCTTCTTATCTCTTAATAACCAGATAGTTCTCTCGTAATAACGAGTTAGTTATCTCGTTGTTATGAGTTAGTTATCTCGTTATTACGAGTTAGTTATCTCGTTATAACGATTTATTTATCTCATTATTACGAGATAATTATCTCGTTATTACGAGTTAAATATCTCCTTAATATGAGATAATCATCTCGTTATTACAAGTTAGTTATCTCATTATTATGAGTTAGTTATCTCGTTATTACAAGATGTATATTTTTTCTTGTTATTACGACTTAACTTTCTCGTTATAACGAGTTAGTTATCTCGTTAATACCAGTTAGTTTTCACATAATAACGAGATAAAAAAATTATTTTTTTAAAAGTGGACCTTCTAGGCTTTCGTAACTTTACTAAAGACTAGGAGTAACATGAAATTCCATGAATCAGTTATTTATATATAGCTATGGCTGTGGACAGACTGATACCCCCTATCGTCAGTAATAACTAGAAGTTGTGATCATAGGCTTGTCCATGATGGAGCTCTTAAAACAAGTGGGTTTCATCTGGTTTTCGCTGTTAAAAACGTCTTGTCCTTTCAGTTCGAAGTTTTAGATCATCTACCGTATCTGAATGTTCTCTATACAGAGCAGTGATCATGTGTACTTGTAAGCTAAGAAATTCAATAATTTTTAAATTAATAATTCTTGTCTAGACTGACTGTATCTATATTTATTTATGTTCCATATTTATGAAGGTGAAGATGTGTCAAACACACTAAATAGTCAATCTATAGCAGACTCATCAGACCCTGTGATTTAGTCTCACGACAAAACCGGAGGATCATAATAATCTATAACACTGTAATCTTAAGATGTGCTTTTTGTTTTTTAATTTTGAATACTATTTTCAACCTTATAACCACACACTCTCATATATACAGTTAAACCTGTCTAAAGCGGTCACTCAAAAATGGACAAGAAAGGTCTAAAAGACAGATGGTAGCTTAATGCAGGTCAAAAGTATTGCAGAATGCTGTGGAGCATTCTGCAATACTTTATACCTGCGTTAAGGGATAATCGGTCTTGAAAACCAATTTTTTGTCTTCTTTGAGTGGTTGCTTAAGACAGGTTTAACTGTAAGCGCCAAATCTTATTATCTAAAGATCAATTTCATATTTGAACCAGTACACAAGATTTTGATACTTTATCACATCGGCGATCAAGGAAGTCTCAGAGGAGCCTATGTATATGTGCAGTCTTGCCAGAGCCTTTGCTCAGCTGCTTGCATATTACACAAAGTGTGGAAGTAGATCAGACCAAAATTTAGACCTGCATTGCCACTGTATAGCTGTGCAGGCTTGTATAAATAATGATTTTAAGCATATATATGTGCGATAACTAACAATATCACATGAGTTATGTCCCAGTCAATAATTTTTCAGTTATGTGCGGACAGGTCTTCCTGGGTTGAACCCAGTACTAAGCAAGGATTAATGTGTCTTGCTCAAATAGATATAGTGTTTAATCACTACTTTACTCCAGACAAGCGCCTTTGGACGCCTTTAAAATGTAAGATTTTTTAAAATATGAAAAATGGAACATTTTGCTCCATAATATTTCGAAAACTATTGAAATGTAAAAATATTTTTTGGAAAATATTTAAAAATTTGAATTATTTATAGAAATGATGCAATGCTCTAAATATAGCCTATGGAGTAAAGGGTTAAGCATTTATACGCAGCTATCAAGTGGGGCTAGAGGTCTATGTTTTAGTCTGAGCACTCCTCTACTTCCATTCTTTGTGTGTGTAAGTAGCGAAGGCTCTGGTGAGACTGCACAAATGTGCAGGCTCACCATAGCCTTGGCTGCTCACTGATGATCTCATATTGAATGGCTCATTTATAAAACATCTCAAACCTCTGATTGAAATTTACACAAGTTCTTACCAAAAGGCATCTTTTCATTTGGCACAGCCTGCATGAACTTACCTGTTTTTGTTCTTAGTGTTTTTCAAATAAATATCATTTCTCTTCTTAAATATAGCAACAGCTGGTTGAAGCATTGCAGCCTGCAAGAGAATGCACAGGAACTAAAATAAACATTGATATCACTCTAAACCTGCCAGAAAAAGACATTGATCCACATACCAGTCAGTTGGATTTGCCAAGAAACCAGTCAAAGCAAATTGAGCCAGACTGGTTTTGAGAAAGTGCATTATTTCATGGTGACATTTAAGCCTCTTTGGCTGCACTAAGATGCCAGTCCACTGCAAACATTGCCGTCCAGATAAGAAGGTCTATCACTAAAATATCTTCCTTATTTCTAAACCAAAACATATGTTGTGTGTACTCAAAAGAACCGTCTCAAGGAGACGGTTCTTTTGAGCACCTACAAAATATATTTTGATGAAGTGGTAAGAAAATAATTCAAACTTTACAGAAAACTGTAATTTACATGGCTGCATCTAAGATCTTGATGGTATACTCTTTGACAATCAATGCTGGTGAAAGCTCATTTCCTGCACAATAAAAGCCAAGATATGTCATGGAAAACCATTATCATACCAAACTTATGAAATGAAAATCATTATCATGTGATCCTATCAAAAACAACATTTTATTTTCTCATGTTCGCCAGGATGAAAGCCTTTGTTACTGTTGCTAGTAACTTCCAGGAGAATAAACATGAAGATTACTAAAAGACAATAAAAGGGCAATGATGCATGCAATACTTATAAATGCCATACCCTGTTCCATTATATAATATAATGTGACCTGTATTCATTTTGAAAATATTTTGAACCTGAAAAAATAAAGAACAATGTCTCACTAATAATGTGGATTGACAAATGATCAATCAAATAGCGATAAGTGATAGATGTGTGCATGGGACTTGTTTTTTTGTATGATTACTGTGGATTGACAAACATGTTGAGTTAATAAGTAATCGTAGAGCAAGAAGTGTTCTCTGTGCATGAGATTTAGTTATTTTGTATGATTACTGTGCATTGCCAAATGTGTTGAGTCAATAAACAATCAAAGAGCAATAAGTGATCTGTGAGCACGAGATTTAGTTTTTTGTATGATTACTGTGGATTGACAAACTTGTTGAGTAAGTAAGTATATGTAATCGAAGAGCAATAAGTGCTCTGTGTTCATGAGATTTAGTTTTTTTTTGTATGATTACTGTGGATTGACAAACATGTTGAGTAAATAAGCAATCAAAGAGTAATAATTGCTCTGTGAGCATGAGATTTAGTTTTTTGCATGATTACTGTATATTGACAAACTTGCTGTGTAAATAAGTAATCACAGAGCAATAAGTGCTCTGTGTGCATGAGGTTTAGTTTTTTGTATGATTACTGTGGATTGACAAATGTGTTGAGTAAATAAGTAATCAAAGAGCACAGTGATTTTATTTGGGATCTAAGGAAGCTACCTTTTCCTTCACATTTGGGAAAATGTTTTATTAAAATTGGGAAAATAAGTGCTAAAATACATGAAATTGGGAAAATAAAGGCCATTTTTGGATTGGGAATGACTCCCATATAAGGCTGTAAAAATGGCCAAATAAAATCACTGGAGCAATAAGTGCTCTCTGTGTTCATGAGATTTAGTCTTTTTGTATGATTACTGTGGATTGCCAAACTTGTTGAGTAAATAAGCAATCAAAGAGCAATAAGTGCTCTGTGTTCATGAGATTTAGTCTTTTTGTATGATTACTGTGGATTGACAAACATGTTGAGTAAATAAGTAATCAAAGAGCAATAAGTGCTTTGTGTTCATGAGATTTAGTCTTTTTGTATGATTACTGTAGATTGACAAACATGTTGAGTAAATAAGTAATCAAAGAGCAATAAGTGCTTTGTGTGCATAAGATTTAGTTTGTTGTATGATTACTGTAGATTGACAAACTTGTTGAGTAAATAAGCAATCAAATAGCAATAAGTGCATAAATTGAGTTTTTTTAGTATGATTACTGTATATTGACAACCTTGTTGAGTAAATAAGTAATCAAAGAGCAATAAGTGCTCTGTGAGCATGAGATTTATGTTGTATGATTACTATGGATTCACAAACCAGTTGAGTTATATGTAATCAAAGAACAATAAGTTCTCTGTGGTTATGAGATTTAGTTTCATGTATGATTACTGTGGATTGACAAACTAGTTGAGTTATATGTAATCAAAAATCAATAAGTGATCTGCGTGCATTAGATTTAGTTTTTTGTATGATTACTGTGGATTGACAAACTTGTTAAATATATAAGTAATCAAATAGCAATAAATGCTCTGTGTGCATGAAATTTAGTTTCTGTATGATAACTGTAGATTGACAAATGTGTTGAGTCAATTAGCAATCAAAGAGCAATAAGTGCTATGTGTTCATGATTTTTAGTTTTTGTATGATTACTGTGGATTGACAAACTTGTTGAGTGATATGTAATCAATAATCAATAAATGCTCTGTGTGCATGAGATTTAGTTTTTTGTATGATTACTGTGGATTGACAAACTTGTTGAGTAAATAAGCAATCAAAGAGCAATAAGTGCTAGATGTGTGCACAAGACTTAGTTTTTTGTATGATTACTGTGGATTGACAAACTTGTTGAGTCAATAAGTAATCAAAGAGCAATAAGTGCTCTGTGTGCATGAGATTTAGTATTTTGTATGATTACTATGGATTGACAAACTTGTTGAATTAATAAGTAATCAAAGAGCAATAAGGCCTAAATGAAATATATGTGTGGTTCCTGTTGCATACCAACAAAATTTAGGGTAGGTAGGTAGGGAAATTATTAAATTTTGTTGTAACATTTAACAAAGAAAATAGTGAAAAAATCTGAAAAAGTGCCCATTTTAGGTATTTTTTCTCCAAAGACCATTTTAATGTTTAGGGTAGGGTTAAAAAAAATAGGGTAGGTAGGCAACAGGAACCACACATATATTTCATTTAAAGGGATAAACCCTATATTGAACAATAATTTTTTGCCTCACAGAAACTTAACAAAATTTTTCTAGACGTCCAGAATAAAGAATAAGGACGATCTGAACTTTTATCGGCAAATGCAAATATCATAATTACAAAAAATATGAAAAACAAATAAACTTTTAGAAGCAAAAGATAATTTCTCCTCTGAGTTCACTGCATTTTATAAATAGACACTGGGCATGCGCAAAATATTTCAAAACAAAACGGTCCTTGGAGTCAGCTGACTCCCCGAATTTATTTGTTGTAATTTGCAAAACAATTAGCATTGAGAGTTGCAAAAACCATTGCATATCTTTGCTACACCACAAAGAATGATTTTGCATTCATAGATGAAATTGTGTGATAGCTATTCGCTTGAAATGACGCAGAATACTACATGAATGGAAGTGAGGCTCTCCACGGGCAAGTGTAATCGGTAGATCTATAGTATTATGCCAGGGGCAGTTTAATACACACTGCTGAATGATACACCGGGAATGATACAGCCATGAGGAGGGGGGGCGTCTTTACAGGCAAATGTTCTATGTTGTTTGCAACTCTATCAGATTTGGCCATTTTAGCGAAGAATATTTGGTAGATAAAATCACAGACATAATCATTCAAACAGTGATGTTACGTCACTTACAAAACAATGTGAAATTTCCCTTCAGAAGCCTCCAGATGTTTACATATTGCCAGACGAGATTCTCTTAAATCCGGAAAAGACCTGCAAATAGTCTCGTGTCTTAAACCCAGATTCGCTTACTAACCTCACCCACCTTGATTTCAGCTTTCCGATGAATACTTTACATCTTGGTGCTTCTTATTCCTTCCATAAATTAATTTAGTCTCTTGCGAAATAAGTTTTTACCAACCACGTGTTGTCTTTCGCGCATACGGTTCCATTATCTATTTTGAGAACTCGAGACTACTGCGCATGCCCGCGTGTACAGACTGGAAATTCCAAGAAGATACACGATGAATTTTTGTGGGGTCCACAGAAAATAGAAATTAATGAAAAATCATGAATTTGACTTAGAATACAGTTTGAGTGTTATTTAATACTCCACATTTTAGGGTTTTAAATGCAAATACCTCGAGTGCACCGATTTCTATCTATACTGGAAAATTTTTGATACAAAATCGGGAGTATGGCTTTAAGCCTAAGTGCTCTCACTCACTCACAGTGAACATGAGATTAACCATAGGTTTAGATAAACAAAAATTTTCAGCGTAAAATTGTAAATATTTTCTTACCCATCAGTTTTAACATATGTTTTGGGTGCTCAAAGGAACTGTCTCAACGAGACGGTTCTTTTGAGTACCCACAACATATGTTTTGGTTGAGAAATAAGAAAATTAAATTTTTGTTACGCACTCTTAGTTAAAGTCTTGTCTTTTGCAGGTCCACAGAAGTCAGACTGGTTATCTCAGACACAGTACCAACTGCTTAATACAGCTAGACTGCAGACCAAAGATATAAAAAAAATTTGAAAAATTTAAACTCAACACCATCTGACTCCTCTATTGATGATTCCCTCTGTATTTCGGATGGTTCCCCTTTTCAGATTATTTGTAAAATTCTATTTGCAGAGCTCTTATTGCGTTCAATCATTATCTGAACAACCAGAGGAATGTTCAGATTCCTTGTAGCATCTCCCTTAGGCTATAAATATTTAAATTTAAACTATTCTGCATAGAGAAGAGTTTTCAGTGCTGCCATGAGACAATTAACTCTTTGCATGCTGGGAATTATTTCAGGATTTATTTAGTGCGCTGATTTTTCAAAAAAAAAAAAATTCTCGAAAGTCTTTCAGGAACCGTGGCCATCATCGTCTCGAACAGTTTGGGTCCACTCCAGATCAGACCAGAGGTTCTGTTGGGCCTGTTTGTAAATTCTATCAGCAGACAACACTAGCAGGTGAAGATTCCCTGCCCGATAATCTTAAATAAAGTGATTATCTATTTTTGATCTCCAGTCACTCAAATTATATGTCTCCATGTAAATCCATCAGTACATGGGCTGTAAAGAAAACAGTTCGGATCTAGACCAGCTGGCTTCTGAGAAGCCAGCTGGTCTAAATCCACACTGATTTTCAAAATAGGATATATCTGGGTTCAGCCTGACAAGATTCTGATAGAGCTAAATTTAGCGCAGAAAATGTCTAATATGAAATTGAAGTGAAAGTTGGTATCGTAATTTAATTTACATGTGAGATATACGACAGTGCGGTTGCTCAACTGCGGAAGAACATTATGTTGCAATATATCAGCATGTGGTCTTAGAAAATCTGAGAATAGGAAAATATCCCAGAAAACAGTGTCTTTGGAAATTGCCGCCACCTGGAAAAGCTTATTTAAGCTTTAGAGACATTTTCACTTTCACAATATCAGTCCTCAAGATTATAAAAAATTATCTTCTTATTTCTCAATCCTCAATGGACGGTTCTTTCGAGTACACAAAATTTTTTTATACATACATACCTTAACCACACAGTGTCAAAATGTTGGATGTCGATCAGACCTGACATTTTGTCCAAGCAAATTTAAGTTACTAAGCCTCGAATTTCTGCCAGTCAGGATAATCTTATAGCAATACCCCATTGTTTTTTTTCTTTAATACACTTTAGTTTACCTGAGAGTCAAATTGTCCAATCTCTCCAAACTTCTTGTCTTCCGAAGTTTTATGAAAAAATGATACAATAAACAAACATGTTTAATATCTTAATTTATATTATTTACTGGGATAATTGTCCAGAAACTTCATGAAAAATTCTAGAAGTTCTTACCATCCAGCTTCTTACTATCTGATCAAACTAACATGCTCCTTAAAGCAGCTTCTTTGAAGACTTTCTTTCTCTGAAACACAAACACATTCATAAATCCAAGAAAGTTAGTCCTTTCCAGACAGATATTAATTTTGCATCCCAGAATAATAATGATGGACCCGATGGAAAGAGGTAGCCTGGGTTCTTACCAGGCCGGAGGTTATAAAAAACTTTTTCATGCTCAACTCAAGGGAGCATGAATTTAGCATGCTCTTAATGTTAAAATGCCAATTTATGCATTTTAACATTGGTAGGCATGATAAATACAGCATATAAGAGTTTGAAAGCAAGATAAGTCCTTATTTGTCAGCATTTTAGTTTTTATGAGCAGTTGAAATTCTATGCTCAGTTGAGCATGAAAAAGCTTTATAACCTAGGTCCTGGGATCATATTGGCACCCCCTACCCATTTTGATATTGGGGGTCCTATATTGGCACCCCAACTCATTTATTTCAAAGGAACAATGGTTCACATACCATGTACACTTGGGGGTTCTCATTACTGGGGGATTTTTCAGGGGGCTTATATAGAAATGGAGCCTGCTAGCCCTAAACTATGTAGAACAAATTAGGACTGCACCAGGCGATAAAATTTACTTGTCTTTCTTGATTTTCATGGAATAATTTTGTATGCTTTCAAAACTTTTGACATAATATGTATTGAAAAGGTGAATCACCTTGTCACAAAAAATATCAAGCCTGCATGGTTCCAGGGTTGAGCATGAAATTTCAAAATCTCATGAAATTAAATGCTGAGAAATATATTTCTTGCTTTAAAACTTCAATGATATTAATTCTGCTAATAAATGTTAAAATGCCAACAATATTGTTGGCATGATTTTAACATTAATGAGCAGGATAAATTTAATGCTCAGTTGAGTTGAGCCTGAAGTTTTATAACCTCAAGGCCTGGCATGAATTTTTTTATAACCTTTATAACTTTTTCAAGCTCAACTCATCAGAATTAAGGGTGAGGTTTGTACTGTGAAACAAGTTTAAGCCCTCCAGTAATTTTCTTACTGACCATTCCAAGGCGGTACTTCTTTTGTGGATCTTTTTTATTTGTGTTTGTCTTTGCCATGATCTTGTTTGTTTGTTTGTATTGTTGCTTTACGTCCCAAGTCAACAGCTATGGTCATTCCGGAATGGTCAGTTCACCTAACCACACTTTTTCCTGGGCAGGCTTGAACAAGCGGTTAACCAGTAATTTGTGCACATACTTTCGCTTGTAACTGACAACAACCCTTCTTGAATGAATCAGCGGAAGGGAAGAGAATGACCGTAGAAATTATTTCATGATCAATTTCCACGAAAGTATGGGACCGGGCCAGGATCTAACTCGCGACCCCTGGATCTGCAGTCAGACACGCATCTGTAGCCAGACACGTTACCAACTGCGCTACGGGGCCCGGTACCCTTGATCTTGTCTTGTCTGTGTCTTGCAGCCTTGTGGCCACCTGCTGAGAAAGGGGTGACCTCTTGGCTCTCCTGTATGTGATGTTTTCTTGTGTTTTTGTCACTTTCCCATGCAGTGTCCTGGGTCAGGTGTGATAAGTACTGGATTGTATATTGATTCCTGATCTTTGCCTTCTTCCTTACTTTAAACTGAGCATGCAATTTCAAATGCTCATAAAAACTTTAATGTCACAGCAGAACTTTAATGGCTCAAACAGGCTTGGGACCATCAAATATAGTTCTAGCTAAGGGCAGTTCTAGCCATCCAGGGAAATTGTGATGATAGTTCTTGCCAGCCCAGGTGAATGAGCCATCAGAGCTCGAGCCATTGAAGTTCTACTGTATCATACTGAAAAAATACAGATTGTTCTAGCTTTAAAACTTCTTCCTGCTAATAAATGTTAAAAAGCCAACAATTGTTAGCTGTAGGCAAAACACACATATACAACTCCGCATCTTTAGCAAGTGCGGATCCAGGGGGGGGGGGGGACAGGGGGTCTAGACCTCCCCCCTTGGAAAATCACAAGTTATATGGGTTTCTATAGGAAAAAGGCAATTGGACCCCTGGAAAAAGTTGGACCCCCTCCCCCTGGAAAATGTTGGACCCCTCTGGAACCTTGAAAAATCATAGTTTTCTTTGAAATTAACCGTTTGACTTGCGTAAAAGCTGAGGACTAAAAAAAGAAAAAATGTCAGAATTTTGACAAAAATTCCTGGATCCGCGCATGTTAAGCTACTTAATTTGCTTTTTGGAAGAACAAATCAACTATGATAGTCATAGTGTTTGATTGTGATTTTAGCCCTGTGAACTAAAACCTATTCCCCTCCAAGGACGTCCACTCCCCACCCCCTTTACTCCACTGGCAGAGTACCCCAGAGGCCCTCCCAGGGGTTTTGGGGAACAGGGGAAAAAGGGTATTTATTTCAGGGGAACAGGGGAACAAAGGCCAAATTTTGAGGGGAACAGGGGAACAAAGACAATATTGGGGAACAGGGAAAATAAGAAAACACATTTTCATTTTGGGGAACAAGGCAATTTAATTCAGGGGAACAAGGTAACAGGTACCCCCCTGGGAGGGCCTCACCCCAGATCTCTTCTAGAATCAAATGCCTCAGATACATCATTTATGAGCGGAATAAATTTCATGCTCAGATGAGTTGAGCACCTCCGGGCCCGATTAGATTTCTAAAAATAGCAATAAATTTGTAAATGTCGTCTGCAAATATGGCGGCGCTCTACAAAGGAGTAAGATATTTCACCAGTACACTCACCAAGACGAGGATGGTCTCTGAGCGCATGCTGTTCACGATCCTGACGATGGGATCATCCTTGCTGATCGTATGAATGAGACAAAAGGGGACTGGGATTGGCACAGAAAGGGCGCTAAAAGCGAACATGATTTACCTGTGTGTTGCGTAACACCTGTCCTGCACGTGCACACCTTTTTCGCCAATTTACGGAATCATGCGATTAATACCGAGTCGAGCATCTAAGCTAAGGGAAATAACTAAAATTATATTTGAAAAGTAATACTGCTTGAGTGATGCTCATGTACCATGAGAAAGTGTGGACTGCATCTGGGAAATACTAATAGACTTCGAGCTAAAAAAGGTCCTGCTCCCCCCCCCTAGGGAATTTTGCAGACATATCCTATCTTGAAGAAAATTTCAAGCCGCATCTTTTAAGAGATGTTTGCACTCTGTGCTCCGGGGCGTTAGTCTCTGACAGCCTGTTACATATGTTACTGTAACAAACTAAGGAAAAAATCAAAATGAAAGTTTGAGCTACAGAAAGAAGACATTAAACCATCTAATTATTCAAATTTCTTATGTAGTTTGCAAGCTGGATGCCTAAGCTACATAAAAGCAGCATTTTAAACAAAATTACAGCCTTCAATGGTGTTATATGCGTTACATAGATTAAATTTCCCTTTTGAAAGTTGAAATCGTGACTAACATCATTCATTTTACAGACAATTTGTGCATTTTTACAAGTGTTTTTAATCTTAGTTTACTAAAATACTCATTTAACTAATAGAAAAAACAAAGTTTGCTTTTCTATCTCAAATACATTGTTTTATATGAGCTATTAAACAACCCTACCCCCAATTTTAAGTATCCAATTTTGGTATCTATTATTGAAGAAAAATATATGAAAATATTTGACGCTCGTGGATATCTTACATTTTTGGCACTGTCTTGCTAATGCAATAAAGAATCATACATTTGCAAGTTTGACATGAGGATCAGAGCACTTAATTAAGTATGTAACGTATGTTACATGGCATAATGAATGAGCAAGGAAATTGTCTTGGAAGTAAGAGATGATATTTCAGAAAAAAATACTATTTTTCACATGTTTTCCTATTTAACTCTAGCCTCTGGTGCCTTATTCCTAGTAATTATAGTCATTGCTGATAACAAGCCCATGAAATTGTGTTACTGATGTTATATATAATTTTTTATCATGTATTTCCTAATGCCTATAATATCAAAATGTATAGACATATAGATAGAAAATAATAGTTCTCATTTAAATGACACAATTTAATAAATATTCCTATTCAATACAATTACTCAAAAACAATCTTTATTCAAGTCACCCTCACAATGTCTATCATTGTGTCTGCTTCTATTGCAAAATAATCACCCATTTCATCACAACCAGTAGAATCATGGCATAGAATTAGGACTGCAAACTGAGTACAATCCTGTTCCTCTTTACCCTTTGGGAATTATGAAGACATATCCAACCTTAAAAAACAATTCAAGCTGCATCAAATAAGAGATGTTTGCACTCTATTAACCAGGGGGTAGCCTGTAATGGTATGTTACATATGTTACCATATCAATTTAAGAATAAATGAATTGAAAGTCTGAGAAACAGAAAGAAGAAATAAAACTATCTATTTATTTGAATTATTCATGTAGTTTGCATGCTGATTACCTTTGATACATAAGAAAGTGTTTTTTAACAAATACACAGCTTCCTATGGTGTTATATTTGTTACATTAATTAAGATTACTTTTTAAAATTGGTAATTGTGACAAACATCACTTATATAAGCATTTCGTGTGATCCTCCTCTTTTGCCATTAAGACTTAATTTTCTTTTTGTGTATGGCCAGTGCCAGCGTCAAACAAATTGACTCAGCTATAACTTGACTCCTTAGCATTCTTCAAAAGCAGAAACAGCATGTCAGTGTCATGGGATCAAACACCTGATAAATTATGGGTTTAATGCCATTTGACATATATGCAGACAATGGAGTATGACTCTGATATATGTCTCTTCCTGTGAAGTGGCAAGAGCAATCTTACTGCAGCTGCCTCTGAATCTGTGCTAGTCAAATGATAACTTTGCTCTGATTTTGCAAAAGCTATGTCTCTACCGTGTACCTCTAAGAATACTTTAAGATTTCTGACATTGGTCAAACAGAAATTTGATAGGCTGCTTTTTGCATCATTTGCCATGGAACCTTTTCAGCCCTTTGGTGCTTAAGTCCTCATGTCTTAGATCAATAGTATTTTGCTGCGCCCAAAGAACTTTATAAAAGTAAGTAAGGGTGCAAAGATCAGGAATCAATACAATCAAGTACCACACCTGACCCAGGATACCAATAAGTTTTCTTTAGTTACAATGTTGACTCTTGATGGTTTTGGCAGACCGTCTGAAACAATTTCTGTTACACCTTGAAAGTTATCTGGTATATGAGAAAGAACACGAAGTTGGACATTGCCATCAATTATGTTTGCAGCTGGTTGTTTTTTTTTTATTTCAGTAAATTGAAGCAAGCCTTAAATGATGTAAAACCTTTGATTTCTCAGTTTTTGCAGCCATATCATTAGCTGTTGCATTCAAAAGAAGGAAAGTGGACTATGGGTGGAATAGGATAACCAGTAGTTCTATATTATGCTCTATGGAAGATTTATACAGAGTAAACAAGTTGATAAGGTTGCCCTATTTCATGATCCATTGAAAACACTGAAATTGAAAACACTTGCCTCTGACTGTGTAATCAAAAAGGATGTCACGACAAAGCCCTTACTCATTTATTATGATGAGTTATATATGTTACATCCTTTAATAAACACTCTTATCTTAGAAACTTAGTGAATCATTGAAGTGAAAGGGTCTAATTTGCATTCTGTTTATCCTGCATTTCATTGCACTTGCTGTGATACATCTAGTTTGTTTATCTGAAGGGAAAGAGTTACTTTTGTTTCAGCACTTCAGTAGTGCTAAGACTTCAAATAAGTTTTTGAATGCTTGGGGAAAGATATTAAGTACAGAGACATTATTAGATGAAAATATGTTTGTTGCATGTATGGAAATGCTAAATTTATAAAAGTTAACCAGCTAAGTTATGATTCTTTATCACAGAAATATCAAGGTACATCAGTCCAGGTACTCATTGCTTTTAATGGCATAATTCTCCTCCTTGTAAAGCTTTAGTCTTTCTCCCACTTGCAGAGTATCACTTGAAACACATACTCAAAGAGCCAACTAATAGGAATTCATATCAGTTTTCGAATGTTCCAAGCCGTGAATGGCAAAATTTGAAAGTTGATAATGGCTTATCAATTTTGAGTGGACTGGTGGTAAAATTTTATAACTGTAAATAATTGAAATATTGTGGGATGATTCTACTAGTTGCAAGGAGGCGTGTGATAATTATGATTACCACAGAAGCAGACAACGACAAACGTTGAACATGAGTGTTTAATCGATGAGAATTAGTTTCGACCATTTCATTTATTGTATTGCCTTGTACAAATGTAAAACTATCCTTTCTATTTGTGGCTATATATTTAGCATTATATGCACAGTATTAGGAAATGTGTTCAAAAGGTCATTGATAACATCTGTAACAACAGTCCATGGGCTTGATAATCAAATATGAATATAATTTGTAGTGTTTTGGCACCAAAGACTTATAAGTACACATTAAGTGTCCTGATCTTAAACTTAATGACATCTTGCAGATATATCAGCAAGACAAACTAAGAAAATGTAAAATATCCACACGCTGCAATCACTTTCATGTGTTTTACTTAAACGGTAATAACAAAATTTGCTTCTCAGTAAAACTGGGAGTAGGGCTGTGTATTAGCTCCTATAAGACAATATATTTAAGATAGAAAAGCAAACTTGGTTTTTCCTATTCATCAATTGAGTATATGTTTGTAAAATCCAATAAAACAGTTTGAAACCAAGTCATAGTAGTTGTTTAACTAAATGACGATAGCCACAATTATGGCTTTTAAATTATAATTAGATTCATGTAACGCACATAACACCACAGTTAGCCGTATTCATGTTAAACAGCTTCCATATATAGTAATGACATCCAGTATGCAGACTATAAGAATGTCAATTTATTAGATAATTTTAATATCTTCTTTCTGTAGCTCAAACATTCAAATTTCTTATTCTCAAGTTGATATAGTAACATATGTAACGAGCTGTTACAGGCTAACGCCCCGACTTACAGAGTGCAAACATTTCTTATTAAATGCACCTTGAATGGTTACATAAGATGTAACATGTCTGCAGAATTCCAAAGGGGATAAGGATGGAGCAGGCCCTAACTCAGCTTGAGGTCAAAATACTGTTTGATGATTTTACTTATCACGCTAACATATGTAACACTCTCTGATCTTTAAAACTTGGTGTCAACTAGCAGATCTATAAGTCTTTATCATACGAGCCAACTTAAAATCCCTAAACAATGTAAGATATCCAGCAGCTGCGAGTTTTTTTCACAATTTTAGCTCAAACTTCAAAAAACATTTCCTTTATTTGATATAGTAACGCATGTAACATGCTGTTTCAGACTAACGCCCCAACTTAGAGAGTGCAAACATCCCTTACTCGATGCAGCTTGAGTTGTACTTTAAGAAGGAATATGTCTGCAAAATTCCCTCGAGGCGATTAAAACATTTTTAGGCATATTTTACGTAAAGACAATGAGCTTGCCCATTTATTACATCAGGTAACATATGTTACAGCCTCTGATATTCCAATTTTTTGCAACAAACTTGCAGATTTATGAGTCTTTTCATATAAGCTAATGATTCCCAAACAATGAAACATATTCATCAACTGCAAATATTTTTTATCTATTTTTACTTTAGTTTTAATACCAAACTTTTCACCTTAAAACTGGGTAGGGGTAGGGTTGTTTAATTGCTTATTCCAGAAAAAATATTTAAGATAGGGAAACAAACTTTAATTTTTCTGTTAGCCAATTGCATAAGCTAGTCAGCCATGGTTAAAAACATCTTGCAAAACACACAGAGAGATTGTGAATGTAAATGATGTTAGCCACACTTGCAAATTTTAATGGGTTATCTGATTTATGTAACGTATATGACACCTTAGGAAGCTGCAATTTTGTTCAAATGGCTGTCATACGTAGTTAAGATATCCAGTATGCAGACTATATGAATGATTTTTAAAAATAAATATTTTAATGTCTTCAATTTGTAGCCCAAACTTTCAATTTACTTTTTCTTAATTTGATAAAGTAACGTATGTTACAGGCTCTTACAGACTAACGCCCCGGAGCACAGAGTGCAAACATCTCTTAAATGACTCGGCTTTCAATTCTCTACAAGATAGGATATGTCTGCAAAATTCCCTAGGGGGGGGGAGCAAACCCATTCTCAGCCATCCGTCTATAAAGTCCCCCTAGAAAATCATAAGTTAGTGGCTATAGGTTTCCTTAGAAATACTGGGTACGGACCGCCTTAGGTCAAATTGCTTGTCGAGGGAGGTTCGTACGGTGCTTTGTGAAATACATTGATAACTAAAATATTTTAGCGCAATGGTTTGCTCCCCCCCCCCTAGGGAATTTTGCAGACATATCCTATCTTGTAGAGAATTGAAAGCCGAGTCTTTTAAGAGATGTTTGCACGCCGTGCTCCGGGGCGTTAGTCTGTAAGAGCCTGTAACATTAGTTACTTAATCAAACTAAGAAAAAGTAAATTGAAAGTTTGGGCTACAAATTAAAGACATTAAAATATTTATTTTTAAAAATCATTCATATAGTCTGCATGCTGGATATCTTAACTACGTATGACAGCCATTTGAACAAAATTGTGGCTTCCTAAGGTGTCATATGCGTTACATAAATCAGATAACCCATTAAAATTTGCAAGTGTGGCTAACATCATTTACATTCACAATCTCTCTGTGTGTTTTGCAAAATGTATTTTACCATGTCTGACTAGCTTATGCAATTGGCTAACAGAAAAAATAAAGTTTGTTTCCCTAGCTTAAATACTTTTTCTGGAATAAGCAATTAAACAACCCTACCCCTACCCAGTTTTAAGGTGAAATGTTTTGTATTAAAACTAAACTAAAAATAGTTAAAAAATATTTGCAGTTGATGAATGTGTTTCATTGTTTGGGATTTATTCGCTTATATGAAAAGACTCATAAACCTGCAAGTTTGTAGCAAAAATTTTAATATCAGAGGCTGTAACATATGTTACCTGATGTAATAAATGGACAAGCTCATTGTCTTTACGTAAGATATGCCTAAAAGGTTTTAATCTCCTCGAGGGAAATTTGCAGACATATTCCTTCTTATAGTACAACTCAAGCTGCATCGAATAAGGGATGTTTGCACTCTCTATGTTGGGGCGTTAGTCTGAAACAGCGTGTTACATGCGTTACTATATCAAATAAAGGAAATGTAGTTTGAAAGTTTGAGCTAAAATTGTGAAAAAACTCGCAGCTGTTGGATATCTTACATTGTTTAGGCATTTTAAACTGGCTAGTATGATAAAGACTTATAGATCTGCTAGTTGTCATCAAGTTTTAGAGATCAGAGAGCGTTGCATATGTTAGCGTGATAAGTGAAATCACCAAACAGTATTTTGACATCAAGCTGAGTTAAGGCCTGCTCCGTCCTAATCCTCTTTGGAATTCTGCAGACAAATTACATCTTATTTAACCATTCAAGGTGCATTTAATAAGAAATGTTTGCACTCTGTAAGTCGGGGCGTTAGCCTGTAACAGCTTGTTACATATGTTACTATATCAATTGAGAATAAGAAATTTGAATGTTTGAGCTACCAAAAGAAGACATTAAAATTATCTGATAAATTGACATTCTTATAGTCTTTATACTGGATGTCTTTACTACATATGGAAGATGTTTAACGTTAATACGGCTAACTGTGGTGTTATGTGCGTAACATGAACCTAATTATAATTTAAAAGCTATAATTGTGGCTATCGTCATTTAGTTAAGCTACTATGACTTTGTTTCAAACTGTTTTATTAGATTTTACAAACATATAGTCAATTTATGAATAGGAAAAACCAAGTTGCTTTTCTATCTTAAATATATTGTCTTATAGGAGCTAATACACAGCTCTACGCCCAGTTTTACAGAGAAGCGAATTTTGTTATTACCGTTTAAGTAAAACACATAAAAGCGATTACAGTTTGTGGATATTTTTCATTTTCTTAGTCTGTCTTGCTCATATATCTGCAAGATGTCATGAAGTTTAAGATCAGGACACTTAATGTGTACTTATAAGTCTTTGGTGCCAAAACACTAGAAATTATATTCATTTCTGATTATCAAGCCCATGGACTGTTGTTACAGATGTTATCAATGATCTTTTGGACACATTTCCTAATACTTTGCATATAATGCTAAATATAGTGCCACAAATAGAAAAGATAGTTTTACATTTTTACAAGTAAATACAATAAATGAAATGGTCCAAACTATTTCTCATCGATTTAACACTCATGTTAAACGTTTGTCGTTGTCTGCTTCTGTGGTAATCATTATTATCACACGCCTCCTTGCAACTAGTAGAATCATCACACAATATTTCAATCATTTACTGTTATTCAATTTTACCACCAGTCCACTCAAAATTGATGGGCCATTATCAACTTTCCAATTTTGCCATTTATGGTGTGGGACATTCGGAAACTGATATGAATTCCTAATAGTTGGCTCTTTGAGTATGTGTTTCAAGTGATACTCTGCAAGTAGGAGAAAGAGTAAAGCTTTACAAGGAGAAAAACTATGCCATTAAGAGCAATGAGTACCTGGACTGATGTACCTTGATATTTCTGTGATAAAGAATCATATCTTAGCTGGTTAACTTTTATAAATGTAGCCTTTCCATACATGCAACCCACATATTTTCATCTAATAATGTCTCTGCACTTATTATCTTTCCCCAAGCATTCAAAAACTTATTTGAAGTCTTAGTACTTCTGAAGTGCTGGAACCGAGGTAACTCTTTCCCTTCAGATAAACGAACTAGATGTATCACAGCAGGTAAAGCAATGAAATGCAGGATGAACAGAGCGCAAATTAGACCCTTTCAATTCAATGATTCACTAAGTTTCTAAGATAAGAGCGCTTATTAAAGGATGTAACATATATAACTTGTCATAATAAATGAGCAAGGGCATTGTCGTGACATTCTTTCTGATTACACAGTCAGAGGCAAGTGTTTTCAATTTCAGTGTTTTCAATGGATCATGAAATGAGGCACCTTATCAACTTGTTTACTCTATATAAATCTTCCATAGAGCATAATATAGAACTACTGGTTATCCCATTCTACCTATAGTCCACTTTCCTTCTTTTGAATGCAACAGCTAATGATATGGGTGCAAAAACTTAGAAATCATAGGTTTTACATTATTTTAAGACATGCTTCAATGTACTGACACCAAAAACAACCAACTGCAAACATAATTGATGGCAATGTCCAACTTCATATTCTTTCTCTTATACCAGATATCTTTCAAGGTGTAACAGAAATTGTTTCGGACAGTCCGCCAAAACCATCAAGAGTCAACATTGTAACTAAAGAAAACTTATAAAGTTCTTTGGGCGCAGCAAAATACTATTGACCTAAGACCTGAGGACTTAAGCACCAAAAGACTGGATAGGTTCCATGGCAAATGATGCAAAAAAGCAGCCTATCAAATTTCTGTTTGACAAATGTCAGAAATCTTAAAGTATTCGTAGAGGTACACAGTAGAGACATAGATTTTGCTTAATCAGAGCAAAGTTATCATTTGACTAGCACGGATGCAGAGGCAGCTGCAGTTAGATTGCTCTTGCCACTTCAAAGGAAGAGATTATATACCAGAGTCATACTCCATTGTATGCATATATGTGAAATGGCATTAAACCCATATTTAATCAGGTGTTTGATCCCATGACACTGGCATGCTGTTTCTGCTTTTGAAGAATGCTAAGGACTCAAGTTTGGCTGAGTCAAGTTGTTTGACACTGGCACTGGCCACACATACAAAGAAAATTAAGTCTTTTGTTGGCAAAAGGGGAGGATCACACGAAATGCTTATAAGTGATGTTTGTCACAATTACCAATTTTAAAAAGTAATCTTAATTAATGTAACACATATAACACCATAGGAAGCTGTATATTTGTTAAAAAATCTTTTCTTATGTATCAAAGGTATTCAGCATGCAAACTACATGAATAATTCAAATAAATAGATAGTTTTATGTCTTCTTTCTGTTTCTCAGACTTTCAATTCATTTATTCTTAAATTGATATGGTAACATACGTATCATACCATTACAGGCTAACCCCCTTGTTAATAGAGTCATACATCTCTTATTTTATGCAGCTTGAATTGTTCTTTAAGGTAGGATATGTCTGCACAATTCCCAAAGGGATGGAGAGGAACGGGATTGTACTCAGTTTGCAGTTCTAATACAATGCCATGATTCTACTGGTTGTGATGAAATGGGTGATTATTTTGCCATAGAAGCAGACACAATGATAGACATTGTGAGGGTGACTTGAATAAAGATTGTTTTTGAATAATTTTATTTAATAGGAATATTTATTAAATTGTGTCATTTAAATGAGAATTATTATTTTCTATCTATATGTCTATATATTTTAATATTATAGGCATTAGGAAATATGTGATTAAAAAGGTTATACAATGTATATAACTTAGGTAACACAATTGTATGGGCTTGTTATCAGCAATGATTGTAATTACTTAGACTTAGGCACCAGAGGCTAGAGATTAATAGGAAAACATGTGAAAAATGGTATTTTTCTGAAATATCACCTCTTACTTCCAAGAACATTTCCTAGCTCATTCATTATGCAATGTAACATACGTTACATACTTTAATAAGTGCTCTGATCCTGATATCAAACTTGCAAATGTAAGATTCTTTATTGCATTAGCAAGACAGTGCCAAAAATGTAAGATATCCACGAGCGTCAAATCTTTTCATATATTAATTTTTAATAATAGATACCCAAATTTGATACTTAAAATTGGGGGTAGGGTTGTTTAATAGCTCATATAAAACAATGTATTTGAGATAGAAAATCAAACTTTGTTTATTCCATTAGTCAAATGAGTATTATAGTAAACTAAGATTAAAAAACATTTTAAAAATGCACAAATTGTCTGTAAAATGAATGATGTTAGTCACGATTTCAACTTTCAAAGGGAAATTTAATCTATGTAACGCATATAACACCATTGAAGGCTGTAATTTTGTTTAAAATGCTGTTTTTATGTAGCTTAGGTATCCAGCTTGCAAACTACATAAGAAATTTGAATAATTAGATGGTTTAATGTCTTCTTTCTGTAGCTCAAACTTTCATTTTGATTTTTTCCTTAGTTTGTTTGTTTGTTTGTTTTTGTTGCTTTACGTCCCATGTCAACAGCTATGGTCATTGCGGGACGGTCAGTTCACTTAACCACACTTTTTCCTTGGCAGGCTTGAGCAAGTGGTTAACCAGTAATTTGTGCACATACTTTCGCTTGTAACTGACAACAACCCTTCTTGAATAAACCTTAGTTTGTTACAGTAACATATGTAACAGGCTGTCAGAGACTAACGCCCCGGAGCACAGATTGCAAACATCTCTTAAAAGATTCGGCTTGAAATTTTCTTCAAGATATGATATGTCTGCAAAATTTCCCAAGGGGGGGGGGGGGGGCAGGTCCTTTTTTAGCTCGAAGTCTATTATCTTGTACATCCGATACGGAGAAAACAGACGGATACGGGATAAACAGTTGTTTACCAGAGCACTCGCCTTTTTGCGGGTGATTATTTTTGTCTATCTTTCTAACTGCATATGTATACGATAAAAATGACTTCGTTTCTTTCTTGATAGACGAAAAACGAGATAAGAATATTTAAAAATACAATACATGTATATGTTGCATTTGTGACTATATTTTACAATGAAGCAAGCATCGTTTCAGATGATGTTTTTGTCTGATCATAGCCCAGTCTCTTGTGCAAACGTCGATTAAAACACATTGATGAACGGCAGCTTAAAATTGTCGAAATTGCCATTGTTTTAGACCATGTCCATATTTCAAGGATACGTAGCATGGTAGTCGGCTGATATGGCGTTTACCAAAATATTTATGATACGGGACTGAACAGTTAAACAAAAACTATAGCAGAATCTAAGATAGTGAAGCAGAATGCATATGTCAGCTACTGCTGTAACCATGTCCCATCAAACACTTTATTATTCTAAAGTGCAGGTACGGCAAGTATAGTGGCTACTTTGTTGTCTCTGTAGGTACCACAAGATGTTTGTACACGTATATATATAGTTAAAGCTATACCTTCGAAGTCTACGACTGTCTGATATACTATTGCCCTCAGCCTAATAGACCCAGGCAATAGTATCAGGCCGTCCTCGATGCATCAGGCAATAGTTTTGACTATATCCCTGACACCAATGAAGTAGCAGTATATTATTCCTCTGTTCTCACAAACCTCTTGGATGACCTCAATAATGTCTTGCTGGGGATTATTCTTGCTAATATTTTTACGGACACACTGTTCAATGGCCAGGCCATTATTTACAGTTACTATGTCATAAAGGATACTGAACTTTTAGTGTACAGTGCAGGGGTACTATCGCCTAGGGATATGGTATTGTTCGGAAAGTGGACTTCTAATAGAGTAGGTTTTATATTTGGACATTATACTTTGATTTGTATGAGCTGAGATATCCCATGAGTAAATGCCACTTGCTGCATACGCGACTAACGAGTGCTAATCATACATCATCGCAGTATCACGAACGTCTACTGTTTGTACATGCAAAATATGACATTACGTTGAAGCTTCAGACAAAACAACAACAAACAACAACGTTTCCCTGGTTTCATTAAATAGTGTTAAATATGTAAAATAAGATGAACATGATTCATACCCACCAAGATCTATTTTTAATGGGCTGGCTCATTAATTGTCTATATCCATGGGTGTAGACTATCGAAGGTAGACGTTCTTTGTCAATGGTCATTGTGACTGTGTTGGCTTAGTTTTATAGAACATCAATGACAATCGAGATTAGTCATAGACTTTTTATCATCTGTATTGTTTGATTTTATTAACCTGACACAGGTGCATAATTTCGTGGTAAGTGCACAAGATATTTTTACCTTCCGTCCGACTTTCAGTATTTACCCATAAGTTTTACAGACATATTACAAGTACTTATGCAGACAATGAAACGCTTTGTACCGTCCTACTGACTAGTCAAGTGGTTATGATACAGATTTTACAACCAAAAGGTCGTGAGTTCGAGTCTACGTGTTCTTTTTTTTTATACCTTTATTCGATTCGTTTAATTTCATTTATTATAGATGTACCACGGCCCTTGAGGAATGAAATTTGGATCATTCTATTTCAAAAGGTTGATGCGTAACGCGTAAAATGAGCCAGGATGTCCAAAACATCTTCAGAGATTCACCTGAAAATATTGTTCCATAATAAGCCAAAACATACGGTTGAAAATTATTCACTATACATGTTGTTTGAACTTAAGTTCAGTGGGAAAACGTCTGAAGAAAAGTATGCAGCAGGTCTTGGCACTAAGGAAAAGCAGATATTTTTTTTAATATCTGAGATCACTTTAAAAAATATGTCAAAAGCTCAGAGATTCAATTTCACATTAACGAGCGTATGGTAAACGTTCTCGGTGAGGATCCTACATAAATAACAATAACAAATGCAACTATAGATAAACAAATAACTTTGAAGCGTGACTATATATACACAATTGAAACTACGGATCTAGAAATAGGGGTTTCAGGCGTTTTATTGCGTATACTATTCTATTTTGAAGCACGTAGATGTTCCAGACAGACTGGCTCAGTGTATGCGTTACGCATCAACCCTTTTAATATAATGATCCAAAGGACATTACTCAGAGGTCGTGGTACATCTATAATAAATGAAGTTAAACAAATCGAATAAAGGTAAAAATACAAAACAAAAAAAAAAAAGAAAAAAAAGAAAAAAAAAGAAAAGAACATACGTGGTCTCGAGTTCATGCCCTTTTGGTTGTAAATTCTGTACCATAACCACTTGACTAGTCAGTAGGACAGTGCAAAACGTTTCATTATCTCATTAGTACTTGCAAAATTCCTTTAAAACCTATGGTAAATACCGAAAGTCGACGGAAGGTAAAAATAAATTGTGCACTAACCGTGAAATTATGCACCTGTGTCAGGTTAATAAAATCAAACAATACTTAATCTTCAATTCCACATAAAAGGCATGGTTAAGGGAGAGGGAGGGGGAAATAACTCTTATGTAAAAAAAGTATGGTGTGTGCAGACAAAAGTTATTGAACCAGATAAGACTAGATGCAGTCTGATCTGGGACTGCATTCTTTACTATATGGGCTTTTATAATGCATACAGAGGTGAAACATTGGGTAAATTACATTACCCCATTATTGTCCTGGCTGAGACTGCCAAAGGTGATGGCCTATTCTAATTGCTTTTTTAAATGACCAAGGGCTCTATATGTGTGTAAACATAGCTATTGTCGTAGATGTAACAGATCAATTTTTTAATCATCATCATCATCATCATCATCATCATCATCATCATCATCATCATCATCATCATCATCATCGCAGTGGCTCAGTGTAAGAGAGCTTGACTCGAGATCAAGGAGTTAAGGGGAGGCGCTGCGCTGTGTCCTCTGCTTAGTAGTACTGGTTTAACCAAGGAAGAACTGTCCCCATAAAACTGAAAATGTGTTGACTGGGACATCTGCCTTATGTTCTTAGGTAGTTTATATGGCGAACAATATGGAGCAGTCTGGTCAGGGTTCAAAGAGTTCGCTTCCATGATAAGATGTAGTCTGCAGTGCACTTGAATATATAAAGCAGGTGTAATAAGCAGACATTATTTTCAGGAAGAATGCTGGCATGTTTTGGGTATCTATTTTACTTTGCTCCAGTTTGAACTGAAAAGTCATTAACCTCAGGGACCTAAAAGCTGACTGGCCAATACAGCATGACCTTTAAATGGCAAACAGAACATGTCCCATTCCCCCATGATTTGTTGTCCTGCCATTTGGAATCATGATTGACTCTATAATAAGGCATAATATCAGTGTTTACATGACATGATTTGTAATGCATGACAAAGTCTGACTGACTAAATTATGCCATCTAAACACCCTTTAGTACTGGTTTAATCAAGGATGGCCCATCCTGACATAACTGAAAAATTGTTGACTGGGACATAAGAATCAAATCAAGCAAAGAAACCATTGAACTCATAGAAAGAGGAGCCATAAAAACTACATGTAACTTTATAGCAATAATTACTTAAATATTTAAATATTTTTTTGGTGAAGCATTAGTGTTGAGGAGTGGCTATATGATATATATATATATATATATATATATATATATATATATATATATATATATATATATATATATATATATATATATATATATATATATATATATATATATATATATATATATATATATATATATATATATATATATATATATATAATATGTATATATATATGGAAGACAAGTAGGGCTTATCCTAATAGGTTTGAATAAGTCTTAAGGCCTTTCATATATACACCGAAACCGAACCGAAACCAAACCGAAAAAATAGAATGCATTGGTTTAAACATATTTAATTTAATGCTTTATTTATTTTACAAGGATTCCAAACAGCCCTGGGGCTACTAGTTGGTCTCCTTACATGTAACAATTTACAGACATTTATGACAATTAAGACAACATACATATATACATAATACATAAAGACACACACACACACACACACACACACACACACACACACACACACACACACACACAGATGGACAGACAAACAGACAAATACAAACAAGAGAAAGTAAAAGTGTAGGGAAAGGAAAAAAGAGCAGTCACCCCATGTTGAAGCAGTAAATAAAAGAACCAGTGTGCGTAATCGTACGTTGCCCCAATAGTGCCAATAATGCGTTTTTAAGGTATTTAACAAAGTTAGCAATGCTGACACAACCATACACGCACACAGATAAGAAGATAATGACCAGGGCTCGGAATTACAATGCCTCCATAGAGTCAAGGAAGATTCAAGTTAAGCATCGATCCTTCAGGATGCGAAGAACCAAAATCAAAATAGATTTAACTTTTCTGAATCTTTGACCACAAATATCGCATCGATCCAGGCAATTTATTTTGCATTAAATATACCATGTTGAAATATCAAAACTTAGCCCAAGTCCTGCCTAACTCCAAGGAGGCATTGTAATTCTTGGCCCAGGATAAGGATTCCTCAGCGGCACTCAGAACTCGTATATTTATGTGAGCGAGGAGTTAATTATCTGTTGAGGTGTCAAACATATCTTCAAAAGTACCAAACCGCTGTGTTAAGTCTATATATTTGAACACCTCATCAAAAATCGAAGTATTTTCTTCATATGAAGCATCTTCGGAGCCTTCTAGTAAAATTATACATATATGATCAGGCATTAATACGATAAATGTGTTGTAATTTACGTTTGGAAATAGCTTACGTGATTAACTTTCGAACAATACGCGTCTTTCGTTGTTGTATCGGGGACAACTAAGAAAATAATGCGCTGCAGATTCTGGGGTTATTCCACATTCGGGATTTGAACAACTGGGAGAGTCGATAAGATTATAGTGGTGCAAATGTGAATTTAAGTGGCTAAGACCTAGACGTATTCTACAATGATTCACTTTACTGAGGCCATGGCCATAACAATACAATTTGTTTTGGACCAATGGCTATTACAAGGAATTAATTTTGGCTTTAAAAATAGTCAACGACTGTGATTGTTTTATGCTATTTGCTAAGTTATTCCAATCTTGAATTGTTTTTGGAAAACAAGATTTAGAAAACTTTACTTTTTTTGAGTGAAATACTTTTGTTTGATTCTTTACGTCCCATCAACAATCTTTCAGTTATATAGGGACGGTTCTTCCTGGGTTGAACCAGTACTAAGCTAGGATAAATGTGTCTTGCTCAAGGACCACAACGCAGTGACGCCGGTGAGGCTCGAACCCGCGGCCCTTCGGTCTCGAGTCAAGCACTCTACCACTGAGCAACTGCGCTCCCTAGATTTAGAAAACGATTCCCTATGTACATGTATAGTTGGTAAGAGGAAGGAGTTGTTTCTTCGGAGCAGATAATTGTTTGTATTATGTGATGTTAAGTTACATAAACGTTTTAGGTATTTAGGGGCCAAGTTATTTAGTATTTTATAAAAATAAACAAGCCTGTGATTTGTTCTCCTGTTTGCCAATTTTGACCACCCTAATTCTTTTAATATTTTATTTAAACATATTTTAATTCTCTGATTCCAATTGACATGCAAGACATATAATACATACAATAGCAATCTATAGGATTGGAATGAAAGCTTAGAGCTTATAGATTTCTTTTCCCAATGGAAATAAATTAACATATATAATAATATTGGCAGGTAATTAGCTAATTACTATGTTATTATGTTTGTTTGCTATGCTGTTGTGTCGAGGCACTTTTTGCTATCTTGTCTGTATGTAGTCTCATCATGTCAAAAAGACATTTTATCTTGTCTATTTGCTATGTTGCTGTGTTGAAAAACTGTGATGCCTTGTCGTAATGAAATGTTACATTCTTTCAAACATAGCCTGTCTTGTCAATTCGGAGTGTAGTCATGTTTAAAACACCTGCTGTCTTCTGTTATGTTGTAAAGCTTTTATGTTTTGTCCATAATAAGTATCCTAAAAGTACCTTATGTCTTGCCAACTTGCTATGTTATTGTGTTTAAAAGCCTTGTTATCTTGCCGGTATGCAGTGTTGATATTTCAAAACTACATTGTATCTTGTCTTTCTATTGTGTTTTCATCTTGAAAATGCATTTTGTCTTGTCTGTTTGTAATGTTTTATAAATATGTCGAAAAGCTGCAATATCAATTCTACGCACTGACACATTGAACTCTAAGAAAGAGGAGCCATAAAAACTACATGTAACTTTATAGCAATAATTCTTAAGCCTTTAAACGTTAGACAAGACATAATGCCTTTGTAAGAAATTAACGCTTCTTATAGACAAGACATAATGAACTTAACATATAATAACATTGCAAACAGACAAGACTACATACATTTTGGACATGTTAACATGGCATACAGACAAGGCATGGTACGTTTTCAATATGCTAACATTGCAAACAAACAAAATGGACTCAAAATAGACAGCATAAAGTATCTGTAACACAAAACAAAACCGCGAGTTGACAAGATATATTGTCTTTTTGAAATATCAACACTACGCACAGACAGGATAGCAAAGCTTTTAAACAGAATAACACCTCAGTTTGACAAGACAAACTGTCCTTGTAAGAGAATAACGCTTCTTAAAGACAAGACATGATAGCTTTTCAATAACACAACATTACAAACAGGCAAGACATCATACATTTTCAACAAATACATGGCACACGGACAAGATACCATGTCATTTTGACATAACAAGAAGCGCGACACTCGACACGAAACAAAAGAAAATGAATATAACATAAGACAGCTATGGGGTTTCATAGTCGTGGCATACACACCAGGACTGGTCGCACCATGGTCTTGTAGACGATATCTTTCAATGGCTGCTTGCATTCTTTTAGGTTACCTGCAGGATTGCCACTAAATAAAGTGTACATATGAGCAATGACATGTGATTTCCAACAATGTGGCATTTTGACATGAATAGACTCAGACGAGCCTCTACAGCCTTCTTTTAAGCTTAGAAACTTCAATGATGTCAGTCAGTAGCTAATGCCCAGGTCACATATTCACGGACTGGACGCCGGATTAGCCACGGATACAATCAGGCCTCATTCGTGGGAATCCGTATTGGTCCGTAGCTTTCTGTATTACATCCGTAATCATACGTAGGAGTACTTAATCATACATATATAGTGCATCCGTATCGGACTATGGAAATTGGCATTTCCGGGGTCATCCGTGAGATTTAATCCGTAGTAGAACCGGCGAGGTGATCATGTGTGACCTGGGCATTAACACTCATAGAATATTCAAGCGACTAGCAAAGGCTCTGATCAGACTGCGCAGGTTGATCTGAGGCTTTGCTGGTCGCACATACCACATTGTTGGAAATCTCGTGTCGCGGCTCATATATGCTAGACAAAGGGAGCACAAATCAAGTCTCCAATACTGACTTGTAGACCAGAGTAACTTGACTTTTGTCACTGAAAAACATCGCACACACGTGTCTGAGGACATGCTACATCCCCAGCGGGCCACAATGGACCGACCAGTGAAATGCCATTCGAATGGCATTTTGCTGGCGGGCCCATGGTGGCTCGACATTGAGTGCTGACTGGGTCTGTACATATCCGTGGGGATCTGAATCGTTTCTGAGTTATCAAGCCGAATATGAAATGGAGGGATGGTGCACATCACAGAAGACCTACCGGTGCCATCACTAAATGGGTCTATTCATAAGGAACATTATATAAATTCAGATGAAAATATATACGCCCTATCGTAGACAAACAATATATAACTTTTGCCCTCGTAAGATTCCCAATATGCTTTGTCCATTTCTATGAACTTTTTGTTCATATACAGTGTTATCATGTACATATACAATGATTTTATTTGGAATTTTAGGAAGCTACATTTTCTTTCACATTTGGAAGAATATTTTAATAAAATTGGGAAAATAAGTCCTAAAATTCATGAAATTGGGAAAATAGAGGCCAATTTTGGATTTGGAATGACTCCCATATAAGGCCTTAAAAATGGCCAAATAAAATCACTGATATATAGTTCATTTCTGTTCTCTTAAGTCTGAAAGGTTATAAACCCCTTTTCAGACAGACACAAACCCCTTTTCAAACAGATACTTTTGAAATCATTCCCAAGTGTTCGGTGATGAACCCCTAACCCTTCCCCGCCACCTGTTCCAAAGAGACTCTGAAAATAAGACAGTTTGATTGGCAAGTCACTACCTACTCTTATATGGTGAGTTACCCGCCTTGGGGGTGTGAGGCATAAACCTAAGGCATCCCCAGTAGGTTAAGCTGAAAGCGTCTTATCACGAAAGCAATTCTATTTATTGCTTAGGCATGGGAAAACATGTGACAGTAGACGGATGGCTGAGAATGGGTTTCCTCCCCCCCCCCCTAGGGAATTTTGCAGACATTTCCTATCTTGTAGAGAATTGAAAGCCGAGTCATTTAAGAGATGTTTGCACTCTGTGCTCCGGGGCGTTAGTCTGTAAGAGCCTGTAACATACGTTACTTAATCAAACTAAGAAAAAGTAAATTGAAAGTTTGGGCTACAAATTAAAGACATTAAAATATTTATTTTTAAAAATCATTCATATAGTCTGCATACTGGATATCTTAACTACATATGACAGCCATTTGAACAAAATTGCGGCTTCCTAAGGTGTCATATGCGTTACATAAATCAGATAACCCATTAAAATTTGCAAGTGTGGCTAACATCATTTACATTTACAATCTCTCTGTGTGTTTTGCAAAATGTTTTTAACCATGTCTGACTAGCTTATGCAATTGGCTAACAGAAAGATTAAAGTTTGTTTTCCTAGCTTGAATATTTTTTTCTGGAATAAGCAATTAAACAACCCTACCCCTACCCAGTTTTAAGGTGAAATGTTTGGTATTAAAACTAAAGTAAAAATAATAAAAAAATATTTGCAGTTGATGAATGTGTTTCATTGTTTGGGATTTATTTGCTTATATGAAAAGACACATAAATCTGCAAGTTTGTTGCAAAATTTTCAATATCAGAGGCTGTAACATATGTTAACTGATGTAATAAATGGGCAAGCTCATTGTCTTTACGCAAGATATGCATAAAAATGTTTTAATCTCCTTGAGGGAATTTTGCAGACATATTCCTTCTTATAGTACAACTCAAGATGCATCGAATAAGGGATGTTTGCACTCTCTTTGTTGGGGCGTTAGTCTGAAACAGCGTGTTACATGCGTTACTATATCAAATAAAGGAAATGTAGTTTGAAAGTTTGAGCTTAAATTGTGAAAAAACTTGCAGCTGTTGGATATCTTACATTGTTTAGGGATTTTAAACTGGCTCCTATGATAAAGACTTATAGATCTGCTAGTTGTCATCAAGTTTTAAAGATCAGAGAGTGTTACATATGTTAGCGTGATAAGTAAAATCATCAAACAATATTTTGACATCAAACTGAGTAAGGGCCTGCTCCATCCTAATCCCCTTTGGAATTCTGCAGACAAATCACATCTTATGTAACCATTTAAGGTGCATTTAATAAGAAATGTTTGCACTCTGTAAGTCGGGGCCTTAGCCTGTAACAGCTTGTTACATATGTTACTATAAGCTGTTACAGGCTATCAATTTGAGAATAAGAAATTTGAATGTTTGAGCTACTAAAAGAAGACATTAAAATTATCTAATAAATTGACATTCTTATAGTCTTTATACTGGATGTCTTTACTACATATGTAAGCTGTTTAACATGAAAATGGCTAACTGGTGTTATGTGTGTTACATGAACCTAATTATAATTTAAAAGCTATAATTGTGGCTATTGTCATTTAGTTAAACAACTTCTATGACTTGGTTACAAACTGTTTTATTAGATTTAACAAACATATACTCAATTGAGAATAGGAAAAATCAGGTTTGCTTTTCTATCTTAAATATATTGTCTTATAGGAGCTAATACACAGCCCTACTCCCAGTTTTACAGAGAAGTTAATTTTGTTATTACCGTTTAAGAAAAACACATGAAAGCCATTACAGCATGTGGATATTTTTCATTTTCTTAGTCTGTCTTGCTCATATATCTGCAAGATGTCATTAAGTTTAAGATCAGGGCCTGGAATTACAATGCCTTCTTAAAGTTTAGGAAGACTTAAGTTAAGTATTGATTTTTCAGGATGCGAAAAATTACGTTTTAAAGCTGCATAGTCTGTAACTTTTGATCTTCTAATTTTAAAAATAATATTTTTATTTTTCAAGACCACAGTAAAAAATCTCAAATTCAGGTAAACATTTTACCATTTTCGTAAATCTTAACAAGGTATCACTATCAAAACAACTGCATTTATGTTAAAATTCAACGGTCTAGAATTATTGGAGGGACGAAAATAATTACCAACAAGAGAAAAACACACCTATTTGATGAGATAATTCACTTTTCCATGCAGTTTTCAGCTGTACTGAACATTTTTATTGTGAAAACATAGATTAATTCTACTTTTACAAATGATTTAAAAAGGAAATAAAATTTTTCGAAAAATGTTCATAGTTACAGAGTATGCAGCTTTAAACTGATTGAAATCAAAAAAGTTTCATTTTTTCAGTAGATCACAATGTTATATTTGACCACAATTACTGCATCGATCCAGGCCATTTAGTTAGCATCTAATATAGCCTGTTAAAATATCATTACTTAACTTAAGTCTTCCTTAACTATAAGGAGGCATTGTAATTCCGGGCCCAGGACACTTAATGTGTACTTATAAGTCTTTGGTGCCAAAACACTAAAAATTATATTCATTTCTAATTATCAAGCCCATGGACTGTTTTTACAGATGTTATCAATGACCTTTTGGACACATTTCCTAATACTGTGCATATAATGCTAAATATAGAGCCACAAATAGAAAAGATAGTTTTACATTTGTACAAGACAATACAATAAATGAAATGGTCCAAACTAATTCTCATCGATTTAACATTCATGCTGAACGTTTGTCGTTGTCTGCTTCTGTGGTAATCATTATTATCACACGCCTCCTTGCAACTAGTAGAATCATCACACAATATTTCAATCATTTACTGTTATTCAATTTTACGACCAGTCAACTCAAAATTGATGAGCCATTATCAACTTTCCAATTTTGCCATTTATGGCTTGGAACATTCGGAAACTGATATGAATTCCTAATAGTTTGCTCTTTGAGTATGTGTTTCAAGTGATACTCTGCAAGGAGGAGAAAGACTAAAGCTTTACAAGGATGAAAACTATGCCATTAAGAGCAATGAGTACCTGGACTGATGTACCTTGATATTTCTGTGATAAAGAATCATATCTTAGCTGGTAAACTTTAATAAATGTAGCCTTTCCATACATGCAACCCACATATTTTCATCTAATAATGTCTCTGCACTTACTATCTTTCCCCAAGCATTCAAAAACTTATTTGAAGTCTCAGTACTTCTGAAGTGCTGAAACCGAGGTAACTCTTTCCCTTCAGATAAACGAACTAGATGTATCACAGCATCTAAAGCAATGAAATGCAGGATGAACAGAGCGCAAATAGACCCTTTCAATTCAATGATTCACTAAGTTTCTAAGATAAGAGCGCTTATTAAAGGATGTAACATATATGACCTGTCATAATAAATTAGCAAGGGCATTGTCGTGACATCCTTTTTGATTACACAGTCAGAGGCAAGTGTTTTCAATTTCAGTGTTTTCAATGGATCATGAAATGAGACACCTTATCAACTTGTTTACTCTGTATAAATCTTCCGTAGAGCATAATATAGAACTACTGGTTATCCCATTCTACCTATAGTCCACTTTCCTTCTTTTGAATGCAACAGCTAATGATATGGCTGCAAAAACTGAGACATCATAGGTTTTACATTATTTTAAGACATACTTCAATGTACTGACATCAAAAACAACCTACTGCAAACATAATTGATGGCAATGTCCAACTTCATACCAGATAACTTTCAAGGTGTAACAGAAATTGTTTCAGACGGTCTGCCAAAACCATCAAGAGTCAACATTGTAACTAAAGAAAACTTATAAAGTTCTTTGGGCGCAGCAAAATACTATTGATCTAAGACCCGAGGACTTAAGCACCAAAAGACTGGATAGGGTTCCATGGCAAATGATGCAAAAAAGCAGCCTATCAAATCTCTGTTTGACCAATGTCAGAAATCTTAAAGTATTCTTAGAGGTACACGGTAGAGACATAGATTTTGCAAAATCAGAGCAAAGTTATCATTTGACTAGCACGGATGCAGATGCAGCTGCAGTTAGATTGCTCTTGCCACTTCACAGGAAGAGATATATACCAGAGCCATACTCCATTGTATGCATACATGTGAAATGGCATTAAACCCATATTTAATCAGGTGTTTGATCCCATGACACTGACATGCTGTTTCTGTTTATGGAGAATGCTAAGGATTCAAGTTTGGCCACACATACAGAGAAAATTAAGTCTTTTGATGGCAATAGAGGAGGATCACACAAAATGCTTATAAGTGATGTTTGTCACAATTACCAATTTTAAAAGGTAACCTTAATTAATGTAACACATATAACACCATAGGAAGCTGTATATTTGTTAAAAAATCTTTTCTTAAGTATCAAAGGTATTCAGCATGCAAACTACATGAATAATTCAAATAAATAGATAGTTTTATGTCTTCTTTCTGTTTCTCAGACTTTCAATTAATTTATTCTTAAATTGATATGGTAACATACGTATCATACCATTGCAGGCTAACCCCTACTTTATAGAGTGCAAACATCTCTTATTTGATACAGCTTGAATTGTTCTTTAATGTAGGATATGTCTGCACAAAGGGTTGGAGAGGAACAGGATTGTACTCAGTTTGCAGTCCTAATACAATGCCATGATTCTACTGGTTGTGATGAAATGGGTGATTATTTTGCCATAGAAGCAGACACAATGATAGACATTGTGAGGGTGACTTGAATAAAGATTGTTTTTGAATAATTTTATTTAATAGGAATATTTATTTAATTGTGTCATTTAAATGAGAACTATTATTTTCTATCAATATGTCTATATATTTTAATATTATAGGCACAAGGAAATATGTGATTAAAAAGGTTTTTTATAACATAGGTAACACAATTCCATGGGCTTGTTATCAGCAATGACTGTAATTACTAGGACTAAGGCACCAGAGGCTAGAGATTAATAGGAAAACATGTGAAAAATGGTATTTTTCTGAAATATCATCTCTTACTTCCAAGAAAATTTCCTAGCTCATTCATTATGCCATGTAACATACGCTACATACTTTAATAAGTGCTCTGATCCTGATGTCAAACTTGCAAATGTATGATTCTTAATTGCATTAGCAAGACAGTGCCAAAAATGTAAGATATCCACGAGCGTCAAATATTTTCATATATTTTTCTTCAATGATAGATACCAAAATTGGATACTTAAAAATGGGGGTAGGGTTTTTTAATAGCTCATATAAAACAATGTATTTGAGATAGAAAAACAAACTTTGTTTTTTCTGGTAGTCAAATGAGTATTTTAGTAAACTAAGATTAAAAACACTTGTAAAAATGCACAAATTGTCTGTAAAATGAATGATGTTAGTCACGATTTTAACTTTCAAAGGGAAATTTAATCTATGTAACGCATATAACACCATCGAAGTCTGTAATTTTGTTTAAAATGCTGCTTTTATGTAGCTTAGGCATCCAGCTTGCAAACTACATAAGAAATTTGAATAATTAGATGGTTTAATGTCTTCTTTCTGTAGCTCAAACTTTCATTTTGATTTTTTCCTCAGTTTGTTACAGTAACATATGTAACAGGCTGTCAGAGACTAACGCCCCGGAGCACAGAGTGCAAACATCTCTTAAAAGATGCGGCTTGAAATTTTCTTCAAGATAGGATATGTCTGCGAAATTCCCTAGGGGGGGGGGGGAGCAGGACCTTTTTTAGCTCGAAGTCTACAGAGCAAAACAAAAGACTTTATGTACAAAAAAACCCACATAAAATTGGAAGTAACAATAAACAATCAATTAACAACAATGCATGCGCGGATCCAGAAAGTTTTGTCAGAGGGTCCAACTATGACAACTTTGTTTTTTCATTATAATAATATCTTATAGTTGATGAGGAGAGAGAGGATTCAAATACCACAATAAGGGGACCATCGTCGGCCCACCAGCAAAACGCCATTTAAATGGCGTTTCGCTGGCTGGCCGATTATGGTCCAACATTGAATACTGGCTTGACAGCTTTTTTATTTTCCCTGTTCTGTTTGGTCCTTATTTTGTTGTGCATTACTAAGTGTCCTTTCTAGTTTTGTAATCATCTTGGCGAGGAAGAATGAGCTAGTTGCTTTTCTTTAATTGTCTTCCTGATATATTGTGACTGTTGGAGTTCTGTGGCTCTTCCACATGGTGTCATGTGTTAGTCTGCAATGTGTGATTGTGGTATTTTCTGATCATACCCATTTACCTTTTGTTGTTTTAGTCACGAGGCAGCTCAGATTTACTTTGGCATGGTTATATAAAATGACTGCAGAAGAATATCTTGAATGAAGAGCCGATTTCATTTGGCATAAATTGATTGAATATGGTCACGTGATTCTTAAGAGTGCGATGCTGGGAAAACTGTATCAATTAAGGAACTTTGCTTGAAGTAATATATGGGTGACAAAAAACTAATAACAGAAGCTGATCCTTGACCAAACAGTGAACTTTGTAGGAAGCAGTAACTACATGTTACAGTACGCTGTGTGGTGTCAGAACTTCTAAGATTGCGTTTCCTTCTCCACTAATTTGTTAATGATGCTGTTAATTGAAGCCTTGCCTGGAAGCTGCTCATTTGCAATGTCCAGCGCGATGTCTACTGTATCACTAACCATTTTCTTGCGAAGATAAAAAAGAATATGCTAAACTTAACTTGAGGCTTACAGGTGTTGTTAAATAATTTTGTTGTTGTTATAGATTGGTATTGATTCATTAGCTGAATGAAAAACACCATATATCCTGATCAGATGGATTCAAATTTTACTGCCTTTCAAAAATAACAAATAAGGCATGATATTTCATGAGGATCGTCTGCTGGCAGACGATTCTCATGAAATATCATACCTTATTTTGTTGAAAACTAGGAAAGAGTTAAAAGCGGACCACTATCAGACCATCAGCAAAACGTCGTTTTGATTGTCGGCTGTCTGGGTTGCTACTGTAGAATTACAGATTGGACCCAGGTTCATCAATAAGGATATCATTTTTGTTATTTTGTTCTTGTATGCTTATTTTGTAGACATACTTTTTGTATGACTTATCGATATGTATTTATGTCCGTTCTGTGTTGTTTATTGTTGCTTTCATTGTCTGTGGATTTAAATTGTGTTAGGTCCCATTGTCTGCGCAGGCGCGATACTCAAAGGATTTGAACAAATGCTTCCTGTCAAGACAATGTGTTAGGTCTTGTTTTGTAATGAATAACTTTTTTTGCAATCATCGCGCTGGCGTTGTAGCATATTGCTTTACTTTTATTATCTTCCAGAAGTAATGTGGCTGTTATAATTGTTATTTGCCTCATCCTCACGGTGCCTGGGTTGGTCTGCAGTGTGCTGTTGTGGCATTGGACAGCACCTAATGTCTTCCTGATTTTAGCAGTTTGTATAATGTTATGAATGACTAGTGTGGAAATATAGAAGACAATTTTCTATGTATTATTATTGAACTCAGCACCTAGAGGAACACCAAACCAATAGTTTCAAGTTTACAGTTTATCTATACACGTGTCATATAAACAAGAACCGCCTTAGCTCATCCTCTGACGTTGAAAGTAAAACTCCTAATCACGAATCCTTATTAAGTGATCATCGAGAAGCTATTTCTTCTCACTTGATTCTCTCTAACAAGCGCCAGTTTGGGTGATTAAGGCTTCAGTTTTGTCTCATTAGGGTCGCAAGACCTCTTCAGAAATTGACAGAATTCCACAACAGTAAAACTCGTTAGGCTAAACACACAAGCATTTCACCATGCTTCTATATTTAGCCACAAGTCATGCATACAAATGCCCAAAGGAAGAAAACCGGTATTGCCCATAAACATGTGATAAAGGTTTATTTATTCATAAGTTAGTCATATAGCAGAAAGATGAACTCATGATTAAGTAGCCATTTGCAGACATGAAAATCCTGTTTCTTGCTTTAAGTCTCTCAGATGTTGTATTTATCATTTAACATTTATGAGCAGAATGAAATTCGTGCTCAGCTGAGGTGAGGATTGAAAAAGTTTTATAACGTCGAGGCCAGATCTGGGTACATGTAACCACCGTACTCGTACATACATTTGTACTGAAAGTGTAGCCAAGGCTTTGTCATTTCTTCGCCCATAAAGCAAAGGATTTGCGCAGACAGAGCGTATGTACTGACTGATATAAGTCTGCTTAACACAGCGGTCAATAGGTTGGCAAAGTAATGCATTAGTTTAATTCTGTGGTCATCCAATTCTAAAACCGTCTGTAAGTGTGTTCTTAAAGCCCTTTAGTCGATTGCTTAATATTGCTTCTATGATAGCATATAGTGCAGAGTTGATCTGATGAGATGCCCAATTAAAGGGACATAACTCTTAAATGGTAAGAAACATAACATTAAAATTTTATTTTAAACAAATGCACTTGTGTTAGCATATAAAAGGGTCCCACTATCCACCAACATTAAATGGCATTTCGCTTGTGGGCCGAAAGTGGCTCAAAATTGCATGCTATCTTAATTTGCACCAATTACAACACAAGTCGCACCTGGTTCGTCCGTAAGAAAACATTTACAAGAAAAAAAGACGTAATATAGGGTTTAACGTTTTCTTGTTACTAAGGCCACCCAATTTCTCACGTTTCACGGATGCCATAAACATGATCGTTTTTAACCGTAAGCGGATTATGTAAAAGCGGATTTTCATTTTGGAAATAATAAGACTTCAAACAGCCAAATTAGCTTCAATAAAATCAGTATTGGTTAAAATTGTTTCTGAAAGTTTTGAAATGAGAAGACATTTGAAATTTCATTTTTGCTTGTACGAGCAGTTCTTAAAAATAACGATATGACAATAACACCGTTTGCTCGAAAATGTGCTAAAAGGTAGATAAAATATAGCAGTAATCTATTGAAGGGTAATAATAAATGTATCTTAACTGTCTTTGTTTGGATGTCATCTTATTGTCTGCATGGGTTCCATGTAGCATTTTAGACTTCTCTCCGTGCATCGATATTGTGTTGCTATTTTTTCATATTCTGGTCCTTCGAGAATATTGGGTTTTGACGGAAAGCAGAAAACCGCTTAAACATGTCCTATGGGCGAGAGAATTGTCGCACTTTCTATTAGTTCTCATGAACATATTAAAAAAACCTAGTCTGCCGTTTTCTAATATTGTAGGTTCTCTCTATTTCTGAAGGATCCGCTTTTTCAGATTATTTATTTGAAATAGAAATGTTTCTTGTCTTGATATTTCTGCATCCGGATAAAACTGCTTTGCATTGTACTTTCTGGATAGAGAAATATTTCCAAGATGTGCATAAGGTTTCATTTTGTCCAAATACTTAAAAACAGGCAGGTACTTCATACTCCCTGTCCCGAATTCTGTCTCAGGCACATGCCTATGCAATATACTATGACACAAAGTATCTCAGCATAATTTTCACAATATTCATCTATTAAACGTAGACAGTAAATTTCGGAACACGGAGTATGAAGTACGTAGCCGACAGGAGTCCCCATGTATTTCTATAGACCAAATAGTTTCGGGACAAAAATGACTGAAATGATAAGACTGTACATATATTCTATTGAGATATCACATACATATGGAAGGTCCCGATTTTAAGTTCTAAGTTAAGTAAGTTGCCATAGCTGTCCATTATAACAGATGAGTTCGGTAAGTTAGGCCTTTAAACAATGGCAATGTTACAAGAGAGCCCTGAGCTAAGTTCGATAAGTTACAATAGCTACATGTATATATTATGATACACTGTGTGTCTACCCTCCCCCCACCCCTTTTATTTCTTTCATATGACTTACAACTCAGCTCAGCCTACTCAACTCATCAAGCTGAGCAAAATAAGCAATTTTCGCCACTTTTTCCGGACAACATATCCATACCACACTTACATTCCAACTTAGCCAACTCATCGAACTTACATTTCAACTTATCTAACTCATCGAACTTACAGTACAACTTACCCAACTTATCGAACTCATCCTCAACTTATCCAACTCATCCAACTTACATTCAAACTTAGCCAACTCATCAAACTTACAGTACAACTTATCCAACTCATCGAACTTACAGTACAACTTACCCAACTTATCGAACTCATCCTCAACTTAGCCAACTCATCCAACTTACAGTACAACTTACCCAACTCATCAAACTTATCCTCAACTTAGCCAACTCATCGAACTTACAGTACAACTTAGCCAACTCATTCAACTTACAGTACAACTTATCCAACTCATCGAACTCATCCTCAACTTAGCCAACTAATCGAACCTACAGTCCAACTTATCCAACTCATCGAACTCATCCTCAACTTATGCAACTCATCGAACTTACAGTCCAACATATCCAACTCATCCAACTTACAGTTCAACTTATTCAACTCATCGAACTCATCCTCAACTTATCCAACTCATCGAACTTACATTCCAGCTTAGCCAACTCATCGAACTTACAGTCCAACTTAGCGAACTCATCGAACTCATCCTCAACTTATCCAACTCATCCAACTTACCCAACTCATCGAACAGCTCAACTCATCCAACTCATCGAACTCATTCTCAACTTATCCAACTCATCGAACTTACCCAACTCATCCAACTTATCGAACTTATCTTTTAACTTATCGAACTCAGCTTGCTTAGCTTACTCAACTCATCGAACTTAGCTTGTATCTTGCTGCATATAATGGTCCAATGTTATACTCATGACCAACTCATCCTAACATATGTGCAGCTATTATAACTTACCGAACTTAGCTCAGCCATTGAAGCATCTGGACACATATCACCAACTCATCCTAACATATGCGCAGCTATTATAACTTACCGAACTTAGCTCAGCCATTGAAGCATCTGGATACATATCATTGTTTAAAGACCCAACTTACCGAACTCATCGGCTATAATAGACAGCTATGGCAACTTACTCAACTTAGAACTTAGAATATAGGGACCTATCACATGTATGTTTGTTATAGCTATATATATATATTATAAATATACTGACCGCTGACTTACAGTTCACCTTATCCAACTCAACTTTGGTAAGTTAAGTAGCATAAGTTGTAAGCTGAGCTGGATGAGTTGAGCAACCTGAGCTCGGTGGCATGGTTAATTTCACTCCGAAAAAGGGCGAAAAATGCTTATTTTGCTCAGCTTGATAAGTTGAGTAAGCTGAGCTGAGTTGAAAGATCATGCATAATTTATAGAAGGGTAGGAGGGAGGATAGGCGCACGGAGTATCAATATATATATGTAGGCTACATGCTGGCGAATTTCGGGACCGGGAGTATGAAGTATAAGCCTAAAAACAACTTCCACAGGATAGCATTAGTACATTAGCAATTATGTTTACATGGTGTTACTCTTAGAAACACAACAAGGCCAGATTGGTAAACATTTCCTGTTACAGCTGTAAAATGTCAGAAGACATTGATCAAACCAATACCTAGATAATGGATACTCAGGTCTCTAGAAAGGAGTGCGTAATCAAAACTCATTCTCCTTATTTCTCAACCAAAACACACGTTGTGGGTACTCAAAAGAACCGTCTCAATGAGACGGTTCGTTTAAGCACCCAAAACAAATGTTAAAAATCATAGGTAAGAAAATATTTTCAATTTTTAAGCTCATTTTTTATTATCGTTACCTACGAATTTATTATTGATGAAGACACGTTACATGTATAAAACAAATTTCCTGTATTAGAACAACAGACACAGAGCAGCCTTCACATTCGTGCAGTCTGATCTGCCTAATGGTCATCTGCTGGCACAAAAATTCACTCTTAGCTTTGCTTTCTCTTATTTTTCCGGAATTTTTCCAGACTTAGGCTAGTCTTTGTAGATAGATATGTCTTGCTTATGCCTCACTTGCTCGCAAACACAAAATACAGATTTGCTATAGCAACGTGGCTCAGGTTTAAAAGTTTAAAGTATACATGTAATATGTGACCGGTTCTTGGGTAAAAAACAGGAACACGTTTATATCATGGAAAATGATAGTAAGTGATACACACGAGGCATTCCCCTCCAGAACAAAGCAATATAATTTTTGGAATCGGGTTACCCAGTGACCGACAGTGTGAAGCCGATTATATATAGTATTAAAGCTGCATAGTCTGTAACTTTTGATCTTTTAATTTTTGAAATAATGTTTCTATTTTTCAAGAACACAGTAAAAAAACTAAAATTCAGGTATACATTTTACCAATTTCGTAAATTGTTACAAATTATCAGTATCAAAACAACAGCATTAATGTTAAAACTTACCTGTCTATAATTATTGGAGGGACGCAAATAATTACCAATAGAGAAAAAACACACCTGTTTTATAAGATAATTCACTTTTCCGTGCAGTTTTCAGCTATTGTGAACAGATTTATTGTGAAAACTTAACTTAATTCTGCTTTTACAAATAATTTAAAAAGAAAATAAAAATTTTCGAAAAATGTTCAAAGTTACAGAGTATGCAGCTTTAAATGATATGAAACTTGTAAAAATAATCAAACTTGTTATATGACTGGAGAGAATTCTGTCTCCTGATTGGCCCAAGTTGCCTTCATAAATCTCTTTGTCTACCTGGAAACTGGTCTAAACCGGTTCACAAGTTAATATTGCATGAAAACCAGCTCGAACAAGTTTCCAGAAGTTAATATTTTTGACACGTCTGCAATATTACCCTCTAGACAGCTAAAATAGCATGATGAGTGTGAAACTAGCATGTGCTGCATGAAATTGACATGATTTGCTGTTTCAACTCCCAACAGGTAAATTAAAGACTTTCATGAATTTTTACAACAGTTTTGTTTTGTTTGCTTATTTATCTTTATTTGAATAAACAAAATGTAAAAGCAATTTTATGATAACATTTTATATTCCCCATTAAGAGAATTAATATACATTTGAAAATGCAAAATACTAAATTGTAATATTTTAATGAAAGTTGCTAAAACTTGTGAGAAAGTCCTTAGATGTCTTAGATGCCTTTAACAACAAAAGTGAAAATAGAAAATTTTCATTCTTAGTTGAAAAGTCATATAAAAAACATTTATTGACTTCAATTTCGGTAGACATAAGGATTTATCTACCCTTAAAAGTGATATTCACCTCGGCCTGGCGGCTTCGGTAAATTATCACTCTTTCGGATAGATAAATCCTGATGTCTACCTCATTGAAGTCAATAATTGTATAATGTCTATATTCCATCGACCAATTATAAATTTTGATACATTACATTTTAGAAGTTAGAGAGAGGTTATGCTATGACGAAAACAAACAAACAAACAAACAAACAAACAAACAAACAAACAAACAACAACATCGCAGACTAATTAAGTTTTACTATACATGCAAATAAATATATAGCCATTAAATAATGGATATACTAAGATTTAATTTTTACAAAACAATAAGATATAATCATTAAACGATGGTAATATTGAATTCGATCAATGTTAATCAAACACGAGAACTGAACGACAGAGTTCCATGGCGTCACCATTAGGCCCTTGAAAACATCTTCTATAAAGAGTACTTGCCAAAGTGCATCATAAAATCTCCCAATGATCATTGATGTTGCACCAAGAATTTGCTTAATAGGTGCACCTCCAACAAAACAGACAAGTGTACATACTACATACGATATGTGTTGTAATGCTCAGACGCATTCTCTGGTCGCATACAGAAAGTTTTGAATTCCTAGCTGAATATGGCTCCAGACCCTTCTAGATAGCTGTGATCTTCAGTCCTTGAGCGTTTTAACCATGTTGGCTTGGCGCCCACTTTATGGGACATAGGTAAACAGTGTAGACTCAGATCAGACACCGAATCCAGACACCACGTGATGCGATGTCTGATCAGGATCTTCAATGTTTGCTGACAGAATGTTTTAACATAATTAATATAATATAATAACCCACCCACCACCCCTAAATTGGAAATTAACTTGTCCTGCTGATAAGTTTAAGCAAGTCCATTAGCTACTTCACGCATGTGGTAAGTTCGACACTATGGTTGGCTACCTCATTTTGTATCACGACTTTGCCGCCTTTCCGATCTATGATGTTCAATATTTTCGACGAGACGGGTCAAAGATGGAGCTTATAATGCACTTGAATATCTGATGAATAAATTAAAAGGTGATTGTTTTATCGATACTCGTGAATATACAAATATTCCCTCTTGTAGATTGAAACTCGTCTTCAACTCGTCTCGCCTACTAAAAGAGCGAGTATTTGTATATACACTGGTAAATTCTACAATAAAGCTAACTTATTCCTGTTTTCTAAACAATAAGCTATGGTTAATAAACTATTCAATTAAACCAATAAGTACACTGATGTTATCATTTTGTCAGTCAGTCTGAATTGATGGGAATCTCCATAGACCACTTTCATGACTTAATTATCAATATTTACAAAGATGTACTATAAGTGGCGAAGTCCATATCTTAGAGTTACGTACGTAATGGTTGACGTGTCAAAACTCAACAACGATTGAACCAGTGGTTCATTACCTGCAGGGCAATTATTTTCGGCACCTTTATGTCTTAGGAATGGGGTAATGACGTGTTTTGACAGTTTTTCTAGATGCCAGAAATGATAATTTCTGACCTTTTATACAGAAATTCAAGCTGATTTACATCATACTAGTAAAAATGGAATTATCTAAATGACCCTTCAAGGGAAGGGTCGTAACTAATGTTGTGAGAACTTGTGACCCAACCCCGTTGCTGTATATATACAGTCAGACATAAGTTAAGCATCACCCAAACATTATTTCAGAGACTTTTTTCGTTTACAAATTTCTTCAGAAGGACAACAAGTTTGTAATATTATGTTACCCTAGATTTTTCTTGGTCTGCTGGACATATCAGAATACCATTTGGTCATTTTTCTAATTTTCTAAGGTGTCCTGTATACACCAATCCCTATTATCGGGGTATACCCTTAAAAGTGTCACAGCTTTACCCAAAGTGCTTACTTTGAATTCAAATAAACCCCAAAATAATCTAGATATATTTTCCAAAAAAGTGCCAAACTGATGCTGTCGAACTCAAGGTAACATGTCAGATATAGAGGATCATAGAGATAATTAATTGCGTGTTTTTAATTTTTGCATTATCACTTTATAACACATCCATAACTGTTATTCATTTAGAGATATGAAGCTAAAATTTTCAGACAGAACTTGTCTTTGATATTGTAACAATATGACACTAACACTTCACATGTCTAAGCGTTTTGAAAACACCGTAATGGGGTAGAGAATAGGGACAGTTTTAAGGGTAAGTGTGCATTTACCATGCCTGGTTGTTTACCTCAATAATAATCTAATCAAAATTAGCTGTAAATTGTCACCAATCGATCTATTCTAATAAATAAAGCAAGAAAATATTCATGACTGGAAAGCTTCCTTCGTTTTTCAAGGAAACTATTAGGGTGATGCTTAACTTATGTCTGACTGTATATTTGGCAATAAAATATGTTTAAACTATCTAAATGACAGAAATGATCACTCCTGATTTTTTATACAGACGTTTAAGCTGAATAACATACTAGTAAAATGGAATTATCTAAATGACAGAAATGATCAATCCTGAACTGATTATATATATAAGTTTAAGCTGAATAACAGCATACTAGTAAAATGGAATTACTTAAATGACAGAAATGATCACTCTTGACCTTTTATATATAAGTTTAAGCTGAATAACACCGTAGTAAAATGGAATTATCTAAATGACAGAAATGATCACTCCTGAACTGTTTATATAGAAGTTTAGGCTGAATAACATCAAACTAGTAAAATGGAATTATCTAAATGACAGAAATGATCACTCATTAACTTTTTATATGGAAATTTAAGAAGACGGGCTTAAATTGGTCTATAAGTAACACAATAATTTTTCATTCTATTATCTAAAAGGTTTTACGATAGGTCATGAAATAAAAATTGATTATTGAAATTTTCACACCAGTATGGTATTGTTTGGAAAAAAACTAATCTACGATAATTTGCCAGGTTGTACCTGCTAACCTATTTCCAAAGACAAAATGGACAGATATAAAGTGCATACTTGACACTATTTGTATTCTAATGAACTTAGAGCAATCAATCTGGACGTGCAATTTCATTACCAGTATGATCTGAATAGTGTGTACGCTGGAAGCTGGTTTGCCAGGCGAATATGCATACAGGCCTTTAAATAACTTGTTCTTTAATGCGCTTTTGCATTTTCCTCTCGTACATATATCTGCTTGCATTATAGGTATTTCAAAGATATGTAGCATTTAAAGACATATACACCTGTCCAATAGAGATCATTAAAGGGACAGTTTCAGTATCTCACAAAATTAAAGGGGTCTCAAGAGGGGACTTATCTGTAAACAAACCAATTTCTTTCACTAAAATAAAGATCAATATCTTATCATAAATTACCTAATCCCTTCATGGGACGACTTTATTGCCCCTGTAAGGAAGTAATAATCACCTGATAATGACTGTCCTTTTGATCTGCCCAGTTACCCCTGGAGAAAGTCATAATGTGTGGTACCGCTAATTAGCTAAAATTTTATGTCTTTAAGCCTTCTCAAGATATGAAAATAATTTTACATGCACTGCAGGATGCACATACAAAACAACATAACCAAGAATCAACAACAAAAGAAAACTTCAAAAATGATACTCCATCCTATACAAAATGCAAAAAGTAAAGTGCTAAAAAATCCAGACATGCAAATGGATACAGATTAAAGCAAACAAGCCCCTCATTTATTTTATACAATACTCCCAACTCATTAACTTCAGTTGAATGGTGAACATACATAAAAGAATAATAACAATCTGCAAATTGCTCTTTTGACGCAAAACATTATACATAAATAAAAAGTCTGCGATAGTATCTGTTACTTTCATTTGTAGGAACCTCAAAGGAAATTACCTGGGCATAAAATATTTACCATTGGCCTTCTAAGGACTTGTGTCCCAGGTGAGACAAATGACAACGCACCTCGCGGATCGTAATGTAAATTGGACAAAGTTTAAAAACCTAAGTTTCCACTCAATAATAGTGGCTACTTCAGGTAGATCACAAGCCAATCTTTTAGAGGTGGTTATGGGCTCATTGCAGGGGTTATAAAGCGGTCACGTGAAAGGTTTAGGTATTTTCGATAAAATGCACATTTAATGGTATTTATATTGGTAAAAGAAATTTCGCTTAGTTCCCTCTTGGAGCCCCTTTAGTCCAGTGAGATATTGAAATTGATTTAACCTGTCCCTTATCAGTTAACACGCTAAAGAACACCATAAACTAAATATAGGCCTTTAAAACAATTAAATTTATCAGAAAGAAAAGGAACCAGAAAGGTGACAACTTATTTCAATTCAATAGGAACAAATTTCCAATGAGTATTGGGCAGACTCATTTGGTCAACAAAAATATGAGCTGGTCAACGTTTATGTATCTTTAGATGTGACTGTGGGCTATGAACCATTATACACTGAACCACACTTCTAACGCAAAATAAAACTGATACTTAAATATAACATATATTGTTTCTTCCATTGTAACGCAATTTTATTTAAGAATTGAAAGTTATTTTTCTGCGTTTCACTGAGGTATGAAATGTCGAGAAAATTACATCTAATTTGCATGAAAACCGAAGGTTTTCATGCTAAAATTAGATGTAATTTAAACGACATTTCATACCTCAGTGAAACGCAGAAAAATTACTTTCAATTCTTATAATTACAACTTCTTCTTTATTCATTCTTATTCAGTATTTTTAATTATGTTTTCCTTAAAAAAATACGTTTCCAGCTAATAATTTGTTTCGCGCATTTAGACTATGACGTGCGTATGTAGCCGTAACGATCGCGACGTTCAAAAATCAAAATGGCGGCCGTTCTCCAATTGAAAATAAACAACTACATTTTAGAGACTAGAATCTCGTTTTTACCTACAACAAAAAAACAACAAAAAAACAACGCTGTCAGAGGTTTTTTTTGTCAGATTGACGTGGACCCCCCCCCCCCCCCCCCCCCATGACGAAAATTTCTGGAACCGCGCATGGAAATGACGTCAGACGTAAACAACGTTTATAAACAAGTTTACGTTAAAAATATGAAAAAATAAATATTTTTAAAAGAAGTCGGGGCGTTTGTTCGTAAAAAGTGAAGATTCGAATGGGAAAATTGAAGACCTTCAAGGTGATGTAAAATTTATAAGACAGAGACGTCGGACAGAGGAGTTATTGGAATATTTGTTATTTGAATTCTACGAGGGTCAGAAACGGAAGGTGTTAGGCGCATTGAAAACAAGTGGAACTGTAATGTTAAGGTAAATTTCCTATTACAGACAATTGTACTAACATTTGTTGGCATTATAAAACATATACCATGAAGAAAATTTTTAATTTCTATGCTGTGGCGAAGGGTAGGTGTACCGGGATCTACTCTTCATGGAGCGAATGTCTGTCGCAAGTAGATGGCTATAAGCACAATAGTTTTAAAGGTTTTAATACGTTAGCTGAGGCAGTAAATTTTATGGTCACGGCAGGTATATCGGTGCAGGATATTGACTATGTTGAAACGGAAGGTGAGGTGATTATGAAAAAACCGCTGTTATCTGTCAATCCCAATATTATTGAGGAAATTACTAAAATTGACACAAAGACTCAGATTAAAGCTAGATCCACTTCCCCGGTTGAATCGCAACAGGAACAAGGTGTTCAATGCATCAGCATTGACGGTAGCTGTAAGAAAAATGGAACAGTAAATGCAGTTGCGGGTTTTGGCATTTTCTGGGGAGATAACCACCCAAATAACATAAGCGAAGACATTCCTGATACCGATGCGCAGACAAATCAGACGGCGGAATTAACTGCAGCAGTGAGGGCCGTTCAACAAGTTATAGAGCAGGGGCTAGAGCGAGTTTGTATACAGACTGATAGTGCCTATGTTCACAAAGGTATTACATGCTGGATAAACAACTGGATGGCAAATGGTTGGAAAACGGCACAGGGAGCTGAAGTAAAACACAGGGTATTGTGGGAAAGTCTGTACGATCAATGCAAAAAAGTAAATGTGATATGGAGACACGTAAAAGGTCACGCCGGTGACCCTGGTAATGAAGCCGCGGATATTTTGTCTAAGATGGCGACAGACAGACAAAAGGAAGCTACGACAAGAAATGTTAAAGAAACAGCGGGAAAAATGTCGACATCGCGAACTACGTCAGCAGAAAAGGGCGGGACATCTTTGACAATCAAGAACCAGATGGAAGAACAACGGGGGCGCACAGAAAGTGAGCCACAGGACGTTTTGATAGAGGCAAATTACGCAGAAATACCTAAAAAGTCAGCAAAAAAACGAAATGGGTCATCTGCTTCAGCGTTCACACAAACTTATCCAAGCAAATTGGAGATTCACCAAGAAGAGCTGCTAAAAGCGTTCAAGTCAATGGAAACTCAGGTCCTCAAAATTGTAGAAAAATCGTATGCAGATCAAATCGACAATGATAAAACGTGTTTAGAAAAAGAAAATATTTGGCTAAAAGACAAGATTAAAGATTTAGAGGAATTGTTGAAAACAGAGAAGAAAGAAAAGGAAAGGTTACAGCGGGAAATTAAACAGCAAGTGAGAAACGATGGATCTGATGACCGGAGGCTGAAGGAATTAGAAGAGTGTGACAGAAAGAGACGAGCATCAGAGGTGGAAGTACACAGCCTAAAGCGGGAAAGAGAAATGAACTTGTCTGAAATAAAGTCACAGCAAGAAAAATGTGCATCCATCAGAAAAATGTTGGAATCAGTTAGGAAGGACCTACAATATACAAGTGAGAGACTTGAGATGTCACAGAAAGAATCAGTGAAACTTCAAGAAAAACTTGCACAGCTACAGGAAAAGGAAGAAAAACAGAATGATGAGATAAAGGAAATGAAGAGACAGATTAGGATACGAGATGATATCATTCAGAAAGAAGACGAAGACATGGGGTTTACTGAGGTTTCACGAAAAAATAGTAGAAAGAATATTAACTTAAACGCGTCATCAACATCCCAAAAAATAACAGAAAGTAACCATAGCGAGTCACAAGTGTTTGCGGAATCAAATGACATAGGACAGAACCAGCAAAGCAAGAAATCGCAGGAAGTCATTACGGTAGATGACGAGGACGGAAGCGAAATATGCCAGAACAAGATAGAAGAAAATGCATGCGCACATGAGGAGGAGAATACACAAGTTCGAATGAACGCAGATGTTTTATTGATTGGAACGTCTATCATTAAAGACATAGATACACAGAGAATGAGCAACGAAACGATCGTAAAAAAGCACGTACTTAAACAAAAAACAATAGAGGGAGCGCTCAAGTTTATTTCAAACCTTGAAGGCAATATAAAAATGTTTCTGTTACAAATAGGATCCAACGATTTGGAACAGGACTCATCGACCAGCGTATATCATGGCATTGAGAAGGTCATAAAACTTATCACTACCAAATTTCCTGGTTCTAATGTATTGGTGTCTGGTTTGCTTCCGAGATGGAAAATTAATCCACGGGAAGGAATGGTCTTCAAGAACAAAAAATCTGAGGTTAATGATAAACTATCTCGTTTGCCAGGCATTACATTCTGCGCTCAAGATAACTTTAACCGACACATGTTTTACGATGGAACGCATCTAAATCATCAAGGGACAGCACAGCTTGCTAGCAATTACAAGTACTGGATGGGCAAAGCAATGCGGCCTACGAAGATGAACGGAGGCAGCACGCACTGGAGGCATCAGGAGAGCGGTAATTCCGAGCTATATCGGCATAATCGAACAAACTTCAAGAGGGTGGAACGACAGCGAGACTCCTACGCAAATCGTGTCCGTGGACAACAGTTAAACTTTCCTAGATCGACACCAGATGAGAAACAGATGGGGAGTGGTTCTGATAATAAACTGTTTTCATTGGTGAAGCTTCTGAAGGAGATTATGAACTCAAATTAAGTGAAGAAAGAATATGAGCCAGTGCATGGCATTTCCAACAATGTGGTGTGTGCGATCAGCAAGGCCTCAGATCAGCCTGTGCATATGCGCAGTCTGATCGGAGCCTTTGCTGGTCGCTTGAGTATTCTATGATTGTTGGGCTACTGACTGAGCACCATTTGGGGTTTCTGAGATTGGAGGGAGGCTGCGCAGGCTTGTCTGGGTCTACACTTGTCAAAATGCCACATTTTTTGAAATCACATGCCACGGCTCACAAAACTGTTTGATTCCTTCTCTTTCTTTTCTTGCTTTATTTCCCCCTCTTTACTGTCTGTCTGTCTGTCTATCAGTTTTTTTTTTGTTTTTTTTCCATCCAACCGTCTGTCTGTCTTTTTTGTCTGTCTGTCTGACTAACTGGCTGTCTGTCTACCTGCCTGCCTGCCTGTCGGTCTGTCTATTTGTTTTTCAACTGTCTGTGTCTATCTGTCTGTCTGTTTGTCTGTCTGTTTGTTTGTCTGTTTGTGTTTATCTGTCTGTCTGTCTGTCTGTCTGTCTGTCTGTTTTGCCTGCCTGTCTATCTGTCCTTCTGCCCATCCGCTTGCCTGTCTGTCTGTTTGTCTGTCTGTGTCTATCTGTCTCTGTCTGTCTGTCCGCCTGCCAGTAGGTCTGTCCGTCTGTCTATCTGTGTCTTACCTGTCTGTCTGTCTGCCTACCTGCTTCCTTATCTATTTGTCGATCCGCCCATCTGCTTATCTGCCTATATGTCAGTTTGTCTGTATGTCTGTCAGTCTGTTTCAGTCCGTCCATCTGTCTGTCTGTTTTTGTGTCTGTTTGTGTCTTTTTTGTCCGTCTGTTTGTCTTTCTATCTACCTGCCTGTCTGTTTGTCTGCCTGCCTGTCTGTCTACTTTTTGCATGTCTGTCTGTCTGTACGTCTGGGTTTATCTGTAAGTCTGTCTTTTATATATTTCAAAGCAATTATTCTCGCTTTAACGTTTTAATAAAAACAGAGATTTACAATTTGAAAGTTATATATTGTAGCAAGCATATGGTCTTGTAATCAGTTAAATAGTTATACTCATCTTCACTTTTTACAGAACACGAAAAGTTTCGACTTCTCTCATAATACGTCATAGACGCAAATATGCAGTTTTCTAGTATTCAGACTAGTAAGTCAGGTTATCAGAAATGTTTGCGCGTCGGCCACTGGAATTTAAATGGTATAATATCCAAACAGTTTGGTAACAAATTAGAGATGCAAGAAGTTTATGATAAGGTCAAAAAATTTGATTTGTTCGGGGTCAGCGAAACTCATTTATTGCCGAAAAATGGAAAGCAACTTGACTTGTTTCAAGATTTTCATTCGTATAGAAAACATGGTAAACGCCGTAACTACGGCAGCGGGGGGATTTCAATTTATATAAAGAACAATATAGTTAATGGTACTTCCGTTATACATGGTGAGTCATCAGATTGTATGTGGGTATGCTTAAAAAAGTCATTTTTTCAATTAGAGGAAGACATTTATATTTGTTTCATATATATACCTCCTGTAAATTCTACATTTACAAATTCTCAAGAAAACAACTCATTTGAGTTGCTTGAAAATGATGTCTGCAAATTCAAATCTAAAGGAAGGGTTGTATTAATGGGAGATTTTAACAGTCGGACTAGCGCATCACCAGATTTTAATGTCATCGATGATGATAAATATACCCCAGTGCCAGAGCAGTATAATAGCGATGAGCACGAATCACTTTATAATCGTGAAAACGAAGACATATGTTCTGTAAATGAATATGGTAAAAAATTGCTAGAATTGTGCATTGAAACTGAGCTCAGAATTTTGAATGGTAGAATGTTAGGTGACTTGGAGGGTAAACTTACATGTCATAAATGGAATGGTTCTTCAACGGTGGATTATGGGATAGTGCAAAATAGCTTGTTTAGAGAGATGGATTTTTTCAAAGTTTATGATTTGATGGTTCACTTATCTGATCATTGTCTTATTTCATTGGGACTGAAGTGTAATTTTAAAGCCACAGTAAGTTGTAATTCGAACATATATAAACTAGAGAAAAATTTCAAATGGGACACTCAATCTGAATTGATTTATAAATCAACTTTAGTTTCAAGCAGTGTAGGCAAAAAGATAAAGGATATTTTGAATTCAGGGTCTGATATGACTGTTGAAGACATGACCAACAACGTAAATGACATATTACTTAATTCTGCAAAACAAGCATTGCAACAAAAGAAACACATGAAAAGGTCATCCAAAAGGAAAAAGAAATGGTTTGATAGAGATTGTTTCTCTCTAAGAAAAGAAGTTATAAAACTTAGTAGACAATTATGTATAGCAAATGCGACTCATGAAACACGAATTTTATTTTTTCAAAAGAAAAAAGAACTAAGGCGTTTAATCAAGACAAAGAAAAAATCGTTTAAACAGCATATACTAGATCAATTAAATGACATGTCCGATAGTAACCCTAAACGTTACTGGAATTTAGTTAAAGAACTCAAAGAACTTGATGCAAATTCAGTAAATGGAACCAACCCAATTTCGCCTGAAGATTGGTTGAAACATTTTAGAAAACTTTTGTTTGATGATAAACAGAATAGGAGTACACTATTGGAAGAAAGAATCAATGAGATGTTGTCTTGTAATTCTTTTTCTGATTTGGACTTCCGTATCACTAATGATGAAATCAAAAAGGCAATTAGCAGTCTGAAATGTGGAAAGGCAACGGGGTTGGACAAAATAAGCTCTGAAATGATAAAAGCTTCTGTAAATGTTTTACTATCTGTTTATGAGAAGTTTTTTAATGCAATATTAAGAAGTGGTATCTATCCAACATCCTGGCATGACAGTTATATTTGTCCAATTTTTAAATCTGGCTCACGAAGCGACCCATCTAACTATAGAGGCATAGCCATAACCAATATTTTAGGTAAAGTGTTCAGTATCATTTTAAGCAACAGACTCGAAAAATTCATAACTTCTAATAAGTTAATAGATGATACACAAATTGGCTTTAAAAAGAATTGTAGAACGTCTGATCACATGTTTATACTACAGACACTTATAGACAAATATGTAAAGAAGCTAAAGCACCTCTTTATGTTTGTTTTGTGGATTTTAGAAAAGCTTATGACAGTGTGTGGCGTCAGGCTTTAATGTTTAAACTTCTTTCACAAAATGTATCTGGTATGTTTTTCAGAATTGTGAAGGAAATGTATATAAACAACAATATCTGTGTTAAAATTAATAATTGTGAAAGAACGATCTTTTTTAAGAGTAATGTGGGAGTGCTCCAAGGAGATAATATTAGCCCTCAATTTTTTAACCTTTATATTTCAGACTTAAAAGCGTTTCTTGGGGTAGACGATGACACACCCAAACTAGTCAGCACTCCTATTAATTGCTTGATGTACGCAGATGACTTAGTTTTACTGTCTAGGTCTGAATCGGGACTACAAATTCTTTTGAATAGGTTAGGTGAATACTGTAGTAAATGGCGAATGGAAGTAAATATCGAAAAAACCAAAGCCATGAAATTTAGTGGAAACGGGCACAAATGTAAGTCAGTGTTTCTATATAATGGGAAACCTCTTAAAAATGTAGCTAAATACAAGTATTTAGGAATTGAATTTAGCTCTTCCGGGTCATGGAGTAGTGCAATTGCAAATATTTCAAATCGGGGAAAGAAGGCGCTGTTTTTACTAAAAGGCTATATATGTTCAGGAAATATAAAGCCAGAGTTAGGATTAAAACTGTTCGATCAGATGATAAGGCCTATTTTATGTTATGGCTCAGAGATTTGGAGCGCTTTTGATGGAAATAAAAAGATCTTTCAAAATATTGATGGAATCCCAAAGTTCCTAGACTCTCTAGATATTGAAAATGTGCATGTTAAATTTTGTAAGTTTCCTATGGGTGTTAATAAAAGGGCGGTAAATTTAGCTGTAAAAGGGGAACTTGGGCGTTTTCCAGTTGGAATTTCATGTATACTACAGGCTTTTAAATACTGGTATCACATTCGATCATCGAGTAACATTTTACTTCAAGAGGCCCTAGCGGTATCCCAAAACCTTCATGAAGAACGGATATTTACTTGGTTTTCTTTCTTTTCAAGTTTATGCAAATTGGTTAATGTAAGACCGTCTGATGTAACCTTGGAAACTTTTGTTTTACTAAAGGAGAAATTATGTGATTATTATATTAGATATTGGTCAGAACGTATAAAAACGTTCAGCAAAATGGACACTTATTGTTTGCTTAAGCAGAGGTTTGGGTTAGAAAACTACATCAGTGATGTGAAAAAAAGAGCGCACAGAATAATTCTTTCTAAAATAAGAATAAGCAACCATAGGTTAGCAATTGAAACGGGTAGGTTTTCAAAGACCCCACGAAATGAAAGAATTTGTTTGCATTGTAAGACTGACAACGTTTCAGAAATAGATGATGAGCAACATTTGCTATTACGATGCTCTAGATCTAGCGAAATAAGAATAGCTCTTTTTGATCACGTAAGGAAATCCTGTCCAAGGATTGACACATTAGATGATGAAAATAAGTTTATCTACCTTTTGAATTCCAGTGGTTCGACAATTAAAGAAGAAGCAAAATTTCTGCATTCAGCATATAAAGCCCGTTCTGCATAGGAGAATAGATATTTTCTTTTTTCAGATACTTCTCTTGTTTAACATTATGCTAAACGATATGTCATTCTTTGCATTTCTGTTGAACATGTTTATGAAAGTATTTTGTGAATGTCTCATATGAAATGAGATGAAACAATAAAATAATTGCATTGTATTGTATTGTATTGTACCTGAAAATATAGGTGTGGGTGCAAGGTAAAGCAGGCTGTCCATTTCTCTTCATTGAAGCATTGCACAGTATCACAAAAGTAGTTCTGTCGTGAATGGCCCCGCCCCCTCATGAATACGGACCGGGTTCATTGGAAAATGAAATACAGGTCAATGCGATCAGATGACCGTTCTTGACCAATCAGATTAGCGGATCTCAATAAATGTTATGACAGTTGTAATTATCAAAAATTAAAACACTCATTTATGAAAATGAAAGTAGAACTTTATCATCAATCAATCATTTCCTTTTAATCATAACCTGATCGGGTGAATGTCTGCCAAAACCCATGAACGGTACATTGATTTCAGCAAGACCTCGTGTATTAATTAAAGTTACATTCCTGAAGCATTTTGCGTTGGAAGTGTGGGTCAGTATATGTATTTTATGAAATATTAACCTTTAAGCACATTGGGTTATTATTTATTTGATTCATTTGTTTCTCTGTCATGATACGTTGGATAAGTAAGTCTGTTCTACCCTAACTTTCTGATGTAAACCCTTCCACTTAAAATTTTAGAATAGTTCAATTTGTTAAAAAGGGGTGTTAGACAAATTCTGAAAAAAAATTGCAAAAATGGAGATTGAGAAAAAAATGAGTAGGCAGACTGTGATGATTCATATGGGCCATCACAGCTTTCCCAGTCCAGTGTTGAAAGGGTTAGGGAGACTACATACTTGCTAAACAAATTAGGTATTTGAACAACACCAGAATTTAGGGCGACGGCATGATTATACTTCACCATTGTTGCGACTGCTGTCCGTTCTAAGGTGATGATTCTGTTTTTACATTCATTAGTTCATTTAAGAAATAGATCAGCTCTAGAAGTGAATTATTGAGTAATAATTCACTGTTTGGGGGTCAATTGTAAAGAAGATAAAATCACGAGCGCGTAGCGCGAGTGATAAATCTTCGTACAACTGACTGACAAACAGTGAATTATTACTCAACAAGTCACGCAATAGACAGATCTATTTGACTCTAACACTCAATAAACAACGAAAATGCATTTGAAGTCTTCAGCTTCTTCCAACTTTCCGCCATTGCACTGAGGAAATCCCACCAATATATGGATTGTGTCGCATACATTTACATGTAGTTGTTACGTGTTTCTAGCGTAAAAACGACGTTACACCGTCTTACGCTATGACTGACGTCATTTTTCAGTAACAAATGACGTCAGCTAGCGCGCGTTTTCCTCGCGCTTTCAAAACTGTGAATTGTTGTTTCATATATCATAAATGATGCGCAACGCAGGAAAAGGGCCCATATGGATATATAGAGGATATTTACTTTTTTGAGGTGAATACCTAATATATTTCATCGAGTGTGCTGAAAGCATCAAAATTTTCATGAGTGCGCAGCACGAATGAAAATTTTGATTTTTTCAACTCACGAGATGAAATATATTTGGTATTTATTAAAAAAAAGTAAATTTTCTTTTTATTTTATACTGTTTTAGAAGATTTACAGTTAATTAATTTGTTAACCATGCTTCAAGCAGAATCACAACAATGTAAAAGAAGACAAATGAGTATTTGTGACAGAATACCTGGATCAATCTACATGATCTATAGTCATCAGGACTTGCAGATAAAAAGAAATATATTCAGCGTCAAAGTGCGAGACAAGTGACGTCATAAGTGACGTCATAACTTGTTGATGACGTTGCGTAGCATAGGTTACATGCATTGCCCCACTCACTGAAGCGGGAGGTGTTGAAAATTCAAAATGGAAAAAAATCAGCAAATTTGAATTATTTTGGTACCAAAATGTTCCTCATGTTCTAACTAAGAAAATTACTCTCCACACTTGATGTTTTTGTTCACAGATAAGAAAGTCATAGGCATTTGAACTTTCGAAGTGAGCTGTATTAAGTGAATGGAAAAGTCAGAGGTGATCCAAAATACGCTACAGTGAAAATATAGGCTGATTAGTGATTGATATCATATCATTTCACTAGTGATTGATATCACTTTTATTTGTTTTTGATATGCATTGATTTTACTGCTAAGTATAAAATAGATTTTCACATTTTCAGTTTTTGACATTTTTCAATAGGTATATGTTCAAATAATAGAGTTACATCGCCGGTAATAAGTCTTTTTATTTTTTTTAACTTTTGCCTTAATTATTATTCAATATCAAGGATTTCTTGGAAAGCGCTTGATTCATTGTAGATAGTTTGTGGATATATCAGTTCCGATAAAAACAGTCTCAGCCTAGAATCTGGTGTTAGCGTCATGGACCGAAACGTAAAATAATCGAGTAAATTTGTTATCACTTTTGACGTCAATTACTCGTAACGTCATTAATAGCGTTTATGGCCCAAATCGTGCGTTGCGCATCATATCACGTTTGTTTAGGTAAGGTGTGTAAGAATTGCTGGTAACGTTTTACTTCCATTGTGTGTGAGCGTGCGTGCTTGCGTGCGCGCGCGTGTGTGTGTATGCACGCTTTATGTTTGGTCCTGGTCTAGTTTTGTGATAAGAGATCTTGGGTTCCCTTCTAGTTTGCAATTGACAACTATTTTGCCGAGGAAGATAGAGCTGGCTGGTTACTTTGAGGAAGGCGCTGATGACAGATCAAAACATGGCTCACCCTGCCATTAGCCATTGTAGCCATTTGCCACTAAAATGTAGAGTGGCTATGGCTAAAAGTACACTCTAGGTGGTTCAAAAATTACATATCTGCGAAAAAGTGTATTTTGATCAGCTTTTGGAATTTCCTATTTTGCTTTTATTATTCCTTCACACTTTATTATTGTGCCATATTTAACTCTTTGAATGCTGGATTTTTTTTCAATACCATCAGGTTGTCAAACAGTTTGGATAATGATCAGGCCCGACATCTTGTCGGGACTGATCTTGGTCCAACCTGTTTGCACAGGTTATCAGCAAATGGCAAAAGTCCGCGCTAGTGGGCAAAGAGTTAAATACAGTACACCTTCTTGATACTACTTTCTGGCTTAAACCTTGGCTAAAGTCAATTTCATTTGGCTCCAACTATTTCCATTTGGCTAAAGTGTTGGCTACAACAAATTCTGAGCCAGGACAAGTCCTGTAAAGGATGTCACAGGGATCAGTTTTCCACAAACTAATATATGCTTTTACAGAAACTTGACAGTTTTACTGAACAGAACTGGTACATGTACTGGTATATCTAGCAAAAATAATTGTAATCTCTAACCAGCTTGCTTTTTAGTTTAATGATTGCTCATGACCTCAAGCTTTTAGAAATGTGCACATTTCCACCTACTAAGATTGACAAGATACTTCATGATATTTCTGGGAAATACTTAAAAATAAAACTTTTCAAACACAATCCACAATATATATAAATTTGGTGTTGAAAATCTCAATCATCTATTTTTTGTTTCATGATCTATCATTATATCTTTAAAAAAAGAAAAAAAAGAAGATCTGGTGTCACAATTATTATTTTTTATGTGGGCCAAATTTACACCCCTCCCTCCTTCTTAATTGTCATGCAGAATTTTACATAAAAATCAGCAATAACCATTTCTGTAATTTTGATAATTCCATTTTACTTGTATGAAGTAGTGCAGCTTTAAATAATTTGCGTGAGATAACCAATTCAATCCAAAGCAACATTTCTTATACCAATTATTTACAAAATTCAATCCACAGAGCAATGGCGAGCCAAGAAACTGGAGTTATTGAAAAACGAGCCGCGACTTGATAATTCCAACAATGTGGTATATGCAACCAGCAATGCATCAGATCAGCCTGCGCATACGCGCAGTCTGATCAGAGCCTTTGCTTGGCGCTTGAATATTCTATGAGTGTTAAGCTACTGACTGAACATCATTTTGAGTTTCTAAGCTTAAAAGGAGGCTACATAGTCTGAATCTAGACTTGTCAAAATGCCAAATTGTTTTAAATCATATACTGAACGAAACTTCTAAACCGCCAGTTAACAAAACACATTTTTTTTGATATAGCTCATTTATTATTAAACTGTTTGAAATTATGTTTGACACAGTATATTTAGGCACATGTATCCGTCGATTGAACATAACAAAGTTTGATTCAATAAGGATGTTCATTAATGCGTAACGATAGAGTACTAATACTGGTTTTGCACGTGGCACACGATGCTAAATGTTTTTTGCCTTGTGTATACTCGTATTGTCGTCGACAACTATCCGACAACTTTATTTTATCGCAAAAATGCCAATGTTTGGGTTGTATGAGTATAAAGTAGAGGGGTGGGGCTGTGGGTTCAATCGAAAATGGGACTTCGCTGAGACTGATTCATAATTTATCATAGAGTTTGGCATGTTTTGATAGAGCCGAAAGTTTACACAACAACCTGTCGACCATTTTTCATTTTTGCACTCGTATGACGAGAAAAAATCGACAAAAACTGAGTATTACGTATGTCAATAAATGTCCTGTATTGTCCACCATACTTTGGTGCGGTGATGCACAAATGCTGCATTGGAACGTCGGAAGTGTCGAGATTGATGTGCAGTACACGGTTAATGGGTGACGGATGTTTCAATTATATTGTACACAAAAACATTTCATCACAATAAACACATTTATGTGTTCTTTTAGGCCATAAGGGCCTCCATAGAAGCACTGAATTGCACGAAAAGTGCTACTTTATTACAAACTAAACACGATAGTGCTCAATCATGTCCATTTACAGCACAAGAAAGTTTCAATAATATTGTGGACAAAAACATGTCATCTCCATAAAGCATTCTTGTGTTGTTTTATGTCATATGGGCTTCCATAGGAACATTGTGGATTACCTGAAAACTCCTACTTTATAAAAGCGAAACCCAAAAATGTTCAATAATGTCCATTTATAACACCATAAAGTTGGTATTTTTCACTTTAGGTTCCTGGAATACTCAGTTTTAATCGAGGAGTTCAAATTGAAGTGTTTGTGTGAAAATGAAATAAGATTGTGCCCTTATGCAGTCTATTAAATAAGCATGTTAATTTCAATTTATGAGAATGAAATTTTGACAGGTTCTGTTTAATTGATGTTTCTATATTGAGTGTAAATTGTAGCCGTGTATGTATCATATATGTTAAGATATATGAGAAAATATCGAGTGGCGGTTTAGAAGTTTCGCTCAGTATATGTCGCGGCTCAAATGTAACAGGGGCTAGGTGATTATTCAAAACTGACTTGATCAGAAAAAACGCCGACACACGCTCTCGCCCTTTCCCACCCTCGCCTCAATTTAAAAAAAAATCGATCTAGCGTAAGAGTATCTATAACCCTGTATTTATACAAATTCGTCAATGGTCGAAAGAAAGAAGAAAACATTCTCAAGGGATTTCCCGGTTTCCCGGCACAGGAATTATGCACAAATATGGCAATATAACCAGAACATGTATATATATCCGTGCAGCTGCTTTCAACGCGTACCCAATGTGGAAGATGCTTTTCACTAAATATGTTATGACATCGTCAACCATTTACCAAATTTTTTCCACTGAATGACGGGTTCATATCATATTAATGGTATTTCAGTTGACAATAACTCACCACAAAGGTAAGAACAGAAACGGTGAGCAATAGATTGTATAATATCTCTAAGACTATTAGCAGAAGACATTATCAGGTAAAGAGTTCATGGCTTTATGCAATAATATTCACATATCATGCTCGTTTGTTTTTAAAAACGAAAAAGCATATAAATGGCAACACTCGCATAGCAACTTTAATTATGTATCGAAAAAGAATACAACACTACCATTGCGATTGTAAGTCAAAGAGTGTAAGTTGTAAGTAACGCATGAAAAACGTGCCCAGATCATTAAAATGAAATTTTTTGAGATTGGGTAACGTCATATGACAACATGTTATCAGTGAAAGATTACCTACTTCTTTAAATCAAGAAACACGAGAAGTATAAAATAGCTGTCATGGACTTCTTTAATCATCGAGAAATCACTCTCATGTTGATTCGCAGGTCTGAGATAAGCTTGTTAGCTTATGTGATGTTAATATGTAGAAATGTTTCAGTGACTAAATCCACGTCGTAGAGTTTAGTTGTACGATTAAACTAAAGTGTTGGCTGAAGCATCGTGGTACACAACCAAGCAATAGAAGTTTAATTCAACTGTCGTTTGAAAGATTATAAAGGGAAGTTAGTGTTGCGTTTCTGAAGTCTTTCAGTAGCCTATAGTAAACTTGAAGTGCATATATTTGTATTCGTCGATACTAATAATAATAATAATAATGATAATAATAATAAAAATAATAATAATAATAATAATAATAATAATAATAATAATAATAATAATAATAATAATAATAATAATAATAATAATAATAACCGAAATCTTCATATTCTGGTGTTTGTAAAAATAACCGAAATCAGGTCACCATCAAGTTTGCATGAACCTATAGGGGTTCATATTGCAACGATATTCGCTGCAGTAAAGCTTGTTTTTGTTTGCCTTGATGCTTGACTTCCTAGTCAACAATTTTTCAATCATATCGGGACATTTTCCTGTCTTCCTGTGTTGAACCGGACGAGCGGGTAAAGTCTTGCTCAAGGACACAATATTGTGCATTCAATCAAATTAAACCCTTCTTTCAGATACAATAAACAAAGCAACTGTTTTGTAGGTATAATTTAATATATTGTTACTTTTGTCATGTTTGCCAACTTGAAGACGCCGGAATAGTTTAGAAACTGAAGTGTTTTAAAGATTTTATGCTTATTGAATATAGCTCATTTCTTGTGTAAGAGACGTACAAAAACATGCACGTTTGAAATAAAGTCAACCCTTAAAGTGCAACTACACATGCCATCATTTGGGAAAACACAGTCGATTTTGGTATTTAAGTGCAGGGGCGGATCCAGGATTTGTGGAAAAGGGGTTCAAATGGGGGTTCTTCGCTTTGCTGATTTTATCTTATTTCATGAAAATGAAATAATTTGGTCTCAATGCGACCAAATTATTTCATTTTTGTAGGATATTTAAAAGCGGGGGCAGAGAGGGGGGGGGGGGGGGTTAATCGAATCCCTGATTCCCCTCCGGATCCGCCCTGTAGTGCATATGCAAAAAAGCTCATATAAACATCCATGCAGACACATCCAGCAGGGCTAGAGATGTCATGTCTGGTATACGTCTTCCTCTGCTTGCATACTTTATGTTTGCAAACAGCGAAGGGCCTGGCTGAACATTCGCTGCTCACTCATACAATAAATTTCAAAATCTGGTATAAGTCTCTCTCTACTCCATACTACCTTGTGTATGCAAACAGCGTAGGCCCTGACTGAGCATTCGCTACTCGCTAATGCGATAAATTTCAAAATCTCGTGTGCTGACCTTATTATCTTAATTGTGGGGTTGGGAGAGACTTGACTTTTAATTTGACTTGTCCGCCAGGGACGATTCACATACATTTTCTAACTGTATTTGGTGTCTAAAGCAGCTGCAAAATTTTGAAATGTCTTCTGCTACAAACGTTAGGTGGCGTTTTAGCTATTTGCATACTGGGTAGTTTTTCATGCTTTTTTGTCGTCTGCTGATTTTTTTCAAAATCAATTTATTCGAAAGATTCTCACAGGAATACCATCAGCGTGTCAAACAGTTTGGATCCAGATCAAGCCCGACGTTTTATCGGGCCTGATCTGGGTCCAAAACGGTTAGCAAAGGTTACCAGCAGACGACACTAGTAGGCAAATAGTTAAGGAATAATTTTACGATTCCTATAGGAAATAAACCCAACTTAGTTGCACAATCGGATTATCTGGGAACTGGTTACCATTGATTAAATCTGATTTATCTAAACAAAATTATTTTGACGATTTTAGAGAAGGCACTTAAAATTGCATGCAATAACCAGAGTTCACGCAATGTAAGGATAACAGTTTTATTGTAAAAATGTTTAAGCTTTTAGACTCAGCAATAAACTGGCAAGAAACTTCGCGGGTTTGACACGTGACTTTGTTATTTAGCGCTATACAAGGGTATGTCAAAAATTGCCGCGGTACGGCAATAACCTGGTATCTCTAAGGTGATGATTATGATCAGTCGCTACTGCAAGCTCTTTATCGTTATTGGGATGTTGTATTTGACGTTGAGGTGTATGTGAACCATTTCATAACTTCAAATGTTCCAATGAACCCAGGTAAATCCTTTTTTGTATACAGTATTGATCAACTGCTCGATTCATAGTTTGCCTGCTGTGCTATGTCTTTTTTTTGTGGCGGACCGTAGTTCCGACACAACTAGTATAAGTTAAGACCTATTTTCTAAAATCTATTGGACAATAAAAAATATCAAAGCCATTTCATGGACTTTCATTGGATAAATAATCTTCACATCTCCTATATTTTTGGGATTGGAATCCCAAAGTTGGTATATTGGTACATCTTGAGACGGCAGAATGTCACATACTGTGACCTTGACCTCTGCTTTCAATTTTAGAAGAGCCGTGTCCGTCGCATATCTGTAAATTATGTGGGGTAGGAATTCCAAATTTAGTGTGTGGATACATTTTGGGTCCGCGGAGTGTCGCAAAATGCTTCTGAGTCACGGCGACCTTGATTTCTGGCCTCAGCCTTAGAAAAGTCGTAAAAAATGTCCGCCAAGTGTTGTCAAATAAGTTATCACAAATGTGTCGTATGCTAGACCACTGGGCAATTGGGCCAATTATAAAATGTTCAAAATATGACCATAGCATGATATTTGGCTTTTTATAGCAAGGTCTATTTGGGATACTTGCTAATTGCTAAATTACATGAAAATGTACCAATGTGTGCTTACTTACAAAGCATTATTATATCCTGAAAGAAAAACCCCATAAAAGCATGGCTAGGACGTTTATAATTAGAACTTCGAAAACACATGGATTACACATGGATAAGTTCGAAAAGTGCAAAAAGCAGTGCCCAAGAATACATATAATTATAGGGCTAAACAGGTTTTCCTTGACATGAGGACAAAAATGTTTGCATAAATTGTCCAGGCCGCATTCACTGGTACCCAACTCCGTCACAACGATTTTAGGATTTTCGCTGATCCGTCACGAATTTTCACTTACAACTGTGACGAAACTTTTAAGACAACGTCACGGACTTTAAGTGGAAATATGCCAGGACACGCATAAGGTCGAAATAATTATGGTAAGTCATTTTTTTTAATCCCTCATCGTCGATATCGTTTTAAAAGTGATAGCGGACAGCACACCAATAATATTCAAAGCTATTTACTCAGCAATTACAATATCTTTTTGTTTATTGGCAATAAGGTTTCCTAGGCGTTTTCATAAGTAGGATTAGTAAAATAAGAATAATTTAACATGGAAGCATGATTCTATAGATTCATAAAATAGTTGTTTTTAATATCTTGTGCATATCTGTTGTATAATCGCATAAAACAACAAAACCAAAAAAAGTAATGTCACAGTTTGGTTGATACAATGTCACGGTTCTGAAAACGATTCTAATGGAACTGTCACGGTTTATTTAAGACATTTTTAAACTGCCTGATATTCGTTTTCCTTGTAATCTTATCAAAACAACAAGCGGGGTAACTCCATAACAAATGTTGTGTAAGGTAGTGTACTCCATATGAGGGGCAAACTTTCCATTGCCTTCGAAAAGAATCTTATAACGTCTCATCAAATTCTATGCAACAGTTCAAAGAGATGCAGACACAGATGGGCGAATGGTGCTGACAGACAGAGGCCAAAATCCAACATACCATCTGACTTTTTCGACAGGGGATAAATAATGAAATATATCCATATATTGTAAAAATATTAATGTAACTTTACATCCAATATGGTGGCAGCTGAACTGCCATTGCTACTGGTGTAACCTCTCCACTGCATTAAAATTTATGTTCTGTTCGATCGTCCTGGTCCAGAGATAACTACGACAATAACAGGTAGAAATGTTTTACATGATGCCGCCCTAGCTTTGCTTTCTTATTTGGATAATTGTTTGTGTACAATTATTTCTAAATTGTATCAATGGAACCACCATGTTCATTGTTCCGTTATCGGCTAACTATTACAAAGACTGACAGATTGAATTGTCATTCAGCCTTGATAAGTTAACCCTTAGAGCGCCTGCAAAAATGCATCTAAAGATGTTATCTGCTGTATATATCTACTAACATCTACTAACATTTCTGACTAATACAAATACAAGTTATAGACGCAGTCTGATCTGAGTCTACCCTGCTTGATCAAAAAAATTTAAACATCAAGAGCAGACGACATTTGTTGTAATTGGCGTTTAAATGGTTAATTTATTTTATGACCTTAAACACACAAACCTTTGAATCTCAAATCCTGGCAATTTCATTACCTGCAAGTATTTGAAATCAGGACAACTCAATTCCTGAGAAATTGGTTCTACACGTATATCTGTGAGCAGCTGAGGATCAGATGAGTCAGCCCAAAAATTGCAGGCTAGTTAGAGCCAGTATATCATCTGATTTTTTCTTCAGGGAATAGGAAATAACAAAATGCACTGTGAAATGCATCCAATGTGATGGCAGCTGAACAGCCACTGCAATAAGTGTAGCGAACGTGTTGCATGGAAGTAGATGAAGTTTCAGATTAATACATTATTATGTTCATCTCTATGCACGTTTCTTTTGATGACGTCAGTTTTGTGATGGCCCAGAAACCACATGATAATTAAAATTCCAAAGAATAAAAAACAAAACAAAACAAAGATGATCAAAGGCATGTGACCTGCCTTGTTTGATGCATTAGTACGTTTCTTTTGTTATTTCATGCGAAACAGCTTCTTATGCAATAATATCTATTTACTCATAATATTGAGTTATTGAACTCAAAACTATGAGTTAAAGAGCAATATTAAGGTTATGTAGTGAAAAAAATGCATTTACTTGGTATTTTACCCGTCTCAACCAAGCTGTGGCATTGTCTTAAACAGACCGTGACACCAAAAATTCGATCACTGTCCAAACCGACACAATACTGTGCAAATGCAGTGATTATGATTGTGTTGCTATTTTCAGTAAGAAACGATAAACAACTTAGGAACTCGAAACGGTTAATACATCTGGCAGTTTTCAAATAATAAAAGCACATGTTTGACCTTTATAAATCATAAAATGGTTAAATAAATTACTTACGTCTTCTCTCTGTCTTTCCGTTTTCCGAATTGTTTTGCGACGACCTATCAGCGAAAATTCGAAAATCGTTGTGACGGAGTTTGGCACCAGTGGCATTATGAAGATGGGTACCACAAGATTATTTGGTAAAACCCTTTTAAAAAACATTCTCGACAACCATTAGGCCAATGACTTTCAAATTGGTATGTAACATCGGGTTATTGGGCTAATTATGATATATTTATTGTTAGTTCCCACTCAACCGATAGTTACTTCACTTTGCAATATGCGTTAGATATCTTGTAGGGCAAAAAATCATAAGACAAAAAGGCCAAAAACAGATATATACCTGTTTTTCTAAAAATCTCTGCATCCTTGTGCCGTGACAGTTACAATGATTTATGCATAAATGGATTTCAAAATAAACCTGTTTGGGTTAACAAGAAAAATAGTCTTGCTAAGTAAAAATTATAAGGTTTTCTTTTTTCCCTATGTGGTCAATTAAATTTTGACCCACAACATGGCCTACCTATTTTTCAATAGTAAGTAGCTATTGGTTGAGTGGGAATCACCAAAAGTGGTCATAGCATGGCACTTAGCTATTTTATAGCAAGGTCAATTTGGGATGCTTTTTGGCTAAATTACATTAACATTTATCAATCAATGTCGACCTAGAAAGCATGTATTAAATTGTAAATCAAAACTCAGTCGTTAATAATCAGAACTGAGAACAAATGTACATGGACAAGCTCGAGAAATGCAAAAAGCAAGCATGCAGTGTGCAAGAATATACAGTATACACACAATGATAGGGCTATACACACAATGATAGGACTATACACACAATGATAGGGCTAAACGACCGCCAGCTTTTTTGAAAAGCTAATAGATCTACTTGTTAGTTATGATCTGTTATTGTAACATTTATATAATCTATAAATAAACATCTTCTGATTGGAACAGAAGCCTATCAACTTGAGCTGATATAACTGCATGGCCTGGGTTTTTCCCTAAGTAATATTAGTTACTAAAATGAGTCTTCATAGAAATATTCCATACCATGTGTGTTATCAGCATGCAAGTTGCATGCTGTAAAGCATGCTATTTTTATACAAGATTTGCTGTTTCATGATAAACAGGTAATTCAATGCATTGCTGTTGCTGTAATAAACTTAAGCAACTGTTTTGAAATGCTCATTGCTCTAGGGTCGAAAGTTGAAAGTTGAATACAAATTGAAATTATAGATAAAACAATTGTTGACTATTGCGACATTGGACATGATGTGATGTGGACCTGGGAATACCATGTTGGGGCCTCGGTCGATGTTGGTAATTTTCAGATCCACATCACACATCATGTCCAATGGTTTAGTCAACAGTCAATAATTGTTTATGTACATGATGTGATGTGAACCTGATAACATCAATATTGACCTCAGTCAATGTTGGTATTCTCAGATCGACATCACATCATATCCAATGCTTCCTTAGTCAATAAGTGTTTATCATTTTCAATGCTGTGTCCGAGAGAAGCGATATAGTCCTAGTGTATATCTTCAAGTATGTAGCACCTTATTGCATTCTTTATGATTTGGTTGTTCTTGATGAGATATGCTGCGACAATCTGTACCTAATTATGTGCTTTTCAAGACAGACCTTACATAATTCTAATCGCAGTGTACAATCTTTAAAGCAATTACGGTATGCACGATTGCTATAATTTGACGTCATTGAACTTGAAACTGTCACTCAATTTCAGCTGTCGTATATCTCAGTGTCATGGTCATTTAATTTCCTAGTGACATCTTTTCAACTTGGTGACGATAATTGAGTTAGATAACAATGAGCGTTTTTGACCAATTTAGTTTAACTGATCGAGGCAGGATGCGTAGATTAGAGATTTCGCAAGACGTTCTGGTTGTTTGTAAGCCAGCTTATATGAAGGATGAACGCACAAAACTTGCAGGATGCTTGCTCGGCATAAAATCAACTTTAAATGGTAAATTGACGTTAGTCGAGCTGAAAAAAATCTAAAAGTTATAATTAATATGATCATATTGAGACTGACTTTCTGTGAAAAGACAAATCCTGAATTTCACGAGACTTGAATTAATTTTACTGTTCATACAATTGTTCTAAACGAAGGCTCAGACTAGTCTGTGCGTCATCTATTGTATTCTCCTGCACCACATACAACGTACGAGAACTGTTTAAGAAGCAGTCAGGACTTAACCATAAACATGTAACGTACTGAATATTTGCAATAGCACACTGATTATTTGTAATATACTTTATGGTTAGCACATTTTATACATCGTGTCTTGTCACATATTCACAAATAAAACCGACGAGCGCAGTGGCTCAGTAGTGCTAGACTTGAGATTGGGGTGGGTGGGGACACTGGTTTGACTCATCTGATGAAATGTGCTGTGTCCTTGAGCAGACACATTATTCTCTGTCTAGTACCGGTTTAAACCAGGAAATGTGCCAACATGACTGAAAAATGTTGATTGGGAAAAAGGCATCAAGACAAGCAAGCAAACAAATATGTTATTAGGACGATCGTAAGCTAATAAATAGTTGATGCCAATTTATGAGCTGTCTCTTTCAGTTAAGTTTTCATCCTGGCTGTCTTAGAAACTTTTGTAAACTGAAGAAAAGTTCTCCAAAATAGGGAATTACAGTGCTCCCTGTTTAAGAAGCACCTGAACGACGATTTAACGTATCGAAAAAAGGAAGACATGAGGTTATACCTTGCTTTACGTGTCTGTCTTAAAAACGTTTGTACAATGATAAATGGTACATCAAATAGCAGTTAAGGTAATCTACTTTGTTTGTGTGCTTGTCTAAGAACCATTTGAAGCACAACATAAAGAGAGATAAAGGGTTTTACTCTGTTTCATGTGTCTTTCTAAGGAGCATAAAAGGGGTACGTGCATTAAGAGGCTAATTTGGCCCCCTATGAGGTCAAAAAATAAAAGTTTCTTCTTATTAGTTTATTGAAACAATAGCCAAAATGTAAAGCTCTGGTATTAAATCGACTTTTACAGTTGCCATGGTAACAAAAATGGCCGCCAAAATAGGCTGAAAATAAGAAAATGACCATTTTGGAGCAAATTTGAGTCATATAACAGAGGAATTGATATAGAGTACAAGCAAATACCAAAAAAGATTTTAACAGATGATGAGAATTATCACGGTGCACAATATATTAAAAGTTTTTTTTGGTATTTGCTTGTGCTGATATCTAATTCTTAAAAACATATGTCTCCAAAAGCCTCAAATTTGGCCTAAAAAGGCAATATCTCTATTTTTAGCCTATTTTGTCGGCCATTTTGGTTACCATAGCAACCAGTAAAAGTAAAATAAATGCCAGAATTTTACACTTGGGCTATTCTTCTAATAAACCAAAAGGATGAATATAGGGCAAAGATTTGGTACCAGTAAAATGCATTTAAGCCCCCAGTGGCTTAGGCTGCTGTCTGTACTAAGGCGGTAGTTCTGTTGTTGTTGACTTGTTGTTTATTGTTACTCCCATTGTGGGAGTCAGTGATTGTTCTATGTTTTGTTGTACGTTATTTTATGTCCATTCTAGTATTGCAATCATCTTGATGGGGAAGAAAGAGCTGGTTGCTTTGCTTAATTTGTCTTCCTGGTGTCTCGTGATGGTTGAGCGCCTCTTCCTCGCGGTGCCATGGGGTTGTCTGTGGTTTGTGATTGTGGCATTTCCTGATCATACTCACTTACTATTTTTGGCTCTAGAGGGGGGCCGAAATAGCACCTTAATGCTCGTGCCTCTTTGTATATTAATGAGAAGGACAACACAAAGAAAGATAAGAGGCTTTAGTCTGTTTCACGTGTCTGTCTAAGAATAATTTGTATATTAATGAGAAGGACAACATAAGGAAAGATAAACGGTTTTACTCTGTTTCATGTGCACGTCTAAGAACCATTTGTTTAATATTGAGAAGGAAAACATAAAGTTCAGAGGTTTTACTTGTTTCATGTCTAAGAACCATTTGTTTATTAATGAGAAGGCCAACATAAAGATAAGAGGTTTGATAAGTTAGGGGTCTTTCATGCAAACCAAATATCTATGTGTCTTGATCCACATCTGAATTAAGGTTGAGGTTGGCGCCGTTAATTCGGTTTAAGCCCTCCAGTAATATATTTTACTGACCGTTCCAAGGCGGTACTTATTATGTGGATCTATTTTTTTCTGTCTTGTGTTTGCTATGCCTTTGTGAGCGTCTGTTAATATGTGCCTTGTGGTCACCTGCTGGGAAAGGGCTGGCCTCTTGCCTCTCGTTGGTGGTGTCCTACTCTGAATTTGTCACTTTCCCATTGGTATCCTGGGTCAGGTGTGGTACTTGATTGTATCGATTCCTGATCTTTGCACCCTTACTTACTTACTCTGTTTCATGTATCTGTCTAAGAATCATGTGTATATTAATGAGAAGGACAACATAAGGAAAAAAATGGTTTTACTCTGTTTCATGTGCATGTATAAGAACTATTTGTTTATTAGTGAAAAGGACAACATAAAGATAAGAGGTTTTACTCTGTTTCATCTGTCTGTCTAAGAACCATACATTTTGTATGTTAACCAAAAGGACAATATAAAGATAAGTGATTTTCACTTTTTCATGTGCCTGTCTAAGAACCATAAATTTGTATATATTAATGACAAGGACAGCGTAAAGATAAGAAAACTTACTCTATTTCATTTGCCTGTCTAAGAACCATAATTTTTGTATATTAATGAGAAGGACAGCAAAAAGATTTGAGGTTTTACTCTGCTTCATGTGTCTGTCGAAGAATCATTTGTATATTAATGCGAAAGACAACATAAACAAGGCAAGAGATTTTACTCTGTTTCATGTGCATGCCTAAGAACCATTTGTTTTTTAATGAGAAGTACAACATAAAGATAAGAGGTTTTTCCTAGTTCCATGTGCCTGTCTAAAAGTCGTGTCACACTACGACGTATAGCACCAACGTATGCCGAGGTATAAGAAATTCAGTCAGTACGTTGGTGTTAGCTGAATAAGTTGGAGATAAGTTTTAAATACATTTCAAATACGCTACACTACGTTGGTATACGTTGTCATACGTCGAATGGGTCTGGATCCAAACATTTTGTGCATGCACAAAAATTTCAGCGTATGCCGACGTACTGCTTATACGTTAGTCATAAGTTAGATGTACGCTACGCGTAAGTTATGCATACGTTTAGGTACGTTACTCGTAAGTTACTCATGCGTTTGCATACGCTGTATATTAACGTATTAAACGTTTGTCTTACGCACATAGAACTTACTCAGCGTATTGAAAACGTATGCAGAACGGACTGGGTGTGTTTATAACCTACGAGAAGCGTATCTGCCAGCGTTCTGTGGACTCAAATATAAAGTTGATACAGATGAGCACACCATCATTCTTGTTGATGGGGTGGAGAATGGAGGACTATTAGAGGCTACGAATAGAGTACCAAATAGCCATTATACAGCATCAAAATCACATGATTGATATGTCACTATTTATGGCCAACAGGAACAGGAGGAGAAGAGGTCAACGTAGGAGGGCAATTTGGGTGAAGCCATGGATTGGAAGGCGACTGGAGTTTGGTATATACGATCAGCTTACGATGGAACTCCGTAATGAGGACCCTGCATCATTTACCAACTTCCTCCGCATGCCTCCAGACATGTTTGACAAGCTGTTAGACAGAGTGGGTCCAAGGATAACATACACGGTACAGGGAGTTCCTTGAGCCCGGCCTGAAGCTTTCCCTGATCGTGCGCCATCTTTACATCTGGGAACAAGTGTGCCAGAGTTCGGCTGGACATTCCTTCACAGCATCATTTCACTAGTGGTGAGATAAGCATGTAATTGACAAATACAAAAAAGAAGTACTGGCTTGTCCAAACACTCCTGAGGGTTGACAGACTATATCTAACAAAATGGAGTGTTTCTGGCCCTCTTACGCGTGTAATCTGGATCTTCAGATGAGGTTGACTCTAGATATGCCGCCACAGTGGCTGCAGTTGCCAACACAGTTACCAAAGAGGAAGTATTTGAGTCGAAAGAGGGCAAAGTTTGCCTTCATCATCAGAAAAGAGGTTATTAGAATCATCGTCGGAATGTTGAGATGACGATGGAAACGAGGGTGGGCGTGCACATGGTAAGGATGAAGTTTGCTTGGGTCGGCCCCTTCCTGCATTGTTCCTTCGTCTGTTTGGTGGCATGATGCTAACTGTTACGCAGCCACTTTTGTAATGACTTCGGACTACGAGAGCTACCCCGTTTGATTATAGCTGTAATCACTTAATCGCTCCAAGCACGCTTTGCATAAGTTCGATATAGAATCATAAATTTTGTATGCTAACGGCGAGGACAATATAAAAATAAGAGGTTTTACTCTGTTTCATGTTTTTGTCTAAGAATCCTACATTTTGTATATTAACGACAAGGACAGCATAAAGATAAGTGTTTTAAGCCTGTTTCATGTGCCTGTCTAAGAACCATTTGTTTATTAATGAGAAGGACAAAATAAAGACAAGAGGTTTTACTCTGTTTCATGTGCCTGTCTAAGAACCATTTGTTTATTAATGAGAAGGACAGCATTAAGATAGGAGGTTTACCCTGGTTCATGTGTCTGTCTAAGAACCATTTGTATATTGATGAGAAGGACAACATAAAGATAAGAGGTTTTTCTCAGTTTCATGTGCCTGTCTAAGATAACTTTTGTATATTATCGACAAAGACAATATAAAGATAAATTTTTTTTACTTTGTTTCATGTGCCTGTCTAAGAACCATTTGTTTATTCATGAGAAGGACAACAAAAAGAAAGATAAGAAGTTTTACTCTGTTTCATGTGTCTGACTACGAACCATTTGTTTATTAATGAAAAATACAACATAAAGAAAGATTGGACGTTTTTCTTTATTTCATACGTCTGTCTAAGAAGCATTTGTACAGTAATGATAGGGACACCAAAACGAAAGATAATAAATTTACTTTCTCTGATATGTCTGCCTCAGAAGCATTTGCATATTAATAAGAGGGACATAAAAGTAAAAAGAGGGGCATAAAAAAAGAAAGATGCGAGGTTTAAAATTCTTCATGTGTCTGTCTAAAAGAAACGTTTGTATGTTAATGAGGGGGACAACACAAAAGATAAATGGTTTTTACCTTGCTTCATGTGTCTGTCTAAGAAACATTTGTACAAAAATAAGAGGGACACCAAAAAAGGGCAAAGCATCATGTGTCTGTCCAAGAAGCATTCGCATATCAATGAGAGGAACAACACAACAGATAAAAGTTTTTTCCTTGCTATACGTGTCTGTCTTAAGCCTCGTTTATATGTACAATTTGCTCCCTGGTGCAAATTTGCACACAGGTTCAAATTCCGACGGGGAGCAATTTTGCACCTCCTTGTGTAACGTTCATATGTCAATGAAATGTGTTCATATGTTATTGGATATGCACTTTAAACATACCACAAATGTTTCCGTTTTAATAAGAGGACAAATTCGCTGTGCGTGTGCTTAAAGTCGTTTCAGTGGAACTGCAGTTGGCAATTGTGGTGGGACGTGGGGCACAATACAATTTGGAACCTCTTCAGAATAGCAAATCAACGGTTTGAGCTCTTCGAAATCTATGGAGTTTCCGGAGGGATGCGACTTAACGGAGGTTATCAACTGCTACAAGAGTTTTGAACCAGTATTTTAAGGCGATTTAATTTATTAATTGAGAAGAATTGTTGAAAAGCCTAATTTCAGTGATTAATTTGTAAAAGATTATTAAACGTTATAAAAGAGTGGGATACAGCATGGATATCATGCGACAGTCTGCATGCCTGGTTGTAGACCCAGTTACGGTTTATAGCTATTGTTTCCCCTTTAATTGCACGACAGTGGGTCAGGCCTCAGACTCGATGACGGTCCTGGCGGAAAGCTTTAAAACGTTGTTTCGTGCCTGATGCTTGTTGTTGGCCGTAGCTCAACTATAGGTTTTCTTTAGCTTTTGCAGTTTTTTTTTGTTCAAACTTGATAGATTTTATCACTTACTAGTTTAGTCATAATCAACACCCATCTCTGGTTCCCATTAATATTTGCTTGCCCTAAGCTACTATACCTCAGACAATGAATTCTTTATTTTCCGGATGTTCATTTCTGTTCAATTCATGTTACCAAACATACAAATTCTGGCTTTGATTTAGGTTTCATATTAAACAATAGGCCACTGAAAACTTACAATCGTAAACGTGACAAAATGCTTTTCTATTGTCGAGCATTTGATACGTATGATAATTATGTTATTTAATTGCAAATTTGAGAACTTGTTTGCATTCATTGACACATTTTTGCTTCTGGTCGTAGCGTATTTGTACTTCTTATTTAACTTGGAAAAATAATATTGAACAACATTCCGCGTATATGACGCAAATAACGCAAATACTATTTCACAAATAGTTTATGACAGAGACATAAGGTATATCTTAAAATCGACATCACTGTCTCAATAACTATAAGGTCTACTGATAATTTAAATTTAGTATCACACCATAGTTGACGTCTCAGTCAGAATCTGCTTGTTTGAGTGTACACATGAATCGTCGGCTGGCTTATGTTCAGGCCCATTTTATTCTGAAAAGAACAACATTTTTCCCTAAAATGAACAACAACAACAGGCTGATTTGACTTTCACCTGGTCGGAAACCCCAAGGACATTGCCTCATAATCTAATCAAAGAAAAACTCACATAATTAATTGAACGAACATTTAACAGAGAGGGCTCACGTTATTTGGCTTGTAATGATAAAATGCATTTTTTACTTCTGAACAACCTAAACGATTTAAATTGTGGTCATGTCAGAAAATGTGTGATGCTCTCCATTATCTTTTGGACAATATGTTTATAAGATTTCACTCGAAATTGTATAGACAAATTGTAGGTATTCCAATGGGTATTAATTGTGCTCCTCTTGTTGCAGATTTGTTTTTGTTTTGTTATGAGAGAGACTTTATGTTGTCTCTGTCAGACAATAATCAAACTGATATTATTGAAGCTTTAACTCCCCTCCAGATATTTAGATGACTTACTTAATATTGATAATCCTTATTTTGAACAAATGGTAAGTCAGATATATCCTACTGAACTTCAGTTAAATAAGGCGTATTCTTCTGATACTGAAGCTCCGTTTTTGGACTTGAACTTGTCAATAACAAATGGCATAGTTTCTTCAAAAATTCATGATAAACGGGATGGTTTTAATTTTGTAATAGTTAATTTCCCATTTCTTGATGGAGATGTTTCTTGCTCCCCTTCCTCTGGTGCATATGTTTCTCAGCTTATTCGTTTTGCTAGAGTGTGTTCTAATGTTGATGACTTCAACAACAGAAACTTATTTTCAACTGCTAAGTTATTGAAACAAGGTTATAGATATCATAAAATTCGACAAACATTTTCTAAATTCTACCACAGACACTCAGAATTAATTGTTAAATACAACATTGGTAGAATAACTCTTCTGCAACAAGGCATATCAGAACCTATATTTTATGGTGATTTAGTTTATAAATTTAAACGACCGTAAATCCTGATACAATTGTAGTCAAACGTGAAGATGATAGTAGATTGAAAAAAGAGAACTGTCAGGTTGGCAGTAAAGAACAAAAGTGATAGCTGATAAAGTGAATGGAACAGTGCTGCAAACCAATCCTCTCACCGCCAAAAGCAATTTATGCATAAATGAAGAGGATATATTTTGTCTTTCTCAGAAATGTCTTGAAGTCGAAAAGTACTTTGGTGCTGCACAAGATATTGAATGGGCAATGACGAAAGGACATTTATTTATTTTGCAGTCACGACCTATATCTATCAATGAGGCAGAGACAGACGAGGACCTCATCCATGAATTTGACAGTCCTGTATCCAGTGAGCGTATACTTGTTACACCATGTAATATAGAAGAGATGATGCCAGGAGTGATGTCAACCCTGACTGGAGATCTCTTTATTTCTGTCGTTGGTAAAGCGTGTACCTATAATGTTTGCAGTAGATTAGGCCTGGAAAACCCTGTTCATGGTTTGACATGTGCTTTTAATATCACTGGTCTGCCATTTCTTACTATGACATGTTGGGCACTGCACGACATCAGTAGAATCGCTGGAGAAAAGGCAAAACCAAACGTAGAAGTAGGCGTCTTTGGTCAAGCTACAGACGAACAATCTATTGAGGATATTAAAGAATATTATGGACGAAACATTTTCCTATGGACGAGGCTCCAAAGACTTGTCCGTGGACATTTTGTGTAAGACGGACGTGATTTATGCTTATACAGGTCGCTTGTCAACACAATCAAAATGATGTCAATTGGTAGAAACTCGGAAACGCCACAAGAGCTATATAAACGCATAGATGAAAATATGTATTTATATTTTGAAATGTGGAAAGAATACTTAGTTAAGTGTGTTGCAAATGTATCTGCTTATGGAATGGTTTTATCTATCTTATCATGGAACTCATCAGGAGTGGGTTTAGAGCATTTGTCTGATACAGCTTTAATTTTAGAGGACTGTCAAAATCTTATCAGTGGTGATATCCCTAGATGTATTCACAATTTAGCAAAGCAAATTGTTACATCTCAAATCAAAAACGACTTTATGAACATTGCTATTGAAGAATGCGACTCTCTTTTGAGGCAAGCAACGTCTAACAAGCTGAGGGACTCCTACATTAGCTTCTTGGAGCGTCATGTTTACAGAGGTGTGCGAGAAGCAGATTTCATGGATAAACCATGGTCAAAAGATCCAATACCTTTGCTAAAAACCTTAAGGTTGATTATTAGGGAAGGAAACTTTCAAGAAAATCAGAAAAAGCACCGGACTGTTAATGAAGTCGATTTGCAGTTGATGCAACTATTGACCGGGAGCTGGGAAGATCTGCCATAATTAAACTGACAGACATTTTCAGACAAGCGTACTACAGACTGGCTGACATGATGGTTCGTGAGTCACGACTTCCAGATCCAGGGTTTTTATTCTTCCTGACCCACAGAGACATTGGCCAACTTCTTTTTCGTCGATCTACCAGACTTGTCAGGCTATTAAAACGTAGAAAGCGTCTACTGCCAATCCAGATACAGTTTGAGTACCCCAAAGTAAACTTTGGTGTTCAACAGCCGATTGAGGAAAACGAAAACACAAAACAACAGCCATTTTCAGCCATGTTATATGGCATGCCTGTTTGTCAAGGTCGAACTGAAGGTAGAGCTTGTGTAATTCAGACCATTGCAGAGGCCCAACAGATCTAAGATGGTGATATTCTGATTTGTAAATTTACAGATGTGGGTTGGTCCCCGTTTTATCCTCTATTGCGTTGACTAGTTACAGAGATGGGTGGACTCTTGTCCCATGGCGCCATTGTAGCACGTGGATATGGAATACCGTGCATAGCAAACGCTGCAAGGGCCACTAGCTTTGTAAAAACGGGTGACATTGTTATCCTTAATGCAACAGCTGGCACTGTGAACAGAAAATAAAAGTAATGAATGCATTAGGTGAACTTATCCGAGTTGATGTGACCGTGCAGAATGAATTTTTGCCTAATGTTTTATCAATTTAGTTTGGAATTTAATCCATATATATGCCTGGTGTCTTTTTTGTGGGACAGAGGCAATCCGTGAACACCCAGAACAGATGCTGCAGAATGCGGCGTCTGATCAGGGTTTTCACTATGCGCTTACAAAATGTTCTTTTAAAAATTGAATAAAAATGAAAAATACCACCCAACAGCCCTTAAAACGGAAATGAATTCGTCCAAATGATAAAGGTAGGAAATAACATTAGGCATAAATGGGTTTCTATAACCATTATTGTAATAATTAGAAAACAGTTAGTTGAATTGTAACAATGAGAGAAACCTGTGTGTAGGTATCCTTATAAAACCATGTACCATGTGGCCTATGGAAACAACATTGAGCACTGTGTCCAGACACTCTTGATACTAATAGCAATATACTTATGGGAATTTTGTACTGATGAATATGGAAGATGAAAGCTTGGACGAGTCTGGGTTAATGCTTTCGCTCCTCGCATACACAAAATAAAAAGTGAGTATGATCAGGATATACCACAATCACTAACCGCAGACAACCCCATGGTACCGCGAAGAAGAGCCACCGAAAGGTCACGAGATACCAGGAAGACAAATTAAGCAAGGCAACCAGCTCTCTCTTCCCAGGCAAAATGATTGCAATACTAGAATGCACATAAAGTAACGTACAACAAACATAGAACAATTACAGACTCCCACAATGGCAGTAAAAATAAACAAAAAGTCAACGACAACAGAACCAACGCCTTAGAACGGACAGCAGCCTAAGCCACCGGGGGGCTTAAATGCATTTTACTGGTACCAAATCTTCGTCCTTGGTTCTGCTGTTGTTGAAATACAAGAAATGTTCAGCTCGCATGGAAGCCTTCTAACTAATGCAATGTATCATCATGGAGAAACACTCTAATCAAATTAACACACCATGATGAAATAAACAAAAGGGATCATGCCTCACAGATAGTCAAGGCTAAAGAAAACCTCAAGTTGAGCTATGGTGGGTCTAGCTACAGATAAGCATCAGACACTAACCTACCGATTAAAGTTTTACGTCAGAGCCATCAAAGAGTCTGAGGCCTGACCCACCGTCGCGCAATTATAGAGGAAACATAGCTATAAACCCTGATTGGGTTTAAAACCAGGCATGCAGACTGTCGCATGACATCCAAGTTATATCCAACCTTTATATAACGCCTTACAATCTTTTTGAATTGATCACTAAAATTAGGTTTTCCAACAATTCGTTTGGATTTATAAACTAAATCACCATAAAATATAGGTTACGATATGCCTTGATGCAGAAGAGTTTTTAACCCAATGTTGTATTTAACAATTAACTCTGGGTGTCTGTGGTAGAATTAGAAAATGCGTTTCGAATTTTATGATATCTATAACCTTGTTTTAATAATTTAGCAGTTAAAATAATTTTCTGTTGTTGAAGTTATCAACATTAGAACACACTCTAGCAAAACGAATAAGCTGAGAAATATATACACCATAGGAAGGGGAGCGAGGAACACCTCCATCAAGAAATGGGAAATTTACCATTTCAAAATTAAAATCATCCCGTTTATCGTAAATTTTATAAGAAACTATGCAACTTGTTATTGACAAGTTCAAGTCCAAAAACGGAGCTTCAGTATCAGATGATTCGACTTAATTACCTGGAGTACAGTAGGATATATTTGACCTACCATTTGTTCAAAATAAGGATTATCAATTAAGTAAGTCATCTAAATTTCTTGAGGTGGAGTTGAAAGCTTCAATAATATCAGTTTGATTATTGTCTGACAGAGACAACCTAAAGTCTCTCTTATAGCCAAACAAAAACAAATCAACAACAAGAGGAGCACAATTAATACCCATTGGCATACCTACAATTTGTCTTTATAATTTCGATCCAAATCTTATAAATATATTGTCCAAAAGATAATGGAGAACATCACACATTTTCTGACATGCCTACAATTTATATCGTTTGGTTTGTTCTGAAGTAAAAAAGGCATTTTTATCATTACAAGCAAAATAATGTCCTCTCTGTTAAATGTTGTTCAATTAATTCTGTTAGTTTATCTTTGATTAGATTATGAGTCAATGTAGTATAGAGAGTAGAGAAATCATATGTAGACAAACCAGATGCTAGAAAACATCTAGACTTCAATTTATTAAGAATTTCACCTGAATTTTTAATAGACCAAAATAGTTTTTACCATTTCTGTCATAAACTGTTATGCAATATTTAATGACATGGTTTTTAATAACCTGAAGTAAAGTAAGGCATATACTAAAAACTATATTTTAGCCCCCACTGGGTTGCTGTGCACGTATATCTAAAATGATGACTCGCGTTGAACGAATGATGACTAGTATTCCGTGACAAAGGAATGATTGGAAAAAAGGAATTACTCGGCTCCAGCACAATAATAATTAGCAAAAAATTCCAAGTAGTTACTGAGTTATGTATCACCGTATATAATATACTAGGGCAGCTGTGGGGTGACCGACTCAGCAAAGTTTTTTGTTATACCTTGCCTCTTTTAAGAAGAAAACTGGGTCCACCGTGGCTCAAATTGAGGTCTTCTTTAGCTTGGACTATCTCTTAGTCGCGAGCCATTTTCTTTGTTAGTTACTGAGTTATGTATCACCGTATTTACTAGGGCAGCTGTGGAGTGACCAACTCAGCAAAGTTTGGACTATCTATTAGTCGTGAGCCCTTTTCTTTGTTTCATAATAGTGAGTTTGTTTGATTAGATTGTTCTATGTTATGCATACATTGCATACATTTGAAATGAACAAAATTTTTGCTTTAACAGCAACATTATCTATGGCGAATTTTGTAACCAGTAATGCATTTAAGCCCCCCCCCCCCTCAGTGGCGCAGGCTGCTGAAAGATCTAAGGCGGTGGTTCTGTTGTTGTTGTTGATTAAATAATTGTCTATTGTTGCGCCGATTGTTTGTGGGTGTTCTGTGTTTTTTCTCCATGTTCTGTTATTCAGTACCTGTTATCCTTCTAGTGATGGGGAAGCAAGAACTTGTTGTTTTTCTTCCGTAGTCTCGTGACTGTCAGTCTTCTGTGGCTCTTCCTCATGATGCTGTGTGTTGGCCTAAGGTGTGTGATTGTGGTATTTCCTGATCATACTCGCTTCCATTTTTGAATATGAGCAGAAAATGCAACGATTAGAGATAAAAAAAAAAATTGTGGCACCAAGAGATAGAGACATAAAAAAATGTCTTCGTGTAAATGTTATGTTGCTCTTCCCCACATATGATGCCGTGGGTTGGTTGTGGTTTATTCCTGGTTATACTCACTTTAAGCCATCTAACTAGGTCTCATCCAACTGAGATATGGTGCTGCCCGATACGACTACTCGGTATGGTTTGTTGTCAGACGATGAGACCAGAATCAGATGTTGGGCATCGTGGCAAGAAAACCTATCGTGGGGGTTTCCAAGCAGGTCATACCCAAAACCAATCTGCTCAGCGATAGAGACTAGCTAGAAAAAAGAAAATTCGCCTGCGCATTTGTTGATCGCAAACCCCGAAGACAGGTTATTCTCTCGTCGGGGCCCATATGCAAATACTATGTCTTACGGTATCTGTTCATATCAGAGGCTAAATGAATCATTTTGGGCGAGAAGTAATTTGTATAATGCATCGTTCAAATTATTGGATGAAAAAAAGTCATGTTATTCCGCAGAAGCAACCTGATCTCTCTATCTTTACTGCCAAAGTCCCTGCAATTCTAGATCTGAGAGGAATCAGTGCTACAAAGGTAACTGGTCCCCACGGAGTGTTGCACTTTCGGCTTTCTTCCTAGAACATCAGATTTTGATTATTTTTTATAAGATGATTTTTTTTCATTGTTAAATATAATTGAGCCGCGACATAAGATTTCCAACAATGTGGTATGTGCGACCAGCAAAGCCTCAGATCAGCCTGTACATACGCGCAGTCTGATCAGAGCCTTTGCTGGTTGCTTGAATATTCTATGAGTGTTAAGATACTTTGAGTTGCTAAGCTTGAAGGGAGGTGGCTCAGGCTCATCCGAGTCTACACATGTAAAAATGCCACATTGGAACGCTTTGGGCACGAAAAAATGTCTTTTCTATGGTATAAATTGTTTTTTTCGTCCGCAAATCACTATTGCTTGCGAGAATTACACATCACCTGTGAACAGAAAATCGACCGATTGAGCTCTTTGATTGAAACAAAATATCGGTCAATGCCTTTTTTAGATAGAGAAATGATCCATGATGACATTCACTTAAGATAAATGTCGTTAGAAATGCGTATGAAAGCACACGAGGAGCATGAGTGACCGTTCCCAAAATTTTCAGACTGCATGGCATGTCGCAGAACTAGTGTATAGTTTGTGTTATGACATTTCGATTTGTCTGTATCGTGTGTCAATTTTAATATGCAGTAGTTTATAAGTTTAATTGAAAAATATTTTTCTTTGCAACAAAAAATAAATATGCTGAAGTATGTAGAGCAAAGCTACGTTAACCGTTTGCCTCAATGAGAGACGCCTTTAACACTTTTTCAATCAGGACAGACACAGATCAGCAGCTCTTGTCAGAGCTGCCTGATCAGGGTTTACTCTGTTTGATAATAAAAAATAACGTTACGATATAATGGATATGACAAGTAATTTATGAGGTCAATGTACAAACGTGAAATTTTATTATTGCCACAACTTTGGAAAAGTTGAAGGGGCATATTGAAATAAGCTTGTCTGTACGTCAGTTGGTTCAAAATTTAAGATAGGGTTTTGAAATTTTATAGATGTATTTCTCATCAAAATATAAGTGACCCGTAATTTATTAAGTCTTGATTTTCTCCCTTTGTGGATTAATGTCCTTTTTAGGGGCCATTATAAAATTTTGTAATTAAGATATCTCAAAAACTTTTACAGCTAGGAGCTCCAAACTTGGTCAGCTGATAGAAGAAATGAGTAGATTATCTGGTGAAAATTTAAAAAAAAATCAGTAATTGCACTTTGCAAATTTGAACATAGAACACTTGATATTTCACTCATACAGCTCGGAGCTTTGAACAAACTTGAATAGCTGACAGAGGATAATGAGTAGATAACCTAATGAAGATTTTTTTTAAAAAATGTCATTTTATTTTTTCGACTATTGCCCTTTGCAAAGTTGGAAATAAATAAAGATATCTTGTAATAAAGATATCTTTTAAAGCTAGTAGCCTCGTGTATAGACCAGGGGGTAATGGTTTAAGAGCTGGCATATGATAGCACTAAAATCATCTCTTAAGACACATATTGTTTTCTCCCAGTATTCAAGTTGGGTAACTCAAAAATTAATGAGAGTTGATACATATCCTTTAATTAAGTTGACGTACGACTGTCAAATTTGGCACATTAGAACTGTCCTGCCTCAGAATATGCAAAAACATGATCATACAAAGTAAAGGTTGCTGTTAAGCAAACAAGGAGCGCGATCTTATGCCATGCGTTCATGCTGGAATAGAGCGAAGATAAAGATATCTTGTAATTTTTTCAGATACCTCTCTTGTTTAACATTATGCTAAATGATATATCATTCTTTGTGTTTATGTTGAACATGTTTATGAAAGTATTTTGTGAATGTCTCATATGAAATGAGATGAAACAATGAAATAATTGTATTGTATTGTATTTTATTGTAATAAAGATATTTTTAAAGCTAGTAGCCTCGTGTATAGACCAGGGGGTAATGGTTTAAGAGCTGGCCTATGATAGCACTAAAGTAATCTCTTAAGACACACATTGTTTTCTCCCCAAATTCAAGTTGGGTAACTCAAAAATTAATGAGAGTTGATACATATCTTTTAAATAAGTTGACGTACGACAGTCAAATTTGGCACATTAGAACTGTTCTGCCTCAGAATATGCAAAAACATGATCATACAAAGTAAAGGTTGCTGTTAAGCAAACAAGGAGTGCGATCTTATGCCATGCGTTCATGCTGGAATAAAGCGCAGCTGTGGAAACACATTACAAAAGCTTAGTCTGAGCCACTGCCTAGCCTGATCAGAGTCTTTATTGCCCATGTGAAGAAAGCTTACCATTAAGTGCACAATGAAGAATCTGGCCAGACTAGGTGGATATGCTTTCTGATCTGAATCTTCATTGGCACAGTCGTTTATATATTTTGCGTTTCAGAAACTACCTGAAATATACGAACGGTTCAATATTCAGGAGCTCTGAAAATAACTAAAATCTTCTTCAAAATCTTAATATCAGCCAAAAATTACCATCACTTAGGCCAAGGAAGATAATTCCTGGTCAGTATTGTGTAGACTCGCATTGCATGTAGCACTAGCTGCTCCGCTATACGAAAAGCCTTACATTCTATCATGTTCACATGAGGTAAGCGACCCAGTTCATTAAATATCAGTCTCATGAACTGGCTAAATTGTGAACTTTGGCGAACTCGGCATGCTCAATTTGCAATGTAGCTAATCATGTGCGGATCCAGGAATCTTTGTCAGGGTTTTAGTGGGTCCAGACCCCCCTGAAAATCTTAAGTTGTATGTGTTTCTAAAGAAATAGCATTTGGACCCCCCCCCCCCCCTGGAAAAATTGGACACCCTCTGAATCCAGTTCGGACGGCTAGAAAACAGCATTGGTTACGTTTTTTGAGTCCTCAACTTATTTCTATGCTTTTCCAAGGATTCAAAGGGGGTCCCATTTTTCCGGAGGGGGGGGGGGTGGTCCAAATGCTTTTTTCTATAAAAACACATTTAACTTAAGATGTTCCGGGGGGAGGTCCGGACCCCATACCCCTCCTTTATATCTGCGCATGCTAATCTAGTGAAATAAGCATGTTTATGCTAAACGACTCATTTAGATCTTCCGGAATTTGTGTGACCAAGTTGAGATATCCAGGACAAGTAATATACCAAAACAATGGCTTCCTCGAGTGAAAGACTTTTAGACTTTCCCGTCTTGAAAGGGGCAATTCGGCCTATTTGAGCGTGCTAGAGAAACGCATCCGTATCCGTAGCCGGCCATCAAGTTGAGATAACCTGGATCAGTCATGCACCTACACATGATGATTATATAAGATACAATGGCTTCCTGGAGTAAAGGGCTTTTAGACTTTCCCGTCTAGATGCAGACATTTCTGAATCGTATTTTTTAATTTTGATCAGGATTATCAAACTGTGCCTCTAGCCTGGTCATTTGAAGCATCCTAATTCCGAGCCCGCAATACAAGGCTAGAGTAGAAGTATAAATCTGTACTCAAAGACACCCATGGGGTACTCTCAATTTTTCATCATACACAGGCTTGGACCTAGCATCTACTGTTTAACCCCCCCCCAAAAAAAAATAAAAAAATCAGGAATATCAGGCATACCCAAAAATATTTGAAATTTTGCGGTCCAAAAAATATTCCCATTCTGTATCTTGACCTTAAAAAGCCCTAAATTGTATAGAAATGACACCCCCCCCCCCAAAAAAAAAAAAAAAAAAAAGTCCGATTTCGTAATGACCCCTCCCCCCCAAATATCGATAACTCTTCATACTCCCAAAAGTATTACTTTTCTGAAATTTTGAACCAAAAATAATGCTCCGAACCTAAATGTATATGAAAATATCGGAGTACCTCCCCCACCCCCCGATAGTCACTGTCTAGGAACCTCCACGACTGGAAGAGTGTCACTTTGTTCTTTTAGTATTCAACAAACAATGTGTGTATCTGCCAAGTTTTCTCACTTTAGAAAAAGGATTTCAAACATATCTTAATGTTATCCTACAAAAAACATCGAAACCCCTTTATAATATTATCATAACATACTATACAGCATGCCTGCAACACGACGTCCAGTGCTGATAGTCAGTTTTGCAACACGCGATGCAGAACAATTTTTGACCCCTCTATGATTTCCATTGCAATTAATTGCACTTACATAGCACGGCATTTAGAAGTATTAATATAATCTGAAACAAAATACATCATGAAATACGCATAATGCAACATCAGTCATTTCAAATAACGTTTTTGGCAAATATATATTAAAAAGTACCGGTGTTGTTTTTAAAATCGAAAGTAGAATGATGATTTTCTAAGAAAAAACGTGTAAATAATCGAAATCGCGGCAATAAACAGAAAAAACGCAGTAATACATCGAAAAGACCTTTACTTATGCTTCTTGTACTACTGGTATGAAGCTGAAATTCTCAAAGTAAATATTATCAAATCACTAAAATAAACACTCTGAAACTTACCGGACATGCTTCGCACAAGGATTTGTCCACTATACAGATCAACAGAAGGGGTCACGTGTACTTTTCGCTCCCACCCAGTGCACAAGGACTAGAACCTTGATACATGTATTTGGTATGTGGCATCACCTAGTAGGCCTATACCAATTTTGTTCAAAGTATGCTCCTGGGACCAAAAATGGACCCGGGGGTCACATGTTTAACATAGGTTTATAGAGGGAAAACATGAAAAATCTTTTTGTCTGAAACCACAAGTCGTGGAGCCTTTATATTTTTTGTATGTGGTATCATATATTAGATCTCTACCAAGTTTGAGGGAGCGCAGTGGCTCAGTGGTAGAGTGCTTGACTCGAGACAGAAGGGCCGCGGGTTCGAGCCTTACCGGCGCCACTGCGTTGTGGTCCTTAAGCAAGACACATTTATCTTAGCTTAGTACTGGTTCAACCCAGGTAGACCCGTCCCTACAGTGAGCCACTTTAGTTACGCACCACTTATAAAATGTAACATTTCTCGGAAAAGAAATATGATATTTTTATTCTGAGACTACCAACGTAAAGCATATCTATATTTGCATTAGCCACTGAAATTGCATTGTGATCATTTCATTAACGAATGAGAAAATAGATCTTGAAGGATACTACCCTCAAAACACCATTTCACATTGCATTATTTCGAATGAAACTTGGATCACATTGCACTTTTTTCAGGGTCGGATTTCTGCTATGCCAGAGATGAGAGCCAATTTATTTTTGGCATATCTAAGACTGGAATATGTTTGTTAACTTCATCGTTTTTTAAACGTTTTTACTATTTTGGTTCCCAGCTGGCCAGGGTTTAAAAGGTTGTCTTTAATATTTTTTTAAAGATAGTTAAAATTTCGTATGATTCTGAGTAAACGAGTTATCAACACTTTGCTTTTATAATTTCATTTTAAACAACCATGTATCCGCCGTTTATTTTCGTTAAAAATAATGGATTTATTGGCGTCATGGTTTTGACCTTAATGATGACGTCGCTACTACCAAGGCTATAAGACGTGTCAATGATAAGATTTTTTAGTGCTTTGATACTTCTATGTCAACAAGTGTAGTCCAGGAGCCAGCAATACTTTTAATCAAGTGGCTGAGGCCAAAAGGTTTGAAGGTGTGTTCTTATGTAGAAAGGTATGCTGAATTCAAAAATCAAACTCTTAAAAAAATTGGCTGGTACACAAAAATGCTGTGCGCAGCGGAATACCCTCGGGCTAGGCAATTTCTCAAATTAGCACTGAAATGGGGTACCCTATACCACAGAATCTAATTTGACCTACCTTGCACCCCCATGACAGTTTTTCATTGGTGCCGAATTGTTTTTTGGGACCCTATAAATGAGAAAACAATGTTTCTGAAAAAATAAACACATTTGGGCCTTGCGAAATTGCATGGTTACCATGGTAACCCTTAATGCAATTCTTACATGTAGGGGTGTACATACAAATTCAATCATATCTTAGCTGATACTTATCATATACTACTAATCTTGGTACCAAATAAAAGGTTAAGCATATGCCTTTCATCCCATGACATGAGATGCAAATTACCTAATTTGCATATTCATGAATATTAATGAAAACCTTAAAAATTAGGGGAATATCGTAAAACAACAACACCATAAACAACTGATTTCAGCCCCAAACCATCACCAAACCACCACTGTTGCATGTTTTATATCATCAGTGATACTATTCGGCAAATACTGTCATCTTATGGTCCTTTATGGAAATTAACACATTTGCATATTCATGAATATTAATGAAAACTTAATAAATGAAGGCAAAACCATTGCATAAACTAAAACCCCAAGGGGTAATTAGACCTAGATCTACATTGAACTCCTAGGAGCATTTCTTATTCATGTCAAATGGTTCAATGAGGTCACTTAAAGGCAAAACATCGTGTTCCTCAATTATAAATCAATTTGCTAATGTGAAATTGCATTGTTTCCATGGCAACCCATTATGCCATTTTAAAATACGGGGAGCGTACCTACAAAAATATTCGAGACCGAAGGGTAGCGGGTTCGAGCCTCACCGGCGTCACTGCGTTGTGGTCCTTGAGCAAGACACATTTATCCTTATCTAGTACTGGTTAAACCCAGGAAGAACCGTCCCGCATAACTGAAAGATTGTTGAGTGGACGTAAAGAATCAAATCAAACAAAAACCTACAAAAATAGTCATATCTCAACAGCAACACATCCTAGAACAGTAAATCTGGTATCAAATTAATCTGCAGATATATCACTTTTATATGATGGTTAGATATGCAAATTATTTATTATGAATTTTCATGAATGTTCATGAAAACAATAGAAATGAATAAAAAATGCAGAAAAATAAAGGGGCAATACTAACAAAATTACTAGTATTTCACTTGATGATTGCCTTAGAGTACTAAACATGATATCACAGTATGCTAAAATATAGTGATTGTACCTAACAGGCAGATAAGAAAAGAATCTAACTTGTATAATCATGAATTTGAATGAAAACATTAGAAAAGAATGAAAAATCATGGAAAAAATAAGATTGGTATACTTACAATTTCGCTCATATCTCACTTAATAAATACTGTAGAGTACAAAACTTATTACCAAAATAATGCAAAGACGTAGCAGCTCTTATCTTATGAACACATATGAAAACAAATTTATATGAATACTAATTAATCTTTACAAAATCATTATAGATTAAAGAAAAATTGCGGAAAGATCAAGCTGATATATTCACAAAGTTATTGATATCTCAGTTTTTAATTGCCCTAGAGTACTAAACATGATATCAGAGTAATACTATGTCAAAGTGACTTTACCTTATGGGCAGATATGAAAAAAATCTAATTTGTATATCCATAAATTATAATGATAACATTTAAAAAGAATGAAAAAATCACAGAAAAATCATGGGGGCATACTTACAAAAGTTCTCATATCTCTGTTGGTATATGTCTTAGGCTTCTAAACTTGTCATATAATTAAAGCCAAGATTATAGTTTTTAATATTAGACCCAATGTGCTACTCTTAAGCAATCAGCAAAAGAGAAATTAGTAATTTTGTATGTATGTGCCTTTCAGTTTGCCATAGCTTTTCATTCTTTCTAAAGTTTTCATTATAATTTATGAATATTCAAATTAGATTTCTTTTAATAAAAACTCATAAGGTAAGAGTACCATGTCTTAGCATTAATTTGATATTAAAATTGGTACTCTAGGGCAATTATCAAATGAGATATGAGCAATTTTGTGTGTATTACCCCTTTATTTTCCGCATTTTTTTTCATTTATTTTTAATGTTTTCATTAAAATTCAGGATTAATCAAATTAGATTTCTTTTGTAACCACCCATAAGGTAAGAGTACTTTATCTTAGCATTAATTTGATATCAAGTTTGGTACTCAAGAGCAATTATTAGGTACGATATAAGCAATTTTGTAAGCATTACTTCTTGGTTTTTCAGCGATTTTTTATTTATTTCTTATATTTTCATTAGAGTTCATGAATATTCAAATGAGATTTCTTTTGCAACTACCCATAAGGTATTAGTACTATGTCTTAGCATTACTTTGATATCAAGTTTGGTACTCTAGGGCAATTATCAAGTGAGATATGATTAATTTTATAAGTGCTATCCCTTGATTTATCTGCTATTTTTTTTTATCTATTTCTAATGTTTTCATTATCATTCATGAATATTTAAACGAGATAATTTGCATATCTGACAGTCCTGTAAACGTGCTTTGTCTGAAAATAACTTGATACTAGATTTAGTGTTCTAGGATGAGATGCTGCTGAGATATGAATATTTTTGAAAACCATGCCATTCCAAATAACCTAATGAGTGTATTGTAAAGGAACATAGAGTTTTTACTTTAAATTGTCTCATTGAACCATTTGAAATCAATAAGCATTGCTCCTAGGAATTCAATGTAGGTCTAATTACCCCTTGGGGTTCTAGTTTATGCAATGGCTTTGTCCTCATTTTTAAAGATTTCATTAATTTTCATGAATCTGCAAATGAGATTATCCACATATAAAACCATAAGATGACAGTATTTGTCGAATTGTATCACTGATGATATAAAAAACATGCAACAATGGTGGTCTGATGATGGTTTGGGGCTAAAATCAGTTATTTATGGTTTTTTATGATTTCCCCCTTATTTTTAAGGTTTTCATTAATAATCATGAATATGCAAATTAGGTAATTTGCATCTCAGGTCATGGGATGAAATGCATATGTCTAACCTTTAATTTGGTACCAAGATTAGTAGTATATGATAAGTATCAGCTAAGATATGATTTAATTGGTATGTACAGCCCTACCTGTAAGAATTGCACAACAGGGTTGCCATGGTAGCCGTGCATTTTCACAAAGACCAAATGAGTTTATGCTTAGGAACATATTTTTCTCATTCAGGGGGGTGGGGGGGGGGCAGGAAAATGTTTTGGCACCAATGAAAAATTGTCATGGGGGTGCAAGGTAGGTCAAATTAGATTCTGTGGTATTGGGTACCCCATTTCAGTGCTAATTTGAGAAATTGCCTACCCCTGGAGTATTCTCCTGCACATATCATTTTTGTGTACAAGCGGATTTTTTTAAGAGTTTGATTTTTGAATTCAGCATACTTTTCTTCATAAGAAAACACCTTCAAACCTTTTGGCCTCAACCACTTGATTAAAAGTATTGCTGGCTCTCTGACTAGTGACTCATGACAAAACAATTTGCGAAGGAAACCCTGTTTGATTATTTTAACTGACGTTTAATATGACGTAAAAACGAGCATTTCTTCAAAAAGTAGCAGTGTTACTAAATTCAACGACCAAAAAAAGAGATTTTACTTGAAAAAAAGAATTGTTTTTTGGTGTTTTTTGTCACAACGATCACCATGGATAATTCCTAGCGCAAAACGCAAATAGAAAATATAGACGTTCAGGTAAAATAAATGCAAGTGCATTTTTGTCAAAATTGCCTTTGACGTAGCAAAATATTTCGCATGATTAATTCCGATATTTTTTTTTTTTGATGTCATCAAACAGATAGAAGGTCAATAAGTAAAGTATCATAGAGAATGTTCGATTCCAGCACTTTTGTCAAAAAATGTGGGCCCTGAAAAAGTGGTGCGTACCTAAAGTGGCTCACCGTATATAACTGAAAGATTGTTGATGGGACGTAAAGAATCAAATCAAACAAACAAATCTACCAAGTTTTTTCATTTATACCCCTTGGGATAAAATTTGGCCCGCCCCGGGGTAACGTGTTTTACATAGGCTTACATTGAGAAAACATGAAAAAGTATTCTTCTCTGAAACCACAGGGCCTATAGCCTTGATATTAAATATGTCGCATCGCCTAGCCAACGTCTACCAAGTTTGTTCAAATTAAGCCCTTTTGACCTATAATAGACACGCTCTAGGGTTCACATATTTTACATAGGCTTATATATTGGGACAGCATAAACATCTCGTCTGAAACCACAAGTGCTAGAGCCTCGTTATTTGATGTGTAGCATCGTCAAGTGAACCTCTGCCAATTTTGCTTAAATTACGGCCCTTGGGCCCAAACATGGGCTTATATTGAGATAACATGAAAATATCTTCTTGTTGGATATCAGTTTCATATTTGGGCCCCGTCACGAGAAAACCTGTCTTCGGGGTTTCCGACAAAGTGAGTTTCAAAACAGTCTCCTCAGCTACAGAGACTAGCTGGAAAATTGACATTTCATCTGTAGCAAGTCTACATATGGTATTTTTCTAAAAGTGAATAACAAAGGCGCTGATCAGCCTGCGCGAATGCGCAGGCTGGTCTGCGCCTGTGTTGTTCGCAACCATCCGAAGACAGGTTTTCTCGCATCGAGGCCCATTTAGTCTTATTGAAAGTTCTGTGGGTTGCATGATGCCTTTCCCTGGGCTTATTTATGAACATACTGTCTCACGTGAGCGATCCCTTGGCCCTTTGACCCTCTTATTTCGGTTAGCCCTTTCAGCAATTAGTTTTTACCATTATTGCATCATCTGTTGGTTGGCAGCATAATCATTATCAACATTTGAAAACCCTGTAAACAGAATCACCTCAAATATCGGTTTTTAAAAATTCATATTTTAAAGGGGGTTCTAGGGAGCGCAGTGGCTCAGTGGCTCGGTGTCAGAGTGCTTGACTCGAATCCGAGGAGCCGCGGGTTCGAGCCTCACCAGATCACTGCATAAAGTCCTTAAGCAAGACACATTAATCCTAGCTGGTTCATCCCAGGAAGACAAGTCCCTTTATAACTGAAAGATTGTTGATGGCACGTAAAGAAAAAAAACACACACAAAAAAAACAAAAAAACAACAACAAAAAACACATCAACAACAGGGCGTTCTGGTTACCTGTATTTTCAAGAATTGATTATTAGCAGACTGGGAACTAGCAGATTTTTGCAAAATGGTGCAAAAACATGTACCAAAATACTTGCGTGATGTCGCCCATATGGTTAAAAAGACAACAGAAGAGAAATATAAAAAATGTCACATTAGAACCAACAGTTTTGTAGATGATCGGCTGCCCTGTTGTCCTAGTTTATATTTGTGAGAAAGTTTAAATCGCACAGGAAAAACATGTAATTAACCATGACGTTGTACAGTTAATTAATTTAAAGCTTACGGTGAAAAGTTTCCATCATACAGAAACGTTTCTGTCGCGAAGAATGCATTTTAGTAGCCTAGTTAGCACTCTCGAGTTTGTTTTAGGCAGAAATGTCGAAAGAGCGACTTCGCTGTTTAGCTGTACCCATTTAAGTAATCTTGGAACCGGTCGTTTTGCATTAGACAAACGCCTGGGACCAATTTTAAGGAACCAAAGTTTAAAAGCATCAAAGTGATATTTAACATGCCAATATTAGCATAAAATGTATAGGGCCTTCTTAAAAATGCATATAAATATTTGCATGACCCTTAGAATTGATTTTTTTTAATTAATATCCTAAAAGTGGAAACTGTCAACCATTTAAGACCCGGGACCAGTTTTTTGCGGTATTGACGATTCAAGTATATTTAACTTTTTCACTAGATAATCTCCCATTTTCACATTTTATCATCTATAAAGAGAGTACAAAAAATCATAAAGAATATTTGAATTAACCGAACCAAAATCTCGCCATTAATTTTTCTATTGCGGTATTGACGATGCCAATGGAATTTCAATTTCTAGCCTACAGATCAATCTATCTTTCGACACATTTTCATTCATAGTAATACCAAAGGGTATGAATCCCGGGGTACGAATATGCAAATAATCACGAATCTTACTAACTACAGAGTCTACGAGAAATTCTACACGTGACCTAAATCGTCACGTTTTTTCGACTGGATTTTTTTTTAATTTTGGAAGCTAGTTCAAAAATATCATTTAATGAAATAAGTTTCCATTACTAGGTGAAAATCTGCCCTGAACCAAATGTGATGGAATTTAACTACAGCCAAGCAACGATGGATCAGACGAGCCTGCGCAAATGTTTAGCCTCGCCAGAGCCTTCTGACAGCAGTAGCGACTTCAACATTTTTGAGTCACGAAGGCTCAAGTAATAGACAGAATGTACAGTCCTGTCAGAGCATTCCCTAGGGGCTATGTCAGGCAGACCAACACCTTGCTGGGGATAATAAAGAGGTTCCATGAATGATAAAGTTTGGGCCAATAGTCACTGGAAACAGTGTTTTCGATTGCCATGAGGCATTTCATCAGGGTCTACGTTGTTTGGTAACCAGGCGGTTTTTGAGCACCCACAACTGTACAGGTCAACAAGAATAGTTGAAGAATCGAACCGAGATTTAGGCAGATAAAGCTCCAATATAGCAGTTTCTCGCCAAGCACGACTTTGTCGCTTTTGTTTTTTTTCTGGCATGATCTGGATCCAAAGTGCTTGCAAAGATTACAAGCAGTCTTTCACATTTGGAGTAAAAACAGAGACAAACTTATGTGAACATTGTTGATCACGACATTGATGACTATTGCCTTCGTTATTGGACGATCTGATTTTATGGATGCGATACCATCAGTTATGCCAAGAGGCCAGGGAGGCACTGGAATGATCAATTGAGGTGCTAGAGGCACCAAATAATGAACATTTATGTAGTACTGTATTGTTAAAGCTGCATAGTCTGTAACTTTTGATCTTTTAATTTTAGAACTAATGTTTCTATTTTTCAAGAACACAGTAAAAAAACTAAAATTCAGGTATACATTTTACCAATTTCGTAAATCTTAACAAATTATCAGTATCGAAACAACAGCATTTATATTAAAATTAACTGCCTATAATTATTGGAGGGACGCAAATAATTATCGACACGAGTAAAACACTCCTGTTTTATAGGATAATTCACTTTTCCGTGCAGTTTTCCGCTCTAGTGAACAGATTTATTGTGAAAACATAACTTAATTCAGCTTTTACAAATGATTTAAAAAGAAAATAAATTTTTTCGAAAAATGTTCATAGTTACAGAGTATGCAGCTTTAAAATGTATTATTTTCGTCGCGTATATTTTGTAAGAATGCTTAAATATTTAAATTTGTCATAAATATGACTGACTGGAAAGAATATCTATCTGAATTACTGCGTGTAGCTTCTAACTTTGACAGCTGATAGAAGATAATGAGTAGATAACCTAGTGAAAATTTAAAAAATAAATATTTTTTCGAGTTATTGCCCTTTGCAAATTTGGGCATTGAGAACTTGCAATCAAGATATCACAAACATTATTATAGCTAGCAGTTTCAAACATGGTCAATTGACAGAAAATGATGAGTAGATTAACTGGTGAAAATAAAAAAAGCTATTTTCTTTTGTGTTATCGCCCTTTGCAAATTTTGGCGTTGAAATCTTGTTGTCAAGATATCTCAAAAACTATTACAGCTAGTACCTTAAAACTTTGTCAGCTGATAGAGGATAATGAGTAGATTACCTGGTCAAAATAATTTTTTTTTTATTTTTTTCGAGTTACTGCCCTTTGAAAACTTGTAATCAAGATATCTCAAAATGATTATAGCTAGCAGTTTCAAACATGGTCAGTTGACAGAAGACGATTACCTGGTGATTTTTTTTGCGTTATTGCCCTTTACACATTTTGGCATTGAAAACTTGTAGTCAAGATATCTCAAAAATTATTACAGCTAGTGTCTTAAAACTAAGTCAGCTGATAGAGGATAATGATTAGATTACCTGGTGAAATTAAAAAAAAAGTTATTACATTTTTTTCGAATTATTGCCCTTTGCAAATTTGTGCATGGAAAAAACTTGTATCAAGATATCTCAAAATAATTATAGCTAGTAGCTTCAAACATGGTCAGTTGACAGAAGATGGTGAGTACTGAAATTACCTGGTGAAAATTAAAAAAAAAAGTTATTTAATTTTTTTTAGTTTTTCCCTTTGCACTTGTAGTCAAGATATCTCAAAAACTATTACAGCAAGTAGCTTCAAACTTAGTCAGCTGATAGAGGATAATGAGTAGGTTACCTGGTCAAAATTTAACAAAAAGTTATTCTACTTTTTTGAGTTATTGCCCTTTGCAAATTTGGGCATCGTAAACTTGTAATCAAGATATCTCAAAAATTATTTTAGCTAGCAGCTTCAAACATGGTAAGTTGAAAGAAGATGATTAGAATAATAAAAAAGTTATTTTATTTTTTTTATTTATTGCCCTCTGTATATTTGGGCATTGAAAATTATAATAAAGATCATGTATCTCGAACCATTTAATAGCTAGCAGTTTCCTGGTTAGTGGATGAATTATTTTTATTAGTTAAAATTAAGTCAGCTGACAGAGGATGATGAGAAGTATAGCTATAGCTAGAAGCCAAAACTTAAGATGACCCTTGTGTCACGAACCCTTCTTGACAAGCAAAGGGTAGGGGCATTGTATTTCATAAACATCATTTCTAGTTATGAATAATGTTTCATCCTCATGACCTTTGCCGTGTTCAGTGTCATATAAGATGCCCTTTAGGGAGTATTCATGAAGATTATCAGGGAGATAACTTCTTGTAGCTGCATATGCGGAGCAAATGGAATGGCATAGGTTCCTTAAGCCAAACGCTTTACTGTATTACGAGTATTTCGTTGTAATCTACACACCATAGATGATCTGTATGCAAACAAGTTTAAAACGTCCTCGGTCAGAGTTCCCGTTACCAGCCGCACGACAGATTGTTATAGTCTGCAGCCTTTAATTTCTACGAGGACTCCTGATGGCATTTTTTGTTAATGCTCGGCATCCAGGCTAGAATTGTTCCTTGGACTATTACAAACAATATAGGGGTGGATGCCAAGCATGATTTTTCGATTTAAGGTCACGGTGAGGTCAAAGATCAAGTAAGTGCAATTATGCAGAAAAATGATATTCAAATATAGTAAAATATTTTTTTCATCACAAAATGCTACCAATATGAACAAAACACATGCACATGAGAATAGAATGTCACAGAGGCTTGCAAAAGCCTCCAAATTGACATAAAAAAATACTGTATTTATAATAATAAACACCCAGACTCAATACAAATTAAAGAACAATATAGACCGGGCCTATTAAGCTTACCTTGGACCCCAGGACAATTCTTTCTGTGTGCCAAATTGTGCATTACGACCCCCTAAATGCAAAACAAAGTTTTAAAATAAACCTGTCTGGGATATGTGAAAATGCGTGGTTTCCATGGCAACCCATAATGCCATTCAAGAATGGGGATGTGCCTACAAAATCACTCATATCTTAGCTGCTACTTGTCCTAGACTTCTTAACATGGTGTCAAATTAAAACTTAGCTAGTGGCCTTTCATCCATTGTCTCTTATGCAAATTATCCAATTTATCTAATTTGCATAAATATTTATGAAAATATTAAAATGTGATTCAAATTCAATAATATCTCAGTTGCTACTTAAAATAACCTATTAAATCGGTAACAAAATAAAGCTTAGACATTGGCCTTTTATCAATTTGTGGCATATGCAAATTATCTAATCTACATAATTTGCTGTACATTAATATTGATAAAAACCTTAAAAAATAAGGAAAAACATTAAAACATAAATAAGCTGATTGCATCCCCACATTATCATTGATGCATATTGCTATTTCATCAGTGATACAATTTGACAAGTCCATTCATCCAAGTGCTTCTATTTGAAAATTATCTCAATTGCATATCCATAAATTTATATGTGTAAACTTATAAAATGAAGGAAAGTCATGTAAAACTATAAACCTGAGGAGGGGGAAGGAGAGTCGGTAATTAAACCTTCCTTGCACCACCAGCACATTTTCTCGTATATGTCAACTTGTTTAGTTGAGTCGCCTTAATGACAAAATATTGTCATAAAAATTAACCCATTTGGAATATATGAAAATACATGGTTTCCATGGCAACCCATCATGCAATTCTGAAGAATGGGATGTTTGGGGATTCTAATAAACAATATGGCACATATAAAGTTGTCCCCGTCTAGTACTATTTATGTAAATTGTATCTAACATGACCCTATAGATATATAATTTTATGTTATCCCAGGCACTTCTAATTCACATCTACATTGTATCAATTTGGTGTATGGCTTCATTTACCATACACCTACCTTCGAATAAGTGTCTATATGCTTATGATTTAAGACACCAATTTCTAGGTATTCTAAGTCTCTCCAGGCGAGATTGTGATTCAGCACATTCAACTGCCTCCAGGGCAATTTGTAGTCCTATCAGATAGACACACCTCGCTGCATGGTATGCACATTCTATCATACAGATGTGATTAGCCTTTAACATTTACATATGACGGTTCTGCACTTTTTTGCAGCCACAAGTGGTGTTGAGCTCTATGCAAGCTGGACACACAGCTGACAATCTGTCCGTCCGTCAGTCTGAACCTAGATTGTGTCCGGAGCATATATGTTATATAATTTGAGGCAAGAATCCCAAATTTAGTGTGTGGATACACCTTGGGTCACAGAGTGTCGCATACTGTTTCTGGGTTACTGTGATTTTTACCTTGTCCCCTGCCCTTCAGTTCTAGAAAAATAGTGTTAAGAGCATATATATTGTATTGTTTTGAGGTAGGATACCCAAGTGGATACATGTCGGGGTGCCAGAGTGTTCCGTACTGTTTTGGGATCACTTTGACCTTGACCTCTGGCATATCTCCTATATTATTGGCGGTAGGAATCCCAAATTTAGTGTGTCGATACATCTTGGGGTTGCAGAGTGTCACACAATGTTTATATATCACTTTGACCTCCACCTCTGGTCTTATTTATGAAAATGTATTGTCTTTGTGGACATTTTGTCACACTTTGACACAATTCATGATTTTGCGTAATAATCAACTCTCAAACAGTACAATTCAAAGTTTTTTTTTATAGGCTGTACAACCCTTTTCTCACCTTGAAGAAAAGATCGAACTGTATCAAATCAATATCTACACTTTCTCTTTCAATACAGCACCCAATACAGGGAAAACAAACTCTTTTACTTCCCAAAGAAGCAAGCCTCTACCTTATGACTGTACCAGTGTTTGAGCTTCTAGGTACTACTTCCAACATGTATTTTGTACATGTGAATTTAATGAACAGCGTTCTTTATTTATTATAGATGTATCTCAGATTGGAACTTTCTGGTCACCTGAACAAAACTGTTTAGCTAACATCAATGCCAAGTTAGTATAAGCGAACAAACATGTATGACTACCGTTTTCTATTTCAAACGCTGTTCTATTTTAAAAAAAGGCGATTGAGTCTTCCTTATGCATCATTCGCCTATAAAAACTATTGGTTATGTGACAGATGTAATAGAGATTTCATACTGAAAAAAATCAGCTACAATCAATGACGTCAAAACGTAGTCATCATTTGATTTAACTTCTAGTGTTAATTGGCATTTCAATTCAACAGCATATCAGTTAACACAGATATCAAAGATTTACAATGTAACTCACCTTACGGTTGATTAAAACCAACAGTTACTGAAAAATGGTGCGACGCATTTGCGAGATAACGGTGACGTTAGATTTTACCTTTCGGCTCGTGCACTGTAGTAGTGAAGATGTTTCATTCAACAGTAATTGTCTGAATGGTTTGGAAGGCATCGATCAGTTTTACTTGTTAATGTGTTTCAAGAAAACTCGACTAGATACACCGTTAAAATGCGTTAACGTAAAAGCATTAGTAAAAACGTCAAATTGTGAAAACTTCGTCCTTTATTTCTCTGAGAAAGTTCAGAAAATTGCAGCATTTGCTATGCTTTTTTGGTTTTCAGTGACCAAATAACCGTTTGAAAATGGTTTCGGCTTCCCCAAAAGATCAGAAATACCCACGTTACCCGCTAGTCTTAAAATTAAACGTCACTTTAGCACGGCTGCTGTGTTTGATAATTCTGCATTTTTTGAAATGGAAAATCTTGTCCGATGATCGGCGCTTGTATCTTCATAACAGCAAATGAAACTCGAGATATGATGTGGATGGGCTCACCCATACAAAACAATTGCTAAATTTATTGTGCATTGTATATATACTTCGGGGTCAACTTTTTGTAGCTTGACGCAACATATATTACATCCTTACCGTATAACCATCTTGGCATAACGGTTCCAACAGGTTCTCCATCAAACCCTCCAAAATATATATGCCCTCAAAGAGTAGACTAAAAACAGAAACAATCTCTCAGAAATGATCTTTTCAAAGTGCTCTTGGTATGCTTAGCATGGCCAGGGCCCAAAATTACAACGTTTCCTTAAAGTTAAGGACGGCTTAAGTTAAGTATTGGAATTTCAACATGTTACATTAAATGTTTAATAAATTGCCTGGATCGATGCAGTACTTACGGTCAAAGATATCATTGTGATCTACAGAAAAAACTGAAACCAATTTGGACTTAATAAGTTCGAAACGTTATTTTTAGCGTCCTAAAGAGCAATGCTCCACTTTAAGTCTTCCTTAACTTAAAGGGGGCATTGTAATTTTGGGCCCTGATGTCTTCATCAGATCAGCCCTAAGTTTGAAATTTTGTGACAGCATAAAGCAGTTCTTGTAACAGGCTTAAATTGAGTGTTCTGTCATCATAGTAACTTTCTGAAGAATCATCTTTTTGGGCCTTTGACAAAATTTGGGAATGGCATGGTCAGATTAATCAACTGGATTGGATACATGAATAGCGGGGTCTTATATCCAGAGCACACAAAATTAGCGACCGAGATGCATCCTTACATCATAAATGAATGATCATTGCTATCTTCATAAATAAATCTGTGGTATTTCAAATTCGGGTCTTCTTCTATAATTTATACTTTTGCTATGCCTTTGTGCGCGTCTGTTTATATGTGCCTTGTAGTCACCTGCTGGGAAAGGACTGACCTCTCGGCTCTCGTTTGTGGTGTCCTACTGTGAGTTTGTCTCTTTCCCATTGGTATCCTGGGTCAGGTGTGGTACTTGATTGTATCGTTTCCTGATCTTTTCACCCTTACTTACTTTTCCCAGACACCTCATATCATTCACATGACCAAGAGACAATCTGTGTCCAGAATTGTGAAACGTTATCCCCCCCATTTTTGTGTTTTTGGCAAAGTCAAACAGCATTTAAATATATTGAAGATCCTATTACCAATCAAATAATACAATGTACAAGCATTCCCTGTGTGTGGTCTATAACTAAGGCATGATTAAAAATGTCGTTGAATAAAAAAAGACTGTAAAAAAATTGAATATGAAAAATCTACTCCAAAATCACTGATTTTTCTGCGGAAGTATAGTTTTTCTATCCCATAATAGTTATAATATACCAGAAACTATTGTTGTCAACATTTCTATATCTGACCTTTAGTTTTCAGCATATTAAACATAATTAGAATGAATTAGATAGCATCAACCCTAATGACGATTCGAATACGAAAATGCACCTATTTGACCTTTGACCTTGCTGAGACCTTAATTCGAAGTTTCAGAAGTGGCATCCACCCTGGGGCACTTTGTCATACCCCAAAGAATATTTCTAGCATGGATGCCGAGCATTAACAAAAAATGCCGTCAAAACCATTTTCTAGGGGTCTTAGAAATTATAGGCTGCAGACTATTAGGATATGTGACCAATACAGTTGTCTCCAATGTCATATTGGTGCTCTGAAAAGCTAATTGTAATCTACACCACATAGGCAATCATTGTGTAAAATGTATTTACCATCGGTCAAAAAATAAATGAGTTCGCACAACGAACACAACTGACTGAGGGACCGTCGGAAGCACGGAAGCGCGGGACTGATTATAGATATATCCGACATTTTTTTTACAAAAGTATGAATTGATATCATATGAGCCAGTGCATGAGATTTCCAACAATGTGGCATTTTGCATGTGTAGATTCCGACGAGTCTCGGCAGCCTCCTTTTAAGCTTAGAAACTCGAAATGGTGTTCAGTCAGTAGCTTAACAATCATAGAATACACAAGCGACTAGCAAAGGTTCTGATCAGACTGCGCGTATGCGCAGGCTGATCTGAGGCTTTGCTTGTCTCGCATACCACATTGTTAGAAATATCACGCAATGACTCATATCATAATACTCGAAGATCCCGCACTGCAGTGGTTCGTTAAAGAAACGTAATTTGTTCTTTGGATACAGGACGGCATCGTGAAAATAGATTTTTGGTACATGTATGTTATTTGCTATGCTGCAAAAATAGTTCAAGACCTGCCTTTTATCTACATATTTGAACTAAGGCACAGTGACACATGTCACAATGAGTTAATCGACATGTTACTAAAAGGCAACCTTGAGGTTAAGTTATATAGTTCATAAAGATAACCTGAGGTTAATTGAAAGCACATATTCGAATGGATAGATGGACAAGTAATATTTTTTCACTTTTTCTTTAACGTTAATAATCATATAATTTTCTTTTTAACAAACATTCTTGCATAGAATTCGTCTCGCGGAGCTGTTTGAAGAAGTAAAAATCCATGTTCAATTCATGAGATTCACGTGCTGTTTGTAATCCCTATATTTATTTTAGTCTTTATCGTATATAATTTAATTTGCAAAAACAATTATGATATTAAAATTTTGTGAATGATAAAACACATTAAGCAAGTTGTGCTTTAAAACTAATGTACTGTTCTTATCGTCCGTCAGTGCCATTTTCCTGCCCCATCATTATATACATGGTATATGGTATCCAAATGATAAGTTTATTTCATTGATAACCGTGAGCGACACTCGGGGCGAACTTGAGTGCCTGTCTGATGTGGATGAGGCTGCAAATATACACCAAGATAATTCAAATACAACACAGGCTATCACAGTGTCATATGAACAGACTGCATACACTTTAGTTTGCATGTAGAATACTCTGAATAAAAAAAAATAAATACGAATTAATAAATACCAAATCCCCAATCTCCGCAAGGTACTTCAGAACTGGTTGTTCTTGCAATATTATAAAACATTTGGGAACCACACACTGAGCGTGTGTGATACGTTTTTGCGCAATCTTGATGCACAGGTTTTATTGTGTGCAGCGTCCTGTGTGCGAATAGTCTTTACCTAATTTGATCAGCGAAGGAGCATGCGAACCTACGCATATGCACAATCTAATCAGATTGGAGACACTGATCAATTTGACCTGGACAGAAAGAATTATTCCAGTAAAAAAGTAAAGCAATAAATAAAATTTAAAAAGGGAATGCAATCATTTTAACTGACATAGAGCAAGTTATGTACTCAATCTTTCATAAATTGAACCAGCACACGAACATTTCGAACAAATCACATATGAGAGCAACAGAGGCTCAGACAAAGCTCCGTTAATGTGCAATCTCATAAGCGCCTTCGCTGCTCTAACATGCAATGAGAACGATTTCTAGGCCTCAAGTTCCAGAAGATAGCATCGCATGTGATTTTACGCATATGCGAATCATGAAAAAACAAAATCTTATGAACTGGTCCAAATGTGGTCAGAAAAATCGACACATCACTGACGTCTTGTCGACAGAACACGCCTGTCTTCAGATTTTAAGTGCCTTAAACAGCAGCATCTCTAAAGCAATTATCCAGCACGGCGTACAAGAGCTACAAGATGTACATGTACAGGGTGAACTGATTCTTGATTAGAGGAGAGGTCTTTTAGTGATAATCATAGGTTTAATTTAATTCGATTGTTGTTTAAAAATAATTATTTTCATTATTTCATCATGGTATGTTAATTCCAACTACTAATTAGCGGCATACTATTTAACCGGTTGTGACTAGTCAAAAATGATGAAATCAGATTACCCATTTTCTGTCAGTTTCGCATGTTTTTGGCTATCGTCCAGATTTCATTTTTAGATTGTTCAGTGACATTTTCATACACTATTTTTTATTCCAACAAAGACCAACAATTTCAGTGTTCATTGAACACAGTATCAAACGATTCAAGTTGAACAAGGCTAAAGCATCTCCAAAGACCGGCCAACATTCGCATAAACAAAGCTAATATTTGTTTAATCACACATCTATTAATAGTTTTCATCCTGATATTATTTATGAATAAGGTCAGTTATAAAAATCAACTTCCGCTTTTGAAAAGTCTTTAGCAGCGTAATAACAGCAAAGCCGTTGTTGTAAAAACTGGTAGCGCCCCACAGTCTGTAGAGAACATTGCATGCAAAACATTTGTTGAAATGTCTTTCCTAATGATATCATCTTTCAACTATAAAACACCAAAGGCACCACTATTCAAAATGCATGCTGGCTCGGCCAAAATGATTGAATTATATAGCCCCTTTGGTGTACAGCATATTTTTCCATATAGTATTAGCACTAACAAAAATTAAACTACAAACCACATTCTCTCTAAGAAGTACGGGCAATACACGTAAGTACTGGCAACGCCATGTGTACCTTTACCAGTGTGAAAATAGCGACTTTTAGACGAAGTCTTATAATTAATCTGACTTAATCTAGGTATGGAAGAAAGTACCTGCCATGATATGGTAATTGATCTATTAAAGATATTAAGCTGTATGGAATGTTTATTTTTCACACTTTTCCATTAGTTTTAAATATGATTTTCTCATTGATGCTGAAAGAATGATAATTAGAACACGAGAAATGTCAAGAAACATCTTCCTTGATGGTTTAAATAGAGGATCTTACATGAGTGCTCATGTTTTATTGATTTTATTAAACGAGTTGGGGAAAAGAGATAAAATGCGAGGCTTGCCGAGCATTTTATCTCTTTTTCGCAACGAGTTAAATAAAATCAATAATACAAGAGCACGAATGTTAGATTCTATTTATCATGTGACATTAAGATTACTTTGAAATCTTATTTTTCGCGTAAAAAGCGTTATAATTTTGTCATTATGTACGCAACGTTGTTATGGACGTCATAACGTTTCCCGAAAATCGATAAACCACTAGTGGTTTACAGATTTTATTGCATGGCGTTATTTCACTCCCAGACACGACGTCATATGATAAAATACTGTACAGCACAAAAATTCTTCTATTGGAAAGAGTTGCCGATATTTATAGGTTACAGTCAACTAATCTAATAAGCTTGCATTCTATAATTAAAACAAGGGCATTTCAAAAGTGAGGTCATACTATGTTTTGGTACTAAATTTAAGTTATCAGTAGATCTCATACAGTTAATGAAAGTTATAACGGTTTGGGGATTTACCTTACGTCACTGTCATAAACTGTCTGTGGAATGGTACACTTGTTTTTTTCACAGACACAACAAACGGCAGGAAAATGTGTGAACTAGCTATTTAGATATGCAGCATTAGGCCACAATGGCATGATTTGTTTAGTTTGGACTCAAGCTTTTGCGGGATTCCAGCGATTCTGCACCCTAGAGGCATCACTGCCAGATAATGAAGTTCTAAGTTTTGGAATAGAATAGGTTCCCTAAGCCAAACGCTCTACTGAGCTCAACTGACCGAAGACATAACAAAGTATCTACACAACCTAAATTATTGTTCCTTTTTTGTTTTCTTTAAAAGTCTCACATGTCATCTTTCACCCATCGTATATCTTTTCTTAAGATATTTCTTGTTGTAATATTAATTAAAATTTGACTTAAAATTTGTGGTGTCTTACTGTGACATTGGTATCCTAGGCCAGGCGTTGTACTTGATTTTATTGATTCTTGATCCTTGCACCCTTACTTACTTTCTGGTGCATTCTGTTTTCAGGTTCCATCTCTTTGTGATTGGTGAATCATCAGGACCCCCTGAAAGGCATAATTAACCAGCCACATCTACCGTGGAGATATGACTCATACCTAAAGCCTAGTGGTAATGATACACACCTTAGTGGTTAAAACACATACTTATTTTGTAGAAACAATTTTAACTTTTTGCCAGTTTGCTCATCATACCCACGTACTTGTAAGTGATAGAGACACACGCCAGAGTATAAAACACATACCAAAGAAAAATAGATGGATAAAAGTTTGAATTTTTTGTAGAACTTAAGTGGTAGAGACTATCAAACTTTTTCATACATTCCATAGGGTAAAATCATTTCTTAGTTGCAAAACCACACTCTCTTGTTGAAAAGATAAAACAAGCACGTTTAAGTGGCTGAGACACAACGCTAAGAAGTTGATAAGCATCCCTAGGTTATACACACAGTTCACAGAATCATGTTCAAGCTACCTAAGCACATTATTTTTTTTCTTTTATTTTCTGTTAATAAGATCAGCAAAGCGTGAGAGGCTGGTAAAAAGACTTATACCAGATTTTAAGAAACGGAAACTTGACTTACCTTTCATACCAGCTGCACTAGATGATATTGCCGAGTTACCAAAGGGATGGCATGATTGGACATCGTTTGTAGGATTTAATAAGGATGGGGTGTGTTTCCGACTAACTGCAGAGAGAACAAATGGAAATGCCCAGTCCTTACAAATAGATCTAGACATACCAGGCGTTGGCTGTTTTAATCACAAGGAGAAAGTAATTAACCAACACAGATATTCAGAAGATGTTCTCTTTGGAGGTTCATTAATAACGTTAATATGTTAGCAACCAATGAAACGATGGAAAGTAAATTTTAGAGGTCCATTGACCCTACGTGACAGTGGTAAACGTATACATGCTAGTATTTCGTTGTACTGGCAAAGTTTGCATGACCCATATGATCATATTGTTTCTCTCTCCAGCTGGGAACTTGCCAGAAACATGAGGTCACTTGGATGGAGACATATGTTGAATTTTGCGATGCTAGATAGTAGAATAAGTTATGAACAATGGGGAGAATTACGTGGCAGAATTAGCAAAGAAACGTTTGAGGAAATATCTTTGCGTCTTAAGAGTGTAAGAGATCGAACCATTACATCTGGAAAATTGGACATTGTGGTCGGAAAATAAAGGCAGCATTTTGTTGTGATGTCTTCAGGACTATCAATTTCAAATGTTACAATGTGGCTGAGGAACAAGTGTTTTTATTCAAGTTATGTGTCATTTGCCCTTGGCGATTGCGTCTCATCACATATAATAAACATTAACAAGAACGATGCTGGAGAAGTTTTGTTTCCAATAAAAATATCAACTTCCAGCAGGCAGTTTAATGTATCTGAAAATCTAGGAAGGGTTTGCTTTACTAATCAAAAATCTACCTTTAGATACTCAAAATTAACAATTAATGACAAAACTGTTATTGGAATGAGCTACTCGCTTGAAACAGACACCGAACACGTTCTATCTTCAAATTGTAAAAATGAACATAACCAAGGTTACAATGAAAGCAAAAGCTTTACTTTAAAATACTACACACCAGAGGTTACTACTCTGGACGGGCCAATTTGTTAAATAAGATCATTAGTTGGTGGGAAGGCATAGAATTTGTCAATGCTGAGAAGTTTGAAACAATTTGACGTACCAAATGGAATCTGTTTGCTAACTACAGCGTTTGAAAAGCTAATTAATAACAACAAGGATCTGTTCAGGGCCGTTTACAATATGAATGACTGTGTTAAAAGTCTTCAGCACAGCAAACTGCAAAATGCATGTGACATTGCTGTTAAATCATTCCTAGAAACTACACCGCAAAAAGCATTGCAGGAACTGATCAAAACATATCTTGGAAACATCTTTGGTACATGGGAAACAATGAAATTTGCCGTAAGATCATCCAGTGTAAGCGAAGATTCCCCTGAAAGATCGACTGCTGGACAAATGGATACATATCTTTCTGTTCAGGGTTTCGAGAATATGTTATCTGCAATACAGCGTTGCTGGGCTTCCTCTGTTTCCTTTCAAGTTGTTGAATACCACAGACAAAAAAGTCAAGTACCTTTCGAAAGTGTTTGTGTTATCATTCAAGAAATGGTTGATGCAGATATCTCTGGTGTTATGTTTACTGCTGACCCTCTGACCCAATGCCAATTACGGATTAGGCGAGTCTGTTGTCTCTGGTACTGTAAGTCCTGATACTATTGTAGTTAAAAGTGACGATAAAAGAAGATTGAAAATAGAAAACTGTCAGGTTGGCAGTAAAGAACATAAAGTGGTAGCCGATGAAGTAAATGGAACAGTGCTGCAAACCAATTCTCTTTTGACTAAAAGCAATGTATGCATAGATGAGGAGGATATACTTCTTCTTTCTCAAAAAGGTCTTGAAGTAGAAAAGTCTTTTGGTGCTGCACAAGATGTTGAATGGGCAATGGTAAAGGGAAATGTGTATATTTTGCAGTCACGACCTATATCTATCAATGACACAGAGACAGACGATGACCTCATCCATCAATTTGACAGCCCTGTATCCAGTGAGCGAATACTTGTAACACCATGTAATATAGAAGAGATGATGCCAGGAGTGATGTCAACGCTGACTGGAGATCTCTTTACTGCTGCTGTTGATAAAGCGTGTACCTATAATGTTTGCAGTAGATTGGGTTTGGAAAACCCTGTCCATGCTCTGACATGTGCTTTTAATGTCACTGGTCTGCCTTTTCTTACTATGACATGTTTGGCACTACACGACATCAATAGAATTGCTGGAGAAAAAGTAAAATCGAACGCTGAGATAGGCATCTTTGGGCAGGCTATAGACGAACATACTTTTGAAGATATTAAAGACTATTATGGACGAAACATATCCCTATGGACGAGGCTACAAAGACTTATCCGTGGACATTTTTGTGTTAGACCGACGCGACTCACACTTATATAGCTCACTTATCAACACAATCGAAACACTGTCAATTGGCAGAGAATCAGAGACACCTCAATACTTATATAAATGCATCGATGAAAATCTGTATTTATATTTTGAAATGTGGAAAGAATATGGTTTCAAATGTGTTGCAAATGTTTCTGCATATGGAAGTGTTTTATCACTCCTGTCATGGAACTCTTCAGGAGTGTGTTTAGAGCATTTGTCTGATACAGCTTAAATTTTAGAGGACTGTCAAAATCTTATCAGTGGCGAGATCCCCAGATATATTCACAGTTTAGCACAGCAAATAGCTAAGTCTAAGACTAAAGACGACTTTATGAACATTCCCATTGAATAGTGTGATTCTCTTTTGAGAAAATCAACATTTACTGAGCTGAGGGATACCTACATTAAATTCATGGAACGCCATGGTCACAGAGGTGTGCGAGAAGCAGGTTTTATGGATAAACCCTGGGCAAGAGATCCAAGACCTTTGTCAAAAACTTTGAGGCTGATCATTAATGAAGGCAACTTTCAAGAAAAGCAGAAAAAGCACCGGTCTGTTACTGAAGTCATCGACTGTTTGCAAACAAAAGTCAATGTTTTTCAAAAGCTCCTACTGAAACAGTATTTCATTCAACATGCAGTTGATGCAAATATTGACAGGGAGCTTGGAAAATCTGCCTTGATTAAATTGACTGACGTATTCAGACAAGCCTACTACAGACTTGCTGACATGATGGTCCGTGAGTCAGGCCTTCCATATCTCGAACTTTTATTCTTCTTGACTCACAGAGAAATTGGCCAACTTCTTTTCTGTCACTCCACCAGACTTGTCAAGTTATCAAAACGTAGGAAGCGTCTGCTGCCAATCAAAGCACAGTTTGAGTACCCCAAAGTAAACTTTGGTGCTCCACAGCCAATGTAGGAAAATAAACACGAAAAACAACAACAGCCTACTTCAGCTGTGTTATATGGTATGCCTGTTTGTCAAGGTAGAGCTGAAGGTAGAGCTTGTGTAATTCAATCCATAGCAGAGGCTCAAGAGATCCAAGATGGAGTTATTTTGATTTGTAAGTTCACTGATGTGGGCTGGTCCCCATATTATCCTCTATTGCGCGGACTGGTTACATATATGGGCGGACTGTTGTCTCATGGTGCCATTGTAGCACGTGAATATGGTATACCGTGCATTTCCAATACTGCAAGCGCCACTAGCTTTGTACTCCTTGATGCAACAGCAGGCATGGTGCACAGAAAATAGCTACATCATGAAAATATTATATGAACAGAATACGCTCGTAATGTAGTTATTTTCTGATATGTCAGCGTCCAATATCTTAATAGTTTAGTTTTTAGTTTTTTTCTAATTATCCTCGAACTTAATTTACACTGAAACGAAGTTATAAGTGGCCACTTTTCAATTTCATTTTTCTGACTGAGCGCTAATGATTTTGGCATGAAATTTGCCCAAATATGTGCATAACAATGGTCTAAAGTTAAGATTTGCTTTGGAAGAGTTTTCTATCACTTCACAATTTCTGGATTCAAAAAGGAAAGAATCAACTTTTTGAAGAAAAAAAACGTTTTGAGTGCAGTTTTTATCGAATTGGAGTACAGATGATTACAAACCCGTCAAACGATTGAAAAAACATACCAAATCCTTGAATTTTTGCTTATGACAGATTTTTTAATTTTTAAAAAAAAAAAAAACAACAACTCATTTTCTGAATTTTCAGACCTATTCGAAGATAATCAGATCAGCAGCACAAATTTAAAACATGCAATACAGCTTGATTAGCCAATTTACTAATGATAAACATTTTAAGACTGGTGTCAACTTCCAGTTTTAACGTGAAACTTTAAAGGTCATTTATCTGGTATATGTGTTTTATTTTTTTTTTCAAATCTTAGTAGGCCAGTGACGCCTATTCATAATAAATAACCACTGAAAATACAATGACATGCAACATATAATAAAGTGTACAGAGCAATGCAAAATTTGTATTCAAATTGCATGGTTAAAGTTAAAACTACTTAATAAAGCTGCTGATGATGACTGCTTTAGAGAAATGGAGAGTTCACTTGTCACAAAACTTTATGGTTCTTTTCTATTTTATATTACAGCTGTTATTAACAGCTTCATACTAATAAAAGTATAAATAGATAACGTATCTGAGGAATGTTTTATATCACACTAAAATGTGTGACTTTTTGACATGAGGGTACCTTTTCTCGGACCTAGTCAATGCAAGATCTAGCTGTAATTTTGAAACTACATTATTTGCTGAGTCTAGACAAAGCCTTGGATTTTTTTTATAGATTTAAAATTTTTGTCAAAGCGAGTTTACTTTCTTAACAGGCGCAAACAATGTAAAGTGGCCACTTATAGCGTCGGTTCAGTGTATATTATCACTTTTGTAATAGTTAAAAAAACTAAGTTGGATTCTTAACATGAGAGAATCTTGTGGATAGGTATTTCTATAAAACATGCGTCATGTGACCATTGGAAGGGGCTCGTTGAGAAACAGTATTTCTATTAATACTTACAAATTATTCCACCATGGACAATTGGTGGATCCAGAGTGGTGGAGGGACAGAGGGACAGGTGCTCCAGACCCCCCTTGGAAAATTTCAAGTGGCTTTATGTTTCCTTAGAAATACTCGTATGGTACCCCATCGAGAACTGACCATTGGAAGCCATGCATTGAGAAACAGTATTTCTATTTTTGTTCTATAAATGCTCATATTTTATGCTATCATGGACAATTGGCCGACCCAGAGTCGGGTGAAGGACAGGTGGTCTGGACTCCCTTGGAACTTACAAGTGGCTACAGGTTTCCTTAGAAATACTGGTAAGGACCCCAATCGAGAAATACCCAAAGGGTCCAATTTTTTCTCAAGGGAGATTGGGGTATTAATTGAACAAACTTTTAACAGAGAGGACTTACTTTATTTGGCTTGTAATGAGAACCATGTCTCATTTTTTTTTAATTCTGATCGACATAAACAATATACGTTGTGGTCAAATCAGAAAATGTGAACTATCCAATATCTTTTGGACAATATATTTATAAGATCTGGCTCGAAATTATATAGACTAATTGAACGTATTGCAATGGGTATTTATTGTGCTCCTCTTGTTGCAGATTAGTTTTTGTTTTGTTATGAGAGATACTTCATGTTGTCAAATCAAACTAATATAATTGAAGCTTTGAACTCCAACTCCAGATATTACACAGCTTACTTAATAGTGATAATCCTTATTTTGAACATATGGTTGGTCAGATATATCCCACGGAACTTCAGTTAAACAAAGTGAATTCTTCAGATACAGAAGCCCCATTTTTGGACTTGAACTTGTCCATAACAAATGGCATAGTTTCATCTAAGATTTATGATAAACGGGATGATTTTAATTTTGAAATAGTAAATTTTCCATTTCTTGATTGAGATGTTCCTCGCCCTCCTTCCTATGGTGTATATGTTTCGCAACACATTTGTTTTGCAAGCGTGTGTTCTAATATTGATGACTACAACAACAGATACGTATTTTTGACTGCTAAGTTATAAAAATAAGGTTATATATTAAATGAAATTCGAAAAACATTTTCTAAATTCTACCACAGACACACAGAGTTAATTGTTAAATACAATATTGGTTTAATAACTCTTTTGCAACAAGGCATAGCAGAACCTACATTTTATGGTGATTTAGTTTATAAATTCAAAAGAAAGGTTGGAAAACCTAATTTTAGTAAATCAATTCAAAAAGATTATCAAACGTTGTAAAATGAATATAACTTGGATATCACGCATCAGTCTGCATGCCTGGTTGTAAACCCCAAAATAGTAAGTGAGTATGATCAGGAAATACCACAATCACAAACCGCAGCCAACCCCATTGCACCCCGAGGAAGAGTCACTCAACCATCATGAGAGGACAGGAAGACAAATTACGCAAAGCAACCAGCTCTCTCTCTTCCCCATCAAGATGTGTACAATACTAGAATGGACATAAAGTAACGTACAACAAAACATAGAGCAATTACAGACTCCCACAATGGGAGTAACAATAAACAAAAAGACAACAACAACAGAACCACTGCCCTTGAACGGACAGCAGCTTAAGCCACCGGGGGGGGGGGGGGGGGGGGGGGGGGCTTTAATGGATTTTACTGGTACCAAATCTTCGCCCTAGATTCTGCTGTTGTTGAAGTATAAGAAATGTTCAGCTCGCACGGAGGCCTTCTAACTAATTTGTAACATGAATTGTGTTTATCTGTTTAATATTTTGTTTACTTAGACTCTGATTGACCCAGATATTGGAGAAATTGATGGTAAATAAGTTATTGTAAACAAGGTATTTATTTGGTTATAAGAATTTTCTAGAATGATGACTAATCATCTAGAACCTAAAAATGCATTTTCATAGAAGGTTCTGGAACCTTAGAGAAAAGCCCAGAATTCACTAGATTTTTCTTTTCCATGCCAATAGAAGTTTCTGAAATTAACTGGAATCATTGAGTTATCTCTGGAACAATCCAGAATAAATAAATATAGCATATGATATCATGGTTCTTTCCTGGTTGTTCCAGAACTTTCTTAAACAGTATATATAAGAGTAAATTTTTCATAAGGGCATCTTTGAAATAATTTCACCATTTAAAAGTCTAAACCTTTTGTACTGGAATTCTATAGTGGAATACTGTGTTTAATTTATTCATTCTGGATTACTTTGGTTTATTCAGTTTTGGATTCAGACTAAGAGAACTTTTGGATTTAACTTCAAAATCTGGAGATCAGAAACTGCTGAAAGACTTGTGTTGATAAATATTCTGAGGGACAGTTTGGACATACAAGGTATTGTAAATTAGACTTTCTTTGATTGTATAACTATTTTCCATTGCTTATTGTAAATGATAATTTTTGTTTTTAATAAATTTTGTTAAATTTAAAAGTGCTTTTTGCTGATTTTCAAAATAGCTAAATTTTGGTTTTCTGATTTCTTTTCTAGTTACGCCTGGCACGTAACAGAAATTGGGGGCTCAGAGTCCGGGATTGAAGTAAAGTAAATTAAGTAAGGGTGCAAAGATCAGGAATCGATACAATTAAGTACCACACCTGACCCAGGATACTAATGGGAAAGTGACAAACTCACAGTAGACACCACAAACGAGAGCCAAGAGGTCAGCCCTTTCCCAGCAGGTGACCACAAAGCACATATAAACAGACGCGCACAAAACATAGCAAACACAAGACAAAACAAAAACATAAAATATCCACAAAAGAAGTACTGCCTTGGAACGGTCAGTAAAATATTTTACTGGAGGGCTTAAACCGGTTTAACGGCGCCAACTTATTTTTGCACCAAAGTAGTTTGAAATTTAAAAGAAATTTTACTGTTTGCTGTTATACTAGCTGAAGCCAGCAGAAAGCAATTATGTCATTCAAACTAAGTGTGTCGCCTTCTCAGGAGCTGTTAGACTTAGCAGAAAAGTCTGAACTTTTAGACATTGCTGATTATTATGGCCTACCCAATATCAAAAAGACTGAGTTAAAACATGAAATTAAGAATATTGTCATTCAGTTCTTTGTGGACAAAGAAATATTTGATTCCTCAGCGACATCTCAGATTCTGGTTACCCAAACTGATTCGCAGCTGAGAGAATTGGAAATTAGAAGGCAAATTGAGATGGAAAAATTAAGGTTAGAACATGAAGAGAGATTGAGACATGAGAAAGAAGAGCGTGAAGACAGAATAAGGCTGGAGACAATAGAAAGAGAAGATAGGTTGTTGAGATAAAAAATTGAAATGGAAGAACGAGAGAGGGAAAAATAAAGAGAAAAGGAAAGAGAAAAATTAGAACAACAGGAACGTATTGAAATTGAAAAAGAGAAATAAAAGTGAAAGAACTTGAGTTAGAAGGAAAAACTAAATCAAAACCTTTGCCTTTAGACTCTGGCAAATCTTTTGATTTGACAAAACACATCCGAATCGTTCCTCCATTTCAAGAAAAAGAAGTTGACAAATATTTTTTACATTTTGAGAAGGTAGCAGAAAACCTGAAATGGCCAAGAGAGCACTGGACCCTACTTTTGCAGAGCGTTGTAATAGGCAAAGCTCGAGAAATTTACACTCAGCTTTCACTAGAACAAAGCTCAGATTATGACAAAGTAAAAGAACTTATTTTTAAGGCTTATGAGTTGGTCCCTGAAGCTTACAGGCAGAAATTTAGAGATTGTAGGAAAGAACCTAACCAGACTCATGTGGAATTTGCTAGAACAAAAGAACAATTATTTGATAGGTGGTGCTCTTCAAGAAATTAGGTTCTGATCTTGCAAAACTAAGACAGCTCATGCTTGTTGAAGAATTCAAATGGTGTATAAATTCTGACGTCAGGGTTTTCTTAAATGATAAAGAAGTTGAAAATTGGGATGTAGCAGCTAGACTAGCTGATGATTATTCTTTGACTCATTAGGCTTCTTTTGTTAACAAGCCATTTCCTAGGAAACCATTCAACCCTCAATTAAAATTTACACCTCAATCAAGACCATTTATCCCTCAGTCAAAACCATATTCCCCTCAGTCAGGTCCAAAATCCAACCCCATTAATCCATCTGATAATTCCAGTCATTCATATATTCCCAAACCTAGATTTTCTGGTGGAAACAAAGGACAAAGTCCTTTATCCAAGCCAATTTGCAATTATTGTAAACAATCAGGCCATATCATTTCTGAATGTATAGCTTTAAAAAGAAAGAGAGAAAAAGAAAGACAGGAGAGTCCTAAACCCACAGGTCTCACCTCTTTAAGGTTAAAACCAAAGTCTTCTATTCAGGATGAGAATCCTATTTTGGCCAAAACATCTGAGACTGATGCAGTTATGGAGATTTATGAACCATTCTTATCAGATGGTTCTGTGTCACTGAATAGTGACTTAGCCCAGTCTACCCCTATTAAAATCTTATGAGATACTGGTGCTTCTCAATCCCTTATCTTGGCAGATACCCTGCCTTTTTCTGAGAAGACTTCTTCTGGGACAAGTGTCCTTATCCAGGGTGTAAAGTGTGGATTTATAATGTACCGCTCCATAACATTTATTTGTCCTCAGACTTAGTTACTGGTCTCGTGGCTGTAGGTATTAGACCTTCTTTACCTTTTAAAGGTGTTCACTTGCTTTAAGGCAATGATTTGGCTGGAGATAAGGTTGTGGTAGACCCAATTTTGACCAGCACACCTTGTGTTGATCAACCGCCTGATCCTATTGAGCTGGAAATTCCTGACCTTTACCCTTCGTGTGCTGTCACTAGGGCAATGGCAAAGAAAGTCAAACAGAATAATGGGATGCAGGATGTTAATTTAGCTGACACTTTGATAGGTCAGTCCTTTAATGATGAGATTTCAAATTCTCTTTCTCCGGGCCAGTCTGACATTCAGACTGACTTTGACGCTTCAAGGTCAAGCACTGACCTTTCACCTTTAATTTCAAATGACCAAAATCATGACCAGCTGTCAAGGTCACAGCTTTGTAAGGAACAACACAGTGATCCTGAGATATCACCTTTATTTGATAGAGCTTTAGATGAAAATGAAATGTCACAAGTCCCTGTTTGTTATTATGTGAAAAATGACATTTTGATGAGAAAATGGCATCCTCCGGATGTCTCAGCTGATGATGAGTGGACTGTTAACCACCAGATTGTGGTTCCTAGGGTTTATCGTCCTAAAATTTTGAATTTGTCAGGCCATTTAGGTGTAAATAAGACCTATCACAAGATTCTTAATCATTTCTTTTGGCCAGGATTGAAATCTGATGTTTCTCAGCAGTGCAAATCCTGTCACACATGTCAAATGGTAGGAAAACCCAATCAGACCATTCCAAAAGCTTCTTTACAGCCCATTCCTGCCTTTGATGAACCTTTTAGCAGAATTATTATTGACTGTGTAGGTCCCCTACCCAAAACAAAGTCGGGTTGTCAATATCTTTTGACTATTATGTGTGATTCAACACGCTTCCCTGAAGCCATTACTCTCAGAAATATTAAGACTAAGACAATCGTTAAGGCACTTGTGAAGTTTTTCAACTTTTTGGACTTCCAATGTCTGTACAATCTGATCAAGGTTCAAATTTTATGTCTGGAATTTTTCAGCAAGTCATGCATGAACTTGGCATCAAACAATACAAGTCATCGGCCTTTCATCCTGAAAGTCAGGGTGCCTTAGAAAGATTTCATCAAACTTTGAAAAACATGATCAGATCTTACTGCTTTGACACAGAAAAATATTGGAATGAAGGTATACATTTGCTTTTATTTGCTGTAAGGGAATCTGTACAGGAGTCTCTTGGGTTCAGCCCATTTGAACTGGTGTTTGGGCATACTGTGCGCGGACCCTTGAAACTTATGAAAGAAAAAATTCTCTCGGATGATGACAGTTCTTTGAACTTACTTCAGTATGTGTCTGATTTCAAAAATAGACTATCAAAGCCTGTAAAGCTGCACGGTCCAATCTCAAATCAGTCCAAAGCAAAATGAAACTACGTTATGATGAAAATGCTCAGGATAGAAATTTTGAACCTGGAGACAAGGTACTTGCTCTTTTGCCCATTCCTGGTAAGCCATTGCAAGCTAGATATTATGGTCCTTATACTGTTGACAAAAAGTTAAGTGATGTTAATTACATTGTCAACACTCCTGGGAGGCGCAAACAAAAACAGTTATGTCATATCAACATGCATAAAAAGTACATTGATAGGGATAGTTCTGTTATTTTATCAGTAAATCTAGTTAATACTGTCCCTCTTGAACAAAATCAAATGGACTCTGAAGATATGAACTTTGTGAAATCTGATTCCGCGTCATCCAAACTCAAGAACTCTGATATTTTAAAGGATCTTGACCAGAAATTGTCTCATCTTAGTTCAGATAAGAGACTTGAACTGAAGCAGTTAATTCTTGAATATGAGCACTTATTTCCAGACATTCCATCCAAAAATGACAAAATTTATCATAATGTTGAACTTATTGATGGTTCAAAACCTGTGAAACAACATCCATACAGAATGAACCCAGTAAAACAACAAATTCTCAGAGATGAAGTTCAATATTTGCTGGATAATGACTTTATAGAACCTAGCCAAAGTGAATTGAGTTCTCCTTGTATTCTTGTACCAAAACCTGATGGAACATTTCTCATGTGTACAGACTATCCTAAAGTAAATTCTGTCACCAAAACAGACACATTTCCATTTCCTCGAATCGATGACTGCATAGATAACATTGGACAAGCAAAATACGTTACAAAATTCGATCTGCTTAAAGGATTTTGGCAAATACCTCTGACAATCAGAGCAAAGGAGATCTCAGAATTTGTTACACCAGACGGATTGTATCAGTACAAAGTTATGCTGTTTGGAATGAAGAACTCCCCAGCAACATTTCAACGCTTAGTTAACAGCTTGATATCTAATCTGGCTGGCTGTAAAGCCTATATCATCGACGCTTTCATCTTCAGCGAAGAATGGGAACGACACTTACAAACTATCAGAAATTTCTCCGACAGACTTAGTGAAGCTAAACTAACAGTTAACTTAACAAAGAGTGAATTTTGACAAGTAAATTTGACATTTTTAGGTCATATGGTGGGACAAGGTAAGGTAAAACCTGTAGAAGCTAAAGTTGAGGCTATCTGAGATTTTCCCATACCTTCTGGCAAAAGACAACTGATGCGCTTTCTTGATATGGCTGGATATTACAGGAAATTCTGTAATAACTTCTCTGTCATAGCAGAGCCTTTGACAAACTTACTTGGCAAAAGGGTCAAAAATAGTAAGTGAGTATGATTAGGAAATACCACAATCACAAACTGCAGACAACCCCGTGGCATCGCAAGGAAGAGCCGCTCAACCATCACGAGATGCCAGGAAGACAAATTAAGCAAAGCAATCAGCTCTCTCTTCCCCATCAAGATGATTGCAATACTAGAATGGACATAAAGTAATGTACAACAAAACATAGAACAATTACAGACTCCCACAATGGGAGTAACAATAAACAAAAAGCCAACAACAACAGAACCAACGCCTTAGAACGGTCAGCAGCCTAAACCACCGGGGGGCTTAAATGAATCAAGTTTGTTTGGACTGATAATTGTCAGAAGTCTTTTGAAAAGCTTAAAGCCATACTTAAAAGTGCTCCAGTTCTCTTAGCACCAAGCTTTAACAAAGAACTTAAGTTGGCTGTAGATGCCAGTGATGTTGGTGCAGGCAGTGTATTGTTACAAGAAGATGACAATGGTGTTGATCATCCTGTTTGTTACTATTCTAAAAAGTTTAACAAACATCAGAGAAATTACCCTACCATAGAGAAAGAACGCTTATCCCCCATCCTTGCTCTTCAGCACTTCAAAGTTTACCTAGCTTCTTCAGTTGCACCTATTGTCATTTTCACTGATCACAATCTACTGACTTTCATTCATAAAATGAAAAACAAGAACCAGCGTTTACTCAGATGGAGTCTCGTGTTGCAAGAGCACAATCTAGATATCAGGCATATTAAAGGAAAAGATAATATCATCCCAGATGCACTCTCTAGGGCTTAGATGCCTCAGCATTTTTTATATTGAGTTTGTGCTATTGCTCTTTATTGATCTGATGTGATTTCACATTATTGTTTTTTTTTATATAATTGTTCATTATTACAAAAGAAAGCTTTACTTCATAAAACTTTCTTTTCTTTGAGGAGGGGAAGTTTAACATGTATGGTGTTTATCTGTATCATATTTTGTTTACTTAGTTTCTGATTGACCCAGATATTGGAGAAATTGATGGTAAATAAGTTATTGTAAACAAGGTATTTATTTGGTTATAAGAATTTTCTAGAATGATGACTAATCATCTAGAACATAAAAATGCATTTTCATAGAAGGTTCTGGAAAAAAGCCCAGAATTCACTAGATTTTTCTTTTCCATGCCAATAGAAGTTTCTGGAAATTAACTGGAATCATTGAGTAAACTCTGGAACATTCCAGAATAAATAAATATAGCATATAATATCATGGTCCTTTCTTGGTTGTTCCAGAACTTTCTTAAACAGTACATATAAGAGTAATTTTTTCATAAGGGCATCTTTGAAATAATTTCACCATTTAAAAGTCTAAACCTTTTGTATTGGAATTCTATAGTGGAATACTGTGTTTAATTTATTCATTCTGGATTACTTTGGATTATTCAATTTTGGATTCAGACTTAGTGAACATTTGGATTTAACTTCAAAATCTGGGGATCAGAAACTGCTGAAAGACTTGTGTTGATAAATATTCTGAGGGACAGTTTGGACATACAAGGTATTGTAAATTAGACTTTCTTTAATTGTATAACTATTTTCCATTGCTTATTGTAAATGATAATTTTTGTTTTTAATAAACCTTGTTAAATTTTAAAAGTGCTTTTTGCTGATTTTCAAAATACCTAAATTTTGGTTTCCTGATTTCTTTTCTAGTTACGCCTGGCACGTAACAAATGCAATAAATCACCATGGAGAGACACTTTAATCAAATTAACACACCATCAGAAAAACAAAGAAAAGGGCTCATGACTCACAGATAGTCAGAGCTAAAGAAAACCTCAAGTTGAGCCACGGTGGGTCCAGCTACAGATAAGCATCAGGCACCAACCCACTGATAAAAGCATTGCGTCAGAGCCCTCATAGAGTCTAAGGCCTGACCCATCGTCGTGCAATCAAAGAGGAAACCATAGCTACAAACCGTGATTGGGTTTGAAACCAGACATGCAGACTGTTGCATGATATCAAAGTTATATCCAACCCTTATATAACGTTTTACAATCTTTTTGAATAAATCACTTAAATTAGATTTTCCAACAATTCGTTTGAATTTATAAACTAAATCACCATAAAATATAGGTTCTAATATGCCTTTCTGCAGAAGTGTTTTAACCCAATGTTGTATTTAACAATAAACTCTGAGTGTCTGTGGTAGAATTCAGAAAATGCTTTTCGAATTTTATGATATCTATAACCTTGTTTTAATAACTTAGTAGTTAAAAATAAGTTTCTGTTGTTGAAGTCATCAACATTAGAACACACTCTAGCGAAACAAATAAGCTGAGAAATATATACATCATAGAAAGGGGAGCGAGGAACATCTTCATCAAGAAATGGGAAATTTACTATTTCAAAATTGAAATCATCCTGTTTATCATAAATTTTAGAAGAAACTATGCCATTTGTTTTTGACAAGTTCAAGTCCTAAAACAAAGCTTCAGTATCAGAAGAATTAGCCTTATTTAACTAAAGCTAAGTAGAATATAATGGACATACCATTTGTTCAAAATAAGGATTATCAATATTAAGTCATCTAAATAGCTGGAGATTGTATTAAAAGCTTCAATGATATCAGTTTCATTATTGTCTGACAGACAACATAAAGTCTCCCTCATAACAAAACAAAAAAAATCTGCAACAAGAGGAGCACAATGACTACCCATTGGAATACCTACAATTTGTCTATATAATTTGGAGCCAAATCCTATTAATATATTGTCCAACAGATAATGAAGAGCATCACACATATTCTGACCTGACCACAATTTATATTGTTCAGGTTTTTCAGAAGTAAAAGAAGGCATTTTTATCATTACAAGCCCTCTCTGTTAAATGTTTGTTCAAATAAATTCTGTGAGTTTTTCTTTGATAAGATTATGAGGCAATGTAGTATAGAGAGTAAAGAAATCATATGAAGACAAACCAGATGCTAGAAAACCTCTAGACGTCAATTTATTAAGAATTTCACCTGAATTTTTATTAGACCAAAATAATTTTTTACCATTTCTTTCATAAACTGTTGTGCAATTTTTAATTGCATGGTTTTTAATCACAGTGAGGCGAGGAGTCAAAAGAATAGACAACTCATTAGTTGTGCATGCACAAGAATTAGCAATAAAACGCGACTTATAGGGCTGTTTATGAAGTTTAGGTAACCTGTATAGCGCAGGAAGCTTGTTATGGTCCTCATCAACAAACAATCCAAACTTAGCTGCCATATGGCATCGATGCCTATCAATGATAGACGTCTCATCAAGCCTGTTATGCTCATATGTTTTTGCAGTGCTAAGTTCTTGCTTTATGGTATTAATATAGTACCTTTTTCAAACGACCACAACATTGTTAGCAGCCTTATCTGCGGGGGCCAAAACAAACCTCCTATGGAATTCCTGGATCCCTTTCTTCGAATGTCTAAAAGTGAATTTAGATTTAGGTGGTAGAAGCTCTAAGTTGTTGCAATAAAATGAAATTCTACCATCAATAATCTTAAAAATATTCAGGTTCCAACTATTTAAGGTATTAGACTCAACATGCTCTCGTTTACACAAGCGATTTAAAAAATCGTGTAAGGCTCCTGCAATTTCCTCACGACATGATTTGAAGTCTATTGGCAAAGAAAACCTATATTTAGGTCCCTTATATATAATAGACCGAACTCTTGAATCAGTTATAATTTCTCAATCCCCTGTGACTATATGACCAGGGAGTTGATAGCAATACTTAGATTCTATTAATTCTCAAGAGTCAGGAATAGAATTTTAAATATCAAGTTCTGTTACAAATTTGTTATAATTAAAAACAGCACTACGAATGGGTTTATTATATTTATAACAAATCATAGGGGATTCCTTATTTTCAAAATAAGTAGGAATAGAAGAGATAACAGATTTATTTTAAAATATACTGGATAAGTTAATGAATTCAATCCCCTTGTTGACAAATTAATTTTTGTTAAAATGCCTGATATGATTAATTTCGGAGTCTATATATGGCTGAAGAGCATGTTGAGTGTAACACCGGGTAAGAAGTGCTGCATCATGAAGTCGATGAGCTCTATCGTAGCATTTATTAGCCTTAATATCCAAATTACGAAGTGAAGATATAGAAAGAGTTACTAAACGTGAAAGGGCCATATGTCGGCCTGAATGTTTTAAGATGATACATGTACTAAATTCTGATTCCAATCAGGTTTATAGCTATGGCATTTTCTTAAATTGCACGACAGTGGGTCAGGCGTCAGACTCAATGACGGCTCTGACGTAAAGTTTTAATCGGTTGGTTGGTGCCTGATGCTTGGCTCTAGCTGGGCCTACGGTGGCTCAACTTCTGGTTTTCTTAACCTCTGACTATCTGTGGGTTGTGAGCCCTTTTCTCTGTTTCATCATAGTGCGTAAATTTGATTAGAGTGTTTCTCCATGATGATACATTATAATATGCAGAATCTAGGGTAAGATTTGGTACCATTAAAATGCATCTATAGCGTTTAAAGACACATTTGACGTGCTACATATAATAAAGTGTATATTGCAATGCAACGTGTGTATTCAAACTGCATGGTTAAAGCTAAAACTCTGGTTAAGATGCTGATAATGACTGCTTTAGAGAAATACTCCGGCATCCAATTTAGGTTACCTTGCACCCCCCAGGACAATTTTTCATGGGTGCCAAATTGTTCATTGGGACCTCCTGGATAGGAAATGAAGGTGTCCTCAAAAAAATTTTGGTTTAGGCTATGTGAAATTGCATGGTTTCTATGGCAACCCATAGCGAATTTGAGAAGGGGGGTCTGCCTACAAAATTACTCATATCTCAGCTGTTACTTATCCTAGACTACTAAACTTAATACCAAATTAAAGCTTAGACATAAACCTATTATCCCCTTGTTGCTTATGCAAATTATCTACTTTGCATATTCATAAATATTTATGAAAACATTTAAAATGTGGTTCACGAATGGGGGTATACGTACAAAATCAATAATATCTCAGCTGCTTTTAGTCGTAGATTACTAAAACTTGTACTAAAATAAAGCTAAGACATAGGCCTTTTATTCCATGGTCAAATTTGCAACGTACCATATTTGCATAATTTGCATATTCATGAATATTAATGAAAACGCTAAAAAATAAGGGAAAATCAATACAAATATAAATAGGCGGATTTCAACCCAATATTGGCATTGTTGCATGTTTTAATAAAATCAATGTTACAATTGGACAAGTCCAATCATCCAGTGGTCCTATATGAATATTATCTCATTTGAATATTCATGAAAATGCATGAAAACTTAAAAAAAAAATAGGGAAAATCACGTAAAAACTATAAGCCTAGGGGAGGGGTTAAGGTACGATCTATCCTGCACTCCTAGGGCCTTTTAAATTCATGCCAAATATATCAGTGGGACCCTCAAAATGTGAAACGAAGTTCTCCTCAAAAGAAATTTGGTATGGGCTACGTGAAAATGCATGGTTTCCATAGCAACCTCTTATATGATTCTCGAGATTGGGGGTTGGCCTACAAATTCAATCATATCTAGAGTTCTTCTTATCCTAGAGCACTAAAATTGGTGTCATATTAAAGCTTAGACACATTTCTTTTTTCCTGTGGTCAGATTTGTAAATAATATAATTTGCATATTTATGAATATTAATGAAAACCAACAAAAATGAAGTAAAATCATAAAAAACAACATAAATGAACATATTTCAGCACAAAAACATCATCAAACCACCATTGTTGCCAGTTTTAATATCCTCAGTGATTCAATTTGATAAGTTCTTTCATCCAGTGGTCCTAGATGAAAATTATCTCATTTGCATATTCATGAATATTAATGAAATCTTAAAAATGAGGGACGAAAACCATGGGTAACTATAGTATGCAATGGGGTAATCAGACCTAAATTGAACACATAGGACATTTTATTATGGGCGTAAATTTGTCCAATAGGACCATTTAAATGCAAAAAAACATTGTCCTTAAAAATAAATGTTTTTTGGGTTTTTGAAATTTCATGGTTTCCATGGCAACCCATTATGCTGATTGTAAACAATGAGGGTATATGTACAAAAAATACTCATATCTTAACAACATCTCATCCTAGATTACTAAACATGGTACCAAGCTAATTCCTGAACATAGCAGTTTAATTTGGTAGTTAGATATGCAAATTATCTAATATCCATATTCATGAATATTAAAGAAAAGTTTAGAAATGAGAGATAAAATCTCAGAAAAATTAAGGGGTGTACGTATAAAATTACCAATATCTCAGCTGCTATGCGTCCTAGTGTATCAAAGCTGGTGCCAAATCAATGCTTAGACATAATACTTTTACCTTAAGTTCAGCTTTGAAAAATAGTTAACATAAATAATATGAATTTTAATTAAAACAGAAGAAATAAATGAAAAATCGCGGAAAAATCAAGGGGGGGGTACTTACAAATCCAATAATATCTTAATTGCTAAGTGCCCTAAAGTACCAAAATTGGTTTTAAACTAATGCTTAGACAATAGTATGTTTAACAAATCATCAAATTTTAAAATGGTCATATAATAATATTCATGAATATTGATGAATCCATGAGCATTTTGAGAAAAATACTGGAAAATGAAGGGGATATACCTACAAAATTACTCATATCTCAGCAGCTTATAGCCCTTACGTAGCTAACAAGGTGCCAACTTATTGCTATGATACAGCCCTTTATCTCAATGGTAATATTTGCCAGTTGTCGCATTTACATATTCATGAAAATTAATATAAACATTAGAATAAAGAGAAAAATTGCAGAAAAATGAATATGGTATACCTACAAATTTACCAATATCTAAGCTGCTAATTGCCCTAGAGTAGCAAACAGTATACTTAATTCAAGTCTATGCATACCAGTTTTACCTAGTGGGAAGATATAAGAATGAACCAATTTGTTTAGCATCAATATTAATAAAAACTTAAAAAAATACAAATAAAAATGTATACAAATTAATAGCAGTGTACCTACAAAATTACTCATATCTCAGCTGCTATAAATCTTATACTTTTTTCTTTTTCTCAAAAACACTTAGGATTATGCTAATTGATATGGTACCAAGCTTGCTACTATTGGGCAATTGAAAGCTAAGATATGAATCACTTTGTAGGTATACCCCCTTAATTTTCCTGTATTTTTCTCTAATTTCTCATGTTTTCATCATTATTCATGAGAATTTAAATTTGATGTGTTATGAATTGGATTATTTTGGTAAACATGTTGTGTCTATGCATTGACTTAAAATCAGGTTTGGCACTATTGGGCACTTAACTACTGAGATATGAGTAATTTTGGAAGTGCACCCCCTTGATTTTTCCGCAATTTTCATTCATTTCTTCTGTTTTCATTAAAATTCACGAATATTCATGATAAATATTTTTTCATATTATACCTTATGGTAAAATTACAATGTCTAAGCATTAAATTGGCACTAGGTTTGATACACTGGAACACATCGAAGGTGAAATATTTGTCATTTTATATGTACATCCCTTAATTTTTCTAAGAATTTTTCTTTCATTACAAAAGTTTTCATTAATATTCATGAATATGCAAATGAGATAATTTTCATATAGGACCATTGGATGAAAGAACATATCAAATTGAATGACTGAGGATATAAAAACTGGCAACAATAGTGGTTTGATGATGTTTTTGTGCTGAAATATGTTCATTTATGTTTGTTTTTTATGATTTTACTTCATTTTTGTAGGTTTTCATTAATATTAATAAATATGCAAATTAGATTATTTACAAATCTGACCACAGGAAGAAAGACATGTGTCTAAGCTTTAATTTGACACCAATTTTAGTGCTCTAGGATAAGTAGAACCCTAGATATGATTGAATTTGTAGGCCTACCCCCAAATCTCGAGAATCATATAAGAGGTTGCTATGGAAACCATGCATTTTCTCGTAGCCAATACCAAATTTCTTTTGAGGAGAACTTCATCTCACATTCTGAGTGACCCACCTATCAATTTGGCATGTATTTAAAAGGCCCTAGGAATGTAGGATAGATCGTACCTTAACCCCTCCCCTAGGCTTATAGTTTTTACGTGATTTTCCCTCGTTTTTTTTAAGTTTTCACGCTTTTTCATGAATATTCAAATGAGATAATATTCATATAGGACCACTGGATGATTGGACCTGTCCAATTGTAACATTGATTATATTAAAACATGCAAGAATGACAATATTAGGATGAGGTCAGCCTATTTATATTTGTATTGATTTTCCCTTATTTTTTAGCGTTTTCATTAATATTCATGAATATGCAAATTATGCAAATATGGTATGTTGCAAATTTGACCATGGAATAAAAGGTCTATGTCTTAGCTTTATTTTAGTACAAATTTTAGTAATCTACGACTAAAAGCAGCTGAGATATTATTGATCTTGTACGTATACCCCCATTCGTGAACCACATTTTTAATGTTTTCATAAATATTTATGAATATACAAATTAGATGATTTGCATATGCATCAAGGGGATAATAGGCCTATGTCTAAGCTTTAATTTGGTATTAAGTTTAGTAGTCTAGGATAAGTACAAATGTAACAGCTGAGATATGAGTAATTTTGTAGGCAGACCCCCCCCCCCTTCTCAAATTCGCTATGGGTTGCCATAGAAACCATGCAATTTCACACAGCCCAAACCATTTTTTTTGAAGACACCTTTGTTTCCTATCCAGGGGGTCCCAATGGACTATTTGGCACCCATGAAAAATTGTCCGGGGGGGGGGGGGGGGGGGGGGTGTGCAAGGTAACCTAAATTGGATGCCGAGGTAAAATGGAGAGTTCAATTGTCACACGTTAAAATTTCGTGACTAAGGCATGATTGGCCTATATCAGTAAACAACAGATTGATTTCGCCATTTCTCGAGGTTTTATTTTCACGAAACTTCGCATATCGAAGTTTCGCGAAAATTAAGCTCTCGCGAAAATTACCGAATTTGCATTACCCTAATTACCTAGGGATAATTACAGGTCCAGTATATGATATTTGGATACTTACCGTATACGCTCAAAAGCCACCACAAAATGCGCATGCTGACATAAACATAGTGGCCTCGTCGCGACAAAACCTGTCTTTTGGGTTTCCGACAACGCGACACTAAAATCAGTCCCCACAGCTACAGAGCCTAGCTAGAAAATTGAAATTTCACTTGTAGCAAGTTGAGATATAGTACTTTCCAAAACGCGAATGATAAGGCGCTGATCAGTCTGCGCGGATGCGCAGGCTGGTCTGCGCCTTTGTTGTTTTCAAACCCCGAAAACAGGTTATCTCGCTGTAAGCCACATATCAATCAAAGCGGTCCATTTGATTCTTGAGGGGGTCCGTACCAGAAGTTTTAAGGCCACATATAGCCAATTATTATTTTCCTGGAGGTTCGGGAATACCTGTCGCTGCTCTGGATATGCACAGGTACCCTACACCACTGCTCACAGGTATGGTTTCTTGTCAGACGGTGAGACTGGAATAAGATGAAAATACAATGTCGTACAGTATCTGTTCAGATCAGATGCTAAATGGATCTTGTTTGGTGAGAAGTAATTTGTATAATGCATCGTGAAAATTATTGAATGAAAAAAAAAGTGATTTTATTTCGCAGAGACAACCTTATCTTTACTGCCAAAATCCTTGCAATTCTAAACCTGCAAGGAATCAGTGTTACAAAGGTAATGGGCTCCCCTAGGACTGTTGCACTTTCAGCTTTCTTCCTAACGATAGCCTTATTTTTCTTCCTTGTCCGTGTTTAAAAAATAAATGCAATAAATATTGTAGTTTAGCATAGAGTCATCCACACAAACTAATCTGGTTTTGACTGACATGCGAACAAAAGAGACGCATAACAGTCTGTGCATCAACACAGCTTAAACGGTGTCCTACACATTTTGATATTGAGTGTCATTCGGGTATATTAATTACGACGTGGAACAATCTGTCTTTGGAGTATGCGACCAGTGACTAGACTGGATCCACCTTACTCAGCTACAAAGACTAGATAGAATATTGAAACCTCATTACAACCATGCAACTACCAGCTTAGCAAAAGTGTTGTTCATGAAATCAAATTTGGCGATATAGCTGTTATGTAAATATAAACAATTTGCAATAGAGTGACAGGTATTTTAAAACTGATGGCAGTTTAAGATGTTTAAAAGAGGCGATGCCAATGGACATGCTACTTGTTTAGTTAATATTTCAAAATAGGTGTCCCTATTTTCACTTTCATATGTTGTTGATACACATTGGAATTGCCTCATTGTGGCAATTCCAACGTGCACCTAAGACATACGTCAATTCAATAAATGAGTGTTTTTCACCATAAACTTTTTTTCACAAACTTAATTTTTCAGTATAATGAGCATGTAGAAATGAACAAGCTTTTGTGTAGTTTGGCGTGCACCTGGATGACAATAATAGACAGCCAAGTTTATATTAGTGACAGTTAATCTTTAGATGTTTCATTGGAAAGACATGCTAAATTGGTGCTTGCCTGGTTGTAATTTGCAATTTTTCACTCTTATCTAAAGGCCTAATGCCGTGCATCTAATGAATTACTGGTTGATATCATTTAAAAAACAAGATTAGATGCTGTGCATATCAGACTTTCTTGTGACTATAATCGGGCCACCACATTAGATTGTTGAACGTTAAGTTCTGAAATAGTAAAAACGAAAATATGTATGAATTACACAACACACTTCACTTGTATACTAAATATGATTCATTACATATTTTGAATCTTTCTATTATAAAATATTAACTGCTTAAATTATTCATCATATGACTTTCAGCTGATTGCTAAGCGAAGCAATATATTACAATCACTCTCGTTATTTATTGTATTGTACCATTAATCATGTGAATGTTCACTATAGTTATGCAAGTGCATAAATTAATGTACTCTATATCGTATATCCGTAAAGTCAAATATTAAAATTTTGAACATTGATAAGAACCAAAGGCCAATCTTGACGTTTGTTGTTATCTATATCATCTGACTATAACCTGTTTACATGTACGTCTTATAAGCAGACTATTCACGTTTTGTTTATATATACTCAGAAGAAAAAGTTTAGTCAGTATTTATGTTTTCTCATAAAATCAACAATACTGCATATATCATTGTCAAATTTTTTACATGAGTTGTATTATCGTAACTTTACATTTACCTGTTCATTGCGTGACAAATAATGCCTCTATTAGACTGTATCAACCAAATTTCAAAATGCACGATGTGCACGTGCTGCGGTAAACTGGCAGGGTTATTTTCTCATATGCTGTTAGATATTGAAAGAGAGTTGTTTCTATTGCAATAATCCGGAGAAAATTCAGTGCTAGCAAGCCTAATTCGCCGGTCAGGCTATCTACAAATTACAGAAATACCGCGTTTTGACGTCTTGAAACAGGTACACGTGTTACTTACGTAACACGCAGTTTTGGATGTAGTGAACAAACAATTTGTCGTTTGCAAACACGTTTACAACGGCCTGGCGGTAGAAATGACAAACTTCCGTTGGGGAGACCACGGATAACGACGCCATTTGAAGTTTGGGTCATAGTGACGTCAACATGACGTTATCGCTTTATGGCCGCTTGGAAACTTGTTAAATTCAGATACGAGAATTTCCGTCTGTACTACCAGAAATCGTCTGAGGGGCGCTAGACTGATTTTCGAGTTATGAAATTTGAATTTTAATATTGACCACTTTGTGTATTTTTGATGAAGAAAATGGGTTTATTTTCGGAATGTTTTGTTGAAAATGTTCACATTTGTAAGACATTACATGAATTTTTTTTTTAGTAAGGTTTTTGTCAATATTAAGACTGTCTTACAAAATTATTGCACACAGTGTCTGTACTGACTAAACTTTTTCTTCTGAGTATACTACTTAAAACAATTTTTGCAACAGTTATAGATATGATTATGGTTTTAAATGTTAAAACTAATATACATTTAGAACACCAGTTTTATATGCTCACTAAGACCTGGAAGTATCGTTGTGTGTGTTTTGTCCAGAGGATGCTGGATGACCTCAATGTGATTCGAATAATTTCAGGTTTGATAACTATGTGCCTTTAGCTCATCATTATGGAGGATAACTTGCAACTGTCAGTGCCAAATGACCCGTTAGGTGTGAATTATCGGTATGTGTGAATTATCAGTAAACCAACATTTTGAGACTTTGTCAATCTCCCACATTTAAGCTTAGATACCAATAATTCACACATAATGGGTCATTTTGGCACATACAATTGCAAGTGGAAAACTGTCTTCGGGTTTGCGTACAACAAAGGTGCAGACCAGCCTGCGCATCCGCGGCCCAAGTAATCATCCACAATGATCAGCAAAGGGCAATAGTTATAAAACCTCAAGTTATTCAAATCACATATAGGGTGCCACTTATTCAGCAACCTCTGGACAGAATACACACCCTCTTTACTTCCAGAGCTTTGTGAGAATATTATAAGAATCCACAATGAGTGTGAGATTGGGATTAAAAAATCCGTCCCGAGGATCACCGATTGGCATAACGAGGCTTGCCGAGTGATGAGAAACAGTGATCCCGAAGGACGGATTTTTCTATCCTACATGTACCCTCACACGAATAATTGATTCTTTATCTTGCTCACCACTGTTTTTATTTTTTTTGTTATAAAATAAGCCTCCAGAATTCCCTGAATACGCTACGAAACAGTTTCACATGACGACGTTACTTGACGTCCTGGGTAAGATAGCATGGGTAAGATAAGATTTTCTATCCCAGGGTAAAATCTCAGATATCCTTATCAGGTGTGCAAGAAAAAAAGGTTGCTCTACATACATATCAGTTTCAATATTTTCCACCAATATAAAAATATAGTCTATTCTTAACTTCTAACAAAGAAAGCAAACACAGTTTGCATGTTTGCGCGCTTTAATGTGAGCAAATGAGCAGCGTGACATGGAAGGACGTTGTAGACCTTGATGAGATTTATTTAAGAAATGCTTGTAAAAGCCCTGTGCCAGTAACACAGTTTACTTAACCCCCAGATCTTCTCATTGCCGAAGTATCTGCCGTCCAGCCCACATGACACCAAACTTTTCTTTTTTGTTTGGCGAAAACTTGCCTTGATTTTATACAGTGCAGTATTATACCCCATAGCAATGACGACGTGCAAATCAACAGGGCAAGATCTCTTGCTCGAATCTATACAAAATTTTGTGTGTTGCTCACGTCTGTGAAGCCGGCTTAGAACTGATTTCACACTACACTTCGTTTGCTATTACATTACCTGTTTATTCTAAGTCCGTGCGTGACTGAGTAATAATATACTGCACAACCTTTGTTAATGCTAGTACCGACTAGACAAATATTCTGATCTATTCGATGAAACGAGCAGATGTTAAGTCTATTCTTAACTTCTAACAAAGAAAACAAACACAGTTTGCATGTTGGCGCGCTTAGAAAATACAAATGTTAGAAAGAGAGCGACAAAATTTTGTATAGATTCTAATAAGTCACATCACAATGCCTCACATAGACATCACCTCTGTAAATTTTAACATTTTGACTCCAAAATCTTTAACGTACTTATTTTACTGTCAGGTGACTTCCAGCAGACAGTGCTTAAAACACGTGGTATACGTGTATTTATCTGTACTTCCGCTTACTTCAGGACACAATGTGTTGAGATTTGCTCAGAAAGTCCCTTCTAAATCGCTTTGTTAAAACAGATGATGTTGTATATTTCTGATTGAGCCAATACCTGCAACAAATGAAAACAAATAGCCATATACAAATAGCCTTATTGTCAATACATATTATTCTTATTTTCATTGCAATCATGCTGAAATCTAAAATTTATTTTCCAAAAATATCATTGTTTTCATGCCCATTTGCATATAATACGTTGTCTGATGAATATGACTGTATCTGGTACTCATTTTATTTACTTATTTATTTACTTTTGTTTTGCTAAATGTATCACCTATTAAAATTAGATAATCAGGTGCAAACGGCTGGTCTGAAACACTTAAAGTACAACAAACTTCCATATCTATTATACTCAACAGTTCCCCTCTGCTAACTCTGATACTGAGCTAATAATCGGGCAACTTCTATACTGGGAACTCATCTGGAATTAACTTATTTGTATCTACGTTATAATATACACTGAACTTGTCATTTGTTTGTGATCCCATATATCAGTCAATTTAATTTTCTTCTTTCTCTGACTTAAATAAACGCATAGCTCATTATAAATATACCATATCCATTTTATTGACATTTTAATTTTGATATTTCACGTAACTTACCACCATGGCGATATTTTGAAAATCACCTTTTCTACTCCTGATTTTTATGAGTGAATTCATTTTCATGTTAATGTAATAAACATTGACCTCATTTTTATCTTCCAAATATATACTGCTCTATACAACCATATTTACTCCTCCATCTTTGTTCATATGGAGGACATTTTCTCTTCCAAAACCATACTAAAACCAAATACTTCGTTGTTTGAAAGTCTACCCTTATTTTCATCTGAGATTTTATTTTTGTTCATTGATTTTGCTCTCGGGGACTTTTGCACCTTTAGAAAATTAAGACCTCCAGTCTGCATTTTCAACCTGACTTCCGCTTCCGGGGAAATCTCAGTTATTATCTGTTATCAGGTAAATAACTTTTTCCACTTCCTGGGAAAACTCAACTTTTACCATTTACCAGGTAAATACCCTTTTCCACTTCCGAGAAATTTGTTTCCACTCCTGGGAAATATCAATTGTAACCAGGTAAATACCATTTTCCACTTCCGAGGAACTCGTTTCCACTTCCTGGGAAATCTATTTTAATACCTTCTACCAGGTAAATACCACGTTCCACTTCCGGGGAACTCGTTTCCACTTCCTGGGAAATCTCAATTGTAAATCTCAAATTGTTACCTTTTACCAGGTAAATACCCTTTTACCACTTCTGGGGAACTCGCTTCCACTTCCTGGGAAATCTCAATAAGTACCTTATACCAGATTAATACCTTTTTCCACTTCTAGGAAATTCATATTTCCACTTCTGGGGAACGGACATGTGACCTAGTCACCAACCGATTTTAAAGCTCTCTTATGAGGAAGGTTTACTTTTCCCACATAAATCTACTGCTCCTATGTTATGTTTTCTTACCTTTGGAATTAACCTTCTACCAGGTAAATACCTTTTTCTCACTTCTGGGAGAACTCGTTTCTACTTCCTGGGCAATCTCAATTATTACCTTATACCAGATGAATACCTTTTTCCATTTCAAGGGAACTTCATGTTTCCTCTTCTTGGGAAATGACATGTGACCTAGTCACCAATCGATTTTTGAGCTCTCTTATGAGGAAAGTTTGCTCTTCCAACATAAATCTATAGCTCCTATGATATATATTCTTACCTTTGAAAATAACCTTCTACCAGGTAAATACTTTTCCCACTTCTGGGAAAATCGTTTCCACCTCCTGGGCAATCTCAAAATTACCTTATACCAGATAAATACCTTTTTCCACTTCTGGGGAACTTCTTGTTTCCTCTTCTGGGAAAATGACATGTGACCTAGTCACCAACCGATTTTTAGAGCTCTCTTATGAGGAAAGTTTGCTCTTCCCACATAAATCTACTGCTCCTCTGATATATATTCTTACTTTTGGAAATAACCTTTAAAATTCCACTTCTGGGAAAATCAATTACACTGCAAGTGTATTTGGATTTTTTAATTTTGTCTCACTACTTATAACATTGTCCATATCTGCATAGCCAACATAAGCATCACCGTTTTTCGTTTGCTAATAATTCAGAATCGAATGCAGTATTCTCTTTCAATACTCTGACGTTAGCTTTTAACGACTACGCCTTTAAAACAACTGACCCCTTTTCAAAGGTGAATGACTCATTTTTAGTCTAACAAGCGTTCCTTTAACTGACATGTCTCTAACATCTATTCTACTGTAGATGCAGCGATTTCTGCTCGTACGCTTTGATAACTTTATGTTTCTAATTGAAATCTCCTTTCTTTGATTATCTTTAACATTTTCTCCATCTTTCAGCATACATAAACCTACCCATTTTCAAGCAGAAGAAATGTATGAATCATTTAACATGCCCAAACGGTTCAATTGATAATTTTCTTCAAACAGAAGAAGTCCAAATTTCATTAAATAAAGAGAAAAAATCAATATCAGGAATAAGTGCTGCCTATGAGCAAAGTTTAAATACATACTGCGTTATAGCTTTGATTCCACATAAACAGTCATTTACAAATGCAGTTATTCTTTGATCGTTTACCACCATAATAACATCAATGTTAAAACTTTCCACAATATTTGACCAATGCTTGCCAATTCCAGTCAAGAATTCTGTATGTAAAATGCTTCCTTACCTGCGTCTGACCATGAGAAAGCTGAAACCGTTCCATGTGACTGAGCTTTATCCATGTAATTAATACAAGCCTCACCATTTTCAAATTAGCTCATGAAATTATCATTTTGAAGTTGTTGTCATGTTATCTTGCAACTTTTTTTTTGTATTTTAAACTTAGATTTAGGCAAATTATTGCTTGTGCTATTACAATCCAGTACTAATATATGCTTTGTGCCTTGTTATTTTTACAGTAGAGTATTAATAGCACGAGGCTACGTTTCAATTTTAAGAATACATTTCTAAGATAGTAACGAGTGGATATCTTGGTTGTCTTATTACTGTAAGACCGCTTTACACGGCAGAAATTTCCATCTTTTTTAAGATAAACACTCTCTGGCAAAAAAACAACAACAGTATTTGTCGCTATCAGTACAGCAAATAGATAAAGTGTAATCCTCTTCTATAACCAACGCAAAGTACTAATATGACCGTGCATCTATTTATATTTAATATTTAGCCTATTTCATGGGGATTCATCTGTACTTACTCTCTGCAAATCCACCCACCTTCGTATTGTCTCTCATGATCTAATTGATCTGTACTACCAACCTATGTATAGCGCCAAGATTCACATCTTAAAAAAATTCTTTATATCTGAAATGTCTGTCTGATAAAAACAAGAAAAACTGCTGTCTGTACTTATCTTTACATTGTGCTTTAAATATGGACTTTCAAATTTCCAATGCCGACTTGGATTGAGCTCTTCAAATGTGTTTCTGATCCTCCTCATCACTGGCGACCTCCAGATGTAAATAATCGTCAACTACTTTCTAGCCAATGTGGGTTCTAATAACCTGTCGTTGTTCCAAATATTGGAAACTGAAATGTAAGAACGTTAGATGTAAAACTGTGATTGGTTCAATCGTTGACTTAACAATTTTATTTTATTATCATTATAACTATTATTATTATTATTAATTTACCTTCTTTGCAAAACCAGATAATGCTGCCCAATTCATGAGCATGTATAGCCTGCTCTTGACACCTATATTAGTGACTGTGTTTGAATCTATGATCGTGATATCCCTGGTATATTCTTTCATAATGTGTATGTAGTGTGTTGCGTTATTTTTTATTTGCTCTATATTTTACAACATTCTCTGCATTTGAGCGTTTCAGATAAACATGTATAGCCTGCTCTTGACGTCTATATACGTGAACATGTTTTAAACTATGACCGTGATATCCTTGGTATATTCTTTCATAATGCGTATGTAGTGTGTTGCGTTTTTTTTTATTTGCTCTATATTATACACCATACTCCGCTTTTGAGCGTTTCAGATAAATTTTATAGCCTGCTCTTGACATCTATATACATGAACGTGTTTGAAAATATGATCGTGTTATCCCTGGTATATTCTTTCATAATATATATGAAGTGTGTTGCGTTATTTTTTATTTGCTCTATATTTACAACATTCTCCGCATTTGAGCGTTTCAGATAAACATGTATAGCCTACTCTTGACGTCTATATACGTGAACATGTTTGAAACTATGACCGTGATATCCTTGGTATATTCTTTCATAATGCGTATGTAGTGCGTTGCGTTATTTTTTTATCTGCTATATATTATACACCATTTTCCGCTTTTGAGCGTTTCAGATAAACTTTTATAGCCTGCTCTTGACATCTATATACATGAACGTGTTTGAAAATATGATCGTGTTATCCCTGGTATATCATTCATAATATATATGTAGTGTGTTGCGCTATTTTTATTTGCTCTATAGTATACAACATTCTCCACTTAAAGCTGCATACTCTGTAACTATGAACATTTTTCGAAAAAAAAATATTTTCTTTTTAAATCATTTGCAAAAGTAGAATAAAGTTATGTTGTCACAATAAATCTTATTTCTACAGCTGAAAACTGCATGAAAAAGTGAAATATCTTATAAAAACAGGTGTATTTTCTCTTGTTTGTAATTATTTGCGTCCCTCCAATAATTCTAGACAGTTACTTTTTAACATAAATGCTGTTGTTTTGGCACTAATAATTTGTTAGTTATTACGAAAAAGGTTAAACGTATACCTGAATTTTAGTATTTTTAATGTGTTCTTGAAAAATAGAAACATTATTTTTAAAATGAAAATATCAAAAGTTACAGAGTATGCAGCTTTAAGGACATATGCTACTAAATACTTCCCACATTGAAATATTTTTAATGCTTTGCATACAGTTTGTTTTATGCATGGGCTATCCATTTTTGAATTAAAAAGAATATGTCACCGTGCTTATTTTTTCAGAATCACATATTGAAGTTTACAGCATTTGACCAATTTTCAAGAAATATATAATAATAACACTAGTCCTAATTATCGAGCTTAAACGGTTGTAATCTTCAGCCAGCTTCTTTCTTTTAACTTAAATTACTGCCCATGACCTCAAACTTTTAAGAAAATGTGCATGTTTACTTGTTATCCCATGCTGTGACAAGATACTGCATGATGTATTTCGGCAATTCGTCGAAAAAATGGAATTTGTTTTTAGAATAAATCATGTATCAAAAAATCTGACGTTGAAAATCTTGAAAATTTATTTTTAATTCATGGACTATTATAATACCTTTCAGAAAAAAGAATAAAAATCTGGGGTCACCGAACTAATTCTCTTTCTGGAGGGCCCAATTTAACCCCACCCCCATAGGTTCATGCGTAATTCAATATAAAAAGTTCAGGGATGACCATTTCGGTCGTTTTGATGATGCCATTATACTAGTATATGAAGTAATTTAGCATTAAAATGTTAAAAAAGAAAGAAAAAACACACTGAAAATATTTGCGCATCCGGGAATCGACCCTGGTCCTCTGGCTTTGTAGCCAGACACACTAACCACTAGGCCACGAGGTCAGGTCGTGCGCCGCTCGAAATAACCATACAAATAGTATAGACTCGGCCACTATCGTATTCGTAACCAGAGTTATTGTAAACATCGTTTGATTTCGACTGAGCTACATTTATCTGTCTTTAGTGCTGAGACGATCAGTTCTGAAAAGATGTCAGTAGATATTTCGAACACACTTTAATTAGTTATTTTGTGAAGAAAATGTCGGAACACGGATATGACATAAGAATATCGGAAGTTGTGTTGATCCGAATCCGTTAAGGGTCGAAAGACAGGACCCAGACAACTTTCCCCGTTTGCAGACGCGGAAAAGGTGCGCATTGGAAATAGCCGCATATGTCTTTTAAGAGGTTTCAGATAAAAATGTACCTTTCGCTAAATTCTTCATCTTCATATACCGTTTAGTAATGGTTTAGATTTCTGTCACAATCATCTATTTTTTGAACATGCCATCTTCTACACATTGAACGCATTTACCTTTTGAGTTATAATCTGCAGATGCGACAGACGCACTTTTGCTACCTAAAATTCATAAAATAAGTTTTTGAGTGTCACTTATCTTTTTAATTCTGTAGAAACCAACTTGTCCATCTCGTTCTGTCTGCTGTTAATACCCTTGGTCGATGCCATGTTATATTCTTACTCAGGAAATATAGACAAACGTCCTTCGCTTTTTGTGTGTTGCTCAAGTCTGTGAAGTCGGCTTAGAACTGATTTTACATTACCTGTTTATTCTCAGTCCGTGTGTGACTGAGTAATAATATAGTGTAGGCCGCTGTGTCGAAATTTGGACTCCCGTGGGAATTTTTGGGTAAAAGTGATTAGTGTCGATTTTCAACTAGAGAAATATATGCAGTTTAAGGAAAGCGATGTTTCCAATTTTTTCTTGCAGTATTAACGTCACAGTGACGTCACAAAATGACGTACTGTATTTTCACATGAATCAAACAGTTTATATCTGCTAGTGCTGCATGCACCTAAATTAATCGCATTGTAATGTTGTTTATTGCGTTGAAGTGGTTAAAACGTCGACAGGAGGACCAAAATGAAAATCGATTCAACGTGGACTTCACTTTTACGTCAAATTGACGTCGATTTGATGTCAGTTTGCAGCTAAAAATATTGTGTACAGAAATTTAATTCTGGAAAGATTGTGTGTGCCTTGCGATTAAAATCAAATGTTAGCATTAATTTATGTTCCAAGCTAAGCTTTTTGAAGCATGTTAGCTCTCTGACGGTTGGGGCGTTTGGCTGTAACGACATGTTAACTACGTTACCCCTCAATTGTTTAAAACACAAATAATGTAAATAAGGTTGTTAAGGCAGTACTGGTATAATCAAATTAGCCAAACATTTATTTATTGTACAAGAACATTTCATTTCCTACAAATATTTATGTTTAAGTTATCAGGGCCCATTGTAATGTCATTTCGTTACATTTAAACTACCACTCCCCCTGTAAAACCATTGAAATGTTCTTAAATAGTTTCATTTAACTATATGTTCCAAAAGACAATTAATGGGTCATTTTATAACTGCAAGCAGCTTGTTTTGATAAAAAAAAACTTTAAGGGTTATATGCTGTTTAGTATGATACCACCGAAAAGCACGTTAAATAAGGTAAGAATATTTCCATTCTAATATTGTATGTAATGCTTTATGAAAACCTTTAAACACCATGTATGAGCATTATATTGAAATTCAATAGTAAAATGCTGTAACCAACCTCGTTTCTGGTGTTGATTATCATTTTGTTATTTGTGTGGCAATATGTAATGTATATTACAGCTTCTAAGACTGTATATGACTTGCTTAATTCCTTATATTATACATTATATGGTATTTGATATCATTTTAAAAAAACAAGTAAGTATGGATAGGAAATGCCACAATTACACACTGCAGACCAACACATGGTGCCATGAGGAAGAGCGACAGAACACTGACAGCCACAAAACATCAGGAACACAATTAAAGTAAAGCAACCAACTCTCTTTTCCCAATAAAGGTGATTGCAACACTAGAAGGACACAAAGTACTGAATAACAAAACAAGGACCAAACACAAAACCCCCACAAACAACGAGAGCAACAATAAGCAATGGATCAACAACTACAAAGCCACCGGCCTAGAATGGGCAGCTGCCTTAGCCACTGCAGTGGGAGGGGGGAGGGGGGGGCTTAAATGCATTTTACTGGTACCAAATCTTAGTCCTAGATTATGTTGTTGTTAAAGCACAACAATTGTTTGGTTCACATGGAAAAATGAATTGTGTTTGTTATAGATATCCAGGTTCCTGTCTGTCTGAAAAAAGTATCAATTCACCCATGCAACATTTGCAAAATATTATATCTTTTAACTTTTTATATCTTCAAAAAATGATTTGCCCAAAATTATATTTAAAACTCACAAGCAAATAAAATGATTGCTCTCAAGACCAGTACTTAGGAGGATCCATTCCCGTTTTTTGTCGAATTTGTTAAAATAACATATAAAGCTGTATAAAGTATATCATAAGGGCCCATGTTTATCAAAAATGTTGTCAAAGACAATATATAATTGAGCCTGAAAAGCTAATATATAATGGTGAGTTTAGAGATTAGTTGTGTTGTATTTATCAAGAGAAATCTAAGTTAAATTGAAATAATTATAATCAGTAAAATCAATCACTCTATGTAACTGTTAACAGTTGTTCAAATTATGGGTACACGTATTCAGTTACGTTGCATGATACAGGCTAGATTCCATGTATCCATGTTTAATTAGGTTCAATTACCATAAAATAGTAACCATTCTAACTACAAAATGTTTTGAGGGAGGTATGCATTATAATTGCCTGTAATCAGTTATTGTTTAGAGAGACTGTCACCAAATACATTGTATCCTGGCATCTAGTTGCGTATGCAGATGGTGAGGCATTACTGAAGCTTTCAAATTAATTCAAGTTTATATTCAACATAGCTTTCGTTGTCTAACTAACGAAACTGTCAAACACATCAACTAAGTACTTCTGATCACTTGCTCAACCAATAATGGGAAACTAGTGGTGAGTTTTACTCTAAGGTAATGACCACATTAGATATGACTTTATTCAAGGAAGCTAGTTAAAGGTCAATTGTTACTTCAATACCGATTTAAATACAAAATTTATTAGCCACAATTATGTCCAGCCAAATTTGATCAGGTGACATTTAAGTTATTGTAAAATAGATTTTACAATGTTCTTTTAGAATGCTGGATAGAAAAGTGAAATATTTAATAAGAACGTGCAAGTATAAGCTCTCACTTAGTTTTAGCAATACATGCTTACATACCTGAACTGACTGTGACTTTGACAAAATATTACAGGAACATTGTAAATGGAATAACAAAGAGTTATATGTGTATTAAACATTTGAATAAGTTGTAAACTCATCAGTATATAGATTCAAAAGGAGCACGCAAAAATGTTAACTGTTCTAGCTAATATCAGCATTAAGAGAACACTCTACTCAGTCGCCAATGATAGACTCACTTGCAAAGTATCAAAATCAAATGGGCTAAATCCTTTTGATTATTCTTTCCATTACTACTGTTAATCTTTTTTGTTTGATTTCAAATATGCAAAAACGTAATTGGATGTAATTTTGTATCTATCGTAATGTTCACATTTGATTGGCTAAATATCAAAATGATATTATCCGAAACAAAATTCAACTTCAAGACTAAATCTAATTGATAGAATTATGCAAAACAAATTAGCCAATATTTTTTTGGTCTATTAATATAGCAATGGCTACAGTATATATGCTATACGAACAATGCCAGGGAGCTTTTCTAGGTGATAAACCATTTTCTTTCAAATGTATGACTATCATGAGCCATTAGAACAAATGCTGTCTGTTTAATGATTTACAAAATTTTAGAACCAGACAGAATGGAAGATAAGTGTAATATGCTCCTTAAACTTCTCTTGGTATGCATTTTACCAACATAAATGGTATTCTTACTTCACCAAACTAGACACCCTTCTTCAGATATAAAGCGATTGTAACCATAGGAATAGGCTTGGTGTGTGTCATATTCGTATGTTGGGAAATAGTTGTTAAGTTTCCAAAACATTTCAGTTTATTGTTTCAAAAGACATGGATAAAGGTCAGGATTTTGACGTAAGTCTGAAATAACTTACTTTTTAACGAATTCTGAGTAAGCTTTTTTTTCTGAGTAAGTTTTTTGTCTTTATCAATACAGTTGATGTAATCAATAGTAGGGTTACACAATGTGTGATAGATCTTACTAACTTTAAGCTACTTCATGCTTAATATTATTGTGTCATCTAAAATATGGTGTAATCAGTGAAGAAACCCGTCTTTTTTAAATATCATTTCATGTGTAAAATGAAGCAAATACAGGAGTGTCAGTGAGATAAAAGATATCATTTTTGCATTAAAGAAACATTAATGGATCATAAAATAAAAAGCATCTAAAATGCTGTTTATAAATTTTATAAAATACACGGACTTGAAATGCCGTTTTATGTGATTTAGGCTAACATTTCTTCCCTTATTATTAATGCTTTGTTGATATTTCAGTTAATGGCAATTACTGGCAGTTACATGACAGTAAATAAACCACTAGCAGTGTATACTCATAAATTGCTGTTTTTGCTTTAACATAATGCATATAAAAGAAAGTAAAGTACATAACAGTAATAACAGGTCTTTTTATTTGATAGAATCATATTGGTAGCCATTTGAATACAATTAAAAGTCTAAGCTTATATTGTCACGTAGGATTAAGGAACAGTTTGATAGGAATTCCTATTATTTCAGGGTAACGAAATAACTCTGTAACCGGTATAGAGGTAATATACATAATTCTGTGGCTTATATATTTTGGTTTTAGAAAGATGTAGTGTACAAAACTCTCCTCAGGGGTATTTTGGCAGCCTATCGTCTAGTGATAGAAAAAAAGATATATTTTATCTCACTGTATTAAGTAGTAATACATTTGAAGTAAGTAACATATACAACAGTCATTTCATAGAGATGTATTGTTTAAACGCATACTTGCTGTTCGCTGATATTTGATAAATGCTCTTAAGGCAATTAGCATGTCAATAAATAAGAATTAGATATAACTTGGTATTTGCACAATAGGATTTGAAATTGCAGTAGAGTAACGTAGTTAACATGGCTGTTACTGGTCAGAGAGCTAAAATGTGTCATTTTGTATCTTATATCATGTAGTTTCAGTAAAGCATAGTGTACAATATTCCAGCAATGGGAGAGGAGGGTATATTGGTATATTGTGATCTAATGTCATTTGAGCTTTCACTATAACATACTTTTCATTTTGATACTGACGTCATTTTTTTTCCTCTCTTGATATCATTTTGAAGTTAAAGTAACCTCTTTGAAATTCTGAGTCAGAGTCTATGCTGCAAATACAATATATCGCCAGTAATATTACTATAGCTGATCAAACAGTACATGTTTGCGCCAGCTGGAGTTCATAGTGCTCAATTTCCAAGCCCTAAATAAGCCAAAGAGGGGTACATCACTTTGTGACGTCACCATGACGTTAAAACGGCAAGAAAAAATTGGAAACATCTTTTTTCTTACACAGGATACATTTTTCAACAAGAAAATGTATGTTTGACACTTTTACCCAAAAATTCCCACGGGATTACACAGCGGCCTACACTAATATACTGCACAACCTTTATTAATGCTAGTACCGACTAGACAAATATTCTGCTCTATTCGATGAAACGAGCAGAATGTTAATACATGTTTATAACTGTGGTAAGTAAAACTTGTTACTCATGAGTAGTGTTTTCCTTCAGTCGGACCTGTTCACTCAGGTGATAAACTGTTTACATGCTATTGATTATGACATACGAAATACAAAACTACAATTGTATGCAAAATGATTTATTTGATCAAGGGGGTTGGGGTGGGTAATATCAAAAATACTTTTCTCGTTTCCTATGAGTTAAATAGCAGAAACAGTTCAACCCATTTTCAACCCATAGTTTAAATCAGTTTTTTCCAAGGTATCAAGCCCCCATGCGGATAATTCGAAGGTGAACCAACTAGTTTTCTTCAGAATAATTTTAAATTCTTTGGCATTTTTTCTGACCATATTTGTGGGAAATCCTACATTACAACCACGCTAGTACTAGCCTAGCAGAAGCATATTAAATCAAAATTGGTGATACAGCTCTCTTGTAAATATAAACAATTTGCCATATAGTGACAAGTATTTTAATACTGATTGGCAGATTGAAATATTTAATGAGGCAAGCTTATGGAAATTATTCTTGATAAATGTATATTTCAAATTAGGTTTCCTTAATTTCAGTAACATATGTTATTGGTACACATTGGAATTGCCTTAATGCAATTACAATGTGAACCTTCAACATATGTCAATTCAATAAATGAGTATTTTACACTACTTTTTCCGCAAATTTGTCTACTGTTTTTTATGTCTCAGTATAATGAGCATGTATGTATGAATGAACAAGTTTTTGTGTAATTTATCGTGCACCTGGATAACAGTAATAGTTAGTCAATTGTATACTATTGACATCTAAACTTAAGATGTTTCATTGGAATAGAATGCTAAATTGGTGGTTGTCAGGTTGTAAGACAATGCGAGGATTATTTAAGAAATGAATTTGATTTTTGGAAGGTTCATGGAATCATGAATACTTCGGGTCTCTTGCAAAGTAAGTGAAGCCCGAAGGGCTTCACGTTAACTTTGCAAGATACCCGAAGTATTCATGATTCCATGGACCTTCCAAAAATTGAATTTATTGCTTATATTTACATTTTATATTATCAGTCAAGTATCAATTTTCAACTTTCACCTAATTTAGCTGGTTTTCCAGATATTTTGAATTAAATCAGACATAACGTAGGGTTTGTAACAGCCAGAACGCCAAATTTCCGCGCTTAACGTCATGGCGATACGTGTTCAACGTCACGCAAACGTCAGTAAACAAGCAACGTTATTGGATGGACTTGACGTTAGCCCGCTCAAATGGCGCGTATGTGGGTGTGGCTTAAATCGATTTGTTCATGATGGTATGAACCACATCTCAAATGTAGAGGTTCATTTAAAGACTCGTAGTGGAAATGTAAATATTTTCACTTGTCTAGTTATGATTTATTATGTTTCACAATATATGCGATGTACAAACACCAAACACGACATTCATGTTGCAAAGGAGGCGTTCAATAAACGAGCTTTAAAAATAATTTACAGTGTATAATTGGTCTCAAGCGAATATTAGTGAATGAACAATTAATAATTGGAAACAATCAGTCAAATTTATTTTGGTCTTAATCAGATGTTAAAATGACAGTTAGTTTGAAAATTAAAGGAATTTGTCAATGTAGGGGGAAGCAAAGTATGTCAAATAAATGCCACAATCACAGTTTAACCCATGGTATCGTGAGATTAGAACACAGGCAAACAAAGATAAATAAAACGTTTGATTTGAAAAAAAAAATCTTTAGCCAATTAATCATTTTGATTTCTTTCCAAACTGAAGATTCAAAAACAGTTTTCGATCTTCAAGTTAAAGCACTATTTTTCAACTACTCATATATTGTATAAAATTCGGATGAATATTATTAAGCCATTCAGAACCTTTTGTAAGACTAGTAAAATGGAGAAAATCCCTTCTAAATGGTATAACTTTCAAATTGGTATTTAGTGGATGTTTTTTAAAATGTCGTTTTCAGCATTTTGCACCTTGAAACAATCTCTTTCACTACAATTCTTTTTATATAACTTTTTTGTACGAAATTAAGTTCGTAAAACACACTGCAATTACCAAAAGAAGGAGTGTAAACACCAAAACACATACATTTCGTACATGGCAATTCGCTTAAGACTGGGAGACTTGGGTGAATGTTTCTTTAGAAATACTTAGAACTATTAGTACTATTAGCAATTTGCCTAAGACTGGTAGACTTTTGTGAATGGTTCCTTAGAAATACTTACAACTATTTGTACTATTATCAATTTGCCTAAGACTGGTAGACGTTGGTGAATGTTTCCTTAGAAATACTCAGAACTATTAGTACTACATGTATTAGCAATTTGCCTAAGACTGGTAGACTTGGGCGAACGTTTCCTTAGAAATACTTACAACTATTAGTACTATTATCAATTTGCCTAAGACTGGTAGACTTTGGTGAATGTTTCCTTAGAAATACTCAGAACTATTAGTACTACATGTATTAGCAATTTGCCTAAGACTAGTAGACTTGGGTGAATGTTTCCTTAGAAATACTTAGAACTATTAGTACTATTAGCAATTTGCCTAAGACTGGGAGACTTAGGCGAACGTTTCCTTAGAAATACTTAGAACTATTAGTACTATTAGCAATTTGCCTAAGACTGGTAGACTTAGGCGAACGTTTCCTTAGAAATACTTAGAACTATTAGTACTATTAGCAATTTGCCTAAGACTGGTAGACTTGGGTGAATGTTTCATTAGAAATACTTACAACTATTAGTACTATTATCAATTTGCCTATGACTGGGAGACTTGGGCGAACGTTTCCTTAGAAATACTTAGAACTATAAGTACTATTAGCAATTTGCCTAAGACTTGGAGACTTAGGCGAACGTTTCCTTAGAAATACTTAGAACTATACTGAGGGAAAAAAGTTTAGCAATCTACTTTGGGGATTCACAGTTTAGAAGAAATAGGACTTTAAATTTCATAGTGTCAAAAATATATGTTGACAAACGTTCACAAGTACGATGACATTAACAGGTTGAAATTTCACATAATGTAAAGTCTGATTTTATGCCCCCTTGCTTAAACAGCTTATCTGACAATAGTGCGAAAAGTTTTCAACTAAAAGCTTCATTTTTCTGTCATATGTTTAGATCCAAAAGTAAGAAAGTGAAAAACGGTTTAAAATTGAATGTTATGTTCACCCTTTTCGTACAGTTTTTAGTTGAAAATCGTATTTATCCAAATTACCTCCCTTTCAAATGAATAACGTTTGAAATTGAAATGCTCAGCAGATCAAATCCTCACTATGAAGTCGGATTTTGCTTCTTTTGACCACTTGCGGGTAGCCATTAGTTCATTTTCAAGCAACGGGCATGTTTGCGAACCTGTCAATTAAAAAGATCTATTGATTTAAAGATCGCCTATGGAAACCCCATTATAAATAATTGCTAAACTTTTTTCCCTCAGTATATTAGTACTATTAGCAATTTGCCTAAGACTGGGAGACTTGGGCGAACGTTTCCTTAGAAATACTTAGAAAATATTAGTACTATTAGCAATTTGCCTAAGACTGGGAGACTTGGGTGAATGTTTCCTTAGAAATACTTAGAACTATTAGTACAGACCCCCCCTCGGGAAGCAATCGGACCCCTGGGGACCAAATGCATCTCGAGGGAGGCCCGTACTGCCCTCTGTGAAAGGGTACGTTGATGACTGAAAAAACAACAACAAAAAACATTGTCAGGTCCCACTATAAAGGGATTTTCTTGGATCCGTCCATGACGTTAACCCATTTATGCCGAATGGACGATATCCTCCTTATCAATTGGATGAGTGCATGTATATGTCTGAGTTTTAAATTATTCGTTAAAAAATTGTTTTTATATTCAACTATTCAGAGAACATTCTGGAAGCTAACAGAAAAAACCACGAGAGACGCTTTATGTCTGAGGCGTCTGATCTGGGTGTTCACAGTTTGCCTATATCCCGTAAAAGGAAGATATGCTTGTATTGGCTAAGGTCCAACGCGTGCACTTATAGAGCTATTAGACAGAAATTAGATACTTTTCTTTACCTAGGAATATATTTGTAAGCGTAGCACATGGGCTAAATACTTAAGTATTATTTGTTAGCATTATACACAGATATAATTCCACTTTTCATCAGATATTTCTGACAAAATCATTCTTCATTAATATACTGTATATCTTCTGTATGACAATAAATTATACATATATAGGCATGTCAGACCCTGGCTCACTTGACATTCCAGCGTTCTTTGATTGGTTGAACCAAATCAAATTGCGGGGAGTATATTCTAAGACCTTAGAACAATTACAGCAAACAAAAGTATAAAACGCTGAAGTTGCTGCTATTACGTATGCGTAAGGAATGTTGCACAACTCTGTGTGTGTGTGTGTGTGTGTGTGTGTGTGTGTGTGTGTGTGACCATGTAACTCGTTTAGTATCACGCCTTTCACGCCTTAATGAATTCGGCGTTAATTAATGCAATTACTACTGAATGAATGTGTGGCAGTCGCATTAAAGCAAACATTGAAATTTCACTTCATTGAAAAGTTTCTATATTTGGTAAGAACTTTCCAACAAATTGTGAATGGGTTCAGAAATTAAGGAATGTATAAAAGCAACATGAACTAGTAAAATATTTGCATTTAGAAACGAATTCTTTAATTTAGCTAACAATCAACATATGTACATTCAAAAAAACGTTTTTATTTTGCTGTTTGAATTAACCAGCCGCACTTGAACTGTTTTTAAGCTAATACCATGTTGGAATCCGGTCATTCTAAGAAACTAGGCAACTTGAATTGCTTGGATGCGGAAAAAGGTCTCATCGCACAATCGATTGTTACAACCAAGCAACTAGCAATTTTGCAATATACTCCCATGAAACATCTCAATAAGCATAAAATAGACAATCTATTATTGTCATCCAGGTGCATGACAAACTAAATGAAAAGTTGTTTATTTCTTTATGCTCATTTCTTTGAATGAATTAAAGTGGTTGAGAATTTGTTTTAAAAAAGCTTATTGTGAAAAACTCATTTATTGAAAAGACATATGTTGTAGGTACACATTGGAATTACCTCATAGGGGCAATTCTTATTTGTACATACAATATATGTTACTGAAATAAGGAAGAACACTATTTGGTAATTTATATTTTCCAAATATCATGTCCATTGTCTTTAGCTCTTTTAAACATCCCATAAGTATTAAAATTCCTGTCACTCTACTGCAAATTTTGTATGGCAGCTATATCTCCAAATTCGAGTTCATGAACTACTATTTTGCTAACCTGCTAATTGCGTGGTTGTAAAACTGACTAGGCCACTAGAAAAATAGACTGGGAGATTAATTTAGCTTTCGTGATATTTTTTATTTGAACCTTAACCTGAAATACCTAATTTTTTCCTTGTTAGCTTCGACTTTCGTGGTCTGCTGATGAACATTGCAAACGGCTTTGACCCAGATCAGGACCGACAGCTGTCGGTCCTGATCTGGATCCAAATCATTTGGCCCTCTGAAATTATAGTGTTCATGAAAGAATAAAAAACGGTCAATAAACAGGAGTTGACAACAAAAGCATTAAAAATGACCTAGCTTGCAAATATTGAAATACAAGTGAATATGAATGAGACTGGATACTACCATAGTAATGGAATATACAATACCTATACACGAGGAAGTGCTAAACATCTCTCTCTCTCTCTCTCTCTCTCTCTCTCTCTCTCTGATATGACGGATATAAACCACATCATAAAGCTACAACCAAATTGGAAACCTTTTTGCAAAGAAACAACCAAAGAACGCCATGCAAACTGTATATGGGTTAAGAGTCTGAACCAATATATACAAAAAGCCAATGCTCTACATAAGTCACTGAGTAAGCGAATGATCTGGATCCACAGTCTCGCTCCAGTCTAAACTGATCATCCAGGTTCATTATGAGCTGTCCTAGTTTTCACGATACAAGCTAGTGTTAATTTAATCAACGTTGTGCTACAGTCACGTGACAAGTCAGTCTGTGAATGGCGCTCAGTCAGACAGTGCAAAAGCCTATTGTTTCCAGACATTTTAATGGTACGACTATAGAATGCTAAGCACACATTAAGTAGGACACCGAATAAATTGTACATGTATTTGGAGTATTTCATTCCATTTATAGGCCGCTCTGCATAAAAAATGTTAAGCTTCTGTGATGCAGATCCAACTTTAAATGGGTGATTCTGTATGGGAAAATCGAGCTAAACCCCGAACATGGTTCCTTTTTATACGCCCGTTCTTATCAGTACCCACGAATAGACCCTTGTTGGCTACTTTCCGCATATTCTCTTTTCCCAAGCCTCCCACAATCTCACACACCAAACAATTTCTTTTTTCATGGTTTTTAAAACATTTACAGATTAAAAAAAATAAGAAAGAGGGCAAGGATCAGGAATTGATGCAATCAAGCACCACACCTGACCCAGGATACCAATGGGAAAGTGACAACGTCACAATTAGACATCACAAACGAGAGCCAAGAGGTCAGACCTTTCCCGGCAGGTGACCAAAAGGCCTTAACAAACAGACGTGCATGAAAGCATAACAAAACAAGACAGAAATTACATAAATGATCCACAAAAGAAGCACCGCCTTGGAACTGTCAGTAAAATATTTTACTGGAGGGCTTAAGCCGGTTTAACGGTGCAATAGCTTCACCCTTAGTTCAGATGTGGATCAAGACACATAGATGTTTGGTTTGCATGAAAGACCCCTAACTTATCAATGCTGTTTGTTTGTTTGTTTGTTTGTTTTATTGCTTTACGTCCCAAGTCAACAGCTATGGTCATTGCGGGACGGTCAGTTCACCTAATCACACTTTTTCCTGGGCAGGCTTGAACAAGCGGTTAACCAGTAATTCGTGCACATACTTTCGCTTTTAACTGACAACAACCCTTCTTGAATGTATCAGCGGAAGGGAGGAGAATGACCGTAGAAATTATTTCATGATCAATCTCCACGAAAGTATGGGACCGGGCCGGGATCGAACTTGCGACCCCTGGATCTGCAGTCAGATACGCATCTATAACCAGACACGTTACCGACTGCGCTACGCGGCCCGGTAACTTATCAATGCAACATCTCCTAGAACATATAAGTCAAGATATAAAAAGGAGATAAAGCAAAGATAAGGACTCAACAGTAAATAAAACTGAATACCGGAGCAAAAGAAATCCAACAGGTAAATCCCGGTGGGCCTGACAACAGCCAAAGCATCATGCCCCTACCATCTCATCAATAGATAAGTCTTTTGAAACCAATATAGAGTTTGAAGTCCCACCCACCGGTGTGCAATTAGAGGGGAAAGCAAAGTTGCCAACCGTGATTGGGTTGACCACCAAACATGCAGGAAATCTCATTTGCATATTAAAGTAGCTAATAAATTCAAGATGATGTTTATTCCGTAAGTCTGAATGCTTTTCGCCTTGTTGGCTACTTTTTTAACATAAAAATATCCAACAAGAATCTTTTTGTGAGAACGTCCGTCCGCCTGTCCGTAAAAAAATCTTCAAGATATCTTCATGATATTTTATAGATATGTGCCATTGTATATAATGTCAAGAAAACGTGTCTTACACAAAAATGATTGTTCCCCCGTTCTTAGGTTATGAGTAATGCCCAGTAACCGTTATATAGCAATGTGTATCAGGCCAAGACGAAGTATCACGTACTATTATGGCTGCTTTCCATTTTTTCATTTCAGAGCTATGGCCCTTTGGTTGTTTTAATGCTTATTTTGTACAATTTTCAATCTTGTACACCCCATTATTCGGTAACCGTTTGGGAAATCTTCACGAAATATTTTTGGAATGTGTATTAGGTAAAGCTTATGTGTCGCGCACAAGAATGATTGTCCCCCTTTTTTAGTTCCCAAGTTATGCTCCTTTGATCTTTTTAATTTTTCCCAAAAACTTATTGTACGCCCCAAAACTCGGTAACCGTTTAAGATATATTCATGGAACTTTATAGGAATATATATCAGGTCAAGACATTGCGGTTGCTTTCAATTTCTTCGTTTCTGAGTTATGGCCCTTTGGTTGAGTTTAGGCTTATTTTTGTTTATTTTTTATTGTTGTACACTCAATAACTCACTCACCGTTCATGATATCTTCATGGAATTTTATAGGAAAGTGTATTAGGTAAAGAGGGTATGTAGTGTTCAAGAATTGTTGTTCCCCTTTCCTTAGTGTCTGAGTTATGGGGCATATGTCTGAGTTATGGGGCATAACTCAGAAACTAAGGAAAGGGGAACAACAATTCTTGATTATTGTAAAAAATAAATCATGTACGCACCATAACTCAGTAACCGTCTTATATATCTTCATGAAACTTTATAGGAATGTGTATCAGGTCAAGACGACGTGTTTGGTACACGAATGGTTGTTTTCCATTTTTTCGTTTCAGTGGTCATGAGAAGTGAAAAAAAACAGCGACAACATTCAACGTCACGAATCTGCATTGGCTTTGAAAATACGTCTATGCGATGTCACCTGGTCAACAATCGGGGTTTCAAGACAATTAGTCAAACAGCAGTCCGGCCTTGAATAAAGGACTGCGCTGATTGCTACATGTAATGGTAACTTTCTCTACCCGATAGATGTCATATTCATATTCGAGCATACTAAATGTTATCATTGATATTTTTAATATTCAAAAAGAGAAAATGGAAACCCAGTTTCATCCCCATGCCAAGTTGATACGCGACATTAAATGATTCTTTTGAATTTGTTAACTAAATAACCATAAAATACATCAATATATTACCGGAGGCGCAAAGCATCGACAGGGGAGTGGTTCCAAGAGTGGATATTCTCGCAGACTAATGGGCTCTGTGGGCAACCCTAAGTAACTTTAAAGTTTAGTTGTACGGCTTTTTGTGGCTCGTTGTAGTTATTCGATGCCTATTTTAATGCAGTGTACATGTAATGGCATTGATTTCAAGGAAAATATGAAAAAATGTTGATTTCTTCATTTTTTTTGCCTTATTAACTTTTTCTATCTTTTTTCATTTTGCTTTCATTTGTGTGTGTGTGTGTGTGTGTGTGTGCGTGCGTGCGTGCGTGCGTGTGTGTGCAACTGCGTTTTGTGCAGGGTTTCAATGAATTGTTTTATAGAAAACTGATAATCAAACTCCAGGAATGCAAAGTTAAAGTAATGTATACTATCTCATGACATTTTGCTAAAGCAGTGCAATTACGTTGTATTCATTTTAACTCGCCATGTCAGTAAATATGTCACAGGCGGGCAGGGGTCTTCATTCTTATACATCGGGTACGCATTATGCGAAATCAGTTGAATGAGCAAACATGCACATTCTGGCCTGTGTCTTGTTTAGCGTCATCAATCAAAGGAATACCTTTCAGTTTAGGCCACCGAGACCGACCAGATCATTGCCAGAAGGTCCATTTTCACACTTAAAAGCACGTGTATGTGCTAACACTTAGCTGCATCAATAGTGTCTGATTTCCGACAAGCGAATTTTATACAAGCCGGAACTTGTTTTCCCGAGAGGAAGGGAGAAAGACGAATAGAGTACTGCACTGCCAGCAATGTTACATGTATTTATAAGGCAAAACTTAAGTACATCGTTCATTCACGTATATTACTTGACTTTTCGCTTACTGAAAAGGCGGTAACTTTAATATTCATATCTGGGTGTGGTTCGGCTATTTCATCTGCTAAGGTAGGGAAATCAGGTTTTATTTATAATTTGGTAAAGAGTTAATAAGCTTTTTGAGCCGCGCAAACGTGCGTGCATTTCATGAAAATCCTAACCGTATACACACTGAACTCACATTTATTAACCCTTAACCCTTGAAACCTCATAGATAAACAGTGTGAACCCAGGTCAGACTGCTCCTGTAGGAGCAGTCTGATCTGGGTCCACAATGTTTGCCTCACTGCTTATGTTAAATAGACATTTTCAGATGCAGTTATTTTGCTGGCGGTTTAAGGACTAAATAATGGCGAGGTGGTGGCACAAGATGATACAGTTACTTTTCAATAAAACCACGCCTCCTTTTCAGCTTTTACCTATGTCTAAGGCTGACTAGTCCTAATTACGCATACATGAGGCGCCGCATTTACAGTAAGCGAAAAGTCAAGTAATATAAGGCAAAGCTTAAAGAGACTAAGTCTGCAACTATGAACATTTTTCGAAATTTTTTATTTTCTTTTTGAATCATTTGTAAAAGTAGAATTAAGTTACATTTTCACAATAAATCTGTTCACTATAGCTGAAAACTGCACGAAAAAGTGAATTATATTATAAAACAGGTGTGTTTTTCTTTTGTTGGTAATTATATGCGTCTCTCCAATAATTATAGACAGTTGATTTTAGCTTAAATGCTGTTGTTTTGATACTGATAATTTGTTAAAATTTACGAAATTGGTAAAATGTATATCTGAATTTTAGTTTTTTTTTTACTGTATTCTTGAAAAATAGAAACATTAGTTCTAAAATTAAAAGATCAAAAGTTACAGACTATGCAGCTTAAAGTACATCGTTTAAACACATTCTAGACATTCACATATACCATTATAATACTGTCGTCACTCTATATAAACTGTATGTAATAATCATTATACTAAAATAATTATATCTGTGATATTTATTTAATAAGATTTGACAAACTAAACCCCAAGTATAATTCTTTTCTGCAACCAGGCCCCAAGGTTATAAACTTTTTCGAGGTTATTAAACTTTTTTCATGCTCAACACATATAACTGAGTACAAAATTTCAACTTCTTATAAACTGAAATACTAAAAATAAAGATATTTATTGCTTTTAAACCATCAAAAGCTGTATTGGTACTGTTTATAAAGGTTTAATAGCCTAATATTGTTGGCATGTAAACATTCATGAGCAGGGGAAATTTCACGCTCAGTTGAGTTGAGCATGTAAAAAGCTTTTATAACCTCGAGGTCAGGATCTGTACTATTGACGTTAAGTGGCAATAAGCATTTTTGAAATACTGAGAATATGGCAGAGACACCTATTGAACTTAAGTTTATTATAGTAAATTTCCAGAATAATTTTCATAGAAAATAAGCTTTAAGTTTTCACGGTATTTAACTTTTACTAATATTTTGCAGCTTTAAAGTATGTGCCTCGACGCGACAAAACATGCCATCGATTTTTTTTTTGACAAAGCGATCTCAAACAAGTGAGCTAGCTAGAAAATTAAATATTCACATGTAGCATGTTCAGATATAATAATTCCAAAAAGCTAATAACAATGACGCTGACCAGTCTGCGCGGATGCACAGGCTGTCTGTGCCTGTTATTCGCACACTACCGAAAACAAGGACCCATATTCATGTTATAAACGTAAAAGCACCAACCCATCGATAAAATTTAAGGCCAGTCATTGAAATCTTAGTTAGTATGACCATGAAATACCCCGACAGCACACTGCAGACCAAACCACGGCACGAGAGGAAGAGCCACAGAACACGAACAGTCACAATTAAAGTGAAGTAACTCTCTTTTCCTCAGCAAGATGATTGTAAAACTAGAAAGGACAGTGACTGCATAACAAAACAAGAAGCAAAAACGAAACCACCCATAAAAATGGGAGCCACAATAAACAATGAGCTACCATCTTAGAAATGCATTTACTGGCACCAAATCTTCGCCTGTTAAAACACAAACATTGTTTAGCCTGCAAGGAGGCGTCCTAACTCAAACAATGCATAATCACAGAGAAACAATCTAATAAAAAAAAAAAAGTTATGATGAAACAAAGAAAAGGGCTGATGACTCAAATATAGTAAGATTTAAAGAAAACCTGAAGTTGAGTCACAGTCGTAGTGTAATCAAAGAAGAAAGCATAGCTACATATGCCATCTTTACCAGTTATGCATGACACTTAAAGGCCACTGGCTGGATATGGTTTACCTCCCCCAGGGGGAATTTTGTAGACCATATTTTTCTTGAAGCCCGACGTCTTGCAAGGATTTTCCAACATAAAGCCAGCGTTAAGCTGTAACAGCCTGTTACATACGTTACCCCACAAAATATTTGATAATGAACATTCTTTTTAAGACTTCAGTAAAGTGCAAAAAGATAAGGTAAGATTTCCAAATTGGTTATGTTCTCTAAGTAAGCTATTACTGGGCAACAGATATTGACATTTAAAAGCAAATATAGTCACCCCGATGTAGTGTATGTTACATTTTTTCATTGAACCCCCTTTTAAATGATAAATGAATCTAATATAATTTGTCTTAAATTTTATTGAAACCAATTTATGTTCATTAATTTGGCATTATATTAAAAAAGTTATATATAACTTTTCAAAACTGCAAATATTACGTTTGTATCTTATATACTTTTTGAGTTATTAGATGTTGAACATGGTAGCCCCATATAAAAAAAAATGTAAAATGTAATTCTCTAGGCCGTGCGCTGGCTATAGACCCCTTCTCTACCAAGGGCGAATTTCGTACACTATAATTTCCCGAGATAACATTATATGAGTCACAAAATGAAATATGTTAGCCCTCTGAGAGTGGCAGCGTTAGCGGGTAACCTCATGTTACGTACGTTACCCGCAAAATAACATTAAATTTTCCTGATAATGCCTCAAACATGACATATTCACACTTTTTTGAAGTCTGGTACAGGTTTAAGAATTTCTTATAGCACAATTACATAATTTTAGCATTTATTTTATAAATGTCTTGAGTTTTTGCAGTTGCTTATGTTACTTAGTATCATCATATGTTATTTCCAAATATCAGTATGGCAGTTATTGACTATACATGTATTACCTCCATCTGTCAATATAGCAAATCTATAAGGTTGCTAATCAAATGGATTTAAGTACCTTATTATGGTGTCTTACACTATTTTACAGCCCAGGTTACATATGTTACTCTGTGAATACCATTAAAAGTTCAAGATCTGGTCTCCAACACGACCTGCTTGTACTTATTTTCATGCTGGCACAGGTCCATGTTCTTCTTTTTTACTCTGGCTAATTTGCTGAGGAGGTAAGTCAAAACATAAATTACCATAAATTTTTTTTATAGAGACATCAAATATAGTTAACATAATACTCATGGAAAGTTTGTAACATACACTGCAATGTGTGAGTAACAACTTAAAAGATCAAAGATAACCCATTAGGTAGAAGTTAAAGAGCTTTTTCTTGCCAAGCCAGCAAATCTTCGAAAATTATCCATGGGTTTAAAGAATTTTCCAATACAGCTCATTGATTCTCTTTCAGATTCATCTTGCAAGGATTTTGCAATATGCTAGCACGCTGGTAATGGCACCATTACCTTGTAACAGCAAACATATATTACCCATCAACATCTTTTATAATTTTAGTAAATGACATGACTTCTGAAAAGTGCAAACTATAAGGTAAGATTTCCTAATTGACTATATCATCCAAGTCAGCTATTTTGCATTACAGATATGGACCTTTTAATACAAATAAGCACCCAAAAGTGTTACGTATGTTACATTTTTCATTATTCCTATATAAATGATTTATGAAACTAATATAGTTTGATATTTTTTTTAATGTGAATGTGCTTACTCATTTTGTATTAAAGAATGAAAACTGCAAATATTTTGTTTCTATCTTTTATAAGGTTTGAGTTGTTGAGTTTTGAACATGGTAACCCTATATCACACAAAATGTGAAATATAATTCTGTTACTCTTTTGTTAGGATACTATCAAGTTTTCTTTCACCCAGAGATACTCAATTTCCTTCCCATTTATTTTTCACACCTTTTGTCCATATCCGGAAAGTCTCACTTGTTTTCATGGGAAACACTTTTTAGTTCAATCTTTGTATATACATCTTAAGGACAGAAAAGCAGGGAGGAGGTAAGCTCATGGTCATGCCCTTTGAAATAGTCAGTATATGTGTATGGCTTTTGTACTTTGTCAGAAACGTGTCGTACTGCAGCTTATTCACATTTACATTAAAACAGCACATGTTAGGGCTTCGTGTCACTGATGAGTGCCTAGAGCAATTCTTTGTTTTTTCTACCCTGCTTAGATTGTTGATAAACTAGTGGGGGGGGGGTTCTCTTTCAGTTTGATAGGAACAACCTTTCTGTGTTACTAACACATCGGCACATTGGTAGTGTACCAATCTGTTAAACCGTGTATTGCTGTAGATATCTTCCCCCATATCCTGGCCAATGTTGTTGACAATCAGAAGGTGCACCTTTTGGTGCATACACCATTGTTGAACAAAAAACCCGGGTTGCCCACTGGAAGAATGCTTGTAAGACTTTATAGACTGCTGCTTATACATTGTATATATGCATCAGTGACAAAACCAACATGGCCTGCCTTTAGTGCCTGGTTGATTACTGGTGCCATCAGATACTTGAAGGTGACAGGAAAAGCTATTATGCTCTGTAGTTACGGCATTACCATCATAGGTACATGTATGTGCAGCACTACATAACCAATCAAATGTTGGTTCAATGTGTGATCGCAAGTCATGCGGAAGTTTGACTTGTCAGTTTTGGTGGAAATTCTATAAGGAGTTGACAGTGACCATGGTACAGGTTCCAGAAGGAATGTCAGTGTCAACTCAAGGTCAACATTATGTCCAATAGAAAGAAGGTCATATGACCAAAGACGCTCCTTTAAGCTCTCATCTGGCTGGTTAGGCTTTGTAAATTGGACAATTTCTTCTTGCTTGACCTCGCAAGCCTCAAAACTTTATTAGCTTGTAGCATTTTATGGGGTTGTGAAAGACAGATTTTTAACTTAAAGTGAGTCAATGAAAAAAAGTAAGTGAGTATGATCAGGAAATACCACAATCACAAACCGCAGACAACCCTGTGGCATCGCGAGGAAGAGCCGCCCAGCCATCGCGGGACACCAGGAAGACAAAATAAGCAAAGCAACCAGCTCTCTCTTCCCCATAAAGATGATTGCAATACTAGAATGGAAATAAAGTAACGTACAACAAAACAGAGAACAATTATAGACTCCCACGATGGGAGTAACAATAAACAAAAAGTCAACAACAACAGAACCACCGCCTTAGAACGGACAGCAGCCTAAGCCTACGGGGGGGGGGGGGGCTTAAATGCATTTTACTGGTAACAAATCTTTGCCCTAGATTCTGCTGTTGTTGGAGTACACGAAATGTTCAGCTCGCATGGAGACCATCTAAATAATGCAATGTATCATCATGGAGAAACACTTTAATCAAATTAACACACCATGATGAAACAAAGAAAAGGGGTCATGACCCACAGACAGTCAGAGCTAAAGAAAACCTCAAGTTGAGCCACGGTGAGTCCAGCTACAGATAAGCATCAGTAGTCAGGGCCCTTAGGGACAAAAAATAGGTCCCGTGCGAATTGTGTGCCGATTTATGGTGACCTATATCAAAACCTTCAGTGGAGTCTTACATTTAATTTAAAGGAGGTCACCCATCTCAAATCCGCGTCTGAGGCTAGTTATGACGTCATAAATATGGCGACCATAATAAGAAACTGCCCGTTATATTAATAAAAGCTATAGTTTGTGTAGGTATGGTCATATTTATCCATCACGAACGCATTTTTAACATAATATCAATTATTTTAGTCATATGATGATTATATCAATGCTTTACCTGACTTTGACAATGAATTATTTATCGATAACTATATTTTGCATGCCATATACGTAGATTTCCTATAAATACCCAGCTTATCGGGCCACCTTTAGACTGATGGCTGAGAATGTTATTGCCCCCCCTGGGAAATTTTGCAAGCTTATCCTATCTAAGGATTCCAAACTGCGTCTTTTAATAGATGTTTGCACTATGCTCGCCGGGGCGTTAGTCTCTGACAGCCTGTTACATATGTTACCATATTAAATTTAGGAAAAAAAAAAAGAAAATTAAAAGTTTGAGCTACAGAAAGATTGTTAATTATTTAAATTACTCATATGGTCTGCATATTGACAACTTAAGCTACATATAAATTCTTTTGGAGCAAAATTACAGCTTCCTGTGGTGTTATGTACGTTACTTTAATTAGATTACCATTTAAACATGAAACTTGTGACCAATATCATTTACTTTTTAGCTGATATGTGCATTTTCCAAAATGTTTTGATTATTTTGTACTAACAAACTCATTTTGATTAGAGAAAATCCAAAGTCTGCTTTTATACTCTAAATATAGTATCTTATATGTGCAATTAAACAACCCAAAGGCTATACCCAATTTTAAGGAGCCGAATTTGGTAGGCATCATTTAAGTAAAAATATATGAAAACATTTGCTGCTGTTGGATATCTTGCATATTTGGGATTGTCTTGCTCATATTATTAAAATTATAGAATTTGCAGGTTTAACAACAAGATTGAAGCACTTTTTGAAGGTTGTAACATATGTTACATGACATAATTAATGAGCAAGGACATTGACTTGATGTAAGAGATGATATTTCAGGATAAAATGAATATATTTCGCATGTTTTCCTAGCTAAAGTCTCCGGCCTCTGGTGCCTAAGTCTTAGGTATTGATGATTATTAAGCCCCTGTACCTTTTTTTACAGATGTTATGAATATTTGTTTTCAATATTTCCTAATATGAATAATTCTAAAATAAAGATACATCCTAGAGGAATATAGAAAATAATCGTTTCACATTTAAACAGTACAATTTAGTAAATGTCCCTTTCTAATGTAAATATTCTAAACCAATCCTTATCCAAGTCATATACAATATCGATTATTATTTCTGCTTCTCTGGTAAAATAATTGTCCTCCTCATCTCATAAAAACCAGAATAATCATCAAACAAGATTTTGACTGCAAGCTGAGTATTGACCTGCTCCATCCCAAACTCTTTTAGATATACTCTATCGTATGTACCAATTCAAGGTGCATCGAATAGGAGATGTTTGCACACTGTAAGCATGGGTGTTAGCCTGTAACAGCTTGTTACATATGTTACTTTATCAATTTGAGAATAAGAAAATTGAAAGTTTGAGCTACAGAAAAAATACTTTAAAACTAGCTAATCAATGAACATTCTAATAGTCTGCAAATTACTGGATAACTTTACTATATATGACAGCTGTTTACAGCTACATGTTGTATTATGTACGTTACATGAACTTAATTATAATTTAAAAGTAATAATTTTGGCTATCGTCATTTAGTTTAACGACTGCTCTGAGTTCCAAAGTTTGCTTTTCTATCTTAAACATTTTGTCTTATATGAGCTAATGCACAACCCTACTCCCAGTTTTGCAGAGGAGCAAATTTCGTTTTCGCCGCTTACATAAAACATACATAAATGAATTGCAGAGTGTTGATATTTTACATTTTCTTAACAGTCTTGCTCATATATCATCAAGTTTCTAAAATCAGAACACTTATTAAAGATGTCAATGTGGCATTGGTGATGTCACAACCAGGAATCTGATCGAATTCCATGCACTTTCAGGTGCTGCTATTAACTAGTTCAATGTCAGGAAAGAGCAAGAAATCATATTGGTAGGCATTTAGCTATGCTAGAGACTATATTCACGAAGCATTCTTTCACCTCAGCTCAGAAAGCACTGTGGCGGATGCACTAGAGTAATATATTTGTAAATTGTCCTGACTTCTTAGCTCTCGTCTGTGATGTCTAAATGTGAGTTTGTTACTTTCCCATTGGTATCCTGGGTCAGGTGTGGTACTTAATTGTATCAATTCCTGATCTTTGCCGTCTTTCCAACTTTGTATTAGCCAGTCACCGATATTGTTCGACTCACTGCGTTGACGTAGTGGATATTTGGGAGAAAAAAAAACTGAATTGCAAAAACTACCACTTCCATGAGCTGTGTTTCTCGAAGGTGACAAACGTGTGCAGTACCACTGCATCATTTGGAAAACCTCATCTGTCATTAATCCTGACAAATCAATGCCTGACAATTATGGTTAGAAGCGGGACTGTGATAAATATTGTCCCGTTATGATGACATTGCCCATGTGCGGATCCAGAGGTCGATAGGGGGTCCGGACACCCCCCTTGAAAATAACAAGTATATGGGTTTCTAAAGAAATTAGCATTGGACCCCCCCCCCCTGGAAAATAATGGACCCCCTCTGGGTCCTTGGTAAAGTATGAGTATAGTTTTCTCAGCAATAAAACCATTGGACCCCCTCTGTAAACTGTAAAATAAGCTGAGGACTAATTAAGACTGACAAAAATCCCTGGATCCGCGCATGTTGCCTCCTGCCCCCGAAACCCCTCTGCAGCTGATAAAATGTAGTTGCAGCATGTCTGTGTGCGAAACATCTCGGTGTAAGAACAAAGTAAACCATTTATATTGTACTGATTTGTGTTGCCGTGGAGCAGAAGAGGACTCATGTAAAATATTTCCAGTGGTCAATATGCTTATGACTTTTGAACAACTATTTTCATGTGGATTCAGATATTTCTTTAGCCGTATCAACAAGAATGCCTTATTGTCCGATTTTGACCTTTGAAGACGATTCTACCTATAATCATGCGAAAGATAAATCAGATTGTAACAGTTTTCTATTGGCCGTGCTATCGAAGTACAATGGGTAACTTGTAGAGGGTTTTATCCTTATTTCCATATCATGAACTTACTACTTAGTAGACTCTTCTAACGTTTGATCCTTCAGGGGTCAATATCGGACTATAATGAGTTTGGTTGATAGTGTATGCAAATGATTATTACTACTATCTTTTCTTTGAGTGTAGGATAAGCAGCTACAGATAAGTCAAAAGCTTTTGAGCGTGACTCTATTCACAATATTGATATGTTGTACTAGAAAAAAAGGTTTTCGGGCATTTATTAACATTTACTATAAAAGCTCTCACATACACATATGTTCTACCCGGACTGGCTCATTTTACGTATTCTGCATCAATCGTTTGAAATAGAAAGACCCAAAGGTCATTCATAAAAGCATAAGAGATTATATTTATACCGTTCATTATCGTGTACTGTCTTTTTATTCGTAAATCGTGACGGCATTTACGTCCCACCCTCGAACTGACTTCACACCATCTGAATATATTTTGTATGTTACGATTTAAAAGAGTTTGTATTCAGTCATGATAAGGCTGCCAGTTTATTAAAGGAATATTTCCATGCGTTGGAAATGGACAAAACGCATATATATGTGGTATTTACATATAAGGCGTCATTTCAATGACGTCATCTATTTGTTCTGATGCGAAAACACTATGGGCGACATGTTAGTTTTAATTATTAACCTCCTAAGATTAAATTTGGTGCATTTCGACTGAAATTGACAAACAAAATGCAAGAAAGTCCTGATCGCCATAGACTACAATGGACATACCGTTTAAATTGCACTGATACAATATACGTTATTTTGATGACGTCATAATGACGTCCAGACGTGAAACCCAGATGGGTGACCAGGTGATTTTCATTAGTTATCCCCTAAAGTTTGATTTGGTATAGGTCACCATAAATCGGCATCAAATTTGCACGGGAGTCACGATCGCCCCTGACTACAGGCACCAACCCTCGATTAAAGCTTTACAAATGGCAACAGCCTTCCTGCCAATGTCATCAGCCTCAATAAGATCCTTAGCTATGCCAGACTTAGCAGGAACACCGAAAGACAAAAAGTACAGTTCATTGTCATAAAACTAGAACTAAAAGGATTGGTGAAGCCTGGAACTGCCTCTAGTACTCGTTCTACTTTGCATCTGAGCATACTGAATATTTCATTTCAGTGCATTGAAGAATTGTTTCAATATATTGAGCTCTGATGTGATTAGTAATACACCCATTCCATCTGTAGTACGAAGCGTAGTTCTAGTTGCTGAAGCCTATAATAACTCTTTATTGTTTGCCTGATAGTTATGTCAAAAGCATTTCTCAAACAAAGAACCAATTGGTGTGGCACACTTAACCCATTTTGTTTGAGAAAATATTTGCAACTGCGATGTGTATCAGACAAATTTATGAGTGTAATCAGTTATACAAGTACATATTGTGCGTAGTTGTTGTAATCGTTTGCAATGAACAACGGGAACAAGGCATACAGATAGAGCTGACATGCAATTCAAATTTGTTTTCCTCGTAGCCCTAATCAGTGTCAACACCATCTGAATTATATCCATATACCTTGCCCAGAACTGAGCTGTTACACAGTGACTGTCTTTCAGAACTTCGGATTTGAATGCATGGTATCTACTGTTTGTGTGAGCAAACAGCGAAGGTTGATAGATCACATTATAGTATTAGTTTAAATCAATTTATTTCAACCTTATAATTTTTCTAAATTCTCTGACAAACTTTATACATGTATAGTCAACAACTGCTATACAGATACTCAGAATAACTTATGTATAATTTGGTTACACACATAAGGCATATATTAAATGAATACTTAAAATAGGTAAACCTTGTTAAAAGAAGTACATAAACCTGTCCCAGCATATAAATAAGTATAAACAGGGCTTGTTAGAGACATTAACCTGAATGTTTAATGCTATTTTGAAGGTAACATACATAACATGGGCCTGAAAAATAGTGTAAGCGACCATAATAAAGAACTTTAAATCATTTAAGTAGCAGCCTTATAGATTTACTATATTCTGTGGCAGCTGTAATACACGTATAGTCAATAAATTCCATACTGATACTCGGAAATAACGCAAGAGACACTAAGTAACGTATACAACGGTAATAACTCAAGCCATTTATAAATGAATATGTACGGCAAGCCTCGTGATGCCAAACGGCGATCCTCGGGGCAGATTTTCTCTATCCTACCTTCACACTCATGATAAATTCTTATATTCTGTAACTCAAAGCAGCGGCTACATCTATCCTCTCAATGCACTGACTTAACAATCAAATCGTGCATATTAGAGACCCCCAAAATTCGGCCAAGAGTAGTCTCAACTGTTTGTTTTCATGGCTGCTCAATGTTCAGTTATCAGCCAATATGCCCTGTAAATATGGCAAAATTTCCACAAGATCCAAGTTGCTAAGGCCCTCGAAAGTTTTGGTGTGAAACTGCCAGCTGTAGGGCCCAGACCTGTAATTGTTTTTCCATAGACATCCATTATAGTTTTTAAGTAAGCTGTGGTCCTCACAGCTCTTCAAGCACAATGAAGCTGCCATAGTTACAGATTAGACCTAGTTCAATCAATAAACAAGATTGAGATACCCCAGTGATCACCATGTTTTACCACTTTTTGGCCCTTGAAGGTGGGCACCCTACATGAGAGGAAAATGATACTGAAAAATTACCAGAATGCAAGGTCCTTTTTTCTGAGCCACACCAGTAAACGTAATCAACAAAGGCAATAAGATGTTGTTCAAAAAGTACAGCAAAGATATACCCATCTTATAAATATACTGACGGACTTTAAAAACGCAACACTTGTATAACAACTTTAATTTATGTCTCGAAAAAAAAAGGCAGAACAATAATTTTGATTGTATGTTAAATAGCATTCTTTTTAAAGTAAAACATGGAAAACTTGTCTAATTAAGATGAACTTAATGCATTAAAATGTAAACTTTTTGAGATAGGGGTCAACTGTTTCATGTGACCAAATATTATGAATGAAAGATTCCCTATATCGTTAAATCAAGAAACACTAGAAGCGTCAAATTTGTATCATGGACTTCATTAGTCATCGAGAAATCACTCTCATATTGATTGGCAGGTCTGCGATACAGCTTATTTGCGTATATGACGTTTATCTGGGTGTAACCTTTCATTAAATAGCTTAAAATCTCCCCTATTTAAGAAATGTTTAAATGGCTAAATTCATGCGGAGCAAATAACGTCGTCCAATTTAGTTGTACAATTAAAATTAAAGTGTTTGCTGAAGAAGCCAACTCATGATGACATTATCGAAGCAAAGGAAGTTTACATTCAACAGTCTTTTGGAAGATATAAGGGGAAGTTAGTGTTGCGTAATTAAAGTCCGTTAGTATACAATATATTTCCTAGTTTTACTATTCACCAATCATGAAACACCTTACAACGTAAAAATATTGTGCTGAGCTTCCAGCCACCTTTTGAGCCAATCACTGCCCTTTTTACAATTAAAGGTCTGTGACCTGTAAGCAAATTCATGATAAAATATGGCTCAACGACTGTATTAAAAGCAAAATCGTTTTGAGGCCAATGCTGGATAAGCTGGCTTTTGTCAGTTACGACCAGTCTGTATCGCCAGAGACTAGTTGTAATTCATATAAGAAAATTATAACACGTCCACAAAGTAGGTCAATATACGGAGGCATATCTTAAATAAAACTTGACCAATTGTCTAGATGGTCACTTTATAATAAAACGATGACAGTATGGGTTTCAAACGACCACCTATTTGGCGTCTGCAATCAGTAACAAATTTGAATCCATTTTAGAATCAAATATTTATTTAAAACTAAATAAATCATTTTACAATATTTCAATTGTGATTAAGGTATTTTGTGATTAAAATAATATAAGTCTAAATTATTTTGCCGATTTTAGGTTTGACATGTTTTGAATCCAATGTCATAGACAAAATTTAAATGTTCTTAGAAATGGTAATTTTGCAATGCATTAAAAATGACGTAGCTATCAATTTCAATGATGTCATAAGAATAGCGCATTGTCTTCTAAATATTGAATTAGTACAACTTTTCGCCATTCTAACAGCTGAATGGGCATTATAAGTAAACAAAATATAATTGCATATTGAGTGCAGTTTTAATTTGTGGCTATAAAAATGCATTGCATGAACGATTCAGATTCGAAAATGATTATAATTCTTTAACATGAAGCAGGCCAGTGGTATGGAGTAGGCGATATATAATATTATGTAACTATTAAACGAAACAATATAGCGAGGAGACATAAGCATCGTTTTGAAGGCAAATGATAGTCTTTTAAATGGTGCAAAGCATGTCTCTCAAAAGAGTCCCAGGACAAAGTTATGAGGTAAAGTTCAGAACTTTTGGAACACCCCTCGTATGAAATTTTTACTTTGAACCAATGGCAAGTCAAAAAGCAAATTCCTCTTAAGCAATTCACATAATGCATTACTGAATAGCTGCACAGGCGGGTTAAAGAAAGGTTTATCGCATAATACGAGATAAGCACCAAATATCCCAATAACTGTCAATGTAAAGATGTCCTTTTTCCCATGTGCCAGTCAATATTTGTTCTCTTTGGAAGAACATTCATACCAATACTGACTGATGAGTATTTCTACGAGTATCGGAATCTATAACATTGTTTTAAATACAAACACAACAACGCCTGGACAAGTCATTCATGTGTGGGCGTGGCACTGATAATTACCTCTACTGATTGGCGCTTCATGTCACGTGCTATGACGTTATGATGTTTGACATTAATGGAACTGTGAGAGTTCGAATATCCGATAAAAGACAAAGTTATGCAGTTGTTGTTTAGTTAGTTTCTGAACGGGTAGGCAGGATGGCTACAAAACAATGGCTCTACCCAAGCATTCTGGTTATATTACTTGTCATTTTAATTGATATGTAAGTAGAAATATATATGTGTTCGTCTGTATGTCTTTGTTGTAACTTTATTATATTTGAAGGGCTCTAACAGTATGAGTCGTATAAAGTTAAAACAGATATAAGTTTTTTTTTAATTTAAACATTATTTTGTGTTGAAGAATAGTTTCTGACAAAAGGAAATTAAAAACAGAAGAGAGAAACTAAAAAAAGGCTAGAATTTATGCTACCTTGAAATGCAGTACTAATCGCGTTGATAGGATAGAATTTGAAATTCTTTGTAAAGTATAATAACATCATATAAACATTACGAGAACGTCATTGTTCCTAAGTGACCTAAGTTTGCGCTTTAATCATAGTAAAACAGGGGAAACCTTGGGTAGGCATTCGATTGAAATGCAACAGTAGTTGATGTGCCAGAAATTTACTTTGGTTACAACACGTACCAAGATGACGTCAATTAGTGTACGTTAATGACGTTGTACCTCAACAAGAGCTAATCATATACATGCACGTAACTATGTTTTCTCTATTCATGATTTTTGCGCGTCGCATTTTCTTCTACTTATACACGCGTTTTTATACAAATAGCAGTTTGCACACGGTCATTGTAGAATAACGTATTTGGTCACGTTCTGCTATCGTATTCACTTGATTTGGCAAATATAATATAACTTTTTGCTATCTGTTAAGATAGTAACTTAAATATTCATATATGGGCGTGGTTCGGCTATTTCATTTACTAAACAAGGGAAGTCCGGTTCTATCTATAATTTGGTGAAGAACTAATAAGTTGTTTGGGCCGCGCAAATGTGCGTGCATTTCATGAAACACACTGAACTCACATTTATTAACCCATAAAGCGCATAATCACGAAATGTTTGGTTTTGTTGTCCACTAAAATGTTTGAAGCCCCATAGACAAACAGTGTGGACCCAGATCAGATTGCTCGTGTAGGAGCAGTCTAATCTGGGTCTTCAATGTTTGCCTCTATGCTTAGTTAAATAGACATTTTCAGATGCAGTTATTTTGCTGGCGTTTTAAGGACTAAATAATGTAATTTGCGTCTCTACTGAGGTAATGATGCAAGATGATACAGTTACTTTTTAATAAAACCACGCCTTATTTTCAGCTTTTACCTATGTCTAAGGTTGACTAGTCCTAATTACGCATTCATGAGGTGCCGCCTTTGCAGTAAGCGAAAAGTCAGGTTATACAGGTATTGCTTTCATATTTCCAACGTTAGATCTACGAAGTGTTAAAAAAATACACGGACAGATGCTGCCATTCCCTCAGTTTTTTGAATGAATTCGTGTTTCGTCGCACCACTCCAATCGGACGCTTACTATACTGCTATTACTTTGATACCTCTTTTATATGGTAAAAAGTTAAAATCCTAAAATGTTTTCTAGTGATAAGGCATACTGTTTCCCTAAATGAGGTGTTTTAATATATTTTGTTGAAAAAACGTCTGTAGACGCTGAACATATTTACCAAAGACATATAGACCAGTCGTCATTGCACTCTAGTCCGGATGTTTAAAACAAAAAGGAGTTTACATTACCCTGCTTTGTTAGAATAAACATGCATTTGGACCGCGTACTATACATGCTATTATTAGTTATATGTGCATTAGAACATTACCGACAACTCAAATAGGGAGTGCTTGACTCGAGACCGAGGGGCCGCTGGTTCGAGCTTCAACGGCGTCACTGCGTTGTGTCCTTGAGCAAGACAAATTAATCCAAGCTTAATAACAGGTTCAACCCAGGAAGACCCGTCTCTTTATAACTTAAAGATTGTTGATGGGACGTAAAGAATCAAATCAAACAAACAAACAAGTCGATTATACTTATTTGTACAGTCGATGCCTAATACACGATAAAAACTTTGCGTTTTGAAAAGCGGTTGATGTTTGTCAGTTGTTAAATGGCATCTTTTGCTTGTACAACCCTGTTCCCCTCTAAGACCTAAGTTTTGAGTATATATGTAGCGACGTTTCTAAGTCCAAAGGGCTTCTTGGGTATACGGGGGAAAACACCTAAAACAAACTGATATTATGCAAAATCCAGCTTTCCAATGACAAACGCCATGTTTTCATGCATATTACGTACGCATGCGCTGAAAGAATTAATTAGACTTTTGGAATTGAAAAGAAGCAATGTGTTCTCTCATAATTTGAACGAAACGGTACCTAGTATGAAGCTGTAAAAATGGTTGGTGTCATCAAAAATCGTATTTTTTGGAGGCTTCAAAAATATGATTCAAGGCTTTAATTGCACGTCGGTGGGTCGGACTTCAGACTCTATGATGGTTCCGACTTAAAGACTTAGTGATTGATGAGATGGTAGGGGCCTGATGCTTTGGCTGTTTGTCCGGCCCACCGGGTCTACCTGTTGGATTTCTTTTGCTCCGGTATTCAGTTTTATTTACTGTTGATTCCTTATCTTTGCTTTATCTCCTTGTTATATCTTGATTTATATGTTTTAGGAGATGGTGCATTGATAGGTTAGGGGTCTTTCATGCAAACCAAATATCTATGTGTCTTCATCCACATCTGAATTAAGGGTGAGGTTGGCGCCGTTAAACCGGTTTAAGCCCTCCAGTAAAAAAAATTACTGACCGTTCCAAGGCGGTACTTCTTTTGTGGATCTTTTAATTTTTCTATCATGTTTTTGCTATGGCTTTGTGCGCGTCTGTTTGTATGTGCTTTGTGGCCACCTGCTGGGAAAGGGCTTACCTCTTGGCTCTCGCTTGTGGTGTCTAACTGTGAATTTGTCTCTTTCCCATTGGTATCCTGAGTCAGGTGTGGTACTTGATTGTATCGATTTCTGATCATCCTTACTTACTTTGAGACGTATTTTGATATTAAGTGAATTTATGTTTACTTCCATAATCCTTGGATTTTATAAGTATTATGGCAATTTGAAAAAATCGTTTTTGTTATCGTGGCCAACTACACACCCTGTCGCTAGAACTCCTTAACATTCTATTTCCCTAATACTGAGGTTGCTCGATCACTTAATTATCACTGGATGAGATATTACGCCATCGCCATGTATTGAAATCGATAAACCACTAGCGGTTTAAATATTTTGCAAAGTTGCGCAATGACGCTCATATCAGAATTTTACCGCCGAAAATGCGATTTCAAAATGGTGCCAGTGATAAAAAGAATGAATCTTTACAAGACTCGCAGATTTTACCGCTTTTCTCCAAATCGCTGGATAAATTCGATAATACATGAGCACTCATGTAAGATCCTCTATATGATACTTATTTTAAGCGATCAGTGGTGAAAGATACAACCGTGCGCTTTTACACAGTTAAGCTCGTTTTTCTGCTTGCAAAATCAGTCTATTATTTAAATGGACGACCCCAGACATTCCTCACTATGCAGCTGCGCTTGCATATTAAATTATGACCTGACAGCTTTATGATACGTATTATTTGACTTTTCGCTTACTGCAAAGGCGGCACCTCACAAATGCGTAATTAGGACTGGTCAACATTAGACATAGGTTAAAGCTGAAAATGATGCGTAGTTATATCAAAAGTAACTGTATCAGCTTGCGCCATCACCTCAGTATAGACTCAAAACACATTATTTAGTCCTTAAAATGCCAGCAAAATAACTGCATCTAGAAATGTCTATTTTACATAAGCATAGAGGCAAACATTGTGGACCCAGATCAGACTACTCCTACAGGAACAGTCTGATCTGGGTCCACAATGTTTGTCTATGAGGCTTCAACTATTTTTGTGGACGACAAAAACATACATTTTGCGATTATGCGCTTTAAGGGTTAATAAATGTGAGTTCAGTGTTTATATGGTTAGGATTTTCATGAAATGCACGCACCTTTGCGCAGCCCAAACAACTTATTTATTCTTCACCAAATTATAAATAGAACCTGATTTCCCTTCCTTAGCAGATGAAATAGCCGAACCACGCCCAGATATGAATATTAAAGTTGCCGCCTTTACAGTTAGCGAAAAGTCTATTAACACATTAGATTATTCTTCAGAGCGCCGATGCTCTAAACGGAATGGCACTCAGTTATATGCTATGCTTTACTACGTTATCAAATTAATAAAGTTGTAATATAGCACGGAATATACAAAATACGAAACCTGTAATATGCACAAGCTTCATACGTTTTGCACAGGTTAAATGTTTATTAAAATAGAACCACATGCAGTAGTCACAGACCTTTTTTTCTTATGCTTTAGCAACTATTGGTAGTGTGTGTCCAGTTTTCAGTTTTACAATTTACCACTCAGCAATTACCAGGTTAGCAAATCAAGCGCGGATCCAGAGGGGGGGGGGGGGGGTTCGGACCCCTGTAAATTCACAAAAATATAGGGTTCCTAAGCAATACAGGTCCAGAGCCCCTTAAAATCACAAAGCTACTAAGCTAGCATTCAATGTTTGGTCATCATCGGCACGCCAGCGAAACGCCATTTAAATGGCGTTTCGCTGACGGGCCGATGGTGGCCCGCTAAACGCGGTATTTGGATCCTTCCTCCCCTCATCAAACTACAAAAAACATTGTCAAAGCTGGGGCCCACTCTGACAAAACTTTCTGGACCCGCGCGTGGCAAATAGGTAGTTCAAGAAATCAAACTTCATGCAATATAAACAGCCAGGCATTTAAACGCTGATTGGAAGCTTGAGATATAATGGACATGATACTGGATAAGTATAAATATCAAAATAATTTCCTTATTTTTAGCAACATGTTATTGGTGCACAAAAGGTTTTTTTTGGTAAAACATCTATGAGGCAATTTCAAAACCTCTCTGAGGCAATTCCGATGTATACCTAGAATAAAAGTCTTTCAAATATATGTTTTACCATATACGTTTTGTTTCAAAAACTACCCAACTACTTTAAATTTTACTATTTGCAGTAAATTGAGCAGAAATGAACAAGTATTTATGTAATTTGTCATGCACCTGACTGACAAAAACATAATACCTATCTTATGCTATTGACAATTTATCTTGACCTCAGAGATCTTGACACGTTTCATTGGAACATTTTGCTAAATTGGTTCTTGTGTGGTTGTATTGAAATGACACATGACCTTATATTCCAGCAGTATGTCATTTGCAGAAGACTTATTTATGTCTTGTGTTTGTCATGCTTTCGCGTCTTTTCATTGCTGCCTTGTGGTCACCAGCTGGGAAAGGACTGACCTCTTGGTCTTCGTTTGTGATGTTTAATTGTGTTTTGTCACTTTCCCGTGTGGTATCCTGTGACAGGTGTGGTACTTTATTGTATCGATTCCTGATCTTGCCACCTTTGTTACTTTGACATTTTTGCGAAAAACGTGGTATGCGCGTGGACTTATTTCTTTTAAATACGTAATGCTTTTGCAAATAGTATTTGTTTATAATATAAGAAGTAGTATTCATAGGCCCAGTTGAAAACTGCATGGAAAAGTGAATTATCTTATCAAATAGGTGTATTTTTCTCTTGTTGGTAATTATTTGCGTCCCTCCAATAATTCTAGGCCGTTGAATTTTATCATAAATGCAGTTGTTTTGATAGTGATAAATTGTTAAGATTTACGAAAATGGTTAAATGTTTACCTGTTTTTGGGTATTTTTACTGTGTTCTTGAAAAATAAAAACATTATTTTTAAAAATAGAAGATCAAAAGTTACAGACTATGCAGCTTTAATCTTAATTTTTGAGCGAAAAATACCACATTATCTACTTACCCATCAAGTTTAACATATGTTTTGGGTGATCTAAGGAACCGTCTCACGGAGACGGTTCTTTGAGTTCCCACAACATATGTAGATACAAAAAAATCAATTACGCACTCTTATCTGGAGACCCGGATGATTGTACCATTTTCAGGTCATACTCACTTCTGTCTTGGCCGGCATTTCTAATATATTGACCATTTTCTGCCTCATTTGTATTAACTTTTTGTCGGATTAATAAGGACTCATTTACACTAGGGATGCTATTTCTATAATTTTGAACCATGGCTGAACCTATGTACAAATTGACGACGCAAAGAATACTAATAACGTCAATACTACTGATGCCCACGCTTTGATATTTTTTCCATGTAGACACACGATAAAGGTACAAAACTATGAAACATGTGCAGGTTTACATATAAATTTGATAATTTTTTCCATGTAGACACACGATAAAGGTACATAACTATGAAACATGTGCAGTTTTACATATATCTTTGATAAATTACCCATGTAGACACACGATAGAGGTACAAAATTATAAAACATGTGCAGTTTTACATATATCTTTGATAATTTTTTTCCATGTAGACACACGATAAAGGTACATAGCTATGAGACATGTGCAGTTTTACATATATCTTTGATATTTTTTTTCATGTAGGCACACGATAAACGTACATAACTATGGAACATGTGCAGTTTTACATATATATTTGATGAATTTTCCACGTAGCCACACGATAAAGGTACACAATTATGAAACATGTTCAGTTTTACATATATCTTTGATAAATTTTCCATGTAGACACACGATAAAGGTACAAAATTATGAAACATGTGCAGTTTTACAAAGGTGTCATATTTTCTATGTTTCCTGTGTTACTATACAAATATCCCATATAAAGTCTAGCGTCCTATTACGGAACATAGGCAAACAGCGCAGACCCAGGTCAGACGCCGCATAACGCGGCGTCTGATCAGCGTCTCCACTTTTTGCTTACTGAATATTCTTTTCAAATTTGAATGAAAAGGAAAACTACCACCTGACAACCCTTAAAACGGAAATGTACAGGCCCAATTGTAAATAATGGGAAATCTCAGTTAAGCAATGCTATGATGTACATACACGTCTACTAAATGGTATGTAAAACATTTTTACTGTTCATTTGCCATTCGCGAACTAGAAAACATAATACCACCCTGGCACTCTAGCACGAATGCCAGGTGTACTCTGATGTAGGTAGTGTAAAAGAAATATACCAGGGGTTATCTGTCTGTACTTAGAGGTAGTCCACGAGCTAAGCGAGTGGGTGATCTCCTGCGCAGGTGAGCAATCCATGGTTTAACTAATCAGTACATATCTCAGAAAAAAAAAACAATTGAAGGATGTTGAATTTCTTTTGATGATATAACATTTGTGAAATTGTTTTAGACAAAAGCATTTTTGTATGTAATTGAATTGTCAACAGAAAATTGAAAAAAAATCTAAACATGAAAATTACGGGTCATTGGTTACGATACAATACCACGCCAAATTGAACAACACACTCTACTAAAAGTTTACAACCAAAAACCTTTGATCTTCTACTGTTTGCTGAAAACTTGACCTGGTCATTGCTTACTGTTTAATTTCACCACATGTGATTTTTCACACCCCTTTAACAGTTATATCACCTAATAACGCGAAAACTTCTTCTAAAAGTGCGTGCATGTACATAGAGCATACACAAGCCAGTATGATACATGTACCTGATTATCTATAAAACATTGTCAATGACTGGCAAACGAGGTGTCAAACTTATGAACCAGAGCCAACAATGATTTTGCAACCAGTCATTAAGGTGTACAAACAATAAAAAATGGGGCTTAATAAATCTTTAACGCTTGTGAACTATTTGTAAAGAGGGAACGACCATCATGAACTGCACTGTATTTTAACCAGTGAAGCGTGGCTTAAATTAAACACACACTTTGGTAGCATATATCTTGTGCATATTGAAATTAGTTTATATTTTATTAAAAATTGAAATGGAATAGAATTTCAATACATTTCAGTTGTTTTATCTGACTAAATATTATTAAGGTGTTTCTGAAAACCATTGGATCATTGTTGAGCATGCGCGGATCCAGAACGTTTTGTCAGAGGTATTCCAACTTTGACAAGTGAACGTTTTTTAGTTGATGAGGGGAGGGGGATCAAAATACCACTATATGCGGGCCATCATCGATGATGACCTAACATTTGTTGCTGGCTTGGTAGTTTCATGATTTTCAGGGGATACGGAAACCCTATATTTTTAGTGATTTTTCATGGAGGGGGGTCCAGACCCCATGTCTTACCTCTGGATCCGCGCATGTTGAGATTACTGTCAAAGTACCAGGTTAGCTACATGGTACATTTGTAGTTCTTGATATTAAATTCAATAAGCTTTTAAATATATACCATTTTCAATAATGTGGTGGGTGTTTTAATATTGATTGACAGCTTGACATGTTGTAAACAGAACATACAATAGGAATGGTACTAGATAAGCGATAATTTCAAAATGATTTTCCTTATTGTGTCAACATCATATGTTGTTGGTACATGTCATGTTGCAATTCCAACATATATTCAATGGATTAGATCCTTTAAACCATAAACCTTTTTTTCACAAACTTCTCATTTTTTATTGATGTAGGGAAATTAGCAAGGTAAAATTAACACGATTTTATGTAATGTGGTAAACACCCGGATGACGATAATAGACTGCAAATTTTATGTTATTGGCAGCTTAAATGTATATTGTGACGTTTCAGCATCATGAAATGCCAAATTGGTATTTGCGTGGTTGTAGGGTTTCAGTTATTCACTTACGAATCGAGCACCTTTTAAAACATGTGGGACCTCCTCAGTAGAACGATGGAATCATTAACTTGCTGTCTTGGACTTGTCAGTTGGGATCGCTTGTCCTCATTCATTTCATAAGATCGTATAGGCTTTTAGTTTCATTCAAACCCTTTTCGGTGTCATAGTAGGCAGCCCCCGACGACGAAGATATAAATAGAATGGAATATTATATGCAAAACAAAGGTTTTTTGAGGATGACACTAGCCAATGAAGAGTTATAGAGTTTTATATAGCAAATCCGATCTAGCGAAATATAAAATTACTGTTGATTGGGTAAACAACTAGATCACATGACGAATTGTTTACCGAATTACCACCACTACTGAGTGACATAATTTTCATATCAAGGAAACACAGTTTACTATTCTGTATAAGGCCTTTGTCACAAGTTTAAGCAACTGTTTTTTTTAAATATTCAACTTAGTATTTTTGCATTTTGAAATGTGCATTCATTCTCTGAATGCAACATAATAAACATAAAACACGTTTTCACATTTTGTTTATTCAAACAAAAAGTTAAGAAAAACAATTTACAATTGATACACTCTTTTGGGGACAATATCCTAATGTTAACTCCAAACGAAAGCGCCAATTGTTTTTTTTTACATGACACTGTCTTTTCCTAGTTTTATATACAGTATTTTCAAATTATAAATTTACTCATGTCAGAAGTTCCTAGTGCACTGAAAACAAGATTATTTCAACAATTGCTTTTCAAATTTCTGAAAGTCTTGTGAGATGGTAAAAAGAATTGCATTTTTTAAAATTAATGTTATCATAAAATGAACAAATTTTTAATTAAAAACATCAGGGCCCAAAATTACAATCATGCCTCCTTAAAGTTAAGTATTACCTTAGTTAAGTATTGATTTTAGGATGCGAAAAACAGCGTTTCAGCCTTAATATCAAAATTGTTTTATGCATTCTGTAGACCACAACGGCATATTTGACTATATGTACTGCACCAAGTGTTCGAACCTCACCGGCGTCGCTGCGTTGTGGTCCTTGAGCAAAACACATTTATCCTAGCTTAGTACTGGTTCAACCCAGGAAGACCCGTCCCTGTTTAACTGAAAGAGTGTTGATGGGACGTAAAGAATCAAAAGGGTACTTTCATCTGTGCCCACGCATGGATTTTCTTCAAACTTTGCATATTAATAACTCATTATATACGAACTATAAAAATGTATTTATCGAATTAGATAGTTAAGAATAAGGCTTAGGAAGCAACCCTGACGTACGTTACCTTTGAGGTGGTACCTGTGTCTAAATTTCCATGTCCTAAATCTATAGTTTTGTTTATTTCTATGATTTGTCATCTAGATTTAATCCAAAATACCATAGAAATTATTTTAATACCACGAAACCATATGGATAAATTATAATGTACGTTTTCAGAAGAAGTGATTGTAAAATTTCAACATTTTTTTTCAAGAATTTACAAAACATTCAACATTTAATTCAAAAGATGGATATGTTCTAGTCTTTGTCAAAATATCATATTTTCACAAAAACATGCCATATATATACTGCTGATCTGAGCAAAATATCATGAAAATCCAAAACCGGTAACTTTGTCATTTCCTACCTCCTATGGGTATAGGTCAGTTTTAGCAAAATTAATTATTTAGTTCAAATAAATCAATAACTCGACTTAAGGAGGTTGTTTTTAAATCTACTTCCACTTTTCTTAAAGAAAGACATGTTTAGACAATTTTGATGATTCAATGGTCAGAAATGCCGTAGGTCATGGCCCTGTGTCATGCCACTATGGGGCCAAGACAATGTGTATCACTTCCTCAAGTCCCGCATGATACTGTTTAAGAAACATAATATCCTAAAAATAACCCTGTGAAAACAAGAAGACTAAATATTTCCTTTTACATCCCAACTGAACTAGAGGAACCATATTTTGGTGCCGTGATCAGGATAAGGTGTAACAGAGTCTTATCAAAGGTATCATAAAACAGTGTTCTACATGAATAAGTGAGGTCCAGAAACAAAACTGTATGCCTAGAATATACAGCCAGCTAAAGTATACATGTTGCTATTTTATGGATATCAGCATCAGTTTCACAAAACAGAATGAACAGAGACGATTTAAGCATTAAATTAGCAACACATTTGAAGCCAATAGTTATCTGTGACCAAATTGGTTAATTGTAACCAATAGGTTTGACAGGGGGTAATTTTGTGAAGCAGGTTAATTAATGAGTCTTACAATTATAAAATCATAGATATAAGGTTCTTATCCTGTATGAACTGACCTGTCATAAGGTTTCTCTTCTGTATGAATTAGAATTCTTAATAGTGTTACATATTAAGTATAACATTGGCTAGATGTAGTTTTAATGTTAGAAACTAGATGCGTTAAGTACAGGTGTCAACATATTGTATCATTTTGGCTAATATTATTGTGTAAGCACTTCATTAAATAAGAATCGTGGCACTCAATATCAAAGACTATTGTTTTTTTTCTTCTTCCAATCCAAAATAGGGGAAAACACTGAACATATCAGCTTCTACTAACAAACGTACTAGCATGATGATACAAACTATGCAAATATTCAAGTATGTTTTACATTGAAACATAACTATTGTATTTTTTACATTTCGATGAATAAGGGCCATGTGTTTACCTCAAGTTGAAAAAATATGTTACTGGTCCTTGAATTTCATGAAATTTGGTCTACATATTCTCAACATATACGGATAGTTTATATGTTGAAATGGTATCTTGACAAAGACCGCAACTTGTAAAAATGTTTATTCCAAATTTGACTGAATACAAAATAAACAGTCGAAAATTGGGGTACCATGCTATAAAAATGAAAGCCCAACCAATATCCTAATACATACAACGCCATTTTAAGTAACAACGATCTTATCAATGATATAGCTATTTAATAAAATATTTTTCCGCCCGTTACATGATATTTCAATTACTTTAGAAATGATTATAACTGGGTACCCTAAAGTATTATAGTGATATCATTCATGACGCCATAAATTAGCAATGGAATTGCATAAAACTCAAACGCACCATAAATATTAAAGTTATAACCCAGACAATTAAATAGTATAATATTATCAAAATCCAAGCGTGGGCAGACTCCCATGTTAATTTCCCATACCATGCAAGAGCCCCTTTAACAAACAAACAAACAAAACTGCACCGAGCCTGACAATTTATTAAACATTTAAAATATCATATTGAAATATCAATACTTAGCTTAGGTAGTACTTAGCTTAAAAGAGGCATTGTAACTTTGGACCCTGACCTGTGTTATATACATAAGAAAGCATGCTGTCTCTTGAGTCAGTTCTAAGCCCAGGCCCCGCCCACTTCCTTTTGATTTCAGCTAATCAGTTGCAAGGAAAGGACCATATTCAGCATGGTATATTTTCCATAGCTTACACTTTTTCGAGATCACTCGCATAACTTGATGTGAGGAAATTGCAGTCCGAAATGTTAACTTCACCGATTTATTTTTAGAAACCCCAAAGAAAACTGTGATAAGAATACTGACACAAAATGATGAAAATTTCAAATTACAACCATGCAACTACCAGCTTAGCAAAAGCATAATTCATGAAATCAAATTTGGTGATATAGTTTTCATGTAAATATAAACAATTTGCTATATTGTGACATATTTTCTTAATACTGATTGGCAGTTTGAGATGTTTACGAAGAGGCAAAGCCAATGGGATAATACTTGTTTAGTGTATATTTCAAAATAATATCCTTATTTTACTAACATATTTTCTTGGTAGACATTTGAATTGCCTCACTGAGACAATTCCAATGTCCACATACAACATATGTCAATTCAATAATTGAGTGTTTTTCACCATTGACTTTTTATTACAAACCTCTTAACTATTTTTTTTAAGTTTCAGTGTAATGAGCATGTAGAAATGAACAAGTTTTGTGTATTTTGGCATGCACCTGGATGACAATAATAGATAGCCTATTTTATATTATCGAAAACTTATCTTTATATGTTTCATTGGAATGATATGCTAAATTGGTGGTTGCCTGGTTGTATAGCTGTTTCGCGGTAAAATGGCGACTGACCAGGCTGTACATTGAAGCCTAGTCAGAAATTACACTGCTTGTCCCAAATGTTAATTGATAAAGATAGCATGAACAAACGTCACATGAATATATACACTGATCTGAGTGATTCTTCACTGTTTTCGCATCAGGGAAGAATGCACAAACAGTGGGGACTCACATCAGCCTATACATCTGTAATGTGTGATCAGTGAAATGCTTCCTTGGTAATTTTGAAACAAATTCTGACAGAAATGCTCCGCTCCCTCGTATAGACTCCATAAGCAACACAAAACATTGCATAACCTATACGTAGCTGTCAGGCAGCAGTGAAAAAAGTGATGTCTACCTGTCCTGGGCTGAATTAAATTCAATCTATTCTTTAGCTGTCTGACAGAACTGACAAATCCTGATGTCTACCTGTCCAGGTCTAAATTAAGCTCATCACAGGTAGACATCAAGATCTGTCAGAACCAGTGAAAACTAGTTTCAGCCAATCAGAGGACGTGTTTTATAGGAGTTAAATAACAACCAGCCTGGTCTTCTGTAACTAAAAATCTCCCCTTTTCCCATAGCTTATTCGTCATTCAATCAGTCTGCAAACAAGGGGTTCATTATCTTATAATACGGAATGAAATGCCAATTTCCAGTTGTCATTCATAGGTCGTTAAAAGAAACTATAATGTGTACATCCATGGCTATCTGACTGTTCGTATGGAATATTTTACTGTGGTCATACGCGGATCAAGAAAGTTTTGTAAGAGGGGGTCCAACTTTGATAAAAAAAAATCTTTCTTTTTTTTTAGTTGATGAGGGGAGGGAGGATTCAAATACCAAAATAAGAAGGTCATCATTGGCTCGCCCGTCAGCGAAACGCCATTTAAATGACGTTTCGCTGGCGTTGGCTTGGAAGCTTTGTAATATTTCAGGGGATCTCGACCAGTATTGGTTTAAAACCCCATATTTTGTGATTTTCAGGGGTGAGTCTGGCTCCCTGCCCCCCTCTCTGGATCCACGCAATCATGGTGGTAGACCTTCTCGTGGTTGTTCACCTTTAGCTTAAGCAATGTCTATGAGTTTGCCCTGTAGTAGGAGGCTGTACCCTATATCATATAACAGAATCAGAAACATAATTTTGCGTGTGAGATGTCTAAATCAAACAATTAATCACGAGCCATAGCCGTGAGGATTTATCCTTATTAAACTCTTTGCACGCTGGGTAATTTTTCATGCTTTTGATGTCGTCTGCTGACTTTTTTTCAAAATTATTTTTATCAAAATATTCTTTCAGGAACACTAGCAGGGTGTCAAACTGTTTGAATACAGATCAGGACCGACGTCAAGTCGGTCCTGATCTGGGTCCAAACAATTTGCGAATGCCATCAGCAGACGACAAAAGTCGTCGCCAGCGTGGAAAGAGCTGAAACCTTCATTAGAGACATAGGTTTAATTACACAGACATCGGCACTATCCGAGAAGAAATGAGAAATGGAAATAACTGAACGATGACCATGTGTCCTCAACCCATTTATGCAGTATGTACACGTATTATTGAACTTTTTGGTTACTGTAAAGGCGGCACCTCATGAATACGTAAATAGGATTGGTCTACTTTAGACATGGTGAATGCTGAAAATGAGGTGTGACTGTATTCGACGGTAACAATATCATTGTACCATAACACCTTAGTAAAGACAGGAATTATTTAAACTTTAAAACGCCAGCAAAATAACTACATTTGAAAGTGTCTGTTTATTGTTGAACAAAAGTATAGACGCAAACAGTGTGGACCCAAATCGGATCTACACTGTTTTTATGGGGGCTTCAAAATGTTTCAGTAGACAACAAAAACATGCGACTTTTTGTGATATGTGCTTTAAGGGTTATGCATGTGAGGTCAGTGATATAAGGTCAAGACATTCATGAAATGCACGCACGATTGCGCGTCCCAAAAAGTTTTAAACTCTTTACCAAATTATAAATGATACCTGATAGATGAAATAGCCGAACCACGCCCAGATATGAATATTAAAGTTGCTGTCTTTACAGTAAGCGAAAAGTCTATTAATACAATGTAGCCGTAATTCGTATCGTTTGTATTGCCTTAGAATAGTTTATTATCAACAGCAGATATAAGGTACTGCTGGTCTTGGTTGCTGTGTATAGCCTTTATGGTAAAAAGCAGGGGAGGTCCGGGCATTGTTTTTCGGAAAATCATCTGTGTCTAATAATTGAAAACTTCATGTATTTTGGGACAACAGAACTGGCACCGATAGGTAAAAATTCTACAATTAGTTTTCCTGCATGATCAATTTGGTTACACGCGTGTTTTGTCAACTATTTATTCAGCGTATTTTGTGATGACGCAATGTGCGGACATTTGTTTTCGTTCCATAATTTAACTACATTTTCTTTTATTTTAGGCAATCGTATTCATCGAGTTATGTACCAAATTCTTGCTCCTTTTATTCTGAATCATTTGATACACTATATATAAAAAGGATTCCACTTTGAAGAAACACTTTGACACAAAATTTCCAGCGAGACCGCCCTTACAGTTTATCCCAGCATTCGTCACTTCAAATTTTGTGACAGAGTGTTTGCCAAAAGTAGGATGTTTTATGAAAATAATACGGAATCAACAGATCTCTTCGAAAGTTGGCTAGCATGTGGGATGTGTATTAATGGATACGATTACCAGAACAAACCAAACATTGAGTTCAAAATCTCTCCAAGGGGTTCGTTATTGGTATTGTCATTTTACCCAGAACTATCTGCTTGAAGACAATGAGTAAATTGTTCCATTACTTATTGGATTTGATCAAAGTATTGATTTGGAACTAGTTGAGGGTTGAAACTGCTAATTAGGGACCAGTCATTTTGAAAATTTAGTTCCTGGTAGTGTTAAACTCCAATAGCAAAACAACTCATTTCTATCGTTTTACTGGGCAAAACAACAACAACAACAACAACAACAACAACAACAACAACAACAACAACAACAACAACAACAACAACAACAACAACAACAACAACAACAACAACAACAACAACAACAACACCCTTTGCCATGAACTATGCCTAAGTCAGTCTTGACTTTATTTTTTACATTAGACATTTTCATAAAAAACCTAATTTATTTGCACTTTCAAGTGCAGAGGAATGAGCATAAACAAAACAGTTGAAAATTTTATTACTAAATCAATAGCAAATCTTTCTATGCTGATGTCACTCATACTAAAATGGAATAAAAGCAAAATACAAAAAGAAAATGAGTAAGTTTAAGAAAGGAGAAAAGTAACAGTTACTCATGACACGAATCACATGTTCTTTCCGGATTTATAAATAGAGAGCACTTTTCAACATGGCGTGTGCTTTCTCTCGAGACGAGGCTGAAAATTTGTTTATAAATCACTAGTTGCCTCTGTTACAGCAATAACGGTGTGATGTGAGTGATCGCGACACTAAATCGATGAGACCCGTGTAATTATCGCGCATCATCCCATCAATCTGCTTTAAGACTGGTACCAGGTTTCATTACAGATCATATAGGGTCAGCACACATGAGCCGTGACATGTGATTACCAACAAAGTTGCATTTTGACAGATTATTGTCAATTGTGTGGTACGTTTGATGAAACTACGGGGCTGCAAAGACTTACAACCAAGTGGCTACCAATTTAGCATTTCATAACACTGAAACTTTGTAAGATAAGCTGTCAATAACATCAAATGTGCGGTCTATTATAGACACCCAGGTGTAAGCAAATCTACATGAAAATCCGTCGATTTGTACATGCTAATTTCACTAAAATGTAAAAAAAATGGTTGAGAGGTTTGTGAAAATAAGTTTACGATCCATTGAACATCATCTTCGCAAGCCAAAGGTACTAAGTCCACTTCGCACGTGCGTAAGGAACGAAGTGGACTTAGGATCCTTGGCTTGCGAAGATGATTGGACATATGCTGTCGGTACATATTGGATCGGTACTTATTGGAATTGCCTCTATGCACCAAACAGTATATATTAGTTTAAATAAGGAAAGCCATTGTGAAAATAACACTTATCAGGTCTCATGCCCATCGTCTTTTCCTCTTTACAACATGTCAAGCTGCCAATCATTACTAAAATACATGTCACTAAATGACATAATGTGTATATTTACATGACAGTTCTATCGTCGAATATGATTTCAAGAATTATCCTCTTGCTATCGTGGTACTTGCGCAGTTGTATGCTAAATAACAGATAATGGGTGGGCCTTGAAAATTTCAAATATGGGCTTGGCTAATCCACTCCGTTTACTTCCAAACGATCACTAATATTGCAACTGAATCTAACACTCTAGCAACTTGGCTGCTGTCTCGTGCGCCTAAAGCGATGTCCTTTAACATTCGATAGACACTATTAGATTCGACCCTGTCTGTTTTCATCGATAATTTCATTTGATTAATTAAATCAGGGGGTTCCAAGGCACATCATCTTCAATGAAACTGGTGATATAGAAGAGTTTACACTTAAATGGTCTTCAGAAATCCGATTTGAAGCATTTCCGCCAAAGTTATTACTTGACTTTTCGCTTACTGTAAAGGCGTCAACTTTAATATTCATATCTGGGCGTGGTTCGGCTATTTCATCTGCTAAGGAAGGGAAATCAGGTTTGATTTATAATTTGGTAAAGAGTTAATCAGCTTTTTGAGCCGCGTAAACGTGTGTGCATTTCATGAAAATTCTAACCGTATACACACTGAACTCACATTTCTTAACCCTTAAAGCGCATAATTTAAAATGTATGATATTTGTCGTCCACTAATTATTTGAAGCCTTACAGACAAACAGTGTGGACCCAGATCAGACTGCCCCTGTAGGAGCAGTCTGATCTGGGTCCACAATGTTTGCCTCTATGCTTATGTTAAATAGACATCTTAGATGCAGTTATTTTGCTGGCGTTTTAAGGACTAAATAACGTGCTTTGCGTCTTTAATGAGGTAATGGCGCAAGATGATACAGTTACTTTTGAATAATTCACCTTTAACCTATGTCTAAGGTTGACCAGTCCTAATTACGCATTCATGAGGTGCCGCCTTTACAGTAACCAAAAAGTCAAGTAATACAGGTCTCCAACAGTACATTAACCTAGTTCGTTTTTCACGTATCGTGCACAAGGGTTGCTACGTGTAATACTTGATTCGTACGGTTATTTTGGTACTTACATACTGTAAATCCGGAAATTTTCGCGAGAATTTTATTTTCGCGAATAGCGTTAAAAGACAGATTTGTGACACTATAAAATCACGACTAGGGCATGATTTACCTGCATCAGTAAACGACATAGTGATTTCGACATTTCTCGAGGATACTATTTTCACGAAAAACCTTCGCGAAAATTTCAGAATTTATAGTAATCAAATCATAAATCAGACAATGCACGGGATGTATGTGTTTATTGCATTTTGCGTTCGTCGAAATTTCAGACCCGGGGGGGTGGGGGGTGGGGTACTCTCATTCTTTCTTCATACGTAGGCTCGGGCCCAGTGTCTACCGTTCACCCCAAAACAATATCAGGAATTTCAAGCACCCCCCAAAAATATTTGAAATTTTAGCAACCCCCCAAAATATCCCCCATTTTGTACATTGACCTTAAGAACAGACTAAATACATAGAATTGAACCATAAATATAGTCCAACTTTGTGATGACCCTCCAAAATATCAACAAATCTTTATACTCCACCAAAAACTTCATTTTTCTGACCCCCCCCCCCCCACAAAAAAAAAATAATAATAAATATTGAAATTCAAAATTGTGAACCCAAATCAATAGCCCGAGCATGCGTATGTATCAGACTATCAAAGTACCCCCGGGGGTTCAGACAATTATTCTTCACAACCAGGCGGTCTCGTCAGAGCCCTCGCTACATGCAGACACAAAGCATCAAAAGAAATATATCGTTCGACGAAGGTAAAACCCACAAATGAGTCTTCTAGCCAACCTTGAAAGATGCGTCAGCATTTAACCTTTTTCAGACCTATGGTAATTTCCATAAAGCCACATACAATTAAGTCAGGAAGGTCCATTATATATACTGAGAGTCACATGTTATTATTTCTAAAAAAATAGTGTATTTCTTTCTCTGATGATCGATGTTTTCTTGGCAAACATTGTAGACCCTTATTAAATGTATTAACTGTTTGCCAAAGTAGCTCTCTAGGGTTTCTGGTCTTCAAAGGGTTACGTGGTTCTTGCTTGTTAACGTTGCATCGACCATTTCATGATATCAATTATAGAAACACCTTGTCTTCAATAAAAACTCTATCTTGGTTACATTTTGCTTGCACCTGGCATGGTTCCTGTCGTACACCACCAAGCAAGCATAATGTAACCGAAATACAGTTTTAGTGAAGCACAACTTATGAAAAGATAGTCCACCAGGTACGGGTTTTGTGGTACACAAGCCTTATGCAACCCAAATTAAACTGAATCTAGGACGAATAATTGACCTGTAGAATCTATTAAGCTAACCAGTGTATCCTTTGTTTTGCTCCCATTGCGTATGGGGTTGTAGACTGCTTCACTGTCCCCTCGTATGGATCTCGTTTACCTACGAGGTCAGTGCAGCAGTCCAATGGGGTTGGTGCTTGGTTTTTGTCTTAACGTCCTTTCTAATCCTGCAACCATATTGTTGTGTGTGTGTGTGTGTGTGTGTGTGTGTGTGTGTGAGAGAGAGAGAGAGAGAGAGAGAGAGAGAGAGAGAGAGAGAGCTGATTGCTTTGCTTCAATGTGCTCTTACTGCCACGCGACTGTCGGTGCTCTGTGTGTCTTCCTTGAGATGCACCGGGTTAGTATATTGTAGGTTATCATGCGCGGATCCAGGAAGTTTTGTCTGAGGGGGTCCAAATTTGATTTTTTTCTTGGTTTTTTTAGTTGTTGATTGGAGGGAGGATCAAAATACCACTATAAGCAGGTAATCTTCTGCCCGCCAGTGAAACGCCATTTGAATGGCGTTTCGCTGGTGTGCCGATGATTGCCCAACATTGAATGCAGGCTTAGTAGCTTTGTGATTTTTCAGGGGATCCGGACCAGTATTGCGTAGAAACCATATCTTTCTTATGATTTTTCAGGGGGAGGGGCGGATCCCATGTCCTCCCTTTCTGGATCCGCACATGAATGATTGCGGCATTTCTTGAGGCGAGTTCAACAATGCGAGCGCTTGCTAGCGCTCGTTGTACTGATGCCAGGCTTTACACATAACGAATAAAGATAGGTACCAGTCAACGAGCGCCCGGCGAGCTCTCGCATTATTGAACTCACCTCTGGACATACTCACCGCTTCTTATCGTACACCATCAATTAGTTTATACATATTATTCTGTCTTCAATAAAAGCGGACTTCATGTTACACGATGCGTGCTAGTTTCCACGTCATGAACCCTGTCATGTGAACAGCCAATATATTCTTATGTCTTCAATAGAACTGTTAAGTAGAAAGATGATAATGAATTATTAACTCGTACATTGTTGATCCTATTTTCTCTAAGGTCGTTCAATCTACCTGGCGTTTGATCTGCCTATGGCTGGCTGACCAAAACACAACTAATGTGTTGTAAGCACCACCAATTATGATTAATTGATGACTTAAGAAAATAAATACTATTCCGTTGAGAAAAAAAGTTCTTATTCTATAAGATGATCAAGATAACCTTTTGCAATTGACCCTATAGGAACTGCCTCGGCCAATTCAGTGGAATTAGACCTCGGATGCATATCGAGGATCTGATAACGTGACGCTGACGTAACCTAACGTGATGCTGACGTCATAGAAATCATGACAACACAATAACAAATTTAAAAGCAGCAAAACAACCGGTTACAAATGAAGTTTATGTTTTTTTCAATAAAATATAGCTATAGCGATAATATTGAAAAATACATAATATTCATTTCTGCTGATGAAAATTTTGGGGTAATCAGAAAAAAATGATTTAAATAGGGCTTTATCCACATGCTACAGAACTTATTTTCCTTACGCCAGTTCTGGCTAACAAAATGGAGCTTTTCGTACATAGTATTACACGTTAAGCGCCTTACGTACACCCGAGGCTTGATTCGATTATCGAATTGTGCCGGACTTTCCTGATTGCAATTGACCGTGCCTCTTTTCAAAACAGTCGTTTGCCGTTGTTGGAAAAAACAAAATTGTTTATGGGTGATGTACAGGCCTACTAGTAGTCCGACTTTATTGATGATTTATTGTGTTATGTACCTCTTATTGTTTGTGGGGGTTTTGTGTTGGGCTTTGTTTTGGTATGCATTAATGTATGTCCGTTCTAGTTTTGCAGTCATATTGACGAGAAAGAGAGAACTGGTTGCTTTGCTTCTATTGTCTTTTGGATGTCTTACTACTGTAAATGTCCTGTTGCTCTTCCTCGCGGTGCGGTGGTTGGTCTGCAGTTTTTAACATGGCGAACATTCGCACATGGAAAAACAATGTTTGATCGTTATTAATGCATAGCTTCAACGAAATATTCACCTAAATTTACGTGAGGTATGGCACTTTATTTTGTCGCCCTTTCACAGTCAATAGTTGGTCGGACGGTTTCATTAATATTCCTGTTCCGGGCCCATGCCATATATAAGAGCGATAAACGGACCAGCTTTACTAAAATGTAGCTCGCCATTTATATTATCAGTTACCTTTCATATTAACTGCATTGTTGCACGTTGAGCTGATAAACGTTTCCTATCTCACACGGGGGAGGGGAAGATGTTCAGCAGCCCAAAAACCCAGGGCCTAAGCCATAAAATGCCTTTTCTACCAAATAAGAAATTAATGACAGTTATGGAGTTCTCTAGAACCAACCTCCTAAATTGCTTTGTATTCTGTGCTAGTTTAATTATAAAGTACTTAAAGATTAAAAGTAGAATTAGCAAGTTTTTATGCTTTTTTTCATAAGAAAAAATCTCACTGTTACTAAGTGACACATTATTTTGCAAACGTCCTGTACTTATATATTTGCATGCTAGGGAATTGTTCACGTTTTTATTTTCGTCTGCTGACTTTCTTCAAAATTATTTGTTTAAAAATAAAACATCAAGGACCACCATCAGAGTGTCAAACTTATTTTCAAAATGACCGCAAATGTTTTATTTTTCGACAATGTTTTTATAAAAAATCATTAGTATTATTATCTTAGAGTACATGGTTTGTGCAGAAATTTATATAATTATTCCATGCTTTTACCGTATTCATGAAAACAAATGTCCGTTTAGATTATATAATCATATATAAACTTGCCTTATTCAGTATCCTGCTATTTAAATGTAAGGTTTATTCATAGCACGATTTTGGACTGTTTTACAGCTTTTCAAGTAATAAATGAGAAGATAAATAGATAATCAACAAGTTGTTTTGTTTTAAAACAAATACATGTATGTCATAATGTCCATGCCCAAATATATGGTACATGTTGTATCTATAAAAAGTAACAGTATTCACATTCCTTAGTAACCTAGCGCCTAATCAGACCAACCTAGCATCATCAGGAAAACTTCAAAACTTTGTTTTGTGAGACCACCTAAATGGGTTAAACTATTGCCCTAAAGAATAAACCCATTTAAGCTATGTGAAATTGCATGGTTCCCATAGCAACTCATAATGCGTTTCTAAGGAATAGGACTGTTCCTACAAAAGAACTCATATCTCAGCAGCTACTCATCCTAAACTTTTACACTTGGTACCAACTGAGTGTTAAGATACAGGACTTTTATCTGGAGTTCAGATATGTAAATTATCAAATTTGCATATTCATGAATATTAATGAAAACATTAGAAATAAGAGAAAAATCGTCAAAAAATAAGGGGGTGACATGCAAAATTATCTACATCTCAGCTGCTTACTATCCTATACTAATAGCCTTGGTACATTTTAATAGTAATGGATAGCACTTTCACCTAATGGTCCAATATGCAAATTATTTAAAAAAAAGTATCCATGCATAAAATATTAGAAATGAGAAAAAAATTGAGAACATTTAATAGAATGTACATACAAAATTACTTATATCTCAGCTGCTATTTATCCTTGATTTCATACTAAAGGGGGACGTGCATTAAGGGGCGAATTTGGCCCCCTCTGGAGCCAAAAACTGAAAGTTGCTTTTCACCAATTTCACCTAATTGGTTTATTAGAAGAATGGTCCAAGTGTACAATTCTAGCATTTATTTTACTTTTTCCGTTGCTATGGATACAAAAATGGCCGACAAAATAGACTTAAAATAGAGAAATTGTCATTTTGAGCCGAATTTAAGGCTTTTTCAGACCGAGTTTTAAAGAATTAGATATCAGCACAAATAAATACCAAAAAACCTTTTAATATATTGTGTGCCATGATAATTCTCACCCTCTGGTAAAATATCTTTTTGGTATTTGCTTGTGCTCTATGTTACTTTCTCTGTCAAATGTCTTAAATTTGCTCCAAAATGGTCACTTTCCTATTTTCAGTCTATTTTGGCAGCCATTTTTGTTACCATAGCAATGGTAAAAATAGATTCAATCGCAGACTATTACACTTGGGCTATTGTTCAAATAAACTAATAAGAAGAAACTTGTGAAAAGCAATTTTCATTTTTTGGCCTCATAGGGGGGCCAAAATAGCCTCTTAATGCACGTACCACTTTTTAAACTTGTTCCCAAATAAGTCCAGGAAAAATTCTATTATAGTTGTTTTTGATACACAAATTATTTAATTTGTTTATTAATAAGCAATCTTTGAAGATACAATCATGTTGATTTGCTTTCAAATTTTCTTTAGATTTCTATAGTTTTCATCAATATTTATGAATATGTTACTTAATTGATTTGTTTATCTGACCATTGAAATAAAATAATATGTCTCAGCCTTAATGTGATATTCAAATAAATTGTCTAGAACAATTTTTGACGAGAAAGGAGTAATCTTAAAAGTAGATCCCAAACGAATGCTTCTACGGGTTTTCTCATTTCTAATTTTTACATTAATAATAATAAATTTAAAAAATGAATAATTTCACATAATTACTATATAGTAAAGTAAAATGTCTTAGCTTTAAGTTAGTATCAAGTATGGTAGTCTGAGAATAATATTACTAGCAGCTACGATATGAGTAATTTTGTAGGTATTGAAGTTATTCCCCCTTAATTTTATTACCATTCTTCTCTTATATCTAACATATATATTAATATTCAAGAATATAATCATAAAATGATTTGCATATCTAATCATGGTATAACATGTGATATGTCTTAGCATTAATTTCGTACCATGTTTGTTAGTCTAGGACGAGATGAGATGAGATATAGGTAATTTTGTAGATATACCTTTTTTTTTTTAATTTTTTACCAATGTTTCTAATATTTTTTATAATGTTTTCATTCATATTCACAAATAGGTAAATTTGATTTGTATATCAGAATATTGTGTTAAAGTACTTTGACTAAACTTTTATTTGGTACCAATTTTGGAAGTCTGGATTAGTTAGCAGCTGACATATATGCTGTGTTGTTTGTACACCCCTTAAATTTTCTACCATTTTTTTCCTTATTCCTAATGTTTTCATTAATATTCATGAATATGCAAATTAGATAATGTGTATATCATGCTATTGGGTTAAGGTGTTATGTTTCGACTTTTTACTGGTTACAAAGTGAGTAAAGGTGCAAACAAGTTTGGTAGTCTAGAATAGTTAGCAGCTGACAATTAGGTCGTTCTGTACATATCCCCCCGCTATTTTTCTACCATTTTTCTGTTATTTCTCATTTTTTCATGAGTATTCAAATTTGATACCCTTGGATAAAAACTCTGTCTAGGCTGTGATTTGGTACCTTGTTTGATAGTCTATGATAACTAGCAACTTACATATGGGTAATGTGTATAGGTGCACCCCCATATTTTTTTCTACGCATTTTCTTTTATTTCTTTTTTCTAATTTATACTCATAAATATGCATAAACAAAAAATTGCATATGAGCACATTGAATAAAAGAAATATGTCTGTGCTTAATTTTGGTGGCAAGTTCGGTAAGTCTAGGACAGGTTGGTGCTTATATACGAATCATTGTGTAGATACACCCTCTTTCTTTAGAATCATATTGTGGATTTACACATTATGGGGGCGTAATTTGTTCTAGGCAAGACTCCCTGAGCCGGCTTTTTCTTTGCTATTTAGCAACCATTTTGCTAACTGACAACTTGCTTTTCTTGAATTAGTGGAAGAGGGAAAAAATCTACGAAAGAATGTGTGGCACGCAAGTGTCAATCTCGGGTCTACTTGCAAATGTAAGGGACATGCTACTGACCCAGTTACAGTGCCCGATGGGCTGCCATGGACATCATGCAATTTATGTAATCCAAACAGTGTAAGTAAGGGTTCATTTTTTAAAGACAATGTCTTTTTGGCTTTGTATGGGCCCACTGAACAATTTTGCATCCATTAGTAATCTCTTTGGATGCAAGTTAAGTCTAAAAAAGCCCCCCTCACTCCCAAGGTGTGTTCGTGTGTGTGTGTGTGTGTGGGGGGGGGGGGGGTAGGAATAGTTATTCCATGATTTTACCTCAATTTTTAGTTTCATTAATATCCAAAAATATGCAACTGGGATAATTTTATGACTATTTGATGAACGGACTTGTCAAATCGTATCACTCAGTTGATATAACATGTAACAAGGACAGTTTGGGGCAGAATTCATTTTATATTTTGTTTTTATATACTTTTCCCTTATTTTCTGAAATTTACATCAATATTAATAAAAATGCAATTAGATAATTAATCTTGTTTGTTTGTTTAGTGCTTAACGACGCATCAACTCTTGTGGTTCATTAGCGTAAGACGGTATTAAACTAAACATGATTTAGATGGAAAAAGTAATTATCTGCATATCAGACCATCCCATCGGATAAAAAGTACTATATATAAGCTTTAACTTGCTAGCAAGTTTAATAATGTAGGGTGAGTTGCTGATGAGATAAAGGTCATTTTGTAGGTACAGGCCCACTTGCTTCAAAATCACATTACCCCCCCCCCAAATATTTGTTTGTTTGTTTGTTTTGCTGCTTTACGTCCCAAGTCAACAACTATGGTCATTGCGGGACGGTCAGTTCACCTAACCACACTTTTTCCTGGGCAGGCTTGAACAAGCGGTTAACCAGTGATTCGTGCACATACTTTCGCTTGTAAATGACAACAACCCTTCTTGGATGAATCAGCGGAAGGGAGGAGAATGACCGGAGAAATCATTTCATGACCAATTTCCACGAAAGTATGGGACCGGACCGGGATCGAACTCGCGAACCCTGAATCTGCAGTCAGACACGCATCTGTAGCCAGACACGTTACCGACTGCGCTACGCGCCCCCGCCCCCCCCCCCCCAATTAGCTGAAACTTACAAAATTTGTTTAAATTGCCATATGTTCATACAAACTATAGTGGTATCATTACGTACGATGCATGTTTTAAAGTTCCTATTTCTATGACATCATTCCTGACACATTTGGGTCAGATAATATGCTCGCACCAACATGAAAAACCTGAGTTAAGAAAGTTTATTTGTCCAAGTTGTCCCCCCTGATTACCTCTTGATCACATTTTTAATTCTAATTACATAAATTGATGTCAGTGAAGACACCCAGTTATGAGAAGATGTTTTTGGATTGATTTGTACCAGTTTGATATCCTTAACATGTTACTCTACAGCTTTTTTTATTGACATTTCTTCAATTTGACGGCCATCTTGGAAATATGCAAATTAAGATAGTGAAGGCGCCATTCGTGAGCTTGCCAACATTGGTTTTTGGATTCAACATAGCAAAATACCCCTAATACATGTAGGTTTCTCAAAACCTATTCTTCACAAAATGCCTGTACCGCCTTTTTGTGATTTTCCCTGACAATTAAGATTACGTTGTCTACGACGTACGTGTGTGCCGTTATACATCATATAATACTGACCTGCCAGCCAGGAGTGACAGTGACCTCATGTTTTGTTTACAAAGTTATCAGGGACTTAAAATCGATTGATCACTTGTGTATTGATCCTATCCACATGATAGGATTAATACACTAGTGATATATCGATTCGCATTAGTTCAAGTGGAGTGTACAAGTTAATGTTTAACTTAACAATTGTAAACAAAACACGACGTCACTGTCACTCTTGGTTGGCACGACAGTACCAGTGCACGAGAATTCGGTACTTCTGGATTACCGTTTGTCATCACTCTGCAAGCATGCCAAACGGTGATCCTTATCTCACACCTTATAATAGCATAAATATTCATTCAAAAAATTTTATCAATAGATCTTCGCATTTTGCAAAACAATTTTAAGCGTATTTTTCATTCAGTCCTATAAAATTACAATACCAACAAAACTGCACGATATCGTTCCATTACGATTTTTTTGTACTTGTCAATTGGATCACGCTGCACGATACTTGATGTAATATTTTAAAAACGAACTTTGTTTGCTGTCGCTAAAATCGCACGTGAAATATCGAGTAATCAATCAGTAGAACAATATTGCACGGAATTATGATGTTTTCATGTATCATTTATGAATGCCAATCCTTTTGTACTAGACATTTTACAATTTTCGTGTAGCATTTAGCAAATAGCATCTCTTTTGTATGATATTTGAGAATATGGGTTATCAGATTCATCCTATAAAGTGAAAGTAAGTTCTGCTTATCATGATGGACGCGTCCATATGCCTAGCATTCTTTAATACTGCCATGGAAAAGGACGATTCTCACGTTTAGGTTTAATCCATCATGTCAGCGTAGAGGATTATTGTGTCATTGACGAAGAATTATAAGAAAATGGCTATAGTGAAGCTGATACAGAGCTATCAGTCTGTGCTATAAGTTAAATCTTGATTGCCCGAAATTTATTACACAGAATTTTTCCAGCGTAAAGTTGTAAATTTTTTCTTACCCATACATTTCAGCATATGTTTTGGGCAGCCAAAAGAACCGTTTCATTTTGACGGTTCTTTTGAGTACCCAAAACATATGTTTTGGTTCAGAAATAAGAAAAGTACGGTTCTGTTACGCACTCATATAAGGTGAAATTAGGAGGTCTATGACATTGGGCGTTATAAACATGCAAGAAGATTTTCTTTGTGACAGTAGCGGGCAATTATGAAAGCGTCCATCGGAAGCATTTACACCGTTTAAGTCTGCACTTTTTGCATACGTCCCGTATAAAGTGCACTGGCCTTTTATGAATACATACCGATTGTCAGATTTGAGTTGACAATGGACACTGAATGTTTATACTTCCATTTTAAAGCATGTATTTTCATTTGGGTGCGACTTGGAAAAGTCCCAAATAGACAACACTCTTGCGTGATCGCATGCTAAGGGTATGATGCTGTGCGTATACAATGGAGACAATTCATATGAGCACCAATAGCATATGTCTTTTAAATGAATGAAATAGTTTTTCTCATGAAACATTATCTTTACCGGATTTTGACCTATTTTACTGATCCCATGAATTCAATATGAGAAATGAACAAACTTCTATCTGGTATGATAAGCACTTGGCTGATAACAATAGGTTGCCCATTGCACGACCCTTGGATCTGCACAAGTAAGCAAGAATGTTCATAGCTCTTGAAGCACATGGAATATTTTGATCACATTTTGCAAACATATGCATGTCAACATTCCATATCCACTGGTAACTGCTTATAGTTGGCAATCCGAATCGAAAAAAGATGCATATTTTTGGTTTTGTTGGCATTTTTTGAGTACATTTATTAGACCACTTTTGACATAATATTTAGCATTTGTACAAAGCCATAGGGGTAGATGCCAAGTCTGAATTTGCATATGAAAGCCAGAAATTAGGTCAAAGGTCATTGAGTGCAAAAATGAGAAAATATATACTACTGTAAAACAACTTCATCTTTTTATATGTAAACATTTTTCATTTCAAGCCAAATTTGGTATGCTTATAGTTATAAGTCTGAAAAACATTGAGAAAATATTTTTTATAACTAAATGTTCATATGTCGACTTTAAATGGGGTCAAAGGTCATCAAGTGCAATAATTGGAGCATTTTTACAAACTGTGGTTCTTTTTTTCTCTGGCCCAACAACAAGATGTTTTTTTAAACTCTAAAAAGGGTAGAAGTCTTTCAGAAGGCTTAAATTAACATGATTTAATTATCATTAAAGAAACCCCTTTGGAAGCATTCTTTTATGGATTTAACAAAGACAAACATCGTAAGTTTTGTGCAATTCTGACGGAAATTCTCCCTCAATTGGGCTAAACTGAGATATATGGGCTACTTTGAGAATTTGCTGCACCTCTCAGAAAGTAAAACTATTTTCAGTTTAGGACATGTCTTGGGGCCTTAGAAACCCATAATTTGATAACTTTTATGCGGTCATTTGTCTATAAATTACCTGTAATCAACGTTACCCTACTGACATTGAAAATAACAGTGCACATAATGCAAGGCTAATGTTGATTTATTTTAATAGTATTAGTGAAAAAGTTCAAAAGTTTAAACTAGACATTAAATTTTTTTGCATACATCTGTGATATGTATTTCTGCTCATCAGCGATACTTATGTTACATTTTATACTAAATTGCAGATAATGGCTTTACAATTACATGTATTAGAATAAACCATGAAACCTGACCTGAAATATACATGATATTGATCTATATTCTATTTAAAAATGTTAATTTTCATATATTTGAAGTTGTTTATAACTTTTAACTTGCAATGAAGTGAAATCAAGTAAATATTTAAATATGCTAATTAATATGTAATTTGTACTGGCTCCAGCATGAAACGCAAAGCTGCTTTCAGATTCATTTTTCTATTATTTACATTGCATTGGAAATGGCAAAGTATCATTTCATAATGAAATCAAATTGAAACTATATTTACAATAATGGATCTTAAATTGTTGCACATATATTAATGAGGTAACGTAGGTAACAAAGGAGGCCTTACATAAATGGATAAAGGTAGTGAATTATTGTTAGACTTAAATAAAATTTGTGTCTGCTCTCCTTATTTTCGCTTACATAACATAAACTACACACATTTTATTCTATATAAGACTTTTAAACAGTGCTATGGGTTGGTCTGCAATATGTAAATGTGGCATTTCCTGGTCTTACCCAATTACTTTTTGTAATTTGTTTGGTTCTTTTAAATTCATATTGCAGTTTTCAGGTTTCTACCAATGGTACATAACGATAAACATGTAATCTACATCATGATTTAAATTTTGACTTATATCAATAATTTACTTAAAATAGCATAACAATATTTCATACATCTAGTGGCTAGGCAGGAATTAAGGCAGGGATAGTGCTGAATGTAAACTATAGCAGGTATAGGTTTTTGAAGATTGCAAATATAACATCGTAGTACAGAACCAGCATGGTTTATGTCCAAATATAGGATGTTACATAGATCCTGTATTAAAGAATTTCCTTGTATGCTGAATTCTTTTAATTTTCACTTTTTACTGTTGACAATTTCATTATAAAATTAATTTATCCTCTGTCCCCATTAAAATCTTCTATGTTTTGGTGAACTAAATTTCATATCATACTGTAATGATGATTTTCTTATCATATTCTGCAGCAATTCTGATAGTAACTATTCTGCTTGTTAATTATCTTAGACTAAGATTGATTGGTTGAGGTAAGGTTACCTGAGCCATGTAGCGGTCTTGTAAAACATCTGAACATATTGCATAGTATCATTAACAACAAATCATTCAAGCGTTTGTGCTACTTTATTTTAAAGACTAGTTGACTGTTTTATTCTTAAGCATAAAACAAAAACATGACTCCCAAAATTCACTAGTATGGTTTGCATCTCTGAAACTCATAGATTAAACTGAATGTTGAAAAAGTAGTGTCACTTGCAGCTGATTTTTTTGCTTTTCTTATTCACAAGGTAAATATTTTTAGCTTTGTTTATGCACTATTTGATATTGTTGAGCTATTTGTAACCATAGTGCATGTTTTATATATGTCCTATGAATCGTGAGTTATGGTCTGTTTGTTGGTTTTAAAAGCTTTACCAAATTAGGCTTACTGTTATAATCTTAAATATATATGCAAAAACATCGAAAATGTGAACAACATTGCTGACAACAGCTTGGCTTGCAGAAAGCATTTTAAGCATAAAGCTGCTCACGTGAAGACTAACGCGGTTTGAGGACTGTCTCCTACATTGTATATAGTGAAAGGAAAGTAGTTCAGTTTTAATTCAAGAGTAATGCCATATTAAAGCTACACATTTCGAGTATGATACCAGTTACAAGTGCTATCCAATCTGTTATATTGCACTTGTATCTACGAGCAGTAGATGTATACATTAATGTAAGTCACCTATCCTATATGCAATCAATCCCTGTCTTAGCAAATTGTCATAGTTGACAGATAGAATGTACACTAGAACAGGCGAGTTAACTACCTTAGGATCTTATAAACATCAAGCAAATCAGAGATGTTAAATCAATTGATTATGCTAGTAAATGTACATATTAGATAACCATTTCAGGACACATAAATTACACTTAATACTAAGAAATGACCCCAAACTGATGGAAAACTACGAACACAATCAAATCATAAGGTGCTCCAATATGGTGAAAGCCTGTGTGTTCCCTAGAAGTCACCAGACATCTGTTTTGGGGAAATCTAATTTTGAATAAAACTTGCATTGTCATCTTACAGTTAAAAGAATAACATATAAAACCACATGCCAATAACCTCATAGCATTTGATCTCTTATCATCATTGCAAAAATTAATAAGCAAAATATGTTTAACAATGATACTTAGAATTGAATTTATCGATACTGAAACAATTACAATGTATAAAAGTGTTGCGCTGTGAAAGACATAGATATATATTTTATGGAATCTTAAGATTAGAGGGTACCTTTTATATCATATCTATACTGCTTCTATATATGGATGAATACGTTTACACAAGCTGCCTGATTTCAAAGAAATGCTGCTTTTGGATCAACATCATTTCATTAATATGTGCAAATGAAAGGACACCCCTACAATTAAATGTTAAAAGTTATATGGAGGATTACCCTTAATGTCAGGGCTATTTCCATGATATACCCCACAAAAAGTTAACAATGTTTTTACTGGGTGGTCATTATTAGAAATATACCTGTATTTTAGCTTTATGTTATGTATGTTACCATCTGCTAACAGGCCGATGTGAAGACCAATGTGAGGATATATTCCTTCCAGTATATGGTATTTACCATATTCTATCATAGTTTCAACACGCCTGATGTCTTATAAAAGGAGGCGTGGTCTTTGTGTTCTCATGAAGCTATGCTTAGTATATGCAATTAGCAGGTAGTGGCCTTGTAAAAAATGTTTTGCAATTACTCATAGATGGGAACAAACACAACAAATGTGTGAAATGAGAAAATAAATACATTTTAGTCCTATGGGCAGGAGATCATGGCCAAGTCCTTCATGAAAGCTGTAGCTAGGAACATATACCTTTGAGAAATGACTCACATTTAGATGGTAAAATGTAACGTAAGTAACAACTTAAACACAGCTTATGTATAAAAGGATGGATAATTGCATAAAATGACGTATTCATACAAAGCATTAAATAAAAAAAATATTTCTTTAAAATGAAATGGTGATTCTTAATTGTATTACATTTTAATTGATTTTATACAGTAACTTACTTTACATGCCTATTATGAATATTTGACCGCGGGAAACTTGGTAAATCATTGCTTTCCAAACATGATAGACACACACCTAGCAGGATAGCAATAAAACATCTTCCAATAGGATAGAAAGGAACTTAAATTTGAATTTTGCCCCTATGTAAATAAATATTGCTACAAATTTGACCGATTTTGCACTTAAATGACCTTTGATTCAAACACACATCATGCCTTGATGATGCTGTTTGTTTATATAGCATGACTGTATTATCCAAAAGAGATTTTGCATTATTTTGAATCATAATTTTGGATAGCTAATTGATAAAAACGCTAAAATCTGACGTATATACGAGAATTTGCACTCAGTTGACCTTGGCCTATTTCTGGGACTTTGGGGCATTTCCGCAGTTGGCATCTACCCCTGTCCTTCTTAAAACACATCAAGATACACTTTGAGCATGGATGCCAAAATGTACTCAAAAATGCCAACAGGTTTTTTTTTCAAGCTCTGGATGGCCAACTATTACATATAGATGGTGCCTGACTTTTTTTTGACAAAATGACGACTTTTGCATGGCTCAGTTAGGTTAGTGAAAAACCTCATAACTCTTGAACCTTAGGGGATATTTGGATCAAATTTTGCAAACATTGTCTAGTCACTGGTATGCCAAACAGTGACGAGGGTTTCTTGAGCACCATTTTGGCCTGTTGAGGTCTTTTAGTGAAAATTCTCATAACACTTGAACCTTATGGGATATTTGGAACAAATTTGGCATACTTATTTATTTTAATATTGTCCAGTCACTGGTATGCAAAACAGTGACAAGGGTTTGCCGAGCACCACTTTGGCCGGTAGAGGTCTTTTAGTGAAAATGCGAGATGGTCATTATCACATTGAATTAATGCTGTTTGTTTTATCTTTGGTCCTATTATCATTCAATAAGCCCTGAATAAGCCTGCGTAGCTCTGATTCCCAGATGTTGCCGTCAGTTTGTATACTCGAACGCTAGACTAGTGCTAAGATACGGCGTTGTACATTGTATTTTAACCCTTTACCTCATAGAGACGCATTTTAACGTTTTTGCAAACAGAGCAGACCCAGATTAGGTAGCTCTTGTTACAGCTGCCTGATCAGGGTATTCTCTGTTTGCTTATGGAAATATGATATATCTGATCATACACAAGTGGTCCTGACATGTAATTTCTTTGCTCTATGTATCAACATGAAATTTATTTATATAATTATTCATAGTGGGTGGAGCCTAGCATGAACATTCATAAAGTAAAGGATTACGTATACTTGTATGCAATGTGTGTGTCTTTTTTGTCTGTGTTCTATGGTACCCAACATGGGCTCGTCTGAAATCTGTGGTTGAGACATGTCCTGGTAAACTCACTTATTTTACTAAGCATTGGTTCACTATCTATTTAAGCTACGAACTCATATATTAGTCAATTGTTTTTTTTTTCAATCTTTTTAAGCCAGAATTGCTTCGAGGGGCATTGAACAGAAAATAAAAATCGGCAACAGACTAATCAACTTTAAGATATACACCTTGGTTTAATTTAAATTCCCAGAGAAAAATAAACAAACCGATGTCTTAATTAAAAACTAAGACAAAAAACTAGACCTGTCACAGTGTCTGATATCAAGAATAATAAGTAAAACCTGTGTAAAACGGCCACTCTCAAAAAGACCGAAAAGTGGTTTTCAAGACCAATTACATGTATCGCTTAACGCAGGTCAAAAGTATTGCAGAATGCTCATTCTGCAATACTTTCGACATTCATTAAGCGACCATTTGTCATAAAGCTCTTTGTCTATTTTTTGAGTGGCCGTTTTACACAGGTTTAAATTTTCGAACGCTAGACTGTTCACTAATTTTTGATTCTCAGAACGACCATCTGAATAACAAAAAGAGAAGCCCCTGATCAAAAATGCTATATTTAGTGCTGGTACATGTATCCGGTATGTGGCTAGGTTTGGCTTTCTATACAAATATACAGCGGGAATCTAGATGCACTCTAAAATACTTTTAAGAATGAGCTGACAACATCGATTAACCCTCTGTGGACATGAAATCACCAAACGGGTACGTTGTCAAACAGTTAAGATCTAGCTCAAATGCATTTCACCAGGATCTGCACTGTTCGCTAAGACAATATCGATCTTCAGAGAAAGAAATACAATATTTTCGTTTTGGAAATTATAGCATGTGACCTCAATATAGGCCTATACAATGGACCAACCTGACTTTGTTGCATGACGTTTTATGGACAATTACATTGGTCTGAAAAGGGATAAAAATAAACTGCCCCAAATAAAACTGATAGTGTTGTTATACTGTCATAATCATAGGAACTGTCGAAATTATGGAGCATGCGCATCTTGAACTTAAGTAGAACGGCATTATTGCAGAAATGGAGCATGCGCATCTTGAACTTTAGTAGAACGGCATTATTGCAGAAATGGAACATGCGCATCTTTAACTTAAGTAGAACGGCATTATTGCAGAAATGGAACATGCGCATCTTGAACTTAAGTAGAACGGCATTATTGCAGAAATGGAACATGCGCATCTTTAACTTAAGTAGAACGGCATTATTGCAGAAACAAATGTACAAGTTAGTTGCATTATTGTCCATTAAAGATATGTCCCGATATGAGAGCACAATTTCTATATCAGGGATGATAAATACTTGTGACGTGAGCAATTACTCTGACATAAAACTGTTTGTTAGGAAAAGTGGGGGTGATATTAGGAAGGTGTGCCGCAGTACTTGGACCCCTATAAGAATCTCAAAATCGAACGCACATCTACATACCCAGATAAGGCTATGCATCATATAGATTGACAAAGTAGGCACAGACAAGACTGCGCATTTGCGCAGTCTTATCTGCGCCTTCTTTGTTCGGCAGTATTACAAAGCAACCCCCTTTCCACGTGGCTCAAGCCACGGCCGTAATGTCAATAGCCGATGTAATAAGACGTTCGCTTGTCTTATAATGTATCTGGACACTTTTATAGGGACATATTTGTGTAAGAAAGCAATCCACTTAGACCATCGTCAGTTCAACGATCCATTAGACATATATCCATTTACTGAATGATTTTTGTCATCGTCACGAAGAAAGTGGATTCTTTCTTGGAAGTATTCAGCCATCGTTGCAAAACAATGGTTCGAAGTCGATTACATGGACCATTTCGGCCAAAGGTACTGGGCACGTCGGAGAGACTGTAACACGCCTATTTGATCCACACTGCAGTATGTATTCAAGCTAGAATGATCTTATATGGCAGCAGTATTTAGGCCATAATGATAAGACTGCACACGTTTTCAGGCTGAAACATACCCTCATTGCAATCTTCTTCAGATCAAAATGCTATACACTTCAGTCTGCAGTATTCAGAAGAAATGCTTTTAAGGACGAAATGACCCCACTACAAAAAATGCAGGCCGAAATGGTATTTGTAGTATAGGTTTCTGATTGGAAAATCCATCAAAAGACTTAATTGAAAAGGTTACGCTGAATTAAACCTCCAATCGCATCTCAGTTTGATTTAAAATATGGAGCAGTAATATCCCATACGCTTCATCCATTCCAGTACAAAGCTGGTTGTTGGTATGAAAACCCAGTCCCTTTAACAAGCCTCACATGCAACTTCTAGCTTCTTGCTTATGACGTGAAAATAAAAACAGGCCAGAAGATTCCAAGAAAAGAACTGAAGTTGATTGCATCTATATCTTCAAAGAAGCTGTCAATATCTTATCATATTGCAGCGTTTATAGGATGTTATTGTCATACATCAAGAAAGTCGTCCATAATAGCAATAGCTTTTGAATAAATATCATAGTATTGTAAATTATACTTGTTAGGATAAATCTTGCTAGATTATATAGGGCTATGGTACAACTTATCATTGTTTTGTTACCTGCCTTGCATACCATTTAGAGTCATAAACTAATTATTGAGTGGTACCATTTAAGGGTATAAAATTAGATCTTGGGATCGCAAACAGTGTAATCTACCTGATCAGACTGCTCTATGGAACAGTCTGGTCATAGAGCAGTCTGGTCTGGGTATAAAATGTTTGCTAATGACTGCAAGAGTAAATACTGATGCGTTTCGTCATATTCCTTATTTCCCCGCAAAAATATCAGCAAGAGCTAATGGAGGGCACTTGTCCATAAAATGACCACTGAACGTAGGAAATACATCGAGACAAAATAACTGAGCTGGAATGAAATGACAGTCAACGTGTTAAAAGGAACCAAATGTCAAGTTTGCCTAAAGAGCAAGCGTAAACAATCTGTTCAACACAATCAGTATTTAACGATGGGCTGATTGACTGCACTTTCATTTGGAGCCTTTGTTCCACCGACAATACTCCACACGAATATACGCAAACCCTCTTTTGATTAACTTGTTGATTCCATATTTGGAGTAAGCCCATTTATTTGCATACAAAGGAGTAGCCAGAATTAAAGGTTAGATAGAAAGATTCAGTATATTGCACGACCATTAGAAAATCTCAAAGTGAACCGTGTAATACAACGAGGTAGAGCTGTTAGTGACCAACTGCAAAACTTACGTTTCCTTACGTCAACCTGTATACGTCAACCTGTATTTTGTTTTTCATCTGACAGAAACCCACTTTTATTCTATCAACAATAAAAGGCACCCGAATCACTGTAATCACATTTTAAACTCTGTTATTAGCATTGCACAATTCCAAGAAAGTTACAAAGTGTGTACTATAACCCAACCTCCAATAGCAGTGACAAACCAAAACATTACACAGGTATCACCGTCCTCGCTCAGAGCTAGTGAGAAGTCCCTGTTTGAATCCCACTGAAATCCCATTTTCTTATTCTTTTTATTTAAACATTGATTGACCATTGACGCACTGAAAAGCAATTTCTATACCATTTGATTATGTCCGAAATATGCGAATAGCCCTTTGAAACCTTGTATGAGTGTAAGCTTTAATACATGTATAGAAAGCGCAGACATGCTGTAATGCACTGGTGCGAGTATATGTATGGTGCAAAGTCTAAATGGTCACAGAACTGCTATTTGTAAAAATGGGCTGTGATTGGCTTAAAAGTTGGATGAATGATAGGTCTTAATTAAATGATAATCCGAAATTGGTCAATATTTTAGATCTATTTATAGACAGTTAAAGTGACCCAGCCTTCATAATGCACCCTTGTATGTGTTTAGGCCACTTTTTTGCCATGGCATCATCACTCATACAAAGATTTGAATATAACCAGAAACGATTGCTATTTTGGTGCCATCAAACTTAAGAAAAATTACTTGGTAATATAGAAACATGTGAAATCTTGTAATTTTAGGTGTGTTTTTTTGAAGTCTAATATGTTAAAATTGCTGAAATGCCTAAAGGATCAGCGCTCAAATTTAATGTAATTAACACAGACATCGCGAACAAATACTTTCAGCCCTTTGATTTTGTATCAGAATCTGACATCTGTTCTCTTCATACAAGCGACCAGCGAACGTTCAGACGAATCTGCGCCTTCAGGCAAACTCGTCAGAGCCTTCAATGTTTGCACATAGAGTATGGAAGCACATAAAGGACACAATCTCATTTTCTCATGACATTGCTCACACGATTTCGAGACACAAAGTATGGAAACACCAGAAGGACAAAACCTTATTTTCTCATGACGTTGCTCTCTCTATTTCGAGGTGCCGTCTCTGGAACAGAAGTCGTCCCTGTTTGCCGAGAATCCTAGACGTTACAATTTAATCATCTTATTATCTTGTTTATCTAGTTTTCTCTTGATAACGACAATCATGGCAATAGTCGCATTTGAAAGGTCTCGCAGGAAATTTACTTCCAGACCTTCTTAGAATACACACAGCCATAGAAACTAGGGATATTTAGAGTACGTTTTCTTTCATTTCTCCATAAAACATATGTTGTAACCACTCATTGGAAGCGTCTCGGTGAGACGCTTCTAATGAGCGTCACAACAAATTTGAACGTTGACAAATCAAAGAGTTATTGCCCCTTTTCCGATTGAAATGGTGTCTAATTTGGAGCGATAATATCATTGGTGGATTGTCAGAGTTCCAGCTATAGTCTGACGACATACTGGATTATTTCTGCATAAAACATATACTGTGAATGCATGTTGGAACTGTATCCTCAAATTTGTTCCATTTTGTATCATAGCATATGTTTAAATGGAGAAAGGAAAAAACAGGTCATCACTATTTGTAAGAAGACGTCATTTTATAACTCGCCCTCCGAGACTTTGCTTTAATTCCAATGACATTTCGTTATTTGAAAACTTCAACTTAGTAAGGCGACTTCTAGCAAGCGTTAGACACTTCAAGGCTGTATTAAACATGCATGTTCTGATGACAATCATTGAAAGTATAACATTGAAGAGCAGTCAGAAAATTAAAAGATTTACTGGGAAACAAAATTAAAACGGGTGTTGCCATTACGGGCACTTGTCGTTTCTTTAAAGCAGGCAAATATTTGGCTAGCACACGCCCTGTTGGTACTTATCGCATATACGTGAAAAACTCCTTGAAATGCCAATGCTGATATATCCAGAGGGGCTAGTGTCTAATTTTTGGTCTGATCCTTATTCTACTTACATACGTTGTGTATGCGGGAAGCAAAAGTACTAAAAACACGTGTTCTGGGCAATCTATAGATACCACTTGCGGACCGGATTTTCCGCTAAAATAACCTTTTATGCATTTGAAATAAGATATACATAATTGGATAATGGCTCTGTGATTCTATATAATTGTTCAGCGGAAAAAAAGAAAAATAATGTACTAAAACTTTTCAGAATGAGTAGAGAACAATAAAATGAGAATTTGCAAAAATGCTTATGATAGATTTATTGTGATATCACAATGGCAACGAGCGAACGAAACATAAAGCCTGTGCGAACTAGCACAGCTGCTATAATTTGTATATTTTTGGCGGTTTTACACCTTTCAAATGCTTCTTGATTCTATAACAATTATATGAAATGCGTTTGTCTTAGGAGATCAGACACCGTCTCAATCCGCTTGTATTTGAAGCCATCCTGATAAATTTGATATCAAACAATACTTGTAGACTTAAGGAACGTCCAACCTTCTTTGAAGTTTGCAGGGGGTACTTTCTTATATTTTTTATTTCCGAAACTTCAAGTAATAGTTTTACCATGGATTGTCCGCCTGTACGTGGAGATAATCCACGAGCTTTAGCGAGTGGATTATCTTACGTGCAGGTGGACAAACATGGTATAACTATTTTATACCACCTACATCAGTGTAGACCTTGAATATCACGAGATATCTCATTCTAAGTTGATAAGGTGGTATAAAATTAATTACATATCACATCAATTTTTATATCCCTTTAAAATGACATTATTGATGCTCATGCTGTCCATGAGGAAAATCAGGCAAATTTCTGCGTAGACCGTTCAACGACGGACCATAATTTTGTATTGCATGCATTTAACTCAGATTTTTTTCTGTTCATATTAGTAAGGCGTTTGATTCGGCACGATGTGTTGGGTTATACAAGAAACTATTAGCCAGTAATATTAACGAAAAATAGTTTATGATTAATTTAATATGTACATGTACAGAGGAATAAAACAATGTTTTCCAAATAATGGGAAACAGTGTTCCATTTTCTTAAGTTTTCCAGGCGTAATGTTAGGTGAAAATATATCCATGTATTATGTGCCTTATTCTGAAATAACTTAGAAAATTTCCTTTCTGACAAAAGTTGCAATGGTGTTATTTTTGAGTTCGAATATGACAATTTTAATATTGTAAATGAAATAATTTTTGTTTCTTAATGCTGACGATACAGTTGTTTTTGAAACAGATCAAAAGGAGTTTCAAAGGATTCAGAATCTTCTTTGAATACTCAGAATTATGGCACTATAAACTATGATAAAACTCAAACTAAGACCGTTGGTACTCAACATGACCAGCATTTTTATTTTAATTTAGGTGGTCATAAAATTGACATCTGTATCTTGGTATAAGGGAGAACAGTGGCTCAGTGGTAGAGTGCTCAACTGGAGACTGAGGCCGCGGGTTCGAGCCTCATCGGCGTCACTGGGCTGTGTCCTTGAGCAAGACACAATTATCCTTGCTTAGTACTGGTTCAACCCCGGAAGACCCATCCCAACATAACTGAAAAATTGTTGACTGGGACGTAAAGAATCAAATCAAACAAACGAAGTATCTTGGTGTTATGTTTAGCAAAATAGGCACTTTCACAACACAAGAAAACATAATGTTGAGCAACCTAGGAAGGCAATGCATGTGCTATTTAAACAAATTCGAAATCTTAATATTCTTATTGAGCCGAGGCATGAGTTTTCCAACAATGTGGTTTGTGCGACCAGCAAAGCTTCAGATCAGCCTGCGCATATGCGCAGTCTGATCAGAGCCTTTGCTAGTCGCTTGAGTATTCTATGATTGTTAAGCTACTGACTGAGCACAATTTGGAGTTTCTAAGCTTACAAGTTGGCTGCAGAGGCTCGTCTGAGTCTACACATGTCAAAATGCCACATTGTTGGAAATCTCATGCAAATGATCTGAAGTTTTACGCATTAGACCATGTTATCTTACCTATCGCACTATGTGGTTGTGAGATTTGTGACATTAATTGACAAATTATTGAGAATTTACAGACAAATTGTTGGCTTGAGAAAAAAGTACGCTTTATTTAATGTCTGTTGGCAAAAGATGCATTTCCATACAATCATAAGTATGACCAGAAAATAGCCCAATCACAAAAGCATAACACCGCGAGGAAGAGATGCTGAACACAGACAGCCATTGCAAAATTAAAGCAAAATATGGTGTTCTTCTGTTCTTTCCCTTTATTAAAATACGCGGCATGACCAGTTTCTAAAAAAAGTTGATGTTTTGTCCAAATCCAAACCCTAACCCAAGTAAAAATACTTGGACAAGTCGTCTTAGCATAAATTATGTTAAATAGATTTTGTTTCTCTGTTTGCATGCAAAAGATAAAACGTAAACATGCTGACTCATTTATTGCATATTTGAACTCTTTGCCATGGCGTTTCGCTGGCGGGTCGATGATGGCTCAACGTTAAAAGTTGGCCTGGTAGCTTTGTGATTTCCAGGGGATCCAGACCAGTATTGATAAGACACCCTATATTTTTGTGATTTGTCAGGAGGTCCGGACCCCCTGTCCCTCCTCTGGAACCGCACATGATTGACGACACTGGCAAACAAAGAGTTATTGTAAACTTTTACTCTGTAACCTTAGCGCTGTTGTGTGTCTCTATACTAGTACCCTCTCTGCCAACATGACAACCTTTTGTTCTTTTCTATGTCTTCAACAATACGACTTAATTAATATGCTCACTCAAACGTCTATTCCTAAAGGCCCACTGGGATAGTCATGCGGTGAGAGAGGAATCTATTATTTTGTAATAGTCAGCCGAGGCGACAAATTATTAGACTGGCTTCTTGATTATATAAGATTGCAATGTGGCGACTGGAAAACAACAGGCGAGGAATAAAGGAAACATTATCCAATACTCCAGTAAAACCTATTGATAAAATTCAGACAGTGTGGGAAAAAGCTTCTCATAATGAATAGCTTGTAATATTTTGTATAATGTAAATCCATGAACAGATCCTTTCACAAACTGCAAAAACCTTGGTAAAATGCGGTGGGCGTGGTGATTTATAAGACTTCACACTGATTGCTGAGATACACATGTTAACAGTCTTCATGGGCAGGAATATATTGCATTTTTTGAAATTCTGACATAACGCCCCTTGATACGTACATTGAACTGTCCCAATAGTGTAGAGATATAGAATATACTAGGTGGGTGTCTTTTGATATCAAGTTTACCAGGCAAGGCTTTGAGAACGCTTGTTGACATCGCGAGGCTTGCCGAGCGATTCAACATGCGTTCTTAAAGCTGAGTTTACCCATTGTTTCACTCTTCAAATTAGCGATTATTACGTAATTTTCGATTTTGTATTGATTCAGCGTCATTAGCGACGTCAGTAAAAAGTACAACATCATCATGACCTGATAAAGACACATAAATTGAGATAGACAACGTTTATCAGGCAACGTTCAACAATGCAGTTAATACGAGAGGTAACTGATAAAGGATGATATAATTTTGTCATAAATTGGGTCTGATCCAATTGCTATTCTGCAATAAAATATGTTAACTATTACGTAATATAATCAACTATCCAATATTTAGTGTATCAACCAGATCGAAGATCATTTAGAATTATGCCAAATGGAAAATTATTTATTCAATTAGGGCTTTTAAGTGAGGACTGTAGATCAATAGTGTGTCTCGGTGGCTACATCCACGAATTAAAATCGCTTCCATTGTTTAAAATATTGCAAGAAAGGATATCTTACAGTAAACGATATGCTTTTTATATCTCTGCATTTACTTTTATTATTATTTTTCTAGTTTAGACTGTTTGAAAAGGTTATCTGCAAGCAAAAAAAGTTACATGTACCAGTGGGGAAATAGTTAAAGTATGAAATGTGACCATCATCGTATCCTAGTGAGAGTTGTAAAGCTATTAATAGTTATACCCTGATCTATCCTTGGGCCAATATTATTCTTAATTTTTATCAATGGCATTGAGAAATATGTTCAAACCCACGTTAGACATTTTGCTGATGATACAACAATACTAACTTGATTGCAACATAATGAATTACAATTATCATACGTTTTGGGCCAGAATAAGGTATTAGTAAATTTTAACCCAGTAGAAAGCAAGCCGCTACTGATAAATAAATACAATGTCCCATAGCCCAAAAGAAGAAGTTAAAGAACACCTCGGTATTACACTTTGTCAAACACTAACATGGAAAACCACACATCAGAAATCTCCACAAAAGCTTGGAAAAGGAATGGGTCTCTAATACAATATACATTTCTTCTAGATATACGTGTATTGTCTAAAAATGTACACAGCTTTTTTCTCCCACTTTTAGAATAGGGCGTAGTGTGGGATAGCTGCACAAATAAAAGCAAACTTACCATTAAAAAAAACTCCAAGTTGAATCTCTTGGGATTACAACAGGTGGCACAAAAGTCCCGACAAAAGTATTCAGCCTCCAAAAGTTTTAATTCCTTCTGCAGCTCCTACCACCAAGAGTTCAGCAGCTTTCTAGATATGCTCTTCGCAACCCTTCTAGTCACGAGTTCTGTTATTTACTATAACTCATTTTTACAAACAGCTTTGACAGACTGGAATACACAAAGTCCAGATACTCAGAACGGACCAGTCCTCAACAGCCTTAAGTTCACATTAAGAAAGAACCAAAAACGTGTTCCAAAATACTTTAATAGTTTCGCCGTGAAACTGGTTTAAGCACTCCAGTAAAATATTTTACTGACCTTTTCAAGGCGGTACTTCTTTTGTGGATCTTTTATATATTTTTCTGTCTTGTGTTTGCTATGCCTTTGTGTGCGTCTGTTTATATGTGCCTTGTGGTCACCTCCTGGGAAAGAGCTGACTTCTTGGCTCTCGTTTGTGGTGTCTAAATGTGAGTTTGTCACTTTCCCATTGGTATCCTGGGTCTGGTGTGGTACTTGATTGTATCGATTCCTGATCTTTGCACCCTTACCTACTTTGATACCTTGAAAGTATCACGAATCACACAAATACTGCACATTGCATAAGGCTTGAATGTAGCTCGATTTTTGTTTAAAAGAATATAACTGACAATCAAGTTATGTAGTTGCACGGAAACACCCTCACACTTCTTTTCATGTCCTAGATACATTGCACAAAACCAGCAATAATTATCAAATCTTCCACATGAATAATCTGTATCCAAACTTCTTAAGGGAGATCAAAATCAGCCATGCATGGTTAATAACATTATTCTGTAACATGCACAACTATTATAACTCATGCTAATAAAAAGATGACCACTCCCAATTCACCAGCTTTGTTGGAAATAAATACAGACATGAACATGTTATGATTATAAAATATTGTAAGTCATATCTTGTATGACCACCCTTTTAGGAATGTATTCTATGACGCTTTTGTGCGTGCTTAGAAGCCTGGGGTTTTACCCCAACCCCTTGTGGAATACATTGCCATGGTTCAAATAGGTAGTGTTCAAATTCAGGAAATGTGGCTGGGAAGGGATAAGATCATGTATCCGCCGGCCTAGAATATCCCAGGGGTGGCTGATTGGAGATGGGTTGGGACCTGGAAGGCCAGACAAGGGCGTATGACATGACCAGCTTGCAAACAGTTCCTTGCCATATTGCAGGTATGCTAGCATTGTCTTGCTGGAAGAGAAAATTGTTTCCAACAGTCTGATAAATTTGCAAGATGCGCTATTTTCACTTAATTGCTACAAGTGTAAATAGTGCTAGCGACCCATTCATGTGCTCTCTCTCTCTCTCTCTCTCTCTCTCTCTCTCTCTCTCTCTCGTACTAATACTCTATTGTTTAAATGTATTTCTAGAGATATACAAACAAGTAACACATCTATATAGCGACGTATTATTCACCTATGTATAGACTGTATAGCTGCATGTATTATAAAGATTGAACTCGACAGGTTTCAAACTATCCGTTCAAATTACTATAAGCATTTCTTGTGTCATGTTGTATCATTTATCGAAAAAAAAGTTTAAACACAAATTAAATTACCAATTACAGATTTAACAGCCACCAATGAAAATACTTTATCTTAGAGAAGTTTCCTTTTAGGGCTTTATCTGAACTAAGAATGAGGCTGGCGTCATGAAACCGGTTTAACCCCTCAGTAAGATAGTTTTACTGACTGTTCCAAGGTGGTACTTTTTTGTGGATCATTTGTGCTATTTATGTCTTGTGTTTGTCATGCTTTCGCGTCTGTTCATTGCTGCCTTGTGGTCACCTGCTGGTAAAGGGCTGGCCTCTTGGCCCTTGTTTGTGGTGTTTAGTTGTATTTTGTCACTTTCCTATGTGGTATCTTGGGTCAGGTGGTGTACTTGATTGTATAGATTCCTGATCTCTGCCGCCTGTCTTACTTTTAAATATTATTTTAACATTTTTTTTTCACAATCTGTTTCTTTTTATCAATGCATTAACCACACCCAAATAATATGGATTGATCCGTTTTTGGTCCTAGTTTTGTGGTGCTTTGTTTATGTCCTTTCTTCTTTGGCAGAAGAGGAAGCTGTATTTTTTTTAAATATAGTTTGCTGTGTTATTTTCTGTATTGCTCGTGGTAGTTTATGTAGGTAGTTAATGGTCAAGGATGTCCTAAAATATTTAATCGTTTTGTTGTTATTGTGAAGGTTTCTTGATCGGTCAACGGACAGACAAAGACCAAAGATTCATCTCCGACACCATTCTCAGATAAATAAATACTGCTTGAGAAAGGAAGCAAATTATAACATGTTTACGTGTACTGTTTGACTTCCAAAGTGTTAAATTATTAAAGTATAAACGTCTGATATAACGTGATGGCTGCTCGACACGAACTTATAAAGTTTCTAGCGCACCTTTATATATTCTTACAAGAAAGATGATCACGTAGAGCTTGTAGGTTTCAAGGACAAGCGGTTTCTTACATGATACAGTGTTGGCTCTGGCGTCAGAGTACGTTGTAAACCCTTAAACCCTCAGCCTGTCAACACTGGGGTGTTCTTTGGTATAGATCCATTTCTTAAATGTAGTTTCTGTTTATGAAATGTGCTGACAAGTTGCATTGCATGGGCGCATCCAGAGGGGGAAGAAACAGGGATCCGAACCCCCTGGAAAATCACAAGTGGCTACAGGTTTCCTTAGAAATTCTGGTATGGACCACCCCCAAGAAGTAATAGGACTCCTACTATAAAATTTCTGTGCCGTTGGTTGGACTGCAGTATGTGATTGTGGTATTTTCTGACCATACTCACTTACTTTTTGAATCAGAACTTTGAGTTAGCAAAGGATAAATATTCTAGCTCAATGGCACAACACAGTGCTTCCCATGAGGCCTAACTAGCGACCTTTCGATCAAAGATCTTAATGACAAATGGTAGCTTAATGAAGGTCGAAAGTATTGCAGAATGCTCCCTTTCTGTTTTACATATACTTTTTCTGACATTATTCTGATATTTTAACCTGCTTGGTCTTTACTCCCGAAAAAATGCGGGAACGTTTGTCATTGTTTTACTGTACTTAATCTATGAGTATATTTACATGTACAAGTACGTAATCGCCACAATACTATGACAGTCACAATTAGCGGTTACTTTAACACCGAAAAGCACTATGTTATTCGTCTTAAGGACATACATGTATGCCCTAAATGCTTCCTACATTGAAATATGTTCAATACCTTGCATACAGTTTGTCACCATGCTCAGTTTTTCATAGTCTCATATGGAAGTTTTCATCATTTGGCCATTTTTCTGAACAAATGTAAAAATTACGTAAGCCCTAAATATTGAGTTAAAATAGTTGTAATCTTCAGTCAGCTTCTTTCTTTTAATTTTAATTATTGCTCATAACCTCAAGCCTTCTAGAAAATGTGCCAATGTATTTGTTATCCCAAGCCGTGTCAAGAAACTGAAATATCAATATAACGTTGGCGGGCCCACCTTGTATTCAGTTGGCGGTACTGTTGAGTCCTTATATTTTTTTCTCCTTTTTGTATCGTGATTTATAAATACTAGGAGATTATTCATGGATAACTTAGGGATCTTTCATGCGAACCCAACATATACGTGAGCCGTGATATGTGATTACCAACATTGTGGCGTTTTGACAAGTTTAAACTCAGACGAGCCTGTGCAGCCTACTTTTAAGGTTAGAAAATGTTGGAAATAACATGTCTCGGCTCATGTTTCTTGATCCACATCGGAATAAAGGATGATATTGGTACCGTCAAGCATCCTTCAGTAATTATCTTACTGGCCGTTCCAAGGCGGTGCTTCTTTTGTGAATCCTTTTCGTTATTTGTGTTTTTTTTGTTTGATTGTGTCATACTGTCTTGTCTGTTTTTTTGCAGCCTTGTGGTCACCTGCTGGGAAAGGGCTTACATCTTGGCTCTCTTGTATGCGATGTTTTCTTGTGTTTATGTCACTTTCCCATATGGCGTCCTGGGTTAGATGTGATACTTGATTTTATTATATACTTATAAATGATACACCTTTTGAACTGTCTCTTTTCTGGCTATATGATACAGAAAACCGGATAAACGAACTGAGGTTATCTGATTCCGTATCACTATCCTTTAAAACGAGGCAATGTCGGTTTCTTGTTTTTAGCGGTGACGATACGTAAAATAGATTTTCAAGCATGGAACCAGAGACGAAAAACATGATGACGTGACGTCAAGAAACATAACGCAATGACAAACGTTCCCGCATTTTTTTCTGAAGTAAAGACCAAGCAGTTTATAAATCAGAATAATGTCAGAAAAAGTATGTGATAAACATATTATCATAACAGTAACTTGATCTGGCGTACAGTATTACGTCTCATGGATGAGGCCATACCATTGGATCACCCTCGACGATTCGCGTCTCGGGTGATCCGATGATATCCACTCGACGTGATACAGTACGCCAGATCTAGTTACTATTATAATAATGTTTATGTATCGATTCTTGAATCTTTACCTTATTCCTTACTTTTATTATATATTTTGGTAATTCCTGAAAAATTGGATTTTGATTTTTAGGTTAAACTATATACTAAAAAATCTGACTTTGAAAATCATAATTTATATATTTTTAGTTCATAAAGTATCATAATACCTTTTAGAAAAAATAACTAAAATGGGGGTCACCACACTTATTATCTTTCAGGAGGGCCATAGTTTACCCCACCCCCACAGATTTTATGCATAATTCAATATCAAAAGTACTGCAGTGCTCATTTTTGTTATTTTTTATAATTTCATTTTACTATTATGAAGTAATTTAGAATTGAAGCGCTAAAAAAGGAAGAAAAAATATATCGACAGGGGAATTGTCCCCTGGTCCATAGACCGACACACTAGCCACTGGGCCAGGAGGCCAGGTCGTTCACGGCTCGCAATAATCGTACATTGAAAAAAGATAATTCCACCTTGTGCATATTTGTGATCAGACTTAAAACTTGGAAACTGGGACGCTTACTTTCACTTGACCTATGTCTTGGTACTGAGACAAGTATTTAAGGAACATTTAATTTGCATTAGAAAAATGACGGAACGTCGACCTGACACAAGAGTATTTGAACACTGTATTGATCCAAATTCGTAAATGATCGAAAGACAGGGGAGGTAAATTCTGATTTATCTGACGCAGGAATGGTGCGCATGTGTACTACCAGCATATGTCTTTAAGTAACTAATGCAGAAACGTAACAGGTTCAAGTAAAAGTCTTATTTACCAGTGCTAAATATTTTCCAATCAAACAGATGTAACATTATTGCACTGATAAGAGACTAAAGCTTATTAAAGTGCTTAATGACATCAAACAAATATCAAAGAATTTAATGACAAAAAGACAATCAAATTAACTCTTCGGCTGCTAAGCGTGACTAAAACTCGTCTGCTGTGAGTTGTCTTCTGGTTCAATTAAAATGTCTCAAGTAAACCGTGTAAGGGAATTTTTTGCAATTTTAGGAAGGGGCTATGGAGCCTTTCAGATTTGGATATTAGTGCGGTATACCAATCAATTGGGAAATTTTATAAACAAAGTGCAAAATTATTGTTATTATATCATACCAGATTCATAGATACAAATAAGCTGCAGTAGTTACTGAAGATGCATTTGATAATCATATTTACAAAAGAATTGTTATATTTTTGGTCAGTTGAAAAACAAATTAGCAATTATTACACATACCATAGTCATTAAATTGAAGGAGAAATAAGATGCAATGGAAGTAGTTTGTTTGTGTGGTGACTGAATTGAAATGGTAACTAAAATCCAAATTTAAAAAAAATCAGTTTTTTTCAAGATTGGGACCTTTTTCAAAATTGGAAAAAAGTCACCTGAATTCCATTGAGAATGGGACCTAATCTCGGTCCCTGAGAACACCAAAAATCTCTGAGTGTAGGCTCAGCTGTGACTGCACTTCTAATTAGGGTCGACAATAGTCTGCACGCCGAAATTAGTCTGTGATGTTAGCACCTGGACGCATCAGACGACTTTGACAGATGACAATTTACACTGAACCGAAGTTATAAGTAGCCACCACACAATGTTTGCTCCTGTTCAGAAAGTAAATATCACTCTCACTAAATTTAGATTCTATGAAAAGGTCCAAGGTTTTGTCGAGACTCTGCAAATTATGTCATTTTAAGATGACTGGTAGACCTTACACAGACGAGATCCGAGTAAAGGTACCATCATTTCAAAAAGTCACACTTTTTAGTGTGATATAAACCTTTCATCAGATACGTTATCCATTTATATTTTAATGAGTTTAAAGATGTTTATAACACCCGTTTTATAAGATGAATAAGAATCAAAAGTTTTTTGACAATTGAACACTCCATTTCTCTTCTACGTTAACATGAAGACAGCCACGGTCAACAACTTAGTCAAAGGATTTTAACTAAACCATGCAGTTTGCATACTCACTTTGCCTTGCTCTGTACGCTTTATTATTTACGACACAGCAGTGCAATTTTCAGGGGTTCTTCATTACGAATTGGCGTCACTGTTCTGTTTAAAAATAAAAAAAAATATCTTTAACAAATGCTATTTAAATGACCTTTAAAGTTTCACATTAAAATCAGAAGTGGATACCAAATTAGTAAAAAAATCGTTAGAAAATAGGTTCATCAAGTTGCATGGTGTTTTGTCAAACATATTTACATAAAATAAAACACATACGATGATTTTAGTTTCTGCAGCTGATGATTTCCGAAATTTTTGGAAAATTCGGAAAATTATCAATTTTTAAAAATTCATAAAAAATCTGTCATAAGCAAAATGTCATGTGTTTGGTGTTTTTTCAAGTCGACTAGCAGGTTTTCAATCACCTGTACTTGAATTGGATAATAACTGCACTAAAACGCTTATTTTATTCAAAAAATTGATTTTTGCATTTTTGAACCCAAAAATCGTGAAAGGATAGACAACTCTTCCAAAATACCGCTTAACTTTAGTCAAATACAATGCATATACTTGGGAAAACTATCTTTTCAATATCACTAGGGCTTAGTCAGAAAAAATAAATTGAAAAGTGGCTACTTAGAACTTCGGTTCTGTGTATATACATTGTTTGCAGCAGGCGAAGGTTTAATTACTGAACGCCGCATTATCTGATATTTGTATTGATGTTCTTGGGGATAAATAAATTTTATGTAACTTGCACTGTACAGTTTCTTGTCTCTCGAGCCGTGTCTTAGCCCATTTGTCCATTTCCTACATGACTTTTCATGCTAGGCTCCACCCACTATGAATAATTATATAAATAGACTTTCATGTCGGTACACAGAACAAAGAAATTACTTGTCAGTTCCTGTAGTGTAGGATCAGCTATATCATATTTTCATAAGCAAACAATAGACTCTGATCAGGCAGCTCTTACAAGAGTTGCCTGATCTAGGTCTGCTCTGTTTGCAAAAGCGTTAAAAGGCGTCTCTATGAGGTAAAGGGTTAACCCGAATGAAATTTCCCATCCTTATCAATTGGACGAGTTTGTTCCAAATGTTAGGGTTTTTGATACTGAATTCTTCTGATACTGAAGCTCCGTTTTTTGGACTTGAACTTGTCAATAACAAATGGCATAGTTTCTTCTAAAATTTATGATAAACGGGATGATTTTAATTTTGAAATAGTAAATTTCCCATTTCTTGATGGAGATGTTCCTCGCTCTCCTTCCTATGGTGTATATATTTCTCAGCTTATACGTTTTGCTAGAGTGTGCTCTAATGTTGATGACTTCAACAACAGAAACTTATTTTTAACTGCTAAATTATTAAAACAAGGTTATAGATATCATAAAATTCGAAAAGCATTTTCTAAATTCTACTACAGAAACTCAGAGTTAATTGTTAAATTCAACATTGGGTTAAAATCTCTTCTGCAACAAGGCATATCAGAACCTATATTTTATGGTGATTTAGTCTATAAATTCAAACAAATTGTTGGAAAACCTAATCTTAGTGATCAATTCAAAAAGATAGTAAAACGTTATATAAGGGTTGGATATAATTTGGATATCATGCGACAGTCTGCATGCCTAGTTTTAAACCCAATCACGGTTTTATAGCTATGGTTTCCTCTTTAATTGCGTGACGGTGGGTCAGGCCTCAGACTCTATGACGGCTCTGACGTAAAGCTTCAATCGGTGGGTTGGTGCCTGATGCTTATCTGTAGCTGGACCCACCGTGGCTCAACTTGAGGTTTTCTTTAGCTCTGACTATCTGTGAGTCATGAGCCCTTTTCTTTGTTTCATCATGGAGTGTTAATTTGATTAGAGTGTTTTCCATGATGATACATTGCATTAGTTAAATGGCCTCCATCCGAGCTGAACATTTCTTGTACTTCAACAACAGCAGAATCTAGGGCGAAGATTTGGTACCAGTAAAATGCATTTAAGCCCCCCGGTGGCTTAGGCTGCTGTCCGTTCTAAGGCGGTGGTTCTGTTGTTGTTGACTGTTTGTTTATTGTTACTCCCATTGTGGGAGTCTGTAATTGTTTTATGTTTTGTTGTACGTTACTTTATGTCCATTCTAGTATTGCAATCATCTTGATGGGGAAGAGAGAGCTGATTGCTTTGCTTAATTTGTCTTCCTGGTGTCTCGTGATGGTTGAGCGTCTCTTCCTCGCGGTGCCACGGGGTTGTCTGCAGTTTGTGATTGTGGTATTTCCTGATCATACTCACTTACTATTTTTGAACTGCATTCCTCATTTCTATTCAAAATTAAATAGAACATAGTTTAAACAAACAGCGAGGGCCCTGATAGGACACCATCTTATCTGGATCTGCACTTTTTGCCTATGAATGATAAAAAGGGCGGTAGCTGGCGGGGCATCTGTTTTCATATTCAACTAGAAAGGAAACAAAATACTGCATAACATACCAAGGACAAAACAAAACAAAAAAAACCCCTCATAAACAATGGGAGCAACAATAAATACCTTAGAACGGACAGCAGCCGAAGCCACGAGGTGTGGGGGTGGGGGTGGTGCTTATTTTAATTTTACAGGCCAAATCTAAGCCTAGATTCTGCTACTGTAAGACATAAAATAAGTTCAGCTCACGTGGAGGCATCCTAACTTATGCAATGCATCACCACAGGGAAACAACCAAATCAATTAACATACTGTGATGAAACGAAGAAAAGGGCTCCCAACTCATAGACTGTCAGAGCTAAAGAAAACCCTGTTGAGCCACGGTGGACCCATCCATAGACAAACATTACGCAATGACCCACCGATTTAAGATTCATGTCGGTGTCACCATAGCGCCTGAAGCCTGACCCACCGTCGTTTAATTAAAGAGAAAACCATAGCTCTAAACCATGATTTGGTTTATAACTGTCGCATAACACCCATGCTATAGTCCACTCTTTTCTAATGCTTGAAGATCTTTTTTCACAAGGCTTATCAACTATTTTTTGTAACCGAATCGCCATAAAATACTGACTCTGAATTGCCTTGTTGCAGAAGAGGATTCAAGCCAACATTGTATTTAATGATCAACTCTGAGTGTATTTGGTAGAACTTAGAAAATGTTTTACGAAGTCTATGATGTCAAAAGCCCTGTTTCAGCAACTTAGTAGTCAAACATTGTTTTCTGTTGTTAAACATACTCTAGCAAAACGAATTAATTGCGAAAGAGTTACACCATAAGAAGGAGCGCGAGGAACATCTCCATCCCGAAATTGGAATTTGACCATTTCAAAATTAAAATCATATCGTTTATTGTAAATTTAAGATGAAACTATGCCATTAGTTATAGACAAGTTCAAGTCCAAAAAGGGGGCTTCAGTATCAGACGAATTAGCTAATACTGAAATTCAGTTTGATATATCTGACTTACCATTTGTTCAAAATACGGATTATCAATATTCAGTAAGTTATCTAGATATCTTGAAGTACTAAGCAGCAAAGGGCACAGCATTAGCCATTTATCCAAAATATGTTTATCGATAGATGGTTACAAAATTGAAAAAAGAAATAATCTTGAATTAGTTTGATCTAATGCAAGAGACGTGTTTGCTTTTTCATTCCAAGGGACGTTTATATGACTAGGAATCCAACAGAGAACATTTTTCTAAAAGCTGGTGACATTGTTCTAAAAATTTCTAAATCTGTGGATTCTTTGAAATTGAATGGTTCATAGTCTGAAAATATAATACATTCATTTTTAACATCACAAGTTATTATAAATATCTAGAGTTAAATCCACAGCTTTCGCCCCAACCGTGAAAATGGAATTCACATCAAATTGCATTCTAATGCACTTGCAAATGCAACGCGACGTCTTATTGGATAACGTCATAAATTTGCGACAGTATATCCTGCGATATACTGTCGGAAACCCGACGTCATTACGTAACGGCGCTTTTCATTGGCTGACAAGTGAATATATGCAGCTCGCAAGCGGTTTTATGCAGCTGGCAGGCGCTGGGCGTATAAGTGCAAAAGAGTTCATTTTCACTGTCTTTTTTGGGAAAAATTTAATAGTGCATTAGAATGGGGATAACCATATTCAAAATTTTCATTTGGGGAGGTATATCGTCGGATATACGTTCGGAAATCACGTTTTACGGCTCCGCTTACGCGTCGCCGTAAAACTAAATTTCCGACTGTATATCCGACGATATACCTCCCCAAATGAAAATTTTGAATACAGTTATCCCCTAAATGGTTGTCTGATATAACAGCACAACCAATGTCTGTGTGTTCTTTTGACTCATCAGCATAAACTTGTTAATAATTCTTAGAACCGCTGTGTAGCTTTACGAAATAATCTTTTAATATGAATGGACTTATTTCTGATTTTTTCCAAGAGTGTAAACCAAAATGTATTACTCAGCTTTGTTTAAAAACCAAGCTGGAAGGTTGAGTGTAAAAGGATTCTCAATATTTTGTGGCTTGTTAATTGTAGAGTATAAAAGTGATGGAATTTTGAGGCCAAATGATTTCATAGATTTGGGTTTCTTTTCATATAAACATGATAAAGCTACATGTTTTGGTAGGAATGAAACTTTATGAGCAGGATATGATAGGTTGGCAGCGAGTTTTATGGTATATTGTAAAGAGAACTCTCTGTGGTTCATCTGACAACATATAGACTGACAACAGGAGCAGTTCTAAAAACCACAAAGCTAGAATTAGGCATTGATTGTGTGCGTTCAAACTCATTTAATACATTAGAAAACTAGTACATTATTTTAGTTTGTCAATAATAGCATGATACTTATGCTTGTTACAGGGATCGGTGAATGGTAAATATGTAGTCTCATTACTTTATTGAGTAAAAATAGATTAATGAATAAATATTAAGTTCAGGTATCTGATAGCAGCATGCCCCTTAAGATGGTGTCTGGATGCGTGACATCGGCTCCTAGCACTTTCCTAACTTGTTTATTAACGTTACTAATCAAACCAAGTCTTCTGATTTCCAATGAGTAGAAGGATCTTTTTAAGAACAGTCCTCATATTTCTGGTATGCAACACAATGATAAATCATAAATTATTACAAGAACGAACTATCCCATGATTATTTCCCACACATGTCCGAATGCTTCCTTTCATTTGAAGAGACGCATTCATTTGAGCCAGGACATGACAAAATATGTGAGCCCTGTGAATACTTAGATCAACCAGCACACCAACACAGTCTAGACCTAGTTATCACTGTACAGTAAATGAGTAGTTGAGTACCAATAGATTGATCGAACCCCGATGTCTTGCTTTAGAACTCTTAGATGTTGTACTTATCATGCTAATAAATGTTTTCAACATTTATGAGCAGGATGAATTACATGCTCAGTTGAGTTGAGCGTGAGAAAGTTTTATAACCTCAATGCCAGGCTGGACGGATTCTCATGCTGATCTAAGTATTTGCTTGGCGCTCAGGGAGTACTGACGGTTTTGTCATGCAGAGGTTCATTAGGTTTTGAAAGTAATATGTTTATAATGCAATGAAAATTGCGTGTTTACAGGAAGTCATGCATTGCTGATAAGCAGCAGTTATTGTAAGGTTACAAATCACAATGCCAAAGCAGAAGGATAATTATCACATCGTGATGCCTCGAACAAAAGAATTATTGAACGGTTTAAAACAAATATTTAAAATAGCAGTTAAGGTCAGCGTAATATCAATAATTTGTTATCGTCGACTTCTAGTTTGTGGCAACATGATCAGAAATAAACATATTACTGTAGAATGGTAAATTTTTCTGAATTAATTTATGATTCATATGCAATCATAAACACATTTGAAGTATATATACAATGTACGTATTTGCATAAAATTTGTCGTGCAAAACATAAATCTTGGTTGAGTCAATTGACTTGTATTTTTAAAATTCTAGCAAGTGTTAGCATCCTGCAATTTTAAGATCATTAACCCAGGAACTTTTCAATTATATTCAGCATATAATCGTCTCATAGCAATACTATTATAAAAATCTATTATGGATGCGAGGGTGGGCCTATAAAATAATGGATTTTCTTTTCCACAAAATCTCATGAATCGACTTGATGAAACTGAGTTTGTAGTAAGCATACTTTTACGTTTTCATCGGTCCCCATAATTATTTAGGTTCATTTCTGTAACACGAGAGTGAATTGTTTGCAACACTCAATCAGCACCAATTGGCATTGTTACAGAAATAGATTGACTCCTACTCACACCCCATCTCTTCTCTGATCCGACATTCTTCCTGTAAACTGTCTGTCTTCTCGTCATTATCTCTGCCACAATTACGGGTTACGGACTACTTCTGAAGTGGAGTAATTGGACAAAATAGTCCAAGACGAACAAACCTTGTCAAGACAGATTCAGATTTTAATTTTACAAAATGAACAGGACAATCAATTTCGTTTTATCTAAGTTTGATGGATATGTAGTTGACTTGGTTACGAATATATTTTGTTTATCCTTGGCTATTAGCTTATAGTAGCTCAGACTCAATTTCATAGTCATGATAGTTAACATCGCTGATATAAACGATCACCAAATATTGTATATATGTATTTTAAATGCACACACTATAATGTTGTCCTGCCAACTGTAAACCCTATATTTGATGCTAAATTGCATCCAGAAAGTATACACCCAACATAAATGTTTTGCTTTCAAACAGAAACATACTTCAATAATGTACTGTCCTGCCAACCAAGAGTGACAGTGACGTCGTGTCATGCTTACAATTGTTAAGTCATATATATATATATATATATCTTTATTTCACTCAATCCATACTAAATATGCCATATGAGGTACAAAGATTAGACAAATTAACAGCAAAAAGATGCATGCGCGTTGATTGAATAGTGATCGTACCCTCTGTTGTTGTGGGTAATAAACTTTTCGTTGAAGAATTTCTTCATTGGTAAAAGGAGTACTGTTAGATATATTCAATTAATTTTGCAAACCAGTTCACCAGTTTCATTTGCCTTCGTGGCGGATTGAAAGGGTGAAATGGTTTGAGCATTGAATTAACAGGTGTACGTCTTTTCATAGTAAACGTGTGAATTTATATTCCTGTTCAGCACAGTGCCATTGTGAACACCGTGTGACAAGGGATACCCAGACAGGCAGCACCTGTGCGCATGGCTGTCTGGCAATCCTCCGTACATTGAGTGTCATTTTATCGGTTTTAAATTGTTCCAGCTGATTAATTTCGTGACACTGTTGGTCCCTTATAGCAGGTACAATTATTTACTAGAGCTATTTTTAGGTTCACGTGTTCATTTAACTGTATTAAAAAATACCGTTACTGTAAAATTACGACATTTAATGGTTTCGGAGCTATGTTTGTAATATTCTGAAAAAGTAAGTTTATACTATTGTAGTATGGCGGTACTCACTTCAATGTGACTCTCGAGATGAGCGAATACATCGTAGTGTGTACTGACCTAATTGTACCTGATATATGGATTCATACAGCCATTTTTCGATCCTTTGAAGTAATGAATTTTGCTCATTCAAGCTAGGAATGCTAGTTTTCACTTCTTGAATCTCGGTAGAACATATAAGTAAAACATTGACTTGTACACTCCACTTGAGCTTATGCGAATCGATAGATCGCTTGTGTGTTAATCCCATCCACAGGATAGGATTAATACACAAGTGATCTATTGATTCAAAGTCCCAGATAGCTTTGTAAGCAAACTTGACGTCACTGTCTCTCTTGATTGGCAGGACAGTATACACATGTTACAAGAGACATAAAATTTGACTACTCATCTTCGCTTTTAAGACGGCGCCCATGCGTTCTATAAAGTCACGGTTCCTCGTGACATTATTCAAATAATATAAATAAATTAATGAAACGTCTCGTAAATGACATGAAAATATTGCTGAGACAATAGAATGAAAATATATCATCGGGGTTTTATATAAATAATGGCCTTTCTTAACCGTTATCATGTTGAATAGTTTTATGTACTTAAACTCCTCCCTGATGTATATCCCGTCAACCTGCAGCATTCCAGCTGAAAGCAGAGTTAAAACAGTGTGGGTCCTGATCAGATGGCTTCGTCAGAGGCCAACTGATTTGGATCTACAGTGTTTTCAAAAACGGATAATTCCAGGTTCAGCAGGGCAATGGCTAAGTCACCAAAATCCTGATAAATGATGTGCAATTAATAATTTCTTGGTTAAGAAAAGGTAATATGTTAGAAATCGGATTACTAGAAGGCTGGGAGGACATTACTAGGCAACAAATTACTGTCTTTCTATGTACTTATGTGGTAATTTGGTATCGATTCTCATTCCTCCTACTATCAAAGACATTTGCTCCATGTAATGAGTTAAAAATAATGTTTGTCCAACGTTAATTCAATCTTTAAATACGCATGCGCAGCCATGACTATCACGTGACGGTAACTGTTACGTGTTGGTAAATTTGCTTTTACTAGTTGTAAGAATCTGCTATTGTATTTTTTAATACTTTTACTGTTGTATTGATAACAGAAAATGGCAACCGAAATCGGAAAAAAATTGAAAATGGACAATTTGGATAGCTATCATTTTTGGCCTCATGAGGAGGAAAAAAGGGATGGGTAGGGGGGGGGGGGCAAAATAACCCTCTATCGCGCGAAGCTCTTTATCCGTTTATTAGACCTCTCGAAGGCAAGACTTTGTAATTTCATGGAGCTGCTCTTTTGTGAAAAACAACTGAATAAAAAGCATTAGGTTTTTCAGACAACTAGATAACATGGCATTAATGTGAATTATTCTTACTCATTTAAAACAAAACATATTTTGCTGTTGCCCATAATAACCTTCTCATTGAGACTGTTATTTTGAATACCAACACAATATTTTCATTCGATAGATAAGAAAAAAATCACCTTTTATGCTACAGCTTTGCTTTCCTTGACGCATCTTTTTTTTGTTTTTAAAGCCTTGAGCACGTTGAGTACATTGCAATGAAGGGACGAGTTTCATATCAACCGTTTCATCTTTTAATTAACTGCTTGCCACGAGCGATATTACACCTTCAAATAAAAACAACATGGTATATCATCTTTAACAAGCATTTTGCAGCTGTATGAACCATGTCATGCTAGAACAACACATACCAATAGCCAGATCACCTGCGCATCCATGCAGTCTGATGAGTGTCTGTGTTATTGTATACTTACAGTTGTACCAAACTTGCTGCGGTCTAAATAAAGCTAGTTATCATGATCAGTAGCTGAGTCGTCGCGAGAAAACTTTACTTTGTTGCATGGTTATTAAGCTTTTTTCAATGACCAAGTCGACTGAACACGATTCTCATCCTGCTAATAAATGTTAAAATGCCAACTGTTGGCATTTTAACATTTATCAACAGGATAAGTATTCAATTTTTAGATAATGATTTTATGACAGATTCAGAACATTTTAATATTATACAATGTATGACTGATGAAGAAATATGAAAGTAAGATATTCAAATAAATTTAAAAGTCTTATATTGTTTTGATATGCATAGATTATCTAAGAACTTCATGAGAGTTATAAAGCGCGAAACATCTATATTTTTCAGCATTTTAAAATTTGTTATAAGTCTCAAATTTCATGCTCAGTTGAGTTGAGCGTGAAAAAATGTTGTATAACCTTGGGGACAGGTTGATTTGTAAACTACGCAGTGCCTAGTCGTCATGCACACGAGTTTTTTTTTTATTTTTTATTTCAAATCGAATCTTTGCCCCCTGAGAACATTCTCCCTTTTTTGTTGTCTGCTGATTTTTTTCAAGATCACCTTTTTTAAAATAAATCTTTCATGAATACGATCAGAGTGTCAAACAGTTTGGATCCAGATCGGGTCCAACACGTTTGCAAAAGTTATCAGCAGACGACACTAGGACATAAAGAGTTAATAGAGGTTTGCTGTAAGATTTTGATTTTTTATTTCACAGATGTTCGTGTAGCTACTTCTATCCTAGATCAACACGCCCATACTATAGCAATCGTCTCTACCGACCTAGACGTTACAGAAGTTACTATGGCTACAGAGGGTACGGAAGCAGATGGGGTCGTCCAACACTAGACCGTCTATCTTCTGGATTGATCAAACGTGGCGATGATAACGTGGATACTCTTGGCTATTACCTTAACGATGATAGTGGTGTAAGGGAGATATCGGATGAAGAACTTCTATCTATTGTTCAGGATATTATAAAAGAAGCTGATAACCTTCAGAAACGAGGACTAGACCGTGTGACATCTGGTTTCATTAGAAAGAAGCGTGAAGTTGGTCAGGTTGATGAAAATATTGTAGAGGCCCATAGTAGTCATCGTAGAAAACGATCAACAGATGAAATAAATGACCCTAAAGGTATAGAGGACGATGATGAGATACCAGCTGATGGCGAGCAAGAAAACACACACGCAGATTCTGAGAAAGAGGGAGATTTCGTTGAAGAACAATTGGAGCCTGATATTCCTGATAATAAGGGAATAAGTGTTTCTGATAACTTAAGAGACGACGATGAAATAGATACATATGAATTAACGCCAAACATGGCAATGGGAACAGATGATAAGAGGAGATTTGATCGGCTGTCATCATCTTTTGTGAAGAAAGAATATGGAGATACTAACATGGAAAAAGACATTGCTGACAAGAGAAGATTTGATAGATTATCATCCTCTTTTGTGAAAAAAGACGATGCAGGCGAGAATCTTGACAAGAGGAGATTTGATCGACTAGCATCTTCTTTTGTGAAAAAAGACGCAGCAGGCGAGGGTCTTGACAAGAGGAGATTTGATCGATTAGCTTCATCTTTTGTGAAGAAAGAATATGCAGATGAACCCCTCGACAAAAGACGGTTCGACCGATTAGCGTCCTCTTTTGTGAAAAAAGACTATGCGGATGAAGGATTCAACAAGAGAAGGTTTGACAGATTAGCATCCTCTTTTGTAAAAAAAGACCACGCAGATGAAGGCGTGGACAAGAGACGATTTGATCGATTATCATCCTCTTTTGTGAAAAAAGACGATGTCGGCGAGGGTGTTGACAAGAGGCGATTTGACAGATTAGCTTCATCTTTTGTGAAGAAAGACAATGCACATGAAGGCCTCGACAAGAGACGATTTGATCGATTATCATCCTCTTTTGTAAAAAAAGACGATGATGGCGAGGGTGTTGACAAGAGGCGATTAGATCGATTAGCTTCGTCTTTTGTGAAAAGAGAGTATGCAGACGTAGGACTCGACAAGAGAAGGTTTGATCGATTAGCTTCGTCTTTTGTGAAAAGAGAGTATGCAGATGAAGACCTCGACAAGAGAAGGTTAGATCGGTTGGCTTCCTCTTTTGTGAAAAAAGACGATTCAGATAAAGGCCTCGACAAGAGAAGATTTGATCGACTAGCTTCATCTTTTGTGAAGAGAGAATATGCAGATGAAGGCCTCGACAAGAGGCGGTTTGATCGATTAGCGTCGTCTTTTGTGAAAAAAGAGTATGAAGATGAAGGCCTCGACAAGAGGAGGTTTGATCGATTAGCTTCGTCTTTTGTGAAGAAAGACTATATAGGTGTTGCAGTAAATGACAATGCTGACCAGAGATTTAATTTAAAAGGATTAAGTGGCGACAATATATTGGGCACAAAACCATTTGATTATCCAACAGAAAAGCGACGCATCGATAGAGTAGCTTATGGCTTTATTAAGCGGAATGATGGGAGTGCGAATTTTGTTCCAATACTTGGTAACGCAATGACAGATCTACAAAAACGCTATTTCGACCGTCTTAATAGTGGTCTTGTTAAACGTGGCGATGTAATAGATGTATACCCAGCGAACCGACGGTTTGATGGACTTTATAGTGAATCTGTGAAAAGCCCATATATGGGAACTCCTTTTATTGATAAAACCGTTTACAGTCCAGCTGCAGGACTTTATTCAAACGACGATGATATATCCGATACAAGAGAGCAATACAGTGACAAAGTACCTATAAAAAGAAAGAGACGTAGCATTTATACAGATGAAAACAGCAATGCATATGGACTAGGATTTCAATCAGCACTGGATGACTATACAAATGCTCTTGAAAAGAGACATTTCGACAGACTTGTGTCTGGTTTAGTAAAGAGAGGGTTATATGATGTTCAGCGTGAACATTTTTCACAACCAAGAAATGCTATTCTTAGTCAACGAGGGCTAAGCAGCCGTATATACAGAAACAATAGTCCTATGTTTTAGTTAGTGAATCATGGTTAGCCATTTCACCCCCAAGTTTCTGAGGTAAATTCTTCCACTTTTAAGTGTAGAAGAGTCCGTTGTGTTAAAAAGAGTGTTAGATAAATCATGGAAAAAAAACTGCAAAAAATGAGAATGAAAAAAAAGCAAAATGAGTCAGCAAACAGCGTAGATCCAGATGAGATGGCTCATAAGAGCCATTTCATCTGGATTAACACTCTTTTGCCTAACCTTTTTTCTGGTCTGTAGTGTTGAATGGGCGAACTACTACATGTATTCTGTTTTTTTTGTGGTCAACATTTTACCAGATAAAATATGTTTGAATGGACGTTGGCATACTAGACCAAGTGCATGATGTGGAAACTGGATAGCCCCACAACTTTAAACATAAAGTCTTATTAATAGCATACCATAGAAAATTACTTCGCACTATGTCTAAGAAATTTTCTTTAAATCAAATTTATTTCTTGAAAATGAGTTAATACAGTCCCATCGTTGACTATTTATGTGATAACCATATTCAAAATTGTCATTTGGGGAAGTATATATTCGGATATATGGTAGGCAATTTAGTTGATCTCATAACGTATATCCGATGATTAACCTCCTCAAATGAAAACATTGAACATGGTTATCCTTATTCTAATGCACCAATATATGTAACATTTTTCTTTAAAAATCCAGCGAAAATATAATATGTTGCGCCTACTGCCAGTGCCTGACAGCTGCATAAAACCGTTTGTCAGCTGCATGAGACCACTTGTCAGCAGCACAAAACCACGTGTCAGCCAATGAAAATCAGCGTCATGTAATTCCGTCAAGTTTGTGACACTTTATCACTGGATATGATGTTGCAAATGTATGATGGTATCAAATCAGACATCGCGTTATATTAGCAAGTGCATTAAATTGCTTTTTAACGATGGTGGATTGGGGTATATTTTTATTTTGATGAAAAAATCAAACAAAAGCCCACACAAGTAAAAGTAAAATAAAGCTTTTCATTTATTGTGAATTAAAGGCTAGGGCTGTATATTGAACGTAACATGCATGGGTTCCATTGTGGGAAGGTATCATCGTTATGTGGAACATACATTCAGAGACAAAAACGTCTTCCTGAACCAAACGATAATAAATGGAGCTCCCTAAATCATCCATAACCACATTCATGTAAACAGTTAAATTTAAAAAAAAGCAATACGCTACAATTCTTGTTTTTTAGATATAATATGTCTTTGTAATCATTACACCATGCTTACATGTAATTGAGCAGTGTCAAGTGAACACCTGTCATTGAGTCTTGGGACCAGAAGCTAAATAGCAAGTTTTGACATCTTGTTATTGTAACTAGCCCATTTAATTGAGAATGCCTGAAAATGGGACAGCTTAATGGAATTTTGCTACTTATCGCATATGTGTAATGTCATTCTTCAAGCATGTATACGCATAAGCGTGGATCAAGAAGAGGGATCAAGGGTCCAGACCAATCCCCACCCTGGAAAATTACAAAGCTATAGGGTTCCTTAGCAATACTTGTCCAGATCCCCAGGAAATTCTCAAAGCTACCAAGCCAGCATTCAATGTTGGCTATCATTTGCCCGCCAGCCAAACGCCATCTAAATGGTGTTTCGCTGGTGGTCCTATGATGGCCCATTTTTAGTGTGTTGGATCCTTTCTCCTCCCCTCATCAACTAAATAATAATAATAATAATAATAATAATAATAATAATAATAATAAATACGTTGTTAAAATATGGACCCCCTCTGACAAAACTGTCTGGATCCGCGCATGTGCGCAGGTATCTAGCGAGGCTAGAAGCCCAAATTTTGAATTTTCTGTACTGAATTTTCAAATATCTACCTATAACCTTCTATTTTATGTGCAAACTGTGAAGGCTGTGACGAGACCGTGCGTACAGACAGGCGTGTTTTGAGTGCATAGCTGCTCACACTATGCGATAAATATCAAATCCTCACGACCTTGCTCAATTATTATATTTTGCAAATTTTAACACTCAGTTAATATGTTAGAATGAAGTGAATGAAGTTTGAATCTGAGGTTAATCCTTAGCCCGCCAGTCACGACTATTATCGTCTGCTACTCTCGTCTGTTTCTCTTTTTATGTAGTTGATAGTTTACTCCGTCCCTTCCTGTGCTTCATAGCCAGTCAGCTTTGCACAGACATTAACATTTTTGGACAACTTAATCACATATTTTGTCAATATTTGTAATATCTATTACGTAAATCACTAAGTACATCCATGAAGTGGTCAATGCAACCATTTCCAAAGGAACAGGGGTAAACTATAAGTAGGCCATAGATCGTATGTTTCAATAAAAAAGAAATTATATATAATACGTGGTTCATTCGCTGCGCTCGTTCCCACTTAATTCCTTTGTAATTGTAATATATATGATCTATATAACCTATACCTATATTGCAGACAATACCTATATTGCAGACAATATGACCCTAGGTCAGACTGCTTGGGAGCAGTATGCTTTATGTTCATATCGTTTGCTTTCATGGAAAATATAGTCTGAAGTGCACTTGAATATATGCATCAGGTGTAAAAAGGCAGACGACCTTTCAGGACAAAATAGTGGCGTGATAAGGCTTAGGATATAAACACATTGTGATAATGAAACACATGTAAATATACTTGAATGCTTATTAAATGTTGAGTATATAGACTAGAATCCTTGTAACCCAATGCCCTTAAGAATCCGAAGAAACGCCTGAAAAAACAATGAAAAAGTAAGTGTGGAAATGCCACAATCACACACTGCAGACCAACCCACGACAACGTAAGAAAGAAAACCAGAATGCTAACAGTCACATGACATCAAAAAGGACCTTCTCTTCCCCAGCGAGATGATTGCAAAACTAGAAACGACACTACTGTCCTGCCAGCCAAGAGTGACAGTGACGTAATACTTTGTTTACATTTGCTTAGTCAAACACTAACGTGTACACTTTACTTGAGCTAACGCGAATCGATAGATCACCTGCGGATAGAATTAATAAACAAGTGATCTGTCTATTCTAAGTCCTGATAAATTTGTAATAAAATATGATGCCACTGTCACTTTTGGCTGGCAGGACAGTAAGTAATGCAGCATAAAACAAGAAACAAACAAACCACCAACAAACAATTGGAGCCACAATAAACAAATTATCAACAACTACAGAATGACCATCGAAGTTGCACTGAAAGTATTTTGTTCAAGTGATAAGCATTACTTACATCATTATTTCTTTCAAGAGAGAGAGAGAGAGAGAAAGAGAGAGAGAGAGAGAGAGAGAGAGAGATAGAAAGAGAGAAAGGGAGTAAATGACATTACAGCATCCCAAATCAAACTTCAAACTTACTGAATTTACTGAAATTCAAACAAAAAGATACAGATTATGTTTGTTGATATCCAATATCACGTCAAACTGTCAGATAGCTTATCAAAAATACTTCTTTCCTCGTCTAAGGTGCTACAATTAGAAGTATGTACACCAACATCAATATAAGGATCAAACATGATTTTCTTTGCATTAACATCTGTTGGACCCCGATACGAAGGTGGTGTTGAAACCTGAGACTGAGAAGTGATTGGTTAAACGTCCGTCCGACCCAAAAGTCATTTTTTCGCTTGAATACTTTGGATAAACGCTTCGAAAAGTTCATTTTTGTATTACCTATAATGGCCTTTAAAAGCATGAAGGAGTCATTGGTTTTAAAAATGCCTATACCAGAGCAAAGACTTACGTCATCGTGACGTCACTATATTACATTCACTTCTATGTACGTTACTATGACGTGAATTTCTGTGACGGCCCTGGAAAGTGTATACATAAAGTAAAAAGGCCCTACATTAGCAGCACGTGAATTACCTGATTAATGCATGGGTTTTTGCCGGTTAAAACATGACTGTTACAAGCCCGCGAAACAGGTTTTTATTCAATAAGTCTTGGCAATAAACATAGTTAAATAAAAAGGACATATTTGACAACTGTAACAGACATTTTATCATTAGAAGCTGTCAATTTTGATACAATTTTGTGTTTCACCAACATGACAAAACTAAACTCAAAAGATAAAAAAAATGTAATGAGCATAATCATCGCATAAATGATGTGCATGGTGTTTGAGCTTTTCCCATGACTAAACACGACTCCCATGAAAGGGAGCAACATGAACAAAAAACAAGCTGCATCAACAGAATCATCGCATAAGGAAAACCAACAGCCACAGCCACCTGACTAGGATGGCGTTAACCTCAGAGTCTTAGGTTCTCAAACGTATTCGATGTAGTATAAAAGTTAAAAAATCATGCAAAATTTGTATAAACAATTTTGCTTACCAAACCTAGCACTATAACACTCAAATAAAATTGGACGACCAAATTAATACAAAATTTCCTTGCATGCTTAGAAATAATGATGCATTAGAAACCGAACTGCATACACTAGGAGGTAATGAATGCACGAATATATAGCTACACTATACGGAAATGACCAGGAAATGATACAGTCACAGACATTAGATTATGATGCTAAAGCTTTATTTGACCATCTAGGCTATTAAAATCTTAAAACTGTTAATAAAGCTTTTCTGAAATATTTGCGATGTTTTGTGTTTTTAATGCATAATTGATATACATGTATATGTCATACTTTTCAAATGATGTTAATTATTTATGCACAAGTAATCATACAATACCTCGCCATAAAAAATAGTAAGTGAGTATGAGCAGGAAATACCACAATCACAAACCGCATATAAACCCATGGCACCGCAAGGAAGAGCCACAAAACAATCACGAGACACCAGGAAGACGAATTAAGCAAATCAAACAGTCGCTCTCTTCCCCATCAAGATTATTGCAAAACTAGAAGGGACATAAAGTAACGTACAACAAAACATAGAACAATTGCAGAATTCCACAATGGGAGTAACAATAAACAACAAGTCAACAACAACAGAACCAATGCCTTAGAACGGACAGAGGCCTAAGCCACTGGGAGGCTTAAATGCATTTTACTGGTACCAAATCTTCGCCCTAGATTCTGCTGTTGTTGAAGTACAAAAATGTTCAGCTCGCATGGAAGCCTTCTAACAAAATGTTCAGCTTGCATGGAAGCCTTCTAACTATTGCAATGTGTCATTACGGAGAAACACTCTAATCAAATTAACACACTATGATGAAACAAAGAAAAGGGCTCACGACTCACAGATAGTCAGAGCTAAAGATAGCCTCAAGTTGAGCCACGGTAGGTCCATCTACAGATAAGCACCAGGCACCAACCCACCAATTAAAACTTTACGTCAGAGCCGTCAAAGAGTCTGAGGCCTGACCTACCGTCGTGCAATTAAAGAGGAAGCCATAGCTATAAAGCGTTATTAGGTTTAAAACGTGGCATGTAGACTGTCGTATGACATTCAAATTATATCCAACCATTATCACTTTTGATAATTTTTTTGAATTGATCACTAAAATTAGGTTTTCCAACAATTCGTTTGAATTTATAAACCAATTCACTATAAAATATAGTTCTGATATGCATTGTTGCAGAAGAGTTTTTATCCATTGTTGTATTCAACAATTAACTCTGAGTTTTTGCGGTAGAATTTAGAAAATGCTTTTCGTATTGTTTGATATCTATAAACCCCTTTTTTAACTGTGAGTTTTACATATTGCTACATTCAAACGGTAGGAATGGTCCGTATTATATATTGAGTGGTCACAGGTTGATATGTACGATTTTTCTAATGGATCTTTACTGTGTGTCAAGTACACATAAAATAACATCAAAAGATAGCAGCAGATGAGCTGTCATCTGTTGATGTGAACTAATACTTACTTTCCTACTATAACAACCTGAGTCAACAATTTCTTAAGTGATAAATGTTAATCATTTCTAACTGTTATTGTTGACGTTATTATCCAAATCAGTACAATAACAGAATATAGCCTTTAAAGGAGTTTTAGCGGAACAACAACAGAAATCAATGAAATTTGCATCATGTGCTATATGTTTTTGCAAATACTTAAGTTAAAAGTATCTTTAAAGTTGCAATTTTTTAAATAATTCTTTAGTTACGACAACCTAAAATACATATTCTGGGTGAGCGCCCAGCTTAAACCTGACAAGCAAACCTCTGCATTCTTAGTCTATACTTAATAAAAACGAAACTGAAAACTGAGACTGCAGTGCAATGCCTGTCTCTTAGTATTTAAGTATATACGCTTTCGATTCTGGAATGCTCCGTCGACCTTTCTATTGCTCAATGTTAAGAAAAGTAAAGAATTTTGCTTACACAACAGACAAGATCATGATTGTTTAACTTACGTATCACACCAATCTGACTACTGTTGTCCAGCTATTTATTGTTAAGAACATACAACAACAACAACAACTAGTTATGTGGCGACTGAGCCACAATTTAAAAGATCATCCATAAACTTGCAAGTAAAGCCAATCAATTGACCAAACGACCCCTCACTCTCGAGGCCAACATATTATTTCATTTTCAACTACACATGTATGATAATGTCCAAAAAAGTAAGTAAGTATGATCAGGAAATACCAAAATTACACACAACCACGGCATCGTGAGGAAGAGCAACAGAAAAATAACAGCCACACAGAATCAGAAAGACAATGCAAGTAAAGGAACCAGCTCTCTCGCTCATCCCTATCAAGATGATTGCAAAACCAGAAAGGATACAGAGTATTGCATAACAAAACACGGAACACATACATAACGCCCACAAAAGGCCCAACGATAAACAACAACAAAAGAAACTTCAAACAGATAGCATCCTAAGCCACTGGGGAGGGGGGCTTAAATGCATTTTACTGGTACAAACTATTCACACTAGTTTCTGCTGTTGTTTAAGCACAAAAATATTTAGCTCATGTGGAGGCTTCCTTAGTAATACAATGTATCATAACAGAGATAAATTCAAATCAATTTGACACACTATGATAAAACAAAGAGAATGGCTAATGTATCACAGAAAGTCAGAGCTAAAGAGAACCTCACGTTGAGCCACGGTAGGCTTAGCCAAAGACAAGCATCAGGCACCACCAATGGATGAAAGCTTTACTTCGGGGCCGTCATTGAGTCTCGTGCATTTAAAGAGGAAACCATAGCTAGAAATTGTAATTGGATTTTCATCCAGATATGTAAAATATCGTATGATATCGCGTTATATCCAACTTTTTTGTAACGTTTGATTATCTATTTGCATTGATCATTAAAACCAGGCTTTCCCACAATACTTTTTAATTTATTAACTAAATTACCATTAAATACCAAACCAATATTTGTAATTAACATGTTGTCCCACCCAATAGTTTTAATTCTCATGCCAGAGGGTTCGTAAAACATTTCCACTTATAAACAATGATTTCAAAGACGCCAATATAAACAATTAAATGGTGTGCAGCTCTTGTTTTTAAAGTTAAAAGATGCACTTTAGACAACTTTTGAATTATAGTAATTTAACAGCTCATGATTTTATTTTTCTCTAATCGAATCTTTGAAAGACAATAGCAGAGCTAATTACTTATCGCAACGTACCATTAATAATATCCTAGCAAATAATGTAAAGTATTTAATCCGAATATGATGCATGTTTTATGTTTATTTGAACAGATATGAATTACACTTTTTACTACGGCCAAAAAAACAAAATGGGCAAATTTAAAGCATAACCATGACACAAAGCCCCGAAATACATACCAACCTCCTTTAATTGATTTTAAGAGCTGAAACTGGTGTATCTTTCATGAAAACGTGTACCTAAAGTGTGTAATTTTTTAAAGGGGACAGCAACCCTAATGATAAGTATGCTTCATCAGAAAGAGCTCTATGAACCATTAATATTGATACAAGTATCATCACAATAGGTTGAAACATGGTCAAGTTATTGACATTTAAAGAATTCAATATGGCCAACATTTAGCCGCCATTTTGAATATTTTATCAGTTTCAGAATTATTTCAACTGCTTAATTTTTAGTAATCAATTCTATCACATCATCTGTGTTTCAGCAGATATTCAGCTTTATACATAAGGAAAATATTTCATTAAAAATTAAGGCAAATAATCCATTGGTTTGTCTTTTATTTTGATAACGCATGTTTAATTAGGCTGAGTGACGTCTCTAAGCATACAATATGGCCGCTTCCATTACAGTCAATTTGTAAATATTCAAACGCCTACAACTTCCACATTTTTAACCGATTTAGATGAAACTGGTATCAAAATTCATGGTTTAGCACTCTGATATTAAGATCTTTTATATAAAACATAGTTATCATCAGGGTTGCCGTCCCTATTAAATTTAGGTGACCATTCAGTCTATTCTTCAAATGAAACCCAGCTTCTAAGCACTTGTTTTTCGTGCTACGCTACAGGTGTCAGAATGGGTATTCCATGTATAAACTATACTGAACTACTAAAGAAACCTGACACTTTTTACTTGCTTCAAACTCGTAAATAACAAACTGTAGAGCTAAGCGGATGTGCTTACTTTAATAACAAGACATTTGAAAGTATTCTTTGAAAAAAAAAATTAATCAAATATAGAACATGACGTCACGATGTCAAAAACACCGTTTTATCACTTTTGCCTCCGGAACGTATGTCTAGATATTTTTGAAAACTTTTTTCATGCATGCAATACCTATACCAGTACAGACAAAAGTGCATTTTGAAAATGAACAATTTCTTGCTGTGACGTATGATATGGGGGTTTTAAGTTTTGTTTTGACGTTGTCTAAACGGCAGCGTTTTTTTCCTTTGTTTAAGCAATTTCTAGAAACTGAAATGACTTGGAGTCAACTAATCATTGTAAGAGAATGCATTTTCAAAAAATCAGAACTTATGTTTCGCGTCACGTTAAATGGTAATAAAAGCGGAATAAACCAAGTTTACCGTCAATTAAGGAACAACGTAAACTATGAATAATAACCTTATTTTCTTTGTCAACGTATGTCGCCGTTTAGTGTGTACTGTCTACTTTGTCAGAGTGCCAATTGGCTACACTTTACTTTAATTGCGTATGAATTTCAAGCTTTGCATTATGCTGTTATCAGCATGTCACTGTAACGCTTGACGTCGCTAAATGGACGTAGGCGGCAGCTACGGAAATCAAAAGGACTGAATCATTGTCAAAATGCATTCCAAACATCATACAAAGTAAAAAAGTTGATAAAGTGGCAGTGTTTTTAAAAGCTCATAAAACGCTGAAAACGATAAAAATTACGTTAAGAAACTAGGCTTTTGGGTTGAACAATGCTTGCATGCTTTATTTGAATGCCAAGAAGATGCCAATGCAATAACAAAGAATCACAAAAAAGCGGTTTCTGGTGAATTTTGCGTGATTTCTTTGTTCTTGCGAAAATTGATTTTAGGGGCTACGTGACGTTTTGATAGCTGACGTCTGGAATTAGTTCATCTTTTCAAATATTCTCAGTGCATCTTAGTCTAGTTCAGCTTAACGCAATGGAAAGATAAGTGTGCATCGTATTCATTTACTACCTAAAAATTGACACACAGTATGTGTCAGGTTTCTTTAGTAGTTAAGTATATGTCCTAAAAGAAATGTGAAAACAAATGCCGGCTTAAGTTCCTAGCCATGATAAGCACACATCGCTGAGTAGCTAATCACTAAATAAGGCATTTATGTATTTTGCATACACTTAAGTGTGGCCTTGGAAACTGTAAACCCTTAATTTTCATTTTCAAGTTGCTTCCATTAAGTAAATATTCAACTGAAATGCTTTGTTTTCTAACACTTTAATTCAGTATGTAAGAGTTATAAGAGGTTCCAAGAAAAACAAACTTCATCGATTTAAGAGAATTCATTCAAGAACGATTCAAAACATTTGGTTTCAGACAGCAATTTTAAACGCTAAACTTTGACAACTAGTCTTCACAGGCTACTTTAAACCCGCAAATAAAGTAAAAAAAACTATTGTCTTTGTGTTTCAATTAATTATTACAAAATAAAATGAAAAAATAGATACGTTACAGTAATTTCAAAGTTGTTCAAATAAACATTAAACACCTCTTGTGCTGCTCACCAATTACACTCTTACAGAACTTTAACAACACTGGCATATTGATGCGTTACCTTTCAAAAGTATTTTAGTCAAATTGAGTATACGCTAACGTCAGTACGTCATACAATTCAACATTAAACGAAGGTCAACTGACACCAATTTGGTGTAAATTTATACTTATTTTCAACCGTGCAAATTTAAGGATTCTTTATACAGACAACAAAGTCTCTGGTCAGAATGAGCATTATGCCCAGGTTGGTTTGAGTATTTGCAGGGCGTACACGTCATTCTGTTGGATTTGCCATGTACAGACGAAACAAACAAGTGAGTATGGCCAGAAAATGCCACAATTACAGAACACACATCAATAAAGACAATGAAGACACACAGAACACGGACAGCAACATAACAGCAAAACACAATCAAAGTAAAGAAAGATGATAGCAACACTAGAGATTTCAATATGAACATCGACACAAAACAAGGACCGAACACAAAACCCACACACGATGGTAAACAAAATAACAATTTATCACCGTCTTAGAGCGGGCAGCCAAATATGAAACTGAGCAAGAAATATGTTTAAAAATATATTCGGTGTATATTAAATTGATGGGTGTTTGGTAATATGCAGCACACGATGGATACTTTTTCAGGAGCTCGATATTATCTGCACGTAAAATTTTTGGCCATTGTCTACCACCTTAGAAGAATAATTACTGTAGAATTGGGATTAGAAACTTAATTGCCCATTACAATACCAGTACATACAACGCAATCGCAGTACATTGGAACAATGTAGACACTGACATGATATGTTCTTTTTTCAAAGAACCATTGGATATATCTGAGGGTCTTGATGTGGTGGTGGTTGGGTGAGGGTGTTCATTAAATGGTAAGGCTATTAACATTTTCGCTCAATTCATTGATATGAATTCCATTAGCCAATAACAAAACAATAGCTGATATCAAAGTAATCGTGTATTATTATTCAATTTATACCCAAGGATTTCCCTAGCTTAGGCTACAAGGTTGTTCTGTTCTCCTTGCTCGTCAACTTTCCAATTTTATTCACTTTTGGTTTATTCCTTATTGGCAGAAAATAGCCTAATGCAAAGTACATTTGAGTGAGGGGTTAAAAAGTGAAAGAGGTATAAGTTCAATCAAAATACTTGCTATTCCATTAGCTCTGACCAGTTGTGAGTCATGAGCCATTTTCTTTGTATCATCATAATGTGTATATTTGATTTGATTGTTTCTCTAGGATGATACATTAGTTAGGAAGCCTCCATTCGAGCTTAACAATTTTGTGTTTTAACAAAACAGAACCTAGGGCGAATATTTAGCGCTAGTGAAATACACTTAAGCCCCCGGTGGCTAAGGCTGCTTTCCGTTCTAAGGGGGTAGTTATGTTGTTGTTGGTATATTGATTAATTTACTTCCCATTGTTTGTGGGAGTTTAAGCGTTTGTCTTTGTTTTGTTATGCATTTCCTTTCTGCAATCACCTTGAAGAGGAAAAGAAAGCTGGTTGCTTTGCTATTATCGACTTACATATGTATTGTTACTATAAATACTCTGTGGCTCTTTCTCACGGAGCTACAGTGTGTGATTGTGGTATTACCCGATCATACTTACTTACGTTTTGCAATATATTGCGATCAGCATTTCTGTATTGGAATATGTATTGAATCTGTATTGGGATAGCAGCAAGACTTTTTGTAAAATCTCAACTACATGATTCAGAAATTAACAAATTTGATGCTTATAAGCCCTCGCAAAAATGTAGACCTAGATCAGGCAGCTACACTGCATACATGGTATTTGTATATAGCATATGCAAATGATCAGCAGGACAGATGGATGGACCAACGGATGGACAGACAGACAGACAGACAGACAGAAATAGAGATAAATAGAACCATGATAGATAGATAGAAAGATAGATAGATACACTACATTACCTTGAGTGTGCTAAATCCTTTTGATGCCCCCAAACAGATTCTTATACCTCGACCTTAGTAAATCAGCTATTTCTGTATTTCAAACCAGAAGCACCAATTACATGAATGTAACGTAAGTAAACATAAGAGGTGACAGGGACGGATCCAGGATTTCTGGAAAGGAGGTTCATATGTATACGGGTGTATGTGGGTGGGGGTTGCTTTGCTGATTTTATCTCATTTTTTAAATATCCCATAAAAAATGAAATAATTTGGTCTCACTGAGACCAAATTATTTCATTTCCATAGAATATTTAAAAACGGGGGCGGAGAGGGGGTTCGTTTGAACCCCCTGAACACCCTCTGGATCCACAACTGTACGAGCCTGTATTTCTACACATGACTGGTCATTCCATTTTGCATCATTCACACAATTCATTATTTAATTATAGTTTGCCAAACTGAGGCTTTCATTGTTAAAGGTAAATTTTCATGTGTCTCACATTTCCCCAGTTGGTCAGTCCTAATCAATTGTCAGAAACATCAAATGCTCTTTGAAAGTATTAAACTATTTGTATGCTGGGTAATATTTGATGCTTTTCCTGCAGATATTTTTTAAACATTACTTTGATCAAGACGTCTGTTAGGATTAACATCAGAGTGCCAAACAGCTAAGACAAATATCAGTGACGATGTTCTGTCTGGCCTGAGCAAGCAAAGAGTTATTATATCGGGTCGCCATTTTACAGAAAACAATAGAGTACGATAAAATGTTAACTCGGAAACTTCTTAAACAAGGCTGTAGGTATCATAAACTTTGCAAAACTTTTTCTAAATGTTATGGACGATACTATGATTTGACATCTAAATTCCAATTTGGACTTAAATTTCTCTTGCGCCAAGGACTTTTGGAACCTGAGTTCTATGGTGACTTGGTAAATAGATTGAAGAAGATTGTTGGCTCTAATAATTTTTCAGCGCAGTTTACTAAAATAATTTCTTATATAAAAATTAATGCATGGCAACAGACTGCATGCTTGGTGGTCAACCTAATCACGGTTGGCAACTTTGCTTTCCTCTTTAATGGCACGCCGGTGGGTCGGACTTTAGACTCTATGACGGTTCCGACTTAAAGACTTATCTATTGATGAGATGGTAAGGGACTGATGCTTTGGCTGTTGTCAGGCCCACCGGGGTTTACCTTTTGGGTTTCTTTTGCTCCGGTATTCAGTTTTATGTACTGTTGAGTCCTTTTCTTTGCTTAATCTCCTTTTTATATCATGATTTATATGTTCTAGGAGATGATGCATTGATAAGTTAGAGGTCGTTCATGCAAACCAAACATCTATGTGTCTTGATCCACATCTGAACTAAGGGTGAGGTTGGCGCCTTGAAACCAGTTTAAACCCTCCAGTAAATATTTTTACTGACCGTTCCAATGCGGTACTTCTTTTGTGGATCTCTTGTGTTATTTATGTCTTGTGTTTGTCATGTTTTCGCGTCTGTTCATTGCTGCCTGTGGTCACCTGCTGGTAAAGGGCTGACCTCTTGGCTCTCGTTTGTGATGTTTAATTGTGTTTTGGCATATTCCAATGTGGTATCCTGGGTGGCACTTGATTGTATCGATTCCTTATCTTTGCCAGCTTTCTTACTTTCAGTCATTCATGATTGGTTTTAGCGTGTTTACACATGTTTTTGCTACACATGCGCGCTGTGAGTCAGCTCTTATTTGCTTTAGGTCTTACAAACTGCGAAGATTGTAAACATCCAGAGTAAAATTCGTCAATAATCAATCATTTTTATGTGCATTCCTTTAATTATGGGCATTTTTTAAAAATTATTTAACGTCTCAATCGCCATAAAACACTTGATTGTTTATTTGAACTGGGCTGTAGACTTACATTTCACGCACAACCTTTGTCTTTGAGGTTGCTAAGTGAATTTCGTCATAATTTCATAATTTGAATTTGCTGATTACTTATCCAATGAAATGGCCAAATATTTTTATATTGGTCAATAGGTTTTTAGATAAATAAACCTCAACCTAATATATATGCAGCTCACTGGAAATATAACAACAACAGACTAACAGCAAAGGTCGAATATTCCATCGTTCGCAAGTAAGGACCTCTGACACTTTGATAGGGTATCTGCCTATTTTGCAAATGCTTCCCAAAACTTCCCTATGCATAAGATAGCACTGGAATCATTTTGAATAGGACGCTTGGTGTATTAGAAACGAATAAAGGTTATAATTAGACAGTCAGAACCCTACGACAAAACAGGAGATGCTACCAAAGGTAGTATGGGTTGCACAATCTGACTTCACCAAAAGTTTAGAAATCAATTATTTTCAAGTGTAACTTGGGTATTTATATCATCAATACACTATTACAAATCACATTGACAGTATTTTAAAGTCCAAAATCGTGAGCATTTTAATGATTATTTTTGTTATTGTTTTTTTCTATCTGATTTGTCAAGAAATATTTTGAAGTGAAACTGTAGTCTATATTCAACCTTGATGACAATGTATTAACCTGGTGCAATATTATAAAGCAATGTATTCAACCTTGATGACAATGTATTAACCTGGTGCAATATTATACAGCAATGTATTCAACCTTAATGACAATGTATTAACCTGGTGAAATATTATACAGCAATGTATTCAACCTTGATGACAATGTATTAACCTGGTGAATTATTATACAGCAATGTATTCAACCTTGATGACAATGTATTAATCTGGTGAAATATTTTACAGTAGTGTACTATAACCATTCATCCATGCGTAAAGTACATCTAGTCGATGGCCATGTAGTTTATGTGTATTGGATAGATACAGGATATGTGCAAACTATCTACCAACTGACTTAGTAAAAGGACAATTTTCATAATCTAAAGAAACATATGCTAAAACGTTGTTTGTTTGTTTGTTTGATTTGATTCTTTACGTATCATCAGCAATCTTTCAGTTAACAGGGACGGGTCTTCCTGGGTTGAACCAGTACTAAGCTAGGATAATTGTGTCTTGCTCAAGAACCACAACGCAGTGACGCTGGTGAGGCTCGAGCCCGCGGACTCTCGGTCTCGAGACAAGCACTCTACCACTAAGCCACTGCGCTCCCTTAAACGTTGTAATATTTCATGACTAATGGGTTATGAAAAGGTAGCTTAATTGTACTAATTATTTCATTATACTGGAATAAAAGATTTTCAAGAGAGCACACCAGAATTCCGAATTCGAATGTTCAAGCTCGCCCATACGTCACATTTTGGGCTGTGGGAAATCATCCCCCCGAGTGCCAACTAGCTTTTCACATATATTATGTAAATTATGAAAACACACTTATGTGCAAAAGGATTAGTTTGGACTCGGAGGGAGGGGGACGATGTTTTAAAACTATTTTTCTATTTAATATATGTTTAATACAAAAGTGGCCGTTTTAGCCACAAAATAAAGCCGTTCATTCATGGAAATAGGAATTCAAATGCAAAATCATAAACTAGAGACCAACAGCGAGCATTTGTATGAAGATGAAAGCATTTGATCGACTTTAATTTTTATCAAAATTATAGGCAGCGGTACAATGTGATTCCCATTACCATCGTCAGAGGTCCTTTGATAACCTGGAGACGTGGCATGGTTTCTCACTTTGACAAGGAATTTATTGGTGCACATTTTCAATACTGAACAAAGATTTGGATGAGTTGTTTTTCTTTGCCATGCGGTTTGAACATGTTTTGACTGTAGGACATCAGCATATATATGTCTAAATACTCATTAACAACGAAAAAATAGATATAGCACTGCCAACTTCTAACTAAATATTTTTTCGTGTCTGTGTTTACCCACACATCAACAAACGAAGAGAATTTAATCTCTTCTCATCAGACAGAATTTTAAAGTAAACTATTGCCTTTTTTCGATTTTCGATTTTCCGCACTATCGGAGCTTGAATCAATGAACGGAAACTTACTTACGCATTCAACTGTGGGCTCGCCGATTTGTTCTGCATTGAAAATGCATTATTCAGTGTTTGAAACATTAAAATATACAGTAGCAATTTGTTTAAGCTATTTTAGACCTACGTCAATGGGATCCATCTCGTACATTTCATTTTCCGATAAATGGATCAGATTAGCTAGAGACTGATAAAATTAAGAACGTATCTGACAAGAATTAAATTGCACCACCCTTGTTGAAGCGTTAAACAAACAAATTGCTTTCATTGTTTGAGGATTTGGATGGTATCTCGGATCTCCTGCTGTCAATACTGGATGATAAGGATTAGCTAACTGTCTTCCGTTGCTACACACTCTCCGTAATCATATTAATTATTCATACAACTAATAAGGATTGTTTTCGACGCGTTAATTAGCTCACCCGAGCTGAAGGTCCGTCAACATTTTCAAACATCATCTACTCTGAAACCAATCGGCCAATTTCACTTAAATTTCATATGGAGACTCCTTAGGATAGGGGGACAAAAGTTTGTTGAAATGGTCCTGGTCACATGACCAAGATGACCGCCATGTCCATATATGGTAAAACCCCTTTAAAAATCTTCTTCTCCAGAACCAGAAGGCCGATTACCTTAGGACTTAATATGTAACATTGAGGATGTGGGGCTTACCAGTTTAGTTCAAATGATGTTTCTAGGTTGACAATGACCTACTTAATGTCAAGGTCAAATTTGCTTTCTTACGCATTTAAATCGGAATTTCTTTGAAAAGATGATTTTTTGAAAACTGTTGAAAACAAAGTCATTATAATCACTAAATATGTTCAACTTAACGAGACAATAACTTTGAATAAGTTCCAAAGGTCAAGGTTGACCATTGACCTTTCAGCCAAGGTCGCTCATACTGGAGTCCCATCAATATATCAAAACTTAGTTTTCTCAGAAACCACAAGACCAATTGAACTCAAATTTCATATGAAGACACCTTAGGATAAGTTAGCCATTTTTTTATACAAATTGTTGTGATCACATGACCAAGATGGCCGACATACTCATATATAGTAAAAAAAACTTTAAAAATCATCTTCTCAAGAAACAGAAGGCTGATGATCTTGGGCGTTGGTATGCAACATGTATGATTTGAGGCCTACCAAGTTTGTTTAAATGATGATCCTATGTTTACCTTGACCTACTTAACATCAAGGTCTAATTTGCATCCTAATGGTTTAACTTGGAATGTTTTTAAAAAAGCAATTTTTTAATACTGTTGAAGCAAAAGTCATTATTCTCACTTGATATATTAAACCTAATGATACAATTGATATAAATAAGTTCCAAAGGTCAGGGTTGGTCGTTCACTTTTCAGCCAATGTCGCTTATATTTGAGCCCCATTACTATATTAAAACATAGTTTTCTCAGAAACCACAAGGTCAATTTAAATCAAATTTCTTATGAAGACTTTAAGTTGAGGGGAGTAAATTTATAACAAATGGTAATGGTAACATGACCAAAATGGCCACCATGCCCATATAAGGCAAAATCTCTTTAACTGTCTTCTTCTCTAGAACCAAAAGACCAAATGCCTTGGGACTTGGTATGTGGAATTTGGGATGCAGGCCCTACCAGGTCTGCACAAATGATGAATCTGGGTTGACCTAGGCCTTTTTTACGGCAAGGCCAAATTTGATTCCAAATGCATTTATATTGACAATATCGTGAAATGCTCATTTTTTTCTATAACTGTTCAAGTGGAAATCATTATACTTGCGAGAAATGTTAATCCTAATAAAACACATGTTTTATATAGCACCAAAGGTCAAGCTGACCATTCACCCAAGGCCACTCATTTTGGACTGTCACATACGTAACTTAACATCTTTTTCTCAGAAACCATTGAACTTAGATTTCATATGGAGTATTCAGTAGATAAAACAATATAAATATAATATTTGTTTTAGGTCACTTGACCGATATGGCCACCATGCCCATCCATGGTAAAACAAAATAGGTTTAGATAATATGTCTGAGTTGACCTTGACCTATTTTAACATAATAAAGAGATCAGGTTAGCGCTTCAGGACCTTCCAGTCCTCTAGTTAAATATACTTAAATTGAATGCAAATGTTGTTCACACCACGCTTTAACCCAAAAGCAAGTGGGTACGACCAGTAAATGTCACAATCACAGACCACAGACCAACCCAAGGCACTGCAGGCACAGCAAGAAAAGAGACATAGAACACTAACAGCCACACGACAGAGAACACTAACAGCCACACGACAGAGAAAACTAACAGCCACACGACAGAGAAAACTAACAGCCACACGACAGCAAGAAAAAAATAACAAAAGCAACCAGCTCTCTCTTTCTCAGCGAGATGATTGCAAAACTAGCAAAAGCAAAAGTACTGGCTTACAAAAAAGGACCAAACACAAAACACGCACAGGCAATGAACAATTAATTAACAACAACAGAACAACCATCTTAAGCCTCGTTTATATGCACAATTTGAACCCTGGTGCAAATTTACTCCCTGGTGCAAAATTGCACCCTGGAGTAAATTTGCACTCCCTGATGTAGCGTTCATATGTCAATAAATTATGTTCTTATGTTATTGGATTTGCTCTTTAAACATATCACAAATGTTTCAGTTTTACTTTAAGGAGAAATTCGAAGTGTTAAGTTCAAGATACCGTCATGTGAGAAAAATGCAACTCCGTTTGGTTTTATTTGCTTTATTTATTTACGCAATATTTAAAGAGGATAATACACCAGTCATTTGAATCAACGGCTCCCACCTACGGAGAAAGCCATGGAATAGCCGGGGTAAGGTGCTGGACAATTAATTTTTGATTGTCCCCGCAGTGCCGGGGAAGTGTGGGGGTTATAACATTGGGACACTTACCCTGCTGGGATTTTCTGTTGTGTAGGGTTGGGCAAAGAGCAGGGTTGTTACCATCAGCTTGTCCCCACAGGGCGGGGCTTATACCAGGGCTCTGGAAAGTGAAAATCATTATCCCCGGTGGGGGGGTGCAGTGGATACAAATGACTGGTGCATAAATGGCACTTATAGAAGCTGTTGCAGCAGTACTAAGTAAATATATTACTATCTGACCAAGAGTGATGGACGAACGTACGTAGTGCTTGAGACTTATACATTTACTGATGACCCATGGGTTCCGAATATCACGGGCTCTGCGACAAAACTGCGTGAATAGTTGCAACGGAATGCGCGTGTGCGTTAAATTGTTTCAATTGAACTGCTGGTGACAGTTTGACTTAGGACTTCGCAGAGCTAGACAATTGAGAACCTCTTCGTATTAGCAAAATAAACGTCTTGTGAATGTGTGAAACGGGAGGTACTCCGTTATTATGCAGCGGGGAACCTTTTCACCGATGTGATGTGTACATCGGATAGCCTGGACTCGTGTATGGCGCCAGGGTTCTGGCAAACTCTGATTTATATTGCTGGGGTTAGGAAGAGATATTGTTTGGAAATAGAAACGTGCAAATCGAAGCCCATGGACCAGAAATTCCAGTTGTTCTGCGTGGCAACCCGGCATAGCCGATGAAGTAGTGACTACAGAAAGAAGCCATGACCTTAAGTTTCCTAAAGGGACTATTTATATAGATTATTTTCATACACATGTACATGTTCATATAGAAAAGATGGGTAATTAATCAAAATCTAAGATCAAACTGTACATATGTGATAACAAGTTGCGTTCATGTGCGCAATTTGCACCTAGGGGCAAATGTGCACCCGGGTGCTAATTTTCTCCACCGTATTTGCACCACCTGCAAAGGTGGAGCCAATTCGCACCCGGGTGCAAATTTGCACCGAGGTGCATTTTCATTACCACAGTTTATATTACCAAAATACACCCCAGGTGCAAATTTACACCCCGGGTGTATATTTGCACCGGGGTGTATATTGTGCATATAAACGAGGCTTTAGAGAGGACAACAGCCGAATTCACCAGGGGTTTAGATATACATGTGGTTCACTGGCCAAATCTTCGCTATAGAATCTGCTATAAATAATGTTAAACAAAACAATTGTTTAGCTCATGTAGAGGCTTCCTGGCCAGTGCAATTCATCATCACAGGAAATATATCAAGTAGATATGACCTGGTCCATAGCTTATAAAACTTGAGTACATTATCAAACTCATAATAAAGCGCATTGATTGGTTGCTTGCGGACACATGTCCGCAAGCAGCCAATTATTGCGCTTTATTTTCAGAGGAAATGCCACAATCGCAGATCATAGTAAACCTTTGGCACCAAGACACATCAAAACTAGCAAACCAAAAGCACACAAGCAAGAACAAGATGAAGCATAACAAATTGCCCAATCTACCTGAAAAGCAAGTGAGTAAAGTAAAACCTGTCTTAAGCGACCACTCAAAAATAGACAAAACAAAGATCTTAATGATAAATGGTAGCTTAATGAACTATTTTTGTTTTCAGTACTCTAGGAACATCATACACGAGTAAATTTATAAATAGAAAATACTTAAAAGTAAGTAAGGGTGTAAAGATCAGGAATCGATACAATCAAGTACCACACCTGACCCAGGACACCAATGGGAAAGTTATTCACAGTTGCACACCACAAACCAGAGCCAAGAAGTCAGCCCTTTCCTAGTAGGTGACCACAAGGTACAAATAAACAGACGGGCATAAATGCATGACAAAATACAATTAAGAAAGGAGAGACAGTGTCATATAACAAAACAATTGGCGCATTCTTTTTCGGCTAAAATCAGGATTAGTGAACCCTTAAAATCGATGTCAATCGAGGAGCTGTTCTCGGGTAGACAAAGCCTGATGTTAACCTCAAAAGAATGCATCAATCGTAGCAACATAATTACCAAGTTTGTCACTGACCGTAAAACATCAATCTTTCTCAATGTTAAACCTAACCCATATAAGTCTAGCGTACTTTTTGCGGGACATAAGCAAACAGTGCAGACCCAGATCCGACACTACAAAACGCGGCGTCTGATCAGGGTATACAATGCTTGCTTGCAGAATGTTTAAAAAAATACCATCCAACAACCCTTAAAACGGAAATGGACTGGTCCAGTTGATAATAGTTGGAAATTCCATTCGACATAAATGTGTTTACTGATTCCTGACTCGGGAAACCCACCAGGAAACACACACACGCGCACGCACGCACGCACGCACGCGCACACACACACACACACACACACACACTAACACACACACACACACGCGCGCGAAACAAATTACAAGCTGGCTTGTACATTTTAACTGCATTTATATACAATAGGGGTAGCAACCTACGTCATAACATGGATGATGCAAACACGTAGTATGACGCCATCTTTGATTTAGAAGGTAAGTTTTTCCATTTGTAGCATTTAACAAATTAGTGTCCGTCAAAACTAAGCAGTGCAGGCGGTACCTGACACCACACTTGAACAGGATATATAAAGGTAATGGCCAGAAACGTCGTTGCCTTTATAATCATTCACCCACAAATATCGAAGCGGGTGACCGCTAAAATTATCCTCGTGTCTTCCGCTTCAATACTTGTGGGCGAATGATTACAAAGGCAACGGCATTTCTGGGCGTGATCATTATATGTTCTGTCCAAGTGGAATGTTAGGCACCGCCTGCACTGCTTAGTTTAGACAGACACTTATTTGTATACTTTTACAAAACGAAAAGGCTTACCGTGTAAATCTAAGATGGTGCCATACAACGCGTTTGCAACATCTTACAACATTTGTTTAACATTTATTGGCAGCTTATGTTGTAAAGAGGCAAATACAATGGGCATGTTACTTGATAGTTGTTAATTTCAAAACAGGTTTCCTTATTTTTTCAGTATAAAATGTCGTCTGTACTCGTTGGAATTGCCTCATACATGCAATCACAACATGTAGCGAAAACTACAGTGTATGATCAATGATTAGAGTTTTTAATTTTGAAACTTTTTCACAAAATTCTCATTTTTATATTGTTTAAATGAAATAAGCATGGCGAAAGGATCTCGGACAGTTTCCTATTCAACCTGCCCAAATTTTGACAGCCTGTGGCTAGCATAATGCATATCTGACAACTATAGTTTTGTGCTTAAATGAAACCCTTACATTTAGTGCATCCAACAAAATAAAAATATCTTGAAAATATTGCATAATTATGCCATGACTTTAGGGTTTAGGGGGTGGGGTGTTTTTTGTGACCAAATTTTATTTCACAGAATGTCAAAGTTTCGGTGAGTATTCACCTAAATACATGTTAATATAATGTTTGCGGCATAAAACTTGAGGCGAAAGTGATGCGTTTGCACAAAATTCGGGTTGAGAAAATTTCAATGTTTCGTCTATAGAAGTGTGCTGTCAATTACTTTTGACTATTACCTGTAGTGTTTTGAGTTCAACCAGTTCGACTTGTGCACTGAGGTGTATCATATCTGTATACTGTATAAATTATAGTCTAGATAGACACAGTTTTTTAGCGTAAAATCGTAATATTTTCTTACACATCAGATTTAACCTATAATTTTGGTGCTTAAAAGAACCGTCTCATTGCGACGATTCTTTTGAATACCCAACACATAATGTTTTGGTTGAGAAATGAGACAATTAATTTCTTTGTAAGCACTCATAACTAAAGCCCTGATATATGCCAATTTTACCTACAGGTTTCTACAAAATAAGTTTCTAATAAGTTTTTATAATAAAGTGTTTTTGAGCATTTTGACATCGTTCCCCCCCGTGACCAATCATGCCATTTTTATATGATGTGTGAAATGTAAAACTACAATTGTATGCAAAAGGATTAGTTTGGTCACGGGGGGGAAAGCACCTCAGTAAAACTTTTTCTATTTTCTATATGTTGAATAGCAATAACGCAGTTTTCAACCCATATTTTTCAATTGGTACTTGTCCAATGAGAAAACGGCTTTTGTGGAAAAGTCGAGGGTTGAACCTACTATCTTTTTATAGAAAAAATATCATTTTCTTTGAAACTTTTCTCTGGTGATTTTTATGGGCAATCCTTCATTAAGACTGTCCGAGGTCCTTTACACGTTTTCATGTAGGTTTATATACAGTTAGATGACAATAAAACAGTACTTGTACCAGCGGTGCTCAACGAACGTTTTATACCACCCTTTCAAACTGCAAGTTCTAATCAAATTTAGTTAAATCTGTTTACAGCCAAACACCTACCAATTTTAACATTTCATGATGCTGAACCCTCACAAGATAAGCTATCAACAATGTTGTTGGGGCTTATCTTTTGAAGGATCGGCATAATGAACAGTTAAATTGGTAGTTGCTTATATTAGTTGTAAACAGTTTAATTGCTTTGTTATATACCTAATATGTCTTGACGTGTTTCAATCGCTGACAGTTGCAACTTACATCTTTTAATGTGTCGCAATGCGGCTGATTGTTGACCTATCACTGGCCGCCGGCGGCTTTATTCCCATTAATACACGGCAGCCGAGGGCTTCATTGTCACTTAAGCCTGGTGTGCTAGAAAGGAAGGTATAGTATAACAATGACGATAACACGTTCTTTTCCGTTTTAACGTTTGCGAAGCTCTCGTGTGGTAATGTGTTGCAGCCTCCACCGCTTCACGGTTTGGGCTGCGACACATTTTCACACGAGGGCTTGGTAAACGTTGTACAAGTTAAGTCAGCCAATTAAGACTCGCGTACCTACGGTGCATCGTTACATGTACCGAAGAATACAGATTTCATTCCAGGTTTAATTAATTTTGTTCTGAAAGTATGTTAAGAAAAAATAATACCAATGTAAGGTTTTGTACTCAAACAAAATTAAACTTAATCTGATTATTTTTCTCTGAGTGCAAAGAAGAGAAGTATAGTAGCTGCAACGAGGATGTACAGTTTAAACCATGTGCATGGATTCTTATTCATTTCTATTTAAATGTTCGTCTGTCTGTCACAAACCTGCAATGCTCTTTCCTTAAAACATGAGTTGTTCAAACAGAGACGATGGGCGGGCGTTCAATTCAAAGGAAGTACGAGGGTCATTCAAAAATAACTGAGAGTTGGTTAATATCTTTTTACTGGGTCAGCAGTTTGGGCTGAAACTTTATACACATATAAAATGAACCTTCTGGCTTTATTACATTTAGAAGTTGACGTCTTATCATCCTGAATGTGCTGTTGCTAGGCAACCGAAGACCGTCATTCAGCGATGTGCGTTCGCGCTGACGACACTTCTGACTAAGCAGCCATGAATTTAAAACCATTTCAAATCTAAAACAGTATAATAACGGACTTTTTATCTCTCCAATTGTATCAAACAATATGTTACTAATATTTTGAAGCAGTGTAATAGATAGCAAATACAGTACATGCAATGTTCGGTCATAGCAACCAAAATCGATGGAAATTCTAATTTTAAATAAAAGACTAGATTTTGTTGCTATGGCAACCGTTTATTCCTGAGAATATTTAAGATATGCATTCAGACGTCAAAACCAATTACTAAATACAATGAAATGGTCATATGATATAATACTTAGTTGATAATTTTCTCTAAGATGAACCGTAACTGGTGGGTGGGGTATATTTGGGGGTGAAATTTTCAGAAAATGTATTTAATTTTCCTCTTATTTATGTAATAGAATTTCAACGCCTCAATCTCAGTTATTGCATTTCAAAAAATACATTCACATACTGCATTTGCAACAAATGCACAAGTTGATGGAACTTAAATATGTATAGATTTTCCATGGCAACGCTATTTTCCAGCGTGAACGCATAACGTTATTTCACATTCTTTGGTTGCTAAGCATCAACAATGTATACTTGGCATGGTCTTGTATATTGCATATTCTGTTGCAGGACATGCATGTGCCAAATTTCACTAGTGTACGTTAGCCTACGTAAGAGATATGAACCAACTCTCAGTTATTTTTGACTTAACCTCGTATGTGGTGATTTTGGACACAACCCAGGTAGCTCAGATGCTAGTGTTTCGTTGACTAGTTATCTTCCCTTCCCCATTCAGCCGCCCGCCCATCTTTCTGTTTGCCTGTCTTCTTGTTTGTCTGTCTTTCTGTCTGTCTGTCACTATCCTTCATTGCTCTTTGCTAAAATATGACTTGTTCAGAATAAAAATTTAACGTATGCTTAGCGTAGACCAGGTTTTACTTTGGGCAAATCAATGTTGACCCAGAATATATGCTGCAGACAGAACCCTACGTTCATTATCTAACTAACAGTCTTGAAATTGTTAATGTATTGACATGAGGCAAAACACGAGATTTTGGTACTTATCAGATTCGGCGAGCAACAAAGGCTCATACGAGCCTGCTCATTTGCGCAGTCCCGCAAGAGCCTTCGCTGCTTACAAACACATACGCAGAAAACCCTGTGCAAAACGGTCACTCAAACGATCTTACACATGTAATGATAAATGGTAGCTAAATGAAGGTCGAAAGTATTGCAGAATGCTTCGAGCATTCTGCAATACTTTTGACCTGCATTAAGCGAAAATTGGTCTTGAAAACACATTCTCGGTCTTTTTCAGAGTGACCGTTTTACACAGGTTATACCTTAGTATGAAAGTAGATGAAGGTTTTGACTAAAATTTAGACTTATAGCTCCGCTGGCCAGCTACGCATGCATGTTTAATGAGTGACTTGGCGCATGTGCGATAAGAACCAAAATTTCACAAGCGGTGCCATACTTTTAAATCATGACCCTCTTTGCATGTGGGGCAATGCTAAATTTGCATAATGATTCGCCTACTCTCTTTCAACTCTCATGTTAATCTTTTTAGCGAATGTTTATCAGTTTACAGGATTAATGTAATCCCTTTAAATTGTGTCTGTCAAGGGATTATTTCGGTAAAAAAAATTGTGAAAACACGTGCATGCATGATTGTACAGCAACAAACGGTACAATGCCATCATACATTCTATCACGTAGAATAAGTTCACACGAGGCAAACAAGACAGAAGAAACAGTTTTTACACGAAAAGAGATTTAGCGGGCAACTTTTAATTTTATTCATTAAAACTTATTCAAGGATTGAAATTGAGGCTTAAGCTTGCGTGGGATAGAAATAAGGATTTCAATAACTTCATAAAGGCTACTATGTTACTTTGTCATAAAATCACTGGTTACTTATACCAGATACGGAAGTACGTAGACATACACACGTATATATGATACAATAATATGATAAGGGCTGTCATTCCACAGGTAAACCCCAGCAAGGTAACAACCAATCAAATTAGAGATATAGCTACAGGAGCAGCATGGCTACTTACTCTTTGGTGGCGTTTAAGAATAGGTAGATAATAGTGATTTGATAGTGCACCCATGCCTTAATGCAGCTGCGAGTGACACTTAAAATCAGAGAATTTAGAAACAAATATTATAAATGATTTTTCATATTCTATAACTTTAAGGTTAAACAGAAGCTTAAGCTGATACTAGGGAGAATAAAAATTGTTGAACTATCCATTAAATATAATGAACTGTCTCAATAAAGCCAAGTCTACAGTTTTCTAAATCTGTAAACTTTAATTCTTTCTATTTCTGAAGGATCCGTTTTCCAGCTTATTTACGGCCTTAAAATAATTAAAAACATCAAATATACCAATATCAAACGCTTCTGTTTGATTAATAAGATCCAAAAAGACAATTCAAGCTTTACGGACACAATTAATTTCATCATTTGTTGAAAACTACTTTTGCGCGTCATTTAATGGTTTTATAGCATGAATAGAGATATAAGTAACAGTGATAGCTGCCTTATATCCCTTCGGCTCTCAGCTGCAGACATCAAAGTGACACATATGGACCACGTCATGGGTCGGAATTCGCATTGTGATATGATATGGCCTGGCTTGACTGACCTACTGTACGTCTTGTCACAACCTGGCCCGGAGGTTATATTTTTTCATGCTCAACATGAACATGAAACTTCAACTGCTATTTAAGAGCGATTCTCTGTAAATATGGAGCATATATAGGAACCATTTCACGCTCCGACTCGGATTTTGATGAAACTTGCTGACAGTGTTAGTGTTCATGTAAAAACAAGAAATCAAGTATTAGTTGATCCAATTCATCCTCCGTTGCCATGGCAACAGCATCCAAAGATTTGGGCCAAAAAAGAAGCAAAAAACACATGAAAAATGACATTTTTACCATTAAACTTCTCCAAAAATAGATTGTAACAATCACAAACATGGAATTATTATGAACAAAAAGACTTAATTTAACTGAATTAGCCAATGGTAGCAGCCTGACGAAAAAGCTTAGATATACTTATCTTTCTCTGGAAGTGGGTGGGGTAAGTAGGACTGGAAAATTACACTTTTGGGGCATTTTTGCGCAAACACAACAACTTTGCGCGGCTACTTTCACATACACTCATGTTAATATATAATAGGCCAGGGTATGAAATATTATTATATGGAAGAAAATGTTTGGGAAGTTACCGTCTTCTTGTCGTTACCATGGTAACAAATGTTTCCCTGTAGAAAAAACTAAAAAAGTTAAATATTGCATAAACAATTCATTTATTGCTTTATTAGAGTAATATAGTCTATTGTAAATAAAATATTTTCATTACTCATACATCTCTTTTATATATAACATTAAAGTCTGCTATAGATAAGCTATTTTTAGACTTTTAGGGGCATCATAAGGGGTGAAAATTATGAATTTTAAAATAAAAACCAACACATTTGGCTAATTTGCCCTTCCAATACCCTAAAATTGCTATTATTTATCACCAATGTGCGGTTTTTGTGAAAATGTAGACTTAAATTGAAGAAATAAGATCAATGCATTCTAATTAAATTATCTAAACATGCTTATTTATAAGGAAAAGTGGGTGGGGTATATAGGACATGAAAAACATGCCTTTTAGGCATTTTTTATCACAGTCAACAACCTAAATCATGCATTTAAAGCTGCATAGTCTGTAACTTTTTATTTTTTTTATTTTAGAACTAATGTTTCTATTTTTCAAGAACACAGTAAAAAAACTAAAATGCATGTATACATTTTACCAATTTCGTATATTTTTACAAATTATCAGTATCAAAACAGCAGCATTTACGTTAAAATTAACTGTCTATAATTATTGGAGGGACGCAAATAATTACCAACACACCTGTTTTTATAAGATAATTCACTTTTCCGTGCAGTTTTCAGCTATAGTGAACAGCTTTATTGTGAAAACATAACTTAATTCTACTTTTACAAATGATTTAAAAAGAAAATAAAAAAATACGAAAAATGTTCATAGTTGCAGACTTAGTCTCTTTAAACATATATGCATGGTTATACATATTAGAGCAGGATATATAGTTTTTATTTTATGAAAAGCATGTTTCAGAAGTAATCAGCAGCTGTTCGTAACCATGGCAACATAAGTTTCACTGTAGGATAACTGTAAAATGACTTTATTGCACAATGGTATTAATATATTGTTAAAAGAAATGATAGTATCTATTAAAAATCTCTTTATATAATTACCTTATGACATTTCTTACAAATAACAATAAAATAGCCAATAGGAAAGCTGCCTTTGAATTTTTAATGTAATTTTAGTGTTAAAAATTCTGACCCAAAAGTTAGGCAAACTTGCCTTCTCACTTATATTGAAATCGCCCATTGTCATCATAATTAACATGGTTTGTGTCAGAAAATGCATTTTTTTCAACAGATGGAAATAATTCAATACAGCAGCCTTATAAAATTGCTACAATATACTTATCTTGCATGAGAAGTGGTAGGGGTAAGTAGGACCCACGAATTCTCTTAATCATGCAGCAATCTCCCATAGAAGTGTTTCACACATGGTCTCGGATTTTGTAAGAAAATAATGACAATTAATGTATTTTGGTAAAATCAACCACATTTATGTATGTTCAGCTGTTGATTTTTCGGTTGTCATGGCGACAGCTTTCAAATATTTTGGCATAAAATCAATCTAAATTCCTTTAAATTTAGATAATGTATGTTCTACCAGGTCCAGAGCTATAAACAGAAAAAACTTACAACCCCTCTATTTTAATAACTACCCATTTACCAATTACATTGATTTCATTGCTTTAAAACAGAAAAATATGGATACTATCAGGTACTCTTAACACTGAGTCTATGGTTAAACAAAAGTTAAACACCCTCGTGCTCTTTGTGACTTATTTACATACATTTACGCATGCAGAACCTGATAGATCTACTTTTCTCATTATTTTGCAGATTCTCGTACACGTTTAAATGGTAACTGACAGTTGGTTCTGCATGCAGCTAATACCATTTCTGCTAGCCCTTTTCATTCTAAAACGTATCATCATACTTATAAAAGTACTAGAAAGACCAAAAATTATGGGAAAGTCTTAAGATTTCAGTCTGAATAAGGAATAGATTATACAAATTATATTGTCAAGCTTGTATCAGTACTGTTTAGTTAACAAACAGTCTTTAAAAATGTAGTTTTAAATGCAAATACAACAGTAAAGCCAAGTCAAGAGAGAGAGAGAGAGAGAGAGAGAGAGAGAGAGAGAGAGAGAGAGAGAGAGGGGTAGCAATCTGCTCTCTCATATCATGCAATAATTATAACTATGAGGAAAGTATAATAACTTTGATTATGACCAGCTAGCAAAAAGTTAAAAATCCCTATTAAGTATTTGAGACGATCCAATTTTTAGTTTGACACAGCCTTTTAGTTCTTTATAATCCTACCAACACAAATATAATAATGTACTTTATAGTTATTTGTTGAGTTAATCTAACTCAAACTATTCAGAATAACATGAAATTCCATCAGAGCTATTGGTTTTATAGTGAAAAAACTACGTCTGAGACAACCCTTTTTAGCGGCTAAAAATGAACTGTTGTGATCATAGGATGTCCGTTGTTGTCAGTCAACATTTGCTTTAAATCACATCTCCTAAACCTCTGGGTGGAATGTCGCCAAGCTACACATGAATAGTCTTTGGTGGTCTTCTTTTTAAGTTGTTCAAAAACCATATTCCAGGCAGAAAGCTGGTTGCCATAGCAACCAAAAGGAAAAAAGATTAAAAATCTTGTCCAAAACTACTGGTCAGATTTGAAAATTTTGCACAAATGGTCCTTTGCTGACTCTCGTCCAAGGTTGTTCATATTATTTAAATTGATGAAAAAACCTGGTCGCCATTGGGTTATACTGTTTTTCCTATGAATGTATAGGAAAACTTCAAACAAGTCTTCTTGTCAAAAATAGTAAGTGAGTATGATCAGGAAATACCACAATCACAAACAGCAGACAAACCCGTTGCATCGTGAGAAATACTAACAGAAGGATTTGAAAATGACTTGGCATAAATGATCATTGGGCGACGCACTGCCAAAAATGTCCAAATAATTTTGATATAGGTTGAAAAACATGGCCGCCAGGCGATGAGACCAGTTTTTTATCCTATGTAAATCTAGGGATAACTTTAAAAATCTTCTTATCAAAATCAACTTGGTCGATTGAAAATAATTCAACACTTATGGTCATTGAGTGACCATCTACCATGATTGTTCACATATTATTGGTTGAAAAACATGACTGCCAGGGGTGGAGTCTGTTTTTCTTATATGGAAAAATTTGCTACAAACCTTCTTGTCAAAATACTACTTGGTCAAATTGTTTAATGAAATATCATCAAAGTGTCAAACAGCTTAGATCCAAACAGCTTAGGTCCAAACTGTTTGCATATGTTATCAGTAGAAATGACACTAGCAAGAGTTAAAAGATCATGTCAAAAATTTCTGGGCTATTTGAAAAAAAATTCAGCACATATGATCCTTAGTGCTCCTCTACCATGATTGTTAAAACTATGTAAATCTATTAAAAATGGCCGCCAGGGGACATTTGCATGTCTATTCATCTGTTTGTCTCAGAGTCAGTAACTGCAACTGTTATTGATCAAGTTTGATTTAATCTTGCAATTGGTTTATATGACACATTAAAAGTTTTACATTCTGTTACTTTAGCCAACATAAAAGCTGGATTTGGGTAGGTGCTTTGCTTTCCCTCTACCATATAAACAGTCATTCTCAGGTGAGCCCCCAGGGCCCAAAGGCCATCCTGTATTAAAATGTAATATTTTAATGGCGTATGTAACTGTAGGCCTTGTATCTTATTTTTTTCTATCTCTATGGAAGATTTAAAAAAAAAATGACTAGATTATCATTTTTTGGTTATAATCCAGGTAATATATAGAAAAACAAAATAACTTTTGCAACCACCTCTTTAATACTCTACTGATTTTTTAATTGATTGCTGTGACCATCTAGTATAGTTTTGATAACTAAATGATCATACACTGTGTTACTCTAGTGTTTTCTGATTCCTTTATAAACCTGAGATTTTAAACTAAACTTCAACTTTTGAAACATCTCCACAATTTTCATACTATGGTCACTTCCAATTTGTATTCTCTATTCTCCCAGAAGATGATCATATACAAAAAAAAAACTGAAAGCCAATAATTACTCTATAGCAGGTTAATTTTTTATTCATTTCATTTTTCATATCGAAATTTTACTGGTTTTCTATTATTCTAAATATTTTCAGAAATAGCTACTTATAAAAGACCCCTTTTATCTGATAACGTTTTATTTCAGATGTCTTTTAATCTTTCATGATTAAGAAGTCCTCACTTACACAGTATATAATTACAGATATTGGATAAGTCAATCTTACTGGTACATGAAATGCATCAAAGGTACTGATTTCATAGTAAAAATACTACTTTTGACTCAAGTTTTGAGATAACCTCCTTATATACATACAATACATGTACTATAGGGACTTTTAATATTATATTTTAGCTGAAAATGAGAAGTTTCATGAAAAATCTAACATTCATTTATTTATCTAGGGTTTATATGTCTAAAATTTCCTGATTTTTTGTCAATAATTTCGTCTTTTCCATTGACCTAAATGCTAAAAATATGCCTTTCTTATGGTACATTTGAGACGTCCACTAATTTCCCCAATCATGGGGTTGTTAACATTTGTTTGGACTTAATTGGCCAAAAGGCTTTCTGCCTTACTTTACTTGATAAATGTAGCAGTAGGAGTCAGGCTTTCACAATGAAATTGATTCAAGTGTCCTAAAACATATGTATTGATAAAATATACCTCATATACCTACTTTTGAGCCCCTTCCCTAACCCTAGATTGAATCAACCCCACATGTCTATTTTCTAAACTGCTAGCTATTAGTCCAATGCCCAAAATATATTTTGATAACATTTGTATGCTACACATATACAAGTTAGGCATTTTCAATTAAAAATTAGCATTTTACCTATATAAACCTCTAAAGGGGCTATTATCAAGTCCTGTTTAGGGCCTCTCACCACAGATTTGTCAGCAAAGTAACATACCTGTATCGTTTTAACGTTTTACTTTTTTATTGTGCCAGATTTTTTTTGATTTTTTTACAAAAAGACATTCATACTGTTGTTGTCCATTTTTTTGCTTTTTGAAATGGATGCATCATAGTTGCTATGGTTATGGTAAGAAGATGGTTACTTCCTAAAAATATATTTTTTCAATGTATTATATACCATATTTAGTTTGGTCTAACTATATGTAAACCTTTCCAAGTAACCCCCACTTGCAACAATATGCTTTCAAGAATGTCGAAAAACTGCCATATTTTAGTACATTGTTACCCCACCCACTTTTTTACAACATTGCTAAATGACAGAATGAGCAAAATTATTAAACTGACCATCCTTGTATTCACATGGAGCAATACTGTCTAGAACAAGTTAACCTAAGGTCAAAATTTTTCATTCTAAAAGTTGCATTTGGCAATGTATGTCTATTTTAACTGATTTTCTGGCACTATTTTGTCAAAAAGTTTGACACCTCAATTACTCCTCTTTGAAACCCTTTTTGACCCCTCAATTTAGACAACGCCCTATATTTATTTTTAATAAAAAGCTAGCATTAAGATCAGTGACTTGAAAGTATTTTGATGTAAATTCTACGCCACTTATACATGAGTTTGGCATTTTTTTTTTCACAAAATAGTTGGGGTTTTTTGTCTACAGAGACCTCTAAAAGGGCTAGTATCAGGTCCCTTTTAGGCCTTGCACCAATTATATATCAAAAAGCAAAATATAAGTATTATGTCAACATTTAATTGTTGATTGTGCCAGATGTCTTCATGTTCTGCAATACAAAAACGCCTTACAAGCTGCATTTGTCTATTTTGGCTTTTTGAGACGGTGGTATCAGAGTTTCCATGGTAACGATAAAAAGGTGGTAACTTCCTCAAAATATTTTTCAGTTTATTACAGACCATATTTAGCTTGGTCTTACCATTTGTGTGCAAACCTTTCCAAGTAGCCCCAACTTGCAACAATATGGTTTCAAAAATGCTGAAAACTACCATATTTTAGTACATTGTTACCCCACCCACACTTTTGCAACCATTGTTATATGACAGAACAACCAACATTATTAACCATACACTCCATGTATCGACATTGTGCAATACTGCTAAGTACAAGTAAGCACAAGGTGAAACGTTTCTCATTCTAAAAGTTGCATTAGCACAATGTATGTCTATTTTTACTGATTCTGGGCACTATTTGGTCAAAACATTTGACACCTTATTTACCCCCTGTTGAACCCCTTTTGGACCTCTTTATTGAGATAACACCCTAAATTTTCTTTTATAAAATGCTAGCTATAAAATAAATGACTTGAAAATATTATTATGTTATTTCTACACTACTTATACATGAGTTTTGCATTTTTTATTTTAAAAAATTAGCGTTTTTCTCCTATGTAGACCTCTAAAAGGGCTATTATCAGTTCTTTTTAGGGCCTTTCACCACTAATTTGTCAAAAAAGCAAAATATAAGTATTATTTAAAGATTTAATTGTTGATTGTGTCAGATGCCTTCATGTTCTGCAATACAAAAACGCCTTACAAGCTGCATTTGCACATTTTAGCTTTTCGAGACGGTAGCATCATAGTTGCCATGGTTACGATAAGAAGACTGTAACTTCCAAAACATTTTTGTCCAATTCATTATATACCATATCTAGCTTTGTCTTACTAAAGCATGTACACTTTTCCGAGTAACCGCGGCTTGCAACAATATGAGTTCAAAAATGTCAAAAAACAACAAATTTGAGTACCTTGTTGCCCCACCCACTTTTCGGACACAATTGCTTCAAGACAGAAATACCAAATTTAATTCCAAGACCCTGCTTAAATTAACATTAAGCAATACTGTGGAGTACAAGTTGTCACAAGTTCAAAACGTACTTATTCTAGAAGTTGCAACTGTGCAATTTATGTCTATTTTCAGTGATTTTTCGGGACTTTTTGGGCAAAAACTTTGGATTCGGTTACCATGGCAACCGAAGTAAAAATTGAAGAATTAAGCATGAATGATTTCATTTTGGGTGAAAACAACCAAATACAGAAAGTTTCGTTGAAATCTGAGACTATGCGTGAAAAACTTTGCTCCATATTTACAGAGAATCGCTCTTAATACTTACAACTGAAAAATAAAGATTTTTTTATCCTGCTTCAAGCACTAAGATTGTTGTTTTTATCATGCTCATAAATGTTCAAATGGCAACAGTTTTGGCATTTTAACATTTATGAGCATGATAAATTTCATTCTCAGTTGAGTTGAGCATGAAAACAGTTTTACCATCGATATTGTTATACCTTGTTGGGTAGGTATACCTCTACAAAATTAACCTGATCCTGACCTTTATGCATGAATAAATTATTACAGTTATAACACTGAATATGTATTTTTCGTGATGGATCGTGTGTAATCGGTATGTTCCGAGCAATTACGGAAATAAGCGTCTTGGTGCAATTGCTATAATATCCGTCTTTAACTCCAAAAAGTTGTACTTTTCAGTTAAGTTGTGTGGTAAGTTCACATAACTCCAAATACGTGAATTATGGGTTCGAATCCGGCCTGACCCCACTTTTATTTTTTTTAATTTCATTTTTACTTTCTTAAAGAAATCCACTTAAACACAGACTTTGTAAGCTCACGCTTTCTTTGAAAATGTAATGTAATGCTGGGAGTAAGAGTTTAATTTGCGAATACGCCTTAAAAACAAACAAACACCCCTACTTTTGGCTCCAAAGCAAAATAAATCAGTTATAGCTCGTCGGAACATTTCTATAAAGAGCATCAAGGAGGTTCATATATGAGCCACACCATAAGATTTCCAACAATGTGGTATGTGCGACATGCAAAGGCTCAGACCAGCCTGCGCTTACGCACACTATAAACAGAGCCTTTGCTAATCGCATGAATATTCGATGTCTTGTAAGCTACTGATGAACAGCATTTAGAGTTTCTAATCTTAAATGGAGGCTCCACAGACCCACCTGTGTCTATTAATGTCAAAATGCCACATTGCAGGAAATCTCATGTCGCAAACTAAAGAGGTGACGCTACAGTGTTACGGATCCGACGTGAGAATGATGTTGTCACCAAACATATCAAATTGAATGATAAGTTAAACGATATTGCAAAAAGGAGAAAAAAAATGATGAAAAAAATAGTTACAAATAATAAATGTCGCGTATGGGATTCGAACTTACAACGCATGGCTTAAAATAAAGATGTGATACATTCATGTGTTCTATCCACTGAGCCACTCAGGAGGTAACCGATAGGGCATTATAGCGGTATGTACATTTGCTGTGCTATAAAGTATCGCGTGCATTTCCGTATTAGAACATTCGATGAAGGCCGAATATATGCATGTATATAGATGCTCAATCGGCTGTGAAATTATGTTAATGATAAAGGCCAGGATCAGGTTAATATTTTCAAGGTTTATAATAACTATACATATAACACAAAATCAAATAATTCTAGCACATTTCTGTTTCTAAGCAAAGTGTATAGCAGTTTTACTTGGTTACCTACCCGAAGACTGGCCCGAGGATAAAACACGTGTTTTCATGCTCAACTTAATTGACATTTCATTTTCACTTGCCTTTAAAACTAAAAGAGAGAAATATGATTTTATCCTGCTTAAAACACTCAGATTATTGTTTTTATTCTGCTAGTAATATTAAAATGCCAACAATTGTTGGCATTTTAATATATATTAGCAGAATAAATGCCATGTTCAGCTAAATTGAAAATGACACCTTTTTAAATAACCTTGGGGTCAGGTCTCTCGTGAAATGGCTCAAATGTTAAATCCGATGTGACATCAAAGGAAACGAATACCTTTAGGTTGTTTTGCTTTATAAATCTTCAATTGACGTACTATCTCAAAGGAATGTTCGAAGAACCACTGCTTAAAGACACATTTGGTGCTATATATAGGAGGCAGTACGAAATATTCCCATAAAATATGCAGTTCTTACGGCCATAACTTAAATTAAATGTTTGTTTGTTTGCGTGTGTGTGTTCTGTGTTTAACGTCCCACCAACAGCTAAGTTCATATGGAGACAGGGCCACGGCTTAGCTCTCTACAGCCTGGGGAAGGCCAGGATCGAAACGTGAAACCTAGGCCTGGTTTATAACTTTTCATGCTCAACTAAACTGAGCACGAAATGTCAACTGCTCACAAAAACTAAAATGCTGGAACGTAAACGACATTATTTTCTTTCAACTCTCAGTAGTTGTGTTTGTTCTGCTCATAAATGTTGAAATGTTGGCATTTTATTATTTATGAGCAGGATAAATTTCATGCTCAGTTGAGGTGAGCATGGCAATAGTTTTATAACCTCGGGGCCTTAGGGCTACAACTTATTTGCCATTTTACTTAAAGGGATATGGGATACTGTGTTCAATAGTTTGTTTACATTCAGGGATATTGGGTATTTAGAAATTTTTTATAATGGATACTTACCAGTTTACTTCAAGGGATTTGGGACATTTGGTACCCCCCTATACAAGCATCCTAACCCAAAAGCCCTATAAAAGGACAAGAATAGCAAAAATGCTAAATTAAATACTATATCGATGTACAGGAATTAGTCTTACAGACGCCACAAATAACACTCCCTTTTCTACTATAAATATTAGGAGAAGAACTAGATATGCTGTTTGCTTCCATTCTGGTCCTTATCTGATTTTTTCTAAATAAAGAATAACGTACAGACAAGGTTGTGTAAGTTAATACATAGAACGTACTACGTTGGGTCGTGTTAAAATGAATATTTTCCACAAGTGCTTGATATACTAACATATAAGCCTAGCGTCCTTTTTGTGGGACATAGGCAGACAGCGCAGACCCAAATTAGACGCCATCGAACGCGGCGTCTAATCAGGGTCTCCACTGTTTGCTCACAGAATTTTCTATTAGAATTTGAAAAAGAAAAAGAAAAATAACACCCAACACCCCTAAAATTTGAAATAGACACGTCCTACTGATATAGTTAGGAAAGTTCATTCGGCTTAAATGGGTTAAAACGAATATTTTCCACAAAAGTTTGATATAAAAACGGGAATAGACAAGGCAGTATGACCAGGAAATATCACAGGCATATACCACAGACCAGCCAACGTAACCGCGAGGAAGAGACACAGAACACTAACAGCCACATGCAGCAAAACATAATTAAAGTAAAGCAACCAACTCTTTCTTCCTCAGGGAGTTGATTGCAAAACTATACAGGACGCTTAATATGGCATTACAAAACAAGGACCAAACACATAAAAAACCTTACAAACAATGAGCGCATCAAAAACAATCAACAATAACAGACAGCAGCCGAAGCCACCAGGGGTTGGGGCTGGACTTAAATATACGTTAGTGACCGAACCGTGGCCCTACATTCTAAAAATATCTAGCCCGCGTTATGACATCCTTACTTTTGCTTGGTTACCCATTCAACCAGAGGCTAATATGATGATGTCTTTGTTTCTAAACCATCTCAACACTTCAAATGCCATCGAAAATTGCAACAGACGACTCATTTTCAAATGGTATTGCTCGTTAGAGAAATCGAATAAGGCTCGAACTTTGCTGGCAGACTACTGTCATAGTATAAAACGTCGACCCTTTTTCTTTCCTGAAACATCAAGAAATGTATCAAACATTTGCCGTCGTGCAGTTGTGATTGGGGTTAAAAATGACGTCTGCTTTTTACGTCTGATGCACTTCGTGCTACTTTTACCACAGAAGCAAATACTATGAACCCTGATCAGACTGCTCGCTTAGGCGCAGTCTGATCTGGTTCATAATGTATGCAATATAGGCTTCCACAGTACATCAGCACATGCCAAGCTTAATACATACGACATCTGTCGCTAATGGCGGGAAAATGGTTAATGAGGCAAGCTATCAATAAGACAGAAACCGTATAACCAGAACTATGCAGCAGAAAGATTCTATCCGCCAGGCATGAAGGTTGCGTCTGGAAATCACAACTGATGCACAGAACTGGAAGCCAAAATTGCGTTACTATTATCTTGGATCTAGCATTATATGATTGGCTAAGAAAAAAGAATTAACCTCGATGATGTTGGTGTTATTTAAGAAATGAATTCAATTTTTGGAATGTTTATGGAATCATGAATACTTCGGTTTGCTTGCTAAGTAAGTGAAGCCCAAAGGGCTTCTTGTTTACTTTGCAAGAGACCCGAAGTATTCATGATTCCATGAACATTCCAAAAATTGAATTGATTGCTTATATTTACAATTTATTATAAATATCTAAAATACAAAAAGTATTTTTTATTTAGGAATTAAAACAGTTTTGTATTTAAAATATAATCGTACTACTGTAACGGTTTATTCGGAGTGTAAAATGGAAAAGCGGAACAGCCAGCTTGAACACAGACAGCCAATGGAGCAAACAAGAGGTTTGTTTTTGCACGTGCGACTCAAGTGTGGCTCGCTATCAATCACATCACCAGTATCACTTCTGGCGAATGAGATCGATGCTCGAAGCGTATTGCACAGGCAAGTGCGCTTGGCAGCTGTCAATCAAATACGAGTAATTCATGAGGCAATGAACAGTTGCAAAAATCTGAAGACTCATTAGAGGATTGCTTCGAAGAAGTAAATATTGCTAAATAAAATATTATCTAGCCATATGATTGGCTAGGAAAATTTCATTCACCTCGATGATATTGTACATGTATTATTGCTATATTTCAATTTCTTATGTAACAATATTGACGTCGATGATGGTTGCGTTGCTTTATAATTCCAACACTTTATCTAGCCATATGATTGTCTGAGACATTAGACTTCACCCCGATGATATTGAAATGTTGCCTTATAAGTCAAACTCGTTATAAATTGCATTAACCTCGATACTATTGTAAAACATAGTAAGTGAGTATGATCAGGAAATGCCACAATCACAAACCGCAGACACCCCATGGCACCGGGAGGAAGAGCCGCTCAACCATCATGAGACATCAGAAAGACAAATTAAGCAAAGCAATTAGCTCTCTCTTCCCCATCAAGATGATTGCAATAGTAGAATGGACATAAAGTAACGTACAACAAAACATAGAACAATTACAGACTCCCACAATGAGAGAAACAATAAACAATAATTCAACAACAACAGAACCACCGCCTTAGAACGGACAGCACCCTAAGCCATCGGGGAGGGGGGGGGTTAAATGCATTTTACCGGTACCAAATCTTCGCCCTAGATTCTGCTGTTGTTGAAGTACAAGAAATAATAAGCTCGCATGGAGGCCATCTAACTATCATGGAGAAACACTCTAATCAAATTAACACACCATGCTGAAACAAAGAAAAGGGCTCATGACACAGATGTCAGAGCCAAAGAAAACCTCAAGTTGAGCCACGGTGGGTCCAGCTACAGATAAGCATCAGGCACCAACCCACCGATTAAAGCTTTACATTAGAGCCGTCATAGAGTCTGAGGCCTGACCCACCGTGATAGGGTTTAAAACTAGGCATGCAGACTGTCGCATGATATCCAAGTTATATCCAGCCCTTATATAACGTTTTTCTACCTTTTTGAATTGATCACTAAAATGAGGTTTTCCAACAATTCATTTGAATTTATAAACTAAATCACCATAAAATATGGGTTCTGATATGCCTTGTTGCAGAAGAGTGTTTAATCCATAGTTGTATTTAACAATTAACTCTGAGTGTCTGTGGTAGAATTTAGAAAATGCTTTTTGAATTTTATGATATCTATAACCTTGTTTTAATATTGCTTTATAATTCAACTTCCTTACCTAGCAATATGATTGGCTGAGAAAATGATGGTGGCGTTATTGCTTTATTATTCCAACTATTTATCTAGCAATATGACTGGCTGAGAAAATTGCATTCACCTCTATAATGCCCGAGTTTCTTCCACCAGTAGTATTGGTTACGTACACTAAATTGTTTGACTTTAAAGTTTGATATAATTTTTCTTGAATACCGGTGTGTAAACTCTGATGAACGAGTATACGCAGGAGATTCCACAATCACAAACCGCAGACAAACCGTGGCACCACGAGGAAGAGACACAGAACACAGACAGTTCGCCACGCTACATTACAGACCCCCCAAAAAACCCCACACACAATCAGAGCAACAACACACAATCAACAACAGAACCACCGGCAGTCAAAGCCAACTTGAGTGGCAAACGGGAAAGTCCAGTAAAATTCGAGAATCGAACAGGCCTTGGGTGTTCGTAATGCCAATATGTACAAAAGAGCTCCATTTTGTTGGCCGGAACTGGAGTAAGGACAGTTAGTTCTGTAGCATGTGGGTTCAGCCCTATTAAAATCATTTTTTCTGATAACCCGAAAAGTATTATCAGCCGAATAAATGAGGTTTATGTACTTTTAATAAAATATCGCTAAAATATCGCTATATTTTATTGGAAAAAAACACACACCATAAACTTCATTTACAACCGTTTGTTTTGCTGCAATTACACTTGTTATTTTGTTGGTATGGCTTCTGTGACGTCAGCGTCAGCGTCACGTTATGAAAAAATCAGCATCGTGTTATCACAGTAGATCCTCGATGTACATCCGAGGTCTGATTCCACGGAATTGGCCGAGGCAGTTCCGATTGCTTCAGTGGCTGTAGTTGATTCCCTTGATTTTTTTTCATGGCTCCAGATATCCATGTAATTATGATGATTTAAGCAGACTTGGAGTGGGTAAAACTTCTCCCCCTACATCGATATGGTGTTGATTTTTTATATGAGAATTGTTGCAGTTTCCATTAGTTCTCATGAACAGACTCAATAAAAACGAATCTGTTGTTTTCTTATACTGTAGTTTCCCTCTATTTCTGAGGGATCCGTTTTTTCCAGATCATTTTGTGTTAATTCATCGATTTATCAATATCCCTGCACTTAGACTATGGCCAGAACACACTATCTTACTACAATAATGTATTCAGAAAAAAACACCACATTTAGTGTTAATAAAAACAGCCAAGCTCACATATCTTCTGCTAGAACAATTTACTGTGGTGCAGGAAGTAAACTGTATTTTAAGATACATGTATAAGCACCTTGTAGACTCTTTAAAAAAAGAATTGCTATGCAATTTCAAAATTCGAACTTGGTATCCTTAAAAAACATATATCAAAAATCACAAAATCCTAACTATTTCAAAATGGTTGAAGGATTAGGCCATCAGACCTAAAAGTACTCCATAGTGTCAGTGGTAGAGTGGGTCCAATTAATAATACATGTATTGTAAAGGTCTGTTATTTTACCTCCCAGGAAAGGCTGGAATATACCATAGCCAACTTCAATGGCCTAAATATCTTTATTACCACAAAATCATTTTCTAGAAAGGGGTAGTTCGAGGCACTGAGAGTTAATTATAACACCAGACCTGGAGGCATAATGAAGATAATAAACTTAAAACATAGGCATGTTGTGTGTTATCTTTAGAATTGCCTTACTATGCTACACACAACATACATGTTCAAGGTGACATCAGGCAAACCTGCCTTACTCATCATGAATATAAGAATATGTGGAGCTATGGAAATATTTTTAGAGACTCAAGAGGAATTAAAATTAATCATGACAAATGAACAATCGGTGTTTGAACCATTTATATGTTACTGTAGTCTGTAACTGAGCGTTACCGTAATCAGTAGCTGAACGTAACTGTAATCCGTAGCTGAAGGCTACTGTAGTCTGTAAAAATGTTAACATTATCGCCTACAGAAACCCTAATAGTGGAGTGCAACCTATAGCTGAACGTTACTGTAGTCTGTAGCTGATCGTTAAAGTAGTATGCCCGGGGTAGTATGCAGCTGAACGTTACTGTAGTCTCTAGCTGAACGTTACTTTAGTCTGTAGCTGAACGTTACTGTAGTCTGTAGCTATAGTTTTCGGTAGTCTGTAGCTGAACGTTACTGTAATCTGCAGCTAGTCTGGTTCCTTCCCCTAGATCTACCTATCTAGGGTCAGGTATAGGCTAATCCAGACCGTCAAAATCCTGACCGTCAAAAAGAATCTCGGGATAGGCGTGATCTAGGGGAAGTAACCCTGAACTGTGAAAAAATGGCGCAAATGACCGAGCGGATGATTCATGAGAGCTTTAGATACAATAAAATCAAACAAATTTGAGGCAGGAATCCAGTATCTCAACGTGCATTTGTTTTTTTTCGCAAAATTCGCGTTGCTTAGTGATTAAAATTAACAAAATATCGTAACTGTCAAACAGTTTGCAATCCACGCTAACTTTGAAATATATCAGGCAATCATATTGGTCGATCAATAAACTAATCACAGCCAATGATAGAATAGGGGATACCTGTGATAACAAGGCACCAGTTTAATCTGCAGCTGAACGTTACTGTAGTCCGTAGTAAATGTTACTGTATTCTTTAGTGTACACTTTACTAACTGGTTCGCCTTTCTCGGGGAGAGCATTTATAGTGGGGTGGATATGTAACAATTTTGAGAAGAATCGTGCATTTTATGATAAAAGCATGAAACTTGGTACATGGCTAGTTGATAACATTACAAAAAAATTAAGGGTCAGTGCCACGCCAAAAACGTCCTCTAATGGTCGCCATCTTGTTTTCTTTTCAAAATGGCCGCCTTTTTAAACTTTTTCATTATAATGTCATTTTTTATTTGCAAACATTATGTTTTCTTCAGTAAATTTTACTTAAATAGACATCAGTCATATCTAAATACCTTAAGATAATCTTTCAATTTAAAAAAAGTCAAGATTGTGGCTGTATTTTAAAGATGGTCGCCACTTTTGTATCAAAAAAGTGCAGTTGTATAGTAGTTATATTAAGAATTTTACAAAGTTATAAATTTTGATGCAAAATACTACTAGAAAGTACTTATTGTCCCGTTAAACAAGTTACTTACTTATCAGCATGGCTTTAATGTTGCTTATTGTTCCAACATGGTATTAAAGATGGCTACCAATGTACAAATCATAACATCATACTGGCATCTGCTTTCATTTGTAGTTTGAATTTATGCAAACGATTTTCAAGAATAATTCTATTAAATGGCTTTGGATAAAAAAGAAAGCATCCAACATGCCATCCAAGATGGCTGTCAAAGTGGAAATGTTATATGGTCACCATATGTAAAGTGGCCGCCATCTTGGGTTTTCCAAAAAATGCAGTCTATTTTAAACTGAATTATTTTAAGCTCATACATTTGCAAACCAATATGTTGTCTTCATTGATTTTCACTTATTTTGCAGTCAATCATACAATTTTACCTCAGAATTTATCATTCAGGCTTAGAAAACACAAGATTTAGGACATAGTCTCAAGGTGGCTGTCCAATTTTGCATCCTCGACAGTGGTAATATACCAATCTGACAATTTATGAATTTTCATGCAAATGTCTTATGCAATTAGATAGAAATAGTTCACACAAACCAGGGACGAACTTATCAGACTTTTAACGTATTATTACATGGTATTCAAGATGGCTTTGTTTTTAGTTTCAGAAAAAAACAAAAGTATTTTTTATTTTCAGTTGTAAAATATTTGGAGGTTGCTTGAAGTTATAAAAATGATTTTCAAGAAATGATTATATTCAATGTATTAGGATAGTAAAGGGTACATTCAACCTGACATCCACAATGGTTGCCAATTTTTAAACATCTGAACTAAGGGTGAGGTTAGGCTCGTAGGGCTGTGAAACTGGTTTAAGCCCTCCAGTAAAATTGTTTATACTGACCGTTCCAAGGCGGTGCTTCTTTTAGGGATCATTTTGTTATTTGTGTTTCGTGTTTGTCGTGTTTTCTTGTCCGTTCATTGTAGCCATGTGGTCATCTGCTGGGAAAGGGCTGACCTCTTGGCTCTCTTGTGTGTGATGTTTTATTTTGTTTTTTACTTCCCCATGTGGTGTCCTGGGTCAGGTGTGTTGCTTGAGTGTATCGATTCCTGATATTTGCCTTCTTCCTTACTTTTATACAGATATTCCTATAAATGTGTTCTATATAAAATGGACATGATCAAAATGAGATGCAAAGAATTTTGTTTATTAGCAAACTAGAAGTCTGTAGAATTGTCATTGCATAAAAAAACCATTTGTTTGCATCAGATTTTAGTGGATAATCCTATAAAATCTGTAATAGAGATACATGTATCAGTTTCGTTTTGACCTTTCTCCTTCTGACCAAGTTAACATAGGCTTAAAGGCTTTACATTCACTAAAACTGTATACAAAATGTATATGATTTTCAAAAATTGTATATATACCACAATCCCTCGTTTTAACACACAACATCAACTTTTCGACTTTGTATTGACAAATGACGCATTTGCTGTAGTCAGCCTAATTAGTTTGTGTAAATGATGTAGCTGGCACTATCACATCTACTCGGCAGTAATCAAAGTTTATATTTTTCTGAAGTCAAGCCAATATATAATGTTGCAGACATCTTTGTTTCTAGCCAAAGCTTTATTCCCTCACTAATTGCACGCTAGTGAGTCGGGTGTTTGATTCCATTATATCCCAGTCCAAAAACCTATTTAGTCTAGTAAGTTGAAACCAAAGCTCTTTTGTGTATTTAGGTATGTAGGGGTTTGACTGATCTTGTTTGTTGGTCTGTATTAACAGGCGTGTTCTTTTACAGCCCAGGGATCTTCAGCTAGGTGTCTTTAGGTAGCCTAGTGACTACGTACCTTCTAGCGAACGAAAAGCTATTCATCACCACTGTATACTGTCTATATGTATATTTAGTTTTCCCCATTTTGGTTTTGTAGGAAGAATGTTAGCTCTGATTGTACTAGTTCCTGGTCATTGCTTTGAGTTTACCTAGTATATAAGCCAAAATGGGAATACATGTCCAGAATGACACAGGCCAACAGTCGCTAGGTGAAGAAGCATACAAAGAAGCGTGGAAAGAGCATTATGAATTTACTCAAATTCAAACTCTTTGAAATGAAGAAGGCATGAAAGAGGAAAACTCAATTTTAAAGTCTAGCCAGCTGATCAGTACAGGATTTATCACAAAAGCAATTAGCAGGATGTGACAGATCATCAGCAATTGTCACAGAGATGCTTTATTCTACATGTATTTGGGAAACTGGCACAGTCAATGTATTTGACCTCATCGGCAACACAATCTCAAGAATTAGTACAACTAATTGGAAAGATAGCAAAATTGACAGTATGTACATACATGTAGGCAAAAGGGGTGATCTGAACAGAGGCTTGAAGTTAATTAAGCAATTAATAAGGGTGTTTGGGTGCGTATTGGAGAGACATATAAGGCAGAAAGATGAGATTGACGAAATGCAGTGCAGAATTATATCAATACAGAAGTTGCACCTGACTTCTAGCAAGCCATTCTGTATCGCTTTCATTAACATATAGAATGACGGCAGGTACATGTAGGTAGTGTGCATGCTTTCAAATCAATGAGTAGCTGGTGAGGCTTGCATTGTCAAGGATATGACAAGCAGGGTAATAATTGGCAATTGTCACAGCGAGACGTTTGGGTGTTGATGTTCATTGGGGCTCTGTTCTGATTCCACTGCACTTAATTGTTATGTAAAAGGCTCTATTCACGGAATTAAGATCAGACTGCCCATTATTGCTGTTGTTCAAAGATGACCTGGTGATCAAGACAGAGTCCATGGAGGAACTGCTGGTAGAATGCATGGAAGTATTGTAAGGAGAACGGTCTTTATTTGAACATAAGATATGAAGTCATAAAAAGTGGTCCCTTGAGCTCAAGTGCACCAAATGTCTGTGGCACAACACTACTTAATGATGGAAGACATTCCTGATAAAAAAATTGAGATGGGATTTCTGTAACCATAAGGACATTCTCCACGCTAGAGACATCCTCTAGCTGCCAGCAGTCATACACTGCAAAATTACATGATAGAAGCTCCGTAAACTTCTTAACCTTCTGATCAACTAGCATCTGCTGCCTTTGTCTAGAGGCAGCTAGTACTAAACATGCATGCATTGTTTTTTTTTTGTTGAGTGTATATATCCAGTACGTCCTTGATTGTGAACAGTTCACTAGCATGATACAATCTAAGTGATGTGGAAAACGAATAATAGCAAATATGTGATGATTTTTAGAACAAAAACTGCAAAATATCACCAATAAATAGAATTTTCCATTTTGGTGGCCATCCTGGATGTCATGCTTGAATCTACATTTGAGAAAATTTCAAAAAATATATATTATGTATAAGAAACAAACATTCATTGCATTAAACAAATTTCACTCATAAAAATCTCAAAGATATACATTTTGCATGGAACCCCCCCCCCCCATTAAAATCTTTCTTCTTTGGCAGCCATCTTGGATGCCATATTGTATCAAGGCTCTCTAATAAATTGCTCACAAATAACAAGGTCACATTTTGAGCCTTTCTATGCTTGGAAAACTTGAATTTCATGCAATAATCTGAATTTAAGTTCATTATATGATGTTTTCATAAAGCAAGCTTGATTTATTATATGATTATATACCATCTTGGATAATATGCCCATCTATATGTATTGTCAGATAATTACAAATGTTTTATTATTAAATAGACACTTCCACTAGCTTTAAATAAAAGTTTATTGCAAAATGATATCCAGCTTTGCAGGCTTTACATGAAAACAGGTCGCCATTTTGAAATTCAAGATGGCGGCCGTCAAGTTGCATTTCTGGCGTGGCACTGACCCTAAAAAACTTTGTTTATTACTAATCTGGCCATATACCAAGTTTCATGCTTTTATCATAAAATGCACGATTTTTTCACATATTTGTCCCACTGTTACTTTTCATTAGAGCCAAGCTGACGTCATTTGATTGACATGTGATTTGGCGTGTTTGATCATGGTCCGTTTAAATGGAGATGGCTAAGGTGATAAATTCCAGTTCCAGGTTGATACCCGACCAGATGGGTTCTGCCTTTTTGACCTCCTTGAAGAACTATCTACATTTCGAAACATGGCATTTCGTAGTATGTCATTTTAAAGGGATAAAGTGCGGAATTGGGTTGGTAATCATAAAGTTATTTTTTATTGAAACTAACCGGCTAGGGTGATATTTTAAAAATGATGTAGCTTTGGTAATTTTTGTATGTGTTAACGATATCGTATATGGAAACTGTAATAGTGTGCCAGCTGACGAGATTAACCCTTAGCTCGCATTTTATGTTCCATTTTAAATGTATTAATTTTGGCTGGTATTTTTCTGGAAGCCACTCTCTGCTGAGTGGTATCTATCCACCAAGATTGTGATAATAAGATAAATAATTGAGCATCTTGCCCATGCGCGGATCCAGAAAGTTTTGTCAGAGGGGGTCCAACTTTGACAAAGTTTTTTATTTATTTATTTATTTATTTTTTTAATTGATGAGGATGGAGGATCCAAGTACCGATAAAAGCGGGCCACCATCGGCCCGCCAGCGAAACGCCATTAAATGGCGTTTCGCTGGCGTGCCGATGATGGCCTAACATCGAATGCTGGCTTAGTAGCTGCGATTTCAGGGGATCCGGACCTGTATTGCTAGAAAACGGCCTATAATTTTGTGATTTTTCAGAAGGGGGCCCGGACCCCCTGTCCCCCCTCTGGATCCGCACATGTTGCCAACTAGTGTAACAGGGCTTAAACACTTGTTTTCGTCTTGACTTCCTTCCCTGGAGGAGTAGGGGTGGGGTACCGAAAGTAAGAAAGGAGGCAAATATTAGGAATCGATACAATCAAGTTTCACATCTGACATAGGATACCGTATTGAAAAGGAACAAACACACAAGAAAACGTCACATACAGCAGAGCCAAGAAGTCAGCCCTTTCCCAGCAGGTGACCACAAGGCTGCATGACACAGACAAGACAATATGGCAAAGACAAACACAAATGAAAAACGATAAACAAAAGAAGTGCCGCCTTGGAACGGTCAGTAAGAAATTTACTGGAAGGCTTAAACTAGTTTCACGGTACCAACCTGACCCTTAATTCTGATATAGATAAAGACAGATAAATGTTTGGTTCGCATGAAAGATCCCTTATTATCCATGAATCATCTCCAAGTACATATAAATCAAGATACGTATAAAAAGGAGATAAAACAAAGTTAAGGACTCAACAGTACATACAACTGAATACCGGAGCAAAAGAAATCAAAAAGTTAAACCCCCTGGGCCTACAACAGCCGCAGCATCAGGCCCAAACCCTCTCAACTATAGATATGTCTTTAAGTTGGAACCGTCATAGAGTCACATGAGAGCATGGTCACTCTTATTGATAATTCTATGTCACAGATAAGTTCACAGGAGACATAAACACTGTCAATTGACTAAAAGCTGCATACTCTGTAACTATGAACATTTTTCGAAAAAAATTATTTTCTTTTTAAAGTATTTGTAAAAGTAGAATTAAGCTATGTTTTCACAATAGAAATGTTGAGTACAGCTGAAAACTGCATGGAAAAGTGAATTATCTTATCAAATAGGTGTATTTTTCTCTTGTTGGTAATTATTTGCGTCCCTCCAATAATTCTAGACCGTTGAATTTTAACATAAATGCAGTTGTTTTGATAGTGATACCTTGTCAAGATTTACGAAAATGGTAAAATGTTTACCTGAATTTGAGTATTTTTACTGTGTTCTTGAAAAATAAAAACATTATTTTTAAAATTAGAAGATCAAAAGTTACAGACTATGCAGCTTTAAACAGAACGCGTCTTGGTGACATAGAAACACTCCAGATATCATGGTCTGCATTGGGTTTTTTTCAGGCCTCTTTCCTCTGTTTGCTATGTCATGATACTTGTTTTCTGCGTTTATATAGTAAAGTGAGCAGTTGTACATTTTATGCCATAGAAAATCGACAATGTTACGATTTTCATCTATGAATTAGGGGTATGATTGAAACAATTAGCCAATAATATAATACATTTTCTAAGGGTTTGTGTTACTTGCTGAGCGAGTATAGTATGCATAATAGCAATAAAATATGAGTTAAAGTAAAAAACTTATTTGTATTCCTAAAATTGCAAATGCCTGACATTTTGCAACAAAAAAGTGAGTAGCATTTCTTTAATGACCATAACGGTATTAGTTTTCAACGGATTCTTATCAAAGGATGTCAAACAAGGGAGTAGACTTTCTTTAGATTGTCAAATGATACAAATTGTCTGGACTTGCATTTAAATGGACTCTTTAAATGGAACTCAGCAAATTTTGTTTTGATTTAGAGAAAACAACTTAACACTCATTAGATCTGGCTCCGCCTTTTTCTAGGAGAGTATTTACTTAACATTAGATCCAAGCTGACGACATGTGCCAATATTCATTGATTGATGTGTGCTTATGCGAGTTTGATTAAAATATGTGAATCATATTCCGTTTAAAGCTGCATAGTCTGTAACTTTTAATCTTCAAGTTTTAGAAATAAAGTGTCTATTTTCAAGAATACAGTAAAACACTCAAATTTAGGAAAACATTTTACCATTTTGGTAAATCTTAGCAAATTATCACAACCAAAACAACAGCATTCATGTTAAAAATCAACTGTCTAGAATTATTGGGAGACGTAAATAATTACTAACTATATAGAACAAAATATACCTGTTTTTTTATAAGATAATTCACTTGTATATGCCTAGAGCGAAGGGACCGCGGCACACCGACACAATAACCAAAAAGATAATTCACTTTTCCATGCAGTTTTCAGCAATACTGAACATATTTATTGTGAAAACATAACTTATTTCTATTTTTACAAATGATTTAAAAAGATCTTTTTTCGAAAAATGTTCATAGTTACAGACCTAGTCTCTTTAAATGGAGATGGCTGAGGTGATAAAATCCAGTATACCAGGTTGATTCCAGATATGTTTTGCCTCTTAGACCCACTTGAAGAACTATCTACATTACGAAACATGGCAGTTCGTGGTATGTCAGTTTAAAGCGATAAAGTACAGGATTGGGTTGGTAAACATATAGTTATTATTCATTGAAACTAACCGGCTAGAATGATATTTTCAAATGAGGCAGGTTTTGTAAATTACGCATGTATAGTTTTTTAATATGGTGATAAAATGGTGACATTATCGTCTATGTAAACCCTAATGGAGTGCAACCTATAGCTGAACGTTACGGTATTTTGTAGCTGAATATTACTGTAATCTGTAGCTGAACGTTACTGTAGTCCGTAGCTGAATATTACTGTAGTCTCTTGCTTAACGTTACAGTTGTCTGTAGTTGAACGTTAAGGTATTCTGTAGCTGAACTTTTCTGTAGTCTGTAGCTGAATTTTACTGTAGTCTGTAGCTGAATGTTACAGTAGTCTGTAGCTGAACGTTAATGTATTCTGTAGCTGAACGTTTCTGTAGTCCGTAGCTGAACGTTACTGTAATATGTAGCTGAACGTGAAGGCAACTTTTCCAGTACAGATAAAGAACGTACTTTGGTGAATATAATAGGTTTATGGGCTTATTAATCACAGCTGTAGGTTTTCCCTACATATTTATTTCCGTGTGAATACATAAAATATAGTTTATTTGATTATGACCATTTGAGTGCTATATAAAGCTGACTTTGCATTTTTTTATTCCCTCAAAGGTGTAGTTACCGCAAGTTTGGCTTTTTGTCGTGGGGTCCACAGATTCTATTCATACTTCTTAAAAAGGATTTCTATTCTTTCTTCGCATGCAGGCATGCACAATCCGACTCTATACACCGAGCATCGGTCTTCATGTCAAAAATTGATCAATCTTTAACAAACTTAATTGAGTTTTCTACGGTTTCATCTCAGTACATATGACTTGGAGTCCGCAGTATATTTGCCTTTGACCGGAGCAACGTGATTCAAAATTAGCTATACTCGAAAACCAGCATGTGCTTAAACTTGGTGTTTATTGTGAGAAAATCTGTTTTTGACGTTCCCGACCTGGTAATTCTAAGACCAGAATGTTCATCAACAGAGACAAGCTAGAAGCTTGGCATTTTGCATGTCGTAAGTTTGGCTATCGTCGTTTTTTGAGAGAGAATAACAAAGGCTGCGCCTATGTTGTTAGCATGCCAAAACGTCAAATATTTTCTGGATCCGCGCATGTGTCCGTTCTAAGCAGTGATATGTTGTTGTAAACTCATTGACTGTTGTTGCTCCCATTTAGTGTGTGTGTTTGTGAGTCTGTTGGGGTGTAAGTGTGTGTGTGTGGGGGGGGGGGGGGGTAGGTGCGTGTGTGGGGAGGGGTGTAGGTGTGTGTTTGAGTGTTTGTGGGGGTGTAGTTGTGTGGGGGATGTAGATGTGTGTATGAGGGAGGGGTGTAGGTATGTGTATGTGTTTGTGTGGGGGTGTATGTGTATGTGTTTGGGGTGTAGGTGTGTGTAAGTGTGTGTATGTGTGTGTATGTTCATTGTTTGTTGTTGCTCCCATTTTGTGTGTGCGAGTGTGGGGCGGAGGATGGGGTTGGTCCAGGTTTTGTGATCTAGCTTCCTCCTGCTCAGCATTCCATTTCTTTTTTCCATTTTTATTTCCTTTAATATTCCCCTAGTGATTTCTTAAGAGCATGAAGAAAGCTTTGATCTATAGTTACCCACTGAACTCTCGGCGAAGACTGGTCAGATTGGGCGAATGTCTGCGCTGATGTCACACAGTCAGTGCTCATCTAAGGCACAGCTTCTTGCGTTGGTTCAGTTTTTGAAGGGTCTACCATCATCACTTTCAGAACGTGTCAGAAACTCCACCGGAACAATGGACTACTATTTTGGCAGATCGAGCATAAATACTCCTGGATGCTATAAAGCATGGACCCATGAAGCTGGCTTAATTGTTGTAATCAGATGTTGAGAAGCACATTTGCTGATTTACAGTGTTAAGCAGCTATGGCGCAGAATGGTAATTTAGGGAATCTGGCAAATTATTAAAGCTCTTTTAAATCTGAAGACTAGAAAAGGGGCCGTTTGTTTCCTGGAGAAGAAAAAAGAAGATCAGTCTGTACCTTAAACTCCGACAGCTGATAAAGGATGTACTTCGGGCTGTACATCCGTACTATACCATATTTAGTAAGTTACATGTACGACCACCGAGATTAAAAGTTGTACTGTGTAAAGGGAGAATAAGCCTCCGGTGGCGGATCCAGAGGGGGCTCAGTAGGTTCGCTCGAGACCCCTCCCCGCCCCCCGTTTTCCAATATCCTATGAAAATGAAATAATTTGGCCTCGGTGAGACCAAAATATTTCATTATCATGGGATATTTAAGAAAAATGAGATAAAATCAGCAAAGCGAACCCCAACATCTTTATACATTTTACGCCTTTCCAGAAATCCTGGATCTGCCCCTTGCTCACCACATATTCCCTTTACTTGCCCTTTTTCCTTCTCTCAAATGGTCTCTTTATATTTTGTGTAATACCTTGTTGGTCAGCTGTGTTAAAATTCCAAATGGTCGTTTTTCTTGAATTTTGGTCCATTAGGATTAGTACAATCAGTGGTAAGGCATTATTAGTTTTAAAGCTTCATTTGTTTAGATCATCATTTGCCTTGCAAAGTTAGAAAACTCGCAGTTTGCGATGATTTGATCAGACAAGTTTCGTATTTCGCAATGTGTTGTTGTTGCTAATCGACATACATCTATACTGTGATGTCTTGACATCCTATACAAAAATGTCAAATAAGAGGTAACACTTTCCAAATGTTGTGCAAAAGTCGTTTAAGTTTTATTTATGATAAACGACATGACTTCGATCTCAAGTCAAAATGACCATTTGAGCCAGCACATATTATTTTGGTACTTGTCGATTTGTCGAGCAACGAAAGCTAAGCTGAGCCTGTGCAAATGCTCAAGCTCACCCGCGTCTTTGCTGTTTGCATACATTAAGTATGGGTATAGATAAAGACTCTGACTATAACTTAAGCTCGTTCATATGCACAATATACACCCCGGTGCAAATATACATCCGGGGTGTAAATTTGCACCTGGGGTGTATTTTGGTCATGTAAACGGTGCTTTATGAAAATGCACCCCAGTGCAAATCTGCACCCGGGTGCTAATTTGCTCCACCTTTGTAGGTGGTGCAAATTCGGTGGAGCAAATTAGCACCCGGGTGCAGATTTGCACCGGGATGCATATTGCGCACATGAAAGCAGTTTGTTATCACATATGTACAATTTGATCTTAGATTTTGATAAATTACCCATTTTTCTATATGAACATGTACATGTGTATGAAATAAAATATATAAATAATCCTTTTTATCAAATTTAAGGCCATGCTTCTCTCTGTAGTCACTACTTCATCGGCTATGCCGGATTGCCACGCAGAACAACTGGAATTTCTGGTCTATGGGCTTCGATTTGCACGATTCTTTTTCCGAATAATATCTCTTCCAAACCTCATCAATAGAAATCATAGTTTGCCAGAACCCTGGCGCCATGCACGAGTCCATGATATCTGATGTACACATCGGTGAAAAGGTCCCCCCCTGCATATTAACGGAGTGACCACCTTTACGATCCATGTAATCAACGTGATGTTCAGATATGTCTACCCTCTATCTTACCCCCCCCCCCAATATGGGCACCCAACCCCCTTGTAGCCATTGATAACCTCGGTTGAGTCGTTTCCCTTCGGAAACTTAACAGAGATTTAGAAGAGAAGACAAAGTAAGTAAAGGTGCAAAGATCAGGAATTGATACAATCAAGTACCACATCCGACCCAGGATACCAATGGGACAGTGACAAACTCACAGACAGACACCACAAACGAGAGCCAAGAGGTCAGCCCTTTTCCAGCAGGTGACCACAAAGTACAATTAAACAGACGCGCACAAAGACATAGCAAACACAAGACAGAACAAAACATAAAAGTTCCACAAACGAAGTACCGCCTTGGAATGGTCAGTAAAATATTTTATTGGAGGGCTTAAAGCGGTTAAACGGCGCGCCAACCTCACCCTTAATTCAGATGTGGATCAAGACACATAGATATTTGGTTTGCATGAAAGACCCCTACATGTTTACCATGGACGTAAAACCAGTTTCACGCATTCACAAGACGTTTATTTTGCTATTATACGAAGAGGTTCTCAATTGTACAGCTCTGCGCAGTCCTAAGTCAAACTGTCACCAGCAGTTCAATTGAAACAACTTAACGCACATGCGCATTCCGTTGCAGCTATTTGCGCAGTTTTTCGCAGAGCCCGTGACATTCGGAAGCGATGGATCATCAGTACATGTATAAGTCTCAAGCACTACGTTCGTACACCTCTCTTGGCCAGATAGTCATATATTTAGTTAGTACTGCTGCAACAGCTTCTATAAGTGCCATTTATGCACCAGTCGTTTGTATCCACTGCTCCCCCACCTACGGGGATGGGCGGGGATAATGATTTTCACTTTCCAGAGCCCTGGTATAAGCCCCGCCCTGTGGGGACAAGCTGATGGTAACAACCCTGCTCTTTGCTCCACCCTACACAACAGAAATACCAGCAGGGTACGTGTCCCAATGTTATAACCCCCACACCTCCCTGGCACTGCGGGGACAATCAAAAAGTAATTGTCCAGCACCTTACCCCGGCTATTCCACGGCTATCCCCGTAGGTGGGGGCCGTGGATACAAATGACTGGTGAATTATCCTCTTTAAATATTGTATAAATAAATGAAGCAAATAAAACCAAATGGAGTTGCATTTTTCTCACACGACGGTATCTTGAACTGACTAATAATCGAAACATTCTAAACACATCGAATTTCTTCTTAAAGTAAAATTAAGACATTTGTGATATATTTAAAGAGCAAATTCAATAACATATGAACACAATTTATTGACATATGAACGCTACATAAGGGGTAGCAAATTTACTCCCGGGTGCAAAATTGCACCCGGGAGTAAATTTGCACCAGGGTGCAAATTGTGCAAATAAACGAGGCTTTAGACATGTCATCCCGTTGAATGGACGTTTAAAGGAGGCATTCGCTCACATCCGATAATTACATGTACCAACATTTCATATGCTGGTTTATTCACTTCGCAACAAATTGAAAAAATCTGATAGAGAAATGGTATGATTATAAGTCTTAGATGGGACACTATTACTTGACTTTTCGCTTACTGTAAAGGCGGCGCCTCATAATTGCGTAATTAGGACTGGTCTACCTTAGACATAGGTAAAAGCTGAAAATGAGGCGTGGTTTTATTCAAAAGTATCATCATGTGCCACAACCTCTGTCATTATTTAGTCCTTAAAACGCCAGCAAAATAACTGCATCTGAAAATGTTCATTTAACATAAGCAGGAAGGCAAACATTGTGGACCCGGAGCAGTCTGATCTGGGTCCAAACTGTTTGTCTATGAGGCTTCAAATATTTTAGCGGATGATAAAAAGCATACATTTTGTGATTATGCGAAATGTGAGGTCAGTGTGTATAAGGTTAGGATTTTCATGAAAGGCACGCACGTTTGCGCGGCCCAAAAAGCTTATTAACTCTTTACCAAACTATTAAAAAAGCTGATTTCCCTTCCTTAGCAGATGAAATAGCCGAACCACACCCAGATATGAATATTTAAGTTGCCGCCTTTACAGTAAGCGAAAAGTCAAACAATACGAGAACATATGTATGAGGTTTCAGGAATGCATGGCACCAAAATGAAAGAGAGTATTTCTTATAATTGTCTTATCTAGATTTCTTGTGTTATTTGTTTCGTGCATGCTTGTTATATTTCTTGTACACATATTTGTAAGTCCATTCTGACAATGGAAGGACATGCAAAAGCCACAAGCTAAAACATGTTTCAGTTGGATTGTAATCTATTCATTCACGAACCTAACCTATTTAAAAGTTTGTCATCCAATAAATTGGATCTTATGGCTGCCTAAACATCATATATAAATTCATGAAAATATCTTAGAAATCCAAATAACATGGGATCTCAAGGGCATTGTTTTAACTCATTCTCTAAATTAAATATGAAATGAACATTCATGCAAGAACTTTTATCTAATTATTCTGAATCAGTCCTTTGGCCGGCTCATGTCATAATTGAACTAGTTCATGGGATGTTCCTTGTAAAAATATAAGTGTAAATTAACACACAAAAAGGGTGGCAGCTGAGATGCCACCCTCTTTGGTGTAAACGTACACTTACTTCCCTACAAAAACAACCAGAGACTAAAATTTCTCCAGTTATAAATGTTAAACATTTCTACTTGCTGTTGTTGTAGCTATTCTCCGAATCAATACAATCGAACAGAACATATTTCTAAAGCTGTGGAAAGATAGACTGGTCCCAATCTCTAATGGAATTTTTAATAAAACTGTTATTCTCTCTAAGATAACAATTTATAAACTTTACTTGTAGTAGTTCTAGGCTCAGACACTAAATTAGACTATCAGAGAGGATATAATTTTTATAAGATGAGTTTTCATAGCTTTATATTTGTATACGCGTATGTAATTATATGCATTTAGTGGACTGATGCCAGTCTAGTGGAAAGGTAACACCAAGATCTACCCTTGGTTTAGAATATACACTGATATTTTACTATGTGGGTATAGTCCGACCAGTTAAGAGAGACTGGGCGGTTCTTAGCAAAGACACACCTGTGGACATTTCCATTTAAAAATCGGTAAGACAGGGTGTATTTATTCACCTGTGAAACGCTTTACAGCTGTATACCTGTATATACCTGTTGTAGTTTTGAGCCCATTGTGAGAAAAAGGCATCTCGAATTAATTTGTATAACAAGGAGACTAAATAGTCTAGATATATGCATTCTGACAATGTTTCGAAATTTTAACAATCAAATTATAATACTGAATAAGAAAATAAAATAATTGTCCGCAATGAAAAAACAATACTATAAAATCGGTCAGCACAAGATATGATGATTCTTATTACATCGGCGTGTGGCGAAGGCTCCGACGAGCCTGTATGAACTCGCCAGGGCTTTTGCATCTCGCATAAACAAAGTATGCAAGTCGAAGAAAACTCCGCACAACTTTTAGACATCTAGTCTCTCTGGACACTCTAGAATGAGCGATTAAAAGAGGCTGTTTCGGATATGCGGTAAGACCCAATCTCATGTTTGTATGCCCTTTTCTCATGATCCAGATACTTAACCCTTGTCCCGCTTAATTCTAAAGGGTGATTTATTAATATTGTATAAGGCTGAAAAATCAGACCAGTATTGCCATACATACAGAATTTGAAGAAAGTGCAAACCTACCCCCCTCCACCCTACCCCCCCCCCAAAAAAAAAAAAAAAAAAAAACAACCCCAAAAAACAAAAAAAAAACAAACTTGCACAACATATCCTTCCCGGAAAATGAAATACATCAGGTCCTCTGCAGCATACTAAAGATACAAGTTTACCAGGCATGATAATGTATAAAGTTGGTCACCCTTGTCGCCTGCGCTTCAGTTGGTTGCACGAGTAAAGCATACACAGGCTATTACACCCGATTTACTTTAGACTAGTCTTATTTGACAGTGTATGACAGTGCTCTGTCTGACACGCCCAGTCTCTATTAACTGGACGCACTATACTTATCGCTTATGCGACACGTCATTATTAAAAGCTGCAAAGTCTGTAACTTTTGATCTTTTAATTTTAGAACTTATGTTTCTATTTTTCAAGAACACAGTAAAAATCTAAAATTCAGGTATACAATTTTACCAATTTCGTAAATCTTAACAACTTATCAGTATCAAAGCAACGGAATTTATGTTAAAATTAGCTGTCTATAATTATTGGAGGGACGCAAATAATTACCAACAAGAGAAAAACACAACTGTTGTTATACACAGGGGGTTAACTCAGTCACAGTGCGGGGTGATTCTTTATGAAAGTTGTAAATGATGCTTTATGAAAGGGTTACAGGTGCTTTATGATTTCCTTAATCAGTATAAGGTAGGTGATGGTAAACTGCATTAAACGTAATGTTTTCGAAGCCCGAAAGTATTTTATTTTTTTTAATTCATATAATTGAAAAGCTAAAGGTTTTACTCTGTCTGTCTTTGCGATGATGATTTATTTGTCAGGGATTAATGGGCGGTTTAATTCAGATATTGTGAAAACCCATAACAAAAATCAGTATATTTATCAAAGTACATATTCCATCAAAGATAGCGTGCATACAACTTCAAGTTCAATCTAAATGTGTTTGAAAAAAATCAATTTTCTCCTCGTGTAAAACTATAAAGGGCTTATTTTAAATGACTAATATTGACAAGGCAAAAACCGTGGTAAAGAATCAGTAACATATTTTGGTAACAGGTTCTTTACCTGTCCGAATGATGGATAACTGGTTCTTTATGAAAGGGTTCGGATGCTTTATGACAGAATTTGCAATGATGTTAATGGTTTTAGAATCAAATAAAAAGGCAATTAGACCTATTACTGCAGCCCTGACTTGTTTATTGATTGAATTAAGACTTAACGGCCCAGTCAACAATGTTTCTGTCATATTGGGACTCCTCCAAGAGACAGGGAGAGACTAAAAGGGCCCAATCCCATCCCAATGTGCCACAAGTCAAGCAAATCACGCCCTATCATTACGATTAAGGTTAAGATTTATTTCAATATTATATCAGTGATGCCGAGACAGAACCTCTGATTTCGTTTAATTTAACTGTTATTTGATTTGATGGGCTGTCTATGGTAAACAGCTGTGGTCATCTTAACTACAATGTTCCAATGCAAGCCTACTGTAGGGCAGTTTACCATTACCTTTGCTCATAATTATACAAGTAACTGGCAACTTGGTATTCTTGAATCATCAGGAGAGGAAACACTTTTCCATGAAAAATATGCTGGGTGCGATCTCCTGTCTGCTTGAATATTAAGCAGATAGGTAACTGACAGAGCTAAAGAGCTCAGATTGTTAGCTAAACATCGCATGTGCGTGTCCCGAGATTAGGAGACAAAGGGTTTGCATCCCACCTGAAAGATCAGAAGTTGTTATATGTTTCCTTAGAAATACTGTTATTGACAACCTCGAGAGGTAGGACCCCTTGGGTCCAATTGCTTCGAAAGGGAGGCCAGGTCCGCACTGCCCTCTGTGAAAAAAAAATAAACTACACCCACCCCCCACCCCCCGACAGAATTTTCTGGATCCTCCCATGCATCGTAAACATCCAAACCCTGCTATCAGCATCCAGTACTGTAGCATTGTATCCGAGACATCAATATGTCTTTTTCGAAACTCCTAATAGGAGCATGTCGTGGATTGATGGGGTTGGGGTGGCTCAGCGTATTTTGAAGGCTTAACATGAATTAGTGAGTGTTTAGCCTGACAGGGCAGAGTAGGAGCATTTGGTTTGTTCGTTTGCTTGTTTTGATTTGCTTGGCTTGATTCTTTATGTCCTAGTCAACAATCTCTCGGTCTTGTCGGGATGGGCCTACCTGGGTGGATCCAGTACTAAGCAGCGGGTAAAATGTTTGTTTGCTTTGATTTTGTTTTCATCCCAGTCGGATAGGGACGATTTCTTATCCTATTGTTTTATACCGGTTTCGGTGTCTTGCACTAGGACACAACACAGTGACTCTGACGTCTGTAAGTCTCGAACTAGCAAACCTTCAATTGAGCCACTGCGCCCACGCAGACATGAAAGATTAAGGCAAACATTGTATATTATAACTTTAATCTTACTTGATAGTCTACTCCTGATAAACAAAAAGAGACATGCAGACAACAACTATTTACATGTTTGGATTCTCAAAAGAAACGTCTCATTTAGACGGTTCTTTTGAGTACCCAGAAGAAATACAAATGACTTTTTTTCAAAATTCGCCTAATGATATATCCAATCATCAGAATCTAAAAAAAACTATAAAAAGCAGACCATTTGTGAACCCAGGTGCCAGATTTCTCGTTCAGGATACCTACAGTTGCAGTTATAGTTCTCTTCGCTAGAGTTGTTTTCTCATAATTTGAAACGAAACAACATCTAGCAATGCGTATGATAAACATACCGGATAGGCGGCAATCGAAAACGCTCTTAACAATCGACGAACGCGGATAAAAATCGCAAGAAACGGTGTTTACGATTGCCAATCGGGAGACAAATTGCAATAGAAAACTCTGTTACTATCGATTTTTGATCTACGATCGTCGATAGTATTATCGTTTTCGATTGCCGCCTACCCGGCGTGATAAAAGAAAGTGTACGGCTTTTGTGTCTGTACGGGCGGTAATCCTCACTTAAGCCTTTAATACGGCTACGCTTACGGCACATCTAAAGTTTTGGCCATTAAAAAGCCAAGCTCCATTGGTTCCTTCATGTATATGCGGACATTATCCTTTTTATGCATTATCTAAGTCACATACCTCGGGGAAAGGGTGCGTGTGATTTAGGGGAGGGGGTACCCTCAGGTACTCTTTCTACAAAGGCTTGGTCACCCTTCCCCGCATCCCGACAAAAAATTCAGGATCCGCCCTTGCAATAGCTTTTGATGTAGCACGAAAAGTGATAAAAGCATGCAAGCTGCCTCCAATGCGCTTCGTGCATTTTCTTCTTGAGCTATAAAAGCTAGCTAGACTTGAAATATTGGGTGTAGTTTTAAAATTGACAGAAAACAACAAAGATGCGGACAAATCTGCGCCATCCGTCTGCAAAATCTTTATTTGATGAGTGACAATCAAGCATAAAAAATCAAAGGATGACTGGGCTTACGTCTGATGCAACCTCAAAAAGCCAGCCAAAAACTGATCATTACACCCAAGACGGCTGCTGCATATATTTGTTTAGATTATTGACTTATATATTAGCACAGAAGCAAACTGCAACAGTCTGTTCTGGGTCTACATCGGTTGCCTAAGAGGCTTCAACAACATTCAGCATACGACAAAAGCAGACAGCTTTTGTTGTAATTGGCAAGCGGATCAAATTAAAGCAATTCTAAAATCGATGTCCATACACATTAGAAGAAAATATTTCTAGTCTTACCATAAACAAAAAATGTTTTTTGGGCGAGGTACTTCTATTACAGAGCGTACACGATTAAATTGCAAATTCTACAATTTTCCGTTTTAACGGGTCATAATTTTAGGTACATGTAATACAGAGTTAAAGTCCTTGTGTATTACACCTCTTCTTATGTTAATTGATATCTGTTTCATGAAGGTATCTTTAAATGTTATTGAGATACAGAGAGGACTCGAAGCATGTAAGATCGATGGGCAAGTTGTTACCTTGAACTTGGAAGATGGTGGCTGAGTGTTGTACCAATTCATTAGATTCCGGGTGTAACAGCTTCTGACCATGTTTGAGCCAAAGTTGTGACCTTGACTTTGGGAGTTGGTGGTTAAGTCAACAATCTTTCAGCTATGTCGGGACGGGTCTTCCTGGGTTGAACCAGTATTAAGCAAGGATAAATGTGTCTTGCTCAACGAAGTAACGCCGGTGAGGTTCGAATCCACAACCCCTCGGTTCTGAGTCAAGCACTCTATCACTGAACCACATCACTCCTTTGGAATGGTAGCAGTTGGTATGGATTCATAGGGGCAATATTAGCATCTACGACGGATATCAGTCCAGTGGTACACCTTCATGCTATCGGTTATATTCATATGAGAGTATAATTTTATTGTGTCCCGTAGCTAAGTCGGAGGCAAGCCCAGCTGTTCATCAAGGGTTCATGAGTTCCATTGCGACCCAACCAAAGTCCATTATTTCCTGGAGATTTGTCATGAAAACAGATATACATTCATTCGCCACCTTTCGCTGATTCAAGAAGGGTTCTTGTCAGTTTCAAGTGAAAGTATGTGCAAAAAGTACTGTTTTATACCCCTATTCCACACAGGGCCCGAATCCCACGAATCGCCACAAATTGACAAATATTTGGATAAGTGGCTGAAACATACTCAGTTCGCGAAGATCTAAACTGAAACAGTTAGTCGGTTCTTGCAATTCGTAGGCCTATTGGGAATTTGGATCAATATATTTGAACTGTTCAAAACTTGGCCGCGAATTCCCCGATTCGAAAAATCGTGCTTGATTCGTAACAAATTCCTGATGCATTCTTGGACATTGTAACTGAATCGTAATTAATTTGGATGCGTCCTTAGGCATTCATAGCTACTCTATATCTCATTCGTGGGTAATCGGGAGATTAAGACGAGCAATAAAACCAAGGAAGAGATAGTAGAAGGACTTCCCCTTAGAGTAACTGCCCCGTCACGCACAAACAGTCGAGCCAGTCCTGGAAGTGGAAACAGATTTGGCAGATTCAGGAGCACAATCAGGACTAGTCAGTAACTCCTGGCTGGTGGTTTTGCTAAAAGCGAACTACCATATTTTTCCAAGTCAAAGAGTCAGGGCCAGGGCCTCTCGAAATTAACGTAGTTGTTTTCTTCTAACTATATAAGTAGCTGTTTTAGACACTCAAGTTGCAGAATCAATTCTACAGCTGACACACGAGGAACATTCATTTTGGAACTGACCCCCCCCCAACGAATCCTAACATTTATCGATTCTTGATGATTCGGGGGATTTGTGGTCTTTTGGGAAATAGGACATTACCGCTTAGCTAAGCTTGCCCAGTTAAGTGTGGGATGCACTGACATGACGAAAAAAATTGTTGACTTTCCCCTCTCCTACCTCCCTCTCCTACCTCCCCAGACCCTAGGGATGTTGTCAATAGGTCAAAATTCAAATATTTAACCAGAACAGCATCAACACAAACCAACAAAGACATTTGTGCCGGGACAACATGCGCGGATCTAGGAATTTTTTGTTTGTGGGGTGGGGGGTCCAGGCTCCTTAACTTATTTTACAGTTTACAGAGGGGGTCCAGTGGTTTTATTACACATTTTCTAGGGGGGTCCAACTTTTTCCAGTGAGGGGGGTCCAAAAGCTTATTTCTATAGAAACACATATAACTATAACTTGTGATTTTCCAGGGGGGTCTGGACCCCTATCTCCCTTCTGGATCCGCACATGGACAAAGTGGCATTTTGGCACGAATAGGCTCAGATGAGCCTGTGCAGCCTCCTTTTAAGCTTAGAAACTCCAAATGCTAATCGGTCATTAGTTTTTAAGCGACTAGCAAAGGCTCTGATCAGACTGTTACGATACAGAATGGCTGGAATAACAGAATCAGCTATGGTTGCGTATACGCACAAATACGCAGTGGTTTAGGTATGCACCTGGTCACCTATTCGAATCATGATACGGTACTCTTTCTTTTGATAGTCCCAATAAAAGGTCGGTTTGTCTGAGATGGAATTCATTGTATCTATATTTATCAACGCTTGCACGTTTTCCTTATTCTTCTTGAATATCTCGGAAATCTTGTGCGTTTTTCAATATATAAAGGATGGAATTTCCCATTCTTGTTAGGGGACATTTTAAACATACCGTTGAAAGGTTCGATATAGAGATGCTATTCATTATTATAAAAGGTACGTGAAGTTATATATATTGTTACTGTATTGATATTGTACATGACAGGGCGATGGCGATTCCTGTAATTGCATTGAATCGCGATGTCTCTAGCATGTTACATTGTATTGAAATAATAAGTCACTCGTTTTCTATTTTGTCGTCTGTTGAATCGGCCAGCATTCCGTGTATGAGTTCTTTCGGGTGTTATCAATAACGTCCCGTTTTTTCGGTGAAAATAGCGATTGTTACGCACTTGCGTATGAAGTTACGCACATGCGTATTGCCTAAAAATCTGCTGGGACCATTCTTGCCGCTATAGTAAAAGCTGTCCGAATGGACTCGTCGGGATATTTCGGACAAAAGTAGCCACAGGCCATGTCGGGCCTGCACCTAAAACTATAATAGCATGCTGAAAGATTTACCAGGGACCGATAGGTGAAAAACAATTTTAGCAGCTAGATTTTAAATTGTTGTGATTTTGTACGGCGTTGTTGGAAAGACGATTTAACTGCCAGTGATAATCGACTTTCTGTAGCGACCTGTATGTGTCACCTCGAGTTATATCTGACGCATATAAGAATAAGGGTTAGGTGCATACACTACAACACACTTACATAAATAAGGTGATAGCTGACATGTATGTTTAGAGATTAGGTAGGTGTAATGTTACACCAAAGTAAATGTAAAATATTTTGTGTTACACCAAAGTAAATGTAAGATATTTTTGTTACACCAAAGTAAATGTAAAATATTTTATGTTACACCAAAATAAATGTAAGAAAGCATTGTACGGTTTTACACACATAAAACAGCAGAATGTAATCTCTCAATATTGATGTATATATTTTTTGCCGAGAGGTCATAATTAGTTGTTTACGACTGATACGTTATACATGTACGAAATTAGTGCGTGGGCAGGGTGATGTCCGACGTAAACGTCCAAACGTTACGTCGGCACCACACTGTTCAACCTTTTTCCTGGAATTTTAAGAGAATTGGTATCAGTATTTGTAAACCTCGAAACTATCTAGATAACGTGACCTTGAAGGGAAAAAGGGCCACAGGATCTTGATGTTTCGGCTGCGATAGCGTCTCAACCAGGGTGACGTTACGACAGTGGATAGAAGAGTTTGTTACGTATGGGTTTGTTCGTTTGGCATAAGAGGTATTGTTTAGCGCTGACATAGGCCAGTCACTAAAAAATACTTCTCTATTATATAAGTTTAAGTGTGGGTATTTAGAAGAGCCGATCCATCCTAACCGCATGGGAGCCGTTAGCCATACACCCACGGGTGTGGGCTAATCGCGCGCTTATAGGGTTAGGCTGTAATTTAAAAGAGTAAGACCACTGAAATTATTTCTATTTTTGTGAACTTCGAACGAACTACCCCATTATTGACGCAAAAGAGTGATTCTGAGATTCTAAATATAGATGTTTTTTGCAGAATCGTCTCTTGTGTCCCCTCCTACGTTGGAGGCTGAATGTTGGTGAGCCGTTGATTAGCACCTGAGGGCACATATTAGTTGTCCCCCTCAGGCCACGACCAGCGTGGATCAAGGCCCAATCGTTACAACGTAGCACAATCAAATGGGAAGCCAACCGGCTTGAATGGTTATATGTGAATCTGACACCTCAACGTGGGGATATGATCAGGAGGACATATATATATTAATGCTGACGTCTTGAGCGACGATCAGCAGTACGCGTAACAGATAATACGATTACGTGAATCCAGTGACGACCAAAGTACAGGTTCGATCACCTCAGCGCCGATGGTCTGAAGTAGACACACGTGCAGCTTAGAAGACATAATGTTCGCGAGACGCGTATAATCTCGAGATTTCTCGTCAATACGAGAACTAAATATTAAAGGGCCCAATTGTTTTTCTTTTATGAGAACTTAAGCTATATGTTAATCATATTCTTTACGTCTTTTATTTCTGACTAGTTGACGTACATCTAGAACAGGACAGTCCAAGATTGGTTCTAATTGAAACGATCTTGGAGTGGCAACTTGCTCTAGTATAGGATGGTCAATTAGCCAGAAATAACAGCGTAGGTGGTGTCATTGTATATTAATGTGTTGTTGATGTTTTCTTAGTACATAAAGTACTGAAAAGTTTTTGCTAGTTGTGTGCATTATTTTTCCCTGGTAGCATCGTCATCGCATAAAGGAATTTTCCAATAAGATTTCCCCTCTTCCTTCCTGACCGGCTTTATGTCGTAACAATGGTGTCAGAAGTGGGATTTTTGAGGTTTTATTGGCAAATTTCTCTGCTGTGACGTTGCTACGGGCGCACACTAGTAGTTTTCCTTTACAAGAAAGGTTGTGAGTGTCAACATACAGTACCGATTGCATGCGTTCCCCTGTGATGAAGTGCGACACATGTAAATAAGTCATCACATAACATTCTGAGGGGACCCATACTTTCTTGTTCTGTGGATTGCCATTAGGGTATAAAACCCAAGGAAAATTTGACAGAGTTTAATTATTAGACTTGTCCACCTTTACTTTACCCATATCATTGTGTATTGGCTTATGCCCTGTATTCCTATTAATTAAGGATACTGATGTGGAAAATTTCATATCGTTTGGGGGTACTAATAATTTAAATCACCTCAGTGACGTCATAGTGTGTGACGCCACTCAACTGATTTCTATTATTAGAAGAAGTCCATAGAAAGATTATTTTAGTCAATTATTATGTCTTGCTATGACAAGTGACTGTTGACTTGACTGTAACACGTTTATATTAATATCGCGTAGGTATACATTTCTTGACATAAATACGAGAAAATGAATGACGTTTTTTAGTCAAATACGTTCAGTGAAGGCCTATTTAAAGTTGATATATATCCTAGGCACCTTTCCGTGGTGATCTCTTATACGTTGTACTTTACGTTACTCATATGTAACGTCATTAAATCCCTAGTAAAATTATTAGTTTACCAGCGCTAACGTTGGTTAGCCCATACCTATCTAAAAGGGACAAAGCGAACCCTTATTTATTTTCAACAGTATAGTTGACTTATACCATTCCCAACAATAGGCTAAAATGGATAAACATATTTCATTAGCACGGGAATTAGGATATGAAGGGCAAGAACTAAGGGATTATCTTAGGAGGCAACAAGATTTAGAAAGGGAGGAAAGGTTGGCCCAAAGGGAATATGAAAAAGAGAAAAGGGAGGCCGAGCAAAAAGATAAAGAAAGGGAGCAAAAGGATAAAGAAAGGGAGCAAGAAGAGAAAGATAGGGAGCAAAAAGATAAGGATCGGGAATTGGAAAAGTTAAGGATTGAGGCGGAAAAATTGAAAATTGAGGCCGCGCGCAAGGATAAGGAAATGGAAAAAGAAATTGCGCTAAAAAAAATTGAGGCCGAAGTAGAACTAAAAAAAATCGAGGCCGAGACCACTTCACATCCCTGGGGGCCCAAAGAGAAAAGTTCAAATCCTAGGAGTCCCAAGCTTCCATACTTTGACGAACATACGGATAAGATGGATAGCTATTTAACTAGGTTCGAAAGTTATGCTTTGTCAAATAAATGGGACCCGTCCATGTGGGCATCATACTTAAGTGCCTTATTAAAGGGACGCGCTTTGGAAGTCTTCGTTAGGCTTTCCAGAGATGACCAGTCGGATTATGGTCAGATTAAGGAGGCTCTGCTTACTAATTTCGACCTCACCGAACGATCTTTTCGTAAGAAATTTAGGGATTGTAGGCCCGAGAAAGCCGAAACTTTCAGACAATTTAGCGGTAGGCTAGCGAGCTACCTTGATAAATGGTTGGGTTTGGCTAAGGTCGAAAAGACCTACGAGGCGGTTTGTGATTTTTTGGCCCGAGACCAGTTCCTTGACTGTTGCAGTCATGAGCTCTATTTGTATCTCAAACCTAAGACGTTTAAGGCCCTGGGTGAGTTAGCCCATGAGGCGGATTTGTTCGCCGATGCAAGGGGTGGAGTTCCCGGATGCGTCGCAAAAGAGCATCGTGAGACTAAGAGTCAAGTTCCGCATAATTATGGAAATCAGGTTGATTGAAAATCAAATATTTCTTGTAAGATTTGTGGTAAAGCCCATCAAACACATAATTGTTGGCACAACAAGAGCAAGAGGGTGTTGGCTGGTACGGAAATAGCATCAAGTGCGGAATTTAATTCTCCAAATCAAGGGGGAAAATGGCAAAATAGGGGTCGTAATTGGAATCGAGGCCGTAATAATTACCGTCGGAATCAGTCAGCTCCCGGTAGGAATTCCAATAGGAACTATAATAATGATAAAGTCGACCATCAGGTCAACTTTTGTAAAGTAAAGGGAGAACAAAGTACAGATAAGGGAGTGCATAGCGTGTATCATGCTAAAATGCACGACCCAATTGAGAATTATAAGGAGAATCCCCATAAGGATAGCAAGGGTACTTGCTATTTTTTAAGATCTAGACTACCGACGGCGGTAGGTACCGTAAATGGGAAGGAGGTCAGAGTTTTGAGAGATACGGGTTGTACCGGTGTAGTGGTTAGAAGGGACTTAGTATCCGATGAGCAAATGTTAGGGAAAGAGTTAGATGTTACTCTTATTAACGAGTCCAAACTGAAATACCCAGTGGCGCGTATTAGCGTGGAGTGTCCATTTTTTAATGGCACTACTGAAGCCTTATGCATGGAGGATACTTTGTATGATCTAGTTATAGGGAACATCGACGGATCGAAATTGCCAGATATGTCACATTTCGCAGCGAGCGTAGTAACTAGGTCACAAGCGAAAAAAGACAAGCATACATATAAAAAACTTAAAGTCCCAGATCAGATTATCAATAGTGATAGGAATGCAATCGAGTTGGATCAGGCTTCGGATCCAAAGCTCTCGAATATACGGAAGCGAGTAGAGTTAGGCAACGTGACCGTGAGTCGGGGCAAACACCGCGGAGAGACAAAGTTCATAATGAAGAAGGGGTTAATCTATCGGCAGTTTACTTTGCGTGGTAAAACTACTTCGCAGCTGGTTGTACCTTCGAGTTTGACTGATAGGGTTATGACTTTGGCCCATGAATCGCTCATGGCAGGCCATTTAGGCATTCGGAAGACGATCGATTGGGTAGTGGCAGAATTTTTTTGGCCAGGTGTTTGCGGCGACGTGACACGTTTCTGCAAATCCTGCGACATATGTCAAAGGACCGTTCAAAAGGGCAGGGTAGCAAAGGTGCCTTTAGGTCGGCTACCATTAATCGATACTCCTTTTAAGCGTGTAGCAGTAGATATTGTAGAACCAATTGAGCCCCGATAGAACAACCGATCAAGATACATTTTAACAATGATGGATTACGCGACGCGTTATCCTGAGGCCATTGCATTACCTAGTATCGAGACCGAGCGCGTAGCAGAAGCATAAGTTGAGATGTTTAGTAGGGTTGGCGTACCCGATGAAATGTTAACGGACTGTGGATCACAATTCACGTCTGAAATTATGAAGGAAGTAGCAAGATTGCTATCATTACAGCAGCTGACTACGTCAGCATTTCATGCTCAATGTAATGGTTTAGTAGAGCGATCACACGGTGACGCTCAAACAAATGTTGCGAAGAATGTGCGCTGAACGCCCTAAGGATTGGGATAGGTATCTTCCTGCACTCTTATTTGCAGTTAGGGAAGTACCTCAGGAGTCTTTAGGATTTTCACCGTTTGAATTATTGTATGGACGAAACGTACGCGGTCCGATGGCAATTTTAAGAGAATTATGGACAGACGAGGTGGAAGATGAAGAGGTTCGCTCAACCTATGATTACGTGATAAATTTACGAAACCGTCTCGAGCATACGTGCGAGTTGGCAATGAAAAATTTACAAAAAGTGCAAGGAAAACAAAAGGTGTATTATGATCGACGAGCGAAACCTCGTTCTTTCAAAGTGGGAGATAAAGTTCTATTATTACTCCCCACCGATAGTAATAAGCTATTGCTACAATGGCGGGGACCGTTCGAGATAGTAGAAGTGTTGAACCGTGTTGACTACCGTGTAAACTTAAACGGTTACATCCATACATATCACGCCAATATTTTGAGGCTCTATGTTGAACGGAAAACTGAAGCATCTCACTGCTTATTATCCGCCGAAGCGAGTATGCCGTTAAGCGAAGATGATGACGACGAAAGTGACGAGTATTCACTTGAGGACTGTACATTTCCTTCTAATAAGGAAATTGAGACATATCGAGATGTCAGTATCTCGGACGAACTTACAGAAGAACAGAAAAAAGAGGTCAAAGAATTACTGGCCAAATACCCAGATGTACTGACCAGTATACCAGGCAAGACCGAATTATTGGAGCATGATATCAAATTATTAACTGCAGAACCTGTTAGGTCTAAGGGTTACCCTTTACCATATAAAACCAGAGAGATAATGGAATCTGAAATAGATGAGATGATTGAGCTAGGCGTGATCGAACCTTCGATCTCTCCTTACTCTTCGCCCATTGTGTTAGTTCCAAAAAAAGATGGGTCGGTTAGATTCTGTATTGACTTCCGCAAGCTTAATAAGGTTACGGAATTCGATGCGGAACCTATGCCAAATATGGAGGAAGTTATTAATAGAATGTCAGGGCATAGGTTCTATTCGCAAATGGATTTATGTAAAGGTTACTGGCAATTAGGCCTCAGCAAAAGGTCAAGGCCATATACAGCCTTTGAAACACCTAGGGGATTATTCCAGTTTAAAACCATGCCTTTCGGTTTAGTTAATGCGGGGGCCTCTTTTTGTCGTCTCATACACATAGTATTGCAAGGTCTGAGAAATGTCGATAGCTTCGTAGATGACATGTGGATTTTCACGGAAACTTGGGAAAAACATTTAAAATCCATAAAAGCCACCTTAGATAGATTGCGAGCTGCTAAACTTACCGCAAAACCCTCTAAGTGTAAAATAGGGTACAGTGAAATTGAATGCCTAGGCCATAATATTCAAGACCAAACATTAAGGCCTAAAGATGACAAGATACAGGCTGTTAAAGATGCACAAAGGCCCGTTACTAAGAAACAAGTCCGAGGTTTTTTGGGTTTAGCTGGGTTCTATCGGAAATTCATCCCCAATTTCTCTGAAATTGCAGCACCTTTAACCGATCTAACGAAGAAAGATCGCCCAAACCGAATTAAGGACTGGCTAAGTCATCACGAAAGGGCTTTTCAAACGTTGAAAAGTCGTCTTACATCCTCCCCTATTCTGAGATTGCCTGTCTTTAATGAAGGGAAACCATTCATACTTAGATCAGACGCGTCCGATATCGGAATCGGAGCTGTACTGCTGCAAGAATTTGAGGGGGAAGGTAAATTACCAATTGCCTACGCTAGTAAGAAGTTGTTACCCCGGGAAAGAAATTATTCTGTAATTGAGAAAGAATGCTTAGCAATTATTTGGGCAATTGAAAAGTTCAGGAAATATCTCTTTGGGGAAGAATTTATCCTGGAATGTGATCACAAACCCCTATCATTCATGCAGACTGCTAAGGCATTGAATCCCAGAATTATGCGTTGGGCATTAAAGCTCCAACCATACAGATTTAGGATTGTGGCAATCCGAGGACAAGACAATGTGGGGGCAGACTATCTTTCCAGGTAGTCCGCCATTTAAGTCGCACGTGTATATATGTAGTATTATATATTTATTCTGTATTATTCCTTCGTTTCTGCATCGTGTATCGTAAGAAAAAGTCATTCCTTTTTCTCCCAAAAGGAAGGGCCTTTGTTACGATACAGAATGGCTGGAATAACAGAATCAGCTATGGTTGCGTATACGCACAAATACGCAGTGGTTTAGGTATGCACCTGGTCACCTATTCGAATCATGATACGGTACTCTTTCTTTTGATAGTCCCAATAAAAGGTCGGTTTGTCTGAGATGGAATTCATTGTATCTATATTTATCAACGCTTGCACGTTTTCCTTATTCTTCTTGAATATCTCGGAAATCTTGTGCGTTTTTCAATATATAAAGGATGGAATTTCCCATTCTTGTTAGGGGACATTTTAAACATACCGTTGAAAGGTTCGATATAGAGATGCTATTCATTATTATAAAAGGTACGTGAAGTTATATATATTGTTACTGTATTGATATTGTACATGACAGGGCGATGGCGATTCCTGTAATTGCATTGAATCGCGATGTCTCTAGCATGTTACATTGTATTGAAATAATAAGTCACTCGTTTTCTATTTTGTCGTCTGTTGAATCGGCCAGCATTCCGTGTATGAGTTCTTTCGGGTGTTATCAATAACGTCCCGTTTTTTCGGTGAAAATAGCGATTGTTACGCACTTGCGTATGAAGTTACGCACATGCGTTTTGCCTAAAAATCTGCTGGGACCATTCTTGTGGCTATAGTAAAAGCTGTCCGAATGGACTCGTCGGGATATTTCGGACAAAAGTAGCCACAGGCCATGTCGGGCCTGCACCTAAAACTATAATGGCATGCTGAAAGATTTACCAGGGACTGATAGGTGAAAAACAATTTTAGCAGCTAGATTTTAAATTGTTGTGATTTTGTACGGCGTTGTTGGAAAGACGATTTAACTGCCAGTGATAATCGACTTTCTGTAGCGACCTGTATGTGTCACCTCGAGTTATATCTGACGCATATAAGAATAAGGGTTAGGTGCATACACTACAACACACTTACATAAATAAGGTGATAGCTGACATGTATGTTTAGAGATTAGGTAGGTGTAATGTTACACCAAAGTAAATGTAAAATATTTTGTGTTACACCAAAGTAAATGTTAGATATTTTTGTTACACCAAAGTAAATGTAAAATATTTTATGTTACACCAAAATAAATGTAAGAAAGCATTGTACGGTTTTACACACATAAAACAGCAGAATGTAATCTCTCAATATTGATGTATATATTTTTTGCCGAGAGGTCATAATTAGTTGTTTACGACTGATACGTTATACATGTACGTAATTAGTGCGTGGGCAGGGTGATGTCCGACGTAAACGTCCAAACGTTACGTCGGCACCACACTGTTCAACCTTTTTCCTGGAATTTTAAGAGAATTGGTATCAGTATTTGTAAACCTCGAAACTATCTAGATAACGTGACCTTGAAGGGAAAAAGGGCCACAGGATCTTGATGTTTCGGCTGCGATAGCGTCTCAACCAGGGTGACGTTACGACAGTGGATAGAAGAGTTTGTTACGTATGGGTTTGTTCGTTTGGCATAAGAGGTATTGTTTAGCGCTGACATAGGCCAGTCACTAAAAAATACTTCTCTATTATATAAGTTTAAGTGTGGGTATTTAGAAGAGCCGATCCATCCTAACCGCATGGGAGCCGTTAGCCATACACCCACGGGTGTGGGCTAATCGCGCGCTTATAGGGTTAGGCTGTAATTTAAAAGAGTAAGACCACTGAAATTATTTCTATTTTTGTGAACTTCGAACGAACAACCCCATTATTGACGCAAAAGAGTGGTTCTGAGATTCTAAATATAGATTGTTTTTTGCAGAATCGTCTCTTGTGTCCCCTCCTACGTTGGAGGCTGAATGTTGGTGAGCCGTTGATTAGCACCTGAGGGCATATATTAGTTGTCCCCCCCAGGCCACGACCAGCGTGGATCAAGGCCCAATCGTTACAACGTAGCACAATCAAATGGGAAGCCAACCGGCTTGAATGGTTATATGTGAATCTGACACCCCAACGTGGGGATATGATCAGGAGGACATATATATATTAATGCTGACGTCTTGAGCGACGATCAGCAGTACGCGTAACAGATAATACGATTACGTGAATCCAGTGACGACCAAAGTACAGGTTCGATCACCTCAGCGCCGATGGTCTGAAGTAGACACACGTGCAGCTTAGAAGACATAATGTTCGCGAGACGCGTATAATCTCGAGATTTCTCGTCAATACGAGAACTAAATATTAAAGGGCCCAATTGTTTTTCTTTTATGAGAACTTAAGCTATATGTTAATCATATTCTTTACGTCTCTTATTTCTGACTAGTTGACGTACATCTAGAACAGGACAGTCCAAGATTGGTTCTAATTGAAACGATCTTGGAGTGGCAACTTGCTCTAGTATAGGATGGTCAATTAGCCAGAAATAACAGCGTAGGTGGTGTCATTGTATATTAATGTGTTGTTGATGTTTTCTTAGTACATAAAGTACTGAAAAGTTTTTGCTAGTTGTGTGCATTATTTTTCCCTGGTAGCATCGTCATCGCATAAAGGAATTTTCCAATAAGATTTCCCCTCTTCCTTCCTGACCGGCTTTATGTCGTAACACAGACTGCGCATATGCGCAGGCTGGTCTAAGCCTTTGGTGCTCGCACATACCACATTGTTGGAAATCTCATATTGCTGCCATTTATATTGGTGCATAAATGCATTACGGCTGTATTTCAGGACGAAATTGCATTTGTCTCATAATGAACCGGTAACTTCTTTCATAAAGAATATGTACTAACTTTCTAAATGAACCTGTAACCCGAATTTTAGGCTCATAAAGCATTTGTAACCTTTCATAAAGAACCATTAACTTCGATTTTTTTTGAAATTGGCTAAAACGTATATTTAAGGAAGAATTTAAGCTTCAGATACCAAAGGGGAGGTCTCACCCTATAGGAAATTTACATAGGGTTCTGCCCACGCATGGATTTTTATAATATTATGCATAATGATTGCCTCACATATAACTTTTCTATTTGTGATATAGTTTCCCACTTACCTATTTAAATGGTCAAAAAATGACATGTTATGTAATCGGGCATCTGCTTATGGGGTTACCTTCAGTTTATGCCGCCCACAGCACTTATAGTTTCATATATTGTGTTCTAATTACTTTTAAAACTATCTAAGATCATAACTAATTAGATATGCATAAAACAAAAATCAGTTTCTGTAAAGTTAAATTCAGAAAAATATGATTTTATTTGGATTTGTGCCCAAATTTCAGCTTCATAATATTTTTGTAACAATTATGTTTTAAAATTTAGGCATGTTCCAGTTCTTGTCAACCTATGAATTTACTCTCAAATTAGGCTATACATATATAGATGTAATGCTAAAATTTTCAAGAAAATCGAAGACCGGTAACATGTTGTCCTAGAACTTTGAATGTTACAAATCCAAGTTCTCAGAAATGTAAAAAAAACTGATTGTAGTTAATGAATTTAAGTGTTCGGTTAGTTTAAAAGCAAGGTTTTTGTGTTTGCTTTCTTCTATAAGAAAGATGGAATATCCAATATTGTTAAAACTATTATAATAACATAAATACTGATCACTTAGGGAGAGTTTCACCTTGTCCAACTTCTCATAGAACAGTAAACTTTGATAATCTTCATAATACGGTTTCAATACCAGATTCACTCTAACAGAAAGTCATTCTCCATAATTCATTCATTTCATTTGTGTCAGGTATTAGTTATTTTTCATTATTTCTTGATCACCAACATGATAAAATAAATATTTAATAAATATTACAACCTTATATAATCATATACCACATTCTGCAGTTTTTCATACTTTAAAACATGTTGCATACTTTCCTGCGTGAGCAAGACAGAATCTTTAATGTTTCAAAGCTGTCAACCTTAATCCAATACTGACCACATAGAGAGAATTTCACCCTGTCGAACTCCTCTTGAAGTAGTTAATTTCATTAATCTTCACAATATGGCTTTATTTATTCACTTTAATATAATGCCAAAATACAGTATTCACCCACTTTATGTAGTTGTGGGATCTATTGCTTTATTTTTTTCTACCACTAAATGCTGAAATATATTTAAGAATACCGAACTCTACAATCATAGGTGCCTACAATCATATTCCAAATCCAGTAGAAAGTCAAAGAATCAAATGGGATAGAAAATTAATGTCCACACTATCTTCTTAAAGTTTCATCTAGTACAATCAGATCGCTCAAAGGATAACTGATTCCCTGATTAAATTGCCATTTACTTGACTGAGGAAGCAGTTATGAAAATATTTATTATGGAAACTCTAGATAGTGTTAAGCATAAAACTATGAATACAGAACTTATTGAATATATAAACAAGTGAAATTGCAAAAAGGGTCTGACGGTATAAGAAGAAGTTACAATGATCGGGAACTGAGGTAATCTGACCAAAGTCTTGCCCGTGCATCAGAATTGGCAATCAATCAAAACATAAAGCCAATATTCAACTGGACACTAAAACTACAAATATATATATAATACTACCAGATCACTAGGAAAGTAGAACATATGTACAACTCTTTCCAAAAAGTAGTAAAATTGCAAACAGAGTTTAAAATGAAGCCAGTGCTTTCAGTTAATTAGTTTGCATGTACATCTTGGTATTCAATGAATTGACAACATGATGAATTCAAAACAGTCATAACATTTGCCAGATATTAAATGTCTGTGCAACAGTTAGCCAATGGTACATAAAGAATCCCAATAAGTACCTGGTATTAAAATAAAAAGCTACACCCTAGGCTATTCCAAACACATTGACATTTCAGGGGAAAATCATGCATAACATCTTAATATCATATTAAACAAGGATAATACAAGAATAATTAAAAAGGTTAGAGATACATGCCATTGTAGGTAGAATGAATGTCAGTTACATATATGACATCACATATAAGTTTACAAAGGGACAAAATAAATGAAATCAGCGATCAAATGGACTTTCCTTGTCTAGCACTATTTGAGACTGAACCGTCAATTAAAACATTGGTATGCAAATACAAACCAAAATACATTTTAGACACATTCGGTGAAGAGATCATAGCACTGAATCCATTAATTGATGTGTTTTAACTTGATTTTGAGAAGTTTGAATGTTGCAGACTTTTTGTGTGTTTCTCTAACTGATTGTTAAAGCTACACACGTCTCAGATTTGTTTCAATGTCAAATTAAATATGCATTTGTACACGCAAAGCTTTTTATTATCGATGTTTATAATATTTTCAATAGTAAAATTGCGAAATTACATGGTTCCAGAACAAAACTAGCCTCAAACATTAAATTATTATAAATGTCAAAAAATAACCTACATGTATATAATGTGTTTTCCTGCACTGTTACCGATTTAAAAAGTCTCGAAACTTTTTCAGTATACAGAAGACATGTGAGGCAAATTTTATTGGCAGTATCATAGGTTGACAAGGACAGGAACATATGGAAATTGTAGACGCAATTTGGCATACACATGAATTTCAATTATATTTTTTGGAAAATTTTTAATTTAAGATTTTGCAAAAAAATTGTGTGCATGTTTGTATAAGCCAACATAGTATCAAAACAATCCATATTGAGTCCTTTCACTATTCCAGCTTAAACTGGGTGAGATCTGATAAAACAGACGTTTAAAAATTGACAAAATATTAGACAGGTGTCATTGAAAAAATGGAGTAACACAAGGTGCTCTCCTGAGACCTAAAACGCACTATTGAAATAAATTAATGCATTTTTATAGTTGATAGGTCATAGGTATTCACCATGTAAAACTAGATGAAAATCCATGCGTGGGCGCATATGAGACCTCCCCTTTATAATATAATGGTACGTTTCCAAACATGTTTTGCTCGATAAAACTATGAAATATACACATATGGCATGTGTTGCAACTTAGAACCTCTATTGTAATTGGCGAATCGTTGGACAGCTAAACTGTATGATAAATACATAGACTATCATAAAACATGCTGCTTATATGTCTTTTAACAAAATTTGACCCTAAAACTGTCTAATAATACTCATTTCACCCCGTGTCTGGCATGAGCATCGCATCTTGTCAAGAATCATTAACCCAAAGTAAAGAATCTGTAACCCTTTTCATAAAGCATCATTGACAACTTTCATAAAGAATCACCCCGCACTGTGACTGAGTTAAACCCCTGTGTTATAAGATAATTCACATTTCCGTGCAGTTTTCAGCTATAGGGAACAAATTTATTGTGAAAACATAACTTAATTGTACCTTTACAAATGATTTCAAAAGAAAATAAAAAAAAAATCGAAAAATGTTCATAGTTGCAGACCTAGTCTCTTTAAACAGTCATGCTCAGCTATGTAGTGGAGACAGAGATCTGAAATTTGCCATGCACCTTAATCAAGATACCTATATTTTGTGTATAACTTGACTTTTCGCTTACTGTAAAGGTGGCAACTTTAATATTCATATCTGAGTGTGGTTCGGCTATTTCATCTGCTAAGGAAGGGAAATCGGGTTCTGTTTATAATTTAGTAAATAGTTACTAAGCTTTTTGAGCCGCGCAAACGTGCGTGCATTTCATGAAAATCCTAACCGTATACACACTAAACTCACATATATTAACCCTTAAAGCGCATAATCACAAAATGTATTTTTTATCGTCCACTAAACTATTTAAAGCCTCATAGATAAACAGTGTGAACCCAGATCAGACTGCTCCTGTAGGAGCAGTCTGATCTGGGTCCACAATGTTTGCCTCCCTGCTTATGTTAAATATACATTTTCAGAGGCAGTTATTTTGCTGGCGTTTTAAGGACTAAAAATGACTGAGGTCGTGGCACAAGATGATACATTTACTTTTGAATAAAATCACGCCTCCTTTTCAGCTTTTACCTGTGCCTATGGTTGACTAGTCCTAATTACGCATTCGTGAGACGCCGCCTTTACAGAAAGCGAAAAGTCAAGTAATACGTGGTAAGAATGTTTATCTTAAGACTGAAAATGCGCCTATTCTACAAATACCAAAATCACAAGAGCGGGCTCTTTTATTGCGAATCTGGTTTCAATGTTTTGTTGGGAATTACTTTTTTGTTGTTTTGAATATTTGTACACATCAGCTCTGGTTACTTTCAAAATGCATGCTGGGTTATCGTGTAGAAGAATAACTGCACGAACATGAAAGAAGCCTAATTCTGATGCCTGATGTTGTCTTACTATCGAAATTTGATTTTTGTCAGTTAGAAAACATGGAAATAATTCTTAAACTATTTTCAATATGTTGATAATTTTTTAAATACATATTTATATTGACACGATCTTAACCTGGACATGAAACTCACTAACATGAGATGAATTACTAGAACGGGGTCAATCGATGGGTGGCCCCATCGCAAATATTATATTAAATACAGCACAGTATCAATTTGTTGACCTTGACCATTGTCTCCCAATCAAAGTCCAAGTAGTCATCTACGTATGGGCTACGTCGCAAGAAAACCTGTCTTCGGGATTTTCGACAAAGCGACACTCAAACCAGTCTGCTCAGCTTCAGAGACTAGCTAGAAAGTTCAAATTTTGCTCATAGCAAGTCTAGATATTTTAAACAGCCAAAACGAGTAAAGTTCACCAATTCGGTCTTTTTGTGTCCCATCCCCATTTTAGCATGTAAACAGTGTATTTTCTAACACTGTTAGGTTTCTAAGTTTAGTTTAGGTTTATGTCCTGACAATCAAGTGAAAGAAAAACATTTGAAATGGCCAATAGTCATTCCTTACGACGTTTAACAACAGCAAGTGCCCCCAAAATTGCCAAAAAACGCTGTCCCATCGTCATAGTATATAATTTTAAGAATGTATCATGCTCAAATGGTTGTTTTTATAAGCAGTTTTCAACTTTATTTTATTGACACACATGTATAACGTTCATTTAATGTCCCTCACTTGATTGAAAAGTGAAAAAACATTTTTTTTGTTCTATTGATGAATAATGTCCCACAATCTGATGTGAATTACGTTACCAATTTAACCATCTCACAAATTACAATAAATGCATGTTAAGCTCACATCTAACATCTATATGTCAAGAGGATTTATATGTGCATGGACAAAAGAAATGCATTTGGATAAACATTTGTTTATTTTTCGCAGATGAAAAGATATCTGAGGTTGTCTATAAAATCTGCAGTTTTGTGAATTACGTTACCCGATGTGTATTATTTGTATAAGAAGAGGAACATATATTGCAATTGAAGACACTGTAAGAACTATATCCTAATTACATTACGAACCATACAAGAACCTTACAAGAAGTTGTTTGAATAGAAAAAAAATAAGTGGAAACATAAATTTGTGAATTACGTTACTGTGAATTACGTTACTACAATTTTACTAAAATCCAAATACCTCTCCAAATGCATACACCAGCTGAAATAAAATGTTTGTTTTTAATCAAAGCAAATCTGTCCCAGTTAATAAAGATCAATTTAAACCATATTACAGTTGGCATTTTACTTTAACCAGGATTTACCTATATGCTATGGGTACATCAACTCCTCTGTTCATGTAACTTACAAAGATACTAATTATATCAACACAACATATGCAAAGTAATCTGTTTGAAAAACAAAATCGAATAGTGTAAATCTCTAAGGGATTGTTCGTATGGTTTTTGAAATGAGCTGGATTAAACATAGGTAACGTAATTCACAAGTAGGTAACGTAATTCACATTCTATAAAAAACCAGATTAGTCCAATCAAAGGACAAAAGGCAACAAATCGGCGGTGATTATAAGTTTCTGAGTTGTTGTTCAATGTTATTTTCTTTTATTTCAAACCATTTTATCTAGTTGCTGCTACCACTGGAGGTTTATTGGTGAGTTTATGTGTATACTTTGAAATTGACACTCTCGCTTTTGCATCCTGGTCCATTCCAGTTGATCACAGTGACCTCAAATGTTCTCATGACTTACTATGTTGATAACTTCTATGGTTTATACGAAAGATAAAATAGCTAACTTGAATTTATTACTTCTTATCTTCAATTGAATTGAGCAAATTGGCTATGTGAATTACGTTACCATGAACATTTTGCCATTTTTCTGAGAAGGGCGTATCTTTTTGAATGATGCAAACTTTGCTTTTTTGTAATATATGTACGTGAAAATGCATTTATTGAAGTTAGATTAATCATTCTGCATTGTCTTAGTTTGTAATGAGCCGCAAGAAGTTTTCAAATATATGGAATATTTAAAATAATTTTTCTATAATCATATTTTAAAGTGTAATTCCAACAAGATTAATGAAACTAGATGCAACAGCTTACTTCCAATGTGCAAAGGATGGTGTAAAAAAACTCAAGCAACACACTAGAACCTGATATGTTGCAGAAAATATATGTTTCCACGCAGGAAATAAGACCAGAGTGTAAGGTAAGTGAATTACGTTACCAACCTATTGGTACAATGTTCTTTATACTAGAATACAATTTATCATTTCCAACACCAAAGAAGAATGTAATTAAAATAGTCATCATCTACTGTTTCAAAACCAATATTTTTTTTCTTGTCAACTCTTCGAATTTGATGGATACAATTAAAACAATAATTGTACTCATAGAATTAAAGTTGAATTCCACTGTCGATTCATAACGAACCTGCTGAGACCATGCTGAGAAGCATCAACATGATATAAATTCTACATAATAGGCTTATTTGATCAACAAGAGATCCAAGTAGAAGTGCATGCTATAAAAGCTCTTAAATATTACAGTCTTGTAAGAAATTTGGTATGTACAAGTACAATTCATCAGAGTAACGTAGTTCACTTTCAAATTCAGTTGTGCTCTTTGTGAGCCTGAATTAATTGAAATTTCTGGATGCGCATATTTTTTAAACATCATTGTCTAATTTACATATACCAATGAGTAAAAAAATAACATAAAAATGAAAATCTAAGCCAAAAACATTGTGGGACAAAAATTGGCTGCAATTGGTGAACTTAACTCGTTTTGGCGAATAATACTTTTCGATAAGCGAATAACAAAGATGCTGTTCTGTCTGCGCAGATGCGCAGGCTGGTCTGCGCCTGTGTTGTTCGCAAACCCCCGAAGACAGGTTTTCTCGCGTCGAGGCCCGTCATTGTAGACAATCAGTGTTCCAAATATGAACCAATCATATCTAAAAAGTATTGCCGATACAAGCCATAAATACATATGAGCGCCGTCACGCAAAAAGGGTGCTTAACGTAATCGATGACGTTATGAGAAAATGACGTTCGAAGTTGACGCTAATTTCCGCGCCGAATTTGTTCAACAAAACATGTGCGCTCGCTATTAAACCATTGACTCCATTCGTAGTTTGTTTTTAGTTTTCTCTCTTTGAAGGCCTCTCATATTCCATTTTGATTACATTGACGACGGCTAAACAAGCGAAATCTTTTGGAAAGAAGAAAAAAAACTTGTTTTGTAAACAAAATTTCAACGTTTGTCAAAAAGTGTAAAAAAAAAGCGAATAAAGGTTACCCAAATTGCTTGTAAAATCTCAACCGAAACTAGGCCTAGAAGCTTCAGCATGTTGAAGATAAATAAAAAAAACAAACTCAGGCTCCCCCACTCTTATTTCGCAGTCATATGACCAGTAGTATTGTGTAAACGGACCGGGGTTGATGAAGAAGACTGAGTTGGCGAAGAAGATCGAAAGAAAGCCTTGGTGACTTGGTATATAAGTTGAAGAAGATTGGCTATAACATTAATGTATTGCAACAGACTGCATGCTTGGTAGTCAACCCAATCACGGTTGGCAACTTTGCTTTCCTCTTTAATTGCACGCTGGTGGGTCGGACTTCAGACTCTATGATGGTTCCGACTTAAAGACTTATCTATTGATGAGATGGTAGGGGCCTGATGCTTTGGCTGTTTGTCGGGCCCACCGGGGTTTACCTGTTGAATTTCTTTTGCTCCGGTATTCAGTTTAATTTACTGTTGAGTCCTTATCCTTGCTTTATCTCCTTGTTATATCTTGATTTATATGTTTTAGGAGATGATGCATTGATAAGTTAGGGGTCTTTCATGCAAACCAAATATTTATGTGTCTTGATCCACATCTGAATTAAGGGTGAGGTTGGCGCCGTTAAACCGGTTTAAGCCCTCCAGTAAAATATTTTACTGACCGTTCCAAGGCGGTACTTCTTTTGTGGATCTTTTATGTTTTTGTTCTGTCTTGTGTTTGCTATGTTTTGTGCGCGTCTGTTTATATGTGCTTTGTTGTCACCTGCTGGGAAAGGGCTGACCTCTTGGCTCTCGTTTGTGGTGTCTTCTGTGAGTTTGTCACTTTCCCATTGGTATCCTGGGTCAGGTGTGGTACTTGATTGTATCGATTCCTGATCTTTGCAACCTTATTACTTTGTCATTATTTATAAGAAGCATTCCCCTTTTTTACATGCAACCAACCAACCACTTGTGATCATTCATCATCACAAATTTAAAAACGCCTAGTATGTTGTACTTGGAGCTTATTACCGTCTTACCCGAGTTGTAATCATGACATACAAAAATCCCGGGACGCAAGGGAAACAACCCAATCATAACTTAACGGGATAAAATCAATAGGACGTCCGTCAACAATGTTTCAGTTACTGCACGAGCCGGTACTAAGCCTCACTACTAAGCAACGATCAAGATCAGTCTGGGCTTCCCTCGAGACTGGTCTGTCTTCATAAATAAATATCGGATTTTGTCTCCTTAGCTTCTCACTTGACATTTTGAAAGTATGGACACGTACATATATAAAAACCCTACAAAAATACAAGAGAGCTCAATTTTCGTTCCTCCTTTGTGATTGTGTGCACAGCGCAAGGCTCAGACGAGTTTGCACAGATGCGCATGATCAACTGAGCCTTCGCCTCTCGCCTTTGTGATAAGAACGAAAATCTCATGCGCTGACCCATATTTATTATCACTATCGAAAATCGGGGACCTATTCGTTTGGTTTGATTTGCGTGTGCGTTTGTACACGAATAAATGTGCGCAAAATAATTGTTTCACGATCCGAGAAAAAAATATAAATAAAAGCATGCAAACAACTTGATTTGTCCGACATGCAGCCCAAAGCCAGCCAACACCCTATCTCAGGCCACTATCGGTCCGCCAGCAATACGCCTTTGGGATGGCGTTTCGCTTGCAGGCCGATAGTGACCATTTGTTACATGCGTACTGGGGATATGGGATTGAACCCATGATATTGGGATGATTAAACGATCTCAAGCGTTAAATATTGTAACTTTACACTAAGTTGTAGCAGAGCTGCTACTGGTCTTCGTTTAATATTGCACTGTTTATTCGACTTCATTTTCTTTCTTTCTTTTTTTTCTTTTTTTTTTTTTTGGGGGGGGGGGGGAGGGATGCAACTTATTAAAAGTGGACATTGAATACAAGTTTGCCGTATGCTATTTAGAAGAAAGATAGATGTAAGTTTACACCAACTGAGCTGTCAGCTTATCTGCAACTTCGTTTGATATAAACTTGCATTTTTTAGTGATTATAAAAACTTATTCGTTTTATCCGAGCCGTTTTTTTTTTAATTCTGTCTGATTTCAGAATCATACTGCATAGAAACATCCAAAACCAAAGAATGGTCAGAAAAGTCTTATGGAGAAAACAATTCTGTATTCCATGCAGACAATGCAGCTGGTCAAAACAAACACAAGACCATGCTTCATTATCTATCCTGGCGCTGTTTCAAATGACTATCTTCATTTATGACTGCTGGTCACACTAAATGAATATGTGATGCATGTTTTGGGCTTGTAAGACTAAGATATATGCGAAGCGATTCACAATGTTTACAACATCTTGCCTCGGTTGTCAACAGTTCTGCTTCATTAGTAATGAAGCCGTTTGTCCACCATTTACGTGGTATGAATGTGATTCTCTTTTTTTAAGAACATTTAAATGTTTAAGAGGAATTTCTAAATATCACCATTTCCGGTTCACTTCTGTGCCCGGCGTTATATTTGTGAGAGTTTCTCCGACTGCGGAAGAGGAGAGAATTTCATTAATAAAGCCAAATGTAGATTTGAATTATCTATTAACCAGCATGCCAAATATTTTCAATTCAGGCGGACTAAGTGAAGAGAGAAAGTTATATTCAGTTATACAAACATGTACAGCCGTTCTGCAGTGATAAGTTTAAAGACCTAGCTTGCCCACCTGTCAATTAATATAGCATGTTCAAAGGTGTACAATTGCAAGAAATTTACAAAATATGGAACCTGTGAATTTAATTTGTTCATTTCCTACACATTTTACCAAAATAGAGCTATACCTCAAATGATTTGTGTACTTTATATTTTGAAATTGGTGTGTTTATTCTTGAAAGTATGCCTAATACTTAATTGCATCTGGATAGCGGTACCGCACTTATGGATTAAAGGGCCCCTCAACATAAACTACGCTGACCAGCCCTAAAGTAATTTTGGTCCTTTGTATATCACGTTTTTGGCTGGAAACGCGGTCAGCGTTTGAATATTTTGTTGTTTTCGCTCATGGCGATCACACATTTTCTCTAGAATTATTACAAATCGCCACGGAAGCGTAGACAAGCACACGATCTCGGAACTTGATGCTTCCAGTTACGCTGCCGCTACGATCCCACTACGACAATGAAGATCCTGCTACGCTTAGTGTACGCTGATGGCGTTGCAGCTGCACCTTGCTACGACCTAGGCAATGGAGCTACGCTTTCGATGCGATTTTGTATCATTTCTATATACAATCTGAAGTTTAACATATTTTTGTCTAGCTGAATGTCAACGAAAGACGCGCTCAAGTCACTATGCTTCAGCTGGCCATTATGAATGTTGGATGATTAGGTCCAGGCAAGACGGAGGCGGAGGGCCACACAGTTCTGGGTCTGTCCATGATTATCCGCAGACAGACGGATACAGTTTTGGCACTATGACCAGTTGGAAGATAGCCCTTAATTCTTTAATTACATGAGCATGAAAACGCTCAGAGGTGGTCCTAGAATCTAAAACAGCGACACCAACTTTAGGAGAGCATTTGAACCAGGCAACGAGTTGACCAGAACGCCAAGAGCGTAGCAGAAGCTTGGCAAAAGCGCCCATGTTGACTATGCCTAAAAAGCAAAGTCGCCGCGGAAGTGCGTTAGTCGTAGCGAGGTCATAGCAAGAGCGCACAGAGCGTAACAAGATCGCGCATAGCGCAGCAGAAGCGTAGTAGAAGCGTAGCTGCATCGCGGATGAATAACTCGGCGATTTCGCCGCGATGTGACGGCGATTGAGCTACGATGATCACGATGCCGCCGCGATACCGCTACGCCCATGAAGATCTTACTGCGGTGTGACTACGCTACCGTTGCCCTTTCGAGTCCACGGCGATGTCGCTACGTAAATTTTGAGCAGGTCAAAACAATCGCCGTAAGGTGGCCATCATGAAAATTCCGATGCGCTTCTACTACAACTTAGGCGCTTCTACTGCGCCCTTGCCGTTTCCGCTACGACTCTTGTCGTTTTGGCCAAAATTTCGAATCGTAGCGGAATCGCCGTTGTTTAATGTCATATTTGCCTTTGAATAACTGACAACAAGAAAAAAATAGACTCGGTACTCTTCTCAAAATGGTAATATTAAAGAAATAATTCTCAGACTTTGATACATGTAAGGTTATAAGACTTTTCTTTTGTCGTTATAGTAAAATAAGATTCCTTTGTTACGTCACTAATAACGTTACTTTGTAACGTAATTTTATACAGAACCTGAAGAGGGTACCCATCTATTAATGGCGTTTTAACCGTTTTTTCGGCGTCATACAACAAAATAAATGTCAGAATTGGACTTTTAACTCATTATAGCTAAAGAAAATCCAAAGAACTAAAATTCCATAAAAAATACGTTAAGCCCCCTTTTTGCGTGACGGCGCTCAATTATTATAAGAAAATGCATTATTGACCTTGAATTTTGAAATTAAAGGCCATAACAGCATTCCAAATACATTGTTGATATCTAGATGCTAAAGACAATCAGTACAAAACTATCAATCACCTTCATTAAAAATGTAAGAGTTTTGCTTCACAAGCATTTTACCAGAAATTACATGTAAGTAGTTTGACTATGACTTTTCTCAGAAATCTAAAAGCGTCCATGCCATGAACTCACTTAAGGCAAACATTGTGTCAAATATAAACATCCTCTTTCAAAGGAATGTAGAAGGAGCTAGCATTACATCCTGGTTGTATTTAAATTTGACCTTGGCCTTTTACTACAACGTCATATTGGCAATCTGGTGTATTAGTTCTTACTTTCACGCCATATACAATAATCGTACATGTATGTACGACCTGTGAACCACTTCGTGCAAACAATAGTTTTTTTCTATATAAAGTCAGGTATGATGGGGAATAAATCACTTGGACGTGCTAGCTGAAGAGAATGATGCTGCGCAAGCAACTCTATTTGATGAGAGATTGGCGAACATTTTGAAAACACAGATTTGCTCCAAAGTAATTTGGTACTACTCCTTCATGGAATTTGGTCACTACAGGTGCTGCTTTCCTAAAACAACTTAAACAAAGACAAGAAGCTTTTGACATGCCACTCTCCTTAGCAATGTTGCACCAGTCTCCTTAGCAATGTAGCACTGATCGTAATTTATACTGTTCTGCACAATCCAAACAGGTAAAATGGCTCCCTTCTTAATAAACCTCGTCATCCTCAGTTAACTGTTTGTGTGTGCGTGCATGTGTGTGTACATATATGCGTGCGTGTGTGGCTGACATGCTGGAAGGGAAAGAATTGATTGTGCTTACGCTTTACGTGTATTAAAATGGGGACCAGCAAACGGCATAGTATACACTTTGTAAAATTGATGTTTTTTCTGATTTTTTTCTCATAAAGCAGGTTTCATTTTCCAACTGTTACAACTTTCCGATGGTATGAGACCAGAGGATGACTCGTGCATGGATAAAGTGAAAGAAATGTAATACCCAAGATTAAAATTCTAGCACTCAAAGGCCGGTAATTTGCAAGAAATAAAAAAATGACATATCCTCCGGATCGGTACTCGAATCTATTCCTAAATACTTACATAAATCGCCATGTACATGCCGAATACTTAGAATAGTCCGTTTTTCATACGGCATGTTTTCTATTAACTTGCTTATTAGTATAACACCAAAAAATGAAAACAATAAATACCACATCCGCTGTTTAATGACAGGGCGCCGTCATTTTATTCCATGAAATAGGCGTATGAAGTACCGACAACACGCGTGAATACCAACAAAGCGATGTGTACCTTTACCAGTGTGAAAAACGTCAAATTGTGAAAAATAAGAAATAGGTCCTTTATTTCTCAAATAAAAGAAATGAAAGTAACGCCAATTACAGCACTTGCTATTTTTTTTGGTTTTGAGTGACACGACAAAACAATCGCTTGAAAATGGTTTACATCAGAATCTAGGGCGAAGATTTGGCACCAGTAAAATGCATTTATGCCCCCCCCCCCCCCGCGGTGGCTAAGGCTGCTGTCCGTTCTAAGGTGGTGGTTCTGTTGTTTTTGACTTTTTGTTTATTGTTACTCCCATTGTTGGAGTCTGTAATTGTTCTATGTTTTGTTGTACGTTACTTTATGTCCATTCTAGTATTGCAATCATCTTGATGGGGAAGAGAGAGAGCTTGTTACTTTGCTTAATTTGTCTTCCTGGTGTCTCGTCATGGTTGAGTGGCTCTTCCTCGCGATGCCATGGGGTTGTCTGCGGTTTGTGATTGTGGTATTTCCTTATCATACTCGCTTACTATTTTTGACTTCCCCGCCCACTTAAATCTGACGTCACTTTAGCTCGGACGCTACGTTTGGTTAATCTTTAACTTTTTGAATGGAAATTCTTGCCAGATGATCGGCACTTGTATCTTCATGACAAAAAATGAAACTTGAGATCTTATGTGGATGGTTTCACCCATACAAAACAAATGCGAAATTTATTTTGCATAGTATTACTTGACTTTTCACTTACTGTAAAGGCGGCACTTCATGAATGCGAAATTAGGACTAGTCAACCTTAGGCATAGGTAAAAGCTCAAAAGGAGGCGTGGTTTTATTCAAAAGTAACTGTATCATCTTGTGCCACTATATCAGTCATTATTTAGTCCTTAAATCGCCAGAAAAATAACTGCATCTGAAAATGTCTATTTAACATAAGCAGGACGACAAACAATGTGGATCCAGATCAGACAGCTCCTACAGGAGCAGTCTGATCTGGGTCCACACTGTTTGTCTGTGAGGCATCAAATATTTTAGTGGACGATAAAACATGCATTTTGTGATTATGCGTTTTAAGGGTTAATAAATGTGAGTTTAGTGTGTATACGGTTAGGATTTTCATGAAGTGCACATACACACACGTATGTTTGCGCGGCCCAAAAAGCCGATTAACCCTTTACCAAATTATAAATAAAACCTGATTTCCCTTCCTTGGCAGATGAAATAGCCGAACCACGCCCAGATATGAATATTAAAGTTGCCGCCTTTACAGTAAGCGAAAAGTCTATTAATATGTTTCACTATGACCTTTGACTCCGAGGCCATATTGGCGGTCCGATATTCATTATCATCTGCACACCAAAGACAACCATTGTGCCAAATATGAGCACACTCCTTCAAAGTTTTTGACTCCAAGAACATATCGGTAATTGAAAACTTGCCTTGTCCTCTACACACTACAAACAGCCAAAATGAACAAAACCGAGGGCTGGACAACGAACTAACGGACGGACAGGCGGACGGTGCCTATTGCAATATAGCCGACGTTAAAAATAAAAAGAAAAAAAAGTTCGGATATAACAAGATCAATCAACAACACAACGACTGCTGTAAGACCGGACAGAAGCCTCAGACGTGCATACATTGGTATTACATGCCAGTGCTGCCAATGCTTCTGAGAACAAAGCATGCATTGACAGGCAATTTGCTTAAGTGTTATTTACCTACCGCGTTGTTTTTATTATACAAATCCCATGGCCATCCTATACTTTTAGCTTCAAAATGTCCTATGCCAAAATATACTGAAGGACTTTAAAAGCGCAACACTTGGATAACAGCTTTAATTTATGTCTCGAAAAAAAGTTATAACAATAGTTTTGATTTATGTAAAAGAGCATTCATTTGTAAGTAAAACATGGAAAACTTGTCCAACTAAGATGAACTTAATGAATTAAAATGTAAACTTTTTGAGATAGGGGTCAACTGTTTCATGCGACCAAATGTTATGAATGAAAGAATCCCTACTTCTTTAAAGTAAGAAACACTGGAAGCATTAAATTTGCATCATGGACTTTGTTAGTCATCGAGAAATCACTCTCATATTGATTGACAAGTCTGTGATACACCTTATTTGCGTATATGACGTTTATCTGGGCATACCCTTTAACATAATAGCTTAAAATCTCCTCTACTTAAGAAATGTTTAAATGGCTAAATTCATACGGAAACAAGAAAAACTATAACATGAAATATCATGTTATACTGGGGCGTTTTAGTGACTCATTAACGTTTCACCCAGTTTAGAGGGCATTAGATATCCACGTAGTGAATATGTATTGTCTTTTGTTTGTTTGTTTTCTTGTTGTTGTTGGAGTTGTTGTTTTTTGTATTCACTTGAGAAGGAATTTGGATGATTTCTAACACATATAAGTAGGCTACATATTTAGATTTTTTCCTTGATTCAAAAATAGATTGATCCATGAAGATGCTACAAAAGCCCACAGACAACATACAATTTGCGTACAGAGGGGTTGAGGGTTGGTGCTAAAAAGAACCGTCTCAATGATGCGTTACTACTATTTTCGGTTAAAATGTGGGCGTTTTTGCGGCCCCCTGCCTCAGGCATATACATGACTGGGGGTGCTTGATAGATGAATACCGACAGTCAATATATTACAGCACTAATAGCACACTATAAGCAAGTGACTAAATTAGTCTTTATCGCTCCCCTTGTTTAAGAAAAGATTTGTCTTTTTCTTTTGTTTAAAAAAGCAAATGTCCCGAGATAGTGATCATTCGTTTAGAAACCACTAAACTTTGCTACATAAAGTATTAGCTTTGGATAGAAGATTTAAAAAAAAACTCCATTGTGCCATATGGAAGCTCGGACCCAGTATCCGAGATGGAAGCGATCATCAGTATTTGGTAAATTTGAACCCAAGAGGCAGTGCTTGCAGTATTTATGTATGGGACTACAAGCTGTGGGTATCATGGTTTCAGAAGAGAAGATTTTTAAGTGTCTCCCCATTAATGGAATCTAATGACTCCTGTGGCATGGCTAGTTTAGACACCAGTAGCATGGATGTAGGAATGGCTGTGTTTCCCATTATAATTCTATGGGAGGTGTATATGCCAGAGATCAAATCCAATTAGCCCAAAAACCACATTCATTACCTGACGATGCGTTATATTTAATTTGACTAAAATTATCTTTTGAAACATGAACGGAAGATGAGATAAAGAACGTTTGACCATTGGTATTCTAATTCCTCCCACTAAATTATGGCTCAGGTGAGCTAACAATATCCTTACACAACTGCGTCCGCATTTAGAGTATTGCCCAGTTGATAGAAGGAGTCGAAGGTGGTGAGATCATTCCTAAATGCTCCCATCTACCAATTGTTGGATCTACAAAATGGCGTAGAGTGAGGTTTTGCCAGTAACGACAACTGTATTTCTTTGAATAAGAAGGAATGGAAATGACTGTAGAAAATATTTCATGACCAATTTCAACTTTGGAATGGTGCTGGACTGGAAGAGCGAACCCCGTGACAGCCTGGTCACCAGTCAGCCTCACACACACACACACGCACGCACGCACGACTTGTATGCGAGACCCACATCGCTGATACGATAGTGTAAAAAAACTTGTGTGCTAGATCAAATTAATTTTGTTTAAAAAAGTGTCTTATCGCACTCGAAATGTTGCACAGGAACGGCTTTCGATCACATGTGAAACTTTGATGACCCAAATTAGAGTGCCGCGGGTCTGATCTGGGTCCAAATTGTTTGAAAGGGTAATCAGCAGATGGCAATGTCATGTAAAGGTTTAACTCAAATTTAAAATACATCAGTTCAACTTCAACTTGTCATAACCTCTAAAGTGTTAAACAGTTTGGACCCCTATCAGGTCCGGACAGAATGTCGGCCTGATCTGGGTCTGAATTGTTTGAAATGCTTATCAGCAGATGTCATGTGCTGACAATGTCATGTAAAGGTTTAACGCAATAAAAATAAAAACATTGGTTCCACTCCAACTTGTCTTAACCTCTAAAGTGTCAAATAGTTTGGACCCGATCAGGCCTGAACAGAATGTCGGGCCTGATCTGGATCCAAACTGTGGCAGATGACATGTCAGGTAAAGTTTTAATGCAAAAGGTAAAATACAATGGATTTGACCCAGAGTTGTCAGAACCTAAAGTGTTCTGACGTGAAAAACAACTTGGGTCCTGGTCAAGTCACTATGGTTGTTTTCCCATACACAGTGTATACATTTACGGATACCCAGGGCGGTTGAAAATTGACAACTTTTTCTCATATCTAACTTTTGTCACAGCATCCAGTTGATCCAAACATTGCATGCACTGATCCAGAGGGGGGAGGGGCAAGGGGCCCGGACCCCCGCCCCCCTGAAAAACTCAACTTATATGGGTTTCTGTAGGGAATAAGCAATTTGACCCCACACACCCCCTCCCCCTAGAAAAAAATGTTGGAGCCCCTCTGGAACCTTGAAAAAATATAATTTTCTTTGAAATGAACCATTGGCATTCTGTAAAATAAGTTCGGGACTAAAAAGACCGTTGTCAGAGATTTTTATGTCAGATGGACCTGGACACCAGTAAATGCAATCTTCAGGACATATAATTAGCAGAATAAGGTGTACTCGATTTAAAATGAAGTCATATATGAATTACAATAAAAGAGATAGAAACTGTCCCAATATTCTCATTTTCCGATGCATATCAATAGTAGGGGAATACTGCTAAAAATAACTTACATGGGATAGATGAAAAAAAAAATAGCGACGCCATGTGGATTCGAACCTGCGACCATTTAAATGCAAAAGTACACCGCTGCTAGCAGATAACGTCGCAGCCGAGTGCGCCATATGGCCATCTGCACGTCATGGTATTCGTAAAGATATAATGATTTGTTATCGCTTATTCAGCATCTTTCTATTTATAGATCTATCCACGGTTACTAAATATACCCAATATAACCCATATTCTATCAATCTGTCCGGTTACTGCATCACTATTTCCACAATTTATTTCTGTTATTTAATTACAATTTATCTTCGAAACTTTGGTATATAGGAAATATATGACGAATTGACACTGAATGGCCATTGTCCATATTAGTCAAGAAAATCTCTCGCTTCAATTTAGCTGGTTTCCAGCATGCTTTTAATCTGTATAGTAATAGGTACCAGCTAGGTCCCAGTTTTCTGAGTCGGAAATACCAAAGTGAGAAGAATTTTTTTTTAACCACGCCCACCTTTGATTGACAGAATAATAGAAACATATGGGGACTATATAGTACTTATTTGAGCATTGCGTAGTCTATGAATACTGTCTTTGAATTCGCATTTATATCTTTGTATTTATCAATAAGTTCGCCCCAGAAAATAACGTCGTCCAGTTTAGATGTACAATTAAAACTAAAGTCACTGTGTTTGCTGAAGAAACCAACTCATGATGACATTATCGAAGCAAAGGAAGTTTAATTTAACAGTCTTTTGGAAGATACAAGGGGAAGTTAGTGTTGCGTAATTAAAGTCAGTCATTATAGTAAGCATTTGCATATATGCAACCGGAAAGTTTGCCTAAACATAATATAGCGCTCAATATTATGTGTTTTTTGTTTATGCAAAAGAACACGAATATTAATATGTTATGCATTTAAACATTTTATCAGATGACGTCTCGTCTATAGGTGATATAACGCCATGGCGGTCATATTTGCATGGCCAAAGATTGAGCTTTACACGGCCCAAGATGCGATTTCAGAGTATTTTTACACTCGCTGCAAGCCTCGCATTTTCTCTCTTTTTATCAACGTGTTTAATAAATTCAATATTTGAGCCGCGACATGTGATTTCCAACAATGTGGCGCCAAGTTTTGACAAGCGTAGAATCAGACGAGACTGTGTAGCCTCCTTTTAAGCATAGAAACTCAAAATGATGTTCGGTCAGCAGCTCAACAGTCATAGAATATTCAAGCGACTAGCAAATGCTGTGATCAGACAGACCACATCGTTGGAAATTTCATGTCGCGGCTCAATTTTCATGAATACTCATGTAAGATCCTTCATGTATTCGCCAAGTTTCACGAGATGCTGGAGAGCTCAGAAGAAATGAGGATGTGTTGAAAACCGTGTTTTCCTGCTATATGCTGAAATATGCCTGTTACAAATATGTTAGATATTGATACGTAACCAGAATCTACACTGTTTGCTACTATTTAGAAGTAATTAAGAAATGGTGACCAGCAATCTCTTTTAAATGTATCAATAAACAGTCCTATATGGTGGCTGGTCTGTGCTATTTCATTATTTCGTTGTTTCGTCTTTTCGCCTGACGTTAACCAGCCACCATAGTCCTACAAGAATCTGATAGGCCTCCAGATAAGAGCTAGTGATTGAAAATCAATTTTCTAATTTCTCAACCAATACATATGTTGTGGGTATTCAAAAGAACCGTCTGAAAGAAAGAGACGGTGGTTGAGACGATTCTTTTGAGCATCCAAATATATGTTTAAATTGATGAGTAAGATAATAATGACATTTTTATACGCTAAATACGTGTGCATGTCTGGAAATGTATACCTTTAAAGCTGCATAGTCTGTAACTTTTGATCTTTTAATTTTAGAACTAATGTTTCTATTTTTCAAGAACACAGTAAAAAATCTAAAATTCAGGTATACATTTTACCAATTTCGTAAATCTTACAACTTATCAGTATCAAAACAACGGTATTTGCGTTAAAATTAGCTGTCTATAATTATTGGAGGGACGCAAATAATTACAAACAAGAGAAAAACACACCTGTTATTATAGGATAATTCACTATTCCGTGCAGTTTTCAGCTATAGTGAACAGATTTATTGTGAAAACATAACTTAATTCTACTTTTACAAATGATTTAAAAAGAAAATAAAAAATTCGAAAAATGTTCATAGTTGAAGACCTAGTCTCTTTAAATGCATTGGACATTGATACGTCACAAGTATTAGCTTTTTAAAAAAAGCTTGTCATCTTTCGGCACTTAACTAAAGTGGGTTGAAAGTACAGTAACCATTTGAAAGCGAAATTTCAGTAGCTGTTTCAAACGAAAGTGATGACTACAATGTATTACTTGAGTTTTCGCTTACTGTAAAGGCGGCGTCTCATGAAATGCGTAATTAGGACTGGTCAACCTTAGGCATAGGTAAAAGCTGAAAAGGAGGTGTGGTTTTATTTAAAAGTAACTGTGTCATCTTGTGCCACCACCTCAGTCATTATTTAGTATTTAAAATTTAAAACGCCAGCAAAATAACTGCATCTGAATATGTCTATTTAACATAAGCCAGGAGGCAAACATTGTTGACCCAGATCAGACTGGGTTCACACTGTTTATCTATGAGGCTTCAAATAGTTAAGTGGACGACAAAAACATACATTTTGTGATTATGCGCTTTAAGGGTCAATAAATGTGAGTTCAGTGTGTATACGGTTAGGATTTTCATGAAATGCACGCACGTTTGCGCGGCTCAAAAAGCTTATTAACTCTTTACCAAATTATAAATAAAACCTGATTTCCCTTCCTTAGCAGATGGAATAGCCGAACCACACCCAGATATGAATTTTAAAGTTGCCGCCTTTACAGTAAGCGAAAAGTCAAGTACTATAACATAACACACCCACCTCACCGCTATCTCCGCTCGCGAGGATGGCGGTGAGGTGGGTGTGTCATCTTAGTATTGTGACACCGTGATGTAATACTCATGGAAAGTGCTATCCGATGCTACACTACTTAGACGGTGCTACCATACAGGTTGCAAACTTCGTCAATTATAAATGAGCCAGTGCATGAGAGTTCCAACAATGTGGTATGTGCGACCAGCAAAGCCTCAGATCAGCCTGTGCATATGCGCAGTCTGATCAGAGTCTTTGCTGGTCGCTGGAGTATTATATGATTGTTAAGCTACTGACTGAACACCATTTGGAGTTTCTAAGCTTAACAGGAGGCTGCAGAGGCTCGTCCGAGTCTACACATGTCAAAATGCCACATTGTTGGAAATCTCATGCCACGGCTCAAATGCCATCCACTTTAGGATGCCAATTAGGATCTACACTGTTTGCTACTATGAAGAAGTACTTGAGAAATTGTTGACATTTATTAACAAGCATTCCTATATGAATAAATCCTGATACAAATGACGATACTATTCAGTTAAAAACGATTTGGAACAAGTCATTAACAACAGGAACATATCAATCTATTTGGAACTCCATTCCAATCTCTTAATAGTAATCATTGAATAAGATGTCATCTGTGTTCTTAATGCAAAAGCTTTATTTCCTGTTATCACCGCCTATTGCTTTCAGAACGTCGGATTCCACTAGTATGTTTATTATGCCTTCTGACCTCAAAACACTAAGAACACATGAACCACTACAAAAGAGAAGGTCCCGAAACGCATAACACACAAAGTTTATATAAACAACGTTGTGTACATATGTATCTGCATGTACGTAGATGCGACGTCGCATCGACGTCGATACAACGTGTTTTAACGTAGTATGTCTACTAGGATACTACCAGAACCTGGCTTTGAGGTTATATAACTTTTTAATGCGCAATCAGGGATAATTTTGGTTTATAATATAATGGCAAAAATATCTCATTCAGCAAGAACTGATGAGAAATGAAGATTTTTTCTATGAGAAATTTCAATTAAATCTAAAGCGAAATAAACTGTAAATACGAGGTTCTCCTTCCCTCTTATTCCCATCAAGATGGTTGCAAAACTACTGTAGAAAGGACACTCCGTACCCCATTACAAAACGAGGATCATACACAGTACCCCAACAAACAAAGGGAGCAACAATAAACAATGAATGACCCACAAGGGAGCGCAGTGGCTCAGTGGTAGAGCGCTTGACTCGAGACCGAAGGGCCATGGGTTTGAGCCTCACCGGCGTCACTGCGTTGTGTCCTTGAGCAAGACACATTAATCCTTGCTTAGTACCGGTTTAACCCAAGAAAACCCTTCCCGACATAAATGAAAAAGTTTTGACTGGGACGTAAAGAATCAAATCAAACAAACAAAAAAGAATCAACTACAAAATCACCCGCTTTAGAACGGACAACTGCCCAATCCATTGAGGAGAGGGTAAAAGCATTTCAGAACACAAAAATGTTTAGCTCGCATGGTGGCTTTCCTAACTTATGCCATGCATAAAAGTTTGCATGCAACAAACTAAGCTAGTGTAACTTAATTTGAGCCACGATATGTGATTTTCAACAATGTGGCATTTTGACATGAATAGACTCAGATGATCCTGTGCAGCCTCCATTTAAGTTTAGAAACTCCAAATGATGTTCGACCAGTAGCTTAATAATTATATAACATTCAAGCGACTAGCAAAGGCTCAGATCTGACTGTGCGTATGCGCAGGCTGGTCTGAGCCTTTGCTGGTCGCACATACCACATTGGTGGAAATCTCATGTCGCGGCTCAACTGTCTTATAGAGAGCGAGAAGCAACTTTCGAGTAAGCTAATGAACCAAGCACATAGTGTTGGACAGATTCCATAATAGTGAGTATGATCAGGAAATACCACACTCATAAACCGAGACAAACCTATGACACCGCGAGGAAGAGCCACACAGCAATCACCAGACACAAGGAAGACAAAATAAGCAAAGCAACCAGCATTCTCTTCCCCATCCAGATGATTGCAACCTAGAATGGAAACAAAGTAACGCACAACAAAACATATAACAATAATTACAGAATCCCACATTGGGAGACACAATCTACAACGAATCATCAACAACAGAACAACCGTCGAATAACGGATAGCAGCCTAAGCCACTGGGGGCTTAAATGCATTTTACTTGTACTAAATCTTTGCCATAGATTCTGCTGTTGTAGAAGCACAAAAATACTCAGCTCGCATGGAGGCTTCCTGACTATTGCAATGTATCAGCTAGAGAAACAATCTAATCAAATTAACACACTATGATGAAACAAGGAAAAGGGCTCACGACTCACAGATAATCAGAGCTAAAGAAAACCTCAAGTTGCTGAAGTCTGGCCGAAACCGAATAACTAAGTCAATGATCAGACTGCGCGAAAGCAATGCTGGTATGTGCCTTTGAAGGTAGGAGTCAAATAGCCCCGTCGCGGGTTACATGAAGTCAATTACTACGAATGGCTTACACACATTCAGATGTGTTAAAGTGGTTCAGTGATAAGGTACTTAACTTTAGATCGAGGGGTCTCTGGTTCGAGCTTCATCAGAACCCCTGTGTCGTGTCCTTGAAAAAGACGCTTTATTTTCGGCTTAGTATTTGTTCAACACAGGAAACGAACCGACATGACTGAAGAAGTGTTGGCTAGGACATAAAGAATCAACTCAAACAAAACTGTATTATAGTCGTGATAATAAAAACAAGATTAAATGAAGACTGGACAGTCTTGCTCATTTGCTTTTATGTCGTGTAAACAATAAATCTTAAAATGTACGGCTACTAATTTACATTTAGACACATTGATGCTTCTATATAAGCATTCTTGCTTGGTACAATGTAACTATATGTTCGAGTACATGAGGCTTTATATAAGTACTTGTCACATTGTCGGACATCAATGGCTTGAACGAGTCACCAGAGCATCTGCGGCTCGCTTACACAATATATGGATGTACCCACCCCCCCCCCCCCAAAAAAAAAAAAAAAAAAAAAAAGAAAAATAAAAGCTCTAGCAGTGAATTGTTGTAAAAATAAATTAACTGTTTGGAGGTCAGTTGTCAAGGAGATCGATTCACGAGCGCGCAGCGCGAGTGATTTATCTTCCTTCAACTGACCGACAAACAGCCTGAATTATTACTCAACAATTCACACACTAGAGCTGATATTTTTCGATTCCAACACCCAATAAAACATATTTGAAGTCTTCAGCTTCTTTTAACTTTCCTCCATTGCAGTGAAGAAATATCGCCAATAGTTGGACTGTGTCGCATACGTTTACATATATTTGTTACGTCTTTCAAGTGTAAAAACGACGTTACCCCTTCTAACGCCACGACTGACGACATTAATTAAGAAATTATTCAGCTCCAGTGCGTGAATTGTTGAGTAATAATTCACTGTTTGTCGGTCAGTTGTATTAAGATAAATCACTCGCGCTGCGCGCTCGTGATTTGATCATCTTTACAACTGACCTCCAAACAGTGAATTATTACTCAACAATTCACTGCTGGAGCTGATCTATTTCTTAATTAATGTGTCTTGCTCAAGGATATATTAAGCATATGAAGATACAAGTGCACGATCTCTATATAATAGCCAGCTTGTAAATCCAGATCTATACTTGGGCCAGCACACGAGATTTCTTATTGCATATACGCAAATGCCTCTTTAAACACCAAGTCTGACGTACATATATCCAGCAGGGCTAGATGCATAAAATTTGGTCTGAGGCTTCCTCTTTTTCCATACTTTGTGTATGCGAGAAGCGCAGTCTCGTCTGAGCCATCGATACTCGCCGATGCGAAACGCACACAATATCGTATGCTTGGCCAGTCTTCAATTGTTTTAAAACCATTCTTATCTGAGTTAGACCAAATTATGTAGGAAGATATGGAGACTTTAGGCATTAGCAGTTAGTTACAGACAAACAGTTTGCATGTCTCTTCAAATAAAAGATAACATAAATTCTAAAATAGATTGAACTTTATGGTTTATTGTCTGGATAAGAAACCTTTGCTTCTGAAATTTGCAGGAGTTCAAAACTAAAAAAGAACGAACTTGTGAGACAATATAGAGGGCCTAGCCCATCTGAGCCGAATGGATCTTCCCTCTCTATAACAAATGGGGCAGTCCATTTCCGTTCTAAGGGTTGTGCGATGTTTTTCATTCAGATTCATATTTTAATAGAACATTATGCTAACAAAACATGGAAACCCTGATCAGATGCAGCGTTTTGTGGCGTCTGATCTGGGTCTACACTGGCTGCCTATGTCCCACAAAAAGGACGCTAGACTTAAATGTAAGTGAGTTAAGTAACCCACATTAGCCTAGTGTCCGTTAATGTGTCATATCCTGTGCATACGGGGCAGAAACCGATCAGACACCGCATGACACGGCATCTGACCAGGGTCTTCACTTTTTGATTGTGCAATTTCCTGTTAAAATTTGAAAAATAAGAACATTACCATTCAACAACCCTTGAATTAAGATGTACTGGACCAATCAATAAGGGTGGAAAAGTCCATCTTAAGACTGCGCGTTTGTTCAACCATTTTCCCGCCATTCACGACAATCGTCGACTGCTCACATATTTGCTTATACACTTTTGAAGCCTATGATTGTAAACAATATAGGCTAAGATCAGGCTTCTCTCTTAGGAGCAGTATGATCTTGGTTCGTAGTATTTGATTGCATGGACAAAAATAGTCTGAAATGCGACAGACATACATGTAAAAAAACTGACGACATTTTCAGGACAAATAAAATATCTGCAGGATAAGGGTAACGATCATATGGACCTCGACGCGACAAAACCTGTCTCCGGGGTTTCCGACATAGCGAGACTCAAACCTGTCTCCGCAGCTACAGCTCGGCTACAGAGACTACTAGAAATATCAAAATTTCATTCGTACATGTACATGTAGCAAGTCTAGATATGATTAAGGCGCTGATCAGTCTGCGCGGATGCACTGGCTGGTCTGCGCCTTTGTTGTTCGCAAACAGGTTTTCTCACGTCGAGGCCAATATCAGTCTCATATTTAAGGTAACCTACAGTCAGTCAGTTTAGATGGCATTCGGCAGCCTTAATGCATTTCAACCAAATGTTTTCTGTTTGTTTTCTCTTGTTTGAGAAATAAATTGCATTTTTAGGATGATCATGGTAATTATGATTTAAACGCCTTTAAATTGTACACATGTCGTTCATAGTTCCATGACCATACGCAAATAGAATTCCCCCCCAATGATATATAAATTAAGCTATTCTTTATGGTACATGTAACAATTTAGTATTTTGATTTATCATTTAAACGGTCCCCTTGGATTGTAAATAGCCAACGTGAACGCGGTAGCAAACAAGGATCTTATTTTGTACGCGCGGACCATGCGTGATATCACTGTTTAATAAGCGTATTGTGCGTGCAAGTGGGAATAATAATATTCATTTATATTCCATAGGGAACAATGTTTAACACATATGATAATTTTACTTCTAATTCAATATTTCGACCAAAGGCCTTTGCGACATATTTTCCAGCAGATAAACAAGAAGATCAAGCTTGTTTGAGGTGCCAAATGAGAACAACTACGATTGAGTGAAATTGTCTTTTATATACCAAATGACGATATGCAAAATAATCAATAATACATGTCACAAAATAACATTTGATTTGTTATTAAAAAGAATGACCATGAAACATGTGTCATCCAGACATACAACGAAAAGGTGGGGTGTTAAAAAGGCCCACATGAAAGAAAAAACAGTCTATACAATAAATAAATGCACATATACTTAACTACTAAAGAAACCTGACATATACTGTATGTCAATGTTTTGGTAGTAAATGAATACGTTGCACATTTGTCTTTCCATTGCGTAAAGTTGAACAATGGTAGGCTAAGATGCACTGAGATTATTTAAAAAGCTGAACTAATTTTAGACGTCAGCTATCAAAACGTCACGTAACCCCTAAAATCAATTTTTGCAAGAACAAAGAAATCACGCAAAATTCATCACAAAACTGCTTTAATGTGGTTCTTTTTTTATTTCATTGACATCTTCTGGGCATTCAAATAAAGCATGCATCCATTGTTCAACCCAGAAGCATATTTTCATTTTCTTAACGTCATTTTTACGTTATCAGCGTTTTATGAGCTTTTAAGAAGGACGGCCACTTTTCAAAATTACATGTGGTTTGTAATTCAAAAGAATGACAATGAAACATGTGTCATCCAGACATACACCGAAAAGGTGGGGTGTAAAAAAGGCCACCGGCAAAAAGGTTGCAAAGCTAGAGCTTTACAAAATTTTTGGAGCCCCATCCGAAGATCTTCTTGATTATTTGCAAGTGTACTGCAACAAATGTATACCGAGTCATCCGCACGTCAGATAAAGAATTACAAAACATGACATAATATACAGAACAAATGGAGCAGCCTTCTTCTGACCCCCCATGAATCCAGGCACTTAACAGCAGCCTTATACTGACCTGTTAAGGCCTGACTTCCTATCCTTATGAGTCTGATACATCCTAATAAAGCTAATATATGACTTAAAACTGACCATGTTTTGCACCAGCAGCCTTATACTGACCTGGTAATGAGAGAATAATCAAATTTGAAAAAAAGAAGCAAATAAACAACCAAGCATAATCTACCAACAGTCTTATACTGACCTGGTTTGGTAATCTAATATGAATATAATTTGATATATTTTCGAAAAGAAATTAACGAGAAAAAAATGACATTTTATAACTTCAACCAACAGCCTTGTACTGACCTGGATGTGAAGCATACATAAATGACAAGCATTTTGACAGCTGAGTTACTGTTAAACAAAAACTTGTAGGCAATTATAGCTCCGATGAGCATTAGACTCCAATCCAACCATACGTTTGATGTCATCTTCTAATCACCCTGGCAATAATAAGCCAATGTTGCAGCTCTGATTCGAAAAGAAAGAGGCTTATAGCGATTATGATCTAGTCTTATAAACTTGATAAGGCTATTCAATTTATCAGCAACAAATTCGTATGAAACAGCCCGTTATGAAATTGAAAATTAGAGGCTATGGGGCTATGGTGTACGCGTAAATTCAATACAATAGCTGTGATTGACTGTGAGCATGAAAGAACGATCATAAAGGTAAAAGCTTGTGTTGCATAAGACCACTCCTAATTCCATATATGCTAAAAGACCTGATGTTCCATCTGGAACTATATACATAGCTATCCATATAACAGCAAAAACTGTAATTATTGACTAATGGATAACTCCTGCCCTTGAGTTTGCTTCAGATGTACATTAACCACCAAAAGATAATAGCCTTTGATTAGAAATATTGATAGAAAAAAATCTTTACCACGCCACGTGTAAACTTCGATAAAACTGAGCTATATCCTAAATTTCTTATTAATTTTAAGCACTCAAAGATAACCCATATCAATAGTTCTGATTTAATGCAACATAATTACTATCGGTGTCATACCATTAAGCAAATGTTCAACTTCCTATAAGACAAACCATTATGATCACACCGGATTGGTTAGGAGAAGACTGTTGACTACCAGGATTATGTTGCGCAGCAGACTTGTGGCCAGAGGATATATTCTGTTGTCCTTGTTCATCATTAACAAGCACAGAAAACAACATCATTAGGCGAATGTTCCTGCTGAGTATTAGCATTGTTGTCCAGGATCCTGTCTCTGACCCTGTGACCTAGGACCAGAAGGCGTTGGTGCAAATATCAGCCCCTGCTGTAACATCTTATCAATCATAATGTCAGCCAGCTCATTGAGAGATACATGTACACTAGCTGCCGGCATTAAATACTTCCAGAATAAGATGCACTACCAGTGTTGACCACAAAAATCAATTGCTTATATCGACTATGCAGTATATTATAAGGATCATCTTTCTGATAATGTTTTGGTCTTTTGGCCCCAACTTTGTCAGAGAGATCTTTACTGGCATTCCGGTTTGGTGTCATGTTGATACTAAAAAGCAATACTAATTGTTACTTAGATGAAAAACTTTGAGCAAAAACAGGGAAAAAATAAATTGGTACAAGTAAAATTAAATAAATTTGCCTCGAAAACATGGTTTAAACATATATCAAAATCATACAGAAAATTGACAAAAAAAAAAACAAAAAAAAACAAACAAATAAATAAAAATGGTGTACATCTAAGAACTGTACGTAAGATTAATAAGCTAGTGACCTCACAATAGTGAACACTTCCGATTTAAAGTTAATTGATATAATTCAACATCATTAGCATGCACTTTTTAAACAAAGAAACATCGTATAAAAATGACGACATTTGAAATTTATTGCTAACATAGGTCCCAAAGACTTATGTTGCGAGTTTGACAGACAGAGCACTCCCCCCCCCCCTTATTAAAGGTTTTCACCACACGACAGACACAGCTGAACCCTAATGAAAGGGTTTCACTCTTGACAGATAGACCGACGAACCCAACAGAAAGGGTTTTTTCCAATGCGGATACTACGGAGAACCCTAAATGAAGGGTTTCACCCCATGACGAATACACCGACGAACACACAAACAAACCCTAATCTAAGGGTTTCACTCAATACCAGATACACCGCCGAACCCTAATGAAAGGGTTTCACCCATGACAGATATACCACCGAACCCTAATGAAAGGGTTTCACCCCATGACGGATACACCGCCGAATCCTAATGTAAAGGTTTCACCCCATGACATATACACCGCCGAACCCTAATGAAAGGGTTTCACCATGTCATCAAAAGAACCGTCCCGCGATGCCTTAAGGAAACGACTAAATTTTCATTCTCCTTTCTTCAAAGATATTTTTATCTTTTGATGCAACATCTATATGCTACTACAAGTGCAGTATGCATTTTCATGTAGTGCACACAGTATTTGTTGAAAAAGCTGAAATAAGTTGCCACCATACCTATCTCGAGATTCTTAATCTGAGGCTGTCCCCTAGCACTATGCCGCTTAATATGTTTTAAATTCTCAGAGGATCAGTAAAAATGCCAGAAAATGCTTTGCTTTGCAAGGAGTAGTTTCTAAATAATTTATATTTAGGTTAAACATCACCCAGAGACACTTTTGGATTATTTTTTAATTGATAGGACATGGCTTTGCCTATGATGATGGCACAAGAAGTGCATGCTTTTAAATGCTCACACATTTGGTCCAGCCAACAACTTGGCTAGAGCATTTAATAGAAATCTTGGTAATTGGACTGAAAACAAACACTATAGAATAGCAAGTCAGTTTTGAAAGTACCGCAGGCTTAAAAGTACACAATGTACTTGTTTCATCGGGTAGGAACAGACAGATTCCTATGGCTGTGCTGCACTCCAGTTTCAGTTTCGGGTTAAACACCTTACTCGAAATGTGCCTCTTGTTGCATTTGTCCATAGCAAATAAATGCACAATTGTGGTGTCAGAAGAACATGAAATAGCCTCTTTTATACAAACTGAGCAGTGTGTCAATGTAGCTTATTTGTATGGTCCACTTGTTATTGATAATAACAGAATGAATTGTAAACATCGAATGCTTTGGTCATCACAGTAGGTTCCCATGGTTAAACTGTATTTGTACTTGCTCATGCACATGCAGATCTAGGACCAGCAGGTTTATTTACTGTTTGATTTTTGTTGCTGCTGCTGGTGTTGTTGTTGTTGTTGTTGCCAAAATCATTCTTAGTTGCTAATAACTTTTACTTGAAGTGTCTTGTTTATTCCAGGTCTGACTGACTGACTGTCTGACGGAAGCTATAGGGAATCACTTTGACAACTGTGTTACCAGCCCTGCAGCCAGCACAAAACAGTGAGAGGTCTTTCTGAATGAAAATAAGAAATTCTGACATCTACTGTGAGTCCATTTTTAGAATATGAACCTTCATCTTTGTCAGAGCTCTTCCAATATAATGGGAAATGTCCGTGCTAAAACTGCGAAGCTCTTTTCGCCTTATTTCACCGGGAATTTTTTGGAAGCAGCCATTGCCGAGTTCTCTTATATAATATAAATTCACAAAATGTTGACTATTTAAAATGAATTTGCTTCAGTGCACCAACTCTTTGAGAGATTTTGGATGGAAATGACTTTTACAATATTTGGAAATGTTTGAATACTGCTGATAGTATCTGGTGTGCATCCAAGTAGGGTAAATTCTTGGTATTCTTGCATTAATTAGCTGCTATTATCTCTATAATTGGGCATTAAGGGTAACCCATACAACAACAACATCAATTGCTTGATGATCTAAACAGAACAGAATGAACAGTTTAGACCCTGATCAGATGCAAAGGGAAGATAATTGTATTTACCTCTGTTTTCTACATAAAATGGGGTCACATGCTTTATAAGGGCCCTTTTTACATGTTTGTGTCATACTTATAAGGCCAAGGATGACGCAATACATGTTTCCCTTTGACAGCTTAAAGATCATCATTGCAGAGCTGCAAAGGACACTAACTAGCAGCAACTTAATCTATGCCTGCTCTACAACATTTTAGCCCTTTCTAACAGGTAGGCTTCGGATTTTGAGTCATATTCTAAATTTCATATGAAAAAGCAAAGTTGAGTTTTTTTCAAATTTTATTCATTGATTGCTAGTCAAAATGAACCCTATGATGCGCAACGCACGATTTGGGCCCTTAACGTTATTAATGACGTGACGAGTTATTAACGTCAAAAGTGATGACAAATTTACGCGATTAATTTACGTTTCAATCCATGATGCTAACATCAGATTCTAGGCTAAGGCTGTTTGTATCGGAACTGATATTTCCTTTAGACTCTCTTACAAACTATCTACAATGAATCAGCGCTTTCCAAGAAATTCTTGATATTTAATAATGATTTAATCAAAAGTTAAATAAAATAAAAAGACTTATTACCGAAGACGTATTTCTATTGTTTGTGGCCATGTTCTTTGGCTACAACCAGTACTGGCCGGATGTGTTTATGGTTTTTATGTCCAGGAGCACCCGCCCAGTATGCACAATCAATCGGGCCACAATCGGCCCACTAGCAAAACGCCATCCGAATGTCGTTTCGCTACTGCCGCGGACCTGATAGTGGCTCGAGATGCGATGGTGGCTTGGCGAAGGCTCAACCGGCAGTGGTTTTGATTGTAAAGCGTCCCAGAAAATGGGGCCACCGCTTAAAGTCTCATCCAACAGACTGTGAGAAGCGAGGAATCAAACCCGGGGCTCCTTGATTTACAAGGCATAAACTACCGGAGACATAATTCTCTTGTTTGTTGCCGTGCCTTGGCTATAATCAGTACTAGCCGTATGGATTTATGTTTTTTGTGGTTTTATGTCCAGAAGCACCCGAAGGCTCAACCAGCAGTGGTTCTGGTTTTAAAGCATCTCAGAAGACGGGCCACGGCTTTAAGTCTCATCCGACAGACTGGGAGAAGCCTGGAATCGAACCTGCAACCCCTGGTTTACAAGGCATATGCTAAAAACGTTTAGTGGCTTTCCCTGGGTAGTAAATAGTAACGGGCTGGGAGGGTTGATGATTTGTGTGTGTATTATATGAAGGGATCACCGTAGGCTCAACCGAAAGTATTTCTGGAGAAGCCGGGAATCGAACCTGCAACCCTTGGTTAACAAGGCATAGCGCTTATCAACTCACATGGCGGCTTCAAGGCATAGGCTATCGAAGACATCATTCGGCAGTGGTTCTGGTTTTAAAGCTTCTCAGAAGACGGGGCAACGGCTTAAAAGCTCATCCTACTGACTGGGAGAAGCAGGGAATCGAACCCGCGATTCCTGGTTTACAAGATAAAACTTTTTGTAGCTTTTTTCATGGATAGTAACCAATACTGGGCCGGGAGGTTTTATGATATGTGTTTTTATTTTATGACGGGAACTCCCGAAGGCTCAACCGAAATCCCCTACACCACGGCCGAGACGTAATTCGCATTTTGAGACAGATCAAGTAAAATGAAGCCATGAATATAAAACAACATGAAAATATTAGATTGGAGGAATTTTCAGTTTTAATTTTATCTCACCAAAATAAATATTAAGATTTGGTTACTGCATCAATCATGTAACTATACTTAGCTTCTGTATTCAAAATAATTTTGCTTGAAAAAATATCCTAGAAAAGGGAATTGATCGAACAACGGAGAAATAATCCAGCAAAAAGTGTTCAGCAGATTTCGAAGGTTTATTTGGGTGCCTACCCCGGTTATTTTGGTGTAGTGTTTTTCTCAGTGTTGTTTAATATGCTTTTGTCATACTGTCGAGTCCGGGAAACCAGACCTAACCTGATGCTCTAAATATATTGACATAAGACATAAGACATAAGACAAATTTTATTTAAAGTCGGAGAGTATAAACAGAGATAACATTAGCTTTGTATAGCTATTTACCGACTAGTACAAGTTACTTGACGAAAAGATACATATAGGACAAATATCACAGTATAAAGCATTAGCACATTTAGATATGACACATCACAAAACTTATTATTTACAATAGCCTAAAAATGAAAATGTTGCCTGCAACCTAAGTACACTGAAAAGAACATGTATGTGTAAAAACACAATGGTGTTGAAATTGATACTATTACATCATAAAATGCATATGAAATTAAATATTTATGGATCTTTGATGATTCTAAATAGATAAAAGGATAACTTATTAATAAGTTAAAACATGTGTTGTGGGTGCTCAAAAGAACCGTCTCATTCAGCTGGTCCTTCTGAGCACCCACAACATATGTCTTCGCTGGAAAATAAGAAAATTTATCATAACAATTTTACAACTAAACGAACTAATATGTAAAAAACACACATTTCAACCAACAGAACAGAATGAACATGAACAGGACCCCCCGCTCCATGCATTTATTTGGTTTTTGAAGACACCAAAACTGCTAATATCACGAAGATGTTGAGGAAGAGAATTCCAGATTTTGGCTGCCGTGGAGCGAAAGGACCTAGAACCGTGTTTAACTGTTCTCACCTGTGGAACTTCAACTGTTATCTGGTGCCTAAAATTATAAGAATGATTTTTAACAGTTAACAAATCATTTAAGTAAGCAGGAGACAAATTATTCAAAATTTTAAAAGACTCCAAAGCTATTGTCCTCATACGTCTGACCTTCAGTGATGGGAGCTGAGATGTTATCAACAGTGACTCATAACTGGAGCTATAGTCACTGTAGATAAATCTCAAAGCCCTTTCTTGAATTTTCTCTATTTTCTTGGTGTTTACTTCACCACAGAAGTGCTAGGTAAGAGGACAATAGTTAAAGTTGGAAAGAATGAAAGAGTGATAAATGTATAATTTTCCAAGTCTGCACAAGTGTTTTCCTATCCGTTTTAAAACATTTAACTGTTTTGATGCCCTTTTGCATATATTTGAGACCTGAACATTGAAATTTAGCTGAAAATCTATTGTCACTCCCAAAAGTTTAACACTTTCTTCACATTTAATAATGTTATTGTCAAGATTAAAAGTAATATCTTCAACTTTTGTTTTTTCACCTACTGCTATAGCCTGAAATTTTTCCGGATTGGCCTTCATCTTGTTATTTAGAAACCACCTGATCAGCAAAACACTATCCTCAGAAAGTTTACTAATGACATTCTCCAGACTATTGTCTGAGCATGATACAGTATTGTCATCTGCATAATTATACAAACTACAAGACTTAACAAAATGAAAAATGTCAATTATTAAAATATTAAAGAGAACAGGCCCTAGTATGGATCCCTGAGGTACACATTTGAGGATGGCTTCAAAATTACTTTTAATACTGCCTAATTTTACACACTGTTTTCTGTTTGTTAAATAGCTTTTCATTAATTTTAGAGCATTTTCTGATAAACCATAGTATTTAAAATTTAGAAGAAGCAGATCATGAGGTAAACAATGAAATGCTTTTGAAAGATCCATGAGTATGGCAGCAACATATTTATTATCATCTAAAGCCTGCTTCCAGTCCTGGATTACCCTCAAAAGTGTACTCTGACATCCATAGCCAGGTCTAAAAGCCGATAAGTAGGTATGAAATTTTGTTTCAAAGAAATTCATCAGTTGGGCATTTATCGCCGATTAAAATAGGTAAGATACTGACAGGACGGTAATTCTCCTTATCTAGTGTACTGTTCTTTTTATGAAGGGGGCTGCCCATTGCTTTTTACATTCATCGGGGAATTCAGACACTTTAATAGTTTCGTTTATCAAAAATGTGATTGGTTGTAAAACAACAGGTTTAGCAAATTTAAGAATTTTGGCTGAAATACCGTCATGACCAGTAGCTTTCTTTATACTTAGTTCATTGATCTGCTTACTGATAAAACTCTCCTCAATTGGCTTAAAATCTAAAATAGAATGTGTTATATTATTCTCTTGAATTTTTGTAATGCTTGGATGTTGACTATTTACAGGAATAGAATTTTCTCCAATATTTTTGGCAACATTCACGAAAAAAATATTAAAAATGTCACAAATTTCTTGCTGGTCATTTACAAGTTTGCCTTCTTCAAATAAAATAGTATCTTTTTGAAAATGAGTGCCTTTATTGGTTAAAATTGGTTTGGCTGTAGACCAAAAATCCTTAGTTATACTGCCTCCCAAGCATCTTTCAAGAAAGTACTGGTTGGCTGATTTCCTCTTAAGCTTAGTAACTAAATTTCTCTGCCTTCTGAATTTTTCCCAATTTTTTGAAGTTTTATATTTCTGAAATTTATTGAATAGCATTTGCTTTTTATATACAGCTTGTTTCAAAGACTTATTCATGTATGGAACAGGTTTAGGTATGCATTTTTTGACCTTTTGGGGAGCAAATTTATCAGTAACAGATGTAATGGTATTGGTAAAATCCTCATACATTTCATTCACATTCCTACCCTCAGAAAAATCTATCTGAGACAGTTTACTACCCATTTCAATATTGAAACTTTCAACATCAAAATTTTTAAAACCCCTGTAATTTCTCCAATTAGATTAAGGTAGATTGAATAGATCTAGATCTTTGTAGCTTCATATATTATCTTACGGAAGCCCTGGAGGGACATTTATTACTTATTACTTACTACTTATTACTTATTACTTACTAATTATCACTTATTACTTATCATATCATTTATCACCCCTATAAAGGCGGCAAACTCCATTGTACATTCCCTGTAATAACCGTAGAGTATGGAAAGCAGCAGCAGCAGCAGTATTAGTAGTATTAGTATTAGTAGTAGTAGTTGAAGCAGTGGTAGTAGTTGAAGCAGTGGTAGTAGTTGTAACAGCAGCAGTAGTAGTTGTTGTTGTTGCTGTTGTTTTATCAGCAGTAGTGGTAACAGCAGCAGCAGCAGAAGTAGTAGTAGTAGTCGTACGTGTTTATGTTGCTGCTGCTGCTGTGGTTGCTATAGTAGTAGCAGTAATATTGCTGTAGTAGTTGTGGTATAAGTAATTGTAGTAGTAGTAGTAGTAGTAGTAGTAGAAGTAGTAGTAGCTAAACTAGTAGTAGTAAAAGTGGTGGTTTAAGTAGTAGGAAAACGGGTTGTTATTGATGTTGTAGAAGTGTATCAATAGAATAGTTATAGTAATAGTTTATAGATGTTGTTTGATGCTGTAGTAGTGTTGTTGAACTAGAAGTGGTAATAGTTGTGGTTGTGGTCGTTAGTAATAGTAGTAGTAAAAGTGGTGGTTATAGTTATGACTTATTTGCTTTAAGTTATAATAAGACTTATTTGCTATACTTTATGACTTATTTGCTATATCTTTTGACTTATTAGTTATTACTTATACTTATTAGTTATTACTAAATACTTATTAGTTATTACTTAATACTTATTATTTATTAGTTGTTAGTCATTACTTAATACTAATTAGTTATTACTTAATACCTATTTATGTTCTGTTTGCTTTGATTCTTTACGCCCCATCAACAATCTTTCAGTTATGTAGGGAAGGGTCTTCCTGGGTTGAACCAGTACTAAGCTAGGATAAATGTGTCTTGCTCAAGGGCCACAGCGCAGTGACGCCGGTGAGGCTCTAACCCGTGGCCCCTCGGTCTCGAGTAAGCACTCTACCACTGAGCCACTGCGCTTCCCCTTACTTGTTAGTAGTAGTAGTAGTAGTAGTAGCCTTACTTGTTAGTAGTCGTAGTAGGAGTAGTAGTAATAGTAGTAGAAGTAGAAGTTGTGGATATAGTAGTAGAAAAACTGGTTGTTATTGTAGTAGTAGTAGTAGTAGTAGTAGTAGTGTATCAGTAGAATAGAGTAATGGTTTTTAGATGTTGTTTGATGCTGTAGTAGTGTTGTAGTAATAGTAGTGGTAATAGTGGTGGTATTACTACTACTACGACTATTACGACAGCACAGCTACAGCATCAAACAACATCTACAAACTATTACTCTAACTATTCTACTGATACACTTCTACAACATCAATTACAACCAGTTTTCCTACTACTTAGACCACCACTTTTACTACTACTACTACTACTACTACTACTACTACTACTACTACTACTACTACTACTTCTACTACCACTCACTATTTCATTTAAATAAATCACAACTACTACAACAACTACTACTGCTATTACTATAACAACCACAGCAGCAGCAGCAACAAAAACAACAACAAGTACGACTACTACTGCTACTTCTGCTGCTGTTGTTACTACTACTGCTACTACTTCAGCAACAGCAGCAACAACAACAACAACTACTACTACTACTACTACTACTACTACTTCTACTACTTCTACTACTACTGCTACTACTACTACTACTACTTCGTTTACTTAAACAACAACTATTACAACAATACTACTGCTACTACTATAGCAACCACAGCAGCAGCAACAACAACAACAAGTATGACTACTACTAATGCTACTTCTGCTGCTGCTGTTACCACTACTGCTGCTAGAACAACAGCAACAACAGCAACTACTACTTCTGTTGTTACAACTACTACTACTACTACTACTACTAGCTTCCGTACTCTACGGTTATTACAGGGAATGTACAATGGAGTTTCCCGCCTTTATAGGGGTTATAAATGATATGATAAGTAATAAGTAGTAAGTAATAAGTGATAATAAGTAAGTAATAAGTAGTAAGTAATAAGTGATAATTAGTAAGTAATAATTAATAAGTAGTAAGTAATAAGTGATAAGTAATAAGTAATAAATGTCCCTCCAGGGCTTCCGTATTATTTCATAGAAATTTCACACAGATCTACTGTTTCAGGTTTTCAATATACGTTTTAAACTTCTTTAGAAAATATTACGGCTTTTGTGTGTTTAAAGAAAAAAATAAGAAAAAGAGCCGCGGTTAAATACATGATAGGAGAAAGAAGGCCAATTCATTTTAATTCAACTTCTTTCCCCTGCGTTTAACATGTTTAAATTGAACATATTTAAAAGATTATCATTGACGCTACCCTAACGTAAAAGTTACTGAAAAAGTGTGATTTAATTTTCAATTGTGTTTAAATGACTAGCATACGAAAACACCAGAAACCAAGAAAGCTACAATAAAATTGTTTATTGCGTTAATCAGTTTGCTGTCTTTTGGTACTATTTTCATTATTTTAGCCTCTATAGTTTTGGGACAATAATCTTTGCAAAACAAGAGAAAAAAAACCGGTAATACATTAATTTAGACGACGATGTCCCAAGGTGGTGAATAAGTATGTCCCATGACTGTATTTCAAGCTTGTTGTAGTTGTTTTTCAAGAATAATATTGCCGTAACTATGACGTCTACATTTTGGAACTATACTGAACAAAAGTGAAAACGCTACACTACAATTATCTGTATTATATGAGAAAGTATTGTGCAAAAAGTATTTACTAAAGCTGAATAATGTTGCCCAGACATCCAGCAAACGATTCGTCGAAACTCCACCAATGTGTCTCGTTTGATGTATGAGTTATGCTCCTTTAAGTGTTTAAAGCTTTATTCACTGATATTGCTATTGCGCATGCGCAAATTAAAATTGTTATGCTTATCAAAATTGGTCTTAATTGTTTTGCAAAAAGACACAAGAAAACTGCTTAATCACTTGAAACAAGCTCAAAAATCATTTTCGCATTTAGCGAATTTGTAAAATATTGAAAATTATCTCCCTTTGACAAAAACAAATAGGGAATATTAAATGTTTGTTAATCTTCGATTTATCACGATTTTCGACAATTTTCTTTTGCCAAATCAGTTAAACCTCTCAGCACATTATTTCTACCATTTCTCCACTAGTAATGTCCTCATACTAAGATGCAACAACACATTGATTTTCCTATGGAGATTTCAGTGTTAAATTTTTAAGCTTGGCAATTTGAGTGAAAATCCGCTTTTTAAGTTTGCTTTTCTAAACGATCAAAACACACTTGAGATGTCTTTCACATTTCTGATTGTCACATGTCTAGACTACCATTTCGTGCTGTCCGATCTCGTAGGTAGTGGCTTTCTGAAGGCCTAAATTGTGTTAGATTTCTGTTCAAATTGGCAACCTGAAAAATGGACCCCTGTCACATTTAAATGGCTTTCATGTGTTTCCTCGTGACAACATCCATAAAACTTTTACTGTTATGCATTACCCAGTATTTGAACATTAAGATACACTTTCCATTGCATTCTTGGTTTGCATAATTTTGTATATAGATGGCAAACAATTCAGGTGTAGCGTTTTCACTTTTGTTCAGTATAGTAACAAATTAAAGCAAACTGATTTGGGCAATAAATCGATTTACCATTTTTTAGTTATATCTCAGTCTTTACAATGTTCGCGAGAAATCCTGAATTCGAAGTTTGCGAACAAAGAAGGCGCAGACCAGTCTGCGCATCCGCGCAGTCTGATCAGCATCTTTGTTATTTCTCTAGCTAGTCTCTGTAGGTAAGGAGACTGATATAAGTCTCGCCTTGTCGATAACTCCAAAGATAGGTTATGTCGCGTCGGGGCCCATCTTATCCAATGGGCCATAATTGGCCCACCAGCTCGCTAGGGGACCGACTGTATGCTGGCTGGGATAGTTATTCTCTTGAATCAAGATGTTTATTTCGTAAATGTGTATGCTCGCATGAGCTTGAATCGCTTATTTTCTGACAACATTTACCAGCTCATGTTGGACATGAAAAAGAGCGAAAATATATTGACGCGTGTCCGTTGTCCCTCGGCCCCGCCGTGGACCCGCCCTCGATACCAATATGTACTAAGGTCGGACGCAGAAGGTACGACTTTTCGTATCAAAAAAGAGCAAAATAAAAAAACTGAAACAAAATGCAACAACTATATATTAATAACAACAATGAGTCCAAAAATATTCAGGTAAAGACGTTTATATAAAGACCCTTTTGATGGTGTTGTTGTGTTTGTGTTAGCTAAGGTCATATTGAGACTGGGCCACGGCCTTATCCGACAGACTGGTGCCCTTTTGATGTAAAGAATATATCTGTGTCTATGGCTTGTCCGTAGTAGCCTGGGTCTAGTCGTCAATAATCTGGCAATACATTTTGTATTTTCTAATGCTAATATTTTAAAAAAATAAGAGAATAAAAAGATACCACATCAAAAGTACCGGTTGTCCGCTATTGATTTCAATTAATACTGTCATTTTTGACCAAGAAACGGAAAAATAAAAAAGAGGAAAAAATGATCAGACTGGAACCTAGGCTATGTCCGTAGGTATACATCTAAATAGCGCGTATTCACTTAATCAATTTATTGACGACGTTAAGTTACGTCACAAGTGTTTGTTTGGTTTGATTATTTAAATGCCATCAACAATCTTTCAGTTATGTAGGGACCGGTCTTCCTGGGTTGAGCCAGTACTAAGCTAGGATTCATGTGTCTTGCTCAATGACACAATGCAGTGACGCTTGAGAGACTGGAAACCGCGGCCCCTCGGTCTCGAGTCAAAAACTCTACAACTGAGCCACTGCGCTCCCAACGTCACAAGTGTGTACCAATATCTGTTGACGTATACCACGTAAGAGAGCTCTAGAATTGTCAATTTTGGAGGAACGACCGCCATACTTTTGCAAATTGTTTGGAATAAGTAGTAAAGGATCCTTTCTTCTTAATGGAATGTTTGCTCTTTTCATCTAACGTTTGCCGATTAGTTGATGATACGAGAAGATCTTTCCATTATTTGGCGCAACGTCATTAAAATTGTGACGTCAGATCAAAGGTAACTGCTGTACAAAACCGTTTTTGATTACTGACGTGTATAATTTCCGAACGATTAGTACACAAATCAATAACTTGAACATAAACATATTGAAAAATGTCAAAAACCGAAAATGTGAAAATCTACCGATAAGGGCCCTTTTTCTGCGTTGAGCATCATATTACCTGGTAGGGTAACTTTTTTCAAGCATCAAAATGAAATTAAAAAAAAAATAAGGCATCAGGGGATAGTTTCGAAATTGGGAATGGTTGAATTTTAATATATTCTAGTATAGGGGTCCAAAATAGCATATTTTGAATTTTAAATGTTGATTTATGAGCATATTTCGGCTGAAAAGCCTTGTAGGAAGGGTATTCCTACAAGTTTGAGTGAAATACGAAACTAAAATTTCATATCATACAGCCCTGCTTGTGGTGGGGAACATTGCATCGGCTGTAAATGTCAGTTGTTTACAATGAGCACCAAAAGTGTCCTGTTTTCAGAGAGATTCGGCAAAAAATATAATTGGTTATTAAGAGGTCGCTTCTTGATTTTGAATATTGTGTAATATTGATCTACCGACTGAAAGTGAGAGATAGAGCTGGTGATGTGCCAGGTAACTTTCGTTCTCCATATAAAGTGTGTTGGGGTCAGTGTATTTTCACTATTGAAAAAGTGTTGATGAGGATATAACAAATACACCACTGGTACCTAGTTTTGGGCCATATAGTCTTTATTTTTAATTTGCCAGGTTTTGACTCCTCTGGGGAGTAAAACAAGGTAAGAAGTGAGTTGCTGTGCCTATTTGTTGAAAAGTTATTAAGTTTTAAAAAACTATGCGGCCGCGGGCCAAAACGTCCTCAAAAGAACCGTCCCGTGATGCCTTAGCTGTCAGTTATATTTTATGGTGTATGAGGTTTTAGGGTTGCGAAGATTTATTGAAGGCCTAGGCTTGCCATGAGAAAGTAAATGTAAAGCGATAAATGAGAGACAGCATAATATAAAATTTGAAAGTACCCGTGAGTGTCGTCTATTGATGACCTATGCATTTTTTGGAAAACGATCAGGCTAGACAAAACGTTGGGCCTGATCTGAATCCAAACTGTTTTACTCTCTGATGGCACTCCTAAAAGATGTTCTTGAAAAAAATCAATTTTGGAAGTAAAAAAATCATCAGATGAATTTTATTTGGAACAAAATACCACGCGACGTTGTGTTCGGGTGCATGTCCACGGAATGAAGAACTTTGAAATCACTTTTTGAGGCGACCACAAAAAAAACCGATTCAAATGTCAGATGGGTCAAATTGTGAACGATTTCCAGTTTTTGCAATTAGACACCAAGCTGGACGTTTAAAGAAATGGAAAATCGTGGAAATCAAATCTGCATTAAGTAGATATATTTAGTGGAGTTTCTAGACAGTTTGCGTCGAACTCGCAGATTGCATTGTGACAAGAAAACATTTGACAGTTCACGAGCCATTGGCCCTTACAACACATGCGTAGCGTCATTCTATAACTTTTTGCATGTTGGGTATTGTTTTCATGCTTTTTTGCCGTCTGTTGACTTTTTTCAAAATGAACTTTTTTTCAAATAATACTTTCAGGAACAATATCAGAGTGTCAAACGGTTAAGATCCAGATCAGAACCGACATTCTGTCGGTCATGGTCTGGGTCCACGCTGTTTGCAAAGGTTATCAGCAGACGACAAAAGTCGCCACTAGTTTGTGCAGAGTTATACATGCGTGCGCGGCCATCTAGAAAGCTAAATGCCTATAGTTTGGTCCGAACATTCATCTACATGCATTCCTCTGCTAGCAACGAAGGCTCTTGCGAGACTGCGCGCTGATCCTTCGTCGCTTAGGTTGGCCTGGGTTCGCGGTTTAGTACCAAATTCGCATATACTGACCAGTGGCGGATCCAGCGGGGGGGGGGGGGGGTGAGGGGGTCCACAGGAGTAAGCACTAGGACAGCCCTGGAAAATAATGGACCCCTTGGAATTTTGGTTTCCTTTGGAATAGACAATTAGACCCTCTCTGTAATTTGTTGAGGACTCACAATGTTGGTCTGTATCAGCCAGTAAATAACATCATGACTGATCAGGATCTCTGTTAGCATAATAGCAGCCTATATAATGAATGTATTGACATAACATTGCATTGCCTGAATATATATCCTAGTAAGCATAAACAATCGGGACACTGTCGGCCCACCAGCGAAACGCCATTTAATGGCGTTTCGCTGGCGGGCCGACGGTGGCCCGAGACTGTACGCCATGCTGACTGAATAGTGTCTTGTCCGGTTGAAAATGCTAGGAAAACATTTTGCCACGTATTGGCTTGTTTCGATCTGGAGGTAATTGATAATTAGCCATTCTGCAAGAACTACAGATGTGATTAGCTTGTCATTTGACTGAGATACTCCCCATGTTACTGAGCCAGCGCGTGACAAAACTAACAAGGTGACCTATGGGCCCAGCAATGACTCAGGTCAGCATGGTCATCCACCTCGTCTGATCAGGGTCTTTACTGTACTCATAATCGGTCATTGCTCGCGGACAGCAAAGAGTCTGATTTTAGTTTTTGTCGGGATCACAGATTAGTTTGCTAGCTATGTCATTTGACGCACTGGCTCACAAACAGACTGCAAACTCTCCAGATCATGTCATGCGAAAATGACAGTATCACGATAGACAAGAACAAACCCAAATCTTCGGCGAATGGATGCGAAATTTTAGGCACAGGCGTGCGATCTACAATGCAAAATGTGATGTTTACCAATTTTATTTAGCTACGTTGCACTGCATGATTAAGTAAACCTCGAGCTTTCGAAATCCGGTTGTTCGAAATACTCGCTACTTGGAAATCAATAATCAGAGAAAAAGGACTATTAATGAACTATTTCTATAACTGTCTGTAAACATATGTTTTGTGTGCGTCTCTGAGACGTTTCTTTAATATAATGCATACAAAGCATGTTTGATTGGAAAAAATAATAAAAAACATCATTTTTGGGGGTGATAGAAATACCCAGTCCCTCTGTCCGTCCCTTACACTTACACATTTATTATTTTTAATTATCTTTATTCAAAGAGGACAGCACATTTAGCGATCATCGCTACTCTACCATGCGTCCATCTTAAACATTTTTACATTTATACACAAGTTAAACATATGATAAAAACAAAGAATATGTTAAGCATAAACGAGCGTATAAAACATTTGGCAGCATTAATACAATGTACACCTAGATGTAAAAACTGATAAATGAGCATTAAAAGTGTTTGTAAAAACTGATAAATGAGCATTAAAAGTGTTCATCACTTTTAATGCTCATTTATAAGTTTTTACTGGTTAAAGTTAAAATAATTCATAAAACATAAACCGTTTGACTTGCGTCTTAAAACAGCTTAAGAGAGATGCCTTTTTGGTAACCTCAGGCAGCTGATTCCATAATTGTGGTGCAGTACATGAGAACGAGCCATCAAATATTGCTGTTTTCTATCTGGGTACCGCTAAAGAGCCATTTGAAGTTGACCTTAGCATTCGGTTATGCGTTTCAGATATATAATAAAGGCGTGAGACTATTAAGCGCCCTATATGTAAGCACAGCCTTATTATAGCTATGTCGTTTTTCTGTGGTTGGCCATCCTAAAGCGTTGAACATATCAGAAGAGGCTGCATCGTAGGTTGCATTTAAAATGATTCGTGCTTCTCGTTTTTGAAGTCTTTGAGAGTCTTTCTAAGTTGGTATCTACATAGACGAAAATCTCCGCTGGACAGGTCATATTGACCACCTTTCTAAGTTACTTCTTGACGTTGTACCCCAGGTACTTGAGCCATAGTCAATTAACGGTAGAATGTACCCTTTGCAGATCATTCCTGGGCTTCAGTTGGGATATATGTGGAAAGTTGCCTCAATATTGAAATTTTGGATGAAAATATTGGCGCATATGTGGTCAATATGACCTGTCCAGCGGAGATTTTCGTCTATGTAGATACCAAGTACTTTCTGTTTTTTTAACATCATTAATTTTGTTGCCATCAACTGATTAATGAAACTGTTTAAAGGTAGAATATTTTTGTTCTGTGTTGTTTTCCTACGACCATACATGGAGTTTTATCATAATTTATTTTCATTTTATTTAGTTTACACCAAAGCTTTGTATTATTGCCATCTTGCTGTTACTTGATCTCAATCACATTTGGTGTATTTCCATGTGTATGGACCGTCGCATCATCTGCGTAGTAGTCACTGTCGCAGTGTTTCATAGATAAATGCAAATCATTAAGAAACATTAAAACTAATGTAGGCCCTAAGATAGATCCTTGTGAGACGCCCGATTTAATGTGTGCTGGTCCAGACGTACCAGTATTACTTTCCATTACTTGATGACGACCCATGACATATGAAGCAAATAACTTGAGAGTAGAATCACTGAATCTATAAATTAAAAATTTCTTTGTAAGGATAGAATTGTCCATTAAGTCGAAAGCCTTCCTAAAATCTAGAAAAATGTACCAACGATGTCCTCTTTGTCGATACAGCTCATCCATTTGTCGATTAATTTGATCAATGCTGTTTGACAGCTGTGTTTATGTCTGAAGCCAGCCTGGTTTTGTGTATTAAATCATATTTATTAAAAAAACAAAAACAACAACATTGGATGTTTGTTTATATGTTTTTCGAAGATTTTCGAAAAGTCATCGATATAGTCGATATAGTCTATATGTCTACATACCTATACTTCGAACAACTGATACTTCAAAATAAAACCGCTATTAAAGCTCGTGGATTATCTCTACGTACACCCATGTTATAACTATTACATATCCATGTGCTCTTATTTTAAAGGACTTGTGGCTCAGGAGGATATGTTGTTGAAAGAACAAGTTTTACACACAATGAACGACGAGCGACGCACGGCAGATTCAGACTGATCACAATAGCTCACATTGAGCTAAAAGGCAATTGAGTATGATCAGGAAACACCATAATCACAGACCACAGGCCAACCCACGGCACCGTGAGGAAGACACAAAGAACACTAACAGCCACATGTTAGTAATAACACAACTAAAGTAAAGCAACCAGTAACATGTATTGGAAGCTGAATAAATATCTTACTTAGCATTACAGTAAAACCTGTGTAAAACGACCACTCAAAAATAGACAAAACAAAGACCTTAATGAAAATGGTAGCTTAGTGAAGGTCGAAAGTATTGCAGAATGCTCCCCCTGGAGAGGTCGAAAGTATTGTAGAATGCTTGGAGCATTCTGCAATAATTTTAACCTGCATTAAGCGATAATTGGTCGTGAAAACCAATTTTCGGTCCTCGACATAATATTATGAAAGTAATGTACGACTGTAATAGTATGTTTCCATTCTGGTTTAAAATAATAGTTCTGTAACAGCGTCGTAAGCAGGCTATGTATGGAAAAGGTGAAACTCATCTTCGACTGAGTACACATTTCGTTGGCATTTGGATTAATCTAATCCAATATTTGTCACAGGAAGACATGTACAAATGTATGCTACCACTAGAAGATACCTACACGTTTCAAAAACAGACAGCAGTGTTTAATAGAGACAAGCATATCTTTTATACAACTTGTTTTGTACATTTCGATTGTCCGTCAGTATTCTTAGCCATAACAGAGAATGGGTTGAACGATTGAATTGAATAAATAGAATATGTCATTTGGGAAAAAATTGTCAAAATAGACGCTGATATTAAACACTTTTGAATATGTTTCGTAAAAGGTTATCATTTGGAAGCAAAGGTCACGCTATGGAACCGAAAGTGTAGAGTGTACAAGTCTTCTGGACAAAACTTGCTGGTTTTGGCATTAGGAAGATAACTAGTGACCCTTTAATGGTTCAAAAGTTCCATTATGGAACCCATAATCCAACAAAACAAGAAAATAAAACACAATTTTACTCGCTTGAAAAGCCAGAACGTCTATTCTTGCACACCGGATGAAGGATTATCTGATATTTTATCCTGGGATAGAAAATCTTATCTTACCTTTGCTATCTTACCCAGACTATCACGTGAGGGTTGTACATTTGTTGTATTGGAACTCACGCACATGTTCGTCAAGTGTCGTCATTGATATGTTAAAGTGACTTCATAATGACATGTCGCATCTCAGCGTATTAAGGAACCTCTGGGGGCCCTTTCTAACAAAAAATGCGGTATCTAAAGATGAGCAAGAAAAAATCTATTATTCGCTGCAAGCCTCGTTATGCCAAACGGCGATCCTCGGAACGGATTTTCCTATCCCACCCTCACACTTATGGTGGATTCTTATATTCTTGCACACCGGATAAGGATATCTGAGATTTTACCCTGGGATAGACAATCTTATCTTACCCATGCTATCTTACCCAGGCTGTCAAGTGAGGGCTACATACATCGGTTGTATTGGAACTCACGCACATGGTCATCAAGTGACGTCATTGTTACGTTTAAGTGACTTCATCATGTGAAATTGCATTTTAGGATATTCAGGGACTTCTAGAAGCATATTTTGAAATAAGATAACAGTGGTGAGCAAGAAAAAGAATCCATTATTCGTGTGAGGGTAGGATAGAAAAATCCGCCCGAGGATCGCCGATTGGCATCTCGGTTAAAAAAAACTACATGACATCCACAGCTGATCATATATAAAACCATCTTTCTGTTTGTTTAAATACTCCATTATCATAAACCCTTTTAGAATTAAACAAGTTTAAGTGCAAACTGGTGGATAAACAGAAATTTCTGCACATTTATTTTGGTGTCGTAAGCGTATTATAGTATCACTGAAGTTGGCCACATCATCAGCAAACACAAGTGCAAAATCATCTATTTGTTCAGTTGTAAAATTACCTCATCACAATAGCTTTTTATAAGTATGAGAGCAATAAAGTCGTTAATAAATAATAAAAAGATATTAGAGAACTATCGCACATTTGCCTTGTGCCCATATAACAATTGAAAAATTGTGTTTAAATCAATCATACTAAAACCAACTGCTAATTGGTCACCTTACTTTTTTACGCTAGTTCAGAAAGTGAAACATATAGTCTACAAAATGCATGTTTTTTAAGTGAAGCAATACTTTGCCGAGACTCTGCACGTTATTTCATTGAAATATGACGTCTTGCACGGACGAAGTTAGAATAAAGGTACCCTCATTTCAAAAAGTCAAACTTTTTCTACGATATAAACCATAACATAAATTAACATTTTTGTTTGTTTGAAGATGTTACTGGCTAGCGTGATATAAGAAGAATACACCTCAAAAGTTTTGATTCCATCGGACTCGTCGTTCAACATAAGAAAACACTTTTAGCAGGTTAATCATTAAAATTCAGCTTTAAGCTTGCAGTTGACATATAGACTTTGCACTGCTCTGTACGTTTTATTATCAGCGACACGGCATGGCAATGAAATTTTCAGCGATTATTTCTTATCACCAGACGTCACCGCCCGTTTTTGAGAATTGAAAAAAAAAAAAAAAAAGAATGCCACCAAATCGATTTTTAAACTCTCACATTGAAACCGGAAGTGTATGGTAGTAGTAAAACAATAATCGCCAAAAATGGACTGATCAAGTTCTACTGTGTTTGGCATACAGTGTTCAAATAAAATTAAATGCATTCAACAATTTTACCAGGAAATACTGGTGAATTTCAAAAATCTCGAAAAAATTTGAAAAAATGCAACATTTTAAAAATGCGTAAAAAATCCATCATAAGCAAAATTTCAATAGTTAAGTGTTTTTCAAGTCGGACAGACCAGTTTGTAACTACCTAAACGTCAATTTTATAAAAACTACTCTGCACCCCATTTTTTCTTAAAAAAGTCGATTTTTGCATTTTTAACAAAAAAACTTAGAAGTAAAAGAAAACTTTTCAAAAACACTGCTAAACGTTTGCCCATTAAAATGCACATATATAGGCAAAACTCACTTCAATTTTATTAACGTTTGGTCAGAAATAATGAGTTTGAAAAGTGACCAATTAGAACTTGGTTTTAGTATATTTCTTCAAGTGGGAGTACATTGATTTTTAAAAATATCATAAAAAAATACATTATTGTTTAATAACTTTCCTTTCTTGTTTTTGTTCATTTGAATTGATTCTTTACGTCCCATCAACAATCTTTCAGTTAAACAGGGACGGGTCTTCCTGGGTTGAACCAGTACTAAGCTAGGATAAATGTGTCTTACCCAAGGACCACGACGCAATGCCGACGGTGAGGCACGAACCCGTGGCCTCTCGGTCTCGAGGTAAGCACTCTACCACTGAGCCACTGCGCTCCCACTTTCATTTCTAGTGAATTTCAAAGTATTGTGTGTTGTATGTTATCAAATGTGCGTTTGATGAGGTTAATGAAAGTGCATAAACATTTGTAAATAAGAGCTTGAAGAAAAAACGCATTTCCCTTTCCGAACGCCTGCCTGTGATTCGTCTTAGATGTTGTTTGGTCTAACAGTTTATAAGTGTGATGGTTCTGTAGTTTTCGGATTTGTTAATGGGCCTACTTATTGATTGGTGAGATAATACTTTCGCACCAATATTCTGCAATGTCCTTTTGTTGAAAATAACATTGACAAATGCAGAAGAAAGTGCATATCATCTGAAACAGCCTCAAAAGGCTTCAACACATAGTTCATTAGCCCCCCCCCCCTCCCTCCCACCGTGGAACGATCAGATTTTTAGTTACTAACAGCCTTCTGAATTTCTGCGTTGGTTATCTGATTTGATTATTTGATTGAAAACATATACTGAAAATTCGGATTAAAAACAGCAACAACAACAACAAAAAACAACAACAACATTAATGACTCGTAATTTAAACAATTAAAGAAGAAAAATAATAAATTTTCCAGAGCATACACTACTTGCTATTGATGAACAGCAAATGGCGAATTAGTTTGTACATTTTTGTAAGTAGTACCAAGAGCATACAGGCTATCTTCCTCCCTACTCACTGAACCCTTTGGTTTTTCTAAGGTTCCTGGGCGTAGGCTGTTTTTGGAAATGGGTTTAAAAACAACTTTTGATATAACATATTTTTAAAGAGGTCTGTAAGGTGGTGTTTTGTTGGTTCTAAAATATAAGACTCTATTTAACATATAAACAGAACCGTTCAAACACACGCCTATCGATTGGAAGCATCCTTAAAAGGGGAACGAAAAATGCGTGCTTCCTCGGATGCTATTAGCTGCAAATCGATTAGAATTGGGTCACTGGGAAACTAAGGGCAAAAAACCTATCTCCATGCCATTCATCGAAATACCAGTATTGTGGACTTACATAATCTACAAAAAACTAATTTAAGCTGAATTTAATGATCTCCCTTGAGTATTCTTATATGAGCAAGTGTTTGAAAAACAATGTAAAAAGATCATGCGCCCAGCAAAGACGACTCAAGTCAGCCTAGATATCTGAAGATATCTGTACTGAAATCAAGCACGCGAGCGTTAAGAAAAGATAACTCTGCGTGACATAGCGATCAATAACAAAAGTACACAAATTCGCTTAGAACTAATTATCATTATTTCGTTTTCTTTACGCTCTTTTTCTTTCCTGGACATGCACGGCAGTTTATTTGTCGTGTTTTTGGCGCACCTCTGGTTTACCGGGCGCAGTTTATGACGTAAGGCTAAAACTTAACGTTTTCCTTGTTAAATAATGGGGGCTGCGCCCCCACACCCCTGCTTCGTTTTCGTGTAAGGGCTATTTAATCATTTGTAGGCCACATTGTTACGATCTTTTCGGATTCCAATACGGTAGAAACCCCTAAACAACAAATAGAATAAAGTGCGCCCGGTAAACCAGAGACTACTCGTGTTTTTTTACGTCCCACCTGTTTATGCAATAGAAAAATGGAAAGTTATGCCAACTTATTGCCAAAACATTATTAAGTACTGCCCCCACCCACTCCTGGCATGGTTGTCAAGTTTTTGCGTTTAAGGTCAGTAAACTGTCTTGATTTCACCTCGAATGAAAATAATATTGCTTCGAGATCTCACATGCGCGGATCCATAGTGGGGGGGGGGGGGGTGGAGGGTCCGGGCCCCCTGGAAAATCACAAAAAATATAGGGTTTCTTAGCAATACTGGTGACCGGGCCGGGCCGCGTAGCGCAGTCGGTAACGTGTCTGGCAACAGATGCGAGTCTGTCTGCAGATCCAGGGGTTGCGAGTTCGATCCCGGCCCGGTCCCATACTTTCGTGGAGATTGATCATGAAATAATTTCTGCCGTCATTCTCCTCCCTTCCGCTGAATCATTCAAGAAGGGTTGTTGTCAGTTACAAGCGAAAGTATGTGCACGAAGTACTGGTTAACTGCTTAAGCTCGCCCAGGAAAAAGTGTGGTTAGGTGAACTGACTGTCCGGCAATGACCATAGCTGTTGACTTGGGACATAAAGCAACAAAAACAAACAAAAAGCAATACTGGTCCCGGTCCGGATTTAAAACCACAAAGCTACCAAACCATTCAATGTTGGGCCATCATCGACACGCCAGCGAAACGCCATTTAAACGGCGTTTCGCTGGCGGGCCGATGACTGCCTGCTTAAAGTGGTATTTTGATTCTCCCCCCCTTCAAACTAAAAATAAAGGAAATAAAAACAGTCGTAGTTGGACCGCCCCTCTGACAAAATGTTCTGGATCCGCGCATGTCTCACACACATATCCTCGGATAACTGGGACAATATGCCTACCCTTAGTGAAATGTGAGTAGGGGAAGATAGTGTCACATTCCCTGATATAGGGACCCTAATGGACCAAAATATATAACTATTAAAATTCGTAATATTTTCTGTAGACACTTCCTTGTAGACCTAGGTCTTTATCTTTTCTTGCCAACTCAGCCTCTTATTTTCTTAAAATAACTATGCTAATGTGATAGTTAATATCACTAGTGAAATATGAGTGGGCGTATATAATGTCACATTCCTTGATATAGGATCCCAAAGGGGCCAAAAAAGACATATTTCTTAAAAAATCATGAAAATTTGGGTATATACTTTCACGCATTATTTTTCTTCTGAACTCAGCCTCTTTTTTTCTTAAGATAAATATGCTAATGTGATAGCTTTATACCCTGAGGGAAATATGAGTAGGAGCAGATAATGTCACATTCCCTGATATAAGGCCCCTAAGGGGCGAAAATGACATCATTCTTTAAATATAATAATTTCTGCAGATACTTACTTGTATATCTTGTCAATTCAACCTCTTATTTTATTAAAATAACTATGCTTATGTGATGGCTTGATACCCTTAGTGAAATATGAGCAGGGGTAGATAATGTTTAATTCCGTGTTAAATGGCCCCTTAGGGGCGAAAAATGGATAACTTTCAAAAATTCCTAATATTTTCTGTAGATACTTACTTGCATATTATTTTCTTGTCAACTCAACCTCTTATTTTCTTAAAATAACTATGCTAATGTGATAGCTTTATACCACTAGTGAAATATGAGTGGGAGTATATAGTGTCACATTCCTTGATATAGGGTCTCAAAGGGGCCATTAAGGCTTAACTCTTAAAAAAATCCTCATATTTTCTGTAGACACTTACTTGTATATCTTTTCTTGTCAACTCAACCTCTTATTTTCTTAAAATACTTATGCTAATGTGATAGCTTGATACCCTTAATGAAATATGTGCCGGGGTAGATATTGTCACATTCCCTGATGAAGGGACCCTTAGGGGTCAAAAATGGATATATATTAAAATTCATAATAATTTCTGTACATTCTTACTTGTATATATTTTCTTGTCAACTCAACCTCTTATTTTCTTAAAATAACTATGCTAACGTGATAGCCTGATACCCTTAATGAAATATGAGCAGGGGTAGATATTGTCACATTCCCTGATATAGGGACCCTTAGGGGTCAAAAATGGATATATATTAAAATTCATAATAATTTCTGTACATTCTTGCTTGTATATATTTTCTTGTCAACTCAACCTCTTATTTTCTTAAAATAACTTTGCTAATGTGATAGATTTATACCACTAGTGAAATATGAGTGGGAGTATATAGTGTCACATTCCTTGATATAGGGTCCCAAAGGGGCCATAAAGGCTTAACTCTTAAAAAATCCTCATATTTTCTGTAGATATTAACTTGTATATTTTTTCTTGTCAACTCAACCTCTTATTTTCTTAAAATACTTACGCTAATGTGATAGCTTGATACCCTTAGTGAAATATTAGCAAGGGTAGATATTGTCACATTCCCTGATATAGGGACCCTTAGAGGCCAAAAATGGATATATATTAAAATTCATAATAATTTCTGTAGACACTTACTTGTATATATTTTCTTGTCAACTCAACTTCTTATTTTCTTAAAAAACTTATGCTTATGTAATAGCTTGATACCCTTAATGAAATATGAGCAGGGGTAGATATTGTCACATTCCCTGATATAGGGACCCTTAGGGGTCAAAAATGGATATATATTAAAATTCATAATAATTTCTATATTCTTACTTGTATATATTTTCTTGTCAACTCAACCTCTTATTTTCTTAAAATAACTATGCTAATGTGATAGCTTTATACCACTAGTGAAATATGAGTGGGAGTATATAGTGTCACATTCCTTGATATAGGGTCCCAAAGGGGCCATAAAGGCTTAACTCTTAAAAAAATCCTCATATTTTCTGTAGATATTAACTTGTATATCTTTTCTTGTCAACTCAACCTCTTATTTTCTTAAAATACTTACGCTAATGTGATAGCTTGATACCCTTAATGAAATTTGAGCATATGTCACATTCCCTGATATAGGGACCCTTAGGGGCCAAATATGGATATATATTAAAATTCATAATAATTTCTGTAGACACTTACTTGTATATATTTTCTTGTCAACTCAACCTCTTATTTTCTTAAAATACTTATGCTAATGTGATAGCTTGGTACCCTTAATGAAATATGAGCAGGGGTAGATATTGTCACATTCCCTGATATAGGGACCCTTAGGGGTCAAAAATGGATATATATTAAAATTCATAATAATTTTTGTATATTCTTACTTGTATATATTTTCTTGTCAACTCAACCTCTTATTTTCTTAAAATAACTATGCTAATGAGATAGCTTTATACCACTAGTGAAATATGAGTGGGAGTATATAGTGTCACATTCCTTGATATAGGGTCCCAAAGGGGCCATAAAGGCTTAACTCTTAAAAAATCCTCATATTTTCTGTAGATATCAACTTGTATATCTTTTCTTGTCAACTCAACCTCTTATTTTCTTAAAATACTTACGCTAATGTGATAGCTTGATACCCTTAGTAAAATATGAGCAAGGGTAGATATTGTCACATTCCCTGATATAGGGACCCTTAGGGGCCACAAATGGATATAAATTAGAATTCATAATAATTTCTGTAGACACTTACTTTTATATATTTTCTTGTTAACTCAACCTATTATTTTCTTAAAATAACTATGCTAATGTGATAGCTTTATACTTCTAGTGAAATATGAGTGGGAGTATATAGTGTCACATTCCTTGATATAGGGTCCCAAAGGGACCATAAAGGCTTAACTCTTAAAAAATCCTCATATTTTCTGTAGATATTAACTTGTATATCTTTTCTTGTCAACTCAACCTCTTATTTTCTTAAGATACTTACGCTAATGTGATGGCTTGATACCCTTAGTGAAATATGAGCAAGGGTAGATATTGTCACATTCCCTGATATAGGGACCCTTGGGGGCCAAAAATGGATATATATTTAAATTCATAACAATTTCTGTAGACACTTAATTGTATATATTTTCTTGTCAACTCAACCTCTTATTTTCTTAAAATACTTATGCTAATGTGATAGCTTGATACCCTTAATGAAATATGAGCAGGGGTAGATATTGTCACATTCCCTGATATCGGGACCCTTAGGGGTCAAAAATGGATATATATTAAAATTCATAATAATTTCTACACATTCTTACTTGTATATATTTTCTTGTCAACTCAACCTCTTATTTTCTTAAAATAACTATGCTAATGTGATAGCTTTATACCACTAGTGAAATATGAGTGGGAGTAGATAGTGTCACATTCCTTGATATAGGGTCCCAAAGGGGCCATAAAGGCTTAACTCTTAAAAAATCCTTATATTTTCTGTAGATATTAACTTGTATATCTTTTCTTGTCAACTCAACCTTTTATTTTCTTAAAATACTTACGCTAATGTGATAGCTTGATACCCTAAGTGAAATATGAGCAAGGGTAGATATTGTCACATTCCCTGATATAGGGACCATTGGGGGTCAAAAATGGACATATATCAAAAATTCATAATATTTTATGTAGATACTTACTTTTATATTTTTTCTTGTCAAGTAAACCTCTTATTTTCTTAAAATAACTATGCTAATGTGATAGCTTTATGCCGATAGTGAAATATGAGTGGGCGTATATAGTGTCACATTCCTTGACATAGGGTCCCAAAGGGGCCATAAAGGCTTAGCTCTCAAAAAATCAAAATATTTTCTGTAGATACTTACTTGTATATCTTTTCTGGTCAATCCAACCTCTTATTTTCTTAAAAACACTATGCTAATATGATATCTTTTTACCAATAGTGAAATATGAGTGGGAGTATATAGTGTCACAATCCTTGATATAAGGTGCCAAAGGGGCCAAAAAGACATAAATCTAAAAAAAAATCATCAAATTTTGGGTATTCACTTATTTTGTACTATTTTTCATCTCAACTCAGCCTCTTTTTTTCTTCAAACAACCATTCTAATATGATAGCTTTATACCCTTAGTGAATTGTAAGTTGGGGTAGATATTGTCGCATTCCCTGATATAAGGCCCCTAAGGGGCCAAAATGACATTATCATTAAAATATCATAACATTTTCTGTAGATACTTGCGTTTTTTTTCTTGTTAAGTCCATCTTTTTAATATTTTAGGGTAACTCAGCCCCTTATTTTCTTAAAATAGCTATGCGTCTTATTTATGATAGGTATGTATCCTAAGTGAAATATTAATAGGGGTAGAAAGCGTCACATTCCCTAATATGGGCCACTAATGGGCTAAAATGTGGTAATTCTTTAAAATAAATCGCAAAATTTCTGATGACATTTATTTCTATTATTGTTAAGGGTACCTCAGCCTCTTTTTTTCTTAAAATTACTCTGCGTATGTGATAGGTATGTATTCTAAATGAAATATGAATAGGGGTGCGTAGCGTCACATTCCCTGATATGGGCCCCTTCGGGGCAAAAATGAGATAATTCTTTAAAGAACATAGCCAAAATGAAGTATAACATTTTTTTTTCTATTATTTTTTATGGTAACTGAGCCTCTTATTTCCTTAAATTTACTATGCGTATATGACAGGTATGTATCCTAAGTGAACTATTGAAAGGAGTACAAAGCATCACATTCCCTGATATCGGGCCCATAAGTGGCCAAAATGTCACATTTCTAAAAAAAACATGAGATTTACTTAATATATTTATTTCTTTTATTTTTTAGACCAACTCAATCTCTTGATTTCTTAAAATTACTATGTGCATATGATAGGTCTGTATCCTAAGTAAAATATGAGTAGGGGAACGTAGCGTTAAATTCCCTGATATGGGGCTCATAAGGGAGCATAATGTAATAGTTCATAAAAAACGTGAGGTTGTCTTTATATATTTATTCCATTCATTTTAGGGCAACTCAACCCCTTATTTTCTTACAATTACTGTGCGCATATGATAGGTAGGTATCCTAAGTAAGATTTTAACAGGAGTAGGTAGCGTCACATTCCCTGATATGGGACCCATAAGGGGCCAAAATGTCATAAATTCATAAAACAAAATATGAGATTTTCTTAATATATTTAAATCTTTTATTTCCTACACCAACTCAACCCCTTATTTTCTCAAAATAACTACGCGCACATGATAAATAGGTATCCTAAGTAAAATTTAAACATGGGTAGGTAGCTTCACATTCCCTTATATGGGGCCTATAAGGGGCCCAAACGTCAAAACGAGATTTTCTTAATATATTAATTTCTTTTATTTTTGGGCAACTCAACCTCTTATTTTCTTAAATTGACTATGCCCATATAATATAGGGGTACCCTAAGTAAAATGCGAACAGGGGTAGATAGCGTCACATTTCTCAGTAAGGGGCGCATTAGGGGCCACAATGTCATTAATTATGAAAACAAAAGGAGATTTTCTTAATATATATATATTTTTTTATTTTTTGGGGCAACTCAACCCCTTATTTTCTTAAATTAACTATGCACATATGATATGTTGGTACCCTAAGTAAAATGTGAACAAGGGTAGGTAGTGTCACATTCCCTGATATGGGGCGCATTAGAGGCCACAATGTCATAAATTCTGAAAGAAACAGATTTTCTTAATATGTTAATTTATTTTGTTTTCTTTTGGGCAGCTCAACCCATTATTTTCTTAAATTGACTATGCCTTTATGATAGGTTGGTACACTCAGTAAAATGTAAAAAGGGGTAGGTAGCGTCACAACCCCTAGTATGGGGCGCATTAGGGGCCAAAACGTCATATCTCATTAAAAACGAGAGATTTTCTTAATATATTAATTTCTTTTATTTTTTGGGGCAACTCAACCCCTTATTTTCTTAAATTGACTAAGCTCATATGATAGCTTGGTACCCTAAGTAAAATGTGAACAGGGGTAGGTAGCGTCACATTCCCTGATATGGGGCCCATGAGGGGCCAAAACGTCATATTTCATTAAAAAACGTGAGAATTTCTTAAAATATTAATTTCTTTATTTTTTGGGGCAACTCAACCCCTTATTTTCTTAAATCGACTAAGCTCATATTACAGGTTGATACCATACGTAAAATATAAACAGGGATAGGTAGCGTCACATTCCTTGATATGGGGCGCATTAGGGGTCAAAACGTCATATTTCATTAAAAAAACGTGAGAATTTCTTCATATATAAATTTCTTTTATTTTTTGGGGCAACTCAACCCCTTATTTTCTTAAATTGACTAAGCTCATATGACAGGCTGGTACCATAAGTAAAATATAAACAGGGGTAGGTAGCGTCACATTCCCTGATATAGGGCTCATTAGGGGCCAAAACGTCATATTTCATAAAAAAACGAGAGATTTTCTTAATTTCTTAATTTCTTTTATTTTTTGGGGCATCTCAACCCCTTATTTTCTTAAATTGACTAAGCTCATATGATAGGCTGGTACCCTAAGTAAAATTTAAACCGGGATATGTAGCGTCACATTCCTTGATATGGGGCGCATTAGGGGCCAAAACGTCATATTTCATTAAAAAAACGTGAGAATTTCTTAATATATTAATTTCTTTAATTTTTTGGGGCAACTCAACCCCTTATTTTCTTAAATTGTCTAAGCTCATATGATAGGTTGGTACCATAAGTAAAATATAAACAGGGATAGGTAGCGTCACATTCCGTCGTATAGGGCTCATTAGGGGCCAAAACGTCATATTTCATAAAAAAACGAGAGATTTTCTTAATATATTAATTTCTTTTGTCTTTTTGGGGCAACTCTACCCCTTATTTTCTTAAATTGACTAAGCTCATATAATAGGCTGGTACCCTAAGTAAAATATAAACAGGGATAGGTAGCGTCACATTCCTTGATATGGGGCGCATTAGGGGCCAAAACGTCATATTTCATTAAAAAAACATGAGAATTTCTTAATATATTATTTTCTTTTATTTTTTGGGGCAACTCAACCCCTTATTTTCTTAAATTGACTAATCTCATATGACAGATTGGTACCATAAGTAAAATATAAACAGGGGTAGGTAGCGTCACATTCCCTGATATAGGGCTCATTAGGGGCCAAAACGTCATTTTTCATAAAAAACGAGAGATTTTCTTAATATATTATTTTCTTTTATTTTTTGTGCATCTCAACTCCTTATTTTCTTAAATTGACTAAGCTCATATGATAGGCTGGTACCCTAAGTAAAATATAAACAGGAATAGGTAGCGTCACATTCCTTGATATGGGGCGCATTAGGGGCCAAAACGTCATATTTCATTAAAAAACGTGAGAATTTCTTAATATATTAATTTCTTTTATTTTTGGGGCAAATCAACCCCTTATTTTCTTTTATTGTCTAAGCTCACATGATAGGTTGGTACCATAAGTAAAATATAAACAGGGGGAGGTAGCGTCACATTCCCTGATATAGGGCTCATTAGGGGCCAAAACGTCATATTTCATAAGAAACGAGAGATTTTCTTAATATATTAATTTCTTTTGTCTTTTTGGGGCAACTCAACCCCTTATTTTCTTAAATTGACTAAGCTCATATGATAGGCTAGAACCCTAAGCAAGATATAAACAGGGGTAGGTAGCGTCACATTCCCTGATAGGGGGCGTATTAGGGGCCATAATGTCATATTTCATAAAAAAAAAACAGTAGATTTTCGTAATATATTAATTTCTTTTGTCTTTTGGGCAAACTCAACCCCTTATTTTCTTAAATTGACTATGCCTATATGATAGGTTAGTATCCCAAGTAAAATGCGAACAGGGGTAGGTAGCGTCACATTCCCTGATTTAGGGCGCATTAGGGGCCATAATGTCATAAATTCTGAAAGAAACAGTAGATTTTCGTAATATATTAATTTCTTTTTTCTTTTTGTGCAACTCAACCCCTTATTTTCTTAAATTGACTATGCCTATATGATAGGTTAGTATCCAAAGTAAAATGCGAACAGGGGTAGGTAGCGTCACATTACCTGATATGGGGCGCATTAGGGGCCACAATGTCATAAATTCTGAAAGAAACAGTAGATTTTCTTACTATATTAATTTCTTTTTTCATTTTGGGCAACTCAACCCCTTATTTTCTTAAATTGACTATGCCTATATGATAGGTTAGAATCCTAAGTAAAATGTAAACAGGGGTAGGTAGCGTCACATTCCCTGATAGGGGGCGTATTAGGGGCCATAATGTCATATTTCATCAAAAAAACAGTAGATTTTCGTAATATATTAATTTCTTTTGTTTTTCGGCCAACTCAGCCCCTTATTTTCTTAAATTGACTATGCCTATATGAAAGGTTAGTTTCCCAAGTAAAATGCGAACAGGGGTTGGTAGCGTCACATTCCCTGATATGGGGCGCATTAGGGGCCACAATGTCATAAATTCTGAAAGAAGTAGGAGATTTCCCTAATATATTAATTTATTTTGATTTATGGGGCAACTCAACCCCTTATTTTCTTTAATTGACTATGTCTATATGATAGGTTAGTATCCCAAGTAAAATGCGAACAGGGGTAGGTAGCGTCACATTCCCTGATATGGGGCGCATTAGGGGCCACAATGTCATAAATTCTGAAAGAAACAGTCGATTTTCTTAATATATTAATTTCTTTGGTCTTTTTGGGCAACTCAACCCCTTATTTTCTTAAACTAACTATGCCTATATGACAGGTTAGTATTAGAAGTAAAATGCAAACAGGGGTAGGTAGCGTCACATTCCCTGATAGGGGGCGTATTAGGGGCCATAATGTCATATTTCATTAAAAAACCAGTAGATTTTCTTATTATATTTATTTCTTTTATTTTTGGGGCAACTCAACCCTTTATTTTATTAAATTGAATATGCCTATATGATAGTTTAGTATCACAAGTAAAATATGAACAGGGGTAGGTAGCGTCACATACCCTAGTAGGGGGCGCATTAGGGACAAAAACGTCATAGGTCATAGTTCATGTAAAATAAGAGAATCTCTTAATATATTAATTCCTTTTGATTTTTTTTGGCATATCAACCTCTTATTTTCTTAAATTGACTATGCCTATGTGATAGGATAAGATCCTAAGTAAAATGTGAACAGGGGAAGGTAACGTCACATTCCCTGATATGGGGCGCATTAAGGGCCACAATGTCATAAATTCTGAAAGAAACAGTTGATTTTCTTAATATATTAATTTCCCTTGTCTTTTGGAGCAACTCAACCCCTTATTTTCCTATATTGGCTGTGCCTATATGATAGGTTAGTATCCTAAGTAAAATGTAAACATGAGTAGGTAGCGTCACATTCCCTAGTATGGGGCGCATTAGGGGCCAAAACGTCATAGTTCATGGAAAAATAAGAGAATTTCTTAATAAATTAATTCCTTTTGATTTTTGGGGACAACTCAACCCCTTATTTTCTTAAATTGACTGTGCCTATAAGATAGGTTAGCATCCTAAGTAAAATTTAAACATGAGTAGGTAGCGTCACATTCCCTAGAAGGGGGCGCATTAGGGGCCAAATAGTCATAGTTGATGGAAAAATAAGAGAATTTCATAATATATTAATTCCTTTTGTTTTTTGTGGGGCAACTCAGCCCCTTATTTTCTTAAATTGACTAAGCTCATATGATAGGTTGGTACCATAAGTAAAATATAAACAGGGAAAGGTAGCGTCACATTCCCTAGTATGGGGGCATTAGGGGCCAAAAACGTCATATTTCATGGAAAAAAGGAGTTTTTCTTAATATATTAATTTCTTTTATTTTTTTAGGGCAACCCAACCCCTTATTTTCTTTAATTGACTGAGCTCATATGATAGGTTAGTGTCCTAAGTAATATTTAAACAGGAGTAGGTAGCGTCACATTCCCTGATATGGGGCGCATTAGGGGCCAAATGTCATTAATTTGTAAAAACATAAGATTTTCTTAACAGATCTATATTCTTTTATATTTTTAGGACGACTCAATCCCTTATCTTCTTAAAAATACTAGGCACATGTGATAGGTAGGTATCCTTAGTAAAATGTGAACATGGGTAGGTAGTGTCACAATCCCTGCTATGGGACCCATCAGGGGTCATAACCCCGGGGTCATAATGTGATATTTCATTAAAACCATGAGATTTTCTCAATATATTTATTTCTCTTATTTTAGCGCAACTCAGCCCCGTATTTTCTTAAAATACTATGTTTATTTTTTTTTTATTTTTTTAGGGGGGGTGGGGTGGGGGGTGGTGGGGGTTGGGGCTTGTGGGGGCAGCTTAACTTTGTGCATATGATAAGTAGGTATGCCGAGTAAAATTCGGATTGCCCTCAGTAAAGTTTGAAATTGCGCTCCATTCATTTATTCATGTATTTTAAGAATTTTTGGTATTAAAGTTGAGGACGTGAACTTTATCTTATATTATGAACAGTATTTGCCAAATACGGCCCCAATTAAATTCAGATAGCGATGTAATCAATGACGTCATTATATGACGTAAATAGTTTGAAAGTGGCCATTTTAAAAAACAGACATGGCGTGATATGACTGGGGATGTAACATGTGTAATATGGATATAAAAATGTTGTTTTAGGAGAGATTTTATGAGAAATTTTAAAAACTACTTCAGTGGGAATAGTTGGCGCTTTGATGTGTAGTTAGAACGGCCTGATAATGCAAGAATAGTGTAGTGTAGATCTAGATCTACTGTAACCCTACCCAGGCTTTCACATGAAGGATATAACTTATTAATATCAGGGTAAGTGCTATAGATATATTGTTTAACAATTTAATTTCAGCATTCAGATCTATATTTTACATGGGAATCGACTCAAAAGAGTCAAAACATCGTGATCCTAACGCTCGCACCGTCACGAGTTATCGCTCCTAACGCTCGCAGCTAACGCTCGCACCTTTGATTTTACCGATATCTTTCTAGCATGATCAGAGTCGTTGCTGGTCGTAGGAAACAACCATAAATTGTGTGCAACGCGAAGATCTAATCTGACTTGACTGTGTTGATGGTCGCCTGATCAGACTTACTGTCGTGCCAACCAAAAGTGACAGTGACGAAATATTTTGTTTACAATTGTTAAGTAAAACATTAACTTGTACACTCCACGTGAGCAAACGCGAATCAAGAGATCACTTGTGTATTAATCCTATCCTGCGGATAGGATTAATACACAAGTGATCTATCGATTATAAGTCCCTGATAACTTTGTAAATTAACAGCAAAGACTCAAGTTAGCCTAGTCTAATCAAAGTCGTTGCTGATCGCATGAAGCAACACTTAACTGTATGCAAAGCGAGGATCTAATCCAGATTATTTATAGGTTGCAACAGCTGTCAAGCTGGTTAAACTACACCCCGTTCATGGTAGAAAATACGCCATGTAGGAGCAAGTGTTTTGACAAACCATGCAAAAAGACCCATGCGCCCAGCAAAGACTCAAGTCAGCCTAGCCTAATCAAAGTCGTTGCTGGTCGCATGAAGCAACACTTAACTGTATGCAAAGCGAGGATCTAATCCAGATTATTTATAGGTTGCAACAGCTGTCAAGTTGGTAAAACTTCTCCCCATTTCATCGATAAAGTGTTGATATTTTTTTTCAAATTCTGGCCCTTCAGGAATATAAGTTCTGACGGAAAGCAAAGTTCCGCTTAAGCCGGTGCTAGGGGGCGTGAGAATTGTTGCACTTTCCATTAGTTCTGATGAACAGACTCAATAAAACCGAGTCTGCTGTTTTTAATATTGTAGGTTCTCTCTATTTCTGAGGGAATATGCCATTAACTGAAATCCTGCAAGTAAACGGAACAAATATTAGGTAGGATGGTCGTACATGTATACTAATACCCAGCATGACATGGGTAAGGATGAGGAAAGAGACTTTGGAGATGATGCATTGATAAGTTAGGGGTCTTTCATGCAAACCAAATATCTATGTGTCTTGATCCACATATGAAATAAAGGTGAGGTTGGCCCCGTGAAACCGGTTAAAGCCCTCTAGTAAAATATTTTACTGACCGTTCCAAGGCGTTACTTCTTTTGTTGATCGTTTGTGTTTTTTGTCTGTGTTTGCTATGCCTTTGTGCGCGCCTGTTTATTGGTACCTTGTGGTCACCTGCTGGGAAAGGGCTGACCTCTTGGCTCTCGTTTGTGGTGTCTAACTGTTAGTTTGTCACTTTCCCATTGTTATCCTGGGTCAGGTGTGGTACTTGATTGTATCGATTCCTGATCTTTGCACCCTTACTTACTTAGTAGGCATGTACAAACGGGACACTATGGGTCCGCTAGCGAAACGCCATTCCAATGAAATGGCGTTTCGCTGGCGTGCCAATAGTGGCCCGAAATTTTTGCTTGGGATTTTTTTTATGCAAGTACTATCCAGGCGTCGAGTCTAAAAAGGGTTTGGCCATTGCTTAGCATGCAGCAAACTTACACTCGCCCTCTATATTTGAACCAATGTTGTATTCTGACGTTTTCGCCTTTCCAGAATAGAGAAGTGATTTTCACTCTTGTGCAATTAGGTTCTAACTTGTCTCTTTGTCATTTGTGAAAGAAACTGTTAATGCAAACTGACGGAGCACTCAAGGTTTAGTTAATTTATAATGGTTTAGTGTTAATAAAAACGCTTTTTAGGGCAAGTGTAAGACAGAAGCAATTATTCTGTTTAACGTCAAAGTTTAGCCTTGATACTCTGACATTCCCACGCTTATGTAAAAGAAGCCATATGGCAATGATTATTGATTTTGATATTATACGTCCTCGGTCGATATCATTTTAGTCATATCGGGACATTTCCTTGGGTTGAACCAGTGTTTAGCAGGATAATGTGTCTCGTTTAAGGCCACAACACTGTGCCTACCAGCAATTCTTCGCTGGTTTGAGACTCGACGGAGGCACTGTGTTTGTGTCCTTAAGAAAGGCACATAAATTCACAATGATAGACCACAAATCAACACAAACGCATAATTTGGAAGGTGGATACAAATTTAGACAAACTAACATCCCAATTTAGTCTGGTATCCTGCCTTCACGACCCTGTCTTTAGATTTCGGGCAACTTGATAGTTGTGGGGTACCAGATCACATCCCAAATACACAAGCAAGCACAAAGCTAGCAAAGGAACCAGCACTAGCCACCACATAGGTGACCGAAAACCAGAAAGGACATAAAGCATACATGAAGACATCGGGTCCAACCATGAGCCCCACACAAAGTGAGCTCAAAATAAGAAACCTAACATTAGCAACAAAAGAAACAATGCCTTAGAAGCAGCCGTGTGGGCCAAAATATATTTAACTGGCCGAATCTAGACTAAACATGTGTTGCTGCTAAACCAAAAAAAGTGACTTTGTGTGCGTAGAGGCCTCAAACCAACCCAATGTTGCATTAGAGATAGACACGTTGTATGGCGGCTTCATGTTTATCTCTCTCACACACACACACGCACGCACACACACACGCATGCACGCACGCACGCACACGCACGAACGCACGCACGTACACACACACACACACACAAACACACACACACACACAGGGTATATTTATTTTTGTTTAAAGAAGTAGCCAATGTGTCTCTCCATCTTATCTATTATTTACGTTCCAAAAAGTACTTTTCACCGTGGAATTCACAAGAAATAAATACCGCCTAAGATATTTTCAAATTTGCCAAAATCGACACTATGTCATGGAGTATGTCGGCAATGTGGCAGCCATCCATTGCCACTCTGGCATTATTATTCGATGTAGGCGTTGTTTTATTTGAGCCTTCTTTGGATGCTTATTTCTATCTGATGTCACAGCATATGACAAAATGGTTCTAATCCCACTTTCGTAAAAGCATGCTTTAGACGAGTAAGGTTAGATGACTTATTTTTGGTCTGATATCATATGGTCGAGACTGCATGGATAAAATATCATGAATGGGCTCAAAGTGTTCTTTTGTGCAGATTTTCCTGGAATTATTAAAGTTTAACTTTAAGCAAAGTGACAGTCATAAATATTCATGAAGTAAATGACAACAGATAAGCAAAATTTGATATCTTCAGAGAGAACAGAAATTCTACTGTACAATGTAAGAATAATGTCAGTGGAGATAATTTGACAGTTTGACAGAAATACGCTTTTACTCAATATATATTGCATAACCTTTCTTCACTGCATGTGTAAGGGCATCAAGCAAAACCTGCAAAAATAGGCCTCCTCTTGCTCTAGGTTTCCGACCAAGTAAGGCTGCAGCAGTTTGCTCAGCTACAGAAACTAGCTAGAATACTCAAACATTACATAACAATTGTGTTGTTACTTAATTTTTAGAACTATATCAATGAGTGGTGTTATCGATGAAAGGTGAATTACCCCAGAACTTCTATTCGCTGCGGCAACAAACTTTGGCGTTTTAAAAGAATGACATAAGTCGGCGTAATTTAATTATACTGAACGAAACTTCTAAACCGCCAGTTAACAAAACACATTTTTCAATATAGCTCATTTATTATTAAACTATTTGAAATGATATTTGGCACAGTATATTTGGGCACATGTATCCGTCGATTGAACATAACAAAGTTTGATTCAATAAGGATGTTCATTTTTGCGTAACGATAGAGTACTAATACCGGTTTTGCACGTGCCACACGATGCAAAATGTTTTTCTACTTGTGTATACTCGTATTTTCATCGTCAACTATCCGACAACTTTATTTTATCACAAAAATACCAACGCTTGGGTTGTAAGAGTATAAAGTAGAGGGGTCGGGCTGTGGGTTCAATCAAAAACGGGGCCTCGCTGGGACTGATTCATAATTTATCAAAAAGTTTGACATGTTTTGATAGAGCCGAAAGTTTACTCCACAACCTGTCGGTCATTTTTCATTTTTGCACTCGTATGACGAGAAAAATTGACAAAAACTGAGTATTACGTACGCCATAAAATGTCCTGTATAGTCCACCATACTTTGGTTTGGTGATGTGCAAATGCAGAATTGGAACGTCGGAAGTGTCGAGATTGATGTGCAGTGCACAGTTAATGGGTGACGGATGTTTCAATAATATTGTAGACAAAAACAATTCATCACCATAAACACATTTCTTTGTTCTTTTAGGCCATATGGGCCTCCATAGGAGAACTAAATTGCACGAAAATTGCTACTTTATTACAAAATAAATACGACAGTATTCAATAATGTCCATTTACAGCATCAGAAAGTTTCAATAATATTGTGGACAAAACATGTCATCCTCATAAAGCATTCCTGTGTTGTTTTATGTCATATGGGCTTCCATAGGAACATTCTGAATTACCTGAAAATTCCTACTTTATAAAAGCGAAACCCAAAAATGTTCAATAATGTCCATTAATAACACCCTAAAGTTGGTGTTTTTTTTTACTTTAAGTCCCTAGAATACTCGGTTTTAAGCGATGAGTTCAAATTTTAGCGTTTGTGTGAAAATGAAATGCGATGGTGCCTTTATACAGTCTATCAATTGGGCATGTTAATTTCAATTTATGACAATGATATTTTGGCAGGTTCTGTTTTTTGGACTATTCCTTATTGAGTGTAAATTGTAGCCATGTATGTATCATATATGCTAAGATATTTGAGGAATTATCGAGTGGCGGTTTAGAAGTTTCGCTCAGTATATAATATTGGCATATCTTTTATTTAATGACATTTAAATTTATTTTCTACACTCAAAGGGGCTACTCTTAAAGAAAAGAATATGATCCCTCTGGGACCATATTCTTTCATTATATCGTAGCCCCGTTTAAGAGCGAAAACAGCCTCTAACATTTCTAACGTTGATACATGTACATGTAACAGCGTTCTACTGCTTTACTTAGTAACAGAATTCTAAAATGGATTTCGCGTTGTCTTATTTTGGCGATTTTTGTTTCATAAATTAAAATACAGTACTCATACATTACAACGTGTGGACCCGGTAATATTTTCTACCGCCTGATTAATTGATGGGTTGACAAAGCCCCCGTTTTATTCTCTACATCATAAGCCAGCTGACAAACACGTTACCTAATATAGCTGGGTTCTATCATTTTACTAAATATAACAGCTAAAATTTCCGGTGTCTGAATGCAAATTACTCGAAGCTTAGCCAAAATTAGAGAAAAGATGCCTCCATTATGTGCGATCTATGTGTGATCTATAAATGACAAAACCAACCTATTTGTTTTAGCATTTGGGATACAGGTACTGACTGTAAGCGTAGGCATTGATCAGGCTTATGTTGATGAGCAGGCCAATCATGGTCTAAATTGCTGGCACGGGTCGGATTGAACGTTTCATGGTGCAGTTGTTCAGATATTCGATTGGTGTCGTGTTTGATACAGTTAGATATTTGTTTTCTTTTTTAAGAAAATTGTTTTAAATGCATGTTTGCATTAAAACAGTTTTCTCCCAAGAAAACAGATCTAATACAAACATAATTGGAACAGTGCACGTAAGTACGCACATAAACGCGCATCGGCGAGCAGCGAAGGCTTTGAAGAGTCTGGCTCATATGCGCAGCCCCGCCAGAGCCTTCGCTGCTCGCATACACAATGTATGGATGCAAATAAAGACACATGCCAAAATTTAGACACCTAGCGTTGCCAATCGGAAAGCGCATTGGATGGACGACCGACTCATACAGTGACTTTAGTGCAAAACTGCGGGTCGTGAAAAATTTCGACACCAAGTCTTTGAAATATTATTTTAAAGTTGATAGTTTCGCTTTGCAAATTTTCAATTTAAATATACTTTGTGATGTTTGGCAGATTTCTATGTTTTAAATTCACCCAGCAGCCTCGTCACCGTTTTGCATACCCGTGGCTGGACAATTTGAAAATAAAGAAGTATACAAAATGTGATCGAAATATATCATGCGGTTTAAGAGTTATGCACATTTTAAATGACCTGATGCCGAGCAAAGCCTCATCCATCTAAAAGACTGTTACGCATGCCAGTGGTTAGACAATGTTGACATGCATTCGTAGGCAATATTTGATCAAAATATACCGTGTGGTTCAAGAGTTAGTGGCATCATTACTAACGGGTACAAACGTAACGGACGGACATACGGATTCACCCATTGCGGGTCTCACATTTTATGCCTAAAGTGATGATTTTAGCAACCTACAAGCAAACCGAAGTGTCCGTACAATAATAACCCAGGCCAGTGGTAGTAACCAGTGCCAGGCAGGGTGGGTTTATTGCTATGTGGTTTTATGTGGTGTTAGATCACAATTACAGTATTCTAGTTTGGTTGCCCATGAAAATAGTGCCTTTTGGAATTTAGCAGTTACGACCTCTGTGCCCTTTATGGGATAAATAGGTGCTCCATTCGTCTTTATTATTAAATATTGGTCTATATTTGGCATGCTGATGCAGAAAAATGCATCTTTGTGTCACAGACCCTCCGGCCTACTCCCCAGGAAACGTATGACACCAGTGGGATTTCAGCTTGAATTCGACTGTCCCTCAAAAAACTCATAATATTTATCAAGGTAGGCTGTCTTTCACGTTTCGAAAGGCGAATGACAGACCTTGTCACTCACAGACAGGAAAAAAATCCAAGCAATGTCCTGAAAAATATGCAGATACTGGAACTTTGTATTTTACATGGGTTTAAATGGGACCGATTAATTGTGCACCAAACCTTCTGATGATCTGACAAGCACAGGTAAAGGGTATATAGTCAGGAAAAAAAGCAGAAAAAGACGCTTATTTAAGAAGGTACAGGCATTTTGTGAAGAAAAGGTTTTGAGATGTCTATTAGGGGTATTTTGGTATGCTGAATCCAAAAACCAATGTTGGCAAGCTGAAAAATGGCGTCTTCACTATCTAATTTGCATATTTCCAAGATGGCCGCCAAATTGAAGAAAAATCCATAAAAATCTGTAGAGTAACATGTTAAGGATGCCAGACTGGTACAAATCAATCCAAAAGCATCTTCTCACGATTGGGGATCTTCACTGACATCAATTTATGCATTTAGAATTAAAACTATGACCAAGAGGTAATCAGGGGAGACAACTTGAGCAAAAAATCTTGCTTCCGACTTAGTTAAGTTTTTTTTCATGATAGTACATGCATATTATCTGGCCCAAATTTGTCAGGAATGATTTCATTAAAATGAGAACTTTAAAAAAAATGCTTCACAATGATATCACTATTGTTTACAGGAAAATATAGCGATTTAAGCAAAATTCTGTAAGGTTCAGCTAGGGGAGGGGGTTAATGCGATTTTAAAGAAAGTAAGCCTGTTCCTACAAAATGACTCGTATCTCATCAGCAATTCACCCTACACTATTTAACTTGCTAGCAATTATAGCTTAGATATAGTACTTTCATCTAATGGAATGGTTTGATATGCAGATAAGTAATCTAATTTGCATATTCATCAATACTGATGACAATTTCAGAAAACAAGGGAAATTGTAAAAAGCAAATATAAACTGAATTCTGCCCCCAAACTGTCCTTGTTGCATGTTATTATATCATCAGGGATACAATTTGACAAGTCCTTTCATCCAATAGTCATATTGGAAAAATAAAATTATACCATGCATATTAATAAGTATTTATGAAAGTAAAAATAGAGGTAAAATCATGGAATAACTATTCCCCCTTCCCACACACACCTCGGGAGGGGGCAGGGGGCTTATTCGACATACCTTGCACCCAAGGACAATAATTCATGGATGCAAAATTGTTCAATGGGACCACTAAATACCAAAAATTCTTATTGTCTCCGAAAATAAACCTATTTGGATTACATAAAATTGAATGGTGTCCATGGCAACCCATCGGGCACTGTAGCTGGGTCATTTGCGAGCAGACCCAAAATTGACACTTGCGTGCTGCACACTTTCATAGATTTTTTCTCTCTTCCACAAATTCAAGGAAAACAAGCTGTCAGATACTGGAGAAACAAAACGGTAAAATAGCAAAGAAAAAAACTGGCTAGAACAATTTACCCTTCCCCCATAAATGTGAAAATACACAATATGATTCTAAAGAAAGTGGGTGTACCTACAAAATGATTTGTATCTAAGCAGCAACTCATCCTAGACTACCTACCCTGGTATTGAATCGAAGCACAGACATGTTTTTTTATTCAATGTGCTGATATGCAAATTTTCGCTATTGTATATTCATGATTATTAATAAAAAAAATAAAAAGAAAAGAAAATTCGTAGAAAAAATAAGGGGGTGTACCTATACACATTACCCATATGTCATTAGCTAGTTATCATAGACTATCAAACTGGGTACCAAATTAAAGCCTTGCCAAAATACTTTTATCCATTGGTACGAAATGCAAATAATCTAATTTGTATAGTCATGAATACTTATGAAAACATGAGAAATAAGAGATAAATGGTAGAAAAAATAAGGAGGGTGTGTACAATATTACCTAAATTTAAGCTGCTAACTTTTTTAGACTACCAAACTGGTTACCAAATTGTAGTTGAGACATTACACTCAAACCCAATAATATGATGTACACATTATCTAATTTGAATATTAATGAGAACATTAGAAATAAGAGAAAAATGTTAGACAATTTAAAAGGGTGTACGTACAACATAACCCATATGTCAGCTCCTAACTATTCTAAACTTTCAAAATTGGTACCAAATGAAAGGTGAGTCATAGTGCTTTAACACAATAGTCTGATATACAAATCTTATTTACCCATTTGTGAATATTTATGAAAACATTAAACAAAGAAAGAAGAATTGCAGAAAAATTAAAGTGTGTATATCTACAAAATTACCTATATTTCATTTGCTGATTGTCATAGACTAACACGTTTGGTAGCGAATAAATGCTAAGACAGAGCACATTTTATGCCATGATCGGATATGCAAATCATTTTATGATTATATTCTAGAATATTAATTTAAATGTTAGAAAAGAGAGAAAAATGGTTATCAAGTTAAGGGGGTGTACCTAAAAAATTACTCATATTGTAGCTGCTAATATTCTAGACTACCACACTTGGTAATACTTAAAGCTAAGACATTTTACTTTACTCAATAGCCAATATGTGAAATTATCCATTTTTTTAATTTATTGATATTAATTTAAACATAAGAAATGAGAGAAAAAAGTAGAAGAATTAGTGGGGGTCTACTTCTAAAATTACTCCTATCTCATCTTTAAATTGTTCTAGACAATTTATCTTAGTATCAAACTAAGGCTGAGACATAGTATTTTATTCCAATGGTCAGATATATACAATCATTTAACAAACATATTTATGAATATTGATGAAAACTATAGAAAACTAAAGAAATTGAAAACGAATCAATAAGGTTGTATCTTCAAAATATATTCATTAATTAAATCATAAAATCATTTGCGTATCAAACAACTCTATTATAGAACTTTTTCTGGACTTCAATTTGTGAACAAGTTTAGAGAGTCAGTGAGTATGAAATCTAAGATAAATAGCAGCCGAGATATGAGTAATTTTGCATGTACATTTTATTAATTGTTCTCTAATTTATTCTCATTTCTAATATCTAATTAATATTCATGAATACAATTTTTAGATAATTTGCACATTGGTCCATTAAATAAACATGATATGTATAAGCATTAAATTGGTGTCAAGGCTTGTAGTATAGGATAGTAAGCAGCTGAGATGTGGATAAATTTGCATGTACACACCCTTAATTTTCACGATTTTTCTCTTATTTCTTATATTTTCATTAATCTGAACATTGGATGAAAGTCCTATGTCTTAACATTCAGTTGGTACCAAGTTTAAAAGTTTCGAATGAGTTGCTGCTGAGATATGAGTACTTTTGTAGGGACATACCCATTCTTAAGAAGCTCATTATGCGTTGCCATTGAAACCATGCGATATAACATAGCTCAAATAGGTTTATTCTTTAGGACAATATTTTTCCCCATTTAGGTGGTCTCCCAAAACAATTTGACACACATTAAAAGTTTTCCCTGCTCGTGAAAGGTTGGACTAATTAGACCCTAGGGTACTAAGGAATGAGCATGCTGTAACTTTTTATAGATACAAAATGTACCATATATTTGGGCATGGACATTATGACATATTTATTTTAAAACAAAACTTGTTGATTATCAAAATTTATTTCTAATTTATTACTTGAAAAGCTGGTAAACAGTCCAAAATCGTGCTATGAATAAAACTAACATTTAAAAAGCAAGATAATGAATGAGGCAAGTTTATATAATGTATGATGATTTTATAGACTAAATTGACATTTATTACCATGAATACGGTAATATCCTGAAATGATTATGTAAATTGCCGCCAAAACCATGTACTCTAATGGTAAAACGATCTTAGGACATAAAACAAATGATTTTGGATACAAAAACATTGTCAAAAAATAAAAATTTTCAGTTATAATTCAAATTCCATGATTTTTGGCGGCCATTTTGAAAATATGCAAATTAGGCCATTAAGACATATTTCCTCAGCTTGCCAACATTGGTTTTCGGATTCAGCATACCAAATTACCCCTAATCAAGGTGTCAAACCCTTTTCTTCACAAAATGCCTGTACTTGTTAACTTTTCTGATTTTTTTTCCTGACTAATATAAGTAAATTGCTCTTGTGTAGTAGCCGAGTGGTCCAAGAAGCTTTCTTTTAATCCAACAGCCTGGCGTACATGGGTTCGAATCCAGGCGTGACCAATATTTTTTTCTTTATATATTTTTTTTTTTATTTTTTCTTTATTATTTTCCCTGACAATTTTAGAAATTGTATAAGCATGCAAAATTTGATCAAAATATATATGGTGCATTTCAAGATTTATGAGCATTTTCACTAAAAGACCTGGAACAGCCAAAATGATGATCGGCAAAGCCTCGTCACCATTTTGCGCACCAGTGGCTGGACAATTAAATAAATAAGTATACAAAATGTGATCAAAATATACCATGCGGTTCAAGAGTTATGACCACTTTCACTAACTGAGCACAACCGCTGAAATAATGCTCTGCAAACACTCGTTTATCAAAAAAGGCTGTTACACATGCATGTAGACATGCATTTGTTTGCAAAATTTGATCAAAATATATCGTGTGGTTTAAGAGTTATGAGCATTTTCACATAGTGATTATAGTAAGATAATGTTTGCAACATTTGATCAAAATATACCATGTGGTTCAAGAGTTACATTTTTGAGCATTTTCACAAACTGACCACGGACGGACAAACGGATGGATGGACGGACTCACATAGTTTTTAAAGTGCTGACACAAGGGTTGTGCAATATAATGTATGGCTCACATAAAGTTAATACGTTACATGTTATAGAATCTCATGAAAGTAAGAATTGTATATATACTACATATTTATAGACTAGTCAGTTTTATCCCCTTATAATACTAGTTTCTCCCAAATGAGAACTTGTGCAAACAGTGAAGACCATGAAGAAATAACTAGGCATTTCACTAGGTTCTACACTGTTTGATAAGACAAAAACTATCCTCATAAAGAAGTACTATGTTCATTTTGGAAGTATTAACTGTGGCCACCCGATACGTATATAATGGATCATGCCACGTTCATTGTATCAAGCAAAAAGGATGAATTCAGACCAGCCAAACAGTGATGAGAGTGATTCCTCGATGACTAACGAGGTCCATGAAACAGATTTGATACTCCTCGTGTTTCTAACTTTTAAGAACAAGGGAATGTTTAACTGATAACATTTTGCCACATGAAGCAATTGACTCCTATCTCAAAAAAGTCTACATTTCCAATTTGTCAAATTCATTTTAATTGGACAATTTCTTCATGTTTGTAAATTTTAAGAACTAGGGAATGTTTAACTGATAACATTTTGTCACATGAAGCAACTGACCCCAATCTCAAAACAGTTTACATTTTCAATTTTTTCAATCTATTTTAACTGGACAATTTCTTCATGTGATACTTACAAATGAACACTCTTTAACATACAACCAAAATAATCGTTTTGCCTACTTTTTGAGGCAAGCATTAAAGATGCTATTAAAGCCCGTCAGTATATATATAGGATCGTATCAAGCAAAAGGGATATATCCATAGCTACATAAATGGGTAAAATGCATTTACTGATAACCAACGAGCTTCGAGCTCGCATGAGCTGAATTTACCAATATTCCATGGCGCGGCTCGGCTTCCTTATAATTTCCATATTTCTAATGAAGAATAGAACTGTGGCGTGTAACTGTCTCGTTCTACCAATGATAATGGATGGCAGGATCTGTGTCTTTGCTGCACCGTGAAAGTGAAAAAAGGTGTAAACGTCTAAAAATTATTTATAGTTATTTTGACATGGCAGCAATGCACCCTGGCAGAGGGCGAAGCTATGCCTCACCAGCGTTACTGCGTTGTGGTCCTTGAGCAAGACACATTTATCCTAGCTTAGTACTGGTTCAACCCAAGAAGACCCGTCCCTGTTTAATTTAAAGATTGTTGATGGAACGTAAAGAATCAAATCGAAAATGGGCGAAGCCTATTTTGTTATGCTGTCATGCGGTCACCCTTCTATATTAAGAAACTGAAGGACCAGCTCATGAGAATTTCATTCAAATAACATATGCCAGCAGCGATAGCTTTGACTAGACTGTGCATCCGCGCAGTCTCGTCAGAGCCTTCGCTGCTTGCACATAACAAAGGGACATTTATGACAAAAATGGACACATTCCTTAGAATATAAAAAAGCTTGAAAAAAAGATTGATTTTCTCTGTTGTCTGTTCATTTCATTTTCGATATTCTACTTTTCATGAAATATATGCGCTCGATCCCCTGTTCTATAGCCACAACAGCACAAAGCATCAAGGAGGGCATTCTAGCTTGTAAATGCAAAATGCTGACTTGACTAGTTCCGTTGACAGCGTTGTCCTTGAATGTTCAATGGGTCCATTAAAATAAACCGATACAGATAAAAACAAACATACTCATAACATTAAAAAAGGCCTTTGCAAGCCTGTGCACTCGTGCAGCCTCACAAGAGACTTCGCTGTTCGAGAAATAGATACAAGCGTTTTTAACGGAATGTTGATTTAAAGACAAACTAGGTACATATGTACCAAGGCCTAATGCTTGCTTTGAGTATGGGTTAACGGTTTCAAGAAGGGCATTTTATCGTATGCACTGCTCAAATAGTTCTGTCACTGAGGATCTGCTACTTGAGTTTATCAGTCTGACCTGTGGTCACAAGGTTTATGGTCAGTATGTCCAGTTTTATAACAAACTTATCTAAGCATAAACTCATCAAAACATTGAAATTGAGGGTTGTTCTCGAAGTGCACGTATTCATCAATACGAGTACTTACGCACTTATATCGAAAACGCCAGCTGTAACCAAGTGAAGAATAAATTATTAGGAAAGCACGCCATTTCATTCAGACCTGAGTCTGTATGTTGAATGGGAAGCTTCAATAACCTTAATTTGAGCCGTGACATGTGATTTCCCACAATGTAGTATTTTGACAAGTGTAGACTCAGACGAGTCTGTGCAGCCTCCTCTTAAGTTAAGAAACTCCAAATGATGTTCAGTCAGTAGCTTAATACCCATAGAATGTTCAAGCGACTAGCAAAGGCTCTGAGCAGAATGCGCGTATGCGCAGGCTGATCTGAGGCTTTGCTGGTCGCACATATCACATAAATGGAAATTTTATGTTGCGGATCATTTGCCTACTACCGGGCATGCTCACCTTAGGAGATGACTATCCTCTGTATTCACTAAACCAAAGAAACAACTTCTTTAACTAATCGAGACGAAAAAGATGACAGAGTAAGACCACCCCAACTTGTGTTTATTTGTTTTTAGTTTTTCTCTATTTCTGAAGGATCCGTTGTTCTAGATCATTATTTTTACAATAACCAGCAATTATACAAATACTTCACTCAAACTAAACCACAACTGTGCCGAAAGTGAACATCTTCCATCGAAAGATGTAAGGATGAGATGACGTAATGAGTCATAAAGCAGATTTTAAGTTTATTGACCTTGGCCGTTGACTCTATAGTCACAGTGTCATATACACATCACAAGCAATTTTTGTAACCAAATATAAACACACTCCGTCAAAACTTGAAAAAGTTTGCAGTTTCAGCCATATGACAAATTTTAATTTTATTTCTCCTTGATCTGTTGATCCCAGTTCCTATTGGCAATCCATAGCCTTCGTTGTCATCGACATGACACCATCCATCAAAAAATAGTTGCTCTCCATAAAATAATTTTGATATACATGTGTTTGACATTGACCTTTGAGTAAGTTAATATTGACAACAAGAAAACATTGTAGCCATTGTACCAAATCTTAACACTCTTCATAAAAACGTAAAAGGAGCTCACGTTACGAGCCATTAAACTGATAACAAGTATATTACAAAATACATTAAAACCTGTCTTACGCGGCCACTCAAAAATAGACAAAACAAAGATCTTTATGACAAATGGTAGCTTAATGAACGTCGAAAGGATTCCAGAATGCCCCCCTTGGAGCATACTGCAATACTTTTGACATGCATTAAGCGATAATCGGTCTTGAAAACCAATTTTGGTATTCTTTTTGTGTTACCGCTTAAGACAGGTTTTACTGTATGTTCACGTTACGAGCAAGAACCGTTGACCGACGGACAAACAGATGGACCGACGAGCGGACGGGACTGATTACAATATATCCGACTTTTTTTCAAAACGCGCGGGCATTCTAGTAATTAGTTTGACAGCTTACTCCAGTTTTTAGAAATTATTTTATTGACATTGGACGCATTCATAAATCTCAATTATTGAGATGGTAGGTCTGATGGACCAAAGGCGCACATGACCATTTATGCTGGGCATATTGGACTCTTATTGGAAGTGGATGATTAAAATCGTTTCGTGAATACTTTCTTTCTCACACAAACACAGGGAACATCACACATATAAGAGCCAAGAGATCAGCCCTTTCCCAGCAGGTGATCACAAGACTGCAAGAAAACAGATACGACAGTATTATAATCATGTCACATAAAAAGGATCCACAAAATAGGCACCGCCTTGGGACGGTCAGTAAAATTCACTGGAGGGCTTAAACATGTTAAACGGAACCAACCTCACCATTAATGTTGATGTGGATCAAGTCACATAGATAATGCTTTGTGGTCACCTGCTGGGAAAGGGCTGACCTCTTGGCTCCCGTTTGTGGTGTCTGCTGTGAGTTTGTCACTTTCCCATTGGTATCCTGGGTCAGGTGTGGTACTTGATTGTATCGATTCCTGATCTTTGCACCCTTACTTACTTCGTATGTAAGATCACTAATTTATTGATGAACAACTTCCTATTACACACAAATCAGATATTAAAAAGGAGATAAAACAAAGATAAGGACCCAAAAGAACAAACAACTGAATACCGGAACAGGTGTCCCAGTTTATCTTCCCCCCTGGACAGCTTGCCCCCCGGGGGCAAGCCAAACATGCATGACTTGTCCCCCAGGTGCAAAATGTCCCGGTATATCTTGCTCCCCAACCAGATGATCTTCACCCTCGGGGTGCAAGCTGTCCAGGCCGGTTTATCTTGCCCCCCCCCCCCCGCCCAACACAAGTAAAAAAAAATACATGTCATTTTGTTATTTTAGTGTATCATTTTAATGAATTCAGATCCTCCACAAGTCATAAAGTGAGAAATAGGTGCCTGTGGGGTTTATATTGGTAAAACTATCTATAAATGATTTACATCAACTTAATAAAAATATCAAGATTAAGTGATTTAAGCTTAAATTTCATCTAAGCTGGTGTGTGGCTACCTCATAGGTTTGTTTATTTATGGATTGATGTATCAATTATATACATAATTCCAGTCAAATTCATCTGTTTTCTTTGCCACATTGTTCCGTATGCTTAATTGCAGGGGTGGGCGGCAAGCTGTCCAGGTCAGTTTATCTGGGTATCAAAGTAAAATTATTTTGCTTACTCTACTTATTTTAAAATATCTGAATGTGAAGACCTATCATTTATAAACGTAATTGAAGTCAAGTTCAGCTGTTTTCTTTGTCGCATTGTTCCGTATGTTTAGTCGCAGGGGTGGGGGGCAAGCTGTCCAGTTTATCTTGCCCCCCTCCCCCCCCCCACCTGGGTATCAAAGTAAAATTATTTTGCTAGTTCTACTTATTTTAAATATCTGAATGTGAAGATGTGTCAATTATAAAAGTGATTGAAGTCAAGTTCAGCTGTTTTCTTTGTCGCATTGTTCCGTATGCTTAGTTGCAGGGGTGGGGGGCAAGCTGTCCAGGCCAGTTTATATTGCCTCCCCCCACCCACCTGGGTATCAAAGTAAAATTATTTTGCTAAGTCTACATATTTTAAACTATCTGAATGTGAAGAAGTATCAATTATAACATATTTCAAGTCAAATTCAAAACGAATGTTTGACATGAAAAACAGATAATGCATATTTGGGGTTATATATTTTATGTATACCTCCCTGTAATTTGAACTACTGATAATTCGAGATAAAAGCTATAGTCTCGAGAAATTCGAATTTACGAGATTCCACTGTATATAAGAGGCCACATCACCGCTGAAAGCCAGAAAGGAATTTACAACTCTCGCCACCTAAATGATAGGTGGTACAAATAAGCCAAACATTTCTCCCCAGCTTTCTGAGAAGGCATCTACTCCTGTATTAACGCCTGTATGACAAAACCATGGGAAGAACACCGGTACATGTAGCTTAACGTTATGCAAAGCAGCCTACATCTAACTTACCCCATCCACCCCTCAAACAATATTCCCTAATCGTCTATGTCACCACATCGGCTTTTGTGTTGGATTCACAACATATCCACTTAAAATCTGATCAAAATTCTATGACTCCTGCAACATTGGAATATGCGAAGTGACAAATCTTTCAAACCTTGCTTCATTTATTTCTGCGCCAAAACGGAAGGATATTGGTTGGGCGTTGTCTGTCCGTCGTCCGCCTGTCCGCCCTTCCGTTCTCGCCATAACTAAGTAATCAATGAAGATAATTTCATGAAACTTATGCTAGATATATATGATCTTGGTGCGGTTATGCACATGAAGTTTAGCTTTAGTCATAGAGGAGTTATTAACACTTGATTACCTAAATTTCAATTCTTCAGTTCTCAGCCGTAACTTGGTAAGCAATGGACTGAATTTCATTAGTGTGGTGTTGCATGTCAAGTTTTGTGAGAGGTCATCTTTTTAAGAAGAGTTATTGCCCTTGATCACCTTAATATTCAATAATTTTGTCCATTCAGAGTCATAACTTAGTATTCATTCGATGGCGTTTTATAAAACGTATCCTAAATATATATCTGACCATAGTGTGGTAATGCACAATAAGCCTCACCAGGATAGTTAAGTAGTTAAGAGGAGTTTTTGTCCTTTGAATGAATTGTGACGTCCTCAGACAATACTTAGTAAGCAATCAATGAAATTTCATGTAGCTTACACTGAGTATTTATGACTATAGTGTGATGATGCATGTGAAACTTCATGAGAACATCATCAGTTGTAGAGAAGATACTGCCCTTTGATCGCCTTAATATCAATGAATTTTGTCCATTCAGAGCATTGTACTTTGATTGCCTAAATTCCAATGAATGGTTAAAGAATACACCAAGTTTCATGAAGCTGAATATGAAGTGGGGTGATGAAGTTTCAGATATACGAGGGTTGTCCTATTAAATCGTGGACTTTTGTTATAACACAAGACTGTGTATCAGTAATTCTAAGATATTTTCATGGTGTGTTTATATACTTATGTTAACCATTTTGTATAAATATGGGTTGAATCGCAGTTTAGATAACAAATTAATGAACCTTTACTTGACGGTATTTTGGCGTGAGTGGCGCACGTCATATTTTGAAATCAAACTATTCTAGTCCAAAAGTTAGTGTACATTCGATCAAAGTTCAATTCGCTTTTGTTTTTTTAAACAATGCATTACCACATCAACTAGTAACCACGCAAGGTTAAGTGTTGAAAGTTTGAAACGTTTATGGCCATTCGCATTGATTTTATAAACGATTTTACAAACCTACTACATTTTTATTTTCCAGAAAATGTTAAGGTTAGAAAGACAGTACGGCGCAAAAATTAAACTTGCACATTTTTTAAGCTAATTAATCACATAAAACTACGTTCTTTAAATGATAAATGATTGGTCGAAGAGTCACTAGTGTCGTAAAATGGATTTTGTGTAAAATTATTTTAGTAATATCACAAAGACAAGCTCATTTTCGTCAATTTAACGGAATGTGTTCTATCTTTCTGTAAGTTATTTTATTGGTAAATATGTTGTCTCTTATTAAATCTAAAAGATCACGCTTGTTTGATTGCTTATCATATCAAAACTCACTATTTAGTCCTTACTGGAACCAGGGAGACTTACTCAACAAATATATGGCAAATTATTTGACACCATTTAAGCTTATTTAAAAAAGAGTAGAGTCAAAACATTTGACCACCCTCTCTGAAAATACAGCAGAATAATTTGTGACGTGCTCCGCATACGCAGAGACACCCTCAAGTAAAGGTTCATAACTTTGTTATCTAAACTGTGATTTCACCCATATTTGTAGAAAATGTGTCGTAGATGTATATTTACATACCATACAAATTTCATAGAATTCCCGATAGACAATATCGTTTTATAACAAAAGTCCATGATTCTCGTACAGTAGTTATTGCCTTAAGATTCAATTTCTTTATAGTTGTATGTATAGTAGTTTCATCAGAAAACTCTACATATTTGAGGAGTTATTGCTCTTTGGTTGTAAATTCTGATGCAAAATGTCGGCGGGGGATATTACTTCGTTGTCGAATTTGCTTGTTAACTCACTTATGCCTGATGGAATTACCCGCCCTTAAGAACTGGACGATTCAAGTGCGAATTTAAGAGTTGTTGATAATAACTCACAATGTCATTCTTTCAAAAGTATATTCTGAAAGCAAACAATATAGAACCTGATCAGGAGCAGCATTCTGTGGCGTCTTATCTGGTTCCAAACTGTTTGCCGTTATCCTATACAATAGCTGTTAGGTACAAATATGGGAATATGCTTGTTGAATATCAAGCAAACATTGTGTTACGTGCCAGGCGTAACTAGAAACAAATTCAGGAAACCAAAATTTGCTATTTGGAAAGTCAGCAAAAAGCACTTTTAAAATTTAACAAAATTTATTAAAAACAAAATTATCATTTACAATAAGCAATGGAAAATAGTTATACAATCAAATCAAAGAAAGTCTAATTTACAACACCTTGTATGTCCGAACTGTCCCTCAGAATATTTATCAACACAAGTCTTTCAGCAGTTTCTGATCCCCAGATTTTGAAGTTAAATCCAAATGAACACTAAGTCTGAATCCAAAACTGAATAATCCAAAGTAATCATGAATGAATAAATTAGACACAGTATTCCACTATAGAATTCAAGTACAAAAGGTTTAGACTTTTAAATGGTGACGTTATTTCAAAGATGCCCTTATGAAAATTTTACTCTTATATATACTGTTTAAGAAAGTTCTAGAACGGTCAAGAAAGAACTATTATATCATATGCTATATTTATTTATTCTGGAAAATTCCACAAACTTCCACTGAATTCCAGAACCTACTCAAAGTTTCTATTTGCATGGAAAATAATTTCTAGTATGTTCTGGTCTTTTCCGAAAACTTCCATGACAATGCATTTTTTATTTCTAGATGATTAGTCATCCTTCTAGAAAAATCTTATAATCAAATAAACACTTTGTTTACATCAACTTATTTACCATCAATATCTCCAATATCTGGGTCAACAGAAACTAAGTAAACAAAATACAAAACAGATAAACAACATACATGTTACAATTGACATAGTCTATAAATCAGATGACTCAGTCTTTGATTTTTAAGTTTCACTACTTTGAATGTTTGCATCACAGTGGAAAGTTCTCGCCAATTAGATGTCCATAAACTCTCTTCCTTTTCCACAAAAAACCAGTACGTGTTTAATCTGTATTCACCTCATAACTTCCATATTCAGCCATGAGCTACCAAGAGCTCACCCCCTTCAAGATCTATATAAACCTGTCAGTTTGTCAACTCTAAATAATTTCGCTACATATTGAAGCCCTTTGGCAGCCGTCGGGGCGTTTGGGTGTAACAGCGTGTTAATTACGTTGCTTCTAATTTTTTAAATATTTATTTAACTAGCAAAAACCCGTAGTGACAGACCCACAGCTGTCTCTAACATCTTTTTTCAATGAAGATATTCTTAATGTCATCCCTTAAATTTAGACAATTCTGATGCTCTTTTAAACCTTTACAAACAGTGTAGACCATGATGAAATGCAGCATTATGCTGCATTTCACCTTGATCTTCACTGTTTGCAAAAGTACTCGCTTAAGGGTTTCCTGAATATGGCAAAGGGACAAAACCACATAAAATGAGCCCATATTCTGATCAATACAGAAAAGTCACGAAAGATTAACACATGTATGTCTTGTGACAAAATTTTTTGCTCGACTTCTTTTTGTTCAAAACCATATTTAATGAGGAAAATATTGAAAACACTATAGGAGCACTGCTTGTATACTTTTTGTTGCAACTTTATGTGACAGAAACCATTATGTTACGCTATGATCACATTCCAAAGATTCTAAAGATCTCCAAAAAAAAATCATCTTCAAGACCATCAAAATTACAATATTATATCTATGGGCTTGGGCAGCGATTGTTTTATCTAAACTTTAATTTGATTCAATACATGGCAATGAAAACTAGACGTCTGCTTCATTGTCAGGTGTGTGTGTGTGTGTGTGTGTGTGTGTGCCGTTTGTCTACCGGGCAGTGCTTAACATTATCGACTATGGAACACGATCAGATTTTAGTAGTGTCTATGGATGATGTCTCTACCATACTCCAGGACTGGATGCATCAGTCCTACGTAAGCTGCCTACTTTATGTCTTGAGGACAAAGAAAGGAAACTTTCAGCTAATATTGCTAACATGTTTATTCCATCTCAAATCCTCTATATTTATCTTTACTAGTTATTTATTTTTGTCAATATTTTGGTGCACATGCCGTTTTTTGGTGCTTATCAGCAACGCGAAAATCGTATATAAGCCGTGACATGAGATTTCCAACAATGTGGTATGTGCGATCAGCAACACCTCAGATCAGCCTGCGCATACGCGCAGTCTGATCAAAGCCTTTGCTTGTCTACTGACTGAACATCTTTTGGAGTTTCTGAGCTTAAAAGGAGGCTGCACAGGCTCGTCTAAGTCATCACTTGTCAAAATGCCACATTGGTGGAAATCACATGTCGCGGCTCATAAGCTATAAGTATCAACATGACAGCATTTGCTGAATTGCTCTGAAATAGCCTTAATATGGAACCAAGAGTATAAGAATTAAGTAACAAGTCGCAAATTAACTTAGCCCCACCCCCCATAAAAATAGAAAGAAAGAAACAGCTTTCTCTACCTCATTGAGATGATTGCCTTACTAAAACAAATATTTTAGGAACGCTTTCCATTTTTTTTAGGAAGGACACTATGCAATATCACAAAATACCTCCATGACGGGTGTGGGGGTTAGAGGGGGGGGGGGGTACAGAAACCCAACAAACCAAAACGCTGCAGAACGGCCCACGCAGCTACTCATATATGTGTCAAGACGGGACACGTTTCTAGTTACGCAAGACAAAATATTATATAACAGCAAAGATATAAACAAATAGCCAGCGCATATAAAAAGACTTATTGCTGCAAAGTCGGGCAGTGAAATGCCCAGCGAGTTATACTGAGCCCTCAACGTTCCCTTACTACAAGTTTGATCCTGGAAATCAAATACAAACATATTTTGGATGGCTGCGCGTGCGCGATTAAAGAATGTAATGGTCGACTCGAACATCTCTTTCTTCTGAACTTGCTCTTAGAGATAAAATATTAGCGGTCAAAACCTTTTGAATGTTTTGACTGTCCCTTCATTGACCATTACCCTTTACCATGCTGAAACCCTGCTGATTATGTTTTGGAAACGGTGTGGATTCAGATCAGCTGGCATCGGGAGAAGCCAGCTGATCAGGATCCACACTGCTTTCCAATCTGTTTGTAAATACATGCTTATAACTGGATTCCTGGGAGTTAATTTTATTCAAGAAAAAATGGAGAGGAGTGCTGTACGTAAACGTGTCCAGCGTGTTAATGTTTATGAAATGCCAGTATCTCTAGTACCCCTACCTTGACCCAAACATGTGATCGGACCACGTTACCTGCTTGAAACCTTAAAGCGCTAACACCAACTCGAACAAATGACCAATTATCAAAAAAAAAAAGTGAATTGCCTGAAAACTTTACAAGACCACTTTAAAGATTTGCAGCTAGGAATTTCATATTCCGTGTGAATCGTCTAAGACAATTTCCATTGTTTTATAAATTGTGAAATATATTTCCCAGTGCTGTCTGGTGTCAGTGCTAAGTGACCTCTTAAGGGTTACAATGACCACGTGTGGTCGCAAGAGTGTGTGACAGAGGCATATAAAAGAGCGCCCGCCCAGTGCAATGCGTCCACAGTTGTGAGAACATTTTCAAAATGAAATTGGTAGCTTCTTGTCTCGTGTTACTGTTTGCCGCTGCCTCGGCTGAAAACCTTGTTGAGCTAGCCACACGTCTAGGGGCGACCGAACTTGTGAAGCTGGTCACCGAGGCTGGGCTTGGAAGCACCATTGCTACAGGAGGTACGTCTATTTAACTCTTTCTTGCTTTTGTTGTCGTCTACTGTTTTTTTTCAAGTTTAAAACTTAACTTTTAGAATGCCATACGGTTTTTTGGATCCAGATCAGGACCGACGTTCAGTCACTCCTGATCTTGTTCCAGATGTTTGCATGCTGGGTAATTGTCTATGCTTTTGCTGTCGTCAGCTATTTTTTTTTCAATTACTTTTTTTTCCCCAAGGAAATTCTTTCGAAACGTTTTCGGAGTATTAAACGGTTTGGATCTAGATCAGGACCATCATTATGTCAGCCTAATCCTGGTTCGAATTGTTTGCATTCTGAGTGATTTTTTGGGGTCTGCAGACTATTTCAAAATTAACTTTTTCCAAAAAATATTTCAGGAACACTATTAGAGTGTAAAACAGTTTGAGCTCAGATCAATGTCGGCGTTTCAAATGGTTTCAGTCCAGGTCCAGATATATTCGTCGGTCCTGATCTGAGTCCAAACAGTTTGCAAGGTTTAGCAGCAGACGACAAAAGTCGCCGCGAGCAAGGAAAGAGTTAAAAAATGAAAATGTCTTCAGATTCAAACACAGTCTTTAAAATATTTCTAACCTAACCCTTTGTATAATGATGAATTATTCAATCTGGTTTAAAACAATTTTTTTGCGTTTCGGTATTTGCCTGTCTAATAACATTGTCTATTTTCAGGTCCATTCACTATTTTCGGACCCACGAATGATGCCTTCGCCAAACTACCAAGAGAAGTAATAGAGAGACTGAAGAGAGACAAGAAATTGTTGACAGATGTCCTCATGTATCACGTGGTCAGTGGCAACGTCTACTCTTCACAGTTGACCAATGAGCAGCTCGCACCAAGTCTTCTCAAAGTAGAAAACAAGGACATCAACATCAGAATTAATATCTATAACTCTGGCAAGGTAAGAGTTATTCTCCTTTTCCAAGTTAACTCTTTGCACGCTGGGTAATTTTCCATGCTTTTGTTGTCGTCTGCTTTATTTTGCGATATCAGCAAGGCCTTTGACAGAGTCTGGCATATGGGGCTATTACATACATCAGCTGGTATGGGTTTATCTGAGGGGCTTCTTCGCTGGTTGAAAAGCTATCTTTCACATCGACGACAGCGTGTCGATCTAAAAAGAGGGGTACCTATGGTAGGATTTGTCCCTCGATGTATATATGATTTGTAATAAACAAAACAAAAAAATCAACCCAAAAAAGGAAATGCGAATGAAAACATAAAATACGGTGAAAATTTAATAGAATTGGAACGCCCTCGCTGAATCTGGCAATTGAAGTAGATCGTGATACCAATTTTATCCCATTACATGTACTACTTGTTGAAAGGGTATGTTGTACATGTGTATGCAACCATTAGAATCGCCTCTGTGGTGCGATTCTAATGATTATATACAACATATAATTACTCTATGGAAGACTAGAAAAAACCCTCAATTATCATTATTCTTCCAGTTTGATGCTATAATTGTTTCGTAGTTGTTCCAACTACCCCTATCTCGAACGAATTTGCATTTGAGTCATTGTTGTAAGGTTGTGCAAAGAATAATCGTAGGTGGCGCAGCTGTGCGTTCAGATAGTTGTATTTGTACTTCGCGAATAGCAATGTTCAAGTTCATGGCGTTGGTTACTTATAATCAGTTATATTTGAGCCGTGACATGAGATTTCCAACAAGTGGTGAGTGCGACCAGCAAAGGCTCAGACCAGCCTGCGCATACGCGCAGTCTGATCAGAGCCTTTGCTAGTCGCTTGAATATTTTATGACTGTTAAGCTACTGGTTGAACATCATTTTGAGTTTCTAAGTTTAATAAGAGGCTGCACAGGCTCATCTGAATCTACACATGTCAAAATACCACATTGTTGGAAACCACATGTCGCGGCTCATTCTTGTTTTTCTTTTGTAGTTGATCACAGCTGACGGCAGCCCAGTCACAGTTCCCGACCAGAATGCTACCAATGGTGTCATCCACGTAGTAGACAGAGTACTGTTCCCAATCCCCTTGACTGACATACCAGGTGAACTTGTGGCACGCCCAAAGATGTTCAGTACCCTAGTCACAGCAGCCAAGGCCGCAGATCTTGTTTCAACACTCGCTGGTAAGCCCATGAAACTGTTAACCCACCTAAGCCGAATGTTATGCTCCACCCTTATTATTTCGTTCTAAGGGCTAATGGGTGTTATTTTTATATATTTTTTATTCAAATCATAATAGATCAGTCTGTAAGTAAATTGTGATGATCCTGATCAGACGCCGCATTTTTCGGCGTCTGATCTTGGTCTGCACTGTTTGCCCATGCTTTATGGGTACCGTATTCGTCTTTGTAAAGATCCAGTTTGCTTAGAAATTTCAAATAAGCCTTGCATTTTATCTCTTTTCCTCAATAAAAAGGAACACTCATGTAAGATCCTCTATTTAATTTCCAAAGTGAAAACTGGAACCCCATTTTTCGAGTAAACAAGAGTTGCCCGGGTAACCAAAATTAAAATTATATATATGCGGCGTTATTCTCTTTTGTTGTTTCAGTGGCGGATCTAGAGGCGGTTCGGGGGAGGTTCACTCCCGCTCCCCGTTTTAAAATATCCCATGAAAATGAAATAATTTGGTGTCTCTGTGACCTTATTATTTCCTTTTCATGGGATATTTAAGAAAAATGAGATAAAATCGGGAAAGCGAACCCTCACCTCCTATACTAATCTGAACCCCCTTTTCAAAAATCCGTGACCTTCCCCTGTGCATGAAGGAGCAAATTCGTCAAAGTCTATCATGATCAGCCAATACATTCACCATGTTATTATAAACGTAGCAATGATTACAGACTTCTTCAACTTTAAATGTTGCAGAAGCTATCAAATTGATTTTTATGACAAAACTAAGGCAACTACATCTGTAAAAGAAGACAATGTGTGACGAAAGCCGTGCTAATCCTTATACAGTAAAACATGTGCAAAACTGCCACTCTCAAAAAGAACAAAATTGGGTTTCAATAACAATTATAGGTTAATGCAGGTCAAAAGTATTGCAGAATGCTCCAATACTTTCGATCTTCATTAAGCTACCATTTGTCATTAAGATCTTTGTTTTGTCTATTTTTGGTGGCCGTGTCAGTTGCACAGGGTTTTCTTATCCATTTTCTTTCTAGCTCGTTGCGACGCTTGTCGTCTACTGATGATAACATTACATAATCGGATTTTTGATTAACGTGCAGGTGCAGGGGCATCATCCACATCAGTGGGCCCCTTTCCAGGTAACTGGCTAGCTGCACGCATAGCAGATCTCACACCTGATCTCCAGGTGCTCCTTTCTTGAGGGTCAACTGTGGTGAGCTTCCACTCACGGCAGTCTTTCTCTGTCAGTTTCTTCCATGTTTGCTTGGGCCTCCCTGCCCCCCGCTTGCCGTCAATCTGCATATCATATGCTGTTCTGATTGCACCACTGGAACGCGCCACATGCCCAAACCAGCGAAGCCTTCTCTCTCTCAAAATGAGGTCGAGGTCCTCAAGCTGAAGCTTTGCCAGTAGCTCGCTTGACCTTACTCTGGCCACATCCTCTGGCTTGATACTGCAGATCTGTCTGATCATGGCCCTATCATTGCGTTGCAAGCGCTGCAGGTTTGTCTTGGTAAGTGGCCAAATTTCACTGGCATGGAGCATGGCGCTCCGCACGCAAGAGCTGTACACATGGCCACGGGTCTTGTAAGAGAGGTGGCGGGATGTGAGAACTGGTAGTAGCTCCCTGAACTTCTTCCAGGCAGTTTTCACACGAGTAGTGACCGCCATTTCACAGCCTCCACCAGCAGAAAGCATGTCACCTAGGTAGCAGAAGGAAGCTACCACCTCAAGCTTATCAGGTCCAACCTGGACTTCACTCTGTGGTCTGCCGTCAATAGGGCGAGCATTTCCCATGCACCGTGCACACCTATAATCAGGATTTGGTGTCAGTCTTTGTAGCCCACTGCATTTCTTATGCACCCAAAGTTTGCAGCCATTGCAGTAGATGCTGTTGTTGCCTACTCCTGTACGACAGACAGCGCATGGGTATTCCCCTGAACTCTGCAAGAGGTCCAGGCCTGTACCACAGATCATGACTTTTGTCTTTCCTGCATTCACCCTCAATCCCTTCTTCTCAATGGCTTCTTTCCATATCAAGAGCCTCCTGACACATTCCTCTAGGGAGTCAGCAATGATGACAAGATCATCTGCATATAGGTCCTCCCAGGGAACACCAGCCCGAAACTCACGTGACAAGGCCTCCAGCACAATGATGAAGAGCAAGGGACTGAGTACGGATCCCTGATGGACCCCGACCTTCACCTAAAACTCTTTGCTGAAACCCTCGCCAACACGAACCCGGCTTCGTGCATTAGCGTACATTCCCTGGACTAAACGAACAATCCATTCCTCAACGCCTAGCTTTCTCAGGGCCCACCAGATAACCTTCCGAGGGACACGGTCAAATGCTTTCTCTAGGTCCACGAAGGCCATATAAAGCCTCTTGTTTACTGCTAAGTATTTCTCCTGCAGCTGCCGGACCACAAAGATTGCATCTGTAGTGCCTCTTCCTGGGACAAAGCCAAACTGGGAGTCGTCAATAGACACCACCTGTCTTATGAGACCATCGACAATCCTCTCTAGGATCTTCATGGCCTGCTCAGTCAGCTTGAGGCCTCGATAGTTGCCTCTATCCAAAGCATCACCCTTGCCCTTGTAAAGGCAGACAATGAAACTTTCCTCCCAGTCAGTTGGGACCTTGCCATCACGGATAATCGCAGTAGCAAGATCTCGGATCATGGTGGCCCCTGTATCACCTGCTGCCTTGATCATCTCCACCACTATGCCTGATGGACCTGCAGCTTTGCCCGACTTCATCTTTGAGATGGCCTTCTTCACCATGTCAATAGTGATTGGGATAGGCGGGCCTTCTAACGGAGGTTCATTGGACAGGTGATCAGGGTCCCAATCAAATTCAACGTTGAGAAGCCTTTCATAATGTTCAGCCCATGCATCCTGCTTTGCCTCCTCACTCATTGACATTTCCCCAGTGTCATTCTTCACTGGTTTTTCGCCTACAACATCAACATTCTCTTTCCTCATCTGGTTGGCGAGGCGGAAGATATCAGATGACTTGTGGCCAATGCCCTCATAGACCACCTTGTCTGCTTCGTGGCGTGCATGGTGCACCACACGTCTGGAGATGCGCTTGGCAGTGTTATATGATGCTCGTGTGCATTTGCCAGCCTTCCATGCTTTGAAAGCTTGGCGCTTGGCTGTGATGGCATCATCTACTTCCTTATTCCACCACCAAGTTTCACGGCGCCATCGGTGGGGCTTTGTTGTGCCGCACACCTCCTCTGTTGTCTTCAGCAAACCTGTCTTGAGTTTCGCCCAGATTTCCTCAGTAGTAGTAACCGCTTCAGTTTCCGCAGCGGGCACATGTGCCTTGAAGACTTCCTGGAATCGGCTACACGTTTGAGGATCTCTGAGCTTCCACACTTTTGGACGTGGGGTGAATTTGCGCTTAATTTGGGGCGGCATATCAATCATCATGTCGCACACAAGGAGCTGATGCTGCAGAGCAACCTCCTCTCCAGGAATCACCTTCACATCCATAACAAGTTTGCGCAGGCTCTTTCGAAATAACATGAAGTCTATCTGGGTTGCTGTATTACCGGACCTGTATGTGATGAGGTGACTGTCACGTTTCTTGAAACATGTGTTACCGAGGAACAGGTCATATGCTAGTGCATATTCCAGGATCCTCTCACCCTCACTATCAGGGTCTGGCTTGCCATACCCATAGCCTCCATGAACTTCTTTGCACTTCGCAAAAAGTTTGCACTCTAATAGTGTCCCTGACAGAATGGTTTGAAAAAAGGAAATAAAAGGAAACATCGACTTACTTAGATTAAAAAAAAGTCTACACTGACAGCAAAAACACGGAAACTTACACAGCATGCATCGGGTCTGATCTGGTCTGATAGCAAACCTTATTAGCAACCACACTGACATGTACATATAAAAAGTTTTGAAAAAGCTGAAAAAGTAAGTGAGATTGGTCAGGATATACATGTACACCACAATCACGCACTGCAGACCAATCGACGGCACCGTAAGGAAGAACAACAGAACACTCACAATCACAAGACTACAGGGAGACAATTTAGCCAGTGCATGAGATTTCCAACAATTTGGTATGCGCAACCAGCAAAGTCTCAGATAAGCCTGCGCATTAGCGCAGTCTGATCAGAGCATTTGCTAGTCGCTTGAGTAATCTATGATAATAATTAGGGTTGCTGTCCCCTTTAAGCTACTGACTGAACACCGTTTGGAGTTTCTAAGCTTAAAAGGAGGCTGCAGAGGCTCGTCCGAGTCTACACTTCTCAAAATGCCACATTGTCGGAAATCATATGTCATGGCTCATTTAATGTTCTACAAGGCGATATTTTTCTCCAGTTATATGTTTTATTTTTATGTTTTCTAGGTGGTCCATTCACACTATTTGCTCCAACAGATGCAGCTTTTGCCAAAATACCACAAGATACATTAAACAAGCTTCTGGCAAACAAAACAGCTTTAACAGGTATGTGTGTTTGTAAAATCTTAGCATTCCTTAGTTGTACAGCTTTAAGAATGTTATTTTCTAAAATTCTAAAACAACCCTTAACGGATCTGAACGTCATAAAGCGGAGATGGTAAAGGCTAAACATACACATACCCTCGCAAATTGTGCTTGGCATAAATTTCCGGTAAGATGGTGAATGAGTAGTATCTCCATCTAAACAACAACAACAACAACAACAACAACAACAACAACAACAACAACAACAACAACAACAACAACAACAACAACAACAACAACAACGTTATCTCTTGTATTAAAGATTAAGGTGGAACAATGCCACTTTGTATAGGAAAATTCAAATTCCAAAATAATACTTATCAGAAAAATTGATTGTTGGTTTTATTCAATTCTCTATCCCTTAATTCCCCCTGAAACATTTTTCTTTTTTTTGTTTAGATGTTTTAACATACCACGTTTTGAAAGGAACAGTATGGAGCGCCAGTTTGTCTGATGGTGTGATGCCAGCAACAGTTGAGGGGAAGACTGTCACTATCAAAGTCGGAGGTGAGTACTCCTTAACAATACCAACCCTAAAACAAGTGGTGACATAAAAAGAGGATCTAACATAAGTGCTCATGGTTTATTCATTAAACAAGTTTAGAAAAAGCGACAATTTTATCACTCTTTTTCGCAACGAGTTTAATTTATTCAATAAAACAAGCCCAGGGGTGTATTCTGATAGTTTCATTCATACGTAGGCTCGGGCCATTTTTTGGGTTCAAAATTTTGAATTTCAATATTCTTTGGGTTTTCAGAAAAATGAATATTTTGGGGGTTTGAAGATTTTGTGGATATTGTTTTGTATCAACACAAAATTAAACTATATTTTAGGAGTTATTTCTATGCATTTTAGTGTATTTCCTTGAGGTGAAGGTACAGAATTGGGGATATTTTTTGGGGTTGCTAAAATTTTAAATATTATTTTTGGGATGCTTGATATTCCTGATATTTTTTTTGTGTAAATGGTTGATGCTGGGCCCGAGCCTACATATGAAGAATAAAAGAATAAATGAGTGTACCCTCCCCCCTGGGAACATAGGAGCACGAAAGTTAGATTATTTTTATCACATCACTATAAAATACCCTTAAACTCGCAATTTTGGCATGAAAAATCAAGATTCTGTCATTATGGCGGTATATCACTCCAGACGCGATGTCATGTGATAATACTGGCGTATGGTATATCATGAGAGGGAGGGTAGGATAGAAAAATCTGTCACGAGGTCACCGTTTGGCATCACGAGGCTTCCCAAGTGATGACAAACGGTGATCCCGAGGAGCAGATTTGTGCCTTTGCATAGCTGCATGATGGGGGCGTCATTTAGTATACGTAGCAATGATGTTATTAGCAAAGAAACAATTTCTCACATCCTCGTATAGATGACTGTCAAGGTAGTAAGGACAATACAACATTTTTCCTTCAGCTTTATTGAGAAAGATATTTCCCTAACTGGCACCAACTTTTTTAATTTTTGTTTTGTTTGTTTGTTTTGTTGCTTTACGTCCCAAATCAACAGCTATGGTCATGGCAGGACGGTCAGTTTACCTAACCACACCTTTTTCATGCACAAGCTAGAACAAGCAGTTAACCAGTACTTCGTGCAACCCACCTACCACGCCACATATTTATAAAATTCTTTGAGAAGCGATACATTCGCGTTGCGTTTATTTAAATTGGGAAGCGGCTTATCGGTTTACTAACACTTTGTATACTGGTATTAAAAAATAAAATAAACCTTTACACGTATAGTATTTTGGCGAGCAGTAAAGCGCTTATTGTGAAGCGACTTATGGGTTTACTAACACTTTATATACTGGAAAACCCTTGCACGTATTTTGGCAAGCAGTAACTCCTCATTGGGAAGCGGCTTATGGGTTTACTAACACTTTGTGTACTGGGAAACGTTTACAAGTATTTTGGCAAGCAGTAAAACCTAACTTGGGCAAATGCTTATGGTGTGGTACTTGACTGTATCGATTCCTGATCTTTGCACCCTTACTTACTTTTACTAGCACTTTGTATACTGGAAAACCCCTTACAAGTATTTTGGCAAACAGTAAAACCCAATTTGGGCATTGGCTTATGGTTTTACTAACACTTTGTATACTGGACACCCCTAACAAGTATTTTGGCAAGCAGTAAAACCGAAATGAGAGGGAGCAAAATGCTGCATTTCATCAGCGTCTGCACTGTTTGCAAAGATTAAAACATCGTTCAGGGACAGAAATACATCACAATTTGAAAACTGCTACCTGTGACCCATTAAAATATAAAATTGACAATCTCATCCTTATTACTTTTATCTGTATGGAAAAATCCACCAGAATATAAAGGGTTAAGAATGGTGACCTATAGAACTGCTATAAATAACTTTATTGAATATCTTATGAAAATTAATGTAACATATAGAGAATAGTAAACTGTGTTTCCGTAATATGAAAATTATGTCACTAAGGAATGGTAGTGATTCGGTAAATAACGAGTCCACAGGACGAGTTGTTTACCAAAATCACCACCATTCCTGAGTGACAAAATTTTCATATCACGGAAACACAGTTTACTATTCTGTATATTATATAACCTTCCGGTGATGTTTTCAATGAAAAAAAAACGGAAAAGAAGAAAACACACACAAAAACTCATATTTAACGAACTCGCCCCCCACCCCACCGGGTGCGTAGTAATCCATTGATATGGAAATTACTTGGCCACGCCTACCCGGGGCGCCTACATGTCACACGTAGCTGAAATATTTCGGCTATGTTAAGCTATGCCACAGCAGCTTTTCTCATTGTCTCCCTTAATTAGTAGAAGCAAAAGAAATGTAACTGTCTAGCGATATCATTTATTATTTATTTGGGTTGTTTCCCTTACAACGTAAATTGCAAATATAGCCAAGGGAAAGCACTCTAAAAGCTGACAAAAAAACCATTTGCAGATCGAAATCCATTTCAGTTGTTTTTTTAGCCATTGGCTAGTCTGTTGCTTGCCAGATCAGACAGCAATGGCCCGAGAAATTGCCTTAAATGTGTTTGTCACACAAAAGCGAGGAGCAAAAGATGGACTGGAATGTGAGAGATCAGAGATTGAGAGAATTGGACAAGCCGCAAGTGACACGACAGGGAGAAAAAATACAGCTCAGATGTAAATATTTGGCTAGTGTCTGATCTAGGTATAATAACATCCGATCAGCAATGTCAATTTTTATGTAGAATGCTGTAAAATCTTCAAAACTCCCTAAGTCCTCTAAACTACACCAGGATGGATCAATTTTCTACTCATAAATGTTTTGTCTATTTGTGCATATGTGTATTGAAAAAAGTAGTTCCGACAAAAAATATCAATTCTTGGAGTGATGATATCAAAAAGTCATATCATCACTAGTGAAATATTTCACTCCTCAAAGCTACTAAAATTATCTCACTGCAAAACAATAGGAAATTAATGCTTAGGTATATAATATATGAATTTTGTCTGTTTAGATGGTGGAGTAACTGTCAATGACGCTAAAGTTATCGAAGCTGATGCTGCTGTTACAAACGGAGTTATTCACGTCATTGATACCGTCCTTCTACCTCCAGCATAAACATGAGTCACAGACACTACTGACCACTGTAATCTCTAGTCAGGGCACATACATCCGTTACAGACCCTAAAACGACTTTGGATGACAAAATTGTGTTAAATGGTCAGCATGTGCGATTTTGGGTTGCAAGATGCTTATGCCTCTTGTAACATATATGTATTCATTATAGTGTCATAATGTACCTTACACATATGAAAATTTTACTCTTAATTCAATATTTCAACCAGAGGCCTTTATCAAGAATAAACATGCACTTCAATATCAACAAAATAGCCACTGTTCCACCATTTTGACAAAATGGTGGGACAGTGACGATGTAGTTTATATGTAAGTGCATGTTGTTGTTTTTCTTGATAAATGCCCCTGGCTGAAATATTAAATTAAGAGTGAAATTATCATATGTGTCTAGCATTGTTCGCTATGGAATATAAATGAATATTATTGCATCTTAGTTATTATTGCATTTTTATAATAGTTTATCATAGTAAATTGTTATAGTTTGTTAAAATAAAAAAAAATATTTCGAATTATGGGTTTATTTGTTTCACTCACATATTCATATTATAATATTGAGCCAGTGCATGAGATTTCCAACAATATGGTATGTGCGACCAGCAATGCCTCAGATCAGCCTGCGCATATGCGCAGTCTGATCAGAGCCTTTGCTAGTTGCTTGAATATTCTAGGAGTGTTAAGCTACTGACTGAACAAAATTGGAGTTTTTAAGCTTAAAGGGAGGATGCAGGGGCTCATCTGAGTATACACATTTCAAAATGTCACATTGTTGGAAATCTCATACACTGGTTCATATCACAGTTCTTAATGCAACTGTGCATGCTTGTTCACATGTTGACCGTGTCGTGAGAAAATCTGACTTTATCGCATGCGAACTTGCCACAAAGATGCAGACCAGCCCGCGCATTCGCACAGTCTACGGTATAGCGATTTCGTATTGGCTCAATTACAGGTCCTTGTTCAGCAATACAGCTGAACCCGGACTTGTAACTGAGTCAATACGAAACCACTTGCTTAAGAACTTTTTAGTAATTAACTTTCAACTGACACCACCTTCTTAGTTCGTTGTAGTTATTAACCCCCCCCCCCAAACGTAAGGCTTGATTAATATTTCAGCCATGTGAATCATATGCAGACAGAAATATCTATGCTACCTTAAATATATGAAAAGCTGAAACCCATATTGTCGAAGGTGAAATTCATATTGTCCATGGGTGAAATCCACATATCCAATGTTAAATTAAAATTTTCCAAGGTGACATCTATATTGTCCGAGGTAAACCGTATATGTCTGAGGTAAGCTGTACATGTCCAGGATAAAATCAAATAGAGACTGTACATTATGAAAGCATGAAACCAACGCATATCCTTGTATAAGTGCTATATACTCAACTACAAAAGAAACCCATCAATCACTTTTTGGGGCAATTATGGAAAAATAATTAAGAAATGAAAACATGTTTTATACCATATTCTTTAACAATCAATAATGCATCAAAATACTGAATAATGTAACGGTTTCACTTAAATCCGTTCATGCTTTTCGCCAGTGTATAAACAAGGGGTCATTTCTGAAAATGACAAGTTTCAGACAATCGGTTTCCCTCGAGTTCTCGTCTCAATCAGTTCAGTTTGTCCAATAACTGACATGTTCCTCTCTGACGAGGCCTTCGAGTGTGTGCAGAAGCTAATCAAACCGCGTTAGTTTAGTAAGCCCGGATCTCATTCCGATAGAGTAGCTGTGGGATGTGCTCTGGCGACGCAACAGGGATCGTTCAGTGCATCCTCGGAATCTTCGATAGTTTCAGGCTGCTCTCAAATAAGAATGGGCGCGGATTCACATGAACGTTGTACGACATTACGTGCATACGATTCGACCTCATTATTGCTGCAGTAGAGGCTCATGCCCGTTGTGACGAAATTTACTCAAGTGAACTGATTTAGACGAGAACGAGATATTCATTCTCATGTGAGAAGCTTGTCATTTTTGAAAATGACCCCTTGTGTAAACACTTACGAAGAGCATGAACGGATTTAAATAAAACGGTTACATTATTCAATGAATTGATACAGAAATGATTGTTAAGGAATATGGTATAAAAAATATTTTCATTTCTTACTTCTATTTTCCATAATTCCCCCAAGAAATGACTGATTAGTTTTTTTGTAGTTGAGTATATATTGAGTAGTTAAATAATAAAAAAAGGTATAGCTAAATTGGCTACAGACAAAAGTTCAATATTCCCTTCAGTCACTGTATTAATAGACTTTTGGCTTACTGTAAAGGCGGCAACTTTAATATTCATATCTGGGCGTGGTTCGGCTATTTCATCTGCTAAGGAAGGGAAATCAGGTTTTATTAAAAATTTGGTAAAGAGTTAATAAGCTTTTTGGGCCGCGCAAACATGGGTGCATTTCATGAAAATCCTAACCGTACACACACTGAACTCACATTTATTAACCCTTAAAGCGCATAATCGCAAAATGTATGTTTTTTTGTCGTCCACTTAAATATTTTAAGCCTCATAGACAAACACTGTGGACCCAGATCAGACTGCTCCTTTAGGAGCAGTCTGATCTGGGTCCACAATTTTTGCCTCTATGCTTATGTTAAATAGACATTTTCAGATGCAGTTATTTTGCTGGCGTTTTAGGGACTAGATAATGTGTTTGCGTCTATACTGAGATACAGTTACTTTTGAATAAAACCACGCCTCATTTTCAGCTTTTACCTATGTCTAAGGTTGACCAGTCCTGAGTACGCATATATGAGGCGCCGCCTTTACAGTAAGCGAAAAGTCAAAGAATATATAAGTGGACTGGGTTAAATCTTTAAGTATTTGGTCAGAAACCGCGAAGACAGATTATCTCGCGACGAGTCTCATACACTGCTAGCCTACCTCTTCCAACCACCTTACAGACCTTTGTTCAATATCTACCATATGTTGCTGCTTTGACCACGGATCATACATGTTCTTTATAGGGTCAGTTTGGGTTATACATGTTCTTTATACAATATCCATACAATTTGTTGTTTATCAAGCAGTTCATTTGAACTCACATACACGTAGTTGATCTATCTATCTATCTATCTATCTATCTATCTATCTATCTATCTATCCATCCATCCATCCATCCATCCATCCATCCATCCATCCATCCATCCATCCATCCATCCATCCATCCATCCATCCATCTATCTATCTATCTATCTATCTATCTATCTATCTATCTATCTATCTATCTATCTATCTATCTATCTATCTATCTATCTATCTATTGCGTGTTTATGTCTGTTTTCCTGCCTAACTGACTGTTTGTCTGCCTGTCTTTGTACCCCTGTCATGTAAGAGTTCTTAGCCCAACAGTACAATGCCTCCTTAAGGTTAAGGACGACCTTAGTTTAGGACTGATACAAAAAATAACGTTTCAAAGCGATAAATATAAAAATTGTGACATCTTTGACCGTATATACATGTACCCTGTATAAATCTACTAGCCTGTATAAAGTTTTCTCCATATAGGGAAAGTAGGTAAATACTGCCCTGTTAACTGCTATCTCCGTCGTGGAAACAGTTGTCTTTACTGTCCATTATTTACATTCCCCCCTCTGGGGAAATGTTCTAAAAGCTGCCTTGTATACAGATACCTCCTTGGTGGAGCAGTGACCCATGCATATAATAATGTCTGCCAGCTTTTTAATAATATAATACTTGTTAAACTTTTGTACAGCTTTCTCCTTCTTGGGAACGGTGTTCAATAGCTATCTCCTTGGTGGAACAGTGGTCAATACAATCCTGTATATTGCATAATAAAATGAATAAGTGGCGTAATGCTCAAGTACATGTGCGAGCGAGGCCAGTAACGAAAGAACGAAAATATCCGCAAGCTTTTTGATAACATAATACTTGTTAAATTTTAACGGAACCGCACAAAATGTTACAAAAAGTAACCCGTTAAGACAGCGTTCCCACGGCGGAGGAAACTGTTCTGACGACGGAGGTGCCCACGAAGGAGAGCCGGCTTTACACCCTACTCTACCGAAGGGCCACAGGTTCTAGCCTCACCGGTGTCAATGTGTTGTGTCCTAGAGCAAGACATATTTATCCTTGCTTAGCACTATTTCAACACAGGAAGACCAGTCCCGACATAACTGAAAAACTGATGACTGGGACGTTAAAAAACAAATCAAAATTATTAAATCTAAAGTACAATTATTTCTCCATACTAAGGAATACCCACAGCTGATTCAGAAGAAGAAGAATGAAAAACGAAAGACGGCTTGCTTGACATTCCTCAATTGCATGTATTTAAAAAGATTAAAGCACGTAATGTCGCGGAGTTAACCTTTATTACCGCATCTGCGAGCAACGAAGGTTCAGATGAGCATGTGCACACGCAAATTCTTGATTGGGTCTTTGATGTTTTCAAACTCCAGTATGACTTTGATCATACCACTACGGCAATTTGGGTTTCGTCCCTTATCCCGGTGTTAAGGTAGCTTTCTCATCATTTTCCTTTTTTTCATTTCTGGCCTGGTTTTGTTGCCTGTGAACAAAAAAGGCGCAGACCAGCCTGCGCATATGCGCAGTCTGATCAACGCCTTAACATTCGCTCTTTTGCTTAGTACACCTGCAACATGGAAAATTTCAAATTTCTAGCTAGTTTCTGTAGCTGGACAGACTCGTTTGATCCTTATTTGGTCGAAAACTTCGTAGACAGGTTACGGATAGCGATTGCACCTTGCAAAATTGCATATACGACGTGGAAAAATTACTGAAAAATGATCATTACCAGTTCCAGTCATATCATTATTCAAAGACTAAGTTTGCTTCAAACCATACTAATGATAATTCGAAGAATAAAGTCTGGACCAGTAAACATCGAATTAACGAGAATTTACTGATTTTCTGGAGTCTTACTTCCCAAGTGAGCCAGCACATGAGACGTTGGTATTAGCGAATGGCCAAGACGAGCCTTCGCGCAAATGCGATACGTACGAAAATCCTATGTGCTGGATCAAACATGCGAAATATTGATAATTCTAACACACCTCGCCTATAGAGCCAACGGTAACAAACTGTGATATATCGCACAATAATTCACTGCTAAAGTGTGTGATAGCTGACGTCATTAGAAAATGACGTCACTCATGGCGTTAGACGGCGTTATGTCGTTTTTACGCTTGAAAGACATTACATTTACATGTAAAGGTATGTGACGTAGTCTAAGAATTGGCGGGAGTTCTTCAGTGCAATGGCGGAAAGTTGGAAGAAGCTGAAGACTTCGAATGTGTTTTCGTCGTTTACTGTGTGTTAGAATCGAAATAGATCAGCTCCAGTGCGTGAATTGTTGAGTAATAATTCACTGTTTGTCGGTCAGTTGTACGACGATAAATCACTCGCGCTGCACGCTCGTGATTTGATCTTCTTTACAACTGACCTCCAAACAGTGAATTATTACTCAACAATTCACTGCTGGAGCTGATCTATTTCTTAAGTATCACATAAGCGTCCCTATGACGCGTTCAGTTACACATCGGAGGATGAGTCAACGCCCTAGACCACGGGAAGGTAGCGTCACGTCCTAGAGCGGTGTCGTTTTCTTCTCTATGTACAAGGGGTATCTACAGGTAGGGCTCCTCGCCATGCATATGGCGTCTGGCTAACCTAGGAGCATATTGTGCAATTATTTGCTGTTCGTCCTTTAGTATCCCAATGAATTTCAGTCCGAAGTTGATGTCTTACGTCCTCTGTCCTTTATACTATCCTCTTGTTTTCGCTTAAGCTCCGATTTTGCCTTTTCTAAAGCTTGGGCTACTGGGGTGACCAGGTTAACTGCGGGTTTTTCCTTTTGTCTCATTTCTTTCAACTCTCTGTATTTCTGTCCACTACCCATCACATAATGACCCTGACTGTCACGTTCCGCGTAGCCATCTCTAACATCCAGTGAGTGATGATACCATTTGTCAGGATCAGAGACGTAGGGAACCCACTTTTGTTGTTGCTCTGCCCATCTCTTTCAATTGATTTTCCTCCTTCGTGCTTGAGTTATTCTTACGTATTGGCTCATTCATAAACACGGGACGAGATTCTCGTTCACTATCCTCAAGCACCTCGATTAAGCGCTCAGCAGCCTCTCTGGCTTCATGCCATAGTTGTCTACATCTCATCCAAAACAACAGTTCATCTAACAAAGCTATAGACATAAAAGTAAATGACGAACATATTTACGCCTACTCAATACACAATCCCTTTTCTTAGTTACCAGTTTTCATTATCATTCAGGTAAAACTCCAAACACCATAATGCCCCTAACTGATTCATGTGATCACTTTGCTAGTAACAGGGTACGACCTCATCTTGTTCGGGTAGGCCCTTCCAATTTCTGTTAAGAGTTCTTTGACGGCAATGTATTCTAGAGGTCTCAGGCATAATCCCTTTTTCGTAGGTACCACCTCTTTTTGCGGCTTCCAAAACTGCCTAATATCCATCCATGCGCTGCCCTGGGTGATGGTACAGTAAACGTTCCCTCCAAGATGACTCTTATAGTTTTGTTTTTCTGTCCTTGCTTGATCCGCGTATTCTAAGTAATATACCCAATTCTTCCATCGCATCAAGGTTTAGCTGATACCTTTTTTTGCCCGTTTGTCATCTTTCCATTCTCTCAGGTCAACACGCAGTTCACCTTTTCATTCTGTGACATCGATAAAGCGATCGTTTCCGAGACTGAATCTGCATATAGACATGATAACTGTTTGACTGTCAGAATAGATATGACTAGATTGCGTGCAATGTGCCTTATATAGTGAGATGTCTCTTCTGATTGGTCATTTATCCAGTCATCCGATTGGTCAACCTCCTCCTCCTCACTCCTGCTCCCTCCACCTCACTCTCCTTCACAACGTCGTAGAGTCCTCTTGGTTTTCAGAGGTTTTCTCGGTTTCTATATTATGATTTGGGCATACGTCCATAAATAAATCTTTTCTGAGTTCGATGGCTTGTCTGATAGAGTCCACCTGATTCATATCATGTTGGTTCTTGATTGTTTTAGCCGATTCCAGTATTCGCTGTTGAACAGGATCCTCTTGTAGCTCATAATAATCTATTAGAAATTTGGCGTAATCTTTTCTGAGTCTTTTGCGGAGAGAAGGCAACTCATCATTGGTGGCGAGATGAATAGCTTTATCCGAACCAAAACCTTGCTCACATTCAAGATGCTGACAGTGTGGAGTCCCTAGATTATATACGCTATATCAGTCCTCTGGGTAAAGAAAGAGATGAAAGTTATAAACCGGATATATGGCATAAGAGGGTAAGCAATTTAAGCCCTCCAGGTAAACGAAGCAAGCTAAGACATGAGCGCTCTAAACCCGACACCTGGAACAGGAGATTTAAAAATCCAATCAGGCAGGAGAAAGTAGAGCAGTTTAAAGCTAAAATGAATGCCTATGAAGAGCGAGGTTTTGGTTTGGATAAAGCTATTCATCTCGCCGCCAATGATGATTTGCCTTCTCTCCGCAAAAGACTCAGACAAGATTACGCACAATTTCTAATAGATTATTACGAGCTACAAGAGGATCCTGTTCAACAGCTAATACTGGAATTGGCTAAAACGTTCAAGAACCAGTACGATATGAATCAGACGGACTCTATCAGACAAGCCATCAAACTCAGAAAAGATTTATTTATGGACGTATGGCAGAATCATAATATAGAAACCGAGAAAGCCTCTGAAGACCAAGAGGATTCTACTACGTTGTGAAGGAGAATGAGGAGGAGGGAGCAGGAGTAAGGAGGAGGAGGTTGACCAATCGGATGACTGGATAATTGACCAATTAGAAGAGACCTCTCACTATATAAGGCGCATTGCACGCAATCTAGTCATATCTATTCTGACAGTCAAACAGTTAACATGTCTACATGCAGATTCAGTCTCAGAAACGATGGCTTTATTGAGGTCACAGAATGGAAAGGTGAACTACGTATTGACCCGAGAGAATGGAAAGAAGACAAACGGACAAAAAAGGGTATCAGCTTACATGTAACCTTGATGCGATGGAAGAATTGGGTGTATTACTTAGAATACGCGGATCAAGCAAGGACAGAGAAACAAAACTATAAGAGTCATCTTGGAGGGAACGTTTATTGTACCATCACTGAGGGCACTTATTTTTAGATATTAGGTAGTTTTTGGAGCCGCAAGAAGAGGTGGTACCTACGAAAAAGGGATTATGCCTGAGACCTCTAGAATACATTGCTGTCAAAGAACTCTTAACAGAAATTGGAAGGCCTTACCCAAACTAGATGGGGTCGTACACCTGTTACGTGCAAAGTGATCACATGAATTCGTTAGGGGCATTATGGTGTTCGGAGTGTAACCTGAAGTATTGGAAGCCGCAAAAAGAGGTGGTACCTACGAAAAAGGGATTATGCCTGAGAACCCTAGAATACATTGCCATCAAAGAACTCTTGACAGAAATTGGAAGGGCCTTACCCGAACTAGACGGGGTCGTACCCTGTTACGTGCAAAGTGATCACATGAATCAGTTAGGTGCATTACGGTGTTTGGAGTGTAACCCGATTGACTATGAAAACTGGTAACTAAGAAAAGGGATTAAGTATTGAGTGGGCGTAAATATGTTCGCCATTACTTTTATGTCTATAGCTTTGTTAGATGGACTGTTGTGTTGGATGAGATGTAGATAACTACCTCGTGAAGCCAGAGAGGCTGCTGAGCGATTAATCGAGGTGCTTGAGGATAGTGAACTAGAATCTCACCCCGTGTGTATGAATGAGCAAATACGTTAGAATAACTCAAGCACGAAGGAGGAAAATCAATCGAAAGAATTGGGAACGAGAGAAGTGTACGACTATCAACAACAAAAGTGGGTTCCCAACGTCTCGGATCCTGACAAATGCTATCAGCACTTACTGGATGTTAGAGATGGCTACGCGAAACGTGACATACAGGGTCGTTATGTGATTGGTAGTGGACAGAAATACAGAGACTTGAAAGAAATGAGACAAAAGGAAAAACCCGCAGTGAACCTGGTCACCCCAGTAGCCCAAGCTGTAGAAATGGCAAAATCAGAGCTAAAGCGAAAACAAGAGGATTGTATAACGGACGGAGGGCGTAAGATATCAACTTCGGACTGGAATTCATTGAGATACTAAAGGACGAACAGCAAACAATTGCGCAATATGCTCCTAGGTTAGCCAGACGCCATATGCATGGCGAGGAGCCCTACCTGTAGATACCCCTTGTACATAGAGAAGAAGAACGACACCGCGCTCTAGGACGTGACGCTACCTTCCTGTGGTCTAGGGCGTTGACTCACCCTCCGAGGTATAACCGAACGCGTCACAGGGACAGCCATCTTGTTTCTGACTTTGTGGGGCTGCCATCTCGGATCTTACGCCGTGGGGACCGCCATCTTTGATCGGAAGTCGTGGGGCCGACATCTTGGATCTGACGTCGTGACGTCATTGGCGCTAAAAAGGGGCCTATACTACTACGGGTCTTCGAGAGTTTAATACAACTATCCAATTTGCAGTCTCCGTGTGCGTTTGCGCCAATCAGGTCGGCAACAGTCGAAGACTGCGCATTTTTGCAGATAGAGAGTGATTGAAAGCGTAACCTCAGTATGGGCCAATTAATATCTAGAAGCGGGCCACAATCGGTCCGCCCGTGAAATCGTTTGGCTGGTGGGCCAATGGTACTCAAAAGAACCGTCTCAATGAGATGGCCCTTTCTTGCACCCAAAACATATGTGAACTCAGGCGGGTATGAAACTACCCCAAAGCAATAAATGGTTCATTATCAATTTTCGTAACCTGAAAGAAACAAGATGTGTTTTTGATGTACAAAGGCCTCGTGACCATACATGAAGCAATAGCACACCATAGCTTTACTAAACCATTGCTTTATATTATATATTTTCAAAGTAGGCCAATGGTCAATGCCATATAGTTAATTTAGTAAATTTTGGAAAGTTCTTCCCAAAGCATATCAGCAGATGCTTTATAAAATATCCTTTTACAATTCATAGATGGGTAACTAGATGTGAAACTGGTCTAATTTTTTAATGTAGACTGGCCCCAGTCCTGAAACATTGATATCGCAGAGAAAATCCTCATACTGTAACAGAATTGCTGTACCTTCTGAGGCTGCCAGGAAGTGCCATTTTAATGAGAACGTATGATATTTTTTTCTGAAATATCAATTCTGACTGTCTGTCTGGTTTGATTTTTACGCCCCATCAACAATCTTTCAGTTATACAGGGACGGGTCTTCCTGGGTTGAACCAGTAATGTTCCTGCTCAAGGACACATCACAGTGACGCCGGTGAGGCTCAAACCTGGGGCCCCTCGGTCTCGAGTCAAACACTCTACCACTGAGCCACTGCGCTCCCAATGTTACAGGATAGGAGCACTGGCCCCATTCATGACTACAGCTGGTGACTGGGACTGGGTGGCGGCGGTAGAACGTCTCCCTGCCCTTCACTATAGTGTAGATTTTATTTTCTTGTCCTTTGGGGTCATGGGTTTCATTGTGGAACTTTGAAACTATTAGAGGGTCACTGATGAAGCCTAAATAGCAGAAACTAGCAAGTCTGGCCCAGGAAATATGCACACTCTAGTTTCAGTTCTTTGGTGCAGTCTTTGCTCCAAAGGATACCCTTTTAAGAACATATTTGTCTAATTTTGAATGATACAGGATTTCTGTCCGTAATTACATTGACTTTGGAACAGTGGTTCTGGAGGAGATTCCTATTTTTAGCTTTGTCGGCCATTTTGTTCAGTCGAGGGGAAAAGTTTGTGAAATTTTGAAACTAGTTTAAGCCTTCCAGTTCTTTTCTTAATGACCTTTCCAAGGTGGAACTTCATATTTGTGTTTGTCTTCGACATATTGTCGAGCTTGTGGTCACCTGATGGGAAAGGGATGATCTCTTGCCTCTCCTATGTGTGATGTTTTCTTGAGTTTTATCACTTTCCCTTTCCCTGTCCAGGGTCAGGTGTGGTACTTGATTGTATTGATTCCTGATCTTTGCCTTCTTCCTAACTTTGGTAGAGGGTATTGTTAGGAACATTTCTGGGTTATTATTTCAATGTCGTTGGATTTATTTTGAATTTTCATATTTCTGAACTCAAGCACTTCTTAGGATGCACATTCATGACCAGGTTTGTGCTGTCTAGCTAGTCGTCATTTGGAGATTAATAAAGCACACAACACAGTAGGATTATCTCTGGGGATGCTTGAACCACCAACCCAATGATCTCAAGTTGATCATTCTTACAATTGAGCCACTGTACTCCCCTTATCTAATATTGAATGACAACTAAAGTACTGCACAGATGCCTACTCTGATCTGAGCGGTGAAGTTCCAATGTGATAGATTACTGCATGTGTGTTTTACAGATTTTTGTAGCTTGTGATGAGGATTCCTAGACTGGTATCAGACTAGTAAATAGAGTAGTAGTTAAATATAAAATATTTACCTAACCAAACACTACCTCTGTGTGCCAGTTTACACCGAAAGTGTATTTTGGTCAATGGGATTTACAGAGCTCTCAGTAAGCATGGCCTGAAGTCCCCCACCCCACCCCACGCAGGGGTGATAATATCTCCAATCAGATAAGAATACATGCTTAATTAGTGCATCTAAAGGTAAATTTTGACCTCAGAAGATTCAAAGATTGGACGAGTCTAATTAGTAGCATGTGAATAATTACTCAGATGGTACATAGTGGTTATTTCAAATCGAATGATTACTTAATGTGTTATTGACGTTGAACAGAAACCTGATACTTCACCCATCTTTCAATTTTATGTAACTTCATGTACTCATCTCACTTTTGACCCGTACCAGGCCACCTAGAGCAGTCGGTTACCTGTCTGGCTACAGATGCGTGTCTGACTGCAGATCCAGGGGTTGCGAGTTCGATCCCGATCCGGTCCCATACTTTTGTGGAGATTGATCATGAAATGATTTCTACGGTCATTCTCCTCCCTTCCGCTGATTCATTCAAGAAGGGTTGTTGTCAGTTACAAGCGAAAATATGTGCACGAATTACTGGTTAAACGCTTGTTCAAGCCTGCCCAGGAAAAAGTGTGGTTAGGTGAACTGACCGTCCCGCAATGACCATAGCTGTTGACTTGGGACGTAAAGCAACAAAACAAACAAACAAAGCTTTTGACCCGTCTGAGGTTAAAATTTATCAAAACTTGAATATTGCACCTTGGATGGTTTCCTAGGGGTTATAGGGCAGTATTTCATGAGGAAAACTGGGCAACTATCCATTTAAAAAGTAATTTATTTTACAACTATATTTACAAACTAGCCTAATTCCTTTTGGTTTGACTGTGGATTAATCGTAATGAAATCTCTGGTCCCTTGATTTTCGAGTTAATGAGTGCGAATGTAATCAACATACCTTTTCCTGCTTCGGTAATCATGCTCTTTTCCATTCGAAGCTTGAGCACATTATATAAGTGTTGACAAAACCGGAATAGATAATACTCGAAAACGTCACACATCTCTTCTTGGGCCCAAGTTGTTTTCCAAAGGTTATCAGCAGTCGACACTAATAGTAGATAAAGATAATTTATACAAGGATTTGCCTAGTACTATATTGTTTTCTTCATGTGTGTAATGGATTTGTCAAATAGAGGATCTTACATGAGTGCTCATGTTTTATTGAATCTATAAAACGAGTTGGGGAAAAGAGATAAAATGCGAGGCTTGCCGAGCATTTTGTCTCTTTTTCGCAACGAGTTTAATAAATTCAATAATACAAGAGCACGAATGTTAAGGCCCTGTCACACTATAACGTTTTAGCCAACGTATTCCGACGTATGAAGTATCAAGTGCGCTGGCAAACGCTGAAATCTAATTTAAAAATCAGAGGAAGCCGCTCTTTTAACTTATGCAAAGCGCACGCGAAACGAACATAGAACGTATGTCTACCTTATGAGTAACTTATTCATAACTTATTCCCGACGTTACATAGCTTATACTTGTATTAGCGTATAAAAGCGTATGCACAGCGTACCACTAGCGTTCTTGACTTATGAGAAACGTATGCACAACGAACGTCTATTGTACATATAACGTACGCTAACGTATGCATAACTTACATGTAGCGTACATCTAACTTATGTCAAACGTATAAAACAGTACAAAATTTTGAGACCAATTTGTCATATGACAACGTTTACCAACGTACTGTAGCGTATTCGTAGCGTATTGAAAGCGTATCTCTAACTTATTCGGCGTACATCCAACGTACTTGGTGAATTTTCATACGTCCTCATACGTTGGTGCTAACGTACCCTAACGTATGCATAACTTACCCGTTGCGTACATCTAACGTATGCCTAGCGTATAAGCAATACGTCAGCTTACGCTGAAGATTTTTTATGCAAGTACAAAATTTTGGTATCTATTGGCCGTATGGCAACGTATACCAACGTACAGTAGCGTGTATGTAGCGTGTTTAAAACTTATCTCTTACGTATTCAGCGTACACCAAGGTACTTGCTTAATTTCTCATACGTCCGCATACGTTGGTGCTAACGTACCTTAACGTATGCATAACTTACCTGCAGCGTACATATAGTGTATGCCTAACGTATAGAAGCAGTACGTTCGCATACGCTGTAATTTTTTATTGATCCACAAACATGTTGGACCTCTTGTCCATATGTCAACGTATACCACCGTATTATAGCGTATTCGCAACGTGTTGAAAACTTATTTCTAACGTACTCAGCGTATACCAACGTACTTGCTGATTTTTTCATACGTCGGCATACGTTGGTGATATACGTCGTAGTGTGACAGGGCCTTTAAGGCCCTGTCACACTATAACGTTATAGCCAACGTATGCCGACGTATGAAATATATATCTAGTACGCTGGCATACGCTGAAATCTAATAAAAAAAAATCAGAGGAAGCCTCTCTCTGAACTTATGCAAAACGTACGCGAAACGAGCATAGAACGTATGTCTAACTTATGAGTAACTTATTCATAACTTATTCCAGACGTAACATGACTTATACTTGTATCAGCGTATAAAAGCGTATGCCCAGCGTATCACTAGCGTTCTTGAAACTTATGCACAACGAACGTCTAACGTATGCTGAATTGTACATATAACGTACGTTAACGTATGCATAACTTACATGTAGCGTACTTCTAACTTATGTCAAACGTATAAAACATTACAACATTTTCGGACCATTTTGTCATATGGCAACGTATACCAACGTACTGTAGCGTGTTCGTAACGTATTGATAACGTATCTCTTACTTATTCAGCGTACACCAACGTACTTGGTGAATTTTCATACGTTGGTGCTAACGTACCTTAACGTATGCATAACTTACCCGTTGCGTACATCTAACTTATGCCTAACGAATAAGCAATACGTCGGCATACGCTGAAGATTTTTTATGCAAGCACAAAACTTTGGGATCTATTCGCCGTATGGCAACGTATACCAACGTACAGTAGCGTGTTCGTAACGTGTTTAAAACTTATCTCTAACGTATTCAGCGTACACCAACGTACTTGCTTAATTTCTCATACGTCCGCATACGTTGGTGCTAACGTACCTTAACGTATGCATAACTTACCTGCTGCGTACATCTAGCGTATGCCTAGCGTATAGAAACAGTACGTTCGCATACGCTGTCATCTTTGATGGATGCACAAAATGTTGGACCTCTTGGCCGTATGTCAACGTATACCGTCGTGCTACAGCGTATTAGTAACGTGTTTAAAACTTATTTCTAACGTACTCAGCGTATACCAACGTACTTGCTTAATTTTTCATACGTCGGCATACGTTGGTGCTATACGTCGTAGTGTGACAGGGCCTTTAGATTCTATTTATCATATGACAAATACTTTGAAATCTCATTTCAGGCGTAAAACGTTATAATGTGCGCAACGTTGTTATGGACGTCATAGCGTTCCCCGAAAATCGATAAACCACTAGTGGTTTACAGATTTTATTGCATGGCGTTATTTCACTCCAAGGCGCGACGTCATATGATAACAAAATATACGTGACGACATATTAAGTTACATCAGGGAGAGATTTCCTACCACCTTGTAAAATGATACAGCATATATTATGTTTTGTTTTTGTCCTTCTTTTGTAAAGCATTCTAGTTTTGTATTCATTTTGCTGAGGAAAAGAGAGTTGGTTGCTTTGCTTAATTTTATATCTTCCTGATGTCTTGTGACTGTAAGTGTTTGATGTTTTTCCTCACGGTGTCGTGGGTTGGTCTGCAGTGTGTGATCGTGGTACGTACTTTTTGAATGCAACAAAAAAATATACCACAAACTCCTTTGTCGTGCAGAACTGTTTTCTGGATATATTTTCGAATAGTGTTGACATAACTATTTATGCTCGACTTTATTTCATGCTATTACACTCGCAGGCTTGCTCGTTTGATTTCAGCAATAATAAGATATGGGGAAATGACATTGAAATTAATTATAAATGACAAAAACTGAATCAAAACTAAACATTAATGGTGTCACATGCATAGAGGATATTTACTTTATTGAGGTGACTACCAGATATATTTCATCGAGTGTGTTGAAACATCAGAACTGTCACGAGTGCGCAGCACGAGTAGAAATTTTGATGTTTTCAACTCATGAGATGAACAGAAAAAAGAGTAAATTATCTTTTTATTTTATACTTTTTAATGGCTACATTCAATGTCTCACCCACTGAAAAGGAGGTGCTGAAAATGCAAAAACGAAAATTTCAGCAAACCCAAAAATTTTTCGTACCAAATTATTCTAACTAAGAAAATGCATACCCACACTTGATGTTTCGTTCACCATTAAGAAAGTTATGGGCATTTAAAGTTCTGAAGTGAAATGCAATTATTAAGTGAATGGAAAAGTCAGTGGTAATCCAAAAACACCACAGTGAAAATATAGGTTCATATGAATCACTTCTTATTGATATCGTATCATTTCACTTGCGATTGATATCAATTTTATTTGTTTTTATATGTATTGATTTCACTGCTAAGTATAAAATACATGTCACATACATGATTAAAACAAGGATACAAAAAGTGTTTAAACAAATTGCCACGTAAAAAATCAACTTGCACAAAATCAAAGATCTTACGCCCATCCCTTGTATTTGTAAATCAACGAATAAAGAAATTTTGGCCTTTGTACAACGTTTTGGATAGGAGTTGGGAGACAGCTGGGGAAGGAGGGTGGACTATAATTTATTTGTTTCCCTTTTTAAAGGGGACGGCAACCCTGGTTATTAATATGTTTTATAAGAAAGATCTTATAAAACCCATGAATTCTGATACCAGTTTCATCTAAATCGGTTGAAAAACATAAAAGTTGTGGGCGTTTGAATATTTGCAAATGGACTGTAATGGAAGCCGCCATATTGTAGGCTTAGTGATGGCACATAGCCTAATTAATATGCGTAATCAAAATAAAAAACAAACCAATGGATTATTTGCATAAATCATTATACAACATTTGAGCCGCAACATGAGATTTCCAACAATGTAGTATATGCGACCAGCAAAGTCTCAGATCAACCTGCTCATACGCGCGGTCTGATCAGAACCTTTGCTAGTCGCTTGAGTATTCTATGAGTGTTAAGCTACTGAATGAACAACATTTGGAGTTTCTAAGCAGAAAGGAGGGGCCACAGGCTCGTCTGAATCTACACTTGTCAAAATGCCACATTGTTGAAAATCACATGTCACGGCTCATTTTCCTTGTGTATAAAGCTTTGTTGAACCGCAAATTTCACATTTCGCAAAATTCACACTGAGAAAAATTGGTACCAATTCTTCACAGCGCGTGAAAAATTGGTACCAATACGTCACACATTTCATACCAATAGTTCACATTTTGTGAACTTTGCGCACGTAGTGAAATTATATGTAGCATACAAGCGCAATCTTCACATCGATAAAATACACCCGAAATCTGCTGCAGTGTGCACTCGATTCATTTCTTCACATATATGTCAGGATTATAAAACATGATCCAAACAGGTAACAGATTTTAATATGTTTTACAGTGAAAAAAACTGGGACAGGAATAAGACTGCAAATCAATTAATGAGATGCGTTGCGAGAAAATGTTTCTTTGGAGTTCGTCCTCCAGATTCGCAAACTTGTGTCCGTGTAGATACAGAAACAAACACTAAGTCTTGTCTGTTAATTTTAGATTGAGAATCTTTGGAGATTTTTCAATCAGTGCAGGAAAATTTTCAATCAGTGAAGCAAAAAAACATAGACCCTGATCCCGCTATGGTTTTAAAAAGCTTATCTGCGCCTTTTGGCACATGCAAAAATAATAAATTCTCAGATTGAGGCTTGTATAAGGCTAAAGGAGAGCTAGATTCAGCTTTTCCACAATTTCATATATCTTTGAATGGTGGATTCCTTTTTATAACTCACGCTGTGGTCATAGGATGTCCGTCCTGCCAGCTACCTACCGTCCTTCCGCCGTCCTTCCATAATAGCTTCCTTCTAAACCATTGGTCGGAATCTCACCAATCTTCTCTGGGTTGATCGATCCCCTTTCAAACATGTTCAAAGATTTCAACTTTATGTAGAAATCTGGTTGCCTTGTCAACCAAAAGGAAACACTCTAAAATCTTGCCAAAAACTTCTGGTCAGATTTCAAAAGAATTAGGCACAAATGGTCCTCGGGACACCCTCTACCAATGTTGTTTAAATTATTTGACTGTTTTAAGAATATGACCGCCAGGTGGCGTAACCAGTTTTTCTATGTCAATATTGGTGATTTTTTTTATCCGAAATAGCAAGGCCTAGTAAGAAAGACAACACTTCTTGTCTGAAATCACTTGCTCTAGAGCCTTGATATATGGTATGTAGGACCAGCTAGTAGACATCTACCATCTTTGTTCACAATATGACTATGACCAAAACAAGGCTCCGCCCAAAGTGTCAACATCCTGTGCCTTTTGTCAACATAATAAATAGACACTTTTCCATGAAATGCTTTATAATGAAACTGCTGATTAATAAAACATCAAAGCTGGGCTTTGAGAGGAGCTATGCTTCGCTATACCCTTATTTAAAGTCATTCTCAATGAGCGACCCCTGGCATGAGGACCCTCTTGTTTCCATATAATGATGTTCCTGAGAGACATATTGATTTGGTCAGTGGCACCTGTAACAAAATAAATCCCACTCTGTACTTCAAAATCATGAAAGGAAACGCTCTAAAGTTATGTAAAATATTTCACAAACTAGTTTTGTGGTGCTTAGGGACCTATTGAATTTCGGCATCCAGCTATTCTTAAAAAAACATATTATTATTGTTTTGAAAAAAGTTCTAACGTTTTTATTTCTAATGCTTGTTTAGAACAATTTTTCCAAAATCCTTAAATCATCAGATTGTATAGTTTATGAAATCACTCAAATTCAATATTTTAAGCCTCTGTGCAATAGCAACTTATTTGAGATGGTATGCAGACAACAAAAGCTCAAGGTATAGGCCACTGGCTGGATATGGTTTACCTCCCCCCAGGGGGAATTTGTAGACCATATTTTTCTTAAAGCCCAATGTCTTGCAAGGATTTTGCAATATGTTATGTTTTTGCAATCTGACAATGGCAGCGTTAAGCTGTAACAGCCTGTTACATACGTTACCCAACAAAATATTTGATAATTAAAATTCCTTTTAAGACTTCAGAAAAGTGCAAAAGATAGGGTAAGATTTCCAAATTGGTTATATTTTCTAAGTAAGCTATTACCGGGCCACAGATATTGACATTTAAAAACAAATATAGTCACCCCCGATGTAGTGTATGTTACATTTTTTTCATTGAACCCCCTTTAAAATGATAAATGAATCTAATATAGTTTGTCTTAAATTGTATTGAAACCAGTTTATGCTCATTAATTTGGTATTATATTAAAGAATTTTTATTTACCTTTTCAAAACTGCAAGTATTACGTTTCTAACTTATATACTTTTTGAGTACTAAGATGTTGAACATGGTAAGCCCATATCACACAAAATGTATAATGTAATTATCTAGGCCTTGCGCTGGCTATAGACCCCACCTCCCTCCAGGGGGAATTTTGTACACTATGATTTCCAAATACTACATTACATAAGCCACAAAATGACACGTGTAAGCCCTCTGAGAGTGGTAGCGTTAGCGGGTAACATCATGTTATGTACATTACCTGCAAAATAACATTAAATTTTCCTGATTATGTCTCCAACATGACATATTTACATATTCACACAGTCCTAAGAACTTCTTATAACACAGTTACATAATTCTAGCATTTATTTTATAAATGTCTTGAGTTTTTGCCGTTGTATCTGTTACTTAGTGTTTCATATCTTATTTCCAAGTACCAGTATGGCAGTTATTGACTATACATGTATTACATCCGTCAGTGAATATAGCAAATCTATAAGGCCACTATTAAAATGAATTGAAGTTCCTTATTATGGTGTCTTACACTATTTTACAGCCCAGGTTACATACGTTACTCTCTGAATACCATTACACGTTCAAGATATGGTCTCCAACACGACCTGCTTGTATTTATTTAATGCATGCACAAGTCCATGTACTTCTTTTTATTCTGGCTCATTTGCTGAGGAGGTAACTCAAAACATAAGCTACCATAAACCCTCATTTCTTTTATAGAGACCTCAAATATAGTTAACATAACACTCATGGAAAGTTTGTAACATACAGTGCAATGTGCGAGTAACAACTTAAAAGATCAAAGAAAACCCATCAGACAGAAGTTATAGAGCTGTTTCTTGCCAAGCTAGCAACCCTTCGTATATTATCCAAGGGTTTAAAACAGCTTTTTTATCCTCTATCAGATTCATCTTGCAAGGGCTTTGCAATATGCTAGCACTCTGGTAATGACACCATTACCTTGTAACAGCTAGTTACATATATTACCCATCAACATCTTTGATAATTTTAGCAAATGACATGACTTCTAAAAAGTGCAAACCATAAGTTAAGATTTCCAAATTGGCCATATCTTCCAAGTAAGCTATTTTTGCATCACAAATATGGACCTTTGAAAACAAATATGCACCCCAAAGTGCCACGTTTGTTATTTCTTTCATTATTCCTATATAAATGATTTATGAAACTAACAGTTGATATTTTTAAATGTGAATGTACTTACTAATACATTTTGTATTAAAGAATGTTTATGTTCCTTTTGGAAACTGCAAATACTATGTTTCTATCTTTTATTAGGTTTGAGTTGTTAAGTTTTGAACATGGTAACCCCATATCACACGAAATGTGAAATAGATTTTTTAGGCTCTTTTGTTAGGGTACAATCAAGTTTTCTTTCACCCAGAGGTACTCGATTTCCTTCCCATTTATTTTCCACATATTTTGTCCATATCTGGAAAGCCTTACTTGTTTTCATGAGAAAGACTTGATAGTTCAATCTGTGTATGTATATCTTAAGGACAGAAAAGCCGGGTGTCCATACCATTGAAAATAGTCAGTATATGTGCATTGCTTTGGTACATTTTTCAGAAACATGTGGTACTGCAGCTTATTCACATTTACATAAATAGCATCACTGATGAGTGTTCTTTGTTTATTTTCCTACCCTGCTTAGAATGTTGTGAACTAGTGGGGGAGGGGTTCGATAGTTTGATAGGAACAACCTTTCCGTGGTACTTACACATTGGCACTGTGGTAGTGTCACAATCTATTACACAGTGTATTACTGTAGATATCTTCCCCCATATTCTGGCCAATGTTGTTGATATTCAGAAGGTGCACCTTTTGTTGCATACACCATTGTTGAACAAAACACCCAGGTTATCCTCTGCGAGAACGTTTGTAAAACTTTATAGACTGCTGCTTATACAGTACATTGTATATATGTATCATTGCAAAACCAGCATGCTCTGCCTTTAGTGCCTGGTTGAATACTGCTGCCTACAGATCCTTGAAGGTGACAGGAAAAGCTATTATGCTCTGAAGTTATGGCATTACCATCAAAGTTATGTGTAGCACTACATGGTCAATCTAATGTCGGTTCAATGTGTGGTTGCAAGCCATGCGGAAGTTTGGACTTGTCAGTTTGGGTGGAAATTATATCAGTTGACAGTGACCATGGTACAGGTCCCAGAAGGAGTAGCAGTGTCAACTCAAGGTCAACATTATGTCCAATAGAAAGAAGGTCATGCTGACCAAAGACGCCCCCTTAAGCTCTCATCTGGCTGTTTACGTTTGGTAAATTGGACATTTTCTTCTTGCTTGACCTCGCAAGCCTCAAAACTTCATTAGCTTGTAGCATTTTATGGAGTTGTAAAAGACATATTTTTTTAACTAAAGGTGAGTCAATGAAGTCTGCAACAACCTTCCTGCCAATGGCATCAGCCTCAATAAGATCCTTAGCTATGGATGGCCGAAAGACAAAAAGTACAGTTCGTTGTCTTCAAAACTAGAACTAAAAGGGTTGGTGAAGCCAGAAACTCCCTCTAGTACTCGTTCTATTTTGCATCTGAGCAGATTGAATATTTCATTTCAGTGCATTGAAGAGTTGTTTCAATATATTGAGCTCTGATGTGATGAGTAATACACCATTCAAAGCGTAATTCTAGTTGCTGAAGCCTATAATACCTCTTTATTGTTTGCCTGATAGTTATGTGAGAAGCATTTCTCAAGCAAAGAACCAATGGTTGTGACACACTAATCCCATTTTTGTTCGAGAAGTTCTTTGCATCTGCGATGTGTATAAGACAAATTTATAATGTGTTATCAGTTGCACAGGTACAGAGTGTGCGTATTTGTTGTGATCGTTTGCAAAAAAAAAAACATTGGGAACAAGGCATACAGAAAGAGCTGACATGCAATTCAAAGTTGTTTTCTTTGTAGCCCCAATCAGTGTCAACACCATCTGAATTATATCCATATAACTTGCCCAGATTGAGAACTGAGCTGTTTCACCGTGTCTGTCTTTCAGAACTTCTGATTTGAATGCATGGTATCTACTGTTTATGTGAGCAAACAGCGAAGGTTGATAGATCACATTATGATATTAGTTTAAGTCACCATAAATTATTAAGGGACTTCATTTCATTTCAGCCTTATAAACTTTCTAAATATTCTGAAAGACTTTAAACAGGGTGAAGCCAAGCTCATGTTCATGTCACCAACTGCTATACAGATACTCTGAATAATTTATGTATCATTTGGTAACACACATAACATTTAAATTTCAAGGTATTTATCAAATGAATACTTAAAATATGTATACCTTGTTAAAAGAAGTACATTAACCTGTGCCAGCATGCAAAGAAGTATAAACTTGGCTTGTTAGAGACACTAACTTGAAGGTTTAATGCTATTTTGACTGTAACATACATTACATGGATCTGAAAAAATAGTGTAAGCGACCATGATGAATAACTTTAAATCATTTAAGTAGCAACCTTATAGATTTTCTATATTCTGTGACAGATGTATTACACGTATAGTCAATAAATACCATACTGGTACTCGGAAATAACGCAGCAACACTAAGTAACATATACAACGGTAATAACTCAAGTCATTTATAAAATTAATACCAAAATATGTAACTATGTTATAAGAAGTTCATAAACCTGTGTCAGCATGAAAATATGTACGAACAAGTCATGGTTGAGACATTATCAGAGACGTGTAATGCTATTTTGGGGGGTAACGTATATAACGTGATGTTACACGTTAACGCTGCCACTCTCAGAGGGCTAACGTCTTTTATTTTGTGTCTTATATAATGTAGTTTTATAAAATCATAGTGTACAAAATTCCCCCTAGGGGAGGGGGTCTATAGCCAGCTCAAGGCCTAGTATATACAAATATTAAAACTTTCAGAACGCAACAGAATAACTCCTAAGCATAACTCTATTATTTACACCTTTTAGTTGTGTCCTTTGATCTTCGTCATACGAATTTACGCCCGCTTAAAATTGCTTTGGAACTGTTCAAGATTTGTTCATGAAAGTTTATACAAATTTTGAACACTGAACAGCAGCTCTTGAATATATATTATTTGAGTGATTGTTAGTTTCCTGGACAAACTCATGCTTCAAAACTATGCGACGAGTAGAGTTGTTGATTCGATATCCCTTGTATCGATGTTTTGAGCTATGCCCCTTCGAACTTTGTAAGTATCAGTTTCTGTCAAAATCATGTCAGCTCTTCAACTTATTCCATATAGTGCTATAATTTCTGTTCAATTCAATTAATGTCACAAAACGTAAAATAAAAGCAGTAACCAGAAAGCGACACAATTGGAGCTAAGGTCAAACTTCAAAACAGAAGCAAGCAATCATGTTACAAATAGGTATTGACCGTTAGTATTATACAGCGGACAACCGAGTGAGCAACTTTTTCCGTAGCCTCCTACAATACTTATACATAGAATGTGAAATGGCCAAATCCGTCATGCCATGTTGGGGCTAGGCTTTGGTCCTTAAATATAATCTTTCCAGACCACAAAATTTGCGTGTCCGTTATTCGCTCTTATATTAAGATTAACCCCGTGGCTTCAAGCGCCCAACCACGTGCTGACAGTAAAATGATGACGGAATATAGTCGCGTATTCTTCGCATATTTTGTGAAATCTTTCGTTAAAGGATCAAAACATGATTTTTAATGCCTTAACGTTTGCCAGGTGCCTCTGGAGATGTTCAAAAATAGTTAATGAATATGATCAGGGTATACCACAATCACAAATTGCAGACAAGCCCATGGCACTGGGAGGAAGAGCCACACAACAATTCTCCATCAAGATGATTGCAAAGCCAGAATAGACACAAAGTAACGCACAGCAAAACCAAAAACAACTAAGACTCCCACAACAGGAGTAACAATCAACAACAAACAACAACAACAAAACCACCGCCTTAGAACGCACAGCAGGCTAAGCCACCGGAGGCTTTTGCCCTCGGATTGGCTCTTGTAAAATGTGGGTTATATCTGAGGTAAGACGTTACCTGGCAGTAGCGAAAGACCTGTATCCTCCCACACTGCTAGGGTGGTTTTCAATACATTAAACCAAACACTCACAAGGGTGGCAACATTGAGCGCCCAGCACATCTGTAGCAGGTATATTTCTTAATTTTTTTTTTGCTTTGTTTTTTGTCTTTTTTTTTGGGGGGGGGGGGGTATTATCAGCCTCTCTCTCTTTTCTCCCTCTCTCTCATTCTCTCTCTCTCTCTCTCTCTCTCTCTTAGAGTGTATGTTCGCGCGCGCGAGAGAGAGAGATGTGTTTGTTTGTTTGATTTGATTCTTTACGTCCCATCAAAAATATTTCAGTTAAACAGGAACGGGTCTTCCTGTGTTGAACCAGTACTAAGCTCAAGGACCTCAACACAGTGACGCCGGTGAGGCTCCCACCCGCGGCCCACTCTACCACTGAGCCACTGCGCTCCAGAGCGAGAGAGAGAGAGATAGAGAGAGAGAGAGAGAGAGAGAGAGAGAGAGAGAGGCAGTCATCCAACCCATTGTAACCTCGGTACCCACGAGGCCTGGGATAGGGGGCACTACGGGTCTTAAGCGCCGTTTTTTTAAAGATATGCCAATATGGTCCACTTAGGTGGTCCTATACCAGGGATTTGACAGAATTATGACCCCGCTAGGCAGGATATACAACAGGACTTTGTAGAGTGGAAAGTCAATATCCCCACTATGCGCCGGTTCCAGCAGAAGGGGGGCATGGTTGCAAACAGGTGTGAAGAACTGGAACCGATCCTTCACATTTGTGATAATTGAGTACCAAGTCTTCACATCTGAGGAAAATCGAACCAGTCCTTCGCAGATGGCACGAATAGTACTCATTCTTCACAGTTAAAAATTAGAAAGATGTGAAATTTGAGCACAGATGTTAGACCCCCAAAATTATCTAAATTGACCATACGCAGGATTCACATTTTCCAAAAGTGACGTTTTGGTACCAATTCTTCACACGGTGTGAAATTTGCGAAATGTGAAATTTGCGGTTAAACAAAGCTTCATATCTGCTGAAATACAGACTATGCGATAGTATTTGTCAGAGAGCCCGTAATAGGTTTAATCAAGTGGTTGAGGCCAAAAGGGTTGAAGATGTCTTCTTATGTAGAAAAGTGTGCTGAATTCAAAAATCAAACTCTTAAAAAAATCGGCTGGTACACAAAAGTGCTTTGCGCAACGGAATACCCCCGGGGTATGCAATATCTCAAAATAGCACTAAATGGGTGTACACTTGCAGGTTATACTTTAACCCATGTAATATCAGTAGTAAAATGCAAATTTTGGCAGCAAACAATATACATGTATAATGATCAATGTTCAATATAAAGCAGAATAAGACATGCCAAAAAAGCTTTCTAACACTATAATATATCAAATTATAAAGCCCACGATAACTAATGACTTTTGTCTATTAGACTAGGCCAATTACAGGAAAATATGCTTATAAAAAGTGATGGAGGCATTTTGTATTTACGGCAGGCAAACATGATTTTTAGTTGTAGTTATATGTCCTGAATCCAAATATGGTGTTTGCCCAGCTGTATTTTGATTTTTAACCCAAATAAACAACAAACTCAAAATGGCCGCCAAAAACTCATAAAAATCTAGTTTTTGTCATAACTCAGCCTCTATGCATAACACAAGCACAAATTAAGCATCTTTATATATGTTTTTGGGTACAAGTTATTTAAAGGGAACATTAATTAGTTGCTAAAGTGTATACAAATCACAATATTGGTCAATGTATGCATCTACGCGCAAAGTGATAACGCTTTGCGTGATCGTTACCCATATTAAAATAATAAGTAATTAATCACAACAATATCTTTATTGCATAAACACTTTTAGTGTAGCAAATATAATCAGTCTTTGGTTCAACAACTTTTAACAGCAAAATTCTCGTTAACTTAACGAATTGTCGTTAACTGTTTTGCTGCACGTAACAATATGTTTTGGAAATTTGTTCAAAACACTTATCCAAAATGAATTTGTTGCAATGTAACAAATCATTTGGGATAAATGTTTTGAACAGTGTTCAATACATATTGTGCTTTCAAAGATGCATAGTAATGAGGCTATTCTATTTTTCTTATAAACAGGTAAAGCATGATTTTTCACTGCTACGCGAATGTGCAATAATCTGTGGTAGGTTCAATATAACTGTAAACTGAGACTACCTGCACGCCCAAAATCAAGGTAAACTGGCCAGTGTTTGTTTACATCGATTCTCATCTATCTTTGAAAGTACAATAATGATATATTTGTGCACAAATATTAACGAACAAACAATTTGTTAAGTTAACAAGGGTTTTGTCGTGAAAAGTTTTGATCTACTGAACCATTTGGTTTCTAAGTCAGTCCTCATTTTGACTATTCTTGCATTCCTGGTTACCATGTTTGCGGCATTTACAAGTTTCTATGCACGGTAAACTCATTTTCCTGCAGCTGCACAGCTTACTCAGGCATCCTTTGGTACATCCACACGACATTATTTCTGAACATGCCTTTAGTATAGGTGGCAGAGAGAGCAAATATGGTACCAACTGCACATCCACTTGTACCCAACCCATATCTGTTACCAAAGGTAGGGTTGGAATAGGAGAATTGGCTTGGTTCCAGATACTAGCTTGGTAATGCGCTCGTCTGATATGGAACTTGGCTGCATCTGATGTAGGCGGCAAAGCCTCTTGAGCACGGCCAACGCAAAACCACATGACTCGTGCTTTATCACATGTATCTGCATCTGGCACACGGTACCGCCTACAAATGAATTTCTCTGCTGAGAGTATTGTGTCTTCAGTGATAGGTCCCTTCCCCAGATTACTCAAGTCGTTGTGGTTTCGTTGGAACACGCACCATGCTGTTTTCTTGCTGAACCACTGAATTGTGACACACTGTCACATCCAGTGATGGTATGGAAAGCTAATAAAGTTGAAATTTGATCATCTGGTACTCTCTTTCGAATTTCATGAACTGGGATATATTTTGGTTGTTTCGATGTGCCAGCTTTCATAAATAGGCTTTGACATTGCATTTGGTCATAATGTGCTAGTAGTAGCATGAGCACATCTGTGTCACGTACTGAAACAACCATTGACTCCATGTGTGCGTGGATACAGTGAAGAATTAGGCGTGTGTCAGCCTCTTCGTGATCAGCTGCAAGTGTAGTCAAATCTAATGTTGGATTGGAAGACTTTGCAGTAGTAGACTCGGAGAATCCGCCAGCAACAACCACTGTTTTGTCAATGGGACTATGGTCAATTATGTAGTTGGAGAGTAGTAATGCCAGGTCTGCCTTATTTTCTTCAAGTACCATGAAACTGGACCAGTCAGATGGAAGAGGAACTAGCTGATTTTCAATCTGCCGTGGCACTGGTCGATGACCTTTCTTCCGCTTGACCCTCGTTCCGGTTTTAATAGATTCAGTTCTGTAGCGATCGAATGTTACATCAATCCTCTGAAATGTTGCTCCCATCCTAAATACAGCATTTGCAAACGTGTTTGCATATTCACCAAAAGTGTTTATGTTTGAAGGTTTGCCAAGAGCCATCACTAGTGCCTGACCGTCAATTAACAGACAGCTCGGTCCATCAAGTTCAACGGTTGGTGGTGTATGTAGGTCCTGTATCAGCACATTAGCTAGCAATGACTTATTGCTTGAATGCAGGGTACCAGTTGTTGTAGCAAGAGACAGTGGAACGGGCATCAACTCATGTTGCAGGATTTTGTCCAGATTGACCTGGCGCCCTGCTCTATAAGCAGTGATGAGCCTTTGCAAAATGTTTCTGTCAACCTTGATCGTCTCCAATTTACCTTTGTTGTATTGAGCCATAGTATACAGTGAAGCAAATGCCACTGCCTTATTCTTATGAATGGGCGCTTTAAGACTGACATGCGTATTACTATCAGGTGGTTCGCACACACGTTGTTTAACAAACTCATCTAGTTGTTCCTTGCCCAAACGTTCTCCATTCAGCAGCGATTCTTGGATATTTGTTGTTACCATATCCTTGTTCATCATATTTTGTAGAAGCTGTACTGGGTTATGAAAGACCCCGTGCTGTTTCAGTGTTGCTACCAGGCGATTTTCATCTCTGTCATCATTTGTTCTACGCCCCTTTGTGCATTCATTATGGTTGTAGCTATCATCATCGTCGACTGCATTAAGCATTACTTTAGTCTTTGATGTAATGACCGTCCTGAGATTATAGGATAGAGTCCATCTACTTAATGCTGAGGGTATCCTAGCGATACCAACAAGACCTCCACTATTTTTTCCAGTTGCATTTAGCCATTCAGTACTGTGATCTGCAGAAACCTGGTTGAATTTACGATTTGAGTGTTTGACTACAAAGTTACCTTGTTGGAACTCACGAAGGACATCTTGTGGCAGCTTTGCCATCTCCGCAAGGTAGACTGTGCCCCACCTTGCATAGTTGATATGGTCGTATCTGAAGAAGAATGGAAGCATGCGTCTAAACGCATACAAATAGAGATCCCAAGATTCATCACGCTGTGCTCTGATGAAGTCGAGTAATATGCAGACCATTTAATTCCACCAAAATTTATAATTGGGGTCTTCTTCTTTCAGTGCTTTGACAAAGTCGGTCATGGCTTGGTTGAATCTCTCAGATGCCAATATGTTTACTATCTTGGCTATGGTCTCACTGTCATTAGGTATTTCATCAGACACAAATTGAGTTCTCAAGTTAACATCAACACTGTCCAGATGATCATTCAGTCGCGGAAGGAGTACTTGCCAGAGAGCCTGCAGTGTAAGCTTATGTGTTCTAAGTGACCGTGCATAACCTTTGCCTGCCATGACATGCTGGGCAGAGTTGGCACCTAAAACATCACATTCTATCTAGAGTTCACGCAGCCCAGATTCATCCATATGCCGACCTATGACGCCAAGGAAGTTCATTCAAATATGCAGTCCACCTAAGCAAGGGATCAAAACATCTTTATATTGCTCATTTGACCATTTAAGTTCCATCAGCTTTGGATACAGACCCTCATCAACTGACAGCACTACATGTTCCTGTCCCATTGACTGTGCTACATGCCACACACGCATGACTACTGTATTAAGTGTATCAATTTCGTGTGCCGGGGCTTGTATAATAGGCAAGTAACCTACTGATGTTTGTTCTGGATTGACAGTGCTAGCTTGCTAATTGAATGAAGTCCAGGAAGGCATTGGATGTTGATCATGGCGAGTTAATATAAATGTCATGTCTTTCGCATGGGCTTTTATGGCTGACGGACATTCATCGATTGATTTCGAGAACCAATCCGTTGTGACATCACTGCTAAACGGAAGCTCAATATTCCCTCTGTTGGTGGCTGGTATGATATCATTCATGGCATCTGGTATACGTAGTGTTTGTGTGTTAGATAGAGTAATATCATCAAGCAGATAAATGTTTGGGGGGCCTCTTTGCCATGCTGCAATCTGTGTTGCATGAAATGTATCCTTTGCATCTAAAGTGGCCTCATTAATGTCCACATTGTCGGTTGAGAAATGAACAAAACGACCTCTGACTAGATTGGGAGGAACAACAGCACCATGCTCATCCATGGTCTTTAGAGTGTTTTCGGCCAGTGCTGTGTCCAACTTGATAACATCACGGTAACTCATGACATGCCCAGCTCAATGGAGCAAATTTACCAATTCCTTTGAGCGTGTTGCTTGGTGAACAGTGCTACCTAGTCCAATATGTTTAGGTGTAAGATATTTGTCCCCTCTAGCAGTGTACATGACATCTTGGGCAATGCTGAGTATTCTAGTCTGTCGAAATGAGTCATGATTGTCATCCAGGGCAACATCAATCTCGTCTTCCAATAAGCTTTGCCCTCCCAGTACCAAATTGTGGAACATGTATAAACTGTCAGGTATGCAATCAATTGCCCTGTCTTCATTAATTTCGATTCCTTCAGGCCTTGGATGTGATAATATATCTCTCCGTATGCGAAGGGCAACATGCACCATGGAGAGAAAGGAGTCGTCTGTTTGGTGCTTGAATGTAGGTATAGTCTGCTCCATGTCATTATCTTCTATCATGGCAGATACTGGAATGTGGCGAAATTTGGTTGGAACCAAAAGTGTACGTGGTTCTGTTCGTGCTTGATCATGCAGGACCATGAGTTCATACACACCCTCAATGCGTTCCGCTAACTTATCCTTGAAAGTTGTCTGTCGACAGATAAAAGAGGGTGGTATTGTAATGTCAGCCTCATCTGCAAGTGTACAATACCTTTCCCACACATCGCACATATCTAGAATATCAGGGCGTGAAGATAAATGCTCAAGCTCTTGGGAAAGCCACACCAATACCATGTCACTAGTGTGGAAGGACGATTTGTCTATTTTATCAATTTTACGTCATATTTTTATATGGCAACTACTGTGATGCTTGCCGTCAGCTGCTATAAGGTCATATACACAGGCTAAACGGGTTCTCAAAATGTAGTCGAACTTTGATCCATCTAAAATTCGTTGACTAACTGGATACTCTTGTATGAGATGAAGTTTTTCTTTTGTGTCCTTTTGACAAAATATGCATAAGTTCCAGTCAATCTGTGGCACTTTGCTTCTTAGGAGTTTCTGTGGGGACTTACTTGCTCCAGACTTTGATGAGCTAGCACTAGCACTGTGGATTTTATCTGCACTATCCGAGCTTTCAATTTTTCAAGCTTTGCAGAACTCGTATAAGAGGAACGACATCCATTGTGACACATTATTGACAGCATAGGAGAAGAAGTATATACTTCGGTTAAACGATCAGTTGCATCTTTATAATTGTCATAGCGTATCTTCATTCGCAGCTGTCTTGCATTATCAATTGTATTTAAGCCATCAGTCTTAGGTGTTATAAGCTTTTGATCTTTGTCATCTTGACAAAAGATGCATTTGCTATAATCCAGTAGGCTAACACGTTTCATCGACATTATTTTGGTTTATATATGTAAAGGGTCCAATTCAGTTGATATCCGGATACTATATACATCATAATGGCCTTTTAGAAGCTGCAGTGGTTCCCTTGTAGATCTACCTGAAAATGTATATAAAGAGACTTATCATATTTGTCTTTATCACTATATTATGAAGCAGACGTATGACAAGAAATTCGATTTTATTGTCATTTTGAATTGGCCTGGGTGTCATATTCATTTCCCAGCGCTTATTAAGCTTTAAATGGTTCCAATGGATACCTTGTACCTAAAAATGTATACAATGATGTTCAATGTTTGATGGCATCATGTCAGGAAGCCGATATATGAAAGTGAGTAGATTTTTATGATTATGCGGTGGCTATTTTCAATTTGTCTAGCAACAGATACATTTCACATGTTAGAAGCTTTACTATCATTCTAATGGAGTCCTTTAACTTGAAAATGTATATATATGTATGATATTTGATAAGGTCGGAAAACAGATACATGACAATAAGTAGATTTTTAATGATTTTGCGGCGGCCATTTTGAATTAGTCTAGTAACAGAAACACTTCACAACATGTTAGAAGCTTAATTACTATCCTTCTAATGGAGTCTTTTAACCTGATAATGTATAAAGAAATGTACAATATATGATTTTAATGAGGTCAAAAAACAGATATATGACAATAAGTAGATTTTTTTATAATTTTGCGGCGGCCATTTTGGATTGTTTAGTAACAGATACATTTCACAATGTACTATCCTTCTAATGGAGTGGAGTCCTTGTTCCTGAAAATGTATAAAAAATTATAATATTTGATTTGATAAGGTCAGAAGAAAAGATATATGACAATAAGTAGATTTTTTATGATTTTGCGGCGGCCATTTTGAATTTGGTAAATTTTGGGGTTAAAAAAGCAAATTACAGCTGGGCAAACACCATATTTGGTTTAAGGACATGTAATTACATATTAAAAACATATTTGCCTGCCGAAAACACAAAATGCCTCCATCAATATTATTTTCTGAAAAGTGGTCTAGTCTATATGGTTTTCGGGAGATTTTTAATTTGTTTAAGCTAGAGCAGATTTATAATTCAATCTTATGTAATACAATTGCGTTGTCATGAACAATTATTATAGTTCCAAAAAAGATAGAGTATGGCCATGAAATGCAACAATCACAGACTGCAGACAAAACCTGCATGGCACCGTGAGGAAAGGAGGGGACACAAAGTAGGCATAATCCAAGCTGTTAAAGTACAATATAGGTATATAGTTCCTTTTCTTTTCAAGATGAATAAATTATGCTTAGATAGGACTAAGATTTGACTGGATAATGGCCCAGCCCTATTAGTTTCTAAGCTGTGGAATATATGTATAGCTAGCATCACATGGCCAACCACGACTGACCAGACTGTTCTTGTCAATATTCCACATGACTCATATTCTATGTTATAGGAATTGCATAATAAACCCCCACCCCCCACGGATAACCCCATATCCCACTATTTTGCTGAATCTAGTGTTCCCCTAGCCAGTTTTAGCATGGCGCCGCGCTATGCTCCTTTTCTCTAGCGACATGCCCTTTTTCCCAGCGCCGTGTTCTTTTTCTAAAACTACATTAAATTGCCTACATTTTGGTAAAAATATCATGAGAATCTGACAAAAACTAAGGAAGTTACAGTTTTTTTTCAGTTTGAAGCCTTCAGTAGCAAGGAAGGCACCTGCTGTTACAACATTTTACTCCTGTTAATCCTTTAACAATGATCACTAATTACCTGAGGCAATTTTGACACATCACTTTGATGAAAATACCCCAATAAGCAACACTGAACAATTTTAAGGTACAAGTAAAATTGTCAAAACAAATACTGTAAAGAAAGGCAGCCTGGTTAAAAACTTAGGGAATGAACTTGGCTATTAAAGAAAAGTAAAAATGATTCCAATAATAATGTGATTCTGATAAATTTTGAGAATTAAAATTAAAAATAAGTGTGTGCTCATAAATAGGTGTCCAGAAACTGCCATTCAACAGTCAGTTTGGGCTTAAAAAAGCCTTCTTAGTCTTTCGCCGCACGTTAAAATGCCATCTTAGCCCGTCGCCGTGCATTCAAAAGTGCCCTCTTAGCCTATTGTTACGCGCTTTAAGTGCCCTTTTCCTCGAAACTTTACCATGCCATTTTTGGGGCTGGGGGAAACACTATTAATCTTAATTAAAAATATGGATGAGTATGAAGAAAGTAAGTAGAAGGTAAGTGAGTATGATCAAGATATACCACAATCACATACTGCAGACCGACCCACTGCACCGTGAGTAAGAGCTACAAAACACCCAACGTCACAAGACATCTATGAAGAGGTATGTGCATTACACGAATCTTACTAGGTCAGGGAATACCATAAAACATCAGCCTTCTGGATTATATATACATGGATATTGTAAAGATCTATCTTCTTTTCAACAGATCCTGCACCGTAAATGGTTTAAAACCTCGGAGGGAGGGGGGTACCCTATATATGACTTAGTATGGATGTGCGTGTCGAATAGCCCTCCTTTTCAGCGCCCTAAGATATATGATACCCCCCCTTTTTATTATAAGAAAGTATATGAATGGCCTGAATTTTGGAATTGGAATGGCCCAAATTTTCTGACACCCATGTATATACACATATTTTTCGCTCAGATACCCGTCAACCTTTGTTTTCACATTTACATTAAGTAGGTTTTCTCCTAATGAAGGTCATTTGTAAACTTGTTTAGAAATCACAGAGGATGTGAAAGCGTATATAAATTCAAATAGCAGTATATGAATAGGTCAACTTTCTGTGAAATCAAGTATATGAATCAGCTGGGTTTTTTTCAAAGGCTGGGTATATAATTTGGGTTGGTTTCAAAATACTGACTCGCACACCCGTACCAAAATAACCCCGCGATCCCCCCACCCCCACCCCCATCCCCCAGTTTAAAACTTTTCAATTTATGTCTATGTAAATTGTGTGCATTTATATTCTTTGCTACAAGTTGTCCTAATTATGCTCAATATGGATGACGAGATATCACCTAGAGCTTCTTTACAGCGATGAGGCACGCCCAACTTCGTGTGCAATGTTGGAGACAGAGGCTATGTCCATCCGACGAACGAGCAAACCATTCTTTAGGACCCCTGTGGATTTGAATTTAGAGCAGATAATGTCAATGCTGATGTTCCATCCAGACTAAAGGGGATGGCATCATTCAGTAAATCGGTGAATGCAAGAAGGAAGTGGATGGTGACTAGTGAGCTTGTAAGCCATTTAATTGAAAGTCAGGACTGAAAGAGAATGCAGATTACACCAAGCCCAATTAAGCGTGACAATGTAGACCTGAACAAGTTAATTACTGGGATGGGACTACTATGGACCCTTTTCTTACAGACTTTCGAGATGAAAAGCTCTACTGCACTTCATAGGTAAGATTATATAGAATTTTGCAGAGAGCATTTTAGCAACTCAGACACAGCGACAACAATGGTATAAAGAGTTTAGTACAGGATGCTCCCTTATGGTGACATATTAAATTTGAAAAACCTATTCGCAGAAGAAAAGTAAAACCATTGCATGCAGTGCTTGGTCAGCAAAACTTCAGACACGAGACAAAAAGATAAAGAAAAGCTTACTTTATCTGCTAATAGTTAGAGTGAGTTCTGAAAAGGGTGCTTGCTTATCCCCTTACCTCCGTTCCTTTGAGTTTTGCCCATATTGATGGACTTAAAATATCTACTGGCAAATCAACTTTTTTCAGTAAGCTCGAGGTGAGGATAATCACAGATGCTCCCAGAAATATAGATGCTTGTATTGTCGATGGAATGTTCCTTGTACGGTCTCGTGTAGATTTGCCTTCAACTTTTTGTGGTCAAGCAAATGTGACCCTGTCAGAGTCTGTCTCGTCTTGTCAGACGTGCAAATCATGTAGATTTTGCATGTGATACTTTTAAATATCCATTAATTAATGATATTACCAGAGACCATGGTTTGGTATAGGGAGAGGTAAATGTGTCCGGACCTGGATATAAATACCAAAATATTTTACTCAAGATATTTTAAGACATCTCAGTTGAGATTCCTTGCAGAAGTGTGGTGCCGAAATGAGCATGCTAACACCATGTGAGCTGTATTATGGATTGATGAAGTCTGCTTCAGATACAAATTAGTTGATGGACAAATGACACGCAAAGATGTCTTAGGCCTAAATTGACACAATGTAGAAGCTGATACCTGTATCGTCTAGCATGTTAAGCATGCTTGTGAACTAATTTTTCAACCTTGTATTGTTGTCAAATGCATCTATACTGACATTCTCACTATATTGCTTTTCTGTACAAATAACAAGGAAGGGATTGTCATAGTTAGGCGGCCGTTCTGTTATTGTTGATAAGTTGTTGAGTGTTGCCCCCATAGTGGGGTTCTGTGCTTGTTCCATGTTTTGTTGTACATAACTATGTGCCCTTTCTAGTTTTGCAATCATCTTGATGGGGAGAAGAGAAGTTGTTGCTTTACTTTGTCTTTCTGGTGTCCTATAGCTCTTCCTCAAGGTGTCGTGAGCTGGTCTGCAGTGTGTGATTGAGGCATTTTCTGATCATACTCAATTTTTACATACTCTTCCATTCAATTAAAATTTAGCAAAAGACTGGGATATGGGTTATCATGCAATTCCTAGGTCATAGAATATAAGCCATGTGGAATATTGACCGACACAGTCTGTTCAGTCGTGGCTGGCCATGGGGTGATAGCTAGATATACATAAAGATTTCACAGCTTAGAAACTAATAGGCTGGGCCAATATCCAGTCAAATCTTAGTCTTACCTGAGCATAATTTATTCGCATTGAAAGGAAAAGGAACTTGAAATATACATATACAGGTCCATTAAAAAAGTTATTTCACTATGCAATATTTCAAAAGTTTTTTCACATTTTTTTTAAATTAATGGCCTATGTTTTACCATAAATGTAATTGAATTTTCATGACATTTTCTTTCTATAAATCACATCAACGTATAATCAGAGCAACATTTGTATATGAATATTAAATTCGTTCCAATAAAAACACAACAGCATACTTAAATCATTCCAATGATAACACAACAACACACCTGTATGCATACTATCTATAAAGCCAGTAATCGCTGTACCTCTTTTGCTTTCATAAGATCCTCTTTTCTACTTGGTATTGCATTGTTAAGTTCTTCCAGGACGTTTGGTCTTACATTATACCATGCTTCGCATGCTCACCTCTACATTTCTTCTTTTAAACATGGTAGTTGATTACCATTCTCTTTCTTCATTATATACCAAACGTTCTCTATGGAATTATTTTCTGGCAAATTCCCTGGCTATTTCAGAACGTGTATTTCGTTACATTCAATGAATGATCTAGTTCTTTTAGACTTATGGAATGGCGCAGATCATGCATAAAAATATACCCCTTCTGTGGGAACACAAAACATTCACATTAGTCTGTATTTCACAGTCATAACAATCGACGCCATTGTCTTGTTTGGCGCAAACAGAATGAGGAATACCATGCTAAGTGTATACAGGCTACTGTCAAATCACCAGTAAGTGTGTAAGTCTGTGAAGCTATTAGCAGCAGATGCATCTCTCTTCAGAGAAAAGTGAATGGATACATGGATAGTACACAATACCAGGGTGATATTATCCATGATATTGAAATATTATGTGAATGCTTTGTGTTCCCACGGAAGGGATATATATATACATGATATTGCGGCATGCCATAACTCTAAACGTACTAGAACATTCCGAGAATGTAAAGGAATATCCGTTCTAGAATGACTAGGGAATGGGCGAGACATGAATACCATAAAGAACGTAATAATGAGGAGATTGGTAACCTAATGCCATGTAGAAAAGAAGAGATATGGAAGCCAGTGTGTGAAGCGTGGTAATGTGTAGCACCAAACGTCCTGGAAGAACTTAACAATTCAATGCCAAGGAGAATTACAGATCTTATTAAAGGAAAGGGAGAAACGAAGAAATACTGACTTTATGATGTAGGCATTCAATCTTGTTGTGTTTTTATTGGGATGTATTAAAAGTATGTTATTGTATTTCATTGGAATATATTTGATACTTATATACAACTGCTGCCTAATTTTACGTTGATATGGTTTATAGAAACAAAAAGGTATAAACATCTGATAATACGTATTGTAAAACATAGACCATAGATGTACAATAAAAATGTGAAAAAAACTTATGAAATATTGCGTAGTGAAATAACTTTTTTAATGGACCTGTATATTGTACTGTAAGAGCTTGGATTGTGCCTACTTTGTCTCCCTTCCTCACGGTACCATGGGTTGGCATGCAGTCTGTAATTACGGCATTTCTTGGCCATACTCTATCATTTTCTTAAACTATAATAATTGTCGATGACAACACCATTGTATTACATAATATTGAATTATAAATAAGCAAATTAAAAATCATCCAATAACCGGAGACAAAAGTCATTAGTTTGCGTGGGCTTTATAATTTGCTATATTTTAGTATTAGAAATCTTTATTGGCATGTCTTACTTTTATTTTTATATTGAACATTGATAATAACATATTGTTTAGTGCCAAAATTTGCATTTAACTACTAATAGTACATGGTTTAAATTATAAACCTGCAAGGGTACCCCCATTTTAGCGCTATTTTGAGATATTGCATACCCTGGGGATATTCCGTTGCGCATAGCACTTTTGTGTACCAGTCAATGTTTTAAGAGTTTGATTTTTGAATTCAGCATACTTTTCTACATAAGAAGAAACCTTCAAACCTTTTGGTCTCAACCACTTGATTAAACTTATTACGGGCTCTCAGACTATATTGATATCTAAAAGTTAAGCAGTTGAAAACATTTTGAAAACTAATTAAATATTCAAAATGGTGGCTAAATATTGGCCATATTGAATTATTTAAATGCCCATAACTTCCCCATTATTCAACCGATTTTGACGATACTTGTATCAAAATTCATGATTCATTATCCATGATTCATAGAGCTCATACTGATTAAATACAGACTTATCATTAGGGTTGCTGTCCCCTTTAAGATAATTTATGTAGCCAATCCCAAAGGATAACTCTATAAGGCTCATACTGGTTAAATGATCCCAGTTGCCTCCATTAGACCATTTTATTGAAATACAAAACATAAAAAAATGTTGTTTAATAATTATAAATGACAAAACAATAAGTCATAACTGAAAGAGTATTTGTGTAACGTACGTGTCACATACTTGATTTAAACAAATGATCTCAGTTGCCTCCATTAGACCATTTTATTGAAATACAAAATATGAGTAAACGTCATTTAATAAAACTAAATGATAAAAAATTGAATCATAGCTGAAACAGAACGTGTGTCACATACATGTCACATACATAATTAAAACAGAGATATGAAAAGTTTTAAAACGAATTGCAATTTAAAATAACAATTTGCACAAAATCAAAGATCTTACGCCCATCACTTGAATTAAAAAACAGAGAACCTAACATACATAAACATTGAAATGTTCATGATTATGCCAGATTTTTTTATTAGTTGATTTTCTAAATATTTTAGCCTAAGGGTCGGAAGGGCGTAAAAAAAGCATGGACAATGACCAGTTGACTTGTCATTTTCAGACCTTTTTTTTGTTTTTAATATCTATAGAAAAAACAGTAAAACTAGTTAGGTAAACCAACGGTCTGCAAGAAAAAAATCTTTAAATTTTTCATCATTTTCGTAAAATCTGGAAGGATAATCACTTTAAAGAGTGTCACTCTCAAAAATACACAGAGAAAACCTCAAAAACATATCATTTTTTTCGACGAAGCAAATAATATTGAGAATCTGCTGATAAAATGAATGATTTTTTTTTTAGAAATTAATTTCTATTTTCATCTTTCCAGAAAATTACAGTAGGAGGGTTTGTAAATCGACTTATAACAAAATCTGGCTTTAGTACAACGTTATAGATAGGAGTTGGGAGACTGCTGGGGAAGGAGGGTGAACTGACAATTTCTTTGTTTCCCTCTTAAAGATGATTTGTAAAGCCAATCCCAAAGGATAACTCTACAAGGCTCACACTGCTTAAATTATCCCAGTTGCCTCCATTAGACCATTTTATTGAACTACAAAACATAAGAAAATGTCGTTTAATAATTATAAATGACAAAACAATGAATCATAACTGAAAGAGTATTTGCGTCACATACGTGTCACATACTTGATTTAAACAAGGATTCAAAACGTTTTAAAACAAATTGCCACTTAAAATATGCACCTCACTTGAATTAAACAACAGAGAACCTACCATACTTAGGCATTGAAATATCATGATTAGGCCAGAATTTTTTAGAAGTTGATTTACAGAGAAAAAAATGAGATTTAGGAATGGGGGACGAAAAAAAGCTCTGAAAATGACCAGTTGAATGGTCATTGTCAGACCTTATGTTTTGTTTTAAAATCTCCAGAAAAAAAAAACAGTAAAACTATTTAGGTAAATCAACAGTCTGCATGAATTAAATCTTTAAATATTTTATCATTTTCCTAAAATCTGGACAGGACAATCACTTTTAACAGTATTACTCTCAAAATTACATAGACAGAACTTTAAAAATATATCATTTTATTCAACGAAACAATTAATATTTAAAATCGGCTGCAGCTGATAAATAAAAAAAAAAGAAATTATTTTTTCAACTTTCCAGTAAATCAGCTAATAAAAGTTCTTGCCTTAGTTCAACGTTATAGATAGGAGTCGTGAGACAGCTGGGGAAGGAGAGTGGGCTAACAATTTCATTGTTTCCCTCTTTAAGATAGTTAATGTAGCCAATCCAAAAGAAAACTCTATACGGCTCAAAATGCTTAAATTATCCCAGTTGCCTCATTTGACCATTTTATTGAATTACGAAACATATGAAAAAGTCCTTTGATAATTATAAATGACAAAAAACTGAATCATAACTGAAACAGTAATTGTGTCACATAAATGTCGAATACATGATTAAAACAAGGATACAAAAAAGCCCACCGGGGTTTACCTGTTGGATTTCTTTTGCTCCGGTATTCCGTTTAATTTACTGTTGAATCCTTATCCTTGCTTTATCTTCTTGTTATATCTTGATTTATAGGTTTTAGGAGATGATGCATTGATAAGTTAGGGGTCTTTCATGCAAACCAAATATCTATGTGTCTTGATCCACATCTGAATTAAGGGTGAGGTTGGCGCCGTTAAACCGGCTTAAGCCCTCCAGTAAAATATTTTACTGACCGTTTCAAGGCGGTACTTCTTTTGTGGATTTTTTATGTTTTTGGTCTGTCTTGTGTTTGCTATGCCTTTGTGCGCGTTTGTTTATATGTGCTTTGTGGTCACCTGCTGGGAAAGGGCTGACTTCTCGGCTCTCGTTTGTGGTGTCTACTGTGAGTCTGTCACTTTCCCATTGGTATCCTGGGTCAGGTGTGGTACTTGATTGTATCGATTCCTGATCTTTACACCCTTCCTACTTTAAAACAAATTGCCACTTAAAATATAAATTTGCATTAAATCAAAGATCTTACGCCCATCACTTGAATTAAACATCAGAGAACCCAACATAAATAGGCATTGAAATATTCATGGTTATGGCAGATTTTTTATTAGTTGTTTTACGGTAAAAAAATCAGATTTATGGTCAAGGAGGAAAAAGCTTGGCAAATGACCAGTTTACTGTTCATTTTCAGAGCTTTTTTCTTTTAATATCTCCAGAAAAAAATACAGTTTACTAGTAAGGTAAACAAACAGTCTGTATTAAATATTTAAATATTTTATCATTTTCCTAAATAATGTAGACAGGAAAATCATCATTAACAGTGCAAATCAAATATGGAGATCTAGACCCAGAGACGAGTTCAACAATGTGAGCGTTCGCGGGCGCTCGTCGTTCTGGTACCTATCTTTATACGTAATGTGTAAAGCCTGACATCAGTACAAAGAGCGCCCGTGAGCACTCTTATCGTTGAACCCGCCTCTGATCTCACGCCATATATTGCTGAAAAACAGGTCAAGGTTAGCTTTTAAAAAGCTTAGAACCATCGCAGAGCGTAATATAGTATCTAGAGAACCTTTTCAGTGTTAAAATTTTGAATTTGCTGAAACCACTCTTTTTGCATTTGTATCCCCACTCTTTTTTTTTAAAAAAAGCGAAGAGGATGTTATCGCCTCTGTCCGTCCGTCCGTTATGCTATCTCCTCCTTAACCATTGGCAAAATTTAGCCTTATTTGATGTGTGAGTTACTCACATGAATAAGGAGTGCAACGGCAAATTTTTTTGGCCCGACTCCCTGGGGCCCTGGGGAGGAGTCAAAAGGTTAAATATCATTTAATTTCAATTACAAAGTCAATTTGAAAGATTTTTATACAAAACTTTGAATGTGTTCTTACAAATGAAAGATACAAAAGATATCAGATGGGATTTTCATTCTGTCTCCTGGGTCATGTCCTAGGGGTGTGTATTGGGGGTACTTAACGGTCCAAAATAAAACTCCGTCCTAAACCATTAGACCAAATTCAACCATTTGGTGTGTGAGTTACTAACATGCATGGGGCGTGCAACGGCAAAAAATGGTCAATTTCAAAGATTTTTATACCAAACTTTGTGTGTGTTCTCACAAATAAAAGATACAAAATATTTCAGACAGGATTTTTATTCTGTTGACTGGGTCATGCCCCAGGGGTGAGACTTTGGGGCGCTGGGGTGCCCAAGTGCTCAAAAATTTATTTTTTCAAACATGGTCATGTGGCATATAAAATCGACGGGGATGACGACCAAAACAGAATGCAAATAAAATCTTCATCAAAGGGTCAAACTGGTGACCTTGGAGTGAGGTCAAAGGTCAAATATCATTAAATTTCGGTTACCATGTCAATTTCAGAGACTTTTTTTCAGCAAACGTTGTGTGTTTATTCACAAATGAAAGATACAAAACATATCAGACAGGATTTTTTATTCTGTTGCCTGGGTCATGCAACAGGGGTGGGACTTTGGGGCACGGGAGGTGCCCAAGGGGTCAAAAATTTATTTTTTTAAACATGGTCATATGGCGTATCAAATCGACGGGGATGACAAACAGAACAAAATGCAAGTTAAACATTCATCATAGGGTCAAACTTGTGACCTTGGGGCGAGGTAAAAAGGTCAAATATCATTAAATTACGGTTGCCATATCAATTTCAAAGATTTTACACCAAACTTTTGTGTGTTTTCTCACAAATAATAGATAGAAACACATTGAACTGATTTTTCCTTCTGTTGACAAGGTCATGCCCCGGGATGGGACATGATGAGGGTGGGGGAGTCAAAAACTTTAGCGTGGGGATTTGCGATGGCGCCCCATCGACTGCGCAATCTAGTTTTAATGAATGTAAACTCTGAGTATTTTTAGTTTTAGTTAACTATTTGCAAGTACTACTACTAAGTTCTGAATAAGTGATTTATTGGAAGCAAATATTAAATAAAACACTGTAAATATGCATATACCAATAAGACTCTATTCATGCAAACAATGAATTGAATAGTGTTAGATTTTACCCCCACCTCCCCAAACAGCCATTTGAGTAGTACGTATTCCCATTTCTCAATCTAAGTCTAATTAACGGAGAATGCGCATAAAACCTTGGGGCATGTTGAAACGGATCCATCTAAATCTGCGAATTTCGTCTCACTTAGCTGAGAATATCCGAGTGTCACATGTTTCCAGGGTTAGATGTTGAAAAAAACAACATAGGACTATCGCAAAGCGCATTATTGTTACTAGACAGCCATTTTTATATGTATTAATTTTACATTTTCTATAGCCACTACTTGTTCAGTTTTCATCATGCATTTCAAGCTCAGTAGTTTTAGTATAAGTATGAGTATACTAAATTCTGAATAGGTGAAGCACATAAAATACAGGAAATGTGAATCAACCAGGCTGGGTGTATTGACAATTCGTGACACGCTGAAAAGTGCAAGAGTACACAAACACACCCTCCCACACCCACTTTGCAACACGTATCTTAAATAAAATGATCAGGTTTCTGTCGATTGTACCAGTAATTAATTGGAGACGTTTTAATGGGAACGTTTTGACCAATTCGGAGACGTTTAGATTTGGGGGCATTTTGACTTTAGGACTTTTTGACGTACACACACACAGATTGAAGGCAGAACCCGGAGTACGCCACTGTGGGGAGTTTGATTTCATGGTATCCAAATTTAATAAGAAGCCGAGAATCTCCGAATTTGGATTCCGGATCAGAGGAGAAGATCTCTGTATGCTCTTTCATTTTCAGAAGCAAGCTGGTATCCATAAAAGACTACTGGTTAATAACGTAGATCACCATCGCTGACGCGAGGGCAAAATCAGGATTTATTGACTCCATGATGTAGTACAGCAATACCCCCATCCAAGCCTGAGAGTATATGTATGTATAGATTAGCAGATGAAGCACTAGATCAAATAAATAACTGAACTGAAAAACGCTAGAACTAATGCACACTTAAATTTTTGAAAGCCTCGTCACACTTTATACTTGTATGTTTTCCCATTTAACACAAGACGTCGTGCCTAAGAGTGATATAATGCCATGTAGTGCGGGGTCCAAGCATGCCAAAATATGGTCTCGTAGTACTCAGCGTATAACAGCGGATGTTTGGTAGAAATGATTATATAATAAGTTATATTTAATAAATTTGCATGTTACCAAGATTAAATCAAGGGCAGTAGCTCGCTAGGCTGCTTCAAAGTATGACGTCACAAATATTAAAATTGCAGCAAGTCATTCTGAAAGTCTCAATTCAACTTAAATTTCTCAGAAGCTTTTGCAAACAAAGTTAATACATTTCTAAAATACAATTATGTAGAATTATTTTGCCAGTATTTAAAACATCGATACACTTATCTACGGTGGATTATTATGGTCATGATTAAGTATAGGTAAATAGGTTTTTATTATACATTTGTAAAAGGGGGTGTATCGAATGTATTATTTTCCTTATTAGTGATGAGAACAAAACAATTTTTACACATATTAGGTCCATTATATGCGCACTTAGTATGCAAAAAATCATTTTAAAATAATTTGTTATTATTACATAATATGGCATAAGATACAATAGGTATAGTTCATGAAAAATGCTCAGTTAAGTTACAATAAGAGACAAAAAAAATCTGTAAAATGTTTCCGGTGATCACAATGTAGGTAATAATGTTTCATGAAATCAGTACTAATGCTATGGAAGCACCAAAATGCAATGTTCACGCGATATTCATAACTATATGTTGTAACTAGTAATTAGAAGATCACAAAATAATTTGTTTCGGATAAAATGATTGTGTTATACTTAAAATAAATGGTTTGTAGGGTGTTTTCCACCGAATAAACATTCATCCTGCAATTTGAAAGCTCCCTGAACTTCTGATCCTGTTTCTGATACACATTCTATTGGTTGGTTTGATAACAATATATCAAGTTTGTTCTTATTTGTGAAGTTTTGAAAACTCTGCCAGTGCCATTTAGGTTTCCTCTTGACCGATGATTGCAATATCTGCTCTATATCATTAGAACCATAATCACGTGGATCATTTTCTAACCTCAGCTTACAGACCATTTCACACAAAATAAACCTTTGACAGTTCCCCTCCCAAGGCTATCTACACTTTCACTTTTGTGAGAGAACACACAAAGTTCAGAACTATACTGTTCATGCCCCATCTTCTTGACAGGAGAAAAATCTATCTCTGGTTCTACACCATGTTATGATTCCATGGCAACTTGCCAATCCTAAATAACTAGAGTAACAGTGAATTTGAACTGTTTATTCTTAAGTAATGTTGCCTTATGCTTCGATTCACTCTTTATACCTTAAAGATGTTTCAAAATTTTCAAATTATACAGGAATGCAAATATCAAAGCTAAGTCCCGACAATTCTTATAGAAAAGAGGTACTTTGCTCTTTTAAAAAGAGAATTATAACAACCAGTATACCCTACATACCTTTATCTAACGTTTTATATGCCAACTAGGCGTAGTAGGATAAGAAATTAATTTTAAATTAGTTAATTCCAATAGAAATGATAAAAAGCAGACTAGTCGAGGGACTATCCTTTTACCACGAGTCTGCTTTAAAACAATTCAATTGCAAATTATTCTATAATATTCAACTAGGTTCAGCTAAACCTACACCTAGCCTGATCGTTCATCTAGTGCATTTTATAACCCATGCAACCTGTACACATTCAGGAGGCACTAGACCCCTGTCTTCTTGGTTGGGCTTTCTGGCGCATATACACACAGTCAATTCAGATGCGGCACATTGGAGTTAATTTTTGATTGTATCAATTCCTGGGGTTACTTAATGCTCATTTTGGGAGACTGATAAACTTATTGCATTACAGCTGACACTAGTTCCCATGCTAAATTTAACAGCAGTGGTGTTCACAAGTGTACTTTGTATTGCAGGAAAACCACTTTACAATGTTGCTTATGTGATTATCGTATACGAATAAAATATTTCAGTACGTGTAACTAAGAAGCGGCAATTAAAATAAATCATGACTAGTGTGAAAGAGTAATAATCACGATAATAAGGTAAATAAAATAAGAAAGAGAAAAAAATCATGTGTAATGTACCTCAAAAATAAAAAAGTATGACAAGGAAATGCCACAATTACACACTGCAGCCCAACCCACGACACCGTGAGTAAGAGACACAGAGCACTAAATACAAGAAACAGCGTTAGCAAGAAGACAATTAAAGTAAAGCAGCCAGCTATTCTTCCTCGGCCAGCTGATTGCAAAAGTGAAAGGCCACAAAGTAACGCATAGCCAGGACCAATCACAACATTCACCCACCCAATCAAACAATGAGAGCACATATAACCAGTAAATAAATAACAACAGAGCCATCGCCTTAGAACAGACAGAAGCCAAACCCACTACATGTTATGTATTATACAGGCGCCTAATCTTCGCACTAGATTATACAGTTGATAAACACAAACATTGTTTAGCTCGCGTGTATGTTCCCAAGCTTATGCAAATCATCATCACAGAGAAATGAAAATAAAATGGCTAATGACCCATAGATAGTCAGATCTATAGAAAAACTCTAGTTGATCCACGGTGGGCCCAGCCAAAGACAAGCATCAGGCACCAACCTCTCTATAAATGTTTTAGGTCAGTTTCTTCATTGAGCCTGAGGCCTGACCCACTGCCAAGCAAGTAAAGAGGAAACCATAGAAAACCGGGATAGATATACATGTACAACCAAGCATGCAGACAGTCGCATGATATCCATGCGATGTATGTCACAATGACAATGTTTTTATTCAAAGGGCATTTCAATTCCTATTAATAATTATCTTGATCAAACTCTGTTTCCTCATCGGTTTCTACCAAAACCTTCATTATTTGCAGCAAAACAAGTAGGATGTCCGGATGCTTTAAGGGACCTAGTACGATCTCCCGACCCAAACTCTCAAAAAAAGCTGAATTAAAAATGTATTAGGATTTCGATCATAAGACATAGAAATCGACGTGCAAATTTCTTAGTTCACGTTTGCTACAAGGAGGCGGTCTCTTACCCATATTATATGATACAATGTTAAATAAGAAGACATTTTAGCAGATAACCAGTTGAATTAAGTGGGCTTGAATGACAGTTATTTAAATGAATGATTATGTTGCTGCTAATATAGATATACCAAACATCTTTTAAAACTTCACAGAAAACGATTTAGATAGACATGTTTTCATAAGATTTTGCTTGAAAACCCCATTCAACGGATCAGTAATAAACAAACATTTATGCATAGTCATAAGTAGTAAATGAAAGTGGTTGGCTAATATCTTTTCATACGACATATATTGATGGTCGTCATAAGGCACTATTAAATTATATATACATCACGGATACTCAACATATGTATTGAAACCTTACTGATTGTCATCAATTAGATAATATACTTACGAGGGGTGATCGATAAATTCGAGAATTTTCTCAATTATGTAAATACTGTTAGAGGTACTTAAAAATAAAGTTCATTCCCTTTCAAAGTAAGACCCCTTCGCTTTAATGCGCTTGTCCCATCTTTCCACCCCTGTGCTGCAGGCTGTCATGTGTCACGGTTCGAAGCGCCTCCGTTATTTCAGTACCTAGTTCCTCTCTGGACTTGAATTTCCTTCAACAAAGGTGATCTTTAACGGTTGGAAACAGAAAGAAGTCACAAATAGCCAAATCCGGACTGTACGGTGGGTGTTGAAGTGGTTCTATATTTAAATCGCTCATAGTTTGCTTTACAACACGACTGACATGTACTGGCACGTTATCTTGGTGTAGAATGAATCCTGACCTGTACAATTGCGGGTGCTTATCTTGGATAGCTCTTCGGAGTTGTTCTCGAAGTACACCAGAATAGTAGTCACCATCTACAAAAGTTTTGTCAGGTACCATATGATTGAGTACCATTCCCTTCGTATCACAAAATATAATTGACATTACTTTGCCAACCGACTTCGAAAGGCGTGCTTTTACAGGTGAAGGGGACCAAGTATGCTTCCACATTGAGCTTTGTTGCTTACTTTCGGGCTCAAAGAAATGAAAACATGTTTCATCACATGTTATCACTTTATTAAGAAATGAATCACCTTCATCCGACAATCTCTGTTGAAGTTCTGTGCATATTTGTACCCTAACCGTCTTCTGTTCTGGAACAAGCAGTCTAGGCACCCAACGTGCACAAACCATTCGCATTTCAAGTACATTTTTCAGAATATTTTGAGCAGTCCCATAGCCAATGTCAAAGTTCTCACCTACCTGCCGAACAGTAATTCACCTATCTTTCATAACATATTCTTCTATTGCAGCAATTCTTTTGTCCGTACTTACTGTTACTTTTCGGCCGGAGCGGGATCTTCTTTCACAGACTTTCTACCGTCACTGAATCGATGAAACCTCTTGTGAATACAACTATTTGTGAAACCAGAGTCCCAGTAAACTTTTTGCAGGTCTTCTTTAATTTCGGGCATATTCTTTCCTAATTTTACATCATGAATTTTAAAACAGTACGCTGTTCGTGAACCACGTCGTCCGCAATTTCTCGACGATGCGCGTTTACCATGACGTCATAAATGTGACGTCACGGTGTTAGTTCTGACGCCATGAGGAACTCATGTCTTCAAAATGATCCTAATTGATATTTCAGCATGTTGCCCAAGCTTATAAACCTACGCCTAATTCAGCGTCTAATATTAAAGAAATTCTCGAATTTATCGATCACCCCTCGTAACTACTATTGAAACCTAACACCTTTTGCTTGTTTCAAACTAATATATAACAAATTATAGAACTAAGCGCATATGCTTATTTTAACAAGAAGACATTAGTAAGTATTCCGTGGAAAAATATATTAATGAAATATAGAACATGACGTCACAGCGACAAAAATACCGTTTTTATAACTTTTGCCTCGGGAGTGTATGTCTAAATATTTTTTTTGGAAACTTTTTTCATGTATGCAAGGCCACTACCAGTACAGACAAAAGTGCATTTTATAAAATTTACAATTTCTTGCTGTGGCGTATGCTATGGGGTTTTTAAGTTGTACGTTCGACGTTGTCTAAACGGAAGTGATTTTTTTATTTGCTTAAGCAATTTCCAGAAACTGAAATGACTTGTAGTCAACCAAACCTTGTAAAAGAATGCATTTTCAAGAATCAGAATTTATGTTTCGCGTCACGTTTAACGGTAAATGCTTAATAAACCAAATTTTACGTCAACCAAGAAACAGCGTAATCTATGGATACTAACCTTTCTTTCTTTGTCAAAATATGTCACCGTTTAGTGTGTGCTGTCTACTTTGTTGTAGTGCTAATTGGCTACACTTTATTTTAATCGCGTATGAATTTCAAGCTTTGCCGTGTACACATATCAGCATGTAATTGTAACGCTTGGCGTCACTAAATGGACGTAGGCGGCAGCTACGGAGTTCAAAAGTAATGAAACATTGTCAAAATGCATTCCAAACATCATACAAAGTTGAAAGAGTTGATAAAGTGACAGTGCTTTTCAAAAGCTCATAAAAAGCTGTAAACGTAAAATTGACGTTACGAAAATGAAAATAGGCTTTTGTGTTGAATAATCCACGCATGCTTTATTTTAATGCCCAGAAGACGTCAATGAAATAACAAAGGATCACACTAAAGCGGTTTCTGGTGAATTTTGCGTGATTTCTTTGTTCTTGCAAAAATATATTTTAGGAGTTACGTGACGTTTTGATAGCTGACGGCTGAAACTAGTTCATCCATTCAAATAATCTTAGTGCACCTTAGTCTACCTTTGTTCAACTTTACGCAATGGAAAGACAAGTGTGCATCGTATTCATTTACTTCCAAAAATAGACACACATTATGTGTCAGTTTTCTTTAGTAGTTAAGTATATGACATACCTTCCTACAGGAAATACAAGCATTTTTACGTATTGGTTATGCGAATTCGACGAACAAACGAGAGCTATTGTAACATAATATGATCAAAACTAGAGCCATATCTTATTATCTACCCTACTTTCTTATACCGTATTTTCAGGATTGGCAACATACCAAATTATATCAAGCAGGCACATGTCTTTTATACTAAATAAAAAAATGAGTACTGCGAAACCATATTTTGGCATATTTGGACCTTGCAAATTATTATTGGTTGTTGATGCCAGTAGTGACCTTAAATCGATCATTCTCTTAATTACATTGTTTGTATTAATTGTACCGTGACAATGTAATATTAAAATCGAATCATCCTGCAAAGAATTATCTTAAGAATAATACAATCATAGTATTTTGAAACAAAACAAATTTATGCTTTTACGACCTTCTGATTATAAGTGTCAACAATTAATAATGAATATGGCAGTTTTGTGCTTCCATAATATTAGTATTGGTATTATAAAACATTATTACTGACTTTGTGATCATCAAAAACATTTTATAGAACGAGTTCCTCTGGCAATGAAACTTAACACAGTCATTTTCGCGGAAAATGGGTGTTATACGTTTTGCCCTTTTATGCAATAAAGGAGCCGTATTTCTTATTTAACTTTCTAAATGCTGCTTGCCCATATAGTCGACTATAATGTGTGTAAAATTATTTTTGTTTCCTTTTCTAATAAGGAACATATTACATTTGACACAACGCCCTTTCGTGAAATTGATAAGAAGCAAATATACCCATAACATTCATTACCTTAATAATCCACCGTAGATAAGTATTTCTATTTTTTAAATGCTGTTAAATATAACCCCATAATTTATTTCTTCAACGTATTGTTTGATAATATATAAAACTCTCTGAGAAATCAAGGTTGAAAAAAGTTTTCGAAATTAATGACTGCGATTATGATATTTGTGACGCCATACCTTTTGGCAGCCTCATGGGTAACTGCCCTTGATTTAGCCTTGGCAACATGCAAATGTATAAAATATAACCTTTTATCTAGCCATTTTCAGCAAAAATCTGCTGTTATACGCTGAGTACTACGAACTCATTTTCTATGTGACAATTGTGAATTGGACCCCGCACTAATGTATAAGAATCGATAAACCACCAGTGGTTTACATATACACTCACACAAACCTAGCAATTCCAAAATTTTGACAAAACTTTTAATCATTTTTAGCTAGTTTTAATTTCATCTTTTGACATATTGTATTGAGAGATGTCATACAAAAAATCATTCCATGATGTTTCACGTGAAATTAATGAAGAACCAATTGCCCGTGTTAATAGGACAAATACATGGTGATTTTAAGGTGACCGCTTAGAACTTTGGGCAAGTGTAGAGTATATTTAGTAACAGTATGTAATGGCGCCCATAAAACTGGCAACATCTTAGCATTTTCACGCGATGTCACAGTAATTTAAATGTCATATGATAAAATGAATCTAACATTCGTGTTCCTGTATCATTAAAGGTATTTAATTTGTTGCAAAAATGATAAAATGCTCGGCTAGCCTTGCAGTTTATCTCTTTTCCCCAACTAGTTTAATATATATCATTATTACGCGAGAACCCATGTACAAATTTGTTAGATCCTCTTTATCACTTGGTGGAAACGTATCGAGGATATTACTACTAAATGAGCGGATGTTTAGTCTGAGACAAGAAAATACACACAACGAAGGTAAGGAAATCTGGAAATTCTCCTATTCAATTCTTTTTTCGGTACTTGGCAGTTGGCGATTTAGAATCACTATATGTATATTACGCTAATTTTATGCTTTGGTTTGGTATCAAACACGGTAGATGTTGGTGAAAATCACAACATGAACGTTGTGCCCACATAAAAATGTAGACACCTCTCCCGAAAAAGGATTATTATTGAAACAAGTAAGCAAACTATTGATATTTTGAAACAACCAATCTTTTGCAATCACATATAAATATCTTTACTGAAAATTTCATTCTCGTAGGTTGAAATTTGACCAAGATATGGGTCTTATCTAATGGTCAGTTATGCCTCGGTTACATTTGCCTTACGACCAGTATACGATGCCCATACGATGTCCAAATCACCGTTTCCGTGCGGCCTCCGCAGGGAGACCTTGCGATCATCGTACGGATTTCTCGGCATCGTGGCCTCTACAATTTTGGTTAACCCCGCACAATGACAAATTTGAAAAAATCGTAAGTCCATAGCCCGTAGACATATCGCAGTGACATCGTACGATCCCCCCTACGGGCACCGCACTGTGATCATGATAAAGACGCAGGGTTTAAGATTGTCATCTTGGCCCAAAAATGATCGTAGACTGTTGCGATAGTCGTAAGGAGCCCGCAAAATCGCCGCACGATGCCTTTGCAGGGCCCATTAAATCGTACGGACATCAGACGGTCATCCTGCGGTAACCCCAAGGCGATAGCACGATTATCGTGCGGTCGCCTTGCGACGTGTCAACAATTTCCAGACTTATCATTAGCTGTTTGTTTCATTTCAATATTTGTCTTCAGGCGATGTCTCTAATACCACCACTCAGTGTGACTCAATATGGACCCAGTTCAGTTTGCTGATGGAAGCAGTCTAATCAGGGCCAGTACAGTATGCTTCCATGATGAAATTGTCTGAAGTACAGTTTAAATATGCACCAATCGTGAAATGCATATGCATTTTCAGTATATGAAATGCTGGCTGGATAAATAAATTAGATAAGATTAATAAAAAGTACATATATTTTTTGGTGATTTATAACTCTGGAATTTGAATTTGAGTATTTCTTCAAGGAATAAAACATATGGGTCTCGTAGTGAGAACATGTGACTAGTTCGAACATTGAAATTTGAATGAATGAATGTTCTACAAAATGTTTTTTACTGAATACGAATGGCAAATGTGCTGACCAAGCAGGGTGGAAGAAAACGCATTCTGGTCAGTACCTTTGTTGTTCGCATGCAACGACTTCATTTTTGCTTATGACGAAGATTTTATGTGTTGCTGGTCGTAGAGTGCCTTTGGATGATTAAACTGAATAAAACCATAATAAACGTTTTAGTCTACGCTGATGCAATTAAAGCATCTTTGTATTTTCAATTAAAGTGATACTTTTTCGAATTATAAGAGTGTACTATAAAAGGTGGGTTGTAATATTCTGTGACTTAAACTGGATAAAAACTGCAGAACTTAGAAATTGACATTAAAATATACACATACGTATCACGCTGTTCCATACCTTGGGAACATAATCAACTAAAACACGTGCCTCTTTATAGCACGATTTGTGACTTATGACTTTGAAACACAGTTCTAATGGAGTGCAAAAATGAACATGGATAGCAGTTTAAATCCTCGCACATAATTACACAACAATTGCACAGCGGGCGTATAGACTCCTTGCGACTTCCGCAAGGTCATCGTACGGGCATCGTGCGATTTATATAGGGAGGTCGTGAAGATAACACGATGATTGTACGATGCCCTTGCGGTTGTCGTAAGATATCTGCAAGGTCTCTGTAAGGTTTTGTCCTAGTTTGTCGCCTAATCGTAAGAAGATTGTTATGCCTCCGTTACATTTGCCGTCCGACGAGTATACGATGCCCCTACGATGTCCAAATCACCGTTTCCGTGCGGCCTCCGCAGGGAGACCTTGCAATAATCGTACGGATTTACGGGCATCGTGGCCTCTACGATTTGTTTAACTCCGGGTTTGGGTTTGGTTTAGATACTTAACGTTCAAGTCAACAGCTATTAGACCATGGGATAGATATGGTTTTGCTCTCCAAGGGGAGTATAATTTCAATAAAGTCCAATATCTTACAAGTTTTTTTTGAAACATGTTAGCACTCTGACAAGTGTCACGTAAACCTGTAACATTTTGTTACATATGTTACCTATCATAATCATTTAAATGACATGAAATGATTAAAAGTCAAAACATTTTATTAGACGCATTCAAATGAGTTAAAGTTTAACATTTTCATATAGCTCAATCATAAAGCAACAAAACCCTATTGTTTAAAGCAAAATTATGCTGTCCACTATGTTACTTACGTGACATTTTGCATTGCTACCATATTTCTTGGAAATTATTATGCCTTTCGTTTCTTTTGAAATGGTTATTATTGTTTATTGGGTCTGTTTTTTTATGCTGCCACTAAGACAATATACCGAAGGAGGGGAGCACTGTCTACAGCCACCCCAAGGTCTATATGGCAATGTCTGGGACGGTCAGTTCACCTACATGTTACCACACTTTCTTAACCTGAGCAAACTTGACTAAGCGTTTTAACACAAAATTTCGCTTGAAAATGATCACAACCCTTCTTGAATCAGCGGAAGGAAGAAGATAGGCCGTAGAAATCATTTCATGACCAATCTCCACGAAAGTATAGGACGGTATACCAAGTTCGACCTCCTGATCCCTTGATCTGCAGTCAGACACGTATCTGCAGTCATACACGTTACTGAATGCAGCTGCGTGGCCGGTTAATATGCGATAGATCACACAAGATGACCCAAAATGGCCTCAAATATTGGTATTTTGACAGTAAAGGCTCATAAGAGCCTGCACAAATGTCCAATATTTTCTGAGCAGTTTCTTCTAGTATAACAGAGAAGGAAATTGGGCAAATATCAAGTTGTTTACTCTCTCAAAGAAGGGACAAGGCCCAGGTACTGTCGGGGCACATTAATACTCAACTCCGCTGAGTAACTAATATATACTTAAAACCAAAAGTAACCTAACAGTGTAGATATGTATATTCCTTTTTCCAGGTATTGGTTAATGATATGTTAAACGTGTAAAGTTCATATCAAAGTACAATCAATTATTCATCAGATAATTGAATTTTATGGGGCTTTTTTTGCTTAGTTTGATTTGATTCTTTACGTCCCATCAACAATTTTTCAGTAAAACAGGGACGGATCTTCTTGGGTTGAACCAGTACTAAGCTAGGATAAATGTGTCTTGATCAAGGACCACAATGCAGTGACGCCGGTAAGGCTCGAACCCGCAGTCCTTTGATCTTGAGTCAAGCACTCTATCACTGAGCCACTGCCCTCGCTATGTTTGTTTTTGGTTTTTTGTTGTCATAAATGCAACCACAAGGCCCTAATGAAACATGCAAAGGGGGCAAAATAAACTTTGTCCAAAACTCATCACTTTTCATGTGTTACCATTGCGTTAAGATCGGACAATTTCAAAGACCCAGTCTGAAAGACATGCTATCAAATGATTGTTTGAAGTGCAAATCAGCCGAGACCACCCTACGAGTAACACAAATTAGAGTGTTATTTTTACGTTCATACTCTTTTTGTGAACTTTATAGTGCTTCCAATGGAAATTCACATTAAAAATTGTTTGCCATTTTTCTTCCAAATCGATGGGATTTTTTTAACCTATCATATTTTTATATACTCACGGCAGAGGTCCAAACGAATAACTGATTTTATACTCACGGCAGAGGTCCAAACGAATAACTGATTGTAAAAGATCAAATGCCATCAGAGATAAAGCTTTTAGAAATGTTTGAAGTTTACTATAGTTTTACTTCAAGGGAGGTGATTTCAATGTGAACCAACTTTAAAGGGGACATATCAAGGTTTTTCATTTTTCATTGTAAATTCCTTTTATATGTCGGATTTAATGTATTTATTAAGAACCAAGATCATTTTCCACAATGTTCAGCGATAAAATGAGTATAATTACCATTTCTTTCAGCTTGTGCGCTTTGTCAATAAAATATCGACTCGCTTACTTCCCTTGAATTGGTTACTTTCCTTTGCTATCGGAGTGTCCTGATGACGTCACAGAGGCAGTTTATGAAGGACTGTTAGTATAGAATCGTGTTGGATTCCGATATTTTTTTTAATATTCTCGGATAGAAAAGGGTTTATGTGTTGCAAAAATCACTGCAATGCGCATTCTGATCAGTAGGTCCGCTCTCAATGAAATTGTGGATAGATTGTTTTGTGTTTTAGTGAATTGAATGCCCTACGATAATCTATTTTAGCGGCTCAGAGAAAATGGAAATCTCCGAGACAATTCAAACGATTACGCGTCTATGCGCATGAAACAGTCGTGAAAGCATTTGTAAACCTGAACATCGAGCTATCGTCAATTCTAGCAATAAAAACGGCAGTTTAATTTTGCAATGAAATGAGTCATAAATAAATTATTATTATTTCAGTCCTCCGTTGCGCATGTGTTAAACGAATTTTGTTTATTTGAATTGATTCTTTGCCGTCTTTGAGTCATGTCAGGTTGGTCTTTCTGGGTTGAAACAGTACTTAGAAGAGATTAACGTGTCTTGCTCAAGGACACAAACCACAGCAGTGTCGCAGGTGAGGCTCGAACCCGTAACCCTTCGATCTCGAGTCAAGCACTCTACCATTAAGTCACTGCGCCCCCTAATTCGATTTTTGCATTGTGGGTTAAACTCCAGTGGGAATTCATCAGTCTGTACATAGGGCTCTAAAATTGCACAGTCTTTAACACGCGCGGATACTGAACGTTTTGTCATAGGGGGTCCAAATTTGACTTCTTGTTTTATAAACATTTTTAGTTGATGAGGGGACAGAGGATCCAAATACCACGATGAGCGGGCCATTATCGGCCCGCTAGCGAAACGGCGTTTCGTTGGCGTGCCGATGATGGCTCAACCGTGAATGCTGGCTTTGTAGCCTTGTGATTTTTCAGGGGATCCAGACCAGTATTGCTAAGAAGTCCTATATTTTTGTGATTTTATTCAGGGGGGGTCCGGACCCCCTGTCCCTCCTCTGGGTCCGCCCATGTTTAATCACCGAAAATTAAAACATTCATACATGGAACACCAAGATAATGTAGGCTATGTGGGTAGGTGAGTGTTCATTACGGCATCAGTTAATTGGGGGGGGGGGGAGAGTTCAAAGCCGGCTCGTGAATTTTTGCACTTACCGCATATTTTTAGACATTATTTATACATGCATGCGCAGCCATCTTAAGTGGGGCTAGAGCCTAGCAGAGCGGCTAAATTTTGCTCTGCTTCTTCATCACCGACTATGCTCCTAAGTTATCTGTGTGTGAGAGTGACAGAAACTGTCAAGACTGTGCGCAGATAAGTGTTTTGGACTTTATTGGTAGTACTAAAATCTCAAGAGCTCGCTTTTTCTGTGTTCTTTGAAAGCGTCTCGCGAGACGCTTCCGATGAACGCATTAATAGTTTATATTCTTGTAGAAAATATAAAAACCGGGATCTGTTTTGCATCAGAATTTGAACTTAGCAGATGCTCACGCAATATGCTCTTTGATTTCGGTGAATAAATGTCTATCTCCCCTTCCCGATATGACATGCATTTTGTCATGTAGAATTCCTGGGCCACGTGCAACTAAAATCAATAGGTTGTCAATCTACATGTACAATCCTCGGGTCGACATGCGCCCAAAGCCACAGTTTTGGTATTCGTAAGGGAATCCTGCATACATGGTTGCGCAGCCATCTAGCGGGGCTAAGGGCCTGAGTCGTCATCGACGCCTCCAGTAGGCCGATAGTGGCCCGATCTTGGATACTGGATGGGTCTCTACTTTATGTCTATATTATTGGAGGAGGCCCTTGCGGTACTGCATGTGCGCAGGCTCGTCTGATCCCTCGGTGCAAGAATGAAAATCGCATGAGCTTGCTACAATTTGTCAATGTGCTCATTGGAAGCGTCTTGTCTCAAGAAATGCGTAAAATGATTCCGATGGGCAAGTGGTCAAAAAAAAGGAAGAAAGAAAAACTAATGCGACACAACAGACAATAATAAATTCAACAAACAAAACAACTAATCGGTGTTCAAGTCAGTGAACTTACTGAGTTGGCTCGTACATACATGTAGCCCGGCGATCTTGATTCCAAATTCTTAAAAAAACGCAAAACTGCGTTTCCGACAGTCAAAAATATCCTTTTTGATCGCAAAATTACATTTTTTTGCAATCGATAACAATATATTTTGCGGAACACGATCATCGTTTGAAAATAGAAAACGTTGTTGTCGCCGATCAAGTTTTAATCAATGCGTTCGCTATTGTCGCATGCCGGTGTGATACGACAACGTCACCCGTTTTTTGTTTTTGATAAACTTGAGCCTTTTGTCATGTAGATCTAGACAAATAGTGGACCTAGAATCTATATAAAATGGGGTTTGATTAACCAAAGACATACAATTTTATTATACCCTATAGGCGGCTGCCGATGTGACCCTACGATTATGTTTTAAACGGGTCTTCAACTTTCGAGGAACTCGTTTGAGTATTGATAAGTGTGTTACAGTAGCCTATTGGTCCAGACTCGTCAATGTCTACCGCGAAACATCATTTAAATCGCTATTAAAGGCGATATATGTGCTGCATTATTCACTGCGACAATACAGTCAATACACAGTCATCGGACGAACTGCCCTTGTGACGTCACAAATCCAAGGGAAGTGACTCGCCGCTACAGAAATCAAGGGAGATAAGCAGGATAATAAATTATCGGCACTAATTAATCAACGGTCTAATTAGCGAAGATATTCTTATTTTTTTACCACAAAAAATGATATGTTTAGCTCTAAGTACCATTTTCTTCCAAACTTTACTGGATTTAGAACTTTAATATGTCCCCTTTAAGATGCAGCAAAAAACTAACCATATGACGTAGACAAAATGTCTGGCAATATTTGTATGGGCAATCTATGCCTTTTAAATAGTCTGTTCAAATCCTGGGTTTACTTAGAATTTTGTGACGAAAGGCTGATTTTGTATTGTAATGGAAGCACAGATAACTCAAAAGAATATCAATTTGCTGACGTCTTTTTTGAGGGAATTATGTTAGGACACAATATTTATTTGGTTAAAAAAAACGTAAATATATATTCGGTAGTTAAAAGTGTAAAAAAATACTTCTTGGTTTAAGTATTTGTATCTCACATGCATATAAATAAATTTGATTGACACACCAAATTTAGGACATTAGGTGTCCGAGGTCAAGATTCCCCGCAAACGATGTATGTAAAGAACAGTTGTTACACGCACATAAACATCGCTAAATTCCTTTGTCCCTATAAGGCTTGTAAAAGTCACTACATTTACAAAAGCTATGAGCCGGTGAAGCTCGAACCAGCGGTCCTTCGATCTTGAGTCAAGCACTCTACCACTGAGCCACTGGGCTCGCTATGTTTGTTTTGGTTTTTTTTTGTGGTCATAATTGCAACCACAAGGCCATAATGAAACATGCAAGGGGGCAAAATAAACTTTGTCCAAAACTCATCAATTATGATGTGTTACCATTGCATTAAGATTGGACAATTTCAAAGACCCAGTCTGAAAGACATGCTATCAAATTATTGTTTGAAGTGCAAATCAGCCCAGACCACCCTACGAGTAACACAAATTAGAGTGTTATTTTTACGTTCATACTCCTTTTGTGAAGTTTATAATGCTTCAAATGGAATTTCACATTACAAATTGTTTGCCATTTTTCTGTCAAATCGATGGGATTTTTTTAACCTATTATCTTTTTATATACTCACGGCAGAGGTCCAAACGAATAACTGATTGTATACTCACGGCAGAGGTCCAAACGAATAACTGATTGTAAAATATCAAATGCCATCAGAGATAAAGCTTTTAGAAATGTTTGAAGTTTACTATGGTTTTAATTCAAAGGGAGGTGATTTCAATGTGAACCAACCTTAAGATGCAGCAAAAAACTACCCATATGACGTAGACAAAATGTCTGGCAATATTTTTATGGGCAATCTATGCCTTTTAAATAGTCTATTCAACTCCTGGGTTTACCTAGAATTTTGTGACGAAAGGCTGATTTTGTATTTTAATGGAAGCACAGATAACTCAAAAGAAGATTAATTTGCTGACGTCTTTTTTGAGGGAATTATGTTAGGACACAATATTTTATTTGGTTAAAAAACGTAAATATATATTCGGTAGTTAAATGTGTAAAAAAATACTTCTTGGTTTAAGTATTTGTATCTCACATGCATATAAATAAATTTGATTGACATACCAAAATTAGGGCATTAGGTGTCCAAGGCCAAGATACCCCACAAACGATGTATGTAAAGAACAGTTGTTACACGCACATAAACATCGCTAAATTCCTTTGTCCCTATAAGGCTTGTAAAAGTCACTACATTTACAAAAGCTTTGAGCCTATGAGGCTCGAACCAGCGGTCCTTCGATCTTGAGTCAAGCACTCTACCACTAAGCCACTGCGCTCGCTATGTTTGCTTTGGTTTTTTTGTTGTCATAAATGCAACCACAAGGCCCTAATGAAACATGCAAGGGGGCTTGAAAAAGTCACTACATTTACAAAAGGGATGGGGGCACACTGAGCACAAACCTTTCTAAGTTTTAACGGCTGAGTCAGAACCTAATGAGCTGCCCCCGATGATATGGGAACACTATTAGCCATATTTTTCACTGTAAATCTGGCGTCTCGTTTAATCAGGCCTAGCACAGCAGCAATATTAGGTTGGTAACAACAGTTTTTGGCTACCAGGATGCAAACCGTCTTTGAGGTAAGTGAAACCATCTTGAAGTTTCTTGTATCACACGAAAACTAACGGTTTGGACACTGCAGAAGTGCGATGTATATGACACAATTCATTATACATATGTGAACCTGAAATGTTCAGATTAACAAGACCTTTCATACACGTCTGTTTGTTGATGCCTTGTGGTCCCCTGCTGGGAAAGGGCTGATCTCTTGGCTCTCGTTTGTGATGTCTAATTGTGACGTTGTCACTTTCCCATTGGTATCCTGGGTCAGGTGTGGTGCTTGTTTTTATCGATTCCTGATCTTTGCCCTCTTTCTTTCTTTAATATAGGTCCTTATTTCAAAACTTGCTTTAGTTTTCATTAAACACGCATTTTTTTAAGCCAGTGTGCTTGAACTCTCAAAAACATTTGTCAGAATGAGCGGATTCAAATAAAAATTGGTATCATTAGTCAAATCTACCCCCCTTGAAATTGCCACAATTTCCACGAGTTTCTTACAGCCATGTGGTAAAGAGGCGCATTAGTGCCAGAATAAAATGAACGCCCTCGTATGACCATTTCACTAACTCCTAACAGACAGACTGTCTCAAACAGCGATTTTAGTACACATTTACGGGTTGTGCAATCAAAAAAGGCGGTTTAGGATGCCAGTGGCTTGACAATGTCGACACGCATACATATGCAAAATTTGATCAAAATATATCATGTGATTCAATAGTTATGACCATTTTGCTAACTGCTAACGAACTAACAGATGGACTCACACAATGATTATAGCGCAGGCATATCGGTTTTGCAATATATTTTATTTTTGTACTAAGTAATGGCTGTGTATGCGTCTTCTGTAATAAGCAAGTACACGCTTGTTACAAACGAACGAGACCATTACTAACAGACCTTGTGATGCATTTGCCAGAATAAACAGAACCTCAAAAACATCAGAACTGCTCAGAATTCGAAGGAATCCAAATAACCAGCAGACTCCAGTCAAAGTAGACATTTTTAGATATATAAGTATATTGTTTCTATCACTCATCTGGGCTCTTTTCATTTTAGGAACTTTACTGACACGCCAAATGGTGATTAAAAGAAAACACCCATTAGCTAAAACTACTATAGCAGCAGGGGCTACAAATGTAGCTAACAGACCGACGGTGGAGGAAATGTAGCAGAGTTTCGTGCCATAACCAAAGTCGTTTCCCTTGGTAACCTGGAATCGGTACAGAATGTTAGCACATACAAGAAATAAAGATACACCATAGACATAAACGGAATATAGCCAAAGTGACGGGTGGAATTCACCGGGTGGTCTTGACATGTTTTTTAGAGAGAAACATCTGAAAAGATTAAAGCTTGCAATATTCATCCATAGAATGGTAGCTGCCCATGCGTAATGGATTAGGACCCCGAACGCATAGCAGATAATTCTATCTTGAGTTAGATCTATTGTAAATTGCTGGAACAGTTGTGCCACAAGGAGGGTTGCGCATAATGAAACGTTAATTTTGCCAGGAATAGTGCGCATTTTGACAAACAATATATATGTAACAATCGTAAAACAAAGACATGCTATGGAAACTAAGGAACATACGAATGATAGTATGACCGTGATTCTATTCATAATGGTTTCATTTTCTGAGTACTGTCGTATCATATGGTCTGCTTTAGCTGTATAATCGTCGATACAAAGACTGATATAGTCAGTGGTGATGATATAAGCATCTGGTAGAGATAGTGTCTCACCAGTCATCAATATCAAATCATTGTCGGATATATTGTATTCTGAAGTTGGAATGTTAACCCTTTTGCAAACTATTAGAGTGCTAACAGTTAATGGGTAACCACAGAAGCCAAATGTGGCTTCTGCGATTTCATAATATGTGGCATGAGTCTTGTCTAATACATTACCATCCATCCTATTATCTACCACCTGAACTTGAAAATAACCGCTGATGTTTCGTAGCCCCAGTCTTATAATATCAGGCTGGTACAGTTTTAGAACACCAGGAGGTACTAAACGTGTATAGTATGATAACCATACAAGGCTGACTATGAATTCAATAGCAGGTTGAGTAGAGTTAAGACCATTGCTCTCCTTGATATAGACTCGGGCCATACAAAGGGTTTCATTATCCACAAAGCTAAGCTGGCTCACCATTTCTGTGCGTATGATTGGCAAAATATCACCAACAAGTTCGTCCTCTTTTCTGTTATAATTCTGAGTCCGGTTTATTTCTTGAAAATGAAATAATACTTGAATATAAATCCGTTCAAAGCCACTGTACATACTCCTACACTCACTCCCATTTAAAGCTTCAAACACTGGACAGTAAACTCTTCGACACAAGTCCTGCAATTACATGAAATAAATTGATTTATTAACATTTTCAAAACAGAAGACAAGTATTGCATCAAAAGGCTATTAAAGAAAAGCAACCAGGCCTCGAGGCTATAAAATTTGAGTACAGTCTCAGACTCAAAATAAAGCGCAATGATTGGATGCTTGCTGACTCGTTCCAGATACGAAATCCTGCGACATACATGTGACATGGTGACGACATTTTACATTACAATTATAACGTCACGGATCGTCACAGATCAAATATGAGGTATTTAGTGGTGAACATGAAAAAGAAACCATAAATGTGCGAGCATGGGATAGAAAAATCCATCCCTTGCGATCAACGTTTCACGGCCATCACTCGGCAAGCCTCGTGATGGCAATCCGTGATCCTTGGGACAGATTTTTTCTATCCCACCCTCGCAATTATGATGGATTAATTTTTATTTTGCTCACATATCAATGTATACAGCCTCAGGTGGTCCATCATGTAAGCTCGCTGTCAGCAAAATCTGTCCCACATCGCTACCTATGTGAGACAAGTGTAACTAATACGAAATAAGCAACAAGGGGCCAGTTGCTAATGCGAGATAAACTATATGATACATTCTAACACATCTCGCCTGTAGAGCCAACGGTCAATTCACAGCTAAAGTGTGTGATAGCTGACGTCACTGGAAAATGACGTCATTCAATGCGATAGACGGTGTAACGTCGTTTTTACGCTTGAAAGACGTTACAATTACATGTAAACGTATGCAACGTAGTCTAAGTAATGGCGGAATTCTTCAGTGCAATGGCAGAAAGTTGGAAGAACCTGAAGACTTCGAACGTGTTTTCGTCATTAATTGTGTGTTAGAATCGAAATAGATCAGCTCCGGTAAATGTAAAATTAGTAAGTGAGAAGAATAATCAATAATTACTGTTCAGAGGTTAAAAAATCAGAAAAAACGCCATTATCTACCATCAGACCCTTCTCAGGGTAAAATATAGGCCTACAATGGGAGCACATTGTCAGAATTTCTGACGCTTAGCTATATTTAACACTATACCTACTATAGGTAAAGATATATGTCATTCAATATTCTCTCGAATATGGCCCTCCGCAAAAAATGGTGGTATCAATTTTTGTGTCACCTGCGAAGCATGGTCGACACATAGAAAGCATGACTCTGTCGGTGTCACACTTTTGGTTTCCGAACAATAACTTTTGATGAGATGCATCAATTTCATTCAAAGTTGACAAAAGGGTAAAGCATCATCAATTTTGAGGTTATCCGCAACACTTTAACTGTGTTATGGGCCTTTTTTTTACTTAGGTTTAGGCCAATGCAAGAGCTATGTTGGCTTTTTTGTGTGATAAACTTCCCATTTCCCCAAAGCTTTTATATCAGACAACTTTTTACTATAGACCTTTCTACCTTGCACGCCATGGCTACGTAGATTATATTTCCCAAAGCACAAATGTTCAGCCCTGGAGGAGTTTTACTAACCCAATAGTCAGTTTTGTTATATGACTGGAAAGAATCCTGTCTCCTGATTGGCCAAATTTGTCTTCATAAATCTCTATGTCTACCTGAAAACTGGTCTGAACTGGCCCAGAAGGTGATATAGGACGAAAACAAGCTCAAACTAGTTTCCAGAAGTTAATATGTTTGACACTTCTGCAATATCACCCTCTAGAGAGCTAAAAATAGCATGATGACTATAAAACTAGCATGTGCTGCTTGAAATTGACATGATTTGCTGTTTCACATCCCAACAGGTAAACTAAAGGCTTTCATGAATTTTAACAACTGTTTTGTTTTGTTTGTTTGAATAAACAAAATGTAAGAAAAAAGTTTTATGATTAAATTTTACATTTAACATTCAGAGAATAAATATACATTTCAAAATGCAAAATACTACATTAAAATATTTTAATAACGGTTGATAAAACTTGTTAGAAAGTCCTTAGGTTGAAGGTTTAACATGTTTTCAACAACAAAAGTGAAAGTAGAAAATTGTCATTCTTAGTTGAAAAGTCATATAACAAAACAGTTATTGACTTCAATTTCGGTAGACATGAGGATTTATCTACCCTTAAAAGTGATATTCACCTCGGCCTAGCCGCCTCATTGAATAATCACTTTTTCGGGTAGATAAATCCTTGTGTCTACCTCATTGAAGTTAATAATTGTATAATATTGCATAAAGTTACATTGCACATGGGTATTTTCTGACATCATATTTTCTGAGTATTCTTCACTTTATTGCCATTCTGAATGTAAAGGTTGTCTTCCTTTCTGAGTTTTAAAAATGAATTTTTTTACAAACCTGCTATTTTATATTTGATTATACTTTATGCCTCTGCCAGGGCTCTCACACTCTGACTGTAACATATTTATGTAATAGTTTTTCTTTAGGTTTACAGAATATCTGGGATCCCTTTTTAATGAACACAATCTGAACTGGTTTATTGGGATTGTTTTCAACAAGGTGTTTTGTAAGCTTCATCTGTTACAAGCACTAACTGTCTAATATGGTCATCCCTGATAAAACTTGTTTGATTGGATCTCAATATAGGTCTGGTTTATTACAAGCAGTGTTTAAATCAGGATTCATTGTATTCTAATATAGTGGTATAAATATATCACTTCTGCACAAATACAAAGATAATTGTATCTAGGGGTTAGATATTATCATTCTAGGTCAATAACTAAGAGATATTTAAATATATAGCATTTATATTGTACGGGGAGTAATCCTTACCTTATTTTATTCTTCCTGTATCAGGAGTCACTTCTGCATATTACATTTATCATTCACAGTCTTTTAATCATCAACATCAGTAGGGTCGTATAGGTCACATGTTCTTTAATTATTTTATGCATAACTTAGGATTTTATATACAATAATTTTAAGCAAAACAATTTAGGCCCAAAATTCTAGGGCATATTTAAAACTCTTCAAACAAGGAGGAGAAAGTTGTACTGGTCCTCTACACCCATTATCCAGTCTACACCCTTCGTCATACCTCTACATGCTATTGGGTAGTACCTGGGGAGTTGGCCGTCCACGAAAACCTCGTACACAAGAACATGTGGTTGGCCTCTTTCTCCATCCTTTCTTCGAACTGTCAACACCATCTTCTGCACAAGAGGATGGGAGGAACGAAGAGTTTAAGTTAGTAGACTCATGGCTACTAACAATATTAACTAATATCATAACAAAATTTTGCCATGCGTTTGGTGCAGGATTAACCCAACCCCGAAATCGAATATTACTGACCCTACATTGCTTAGTTATGTCAGAAGGCGAGTGATCTCATCTAGTTTGACAGATGATCCCACCAGATACAGACAATGTAATCTCACCTTTAAATAGGTGGATTATCTTAACTTTAGCTTGGGACAGGAGATTCCAACCCCAAGATAGATTATCAGTGAATGATCTAGCCTAGCTGGGCAGTGATCCTATGGGTTAAATGATCTCATCTGTGAATGGATAGTGATCTTAGGTTGCTAATCATGGGTGTTAAGCTGATTATCGGAAAAGAATAGGGTTTAGAGCAGCATGAAAGAGGGTTCATCTTAAGATTTGGCAGGGGGTCCCACCAGATGAAAGATCAGTGATCTGGCCTCGTGTTTGGGTGATCTGCGCGACTAGCCGGTCACCATTGGGTGTGATTGTGGGTCTATGGGCTCCATATTAATGATCGACCAATGAATGACAGTGAAACTTGTCATGATTAGCAACACTGAACATTTGAGGGATGGGGTAGAGAGAGATTAAAATCGAATTTAGGTGTGGTACTTGATTGTACCGATTCCTGATCTTTGCACCATTACTTACTTTTAATAGATAAAAAAGTTCAAAATGTAATTGATTATTGATGTTTGTTTGTTTGATTGATTTGATTCTTTACGTCCCAACCAACAATTTCTTTCAATAGGTTGGGTCGGGTCTTCTTGGGTTGAGCCAGTACTAAGCAAGGTGAGACTCGAACCCGCAATCCCTCGGTCTCGAGTCAAGCACTCTACCACTGAGCCATTGCGCTCCCTAATTATTGAATGAGGTGCCACCGAAAAGGCTTGATGACTTACACAATAATAAGCAAATTTACATACATGTACGAGGGATGTTCATTAAATTTTTCCCTGACCTACTTCTGGTTCAGGCAGGAAGTTGAAATTGTACACTGACACTAGACTATATCTCTATAATAGCATTTTGCTGTTTTGAGTTAAAATTCTTTTTTTTTTTTGCTTTATTCTCCCCGTCCATTTGGTGTGTAGGGGGTTGGGGAGGATCATTCCCCTCTCACACCTTACAAACTACATTTTTTCATTAATAAAACCAATGTATTATACATTAATAGACTTTTTACTTACTGTAAAGGCTGCAACTTAAATATTCATAACTGATCGTGGCTAGGATGTTTCATCTACTAAGGAATAGAAATTAGGGTATATCTATAATTTATAAAGAGTTAATTAGATTTTAGTGCCACACAAACGTGAGTACATTTAATGAAAGTCCAGACCGTATATGCTCTGTCCTCACATGCATTAACCTTTAAGGCGCCTATCACAAAAAGTTGTATGTTTTTGTTGTTTGCTGAACAATTTCGAAGCCTCTTTAAAGACAAAGATTACTGTCCAATAGAGATCATTAAAGGATTAACTGATAAGGGACAGTTTCAGTATCTCACAAAATTAATGGGGCCTCAAGAGGGGACTTACCTGTATGAAACACAATTTCATTCACTCAGATAAAGATCAATATTTTATCATAAAATACCTAATCCCTTTATGGGACCACTTTATTGCCCCAGTAAGGAAGTCATAATCACCTCATTATGGCTGTCCTTTTGATCTGCCCAGTATGACCCCTGGAGAGAGTCATAATGAGTGGTACCAGTATTATTGCTAAAATATTTGTCCCTTTAACAAATAGTGTAGATGCAGATCAGACTGCTCCTGTAGAAGCAGTCCGATCTGAGTCCACGCTGTCTGCGTTTATATTTATGTTAAGCAATAAACAGACACTTTTGGATGTATTTATTTTGCTTGTGTTTTGAAGTTTAAATCATTACTGTCTTTACTGGAGTAGTATGATACAATAATACCGTTACGTTCAAATTTATTTCTTATTTACGTAGGCTATTGTAACGCAAGGTAGAGTGATAGAGTCAGTTGTGTACAGAGCAGTCATCAGTTTTCTGTATTTGTACTGGTGCACACCGAAGGAGGCATTTAATGAGATGAAAGTGGCTTATGGGGAGGATGCAATGTCACATGACGTTGTCAAACATTGGCATCTTCAGTTCAAGTGCGGTCGTTCATCAGTGGGACTATGAAATCCTTCCTCATCCTCATTGCTCTCCTGACCTTGCACCATCTGACTTAATCTCTTTCCATCTCAAGTGATGAAAGCCTCAGTTCCCAAGTCAAAGCATGACCTCAGGCACAACATGCTGAGTTCTACAGTAGAGGTCTGCATAACTGCATAAAACGATGGAAGAATTGTATGACACTTGCAGGAGCCTATGTAGGGAAAGACTTATTATTGTGCCAAGACAGGTTTCCCTCAGCCTTTTGTAAGTAGGTCAGGGGAAATTTTTAATTAACGCCCCTCGTATTTGTTAAACGTACATGTAATCAATAGTCTGTTGTTAAATAAAAATCAAGTATTATTCACATTATGCGTGAAAATGTCAAAACAATACCTCGGGTGTTATGCAAACTACAGCTTATTTCATTTAAAATGGTCAACAAATGAAATCTAGGTTCAAGCCTGCGTTTCGGTGAAGCAACTTGAATTACATTTGTCATGCTAAACAATTAGAGCGTCATTTGGAATAAGAAATGCATGACATTCACGGTGGGACAGACTTTCCAGATTATTCAGACTCTATGACGAACCTGTCCTAAAACTTTCATTGGTGGGTTAGTGCCTGATGTTTGTCTTTAGCTGGACACAAAGTCGCTCAACTGTTTTTGAGTTTTAGCTCTAATAGTCTGTGAGTTGAGAGCACTTTTATTTGTTTCATCACAGTATGTTTATAAATTTGATGATTTCCCCATGATGTTACATTGCTCTTCGCGAGCTTAACATTTTTCCTGGTTTGACAACAACAGAATCTAGGGCGAATATTTGGCAGTAAAATTAACTTAAGCACCCAGTGACTTCGGCTGAGCATGCTCAGGTGACGTTTCTGTTGTTATTGGTTTATTGTTCATTGTTGCCTTCATTATTTTGTGGGGTTATATCTTTGGTCCTTGTTTTTGTTGTGCATTACTAAGTATCTTTTCTAGTTTAGCAATCATCTCGCTGGGGAAGAGAGAGCTGATTGGTTTACTTTAATTGCCTTTTAATGCTAATTTGATTGTAAGTGTTATGCGTCTCTTCCTCACAGTGCCGTGGGGGAGCGCAATGACTCAGTGGTAGAGTGCTTGACTCGAGATTCAAAAGGTTCGAGCCTCACCGGCGGAACTGCGTTGTGTTTTTGAGCAAGACACCATAATCCCTGTTTAGTGCTGGTCAACCAAGGGAGACCTATCCCGATATAACTGAAAAATTGTTGAATGGGACGTAAAGAATTAAATCAAACAAAGGGTTGGTCTACAGTGTGTGACTGTGGCATTTTCTGGTCATACTCTCTTACTTTTCATGTGATTTTGCTCAGTTCAATTTTAAAATACATGTACCCACTATAAGTACCATCCGCATGGCTCTGTTGTAAGCTAGCAGAATAAATGTTCTTCCATGACGATACTGCTACTCTGATCGAAACCCAATTGAGCATATATGCGATGTGATTGTCAGAAATTATCCAATTACTTGGGTGATTTTCTTATTTTATGGTTAATGGAATACAGACTGACTTACATTTGAAAATAATTCATTATCATATCTCATAAAAATGGAATTAATTTGACAAATTGCTATTGATCTGTTTGAAAAATATAGTAATCTTGCGACTTTCGTTTTTTAAACTTTCAACTGATACTTCAATATTTTAAATGATCTGAGTCAATTGCCTCTGAAAATAACCATGTATTGCCGGAAAACATTGTTCTTATGTATTCCAAAGTATTTCTAATTCAAAATTCAAGTTTTCAGGAAACTGTCAAAACGATATTTAACCGTAAGAAGATTTCTTATGCGTATATCTTATCCAGTGGCATGGTGTATCAGTGCATAATTGAAAAAAATCACGTTTTGAACGACCCTAAGGCAGCAATAATGTCTTATGTTTTGGTACCACAGAGTAGGGACATATGTTGACTAAATATACTAAAAATATGAGCAAGTCATCTTTTATAAGAAGGTAGTAAAAAACCTCCGAAGTTGGATAAAATTGTTAAAGTTTCCTCTTTAAAAACATTTTCTGCCCTTATCTTGGAATGCAAATCAAAATTCTAAATAGTTAAGTGCAAAAGGAGTAGAGAAAAAGGGGCCAGAAGATAAAGATAGTAGAACATGTGTTCTGTCCTGAAAATCAATCGGAACTGCCTCGGCCAATTCCGCGAATCCCGTGGAATCAGACCACGGATGTATATCTAGGATCTACTTTGATAACGCGGGTGATAATGTGACGCTGACGTTATATAACGTGACGATAACGTCACAGAAACCATGTTAACACAATCGGGTGATAATGTGACGCTGACGTTATATAACGTGACGCTAACGTCACAGAAACGATGTTAACACAATAACAAGTGCGAATGCAGCAAAACAAACAGCTTAAATGGAGTTTATGTTTTTTCAATAAAATATCGCTATAGCGATATTTTATTGAAAAAAAACATAATTCTATTTATTCTGTTGATAAAGCTTTTTGCTTAAAGCTGCATAGTCTGTAACTTTTGATCTTTTAATTTTAGAACTAATGTTTCTATTTTTTAAGAACACAGTAAAAAAACTAAAATTCAGGTATACATTTAACCAATTTCGTAAATCTTAACAAATTATCAGTATCAAAACAGCAGCATTTATGTTAAAACTAACTGTCTATATTATTAGAGGGACGCAAATAATTACCAACAAGAGAAAAACACACCTGTTTTATAAGATAATTCACTTTTCCGTGCAGTTTTCAGCTATAGTGAACAGATTTATAGTGCAAACATAACTTAGTTCTACTTTTACAAATGATTTAAAAAGAAAATAAAAAAGTCGAAAAATGTTCATAGTTGCAGACTTGGTCTCTTTAATCAGAATAATCGATTTTAATAGAGCTGAACCCACATGCGACAGAACTAATTTTCTATACGCCAGTTACGGCTAACAAAATGGAGTTTTTTTAGTGCATAGTACTACGTGCAATGCTCCTTACATACACCCGAGCCATGATTCAATTCTTGAATTGTTGCGGGTTTTCCCGAATATCCTGAAAATGTCACAGTATTTCTTACAATGCATGTTTATATTAAAACACACTCCATACAAATTTCATTATTGAAGCAAACACTATGAACCCTGGTCAGACTGCTCTAAAGATGGCAGTCTGGTCTAGATTCATATTGTTTCGCAATAATGGCAGCCAAACTACACCAACAAGTGACATAGCAGATTATACGTGTCCTAAATGAAAGCAAAATGGTTGAAGTGTCCATTATTCATACAGTAAACCCTGTCTTAAACGGACACTCAAAAAAAAAAGACAAAACATAGATCTACGACCTCGTAAAGGTAGCTTAATGAAGGTCGAAATATTTGCAGAATGCTCCCCTTGGAGCATTCTGTAATACTTTTGACCTGCATTAAGCCATAACGGTCTTGAAACCTATTTTTGGTCTTTTTGAGAGTGGCCGTTTTTCACAGGTTTTACTGTATATTTACCATATATGGATCCCATGCCTCACCAGGGTAGTCCCCACATTCATGATCTCCAGATTTTTTCGCTGGTTGAGTGAAATCTATTTCCTGCAGGCGATAGAGATCAACGTCGATGATAGCATAAAATGAGATTTTCAGGACTGATACAATTAAATATGGACAAAATGGATTTATCCTTAAATTCTGGTCAGACATGTGTGTAAATTCTCTGGGTGCGTTGCAGATAAAGCAGTGAATATTTCGGAAGTGTTCGTGTGGTAAATCATAGGCACCACACGCGTCAACAAGAAACTGGTCAAAATAATCCCAGTAACCTGTTTGATTACATGCATGATACACAACTACAGTACAAATGTTGTCGTCGATTGTGGACCCATTAGGTGGCCTGAAGATGTAGTTACACAATGATGTGTCAATAAGTTCTTGTTGACTTTGTGGCGTTCTGTCCTTAACAAGCAGGTCCCAATTAGTAGGGTAGAACATTTTAGTTGAGCAGACGAATACAGATTCAAAAGGTTCATAGTTCGTGATGTCATTGCACTCTGCACAGAAACGATTGACATAAATAACCCCTGTAGCCGATGAAAGGACTGGTACCATGTTGTCCAGATTTGTAGTATTCCGGCATATTAGACATTGTTTATGAAGCTCGGAACCAGTGTAGTTACTAAAACATCCGGTTACCATTTTAAGCGGAAACTCCACATGATACCTCGGGTCATTCCAGGGACCCAAAATTTCAGAATGAACAACTGGATATAAGCAGGATGTATTTACATAATCATTCTGTACTAGTTTTTGAAGAATATCAGGACAGCATTCACTCTTCTCTCTACAGTGAACAACATCACAACTGCAGGGTGCTGTACACAAATGTTCCCACTCGGGTTTCTCGGGTACTGGTTCTGTGCGATTGCAGAAGTCACTATAAGGGCTGTGTATATAAGAATCCTCGACAATTCTGTCCCAGAAATCAGAAGATCTGGTATCGGTTGATAGTACAACAACGCCATACAATAAGAGATAGAGCATTATCATGTATTGGTAAGATTCCTCTCCAAACATGCTTCTGAAATCAAATATTCAGAACATTATAGAGCCGTGGCATAAGATTTCCAACAATTTGACATTTTGACAAGTGTAGACTCGAACGAGGCTCTGCAGTCTCCTTTTAAGCTTAGAAACTCCAAATGGTGTTCAGTCAGTAGCTTAACAATCATAGAATATTCAAGCGACTAGCAAAGGCTCTGATAAGACTGCGCATATGCACAGGCTAATCTGAGGCTTTGCTGGTCGCACATACCACATTGTTGGAAATCTCATGCATTGGCTTATAAGATAAGATTTTTGTACAAATCGCAAAGGCGAGCAGCGAAGGCTCAGATGAACCTGCGTATATGCAAGCATACAAGAAGTTTGATAGTAAAACGTGATCCATGCCAAAATGGACTTATAACCCCACTATATGTAGATAGTTGCATATGTATTTAAGAAATAAATTCAATTTTGGTATGTTCATGGAATCATGAACACATCGGATCTCTTGCAAAGTAAGTGACGCCGATAGCTCAAGATTCCATGAACAGATCAAAAATTGAATTTACTTTTATATACATTTTATTTACATTTTATTATGAATATCTAAAATTAGAATTTATTTATAGTATAGGAAACAAAACAGTTGGTTTGTATTTAATATGTAATCGTATTAGTGGTTTTGTTGGAGTATAAAACGGAACACTGCAATAGCAAATGTGAACGCGGACAGTCAATGAAGCAAACAACAGGTTTGTTTTGCACGTGCGAATCAGGTGTGGCTCGCTGTCAATCATAACAACAGTGGCCAACTTCGAATAGAACTATAAGTCCTACTACGAGCATCGATATTTGCTACTTTAATGACGCCACGAACCTAATTAGAGATCAACGGTGGGTCAGAGCACCATTACTCTAGTAGATCGTCTGGTTTCCTCCTCTAGACCTATCTAGCAAGACGGTTTCCAGAGTTGTCAGTAGTAGTCTGGGCCCGGAATTAAAATGCCTCCTTAAAGTTAAGGAAGACTTAAGTTAAGTATTGATGTTTCAGGATGCAAAAATTAACGTTTCAAACTGATTAAAATCAAATTAGTTTTAATTTTTCAGAATATCACAATGATATCTTTTACCACACGTACTGCATCGATCCAGGCAAGCTATTCAGCATCTAATATAGCACGTTAAAATATCGATACTTAACTTAAGTCTTCATTTACTCTAAGGAGGCATTGTAATTCCGGGCCCAGGTGTATATATATAGGCTCTAAATAAAGAGAAAAAATACATCCATCATTGAAAAAGATGACAATGGTCTCAAATTAAACCTAATCATATCTACTTTCAATATCCAAGTGTTGACACTTCGAAAAAGTGTAGTGTCATGGTGTAAAATGGGCAGATGACTCTATACCATGCATGTCAGAAAAAAATGCCTGATAGTCATTTAAAAGATAAAATTGACACGTTTTCATACTTATTAATCCCCAAATGTAAATAGTTTTTGAAAGTTAAATCAAATGTAAGGAGACTCATTTTTAATCATTGAGGTCGACTTGACGTTGATGACGTCACGTTAAGTAATTCAATCATCCAAACTCCTGTGCTTTAATTTACATGTAATGTATTGCGTTTGCCTGTGATCTGTGTCAAGTTCTCTTCCACACGGTGCTGCGTGTTGGTCTGCAGTCTGTGATTCTGGCATTTCTTAGTCCTACTTACCTACGTTTAGATCCCGGAATGAATCACATTAAATCTTTCACGGTTTATTTAAATGGGTGCGTGAAATTGTAACTGATCGCCAGCGTCCGTGAAAAAAGTTTGATACTCGTAACTACTCGCATTTTCTCGTACCAACTCGTACCTGCTCGCGAGTCACTCGTGACATGTATTGAGCAAAGGGCACCGAAAGAGCGTCATAGGTCGGAGCAGATTGTACCATATCGCAGCACATCTCAACAGAGCGTTGGTTTTGCCTTGTCCAAGACTGATCCCAATCACCACGATTCGGAATAGTCTGAGGGCTGACCAGCTGGATTGGATTTTTTTAATCGGTCTTGTAGAAAAAATTCATTTGTACCAGTTAATAGTATACCTATATTGAAGTCAAATGAGAGTGGATGCCAGAAACAAAAGTGGTGCAGATTTTCTTCAGGCGGCATTTTGTTACCCCACCCACTTAAACTAAATTGTAATATAAATGTGTGAACATTCAACACAATTTCAATATGTATGAGTTGATATTGACTTCTCATTGAACTAAACAAGAAATTAAAGATATAATTCAGTCAAAAAAAGAAGTTAAACAACATTTGGTGCATTAGTGTTACCCCACCAACCCATTTTTCATATAGTTTTTTTGTTTTATAATATGGACATATTAGTACCATTTCGGACTTTTGTGTTTCAGCTACATGGATAAAGATGATAATTATTACCGACAGATGCAAAAAAAACTGCATTGTATAACACATAGACCTTGTTGATCCAATATCCCACCCTCTATGAGACGCAGGATCATATGTTGCGAATATATTTTCGTTTAACATTTTGTTTCATGATTGGAAACATAACTCCTAGATTATTCTAGCTGTAAAAATAAGGTCTTTAGGTGACACTCTCTGCTATAGTTGGTCCGCAATCAAATTTGAATAATTTGAGCATTTAGAAATAAGGTTAATTCTTCTGCTCTTGTTTTTTTATTGGAATGATAGTATAATAAAGCATTCAATGTAGTTGCCAGTAATGCTTTTTTGAAAAAAAAAATAACAATTTTACAAGGGATTATACATTAATTACGTCAGTCTATATATACATTACAATTACCAAATATAAGTATATCACAAACCCATCACTGGGTCTGTCTGACCAACAAATAATACATGAAAACACCATATATATATATGAAAACCTGTAGAGCATACACTTAATAGTATTAGTCCTTAGATTGGCTGTATCCCCTCCCCCAGGGGCAACTTTGTGCACTACATTTTCCAAAACTGCTCTTCACAGGACTAAAAATGACAGACATTAGCTCGTTTGCAGTTGCAGTTAACGCGAGTAACAGCTTGGCAACGCATGCTACCATTTGAATGGTTTAAAATGATACCATTGAAGATAATCGAGTATTCTTATTTACATTTTAACGACTGTTTATTTACATGTCTTCATGCAAGGAATTCTTATAAGAATGAATGTATCCATTGGCTTCTTATCTGAGTGCTACATATGGATATTTGCTGTTACAAACGTTACGTTCGTGGGTCATGATATATGGTAACATGTTATACAAATTGATTATACTTCATCCAAGTTCATACATAATTAATCTTTGAATTTTAATACTAGATAGGTAGAGTGTCCTCCTTAATTTTATTCTATATGCAATAGATTTAGCTTAATTATGTGAAAGTGGCTCAGAAAATGCAAATGTGATTTTATTAATTACCATGAATTCTTGCGAGTTCAAAGGTTAATCAATATGGGTTCCTCTTTTATAATAGTAATGAGATATTTCTTCCTCATCCAATTATTAATTACGCCATGGAAAGAATCAAACTGGTAATAGTAACTAAGCCAAAGACAAGTGTAAGTAATAAGGTTCCCCTCAAATATTCAAAACAAATGTGAAATAATCATAACCACCTTATATGGATAATACATAGTTCTTATTCACCATCATAATTGCTATTGGTTTTCACTTAAAGTAAATTTATGCTATTGATAAAGTTCAGAATAATATTTCACACATTTAACATTCTCGTGATGATGCTAGCAGATGGGCATCTTAAAATATTCGCTGTGATGTTAGACGCATATATGTTCACAACAAATGTCTCAAATGCCCATATTCTCTTCAAATAACCATTTTAAATGTTTCGTTGTTCGAAATGATTATATTTGGCAATGTTAGCAGTTTTCAGTCATGCTGAGATTGTTTCCTGTGTTAAACCAGTGTAAAGTATAGGATAAACCTATCCACAATGTAAGTTAGGGTATGGGTAATGGTAGGGTATGTGAAAGGAATAGTTTGAGTAGATAGCCGAAGTATAAACTTGTTACATCAAATATGTTTTTAAAAGGGTATCCTTTGGAAGCAAAGACTGCACCAAAAAACTGAAACTAGACTGTGCATACTAGCTAGTGTCTGCCATTTAGGCTTCATCAGTGACCCTCTAATAGTTTCAAAGTTCCGAAATGAAACCCATGATCCCAAAGGACAAGAAAATAAAATCTACACTATAGTGTAATCTAAAGCGACTGTCACACATTACCGGATAGCGCTTACGGACGCGTAACGGACCTTAAAACTATCATTTGCATCCGTTCGCATGTGTTTCTTGTTCGTTCTTCATGCGGTGAATGCGTTACATATCAGGTAATATCCGTTTTGTCCGGTCCTATCGGTTGGCAAGTTTTGGACATGTTCAAAACTTCGAACGGACGCGTCAGATAAATATGTCTGGTGGATGAACCTTACTCGTGCGTTGGTATGCGGTTTGTCCGGTTCTCGTGCGGTTTGTCAGGTTCTCATGCATTCAGCATTCTGTAGGTACATGTATCCTGTATGTATCCGCTGATGTCCATTTGGCCTGAATTGTGATCGGTCAACTACAGGTAAGAAAACAGAGTTCCCCAGATGAGTACGGCATGCGCATTCTGTGTTCGTTCAACGAACGTTTTGTCCGTTTCTTATGCGGTACATATTCGTTTTGTCCGTTATACATCCGTTACACGTACGTAAGTTGACCATTCTTTGTCCATTTCTTGTCCGGTACGTATGCGCTCTTTACGACATCCGGGACGACTTCCATCACCGGATAAACATTTTTTGCCGTTTTTCTGTCCGTTTGGTGTCCGTTACCTTTATCCGTTGATGTGTGACAGCACCATAACCGCTGTGCTATCAATTCTTAAATCGCTGGACCGAATTCAACCTTTGAAGAGAGACTTGCTTATATTAGCAAAGATTGCAAGCGTCCATTTATTTGCCCAATCCCATCCAACTAGAGGCCCTAGGAAATGATTAAAAGTATCAAAAGCGTGATGATATACGATGGTGTACATGTATTGTGTAATTATTGTGTAATTCTAGTTCCTTTAACATCTCTCCAAAAGACATACATATATTGGCAAGAACGTTTAAAATGTTGGCATAACTGTTAATTGATCATTGAACTTCATTTACATATATGAAAATCAGTTGCGATGGGAATTACTAACCTTAATTGCATGCAATAGTCATTTAACGTTGTGTGTTATGTATATTACAATTTTCACATTAAAGAAGTTTAATATAATTCAAACAGAGTTTAAACCATGTTTTAAAATGACTATTAAGATGGGTGTTTTATAAGGGAGCTATCGAACTTATGCATTGCGATTATCTAAAATTTACATTGTTCGATTTGCGTTATGCAATATGGCTTTGTGTTAACGTCTAAATTATCTGAATCAAACGTTTGATAAAGCAGCAATTTGATAACGCTTATGTGCATTTAACTTATCTCTTTATAATGTCTGGATCAGTCTGTTAGCAAGAAAAGATTTTAGAAATGATCAAGATTTACTTAGAACCCCATACTGGAAACTATGGCCACTAAATTAAACATCTGGACCCGGCTGTACGAAGCTCAATTATCTTTTAATCATGGATTAAAACCTCGATTAATTAGCGCCTTATTAAATCGCGTTGTACGAAGCTCAATTATCTTTTAATCATGGATTAAACCCTTGATTTAACCCAGATTCCTCAATTAAATTTAATCGACGTCTAGGAGGTGAATTAACCGATTTAATCAGTCATTAGCCAGAAACAAAATGGCCGCCGACATAGCGTTTGTCTATCCAGGAAGGCAAAGAAATGGAAAAAAAGCGTGAGAGAAAGAGCAAACCATGGCATGTAGAGATGACCGACGTGGAATTGCGCCGGAGATACCCCTTCTCAAAGGCCAACATCCTTTTCATCTTAAGATTGATCAAAGAAACTACCTGTCAAAGTACACAGAGATCAAATCACATCAGTGCGGAACTCCGAGTGAATTCTCAAAACAGTGTTTTTCATCAAACATTGATCGTAAAATGTCATCTTTCTTCTGTCAAAACGAAAGTCGTTCTACTTAGTGACCGCAGAGTGACGTCATGGAACTACCCAGCTAAGTTGCAAAGTGCGGGTGGCACACCAGTTGTTTTATTGCTATGTTACTTTTTCTTGTTCTTCTTATACACATATCGATTGAATTTTTTATGAAAAATGTCATTCCCATTTGGACAATATTTTGGAAGATGCCACGTTCTACGCCGGCGGAAATATTCTATCAAGAGTGATGGTGTAGAAGGGGGGTGGGGGGGGAGAGAGTGTGTTCCATAATGTCATTGGTTTAAAAGCTTATACGAGTCATTTCCTGTTAAGCAGTCAGTAGCAATAAATATGTTATGTGAGTCATAATGCCCGTGTACATGTATGTCAGATTAAAACCCTTCCCATTGTTTTAATCCCCAACTAAAATACTTTTTTCATCGGGTATGCGAACATATGCCCCATGGCAAGGGTTGTTTGTCCCCTACATAATAAAAAATCGTATCTATATATAACTTACATGAGGGGATGGACATTTGCCCCCTTTGAATGTGGGCACCTGCCCCCTCTGTATGAAAGTGCAATTCGCATCTCCGTCCTGTTTTTGTATAATACCCCCCCCCCTAAGGTCTGTGTGTTAAACTAAGGGAAATAAATACCAAATTAATAGTCTTTTTTCTCTTATTTTAAGACTTTGTGGAGTGAGGAGGAATACTTGTGATTATTTCCATTGGGAGGAAACTCACTTGCAATTTAGTTTTAATTTTAACTCGATGACCTACAGTCAGTGGGAATATGGGCTCACTCTTACAGGGGATGGGCGCCACTCGAATATGGCATGGCTCAAAACAGACCTAAATTGCAATTTTGCATTTGCGGATCCAGAGGGGGGGGGGGATCATAAGTTATATGTTTTTTTTTTAGATATTATGATTAGGACCCCCCGCCCCCCTGGAAAAAGTTGGACCCCCCCCCTGGAAAATGTTAGACCCCCTCTGGTTCCTTGGAAAGGTATAGTTTTCTCTGTAATCAAACCACTGGACCCCTCTATAAACTGTAAAATAGGTTGAGGACAATATAAAAATAAAAATAATAAAAAAATACGTTGTCCATTTCTGGCCGTCGGGCATGGACCCCCCCCCACTCCCCTGAAAAAAATTCCTGGATCCGCGCTTGATTTTGTAACCAACAAGTTTGGGGTCGGTCAAGTTACATGTGTTAGGAACGCGTGGGAGGGTTTGCAGGTATGCGAGAAGCGCAGGGCGTAATAATTAACCCCCTCCTCCGCACCCTATCGCCTCGTCGCCTTACTGTTTGTTGTTAGCAATGTTAAATTCATGTTACTTGTCTTCATCTGTGGTGAGCTTTTTGTACCGTAACCCAGACCAGCATGCCAACAGAAAGATCGGCTCAGATGCAGCTGTATGTCCGGAAGAGACATCTTTACTTCTGTGACAAGTCCTGTAATTTCACATACCGACTAAACAATAAAAGATTGCTGTATACATGTATCAAATACTGATATTTTTGAGTTAGTTATAAAATCATTACATCTACATGTAACGTCGGTACAGTTACTTACGCCTAGTTTGAATTTCTAAAGGAATGCCTAATAACAATATTACAAGATCTGGGCCCGGAATTACAATGCCTCCTTAGAGTTAAGGAAGACTTAAGTTAAGTATTGATTTTTCAGGATGCGAAAAATAACGTTTACAACTGATCAAAATCAAAATAGTTTTAATTTTTCTGAAGATCACAATGATATCCCACATCGATCCAGGCAATTTATTTAGCATTTTTATATAGCATGTTGAAATATCAATACTTAACATAAGTCTTGCTTAACTTAAAGGAGGCATTGTAAGGCGACCGTTTGCATTACTTTCGATTGCCCCTTACGACATTCTCAGGGGTAACTCCCTGTGTATGACATAGTACGGATGTGCGCCTGAATACCCCCTTTTCAACGCCGCCAGGTATAAACCCCCTTTTTTAAACTAAAGAAGTTTTGTTTTATAGTTTAAAACTGATTTGGGCCGTATCAGTTCCAACTTTTGTTGGGTCTGAATAGATCCAATACTGTTTACTGAGGGGTAGCATCTGAAGTTCGTTTTGTTCTAGGCTTATTGTTTAACTATTTCGAATGAAAACCCGATGTTACGGTTGCGTTCTTTTTTCATTTTCATATAATAGAGCTAATTTTGAGGAAAAGCAAGGGTTTGGTTAGGGATGCGGAATTCGGTGGTAACTCTGTCATTTGGTCGTCTTCGTTTTCGACCTGTGTGTGTCGTGATGAGGCCCCCAGGGGGGGGGGGGGGTCTGTGCTCCCTTGATCCCTGAAAATAATGCATTGATCTCCCCAGCTCCCTGATAGAAATAACCTCAGCTCCCTGAAATTATTTTTCCTTTGCTCCCCAAATCCCTAATTAATTCAGTTTTCCCCAAATCCCCCAAAATATAAGCCAATTCTCCCTAAAATTAATCGAATCAATGACGGACAACCGATACCTTTGTTGTTGTATCTTTTAGAATATTACCATTAGAAAATATTGACGACTTGACTCAGGCTACTATACATGAGCAGATGACTTAATATTCACTTAATATTTAATGTAACACATGTAAAGATGGTGCTTAGCCAAGGACAGGAACTCACTATAAATAGAGTCCTTGGCCACGGAATAAACGATATATAATTATTTTATATAGCTCAAAGTTTGAGGCTTTACTTAAAATTCTGTTGCTGTATGGTACCTGGTAGAGAGGTATGGAGGAATGCTATAATTAGGGACAGCCTGACCATTTGGTTTTCTCGTGGGGGAGGGGCTGTTTTTTTCCAATAGATGAAACTAGATTTTCCTAAATAAAGTGAAAGCATATATTTTTGTAACCATAGAAAGTGTGTTGTTTATAATTGCAGCAGTCTGGCCCTATACAAAGTTAAACTTAAGTTTCAACAAGCAAGAATATATCTGATCAACATTCATCAGAGTTTTAATAAAAAAAACAACAACATCTAATTAATTACATACCAGATGCGTCGGTAGCCCTGTTATGATTGTTGATTGTTGATTATCACTTGTGCTAGGGTCGTTCGGGGAAATGCTTCCCCGGAAAATTTTTGATAAAATTGGTGCGATCTGGTGCATTCTGGGTGTTCCAAAGTTAGTTAATGAACATTTTTTGGGTAATAAATCAACAACCCAAATTCTGTGCCATATTTTTCTCCAAGATCATTCCAGATACACACTTTAGCACAAAAATAAATAGATTCACATTTTACAAGGGGGATCTGGGGGGGCCGGAAGCCAAAGAAATGTAAAAAAGATGGAGGCTTTACGTTTTTCATAGCAGGCGCGAAGATCCTGTATGCTGCAAATATCCTGTAATGATATCTATTCAGATTCATGCTAGGGGGTTTCAGAATTTTTTTTTATTAAAATGGTGCAATACAGCGCACCACGAGTGTCCCAAAATACGTTATTATCAATCTTAAAATCAACAATTTCCAGGCTTATTTTCCACAATAGTAACAACCAGTATGTTAGCACGAAAAAAAAAGTAAATACATTTAGATATCCAAGGGGGGTTTGAGGAGCTACCCCCAGTAGCCGAAGAAATTTTTTGAAGTTTCAAATGAAATGAAGGCTTTTCCTTTAAGGTGAGATTTTTTAATTACTTTTTTCCAGGGCTCCCTAGATCCCCAAAACTCTGAGCTTGCTCAAAATAATAACCAGTGCTCCCCAGCTCCCTGAAAATAAATGGCCATTCTCCCCAGATCCCCAAAACCCCTGGGGTGGGCGTGATTTTGGGTGTTCAGGGCCTCCATGGGCTCATACTCTTGATTTTAATCTCACGCAGGTTCGCCTTTTTCAAAGGCCTGATTTCTGCGAAGCCTGAGTGTTCCCGGGGGGGGGGGGAGAGAGGGGGTCTCTATTTTTTTCTGCATGCGTAGATCTACCTCTCACCCCAAAAATATCAGGAATTTCAAGCACCCAAAAAATATTTTACCCGAGCCTAAGTATTATACATGAAAATATCAGAGTACCCCCCTCCTCCCCCCCCCCCCCGGGGAGTGCTCTTGCATACCAGGTGCCCCAGTGAGTCAGATAAAACTGGCGTGATGAAAATAGCAACAGAAGAGCGCGATATAGACAATGACGTCATTGTTTACATTGTCTTTGGCGAAGCTTACCAGATTTTTCAACAGAGTCTGTCAATAAAACAATCAAAGAGTAGACATCCTTTAACATTTCCGTGATATCTGGGTACTTGGTATATCTTTATACTCTCACTGTGTTTCATAGAAAATTAACCTTTTATTGCGAAAAGAACGTTACAGGAGTAACGATCCCCGGGTAACAATCGACCATCCCGATCAGCTTGATTCCTCCTCTTATTTTACGTCCTTAACTTGATTTGTAACTTTTGACTCGAGAATTTCTCTTTTCAAATATGGTGGCGTTTTGTTTACATTGCTGAATTATGGGAGACTGGTTTTATGATTTCTACTGAAATTAATTACGAACCCTCGATTAAAGGCCAATTAACTAATCAACCGTTTAATGAGGCTTCGTACAACACATTTAAATACATCAATTAGTTAATCCATCGTTAAGATTTAAATGATTGATTAATGCTTAATCCATGATTGAATTTAATAGAGCTTCGTACAACTGGGTCCTGTAAGTTTAAACATATTTTATTGCCAAACATTACAGCAATGGGGTTGGGTCACAAGTTCTCGCAACATAAGTTACGACCCCCTCCCCTGTTAGTGTTATGTATTTCACTAAAATATTTGCCAATAGCTTATATTGAGACATATCTTAGCTGATTCTGCCTTTAGTATTTGGGAATTTCTCAGGCCTGATATGGTTACAAACATTTGTAATCCTGTTACATTTTACAGTAGAGCATCATGTTTTAGTAATGCTAATGTAGCCCTTCTGATTTGCAGTATTTGCTTTGGGCTTCTAGGTTTAGAATTTATTAACAGACACATTATATAAAATAGAAAAATATCACTTTTGCAGTGTGTCGAAGCATATCAATTTTCCTTCAAAGGTAAATACAAAGTATGGACATATTTGAAATTGATAAAGCATACAGAATCCAGGGGAACTATTTTAGACCCAGATGCCCAATTTGCTGGGTTTGATTTAAACAGGTAACCTACATAACACTGAATGGCCTAAATTAACTTTCAAAAGGGTACAACGCTTCTATATGTAATGTTTCTAAAGTTAACCAACTAAACCTAATTTCAAAATCAGTTAGATGGATGTATGAAGAAGTATATTTATGTTAATCAATTATAAAAATAAAATGCCTACTAAGTAAAGTGGGCGTGGTACCTTGTATGCAGCCTACACATGTATAGAAACTATGGCAAGTTTTATATAGTCATTCGTTTAGCAGTGCCTGATGCTCCTGTATTATTTTTTGGGGTCAAGAATTACAATGTATGTGATTAAAACTTGGTAATTTTATAAGAACACGCATTTTCAATACATTTCCAATAATCGCACACTTTATATAAACAGTACCATGAAATACGCCGTCATTTTTATACCAGGCTTGCAAATCAAAAATTTGAAAAAAATTTTTTTTTCTTGGCTTATGGGATTCTAAAATATTAATTAAGGCCATCAAACTGGCTATAGCAGTGGGTGTGGCAGATTTCAGCTGGACTAAGTCTTAGACATCATAGAAAATGACCTTAATTGAAAATAAAAGCACAATTTGGGTAGGTGCATTAATTAGTGAGATACATGTATGTCACAGCTCAAGACCATGCTATGACAAAACAAAAGTGCTAAAATAGGAACTTCATGCAAGGTATATACTATGAAGAAATAACAACATTTACCTATATCCTGCTCAGGATCAGTTCTGAAGCCCAGTCATTCAACGAATAGATTATTATTTTCTCTTCGAACACATTTAACTAGTTTTAATGCCCGCCTACTATCAGATTTAACGCAAGATTTTTCCATAAGCAGAAAGTAGGAAACTCTGCGGACGCCTATCTAGTAGCAGCCAATGAAAGATACATTATTGTAAAACAACACCACAAACTGAATACACTGTAGTACATGCGTCTAACAGTGCATGGGCCAAATGTGACGCAGGGTCATACATTAATCGGAACAACTTGGCTCACGGCTCAATTTTATAATTCCATGGAATTGGCCGAGGCAGTTTCGAAGGGGGTCATACATAGCTTCAGATATCTTACAGACCGTCGATCACCAAGAGTTTGAAAGTAAATGATAGAGGTATAAAGCGAGCGCCAGTGCGATCTTTCTGAAGTACATCTGATAAGGATACGTCATTGAGCTATAACCTCTTGTACAACACGCAATGCCGCACGGGACTTCGAAAATAATTGAGATAAGGTCTACAGGTCAGTCATGAAAAGTACATTTTGTTTCTGGTCATAATATCAATTAAGAAATATTTACATTTTCGAAGCAATCCTTTAATGAATCTTTAGATTTTCGCAACCGTTCATAGCCTTATGAATTACACAAATTTGATTGACAGCTGCCAAGCTCACTTGCCCGTACAATACGCTTCGAACATCGAACTCATTCGCAAAAAGAGTTTCTGGTGCTGTGATTGACAGTGAGCCATACCTGAGTAGCACGTGCAAAACAAGCCTCGTGTTTGCTCAATCGAATGTCCATGTTCAAGCTGGCTTACGATTCCGCTTTTCCATTTTACACTCCGACTAAACCGTTAATATGATTATATTTTAAATAAAAATCTGTTTTAATTCCTAAATTAAAAATGTTTTTATATTTTAGATATTTATAATAAAATGTAAATATAAGCAATAAATTCAATTTTTGGAATGTTCAAGGAATCATGAATACTTCGTGTCTCTTTCAAAGTAAGTGAAGCCCTCCCTTCGGGCTTCACCTACTTTGCAAGAGACCCGAAGTATCCATGATTCCATGAACATTCCAAAATTTGAGTTTATTTTTTAAATGAATTCGATTTTTGATTTTCGATTTTTGAATTCATTTTTTAAATGAATTCGATTTTTGGAATGTTCATGGAATCATGAATACTTCGGGTCTCTTGCAAAGTAAAGCTTCATGTTAACTTTGCAAGAGATCCGAAGGATTCATATTTCCATGAACATTCCAAAAACAGTGTCACTTCTGGCGAATGAATTCGATGTTCGAAGCGTATTGCACGGGCAAGTGAGCTTGGCAGTTGTCAATCAAATCATGAAATTCATGAGGCTATGAACGGTTGCAAAAGTCGAAAGATTCATTGAAAATGTAAATATTGACTCGCTTATACTGAACTTGGCATGGGAGCAGGTTTTCTTCAATCTGGTCAGATATCTCATTGAGTCACCTCGCAACATGGTATTCATCACCTAAGATCAAAAGCTACAGGTTGTATAGGAACATATTTAATGATTCACAGTAGAACCTATCTTTTTTCACAAGTTTAATTTTAATGACAACTGTTAGCTTAATGAAGGTCGAAAGTATTGCAGTATGCTCCCCTGCATTTAGTCGGTCTTGAAAACCAATTTTGGTCTTCTTTTTGAGTGGCCGCATTGTACTTGTAATATACTAGTGGGTACTTTGGGGAGGGCCCTGATACCTAAAATAGGACACAGGCTCGTGAATTAAGCTTCAGAAATTTTTTCAGTCTATCTCAAGGGATGCTTTTCGAATACAAAGAGCTTGAAAATTAATGTGAGCTGCTTCAAGCAACCGCCTGGTTGGGTGAAAGGGAGCTCGGCAATGTGAAGCGTTTCTTAACTAGACAGGCGACAAAATTGGCCAATCAAAACTCCATCTAAAGCAACATGTCGAAGACTGTTTGGAACCTCGCTATTTTGAATCCCACTTCTGTAATGATATTTGTAAAATAAGTATATTTTTGTCTTCACAAGTGTTGAAATGTAACTAAAATCATGATGCACTAGGGGTGCCATGCTCTATCTGCATATACCTGAGGAATGGGTGACGTGTTCTCGCTCAAGCGGTTGCAACAAAATGCACATTTATCATGACCTCAACGATACAAATTGTACTAGCAGCGTGGTGGCTATAGAGATCGAAATGTCGCTGGTTTGAGACTCATCCGAGGCACTGCGTTGTGTCACTGAGTAAAACACATTATCCTCTGATTAGTACTGGTGAAACTCAGGAAAACAATAAATCGTCCCGACATGACTAAAATGTTGACTGGTAAGTTTAGCATCAATTGAAACATAACAACACGTAACATTGCTCGTTTTCATTAAAGGTACAAAGCGTTGCTTTGCTAATTTTCCCAACGATACAACACGTATCGTTTGCTCATTTTCCCAATAATGCCTTACGAAAATTTTACTCACTTCCCCAGCGGCGTCTAGCACGTAACTTCTGCTCATTTTCCTTTTGATACAAAATGTAAATTTTGTAATTACCTCAATGATACAACACGTATTATTGCTCATTTCTCCAATGATATAACACGTTACATTTATCATTTTCCAAGTTGCATGTATGCAAGACGATTCTTTTGCTCATTTACAACATGTAATATTGTTTCATGTCCGCAATTATACAAAACGTAACTTTGCCCATTTCCCCAATAATACAACACGTAACATTGCTTATTTCTCCAATAATACAACACGTAACATTGCTTATTTCTCCAATAATACAACACGTAACATTGCTTATTTCTCCAATAATACAACACGTAACTTTAGCTCATTTCCTGATAATACAACATAAACACTTCTTCAGAACATGACCAAAACATCCGTAAGACATTAAACTGTAGGAGGAGTTCCAAACACAAGGTACTCAATATCTATTTACTTTGAATGTATTATATAACGTTTGAAAAATGGCTACGTCCAATTTGTGAAAAAAATGTCAAACATAATAGGAGGATTATATTCATACAATAGGCACATCTTCAGGCCACGACCAAAACACCTGAATAGGAGGAGTTGCGCACACAAGATACGGCCTACTATCTATTAACTTTGGTCGGAAAAATGACTAAGTTCAACTTGTCAGAAAAGTTACAAAAATGATCTGAGGATAATACTAGTATCCAAACAATATGCACATTTTCATACCATGACCCTAAACGCCTGTAAAGTTAAAAAAATCGGCATTAAACTGTAGGAGGAGTTGCGCGCAAAATACCTAGTATACTAGTCAAAAGTTCTAACCGGCCACGTGTGTTTTTACCGATTTTCTGAAAAGTCGTAAGCACCGTATCAATTTCATTTGCAGTACCGAATAGGCCAGCCTATCAGTAAATGATACCAGAAAACGGCTAAGCAAAATTCATCAAATTGTATCCGAGAGGCTTTACCGAATACATGGACCCTCAATTTCAAAATTCACAAGAATTTGCATTGGATGGTGGGGTAATTTTTGACATATTGGCTAATAGCAACGAGTCTCATGCAGATGGGGTGTTCATTTCAACTTTTTAGTGTACAAAATGAGCTTGGCTTTTGAAATGGAAACGTTTCGCGTGTGAAAGGGGGTTATTTCAAAAAGTCACGACTCACAAATTATGCCAAAATGCGAATTTTGAAAATGGGGGTGCCACTATTCATATTTGCATCCTTCAGATACTGTTAAACATTTTGTCAATATCGTTACTGTTTAGGGTACATGACACGTCTGGCTATTCCGAGATGCAAAAGGACTAGTCATAGCATTTCACGTTCTGAAGAAAATTAACAAAGTGCAGATGGCCGGTTAGAACTTTTGGCTAGTATATATATTCACTTTGGCAAGAAAAATGACTAGGTTCGTTTTGCGAAAAAAGTGATTTGAGGATTAAATTCAAATAGTATGCCCATCTTCAGACCTGTAAAGTTACAAAGGTGCCGGCATAAAACTGTTGGAGGAGTTGCATACACAAGATACCTAGTATATATATTCATTTTGGACGGGAAAATGACTAAGTTCATTTTGTGAAAAAAGTAACAAATAATAATCTGAGGATTGTATCCAAACAATATGCACATCTGCATACCATGACCTAAACACCTGTAAAGTTTTAAAGGAATTGGCACAAAACTGTAGGAGGAGTTGCAGACACAAGGTGCCTACTACTTGAAGGGGTGGAAGGACGGAAAGCCGAATACTCTGTCCCCTCGCTTTTTTTCGAAAAGGCGTGGAACAATAAAACTTGTTTCATTCTAAACTCAACTATGCATATAATTTCAACTGCTCATAAAAACTTTTAAAAATGCTAAAAAATAAAGACGGTCTTGCTTTCAAACTCTCAACTCTCAGACGTTGTATTTATCATGTAATAAATGTTAAAATGCCAAAATTTGTTGGCATTTAACAATTATGAGCATTATAACTTATGCTCAAGTGAAACATGCATGAAATAAGTTTATAACCTCGAAGCCAGAGCCTTCGCTGCGTGAATCTACAGAGTAGAGACGTAGTAGAAGGCACAGACAAAAATTTTGGCCGCAAGCGCGACTATATAACTGAGTAAAGATTGATGGTTAGATATTGTTTTGCTTCCCCTCCCCCTAACACCACTAGGGAGTTTTGCAACGTATCCTATCTTGAAGAACAATCCAAGCTGCGTCCAATAAGAGATGTTTACACTCTGTACGCCAGGGCGTTATCCCTGTAACAGTCTCTTATTTACGTTACCATATCAACTTAAGAAAATAAAAATAAGTTAAAGCTACAGAAAGAAGGCATTTAACTATCAAATAATTTTATTACTCATATAGCATGCATGCTGGATGCCTAATGTATACATGAAAGCTTTTGGAGCAAAATTACGACTTCATATGGTGTTATATGTGTTACTTAAATTAAATAAGCCAGTGATAATGGTAATTGTGACTAATATCATTTACTTTTACAACTATTCTGTGCATTTTTCGAAATGTTTTGATATTGTTGTACTAATATACTCAGTTGGCTTTTAGATAAACCAAAGTTTGCTTTTCTATCTTAAATGAGCCATTAAACAACCCTACCCAAAAGTTTAAGGAGCCAATTTTAGTAGGTATTATTCAAGTAAATATAAATATGAAATTTTTTGCTGCTGCTGCTGGAAATCTAACATATTTGGGTTTGTTTTGCTCATATAATAAAGAATTTTATATTTAGTTTAAACAATATTTATTTCGAAAATGCAAAGCACGTACTAATAAAACAATAATATATAAGCAAATAACAGGATCTGAAAACAAGCAACGTTGCTTATATGAATCATAGATGTGCAAGTTAAGCAACGAGATCAGAGCACTTATTCAGTAAAGAATGTAGCATACGTCACATGGCATGATAAATGAACAAAGACATTGTCTTGATGTAAGACATCATATTTAAAACAACGAATAATTTTACATGTTTTCAAGTAAATCTTAAAGTCTCTGGTGCCTTTATCTTGGAAGTTAGATTCATTGCTGATTATCATCAAGCCCGTGCACCTATGTTACAGATGTTATAAAGGACTTCTGACTCTTTGATAGGGTATCTGCCTATTTTTCAGATGCTTCTCAAAACTTCCCTATGCATAAGATATCACTGGTATCCGTTTGAATAGGATGCTTCATGTATTAGGAACGAATTATGTTTATAATAAGACAGACAGAACCCTACGACAAAACAGGAGACGCTACCAAAGGGGGTCCGGGTTGCAAACTTTGACTTCAACAAAACATTTAGAAATCAATTATTTTCACGTGTAAGGGTATTATATCATCAATACTTGATTACAAATGACAGTGAAAGTATTTTAAAATCCAAAATCATGAGCATTTTTATGATTATTTTTGTTGTTGTTTATTCTATCAGATTTGCTAAAAAATATTTTGAAGTGCAACTGTAGTCCATATTCAATCTTGATGACAATGTATTTACCTGGTGCAATATTATGCAGCACTGTACTATAACCATTCATCCAAGCGTAAAGTACACCTAGTCAATGGTCATGTAGTTTATGTGTATTGGATAGATACAGTATATGTGCAAAATAGTCTACCAACTGAATTTAGTAAAAGGAAAATTTTCATAATCTAAAGAAAAATATGCTTAAATATTGTTATATTTCATGACTAATGGGTTATGAAAAAGGAAGCTTGATTTTACTAATTATTCCATTATACTGGAAAAAAGATTTTCAAGAGAGCACACCAAATATCCAAATGCTAATGTTTGGACTCGCTCAGGCGTCACATTTTGGGCTGTGATATATCATCCCCCCCCCACCCGAGTTCCAGCTAGCTTTTCACATATATAATGTAAAATATGAGAACACACTTAAGTGCAAAAGGATTAGTTGGAACTCGGGGGGAATGATGTTTAAAAAAATATTTTTCTATTTCCTATATGTATAATACAAAACCCCAAATAAAAGCTGTGCATTTATGGTAATAGGAAAATACATATTTAGGTTTGATACTTTCTTTTAAGTTTAGAGGAACATTCAGTCTATTATTCAAAAGAGAAACAGCCTATGTGTGCCTGTTTTTACTTAGCAACTGGGCTTAATGAGTTCTTCCATAAAAGTGCCCAAATTGGTATCTCATGCATAAAATGCGTCTTTGCAGAATTTTGAAAAACAAATTCTCAAAACTCACAGCGGAATCAATTTGTTAGATATTTTAAGTATCTATCGCAGATAAAAGTGAAATATTGCAAAATATTGCATTTAAGTATTTCGCATACAATTTAGTGTTGCTATGGAAACCGTTAACCCTAAAATTTGATGTTCAAGTTGCTTCCAAAAGTAAATATCCAACTGGAATGCTTCATTTTCTAACAGAACACACTTTATATATTTATGTACAATATATAAAAGGTTGCAACGAAAAACTTCACATCTTTTTGAGAAACTGTTCGAGAAAGATTTAGTACATTTCATTTATTTTTAAACGCTTACAATTTGAATACTGATCTAGAAATAAATGAGAAACTGCATTTTCAAATGTGTTCAAATCAACAGGAAACACTTCTTGTAAACTATTTGTTTATAAGGATTGTGATATCAAACCTTGTGCTTCAATTTACATTTTAACGTAAAGGACAATACAGCACTTGTAATTTCTGAATATCATATCTACTCTGTGTTGTTCTATGGAAACATTATCAGCTCAAAAGCAAAGGTCTCGAACATTATAAAAGTTTTTGTTTTGTTTTTAAAGCATGAAAAGTGGCTTCTTACGTATTTATACTATCAAGAGCATAAAATCAGATAGACGATTATTAGTTTATACGGCATACAACACATCTTCTAAAGAAAAATTGAAGTTATATCAAATGTACTTGGTATGCGATGATTTGGTTTATTATTTGGACTCGTAAATTCGTTGGATTTGGTGACATAGCTAACGATGTAAAACCAAAAACAAAAATCTTGAAAACAATCTATTTTATGGTCTTTTCTATTGGTCACCACCAAATACTATAAAATTACGAGTATCATTTTTTCCATATAAAAGTTGAATGTGTATTCAAATGTGCAGTTCAGGTGGAATAAACGACTGGCGACATGCGAATTTCAGACCCTCTTGGCATATATTTTGTAGAAACATTGCTGAACGTTCTGGGAACATCAATTTTATATCAGAAATGACTATTCTATCGAACAGAATCATTAATAACTTGTAAACGTGTGTAGTTGACAGGCTATTTTTTCAACTCAAAATAACTTTATTCAACTCAGGTTACGTAGTATGTAACAACATGAGGTAAACATGTAATACAATATTATCCAAATTTGTATGACGTAGCGTTCTTATAACTAAAGGAGGATATCAAAAGGGGGAGAAGCGGGGGAAGCATAAGCATAGGGCTGTGATTCGTATATTAATTTAATTAGATGCAGTGAACTGGTGATAACAATGTTGGTTCTATCACCACCACCATCGTCACCCTGTGGCATATTGGTTGTGAAAGGATGGCGACAGCAATTAGCAGCTCTACGTAAGAATGGGTCTAAAAGTTTCACGAATGCTGAATACTTCCGGTTTCAATGTGAAAGTTTAAAACTCAATTTGATGTCACTATGTTACTGCAGTTTTTCTTCAATTTTCAAAAACGAACGGTGACGTCTAATGCAAATGAATAATCGCTGAAACTTTCAATATCGTATGCGTGTCGCTGAGTGTAAAACGTACAAATTGCAAGCTTAAATCTGAATTACTATGACGATGTTGCTTTTAGTGTTGTTTTTTTGTATGTTATTATGAAGAAAAAACGAAGAGTCCTTTCGAAACAAAACTTCTGAGGTTTATTCATCTTAAATAACGGTAGTCAGTTACATCTTCAAACAAGCAAAAACGTAAAATTGATACATTTGTAACATCTCTGTGGACTATTTTATACCGTAGAAAAAATTGTTACTTTTTTAAATGAGGGTACCTTTACTCTAACTTCCTCTTTGCAATAAGAACACGTCATTTTATTAAATGAAATAACTTGCAGAGTCACGGCATAGTATTGTTTTATTTATAAAAGCATGAATTTTATATTGCCCTATTTTTTACATTCTGAACTGGGTGATCGCTTAGAACTTAGTCTCAGTATATGTTCACAAAAATGATACGTAAATTGCTCGAGTATCTACGAGCACGTTTTATATTATATGACACTTTATATTACCAATCTAATAGCTCATAACATTGTGCGGTTTTCATTAGTTTCTTTTAAATTAGCACGAATATTAATTGAGCCGCAACGCGAGAAAACCTTTCTTCGGGGGTTTTCAAACAACTCAGGCGCAGACCAGCCTGCGCATCCGCGCAGTCTGATCAGTGCCTTTGTTATTCGCTTTTTGGAAAGTATTATATGTAAACTTGCTTCAGATAAAATTTCGATTTTCTAGTTAGTCTCTGTAGCTGAGGAAACTGGTTTGAATCTCGCTTTGTATGACACCCCGAAGACAAGTTTTCTCGCGACGAGGCCCAATAAGTGTGGAACCACCTGAGGCATGCCACCTGAGAATGCTTTTATTTAAGATTTTTTTGGGGTTAAGTAAAAACGATCGAATGCTTACATTATGCTTATGAGCTGCTCTAGTTATTGTTTATACGAGGAACGTTCATTTAGCATTGACTGCGATTATATATCGCTCCTCACAAAATATTATTGAAAGGGTAGATTAGTTATATTTATATTATCGCACACCAGATCGGGATTTTCGTTGTTTTTACTACTAGTTTTTTTCCCATGTGAGCTATCCCCGTACCAGCCCTTGGGAAAGATAAAAAACGAACAGCCGCACTTCGGCCGCACGCTGACCGCACGTCGATCCGTGACGTCATTGTAATGTTAAAATGACGTCCCAATGTCGCATCTCAGCGTATTCAGGATTTTTGTAATCTATGTTCAAATCAGGAGATTCGCGTGGGTTAAAACTTGAAAATACTTAAAATTGGCCCTAAGTTATTTTGCATCACGCTATAATACGGAAATTGTTGCGGTCATGACTGCTCATGACGCCAATGCTTTTGTTCGCGAAAACTTTGCATACGACTGTGACGCTGTGACGACGTTATGACGTTCGAACGTTTTCAACTGACGCCGTTTAGATTAGAGAAATCCAGAGTAAGAAAATTACAATGCTTTAGCAGAGTTGTCAGTTCCGAACTTGGTTTGCATAAGGAAAACTATGTAAGAATAACAATCTGTGATCCCTATAACAGTTGAGACAACTATGGGGACATTTCCTTTTAGGTAGACCTGGATGATAATGCTTAGCAGATTCCAGACGACAGCATCATCCGCAAAACACGATACACTGTTAGCAATTGTAAAATCTCCGGTATTCCACATATAGACCGTATATTGCTCACTTTTATTGTATTGTACAATGGGAACCCAGATGCACTTTACCAAACCTCGCTAATTCAAACTTCGATTTTTCTAAAAACTCGCTAATTCAAAATAATTTCTTGGACACACTGAATTCAGAGAATATGACCTTTTTAATTTATTCTTATAACTGTCTATATTAAATAACATTATATTTTGAATGCATAAAAGAAATGTCTCCCAGAGGTCAAGGTAACAATGACCCAAAATGGTATGCGACAGTCCGCCATTCCAAGATATATCTTTTCCATATTTGGGATTCCTACCTGAAAAATGTAGGAGATATGCTGGGACACATTTATTCTAGAAACGTGGACAAAGATCTAGGTCACAGTGACCTGAAAATAGTATGAATCACTCCACCATCCTAAGATACATCCATCCACTAAATGTATGATTCCTACCTCAGATAATATAGGAGATATGCTCTGGACACAATTAGTCTAGAAACGAGACCAGAGGTCAAGGTCTCAGTGACTTCAAAATGGTACTCGACACTTCGTCATCCCATAATGTATCCACACACATAATTTGGGATTCCTGCCGGAAAAATGTAGGAGATATGCTGGGGACACAATTATTCTAGTAAGGAGGTCAGAGGTCAAGGTCACAGCAAACTAAAAATAGTACTCGAAACTCCGCCATACCAAGATGCATCTACACACCATATTTGGGATTCCTTACCTCAAAATATGTAGGAGATATGCTCCGGACACGATTATTCTAGAAACGAGGTCAAAGTCAACAAGGTTAACCAAAACGATGCCTATCTCAAATAATATAGGAGATATTATCTGGACTTGAAAACTTTACTGACGAACAGAAGTATGGACGGACTGACAGAATATAGCAAACCTATAGTCCCCAAGGTGGTTTTCTATAGGTAGGGGACTAATAAAATGAAACTTTTTGTTACAGCAAATTACAGAAAATAAACAAAACTTTTTTCAGAAAAAAATATTGCCCACCTAGTGTCAGAAGTGACCTAAAGCACACGTTTCATATTTTGTACATTTCTGCGATTGTGAGAGCTTAAATTTCAACCACAAGTATAACAGTATTATTGAGCATTTTTATCAATTTACTCTTGAACATATTTGGGCCTTGACGCAAAAAAGTAAAAAAGACAGCAATGATCAGGAATCGGTACCATACCTGTCCCATGATACCAACTGGGAAATAAACAAAATCACAATAAACATTACAAACAAGAGGTCATCCCTTTCCCTTCAGGTGACCACAAGGCAGCAATGAACAGACGCGAAAGCATGATCCACAAAAGAAGTACCCCTTAGAATGGCCAGTAAAAATATTTTACTGAAGCGTTTGAACCTGTTTCATGGCATGCCATCCTCACCCTTAGTTCAGATGTGGGAGCTGTCTTCAGGGTTTCAGACAAACCCAGACTCAAACCAGTATCCTCAGCTGCGGAGACTAGCTAGAAAATTTGAATTTAACCTGTAGCAAGTTAAGATATAATTTCCAAAAAGTGAATAACAAAGGCGATTAGCAGACTGTGCAGTTGCACAGGCTTTCTCGAGTTGGGGCACAGTACGCCTAGTTTTCCTCTCGCATAGCAGCACATATGACAGATACCAGAAATAAGGGCAATTTTGGACACTTTTCTACAGCTTTACATAGAAGAATAGGAATGTGGTTTATTAAGAATTCCAAAAGGCTATGAAGCCCATGAGGATACAAAAATGTACAATATCTGATGGCATAAAGACAGTACAGAACATATATATACGTGCTGAGCTAAACAGGTAGCTCTATCTTGAGAACTGAATTAAATCATACTCAGCGAAGAAGGTGCGGACTGGATTATATATATATATATATATATATATATATATAGTTCAGAACTGTTCGGCCTCCGATCCGCCCCATGCAAAAGTGGACCGAAGATCAGGCATTTGTGAGTTTATTTACCTGTATAGCTGCATCACGTAACAAAATCAACGTTTTTAACATAGGAATTATATTAAGGAAACCGTATTAGCCGCCATTACGGCTGTCTGGCTGATGTACCATGTACATCCATATATGGTACATTTGTCATCAATCATAGGCATAATTATGGTGGTCCAAATGCACCCACATAGAATTTGCCTGCGCTTCATGAGTCACATGTAAAACGTTTTGTTTAATCCATATAAATGTATGTCTAATCCATAAGTGAGCAAGGTAATTTACAAATGACAAAGAGTTATTATACAACAATATACACACATATACAAACATACAGCTATATACAAACAGTAATGGTGCACCTCTTACTTTGCAAAACAGTGAAGACCCATCTGCAATGTCGTATTACAGGCCATCTCATTATGGGCCTGCAGTGTTGAGAGATAAATATATCGTTTAATCTGCTATTTAGTTTTAGAAGTTCTGTGTATTGAACTTTCATGACAAAGTCCCGTTAAGCTAATTATACGGTACACTTTATGACCCTAAATGTGTATGAAACAGACTATAGCGTAATGACAAATCTGTGACACATGTGGAATGGAAGAGTTATTTTTATCTTTAATTTTCTTAATTCTGTGAAGGATTTGTTTAATACCACTGGTAAGTTATTAGTTTTTAAACAAATAGACACTTTTGCAACGCGTGTTTATATAAGCGAAAAGACATATTTTGTAAATTGTAGCTCCAATTAATATTATCATATGAGCACGCCGTTTCAAAATACCGTTAAGTATATACACCCTTAAACGATAGCTATATATAGACGTTGCCTCTGATGTTAGATAAACAAAATTTTGGGCATAAAATTGTAAGTACATGTATTTTCTTACCCATCAGTTTTAACATATGTTTTGGGTGCTAAAAAGAATGGTCTCATTGAGACGGTTCTTTTGAGTACCCACATTGAATATATGTTTTGGTAGAGAAATAAGATTTTTTTTCTGTACACCTTTACTATACTATGCAGGTCATCCTTTTTCTGTCAATTAATACCACATAATCAGACATTCAACAAGTAAGTTGGCCCTTAAATACTGGACACAGTGTAGATCCTGAGCAGGTTCTGTTGTGCTGTTTACTATGCTCGAATTCTTAAACTTTACATAAACTGCAAATACTCCTTATCATCAGTTTATACATTGATTTTGTCTGCTCAAGAGAACCGTCTCGGTGAGACGCTCCTCCTGAGCACCCAAAACATGCTTATATTTTTGTTGATAACATCAACCGAAATACTATAGAAAGTATCACCAAATATATCACTTAAAAGACATTCAAAAATTGACATATACTGGATACAGTTTTGATACAGATCAGGGTCTGCTGTGCTTTTTACACTGTTTGAGTTCTTAAAACATTGTCCCCCAACCCAGGCCCTTGCCGAAACGAAATTGCAAGGGATATTTTGGGATGGCAGACCTCAATGCAAGTGCTGCAAATATGTAACAGAAGAGCATAATACATAGGCTGAAAAATTTAATACTCCTTATCATCCGTTCATTCATTGATTTTGGCTGCTCAAAAGAACCGTCTCGGTGAGACGGCACTCGTGAGCATCCAGATCATGCATATGTTTCTGTTTATGACATCAATAGATCCTTACAGTAACACCCACTAAGTATAACCAATAATTTACCTTGGTATACAGGAAAGCTGAAAATTATCCACATAGTTTACACATTGATTTTAGGTTACTCAAAAGAGTCTTCTCAATGTGATAACCCCCATGAGTACCCAGAACATGCGTTTTTGCACTCATTTTCAACTAATCATTATCTATCAATTGTCTGATTTTGTCAGCATGAAGGCTACTATAGTTAAAACTGAAAAGCTAACACATTAGTTTTGGGTGCTAAAAAGAACCGTCTCGGTGAGACGGCACTAGTGAGCACCAGAACATGCATATGTTTCTGTTGATAACATCCCTAGATTTATACGGTAACACGCAAAAGAATCATCAATAATTAACCATATTATGGCTATACCACCGGGTAAAGCTGAAAATTATCCACATAAGTTTAAACATTGATTTTTGGGTACTCAAAAGAATCGTCTCAATGAGACAACCCCCCATGAGTACCCAAAACATGTGTTTTGCAGTCATTTTCAACTAATCATTAACTATAAATTGTCTGTTTTGGTTAGTATGAAGGTTACTATAGTTAAAACTGAAAAGCTAACACATTGGTTTTGGGTGCTCAAAAGAACCATCTCATTGAGACAATTCTCTTGAGGATCCAGAACATTGTAGACTTTTGTGTACCATTTTTTTTTGTTTTCTTCACCATATAGGCTACTGAGCTCCTAAATCAATGGAAAGTGCAGATATGCTTTCATAAGTAATTGTTGTGCTCAAAAGAACCGTCTCAATGAGACAGTCCCCTTGAGGACTCAGAACATGTGTTTTTGTAGGCAAATTTTCAAATCATTTTCAAATATTTCATCGTGGATTATCTTAAGTGTCTACTGAGCACAGTAGGAACTAACTCATAATTCCTGATAAGCAAATATTTTGGTTTTCCAGTGAGTATTCTCTCTATCACTATACACATTTATTTATTTTGGGTGCTCAAAAGAACCGTCTCAGTGATACAGCTCCCATGAGCACCCACAACATATATGCTTTAGTCAAGGAATGATAGATTAATTTTCAAAAAGCCAGATTTTTATTCAAAAGCAAATTTAATACTTAAATAAATTCATTATTGCCCCTTTGTCTTATATAATATGTATATGTAGTTATTATCTGGTGTGTAGTACATTATAAGGCCTATCCAATGATCATGGGGAACAAGACAACTTATACTCAAGAAGATATGATAGCAGTATGCCCAACTTTGTTTTCTCATCACACGCAACACATCATAGGCAATGCTTATCCATCAGATTAACCTCTTAAGGAAACTCTGGTGAGTAAACAAGCCTCCCCTCTCTAATATTTAGCTTATAACTTGGCTCTTGTGGTGTAATAAGAGTTGTTAGGTTAAGAATTGTTTCTATACAATAGCTCTGATCTTAACTCAAACGCCTTATAAATATAGACACATAATTTTCGACAGCAGTTTATACTTGTGGTATTAATAAGTTCAATAAATTTGTACATACTTGGTTGTGTCCAATAATGACGGGCTATATATTGCTTTCTTATTTGAGAATAGACTGGGCACTCTAAGACAAAATGATACTCATCTTCTAATGTTTGACAAGTAAAACATTTTCTTTCTCCCACTGGGATTGGAGTTGGTCTTACCCACCTACCTGTTTCTATAGCAAGCCTATGAGATGAAACACGGAGCTTACTAAAAACATGGCTGAATTTCATGATATTAATATTTTCAAGATACGGCTGAAATTGAAACACTGCAATGGTTTTATAAAAAATTGCCCGAGATGAATTTTCTAACCGTGAATGCCAGTTTTGTATGAAATTGTCTATGACACGCTGTTTAAATGGTGCAACAAAAGCATTTTGATTACCAACACCCTGCTGTAACCACACCTCATAAAAACCTGATGACCTAAGAAGATCACGTAATAAAGATGCCCAATTTACTTTATTAGGAAACGTTTCCAGGTCTTGTAACATAGTATTACAAACAATTTTTACATATTTGGTTTCATGTGCTTCAAGTATTTTAAACCAGTAATTTATTACTCGTACAAACCTTTTTGTCTGACAACTTGTTCTTCCCAACTCACCATAAATAAAGTCATTCTGGGTAGTTTTCTTTACACCCAATAATTTTTTGCAGAACTGTAAGTGGACTCTTTCTATCGAGTTAGCCATTCCAAAACCCCATACTTCACTACCATAGTTTAAAATAGGTAAAATCATTTTATCAAAAAGGTTGAGCTTATGCTTAGGTGGTATAAAAGTGAATTTATGCAGATACTTACTTAATGTAAAGATAGCTTTCTGTGCTTGTCCTGATAATGTGCTTTGAGCATCTGCAAAAGATCCACCACATGTAAACACTACTCCAAGATATTTAAATCTACTTACAATCTCTAATGTCTCTCCATTATAGTAAAAATTTAGTCTTTTTGGCAATATACCACCTTTTCTGAATACCATTACCTTAGTTTTCATTACATTTACCTTCAGTTTCCATCTTTCACAGTAATTTGATAAAAGATTAAGACTATTTTGCATTTCTTCTGCAGTATTAGAGAAGATGATGATATCATCGGCATACAGTAATAAAAACATTTTAAACATATTAATATTTAAACCTTCCATGCCTGACTTTAGAAATTCATCTTCTATATCATTTAAGAACAGGGAGAAAAGAAGAGGGGACAGACACTCACCTTGTCTTACTCCAAAATTGCACATAAATTCATTGCCAAGATTATTACAGTATTTCACTCTAGATTTAACACTGGTGTACATTGATTTGATAATGTCAAGTATCTTACCCCTAAGTCCATATTTGATAAGCTTGTACCAGAGATTTTCTCGAACTATATAATCAAAAGCTTTGGTAAAATCTACAAATGCACAGTAAAGTTTCTTACCTTCATTTAAAAGATGTGTTATAAGACCATGTAAGACAAAAATATTATCGGTGGTACTCATACCAGGCCTAAAGCCTGCCTGTGCTTCTATTAATACAAAATAATTTTCAGCCCAATCTGATAGTCTATTGTTTAAAACCCTGGTAAACAGTTTCCCTAATACACTAAGCAATGTTATACCCCTGTAATTTCCAACATCATTTATACTACCCTTTTTATGAAGTGGTATAATGTAACCTTCAGACCATTCCTTCGGAAAATAACCTAGATCAAATATTTTATTGAAAAGATTGCATAGTGTTGACTGTAGAATATGGTGTCCATGAATAAAGAATTCATTGATGATCTTATCAGGCCCTCCTGATTTGTTTGATTTTAGCTGTTTAATAGATCTTTCTATGTCTCCTTCTAAAAATCTAGATTTAGCTCCTCGAACATTAAGCGAAATTCATTTTTTTCATATCTTTCATTGAAATGTATAATATCTTCATCAGGAGTGAAAAAGGGGTCAGCAGGATTATTAACAGCTTTGAAATATTCTTCAAAAGAAGATAATGGCACATTAGCTGGTCTAAGACCTGATGACTCCTTTAGCATATTCCAATACAATTTAGCATTTTATATTTAGCCTGCACTCATTTTTGTGTTTTTGATTTGTCATATTCATATTTGCATTTACGGATTGTACTTTTGTACTCGAACCTTGCCTTTACCATGTTTATCTGTGTCTCATCACTTTGTATTTCTCTGTATTTATCTAACCATATGAGGAAGTTATACCTTTTTTCGTGACGTTCATCGCTGAACCATGGACTATCATTCTTTTCTAAAAATGAATTTTCACTTACACTACTTACTTTATTTGGTTTGAACATGCCTGATGCTGCATCATCAATGACCTGTACAAATTCACTCAGACATTCATTTATACTACCTCTTTCTGTACTGTTCTTTATCTTTGTGTTTAGCATGTGTAATTTTCTAGCTGAGGCCGCATCACCTAATTTCTCTGTAAAAACTCCCTTATTTTCATTATTCCATTTATATTTACCACTAACCTGTTTATTTTTTTCTGTTTGTGTGCTGAAGGTTTCTAAATTGAACTCAAAGCTGCAACTAATAATGCAATGATCAGACAGGATATTTGGGTCATGAACTTCAAATTCTTTTACAAGGGTAAAAAGGGATTGAGATGCTAGCATATAGTCTACTACACTTCTGCCCCGGCTCCCCACAAATGTATATTTTCCTACCCCACTATCCTTACCTACCCTTCCATTCATCACTCTTAACCCAGTCTGTTTACACAAATCTAACAGTAATAACCCATTATTATTTACATGACCCTTATCTTCTGAACAGCGGGGCATACTGCTATCTGGAATATAATCATCGGGTAATACATCCATATGACCGGGATTATCATCAACAACAAAATCGGGATTAGTGGAAATACGGCTATTAAAATCACCACATACCAAAAAATCGCAATTGCCATGTGTGCTATTTTCAATAGTAGCTATCGAGTCCAGCAATCTATCAAAGATATTTGTATCAATCATTGATTGACGGCTGCTTTCATCTGGGATAACATAGCATAGGTAAATATAAAGATCATTAGTACATGATAATACAGTTTTGCTTATTTTTACACAGATTATATCATCATGACTTTTATAAACAAACGTATCTGTCGTGACAAACTTATCTCTGATATGGACTATAAGTCCACCTGAATTCCGCTTTGCGTTTTCTTTTTTCTCTTTACGGTGCAGTTCAAATGATTCAAAATGATTAATTTTGATATCTGAAAGATCGCTAGTCCATGTTTCTGTGAGAAGTACAACATCGCTATTGTCAAGAATGTCCTGAAATTCGCGTGTTTTGATTTTATTCGTCCTTTTCGATATTAATCCATTAATGTTAAGTGCCGAGAACCGTAGTTTCACCTTCTCCTTTGACCCCTAACTATTTTCTGTATTGATTTGTTCGGACTCGCCTATAGTTCTATGCTTCGATTCACTACTGGATTGGTTTTCCCCTTGCTGTAATTGTTTATTTTTATCTGTTAAGGGGGTTCCCCGTCTGTCACTTTGAGTTTGGTTTGAAGTACGCGGTTGTGAGATGGAGTTTGTCCTTTGTGTTCCGCGCTGCACTGGCCTTGATCGTCTTTCCTGCTCTGAAGATAATGATGTTTGGTTATCTTTAGATATGTTAGAGTTGGTTTTGTTGATATGCTCACTGCCTGTAGTATTAAAGGGCCTAAAAAGCTGCTGCGCGTTTTGATTTGTATCTTTGGACTTGTCATGATTACATGGAGAATTTGACCTAACAGGGGTTCGATTTTCAGGGCCACACTCAATTCTAGTATCATCAGGTATATTGTTTGCCCCCATGTGAGGTAATGTGTTTTCCACACAGACACTCGTAGAATTACCGTTAGCGTCCGACAAGCTTTCCTCGCTACATACACTCATGTCTTTACCCCATACATCGCCCCATTCATTGTTGCCTGGGTTATCACGTGGCATTTCAACTGTGGAACTCCGGTGTGTAAAATCCCTAGGGTCTGGCCGTTCAAAAAGGACACTTTCATTGACATATTCGAAATCTCCTAAACCATCTCCTTTCAGAGCTGCTGCCCACTCAGGGAACTGATCCCGAATCACTTTACCATCGACCAGTAGTTTTGCTGGGTAAACTATTTGCACCTTAGCCCTTGGATTTCGAGATTTAATTTGTTTGAGTTCACTCCATAGTGCTTTCCGGGCTTCATTAATCTCCTTTGGGAGGTCAAAATCGACACTGAATGGTGTCCCCTTTAACAAAAATGCTTTGCTCATTATGGATTCAGTATCGCAATAGTCACGGAAATTAACTATTAGGGGTCTTCTCTGCATTCTAGTGTTTGTTCTACGCTGTCCCAGCCTATGCGCCCTCGCAATATACATATTTTCAGCATCTAGGTCCATCTGATTCTTGATAAAATCTCTTATGATATCGTAGCAGTTTTCGCGTGGATTTTCTGCCAGGCCCCAGAAAATAAGATTATTTCGCCTTGAACGAGCCTCCTGGTCAATTGACTTGTATGCGAGTGTTTTAAGCATGTCAGTGTGCCTGTTTGTTGTTTTTATCACATGGTCTAAACTTTCACTTATGCATCTGAAACTGTCCTGAAATTTCAACATACCTCTATTCGTATTTTCCTGAGTTTTCTTTATAGATTGGGTCTCAACTCTAAATTAGTTTTCTACCTTCTTATACAAAATAGACTCTTTTCACATTGTTAATGCGCATGCGCCAAACTGTCTCGTTCCGCGTTATCTCTGCGAGAAAACACGTTAAGGGGCAACCTTTATACGGCTGCCTTGCACTACACAATGAAATATGGAAAACAATTAAAAGTGAAATCAATTTGCAAATAAAGATTGGACAAATAGTAAAATTAATGATAAGTGTAACAAAAATAAGTGATTAATTTAATATTCTGAATATTCGAGATCAGAAAAATTATATCCAAGCATCCAAGACTGCATTTTACCAAATGAGCGGATGCATTACTGCGTTGGTCATACATTGTAACATACACTGTATCAATACTTTCCTTCCATACTATGCATATGCGAGCAGTGAAGAGTCTGGTTAATTTCATGTTTATTCAATATCTACATGGTCTATGATTACATTCCACACACTTGGCGTCTAAACAGGGTCTTTCTGGTTAAAAATAAGTTTTAAGATACATTTTAAAGGCCATCCCGCGAGAAAGCTGTTTTGCGGGTTTCTGACTGAGTAAAACTCAAACCAGTCTGTTCAGCTACAGAGACTAGTTAAAATGAAATTTTGCATTAAGCCAGTTTAGATATTATACTCTCCAATAAGCGAACAATAAAGGCGTTGATCAGAATGCGTGGATACGAAGACAGGCCTGCGCCTTTGTTGTTCGCATGCACCAAAGTCAGGTTTTCACGCGTCGAGGCCCATTTTAATATCTCCTACTGTGCATCCGGTCCTCTAATCCTATGCCTGGGGCCCTTTGAAAGCAATAAAAGCACACGTGCCTGGCACGGGCATGATTGATTTATGACGTGATGACTGAGTCGCTTTCTTTAATTGGTACTTATTATCACATATGTAAAAGCGCCACACAGTCTTAACCAGTGGAACAGTGTTTTAATAAGATAAATCTGAGTATTCATCTACATCCATAATTTGTGTGTACGAGCAGCGATGATTCTCGCGAGCCTACGCATAAGGGGACGATGTGTAGAACTGATGTAATTTAATGGGTCTATGAATGAAGGTATCAACATTTATAGGGGAGCGCAGTGGCTCAGTGGTACTCAAGTGCGGATCCAGAGGGGGACAGGGGTCTGGGCCCCCCTGGAAAATCACAAATTATATGGATTTCTATAGGGAATAAGCAATGGGACCTCCCCCCCCCCTGGAAAAAGTTGGACCCCCCTGGAAAATGTTGGACCCCTCTGGAACCTTGAAAAATGATAGTTTTCTTTGAAAGTAACCATTTGACTTTTGTAAAATAGGATGAGGACTAAAAAAATCGTTGTCAGAGCTTTTTTTGACCTGGACCCCCTGACGAAAATTCCTGGGTCTGCGCATGGTAGAGTGCTTGACTCGAGACCGAGCGGCCGCGGGTTCGAGCCTCACCGGCGTCACTGCGTTGTGGTCCTTGAGCAAGGCACAGTTATCCTAGCTTAGTTCTGCTTCAACCCAGGAAGACCCGTCCCTGTTTAACTGAAATATTGTTGATGGGACGAAAAGAATCAAATCAAACAAACAAACTCAACATTTATCGCATATGCTTAGTCATTATGTGCAACTATCTAGCGGCATAAACGCACGTTCATTTGGTAGCATGCAGTAACATGCGTGCGCTTATGCATGCTTATCTATAGTTAGGGCTGGAAGCCTTAGATCTATTTTTGTCTACATGCTCCGCACTTCTTTATGTGCGCTCAGACACAACAATGGATCTGATGTGTGTGCAAGATGCCCAGGCTCGTCTGAGTTGTCGATGTTCGCATGACAGACTCGTTTTTCATATTAGTTGGCATGTGTTTCAAAAAGTTTTTGCGATTTCGTGCCTGAAGTAGAAGCGATTTCGTGCCTGTAGAAGCCGATTTTAGCTCGATATCAAAGTATCTTTTATATTTTACACTAATTAAAGCGAAAAAAAATACTGAAGACTTATAAAATGCATATGAAAACATTAATTTTATCTGATTTCTAGAATAAGACATCTCATTCTAGCGGTGAAAGGCCAAAACAATCGGCTTATAAAGCATCATTATGTGTTTTGCCAATGTATCTAATAAGCTATATGTCCCTTCATTTTCAAAAACGGCTTTATCGATTTTTCAATTGAAGAGCGATTGCTAAGGGAGATAACAATGTGAAAGGGGTCTATTATTATCAATTCAATGAGAAGCGATTAATTTATTTGTTATGTCTTTAAGAGCGATATGTTTACTCTAGACCTTTTCCAGTTACCGCTGACATTACGATTTATGGTACCAGGACATGTAACCCACATGTGCTAGATACCTGGCTGCTTAACGAAGCTAGTTTGTCAAAAATAAAAAAAAGACTTGTTTGAGTTGAGAATGGGCATTTATTAGTATGCCAAACTATGATGTCCAAATAAAAGACAAGCATCAACATGAAAATAATAAGCATATGTTGAGTTACACAAACTATTTTAACAAATCTGGGCGAAAAAAAGCGCCATGTCCAAATAATAAACAAGCATCAACATGAAAATAATAAGCATATGTTGTGTTACACTAGTTATTTTGACAAATCTGGGCGAAAAAGCGCATAACAAGTAGATATTCAATCTACTTCAACCAATCGGAGCAAAATAAAGCACCAGAAACTTCAAGCAAAGGCTAACAATTTCTCTCTTAAGAAACTATACGCCCCTTCTCAAAGTCATATTCAACTTATTAATTACATATTTTGAAAGTTCTTATGTTCTTGTGAGCTGTTGTGACCAATCAGATAATTCTTGATATGAAAAGGATAAATGGTTTGCAATTGTTTTAATGGTTTGCAATTGTTTTGAAGCAAAGAGGAGGGAGGAGAGGAGGAGGTGGCTTTATTAAATTTTGTTATTATCAAAATAAAAGACGAGGGTCATACCTCGAAGCTGAATCAGATGCATCCAAAATGAGAAAGGAAGTAAAAAGCATGAATACTGGATTATCATAGGCTGAGAGGAGCGCTGAATATTTTGATTGGTCGAGACGCACACACCCTCGAAATACTTATATACAAACGATGTATCGCTGAGTTCAAAAGAATAGAAAAAATCATGTCCATACCATAAACTATTTTATGATACATAAAAACACTTATGGTACTAGGACATGTAACCCACATGTGCTAGATACCTGGCTGCTTAACGAAGCTAATTTGTCAAAAATAAAAAAAGACTTGTTTGAGTTGAGAATGGGCATTTATTAGTATGCCAAACTATGATGTCCAAATAATAGACAAGCATCAATATGAAAATAATAAGCATATATTGAGTTACACAAACTATTTTGACAAATCTGGGCGAAAAAATGCGCCATAAATTGGCAGGGACTGTCAATAACGCCCAGACAAGAGAAGCAGCCAGGAAGCTAGAGTGTCTTTTGAACATAATAGTAAACAATGCATATAAAAAACAATGTAAATATATACAACATACGGTAAATAAACTAACAACAGCTGCTGTCTCCAACAGGCAGCTACGCTAAAACAGTAAAATAAGTCTAGGAGCTAAACCTTTCAACATCTGCTGCCTCCAACAGACAGATGTGCATAGTTCTCAAAAGTTTCATACAGTTCAAACTTATTAATCCATCCACATCTGCTGTCTCCAACAGACAGATGTGTAAAGACTTCAAATATTCTACATTCGACATATTAGTTGGTGGGTGATATCACATGTGACTGTCCTATAGTAATTAAGTCTTTATATGTAGTTAACTTTTAAAAGCAACTCTGTGCATCATAGACAGCAAAAAAAATAATAAAGAGGCAGTTACCCATTAATTTGGATGAGTTCCAGATAAAATTGATTTGGAGAAAGAATTTTCCACGACAAAAGCACATGGAACCCATTTGAAAATGGCTCTACCCGCCAAAATACCTGCTGTCTCAACCAGACAGGATTTCAATAAGGCACAGACCATAACAAATTGTAAAAAGGGTTGAAGCCGAGATGTGGACTGTATTGATCTTTGCTGCCTCCATCAGACAAAGAGACTATATAGCCTTTACATATATATATTTATTTTTATTTGTAACATGTATGTTGTTTATCTATTTCAAATTTTGTTTACATAGTTTCTGTTGACCCAGATATTGGAGACATTGATGGTAAATAAGTTGTTGTAAACAAGGTATTTATTTGGTTATAAGATTTTTCTAGAAGGATGACTAATAATCTAGATGGTTCTTGAACCTTGGAGAAAAGTCCAGATCTTTCTAGAATTTTCTTTTCCATGCCAATAGAAGCTTTGAGTAGGTTCTGGAATTCAGTAGAAGTTTGTGGAATTTTCCAGAATGAATAAATATAGCATATGAATAGTCTTTCTTGACCGTTCTAGAACTTTCTTAAAGGGTATATATAAGAGTAAATTTTTCATAAGGGGATCTTTGAAATAATTTCACCTTTTGAAAGTCTAAACCTCTTGTGCTGGAATTCTATATTGGAATACATTGTGCTTAACTTATTCATTCTGGATTACTTTGGATTATTCAGTTTTGGATTCAGACTTCATGTTCATTTGGATTTATCTTCAAAATCTGGGATCAGAAACTGCTGAAAGACTTGTGTTGATAAATATTCTGAGGGACAGTTTGGACATATAAGGTATTGTAAATTAGACTTTCTTTGATTGTATAACTATTTTCCATTGCTTATTGTAAATGATAATTTTGTTTTTAATAAATTTTGTTAAATTTTAAAAGTGCTTTTTGCTGACTTTCCAAATAGCAAATTTTGGTTTCCTGAATTCTTTTCTAGTTACGCCTGGCACGTAACAGAAATTGGGGGCTCAGAGTCCGGGATTGAAATTATTTTTGCACCAAATTAGTTTGAAATTTAAAATAAATTTTACTGTTTGCTGTTTTACTAGCTGAAGCCAGCAGAAAGCAAATATGTCATTCAAACTTAGTGATTTTACTGCGTCACCTTCTCAGGAGCTGTTAGACTTAGCAAAAAAGTCTGATCTTTTAGACATTGCTGATTATTATGGCCTACCCAATATCAAAAAGACCATGTTAAAACATGAAATTAAGAATATTCTCATTCAGTTCTTTGTGGACGAAGAAATATTTGATTCCTCAGCCACATCTCAGATTCTGGTTACCCAGACTGATTTGCAGCTGAGAGAATTAGAAATTAAAAGGCAAGTTGAGATAGAAAAAATAAGGTTAGAACATGAAGAGAGACTGAGGCGTGAGAAAGAAGAGCGAGAGGAAAGAATAAGGGCAGAAAATGCAGAGCGTGAAGAGAGATTGAGACGTGAGAAAGAAGAGCGGGAGGACAGAATAAGGCTCGAAACATTAGAACGAGAAGATAGGTTGTTGAGACAAAAAATTGAAATGGAAGAACGAGAGAGGGAAAAACAAAGAGAAATGGAAAGAGAAAAATTAGAACAGCAAGAGCGCATTGAAATTGAAAAAGAAAAATTACAATTTGAGTTGAAAATGAAAGAACTTGAGTTAGAGGGAAAATCTAAATCAAAACCTTTGCCTTTAGACTCTGGCAAATTTTTTGATGTAACAAAACACATCAGACTCGTTCCTCCATTTCAAGAAAAAGAAGTTGACAAATATTTTTTACATTTTGAAAAGGTAGCAGAAAACCTGAAATGGCCAAGAGAGCACTGGACCTTACTTTTGCAGAGCGTTGTAATAGGCAAAGCTCGAGAAATTTACACTCAGCTTTCATTAGAACAAAGCTCAGATTATGACAAAGTAAAAGAACTTATTCTTAAGGCTTATGAGTTGGTCCCTGAAGCTTACAGGCAGAAATTTAGAGATTGTAGGAAAGAACCTAACCAAACTCATGTGGAATTTGCTAGAACAAAAGAACAATTATTTGATAGGTGGTGCTCTTCAAAGAAAGTAGGTTCTGATCATGAAAAACTAAGACAGCTCATGCTTGTTGAAGAATTCAAATGGTGTATAAATTCTGACGTCAGGGCTTTCTTAAATGAAAAAGAAGTTGAAAATTTGGATGTAGCAGCTAGACTAGCTGATGATTATTCTTTGACTCATAAAACTTCTTTTGTTAACAAGCCATTTCCTAGGAAACCATTCAACCCACAATTAAAATTTACACCTCAATCAAGACCATTTTCCCCTCAGTCAAAACCATATTCCCCTCAGTCAGGTCTAAAATCCAATCCCAGTAATCCATCTGATAATTCCAGTCATTCATTTACCCCAAAACCAAGATTTTCTGGTGAAAACAAAGGTCAAAGTCCTTTATCCCAGCCAATTTGCAATTATTGTAAACAATCAGGTCATATCATTTCTGAATGTATAGCTTTGAAAAGAAAGAGAGAGAAAGAAAGACAGGAGAGTCCTAAGCCCACAGGTCTCACCTCTTTAAGGCTAAAACCACAGTCTCCTATTCAGGATGAGAATCCTATTTTGGCCAGAACATCTGAGACTGATGCCGTCATGGAGATTTATGAACCATTCTTGTCAGATGGTTCCGTGTCACTAAATAGTGACTTTGCCCAGTCTACCCCTATTAAAATCTTACGAGATACTGGTGCTTCTCAATCTCTTATCTTAGCAGATACCCTGCCTTTTTCTGAGAAGACTTTTTCTGGGACAAGTGTCCTAATCCAGGGTGTAGAGTGTGGATTTATTAATGTACCGCTCCATAACATTTTTTTGTCCTCAGACTTAGTTACTGGTCTCGTGGCTGTAGGTATTAGGCCTTCTTTACCTTTTAAAGGTGTTCAATTGCTATTAGGCAATGATTTGGCTGGAGATAAGGTTGTGGTAGACCCACTTTTGACTAGCACCCCGTGTGTTGATCAACCACCTGATCCTATTGAGCAGGAAATTCCTGACCTTTATCCTTCTTGTGCTGTCACTAGGGCAATGGCGAAGAAAGCCAATCAGAATTATGGGATGCAGGATATTAATTTAACTGACACTATGATCGGTCAGTTCTATAAAGATGAGATTTCAAATTCTCTTTCTCCCAGCCAGTCTGGCATTCAGACTGACTTTGACACTTCAAGGTCAAACCTTGACCTTTCACCTTTAATTTCAAATGACCAAGGTCATGACCAGCTGTCAAGGTCACAACTTTGTAAGGAACAACACAGTGATCCTGAGATCTCGTGTTTATTTGATAGAGCTTTAGATGAAAATGAAATGTCACAAGTCCCTGTTTGCTATTATGTCAAAAATGACATTTTGATGAGAAAATGGCGTCCTCCTGATGTCTCAGCAGATGATGAGTGGACTGTTAACCACCAGATTGTGGTTCCTAGGGCTTATCGTCCTGAAATTTTAAATTTGGCTCATGAAACTCCCATGTCAGGCCATTTAGGTGTAAATAAGACCTATCACAAGATTCTGAATCATTTCTTTTGGCCAGGATTAAGATCAGATGTTTCTCAGCACTGCAAATCCTGCCACACTTGTCAAATGGTAGGAAAACCTAATCAGACCATTCCAAAAGCTTCTTTACAACCCATTCCTGCCTTTGATGAACCTTTTAGCAGAATCATTATTGACTGTGTAGGTCCCCTACCCAAAACAAAATCAGGTTGTCAGTATCTTTTGACTATTATGTGTGCTTCAACACGCTTCCCTGAAGCCATTCCACTCAGAAATATCAAGACTAAGACAATTGTTAAGGCACTTGTGAAGTTTTTCACATTTGTGGGACTTCCAAGGTCTGTACAATCTGATCAAGGTTCAAATTTTATGTCGGGAATTTTTCAACAAGTCATGCATGAACTTGGCATTAAACAGTACAAGTCATCGGCTTATCATCCTGAAAGCCAGGGTGCCTTAGAAAGATTTCATCAAACTTTGAAAAACATGATCAGATCTTACTGCTTTGACACGGAAAAGGATTGGGATGAGGGCATTCATTTGCTTTTATTTGCTGTAAGAGAATCTGTACAAGAGTCTCTTGGGTTCAGCCCATTTGAACTGGTATTTGGGCATACTGTGCGCGGACCCTTGAAACTTCTGAAAGAAAAATTTCTCTCAGATGATGATAGTTCTTTGAACTTACTTCAGTATGTGTCTGATTTCAAAAACAGACTATCAAAAGCCTGTGAAGCTGCTCGGTCCAATCTCAAATCAGCTCAGCGCAAAATGAAATTGCGTTATGATGAAAATGCTCAGGATAGAAATTTCGAACCTGGAGACAAGGTACTTGCTCTTTTGCCCATTCCTGGTAAGCCATTGCAAGCTAGATATTATGGTCCTTATACTGTTGAAAAAAAGTTAAGTGAGGTTAATTACACTGTCAACACTCCTGGGAGGCGCAAACAAAAACAGTTATGTCATATCAACATGCTTAAAAAGTACATTGATAGGGATAGCTCTGTTATTTCATCAGTGAATTTAGTTAAAACTGTCCCTCTTGAACAAAATCAAATGGACTCTGAAGATATGAACTTTGTGAAATCTGATCCAGCGTCGTCAAAACTCAAGAACTCTGATATCCTAAAGGATCTTGACCAGAAATTATCTCATCTTAGTTCAGACAAGAGACTTGAACTGAAGCAGTTAATTCTTGAATATGAGCACTTATTTCCGGACATTCCATCCAAAACTGATAAAATTTATCATGATGTTGAACTTATTGATGGTTCAAAACCTGTGAAACAACATCCATACAGAATGAACCCTGTAAAACAACAAATTCTCAGAGATGAAGTTCAATATTTGCTGGATAATGACTTTATAGAACCCAGTCAAAGTGAATGGAGTTCTCCTTGTATTCTTGTACCAAAACCTGATGGGACATTTCGCATGTGTACAGACTACCGTAAAGTAAATTCTGTCACCAAAACAGACACTTTTCCCATCCCACGAATCGATGACTGCATCGATAACATTGGACAAGCCAAATATGTTACGAAATTTGACCTGCTTAAAGGATTTTGGCAAATACCTCTCACAAACAGAGCAAAGGAGATCTCAGCTTTCGTAACACCAGACGGATTATATCAGTACAAAGTTATGCCATTTGGAATGAAGAACTCTCCGGCGACATTTCAACGCTTAGTTAACAACTTGATATCTAATCTGGCTGGCTGTAAAGCCTATATCGACGATGCTATCATCTTCAGCGAAGAATGGGAACGACACTTACAAACTATTAGAAATTTCTTTGACAGACTAAGTGAAGCTAAATTAACCGTTAACTTAACAAAGAGTGAATTTTGCCATGCAAATTTGACATTTTTAGGTCATCTGGTGGGACAAGGTCTGGTAAAACCTGTAGAAGCCAAAGTTGAGGCTATCTCAGATTTTCCCGTACCTTCTGGCAAAAGACAACTGATGCGCTTTCTCGGTATGGCTGGATATTACAGGAAATTCTGTAATAATTTCTCTGTCATAGCAGAGCCTTTGACAAACTTACTTGGCAAAAGGGTCAAGTTTATTTGGACTGATAATTGTCAGAAGTCTTTTGAAAAACTTAAAGCCATACTTAAAAGTGCTCCAGTTCTCTTAGCACCAAGATTTGACAAAGAATTTAAGTTGGGCGTAGATGCCAGTGATATTGGTGCGGGCAGTGTATTGTTACAGGAAGATGACAGTGGTGTTGATCACCCTGTTTGTTATTCTTCTAAAAAGTTTAACAAACATCAGAGAAATTACTCTACTGTAGAGAAAGAATGCTTATCTCTCATTCTTGCTCTTCAGCACTTCGAAGTTTACCTAGCCTCTTCAGTTGCACCTATTGTCATTTTCACTGATCACAATCCACTGACTTTCATTCATAAAATGAAAAACAAGAACCAGCGTTTACTCAGATGGAGTCTCATGTTGCAAGAGCACAATCTAGATATCAGACATATTAAGGGAAAAGATAATATCATTCCAGATGCACTCTCTAGGGCTTAGATTCCTCAGCATTATTGATATTAAGCTTTGTGCTATTGCTCTTTATTGATCTGATGTGATTTTACATTATTGTTTGTCATATAATTGTTCATTATTGCAAAAGAAAGCTTTACATCATAAAACTTTCTTTTCTTTGAGGAGGGGAAGTGTAACATGTATGTTGTTTATCTATTTCAAATTTTGTTTACATAGTTTCTGTTGACCCAGATATTGGAGACATTGATGGTAAATAAGTTGTTGTAAACAAGGTATTTATTTGGTTATAAGATTTTTCTAGAAGGATGACTAATAATCTAGATGGTTCTTGAACCTTGGAGAAAAGTCCAGATCTTTCTAGAATTTTCTTTTCCATGCCAATAGAAGCTTTGAGTAGGTTCTGGAATTCAGTAGAAGTTTGTGGAATTTTCCAGAATGAATAAATATAGCATATGAATAGTCTTTCTTGACCGTTCTAGAACTTTCTTAAAGGGTATATATAAGAGTAAATTTTTCATAAGGGGATCTTTGAAATAATTTCACCTTTTGAAAGTCTAAACCTCTTGTGCTGGAATTCTATATTGGAATACATTGTGCTTAACTTATTCATTCTGGATTACTTTGGATTATTCAGTTTTGGATTCAGACTTCATGTTCATTTGGATTTATCTTCAAAATCTGGGATCAGAAACTGCTGAAAGACTTGTGTTGATAAATATTCTGAGGGACAGTTTGGACATATAAGGTATTGTAAATTAGACTTTCTTTGATTGTATAACTATTTTCCATTGCTTATTGTAAATGATAATTTTGTTTTTAATAAATTTTGTTAAATTTTAAAAGTGCTTTTTGCTGACTTTCCAAATAGCAAATTTTGGTTTCCTGAATTCTTTTCTAGTTACGCCTGGCACGTAACATATTTATAAGCAATAAACAACCAGTTTGCATTGCTGTCTATGTCACACAGAAGCAAATGAGTCCAAGCACATGTGGTGACAACTGTCAACATTTATAGATTAAGCAGCAACAAGCCCTATCGGTAGGAGGATTATTAACGTTTTTGGAGCAATCCTGGAGTCCTGATGTACTTGGTGTAAGCCGAAGAACGCCAGCGCCCCAGGCTTTTTAATTGGGTCTCTGAAAAATTTAACTGATTTGCAAGAGTTGCACCCCCTATCCTTAGTGAGTGGGGGGTGTAAAGTGAGGGATCCAAACCTAGCATTCCAATGCACTGCCAAAAAATGTAACCAAAATGCTTAGAATGAATAGGTAGCTTCTTGGAGGTGATGAAAAGTGGACCCAGATGCTGACCTCTTCTACCCACATAAGCAAACAAAGCTGAAACTGGACAGAGATGTGTTTGTTTGGATGTTTTAAGTTTTAGAGTGGATCTAGAGCCATTGCTGTGTTTGTAATTGTAAAGAGTTATGTAGACTGATGAAAGTTTGGATTTGCGAGAATTGAATACCACATTCTCAAAAAGAATAATGTTGTGGGAACCATACTCTGTCATAGTCATTTCTCCCACCCTTAAGAGGGCGAAAAAGGCTGTTAAAACATGGCTCTATATAAGAAACAGTCATACTGAGAAAGACCTAAAGATTCTATGCTATCAACTAGCCCTTGCAAAATAGTAAGTGTGATGGGAAGTCGCTTATCAGGAGAGCTGTGTAAGTTTCTTGAGCCCTGCAATAACTTCTTAACAATGAAATGATCACAAGGATTTTTGAGGCCTAAAATTTTATGGAAATAGTTGAGTCCAGCAATATGTGTTTGGATTGTAGAGCTCTTGTTGCCTTGAATGACTGAAAATGAGATATACTTTGCAATTCGCAAACTATCAATAGGGAAAACTGTCAAATTTGGATAAAATAAGGTATTAAAATGTTTATAGTTTGAATAAGCTTGCCTATACACTGCCTTTGTAGATGGTTTAATTGAAGCACTGAGTAGGGACAGCATGTTGTGATCTATTGCATCTGCAGAAGGTGTTGGGGTACTTCTGTTGGCTTTGGGTCCATGTCGCCTGCTGCTTGGTGAAATGCTTGTATCTGTGAACGGTAAAAGGAGATCAGGTAGAGTGTTGAGTACATCAGGAATGTGAGCACCCCGAACCAACAAATTGAAACGCATGCAAGCTAGAACAAAACGTCTAATCAGGATCATAATATCTGAATCCTTACTTGACTGTTTGTTTATGATATGTACAACAGCAAAATTGTCTGAATGTAATGTGATACACTTAATTCTCAGATGGGAACCCCAAATTTCTACTGCCAGTACATTGGGAATAATTCTTTGAATGTAATTTGATAGTGCATCAAGTGGGATGGCCACTCACCATGAAACCCATGTGTGTTGAAAATAGCTCCATAGCCAATGGAACCTGCTGCATCAGTGTACAAATGTAACGAAGGGGATGAAATCCATTTATGATCTAGGAGGAGGTGTTTATCATTGAAATGGTCCATGAAAATGTCCCATGCTTGCAAATCTTTCCTGCTTTCTTTATTGAGGGTAATTCTGTGGTGCCGATTAGTAACCCCCTTGGTAAGATCATAAAGACGCCTCAAGAAAGTTCTGCCAGGTATAACCACATGGCAGCAGAAATTAAGTAATCCAAGAAGTGATTGTAGGTCTTTAAGCTAAATCTTTCTTTTAAGCCGAGCTGATTGAAGACATGATCTGAGTTTAGATAGCTTGTCAGAAGGAAGTCGAGCTTCCATAGTTTCAGAGTCTAACTCTAGGCCCATAAAAACTATGCATGAAGTAGCACGTTCAGTTTTTCCTCTTTGATTGGTAACCCCAGGGTTGAACAAAGGGAAATAAAGTTAACCAAATGGGCATTACACAAGGGAGACCCTGCTGGACCAAAGAACAGAAAATCATCCAAAATATGAACCATATGGCAAACCCCCAGTTTCTGTTGAGCCAACCATTGTAAGGAGCTAGAGAAACGGGAAAAAATACTACAGGAGGAGCTGGCTCCCATAGGTAATGTGCAGTCATAGTAAAATTGGCCATTAAACTGAAACCCGAGTAAATTGTGGTCCTTATGGTGGACTGGGAGGAGGCGGAAGGCGGAGTCTAAGTCTGTTTTTGACATTAGACAGTCTTTCCCTAATATTAGTACTTTAGCTATTGCATCGTCAAAAGATGCATAGTGAACAGAGGAGAAGGCCTTGTCGATAAAATCATTTACTGATGCACCTTTAGGGTGACTGAGGTGATGGATAAGGCGATATTGACCTGGGACTTTCTTTGGCACAACTCCTATAGGACTTATCCTAAGATCCGACATTGGGCGATCCAAAAAGGGACCCTTTATATGACCCAGAGATACCTCCTTTTGAATTTTGTCGGCCACTTCTTCAGGCAAATCCCTACATGACTACAAATTAGATGCCACTGATGCCTCCCTAGGGCCATTGTAACCTAGCCTGAAACCATCCTGGAAACCACTAATTAGATATTGGGCATCATGATAACCTTTCAAAAGTTTTTGAAAAACCTTTACTTTGATGGGTGTTACAGGATGACTTAAGATATTTCTATTAGTTTGCTACAGCTGAGGCTGAGGATTTACTGATACATTTTCCTGTGGCGTTACCTGGCGTGTTGTGCTGATTTGTGTTTGTATTGCCCAATGTGTTGGTTGGTCTAGGTTTATATTGCTTTCCGTAACTGTTGTTTTGGTTGCACTGCATGGCATTGTGACTGCCCCTGCAGTAACCTTATTTATGTTGGAATGTGCATGAGGATAACCCACAGAAACCTCTTTATTGTATTTCCAGCATGTGTTGTCCAAAAATCTGGCTTGTGTTGATCGGGAATTGCTTTGAAAATTGCTTTGGGGACGAAAAAGCTTATTTTGTTGTCTAAAGCTGTCTTGGTAAAAGTAAGTAATGGTGCAAAGATCAGGAATCGATACAATCAAGTACCACACCTGACCCAGGATACCAATGGGAAAGTGACAAACTCACAGAAGACACCACAAACGAGAGCCAAGAGGTCAGCCCTTTCCCAGCAGGTGACCACAAAGCACATATAAACAGACGCATGGAAGGAGTTATAGCAGCTTTAATCCAGAACTCTGTATGAATTCTGTCCCAGGGGATGAGTTGATTTTGACGCAATTGTCGGAATTGTTGGTCATAAACGGACCATGACATGCCAATTTTACGTTGTGCCAGGTCACGGATAATCTCACAATATTTTAAAAGTGGCTGTATTTCCAGTGGGAATTTTTCCGTGTATATGGCAATAAATTTCAGAAAGGCTGATGTCCTTGTGTCAATTGACAATATTTTCTTAGGCTTAGATTTGGGTACTAGATTGAAGTCAGAATTTGGGACCAATTTCAAGTGAGAATGATTGCCTTTCTTGGGAAGCCATTTGGGGTAAAAGAACACCTATATCAATGAAATTGTTTTTCCAAATTTGTTTTTTAATTTTTGAAGATATCTGGGAGGATATTGGTGTGCTAATAGGTTCAGCATATTGCATAGGTACATTTAGAGTACTGGCACCCATACCTGAAAAGGGCTTGTTGCCATCTAAGCTCTGAGCAAAGGAATTGCCAACATGATCAAGGTCACTCTCACTATCCGATGTCGACTCTGACTATTGATCCTCCTCTACAAATTCATCCATATGTTGGACCTCCCTAGCATGTGTCCTGGCAGTGGTTCCAATGCGCCTTTCGGCTTGGCTGTTTTGACCTGATGTGCTAGGAATAGGCAATGTTTGAATATGGTGAGGCTGGTTCAACTGCACCCCCTTAGGTGCTTTAGATTTTTTTCTGTGTCCGAATTGGAGTGGCTAGTGGCATACTTGTATCGGAGTCACTGTCTGTGTCACTACACTGGTGCATTGCACCTCTTGGTGTTTTGTCTGACAAAGATGTCATAGTTTTACCAGACTTTGATTTTGACGTTTTTGAACTGGAATGTTTGGCTCCTCGCCGGACGGCTTGCTTTCCAGAACTGTGACCCTGACTGGTATGCGCCATGATAGCTGTTGGTTCATTTGATCCAGTTTGTGTCTCTTTAGAAGTGTCTATTACACTTGACCTGGAACGTTTCTTCACAGGTGGAAAGGTACTGGGGCTTGAATCCTGACAGCAAGCCGTATCTCTCAGGGCCAACACTCTTGAGCGTTTACGTGTATGCATCTGAAATATAAGAACTCAAACCCAGCATCAAAATATCAAAACCACATAAGCCCAGGAATTAGGATAGGCCCAGACAACTAAGAATATAAATGATGAGCTCTGCATTTAATAAAACACATGTACTTACACTGGCATATCCCAATTCTATGAGCTTAAATGTGCGTTAAGAAGATTTAAGTAGAGGACACAGCCTACCAAATTGACTGCCTACCCAACAATTAAGATAAGATAACAAAACAGTGAAACAGCACTCTCATGGTGCAATTTTCAGAGTTTAGAGCTATATTACACTTGCAACCAGATAATCCAGTCAAATATATCATTGGTAGTTGTGAACTATATGTTAGGAATGGCTTGTGACCTCCAATCAAACAATTATAACATACTATTGAAGTTTTCCTTGAATCTGCAAAAGAAACTTTTTTTTCTTTTTTTTTACTATGAACTGGACTGTAATCATGTCATTCTATATTTAACCCTCTGAACAAGTACTGTCTTTCACAAAACAAAATGGCAGTCAGTCTTGAGCTTTCAGAAACTATTTTTTTTTTTTTTTGCACACAGCTGGAATATATCCTATATTAAAGATATACTAACAGGAAGTGCTTGTGACATTTAGCTAACATGCCAACTCTTGCTGTTTTGCATTCAAAATATTGATTTTTGCAGCCTATAATACTGCTTCAATCTTTAAATTGTCTACACCCAAAGTGATAGTAAAAAATAAAAGATAAATTATTTAAACATTCAGTTTGGGCAAAATCTGGCCCTACAAAGATAATCACAAGCACTTGAACAGCATAGGGCCAGTCAAGCAATTTTTTTAGTGTAAAATTGTGATTATTTTCCAACCCAACAGTTTAAACATATGTTTTCGGTGCTCAAGAGAACCGTCTTATTGAGATGGTTCTTTTGAGTACCCACACCATATACTTTGGTTGAGAAATAAGAAAAATAATTTTCTGGTACGAAATCTTATCTGGAGGCCTGTCAAACAGGACTTAACTGAGGGTGATTACAACTTTTATCCATTTTGGCCTGTGGCAGATGCATATTGTGAATAAGAAAGAATACCTGTGACTCAAATATCTGCAAATTGGCCTCAAATGAATCAAAATGGAAGGCCAAAAAAAAGATACTTTCCCCATAAGGTGGCCTCTGACCTAGATCACACTTTTCAGAAATCTGCTAACAAGTGGATATACAGTTATGAATGAAAAATAGACTTATGCAATTACTTCCCTGGAAGACACAGCTAAATATTTGCCTGTGTGAGCTGGTAAAGTGCACTATGAAATAAAGGCATTTAATAAAACGCAAAGTAATATCGTATAAAACATTACTTCTCGGTGCTATGTGAATCTGTATAGAGACCAGAAACTGTACACGTATATTCACAAATAGCCAAAATAAAAGGCTGTGATAGTAATAAGGGTGCGAAAAAAGGAAAAGAAAATATATCAAAATATGTATCTGTATCAAATAAGCTAGCACAATAAAACAGGCACTCATAAAATGCAAAAGCAATATGCATAATCCTTTATGTTCATGATAAATCAGTCCAAAGAGGTGCGGTCCGTGTCGTAAAGTGTAAAGTAAAAGAGAGGAAGCTGGAAAAATGGCAAATCCTCACAATAATTGTGCTTCCAAACAAAATAGGGGGCCAAAATAAAGCTGGCCAAGAGTAAAATGCACCCAAAGAAATGAAAATGCAGAACTGTAACAATATGTACACATAATATAACAGTATACACTGCATCACAATAGCATCGAGTCAAGTTGTATTAAAATTGGGTAATTTGATCAGAGTTCTTTGTCTCAGCACTCCAGATTGCCAATCGAATTTCGGCTTGAAGACAAAAATGTACTGTCCCTCAATGAGAGGGTGCTCTAAAAATCTATTTATTAAAATTGAATATTGGCAGCCAAACCCGATAGACAAGTATATGTAGTATGGCATACAAAATGTAATGTGATAATAACATTGGGCGGTTATGATGGCTGTTGTAATAATTTAGCCATACCACAAGCTCAGTCCAGCTTATTCTAATGATGCAATGGTTCATCCATCCCTGATTGAATGTTCCAATATTGACATGGTAGACTGAAATTTAAACCATACATTCACCAGCCCAAAAAAATTATGGTGCGCGCATTTGAACTTTATGGTAACATGCGTGGCCGCCATGTTGATTCCTGCGAATCAAGCACTTATGTAAACAACTAAATCATGAAAAAAACTACGACAATAACAGTCTGGTAGCGCATCCATTTAATGTACTTTTGCCGTAGCGTCATATGAGATGATATTCTGTGCTGTGATAGATTTATTAAATTTTGTTATTATCAAAATAAAAGACGAGGGTCATACCTCGAAGCTGAATCAGATGCATCCAAAATGAGAAAGGAAGTAAATAGCATGAATACTGGATTATCATAGGCTGAGAGGAGCGCTGAATATTCTGATTGGTCGAGACGCACACACCCTCGAAATACTTATATACAAACGATGTATCGCTGAGTTCAAAAGAATAGAAAAAATCATGTCCATACCATAAACTATTTTATGATACATAAAAACACTTATCCGTCCTGGACACCTACTGTGGAGTTTACTTATGGGGGGCGATGTCAGCAGTAACTGGATTTTATATTTTTCGTCTGCAACTAAATATTGTATTTTTTCGTGCTGAGATCGTCTTATACCTTAATAAACAGTGCATACCCTGATTTCTTGTTCCATATTCATTCACTGGTTGTGACTTGCGAGTAGGTAAATTCGATGTTTCTGCGTCTAATATGATTATTTTTGCATCAATATTTAATCAAGCTCAGGTTCACGGACAGTGGAAACGCATAAGGTGTTCGCAACTTGTGCAAGCTCAAATAGCTGGACCACTGTAATTGAAAATCCTTCGGATGTGAGGGAGATATAGAGCCAACATGGATTCCCAGCATGAACGTCCGTATCTTGTTTTCAACATTCATGTACCAAACTACTAGGCAATTTGGGTTCCCCTTGACTCTTAAGAAGACTTGAATGTATGCACTAATCATTTCTAACAAGAGACCAGCGATGTCTTTGACTTTTGTTAAAACCATGGCAGTTACTTCCACCGTCTGTCATGTATTACTTTGTATTGCCATGTTAACTTTTTTATATCAAGTACCCCACATGCCCCCCCCACTATGGGGACACTGCAAAAACACGGTAAATTTGCCCTGCCATACCCACGCCATGTCAGGGGATTGGGTGCGTGGTTAAAACCGACTGGTTCATTATAATAATTGGGAGAGAACTTATCTGAGCAGAAAGCTGATGTTTGAGATATAAGTTTCAGGCTTGTTCCTGATGCATTTTATGGAATTCGCACTCTGGGAGGGGTCGCCAAATAGTCCCCCTATATGGAGCCAGGGTTTGGCCCTTTATCGAAAATGGTTTTAGAGCATTTCACAGGGCTAAAATTAGCCTTGAACACACGCAAAATAAACACAATAAAATTCATTTTTCTTCCAAATAATCAAATTAAATAGTTTAAACCCTAAAAAGCTATACTGGCATCGTCAATTCATACGCACATGCCTATTTGCGTACATGTAGACAACCGCCAGCGCAGTCACAAATGTAGCCGTAATGAAGAGACTTCTACACCGACATTAATCGTTTTCCTTGCATTGACTGGTGTTTCAATTGGAGTCATTATTAAACTTAAACATAATTCTTAATTACATTTATTCATAAATTTGATGGCACCAAATGTTTACAGTGACACACGTCAAGGAGACGAAACGAAAATTGTCTGCCAATTATGTATTGTGATGAAACCTAATTAAATAATATCCCATTTTTAGTGGAAACTATACCAATTTTCTGATTTATTATACGAGGATGGGATCAAAAGTAATGCCACTGGCTAATTTCCACCGCAACTGTTGGTGGAAAGATAAAACCCACGCCTTGTATGTGTTCTCCATTCTCTGACCTTTCAATTGATGTATCAACTGCACATGTAGACTCAATATCTCTCTTGAAATTTACTTTTGCTCAAACCCTACTTATAGGCGGTTAAGCAAAATGGTTGGGAGAATCGTTGAAAATGAGATCAAAATCAGAGCTGACATTAAGGCTCGCGCATTACTTAGCAGAGGTTCAACGGACATTTATGCTGACATATGTACTGTTTATGTTAGTAATTCAATGTCATTTTCCACAGTTTGCAGACAGGTTACAGATTTCAGTACAGGCGTAGGGCCTGTTACAAGTGCTCCAGAGTATTGTAGATCTAAATCTGCAAGTAGTCCAAAGATTGTTATAAAAGATTATATAGTAAAATCAGATGCAAAGATATACTTCTCAGCAGATTGCGGACATGGTTGGCATTTCAAAAGCATTTGCACTGCGCTTTTGGCGAAACATTTTGAAAATGAAGAAGGAAAGCACTTGGTGGGCCCCACATTTGCTCAATGAGGAGCAAAAATACACGCATGTTAGGACGGCGAGCAAACTGTTAAAACGATTTCCAAGATATGATCATAAATTATTTATGAATGTAGTAACATATGATGAGTCTTGAATGCACTATTTCAAACCGCATCGAAAAATAAGTAATCGAGTATGGCTTACCTAAATGCAAGTAGGCCTTGTATTGCCAAAAGGATTACCAGTGTAAAAAAGGTTATGTATGCCATATTTTTCACTCCTAACGGACTAGCAATACAAGTCTCTATACCCAAAGGCATGTCAATGAATACAAGGTTTTACAGGAACAAAGTTCTTAGAAAATTTGTCAAATTCTACCAGAAATGTTGACCAAAGATAGGCATCTGTGGTATTTATTTGTAACATGACAATGTCTCAAATCACAAGGCCAGAAGTGTGGTGTCGCTTTTGGAAAGAACAGGGGGTCTATGTTCTAGAACATTCACCCTATTCCCTTGATCTAGTCCCCTGTGACTTTTTTCTCTTCTCTCGTCTCAAGAAAAATCTTGCTGGCAGAAATATACCTCCCGTCAAAAGTTAGATGTCTCCATACTTAACCTACTAAGAGGTATACCCCAAAAAGACTATGAGAAAGTCTTCAAGGATTGAATCAAAAATTTGAAAATTTGTGTATCTGTGAAGGGATGGTATATTGACAATTTGAAATAAACACAAATGCACTCCCACCTTGAGTTGTCATTTAACATCATTGGTTGCATTACTTTTGATCCCGCCCTCGTAATGTCTTCCATTGATAGTTTATTAATTCTAAAATTTGAAGTACAGAATCACCTGAAACTTTAAACTGGCAGTACTTCTCGTTTAAAGCGTCTCAGAAGATTGGCCACGGATTACATCATCTCCCATTAGATCGTTTGGGCAGCAGATAGAACTGGGTACTTCTGAATAACAGGTGAATGACTTCACTACAATGCCCAGGCTCCAGTAAAAATTCTGCCACTGTTCCTTGGCTTTCCCAGTAGTGGCACAGGTTCTATTTTGATTTGATGGTTTGATTTTATGTGTTGGAGCATGAGAATGTTAAACCAGCAGTGGTTTGGTGAAATATGCTGAAAAGAGGAGGCAATCGGCTAAAGTCTCATGTGATAGACATGAAGCCCTGGGGATCAAACTACAGACGTCTGGTACTAGGCGAATCGTTAATCTATTAAACTACGCTGACATTCACCTGTATAAATTAATGAGTTTTTATGACTGAGACGAAAGCCTCGCCACTTATGGATCTTTGGTGTAAAAACCACCGGTTTCTTGTATCGGAAAATGGTTCTGGAGATAGACAAAAGAAGTCAAGATGTACATATATAAGTTAAACATTAAATCTGAACTAATAAAACGAAACACTTTTAAAGGGGAGGTCTCATATGCGCCCACGCATGGATTTTCATCTTGTTTTACATGGTGAATACCTATGACCTATCAACTATAAAAATGCATTTATTTATTTCAATAATGCATTTTAGGTCTCAGGAGAGCACCTTGTCTTACTCAATTTTTTCAATGACACCTGTCTAATATTTTGTCAATTTTTTTAACATCAGTATTATAGGATCTCATCCAGTTTAAGCTGGAATAGTGAAAGGACAAAATATGGTTTGTTTTGATACTATTTTGGCCTATACAAACATGCACACAATTTTGTTGACAAAATCTTTAAGTAAAAAATTTCCAAAAAATATAATTGAAATTCATGTGTATGTCAAATTGCGTCTACAATTTCTATATGTTCCTGTCCTTGTCAACCTATGATACTGCCTATAAAATTTGCCTCACATGTCTTCTGTATACTGAGAAAGTTTCGAAATTTTTCAAAACCGGTAACAGTGCAGGAAAACACATTATATACATGTAGATCATTTTTTGACATTTATCATAATTTAATGTTTGAGGCTAGTTTTGTTCTGGAACCATGTAATTTCGCAATTTTATTATTATAATATTACAAACATCGATAACAAAAAGATATGCGTGTACAAATGCATATTTAATTTGACATTGAAACAAATCTGAGACTTGTGTAGCTTTAACAATCAGTTAGAGTAACTTACTTACTTTGTGTAGCTTTAACAACCAGTTAGAGTAACACACAAAAAGTCTGCAACATTCAAACTTCTCAAAATCAAGTTGAAACACATCAATTAATGGATTCAGTGCTATGATCTCTTCACCGAATGTGTCTTAAATGTATTTTGATTTGTATTTGCATACCAATGTTTTAATTGACGGTTCAGTCTCAAATAGTGCTAGACAAGGCAAGGCATTTGATCGCTGATTTCATTTATTTTTCCCTTTTTAAACTTATATTTGATGTCATATATGTAACTGACATTCATTCTACCTACAATGGCATGTGTCTCTAACCTTTTTAATTATTCTTGAATTATCCTTGTTTAATATGATATTAAGTTGTTATACATGATTTTCCCCTAAAATGTCAATGTGTTTGGAATAGCCTAGTGTAGCTTTTTATTTTAATACCAGGTACTTGTTGGGATTCTTTATGTACCATTGGCTGACTGTTGCACAGGCATTTAATATCTGGCAAATGTTATAATGACTGTTTTGAATTCATCATTTTGTCAATTCATTGAATACCAAGATGCACATGCAAACTTATAAACTGAAAGCACTGACTTTATTTTAAACTCTGTTTCCATTTTACCACTTTTTGGAAAGAGTTGCACAAAGGTTCTACTTTCCTAGTGTTCTCCTAGTATTATATATATTTGTAGTTTTAGTCTCGGGTTGAATATTGGCTTCAAGTTTTGATTGATTGCCAATTCCTTTGCAAGGGCAAGCCTTTGGTCAGATAACCTCAGTTCCCTGTCATTGTAACTTCTTCTTATACCGTCAACCCTTTTGCAATTTCACTTGTTTATATATTCAATAAATTCTGTATTCATAGTTTTTTGCTTAAAACTATCTGGAGTTTCCATGATGTATTTTCAAAACTGGTTCCTCAGTCAAGTAAATGGCAATTTAATCAGGGAATCAGTTATCCTTTAAGCGATCTGATTGTACTAGATGAAACTTTAAGAAGATAGTTTGGACATTAATTTTTATCCCATTTGATTCTTGGACTTTCTACAGGATTTGGAATATGATTGTAGGCACCTATGATTGTAGAGTTTGGTACATGTACATGTATTCTTTAAATATTTCAGCATTTTGTGGTAGAAAATATTAAAGCAATAGATCCCACAACTACATAAAATGGGTGAATACTGTATTTTGGCTTTATATTAAAGTGAATAACAAAATAAAACCATATTGTGAAGATTAATGAAATTAACTACTCCAAGAGGAGTTCGACAGGGTGAAATTCTCTCTATGTGGTCAGTATTGGATTAAGGATGACAGCTTTGAAACATTAAAGATTCTGTCTTGCTCACGCAGGAAAGTATGCAACATGTTTTAAAGAATGAAAAGCTGCAGAATGTGGTAAATGATTATTATAAGGTTTTAATATTTATTAAATATTTATTTTATCATGTTGTTGATCAAGAAATGATGAAACAAACTATTCCCTGACACAAATGAAACGAATGAATTATGGATAATGACTTTCTATTAGAGTGAATCTGGTATTGAAACGTATTATGAAAATTATCAAAGTTTACTGTTCTACCAGGAGTTGGACAAGGTGAAGTTCTCCCTAAGTGATCAGTATTTATGTTATTATAACAGTTTTAACAATATTGGATATTCCATCTTTCTTATAGAAGAAGGCAAACACAAAAAAATCTTGCTTTTAAACTAACCAAACACTTAAATTCATTAACTACAATCAGTTTTTTTACATTTCTGAGAACTTGGATTTGTAACATTCAAAGTTCTAGGGCAACATGTTACCGGTCTTCGATTTTCTTGAAAATTTTAGCATTACATCTATATATGTATAGCCTAATTTGAGAGTAAATTCATAGGTTGACAAGAATTGGAACATGCCTAAATTTTAAAACATAATTGTTAAAAAAATATTATGAAGCTAAAATTTGCGCACAATTCCAAACAAAATCATATTTTTCTGAATTTAATTTTACAGAAACTGATTTTTGTTTTATTCATATCTAATCAGTGATGATCTTAGATAGTTTTAAAAGTAATTAGAACACAATATATGAAACTATCAGAGCGATGGGCGGCTTAAACTGAAGGTACCCCCTTAAGCAGATGCCCGATTATATAACATGTCATTTTTTGACCATTGAAATAGGTAAGTGGGAAACTATATCACAAATAGAATAGTTATATGTGAAGCAATCATTATGCATAATATTATAAAAATCCATGCGTGGGCAGAACCCTATGTAAGTTTCCTATAGGGTGAGACCTGCCCTTTCAATAAATTTAACTCTACGTTATTGACACATTTTAAGCAAGGCAAAATATATGCACCAAACTGCAGTGGGTAACTTTAGCAGGAATAGAAGTATAAAAAATGAATGGCCTCTCTTGTTAATGCCATCTTAAGCAATTTACCTCACTAACCTCATAGAGATGCCTTTTTACGCTTTTGCAAACAGTGTTGACCCAGACCAGGCTTCTCTTGTAAGAGCTGCCCGATGAGGGTCTACTCTATTTGCTTGAATTGAAATATGATATACCTGTAACTGAACAAGTGACGTGACAAGTAATTTCTTTGTTCCAGGTACATTGAAGTTAATAAAATATTTATTCATAGAAGCTGTAGCCTAGCATAAAGATTCGTGAAGGAAAGGGTTAATAGGTCTACAATTGCACCCCAATGGTGTATTTATACTAGTCCTATTCGCGTTCAAATACACAAATACATTTTTCAACTGGAATTCAAAATGGCCAATTCAAGCTCAGTGAGCTGCTTGTTTCACATTTATCTGTCTACCAATCGATGTAGCTGTTTTTGAACGTGTATCAGCACAGTTCCGAGTTAACATTACTGCATATATATTCAATAAAAAAATAAAAGGAGTTATATAGGTCGTTAAAAAGATTTTTATGCGAAATAAGACACTGAGGAAAGAAATAATATTGTTTAAAAACGATTATATAGCAATTTAACTTAAACTACTTTAAGAGGCAACAGGGTCAACGCATTGTAGTTTCAAAGCAATTTGATTGGATAAAATAACGCGTCTTATGCGTTGATATATATCACGGCCTCCAATCTCTGCCTCCTTGTCCAAAAAGAGCAGAACGTAAAGAGAGGCGAAGGCCCTTCCGGGAAGCAGGCAGTGGGCATAACAATGGAACACGGTAAGTTGTGTTGACATATTTTCAATCATAAGTAAATTTTCAGCGCAAAACTCGAAAATCTAAGAATGCTATGCTTCAGGCAATTGTTCAAGCTATCCGTAGAGCATGCTGTTTGCACATTTGAACTTAGTTTGTAAGCGTGAGAGCTTTTCTCCCGTTTCACAGTTGTCCAAGAAACGGTGGTTCCCGCATGGTTTTGCCTTCTGACCAAACAAATAGTAGCGTTTGGACCCTTATTCATACTACCGAGGCCCGTCCACACCCATGTTGTCCCAAATGCAATTTTTCGAGATATTTCAATGATAATTGAGTGATTTAGAGCCAAATTTCTTTAGGAGCAGGAGGCGAAGGGCAGGAGAAGGAGGCTGGGAGAGGAGGAGCAGGCGGCGATGATATCAAAATTTGCATTGATTTTGCTTATTTTTAATAATACATGTATACTTATCCAATCTATATGTCAAACTTGCATGTATGATACGAATGATTACGCTAATTCTCCCATTGTGTTGTTTGTTTAACCCAGAACGTCATGAGCTTGCTAGAGGTATATATATTATAAGAGAGGTATATATAGCAATGTTTGTGATCAGAATAATTCAGTTTACAATAGCGTTTATTCATTCGTATCATTCATGCAAGTTTGATATAGATTGGATAAGTATATTATTAAAAATAAGCAAAATCAATACAAATTTTGATATCATCGCCGCCTGCTCCTCCTCTCCCAGCCTCCTTCTCCTGCCCTTCGCCTCCTGCTCCTAAAGAAATTTGGCTCTAAATCACTCAATTATCATTGAAATATCTCGAAAAATTGCATTTGGGACAACATGGGTGTGGACGGGCCTCGGTAGTATGAATAAGGGTCCAAACGCTACTATTTGTTTGGTCAGAAGGCAAAACCATGCGGGAACCACCGTTTCTTGGACAACTGTGAAACGGGAGAAAAGCTCTCACGCTTACAAACTAAGTTCAAATGTGCAAACAGCATGCTCTACGGATAGCTTGAACAATTGCCCGAAGCATAGCATTCTTAGATTTTCGAGTTTTGCGCTGAAAATTTACTTATGATTGAAAATGTGTCAACACAACTTACCGTGTTCCATTGTTTATGCCCACTGCCTGCTTCCCGGAAGGGCCTTCGCCTCCCTTTACGTTCTGCTCTTTTTGGAGAAGGAGGCAGAGATTGGAGGCCGTGTATATGTTTTGAGCGAAATTCAAGTATCACCTACATTCAATGCGGTGAAAACGCTAATATAACGCTTTTTGTTGAATATAATTTCGTTTTCTAGTGGAGAAGTGGAGGTTAAAATCTTTCTCTCTGACAGAGTCAACCAGTTGCATAAAAATTCATTTTGGCATTGGGAAGACTACCATCAACTATGATTTTTTCTGTCTAACAAGTAAACAATGTGCACTGAATAGCCACAATATGCCCCTGACTAAATAATATGCTAATACCCTGATAAGATAATTCTGTACGTGACATGAGTTGCTGTCTGATCTGGATTTTGTTATATTTATTTCCATCATAAAAGAAGTCCAGAGTACATTTAAATATGAAGAAGTAAAAAGCATGCAACTTATGCACGTTGACATTCAATCAGCACTTTTACAGAAGTATTAGTTTGCTGAAGATAACTTTATTAAAGCACTTCATATGATTTCCAAACAAGGAATTAACCAAGTCGCAAGTTACAACTAATGAAGTTGTGAAAAGTTTCTGAGTAACACTGCTGACATCGCCCCTCTTCAATAAAGTTTGTTTACGACGGACAAATCCTAAGGTCAGCGGTAACTACAACGTACTTTTTTGGCACAGGTACTGTCGTGCCAACCAAGAGTGACAGTGACGTACTATTTTGTTTACAAATTTTAAGTAAAACATCAACTTGTACACTCCACTTGAGCTAACATGAATGGATAGATAACGGGTGTATCAATCATATTCTGCGAATAGGATTAATACACAAGTGATCTATTGATTATAAGTCCACGATAACTTTGTAAACAAAACATGACGTCACTGTCACTCCTGGCTGGCAGGACAGTAGATGATTGGTAGGTGTTTTAGGGTTTAAATCCTAAAATCGAGCTCGCTCTGTGTAGTTACAAAATCCTGTTATATCGCAATCAGTAGCGAGTCCGATTGCAGATCCAGGGGTTGCGAGTTCGATACCGGTCCGCTCCCATACCTTCGTGGAGATTGATCATGAAATAATTTCTACCCTCATTTTCCTGCTTCCACTGATTCAAAAATGGCTGTTGTCAGTTACAAGCGAAAGAATATGCACGGAGCATTGGTTAACCAAGCTTCCCCAGGAAAACGGCGTGGTTAGGTGAGCTGACCGTCTCGACATGACCATAGCTGTTGACAGAGAAGAGGATCCAACTATGAAGAGAAGTTTTGTCATCTTCCTCGCTTTATCATAGGGCATAAGTTGATTTAGCCGGTTGTTGTTTTTTTCTTAGAGAAAAAATATAATCATTCCGTACAAAAAGTCGATCAGTAATCCGTCCATCAATCCATGCTTCCGTCACGTTTCTTGCAAATGAATCTCCTCCGTACAGTAACTATTGGGCTTAGCAACTTCAAAATAGGTACATATGTCACATAACATAGAGAATACTGGGCGGCATCTCGTACGACGTTGAACCAAATGATAAGGGCCTTATAATGTGTTTTATCACCTTCTAAACCGGTGGACATAGCAATTTTTGCAGGCGCGTATGTCACATTATGAGGGTGGAAATGGGCAGCCTTTGTGTAAACCCAAGGACAATATAGTGTATTTTCATGTAACTGTACTTGGCCATGCAATTCCAGATAAAGATATTTTAAACGTTTCCCTTATATTGATATGCGAAAAAATGACCATTCAGCCTTGCGGCCATATTTCCATCCAATCAAAATAATAAGAGTAATATTGGTACAAGGGTCAACCAAGGACAATTTGTATCAAAGCTGAACTGACTTAAAAGTCTGAAAAGATTCTCAACCCAAAGTTAAAAGACTATATCAACATGGACGTTATAGCTGACGAAATTGGACCGTGAACGCCAAAGAAACATTTTATTTGCGACGTGACTCACACAATATACATGTATTTGCGTTTGAGTATTCTTACTCCTGTCCCAGAAGTTTCAACCATAACAGTTAAAGAATGTATCTGTAACATGTTTTTGTTAGAATTGCCGTCCACGTTTATCATGGGAATCGGATGAAAAATACAGCAGATTTGTGGGGTGTCTTATCAATGTGAAAAATACGCATGTGTGACTTCGTACGCATTTTTCACAAAGTGTGAGAAATTGGTATGAAATACTTGACGTATTGGTACCAATTTTTCACGTGCTGTGAGGAATCGGTACCAATTTTTCACAGTGTAAAATTTGCGAAGTGTAAAATTTGCGGTTCAACAAGGCTGAAAAATGCGAAGCCGGAAAATGTATATCCAAATTTTAGGTTTATTACTGTGTTCTTGAAAAAGATCAAAAGTTACAGACTTTGCAGCTTTACATATTGTCGCATCCTCCTTAGTCATGGTGCTAAAAGTGTACAGATTTAATCGAAATTTTTACGACATCTTTTATATCCTTCTATCAATATTCACATTATTTCAGTTGAAAATGGATCTGTTATAATCATTATTTCAACCTTATAGTGATGTAAGTATCAAATTACTATTTTTAATTGAGACACGGGTTCAGTTTTCACGCTAGAAAAACTTGAGACTCAACGACAACCCTGACCTTATTTGGGCCTCAACGCGAGAAAACGTGTCTTCGGGGTTTCCGACAAAGCGAGATTCAAACCAGTCTCCTCAGCTACAGTGACTAGCTAGAAAATTGAAATTTCACCTGTACCAAGTTTACATATTGTACTTTTCAAAAAAACGAAAAACAAAGGCGCTGATCAGTCTGCGCGGATGCGCAGGCTGGTCTGCGCCTGTGTTGTTCGCAAACCCCGAAGACAGGTTTTCTCGCGTTGCGCCCATTTTAACATGCTTGTTGTGCCTGGTATTGGTTCTTGAATTACATGTCGCACACATTGTAGGCTATAAGCTCCCTCCCCCAGGGGAGAATATCGAGGACCATGTATTTCATAAAGCGTATCGTCTTACGAACGTTTTGAAACATGTTAGCCCTCTGGCGGCTGGGGCGTTCGGTGTTACAGCGTGTTAATTACGTTACCCCTCATTTAAAAAAATAACATGAAATTAAGGCCGTTAAGTTAGTACTGGTGAAATAGTCATGTGATATACAAGTACAGTTAAATCCCTGCATATATTGATGTTTGTCAAAGTTATTTGGGTCCCTTATGGTGTCATTTACGCTACATTTTCAAATACACCCTATAAAATCATTGGAGTTTTGTTAAATATTTTCATTTGATTATTTGCTCAATATATATATTAGATAACATGTCTCTTGCAAACAATTTACTGACCATTCCGCAACTGCAGACATCATGCTTCTATCACAAAAACTCCAAGAGTTATATGCTGTTGAATGTGACAACCCTGAAGAAAAGATATGTAAGGTAAGAATCTTTTCATTTTAAAATACAGAATGCAATCCTATCTGCATGCTTTTAAACACCATATATGAGCATACTATTGATAAGCAAGACTAAAATGGGCTGCTACGAGGGTCAGTCAAAAATAACTGAGAGTTGATACATAGCTCTTAGGTAGGCTAACGTACACCAGTCAAATTTGGCACATGTATGTAATGATCTGTGTGCGTCAGAATATACAATATACAAGACCGTGCAAAGTATAGATTGTTGTTGCTTAGCAACCGAAGAATGTGAAATAACACCATGCGTTCACGCTGGAATATAGCGTTGCCATGGAAACACTATACATAATTTAAATTACATCAACTTGTTCATTTGTTGCAAATAAAGTGTTTTAATGTATTTTGTTAAATGCAACAAATAAGATTGAGGCGTTGGAATTTTATTACATAAATAAAAGGAAAATTAACCAAAATTTTTTTAGAAAATTTCACCCAAAAATATACCCCACCCACTAGTAATCGTCCCTTCTAGAGCAATATTATAACTTAAGTATCATATCATATGGCTATTTCATTGTATTAAGTAATTGGTTTCGAGATCTAAATGCACAATCTTGAGTATTCCCATGAATAAACGGTTGCCATAGCAACAAGATCTGGTGTTTTTTTGTTATAATTAGAATTTTCATCGATTTTGGTTGCTAGGCAACGAACATTGCATGTTTTGTATTTACTGTCTATTACATTTCTTCAAAATTTTGCTAACACATTGTTTGATATAATTGTTGAGATAAAAGGTTTGTTATTATACTGTTTTAGATTTGAAATGATTTTAAATCTATTGCTGCTTTGTCAGAAGTGTCGTCAGCGCGAACGCACATCGCTTAGAGACGGTCGTTTATGGTTTAGCAACAGCACATTGATGATGATAAGACGTCAACGCCTATATGTAATAAAGCCCGAAGGTTCCTTCTATATGTTTTATTAAGTTTCAGTCAAAAGTGCATACCCAGTAAAAAGGTATTAACCAACTCTCCGTTATTTTTGACTGACCCTCGTATATAGAGAATACTTGGCGAGTGTCTTTTGATATCAAGTTTACCAGGCAAGGCTTTGAGAACTCATGTTGACATCACGAGGCTTGCCAAGCAAGTCAACATGCGTTCTCAAAGCCGAGCCTGGTAAACTTGATATCAAAAGACGCGAACCTGGTATTCTATTTATCAGTTTACCCATTGTTGAACATTCTTCAAACTAGCGATTATGACGTATTTTTTTATTTTTGTGCGTCATTAGCGACGTCATTCAAAAAATGCAACGTCATCATGACCCGATAAAGGTAACATGCCGTGAGATATGAAAATTTTATTAGGTTAGGTTGAAAGAATTTAGTTAATATTAGCGGTGACTGATAAACATTGTTTCTGGCGTTAAATATCATTTTGATGTTTGATTGCCAATATGCAATGTATGTTACAAACTTCAAGGTATTCTATTTATTGCCTAATATCCTAAATGATACACCACAGGGTATTTAATTAGATTTCATTTTTTTGTATTTAATAGATAGAAAGATAATATTTTGTCTAAAATGGAATTTATCAGCTCGCATTAAGAGACAAAATATCAAATTGTCAAAGCCTCTTTGCTTTTGTGAAATAATATTTTTTGAACTTTTTAAAACAACAAAATGTTTTAATCAATTGTACTTGGGCAACTTCTATAGCCTTTAAACTTCATAAACAAAGAATATTAGAGCTCTCAAGTGACAGCTGAATAAAAGTCTATTCTAACGTTTTGTCAAAACTGTTCAAGAAACGTATATTACAATGTTAAATATATCATGAGGTACTATATGTGTCCAAAATGATGTCAAAGACAGTATAAATTGAGTCTGAAATGGTAATATAAGGTTGATTTAGATTTTGTAATACTTATCTGAAGACTGTTGTTACTAAGTTTAATTTAATAACTCATTTAACAGTAACAAAATAATCTTAGTGTAACCAAATAACTGTTGTTCATATTACACGAACATAGTCAGTTACACGATACAGGGTAGTATCCCTTGTATATTAAGGCTCATCTACAAAATAAAACTGCTTTTTAACTAAATGTTTTGTTAGAGGTGGAAGCATACTAATATGTGTGCCAACAATCCAGATAGAATCAAGCATATATAACTTGGTACAAAAAATGATATACGTCACATTAGATACTTTCCATTATAAGTGAATGTAGTCAGATACCGTTTAAAGAATGTGTCTCAAAAAACATTTTTTGCATATGCAGAAGGTCACATATTACTTATTGTTAGCTTTTAAAGTACTTTTTTATCATTAATATAGCTTTCAAGTTTTAATGAATAAAAATGTTAATTAAATCAACCTAGTATTTCTGATCAGTTGCTCAATTTATGTAAACGTTATTTAAATTAGTAAATAATTTACAAAAAACAAATATTTCCATGAAAATGGGGAAAAAGTGTTAATGGTGGATTTTAGTGACAATTATCTTATGTGATAGGATCATATCCACAGAATAAGGCCAGTTGTTACTTACAAACACATTTAAAGTTATAAGATTTTATGGGCCAGAATAAGGTCAGACAAAATTTGACATTCAAATTAATGTAAAATAGATTTAACAATGTTCTTTTAGCATGTGAGATGGAAAAGTAAAACATATACAACAGTGCTATCACGAGATCATACTTAGTTTTTCAAATTAATGTCAAAACAGCTGATGCTAATTTCCACATTACAGAATGTGGCATGACCAAATTATTGCAGAAATCCTCAATAGCTTTATATATCTATTAAACTAAGAGAATGAGTTGTAAACACACTAGATATTGGAATCAGGACAGATACAAAAAAAGCAAATGTTCTGACAAAAAAAGTATTGAGACGCAACCCTAGTCACTATCAACAGTGTTACCATGATAGACTTAAATGCAATGTTAACAAAGTATATATGCTTTTGTTGATAAGTATCTATGCATTTCTAATATAAATGGATCTTTTCCTCAATTATCTCCAAAAGAAATCATATTTCTTTCACAATAAAAAAATATCACAAATATCAGAAATTGTTATTGCAGTGCATCAATTGTCATGTATGTTGCATTGTGTGTATGATATAGTATACCAAATATTGAAACCACACCTAAGATTTGTTCTTTGACAGTAGCAAAAGTATGATAATTATTTCATTTAGATAGAAAAAAATAATTGCTGATCTTATTCAATGTAATATATAAAGTGCTAAAATGACAATTTTGCCAGCACGTGAGATTTTGTTACTTGTCACATATTGGCAAAAGCGAGCATTAGCTGTCCATGCTGACGCAGTGAAGCCAGCTAGCTGTCTTAACTCTGGTCTACATCTATGCTTAGTGTATGCAGACAGCAAAGGCTCTGAAGAGTCTACACATTTACACAGGCTTACTTGAGCCTTCATTTCTTGAAATTGTGATAAGTATTTATGTATTGGTTCATTGATTTATTCTTTGTGTTACTAGTTATAATCTATTTAGCTTGCTTAGAACTATGCAAATGATTATTGGGATGTATTTTGTAACCATGCTCATCATTTTCATTTGGCATGCTAAATATGAATAAAATAATATTTCACTGTTAGACTTATTATAATTGACAGAAATGACCCAAAGCAAAATTACCAATGCATTATTTAAATCCATTCATTCAGTCATGTCTACAATACAATACTAACACTGCAAGGGAGCTTTTCTATGTACTATCCCTTTTAAATATATGAATTACAAAGAATCTTTAGAACAAAACTAATGATGTCATGTTTCATCACTTCACAAAATTGTACAACTAGATGAGATAGATGACAAGTGTTATATTCTCCTAAAATATTCTTGTTATGTCGTCGCTTCAGTACTTTAGTGTTCTATCTACCATTGCACAAGTTTTGAGAAAAATGCGTTTAATAATTTTAGCATCCATATCTTTGATGCATTATTTATCACAGACCTTTGAATCTTACCAGAGGATTAGAATATATACATACATTGTAAATGACCTTGGTTCGAAGAAATTTGTATAGTAATATGGAATTTACGGGCATTTTACAGTTTGCAGATAGAACAGTATGCCCTAAAAGTCGCCATCTGTATTCAGTGCTATAGTGTTCTATATACACTGAGCAAAATTTCTAATTGGTCACCTTACTTTTTATGTTAGTAATGAAAGTAAGATTCGGTTATACAAAAAAAATCATGCCTATATAAATCAACCAATGCCTTCCAGAAACTCTGCAAGCCATTTCATTTATAATGACTAGTACGTCGTGCACAGAGAATGCTAGAGTAAAGGTACCCTCATTTCAAAAAGTCATATTTTTCCTACAATATGAAATATTCCACAGAGATGCCATCCATTGGTATTTTTGTTTTTTTAAAAATGTTTCTGACTGCCGTGATTAAAGACGAACACACCTCAAATGATTCGTTTCAATCAGACTCCTCTTTTCTGTTACTCAATAGCATGATGACAAACACTACCAGCAGCTAAATAATTGAAATTCAGCTTTTTGTATGCTATTTACACAGAAAGTTCGCACTGCTCTGTAAGCCTTATTATCTGTAATACGGTATTGAAATTTTCAGCGATTACGTATTACTACTAGACGTCACTATTCTAGTTTAGAAATTGCAACAAATAATGCAAAGTACAGTCCAATTGACTTTTAAGGACTAGACCAGTCTATTACTAACTCAACTTAAATTCGATATAAAACTTCAATCAAAACCTTTTTTCTTTAAAAAAAGGCATATTTTTGCATTTTAACCAAGAAAAAGCGTGGATTGAAAAACAACTATTCTGAAAAACCGCTAAACTTTTGCCCATTAAACTGCACATATATAGGCAAAATATTATTTAAATGCTATTAGCGCTTGATCAGAAACAATGAGTTTAAAAAGTGACCAATTGGAAATTTTGTTCAGTGTACTCCTACAGCTTATTATTCTGTTTATGGAGTCAATTTGCTTACTAGTCTGAACAGAAATGATTATTAGACATTTTTACCCACAAGCTGACTTGGAAAGCGGACAGCTGACAGCGTAGTTTATGGTATATATTTATGGGGGCTGTCTCACAACTAACATGAACCTTATATATGGCTATAACAGAACGCTATGCTGGAAAGATGCGACAAGAAAACCCTCAGATTAAACCTTCAGATTAGCATATGTGTTCGCGCAGTTTTGTCATATAATTATCATTAATTATGAAAGTGTGTGGGCCACCGCAAAGTTATGGTAGAAAAAAACCCCGTTAAACAGTACACATCAGAAAGGCATATATATTATGTATATATATTATGCACAAGTCATTTTGTATGCCCCGCCCCGTTGGGAACGTGGATACCAGGGACATAGCGGGACCAAAGAGCCCGGATTTAGCCTATAATGTGTCCCCGCAGTGCCGTTGGTGTGCGGAGGTTTTTATTTCCCGCCTAAATAGGCCACTACTGAAAGAGTTTGTCTGAAGGGTCCATAAACATCTACCTATATATATGCCAATATAAACCAAAAGGAGTGCAACCTGGTGGTTTTGTTGGTCAATTTGCGTGTTCTTGGGCAGAGCCGGATTCAGAAATAATCGTATGGAGGGGTCCAAGCCTGACTGACGTTTTAACTGTCCTTTGCTTACTTTTTACAGAGTGTTCCAATTGACCATTCAAAGGGAATTCAAATTTCCAAGGAGGGAGGGGGTCCTTATACTTATTCTTAAAGAAATCTATAATACTTGTAATTTTCCGGGAGGGGGGGTCCGGATCACCCCACCCCACCTCTCTATGGATTCGTAACTCAGACATCATGAAAAGCAGTAGAAACTAGAGTGGAAACGATAGATGCTTCCCAAATATATGAGAATAAACTGGTAAGGGCTTCAAGTTGATATTTCTAATAGTGTTAGTGTTTTGCTCTGGACAAAATTTAAGTATAACAAAGGGGAATAAGTTCTTTATGCAAAAGAGAGTTATGGTTCGTATACACCGTATCTATCCTCATCGAGATCTATATGTATCTAACATCAAAGTTTCAAGTGTATACCTCTTATACATAATATTATGGTTGTTATGTTATGCCCCAGAAAAAATTTAAGTTTGATAAATAACAAAGGGCAACAACTCCTAAATGATGCGAAAGAGACGTACGGTTCTTGTACACTGCACTTCTCCTCATTGAGATCTATCTGCAAGTAAAGTTTCAAGTTGATACAGTTTCTGTGTTATGCTCTGGACAGAATATTCGTAAATTCTCAGTGAAACAACTTGGCCAATTGAAGGCAAATTCCATGTGGCACCACCATCAGCGGAGCTACCGCGAAATCGCGTTAACGTAAATTTATTCCTTCGTCACATACGGGACGTTTCGCGATAGTGGCATCGTCATGGAAAAGCCAAACAAATGTAGGTACTCTCGCATGTTTTGATTTTTTTGTAAAATAATGAGCTAACTATGTCCCCGGCGACCACGGCAGTCACGATTTCGGCCACCGTGGGCGAAACGGGGTGACCGTATCACAACGTAGGGGAACGGGGTCGACAAACGTAGCTCGCCGTGGTTGCCGTGATCGCCGGGACAGATTTTTAAACAGTCAAAAAATTTGCCACGGCAGCCACGGCGGGATTGACCTACTTAAATGTGCCGTAGTAGAACGGGGAGAACGCAACAAAACGTGACGGAACGTAACAGACCTTAACACAACTTGGAGTATGTCCGTAGCTGGACGGCTTGTTACAAGACGGCAACGCAAGGTCTGCCAAGGTCTGTCAAGGTCTATCAAGTTCTGTTGCGGTCTGTCACGTTGTCCTTATTCGACCCCACAGCTCGAACCTGAACATGGAGTCTAAGAATCTCAGATAGATGCATCTGAGGAGGAAAGTACTGACAAGGGTAGAAATAATCATTGCTGAATGGACTTAATGGGTAGTTTCATTGTATTATAGAGGAGTCATAGGTTATAATGTCACGTGGCAGAATATTGCATTTATCTCTCTGAAGATCAGTCCGTGTAGACATTGATAAAATGCTGCATTGTGCGCCATTTCATTAGAATCTTCTGTGTTTTTAAAAAATACTCATAAATGAGTCACTAGAGTACAAAGGGTTAATGCTGATACAAATGGCTGGCGTTTTTGTTTCAAGACTCATTGTACAGTTTCGAAGAGCTTTGGAGGCCTGAAATGCGTTAACATATTCGATGCGAAGCTCTCTCGCTATAAAAGTGAGAAATATCCCAGCTGTTGTATTCGTTCTTCCGAAAACCATGCCCGCACTTTGCATCCGTTTTTAACCTTCCTGCTTGAGGATCATTCTTCTATACAGCTGCTGGTGGCCTCCTTGCTGCCACAAAGGCTAGATGTACACTCCTAGCAATTATATAAATACGAAATCGGCTTCTTTATTGCCATTACATTTAATGATGTTTTTGATCAAGGGTGCATAATATAACGATTGCAGCAGCTTTGTGGACCTCCTCTATATACCGTGGGCATATTGGGGCTCAAACACATTTTATCGACCACTTTTATCGTAGAAACCTTGACAGAACTTGATAGACGTAGCAGAACTTGATCGCAACGTAACAAAACTTGAGAGGTCCCAACAGAACGTGGCAGGCCGGGATGAAACGTAGAACCATCCGAGACAGACCGTAGCGCGCCGGTGAGCCTCTGTCACGACAAACCTTGACAGACCGTGAGAAAACGTAGCGAGACTTAACAGAACTTGAACACAAAGACAAAAATGACTAAAAACACCACGGCGAGCTACGTTTCTGGCTACCGTGACTGCCGTGGCTGCCGGGAACATAGTACTTAGTAAAAATCCGGCAATGCTATTCCATGAAGATATGATTTACCTTGCTAAACAGGCCTAACGTGATTTTGAAAAAAGCTCTGCTTTGAGATGAGAACCGGAATCAAATCTAACCCAGAACGGGACTTCTTCATTTTTATGTCAAAACAAAGAAAGTATGCAGATGTTTTGCCGATTTTAGCTCAGAACAAGAGCATTTTACACATGGCATGTACAAAACAGCCCTTATTCGTCCCTCGGACGTAAAAAAATCGAACCGATCATGTTCTATGAAGAAATAAATGCCAAAGTTTTCAGGCGCAGTATCGCCTTCGCCATCTCGGTAGTTGTAATGTCACGCTCTAGTTCCTTTGAGTATACCATATCAGTACATGCAGAGCATACAGGAGCGGAGAGAAATGTGTGATATATTGTAGTATCTACTGAAACACCCCTAAACTTCCACCAATCCGTCTAAAACGTTTCTCCCCGTGTACAAACTAGCACATCTACCCCTGCCCCACCCCAAATCCTCACCTCCAAGACCCCACAACCTTTAGCTCAGCCTTTTTACGCAGATGCGCTACAGGTGTAAGTATCAGGTCTCGTCTACTAGCCCAAATATACTTTAAGTGTATATCAATTATCTACATGTATATATGAGTCAGAACATGAAAGTGCTGGTGAAACTTTAATAGTGGCAAACTAGTCTGAGTCGTGGCACATGTGATACCGGTAAGTGACAAAATCTCATGTACTGACACATATCTCCATGTATATAAATGATATACACTTCAAGTATTTGGCCGGTGAACGAGACCGTATACTTTCATCTGTAGCGCATCTGCGTAAAAAGGCTGAGCTAAAGGCTGTGGTGGTCTTGGTGGTGAGGACTTGGAGTGGGGCAGGGGTAAGTGTGCTAGTTTGTACACGGGGAGCAGCGTTTGAGATGGATTGGTGGAAGTTTGGGGGTGTTTGCATACACCAAAGTAAGGGTTTCCCTCGTCGAGGCATATATATAATTAACCTGATTATAGTGATCAATTCAAAAAGATTATCAAACGTTATAAAAAGGTAGGGTATAACTTGGATATCATGCAACATGACTGCATGCCTGGTTTAAAACCCAAACACGGGTTACAGCAATGGTTTCCTCTTTTATTACACACGGTGGGTCAGACATCCGACTGAACGACGGCTCTGAGGAAAAATTTTAATCGGTGGGTTGGTGCCTGATGCTTATCTGTAGCTGAGCCCACCGTGGCTCAGCTTGAGGCTTTCTTTAGCTCTGACTATCTGTGAGTCGTGTTGGTTTGATGTGATTGTTTCTACATGGTGATAGATTGTAGTAATTGGGAAGTGGCCATGCGTGCTTTACATTTTTGTGCTTCAACAACAGCAGAATCTAGGGCGATGATTTTACGGTCAGTGAAATGCATTTGGGTTCCCCGGTGGCTTGGGTTGCTGTCCGTTTTTAGGCGGTGGTTCTGTTTTTTTATCTATTGTTTAATGTATTTCTCATTGTGTGTGGGGGTTCTGTGTTTGTCTCTGTTTTGTTATGCATTATTTTGTGTCCATTCTACTTTTGCAATCGTCTTGCAGAGGTAGAGAACGCCGTTGACTTGCTTTTGTTGTCTTACCGATGTCTTGTTAATGCTCTTCTTCATGGTGCGGTGGGTTGGTCTGCAGTATGTGATTGTAGTATCTCCTGGTCATACTCGCTTACATCCGTGTCAATGTTGATCTGACGTAGCGCCAATAAAGTTACGTTCTGACGGCTCCGACTAGCTTTGCCATCTGAGCAGTCTCGCAATAACTGCTTAAACACATAAAATGATAATCTAAAAGACGTAGGGTGTTTTTTTCTTGTTTCATTGGAAGATTCATCCTTTAAGAACCGAAACCCCCTAAACAGGTACTTTAGCAAACAGCGAAGACCCAGATGTAATGTCTCAAAAGTCTGCATTTCATTAGGGTCTGTACTGCTTCTGAAGACAAAATCGATCTTCAGAGAAAGATATACATTATTAGGTAATTATAACCTGTAGTCGCTTTAAATATTCATTTGACCATCCTGACTTTACTGTTTCAAAATTTATGAAAATTCCATTGGTCTTAAAAATGTTCAAAAGGTTAAACACATACATGATGTTCGAGTAGTTTAAACTTTATTATTTGTGTGATATCTTTTCTTTGAATATATCTAACATGAGTGTGCATGTTTTATGAATTTATAAAACGAGTTGGGGAAAGCGATAAAATGCAAGTATTTTGTCGCTGTCATAAATGGAAAAAAACAAGAGTACGATGGTTAGATTTTATTTATCACATGGCTTAAAATTACTTTAAAATCTCACTGTAAGAGTTTTTCATCGCATTGCTAAATATGTTAAAGACTATAGGGATATTGTGCATGTTTTTATGCATCAATATTTACCGGGAACAAGGGAAGCTATTTGAACACAAAGCAGATAGATTGAGTGTTCAAACATCTACCAAGGGACTCTGTAAGTATTAATGCATGAAACACACTTGCATTATTATTTGTGCTGACTCGGGGATCGAGGGGTTGCAGGTTCGAGCTTCACTAGATTTCTCTAGACAAAATGGCATCAAGTGTAAGCTTTCGAACGTCATTACGTCGTCACAACGTGATAGCCATACGCAATGTTTTACAAATATATCGGGACTCATTTTAAGTATTTTTAAATTCAAAACAATGTTCAAAAAGCACGTGAATCTCCAGATTCCAGTTTCGTTTTTTTGAAGTTTTTTTGATTGTGTGATTTGATTCTTTACGTCCCATCAACAATCTTTCAGTTATGTAGGGACTGCACTACCTGGCTTGAACCAGTACTAAGCTAGGATAAATGTGTCTTGTTCAAGGACACAACCCAGTCACGCTGATGAGGCTCGAAACCGCAGCCCCTCGGTCTCGAGCCAAGCACTCTACCAATGAGCCACTGCGCACCCTTTATTTGAAGCTTTTCAAATATAGTGATCACACATGTTTTTTCATGCATTAACTTTTGCAGGTTCCAGAAAAAGTTGCTTTAACATGAGGCCGTCAGTGTGGTCGTTATTCTTGCATATTTACTTGATTCCAACCTAAACCGCACTAAAACATCGCTTAAGCATTAAATTATCCATTTTCTTGCACTGGACTCTTTAAACAAAATGACATCAGTGTCAAATTTTCGAACGTCATTACGTCGCCACAACGTCAACTTCATTACGTCGCCACAACGTCAAAGACGCGCGAAACGTGTACGCGAGCAAAACAGCGGCAAAATGTTCAGCCAAGGCTACAACGCATTCCCTTGTACATGTAACATAATGCCAAACAAATCATGACCCAGTTTAGGCTTTGAAAAGATTAAAGCTATGTTTAAACAGCACGTGAATCTTATGATTTGAACATGGACTTTGCGGTTTCAAACAGCTTCAGGTAACGAATTCTTTGCAAGAATTTAGGGAACACCCATGTTTTTTCATTCATTAACATTTGCCAAGTCCGAGGAAGCTGTTTGAATACGAGGCTGATAGCCCAGGGGGTACTCTAATTTTTTTCTGCATATGTAGGCTCGGACCCAGCATCTACCGTTCACCCCAAAAAAATATCAAGAATTTCAATCACCCCCAAAAAATATTTGAAATTTTAGCAACCCAAAAAATATCCCAATTCTGTACCTTGACCTAAAAAAACACACTAAATTGCATAGAAATGGCCCTCAAACCAGCCCAATTTTGTGATGACCCCAAAGTAATATCCACAAAATCTTCATACCCCCAAAAAATGTTCATTTTTCTGAAAACCCCAAAAAATATTGAAATTCAGAATTTTGAACCCCAAAAAATAGCCCGAGCCTACGTATGTGTGAAAATATCAGAGTTCCCCCCCTGGGGCCGATAGGTCGAGTGTTCAAACATCTCCCAAGGGACCTGGCAAGTGTTAATGCAACGAAACAAACATGTGTGATCGTCATTCTTGCGTAGTTTATTCCAACCCAATTCGCACAAGGCTCATTTTAAACATTTTCAAGTTCAAACCCATGTTCAAACAGCACGTGAATCTCCTGATTTGAACATGGATTTTCGTTCATTTGTCAATGGGTTTAAACAGCCATACGAATAGACATCTATGCGCGAATAGGTATTCTTGCATAGAAATTCGTTACGTAAAGTTGTCTGAAGATATGTTCAAATCATGAGGTTCATATGCTGTTTGAACATGTGTTTTAATTTGACAATACTTAAAATGAGCCCTGATTTGTTTGACTGACATTACATGGAAAGTGCTGCTGCCGGGACTGAGCATTACGTCGACGTTTTTGTTCGAGACAACGTTGCACGGATGACGTTATGACGATCGAAAGTTTAACGCTGTCTGACGCCATTTTGTTTGGAGATAACCAGTGTAAGAAAAAAAGGCATTTCAAGTTTTAAGCTGAGTTTTCGGTTTGCTTTTTTTTGACATCAGGTAATACATGCCAGAATAATGATCGCGCATGTTTGTTTCATTAAATTTTCATTTGCCTGGTCCCACGGGAGATGTTGAACACTCGGCCTGATGGTCTCGTGTTCAAACAGCTTCCTCGGGACCTGGCAAATGTTAATGCATGAAAAACATGTGCGATACCTGTATTTATGTAACGATGACATGACGTTTAATACTCCAAGATGCGACATCATGTGATTATAGTTTGTATGCTCACTGACAAGTTGTCGTTACTCAGTATACTTTGAAGTAAGAAAGGCGGCAAAGATCAGGAATCGATACAATCAAGCACCCCACCCGTATACATTTATATACTTTCTAAATAGAAAAAGGGGTATTTTCTTATTCTTATTGCTGCTTTTCTATGGCTCTAGAATTCGCAATAATACTCTTGTACATTTTTGTAATTATCGTATCAATGGACAGGGAAAGCGCTGTCTCCACACAGTCTCGTCAAAGCACTCATTACTAGATGATGGTGAGAAAGGAGAGTAACAATTTTTCAACCTCTGACCTTATCATTTTCTAGAGTACTTGAAAAAAATGGTGTTGTTGAATCAGAATCTATAGTTGCTGTTAATCAAGTCACTGACGTTATGCCAATGTGCCTATCTCGCTCCTACATAATTAGGGAAATAATCTGGAGGACTACTTGACTCTGCAAGATATTTTAGTATGTATTGCATATGTGCAAAACATACGTACTGAAGTAATATGGTGAGTGCCGGAACTAGAAGTCTAATATATGGTCCGTGGATCTTTCTCTACGTTCACATTTTGTGTAGGTGATAAGCGACGGCTCTGGCGAGACTGTGCGTATGCACAGATTCGTATGCGTTTTTGCTGTTCGCCGATGCGGTATGTACCAAAATCTTGTGGGCTGGCCTATATAATTTTGAACGTGCGAGCGTGCCACAAACAAACTTTCGTTTCGCGATCGGCCCATTTATCCACAAACTATATATTTACATTTTCGAAGCAATCCTTTAATGAATCTTTAGAAATGTGCAACCGTTAAATCCTCATGAACTATACAGATTTGATTGACAGCCGCCAAGCTCACTTGCCCATGCAATACGCTTCGAACATCAAACTCATTCGCCAGACGTGATACTGATGTTGTGATTGACAGCGAGCCACACCTGAGTCGCACATGCAAAACAAGCCTCTTGTTTGCTCCATTGGCTGTCCGTGTTCAAGCTGGCTGTTCCATTTTATACTCCGACTAAACCGTTAATACGATTATATTTTAAATGCAAAACTGTTCTAATTCCTAAACTAAAACTATTTTATATATTTATAATAAAATGTAAATATAAGGATAAATTCAATTTATGGAATGTTAATGGAATCACGAATACTTCGGGTCTCTTGCAAAGTTAACGTGAAGCCCTTTCGGTTTCACTAACTTTGCAAGAGACCCGTTGTATTCATGATTCCATGAACATTCCAAAATTGAATTGATTTCTTAAATGAACCTATATCTTAAAGAAACATATCCTATAGAAGTGTGGTAGGGTGCAGTTCGATATGTTTATGGGGAATGAACTTCTTACTGTCAAATGTTTTCAAACTCGGTAAAAATCACGTCTTCCGTCATGTTTGATACATAACTCAATAGCGGGCTTTGCAAGACACATGAAGAGTGAAATATGTGTGACCTATTGTAAAGGGTGCAGAAATTGTGACCATATTAAAGGTGAACCTCGTTTGTTCTTGTCGTTTATTTTAATCAGGCTAATAACAATATCTTTGCCATCTAAACGACTACATTATAAAACACAAAACGTAATTTACATAGATCTACATTAATAATTTCAATCGCAATCCAAGGCTGAAGAATGATTCTTGCCAACACACTTTCAAGATTTTAGTATATTACTGTTTTGTGATCATATCGACCATTTATTGCCTGGTGGACAAACTGTCAGATAACCTTCAGTACATTAATTAATGTGAAACACGTGTGACTCTGCGCAGGAATCCGTCATTTATCCGACAGAGTCCCGTCACAGGGACTAGTCCAGCTTTACAACACGTCAGGACATGTAGAATGGCATATTGTAAACACTTGACTTGACCTTATGTTCGAGTGTGAATAATGTGAGAAAATGGAGAAAAAAGCTTTTTCAGCTAACAAATGAAAGACCAGTGAACAGACAACGGTAGTTATATGCCGTGCTTGCCGCTACTAAGACGTTTTGTCGTCAATAGCGTTGTTTTTGATAGCAGGTATCTCCACTTATTTTGAGAAAGTCCCTCAACTACACATCTAAAGTCAGTGTCAGGTGTCAGCGTAAGGTGTCAGTCTGTGGGTAAAAATGTCTACTTGTAGCTAAAAGTAGCAGATTCAGTCATTTGTTTGGCATTTACAGTAACAAACCGCACGGATTATGCCATCAAAATTTACGTGAGGAAGATAATTTGTTTCTACGCTTAATTTTTCTGTCATTGGGGTCAATTTGTATAATATTTTAGACTGAACTGATTATTTGGACCTTAAAGCGGCAGATTTAACCATTGATATGTAATCAACTGCGCCACTGAGACATCCCCAAAAAAAGGATGTTCAGGAAGCGCTGATATTGACGACGACTGATGCAGTCCACGTCGAAAATTGGTTCCTTTTCAATGAAGGCATCTATTTAGTTCGCAAATGAAAGCCTGATGGATCCAAGGATACAAGTGAAATTAGATAAATATCAGAAGTGCGGAATATAATTTCACAAACATCATTGCTTTCGAGCTACACAGGATCAGAAACTGATGCAGATTCATACAGTAGATAAATACAGAGAGATATAATGAATCAACTGAGCCGATAGATCCTGTAAATATTTTGCCACTAGCGAGATTCGAACCCACGACCATGACAACTCCGCCTAGCACTGCACCGTACATCGACGCTTCCAACTGCGCCACTGAGACATCCCCATAAAGGATATTCAGGAAGCGCTGATATTGACGACGACTGAAGCAGTTCACGTCGTATATTGGTTCCTTTTCAATGAATGCATCTATTTAGTTCGCAAATGAAAGCCTGATGGATCCAAGGATACAAGTGACTTAGATAAATATCAGAAGTGCGGAAATATAATTTCACAAACATCATTGCTTTCGAGCTACACAGGATCAGAAACTGATGCAGATTCATACAGTTGATAAATACAGAGAGATATAATGAATCAACAGAGCCGATAGATGCTGTAAATACTTTGCCTCTAGCGAGATTCGAACCCACGACCATGACAACTCCGCCTAGCACTGCACCATACATCGACGCTACTAACTGCGCCACTGAGACATCCCCAAAAAGGATATTCAGGAAGCGCTGATATTGACGACGACTGAAGCAGTTCACGTCGTATATTGGTTCCTTTTCAATGAATGCATCTATTTAGTTCGCAAATGAAAGCCTGATGGATCCAAGGATACAAGTGACTTAGATAAATATCAGAAGTGCGGAAATATAACTTCACAAACATCATTGCTTTCGAGCTACACAGGATCAGAAACTGATGCAGATTCATACAGTTGATAAATACAGAGAGATATAATGAATCAACAGAGCCGATAGATGCTGTAAATACTTTGCCTCTAGCGAGATTCGAACCCACGACCATGACAACTCCGCCTAGCACTACACCAGATATCGACGCTACCAACTGCGCTACTATATATATTACTAAAAACAAGTTAAGGGTCAATAAATTAAATGGCAGAAACATTATGCGAAAACGCCAATGACACCATAATAGCATACTCTAATAAAACGTTAACGTTTATATGACCTGTACACAGAAACACATGTAACAAGTTCCAAAAATGCATTTCATACATTTTCAAATGTTTTACCACCATATTTCCTAAATGCGGTAGATATTTAATATCTTTGATGAAGTTAACACCCATCTCAGAAATGTTATGTCATTTGTTGACTAGTATATGGGTCATTTTCAAAAAAATGTATATATTTTAGCTTAGAATATTTTTTTATTTCTTTTTTTATTTTTCGACTTAAGTTGTGACTATTACATCGGCAGTGGATATGAGAACACGAAATCAAGCAAATGCAATCTTAATCTCTGTACTTATAGTCATTTTTATTCAAAATGATCATACTCTCTTACTATTTTTGTTTGAAAGAAATGTCAATGCAGTTACCATTAAACCAACCTTGTATCTAAAGGCATTTGCATTTTTAATATGAAGTCTAAGTGTTTGAATTAAGTTAAACGAAGTTATTCATTTATTTTAATCTCTTTTGATAATGGCAACTTTTATTGTACGGTAACACCAATGACACTGGTAATTGCAATGACATATTTAGTAACTGCATTGGCATTTTAAATACAAATAATGTTTGAACAATGTCTGATGGTGTTTACAGATCTTGTAAGCATCAAAGTTGCAAGTTTGATTTTAATATTCTGCAAAACAGCAGACTGGAGTCAGTCAGTGAATTTGCATTGCCAAAAAAAATGTTACTTTAATTGTCAATGGCGTTACTTTGGTCGTCAGTGCAGTTACTTTGTTTGCTTACAGAAAATATTTATTTAATGTTGGAAAGCCTTTTGTTCGAATATGCACTATTTAAAATGCTTATGGTCAGCGTTGATTAAAATACATTTTCGCTATACTTTTTGTATACGTATCAAGCTTGTAAAATAATTAACCTTATTTGTCAATGCAGTAACCAAGCCTACCCAGAGTGTTACTGTGTTCATTGTAACATTATTGACAGTAACCGTATTGACAATTTTAGACGAAAAGTTATAATTAGAGCCTTGAAGTAGAGATAAATGCACAATCAAAGCAGATATTTGTATTTGCTCTAAAGGTCAAGTAAGTAACTGCAACCCCTGGAATACTTCTCAGGTTTAGAAGGTTGTGATAGGTAACAACATTTGACCCACCTGCAATTTACTCATCCATGAAATATAACGGCGTTAACAAAATCGCAAACATGGTGAATTTGGAGGGAATAAAACTGCTCTCACAATGATGTCAGGAAGTAAGGGTCTTCAGATAAAACAGAGTAGCCTCGCACAAGCGATTGTTAAAATTCTGTGAACAATTTTATGCAACAGTAACTGCATTGACAAGAAACTAAGGACACACACTTAAGGTGAAAAATTGTATTTAAGACTCCAGAATATGCTTTTTCATATGTTAAGAATGTCCCTTGATATCAATTTAACAATTCAATTTTGCAATCATCTTGGAAGAGGAAGAGAAAGTTGGTTGCCGATGTCTTGTTTAAAAATGCTGTTGCACGCCCCAAGTAATAGAGTAAATCACACACCAATTTTCTTTGATTACATCCAATGGTTTAGGAGGAGATAGCATAAGACACGGACGAACGGACGGAGGCGATTACACCAAAAGTGTGGGGATGAAAACATCGGTAAAATCTTGAAAGTTCGAAAATGAAAAACCACTAGTATTTAGCAAGGTAAATAGATGTTCATGTTTTGCATACGGCCTCTTTAAATTTGATATATTTAACTCACGTGTGACCATGGAAAATTATGTCAAGTTTACATAAACCTATTGCCTTGATTCTGAGTCGCCCGCTAGTTCATGAGATATATGCCTCCCCAAGAAGGCGTCATCCTGGCGTCGACACTGATTGGATCCGCACGAAGAATAATATGCCTCCGTCCTTTGGTGGGGGTGGGGGAGTTAATATTTTTGCGTTAAATTGTTGCCTAACATACACTTCTTATACAAGTTAGATCTTCAAAAAAGTATACTGAGTAAAGACTTATACATAAAAATTATAATCCCATGGAGTCGTATTTAACGTTATGTACGAAAGCCCGGTAGTGCCATTTCTTATTTCTTACTTCTAACTTCAATGTTAAAAATAATAAATGGCCCTATCAGGTTTATGCAAGAAGCCTGGTAGGGCCATTTCTTATTCTAACTTCAAACTTCTGACTTCTAACTTCTTACTTCGATGTTCGCATGTTGGCACGCATGTGTCCATGCATGCATGCGTACATGCTCTCAGACACCAATGTATGTCTGTCTGTCTGTCTGTCTGTCTACGTGTCTGTCTGTCTGTCTGTATGCATGTAAGTATGTATATAAGTGTGTATGTCAAAATGAGGGTTTAATTTGAACACTCTGCGCATGTTGTGAAACATGTCAGACTATATTGGCACCGGAATCCTGGAAGTCTGTGAATGTCCAGAAAGTGTCGCAGCCTGATTGAATGGTTTTGGGAGGGACCTAGAAGAGCAAAACAGGGTTAAACTCGATTGGCACCTAAATCCTGGAAGTATGCGAGTCTCCAGAAAGTGTCGACGACCGATGCAATGGCATGGAGAGTGTCGCAGGAGTTCAAAACAGAGTGACTCAATTGGCACCGGAATCCTAAAAGTCTGCGAGTGTCCAGAAATTGTCAAAGAACAGTGGAATGGATTGGGGAGGGTCGATGCCTGTGTGTGTGTGTGTGTGTGTGTGTGTGTGTGTGTGTGTGTGTGTGTGTGTGTGTGTGTGTGTGCATGACAGTTTGTGAATTTCCTTATTTCTAACTTCTAACTTCTCACTTCTAACTTCTAACTTCTTACTTCTAACTTCTTGCTTCTAACTTCTAACTTCTTACTTCGAACTTCTTACTTCGAACTTCGATGTTTGTATGCTGGCACGTATACGTCCATGCATGCGTGCGTACATGCGTGCAGACACCCATGTCTGTCTGTCTGTCTGTCCATCTGTCTGACTGACAGTATGTATGTATGTATGTATGTATGTATGTATGTATGTATGTATGTATGTATGTATGTATGTATGTATGTATGTATGTTTGTATGTATGTATGTATGTATGTATGTATGTATGTATGTATGTATGTATGTATGTCTGTATGTATGAATGTATGTCTGTATGTCTGTATGCATGCATGTAAGTATGTATATATGTGTGTTTGTCAAAATGAAGGTTTAATTGGAACACTCTGAGCATGTTGTGAAACATGTCAGACTACATTGGCACCGGAATCCTGGAAGTATGTGAATGTCCAGAAAGTGTCGCAGACTGATCAAATGTTTTTGGGTGGGTCCTAGGCGGTAAAAACAGGGCTTAACTCGCTTGGCACCTAAATTCTTGAAGTCTGCGTGTCTCCAGAAAGTGTCACAGACCTATTTATTGGCTTGGAGATTGTCGCAAGAAGTTCAAAACAGACTTTAGCTCGACTGGAACCGGAATCCTGAAATTCTGCGAGTGTCCAGAAATTGTTAAAGAACAATGGAATGGATTGGGGAGGGTTGGGGTGTTTGTGTGTACGTGCGTGCGTGCGTGCGTGTGTGTGTGTGTGTGTGTGTGTGTGTACATGAATGTATAAATGACAGTCTGTGAATATTCTATTTCTAACTTCTAACCTCTTACTTCTAACTTCTAACTTCTTACTTCTACCTTCTAACTTCTTACTTCTAACTTCTAACTTCTAACTTCTAAATTCTTACTTTTAACTTCTAACTTCTTACTTTTAACTTCTAACTTCTTACTTCTAGCTTCGATAATTGTATGTTGGCACGTATTCGTCCATGCATGCGTGCGTACATGCGTGCAGACACCCATGTATGTATGTATGTATGTATGTATGTATGTATGTATGTATGTATGTATGTATGTACGTATGTACGTACGTACGTACGTATGTGTGTGTGTATGTATGTTATGTATGTGTGTATGTATGTTATGTATGTTATGTATGTATGTATGTATGTATGTACGAGGGATGATCTTAAAGTTCTTATCCTGGTATGATATCTCTGTAACCAGCGATGCAACATGCTTAAAAATTGTACTAAATAATAATATATTCTTTGTCTATATACTGCTCTGACATGTTTTACGTAACTTGAAGGAGCGACCGGAAATCTATCCCGAAACAGCTATGCCCTCAATGCACTGACCTATCAAGCAGATTGTGGATGATGGAGACATCACAATTTAGACAAGAGTATTCTCAGCATTTCGTTTTTTATGGCTGTTCAATGTTCATCCGTTACCAATAATTTCTGACAATATGGCGAACATTCGATATTATTTGTGTTTTCTAGGCCCGTTAATGTATGGCTATGCAACTGTCAGCTTTTATCAAACTTTGGACAGCTTGAAATTTTGAACGGCCCTTGCTGCCGTAACAAAAGCTGTACTAAAGGTAAACTTGTTTTAGACAAACGAAGATAAACTGACTTTTGTCTGAAGCAATTTTGAATTATCGGTATCGCCAGAGACTGATAGTAAACTACATTAGAAAGTGTTTAAACGAGTTCTCAAATGAGATCAATATTTTGAGGAACACAAATGTGTATGTGTATATCTAAAAATAAAACCCAAATATATGTACACAGGTGCACTATATCGTAAAATGATGCAAAATGGGATTAAATTGAGCACACAGCGTCCATCTGAATCCAAATACAATTTTGAAAATTCATATTTTAAAATAAATCATTTTTTCGGTAAAAATATAACTTTAATTCAATATTCCAATTAAGATTGAGATATTTTGTAATCAAAATTGAATTGGTCTTAAATATTTTGCCGATATAAGGTTCAATATGTTTTTAGTCCAAATTGATTGACAAAAATAGAATATTCTTGGAAATGAAAATTCTGCAACGTATTCAAAATGACGTAGTTGTCAATTTCAATGACGTCATAAGAATTTCGCACTGAGCTTTAAATAATGAATCGACATTACCTGTCGCCATTTTAACATTAGAATGGACATCATTACAAGTAACAAAAAGTAAAGAGATATTGGGATTTTATTTTGTAGTTTAAAAAATGCTGGGCTTGAAAGATTCAGATTCAAATATTATCATTATTCTATAATGTGAAAAAAGGCCAGTGGTAATGAGTAGACCATATTTCATGTGCTGTAATTATTAATCGAAACAGTACAGCTAGAATATATTATAGTCCTACTGCAATAATAAGAAACGCGAAAATCTGGAATATTATTTTATTACTTGCATTTTTTCGAACATAAAGCTCAAATCTGGATTTTGAAAAGCCTGCAGTGTCGGAAGAAAATTGTTTGGAGAATCTACTACCACTGCTCTGACCCCTAATCTCTTGGGAATTTCGACAATTTTAGGCTTTCTTAAAAGCGGGGGAATTTAAACGGTGTAACAGCCATGTGACGGCCTATTTATCTGTACTTAAATTTCTACAGGTAAGTGTCAAAATCATCACACATTTTAAAATCGTGATTGCTTTGTACGTGTCTGTACTGAATCAATCAGCGTAGACACAGATCCAACTGATCCAATACGATCAGTTTGATCCGGGTACATACTGTTTGCTATGTTTGTAAGGACATTTTCTACTAAAACGACGTGATATCATGGCTCTTATGGACACTTTTGTAAAACAACTTTAACAGTGGAAAACGGCCTAAAATTATCAACTACATATGAGGGGCGATATGTGATTTTCAACAATGTGGCATTTTGACATTAATAGAATAAGACAAGCCTGTGCAGCCTCCTTTTAAGCTTAGAAACTCCAAATGATATCCGGTCAGTAGCTTAATATTCACATAATATTCAGGCGGCTAGCAAATGCTCTGATCAGACTGCACGCATGCACAGGCTGGTCTGAGCCTTTGCTGGTCGCACATACCACATTGTCGGAAATCTCATGTCGTGGCTGATATATAATTTTATAGTCAATCATTCATTTTCTGTAATTATTTAATTTGAGCAGGGGTGATCCTGGACCAAAATGATTATTGACCCTTAAAATGGTCCAATGGTCCATATCCCATTCAAATACTTGCCAATTACATAATTTTAAATGAGCCTTTTGGAATTTCTATGGGCCCTTTGCAAACTTTGATGGGCCGTAGAATCCTTAATATCTATATTAGAGCATAATTGAAATGAGATTTGAATAGCTTGGAATAGGCCAAGCTAAAAATAAGTCCATTTTAGCAGAACAATAATAGTTTTCTCACAAAATGTATTAGGCCTATCCCAGGATAATCCCTGTAAGTGGAATAAAATGCCCAAATTCTACCATCAGAATTATAAGAGCAAAAATTAGCGGTAACACCAGGCAATATCATTTGTCAAAATACTGCCTGAAATGATTCACGATTGTTGAATGCTATGTGATATAAAATGAAAACGTACATCTAAAGTCATTTATTCGCGATTCTGATTTATGGAGCAGTACTTTATATGTAGGATACACTTTATGCTATACTGAACAAAAGTGAAGACGCTACGCTATAATATTTTATATTTTGTGAGAAAGTATTGGAGGAAAAGTATTTACTAAAGATTAATAATGTTTTCCAGACATCCAGCAAGCGATTCGTCGAAACTCCACCAATTTGTCTCTTTTGATGTCTGTGTTATGTTCCTTTTTGTGTTTAAAGTTTTATTCACTGAATTTTGCAATTGCGCATGTGCAAAAAGATTGTCATGCTTATCAGAATTCGCCATACTTGTGTTACATTTATGTACAAGAAAACTGTCTTATCACTTGAAACCAGCTCAGAAATCAATTTCGAATTTATCAAAATTGTAAAATGTCTCCCTTTGACAAAAACAAATAGGGAATATTAGATATTTGGTAATCTTCGATTTATCAGGATTTTCGATAACTTTCTTTCTTTTGCCAAATCAGGTAGACCTATCAGCACATTGTTCCTACCATTTCTCGATCAGTAATGTCCCCAGACTAAGATACAGCAACACATTGATTTTCCTTAAGGAGTTTTCAGTGATAAATTTTCAAACTAGGCCAATTTGATGAAAACCCCGCTTTCTTATGTTGCTTTTCTAAATGATAAAAACACATTTCTGGTTGTCACATGTCTAAGACTACCATTTCGTTTAATCGGATCTGATTGGATTTCTGAAGGCCTAAACTGTGATAGATTTCTTTTCAAATTTGTAACCTGAACAATTGGGCCCCTGTCACAATTACTGGTATATTGCACCTCAAATGGAACACAGTTTTTGTTTCTAAATTTTACATAAAAGTTACTTTGCACTGAAAGTTTTCATGCGCATAAAAATATTAAAACCCTAACTAGATTTAAATTTTGGCGGAGACTGATATCTATTTTACGGCTCTGATATCTTGCAAAAATAAATAACTTAGTTTTTGTTAGCATGAAAATACCCTTTCAGCACCTTTTTTTGTACTGTCCGTGCAATACACCTTGGGTAGATATAGCAGCAATTGCTCATCTATAAAATGTTCCTTAGAGATTACAGCAGGCGATTATCTTATTGAAGGCATCAAATTGTGCGGCTTACGATGCAATCCAAGCTGCTTTTATAGGTCTACGAATAATTGCCTTTCTTTTGGGTCACCATTTTTGTGACAAGGTTGGAAATAATAACTGAAACATTATTGACTAGGCTGACTAACGGCAGCGCAAGCCAATATGTAGCTACATTAGCATTGTCTTATATTAGTATATACATAGTTTTATGTTCAACTGATAGCCATTGATCCGTTTCCTCTCAAGGTACTAGAGGGGAATATTTTTTGGCCTAAAACATTAAGAACGTTAAAATTCCATCCTATCACAGCATTTATGAAAATGCATGCACACTTCCAAAAATACTTTTGATAAGGGTTTTTGGTTTAAATATATATTTCTAATTGAATATAAAATTCGCATTTTAGATTTAATGTTATTGCCAAAAAACAGTGTTCCATTTGAAGGGCTATACCACAGTAAATGACTTTCATGTGTTTTGTCGTGACAACATCCGTAAACCTTTTACTTCATTCATAGCACAGTCTTTAAACATTCAGATTCACTTTCATTTGCTTTACTCGCTTGCATCATTTTGCATATAAATGGCAAACAATTTAGGTGTAGCGTTTTCACTTTTGATCAGTATATAACCTACACGGCGATCACTGACCTGAAACGACAATTCTACCGTTGCATATTATTGATAAACTGGGTCAGTTTATGTCCATTCTACCAACAGTAATACTCCCCCGTTGAAAAGAACCAAAACTTTGCAAAAATTTCACCTAATTACAGAAAAACACAGCAAAAACATCAGGTTGAAAATTTTGTCAAATACTGCAGCTTTTTCTACTTGCATATCGAAAAGATCAAGATAAAATAACGTGAAAAGATGCACTTAAAGTCGATTTTTCACGTTTCTTATTAATGCGGCAGTACTTTAGCATCATTATAAAGGTAAAAGATAGATCGTCTGAATGGTGCATAGTATGCCTCTCAAAAATGTCTCTGGACAAAGCTACAAGGTAACGATCAGAACTTTTGGATCATCCCTCGTATGCGTGCAGACACCCATGTCTGTCTGTCTGTCCATCTGTCTGACTGACAGTATGTGTGTGTGTATGTGTCTGTCTGTCTGTCTGTCTGTCTGTCTGTCTGTCTTTCTGCCTGCCTGTCTGTCTGTATGTAAGTATGTATATATGTGTGTATGTCAAATGAGGGTTTAATTGGAACACTCTGCGCATGTTGTGAAACATGTCAGATTATATTGGAATTGGAATCCTGGAAGTCTGTGAATGCCCAGAAAGTGTCCGAGACTGATTGAATGGTTTTATGTGGGTCCTAAGAGGTATAAACAGGGCTTAACTCGATTGATACCTAAATAGTGGATGTCTGCGAGTCTACAGAAAGTGTCGCAGACCGATGCATTGGCATTGAGAGTGTCGCAGGTATTCAAAACATAGTGTAGCTCGATTGGCATCAGAATCCTGAAAGTCCGGGAGTGTCCAGAACTTGTCGAAGAACAGTGAGATGGATTCGGGAGGGTTGGTGTCTGTGTGTGCGTGTGTGTGTGTGTGTGTGTGTGTGTGTGAGTGTGAGTGTGTACATGTATGTATACATGACAATCTGTGAATTTCCTTAATTCTAACTTCTAACTTCTAACTTCTTACTTCTAACTTCTTACTTCTAACTTCTTACTTCTAACTTCTTACTTCTTACTTCTAACTCCTTAATTCTAACTTCTTACTACTAGCTTCGATGTGTGTATGTTGGCACGTATGCGTCCATGCATGCGTGCGTACATGCGTGCAGACACCCATGTCTGTCTGTCTGTCCATCTGTCTGACTGACAGTATGTATGTATGTATGTATGTATGTATGTATGTATGTATGTATGTATGTATGTATATGTGTGTGTGTGTGTGTGTGTGTGTGTGTGTGTGTGTGTGTGTGTGTGTGTGTGTCTGTCTGTCTGTCTGTCTGCATGTAAGTATGTACATATGTGTGTATGTCAAAATGAGGGTTTAATTGGAACATTCTGCTAATGTTGTGAAACATGTCTGACTATATTTGCACAGGAATCCTGGAAGTCTGTTAATGTCCAGAAAATGTCGCAGACTGATCGAATGGTATTGGGTGGGTCCTAGGAGGTAAAAACAGGGATTAACTCGATTAGCACCTAAATCCTGGAAGTCTGCGAGTCTCTGGAAAAAGTCGCAGACCAATGCATTGGATTGGAGAGTGTCCCACGAGTTCAAAACAGAGTTGAGCTCGATTGGCACAGGAATCCTGAAAATCTGCGAGTGTCCAGAAATTGTCAAGAACAGGGGAATGGATCCAGGAGGGTCGGTGTTTGTGTATGTGTGTTTGTGAGTGTGTACATGTATGTATATATGACAGTCTGTGAATTTCCTTATTTCTAGCTTCCAACTTCTTCTAACTTCTAACTTCTAACTTCTTACTTCTAACTTCTAACTCCGATGTATGTATGTTGTCATGTATGCGTCCATGCATGCGTGTGTACACGTGTGCAGACACCCATGTCTGTCTGTCTGTCCATCTGTCTGTCTGTCCATCTGTCTGACTGACAGTATGTATGTATGTATGTATGTATGTTTGTATGTATGTATGTATGTATGTATGTATGTATGTATGTATGTATGTATGTATGTATGTATGTATGTATGTATGTATGTATGTATGTATGTATGTATGTATGTATGTATGTATGTGTGTGAGAGTGTGTGTGTGTGTGTCTGTCTGTATGTATGTATGTGTGTGTGTGTATGTGTGTGTGTCTGTCTGTATGTCTGTCTAACTGTCTGTCTGTCTCTACAGTGAGCCATTTTAGTTACGCACCACTTATAAAATGTATAATTACTCAGAAAAAAATGTAATATTTTTATTCCGAGACTACCAACGTAAAGCGCATCTATATTTGCATTAGCCATTGAAATTTCATTGTGATCAGATCAGAAACAATGATGATAATGGATTTTGAAGTGCACTACCCTCAAAACACCATTTCACATTGCATTATCTCGAATGAAACTCAGATCACATTGCACTTTTTTCAGGGTCGAATTTCTGCTATGCCAGATATAAAAGTCGATTTATTCTAAGCAATATCCAAGACTGGAAAGTGATTGTTAACTTCATAGTTTTTTAATGTTTTACTATTTTGGTTCCCAGCTGACAAAGGTTTGAAAAAGGTTGGTTTTAGTACTTTTTTTAAGTAAGTTAAAATTTCGTATAATTCTGAGTAAACTAGTTATCAAAATACTTCTTTTATGATTTCATTTTAAAAAACCACGTATCCGCCGTTTATTTTCGTAAAAAAAATAATGGATTTATTGGCGTCATGGTGTTGATGTTAATGATGACGTCACTACTACCAAGGCTATAAGACGTGTCAACGATTAGATGTTTTAGTGTTTTGATACTTCTATGGCAACAAGTGACTCATTACAAAATATTTTGCGACGAAAACCCAGTTTGATTATTGTAACTGACGTTAATATGACGTTAAAACGAGCATTTCTTCAAAAGTGACGGTGTTACTAAATTCAACGACCAAAAAAGGGGGGTTGACTTGAATAAATAATTTGTTTTTGGTGTTTTTCTATCACAACGATCACCATGGATAATGCCTAGCACAAAACAAAAATAGAAAATTTAGACGTTCCGCTTGCACGTGAATTTTTCAAAATTTGTCAAAATTGCCTTTGAGTAGCAAGATGATTAGCATGAGTGATCCCAATATATGTTTTTCGATGTTATCAAACAGATAAAATGTAAATAAATAAATTACCATAGAGAATGTTCGATTCCAGCATTTTTGTCAAAAAGGTGGACCCTGAAAAAGTGGTGCGTAACTAAAGTGGCTCACTGTATGTCTGTCTGTCTGTCTATCTGTATGCATGTAAGAATGCATATATGTGTGTATGTCAAAATGAAGGTCTTATTGGAACACTCTGCGCATGTTATGAAACATGTCAGACTATATTGGCACCGGATTCCTGGAAGTCTGCTAATGTCCAGAAAGTGTCGGAGACTGATTGAATGGTTTTGGGTGGGTCATAGGAGGTAAAAACAGGGCTTAACTCGATTGGCACCTAAATCCTTGAAGTCTGCGAGTCTCCAGAAAGTGTCGCAGACAAATGCATTGGCTTGGAGAGTGTCGCAGGAATTCAAAACAGAGTTTAGCTCGATTGGCATCGGAATCCTGAAAGTCTGGGAGTGTCCAGAAATTGTCAAATAACAGTGAAATGGATCCGGGAGGGTTGGTGTCTGTGTGTGCGTGTGCGTGTGTGTGTGTGTGTGTGTGAGTGTGTACATGTATGTATACATGACAGTCTGTGAATTTCCTTATTTATAGCTTCTAACTTCTTACTTCTAACTTCTTACTTCTAACTTCTAACTTCTAACTTCCAAGTCCTTACTCCAAACTTCTAACTTCTTACTTCTAACTTCGATGTTTGTACGTTGGCACGTATGCGTCCATGCATGCGTGCGTAAATGCGTGCAGACACCCATGCCTGCCTGTCTGTCTGTCTGTCTGTCTGTCAGTCTGTCTGACTGACAGTATGTTTGTTCGTCTGTCTGTCTGTCTGTCTGTATATATGTATGTATGTCTGTCTGTCTGTCTGTCTGTCTGTCTGTTTGTATGTCTGTCTGTATGCATGTAAGTATGTACATATGTGTGTATGTCAAAATGAAGGTTTAATTGGAATACTCTGCGCATGTTGTGAAACATGTCTGACTATATTTGCACCGGGTTCCTGGAAGTCTGTTAATGTCCAAAAAGTGTCGCAGACTGATCGAATGGTTTTGGGTGGGTCCTAGGGAAAAAAAAACAGGGATTAACTCGATAAGCACCTTAATCGTAGAAGTCTGCGAGTCTCCAGAAAGTGTCGCAGACCGTTGCATTGAATTTGAGAGTGTCGCAGGAATTCAAAGCAGAGTTAAGCTCCAATGGCACCGGAATCCTGAAAATCTGTGAGTGTCCAGAAATTGTCAAAGAACAGTGGAATGGATGTGTGTGTGTGTGTTTGTGTGTGTGTTTGTTTGTGTGTGTGTGTGTGTGTGTGTGTGTGTGTGTGTGTGTGTGTGTGTGTGTGTGTGTGTGTGTGTGTGTGTGTGTGTGTGTGTGTGTGTGTGTGTGTGTGTGTGTGTGTGTGTATGACAGTCTGTGAATTTCCTTATATCTAACTTCTTACTTCTAACTTCTAACTTCTAACTTCTTACTTCTAACTTCTTACTTCTAACTTCTAACTTCTCACCTCTAACTTCTTACTTCTAACTTCGATGTTTGTATGTTGGCACGTATGCGTCCATGCATGCGTGCGTACACACGTGCAGACACCCATGTCTGTCTGTCTGTCCATCTGTCTGACTGACAGTATGTATGTATGTATGTATGTATGTATGTATGTATGTATGTATGTATGTATGTATGTATGTCTGTCTGTCTGTCTGTCTGTCTGTCTGTCTGTCTGTCTGTCTGTCTGTCTGTCTGTATGTATGTCTGCCTGTCTTTCTGTCTGTATGCATGTAAGTATGTATATATGTGTGTATATCAAAATGAGGGTTTAATCGTTACTCTCGGCGCATGTTGTGAAACATGTCAGACTTTATTGCCACTGGAATCCTGGAAGTCTGTAAATGTCCAGAAAGTGTCGCAGACTGATCGAATGGTTTTGGGTGGGTCCTAGGAGGTAAAACAGGGATTTACTCCATTGCCTTTTAAATCCTGGAAGTCTTTGAGTCTCCAGAAAGTGTCGCAGACCGATGCATTGGCTTGGAGAGTGTCGCAGGAGTTAAAAACAGAGTTTAGCTCGATTGGAACCGGAATCCTGAAAGTCTGCGAGTGTGTAGAAATTGTCAAAGAACAGTGGAATGAATTGGGGAGGGTCCGTGTCTGTGTGTGCGTGTGTCTGTGTGTGTGTGAGTGTGTACAGGTATGAATATATGACAGTCTGTGAAATTCCTGTGAAAAATCAAGGGCCATAACTCTCGTACAAATGTGCCAATAATGTTGTGTGACAATCCCCACGTAGATCTTATTAATATGAATGCATGAATAAAGTTTGGTGAAATTCTGTCAATTAGTTCTCAAGATATTGAGCGGAAACAAAATTTTGGTATAAATCAAAGGCCATAACTCTGGTACAAATGAGCGAAAGATAATGTGTAACAATCCCAAGCTAGATCTTGTCAATATGAATGCATATGAGCGCGGATCTGACAAAAGGGTCTTACAGGCATTCTAACATTTGTTGTATAAGCAAAATTTCAAAAACGTCTAAATTTTCAAGATTTTGTATGTTCTTACAATAGACTCCAATTGCTTCTAACATGTAATACAATTGAAGGCGCAAACAGTTCTGATGAAATTAAGTTATACGCATAATGTATGTTGCCATGGCAACAGCTGCGCATATGGAATACACATTTCCTTGGAAACAGGATACCTCATTTCAAATGCTTTTGTAACACAGGATGTTTGTATGTGGGCTATTTGTGCAGTCTATGCAATTGCATACACATCAAATTTACATAAACATAAAGCATTCTTGAAATATTGCCTTAAGCGTGTTGTATTAGCGTCATATGTCAACCGTGCAAATTTCAGCTATAATAAACAGATTTATTGTGAAAACATAACTTAATTCTACTTTTACAAATGATTTGAAAAGAAAATAAAAAAAAATCAAAAACTGTTCATAGTTGCAGAGTTGGTCACTTTAAATTACTCAAATGGTCTGCATATTGACTACTTTAGCTACATATAAATTCTTTTGGAGCAAAATTACAGCTTCCTGTGGTGTTATGTGCGTTACTTTAAGTAGATTACCCTTTAAACATGAAAATTGTGACCAATATCATTTACTTTTTAGCTGATATGTGCATTTTCCAAAATGTTTTGATTACTTTGTACTAACAAACTCATTTGGGTTAGAGAAAATCCAGAGTTTGCTTTCATACTTTAGATATAGTGTCTTAAAAATGCAATTAAACAACCCAAAGGCTACACCCAGTTTTAAGGAGCCGAATTTGGTAGGCATCATTTAAGAAACAATATATGAAAAAAAATGCTGCTGGATTTGTCTTCCATATATGTAATAAAGAGTTATAGATTTTGCAGGCTTAACAACAAGATTGAAACACTTGTTAAAGGTTTTAACATATGTTACATGACATAATAAATGAGCAAGGACATTGACTTGATGTTAGAGATGATATTTCAAGAAAAAATGAATATATTTCGCATGTTTTCCTAGCTAAAGTCTCAAGCCTCTGGGTGCCTAAATCTTAGGTATTGATGATTATTAAGCCCCTCTACCTTTGATACAAATTTTATGAATATTTGTTTTCAATATTTCCTAATATGAATAATTCTAAAATAAAGATACATCCTAGAGATACATAGAAAATAATCGTTTCACATTTAAACAGTACAATTTAGAAAATTTCCCTTTCTAATGTAAATATTCTAAAACAATCCTTATCCTAGTCATATACAATATCGCTTAATATTTCTGCTTCTCTGGTAAAATAATTGTCCTCCTCATCTCATAAAAACCAGAATAAACATCAAACAAGATTTTGACTGCAAGCTGAGTAATGACCTGCTCCATCCCAAACCTTTTTGCTTGCGGCGCTCTCGGCGCAAGCATTTGTGTCGGAATAGTGATACCCTCTACCTGGTTTGTCTATTTATATAACATACTGTTAGCATAACGATTGTGGTTACGGGAATAAAACAGTAAAACGACAAGACAATTCACCGACAGCAAGCTAAGACAGGGTTCGTACGGAAATGGGAAAACAGAAATCCAGCACTTTTCCAGGACTATTTCAGGACTTTTTCATTTTTCAAGTGCTTGATTTCTTCCCAATTTGCATAACACAACATTTAAAAGTGGACTTTTATCAGCCAGAAGCGGCGAAATGAAAGGTGCACTCGATTTCTATGATTCTGACACCGGTGGGTGATAAAAACCGGGACTGCCGCGCAAATTGAATAGAATAGAATACGAGTTGCACCTCGCTCTTTGACGTGTATCCAGCGATTTTCATTCAGTTTTTTTGCGATTTTCACACAGCTTTTTTGCGCATCCCATTAATCTGAAAGGACTTAATGTATTTTTTATATTTTTCAAAGACTCTTTATATTTTCAAGGATATTTTAACAAATTCTAGTACAATTCCCGCACAAAAGGCACTTTTTTAAATTCCAGGAGTTTTCCGGGTCCAAGGTAAAATTTTTCCAGGTCTGTGCGAACTCTGTAAGAGCATGTCACATATTATATGCCATATTAACCCCCAAATTCAATTTGTGGATATATGTTGTGGTAATGGAATGTCGCTCGCTGTTTTCATCAACTACATGTAGCTGTAAACTTGATCTCAGGAGTCAGTTCTTGAAAAAATGCACACACAGCAGATCGCCTATTTTATTTATGGTAGCATTCCATATTTGTTATGTAGATACATCTTGGACCCTGGCGAGTCACCAAATGTTTCCAGGTCACTGTGACCTTGACCTCTGGTTTCAGTTCTAGCAAGGTCGAGCTCAGAGCATATCTGTATATAATTTGAGGTAGGAATCCTAAATTTGGTGTGAGGATATATTTTGGGATAATGGCGTGTCGCATACACTTCTGGGTCAATTTGACATGTAGCTTGTACATAAGCATGTATAAAAACACTGCAGCTTGTATTTAGTTTTATAACTTTATTAATTATGCCACGATTGTCCAAACATGAACGATCTGGCGCAATTGGACTGATATTGGCCCACTTCAAATCGAACTAAAGTTCCTACTAAAGATCTTAGGTAATATATGCGTGCGTACGTGTACACCCAAATGGCTACAGTTGCAACCTTTTACTTAGTTGTCAAGTAAACAAAGTGAATAGCCCTGTATGCCCCGTCTCAATTCTTCATCGTAGACAGAAAGGTAAACTGCACAGACTACTCTAATTAACAGGGACCACAAATAGAACACATCAAGGATTTATTTTGTAAAATAAAAACATTTTGAGGCTATTGATAGATCTTGATCCCATCTTGCTAGATAGGTCTAGAGGAGGGAACCACATAAGCTACTAGAGTAACGGTGCTCTGACCCACCGTTGATGTTTAGTATGTTCGTGACGTCACTATACAAGCGATTATCGATGTTCGAATTGAACTTTAGTTACTATAGTAGGAACTAAACTTCGATTCGAAGTGGGCCATTATAATTGCCATCAGTCAACTATATAGAATAGCTACCAGTCTGATAATAAAAGTGGTCATTAGTACACGTAAAATATTGTAATAATATTTCTTTCTTTTCCAAATGGTTATGTTCATTAGTCTATAAATGTAATTGTCTTCAGTGCAGTTGTATGATTATCAGAACTTAGCACCAACCTATAGATTAGCAACAAATTAGGAATATGTTTATGGAAAAATGAAATGACTATTTGAAAAGTTCTAGGCCTTTTTGAAAGGCGATCAACTATACAGCCCCTCAGAGATCGTTATCAGGCTACAGGGACAGTTAAATATCGACACAGGTCTGGTTAACCAAAAATGACGACCTGACGTTAAGACGGCAACTTACGTCGACTGTATCAACGATATTTGCATCAACGATATCCGTTCTGGCTGGCTATCGTCAGTTCCAGACAAATAATAGGGCTTCGAGGGTAATTTGTATCCAGGTTTTTAATAAAAATATTTTGATACAATTACTTTAAATCACGTCTGATCCCTAGACAAATTTCAATGTGCAACTTTTGAATCTAAGGGTATTGCTATTCGATAAACTGTTGTCCTAACATTATTTATTATTTTGGCATGAAATTAAAAACATGTTTTGCTGACGCGTTGATGTTTATTGTTGCCAAAACAAAAAAAAATGATACATTAAGAATAAGTTAATTTTATTAATTTAATTTTCTTGCGTTTTTAAAATCCTTCAGTGAACGGCGCTAGGTGCCGCTTTAGATAACTGTTTGTGTTTTTCTTTTGCCAGAAGAGTATCTTACCCACCGACTCAATAACTATTGTTAATGTTCGTCTATTACGTGGTTTTAGTGCAATGTAAACAATGACCAAATTTGGAGGTGTTCCCAACATACAAGGTGCACATGCTGTTTTTCAACTAGGCAAGCCCTCCTTTAAAAAGGAAAATTTATTAGACATACTCTATCGTATAAACCAATTCAAGGTGCATCGAATAGGAGATGTTTGCACACTGTAAGCATGGGTGTTAGCCTGAAACAGCTTATTACATATGTTACTTTATCAATTTGAGAATAAGAAAATTGAAAGTTTGAACTACAGAATAACACATTAAAACTAGCTTATCAATGAACATTCTAATAGTCTGCAAATTACTGGATGTCTTTACTACATATGACAGCTGTGTTTACGGCTACATGTTGTAATATGTGCGTTACATGAACTTAATTATAATTTAAAAAAGGTATTTTTGGCTATCGTCATTTAGTTTAACGACTGCTCTGAGTTGGTTTCAAACCGTTTTAGATTAGATTTAACAAGCATATACTTAATTGACGAATGCAAAAACCAAAGTTTGCTTTTCTATCTAAAATATTTTGTCTTATATGAGCTAATGCACAACCCTACCCCCAGTTTTGCAGAGGAGCAAATTTTGTTTTCGCTGGTTAAATAAAACACATATAAAACAATTGCAGAGAGTTATAATTTTACGTTTTCTTAAACAGTCTTGCTCATATATCATCAAGTTTCTAAGATCAGGACACTTATTAAAGATGTCAATGTGCCATTGGTCATGTCACAACCAGGACTTTGATCGAATTCCATGCACTTTCAGGTGCTGATATTAACTATTTCAATGTCAGGTAAGAGCAAGAAATCATATTGGCAGGCTATGCTGGAGACTCTATCCACTAAGCATTCTTTCACCTCGGCTCAGTGCCCTTAGAAAGTACTGTGGCGGATGCACTAGAGTAATATACTTGCGAATTGTCCTGACCTCTTAGCTCTCGCTTATGATGTCTAACTGTGAGTTTGTTACTTTCCCATTGGTATCCTCGGTCAGGTGTGGTACTTGATTGTATCGATTCCTGATCTTTGCCGTTTTTCTTACTTTGTATTAGCCAGTCACCGAAATTGTTCGACTAACTGCGTTGAGGTAGTGGATATTTTTGAGGAAAAAAATACTGAATTGCAAAAACTACCACTTCCAAGAGCTGTGTTTCTCGAAGGTGTCAAACGTGCGCAGTACTAGTGCATCATTTGGAAAACCTCACCTGTTATTAATCCTGACAAATCAATGCCTGACAATCATGGTTAGAAGCGGGACTGTGATAAATATTGTCCCGTTGTGATGACATTGCCCATGTGCGGATCCAGAGGAGATTAGGGGGTCCGGACACCCCCCTGGAAAATAACAAGTACGTATATGGGTTTCTGTTGAAAATATATTGCATTTGGACCCCCCCCCCCCTGGAAAAAATTGGACACCCCCCCCCCCCTGGAAAATAATGGACCCCTCTGGATCCTTGGTAAAGTATAAGTATAGTTTTCTCAGCAATAAAACCATTGAACCCCCTCTGTAAACTGTAAAATAAGCTGAGGACTAAATAAAACTGAAAAAAAATTCCTGGATCCGCGCATGCGGCTCCTGCTCCCGAAACCCCTATGCAGCTGATAAAATACGGTTGCAGCATGTCTGTATGCGAAAAATCTCGGTGTAAGTACAAAGCAAACAATATATATTGTACCGATTTGTGTTGCTGTGGAGCAGAAGAGGTTGCTGTGGAGCAGAAGATGACTCGTGTAAAATACTGCCAGTGATCAATATGCTTATGACTTTTGAACAACTATTTTCATGTGGATTCAGATATTTATTTATACCCCTATTCCACACAGGCCCCGAATCCCACGAACTGACACGAATTGACAAATATTTGGATTCTTGGCTGAATCGTACTCAGTACGTGATGATCTTAACAGAATCGCATATACCCCTATTCCACACAGGCCACGAATCGCGCGAATCGCCACGAATTGATTTTTTATTGATTCGGGGGGGGGGGGGGGGGGATTCGTGAGGTTTCAGTAAAACAATTTCTCCAATCGTCATGTTCTACGAGTCAGTCCCGATTCAGATACGATGTCGTTACGATTATTCGGGGTAATCGGCTCAATTCGGCTAGAATCGCGCAAGAATTCATTACGATTAGCATATAACATTAGAACATGCTGCACGAAAGTTAAGGAATCAATTACGAATCAGTTAAGAATATGCCGAATGCAGCACGAATTGGACACGAATTAACTGAAATCCGCGACGATTCGCCACGATTCGCGAGATTTTCTCTCATTATTATCAAAAAAGGCCCATACATGCTTCAGGGGCATCAGTTCCAAAACGAATGTTCCTCGTAAAGCAGCTGCAGAATTGATCCTGCAACTTGAGAGTTAAAACAGCTACTTATATAGCTAGAAGAAAACAACAACATTAAAGTCGAGAGGCCCTGGCAATGACTCATTGACTTGGGAAAATATGGCAGTTCGCCATTGGCAAAATCACCAGCCAGGAGCAACTGACTAATCCTGATTGTGCTATAGAATCTGCAAAATCTGTTTCCACTTCTAGGACTAGCTCACATACGCGTGACGGGGTAGTTAATCTAAGGGAAAACCCCTCTACTATATATTCCTTGGTTTTATTGCTTGCCTTAATCTGCGACTCCCCACGAATGAGCTAAGAGTAGCTACGAACGCCAAAAAGCGCCTCCGATTCGATTACGACTCAGTTACGATGTCCAAGAATCAGTTACGATGTCCAAGAATGCCCTAGGAATTTGGTACGAACTACGCACGATTTTTCGAATCGGGGAATTCGTGGCCAAAGTTTTGAACAGTTCAAAACTTTTGAGCCGAATTCCCGATAAAGACACGAATTGTAAGAACTGTCTACGGACTGTGCGAATCAGTTAAGATCTTCACGAACTGAGTACGATTCAGCCACGAATCCAAATATTTGTCAATTCGTGGCAATTCGTGGGATTCGGGGCCTGTGTGGAATAGGGGTAATAGTCGGTAGTGAGTTCTTGCCATTCGTAGGTCTATCGGGAATTAGGCTCAAAAGTTTTGAACTGTTCAAAACTTTGGCCACGAATTCCCTGATTCGAAAAATCGTGCGTGATTCGTACCAAATTCCTAAGGCATTCTTGGATATCGTAACTGGGTCGTAATCAATTCGGGGGCGTTTTTGCATTGTTTTGGGCATTCGTAGCTACTCTTAGCTTATTCGTGGGGAATCGTGAGATTAAGCCAAGTAATAAAACCAAGGAAGAGATAGCAGAAGGATTTTCCCTAAGGTTAATACCCCGTCTCGCGCATGTGAGCAGTCCTAGAAGTTGAAACAGATGTGGCATATTCTGGAGCACAATCAGGATCAGTGGCTCCTGGCTGGCGATTTTGCCAATGGCGAACTGCCATATTTTTCCAAGTCAAAGAGTCTGGGTCAGGGCCTCTCGACTTTAACGTAGTTGTTTTCTTCTACCTATATAAGAAGCCGGTTTCAACACTCAAGTTGCAGGATCAATTCTACTGCTGCTTTACGAGGAACATTCATTTTGGAACTGATGCCCTGAAGCATGTACGGGCCTTTTTTTTATAGCTATCGTGAGAGAAAATCTCGCGAATCGTGTCGAATCGTCGCGGATTTCTGTTAATTCGTGCCCAATTCGTGCTGCATTTCGCATATTCTTAACTTATTCGTAATTGATTCCTTAACTTTCGTGCAGCATGTTCTTATATTATTTTTTAATCGTAATGAATTCTTCCGCGATTCCAGCCGAATTGAGCCGATTCCCCCGAATATTCGTAACGACATCGTATCTGAATCGGGAATGACTCGTACCTCATCACGACTGGAGAAAAAAAAAATAATGAAACCTCACGAATCCCCCCGAATAAGAAAAAAAATCAATTCGTGGCGATTCGAGCGATTCGTGGCCTGTGTGGAATAGGGGTATTAGTCGTATCAACAAGAATGCCGTATTGTCCGATTTTGACCTTTGAAGACAATTCTTCCTAGTAGCATGCGAAAGATAAATCAGATTGTAACAGTTTTCTATTGCCCGTGCTATCGACGTACAATGGATAACTTGTAGAGGGTTTTATCCTTATTTTCATATCATGAACTACTAAGTAAAAAGCTTTGACATACACATTTCTAGCCGAATTGGCTCATTTTACGTATTCTGCATCAATCGTTTGAAATAGAAAGACCCAAAGGTATTATATTTACACCGTTTATTATCAAAACCACTGTTTGTTTTTCATTCACTCCACTGTCTCGTGACGGCATTCACGTCCCACCCTCGAACTGACTTCACCCTATCTGTATATATTTTGTATGCTACGATTTAAAAGAGTTTGTATTCAGTCATGATAAGGCTACCAGTTCATTAAAGGAATATTTCCATGCGTTGGAAATGGACGAAACGCATAATTTATTATATATATGTGGTATTTACATATAATGCGTCATTTCAATGACTTCATCTTTTTGTTCTGATGCGAAAACAATATGGGCGCCATATTAATTTTAATTATTTACCCCCAAAGATTAAATTTGGTGCATTTCGACTGAAATTGGCAAACAAAATGCAAGAAAGTCCTGATCGCCATAGACTAAAATGGGCATACCGTTTAAATTACACTGATACAATATATGTTATTTGATGCCGGACCTAAGGGGGGGGGCCTGGGGGGCACGTGCCCCCCCCCCCCGAAGAGGCTGTGAGTGCCCTAAAAAAATAACGCAAAATATGATATTGCGACTATATACCGTAATGCATAATAGGGAAAGATTATTTATATGATAACAGATAACCCACATAACAACTCTGCTGAAAGAAAAGGAGGCCGTGGGGGCACAGACAGGGCTGTGAGTTTGACCCGGGCTTGTAAATGTTAACTCTCCCGTAGTCTGGTCGCGGAGGATAAAACACTTTTGTGCCCCCTCCCAATCCCAAACAAAAAACTCGGAGATTTGGGGTGGGTGTGGGGCACTTATTCCCAGTCCCAAGGCTCTGGGGCTGGAGTGTGCGCCCCCATCTTCCATTCTGTTGATGCTTCCGTTGCAAATCCAATGTAGTCTAGTAGTCGCAAAGCTAATGAGTAATAGTTGTGCCCCCCCCCCCCTTCCACCGACCAGACTCAGAGAAATGAAAAAGAGAGCTCCAGTCCCTAGAATGCTGCCGTGCTCGGACCTATGTTATTTGGTTGGGGTGAATGAAAAAGTACAAAATACAGGGGAGCCAATGCCCATTTTTTCTAAGGTGTGGGCTTTATTGTTTTCTAGCATTTTTTTCAAATTTTAAGCCCCCTTCCCCCTAACAAGGGCTCTGCTGTTTTTCTGAACATTGGGCTGACTCAGACTTGCATTGCAACTGTTGTGCCCCCTTCCCACATGGGAACCTTACCAAAGCTCCAAGAGGACAATAAGAAAATGCAAAATAATAGTTAGGAACAAGGCGCTTGAGTCCCAGGGGAGAGGTACTCTCTTTTTTCTTTATACGTAGGCTCTGGCCCAGCATCTACCGTTCACCCCAAAATAAATATTAGGAATTTCAAGGACCCCAAAAAATATTCGAAATTTTAGCAACCCAAAAAATATCCCCCATTCTGTACGTTGACCTTAAGAAAAGACCCTAAAAATGCATAGAAATGACCCTTAAATATAGCCCAATTTTGTGATGACCCAAAAAAATATCCACAAAATCTTCATACCAAAAAAATATCATTTTTCTGAAAAGCCCCAAAAATATCGAAATTCAAAATTTTGACCCCCCCCTTGGGTTTGAGTGTCTAACCTTACTTAAGATTGAGGTTATAGAGTTCAAAATGGCTTGAAATGCATTCTCAGAGACATAGATTTAAAAAAAATTCCGAACTCCCCTCCAATGACCCTCCCCCTCCACTCATAGTCTCCCCCTGCTCACGGCTTGCGTCGCTTGGTTCAAGTTCTTGGCTTGAAGTGCCCCCCCCCCCCCCCCCCCCGTAAACAACCCCTCTGGGTCCAGCCCGTCATAATGACGTCCAGACGTGAAACCCAGATTGGTGACCAGGTGATTTTCATTAGTTATCCCCTAAAGTTTGATTTGGTATAGGTCACCATAAATCGGCATCAAATTCGCACGGGAGTCCCGAGCGCCCCTGACTATAAGGGAATCAGGCTCTTGTACTGCAAATGCGAAATTAGCACACAGTGAAGACCTATGTGAAAGGCGATTAAAGGGGGGGGGGGGTGGTTTAATGGTCCAGTTCAATACAATAGAAAATGTAATCATGACAATATATGCATCCCACATAGACAGCTTAATAGTTTATGAGCATTTTGGAAGAAGTGAAGGGGGTGATCTATATAGTTTGGGTTTCAGCTTCAAACCACGTTGATCGTGATCTGACGTCAAACCTGGGCATACGCCATTATCGAACGGTAACACTCAAGGTTCGTGTCTATTGATAAATTCAACTGTGCTTTCTAAATCATTACATTGTCCATATTTAGGTATATCTACAACTGCAGAATCGTGCCATGCAAAAATGATAAGCAAACCCAAGTGCGTCATGTCATCAGAGTCTGTCACGTTCGTTAACATTACAGAGTTTCAGTAAACGATAAATAGAGAATACTAGGTGAGTGTCTTTTGATATCAGGTTTACCAGGCAAGGCTTTGAGAATGCTTGTTGACATCGTGAGGCTTGCCGAGCGATTCAACATGCGTTCTCAAAGCCAAGCCTGGTAAACTTGATATCATAAGACGCAAACCTGGTATTCTATTTATCAGTTTGCCCATTGTTGAACACCCTCAAACTAGCAATTATGACGTAATTTTTGATTTTTGTGTTGATTCAGCGTCATTAGCGACGTCATTCAAAAAGTGCAACGTCATCATGACCTGATAAAGGTAACATGCCGTGAGATAGGAAACGTTTATTAGGTTATGTTGAAACAATTCAGTTAATATTAGGGGTGACTGATAAACACAGGATAATAGGCCGATTTAATACGTAAAACGTGATTAAATTAAATTGGCCCGTGAACATGATACTTAACGATTGCATGTAAGAATGACCTGAAGTTTGTCCTAAAAGAATGCAGGTCACACTGACCTGTATTTCTCGGTTATATAAATTTGAGGTATCTTAAGGACCTAAAATATTCTATCTTCAAACGTAAGGAAAAAATATCCGACACTGATAACAAAAAGCGTTGATATCGGGCATATTATCGTCACACGCTCCCGCTAGTGTAAACGTTGGCGATAACGGGAGAGATCGCTCCCGTTACTGTCAACGTTTACGGTACCGTTATAGTAAACGCGTTTACAGTAACGGGAGCGACATCTCCCGTTATTATCAACGTTTACGCTAACGGGAGCGTTTACACTAACGGGTGCTACACAGTTGCCACCAAATTCGGTGTTTAGTTATGCTTGTTTTTCTTTTACAGTCTTCTTCTAGGGACATTGGTCTTAAAGTGGCGCCGTCTACTCATTATGCACATTTAGATCATGAGTCACTGATGATCATGACTATGTTCTTCATATTAAGTAATTTCATGGCTATGCAAATAAAGGATACATGGATAATGAGTAGGACATTTGTACAATTTCTATCTTTCAAGCGTATGACCGGTCATCGTATGTTTTCGATTACCCCAAGGTCGATAACCGCAAGGTCACTAAATCACTGGCCGTGTCTTTCTCATTATTGAGCCTTCTAGTGAGATTTTTGCCTTTTTTGATAAATGAGGACTCATGCGAGCCTGCACATTTTCACAGTCTCGTCAGAGTGTTCGAATGTATGGAAGTAGATGGAGTGTCAGGTCAAATGCTGGCCAGCCTAGCTCGACCTGATAGAATAGATGCGCACGCATGTTTAAAGAATGATTTAACGCACGCCTATGTATACGTGTACGATTAGTACCGTTATCTCAAGGACGGGTCCAACTTTGGCCACGACGGAGAAACACGGACTTCGGGGGTTGCGAACAACTAAGGCGCAGATCAGCCTGCGCATCCGCGCAGACTGATCAGCGCCTTTGTTATTCGCTAATCGGAAAGTGTCGTATCTGAACATGCTACAAGCGAAATTTCAATTTTCTAGCGAGTCTCCGTAGCTGATCAGGCTGGTTATGGTATGGCCGGGTCGGAGCTCCGAAGACAGGTTTTCAAGCGACTAGGACCATTTGTAGTTGCCGTCGACCTGAACCTGTTCAAAACACGAACGGGTATTATTAATTTAGTTACTATCTTTTATTGGAGCAGTTAAATTTTGATATTAAGGATTATAAATTTAATTTCCGCCGAACTGCCAAATAGTGCAGACCATGTTGGACGCTGTGATCTGTGTGTCTTACATTGTACATGTATCTACTTACATGTATTATACTGAAGTCTCTCTAAATAGTGCTTGATATTAAACAACACAACCCTGCCTAAGTCAATTACAATGTATCGCTTGGAACTGACAGCATCATCGAAGACACGAAAAGCATTGAATGACATCGACCACGGCAGCGACAGGAAGAAAAAGGTATAGCGATTTAACATAAATAAATGCGTTCATCCTTTATAAACTGGTTGCTACTAAATGAGAACTTTGGCGAACGGTAAAGCCGCATATTGAGGCCTTTCATCAGAGTTTACAATGTTTGCTTGGACAAAAACATTCTTCAAATAAATACATTCAATTTTTTTTAAATTTTTAACCAGTGACCCCTCAATATATACAATGGACTATCCCAAGTTTATGTATTAAATCAGAAGGAAGAATCCGTTTGCAAATAAAGGGTTAAATTACCCAAAACTAACGAGTATCATAGGGCCAGTTAAGCAAAAACAAAAAAAAGCGTAAACATGCGAGTTTTTTCTAACCCATTAGTTTAAACATGTCTTTTGAGTACCCACAACATATGTTTTGGTTGAGAAACAAGAAAAAATAATTTCTGTTACTCTCTCTAATCTGGGACCTGGAGTACCATCATATTGTGGAACTATCGACACTTCGATTTGTGACATTTTGACTTGCGACTTCTGTCTTATCGTTTGCGACCTTGTGATCTGATGACTTGTGCCTTTATGCTGATGCAATGGTAGGGCAAGCAAGTTTGCTTCATCTGTATTATAATGTTAAGAAGACCCTGTTGTATGCTTTATTAAATCTGCTTAAGTGAAATGTTCGACCTGTGGCTTTTGACTTGTGACTTTCGATTTATGACTATTTCATGGGACAAAGCTAAAGTAATGGATAACAGCACCAATGGCGGTACGGGCCTTTCAGAAAAGCTTAAAACGTACCATTATCCTGATTTTTTATTCACTATCAATAATGGCACGTTTTAAAGCTTTCCGAAGGGATTGTCCTGCCACTTGGTTGCCATCCATTAGTCAAATACTTTACAAAAGCAGAGTGGTAGAGTCTTCTCAAAGGCCATTCTGTTATGACCCCGGATGTGTAACTATGTTCAATTCGGGGTCGCTGGTCATACATGTAACTGGGTTAGTAAAACACGTTTCTGTGATAAATACTCGTATTATCTAACTAGGGAGATTTCACTTAATCTATTATATCTTAGATGGGATGTTTCCCTCGCTATATAGCTTAAAACGACATTGTACATGCGTAGTAATACGGTGAAGCTTAAACGTTATCCCACCAATATATTCTGTCCTGAATTTCTACGTCTACTTCACTTCAAACTAGATTTTATCATGGAAGCAAACACTATGAACTATGCTAAAGCTGCTCCTTAATGAACATTGTGATCTTGGTCCATATTGTTTACAATATTGGGCTACTATACTGGCTCCAGTCCTCAAAACATTTTTAAATGTGTCATTTAATATACGTGTAACTAGTAGCTAGTTTAATTCTTTTGGAACTGACTAGAAGAGGTTAGAATTTGTTGATGAAGAAATTTCATTAAGATTGCACATTTTTGTCATAAAACTATGACTAGAACGCGCAGCCGATGGGGCGCCATCGAAAATCCCCACGCTAACGTTTTTTACCCCAGCACCCCCAATTCCCAGCCCTAGGGCAGGATCCCGGCAACAGAATGAAAATTCAGTTCAATATGTTTTCTATCTTTTATTTGTGAGAACACACGCAAAGTTTAGCATAAATATCTTTAAAATTGACATGGTACAAAATTTAATGATATTTGACCTTTTGACCTCACCCCAAGGTCACCAGTTTGACCCTAGGATGAAAAGTTTTCTTGCATTTTGTTCTGCTCGTCATCCCCCTCGGTTTGATATGCCACATGACCATTTTAAAAAAAAAAACATTTTTGACCCCCCCCCCCCTGGGGACCCCTGCGCCCCAAAGTCACACCCCTGGGACATGACCAAGGTGACAGAATGAAAATCCCGACTGATACAAAAAAATGTATGTTTTGTATCTTTCATTTGTACAACCCACACAAAGTTTGGTATAACAATCTTTGAAATTGACATTTTAACCGAAAATTAATGATGTATGACCTTTTGACTTCACCCCAAGGTCACCAGCTTGACCTGAGGATGAAAATTTCACTTGCATTCTGATCTGCTGCCATCCCCCTCGATTTGATATGCCACTATGACTATGTTGATTTTTTTAACCCCTTCGGCACCCCCAGCGCCCCAAAGTCCGACCCCTGGGGCATGACCCAGTAAACAGAATTAAAATCCCGTCTGATATGTTTTGAACCTTTAATTTGTGAGAACAAACACAAAGTTTGGTATAAAAAATCTTTGAAATTGACTTTGTAAATGGAATTAAATGATATTTGACCTTTTGTCCCTCCCCAGGGCCCCATGGGGCGGGGCCAAATTTTTTTTACGTTGCACGCCCCATTCATGTGAGTAACTCACACACCAAATTTGGTTTAATTTCGTCCAACGGTTTAGGAGTAGATAGCATAACGGACAGACGGACGGATGGACAGACGGACGAAGGCGATTTTAATATCCCCTTCGCTTTTTTAAAAAAGCGTGGGGATAACAATGTTTCAGACCATAGCCAGTCTATAGCCTAAGTTTTACCCAAGAACGAAAATGTAAGTATATAGAGAACAACGACAAAAGAAAAATGTTTATTCTTTGTCTGTCAAGCAAGTGGTACTTTTCTGTCAAGTTCTCTTGTAAAATATTGTGACCGTAAGCACTTTAAATACAGCCTCTTTATAAGCTTCAATCCACCTTGTTGAGCCAATCACTGCTTTTTACATGTATTTGGCTTTACCATATGTTTTATTTTGTTTTTATTTTCAATGAAATGTCTACTGTGATGATGCTTCTAGTAAGCTACAACTGTTCTTATCGTATATGTATACATGTACAAAACAAAATAAGAAACGCAACGGTAAGATTTTCCCATTAAATTTTCCTTTTATTGTTAATATACAAACTGTTATAAGATTATTTTTGCAGTTCAAATCTTACTAAAGCTCAAGTATGGCACAGCCTGAATATCTGTTTCTTTTAAGTGTAGGAAGAAAATATAATAATTGAGCCAGTGCATGAGATTTCCAACAATGTGGTATGTGCGACCAGCAAAATCTCAGATCAACCTGCGCATACGCGCAGTCTGATCAGAGCCTTTGCTAGTCGCTTGAATATTCTATGAGAGTTAAGCTACTGACTGAACACAATTTGGAGTTTCTAAGCTTAAAAGGAGCCTACAGAGGCTCGTCTGAGTCTACACTTATCAAAATGTCACATTGTTGGAAATCACATGCCACGGCTCTTATTATAATCCGTGAACTTGTTTTGGAGGCTTTTGATTCAAAGGTACTGTCTACATAATGGAATCTGGAGTATATTGCTCATTGTAAGACGATATTTTTGTCATTATTTGAGACATCTCCGAAGTTTACTTAATGTGCTTTGTCTTTCCAAACCAACACATTCCCACAGGACAGTGCCGTATTAATTGATTATAGTCCGACCAGTTAAGAGAGACTGGGCGGTTCTTAGCAAAGACACACCCATGGACATTTCCATATCAAAATCGGTGAGACAGGGTGTATTTATTCACCTGTGAAACGCTTTACAGCTGTGCACCTGTATATACCTGTTGTAGTTCTGAGCCCATTGTGAGAAAAAGGCATCTCGAATCAATTTGGATAACAAGGAGACTGACTAGCCTAGATACATGCACTCTGACAATGTTTCGAAATTTTAACAATTCAAATTATAATACTGAATAAGAAAAAGTAAAATAATGGTCCGCAATGAAAAATTAATACTATGAATTCGTCAGCACACGAGATGATGGTTCTTATTACATCGGCGTGGTGAGAAAACTCCGACGAGCCTGCATGTACGCATGACCTCGTCAGGGCTTTCGCTTCTCGCATTAACAAAATATGCAAGTTGAAGAAGACTCCGAACAACTTTTAGACATCTAGTCTCTCTGGACACGCCAGAAGCAGCGATAATAAGAGGCTTTTAGACCAAATGTTAGTATGCCCTTTTCTCATGATCCAGATACTTAACCCTTGTCCCGCTTAATTCTAAGTGGAGATTTATTATTATTGTATCAGGCTTAAAAATCAAACCAGTTTTGACATACAGACAGAATTTGAAGAAAGTGCAAATCTACCCTCCCCAAAAACTTTCACAACATATCCATCCCGGAAAATTAAATGCAGCAGGTCCCCAGCAGCATACTAAAGATAAACGTTTTCCAGGCATGCTAACGAATAAAGTTGGTCACCCTTGTCGTCTGCGCTTCAGTTGGTTGCACGAGTAAAGCGTACATAGGCTATTACACCCAATTTACTGTAGACAAGTCTTATTTGACAGTGTATGACAGCGCTCTGTCAGACACGCCCAGTCTCTATTAGCTGGACGCACTATGCAAGTATACAATAAGGGTTACCAAGTGACCAATACCAGAGTATGACCAAAAGTAGATAGAAGCCGCAAAGAACAAATGTCAGTAAGTGTCTTTTGGTCTTCTAAGACTAGTCTCCTTCGAGAGAACATACGAATAATGAAGCTATTTGTGACTTTTTAATTTGACCCATTTTGATTTTGGGCCATTTCTTTTGAACACAGTTTGACACATGGTTGTGAAATATGTCACTAACATCCATTTGAACCGATAAAAACGAAATTTTCTCTCCACTTTAAATCTTTCTGAAATGTTGATAAGTTGTACCCCGCTATTGGACCCTGACCATATACATTTTGTTTTCGAGCAAAACAAAATGGAAGAAGGGGACACTAGGAAAACGCCACTGGGGATTCTGTCGATGCAAAGTAAGTAAGGGTGCAAAGATCAGGAATCGATACAATCAAGTACCACACCTGACCCAGGATACCAATGGGAAAGTGATAAACTCACAGTGGACACCGCAGACAAAAGCCAAGAGGTCAACCCTTCGCCAGCAGGCGACCACAAGGCACAAATAAACAGACGCGCACAAAGGCATAGCAAACACAAGACAAAAAAAAACAAAAAAAACATAAATGATACCGCAAAAGAAGTACCGCCTTGGAACGGCCAGTAAAATATTTTACTGGAGGGCTTAAACCATTTTCACGGCGCGAACCTCACCCTTAATTCAGATGTGGATCAAGAAACATAGATATTTGGTTTGCATAAAGACCCCTAACTAAACAATGCATCATCTCCCAGAACATATAAATCAAGATATAACAAGGAGATAAAGTAAAGATAAGGAATCAACAGAAAATAAAACTACATGTAAATGCCTGAGCAAAAGAAATCAAATAGGTAAACCCCAGTGGGCCCGACAAACAGCCAAAGCATCAGGCCCCTACCATCTCATCAATAGATAAATCATTAAGTCGGAACCGTCATAGAGTCAGAAGTCCCTCCCACCAGCGGGTAATTAAAGAGGAAAACAAATTTGCCAACCATGATTGGGTTTACCACCATGCATGCAGTCTGTTGCAATACATTAATGTTATCGCCAATCTTTTTATAATGGGAAATTATTTTAATGAACCGTGCTGAAAAATTATTAGAGCCAACAATCTTCTTCAATTTATACACCAAGTCACCATAGAATTCAGGTTCCGAAAGTTCTTGGCGCAAGAGAGATTTAAGTCCATTTTGGAATTTATATATCAAATCATAGTATCGTATTATAAGCACATAATTTACAGTGAGCAGGTATTCTGGCTCAAACTCTGTACAGGTGTTCTGAGTATTATTTTTGTCCCTTTTAATGAGTTATTTGAATTTTTGAACCTACACACTTCTGTTGTATGCCATGCACTTAAATCCAAATGTAGTTATCTTATGTACAACAAGATCGATTAGGATAGCCACAGCTATTTACAGCAAATCTCTCTGATGTAAATATAGAAAATCCACCAATCTGCTTTTGTATCATGGAGTATAGTTTAGTCTTTGATTTTGCTGATAAAATGTTTTAATTAACCTCACCTTTGCACTTTGGCCCATGAGAAGAAAAGTTAAAAATGACAAACCATGTACTGTATTTATCCAACAGTTTCAGACAGGTAGGCCTGATCTAACAGTGTAAACTAAAGTTAGCCTGCTCCCAAAGGAGCGGTCTGATCAGGGATTTTACTGTTTGTGATTTCAACCCAACTCAAATAGACATTCCAATGGACACCCACAACATATTGGCCTACAAGTCAAGTTGTGCACAGCTACCTTGTGGCCTAAATAATGGTCTTGCTTTCACTTACTTCCCGCCTGTGTGTATGCTTGAAGCATGCAAAGGGTTAACTTTGCATTAGTAACAGATAGATAAACCTTAGATGGCATATAGACATTCAGTGCACATTAACTTATAAGTGAATTGCCCATCAATTTGACAATGAACTGCTAATAGACCCCCTCCCCCTGCGGGGAATTTTACATTATGACTGGTTTTAAAACTACACTATATAAGACACAAAATGACATATGTTAGCCCTCTGGCAGTTGAGGCATCACCGTGTAACAGGTATGTTAAATACGTTACCATATAACAGCTTCAAATCCTATTGTGCAAATACAAAGCTATACTATATCGCTATGATGATTGGCTTAAAATCACTAAATCAAACGCAGCAAACAGCCAGTAAAACAACCTAAGTCTATTATAATGCAGTTATCTACGTTACTTACTTTCAAATACACTACTATTTAGTGCTGTGCTATCACCAGACCATGGGGTGCCAAAATAAATCTGAGGTGATGTTTTATATACTATGATTCTCTAAAACTACATTACATAAGCTCTCTATGGGTTGGGACTTTATCTTGCAATTGCAGAGTTAAATACGTTGCCCTAAATAAAAGAGAATCCCATAGTTTATATATCAAATTGTTTTCTTATTCTTACATATCAATATTACCTTGTTATTGAAATTAAATGACTAGCAGTATAATTCTCATTTAGGCGTCTTTTATTGCTGTTACATACGTGACTTTCTTTTAAATTCATTATTTGAGTGCAATAATATCCTTTGCATTTCACGAGTTTAAAAATCTAGAGGGTGTAAATTATCGCCATTTGAGGGCTCACTAAAGAGAGAAACAATTAATGTTATCATTTTTTAGCATAAAATATAAGTGAGATAAAACTTTGACAAAAGCGCAGGTGATGAAAAGGAGGATTCTTGAACCCAAAGAACAAAAAATGACATTTTAATTAAGAGTGTTCTATCGAATATGTAAACATCGTTTATAGAAAATGCTTTCAATGATCAAAAAATGTATCTTAAATGCTTAAATAATATAATTTGTCTCTATGACACTTATATGTGTTTACTTATTTTTAAATGCAAGGCATTTTTCCTCACTGTCTACAGCCCACGTTAGATGAAACCTGATATTAAGCATGTAGTACATGTAGTAACTTTGTATGATATATTGGCCAACAAAATGCATTTAGTCAGCTTACCAACAACAAATATAATGATAACAACCAAGAAAGAAAGCTAAATCACAATTTCTAAACTTGCAAGTCATTTCAAGCGTGGTCAAAGTGAGAAATCAAGAAGTAAGCAGATGTTTGTCCTTGTCCTTTGAAAAAAGCTGCAGTTTTTTTAATCATAGCAATTTCTGATCCACATATGGCACCCACCATGCTAAACCCTTTGATATAACCTATATAGCAATAATCTCTTTTTGGAAGCTTGTCAAATTTTGTGAAGTAAGAATTAAATTTATCTTGGTAACATGTATAACGAGAATATTTCAGGAGAATAGTTTACTTGTCATATGTTATGGCTGGTTTACAATTTTGTGAAGCACTTAAACAAGACAGGACAGCATTTGTTCTAAATGTTCTTTCTTAGTCATATTAACTTGTTTCAAAACGTTTATTCGATGATACGCTTAAAAAACATGTTTACCAAATTCTGCCTGAGAAGCGCAATCCTTAGTTATTCATGGACTATAGGTATACATAACACTTTAAACCCCATCGTTGGGGTTAATGCCATTGAGATTCGATTGTACTCTAAAATGTTATAATGGCAGTCCAATGAGATGACGGCCCCTACCTAATTAATATAGAAGAAAAGGAATCAAGTTTTGAAGCGGATTTTACCATTATATCTGAAACTGTGGCTACTTACAATAATTGTTCAATACAACTCATTCAAATGCTGCAACAGTGAATGATGTTTGGAGTAGTCTAAAACAAAATCAAAGTCTATATTTTCTACCATACCTTCAATAGTGTCCATTCATAACAACTTTTATCCTGATAAAGAAAATAAAATTCATCTTATTTGCTTTACAGTTGAGAGAGAGTGAGAGTGAAAAAGAGAGACAGACAGACAGACAGACAGACAGACAGACAGACAGACAGACAGACAGACGACAGACAGACAGACAGACAGACAGACAGACAGACAGACAGACAGAGATTGTTAAGACCAATTACCTTATCCAAGACCATTAAACAGAATGCTCGTTAATAGCTTAGCATTACTGAACAATGAACATGTACATGTACTTTGAACTTGGTTGTGATAAGCATTTTATTAGATTTTCCAGGGTTGTGTAGAACACGCTTACTATCTGTTAGGTAGCTTTACACATACTGCTTTGTGGTGTTGTGTCGAATATTTGCCATGTGCATGGCCTGCAAGATCAACATCACTCGGACTACCCGTTCAAAATTTTGGACAATTTAGTTCTCAAAATACCCGTTCAATTGCGTGTGACCTTTCTCGAAATTTTTGACCAGATCTTGGGGACTTTTGGTTTGAGTACAGTGGACTAAATTGTTGTTTGTTTCTGTAAGTAAACTTTTACTATTATATAAAAGTTTCACAAAAGCTTTGCTGTCTTGAACATCATACTCTCTCGTGCAAAGGAAGCTGATCAATATGTTTAATTCCATGTTTTGAATGTATTTATAAAATGTGCCCTCGATTCAAATGGTGAGCAATCCACCTGTTCATGCAACTTGAAACTAATTTGCGCAACTCTAAGTATTATTTGTCTAATCAAGATGCTAAAAACCTAAATTAACATTTTTCCTAAATTATAGCTGAGTATGAACATCAAAATAAGACATTAAAGCTCTTAATATTACCTTCTTTCGGAGCAACTACTCCAGGCCTGTTTATATTGTCCGCCATTATTGCTCGAAAAAAAACTATTGTAAATGGTCAGGGTCCTATATCGTGTTTACTGTAACGTTTCTTTTTTGTTTGGTATATTTCAATCAAGTTTAACCCATATAAGCCTAGCGTCCTTTTTGTGGGACATAGGCAAACGATCGAACGCAGCGTCTAGCCAGGGTATCCATTGTTTGCTCACAGAGTTTTCTATTAACATTTGAATCAAACAGAAAAATACCACCCAACACCCCTACAATTTGAAATAGACCATCTTCTGATAGAGATAGGAAAGTCCATTCGGCTGAAATGGGTTAACTGGTGAGGAAACAACAGCTGATGTCTAAATATACACACAGTATGACCGCATTAAATGAGAAATGAGAGCATGTCTGGTGTAACAAAGAAAACGTACATTATGCCACCCTTACCAACTTAAGCATGAAACATCCCGTGATATGCAAAGTCTACACTGATCTAGGCGGTATAAATTAGTTTTACCATGGTTTATCCACATGTTCGTGAGATAATCCACTTGCTTAAACTCGTGGATTATTTCCACTTAAAGGCGGATTTTTTAAAGATACTGTAAAAGGTAAAGTAATGAGTGCTCATGTTACATTTAATATATTAGATAAAACGAGTTATGAGGCTTGTCGAGCATTTTATCGCCTTTTCGCGACGAGTTTAACTAATTCAATAACACAATCATGAAAAATCAGCCGATTTGTATCAACGTCAAATCAATAGTGTCATGCCAAAACTGTGTCGTATATTCATGCATAATTTACACAAAAAGTGTTATACTTACACCGAATCGGGGCATGGTGAAGATTCTTTTTCTTCTGTGCTTTAAAAGCTATATGTTTGATTGGTTGTATTGATCCGGCTAATAACAATAGTAATAACAAGTGTTTTTCTGTAAAATGTCAAAAAAACCTCTGAACATTTATCATCTCTAGTTTTTCATAAGGGAATTAAGAGTAAGTTTACACCAAATTAAGTGGCAAACCAGCTGCCACTTCACTTGGTGAAACCTTCCACTTCAATGTACTTTTTACAGTAATAAGATGCAAGGGGAACTTTTCTTTTATCGGCCACTAATGTAAAATCTGTTCTCGTGTGGGCTATACCCCATACCCTGAATTTTCTAGGGGCATACAAAACTCAATAAGAGATAATTTCATGGCAAATAAACCCAGGCAACTTAGCCTCGGAATCATAAGTGCCCGCACGGTAGAAACATGTGTATCCTTGCACCAAATTTGGTGGCAGCTGAACTGCCACTGGTCCTAGTGTACACTCTCAACTGCTTTAAAAGCTTTGCTCTTTTCGATTGCATTCATCTTGAGAACAATACAGGTAGAACTATTATATACTTTATTACTGGAGAATTGTTGGTTACAAGTTGTTTAACCCTTTAATCCATAGGCTAATTTTAGATCAAGACATCATTTTCTGTTTTTAGACAACATTAAAAACGTCTGGCAAAGAAATTACATGTAGAAAAGTTTTTGAATACTTTTGAAAGTGTTCTGGAAAATGGAGCATTTGCTCCAAATGAGCAAATGTTTCATTTTCCATAATCTTTTCAAAAAATATTATTATATTATCTATAAATAAACACCTTCTGATTGGCCCAGATGCATATCACGTCAAAAACTACATATCGCATGGTTTGCCGGACGTGATTGTGTAGGCCCTTGTGTAATTCCGTGTGCATTTTTTGGTAAAAGTGTCAAACATACTTGTTCTTGTAGAAAAATGTATTCTGTGCAAAAAAAAATATGTTTACAATTTTTCTTTTGCGTTTTGACGTCGCAGTGACGTCACAAAGTGGCGTACCCATTTTTAGCTTATTTAAGGCTTGACAGTGGAGTGTTATGAGTTCCAACAGGCATAAACATGAACTATTTGATCAGTTGTGGTAATTTTACTGGCGACATGTTGATTTCGGAGCATAGACCCTGACTCTTGATTTGAAAGAGGTTACATTAACTTCAAAATGATGTCTGTACATAGAAAAGTCACGTCAGTACCAAAATGAAAATTCTGTGATAGTGAAAGCTCAAATAGCTAGACCATCCTCTCCACACAGCAGGGAAAATATTTTCACTATAATTTTCTGAAACAACATTATATAAGATGCAAAATGACATACGTTAGCTCTCTGACTTATGTTTTGACAGGCATGTTAATAACGTTACCCTATTATAGTTTCAAATCCTATTTTGCAATTACCAAGTTATACCTAATTATTACTTATCGACATGCTGTTTGCCTTAAAACATTTTTAAATGAAGGGAACAGCCGGTATGCATTTAAAGAATACACCACTATGATGTTACAGTTATATATGTTACTTTAAATGTATAACTATTTAATGCATTACTGTCACTAGACATTGGACTACCAAAATACCTCCTTGGGGAGTTTTGTACACTGTACTTTTCTTAAACCACATTCTACAAGCCACACAATAATGTAATTATTGTTAACTCTTTAGTGGTTTGGGCGATACCACACAATAGCAAAATTTTCTACTTCACTGTTAAAGAAGTGGAAATCTTATCTAATTACTTCTTATTCTTCCATGCAAATATAACCTTTTCATTGAAAGCAAATGGCTAACAATATGATGTTATCATAGTAGAAGGATCTGTTATAACTGTGATATACGTACTTTCTTTTAAATTTACATTTAAAAGAAAGTAACGTATATCACATTTTTAAATTACAAAGAAACACTATTTAAGTTTACACTGCTAGTTGGCTATTTATTGCCATTTAACTGCCATTAATTGTTATTAAAGGAAAATACCAACAACGCATGGATGAATAAAAGAATAAAATTTGAACTTTATTCACATACAATGATTTTGCAAGTCTGTGCGTTTAATTAAATATGTAAACAGCATTTTATTTTCTTAAATTCTTATTAAATGATATCTTTTATCTCACTGACACTGATATATTTGCCACTTTTATACGTGAAATGATACATAAAAGACACATATTAAGTCATCAAACATATCGGAATAAATGCTAGATGCTCCTCAGGAAAATTATTGTTGTTGTTTCACTACATTAATATGTTAACTTATTGTGTAGTTTATAAACACTTTTATATGTTTAATTTTGAATAAAATATATTGTATTATATTGTGTCGTATTTTAGATAACACAATTATATTTAGCATGGACTAGCTTATTAAGTTTTATCACATTTTGTTTAAGCCAGCTATTAATTACAACTACTATGCTGATACCCTTCAGGAATAAAAACCTTTCCAGCGTTTGTATTGGTAGGTCATTTCAAGCATTGATCAAAATCGAGAATTGAGAATTTTGAACAGTCCTTTATCCTTGTCTTTTGAAAAAATAAACTGAAATGATTTTAAAAATTAACAAGTTTTGCCCAGTTTCGCGACAAAAGAATACCATTTAAGATGGTAAAATGCATGACCAGAGAATTTTGTCTTATCACTGTTCTGTATGGTTCTAAACTATTGTGAGGCATTTAAACAGAGCAATATTTGTTCTAATGGTTCATTTTAGGCGTACATTTGAAAAATATTATGTTTATCGTTTCGAAAAGCCCCCAGGCATTGTTAGTATAACATGTATATTGTAGCCATTGCTTAAATAGCGGACTCGTAACAAATTATTGCTTTTAATAAATTATTTGTTTGCATTATTCTATCAATTAGATCCATTAGTCTTACAGTGGAAGTTTGTTGCAGATAATATATCAAATTAATATTTAGCATGTCAAATGTGAACATTATCGTTGATACAAAATTGCAGCCTAATAATTCTTTGCATAGTTCAAATCAAACAAAATAGATTCACTAGTAACGAAAGAACAGATCAAAGGAATAAGCCCATTTCATTTCGGTTCTTGTCGCAGTGTTGAGCAATGAAGGCTTAGGTGAGCCTGTGCATATGTGTAGGTAGACTTGCCAGAGCCTTCGCTGCTCGTATACACAAGGTAGTATGGAGGTTGATGACTAAAGTTTAGAACGCTAGCCCCTGTGCATCATCATGAGGGATTAAACAATTAATTTGCTAGTCCAAACATTTATTTATGAATTACAGTAAAGGAGTCTAAAATATTATTTATCTAAAAGCAACGTGATTTATACTTGCGCTTCTGTCAAATAACATATCTGAAATATAGCATTCAACATTTCGTAAACTTTACCATACACAATATATTACACAATTGACAATGAGGCACTGCTAAATCAATCTCTGAGATTTATAATGATATTCTGTAATTTTAAATGAAATGATTTTTAAGAGATAACTGAATGAATTAGATATGCATAAGTTCATGCACATTTTTTAGACTTTGCATGTGCGACTATAATTGTTTACAGTGTTGATATTGAGAAGAGTGTCATCTTAATGCTGAACAATTAGCATTGTGCATACCCCTTTTGAATCTATGACATGGCAAATTCACAACTTATTCAAATCTTAAGTACACATGTACTTGCAAAACATTGTTATTAATGCTTACATCTATTATTTTTGCGAGGTTCTTGTACTATTTTGCCAACGTTCTGTTTAGTGGAAAATAACACTAGGTATATAAACATTTATTGCTTAAACTAAATCAGTTCTAATCTTTTACTGCATTTATTTTAATATTTCACATTTCTATCCAGCATTGTAAAAACCATTGTAAAAGTAAGTAAGGGTGCAAATATCAGGAATCGATACAATCAAGTACCACACCTGACCTAGGATTCCAATGGGAAAGTGACAAACTCTCAGTTAGACACCACAAATGGGAGCCAAGAAGTCAGCCCTTTCCCAGTAGGTGACCACAAAACACAATAAACAGACGCGCACAAAGGCAGACCAAACACAACATATCTAATGTGGCCTCAAAGAAAAACTCACCATTATAACCAACTCTCTCTATTTCCAGGGAAATGTTTCTCATCAATAAAGGAGTTCTTTAGATATTATTGGCTGAACAAATGATCCAAGGTACTTACTAAATGTGATGACGATTTTGTTGATTGCACAACGAAAGTTATGCTGTATATATACTAAAATTAATTTCAAAGCTTCTGTAATACGTTACCATATGCATACGCAGATAAAAGTCTGGATACAAATTCATTTCGAGAAAGTCACGTTAAGCAATGATTAAATACAGACACATTAAATAACTGAAAAGAAGTAGCTCAATTAAACTTAGAATTCTTCAAAGATATATTTCAAAACTCTAAGCTTAACATAATACATTAGCTTTTCTGGCTCAATTATATTTTGTCTTTGTTAATATTTTGGATAAACAAATCGCAATATAATATATTTTGTACAGTACTATTATGTTATTTTAGCAAATTTGACAGAAATTGAAATGTATCCTTCGAAGTGCTGTTACTTGAGTGCTATTATTTCCTTTGTTTATGAATTTTAAAATCTATAATTTTGGTCAAATCATTTCTATGTAGATGAAAAAAATTCAAATATTTACTGTTTGCAAATGTAAATGTTCATGGATAATTAGTAGGAACTTAAAAACAAACTAATAAATATTCTTTTCAGCCAGACTTGTATCTTGATTTCTATTTAAAAAGCACAGTCAGTTTTAAGATGAAATAAAAATATCCTTTGACGTATAATAAACGGTTTAAAGCAGTCTATATATGCATCTTGAAAGTTGTAATATACGTTACATGATGCCGTATAAACAAAAACAAAACTAATATTTTACACCAGAAACGAAGTTAAGCATGGCTTTTCACTCTTAATTATCAACAGAATGCTCATATTTGGTGTTTAAAGGTTTTCCAATTGAAAGTCGTGCTGAATTAAAGAATGAACTTTTCGTTCAGGGTCATCATATTTAACAGTTTATAACTCTTAATGTATTTGTGATACAAACATACTGTTTGCAGCTATATAATGGTCCATTACTTGTCTTTCGGAAGGTGTAATTAAAACCTAAAAGTTAACTGGGATGCTCATCAAAGAAAATTATTTAACAGAATTTCAGTGATTTGAAAGGGAGTATCTTAAAAGGTAACATAAATAACATTACAATGTGGTCATATAACTTTTATAAACATAAATTTATGTAAGGAATGAAATGTTCTTGTATGATACATGAATGTTTGTCCAATTTGAATAATTCAAGTATTACCTAAACAACCTTGTTTACATTTATTTTGTTTAAAATATGTAGGGTAACGTAGTTAACACGCTGTAGCAGCTAAACACCCCAGCCATCAGAGAGCTAACTTGTTTCATAAAGCTTAGCCAGGGACATACAGTTATGCTAAGATCTGATTTCAGTCGTAAGGCGCACGCAAATTTCCAGAATTAATATTTTGTACGCAATGTGTTTTCCCAGCACATTGACGTCAAATCGACGTCAATTTAACGTAAAATTGAGGTCAATATTGAATCAAATTTTCATTTTAGTGTTTCTATAGGCGTTTTAACCATTTTTATGCAACAAACATAAAAATAAGATTATCTAGGTGTGTAAATAACCCCACCGCATATAAGCTCTTTGATGCAATTGAAAAGACGGTACCCCATTTTGTGACGCCACTGTGACGTTAATATTGCAAGGAAAAATTGTAAACATCTTTTTCCTTACACTGCATATATTTCTCTAGTTGAAAATCGATAAGAATCACTTTTACCAAAAAATGCACACGGGAGCCCAAATTTCGACACAGGGGCCTACACTATGACGTTGCAAAGCACACGGCACGAGGTAATATTATATGGCTTACGGGAAATGACGTCAGAACGTCAAGTAATTTCGCATGATCGATCCGTAACGTCAATAGTTTTAACGGTATACAATGACAGGAAATGCATAACGTACATTTATCTTATGATAAAACAATTGTTGACTTATGTTTTGGTACACATGGAGTGTTATTGAACAGTACGTAATCATATTGACCTTCGCTCCGCGTCATTAATATGACGTTTACTGTTCAATAACACTCCATGTCCACCTCAAAATAAGTCAATAATTGTTTAATATTTCAAAGGCGTCAAAAGGCGTTATTATCGACTGGGCGAAGAAGGAAAGTAATAAAGTGTATGTGTGCACCAAAAGCGGTGGCAGCTCAGCTGTCCTCTCTTTTAGTGTTAATCGATACGTATATTTTACAGTGCGGTAAAATGCACTCTAGCCATGAAGCGCATGTTGCTTTTTCTAGATTTTGACATCATTCATTATGGCATTAATGGCATAGTCAACAATGTACATGTAGAGAAGATACTTGACCATTTTTAGCCGCTTAGAACTGGCCCCGCTGGCGTGCTATTGAATGCTGGCTTGGTAGCTTCGTGATTTTCAGGGATCTGGACCAAAATTTCTACGAAACCCTTTATTTTTGTGATTTTTTACGGGGGACCCCCTGTCCCCCCCCCCTCTGGATCCGCGCAAGATTTATTACTGGAGAAATATTGGCCTAAAGTTGTTTTAGTAGGAAAGTAAGTGTAAGTTTACACCAAAAGGGATGGCAACTGAGGTGTATACTTAAACATATTTTTACAGTGTGTGCGCTATGTGATAAGTAAGAAGTTTTACTTCATTAAACCGAAAGGTGATCGATCGCAAAATCACGCCTCACGTTATATTTGGACTGTGACCCAAGACATAACATAGCAATTGGGTTCAACGAGAGCCGACCTTAGTCGTACTAAGGAGTAAGGTACCCTTTCACCAACGTGAGACGTAAATAAAGCTGCGCAAAATCTGACAAGTTGTTTCTATACTCACATAAAGTTTAGCAGCCAGTAGTAAAACTGATATATTTTTGTGAAAAAAATGTGGGAGTAAAGTTAAATTTGGGACTGTGGGAGAACTTTTTAAGGGAGTGATTCAAACTGCTCAATACTATATACTTCCTGGTACGTGAAATGCAGTAGGAAACAGGTGAGGAATAAAAGTATGTTTCGTGTACTTTAGCAATATGATTTCTTGCGTGTTATTTAGTACAATGTACGATTATATGCATGCATTTTCTTGTATTAAAACGTGTTGCTCTAATGCTTGCTGGAGAAAAAGGGTATATTGTTTGCATCGATTAACTAACATGTTAGTATTTGATATGATTGTGCATCGATTAAATGAGAAATTCAATAAATATTACTCTGATTACAATGGGACATTATGTAGCCCATTGTATGCTATAGGTATAATGGGAATCCCTGGATATGTAAGTTGACAAACAGTGAATACCCAGATGAAATGCCGCAGAACGCGGCATTTCATCAGGGTCTACACTTTTTGCTGAGGTCAAAACAATCTTCAGGTACAGGAAAACATCATAGAGGCCCTGGATCCCTAAAATAAATATGGCAAATATCCCCAAAATTCAGAAAGCAACGTATCCCCATATCCTTAAAATTGATCAAAGTATCCCATATCCCTTTAAATATTTACAAAAAATATCTCGTATCCCTTTCAGTCTTTGGCTAATATCCTTGTACCCCTTAAAGACATATATTTCTGATAAGGGACCGATTAACTGATAAGGGACAGTTTCAGTATCTCACAAAATTTAAGAGGCCTCAAGAGGGGACTTACCTGTATACAACACAATATCTTTCACTAAGATAAAGATCAATATTTTATCATAAATTACCTGATTCCTTCATGGGACCACTTTATTGCCCCTGTAGGGAAGTCATAATAACCTCATTATTACTGTCCTTTTGATCTGCCCAGAATGACCCCTGGAGAGAGTCATAATGAGTGGTACCAGTATCATTGCTCAAATTTCTATGTCTTTAAAACCCCATAATCTGGAAATTCAAGTCTGATATGTAACCTACATGTACGTTAAGCTGCACGTCATACTTGTGCTAAATATGAACACCCTTGGTCAAAGTTGTAAACCATACAACTGATTTTAAATATATTTGAATATGACCAAATCGGTGAACAGATACCTACACTATAATTTACAGTAAAACCTGTTTTAAGCGGCCACTCAAAACTATACAAAACAAAGGTACCAAAGATGACCACCCTCGGTCAAAAAATGAAAGAAGAGTTCGCGCTACGAGTCGTAAGACAGATTGCGACAGATTTGAAGTATATTTGACCTTGGCCTATGACGTCAAGGTCAGAGCAGTAAACTGGAACATTCATTGTAATCTATACACGACAGACAATCATTGTACCAAATCACAGTGTACATCCGATATTGATAATTCGGTAGCAAAACGGTCGGATACGGGGAAAACAGTTGTTTACTGCCGCACGCGACATTAGGCGGGTAAGTTGTTTCTGTATTTCATTCATTGAACACCTTGAATTTGAATGCCAGGTTTTAAGGGTGAGTTATACTTTGATCGTCGCCTTCCAGTTACCCACCTTCCAACAGTTTTTTGTACTGTATTTATCATTTTATTTGGTTGCTTGGTGGCACGTGGCATACTGGAAATTTCAGTCGGTGTATTTCAGTTTGATATGGGAAAAATCGGACGGTAGATACGGAGAAATCAGTCGTTTTTGCATACTTTTATGAAACGGGTCTGAGGCAGACGTTGCATCTGTAAATTCATAGTCTTGATAGAGAATTGATCAATCTTAGTACTGGTACATGTACATCCCAGGAAACTGGTACTGTATATCCCCGGAACATGGCTACTTAGTACTGGTTCAACCCAGGATCAGGCTACTTAATTAGTACTGATACAGACGCTATGAACTTGCTCTGACCAGATTGCTCCCAGGCAGCAGTCTGATCTGAGTCCATATTGTTCCCTATATCAACTATGTAAAAATATGCAGATGTTTTAGTCATATCAGGACGGTTCTTCCTTGGTTACACCAGTACTTCTAAGCAGAATTTAAAGTGTCTTACTTAAGGATACACGGCAGTGCCTCCCCGCATCTTCTTGATCTCTAGTCAAGCTCTCTATCACTGAGCCTCCTCGATGATGATGATGATGATGATGATGATGATGATGATGATGATGATAATGATGATGATGATGATGAAGATGAAGATGATGATGTTGAGACAGAGGAGGAGGGTGATAATTTAAAAGTTTATTCGTTACATCTAGGACACTAGCTATGTTTAAAATTGTCTACACGCATATAAAGCCCTTGGTCATACCTTATAACAGCTTCCAATCCTGTTGTGCCAATACAAACCTATACCTAAATCTTATTTATCGACATACTGATGGACTTAAAATCACTTTCTTAAACGCAGCAAACAGCTAGCATGCATCAAATTAACATCAGTTTATTATATTGCAGTTATATACGTTACTTACTTTCAAATATACTACTATTTAGTTTTGTACTATCACTAGACCATGAAATGCCAAAATATATCTGAGGGGTAGTTTTTTCACTATAATTTTCTAAAACCACATTACATAAGCCACAAAATAATGCATATTACTTTTTTATGAGTTGAGGCGTTACCCTGCAAAAGCAGAGTTTATTATGTTACCCAAAAATAATAGGAAATCCTATAGTAAATATATATATCAAACTGTTTCTTATTCGTACATATCAATATTCTCTTGTAATTGAAATTAAACGACAAACACATTTAGGCACTTTTTGTTACTGTTACATACGATACATTTCTTTAAATACAATATTTAGTGCAATATTAGCATTATATGAGATTAAATTTCTAGAGGATGTAGATAATTGCCATTTGGGGGCTCAATTAAACGAGAGAAACAATAAATTTTGCCTTTTTAACATAAAATTTAAGTGGGATTAAACTCTGACAAAAGTATGGGTGATGAAAAGGAGGAAACTTGAACTTAAGACATAGACATAGACATAACTTTATTCACTTAGACCAACAAGTGGTACATAAGGATTCACAATAGAAATATATGTAATGGTAACAAGAGTGGTTTGTCAAACACAAAAACTTTTGATGTTATAGCCAGGTAATGATAGGTAGTAGTAGGGGCGAGAACACTGGTGACCATATACAATTTCAGATTTGTTTTTGGTCGATGTTCTCCCTTTGACTTAAGTGGTTTAGTTTCACCGCTTCACTTGATTTAAATCAGTCATGTGTAGCATCGCACGTGAAACTCCAGCAAATCACTGGCGATACAGAGTTCATTCACTGTTAAGGAATTTACGATAAACATTCCGTAATTTGATAATCATAAATGTGTGTGGATTTATTTGGGTCAGGCTGATGGCAGGTAAGAAAAGAAAATGGTTTTGCATGTCTGACCGCACACCACCCCGGCCAGGCCACAGCAATTGAAAAGAGGAGGTCGTGTCATCGCCAATGCATCGCTGCTTGCATGTCAGCGACAACCCGGCCACCCTGGCGACGGGCCCTAGCCGGGGCTGTGCGTGTCCAACATGCACCGTCTCAACAGAATCGACCGGGTGTAGACTACGAGAGGTTCATGGTCTACTCCCGGTCTATAATGGTTGAGCAGTTGTTGTATTATTATAGTCCTGACACAGTTTTTAAGGGAAGGAACGCAACAAAAACCTAAGGTGTGTTTGACAAAGCACTATATTTCATATTTCTTTGGATAAAACAACCCGGCTAGCTCCACTGAGACACTGCGTTGGAGTATCTCATTGGATCCTTCACTGTAAGCTGGTGATGCACTCCAGTCCCACATTAAAAACAAATATATATAAATGTACTGAACAATGCGTTTAGTCATGTACGTACTGTCGTGCCAACCAAGAGCGACAGTGACGTAATAATTTAATTGAAATTGTTATTTAAACCTTCACTCGAGCTCGCGCTATTCGATAGATCCCTTGTGCACCAATCCTATCCTGCGGACAGGACTAATACACAAGTGATCTATCGATTATAAGCCTCCGATAATATGCAAACAAAACATGACATCACTGTCACCCTTTGCTGGCAGGACAGTAGATTTTTTTTCTGAAGCGAAACATAGAAACCCAGCCAAGATACTGCGTGTTACGGCATCTCATCTGGGTCTATGATGACAGCTTATGTCCCTTGTGACAATTGTTTAGAGTATTATGGAGATCAGCGATTCATGGGTAAAATGTAGGAGTGTGTTAGCATATTCTAACTAATGCTTTGGTCATCGAATATGGCTTACTGAAGCCAGCAATAGAGACAGTCAAGAGGTAGCATTATACGGCTTCCAGTGTTTCGGAGTATAGCTCTTCTGGAGCGATCAGTGGAGACCCTGATTTGATGTCGCGTCCAACGGCATCCAATCTGGGTCCTTGCTGATAGCTTATGTCCCATTTTTGGGACATTATGCAAAGTTTATCAAGCGTGCTTGCAAAAATAGGCTTAATAATATATTTTTTTCTCTAAAGCAAACAGTAGGGACTGATAAGATGCTGGGTGCTTCGGCTACATTGTAAATTTCATAAGCACAGGGTTACTATATTTGGGTAATGAGGTATTTTTAAAGCGGCATTTTTCATAAACACAATGTAGGTTTAGGTAAGCATATATACTGACCAATGCTTCTTTTTTTGAAGCGGACAATAGCCACCCAGCTTAGATGTCGTGTGGAACAACATCAAATCTGGGTCTCGGCTGTCGGCTTATGCCCTATCTTTGGGGCTCATTACAAAATCGTTTAGTACACTATTATATAACGGGTTTCCTAAATAAGTTATAGAAATATGTAAGCATGTTATAACCAGCTTTGGTAACTGGTATAGTATTTCTAGAGCAAACAGTAGAGACCCTGACAAGATGTCGTCACGACATCCAGTCAGGGTCTCGGCTGATCGCTTTTGTGCGTGTATTTGGGATAGTATGCAAGATTAAATTAGCCTGTTATGAACTGCATACGCAAACAAAAGCCGCGGGAAATGGCTAACTTCTATAATAATGGAATCGATTGTGTCATTGAGCATTTCATGAATGAAGCATTTCATGAAAGAAAAGAAGGAATGTATAGGCATTTTCACCTAATTGCATGTTCCTGTCGCCGAATATAAGAATCCTAGAGCTAACAGTAGTAACTTAAAGCACATAAAATGCCATTTCAATTAAGACTGCTTTATCGAATATATGTAAACATCACTTGCAGAAAAATGCTTATTCAATGATCAAATTGTGTATCTTAAATGCTTATATAATATCACTTAACTGTCTTAAACTTACATATGTTTAATTATCTATATACATGAAATGATACACTGTATATGCAAGGCATTTCCTCACAGTCTACAGTTCAATTTAGATGAAACATGATATTAAGCATGGAGTAGTTTAGTAAACTATATTGACAATTGTGTAAGCCAACGCAATACATAATAACTTATCAGCTATTGATTACATCAACTATATTGATAACAATCAAGGAAAGCTACCATACAATTTCTAAAATTGTAAGTCAATTTAAGCATGGTCCAAATCGAGAAATGAAGATTAAAAACAGTTTTTTTTTTAAAAAAATCATAGTGATTTCTGACCCATATATGGCGCCCAGCATGCCAAACCTTTGGTTATATCCCCTATGGTAATGCATCCCACTATATCTAAAACATGTCCAGTATACACTTTATTTCGGAAACATGCATAACACAAATATTGCCCTGCTCTTCAATACAATGCACAGATTTTATAATGATGTCCTTTGGGATCAAGGGTTCTATATTGTGGAACTATGAAACCATTGTAATTGATGCGGCATAAATGGTCTAAACTAAGTAGTCTGGTCCAGAAAGGTTGTACACTCTTCACTCACTTCACTCTCAGCTCCTTGTTATATTCTTTGCTTCCAGAGGATATCGGGGTTTTTTACATAATGCAAATAATGAGTCCAAATACGATGAGATTGAGTGATCGCTGGTTCGAGCCTCATCGGAGGCACTTAGCAAGACACTTTGTAGTCTGCTTAGTATATTTACTGGTTCAACCTTCCCGAAACGTTCTGACAAGTCTGAAAAATATTGACTGTGACTCACAGTTAGTTTGAGACCGTTAGCCTCAAAAAAAGTAAGTGAGTATGATCAGGAAATACCACAATCACAAACTGCAGACAACCCCGTGGCACCGCGAGGAAGAGCCGCTCAACCATCACGAGACACCAGGAAGACAAATTAAGCAAAGCAATCAGCTCTCTCTTCCCCATCAAGATGATTGCAATACTAGAATGGACATAAAGTAACGTACAACAAAACATGGAACAATTACAGACTCCCACAATGGGAGTAACAATAAACAAAAAGTCAACAACAACAGAACCACCGCCTTAGAACGGACAGCAGCCTAAGCCACCGGGGGGCTTAAATGCATTTTACTGGTACTAGCTAGGCGGCTAAGAGCCAAATTTTGGCCTGATTGTGCTATTCCGGATACAAGCATGAAATTTGGCACAGTTGTAGACCATGACTGACTAAGCAGAATAAGATATAGAACCACATTGGGAAATGCCTACTGCGCATGCGCAAAGCATTTTCTGATTTTAGGTTGTTATCATAGAGTTTCATTACAGTTTGACTTTAAAGAAGGGGTTATGTTGGCTGTAGAATAATAAAATGTGGCAGAACTTATGTTGATTGTTTGTAGTTTAGTCCTCTTCATTCTTTAATTACTGCGCATGCGCATAAAATTTGATTTTTGTACAAAGATGGTATTCTGTTTCTCAGTTATTGTAAACTGCGCAAAGCCCAAGGCCCCTATCAAAGAACCAAAGCATGTCTTCAATATACATGATATAAGGACCTACAGACCTGTTTAGATGCGCATGCGCAGTGGGTTTCTTTTAACTGCATGTTGTTTAGACGATAAGCAAAGCCCCTTGTGTTTACAAGTAAAACCTTTCACAAAAAGCTCTGTCTACGCTAAACATATACAAAATTGTTTTTCGACTTAAAAGTCAAGTTTTAAGAGAAGAGGATAGTAGGCTTGTCGCAGACAGACATACATCATGCAAACAGTTTTTTCTGCTCATGCTCAAAGCCCTTGGAACACTGGACAGACACGCTCACCGCCTGAGCTGCCAGGGTGGTCCAAAGTCGCCACTACATATTTTCTTTGTGTTGACCAATTTGGATTGTTTTGACTTGTGGACGTCTCTGAAAAAGTTATGTTTTAAGCCGTGGCAGTGACGTAGCTTATATAGGTCACTGGCCAAGGGCAATGTACCTTTTTTATAGACAAACAGACAGACTCACTGACAGACAGACAAACAGGTAGGCAGGCATATATATTCTGCTGTGCTTAAGCTCACAGACCTCATATCACTGTCTGTCGATGGACTGTCTCCAAACTGTCAGTGAACTGTATATATACAGTCTATTTTATGTAGGTATGATAACGTTCCATTTTTTGTGGGGGGAGGGGATGCCTGAGCTGCCCCATAGTTTGGGTTGTAAAGCTACTGACTGTCTTCGAGGCATTTGGTCCTCCTGTAAAAGATTTCGCACTTGGAGTCAGTGTTGTCATTTTGGATGGAGCCGCCGTTGTTCAGATACTTTAAGGTGTAGGGGTTAGCACTGTTCAGTGGGAAGTATACAAACGATGTTTTTATAATGATACGTAATATTGACATGCTTTTTTCATTCACTCACAGGGTGCAATAAAACATCCTTTTTTCCTTGGCCGTAGGAAACAATGGGTGAGCTTTCCAGCTGTAACTGGGTGTTTTGTAAACCCTGAAAAGCCACCTACAGATTACCTCTGCACCATTGAACGATTCATCACATTTATGTATGGTATAACAAGCAAGCACCTATATGAACGTGACATGGCTAGATAACTTTTGTTTACCAAAAAGGTTTGATTGATGAAGTGACCAAAAATAGTAAGTGAGTATGATCAGGAAATACCAAAATCACAAACTGCAGACAACCCCGTGGCACCGCGAGGAAGAGCCACTCAACCATCACGAGACACCAGGAAGACAAATTAAGCAAAGCAATCAGCTCTCTCTTCCCCATCAAGATGATTGCAATACTAGAATGGACATAAAGTAACATACAACAAAACATAGAACACTTACAGACTCCCACAATGGGAATAACAATAAATTAAAAGTCAACAACAACAGAACCACCGCCTTAGAACGGACAGCAGCCTAAGCCACCGGGGGGCTTAAATGCATTTTACTGGTACCAAATCTTCGCCCTAGATTCTGCTGTTGTTGAAGTACAAGAAATGTTCAGCTCGCGTGGAGGCCATCTAACTAATGCAATGTATCATCATGGAAAAACACTCTAATCAAATTACTACACCATGATGAAGCAAAGAAAAGGGCTCATGACTCACAGATAGTCAGAGCTAAAGAAAACCTCAAGTTGAGCCACGGTGGGTCCAGCTACAGATAAGCATCAAGGCCAGCAAACTTTGATGGATAGAACTAGACACTGGAGTGTACAGTCCACTGTGGACCACCATGCCACAAGCATCACTTTCTTCTCTTGACCTTGTGAGATATTGCTGTTTTCAAGGTTGCAGACGTAGACAATGCAGCTCTCCAGTGTACGACCCTTTGTGTCTGTGGTTGCAACTTTGAACACTACATTTCTGTACATTGATGATTGGTTTAAAAATTGGTAATGTTAATTAACTGAACATCTTTGGAAAAGGCAGTGTCATATCAGCTTACATACAGATTATGGCATATATTGCCAGCTCTCTTGGTTAAATGTCACTTTGAAAATGTATACGTTTATATATAAGATCAACGTGATCTTGTCATCCTGGCCCAGGTGCCAAGTTACCAAAAAATAAAACGCATAACAATGCATAGACAGTCCAAAAGACAGTCAAACACTCTTCAGTAAACTCCATAACATGAGTTACAGTCGAAGTTACATTATGGTATGTAGTCATTCAAGACCATGATGGGTAAACCATGCATGTCCCCAGCATACCAAGAGAAATTAATTCATGGCAGCCACTGTACTCGAACAGCATGGCCATCGCGGGTTGGCTGCTGTCGACGAGGGCACAAAATATACCGTTTAAGCGTACCTGGCTGTTAAAAAGGGTAATATTTTGTCAATATTTACTTTTGTACATATTCTGTGCTTATTATTTTCACTTATATACCCAGCTGTGTATCTGCTTAAAGACATATGCGGCTATTTCCAATGCGCACCTTTTCCGCGTCTGCAAACGGGGAAAGTTGTCTGGGTCCTGTCTTTCGACCCTTAACGGATTCGGATCAACACAGCTACCGATATTCTTATGTCATATCGGTGTTCCGACATTTTCTTCACAAAATAACTAATTAAAGTGTGTTCGAAATATCTATTGACATCTTTTCAGAACTGATCGTCTCAACACTAAAGACAGATAAATGTAGCTCAGTCGAAATCAAACGACGTACACAATAACCCTGGTTACGAATACGATAGTGGCCGAGTCTATAGTATTTGTATGGTTATTTAGAGCGGCGCACGACCTGACCTCGTGGCCTAGTGGTTAGCGTGTCTGGCTACAAAGCCAGAGGACCAGGATCGATTCCCGAATGCGCACATATTTTCAGTGTGTTTTTTCTTTCTTTTTTAACCTTTTAATGCTAAATTACTTCATATACTAGTAAAATGGCATCATCAAAACGACCGAAATGGTCATCCCCGAACTTTTTATATTGAATTACGCATGAAACCTATGGGGGTGGGGTTAAATTTGGCCCTCTAGAAAGAGAATTAGTTCGGTGACCCAAGATTTTTATTCTTTTTTCTGAAAGGTATTATAATAGTCCATGAATTAAAAGTAAATTTTCAAGATTTTCAATATCAGATTTTTTAATACATGATTTATTCTAAAAACAAATTCCATTTTTTCGACGAATTGCCAAAATATATCATGCAGTATCTTGTTACAGCATGGGATAACAAGTAAACATGCACATTTTATTAAAAGTTTGAGGTCATGGGCAGTAATTTAAGTTAAAAGAAAGAAGCTGGCTGAAAATTACAACCGTTTTAGCTCGATAATTAGGACTAGTGTTATTATTTTATATTTCTAAAAAATTGGTCAAATGCTGTTAACTTCAATATAAGATTCTGAAAAAATAAGCACGGTGACATATCCTTTTTATTTCATAAATGGATAGCCCATGCATAAAACAAACTGTATGCAAAGTATTGGAAATATTTCAATATGGGAAGTATTTAGTAGCATATGTCCTTAACAAAGATTTATGTGAGTTAAGCGTTAGTCGATACAGCACCTGAGTTATGCCAAAAAGGTGATATTTTTTCCTGAAAAAAGGATGAAAGGCATTTTTGTTTATGTTCTGGAAAATATGCTTACTTTAGTTAGTTTAGGTAAAATGCAAAATAGTGGTACTTAAATGCGCAAAAGTTCAAAATCTGAGGGCAGGCCATTTTGAAAGTTATTCAAGTGAAACTCGTTTAAGCCCTCCAGTAAAATACTTTTACTGACCGTTACAAGGCGGTACTTCTTTGGTGGATCATTTGTGTTATTTCTGTATTGTGTTTGTCATGCTATTGCGTCTGCTGATTGCTTCCTTGTGGTCACATGCTGGGAAAGGGCTGACCTCTTGTCTCTTGTTTTTGGTGTTGAATTGTGTGTTTGTTACTTTCCTATTTGGTATCCTGGGTCAGGTGTGGTACTTAATTGTATTGATTACTGATCTTTGCCACCTTTCTAACTTTCATACTGTATGCATAGTACTACATATATCGTCTGTTCCGGTCCAGTGACTGGGTCATAGACTGCATACAAATTGATTACATTTAGACCCTCGACTACAAGTATAATGCCCTTGACTACTTAAATTTTGCGTACAGCTACAAAATGGTTTGCAACTTCCAAAAAAATAAACAAAAATATGAAAACATTCTTTTCATTCACTTATTTGTTTTCTTCATTAAGTGATGTCATCAAATCATAACTATAGACTTAATTAGTGTCTCATTAATCTGTGAACACATTTCGTACACATAAAAAATCCCACAGGCTATCCAGAAATTGGCTGGTACTTAGCAAGTTTTAGAATTTAAAGGCTCCAATTGTCCGAGAATGGACTACAATACCTAAGTGATAATTACAACTGAAAACATCATCATGAAAATTAATAGCTGTAAAGAACTAGATCATAGAATGGATCACAGTAAACCGAAGTAATATATTGTGTGCCCTCATCGACTGCAACCGACCCACAATTCCTGCACTGTTCATGTACAGTGGTTCTCTAGCGTGAAAACATGCGCAGAAAAAATTATTGGATAAACGATTGTGCAGAAACACGTTTATTTCCCAGTCAAAAGATATAAGTATTCCTTTTATTCAATGGTTTCTACCATTTCGACATCATTAAACAAGATAACCGGAAGTAAAAGTTAGTTTGCGCATGCGTAATTATGGAAACTATTTTGAAATATATTTGTTTATGTCTCTTATGACATCTGGAAATATAGTGGGTCGATTTTTTACCATGTTAAACGCAAATATTGGTCTGTGTAGTCAAGTGAGACAAATTTTTCTATAACAGAAGTGAATTTTGCCCTGCGCATGCGCAAAGGAAATTTGTCGAAGTGGTTCTATATCTAAAAGTCATCAGCTCACCAACCTTAACAAGTGTGGAAAGTTTCATGGTTGTATCCGGAATAGCACAATCTTGGCTCTTAGCCGCCTAGCTATACCAAATCTTCGCCCTAGATTCTGCTGTTGTTGAAGTACAAGAAATGTTCAGCTCGCATGGAGGCCATCTAACTAATGCAATGATTCATCATGGAAAACACTCTAATCAAATTAACACTCCATGATGAAACAAAGAAAAGGGCTCATGACTCACAGATAGTCAGAGCTAAAGAAAACCTCAAGTTGAGCCACGGTGGGTCCAGCTACAGATAAGCATCAGGCACCAACCCACCGATTAAAGCTTTACGTCAGAGCCGTCATAGAGTCTGAGGCCTGACCCACCGTCGTGCAATTAAAGAGGTAACCATAGCACACCGTGATTGGGTTTAAAACTAGGCATGCAGACTGTCGCATGATATCCAAATTATATCCAACCCTTATATAACGTTTTACTATCTTTTTGAATTGATCACTTAAATTAGGTTTTCCAACAATTTGTTTGAATTTAAAGACTAAATCACCATAAAATATAGGTTCTGATATGCCTTGTTGCAGAAGAGTTTTTAACCCAATGTTGTATTTAACAATTAATTCTGAGTGTCTGTACGTAGAATTTAGAAAATGCTTTTCAAATTTTATGATATCTATAACCTTGTTTTAATAATTTAGCAGTTAAAAATAAGTTTCTGTTGTTGTAGTCATCAACATTAGAGCACACTCTAGCAAAACAAATAAGCTGAGAAATATATACACCATAGGAAGAAGAGCGAGGAACATTTCCATCAAGAAATAGGAAATTTACTATTTCAAAATTAAAATCATCCCGTTTATCATAAATTTTAAAGAAACTATGACATTTGTTATTGAAAAGTTCAAGTCCAAAACCGGAGCTTCAGTATCCGAAGAATTCACCTTATTTATAGTGCGTCCGGCTAATAGAGACTGGGCGTGTCAGACAGAGCGCTGTCATACACTGTCAAATAAGGCTAGTCTACAGTAAATCGGAGGCGAGTTCAACAATGCGAGTGCTCGCCGAGCGCTCGTTGATTGGTACCTATCTTTATTCATAATGTGTAAAGCCTGGCATCAGTACAACGAGCGCCCGAGAGCACTCGCATTATTGAACTCGCCTCTGAGGCGAGTTCAACAATGCGAGCGCTTGCTAGCGCTCGTTGTACTGGTGTCAGGCTTTACACATAACGAATAAAGATAGGTACCAGTCAACGAGCGCCCGGCGAGCTCTCGCATTATTGAACTCACCTCTGGTGTAATAGCCTATGTACGCTTTACTCGTGCAACCAACTGAAGCGCAGACGACAAGGGTGACAAACTTTATACGTTAGCAACCCTAGCCTGGTAAACGTTTATCTTTAGTATACTGCTGGGGACCTGGTGCATTTCATTTTCCGGGATGGATATGTTGTGAAAGTTCTGGGGGATGGCAGGTTTGCACTTACTTGAAATTCTATCCGTATGGCAAAACTGGTTTGATTTTTAAGCCTGATACAATAATAATAAATTACCTATTAGAATTAAGCGGGACAAGGGTTAAGTATCTGGATCATGAGAAAAGAGCATACAAACGTGAGATTTGGTCTTATCGCATACATTTATCCGAAAAGCCTCTAATAATCGCTCATTCTGGCGTGTCCAGAGAGACTAGATGTCTAAAAGTTGTTCGGAGTCTTCTCCAACTTGCATACTTTGTGCGAGAAGCGAAATCCCTGGCGAGGTCATGCGTACATGCAGGCTCGTCGGAGCCTTCGCCAAACGCCGATGTAATAAGAACCATCATCTCATTTGCTGATCAATTTATAGTTTCAATTTTTCATTGCGGACCATTATCTTATTTTCTTATACAGTATTATAATTTGAATAGTTATAATTTCGAAACATTTCCAGAGTGCATACATCTAGACTAGTCAGTCTCCTTGTTTTCCTTTTTCTCATAATGGGCTCAAAACTACAACAGGTATATACAGGTATACAGCTGTAAAGCGTTTCACAGATGAATAAATATACTCTGTCTTACCGATTTTTAAATGGAAATGTCCACGGGTGTGTCTTTGCTAAGACCCGCCCAGTCTCTCTTAACTGGTCGGACTATAACTGAAGTTCAGAGGGATATATCTGACCTACCATTTGTTCAAAATAAGGATTATCAATATTAAGTGAGTCATCGCGCGTCGCCGTAAAACTAAATTTCCGACCGTATATCCGACGATATACCTCCCGAAATGAAAATTTTGATACAGTTATCCCTTAAAGCTGCATAGTCTGTAACTTTTGATCTTTTAATTGTAGAACTAATGTTTCTATTTTTCAAGAACACAGTAAAAAAACAAAAATTCAGGTATACATTTTACCAATTTCGCCACGGTAAATCTTAACAAATTATCAGTATCAAAACAACAGCATTTATGTTAAAATTAACTGTCTATAATTATTGGAGGGACGCAAATAATTACCAACACACCTGTTTTTATAAGATAATTCACTTTTCCGTGCAGTTTTCAGCTATAGTGAACAGATTTATTGTGAAAACATAACTTAATTATACTTTTACAAATGATTTAAAAGAAAATAAAAAAAATCGAAAAATGTTCATAGTTGCAGACTTAGCCTCTTTAATTATACCTAACAGCTAAGACAAAATGGCCCCAATAGGCTTCCGTAGTACAAAGTTCTAATTTGCTCACAGAGATCAGTGCAAAATTGCACGAGGTAAAACATCTTTGAGACATCGACGCTAAATCAGTACCGGTCAAAGTACGAAGCACATGGAATAAAATTAGCCGTTCTTTGCTGTTCTATTTCGAAAAGTCACTCTTAAAACGTCCAGATAGGCCATATATCCGATATCTAGTATTTTGCTCTGAATCTTCGTGTCCTTCCATAGCATCTGCGAGGCTGCAAACATTTAATGAACCAGCTCATAAGCTTCTGGGCCTCGAGCACAACGATCCCTGTTTTTGGAGTGAGAGCAGCGAAGGCTCTGGCGAGACTGTGCATTTGCCCAGTCTCGCCTGGGCCTTCGCAGCTCGCATATGCGACAAGTACAGAGTCTAATGCGCCGGGTCTCGATGCTTGTGAGTCTGCGCAGATGTGATAATTATCCGGGAAGAACGATTTTTACTTGAGCTTGCTCAACCATTTACTATTATTTTGGCAATTGTATGCACTTGCTCTGCTGTGCATTGACCTTAGCCCCACTTAATAGCAAATTCAGCAAGCGTTTATATATAAAAACATATAAAGTTGAACCACGGTTGCTGAACTCCTGATAACCCGAACTACCATCTTAAAGATATAAAATATATAGATTCACACAGAGAGATGATAGCAGGTACTGTATTGGCGTATTGGATTAAAAACATAATATCATATTATTTAAAGCTGCATAGTCTGTAACTTTTGATCTTTAAATTTTTGAAATAATGTTTCTATTTATCAAGAACACAGTAAAAAGCTAAAATGCATGTATACATTTTACCAATTTCGTAAATCTTAACAAATTATCAGTGTCAAAACAACAGCATTTATGTTAAAAATTGACTGTCTATAATTATTGGAGGGACGCAAATAATTACCATCAAGAGAAAAAAACACACCTGTTTTATAAGATAATTCACTTTTTCATGCAGTTTTCAGCTATAGTGAACAGATTTATTGTGAAAAATTAACTTAATTCTGCTTTTACAAATGATTTAAGAAGAAACGATTTTTTTTGAAAAATGTTCATAGTTGCAGACTTTGTCTCTTTAAGTGATCCTGTATGATATTAAAATGAAGTAAAACTGTTCAGTGTGGATGCAACCAGTGACCACTCGCTTGCGAATCGAGTTTAACACCGCATGATTTCTAGTGTTACTTAAAAAATTCTGCTTTCGATCACTGTTAGGTGATGGGGTATCTTTTGAAAGTCACACTTCGTGGCTTCCATAGGGTCGTGAAGTGTTCAGTATGTCGCACACTGCATTCCTGGATGGAACACTGCATTCCTAGCTGGATTGCAGGGTACACTTTCATGAATTTTTGAGGGAGGGTAGTTCAATATGAAAATACGTGTCACGGTGAAACTTAATAAGCTATACAAGGACTAAATTGTATAGAAAAATTGTATACGTCATGGAATGTCTGTTTTAAAGGGGCACAGGAATTGTGGAATGCAACATTCGCGTCCTATCATTTTCTTGTAGATTAATGTACCTTTTCTGCGGTGAATACCCTATCTTACAACTAGGCCAACATACATGTTGCGTTTGATACTTGAGCCTATATCCTAATTATAGTATATGATAAGAGAATTATCAAGACTTCTAATCTTCCTATTTCTTTGTATAAACATATGTTGTGGCTACTCATTGGAAGCGAGACGCTTCCAATGAGTAGCTACAACATATGTTTATGCAGAGAAATCACACAATGTATGAATAAAAACAATTCACCAATTTTATTTTGAAAAAAACCCACACACTTATCTGGAGCTTTGCTTTATCATTAGTCATGGCCATGTACAATGAACTACTGTATCAAGTACAAGAAAAATAGTACATGTAATACTATGCTGATTTGATAACTGGACTTCCAAGCACAGAGAACGGATTTATTCCATCGTGTATATGCATAATGTATATAATATTATAGTAGTATAATGTGTGGTACTCTGATATTTTCATACGTACGTAGGCTCGGGCCATTTTTGGTATTTCAAAATTTTTAATTTCAATTTTTTTTTTTTTTTTTTTTTTTGGGGGGGGGGTGGGGGGTTCAGAAAAATAAATATTTTTGGAGGTAAGAAGATTTTGTGGACATTTTTAGGGTCATCACAAAATTGGACTTTATTTAGGGGTCATTTTTACGCATTTTAAGGTCTTTTCTTAAGGTCAAGGTACAGAATGGGGGATATATTTTGGGTTGCTAAAAATCAAATATTTTTGGGGTGCTTGAAATTCCTTGGATTTTGGGAGTGAACGGTAGATGCTGGTTGGCCCGAGCCTACGTATGAAGAAAACATTAGAGTACCCCCTGGGATTATAGTTCGGTTTAAAAACTTTGATTATCTTCCAATGTTCTCTTATGAGCTGTAAAGTGCATATTAATATCAAACATGTTAATGGACTTTTAACCACTAACCACCAGGCTAAACGAACGGATATTAAGACATGATAGTACATTTGTAAGTTCATATTTCTAGAGTAATCGTTATTTTCATGTTCTCTTGAGTAACGTCGGATGAAGGGTCAAGTATGTTAAATAATAATGTTAAACTTGTTATTTGACAAAAACAAGTTTCAAGCTATAATAACTGAAAGTAAGGCACATTTCATAATTTTTATATATTTTCCGCTGGACCAGGAGTCTTGTTTAGTCTTTCGTTAATACGATTATCCAAAGCTCTTATTGGACATTCAAACATCTGATGTAGCTACAGCTCATACTACGTGTAGCTAAAGGAGAACTGAAACAAAGGCATAGTATGCGTGTAATTGTATACTCAGCTGTTTTCTTCATATTGATCTCAGCATTTTATAGAGTCAGTTGAACGGATTATTAAAATGATGGACATTAGCTGGATGTTGATATCAGACTTGTTAATGAACATTTTTAAAACTAACCATCAAGCTGAATGAAAGGATATTCAGGATTTCTGGAAAGGGGTTCATATGTATAAAGGTGTGGGGGAGGGGGTCGCCTTGCTGGTTTTCTCATGTTTCTTAAATATCCCATGAAAATGAAATAATTTGGTCTCACTGAGACCAAATTATTTCATAGGATATTTAAAAATCGGAGGGGGGAGGGGGTTCACTTGAACCCCCTCTGGATCTGACACTGATATAAATGCATGTCCCATCTTATAGTAAGCTCATATTTCTACTTTCACCTTTGTCAGATAATGGCTAAGTGATGGATATGAGCTGGAAACAGTTTTTAAGCTAAAATAGGAGAAACTAAGGCGCAGTTAGTAAGATCGTTTATATTTGACTAGTTTAAAACGATGAACAGTTTAGTTTTGGACATGAGCTGAGCTGTTATTGGACTTTTCACATCTAATGTTTAAGCAAAAATTGGAAACTAAGGCAGATGCCATCGTAGTAAGCGTGTAATCACATCCTGTCAGCTGTTGTCTCGTATATTGATCGCTATGAACGATTAATATGGACTATCAATAACTAGTTATCAGGCAACAAAATGCAGATACCATGTTATATTCCATCTTATTGTAAGCTATTGTCTATCCCCCACCCCTCCAATATTGACCTGATTCTTTCGTAAGGTCAGATGAAAGGTAACGTGTTGGAAATAAGCAGGATATTACTGTCAAACTTGACTTTCATCAACTAATTTTCAAGTTAAAAAATGAAAACATAAAAATGCACATGCAGTAAGATCGCATCTTTGTATTTCTTTTTGTGGCTTGTAGTAGTTGAACATATTATTGACTGCCGTAGACAACATATTTGATTTTTAATCTATGTTCATGGTTAATAAGGTTTGTTTTTTGATGCCTTGTGGTCACCTGCTGGGAAAGGGCCGACCTCTTGGCTCTCGTTTGTGATGTCTAACTTTCCCATTGGCATCCTGGGTCAGGTGTGGTGCTTGATTGTTTCGATTCCTGATCTTTGCCCGCTTTCTTACTTTTCTGTAAAAAACAAGTATTGTCCAAAGATTGGCCTGGTCACTTGACCGCGAGGCCTATAGTAAAACGCTTCTGAATCTTCTTCTTTAGAACCATAAAGTAAATGACCATGGGCTTGGAACGATTCCTGATCTTTGCCCGTTTCTTACTTTGAAATTTAGTGTGTATCGTCTGTAGGAGACGATTCACGTTATAGATCTAGCCTTATAAACTGCTAAAAATAACAATGTCGTGCTCCTACATGTACTTAGTTACCACTAACTTCGCAAAAGGAAATAAACTTTGATTCGTCGTATCTGCTCCAATGCATAACTTTATCATATTTTGTCAAAAGTGAAAAACAACATCAAAAAAAAGAGCGAGTGTGATCAGGAAATACCAAAATCACCAACTGTGCGCGTAGTCTGCTCAAGGACTAAGTGAAAATAACAACAACAAAAGTAATAAAGACAACAAGTTCAGTGGAGGGTCCAGAGGGGGTTTAGGGAGTTAGCTTGAACCCTCTACCCCCCCCCCCCCCCCCGTTTATAAATATCCTATGAAAATGAAATAGTTTGGTCTCAGTGAGACCAAATTATTTCATTTTCATAGGATATTTTAAAAAATGAGATAAGATCTGCAAAGCGAACCCCCATTGTTTTATACATACGAACCTCCTTTCCAAAAATAGTGGATCCGCCCCTGAATATTAAGATTAAGATATACATTGATAATAAAGATATACATCGCTTCTAACAAAAAGCGACTAAAGGATCATTGACACTTGCTATGGGTAAATGCCTATGGTTTTCAGTAAAAATAAAAGTTTGTCAATCGCCCCTTTCTTCGCCTTGAAGCTACCCTGACCTGAGTACTTTATGGCTGTGAAATCGGTTTTCGATATTAAACGCTACAAAGATGTAAAATTTTGGGTAGAACAATCAGTTTTACATTAAGATATATAGGAATCCGAAAACATTTTTTAAAATATCATTCCCCCCCCCCCCCCGTGTGCCAGCAAAAGCTTTTGCCTGCATATGTGTTACCATATTTTACACTTTGTATGGAAGTGGCTTGCTGGCACACGGGGGGGAAAGATGTTCAGCAGCCCAAAAACCCAGGGCATAAGCCCATAAAATGCCTTTTCTACCAAATAAGTAATTAATGACAGTAATGAAGTTCTCTAGAACTAACCTCCTAAATTGCTTTGTATTCTGTGCTAGTTTAATATAAAGTACTTAAAGATTAAAAGTAGAATTAGCAAGGTTTTATGCATTTTTTCATAAGAAAAAATCTCACTGTTATTAAATGATACATTATTTTGCAAACGTCCTGTTCTTATCTATTTGCATGCTAGGGAATTGTTCATGTTTTTATTTTCGTCTGCTGACTTTCTTCAAAATTAAGTTTTTAAAAATAAACCACCCAGGACCACCATCAGAGTGTCAAACAGTTTGGATCAAGATCAAGACCGACATTCTATTGGTCTTCATCTGGGTTCAAACTGTTTGCAAAAAGGCTATTGGCAGACGACAAAATTATCCACTTGCATGCAAAGAGTTATAACAGATAAATACTTTAGTGTTCAATATATTGTCTCATATAGGGATATACATGCATCATGTATACCGTAAATATTAGGACACTTTAAATACATTCAACATGCTATGCACTTTAAACAAAGCAAAAGTAATATTCAAAGGATCTAGTTAGAATCAGTTTTACTTTCCAATGCTAAATGGGACACATTCTTTCCTTCAAAAATATTTATTTCTTTTGTTGAGCTTTCAGTTTTGTATTATTTACGGTACATGTAAACATAAATGTACAGGTAACTTCTAAATTATCTCCCCAAAATCATTTTATTACAAAACATATTTTGTTTTTTAAACAATTCCATCAATTATCGTGATTCGTTAATACTCTGCATATGGTATGTTGAATAGATATCACCATGCCTACCAAATAAATCAAGAAAACGTGCAGAAATCACTTTTTAAAGCACCTCTTATTTTCATGAAATTTCAGACCCCCTCCCCTTTCTACCCGCCATAACTCTCGAGTGCGTAGGAATTTTGAAAATATTTTGCTAGCTGGCTCTTGTCATTAGATTCACCTTTTGCACTGATACTACATGCACCACACTAGAAGCTCAAAAGCAGCCTTCTGTGAATCAGAAAAATAGGCGTATAAGGCCCAAACCGTCAATGATCCTTTGTTATTAAGAAAGTGGTAAACCATTCTAATGCACTTGCAAATGTAACGCGACGTCTGATTAGATAACGTCATAAATTTGCGACAGTAGTCGGATATATCTCCCGAATTGCAAATTTTGATACAGTTATCCCCTAAGTTGATGCCAGTATGTGAACATGTCCTTTGCGATGAAGCTGAAAAAAAAACTGAAAGCCGCGAGCCGCTTAACCCGCCAATATTGCGTCCTTTCTGTAATAAAAATATTGTCCAAAAAATGGCCTGGTCACTTGACCGCGACAGCCTTATATAGTAAAACGCGTCTGAATCGTCTTCTCTAGAACCAAAAAGTCAATGACCATGGGCATTGGTATATAGCATTGGGGATATGGCCATTCAAAGCTTGTTCAAAAAGATTATTCTGTGTTCACCTTGGTATTATTTAAGGCAAGGTCTTTGATTCCAAGTTCATTTATATGAAGAAAAAAACATGAACATTTGATAACTTACCGATGGGACAAACGGCCAGAGTTTAAAATGTGGGAGGAGCTATCAAAATCAGTCTTTGTTTTAGTAGTATCTAATCTGTCAACATCAATCTAATAGCAAGACGCTCAGTTGTTTATTCTGCGTTGTGACGAAGTTTTTACAAATATACCAGAAAGCTTGATTTTAACAATTTTCTTGAAATTTTGTCAGCATTTCTAGTCTGTTGCATGCATTCAAATGCACTTCAGACTAGATTTTTTTCATGGAGATTTTTTCATGGAAGACAATTTTACGGAGGAGCAGCCTAACCTGGGTCCATATAAGTTACAATATAAGCTACATAATAAAATCAACAGTGCCCTACATAAGAACATGAACAGAATAAAGGGAAGCAGAATAATGGTTCATTAGAAAAAAAGTTAAATTAAGCGAACTGCATAACAGTAAGCTTATTTTTAACTGTGCATATGTGTGGTTTTTAAAGCAAATATGTAAGCTTTAAACCAAATTAGGTGGCAGCTGAACTGTCACCCCTTATGGTATATTCTAATACTTATTTTCACGCAATTTACAATCTAAGTAAAACATTTTCCCGTGATAAGTCCTTAACATTTCTACCTGTAATAAGGTGGCAGTTCACTGCCACCCTTTGGTATAAAATTTCGTATTAAAACAATATGAGGTAAAACATTCGAGTGATACATCCTTTACCTTTCTACCTATTATTAGGTGGAAGCTGAACTGCCGCCCCTTTTGGTATAAGCTTTCGTCCTAAAAATATGAGGTATTGTTTTAGTGATAAATCCTTAACATTTCTACCTGCTATAAGTTGGCAGCTAAACTGCCACCCCTTTTGGTATAAACTTACACCTCTTTTGTACTCAAACATTATAAGGTCAAGCATTTAACAGATAAAGATCCTTAACATTTCTACCTGTTATTAGGTGGCAGTTGAGCTGCCCTCCCTTGTTGTATAAACTTATCGTACTAAAACAATATATTGTAAAACCTTTTCTGGCGAAAAACCCTTAACATTTCTACCTGTTATAAGGTGGTAGCATAACTGCCACCCCTTTTGCTATAAATTTACGCTTATTTTCATACTCAAACAGTATGAGGTGAACTTTTCCAAGTGATAAATCCCTAACATTTTCTACCAATTATTAGGTGGCAGCTGAACTGCCACCCCTTTGATATTAATGTACACTTATTTTCGTACTAAAACAATATGAGGTAAACATTTTCAGGGATAAATCCTTAACATTTCTACCTGTAATTAGGTGGCAGCTGACCTGCCATCCCTTTTTGGTATTTTTTCGTACTAAAACAACAATAGGTGAACATTTTACAGTGATAAATCCTTAACATTTCTACCTATTATTAGGTGGAAGCTGAACTACCATCTCTTTTGGTATAAACTAACACTTATTTTCGTCCCTTTTGGTATATTCGTACTGAAATCAATATGAGATAAAAATTCCAGTGACTTTCTACGGCAATAGCGCAGTTTTAGAAAGTAGAACTACTTTTATGCTTAGGGGAGTCAGTAACCTGTCTTCATGGCTTGTATTTAGACATCTAACTGAAAGTTCTATAACAACTACAAAGATAAAAGTATGCTACTTTATTAATTCCCCATTGATCAGAATACAAGAATGCAAAAACAAAAAAAAAATAGCAAATCCAAATAATTTTGGTACCAAAATATTCGTCACTTTCTAATTTAGAAAATGTATACCCACACCTAATGTTTTCGTTCGCAAATAAGAAAGTTATAGGCGTTTGAAGTTCTGAAAAGAAATGCATTAAGTGAATGGAAAAATCAGAGGTAATCCAATAAAACGCTACAGTGAAAATATGATCAAATATAGGCTGATATCACTCACTAGTGATTGATACCATATCATTTCACATGTGATTTATATCACTTTTATTTGTTTTTGAGATGCATTGATTTCACTGCTAAGTATACAATCACTTTCAGACGCGACGTCGTGTGATAAATAGTTTTCTAGCTAACTTTAGCATTTATTTTAAGATATCTTAACTGTTGATATGACGTTACCTTTTGACCTTAATTTTTAGACCAAATCATCAGCTGATTTAGCTGTATTATCTTTTCAGGGCACAGCGACAATGTCAGTTTTAATTTAACGACATGTACAATATAAAAAGCTAAAGAAGAAAATGAAGGGCGTACCTTCACAAATGGAGCCATTGGAAGAGAAAAATCTGACGTCACATCCGGTAGACAGAGGATGGTCTTGGTTAATACTTGCAGGTAAGGATAAATACATTCTTGCATACATAATTATCCATGCGTATACGCGTATACGCTATTTGGAGCAATTGTCATATAAACGAATCTCCAATGGTCAAACTAAGAGGACTTTATGTGCATTTATTCATTTGAATCCTCAAGCAAAAACTGTCATGGAAGTATTTCTGTCAATGGAGTGACCTTGACAATGTGGAATCTAAACCAATTTACAACTGTTTCTTTATTTTCTTGCAGCATCATGGTTGAATATGTTCTTTGTGGTGGGCATGTACAAGACGTTTGGAATCCTATTTATAGAATTTCAGAAGAAATATAAAGCCAGTTCTTCCATGACGTCACTAACCATAGGTCTTTTGAACTTTGGCTATAGTCTCTCAAGTGAGTAAAGTTATATTGTAAGCGTCATTTGTATATGTATGAGCGCGCGTCAGTTTGTCTATGACGTCACTAACCATAGCTCGTATATTGACATTTGCTTCTCGGGGTGAGGTCTTCTGTTTGATTTTATTCTTTACGTCCCATCAACAATCTTTCAGTTTAACAGGGACGGGTCTTCCTAGGTTGAATCAGTACTAAGCTAGGATAAATGTGTCTTGCTCAAGGACCACAACGCAGTGACGCCGTTGAGGCTCGAACCCGCGGCCCCTCGGTCTCGAGTCAAGCACTCTACCACTGAGCCACTGCGCTCCCTCGGGGTTGGTCTGTACGGCCCTCTCTGAAATACGTTGATGACTGCAACAAACGTTGTCAGGAACCCTCTGACGGAAATTTCTGGATCCGCGCATGAATAAACTTACCGAGTATTAATGTATCGAACAATCCAAAAGCGTGATCGTAAGAAAGAAAGATCTAATTTTATTTAAGTTACCTGCAATAATCATAAATTTTAGGCCAAAATGGTAATTAAATTAATGAGCCAGTGTACAACCTGGTATATGCGCCCAGCGCGCAGTCTGATTGAAGTCTTCGTTAGGCGCTCTATGTGCAGCAAACATCCCAATGATTCTTCATACAGATAGCGAAGGCTCCGATCAGACTGCATTGATGCCAATTTCAAGCAAGCATAGCAGAGAAGCAGCCATTCCTGTGTGATAAATCTATTGAGTGTAGATTGGTCAATTTAACCGATATGGAATAATCAATTGACAGATAACAAAGGCCAAAAAAGTAAGCGAGTATGATTAGGTGATACCACAACCACAAACTGCAGACCAATCCATGAAAACGCGAGGAAGAGTCACAGAACACTAACAGTAACAAGACATCAGAAAAACAATTAAAAGAAAGCAACAAGCTCTCTCTTACCCATCCAGGTGGTTGCAAAACTCGAAGGCCACAAAGTACTGAATAATAAAACAAGGACCAAATATAGAACCCCACAAACGACGGGAGCAACATTAAACCATGAATCGACAACATAACCAACGCCTTAGAACGGACAGCCGCATGAGCCACTAGTACCTGGGGGGCTTACATGCATTTTAAAGGTGCTGTAGTTAAATAACGACACAAGAGCACACAGATGAGCCATGGTATGAGATTTCCAACAATGTGGTATGTGCGACTAGCAAAGCCTCAGATCAGCCTGTGCATATGCACAGTCTGATCAGAGCCTTTGCTTGTCGCTTGACTATTCTATGATTGTTAAGCTACTGATGACCGAACATCATTTGGTATTTCTAAGCTGAAAAGGAGGCTACACAGGCTCATCTGAGTCTACACTTGTAGAAAGGCCACATTGTTGGAAATCACATGTCGCGGCTCAAATACATTCACCATAACAATAGCACATTCAAAGTAAACGATGGTTACTTGACCAAAAACGACATAATACAACCACACGACAACCCTAAGATAAAACACCAACCGTCATACAATTGAAGCAACAATAAACAATGAATTAACGACAACAGAGCATCCGCCTTCGAACGGAAGCAGCCGTAGCCACTGGGGCTGAAATGCATTATACTGTTACCAAGTTTTTTTCATGTATCCAGCTCTGGTAAAATGTTCCAGATCTATTTGCTTACCGAATATGCGTTATAATTTCAGCATTATTCGTCACTTCCGTGCTGTTAAGAAGATTCTCATCTAGACAATGTGTGATGACTGGGTCTGTGTCAGTGTGTATGGTTTACGTCATCGCAACGTTTGCACCGTCCATTGAAGTTCTTGTATTTTCTTACGGGTTGTTATTAGGTAGGTACGAAATTTTGTATTGCAAATGAGCACATTGAGAGAGCCAGCACAAAAACATATATTTTTTGGGCATCGTGAGAAACCTGATTTTGTTGCACATGCATTCACACAGTCTGATCAGTGCCTTTGTTATTCACGTTTTGGTATGCAAATGCCTGAGAAGTCATCAGGGGCGACAGGCGTGAGAGGAATCCAAAATTAAAAAACAATGAGTTGATGCACAGGTCATATAAGTATATTTACATTTTCAAAGCAAGCCTTTAACGAATCTTTATGCAAACGTTCACAGCCTCATGAACAATAAAAAGTTTGATTGACATTTGGCAAGCTCACTTGCCCGTGCTATTTGCTTCTAACATCAAATTCATTCGCCAGATGTGACACTGTTAGTTTAAACATATTTTATTTCAATTCATGGCATACATACATAAATATTAACACAATACAAAAAGGATTAGAACGGAAGATAAAAAGCTTATCTAGTTCTTCTCCATTGCACAAACGAAATGGCGCTTATTCAGTTTCAAATGTTAAAGCGCAAAAAGCAGACATCAAAGAAACATATTAAATCGAGTACACCATGACAACTCCGCCTTGTAAATGTTTCTCAACTGTTCAAGTGAAATATACATTGTATGCTGTATCTGATTTTCATCAACTAATGAAGTGTAATGATCATCAATTACTACAGATTTCTGGATTATTTGGCATTATTATGGCGTGTTGTCATGTAGAAAAGAAATAAAGAAGAGTAAAACAATAACATCAAATAAATGTACATTTAAATATAGTGTAAAGCGTTGTATAGTTAAACTAAAGGTAATTTGAAGGTTTCTAGTAGTTAATATAATGACAAACATGATCAAGAGAGAGAGGGAGAGAGGGATGGAGAGAGAGAGAGAGAGTGTGGGGAATTAGTGAGCAGGCTGGAGACTGGAATTGGAGTTGTGTTTCAAATTTGGCAAATCAAGCTTTTTTAACAGATTAAACTTAAGGTTTAGGATTAGAAACGCTTCGTGTCAGTGATATATTTGTGAACTGCTTCAAAAATGAGTGTATTTGTGTGCAAAGACAGTAAAGATGTGACACTGTTGATGTGATCGACAGCCAGCCACACCTGAGTCGCACGTGTGAAACAAGCTTCTTGTTCGCTCCATTGGCTGTCTGTGTTCACACGGGCTGTTCCGCTTTTCAGTTTAGCTTTGTCTCCTAAATTATAAATAATTTCTTTATTGGTTATTTATAATGAAATGTAAATAGGAGTAATGAATTCAATTTTTGGAATGTTCATGGAATCATGAATACTTCGGGTCTCTTGCAAATTTAACGTGAAGCTCTTCATGATTCCATGAATATTCCGAAAACCGAATTAATTTCTTAATTGGTAATTAATTGACATTAACCTTTGCTATTATGATCAGAAAATAACCACCAAAATTGTCTTTAATCAATGAAGTTGACAGTGACGTGAGGAAACCAACAATGTAGCCGTGTGTCAAGAGAAAACTCAGAGGAGCCTACGCATCAGCTCATTCAGGCCAGAGTCTTTTCTGTTATATGAAGAAAGTTTAGGCCATTAGGTACCTCCTTGACTCACAGTGAAGACTGATCAGATTGGGTGGAAGTCTAAGATAATCTGAACCATTGCTTTGCGCTCACTGATTTTGTTGTTTAGTCATGTCATGGCTCACATGGTCATTTTGAACCAAATTTGAGACTTCATGAGACCATAGTTTAGAAATTAGGTAGCACAGCTATATATCAAAGTATGAAATATGCTGTTTAGGTTTGATCGCCTATTAAGGTATTTGTGCTTTTTCTATTCTACTCTATCAAAAGTCCAAACTGGTTTATATTTCAGCGGCACAGCAATAGTAAAAATTAATAGCATAGAACAAGGACTATTGCTTTTAACAAACTGACGAAAGCAACATGCATCTTTAGGCGCCGGCAGGGACCAAAACAGCATTCTAATATGTGTTGTTCTTTCCTTCACTCTTCTCTGACCAGTAGTCACCCTGTGAAATCAGAAGAATTGCATGCCGGTCAGATTCTACTTTTAACACCATCGCTAGAAAAATGTCACAAATTGAATATTAAAATAAAGCATTGACTTTTACATGACCATGATGACCTTTAAACGTTGAAACGTATTAATATAATATTAGCAACCAACGCATGTTTGACCTTTTATCTTGTTTACATGTATACAAACCAATTGTCATTTGAAATGGGTTGCTGAATGGCAAAAAGAGACTACTCAGTTGACCAAATGTCAAAACTAATTGCCATGCTTTGAATAGAGGTAAGTCAGGACAGGCATAGATGATATATCGTGTTTAGCCTCCATCTCTGACTGCAAGCATAAAGAGTTCAGAAATATCCCATGTTCTTAACTTGCGTCCATTATGTGCAATTGCGTGCTCCTCAAAGTAAGTAAGGGTGCAAAGATCAGGAAAAGATACAATCAAGTACCACACCTGGCCCAGGATACCATTGGGAAAGTGACAAACTCTCAGTTATATACCTCAAACGAAGCCCATTAAGCCTATCTGACTTTAGAATTGTGGTCTGTGTCGTATGCTATCACAATACATAACTACAGGTTAACGAAAGCCTATCACTCTGTTGCTGATTGAACTACAGCTTACAAAAATGCAAGTAGGCATGGTTATGGTGGTCTTTATATGGTATGAAGGTTTGATTCTTTTATCAAAGTAAACAGTTAAGATACTGGTGTACGTCTACAGTGATTCATGGTATCCATTTATAGGATTCCAATACGAGGGTCATCCAATAAGGAAAGAGACTTTATTTATAGTCTGAAAATCTGTGTGTGCATTTAGTTAAAATTCACCATGATAATAGTTTGACATCTTCGCAATTCAGGAAAACAAACAATATGTTTGTCATTTATCAGTTGCCATAGTAACGGATAGTTTTGTGGAAGGACGTAAAGACTCATGGCCACGTTTGTATTAATTTTTGCATATCCATGGTCATTCAAAGTCTTTTATTTTCGATCACAGATAGAATTTAGCCTGTTGAAATCAATTCTCCAACTGAACAATCTTGGTGTAACATAAAATGCCATAAAAGAAGAACCAGATATGCATATCCTTTATTTTGGTCGCCTAGCAACGAATTTACTTGAGTTTTTTTAAACACACTACTTTGCGTTGCTATGGTAATTATGTTAACGATGTATATCCTACAAAAAGTCTGGTAATGTGTAGCTGATAGTAATTTATGTTACATGAACAAAACCCTGTTCAATCTAATTGCCTTTGATTATTTGATATTAACTTTTAAAGTCAATAGGCCAGCGAAAAATATCATATATTTCTTGGAAACTTGATTTTTTAAGCTTTGTTTCCATGGTAACAGCGTAAGACTCTTGAACATAACTTCCTGTTATTGGTTATAGACAGATTGCATGAGCATGTACGAGTATAAGTAGAAAAATAAACTATACATCTCAATCGGTTGCCATGGTAAGCTGTCCACGCAAGTTCGACTAGTCTTTTTATGTTGCCTAGCAACAAAAAATGGAACTATGTAGCACGTCGAGTATGAAACATGTGAACAGCCATAATGACGTGCTAGCTTTGAATGCGATTTCATAAGTTTAGCATGTAAATTCACTGCGCTATAGCAAAAGTCTCATTCTTTATTGGATGGCCCTCGTATATAGCTTTTTTTCTTAATATAGCTAAAATATCAAGCAAGGCATCATTGGGTGTACATTTATATAACGTTACTGCAAAAACTGCCACCTTTATAATAGCTGATAGATTTGGATAAGGCCACTTTTTATTTCCATACAAATATTAATTTTAGCGCTATGCTTAATTTACATTTCGCAACAGGATAATGGTTGTGGTGATGAAGTTGGGTCATAAAATATGTTTGCATTTCAATCAGAAAAAGTAAGCATCAAACGATCCCGTGGACTGGCCTACTTTATTACATTGTAATTTAAGGACTTTAAGATAAGAATGTGTGATAAAAATTTAATTTTCTCATTTGTCAACCAATTAATATGTTGTGGGTACTCAGAAGAACCGTCTCAATGAGTTCTTTTGAGCACCACCAACAAATGTTTAAACTGATAGGTTAGGAAGTTGTTATGCACAGTTTTGGTTTGTTTTTGTTTGGTTTATATGCAACTATAAATTGTTCTATTTTTCAGGTTGTAGTCAAGCTATTATACTGGCTCCTTCCATGACATTGCTTGGACAATATTTTGATAAACGTAGGGGTCTTGCCAACTGTATCGCTCAAGCTGGTGCCAGCGCCGGAAGTCTTGTGTTTCCTGTCTTAATCCGGGCACTTCTCGATACTTATAGTCTCCATGGCACGCTTCTGTTTGTTGGGGCAATGAACTTACACATGCTCGTATCTGGGTCATTATTACGACCTCTGAGCTTTTATAAAAAGAAAGTGGTAAAAGACAAACGTGTGATAAATAAAAATGGTCACATACGACACGAAGAGTTGCCTATAAGAACGCAAACCACAATGAAAGATAAGATAGAAAATGTAACTATTTTACTGGATAAAAATGGCGTCACTATACATAAAACGGAAGATAAAAACCTTAATATAATTATAGAACAGGAAAATATGTACATCAAAATCGATGAGACAATTGATACCAAACTGAACCAATCTTCTAAAATTTTTGAACAGCTCAATGGCAATCACGCTACAAACATTAGCAATGGCATTGCCAAAAATCATCAGGTAATATCAAATAATACAGTGAATGACTTAAAACACACATACAGATCAGCCACTGAAGTAAGAGAGCCATTATTGTATTATTCCCCTACTGTAGCAAGAGCCATTCTTGGTCGTAAATCAAAAGAACGGTACTATCCAGAGCTGGGGAGTTCGAGTACCCTAGGCGCGTTTGTAGCGGGAATGTCAACTTCTAGTATAGGACGGTATGCGAGTTCTGAACTCTCAGTTTCTTCTGCTCTTGATCTCAGGGATAAAGACACAATTTCTCACCACAAACAAGACATTTCAGATGACAGGCCAACAGAAACTACATTGTGTTGTATTAAGGGAACACCGGGGAGTAGTAGTGTGTTTGACTGTCGTGTGTTAAAACGACTTCCGTTTTGGTTCTTTCTCCCAACTGCGTGTCTATTGTGCAGCAGTACTAGTATGGTTCTAGTCTTTTTACCACCTCATGCTCGTGACAAAGGTTTAACAGACTCGGAAATCACAATTCTCATGTCTACCATTGGTGGAATTGATGTGGTTGCGTTATTAGTCTGGGGAGTAATTGCTGACTGTGGCTGTATGAAGAGATATCAGCTGGTGATGGTGGCTGCCTTAATATTTGGAGTGGCCATTCATCTTTCTCCTCTTTATGACAATTTCTCATCGTTCATGGCTGTTAGTGTTGTGGTGGGTTTAATAGGAAGGGTATATTTCTCCTTGTATCCGGTGCTACTAGTCGACTTCCTAGGCTTGGAATATCTAAGAAGTGCTTTAGGGTTAACAATTATGGCACAAACTTGCTTTGTTGCCTTTATAGTACCTCTTATAGGTAAGTATACTGAAACAATAAAGTTATGTCCGCTTGACGTTTATGTCTGCAAGTTCTTAATGTATGAACGCATTTCATTCAAATTTTTACGTAACAAATTGTTATCATTTAGAAACGTTATGCACCTATACAAAATTCATTTGATACCATGTAGAGCCGCTGACAGCTCCGAGAACACGAGTACCCTTAAAATCAAAAGTCACAACATCAATAGCGTGTGTGTCCATCATAATTGCGAACCGTTCAAGCAAATTAAACCATCACTGAGCAAACTCTCTAGTAAGATGTTATGCATGTAAGCTGTGTGCATTGCTTTTACGACCACACTCATCAATCTGTAACATGCTCTGACGTCACAAAACAACGGCCAAGAGCGTGGGTGAAGACACTCAGAAAAATCATTTTTGCTCCAGCATTTTGATAATCAACGGAGTCGGTCAAATTTGAATTTCTTTTTCGTCATCACAAGCATTTTAACATTGATTAAGACTAATCAGCATTAAAACAATTGATACTGGAAATTCACGTGCGTTTTTTTCAGTAAGGGGTAGGGTATACAACACAGTGAACATCTGATGGCCGACATCAGCAATGGTTTTTATTTTTATCTTTTGTGTAATCTTTGTATTACACAAACACAACAAATTAAAACAAAAACGGTGTCATAATGATGTTAGTTTTAGGAGAATCGGAGGTTCTTAAATTGCTATTTGTTTAATGCAAAGGGAGGTAATTTCAGTTAACTTCGTAAATTAACGATTTTGAATTGCAATGTCGCTCGTTTAATAAGCACGTTTGGAATTTTTAGATGTTTTTTCATCGTTGGACGTTCCTGGTTGCCATTTAGCGTAAAAATGTGTCACGTTTTGATGATCAACTTGCTGATGATAGTGGAATGAGCTGTTTTCATTTTAGGCTCAATAACTCTTCCAGATAAGAAAATGAAATCAAATAGTTACAAAATTTTGTGTGTCGGACGTTTGATAAACATTTTGGTATATTTTTTGCTGAGACATCATAATTGGATCAAAAGATACAGTACCATGAAAAATGGACGTATCTTTTTTGTTTGAGTATATATATATCAAGCCTTTAGATAAAAGTGTTATTTTTTAATAATATTTCTCAACCAAAACATATGTTGTGTAAGCTCAAACAAACCGTCTGAATGTGATGGTCCTTTTGAGCAACCCAAAACAAATGTTAAAACATATTCACAATTTTACGCTCAATCTTTTTATTTATTTTGGCCTATGTACAAGTTTAAAAGACGAATTTTCGATAACTCGAACTCTGAAAGTGCGAAGTACTGCGTAAAGTCGAATTTAGTATTTTACATATTGCATTCAGGTCAGAGTAGATCTACCTAAATCGAAATATGTGGTGTGGATAACGTGAGACGGTTTACCATTATGATAGAAGACTAGGAAAATAATCAATCCTTCGTTATAATAATTGAGCCACGAAATGCCAGAAACAACACAATGAGTGTGCACAAAGCCGAAAATCAGATCTGCCTCGGCATCCGCCCGATCTGATCAGAGTCTTCGCTGTCCATATGAAGCAAGTTTGGGTCCATAGTTACCGTCTGAGTGTACAGCGGAGTTTCTGATTAGACTAGGTTGATGCACAGGCTGATCTGAGTCTTGGTTTTGCACACACTTATTTTCTTGGTATTGTCATGTCATGTCTCAATAACGGTATTTATCAGCCAATTTATTTCATGCGCGGATCCAGAGGGGGGGACAGGGGTCCGTACCCCCCCCCCCCTGAAATATCATAAATATATAGGGTTCCTTAGTAATACTGGTCAGGATCCCCTGAAATTCTGAAAATTCTCAAAGCTATGGCATGCCAACATTCAATGGTGTGCCATCATCGGCACGCCAGCGAAACGCCATTTAAATGGCGTTTCGCCGGCGGGCCGATATTGGCCCGCTTTTAGTGGTATTCGGATCCTCTCTCCCCTAAAAAACGCTGTAAGAGTTGGCCCCCCACTGGCAAAACTTTCTGGATCCCCGCATGATTTTAAATCGAACTATTGGTATTAAGAAGTAAACATAATATGGCCAGACTAGATCTACAAAGTATTTTTATTAGTTCCTTTCTATTAAAATAAAAGCTGTGGGTACTTTTAATAGAACCGTCTCTAGATAGGAATAAGAAATCAGATAAGATATTCGCCCTCGACTTAAGGACTAAGTACCGTTTATTTGCAATCTACAGTGGAAAGCTTTACAGCACAAAGTAACGGTATATTAGACTATAATTAAATTTTGCTAACATTAGAATCAGTTTACATAGCAGGCTCTTGCATTTTCCCAAATGTTCAAACAACTGTTGTGGGTACTTTAAAAACATTTCAGTAAGATAGTTCTTTAATAAAACACTTTTATATATCTTTGTATGGAAAATAATTGATTTTTTTTTGTTAAAATTCTTTTTAGTACAACGTTGTGATAACTAAAGTAAACGTCTGGCAAGTGTACTCTTTACTCTACATACATGCACAGTAAAATCTGTCTTAAATGGCCCCTCTCAAAAAGACTAAAAAATTGTTTTCAATACCAATTATCGCTTAATACAGATCAAAAGTATTGTAGAATGCCCCCCCCCCCCCCACCTTTTGCAGAATGTTCCAAGGGACCTTCATAAAGCTACCACTTGTCATTATCCCCTTTGTTTTGTCTATTTTGAGTGACCGCTTAAAGCAGGTTTTACTGTAAGTGCTTCATCTGTATACATGTTATAGGTACTCTTTCCATTAAATAACATTTTTCATTACACACAACTATTCAAATGAACTTAACATGCTAAATATATTTTTATTACAATGTTGATGGTACAATTCTAATATCCATTCTGCGCACATAATACATGTATAAAAGCATTCAAATAAATATTTAGCATTTAACAAAATATGACAACTTGCAATAGTCGAATGTTTTCGGTGCAGATAATTTTTTTTTCTTTAACAGATAATATTACATTATTTTACACCTTTTTGAATTTTGTATTAATGACTATGTTTAAAATTAGAAAGTCAAATTATGTCAGAAGTCTGGAAGGTTTGTAACAAAATGTGACAAATTGTCGTTCATGTTTGGAGCTAAATGGATTTGAGCCATGACATGAGGTTTCCAACAATGTGGTATTTTGACAATTGTAGACTCAGACGAGCCTGTGTAGCCTCTGTTAAGCTTAGAAACTCCAAATGATGCTCAGTCAGTAGCTTAACATTCATAGAATATTTAAGCAACTAGCAAAGGCTCTGATAAGTCTGCGCGCATGCGCAGGCTGGTCTGAGCCTTTGCTGGTCGCACATCCCACATTGTTGGAGATCTCTTGCCACGGCTCATTTTTTTATTGCACCATCAATACAACCCCATCATGTAAGGGAAATTATTGAAGAGGTTCCATGCTCACTTTAGTAGTCTCCCTTTGGTGTTGATAGCAAAACTAATGGCTACGCCCTTGAACATCACACACCTGTTGAACAACTACATTGCTTTTTTCAGGTTTAATGCGAGACTCATTTGGAAGTTATATCCCAGGGTTCCATTTGATGGGAACTATGATGTTTGTAGGGGGACTCTGGCTTTTGACGATGCCACTCGTGGAAAAATATGAGAAAAGAAAACATGATAAAGGAAAGGCGAAAAATGAAGCTGAAGTTGATTCTGACTTATTGACGTAGAGCATTCATGATGTGCATTAAATGCAAGGCGTTCCGCATGTGTGAAATGACAAAAAGCGCAGATGTGGTTTGCATATGTAGTACATCCGAATATTGGCCTCGGCGCGAGAAAACCTGTCTTCTGGGTTTTGCGAACAACATAGGCGCAGACCAGCCTGCGCATTCGCGCAGTCTGATCAGCGCCTTTGTTATTCGCTCTTCGGAGGAGTTTAATATATTTTTCTCCCATGATATATTTTCCCTCGCATGGAAATAATATCCTTACAAACCATTGCGGGTCAAGCCCTATGGGTGAAAGTGCATAATTGAAAATTGTTTTTTCTTATTTCTCAACCAAAGCGTATGTTGCTGGTACAGAAGGGAACCGTCTCAATGAGACGGTTCTTTTTAGCACCGAAAGCCATGTTTAAACTGATGGATAAGAAGACACTCACAAATTTTCGTTTATCTAGACTTATAAGGTCGTGCATGTATGAAGGAATGAGCCGGCTGAAAAGACGTTGGCAGGCTTTAATAGCATAAAATTCGAAGTACGTACGCGTGGAACAGGCTGAATGCATTCAAACTGCTGAATACATACAAACAGCGTAGACACCGATGTGACGCCACAAAATGCGGCGTCTCATCAGGGTATGTGCTGTTTGCCTAGATAATTGCATTGTTGGTAATTGAGATTTTAAAAATCGTATGTGACCAGGCCTTCATTCACTTTGCAATAACTGGTGATAAATCTATATAACAATATCATCACAAACTCTGTAAAAATTGTATTTTGAGAGATTAATATTGCTTCTACGCACACGTTTTGTACACATAAAATCAAGAATCCAATGGAACTGTGATAAAATTTTCCAATATCTTTGGTCCAAATGTGTACGCAGTAGCGTTTTTGCGTATATGTAGCTACGCCCCTGCACTATCACAGTATGTAAACTGAAATAAACACCCTGTACCCATTCCTTCTAGCTCACGCCATATAACATGAATTTCAGCGGTCGTGCGTAACCAGTAGTCGGAAAATTCGTGTAATAATAGTGCTGTACACGTTTCGATTTCCATTGTTACGGTTACAAATAGGACACAATCGAACAAGGTATTAATGCTTTTTAACTAAATTCTAAAACTTGATTCCATAATTTTATCGGTTAACTCCTATGCAGTACGCGTTTTAAATATACAACCTGCTTGAAAACAGTGCCGTTTTGTACCGATAATGAGTTTAAATGCCAGTTTGCATGGTTTTGATGCGTCTCTCAGATCTGTGAAAAATATCAACCTAAATAGATGGACCCTCACAATTGCAGCTGTACCATCAACTGTCACATCTGAGCTAATCGATTTACCTTTAACTTGTGCGTAACTTTACGTCTACCTCTATTGACAGACTATTTTAAACGACTAAAAGTCACGAGCGAAATGTTTAGTCCTTCGTAAATGATTTGTATATAATCCAAAACAATTTTTGACAGAAAACATATCTCTTTTTTAAACAATATTAATTGAGTTAATGACATTATCATGGTTTATGGACTGCGCCATGGAGAAGGTCTGGCGTGCCAGTTTGATACAGCCTTCACTCTAATTTACGGAGTAATGACCTATGATTTATTCGCAAACATTGTTACATCTAAAGATCTGTGTGATCATGTACCCTTATATAAGGACGAATTATTTCTTTGCATGAATTAATGTTTGTCATGTCCTGAGAGACGTTACATACTGAGGAAAAAGCCCGACGTTTGGGACGTCTCGCAAGGGACCGGGGTAATGCAAAATCAATTGAAACATAATCATAATTGCATTGATTTAATAATATATTCAAAACTACAATTTGGCACTATAACTTGTCACCGTTTGTGGTTGGACGCTTTCATCATTATTCATGTTCCATGACCAAACGGTAGGTTAAGTATTGATAAACATTATTAAACTCATATAAATCCGTTATACTAATTTTGATTTCAGGACATTACAAAAGGAATTGGTTTCAGAATGTACATTTTCTAATCATCTGACCATCACTGTCCCGATTAGCTGTATGGACAGGATGTGTAGATGTCAAGGCTGAGATTGTGGGTTCGAGTCTCACGATATGGCATTATATATTTTTCAATTTTCTTTCGATTTTCTTTTCTTTTATTTATTTTTGGTAAAGTATATGCTAATGACTTTGTCTGTAAATGAAACCAAAACGCTGAGACATACATATAAAGTAAGCAAGGGTGCAAAGATCAGCAATCGATACAATCAAGTACCACACTTGACCCAGGATTCCAATGGGAAAGTGACAAACTCACAGCCAGACACCACAAACGAGAGCCAAGAGGACAGCCCTTTCCCAGCAGGTGACCACAAGGCACATATAAACAGACGCGCACAAAGGTATAGCAAACACAAGACAGAAAAAAACACAAACGATCAACAAAAGAAGTACCGCCTTGGAACAGTCAGTAAAATATTTTACTGGAGGGCTTAAACCAGTTTCACGGCGCCAACCTCACCCTTGATTCTGTTGTGGACCAGGACACATTTGGGAAAATGACAAAACACAACATACACGAAAGCCAAGAGGCAACCCCCTTCCCAGCAGATGAGTCATTATGAGCCAGGACATGAGATACGCGCAGTCTGATCAAAGTCTTGGCTAGTTGCTTAAATATTCTGCGATTTTTTACTTACTACCGAACAGCATTTGTAAGATCTAAGCTTTAAATCAGGCTTCGCAGGTACGTCTGAGTCTACACTTGTCAAAATGCAATATTGTTGGGAAATCATATGTTAAGGCTCATATATGGGCTGGTGGTCTAGATCTCGATACTTATAACGCATTCACTGTACAGACGTAGATGAAGGCACAGACAGTGTGAGTGATGTCCCTTGATAATGGTTGACATGTTTTTTTCAACGTGGTCAATTTATGTATGAAAATTTAAAATGGGAGTCGATATACAAGTTTGGCGGATACGTATAGGAACTTTTAGTCAACCTAGGAAGGGATAAACTATTTTTGTCTAGGAAGTCTTTATTTTCGGCTGTGAGGATATGTTTGATGTTATCGCTCATTATGTTATGTGGTGACGTGGAATCGAACCCTGGACCACCAAAATCAACACGCCAAAATGAAAGGGTGACGACTAGGCAGTCAACATTAGAGTCATTTTCGTCGGATAGACGGGCTTCAATTGAACAATCTCGTTTTCCAATCTCGGAGCCGACGGAGAGGGTACATGAAAGACCCCAAAGTGAGTTATTTAGTTTCCTTTCACAAATGAAATCGGACCTGTCTGCACAAAATCAGAGTGTGATGACCGAAGTACGAAATATAAACACGAAAATTGTTAGTTTGTCTCAAAGTGTGCAAGACTTAAAAACTGAAAATGAAAATCTCAAAAAATTCAATGCAAATCTACAGACCCAACTAAATTGATTTCATCAAAGTTGGACTATATGGAGGGTCAATCTCGTAGAAATAATCTGCGCTTTAATGGTCTACAGGGTCGTTTTGACGATGACTGGGAGGTCACAGAAGAGAAAGTCCGATCATTCATTAAGGACGAAATGGGATGAACACGTCAAAATTGAAAGGGCGCATAGACTGAAATCAGCAGACAGAAATAAATGTACTATTATCGTAAAATTTACCAAATACAAGGACCGAGAAGCTATTCTGAGGAGAGCCAATGTTATCTTTAACCCTGAAACACCCTTTTCTGTGCAAGCGGACTATACACAGCGAGTTAAAAAACATCGACGTGAATTGGGGAAGCAGATGATAGCCGCCAGGCAGGCAGGTCAAGACGCTAAAATCAAATATGACAAGTTGGTTATTGGTAACAAGATTTATCGCTATGATGATGAGAGAGAGACTTCTGTGCTCGTGCGAGACAATAGCACTTTAACGCGCGCACATGGCTCATTATTCAGGAGATCAGCTGACTATAGAAGAATCCCAGGACACGAGACTATCTCAACCAATCGAGAAGCGAGCGGCTCAGTGAACGGTGTCGACGAGCGCGAAAATGACAGCGCGCGAAGTCAAAACGAGGATATGGGCGGCGCTGAAGGCGGTAACAACGGTGACACAGAGCGCGTTTACTAGGGACATGGCCGAGGCATACCAAATGATGAAGCCTAAATAAACATTTCGCATACTGATAGTTCTTGCGTGAAAATACTTACATGGAACATTGAGGGGTTACAAAAGTATACGGATGATGTTGAACTGAAAAAATATTTGCAAACTTTTGATATAGTATCACTGGTAGAGACCTGGGGTAAATCATGTGGGTGAATTTAGCAACTTCTTGTCTTCCTTTACGACTTACGAATATGTTCGAATCAGAAAGCCTGGGTCAGGAAGAAATAGTGGCGGGGTATGTGTATTTGTCAAAGACTGGATATTAAATGCTAATTTGATTGAACGCATATTCCCAGATTCGGGAGACTGTGTAGTTCTGGATCCGATTGTATCAATATTTAATAACAAATTAAACCATCATTAAACCATCATTAATTAAATCGTCCTTAAACCCGGTTGTACTAAACTTTTAATGACGAATGTTCGTCGTTAAATCCGAGAGTTTGTCATTAAAGTTAACGATGGTCGGGGGGTAGTTTTAAACCGTCATTAGCGGAAATAAAGATGGCCGCCAATGTTGTTTTTTCATCGACTCGGACCTATGAAACCAAAGAAATGCTCGAAAAAGACGCCTACTGAAGATCTAGAAGTTGTTAAAATGGCCAAAGAGATCAAAAATACATGGATACATACTTGAGCTATTCTGCTTGAAATAGAAACCAAATCAAAACGAGTAAACAATATCGGCAAAACGTTCAGTCTCCATTTGGTTGCATTTCATCGTCCTTCTCTGAAAGATCAGCTGTTGTTTTGACTGATGACGTATTGAAATCGACATGACGTGATAAAATAAAATAAAATACCGCACACTAGTAATTTGCATAATAAACCGTATGAAAATATTTGATTATTTAACGAAGGATTCAGTGGGGACAGGGACTGGGGTCCGGACCCCCCCCCCCCGTCGGAAAATGAGAAAACTGAGGGAGGTCACCCTCTGAAAAATTTAATGACCCACTTCGCTTACTGTATATAGGTTTTTAGGCATGGACTTCCCCCAGGTGGGGTGGGGGTACTCTCAATTTTCTACATACGTAGGCTCGGGCCCAGCATCTACCCTTCACCCCCAAAAAATATCAGGAATTCCAAGCACCCCAAAAAAATATTTGAAATTTTAACAACCCAAAAAATATCCCCATTCTGTACAATGACCTTAAGAAAAGACCCTAAAATGCATGGAAATAACCCCGAAATGTAGTCCAATTTTGAATTGACCCCAAAAAAATATCCACAAAATCTTCATACCCCCAAAAAACCCGTTTTTCTGAAAACCCCCCAAGAATATTGAAATTCAAAATTTTGAACCAAAAAAAATGACCCGAGCCTACGTATGTATACAAATATCAGAGTACCCCCACCCCCCCCCCCACCCCCCCGGGGGACCTCCTCTTTCCTCTGTAAAATACTAGTAAGACGATGTAAACAAAACACTCTGAACCTGAACACCATTCTTTCCCACCCCCTCACGCCCTGACGAAACTTTCTGTGCCCGCGTAGAGCACAGGAAAAGTCACAAAACTTTAGAATAAAAAAAGGCCTATATTTACTTTTATAGACGATACACGTCAGCCTTTTTTCTAAAATGTTTGTGACTATAGTTCCTGTGGCGTAGAGTGGTAGATGACTTGATTGTAAACCCAGAAGAACAAATCCATTTGAACCAACGGTCCAACCACCAGATTAAAAATCCTTTCAACCGACAGAGGGATGAAGAAAAAAAGAACAAATGTAAAAAAGAGCAGTTGGAATACCGACTCAATCCTTTATCTATGACAAATAAAGCAAGCCACACTCTTGTCTGAGCCTATACCCTTACCCTACCATAAGCCAATCTTGCAGTTATTCTCGATTTTAAAAACTAAAATTCCGAGAATCGGATGTTTCGCCTAGCAAAACTGAAGTCAAACCAGTCAAATTTGTCAAACTTATATCCCCGGGGAAGGGTTATTTTAGATAAACATATAAATCACAAAACATAAATCCCATTTCTCAAAAACCTAAGTACATTGGGTAGCATGCAGATCAAAATTTAAAGCCTATCGACCAGTTTTCATTGGTCAGTTCAATAATAAAAATAAAAACTTATCTGTACAATTTCAATATCTGACTTCAACCTGACCCAGGGTCAGGGGTGTGTATAAGGTCAAAGTGTTTACCTCTATGTTAGTCTATACTTCTTTCCCAAAAATTTGATATGCAACATGACCACATTCAGATTTATTTTTACTTTTACTCGAACCCACAGGTTGAGAATGTGTGTAATGAGAAAGTATGTGCTTGCATAATGGTATGTATATGCTTCATTCCCTTTTATTTTGACATACAACATGACCATGTTCTGAAAAAGTTGAATTTTGATTTCTTTTTACCCCCCCCCCCCCCCCCCAGGTTCGGGGGCTCTTTATCGTTTGTTTTTAAACATAATTTTCACGTTGACGCTGGAAGAATGATAGTTAAATGCGTGAAATTTAAAGAAATATCTGCGTCGATGGTTTAAAAAAATAATGTATGGCGCAATTACCTTTTCCGTAGGGAAGAACTGTCGATATTTGTAGGTTACGGTCAACAAACTAATATTTGTTGGTTGCGGCAAACTAAATTGATTATTCTATAGGTATTGCTCGATAAGCGTAGAGTTACGTAGTTGGTCAGGTGATGGTGCTTTATTCACCCGATTGGACAAATACAGGGTTTTCTTTCATACTTCTAACTGTTAATCTATTTCGTCACTCTACGCTTACCGAGCAAGGACTCTACTACTGTTTTAATTTTTTTTGCACCAGGCATGTATGACACTAGTTACTTGAATATGCAGCGTTTGAGCGCAGGGATTTTTTTCGATCTTATTCGAGTTTTCGCGAGAATCCAGCAATCCTGTACCCTATAGAAGCATCACTGCAGATATTTTGGAATGGCATAGGTTCCTTAAGCCAAACGCTTTACTGAGCTCAGCTGACATAAGAAAGTATAAACATTCCCCATTTTCTTACGAAAATCTCACGTTACTCATTCAAATATGTCTTCTGTCACTTCGTCGTTTATCTTTTTAAAGATATTTCTTGTATACGTTAGCTTATGAAACATGTATGTTTTTTTCTCAGCATGCGTGATATGATTTATTATGGTGTATTCAATGCAACGCGCGTTTTGTTTGATTTGATTCTTTACGTCCACTCAACAATCTTTCAGTTATGCGGGACGATCTTCCTGGGTTGAACCAGTACAAAGCTAGGATAAATGTGTCTTGCTCAAGGACCACAACGCAGTGACGCCGGTGAGGCTCGAACCCGCGGCCCTTCGGTCTCGAGTCAAGCACACTACCACTGAGCCACTGCGCTCCCAATGCAACGCGCGTGTCTCCGTACATTGATATAGCGTTGACTTTTTTTGCAACACCTGCTTCTAGAGTAGTTCAAATTTGCGTCACTTTGTTCTTCTGTGTGACCGTCTTTCAACAATTTATGTTAAAGTGCCTCTTTTCTGCAGCTGCTACAGAATAGTGCTAGGGGTCTGAAAATTGAAGCCGACAGTTTATTTTTCTTCTTCAAATTTTGTATTAGAAGGATTCAGTATTTACTGTATTAAGAGGTTGCCAAAGTTTGGTGTAAATCTCTCAAAGGGTCCAGGAGATGCGAAGCGGACAGGAACGGCTGAATATTTTGCCAGAAGCTCCCTCTACCCGTATAGGTTGCTGCCCTTAGACAATGCAGTGGTTCTGTTGTTGTTCATTCATTGTTGCATCATTTGTGTGTGTGTGTGTGGGGGGGGGGGTGTGTTTGGTCCTTGTTTTGTTGTGTAGTACTTAATTTCCTTTCTAGGTTTGTAATCATCTCGCTGGGGAAGAGAGAGCTGGTTGCTTATTTTCAAATGCCTTCTATATGTCATGTCAGTGTTATGTGTTTCTTTCTCATGGTGCCGTGAGTTGGTCTACACTGTGTGATTGTGGCATTCGCGGATCTAGAGGGGGGCAGGGGGTCCGGACCCCACTGAAATAGGATTTCCTAGTAATAATGGTCCTGAAAAATCATGAAGCTAGGAAGCCAGCATTTAATGTTGGGCCATCATAGGCACGCCAGCGACGAAACGCCATTTTAATAATGATGGCGATCCGCTTTATGTGGCATTTGGATCATCAACTAAAAATAAAATCTGGACCCGCATATGTAGACTTACAGCGACATTTAGGGGATTACTGTGTTCAAAATTTTCATTTGAGGGGACACATCATCGGCTAAATGGTCCGAAAATGTGCATGGTTATCCCCATTCTACATACATCGAGGACACCTTTGTTTTTTCCCGTTCTTGAAACAAATATTTCATTAAAAATAGTCTATATTTATATTTCCAGCTCAGATATTGATGCGACATCAAATCTGCTGAGTGGTAGAGTGCTTGACTCCAGACCAAGGAATTGCGGGTTTGAGTCTCACCGGTGTCACTAATAGTTGTGTCTTTGAGCAAAACACATTTATCCTTGCTGAACACTGCTCTAACCTAGGTAGAACCGTCCCGACATAGATGTAACTGAAAAATGTTGACTGGGACGTTAAGAATCAAATCAATCAAACAAAGAAACATATTTGGGATATAGCATGCGTAAACACAATTTTGGTCAAAATTTGATTTTAAATTGCTGGTGTGAGTTTGAAAAGGTCAAGGTCACCCAGTGTATCTATACAAGCTTGGTGAAAATCCACGACAGAGAGCTCATTCAGTCTTAAAGGGATGGTGACCTATAAAATAAGGCCAAGTCACAACTTTTTATTGTGCTGTAATAAAACAATATATATATAAAAATTGACCAGAATCCATTGTTCCATTGTTCGGTTCAAGAAAATTAGGTCTAAGTCACCAAATCTAATCAACTCTTTCCGCCCTTTGGTCAAAGTCCATTCACTGGTTCAGAAGAAGAAGCAGAGAGTTGTTAAAGCTGATACGTGCACACTTAACATGCACAAACAAACAAGGAATATTTTAAACATAATTTGTGACTGCGTGTCCCTTTGACAATAACGGCGTTATGATAATATCGCATGTAATGCGTTGATTTATGCTTTGAACGACTATTCTGCATTCGGCGTCGTTCTTTTTCTTCTTCTTGTTTTCTTCAGGGAATACGATGTTAAGTATAAACTAATTCTGCGATTGGGATATAACAAATTATGTGTGAGTTACTTGTATTGATGGGAGCGGGGGCCTGTCAACTTTGCGAATGATAGACATTACTGTCGAAAGGCGATATGGCTCTAATAACCCCCGGTCTGCACTGCTGGTATGACATGCGCGGATCCTGAAAACTTTGTCATAGGGGGTCAACTTTAACAACGTTTTTTTCTTGTTTTTTTTTGTTTTGTTTTTTTGTTTTTTGTTGTTGTTTTTTTTTGTCGATGAGGGGATAGAGAATCCAAATACTACTATTAGCGGGCCATCATCGGTCCGCCAGCGAAACGCCATTTAAATGGCGTTTCGTTGGTGTGCGGATGATGGCCCAACATGGATGCTGGCTTAGAAGCTTTGTGATTTTCATGGAATCTGGACCAGTTGTGCTAAGAAGCCCTATATTTTTGTGATTTTTCTGGTGGGGGGGGGGGGGGGGGTCCGGACCCCCTGCCTCTCTCTGGATCCGCGCATGAGGGACAGAAAACAGGGGCAGCATAGGTGACGAAATCAGCGCAATCGTCTGTTGATTTCTACTAGTGCGCTGATTGAATTATCAGTACGCTGTCAAATAAACATCGGGTGATTTTTTGTGACGTTTCACATTTACACGACTGTCTATCTTCGCAATCGTAACCAAAACGACTTTCAATAGCTGGTAGCTGCAAATATAGATAGTCTTTCATAATAAAAATGCAAAATTTAGTTATAAGAGCGTATCTGATTTATGTAATGGGTGTGTAGATTACATTATTTTTGAAACTTTGCATACGTTTTCGACATGTTACATGTATCAGGATATGCATGTAGATTCACTGGTTGCATCGTCAGGTTATTTACTTTTTTTTTTTTTTACTTATTGTAGCTATGTTACTGACGGCGCTCTTACAGTACGTTACTTCTGACCAGACACAGTCTATTTTCTACTATTGACACTGCAAGACCATGAACAATCTAAAATAACACTCAAATTTGAAAATCTATAATAGCGCAGACGCATAATTAATGGGGGTATGATCCCAGTGTGGTGGGGGTAGAGGTCTCTTCAATTTTATATGTACGTAGCCTTGATCAATTTTTTTCTTGAATCAGATTTTTTAAAAACTACATATTTTAGCGGTTCACTGAAAAATTTATAAGATCAAGGTAAAAGATGGGAATATTATATGGGGTATAAGGATCGTAAGTACGTGTACGTAAATACGCACGTGCGTACAACTTGACGCAGCAAGGTACAATAAAACCTGTCTTCATCGGCCACTCAAAAATAATTTTAAACATCTTCATGACAAATGGTACCTTCATGATGGTCAAAAATATTGCAGAATGCTCCCTTAGGAGCATTCTGCAATACTTATGACCTGCATTAAGTAAGCGATAATCGGTCTTGAATCCCAAGTTTTGGTCTTCTTTTTGAGTGGTTTTGCTGTATTTAATTTGACTTTGGAAGAAAAATGTAGCTAATAGTGTTAAGTTGCGTGTCTTGAGGGCTCATTTTAGCTCTTTGGAATGTCCTAAAACTATTTTTTGCCACAGGCTTTACCCCTGACCCCACACAGGGGGATAACCCCCACATCCCCTCAAGAATGCGTACTCTATAAAATGCATCAGGACCGCACCTGGGTATTATGATGAGAGTACCCCCCCCCCCCCCCAACCACGCACACACTCTCTTCTAGGGTATAACCGTACCGTATATCTTTCTTACAATCGAATTGTCTAATGACATCATGGAACATTAATAAAACTATATGAAATATAGAAGGAAATAACACTTACAAGTTACGATAACAAAATTTGAGCTGCGACATGAGATTTCCATTTGAATATGCGCAGTCTGATCAGAGCATTTGCTAGTCGCTTGAATATTCTCTGACTGTTAAGCTACTGACGGAACATCATTTGGAGTTTCTAAGCTTAAAAGGAGGCTGCACAGGCTCCTCTGAGTCTACACTTGTCAAATGCCACATTGTTGTAAATCATATGTCGTGGTTCAAATTCAACTTACTGTGCCCTGGTGTAAGCTGAAACTGTATTACAGAATTCCATTTAGGGAACGTAAGCAAGCAAAGATCCTGCTATCGTGTGGCTCTGAGATTCGCTCTGTCTGAGCGTCAGTTTGCCCATGCCACGCAATCTCGCATCGATTTTTTTTCTGCTGAAGCAAATTTGAGAAGAATTGGGGAAAAAAAAACCTGGAACAAATAGAATTCAAATGCAATTTTACAATTATATACTTGTAGGCGACCTCACTCAACAAGCTAATCTCAATGCTGGTTTAGCAAAACTTTCAGCGTTTTAAATTCGCTCACGATGTTGGAATTGTGATGATAAGTAGTCGTGAATAATTTGTATGTTTTGAATTAAATCATGAAAAAAGCAATTATTTATACGAGATAATTCCACTTCATCAGCGATAGGTACATGTAGATTCTCATAAGTTCTCTCCTGGGACGACAGTTTTAGTGATCGAATATTCCTGATTCTTCGTAGATTTTTGTTGTTGCTGATAAACGATGTAACAGCTGACTCGTATCAACATTCATTTGTTTTAATTTTCTTTCTTTTGGTCAAACGAACTTATATTTGTTAGATCTAATTGTTTTGTTTACCGACCGGAAATTCTATAGGTGACTGGTTCACGTTGATTTTAATGTCGAGGTTCGTCATTAGCGCGTTATTAACTAACGTCGGCTTAATGAACCTTTCGTACAACCCACTTTAATGCCGTCATTAACTAATACGTCGTTAGCGTTTTAATAACGTATTAGCCGCTAATTTGTCGTTAGGCTAATGACGTGTTGATACAATCGGGTCCAGCACTTTAAATCTAGCTTATTTTTTGATATGCAAGATAAGGTCATGTATTTTGCGTACGTTTCTCCACAAGGGTCGACAATTTACAATAATTCAAATGAGAAAATTGGAATTGTTCTATTAGAGAGCAATATAGCTGATGTCAAATTCTGATACCCCGACTCGTATTTCTTCCTGGCCGGCGATCTAAATGCCAGAATAAAAGATTTCATTGACTTTATACCAAATGACGATCTTCAATATGTTTTTGGGGAAACGAATTATGAATCCGATGATTTTGATATGAAAAAAAGCAATAAGGATGGTGTTTACAATTTATTTGGAATCAGCCTAGCTGAGTTATGCTGTACGTTTGATATGCATATTATAAATGGGCGCTTATTCGGTGACCAAGATGGTAACTTTACTTGTATAGCAAACAATGGGGCCTCTGTGGTTGATTATAATATTGCTTCAAGTAAACTTTTTGCTAAAATATCAAATTTTCCGATTGAAGATCGCGATGAGAGCAATCATTTCCCCGTTTATTGTCAGTCCACATTTCCACATAAAAATCCTACACCACATATTGGAGATAAACCCCAGAACCGATCGTCACAAAATAACTTAAATTATTTGCGTTGGAGTGATGAACAGAAGGAAAATTTCATGACGCATTTTTGTAATAACTTAAATATTTCGAAACGAGACATTTCTCAGCAAATAAATGAAAATATTGATGCAGCTATTGAATTGTTAACAACTGTATACACTTCTGCAGCCAATTGTATGTCCAAACCCTCGAAACCGCGAAGTTTACCTTCACAACCTCCCTGGTGGGATATAACATGTACTGATTTGAAGCAGAAAAAATATGCAGCATTGCGTAGGTTTAGAGAAAGTAATGAAATTTCTGATTTGAGAAAATATAAAGATCAGAGAAATTTATTTAAGCACGCATGTCGGTTAACAAAACAACATCATCAAAAGCACTGTAGACAAAAATTAATGGAAGCAAGTAAGGACCCTAAAATATTTTGGAAGACTGTTAAAGTATCTCAAACACCACCAACCCCTAATATAAGCGATTCCCAATGGTATTATCACTTTAAGTCCCTTCTCTTTTCAGAAAATCAAAATTTAGGACCTCAAAACGAAGATGACGCAGAGGTACATGCAGATAATACAGCTGATATTTTAAACGAAGAAATTACTATTGAGGAAATTATTTCAACTATTAAATCTTTGAAGACCGGGAAAAGCACAGGGCCGGACATGAATTTTATAAAAGTACCGCTACAGATATTGTTCCAATTTTGAAAGATGTATTTAATCGCATTCTTGATTCTGGTGTGTGTCCCAAGTCTTTTGGTGAAACTATTCTATGTCCCTTACATAAAAGTGGACCAACTAGTGATCCCAACAATTTTCGAGGTATATCATTAGTAAATACAATGTACAAAATATTTTCCAGTATTTTAAACAAGCGCCTTTATGCCTGGGTCGAAGAAAATGAGAAACTTGATGAGTCATAAGCCGGGTTCAGAACAGGCTACTCTGCTATTGATAACATATTTTCTTTAAGTGCTCTTATCCAAAAATACTTATCAAGACGCGGCGGACGGTTCTATTGTTTATATGGTGACTTCCAAAAAGCATTCGACATTGTGGAACACGAACAGCACTTTAAAAGTCTAATGAAAAAAGGAGTACATGGCAAATTTTTAAGGACAGTAAAGTCTTTATATTCTAACTTATACGCATCGGTGCGCACAGTTAATGGTCTTACGAAAGCTTTCCTTTGTAATATCGGTACCAGACAAGGGGATGTAAGCAGTCCGCTACTATTCGCATTATTGATTAACGATTTATGTACCTTACTCCGAGAGCAGTGCGCTGGTGGAATCTTCATCACCGAGGAGGTTTCAGACATATTCTGCCTAATGTTCGCAGATGATATCGCAAATTGTGCCGATACACGGATAAGACTGCAAAAACAATTAAACATTATCTCTGAATTTTGTCAATTAACAAAAATGACGGTAAACTTGAATAAAAAGGAAATTATTGTATTCCGAAATGGCGGTCCTTTACGCAGTTATGAGTCATGGACCTTTAATGGTATACCAGTTAAAACTACTTCTGAGTAAAAATATCTGGGCCTTATATTTACACCTAAACTTTCGTGGTCTAAAGCGAAACGGAAACTGGCATCCCAAGCTAGAAAAGCAATATTTTGCATAAAAACTTATCAAAGAAAATTTGGTTATTTTCAACAGGATGAAATATTCCGTCTTTTTGATTCTATGGTTAAACCGATTCTCTGCTATGGGTCTGAGGTCTGGGGCACTGAATACTCAGACGTTATAGAATCTGTTCATTTCAATTTTTGTAAATATTTTCTAGGAGTCAACAACTCAGTAAATAATGCTGTTGTTATTGGTGAGTGTGGCCGTCTTCCTCTTCAGTCAGGTGCATAACTTCCAAAAGTTAAAAAATATATCACTTAAAGCAGTTAACTTTTTTAGCAACAAAAAACAAAAGTAACCTGTTTGAGTGAAACTGTCTTTTTTCATCTTCATATTCCGGAGTTACTGCAATTTTCACGGCCATGTGGATAATTTTATCTGAAAGACCTATTACATAACTTTACGATTATGCAATAAATTTGTGTACGCATCGTCTAGAAATTTGTACGCAAGGTCATTGAAGATCAGAAAATAAGTTACTTTTTAACTTGAATAAGTTATATGTTTGACGTCCTGAAATTTGACCTTGGCGTTAATAATTTGAGATATAACCTTAATAAGTTACTTTCGATGGCCTCACTTTGAAATCATTTTTAAAAAAGACACAATTGTAACTTCTTCAAGTGATATATATTTTAACTTATACAGGTTATGCCCCTGACTGCTCTTTGTGTAACTTATTTCACAAGTTGTATAACATATTGGTGTAAACTTTTACATATGCAAAATAATAGATATCCAATGAATTTGCTATAAAATGTTGAAAGCATTAGATGAAGCAGGCAGACAAAATTGGGTTTCAAAAGTTCGTATCTTATTATTTACTTATGGGTTTGGGTATATCTGGATTGCTCAAGATGTGGGAGATATTGGTATGTTCATATCACAGTTTAAGCAAAGATTAACAGGTTGCATGAAACAGCGGTGGCACGCAGATTTATCTGAGTCTTCTCGGTGTGATACATATAAAGAATTCAAGTCGTTGTTAAATGTTGAAAAGTATTTATGCATAGACATACCCTTTTCTTTAAGGAAAGCATTTGCAAGATTCCGTTGCTCTAGCGACGAATTTAATATTGAGCTTGGTCGCCAAAGGGGAATAGAAAGAGCGGATAGAGTTTGCTTATATTGTTTAAATAACCATAAATTTCTTATTGTTGAGGATGAATATCATGTATTTTTTAAATGTGAAAAATTTGATGCCTTAAGAAATGAATATTTGAACACGTGGTATCAATCTGGTGATAGTCTGCAAAATTTCCACAACATTATTAGTACAAAAAATCCTGTACTGATAAAGAAAATGTGCATATATATTAACGAATTGTTGAAACTTAAAGACAATGAGAACTGATTTTATTCTAAATTTAAATCTGTTCTCTCCAAATATTAAGTGAAATTTAGAATCTTAAATATCAGTTTTGTTACAGGTGATCTTGATAACCAAGACAACACTTTCTTTGAGATAGAGATGTGTTGTTTGGGTTCTCTGGATTACTTATAACATGGGATATGATAACAAAGTATGACAGCAAGGTATGATAACAAGGACCTCACTGCAACTTGTAATTTTGTTGAAATACAATGTGATGTATTTTTGGGCCGGAGGCCTTTGTTTACCAAATAAATAAATCTTGAACAAAACGTTTGATCTCTAGCTTGTCAATATGGGCGTTTGTTATTTGCATTAACGCATATGGGATAAGTACCCCCTGATTCAGACAATGGTAGCAGCACAGAAACAGCGAGTATGGATAGTACTACAAATACAACAAGTAGTATCGCCTAGTAATGAAAGACAATGCACTGGATGGAATTAAGCCATTTTTTTTAGTGATTTGCTTACACAGATGGGGTTTTGATCTGGCCCCAGAGAGGAGAGCATGAATGAGCGATGGCGTGTACATGTATGTGTGAGCTAGACCTTGGACTTCAAGATCACAATTTAGAATCTAAATCTATGTTTTAATCTCCTTACCATGAGTAAATATTTTGCTATATATGAACTTCCTAGATAAAAACGAAACTGGCGCTAGCCTTACGAACGGTAGACTGGTTGTTTTAGTAAAGGTGACATTGGCTTTTGAATACAAGGCCATAGCACTGATATGGCACTTATATTCGTAATTACACACCATTCATTGTGAAAATTATGACTACCCTCCATCAAAAAATAAAAGAAGAGTGAGTTTCATAGTAAGTAAGGGTGCAAATATCAGGAACTGATACATCAAGTACTACACAGTCAAGCCTTAGAAACGATTTTAGTATATCAATCTTTTGCAGTTTACTCAAGGTCATATTGGTGAGTTCAAACTTTTGTTATAGTCTATACACCATAAACAATAATTGGGCTAAATATAAACTTCCTCCATCGAAAAACAATACAAGAGTTATTTTCATGTTTATGAGTTTTTGACAGATATTAAGTACATGTGACCTTGATCTTTGACCTTTGTTTTTAATCTACACATGGTAGGAAATCGTTGTGTTAAGACGTGTATAATTCAAACTCAATGCTTTTATCGTTTTTCCGTCGATTTTGATTGCTCTGTTTGCAAAATTAAATGGATTTTTATACTTCCATATAAACCTATGCTTATGAATATTTGATATGCCTTAAATTCACTGTGCTATTAAGTATAATGTTAATAAATACGAACTGTACATAAAGCTTCGAACACAAGTATTGTTGTGTCAAAGATAAAACATTCACGAGTTTAAATATAGTCAAGCATGTGGAAAGCTCATTTTAAAACCATTTTGGTAGTGCATCTTCAAAGCAATGAGTGGCTCTAAGAAATTAACCTGATGACGAGGTTATATGACGTCACTTAACAAACAATCATGTCATTGAAAAGAATCGGTATCAAAACAATGTCAAGACCTTACACCAACAACAAAATGTTTCAACACAGTTTGACGACGTCTAAACAAACTTTTAAAATTGACGCTTAATTAGGTCCTACTAATTAATGTAGGGATAAGCCCAGCAAGCTGTTTGACATAAGGAAACGATTCCAGACTAAATGGAGTTGGTTTTTGAGCTTATTCTCACATATTTTCACCCAATAGAATGATATTTTAATCATGATTTAGCAAAGAAAAAGTTTGAACTGACAGAAGTTTCAAGATGGCTGTGCCATCTTTCATGGACAGTGGCTATAAACTATTTCCCTTCAGTGGGTTTTAAATTTGAATAATTGTCAACAACCCTTTACAGATGAGCTGTTTTGTTCCAAAATTGAATTATAAGGACTTAATTGGTATTTTGTGGATTTTATCGATATGTAAACTTCGGCAATCACTCACAAACTTTACATAAACCCCTTTTGGCTTTACTCAAATTGTGAGTGATTTGCTGGAGTTTACAGATCGATAAAATCTAAAAAAAATAAATTTACTTCTATAATAAACACCCTTGACAGTCATAATAATGAAAGAGGAATTCTCGTTGCGAACATAGACAGGCTTAAAAAGTGCAACAACTACAGCATAATCTAGGGCGAAGATTTGGTACCAGTAAAATGCATTTAAGACCCCCAGTGGCTTAGGCTCTAGTACATTCCAAGTTGATGGTTCTTCGGGCTTTACTCAGTTTGTGAGTGATTTGCAGAAGTTAACACATTGATAATATCCACAAAAATAAAAATTATTCCTATAATAAACGCCCTCGACCACAGTCAAAACAATGACAGAGAAATTCTCGCTGCAAACCTAGACTGGCTTAAAAGATTATGCTTCAACAACAGCAGAATCTAGGGCTAAAATTTGGCACCAGTAAAATGCATTTAAGCCCCCCCCCCCGTGGATTAGGCTGCTGTCCATTCTTAGGTGGTGGTTCTGTTGCTGTTGATTCGTTGTTGATACTCCCATTGTGGGATTCTGTAATTGTTCTATGTTTTGCTATGCGTTACTTTATGTCCATTCTAGTTTTGCAATCATCTTTATGTGGAAGAGAGAGCTGGTTGCTTTGCTTAGTTTGTCTTCCTGGTGATTGTTGTGTGGCTCTTCCTTGTGGTGCCATGGGTTTGTCTGCAGTTTGTGATTGTGGTATTTCATGATCATACTCACTTACTATTTTTTAAAGGGGACAGCACCATTGAAAGCAAAAAATATTGAAATTTAAGTTAAGTAAAAAGATCAGGAATCAATACATTCAAGTACTACACCAGACCCAAGACACCATGTGTGAAAGTGACAAACACACAATATGACATCACAAACAAGGGCAAAGAGGTCAGCCCTTTCGCATCAGTGTCTCTACTGTTTACTTACAGAATATTCTATTAAGATTTGAATAAAAATAAAAATACCACCCAAAAGCACCCTTAAAACGGTAATGGACTAGTCCAAGTAATAAGAATATGTTATTCCATGAACAATATGAACTGTTCCCCCAGCGAGGGCTCTGACTTGTTAGGGTACCAAAAGAACCCATCAGATCAGTGTGATCACTCTGCCCTCAATGCCCAACGAGTCGCTAAGGACTCATGATTTATTTGTGCGCACAGTAAAGACCTGGCACACTGCTCATTGTATTGTCTTCTTAGAATTCACTCTGTATCTTATAACAACAGCATCAGTAGTAGTAGTAGTAGTAGTAGTAGTAGTAGTAGTAGTAGTAGTAGTTATTGCTTCTGTTGCTGCTTCTGTTGTTGTTTTTGAGGCTGATGTTGTTGCTACTGGTGGTTGGTGTGGTGATCAGATACGGAATATACATGCTGTTCCATATCTTCCATGCTCGCGTTGCTCGCGCCGTTTGTTTGGAACATTGCCCAACGTCCAAGTCAACCCGTTATGTCATTGTGGAACGACTTAACCATTTGTATGTTAGGCAATATTTCGTGCTTTTATATGGTGCTGTCACATATAATCGGATAAAGGTAACGGACGCCGAACGGACAGAAAATATGCAAAAAAATGTTTATCCAGTGATGGAAGTCGTCTCAGTGGCGGTGAAGATCGTCGCGGAAGTCGTAAGGATCGCATACGTACCGAACAAGTAACGGATAATGAACGGTCAACAAACATACGTGTAACAGTTGTATAACGGACAAAACAAATATGTACCGTATAGGAAACGGACAAAACGTTCGTCGAACGATCAAAGAATGCGCATGCGATATTCGTCCGGGGGACTTCTGTTACCTGTCCTGAAGTTGACCGATCACAACTCAGGTCGAACGGACATCAACGGATACATACAGGATACCTACAGGATGCCGAACGCATGGCAACCGGACAAACCGCATGAGAACCGGACAAACTGCATACCAACGCACGAGTAACGTTCTTCCACCGGACATCTTTATCGGGTGGCGTCCGTTCGAAGTTTTAACATGTCCAAAACTTGCCAACGGATAGGACCGGACAAAACGGTTATCACCTGACATGGAACGCATTTACCACATGAGGAACGGACAAGAAACACATGCGAACGGACAGAGAATTTTACTGTCCGTTACGCATCCGTTAGCGCTATCCGGTAAGGTGTGACAGTCGCTTTAATTTGTTGTCGACTTTTTTCTTCAAATTTATTATTATTATTATCATTATTATTATTATTATTATTATTATTATTATTATTATTATTATTATTATTCAGAGAAACCTTTCAATAATTTTATCAGAGTGTCAAACTGTTTCAAACCAGGTTCTATCTGTCCTGGCCTCGAGGTTATAAAACTTGAGTTCATTCTCAGACTCAAAATAAAGCGCAATGATTGGCTACTTGCGGACACGTTATTTTGAGTCTGAGACTGTGTCGAAACTGTGAGATCCGGTCCAGTCATGACATACCTATGAATCCAACGTCATGTTCAAGCTTATCGAAGCTGAACGCGAGGAGGATACATTTGTATCCTATTTGACCCTGAATTTAAATTAGGATAAATATATGCGAAACGGTGATTTTCTACACTCCTTAGCCCTTAGTGCGCCAATCGCAACAAAAGTCGTCTGCTTTTCTCGTGTGCTGGAATGTTTAAGAAGCCTCTATGGCAAACAGTGTGGACCCAGATCAGACTGCTCGGAGCAGTCTGTTCTGGGTCCACGCTGTTTACTTCTATTCTTAATTCGTCAGTAATGTTAGGCAATTATTTGCAGCAGACGACTTCAGCAGATGGCATTTTCAGATGCATTTTTCTTGGCGTTTTAAGGGTTAATCCTTCCCTTGCTAGCGGCGTAGATAACCTTTTCAAACAGTTTGGACCCAGATCAGGACAAACAGGACGTATCAAAACCGTTTGCACGCCGATAGTTGTCCTGAAAGTATCTTTTGAAAAAAAATTATTTTGAAAAAAAAAAATGTCAGCAGACGATAACAAAGGTATGACTAGTCAGCATGCAAAGAGTTAAGTGAAACTGAGATATTATCTAAAAATAGTAACCTGGGAAAAACCTTCTAAAAAGCAGTATTTCTTGACATTCCAACCATTTGTTAATTGGACTAGCCAAAGTACATGTATGTACTCCTTATTATTATTATTATTATTATTATTATTATTATTATTATTATTATTAGTAGTAGTAGTAGTAGTAGTAGTAGTAGTAGTAGTACTTGTAGAACCTATATCAATATTATTTTTATGTTTATTATGCTTATCAGTATCATTATTATTTTTTGTATTATCATTATTGTTATTATTATTATTATTATTATTATTATTATTATTATTATTATTATTCAAATGTGATATCAGGTAAATTGTTAGGTTGTTGAAAAGCAAGAGTATGTTAACTGTGAATCCTTAAAGTGTTTGTTCTTGACTTTTAACATTTTACTTGAATCAAAAATAAATATTTCATTATGTACTGATCTTATATTTACAGATCATTTATTCATCTGCTAAGTTAATAACAGGACTATTATCAGCTATGTGCTAACATCTGGAAGCATCCATCTTACAGCAGCACACACATTAAGAGTTTACCTCTTTATGCAGGTCAGCTCAATGATTGAAGGAGCACCTTCAGTCAATTTCTTCATTTGAATATTGGATAATTGATATTCTGTTTTAATTACAATCAACGGTCAGATCAAAGCAAATTAGAATGTTACAACTGTCAAATGAAAAGTATTTTAATTCTCAATAAGTTTCATTTGATTTTAATCTATCTTTTTGTACCCAAAATGAAGAAAATTGTTACAAAATATATCGTCTGCTATAGTAATAATTAGTGCTTTAAGGGTTGAATTTTTGAAATAAATATTAAATATCGGCCAGGCATCAAAATATACTTATTAATGCATCCACTGCTAAAAATAATACTCTGAAACCCTGTTATTTTTGACAGTATCAAGGGTATATACCTTTGCTTGTGTTGTGTATAAGCAGATGGAAGTGCTTCAAGTTTTCTTGTGTAGAGCTCATTGATTTGAAAATAGCCAGGTTCCCATGAACTAGCTATAGTAATTAATTACAGGCTAATTGAAGACCATTCACAAACATTTAATGAGGGATTATTCCTGCGATACTGTAAGCTTTATAATAAATGCATTTGAAAAAGTGCGAATTTTCTCTTTAAATTGTGCGGCCTCGACGCGAGAAAAACTGACGTCTGTGTTTGCGAACAAAAAAGGAGCGTACCAGCTTGCGCATTCGCGCAGTCTGATCAGCACCTTTGTTATTCACTTATTGGAACGTATCATATCCAAACTTGCTACACGCGATATTTCAATTTTCTAGCTAGTACCTGTAGCTTAGTAGGCTGGTTTGAGCCTCACTTTGTCGGAAACCCTAAAGACAGGCCTAGGTTTTCTCGTGATCAGGCCCATATATCTCTTAACCCATGCCCTACGGGGTAAATAAATGTTTCATAAATGTGCATGGGCACTTTAAACAAGGGAAATCGAATTTCCTCCAGCAGCCCATAATAATGAAAGACATTAAATCAAGGATATAATTAAAAAAATCTTAGCTGATCAGGATCTACACTTTTTCTTCTGCACGAAGTATCTATATATTAATGAAATCACGTTTAAGAAAAAGAGCAGTCATCGCAGGTTGCTTGCAGACACACAATATTATATTTGCTTCTACTGTGATCGTTCTTTTCACGATGGTATTTTCATTTGGACTTATCACATATAATAGGATAAGTTCTAAAATTAGCTATTATAAGTAACAGCCAATTTCTGGCTGGCCATCGGGATTTTATGTGTCCGAAATGTGTTCACAGACTAATGAATGGGCTATGATAGTCAATAGTTATTTTCTCATGGCATCAAACAACGAAGATTATGAAAAAGTGCAGAAATAGAAAGATTGACATATTTCTGTATATTGTTTGCGAAGTTACACGCCATTATGTAGCTGAGCGCAAATGTCTAGTAGTCAGGGGCACTGTACCAGTAGTCCTGGGTCTAAAAAGGCAATTTGTATGCAGTCGTCAATATGTGTCTGGACGCTGTCAATGGGAGCATGAGCAGTAGCGGTTTTACTATTGTTTTATTTTTTCTGGAGCGTTCACAAAATGTCGCAACAAAGCTTGCAAATCAATTTCAATGCAAAAATTAGCTTATAGCTGTGTCACACTGTCACAAATAAGGCCAACTTTGTCTTGAAGCAAACAATTTTTCAAATTTCGTTTAAAGAGAAAATGCACTTTACACAATCATGACAAAAACAATAATACATGCAATATTAGTCATTATCAGTTACCTCGCATATTAACTGCATTGTTGTGCGATGCCTGATAAACGTTTTCTATCTTACGACATGTGCCTTTATCAGGTCATGATGACGTTGTAGCAGTTTTTAAATGACATCGCTAGTGACGCTGAATCAACAAAAAATCGAAAATACGTCATAATCGCTAGTTTGAAGAGTGAAACAATGGGTAAACTGATAAATAGATTACCAGGTTTGCGTCTTTTGATATCAAATTTACCATGCTCGCCTTTGAGAATGAATGTTGAATCAGTTGACAAACAGTACGTAGGAGAAACCAAAGGCCCATTTAACAAACGTATGAATGGCCCCCGTGACGACTGGAGACACCGTAGGTTTGAAAGATCACCAACAGCAGAACATTTTCATTCTGCAGATCATGACTTCTTGAGTAATGCCTCTGTCTGCTGCCTTGAACACAACAAGGAGTGGTCAGATTCGACCAGGAAACTCCGTGAGAGCTACTGGATTCGGCGTCTGAACACCCTGTGTCCATTTGGCATCAACAAGGGTGACTGACTCTATCTGGTCATATAGTAGAACGCTTGGTGTGCTGTGTTGTTGTAGACGATCTTTTAGACTTCTGTTCTACACAAATTTTCGTACAAGACATTTCTTGCCAGAACGCCAATTTTGTACGCTGTATTTAATTCATTAATATTGTGCAGTCATATTTGCGAAAATACACGTACAATAGCTGGGCCCTTTTTAGGGCTTAAATAATCACATAATTCATGTATATAGTTATATTTTGTTAACTATTCACCTAATCTATTGTGTCTTGAAACTCTGATGAAGGCGAAAGCCGAAAGCGCTTAGTTTAAAAAAAAATTTAGCACTGTTTTTTGATTTATATCATTTTATATTTATTTCTCAAATCAATTTAGCATCTTTACTGGATCCAGTGCCACAGGAAAGATATCTCGTTTGGTGCATTAGCCTATTTCTCACTCTATATATATATTCTACGAATTAACAAGGCCGCGAAGTTGGTTAAAATCCTCATTGATACCACATTCCCTGGTCATCAATAAACATAGTCCTTTTTTGCATGAATGATTACTTTGTAAATATGTATCCGGAAATTGCCTGTAACGATACTTCTGGTTGCTATGTAGGTCATATGCAAGTAAAAAAGCCGTTTTTGAAATTTCAGTATTTATTTTCACTCATATAAAATACATTAATTTTAAATATATTTTTCGAACTACGAAATTCACATAAAGAATTCCATCTTTGGCTTACCCTGGAATGAATAAAACAAAACATGGCCTTTCATTGACGTTTGCATTAGATATTCTGGCACTTATTGACATGCAAGTATTCTGGCTTGCCTTTCAATCTTTGTTATAAAATAATAAGAAACAAAGCTGGCATACCACACAAGTGAGATACATGTGCTCCTAGATATTGGTTTCAGTTTAATTGCTCGGCCGCCTATGCATTGTGAGTATCTAAACTTTGATACAATAAAACGGTCCTATCCTGACACAAAGCCAAAATGCTGATATTCAAGAAACGTGCATAGTTTAGTGTTACGTCTCTTGTTTTAAACGCCGTCAACGCAAGAGTGGGTAACGTAGTAACACCGTCAAAAGAGAAATCAGTACCGGTCAGAAGTTGACAATGTTTTAGCAGGTGAAAAGGGGATTGAATCTGATAACTACGGATGTGCCATTCATGCTTCTTAACTGTTCGATTTTGAAAAACAGAATACTTTCCTTAAGTTGTTCAAGCGTTTCTTTGCAACCCAGAGGAAAATGTAGACAATGTATATGAGTGTGATATTTATGACCGCAAAAAAGTTGATGGGGCATATTGCTTTGGGCTCGTCCCCCTCCGTGTGTGCGTTTAAAAACAATTTAAGTTAGGATTTCTTAAATTTCAAAATTTAATGGCTCTTCATCAAAAAATAACTGACCCATATTTTTTTTAGTCTGAATTATCTTCCTTTGTGGAGTTATGCCCCTTTTAAAGGGTCATAATGGCATTTTGTAATCAAGATGTCCCAAAAATACTACAGCTAGGAGCTTCAAACTTGGTCAGCTGAAAGAAGATAATAAGTGAACTACCTGGTGAAAGGGAGAGCAGTGGCTCAGTGGTAGAGTGCTTGACTCGAGACCAGAGGCCCCGAGCTCGAGCCTCACCGGCGTCACTGCGTTGTGGTCCTTGAACAAGACACATTTATCCTAGCTTAGTACTGGTTCAACCCAGGAAGACCCGTCCCTGTTTTACTGAAAGATTGTTGATGGGACGTAAAGAATCAAATTAAACAAACAAAATTACCTGGTGAAAATATAAAAAATGTGATTTTTTCTCGAGTTTTTGCCCTTTGCAAAACTAGGCATTGAAAACTTATAATAAAGATATCTTTAAACATTTTATAACTAGCAGCTTCAAACTAGATCAGCTGATAGAAGATAATAAGTAGATTTAAGAAATAGACTAGCTCTAACAGTGAATTCTTGTGTAATAATTCACTGTTTGGAGGTCAGTTGTAATCTCTTCAACCTCTTCCAACTTTCCACTATTGCACTAAATAATTCCCGCAAATAGTGGGACTGTGTCGCATACGTTTACAAGTAATTGTAACGTCTTTCAAGCGTAAAAACGACGTCACACCGTCTAACACCATGACTGACGTCATTTCGCAGCAATAAATGACGTCAGCTAGCGCGCGTTTCCCTCGTGCTTTCAAAACTGTGAATTATTGTGTTTTTGTGGCCGTGTTCCTTGGCTGTACGAGTACTGGCCGGGTGGGTTTATGCTTTTTGTGGTTCTATGTCCTTGAACTCCCGAAGGCTCAACCGGCAGTGGTTCTGGTTTTAAAGCGTCTCAGAAGACGGGGCAACGGCTTAAAGTCTCATCCGACAGACTGGGAGAAGCCAGGAATCGAACCTGCGACCCCTGGTTTACAAGACATAGGTTTATCCCCTTTCGAGTTGTTTCCCTTTGCAAATTTGGGCATTGAAAATGTGTGATAAAGATATCTCGAAAATTTTATATCTAGCAGCTTCAAACTTGGTCAGCTGTTAGATGTTTAGTAGATTACCCGGTGAAATTATTTTTTTAAGCTATTGCTCTTCGCATATTTGGCTATTGAAAACGTGTAATCATGATATCTCAAAAATTATTATAGCTAGGAGCTTCAATTTTGTCAGCTGATAGAGGATGATGAGTAGTATTGCTAGAGGCTTCAAACCTAAGATGCCACTTCCTTATAAAGGAGTACCATCCTATAAAAAGCAAAGGGTTGAGGGCACAGTGTTTCATTTCTAGCTTAAAAGTCTGTAGCTAATTAAGTACGTAAGATAAAATGAGGCTGATCTTTGCACCATTACTTACTTTTATTATCAGAGTTGTTTTGTCTGTGCTGCGTGGCGGCCCTAAAAAGTCTCCCCGCACTTTCATTTAATGCTCTTATTTTTCCAATCCTCAGGATAGTGTGTACAATCTCCTTCCATTATTCCTGTCCCTGGATATCCTCTATGTCTTGTACCGCATTTAAGATCACTAGATGACCGATTTTCATACCCCGTTGTATAACTTCTGCTTTCTATATACCTGTGGACTTGTATTAGCCATTTGGATTATCGCTTGCATTTGTTATACCTTCCTTTGCTTTTAAGGACTCATATTATACTGGCTTGTCATTTTAATAACCGGTGTGTTGATTGCTTGTCTTGGGATGGTACTTACCCACACAACTTTTAATGATAAGAACGAAAATAACAAAATTACATTTATCTCCCATTAGTTTACATTCGGCGTCCTCTGTTCGTATTCCTAGTTCAGTTAACAATTTTCGGGATATGCTTCCTATCATTAGGTTATCTCCTCTTGGGTCACCTATTATCAGGAAGTATACTAAACCATTTAATGCATTCAAAAGACGCGGAATGTATCCTAATGTTTCTAAGTGCAATGCCAAGAGGTGTGTCTGTTGCACATATTTATGTACTAAAACTACCATTACATCATCTGTAAATGGTAGAAAATTTTCCATAATTAATAATAATGATTTGGACTGAACTTCATCGGATCTGATTTATGTTATTACTTGAACTGAAACTAACTGTGGAATGCAATATGTTGGACAAACTGGCCGATCCCTCAAGACTAGGTTTCGTGAGCACTTTCGTAAAATGAAAAAGCCTAAAAAATTTGACACATTTCTTTATCGCCATTTCAAAAATAATGGTCATCCACCTAGTAAAATTGTAATTCAGCCGGTTGAAAAAATTACATATGATCCAAATTCATCAACTAGATTAAAAAATATTAAGAGACATGAAACTGAACTTAAATGGATTAAATTTTTGCAATTACCTTTTCCTTTAGGCTTTAATGATAATATATACCATGAAGGCAACATTTCTAAAATGCCAGATTTTGATGTTTTTTCTGTTTTGGAATGTAAAAAACGTAAAAGAAGATCTCATGGTAAACGAAAAAATGGCAACATTAAGCGCAAAATTTGTACTGAAAAACGCTTAAATACTTCTCTAAAGGATCTTTCTTTGGCTTTAACTAATCATGGTCGACAAGACTTATTTTCATTTTTAAGTTCCTTGCCTATCTCAGTTTTACGCAATTTAGAGTTAGAGGCTAATAAACTTTATGATAGAGCAAACAAATTATATAAAGCAGCACTCCTTTCAAGGTGTTATGTTCAACATTTCCTTAGTCCTTATATCGATTCTGAGGTCAACCATAAACGACATTTTATCAAAATTCCATTCATTAACAAAGGTATTGAGTTTATTGATTTACATAGTATCTTCAAGGATAATTCAGTGATTTCATCTATTCCAAATTACTTTAATAATTCTGAAACTCCTATCATTTGTTATAAATATAACAAACCAATAAGGTCTACGATATTTAATTTTAATAAAATTGTAAATGATTTAGATATAGATTCCAATACTCCTGCCTCCTGAGATTGTAAAAATTCAAATTATTTATATTCCTCTGCAGGGCATGTTATTACAGGTAATCTAAATGTCATTCCTGACGCTAGAGTTCGCAATATCATTTCTAAAGGTCCTAAATATAGATTTCCCTCTAATATTGATTTCTCTAAATGTCGTAGAGAGATCGCTGCTTCTTTAAATGACTTCAGTAATCGTTGGTGCAAACGGGAAAATGTTGAACCTGATGCTTTGAAGGAATGGAAGATTAACATTTTTAAAATTATTGATACTCGTATTTCATTTTACTCTCGTAATACACATCTTTTGCCCCCTAAACCTAAATCTTCTTTTAGTCATCTTAAACGAGGTATCCAGGATTTTCATATGAACTATGTTTTGGTTCCAGCAGATAAAGCTGCTAACAATGTTGTAGTTGTTTGACGATTGTATTATATTAATACTCTTAAGCGTGAGCTTGTTGACACTAATGCCTATAAACTGCAGCCTTCTTTAAGTGAAAGGGTGATTGTTGATGGGCATGGTTGTCATACAGCCCTACATTTTGGTGTCAAAGCTAAAGAAAATCAAGACAAAGTTCCTACGTTGTACTGGTTACCTAAACTCCATAAAAAACCCTATAAAGCAAGATTTATTGCAAATTCTAGTTCTTGTTCAACAACAGAACTTTCTAAATTGTTAACCTCATGTCTTACAGCTGTTAAAACACATGTTATCAAATATTGTGAAAAGGTATATGAGAGATCTGGTAAAAACCTATTTTGGTCGACTAAAAATTCAGGTGAAATTTTAGATAAACTTAAAGCTAGAGATTTCAATGCGACCAGTTTGTCTACTTATGATTTTTCTACTCTTTACACTACTTTACCTCATAATTTAATTAAAGATAAACTTATTGATCTTATTGAAAGTACCTTCCAGAGAGAAGGCTCTCCTTACCTTGCATGAAGTGACAGAAATGCATTTTTTACTTCAGAAAAACCTAAAAAATATCATGCATGGTCGTGTCAAAATGTATGCGATGCGCTGACCTTTTTGTTGGACAACATTTTTATTCGATTTGGCACCAAGCTCTATAGACAAGTTGTTGGGATTCCTATGGGCACTAATTGTGCTCCCCTGGTTGCAGATTTATTCCTGTTTTGTTATGAAAGGGACTTTATGATGTCTCTTTCTGATGATAAGCAGGCTGATGTTATTGATGCGTTTAACACTACTTCCAGATATTTGGACGATATTTTAAATATTAATAATGTTTATTTTGACAATATGGTTAGTCAAATATACCCTTCAGAGCTCTAACTTAATAAAGCCAATGCCTCTGATACCGAAGCCGCATTTTTAGACTTGCATTTGTCAATTTCTAATGATATTGTTTCTACCAAAATTTATGACAAACGTGACGACTTTGATTTTGAAATTGTCAATTTCCCATTTTTAGATGGTGATGTTCCTCGTTCTACATCCTATGGAGTCTATATCTCTCAACTCATTCGTTTTGCTAGAGCATCTAGCTATGTTGCTGACTTCAACACTCGCAATAAATTGTTAACTCAGAAACTTCTTAAACAAGGCTATCGGTATCATAAACTTCGCAAAACATTTTCAAAATTTTATAGACGATACTATGATTTGATTTCTAAATTCCAAGTTGGACTTAAATCTCTCTTGCGCCAAGGACTTTGGGAACCTGATTCCTATGGTGACTTGGTGTATAAGTTGAAGAAGATTGTTGGCTCTAATAATTTTTCAGCGCAGTTCATTAAAATAATTTCCCATTATAAAAAGATTGGCTATAACATTAATGTATTGCAACAGACTGCATGCTTGGTAGTCAACCCAATCACGGTTGGCAACTTTGCTTTCCTCTTTAATTGCACGCCGGTGGGTCGGACTTCAGACTCTATGATGGTTCCGACTTAAAGACTCATCTATTGATGAGATGGTAGGGGCCTGATGCTTTGGCTGTTTGTCGGGCCCACCGGGGTTTACCTGTTGGATTTCTTTTGCTCCGGTATTCAGTTTAATTTACTGTTGAGTCCTTATCCTTGCTTTATCTCCTTGTTATACCTTGATTTATATGTTTTAGGAGATGATGCATTGATAAGTTAGGGGTCTTTCATGCAAACCAAATATCTATGTGTCTTGATCCACATCTGAATTAAGGGTGAGGTTGGCGCCGTTAATCGGTTTAAGCCCTCCCGTAAAATATTTTACTGACCGTTCCAAGGCGGTACTTCTTTTGTGGATCTTTTATGTTTTTGTTCTGTCTTGTGTTTGCTATGTTTTGTGCGCGTCTGTTTATATGTGCTTTGTGGTCACCTGCTGGGAAAGGGCTGACCTCTTGGCTCTCGTTTGTGGTGTCTTCTGTGAGTTTGTCACTTTCCCATTGGTATCCTGGGTCAGGTGTGGTACTTGATTGTATCGATTCCTGATCTTTGCACCATTACTTACTTTTATTACATCATTTGAATTGCCAAGCATTGATCGTTTGTTCCGTATATAGTATATAATCATAACCTGTTTGTGGATGAAGTTTTGAATGTGTTTTCATTACTTATTGAATTATACCCCTCGTATACTGATTTTTAAGGAAGGTTGTTGTTTTTCTAAATATATTACAATAATTTGTTCTCACTTATATATCCATCTTCATGTGCTTAACCGGAGTTGATGCAGCACCTGAATTATGCGAAAGGGATTTATTTTTTAAGAAACATGATGAAACGCAGCTTATTAATTCTGGAATTTATGCTTACTTTTAAAATAATGCAAAATATCAGTACTTCAATGTACAAAAGTTCGTAACTTATAGACAGTGCATTTGATGTCTGATGTCATGAACTAATAACTATTGACTTTAATAGCGCACCCATTAGCCTGTGAACATTTTTGGACACATGGATTCTCACTGGCTAGCCATAAATTGGCTGGTACTTGGCTAGTTTTAGAATTTAAAGGCTCAAATTAAGCAGAATTGACACAAATATCTACATGATAATTCCAAGCGAAAATATTATCGTTAAATTTAATAATTGTAAAACACTTACTCATATAATGGATCACAGTAAACCAAAACAGTATATTTTGTACCCTCGTTGACTTCAGCCAACCCGCAACTACTGTTATTTTCGACTACAGTGGCTCTCTGAGGTGTAGTGTAAACAAATCATAAAGGACTTTGTGTACGCTCATTAGAGCATGTTCACTAATTAGATGGTATGTCATTTCTTGTTTTACTTTTGAACAGCAAGCACAATGAAGGATGAGATATTGACAACTGGACTGGACCAGTTTGGTTGCTTGGTTGACGAGTGCTCGCAAGGTGTTGATTTTTCCAACGACTCCACAAATACATGTAAGGAAACACTGTTCCAAGAAGCCACATATGTAGCTGCTGATAAAGATTTTACAAACGAAGTTGGACAGGAAACAAGAAATAGTTGTGCTTTGGGGGAAATCTCGCGTGAAGATGATGACGGAAGAGATTTTGGAATGTGTCCGATAAACGAACTTGCAGTGAGAGTCAACATTTATGGGCGTAAAAGTAAGAACATTATTATTGTTAAGGAATTCGACCCACTCTATCCTTTTTTCAGTCATTCATTCACTTTTTTTAACATATATAACAGTTTATAGATCCAGTTAATTTAGCGCAATTTAAACATGTATTGGGTGCTCAGAAGAAATGACACGGTTTTTGCCGTACCTAAACATACGTTTTGGTTGAAAAATAGGATAAATATTTTTTAACTTAGCACTCTTATCTGGAGGCCCTAATTACCCACATGAGAAGCATATGCATTAGTGTCATTTTCAATGATTTTGATGGCAGCAAAATGACTGAAAGAGAATCAATTTGACAATTAATAAATAGAGGGGAACAGATTAAGTAAAAGCAAACAAAAACATTTCTTAGGCGTACACATGTTCTCAAAAGTTTGTGTTTCCCAAAGTTTCCACTACGGTGTACCTTAAAAATGTGAACTGTTCAGTTACAAGACACAAGCTAGAGGGCCACATGAAGACCCGTCTCGACACGACTGAAAAATGTTGACTGAGACGTAAAGAATAAAAACGCACATTTACCTGGGTAGGCATTGACTCTAACGTGTATCCCCTTGATAAACAGGGTCACAAGTACATTATGCAAAGTCATAGTTCACCAAATGCGTCAATAGAATACTAAACACTGTTACAGTTGTATGCATGCTGTTTTTCGCTCCAATGCAAAGATTGTATGTTTAGTTACATAGTAATTATTTCCTTATACATTTAGACATAACTAAAAGCCACTATGTAGACGGGTCCACAAGAGATGCGTGTGCCAATCCACCGTGCAGGATACCTTTCTCGTACCGTGCTCGGCCTCATCACTGCAGGAGGTAAGGTGAAACTGAAAAAAATGAGCCAGTCTCGGCCTCCCCATCCCCACCCCCACCCCCGAGAAGCCAGTTCGTGAGATGTTGGTACTTATCGCGTAATAACTATGCGAGCAGGGAAGGCTCAGACAAACCTGTACAAAATGCGCAGTTTTGTCTGAGCCTTCACTGCTTGCACACAGAGCTAGTATATTAAGACATCTTTCGACCTAAATTCTATGCCAGTGTTGTTTTAAGTCTGACTCTAATTTTGTATTGCAATTCACTAGCTTGTCTAAACATAATTACGTCTATTGAATTAACATTCTTAAAATCACATTCAGATCAGTCTAAATTGCATTGCACTCCTTTAAATCTCATTCGCACTCATACTCTTAGAGCGTCCCTTGAAATCACATTCAGATTAATCACGACTGCATTAAGTCACATGAAATCACATTCAGATTAATCACGACTGCATTAAGTCTCTTGAAATCACATTCAGATTAATCACGATTGCATTAAGTCTCTTGAAATCTCATTCAGATTAATCACGTTGCATAATTACGTCCTTGGAATCACATTTAGACTAACCACGACTGCATTGCGTCCCTCGAAATCCCAATCAGACTAATCACGACTTTCTAAGGTCTCTTGAAATAACATTCAGATTAATATAGACTGTATAACGTCTCTTGAAACACCATTCAGATTAGCATACTAGTTGCCGTCTCTTGAAATAACATTCAGATTGATATAGACTGCCCTGCGTCGTTTAAATTTACATTAACGTGCCTAACGTTTTTGATACCATTCAGATTAATCAAGGCTGTCATACGTTTCCTCAAATAACATTCAGGCTAATCTCGACTGTGTGACGGCTCTTGAAATAAGATTTACATTCAATAACATTCGCATTCATTCATCATTCATTTGAAACAGCATTTAGATTTATCATGACTGTCATATGTCTCTTGAAATAGAATTCAGATTAATATAGTCTGCCTTACGGTTCTTGATGTAACATTCACATTCATTTCGGCTGCCTTGCGTATCTTGACGGACCATTCACATTCATTTAGACTGCCTTGCGTATCTTGACGGAACATTCACATTCATTTAGACTGCCTTATGTTCTTGGTGTAACATTCACATTCATTTCGGCTGCCTTGCGTATCTTGACGGACCATTCACATTCATTTAGACTGCCTTATGTTCTTGGTGTAACATTCACATTCATTTAGACTGCCTTGCGTATCTTGACGGAACATTCACATTCATTTAGACTGCCTTGCGTATCTTGATGTAACATTCACATTCATTTCGGCTGCCTTGCATATCTTGACGGACCATTCACATTCATTTAGACTGCCTTACGGTTCTTGATGTAACATTCACATTCATTTCGGCTGCCTTGCGTATCTTGACGGAACATTCACATTCATTTAGACAGCCTTATGTTCTTGGTGTAACATTCACATTCATTTAGACTGCCTTGCGTATCTTGACGGACCATTCACATTCATTTCGGCTGCCTTGCGTATCTTGACGGAACATTCACATTCATTTAGACTGCCTTATGTTCTTGGTGTAACATTCACATTCATTTAGACTGCCTTACGGTTCTTGATGTAACATTCACATTCATTTCGGCTGCCTTGCGTATCTTGACGGAACATTCACATTCATTTAGACAGCCTTATGTTCTTGGTGTAACATTCACATTCATTTAGACTGCCTTGCGTATCTTGACGGACCATTCACATTCATTTCGGCTGCCTTGCGTATCTTGACGGAACATTCACATTCATTTAGACTGCCTTATGTTCTTGGTGTAACATTCACATTCATTTAGACTGCCTTGCGTATCTTGACGGACCATTCAAATTCATTTAGACTGCCTTATGTTCTTGGTGTAACATTCACATTCATTTAGACTGCCTTGCGTATCTTGAAGGACCATTCACATTCATTTAGACTGCCTTGCGTATCTTGACGGACCATTCACATTCATTTAGACTGCCTTATGTTCTTGGTGTAACATTCACATTCATTTAGACTGCCTTGCGTATCTTGACGGACCATTCACATTCATTTCGGCTGCCTTGCGTATCTTGACGGACCATTCACATTCATTTAGACTGCCTTGCGTATCTTGACGGAACATTCACATTCATTTAGACAGCCTTATGTTCTTGGTGTAACATTCACATTCATTTCGGCTGCCTTGCGTATCTTGACGGACCATTCACATTCATTTATACAGCCTTGCGTATCTTGACGGACCATTCACATTCATTTAGACTGCCTTGCGTATCTTGACGGAACATTCACATTCATTTAGACTGCCTTATGTTCTTGGTGTAACATTCACATTCATTTCGGCTGCCTTGCGTATCTTGACGGAACATTCACATTCATTTAGACTGCCTTATGTTCTTGGTGTAACATTCACATTCATTTAGACTGCCTTGCGTATCTTGACGGAACATTCACATTCATTTAGACTGCCTTATGTTCTTGGTGTAACATTCACATTCATTTCGGCTGCCTTGCGTATCTTGACGGACCATTCACATTCATTTAGACTGCCATATGTTCTTGGTGTAACATTCACATTCATTTAGACTGCCTTGCGTATCTTGACGGACCATTCACATTCATTTAGACTGCCTTGCGTATCTTGACGGAACATTCACATTCATTTAGACTGCCTTGCGTATCTTGACGGACCATTCACATTCATTTAGACTGCCTTGCGTATCTTGACGGAACATTCACATTCATTTAGACTGCCTTATGTTCTTGGTGTAACATTCACATTCATTTCGGCTGCCTTGCGTATCTTGACGGACCATTCACATTCATTTAGACTGCCTTATGTTCTTGGTGTAACATTCACATTCATTTAGACTGCCTTGCGTATCTTGACGGAACATTCACATTCATTTAGACTGCCTTATGTTCTTGGTGTAACATTCACATTCATTTAGACTGCCTTGCGTATCTTGACGGAACATTCACATTCATTTAGACTGCCTTATGTTCTTGGTGTAACATTCACATTCATTTAGACTGCCTTGCGTATCTTGACGGACCATTCACATTCATTTAGACTGCATTGCGTATCTCGACGGAACATTCACATTCATTTAGACTGCCTTGCGTATCTTGATGTAACATTCACATTCATTTCGGCTGCCTTGCGTATCTTGACGGAACATTCACATTCATTTAGACTGCCTTGCGTATCTTGACGGACCATTCACATTCATTTAGACTGCCTTGCGTATCTTGACGGAACATTCACATTCATTTAGACTGCCTTGCGTATCTTGATGTAACATTCACATTCATTTCGGCTGCCTTGCGTATCTTGACGGACCATTCACATTCATTTAGACTGCCTTGCGTATCTTGACGGAACATTCACATTCATTTCGGCTGCCTTGCGTATCTTGACGGACCATTCACATTCATTTAGACTGCCTTATGTTTTTGGTGTAACATTCACATTCATTTCGGCTGCCTTGCGTATCTTGACGGAACATTCACATTCATTTAGACTGCCTTATGTTTTTGGTGTAACATTCACATTCATTTCGGCTGCCTTGCGTATCTTGACGGAACATTAACATGCATTTACACTGCCTTGCGTATCTTGACGGAACATTCACATTCATTTAGACTGCCTTATGTTCTTGATGTAACATTCACATTCATTTCGGCTGCTTTGCGTATCTTGGCGGAACATTCACATTCATTTAGACTGCCTTATGTTTTTGGTGTAACATTCACATTCATTTCGGCTGCCTTGCGTATCTTGACGGAACATTCACATTCATTTAGACTGCCTTATGTTTTTGGTGTAACATTCACATTCATTTCGGCTGCCTTGCGTATCTTGATGGAACATTAACATGCATTTACACTGCCTTGCGTATCTTGACGGAACATTCACATTCATTTAGACTGCCTTATGTTCTTGATGTAACATTCACATTCATTTCGGCTGCTTTGCGTATCTTGGCAGAACATTCACATTCATTTAGACTGCCTTATGTTTTTGGTGTAACATTCACGTTCATTAAGACTGCCTTACGTTCTTGATGTAACATTCACATTAATTTAGACTGCCTTAAGTTCTTGAAGTACCATCACATTCTTTTAGACTGCCTTACGTTCTTGATGTAACATTCACATTAATTTAGACTACCTTGCGTGCTTGATGTAACACTCAGATACATGTACATCTGGATTTTCATACGTTTTTATGTAACATTCATTTAGACAGCCTTATTTTTCTTGAAATAACATTTAGATTCATCTAGACTACATTTAATTACACCTTTAGATTAATCTGGACTGCATCACCTCCCTTGAAATAGCATTCGCGTTCATCTAGACTGCATCACCTCCCTTAGAATAGCATTCACGTTGATGTTGATCTAGACTGCACTACCTCCCTTGAAGTAGCATTCAGATTCATCTTGCCACATTGCGTTCCATAAAACAACAATCACGTTCATATTGAGCGCATAAAATTCATGGGCGGATCCAGAGGGGGGACAGGGGGTCCGCCCCCCCCCCTGAAAAATCACAAAAATATAGGGTTTCCTAGCATTATTGATCCGGATCCCCTAAAATCATAAAGCTACCAAGCTAGCATTTAATGGTGGGCCATAATCAGCAGGCCAGCGAAACGCCAAAGTTCGACCCCTCTGACAAAACGTTCTGGACCCGCGCATGAAATCTTTTGAAATAACATTCACGTTCATCTAGACTACACTGCGTCACTTAGCAGGAATGCGACTGTTAATTCGAGTGACTCAATTTAGTCAAGCCATTTTTGCCAGGCACCATTTTAATATAGGCTGTTCAAGCCATGCAAACTGTTGCGTTATCATGTAATAGACCAAGTAAGAAAATGGGGATTTCTATTAACGTATAACTGTCTATTACAGATGCGGAGAGGTGTTCTGTAGAAAGTGTCTCCGACTTCAAAGAAAACTGAACAGACTAGCACAGCCTGATCCGGATGGTGTACTTTGCAAGGTACGTGTATGTCGTAAACTATAAGATTTTGGTTATTAATTGCATTATCAAGCAACGAAGGCCCAGGCGAGTCTGCGCAGTTGCTCGCATCGCTGCTGGTACACATAAAGTATGGATGTATATGAAGAAAAGTAAGAAAGACTCAATCCAAAAAGACCTATAATTTCAGACCAAAAAATTTGGCATCTTACCTCATTGGATACGTCATCGTGAAAATTAAAGAAAGCTATTGCACAAAATCCTATTTACTGGCCCAAGCTAGTTCGAGACTCATCAGAGGCACTGGCGTGTGTCCTTGAGCAAGACATCCTCTGCTTAGTACTGGTACAACCCAAGATGAAAGGAAAAACGTCCGGATATGACTGAAAATGTGTTGACTTGGACGTAAAGCATGATTACAAACTCACAAATATTCTGGCTGAAATGAGTGTTAATTCTGAGTGTGACGCTCGTTAAGTACTATGGTCGTATGGGCGGATCCAGAGGGGGACAGAGGATCCGGACCCCCCCTCTGGAGACTCACAAGTTGCTATATGTTTCCTAAGAAATACTTGTACGGACCTCCCTCACCAAAGCAGGACCCCCCTAACGGTATTTGCTTGATCCGTGCTCAGCACAGTTAAGATTTGGAGTGCTCATTTTGACAAGTACAAAATCAGTATATGAAGCTATTAATATGCTCAACAAAATTGTGCGTTTTTTTCAAATATATTCTAAATCTGGAACTGTTTAGCATGTTATATAAACTAACCAAAATAAGTTAAGCCCCATGTCAGTTGTTTTCCAAAGACATAATGTAAATATTCCAAAGTTTAGTTGTCAATTTCAAAAATATGCAAAATAATTGAAAACTGAAACTCAGCTAAAGTGTGAGATATTAGTTTACAAAGTTTCAATCGAAAATATCCATTGCTGAATAATCCTTGAGTACCCATATTTTGGCAAGTTAACTACATATTTGATCATTTTAGGTGTGTGAAAAGTGCTTTGCGGAAAGTCACGAAGAGAGCGGCATGGCTAAACGATCTTTGACAGAAATGTTCGTGAAAGTACGAAAAATGACGAAAGATGAACTCAACGATATCCGTTGTGATTTAATCATTGAAAAAAGAAATGCTAGTGTGATTCCTGCTTTTTGGAGAGATCAGTAAGTTAAACCATATCTGACGCTTTTACTTTTTCAGGCCTCAAGATAAACGTTTTCAGGCCTCCAGATAAGAGAGTGTATTTTAAAATTAGTTTTCTTATTTCTCAACCAAAAATATGTTGTGTGTACTGAAAAGAACCATTTCAATGGCCTTCTATGCAATTGTGGCAGACTTTAACACCTTTTTCAAGAATGACCTGACGACACGATTTGAAAATAAACTGCAAAAATTTTAAGTGGTAGTGCGATCATGCTATCACACTCGCTAGAAATGTACAAAATATGAAACCTGTGTAAAATTGCACGCAAATCTTGTGTTTTATCTATTTTCATCAGCTCGTGTAACATCGCTTAAGTGCTATAGTGTTCTAAGTGACATTTTGGTCAAAAATTAGTTATGCATACCGTTGGGAAGGGGACCAAATCTTCTATCTACTGGTGAAGGTTTCATTTGCCTATCTCTTCCCATACCTATGCTTTTCTGTTGTATCTACAAAATGACAATTTCGTTCAGTGTTTTAGTGTTCTAAGTGATTTTCATCCAATGGCCAATGATGATTATGTCACGTTACTGGGTGAGTTCAGTGTCATACTGTTCTATCTGCATAAAGTCACTTCCCTTGGATAAATTGCTAAAAATTGCAGTTACCTCCCTTACACGAATTTAAATGTCCTAAATTGAAGAGGTTCGTCGGCCTTATGATGAACTAATGGCTATATCGGCTACTTGTAGGTCCAAATAATCCGCTCAGTCAAAAAATATACCGCAAATTGATCCATGGACAGAATAATAAGTTGTAGAAACAAATTACCTCCCTAATGCATATTTAAACTGCCTTAATTGAAGTAATTTGTCGATGTCATTTAAAATCAATGGTTACATCTGCTTCTTTTAGGTCTAAATTATCAGTTTAGTCTAAAATATTATACAAATTTACCCCATTGACAGAAAAATTAACTGTAGAAGCAGATTACCTCCCTTACATAAATTTTAATGGGATAATCTGTGCGGTTTGTTACTGTAATGCCAAATATATGACTAAATCTGCTGCTTTTCGGTACAAATAATCATTTCTGTTCAGACTAGTATATGAATTGACCCCATAAACAGAATTATAAGTTGTAGGAAAATATAGAACACTATAGCACTGAACGCAGATGACGATTTTTAGGGCATAATGTTCTATCTGCAAACCGTAAAATGCGCATTTATCCCATATTACTGTAAAACTTTCTTCAAAGCAAGGTCATTAACACTGTATGTATATATTTTAACCCTCTGGTATAATTCAAAGGTCTGTGATAAATAAAGCATAAAAAATCAGGATATTAAAATTTTCAAACTAATTTTTCTCAAAACTTGTGCAACTATAGCACTGAATTGACGATATATTCAATAACACATGAGTACTCATGTAAGATCATTTATACCACCTTTACCAACTTAAGCATGAAATATCTCGTACTGAGCAAGGTCTACACTGATGTAGGTGGTATAAAATAGTTATACCATGTTTGTCCACCTGTACGTAAGATAATCCACTCGCTAAAGCTCGTGGATTATCTCCACGTACAGGCGGACAACCCATGGTATAACTTGTACTTATTTATGCTTACCTTACAGATTCCATGTAGATATTTTGCGAGAGTGTCGTCGTCTCCTTGAAGGCTTTAGTATTGCAACGAGTTCCTCAAAAACCTATATTCACAAAACTGTTCAGGAGCTGAGACATCTTGTTGAAGTACCAGCTTGGCAGAAACCAGTCTTCTGGAAGGTATGTATCCTAATACAAGCAACATAACAAGCCATACAAGCACAAAGAAGCCAATACAGCGAATCCTTTCATCCATCAACGTTGAATTTCCGCAACGATGTACCGCTAGAAGCTAGACAATATTTTGAATTCTTATTTTTTTCTTAAAAAAACTACTTATCAATTCTTAAATAATTTTTTTATGAAAAAGAAAATGCTAGATACTTAATTCACGTGTACATACAGTGCATACAGTGAAACTTTGAATTTATTAACTAAAACCTATAGAGGATATTTACTTTTTTGAGGTACTACCAATTATAAATCATCGAGTGTGTTAAACATCAGAATTTTCACGAGTGTGCAGCACGATTGAAAATTCTGATATTTTCAACTCACGAGATGAAATATATTTCGTATTTACTGAAAAAAGTAAATTTTATTTTTATTTTATACTATTATAGGCTACATGCAATGTCTCACCCACTGAAAAAGGAGGTGCTAAAATGCAAAAACAAAATATTTTAGCAAACCCAAATAATTTTGGTACCAAAATATTCGTTATGTTCTAACTAAGAACATGCATACCCATATTTGATGTTTTCTTTCACAAATAAGAAAGTTATGGGCGTTTGAAGTGAAATGCATTAAGTGAATGGAAAAGTCAGAGTCACTAGTGATTGATATCATATCATTTCACGAGTGGTCGATATCTCTTTTATTTGTCTTTGATGTGCATTGATTTGACTGCTAAGTATAAAATAAATTTTTGTTTGTGGTAGCATTGAAGATTCACAACACTACTTCATTCTATTTCATAACTACTAAATTCATATAAGGACGTCTAAACTCAATCGCTTAATAACAAACTGCTCTCCCTTAAGAAGGACCCACAACTATATTTGATCAGATGCACAAGTAAAGTCAAACAAAGGACCTCTGACACTTGATAGGGTATCTGCCTATTTTTATATGCTTCCCAAAACTTCCATTTGCATAAGATATCACTGGTATCCTTTTGAGTTGGACGCTTGATGTACTAGAAGCAAATTAAGGTTATAATTAGGCAGATCCCTACGACAAAACAGGAGACGCTACCTAAGGGTGTAGGGGTTACAAAATAATTTGACTTCACCAAAACATTTAGAAATCAATTATTTTCACGTGTAAGGGTATTATACTATCAATACTCGATTACAAATCACAGTGAAAGTATTTTAAAGTCCAAAATCATGAGCATTTTATTGATTATTTTTGTTGTTGTTTTTTCGATCTAATTTGTTAAGAAATATTTTGAAGTGCAACTGTAGTCCATATTCAAACGTGATGATAATGCATTTAACTGGTCCAATATTATGCAGCAATGTACTATACCCATGCGTAAAGTACACCTACTGTAGTATTACGCCTCAAATGGAACACAGTTTTTCGTTTTTAAAATTTTACATGAAGGTTTCTTTACCCTGAAATTTTGCATGCCAATAGATATACCAAACCCTAACTAGATATAAATTTTGGCGGAGAATGATATCAATCTCACTGCTCTGATATCTTGTAAAATTAAATAACTTTTTTTTTTGTTGGAATGAAAATACCCGTTTAGTACCTATTTTTGTGCTGTCAGTGCAATACACCTGGGATAGATATCGTAGTATTTGCTCAGCTATAAAATGTCCATTAGAGATTACAGCAGACGATTATTTTGTAACATCAAATAGTGCGGTTTACGATGCAATCCAAGCTGCTCCTGTAGGTCTACGGTAATAGGTTTTTAACGCGTTTCATGCCTACCAAGTACCATCATTGTGCATGCTTCCGTCTGTCTACCTAACTGTAAGTTTCGTTCAATGTGTTTGTATGTGCGAGCGTACAACTAGAAATGCACAGGCCTTAAAATACGAATAAGATCACAGATGTTCGGGCACTTACATGTACTACATTTAATTTTATATCTAACTTTTACTACTTCTTTATATGATGGACAAATATGCCTGTGTTCATATGGAAGTGGCGAGATCAATAAACAGACCCATTTATAGAATAGCTAGGCAAATGGGCGCTTCCAACAGAGGGCATTTTGGATAGTAGACATCTATAGATGTAGCGTTTAGTATGGGTCACCGTCTTTGTGACATGGTTAGATAACTGAAATATTGTTGACCTTGCTGATAAACAGCAACGCAAGCCAATACGAGCTTCATTTAAAACCCACTGATGCATTGTAAATTGTCTTATATTAGTATATACATGGTTTTATATTCAACTGATAGTCATTCATACATATTGCTCACGGTACAAGCAGGAAATGTCATTTGGCATAAAACATTCGGAAATTCTATCCTATCCCAGCATTTATGAAAAAAGATACAAACTTTCAAAAAATATTTTTGGTTAGGGTCTTTTGGATAAAATAAATATTTTCGAATTAAATTTAAAGTTCCCATTTTAGATTTAATATTATTGCCAAAAAACAGTGTTCCATTTGAAGGGATATTCTACAGTAATACATTATATGTGCAAAATAATATACCAACCAAATTAGGTAAACGGACAGTTTTCATAATCTAAAGAAAAAATATGCTAAAACGTTGTAATATTTCATGACTAATGGGTTATGAAAAGAAAGCTTACTTGTACTAATTATTTCATTATACCGGAAAAAATATTTTCAAGAGAGCACACTAAAAATCCAAATGCTAATGCTCTGGCTCGCACAGACGTCACATTTTGGGCTGTGGGATATCATCCCCCCCCCCCTCGAGTCCCAACTAGCTTTTCGCATATATATGTAAAATATGAGAACATACTTACGTGCAAAAGGATTAGTTGGGACTAAGGGGGGGGGGGTGATGTTTAAAAAATACTTTTCTATTTCCTTTATGAATACTACAAAAAGTGACCCTTTTAGCCTCAAATAAAGCAGTACATTTATGGAAATAGGAAATCAAATACAAAATCATAAAATAGAGACAAATAGCGAGCTTATATATGATGATTGAAGCGTTTGATCAACTTTAATTTTTATCAAATTTATAGGCAGGGATACACTGTGATTCCCATAACCACCGTCAGATGTCCTTCGTTACGAAACTGGTCTGTAAAAATCTCCAAATTTCATGCTCAATTTTTAATGCACTCCTCGCTAGCGAAGTTGCGTCTTTTGTCATCTAGTGATAACTTTTGCAAACAGTTTGGACCCAGAACAGGACCAACAGAATTTGGTCCTGATCTGTAACAAACCGCTTAGGCGAAGTGCAGTGGCTCAGTTGATAGAGCGTTAGATTGGAGATCGAAGGGTTGCTGGTTTGAGCCTTAAGGCTGGCCAACTCTCTGGGTTGTGTCCTTGAGCAAGACACTTTATCCGCTACTAAGGACTGGACCAAACAAGGTAGACCTGTCCCAACATGAGACTGATATATTGTTGACTGGGACGTAAAGAATCAAAGCAAACCGTTTTGACATTTTGATTGTGTTCTTAAAAGATTTTTTTTTAAATTTAATTTGTAAAAAATGTCAGCAATCGACTACAAAAGCGTGAAAATTTACCCAGCATGCAAAGAGTTAAATGATCTTGCCTTACCATTATTGAGCCGCGACATGTGATTTCCAACAATGTGGCATTTTTAAAAGTGCAGATCAGACGAGCCTGTGAAGCCTCCTTTTAAGCTAAGAAATTCAAAATGATGTTCAGTCAGTAGTTTAACACTCAAAGAATATCCAAGCGACTAGCAAATGCTCTGATCAGACTGCGCGTATGCGCAGGCTGATCTTAGGCCTTGCTTGTCGCACAAACCACATTGTTGGAACTTTCATGTCGCGGCTCATATTTTTTTCTGTCTTACTCATTCACATATTACATTCAGTCAGCTTTTGTCCATGTTCTTTAGCAAGTTAAGCAATTGACATAGATGTATCAAAATACTAAAATATCTTATCATTGACACATCTTATAGCCTTGGTAGTAGTGAAGTCATCACTAACGTCAACACCGTGACGCCAATAAATCCATTATTTTTTATAAAATAAACGGCGGATACATGATTGTTAAAATGAAATTATAAAAGAAGTGTTTTGATAAATAGTTTACTCTGAATCATACAAAATTTTATCTAACTTTAAAAAGAGTTCTAAAATCAACTTTTTCAAACCTTGGCCAGCCGGGAACCAAAATAGTAAAACTTTTAAAAAAATGACAAAGTAAACAAACACATTCCAGTCTTAGATATTGCCAAGAATAAACCGGCTCTTATCTCTGGCATAGCAGAAATTCGAACCTGAAAAAAGTGCAATGTGATCTGAGTTTCATTCGATATAATGAAATGTGAAATGGTGTTTTGAGGGTAGTGCTCTTCAAGATCCACTTTCTCATTCGTTTCCGATCTGATCACAATACAATTTCAATGGCTAATGCAAATATAGATGCATTTAACGCTGATAGTCTCAGAAGAAAAATATCATATCTCTTTTGCGAGTAAGTGTACATTTTATAAGTGGCGCGTAACTAAAGTGGCTCACTACATAACCTTAACCTTAATATAGTATATGACATATTGTAAGGGTAACCAAACCACAGTAAAGTAGCCGAAGACTTGTAAACTATGTACATAACCTGTACAGTATGAAAGTACAGATGAAGGCAAAGATCAGTAATAGATACAACCAAGTACCACACCTGACCAGGGACATCATATATTATAGATGTTTGTTTCGCATGAACGATCTCTAACTTATTGGTGCATCATCTCCTAGTACAAACAACCCAAGGTACAAAACGGAGATGAACTAAGATAAGGACTCAACAGTACATGTAACTGCATAATGGAGCAAAAGAAATCCAACAGCCTTGAAAGATTATCAATATTAAAGGACTAATGTAAATGCATGGTATAGAGCAAAGATTGTAATGTTTTTTATGTCCAGTAATGTAAACAACTATCATGCATGTGAATAAAAAAGTAAGTGAGTATGAGCAGGAAATACCTCAATCACACACTGCAGACCAACCATTCGCGCTGCGATGAAGAGCCACAGATCATTAATAGTCACAAGACACCTGGTAGATAATTAAAGTAAAGTAACCAGCTCTTTCTCGTCCTCATCAAGATGATTGCAAAACTAGAAACACACTAAGTACTGCATAACAAAACAAGGATCAAACACAGAACCCCCACAAAAAATAAGGGCAACATTAAATAATGAATCAACAACAGACACACCACCTTAGAATGGACAATAGCCTAAGCCACTTGGTGTGAGTGTGTGTGTGTGTGTGTGTGTGTGTGTGGGGGGGGGGGGGGGTTAATGCATTTTACCAGTACCAAAACTTTGCCCTCAGGAGTTTGAGACAGATGGGGAAGATTGCTAGCCCTTTGTATAAAGAGAGCTCCGGCTATGTAATTATAATTCTTTCTCCTAGCTATAAATGTTAACTACCTTTTATCTTACACAGTTGGAGAAAACTACATCTACCTGTAGGGTGTGTCATGCAAAATTTAGCAAGCTAGGCAAACGACAAAAAGTGCGAAATTGTAGGATCTGTGGGCTAGCGCTTTGTAAGACTTGCTCCAACAAAGAATTACTGGTTTACTTCGATGACAGATTGATTGAAGAGGAGAGAAATGCTCCCAAAATAGCCATCATCAGACTGGAAGGGGTAGGTATCGAAATGAGCTCCAGCTTACGAGATTTTGTTACTTATTACATAAGCTTTAAGTAACTCTCTATATCATTAAATCTGAATGGAATTTCCCACTCTTACCAATTGGACCAGCCCATTTCCGTTTTAAACGTTGTTAGATTGTATTTTTCATTTTTATTCAAATTTTTCATAGAACATGTTGTTAGCAAAGAGTAGATACCCTGATCAGAAAATGATACCCTGATCAGATCATCGATTTGGTTCTACACTGTTTGGCTGTGTCCCACACTTATTTAGCACACTTAAGTATAAGGTTTAAGGCATTCTATTTTTTTCGGTTCGGTTTCGGTGTATATGTGATATGGCCTTTACATGTATAGCGTATGGTGTGTACATTACAACAACTGTTACAGATCATTGCAATGACCTTGGAGTCAAAGTTCAAGGTCAGATATACTTATAATATGTCTTACGGGATAAAACACGATCTCCTCTTGTATTTGTGACAGAAGTGCTTAATATTTTGTATAATATTTGCCAGTGTGGTCTATGCGTCAAAGGTCAATGCCAAGTATCATAAAAATTCAGGCTGTTTGGCTTCAAATGCCAACTTCTTTTACTTTTTTGACGGAGGATATTCATATTTTACGGAACCACATATTAAAATTTATAAGTCATCACTGAAATTGTGCCCTCTCATCGCAAACACAGTTTGCTAAAAATATAAAACAAAAGCTATCGTCGAAAAACAATGTTAAAAACATAAAAAACGAGTTTAAGAGATTTTTTCTAAAAATCCTAATGATGGGGCTTTAGCTTTAGCCATTAAAGCACAGGCAAAATGTCTAAAAATGTCGCCTGCCTTGGTCGTCTGATACATATTTTGCTACAGTATTTTAGTTATTAATGTAAGTATAGGGATAATTAGTATGGACCCAGATCAGACTGCTCCTATTGGAGTAGACTGATCTGATCTACACTTTTTGTCGGAGAGGCTTCTGAAACATTTCAGCAGACGACAATAGCAGACGACTTTTGTTGTGATTGGCACTTTAAGAATTAAATATCATTTTGCAGAGTCCAGAGGTTGAACCAGAGCTGTCCGTTCTTCTGTATGTCTGTTCTGATTGTAAAGCGGAGGTTGTTAATAGACAATTAGAAGATCCAGTGTGGTTTGAAGAGAAACCGGAAGGTCATGATGTGATGTCACAGCTTGTGAAAATATATGATGGTCTTTGTGATATCAAAGAATCCATACAGAATAAAGACATAGAGGCCAGTATCTATACCCCACCCCATTCCCCACAAAAACACTTAAAGATCACATAGCAGGGCACTGCCTATAATTTCACATATGAGCCAGCACATGAGATGTTGGTACTGATAACATATGCGTAAAGCATTATTAAAACATACACTGAACCGAAGTTCTAAGTAGCCACTTTTCAATTTCTTTTTTTCGGACTAAGCCCTAGTGATATTGAAATGATTTTTTTCCCAAGTATGTGCATTGTAATGGACTAAAGTTAAGCGGTGTTTTGGAAGAGTTTTCTATCACTTCACGAGTTTTGGGGTTCAAAAATGCAAATATCTAATTTTTGAAGAAAATAAGTGTTTTGAGTGCAGTTTTTATCAAATTCAAGTACAGGTGATTGCATACCTGCCTAGTCGACTTGAAAAAACACAAAACACTTGACATTTTGCTAATGAAAGATTTTTCATGAATTTTTAAAAATTGATAATTTTCCGAATTTTCCAAAATGTTCGGAAATCATCAGCTGCACATACTAAAATCATTGTATGTGTTTTATTTTATGTTAATATGTTTGAAAAAAACACCATGCAACTTGATGCGCCCGTTTTCTAACGATATATTTTACTAATTTGGTATTCACTTCCGATTTTAAAGTGAAAGATTAAAGGTCATTTAAATGGCATTTATTAAAGATTTCTTTTAGTTTTTAAGCAGAACAGTGACGCCAATTCATAATGAAGAGCCCCTGAAAATTGCACTGCTGTGCCGCAGATAATAAAGCGTACAGAGCAATGCAAAGTGAGTATGCAACCTGAATGGTTAAGCTAAAAATCTTTTGATTAAGTTGTTGACCGTGGCTGTCTTCATGTTAACGTAGAAGAGAAAAGGAGTGTTCAATTGTCAAAAAACTTTTGATTCTTTTCATCTTATATCACAGCTGTTATATAAACATCTTCAAACTAATTAAAATATAAATAGGTAATGTATCTGATGAATAGTTTATATCACACTTAAAAGTGTGACTTTTTGAAATGATGGTACCTTTACTCGGGCCTCGTCTGTGCAAGGTCTACCCGTCATTTTGAAATCACATAATTTGCAGAGTCTCGACAAAGCGGTGGACCTTTTTATAGAATTAAAATTTTGTGAGGGCGATTTTTACTTTCTGAACGGCAGCAAAAATTGTATGGTGGCTACTTATAACTTTGGTTCAGATTATATACACGACTATATCTAGGAGCTAGACAGCTTGAACTCAGTCTGCGTCTTCCTCTATGTAACTTAACGTTATGTATGCTAGAGTACATCTGAGTTTGTGCTGCTCAGCCATATGACAAGTACCAAAATCTCACGTGCTGGCCCATATGAACGAACCGGCAATTCCCCACCATCCTTGAGATTCTCGCTAGACAACCTCTGTAGTCATCGTGGGTTGGTTGCAGTCGACGAGGGCACAAATATACCATTTTAGTGTACCTATCTGTTAAAAACTAATCTTTTTGTCAATATTTATACCCCCCGCAAACTTTGTTTGTGGTGGGTATACTGTTTTTACATTGTCCGCCCATCCGTGCGTGTGTGCTTCCGTGCGTGCAGCCGTGCGTCCGTCCGTAACGTTTTGTTTCCTTAATATCTTGACGATTCATTGCTGGATTTTCATCAAACCTTGCGAACATGTTCATATATGCAAGACAAATACTTTAGACAAAAAAGTTAGGGCTAGGGGCCAATTCTATTAGAGTTATTTCCCTTTGTAGTTCTAAATGGCTTTTTATAGGGTTTTATGCTTATGCTATTAAAGGCCATACAAGGGCGGATTAACTCCTACCACAGCTTTTGATGGAACAGTTTGATATTTTTTCTATACAATGTAGACACATTGAACATATGCATGGAGGAGTTTGGTTCAGAAAAAATAATTTTTGACAAAATGACAGCAGTTAGAACTTAAACAATTTTCCCTAATAAGGTGTTTGTATATGCATAGATTGTGCCTTCATGGGCCGATCAACTCTTACCACAGCTTTTGATGGAGCAATTTGATACTTTGCCTATACAATGGAGACACATTTAACATATGCATGAAGCAGTTTGGTTCAGAAAAAATAATTTTAGACAAAATTACAGCAGTGAGAACTTAGACAATTTTTCCCTAATAAGGTGTTTGTATATGCATAGATGGTGCCCTCATTGGCTGATCAACTCCTACCACAGCTTTTAATGGAGCAACTTGATACTTTGCCTATACAATGTAGACACATTGAACATATCCATGAAGGAGCTTGGTTTAGAAAAAATAATTTTTGACGAAATGACAGCTATGAGAACTTACACTATTATTCCCAATTATTGCTTTTGTATGTGCATGGATAGTGCCTTTATGGGCCGATCAACTCCTACCACAGCTTTTAATGGAGCAGTTTGATATTTGCAGATACAATGTAGACACATTGAACATATACTTGAAAGAGTTTATAATTTTTGTTTGCACAGATTCTACTGAATCCTTCTTTTCAAAACTAAGGTCTACTGGTTTGAACTATAACTTGTCAAGTTTTTTTTCAATGACTCTTACTGTGCGGGGGTATCTAATAAGCATTGCTTATTGACTTTTTTCATTTACTTCTGAAAATATTCTTCTCTGATCATTGTCACATATATCCAGGTGTGTAGCCGCTTAACTAGATTTATCAAAGTTAAGCGATATTCGATGCAAAAAAGTGATTGTTTCCTGAACAAAAAGGATGAAATGCATTTTTGTTTATGTTCTGGAATTTATGCTTACTTTAGATAAAATGCAAAACATCAGTACTTTAATGTGCAAAAGTTCGAAATCTGAGGGCATTTTGAAAGCTATTCAAGCTTTTCATGCTGTACACATAGTACTGTATATCAGGTATTCTGGCCCAGTGATCGGGTAAGCGACTGCATACATATTGATTATAGTGCGGGGTCCAATTCACAATTGTCACATAGAAAATGAGTTCGTAGTACTCTGTGTATAACAGCATATTTTGCTGAAAATGGTTAGATAAAAGGTAATATTTTATCAATTTGCATGATGCCAAGGCTAAATCAAGGGCAGCTACCCATGAGGCTGCCCTAAAGTATGACGTCACAAATATACAAATCGCAGTAATTTATTTCGAAAACTTCTTTTCAATCTTAATTTCTCAGAGAGTTTTGTATATTATCCAACAATATCAATGCATTCAAGAAATGAGTTATACGGGGTTATTTTTAGACTTGCATTTGTCAATTTCTAATGGTATTGTTTCTACCAAAATTTATGATAAACGTGAAGACTTTGATTTTGAAATTGTCAATTTCCCATTTTTAGATGGTGATGTTCCTCGTTCTACATCCTATGGAGTCTATATCTCTCAACTCATTCGTTTTGCTAGAGCATCTAGCTATGTTACTGACTTCAACACTCGCAATAAATTGTTAACTCAGAAACTTCTTAAACAGGGCTATCGGTATCATAAACTTCGCAAAACATTTTCAAAATTTTATAGACGATACTTTGATTTGATTTCTAAATTCCAAGTTGGACTTAAATCTCTCTTGCGCCAAGGACTTTCGGAACCTGATTTCTATGGTGACTTGGTGTATAAGTTGAAGAAGATTGTTGGCTCTAATAATTTTTCAGCGCAGTTCATTAAAATAATTTCCCATTATAAAAAGATTGGCTATAACATTAATGTATTGCAACAGACTGCATGCTTGGTAGTCAACCCAATCACAGTTGGCAACTTTGCTTTCCTCTTTAATTGCACGCCGGTGGGTCGGACTTCAGACTCTATGATGGTTCCGACTTAAAGACTTATCTATTGATGAGATGGTAGGGGCCTGATGCTTTGGCTGTTTGTCGGGCCCACCGGGGTTTACCTGTTGGATTTCTTTTGCTCCGATATTCAGTTTAATTTACTGTTGAGTCCTTATCCTTGCTTTATCTCCTTGTTATATCTTGATTTATATGTTTTAGGAGATGATGCATTGATAAGTTAGGGGTCTTTCATGCAAACCAAATATCTATGTGTCTTGATCCACATCTGAATTAAGGGTGAGGTTGGCGCCGTTAAACCGGTTTAAGCCCTCCAGTAAAATATTTTACTGACCGTTCCAAGGCGGTACTTCTTTTGTGGATCTTTTATGTTTTTGTTCTGTCTTGTGTTTGCTATGTTGTGCGCGTCTGTTTATATGTGCTTCGTGGTCACCTGCTGGGAAAGGGCTGACCTCTTGGCTCTCGTTTGTGGTGTCTTCTGTGAGTTTGTCACTTTCCCATTGGTATCCTGGGTCAGGTGTGGTACTTGATTGTATCGATTCCTGATCTTTGCAACCTTACTTACTTATATTTAACAGCATTTAAAACATGAGAATACTTATCTACGGTGGATTATTAAGGTCATGAATGTTATGGGTATACTTGTTTCTTATCAATTTCACAAAAGAGGGTTGTATCAAATGTATTATTTTCCTTATCAGTAAAGGAAATAATATAAATTTTACACACATTATAGTCGAATATATGGGCAAGCAGCGTGTAGAAAGATAAATAAGAAATACGGCTCCATTATTGCATAAAAGGGCAAAACGTATAACACCCAATTTCCTCGAAAATGGCTGAGTTAAGTTTCATTGACAGAGAAACACGTTCTATAAATTGTTTCCGGTGATCACAAAGTCAGTAATAATGTTTTATAATATCAATACTAATATTATGAAAGCCCAATACTGCCATATATTCATTATTATTTGTTGAAACTTATAATCAGAAGGTCGTAAAACATAAATTTATTTTGCTTCAAAATACAATGATTGTATTATTCCTAAGATAATTATTTGCAGGATGATTCGATTGTAATATTACATTGTCAGGTGCAATTAATACAAACAATAATTAAGAGAAAGATCAATTTAAGGTCACTACTGGCATCAACAACCAATAATGATTTGCAAGGTCTAAATATACCAAATTATGGTTTCGCAGTACTCATGTTTTTTATTTAGTATTAAAGACATGTGCTTGCTTGAAATAATTTGCTTTTTTGCCAGTCCTGAAAATGCGGTATAAGAAAGCAAGGAAAATAATAAGACAATGCCCTAATTTTGATCATATTACGTTACAGTAGCTCTCATTTGTTCGTCGAGTTCGCATGACCAATACGTAAAAATACTTTTATTTCCTGTAGGTCATAGTATGCCAATATGTCATAGTATATGTTTGATGACAATCAATAAGGTGTCTTGTCTAACACGCAGTACATAAGCTGAGTATCCATGATGTATATGTAATTTGATAGTGCCTTGTGACTACTATCAATATATGTCGTATGAAAATATACTAGCCAACCACTTTCATTTAGGACTTGTGACTATGTGTGGACGTTTGCATATTACTGATCCTTTGAATGGAGTTTTAAAGCAAAATCTTATGAAAACGTGTCTATCTAAATCGTTTTCTGTGAAGTTTTTAAAAGATTTTCTGTATATTTTAATTAGAAACAAAATAACCATTCACTTTAATAACTGTCATTCAAGCCCACTTAATTCAACTGGTTATCTGCTAAAATGTCTTCTTATTTAACATTTTATCATACAATATGGATGAGAGACTGCCTCCTTGTAGCAAACGTGAACTATATAAGAACTAAGAAATTTGCACGTCGATTTCTATGTCTCATGATTAAAATCCTATTACATTTTTCATTCGGCTTTTTATGAGAGATCGTACTAAGTCGCTTAAAGCATCCGGACGTCCTACTTGTTTTGCTGCAAATAATGCAGGTTTTGGTAGAAACCGATGAAAAAACAGAGTGGTAAAAATAAATTAGTAATTACAAAGGAATTTACGTTTGATCAAGATAATTATTTTGAAATTCACTTTGAATAAAAACATTGTCATTGTGACATACATCGCATGGATATCATGCGATTGTCTGTATTCTTGGTTGTACATGTATACCTATCCTGGTTTTCTATGGTTTCCTCTTTCATTGCTAGGCAGTTGGTAAAGCCTCAGACTCAATGAAAAAAACTGACCAAAAACTTTCATCGAGCTGTTGGTGACTGATAATTGTCTTTGGCTGGGCCCATCGTGGATCAACTTGAGTTTTTCGCTAGCTCTGACTATTTATGGTTCATTAGCCATTTTATTTTCATTTCTCTGTGATGATGCATTGCATAACCTAGGAAACATACATGCGAGCTAAACAATGTTTGTGTTTATCAACTGCATAACCTAGTGCGAAGATAAGGCGCCTGTAAAATACATAATATGTAGTGGGTTTGGCTTCTGTCTGTTCCGAGGCGATGGTGTTGTTGTTATTGATTCACTGGTTATTTGTGCTCTCATTGTTTGGGTGGGTGGATGTTGTAATTGGTCCTTGCTGTGCATTACTTAGTGGCCTTTCACTTTTGCAATCATCTGGCCGAGGAAGAATAGCTGGTTGCTTTACTTTGATGGTCTATTTACTAGCGCTGTTTCTTGTCTTTGATGCTCTGTGTCTCTTCCTACGGTCTTGTGGGTGGGCTGCAGTGTGTAATTGTGGCATTTCCTGGTCGTATTTATTTATTGTTTAGGTACATTACACATGATTGTTTTTTTTCTCTCTTTCTTATTTCATTTACCTAATTATCGTAATTATAACTCTTTCCAACTAGTCATGATGTTTTACTTTTAATTGCCACTTCTTAGTTACTTTGTTCGTATACGATACTCACACAAGCAACATTGAAAAGTGGCTTTTCTGCAATACCAAGTACACTGGTGAACACCACTGCTGTAAAATTCAGCATGGGAACTAGTGTCAGCTGTAATGCAATAAGTTTATCATTCTCCCAAATGAGTAACCCCAATATATCTAGTAAGAAAGGCGACAAATATCAGGAATTGAAACAATCAAGTAATAACTCAAATGTGCCTCTTCTGAATTGACAGAGTGTAACTGCGCCAGAAAGCCAAGCCAAGAATACTGGGTTCTAGTGCGTCCTAAAGGTGTACAGATTGTATCTGAGTTAAATGGCACTAGATGAACGATCAGGCTAGTTGTAGGATTAGCTGAACCTAGTTGAATATCATAGACTAATTTGCAATAGAATTGTATTAAAGCAGAATCGTGGTAAAAGGATAGTCCCTCAACTAGTCTGCTTTTTTTATCATTTCTATTAAAATTAACTCTGTATTTTATAATTAATTTCGTATCCTACTACGCATAAAACAAAAGATAAACGTTTGTAGTATATATTGGTTAGTATAATTCTCTTTTTTTAAAGAGGAAAGTACCTCTTTTTTGTAGGAATTTTCGGGACTTGGCTTTGATATTCGCATTCCTGCATAATTTGAAAATTTTGAAAACGTCTTTAAGGTATAAAGATTGAATTGAAGCGTTAGGCAACGTTACTTGAGAATAAACAGGTTTTATCAAAATCACTGTCATTTTAGTTATTAAGCATTGGCAAGTTGCCATGGAATCATCACATGGTGTAGAACAGAGATATATTATTTTTTCTCCTGTCAAGAAGAGGAGGTATGAACAGTATACATGTAGTTCTGAACTTTGTGTGTTCTCTCACAAAAGTGAAAGTGTAGATAGCCTTGGGAGGGGAAAAGTCAAAGGGTTATGTCGTGTGAATTAGTCTGTAGGCTGAGGTTAGAAAATAATCCACGTGATTATGGTTCTAATGGTATAGAGCAGCTATTGCAATCATCGGTCAAGAGGAAGCCTAAATGGCACAGGCAGTGTTATCAACACTTCACAAATCAGAACAAACTTGATAGATTGTTATCAAACCAACTAATAGAATGTGTTTGAGGAACAGAATCTGAAGTTAAGGGAAGTTTTAAATTGCAGGATAAATATTTATTCAGTGGGAAACACCCTACAAACCATTTCTTTTAAGTATAACACAATCATTTTATTCGAAACAAATTATTTTATGATATTCTAATTATTAGTTACAACATATAGTTATGAATATCGCGTGAACATTGCATGTAGGTGCTTCCATAGCATAAGTACTGATTTCATGAAACACAATTACTGATTTTGTGATCACCAGAAATATTTAACACATTATTTTGTCTCTCGTTGTAACTTAACAAAGCCTTTTTCGTGAAATATACCTATTATATTCTTTGCCGTATTATGTAATAATAACAAATTATTTTTAAAAGATTTTTTGCATATAACAAGCGCATATAATAGACTTTAATATGTGTAAAATTAATAGCGTTCCCATCACTAAAAAGGGAAATAATACATTCGATACATCCCCTTTTACAAAATGTATAAGAAACGTATTTACCCATACTTATTCATGACCATAATAATCCCCCGTAGATAAGTGAATCGATTTTTTAAATACTGTCAAATAACTCTACATAATTTTATTTTAGAAATGAATTAACTTTGTTTGAAAATATACAAAAGTTTCTGAGAAATTGAAGTTGAAATGAGGCTTTCAAAATGAATTACTGCAATTTTGATATTTGTGACGTCATACTTTGAACCAGCCTAGCGAGTTACTGCCCTTGATTTAATATTGGCAACATGCAAATCTATTAAATATAACCTATTTTATAATCGTTTTTACCAAAAAGTTGCTGTTATACGCTGAGTACTACCAGACCATATTTTGGCATGCTTGGACCCCGCACTATTATATTTAGACCCTCGATTACTGGTAAAATGCCCTTGACTACTCAAATGTTTTGTACAGCTACAAAATGCCGTGCAACTTCGCAATCAATAAACAGAAATTATACAAAACGTTCTATTTCTTCACTTATTTGTATTCTTCATTATGTGATGGCATTAAATCATAACTAATAACTTTAATAGCGCACTCATTAGCCTGTGAACGCATTCGGGACACACACAATCCCACAGGCTGGCCAGAAAATGGCTGCTTCGTAGCTAGTTTTAGAATGTAAAGGATACAATTGAGCCGGAATGGACTACAATACCTAGGTTATGTGGTAATTCCAAATGAAAAGTCATCATGTAAATTAAAGTAGTAAATAACTTACTCTTAGAATGAATCACAGTAAACCAAAATAGTATATTTTGTGCCCTTTTTGACTGGAAGCAACCAGCGATGATTGCACTGTTCGAGTACAGTGGTTTTCTAGCGTGAGATTTAAGCTCATAAAATAAATGCCCTTCGGCATGAGAAAGTCTGTTTCTTGCAAACCATGGTTTCCACTGTTTTTACCCATATAAGAAATTTATTTCTCACATACCAACACATACAAGATCGAGTGCTCCCTATGTTAGCTCGCTGTCGGAAAAATCTGCCCCACATCGCTACCCATGTGAGATAAGGGTAACTAATACGAGGTAAGCCACACGCCGCCGGTTGCTAATGTGAGATAACCCATGCAAAACATTTTTTGGCGCATGAGTGTAGTCCTTCGAAAACTAAAGTTGAATTGTTGACAGTCAGGAAAAAATTCAATGTTGAAATTTCAGCCATTTAAGTCGGCCTTTAACGTGATATAAAGTTAAACTGCGCATTTTCATATCAATGCTTTAAACGGCTGATTGCATTGCAAATGACATATTTGATGTGTAGAGCAATGAGTGACTGAATGCACCGGAAAAAAGAAACAAATTTTCCTTAACAAAATTATTTAGTCGCGTTACAGTGGCTGATAAGCTAGTTCTTGTTAATCCATTTTGGTGAAATAACCATTTGTTCATTGTTTTATGCGCTGTATATTCGCTTTTTCAGTTGATTTGTACAGCGCACGTCATTGATTGTAAACATTGACCTCAGTGAAGTCACCAACACATTATACTGTACGAGTAAGGCCGCTAAATGTAGAAATGTTATATAAGAAAAAGAATCGATCATAGGTGTTCAGTGGTTCCAGAAAACTCCCAACCCTGGGCTCCACCGTTCAGTGGGTAACTAGGCAAGGCTCAGGTTGGGATTTTTCTGTCCCAACTGGACAACAATGATGGATTCTATTTTTATCACATACCAATGCATACAAGATCGAGTGATCTCTCTGTTAACTCGCTGTCGGATAAATCTGTCCCACATAGCTACCCATGTAAGATAAGCGTAACTAATATGAGATAAGGCACACGCAGCTGGTTGCTCATGCGAGATAACCCACATGCGACATTTATGGCGCATGACTGTATTCCTTTGAAACGAAAGGTACAAAAAAAAATTCAATGTTGAAATTTCAGCGATTTAAATCAGCCTTCAATGTGGTATAAAGTAAAACTGGGCATTTTACTTCAACGATTATTTCAATGCTTTGAACATGCTACGTGCATTGCAATTGACATATATGACGTGTTGGGCAATGAGTGACTTAATGCACCGGGACGGGGAGCCTTGACCATGTAAACAAAGAATAAATTTTCCTCAACAAAATTATTTACTCGAGTTACTGTGGCTGATAAGCTAGTTCTTGTCAATCAATTTTGATGTAATAACCATTTGTTCATTGCTTAATGCGCTGTTTATTTGCTGTTTCAAGTTGATTTGTACAGCGGGCGTCATTGACTGTAAACATCGACCTCAGTGACGTCACCAACATAATTATATCATACTGTACTGTACCGTATGGTCACTAAATGTAGAATTGGTATATGAGAAAAAGAATCCATCATTGGTGTTCAGTGGGTCCAGAAAAATCCCAATCATCTGGTCCACCGTTCAGTTGGAAACTCGAAAAGCCTCGTTTCTCACGGGAACGGTGGGCCCTCTGGTTGGGATTTCTCTGTCCCCACTGAACACCAATGATGGATTCTATTTATCTCACGTTATCCGTACCAACCAGTGGGAAAGATGCACACTGGAAGACAAGTGACCTCATTATAAAGTTTAAGTGACGTAATCATGTTATGTCACTTTTCAGCGTATTCAGGACTTCTGGAAACCTTATTTAAATATAAAAATGCAAAATTAAATGGCGAGCAAGAAAAATCATTCATTAATCGTGTGAGGATGAGATAGAAAAATCCGTCAATCGGGATCACTGGTTATCATCACTCGACAAGCCTAGGGATGCCAATCAGTGATCCTCGGGACAGATTGTTCTATCCACAGGAATTTGTCAAAGTTGTTTTAAGAAACTATAGACAAGGACTGTAACGCTGGTTGTTATGGTACTCTGTTTGACTCATCAAAACAGTCCGAAAACTTTACTTTATAAGCAAAACTAAAGTGTCCAGGATTCAAGAGAAACTAGTCTGTCTAACAATACCAACCTTTTGTTCTTACGTTGAATAAGTCCCATAAAATAGTCAAGAACAACTCAGATTTAAGCGTCTGCTTGGAGCTCGTTCGCTTACACTTTCCTCTGGAGATTGCTAAAAACACAGTTTAATCATGTTTTTTTTCTAACTTCCAACGAAGAGATGCCGCTTAAAGTGGTAAATCCTGGTTTACATTAACTTTTTTCTTCATGCAGTCTTTAAAATATTGAGAATTTATTTCAAATGAAAGCCAAACGGCGACTTCTTACGGAAATTATGCTGACCTTTTCTACCTGACTGCCATGTTTGCAAAAGTTTACATTTGAAAATTTCGCGATCACTGATTGGTCAATGCTGGGCAGACGCTACGAATGCGTCACATGAAGAAGGTGAAACCCGTCCGGGGGAATCCCTGTATTCACGTGGTGTATTTCCGGAGTACTTCAATTTACACCATTACTCTCAATAGACTGCTTTACTTCCCTTGATATAAAATCGCGAAATCACCCCATATAGATGACGTCACATGACCGTGGTGAATGGAGATTTTCAGAAAAACATCGGGTAGAAGAAGGTAGGTGTAATTTCTGTAAAAAAGTCGCCGTTTGGCTTTCATTTGGAATAAATTCTCAAGATCTTAGTGACTGCATATGGAAAAAGAACCATTGAAAAGCAGGACTTACCACTTTTAAGCGGCATCTCTTCGATCAAAGTCAGACTGTGTTTTACCATCTCCAGAGGAAAGTGCAAATGAACAAGTTTCAAGAAAAAGCTAAAATCCCAACTGTTCTTGTTTTTTCACGAGACTTACTTAACGTAAAAACGAAAGGTTGGTATCGTGAGACTGACTAGTTTCTCTTGAAGCCAGGACACTATAGTTTTGCTCATATAAGTTGAGTTTTTGCGCTGTTTTTGATTAGTCAAATAGGGTACCAGAACAACAAGCGTTACAGTCCTTGTCTATATTAAGTAAATATATGCCTACTTTTTCTTCTCAGCGGTTTGTTACTAGTTCCTGTAATTCTATCCCACCATCACACACATGATAGATTCTTTTATTATTGGGTCTGCGATTATGTAAGGTTCAATCCAGCCTGCTCAGCTACAGACACTAGCTAGCATTACTAATCAAGTTATTAAGTTTTTTTTTTATTGCAATTCGATTTTGTTATTGATACTGAGACAGTTTTGAAAGTCTTCTGCTTCAGATATACAGTGGCTTTTCTGATTTTACACTTCGTGCCATAATGAAAAAAGAGCCACGACATGTGATTTCCAACAATGTGGCAATTCTCAGACCAGCCTGTGCAGCCTCCTTTTAAGCTTAAGAACTCCAAATGATATTGAATCAGTAGCTGAACTGTCATAGAGTATTTAAGCGGCTAGCAACAGCTTTGATCAGACTGCGTGCATGCGCAGGCTGATCTGAGGCTTTGCTGGTCGCACATACCACATTATTGGAAATCTCATGTCGCGGCTCAAATGAGGAACGTTAATGGATCGGACAGAAACGTCATTTGCAGAATATAAGTACGATATTGTAGGATCACATAAATATTATCTCATCATATATGGCACAACATTAGATTACAGTGTATTACTTTTAAAAACACTGAGAGAATATTCTTAAAGCACCGCAAATATCATTTTATTAAACATTTTATTACACATAAGTCCTGATCATTCTTTTTGTAAGTATGCTAAGCTATTAAGTTTGAATTATTATCTTTTTTTCAGGATGAGACCATGCCGCGGCTGTCGGAAATTCCAAGCTACATTCAAAAATTGAAAAGTTTAGGAGATTGCCAGAGCAAAACGATGACCATCCTCATTAGGAATATCATCAAGGTATAATCTGCTTTGTTTAGCCCTGACATGAGATGCCTGTATAGTTGAGCTACATTATGCTCCCTACACAATATGCTTCCCAGAGGATAATTTGGTGTACCCTACCTACACAAAATGCTACCCGAGAACATATTGTGCACCCTACCTACACAATATGCTACTCTAGTAGCATATTGGGTAGGGTCGGTACATTTGTATTTCATTGGTCATCAGAGGGTACACAATATGCTCCACTAGAAAAATTGTCTCGTTCTTCTGGTATGCTTGCCTGTTTTTCTTTCCATCCGTTCATCGGTCGGTCTGCATATCTTTTGATCCGACTGTCTAAAATCGTTCCCGCTAAAATCCTGCCCGCTTCGTGCTTGTTTTACATTGAAGTCTTGCATTATACAAGGAGGAGAGATTATTGTACTGGTCAAAGGATACCTGTGTTGCTGTTAACCCTTAATGCGCCAATCGCAACAAAAGTCGTCTGCTTTTCTCGTCTCCTGAAATGTTTTAGAAGCCTCTATGACAAACAGTGTGGACCCAGATCAGACTGCTCCTATAGGAGCAGTCTATTCTTTGTCCACGCTGTTTGCTTCTATACTTAATTCGTCAGTAATGCTAGTCAATTATTTGCAGCAGACAACTTCAGCAGACGACATTTTCAAATGCATTTTTATTAGCGCTTTAAGGGTTAAACTGACAAATAGGTAATAGCAGACAGACGGACGAACAAAAGAACGACCAAACACACTTATGTCAAACATTACTTCATAAAACATGACATCATTGTTTAAGTATCGAAATTGATCAGCTAGGGAGCATTTTGTGTAAGTATTGTACATGTCCTACACAATATGTTCTAATTTTCATAGCAGCATATTGTGTTTGCAGGGTACACAATTAAAATTGCTCTCGCGGGAGCACATTGTGTAGGGAGCATATCTTTGGCTCTCACATTCTATCGGTTTTCCTCATTAATTCGTTAATAAATTCAATAAAACATGAGCACTCATGTTAGATCTTTTATACATGTGCATGTTTTTCATGCTACCTTGCTTGTTTTATATTTTGTGTCATCTATACTCCCTAATTGATTCTAATTCCAATTAATGTTTAAATTTGTGATCAAATGTTAAACGATTATTTATTTGTTTCATATAAAATGCTTTATCATATGACGTCACCTACGCAATGCATTTAAATCGATAAACCACTAGTGGTTTACATATAAGTAGCGTAACGTAATGACGTTCGTTATAACGTTGCATAAATGATGGCAAAATATTGACGCTTTCACCAAAAATGCAATTTTAAGTAATTTTAATGCTATGTGATAAATAGAATCTAACACTCCTGCTCCTGTATTATTGAATTTATTAAACTGGTTGCGAACAAGCGATAAAATGCGAGGCAAGCCTCGCATTTTATCGCTTTTCCCCAACTCATTTAATAAATTCAATAAACATGAGCACTTATGTAAGATCCTCTATCATTTGGGCCTCATCGCGAGAAAACCTGTCTTCGGGGGTTTGCGAACAACACAGGCGCAGACCAGCCTGTGCATCCGCCCAGTCTGATCAGCGCCTTTGTTATTCGCTTTTTGGAAAGCATTATATCTAGACTTGCTACGAGCGAAATTTCAATTTTCTAGCTACTCTCTGTAGCTGAGCAAGTTGGTTTGAGTCTCACTTTGTCGGAAACCCCGAAGACAGGCCCATTTGCAATCAACATAATTCGTTTGAGTGACACTACTATTTTCATTTCAGAGTATTTGTGATTTCTACCTGCATTACAAACAAAAGCTGTATGAAGTTGAAAAGAACACTAAACCATTAATCAACCACAACAACCAGGGGCCAGGAATTACAATGCCTCCTTAAAGTTAAGCAAGACTTAAAGTTAGGCAAGTTGAGCGGCTCTTCCTCGTGGTGCCACGGGGTTGTCTGCGGTTTGTGATTGTGGTATTTCCTGAACATACTAACTTACTATTTTTAAAGTTAAGTATTCATATTTCAACATGCTCTATTAAATGTTTAATAAATTGCCTGGATCGATGCGGTATTTGTGATCGAAGATATCATTCTGATCTTCAGAACAAATAAAACTATTTTGATTGTTTTTTCAGTTTTAAACATTAGTTTTCGCCTCCTGAAAAATCAATACTTAACTAAAGTCGTCCTTAACTCTAAGGATGCATTGTAATTCCCGGTCCAGGTCCCAAAATTACAATACTTCCTTAAAGTTAAGTACGACTTAAGTTAAGTATTAAAATTTCAACACGTTACACTAACGTTTAATAAATTGCCTTGATCGATGCGTTACTTATGGCATAGATATCATTGTGATCTACAGAAAAAATGAAACTATTTTGGTTTTAATAAGATTGAAACGTTATTTTTAGCCCCCAAACAATCAATACTTAGCTTAAGTCTTTCTTAGGTTTAAGGAGGCATTGTAATTTTGAGCCCAGATCTCAAAGACAGTGTTTAGGAAAAATAAGAAGATAAATACAGGACTTCAGTTAAGAGTGCGAAATTTAATTTCCTTATTTTTCAACCAAAACATATGTTGTGGGTACTAAAAAGAACCGTCTAAATAGGACGGTTCTTTTGAGCACCCAAAACATATGTTAAAACTGATGGTAAGAAAATATTTACATTTTTACGCTGAAAAATTGTGTTTATCTAAACCTGTGTACTTAGTATAGAAAAGCTGAACAGTGTTAAGAAGGAGGATTCAACAGAGATGAAGATATATGCACATTTATTTATTAAGATAGGCATACAGTATTAAGAAAGATAAACAGTATTATGAAATATTATACAGTATTAAAATTTGTACAGTATTTAGATATATGTGCAGTATTAAGAGATATCTACAGTGTTAAGAGGGCAGACTAACTGATGGATGTAAAGAGATATATACTGAGGGAAAAAAGTTTAGCAATCTACTTTGGGGATTCACAGTTTAGAAGAAATAGGACTTTAAATTTCATAGTGTCAAAAATATATGTTGACAAACGTTCACAAGTACGATGACATTAACAGGTTGAAATTTCACATAATGTAAAGTCTGATTTTATGCCCCCTTGCTTAAACAGCTTATCTGACAATAGTGCGAAAAGTTTTCAACTAAAAGCTTCATTTTTCTGTCATATGTTTAGATCCAAAAGTAAGAAAGTGAAAAACGGTTTAAAATTGAATGTTATGTTCACCCTTTTCGTACAGTTTTTAGTTGAAAATCGTATTTATCCAAATTACCTCCCTTTCAAATGAATAACGTTTGAAATTGAAATGCTCAGCAGATCAAATCCTCACTATGAAGTCGGATTTTGCTTCTTTTGACCACTTGCGGGTAGCCATTAGTTCATTTTCAAGCAACGGGCATGTTTGCGAACCTGTCAATTAAAAAGATCTATTGATTTAAAGATCGCCTATGGAAACCCCATTATAAATAATTGCTAAACTTTTTTCCCTCAGTATATATTGTATAAGGAAATACATACAGTATTAAGAGAAAATAAGACATTTGAACATTATAAAATAGAGATGTACACTATTTGTGTTTGTTTTGCCATTTTTAGCCTGATCACTACAAAGATAGTTCTTTTAAAAATATACCGGGGGGGGGGGGGGGGGGGGGGGGGGTTACCTGTTGGATTTCTTTTGCTCTGGTATTCAGTTTTATGTACTGTTGAGTCCTTATCTTAGCCTTATCTCCTTTTTATATCTTGATTTATATGTTTTTGGAGATGATGTATTGCTGAGCTATGGGTATTTCATGCAAACCAAACAGCTATGTGTATTGATCAACATCTGAACTAAGGGTGAGGTTGGCGCCGTGAAACTGGTTTATGCCCTCCAGTAAAATATTTTCACTGACCGTTCCAAGGCGGTACTTCTTTTGTGGATCATCTTTGTATGTGTGTGTTTGTTGTTTTTTTGTGTGTCTTGTGTTCCTCAAACTTTCGCGTCTGTGTGGTCACCTGCTGGGAAAGGGCTGACCTCTTGGTTCTAGGTGATGATGTTTATTGTATTTTTTGTTACTTTCCCATGTGGTACCCATGGTCAGGCGTGGTACTTGATTGTATCGTTTCCTGATATCTGCCGTCTTTCTTACTTTGTTTAGTATCACCTAATTATAAAGTAGAGTGTTAGCAGTGGTGTTTGATATCAAACAATGGCGTAGCCAGAAGGCTGAAAAAGTTACGCACATCAAACGGAAACTACTGAATCAAGCAATGATTTTCTTCAATTGCGTCCCTTTTCAAAATGGGAACTTCTCTTAAAGGAAAGAATTTGCTCCCAGAGGGAGCGAATTCTTTCCTTTATGAGCAGTTCCTTATAGTAGGAAAATCACTTTTATCACATTAAGTGACATCCCTTGAATGTTACTATTTTTAAAACGCACGTGAGTAACCCGCGTAATGGGTGCTACGCCATGTGACCGCGTTACGTCCCTTATAGATTATGTATAACCATACTTTACATATTGTATCATTGTGGCACATAACGAATTGTTAAGAATATGGTAACCTTGACCTAATTTGTAAGGTCACCATTTTATACAAGTTAGACTGAGTCAACGCTGCCAAAAAGTGTTAATGGTATCTGAGTGTATGCATGGTATCAAATAATATAAACCCTTCAGTTTAAACCCTACAAGAATTCAGTTTTGGCATGAGTTTTACAGTATGCTTTTTCTTTTGAGACTCTCACACAGGGCTTGTGAAAAGGTAAGTGAATATGATCAGAAGTCATCGTTTGGTGTAGCGTGGCATGACGTTTATTCATTATAACAATAGATTCTTACAAACAAAAAGTGTAAAGGTATCCAGCCAAAAACGTTAGTAGCTGAATGTTCTCAATAACGACAAGGGATCAATCTGTACAGAATTCAGATATTATAAGGTTGAAGTTACCTGAAATTTCCTTCCCTGGACGTCTCCTTTTTTTAAAGCAAACCCAAAATAACAGTGGGAAAAGATGACTTACTGAAGGGGCGACTTTCTACGGGAAAATCTGATATCTATATAATAAACATAAAACCTGACTTTACCTTATTTAGTGCAATATCAGGTTTTATACTGCCTATGCTATGTACTATTAGATTAAACAAGTCAAACCTCTGCTAAAAGGGGGGCATACAATTTTTTTAACATTTCTTGACCCTGGATCCTCTACTAACTTAATTCAGATGTGGACCAAGACACATAGAGACTTGGTTTTCATGAAATACCCCTATCTTATCCATGCATTGTCTCCTAGAACATATAAATCAAGATACAAAAAGAAGATAAGCAAAGATAAGGACTCAACAGTAGATAAAACTGATTACCGGAGGAAAAGAAATCCAACAGGTAAACCCCAGTGGACCTGACAACAGCCAAAACATCAGGCCTCAGCCATCTCATCAATAGATATGTATTTAAAATTGCATAGTCTGTAACATTAGATCTTTTAATTTTAGAACTAATGTTTCTATTATTTAAGAACACAGTAAAAAAAACTAAAGTTCAGGTATACATTTTACCAATTTCGTAAATCTTAACAAATTATCATTATCAAAACAACAGGATTTATGTTAAAATTAACCGTGTATTATTATTGGAGGGACGCAAATAATTACCAACAAGAGAAAACACACCTGTTTTATAAGATAATTCACTTTCCGTGCAGTTTTAGCTATAGTGAACAGATTTATTGTGAAAACATAACTTAATTCTACTTTAACAAATGATTTAAAAACAAAATAAAAAATTTCGAAAAATGTTCATAGTTGCAAACTTCGTCTCTTTAAGTCGGAACTGTCATAGAGTCTGAAGTCCGACCCACCGGCGTGCAATCAATAGGAAAGCAAAGTTGCCAACTGTGACTAGATTGACCACAAAGCATGCAGTCTGTTGCAATACATTAATGGTATAGCCAATCTTTTTATAATGAGAAATTATTTTAATAAACTATGCTGAAAAAATACCAGAGCCAACAATCTTCTCCAATTTATATACCAAGTCACCATAGAACTCAGGTTCTAAAAGTCCTCAAATCATAGTATCATTGATAAAAATTTAGATACGGTTTTGCGCAGTTTTTGATACCAATAGCCTTGTTTAAGAAGTTTCTGTGTTAAAAATTTATTGCGAGTGTTGAAGTCCGCATAATGGCTAGATGCTCTAGCAAAACGAATGAGTTGAAGGATAAAGACTCCATATGATGTAGAGTGAGGAACATCACCATCTAAAAATAGGAAATTGACGATTTCAAAATCAAAATTGTCACGTTTATTATAAATTTTGGTAGAAACAATATCATTTGAAATTGACAAATGCAAGTCTAAAAACGCGGCCTCTGTATCAGAGGAATTGGCTTTATTAAGTGGGAGCTCTGAGGGGTGTATTTGACTTGCCATATTGTCAAAATAAACATTATTAATGCTTAAAATATTATCCAAATATCTGGATGTAGTGTTAAACGCGTCAATAATATCAGCATGCTTATCATCAGAAAGAGACATCCTAAAGTCCCTCTCATAACAAAACAAAATAAATAGGCAACCAGGGGAGCACAATGCCCATAGGAATCCCAACAACTTGGTGCCAAATCGAATAAAAATGTTGTTCAACAAAAAGGTCAGTGCATCGTTTACATTTTGATAAGACCATGCATGATATTTTTTTTGGCTTTTCCGAAGTAAAAACCTCAGTTCTGTCATTACATATAATGTAAGGAGAGCCTTCTCTATTTAAGGCTCTTTCAATAAAATCAATAAGTTTTATCTTTAATCAAATTATGAGGTTAAGAAGTGTAAAGAGTAGAAAAATCATAACGGGATTTAATTGGGTTCTGTCATATATTGGTTCTAACAAGATAATTAATTTAACTACAAGTCATTTTGATAAATAACCTGCTCCCTGGAAGGGTTTACGGTCAAAGTGGTTGGAAACAGGATTTGCATCTTTTAAGCTAAAATGCAAACACAGGGGGTATGGAAAATCAATTTAAGATTGACCTTTATTGTGAAAGGCTTGCTTGACAGAAATATGCTATTATTATCAAAATAATAATGATCCTATTATATTTCAAACCAAGTTATTTACAATATTCATATTGGTTCGAGAGAAAATGAGCCATAACTCTTCAAAACGAAATGAAAATGCTAGGATTTTGGAGATTTTTTCTATGTATGTCAAATTCACATGCAACACATGAAAATGTTTCAATGTTACATGTATCATCTAAGAATGTCAGCTGATAAGTACAATGATTTCTAGTCAGTCTAATACATATGATGTTCATAGCTTTTTCCATGGCAATCACAATGTTTTTTTTAGCAAATCTGTATGTTATAAGGCTTTTAGAGCTATATGCAGATATGTTGTATCAGATATACCAGATTTTTTAAAATGATCAAAAACTTAATAATTCAGTTGATGGTATTATTTTAAATAATATACTATGCACAATAAGTTAAGAAATTTCTTATGTTTTGCATCAAGTTGTGCTCATCTTTGTGTAATATCGAACAATTTCAATTGCAATGACGAGAACAGGATCTTAGGCAAATGAAACCACGAATTTACAGACACCATCTTTTAAATATGCATTTGGGAGAGCAAGAATTGCAGGATGTGTCAGTGAGCAAAATCACATCCGTTGTACGATAAGCATGTGAGTTTTCGTTTGGTGGTCTTTAATATTCCTCATGCATCATATGGCTATAAAAACTATTGGTTATGTGACAGATGTGATATACATTACATGCTGAAAAAAGCAGCTGCCATCAATGACGTCAAAACGTAGTCATCATTTGATAAAACTTCTTATGTTAATTGGTGTTTTAATTCAACAGAGAATCAGTTTACAAAGATATCGTACAAGGCTTACAATGTAACTCATCTAATGGTTGATTAGAACCTTAAGTTACTGGAAAATGGTGCAACGCATTTGCGAGATAACGGTGATGTTAGATTTTATAGTTCAGCTCGTGCTCTGTAGCCGTGCAGATGTTCCATTCAACATTATTTGTCTGAATGTGTTGGAAGACATCAAACAGCTTTACTTGTTCATGAGGCTCAAGACACCCCGATTAGAAACACGGTTTAAATGCGATAACGTAAAAGCATTAACAAAAACATCAAATTGTAAAAAATTGGTCCTTTATTTTTCTGATGAAATTCAGAAAATTGCAGCATATGCTATGCTTTTTTTGTTTTTCAATGACCAAACAATCGATTGAAAATGGATTTGGCTTCCCCCAAGGATCAAAAATACCCGCGCTACCCGCTAGTCTTAAAATATAGCGTCACTTTAGCACAGCCGCTGTGTTTGGTAATTCTGCAATTTTTAAAATGGAATCTCTTGTCAGATGATCGGCACTTGTATCTTCATGACCGCATATGCAACTTGAGATCCGAGACGTGTTCAACAATGCTCGCGCTCGGAGTGCTATCGAGTGCTTTCTCTCTGAACACAAGCGCTCGCCGAGGTGCTCGCGAGTCAAGTCGATAGGTGTATCGCCCGAAAATCCAAGATGGCTACAAAAACAATAATGGTTTTTCGTGAGGGACTATGCACGCAATATTTTCAAATTCGGTTATCGGAATGACGATGTATGTTTCTTTGTGTGGATATATGTAATGGAACAATTTAAACTGAAGGTAAGAAGGAGTTTCGATTTGATTTCCGACCAATGGGGGGATTTGATTTGTTTGTTACTGGGCGCAGCCATTTTTCATTGAGCGAGCGCTTGCTATCGTTCAACAATGTAATGATCACAGAGACAAGCGCTTGTTGGGGCGCTCGCATTGTTGAACTCGCCTCTGATGTGGATGGGCTGACCCATACAAAACAATTGCTAAATTGATTGTGCATACGAGGGCGGGATCAAAAGTAATGCAACCAATGATGTTAAATGACAACTAATGTGGGATTGCATTTTTATTTATTTCAAACTGTCAAAATACCCTCCCTTAAAGCTGCATACTCTGTAACTATGAACATTTTTCGAAAATTTTTATTTTCTTTTTAAATCATTTGTAAAAGTTGAATTAAGTTATGTTTTCACAATAAATCTGTTCGCTAGAGCGGAAAACTGCAAGGAAAAGTGAATTATCCTATAAAACAGGTGTGTTTTACTCGTGTCGATAATTATTTGCGTCCCTCCAATAATTATAGACAGTTAATTTTAATATAAATGCTGTTGTTTCGATACTGATAATTTGTTAAGATTTACGAAATTGGTAAAATGTATACCTGAATTTTAGTTTTTTTTACTGTGTTCTTGAAAAATAGAAACATTAGTTCTAAAATTAAAAGATCAAAAGTTACAGACTATGCAGCTTTAACAGGTACAATAGGTTTCAAACTTGTAATCCAATCCCTGAAGACTTTCTCATAGTTTGTCTTGGGCATACCTCGAAGGAGGTTAAATATGGAGGCACCTAACTTTTGGAGGGAGGTATATTATTGTCAGCAAATTTTTCTTGAGATGAGGGAAGAGAAAAAAGTCACAGAGGACTAGATCAGGGTAATAGGGTGGATGTTCTAGAACACAGACCCCCTGTTCTTTCAGAAACGATGTCACACTTTCGGCCTTGTGACTTAAGGCATTGTCATGTAACAAATAAATACCACAGATGCCTATCTTCGGTCAACATATCTGGTAGAATTTGACAAGTTTTCTAAGAACTTTTTTCATGTAAAACCTTGCATTCATTGACGTGCCTTTGGGTATAGAGACTTGTATTGCTAGTCCCTTAGGAGTGAAAAATATGGCATGCATAAACTGGTAATCCTTTTGGAAATACAAGGCCTTCTGCCATTTTGGTGAGCCATACTCGATTACTTATTTTTTTGACGCAGTTCGAAGTAATGCATACAAGACTCATCATCTGTTACTACATTCATAAATATTTTCTGATCATATCTTTGAAATCGATTTAACAGTTTGCGCTCCATCCTAACATGCGCGCATTTTTGCTCTTCAGTGAGCAAATGTGGGGCCCACCAAGTGCTTTCTTTCTTCATTTTCAAAATATTTCGCCAAAAGCGCAATGCAAATGCTTTTGAAATTTCAAAAATGTCGGCAATCTGCTGAGAAGTATATCTTGCGTCTGATTTTACTAAAATTGTATATTTTTTTTTAATCTTTGAACTGCTTGCAGATTAAGATCTACAAAATTTAGGAGCACTTGTAACAGACCCTACGCCTGCACTGAATTTCCTAACCCGTCTGCAAACTGTGGCAAATGATATTAAATTACTACCATAAACAGTACATATGTCAGCATAAATGTCCGTTGAACCTCTGCTGAGTAATCAGTAATGCGCGAGTCTTAATGTCAGCCTGATTTCGTTCGCATTTTCAACGCTTCTCCCAACTATTTTGCTTAACCGCCTATCAGTAGGGTGTGTGCAAAAGTAAATTTCACGCGAGATATTGTGTCTAAATGTGCAGTTGATACATCAATTGAAAGGTGTGAGAATGGAAAACTCATACAAGGCGTGGATTCTGTCTTCCCACTAGCATTTACAGTGAAAATTAGTCGGTGGCATTAGTTTTGATCACATCCTCGTAGTATAATAATAAGTCTAGCTTGAAAATGGCAATTATGTGTTTCGTTTATTTCCATGATATCCCTTCCTTCAGACAGGCATTGAGGCTAAACAAAAATTACATGTGTTTCAGGTTACATGGAATTTAAAAATAGGGACAGTAGGTAGGAAAATAAATAATTTTGAAAAAGATTTTTACATGATGATGGAAACGGATATAGCTGATTAATAGTCCAAAATCGCGAGGTGGACTCTTGTGCTGGTCGGACTCAGACTCCATATTTTTTTATTGGAGCCATGGCCACAATAAAGTGCTGTCATGAGTGAAAGGCATGTCAAGGTGGCTCTGTTTTCTGCAAATGTAGGATCATTATACCCTGAATGTTTTTCTTTGGGACAAATGGCTTCCGCGGGCAAAAGCAATGACTTAGAACTAAAACTTAAATAATAGCTCATGAACATATTTTATCGTGCAATCACTTTAATATGCGATATTGTGTCTTGCATATTGTGTATATATGAGCCGTCACGAGATTTCCAACAATGTGGTATGTGCGACCAGCAAAGGCTCAAATCAGCATGCGCATACGCCCAGTCTGATCAGAGCCTTGCTAGTCGCTTGAATATACTATGACTGTAAAGCTTCTGACAGAACAGCATACCGAGTTTCAAAGTTTAAAAGGAGGCTGCAAAGGATCGTCTGAGTCGTTTCATGTAAAATGCCACATTGTTGGAAATCACATGTTGCGGCTCATATATATATATATATATATATATATATATATATATATATATATATATATATATATATATATATATATATATATATATATATATATATATATATATATTTGTTTTATGGAGGACCATAAGGAAGGCCAACTATTGTATCTAGGCGCGCCACCCTCTTTTAATATTGTATAAATAAAAACAAAAAATACATAATTAAGATAGAACAATCTCCTGCAAGAAATCTGATTTAAATGTACTAAAACAAAGCTCTAATTGGTCACTTTTCAAACATATTATTTCTGACCAAACGCTAATAACATTGAAAAGAGTTTTGGTCATGTGCATATTAATGGGCAAACGTTTAGCAGTGTTTTTGAACAGTTTTCTTTTACTTCAAAGTTTTTTGGGTCAAAAAAATGCAAAAATCGACTTTTTTAAGAGAGTAGCTTTTAAAAAAATTGACGGTTGAGTGGTTACAAACTGGTCTGTCCGACTTGAAAAACACCAAACAGTTGAAATTTTGCTTATAGTGGATTTTTTACGCATATTTAAAATGTTACATTTTTCAAATTTTTTCGAGATTTTTGAAATTCACCAGAATTCCTGGTAAAATTGTTAAATGCACTTAGTTTTATTTGAACACTGTAGGCCAAACACAATAGAATATGATTAGTCCATTTTTGGTGATTATTGTTTTACGACTACTGTACACTTCCGGTTTCAATGTGAGAGTTTAAAAATCGATTTGGTAGCATAATATTTTTTTTTTTTTTTTTTAATTCTCAGGAAGAACGGTGACATCTGGTAATAATGAATAATCGCTGAAAATTTCAATGCCGTGTTGCTGATAATAAAGCGTGCAGAGCAGTGCAAAGTCTCTATGTAAATTGCAATCTTAAAGCAGAATTTCAATGATTAACCTGCTAAAAGTGTTGTCTTATGTTGTTGAGTAGCAAAAACGACGAGTCCGATGGAATCAAAACTTTTGAGGTTTATTCTTCTTATATCACGCTAGCAAGTAACATCTTCAAACAAACAAAAACGTTTATTTGTGTTATGGTTTATATCGTAGGAAAAGTGCGACTTTTTGAGATGAGGGTACCTTTTCTCTAGCTTCGTCCCTGCAAGGAGTACACGTCATTTTTAAATGAAATAACTGGCAGAGTCTCGGCAAAGGGTTGCTTCACTTAAAAAAAAAACATAATTTTTGTATAGCCTATGTTTCACTTTCTGAACTAACGTAAAAATGTAAGGTGACCAAATAGCAGTTGGTTTTAGTATATATTCTCTGTGTGTGTGTGTGTGTGTGTGTGTGTGTGTGTGTGTGTGTGTGTGTGTGTGTGTGTGTTGTTTTGCTTCAAACTGGATAATCAATGTTTACGAAACAGTTGTTGATCCACGTTAATATTCCTTTATCTCAGTTGTTCTTAATAAAGCTCATGACTCCAATATCCAGGGTCAAGTCCAAGTCGAACCCCATTCCGTGTGTCCATTCCTGCTTTTCTATTGTACCATTTTCATTGCAAGATTTAATGATTGTAAGGATCCGTTATCAAACGTTTTGGTCAATAGTTTGCATCTGATGGCTCTAACCAGTTCTAATACGTGTCTATGGAAAGACTGATTGAAGATATCAAAACATACACATTATATTTTCTTTACCTTGGAGAAGGAAAAAAAGATGAGAAACAGTTTGATACATAAACATTCTGACATGAAGGATAATATTATGGACCAAACTTCTAAATCTAGATCATATAATATACTCTTGGAATATTTAAAATCGTTCCTGCCAGAGGACTTTTTGATGGGATCAATTCAACTTTTATCCAAAGGCAATGTGATATATAGAGGGTATTTACTTTTTTTAGGTGAATGCCAAATATATTTCATCAAGTGTGTTTGAAACATCAGATTTTTCACGAGTGCGCAGGACGAGTGAAAAGTTCGATGTTTTTGACTCTTTAGATGACATATATTTGGTATTTACTGAAAATAGTAAAAAAAAAATTTAATTAACACTTTTTAAAAGGTTTACCGTTAATTGATTAACCATGCGTAGAGCCAAATCACAATAAAATAAAAAGAAGACACAGGAGTATTTTTGACAGAATACCCTTGACCAATCTATAGTCATAACTATGCATTAATTTCACTACTAAGTATGAAATAAAAGGAATTAAATCAAAACCTCTCACTTATATCACTAAGAACGCTGCTGCTACTGTTGTGAAATCTATGCTTAGCCTCATTCTGAATTGCTATTTAAAAGTCATGAAATAAAATAAGAGAATATAAATTAGTTACAAAAGGCACCAATACAGTTTCTATTGCAACCAATACACTTCGTAATGTAGCATTGACTGAACCATAAAGAAACCTTGATGATATCCTAAGCCACCTAATATAATATACTAAAGGAATGAAGAAACGCAATAGACAGAAATATAATTTGTGCACGTTTAAATGATGATTTGGTGAAATCTCTTGGAAATGTCTAAGAATGTGTTGAAATTCCATAACGTCATTTTAACGGTAGATTTTAGGCTACACGATGAAAAAAAAGAAATCTTAAAATGTGACGTGAACGTCAGAATAAAGATTAAGAAATCCCGGCTTTTGCATGCTTGGTTACATGGCGTCGACTTGGCAATGTGCAAACAAACGAAACGTCAAATTATATTTACAATACAGTCAAATTATGCGTCAAAACAGGCCACTTGAATAGCAAGATAAACAATGACAGAGTTTAATATGCGATAAACGTAACTAAGAGCCGTCAGGTTTAGGTCGCTGGTGCATATACGGGGTAAGATAAACCTAGAGATATCAGAACATGCTCGCTGGGGAAAAACTGACTTCAATTACGCTAGCAGGGTGCTTATATTGACGTTAGCCAAACAAAGCATGGCATAATGCAAATGAAAACACCTGATTACATGCCAAAAGTGAACACAAAATTTGCTAACTTTAACCCAAACTTTAAAACTGGACCGTTTTCTCATTGGAAAAACACATAAACATTATGGAAAGCATTAAAATGTAGGATATCGAATTTTAACGTCTGAGGATTTTAAGTCAAAATTCTTGTATTGAATAAAGCTTAAATAGAAAGGAAATATTTCAAACGTTAAACACAGCATTCAGAGTCGACGTTAATGACGTCAAGTTAAGCTGCTTCATAATCCTTCAGGAAGGTTGCCAGCTGATCATTCCATGATACGCAATCTATGCCAAGACTTTTCAAAACAAATAAAAAAACAGTTGTTGATTCAAATTTTGCTTTTATTGACCATGTTTCAACAGTTTACTACGGTGGTCAGGCTGGTTACGGGCATACCAACATGAATACGATGTAATAATTGCATAAAAATCCGTGCCACAAGGTATCAACAGCCATGCTTTAACCGAAGCAAATCCATTTATTAAAAATGGAATTCACGCGCAGTTGAAACAGGGCTTTGTGACTTTATCTATGTCTTACCAGGGCCAGCGAATTAATCCGCGTCTATAGGGCTGGAGATTTTTTTGAAAACATTGCAGGTGTACGTTAATAAAGAAGCTTTAAGCTAACGGTTGGGGCTTAGCTTTATTCTATGCCCAAGGGCTCTCCATATGTCTTGCCAAAATCAATCTCTGCTGAAGCCAGGCATCTAAAATGTGGCCAGTTCCAGGCGCGATAGAGGAAAAATTAAATAATTACAGCTAGACCTTCTTACCTGGCGATGCAAGTAGAAAATAGGCCACAAACAGTTTATATATGACTGGATAAAATCGTCATGTTGACAACAAAACTCCACTAAATACCAAATTATCTAAGCAAATGGGAAAAAATGTGTGAGCCACCACACGTGGTGTGAAGCAAACCGTCACCAGTGGTTATTTGGCCTTGATTAAGAATATCGAAAGTAAAACTCACCGCATGATTTCCGTCAAAAATCAAAACAAAAGAATGCAAAAAATTGATGCAAAATTTAGCCGAAATACAATGTTTTTATGCGATCAGCAATCAAACATATCTTTTCAATGCATGAACGTACGTCAGGTACCTCTGAAAGTGTTGAAAGTCTGCGTTTCCAACACATCTCTCGGGACCTGGCGAAAGTTAATGCATGAAAAAGCGTGTTTGATCCCTATATCGATAGATAATCACGTTGAACCTACTGTAATTTGACGGATACATACTGCTCCCATGTATTAATATCATTTGCACTAAATCTTGCATCGTATTGTATGCTTACAATTAATCGAAGTGTTTCTTGCGTTTCTTCATTCCTTATGTATACATAGTTAATGGTTGTGATATTTAAACATTCGGTAGCCATAATCCTAATGGATCTTGGATCAAGAAACTTCTCAGCTTCTTTAAAACTTGTTCCGACGCTCGTCGCCCCGTTTTGCAGAAAGTAGCAAAATTCTCACAGTTATTCGCCGCAAGATTGTATTCACCCCACTCTGCTGGATTGGCTACAAAGTTCTCTGCCCGGCCTATTACTCTCTGTGGAGGATCGCATTGGTTATAGTTGATGCGGTAAAGCGTTTTTTTCCCACTGTCGGTGAAACCATCTAGACTTGTGAATCTTGGTGGTACGTCATCATTTACTACTTCTGCTACCTTATTTTGGCCTAGATAAATTCCATGATGGTAGTAAAGTCCCACATGACCGATGGCTGCAATATGATCACTAGGACGCAGGTCTCTGAAACGATACCATTGGTATTTTCAGTTCTACTGAATATTCATGGATGAGCCTCAATTATGCATTTCTGTAAACATGGCAGAGAATCACTTGACCTTTGAGGGTTTAAAAAAGGCGGATTCTTGTGAAAACCACTTGATTAAAAAAATACTTTCTTTGAAATTTCCGTTAATACTTATCAGATTGGCATGGGGTTTAAAGCAGACCCAGGAGATGAACGCAACATGTCCATCTTTAGTGACTTTCAGACAATGATGTGGGAAAAGAGTTATTGAAGAGAAACCGAATTTTTTGAGTTCCATTAACTTTTAATTAGATCTTTGTCCGAGAGTCACATATACAATGGGCATGTTGCTGTCATTTTTCCATCGTATCTGCTTTAAACTCCATGCAAATCTGACCGGTATTAATGGAAATATCAAAGGAAGCCTTAGCTGAATCAACGTGTTTTTTTTCAATGGTATCCGCCATTAACAGCCACCAGTTTTTTTTGCCGCACCAGAATTTTGGCAAAATCACATCACCTTACTAGTGGTGCAAAAGACTCAAAACCACTTTAATACATAAATACAGACTTAAATTAGTAAAACATATGCATTTAAACCCCAAAATAAAAATTCTGTCATAGTGAAAAAAAGATCAAAGTAAAAAAAACGCAGGGTTTTCCAAGAACCCTGTTAGGTCTTGAAAACCCTGCGGGGTTTTAAAAACCCTGCACAGGGATTTCCTCCACATTTTCAAATGGGGGAAAAACCCCACAGGGGTTTTTTTCAAAAAAATAAATATCAAAAATAAGTTCAAGAAATAAGTTTGTTTGATTGTAATTATTTCAGAAAATGATTGGTATGGCTTAATTCCAACCTTTAATTTCCCCCCGCGGGGTTTTTCTCACATTTCAGATTGTGGGGGAAAAACCCTGCAGGGTTTTTTGAAAAAATAAAAAGATTTTTTTTTAATTGTTACAGTATTGCTTTACAAAACAATATAGAAGCTGAATTGAAGCTTTCTGATCATTTGAAGCCTTTCAAGCAAAATAAAAAAAAAACGCGGGTCTTTTCCCCCACAAAATGCAATGGGGGAAAAACCCTGCGGTGTTTTCACCAAAGAGTAATTATCAGTTTTATTAATGATTGAGATCAGTTAAACAGTTAGAGCCCATATAATTTAAGTTTTTACAGTAATTAAAGGCCATAAAACAATTCTCTCAATGCCCCCCCCCACACCTCGTCCACCATGCACTGCATCAACGGTGATCACTACCAAATTTGCACTACCGAACGGCCCAGAAAATATTGTTCAGGTAGCACTGATATTATTTGTTTAGCACAATTCATAACATCCCAGTCAACCATTTATCAGTCATGTTAGGATGCGTCTTATGGGTTGAAACCGTTCTAACAGCAGATAAAAGCACTAATATTAATAACGGCCATTGCAGTATGGGTCATACATAACTGCAATCTTATAAACTGGTTAATATGTAGTACATTGACAGACAGTGCAGACCAGGATGAGATGCAGCAGAATGTAGCATCTGATTACGGTCTACATTGATTGTTTAGGAATCATAGAATGGGTTGAGCATCAAGAAATTTGGGTCTTTTCTACAACCCTGTGTGTATCCTTTAGAAAGATCCTGGTCTAAAGCAGGCCAATTTCACAGATCTTGATGTACCAATTTCGGCCCCAGTGTCTTCCATGCATCCAAGGGTCCATGACGTGGGTCGCGCCTATAGCAATGCACCAGACGCCTGGGGAATACGGATTGGGTAGTTAAAAAACTAAGATGGCAGACTCGATTACTAAATATGCCTGGCATTCTACTTTCTACTTGTTACAAAGGTATGGTGAGATTTACAAGAAAAGTATTACTGGAATGTGTTCACTTTGACAACTAGCTGATGAAAGGTAAATTGATTTTGCTTTGTCAATTAGTTTTTAGCTACTTTCATTTTGCCTAAAAGCTGACAAGTTCCCCATCCCCTGGCCCTGCCTCTGTAGACAGAAAATAAACAGTGATTAACTGTGATTTGCAAATAAATTTGTGTTGAGTGAAAAAGTTCGAGACAATACAGTCAAAGGGCTGTTAATAACAATAACAGTTTACATGAACTTTTGCACTGTCAGATTTTAAACAACAATTTTTAAGCCGCTACAGACAAACCATTGGCAGAACGGATAGAACTGGCCCACTGGGGACAGAGCCTGTTTGTTTGTTTGTTTGTTTGGTTCTTAACGACGCATCAACCCTTGTGGGTCATTAGCGTCAGACGGTATTAAAATTAACATGATGTGGATGGATAAAGTAAAAATTTATAAGATAAAAATAAAATGAATGATGATAATGAGTTTGTATAATGATAACAAGATACAATTCGATTGTTATCAGGAAATACCACGTACAATATCTGACAGTTTCAAAGAGCTATTCAGATAACCGTACATGTTCTTTAACTGAACAGAAATACGGCATTAAAGAATCTGCATTATGGTTTGATACAAATGTAAAACAAAACATGATTTTAAAAATAGCAATTAGATTTTGTTAAAAAGATTTATTTGTCTTAAAAATGTCATAATACTATCAATATGTATATCTTGAAACAATTCTTTCATGTTATTAACATGGAAGCAATTATTTCTTACTTGTGAAAAGTCGCCACATTCCAAAAGGATGTGACGTACAGTGAACGGTGCGTCACAACCAACACATTGTGGCTGCTCTTCACCTTGTAGTAAGTGTGAATGAGTGACTCTTGTATGACCTAAGCGGAGTCGAGCTAAAACTACTTCTTCTTTTCTAATGTTTTGAACTACTGATTGATATTCACCAATAGTTGGTTTGATGTCAAGTAGTTTATTTCCAATGCTGTTATTCCATGAAGTTTGCCATTCTTCCAAGATATATTTATTGATAGATGGCTTAAAATTAGAAAATGGAATCTTAAAAGAAGTTGGTTCTAATGAAAGCGATGTTTTTGCTTGCTTATCTACCATCTCATTCCCTTGGATACCTATATGACTAGGAATCCAACAGAGAACAATTTCTTTATAAGCTAAAAGCTCATGACATTTTTCTAAAAGTTTCTGAATCTGTGGATTCTTTGAACTCGTATGGTTCATTGCTTTCAATACAAAAAGCGAGTCAGAAAATATAATAAATTTATTGTTAGCATCACAAGTGCTAATGAAATCTAAAGCTAGATCAACTGCTTTGGCTTCAGCAGTGAAAATTGATGAATCGTCAGGTATACGTTGCATATTACTATGGTTGTCTGATATAACAGCACAACCAACCTTTGAGTCTTCTTTTGACCCATCAGTATAAATTTGGTGGTAATTCTTATAACGACTTTGCATTTTTCTAAAATCATCTTTTAATATGTGTGGATTTGATTCAGATTTTTTCCCAGAATGTAAATCAAAAAGAATTTCAGGTGGTTTCATACACCAAGCTGGAATATTTGGTGTAAAATGTTTTTCAATATTTTGTGGTTTGATATTGGTAGATTCTAAGAGTGGTGAAATTCTGATGCCAAATGATTTAATAGCTTTAGGTTTTTGTTCATATAAATCAACATAATTTGGTGGGAATGTAACTTCATGAGCAGGATTTGATGGGTTAGCAGCAAGTCTTATAGCATATTGCAAAGAGAGTTTCTCTCTTCGTGAGTATAGTGATGGTTCATCTGCTTCCACATAGAGACTAGCAACAGGAGAAGTTCTAAAAGCCCCTAAAGCTAATCTAAGTCCTTGGTTATGTATAGGATCAAGCATTTGAAGATATGATTTTCGTGCAGAGCCATATATAATACAGCCATAGTCTAATTTTGACCGGACTGGAGACCGATAAAGCTTGAGAAGTGTAGTTCGGTCTGCACCCCAAGACGTATGGGAGAGCACTTTTAATAGATTCAATGCTTTTAAACATTTAGCTTTGAGATATTTAATATGGGGTATAAAACTGAGTTTTCTATCAAATAAAATGCCAAGGAATTTAGATTCCTCAACAACTGGGATAGGTGATCCATATAAATGTAAAACTGGATCATCATGTTGCTTGCGCAACTGACAGAAATGTACACACTGTGTTTTTGATTTGGAAAACTTAAAACCATTGCTTGTTGCCCAATTTTCAATCTTATTTAAATTTTGTTGCAGTTGGCGTTCAATCGTCGCCATGCTTTTTGAGCGATAACAGATACAGAAGTCATCGACATATAATGAGCAATCAGTAAGATTACCTAAACATTTCACAATATCATTAATTTTAATGCTAAAAAGTGTTGTAGATAGAACGCCCCCTTGAGGTACACCTTGCTCCTGGTCATAATAGTCAGACAGAGAGGAGCCAACTCGGACTTGCATGGTGCGGTCTGCAAGGAAGTTTTCAATGAATGTAGGAAGTCTACCTCTTAATCCTAATTTGTGGATATCTTTTAAAATGCCATATCTCCACGTGGTATCATAAGCTTTTTCCAAATCAAAAAACACAGCAACTACATGTTCCTTTTTAATAAAGGCATCACGTATGAAGGTTTCCAATCTAACTAAATTATCAGTTGTACTGCGGTCAGATCTGAAACCAGACTGGAACCGCGATATATGATTATTGGATTCTAAAAACCAAGTAAGTCTTTTATTTATCATTCTTTCAAGTGTTTTACATAGACAACTTGTTAAAGCTATAGGTCTATAATTATTAGGTTCCGCAGGATCTTTCCCAGGTTTGGGAATTAGGATTATGGTTGCTAAGGTCCAATCTTCTGGAAATTTACCAGTAGTCCAAATGTAATTAAATATATTCAAAAGGGTTTCAAGAGAATTCTCTGGGAGATGTTTAAGCATTTGATAGTGGATCTCATCAGGACCCGTGGCTGAGTCATGTGATAGTTGAATAGCTTCAACTAATTCATCTAAATTAAAATCTTTGTTATAAATTTCATTATTTTGTGATTTAAAATTCAATTTAACTTTTTCTTGTTCGGTTTTAATCTTTCTGAAGGATTCAGAGTATTTGAATGATGATGAATTGTGACAAAAAGTTTCTCCTAAAGTGTCAGCAATGTCTGTTTTTGAAGTTGCTTTGCTGTCCGTACCCACCATGTTTAAATGTGTGTAACTGGGGGATTTGTTTTTTCCAGAGATTTTTCTTATCATATCCCAAACCTTTTTAATAGGTGTTTTATGATTGATTTTCGAAACATAAGATCTCCATGACTAACGCTTCGAAAGCTTAATTGTTCTACGGGCTTTAGCTCTAAATACTTTGATGTCATTGAAATTGTTGGTATTTGGAGATCTTTTGAATTTAGATAGAGCTTGTTTGCGCTGTTTAATTGCTTCTTTACAGTCGTCATTGTACCATGGATTACTTTTAGTTGGATTTGTCGAAGTTTGAGGAATACATTCTTTAGATATTTCGATAAGAGAAGATGTAAAATCAGTTATAGGATCAGAAGATTCTTTGAAGTTTTCTGGCACCAATTTATCAGTGCACAGAGTATTAAATAGATCCCAATTGGCTCTATTTAATTTCCACTTTGGATTGTGATCCTCTGTGGAAAAAGTGTTCTGTTCAATGATGATAGGGAAGTGATCACTATTGTGTTGATCTTCACATACAGACCAATTATAATCAAGAAACAGTGATGGATGACAGAAGGAAAGATCAATAGATGTAAAAGACTTTGTACTTGGAGAATGATAAGTATAAGACTTATCATTCATAATACAAATGTCATTCTTTGTAATGAAATTTTCGATAAGTTCACCTCTGGAATCATTGTTTTGACCACCCCAGAGGATATTGTGACCATTGAAGTCACCTAATAAGATATACGGAGAAGGAAGTTGTTGCAGTAAATTGTCCAAGTGTTGGGAGTTAAGAGAAAAGGATGGAGGAATATATACAGAACATATGGTTATTTCTCTGTCTAGAGTGACAGAAATAGCAGTTGCTTGTAGTTCTGTCTGTAAATCAATCTTTCTTTGTGGGAAAGATGATTTTACAAATATTGAGGCACCACCAGAGGGCCTCAGACAATCAGTATGAATATAGTTATGTACATTAAAACCTTTTAATGATATGTTATCATCTGGTTTAAGAAATGTCTCTTGAAAACAAAATACAGACGGATTATATTCAGAAATCAATAATGATACTTCATTATAATTAGGTTTCAAACCTCGACAATTCCATTGTATAATTTTATGTTTAAAATCCATACTTGAAAATAATATTAAAAGGGGTAATACAATAATGGTTAGATTGAAACCCTCCATTATTTAAGTTAATGGTAATCGTGACAGTGTGCCTTTAGGGAGGTGATCACTGGAAGATGGCTCTGTGAAAACCACAGACTCATCGTCCATGACCTCCTCGCCATCTTTTTCAGCAAACACAGAATATGGATTCTTTTCAGCTTGTTTTGCTTTTTCTGTTTGTTCTTTTTCTTTCTGTGCTTGTTCTTTGAGAAAGATCTGTTTTCTTTCTTCTTTTTGTTGTTTTTTTCAATTTGTCCTTCTCTTCCTTTCTCTTCTTTTCCTCATCCTTCTTCATCATATCAAGGGTTGCCTGCTTGAGGGCTGGCCCAGGATGAGATGAGTTACTTTTTCTTGGATGAGGAGATGCGTTTCTTTTTTCTTGTGTACCTTGCGTTTTTTCTGTTCTTTGTTTTAAATATTCATCAAAGCTGTCGTCTATCTGTGTACTTTTGTTTTCCGTTTGAGTAGATTTGTTGCAAGTGCCAGGTTTTACTGCACTTGCATAAGTTTTAGGTCCGTTGAACTGTTCGTAATGTTTTCTTGCTTCAGGGAATGAGATGTTCTGTTCACATTTAATTTTCAAAATCTGCCGCTCTTTTTCCCACTGTGGGCATTTTTTAGAGTTTGCAGGATGGTCACTTTAGCAGTTGACACACTTGGCAGGTTTATCACACTGGCCAGATGCGCAATGTTCAGGTTGAGCACAGTTGCAGCATACAGTATGTCTACCACACTTGTTTTCGTGGTGACCAAATACTTGACAGTTATAGCACCGAAGTGGATTTGGTATGTAGACATCTACTTTAACTTGGATAAAGCCTACTTTGACTGCTGTTGGTAAGACTGGTGAATTAAAAGTAAAAACATATGTGTTGGTGGGTTTCATTTCACCATCACGACGTACATTGATTCTGCGGACATCTGTAACTCCCTGTTCCGCCATGAACTCAAGAATATGTTCGCTTGTCACTTTGCTCAAGGCAGGACAGCGAACAATACCCTTTGATGTGTTCAGTGACGAATGGGGCTTTACAGAGCATTTGAGTCCACAAAATGTCTTCATTTGTAGAAGAGTTTTCTCATGTGTTTCTTTTGCACATTGAATTAACAAATCACCAGATCTTAATGTTTTAATGCTCTTTGGTTCTCCTGTCAAACTCATGATGGTTTTATGTACTAAGAACGGAGATGAGGAAGAAATGGTCTCTTCCTGATCAGAATGTATAAGTAAAAATCTTGGTACATAAGGTGTTTTTGTTGAGGTAGACGAACTTGATTTAATTGGTTGAGAAGATGGGTACGAGTTTTCAGAGTCGGTATCTGAATTTGCTATGTGACGTTTTTTTGCTTTTTGTTTAGCCATGTAGTTTAGTTGTTTGATTCATCCTCCATGCTCCCCACCCACCGTGGAGCCCAACAAGGGAGCACTTTAATGGAGTGGTTTTCCGATCTCCAGTGCTAGAGATACATAGAAGGTATACTTGCACAAATAGAATCTGCACAATTGACCCGTTAAGCCACTGCCTTCCAGGATTATTTTATAAAAGAAAGAAAGTTTAAGATAATGGACACATGGTTGGCATCAGAACGATACTATAGAACGAAGATATAAGAAATATTTTTTTTACATTTTCAGAATCCTGGGGCTTAGCATGACAAAGCCGATTAGAAACACCGGGCCGTGTTTCCACCTCAGTCTACCCCGTCAAAGAGGCCAAAGAGACGTGTTGAGTCATACAGAATTTATAAACGTCCATATTCTGCATGCTCTCAGTCTTCCAGGCCATCCCCTTCGAGTTACGAGAAAGCCACCCACGGCAGACTGGTGGGTCCTACTCTTAGCACTCCCAGAGGAGACAATAATTACAATCAATATCGTCCCCTGTGTGAAGTGTGCCCCAGAGACTGCGACAAGGTGGTAGGGACTCTCCAGGGGAACAGAGCCTGTTGTGTAAAAGTCAATTGTGACATTACAATGTATCGATGTAGATGTATATATACAGTTGATAGAACCTCACAACCAGAAGAAATGATGCTGCATTCTCGGGACCGCCGTGACGCAACAGCCTTAGCGACACATGTAAACAAATGTACCAAGGTGAATTGGACGGTAAGTTTTAACATTACGGGTAACAGGAAAATGATGAAAAACGGTCCGCATTTATTCAAATTCTCTGTTTTTTCAGCAGTCTGCGCTTTATTCGGAGGAAAAACATTGTCTTTTGTCCCATCACGATTAATTTAGTTATAATTTCACCGATTATTCACAAATTATTGAAAAACTTGGATGTTGGTGGGGTGAATGGCAATTTGATCGGTTTGCGATCATTTAGATGTGATCTCTAATGTCTTAATAGCTTTAAAAACAGTAGAACGGACTTTAATTTCATATACCCCGAGATATTATCAAGCTCTAGATAATGGCTATTTTGAATCTCAATTCCCACATATCACACATCCAAGTTTGACACTCAATTCCTTTGGTACAATATGCAGCCTGTCATAAAAGCTATCCTTTTTTAAAGAAAAGTTCCAACTATTGTTATATGGAATTCGAGCATAATCTCAAGATTTGTATCAATAGGCCTACATGCGCGGATCCAGGAATTTTCATCAGGGGGAGGGGGCGGGGGCGTCCAGGTTTATCTGTCATAAAAAGATAAAAAATCTCTGACAACATTTTTCTTTAGTTCTTTTTAGTCGTCAACTTATTATACAGAAGTCCAATGGTTTATTTTAAAAAAAAATGTAATTTCCAAGGTTCCAGAGGGGTTTATCATTTTTTCCAGGGGGAGGGGTCCAACTTTTTACAAGGGGAGGGGGGGGGGCAATTGCTTATTCCCTATACCCATATAACTTGTGTTTATTCCAGGGGGGGGGCTGGACCCCTTGCCCCCCTCCCCTCTGGATCCACGTATGCAATATTTGGATCAACTGGTTGCTGTTACAAAAGTTAGATATTAGAAAAAGTTAATTTTGAACCTCCTTGGGTGTCCCTATATGTATACATGGTGTATGGGAAAACAACCATAGAGGGCTGATCAGGATCCAAATTGTTTGTCAAACTTTAGGTCAAAACTTGTATTTTACCTCTTGCATTAAAACTTTAAAATGTGTCATCTGCTGATAACCTAAGTCCTTTGCAAACAATTTGGACCCAGATCTGGCCTGACAGAATGTTGGGCCTGATCTGGGTCAGACTGTTTGACACTTTAGAGGTTACATGACAAGTTGAAGTTGAACTGATGTATTTTGACTTTCCGTTAAACCTTTACATGACATTGTCATATGCTGATAACCATTTCAAACAATTAGGACCCAGACCAGGCCCGACATTCTGTCCCGGCATAATAGTAGTCCAAACTGTGTGATGCTTTATAGGTTATGACAAGTTGAAGTTGAACCGATGTATTTTAACTTTGCATTAAACCTTTACATGACATTGTCATCTACTGATAACCCTTTCAAACAATTTGGACCCAGATCAGGCGCAATGTTCTGTCCTGGCATGATAGTGGACCACACTATTTGATGCTTTAGAGGTTATGACAAGTTGAAGTTAAACCGATGTTTTTTAACTTTGCTTTAACCTTTACATGACATTGTTATCTGCTGGTTACCATTTTCAATTTTGTGGATGCTCAAAGTGATCCCCTCATTGAGATGGTTCTTTTGAGCACCCTTAACAGGTTTTGGAGTGGATGAATGGGAGAATTTCCCGAATTTTATGCTAAACTATTCGATTTTAAGTAAGGGAAAGTGTTCGAAAGGTAGGTCTAGTTATTTGAGTAATTTTAGCCCTGCTTTGAAAAAGTGGGGGGGGGGGGGCGGGGTTTATAGGATTTGGGTTGTCTGACCGTTCATCCGTCAATCATAATTTTTTTCATTTCTGCTTAATATCTTGAGAACTCTTTTATAGAATGTATCCTAATTTTGTATGTGCATTGATATTGGCATGATCTAGCTTGGGATTGTTACATGTCATTTTTCACAAATTTGTACCAGAGTAACAGTCCTTGATTTACGCCAAATTTAGTTTCCACTCAATATCTTGAGAACAAATTGACAGAGTTTCACCAACTTTTATATATGCATTTATATTTATAAGATCTAGCTTGGGATTGTTACACGTCATTAGTCGCACATTTGTACCAGAGTTATGGCCCTTGATTTAGTACAAAATTTTGTTTCCGATCAATATCTAAAGAACAAATTGACAGATTTTCACAAAATTTTATATATGAATTCATAATGACATGATCTAGCTTTGGATAATATGTCATTTTTCGAAAATTTGTACAAGAGTTATGGCCTTTGATTTACGCCAAAATTTCGTTTCCGCACAATATCTTGAGAACTCTTTTAAAGAATGTATCCAAATATTGTATGTGCATTGATATTGACATGATCTAGCTTGGGATTGTTTCATGTCATATTCCCAAATTTGAACCAGTCATGGACCTTGATTTTTACGCCAAAGTTTTGTTTCTGCCCTATATATTGAGAAAAAATTGACAGAATTTCACCAAATTTTATATATGAACCATATTTCCAAGATCTAGTCTGGGATTGTTACAAGTCATTTTTCGCACATTTGTACCAGAGTTATGGCCTCTGATTTACGCCAAAATTTCTTTAATCTCGATATCTATAGAACAAATTGACAGATTTTCAGCAAATTTTATATATGCATTCATATTGACAAGATCTAGTTCATAACAAAGTTATGGCCCTTAATTGATGTCAGAAATAGATCCTCCTCAATAGCTTAAAAATTTTCGGCTGAATATTTTTAGCACTTGGCCTTTTTCTTGCATGAAAAGCGCTGCAGCGGGGCTTTAGCCAGATCCTCTGACAAGTAATTGGGCTTTCATATAAATTTATGATTTAAGCTACATTGTTGGTGCGCAGACTAGAATCACCCTGCTAGGACAGTTCTTTTGAGCTCCAACAACGAGTGTTTAAATTGATGGATGGGATAATTTCTTCAGGTTGTCTGATTCCAAGTCAGTTTTCTTGTTTGTGAATGAAAACATGTCATGGATGCTCATGGGCGCTATCTTCTTTAAGATGGTTCTTTTGAGCACCCAGGACAAGTATTAAATTGGATGGATTTGTGGTAGATTGGAGAATAGCTAATGAGAATGGTCTCACTGTTTGAGTAATTGAAATTTAGTTTTAATATTTGTGATTGAAAACATGGTGTGGATGCTCAGGGGGATTGCCTCATTGAGATGGTTCTTTTGAGTAACCAAAACAGGTGTTAAAATTGAAATTGATGGATGGGATAGTTTCTCCAGTTTGCCTAGTTGAAGGGCGGTTTTCTTGTTTTGGGGATGGGATTAATAGGTCAAAGTTCAACCTTTTTGAGAACATGGTCATTGTTGCATATCAAATAAAGGGAATCACAAAATGCAGCAACACAGTAGCAAATATTATGGCTGCAGACCCCCTCCCACCCCCTAAGGATTGAGTCAGCAGGTCAAATTCAACTTTTTCAGAACATGGTCATGTTGCATATCAAATTAAGAAAGAGAATCGCAAATGCAGCAACTTGGTAGTAAATATTTTGCTCTCCGACCCTAGGGGTCAAAAGATCAAAATTTAACTCTTTCAGATCAATGTCATGTTGCTTATCAAATTAAAGGGAATCTCGAAGTAGCAACATGGTCACATATATTTTGTCTGCAGACCTCCCCCTACACCCCCATCTCAACCCTGGGGGTGGGGCAATAGGTCTAAATTCAACTTTTTTAGAACATGGTCATGTTGCACAACAAATTACAGGGAATGGAGCATAGAGCACCATGCAAACACATATTCTCTCCTTATACACGGACCCTCAACCTGTGGTTTGGATTAAGGGGTAAAAATTCTGAATGTGGTCATGTTGCATATCAAATTTGGGGTAAAGCAGTATGGACTAACATAGAAGCAAACACTTTGACCTTACACACAACCCTGACCTCTGGGTCAGGTTGAAGTCAGATATTGAAATTATACAGATTAGTTTATTTTTTATTGAACTAACCGCTGAAAACTAGTTGATAGACTTATAACTTTGATCTGTATGATACCCAAGGTGAACTTAGGGGTTGGAGAAATGGGATTTATATTTTGCCATTTATAAGTTCCTCTAAAGTAACCCTTCGCCAGGGATACAAATTCAACAAATTTGCCTTGATTGACATCTGTTTGGCAAGGCGACACATCAGATTCTCGGAATTCAAGTGTTTTTATCCTTATCATATTGTTTCAAGCTGTATATACCATACATGTACAAATTAATTTGAATAAAATATTTACTGCTCAACTAAAGTTTAGCACGGATTTTAATATGATGCCCCACTTTGAATGATCATGAAACATTGTATTTGATGTTATCAACTTGTATGGGAATCTTGAAATTTACGTTTTTTCGTGTCCGCCAGATAAAAGGTAATCTGGTTAGGCGTCAGTGGATTGACGTTAAATTTGATGTCATGTGCATATAAAGGATACACGTCCACATCGGAAATTGAAACCTTTGATTCTTATGTATAGCAAATGGTTCCTAATGACGCAAAACATTAAAAAGATTACATTTTGATACCAGTTTATGCTACGTTTTACCGTTCCATTATGACGTTAAAATGGTATTTTTCCACTTCTTGACTTTACAGCAAACTAAATCCAGCGGTCAAGTAATCTTTTTGATGCCAGAGTGGCACAAGCACCTGGATCATTTATGTTAGTTGATCCTTTGAAAACGTCTTCTTTAGATAGCGATATCGCCTACATTTAGCCTTTCAATTAAGCATGCCTACACAACGAAAACAGTACTGTTTTCGACTTGTTAACGTCATTATAACAACGACGTTAGTTGTTTGCAAGACTCAACTTTTGCTTCAAATGCTCAATGGAGACGACCTTAATTTTTTTCAGAATGGCTGATTCGACCAAGCTGAAAAACAAAGAACTTTATAAACCGATGCTGTATCAATTTTGTATTGCCAGTAATGCAGTTGAAACACGTTTTTGACCCCTATCTTGTTTAAAGTTATGAATGACGCAGTAGAAATCCAATTAAAGTGCACCAATTGCTTTCCTCAGCTTTATCACATATCAAACCATCATTTAGCAGATATTTTATTACTTTAAGCCATTTGCTCAAATAAAAATCAATTTTTATTTATCCGTGCTAAACTTTTGTTGAGCAGTATAATATTTAATCCAGTTGAAACCGCTGATCCATTTAAGATTTTCATAGCTGGATATTTGGCCTAATAATACTTTTCCATTGTTCAATCTTGGAAATCTGGGTGATATTCATTTGATTTCACGTGATAATATAACTCAATATTTCCCCATCCACATACAATGTGATAGATGGCCCACTCTAGCTTTTCAGCAAGGGGTCAATGGCTTTTGATTGAACACTGTTTTCCCTGACCTTATATAGGGCCTTGTATATTTTCAGTCAGACTGAAAAACAGTAAGGATTATGCTCGGATAGCTCCACAGACACCAGCTGATCTTAGTTGACAGTACATGTATTTGAAAAAAAGGATATATCCAGACTCCGCAGGGCTTGGTTTATATTTTAATGTTCTTCAGAGCATCAACATGCAGCAGCTGCCATCCAGCAGTCCAAGTCATACCAGAAATGCAGGATTAGTATGGCTATCAGTAGCCAGGAGGCTGTAGAGGCTTCTATGATGCCCCCTGTTTTTAAATATCGTATGGAAATGAAATAATTTGGTCTTGGTGAGACCAATTATTTCATTTTCATGGGATTTTTAGGAAAAATGAGATAGAACCAAACTATTTCACAACCTGAAAATGTTCATAAAAGATATTTTTTGAAAAAATCAATTTCTAAAAAGTCAGCAGTCCTCAAAACAATAACGTGGTCTGGACATTTATTGTTCATATAAATTAAAGGATGTTCTTGTTACCTTGACAACATATAGCATGCTTTTGACCACATGGTGAGAAGCTATCACCTGGTTTACTAATAAACAGCTAACAAGGAAAGAGTTAAATTCTTTAAGAAAGCCTCCTGTAATTAAAATTATTGAATAAATTATTTTGTTCAAAGAACCAAAAAAAAAGTCCCTGATCAGACTGCTCTTCTAGGAAGCATGCTGATCTCAAGCCGATCTGAGACTAGTTTGTTTAGCTTACCTATCTCAGTTGTTTAATTTCTTGTGGCAAATAGTTTGGATCTAGATCAGGTTGGAGGTGGGGTTTTTTCAAAAACTCAACTGGGCATGAAAATCAACAAAATATGTCGAAAAAAATTGTGGGTTACTTTTCATTTTTTTAACATGAGCATGATAAATTACATGCTAAGTTGATTTGAGCATGAATCAGGACCAGGCTGGACATTTAATCTAAACTGCTTACAAGGTGTAAATTACACAGTCGTGGATTTCATTAAAAACCCTGAAATGTGTGATCACTATGGTGGTATTCAGTTGCGGATCCATAGGGTTTGGCTCGATCCCCTCTCCGCTTCCCCACATTTAAATATCATATGAATGTATTTTTCAGTGAGACCAAATTATTTCATTTTCACAGGATATTTAATAAAAATGAAATAAAATCAGCAATGCAAACCCCCTCCCTCAAATCTTTATACATACTAGCCTCCTTACCAGAAAGCCTGGATCTGCACCCGCAGGTATTACACATTTTGCATATCAAACCCTTTGAACAGGACTTTATTGTGACAAAATTCATAGAATGTAAAATCCTGTAAAGTCTGACCAGACTTCTATTTTATGGATAGTCTGATCTTGGTTTACATATATGCTAATGCTTATTTCTTTGAATCCTTAAAATGATTGGGACACAAGTTGGGACAAAACCACAAAAGAGGAGAAATTGTTGACACAAGTTGGGACAAAAGCACAAAAGAGGAGAAATTGTTGACACAAATTGGGACAAAAGCACAAAAGAGGAGAAATTGTTAGCATTTTATATCTTTATTTATATCTTTACATGCTGGATACTTCTTTAAGATTTTGTTGCCGTCTGCTGACTTCTTTTCAAAACATCTTTAAGGAACAAAATCAAGGTGATTAACTGTTTGGATCCAGATCAAGCCCAACATTCTTTTGGTCCTGATCTGGCTCCAAACGGTTTGCAAATATGATCAGATGTCAAAAGTTGCTGCTAGTACAGAAAAACCTGGCCATGGTTTACCCTTGTCCTGCTGAAAAATCTACTTACTATACAGGCTTGATTTCAAGATATTTTCAACCTTTTCCTATTGTTAATTAACAGGACCTTTATTTACAGGACCCAAAAAACCTTGATAGTATCATTCTGAGTGTATAATCTTATATCAATCTAATTATAAGTAGTTCCTTATCTTATACTGCTCTGCAGTATCTGCACATGCATGCAACCAAAAGTACAGACTGGTTAATTTACAGATGTCCTGAATTATAGATCATTATGGCCAGGTGACTTATTATATGTCCACTTTCAAATTTTATTTTTCGCCATCAAGTATTAGCTGTATTCCACCCTATAAGCGCACTGTGTCCACAGTCTAACTATTCAGAGCTTACTATGATGTTTATATGGAGTTTATTACTACTACTACTAATACTAATAATAATGCAAATGTCCAGTTATTTTTAAAAAAATAAATCTATTTTTCATTTGTTAACCATTTATGCGCCAATCGCAACAAAATACGTCTGCTTTTCTCGTCTGCTGAAATGTTTAAGAAACCTCTATGGCTAAGAGTGTGGACCCAGAACAGACTGCTATAAAAGCAGTCTGTTCTAGGGCCACCCTGTGTGCTTCTATACTTAATTTGTCAGTAATGTTAGGCAATTAATTGCAGCAGACGACTTCAGCAGACGACATTTTTAGATGCATTTTTTTCTTGGCGCTTTATGGGTTAAAATGAAGTGGTTAAATAAAATGTGCATTTCTCTTTGTGAAATAAATATATACTTTCTTCAGCGGTACGTAGAATGAGACATTTTTCCGTGTTTCACCCCTTTAAATCTAAAATATCTAAAATGGAATCTTCCATTTGGTAAACTGACTTAATCCATACTAGCTGCCAATAATTGAAAGAAAAAAAAATATTGGTCCCTGAATAGACTGCTCATTTAGCAGCCTACGCTAGTTTCTCCACTTAAGATCCTGAATTTCTACATACGAGCTATCAATAAATGAAATATAAAAAGAATAATTGTCCCTTAGTAGATTGCTCCTTGCAGGCTGGTCTAGGACTATTCAAGCTGGTCTGTGACTTTTGTGTTTGTATTTAACTGAGCATTGTAGCTATGGAATCCATTGAATTAATATTTCGAAATTGCAGTGACTAAATCGCGGGCCACGTAGCGCAGTCAGTAACATGTCTGGCAACAGATGAGAGTCTGACTGCAGACCCAGGGATTGCAATTCGATCCCTGCCTGGTAACATACTTTCGTGGAGATTGATCTATGGTCATTCTCCTCCCTTCCGCTGAATCATTCAAGAATGGTTGTTGTCAGTTACAAGTGAAAGTATGTGCACGTAGTACTGGTTAACTGCTTGTTTAAGCTTGCCCAGGAAAAAAGTGTGTTTAGGTGAACTGACCGTCCCACCATGACTATAGCTGTTGACTTGGGATGTAAAGCAACAAAACAGACAAAAAAAATAAATCAGTTATTCTTCAGGGACAGTTAGTAACACTTTAGCTTGATGTCATATGCTGTTAACCTTTGCAAACAGTTTGGATCCAGATCAGGACTGAGATTTTGTCAGTCCTGACCGCGATTCAAACTGATAAAATGTTGGTCCTGATCTGAATTCAAATCGTTTGACACTCTGTTAGTGTTCCTGAAAGAATTATTTTAGAAACAAAAATGAAATAAGTCAGCAGAAGACAACAAAATAATAAGAATATTCAATTACACAGAAAGCAAACAGATAAAATACAGAAATTTCAACCTGTGACCCCTTTCAGATACATAATGGGCATATCCATGTATATTGTATCAATATGTATGTAAAATCTATCCTAATGAAAGTGGTTATAATTATTATTACCAGGAATATTTTTTTCATATCAGAATTCGAATAAACCTAAAGAAACCAATTGCGGGTTTGCTGTTTTTTTTTGTTTTAATAGTAATCTTTTAGGTTTTCAGTATTATTGAAAGATTCTTTTTGATGCTGAGTTACTATAATATTAATGATGGAAATGTCCAGAGTTATTTTCATATATTCAAATGAAGTGGTTCAATAAATTATGCTATTAACCAATATTGCAAACAGTTTGGATCCAGACCAGGACTTACATTTTGTTTGTCCTGACCTGAATCTAAACTATTTAAATGTCTGTCCTGATCTGAATTCAAAATGTTTGATATTCTGTTAGTGTTCCTGAAAGAATTAAAATGGGGAAAAATGAAATCCAGACCAGGACTTACATTTTGTTTGTCCTGACCTGAATCTAAACTAATTAAATGTCTGTCCTGATCTGAATTCAAAATGTTTGATATTCTGTTAGTGTTCCTGAAAGAATTAAAATGGGGAAAAATGAAATAAGTCAGCATACTACAACTAAGAATAAGAATAAAACAATTAACAAGAATGCAAAGATTTAAAATATAGAAATTTTAACCTGTGACCCTTTCAGATACAAAATGGGCAAATCATTGTTTATTGTATCGATAGTCTAGAATGAAATTGGCGATTATTACAAGGAATGTGTTTAGACAAACTTTACGAAACCTATTGCGAGTTTGCTGCGTTTTTTTTGTTTTTTTGTTTTTTTTTTTTTTTTATTAATCTTTTAGGTTTTCTCTATTATTAAAATATTCTTTATGATGCTAAGTTATTTTTATGATAATAATAATAATAATAATTATAATAATAATAATAATGATAATAAAAATAATAATAATAATAATGGAAATGCATGTCCAGAGTTATTTTTAAAAGAAATTTAATGTTCATATGTTCAATTGAAGTGGTTAAATAAAATTGTTTCCCCTTGTGGAATGGATATATTGTTTCTTTAGCAGATCTTAGAATGAGATCATTTTTCCATGTTTCACCACATTAGATCCTTAATTTCTAAAATGGAATCTTCCTTTTGGTAAACTGGCTTAATCCATACTAGCCGCGAAAAAAATGAAAAAATATTGTCCCTGAGTAGACTGCTCATTTAGCAATACTAGTCTAGAAAGAGAATATTAGTTTCCATCATTCACCCCTTAAGATTCTAATTTCTTAAATGGAATCTTCCAATTGGGGAATTGGTCTTATATTATTGAGCTATTCAGTCACTGTAAAGGGGGCAACTTTTATATTCATATCTGGGTGTGGTTTGGCTATTTCATCTGTTCAAGAAGGGAAATCATGTTATATCTATTTGGTAAAGAGTTTAAGTTGTTTGAGCGAGTAAACGTGCGTGCGCTTCCTGAAAATCCTAACAGTTTATACACTGAACTCACATTTATCAACCCGTAGAGCGCCAATACAAAAATATTGTTGAAGCGACGTTGAAAAACAGTGTAGACCCAGATTAGATGGCTCCTTTGGGAGCCGTCTAATCTGGGTCCACACTGTTTGTCTCTATACTTACGTTAACCAATAATGAGACATTTTCGGATGAAGTCACTAAGCTGGCGCTTTAAGGATTAAATAATGTTTTGCGTCTCAACTGAGGTAATGGCGCAAGCTGATAGTCACTTTTGAAGAAAACCACGCCTCATTTTCAGCTTTTACTTATGTCTAAGGTAGACAAGGCCTAATTTCGCATTCATGTGGTGCCGCCTTTACAAAGATCAAAAAGTTCTATAATACATACTAGCTATCAATAGATAAAATATAAAAAGAAAGAATACTTGTCCCTGAATAGCTTCTTTAAAAAAGTGATTTCACTGAGAGGGTTCTTTTGAGTACCCACAACATGTGCTGTAGTTAGGTAAAAGGGAAGGTGATTTTGCATCCGGCACTCTTATCTGGAGGTCTGGTGGATGTTTACTCGATTTACTTAAAAGTTGTTTAAGCCACACATAATATATTTTAGGTGCTCAAAACATTTGTCTCTGTGAGACAGTTATTTTGAGTACCCAAACATGTGTTGTGGTTTGGTAGAAGGAAAAATGATTTTACATCACATAATCTTATCTGGAGGTCTGGTTTATGTTTACTCAATTTACTTGCAATGGAAGTTTTAATAGCCATACATCATATGTTTTGGTTGTTCAAGAGAGTTGTCTCATTGAGACGGCCTTTTGAGAACCCAGAACAGGTGTTGTGGTTTGGTTAAAGGTGGTCTGGATGATGTATACTCCATTTACTTGGAAGTTTTATTAGCCGCACATCATATGTTTTGGGTGCTCAAAAGAATGGTCTCAGTGTGATGGTTCTTTTTATGTACCCACTACACTATAACTGAAAGATTTTTGATAGGACGTTAAGAATCACATCAAACAAACAAACCCACTACATGTGTTGTGGTTTGGTTAAGGAAAAAAAATCTTGATTTTTTACATTTTAATGCCCCCAAAGGAACTTAGGAAGGCATATAGTAATGGCACTGTCCGTCCGTCCCCCTTCGTGTCCGGTGCATATCTCCTATATTCTTTGAGGTAGGAATTCCAAATTTGGTGTGTTGATTCATCCTTGGATGCGGAGGGTCACTGTTTTGAGTCACTGCAACCTTGACCTCTAACCTAGTTTTTAGAATAATTGTGTCCGGAGCATATCTCTAATATTATTCAAGGTAAGAATCTCAAATTTGGTGTGTGGATGCATCTTGGAATGGCATAGTGTCGCGTACCATAATTAGGTCACTGTGACCTTGAACTTTACTCTGAACTTGTTTCCAGAAACTGCATTGAGTCTGGTGCATATTTCCTATATTCTTTGAAAAAGGAATTCCAAATTTGGTATGCAAATGTATCTTGGGATGACTGAGTCTCAAATACCATTTCAGGGTCACTGTGACCTTGATCTCGACCTCTGACCTAGTTTTAAGAATTATTGTGCCTGAAGTATATCTCTTACATTCTTTGAGGTAGGAAATCCAAATTTGGTGTGTGGATGCATCCTCAGATGGTGGAGTGTCTCATACCATTTCCGGATCACTGTGACCTTGACCTCTGAACTAGGTTTAGAATAATCATGCCCGTAGCATGTCTTTCATATCATTTCAGGTAGGAATCTAAAATTTGGTGTGTGGATACATCTGGGGATGAAGAAGTGTCACATACCATAATTGGGTCACTGTAAAATTGAACTTGACCTCTGACCTAGTTTCTAGAAACTGCATTGAGTCTGGTGCATATCTCCTGTATTCTTTGAGATAGGAATTCCAATTTTGGTGTGTAGATGCATCTTGGGATGACGGAGCGTCACATACCATTTTTGGGTCACCTTGACCTTGATCTCTGACCTAGTTTAAGAATAATTGTGTCCATAGCATATCTCTTATATTCTTTGAGATAGGAATTCCAAATTTTTGTATGTGTATGAATCTTGGGATGGTGGAGTGCTGCGTACCATGATTGGGTCACTGTGACCTTAAACTTGATTTTTGACCTGGTTTTTAGAATAATAATATATGGAGCATATCTCTTTTATCATTTGAGGTAGGAATCCCAAATTTGGTGTGTGAATGCATCTTAGAATGGCAGATTGTCCCGTTCCATTTGTCGGTCACTGTGACATTGAACTCTGACCTAGTTTCTAGAATTGGCATAACTTCTTTAATCTTTGAGGTAGGAATTCCAAATTTGGTGTGTGGATGCATCTTGGGATGGTCAAGTTTTGCATAACTTTTTGAGTCACTGTGACCTTGACCTTTGACCTAGTTTTAGAATAGCCATGTTCTGAGCATTTTTTCCATATTGTATGAGCTAGGAATCCTAATTGGCATGTGGTTGCATCTTGGGCTGGCAGAGTGTCCTGTATCAATTTTGTGACCTTGACCTTATATCTAGAATAATCCTGTCATAAGCATATCTCATATATTATTTGAGGGAGGAATCCCAAATTTGCTGTATGGATATATTTTTGGATGCTGATGTGTGGCATACCATTTTTAGATCACTGCGATCTTGACTTATGACCTAGTTTCTAGAAAAATCGTGTCTGGAGCTTATCTCCTATATTATTTGATGTATGAATCCCAAATTTGGAATGTTGATTCCTCTTGGGATGGCAGAGTGGTGCATATCATTTAGGGTCACTTTGATAAGGATATATATTGTATATGACTTGAATAAGGATTAGTTTCGATATTTATATTTAACCAAAACAAATACTTAATTGTCATGTTAAAATAGAAACTATTATTTTTCACGTCACTCTATCAATATTTTAGTATTATACACACAAGGAATATTGAAAAAGTTTATATATGTAACATCTGTAAAGAAGGTCTTGATAATCAGTAATAATTTAATTCCTAAGATTAAAGCACCAAAACCTAGAGATTTATAGGAAACCATGTGAAAAATATTTGTTTCGCCCTGAAATATCATCTCTTACACCAAGTCTATGTCCTTGCTTATTTATTATGTTATGTAACATCAGTTACAACCTGTAATAAGTTCTCCTATCTTGTTGTTAAACTTGCAAAATTTATCATTCTTTATTATATTAGCATGACTATCCAAATATGGAAGATTTCATATACTTTTACTTGAATAATACCTACCGAATTGGGCTCCTTAAAACTTAGGGTAGTGTTGTTTAATTGCTCATATAATGCACTATATTTAAGATAGATAAACACACTTTGTTTTTTCTGTGAGCCAAATAAGTGTGTAAGTACAACTAGATCAAAAGCATTTTAAAAAAGCACAAATCAGCTGTAAAAGTAAATAATATTGGTCACAATTAGTATTTTTAAGGGTAGTTTAATTTAAGTAACGCACATAACACATTAGGATGCCGTAATTTTGCTTTAAAACTTTTATATGTAGCCTAGATATCCAGTAGGCAGACTATATGCCTAATTTTAATAGTGAGTTTAATGCCTTCTTATTGCACAGAATTTTACTTTTCATTTTCTGAATTTTATATGGTAACATATGTAACAGACTGTCAGAGACAAACACCCAAGCGTACAACGTACAAACATCTGTTATTCTACGCAGCTTGAGATGCTCTTTTAAGATAGGATGTGTCTGCAAAATTTCCCTAGGGGGGAGCAAAATCATTCTCAGCATTCAGTCTAACAAGGATAGATTGCCATTTTGGTAACGTATTTTTTAGGACCCCTCGCCCTGAGGGAGAAATTGAAATCTCTCTATTTTGAAAGAAACCACTCACAACTTTGAACACAGAGTGTATAATGCTTATTTGAGCTAAAATATATTAAGATGATTTTTGGATAAAAAAAAACCTGCGGGGGTTTTCTCCAATTTTATTTTGTGGGGGAAAAACCCCATTGGGAGAAAACCCTGCGGGGGAATTTCTTTTTTCATTTAGAGGCACAATATAATGCTGAAAGTTTTTGATTAACCTTTTATTTTGCATTGTGATGAATAATAATTGAAAAAAAGTCAATTTGATTTTTTTTCAAAAAAACCTGCAGGGTTTTTTCCCCACAATCTGAAATGGGAGAAAAAACCCACGGGGGAAATTAAAGTATGGAATTAAAGTCTAATATTAATTTTCTTCAAACTGTACAATCAGACAAACTTGTTTCTTGATAAATGTTTGATACTTATTTTTTTTATAAAACCCCGTAGGGTTTTTCCCCTTATTGACCTGCGCAGGGTTTGAAAAAAACCCACTGGGTTTTTAACTTTGACCATTTTTTTTTTCATCATGATGGCATATATTTTTTTAGTCATAATTATATATGTTTTGCTCCCTTATGTCTGTATTTATGTATTTAAGTGGTTTTACGTCTTTTTCACCACTAGAAAGATGATGTAATTTTGCCAAATTCTGGCGAGGCAAAAAAACTGGTGGCTGTTCATTGTTGTTGTTTTGATTTCACTTGATTCTCCACCTTGATTAAGAAACAAACCAAAATGCAGACAGCTTCAGAAAAAAGGATAATGTTATGTTCGTTTATTCTTCACTGGTAAAGATTATGCTTACAGGAGACTTTAATACGCATACAAGTGTATTAGTTAAATTATGAAAACGATTTTGAAAATAGTCTTGATCTAAAGTCAATGACCAGCCTTACCCAGAAAGAAATGCACACAGGATTAGGCTGGACACAAAGTTCATTACTTTATCAGCATGAGATTATCTGGAACGGTAAAATTTGTGACGTCAAGAGAAATAATCCTACCTCTGTCCTATGAATATATAAAAGCTGAACGTTTTCGTGATTTAGTTTATTTGTCTAAAAACATGTACCAATATTATTTCCAGAAGCAGACATTTAGTTTTCGTTTTTGTATACATTTTTTGCAGGCTGATGGCTAAGTTTGTAATAAATGTTTATATGGTTTGATGGTGAAAGGAAGAACAAATCTGATCTTATATGAATATTTTTTCCAGTCCTAAGTAGTCATCAAATATTTCAAGAATCAAACTAGATGCATGTATCTTCAAGCAATTTATTAATTATCAAAATTAAGGGTTTGTCTGTGTGTCTTTTTGTAAATAGTGTCAAAGTAAAAGGGCAATGCTAATATTTCATAAACACAACTTTTAACCATAAATTAGTTGAAAATGCAAGTTTCATCTTTATTTTTCATCGAAGTAAGCAACAGCATATACTCGTTTTAGGTCAAAGCTTAAAATCAAGTTGTGACCTTTGTCAAGGTCAAAGGTCAAGGTCAAATAGACATATCGCCAAATCACAAAAAATGCATATTTTATGCATCATTTTATTAGTATAAGTATATTTTGTGCATGTTTGAAGCCTAACATATAAGTAAAAGTCTTACATACTTAAATTCGACATATTCCTTGCCACCAAAGGGTAGTAAATACCCCAATCAAGCGAGGCGTTGGCTATTCCGTAACGGCCTGAGTTTGAATGACGTCAATATGATAACTGCTTTATACTACCACATACGACTGGTCAGAATTCCTCTTCCTATGATCTTTACTGGTAAGGTTGTGCAAACATCAAGTGCCAAATATACCAAAATATTTGTCTGTATGTCCGGCTTCGGAATCCAGTTGATGACATCATCGTAGATGAGTACAAACAGAGTTACGGCCCTTGAACCGTACATACCCTTTATACAGGATTATTCATATGTTGTATACCGTTGGTCTAGATCATTGCATTTATTGATAAGAAAACGTTAATTAAATACAATATTTTTATGACTAGTATGGTATTGGTTGGAAAACAACATTAAAATAAATTATCAATATCAACGTTACATGTACCAAACGGTGTGTTTGTCCGTGTATCTGTTTGCAAATAGCTTCAACGCTAAAGGAAAATGCAAAATTTTTCATCAAAAAGTCTTTACCGATATTAAAAAAGTTCACTTGCCATATTTCGTCTATTTCGTTTTGTCAAAATAAGTAATAGTCTTCACTCTTTGTATGCCGGAGTCGAAATTTGTGTTATGACCTATTCAAATGTCGAAGGTCAAGGTCAAATAGACATATCCAAAATCGCAATATTTAGTATATGTTATTAGCTCACCTGTGTCATAAGCTCAAAGTGAGCTATTGTGATCGCTGGATGTCTGTTGTTCGTCGTGCGTCGTCAACAATTGCTTCAAACAATATCTCCTCCTAAAATAATGGCTTGAATTTTATCAAATTTGGCTGACAGGAATGATCGTTAAATGGCCTTCTCAAATAAATGATCAAATGATATATCTAGATCACATGGGCAAAAATAGATTTTCGAAAACTTTAAAAATCTTCTTGTCTGAAACCACAAGGCTGATAGCCTTGCTATTTTGTGTAGCATTATTTAGTAGATATTTGCCATTTTTGTTCAAATTATGCCCATGAGGCCACAAATTGTCCCGCCCCCGGGTTCACATGTTTTACATAGGCCGTGGCTTGGTCTGCAGAGTGTGATTGTGGTATCTCCTGATCATACTCACTTGCCTTTTTTATAATGGGATACATGAAAAAATATTGTCTGAAACCATTAAGTCCATATAGATATGTTCTTAAAAGAGGTTACCCTTTGGTTATCCTTTTAGAGCCCTGTTATTTGATATGTTGCATCATCTAGTAGACCTCTACTAATTTTGTTAAAATTATGGCCATTGGACCAAACGTGGCTCGCTCCTAAGTCCTGATTCACATGTTTTTCAAAGGTTTATATAGGGAACGCACACAAATCTTCTTGTCAGGAACCACTTGGCATAGAGCCTTGTTGTTTGATATGTAGCATTGTCTAGTTGACCTCTACTAATTTTGTTAAAATTATGGCCGTACGTCCAAAAGTGGCCCGCTCCTGATTCACACGTTTTTCATAAATAAATAGGTTTATATAGGGAACGCATACAAATCTTCTTGTCAGGAACCACTTGGCATAGAGCCTTGATATTTGGTGTTTAGTATCATCTAGTAGACCCCTCCACCAGGTTGCCAAATATGGACCCATCCTGGGGGTCACGTGTTTTACATAGGCTTTAATTGGGAAAGCATAAAACAATATTCACAGAGCCGTGATATTTAATTTGTACCATCACCTAGTGCTAATCACCTAGTGCTATTTTACCAAGTTTGTTCAAATTATGACACTTGGTCAAGAAAGGTCCTGCCCCGGGGATCATATGTTTTTTATAGGGGTTGTTTTGGCTCATGGTGAGCTATTGCGATAGTTGTTTGTCCGGCGCCCCGCGTCCGACGTGGTCATCCGGCGTCAACAATTGCTTCAAAGGACATCTCCTCCTGAACTACTGGTTGGATTTAAACCAAACTTGGCAGGAATGATCCTTATATAGTTTTCTTTAATAATTGTTCAAACGGTTTTGGTCCGATGCATATCTACACTGAACCGAAGTTCTAAGTAGCCACTTTTCAAAATATTTTTTCTGACTAAGCCCTAGTGATATTGAAATGAATTTTTGCCCAAGTATGTGTATTGTAATGAATTAAAGTTAAGCGGTGTTTTGGAAAAGTTTTCTATCACTTCACGATTTTTGGGTTCAAAAATGCAAAAATCAAATTTTTGAAGAAAATAAGCGTTTTGAGTGCAGTTTTTATCAAATTCAAGTACAGGTGATTGCTAACCTGCCTATTCGGCTTGAAAAACATCAAACACTTGACATGTTGCTTATGACAGATTTTTTATGAATTTTTAAAATTTGATAATTTTCCGAATTTTCAAAAATTTTCGGAAATCATCAGCTAGACATACTAGAATCATTGTATGTGTTTTATTTTACATTAATATGTTTGACAAAACACCATGCAACTTTATGAGCCCATTTTCTTATGATATTTTTACTAATTTGGTATCCACTTCCGCTTTTAACGTTAACCTTTAAAGGTCATTTAAATGGCATTTGTTAAAGATTTTTTTTTATTTTTTAAGCAGAACAGTGACGCCAATCCATAATAAAGAAACCCTGAAAATTGCACTACTGTGCTGCAGATAATAAAGCGTACAGAGCAATGCAAAGTGAGTATGCAAACTGCATGGTTAAGCTAAAAATACTTTGATTAAGTTGTTGACCGTGGCTGTCTTTATGTTAACGTAGAAGAGAAATGGAGTGTTCAATTGTCAGAAAAAACCTTTGATTCTTTTCATCGTATACCACAGCTGTTATAAACATCTTCAACTAATTAAAATATAAATGAATGACGTATCTGATGAATAGTTTATATCACATTTAAAAGTGTGACTTTTTGAAATAATGGTACCTTTACTCGGACCTCGTCTGTGCAAGGTCTACCAGACATTTTGAAATAACATAATTTGCAGAGTCTCAACAAAGCCTTGGACCTTCGTATAGAATTTAAATTTTGTGAGAGCGATTTTTACTTTCTGAACAGGAGCAAAAATTGTATGGTGGCTACTTATAACTTCGGTTCAGTGTAGGTCACGCAGGCTAAAAGTAGATTTTCGAAATGAAAACTATAGAAATCGTCTTGTCTGACACCACAAGGCCTAGAGCCTTGATATCTGGTATGTAGCATCAGCTAGTGGACCTCTACCAAGTTTTTTTTCAAACTATGCCCCTTAGGCCAAAAATGGCCCCTTCCCGGGGGATCACATGTTTTACATAGGCTTGTATAGTTAAAACATAAACAAATTCTCTGAAACCACTAGGTCTATAACCTTGACATTTAGTATGTAGCATCGCCTAGTAGTTCTCTTTTACTATGCTGTATTGGTGTCTGCTGAGTTCAATCACCCTTTTTGAAATACAAACAGGAATAGCATCAAAGTACAGTGAGGTTTCCATTATAGAAAACTTGTCAGAAAAAAAATCACTTTTCTGAAAACTGGGCAGGTACAACATATACTGTTATCACTACCAATGACTTCAGATTCAACACATAAAATATTTTGTCTACATCTTGGTGTGTTATAATCTAGATATGATAGAAAATTTGTCAACCATTTGCAGGCCCTGTTTATTTGGTGTATTTTAGAAACATAGTCTTGGAAAAATATGTATAATTTATAAGTTTCTTTGAAATATGGTAATTGCAAGTGGTAGAAATAACAGTACATTTATTTCGGAGTAAGTATGACTAAAACAGCCCATTGTTAATTTACAGAGTGGACTTATTGACAAGAAATGTGTGTAAGTAAGGTTGTCATTTGAGGTTAATGATATAAGTTTTAGGTAGTACGTCTTGCAGGGTTATCATCAAAAGGATATTTAGTAAATTATCTATAGTATTAGGGTACCTAACACGATTAAAAAAGACATAAGGGTTTTCTAGAGCATAGACGAAAATCTAAGCAAAACAGAAGGATGTCATAAATTAACATAACATCTTTATTAGAAAACTAAAAAGGTAGATACTGTAAAGATTTAGAATTTTTATTATTAGTCATCATTTCAGATGAAATATGAAGCCATTAAGATTGTCAGTATATTCTTACCTCGCCCACTTTTTCAATGATTATCTAGTCTGGTTTGATGACAAATTAAAAATGACTCAAACAATTGCAGATACACATGCTTTTTGTTGGATGATACATAAAAACAAATGCAAACGTCATCAAACTATATAAAAATGAAGGAAATTTCAATATTTCACCAATATTTTGGGACCATTGGTGCATTTATTTATAAGGCATATTATATTGATTTTTAATCTTAAAACGCAAAATCAAAGACAACAATGCATGTTCCATGCTGTGTTTTATATCGCTAATGTCAATAGATGATGTAAATATGTGTAAAACCAAATACCTCGTATATTTTATTGCAATCAGATCCTCAGTAAGCAAGGTATTGGAGGAAAATTTGATTATTGACCCATTTCCTATGTAAGTCTTGCCATTCAGGGGCAACAACATGTTTCAAAAAATAAAAATATGTAGCAGAAACAAATTTTGATCTGCAGTTTGACATGGTATTGGTGTCAGATTTATTCCTATTTAGAAAATAAGCTTTCAAATTTAACTAATAGAGCTATTATTTTTTACATGCAGTTTTCCATACAAAACAATGGTAAAAATAAGCAAGGGCAGTAACTCTTGCTACAATATCTAAATAGTTTAATGTATTATAATTGTGTTTGGCGTACTAAGTCTATAAGCCCCAGTAAGTTTCAGGTATAAATGGCAACATATGTTCTTCAAGTTATAAGGCAAATTGTGTTAAGTTTTGCAAGAGTTATGGTTATTGGTGGCACTAGTGACCTAAAATGATTTTCTTGGGTATGATGGGCAATCTTAAGATAAAACATATAAATGTACTTCCTATCAGTTACCCTGTCAGAAATTATTCTCTTCTTATTTAGGCTATAAAAAACTTTGGGTATTTAGTATTTTAAAACTTTTACTAGTTAGTGCGTTCGGAATTCTCCCATCGGTACCCAAGGTTTATACCGAGTGGTTTTCCATCGGCTACAAAAATCTCTGAAAACAGGTGTTTTAAGTTGAACGGCTTTTGGTAGCTTTCGTTATCATCGGTGGCCTATGGTAACCGATGACAAATAAATTTACCATATATTCACTTATATACTAAAATTTGATTATTTAAACTTGCTTCATGTAAAATGTCAGCATTCTGGCTAGTCTCTGTAGCTGAACATGTTAGTTTGAGTGTACGTCAAAATTTTGGGAGTTAAAAACAATCGTCTCTTTAGACGTGTTACTTGTCTGTTAAAATGTTGGCTATTCTTCACCATAACTAAAAAAGTTTTAAATATAACGAGACAAAATCTATGATCTGATATCAGCAGAATAGCACTTAGTTTTACAAAAGACTTGTAAAGCTTATTGTTGACAGGAAATTCTGTTGGAAACAAATTTCCGTTTATCCTGCTAGAAGATTTAATTCTAGCAGCCATTTTGAAATGACGTCATAAATCAGCTACCGAGGCTACCTCGACTATCATGACGCGGCGGTATCAGCGACCAGCAACTCACCGATGTGATTACCAATGGTGACCATATGTTACCGAATGTCGCCATCGGCAGCCTTCAGTAACCGATGGTAACCCTGGTTGCCGAAGGAAGAATTCTGAACGCACTTATTGTTAGCGTTAGCACCTCATCTTACACGTGGGTGGGATATTTACATGCTAGTGGTTGAATCAGAGCATTCTGTATGTAGAAATTAGAATCTAGAAACCCTGTTGGCATAACTGAGGCACTGGTCTTACAATTACTATCCATTATTAAAGACATAACACTAGTGGGGAGATTCTTTAGTTGAATGTTTCTATGTTTATTCAAAGCAGCTGAGTTTTGACATATGATATAACTATAGTATACGATGAAAATAGTTCCTAACCCCATTTCTCTGACTAAATCTTAATTTGATTACTTCTTCAAGTGCCGTTATGAATAGTGATGGATATTTTCATTTCCTGAATGCATTATCTCGTTTTTATTCCAAAACTGATACCCATAACCTCTCAAAATATGATCAAAATGGGTGGGGTAATTCAAGGGGAGTTAATATGGTCAGTACTCAAAATCAGCGGTGTCATCAACTTCTTCTATTTACTAGGGAATCTGCATGCTTGTTTGGTACATGTACATTATATGACACTAGATGTTAGCAAAATTCGACCAAGGTCACCCTAAAACAGCCCTGAGATCTGCAGTAGTAATAGGTGGGTGGGGTATTTACATGCTTATCATTGCCCCCAGAGCATTCCGTAATATAGAAATTGGAATCTATAAATCCTGATTACATAGATAAAGAAGCGTTCTTTAAATTCTTAGTCATTTCTAAGGACATAACACTAATGGGCAGATTCTTAAATTGAAATTTTCAAATATATTTTTATTCAAATGAGTTTTGAGACATAATTTAACTTAAAAAGACGAACAAAAATGTTTAAACCCATTCCCTGACTGAATCTAAACTTTTTTACTTTTTCAAGTACCGTTATGAGTAGTGATGGGTGTATTTATTTCCTGGATGCTTCATCTCAATTATTTCACAAACTAATGATCATAACCTCTTATAATATGATCAAAATGGGTGGAGTAATGCAAAGGGAGATTACTCAGTCAGTACTCAAAATCAGTGGTGTCTTCAACTGCTTCTATTTACTAGAGAATCTGCATTTGTGTTTGGCACATGTACATGTATATGTCACTTTATGTTAGCAAAATTTGACCAAGGTCACCCTAAAACAGCCCTGAGATCTGCAGTAGTAATAGGTGGGTGGGGTATTTACATGCTTATCATTGCCCCCAGAGCATTCCGTAATATAGAAATTGGAATCTATAAATCCTGATTACATAGATAAAGAAGCGTTCTTTAAATTCTTAGTCATTTCTAAGGACATAACACTAATGGGCAGATTCTTAAATTGAAATTTTCAAATATATTTTTATTCAAATGAGTTTTGAGACATAATTTAACTTAAAAAGACGAACAAAAATGTTAAACCCATTCCCTGACTGAATCTTAACTTTTTTACTTTTTCAAGTACCGTTATGAGTAGTGATGGGTGTATTTATTTCCTGGATGCTTCATCTCAATTATTTCACAAACTAATGATCATAACCTCTTATAATATGATCAAAATGGGTGGAGTAATGCAAAGGGAGATTACTCAGTCAGTACTCAAAATCAGTGGTGTCTTCAACTGCTTCTATTTACTAGAGAATCTGCATTTGTGTTTGTCACATGTACATGTATATGTCACTTTATGTTAGCAAAATTTGACCAAGGTCACCCTAAACAGCCCGGAGATCTTCAGTAATAATAGGTGGGTGGGGTATTTACATGCTTAGCATTGCCCCAAGAGCTTTCCGTGTACAGAAATTGGAATCTAGAAATCCTGATAACATAGATAAAGAAGTGTTCTTTAAATTGTTAGTCATTTCAAAGGACATAACACTTATGTTCAGATTCTTAAATTGAAAGTTTCAAATATATTTTTATTTCAAGGAGTTTTGAGACATAATTTAACATTAAAAGAAGAATATAAAGTTCAAAAACCCATTTCTCAAACTAAAACTTTACTTTTCTACTTTTTCAAGTATCGTTATGAGTAGTGATTGGGTATATTTTTTCCTGGATGCTTCATCTCAATTATTTAACAAACTAATGATCATAACCTCTTATAATATGATCAAAATTGGTAGGGGTAATTCAAGGGGAGATAACTCGGTTAGTACTCAGAATCAGAGGTGTAATCAACTACTTTTAAAAACTAGAGACTCTACAGTTTTATTTGGTATATAACACTAGATGTTGCAAAGGTCTGACCAGTAGACCCCTCTGACAGCCTTGAGATCTGCAGTACTACCCTTCAATTTAATTTTCAATGCTGATTTCCAAAAAATTATTGCTGAAATACCCTTTACCCCCTCTTATCTGGAGCCCTGTTCTCTGACACCAGAAGGCCTAGAGCTTTGATATTTGGTATGTAGCATCACTTAGTGGACCTCTACCAAGTTTGTTCAAATTATAGCCATGGGGCCAAAAATGGCCCCGCCCCGGGGGTCACATGTTTTACATAGGCTTTTCTAGGGAGCAACATGAAAAAATCGTCTTGTCTGAAACCACAAGGCCTAGAGCCTTGATATTTGGGACGTAGTATCATCTATTAGACCTGTACCAAGTTTGTTCCAATTACAGCCCTGGGGCCAAAAATGACCCCGCCAGGGGGGTCACATGTTTTACAAAGTTTATATAGGGAGCAACATGAAAAAATCATCTAGTCTGAAACCACAAGGCCTTGAGTCTTGATATTTGCTATGTAGCATCATCTAGTAAACCTCTACCAAGTTTGTTCCAATTATAGCCCTGGGGCCAAAAATGGCCCCGCCCCAGGGTCACATGTTTTACATAGGCTTATATAGGGAGCAACATGAAAAAATATGCTTGACTGAAACCACAAAGCCTAGAGCCTTGCTATTTGGTATGTAGTATCATCTAGTAGATCTGTACGAAGTTTGTTCAAATTATAGCCCTGGGGCCAAAAATGACCCCGGCTCGGGGGGTCACAATTTTTACATAGGCTTATATAGGGAGCAACATGAAAAACTCTTCTTGTCTAAAGCCACAAGGCATAGAGCCTTGATTTTTGGTATGTAGTATCACCTTATAAACTTCTACCAAGTTTATTCAAATTATAGCCCTGGGTCCAAAAATAGCTCCGCCTCAGGGGCCACAGGTTTTACGTAGGCTTTTAAAGGGAGAAACATGAAAAAATCTTCTTGTCTGAAACCACAAGACCTAGAGCCTTGATATTTAGTATGAAGCATCACCTGGTAGACCTCTACTAAGTTTGTTCAAATTAAAACCCTGGGGCCAAAAATGGCCACGCCCCAGGGATCACATGCTTTACAAAGCTTATATAGAGAGAAACATAAAAAAAAATCTTCTTGTCTGAAACCATAAGGCCTAGAGCTTTGATATTTGGTATGTAGCATCACCTTGTAAACCTCTAACAAGTTTGCTTAAATTATGCCCCTCGGGCCAAAAATGACCCGCCCCGGGGTCACATGCTTTACATAGACTAATATAGGGAGAAACATGAAGAAATCTTCTTGTCAGAAACCACAATGCCTAGAGCCTTGATATTTGGTATGAAGCATCATCTAGTGGATCTCTACCAAGTTTGTTCAAATAATACCGCTGGGCCCAAAAATGGCCCCACTCCGCGGGTCACATGCTTTACATAGGCTTAAATAGGGAGAAACATGAAAAAAAATTCTTGTCTGAAACCACAAAGCCTAGAGCCTTGATATTTGGTATAATGCATTATCTAGTGGTCTTCTACCAAGTTTGTTCAAATTATACCCCTGGGGCCAAATATGGCCCCACCCTGGGGGTCACATGCTTTACATAGTCTTAAATTGGGAAAAACATGAAAAAATCTTCTTGTCTGAAGCCATTAGGCCTAGAGCCATGATATTTGGTATGTAGCATCACCTTATGGATTATGCACCTGGGGCCAAAAATGGCTCCGCCCGGGGGTCATATATTTTACATTGGCTTATATAGGGAAAAACATCGAAAAATCTTCTTGTTTGAAACCATAGGGCTTAGAGCCTTGATATTTGGTTTTAAGCATCACCTAGTGGACCTCTACCAAGTTTGTTCAAATTATGCCCCTGGGGCCAAAATAGCCCCGCACCATGGTCGCCAGAGACATGGTCAGCTTTCTACAGATACCTATATGTTAGCTTTAAACAAAACTCAGGTGAGCGCATTAGGGCTACTTGGCCCTCTTGTTTACATGTATCATGCCATTAAATAAGTGTTAAAATGCCAACAATTGTTGGCATTTCAACATTCATTAGCAGGATAGTTGTCATTCTCAGTTGAGCTGAATATGAAAAAAGGACAAGTAAGAAATTTATTTTCAGTTGTCCATGGACAAGTACATGTACAAAGAAAGTTAATACAATTCTATAATATTGTGATTAAGTTTTCAAATTCACGTATAGTATGGAAACAGTGTGGATCCTGATCAGGTGATTTCTGAAGAAGCCAACTGATCTGGATCTTCACTGTTTTCATTAGAGTTTTAATCTGTTTTTATACTGTTTTAGAAACATTTAACACATTATCTATCTAAATAATTATGATCCTATCCTTGTCCATGGACAAGTACAGAATTTTAATATTTCCACATCCCTGCTCAGTATTGTTCTTTTAGACCATAAAGTGATTGAATGTTTTTTTCTATTTACAGGGGTAGAGATAGTGGAAGTGATGGGTCGTAGATAATGTGATCTTTCCAAGATTTCATTAGACAACAATGAATTTTACAAGACAGACTAAAATTTAATCATTTAAAATCTGCACTAAAATCCCCAAGTGAGTCAATAAATCTTGTTAAATAAAAATTATTGGTAGTTTGAGTTAAAAGGAGTGTATGTGACCTGTTACACATATTTACCATTAAATGATATGCTGTATGTGTACAAAAGAAGCATATCTTCCAGAAATAGAAAATCAACTCCGCAACTTTTGTCGTCTGCTGTTAACCAGTTTGCAAACAAGTTGGGCCCAGATCAGGGTCTGGCATCGGCTCTCATTGGGATCCATACGGTTTAATGGCCTGATAGTGTTCCTCATAGATTTTTTTTTTTAAAAAAAACGTTTATTTAGGAAAAAGTCAGCAGGCAAAAAAAAAACATGAAAAAAATGTCCAGCATGCAGGTGCCAATAATATACAATATAAAAACTAATCTGAATCCAATGTATCTAAATTTGACTTAATTGTGGCTTTTTTAAGATGTCAGGATTCATATTGTTTGTTTGTTTTGTTGTTTTGCGTCCCAGTCAACAATTCTTTGGCCATGTTGGGACAATTTGCTGTATTCCTGTTTTGAGTCAATACTAAAGCTATCCTTAAAATATTCTCTACTTTTAATGTCTTTAACAAATCAGTGAAAAATTACAAACCTACGGGCTACCTACCAAATTATGAGGTAAGTGACAGCAAACAATTTTTTAAGGATGTACTAAGTAGCCAATAAAGAATTCGACTGTTTATAGTACTTTTGTAGTGCATCTAAATCACTGAATTACTGTACAGATAAAATGACAAAAAAGTTGATCCTGCTCATTGAGAAACAGTCTAGTGGGTCAAACAAGATGTTTGCCTTTACTATGCCGGGTAACTAATGTACTTAACTCCTCCCAGAGATGTGGAAATACTATGACCGACTTGTCCAACCAGGACCCGTTTCGTTCAGTAAACGTTAAAATTTTCTATTTACTTGTCCTGGAACAAGTATAAATCAATGCAATTCTGTATTTCATTTTCTGATTAATTAGTATGAATTGATTCACAATGTCATGCTGTATGGAAAACAGTGTGGATCCTGATCAGATGGCTTTTGAAAAAGCCAGCTGATCTGGATCAACACTGTTTTCAATGGAGTCTCACTCTGTTTTTTAAGAGTTTGTATATGAAATCAGTAAAGTACAGGCTAAGCTGAGTTCATTATTTGTTCTTTGGGAGAAGTAAAATCTTCATTAGACCATCTACTTGTCCCTTGGCAATTATAAAATTTTGCTATGCCACAGTCCTCAGGAGCGTACCCAGAGGCTTTATCATGTTGAAGCCCACCAAAAATATTTGGAGAATTAAAAGATATCTGGCCTTGTTACTTTATTCTTCAGATAGCGAATTATAAAGGCGCTGATCTTACTGCGTGGAACGCAGGCTGGTACGCGCCTTTGTTCGCAATCAAGAAAGTCAGGGTTTCTCGTGTCTATGTCCATATGATGTTGAAGCACAGGCTTCCTTGCCTCAGCCTGACTACGCGCCTGCCCCTGACTCCCCCAATTTTATCATCCACAAGATTTCAGTAAATAGCACATGCGTATATAAAATTTGTAGATTGGAGAAGTGTTTTGAATCACAGTGTTGAACCAAATCAGCTGGATTCTCAAAACTATATGATCTGGATCATCTGCACTGTTAAGACAGTTTTCTTAACAGAATATATCTACGGTTTAGCTTGGTTAATGATAATACTTTAAAACCAATGGAATGCAGGAGGTATAAATCTGTCTAACATCATGGTTTCGAGCAACACTGCTCCCAGCATCTATGGTTTTGATCATGCAAAAGAATTACATTTTAGTTCTGTGCTGCTGCAGAGAAAAATCTCCATGTCATTGCTGGAGGAGCTAAGTGGATCAGTGGTAGACTGCTTGACTTGAGATCCATGGGCGTGATGGCTTAGTGGTAGAGTATTTGACTGAATATCAAGGGGTTGCAGATTCGAGTCTCACCAGCTGCATTGTGTCCTTGAGCAAGACACTTTATCATGCGCTTAGTACTGGTTCAAACCAGGAAGATAGACGGCTGAGCTTAGTGGATGGATGTTTAAAGGGTGATTTAACAAAAATGCCATAAATTAGATGTGATGGCCATAATACTATAGCATTTACATGCAATCTAATCAAGAAGCGATGTGAAAGCGCCAGGTCATACAGTTTATGACATGCATGCGTGACTGTGATATCTCCTTATGCAAAGACCAGCATGTGCATCCAACACTGATGTTCGTTATACATGTAAGAGATTATGATAGCTCAACTTTTGAGAACTAACTATAGCCCCTGTATTAATCAGAGTAGCCTTTTAAAATTCTGAGACAGGTTTCTTATGAAACGTCTCATTTCCATTCATGTATATTGTACTATTGGAATATACAGTATATTTGTTTGTTTGTTTGATTTGATTCTTTACGTCCCATCAACAATCTTTCAGTTAAACAGGGGCGTGTCTTTCTGGGTTGAACCAGTACTAAGCTAGGATAAATGTGTCTTGCTCAAGGACAACAACGCAGTGACGTTGGTGAGGCTCGAACCAGGGGCCTTTTGGTCTTGAGTCAAGCACTCTACCACTGAGCCACTGCGCTCCCATACAGTATATACAATGTAACAATGCCTAGGTTGACCTGATTAAAAGCGATACCCATACGCGCACCACTCAGCCAGCTTATTTGAATTTACTGACACTGGACGTTCCTCACTGACCACAGTATTGTGATAATATTAGTTATGGTTCCAAGGTACCTTGGAGAAACTCTCCTGTTATTTCAGACCAAAAAAGACCAATGATTTACTCCTAAGCTCTGTCCTTTATGAGCGACTAGTCTATAGCCAAAAAGATTTGCAATGCCAGCCATATGGCAGTTCCTCATTTTAATAATTCCATATGATATAGATAAATTACGTTGGGGTTTTACTAATGTAGGGCCTGTTAGATGTTTTGACCATTCGGGATGTATTGACTTGCAGAGGTATTACTTTAAAAAAATTCTTATGACTGGTCTTTATGTTAACCGTTTCTTAAACTATTGCCCTGTTTTCTTCTAAAATTGAGATTTATTTTAGGCCCCAAGTGGTTTTTGATACTTACAGTTCTAAGGCAGTGGTTTTAAGGTTGATGCTCCTTGACTCCTTATTCTTTCTTCCATTTTTGTTTTGTTTGGTCATTATTTTTTTTTGTTGTAAGGTTTTAGTCTACAATTCTTGTTAACTGAATGGCAAATTGCCCCTGTTCTGGCGATCAAAGAAACTACAACATCTTGCAGTATCATTCATACAATCGTTTGCGGAACACAAAAAAGGGAAATATTAGTAGATTGTATTTTAAAAGCAAACACAGAGATGATTGAGCTCAATGAAAGTAGGGAAAAGTATACGAAATAAGGCTGATACAGAGAGAGAGAGAGAGAGAGAGAGAGAGAGAGAGATTATATAAATACCTGTAGTCGTTTATTTTGTCGGCTTTAGTGTCCTTCAGACAATAGTCCAAGAGGTAGCCTAACGCAATCATTGCCATCCTTCTTTATTTCTTACTTTGAAAATGCGATTCAACGCACAGACGAATCAAATAAGCTACACTAACAGTTAACACCATGCAAATTTGACATTTATATGGCGAGACTGACTTTTGACTGAAAGATTCGATTTAATAAAGACATGATAGAGGTCTTTTGGCTGCATTGATGACAGTTAAAAATTTATCTAGTTTACTTCCAAGAAGGAGGATTCACCTAAATACAGCGGGACTTTCAGACGTCAGAGATAAGAGTGCGTAACGAAAATTTAATTGTCTTATTTCTCAACCAAAACATATGCTGTGGTTACTCAAAAGAACCGTCTCAATGTAGCGGTTCTTTTGAGCATCCAAAACATATGTAAAAATTGATGGGTAAGAAAATATTTACAATTTTACGCTGAAATTTTTTGTTTATCTAACCTGTGGATCATCATAAGTTAAGAAATCTGTCAAAATTTATCAGGATAAAAGTGTATACATTTTATTAATTATATTTAGCATATGTTTGGTGAGCGAAAGATGCGTCTCATCGAGACGGTTCTTTTAAGCATCCAAAGCATATGTTTTGACTTAGAAATGATAAAATTACTTCTTTGTTACGCACTCTTAACTGAGGGCCTGAATAGTGGACGCCTGAGTGGGAACAAATACCATTAACTTCATGATTCTTTAACTTTGAACTTTCTATACACAGTGTCAAAAGTTAAATACCGCTTCCATTTAAATATCTTATTTCCTACAGAATCTGCTACCATTAGATACCATAACTTGAACTAGTCTTGACTTCTGAAAACTATACTGTATAATATTTTTGGGAATGGTTTATTCTTTATTGGCAGGTAGGTGTTTCCAGAGGAAAATTACCCCCCCCCCTCCCCCTCCTGCAAAAAACGCAAATTGAGTCGGCACCATGCTTGCTGCTCTTTATTGTGTCACAATGGTACAGGCTGGTATTCATCAATATGATCAAACTTTGAAATGACAAGGTGCTGTTGTTACCTTGAATATACGTCCACGAAATCTAATTAACTCGTTTCTGTCTCCAAACAATTTATCTATGCAAGTTTGGTGGAGAAACCCACTGGTTCAGAAGACAGAGCTCAGAAAAATATGGTTTTTACAGTTTTTAAGAATGATGACCTTGAAAATAAGGTGGCCTTGAAAGTTAGATCAAAGAAGCCAAAATCATATCAACGCTTCATTTCGCCACAATGATACAATACATAAAGTTTAGCTAGAATAAATTGTTCATTTCAAGAGATATCATACAAAACCCCTATTTTGGTCAAAATTTGACTTTCAAAGTACTGTTGTGACCTTGAAAATAAAGTCAGGGTCACTGAATTCTAATCAACTCTTAACCCTCTCCCACATGTAACAACATATCTATGCAAGTTTGATTAAAATTGAACCACCGGTTCAGAAGATGACTGATTTATACTGTCATTATAGAATGGTGACCTTGAAAATTATGTCAAGGTCACCAAAATCTAATTTAATCTTCCCATTCTTCCAACAATGTACATGTATCTATGCAAGTTTTTTTCAAAATACCTCGACTGGTTCAAAGTATAGCGCAGGGAAATCCTACTTTGAACATTTCAGAGTACCGGTATGACCTTGTAAATTAGGTCAATGTCACCAAAATCTATTTAACTCATTCCCTATTAACAATAATGTATCCAGGCAAGTTTGGTTAAACTCCATCCACTGCTTCAGAAGATACGGCACTGAACCTCTATTTTGGACATTTCAAAGTGCCGTTATGACCTTGAAAATTAAGTCAAGGTCACCAAAATCTAATCAATTCTTCCCCTCCTGCCAACGAGTTTGGTCAAGATTGTCAGGTTGGTGGTGAGGTCTGGCTATAACCTTGTCGTTAGAGCCCTATGACAACGCCTGAACAGTGTTAATAATGGGCGTGCTTTGAAGCGACAATGTCTTTAGCTGGACAGCCAAAGTTCAGCATATGAATCATGAAACTATGAAACACCAAGACTAATATAGTCTATAAACGTCAGTAATATATACAGACAAAATGCTCATAACATGAGCTATACGAGCATAAATGATCAACACAAAGGAGTTCTAGCGATAAGGCGTATATTTTCCCTAGTTGACATAATTACAAAACCTAAATTTTCAAATTGCCTTAATGTTTTTAAAATTGGACTGTTTCGGTAATAAAATATGCATAGAAAGCATCAAAATAGGTTTCAAAGCAATTCATCATTTACAAAGCCTTGAAAACTTGCGCCTTCTACTCCCACTCCTCATTTTACGTCTTTAGACGGGGTGCCGTTTAGACGAGAGTTTGAATAATTCCTTTGCATGTTTTCAAAAAGTAAAAAGGCTAAAATATTAAAGATATAAGTGCCCTTCATTTCCAAAACTTTGCGGTATTCTTTCTACGCATGCGTACGAAATATACTTAAAATTGTGACGTTTGTCATTGAAAAGATGAAACTGCCGTCTTTCAGTTTGCTTTTAGATGCTTTCCCCCCCCCCCCCCTAGACCCAAGATGTCCTTTAGACAATTAAATGTCGCTATACAAATACATAGCATATGTAAAGGGTGTCTTGGGTCTAGGGGGGGAAAGGGGTTGTATAAGCGAAAGAAGACATCAAATATCTGACAAAAATAGACCACTTTGCAAGATGTCAGTTTTTATTGTACATCAACTGTATAAATAGTTTTACTGTACATAGCGTGGTTCCTTGTTTAACGGTCTAGTTCCCATATAATGTTACTGAATAACAAGCACAGTTGATGATCGAAATAAATTCTCACTCAATAAGAAGTAGCGTTATAACATGCATGAAGGAAACCCCGTTTTAAATATAAAAATTCGGGGGCAATAGTGCATCGACGGCTCGTCTATATATATTTGTTGAATGTGCCTAGTTTCTCCAGTCGTTATTTCAACAAAATAAAACAAACGTCTCGTTTAGGGAGATTGCTCGCCTTATCGCTAGAAATTCTTCTTGGCATGGGACCCAACAACACAAATCAACTATGGTCGCCACGCCAGCAAGATGGCTGGAGAAATTCTCAGCTTTACAATAGCGCTAAGCAATTTTATAACTAACTCTAACTTAATCGTTTCGAACCCCTGGTTTGAAACACGTCCCAGCCTCAGTGCTAGGAACGTAACTCAACTTATATGAGTTTAAACGTTATGCTCCAAGCAATAACGTTATGAAGCACCAACTTGTATGGGCTTTAGTTTGCCTGTCTGAGACAATAGCTCATAAGCTGGTTTGGATGTTTCCAAACCTACGCATGCGTTCAGCTTGGCTCAATCTATAAACGTTATGCTCCAAGCATATAACGTTATAAGCGCCAACTCGTATGGGCTTCGACCTGCCTGTCTGAACCGTATGTGTTCAGCCTAACTGAACTATGCAAGCGAATAAGGTTGGAGATATAGCGTTTCCAATCTGATGTTTCAAGCTTCTACATATGACCTTGTCTTTCTTATCATCCGCGTCAACAGGGCACAATGCTATATTCGCTTTTCAGGTTTTGTGCGCTGTGTTTTAAACCATTGTCATCGCCAGGAAACATCTTTCAAATTTAGTATCGCGCCTGCGCAAGACAATGATAGTCAAACGTTAAAATTGACTATATAAACGTCAAATTTATTAATTAAAATTTATGAAACATTACACCAAGACACCAACCATCTTGCATAACCTTTCGGTGAAAATATACAACTAAATGATTTATCTACAGTTAATGGCCCAGTTTCGAATCTTTCCCAGTTCCGAATCACGTCATAGTTTCATTGAAAACTACACATCAGCGGTAAAATTTAAAATACATGTTTTGGTTTTGTTTTGTTGTATAATTATCCCTCTGTATCTGAGTGAAAGCAAATATCTATAAGTTATCTGCTTGGTGAAAATAATTACAATTCCCCCCATGACCCATTTTATGAAGGTATATTTTCACACGTGTCAGTATCTGTTCACTGCATATTTCCGAAAAATGCTTTCGTTTGAAATGCATTTTTATCAAACTTTCGGTTTCAGCATGTTTCCAACAATTATTAAAACACATCAAAGAAAAAAACGGACCTTTTATTCTGTTTTTGGTTCTGTGATAGCCGTGTAATCATTGTCACTTATTTGCCCAGTTTCGAATCAGCTGACTCAGAGTTTTATCTCACGTCACATTACAATAACGTACACGCGCTCAGCTGTTTGTACAACATAGAAGTCAAAATTATGTGACTCTCTCTCTCTCTCTCTCTCTCTCTCTCTCTCTTAGCAGACGCGGATACAGAAAGTTTTGACTCTGACAACGTTTTTTTTTAACATTTCATGTCGTTTAGTTGATGAGGGAGGAGGATCCAAATACCACAAAAGCGGGCCGTCATCGGCCCGCCAGCGAAACTCCATTTGATGGCCTTGGTAGCTCTAGCAAGCATAAATGTGAAAATGTCTGAATTTTAGGGGTTTAGCTACGGGACTTTACAGGGGCTGGCGGGGGGGAGGGGGGGGGGCTCTGTGCCCCAGTCTTCACTGGCTTCCCTGGATCCGCGTATGCATGAGGATTATGCCTTTGTGTGTGTCTGTTGAATTTCTCTGTCTGTCTATCTGTCTTTCTATCAGTCTGTCTGTCTATCTAAGTCTATATGCCTGTCTGTCTGCATCTCTCTCTCTCTCTCTCTCTCTCTCTCTCTCTCTCTCTCTCTCTCTCTCTCTCTCAGCATATGTGGTGTACCCTAGCAGACCAGGGATCCCGAGCTCGATACCGGGCAATTCAAGTCTTTAGTTGGGACTCTAAATCAGTCCCGTTCCCGGTAGAAGTCCATTATCCTAATCATGTTTCAATGTTTCATTTATCCATAACCACTACATGCGCGGATCCAGAAAGTTTTGTCAGAGAGGGTCCAACGCTGACAACGTTTTATTTTAGTTTGATGGGGAGGAATTATCTAAATACCACTATAAGCGGGCCGTCTCCGGTCCGCCAGCGAAGCGCCATTTAAATGGCGTTTCGCTAGCGTGCCGATTTTGGCCCAAAATTGAAAGCTGGCTTGGCAGCTTTACGATTTTAAGGGGATCGGGACCAGTATTGCTAAAAAATCCTATATTTTTGTGATTTTCGAGGGGAGCTCCGGACCCCCTGCCCCCCCCCCCCCCTTCTGGATCCGCACATGCACTTCATCCTCCTGTGAGTAAAAGTAGGGCTAACGTCTTGTTGATTTTCCAGTGCCCTGGTATATGCCCCACTCCATCACAAGTGGACATACTTGAGTCGGATGATTCCCTTGCTTTTTGCCCAACTTTTTACCTGGGTAGAGACCAGAGCCAAATCAGAATCAAGAGTGAGTTTGGTACCGTTAAACATGTTGAATCTCTCCAGTTTTTCTTCTTACCGGCGCAGATTTCGTCGATCGCCTTTCTAAATGTTAAAAACCTGGCCTTTACCCCGTACTGTGGTGTGTGTGTGTGTGTGTGTGTGTGTGTGTGTGTGTGTGTGTGTGTGTGTGTGTGTGTGGTGGTGGTGGTGGTGGTGGTGGGGGGTCAAGACGTTATAACCATTCAAACATCTACAATGACCCCGCTATCGGCTACAGTATCACGTGTGTCGGTGGTGCAGTGGTTACAAATGCATTCCACTCTCACAATATGCGTGTGCTAAATAACAATGGAAATGAGCACAGACGTTAAATAAAAATGTCACAAAAATAGAAAAAAATATACTCTGAAAAAGTGAATGTTAGTGTTTCTATCACAAAGCGATGAGTCAAATGACAGACAGTGCAGATCCTGATTAGAACGCGCCTCTAGCGGCTATCTGATCTAGTGAGGCTTGTATAGGAGTTTTAGGGATACAGGATATTTGCCATTTTACTTCCAGGGATATAGGATACTTTCCATTTTACTTCCAGGGATATGGGATACTGTGTTTAATATTTGGATTACTTTCAGGGATATTGAAAATTTTGGAAAATTAATTATGGGGATATTTGTCAGTTTAAAAGGGATACTTGCCTGTTTACTTCAAGAGATATTGGCTATTTGGTACCCCCCCCCCCCCCCCCCCTATACAAGCCTCTCTAGTTCAACTCTACACTGTCTATTAGACCATGTTTACCTGTGAACTTTTCGATCATTAGCCAGGGTGTATAATCGGAAGTATTACTAACATGTGGTAAAAATGTTCATAGACTTAGGACATTTATTCATGCACGGATCCACAGGAGTGAGTACTGGGGGTCCGGACCAACCCCTCCCGCATGGAAAAGCACAAAGCTGTAGATTATCTTAGGATAACTGGTTGGAAAAGTACAAAGCTACCGGGTCATCATCGGACCGCTAGCGAGGCGCCACTTATATGACGTTTCGCTGGCGGGCCGATGGTTGCCCGTTTTGGTTACTTTCTGTGTCCGTGCACGTTTACTGCAATGAATACGGTAAAATAATGCGTCAACCTCGTCATTGGAAGTAATGATTAAGCCAACAATGTCAAAACCTTAATGCAACTGTACTACTGAAGGTAATTTCTTAGAATTTTTAAAGTGATTCGAAACTGGGCAAATGACCCGCAACTGGACTAATTGGCGGCCTACTTCAAAGCCGTGGTATGACACATAGCAGAGTCCGAATGACACAAATTGAGGTTCATCATTTAGGGGAATGATAGTGCTTTGTTATAGTAAAATCGAAATCTTATTTACTCAGAGCGACTATTTGGAATACGCCTTGAAGTAGAAGTGATTCGGAACTGGGCCATTAACTGTACTATTAATTAGACAAATATATCTTTAAAAGAAACACCTAGATAGCATAAACGGTAAATGCAAAGGCAGGGATTTAACATGATTTTATTACTTCCCTTACATAGACCAAAACAAGTATATGACTTTCACAAAAAAAATGATACCAAAATGATACAACATATTTACAGCGAAAAATACATCATCTGGATCAGAAGATAACACACGGAAACCATATTTTAGCCATTTCAAAGTACCGATATGACCGTGAAAATAAGGTCAAGATCATCATAATCTAATCAACTTTTCTCCTCCTCCCAAAAATGTATATATGCAAGTTTGGTCAAAATCCATCCACTAGTTCAGAAGATAGCGCACGGAAACCATATTTTAGGCACTTTAAAGTCCCCGTGTGACCTTGAAAATAAGGGCAAGGTCACCAAAATCTAATCAACTTTTTCCCTCCTCCTAACAATGTATCTATGCAAGTTTGGTCAAAAGCCATCAACTGGTTCAGAAGATAGTGCACGGATATGAACGCGGTCGTCAACGGGATCCGCACCAAAAACAATATGTACCCCACCCTTCGGGTGGGGGGACATAATACTAAGTTTGTTTGAATAGAGATTATGCATTCGCAAGGGAGATTAAACAAACGCGCGCACGCACACATACATACACACGCACGCACATACACACACACACGTGCATACACTTGTATGAAGCTACATTCCTCGCTGATGCGACACACATCAAAATCTTGTGTGTAAGGTCATTTATATGCTGAGTCGCAATGTTCTTGACACAGTAAACCTAAATTTATCGAGGTATTTGAAATATTTAGAGCTAGCGCCTCAAGTGATTTCAATGACGTTTTTCGGACGACAATTTTAGTCTATTTTCAGTTATACCTGAAAGTGAAAATGAAAATGCTTAATGCATTTCTTAATGTTCATGAGTAAGATGTTTAAAGAAATGGCTTTTGACAAGAACACATATTTTAAACAATTATATGCCTACAGCTTGCGCTGAGCTCCAACTATTGATCTGTTCATAATTCATGTGCTGATCCAGAGGGGGGACAGGGGGTCCGGACTCCCCTTAAAATCGCAAAAATAAAGGGTTTCTTAGCAATACTGGTCCGGATCCCCTGTAAAACCACAAAGCTACCATGTTCGGCCACCATCGGCCCGCCATCCAAACGCCATTTAAATGGCGTTTCACTGGCGGGCCGATGATGGCCCGCTTATAGTGGCATTTGGATCCTCTATGCCCTCATCAACTAAAAAAAACAGAAAAACGTCAAAGTTGACAAACTTTCTGGATCCGCGCATGCAAATTAACATCCCTAATTACCACAGCCTGAACGTTTTTGTTTGTCTGTTTGCCGGTAATCAGCTACTTTAAGGACATGTTGAGACAGTCAGTTACTTGACTGGCACCGTTCCTGGGCAAGCTTAGACCTAATAAGCGGATCCTAATGTGTTTCCAGGACTTAGTGACCCCCGTTTTTTGCTAATTATTCTTAAATGGTGATTTTGATTGAAAAATTTATTAGAGAAATGAATTCAGATATAAACCGCGTAATTGAATTTATTTTTTCCACATAAATATGAGTTTTTGTATAGGCTGGGATTAGATGGAATTTTGGTGTGTTTTTGCTGCTCTTCTTTGAATTAGTCCCCCAGTGAACCTAGCGATATAAATAAAACATGGCTTATACAGGTCAGTGGAGGTAATTCGTCAGTCCCACAGATAAGAGTGCGTAACAGATAAATAGTTTTCCTATTTCTCAACCGAAAAATATATGGTGTGTGTACTCAAAACAACCGCCTCGATGATATGGTTCTTTTGAGCACCCAAAGCACGTGTTTAAACTTATAAAAAACAATCGCAACTTCACGCTAAAACTGCTTAACTGTCCCAATCTTCGTGCATTAAGCTATGCTTCACTGCTTATACTGACTCATAAACTTCACTCTACATCTAAAGGCGATGCATTGAAATTGTCTGTGTTAAAAAAAATAATTCAAGTTACAGTATTGTCTGAACCTTAAATAATGGCTGAATTTGCTTTCGAGATCATTGTTTCCTAAAAATATGTCTTTCAGGAATACAAGTAGGTTTTCAAACAGTATGGATCCAGATAACGCCCTACATTTTTAACCTGAACTTGCCTTCGGCTGTTGACAAAGATTATCAGCGAAATAGCTTTAGCAGGCAAATGTTTGATGCTCTTTAAGTTTAATGTATATCCCTAATTCGCTATTTCTCGTCAACTCTCTAAACTTGAATTGTCGTCATAAACTCTTTACTTACCGATGTCGTCTGCTGATTACCTTTGCAAACAATTTGGACCCAGATCAGGCCCGACAAGACGTCGGGCATGGTCTGGATCCAAACGGCTTGGCACTCTACTGATATTCCCTAAGATCATTTTAGAGAAACAAACTGATTTTGAAAAAAAACATCAGCAGACGACAAAATCATGACAAATTACCTCGTAGGCAAAACGAGTCAATGAATTGAAATGGAAGGTGCTACATGTACATGCATGTTCCATGCTTAAGCCTTATATTTGCCTGCTTTCAATACGGCACGGTCTAGGACCCCTATAGACTTTTACAATTGCGTGCGTGTGTGTGTCAAAATGATGACGAGTGAGGTTTGCGGAATATATTTTTGTTGAATCATCGGATATAGGCAGTCCTGTAGGCCAGTACATATCATCATAGCAATGCAAATATACCACGCGTATCTATGTGGGTACACATAGGTATATTCACAGGGAAAAACAACTAAGTTATTTTTTGTACAGGGGACTGGGGCTTCAGATACAAATAAGGGTGTCTCCCAAAAATAAATTTTAGTTACGCGGTGTGCATTTAAATCCACATGCCAAGTTCCGCTCTTCTAAGCTCAATTTAAAGCTGTTTAAAAAAAGAAAAACGGGGGTCACTTATAACCTGGAAACACTATAGTACTTAGCTAGATCACCTCCAGCAGACTGACAACTACTGTGCGTAAAGGGATTTAGTGAACATCGCTGTTTTGCTTTTATTTTTATATGTGCAGACTAATCGCACAATGAACATCAGAATTTAATATATCTATAAACCGCATAATAGATGATATTTTTCGCTACAAAAGGTCTTGCCAAAGGGGCTGTGATATGATGGAATTTGTCCTCATTTGAGCATCTACATTTTTTTTAATTTACCCTAAACGCACCTTTGTACGGATCACTGCCTTTAGTTGACTATCGATGAATAATTATACAGTTTTGTAATGCCCAGGTCACACATTCACGGATCACCTCGCCGGTTCCACTACGGATCAAATCTCACGGATGACCCCGGAAATGCCATTTCCCGTAGACCGATACGGATGCCCAACGGTGTGGCTACGGGTATTGACGTATCTACCAAGGATAGGATAAAAAAAGAAGGCTTTTGGTGACGTGATTGATACGGTTTGTTACGGTCTAGGACGGTCTAGTACGTAACGCCACGCTTTAATACGAGGTGAGTGATCCAGGGTAACGTGACCCTCTTGTTTTATAACTTTTACTGAATGTAGAAACGAAATTTGGTTCTTCTCAAAAGTCTTTGGCGATTTGGACAAATCGTGTTAAGAGATGATTGTGATTATAAACTGTCAGTGTTGGGTGGTAAACAGATAAGAACCTGATCAGACTGCGTCATATAATCAGTTTGAGCCTGGTCTGAACCGTTTCATTTCAGTCACAAATAGTATTGATTCAGAGTGTATTCTCGAGTTTTCTTGCTACATACGCTTGGCTCTAGCATCTACTGTTTACCTTAAAAAATATCAAGCCCTTCAGGCATACCAAAGAAATATTTATTTAAGCATATCCTAAAACATCATTCCAATTCAGAATCTTTACTTTTAATAGACCTTAATATGACCCGCAAAAATAGCGGTGACCTCCAACATTATCCACACAAAAATTCACACACCCAAAAATATTCATTTTTCTGAAAACCTCCAAAACTATCCAGCTTCAAAATATTGACGCCAAAATAATGGCCTAGCCTATGTGTACATATAAATATCAGAGTACACCCAAAACATGTGTGTACGTGTACTGGTGGTGGTCGTCTGTAAAAGTACTTGGCCAGGACAATAGGGAAAATGTCATAGAAGCATTCAGAAATTATGTATGGCTTAGATAAAGAATATGTTTATGGTTAGAAATTCAAGTTTCTGACAACCTGTCTGGTTTGAAAATGCATCCGATTCGTCCATTCCCTTGCAAGTGGCGATTTTTGTCACCTGCTGGCATTGATATCAAAAAGGAACTTAGGATCCAGATAACGTCTGGAAAAGTGTCAGGCCTGCTCTGGATCTAAACTGTTTGACACCCGTGGAATTCCTGAAAGATTTGTTTTTGAAGTGGACTTTTTTTGAAAAAAAAAATCAGCAGGCAACAAAAAAGAGACTCAAATGACCCAGCATGCAAAAACCAAACAATAAATTAAAAAATATGCACTAAGCTAGTTAAGACTATGTGAGCCTCATCAAGAGGTGTGCACGACATTTCGTCTAAACCCATTTCGTCGAATAGGCACTTCGTCTAATACGACAATTGGTCGTAGAAGCCAGTCTGATACGACATTTCGTCGAAAAAAAACTTAAGGATTTTAGACGTAATGTCGTACCTTTGTTATTTTTTGTCTTTTTTTTTATTTTTCTCACTTATTTCCTCCAATATTTAGACGATCTGCCCGTTGTCCGCCATATCGATTTCACTACATCACTAAAATGGAAGAATGCAGTTCTATACTAGCAACAGGGATACACTAAAATAGCCTACAAATGTTTTGATTATTCCAAAGATCGTATCTTTAAGGAACATACTTACTGGAAGTGTGTAGATAGGAAATGCCAGGGATGTTAGACCACAAAGAACGATCAGGTGATAAGAGAAACTGAACACAATCTTCATGGGCCAAACCAACCAAATCTGGTGTCTATGGCAAGAATAAAGGATGCTGCATCTTTGGAACCACCATCACGTCTGATTAATGAAGAATTACAGGATGAGAGCACCGGTTATCTACCTCGGCTTGCAACTGTTAAGGTTTTGTTTGTTACTGACAAAAAAGATCAGCCTTCGTAGATCACTTGTCTTTCCTTACCATTGTATAGTAAACAAAATTTAGACGAAACAAAATCAGACGAAAACATTTAGACATTTTTATACGAATTTAGACAATTTTCGACAAAATTTAGACAAAATGTCGTATTCGACGAAATGTCCTTTAGACGAAATAGTTTTAGACGAAATGTAATGGATCCCATCACGAGAAACCTGACTTCAGAAATGGAAAAAGCAGATTTTCTCGCGTCGAGGTCGAATTATACCCTCTATGAGGTACTTTTAAACATATTACAGAATGGGGGTAATGAAAGAGGAGAGTAGTAATACGTATGTGTCAGCACATGGAAGTTTGGTTCTTTAACCCTTTATGTTCTAATGGATTATATCTCATACATATTGATAAAATTAAGATGGAATTGTTCATTGTATATCTATATAATATGAGATCACAGGTCACATCTTCCAAATTTTGATGTTTTATGTACCTAAAGATTATTTTTACCTTAACAAACAGTTCATATCCTGATGAAATGCAGCATTTTGTGGCATTGCATCTGGGTATTCGCTGTTTGTTAAAGTACTCATTAAGGAGTCCAATGGCTAAACATCCATGCACAGCTATCCATTGTAGCCCAAGATGGGAAGGGCAAACCGGATATCTCTGTCTAACAAGACCAAACTGAATCTCCTGGGCTGGCTAATTGGATTTAAACCGTCGTGGACCGTACTCATTCTGTATTTTACCTTGGTATTACGTAGCAAACCGTATCTAATCCCTACCTATCCGAAATGCAGCTTATTGGGATCGTACCGTTCTGTAACAAACCTTAGCCAATACGTGGTGTTACCGTAAAAGTTCGTATTTAAACCGTTGAAATCCTTGGCGACTTTTGGGGCTACGAATAAATAAGGACTAGTACGGTTTAACTACAGACTAAAGCAGATCAGTACGTTCTAACACGGTTTAGTAAGGATGTGCTACGGTTGTTTGATCCGTGGTCAAATTTTGAACATGTTCAAAAACTGTCAAGGATAGTCAAGGATGTACAAGTACTACTACGTATGATTACGGATGCAACACGGAAATCTACGGACCAATACGGATTGCCACGAATGATGCCTGATTGTATCCGTGGCTAATCCGGCGTCCGATCCGTGAATGTGTGACCAGGGCATAAGACGAAGTAACGTGTTTTGATTTGATTCTTTACGTCCCATCAACAATCTTTCAGTTAAACAGGGACGGGTCTTCCTGGGTTGAACCAGTACTAAGCTAGGATAAATGTGACTTGCTCAAGGACCACAACGCAGTGACGCCGGTGAGGCTCGAAACCGCGGCCTCTCGGTCTCGAGTCAAGCACTCTTCCACTGAGCCACTGCGCTCCCTAAAGTAACGTGTCATAGTGCGTACAGGAATTCAGTGAACATCGCTTTTTGCGTTTATTTTTATGTGTGCAGACTAATCGCAGAATAAACATCAGAATTTAATACATCTATACACCGCCTAATTGGTGATATTTTTTTCGTTACAAAAGGTATTGCCATATGGGCTATGATATGATGGAATTTGTCCTCATTTGAGCATCTACTTTTTTTTTTATTTACCCTAAACGCACCTTTGTACGGATCACTGCCTTTGGTTGACTTTTAGTTACAGTTTAGTAAGACGAAGTAACGTGTTAGGAGAAGGGTTTCTTATCATATCAATATAGTTCCACCAAATGCTAATTGTGGCCATAGTTTGGGCTCATTGAATTTTGGCATACAAGAAAATATTGAGAGTAAAAATAGTAAGTAAGGGTGCAAAGATCAGGAGTCGATACAATCAAGTACCACACCTGACCCAGGATACCAATGGGAAAGTGACAAACTCATAGTTGAGGCCTTCTCAGCGGGTGCCCATCCGCTTGTTCCTATGAAATGAATCGCTGTGTTCCCTTGTTCCTCAATTCAAAATCTTGATTTTCTGTGTTCCCTGCTCCTTGAAAGTTTTATCCCTTATCATCAGATTTGAAACAATTTTCCAACTTGTTTTATTAAATTGATTGAGCTTTCTATCTATTTATTCCAAATACTGATTGGTTGACACCAGGCAATGCAAAATATGCACCATAATTCCGGGCAACTATAATTGATAAGACAGAAAAAGATCACAGGGCTCACCAGGTAGGCGTGATCCTGGTGAAAATTGACTAATCCAATAAAAAATAATGCTCGTTCAGCCGTTTAACAGTTGAGGTCAGAAAGAGAAACAAGTGATGGGGTGGGAATGCACTTGGAAATAGGTTGAAAAATATATCAGCGGATGTCTTATTTTCTGTTTGGGGTCAATATTTTTTTTTTTTTTTTAGGGGGGGGGGGGGGGACGGCTGAAAACTAATTTTCACGCGAAGTGCATCATAGGCTATAAATTATGCACCAGTCATTTGTAACCAATGCTTCACCCAAGCCCCAGAGCAGGGTGTGGATAACGTGGCAAATGTGCTGTGATTTCACTTTTACATTGTCTCCATAATGCGGAGGAAATGTAGGTGTTTGATAGACATATGCAACCATGGCAGTGCAGTATAATAACATATTGCGGGGGGAAACTGTTATAGTTTTGCCAGCTAGCTGTCCCCATAGTGTGAGGGTTACTATGGGGAACTGCAGACACAAAATCAATGTCCTCGACATTCCCCTGGGCTGGGGAGAGGGGGGGGGGGCAGTGGTCACAAATGACTAGTGCATAAAGGCGAAATACATTATGTCCACCAGTCATTTGTAACGACGCCCCAGCCGGGCAAATGAGCTGTTAGTAGAGGGTCATTCCGGGGACCTGCAACCAGAAAATCAAAGTCCCCGAAATTCCCCCGCTCAGTGGGGTGTAGTTACGAATGACTTGTTTATTAGATGATGTAGAGCACAGCCAAATGATGTGACTCCCATTAATATATCTGATGAATAGCTTCCTCATTTTTTTTTAAATATTATTATCTGTTGCACTAAACTCCAGCTGATAAGTTTTTAGACTTAATTTTTTGCAATAACTTTTTTGTCTTCAATTTTAGCAAAATGTGTTCGCGATGAAAGTTTTAGAGGAGAACTTCCGCCAACTTCTAAAAAAGGTCTTGTGCTTGTGGCGCAAACAGATTTTTGTGTATATAGATGAAGATTTTGCAATAAATCGAATTCGTCCAAAATTTCTAAGTCTTTTAATGACAGGTATAATTCGTATAGGCGTGACAGAAAGGGGTAGTTTCAAAAAAATATTCGGAAGCGGTGCATATCCCGTTCTTCAAAGGCTCTGCATAAACTGCCGTTAACATACTCAGAATTTAGCGCGCATATGCAGAATCAACTTAAAGCAGGCTTATTTTTAGGAACAAAGGCTAGGCTATCGCATGACGTGCATTTTTTCTCTTATGCATGTGCTATGAAATGAACGGTTTTGGGATGACCCTACTAGTTTAACGCACGAGCGAATCAGGTGCGATTTCTATTATATTTGAACAAACCATCCACTGCTTTAGTAATTGAATTAGGGCGGTGCAATGTACATTTTTGACTGACATCTTGGACTGTTTATTTGCGATTTGTTAAAAATAATCAAAGAGTGCATCTAAGCACAGAGGAACCTGTAGCATCTAGGATGTTGGAACCATTTGGAGAAGTTTGCGGAGATGTTTCTGAATACTTTTCATCGCGAACTCATTTTGCTAAAATTGAAGACAAAAAAGTTATTGCGAAAAATTAAGTCTAAAAACTTAACAGCTAGAGTTTTTTTTTAAGTCTTGTAATATTTGTCCTAGAGCTGTCAATATACGAGGCCACGACACGAGAAAACCAGTCTTCTGGGTTTCCGACAAAGCGAGTCTCAAACCAGTCTCCTCGGCTTTACAGGCTAGCAAGAAAATTGAAGTTTCTCTCGTAGCAAGTCTAGATATTACTTTCAAAAAGCAGATAACAAAGTTGCTGATGATGCTGCGCGGATGCGCAGGCTGATCTGCGCCTTTGTCGCTACAAATCACCGTTTTTCTCAGTCGCAGTCCAATTGCTATATGTCATTTTTTACACTGAACGCTTCGTGAAATATGATATAACTCAGACAGAATTGTTATTTGCGCAGTCTCTTCAAAGCATTTGCAGTGTGTATGTAGACACACCAAGAGTTATCCCCAGTGACATCTAGAAGCGTAATAAAGCATCTACCTCTTTTCGATACGAACATCTGTAAGAGGCGGAAGTGTTTGCTAAACTGAGAAAGGTATACATTTTTTCTTATATACAGCCCAGGGGGCTGCTGACCTAGGTTGTAATTTTTTTTCAGCTTTGGTAGCTGATCGGCCTTGGTGGTTATGTTAGACCTTGGTGGTCATTTAGACCTTGGTGGTCATTTAGACCTTGGTGGTCATTTAGTGTCGGGGACACTATGGTTTCTCAAATATACCGTTAGCGATTTTGAAATATGTTCATAATAGTGTTTGTTTTTTATGTATATTTTAAAATATACAGTTCTTGCGATTTCAATGGCAGATGATTTTTGAATGATTTGCGTGAACGTGCCCGCCATCTTGATAATTAATGTTTCATGGATTTTTATTAAATTTCAGATGGTACTGCCTACAACCCTTAAGAGAAAACATTCCTTGAAAGACATTAACATTTTACCACTCATCAAAAAAGTCAGGGCTGAGGCTGGGCAGCGGGTACCTGAGTACGCCCGCGTGCAGGTGTCAAAACGGACGGAGGAGATGCCGTTGGAGGAGCTAAATGGGCTCTTTGATGGCCTTACGGGAGAGGATTCAAGAGAGATACTAAAATCATGTGATTCGGAATACTCGGCAGAGAATTTGCAATGTTTGGTGCATCATTCAATTATGTTTGCAAATGAATTCAGACCGCCAAAGGGCCAAGAATTACGTTTGTTAAGTTTTTTGTTGTTTTTTTCATTCCAAGTCTGCATGCTGAATTTTTTTTAGGTTTATCGAGTTTATTACTTTATTTTTGAAGTTTTGCAATTTTGCATCGGCCTATACAATGAGGTGTTAATCTGCTTCATGTCCCTTTTGTTGCAAATAATGCATGGATCTGCAGATTTGCGGAAAACAAAAGCGCTGCATTTATATTTTGGGAAGGGTGTCGACATATTACGTATTAGCTATGTGACGCATTTTCTCCCTGGATATATTCCTTTTTCAGTCATTTGATAGCAGTGCCGGATCCAATCAAAATGCATACATTTTATTTAGCTGCATGCAAATGAGGTATACTCGTATTCATATTCATGACATTAGTGGTGAGCATTCCAATCATGACGTTCATTTTGGTGCTTAGTTTCTCACGTGATACTTTTGTAGGCGTATGCTTGGTGAAATACGCCGTGCATATTTAATCCGGGTCACCTGGGAGTGATTCATATATTTAGCAAGTCTAGGAATTTTAACGAGGGCATGTAAATATTTCTGTTGCAGCATTACTAGGCTGAGACAAGGGAAAACGACGAATTACACACGATTCTTGTATTGTGATATGCGGTTTTGGAGTACTCTTTTAAAAGTCAACGTGTATGTCGTTTGCATACTGTACATATTATTTCTTGGGATAGCAGGCGGGCACTTGAGACATTTTTTAAAAAAGTTCTAAACTGGGGATACACCCCTTTTATAGGACCAGGGGTGAAGTCCTGTTATGAAATGGTGTGAACATTTCGCAGGGAAAGACATGACAGTAAAAACTATTACGTTGTAGTTGCATTTTCTTCTAAAATAAAATGAAATCGCTTAAGCCCGCAAAGTTGCAGCACATAGTTGTACGCACATGCGTATTTACGTATACGTAGGTACGCTCTGTTTCGTCGCCAGAAAAGGTTGCTATAACTTATGAAAGGCTCGTTTTTCGCAGGTTATGAATTTTGTTTGTGCTCATTCAACGTCGGGACTGTCAGTTCACTTAACTTCATTTCTTTTTCCTGGGCAAGCTTGACAGTACTTCGTGCACAAACGTCACTTTTGTGAAATAGGCAGAGCGTAACTTAAAGTAAAGTTTTCTTTTAACGTACAGCGTCAACCAGCTGAATGTTGGTCGCATCCAAGTATATATACAACAGCTGTTTTTTTTTGTTTTATTGAGGACACCAGGTTCATTTTAAAGAGGCTGTCTTGCATTTTTTGTGTTCTGTTCTCGTTTTAGGAGACGGGCCAGGAAGAAGCTGTACAGCCCGCTGCAAAACAACAGAAGGCTGAGGATTCGCTGGCACAGAGGATTTCCATGTTAGAAAAGAAATCCGACGATGCGATCACCCAGCTGAAGGACAAGGTGAGATCGCTTTGCCTGCAGAATGACCCCAGTGAACCTTTGATTTTGTTAACTCTTGAGGAGTTAGCCAGAGTGTCTCGGTGACAAGGCCATGCAGATGCCGAGCTGTATGAAGAGTTAGCAAGGCAGGCTAAAGTTCAACAAGGGCAGTTGGACTTGGCGCATTTTTTGTCTTACGACGCTTAGTGGTAAAGCAGGAGACGTTATAACTAAAGCATTGTCGAAATGTTTAAAGAAACAGAAAAAGACAGACAAGTCAATCAATAATCCAGTGTCAGAGACTGACACTAGAGTTCCAGTGTCCCATCTTGCTAATCTATATCCTCCATTGCCTTCCACTGGCTACCAGTACCCCAGTCATATTCCCTCAGCACCTTATGGGTTTCAGTATCCTGGTCAATATCCTGGCATGCCTATGTATCAGTCTCGGCCATATGCTATGGGCAGAGGGGCAGCTGGGAGGCAGTGGAGGGCTAGGGGAGCATGTCTGTTTTGTGAATCTACCGAACACCAAGTCAAAGACTGTCAAAAGATGAAACTGGCAAAATCAAAGTAGTCATTTTTTACATTTGATACAATCAAAGCTGCTTTGTCTTAGCTTATTCCTATAAAATTTACTATTATTATCTTTGTTATATTAGTATGTTTGCTAATGTTTATACATGTAATACTGCCGCCTCCCAATATCTAGTCCAGGGACACAGATCCCTAGTGAGTCTTCATGATTCACGTGGGCTGGGTGTTGGGGATTTGTCCTTTTCTAAAGTTATGTCTGTTTTGCATTTTGGCAGGTACAACCTGCAGTTATAACATCGCCATGCCGTGATTTCATTCAGATTCCAGAATGGGAAAAAACAGTCAATTTTCAACCAGTGGATAATCAGAGATCACAGGAAGAATGGGTGACTTTAGGAAAGGGCACTCCCCAACTCCCTGCCCACCACGTACGTGCGGAGCATGTTTTAAGTGGTAATAATAGCTATGACATAAACAAACTTCCCCTTAGAGACCCAGATGCTTTTGTCTCTGGGGGTGTACATAATCATGTTGATTAATGGAGGAAAAACTGTCTTCGGGGGTCAAAGATAAAGAGGTTCTTTCTTACATTGAACAAGGAGTTGATGTTACATCATTTTTTAAGCATTTTAAAGGTTATTTCAAAGGCAAATCATACGATTCGGAGATGCCACCGAGACAGTATTTTCCCAATTCAAGTAGTTGCAAAGACTTTACTTCATTTATCGCAGCAGAGTTATTAGACCGCATTAAAATGGTTCTATTAGAGTTTGGGGGAAAGTTGGAGAATGTGACATGCCATAAATAATTATGCCTTTGACAGTTGAGCCAAGTAAACCGCGTTTGTGCCACGATGATCGATATTTAAATATATGGACTAAAGATGTTCCTCTTACACTGGAAACTTTGAAAGATGCTCACCGATTGATAGATAAAGATGCATGTATGATAACTTGTGATGAGAAGTCTGGGTATGATCATGTAAGGCTGACAAGGAGTCACAAACTTATTTTGGTTTACAGTTTGGAGGGTGGATTATGTCATACACAACCTTAGTTTTTGGGTGGAAAGCCTCTCCTTATGTTTATTAGACCATAGGCATGCGCGTTGCCTCATATATGCGCAATCTTGGGATACGGACTTTGCAGTATATAGACGATAGAATGGCAGCAGAGAGTAAGTTGGATAATGACCCTTTAGAAAGTAGTCTGAATGGTGTTATTTTGCCTTGTGAGGCTGTTGCCTATTGTCTCGTATAAATATTGACAAGATTAGGATATACCCTTTCTTTGAACAAATGTAATCTAACCCCTTCGACTTGTATCAGGTTTTTAGGTTTTCTGGCTGATTTGGTAGAGCAGGCATACATTTTACCGCTGGATAAAAAGGAAAAATTCATTGCATTAAGGGAATCAACTTTGTCTCAGAAAGAAGTCAATTTAAAGACTCTGCAAAGATTGGCAGGAAAATGCGTTTTCATGGGTTTAGCCATTCCTGCAGCTCGGCTGTACTGCCGCGAAATGAATACAGCTATATCGTTTTGTCAAAAAAACAGCAGAAACATTCCTGTTTCTGGTGATCTCCGGTTTGAAATAGAGTACTGGCGTTTTCTAAACACTTGGACTGGCTCAGCAAAATGGCGTAGCGAACATCACGAGCAAATCTTAATGGCAACGGATGCGTCTTTATTTAAGTATGGTGTGGCAATACTATCAGGTCATGACATTGGCACTACCTTTAGCGATTTTTGGGCATCAGGTGATAACCGACCCATTCATTTGAAAGAGGTGGATGCTATATTTAAAGCATTATCTTCCATGGTTTCGCGTGTTGCCGACTCTAGGGTTGACATTTTAACTGATAACATGGCTGTCATTCAATCGTTTGAAAACCAAGGTGAGAAATGTCGATCTTTAAACAATATAATGAAGCAGATATTTGCATTTCTCTGTTCGTATAACGTTGACTTGCATCTTCGTTATGTCCCAACAAATCTTAATGAGGCTAATTTTCCTTCCAGGCAGTTGTCTTTGGCTGACTCTACCTTGGCTGGACCATCTTGGATGTTGGTTGAAAGGCATTTTGGACCCCATACAGTTGATCTCATGGCACTAGACTCTAATGCTATGAAGTCAAGTGATGGAATGAGCTTGTGGCATTTTACCCAAGGTCCTAGTCCACTCTCGTCTGGTGTAAATATATTTTCACAAAATATTAGTTGTGAAACAAATCCTTATGTGTTCCCTCCAATATCAATGATTTTTCTGCTTGTTTCCATTTTGAAGGAGCAGCGTGTTCAGGGGTGTACCTTGGTAGCACCCGTTTTGCAATCGTTTCCCATCTGGTGGCCCATTTTACAGTCTTATTGTATAAGGTCAGTTTTGATTGGCAGGTTAGGGGAAAAAGGTGTTATTAAGGTCCCTAGTAAAAGAGGATTTGTGCTAGATAATGAAGGATTAAAATGGGATTTAGAGGCATATAGGCTGTCTTTTAGCGTGTGACTATGTTTTTTTCTTTTCGGATGTGATTTCAGGTTTCTCCAACTGGTGATATTTGTGTGGATATTGTTGCGATTGACAACAGATTTCGAGATATTGAACAGACTATACGTTCAACCCCATACAGCAGAAAGTGTGCTAGTCTGGAAGAGACATTTAAACTGTTTTTAGCTTCATGTCCACATTCTCCAACTTTGATGACTGCATTGCCTGACGATGTAAGGCGTTTTCTTATTTGGAAAGATAATCAGGGTAAGACGAAAGTTCATCGTACTGAGTGCCAATTTTTAGGTGAATATGGGGTTACACCGTGTTCCTGTCCCTTGAGGTTATCGTCTGGTAGTGTTGATGGTATCATTCAGCAGCTTAAGAAAATCTTTACAAATCTCAGTAGACGAGGTGAATGGGATTCATCTACTGGATTGGGAAATCCTGCCACATCATTATTATTAAAGCAATATCTTAATTTTATGAAGGAAGAACAAGCACAAGCCCATGTTTCACCCAAACAGGCAAAACCGATTTTCTTACAAAACTAAAATCAATTGCGTCTTACATCGATAGGCAGATGCATCAATTGCTGAACGATTTGTTTTGGCTAGAAATCAGGCATTGCTTAAGGTGCAGTTTTTTGCTGGTGATCGAGCTAGTGATGTTGGTCGTGTTTTAGTCCAGGAAATAAAAATCCTCTCAGATGGAAGTGGTTTAGTTTTTAATCATACTTTTGGTAAGACACTTCGTGGGGATGGGAAATTTAATAGGTTTGTTATTAACGCTGCGATGATAGTAACATCTGTCCAGTGAAAGGCATAGAAAGATATGTGCATGACGCTAGATTATATGGCATTGATCTATCATTTGGGTATATGTTTCGTCCCGTATTTGGGAGCTAAGATGGTGTTGAATGAGAGCATATCATACTCTGCTATTTATGAGAGACTTAAAACCTATTTATCTGTCCTTGGTATCGATTCTGGTGAAACACCTCACAGTATGAGGGCAGGGTGTGCAGTAACCCTTGCAATGTCAGGGAAAGTAAAAACGAGAGAAATGATGGATCATATAGGTTGGTCTAGTGGTAAAAGTGCTGAATATTACAGTCGGTCAGCAAAGCTTTTCGACTCGGGTATAGTAGCTCAAGAACTCGCCAACTCGGTGGTGAGCGCACAACAAGTTGAGACTGAGTATCAAGTAAATGCAGATTTTACAAATTTACAACGACTGTGTGATTTATAAGGATGCGATATTTCTGATCTTGAGAGGATATGTTATTTCCTACTAGAATACCATCAGATTTTTGCAGTTCAATTATATGTTATATCAAACAGTACATTTGTATGTGATTATATTGTTTTGTACTAGAAACGTATCTTTATTCTGTGTTTTCTGTGCTGTATATATGCTATTAAATTTCTAAAATTAATTTCTTTATTCTTTTGAGTTTTGGGAGAGTAAGCAGAAAAGAAATAATACTGTGTATAAAGAGACAGTCCGTAACTGGTGTGATTATTCCCAATGTGCCTCTCTTCCCCAATACTCCAATGGGAAGAGGATGGCGGTTGATAGATGTCACTGGGTTTATGGTACTATCCCCAGTGACATCTAGCAGCGTAATAAAGCATCTACCTCTTTTCGATACGAACATGGTTAATAGACATAGGGGGGAACAACTGAGACTTTACCAGATGGTTTAAGTTAAATACTAGATACTTTTGATTTTTCCCCACCCACCACTCCCTACCGTGACATTTGTCATTTGTGTTCTTATCTTCCAATGTGCCTCTCTTGCCCAATACTCCAATGGGAAGAGGAATGCAGATGATAGATGTCACTGGGGTTATGGTACTATCCTGCTAGTGACCGCTTTCTTTATCATACAACCTGATATACGAAAGTAAACATGGTAATCATTGAATTTTCTAACACACCTCGCCTATAAAGCCAATGGTTAAATTAAGTGATTTATTGGTTGATAAATCACTGCACGGACTGGTCACCGACCGGCGTGACGTCATTCGGTCGCCAGTTTGATTTTCATGACGTCATTTTCACATACGTCATTATAGCGTTGTTAATAGACGGCGTTACGTCGTTTTTACAACTATTAGACGTTCAAAACATACGTAAAAATACGCGTTTCAGCCTAAATAAGAGTTGCGGTAAATTATGACAGTTTGTTCAAGATGGCAGAATCGGTATAGACTGTGAATGTTTTGTTCATATTTCTAATCTTTTTGTGTGTTAGAAACGAAATAAATTCACACTGGCAGTAATTTGTTGCTTAATAGATCAATGTCTGTCGGTCAGTCGTAAGAGGATAAATCATTCGCGCTTCGTGCTCATGATTTATTCACTTTAACGACTATCTCCAGCCAGTGATATATTCAGCAACAAATCACTGAAAGCGCGAATCTATTTATTATGTATAAACCACGTGCTACCTATATGAAATACATTGGGGGAAATGGGGAGTTTTCTAAATCGAAAACGACTAAGTTATTTTATTTTACAAGAGATGCCAGACTTATTTTCCAATTTTAAATGTTCAAACATGCAATTGTATATTAGGCGGTGATATATTATATGCATGTGCAAAATTTCAGTCCGAAATGATATCATTTAAGACATTTTAAAAAAGAAAAACGATGTCCACTGAATTTCCGACGGCACAAAAGGAGAATTTCTTTTCATATCAAATTAGTTCTACCAAATGCAAAGTATGGCCATAGTTTGGGCTCACAGAATTTTGGCATACAAGAAAATATTGAGGCCTTCCCAGTGGGTACCCGTCCGCTTGTTCCTATGAAATGAATTGCTGTGTTCCCTTGTTCCTCAATTCAAAATCTTGTTTTTCTGTGGCCTCTGCTCCATGAAAGTCATCACATTTTAAACAAGTTTCCAACGTGTTTTATTAAGTTAATTGAACTTTTTATCTGTTTATTCCAAAAACTGATTTGTTGACACTAGGCTATGCAAAATATGCATCGTAATTTCGGGCAGCTGTAATTGAGAAGAGAAAAAACATCACAGGGCTCACCCGGTAGGTGTGATCCAAGTAAAAAAGACTCATCCAATAAAATAATGCTCGTTCAGCCCTTTAACAGTTGAGGTCAGAAAGAGAAACTAGTAATGGGTGGGTATGAGTTTGGAAATAGGTTGAACAATATATCAGCGGATGTTATATTTTGTGTTTGGTGTCACAAATATATAAGAACCAATATACGACGTGTACCGCATCAGTCGCCGTCAATATCAGCGCTTCCTGAACATCCTTTTTTGGGGATGTCTCAGTGGCGCAGTTGGTAGCGTCGGCGTCTGGTGTAGTGCTAGATGGTGTTGCCGAGGTCGTGGGTTCGAATCTCGCTAGAGGCAAAATATTTACAGCATCTATCGGCTCAGTTGATTCACTATATCCCTCCGTGTATATATATATATATACATATATATATATATAATGAAGAAACAGCTATACTTAAGGAATAAAGAAACGCAACAAACACTTTGAGTCATTGTAAGCATACAATATGATGCAAGTTTTAGTGCAAATGATATTCATCCATAGGAGCAGTATGTGTCCGTCAATTTGCAGCAGGTTCAACGTAATTATCGATTACGTAATCATTTTGGTATGCGCGTAACCAACCTGACCCCCCGTAGTAAACTGCTGAAATAGGGTCAATAAAAGCAAAGTTTGAATCAACCATCGGTTTATTGTTTTAAAAAGTCTTGGCACAGATTGCGGATCAAGAAAATGATCAAATGGCGACGTTTTTGTAAGATTCTGAAACAGCTTAACGTCATTAACGTTAACTCTAAAAACTGCGTGAAACGCGTTATTTTTCTTTTCTGCTTGAGATTTATTCATTTCAAGGACGTTTTGTTCAAGAATTATGACTTGAGATCTTCGGACGTCAAAAAACCCCAATTCTGACGTCAAAATTCGATATTCTACGTTTTAATGGTTTCCATGATGTTTATGTGTTTTTCTAATGATAAAATGGTCCAGTGACAAAGTTTAGGTTACAGTTAACAAGTTTGGTTCACTCTTGGCAGGTAATCAGATGTTTTCTCTTGCATTATGCCGTGTTTTGTTTGGCTAACGTCATTATTAACACCCTACCAGCGTATTTCTACGGTATCTGAAAAGTCAGTTTTTCCCAAGAAAGCATGTTCTGATGTCTCTAGGTTTATCTTAACCCGTATATTCACCAGCGACCCAAACCCGACGGCTCTAAGTGTCGTTTATCGTTTATTCACTACCATAGTGTATCTTGCCATTCAAGTAGCGTGTTTTGACGCAATATTTGGCTGCATTACGAATATGATTGGACGTTTGTTTAATTTGCACATTGTCAAGTCGACGCCAAATAACCAAACATGATAAAGACGGGGTTTCTTGATCTTTATTCTGACATTAACGTCACATTTTACGTTTTCATATGTTTTCTTCTTGTAGCGTAAGATGTAACGTTAAAATGACGTTTTGTTATTTCATCACATGCTATTTATACTCAATAAGAAATTTTCAATAGAGATTTTACCAAACAGTCATTTAAACACGCAAAAATTAAAGTTTTGTCTGTTGCGTTTCTTTATTCCTTAAGTATATTTTACACATTTATTCCTGTAGCGCTTTCACTAATAGAACATTAACTCTTCAGCAGGATATGAATCGCCATGTTGTTTTGACGTTATTAAATTTATATACTTTAACGTTACAACGTGGCGAAAAACATTAACAAAGTTTTTGACATTAACAAAGTATTTGACGTTGCGGCAAAACGTTAAATACTGTTTAACGTACATGTATTATTCGCTGATGCATTTCAAAAGATGCATACAGTGTGCAGCTATTAATTTTATGTAGAAACTTAACATTTATAATCATGATTAACTTCATTATCGGTTGAATTTATCTTGACCGGGGTTTTGCATTGATTGCTGGAAGGAATGGCATGTCATGTTTTTAGCCACTTGGATGGTATGCTTGTGGTGTTAAACTGTTAACAGTTCTTGGCGTTTTGACATTTATGAACATGGTAAGTTTCGTGCTCGGTTTGGATGGACATGAAAGGAGTTTAATATAAGATAATGACAGATAATGGTATATTGTGCTTTTAGACTCTTTGAAGGTGTTTTCAACATGCAAATTGGTATTGAAGTGCCAGCAATTTTAGGCTTTTAGAATGTGTAATTATCAGGCTAATAGATGTTGAAATGCCAATAGTTGTTAGTATTTTGACATTTGTTAGTATGGTTACCTTCAGGCTGGGTTGAGTTGAGCATGGATGGGGTTATAGTGTATTCGTTATGTTGATAAATGTTAAAATGTCAACAGTTGTTGGCATTTTAACATTTGGGAGCATGATGAGTTTCATGCCCGGTTGAGGTGATTAACTTCGTTCTCGGTTGCTTTAAAATGTTAAATTTATTAAGACATGCTATGCTTTAGAAACTTTGATGGTGTATTCTTCATGTTCATAAGTGTTAAGTTACAGGAATAAATGTGTTAAAAAGCTTTTTCTTCATTATTTTATTTTATATATATACCGACACAAGGATACTTTATATATATATAGAAATAAAAAGTATCCTTGTGTCGGTATAAATATATATAGCGAGAAAACCTGTCCAAACCAGTATCCGCGGCTTATGAGGCTAGCTAGAAAGTTGAAGTTTCGCTCGTAGCAAGTCTAGATATGATTCTTCTCAAAAAGCAGATAACAAAGTTGCTGATGAGACTGCGCGTCTGCGCCTTTGTTCTTACAAATCACCGATGACAATTTTCTCAGACGCAGTCCAATTGCTATATGTCATTTTACCATAAACTATGTTTTTGTTTTGTTTGATTTGATTCTTTACGTCCCATCAACAATCTTTCAGTTAAACAGGGGCGGGTCTTTCTGAGTTGAACCAGTACTTAGCTAGGATAAATGTGTCTTGCTCAAGGACCACAACGCAGTGACGCCGGTGAGGCTCGAACCCGCGGCCCCTCAGTCTCTGAACAATGCGAAATTTAATTTTCGTGAAATATGATATTACTCAGACAGAATTGTTATTTGTGCAGTCTCTTCAAAGTATTTGCAGTGAGTATGTAGACACACCAAGAGCTATCCTGCTGGTGACCGTTTCCTTAGGGAGCGCAGTGTTTCAGTGATAGAGTGCTTGACTCGAGACTGAGAGGCCGCGGGTTCGAGCCTCACAAGCGTCACTGCTGAGCAAAATACGTTAATCCTGGCTTAGTACTGATTCAATCCAGGAAGACCCATCACTCTAAAACTGAAATATTGTTGATGTGACGTAAATAATCAAATCAAAAAAACAAACAAAACCGTTTTCCTTATCATACGAAAGTAAACATGGTATAGTCCGTGCTCGATAAGAGTAAGGTGACGAAACAGATTTACAGTTATAAGTATAAAAGAAAATATTTGTCCATTCACGTGAATAAAGTACCATAACGTGACCAACTACGTAACTCTACTCTTATCGAGCACGGACTTAATCATTGAACTGTATAACCCGCGTGTTACCGATATGAAATACATTGAGAGAAAATGAGGAGTTTTCTAGATCGAAAACGACTAGGTTATTTTATTTTACAAGAGATTCCAGATTCTTAAATGTTAAAACATGCGTTTGTGTATTAGTCGATGATTTATTAAATGCATGTGCAAAATTTCAGTCCGAAATGATATCATTAAAGACATTTTAAAAAAGAAAAACGATGTCCACTGAATTTCTGACGGCACAATAGTGTTGATTTAAAGACATATGCGGCTATTTCCCATGCGCACCTTTCCCGCGTCTGTAAACGGGTAAAGTTGCCTGGGTCCTGTCTTTCGACCATTTATGGATTCGGATCAACACAACTTTCAGATACACTTATGTTATATCGCTGTGTCGACATTTTCTTGACAAAATAAAGTAATTAAAATGTGTCCGAAATATCTACTGATGTTTTAGCAGAACTGACCGTCTCAGTACCAAAGACAGATAAATGTAGCTCAGATGAAATCAAAGGACGTAAGCAATTACCCTGGTTACGAATACGTAAGTGACCAAGTCTCTTCTATTTGTACCGTTATTTAGAGCTGCGCTCGACCTGACCTCGTGGCCTAGTGGATAGCGTGTCTGGCTACGAAGCCAGGGGCCCTTTTTCTACGGCGTTATATATTAATGCATAAGTAACTAATATTAGTTCATTTATGAAACAGTGGTTACTTAGGCTTTAATTGTAATTTGTTTTGAAATGGACTATTCCTAAGTGGGGTGTGATCAAAGTTATTGTTCAATGAATAACGTTTTGATTATTTTTTTTCTTTTTCAAAGGGAAAAGTAAAAACAAATGTAGACTTCTCTTATTTAAAGAGTATTTAAAACGACTAAAATGGGGTGTCTTTTCAGTGTAAATGTTGGATGTTCAACAGTTGTATTACCCATGGGCTGTGCCTATTTTTTCACTCTCTTCAGCTGGTCTTATGGTCTAACTTAGAATAACTTATAATTGTAATTAATATTTCTACCAATAAAATATTCCCAATTATGTGTTATCAGTGGTTTTCTGGGGCGAACTTGTTGATAAATTCATAACTTTAGATACTAAATTCTTAAATAAGTAAATAGTAATCATTGTGACGTCATTCAATCTATATTTAGCAGTGTGCATGGTTAAATTGGTCTAGATTTATTCGTGCCACGATAAAACAGTCTAAACAAACTTTTCATTTTATTATTAGAAAATAGGAGCAAGAAAATGTTAAACAAACAAACAGAACAGACAACAGGCATACAAACAGAAATGTGAATAAGCAGAGAAAATTTCCTGAGAAAGATTAAAGGCAAAACGCAGAAAATAGGTCATTCGATTGGTTTGACCTGAGGTTTTGTTTCGATGTCATCGAAGCAAATAGGAGCTTTTATCGTGACGTACTTCTGGTGCTGTAAATAGATTTGGGATATACTGTCCTGCAAGTGTGTATTGTCTGGATAGGGAAAGCAATAGAATTTTCAATATTGTACACCGATTTTAAGTTCCCTTGTTCCAATATGCTGTATATTTTATATAAATGCGATTTGTAATGCATCTATAAATACTTGGTCAGACAATATTAACATTTATTGAGATAATTTGTCTGTTGTTATGCCATTTGAAATGAATAAAACGGGTACCGTTTAAAACATATGTTGCATTTTTTCATTGCATGTACAAAATTTCATCATGTCACATCGTGTATGAATTCATCTCAGGTGCAGGAAAACTAGGCCCAAAAATATATTAAAAAATCCCGTCGAGCAGCAAAGGCTTATGTGCGCAGTCTCGCCAGAACATGTATACTGCTATAACAAAAATGGTCAGATGATTGTAGATAGAAAGGAACCGTAGTAAGCAAAAAACGGAAGATGGTCGCTGAAGAAAGGGAAATCTAATGCTCTCCCCTCAAGCAGAGACGGCTAATATGAGACTGCACATAAGCGCATTCCTGCAAAAACACTCTCTGCTATAAAAAATGACCACCAAAAGCGGGCAGATGATTAAGGACAGAAAACGTGCGCTTAAAAAATAAACCACTTTCCTCTCCAGCAGCGAATTTGGCTCATATGAGACTTCATAAACGCACATTCTCGCAAGAAAGTTTTGCCGGGCCTGCACTGTGTCAAAGCTGTTTGAAAAGGTTATCAGCGGACGCCACTAGTGGCAGATAGGCGCTGAAAAAGATTACATGTATAACACTTTCCTCTCGAGCAGTCAAGGCTGATAGGAGACTGCACATGCACGCATTCTCGGCAGAACATTTTGTCGGGCCTGAACTGTTTACAAAGGTTATCAGCAGACGACACTTGGACAGTAATTGTGAACATAGAATTGGCGCTGAAAAAAAATTGTCACTTTATTCTCGAGTAGCGAAGGCTCATGATAATACCCACTGCTATCCAATAACACACACACACACACACACAAAGCGAGCACGAGATTATACAGATCTGGGCGTTAAGATGTAATACTGTTCCAGCGAGGGTTCATTCGAGACTGCATAAGGTCGTGTGATTTTTTGGCTTGTTGCATTGCCTCAGGTGAGCCTGCGCAGATTCACGAGATCATACGTAAAACGAAAATGGAGAGTCAGAAGAAGATATGGACCTCTAGATACAACGAAATTGGGTCCAGACCCCCCTGTAAAATCACAAGTTATATGGGTTTCTATAGGGAATAAACTATCCCCCCAAATCCCCCTGTAACCTGGAACCTCGGAAAATGATAGTTATCTTTTAAAGTAACAATTGGACTTCTGTAAAATAAGTTGAGGACTAAAAAAACGCATCATAGTTAGACCTGAACATCCCCCCGGCGAAAATTAATTGATCCGCGCATGTGTCGGCATCCTTTATTATTGATCTTTTATGACACCAATTACTTGTGAAAACATTATGATAAGGCCTCTCTGGGGCTTGCAGTCCATTTATTCAACAGATGGTGACGAAAGTGGATCTGTTACAAATATTCAGAACAGTGATGGAATTTTCCTTATTTCTTTGGGATTAATTATACGTAAGTCAACTGTTTTAGCCTTTTAGCTACATTTTGGACTGTCAATAATCACCGCTTCGAGATAATTTTGATCACGGGTGCATAAGAGAGAGAGAGAGAGAGAGAGAGAGTAAAAACTGGCAGACAAGCAGGTTGATTCACTTTGTTAGCTATAAAGTTGCATAAACAAACCAAAAATGTACATGCTAAAGGTTTTTATTGGTTTATTGTTACAAAATATTAGCGGTCGGCTCGACACTTCTGGATTTGCCGCCGTTTCATATTTTGCCTTTTAAATGAATAAACGTTTATTTTTCGGAACCTTTATTCATCGGAAAGATCTATTTAGAATTTATATCAAAGAAAACAAACAAGTTTTGACATGTGATGAATTAGTTGAAGCTATTCAACTATCACATGACTCAGCCACGGGTCCTGATGAGATCCACTATCAAATGCTTAAACATCTCCCAGATACTTCTCTTGAAACTCTTTTGAATATATTTAATTACATTTGGACTACCGGTAAATTTTCAGATGATTGGCAATATGCAACAATTATTCCTATTCCCAAACCTGGTAAAGATCCTGCGGAACCAAATAATTATAGACCTATAGCTTTAACAAGTTGTCTATGTAAAACACTTGAAAAAATGATAAATAAAAGACTTACTTGATTTTTAGAATCTAATAATCATATATCGCGGTTCCAGTCTGGTTTCAGATCTGACCGCAGTGCAACTGATAATTTAGTTGGATTGGAAACTTTCATATGTGATGCCTTTATTAAAAAGGAACATGTAGTCGCTGTGTTTTTTGATTTGGAAAAAGCTTATGATACAACATGGAGATACGGCATTTTAAAAGATATCCACAAACTTGGATTAAGAGGTAGACTTCCTACACTCATTAAAAACTTCCTAGCAGACCGCGCCATGCAAGTCCGAGTTGGCTCCTCTCTGTCTGACTATTATGACCAGGAGCAGGGTGTACCTCAAGGGGGTGTTTTGTCTAAAACACTTTTTAGTATCAAAATTAATGATATTGTGAAATGTTTAGGTAATCTTACTGGTTGCTCATTATACGTTGACGACTTCTGTATCTGTTATCGCTCAAAAAGCATGGCGACAATTGAACGTCAAACACAACAAACTTTGAATAAGATTGAAAATTGGGCAACAAGCGATGGCTTTAAGTTTTCCAAATCAAAAACACAGTGTGTACATTTCTGTCAGTTGCGCAAGCACATGATGATCCGGTTTTACATTTATATGGATCACCTATTCCAGTTGTTGAGGAATCTAAATTCATACCCCATATTAGATACCTCAAAGCTAAATGTTTAAAAGCATTGAATCTTTTAAAAGTGCTTTCCAATACGTCTTGGGGTGCAGACCAAACTACACTTCTCAAGCTGTATCGGTCTGTAGTCAGGTCAAAATTAGACTATGGCTGTATTATATATGGCTCTGCACGAAAATCATATCTTCACATGCTTGATCCTATACATAACCAAGGATTTAGAACTTCTCCTGTTGCTAGTCTCTATGTGGAAGCAGATGAACCATCACTATACTCACGAAGAGAGAAACTCTCTTTGCAATATGCTATAAGACTTGCTGCTAACCCATCAAATCCTGCTCATGAAGTTACATTCCCACCAAATTATGTTGAATTATATGAACAAAAACCTAAAGCTATTAAATCATTTGGCATCAGAATCTCACCACTCTTAGAATCTGCCAATATCAAACCACAAAATATTGAAAAACATTTCACACCAAATATTCCAGCTTGGTGTATGAAACCACCTGAAATACCTTTTGATTTACATTCCGGGAAAAAAATCTGAATGAAATCCACACATATTAAAAGATGATTTCAGAAAAATGCAAAGTCGTTATAAGAATTACCAACAAATTTATACTGATGGGTCAAAGGAAGACTCAAAGGTTGGTTGTGCTGTTATATCAGCCAACCATAGTATTATGCAACGTATACCTGACGATTCATCCATTTTCACTGCTGAAGCCAAAGCAATTGATCTAGCTTTAGATTTCATTAGCAATTGTGATGCTAACAATAAATTTATTATATTTTCTGACTCGCTTTCTGTATTGAAAGCAATGAACCATACCAGTTCAAAGAATCCACAGATTCAGAAACTTTTAGAAAAATGTCATGAGCTTTTAGCTTATAAAGAAATTGTTCTCTGTTTGATTCCTAGTCATATAGGTATCCAAGGGAATGAGATGGTAGATAAGCGAGCAAATACATCGCTTTCATTAGAACCAACTTCTTTTAAGATTTCCTTTTCTAATTTTAAGCCATCTATCAATAAATATATCTTGGTAGAATGGCAAACTTCATGGAATAACAGCATTGGTAATAAACTTCTCGACATCAAACCAACTATTGGTGAATATCAATCAGTTGTTCGAAACATTAGAAAAGAAGTAGTTTTAGCTCGACTCCGCTTAGGTCATACAAGAGTCACTCATTCATACTTACTACAAGCTGAAGAGCAGCCACAATGTGTTGGATGCGACGCACCATTCACTGTACGTCACTTCCTTTTGGAATGTGGCGAATTTGCACAAGTAAGAAATAATTACTTCCATGTTGATAACATGAAATAATTATTTCAAGATATACATATTGATAGTATTGTGACATTTCTAAGACAAATTAATCTTTTTAACAAAATCTAATTGCTATTTTTAAAATCATGTTTTGTTTTACATTTGTATCAGACCATAATACTTATTATATTATGTTGTGTTCTGTTCAGTTAAAGAACATATACAGTCATCTGAATAGCTCTTTGAAACTGTCAGATATTGTACGTGGTCTCTCCTGTTAACAATCGTATTGCAACTTATTATTATTATACAAATTATCATCACCATTCCTTTTATTTTATCTTACAAATATTTACTCATTCCATCCACATCATGTTTAGTTTAATACTGTCTGACGCGGTTGATGCGTCGTTAAGCACCAAACAAACAACAAAAAAACATCACTTATAAGCATTTCGTGTGGTCCTTCTCGTTTGCCACCAAAAGACTTAATTTTCTTTGTATGTGTGACCAGTGCCAGCGTCATACAAATTGACTCAGCTTTACTTTGAATCCTTAGCATTCTTCAAAAGCAGAAACAGCATGTCAGTGTCGTGGGATCAAACACCTGATTAAATATGGGTTTAATGCCATTTCACATATATGCTTTGTTTGTTTGTTTGTTTTTGTTGCTTTACGTCCCAAGTCAACAGCTATGGTCATTGCGGGACGGTCAGTTCACTTAACCACACGTTTTCCTGGGCAGGCTTGAACAAGCGGTTAACCAGTAATTTGTGCACATACTTTCGCTTGTAACTGACAGCAACCCTTCTTGAATGAATCAGGGGAAGGGAGGAGAATGACCGTAGAAATTATTTCATGATCAATCTCCACGAAAGTATGGGACCGGGCCGGGATCGAACTCGCGACCCCTGGATCTGCAGTCAGACACGCATCTGTAGCCAGACACGTTACCGACTGAGCTACGCGGCCCGGTCACACATATATGCATACCATGGGGTATGACTATGGTATATGTCCTGTGAAGTGGCAAGAGCAATCTTACTTTAGAATCTCACAAACACCTTGGTGTTATCTTATCAGCTGACTGTACATGGCATAAACACATAAAATACATAACTGACAAAGCATGGGTACGAATCAATATAATGAGAAGACTTAAATTCAAACTTGACGGAAAATCTCTAGAGATTATATACACTACTTTCATTAGACCTCTTCTGGAATACTCCTATGTCATCTGGGACAACTGTACTCGATATGAAAAACAAGAACTTGACAAAATACAAAACGAAGCAGCACGAATAGCTACAGGTGCTACAAAACTTATTTCCCTTGAAAATCTACAAGACGAAGTCAAGTGGCAGCCCTTACAAAAGCGCAGAGACAACCACAAACTTACCCTGTTCTACAAAATGAATAACAATATAACACCATCTTATCTCTCCGACCTAGTACCAGGAACAGTCAGCACTGCCACAAGGTATAACTTAAGGAACTCTAATAATATCATGACAATCAGAGGTAGAACAAATTCCTACCTAAGCTCATTTCTACCATCAACTGTTAGGGATTGGAATAACCTTCCTCCTGAGATTGCTCAGTCTGACTCAGTTGCTTCATTCAAGTATAATCTTAATAGAGATCGAACCCATGTCCCAAAATACTTTTACAGCGGTAATAGACATGTACAAGTCCTTCACACACGTTTAAGAACCCAATGCAGTGCACTGAATCATGATCTGTTTAAGAAGAATATTTCAGATACTCCACTCTGTCGCTGTGGCAGTATTGAGAATACACATCACTTCTTTTTCAAATGCCCCTTCTACAATATTGTAAGAAATGATCTTTTACACGAAGTGTCAACTTTACATGATGTTTCTCTTAAACTTCTACTCTATGGTAATCCGAACCTTTCAAATGACTTAAACACAAGGGTATTTGAATCAGTACACAAATACATATTAAAGACAAAACGTTTTAGTTCTAACTAATTTGAACAATATGTTAGCAGTTTCATTAATATGAAAGATGCTGTTCCACCTTAGAGTCTGCCTCAAGGCCATATAGGGTCTCCCTCTCCCATCCTCCTATTTACATATGTTTTCTTTGCTTTTTCTCATGATTTTGCACATTTTTCTTCTTTTTTCTCTTGATAATGTACATTTCACCAATTATACAGCTCTGCCAATTACTTGCAACTAAATTGAAATATTGCTTAGTATGTACAACACCTCATGAATAGTCTGTGATCAATTATCTCTATACTTTCACTTAATGACTATAATGGGAGTTAATTGGCTTCTCATGAATTTACCAACAAACCTATACTATAATTGGCAGAGCTGAACCTGCTTGCTTCCAGAGAGTTGAATTACCTTGTTAAATCTGCCTACGTTTCACAATATGTAGCATCTAGGAGATGAACTATATAAGTAGTATTACTTTCGTTCTAATCCTATACTTTGTATTTACAGATGATGTATAATTGTACAATTATCTTTCTGAAATAAAATATGTTTAAACTAATCTTACTGCAGCTGCCTCTGAATCCTTGCTAGTCAAATAATAACTTTGCTCTGATTTTGCAAAAGCTATGTCTCTACCGTGTATCTCTAAGAATACTTTAAGATTTCTGACATTGGTCAAACAGAAATTTGATAGGCTGCTTTTTGCATCATTTGCCATGGAACCTTTCCAGTCCTTTGGTGCTTAAGTCCTCAGGTCTTAGATCAATAGTATTTTACTGTGCCCAGAGAACTTTATAAGTTTTCTTTAGTTACAATGTTGACTCTTGATGGTTTTGGCAGACCGTCTGAAATAATTTCTGTTACACCTTGAAAGTTATCTAGTATATGAGAAAGAACATGAAGTTGGACATTGCCATCAATTATGTTTTCAGCTGGTTGTTTTTTGATAACAGTATATTGAAGCAAGTCTTAAAATAATGTAAGACCTTTGATTTCTCAGTTTTTGCAGTCATACCATTAGCTGTTGCATTCAAAAGAAGGAAAGTGGACTATGGGTAGAATAGGATAACCAGTAGTTCTATATTATGCTTATGGAAGATTTATACAGAGTAAACAAGTTGATAAGGTTACTCCATTTCATGATCCATTGAAAAACTCTGAGATTGAAAACACTTGCCTCTGACTGTGTAATCAAAAAAGATGTCACAACAATGCCCTTGTTCATTTATTATGACGAGTTATATATGCTACATCCTTTAATAAGCGCTCTTATCTTAGACACTTAGTGAATCATTTCAGTGAAAGGGACTAATTTACCTGCTGTGATACATCTAGTATGTTTATCTGAAGGGAAAGAGTTACCTCAGTTTCAGCACTTCAGAAGTACTAAGACTTCAAATAAGTTTTTTAATGCTTGGGGAAAGATAATAAGTGCAGAGACATTATAAGATGAAAATATGTTTGTTGCATGTATGGAAAGGCTACATTTATAAAAGTTAATCAGCTAAGATATGATTCTTTATCACAGAAATATCAAGGTACATCAGTCCAGGTACTCATTGCTTTAAATGGCATAGTTTTTCTCCTTTTAAAACTTAAACTTTCTCCTACTTGCAGAGTATCACTTGAAACACTTACTCAAAGAGCCAACTTTTAAGAATTCATATCAGTTTCCGAATGTTCCAAGCCATGAATGGCAAAATTGGAAAGTTGATAATGGCTCATCAATTTTGAGTGGACTGGTGGTAAAACTTTATAACAGTAAATGATTGAAATATTGTGTGATGATTCTACTTGTTGCAAGGAGTTGTATGATAATAATGATTACCACAGAAGCAGACAACGACAAACGTTTAACATGAGTGTTAAATCGATGAGAATTAGTTTGGACCATTTCATTTATTGTATTGTCTTGTACAAATGTAAAACTGTCTTTTCAATTTGTGGCTCTATATTTAGCATTATATGCACAGTATTAGGAAATGTGTCCAAAAGGTCATTCACGACATTGATAACATCTGTAACAACAGTCCATGGGCTTGATAATCAGAAATGAACATAATTTTTAATGTTTTTGCACCAAAGACTTAAAAGTACACATTAAGTACTAAATGACATCTTGCAGATATATGAGCAAGACAGACTAAGAAAATGTAAAACATCCACACGCTGCATCGCTTTCATGTGTTTTACTTAAACGGTAATAACAAAATTTGCTTCTTGGTAAAACTGGGAGTAGGGCTGTGTATCAGCTCCTATAAGACAATATGTTTTAGATAGAAAAGCAAACTTGGTTTTTTTTCTATTCATCAATTTAGTATATGTTTGTAAAATCTAATAAAACAGTTTGAAACCAAGTCATAGTTGTTGTTTAACTAAATGACGATAGCCACAATTATGGCTTTTAAATTATAATTAGGCTCATGTAACGCACATAACACCACAGTTAGTCGTGTAAATGTTAAACAGCTTCCATATGTAGTAAAGACATCCAGTATACAGACTATAAGAATGTCAATTTATTAGATAACTTTAATGTCTTCTTTCTGTAGCTCAAACATTCAAATTTCGTATTCTCAAATTGATATACATGTAGTAACATATGTAACCAGCTGTTAAAGGCTAACGCCCCGACTAACAGAGTGCAAACATTTCTTATTAAATGCACCTTGAATCATTACATGAGATGTAATATGTCTGCAGAATTCCAAAGGGTATTAGGATGGAGCAGGCCCTTACTCAGCTTGATGTCAAAATACTGTTTGATGATTTTACTTATCACGCTAACATATTTAACACTCTCTGATCTTTAAAACTTGGTGACAACTAGCAGATCTATAAGTCTTTATCATACGAGCCAGCTTAAAATCCTTAAACAATGTAAAATATCCAGCAGCTGCGAGTTTTTTTCACAATTTTAACTCAAACTTTCAAATGACATTTCCTTTATTTGATATAGTAGCGTATGTAACATGCTGTTTCAGACTAAAGCTCCAACTTAGAGAGTGCAAACATCTCTTATTTGATGCAGCTGGAGTTGTACTTTAAGAAGGAATATGTCTGCAATATTCCCTCGATGAGATTAAAACATTTTTAGGCATATCTTACCTAAAGACAATAGGCTTGACCATTTATTACATCAGGTAACAGATGTTACAGTCTCTGATATTAGAAATTTTGCAACAAACTTTCAGATTTATGAGTATTTTCATATAAGCAAATAAATGCCAAACAATGAAACATATTCATCAACTGCAAATATTTTTAACTATTTTTACTTTAGTTTAAATACCAAACTTTTCACCTTAAAACTGGGTAGGGGTAGGGTTGTTTAATTGCTTATTTCAGAAAAAAATATAAAAATATTTAAGATAGGGAAACAAACTTTAATTTTCCTGTTAGCTAATTGCATAAGATAGTCAGACATGGTTAAAAGCATTTTGCAAAACACACAGAGAGATTGTGAATGTAAATGATGTTAGCCACACTTACAAATTTTAATGGGTTATCTGATTTATGTAACGCATATGACACCTTAGGAAGCCGCAATTTCGTTCAATTCGCTGTAATACGTAGTTAAGATATCCAGTATGCAGACTATATGAATGATTTTTAAAAATAAATATTTTGATGTCTTTAATTTGTAGCCAAAACATTCAATTTACTTTTTCTTAATTTGATAAAGTAACGTATGTAACAGGCTCTTACAGACTAACTAACGCCCAAACGCACAGAGTGCAAACATTTCTTAAAAGACTCGGCTTTCAATTCTCTACAAGATAGGATATGTCTATAAAATTCTCTAGGGGGGGGCAAACCCATTCTCAGCCATCCGTCTATAATCTTCAGAAATTGTTTCAAACCAGCGAATAAAATTAAGAGCCTCCGTATTCCTCAAGATTAGACTAACCTATGTAAATCCGTTATTACAAAATATAACGATAAATAAATGAGTAACGTCAAAATCAAATTTGTTCAAATAAACATAAAACACCTCATGTACATAGACGAGCAGTACATTTTCAGATGAGCCTACGCATCCTCTCAAACTTACAAGAACAGATTACTTCTCGCTTACACACTTGTGGGATTCAAACGCGAAAAACTGTCATCAGGTCCCACTCAATACTAAGATAAGGTGAAAAATATAACCAGTTAATTTAAGAAATTCAATTAAATTTTCCAAACTTCATATAAATATGAAAATTATTAGAAATTTTATTGTCCATCCTTCAGGATGTGAAGAAGACAGTGGGCGGAGCTTTAATTCCATGAAGCGCAAACCACTTCTTTTAGAATTTAAGCTCCACCCACTGCCTGATCACATCATGAAGGTCTAATTTAATATTTACACTTAATATTTCACGCGGGAACATCTTTTCATCGACAAATGAAGACAGTCGCAATTCTCTTGACAGTTGCTCGATAAAAGTTTACGTAAGGGAAACATATGAGCTTTTGGTACTTTGTGCATAAACGTAAAGTTGAACTTCATACATGCATGCGCAGTACTCTAGTTAAGGTAGGCACGAGCCTTTAGCCATATGAGCAACGCAGGTTCGTCTGAGCCACCTTTGCTCGCATGAAAGGTAAATGAGAATATCTCATGATCTGACACAATGAAATGACTTACACGGGCCCATGACACCCAGAGGAAAATAAACGATAACACAGACAAACTAGAATTCCGAGAATCGGATGTGTCGCCTGGCAAAACAGAAGTCAAACAATGCAAATTTGTCAAATGTATATCCCATGCAAAAGGTTATTTTAGAGAAACTTATAAATCACAAAACACAAATCCCATTTCTCCAGCCCCTATGTTCACCTTGGGTATCTAACAGATCAAAGTTAAAATCCTATCAACTAGTTTTCAGTGGTTAGTTCAATAAAAATATTTTTACCTGACTTCAACCTGACCCAGAAGTCAGGGGTGTGCGTAAGGTCAAAGTGTTTGCTTCCATGTTAGCCTATACTTCTTTTCCCTTAATATATTTGCTACCATGTTGCTGGTTTCGTGAATCCCTTTAACTTAATATGCAATACGACCAAGTTCTGAAAAAAATGACTTTTGACCCTTTTGACCTCACCCCAAGGGTCGGGGGAGGGTGGGTGTGATCTGCGGGCAACGTGACTATGTTTTGAAAAAGTTTAATTTTGAACGTTTTACCCCCCTCCCCCCCCCCCAAAAAAAAAAAGAAAAAAAAAAAATTGCTACCATGTTGCTGCATTCGTGATTCCCTTTACTTTATATGCAACATGACCATGTTCTGAAAAATGCATTTTGACCTTTTGACCCCAAGTGTCGGGGGGATCTACGGGCAAAATATTTGCTACAGTGTTGCTGCATTCGTGATTCCATTTGATTTGATATGCATGATGACCATATTCTAAAAAAGTTGAATTAGACCTTTAAAAAATTGACCTCACCCCCAGGGTCGGGTGTTTGGGCTGGGTGGGGCTCTACGGGCTAAATATTTGCATCAATGTTGCTGCATTCGTGATTCCCTTTATTTTGATATGCAACATGAGCATGTTCTGAAAAAGTTGAATTTTGACCTTTTGACGCACCCACAGGGTCGGGGGATGGGGGAGTGAGTCTGCGGACAAAATATTTGCTACCATGTTGCTACATTTGTGATTCCATTTAATTTGATACGCAACATGACTATGTTCTGAAAAAGTTGAATTTTGACCTTTTGACCCCGCCCCTAAGGCCATCCAGGGGGTCGGACTCAGGCCTTCTAAAATCACGTTTGATATGTTTCATATTTATTGTACCTCTGTCTGCATACGAAAGAGCTACGTGCATTAAGGAGCTATTTTCGCCCCCTTTGAGGTCAAAAATAAAACAATGCGTTTCACCAATTTCTTCTTATTGGTTTATTAGAACAAAAAAACCCAAGTGTAAGAGGTTGGTATTAATTTGACTTTTACCGTTGCTATATTAACAAAACTGGCGGCAAAAATAGGCCCAAAATAGGAAAGTGACCATTTTGGAACAAATCAGAGACTTTTGATAGAGAAATTAATATAGAGCACAAGCAAATACCAAAAAGATATTTTAACAGATACTAGGATTTTTCACGGCACACAACATATTAAACTTTATTGTTTTTTTTTGTATTTAGCTGTGCTGATATCTAATTCTTATAAAATTGATCTCCCAAGGTAAGTAAGGGTGCAAAGTACTCAGCTTTGGTCCAAAATAGCCATTTCTCGAAAGGACGCAAATATCAGAAAACGATGCAATCAAGTACCTCTTTGTCGGCCATTTTTGCTACCATAGCAACGGTAAATGTTAAATGAATACCAGACTTTAACACTTGTGCTATTCCTCTAATAAACCAATCAGAAGAAATTGGTAAAAAGCAACATTCAGTTTTGGGCTTCAGAGGGGCCAAATAAGCCCCCTAATGCACGAGCTCTTTCAGTAAAAAATATTGACAACTGACTGCGTTTATGATTTTGAAATTTAAATGTTTGACCTTTGACCCCACCTAAGGGGTCAGGGGTCGGTTAAAATTTTAATCATTGTCATGCTTATCTACAGGCACTGGGTAATCATGGCCTATAGTGAGAAGTTGTCAGATTTAACATCAATTCTCTGTAACCACCAAAAAATTCCAATAGGGCCCCGGCACGGACCAACTCGGAATTGGATGAAACTTTCACAGAATGCTCAGTACCACTCAGGATTATGAAAACAATTGTCAAAAGTTTGCTATCAACGTTCGTTGCCATGGTAACCAAGGAAATCACTTTTTGCCAAATTTGGACAAAATTCATTAATTAATTTATTGAATTTAGCACCTTTTCTGGCAGAAATATCTAGTATTATAAATAGGAACAAAACAAAACCATTTTATTTCTTAAATTATTCAATGTTTTGCCAATACAAATTTAGAGTTAAAAGAGTTATAAATACATTTGACTAAAATTATTATCACCATGAATTATAGCTACTAAGCAACTTTTCAGAAATTTTCAATTTTCAAATTTAGGCCTTTTTTAAACGAGTATATCATACACGGCACCATGCTTTCAATATTCTCACTTCATTTGTTGGAAGCTAGTAAGTGTATATATTGCAAACGTGTAAAATTTAGAGTGGGGTAAAAACATCTTTATCATAAAACTATCCTAAGAAGTTTGCACTGTTTGCCATTTTTGTAAAAATAAGCTTAAGGGGTGGTCACATAATCAGGAAAGTAAGCTGGAAAACGATTCAGCATGAGTCATATTTTGGGAATAATTTATAAACTTAGTAAAACATAATTAAGATGGGCAATATTTGTCATTACGGATTGAGCAAAAATGGATTTTGCCATGTTTTTTTTAGCCAAAAAGTGCACAAAACAGGGGGAGGGGAAATAAAGTGGGACATTTTTCTAATATTAAAGATATGTTAAAAAGAAAATAACTAAAATCAATACAACATTAAACTAGTTTTCTTATAATACCATTTAATTTTCAAAGTTTGAAGAAATGAAAGGAACAAGGGGCAATAACTCTTCGCAAATCAACGAAAACGTTTACAGGCTTATATATGATTTTTTCAATTTTTGTTCATTTTTAAATGATAATTGTTGAGACAAGACTTGGCAAAACAAATGAATCTGACTTTAGATTTTTAGCTCACCTGAGCCGAAGGCTCATGGGTGAGCTAATAGTATACCAGTCACTCCGGCGTCCGTCTGTCCGTCCGTCTGTCAACATTTTCAAACATCTTCTCCTCTGAAACCACTGGGCCAATTAAACTCAAATTTCATATGGAGACTCCTTAGGACGCGGGAACGAAAGTTTGTTCAAATGGTCCTGGTCACATGACCAAAATGGCCGCCACGCCCATATATAGTAAAAACCCTTTAAAAATCTTCTTCTCCAGGACCAGAAGGCCGATGAACTTGGGACTTGGTTTGTAGCATTGGGGGTGTTGGGCCTACAAAGTTTGTTCAAATAATGATCCTAGGTTGACCTTGACCTACTTAACGTCAATGTCAAATTTTCTTCCTAATGCATTTAAATGGGAAATTTTTTGAAAAGTTGATTTTTTGAATACTGTTAAAGCCAAAGTCATTATTCTTACTTGATATGTTGAACCTAATGAGACAATGGCTATAAATAAGTTTCAAAGGTCAAGGTTGACCTTTGCTTTTTTAGCCAAGGTCGCTCATATTGTGGTCCCATCAATATATTAAAACATAGTTTTCTCACAAACCATTGACCCAATTGAATTCAAATTTCATGTGAAGACTCCTTATGATAAGTAAGCCAAAATTTATACAAAATATTTTGGTCACATGACAAAGATGGCAACCTACCCATATATGGTAAAAACCTTTTAAAAATTTTCTTCTCCAGAACCAGAAGGCCAGTGACCTTGAGACTTGGTATGTAGCATTAGCAATGTGGAGCCTACCAAGTTTGTTCAAATGATGATCCCAAGATGACCTTGACCTACTTAACATCAAGGTCAAATTTGCTTCCTAATGCATTTGAATGGGATTTTTTTTTTTGAAAAGTTGATTTTTTTAATACTGTTGAAGCAAAAGTAATTATTCTTACTTAATATGTTCAATCTAGTGTTTCAAAGGTCAAGGTTGACATTTGACCTTTCAGCCAAGGTCACTCATATTGGCGTCCCATCATCATATTAAAACATAGTTTTCTTACAAACCACTCTGCCAATTGATTCAAATTTCATATGACAACTCCTTATGATAATTAGCCAAAATTTATACAAATTGTTATGGTCACATGACTGAGATGGCCACCACACCCATATATGGTAAAAACTTTAAATATTTTCTTCTCTGGAATCAAAAGGTCATTGGCTTTGGGACTTTGTATGTAGCATTGGGGATGTGGGCCCTACCAGATTCGCACAAATGATGAATCTAGGTTGACCTTGACCTACTTTATGGCAAGGTCAAGTTTGATTCCTAATGCATTTATATGGGGATAATCATAAAATGTTCATTTTTCTATAACTGTTGAAGCAGAATTCATATTGTTAAACCTAGTGAGACAATGGTTTTATATTAAATACCAAATGTCAAGCTGACCTGTGACCTTTTATCCAAGGCCACTCATTTGGCCACAAATCTATCTAAACATCTTTTTCTCAGAAATCACTAGGCTGTTTGATGGATTATTCATTAGGTTGTTTAGGTCAATTGACCAAAATGGCTGCAACCCCCATATATGGTAAAACAAAATTTGTTCCATTATCTTGAACTAGTTTAACATTATTAAGGTGATCAGGTGAGCGCCTCAGGACCTTCAGGTCCTCTAGTTTAACTTATGCAATGTGCTATCTATGAAAAAATGAAAATGCTCAAAATGTTTCATTTTCCTTGCAACCATAGCAACCAAAGTGAGTGTGGTAGACAATTATGAAAAACCCGATCTTTAGACATTTCTTAGCTACTGCAGCCATTTTCCCCGCTTACATAGAGACATAAACAGTACATGGTATGTTCTAGATAGTATTCAGCTTTCATTAAATGTAAAACATGCGTAGGGCAGTACCACACATTGGTCGTAACCATGGCAACCAACATAGTATTGCCGGGAAATGGAGATTAAATGAATTAGGTCTTAAAGTGGCAAAAAAATTCCAGATGACAAAAAGGCAAGTTTCAATAGTTTAAAAAGATAGTTGAGTTAAGATAATAACATTACCAATATGATATGTTTTGTTTAATTAAGTAGCAATTATAGACGTTAAAAGTGGGTGGGGTAACCATATATATAGCCAAAAATAATTATGGTGATTTTTAAGCAAGTATTCCCAATAGCAGTGGCTATGATGACATATTTTTATACTGCCAATACTTTAAGCGGCATTCAGGTTTTGTTAGCTGTAAAAACATGTGAGGGATTTTCCTCCCTCTTTCCATAACCATGGAAACAAGCACAGGCTTATTGTAAAATGAAAATTGAATTAATAACATCTTAAAGTGGTTAAAAATTCCACTGGAAAAATGCCTAATAATGCAAAACTTCAATGTGCATAAACATAGTTGAGATGATTAACATAATTAATATAATCTAAGCAAAATTATTAAGTTAAGTTTTATCTGGTAAATATAGTAGTTAAAAGTCGGTGGGGTATTAACCAGATAATTACAAACAATAAGCTTAGTCTTTAGAAGCAAATATTCCTAATAGTGGAGGTGATGATGACTTATTTTCATACTGCCAATACCGAGTAAGACATTTCAAAGTTCACCAAAATCTGATCAATTCTTCCCCTCCTATTAACAATGTATCTGTTCCAGTTTGGTCGAAATCAATCAACTGGTTCAGAATATGATGTACGAAGTGAAAGCCAACGCCAACGGGATCTGCACCAAAAGCAATATGTCGCTCACATAAACTATTCATATTCTTCTTTTCTGGAAGAAGATTATTTGCTTTGAATATAAGCCTTTCTAGTGAAATCGCTGATGGTGCTTTGATAACATGAGTTGGGAGAAACGATTTTTATGCCCCCAACTTTTTTAACAAGTTGGTGGGGCATATTGCTGTGGGCTTGTCCGTTCGTCTTTCCGTTTGTGCATCCGTTACAAAGATTAAGTTACAGTTTTGAAATTTCATAAATGATTTGTTATAAAAAAATAGTTGACCCGTATTATTCTAGTCCAAATCATCTCCGTTTGTGGTGTTATGCTCCTTTTAAAGAGTCATTATGAAATTTTGTAATCAATATATCTCAAAAAGTATAACAGCTAGGAGCTTCAAACTTTGTCAGCAAATAGAGGATGATGTGTAGATTATCTGTTGAAAGATTTAAAAAAAAAGTTTTTTTAGTTATTGCCCTTTGAAAATGTGGACATAGAAAACTTGATATCTCTAATTATAATACAGCTAGGAGCTTCAAACTTGGACAGCTGATAGAGGATAATGAGTAGATTACCTGGTGAAAATGAAAGAAAAAGTTATTGATTTTTTTCGAGTGATTGCCCTTTGTAATTTTACGGGTTATTGCCATTTGCAAATTTAATTTTATAATCAAGATATCTCAAAAAGTATAACAACTAGGAGCTTCAAACTTGGTCAGCAGATAGCGGATACTGAGAAGATTACCTGGTGAAATTTAAAACAAAACAATTATTATTTTTTGAGTTATTGCCCTTTGAAAATTTGGACATAGAAAGCTTGATATCTAAAAAAAACTATTACAGCTAGGAGCTTCAAACTTGCACAGCTGATAGAGGATAATGAGTAGATTACCTGGTGAAAAATAAAGAAAAAGTTACTTTATTTTTTTGAGTTATTGCCCTTTGCATTTTTACTGGTTAATGCTTTTTGCAAATCTGCACATAGAAAACTTGAAACAAAGGTAAATCTTGTATACCATTACAGCTAGTAGCCTCAGATTTGGTCAGCTGATAGAGGATGGTAAGTAGATTACCTGGTGAGATCATCCTTATGGACAAGCATATTGATGGGGGCACAGTGTTTCATAAACACAATTTCTAGTTTAAATTTATTTTTTGTATTGATAATCAGGTACAAGTTACATAATATGTGAATGAATAATAAATTTAATCTTTTGTTGTAGGGACCTAATTTACTTTGAAATGCTGTTGTTCTGTAAAATCACTGACCATCCTATAGTTTGGTTGCCATGGTTACTTATATTTAACTTTTTGCATTGTGGAACTTCCAAAAGGTGCCTATATTATTGATCGTTCTGTTAGCAGAAATCAGAAAATTTGCTTTGAACTTGCAGCTTTTTATTGTAAATATAGTTTTGTTGCCGTGGAAACATAAATTTAAACATTTTCAGTTTTTTTCTATTCTTTGCATATGTATATCAGACATTGTTTATTTAGGCACTATATGTATGTTTCATATACACTTATGCTAGTAGGATCTATTAAATTTGAAATGTTAAGTCATTAAGTCACAGTAATCACATTCTTTCCTGAATACCATTCGGGACTGATCTGGATCCAAACCGTTTTTCATATGCAGAGAGAGAGAGGGAGAGAGAGACTGGTGCATGCATATCCTTTCGGGAAAATCAAAGTAAACAATGCATCGGTAGATCGACAAGTAGAGAGAGAGAGAGAGAGAGAGAGAGAGATGTGTGGGTGTGTGTGTTCTTTTTGAATTTGCGTCAGTTTGTTTTACTCTGGGAACTTGTCTACGTATTTCAAAGTTTGGTGAAGTTCTTTTCAAAAAATTCTGATCGTACGAGATGTCTAGCGGTTTCAATTCTTGAGTGACTGTATCAAAATATTAACTGGAAGTCAAAGTCGGCATTTGCGCAGATGGAGAGCGAGCGAAAGCATTTTGGTTTTCTAAAGGAAGCCCGTGACGACACTTGCCTGGCTCTGGACTTGGCGAATACCGCACGCGCTGGATATTTTACTGAATCGGGCCGAATATCGTATTTTGACATTCCAAATCCCATTTTGACATTCGAACTGACACCGAATATCGTTTTTTGACATTCAAAATACTATTTTGTTATTCGAACTGGGGCTAATTATCGTATTTTGACATTCAAAATCCCTTTTGTCATTTGAACTGAGACCGAATATCGTAATTTGACATTCAAAAGACATTCAAACTGGGGCCGATTATCGTATTTTGTCATTCAAAATCCTATTTTGATATTCAAAATGGGACCGAATATCGTATTTTGACATTCAAAATCCTATTTTGACATTCGAACTGAGGCCGAATGTTGTATTTCAACATTCGAAATCCAATTTTGACATTCGAAATGGGGCCGAATATCGTTTTTTGACATTCAAAATCCTATTTTGACATTCAAAAATAGTAAGTGAGTATGATCAGGAAATACCACGATCACAAACTGCAGACAACCCCGTGGCACCGAGAAGAATAGCCGCTCAACCATCACGAGACACCAGGAAGACAAATTAAGCAAAGCAAACAGCTCTCTCTTCCCCATCAAGATGATTGCAATGCTAGAATGGACATAAAGTAACGCACAACAAAACATAGAACAATTACAGACTCCCAGAATGGGAGTTACAATAAACAAAAAGTCAACAACAACAGAACCACCGCCTTAGAACAAACAGCAGCCTAAGCCACCGGGGGGCTTAAATGCATTTTACTGGTACCAAATCTTCGCCCTAGATTCTGCTGTTGTTGAAGTACGTCAAGAAATGTTCCACTCGCATCGAGGCCATCTAACTAATGCAATGTATCATCATGGAGAAACATTCTAATCAAATTAACACACCATGATGAAACAAAGAAAAGGGCTCATGACTCACAGATAGTCAGAGCTAAAGAAAACCTCAAGTTGAGTCATGGTGGGTCCAGCTACAGATAAGCATCAGGTACCAACCCACCGATTAAAGCTTTACGTCAGAGCCGTCATAGAGTCTGAGGCCTGACCCACCATCGTGCAATTAAAGAGGAAACCATAGCTATAAACCGTGATTGGGTTTAAAACTAGACATGCAGACTGTCGCATGATATCCAAGTTATATCCAATCCTTATATAACGTGTTACTATCTTTTTGAATTGATCACTAAAATTAGGTTTTCCAATAATACGTTTGAATTTATAAACTAAATCACCATAAAATATAAGTTCTGATATGCCTTGTTAGAGAAGAGTTTTTAACCCAATGTTGTATTTAACAATTAACTCTGAGTGTCTGTGGTAAAATTTAGAAAATGCTTTTCGAATTTTATGATATCTATAACCTTGTTTTTATAAATTAGCAGTTAAAAATTAGTTTCTGTTGTTGAAGTCATCAACATTGGAGCACACTCTAGCAAAACGAATAAGCTGAGAAATATATACACCATAGGAAGGAGAGCGAGGAATATCTCCATCAAGAAAGGGGAAATTTACTATTTCAAAATTAAAACATCCAGTTTATCATAAATTTTAGAAGAAACTATGCCATTTGTTATTGACAAGTTCAAGTCCAAAAACGGAGCTTCAGTATCAGAAGAATTCGCCTTATTTAACTGAAGTTCAGCGGGATATATCTGACCTACCATTTGTTCAAAATAAGAATTATCAATATTAAGTAAGTCATCTAAATATCTGGAGGTTGTGTTAAAAGCTTCAATAATATCAGTTTGATTATTGTCTGACAGAGACAACATAAAATCTCTCTCATAACAAAACAAAAACAAATCTGCAACAAGAGGAGCACAATTAGTACCCATTGGAATACCTACAATTTGTCTATATAATTTTGAGCCAATCTTATAAATATATTGTCCAAAAGATAATGGAGTGCATCACACATTTTCTGACATGACCACAATTTATATCGTTTAGGTTGTTCAGAAGTAAAAAAAGGCATTTTTATCATAATATATAAGCCAAATAAAGTGAGTCCTCTCTGTTAAATGTTTGTTAAATTAATTATGTTAGTTTTTCTTTGATTAGATTATGAGGCAATGTAGTATAGAGAGTAGAGAAATAATATGTAGACAAACCAGATGCTAGAAAACCTCTAGACTTCAATTTATTAAGAATTTCACCTGAATTTTTAACAGACCCAAAAAAATTTTACCATTTCTTTCATAAACTGTTGTGCAATATTTAATGACATGGTTTTTAATCGCAGTGAGGCAAGAAGTCAAAAGAATAGACAACTCAGTAGTTGTACATGCACTAGAATTAGCAATAAAACGTGATTTATAGGGCCGTTTATGAAGTTAAGGTAACCAGTATAACGTAGGAAGCTTGCTATGGTCCTCATCAACAAACAACCCAAACTTAGCTGCCATATGGCATCGATGCCTATCAACGATAGACGTCTCATCAAGCCTGTTATGCTCATATGTTTTTGCAGTGCTAAGTTCTTGCTTTAGGGTGTTAATATAGTATCTTTTTCAAACGACCACAACATTGTTGGCAGCCTTATCTGCGGGGGCCAAAACAAACCTCCTATGGAATTCCTGGATCCCTTTCTTCAAGTATCTAAAAGTGAATTTAGGTTTAGGTGGTAGAAGATGTAAATTGTTGCAATAAAATGAAATTCTACCATCAATAATTTTAAAAATATTTAGTTTCCAACTATTTAAGGCATTAGACTCAACATGCTCTCGTTTACACCAGCGACTACAAAATTCTTGTAAGGCACCTGCAATTTCCTCACGACATGATTTGAAGTCTATTGGCACAGGAAACCTATATTTAGGTCCCTTACATATAATAGACCGAATTCTTGAATCAGTTATGATTTTTAAATCCCCTGTGACTATATGACCAGCGGGTTGATAGCAATATTTAGAGTTTTTACAATCTCAAGAGTCAGGAATAGAATTTTTGATATCAAGTTCTGTTACTAATTTGTTATAGTTAAAAACAGTGCAACGAATGGGTTTATTATACTTTATAACAAATGATAGGGGATTCCTTATTTTCAAAATAAGTAGGAATAGAAGAGATAACAGATTTTGACCGCTATTTTGACATTCGAAATTGGGCAAACTATCGTATTTTATTATTCAAAATCCGATTGAAATCGGGCCAAAAATCGTATTTTGACGTTGAAAATCCTATTTTGACATTTGAAATCTGGCTGAATATTGTATTTTAACATTCAAACCCCTATTTTTACGTTCAAACTGAGGCCGAATATCGCATTTTGACATTCAAAATCCTGTTTTGACATTCGAACAGGAGCTGAACATCGTATTTTGACATTCAAAATCCTATTTTGACATTCAAACTGGGGCCGAATATTGTATTTTGACATTTAAAAAAACCCATTTTGACATTCGAAATGGGGCCAAATAGCGTGTTTTGACATTCAAAATCCTATTTTGACATCCGAACTGAGGCAGAATATCTTATTTTGACATGCAAAATCCTACTTTGACATTTGAACTAGGGCTGTATATCGTATTTTGACATTCAATATCCTATTTTGACATTCGAAATTGGACCAAAGTATACTATTGTGGCTTAATAAAACCTTTACTAGCCTAAACTGAGCATTTATTAAAGTACATCTTGCCTTGGTTGCCATAGCAACCAAGTCACATAACATAACTGAACATATCAAGCAAAAACTCTTTCATGTATTCTAGTGGACTAGATTTGATAACACATCTCAAAGATACACCTGGTGAGTGTGTGATTCTACAAATATTGTTTGCCTCTCTATTGATAAAAAGTGGGTGGGGTAATTTGACCACTGTTGCAAGTCTTGTTGCAAGGCCATTACAAATTGTCCCAATCAGATTATTTGTTTTTTTAGAAACATAGATGCTGCTTTAAATTCAAATGTATATCGATCATTAAATGAGCCTCATTGCGAGATCACCTGTCTTCTGGGTTTCTAACAAAGCGAGTTTCAAAGTCTGCTAAACTACAGAGACTAGCATAATCAAGTGAAAAACACATACAATTATTTTCATGTATAATGTATGACACAAAACATTATCTTACAGGCTTTAAGATGACAATTTTTTATCTCTGACAGTATTTTATCCTTTTTCGTTGAAAAGGGAATACTAAAAATCCAGTTTTTTTTAAAAATTATAATGATGGTTTCTTGTTGCTATGCAAGTATTGTATTATTGTTTCCATGGCAACCATCCATTTTGGAGACTTTATGTATCTTAAGTTTACATACATAGTCTCATAAACACTTCAATAAGTCGATTTCTTCTATAATTATGCGCCTTGAATAAACTTTTGCATGCCTAAACTAAGCATTTCTTACTGTACATCTTGCCTTGGTTACCATAGCAACCAAGCAATATAATTGAAAATATCAACTAAAAACTCTTTCATATATTCTAGTGAAATAGATTTGATAACACATCTAAAAGGTACACGTGGTGAGTGGGTGAAACTACAAATATTGGTTTGCCTCTCTATTGATAAAAAGTGGGTGGGGTAATTTGACACCTGTTGCAAGTCTTGTTGCGAGGCCATTACAGTTTACCCCAGTCAGTTTTTTTTTTTTTTTTTGCTTTTTAGAAACATAAATACAGCTGCTTTTAATTCAAATGTATATCAACTCTCAAATGATGGTGCCGTTCGTAGCATAGTTAATTATATATACTCATAATATCGAAAACAATTGCCCCTTTTTTAGAATATAACAGCCAATACATTTTTACAATAAGCATTAATTTGGAAGTTACCATGCTGATTTAAAAGGGTAAATATAACTACAATTGCTAGATATTCAATAATAATTTGAACTGACACAGTAAGAACAGGAAAGGATATTTTTCAGAGGGACCCCTGATTTTCTGAAAAATGCTCATTTTCATCACTATGGACCCCGTTGCCATGGAAAAGACGAGATATTGAAAAACGAAAGCAAGATTCAATACACAGTTTTTGGCACTCTACTCAAATACGATGGTTTCATACAAATCTGTGACTATGCGTGCCGCGATTTTTTGGTGGTTACAGAGAATTGATTTTAAAAGCTTTGGGGAAATGGAAATTTAAGAATTCAAGCCAATAAATATTCTGCATTAGCCTTAACCTAAGTCACAAAAGGGCCATAATTCAATTAAAGTTTAGCGGATGACCTCCAAATTCGAACTTGACCTGTATTTTATGATGCTTTGCCCTTCTGTAAACTTTGAATGAAATTGTTGCATCCCTTCAAAAGTAATTGATCGAACTACATTTAGACAAAATCTAAGTTAAAAAGGGGCCAAAACTCGGTCAAAATTTTGCCGATGCCCTTGTCATGACACAGAACGCAATATATCATCAGAGTCTACACTGTTGGCTTGGTTGAAAACCCATCTTTAGGACAGAAATACATCAAAGTTTAGAAATTCCGCCCTGTGATACCTTAAAACATACAATGTAAGTTGGTATTCGTATGCAAGTAGACATGATCCTACTGAGATTATTTTGTTTTTGTCACTAAATGCCATTGTGGGAGGAATTAGAAATAGTAGTGATTTCGTGCTGTATATTTTGTTTTTATCACTAAATGAGATTGTGGGAGCTATTATACATAGTACTGAATCGTGCTGTATATTTTGTTTTGTCACTTAAGTAATTATGGGAGCAATTAGCAATTGTACTGGCATCAAGCTGTATATTTTGTTTTTGTCAAATGTCACTGTGGAAGCAATAAGAAATAGTACTGAGATCGTGCTGTATATTGTGTTTTTGTCACTAAATTCCATTGTGGGAGCAATAAGAAATAGTACTGAGATCGTGCTGTATATTTTGTTTCTGTCACTAAATTCTATTGTGGGAGCAATTAGAAATAGTACTGAGATCATGCTGTATATTTTGTTTTTGTCACTAAATGCAATTGTAGGAGCAATGAAAACTAGTACTGAGATCGTGCTGTATATTGTGTTTTTGTCACTAAATGCCATTGCAGGAGCAATTAGGAATAGTACTGAGATCGAGCTGTTCATTTTTTGTCACTAAATGTCAACGTGGGAGCATTTAGGCATAGTACTGAATTCGTGCTGTATATTTTGTTTTTGTCACTAAATGACATTGTAGGAGTAATTAGACATACATGTGGTACTGAGATCGTGCTTTATATTTTGTTTTGTCATTAAATGCCATTGTAGGAGTAATTAGACATACATCTAGTACTGTGGTCGTGCTGTATATTTTGTCCTTGTCACTAAATGACATTGTGGGAGCAATTATACTTAGTACTAAGATCATGCTGTATATTTTCCTTTTGTCACTAAATTCCATTGTGGGAGCAATTAGAAACAGTACTGAGATTGTGCTGTATATTTTGTTTTTGACACTAAATGCCATTGTGGGAGCAATAAAAAATAGTACTGAGATCATACTGTATATTCTGTTTTTGTCACTAAATGCAATTGTGGGAGCAAAAAGAAATAGTACTGAGATCGTACTGTATATTTTGCTTTTGTCACTAAATGCCATTGTGGGAGCATAAGAAATAGTACTGAGATCTTGCTGTATATTTTGTTTTTGTCACTAAATGCCATTATGGGAGCAATTAGAAATAGTACTGAGATCGTGCTGTGTATTCTGTTTTTGTCACTAAATGCCATTGTGGGAGCAATTATACATAGTACTGAGATCGTCCTGTATATTTTGTTTTGTCACTGCCAATTGTGTGAGCAATTAGAAATAGTACAGAGATCAAGCTGTATATTTTGTTTCTGTCACTAAATGCCATTGTGGAAGCAATAAGAAATAGTACTGAGATCGTTCTGTGTATTTTGTTTTTGTCTATAAATGTCATTGTGGGAGCAATAAGAAATAGTACTGAGATCGTGCTGTATATTTTGTTTCTGTCACTAAATGCCATTGTGGAAGCAATAAGAAATAGTACTGAGATCGTTCTGTGTATTTTGTTTTTGTCTATAAATGTCATTGTGGGAGCAATAAGAAATAGTACTGAGATCGTGCTGTATATTTTGCTTTTGTCACTAAATTACATTGTGGGAACAATTAGAAATAGTACTGAGATCATGCTGTTTTTGTCACTCAATGCCATGGTGGGGCCAATAAGAAATAGTACTGAGATCGTGCTGTGTACTTTGTTATTGTCACTAAATGCCATTGTGGGAGCAATTATACATAGTACTGAGATCGTCCTGTATATTTTGTTTTGTCACTAAATGCAATTGTGTGAGCAATTAGAAATAGTACTGAGATCGTGATGTATATTTTTTTGTCACTAAATGCCATTATGGGAGCAATTAGAAATAGTACTGAGATCGTGCTGTATATTTTGTTTTTGTAACTTAATTCCATTGTGGGAGCAATTAGAAATAGTACTGAGATCATGCTGTATATTTTGTTTTTGTCACTAAATGCCATTATGGGAGCAATTAGAAATAGTACTGAGATCGTGCTGTGTACTTTGTTATTGTCACTAAATGCCATTGTGGGAGCAATTATACATAGTACTGAGATCGTCCTGTATATTTTGTTTTGTCACTAAATGCAATTGTGTGAGCAATTAGAAATAGTACTGAGATCATGCTGTATATTTTGTTTTTGTCACTCAATGCCATTGTGGGAGCAATTAGAAATAGTACTGAGATCGTGCTGTGTACTTTGTTATTGTCACTAAATGCCATTGTGGGAGCAATTATACATAGTACTGAGATCGTCCTGTATATTTTGTTTTGTCACTAAATGCAATTGTGTGAGCAATTAGAAATAGTACTGAGATCGTGATGTATATTTTTTTGTCACTAAATGCCATTATGGGAGCAATTAGAAATAGTACTGAGATCGTGCTGTATATTTTGTTTTGTCACTAAATGCAATTGTGTGAGCAATTAGAAATAGTACTGAGATCGTGATGTATATTTTGTTTTGTCACTAAATGCAATTGTGTGAGCAATTAGAAATAGTACTGAGATCATGCTGTATATTTTGTTTTTGTCACTCAATGCCATAATGGGAGCAATTAGAAATAGTACTGAGATCGTGCTGTGTACTTTGTTATTGTCACTAAATGCCATTGTGGGAGCAATTATACATAGTACTGAGATCGTCCTGTATATTTTGTTTTGTCACTAAATGCAATTGTGTGAGCAATTAGAAATAGTACTGAGATCGTGATGTATATTTTTTTGTCACTAAATGCCATTATGGGAGCAATTAGAAATAGTACTGAGATCGTGCTGTATATTTTGTTTTTGTAACTTAATTCCATTGTGGGAGCAATTAGAAATAGTACTCCGATCGTGCTGTTCATTTTTTTACACTAAATGTCATCGTGGGAGCAATTAGACATAGTACTGAATTCGTGCTGTATATTTTTTGTCACTAAATGACATTGTGCGAGCAATAAGACATACATGTGGTACTGAGATCGTGCTTTATATTTTGTTTTGTCATTAAATGCCATTGTAGGAGTAATTAGACATACATCTAGTACTGTGGTCGTGCTGTATATTTTGCTTTTGTAACTAAATGACATTGTGGGAGCAATTATACTTAGTACTGAGCTCATGCTATATATTTTGTTTTTGTCACTAAATGCCATTGTGGGAGCTCTGGAGAGTCCCTACCACATTGCCATGGTCTCTGGGACACACTTTACACAGGGGACGAAATTGATTGTAATACTTGTCTCCTCTGGGAATGCTAAGAGTAGGACCCACCAGTTTGCGGTGGGTGGCTTTTTCGGTAACTCGAAGGGGATGGTCTGGAGACTGAGAGCATGCAGAATATGGACGTTTATAAATTCTGTATGACTCAACACGTCTTTTTGGCCTCTTTGACGGGGTAGACTGAGTTGGAAACACAGCCCAGTGTTTCTAATCGGCTTTGTAATGTTGAGCCCCAGTATTCTGAAAATGTAAAAAAAAATACTTCTTATATCTTCGTTCTATAGTATCGTTCTGATCCCAACCATGTGTCCATTATCTTATACTTTCTTTCTTTTATAAAATGATCCTGGAAGGCAGTGGCTTAACGGGTCAATTGTGCAGATTCTATTTGTGCAAGTATACCTTCTATGTAACTCTAGCACTGGACGTCGGACATCCGCTCAATTAAAGTGCTCCCTTGTTGGGCTCCATGGTGGGTGGGGAGCATGGAGGATGAATCAAACAACTTAACTACATGGCTAAACAAAACGCAAAAAAACGTCACATAGCAAATTCAGATACTGACTCTGAAAACTCGCACCCAGCTTCTCAATCATCTAAATCAAGTTCGTCAAGTTCGTCTACCTCAACCAAAAAGCCTTATGTACCCAGATTTTTAATAATCCACTCAGAAAAAGGAGAGATTATTTCTTCCCTTTCTCCGTTTGTTGTACATAAAACCATAATGAGCATTGCAGGAGAACCAAAGAGCATAAAGAACCTAAGGTCTGGTGATCTTTTGATACAATGTGGTAAAGAATCACACGAAAAAAATCTACTACAGATGAAGAAATTTTGTGGTCTAAAATGCTCCGTAACACTCCATCCATCCTTGAACACATCCAAGGGTATTATTTGCTGTCCAGCCTTGAACAGAGTGGCAAGCGATGATATCAAGGAAGGCATGGTTGAACAGGGAGTTACGGATGTACGTAGAATCACTGTACGTCATGATGGTGTCATAAAATTAACCAACACATATGTTCTTACATTTAACTCAACTAACATACCTACAGTTGTTAAAATAGGCTTAATGCAAGTGAAAGTAGATGTCTATATACCAAACCCACTTCGATGTTACAATTGTTAAGTGTTTGGTCACCACGAAAATAAATGTGGTAGACACCCTGTATGCTGCAACTGCGGTAAGCCTGAACATTGTGGACCATCTGGCGTGTGTGACAAACCAGCCAAATGTGTCAACTGCTCAGGTGATCACCCTGCAAACTCAAAGCAATGCCCACAATGGGAAAAAGAGAAGAAAATTCTCAAAATCAAACGTGAAAACAACTTATCACTTCCTGAAGCTCGTCAACAATACAAACAATTTTACACAGGTCAAACCTATGCAAGTGCTGTAAAACCAGGCACGTGCAACAAATCTACACTACCGACAACAAAAGCAACCAGACAGACGACAGCTTTACCAAATACTTAAAACAACAAGCATCAGAGAAAATGCAAGGTACACAAGAAAAAAGTAACTCATCTCCTCATCCAGGAAAAAGTAACTCATCTCATCCTGGGCCAGTCTTCAAGCAGCAACCCTTGATATTATGAAGAAAGATGAGAAGAAGAAAAAAATAGAAGAGAAAGACAAACTCAATAAACAAGAAAAAGAAGAAAGACGACAGCAATATCACAAAGAACAAGCACAGAAAGAAAAAGAAGCAGCACAAAAAGCAAAACAAGCTGAAAAGAATCCATTTTCTGTCTTTACTGAAAAAGATGGTGAGGAGGTCATAGACGATGATTTTGTGGTTTTCACAGAGCCATCTTCCAGTGATCACCTCCCTAAAGGCACACTTTCACGATTACCATTAACCTAAATAATGGAGGGTTTCAATCTTACCATTATTCTTTTTACCCCTTTTAAGTATGGATTTTAAACATAAAATTATACAATGGAATTGTCGAGGTTTAAAACCTAATTATAATGAAGTATCATTATTGATTTCTAAATATAATCCGTCTGTATTTTGTTTTCAGGAGACATTTCTTAAACCAGATGATAACATCTCATTAAAAAGTTTTAATGTATATAACTATGTTCATATTGATTGTCTGAGGCCCTCTGGTGGTGCCTCAATATTTGTAAAATCATCTTTCCCACAAAGAAAGATTGATTTACAAACAGAACTACAAGCAACTGCTATTTCTGTCACTCTTGACAGAGAAATAACCATTTGTTCTGTATATATTCCTGCATCATTTTCTCTTAACTCCCAACACTAAGACAACTTACTGCAACAACTTCCTTCTCCGTATATCCTATTAGGCGACTTCAATGGTCACAATATCCCCTGGGGTGGTCAAAACAATGATTCCAGAGGCGAAATTATCGAAAATTTCATTACAAAGAATGACATATGTATTATGAATGATAAGTCTTACACTTATCATTCTCCAAGTACAAAGTCTTTTACATCTATTGATCTTTCTTTCTGCCATCAATCACTGTTTCTTGATTATAATTGGTCTGTATGTGAAGACCAACATAATAGTGATCACTTCCCTATCATCATTGAACTGAACACTTTTTCAAAAGAGGACCACAGTCCAAAATGGAAATTAAATAGAGCCAACTGGGATCTATTTAATACTCTATGCACTGGTAAATTGATACCAGAAAACTTCAAAGAATCTTCTGATCCTATATCTGATTTTACTTCTACGCTTATTGAAATATCTAAAGAATGTATTCCTCAAACTTCGACAAATCCAACTAAAAGTAATCCATGGTACAATGATGACTGTAAAAAAGCAATTAAACAACGCAAACAAGCTCTATCTAAATTCAAAAGATCTCCAAGTACCAACAATTTTAATGACATCAAAGTATTTAGAGCTAAAGCCCGTAGAACAAGTAAAATTTAGAAGCATAAGTCATGGAGATCTTATGTTTCGAAAATCAGTCATAAAACACCTATTTAAAAGGTTTGGGATATGATAAGAAAATTCTCTGGAAAAAGCAAATCCCCCAGTTACACACATTTAAACAGAGTGGGTGCTGATAGCAAAGCAACTTCAAAAACAGACATTGCTGACACTTTAGGAGAAACTTTTTGTCACAACTCATCATCATTCAATTACTCTGAATCCTTCAGAAAGATTAAAACAGAACAAGAGAAAGTTAAATTGAATTTTAAATCACAAAATAATGAATTTTATAACAAAGATATTAATTTAGATGAATTAGTTGAATCTATTCAACTATCACATGACTAAGCCACGGGTCCTGATGAGATCCACTATCAAATGCTTAAACATCTCCCAGATACTTCCGTTGAAACCCTTTTGAATATATTTAATTACGTTTTGACTACTGGTAAATTTCCAGAAGATTGGCAATATGCAACAGTTATTGCTATTCCCAAAAATAGTAAGTGAGTATGATCAGGAAATACCACAATCACAAACTGCAGACAACCCCGTGGCATCTCGAGGAAGAGCCGCTCAACCATCACGAGATACCAGGAAGACAAATTAAGCAAAGCAATCAGCTCTCTCTTCCCCATCAAGATGATTGCAATACTAGAATGGATATAAAGTAACGTACAACAAAACATAGAACAATTACAGACTCCCACAATGGGAGTAACAATAAACAAAAAGTCAACAACAACAGAACCACCGCCTTAGAACGGACAGCAGCCTAAGCCACCGTGGGGCTTAAATGCATTTTACTGGTACCAAATCTTCGCCCTAGATTCTGCTGTTGTTGAAGTACAAGAAATGTTCAGCTCGCATGGAGGCCATCTAACTAATGCAATGTATCATCATGGAAAACACTCTAATCAAATTAACACTCCATGATGAAACAGAGAAAAGGGCTCATGACTCACAGATAGTCAGAGCTAAAGAAAACCTCAAGTTGAGCCACGGTGGGTCCAGCTACAGATAAGCATCAGGCACCAACCCACGGACTAAAGCTTTACGTCAGAGCCGTCATAGAGTCTAAGGTTTGACCCACTGTTGTGCAATTAAAGAGGAAACCATAGCTATAAACCGTGATTGGGTTAAAAACTAGGCATGCAGACTGTCGCATGATATCCAAATTATATCCAACCCTTATATAACGTTTTACTATCTTTTTGAATTGATCACTAAAATTAGGTTTTCCAACAATTCGTTTGAATTTATAGATTAAATCACCATAAAATATAGGTTCTGATATGCCTTGTTGCAGAAGAGTTTTTAACCCAACGTTGTATTTAATAATTAACTCTGAGTGTCTGTAGTAGAATTTAGAAAATGCTGTTCGAATTTTATGATATCTATAACCTTGTTTTAATAATTTAGCAGTTAAAAATAAGTTTCTGTTAAAACCTGGTAAAGATCCTGCGGAACCTAATCATTATAGACCCACAGCTTTAACAAGTTGTCTATGTAAAACACTTCAAAGAATGATTAATAAAAGACTAACTTGGTGTTTAGAATCAAATAATCATATATCGCGGTTCCTGTCTGGTTTCAGATCAGACTGCAGTACAACTGATAATTTAGTTAGATTAGAAACCTTCATATGTGATGCCTATATTAAAAAGGAACATGTAGTTTTTTTATTTGGAATAAGCTTATGATACCACATGGAGATACGGCATTTTAAAAGATATCCTCAAATTAGGATTAAGAGGTAGACTTCCTACATTCATTTAAAACTTCCTTGCAGAACATACCATGCAAGTCCGAGTTGGCTCCTCTCTGTCTGACTATTATGACCAGGAGCAAGGTGTACCTCAAGGGGGCGTTCTGTCTACAACACTTTTTAGCATCAAAATTAATGATACTATGAAATGTTTAGGAAATCTTACTGATTGCTCATCATATGTTGATGACTTCTGTATCTGTTATCGCTCAAAAAGCATGGCGACGATTGAACGTCAACTGTAACACAATTTGAATAAGGTAGAAAATTGTGCAACAAGCAATGGTTTTAAGTTTTTCAAATCTAAGACACAGTGTGTAAATTTCTGTCAGTTGCGCAAGCAGCATGATGATTCTGTTTTACATTTATATGGATCACCTATTCCAGTTGTTGAGGAATCTAAATTCCTTGGCACTTTATTTAATAGAAAACTCAGTCTTTTACCCCATATTGAATATCTCAAAGCTAAATGTTTAAAAGCATTGAATCTTTTAAAAGTGCTCTCCCATACATCTTGGGGTGCAGACCAAACTACACTTCTTAAGCTTTATTGGTCACTAGTCTGGTCAAATTTAGACTATGGATGTATTATATATGGCTCTGCACGAAAATCATATCTTCAAACGCTTGATCCTATACATAACCAAGGACTTAGGTTAGCTTTAGGAGCTTTTAGAACTTCTCCTGTTGAAAGTCTCTATGTGGAAGCAGACGAACCGTCATTATACTCACGAAGAGAGAAACTCTCTTTGCAATATGCTATAAGACTTACTGCAAACCCATCGAATCCTGCTCATGAAGTTACATTCCCACCAAATTATGTTGATTTATATAAACAAAAACCTAAAGCTATTAAATCATTTGGCATCAGAATTTCACCACTCTTAGAATCTGCCAATATCAAACCACAAAATGTTGAAAAACATTTAACACCAAATATTCCAGCTTGGTGTGTAAAACAACCTGACATACTTTTCGATTTACACTCGGGGGAAATCTGATTCAAATCCACATATATTAAAAGATGATTTCAGACGGCTGCAAAGTCGTAATAAGAATTATCAACAAGTTTATACTGATGGGTCAAAGGTTGACTCAAAGGTTGGCTGTGCTGTTATATCAGGCAACCATAGTAATATGCAACGTATACCTGATGATTCATCAATTTTGACTGCTTAAGCCAAAGCAGTTGATCTAGCTTTAGATTTTATAAGAACTTGTGACACTATCAATAAATTTATTATATTTTCTGACTCGCTTTCTGTATTGAAAGCAATGAACCATACCAGTTCAAAGAATCCACAGATTCAGAAACTTTTAGAAAAATGTCACAAGCTTTTAGCTAATAAGAAATTGTTCTCTGTTGGATTCCTAGTCAAATAAGCATTCTGTGGAATGAGATGATAGACCAGCAAGCAAAAATATCGCTTTCATTAGAACCAACTTCTTTTAAGATTCCATTTTCTAATTTAAAGCCATCTATCAATAAATATATCTTGGAAGAATTGCAAACTTCATTGAATAACAGCATTGAAAATAAACTTCTTGACATAAAACCAACTATGGGTGAACATCAATCAGTTGTTCGAAACATTAGAAAAGAAGAAGCTCGACTCCGTTTAGGTCATACAAGAATCACTCAATTTTACTGACTACAAGCTGAAGAGCAGCTACAATGTGTTGGTTGTGACGCACCATTCACTGTACGTCACTTCCTTTTGACATGTAGCGAATTTGCACAAGTAAGAAATAGATAACATGAAAGAATTATTTCAAGATACATATATTGATAGTATTATGACATTTTTAAGACAAATAAATCTTTTTAACAAAATCTAATTGCTATTTTTAAAATCATGTTTTGTTTGACATTTGTATCAGACCATAATTTAGATTATTTAATGTTGTATTCTGTTCAGTTAAAGAACATGTACAGTTATCTGAATAGCTCTTTGAATTTGTCAGATATTGTACGCAATCTCCTGTCAACAATCGTATTGCAACTAATTATCATTATACAAACTTATCATCATCATTCCTTTTATTTTATCTTATAAATTTTTACTTTTTCCATCCACATCATGTTTAGTTTAATACCGTCTGTCGCTAATGACCCACAAGGGTTGATGCATCGTTAAGCACCTAACAAACAAACAAGCATGGCGTCGCGTCTGAGTATAATATAACGCCATGTAATGACATCGATAGACCACTAGGTGTTTACAGATTTAGGTAACGTTATGAAATGACGCCAATGTAAACGTCACGTATTTATGGCAAACTCTAGACGTGTTCACACCAAAATGCGACAACAAAATTATTTTAAAGTCATACGATAAATAGAATCTAACATTCGTGCTCTAATGAACGAAGTGGACTTAGTAAATAAATATTTTACATCTATATCAGAGATTCTCAACAGAAATTCTGACAGAACACCTGACATTGACAAGCTGCAGCATCTCACAAACAGTAAGTCACCAGGAGACACTTTTTTTACTCGTGGCCAAGTAATATCATTCATAAACAGACTGGATTCTACAAAAGCAACCGGAATTAATGGCCTGGGCCCAAAAATATTAAATTAGCAGCTGATATCTTAACTCCATCAATAGCACTGCTCATAAACAGAAGTATTATAAGGGGGCAATTTTCATCACAGCTGAAATGTGCTAAAGTCTTCCCTATATTTAAAGCCCACAATTTCAAAAATATTCGAAAAGCATATTAACCATAATTTAATGGGTTATCTAAACCAATACAAGTTGATAAATGAAAGTCAATCAGGATTTCGACCAAAACATAGCTGCCAATCTGTACTGATCAAACTAATAGACCAGTGGAAAGAATGCATTGATAAAGACGATATTGTAGGCACGCTCTTTATAGACTTTTGAAAAGCTTTTGATGTAGTAGCTCACAACATATTATTAAGAAAATTACAAATATATAAATTTAGTCCAAATGCCATTCGATGGTTCCAATCGTACTTGGTAAGCTTTAGTAACTGATAATGGTTTATCAGAATATGCACAAGTACGTTCAGGAGTCTCTCAAGGCTCGATACTTGGCGCTACTTTATTTTTACTATTTATAAATGATCTACCACTGTCCCTTCAATACTGTTCATCTGACTTCTATGCAGATAATGCAACTTTTCATAAGCATTATAAAGATATACATACCATTGAAAGCAGAATACAATCCAATTTCATTGCCTCTAAGCTGTGGAGTACCTCAAACAAAACGCACATTCATTATAAAACATCCTGTATGACAATAGGCACTAGACAAAGGTTAGATGACACAGATCATTTAGATATCAAAGCTGATAACATAAGGTCTGTATCCAATCAAAAACTGTTGGAACTTCATATTGATGAAAATTTAAACTGGAATACTCATATAGATAATCTTTGTAAGGTTGTCTCCTCCAAAATATCTCTGCTGTGACAGCTGGCTGAGTATTGTCCCTTGCCTGTTTAAAAACAATTTCTTCAAGGATACATCCTTCCATTACTTGATTACAGTTCTATCACTTGGGGATCAACATCTACTGCCAATATTGAAAGGTTATCAAAGTTGCAGAAAAGATCAGCGCGGATTATACTCAAAGCAGACTTTTATACTCCATCTGTCTTAAAGTTTCAGGAGCTTGGCTGGGTTTCTGTTAGAAGCAGAATAAACTATAATAAAGATGTCGTTATATATAAGACATTAAGCAACATGACACCCGGCTACATAACAAAATTGCTCATACCAACGTCCCAGACACACTCATTAAATCTAAGATCAGGACCAAATGGTACTTTATATACACCTTTAGCACGTACTTCGCTGTATAGTGGTGCATTTTCTTGTTCAGCTCCCAAACTCTGGAACTCATTTCCTCAAGAAGTTAGAAATTCTACATTCATAAGTGCTTTTAAAAGAACCGTAAGAATGATTTGCTAAACACAGCAGGAAATTGCGATTTTATAGTTGTTTCTAAGTTTTATAACATGTGTACATTGGTCATTCCCACATACACATTCGTTCTCCCCTTTACAGCAGGCACACCGTTTCTGCAAAGATGGGAGGTAGTCCACAGAGGAGTTTTCTAAACACACAACATGGATGGCTCATTCAGCTATTCATAAGAATACTATGCTTGAAGACTGTGACAACCTTTTATTTTTAATATTAACTAAGCAAGCATGTGATAGATCTCTGATTCATTCAACTAATCCTCTTGTGTGCGGGAAGGATGTTAGAACAACTTTTATAGCTTCGAATATCAAGCCATTTAATTAGGACATGGTACTTCATTATTTTAAAGAGAACCCCAATGTGTTGTATTTTAATCCTGATATAGTAATATTATTTGGTTAAACTGTTTTATATGTATAAGTACACGTATTTTTATATGTATGTGTAATATAACATGATGTAACCACTTCTTTTAATGTAAATCTCTGTATATATATTATGTGTAAATAGTTATTTTACACAGGGCCATAAGGTAGACGTCAGTGCTTGATAATATAAACAATGAGCATATTAAAACACATTTAATACTATGCTACCAATTTAATGAAAGCTATTTAACATTATTTTCGACACAGGTATCATACCAGAAAGTTGGTCATTAGGAACAATAAAACCAATCTTTAAGATTAAAGGGACCCAAAGCAGCCAGAGAACTATAGACCAATAACAATATTAAGCTGCTTTGAAAGCTATTTTCATCAGTTATCAATACCAGGTTTTAAATATATGCAGATAAATATGACGTTATTGACGACTGCCAAGCTGGGTTTCGTAAAACTACTCAACTGCGGATAACACGTTTATCATCAAAAGTTTAATAGACATAGAGAGGGCTAGTAAAAAGAGACTTCATTGTTATTTTATTGACTTAAAGCAAACTTTTAACTCAGTGTGGAGAGACGGGCTATTGGGAAAACTTTTGTATTATCAGATCAATGGCAAGTGTTTTAAAATTACCCGAAGTATATATGTAAACATTAAGCAAACATGTGAAGCAAACGTCAACAAGTTAGTTTTTTTTCAAATGTTAATCAGGCTTCGACAGGGGGGAAATATGTCTCCATTTCTTTTTCAATATTCTTAAATGACCTAAAGGCATTTTGAGTGCACATAACGTAAATGGCAAACCAGTCTATCTAAAAATTATAATTATAATTTGCCAACGACAGGGTCTTATTTGTTGAGTCTGATCAGGAGCTGCAGTATGTTTTAGACCAGTTTCAAGAATATTGTGATGAAATGAAATTAACGGTTAATGTCTCAAAAACAAAAAAGCAATATTCAGAAATTCCAGAAATCAAAACCACATCACTTATAATTTAAAAATTCAACGCACGTACAATTGAAATAGTAGATGCATATAAATTCCTTGGGATATATTTTGCCAAAAATGGATCATTTACTCTAGCAAAGAAAACTATTGCGGAGCAAGCAAATAAGGTTCTATTTTCACTGTTACGGAAAGCAAGAAATCTAGATTTACCATACGATAGACAGTTAGATCTTTTTAATAAAATGATAAAACCTGTACTGCTATATGGCTCTGAAATATGAGGCACAGGTAACTATGACATCTTAGAGTGTGTCCCAGGCCTCCAGATAAGAGTGCGTATTGGAAAACTATTTTCTTCATTTCTCAGCCAAAACATATGTTGTGGGTACTCAAAAGAGCCGTCTCAATGAGACGGTTCTTTTGAACACCCAAAATACATGTTTTAAGTGATGAGTAAGGAAATAAGTATAATTTTACGCTCATAAAATTTCCTTATCTGGATCTATGGACTGTCCAGCTGAAATTCTTACAATACAATTCAAGTTAAATAGTCAACACCTTCACGCATGATTGATGGAGAGCTTGGAATAATGTCCATCTCATCAGATATTAAATTCTGATTGATTTCATTCTCTGCAAAGTCATAGCAAATTACAAACACTTTAATCTGTCTTCACTTTTATTCACTGTTGTACATGCAATGCACGAACATAAGCATTTGAAATCAGGATGGATAGAAAATATAACACATCTGCTATGCTCACTAGGCTTCTCTGGTATATGGTACACACAGAGCTTTATAATTTCCAACTGGCTAATAAAGGCAACCAAACAAAAGATAAAAGACATATACCTACAAGATTGGAATTCCAAACTAAGTATCTCATCAAGTAGTAACAACTATAGATTATTTAAAGACACTTTCGAAGCAAGTAGCTATCCCTATATGTGTCTAAGATTTCTTGCCTTCCAAACACGGAATCGTAGATTTCCGGTGTAAATCAGCCGATGAATAAGGCAACCACTCCATGAACGTAAATGTAATTTTTGCTTAGACGATATTGGGGACGAGCATCATTACCTACTCACCTGCAGAAAATGTTCAGAGGAATGAAAACGCTACATTAAGCCCTACTTTTTTGTTCGCCCACAGCAATTGAAAAACTTATGCAAGTTTATTGATACAATTTAGAAACATGTTAAAGTATACTGACCTGATAATTTTTGCATTATTATGTGTGCGCAATATTGCAGTTCGTGTGAGGCGTAGAGTCAAGTATGTCACGGTGGAAAATGTCTGTCCCTGACCATGCCTTCATGCCTACCATTGGGATATGTATGGCCAGGGACTGCCATGTTCAACCGGAACATCGCTGTTTAACGAAAAATGGTCTACTTGCAAATAGTAGACATTATTTGGCCACGGTAAATGTAGTAATTTATGTCTTAAGATTAAATCCATTTTTCCTAAAACCTGCTTTATATTTCATTTTTTGATAAAGCAGGTGGCAGGAAAAGCAACATTGTTGACAATAACTTGACCAGTGCCAAGGGCTATCCTTGCCAGAACAAGGGTATCCTACGAGCGCTGAATATAATTTCATCACACAGTACTGTATTGTACTGTCATATAAACAGTTAAATATTCGTTTATAAGGGGATATATCTTTTAAAAGCTCTTACTTGCAAGAAAGAGTTACTTACATCTGTGCCCACGCATGGATTTTCTTTGAACTTTGCATATTAATAACTCATTATATACAAATTATGAAAATGTATTTATCGAATTAGATAGTTAAGAATTCCGACTTAAAGACTTATCTATTGATGAGATGGCACTGATCAAGTTATGGTCAACAATGTTGCTTTTCCTGCCACCTGCTTTATTGAAAATGAAATACCATGACTCTATGATTAGGCCAGTCGTAATAGCTTTTGGGGTACCACTAATTGCTACAGAAACTTTTTTGTGTCTGAGCGAAAGTTTCTTATGTTATCTACAACATACTAAAAGTCCTCACAAAATATCTGAAAGGAAACAATATTATAATACCTAAATCTGCTCCCCATACAACATTTTCTGCGGCGACCCTGTAAGTCCACCGTAGATTGTACTTTCTCTCCCTAGGAAAAGCTTCCGGTTTACAATATTTTGCACAGCCGACTCGAATAAAATCTTTGTCGCAGTTTTCTTCTGACCATTACACACAGATAATTATCTTTCAGTAGTTTTTTTTTTTGCCGATCAACGTATTTTTGATCATCACCCAAAGGCAACTGACGCTCCAGTGCGTTTGTAAGAGAAAAATATTCCCTGGTGTCACATATTTTCGTGGCTATAATTCACGCACCACTTTTATTGTTATTTTATTTTATATCACATAAAATCGTCACGAATCATAGCAATCAGAAGGAAAATATGAAATATATATTAAATTGCAGGATTTTCTTTTAATTCATTTTAATAAAATATGTCACGCTCGAATTTTAAAAGTACGAAAGCACATTAGTGTCATCATGAATATACTTGTACAAAGCGATTTTGGACGATTTTCGAAGCATTTCCACGAAAAAAGTGCAAAAATCAGGTTTACAGCTAGATCTCACTTCTGCTGAAGATTTTTAATTAAAAAAAAGTTCCTTTTTCATCTTGAAAATAGAAAGAATCAGTAGTTAGATGCCTCTTATAGGAATGGTTTTGTTCACAAATTTTAAATGAAAAGCAAAGCGATATATAATTTGAGTCTGAATCTTTTTGTTATTGTTTTACAGTGATCAATGTCATCATGGAGATATAATGAAAGAGAAACAATGGTAATTAGAAAAACAAAATTCTAGCTTTAGCCCCTAAAAGTGCAAAATGGGCAATCCCATTCTTAATTATGGCATCAATATGTATGGGAAAATCCATCAGAATACAATGGGTTAATGGAAAGGGCCGCAGCTCTCACTGCATCTAGCACTGGCTAAAGTGGTAATTGTCTTTCTACAATCAGAATTGTTAACGCAGCCTGTTGACTCCAGTATTCCTAAATATACAAGATGGGAAAGTCCAAAAATATGCTTTGCAGAGCAATCATTTTTGCATCCAACACAGTATTTTGAAATAATACTCCATAGCAAATATTATTTCCCAACCGTCTATATACGGAGTAATTGTCTATGTTTTGCTATCTCATGAGTCACTGAACTTTTGCCCAGGCGATATTTTTTTTATATTGACTGACACTATACCATGGCCTGGTTTCCTGCTTCACTGTTAAAATACTTAGGGGCTTATCGACATGCGCGACAACGATGCGTGTATGGTTCGTTTATGAAAGGAGACGTTATGCAACAATGGTGAAAATGAGGCATGGTTTGGCAACTTTAAACTCCAATAACTTTGTTGTTTATGGGCAGAAACATAAAGTGTGGGTACTTGTTTTCTTAGCTAGAACGAGTGGAACATTTTGAGACCAAAATTGAGCAGATTTGGTGAAACTTTCTGTTTTGCAACAAAACCGCATCGTCTACAGCAACTCCATTCAAGGAACGCTGCTAAGTATTTCATCGAATGGGTTGGGTAATAAAACAGTTATTTCATGCCTGTTTGTAGTATAGTCAAACTATTACCCCTCGGTACCATGGATGATCTGGGGCACCATTGCACTCGATCTTTTGCCTCGTGCAATAGTGCATCAGGTCGTCCACGGCACCTCGGGGTAATGGTTTTGACTATACTACAAACAGGCATGAAATAACTGTAAATTATCAAACTATCTCAAAGGGTATGAGATATTATATTCAGATCACAAGTTTCTGCATTTGCCCATAGGAGATAACACAAGCAGTATGCAAGGGAGTGCAATTGATTTTGCATGTGACACACTGTCTCGACTTGATATGCTTCATCTGTCATATGGTATTGATGTGTAATTGCCAATTGACTAAGACCAAAGAGCAGACATGTCTTATGTTTTGGTACCATACAATAGGAACATATGCTGACTATACCTGCTGGAAAATAAAGTAGCAAGCATTTATGTAAGTGGCTAGCTAGAGGCGTTCAAAGTTGGAGAGAAAGTCAAAACACTGCTTCTTAAAAAAGCCATTTTCTACCCCTATTTATAAAGTGCTGTCAAATCAATACTTTTTAAGCCTGCTCTAAATGGTTGGTTGCAAAAGATATGTGGGAAAATAGAGAGAAAAAAGAGGAAAGGAATAGAAAGAAAAGGAAAAAGGGAGGGAAAAATTGGGATCAAAAGTTGTTGTTTTTTTATTAAAGTCCGCACGCAGGTTTTTCACATGCACCGTGTTTTTTATCTTAAGGGCAATTTCGGGTATTGTCCATGCGCACCATTCCGCGGCTGGAAACAGGAAAGTTGTCTGGATTCTGGTTTTCGACCATTTCCAAATTCGCATCGATACAGTTTATAGATAGGCTTATATTTCCGCATTTTCTGTACAACATAAACACACGAAAATGTGTCTCAAATATCTATTGACCTGTTATTATAAATTATCGTCTCAGTACTAAATACTGATAAATAGATCTGGCAAAACCAAACAATATACAAATAATCAAGTTTATGCCGTGTATGCGAATACGAATATTGCCGGTACTCTGAATGTGTGTCCAATATATACAGCTAACTTAGGCGGCGCATGATCTAACCTCGTAGCCTAGTGGTTAGCACGTTAGACTCTTAAACCAGCGTCGATTCCTGGGTGGGCACCTATTATACATTTATTATTAGCTCACTAGAGCCGAAGGCTCAGGGTGAGCTTATAGGATGGGACTCGAGCCGGCGTCCGTGCGTTCACACTTTCAAATACCTCTGAGACCAGCTGGCCAATCATAATCAAATTTCATCTGGAGCATCATTGGGGTGGGGATTAGCTTCATTAGGTTTTGGGCTAGATCGGATCAGAAATCTGGTTTCAATGGCAACAGATAGCTCCCATAGGGTTATTATGGGGAAAACCTTGTGACCACTCTAGCTCCTTCATTTTTTATTGGTTCTTCTTTATTCTTGCAGGTAACGAGGACAACTATATCATCTTAGATGGGTTCGAAATTCGGCAAGATCTGACCAGAGACTTATGAGTTAGCTGCCTTTGAGCGCCTTGAAAAATCCCCATAGACTTAAAATGGGATAAATGTTGTGACCACTCTAGTGCATTCATTTTTGGATGGATCTTCTTCATTATTGCAGATAACAGGACCAACCATAAAATCTTGGATGATTTGAAATTTTGGCAAAATTCCATCACTAACTTCGGAATTTGCTGCCCTTGAGCGCCTGAAAAAACAATGGATAATGTTGTGACCACTTTAACGCCTTTTTTATTGGACCTTCTTCATTCTTGCAGGTAATAAGAACAACCATAAATTCTTGGATGGGTTCGAAATTCAGCCAGACCAGAGCTTGGGCTGTGGAGTTAGCTGCCTTTGAGCGTCTGGACAATCCCCATAGACTTATAATGGGAGATCTGTTGTGACCACTCTAGTGCTTTCAATTTTATATTGATCTTCTTTATTCTTGCAGATAAAAAGGACAACTATAAAAGCTTGAATGAGTTTGAATTTCGTCAAGGTCCCATCACCTATTATGGAGTTAGCTGCCCTTGAGCATCTTATAAATTGATGGATAACGTTGTGACCACTCTAGCGCCTTCATTTTTAATTGGATCTTCTTCATTCTTGCAAGTAATAAGGTCAACCATAAAAGCCTAGATGGGTTCAAAATTCGGGCAGATCAGACCGTTGACTGTGGGGTTAGCTGCCCTTGGGTGTCTTAAAAAATCCCAATAGTCTTATAATGGGACAAATGTTGTGAACACTCTAGTGCTTTTAATTTTGAATACGATAGTACTCATACTTGCTGATAAGAAGGACAAAGCTCTGATGAGTCTGAGTTTCGTCAAGATCCCATCACCTATTAAGGAGTTAGCTGCCTTTGACAGATAATGTAACATTGTTGTGACCACTCTAGCGCCTTCATTTTCGATTGGATCTTCTTCATTCTTGCAGGTAAAAAGGACAATCATAAAAGCTTGGATGAGTTTGAACTTAAAATGGAACCAACCTCAGACTGTGGAGTTAACTTCCCTTTAGCATCATGAAAAATCTACATAGACTTAAAATCGGAGATCTGTTGTGACCACTCTAGCACTTTCATTTTTGAATGGATCTTCCTTATTCTTGCAGGTAACAAGGACACCCATAAAAGTTTGAATGAATTTGATTTTCTGCCACATCCAACCACCAGCTACAGAGTAAGCTGCCCTTGAGCGTCTAAGATTAAGCTGTATAATGTTGTGACCACTCTAGCGCCTTCATTATTTTCATTTTATTTTCTTCATCCTTGTAGAATCCTTGTCATATAGTAAAACAAAGTCAACCTAAACAACCAAAGAAGATGCCAAGACCGAATAGTTACAAGTTACTGTTACATTATAAATTACAGCACACAGGGGTACTCTCACAATATGTAAACCACAAGGGTCTTGATATCAAAATTATCTTGATTAGAATTCGGATGACAAAATCACCAAATTTAGAGTACCATTGAATGAGTGGGTGGGGTAATCCTAGGTGCCTGACTCATATCAATATTTTTTTATATTTCCCATCATGCAACATTTGAGGACTTTTTTCTGAGATACATATAGGATTATATATTTCAAAAATGCACTTTTCGTTTCTGTAGCAATTAGTGGTAGGTTTGACCCAAATATTGGCTAAAATGACTGGCCTAGATGGTTCCGACTTAAAGACTTATCTATTGATGAGATGGTAGGGGCCTGATGCTTTGGCTGTTTGTTGGGCCCACCAGGGTTTATCTGTTGGATTTCTTTTGCTCCGGTATTCAGTTTTATTTACTGTTGAGTCCATATCTTTGCTTTATCTCCTTGTTATATAATTTGATTTATATGTTTTAGGAGATGATGCATTGATAAGTTAGGGGTTTTTCATGCAAACCAAATATATATGTATCTTGATCCCAGCTGAATTAAGGGTGAGGTTGGCGCCGTTAAACCGGTTTAAGCCCTCCAGTAAAATATTTCACTGACCGTTCCAAGGCGGTACTTCTTTTGTGAATCTTTTATGTTTTTGTTCTGTCTTGTGTTTGCTATGTCTTTGTGCGCGTCTGTTTATATGTGCTTTAAGGTCACCTGCTGGGAAAGGGCTGACCTCTTGGCTCTCATTTGGGGTGTCTAACTGTGAGTTTGTCACTTTCCCATTGGTATCCTGGGTCAGGTGTGGTACTTGATTGTATCGATTCCTGATCTTTGCACCCTTACTTACTTAGGAAGCAACCATGACGTACTCCACCTTTGAGGTGGTACCTGTCTCTAAATTTCTGTCCTAAATCTATAATTTTTTTTATTTCTAGGATTTGTCATCTAGATTGAATCCAAAATGCCATAGGCATTATACTAATACCACGAAACCATTTTGATAAATTATGGTTTACGTTTTTTGAAGAAGTGATTATAAAATTTCAATACTTTTTCTCAAAAGTTAAGAAACATTCAACATTCAATACCAAAGATAGATATGTTCTAGTCTTTGTCAAGATATCGTATTATCACAAAAACATGCCATATATATCCTGCTGATCTGAGCCAAATTTCATGAAAACCCAAAACTGGTAACATTGTCATTTCCTACCTTTTATGGGCATAGGTCAGTTTTGGCAAAAATATAATTTAGTTGAAATGAATCAATAACTCGAAAGAAGGAGTTTGTTTTTAAATCTGCTTCGTTTTTCTTAAAGAAAGACATGTTTAGACAATTTCAAATGATTCAATGGTTTGAAATGCCGAAGGCCATGGCCCCATGTCATGGCACTATGGGGCCAAGACAATGTGTATCACTGCCTCAAGTCCTGTATGCTTTGTTTAAGAAAATTAATATCATAACAACAAATGTGTGAAAACAAGAAGTCAAAATATTTCCTTCACATCCCAACTGAACTAGAGTAACCACATTGTGGTGCTGTGGCCAGGATTAAGTATAATAGAGTCTTATCAAAGGTATCATAGAACAGTGTTCTACATAAATAAGTGAGGTCCAGAAACTAAACTGTATGGCTAGAATATACAACCAGCTAAAGTATAAATGTTGCTTTTTGATGGAAATCAGCATCAGTTATACTAAACAGAATGATCAGAGAAGATTTAAGCTTTTAATTAGCAAAACCTTTAAGGCCAAGCCTTCTCCGTGAAAAAAATGGTTAAATTTTACCAATAGGTTTGACAGGGGTTATTCTTGTGAATTATGTTCATTAATGAGGCTGACTATTATAAAATCATAGATATGAGGCTCTTCTCCTGCTTGAACTGACTTGTCATAAGGTTTATCTTCTGTATGAATTAAAATTCTAAATAATGTTACATATTAAGTGTAACATTGGTTAGATGTAGTTTTAACGTTAGAATCTAGATGTGTTAGGTACAGGTGTCACCATATTATATCATTTTGGGTACTATTATTGTGTGAGCACTTCATTGAATAAGAATCGTGGCACTTAACATAAAAGCATATTGTTTTTTTTTTCTTTTGCCAATCAATAATAGGGAAAAACTCTGAACATATCAACTTCTACCAATAAACGTACTAGCATGGTGATTCAAACTAAGCAAGAATTAAAGTATGTTTTACACTGAAACATAACTATTGTATTTTTACACTTTGATGAGTTAGGGCCATGTGTTTACATAAAGTTGAAAAAATATGTTGCCGGTCCTTGAAGTTCATAAAATTTGGTCTACAAATTCAAAACATATAATTATGGATAGTTTATATGTTAAAATGGTATCTTGACAAATACCCCAACGTGTAAAAAATTTAATTCTAAATTTGACTGAATACAAAATATACAGTTGAAAATTGGGGCACCATGTCATAAAAATTAATGCCCACCCACTATCCTACTACATACAAAGCCATTCATCATATCAACGAACTTATCAATGGTATAGTTATTTAATAAAACATTTCTACGCCCGTTACATGATATGTCAATGACTTTTGAAATTATCATAACTGGGTACCCTAAGGTATTCTAGTAAAATCATACATGACGTCATAAAAACTCAAATGCACCATAAATAAAAAAAACAAGTCATACCCCAGACAATAAATAAACCTAACATTATCAAATTCCAAGCTTGGGCAGACCCCCATATCAAGTTCGCATACCTTGTAAGAGCCCCTTTATCCTGTATAAACAAAAATGTTTTTATCAAGAAAATGGATACCTTTGGCCACATTGTTGTATGAACAATTAATACACCTCACATAGATCACTTTACGCCCCAACATACAGCTTTTGAGCAATCCACAGCATGCTTATCAGTCGTTTAAGAGTCACTTCCTGGTTTGATACCGTTTACAATATTGTGACACGCTGGGTGAACTTTAGAAAAAAGACAGTTGCATGAACATGAACTACAATTATCCGACTACAATATTTAGAAGTATTTTTGCCCAAAATGTACAAATTCTGGTACAAACATATACATTTACAGTTTTTGCTTATGAACTTTTCAAGGTCAAAATGAAAAATTGTAAATAATACCAGATATATATTGGGTCAAAATACTTCTAAATATCGTAAAAAACATTTACACGTACAGTTAAACTTATTTCAGGCGACATTTCAGTAATATAGCTCTGTAGCTGAGCAGGCTGCCTGGTCGCAATTGAAAAACGAACAAGTATACTTGGACCCGTCAACCATTTGCATGCTTTTTGAGTCTGCATATTTCAAATTTAACACCTTTAAAATGTCTTCCAATAATTTACTACCCTAAGAGTTTAGAATAGTTTGATTCTGTCTTGATCCGGGTCTTAACTGTTTGCAGTCAGTCTTATCAGTAAAGACACAGCAGCAGATGATTTTTATAGAATAACTGGTGATCGCCGAGTTATTGGTACCTTAAAGTACTGTATTTTAGGTAGGACAAAACTAAAAGCCACAAAAAGGCGAACTATTTTTCTCGCGTAAGCTTTTCTGTTAATATGTTAAAATCCTCGTTATCCTTTATCCTGCTGAGCCTGAATATAGCCTGTGAAAACAATGTAGATCCAGAAAAACCTACTAAACAATTAATCATGATCTACCTTGTTTTCCAGTCAGCCTCTAAATCAATTGTAAACGAAACCATGCAAGGCATATCGTTGAAAATAGGGGAGGGTTATAGAATATTGTAATGTTCAGCAGGGAAGAGTATGGTAGATGGTAGGGGCCTGATGCTTTGGCTGTTTGTTGGGCCGGCCCACCGGGGTTTACCTGTTGGATTTCTTTTGCTCCAGTATTCAGTTTTATTTACTGTTGAGTCCTTATCTTTGCTTTATCTCCTTGTTATATCTTGATTTATATCTTTTAGGAGATGATGCATTGATAAGTTAGGGTCTTTCATGCAAACCAAATATCTATGTGTCTTGATCCACATCTGAATTAATGGTAAGGTTGGCGCCATTAAACCGGTTTAAGCCCGCCAGTAAAACAGTTTACTGACCGTTCCAAGGCGGCACTTCTTTTGTGGATCTTTTAACTTTTTGTTCTGTCTTGTGTTTGCTATGTCTTTGTGCGAGTCTGTTTATATGTGCTTTGTGGTCACCTGCTGGGAAAGGGCTGACCTCTTGGCTCTCTTTTGTGGTGTCTACTATGAGTTTGCCACTTTCCCATTGGTATCCTGGGTCAGGTGTGGTATTTGATTGTATCGATTCCAGATCTTTGCACCCTTACTTACTTTTATTACGGGAGTAAAATCGTGTATGTTAAAATTACAAAAGGATGGACAAGCCATCCGTCCGCAAAATTGAGAAGAAAAAAATATAAGAAAAAATAAGGTTTCTCAGTAAAATCTTGATAACTGATTCGACCGAAAGTATTCAAGTCAGGGTTGCTCAATCCCAAATGGATCCTTCTTTCTGTATTGATACTTTTAACTTGGGATAGTACATTGTTTAATTCGAGGGGCCACAGGTTATAATTTCCAAACAAAATTGTAGTTCTTTCTCTGCAGAATGTTTTATTTGAGCAAGCAGTAAAGACCCTAATGAAATGCTGCATAATGCATTATTTCATATGGGTCTTCACTGTTTGCCAAAGACGAAATTTTGAGTCACTTATGTGTAAAACTTTTAACCTTTCCCTTGCGAACACGCAATTATTTTTTAAACAGTTTAGATCCAGATCAGCCAGCTTTTTTACGAAACCACTTGATCAGTACCTTATTTTTCAATCAGAGTGAAAATGCATGCTTACAGCAGGAAATTTGCAGGATAACAGAATTAAAGGATCATTGACGGTTTGGGCCTTATACGCCTATTTTTCTGATTCCCAGAACTCTGCTTTTGAGCTTCTAGTGTGGTGCATGTAGTATCAGTGCAATAGGTGAATCTAATGGCAAGAGCCAGCTAGCAAAATATTTTCAAAATTCCTCCGCACTCGAGAGTTATGGCGGGTAGAAAGGGGAAGGGGTCTGAAATTTCATGAAAATAAAAAGTGCTTTAAAAAGTGATTTCTGCACGTTTTCTTGATTTATTTGGTAGGCATGGTGATATCTATTGATCATACCATATGCAGAGTATTAACGAATCACGATAATTGACGAAATTGTTTTAAAAACAAAATATGTTTTGTAATAAAATGATTTTGGGGAGGTAATTTAGAAGTTACCTGTACATTTTTGACTACATGTACCGTAAATAATACAAAACTGAAAGCTCAACAAAAGAAAAAAAATATTTTTGAAGGAATGAAAGTGTCCTATTTAGCATTGGAAAGTAAAACTGATTCTGACTAGATCCTTTGAATATTACCTTTGCTTTGTTTAAAGGGCATAGCATGTTGAATGTATTTAAAGTGTCCTAATATTTATGGTAAACATGATGCATGTATATCCCTATGTGAGACAATTATTGATCACTAAAGTATTTACCCATTATAACTCTTTGCATGCCAGTGGATAATTTTGTAGTCTGTCAATAGCCTTTTGCAAACAGTTTGAACCCAGATGAAGACCGATAGAATGTCGGTCTTGATCTTGATCCAAACTGTTTGACACTCTGATGGTGGTCCTGGGTGGTTTATTTTTTAAAAACTTAATTTTGAAGAAAGTCAGCAGACGAAAATAAAAACATGAACAATTCCCTAGCATGCAAATAGAAAAGTACAGGACGTTTGCAAAATAATGTGTCATTTAATAACAGTGAGATTTTTTCTTATGAAAAAATGCATAAAACCTTGCTAATTCTACTTTTAATCTTTAAGTACTTTCTATTAAACTAGCACAGAATACAAAGCAATTTAGGGGGTTGGTTCTAGAGAACTTCATTACTGTCAGTAGTTTCTTATTTGGTAGAAAAGGCATTTTATGGGCTAAGGGCCTTGGTTTTGGGGCTGCTGAATATCTTTCCCCCCCTTGTGCCAGCAAGCCACTTCCATACAATGTGTAAAATATGGTAACACATATACATGCAAAAACTTTTGCTGGCACACGGGGGGGAATGATATTTTAAAAAAATGTTTTCGGATTCCTATATATCTTAATGTAAAACTGATTGTTCTACCCAAAATTTTACATCTTTAAAGCATTTAATATCAAAAACGGATTTCACAGTCATAAAGTACTCAGGTCAGGGTAGTTTCAAGGTGAAGAAAGGGACGATTGACAAACTTTTGTTTTTACTGAAAACCGTAGGCATTTTCCCATAGCAAGTGTCAATGATCCTTTGGGAGGGTGTGTAGTGCATTTCATATCCAGCACGATGAGAGTTAAGAATGTTGCATATATTTGAAAGAAGCAAAATGTCTTTAAAAGGAAGTAAGAGCGTTGACCTCATCCTGACGCACACAATCTTTTACCAACAGCCAAAGAAATTATAGAAGAAGGTAAATAATTGGCTTCAAATTACAAATAGCAAGCGTTTTCTGTCAGTTTCTTTCATACTAATGAGACCATACGGTTCATATGGCGGTTAAACAAGATACATTAAGCGGAATCGTGCAGTTGGGTACCTAAATAAGACGCTATTGGTTTGCTGTCCTAAAGGTTGTTTCTTCTTTAACGAGTATACTAAGGCATATTAGCCATAAGCGTTTCCTGGCACAGCTAGTTTTTTTTCTTTTGATTAACGATACTTATATTTGATTATGTTTAATATCCATGTTATATACAAATTGAATAAACTAACAATAAGCTATTCTGGCACAAGTTCAAATTTTCATACTACCAGAAGGCCTTCAGAAGTAAATGGGAGCCATTACTACTGCCTTCGCTGTAAAACATTGCTCAAGTTAAAATGATACACACTCTAAGATATCTCGACGTTAGACACTGGTGGCAAATTTGTGCGAAATATATGTATAGTCCAGGCTGGCAAAGCAGTGGTGGGATAATCATGTCTGTGTGGGCTGGTATTGGGGAAAATTCGTCACAGTTTGAGAATCGAATCATGCCTCGGGCGTATAAAGAGCATTACGTGTAGTACTATGTACCAAAAAGCTCCATTTCGTTAGCTTGAACTGGCGTATGGAAAATTAATTCTGTAACATGTAGATTCCGCTCTATTAAAATCGATTATTCTGATTATCCGAAAAGTTTATTCAGCAGAGTAAATGAAGTTTATGCTTTTTTTTCAATAAAACATCGCTATAGCTTGTTGTCTCATAGGTTGTCTATAGCGATATGTTATTGAAAACCACAAACTTAATTTATAACCAATTGTTTTGCTGCAATCACACTTCTCATTGTGTCAACATGGTTTCAGTGTCGTCAGAGTCACGTTATAGTGTCTAAAGTCAGCGTCAGGTTATCACCTAATTCAAGAAAGTCCGCCACAATTCGAGAATCGAGTCATGGCTGGGGTGTATGTAAGGAGCATTACGCGTAGTACTATGTACAAAAAAGCTCCATTTTGTAAGCTGGAACTGACGTATGGAAAATTAGTTCTGCAGCATGTGGCTTCAGCTCTATTAAAATATATTATTCTGATGATCCGAAAAGTTTAATTTGCAGAATAAATGAAGTTTATGTATTTTTCAATAAAATGTCGCTGTAGCAATATTTTATTGAAAAACATAAACTTCACTAATAACCATGTGTTTTGCCGCAATAACACCTGTTGGTTGCACTTCACTATTAAATTTCCATAGACGACAGTGTTAACGTTTCGCCACTTTATTAAAAAAACTGTACATACAAAGCTTTACAAACCTGTCTTATTTTAAACAGCCATTCTATCCGATCAATGTCATATGTTTCCCTGGTCAGGGGGCTGCCATATTGGATGGAGTCTGACAACCAACAATTCGTTCCTGAAAATTTGGCATATTTCCTACCTTGGGGGTAAGTTAATAAAACCAACCCTATCTTTTTAAAATAAAATATTTTCAAAATTAAATACTACAAAATAATGAACATGCATGATTGACAGATGACGTCATCCATCTTATAATGTTAACCTTATGCTATCCCCAAAAGAGGAGGGGCCAAGCTTTATATATATAAAGTGGTGTGTACCCTGTCATTGTGTCAACATAGCTTCTGTGACGTCAGCGTCACGTTATATAACGTCAGCGTCACGTTATCTACTCCGTTATCTTGCACGTCCGCGGTCTGATTACACGGAATTTCGCGGAATTGGACGAGGCAGTTCCAATTGTGTGTACTGGTTGTCCAAGATGGCAAACTGATCCAGAGTGGTAGTTCTGCGGGGGTGCTGGTTCTGGAAGACAAATGTTTGTGGGATACTGTGTACCCGAGTGGCAAACTAGTGTAAGATGCTATTGCCAGCATATTTGTGTAGACTATTTGTGTAGACTATAAGAATCTCTCGTTAATGTAAGGGTAAAATAGAAAAATCTATCCCGATGATCGCCGTTTGGCATCACGAGGCTGGCCGAGTGATGACAAACTGTGATCCCGAGGGACGGATTTTTCTATCCTACCCTCACAAGAATAATGGATTCCACCGTTTTTATTTAATATTTATTTATGTATCTATTTATTTTGAAATAAGCTTACAGAAGTACGTGAATATGCTTAGATGCAATTTCACAGGATTACGTTACTTGACGTCCTGGGTAAGATAGCATGGGTAAGATAAGATTTTCTAGCCCAGAGTAAAATCTCAGGTATTCTTATCCGATGTGAAGATAAATTCTGGTGTTTCAGTTGTATAATCTCTCTCTCTCTCTCTCTCTCTCTCTCTCTCTCTCTCTCTCTCTCTCTCTCTCTCTCTCTCTCTCTTCAGGTAAACATGCGTGTGTGATTATAAAATGTTATAAATGGTGGGATGCATGCGACTGTCTTCATGTCTGCTTGTAAATCTAATCACGGCCTATAGCTATTGTTTTCTCTCCGATTACACGACGGCGGGTCAGGCCTCATACTCATTGACGGCCCTGACGTAAAGTTTTAATCTGTCGGTTGGTGCCTGAAGTTTGTCATTGGCTGGGCTACAGTAGCTCAACTTGGGGCTTACTTTAGCTCTGTGAGTAATGGGCCTTTATCTTGTTTCATCATAGAGTGTTAATTTGATTAGCTTGTTTCTCTGTGATGACGCATTGCATTAGTTAGGGAACAACCATGCGAACTAAACATGTTTTGTGTTTAAACAACAACTGGATCTTTTTCGAAGATTTGGTGCCAGTAAAATGCATTTAAGCCCCCCCCTCCCCCCTGGTAGCTAGGCTGCTCACCGTTCTAAGACGGTGGGTCCATAGTTGTTGATTTATTGTTATTGTACCTCCCATTGTTTGTGGGAGTTTATGCACCACTTTACGTCCAATTTAGTTTTGCAATCATCTTGACGAGGAATAGAGCGCTAGTTGCTTTGTTTTAATTGTCTTTCGGATGAATTATTATTGAAAATATTCTGTAGCTCTTCCTACCGTGGATTGGTCAGCAGTGTGTGATTGTGGTATTTCCTGATCATATTCACTTTCTTTTTTGGAATGTTTAGTCTCGAGTGACAGAGGTATGTGGAATGTTTGGTACAGAGTGACAGAAATATTGGGGCTGTAGAGTCCAGAGTGACAGAACTGTGTGGGATATTTGGTTCAATGTGACAGAGCTTAGTGTGAGGGAGCGCAGTGGCTCAGTGGAAGAGTGCTTGACTCGAGACCAAAGGGTCGCGGGTTCGAGACTCACCAGCGTCACTGCGTTGTGGTCCTTGAGCAAGACACATTTATCCTAGCTTAGTACTGGTTCAACCCAGGAAGACCCGTCACTGTAAAACTGAAAGATTGTTGATGGGACGTAAAGAATCAAATCAAACAAACACACACAAGACTGAGCTGTGTATAATGGTTAGTCCGGAATGACCGAGCTGTGTGGAATGCTTCTTCCAGAGTAACAGAGCTGTGTGGACTGTTTAGTGCAGAGCAGCAGGGCTGTTTGGAATGTTTAGTCTAGAGTAATGGAGCTGAGTGGAGTGTTTAAGCCAGAATAGCAATACTGTATGGGATGCTTCGTCCCAGAGTGACAGAGCTGTGTGGAATGTTTAGTGTTTAGTGCAGAGTGGCAGGGCTGTGTGGACTGTTTAGTGCATAGTGGCAGGGCTGGGTGGAATGTTTAGTCTAGAGTAAATGAGCTGAGTGGAGTGTTTAAGCCAGAATAGCAGAACTGTATAGGATGCTTCGTCCAGAGTGACAGAGCTGTGTGGAATGTTTAGTGCAGAGTAGCAGGGCTGTTTGGAATGCTTCTTCCAGAGTAACAGAGCTTTGTTGGAAGTTTAGTGCAGAGCGGCAAGGCTGTTTGGAATGTTTAGTGCAGAGTGGCAGGGCTGTGTGGAATGTTTAGTCTAGAGTAATAGAGTGTTTAAGCCCGAATAGCAGAGCTGTATGGGATGCTTCGTCCAGAGTGACAGAGCTGTGTGGAATGTTAAGTCCAGAGTGGCAAGGCTGCAGACACTGTTGAATCTAGAGTGACACGAGCTGTATATAATGGTTAGTCCAGAGTGACAGAACTGTGTATAATGGTTAGTCCAGAGTGACAGAGCTGTGTATAATGTTTAGTCCAGAGTGACAGAGCTGTGTATAATGGTTAGTCTAGAGTGACAGAGCTGTATATAATGGTTAGACCAGAGTGGCAGAGCTGTGTGGAATGCTTCTTTCAGAGTAACAGAGCTGTGTTGGATGTGCAGAGGTGCAGGGCTGTGTGTAATGGTTAGTCCAAAGCGACAGAGCTGTGCGGAATGTTTAATCCAGAGTAACAGAGCTGTATATAATGGTTAGACCAGAGTGACAGAGCTGTGTGGAATGCTTCTTTCAAGTAACAGAGCGTAATGGATGTGCAGAGTGGCAGGGCTGTGTGAAATGGTTAGTCCAAAGTGACAGAGCTGTGTATAATGGTTAGTCCAGAGTGACAGAGCTGTATATAATGGTTAGACCAGAGTGACAGAGCTGTGTGGAATGCTTCTTTCAGAGTAACAGAGCTGTGTTGGATGCGCAGAGTGGCAGGGCTGTGTGAAATGGTATGTCCAAAGCGACAGAGCTGTGTGGAATGTTTAATCCAGAGTGACAGAGCTATGTGAAATATTTGGTACAGAGTGACAAAGATGTGGGTACTGTTGAATCTAGAGTACAGAACTGCGTGGGATACATGTATTTTGTCCAGAGAAACACAGCTGTGTATAATGGTAAGTCCAGAGTGACTGAGTAGTGTGGAATGCTTCTTCCAGAGTAACAAAGCTGTGTGGAATGTTAAGTGCAGAGTGGCAGGGCTGTGTGGAATGTTTAGTCTAGAGTAATAAGGCTGAGTGGGATGTTTAAGCCAGAATAGCAGAGCTGTATGGGATGCTTCGTCCAGAGTGACAGAGCTGTGTGGAATGTTAAGTGCAGAGTGGCAATGCTGTGTGGAATGTTTAGTGCATAGTGGCAGGGCTGTGTGGAATGTTAATTCTAGAGTAAAAGACCTGAGTGGAGTGTTTAAGCCAGAATAGTAGAGCTGTACGGGATGCTTAGTTCAGAGTGACAGAGCTGTGTGGAATGTTTAGTGCAGATTTGCAAGGCTGTTTGGAATGTTTAGTCCAGAGTAATAGAGCTGAGTGGAGTGTTTGAGCCAGAAAAGCAGAGCTATATGAAATGCTTAGTACAGAGTGACAGAGCAGTGTAAAATGTTTAGTGCATAGTGGCAGGGCTGTGTGGAATGTTTAGTCCAGAGTAAAAGACCTGAGTGGAGTGTTTAAGCCAGAATAGTAGAGCTGTACAGGATGCTTAGTCCAGAGTGACAGAGCTGTGTGGAATGTTCAGTGCAGAGTGGCAAGGCTGTTTGGAATGTTTAGTCCAGAGTAATAGAGCTGAGTGGAGTGTTTAAGCCAGAATAGTAGAGCTGTATGGGATGCTTAGTACAGAGTGACAGAGCAGTGCAGAGTGGCAAAGCTGTGGGCACTGTTTACTGCAGAGTGTCGTGGCTGTGTGGAATGCTTAGTCTAGAATAATAGAGCTGAGTGGAGTGTTAAAGCCAGAATAGTAGAGCTGTATGGGATGATTAGCCCAGGGTGACAGAGCTGCATTTAATGTTTTACCTGATTGACAGAACTGTATGAAATGTTTGTTCAGAGTGACAGAGATGTGTGAATTGCTTAGTATAGAGTGACATAGTTGTGTGGGAATTTAGTCCAGAGTTACACAGGTATGTTGGATGTCCAGCCCAGAGTAACAGAGATGTGTTTGGTGTTAGGTTTATAGTAACAGAGCCGTGTGTAATGTTTAGTCCAGAGAGACAGAGCTGTGGGAGATGTTAAGCCCAGAGTGACAGTGCTACCATGATATAGCTTAGATATTTTGTCCAGCTGACAGAACTGTGTGGGATGTTTGGTCCAGGGTGACAGAGCTGTGTTTGATGTTAGGTTTATAGTTACAGAGCCCTGTGTAATGTTTGGTCCAGAGTGACAGTGCTACCATGATATATCTTAGATATTATGTCCAGCTGACAGATCTGTGTAGCATGTTAACACTAGAGTGACAGAACTGTGTGGGATGTCTGGTCCAGAGTGACAGAGTTGTGTAGAATGTCTACTTCAGCGTGACAGAGCTGTGCGGAATGTTTATTCCAGAATGACAGAGCTGTGTTGGATGTTTAGAGAAGAGCGACAGAGCTGTGTGGGATGTTTAGTCTAGAGTGACAAAGCTAAGGAGGAAGTTTAGTCTAGAGTGACATAATTGTGTAGAGTGTCTATTCCAGTGTTACAGGGATGTGTGGAATGCTTGTCTAAATTGACAGAGCGGTCAAGAGTGAGAGAGCTGTGAGGAATGTATAGTCAAATGACAGAGCTATATGTGAAGTTTAGTCAAGAGTAACATAGCTGAGGGTGTAAAACAACAACAAGTTCTGTTCAGAGTGTAAGAGCTATGTTGGATGTTTATTCCAGAATGATGGAGCTGTGTGGAACGTTTAGTACATAGTGACAGAGCTGAGTAGAATGCTTATTCCAGGGAGACAGAGCTATGTTGGATGTTTAGAGCAGAGTGAGAGAGCTGTGTGGAATATAAAGCATTGTGTGACATAGCTGTGTGAAAGCTAAGTCTTGATTGTTTGAGCTGTGTTTAAATTTTAGTCTAGAGTGACAAAGCCGTGTGAAATGTTTAGTGTTACATAACTTTCTAGAGTAACAGAGCTGTGTGAAATGTTTAGTGTGACATAACTTTCTAGAGTAACAGAGCTGTGTGAAATGTTTAGTGTGACATAACTTTCTAGAGTGACAAAGCTGTGTGAAATGTTTAGTGTTACATAACTTTCTAGAGTGACAAAGTTGTGTGAAATGTTTAGTGTTACATAACTTTCTAGAGTGACAGAGCTGTGTGAAATGTTTAGTGTGACATAACTTTCTACAGTGACAGAGCTGTATAGGAAATTTATTGCTGAGTGACAGAGCTATATGGAATGTAAAGTATCATGTGAATGTTTAATTTGGGATGTTAACGCCAGAGAGACATAATTGTGTAAAATATTTGGTCCAGAGTGACAGAGTTGCGTAGAGTGTCTATTCCAGAGTGACATAGCTGTGTAGAATGTGTTGTTCAGATTAACAATATTGTTTTGTAATACTAGGCACAGAGTAATTGGGCTGTATGGAGTGCAAAGTCAACAGTGACAGAGCTGTGTGGATTGTTAAGTCCAGAGTGACAGAGATGTTGTAGATGGTTTGTGCAGTGTGTCAGTGTTGTATGGAATGGTTAGCCTAGAGTGACAGAGCTATGTGGATTGTTTAGGGAAGAGAACCTGAGCCTGTCGATCGTTTAGTCCAGAGTGACAGAGCTTTGTGGGGTGTAAAGCGTGACAGAGCTCTACAAAGTAACAGAGCTGTTTTGGTGTTTAGTGAAGAGTAACGGAACTGTGTGGAGTACTTAGTCTTTAGCGAGAGAGCTGTGTAGAATGTTCAGTGTAGCGTAACAGAGCTTTGTAGGATAGTGTGGCAGAGTTGTACAGAGTGACATAGCTACGTTTGATGTTTCTTGCAGAGCGACAGCTGTGTAGAATGTTTACTCTGAGAGGGTCGTGTGGGATATTTCGTCTAGAGTGAAAGAGCTTTGCGGAATGCTTTTTCGAAGATGTGTGTGTGTGTGTGTGTGTGTGTGTGTGTGTGTGTGTGTGTGTGTGTGTGTGTGTGTGTGTGTGTGTGTGTGTGTGTGTGTGTGTGTGTGTGTGTGTGATGCTGTCATGCTTGCGTATGTGTAATTTAATCTAATGCTTTATTTATTTTACAAGGATTCCAAACAGCCCTGGGGCTACTAGTTGGTCTCCTAGTTGGTCTGTAATAGAGAGAATGTGTGTGTGTGTGTGTGTGTGTGTGTGTGTGTGTGTGTGTGTGTGTGTGTGCACAATATAATTAGAGTACTGATAAATTCGAAATGTTAATTTCCAAAACTATGCCAAGAAGTAATTTGTGTACTTAGAAATCTGAATGTTTTTTTCATAGACTATCTCAGTAAGTAATGTGTGTACTGATGCATCTGAAATGCCAATTTAATAGACTGTGTCAGGAAGTAAAGTGTGTACTGGTGCAATTGAAATGCCAATTTCATAGACTATGTCAGGAAGCAGGGTGTGTACTGATGTAGTTGAAATGCCTATATCATAGACTATATCTGGAAGCAATGTGTGCACAGATGCAATTGAAATGCCAATTTCATAGACTTTGTCAGGAAGTTGCGTGGGAACTGATACATTTAAGAATAATTTCTGGGACACTTTCAGCATGTGATTTTAGAACTAGTACATTTTAAAGGAGAACACAAAATTCGAGCAATAATACATTTTATTATATAGCTATACATATTAAATAGAAGATCTTACACGAGTGTTGATGTATAATTGGATGGAAAAAGAGATTGAAAAATACACTGTTATCATTTCGTATGGAATTTATGATACCGTTAAGCTTTCTTATATAATCTCATATAAAATGTTCATTCATGTAAGATCCTCTGATCACTCATAAACGATTATTTAATCACTCATTCTTTATTTCTCTTTTTCAGGTTTAACTATCCGATGACAATTTTCAACTTTCTAGTCTGAGAAGCTATATTTGTAAAACGTCTGTAATTAACTGAAAACATTTTTTTCTATGTGCTTAAAATATGTATCAGGTTCTAACAAGTTAGGCTGTGTAAAATCAAGGCCTTCTAAAATACAGTTTTCAAGGATAAAAAAGCTAATATTATTGAAAATTAAAATTAAGAAATAGATCAGCTCCAGCAGTGAATTGTTGAGTAATAATTCACTGTTTGGAGGTCAGTTGTAAAGAAGATCAAATCACGAGCGCGCAGCGCGAGTGATTTATCTTCGTACAGCTGACCAACAAACAGTGAATTATTACTCAACAATTCACGAACTGAACCTGATCTATTTCGATTCTAACATACAATAAACAACGAAAACACATTCGAAGTCTTCAGCTTCTTCCAACTTTCCGCCATCGCACTGAAGAACTCCCGCCAATACTGAGACTACGTCGCATACGTTTACATGTAATTGTAACGTCTTTCAAGCGTAAAAACGACGTTACACCATCTAACGACATGAATGACGTCATTTTCCAGTGACTTCAGCTATCACACACTTTAGCTGTGAATTATTGTCCGATATATCACAGTTTGTTACCGTTGGCTCTATAGGCGAGGTGTGTTAGAATTCAGCTTTATACACGCTATACTAAGAAATTAGATAAATAAATGTGAAGAAGAGCATTAAAATAATTGATGTGCCATTATTTGGTGCAGCATATAAAGGCACATTAATCTTAAACTGTATTTGGAAACCAAAGTCATTAACAGCCTTGCAAAACATAGTAAAATTCAATGATATTTCAAGGCATTTGATTGATTCACCAGACGTTGGTATTCATTAACCGTCTTCCTCAAACAAGGTAACATTTAAGGATTTTTCAACGCTTATGAGTTATTGATTTACACTATAAAAGGTAAATTTAATTTTCAAGGACTTTTCAAACATTCTTTCATATTCAGGTAATTTTAAAGTCTGTGTGAACCCTGAATTAGCATGTGGCCTCGAGGTTATAAAACTTGAATTCATTCTCAGACTCAAAATAAAGCGCAATGATTGGCTGCTTGCGGACACGTATCTGCAAGCAGCCAATCATTGCACTTTATTTTGAGTCTGAGATTGTACTCAAGTTTTATAACCGCGAGGCCAGGCTATGTAATTATGAGTCTCTCGATGGTAAAAATGGAAATAAGAGTTTCTATATTTTTCATATTCATGTATTAGCTGACTTAAAAAAAGTAACAATACATATATATATATATTATTCTCCAACCGTTCTATAGAATATATGCTGGCCTATTATAAATATGTATTTATCCTGTTGATGAAAAAGTCAACTGATCTGGTATACTGTTTTCAAAAATATAGAAGTTTGAAAAACTATATGAACAGTTTCTTTTTTTGAGTCAGTATATATTAGAAATTATTCTGAGGTTACAATTATTAATTTAAATTTTGCTAATGTCAACATTCACAACATCCTTAAAATCAACACCAACATTAATCTAGCCAAAAAATAAGTAAGTATGACCAGGAAATACCAAAATCACACACCAAAAACAAATCCACGACAATCCAGCTCCCTCTTTCCCACCAAGATGATTGCAATACTAAAAGGACACAAAATTGTACTCATAACAAATTATAGGTGATTCATTATTTTAATTTGAGTAGGAATGGAAGAGATAATTGACTTATCTTTAAATGTACTAGGTACGTTAATGAACTAAATCCTTTTGTTGACAAGTTGAATTATGATAAAATGCCTAATATTGTTAATTTAAGATTCAATATAAGGACGAAGAGCATGTTGAGTACAAAGCTTTGAAGAAGTACTGCATCATAAAGTTGATGGGCTCTATCATAGATTATAAGAATCTATCATATGTGTGTGGGTAGGATTTCTATCCTACCCTCACACGAATAATGGATTATTTTTCTTGCCCACCACTGTTTTTTTTATTTCAAAATAAGCTCCGAAAGTCCCTGAATACGCTAATTTCACATGATGACGTCACTTTAACATGACAATGACGTCGCATGATGACCATGTGCGTGAGTTTCAACACAACCACTGTGTGTAGCTTTCATGTGACAGCCTGGGTAAGATAGCCTGGGTAAGATAAGGTTTTCTATCCCAAGGTAAAATCTCAGATATCCTTATCCAGTGTGCAAGAATGTATCGGCTTCAAAATCCAAAACCACAAGGCGAAGGGAAAGAAAAAGTAACTAAATATCAAAAAACCATATGGTCGCATGTATTTTTTTAACTGTGATACTAAATCGGAAAGTGCAATAATAATGTATATTTTTGCACTTTAGATTCCCATTTTTTCATACACCATGATATTGCTTGTTACGTTTATGAATATCTAAAAAAGAAAAAAATCAAAATCAGGTAATCTAGAAATCTTACCTTCATGCTAAATTTTATTATTAAAACCAAGTGGATGTGGTGTTTGTAATTACTATCCATTTTAATTCTGAGTCATGCCTAAGAATATTCCTAAATATTTTAGAAGATTTATCATATATAAGATCTTTACCAGACAGAATAGAAAATATAACTAGTAGAATGAATAGTGTATTTGAAATGTCTATCAAATAATCAATATTTTTCATATGACGATAGTGCACAGTAATTCTAGTTTTTAGAAATCTACAAATTGACCAACATATCCCTCTATTATCAGGATAAAAAATAAATGACATCCATTGATCATCAGTCAAGATCAGAATTAGTAACAGTCGTCAACATTAGATTTAATAGTGGATTTACAATTTAACAATATAAATAATATGTTTCAAATAAGTATATATTGGAAATGTACAACGCGCCTTGTCAACAATTTGATAAATCAAATTCGTTTAAGCTATCTATGTAGAATTTCACCTAGTTACCTTGTCTCTCAAATTATTTTGAATTCTGACTATTGGTTTCAGAGATACATAAAGTTTCTTATAATGGAACATAAGGGCAACTGGCCACACCTCTGATGACCATATTCTTCAACACTACATTTTAGCAATTACTAGAGGGGATCATCTAGTGAGCATTTCTGCCAAACCTTTTTTTTTTAATTCTGATATAAATTTTGTTTAAAGATTCATACATAGGTACGTAAGAGAAACTAGCTAAATCCCATAAGAGAAACTGGCTAAGTACCCTGGCAGCCATGTTTCTGATAGATAAAATTCGTTTTAACTATATTATTAGAAGGTCACCTAAAGACCTTTACTTCCAAATCACTTAGTATTCTGATCAGCTGTTTCAGAAAGGCGATTTTTGAAGCTTCCTCAGCTGCAATAAATCACAACCCTCGTGGCCATGTTTCTAAACCAATCAAATTTGTTTTAGCTATATTTGTAGAAAGTCACCTTGTGGCAATGTTTGTCTCATTAGTTTCAGTTTCGACCATTTGGTTTCAGGAAGATGTTTTAAGATTCATATAAAGGTACATATGGAACACTCGTCACACCCCCTGGTGGCCATGTTTTTCAATGGATCAAATTCGATTGTTGCTGTTTTGTAGAAGTTCACCCATTGACCAAATTAATGTCAAATTGTTTTAATGCTTACCATTGGATTCAGAGAAGATAATTTAAGTTTCATATAGATATAGGAATATTAGGAAAACTTGCCACACTGGCTGTTTGTAATGTTTCTTGATGGATCCAATTCGTTTTAGGAATGTTTTAGCATACGACCATTTCTGTCAAATCAATTGAATTTTGATTAGCCATTTAAAATGAGAAGATATAAAAAGCTTTAACAGCTGCAATAAGCAATGCCCTCAGGCGGCCATGTTTTGACAGATCAAATGCGTTTTGCTTTTGTCATAGAAGGTTACCCAGTGAAATATATTTGTCAATTTTTTTTTCAATTCTGACCATTTGTTTCAGAAGAGAGGACTATAGGAAACTAATATGAGTGTGAGGGTGGGATATAACAATCCATCCCGAGAATCGCCGTTTTGGAATCACAAGGCTTGGGTGGGATAGAAAAATTCGTCCTGAGAATCGCCGTTTTGGAATCATGAGGCTTGCCGAGTGATGGCAAACAGTGATCCTGAGGGACAGATTTTTTTATCCTACCCTCACAAGAATAATAGATTCTTTTTCCTGCTCACCACTGTTTTATTTATTTATGTATTAATTTATTAATCTATTTATTTTAAAATAGGCTTACAGAAGTCCCTGCATACGCTAGGATGCACTTTCACATGATGACGTTGCTTGACGTCCTGGGTAAGATAGCGTGGGTAAGATAAGATTTTTTATCCCAGGGTAAAATCTCAGGTATCGTAATCCGGTGTGCAAAAAATTTAAAATTTCTGATATCAGTACATAACGGAAAATGGCCAAGGCCTTTGGCAGCCACTATGATGGATCTTTTTTTTGTAAAAGAATTATCCAGCTACAATTTCTGCCCAATTATTTTGAATTCTAATCATTGCTTTCTCTGTGGCAAAGTGACCTGCTGGGATCAGTCAGTGCATGGTGTCTGCAGTAGCCCATCGTCGTGTATAGGCCACACTTTGCTTCAAATGACAACTCCTCTTATACTAGGGAGTCAATTTTAACCAAACGTCACAGGGAGGTTTCCCTGGCGAACTCTCTAAAATAGCTAAAATAAAGCTGATCCGTTTAAAACATGACCACCAGTGGGTGTCGTTTATCGTGGTGTACTAAAATTCTCCTTTGAGCTCATAATGGAAGTTCTGCAAAATCATAAATAGTCAGTTAAAATGGAGAGGAGCGTAGTATAATAAATATTAAGCATGATAAAGGTTTAAAACGGTCAAATACAAAAATCCATAAAAAGTTTAACTGAAAAAGTATCGTTATGATACAACTGATGGTTAAACATACATTTCACTTCACAAATCGCCTATCAGTCTAAAATCAAAAACATCCATAAAATCGCAATGAGTACCCAAATTGGAGTTGTCTGATTGGCACCATTTACAAGGTCAGTTCTGACAGAAGTGACATCACCATCGCTATCGGTTGGTCTTGTGGTAGTACCTACGAGAATAAAGGACACAATTACAATGCAGGCAGACGAAACTTTGTATGCTTATTATTATATTAGAACCTTGTCATTTAAAAATGTGTCCACAACCTATTGGCAGCTTGGTCTGTCTCTCTGTTGCATATTGGTAAATATCATTTGTGTGCTTATTATTCTATTAGAGCACTGTCATTTAAAAATCTGTCCTTAACCAATTGACAGCTTGGTCTGTCTCTCTGTTGCATACTTGTAAAATATCATTTGTGTGCTTATTATTCTATTAGAGCCTTGTCATTTAAAAATGTGTCCACAAACAATTGGCAGCTTGGTCTGTCTCTCTGTTGCATACTTGTATAATATCATTTGTGTGCTTATTATTCTATTAGAGCCTTGCCATTTAAAAATATGTCTACAACCTATTGACAGCTTGGTCTGTCTCTCTGATGCATACTGGCAAAATATCATTTGTGTGCTTATTATTCTATTAGAGCCTTGCCATTTAAAAATGTGTCTACAACCTATTGGCAGCTTGGTCTGTCTCTCTGTTGCATACTGGCAAAATATCATTTGTATGCTTATTATTCTATTAGAGCCTTGCCATTTAAAAATGTGTCTACAACCTATTGGCAGCTTGGTCTGTCTCTCTGTTGCATACTGGCAAAATATCATTTGTATGCTTATTATTCTATTAGAGCCTTGCCATTTAAAAATGTGTCTACAACCTATTGGCAGCTTGGTCTGTCTCTCTGTTGAATACTGGCAAAATATCATTTGTGTGCTTATTATTCTATTAGAGCCTTGCCATTTAAAAATGTGTCTACAACCTATTGACAGCTTGGTCTGTCTCTCTGTTGCATACTTGTAAAATATCATTTGTGTGCTTATTATTCTATTAGAGCCTTGCCATTTAAAAATGTGTCTACAACCTATTTGCAGCTTGGTCTGTCTCTCTGTTGCATACTGGCAAAATATCATTTGTATGCTTATTATTCTATTAGAGCCATGCCATTTAAAATTATGTCTACAACCTATTGACAGCTTGGTCTGTCTCTCTGTTGCATACTTGTAAAATATCATTTGTGTGCTTATTATTCTATTAGAGCCTTGCCATTCAAAAATGTGTCTACAACCTATTGGCAGCTTGGTCTGTCTCTCTGTTGCATACTGGCAAAATATCATTTGTGTGCTTATTATTCTATTAGAGCCTTGCCATTTATAAATGTGTCTACAACCTATTGGCAGCTTGGTCTGTCTCTCTGTTGCATACTGGCAAAATATCATTTGTGTGCTTATTATTCTATTAGAGCCTTGCCATTTAAAAATGTGTCTACAACCTATTGGCAGCTTGGTCTGTCTCTCTGTTGCATACTGGCAAAATATCATTTGTGTGCTTATTATTCTATTAGAGCCCTGTCATTTAAAAATGTGTCTACAACCTATTGGCAGCTTGGTCTGTCTCTCTGTTGCATACTGGCAAAATATCATTTGTGTGCTTATTATTCTATTAGAGCCTTGCCATTTAAAAATGTGTCTACAACCAATTGGCAGCTTGGTCTGTCTTTCTGTTGCATACTGGCAAAATATCATTTGTGTGCTTATTATTCTATTAGAGCCTTGCCATTTAAAAATATGTCTACAACCTATTGGCAGCTTGGTCTGTCTCTCTGTTGCATACTTGTAAAGTATCATTTGTGTGCTTATTATTCTATTAGAGCCTTGCCATTTAAAAATATGTCTACAACCTATTGGCAGCTTGGTCTGTCTCTCTGTTGCATACTGGCAAAATATCATTTGTGTGCTTATTATTCTATTAGAGCCTTGCCATTTAAAAATATGTCTACAACCTATTGGCAGCTTGGTCTGTCTCTCTGTAGCATACTGGCAAAATATCATTTGTGTGCTTATTATTCTATTAGAGCCTTGCCATTTAAAAATATGTCCACAACCTATTGGCAGCTTGGTCTGTCTCTCTGTTGCATACTGGCAAAATATCATTTGTGTGCTAATTATTCTATTAGAGCCTTGCCATTTAAAAATGTGTCTACAACCTATTGGCAGCTTGGTCTGTCTCTCTGTTGCATACTGGCAAAATATCATTTGTTCGCTTATTATTCTATTAGAGCCTTGCCATTTAAAAATATGTCCACAACCTATTGACAGCTTGGTCTGTCTCTCTGTTGCATACTTGTAAAATATCATTTGTGTGCTTATTATTCTATTAGAGCCTTGCCATTTAAAAATGTGTCTACAACCTATTGGCAGCTTGGTCTGTCTCTCTGTTGCATACTGGCAAAATATCATTTGTGTGCTTATTATTCTATTAGAGCCTTGCCAATTAAAAATGTGTCTACAACCTATTGGCAGCTTGGTCTTTCTCTCTGTTACATATTGGTAAATATCATTTGTGTGCTTATTATTCTATTAGAGCCCTGTCATTTAAAAATCTGTCCTCAACCAATTGACAGCTTGGTCTGTCTCTTTGTTGCATACTTGAAAAATATCATTTGTGTGCTTATTATTCTATTAGAGCCTTGTCATTTAAAAATGTGTCCACAAACAATTAGCAGCTTGGTCTGTCTCTCTGTTGCATACTTGTAAAATATCATTTGTGTGCTTATTATTCTATCAGAGCCTTGCCATTTAAAAATGTGTCTACAACCTATTGGCAGCTTGGTCTGTATCTCTGTTGCATACTGGCAAAATATCATTTGTATGCTTATTATTCTATTAGAGCCTTGCCATTTAAAAATGTGTCTACAACCTATTGGCAGCTTGGTCTGTCTCTCTGTTGAATACTGGCAAAATATCATTTGTGTGCTAATTATTCTATTAGAGCCTTGTCATTTAAAAATGTGTCTACAACCTATTGGCAGCTTGGTCTGTCTCTCTGTTGCATACTGGCAAAATATCATTTGTGTGCTTATTATTCTATTAGAGCCTTGCCATTTAAAAATATGTCTACAACCTATTGGCAGCTTGTTCTGTCTCTCTGTTGCATACTGGCAAAATATCATTTGTGTGCTTATTATTCTATTAGAGCCTTGCCATTTAAAAATATGTCCACGACCGATTGGCAGCTTGGTCTGTCTCTCTGTTGCATACTGGCAAAATATCATTTGTGTGCTTATTATTCTATTAGAGCCTTGTCATTTAAAAATGTGTCCACGACCGATTGACAGCTTGGTCTGTCTCTCTGTTGCGTACTGGTAAAATACCATTTGTGCGTTCTTATTCTATCAGAGCCTTATCATTTAAAAATATGATATCATTTGTTTGCTTATTATTCTATTAGAGCCTTGTCATTTAAAAACGTGTCCACAACCGATTGACGGCTTGGTCTGTCTCTCTGTTGCATACTGGTAAAATATAACTTGTATGCTTATTATTCTATTAGGGCCTTGTCACTTAAAAACGTGTCAACAACCTATTGACAGCTTGGTCTGTCTCTCTGTTGAATATTGGTAAAGTATAATTTGTGTGCTTATTATTCTATTAGAGCCTTGTCATTTAAAAATCTGTCCACGACCGATTGACAGCTTGGTCTGTCTCTCTGTTGCGTACTGGTAAAATACCATTTGTGTGCTTCTTATTCTATCAGAGCCTTATCATTTAAAAATATGATATCATTTGTTTGCTTATTATTCTATTAGAGCCTTGTCATTTAAAAACGTGTCCACAGCGGATTGACGGCTTGGTCTGTCTCTCTGTTGCATACTGGTAAAATATAACTTGTATGCTTATTATTCTATTAGGGCCTTGTCACTTAAAAACGTGTCAACAACCTATTGACAGCTTGGTCTGTCTCTCTGTTGTATATTGGTAAAGTATCATTTGTGTGCTTATTATTCTATTAGAGCCTTGCCATTTAAAAATCTGTCCTCAACCAATTGACAGCTTGGTCTGTCTCTCTGTTGCATGCTGGTAAAATATCATCTGTGTGTTTATTATTTTATTAGAGCCTTGTCATTTAAAAATCTGTCCTCAACCAATTGACAGCTTGGTCTGTCTCTCTGTTGCAAACATGTAAAGTATCATTTATGTGCTTATTATTCTATTAGAGCCTTGTCATTTAAAACGTGTCCACAACATTAGAGCCTTGTCATTTAAAATTGTGTCCACAACTAATTGACAGCTTGGTCTGTCTGTCTGTTGCATGCTGATAAAATATCATTTGTGTGCTTATTATTCTATCAGAGCCTTGTCATTTAAAACGTGTCCACAACATTAGAGCCTTGTCGTTTAAAATGTGTCCACAAACAATTGACAGCTTGGTCTGTCCCTCTCTGTTGCATACTGGTAAAGAATCATTTGTGTGCTTATTATTCTATTAGAGCCTTGTCATTTAAAAAGATGTCCACAACCTATAGGCAGCTCGGTCTGTCTTGCTGTTGCATATTGGTAAATATCATTTGTTTGCTTATTATTCTATTAGAGCCCTGTCATTTAAACATGTGCCCACAATCAATTGACAGCTTGGTCTGTCTCTCTGTTGCATACTTGTAAAAAATCATTTGTGTGCTTATTATTTTATTAGAGCCTTGTCATTTAAAATGTGTACACAACCAATTGACAGCTTGGTCTGTCTCTCTGTTGCATACTGGTAAAATATCATTTGTGTGTTGATGCTTTACGTCTCAGTCAACAATGTTTGAATAATATCGAGAGGATGCATGTCTTCCTGGATTGAAACAGTATTAAGCACAGGATTAAGTGTATTTCTCAGAGGGGGTCCAACTTTGACAACTTTTATTTTTTTAGTTGATGAGGTGCCGATGATGGACCAACATTGAATGCTGGCTTGGTAGCTGCGATTTTTCAGGGGATCCGGACCTGTATTGCTAGAAAACCCTACATTTTGTGATTTTTCAGTTGGGGTGTCCGAACCCCCTGTCCCCCCTCTGGATCCGCACATGCCTGCAACCCTTTAATCTAAATTCTAACACTCTACAATTGAATCACCACACTTATCAAATTTGACTTTTCAGGACATGGATCGTAAAAACGTACATGAGCCGTTACATTTAAATTCCAACAATGTGGCATTTTGACAAGTGTAGACACAGACGAGCCTGTGCAGCCTCCTTTTAAGCTTAGAACCTCTTAATGATGTTCTTTCAGTAGCTTATCAGTCATAGAATATTCAAGCGACTAGCAAAGGCTCTGATCAGACTGGGCGTATGCACAGGCTCATCTGAGGCTTTGCTGTTCGCAAATACCACATTGTTGGAAATCTCATGTCGCGGCTCACATATCTTAAAAATAAACCATTTTATGGTAAATTGTTTAAACCTTACGCAAGACTCAATGCTTGCATTTTCAATGTATTAACTTAAAAACGATCTTGTTAACCAGTCAATGTTATCGGTGTTTCTCCACTGCTTTATTAACAAAAAATATGAAAATCAGATATGTGCTTGTTCATAGAGTTTGCCTCCATGATCAAATCAAGTCTGAAGTGACCTTGATGAACTTTGGACACCACAGGATCAATCCAATGTCTCACCATTTACTTTTTAAACCTAAATTTTGAATGTTCCCATGTAGTCCGGTAGAAAACCAGAATGACCTGGAACTTGATTTTAAAGTTTTTTTCTTTGTTGATTTTTGATGTTGAGGCATTGTACTTTTTGAATCCAACTGATGCCACTCTGGCATCATTGAGCGTTTTGAAATATTCAAGATGGCGTCCAAGATGGCCGTCAGTTAGGCTCCCAAGACCTATATGACCAACATACTCGATCAAAAACATTTTATTTTTGACTTTTCATGGATGTTTCAGAGGCTAAATGTTACAACCAATTAAAATGAAACATTATTTTGATTTTGAAGGTTGAAATATTAAAGATGGCGTCCAAGATGGCCGTCAGTTAGGCTTCTTAGACCTATATGACCGGCATACTCGATAAAAACATTTAATTTTGACTTTTTATGGATGTTTAGAGGCTAAATGTTACAAACGATCAAGCAAGAACATAGTTTTAATTAAGAAGTCTTAAATTTAAAGATGGCGTCAAAGATGCCCGTCAGTTAGGTTCCTAAGACCTATCTGACTAAAAAAAACTCGATATAAAGCATTTAAATTTTGACTTTTTATCGATGTTTAAAGGCCTTCTAAGGTAATAATACATATACAAACGATTAAAATGAAGCATTCACAGGTTTGATTCACAAGGTTGAAATATTAAAGATGGTATCCAAGATGGCCGCCATTTAAAGCGAAATTCAAGCTGAAATCAAATTCGCAGTTAGAACTAACAGTTAGTTTTCTGATAGTTTTTAGTAGTATTTGGAAAACTTGGCTAGCATGTTATTGTTGTTTTTCAGCATTGTAAAATATTTAAGATATCATCCAGGATGGCAGCAATAACACAGTGGGGAATCACATGGTTTTTGTTATGATGCACTGCACGGAAAAAATAACAGACTCTTGTTTTTCGTAATGGTAATTTTTTTGTCTTTGTTCTGGGAATCGTATCTATCAATGCATGCACTATGCACTTTCCAGACCACTTTTGACCGGATCTGATGATACCATTATATCATATAATTCTCATAAAAAAATCCAACTTTGGAAAAACAATTCTTCAAAAAATGAAGTGATAAATGACAGGGTAAACTGAACAGACAGTTTGTGACAGAGTGTTTGATCAAAGTACGAACCTTTTTTAATCAATATGCGGAAAAAAGTCAGCTGAATGGATGGATAAAATAATAAAAAAATACTTATGGAGTGTAGTGTATCAACACAAAAACAACCCCTGATTAAGGTAGCTGCATGCTGCAGATGTCCATTACCATCTTGACTGCTGGTTGGCATGGGCCTGCTTGCCTGATACAATTGTAACAATCATTACTACTTCTCTGGTCTGTTGCAAGTGCAACAGACAGCTCAGATGGTTGATATTGCTATAACAAATATGTATGCTTGTCCGGAGCAAGTGTATCAGACATGCATGCTTGTATGCACAAGTTTACAGATATGACTGTTGGTTAGATGCAACATTTAAAGACATGGGGAATGGTCAGATGCAATTGTTACAGACATGGCTGATGGCCGGGTGCAAATGTATTTATACATGGATCCTGATAAAATGAAACTGTAACAGACATGCATGCTGATAGTATGCAACTTATAAAGACATGGCTGCTAGTGAGGTGCAACTGTAAAATACATGCATGATAGTCTGGTGCAATTGTGCTTACCAGCCCATTAGTTGGGAACCAGCATAGGGACATAACTGCGGGTCTGAGGCAAGTGTAACATATATACATGTATACCTGCTGGTTCAGCCACACAACTACAGATGTTCTTGTAATTATTTGCAACTGATTCAAACGTATCTGCTGCTAGATGCAACTCTAACAGACATGCATGCTGGTCGAGTTTAATTGTAACCGACATGCCAGGTGGTCGGGCGCAACTGCAACAAACATGCCTGTTGGTTCAAAGCAACGTTTAAAACATGGGTACTGCAACATGTGAAGCTGTTACAGACATAACTGCTTGGTTTCAGACATGTGTGCTGGTCCAGTGACAGACACATAATCAAACATGATAAATGGTAAATATGTCAGCTGAGGCTGTTGCATTGATGCCTGGGCAGCTGGTCGGGATAAGTAGAACAGACATGCACACTGGCCGGATATAACTTCAACAGACATGCCCACTGATCAAGTGTATTAATACCCAGCATTCCTGTTAGTTGGGTTCAATTGTAACATACATTATTGCTGGTGCGATGTAACTAACATGTATCACTGCTGGCCCCAGTCTCAATAAATGGCATGTGTGCTGGTTCAATACTACATTATTAAACACGTGTGATGTTAAGGATGTCGGATATTATGAGCTAGTGGCATTACCTGGTCGCTGTTTAGTGAAACGTCAACAGATATGCCTGCGGACTTGGTAGTATTCAATTAAACATGCCTCCAGGTCCATTGGAAATCAAAAAGAAAAGCTACTTGACTGATGCCCACCCCTCCATCAGACATGCCAACTAACGCTGTAAAACTTTATCAGCCAAGACTTCTACATTGTCAATACAACATACATGCCGTGTAGAGAGTTGTTATGTCGCTGCAGCTGCAACATATATGCCTGATGGCCTAGTGTTACTGTCACGAACACCGCCGCTGTTCAAACATGCCCACTGGTTGAGTACTGCTGCAAGGTGGATGCTTGCTGGCCTGTGGGCACTCAATCAGCATGCTTGTTGACCTGTTGTCTCTCGATATTGCATGTCTGCTGGCGTTGTGCTTCTCTATCTGCTATATTTGCTGGTATGATGTCTCACTATCAGCCGTGTCTACTGGTTTAGTGTCTCACTATCAGCCGTGCCTGCTGGTATGGTGAATCATTATAGATTATGCCTTTTGGTTTGGTACATCACTATCAACCATGCCTGTTGGTGTGGTGCCACACTATAGGTCATGCCTTCTGGTGTGGTTCCTCACTATAGGCCATACCTGTTGGCATGGTACCTCACTATAGGCCATGCCTGCTGGTCCATTTTGCACTTCAACTGACATTTTGACTAGTCGAGTGCAGACGGAAGAGGGATGGCTACAAGCCTGGTGCTACTCTGACAGAGGTGCCATTACATCAGACATGTTTGCTGATCCAGTGCCACTCTCAGATATGCCTGCTTGTACATCATATCACCATATCAGATTTTTGATTAACGTGCAGGTGCAGGGGCATCATCCACATCAGTGGGCCCCTTTCCAGGTAACTGGCTAGCTGCACGCATAGCAGATCTCACACCTGATCTCCAGGTGCTCCTTCTTGAGGGTCAACTGTGGTGAGCTTCCACTCAGGGCAGTCTTTCTCTGTCAGTTTCTTCCATGTTTGCTTGGGCCTCCCTGCCCCCCGCTTGCCGTCAATCTGCATATCATATGCTGTCTGATTGCACCACTCGAACGCTCCACATGCCCAAACCAGCGAAGCCTTCTCTCTCTCAAAAAAAGGTCGAGGTCTTCAAGCTGAAGCTTTGCCAGTAGCTCGCTTGACCTTACCCTGGCCACGTCCTGTGGCTTGATACTGCAGATCTGTCTGATCATGGCCCTATCATTGCGTTGCAAGCGCTGCAGGTTCGTCTTGGTAAGCGGCCAAGTTTCACTGGCATGGAGCATGGCGCTCCGCACGCAAGAGCTGTACATATGGCCAAGGGTCTTGTTAGAGAGGTGGCGGGATGTGAGAACTGGTAGTAGCTCCCTGAACTTCTTCCAGGCGGTTTTCACACGAGTAGTGACCGCCATTTCACAGCCTCCACCAGCAGAAAGCATGTCACCTAGGTAGCAGAAGGAAGCTACCACCTCAAGCTTATCAGGTCCGACCTGGACTTCACTCTGTGGTCTGCCGTCAATAGAGCGAGCATTTCCTATGCACCGTGCACACCTATAATCAGGATTTGGTGTCATTCGTTGTAGCCCACTGCATTTCTTATGCACCCAAAGTTTGCAGCCATTGCAGTAGATGCTGTTGTTGCCTACTCCTGTACGACAGACAGCGCATGGGTATTCGCCTGAACTCTGCAAGAGGTCCAGGCCTGTACCACAGATCATGACCTTTGTCTTTCCTGCATTTACCCTCAATCCCTTCTTCTCCATGGCTTCTTTCCATATCAAGAGCCTCCTGACACATTCCTCTAGGGAGTCAGCAATGATGACAAGATCATCTGCATATACGTCCTCCCAGGGAACACCAGCCCGAAACTCACGTGACAAGGCCTCCAGCACAATGATGAAGAGCAAGGGACTGAGTATGGATCCCTGATGGACCCCGACCTTCACCTCAAACTCTTTGCTGAAACCCTTGCCAACACGAACCCGGCTTCGTGCATTAGCGTACATTCCCTGGACTAACTGCACAACCCATTCCTCAATGCCTAGCTTTCTCAGGGCCCACCAGATAACCTTCCGAGGGACACGGTCAAATGCTTTCTCTAGGTCCACGAAGGCCATATAAAGCCTCTTGTTCACTGCTAGGTATTTCTCCTGCAGCTGCTGGACCACAAAGATTGCATCTGTAGTGCCTCTTCCTGGGTCAAAGCCAAACTGGGAGTCGTCAATAGACACCACCTGTCTTATGAGACCATCGACAATCTTCTCTAGGATCTTCATGGCCTGCTCAGGCAGCTTAGTTGCCTCTATCCAAAGCACCACCCTTGCCCTTTTAAAGGCAGACAATGAAACTTTCCTCCCAGTTAGTTGGGACCTTGCCATCGCGGATAATCGCAGTAGCAAGATCTCGGATCATGGTGGCACCTGTATCACCTGCTGCCTTGATTATCTCAATCACTATGCCTGATGGACCTGCTGCTTTGCCCGACAGTGCAACCTTATCAGACATGCATGCTGGGTTCATTTATTCAGATACACGTGTTTGTAAAGTGCTTCTCCATCAGGCAAGAAATCTGGTATCTTACAAATCCACCAGACATGTCTACAGGTTAGATGAGGCTCCCACGGGTTTGTAAAACTTATCAGCTACCATCCTGGACGCCATCTTGAATATATCAAATTCTGAGTGGTGCATTGGCTGCATCACTGGGATGTTACAAGGATGGTGTCTGTAACTTAAGAATCAGTAAAATCAGCATTTTACATGCAAATCCCTGAGTTTTCTTATAATTTTTGCAGTAAACTGCCATTTTGGCGGCCATTTTGCCTAAATTCTTATTTTATTTTTATATTTTTGTTATGAGCTATATGTTTATAACTAGATTCAAACGTCATAGCTAACAATTTAAGGAAAAAATGGGTTTGAGACATTTTTCCATATCACACAATTTTAAACTTATAATTTGCCTCCATCTTGGACGCCATCTTGAATATATCAAATTCTGAGTGGTGCATTGGCTGCATCACTGGGATGTTACAAGGATGATGTCTGTAACTTAAGAATCAGTAAAATCAGCATTTTACATGTCAATCCCTGAGTTTTCTTATAATTTTTGCAATAAACTGCCATTTTGGCGGCCATTTTGCCTAAATTCTTATTTTGTTTTTATATTTTTGTTATGAGCTATATATCTATAACTAGATTCAAACGTCATAGCAAACAGTTTAAGGAAAAAATGGGTTTGAGACATTTTTCCATATCACACAATTTTAAACTTATAATTTGCCTCCATCTTGGATGCCATCTTAAATATATCGAAATGCTCAATGATGCCAGAGTGGCATCACTCGGATTTTTGAAGGACAATATATGCACTACCAGAATCCATAAAGAAAAAAAGTTTAAAACCAAGTTCCAGGTCCTCCTAAAATTCGCCCAAATTCTGCCGGACTAATGTTTATGGGCTTCTTTAAGATGACGTTGGATATATACTGAACAAAAGTGAAAACGCTACACAGCAATTATCTATATTTTGTGAGAAAGTATTGGACAAAAAGTATTTACTAAAGCTAAATAATGTTTCACAGACATACAGTAAACGATTTGTTGAAACTCCACCAATTTGTCTCGCTTTATATCTGAGCTATGCTCCTTTAAGTGTGGACATATTTTTTAATGACAAGGCTCCACTAGAATAATAAGCTTTATTCACTGAATTTTGCTATTGCGCATGCGCAAATTAAAATTTTTATGCTTATCAAAATTGGTCATAATTGTGCTGCATAAGAACACAAGAAAACTGATCAATCACTTGAAACAAGCTCAGAAATCCATTTTGAATTTATCAAATTTGTAAAAAATTAGAATTGTCTCCCTTTGACAAAATTGAATGTTTGGTAATCTTCGATTTTTCACGATTTTCGATAATTTTCTTTTGCTAAATCAGGTTGACCTCTCAGCTCATTGTTTTACTATTTTTGGCCTATTAATGTCCTCATAGTAAGATGCAACAACACATTTTTTTTCCTATGGATGGAGATTTCGGTGTTAAAATTTTGAAAACCCGCTTTTTAAGATTGCTTTTCTAAACAATCAAAACACACTTGGGAAAGTCCTTCACATTTCTGGTTTGCACATGTCTAGACTACCATTTCGTGCAGTCGGATCTCGTAGGTAGATTTCTGAAGGCCTAAACTGTTTGAATATCAGTACAAATTTGCAACCTTAAAAATTGGACCCCTGTCACATTTAAATGGCTTTCGTGTGTTTCCTCGTGACAATATCCGTATAACCTTATCCCGTATTTGAACATTAAGATACACTTTCATTTGCATTCTTGGTTTGAATAATTTTGTATATATATGGCAAACAATTCAGGTGAAGCGTTTTCACTTTTGTTCACTATAGTTTCTTTTTCTTTTTCCATGTATGTAAAAATCAAGGAGTGCGTTGTTGTTAAATAAGTGGAATAGAATATCTTAAAATAAGGAAGAAGGTAAAGATCAGGAAGAAAATAATCAGGTACCACATCTGACCCCGGACATTATATGGGAGAGTGACAATAACACAAGTAAACATTACACACAAGAGAGACAAGACGCCTTTCGCAGCTGGTGACCACAAAGCTGCAAGGAACAGACAAGAAAGTATAGCAAAGACAAACACAAAATACAAATATTAAAAAGGATCCACAAAAGAAGCACCACCTTGGAACGATCAGTAAAATAATAACTTGAGGCTTTAACATGTTTCAAGATACCAAACTCACCCTTAAATGTGATGTAAATCAAGCCACATAGATGTTTTGTTCTCAAGAAAGATCCCTAACTTATCGATGAATAGTCTCCTAGTACATATCAATCAAGATATAAAAAGGAGACCTCTAGCAGTTGAAATGTACATGCTCACTAGTCTGCAGCATGCACAGCATGCTTTTGGCAGCACAATTTTTGACACTCATGCAAGCATGAAAATTCATTGCCAGTACTGAGCTTTAACGACACAATTCCCCCTAATTAGAATTGTGAAAATTATGTATCTACAATCAATGAGTCAATTTGGTTTATTGGCTAAAGTTAAGAAAAAATTGTTGCCATGGGTTTGTCTGCGTTTTGTGATTGTGGTACTTTCTGATCATACTCACTTATTATTTTTGGTAAACAATAGTTTTTGGTGCAAACTTATAACCAGACACATAGTTACCAAAGGACCATACAGATGTTTCACAGATATTTTCGGAATAGGAATCATCCCAGCAAATCTTTTATTCTTTGGACTGTGAGAAAATACCAGACTAACGGGACAAGTCAAAACCTCAATCATGGAAGGTCTGGACGTCAACAGACAGTATGGAGTGCCCAGGACATTGCTCAGGCAAGGGGTGCATTGAATGTCAATCCAAAATTGTCATGCAGGGGAAATAAGTTACCTCATATATCGAAATCAACTTTCAAGAGAATCACTAGAAAAACATGAGATGGCTCCCGTAAAGGATACTAAGCCACTTACATTGAGACCAGGTGATAATGTGGGGTTGATGAATTGTTCAGGGTGGATAGTTAACCAACCCCAGCGATCTGATAAGTGATGAGGCATCATTTTCAGTGACACATGGAATACGAGACGATATGCTCAGAGGGTGATGCCACCCCAGAAGTTCACATATAATAAAAAAGATGATAGACAGTCTGTAAACGTTTAGGTTGGACTGACTGTTGATTTATGTAACGCAAAAAATCGCTGCTCAGCTGTTGCTGTGCTGCTGATCTGCGCTTTGTTTTCGCATATGCAAAAGCCGTTTCTCACATGATGCTGCTCATTGAGACCAGGTGATAACGTGGGGTTGATGAATTGTTCAGGGTGGATAGTTAACCAACCCCAGCGATCTGATACGTGATGAGGCATCATTTTCATTGAACACATGGAATACGAGATCCTATGCTCAGAGGAGACTGCCACCCCAGAAGTTCACATATAATAAAAAAGATGATAGACAGTCTGTAAACGTTTAGGTTGGACTGACTGTTGTTTATGTAACGCAAAAAATCGCTGCTCAGCTGTTGCTGTGCCGCTGATCTGCGCTTTGTTTTCGCATATGCAAAAGCCGTTTCTCACATGATGCTGCTCATTTTTTTCTATTAAAGTAAGCAAGGGTGCAAAGATCAGGAATCGATACAATCAATAACCACACCTGACCCAGGATATCAATGGGAAAGTGGCAAACTCACAGTTAGACACCGCAAACGAGAGCCAATAGGTCAGCTTTTTCCCAGCAGGTGACCACAAGGCACATATAAACAGACGCACAAAAAATAACAAACTATACACTTCATTTGCAAGTCATGTTTATTTTCCATATTTTAATGATGACCCATCTGAATCCGTATAGTCCAAAAGCGTATTAATAAATGAAAAAAAGTCAATAAGCAATGCTTATTAGATACCCCCCGCACAGTAAGATTCAGTGAAAAAACTTGGCAAGTTATAGTTAAAACCAACAGACCTAAGTTTTGAAATGAAGATTTCAGTAGAATCTGTGCTAAACAAAAATTATAAACTCCTTCATGCATATGTTTATTGTGTCTACATTGTATCTGCAAAGTATCAAATTGCTCAATCAAAAGCTGTGGTAGGAGTTGAGCGGCCCATAAAGGCACTATTAACATTGTATCCTCAAAGTATCAAATTGCTCAATCAAAAGCTGTGGTAGGAGTTGAGCGGCCCATAAAGGCACTATCCGTGCATATACAAAAGCCATATAAGGGAATAATTGTCTAAGTTCTCATAGCTGTCATTGTGTCATTTTTTTTTTTTCAACCAGACTCCTTAATGCACATGTTCAATGTGTCTATATTGTATAGGAAAAGTATCAAATTGCTCCCTTAAAAGCTGTGGTAGGAGTTGATCCGCAATTTTTTTTCAACCAGACTCCTTAATGCATATGTTCAATGTGTCTATATTGTATAGGAAAAGTATCAAATTGCTCCCTTAAAAGCTGTGGTAGGAGTTGATCGACCCAGGAAGGCACCATCTATGCATATACAAAAGCCCTATTAGGGAAAAATTGCCTAAGTTCTCCCAGCTGTCATTTTGTCAAAAAATATTTTTTTGAACCAAACTCCTTCATGCAAGTGTTCAATGTGTCTATATTGTATAGGCAAAGTATCAAATTGTTCCATCAAAAACTGTGGTAGGAGTTGATCGGCCTGTGTATGGCCTATAATAGCATAAGCATAAAACCCTATATTAAAAGCCATTTAGAACTACATAGGGAAATAACTCAAATAGAATTGGCCCCTAGCCCTTACTTTTTTGTCTAACGTATTTGTCTTGCATATATGAACATGTTCGCAAGGTTTGATAAAAATCCAGCAATGACTCTCCAAGTTATTAAAAAACAAAACGTTACGGACGGACGGACGGACGGACGGACAGACGGACGGACAACGTGAAAATAGTATACCCCACCACAAACAAAGTTTGCGGGGGGTATAATTACAAGTGACTGCATAAAAAGATTGGTAGGACAAATATTAATAAACAGACCCCAGAATATGCATTTTTAAAATAATTTACACAGTTTATGGTTGGTCTTACTTAAGCTGGGTCATACCTTCAGTATGGTAAACCCTTCATGTACTGTGATTGTGTGAACCCCTAAACAGTTACTTTGGCAAACAGTGGAGACCCAGATGCAAAATGCAGCATTTCATCTGGGTCTCCACTGTTTGCTTGGATATAAGCAATCTTCAGGGACTGTAGTACATCTTAATTTGGAAATTCTCCCCATGTGATCTCTTCAAATATACAAAGAAATATCCAAGGTTTATTATATCATAGCAGCTGGAACAAGGCAAATTCGACGAATTTATATCCCTCGACAAAGGGTTATTTGAGAGAAACATGTAAATCACAAAACATAAATCCCATTTATCTAACCCTTAGTTCACCTTCAGTATCATTCAGATCATAACAAAAGCCTGTCAAGTATGTTTTAGTGCTTAGTTTAATAAAAAGTATACTTACATCTGCACATTTCAATATCTGACCTTTAAACCCAACTCCAGAGGCCAAGGGTGTGTGTAAATTCAAAGTGTTACCTTGCATGTAGGTCTACACTTCTTCCACTTTAATTTGATATGCAACATGACCACTTTTAGGTCCTAAGATTTGATTTTTACCTCCCAGTCAAAAAAAATCAGTCATGGCTTGACCGGTCTTCCCGGTTTGATTTGTTTGGTTTGATGCTTTAAGTCCCAGTCAACCATTATGGTTATGTCAGGACAGTCAGTTCACCTAATCACACTTTTTTTCCTAGGCAACCTTGACTAAGCTGTTAACCAGTACTTTGTGCACAGACTTTCGCTTGTAATTGACACCGACCCTTCTTGAATCAGCAGAAGGGAGGAGAATGTCAGTAGAAATGATTTCATGATCAATCTCCACAAAGGTATTGGACCAGACCAAGATCGATCTCGCAACACCTGAATCTGCAGTCAGACACATACCTTCAGTCACACGTGTTACCGACTGCGCTACGCAGCCTCGGTTGAACCAGTACTAAGCAATGGATACTTGAAATGTCTCGCTCAAGTACAGAACACAGTGACTCCACCGTTGGTGAGGCTCGAACTAGCAACCCTTTGATCCCCAGTCTAATGCTCTACCCACTGAGCCACTGGGCTCTGCATGAGATTTGCTTTACTGACCAGGGAAGGCTCAGATTAAAACCAGGCCCCCAGATAAGAGTGTGTAACTGAAAATTATTTTTCTCATTTCTCAACCAAAACATTTGTTGTGGGTACTCAAAAGAACCATCTCATTAAGACGGTTCTTTTGAGAGCCCAGAACATGTTTTAATTGATGGGTAAGAAAATAATTACAATTTTACGCTCATAAAATTTCCTTCTGAAAACTGTGTACTTGTATCTCGACAGAAGTGAACCAAGTTCAACTTCTGAACATTATCTCATGGGTTCCAAAACCATGAACTTTGAAAATTAAAAATCTTTAAACTTGCAATTTGCCTACAAAATGCTAACAATATCAAGTTAATAAAAAAACATTAAGAAAAAAGAAAAGAAAAAGTTTAGGTGGCCAGTCTTCAGACAATCTGAAAATACGTGATAATTTGCCGAATTCAGTATTTTGAGGCGGACTTCCTGTTTTGTTCGTTAATTTGATTTGATTCTTTACGTCCCATCAACAAACTTTCAGTTATAAAGGGACGGGTCTTCCAGGGTTGAACCAGTACTAAGCTAGGATAAATGTTCTTGCTCAAGGACACAGTGCAGTGACACCGGTGAGGCTAAAACCCGCGACCCCTAGGTCTTGAGTCAAGCACTCTACCACTAAGCCACTGCGCTCCACTACAAAAAGGTAACAATATCAAGTTTAGGTGGCCAATAGTCTTCAGACAATCTGAAAATACATGAGAGATTCAGTATTTTGAGGACGACTTTCCACAGGCCGACTTTCTGTAGAAAGTCGGCATCAGAATACTGAATTCAGAAATAAATCTGAAAACTTCTACCCTTATAATCTTACCTATTCCACAGGTATCTCCACGGAATCCAGGTGGACACTCGCACATAAATCCTCCTTGTAAATTGATACATGTTCCACCATTCAAGCAGCTGACACTCAAACACTCGTCAATATCTGGAATAAATAGACAAGAAAAATGATCAAATAATACAGGAAAAATGGTAAAAAATGAAAAAAGTCAATAAGCAATGCTTATTAGATACCCCCGCACAGTAAGAGTCAGTGAAAAAACATGGCAAGTTATAGTTCAAACCAGCAGACCTTAGTTTTGAAAAGATTTCAGTAGAATCTGTGCAAACAAAAATTATAAACTCCTTCATGCATATGTTCAATGTGTCTACTTTGTATAGGGAAAGTATCAAATTGCTCCATCAAAAGCTGTGGTAGGAGTTGATCCGCCCATGAAGGCACCATCTATGCATATACAAAAGCCTTATTAGGGAAAAATTGTCTAAGTTCTCCCAGCTGTCATTTTGTCAAAAAATATTTTTTCTAAACCAAACTCCTTCATGCATATGTTAAATGTGTCTACATTGTATAGGTAAAGTATCAAATTGCTCCATCAAAAGCTGTGGGAGGAGTTGATCAGCCCATGAAGGCACCATCTATGCATATACAAAAGCCCTATTAGGGAAAAATTGCCTAAGTTCTCTTAGCTGTCATTTTGTCAAAAAATATTTTTTCTGAACCAAACTCCTTCATGCATATGTTAAATGTGTCCACATTGTATAGGTAAAGTATCAAATTGCTCCATCAAAAGCTGTGGTAGGAGTTGATCAGCCCATGAAGGCACCATCTATGCATATACAAAAGCCCTATTAGGGAAAAATTGCCTAAGTTCTCCCAGCTGTAATTTTGTCAAAAATTATTTTTTCTGAACAAAACTCCTTCATGCATATGTTCAATGTGTCTTCATTGTATAGGAAAAGTGTCAAATAGTTCCATTAAAAGCTGTGGTAGGAGTTGATCGGCCCATGAAGGCACCATCTATGCATATACAAAGGCCTTATTAGGGAAAATTGTCTAAGTTCTCACGGCTGTCATTTTGTCATAAATTTTTTTTTCTGAACCAAACCCCTTCATGCATATGTTCAATGTGTCTACATTGTATAGGCAAAGTATCAAATTGCACCATCATAAGCTGTGGTAGGAGTTGGTCGGCCCATGTATGGACTAAATTAGCATAAAGCCCTATATAAAAGCCATTTAGAACTACAAAGGGAAATAACTCTAATAGAATTGGCCCCTAGCCCTTACTTTTTTGTTTAAAGTATTTGTCTTGCATATATGAATATTTTTGCAAAGTTTGATGAAAATCCAGCAGTTACTCTTCAAGTAATTAAGAAAACAAAACGTAACGGGCGGACGCTCGGACGCACGCACGGACGGACGCACGCACGCACGCACGGACGGACGCACGCACGCACGCACGGACAACGTAAAAACAGTATACCCCACCACAAAAAAAGTTTGTGGGGGGTATAACAATCCATAAAACGTTGAATAAACGTATGTTTACAGACACCACCCTGAAAATAACAAAATTTTGGTTCGATCTATACGTACAATTGAAAGTGTGCTATTTTTATTATAGATATGCAATTTTTGGTAGGGGTGCTGCTCCAAGGGTATGTTGGTTCCAAGTTGGAGCGCTGGATCATAGAGCGTGAGCTGTGATGCAAAGACTGAACCTCGCAAATGGCCACCTGATCCGACACAATTATACTTTTTTCTTCGTGGTTATTTGAAAAACAGGGTTCATAGGACAGTGCCATCAGATCTGAATGCCCTTGAAGCCAGAATAAGGCGCAAGCTAACTGCATTACAGCGCACAAGGATGACAAGAAGGGCTTATCTTCTATGCACTTACACGCTCAAACCTGTTTGACCATAAATGGTGTTCAAGCAGAGGGCCGCACTGGTGGAAACTGAACATTACACAAACATGTTTTACAAGAAGTGCTTTACCAACTGCGTTACTGGTATAACGTTTTCATTTACTGTAAAGGCGGCAACTTTGATATTCATACCTGGGCGTGGTTCGGCTGTTTCATCTGCTAAAGAAAGAAGGGGAATCAGGTTCTGCTTATAATTTGGTAACGAATTATTAAGTTGTTTTGGGCCGCGCAAACGTGCGTGCATTTCATGAAAATCCTCACCGTTTACTCACTGAACTCACATTAGTAACCCTTGCAGCGCATAATCAAAGCATGTATGTTAAAATATTTGAAAAATAGTAAGTGAGTATGATCAGGAAATACTACAATCACAAACTGCAGAAAAACCCATGTCACCGCAAGGAAGAGCCACACAACAATCACGACACACCAGGAGGACAAACAAAGCAAAGCAACCAGCTCCCTTTTCCCCATCAAGATGATTGCAAACTAGAACGGACATAAAGTAACGTACAACAAAACATAAAACAATTACAGACTTCCACAATGGGAGTAACAATAAACAACAAGTCAACACCAACAGAACCACCGCCTTAGAACGGACAGCAGCCTAAGCCACCGGGGGGGGGGGGGGCTTTAATGCCTTGTAATGGTACCAAATATTCGCCCTAGAGTCTGCTGTTGTTGGAGTACAAGAAATGTTCAGCTCGCATGGAAGCCTTCTAATTATTGCAATGTATCATCATGGAGAAACACTCTTATCAAATTAACACACCATGGTGAAACAAAGAAAATGGCTCACGACTCACAGATAGTCAGAGCTAAAGAAAACCTCAAGTTGCGCCACGGTGGGTCCAACTACAGTTAAGCATCAGGCACCAACCCACCGATTAAAGCTTTACGTCAGAGCCGTCATAGAGTCTGAGGTCTGACCCACCGTCGTGCAATTTAAGAGGAAACCGTAGCAATAAACCGTGATTGGGTTAAAAACCAGGCATGCAGACTGTCGCATGACGTCCAAGTTATATCCAACCTTTATATAACGTTTGATAACCTTTTTAAAATGATCACTAAAATAAGGTTTTCCAACAATTCGTTTGAATTTATAAACTAAATCACCATAAAATATAGGTTCTGATATGCCTTGTTACCCAATGTTGTATTTAATGATTAAGTCTGAGTGTCTGTGGTAGAATTTAGAATTTAGAAAGTGCTTTTCGAGTTTTATGATATCTATAACCTTGTTTTGATAACTTAGCAGTTATAGACACACACAATGTTTGCCTCTTTGCTTATGTTAGATAGACATTTTCAGACTGGCGTTTTCAGGACTAATTAATGTGCTTTGCGTCTTTACTGAGGTAATGGCGCAAGATGATACAGTTACTTTTGAATAAAACCAGGCCTCAGTTTCAGCTTTTACCTATGTCTAAGGTTGACCAGTCCTAATTACGCATTCATGAGGCGCCGCCTTTACAGTCCCAAAAAGTCACATAATACTACATGTAACATTTCAGGTATTTCTGTGATAGAAATTTATAAGGACTTCAGTCGATTAAATAAGATTACATTTGATGGACTTATTAAGTTGTTATATTTTCATAAAAATGTTATATTTTAATGTGACTTACACACCTTTACATTTTTTTAAAAGTTTATTTGTTTAAATAAGCATTGGTGACACATTATGTGATGAATAAATGAAATAAAATGCCATTCTATTCAAATGTTCTTATTATTTTATCTATAATCCAATTTCTTGGGCAAATGGAAACAGTTTGCCTTCAGTAATGGTGCAATATTTTAATTTTTTTTCTAAATAAGCATTTAAACTGTAATTTTACACAATTGTGGTCTACTGCTGTGCCTAAAAGAAATACATAAGATTGATTCACTCGCTGAATAGTTTTAGAGTCATAATGATTTGAAAATGGGTTTGATTTTTTCTGGGACACCCTGTATAAAGAATAGTAGACTGTGTTAAACTTTCCTTGATATGAAAATGATGTAACTCTAGGAATGGTGAGGATTCGGTAAACAACTCATCCTGCAGACTTGTTGTTTACCAAATCACCACCATTTCTTCGTGACATACTTTACGTATCAAGGAAGCACAGTTTTATTATCTATTGCTGTGTATTTGTGGTTGTAGACATATGTTTAATCGACGGTCTGGTGGTTGTTGTTTCTATCACTATAAACAGAACAAGGCATTCATCATAAAAGAATAGATTATTGCAACATCTATATCTTGTATCTACAAAATTCTTGTCATTTAACATCCCATATTATACAATCGCGCTAAAATTTACGAAGTCTATCAATATACAGGTCCATTACAAAAGTTATTTCACTACACAATATTTCAAAAGCTTTTTCACATTCTTATTATACATTAATGGTCTATGTTTTACCATGCATGTAATTAAATTCTCATGCCATTTTGTTTCTATAAATCATATCAACGTATAATCAGACAATAGTTGTATATAAATATCTAATACATTTCAATGAAAAACACAACAACATTACTTTAAATACATTCCCATGAAAACACAGCAACAGTGTATGCCTACATCATAAAGTCAGTATTTTGTTGCATCTCTGTTTGCTTCAAAAAGATCTGCAATTCTCCTTGGTAATGAATGGTAAAGTCTTCCACGACGTTTAGTGCTACACTATACCACGCTTAACATACTCACTTCCACATCTCTTCCAGTTTACATTGCATTTGTTCACCAATCTCTATCGTCATTATATTCCAAACGTTTTCTATGAGATTCATGTCCAGCCAATTTCCTGGTCATTCCAGAAGGCGTATTCCTTTACAGTCTATGAATATTCTAGTTCGTTTAGAGTTATGGCATGGCGCGAGATCATGCATAAAAATATATCCCTTCTGCAGGAATACAAACAATTCACATGTCATTTCTTTATCACGAATAATATCACTCTGGTATTTAGCACTATCAATGTTACCATTCACGTTACCTGAAGAGACTGACCTCTGTTGTTAATGGCTCCCCAGATTTGCACACTTGCTGGCAATTTTACAGTGGTCTGAATTAACTTAGCTTGATATTTTACATTCTGTTTGCGCCAAACTAGACAATGGCGTCGATTGTTATGACTGTGAAATACAGACTAATGTGAATGCGTAATGGGCCCACAGAATGGATATATCTTTATGCATGATCTTGCCTCATGATATAACTCTAAAAGAACTAGAACATGCCTAGAATGTAACGAAATTATCGTTCTGAAATGGCCAGGATATTCGCCAGAAATGAATTCCATAGAGAACGTTTGGAAGATAATGAAGAAAGATATTGGTAACCAACTGCCGTGTTTAAAAGCAGAGATGTGGCAGCGAGTATGTGAAGCGTGTAGCACCAAACGTTCTGGAAGAATTTAACAATTCAATGCTAAGGAAAATTGCAGATCTTAATAAGCAAATGGAGGTGCAACGAATACTGACTTTATGATGTATGCGTATCAGTATATAGTTGTGTGATTTCAATGTCATGTATTTAAGCATGTTATTGTGTTTTCATTGGAATGCATTTAATATTTACATACAAATGTTGTCTGATTATACGTTGATGTGATTTATAGAAACAAAATTGCATGACAAATTAATAACATGTATGGTAAAACTTAGACCATTTATGTATTTAAAAAAAAGTGAAAAAAGTTTTGAAATATTGCGTAGTGAAATAACTTTTTTAATGGACCTGTATATAGACTAAGTCGTTTTCAAGTAATTCGGTATGCTTTTAAATGACACCCCTGGTGCAGGATTTCCAAACATTAATTTAACAACATTTTCTGCGATAGTTTAAGAGCAGTGTGTTTTTTATCTGGTGTTTGGCGTCGACAAAATGTCATTTTGGTATGAACAGCCCTTACTGCTCTTCTGAAGATGTGTCTAAAAACATATTCCTGAAAATAATTTACTAAGAATTTGAACAAAACTGTAATTGGTTTAATATATATATTAAACTTTCTTCAAAAATATTAATGACACAAATAGGCACAAAACCACCGTCAAACATGTTTAATCCCTCCAGTATTTTACTGACTGCTCCAAGGCGGTGCTACTTTGTTATTTGTGTTTTGTGTGATTCTGTCATACTGTCTTGTCTGTTCCTTGCATTCTTTTTGTCACCTGCTGGGAAAGAGCTGACCTCTTGGCTATCTTGTGTTTATATTTTCTTGTGTTTTTGTTATTTTCCCATATGGTGTTTTGGGTCAGGTGTGGTATTTGATTGTATCGATTACTGATCTTTGCCTTCTTCCTTAGTGTTAGGAATTGTAACGTTTATCATAAAGGGCCTCACGCCTAAACACAGGATTTATAATTGACCCTTACAGGGAGCCCACCTTGTACCCAATGCGTTGGTGAGTAATAAATTTATGTATACCTTCCTATAATTCGAACTACGGATAATTCTAAATAAACCTCTACATACTTTGAATTTATGAGATTCAACTTTACCTCTTTGTCGTACACAGACATTGGATGATCCTGGACAATTGACACAGAAGTTGGAGGAACATATGTTGTGTGCCGAACAAGGTTCGCCGTCACCCTTCTTTGTACCATCGTACTTTGCTGTAAATAATAATAATAATAATAATAATAATAATAATAATAATAATAATAATAATAATAATAATAATAATAAAAATCAATATTTAATAAAACAAATAATAATAATAGTGATGATAATGATGATGATGATGATAATAATAATAATAATAATAATAATAATAATAATAATAATAATAATAATAATAATAATAATAATAATAATAATAATAATTATAATAATAATAATGTCGCTGATGATGATGATGATGATGATGATGATGATGATGATGATGATGATGATGATAATGATGATGATGATAATAATAATTATAATAATAAATAATAATAATAATAATAATAATAATAATAATAATAATAATAATAATAATGATAACAATAATATTGTACTTTCAAAGATATACTTCTACCACGACCTCTAAGTAATGACCCTCGGTTCATTCAATGCATTTACCGTAACAGTCACGCCTCAAAGCGTTTTGTGGATGTATAGATGAGAATCGTTGTAAACAAACAGTGGCGAGTTTACCTTGATTTTGGGCGTGCAGGTAGTCTCAGTTTACAGTTATATTGAACTTACCACAGATTACTGCATATGCTCGTGGCAGTGAATAGTAATGCTTTACCTTTTTATAAGAAAAATAGAATTGCCTCATTACTATGCATCTTTGAAACAACAACAACAATAATAATAATAATAATAATAATAATAATAATAATAATAATAATAATAATCTTTATGGTTATTATCTTGCGTAATAAGAGGAGTAAAGCTATTTGGACCTCGTCGACAAAACCTCTCTTCGGGGTTTCCAACAAAGCGAGACTTAGACCAGTCTCCTCAGCTACAGAAACTAGCTAGAAAATTGAAATTTCATTCGTAGCAAGTCTAGATATGATTCTTTCCAATAAGTGAATAAGCTGATTAGACTGCGCGGAAGCGCAGGTTGGTCTGCGCCTTTGTTGTTCGCAAACTCCAGAAGACAGATTTTCTCGCGTCGAGGCCCATTACAGCAAGCAAACTATGAAGGCAAACAAAGTAAGATTTTCTAGCGTCGAGGTCCATCGATTATTAACGATTCACAACCTCCATAGAGAAGATGGATCCTGATAAACTGGCTTCTGTTGGTCTGGGTCTAATTTTTTCCAAATTACAGATGTATCCCTCCTTAACAGACCATACCAAAAAAAACAACATCCCCAAAACACACACACACGCACGCACGCACGCACATACACACAGACTTTAGTTATTATACTGTTAATGTAGGTTGGGTTATGATCGATTCGGTGAAAAATGGATTAAATCTGGCTCCGAGGTAAAAAGTATTTTTTCATGCTCAACTCAACTGAGAATGAAATTTATCACCCTTATAAATGTTAAATGCCAACAATTGTTGGTATTTTAACATTTATGAACATGATAAATACAACTTGAAGCAAGAAACTTTTTTTTATTGTTCAGCATTTTAGCTATTATGAGTAGTTGGAATTTCATGCTCGATTGAGTTGAGCATGAACAAGTTTTATAACCTCGGGCCTGTTTAACTCTATGACGTATATCAGTACTCTTATCCGTCATCTATAATAAACGCGGCTGGGGTAAAGGGGTGGACGGGGGGGTACAAAACTTACTGACGCAGAAAACGTTCTCTTGCCCGTCCATAAGCACTGTTACTTCTTCTGCAGTTGATGGACAAGCGCACGTGCCATCCTGACATGTTTCTATTTCAACCGAGGGATCCCCAAGCATTGTTGAGATACACGTGCTGGTTAGATTTAAGTCAGAGCATGGGTCTCCAACACGAGCTAAATAAATAAATAAATTAATTAATTAATTAATAAATACCATTTGTTTTGGTACTTATGGCATTGTCGAACAACGAATTTTAGCTTTTCACGTACACAATGTAGGTCTCAGAGTTAAATTTATGCATCTTATCCACTCGTGATATGTGCATTCATGGCCCTACTTGGTAACTTTTCGTGTTTTTGAAGTCTGATGATTTTCTTTCAAAATCAACTTTTTCCAAGAAAATCAAATCAGGAATACAATAAGACAGTCAAACAATTTTGATCCAAATCAGGCACGCCTGAACTGGATCTGAACGGTTTGTAAAAGTGGTCAACAGACGACACAAGTAGTATAGGCAAATTGTTCAACATGCATTTCAGAGTAGTATATTTACATTTCCACTGCGAGTCTTCAAATGAACCCATACATTTGAGATGTCGTTCATACCTTCACGAACAAATCCATTTAAGCCACACCCACATACCCGCCATTTTAGCGGGCTAACATCAAGTCCATCCAATAACGTTGCTTGTTTACTGACGTTTGCGTGACGTTGAACACGCATCGCCATAACGTTAAGCGAGGAAATTTGGCGTTTTGGCTATTCCAAACCATACGTTATGTCTGATTTAATTAAAATTATCTAAAAAACCAGCAAAGTTAAGTGAAAATTGAAAATTGATACTTAACTGATAACATTAAATGTAAATATAAGTAATAAATTCAATTTTTGGAATGTTCATGGAATCATGAATACTTCGGGTCTCTTGCAAAGTTAACGTGAGGCCCTTCGAATTTATTACTTAAAAAGTCCCTAGCTGATAAAAAAACGAGAGTAGTACATGTACACCTGAGCTTTGAACTCAAATTAATATATTTGGACAATAAAAACCTTCAACCATTAAACACCCCCGTATTTAAACCGTAACCTACAGTCAGTTACGATAACTGACAGTCTTGTTACATTGGCAAGTGCGTTGAGTGCTTAATTTCATTTCTTTTCCATTTTTCTACTTCATCAAAACTTTGCAAACCGTATTTCCCACATATACTCTGCTAACGTTCTGCGCATGCAGATTGTACAATCCAGATACACTGGCACACTGATTCGAGAATCGAATCAAGCCTCGTGGGGAGCGCAGTGGCTCAGTGGTAGAGTGCTTGACTCGAGACCGAAGGGTCGTGGGTTCGAGCCTCACCGGCGTCACTGCGTTGTAGTCCTTGAGCAAGACACATTTATCCTAGCTTAGTACTGGTTCAACCCAGGAAGACCCGTCCCTATATAACTGAAAGATTGTTGATGGGACGTAAAAAATCAAATCAATCAATCAAACGAATCAAGCCTCGGGTGTACGTAAGGCGCATTACGCGTAGTACTATGCACGAAAAAGCTCCATTTTGTAAGTCGGAACTGGCGTAAGGAAAATTAGTTCTGTAGCTCTGTTAAAATCCATTATTCTGTCAATAGAATAAATGAAGTTTAAGTTTTTTTTCAATATTTTTTTATTGAAAAATCCTAAACTTCATTTATAGCATCTTGTGGAAAGCTGTAACCGTTCGAACTTGTTATTGTATTGGCATGGTTTCTGTAACGTCAGTGTCACGTTATCAAAGAATATCCTCGATGTTCTTCCGAGGTCTGATTCCACGGAATTGGACGAGGCAGTTCCGATTGGCAGATTGTATTCAAACATTGTCAGTGTTGAATATGTTTTGTGACTGTTCGCTACCATGGCTTCAGCCTGCAATCTACCGTAACTGACATTTGATTGGACTGGCTGTTATCTTAGCATACTACATATTCAGGTTTTCTTTTTATTCTCAAACAAGCACGCTTTTATTGAAACGTTCATGCCCAAATAAACAAGGCTGTGGGTTATTGGTTATGGTTCAAATACAGGACCACCAAAATGCATCTACTTTAGCCATCTGCTGCATATATTTCTAACATTATTGACAAATAACTCGCTGCATACAAATTTAGTAACTCGTTTCTCCAATGGTTTAAATCCTATCTTAGTAGACGAAGACAGGCAGTCCCAAACGGCAAAGGTCTCTCTGAGTATATGACAGTCGGCGTTCCTCAGGTACATGTATATATACCTCGGACTCAGTTATTTTGGGTCCGAGTCTATACCGAACAAAAGTGAAAACGCTACACTACAATTATCTTTATTTTGTGAGAAAGTATTAAACAAAAATGATTTATTAAAGCTTAATAATGTTTCCCAGACATCAAGCAAACGATTCGTCCAAACTCCACCAATTTGTCTCGTTTGATGTCTGAGTTATGCTCCTTTAAGTGTTTATAGCTTTATTCACTGAATTTTGCTATTGCGCAGGCGTAAATTATAATTCTTATGATGATCAGAATTGGTCATAATTGTGTTGCATAAAAACACAAGAAAACTGATAAATCACTTGAAACAAGCTCAGATATCAGTTTTGAATTTCTCAATTTTGTAAAAAAAAAATGAAAATTATCTCCTTTTGACAAAAACAAATATGGATTATTAATGTTTGGTAATCTTCGATTATCACGATTTTCGATAATTTTCTTTTGCCAAATCAGGTAGACCTCTCAGCACATTGTTTCTACTATTTCTCCACTAATAATGTCATCATAGTAAGATACAACAACACATCGATTTTCCTATGGAGATTTCAGTTTTGAAATTTCAAACTAGTCGCTTTTAATGTTTGCTTTTCTAAATGATTAAAACAAACTTGAGATAATCCTTCACATTTCTGGTTGTCACATGTTTAGACTACCATTTCGTGCAGTCGGATCTCGAAGGTAGTGGATTTCTGAATGCCTAATCTGTGTGAGATTTTTGCTCAAATTTGCAACACGAAAAATTGGACCCCTGTCACATTTAAATGGCTTTCATGCGTTTCCTCGTGACAACATCCGTAAAACTTTTACTGTTATGCATTACTCAGTATTTGAACATTAAGATACACTTTCATTTGCATTCTTGGCTTGCATAATTTTGTATATTTAGTGTATTTAGTTGCTTATGCATTTATTATTCCCTCTAATAGGTTTCTCCACGGTTGTTCAATAAGTAGGCTTGTTGAGAGCCCATATACAAACATATGCAAGATTCTTATTCAATTACCAAAGCATGCACAAAATCATTAAAACAAACAAATCAATGCTCGGATCCGGAATGGGGGTCCTGATGTTGTTGTCTTTTTTAAATATTTATTTATAGTCATCAATGTACTTCACAGGGGGTCAAATGGACCACCCTAAATTGCTAGGCAACTGATCATCGATCGTTAGTTCAGAGTAATCGGCGACCATCGGCAACCAATTGGCGACTGATCGTGGACTGGTCGGCGGCTGACTGGCGATTGGTTGGAGACTATTATACCATCATTTTTTCTAAAGAATAAAATCCTCAAAAAGAATAAACCATACAATTTGCCATCATGATAATGCAAAAGAAACAGTTGCTTCACTTCCAACAAATTGTTCATGAAATCGGTCGTTAGTTGATCTGCTATCTATCAGCGATCGATAGGTGACAGTTTGGCGACTTGTCGCTGACTTCTAGACAATCTTTGAAACTAGACGGCAATCGAAATTGGTCGCAGCTGGTCTTTTGTGCATGCTCAAAAGACTGAATTTGACTGGCGATCCATCAGCGACCGATCGGCGACCATGCTGGGATCTTGTTTCGACTGTTGTAAAACCTTGCTGCAACCTCTGTAACCTCTCTGTGATTGTCGTTTTTGTCAGTCCTGGAGGGGTCGCAGCGTAGTCGAATGTTCTGTGGAACTAGAGTTTAACCACATGCACACTGATTAAACTGGATAGAATGTCATATATTTGCATGTAAAAAGCACAAAACTCTGCCCAAGAAAAGAACAAGGACTGTGCGCATTAATTTGTTGTTTATAAGATACACGTACATGTATACACACCGGAGCAAACTTTTCACGTGCTATTACGCTTACCTGGTTGCCTGCTCTAATGTAAAACGACTACCATACCTATGATGTACATGTATATACATGCGTATCCAACTGAAAACAAAAATCACCTTGCATCTGTTGTTCATAAGCACACACAAAACAGATTTTTTTAAATGTGTATTACGAATTTCGTCCATCTCAATGTTGTTCATGTGTTGCATGTTAAACTCTATGCCCACTGGGAACTTTTACATGATATTAGTCGTCTGCTGATTTTTTAAATGATTTAAAAAAATCAAGAATAGCATCTTAGCATCAAAACAGATAGTATCCAGATCAGGCTAGACCTTCATGTTGGGCCTGGTCAGGGCCCAACCTGTTTGAAAAGGTTATAAGCAGAAAACATTAGTAGGCAACGAGTTAAACTTTTTGGTGTGCAGAGGTTAGTGTCCTTTTTATCTCGTTTTAAAAAAAATCTGCTCCATCCGTCTGCCCGTCATGCTATTTCCTTCAAGATGGCTGATCATATTTTAAACAAAAATGGTATACATATGTGGTATTGCAAGAGCATATTTATTTTCATACCACCTATTAGGCCCTGCTGAGGTGTCAAAAAGTCAAATATATAAAAGATGCCATTTTAATTCTTATGATATATTTTACAACAGACTTGGTACTCTTACACAGACTGACATGTGTGTGTGTGTGTGTGTGTGTGTGTGTGTGTGTGTGTGTGTGTGTGTGTGTGTGTGTGTGTGTGAGTGCGTGCGTGCGTGTGTGTGTGCGTTAGGAGAACGCGGAGTTTTGTGATAGTGCTCCATCTAATTTGCTCTCAGACTGGTTAGTCCAGCATTATCTTGTTTGAGGAACACTTTTTTAATAGTCTTCTTGTTTGCAAATCAGTAGTACGTGATTGTGGCATTTCTTCCAAGTGGGCATTTTATGTTGGATTTATATTGATTCAAGATTGAGGATCAATATTGATTTTACCTTGAACTTACACAGAGAAAATGGAAATAGACTCTATCTAAGAATGTGTGTGGTGAATTCAACTTTATTATCCAACCTTGAATTATGGTTTGTTTTTCAACTTGCATTCAACTTTGCAAGTCAATATTGAATCGACCTTAATGTGAGGAATGAAATCAATACTTGATTCTTTCTGGGTTTGTCTATATTGAATCAAGCATTCTTAGATAAGGCTCCACACTTTGGTATTTAGCTTATTATACTTGAAACACAATCAGAGTAAAGGTACGCAGTTGGTCATGTTTTGCTTTTGCATTCGCTTGATTGGAAAAATGTATGTATTTCTTTCATATTCCTTATGGTAATCTGTTTCGTAACAGTACTCTTATTGTGTGTGAACTATAGTAGAATCGACTTTGACAATCAATATTGAGTTTGGAATTAAATTCAAGGCTTGACTCTATATAGGTGTGCCAATTTTTATTCAATCTTTAACCTCCAGCTTGGATTCTTGTTCTGTTATTCAACTTTCGCTCAACCAGATCAATAAGCCAGAGGACTAATGATCCTACAAACGCTCACCTGACTCTCGAAGCCAATGTAAGCCTGGCCATTGGCCAGGTATAAACACAACAATGAAAAGAAGCACTGTTGTTAATGTTTTGTCAAAACATCTGCAGTAGCAAGCAGACTTTTTGGAACATTGACCATTTATGTTGCCCCAGCAACCAATCTTATTCAGTGATTCGGACAAAAGTCTTATGAAATGTGGAGAACTATTCAATGAATATTTCTGTAAAAAAAAACAAAAAAACAATAATCTCCAATAAAACAGCAGAAATTGCTTATTTCCACTTTTCGCATTATAAATTTATAAATATTTAAGTTGCCATAGCAACTAAAATAACTGTTCAAACATATGGTTTCTGAATAAGAATTTTGACTATTTTGTCAAAAATTTACCCTGTACGTCACTCTAGCAACCAATCAAATCAAGCGATTCGTACAAAAGTCATATGAAACTGGGAGAACTATTCTATTAATTTATGTTAATAGGTAATTGAGACACCAGAAATTGCACATTTCCACTTAGCCCATAATAGGTACACGATATGAATCGTAAAGGACTACTCAATAACATTTCTGTAGAAACATTTTTCATATATCCTTAATGACTTGGCAGAAATTGCCAAATTTCTGATTTCCCCATGATAAGTCTATGGAAACTATAAGTTGCCATAGAAACCAGAATTCTTATAAGACTGTAACAAAGAAAAAAAGTGTTTGTTTCCCCTACCTGTAGATGCTATTTGTGCAATATGGAAAGAATGGACCTCATGGCTTCAGAGATGTCGTTTGAAAATTTCAATTGACGTCGGACGGACGCTGGATGTGTCTATATACTATAAGGTTACATCGTTTGAAGGGACATTGTTTAAAGAGACATTCTGAAACTCCTATTATTGTGGCCCATGTTAAGTGCATGTAATTGTAGTGCACATATAACCGGAAAGTGGTCAGAAAAATATTGCGTACCTATACAAAAGTAAGTACATTTATCAAACAAACTAGTTGAAGCAATAATATAATCAACTAAACTTTTAAAAGATCTACTGTAGGAAATATTTCTGCTCTTTGATAGACAGATTTAATGGTGAATATTTTTCCATTCAAAATTACAATTCTATCATCATTTTCTGGGAGGTAAATAGGAGATTTTTTGTGCGCAACCTACGTAAATATTAGAACAATATAATGTATCCTATCATTGAAAAAACTATCCATTTTGAGAACAACACATTCTGACATATCTGTGAAAATGCGACGATTTATATTATTATTTACTAAAAAATCTTTCACAAATACAGTTATTCTCCTGATCCACGCTGTGCTGTGCTGTGCTGTGCCTCTGGGAGCACGCATACAGTCAAAGATTTGTGTAGCCATCTAAAACAGAGTCAAATGCTTCTTTTTGCCATTGCCACGTTTCACACAATCTGATAATATCGTATTTTCTGCAAACATTTAAGAAACTGTGGTAACCTTCCATGTTTTAAACCTTGCACATTCAGCAAACATACATGTAATTCAGTGTGCTCTGGTTTTCTGTATTCGACATTTAGATTATGGATGTTAGTTTGTGACGCCACAAAGTTTTGTGTATACTCAATAGTTTCTGAACCTTGACCTATGTCTTATATCCTGGCAAACGTGGGTTGTGAATTATCTTAGTCATATGTATATTCATAACCATTAACCATAAGTCGATCGTAATTTAAATACGAATTTCTCCCATCTACAATACTGGATTTTAAGAAAGGATACAGCTTTGACCTCACTCTAATAACGCTCTCAGGAAAATACTCACTGACATAAATTGTCTTCCATACATCTTCTTCATTTGTAGGGTTATCTGGTGCCTGGCTAACAATGTTTTTGCGTTTTTCGTGATAAGTTTTGAGAACATTTTCTATATCTTTATAGTGCAAGAACTTCACTATAATGGGTCCTGGAGAGTTTTTACCCTGGATACGATGTGTTCTTTCTATTTGGATGGAAGCTTCATCAATGTTATATGTAAGGTATTCGTCGATGTAATTTCCCACTCTCCAAGCTTCATCACATTTATCATCAAACCAATAAAACCGTGGACTGCACTTCTAAACGCTCTTTTTTATCTCCTTTTTTATTTTGCGATTCTAATTTTGATACAGATGATTTTAATTTGTTGACCTCTTCGTAAGGTGCGCATCTTGATGTGTTAAAATTTTTCTGTCACGTTTTAGTTGGCGAACCGATGTTTCCAAGTGGTCGAATTTTTTGTTCATGTTCTTGACATCTTAACGTATCTCTAACAGTATTCACGTGGTATTATTTAGGGAGCGCAGTGGCTCAGTGGTAGAGTGCTTGACTCGAGACCGAAGGGGTAGTGGGTTCGAGCCTCACTGGCGTCACTGCGTTGTGGTCCTTGAGCAAGACACATTTATCCTAGCTTAGTACTGGTTAAACCCAGGAAGAACCGTCCCACATAACTGAAAGATTGTTGAGTGGACGTAAAGAATCAAATCAAACAAACAAACAAACAAAACGTGGTATTATTTTCGCTGAAATTATTATCATATTCTCTCTTTTGTTCTGACGCCTCGCTGGCTAAATCCATATTGCTCTGCGCATTTGTATTTGTGAGATCGGTTCTACTCAATTCACCCGGTTGAATCTGAGTTTGGGAGCATGTAAGCCAAGAGCTCACTGACGGTTGAGAACTAACTGACGGTTGATTTTGTGATCTGGATGCTCGACGTAATGTATAGAGCGGGTCAACTTGGTTGCTCAGACCAGGGGATCACGTACAGATGTAGCCGCAAAAGCATCATCAATATGATCTGGTCGACTTCCATGGACACTTCTACGGCCATTGCAATCACTACCACGACCTCTCAGGCGGCCTCTCAGAGAACTATTACCACTGGTAGATCCAATTTGAGGTCCAGGATTAGATTCTATTCCCTCCGCAACGAGCAGGTAAAATAATACTAAACGAATGACGCAGTTCATTGGTACTTGTTTTAGAGTTCTATGTTGGATCTTGCACTTCCTAGGCATAGTGAAACAGCCAATACGTAAGCACCAAAGCTTAGTAGAGACTCCCATTATTAGTAAAGTGAGTCTAGCTATGCCACAATTTAGCTTCTGTATTTTTTTCTTTCGAAGTGTTGTTTAGGGCCCAGTGATCACACCGCACTACAACGTGTGTAATGTATATTCGTGGATCAAGGGAACGAAATTCAAGCTCTTAAGTCACTTACAGCAGTTCTGTGTGTCCAAATAGCTTATTTAACTTATAGAAATGTCACTGTACCGCACACAATACATAATTTGTCATATTTAATACACCATTTACAAAGAATATACTATCAAAAGTCTCTAGAAAATATAAACAGTCTTGCCCCTAAGGGACATCACTCGTAAATTATATAAGGAATTCCATATTGATTTGCAGATTCTGAGTCAGTATTGAATCAAGGTTGGTGAATCAACATTGAAACAATTACATTGAATAATTATTGAATCTGTATTGTTTTACCTTTCCTAAAAACATCTGCTCTCAAATTGGATTTGTAAACTTGATTCAGTATTGATTACACATTTAGCTTATCGCATTTAATCACTTATTGTTTAATAAGTATTGAATCATCCTTGGTATTTCAACCCTAAAATGACAATGTTGAATAAATATTGAGTTACCCTTGAAAACGGATTGATCAACATTTAACCATTATTCAATAAGAAATCAATATCAAATCAATATCGTGTGCTTGCTGGGTTGGTTATATATTTTTATTATTTACGCTTTGAACCTTAAACAAAAACAACATATAGTAAGTCACTGACTAACGTTTTTATTTGGATGTTGTGCTCCTAAAATGTAAATTGATAAAAACGACAAATGGCACTGATTACTAATTTTAACAACAATTTTAAGCTCCCGGGCTAAATTCGAACCCATTTTGTTTTAGTTAGAAATCTAGCGCTGTAACCACTGAGCTAAGGTGCTAATGTAAAAAAAATACAAACTACCTTTATGTAGTGCATTTTATATAAACTATTAAGTATGGAGGAACATCGTTGCCATCTTCCAGTTAATTGGTAATCAAAAAAGATAATTTATGAGGGCTTATTGGCAGACAAAGTAATTGCTTTAGAGTTACATTACTTGATTGATTTTAAGTAACGCCAATACTTGGGGATGAGAGAGGCCCATACTGTCCGGAACGCGAAAATATTTGAAAACCATTCAATGTTGGTGCTAAACGAATGTATACATGTCGCAATGGACAGAAAGAAATGAGTGTTTGCCAGCCTTATTGTAGCTGGTCCTCAATTACCATCAACTGTTCTACTCAGTGTGATCAGCTTGTGATCGAAAATGCAATTTATTGTGACGCCGCATTACAGCAATGGAAAAGACTGGACGAAGTTTGGTTGCATTCATGTCGATTCCTGGACAAAAGTTTTTCGCTTAATTGGAGGGATATATTTGTCATTAATACAAGTCATGGACAGGAGAAAATACTGATATGGCTGTTGGGAACTTCTGGAATAATTACGTTCATTCAAACTGGGACAATAAAGAAATAAAATTAATGAAAGTTTAATTACAGGATTTTCAGATAAACTTACTGCCAGATTGATATTTAACAGGACTGATACTGATATTGAGAACTGGTTTTCGGCTGAGAGGTTACTAAACAGCACTTGGTTTGATCTTTCAAATAAGAGCTACTCTCAAAAAGTTTCAAACAAAGGAATGACACTTTCAGGAGGAGGTCATTTAAAATGGACTTTACTCAACAATTCTGTTATGAGAAACGCTATCATAAATTGCACCAGTGATTTGATCTCGCGTCCAGTCCTAAGGCATATATCTTATCCTTGCAATGCTGCTTTAGTTACCTGAAGTAAGCCTGGTCAAGTAGTTATAATTTATTCTGCGCAGTTGAACCACTTGGGAGGGAGGGTATCTCAGACAAGCTAAGGGCATGCTAGTATCCGCCTTGGTTGGAAATAATGCTTGAAGTGACAAGTTTTAGACCTCTTGACACAAGAGTGCGTAATAAAGCTTTACTTTTCTTATTCCTCAACCAAATCAAATGGGACATTTCGTCAGGGGATGATCTGTTTGCGAAGACATGACTGAACTTCAGAGAGAGAGAGAGAGAGAGAGAGAGAGAGAGAGCGAGAGAGAGAGAGAGAGAGAGAGAGTGAGAAAGAGGGAGTTCGGAAGTTATAACCTCTGATTCCAAAATATAAACAATGGACCATCCTGACTCTGCTGTGTATGTAACTGTATGGAAAATAGCATTAGTCTGAAAAAGGTTCAAGCGATCACGTTCATCACTTTCAAAATGGCATCCCCTGTTGCTAAGATTTGGGTATAAACTGTCTACTTGCGTAAAGGCCTTTCAACTTATTGAATCTTCACAGAAAACTTATCACATGCGCAGATCCAGGAATTAGCCATTAAAAATAGGGGTCCGTGCATGTATCATCATTTGGCAAAATGAAAATGACTGCAAGCAATGAATAAAACTCACTGACAACCAGAGCTAATATACCCACAGGCTAAGCCAACATTGCCTGATCTAGAGGTGGCTGCTATTTTTTGGCGGATGAAATACATTAGAATTTCAAACTAACTTTTAAAACAATTAACCCTTTCGAGTATAGCCTAGCATCCTTTTTGTTGGACATAGACAGACAGTGTTAACCCCGATGTTCTTTGAATAAAAATAGAAAATACAACCAAACAACAATGGACGTATCCAATTGATCAGAGTGAGAAAGTTCATTAGGCTAAAATGGGTTATTACAGGCAATATAAAATACATAAGTATGCCAAATTTGATTCAAATATACCACCTGGTTCAAGAATTATGAGCGTTTATACTAACAAAACCTGTCAGCACATCTCTTTTCAAGAAATGAGTTATTTTTACCTAGAGATTTTCTTTACTTGTTTCATTGTTTCAGTCAAATTGGCATATAGAAATGATCAAGTGTCCGTATAGCTTGTCATTCACCTAGTAGACATAATAGACAGAGCTAATCACGAGACATTTCAATCGAATACATTGCTAAATTGGTAGTAATGTGTATGTATGTAGAGTTGCAGGCTTAGAAACAATGGTTAGAGGTAGAGATAGAGCACGAGCTTACACTAGCAAAAATTAAAACAATTTGTTTCTAGAGATTGTCAAGTAATAAGCGAACGCAATACGTTAATACAATTTTGTGAATACATTGTCGAGAAGGTAGTGAATAAATTACAAGGCTTAGCGGTCTTTGTTAAAAACATACAACGTTTTGATTAGATGAGTGTTGCAAACCAAAGCATACATTAGAAGCTACCCAACTTATGAATCAAAGAAAATGGCTTACAATTTTCTTGATTGTAGCATCTACATCAATTTGTGGTGCAGCAATGTGACAAAAAGGTGCGAATTTAAGAGGTACCCATACCAGCAGGGTAATTTACTTCTACATACCAAATAAAAGTTTGGAGTCTGCCAACTTTGAAACTGCATGATGCCATCTCCAATTTTTTGTGCAAAAATATTTACAGCCCGTCAAAAGTATGCACCCTAAGTTGCCAGTGTTCAGTACTGCAGGCTTCGCAAGCAGATATTTTCCTCATATATGCACATGAAAATCTAGTTCTTGTGAATAGTGTAGTGGAACATGAATGATCTTCATAAAACTAATGAAATGACAATATGCAGTCCTTTCTTCGATAAATGAGGTCATTCGGTATAAAAGTCACGAAAACCTTTGACATTGACAAACCATTAATCTGAATGCAACTGAATGTAATTCTGTCCAGTTTTTGCTTGGAATTTTCCCTTTAAGAGATTGTAAATATTAGATCTGTACTATTTTTGGTATTCGAGGGATTTGATATGATATATATGTACATAAATGTAGCTTGTAAACATCAGAAGCAATAGTTTAGCCTTTGCAGACTGATGCATATTGCAAAGACAAAGCAACGTTGGAGAAATAGATATTCCCTTTCCCTTAACTCTGATAGCAGGTTATCCTGCACAACTTCACCAAAATGACCAGATAGTAAAAGTTATTTACAGTGATCTTTTCATTTCTATGTCTGATTCATAGCCAAGAATCCTCTTAGAACTCAATGACAATGGACAACATTAAAGAAAAGTCTGCTGTTCTTGCTGCATCACTTCTAAGAACTGATTTACAAAGTAATTGAGTACAACCAGGACGACTAGGAAATGCCAAAAGCACACACTGCAGAACCACCCACAGCTTCTTGAGGCAGACACATAAGAAAACTAGTAAAGCTTTGTCGCACTCTTTTCCAGACAGGTTTTGTTTTACACAGCTGACAGCGAAAACATCCGATTCAAACGACTGTTCTCACCATGAAGGTGTGTAATGCTAGCAAAAGCTGCCATGAGAAGGTTCATTCCACCTTTACATGGAAAGGTACAGTGCATATCAATAGGTTTAGCCCAAGTAATTTCTAAAGCTTTCAATAATAAACCCATATCAAAGTATTCAGATTCATAAATTCGACCAAGCATATGTATGCATGCTTTCGTGCACTTCAGAGGTGTATACTGTGATATAATATGTTGGGAGACATTACAATTGGGTTAAATGCTACATTAAATACATTTATATTGCAAAGAACAAAACAAAACAAACACACAAAACAACAACTCATAATAATAATTAAGAAATGGAAATGAAGATCAAATGCATCATTTGCAAGAGGCTTTGGTTTTCGCGACTTTTGCACTCAATGACCTTTTTAATAATGGTGTTCTATGTATGTAAGTAGCATATCAAATACAAACAAAATTAATATTAACTGTTGGATCATATACAACCTAATAACAAGCATTTTATACTGTATGAGTGTTTTTTGTCATTATAAGTAATCATCATTCCTTTCTGAGCTAACTGACCGTACCCAGTTTTGAAGGACCGTATTTTTTTCCGCACAAAATTCTAAAAGTGGCTTCATTCGGTTCTGAACTTAGCACACTCTAAGCTTTAATAGATGTGATGCTACTTGTTACCCTTCTGGAATGGGTGCATGTCACATTTGGTGGCCTCTGCTGCAGTATTAAATCTGCTTGTATTCCAATCTCACTATTTAGATGCGTTGCTGTTTGATATTGCGTTCCCAGGGGGGTACTATAATTTTTTCTGCATACGTAGGCTTAGGCCCAGCATCTTCTGTTCACCCCAAAAAAGTATCAGGAACTTCAAGTATCCCAAAAAATATTTGAAATTTTAGCAACCCAAAACAATATCCCCCATTCTGTACCTTGCCCTTAAGAAAAGACATTTAAATGCATTAAAATGACCCCTAAATATAGGTCAATTTTGTGATGACCCCCAAAAATATTCATTTGTCTGAAAACCCAAAAAAATATTGAAATTAAAAATTTTGAACCCAAAAAGATAACCAGAGCCTACGTATGTATAAAAATTTCGGAGTACCCCCGCCCCCCTTGGATTGTGTTCCACTTTTAACCCTTTGGATACTGGAAACCGCTAAACGAGTATTTTGGCAAAAAGTGAAGACCCAAATGAAATGCCGCGTAATGCGGTATTTCATTAGGCTTAGAGAAATGAAATACATGTTTTTGGAAATTATAACCTGTGATCCGTCAATATGAACAATGAACTGTCCTGTTTTAGCTGTATCAAACTTCATGGACAATATCATGGGCCTAAAACGTGCTTGAATGGGTTTCACCTTTAGAGAGATTTTTCAAAAGTCATTTAGAGGAAATTTACATATACGAGTGAAACGGTGAAATAATGAGGATATATCTTTTCCCCCATTCTATGTATGCTACACTGAGGCCCTGTCAGGGGGTACCTGATCCTTTGTTCCCCTAAAATAAATTGGCTTGCTCCCTTGTCCTTCAAAAATCGAAAATTTGTTTTCTTATGTTACCTTTTCCCCAATATTGTCTCTGTTTCCTTGCTCCCCTCAAAATTTGGCCTTTATTCCCCTGGTTCCCTGAAATATTTGCCATTTTCCCCTGTACAACAAAACCCCTGGGAGGGCCTCTATGTTATGATTTTTACATTTTCGAAGCAATCCTTCAATGAATCTTTAGATTTTTGCAACCGTTCATAGCCTCATGAATTACACAATTATGAATGACAGCTGCCAAGCTCGCTTGCCCGTGCAATACGCCTCGAACATCGATTTCATTCGCCAGAAGTGATACTGGTGTTGTGATTGACAGTGAGCCACACTTGAGTCGCACATGCAAAACAAGCCTTTTGTTTGCTCCATTGGATGTCCGTGTTTAAGCTGGCTGTTCCGCTTTTCCATTTAACACTCTACTAAACTGTTAAATAGATTATATTTTCAATACAAAAGTGTTTTAATTCCTAAATTAAAAAAAAGTTTTATATTTTAGATATTTATAATAAAATGTAAATATAAGCAATAAATTCAATGTTTGGAATTTCATGGAATCATGAATACTTCGGGTCTCTTGCAAAGTTAACGTGAAACCCTTCCGGCTTCACTTACTTTGCAAGAGACCCGAAGTGTTCATGATTCCATGAACATTAAAAAAAATGAATTTATTTCATAATTAATCAGGCCTCCCTATAACAGTGTGTAATAAAAAATATTTTCCTTATTTCTCAATCAAAACATATGTCTTGGGTGCTCAAAAGAACCGTCTCATTAAGAACCGTCTCAATAAGACGGTTCTTATTAGCACCTTAAAATATGTTTGTAAACACTGATAAGTAAGATAAAAAAAAACACACTTTTACGCTTAAAAAAGTTTGCTTATCTGGGCCTATAGCAATAACGTCATAACTTACGTCGTCTGCATTTGTCGCCTTCGGTTATTAAGCCTGAGTTGCATTGACAGGTTCCTTGGCACATCCTACCTGCAACAAATGGCGAATGAATACAAGAACAAGCTTTCATAAAGAGCTTGGTCTAGGCGAAGTATTATAAGATTATTATTCTGGACAAGTGATACTTTAAGCAAGTGGGAAAGTATGTGTGTGACAGACAGACAGACATATTTTGCTGCTTGAACGCATACCCCTCGGTTGTTCCATATCACCACCAAATTTTCTTTTCATTTAACAATTCGAGGTTTTGACTTTGACAGGTACAAGTAAAGTCGAAATAGAAATACTTAGTACCATTTCGGTAAGTAGTCTTCTTTAAAATATTACTGTTGCTTTATATGCTGTATACTTGTCTTTTCCGTCCAGTCGCGACTTTTGTTGTCTGCTACAATAGTCTGCATAATTATGTTCTTAGCTAGCCTATAGTGCAAATAACTCCAAAGTAACAGTCTGGTCAGAGCTTATGTTTGCTTCCCTGATAAAATCTAAACTGAAGTGAACTTAAATATATGCAGCAGAAGCAAAATCAGATGACAGCTGCTGGGAAAAAAATTATAGAGCACGCGCGGATCCAGACAGTTTTGTTAGTCGGGCTTCAACTTTGACAACGTTTTCTAAGTTGATGAGGGGAGAGTGGATCCAAATACCATTATAAGCGGGCCATCATTTGCCCGCTAGCGTCGTTTCGCTGACGTGCCAATGATGGCCAAACATTGAATGCTGGCTTGTTAGCTTTGTGATATTTAGGGTATCCGGACCAGTATTGCCCAGAAACACTATATTTTTGTGATTTTCTAGGGTGGGGGGGGGGGGGGGTCCGGACCCTCTGTTCACCCCTCTCGATCAGCGCACGTGGAGTGCTTAGGAATAATACATTTACTGGATATTTTTCGATTGTACATGAACTATCGAAAATCGATTAAAGTAAGCTTCCGATTATTGTTTTGGGCTCGATACTTATCGCATATTATCATACTCACTATCAGCCCGTCCGTCACTATCGTAGGCACAATCTTCATTTGCAGAGCAAGGCTCCCCAAGACGTTTAAAAGGCAAACATTTTGTTAGCCCATATTCATTATGCCGACACACGAGTCCAGCTCCACATTCGTATAAATGATTGTTGCAGTCATCCAACTCGCGCTTCTTTAGATCTGTAAGAATAAACCACAAACCTGTCTTAAGCGGCCATTCAGAAAGAAGACTAAAATTGGGCTCCAAGACAAATTATCGCTTAATGCATGTCAAAATGATTGCAATTTTTTTTCCTTTTGTCATCTGCCGTCTATTTTGAAAAAAAAAAACAACAACAAAAAAACAGCAGTATGAAAATTCTAACCGCTCAGCCCCAGGCATCAACCTACATGTATTAACCTTGTCACACGCCACCTCGGTGGCTTAGGCTGCTGTCCATTCTAAGGCGGTGGTTCTGTTGTTGTTGACTTTTTGTTTATTGTTACTCCCATTGTTGGAGTCTGTAATTGTTCTATGCTTTGTTGTACATGTCCATTCTAGTTTTTCAATCATCTTGATGGGGTAGAGAGTGTTGGTTGCTTTGCTTTGTTTGTCTTCCTGGTGTCTCGTGATGGTTGTGTGGCTCTTCCTCGCGGTGCCATGGGTCTGTCTGCGGTTTGTGATTGTGGTATTTCCTGATCATACTCACTTACTATTTCTAATGGCTTGACCAAATAGACAGACAGACAAATTAGTAAAAAAATTGTGGCTGTCCTGGGTAGTAACCAGTACCGCAGGGAGGGTTTATGGTTTGTGCGTTTATTTTATGACGGGAGCACCCAAAGGCTCAACCAAATTTTATTTTGAAAAGCCGGGAGTGGAACCTGCGATCCCTGATTACAAGGCATAGGCTTATCCCCGACACCACGGCAGCTTCTACAGACAAAGTAGTTTGTTAATGTTAAATTATATCAAAGGGGTGTTGACTCTTTCCGCTTGATAATTAGAACAATCGTATCGTTGCAGGCTTATCATTTATTTACTATGTTTAATTAGCCACAAACTACAATATACATATGCTTGAATATTACAAACACATTAATATTTTCAGCACAATGTAAATTTCCAAATTACTACAATCATTCAAGGGGGATCACCCAACCAACAAGTTAACCTTTTAAAGGCCAACATCGTGCCTCACCAGGGTAGAAATGAACACCTAGCTGAAAGGTCATTACTGGCAATGTTTTTTTTTAGTACCGATCAGGAGGTCTACTTAAATAATAAGATAAGAGCCACCATATTTCTCTACACAGTCTTAGAGAAAGGGCTGACCTCTTGGCTCTCGTTTGTGGTGTCTACTGTGAGTTTGTCACTTTCCCATTGGTATCCTGGGTAAGGTGTGGTACTTGATTGTATCGATTCCTGATCTTTGCACCCTTACTTAATTGTACTAAAAATGTAGACCAATAAAGCCTGAAAAGCACAGACACTAGATAATACACTCTTTGACTGCGATTGAAATCAGCTGATAATATTTGCTTAGTGTTTGGACACAGATCGGGGCCTTAAAATGTTGGATCAAATTTCAATCCAAACTGTTTGACATTCTGCATGGTGGTACTTCTGAAATATATATGTTTTCGGAATAACAAATAAAAAATCAGCAGACATCAAAAAGAATATGTAAAGTCAATGGGCTTCCTGTAAGGTGCTGTATTGATAATAATATTGTTTTTGCTGAAATCTTGCCATGGTCAGTTTCAAAAAGCGGCAGGTGGTAACGTTTGCTTTGTAAACATACTACTGATAACAGATTTGATTTGAAAAGAATCAATATATTCTGCATCACATTTAGCTAAATTAATTATTCCAAACTTTTTTTAAGTTTGTGTTCATCAATTATTTTATTCAGAAAACAATGTTCCAACGCTAAACAAAAAAAGAGTTTTTTGTGTAACATCTTTTTAATTTTATATCAAAACATTATACATTTTAAGCTGTTACTTTGACCATTAATACTAAATATTGGCATTGTACCTTGCCATCGAAACGTGTATGGTGAAAACCAGTCATTATGAGGTTTGGGTTAGCAAACATCCTATCCTACATGCATGTATATAGACAATAGGCCTCAGTGCGACAAAACCTGTCTTAGAAGGTTCAGACAAAGCGAGACTTAAACGCGTCTCCTGAACTACAGAGACTAGCTCGAAAATGGAGACTTTACGATACGATACTTGGATCTGACAGCCAAGGCTCAGGCAGTTCTGCGCCTTTGTAGTTCGCAAACCCAGGAGACAGGTTTTCTCACGTCGAGGCTCACACGCATGTCAGATGGGTGTTTACAAACCAAACCCCGTTATATTTCAAAGGCCTAGATAAAAGAAATTGTGAGCGCAAAATTGTAAATAGTTTCTTAGCCATTAGTTTTTTTACATTTGTTTGGGGTATTCAAAAGAAATGTTTCATTGAGAAGGTTCTAACATAAATCCGTTGAGATATAAGTGCATTAATTTTCAATGACACATTTTATCTAGATGCCTGTAATTTTTACCAATTGTTAAAATCATCTGTTTTAGTATCAACCATTCTACAATAGAGTTTGCATGCAATAAGAATAGCTTATTACATGTATAACTGATATAGACTTAGCTATTGCCTTGTACTTGCTCGCGAAAGCTTTTGTCGTCTGCTAATTGCCTTTGCAAACAGTTTGACAGTGAAAAAGAAAGTCACCAGACGAAAAGAAAACATGGAAAATTACCCAGCATGCAAAACGTTAGCCACAAAGCTATGGTTATTAGACTCCACAGTCCATCAACAGAAATACGTCAATATTCAAAGACTTCTCATGGCGTGATTTTTTTCCGTATTAAACTCCTCTAAGAACACTTTCCACCGATGTATACATGTATGTTTTTGGTTCTTACCGCATATGCGAATTCATGCATTAATCATGCATGCGCAGGGCTTAAACCTGAATTGTAGACATATCTGTGTTTACGCTAGCAGCACAGGCTCTGGTGAGCCTGGTATATTTGTTTAAACTCGTCTGAGCATTTGTTACGTTGACAATTGCGATATGTGCTAGTAAATTGTTTCTATGGACTATTAAAACAAAAGTGAGTAAAGCCGCAATGCTATGACAAAAATAAGTATAAATTTTATAACTCCTTCACTCAAGGCATTTTGGACTTTATGAAAATGCTTTTCAGCGTTTAAAAAAGACCCACTATTCATCAATGATTTGCAGCAACAACTCAGTACGAGCGATCACCATACTGTCTTTGAATTAAAACTAGACTATATGTTGCTACTTGCATTTTGTCAGGGATAAGTTTAACTGAAAACTGAAAGGTGGTGTTTTGTTTATCATTTCTTTGCAAACATAAGGAGACTTTAGTGAAAACCTATCGTTGTAATTGTAAAAAAGCAAGTCGGATTTTTGCAACTTTCACAGAATCATCATATAAGAATATGGGGATACTTCCTTAAAAATTTCAAGAAATTTTACCTGTTTATCGAAGAATTATACGCCGTCTATATCACTGGTATATATTGGTAGCGTTGAGTTTGTTAGTATACTAACGTGACCCTCATTCAAAGGGCTATACATTGTAGCTCGATAAGTGTACTGTATTTTTCTTTAGATCTGGTTCCAGTTTAAAGGTGACATATAGTCCTTTATAGAAACGCTTACCACTTTGTTGTAGCATATGTGTGAAGAAAGTTATGAAGCTACTTGCATTCATATTTGAACAGCCCTCGTACACTGAACAAAATTTCTAATTGGTCACTTTTTAAACTCATTATTTCTGACCAAGCGCTAAAATTATTGACCTGAATTTTTGCCTAAATATGTGCTATTTAATGGGCAAATAATTAACGGTGTTTCTAAAAAGTTGTCTTTCAATCCACAGTTTTTTATTAAAAATGCAAAAATATGCTTTTTAGATTAAAAATGGTTTAGAGTGAAATGTTATATCAAATTTAAGTGCAGTTGGTAATAAACCGGGCTTGCCAACTTCAAAAAACATCAAACGCTTGAAATTTTGACTAAAGTGGAATTTTTACGCATTTTTTTAAATATCACATTTTTTTGTGACTTTTGAACTTTATCAGTAACTCATGCTAACTCGTGCTAAAATTATTGTGCGCATTTTATTTTATCTGAACGAGATAGGCCAAACAGAATAGAACATGATTCGTCCATTTGGTGATGACAAACATTTCACTGCTGCTGTGCACTTCCGAATTTGGATGCAAAACTTTAAAACATCATTTTGACAACTCTTTGCATTTTTTTCAAATTTCCAAACTAGAACAGTGACGTCTAGTGGTAATGAATAATCTCTGAAAAGTTCAATGCCGTGTCACAGATAATAAAATGTACAGAACAGTGCGAATTTCCTATGTAAACTGCATGCATAAAGCTGAATTTCTATGATTTAGCTGCTGGCAGTGTTTGTCTTCATGCTATTACGTAACAGAAACGAGAAGTCCGAATGAAGCAAATCATTTGAAGCGTGTTCGTCTTAAATCTCAGCAGTCAGAAACATCTTCAAGCAAACAAAAATACAAATGGATAGAGTCTCTGTAGACTATTTCATATTGTAGAGAAAATGTGACTTTTTGAATTGAGGGTACCTTTACTCTATTACTCTAGCATTGTCTGTGCAAGAAGTACCAGAATTTTTAAAATGAAATGACCTGCAGAGTCTCGGTAAAGCCTTGGTTGATTTATAAGAACATGAATTTCGTTTAACCGAATCTTACTTTCAAAACTAGCGTAAAAAATGAAAGGTGACCAATTAGAAATTTTGCTGAGTGTAGGTACATGTGTAAATTACTGTAGGGCTTTTTAACCTGTACAAGGGGTGACTTTCCCTGCACAGGGACATTAGCATCCCGATCCATCGGACTAAGCACTGATTTAGTGTCATCCTTGCAAATGACAATTAGGGACTAAATTCGGGTATCAAAACTGTTTCTTGTTGCGAGCGGGATCAAACCTCGGACCTTAATGAGCTTTTATTTGAAATCCCATTACAGAAATGGAAATGAATGCAAAACTGTTCGTATAAAGATAGACCGTTTATATTGAGGCCCATAGGAAAACCTGCCAATTGGCATCGACGATGCTAATGATGATCCTCGGGACGTTCCAAAGCTTTTCTATCCGCCTGTGAAAAGCATATTCAAAATTTTAATTGCAAGTCCTAATGATCTAGTAACTTTCATTTTAAGCTACACCAATGTACAACGTTGTAAAAGAGCTTGAAGGAACGTAACTTTACGGTTGGAGTGGGAATATTTCAAGTAGTAGAGTGGGAATATTTCAAGTAGGTTCAGTTGTGTTGTGTTACGGGAATGTACTCACCGCATGACAAAGTGAATGCTAACGGTTGCAAATAACGAGTATTAGGACACAAACACCTCCCCGTGTTGCAAGATGTAGCCGTGTAGGTGTCATGCCCGACGCATTCAAAATTGTAGGCGACTAAATCTGCATAACAGTCGCTGGTTCGTTCACAAGTTTGATTGTAGTCAGCATGGTTAGCTGAAATGAAGGAAAAATAAAGTTATCACACGCACACACATATACGAACGCACGCACGCACGCACGCACGCACGCACACAAGCACGTTTAAAAACTCGTCGGTTGCTACTCTGTTGATAATTTTATAAATTATTTGGATCCAGACCAGGCCTAACTAAACGTCTGTCCTGATCTGGATACAAACTATGGAACTCTCAAAGATATTTTTCTAAAACGTTGATTTAAAAGAATCAACACATAACAAAAGAACATAAAATACCCAGCGTAGAAAGAGTTAGCCTAACACTGCCAGGGCTAAAAAATACTACCGCAAAATATACTGAAGAACTTTAGAAACGCACCAATTTTATATTCACTGTCTCTTCCACATAGTTGGTTTGATGAAGTTTTCTTCACACTGGTAAATGTATATGGCGCTTTGCCGGTATTTACGCGTATTGACGGTACTTCATAGAGCGGATGTAGTAGGTATATAATTTTTGTCGGTGTTAATACTATATAGAAAAACATGCCGTATGCCAAAGGGACTATTAACCAATGGACAAACAAGAAAAGTTTTGGAAATAATCGGAAATAATCATTTAATTACACTCCCACTCGCAGCTTTCTTTGCTTACGTCAGTCTTAATTATTCAAACAGCAATAACAGGCGGATGACGTTCTTGCATGTGGCGACACTTTTGTCTTCTATGCAGCGGGTTGCGGAGTATCTTGTGGCACTAAAACATTTTGATTATTCCTGTTCCTTGGGAAATAAACAGCCAATTACGTAATGAACTTTACCAGAGGCCTACGAGTATAAGCCAAGGCTGAACAAGGGTATTTTGCAAAGATCAAATTTTTTCAGTATTCGTGTAGTAAATTCTTGGAACAAACTACCAGAGGAAGTAATTTTTGCTAAGACAGTTAACTCATTCAAGAATCGACTGGACAAGCACAATTCACGAAGACATGGGGCACAAGAGGCATTGCCTAATATACTCCCCCATTAGCCTAAAGTAAAGTAAAGACTCGTCAACTGTATTTTTCACATATCAAAATATTACATTTTGACAATGAATTAAGATTTTAGCAGGTGGCGCGTTTCTAAAGTCCTTCAGTATATATTATTAAGTCTTTGCCTTAACTGATAATAATAAGTAATATAAATGTTCATACCTAAAGCAGTGTATTGGAACAGTCAAAGGTTTTTGAAAACAGTACAAATGATAAGAAACCAAAATGTATACTTTATATTATGCATCATCAGCCTATACTCGTATCCATCTACCCATCGTTAAGTTATACCACCATTTCACCAAGGATTGTTCGGCCCGATCCGGACCAGATTGTCCCCGATCAATCAATTTTTTGATCTGCCCGATGGTCGTCCTGAATCGCCTCCTATCGCCCAGCTTTCTTTGACCCGATTGAGTCCCGACTATATTAACGAATCAAGTCGACTTTTTTTGCCAAATAGGGATAGCCATGTACCAATAATCCGTGCTGGGGCTTGTTTTTGCTCTTAAATTCGTTCTACCAGAGCACAGTAAAATGGTATTACATTAGGAAATATGCTGAGTAGTAGGCCAAGAGAAAATTTTCCAAAAAGAAGTAAACTTGCGAGTCTCAAAAGGGCTTTCAATTGTGTTTCGTTTCAATACCCTTTTTTAGAAAAGTGTCCATTTTTTTTAAAATTATATTTGATTTATAATTCTCTGGTATTGGTATTTATTTTAAATCTATTATAATTTATAGTGTTTTTGAGTAAATATAGAACCATATCTTGCTGTTGTATTTAGTACATGTAACTACCGATTCTTTGTGACACCCTTCGCACGATCCTCGGCAGAGAGCTGCAGAAGGTATACGAAAGCTCCCGAGGGTAGAAGAGAGCTCCAGAGGGTATACGAAAGCTCCAGAGGGCAGGCGAGACAAGGCGACTTTCAGAGGACCCTCGGACGACCAAGAAGACCAGCAGCCGACGGTTTTTGATCGGCTACTGTTTTTGAACATGTTTAAAAACAGTAGCCGATCACGTTTTCGGTACCCGACTCTCGTAGGACTGAGGCGATTGCGCCAGACCTTTCCAGACCTTCCCAGGTGATTGTCCGTGATTGGCCGCAAGTCCCCGATTGTTTCGCAGATATGCGGCCGATCAACCAAAAATATTGATCGGGTACTCTCGGGAACAAAATAATCCATGGTGAAATGGGGGCATTAGTTACGACATGTCAAAACCAACATATGAGTAAGCGCAAAGTGAAGACTCTGATCATCCTGGGCATCCGCCCAGACTGATAAGTCATCGCTGTGCGGTAAGTGGGTTGCTATGGATCCAAGCATTCTACATGCGGACTGCAAAGACTCTGGTGAAACTGACATGACGCTTAGGCTGATGCGAGTTTTGGCGTGATGCACAACCATTAATATACTTGCATTCTTTCCCCTATTGTACTATTTGACTTACTACACTATTTGCATATATTTTTGACTTACTTGCTTACTATTTTACTTTCATGAACTATTTATCTCAGAAATTGTGTGGCACCGGTGTTTTGCAGTTCCCGCTTTTATACGTAATTTTGCATTGCTGTGAGAAAGCTATTTTTGAAGACCTCCCCTAATTTCTCCAGCGGGTACCATGGCAGCTTGAGCTTCTGGCAAAGCCCTGATATCTTGGTAAAAGCCACAAAATTCAGAAATGCGCCCACAGACTAAGTCCAGTTGACGATGAATGCCACATAAAAATGCACAACAAATTTAGCAATTGTTTTCTATGGATGAGCCCATCAAAATCAGTATTCATCAATTTGCTTCACGTCTTTTGGGTCTATTTTTAAATTGCTCAAATGCAACACACCCTTATTCGAAGATTGAATGTTTTGATAACAAGTTAGAAAATAACCGATTCTATATTCTACAAAAAATTTCCTAATTTTTTACCAGTCCTATTTCACGTGAAAGTAAGGATCGGAGGGCTTGATAAGGGGGGGGCTTGGGGACCTGCAATTGTGGCAAGTACACAGACCCAAAATGAAAACTTTACATAGTATTCAAAATACTATATATTGATGATTAATTATTTTTCGGGGTTGATTTTTCCGGCCATCGAATCTTTAATGCTTTATTGATGTCTTTGAAAAAAATTACAGGATGAAAATCAGAAATTGCGTAATTTTGATGAATAATTCAGTTCAGAGGGGTCAAAATGAAATTTCTAAGAAGAGTAAAAACAGTCACCATGAAATTACTGACTGCTTGCTTTAAATGATGTTAAAAAGATCATCAGAAACCAGTGTGACCTCCATTTTTACGACTGCTTAGCAGAATACGTCGCCGCATTGAATTTATGTAGCGTTGTATGAGCACGTTAGGGATACGTATGTCATGCTAAGAGAGGTACATATTGGGGCCATTTATCACATTCATTTGAAGATAGGACCTGGCCCTCCGACTCACTTCATCCTATACTTGTTTTATGGGGTTCATGACTGGGGATGAAGCAGGTCAAGGCAAGACGTTGACGTTATTTTGAGCATGGAATTGTGTGGTTATTTAAGCTTTGTGTGGCATATTGGAAAATACCAGGTCCGTTATTTTGCATGAAATGATTAATTATCTCTTGATAGTTTGCAGGTTATTTCATGAAAAAAAACTTCTGGTGGCAAAATTGGATAGAAGCTGTGTAGAGCCACAAAATGCTCCATACACAATATGCTCTCTCGAGGTGCATATTGTGTACCCTGCATACACAATATGCTCCTCCTTAAATCGGGAGCATATTGTGTAGGACATGTATCATACCTACACAATATGCTCCCTAGCTGAGGAGCGCAGTCGTGGTAGAGTGCTTGACCCGAAATCGATGGGTTGTGGGATCGAGCCTCACCTGAAGCACTGCGTTGTGTTCTTGAACATGACACTAAATATCCTGTGCTCAGTACTGGTTTCCCCCCGATGAAGTCGGAGGGATATTGTTTTGGCGTTGGCCGTCTGTGCACCCTTCTGTCTGTCTGTCTGTCTGTCTGTCTGTCTGTCGACCTGTCCTTCCAGAAACATACATAAGTACCTATTAGTCAGATTTGATGCATGATAGTACCATGGACAGTCCCAAGTGCGGATCCAGAGGGGGGGGGGGCAGGGGGTCCGGACCTCCCCTTTTAAATCACAAGTAATATATTTTCTATAGGGAATAAGCAATTGGATGGACCGACCCCCCCCCCCCCTGGAAAATGTTGGACCCCCTCAGGAACCTTGAAAATTGATTGTTTTCTTTGAAATTAACCACTTGCCTTCGGTAAAATAAGCTGAGAATTAAAAAAAAGGTTGTCAGCTTTTTTGTCAGATTGACCTGGGCACCCCCCCCTGGCGAAAATTCCTTGATCCGCGCATGACAGTCCTATATCCTATTAGTTTCGTCAAGATCAACTGATAAACACATTATTGCCCTGGCAATTATATTGCAAAAGTTGTAATGGCTTTCTAAGAGTAATGATCTAAACATTTCCCCAAAGCTATTATGTATAAAAAGCCTGTAGATAAGTATGACGTTGTAAAATGTAAAAACAAATACCCCGTCCACTTGAATCTTTAGGCAGGGTCAAAGGTCAAATAAATAAATTTGGCAATAAAAATTTTCAATATTACTACCGAAACTTTGTATGCAGAAAGATCAAATACAATAGATATGAAATATATCAGACTGGATATTTGATTGGATGCCTGGGTCCGATCCCCTGGGTAGATTTAGGGGATGGGGCGATTCCAAAATGAAACTTTTTCTGAATATTGTCATGCTGCATATAAAATTAAGGGAACAACACATGACAGCAACATGATAGCAATTATTTAGCACACAGAGACACCCTTGACCACTGAGGAAGGGGTCAAAAGGTCAACACATTTTCACCTTGAAATTAGTCATGTTTCATATCAAATTATATGGAACGTAGAGCACCTTGAAAACAAGCATTCTCTCCTTACAGACACCCTAACCCCTTGGGTAGTGGCAAAGGGTCAAATATGCATTTATTTGAATATGGTAATGCTGCATATCAAATAGAAGGGACTTACGCATGCAGCAACATGGTAACAAGTGTTGTTCCAGAAGACAGACCGCTACTTCGGGGGTGGGTCAAAAGATAAAAAAAAAATCTGAAATCAATCATGTTGAAAATCAGAATGGAGTGTATAGCACACTGAAAGTACACATGTCAAAGATTCACCAACACTAGATCAAATTAAAGGGGGAGAAGTGTAGACTTAGTTTAAGTTGGCCAATCACGTGCTCTGACTGATTGGGTTCACGGACTGCACAAACCAGCAATCGGACATCAAAAGTAAGGAAAATCTGCTGTTGTGCGTTTTATGCTCGCAGCATATAGTGTACCTTACCTACATAATTTGCTTACATTATCATACTACCAAGGTAGCATATTGTGAACCTTAACCTACAAAATATGCTCAAATGCTCATAATACTACCAAGGTAGCATATTGTGTACCTTACCCACACAATATGGTCCCATTATCATATATATTATTAAGGTATTATATATTATATACCTTACCTACACAATATGCCAACATCAAAATAACACGACAAATGTAGCATAATGTGTACCTTACCCACACAATATGGTCACATTATCATAATATTTCAAATAAAGCATATTGTGTACCTTACTTACACAATATGCTCCCAATAGCATAATACCACCAAGGAATCATATTGTGTACCTTACCTACACATTATGCTCCCATTATCATAATACTACCGAGGCGGTAGCATTTGATGTACCTCACCTACACAATGTGCTCCCAATAGCATAATACTACCTAGGTAGCATATTGTGTACCTTTCCTACACATTATGCTCCCATTATCATAATACTACCAAGGAATCATAGTGTGTATCTTACCTACACAATATGCTACCATTATCATAAAACTACCAAGTTGCATATTCTGTACCTTACCCACACAATATGCTCTCATTATCATAATACTACCGAGGCGGTAGCATATTATGTACCTTGCTTACACAATATGCTCCATTATCATAATACTGCCAAGGTAACATATTGTGTACCTTACCTACACAATATGCCAACATTATGATAACACTACCAAGGTAGCATAATGTGTACCTTACCCACACAATATGGTCACATTATCATAATACTTCAAAGGAAGCATATTGTGTACCTTACCTACACAATATGCTCCCAATAGCATAATACTACCTAGGTAGCATATTGTGTACCTTACCTACACAATTTGCTCCCATTATCATAATACTACCAAGGAATCATATTGTGTACCTTACCTACACAATATGCTCCTATTATCATAATACTACCTAGGTAGCATATTGTGTACCTTTCCTACACAATATGCTCCCATTATCATAATACTACCAAGGAATCATATTGTGTATCTTACCTACACCATATGCTACCATTATCATAATACTACCAAGTTGCATATTCTGTACCTTAACCACACAATATGCTCTCATTATCATGATACTACAGAGGCGGTAGCAAATTATGTACCATGCTTACACAATATGCTCCATTATCATAATACTACCAAGGTAGCATATTGTGTACCTTACATACACAATATGCCAACATTATAATAACACTACCAAGGTAGCATAATGTGTACCTTACCCACACAATATGGTCCCATTATCATATATATTATTAAGGTATTATATATTATATACCTTACCTACACAATATGCCAACATCAAAATAACACGACAAATGTAGCATAATGTGTACCTTACCCACACAATATGGTCACATTATCATAATACTTCAAATAAAGCATATTGTGTACCTTACTTACACAATATGCTCCCAATAGCATAATACCACCAAGGAATCATATTGTGTACCTTACCTACACAATATGCCAACATTATAATAACACTACCAAGGTAGCATAATGTGTACCTTACCCACGCAATATGGTCATTTTATCATAATACTACCTAGGAAGCATATTGTGTACCTTACCTACACAATATGCTCCCATTATCATAGTACTACCGAGGCGGTAGCATTTGATGTACTCCACCTACACAATATGTTCACAATAGCACATTACTACCTAGGTAGCATATTGTGTACCTTTCCAACACAATATGCTCCCATTATTATAATACTACCAAGGAATCATATCGTGTACCTTACCTACACAATATGCTACCATTATCATATACTACCATGTTGCATATTCTGTACCTTACCCACTCAATATGCTCTCATTATCATAATACTACCGAGGCCGTAGCATATTATGTACCTTGCTTAAACAATATGCTCCATTATCATAATACTACCAAGGTAGCATATTGTGTACCTTACCTACACAATATGCCAACATTATAATAACTCTACCAAGGTAGCATAATGTAAACCTTACCCACACAATATGGTCGTATTATCATAATACTACCTAGGAAGCATATTGTGTACCTTACCTACACAATATGCTTCCATTATTATAATACTTCCAAGGAATCATATTGTGTACCTAACCTACACAATATGGTCCCATTATCATAGTACTACCGAGGCGGTAGCATTTGATGTACTCCACCTACACAATATGCTCCCAATAGCACAATACTACCTAGGTAGCATATTGTGTACCTTTCCTACACAATATGCTCCCATTATCATAATACTACCAAGGAATCATATCGTGTACCTTACCTACACAATATGCTACCATTATCATATACTACCATGTTGCATATTCTGTACCTTACCCACACAATATGCTCTCATTATCATAATACTACCGAGGCGGTAGCATATTATGTACCTTGCCTACACAATATGCTCCATTATCATAATAACACCAAGATAGCATATTGTGTACCCTACCTACACAACATGCAACAAACATCATAATACTACCGAGGTGGCATATTGTGTACATTACCTACACAATATGTTCAAAAATCATAATATTACTAAGGTAGAATATTGTGTACCTTACATACACAATATGCTCCGAATATCATAATACTACTATGGTAGCATATTGTGTACCTTACCTACAAAATACGCTCCAAAATTCATAATACTACTAAGGTAGCATATTATGTATCTTACCTACACAATTTGCTCCAAATATGATAATACAACTGAGGTAGCATTTTGTGTGACTTACCTACACAATATGCTCCCATTATCGTAATTCTATCTAGGTATAATATTGTGTACCTTGCCTACACAATATGCTCCAAATATCATAATACTACCGAGGTAGCATATTGTGTACTTTACCTACACAATATGCTCTAAATATCATAATTCTACTTAGGTAGCGTATTGTGTACCTTGCCTGCACAATATGCTCCAAATATCTCTATACTTTTAAGGAAGCAAAATGTGTACCTTACCTACACAATATGCTCTAAATATCATAACACTACTAAGGTAGCATATTGTGAACCTTACCTACACAATATGCTCCAAATATCATTATACTACTAAGGAAGCACAATGTGTACCATACCTACACAATATGCTCCAAATATCATAATACTACTAAGGTAGCTTTTTGTGTCACTTGCCTACCCAATATGCTCCAAATATCATAATACTACTAAGTTAGCATATTGTTTGACTTACCTTCACAATATGCTCCCATTATCATAATACTACCTAGGTAGCAAAGTATGTACCTAACTTACACAATATGCTACAAATATCATAATACTACCAAGGTTGCATATTGTGTACCTAACCTACACAGTATGCTCCAAATATAATACTACTACTAAGGAAGCATATTGTGTACCTAACCTACACAAAATGCTCCAAATATCATAATACTACTACGGTAGCATTTTGTGTGACTAACCTACAAAAAATATGCTCCCATTATCATAATACTACCTACGTATTATATTGTGAACCTTACCTACACAGTATGCTCCAAATATCATAATACTAACGAGGTAGCATATTGTGTTCCTAACCTACACAATATGCCCCAAATATCATTATACTACTAAGGTAGCATATTATGTACCTTGCTTACACAATATGCTCGAAATATCATAATACTTTTAAGGAAGCATAATCTGTACCTTACCTACACAATATGCTTCAAATATCATAATACTACTCAGGTAGCATATTATGTACCTTACCTACACAATATGCTCCCAATATCATAATACTACTAAGGTAGCATAATGTGTACCTTACCTACATAATATGCTCCAAATATCATAATACTACTAAGGTAGCTTTTTGTGTGGCTTAATATTACTAAGGTAGCATAATATGTACCATACCTACACAATATGCTCCAAATATCATAATACTACAAAGGTAGCTTTTTGTCACTTGCCTACCCAATATGCTCCAAATATCATAATACTACTAAGTTAGCATATTGTTTGACTTACCTACATAATATGCTCCCATTATCATAATACTACCTAGGTAGCAAAGTATGAACCTAACCTACACAATATGCTCCAAATATCATAAATCTACCAAGGTTGCATATTGTGTACCTTACCTACACAATATGCTCCAAAAATCATAATACTACTAAGGTAGCATATTGTGTAGCTTACCTAAACAGTATGCTCAAAATATCATAATACTACTAAGGAAGCATATGGTGTACCTTACCTACACAAAATGCTCCAAATATCATAAAACTGCCAAGGTAGCATAGTGTGTGCCTTTCCAACATAATTTGCTCACATTATTATAATACTACCAAGGATAGCAAGTTGTGTACCTATCCTACACAATATGCACCCATTGCCAATATGCTACCAAGTTAGCATATTGTGTACCTTACCTACACATAATACCTACAGATAATGGGAGCATATTGTGTCGGTAAGGTTCACAATATGCTACGTCGGAAGTATTATGATAATTGGAGCATATTGTTTAGGTAAGGTACACAATATGCTACCTTGGTAGTATTATGTTAATGGGGTAGTATTATGATATTCGGAGCGTATTGTGTAGGTAAGGTACACAATTTGCTTTCTTGGTGGTATTATGATAATGGGAGCATATTGTGTAGGTAAGGTACACAATATGCTTCCTCTGTAGTATTATGATATTTGGAGCATATTGTGTAGGTAAGGTACACATTATGCTACTTGGTAGTATTATGATAATGGGGTAGTAATATGACATTTTGAGTGTATTATGTAGATAAGGCACACAATATGCTACCTTGGTAGGATTAGGGTAATGTGAGCATATTGTGTAGGTAGGGTACACAATATGCTACCTTGGTAGTATTATGATAATGGGGTAGTACTATGATAAAGGAGGCATATTGTGTAGGTAGGGTACACAATATGCTACATTGGTAGTATACTAATTGGGAAGTAATATGATAAAAATGACAAAATGCTACCTTGGTGGTATTATGATTATCATTATCATAATGGGAGAATATTATGTAGGTAAGCTACACAATATGCTACCTCGGTAGTATTATGATAATTGGAGCATATTGTGTAGGTAAGGTACACAATAGAGCATATTGTGTAGGTAAGGTACACAATATGCTACTTAAGTAGTTGTACGATAATGGGAGCATATTGTGTAGGTAAGGTACACAATATGCTACCTCGGAAGTATTATGATAATGGGAGCATTTTTGTGTAAGTAAGGAACACAATATGTTACCTTGGTAGTATGATAATGGGGTAGTAATATGTTAATGGGAGCATATTGTGTAGGTAAGGTACACAATATGCTACCTTAGTAGCATTTTGGTAATGGGTGCATATTTTGTAGGTTGGGTATATAATATGCTACCTTGGTGGTATTATGATTATGGGAGTATATTGTGTAGTTAAGGTACACAATATGCTACCTCGGTAGTATTATGATATTTGAAGCATATTGTGTAATTAAGGTACACAATATGACACCTTGGTAGTATTATGATAATGGGGTAGTAAGATGATAATTGGGGCATATTGTGTAGGTAGGGTACACAATATGCTACATTGGTAGTATGATAATGTGGTTATAATATGATAATGGGTCAATTTTGTGTAGGTTAGGTGCACAATATGTTACCTTGGTAGTATCATGAAAATGGGAGCATATTGTGTAGGTAAGGTACACAATATGCTACCTCGGTACTATTATGATAATTGGAGCATATTGTGTAGGTAAGGTACACAATATGCTACCTCAGTAGTATTAAGATATTCGGAGCATATTGTGTAGGTAAGGTACACAATATGCTACCTTGGTGGTATTATGATAATGGGAGCATATTGTGTAGGTAAGGTTCACAATTTGCTACCTCGATAGTGTTATGATAATTGGGGCATATTGTGTAGGTAAGGTACACAATATGCTACATTGGAAGTATTATGATAATGGGAACACATTGTGTTGGTAAGGTACACAATAATTATGTTACCTCAGTAGGATTATGATATTTGAAGCATATTGTGTAGGTAAGGCACACAATATGCTACCTCGGTTCTATTATGATAATTGGAACATATTGTGTAGGTAGGGTACACAATATGCTTCCTTGGTAGTATTATGATAATGGGGTAGTATGATAATGGGGGCCTATTATGTAGGTAGGGTACACAATATGCTACCTTGGTAGTATGATAATGGGCTTGTAATATGATAAGGGGAGCATATTGTGTAGGTAAGGTACACAATATGCTACCTTGGTAGCATTTTAGTGATGGGTGCATATTTTGTAGGTTGATTACAAAATATGCTACGTTGGTAGTATCATGATAATGGGAGCATATTGTGTAGGTAAGGTACATAATATGCTACCTTGGTAGTATTATGGTAATTGGAGCACATTATGTAGGTAAGGTACACAATATGCTACCTTGGATCTATAATGATAATGGGGTAGTAATATGATAATGGGGGCATAATGTGTAGGTAGGGTACACAATATGCTACCTTGGAAGTATGATTATTGGGTAGTAATATGATAATTGGAGCATATTGTGTAGGTAAGGTACACAATATGCTACCTTGGTAGCATTTTGGTAATGGGTGCATATTGTGTAGGATAGGTAGACAATATGCTACATTGGTAAAATCATGATAATAGGAGCATATTGTGTAGGTTAGGTACACAATATGCTACCTCGGTAGTATTATGATAATATGAGCAAATTGTGAAGGTAAGGTACGCAATATGCTTCCTTGGTAGTATTATGATAATGTGAGCATATTGTGTAGGTATGTTACACAATATGCTACATTGTAAGAATCATGATAATGTGAGCATATTGAAACATATTGTGTAGGTAAGGTACACAATATGCTTTCGTGGTAGTATTATTATAATGTGAGCATATTGTGTAGGTAAGGTACACAATATGCTACCTCGGTAGTATTATGATAATGTGAGCATATTGTGAAGGTAAGGTACGCAATATGCTTCCTTGGTAGTATTATGATAATGTGAGTATATTGTGTAGGTAAGTTACACAATATGCTACATTGGTAGTATCATGATAATGTGAGCATATTGAAGCATATTGTGTAGGTAAGGTACACAATATGCTTTCGTGGTAGTATTATTATAATGTGAGCATATTGTGAAGGTAAGGTACACAATATGCTACCTTGGTAGTATTATGATAATGTGAGCATATTGTGTAGGTAAGGTACACAATTTGCTACCTTGGTAGTATAATGATAGTGTGAGCATATTGTGTATGTAAGGTACACAATATGCTACCTCGGTAGTATTAAGATAATTGGAGCATATTGTGTAGGTAAGGTTCACAATATGATACCTCAGTAGTATTATGATATTCGGAGCGTATTATGTAGGTAAGTAACACAATATGCTACCTTGGTGGTATTATGATAATGGGAGCATATTGTGTAGGTAAGGTACACAATATGCTACCTCGGTAGTATTATATATATTTGAGCATATTGTGTAGGTTAGGTATACAATATGTTACCTAAGTAGTATTATGATTATGGGAGCATATTGTGTAGGTAAGGTACACAATTCGCTACTTAGGCGGTATTATGATAATTGGAGCATATTATGTAGGTAATGTACACAATATGCTACCTCGGTAGCATTATGATAATTGGAGCATATTGTGTAGGTAAGGTACACATTATGTTACCTCAGTAGTATTATGATAATGGGAGCATATTGTGTAGGTAAGGTTTGTAGAGCAGGAAAATACTGCGCCGAAGGATATGAATTAAGTGCATACATTAAATCATCACCATAAAACGGTCAGTAGCAAGCAAATTGTCAAAACACATTATTCAAGTTTACTCGGTATTACAGATATCCAAAAGGCTTTGAGGCGTGACTAATCCTATTAATATTGAACTAATCCTAAAAATAGGGGTGTCAGGTTATTTATTTACATTTCAATATAATATTTTTAAATTATAAAATCTACGGCCGCACTGGCTCAGTCGGCTAGATTGAACGTACTTAAGAAGTCGTATTTTTGTGCCCAATGCATCGGAGATCAAGCGTTCGAACCCCGTCGATGGCATGCATTTTTTTTCAATTTGCACGAAATAAGAGTGGCATTTTTTCACGAAATAAGCGCGATTTCGGATTATTTTACAGTTTGTTAGTTACTAGACTTAAAAAAAGTCATAAAAATGCCTGTATTGTGGAAGTTTAGCGAGGATTCTCGAAAAATTATCGAGAATGTGTACACGTTCTTCGTGGAGGAGAAGCAGTACGATCTAAATATGTAATTAGAACGCGCCTGGGGTCGAACTGCGGCTCTGACTGGAGGGAGCAGAGCCACTGCTCAGAAAATCGTTTTCAAGAAGGTGAGACTGCAATCACCGTTGATCGTTGGTCTTCTGGGCATCTGGCATTGCTAGAAATGAGATGCCCGAAATCGTTGTCATCACTCTGACTGAAAATGATGAAGAAACAGACACGGCAGAGTGAGTTTGAGGACGGCATGAGTACATCTACACGTATTGTTCAGAACTGTAATAATTTTGAAGAATGAATGAATAAAAAATGATATAAATTATTGAAAGTATAATTATAAAAAAGGAAGAAATATGTTTAAGAAATACGTCATTCAACAGCCCTAAAACAAAAAGAAAGTCACAGAAGTCAGCAACATACTAATTAAAAAAAATCGATTTTGCAGGGCTCGAACTCACATCTTGGCGTTCTACCTTAACTATAAGCCTTCTGTGTAACCAATTGCGCCACTGAGGATTGTATGAATATACCGAAATAAAACAGCTTAAAAATAATTTCAACGTAAAATGGTACCTGTTCTAGATCAACCTTTCCTTTTGAAAAGGAACGATTCGATCCAAAGGTCATTGGTCAGAGGTCTTGGTAGATCTATAGTTCTGATCATAATCTTAAAACATACATACAATAAATGATTCGTCACCTTTATAATGAATCGTCTCATATCTTTAGTAAGTGTCAGTGCAGAACATTGTATGTTTCTGTGGTCAATACCTGAATTAACCGCGTTCAGAAAGTCTCTATTCCCATGTGAGCCCCATGCCTTCAAACATGTTTCAGTATAACCTGACATACATGTATGGTTTGGCAAGTTATGCCTTTTGAAAAAAATCAAGATTGTTTCCATGGGAGCCAAATTGGATATCAGAACCGAATGATTCAATAAATTCTGAATTTCCATGTTGCCCCTAACCCTCCAACCAAGTTTAGATTCAATCTGACGTAGGGGTATGAAAAGATGGTCTTTGACGGATATCAAGATGGCTACAATGGAAGTCATATTATATATTCCAATGGAACAGGTATAGCATTTATGAATGTCAATATGGTCCTCGACTCACACAGGTTCATTACATTTCTACATTTAACCCCAGGAGTTTCCCCATTTGTTCTTACTACGGTTTCAAAAGGTTGATTTCATGTCCGGTAAGAAGCCAAATTTGGAGACAACGTCTCCAAAATATTGTTGATGGGGATTAAAGACCACTATAATACAATTATGATGCGGGCATGGCTTTAGACACAAGGTTCGTAAGATAGGCAGATGGATGTCGACAGGACAGTTAGAAAAAGGGCAAGCATACCACGAGACATGTTTTCAAGAAGAGCATATTGTGTACCCTCGGACGACCACTAAAATAACATATGTACCGACCCTACACAATATGCTCCTCTGGTAGCATATTGTGTATGCAGGGTACACAAAATGCTCCAGCGGAGCATATTGTGTATGCAGGGTACACAATATGCTACTAAAAGGAGCATATTGTGTAGGGGAGCATTTTGTGGCTCTACAAAGCTGGCTTCCATGCTAATTATGTTCCTATATGTGTCGTAAAACAAATAGGGGTGGATGCCAACCCTGGAAATGTCCCTGGGTTTCAGAATTAGGTCAAATGGCAATTGGGTGCAAAATAACACGAAAATAGACAAACACTCCTTTCTTTCCCACCTTCTTACAATATGATACGCATTAAATTCACTGAAACTATCTAGAATATACTTAAGATGCATGTTGCATTAGATAATAACCTACACAAGAATTGAGCATATGCCCGTGCAAGGTTAAAGGTCATTTAAGTGCAAATTTCCCAAATTCAAAGTATGAAATTTTAATGTTGCATTTTTGTCAGCATCATACCAATCCAACAATACATGATTATAATAAAACAACATGTGAATGGTTAGAAGCTATGCATAGGTATATTAATAGTGTCACTACAGTCCAGTTTTGGATTAAAGGTCAGTCACTTAAGTGCACATTTTATGAAAAAAATACATGATAAAGTTTCCTTTTAAATGGAAAGGCTTGACCAGTTGAGGTTTCTATACGTCCCATCAACACTCTTTCAGTTATATAGGGATTGGTCTTCCTGGGTGGAACCAGTGCTAAGCTAGGATTTATGTTCTTGCTCAATGACACAATGCAGTGATGCCTGTGAGGCTCTTACATGTGGCCCCTTGGTGTTGAGTCAAGCGCTGTACTACAGAGCCACTGCGCTGCCATGATCAGCTGAGGTACGGCTAATGTTTGTGTTGTTTATGAAATAGGGTGTAGTGGGTGCAAAAGATAAGTTAGACATCATTCATATTATAAAATGTATATTAAAAGTAACTAAAAAATATTTTGAGTTGACATTTCACAAGTGACAGGTAAAAATGAAAAAAAAACAATTTTTAAAAGACCTGTATTAATTTAAAAATGTCTTAATGTTGAAAAATAACATATGGGCTGACTTTCAAGGAAACTTGTTTTTTGTATTTCAGACTGATTAACTGGAATTTTTGTTTTGTATTTATAGTGAAAATAATGACATGGATTTGTATTGTAGTTAAATATGTAATGATTTGTTTGCTTGTTGTAAAAAAACAGTTTTACTCACGAATCAGCTCATGATATGTGTAAATTGAAGTTTTAATTGAACAATATATTTGGGTACAGCTTCAAAAAATATTGACCTAAAGATACTAAGTCTGCAGCTATGAACATTTTTCGAAATTTTTTATTTTCTTTTTAAATCATTTGTAAAAGTAGAATTAAGTTATGTTTTCACAATAAATCTGTTCACTATAGCTGAAAACTGCACAGAAAAGTGAATTATCTTATAAAACAGGTGTGTTTTTCTCTTGTTGGTAATTATTTGCGTTCCTCCAATATTTATTGACAGTTAATTTTAGCTAAATGTGTTGTTTTGATACTGATAATTTGTTAAGATTTACGAAATTGGTATAATGTTCACCTGAATTTTAGTTTTTTACTGTGTTCTTGAAAAATAGAAACATTAGTTCTAAAATTAAAAGATCAAAAGTTACAGACTATGCAGCTTTAAGTCTTCAATCAAATCAAAGGTAAGCAGTGCAGCTGCTCCTTCTGGTGTTGGATTCCCTGTAACATCCCTGGAATGTGAATCAAATACAGAGTATGTTCCACATGTTGGATTATCAAATTGATACTGCATGCGTAATGACAGCCCCATGTAGTTTGCAAATCGAGGCAGATCTGATGCCATAAAAACTGATTTCCTTGATACCTATCATGTATAACATTCGAGAAGAGTGAATCACAATACAATAAAATTTAATCAATATTGTGGGTTCTCCACTCGGAAACTGAAAACAATGATGAGAAAGTCAATGCTGCAAGAGCAATTGCTGTACATTGATACCCAACATTATTGCCAAAATGAATGCATTGCCCTGATGATAAGATCTAACAACTGATTTCACGCTGAACAATAATTTGCGTGTGATTGTACCTACATAATGTGTTGTTGTTCAGCCATTGCGTTTGCTTTCGTTGTGTTTGAGAGGACATTTAACAGTGACAGGTAAAACAAAATTGTAATACGTCTATTTATTCAAGAATGTTTTAATGTTGAAAAATCACATATGAGCTGGCTTTCGAGGAAACTTGTTTCTTTTTTCAGACTGATTAACTGCAGGTTCTGTTTTATGTATATAGTGAAAACAATGACAATGATTTGTATTGCAGTTAAATCTGTAATGATTTGTTTGCTTGTTGTACAAAACAGGTTTACTCATGAATTAGCCCATGATACGTGTTAATTGAAGTCTTAATTAAACAATACATTTGAGTAAAGCCTAAACATATATTGACTTAAATCTTCAATCAAATCAAAGGTAAGCAGTACAGCTGCTCAATCAGGTGTTGGATCCCTGTAACATCCCTGGAATGTGAATCAAATACAGAGTATGTTCTATATGTTGGATTATAAATAAGTGCCACAGTGATATCATCCAGTGTAAGCAAAGGAAATGGGACACAATAAAACCAGATTGGACTCCCTCTTGTATTGATACAGAAAAGAACTCAGTATCGTCTAATCTATTTCTGGAGACACCATGCATCATATCAAGTTGATACCAAATGCGTAATGACAGCCCCATGTAGTTTGCAAATCGAGGGGGATTCAATGCCATCAAAAAACCTGATTTCCTTTGATACCTATCATGTTTACATTCAAGAAGAGCAAATCGCAATACAATAAAATCTGATCAATATCGTAGGTTCTCCACTCGGAAACTGCATACAAAGATGAGAAAATCAAGGCTGCAAGAGCACTTGCTGTACATTGATACCCAGCATTACTGCAAAAAAAGGGCATTGCCCTGATGATAAGATCCAGCAACTGATTTCACGCTGAACAATCATTTGCTTGTGATTATATCTATAGAGCATGCTGTTGTTTAACCATTGCGTTTGCTTTCCTTGTGTTTGAGTGGACATTTCACATGTGAGAGGTAACAAATATAAAAAAATACAGATTACAAGCCTTTCATTTTAACATGACAACTTAAAACGTTAAATTAGAAAAAATACACATAAACAACATGAAAATATTGTGTATAGAGTTCAATGCAGTGTACAACAGACATATAATATGGATTATGAATTACAATTACCTGATGTTGACCTGTACAATGATAAAGGATGGTGGAAATGAGATGCGTTTTTTGTGATTGCAACATACACATGGCGGAAATGACGTGTGCTTTTGTGATTGCAACATACAGATAATAAGTCTTTAATATAAATATGTAAAGTTTCAAGACTTTAATCATCTTCTGGCTTTGTAGTCATGTTTTGTTGGCCTAGCTAAAACCAACAAGACAGGTTTTCTTACAAAATAACCTATAGACAAGTATTATATGAGTTGAGACATGAAAAATGGTCAGAAATTTGATATTTAGGTTTAAAGAAGTAAATGAATTGTTATGTCTAAGTCATAACATGAAAAACAGTGATGATTTGTAAAGTTACTATAAATGTTTAGTTTTTATAGCATGAGCAAAATACTATTTTTTATGACATGGAACATGTTGATATAAAGAGACTATTTGTTTGAGTGAAGGAAATAATGCAACAAGAAACAAAAGGTAACTAGAATTGTTTTTCCACGAAAAAACAGATGCCTACCCCTTTTAAGAATAAAAAAGAAATAAAATTGCATTTAGTTATGTTACAAGGGTATAATTTGAAAATATACATGCAAGAGTTATATTTTTATGCATAACAGGTTGTTTGGATGTGCCTAACAAATCATGAAATGTATGAAGTTTTGTTGAAATATCTCTGACGGTTATCAAGTTAAAGAGCGGACAAACTTTTGTGACGGACAGACCCATGAACAGATGCAAGGGGAAAATATACATGCAAGAGTTATGGTTCTTATGCATGACATGTCGTCTGAATGTGGTTTAACATAACTCTGCTTTTAGATATTTTTTGGAGAAATTTCCCTTTGATCATTTGCAATGCTATTTCGCGCCCACTCTATATCTTGATAGCCATTAAAGGTATTTCAACAAAACTTCATACATTTGTAAACAGAGTTATGGTTCTAATGCATGACACATTGTCTCATTGTGCTGTAGAAGTGTATGAAGTTTCGACCAAATAGGTTTAACAGATTTCAACTTACATAGCGGACACAAAATTGCATTTAAGTTTGTTACAAGGGGAATAATTTGAAAAATGAACGCGCAAGAGTTATGGTTCTTGTGTAAGACATGTTGTCTGAAGGTGCTTTACAAATGTATGAAGTTTCGTTTTAATACCTCTAACTGTTATCAAGTTAAAGAGTGGGCACGAAATAGCATTGCAAATAATCAAAGGGTAATAACTCCAAAAATATTCAAAGCAGAGTTATGGTTCTTGTGCTTGACACGTTGTCTGAATGTGTTTTACAAATGTATGAAGTTTCGTTGAAATGCCTCTAACGGTTATCAAGTTATAGAGCGGACACTAAAAAACATTGCAAATGATCAAAGGGAAATGACTCCAAAAATATCCACAGCAGAGTTATGGTTCTTATGCATGACACGTCGTCTAAATGTGCTTTACAAATGTATGAAGTTTCGTTGGAATACTTCTAACGGTGATTAAGTTATAGAGCGGACACGAAGTATCATTGCAAATGATCAAAGGGAAATGACTCCATAAATATCCAAAGCAGAGTTATGGTTCTTGTGCGTGACACGTCGTCTGGATGTGCTTTACAAATGCATGAAGTTTCGTTGAATTATCTCTATCGGTCATTAAGATATAGAGCGGACATAAAATAGCATTGCAAATGATTAAAGGGGAATCACTCCAAAATATCTAAATCAGTGTTATGGTTGTTCTGCATGACACACCGTCTGAATGTGATTTAAAAATGTATGAAGTTTCGTCGAAATATCCTTTACAGTTTTCAAGTTATAGTGCGGACACGATTTTGAGACAGACAAACAGACAGACAGACGCAAGGGGGAAAACAATATGTCTCTCATCCTTCCAGGGGGTAGACGTAATTACTGCATTTAACTAACATAACTATGAGATGTTAAATAAGTGAAAAACTCTACATACGGTTACAATGTACTTGATAAACATTACCATATAACGAGCCTGTGGTATCTTAGGGTGTCCTAAGGTAATGCACCTGTTTGACTGGGGCAATTTGACTTGGGGACGTTTGCCTGTTATATTTTAGGTGTACCCTTTTTACTGGGGCACTTTGACTTGGGGACGTTTGCTACTCTTCATAAAAGAAAAAATGGCATAATGTCTTACTTCCGTTCCTTCAAGCTCAAGCCAAAAAGTTTGTTTCTGTGATTAGCATAACTAAGGCTATCAGATCCATTAAACAAATCATACGTGAGAAGGACGTATGAGCGCAGCAAACTCAAGAAAAAATAGGTCTTTACCGAAGGAAATAGAGGTATCCAACTGTCAACTAGCAGCAAAGAAACTCTTTAGCCTCTTATCTGACCCTGTTAAAAGAAAACATGCGTTAAGCATATAAGAACAGCAAAGTGCATATCAGCCTCCACATCCGTGTTGTCTGACTAGCACTTTTATTGTTCGTAGATTTGGGTTCTAATCTTCCAGACTCCTTCTAAGCTTTGTAGCTGAGCAGGTCGGTTTGAGTCATGTCTGATTGAAAAATAACTTTCTCCTGACAGGGCACAATTATGATCAAGTAAGCACTACATATACATGCTGTTTTGTTGAGTCTTCTACAGCTGCATTTTGGTCATAAATAATCTGTATATTACAATCGAAATAGATCAACTGTTTTGTGTAAGTTGCGGAGTGATAATAAGATTTGGGGTCAATTACTTTGTAAAAGAAATTTATTATATACAATTACATCAGAAATTGTTTCAATTAAATAACAATTACAATTACATGGCTTTTGAGCAAAGTAATTAATTACATACAATTACTTTGCCAAATGTAATTAATTAAATTACAATTTAATTTCACTGCCACTTAGATAGCTTCATCAGATTTTAATTTCAGAGATACTTGAAATGAGTTAAAATCTCCTAAAAAGTCTGAGTAACCTTGAATTTCTGAATTCAATATAAGTCTATTAGGTTTATTTGATTTTTGCCTCTTGTATCAAATTATTGTCAAGTGATGCAACTTAAAAGAAATGAAATGTACAAAATCAGTTGTTGTCTTTTGTAATTGATGAATTGATCACACAAAAGGAAAAACAGAAACATTTTTTTTTTGGGGGGGGGGGGGGTGGGAGGGGGTTTGGAAGAGATGGGGGGGGGGGATAAATTGGCAAGTTCTCAAACTAGCTGTTAACCGCAGAACAAAGTTCAGGAATACACATTGCTGGAGAAAATTCTTACAACTGTGGACGATAAACCAAGGAAATTATTTTGTAAAACTAGCTTAAATGCCAGAGAATAACTGTTTTCAAAAAGTGTTGATAAAAATCTGTGTGGCCCTATGAAAGTTGGCAAGAAAGTTTAAAAAGGCATATCAGATAGTGACAAATTAAAATATTACTAGCATGTTGAAATGCTGGCTTGGCAAGCAAGAGGTCGCTAGTTCGGTCACCACTGGAACATCTATTTTATATTTATTTTTTGTTATTATATTAACAATGATGGGACCCAGGTTCACTGAATGAGTGAAATTCAATTTAATTTTCTGAATCATATTTTTTTTATTATTATTATTATCATTATTATTATTATTATTATTATTATTATTATTATCATTATTGAAATGGCAATTGAGCAGTTTAAGGGCTTTAGATAGTGTAGTGGATAGATTGGGTCATGTACCTTAGCATATGAGTGTGAAGATCCTAGGTGTGAAAATTTAACAAAATGTCTTCAAGGAGTAAATTCACTAACCAGCACTATTGTCTGAGTAAATTTAATTGTTGAGATTTTCACACCGTCTTTGTTTTTGTATTGATTTGGTAACTTAATTATTAAAGGCTGATTGTCACAAAGCCATATCTTTTATAAGCAGATGAACAAAGAATGAATAATTTGCTTACAAAAGGAATAGTAGAAGTAACATACAGTCTGTGTCTGTGGTAATATTATTAAATTCTATTTTTATGTCTGTAGATACTAGCATGACTAGTCCCAATTCTCATTTGTTTCATGTTACATTCAACTAGTACAGCAAATGATATATGCACTTACAAAGGCCAATAACAAATCATTTAGCAGTATTTAAGTATCTATGATAATCTTTAGTAACTGAAGTTCATAACTGATATGAAAAGTAATTACAAAGTAATTGAAAGTATTTGTTAATTACTCCCATTTTTGGCCATGTAATTAATTACATTGAATTACTGTAATCAAAGAAATGTCTTAATTACAATAACATGCAATTACTTTAGAAAATGTAATTAAATTACAATTAATTACAATTACAATTACAATTTTAATTTCCCCAACTCTGGTGATTACTCACTGTTTGTTAGAGTCGCAGAGCTCAAACTGTGAAATATTTCAAAACAATTACTATTATTGTACGAGGGCTGTTCAAATATGAATGCAAGTAGCTTCATAACATTCTTCACATATATGCTACAACAAAATTGTAAACGTTTCTATAAAGGACTATATGTAACCTTTAAACTGGCACCAGACCTAAAGAAAAATACAGTATACTTTTCGAGCTATGGCCCTTTGAATGAGGGTCACGTTAGTATACTAACAACCTCAATGCTTCAAACATATACCAGTGGTATAGACGAGCGTATAATTCTTCGATAAACAGGAGAAATGTCTTGAAAATTTTAAGGAAGTATCCCCATATTCTTATATAATGATTCTGTGAAAGTTGCGAAAATCCGACATGCTTTTGTTAAATTACAACGAATAGTTGTCACTTAAGTCCCCTTATGTTTGCAAATAAATGGTAAACAAAAACACACCTTACAGTTTTCAGTTAAACTTATCTCTAACAAAATGCACGAATTAACATTTAAACTAGTTTTAACTCAAAGACAATATATTGATCACTCATACTGAGTTGTTGCTACAAATTATTGATGGATAGTGGGTATTTTTAGACGCTGAAAAGCATTTGTATTAAGTCAAAAATGCCTTAACTGAGGGGGTTATAGAATTTATACTTATTTTTTTTTTTTGCCATAACATTGCGGCTTAATTCTAAATTTGAACGTAAACTTTAAGTTTGACCACTATAGGCATTATTTACAATAAAATTACACACCTGGTCTTGAGGACTAGACAGATTGAACATATTTTGATTAATGCAAACAAGTCATTAAGAGGCAGAAAAATGCTTGAAAAATGATATAAAATTTGATTACTCTGTAAATAGAGGACGGCGCATTTTGAAAACTCCCTTATGGCAAAGTTAGCATGTTTTCAGCAAAACGCAAAGAAAACGATACAGCAATGTTCATTATTACATCACCAGTAGATAACTCAAAATGACGTTTATCATAAAATTAATGACGTCACAAACGTGCCTGTTTACTCGCGATTGAAACAGGATTATATAAACTTTATCCTGCAAGCAACTTTTGGATTGTCACTTAAACTTGCTTCTAAAATTTGGTGCCATTTTCTCTAAAACTTTCAAAGATATGACATTATATCCGCACATGCACCAAAACGTGCATTGCAATTTGCTTCAGAAAAACATCAGTATACAGGAATGGCCTTTATATAAGGATTTGTAACTCGAGAATTATAGTGAGTGTTCCTTTATGATTGGTGCCATTTTAAAGGCTACAAATAGTTTTTTCCCGAAAGGTATGACATTTTGTCGTAGCATATACATGTATGTGAAGAACGCTATGAAGCTACTTGCATTCATATTTGAACAGCCCTCGTATAGCAGATCTATTTTAAGAAACAGATGGAGGATTTGTACCTACTTACCAGCCAATGGTTTCAGTTGCTTTATTTTCTAGATTAATTGCTGCATGGTTTGCCTGAAGCCATACCTTAGCTTGTAACTTTGCCCATATGATTCCTTACTTCATATGTTGGAAGTTAAGGACTTTGTCACAAGTTTGTGATCGGTTCATAGAACTAGGTGAGATTAAGTCTAATTTGGTTGATATTTTGTACTTTTGATGGCTGAAACTCTCGAATATCTAAAGCCTTACATGCAGAATTGAAAATCCCTTCAGAGGTACATCTAACAGACGTGAAGCGCCACTCTTGTCTTCTAATAATGATCTGGGCACAAAGGCGGTGTTACATGCGTAATATGCAAAAACAGTAGGATATAAAATAATAATTGTTAAATGCTGTGACACAGACCGACGACACAGGCTTACTTATAATGTTACTGTTACACCTTGAGGCTGCAATACTGAAATTTGGATGCTCCGCAAAACAGCTATAGTAATGAAATGGTTACATGCCCATCTTGGTGCTGAACCGCTATCCCAGTCAGTATTGTCCAACATTTTAACTAAAAGTTTGCATACAGAAGCTACAACAGGGTGCCATACAATCTTTTCTGGCAAAGGCAATAATAAATGCTGGAAATGTCATTAAGTATCCCCATCTTCTTGGAGTAGAAAGGGATGATAATGTCGACGCTGAAAAGTTTGTATGTTTGTTGTATGGAATTATAAAAATGGTGTCAATGGTATTAACAATGTCAGGCATAGGTTTTTTGTGAAAGTTAAACGTGACCTAGAGATGTTATCTCCTATTCATAACGCATTAGAATTACACATCAAAATATCAACCTATCAAGCTAAGATATGTAAGGGTGAGTGACTGAGGAGGTCGAGTCTCCTGATGTGCGTAGCTTACTGGCACAAAAACATAAATAAACAAAAACATACCTAATTGGTTTCGTCCAATAGTTATGGACTTCATCAGAGTATTTTACAGCCTGATTTTGAGGTGATCTGCTCCGTATTTATAGTCATCAGGGGGTATGTGGACCTCTCAGCTAAGATACGGCTTCAAGCAGGCCATGTACTAATGAATATAAAAAACTGAACCAATTGAAACAATTGGCTGGCAAGATGGTACAGGTGAACTAGAAGGTGTTTGGAAGTACTTGCCAGCAGTACCAGACGCATGTAACTTACAAGCAGTGGATGCAAGATGAAACGCATGTCGATGAGATGCAAATGTTCGACAGCATTTCTGAAATGCACAACGGCTTTTTGATGTGATGCCATAGAAGGTGAAAATGCTAGTTAAAATAGATCCGCTATAGCAATAATCATTTTGAAATAATTCACTGAGTTCATTGCCAACAGTGACTTATCACCAATCAACTTGTTCAAAAAAGCTGATATTTTTATATTGTAACATAGATGAAATTACCAAAAAGTGAGTCGGACCAGGAAATACATGTACCACAATCACACACTGTAAACCAATCCACGGCACCGTACGCAGCCACAAGACAGAAGGAAGACAATTATTGAAAAACAACCAGCTCTCTATTCCTCAGCATGAAAAAAATGATTGCAAAAAATAGAAGGGACACTAAATACTGCATAACAAAACAAGGACCAAACACAAAAACCCCACAAACAATGTAAGCAACAATAAACAATGACTCAACAACAATAGAACCACCACCTAAGAACGGACAGCAGCTGAAGTCACTGATGACTTACGTGCATTTTACAGGGCCCAATCTTCGCCCTAGATTCTGCTGTTGTTAAAACACAAAAAATGTTTAGCTCGTTTTGAGGCTTTCTAACGTATGCAATACAATAATCACAAAGAAGCCATCTAATTGAATTAAAACACTATGATGGAACAAAGAAAATGGCTTAAGATTCACAGATAGACATAGCAAAAGAAAACCTCAATTCCCAGCCAGAACAAACATCAGGCACTGACCAACCGTTGAAAGTTTTAGTTCAGAGTCTTTATTGAGTCTGATGCCTGATCCACTATCATGCAATGAGAGAGAAAGCCATGGCTATAAACCAAGATTTGGTTAAAACCCAGACAAAATGCAGCTGTAGGAAACAAAAAATCAACAGCATCTATATTTGTTTACTTGATCATTATTGAATCTCTTCAAGAGAAAATATAGTTTCGAGGCTTCAGAACTAAGGTGTGACTCAAATTGGCTTGCTCAGCTACAGAGCTTAGCTAGGCTCTGTAAGATTAGTTGTTCATCAGTGTACAACATAATTGATATTCAGACATCACTGGTGTGAAAACTGATCTGTGCCTAAGCTGTTCTTATATGCTTAAGAGTTTCTATTAGCGTGCCCCAATAAGAAGCATTAGTATTTTTGCTGCTAGTTGACAATTGAATGCCTACTTCAGTGAAGATGTTTGCTGCACCCATACATTCTACTCATTTATGTTATTTTAATGGATATTTTTGGTATGCTGATTACAAAAATAAGCTACTTTTCATGCATTATTACGCAAACTGTGCACTTATGAGACCTTTAATCCTGACCCTGCATGTAGTTATACTATCAATATTACTATGCCTTGCTTGAATTTCCTTCTAAACCATTCACGTTCAGTTTTTTAAACAATTTTGTAGTAATGGATTGGTATGATACTGACAAAAATTCAGCATTAACATTACATACTTTGATTTGCGAAATTTGCACTTTAATGACCTTTAACCTTGCACGGGCATATGATCAGCTCTTACCTAGGTTGTGTAGTCAATGCAAAGTGTATCATATGTTCATCCTGGATAGTTTCAGTAAAATTAATGGGCATGCTATTGACAGAAGATGACATAGAAAGGAGTGTTTGTCTGTTTTTTGTGTTATTCTGTACCCAGTTGACCTTTGACCTTAGTGTGAGACCCAGGAACATTTCCAGACTTTGCACCCACCCCTATCGATCGGTATTACTACATTACTACTCAATTTTGCCATCAAAAGTGAAAAATAAGCCTGTTTTATTTAAATGGACAGCCAACTATGTGCACAAAACTCCTAAACGTTGATCAATAATGGTTGTTGGTTATAACCATTGCTTGGGAGAGCAATGTTAACGTGTTAACGCGCTGATGACGTAATGTTGTCACACGTGCGCGACCAGGTCTTGCACGAACCCTTACAGACCCAGTCCTGTTGTACCGGTTTATAAGATTATGAATAGTATGTCTAGAGCCGCCAAACTGATGCGCGATGTCATTAACCGTAGACCCCGCCTTAAGCATGCCAAAAACTTGAGTTCCTTGATCTTTTGAAAGACGTGCCGTCACTACATGTAAATGCAAGCGTTTTGTGAAAATAGATTAACTTTTTATTATCAGTACTCAGCTGCAAATGTATTCTTGTCAATTTTAAAGCTGTTAGTGAAACACCTGGGCCCAGAATAACAATGCCTCCTTAAAGTTAAGCATGACTTAAGTTAAGTATTGATATTTCAACATGCTGTATTAAATGCTAAATAAATTGCCTGGATCGATATGGCATTTGTGGTCAAATATATCATTGTGATCTTCAGAAAAATTAAAACGATTTTGATTTTAATCAGTTTTAAACGTTATTTTTCGCATCCGGTAAAATAAATACTTAACTTAAGTCTTCCTTAACTCTAAGGAGTCATTGTAATTCTGGGCCCTGTTCCTCAGCACGTGTATGGAACACGTTTTTCAGACGGTGACGCTTGAATTTACCTTGGATTTGAATAAAAATTGCATAATCGTTATCTGCGACGAAATATCGATAAGCATGCGTAAATCTTACAACGACATGAATACTAACAAAACAGCTATTCAAAGAAATAAAGTGTAAAGTTTTCATTTTGGGTCAGTGTAGTTATTAGTACCAATGCAATGGTCAAGCAAGCGGATGTTATAAACCCACGTTGTGACGTGAGTGCAAGGATGTGGCTAGCTCGACGTAAATTGTGACATTTCGATAGGGAGGCCCTTAACCTCTTTGAACATTACAAATTCAGCATTTTTCACGAAAGTATGGCTATGCTCACAAAAGACACAGTAAAGGTAATACCTTGGTAACAGGACATTATCGGCATGTTATTATTAATTTATAGTCGAAATGGGCATTTATACCACCATTTTTAATCGACAATACAACTTGAGTTGTGTTTATGCTATCATACCCGTGCACATTTGATGTAACAAACTCATTTCACGTTGTACATATTCGAAACATTGTTTGTTGTCGAATTGGATGCAGCTGAATAGCCATTGAATTTGGTGTGCCTTTTAACTGCTTTAAAATATATATTCTGTTCAAATGGTTTTGAATCGTATAGTCACTACAACAAAATCAGGCAGAAATGTTTAATATTTATCCTGGAGAAATGTTAGCCTCAAGTTGTAGTGTAAGTAAATGTTATTTTTCACTAACGGGGGCGTAAAGAACCAGATCAGTGTTTAATTATCCAGATATACGGTGTGTTGTCACGCTTTATAATTCCCCACGAATTTCTCGCCAATTGGAATAACCACTCCCAAATATTATAATGAAAATACTGTCATTTCCAAATACGTTCAGGGAAGGTGGTTCAAACGTGTCGCTGGCGTGTTTCTCAATTTCTTGATTTTCCCCAAGATATCAGGGCTTTGCCAGAAGCTCACACAGCCACAGAACCTGCTGGAGAAATTAGGGGAGGCCTACACGAGTAACTTTCTTGCAGCGATGTAGGACCTAAAATGGCATATACAAGCAGTAACCGCGAAAATCAGGCGACACACAATTTCTGACAAGAGTTTAGGTAATTTCTTGCCAACCCTTAAACTTACTTTGCCAACTATTTTCTTAACTTACTGAATCACTTACTTACCACCACTGTTCTTGATTACAACCTAAAATGACTCTCGCCTTGTAAACATACAATTTTGCTTTTCTATTCAGCTTTGCTATGTTGGTGAAACCACAAAAAGTAAGGGAGTATGAATATGAAATACCGCCATCACACACTGCAGACCAATACATAGCACCGTGAGAAAGAGCCAGAGAACATTTACAGTAACAAGACACTCCAGAGGCAATAAAAGCAAAGCAACAAGCTCTCTCTTCCTCGTCAAAATGATTGAAAACTAGAATGAACATATAATGCAAACCAAGCAAAGATCAACATAGATACCCCACAAACCAGAGGGGGTTCATAAAACAATAAATCAACAGCAACAGAACCACCGCCTCAGAATGGACAGCAGCCTAAGCTACCTGGTGTGTAAAGCCACAAAATGTTCCCTACACAATATGCTCCCTTGAAGGAGCATATTGTGTACCCTGGATATACAATATGCTACCATGAAATCGGGAGCATATTATGTAGGACATGTATAATACCTACAAAATTTGTTCCCTAGCTGATTAAAGTACACATACATGTGCGACCGTCTGCCCAGAGCGGAACCATTTGGGCTATTTGAGTAGAGAGACTTTAGAGGAACCATTGTGTGAAGTCACAGTGGTTTAGGCGAAACAGCTTACTGACGAGGGACGACACACGTTGTAGGTACGCATACAGCTCAGTACGCATACAGCTCAGGTCTGATCTATCTGCGTAGGATATGAATACGCTTACAGCACATAACGCATGCAACACTAGTATGAAATGTATGCGGAGGGTGTGTATGATACCTCCACGTACTGTCCTTTGAACATATTGACATAAACATAGGTATGAGACATTTTGGATTCGATGATGACTGGACTTTGCTGTTGCTGATTGGTGAAGTCTTTTTGAATGATCTCTTGTCTACAGGCTGGTGTGCGTCGTGTTTAAAGATGAATGCCCACCAATACCGAGGATCCCAGTCGTCTGACACTAATATGGTCCTTTTAAAATCCTGTAATCACGTGTGTTCAAAGACACTGAACATTGTTGAAGGCTCTTGGTAAGCTGATAGTATAACCAATGGTTTCTTGTTCATCCCTTGTCCGCTGTACACATATTTAAGTAAGGATATCTCGGAGACCAGTCGGCCAAACTAGATTGATTGAAAGGCCACTATACCCAATAAGCTCACCTTTGGCCCCGGTGAGCTAGAAACAACAAATATACACATACGCAAACACATATGATGATTGAAACGACAAAAAGTATATACCATACATAATAACAATGGGGATAACAACAATGGTACGAAACGACTTGTGTTTGTAGTAAAGGGTGTAAAGACTAAACATAAAATGTGAATGAGTTAACTTGAAAATTTCATAATGAGCTGTTTGCGTATCCTTCGACGACCCTGCAAATGCACTACCCTTACGCATACATCTTTGTGGAGCTGTATTCAGAGGTCGGATACGCATGTGACTCTTATACCCAAGCTGCATTTTTAGACTTGCATCAGTCTATTTCTTATGATATTAGTTCTACCAAACCTTATGACAAACGTGACGACTATGATTTTAAAATTGTCAATTTCCCATTAGTAGAAGGTGATGTTCCTCGCTCTACATCCTTTGGACTCTATATCATTCAACTCATTCGTTTTGCTAGAGCATCTAGCTATATTACTGACTTCAACACTCGCTATAAATTGTTAACTCAGAGACTTCTTAAACAAGGCTATCGGTATCGTAAACTTCACAAAGCCTTTTCTAAATTTTATAGACGATACTATGATTTGATATCTAAATTCCAAAGTGGACTGAAATCTCTCTTGCGCCAAAGACTTTCGGAACCTGAATTCTATGATGACTTGGTGCATACATTATAAAAAGATTGGCTATAACATTAATGCATTACAACAGACTGCATGCTTGGTGGTCAACCCAATCACGGTTGGCAACTTTGCTTTCCTCTTTAACTGCACACCGGTGGGTCGGACTTCAGACCTTATGACGGTTCAGACTTAAAGACTTATCTATTGATGAGATGGTAGGGCCTGATGCTTTGGCTGTTTGTCGGGCCCACCGGGGTTTACCTGTTGGATTTCTTTTGCTCCAGTATTCAGTTTTATTTACTGTTGAGTCCTTATCTTTGCTTTATCTCCTTTTTATATCTTGATTTATATGTTCTAGGAGATGAGGCAATGATAAGTAAGGGGTCTTTCATGTAAACCAAACATCTATGTGTGTTGGTCCACATCTGAACTAAGGGTGAGGTTGGTGCATCGTTAAACTGGTTTAAGCCCTCCAGTAAGATATTTTACTGACCGTTCCAAGGCGGTACCTGTTTTGTGGATATTTATGGGTTTTTTTCTGTCTTGTGTTTGCTAATCTGTTGTGCGCGTCTGTTTATTGTGCCTTGTGGTCACCTGCTTGGAGAGGGCTAACCACTTGGCTCTCGTTTGTGGCGTCTGACTGTGAGTTTGTCACTTTTCCATTGGTATCCCGGGTCAGGTGTGGTACTTGATTGTATCGATTTCTGATCTTTGCACCCTTATCAACTCTGACAGGTACTGTATGTTTAGGCAAGGTACGCATCAACTCAGAAATTAGCTATATGCATACTGAGCTGTATAAGTACCTACAATGCATGCGGGACGCTGGACAAAGACCAGTCACAAAGGCTCAATTTATGCCATTGGCTCAAATGAGCTAATAATACTAGCAAGGTAGCATAATGTGGACCCTGCCTTCACAATATGCACCTGCTATTATTAAACTACCAAGGTAGCATATCGTGTACCCTGCCTACATAATACGCTCCCATTATTACAACACTACCAAAGAAGCATATTGTGTACCCTACCTACACAATATACTACCGTTATTGTAATACTACCAAAGTAGCATATTGTGTACCCTACCTACACAATATGCTCCCGTTTTTTAAAATACTAATACTTTCATAAGATAGACAGACGGATGGGCGAATGGATGGCTAGACAAAAAGGCAAATATATTTAATACACGAGACAAGTTTTTTCAATAATAGCATAGTGTGTACCCTCGGACGACCATTGAAATAACATAATTTATGTACCGACCCTACACAATACGCTACTCTGGTAGTATATTGTGTAGGAAGGGTACACATACTGCTCTCGGGAAGCATATTGTGTAGGCAGGGTACACGTTATGCTCATCGAAAGAGCAAATTGTGCAGGGACAATATTGTGGCTCTACACTGGTGCTTAGCTGCATTTTACTGACGCCCTAGCTTATGTTGTTGTAAAACACAATTTTTAGATCTCATGGAGGCTTCCTAACTAAATTAACATACATCATCAAAGAGAAACAATAAATATTAGATTACACACTATGGTGAAACAAAGATTAGGGCTCGTAACTCACAGAAAGTCAGAGCAAATCGAGCTACGTTCAAAACTGTATCAAAATTTGCAAAATTTACTATTGTTATATGACTCCTTTAAAAGCCATCCTCAGATTGACTGAATGAAGCTTTCACTGGCTGTAACAGATCATGATGTCTACCAGTGAGGACCTTAATTTAGCCCATACCAGGATAGGTAGACATCGGGATCTGTTAGTGCTGCCAGACAGCTTAAATAGATTGAACAAAAGTTACCCCAGGACAGATACACTTCATTTCTTACTGCTGCATGACAGCTAAAAATAGATATTGGAAAACTGGTTCAAGAGATAGCATGATTTCACATGTATAGTTCACAGGTCAGATGTTTTAAAATAAGAATTTGGTCATTTTAAGAATATTCTAATTTTAAAAAAATGCATTTTTTGCACATCTCATAAGATTTCCAGAAACTTGAAAAAACATATGTTGAAATAATCGTGTTTTCAGTGCGCTAGGAACATCTGACTTGTAGTCAGGGGCGATCGGAACTCCCGTGCGAATTTGATGCCGATTTATGGTGACCTATACCAAATCAAACTTTAGGGGATAACTAATGAAAATCACCTGGTCACCCATCTGGGTTTCACGTCTGGACGTCATTATGACGTCATCAAAATAACGTTTATTGTATCAGTGCAATTTAAACGGTATGTCCATTGTAGTCTATGGCGATCAGGACTTTCTTGCATTTTGTTTGCCAATTTCAGTCGAAATGCACCAAATTTAATCTTAGGAGGTTAATAATTAAAATTAACATGTCGCCCATAGTGTTTTCGCATCAGAACAAAAAGATGACGTCATTGAAATGACGCCTAATATGTAAATACCACATATATATGCGTTTTGTCCATTTCCAACGCATGGACATATTCCTTTAATAAACTGGCAGCCTTATCATGACTGAATACAAACTCTTTTAAATCGTAACATACAAAATATATTCAGATAGTGTAAATATATATATACCACGACCTCTAACCAATAACCTTTGGGTCTTTCTATTTCAAACGATTGATGCAGAATACGTAAAATGAGCCAGTCCGGGTAGAACATATGTGTATGTCAAAGTTTTTATAGTAAATATAAATAAATGCCCGAAAATCTTTTTTTCTAGTACAACATATCAATATTGTAAATAGAGTCACGCTCAAAAGCTTTTGGCTTATCTGTAGCTGCTTATCCTACACTCAAAGAAAATATAGTAGTAATAAGCATTGTATACACTATCAACCAAACTCATTATAGTCCGATTTTGACCCCCGAAGGATCAAACGTTAGAAGAGTCTACTTAGTAGTAAGTTCATGATATGGAAATAAGGATAAACCCTCTACAAGTTACCCATTGTACTTCGATAGCACGGCCAATAGAAAAATGTTACAATCTGATTCACTTTCGCATGCTGATAGGTAGAATAGTCTTCAAAGGTCAAAATCGGACAATAAGGCATTCTTGTTGATACGGCTAAAGAAATATATGAATCCACATGAAAATAGTTATTCAAAAGTCATAAGTATATTGACCACTAGCAATATTTTACATGAGTCCTCTTCTGCTCCACGACAACACAAATCAGTACAATATAAATGGTTTACTTTGCACTTACACCGAGATGTTTCGCATACAGATATGCTGCAACTACATTTTATCAGCTGCAGAGGGGTTTTGGGGGCAGGAGGCTACATGCGCAGATCCAGGGATTCTTGTCAGTCTTATTTAGTCCTCAGCTTATTTTACAGTTTACAGAGGGGGTCCAATGGTTTTATTGCTCAGAAAACTATACTTATACTTTACCAAGGATCCAGAGGGGGTCCATTATTTTCCAGGATGGGGGGGGGGAGGTGTCAAACTTTTTGCAGGCGGGGGTCCAAATGCTGATTTCTTTAGAAACCCATGTACGTACTTGTTATTTTCCAGGGGGTGTCCGGACCCCTTATCCCCCTCTGGATCCGCACATGGGCAATGTCATCATAACGGGACAGTATTTATCACAGTCCCGCTTCTAACCATAATTGTCAGGCATTGATTTGTCAGGATTAATGACAGGTGAGGTTTTCCGAATGATGCACTGGTACTGCGCACGTTTGACCCCTTCCAGAAACACAGCTCTTGGAAGTGGTAGTTTTTGCAATTCAGCTTTTTTTCTCACAAATATCCACTACGTCCACGCAGTGAGTCGAGCAATATCGGTGACTGGCTAATACAAAGTAAGAAAGACGGCAAAGATCAGGAATCGATACAATCAAGTACCACACCTGACCCAGGATACATTTACCAATGGGAAAGTAACAAGCTCACAGTTAGACATCACAGACGAGAGCTAAGAAGTCAGGACAATTTACAAGTATATTACTCTTAGACTAGTGCATCCGCCACAGTGCTTTCTAAGGGCACTGAGCCGAGGTGAAAGAATGCTTCGTGGATAGAGTCTCTAGCATAGCTTAATGCCTGCCAATCTGATTTCTTGCTCTTTCCTGACATTGAACTAGTTAATATCAGCACCTGAAAGTGCATGAAATTCGATCAGAGCCCTGGTTGTGACATCACCAATGCCACATTGACATCTTTAATAAGTGTTCTGATCTTAGACACTTTATGATATATGAGCAAGACTGTTTAAGAAAATGTAAAATATCAACACTCTGCAATTGTTTTATATATGCTTTTTTAAGCGGCGAAAACAAAATTTGATCCTCTGCAAGACTGGGAGTAGGGTTGTGCATAAGCTCATATAAAACAAAATATTTAAGATAGAAAAGCAAACTTTGGTTTTTGTATTCGTCAATGGAGTATAGGCTTGTTAAACCTAATCTAAAACGATATTCATTTATATTCCATAGGGAACAATGTTAAACACATATGATAATTTTACTCTTAACTCAATATTTCGGCCAAAGGCCTTTATTAAGAAAAACATGCACTTCAATGTCAACTACATAGTCTCTGTTCCACCATCTTGTAGTTGACATTGAGTTGCATGTTTTCTTGATAATGGCTTTTGGCCGAAATATTATATTAAGAGTTAAATTATAATGATAATCTAAAACGGTTTGAAACCGACTCAGGGAAGTCGTTAAACTAAATGACGATAGCCAAAATTACCACTTTTAAATTATAATTAAGTTCATGTAACGCACATAATACACATGCAGCCGTAAACAGCTGTCATATATAGTAAAGTCATCCAGTAATTTGCAGACTATTAGAATGTTCATTGCTTAGCTAGTTTTAAAGTCTTTTTTCTGTACCTCAAACTTTCAATTTTCTTATTCTCAAATTGATAAAGTAACATATGAAACAAGCTGTTACAGGCTAACACCCATGCTTACAGTGTGCAAACATCTCCTATTCGATGCACCTTGAATTGGTACATACGATAGAGTATATCTAAAAGAGTTTGGGATGGAGCAGGTCAATACTCAGCTTGCAGTCAAAATCTTGTTTGATGATTATTCTAGTTTTTTCTGAGATGAGGAGGACAATTATTTTACCAGAGAAGCAGAAATAATAATCGATATTGTATATGACTTGGATAAGGATTGGTTTAGAATATTTACATAAGAAAGGGACATTTACTAAATTGTACTGTTTAAATGTGAAACGATTATTTTCTATGTTCCTCTAGGATGTATCTTTATTTTAGAATTACTCATATTAGGAAATATTGAAAACAAATATTCATAACATCGGTAACAAAGGTACAGGGGCTTAATAATCATCAATACCTAAGACTTAGGCACCAGAGGCTGGAGGCTTTAGCTAGGAAAACATGCGAAATTTATTCATTTTATCCTGAAATATCGTGTCTTACATCAAGTCAATGTCGTTGCTCATAAATTATGTCATGTAATATGTGACGCGCCATGACATTTTGTGCCCAAATGCGGTAAAACGTGACGTCGGGAAAACGCGCTGCAAAAGTGGCGTAATTTACGCAACTGCACTTTGTTGCGCAATTAGCGTCATTTGTTAACATCGTTTAAAGTCCAAGAGGCGCAAACATTTTACGATTTCTTCGCAAGAAATATTTAATTATGGATTAGAAGATTTATACATGTGACTGTTTAAATCATGGAGTTGGAGGAATCACAGATGAAATAATTATTTACAAGCATATATTTAAACAAAAACAAAAAACACCGTCTTTCCTACACTTTCTGTGTCTGCTGTAGTGCATTTTTATTCTTTTTCTACTGTGCATATTAAAGACTAGAAAAAAACTAGTGAGTATGATCAGGAAATACCACAATCACACACTGCAGACCAAGACCAGACCTGATATTATAATACATTTTATAAAACAACGAGATCAATTCCATTTCGAACGCAAATTGTATGTGCAAAAATGTGTGCCCGTTTAAGTACCTTTTGTCCCCAATAGTGTCGTAGACACGTGAGCGGTTTTGTTGTCTGTTGTGTTCAGACGACATACTTCACGTGGAAAGTTCCATCCTACTTATGGGTGATGTGGCATACGATGCTCGTTTCAGTGTATGCAATAAGCGTAATACTTTGAGGTACAGTCACAGGACATAATTATTCGCCGTCTTGTAACGTCGCCGGTTAAATCAATGTATTTACGGATTGTTTTGGCAAAATTATTGTCGAAAAACAATAGAAGCTACAACCGTGAAAAAAGTACCAAATGAACGCAAATTGATCTGCGCAATATACAATTCTATTGTAGCTTCTTGGTGTCTGTTGTTTTCGTATGGTAGTCATTTAAACACGACGACAAATAAATGGTATTTTTTGGCGATGTTAACTTTAGCGTCAATAGGAATCGTAGTATTTTAAAATGTATGTTCACGTTAAACGAGACCTACTTGAGAACCAGAATTTTAATTTATTTTAATATTTTGTTGTATATTGCTATTCTATATTTGACTTCCATCCCTTGTAAATTTGTTAAAAATTGCACCCATTAAATATTGCCATGGTAATTTTCACAAAAATTCTGGAAATGCACTATTTAAACTGCGACGGCACGAAGTGGCGAATATGTATGAACACAAATATCAATATCAATATTTTAGGGGCTACTAGTCTGATGCTGATCTGTGTTTAATAAATTGTAGCTTCGGTGTGTAAATGGGCGCAGGCTGGTTGTAGTTAATTATGGTTATATAGTTGATACCCATACATGTATAAATATGGAACCAAAACTACATGTATTCCTGGCCAAAACTATTCGGGTAGGTACATGTATTCCTGGCCAGTAGATCTTAATGTACCTCGACATATTAGATGCAGATTCATAGTCTACACTGTTCACAACTTCCGCGACTTTAGCATGTGATCCTATCAAATATAAGTGAACAACATTTAAATAGTGTCGGACTTCGACGTCGAATAGGCTTAAACATTGTTGAAACGCTATCTGTATATTTCACGAAAAAACGTGAGTTGTGGATACTCATCACGTGCTGGATCACAACATGTTTTGGGTCGTTTCATTAATCTGCTCAGGGTAAAGCTGTCATTCACATTAGAAAGAGCCGCTTCCAATGAGTACCGACTGCAAACATTTTCTTTGAGAAATAAGAAAATAGCGCTTTGGGTATCCATTGGTCTTGAACTGGCTCTAAACAGTTTGTATTGCAGAGATATATTAGGAAGAAACAACCGAAGAAATATAAAGATAAGGAAGCATATCCACACGAATCTCTTTGATCTGATGCATCTGGCGAAAGGAGGACATAATTTCGTCACGTTTTGATATCGAACTCCAACAAAACATTTTGCTTGATATATTTTGTGGGAGCTCGTCCACTCTTTTCTCTGCTTTTGTTTTAAGCTGGCAACATGTTACATGTATTTCTTCTTCCTTGAAAATACATTGTACATGTATATATAGAATTTGATTACACCGATTATACGAGATGTATCGCCGTTTCGATTTTGACTGCCTGCAAAATTCAAAACTCTGTTTCACTGGAAGGTATGCACAATCGGCAAAAAGATTGATCAGCATTTGCACAAATGAAGACCGAGACAAAGTAAACTTAATAGCTTGTTTTGGTTTGAAGTGAAGCAATGCATCTGTATTGGTATGAGAGATCTAACACCATTTTTGAACAGAAGAGACATGGCTAAACTACTAATTTATCGGTAACCGACTTTTACGAATTGAATATCACGTGACGGGTTCCGGGATCAGCTCTTGACTTGGTGACTACCGCATGCGACACACCACTGAGAAAGTAAGCTGACCTTAGTATTTTATAACTATTACTACTGGCAGCACTACTGCTGATGCTCTATTCCCTCCTCTTCCTACAAATGAATTAGCGATGATTAAATTGAAAAAGAAAAAAGAAAAGACATCAAACCACGATGCGCGGAATCCTATCTGATCGCCGTTTTTAAACAAGCTAATGATCAAGTTTCTGATTTGCATAAATACCCATTTTCATCATGAAAAAGACCGCATTCTAACATTTCATACTGTAGCAATCTTATCTGAATTTTAATTTCAAAATTTTCGAACCCTGTAAAAATGCTAAATCTTTAGTGTTCGAACTTTTAAGAAAAAAGCCGCATGACGAAATACATTTATATTTTTTAAGATATACTGTTGACGATTTATCCGCTCACGTTATGGTCCCAAAATGTTCTAATCGAGAATTTCTAATGTGGAATGAACCTCCCCAAAAGAATAATTCGTTTCAAACGTCATGAAATAAACTCGCCAAGTTGTCTATCATAAAATTAACATTGACGTCGCAAACACTTTATATGCAATTCCATGACGTGGGGACCTATGAACTATTGCCTATTTCTCAGAAACCGCTTAAGATATCGAACTGAAATTTCACATGTATACTCCAGAGATATATAGGTATCAGAAAATATCAATATCTCAATTTCGACCAGGTACCTCATTTGGACCCAAAATCTCATGGCTGGTCACATATATGTTACAACCTTTTTCAAGTGCTTCAGTCTTGTTGTTAAACCTGCAAATTCTATAATTTTAATAATATGAGCAAGACAATCCCAAATATGCAAGATATCCAACAGCAGCAAATGTTTACATATATTTTACTTAAATGATGCCTACCAAATTCGGTTCCTTAAAATTGGGTATAGCCTTTGGGTTGTTTAATTGCACGTATAAGACACTATATTTAAAGTATAAAAGCAAACTTTGGATTTTCTCTAGACAAAATAAGTTTGTTAGTACAAAATAATCAAAACATTTTGGAAAATGCACATATCAGCTAAAAAGTAAATGATATTGGTCACAAGTTTCATGTTTAAAGGGTAATCTAATTAAAGTAACGTACATAACACCACAGGAAGCTGTAATTTAGCTCCAAAAGAGTTTATATGTAGCTAAAGTTGTCAATATGCAGACCATATGAGTAATTTAAATAACTAGCAATCTTTCTGTAGCTCAAACTTTTAATTTTCTTTTTTTTTTCTAAATTTAATATGGTAACATATGCAACAGGCTGTCAGAGACTAACGCCCCGGCGAACATAGTGCAAACATCTATTTAAAGACGCAGCTTGGAATCTTCTTCTAGATAGAATAAGTTTGCAAAATTCCCCAGGGGGGCAATAACATTCTCAGCCATGAGTCTAAAGGTGGCCCGATAAGCTTGGTATTTATAGGAAATCTACTGTATTTTGCATGCAAAATATAGTTATCGATAAATAATTCATTGTCAAAGTCAGGTAAAGCATTGATGTAACCATCATATGACTAAAATAATTGATATTATGTTAAAAAAATCGTTCGTGTCGGATAAATATGACCATACTAACACAAACTATAGCTTTTATTAACGGGCAGTTTCTTATTACGGTTGCCATATTTATGACGTCATAACTAGCCTCAGACGCGGATTCAAGATGGGTGACCACCTTTAAATTAAAGGTAAGACTCCACTAAAGGTTTTGATATAGGTCACCATAAATCGGCACACAATTCGCACGGGACCTATTGTTTGTCCCTAAGGGCCCTGACTATTGAGTTATTTTATAAACATGAAACGGCTTAATATAAACGTAGGAAAAGAGAGGCAGTGTCATATAACAAAACACTTTGTGCATTCTTTTTCGTTGAACATCAGGATTAGTCAACCCTCGAAAGTGTTGTTCACCTCAGCTTCGCCTCCGTGAACACCACTGTACTCGGGTTGACGATTCCTGATGGTAACCTCAAAAGAATGCATCAATTGTATAGTGATATCAGACTTACAATTGTCAAATATTGGTATGTCCATTTACATTGAACTATTTTTGACTGCAACGAATCTATTATGTAACCTATGTTGGTGTATCTTTTGCTAATTCTAGACAAAGAAATGCGTTCTTTTGATTAGCAATCTGACATTTTGAATTGTGATATTAGATATCAACAAGCATCACCTTTATCGTTTTGTGTGTAAACTCAAAATGAAATTGGCTTTGCATTGTACGTGGCGGTACTTGTGCTTGGAAGGTTTTGACAATTTAAGTAAATACCAACAACAACAAAAACAACAACAACAACAACAACAACAACAGCAGCAACTAAACAACAAGCAAACAAATATCAAATAAAAAAAATATTAAAGGAGAAAATCGTTAAATACATACCTGTTAGCACCATCTTGGTAGTTGCTATGAATGCACATAGTACAAACATTCCAAAGTCCATCTAGAAGATAAAATCAGTATTGAAGATAGTACAAGAAATTGTAAGTAAGGGTGCAAAGATCAGAAATCGATACAATCAAGTACCACACCTGAGCCAGGATACCAATGAGTGACAAACCCACAGTTAGACACCACAAACGAGAGCCAAGAGGTCAGCCCTTTCCCAGCAGGTGACAACAAGGCACATATAAACAGAAGCGCACAAAGGCATGGCAAGCACAAGACAGAAAAAAACACATAAAAGATCCACAAAAGAAGTACCACCTTGGAATGGTCAGTAAAATATTTGAATGGAAGAATTAAACCAGTTTCACTGCAAAAACCTCACCCTTAATTCAGATGTAGATCAAGACACAAAGCTATTTGGTTGGCATGAAAGACCCCTAACTTATCAATGCATCATCTCCTAGAACTTTTCAATCAAGATATAAAGGAGATAAACCAAAGATAAGGACTCAACAGTAAATAAATCTGAATACCAGAGCAAAAATAAAATCCAACAGGTAAACCCGGGTGGGCCTGACAAACAGCCAAAGCATCAGGCCTCTTCCATCTCATAATCGATAAGTCTTTGAGTTGGAACCGTCATAGATCCTGAAGTCCGACCCACCTGCGAACATAAAATAGGAGAGGGAAGTTGCCAACAGTGATTGGGTTTACCACTAAGCATGCAGTTGGTTGCAATACATTAATGTTATAGCCAATATTTTTATAATGGGAAATTATTTTAATGAACTGCTCTGAAAATTACCACATTAACAACTATTAGAGGCAACAATCTTCTTCAATTTATAAACCAAGAGGTTCCGAAAGTTCTTGGCTCAAGAGAGATTTAAGTCAAACTTGGAATTTAAATATCAAATCATAGTATCGTCTATAAAATTTAATAAAAGTTTTGCGAAGTTTATGATACTGATAGCTTTGTTTAAGAAGTTTCTGAGTTAACAATTTATTGCGAGTGTTGAAGTCAGTAACATAGCTAGATGCTCTGGCAAAACGCATGAGTTGAGAGATATAGACTCCATAGGATGTAAAGCGAGGACCATCACCATCTACTAATGGGAAATTGACAATTTCAAAATCAAAGTCGTCACGTTTATCATAAATTTTGTAAGAAACAATATCATTTGACAAATGCATGTCTAAAAATGCGGCTTCGGTATCAAAGGTATTGGCTTTATTAACTTGGAGATTTGAACGGTATATTTGACTTACCATATATTCAAAATAAACATTATTAATGTTTAAAATATAGTCCAAATATCTGGATGTAGTGTTAAACGCATCAATAACTTCAGCCTGCTTATCATCAGTAAGAGACATCACAAAGTCCCTCTCATAACAAAACAGGAATAAATGGGCAACCAGGGGAGCGCAATTAGTGCCCATAGGAATCCAAACTACTTGTCTATACAGCTTGGTGCCAAATTGAATAAAATGTTGTCTAACAAAAAAGGTCAGCGTATCAAATACATTTTAACATGACCATGCATGGTATTTTTTAAGTTTTTTCGAAGTAAACAATGAAAGAAGTCACAAAAAGTAGTAAACTGCTTTACTGACCTCGTACAATTTGAGGTAATATAAACAGAAAAATGCTTTAAGATTATTTTTGATACAAACAATGGAATGAATTTAAGTGTCTAATAAAGTGGATGATAGTCTCCCCTTTTTCTCAAGTTTTCGAGGCAAAGAACAATGTGATACAATAGCCCCTTATTATTTGCCTTATTCTTAAATGACTTAAAGACAGCACCTAGTATAAAATGCAACACAGGTATATCTCAGTCATTCTGTCTATTTTGAAATAGCTAATTTTCCAATTCTTGATTGAGATGTTCCTCGCTCCCCTTCCTTTCAAATTGCTGTATACATTTCGTAACTTATTCGTTTTGCAAGAGTATGTTCTCATGTTAATGACTCCAACAATAGAACATCTTTTTTTACTTCTAAGTTACTAAAGCGATGTAATACATACCATAAACTCCGTAAAGCTTTTTTTTTCTAAATTTTATTACCGACACTCAGAGTTTATTGTTAAATACAATATTTGCTTAAAGACTCGTCTACAACAAGGCGTATCAAAACCTGTATTTTTATGGCGACTTAGTTTATAAATTTAAAAGAAATGTTGGAAAGCCCAATTTTAGTGATCAATTTATAAAGATCATTTAACGCTATTTAAGACCCAGTGGGGGAGTACTCTGATATTTTCATATATACGTAGGCTCGGGTCATTTTTTGGGGGTTCAAAACTTTGAATTTCCTTTTTTTGAGGTTTTCAGAAAAATGAATAATTTGGGGGTATGAAGATTTTGTGGATATTTTTGACGTCATCACAAAATTGGACTCTAAGTAGTAATGGGCGCACTTTGTGCCGATTTTTTTAAGCCTGAAAAGAACTTAGTTTTTTTTTCAGGCTAAAATTGGCCCATAGATGTCTACACTGGTAAGCTTAAGTGACTAGCTGTGAATAACTTAAAATTATTTTAGAGGTATTCTGGTTTGATCTGTGATTGTGATAGTTTCCTGGGCTGTTGAGAATAACTTAGTTAATTTTTGACTGTTTTTATTAGTTTTCTGGACTATTACAGAGCAATTCAAAATTAACTGAGTCAGTCTCAATAGCCCAGGATACTATCATAATCATAGACCCAACCAGCAGAGGCCTCAAGTAAACTTAGTTATTCTCAACAGTGGATATGACCAAGAAATTATCACAATCACAGACCAACTAAAATACCCCCAAAAATAAATTAAGTTATTTTCAATAGCCCAGGAAACTTATACAAAACAGTCAAAAATTAACGATGTTAATTTCAATAGCCCAGAAAACTATCATAATCATAGACCAGCCAGAATAGATCTCAAATAAACTAAGATATTCTCAACAGCCCAGGAAACTAATACAAAAGAGTCAAAAATTAACGAAGTTATTCTCAACAGCCCAGAAAACTATCACAATCATAGACCCAGCCAGAGTAGATCTTATATAACAAGTTATTCTCAATAGCTCAGGAAACTAATACCAAACAGTCAAAACTTAGCGATGTTATTCTCAACAGCCCAGAAAACTATCACAATCATAGACCCAGCCAGAATAGATATCAAATAAACTAAGTTATTCTAAACAGTCCAGGAAACTAGCACAATCACAGACCTAACCAGAATAGCCCATAAATTATTCACAGCTAGTCACTCAAGCTTACCAGGGTAGCCATCTATGGGCCAATTTTAGCCTGAGAAAACTAAGTTATTTTCAAGCTTAAAAAATTGGCCCATATTGGCACCCATTACTACTACTATATTTAGGGGTCATTTCTATGATTTTACGGTCTTTTCTTAAGGCCAAGGTACAGAATCGGGGATATTTTTTGGGGCTGGTAAGATTTCAAATATTACTTGGGGTGCTTGAAATTCCTGATATTCTTTTTTTTTGGGGGGGGGGGGGGTGAACGGTAGAAGCTGGGCCCGAGCCTGTGTATGAAGAGAAATGAGAGTACCTCCCTCCCCCCCACCCCCCGAGGATAAAAGGATGGGATACAACATGGATATACATGTAATGCGACATTCTGCATGGCTCTTTGTAGACTCAATCACTTTTTGTAGCTATGGTTTCCTCTAATTACATAACGGTGGGTCAGGCCTCAGACTTAATGACAGCCCTGACATAAAGCTTTAATCCGTTGGTTGTTGACTGATTCTTGTCGTTGACTGGGCCCACCGTAGCTTGACTTGAGGTTTTCCTTAGCTCCGACTATCTGTGAGTCATGTATCATCATAAAGTGTTGATTTGATTTGAGTGTTTCCCTGTGATGATACACTGCAAATTAGTTAGGAAGCCTCCATGCGTGTGTTTCAACAACAACAGAATCTTGGGCGAATATTAAGCGCTAGTAAAATGCATTTACGCCCCCCGATGGCTTAGGTTGCTGTCCGTTGTAAGGCAGTGGTTCTGTTGCTGTTGATCTATTGTTTAATGTGATTCCTTTGTTTGTGGGAGTTCTGTGTTTGTCTTTGTTTTGTTGTGTATTACTTTGTGTCCATTCTAGTTTTGCATTCATTTTGAATAGGAAGAGAAAGGTGGTTGCTTTGCTATTATTGCCTTACAAATGTATTATTACTATGATTGTTCTGTGACTCTTCCTCACGGTGTCGTGGGTTGGTTTGCAGTATTTGATTGTGGTATTTCCTGATTATACTCACTTACTTTTTTAAATCTCATCCATCTCAAAATAACCAATGCAGTTGTCATATTAGCCATTCCCTGTCTCCTTGTTGACTGAATAAATTTCTCTGTGTGATGTTACACCTATTTAATATCAGCGTACAGCTCACTATTTTATGAGCGGCAAATACACTCATGTCCAATGAAAACGCACTACTCTTCAGATGCGCATATTTGTGGCCTATCAAAAGCTGTGCAAAATAATGTTATTTTTAACTATTATTTAGGACAAATGCGATGTTTTCACAAAAAATTCAATTCTATTGACTCCGTTAACACATGACGTAACGTCAGCCTCAAAATTGCGTTAAGCGCATTTTGGACGTATAAAAAAGACCCTAAAATCTCGTTTAAATGTTTTTTGTTTGCCAGTAGATCCCCTGTCATTTCGCCACAACTCTGACAGTTGTGGCGCAATAGCTAACGCTACACTAACGCGAACAATGCCACTATGTAAGCCTAAGTATGGAGTGATCAGACAAAAATTGACGTAAAATGTTTAATTGCGATTTCTACAGTCCTAGTGTTCTACACAATGCTTATTTCAGTCGTACAAACTCACACACATGCAAAACGTCATACAAATCCTCTAAAAAGATTGACGTTGCATCACTGACGTCAACTTTGAGCGCGTCTCCAGCCATTGTTCGCAACGCTAGCGTTTTAAATCTTCTAAAATTTGTGTTAATCTGTTAGTGCGAGTATTATCTAACATAAAGTTCAACACAGATACTCTTAGGTTTGTGTATACGAAATTTTCGAGATTGACGTTTATCAAAAAAACGTTGATACCTACGCTCCGTCGATGTTAGCGACAAGCTACACGAGCAAGAGATCTTCTTGCTACGACCTTGTCGTAATTTTGCATCAGTAAAAAAAGGATTCCTTGAATGTCTCGATTGTGCTAGTGACGTCACAATTTGACGTTGTAGCCGCTATTAAAGCAAGATGACTATTCCTGGCTATCAATTTAGGGATTCTTTGCAATGTCTACAAAGAAAAATTCGAAAATAATGTGGACAGGAGGCTATAAGCCTGCATAGAGACATTATTATTATTGGACGTTGCGTCATTAGCGTAACGTCACTTTGACGTTATATTTAACGTTAGTTGCTAAGAGAAGAAAAAAAATCGTAACGACGCCATTGATCGTAGGGCGTCATTTTAGCAGATGAATAAACCATTTATCGTCTAACTCATAATCGGAGTTCAGTTATTTTTGTTGCATTCCACAATCGGGAATATCGCCGCAACAAAATTGGTAGCAGAGCGAGGTTATTTACATCGGAATCGACAGAAATAAGACGAGTTTATGATGGCGTCATCGAAAATCAGAGACACAATCGAATGCAGCGGCAGCGTCGCCGTTACGGAGATAGAAAACGGATTTAAAAAGGATAAAATTCGGGCGAAAGCTAACTTTACTCGGACACAGAATATACTGCTGTCATTAATAGATGATGATTCGTCCAGCCATTGTCAAATTATCGAGGCTCGCAAGAGACTGGGAAGCTGTTTGGAAATAGTGTTAGATATACTCTACAATTTTTCGGACTTTTATACTAGACAAAAGGAGCATACAAAATGTGAACGCATTCTCAGTGAGATGGGACAGATAGAAGAGGACTTTTATTCGGCTTCAAAATCGGCGCAGCAATTCTTGGAATCGCGGAAAGACGACTCAGCAACCTTGTCGGCAACAGAGATGCTCACAATCGACATTGGACGTGGATTGAACATTGCAGATGAAAGTTCAGAGACTGTTTTAAAGGATCATGCGCCAACAGAACAGGCACAGGAAACATACAAGGTACAATTTTCCGATCAATTTAGAAAAATTAATGGCCCTATGCCAGTGCAAGTTAAAAATACGCAAACGTTGTATGAAAATCAGACTAATGAATCTAATGCTACGGATATCACTAATGAACAGTCGAATGAGCACGTGACTGCTACAAGTTCAGGTGAGTGCGACAATACGAGGAACAGTACACAGATAAATGAGCAACAGAGTAGAACTAAAATTTCAGTCATGAATGCACGTGCCTTACCATTTGAGCCAAGTGATAATTCCTATGGAAGACCATCTGTGCCGACGGCCAATTTTGAAAGTCCATCGATTGGGCAAGACCTTTGGCGACAATTGAAACGTGTTCAAATCCCTGTATTCTCTGGTGACAAGCGGTCATACCACAGCTGGAAAGCGGCTTTTCTCGCATGCATCGATAGCGCTCCCGCTACTGGGGAATACAAATTGCTGCAGCTGCGACAGTACTTATCAGGCGAAGCTCTCAAGACGATCGAGAACCTAGGCCATTCAGGAGCAGCATACGAGGCGGCCAAAGAACGTTTGGAGCGGAAATTCGGAGGTATGCGGCGTCAAATATCCATTTATATAGAGGAATTGGAGAACTTTCGCCAAATTCGGGTTGGAAATGCTAAGGACTTGGAACAATTTTCTGATTTGCTGGATATAGCCATGATAAACCTAAAAGAATCAAGTCAGGACCAAGAGCTCGGTAACGGTACTCTATATACAATCTTACAACGAAAATTACCACAATCCATGCTAGCGAACTACCACCGTTGGGTATATGACAACAACGTGACTCAATCCGTAGCTACTTTACGACAGTGGGTTATTCTAGAGTCCGAATTTCAAACAGTCGCCTCTGAGACCGTTCATGGTGTGACAGGCAAGATGTCAGATGCACAGACAACACCACCAAGGCAAGGACAACGAAATACAAGAACTTTCTTCGGAGATAGCAGGCATAATCGCACCAAGAAGACGCAGTGCTGTCAGGTTTGTGGAGCAGATCATCAGATTTGGACATGTCAGGTATTTAAACAGAAGAGTATTTCTGATAAGTGGGACATCGCTAAACGTTGTCAACTTTGTTTCCGCTGTTTGGCGGAAGGACATTCCGGTAGAAAATGTCCAAGAAGTCGCCAGTGTGGCCAGAATGGATGCAAAGCACTGCATCATAGATTGCTGCATCAACCGTCACAAGAAACTGAGTTAAAGACGGCTGATCTGAAAAGTACCAATAGCATTGCAGTGAAAGCATCAAATGAAATATCCAGTAAGCAGACCACTTCAGACACGGAGGGGAATAAGCCTTGGCAGCAAACCACAATGACGGCGAACAACGTTACTACGACAGATTTCATAGCACTTCGCACAGTGCCCATCATACTGAAGAATGGCAATCTGTCAATCAAGGTAAATGCTCTCTTGGACGATGCAAGCACCAAGACTTACATTAACGCGGATGTCGCCGCAGAGCTTGGACTTCAAGGCAAGTCAGAGAGAGTCACAGTTAATGTTTTAAATGGACAAGTGGAAACATTCGAAACACGCCCTGTTGACGTGCAATTGGAAAGTCTGATTGGTGATGTAAAACTGCAGGTTACGGCATACACGGCAACAAGAGTCACTGGAACTATGTCAGCCTTCGATTGGACGGAATACACTCAGCGATGGGCGCACCTACAGCATATAAACTTTCCCAGAGTTGCAAAGAGACCAGTCGTTGACGTTCTTATAGGCCTAGATTGTGCAGATCTCCATTGTGCACTTCAGGAAGTCAGGGGCCGACCAGGGGAGCCGATCGCTAGATTAACGCCGTTGGGTTGGACGTGTATAGGAAATCCAGGGTCAGGTGATAGAACAGCAGTGCAAACACACTTCGCCAGAACATACTTTGTGAAAGATCGAGCAGAAATAGAACAGCTGAATACAAATTTAAAGCGCTTCTGGGAAATTGATGACATGTTAGTTGCTAGAACCAGTATTATCGAACAGAAACCAATTGTGCGCATAGAGGAACAGTCTGCATTACAGAAAGTAGAATACTCTATCCAGTTTGAAAATGGTATGTACCGAGTTGGTGTTCCCTGGCGAAGCAATGGATCAGAGCTGCCAAATAACTACAAAATGGCTTTAAAGAGGTTAGAAAATACAGAGAAGAAACTTGCCAGATCACCAGCAGTCGCCTCTGCCTACAGCGAAACGATCAATCAATACATTAAAAAGGGTTATATCAGAAAAGTTGGCGATCATGAAAAAAATGCATCAAAGTGGTATCTACCGCATTTTCCAGTGATCAGACCAGATAAAGAGACAACTAAAACAAGAATTGTCTTCGATGCGTCAGCGAAGTGTAACGGTGTATCTCTGAATGATGTGATCCACCAAGGACCAAAACTACAACAAGACTTATTTGATGTATTACTGCGCTTCAGGCGATACCAAGTTGCTGTTGTCTGTGATATAGCGGAAATGTATCTTCGAATAGGGATAGGAACGGAAGATAAGCCCTATCACCGATTCCTATGGAGGGGAAACACCCAAGATCGATCACCAGATGTATACGAGTTTGACCGTGTCGTATTTGGAATAAACTCGTCTCCATTCTTGGCTCAGTTTGTGTTACAGCACCATGCAAGAGAACATCAAGCTGACTACGGTAGAGCTACTGAAACTATCCTGAAGTCAACATACATGGATGACTCTATGGACTCTGTACTAGATGAGAAGCAGGGTATCGGCCTGTATAGACAACTATCGTGTCTTCTTAACAAAGCAGGAATGCATGCACACAAATGGCTGTCCAACTCACCCACCGTGCTGTCAAAGGTTCCAATACAAGACCGGAAGTCGGAAGTGGATCTAGATCGGGATCAGCTGCCGTGCACCAAAACGCTAGGTGTATGGTGGCTAGCCAACGAAGACATATTTACGTTCAGGGAGCACCAGATAGCAACATGTTGTACACAAAGCGAAATTTCCTGAAGAAAATAGCCACGCTATTTGATCCAATCGGATTCCTTGCTCCTTTCATCATACGTGCCAAAATGTTACTGCAAGATATGTGGACTGCTGGCCTTGAATGGGATGATGAACTTACGGAACCACTAGCTAGCTGCGCTCGTGCATGGTTTGGTGAACTTGAGAAGCTCAAAAAGGTGCGGATTCCTAGATGTCTTCGACGAAAAGACAGATCCCTTGATAGCATGTCGCTACATACGTTTGTAGATGCGTCGGAAAATGCTTATGGTGCCGTTGTGTATGCGAGATGTACCTACGATGATGGTTCCAGTTCCAGTGAAATAGTAGCTGCGAAATCTCGCGTTGCACCTTGCATCGCAACAAGCATCCCTCGACTGGAGTTAATGGGTGCTGTTATTGGTGTGAGACTTGCCTTGAGAATAGCCGAAGTTTTGAAGATAAAAATAAGTGATGCAATATTTTGGTCCGACAGTATGAACACTCTATGGTGGATAAGAGGCCGAAGTCGTGGGTTCAAGCCTTTCGTGGCCAACAGAGTAGGTGAGATACAATCATGCACTAATCCAGAGCAGTGGCGATACATATCTACAGACCATAACCCAGCCGACATGTTGAGCAGAGGAATGAAGGCAACGGAGCTTGTTGACTGTTGTACATGGTGGAGAGGACCCCAATTTCTGATACAGCCGGAGGAGACGTGGCCTGTCAACAAATCGTTCGAGAAACCAAGTGGGGATACAGAAATGAAGAAACAATCGAGATTAAATCGAATGGCAGAGATATATCAAGAGCCAGAAAGAACTGAAGAAACATATGGGTTTGTCACAATAGTAGAACGTACGGTGTTGCCAGTAGATCCCAGACGCTACTCTACCTGGCTGAAATTAAGACGAATACAGTCCTGGATTAATCGTTTCATACAGAATTGCCAAAGGCAAAATGCAGATAGAACATCGGGAGAGTTACTGGCTGACGAGTTGAAGAAGGCAGAGATACAGCTTGTTAGATACGCTCAGATTGTAGAGTTCCAGGAAGACTGGACAGCTCTATCTCGTGGTCGGTCTTTGCCAGCACACAGCAAGCTTCTCCGTTTACAGCCAAAGTTAGACGACGATGGACTGCTGCGTTCAGATGGACGTTTGAAGAATGCAAAATTCCTTTCATATGATGTGAGATATCCCGTCATTTTACCCAGAAAAAGTTGGATAACTAAACTAATTGTAAAAGACTTTCACGAAAAGGGCAACCACGCGTCAGGGACTAATCAAACACTGGCAGCCTTATCAGCTCGTTACTGGGTGATTTCTGGTCGTGAAGTTATCAGAGAATGCGAAAAAGAATGCGCTGAATGCCGACGAAGGAAGGCGAAGATTTGTCAGCAAGTTATGGCTCCATTGCCCCTTTCAAGGTTAAAAACATCGCTTAGAGCTTTTACGAGAACAGCCGTGGATTATGCAGGCCCATTCATAACAATACAAGGACGAGGCAAACGACGACAAAAACGATATCTGTGCCTATTTACTTGTCTAGCTACGAGGGCAGTTCACTTAGAAATCGCATACAGCCTTGACACGGATTCATTTTTGAATGCACTGTATAGAATGACCAGCCGAAGGGGCCTTATGGAAGAAATGTATTCGGATAATGGAACAAACTTTAGAGCAGCTGACAAGGAAATGAAATCGCTGATACTTCAGTTAGACCAGGAGAAAATCAAAGAATCGATCGCGAACAAAGGGATAAAATGGCATTTTAACCCACCGTCAGCTCCATATTTCGGTGGTGTACATGAATCAATGATCAAGTCAGCAAAGAGGGCCATCAATGCCATTCTCGGGAACGCAGATATCACGGACGAGGAGCTTATGACGGCGATAATCGGTGCTGAGGGGCTAATAAATTCTCGACCTCTAACCTACCAGTCTACAGATCCAGCGGATGACGTGCCACTGACTCCTAACCACTTCTTACATGGACAAATCGGGGGTCAGTTTGCACCAACCACAGTGGATGACACACAGTTCAATATACGGAAGAGATGGCGCCGTATTCAAGAATTAGTTCGCCATTTTTGGCGTCGATGGCTTCAAGAGTGGCTTCCAAGTCTCGGTGCACGGACGAAATGGCATCGGGAGCGTCGAGACCTACAAGTTGGTGAGGTGGTACTGGTCGTTTCTCCGGACACGGCACGAGGAAACTGGCCTCTCGGACGAGTAGTAGAGGTATACCCAGGAGTCGATGGACGAGTGCGCGTTGCAAAGCTACAGGTTGGTGAGGGCACGCTGGTGAGACCAGTTGTGAAGCTGTGCCCATTGGAATGCGATTCATAGAACTGTAGACAATTATTCATATGGGAGACAACTGTATCAAACTTTATTATAGAAAAAGAAAACAACAACTTATTTTGAGAAATTTAAAAAAAAGTGATTTTTATTAGTTTAAATAACGTGCAGTACATACTAAAGAGAAGCTTATAATGTATAACTTCTTTGTAGTGCATACTGGAGAGAAACATTAGCAATTATAACTTTATCAAAATAAGTATTTTGAGGAGGGGAAAATGGACAGGAGGCTATAAGCCTGCATAGAGACATTATTATTATTGGACGTTGCGTCATTAGCGTAACGTCACTTTGACGTTATATTTAACGTTAGTTGCTAAGAGAAGAAAAAAAATCGTAACGACGCCATTGATCGTAGGGCGTCATTTTAGCAGATGAATAAACCATTTATCGTCTAACTCATAATCGGAGTTCAGTTATTTTTGTTGCATTCCACAATCGGGAATATCGCCGCAACAAAATGCTTTTGAAAATTCTGACACATTCGATGGCTGGTTATGTGACTTTCTGTTTTGACGGTTGTTTTGTTAAATGGTTCCAGAACGTGTCATCAGTAATCATTCGGTTTTAAAGACCCATCAGTAACTTACAGAATTGCTACAGTACAATATGACGCAATTGCAAAAATAAAATGTTAAGTCGTTAAAAAGATATAGTCAATTTTGTAGGTGGTGCGTTTTCATTGGACATGAGTATATAAACAAACTTAACCTACCTCCATACTCTGGCAGACATATAACTTTTATATCCAGAAAATGTAGGGACGACATTGTGCAGACGGAATTGTCGAGTCAATACCAGCAAGCTTGAGCCTGCTTTAGAACAGTATCAAATTCAAACTAGTTAATTGCCTAACATTTTACTTAACACGGTCAGGCATTGATAATGGCAGTCAGAACTACAGACTCAAAGCCTACGTGGGTGCACAAAACTGGGCGTTTTGTGCGCGCTCTATATGCCATAGACAGGGGCCGCACTACGCGGTCATCATAACCGAAAACAATGAATAAATTTTCACATCTTTACCTGTACAGGTGAATTGTCAATTTACAGTAAGCTAGACCCTCCTGCATGGAAACCCTTCTTAAAATCTGATGCGACAAATTTACAATGGTGTTTACGTTGAGTTCTAATATGTCGTTATAAGATTGCATTTGAATTTATGCTGACGATACAGTAGAATTTGGAACAGATGGAAAAGATTTTTAAAATATAATTTAGATATATTTATTGAATACTCAGGATTATGGCTCTTAACTATTAACTTTGATGAGAAATAAAAACCAGAACATTTGGTACTCAACAAGATCAACATTTTGATTTTAATTTAGGTGGTCATAAAATGACATCTGTGTTGATTTTAAATATTTGTGTTAGTTTGAGCAAGAATAGATATTTCCACCAACAAAGATTTATAGTGCTATGCAAGCCAGGAAGTCAATGCAAGTATAATGTCTATGAATTCGAACTCTAATTAGTTTACTTGACATGCTGTAATACTCCTATAAATATTACACTTGAATGATGGGACACATATCAATATAAATCGTAAAGGCTTTCTTCTACACCCCATTTGTAAGCTAATGTGATCATACCATTGTAAAACTGCAGTGATATATGCTTGGTTTGCATGAAAGATTCCTAACTTATCCATCATTTATCTCCTAGTACATATCAATCAAGATACAAAAAGGAGATAAATCAAAGTACATACAACTGAATACCGGAGCAAAATATATCCAACAGTTAAACCCCGGTGGGCTAAACAACACACGCAAAATAAGGCCCCAACCGTCTACTCTGTAGCTAAGTCTTTAGGCCAGAACCGTCATATAGGCTGAGCGTACAATTAAAGAGGAAAGCATAGCTGCCAACCGTGATTTGGTTGGCCATTAAGCAAGCAGTTTGCTGCAATACATTAATGTTATAACCAATCTTCTTATAATGAGAAATAATTTTAATAAACTGCGACAAAAAAATTATTAGTGCCAACAATTTTCTTTTAATTTATACCCTAAGTCGCCATAAAACTCTGTTTCCGAAAGTCCGAAGTTCAACATTAAAATTAGATATCAAACCATGGTATCGGCGATACAATTTTAAGAAGTTTCAGAGTTAACAGTTTATTGCGAGTCTTGAAGTAAGAATAAGGGCAAATATCAAAAATCGATACAATCAAGCACCACACCTGACCCAGGATACCAATGGGAAAGTGACAACCCCACAATCAGACCAAACAAACGAGAGCCAAGAGGTCAGCCCTTTCTCAGCAGGTGAAGTCAGCAACATGGCTAGATGCTCTAGCAAATCGGATGAGTTGAGAAATTTATCTCCATAGGATGTAGAGCGAGGAACACCAGCCCGGAGTTATCATCATCATCATCATCATCATCATCATCATCATCATCATCATCATCATCATCAACAACGACACAAAAAGCACTAAAAATCGCCGCGAAAAAAATGAAACTGTTAATATTGTTTCTATCCTATGTTGCCCCCCCCCCCCCCCCAAAAAAAAAAAAAAAAAAAAAAATAGCACCACAAAACTTGACTGTACTTACGTTTGTCCAAAAAGGAAGTTGTTGAATTTTTACTTTTTTCCATTTGAGATACGGGTAAACAGTAAATTAAATTCACTTCAGCGTCGAAAAGGTCCCTTTCAGCGATGACGACAGTGGACCGCCAGCATCCAACGGATGGTCAAGAAACCATTCCTATGCATTCTTCTGAGAAACGAAAGTGGTTGACAGATTAGTATTGGCTACCCTGACGCTGTCCTCCCTGTTGGACGGGGTCCATTGTTCGAATCTGGCCAGCTCTTCAGGACCTGAAATTGCTGACTCCCTTACCTCGTTCAAAAAGGGCTTTTATCTTCAATCCTTATTATGTGCTTGGGTGACTGGCTCCATTCCTTAAACATTATTATCTGTCTGATGGCTCTGTTTAAACAGAGCCTCCAGCCAGAAAATAATGTTTAAACATAGTCATTAGACAGAAAATAATGTTTAAGAACTGGAGCCAGTCTATGTGCTAGGTTAAATGAATGCAAAGTGTTAGACTAGGGATCGAAGGTCCGTTTGTTCGCGACTCACTGGAGCAACCGTCATGAAATATTATCCTCAGTCTTTAAAGTACTGGTAAAACCCAGGAATACAGGAATACGTTCCAATATGACTTAAAAAATGTTGATTGGGACGTCAAGTCAGTTACAAGCGAAATTATGTGCACGAAGTACTGATTTACCGCTTACTCAAGCTTGACTAGGAAAAAGTGTGGTTAAGTGAAATGACAATCCCGGTCGACTGGAACATTAAGCAAGCAAGCAAGCAAGCAAGCAACCAAACAAACAACCAAACAACCAAACAACAAAACAAACAAACAAACAAACAAAAACAAACAAACATACAAACAAACAAACAAAGCAAAACACAAACAAACAAACCAAAACACAAACAAACAAACCAAAAAAAAAACTGATTACAGAGTTCAAATACGGGTGGTCATGTGGTGTGCTCTCTGCTGCAGCGTTCATGGAGATGGCCCTGTCATAATTGTCTTGAGGCAAAGTTGGATATTGGTTTGGGCCTTTTAAAGTAAGTAAAGGAGCAAAGATCAGGAATCGATACAATCAAGTACCACACCTGACCCAGGATACCAATGGGAAAGTGACAAACTCACAGAAGACACCACAAACGAGAGCCAAGAGGTCAGCTCTTTCCCAGCAGGTGACCACAAAGCACATATAAACAGACGCGCACAGACATAGCAAACACAAAACAGAACAAAAACATAAAAGATCCACAAAAGAAGTACCGCCTTGGAACGGTCAGTAAAATATTTTACTGGAGGGCTTAAACCGGTTTAACGGCGCCAACCTCACCCTTAATTCAGATGTGGATCAAGACACATAGATATTTGGTTTGCATGAAAGACCCCTAACTTATCAATGCATCATCTCCTAAAACATATAAATCAAGATTTAACAAGGAGATAAAGCAAGGATAAGTACTCAACAGTAAATTAAACTGAATACCGGAGCAAAAGAAATCCAACAGGTAAACCCCGGTGGGCCCGACAAACAGCCAAAGCATCAGGCCCCTACCATCTTATCAATAGATAAGTCTTTAAGTCGGAACCATCATAGAGTCTGAAGTCCGACCCACCGGCGTGCAATTAAAGAGGAAAGCAAAGTTGCCAACCGTGATTGGGTTGACTACCAAGCATGCAGTCTGTTGCAATACATTAATGTTATAGCCAATCTTTTTATAATGAGAAATTATTTTAATGAACTGCGCTGAAAAATTATTAGAGCCAACAATCTTCTTCAATTTATACACCAAGTCACCATAAAAATCAGGTTCCGAAAGTCCTTGGCGCAAGAGAGATTTAAGTCCAACTTGGAATTTAGAAATCAAATCATAGTATCGTCTATAAAATTTAGAAAATGTTTTGCGAAGTTTATGATACCGATAGCCTTGTTTAAGAAGTTTCTGAGTTAACAATTTATTGCGAGTGTTGAAGTCAGCAACATAGCTAGATGCTCTAGCAAAACGAATGAGTTGAGAGATATAGACTCCATAGGATGTAGAACGAGGAACATCACCATCTAAAAATGGGAAATTGACAATTTCAAAATCAAAGTCGTCACGTTTATCATAAATTTTGGTAGAAACAATATCATTGGAAATTGACAAATGCAAGTCTAAAAATGCGGCTTCGGTATCAGAGGCATTGGCTTTATTAAGTTGGAGCTCTGAAGGGTATATTTGACTAACCATATTATCAAAATAAACATTATTAATATTTAAAATATCGTCCAAATATCTGGAAGTAGTGTTAAACGCATCAATTACATCAGCCTGCTTATCATCAGAAAGAGACATCATAAAGTCCCTCTCATAACAAAACAGGAATAAATCTGCAACCAGGGGAGCACAATTAGTGCCCATAGGAATCCCAACTATTTGTCTATAGAGCTTGGTGCCAAATCGAATAAAAATGTTGTCCAACAAAAAGGTCAGCGCATCACATACATTTTGACACGACCATGCATGATATTTCTTAGGTTTTTCTGAAGTAAAAAATGCATTTCTGTCATTACATGCAAGGTAAGGAGAGCCTTCTCTCTGGAAGGTTCTTTCAATAAGATCAATAAGTTTATCTTTAATTAAATTATGAGGTAAAGTAGTGTAAAGAGTAGAAAAATCATAAGTAGACAAACTGGTCGCATTGAAATCTCTAGCTTTAAGTTTATCTAAATTTTCACCTGAATTTTTAATAGACCAAAATAGGTTTTTACCGGATCTCTCATATACCTTTTCACAATATTTGATAACATGTTTTTTTAACAGCTGTAAGACACGAGGTTAATAATTTAGAAAGTTCTGTTGTCGTACAAGAACTAGAATTAGCGATAAATCTTGCTTTATAGGGTTTTTTATGGAGTTTCGGTAACCAGTACAACGTAGGAACTTTGTCTTGATTTTCTTTAGCTTTGACACCAAAATGTAGGGCTGTATGACAACCATGCCCATGTCTATTCCATTCTTTTTTCCCTGACCCTCTCTCTGGGAGGAGTCCCGACATGACTCAAATAGTGTTGACTTGGACTTTAAACCTCACTTTAATCGATCAAATGATTTGAATACAAGAAATATCCCTTTAATGCCATATAATGGTCCTCAGCACCTCCAAAATCAAATCACTGGAATATAAATTCTCGAATTTCAAAATGACTCGTAAAATACTTGGAAATTGATAAACGCCTACGACACATATCAGGTACATGTAAACCACCCTTGCGACCATAAAAGAGCTAAAATTTATTAACATCTTATGTCGCCCCATCATGAGAAAGCCTAGTTTGCTGTTTGCGAACCGTTTAATGCACAAACCAGCCTGTGCGAAGTCGCACAGTGGTCGGGCAAGTGCCTTCTCTCTCCTCTCTCTGGAAAGTCAGCCAGCGATACAAACCGCATGCAAAAGCTCGAGATTTTAGCTAGTCCCTGTATCTGAGCATGTAAGTGGCCATGAATCCCGAAGACAGAGGCCATGATATTTTGGTAGTATCGCGTATGCCACGAGTGAAGGCTCAGTCGATTCTCTGCATCCGCGCAGTCTCGCCAGAGCCTTCACTGCTCGCATACAACACATGGAAGTAGGTTATGATTCTGACAAAAAATAAGACATCTAAGACAAATGGATAGGAGTGCGTCATGGACGGATCCAGAGGGGGCCTGGGGTCCGGACCACCACCGGAAAATCACAAGTGGGTATAGGTTTCTCGGACCCCCACCCCCACCTAGAGTTAGACCCATGAAATCCAAAAAACCTATCGAAGGAGGTCCGTACGGCCCTCTGTGAAAGACGTTGGTGACTAAAAAGTTTTCACGACCCCCTGACGGAACTTTCTGGATCCGTGCATAATCGTTTACGTTAACGAAACGACTTTGATGTGTATAAATGCTTAAATAGACTGGCTCTAGTCCTTAAAACAATTTTTCATCAATGAGCCATATCGTATACTTGTAACTACTCTTCCTCTGATGGATCTGGCCCAGTTACAGCTCGAGGTCATCCTCTGTATCGCATAATTACCATATGTTATAATCAAGTTATTTCGTATTGGCCTACTTACAGCCCGAGGTCAGCCTCTGTATCGCATAAGTATCATATGCTATAATCAAGTTATTTCGTTTTGGCAGTACTGCTCGAGGTCAGCAGCCTTTTTATCGCATAAGTATCGTATGTTATAATCAAGTTATTTCTTATTGGCCCAGTACTGCTCGAGGTCAGAAGCCTTTGTATCGCATAAAAACCCTATGTTATAATCAAATTATTTCGTATTGGACCAGTACTGCTCGAGGCCAGCAGCCTTTGTATCGCTTAAGTACCATATGTTATAATCAAATTATTTCGTATTGGCCCAGTACTGCTCGAGGTCAGCAGCCTTTGTATCGCTTAACTACCGTATGTTATAATCAAGTTATTTAATAATAGCCCAGTACTGCTCGAGGTCAGCTGTATTGGTCATCAACATCTTTCGGAAAACGGACCCTTCCAAATAGAGAAATCCTACTAAAAAACAACTATGAATGTTTGGGCCTCGACGCGAAAAACCCTGTCTTCGGTGTTTGCGTACAATAAAGGCGCAGACCAGCCTGCGCATCCGCGCAGACTGATCAGCGGCTTTGTTTTTCGCCTTTTGGAAAGTATAATATCTGAACTTGCTACAAGCGAAATTTCAATTTTCTAGCTAGTCTCTGTGGCTGGGCAGGCTGGTTTGAATCTCACTTTGTCGGAAACCCCGAATACAGGCTTTGTCGCGACGGGTCCCAATTATATGCAAGCAAAATAACAACAACAAAAAACAGCTGCAGACAAACAAACAAACAGACAAACAATAACAGCAGCCTCGGTTTAATGAGTCCGTTCATGGGCATTTTTTTACCTTTTAACACTTTATTCTCCCCGTCATCTAACACAAAGAGGGTCGGAGAGAGCCATCCCTCTGCATACCTTACAAACTACAAATGGGCCTCGGCTTGAGAAAACCTGTCTTCGGGGTTTCCGACAAAGTGAGATTCAATCAAGCCTGCTCAGCTACAGAGACTAGCTAGAAAATTGAAAGTTTGCTCGTAGCAAGTCTAGATATGATACTTTCCAATAAGCGAATAACAAAGGCGCTGATCAGACTGCGCGGATGCGCAGGATGGTCTGTGCCTTTGTGGTTCGCAAACCACCAAAGACAGGTTTTCTCTCGTCGAGGCCCAAATATGGTAATATTTTATGCTTGATTGCTACGCATGCTCACATCTATCATTCACCTTTCAGGCTTTTTGAAAGCAGTTTTGAGACAGTTGTACACAGCCTAGCCTGGCCTCCAGGCGTTAAAATGAGTATTTCACAAAAAGGATAAAATCTGGGATATATGCAACATGGCTTGTCTACCTTTAGTCTCAATTTTAACACCTGGTGCCTTCCAAGAAATTGAGGAATACTCTCCGGGGTATCTGATCCCATCAATTACTGTCAGAATACCCTATTGAATAATAAAGCCCCATTCTCACTGTGCCGGTGTAGCCACGGTTCATCCCGATGCAGGACAGCCGGTATACCGTGATGCACCGGGACACATTTCATAAAAAATAAATTGCGTTCTCACTGTGCCGACGTTACCCCGGTGTAGCCCCGGTTCTCGAGAAAGCAAGACGCCGGTTGAGCCCCGGTTCACCACGGAGCACTTACGGTGCAGCACGGTGGAGCCAAGGTTCGTGCCGGTATACCCCGGTGTTACCCAGGTTGTTTACGGTGATGTCCCGGTAACTGCCGGTTGCGCCACGGTTACATGCCGGTAGGGCCACGGTTGCGTCCCGGTGCTACTCTACACTATAAAACCAGGATAAAAACGTGGAGTAACATCAGTTTTCTTCTGTCTCTATCGCATAACAGTTATGACACAAATTGGACTGCACATCCATATACGAGTTACTAGAGGAATCATGATCTGTGTAGCTAGCAACCTCGCAGCTCATTTGCATGACAAAAAAGCAGATGCAGACATTTTTTCTTACGACGAGGTTTAAATGTTGTTGATCTGGGCCCAGAATTACAATGCCTCCTTAAAGTTAAAGAAGACTTAATTTAAGTCTTGATACTTCAACATGTACATTAAATGCTTAAGAAATTGCCAAGACCGATGCAGTACTCATGGTCAAAGATATCATTGTGATCTACAGAAAAAATGAAACTATTTTGGTTTTAATCAGTTTGGAAACGTTATTTTTCGCATCCTGGAAATTCAATACTTAACTTAAGTACTCCTTAACTTTAAGGATACATTGTAATTCTAGGCCCAGATTGTCTTGCTTTTTCGTAAAAATATATTAACACTTTGAGCGGGGCATGTGATTTCCAACAATGTGATATTTTGAGAAGTGTAGACTCAGACAAGCCTTTGCAGTCCCCAATTAAGCTGTAAAGTTGTTCGGTCTCTAGCTTAACAATCATAGAATAATCAAGCGACAAGGCTCTGATCAGACTGCGCCTAGGCGCAGGCTGATCTGAGGCTTTGCTAATGGCAACTACCACATTGTTGGAGATCTCATGTCGTGGCTCATATATGCTTGACTCTTCAGTAACTATAAGTGCATTTATTCATAAGCTTTGTAAATGAGCACATTTATACTGCTGACAATTTAACCAACTTGTGACGAATGGACTTTCCCATCCTTATCATTTGGATGAATCCACTTTCATTTTAGGTGCAGCAGGAGTGACTTTTCATTTTTATTTTGCATTTTATTACATATACATAGGCAGTGGAACCGCACGGTTTATCACGGTGGAGACACGGATGTTCCCGGATTACGCCGGTATCGCCCCGACGCCGTCCCGGTGGAGACACGGTTGCTCCCGGCGTCTTCCCGGTTTATCACGGTATTTGACAGCCTTCCCGGTTACTCCCGGTGAGTCCCGGTTGTTTTAAACATTTTAAAACAACCGGGGACATGAGCCGGTTTAACACGGTTCATCCCGGATCTCCAAGGTTGTCCACGGTGCCGCCACGGTTGTGACACGGTTCATCACGGTTCATCCCGGATCATCAAACCGGGGTGAACCGGCACCTTAAACCGGGACAGTGAGAACGGGGCTTAACATTGGTGCAGACAGCTGATATTTGCATGGAATTGTTTGTTTATCTAACATTTTCAGGAGCGTACAAAACCCCGATTTCATACTATATTTTGTGATATTTCCTCATATATTTGATTAATGTGAGTTCTCATTAGAACAGCCTCTTGGAGACGGTCCAAATGAGTACCCACGTTTATTTTCATATTTGTTAATTAATGAAGTTTGAATATTATTTTGAACCAACTCAGTGAGACAATTCTAATGTGTGCTCACATTCGTTGATACTTGGTCGTATTTCTGTCCAAATAGAAATGTGGATACTCATCACAACCACCATCTCATGTGCATCAAATTTCTGTGCTATTCTTATCTAAGTACAGTTAGGTAAACATACAGTGAGCCACTTTAGTTACGCACCATTTTTTCAGGGCCCACATTTTTTGACAAAAATGCTAGAATTGAACATTCGCTATGATAATTTATTTATTGACATTTTATCTGTTTGATGATATCTTAAAACAATATTGGAATCACTCATGCGAATCGTTTTTCTATATCAAAGGCAATTTTCCAATTTTGACAAAAATGCACGTGCAACCTGAACGACTTTATTTTCTATTTTTGTTTTGAGCTAGGCATTATCCATGGTGATCGTTGTGACAGAAAAACACCAAAAACAATTATTTATTCAAGTAAAACCCCTTTTTTCAGTCGTTGAATCTAGTAACACCGTTATTTTTTGGAGAAATGCTCGTTTTGACGTCATATTAACGTCAGTTACAATAATCAAACAGGTTTTTCTTCGCAAATTGTTTTATTGTGAGTCACTTGTTGATATAGAAGTATCAAAACACTAAAACATCTTATCATTGACACGTCTTATAGCCTTGGAAGTAATGACGTCATCACTAACGTCAACACCATGACGCCAATAAATCCATGATTTTTTTTACGAAAATAAACGGCGGATACATGGTTTTTTAAAATGAAATTATAAAAGAAGTGTTTTGATAACTAGTTTACTCAAAATCATACGAAACTTTAACTAACTTTAAAAAAGGTCTAAAACCAACCTTTTTCAAACCTTGGCCAGCTGGGAACCAAAATAGTAAAACATTAAAAAAAAGTGAAGAAGTTAACAAACACATTCCAGTTTTAGATATTGCCAAGAATAAATCGGCTCTTATCTCTGGCATAGCAGAAATTCGAACCTGAAAAAAAGTGCAATGTGATCTGAGTTTCATTCGAGATAATGCAATGTGAAATGGTGTTTTAAGGGTAGTGCACTTAAAGATCCATTTTCTCGTTCCTTTCTGATCTGATCACAATGAAATTTCAATGGCTAATGCAAATATAGATGCGCATTACGTTGGTAGTCTCAGAATAAAAATATCACATTTCTTTTCCGAGTAATTTTACATTGTACAAGTGGTGCGTAACTAAAGTGGCTCACTGTATTGTTGCTGGTTGCTGTTATTAAAATATGAACATGAAATTTGAGGCTAATATTTAAAGGTCACAGATGAGATGGGTATGTCATTTTATGAAACAAAACGTACAGGTAATTTTTACAGAAAGGGCTATCTCATGCTACACCACTTAGTCGGTGCTGCCATACAGATTGGAAACTTAGTTAAATATATATGCCATCTTCCTTGAAAGATGGTCACAATTCACTGATCATTTTACTAGCGATTCTCTAAAACCAATTTTTTCCAATGTGAACCATTTGTTACGTTTTTATGGCTTGAGAAAGTTCCTTGTAGATTTAAAATTAGTAGAATTTGAAACGTGGTTGAAGTTAGCTGTAGAACAGTAGCGTTTGTGAAGTTGGCAGTAGCGCAGTAAGATAAATTTGCGAAGTTGGCAGTAGCGCTGTAGTACATCATAAGTAGAACAAATTGTGAAGAATGGCGCAGTTACTGTAGCAGTAGATCCCCAGCGGGCAGGAGTATGTTGATTCAATGTTGATTCAACATTCTCAATATAGGTTGAAATAACGTTGAAAATATATTTGGATTTGAAACTTTAATAAACGCTGACATACAAACGTTGATTCAACGTTGACATATTAACGTTTATTCAACGTTGACATATAAACGTTGATTCAACGTTGACATTTCAACACTGACTCAACGTTGAATCAACTTTGATTCAACCCCATCTTTAAACCAAATACAACACTAATTCAGCTTTAAAAAAAGGTGCCAAATAAATGCTGAACTTACGTTTCTTCAAGCATATCATGAGCCTAAATCAATGCAGATTCACAATGTATTGCATCTATCCCACAATTGGGGTGCAGCAGGCATAAACTAGGGGTAAAAATAAATCTGCAACAAGGATATAATAAACCCAAGCTAAAAATGTGAGGACTAAACACTTGAAAACGTATGTCCCATATTAAGAATTGAACCGCATCATGAGAAAGCCTTTTCAGTAGAGACAGGTCATCTACATACATGTAGTAACAATGCAGCTGATCAGAGTCAGAGTTCTCACTAGGATTTTGAAAACAGAGGTTACAGAATCCATTTCCGGAAAAAAATGCAAGCCAAAACTGAAAAGTTGGAGTTTGATCCAGAAAACTTGACAGTTTTAGCTTAAATATGAAAATTTTATGTATTATTTCAAAATACTTGTGAGAACTCTGACATTGCATCAGTGTGTCATACCGACTGTGAACCCAGATGTTTCGATTTCATTAACAAAAATTACATAGCTTTTTTGTTTTTATTCTCAAGATAATCACTGCATACAAAAATATTTAACAAAACAGTGTTGACTGCTTATTATGTCTTCTGTGCATTTTAAAATTTTCTCTAGAATAATTTCATCATGTTCGCAAACACTATGAACACTGATCAAACTGCTCCTAAGCAGTCTGACCTGGGTTCATACTGTTTGCAATATTGAACATAAAATTACACCAAATTTACTCCAAAATAATTTCATCATGTAAGCAAACATTATGAGCCGAGATCAGACTGTTCATTAGACTGATCTGGGTCCATACTGTTTGCAATATTATATAAGCATTATATATAAGTTCATTTGGTCATTAGTAGATGAAAGAATAAAACAAAGAGTGCTGTCTGCTTATTACATCTGCTGCATATTTTCAATTTACCCCAAAACAAATCTTATCATGTAAGATAACACTATGAACCCTGATCAGACTGCTCCTAAGCAGTCTGACCTGGGTCCATACTGTTTGAAATATATAGTTCACATAAAAAATACCAAATGCATGTTTAAAAATAATTTAACAAAATTTATTGCGTCTGCTCCAGAATAAATTTCCAAATATGTGTAAGCAAACACTACAAGCCCTGAGTAGACTGCTTCTAGTCCTGGTCCATACTGTACAAACTCATAAAACTTCTCAATGAGACGGTTCTTTTGAGCATCCAAAATATAAACTAAACTTTTGGATAAAAAAATAATGACAAATTTAAGATTAAATAATTCGCTAATATGGAACTATGCATGTAACCAAATAGACCTTTATGTCATTGCCATATGTCAAAAAGAAGGGTAATCCTCATAGTCTGAGTGACACCAGCCCTCCTCCTTTAATCTTAAAGAAACAGTGCAAACCCTGAGGAAATACCACCTTATGCGGGATTTCATTAGGGTCTTCACTGTTTGTCAAAGGTCCTGTTTACCGTATCCAGAATGAAAAGGGTTAATATAGTATATATGCATGAAATCAGACCTCCAGATAAGAGTGTGTGAATATATTTTTTTTATATTTATGTCTTATCCAAAAATATGTTGTGGGTAGTCCGGTACTCAAAAGAACTGTCTCAATGAGACACCAAAAACGACCGTTAAAACTGATGGGTAAGAAAATATTAACAATTTATTCTTAAAAGCATTGCTAATCTAATCACTAAGCTAAAAAATATAGTGTCAGCTCTAGTGTTGTATCGATCAGTGCTTTTGTTACCTGCGCATCCTGCATCTTTTGCGCATAAGTTTTTATTTCAGCGAGTCCCAGGGAATCGTGGGATGCAATAATATTGCAGACTTGTCATTAAAAATGGTGTTTTGGACTCGTAAGTTTGCAGTTGGGACTCATTGATATTGGAAACAGCGAGTCCCAGGACCCATTAGCCCAAAATTGTAAATGAATCACTGAATTCGATGAACGATCATAATCGATGATCAATCGAAAATTTATTTCTAATCGAATGTGTTTGGTAATAATCGATTCAGGGTTCACAGAAATTCATAAACACAATTCCATGACTTTTCCATAATTTTCCATGATCAACAGTGTAATTTCCATGACTTTTTAATGCATGGTTTCCTACCTACCCTTTTAGCGGCATCTTACCACGCTGAGATAAATGCGGAATGTAGCTACAGTAATGTATTTAAATAAGCATGCTTGTAGACCATGGATGCATTTTGAGATGATTAAAATTTGAAACCACCAGTAGCCAAAAAACTAGCTGTCAGACACACAAAATTTGTGTGTCTCACAGCCAGTTTTCTGGCAACTGGTGGTTTCATCAAATTATTTCACAAAATTCCATGATTTTTCCATGGTTATTCAAAATTTTTTCAAATTCCATGATTTTTCCATGCATGGAACTTTTTTTGGTGATTTTCCAGGTTTTCCAGGATTTCCAGAGCTTGTAGGAACCCTGTCGATTACAATCGGAAAGATTCACACCTGGCTCTATTGTAAGCTGATATTCTAAATTTGTCACTTTGCTACAAGAAAATGCAAGATTAAAGATATTAACTGTAATTATAGCAAGTGCACACCTTAACCTTTTGCACCATGTCCTAAATGTGTACTGTGACATAGTCACAAACAGTGAAGACCCATAGACGGATGGCTGAGAATGGGTTTGCCCCCCCACCCCCTAGGGAATTTTGCAGATCATATCTTGTAGAGAAATAGAAGCTGAGTCTTTTAAGAAATGTTTGCACTCTGTGCGTTGGGGCGTTAGTCTGTAAGAGCCTGTAACATATACGTTACTTTATCAATTTAAGAAAGAGTAAATTGAAAGTTTGGACTTCAAATTAAAGACATTAAAATATTTATTTTTACAAATCATTCATATAGTCTGCGTACTGGATATCTTAACTACGTATGACAGCCATTTGAACAAAATTGCGGCTTCCTAAGGTGCCATATGCGTTACATAAATCAGATAACCCTTTAAAATTTGCAAGTGTGGCTAACATCATTTACATTCACAATCTCTCTGTGTGTTTTGCAAAATGTTTTTAACCATGTCTGACTAGCTTTTGCAATTGGCTAACAAAAAAATTAAAGTTTGTTTTCCTATCTTAAATATTTTTTCTGGAATAAGCAATTAAACAACCCTACCCCTACCCAGTTTTAAGGTGAAAAGTTTGGTATTAAAACTAAAGTAAAAATACTTAAAATATTGACAGTTGATGAATCTGTTTCATTGTTTGGAATTTATTTGCTTTGTAATAAATGGGCAAGCTCATTGTCTTTACGTAAGATATGCCTAAAAATGTTTTAATCTCCTCGAAGGAATTTCACAGACATATTCCTTCTTTAAGTACAACTTAAGCTGCATCGAATAAGGGATGTTTGCACTCTCTGAACTGGGGCGTTAGTATGAAACAGCATGTTACATGCGTTACTATATCAAATAAAGGAAATGTAGTTTGAAAATTTGAGCTAAAATTGTAAAAAAAAAACTCGCAGCTGCTGGATATCTTACATTGTTTAGGGTTTTTAAGCTGGCTCGTATGATAAAGACTTATAGATATGCTTGTTGTCACCAAGTTTTAAAGATCAGAGAGTACATTTCATCAGGGTCTAAATTGTTTGCTCAGACGAAAACAATCTTCAGAGAAAGAAATGCAATTTTATTTCGAAATAATAACCTGTGACCCATTGATGTATACAATGGACCTTCCCAAGTTTATTGTTTCAATCCAGAAGGAAGAATTCATTAGTGCATAAAGGGTTTTAATGTCAATGGCTGTTCAATTTAGATTGCTGTCAGGACCTGTTGTGGTAAGGTACTGTTCATAAAACAGCACGAAACTGACACTTCATATTTTCATAAAGCAGTTCCATGATAGACATTCTTTGGGATGGAACCTGTGTTTCCCTTACATTTGATAACTTTCGATTATAATCGATCATCAATCGAAACCTTCTGACCGATTAATTTCGATGATTGATTATGAAAAGTCCAATAATCAGACAACACTAGTCAGCTCCTCTGTTTCCTCGAATCTTTAGTCTTTAGTGCACTAAGCTCCGAGTCAGTTTTCTTTGAGTCATAGAATTTGGAAGTAAACAGAGAGGAATTAAGTGTAGTTGTGGACTCTTTTCTTCCCATTTCGCTGAATGTATTAAGTAAAGGAGCAGTAAGACAAACTCCGCCTTTTTATGCTTGATCCAGTCTGACCAAATGTAAAGGCTGGTACTTTGGTTTGGCTACTGTTGAATTTCTGAAAGTAAAGGGAGCCTCATGTGTTTAGATTATAAACAAAATTGTTGAGCATAATATTGTAAATATTTTATACCCATCAATTTTAACAAATGTTTTGGGTGCTCAAACGAACGGTCTCAATGAGACGGTTCTTTCGAGTACCCACAATATATGTTTTGGTTGAGAAATAAGTTTTTTTTGTATGAACTCTTAACCTAAGGCATGAGCCAAAGTTTATACCACGGCTATTTAAAAATTGTGGCACATGCAAAAAAAAAAAATTTAAACGAGTCTGAGCTTATGAGCTTGTGGACCTGATGCTCACACATTATATTGTGACATAATATGGATGTTCATGAAGGTTAAAACCCAAACCAGAAATTAAACAGCATTGAATAGCTACTCATGCATAATTAAAGAATGACATTGCTGTGCAGATGTATCTCATTGACTGTCCATCTAAATGTCTTTAGGATTTGCGACCATGTTGGACTCAAACCAGCCTGCTCAGCTACAGAGACTAGCTAGAATCTTGAAGTTTGGGTACAGGAAGTATAACCAATTAACTTTCCAGAAAGCTAATAACAAAGGTGCTGATCAGACTGTGCAGATGTGCAGGTTAGTCTGCACCTTTATTGTTTGCATACAACAATGTCAGGGTTTCTCACAGGGGATAAAAATATTTCAATATTGCACTTGTCCTGCAAGAAACAAGTACGTAAGGGATTAATATGTAATATGACTTATAAAGTTCCTTAAATCACTGTTAAAATGATATTTACCCAATACCCAGTCAAATTCATAACTGCATCCTATAAACTGACAACAAGATTTCAAATGAATACTCAGAAAATGCTAGTTTCACCCTAAGCTTTTAGGGTGAAACTAGAAAGGACGAGTAATTTTTCCCAAAGAATTACTCCTTTCTAGATTTCACTCGTAATTACAAGCCGACGAGTGGAATTTTTGTCCCCTGTCTCACATAAAGGTCCAGATAATATATCATATATGCTGCAACGTGTAATGAATTACAGTTACCTGTATAAAACGGCCACTAAAATAGACAAAACAAAGATCTTAATGACAAATAATAACTTAATGTGCTCCCCATTCTGCAATACTTTTGACCAGCATTAAGCAATAATTGGTCTTGAAAACCAATTTTTGATCTTTTTGAGAGTGACCATTTTAAACAGGTTTTACTACATATTCAGTGAGAATCGCCCATTATACTAACCTCTTGATTTTCTCTTGACTTTGGACGCCAGCAGCCATTGACATGTAAAGGTCTTCGCTGTTAGTTTCCTATCTGGTGACACTTTGTCTGATTTGAAAGGTAATTCAAAGTCATTACTGCCAGCAAACTGAGACAAATGCCCGTCTTTCTCTGAAAATATCCTTTTCGACCCATTTTTACCATACTCAACATAATACATAGGTGAACAAAATTTTTGAGCGTAAAATTGTGAATATTTTTGGGGTGCTCTAAAGAATGTTTCATTGAGACGGTTCTTTTGAGTACCCACAACTTATGCTATCATTGAGAAATAAGAAATTTGAATTACACACTCTTATCTAGAGTCCTGCAGGGCTTTAGATAAGCTTTATTTTCAAAAGAGTACAGTACTCGTCCATTTTGTAAAAAAGGAGTTACGAAAAATATTAAGGAGTACTGACTGATTGTCTTAAAAACATACACAAAGAAACACCAATTTTGGAAAGCTATTTCAACACGCTGATTAATTGAGCCTGTGCTTACTGCTTATTTTCCTAGGCTATTCATTAACAAGAAAGCAAATAGTAAAGATAATGAATTTAATTTTTTTTTTTTGGCTTTGGCATAGTAGGTTTTTGGTTTTGCAGGAATACAACAGACACAGTGGGGAGATGGTTGTGTGGGTTTGGGAAACAAGCTGCCAATTGCGGCATTCTGTGTCCCATTTGGTGACTTTTGTACACTTTGGGAGGGGGTCACCGTCAGTGAGTGAGGGTTAGAGTGGAATTCATCAAAATAAAGGATGCGAACTACACACCTACTTAAAAGTTCAAGAAAAACGTTTTGAGCTATCTATTTTGGAGTATTTGCAAATATTGTAACAAGCTGCCGTTAAAAAAGACGAAAGTGCAAATCATGCTCCTTTTCCTCCCATCGACGTACAACATGTATGACATAAATTTCCAATAACAGCTTTTACGGAAACCAGCCACTGTCAATGAATGAAAAGCTTCATGCTTTTTAGTTTTGAAGCGAATGGCTAAAGATCTACTTGCTAATTTAATTAATATTTGTTTGTAATTTTCTGTCTGACATCGGACTCAGCTGCACTATCTCTGATAGGAAGCATTTTTCAAGTACCGATAGGAAGCATTGTTCAAGTCTGTAACGGCGTAGACTGAAGATTGAAGATAATATGAGTCTAACTTGGAACAGCCAATATTTTATCCAATCGTACGCAGGTACATGTAGTTATAGACGCTACATTTGGAAACCTCGTAGGTTATTGTGTTGCTTTACCGATTGCATACTGCAATCATAATGGACATGATGGTTTTATATAAACACCACGGAAAACAACTTTGTTATACTTTATTTTCACACAAAATAAATTGATTTAAGCGTAGATTGGATGATTGCACACAACAGAAAAACAGGAAGATTAGAATTCAATATTTTGATCAATAATTTTGCAATGCACTCTGTAAAATTTGCTTGTACAAATATTTTGGGCTCGCATTTTGAATTTTCACTCACATTTAGCGCAATTTTGGACCCTGACATGCACAGAAAGCATGGTAGCTCAGTGGTTAGAGGTCCCTCTCTGGTGCTAGAGGTCCCAGGTTCGATTCCCGCTTGCAGAGAGAGTCCCAATACGCTTTCTCTAGTGTCATTTGCAGGGATGACACTTGATAAGAGCATCGACCTTCAGACCTGTTTTCTCCTACGTTTTTTGCGTATTTTCAAAAGCTCGCCAAAATGACTGAAAATACCAACATTTGATGATTTCTCACAGCTGACACTTTACAGTAACTTCAAGTGGACATTTGTCTTGTGGGCGAATAGAAGGCAATAATCATTACCTGCATATAAAGTCGGGAAAAACAAGAATGTTTTAAATAGCACGTGTGATATTTCTCGTCTGATTTTTCTTATTTCCGGAAGTGGATTCATTTCCGGTTTTCCGTAACGAGCAATGCTTTTTTTTAAATTATATCTCATTTTTGAATTTAAAGAATGCTATTTTGTCAGTTTTATATCGGTTTCTTCGTGCACAAAAGGATATAGTCAGGTGTTTCCTCGTTGTTGTGATGTTTCTTCCGTCCCGTGAAACACCTGTTAAGCCGAGGAAAATATGGGATAAATACGACGATATTTTGCTAGTTCTGACAATTATTGCCTTGTGGGCTACAAAAGAGACGCCATGCTGAGTGTGTATATAATGCGGGGGTCTGTAATACCTCCACATTGGCGTAGGGTATTACATTTTGCAGATTTGTAGGCTAATTCGGTCTCAAGTTTTTGGTTTCGCATGTAAATGTTCCATAATGGTTCAAATAATTGCTTCATATTTTAATGATTACATGCCGAACCAGGAACAATCTTCCCTTTCAATCAATATTCTAAAATATGCTAAACGCTGTGTTTGTTGGGGCGCAATCGCCGACTTACGAAAATATAATTCAAACAATTAGACAATGAATTTTTTCATCGTGACTCACTGATAATGGCAAAATGCTTTATTTTCCTTTGTATTTTTGGCGACCTTGACCGTGTTGGAACAGGAGTTTCGGAGGAGGGAATAAATTCCTCGAAAGCCTTGCCGAAATCAAGTAAATTACTTTGGCGTGTCAAAACACTAATCATTAACTGACAAAATAGCATTCTAAGATTTTTGATTTACTTTCTGTATAAGTAAATATCTATCATTAAAATTGAAACAGGTACACTTTGTCTACCTTTTGCGGATCCTCTTTGCGAAACCGGAAATTAATCACCCGGATGTCTTTGCTGAACCGCCGGTTTCGCATTCGACAGATTGTCAGCCGTGTATAATTAACATATTCCAACGATCGACGGGCTCTGTGCACAGCAAGGACTCAGATCAGTCAGAGAAACGCATAGTTTGAATAGAGGCGTCACTGTTACATGTAGTATGGCAAAAGCTGGGATCAAGTGTGTTGATTCAGCAGTACCCCATTTTTGTAGGGTCGAATCCCGGGGTGGGGGGATGTACTCTGATATTTTCATACATACGTATGCTCGGAACATTTTAGGGGGTTCAAAATTTGAATTTCAAAATTTTTTGGGGTTATCAGAAAAATTAATATTTTTGGGGATATGAAGATTTTGTGGATATTTTTTGGGGCCATCACAAAATTGGACTATATTTAGTGGTAATTTCTATGCATTTTAAGGTCTTTTCTTAAGGTCAAGGTACAGAATCAGGGATATATTTTTGGGGGTTGCCAAAATTTCAAATATAATTTTGGGGCGCTTGAAATTCCTGATATTTTTTCGGGTGGGGGGGGTGAACGGTAGATGCTGGGCCCGAGTCTACGTGTGAAAAGAAAATGAGAGTACCCCCGGACCCCCTGGAGGTCGAATGAGTATTTAATTACAACCTGATGCTAACATTGACTAAAGAAAATCAACCATGCAGATCGTCAGTTAAACTAAATATCAACGTTTATTCAACAGTTAAGAATCAACGTTTCATCAACTACCTACAAAGGAGTTGAGTGAATGTTGATATAAGGTTGATCAACCAATCAACCAAATTTCAACGTTGACTCAACGTTGAATCAACGTTATGTGCCTGCTGCGTCAATTTTTGAAGTTAGCAGTAGCGCAGTAGCAGTAAACACATTCTAAAGATGGCAATAGCGCAGTATAGTACAATGGGTACCGTTCGAGAGTAATTCGTGTTCCCGTGCCTTTTTAAATAAATTGATTTGATTACCTCTACCGCTCCCCCCACACCCACCCTGCCCCACAATATTTTGTTTAAAGTTTCCAAAGTGTGTCTTTGTTTCCCTGTCCCTTTAACAATAAATTTAGCATTTGTTCATAAGGTCCCATTTCCCTTTAAATACACTGAATTGATCGGCTCTACCCATTCCCATACACACACACACCCGCTATATTATCTAATAACCACTGCTCCCCAGATTTGTCGCTGTTACTTTATCCGTAACAATAGATTTACCAATTGTTCCTAAGTGCCACTTAAATACTTTCCCATTGTCCCGCTTTCCCCTAGCGAGGCGACGGCAATCGAAAGGGCCGTTGCAACAATGCATACATATGCAAGCAAGAGTTATAAAAGTTACATAAATCTTATATCAAGCCAACTTAGTTTCTTATTTGGTGATACTAGAAAAGAGCCCACGCAAGAGCGGAAATATTTCATGATTGTCAATTTACCTTTATTTTGCATTTAAAAAAGCTGAAACTTGTATCCCCCTTTCATGTGTGTTAATTTTTCACAGCTTTATGAAATCTGAAACTTGTATTGGCGATTCTAGTCGCCGAAATGACCATGGGCCCAAATAGGTATGGGCCGAAATGACCCGAAACCGGCGAGTTTTAATTTTTTTTACAAAAGCTGATACTTGTAAACATGATTATGCTTATATCTTCTCATCTTGAAAATCACTAAAAATCTTCAGCGAGGTGACTTTTACTATATTTGTTTTCCTCCAAACAATGCCAAAAATCGCTCAAATCCAGGTTCTTATTTCTGAACAATGCACTTTTTTAAACAGATTTTATTGATAGCGTCATTTCCTACTGCGTCAAGTGGTACGACCAAGCCTATCAATGTAAGCTGTTTAGCGACCTTGAAACTTAGGATTATTGAGCGTGAGTGAAATTGTTGACGACAACGGACCATGGGCATCCTACCTATAAGCTGACATATGCTGCTAAGGTGAGCTAAAAACAAATTCAACCTCAAGCCCTCACCAGTAGCTTGCACCTGACCGTTCTAAGGTGGTGATTTTGGTGTAGTTCTTACTTCGTTATTTGCATACCTGTCAACTTTTTGAAATCTTAAAGAGTGAGATTGCGCGCGACGCCCTTAAAATGGTTATTTTCTGCTCGCATTTACCGCGCGGACCAATTTTACCAAATTTTTTAGGAGTGAGATTTATTTTTTTCTAAGAACCAAAAAGGGATTATTGGGCCGAAATGACCATGGGCCGAAATGACCCGGAACCGACGATTTTTTTTTTATTTTCTTTTTACAAAAGCTGATACTTGTAAATGCGGTTATGTTTATTTCTTCTCGTCAAGAAAATCACAGAAAAACTTCAGCGAGGCGCCTTTTACTAATAATATTTGATAGCGTCATTGCCTACCGTGATATAAGTGGTACGACCAAGCCAATCGATGTAAACAGTACATTATGCGCAGCGACCTTGACACTTAGGATTATTAAGCGCGTGTCGAAGAAAGGTGTGATGATTACCGCGACTAATAATCAGTTTTGATAAGGGATTATTTAAAATTACAGCCATATCTTTTTTTCTTTGGCGAGTTTGGCGGCGTTTTCCCCATTGTTGTTTATAATATGGCCGACTTGACACAGCATAATACACATATACATATGACATATACACAAAAATTCGGAACGCTTCGGTCATCTCCATTCAGTTTGTATTGGAAACCCAATCGATCTAAAAATAGTGACGCGTGACCATGAACGTGACATACACTAAATATAGAAACATTCGCCAGAGGGCGCAGTTCTTTTAGAAAACACACTTAATTCCAAAATTCTCTAAATCTATGCTAAATGAAAACTCATCCTAACCGAGATTATCAATGAAAGCAATATCTTAAAGTAACAGTAAAGAAATCAAGCATGAAAATGACCTCGATTTTTCAGTTTATGCGGTAATTCGTTTATTTAGTATTATAGATTTTAAGCATAATAAATAAGCTTCAGAATTTAAATGACTAATGTCAACAAATCTTAACGCCAAAGGATCTTAATTTTGTAAGAGTTTTGATAAAGATACTACCTAGTAGGTGTACCCCCGTTGAGTTGGGCTTTTAATGTCCTCGAAGGGTTTTTAGGGATACAGGGATATTGGCCAAAAACTTAAAGGGATACGGGGTATTTTTGTAAATTTTCAAAGGGATACGGGATACTTGGATCAATTTTAGAGATACACTGAAGGACTTTAAAAACGCAAACAATTAAAAATATTATTTTTTGCATCCAGCACATTTTAGCCTTCCTTAACAGATAAAAACGGATGGTAACGACACTATGCTTCTATCTATACACAATACCTGTGTTTTTAAAGACACTGTCTACCACCAGTTATGCAACGCTGGTTTACTATGTATTGCACGTGGCGTCCCCACGAAACAATGAAGCAAAATATTTTATCATTTCACATGTAGCTTGTAAGTATACATGTATAAAAAAAACAGCAGCTTCAGTTTAATAGCTTTATTATTCATGCCACGTTTGTCTGAACATAAACGATCTGGCGCAATCGGAATGTTAAAAGCTGGCGTGCGTGTTTCTGACGTCGCAAGATATCATAATTGCCATCCGTCAACTATACAGCGCCTCAGAGATCGTTACCAGGCTACTTGGACAGTTAAAGATCGATGCATGTCTGGTCAGCCGAGGATGGCGATTGGCGTTAAGAGGCAACGTACGTCGATTTGTTTATCGACGATATTTACATCGACGATATTCGTTCCGGCCGGCTACTGTCAGTGCCAGACGTATAGTAGGGTTTCAAGGGTTATTTGTTTCTGATTTTATTAATAAAGGTAGTTAATCCCAATAAATTGAAATCGTGTCCAATTTCTAGACAAATTTCAAATTGCAACTTTAGAATCATAGGGTATTGCTATTTGATAGACTGTTGCTCTAACATTATTTATTATTTTGACATAAAATTTAACACATGTTTTGCTGGCATACTTATATTCATTTTTGCCAAATCGCAATAAAATTGAGACATTAAACAGAAGTAAATATTATGAATTTCGATATTTGCGTTTATAAAGTCCTTCAGTGTATGGGGATACAATGCTTTCCGAATTTTGGGGATATTTGCCAGATTTATTTAAGGGATATGGGATAATATTCAAAATAATTAAAGGGATATTGATAACTGGGACCCTTTTCCAGGGCTTCGCTTTTAGGGCTTAAAATGACGATGTAGTGAGGTCCGTTATCCAGTAATGGGTATACTATATACAGAGATATATGCAAATTCAGGGTCGCAGCCTACAGGGTGTTGTGAGCCCCATGGGTAGTTAGGATTGGGTGTGCTGCCCACTACCTAGTAGGCGACCCCTGTTGGGCTGGACTTTTAAAGTCTGATGCTGGGCTTAGAAATGGCGATGTATTGGGGCACGGCAGAGAGCAATTGGGATGCTATATGAGGATATATGTGAAGTTCAAATGCGCAGCCTTGGAATTTTCGAGCATACAGAGCGTAGTGAGCCCCATGGGTAGTTAGGCCTGGGTGTCCTGCCTGCTGCCTAGTAGGTGTACCCCTGTTGGGATGAGATTTTAGTGCTTAGAAACGGCAATGTAGTGGGGCACGATAGTCAATAATGGGTACACTATATACAGGGATATATCAGGGGGCCAATCACGTGATACGCAATTGGTAATTTCACATTTTTATAACGGTTTTATGATCGATTTAAGGTAATTAAAGTTTTTTATGGGTATTTTGATCAATTTCGGAATAGACATTAAGTGCAGAGTACCCGGGCTATAGAGGGGATCATTCTATCGTTTACCATTTTCAGCTAAAGCATGCAGTCTTGTGAAAATCTGTTCAAAGTCTGCTGCAGTGAAATGGCTGGAATCACACTTTTGTCAGTTCATGTTTAGGACGAAAGCTAATCAGCTAACTTATTCAATCTTAGGCTTATTTATGCATTTTGGTCATTGCTTTTAGTGAATGGAAATCAGTTTCCCACAAGTTGAGTAAAGGATTGCTATTCCTTTGAGACAAAAATGGCAATGCAAGACGATGATAGGAATCACACGGTCAGCTTGGAGTCAAACTTGAATCTGCGATAGCAAAATAGATAGGAATCACACTCTTTCTTTTTGCTTGCTCATCTAGCGTTGATCGAAGTCTGTTCATGATAGGGTATATTGTCTGTTATTGAACTGTCCATCCGTCTGTCTCTATTATTAACTTAATATATATTCTTCACCTCCCCTAGAAGCATCAGATGAATTTTTTCTGAAATTATGCGAAACATCAGGCCAACATCCAGATACCGATTTGTTGAAACACTCGCATTCGTATATGCAAAATAACGAATACAGTGGCCACACGGTAATTCTTCAAAAGATATGTCACAAACCGTATGAAGCATAAAAATTAAACTTGTATTGGTATGAGACACCAGGGATTAATTAAGATCTAGATAACACGGCGGCCATGGCAGCCATCTTGAAAATCTTTAAATAGCATTTTTTCCTAAATTACAAATTTGATTGAACCAAACCTTGGTAGAAGGCTATAGGCAACATGGCGTCTTAGATTTGACAATGTGGCTCTCTTCTGGTATCTTATAAAACAGCCATTTTGAAATTCTTGAAATTTTATCTCTAAAACCAGGTTGGATTGAAACGCATCTGGGCAATATGGATATTAAGATTTGCAAAAAATACATGGCCACCATAGCAGCCATACTGAAATTCTTTAATAACTTCTAGACTTGAGTTGCCAATAGACCTCCATTTAGGAAGGAATTTAGTTAGTAAGGATTTTCTAAAACTACACTAAAACACACGCAAAATGACACACGTTAACTTAGCCCTCTGGCAGTCAGAGAGCTTTACCCTGTTACTGCCATGTTAATAAAACTAAATACGTTTTAAAAGCTACTTATATTTTTTGTGCAAGTACCAAGTTGTATCTAAATCTTATTTATCATTATGCTAATTGCCTAAAACCATTTAACTAATTAAGTGCTGCAAATAGGTAACATGCGTTCAAACAATCTAAGTATATGATATTGTAGTTATATACAAAACTTATTTCAAAATATACCACTTTTAAGTGATGTGGTATCACTAGACCATGGGCTGCCAAAATATATCCGAGGGGGAGTTTATACACTTTGAATTTCTAAAACCACATTACATGTGCCACAAAAGAATGCACTAGCAGAGTTTGAAATGCTACCTTAAAATAATTGGAAATCCATAGTATATACAGCTGCATATCAATTTTTTTTTTATTATTCTGACATGTCAATATTATCTTGTAATTGAAAGTCGATGACTAGCAGTATAATTCTTACTCATTCATTTACCTTTTATAACTGTTACATCCATAATATTATTTTAAATACAATTAGTACTATCAGTCATTGGAAAAAATCAAAAATAAATTGACTTAATTACAACTTTAGAATTTTACACTGTCTTTGATATTATTGTAGACACACATAGTACATTATGATAATGTACCTTACATTAATAGTTTTATCAGAGCAATGGAATTTGTCCGTAATCACTAATTACTTAAGAGCTATATTTACTTTGCTAGTGAGGTTTGAATTTATGAATTTTGCCATATTGGTAAAAACATTTTGTTGTTTTTACATGTTTAAACAATTAAGCCACAAAGGCAAACATGCTTTGACAACTTGACATATCCTCTTAATATGAACTGATCAATTCTATTTCATACAAACTATTGTTTTAAATCAAAAACAGCTTTAAAATGAAATATAAAACCCATGATGTATCATTTAGGTCATTAAGCAATATATAGAATGTCCTGAAGTTTGTAACATACAATACATATAATTCAAATCAAACATCATAATTTATACTTTACACCAGAAATAATATTTAATTTCCCCTGTCACTCTCGTTGATCAATAAAATACTCAAATATATGATAATTTATAGTATTATACCTCACGTGAATTTCCCATACAAACCTCCATGGACGAACGACTGCTATTTTACACTATCACCCGGTGCTATAGCGACGGCGATACTGTCATTAGTTTGCCATAGCAGCGGCTGATAGTCGAACATATCAGTCGTTCGTCTGATGCGCAACGCCGATGCGTGTACGGTTCGTTCACGTCAGGAGATGCTCAACAGCAATGGCGGAAATGAGGCATGATTTGGCCACTTTCAACTTCCAATAACTTCATTGTTTACGGTCAGACAGATAAAGTGTGGGTACTCGTTTTCTAAGTTAGGACACGATGGACACTTTGAGACCAAGTTTTAGCAGATTTGGCGAAATGTTCTTTTTTACAACAAAACCGCATCTTGTACAGTACCTCCATTTAAATGATGCTGCTTGGTATTTAGTTTGACGTCGTCGACTTTTGATGACGTAATTTGTTTATTAGTTTTAGTATTCACACTGTTCAAAAGATCCTGTATTTTCATTCATGCATGTATAGATAAGAGTCTGTGCATTATTTTCCCTTTGGAACTCCCGTCACCAAGGTAGGCCTAAGACGGTAGAAAATAAATTATCTACCGTTCGGTATAGTAAAATAAATATTACATTCTCTGATTGGGTGATAGTCCAAAATATCATCCCTGGAAACATATTTATCATCCTCGGCTGCACCTCGGTTGATATTTTCTACTATCACTCAATCAGGCAATGTAATATTTATATAGCATTCAGATAGAACTACATGCTTTATTTTTAAACGAAAAGATTCCCACCATACACAATGGTTTTTTTCAGGGTTGTAATAAACAAGAGTTTATATAACTCTTACAGTTTTTGTAACAGAAGCAATCTGATAGCACTTTTGAAATGGTTGGTAAATTGTCTTTTAGAGACCTACAATATTTATTGAAAAAAAAATATAAAATGAAACTATGAGGGTCAGTCAAAAATAATTTAGCCCTACCTCATAAAAATTTAGTTTGGTATTGTAGACAACTAATGTAATTATGATATATACGTATTATATGTCATAGATGTTTTGACCCTGAAGAATTACCCTAGTGAAGCTTCTATTATGGTTGCAAGGCAACTCAAGATCGTCATTCAGAGCGATGCGTTCAAGATATCAGCCACCAGGATTATACAGTATGTCTTTAAAAAGCTTGTGTATTCTATAGTTTTTGTGAAAGACATATTTGACACTTATTTGAATAACATGTATCATATTGTCTTTTGATTACACTGGGCTCGTGAATGTTTAGGTGAGCATTGAATGCATGCGTTGCCTAGCAACAAAAACGCCAAAATTCTATAAATTTTCAAATGCACGAGGATTGTGTTGCCATGGAAAACAATGTGCATTTAAATCAAGGAACTTAATATGTCTGAGGATTGGTTTGTGTATGCAGTACTGTTACAGCATTATTTGGCTAATATTTTAGGTTTTCTGTTAAAGTTGTGTAAATATGAATGTGGGTGGGGTAAATTATAGGATTTCAGGCATGTTAATATTTGATAAATTCTGAAATCAAACTACCACCGCACCTATAATTTGGGGTCAGTTGGTTTCTATATTGTGACACTGAATATGTTCATGTTATAGATATCAAACGACAGTGAATAAAGCCATGCTTTAACATTACTGTTTCCACAGCAACGCTTAGATCTTGATGTATCACAGCGAGAACGCATCCCTTTTTTACAGGTCATATTCCGTTGCCCAGCAACCGTTACAAAAAAAACCTACAAATAGAAATAAATTAGTTGATTAAATAGATGACATGTAACTGCAATGTAATATCATCTAAATATATGTCCATTTTACTTGATTTAACGGTTATGAGGTAGATCTATTACTTGACTTTTCGCTTTCTGTAAAGGCGGCAACTTTAATATTCATATCTGGGTGTGGTTCGGCTATTCCATCTGCTAAGGAAGGGAAATCAGGTTTTATTTATAATTTGGTAAAGAGTTAATAAGCTTTTTGAGCCGCGCAAACGTGCGTGCATTTCATGAAAATCCTAACCGTATACACACTGAGCTCACATTTATTAACCCTTAAAGTGCATAGTCACAAAATGAATGTTTTTGTCGTCCACTAGACTATTTGAAGCCTCATAGATAAACAGTGTGAACCCAGATCAGACCGCTCCTGTAGGAGCAGTCTGATCTGGGTCCGCAATGTTTGCCTCCCTGCTTATGTTAAATAGCCATTTTCAGATGCAGTTATATTGCTGGCCATTTAGGACTGATAATGACGGAGGTGGTGGCACAACATGCTACAGTTACTTTTGAATAAAACCACGCATCCTTTTCAGCTTTTACCTATGCCTAAGGTTGACTAGTCCTAATTACGCATTCATGAGGCGCCGCCTTTACAGCAAGCGAAAAGTCAAGTAATAGGGCTCAGTTATTTATTTACCGCCTAGTTTCTATTTCTTAAGGATTAAAGATTAGGAGAGTCTTTGGTGTAGCACTTTATAAATTAATTTAGATTATCCATTGCACTTTGATAGCATTGACAATATGTATTTACAAACATAACTGTTATAGTCCGTCCAGATAAGAGACGTTGGGCAGTTCTTAGCTAAGTTCAACCCCTGGACAAATACATTTGGAAATCGGCTAGTCAGGTTGCATTGTTTGCGTATTCACCCATCTGTGAAACTCTCCACACCAAAATTATATACCTGTAGTCTTATGGTTGCCATATCATGAAAAATAAGCGTTTCGAATTATTGCAGATGAATCTGATCAGTCCAGATTCTTTGTTTGAAATATATACGTACATGTATCTTAAACTATACTAGCAAAACATCAATCTTCGACAACGAAATCTACAATTACACGAGATTGTTTTGTTTTATAAAAGATCTGTGTACCCTTTCCTTGTGGCCCAGATATTGAAACCTTATCATGCTGAATTTTATTTTTTGTTGTGTGTTTGTAGAGAAGGGGACTATTTTCATGTTGTTGTTTTTTTGTAATGCTATTTTTTCAAATTCAGAGCTAAACACAAAATCATTTACTTGCCAAACAAACAGAATTCGGAAGAATATTTTCATCGCCAACATATATAACGCAAGATATTTTCCAGGTAGCATGCTTAAGATAAACCTGTGTACCAGTAGACGCACACAACTGCAGCAAAGTTTATAGATGAGTGTCTCTTTTGTTATTTTGAGTTGATTATGTTTGTTTGCATTGACGTTTTGCGTCGCTGCCAACATTTTTGCACTCATGACGCGACGTTTCCCTGTCCACCTAGGTTGAACCAGTACTTAGCAGAGAATAAAGTAAGTGTCTTGTTTAGGACATTATAAAGTGCTTCCAGTGAACTTCCTCAAAATAGCAATCGTTTAATCATAGGTATAACACACTAGCACTACGCAACTGTGGACCTCGGTGATTCGCTTTGATACTTTACATCCCAGTCAAGAAATTTTCAGTCATGTCGGGATGTTTCCTGGGTTGAACCAGTACTAAATAGTGCATAACATGTCTTGCATAAGGACACAACATGGTGCCTTCAGAGAAACTCAAACCAACGACCCCTTTACCTCAAATCGAGAACTCTACCACTGGTTGGCTCTACAGGTATTATATAGCTATTCGGTCACTGTATCGCCACGTGGTTTGCTATGTCCCAGTCTCATGTAAAGCTAATGGAGATAGGAGCCAGTTGTGGGCGTGGCTAGACAGTGAACCAAAAGCTGATTAGTAACTACTGTTTTTGAAGGCGTCATTCATCTCAGCCTGTTTGCTGGGCTAGTTTTATAATGTGAAATCACTAAATCTATATTACATGCACGCCGTTTATTTCCGTATATCATGTATAAATTCTCCCTACCTCCCTACCAGTGTATACAGCTTTGCATTTTAGATGGTTACTTGAGACATGGCTACATGCGATCAGATCTTCATTACGCTGTGCAACCTGACTTGTGCAATCTTTATACATGTAGCAGCAATAATCGTTCTGACATGGACCAGTCTGCCTTGCAGATCTTAGCTAAAATTTACATATGTACAAAACTCGAGTTTTTATGTTTTTTCATAAGGATTTTCGGCGATAACTTTTTATTATTTATTTAAGTAAACTATGCACGTGCTCCCAAACGGACAGTTTCGAGATGAAAACTGTAGAGAAATACTAGCGCCAACTTCTCCAAGCGGTTCCAACCTCATAGATGCTGCAATTTACTCTGCACATACATGTAGATGCACTATTTGAGCATTTTAAGCAAAGCGCAAATAAACTAAGTCAAATGTGTCAGTCAAAAAGTTACATTGCACCGCCCCAATATAATAAGAAAGACGATGGATGGCTTGTTCAATTAAATTTGAGATCGGTCCTGTTTCGCCCATGCGTTAAGCTAGTTGGGTCATCTCGAAACTGTCCCTTTAGGAGCACGTGCATAAGAAGAAAATGATGGCGCGTCATGCGATATCACAGCTTCTGAACCTTCAATTGACCATGCTCATAGTAGATTCTGAACATGCATAGTCGTTCTGAATCTACATACGGCAGGATATGCTATAAATACCATTGAATAACTTAATATATACCCCTTGTGATTATTCTTTTGAGACGAACCCTTTCTGTCACGCCTCTACGAAATTTACCTGTCAATAAAAGACAGACAATTTGGCTGAGTTCAGTTTATTGCAAAACCATCATCTATGTACAAAAAATCTGTTTGTGCCACAAACTTCGGACCTCCTGGATAAACACAGCCTCCAATCACTGCCTCCTTCTCCAAAAAGAGCAGAACGTAAAGGGAGGCGAAGGCCCTTCCGGGAAGCAGGCAGTGGGCATAAACAACGGAACACGGTAAGTTGTGTTGACACATTTTCAATCATAAGTAAATTTTCAGCGCAAAACTCGAAAATCTAAGAATGCTATGCTTCGGGCAATTGTTCAAGCTATCCGTAGAGCATGCTGTTTGCACATTTGAACTGAGTTTGTAAGCGTGCGAGCTTTTCTCCCGTTGCACAGTTGTCCAAGAAACGGTGGTTCCCGCATGGTTTTGCCTTCTAACCAAACAAATAGTAGCGTTTGGACCCTTATTCATACTACCTAGGCCCCTCCACACCCATGTTATCCCAAATGCAATTTTTCGAGATATTTCAATGATAATTGAGTGATTTAGAGCCAAATTTCTTTAGGAGCAGGAGGCGAAGGGCAGGAGAAGGAGGCTGGGAGAGAAGAAGCAGGCGGCAATGATATCAAAATTTGCATTGATTTTGCTTATTTTTAATAATACATGTATACTTATCCAATCTATATCAAACTTGCATGTATGATACGAATGATTACGCTTATTCTCCCATTGTGTTGTTTGTTTAACCCAGAACGTCATGAGCTTGCTAGAGGTATATATATTATAAGAGAGGTATATATAGCAATGTTTGTGATCAGAATAATTCAGTTAACAATAGCGTTTAATCATTCGTATCATACATACAAGTTTGATATAGACTGGATAAGTATATTATTAAAAATAAGCAAAATCAATGCAAATTTTGATATCATCGTCGCCTGCTCCTCCTCTCCCAGCCTCCTTATCCTGCCCTTCGCCTCCTGCTCCTAAAGAAATTTGGCTCTAAATCACTCAATTATCATTGAAATATCTCGAAAAATTGCATTTGGGACAACATGGGTGTGGAGGGGCCTCGGTAGTATGAATAAGGGTCCAAACGCTACTATTTGATTGGTTAGAAGGCAAAACCATGCGGGAACCACCGTTTCTTGGACAACTGTGCAACGGGAGAAAAGCTCTCACGCTTACAAACTAAGTTCAAATGTGCAAACAGCACGCTCTACGGATAGCTTGAACAATTGCCCGAAGCATAGCATTCTTAGATTTTCGAGTTTTGCGCTGAAAATTTACTTATGATTGAAAATGTGTCAACACAACTTACCGTGTTCCGTTGTTTATGCCCACTGCCTGCTTCCCGGAAGGGCCTTTGCCTCCCTTTACGTTCTGCTCTTTTTGGAGAAGGGGGCAGTGATTGGAGGCCGTGAGAAAATGGCGCTATTTTTTCTACACAACTTTCATCGCAAACGCAGTTTGCTAAAATTATTAATAAAAAAGTTATCGCCGAAAATCAATATGAAAAACATAAAAATCGAGTTTAGGAGGCACTTGGCCAGTGAGCAATAGTATACTGTACCAATGCGTCTGTAAATAAGTATGACTTAGGTTTTCTGTTTAGATTTGCTTGCGAGCGTTTACCAGGCACACTAACGGTATAAAGCTGGTCGCCTTTTTCGTCTGCCGATCATTTATTTTGCTCGATTAAAGCGTACCTGTGCTGATTTACCCAATTTACTGTAGACCAGTCTAAATTGACAGTGAATGGCAGTGTTCTTTCTGACACGCCCAACGTCCCTTACCTGGTCGCACTATACAATTTGTTTAACAATTGACGTCTCGTACAATCTTTGGTACTTCAGATAACAAAACCAGATTCTACCCACAACTAAGTATGTATGTTTTTAATTCTAGCTAGCTTAATCGACAGGTGTCGGCCTAGTGTAGTGGATAAATCACTTGTACTGAGATGTCCCAGATTTGATCCTATCTTTTCCAGTTTGTAGTATGAAAGTTAAAGCTATGGCCCTGTCTCAATATGATCTTAACGCTACGAATCCCTCAATACAAAAAATAATTAAGATCTATAACATGTTGGAATTGACATTCCTAATACATATGCCAGGCCCCGATTGATCGACCTAAACATCTGTTGTGTGTTCCAAAAGCAACGTGTTAATAAGACATTTCTTTTGAGCTTCAACTCTTATGTAGGAAATACAATCTAGATTTTACACTCAATAACATGTTAATCACCAGCATTTACATGTATTTGTTGAGATTAAGCAAACAATGTAGACCCTAACCATGTGCCACATCTGTAGCCTTTGATCAATCTCCATACTATTGGCAACAACTAATGCATAAGACCTTTGTAACACCTTTGGAGAGGGTGGGGATAGCAGCGCTAATCCACCTTGTTTAAAGTTCATAAAGTTTTTCTGGGTGTTATTCTAATTTTGGCTCTGGTGACTGTTTCAGTGTTCAGTTTTAGTTCTAAATTGAAACAAAATACATATAAGCTTCACACCAATTATATTGTGGCGATGGGGTGCCATGTCTATAATAGGTTTGTAAGTGTAACTTATTATGTACAATAGCTTATTATATGTACTATGGAAATTACAAACTTTTCATGTATGTGAAGCGAGCATAGGATAACCTAGTAATAAACAATTCATAATGGTTGATGCTGTTTTTCACTGATGGAGTTTGTTGGCTAGATGACTTACGCTACTATATTTTGACGTTTTGTCAATCAGTAAAACCTGATGTTTTACGAGCAAAAAAATAATTTCCAAAAAGAATTAATAGACTGTTTGAGGCATTTTGCTAAAGCCCCTATTTCACTGGACTGCGACTGTTTTGCGACAGCTGGCGACAGCCATCGCGAGTGGGTCGTAGAACAGTCTTGAAACAGTCGCCAATGATTTCCTCGCATGTGTCGCCAAGTGGCGCAAAGTACATGTAGTCGCGAAAATTTTGAACATGTTCTAAAATTTTATGCGACAAAATTCCTCGCAAAATAGTCGCAAAGTCATCGCGGGTGTCTCGAACCCGTCGCAAACTTGTCGCCGACCCCTAGCAATTTAATCGCAATCATTTTAGAACACGACGTAATTGCGAGATAAATGAGACTGAATTATGAACCAATTGCGACATAGATGAGACACTTCGCGACTACATTGCGAGTAAATTAAACTAAGCGACGTTCTGGCGAACATCGTGAGACAGTCGCACGAACGTCTCACGACTATCGCGCGAGTGTCTTCAATTACACGCAATTATATCGCCAAAGGTTCGTTAAAAGTGTTTCTCCTATCTGAGATGATAGTTCCTTCTTGGTTCAAGTATTTTTGCTATCTGAGAGGATAATTTCATATAAGTAGGCCTACTTACATGTACATGTATACTGATTGGACTAATTTCAGTTATTGAAAGTGGTTCTGCTAGCTAGTTTTCTATTTTATTTTTATTACGCCTACTCAAATGTTTACTGTTTCTATTACAGTATAAAGGAATTATTATTGTGCCCTGGTTAGACTCAAGTAGCCTGCTTAGTCTCAGAAGCCCTTATAAAGTTTGAATTTGGCATACAGAACCCTTAAAACAAATGATCACAGCAGCGGACAAAAAAGATTCTGATTAGAACGCGCATCCACGCAGTCTGATCTGTGCCTTTGGTGTTCGCGTAAATGTATAAGAAAGATTTTCGCAGGACGGGGCCCATCCGAACTCATTGTAATTTTGATTTGTTTGGGCTAATCATGCCATACGTATGAGCAATAAATGCATGTGCTTTCTCGACTGACTTTCTTAAGCTGCTTGATGGGCTACAACAACTGTTCAGTTAAAACGATTTAACTTTAAGGCACCGTTCTTTTTTATAACACAGTATTTTGCTACCATTCAACAGCTCAACACAACCCAGCAGCGTGAGACCTTCCAACGATCTAGTTCCTTCTAGCCGTCTACTTCCTTTAAGTAGCCTAGTACCTTCCAAGTCTGCAGTTTCAATGCTTGCTAGAATGTATATTTTTCTTGGATTATCATTTCTCGCAAAACCATCGTGCGACTATTGCACGACCTTACGCGACTGTCGCACGTCGTGAGGCGGTCGATGGTAATAAATGTTCGCAATTTCATCGGGCGAACATCGTGCGAGTGTCTCGCGAATGTCGCGAGAATGTCATGCAACATTCGCCAAAGATTCGTGCGTTAATCGTACGACATTCGTGCGACTGTCGCAAATATGTCTTAATCACCCATTCGGTGTGACCGCAATATGAAAATGGTTGCAATGTCGTATTTCTGTCGCCAAAACGTTTCTCAATTTAGTCTCGAAATAGTCGCCAATTGCTCGCATCCCAGTGAGATACTAGCTTAAAGAGATACATGATCATGTAATTCCAGTCAACTTACTGTAAAGTTAATCATCCTATTTCAAGCCAAGGTTGGAACAGCTTGGTATTGGAATCAAAGGATGTTCTTTGCATTGGCTTGACATGATGCAGAAATGGAATAGTTTTATTATTTTTCGTAAACAAATGTTGCCTTGGTCCAGTCACATACTTTCATAGAATGGCCTCTTTGCAACAGGGTTTACACAGGCATGAAAAGTACTTGAATATACAAGACTGTCTTGAAAAGTCCATGAAAATAAAATTTGCGCTGATAAGTTTTTGAAAAACACTCAAAGGGCTTAAAAAGTCCTTGAATTTTACCATTTACAGGTGGTTCATCACTGTCTTTGGAGACCTAAATGGGTTTAAAATTGTGGTGCTTTTATTTGCTGCAGCATATGTTATACCAAATAAAGGCACCGCAATTTTATGATAATTTTCTAAAGCTTAAAATCTTGAGTAATGCAGTCTAGCATTTCCTATGCAGAATTTTAACATGTAAATCAGTATTTTTCATAAGTTTTCAGTCCCTGAAACATAAGGAAAGTCTTTAAGAAGTCCTTGAAAAGTCCTTGAATTTTACACAGACTTGTCTGTATGATAAAAGAAAAACAGCACTGCACTTTTATTATTGGTTTTATAAAATGAGAATTGAAAGAATATTTATTATATAACTAAAAAGAAATATGAAATAAATCATATGGCTAGGTGAGCTCGCGCGATTTGTACCAGATCCTGCTCATGCTGGGATACAGGAAATTCCTCCAGGGGGCACAGGGAACGTTTTATATTTAGTCATCAATGCATTTCACAGAGGGCCATGGGGACCTCCCTCAAAACGCAATTGGACCCAAGTGAATACCTATAGCCACTTGCAATTTTTCAGGAGGAGGGTGGCGGACCCCCTGCGCCGTCCTCTAGATCCACGCATACTGAATGAGTTTCGTTGACTATTCCTTATTTTAAGATCTTTGCATTTTTTCTTCAATATAGCCACTTTTGGGCAAGCATGAGTTCCAGTGACATCAACTCTACCTGGTGTGTACTGTCAAGCATCAAGTATTTCCGGTGATACTTCAATAGAAGCACCAACTTGTCAGAGCGGCACTTGCAAATGTCCAACAACGGCAGATGAAAAAACGAACAAACATCTAGGAGTATCGTTTACCTACTGCATAAGAAATTCTCTCTCTCTCTCTCTCTCTCTCTCTCTCTCTCTCTCTCTCTCTCTTATTAAAAGGGTACTTGTGACAAAAATGGGAAGAAGTAAAATAAATGCGATTTTTAAATTTAATATAGAAAATAAGAACTTCAAGGCAAATTAAGGACATATGATACTAAATACTTCCCACTTTAAAATCTTTTTAATACTTTCATACAGTTTTGTTTTAAGTATGGACTGTCAATTTTTGAAATAAAAATAATATGTCACCGTGCTCAATTATTTATAATCTAATATGGAAGTTTTCAGCAGTTGACCAATTTTCTAACATAACATAAGTCCTTAATATTAAAATGAAATAGATGTTATCGTAATTAAGCATCTTATTTTTAATTTTAACTATTGCACTTGACCTCAAGCCTTTAAAAAAATGTGAAAAATTGTTTGTTATCCCAAGCCGTGACAAGATACTGCAGGATATATTTAAGTTATCCCCAAAAATGAGAATTCGATTTTTAGAGTTAATTATATATTAGAAAATCTGGCATTGAAAATCTTAAATTTTGTTTTTATTGCATGGACTATCATTTTACCTTTTAGAAAAAAAGAGAAAAAACGAGGGTTACAGTTCAGGAAGGTCAAATGTAACCCCATCCCCAATGATTTCACGGACAATTCAATATAAAACGCTAAAACCCCCATTCCACTGGACGGCGATTCCGCTACATTCGAAATTTTGGTCAAAATGACGCGAATCGCAGCAGAAACGGCAAGAGCGTAGTCGAAGCGCAGTAGAAGTGCCAAGGTCGAAGTAGCGAAGCGTATCGGAATCTTCATGATCGCCACCTCATTACGTAGCGACATCGCCGTGGACTCGAAGCGCACGTTGCCTTGACTTAATACATATTTTTATAAAATACTTGAAAATATCTTGAAGATTGTTTACGAATGGACGGACAGGATCATGCCATACTTATGCCCGTTTTTATTTTCAAAACGGTATAGAATAGATACAAAAGAGCAACAAAAGCGTAGCTCTATCGCCTAGGTCGTAACAAGGTCGCAGATGCATCGCTATCAGCGTAGACTAAGCGTAGCCGGATCTTCATTGTCGTAGTGGGATCGTAGTAGAAGCGTAACGGAAGCGTATTAGAAGCGTAGTGGAAGCGTTACTGGAAGCGTCAAGTCCCCAAATCGTGTGGTTGTCTACCCTTCCGCGGCGATTTGGAATAATTTTGGAGAAAATCCGTGATCGCCATGAGCGTAGCAGAATCGCCGTCCAGCGGAAGGGGGGATAAGGAGTGAGTTTTTATGGGGGCATTTATATAATCCAATATTACTTGTATGAAAAAATCACCATTATAAAGCTAAAGAAGAAGAAAAACACACAATGCATACTTAAAGCAAATAAAAACGCAAATGGTACAAGTGTTGTTTTTCTCCCTAACGAACGAGAACGTTTTAGCAAAACTTGAGGTCGATTGCACACTTCTGCCATAATATTTGGTGAAAAATGACAAATTCATATAATATTTTGGTAACAATCTTAAATTTTGAAATTCTATTCAATTTCAGTTTGGAAGTACTGCGTTTCACTTAACCAAACAAGCAAACGGAATACAACACAAAATTCACTTTGTTGTTAGGACCTAAAATTAATGTTTTAATTTTTAAATTTCGCGAAATTTCCCTAAATTTTGAGAAATCACTAAAACTTTAATTAAACTGAATCATTTCAAAATTGGCATGCTTAAGTTGTAAGTTCATAACCTATGGTTATCATTTATCGCAATATTTACCGTCGAAATTGTCGCATTTTCGTTAACTTCCGGTTTTCATGCTAAAACTTCGATGACCATTTTGAAGGTCAAAACTTCACGACAAAAAATTCTGCTGCGTGTCCATAGAAAGAAGAGAAATATTGAAATTTTACGAAAGTTTGAATCAAAATGAGCCACTCATAAAGAAGCCATGTTATCCAGATTAATAAGGTGATTTAGCAGTTTTTGTGTCGAAGTTCGGGTTGTGTCCATTTATCAAAAACTATAGCCTGTCTTATCTGGACTGCTTTATCTGCACCAAAAGCGTATTGGCTTGATACATGTATCGCGACCATAGATTTATATAAAATGCTTTTCATTTTATTAGAATAGTAAAATAGCAGTCGAGTAAGGCTATACTGTAAAAGTTGCGTTTTACTGGAGTTTAGTATATAATAGGTCCCCCCCCAGGAATCGACGCTGGTACTTTGGTTCCAAAACCCGACACGCTAACCATTCGTCAGATCGTGCGCGACAAAATATAACGGTATATATTGGACAGACACTCCTATTATCGGCAGTTTTCACATGCGCAAACAGGGTAAAAACTTTGAAATATTGTACATTGTTTGATTTCACCTGATCTATTTATTTGTATTTGGTACTGAGACGATCAGTATACTGTAAAAGTTGCGTTTTACTGGAGTTTAGTATATAATAGGTCCCCCCCCCAGGAATCGACGCTGGTACTTTGGTTCCAAAACCCGACACGCTAACCATTCGTCAGATCGTGCGCGACAAAATATAACGGTATATATTGGACAGACACTCCTATTATCGGCAGTTTTCACATGCGCAAACAGGGTAAAAACTTTGAAATAATGTACATTGTTTGATTTCACCTGATCTAGTTATTTGTATTTGGTACTGAGACGATCAGTTCTTATAAAGGACCAATAGATATTTCAGACACATTTTAGTTACTTAAATTTATCAAGAACATGTGGAAATATCCATCCGACAAAAGAGTATCTGAAAACTGCATTGCTCCGGATTCGTAAATGGGCGAAAGACAGGGCCTAGCCAATTCCCTATTTCTTCGACGCAGGAATGGTGCGCATGAGAATTAGCGGCATATGTCTTTAAGCAAGGTAAAATTTTATACACATGAAGTAGCATTTGTATGCCATATTCTTTAGTATCTGTCTTCACCTGAAGCTTTACCTCCATTCCCTACACTGTATAAATTAAGTGTAAGTTAACACCATACGATGTGGCAGCTATGCTGCCACCCATTTTGGTGCAAAGTCGCATCTTCTTTCTACTAAAAAAGCTTGGTGCCAACATGTCTCCAGTCATAAAATTTATACCTTAAATTCTGCCTGTTTATGCTATAGCTATTCTCCAAACAGTGCATAACTTGTAAAGCATTGTAACACTTACACCAAAACCAGTGACAACAAATTTGGTGTAACGTTACGCTTATTTTTACAGTGTATGCTTGACAGAGCGGGACCTACATGACCTTTTGTCGGCTATAAAAATGACATCAAATTTTGCTTTGCAGGGTGGAACTACTAGTAGCAGCTGGTTGTCATAAGAAAGAGTTTCAGTTTCTACATGGGATTTCCTCAGTTATGTGTTATATATATATGGGTCGCTGTGACTGACTTCCCTGTGCGCAGGGTCTCAGAAAAAAAAACATATGTTGATATAGGAAGATTTTTTTTTTAAATTTTCAAATAATCCAGCACTCTGTTATAATTTTGAAAAAAAAACTGTGAGAAAAGCTACTCACAGTTTTTCATAAAAATCCATATTTTGAAACCCACGTTTTAATAGAAGCGATGCACGTGCCGATGACATGGTAGACTATTTCAGACGGGTCGGTCACATATTCCTTACTAACTATCTGTTTCGCAAGGTAATCTAAGTAAAAGCAATGGCCAGTCTTTACGAAACTTAAGCTAGTATTTAAATGGTACCAGGCTTTAGAGGACCACAGTTGACAATGGAAACCAGTTGATTTGACACTGCAAAGTTTTTTGTTTGACTACCGAGTGCCTACTTATGTGTTTATTGTTTGTTTTGTTTGTTTGATATTGATTCTTTACGTTCTAGTCAATACTTTTTTCAGTCTTGTCGGGACGGATCTTCCTGGGTTGAACCAGATTAATGTGTCTTGCTCAAGGACACAACGCAGTGACGCCGATGAGGCTCAAACCCGCAACCACTCGATCTCGAGTCAAGCACTTTACCACTGAGCCACTGCGCTCCCTATGTGTTTATTGAAGACCAATTTTCTTCTCTCATATAAATCAAGCGTAAAAATGCTCTGCTTTTTAATTGCCCAGAAATCACCATTTTGGATTGTTATGTTGTATTGGTTGTAGAGACAAACAGATTTTTTTCAGGTGGTCCCACGTATGGCGTTGGACGTGTACGTACCTTAATAAATAAGACCGATTCTGGTGACTCCTAAATGAGTACATTGACAAACAGTGAAGATTCAGATCAGGGCCTACACTGTTTGCCAAAACAAATCCTATCTTCAGAGTAATGCTTTTGTTGATATTGCATAAGGTTAACCATTAAAGCGCCAAGAAAATGACTGCTAAAGTCGTCTTCTGCAAATAATTACCTAGCATTATTGACTAATTCAAGTTAAGAAGCAAACAGTGTGGATCCAGATCAGACCTTCCTTCAGTCTGGATCTATGCTGTTTGTGGAAGAGGCTTCTAAAACATTTCAGCAGACGACACAAACAGGTTGCATTTGTTGTGATTGGCGCTGCAAATATAAGGGAAGATCATATAACGCAAAGTCATCGGCGAAATAGCAATATATGCCTCTTAATTAATTGTTCAAAAAGTTCATTTTAGATCATTTGCTATGTAACCCAAATCAGTTGTTATGCAGATAAAGTAGTTAATTAAAATATTCCAATTTGAAAACAAGAGAATTTGCTGTGTAATGTTTCTGTCGCTGGTAGAATTTCAAATCTCGCTGGATATCATGCCTTAATATATCTTCAATTCAGAAAAACTGCAATCCTTGGAAAAGCATTAATTGCCGAAGGCAATTGTTTATATCAGTATATCTAATATATTACAATGTATTGAAACTATTTCAGTTTACATGGCTAATGTGAAGTATCCTCGCACACCAGATCGGGATTCCCGCTGTCTTTACCCACCTGTGGGAAAGATAAAAAAAAAGGAACAGACGCACGTCAATCCGTGACGTCATTGTTATGTTAAAAAGACGCCTAGCGTATTCAGGATTTTCTGGATTTCATTTTCATGTTTTTCAATATAAAATGCGGTACTTAGTAGTCAGCAGAAAAAGAATCCATTATTCGTATGAGGATGGGATAATAAACATCCATCATGAGTGTGAGGGTAGGATAGAAAAATCCGTCCCGAGGATCACCGTTTTTTCATCACGAGGCTTGCCGAGTGATGGCAAACGGTGATCCCGAGGGACGGATTTTTCTGTCCTAACTTCACACGAAAAATGGATTCTTTTTCTTGCTCGCCACTGTTTTTATATTTTAAATAAGTTACCAGAAGCCCCGAATACGCTAAGATGCAATTTCACATGATCACATCACTTTAACGTGACAATGACGTCACTTGACGACCATGCACGTGAGTTCCAATACACCAATGTATATAGCCCTCACGTGACAGCCTGGGTAAGATAGCATATAGGTAAGATAAGAATTTCGATCCCAAGGTAAAATCCCAGATATCCTTATCCGATGTGCAAGAAAGAAAAATCCGTCCCTAGCGATCACCGTTTGTCATCCCTCGGCAAGCCTCGTGATGCCTATCGGTATTCTCCAAGGCGGACTCAACCTCGTGATGCCAATAGGTGATCCTTTGGACGGATTTTTCTATCTCAGCCTGACACTCATGATGGATTCTTATTTTATTGCACCTTTTATTGATTTCCCAATGTTTTACATAAAATATCTCACAATGCAAAATGTGCAAATGCATGTGCATTAAAAATTTAAATGGTTTGTGCGCATGTACGTGAGTTAATCCATTGCGCTAAAGCTTGTTTATTACCTTCCCATACAGATGCACACATCATACAATAGATTGTTTGAACGTATTGTTCTGTTTACTGTAGTAGAAAGTAAGGAAGGGTGCAAAGATCAGGTTTCGATACAATCAAGTACCACACCTGACCCAGGATACCAATGGGAAAGTGACAAACTCACAGTTATACACCACAGACGAGAGCCAAGAGTTCAGCCCTTTCCCAACAGGTGACCACAAGGCACAAATAAACAGACGCACACAAAGGCATAACAAACACAAGACAGAAAAAAAAACATGAAAGATTCACAAAAGAAGTACTGCCTTGGAACGGTTAGTAAAATATTTTACTGCAGGGCTTAAGCCGGTTTCACGGCGCCAACTCACCCTTAATTCAGACGGGATTTAGACACATAGATATTTGGTTTGCATGAAAGACCCCTAACTTATCAATGCATCATTCCCCAGAACATATAAATCAGGATATAAAAAGGAGATAAAGCAACAGTAAATAAAACTGAATTCCGGAGCAAAAAAATCCAACAGGTAAACCCTGGTGGGCCCTACAAACAGCCAAAGTATCAGGCCTAGACGACCCATTGAACCATATCTCAGTAATCATTGGTCAGATTTGACGAATTCGTGATATAATATATTAATATCAGAGACAGATGATATCCTATAAGTTTCATCCAAATTGACTCATTAACATTTGAGTTATTATGTTTGATTTTGTTTGATTTGATTCTTTACGTCCCATCAACAATCTTTCAATTATATAGGGACGGTTCTTCCTGGGTTGACCTAGTACTAAGCTAGGATAAATGTGTCTTGCTCAAGGACCATAACGCAGTGACGCCGGTGAGAATCGAACCCGCGGCCCTTCGGTCTCGAGTCAAGCACTCTACCACCGAGCCACTGCGCTCCCATTAGAGTTATTACCCCTGATTTAGTTATACATGTGTAATAGGCAATTATAGTGCATGTATATCGCCTTTTTGTGAAATGATTTTCACAGTTCCTCAAAACTATTACAGCTAGCGTCTTTTGGCTTTGGGATGACTGCCCAGTGCCTGTAAATAAACACCATAGTGTCAAAACTTTTCCCCACCCCATGACCCATTAGGCCGGATCAAAGGTCAAATATCTAAAAATAAGAATCAATATCACACGAGATTTTACTTTGAAGGCCTAAATCCAGTCCCCTGGCTTGACTAAAGGGGTTGGGCCAAGGCCACAAGTCAACTGTTTTAGAATATGGCCATGTTGGACTTCAAGTTAAAGGGAATGAAACGTAAAGCAATATGCGAGCACTGTTTCGCACATACGCACGCCCTGGAGCCCTAGAGTTTGATCAAAATGTCAAAACATTTTATTTATTTCTGAAATTGGCCATGCCGCATATCAAATTAAAGGAATAAAGCGTACAAAAACATACAAGCAAAACGTTTGCCCTTAAACACAAGATCAAAACTCTTTTTTCTGATGGTGGCCATTTTTGCATATCAATTTGAAGGGAACGAATCATAGAAAATGCATGCAAATATTAGACCTTACACGCATCTTGATATCTGGGGTTATGTTAAAAGGCCAAATTTAGTTAACCCTTTTCTTCTACAAAGCTACCTACAATAAAGTCAGGATCGTTCATCGTATATATCGAGGGGTCACATGTTATAATTTCCAAAAATTATCATTAAATCATTTTTGTCTTAGCAAACAGTGCAAACCCTGATGAAATGTCACTGTTTGTCAAAGTACCCTTTGAGGGATTTCTGATGCACAAAGGGTTAAACCAGTGTTCAGTTAATAATTCAAAGAGTTGAATCTAACTTGTCAGGCTGCACTGCACTGTACTGCACTGACCTGACACCAAACCAGCACCATTTAACGTACCGAATCTTTTACTAGTACTAAGGGGAAATGGATTCATTCGCCTCTACTTCAGCTAAACAATAGCGACTTTCCCACAACGCGAGCAAGGTTAAACGAGAGCTAGAAATCAGATGACATCCAGAACTTTCTTTTTCTTGCTTACAGCAAGGATGTAGTTTGGAGGCAAACACTGCATTTACCAGGAACCATGCTTTGGTTACATATCATCGTTCTTGCTTGTTGCGGAGTGAGAGGTTAGTGTAAATATAAACCTTTTACCGTCTTTAACTCAAAGTCGGATATCTCGAAGTTATTGCATGAATCGGAGTTAATTTCGTATGTATGTAATTCTGATCAAAGGCGTGGTTTTGATTTACGGTCAATTCTCAACTGGTTCGTGATTTGATCTTGTTTACAACTGACCTCCAGACAGTGAACTATTACTCAACAATTCACTGTTAGAGCTGATCTTTTTCTTTATCTAAAGAGCCATCTCGACGATGCAAATAGTTTAGGTGTCCACAGCTTATCTTATGCGAGAACAGGAACAAATGATAACGTTTTGGTTAAATATCAGTCCTAATACATGTAACTCAAATACTAAAAACTAAAAGAATAAGCATCGATTCTGTTGACTTCGAGCTATCGATGGTCGACTAAACTTTAAGTCAAAGAAAGCTTTAGGGGAAATTCCGAATTCCCTCTTTCTGGTATGAATATGAATAAGGTTATTTATTCTGACGTATTAAAAACTCATACCTGTAAATTAAAATAATTTCATGCAGCTATTAATCATATGTAAAAAACGTCCAACCACAACCGCATGAATTGTACAAAATATGAAACGTTTGCGCTTAATTGCATAGAAGTCCTCACCTTTTTACATAATGCGTAATTTTGTACATGTTTGATTTGATTTGATTCTTTACGTCCCATCAACAACCTTTCAGTTAAATAGGGACGGGTCTTCCTGGGTTGAACCAGTACTAAGCTCGGATAAATGTGTCTTGCTCAAGGACCACAACGCAGTGGCGTCGGTGTGGCTCGAACTCGCGGTCCCTCGGTCTCGAGTCAAGCCCTCTACCACTGAGCCACTTGGTACATGTATATTGTATATTAGCGTGGAAAACTCACCAGTTTGGCTGGAAAGGTGGCCCACTGTTTCAATATGTTTTAATATTATTTTCAAGCTTTACCATGAAGGACATGTCTCATGGGCGGATCCAGAATATTCCGTCAGGAGGGGGTCCTGAAAATTTTTTGGCCATCATCGTATTTATTAGAGGGCCATATGGACTACCTACGAGAAACATTTGGTTCCAAAGGGTCAAATTGTTTCTCTTAGGGGCCAGTACCAGATTTCTAAGGAAACCTGTAGCCACGTGATTTTCCAGAAGTTGGAGGGGTGGGGGTTCGGACCCCTGCCCCCCACTTCCAGATCCGCCCATATGTCGTTATATTGGGATCAACTCTAAAAAACTTTAACCCATTTATGCCAAATGCATTTCCCATCCTTATCAATTGGACGAATCTATTTCTAACTTAGCCCATATAAACCTAGCGTCTTTTTTGTGGGACATAGGCAAACAGTGCAGACCCAAACCAGACGCCGCACAATGCGGCGTCTGATCAGGGTCTCCAATGCTTGCTTATAGAATGTTCAATTAAAATTTGAATAAAAATGAAAAATAGCAACCAACATCCCTTTAACAGAAATAGACTGTTCCAATTGATAACGGTTGGAAATTCCATTCGTCATAAACGGGTTAATGGTTGTTTGGTAGAAAGTTTTAATTTTATATATATATACTATAAACAAACATTGCAGGACCCTATCAGACGCAACGTTCTGTGGCGTCTGATCTGGTTCTGCGCTGTTTGTCGATGTACCATAAAAAACGCTAGGCTTATATGAGTAAGAGGGGCGATCTCGCGATGTATTTCTATAAACCTAAATTTAGCCGTGGCATGAGTTTTCCAACAATGTGGTATGTGCGACCAGGAAAGCCTCAGATCAGCCTGCGCATACGCGCAGTCTGATCAGAGCCTTTGCTAGTCGCTTGAATATTCTATGAGTGTTAGGCTACTGACTGAGCATCAGTTGGAGTTTCTAAGCTTAGAATAATGCCGCAAAGGCTCGTCAGAGTCTGCACTTGTCAAAATGCCACATTGTTGGAAATCACATGTCACGGCTCGAATATCTTCGATTTTTTTCAGTATTTGGTCAAACATGTGGTGGAAACATAACAGCGATGAAAGGGCGCATAATTTCCCCTTTGAGCTACTATGAGCCACCTTTAAACTGCATTTGGACAATCCAAGGGACCGAGAACCAAGTTGTAGAACTGCACTTTTGGCACCTATCGATGGAGGATCATCCAGACTGTCGTTATGGATTTGTATCAGTAAGTTTCCGAACCCTTTGTCGCGTGTCCAAAATAGGACGATAACAACACAGTATAGGTCCAGGTGCGACACCTCAGATTAGGTAATCTTAGTAGGTTCTACATTGTGTGTAGTCAGCCTCTCAGAACCCATTCTAGGAAAATGGGACAATAGCAGTGCGATACCACATAGTAGGAAAATGGGAAATAGCAGTGCGATACCACATAGTTAGCCATCTGGCCAGAATCTACATTGTTACCCTGACCTTGTTTAGTAAAATGGGACAAAACAGAGCAGGCCTCGAGGTTATAAAAATAAAAATTTCATGCTCAACTAAGCTGAACACGAAGTTTATCCTGCTCATATATGTTAAAATGCCAACAAATGTTGGCATTTTAACATTTATAAGCATGATAAATACAACATTGGAGAGACTTAAAGCAAGGAACTTCTTCATTTGTCGGCACTGTACTTTTTTATGAGCAGTTGAAATTTTGTGATCAGTTGAGTTGAGCATGAGCAAGAAATATCTTTAAAAAGATACGTGGCAGAGATAAAATGGATCGATACTTTTCAGAATCTTGATATTATATTTTAGCTAATGTAAATATTCTAGTAAGCTTCGACCACCACAGCAACATTATCGCCTCAGCATTGGGATTAGAAGCTTTATTGCCCAGTGAGAACTAATGGTAACAAAGGCAGTGCAATAAACGCAATCGTAGTACATTGGAACCATGCAGGCGCGACATAATCTGACCTTCATTGAAAGAAACGTTGGACATAATTGAGGGTCTGGATGTGTGCCCCAAGGGGGTTTGGAGGATCTGGAGATAAGGGCTATTTGTTTTCAGGTAGCTGGGAAGCACTGGTAATTATTTTCAGGGATCTAGGGAGCAACTTCATAGTTGGGGAATTTAGGAAGCCCTGCAGAAAGTAAAAAGTGAATTAAAAAAAAATCACCTTAAAAGAATAGCCTATATTTCGTTTGACTTCGTTTAAAAAGAAATCATGTTTATACCGATGGTAATTTTCGATTAAACACAATAAACACAATAGTAAATACTGAATATTCCAGAACCCAAAATAGTATTTCACTTTAATTTTGGGTATTTTCTCACTATTTACATGTTTAACGTCCGTCTCGTCATAATCTACACTTTTCTAAAATATAGGATTGTTTATTTGAACTTGACTGCAGATTTTTATATCACGTTAGTTTTTGGCATTTGACCTCGCTAAATGAAATATGCAAATTACTTATCCAATGAACATGGTTATTTTATATTGCCCAATAGACTTTTAGATAAACTAGAAACGGGCCCGCGCAAGCGCGGGTTATGATGAAAAGTGTTCTGAGCTCGGTTGAGCATGGCAGATGTCCTCATAAATATTAAAATTGGGAACAATTGTTTCAATATCTAAGAGTAGGATAAATACTAACGAAATTCTGATATGAATCGCGGGCCATAACTCTGTTATAAAGTATATCATCTATTTCTATCAACCTAACTCAAAAATAAGGCGGTAACGACCCAAGGGTGAATCTTGATCGAAACAACGCATGTAGCATAACGCACTACTATAGTGTTAATCGAAGTGACTGTACCGTACGACAACCAACATATATGTATGCCAATGAAAACTCTAAGTTGTCATATCAACTTTAGTCCTTTTCCAATGCTTATTCATTCCCCTCAGATGACCAGATATTGAGGGGATGCAGACCTTGGGTCATATTTTAATGTCTTACTAATGCTTGTGCTGGCTAGATACTATAAGTGAAATATGAAATGAGCTTTGCAGCTTAAGAGAGACCCACAGATGCCTGTACATACCATAAGCTCATCTATGAGCCTTCGGCTCAGATGAACTAAAAAGTATACAAAATTTTGTGACTGCAGGAAAAATAGGCCAAAGTTTTCCATTCTGTCTGTATAGATTAGTATAATTGATAAAATGAATACAGCAAAATCATTCTGTATGAAAAAAAGACCAGGAATCGAACCAATGGCCACTTGGTTGAGAGTTAAGCAGCCCATCAGTTAAGAGTGGTGTATATGGTTAAAGCATTAATGGATGTGGCATTAAATCCAAAGTTTTGAAAAATGTCTACTGTAATATTCCAAAACTTTATGACTCCCTAAACTTTGCTGTAAATATGCCAAAAATTGAACCAAAAGGTTTTTTTATAGAATGATACCAAATAAAGATCATATTGAAAGAATTGCAAACAGTGAAGACCCTGATTAGACTGCTTCTCTAGGGGCAGTCTGATGTGAGTCTGCGCTATTTGACCATACCTAATTGTCCAAAAAGTTGGGAATTAATTTCATGGCAATTTCTTTTGGTAATTGTGTTATCTTTCACGACTATTGATGAGGACAGTGATTATTACAATAAAAAGAAATGGGTACATACACTTTAAATTTATGTTTTCAACCAAACACATGGTGTTGGTAATCAAAAGTACTGTCGCAATGAGACGGTTCTATATAAAGCTTTTATATTTGAAACGCAAAAATGAAATCGGTATATACATCCGCTGTAACTACCAGACAACAACAGACTTCTTTCATCATAATAAATGATACCACTGTAAAGCTTATATCTTTGAAACACAAAAAAGTATCAGATTCAAAAGTGCCGTATCAATGAGACGGTTCTTTCGGGCTCCCAAAATATAAAACCATGGTTGCAAATACGGCTACCATGTTTACAATTTATGTAAACGTTTACACGGATTCCAGAAATCGAATAATACCACTGTAAAGCTTATATCTTTGAAACACCAAAAAATCGGTAAATACACTTTAAATGTTTTCAACTATAACATATGTTGTAGGTACTTAAATGTACCGTCTCAATGAGACAATTCTTTTGTGCACCATAAATATACACCCATGGTTGTAAAAGGACTTCCATGTTTACTAATTTTTACATTAATGTCAGAAATCGAATGATACCAATGTAAAGCTTATATCTTTGAAACGCAAAAAATAAATCAGTAAATACACTTTAAATGTTTTCAACCAATATATATCTTGCGAGTACTCAAAAGTGCCGTCTCAATAAGACGGTTCTTTTGAGCACCCAAGATATAAAACCATGGTTGTAAATAGGGCTTCTACGATTTTGTAAACGTTTACATGAATTCCAGAAATAGAGTGATGCCACTGTAAAGCTACCTGTACGAAAATTCTAACCAAAATCCACCCGAATTACAGCTGGATTACAGGCGAAACTGACATGGAATTTCAATTTTCTAGCTGGAATTGACAAGGAGATGGAATACTTGCAAAAATCCAGGTGGGATTACCGAAAGATTCCATTTGGATTTTTCTGATTCCAGCTGGAAACTTTCAAGCACATGGAATTTCTTTCTCAGGATTTATCCACCTGGAATGTTTCCTAATAGTATTTAAAAATCCACCTGGAAACTCTTAAGGACAAGGAATTTTAGGACTTACAAAATTTCTTTCAACAGTATTTTTTCTCAGCTGGATTTTGTTCCTTAGCAGTTACACAGAAACAGATTTTTTCTCAGTTCAAACTTAGAACTTTTTTTAAACAATTTTGAACTCTGATCTGTACATGGGGACATTAGTTACCAAGATATTTTATCTGCAGGAACTATGAAGCCTTAAGAGTAACAGAAAGAATTGCATCTGAAAAAGTTGTCTGCTTGAGTCATCTGCTGCATATTATATGCTATATACTGTCTGCTAATGTGCAGATCAAGATGGATCCTAATGGAAATCACAAGTTCTAATTAGCTTCCAAAATGCTTTAGGCTTTCTAAGAAATACACTTGGACCTGCTCTGAAATAAATTGAAGACTTACAAAATATTGCCTTATCAGTTGGACCTAGACCCCCCCCCATCCTGATGACTAAAGAGCATATATAACCCCTCCCTTTCACCCTAGTCATCTTGTCAGGCTTAGAAGGTCGGACAATTTCGGAACAAAGGGTCAGTTACAAATGACAGATGTTTCTCTACACTTAAGAAAGCTTCTACTTGTCTAGTTAATTAAAAATATCCGACACATGAATATGAATTTAAATTTGATTGGTCCAATTTTAGGATCGTAGTAAGCAACAATGGCGGATGATTAAAAATAACTAACCACAAACATCTGATCATCATCAGATTGAATGCTGAATATTTTGTCTTTGTTTTCTCCAGATTGATGCAATGGCAAAATTAACCCAAGCCTGTTGCACAAATCCACTTTGTTTCGGCCTTGAATTTTATGATTTTCACTTTGTGACCCCCTGCGAAATAGAGTTCTTAACTTGAGAGAAGTTCAAGAACAGTTCTTGAAATTAGCAATAATTTTTGAACTGTTCAATAAGATTTGTACTAAAACTGTTCAAGAACATAAATTAGGAACAATTCAAAAACTTTTTAAGAATTCCTGATGTTCTTGAATCTTTCATAAACTGTTCTTGAACATTTTAATGACTTTTCATGAATGCTTTGTTGACTCTAGTGTTCTTGAACTGTTCTTAAATGTGTTCTTGATTTTTTCAATGACTTTTCAGGAACATAATATTTTCTTGAACTGTTCTTAAATTTGTTCTTGACTCTTTCAAAGACTTCTTGAACATGATGTGCTCTTTAACTGTTCTTTCATTTGTTCTTGATTACTTCAAAGACTTTTCTTTTCTTGAACATAATATGTTCTTGAACTGTTCTTACATTTGTCCATGATTATTTCAAAGACTTCTCTTGAACATAATGTGTTCTTGAACTGTTTTTACATTTGTTCTTGGTTATTTCATAGACAGTCCATGAACATTATCAAATATGTTCTTGAACTGTTCCGAAATGTGTTCTTGATTATTTCAAAGACTTATCTTGAATACAATGTGTCGATCTAACCTAACTTATTGCAAGTAAGTTGTGATACCTAAACATGATATCTAAACTCAAATATTTGACCCAAACAATGGACATCATTCACTCTGTGAATTTGGCACTTAGTTATTTGGCATAGCATTTAGTAATAATTTTAGGGAAAAAATCTAATAATATGAGTCTTATTTCTCTACCATTTTAATAACTGATGGTGTGGTGCAGTGGATCAAGCTGATGGAAAATCTGTGAAGTTAAGCAACAAGATCATGGTTAGTAGATGGATGGGTGACCCAATGGTTTATATATATTCCAGCTGGATTTTTTTTTCAGGTGGAATTTTTTTAGGTAAATTTCAGGTGGAATTTTGATGTAAATCCATTTAGATTTTTTGGAAAAATTTCCACCTAAAAAAAAAATTCCAGGTGGAAAAATTTGCATATTTCACCTCATTTTGTTACTTTATATAGCTTTCCACCTGTATTCCATCTCATGTGAGGGAGAAAAAAATCCACCAGTATTTTTTTAAGATTCCATGTGTTTAAATTCACCTGGATTTCGGGTGGACCTTTTCGTACAGGTTATATCTTTGAAAACGAAAAAAAGAAATAGGTATAAATGATCTTTAAATGTTTTCAACTGAGACATATGTAGTACCATCTCAATGAGACGGTTCTTTTGAGCACCCAAAATATAAAACCATTGTAGCAATTTTGCAAATGACCTGTGCATAAAAGCGGGGCATGGTTGCAAATGATTTGTGCATAAAAGCAAAAGATAGGTGTGGTTCGGTAAAACAGTCGAGTTTCCAGTGGTTTGGTGTGTTCAGGGCTACACGGCATTTCTACACGTCGAATCGCGGGTTCGCTGTAACTATCTTCTTTCATTACAATAGATGATACCACTGTAAAGCTTTTATCTTTGAAACGCCCAAAAAATCGGTATGATACACTTTAATTGTTTTCAATCAAAACATATGGCCACATATGCTGTGGGTGCTCGAAAAACCGTCTCAAGAGACTTTTCTTTTGAGCACCCAAAATATAAGGGGTCTGTAGCCTGTAGGTCAGCATTTTTTTTTTCAAAACTCTGCTTTCAGGGCAGGTAAGTTTTTCTTATTTGCCTATAGGCTGTGAGGATGAATTACGTTTTGATTCGACAGGTACCCGTATGATGATCAAAAATATATGGAACATCGGTAAGAAAAAGTCTGCAAGTGCCGGAAATAGACTAACAATAACACTTTAGGTGCCAACTAAGTATTGAAACTACACACCCTGGTTGTTTCACCCCTAAAAGTATGCATTTCCTGTTCCAAGCAAAACCTTTGTTCATTATTCATTTTCAGAACTTTGACAATCCAGAAAATGAGCGAAAGGCAGGGTATACCTACATATATAAATGTAGTTAATATTAAAATAAGTTGTTAATGGTGAGGTAAACTTTTTTTGAGAAACATGGGGTAATGAAATGCCATACTACTTTTGACGCAAGAACTGAACTGCAGCAAAAATACTTATAGAATCTGATTGGAATCTTATTTGGCAGACTGTTGAGAAATGGTCTATTTAAATAGACATGTTGCTGTAAATTTACCAAATTGGATCCAATTACCGAATCAAGCCTGAAAATGGTCAATTAGCTTGTTTATCTGTTGTTGTTTTTTTTTTGTTGATAAGACTGCATTTTAGTCCACACTGTTTATCTGGAAGTATGGAACTCAACACAGCAGACAACAACAGCCGGGCAATATATTCTATTGCATACAAAATAACTAAGTACCATTATTCATTTATATTCACCTTTCTAGTAAAAGAAAACACTCAGGCCAACAAAGAATATGACATTTTCGGGTCATTTTGGGTCCGATTCGGTAAGTTTACAGACCCCCCACCATATCTAAATCCGTGTCAATAAAAATGCTGCAGTAGACTTAGAGATAATGTTTATTTTGAAATAAAAGTAATGAGCTTGGCACTCGTTAACCCCCCTCCCCCCCAAACAATATTTCCCCACCCACAGGCTCAGATTCAAGACCCCTCTCAAACACTTGAAAAGTCAAGTAATCGGCCAAGAAATCTGTTTAAATGTCTATACAAATGCATCTTTCGAGTGATTAACAAAGACTCTAGTGGGCCATTGCATGCATACTGTTGTCGTTGCAACTTGAACAGAAAAAAAGTTATCGCCGCTTCTAATATGAGCACCACAACTTGAAAAATGTGGAAGTTGTATAGAGTGACTTTTCTCTGCCGACAGAATCGTGTTACGTGCCAGGCGTAACTAGAAACAAATTCAGGAAACCAAAATTTGCTATTTGGAAAGTCAGCAAAAAGCACTTTAAAATTTAACAAAATTTATTAAAAACAAAATTATCATTTACAATAAGCAATGGAAAATAGTTATACAATCAAAGAAAGTCTAATTTACAATACCTTGTATATCCAAACTGTCCCTCAGAATATTTATCAACACAAGTCTTTCAGCAGTTTCTGATCCCCAGATTTTGAAGTTAAATCCAAATGTTAACTAAGTCTGAATCCAAAACTGAATAATCCAAAGTAATCCAGAATGAATAAATTAAACACAGTATTCCACTATAGAATTCCAGTACAAAAGGTTTAGACTTTTAAATGGTGAAATTATTTCAAAGATGCCCTTATGAAAAATTTACTCTTATATATACCCTTTCAGGGATATTTTTGGAAATTTCTGTTGATGGGCCAAAGGCCCATCAGCAGAAATTTCCATGGGCCCTAATTGGGCCAGGGGTCTGGGGGCCGCCTAGTGGGGTCCAGGGGCAATGCCCCGGTAGGGGGTCCCAGGGGGGCGAAGCCTCCCGGGCCAAAAACGATTCTAGCATTGCTGGGAGCCTCTATCTCTCTTCTCCTTGACATGTTTGTAGCTATTTTCAGCATGTTGTTCATTCAAAATTTACATTAAATAATCAAACAACACTTTGACCAAATATTTTTTCCACAAAACTGCAAAAGAAATTTGAAAACATGTTTTGACAGAGTCCAAAACTTTTACCTACAGGATTGAGGAAGCAGTTTTACCTCCAGACAGCTAAACTGACTTCAGCCACAGAAACTACAGCTAGAGAAATTCCAATAAATCTAGGGTTTTCTTAAAAGATTTTTTTCTTCTTATTATTTTGAACCCAATCATTTTAAAAATAGTGGAACACTGTTTTTTTCCACTGTTTTTACAATGATAGGGTCCAAGTAAAAGGAGTGCTTTCATCTGTCAATATGGTCACGACTGGTGAAGCATTAATTTTTTCTGTTATCTGAGTGTCCACTACTTTTGACAATGATTTCAAAATTTCACTGGCAATGTAAGGTGATGTGTAATCAACTCTGTCATTCACCTTCAAGTGTTCAACAAAAGGTGTATTTAACTCTTTCAAAAAGTTTATAAAGTTTGGGTACTTCGACAAAGTAAGATCTTCTTTAACCAGAAAGTATACAGCCTTCATGGCCACAATAATAGCTTCTTCTTCCTTAGTTAGAGCTTTTTCCACCGCTGCTTTCATCTCTTTTCGCTGTTTGGGAGCTTGGATGGCTCTTGTATGATCAGCACTTTTGATATGCCTTGTGAGAGTGGAGGTCTTAAAATTTTGAGTCCCTAGGGTCATGGCATTGGAGAGTTTTGCATCAATACAAACTTGACAAAACATTTTATTGAGTTTGCTGTCAAACTTCAGCCATTTGTGCAGCTGAAGCCAATGTAGTTGGAATTTTCTCATCTCAGATGATCCATCACTGACATCGGTCTCGGTCATGTCAACATCGGGGGGTTCTGGCATTTCTGATGGATTTTCAGGCTCAGCAGATTCAGAATCTGCGGACGCGGGGGCATCTTGGGTCAATTCAGGGCCTTGTTGTAACATGGAAGTTATTTTCCTTTGGTTTGTGTCTATCACACGAAGCTATTTTCTTCGGGAGCATCGTCAGATACGGAGAAAAGCCAGTGATTTTTCGGAGAATCAAAATCGAAAGTAACTTCACGCCAAAACGGAAGTAGCATGTGACCAGAAAGTGATTTGAGCGCCACCAAACAAGTTTCAGCTTTACAAAAGGCGCGCCGAGCGGTACAACGGTCTACCGAAAAATCGGGGCGCGGACATGAAATACCAAAGCGCCACACCGAACGAGGACGCGCCAAATCGGCGCCGACGACGATTTTTCCTGTGCCCTAGCGTAGTTTTATGCGCAAATGGCGCAAATGCGCACCTCAAATTGATCCCTGGCCCTTTAAGAAAGTTCTAGAACGGTCAAGAAAGACTATTATATCATATGCTATATTTACTTATTCTTGAAAATTCCACAAACTTCTACTGAATTCCAGAACCTACTCAAAGTTTCTATTTGCATGGAAAAGAAAATTCTAGTAAATTCTGGTCTTTTCTCCAAGGTTCCAGTACCTTCTATAATAATGCATTTTAGGTTCTAGATAATTAGTCATCATTCTAGAAAATTCTTATAACCAAATAAATACTTTGTTTACAACAACTTATTTACCAACAATGTCTCCAATATCTGGGTCAGCAGAAACTAAGTAAACAAAAATATAAAAACAGATAAACAACATACATGTTACAATCGACAGAGATAAACCTGTCATGATCTTCGCTGAAACACTCTTGTTGTTTTTGTGGAAAATCAGCCAGACAGAAAAACCCAGTTAACAGCAGCCATCTTAGTTTTTTTAATCGGGTCATTGTCTTCCAATAGGTGGACATGTGCAGAAATGTTATCGGGTATGAAAGCCATGACCGTTCCCGATCTGCTGTGCCAGAAATCTATTTTTATATACAAAAATCATAATTACGTACATTTTTAATTTTAAAAATAAGAAAATATTTTATGCACAGGATAGAGCAAAAATGAATAGAGAAATGAACCTCTTTGTTCTGTGGGAATTCGGATTTCTGGTGCGGCAGATCGGACACGGCGGCACGATGCGGTCATGGCTTTCATAACCACCATATCACGTGTCAACTTTGACCTCTGCAAGTGACGTATGACAGCATGATATATGGAAATACACCTTACGACCAATCGTTGCAGCAGTAGAAGTTGGGAGAATATGAAAACATAGATCGATATCGTCCATTATCATTAGTTGATAAAGAAGGCGTTACCCTGTCAAAATTGATTGGAGATTATGGAATCTAAAACTTAATTGTATCAAAAACCTCAAAAACGAAAATAAAAGTAAAAGAAGGTTAGATCGAAGTTATAAATGAGGGCAATATCTGAATTACTTGGTGTAGAAAAAATGCTGTTTTTGTGAGTTTTTGAGCGCAAAGGGCTCCTTTAGTAGTATAGATAGGTCTTAACTTAAACTAGTTGTGTAAGACCTATGGTCCGCCACAAAAAAGTTTTATACTTTGGCTTGATGCTTTGGCTGTTTGTCGGGCCCACCGGGGTTTACCTGTTGGATTTCTTTTGCTCCGGTATTCAGTTTAATTTACTGTTGAGTCCTTATCCTTGCTTTATCTCCTTGTTATATCTTGATTTATATGTTTTAGGAGATGATGCATTGATAAGTTAGGGGTCTTTCATGCAAACCAAATATCTATGTGTCTTGATCCACATCTGAATTAAGGGTGAGGTTGGCGCCGTTAAACCGGTTTAAGCCCTCCAGTAATATATTTTACTGACCGTTCCAAGGCGGTACTTCTTTTGTGGATCTTTTATGTTTTTGTTCTGTCTTGTGTTTGCTATGTTTTGTGCGCGTCTGTTTATATGTGCTTTGTGGTCACCTGCTGGGAAAGGGCTGACCTCTTGGCTCTCGTTTGTGGTGTCTTCTGTGAGTTTGTCACTTTCCCATTGGTATCCTGGGTCAGGTGTGGTACTTGATTGTATCGATTCCTGATCTTTGCACCATTTCTTACTTTTATAACCTCAGGGCCAGGCCCAAGGTACTGCTTGTAAGTTAGACTGCCACTGGCCTTGGTGTAACCTTCAGCTGCTTTAAAGCTATTGTCTAATCGATTGTTTTGATCCGATAAAAATACAACGACAGTTAGGAAATGTTTAACATTTATCTCTAGTTGGCCTTAATATATTTTAGTAGAAAAGTATGTTTCAGTTTACACCAAAAGAGTTGGAAGCTTAGCTGCCACCTCTTTTTGAGTAAACTTACACTTATTTTAACAGTGTAAACAGTATCACCTGCCTAAAGCAGTCACTCAAAAGAAGACCAAAGTTGGTTTTTAAGACCTTTTTCGCTTAATGCAGGTCGAAAGTATTGCATAATGCTCCGTGGGGAGTATTCTACAATACTTTGCAGGCGCATTTAGCTCCCATGCGTCTTTAGGAGTGGCCGCTTAAGACAGGTTAAATTAGCTGTATATCATGAGTTAAATCATTATAGGTGTCATCGATGGAAGAAGAACTTGGCCTGTTCTGTGGCTATGAGCTACCCCCGCCTCTACGGTGTCGCACAAGGATGACAATAGAGATGTCTTCAGATAAAGGGACCAACGTATTCAGTGCCTCCTATGACCTCGTACCGAGTAAGCTCTCTCCCTCTCCCTCTGTCTGTCTGTCTGTCTGTCTCTCTCTCTCTCACACTCTCACTCCCTCTCTCTCTCTCTCTCTCTGTCTGTCTGTCTGTCTCTCTCTCTCTCTCTCTCTCTCTCTTTCTCTCTCTCTCTCTCTCTCTCTCTCTCTCTCTCTCTCTCTCTCTCTCTGAAAGCTGATACTCAGGATAGCCTGTGCTAATGATCAGTCTAACCAGAGCCTTTTCTGCCAGCATACATAATGTTGTGACGTAATTAACAATTAAAAGCCTAGCGTCCATAATGTGGGACAAAGGCAAACGGTACAGACCCAGATCAGGCGCCGCAGAACGCGGCGTCTGATCAGTGTCTCCACTGATTGTTTACAGAATGTTCTATTAGAATTCGAATAAAAATGAAAAAAAAAACATAAAAGGGAAATGGACTGGTCCAAAAGATAAAAGTGGGAAATTCCATTCTGCTTAAATGGGTTGAATGATCAGATCAAGGCCTCTAGCCCCACAAGACAGCTGCACATAATGAATGTTTAATTAAAGCGCACACGTAACAAGTACCAATATTTCATTCACTAGGGTAAAGTCGGGTCTATTCGGACAGACATGAAAATTCGGAGAGCCACCTTGTTTGTTTCATAGTTCAATTATTGGAATAAAAATAAATTAACTAAGTATTCAGTGAAAATCCTGATGAGACGACTCATAAGGAGCCGTCTCATCTGGAGTTCCACTGTTTGCAAATGCGTGGCCGAATCTTCCTGGTGTCCGAATTTACCCGACTTTACCCTTTACTATGCTTTTCCATAGGTCCGTACACGCAAACTTTGGGTGCGTAAGATCACAAAAACGTTCTGATCCAACAGTTTAAACATTTATTAAGGGAGTTCAATTCTCGGTTGAGTCAGTAAATTTTTAGTACATTTACCAACAAATTAAAGAAACCGGGCCGCGTAGCGCAATCGGTAACGTGTCTGGCTACAGATGCGTGTCTGACTGCAGATCCAGGGGTCGCGAGTTCGATCCCGGCCCGGTCCCATACTTTCGTGGAGATTGATCATGAAATAATTTCTACGGTCATTCTCCTCCCTTTCGCTGATTCATTCAAGAAGGGTTGTTGTCAGTTACAAGCGAAAGTATGTGCACAAATTACTGGTTAACCGGTTGTCCAAGCCTGCCCAGGAAAAAGTGCGTTAAGTGAACTAACCGTCCCGCAATGACCATTGACTTGGGACGTAAAGCAACAAAACAAATTAAAGAACATAATTATCAAGTTACGGTTAAAGAGACTATGTCTGCAACTATGAACATTTTTCGAAAATTTTTATTTTCTTTTTAAATCATTGGTAAAAGTTGAATTACATTTGTAAGTTATATTTTCACAATAAATCTGTTCACTATAGCTGAAAACGGCACGGAAAAGTGAATAATCTTATCTTTTTCTCTTGTTGGTAATTATTTGCGTCCCTCCAATAATTATAAACAGTTAATTTTAACATAAATGCTGCTGTTTTGATACTGATAATTTGTTAAGATTTACGAAATTGGTAAAATGTATACCTGAATTTTAGTCTTTTTACTGTGTTCTTGAAAAATAGAAACATAACTGTTCTAAAATTAAAAGATCAAAAGTTACAGACTATGCAGCTTTAACCCCAATCTGCAGGCCATCTTTTTCTTACGGTTGAAGATGTGATTGAATTCTGGGATGTTCCAATGTCGACGCAGTATCAGGGTAACCTTTTTAAAATTGCATCTTTTTTCTTACCCACACATCAAACATGTCTCATTGAGGTGGCTCTTTTGAGTGCGCGTAACACATGTTTTGGTTGAGAAATAAGAAATTTAAATCTGAATAACGTATGTTTTTACAGTTCATGATGTGTGTGAATTCTTGGATGCCACGCTGTCGACGCAGTACAGGGGGTGATCTCACCGCTGACGTTCATATGCTCCTTTGTTATCGTTGGGATAATGTTGTATGCTTTATTTACAGTTCATGTTGTGAGTGAATGCTGGGATGCCACGCTGTCGATGCAGTACAGGGGTAATCTCACCGCTGACGTTCATATGCTCTTTGTTATCGTTGGGATAATGTTGTATGCTTTATTTACAGTTCATGATGTGAGTGAATGCTGGGATGCCACGCTGTCAACGTATTACAGGGGTACTCTCACCGCTGACTTTCATAATATCATTTGCTATCGTTGGGATAATGTTGTACTTTTCAACCTGTCTGCAAATCTCGACGAAGTAGCCAAAGCCTTTGCAATGCATGACGGCACCTCCTTTTGTAGGGATAAAAGCGCAATGGGCCGAACATGGTGTGTCAGTAAACACGCAAACTTTCCTTGGACGTTTTGCAATTACCCACCCTGTCAAGGTTGGTATTACTAATTCAAGTTTGATCGCGGCCCGGTCATAGTCTATTCTTAACTTCTAACAAAGAAAACAAACACAGTTTGCATGTTGGCGTGCTTTAATGTAGGCAAATGAGCGGCGTGACATGGAAGGACGTTGTAGACCTTGATGAGATCGATTTAAGAAATGCTTGTAAAAGCCCTGCCAGTAACACAGCTTACTTAACCCTTAGATCTTCTCATAACCGAAGTACCAGCCGCCCAGCCCACATAACACTTAACTTTTTCTTTTGTGTTTGGCTAAAATATGATGTGATTTGATACAGTGTAATATACTCCATAGCAATAACGACGTGAAAATTAACACAGCAAGATCTTTTGCTCGAATCTTTACAAAATTGTGTGTGTTGCTCACGTCTTTAAAGCCGCCTTATAACTGATTTTACACGATACTTCGTTTGCTATTGCAGGGGTGTGGAAATAGTAAAATTTGCTACTTGTCCAAGGACAAGTAAATGGCCATAATGTACTTGTCCAAAGGAAAATTTTACTTGTCCGATAGTAGATTAGCTGAAACCTTTCTGTGCTTAAACAATTTTCACTTTCCAAAACAGTATGAAACCATGCAGATATCAACTCTCTTGTAAACAGTGTAGATCCAGATCAGCTGGCTCCTTCAGAAGCCACCTGATCAGGATCCACACTGATTCAATGCACTTTGTGAACTCAAAATGATTAATCAAAATATTAAATACAAAGTTTTATTAACTTTATACAAATTTTGTACTTGTCCAAGGACAAGTAGATTGAAATTGTCAACTTGTCCTGAATGAAATGGGACCAGGTCGGACAAGTCGGGCATGGTATTTCCACTGGCCTGGCTATTGTATTACCTGCTTACTCTCAGTCCGTGCGTGACTGAGTAATAATATACTGCACAACCTTTGTTAATGCTAGTACCGACTAGACAAATATTCTGCTCTATTTGATGAAACGAGCAGAATTGTAAAGTTGTAAAATTGTACAGTTTGCATGTCGGCTCGCCTAGAAAATACAAATGTTAGAAAGAGGGCGACAAAATTTTGTATAGATTCTAATTACGTTTTTATGTTAGGTCACATCACAATGCCTCACACAGACATAACCTCTGTTATTCTTAACAGTTTGTCTACAAAATCTTCAACGTACATATTTTACTGTCAGTTAAATTATAGCGAACAATGCTGCATAAATATACCATCTATCATCAAATATGTACCCGTTTGCTACTCTGCTTGCAACTCTGGCGTTTAGATTAAGCTTTGGTGTTGTCATAACCGTTGACCACACAATATGATTTATAGTTCACGAAACACGTGGTCTACGTGTACTTATCTGTAGTTCTGCTTGCTTCAGGACACAATGTGTTGAGATATGCACAGAAAGTCCCTTCTGCATCGCTCTGTCCATAACAGATGGTGTTGTATGTTTCTGGTTGTGCCAATACCTGCAACAAATGAAAACAAATAGCCATATACAAATAGCCTTATTGCCCATACATATTATTCTTATTTTCATTGCAATCATGTTGAAATCTAAAAGATATTTTCCTAAAATATCATTGTTTTCATGCCCATTCGCATATAATACTGTGCCTGATTAAAATGAATGTATCTAGTACTTTATTTATCCACTTATTTTTTCATTTTTATTTTGCAAAATGTACTTACCTATTAAATTAGATATTCAGGTGCAGACGGCCAGTCTAAAACCGTTAAAGTACAACAAACTGCCATATCTATTATTTTTCCAATAGCACACGTTATTAATCTAAGGGCGATACTACACAGTTCCCCTCTGGCTAACTCTGATACTGACCTAATAAACGACAACTTCTATACTAGGAACCCATCTGGAATAAACTTTTTTTGTATCTACGGTATAACAAACTAAACTTGTCATTTGTTTGTGATCCCATTTATCAGTCAACTTATTTGTTTTCTTTTTTCTCTGGCTTAAATCAACGCAAAGCTCATTAAACTTATCTGATATCCATTTTACTGACATTTTAATGTTGATATTGTCACGTAATTTACCACCATGGCGATATTTCTACTCCCGATGTTTAATGACTGACTGCATTTTCTTGTTATGGTAATAAACATTGAACTCCTTATATTTTATCTTCTAAATATTTCTCTATACAACCATATTAACTCCTCTGTCTTTGTTTATATGAAGGACGTTTTCTCTTTCAAAACCATACTTAACAATAGTTCGTTGTTTGAAGCTCTACCCTTATTTTCATCTGAAATTTTTATTTTAATTTTTGCATTTCTTCATTGATTTCGCTTATCCCAATCCTCATCAGGGGGCTTTTGCACCTTATAAAATAAAAACTTTCAGTCTGTGATTTCATCCTGACATCCACTTCCGGGGAAATCTCAATTATTAGCTTCTACCAGGTAAATACCCTTTTCCACTTCCAGGGAACTCGTTTACACTTTCTGTGAAATCTCAATCATTACTTTCTACCAGGTAAATACCCTTTTCCACTTCAGAGGAACTCGTTTCCACTTCCTGGGAAATCTATATTATTACCTTCTACCAGGTAAGTACCCTTTTCCACTTCTAGGGTACTCGTTTATACTTCCTGTGCAATCTCAATTATTACCTACGGCCAGGTAAATACCTTTTTCCACTTCCAGGTAACTCATTTCCACTTCCTGGGAAATCTCAATTATTACCATCTACCAGGTAAATACCCTTTTTTCACTTCCAGGGAACTGGTTTCCACTCCTGGGAAAAACTCAATTGTTACCTTTTACCAGGTAAACACCATTTTCCACTTCTGTGGAACTCGTATCCACTTCCTGGGAAATCTCAATTATTACCTTCTACCAGGTAAATACGTTTTTCCACTTCTGGGGAACTTGTATGCACTCCTGGGAAATCTCAATTATTACCATCTACCAGGTTCATATCTTTTCCACTTCAGGGGAACTCGCTACCACTTCCAGGTAGCTCTCATTTATTATTTTATAACCAGATAAATACCTTTTTTTCACTTCCCTGAAACTAATGTACCAGTTCTGGGTAAATGACATGTGACCTAGTAACAAACAAATTTTAGAGAGCTCTCTAATGCGGAAGGTTTGCTCTTCCCACATAAATCCTATGTTATATATTCTTGCCTTTGGAAATACCCTTCTACCAGGTAAATACCCTTTTCGCCTTCTGGGGAACTCGTTTCCACTTCCTGAGAAATCTCAATTATTACCTTATACCAGATAAATCCTTTTTCCACTTCTGGGGACCTTCATGTTTCCAATTCTGGGGAAATGACATGTGACCGTTTTTTGAGCCCTCTTATGAGAAAAAGTTGCTCTTCCCACATAAATCTACAGCTCCTATGTTATATATTCTTACCACTGAAATTACACTTCCGGGGAAATCGATTGCATCTGCAAGTGTATTTGATTTTTAATTTTGTCTCACTACTTATAACATTGTCCATATCCATATAGCTAACATAGGCATCGCCGTTTTGCGTTTGCAAATAATTCAAAATCAAATGCAGTATTCTCTTTCAATACTCTGACATTGGCTGTTTAACGATTACACTTTGAAAAATACCTGACCTTTTTCAAAGTTTGTATGACTCAATTTTATTCTAACAAGCATACCTTTAACTGACTTGGGTATATTTTTCAAGATTATTGATGGTAGAGTTTCATTTTATTGCAACAATTAAGAGCTTCTACCACCTAAACCAAAATTTACTTTTAGACATTTGAAGAAAGGAATCCAGGAATTCCATAGGAGGTTTGATTTGGCCCCCTCAGATAAGGCTGTTAACAATGGTGTGGTCGTTTGAAACAGGTACTATATTAACACCCTAAAGCAAAAACTTAGCACTGCAAAAACATATGAGCATAACAGGCTTGATGAGACGTCTATTAATGATAGGCATCGATGCCATATGGCAGCTAAGTTTGGGTTGTTTGTTGATGAGGACCATAACAAGCTTCCTACGTTATACTGGTTACCCAAACTTCATAAACGGCCCTATAAGTCACGTTTTTTGCTAATTCTAGTGCATGTACAACCACTAAGTTGTCTATTCTTTGAGTTCTTGCTTCACTGCCATTAAAAACCTTGTCATTAAATATTGCACAACAGTTTATGAAAGAAATGGTAAAAAATTATTTTGGTCTATTAAAAATTCAGGTGAAATTCTTAATAAATTGAAGTCTAGAGGTTTTCTAGCATCTGGTTTGTCTACATATGATTTCTCTACTCTCTTTACTGCATTGCCTTATAATCTAATCAAAGTAAAACTCACAGAATTAATTAAACAAACATTTAACAGAGAGGGCTCACTTTATTTGGCTTGTAATGATAAAAATTTTTACTTCTGAACAACCTAAACGATATAAATTGTGGTCATGTCAGAAAATGTGTGATGCTCTCCATTATCTTTTGGACAATATATTTATAAGATTTGGCTTGAAATTATATAGACAAATTGTAGTATTCAAATGGGTACTAATTATGCTCCTCTTGTTGCAGATTTGTTTTTGTTTTGTTATGAGAGAGACTTTATGTTGTCTCTGTCAGACAATGATCAAACTGATATTATTGAAGCTTTTAACTCCACCTCAAGATATTTAGATGACTTACTTTGAACAAGTGGTAGGTCAGATATATCCTACTGAACTTCAGTTAAATAAGACTAATTCTTCTGATACTGAAGCACCGTTTTTTGGACTTGAGCAATAGCATAGTTTCTTCTAAAATTTATGATAAACAGAATAATTTTAATTTTGAAATAGTCAATTTCCCTTTTCTTGATGGAGATGTTCCTCGCTCCCCTTCCTATGGTGTATATATTTCTCAGCTTACTCGTTTTGCTAGAGTGTGTTCTAATGTTGATGACTTCAACAACAGAAACTTATTTTTAACTGCTTAGTTATTAAATTAAGATTATAGATATCATAAAATTCGAAAAGCATTTTCTAAATTATACCACAGACACTCAGAGTTAATTGTTAAATACAGCATTGGGTTAAAAACTCTTCTACACCGATGCATATCAGAACCTATATTTTATGGCGATTTAGTTTATAAATCAAATTAATTGTTGAAAGATCTAATTTTAGTGATCTATTCAAAAAGATTGTAAAACATTGTACAAGGGTTGGATATAACTTGGTTATCATGCGACAGTCTGCATGCCTGGTTTAAAACCCAATCACGGTTTATAGCCATGGTTTTCTCTTTAATTGCACAACGGTGGGTCAGGCCTTAGACTCTATGACGTCTCTGACGTAAAGCTTTAATCGTTGGGTTGGTGCCTGATGCTTATCTGTAGCTGGACCCACCGTGGCTCAACTTGAGGTTTTCTTTAGCTGTCTATGAGTCATGAGCCCTTTATTTTGTTTCATCATGGTGTGTTAATATGATTAGAGTGTTTCTCCATGATGATACATTGCGTTAGTATAGTTAGAAGGCCTCCATGCGAGCTGACCATTTCTTGTACGTCAACAACAGCAGAATCTAGGGCGAAGATTTGGTACCAGTAAAATACATTTAAGCCTCCCAGTGGCTTAGGCTGCTGTCCCGCCAAGGCGGAGGTTCTGTTGTTGTTGACTTTTGTTTATTGTTACTCCCATTATTGGAGTCTGTAATTGTTCTATGGTTTGTTGTACGTTACTTTATGTCCATTCTAGTAATGCAATCATCTTGATGGGGAAGAGAGAGCTGGGTGCTTTGCTTAATTTGTCTTTCTGATGTCTCGCAATGGTTGAGTGGCTCTTCCTCGCGTTGCCATGGGGTTTTCTGCGGTTTGTGATTGTGGTATTTCCTGATCATACTCACTTACTATTTTTGGCTCTAACATGTATTCTACTGTGGATGCAGCGATTTCTGCTCATATGCTCTGATAATTTTATGTTTCTAATTGAAATCTCATTTCTTGGATTATCTTTTTCTCCTTCTTTCAGCATATATAAACCTACCCGTTTCCAAGCAGAAGAAATGTATGAATCATTTAACATGTAGCAACGATTCCATTGATACTTTTCTTCAAACAGAAGAAATCCAAATTTCATTAAATTAAGAAGAAATTAAATATCAGGAATAAGCTTTGCCTATGAGCAAACTTTAAATTCATACTGCGTTATAGCTTTGATTCCAGATAAACAGTCATTTATAAATGCAATTATTCTTTGACCGTTTACCACCATAACAACATCACTGTTAAAACTTTGCAAAATATTTTACCAATGCTCGCCAATTGAAGTAATTAATTATGTATGTAAAATGCTTCCTTACCTTCATCTGATCATGAGAAAGCTGAGAACGTTCCATTTGACTGAGTTTCATCCGTGTGGTTAATATAAGCCTCACCATTTCCAAATTAGCTCATGGAATATCATTTTTAAGTCGTTGCCATGTAAAGTTGCAGCTTTCCGTTTATAAACTTAGATTTATGCAAATTATCGCTTATGTTATGACGATCCAGTACTAATATATGCTTTGTGCCTTGTTATTTGTTACAGTACAGTATTAACGTTATGAGGCTACGTTTCAATTTTAAGAAAACATTTCTAAGGTAGTCACGAGTTGGTCTCTGGTTATTGGTTGTGCATGGTATTGGGTTGTTTTATTACTGCAAGACCTCATTACATGGCAGAAATCTTTTTAACAGATAAGCTTTTTCTGGAAAAAAAAACAAACAGTATACAGCAGATAGATAAAGTGTGATCCTCTTCTATAACCAACATAAAGTACTGATATGACCATGCATCTATTTATATTCAATTTTTCAGCCTATTTCATTGGAATTCATCTGTACTGCCAATCCATCCACCTTCGATATCGTCTCTCATGACCTCTAACTAAAGTGCTTGTTTATTATAGTGTCACCCCTATTGAAAGAGCCAGCCATTTCTGACTTATGAGACACCTCGACTTGTCATATTTATTTCCCAAATCCCATCCTTTTGCTAGGCACCAGGCAGGTTAGGAATTGGTAACCATTCGTTTAACTAGCTGGCGGCTCACCAACCGGCCATATCAGAGCTAAACACACTGCCACCGACACTGGGATTCGAACCGTCGACCTCCCACTCCCGAAGTGGATGCCTTTACCTCTGGGCTATCGGGACCGATCTGTGCTACCAGCTTTCGTATAGCGCCAAACTTCACATCTTACAAAATGCTTTATATCTAAAATGTCTATCTGATGAAAACAAGAAAAAACTGCTTTCTGTACGTATCTTTAAATTAAGCTTTAAATATGGACATTCAAATTTCCAATGCCGACTTGGAACGAGCCAGATGCAAATAATCATCAACTACCTTCTAGCCAATGTGGGTTCTAATAACCTGTCCTTATTCCAAATATTGGAAGCTGGAATGTAAGAACGTTAGATGTAAAACTGTGATTGATTCCATCGTAGAATGCACAATTTTATATTATTATAATTACTATTATTATTATTATTATTATTATTATTATTATTATTATTATATCCCCTTTTGCAAAACCAGGAAATGCCGCCCATTTCATGAGGCTGTATAGCCTGCTCTTGACGTCTATATACGTGAACATTATACAAGCCTCAGTATATACTAATCGAGGCACACACCACAGGCGCATATCAGACTGCGCTTAAGCATCTTTGTTGTTCGCTGCCTAAGTGGTATCATGGTTTTATCTGGTAGGTTTACCCCTGTTTCCCCCACTTTTTGACAAAAACACCGCTTTATTCTTGTTTCTCCGCATTAACGTAACAGCCCTTTGTATACTGGAAACCCCTAACAGGTGACTATGGCGAACAGTGAAGACCCAGCTAAAATGCAGCATAATCTTGCGCAGATCCAGAAAGTTTTGCCAGAGGGGGTCTAACTCTGACGTTTTTATTTGTGTCGTTGGGTGGGACGATGGTGGCCCAACATTGAATGCTGGCTTGGTAGCTTAGTGGTTTTTCAGGGGATCTGGACTAGTATTGCTACGAAACCCTATATATTTGTGATTTTTCAGGGTGGGTCCGGACCTCCTGCCCCCCACGCCTTCTGCATCCGCACACGATAATGCTTCATCAGAATACAAAAGGGTTAAGTAATATTATAAAATAAAACAGTAGCGAATAACGCGAGCGAGCAACTTTTTTATTAAATCTATAACGTAACCCTTTGTATTCGGGATATCCCTAAACGAGTACTTTTGCAAAAGGTGAAGACGCAGATGAAATGCAGCAAAATGCTACATTCCATCTGCGTCTGCACTGTTTGTAAAGGTGAAAAAGATCACCAGACAAAAACATACAATATTGTTTTAATTATAACCTGACTCCACTAGATATGTACAATGGACTATTCAAATATGTTCTTAAAAGTGGTATCTTTTGGAAGCAAAGGCTGCACCAAAGAACTTAAACTAGAGTGTGCATATTTCCTGGGCCAAGCCATTTAGGCTTCATCAGTGACCCTCTAATAGTTTCAAAGTTCCACAATGAAACCCGAGATCCCAAATGACAAGAAATAAAATCGCTGTTTATTCAAAGTGTATTGTATTAGACAACAAGGTATACTCTATTAGCATACAAAGGGTTAATTAAGAAGTGCTGAATGAATTCGTGATTGAACTTATTTTGGTCAATAAAGCCATCGAAGTGATCGGTTACAGTCTGGTTTTATAAACGTGGGAGATTTACTTTTGAGCTGATCCATAATTCGAAAGAGCAGATTTATTTTTACGAAAGGGCAGAGAATCATAAGGCAAAAGAGCGGCTGTTTGAATCATTCAAATGAGCGAATTTTCCAGGTAAACATACAGATGCAGGGGCGGATCAAGGATTCCTGGAAATGAATTTCCTATGTATAAAATATGTTGGTTACGCTTTGTGGATTTTATAATTTATCTTAAATATTCTATGAAAATGAAATGTTTTGGTCTCATCGAGACCAAATTATTTCATTTTCATAGAATATCTAATAGCGGGAAGGCTGGGGGCCGAACCCTGAACTCCCCCCTGGATGATCGCCACTGTAATTTCGCTCCAAAATACCTATTAAGGGCTGAGCAATGCTGGCCTTTACAGGCAATAGAACTGAGCGAATACTTATTTAAATGTCATTACCTGGAAAATTCGCTCATTTGAATGTTATATCCATCCGCTCTTTTGACTGTATGGTTCTCCACTCATTGGATTGACTTCTGCTCAAACGTATTCGCCTATAAAATAATTCGGGTTTAGTATGCAGAACATCTCTGTTTCTTCCTGTTTCTTGCCTTTGCTATAAATACGATTGGGCAATTGGTAACTTTCACAAATGGGTGGAGTTTGTTATCTGAAACTGCACATTCGCACAGAATTAAGTCATTTAATAATTAAAGGAATTGAATTGCTCATTATTAAACTTCCGCTAGTTGTAACACTATCTTATGTCTCTTTATTTTTGTCTAGCTCTAGAACCTCGATGTTTAATCACTTATCAGACTGCAAGAGGCTCCATTTTCTCTCCGGATCTTGACTTTGATGGCTTTTATGACCCTATGATTGAATGCGTTTATCGTATATGGGCAGAACTGGATCATCAAGTGGAGCTCCAGTTTCTAGATATTGACATTGAGGATGACGATAATTGCTTAAAAGACTATATCAAGGTGAGAGTAGAGAATTGCAAAACGACTATATATGAGCCGCGACACGTGATTTCCAACAATGTGGCACTTTGACACGTGTAGACTCAGACGAACCTGTGCAGCCTCCTTTTTAAGCTTAGAAACTCTAAATGACGTTCAGTCAGTAGCTGAATACTCAAAGTATATTCAAGCGACTAGCAAAGGCTCTAATCAGGCTGATCTGAGGCTTTGCTGGTCGCACATGCCACATTGTTGGAAATCTCATGTCATCGCTCATATCAAGGTGAGAGTAGAGAACTGCGAACAAGACTATATCAAGACAGGGATAATTCTATAAGGTGCCCTGTGCGAAAAGGTCCTTAATTTTCTGAAATGCCATTCTTCTGGTAGCATTTGTATTTTATAAGGTAAGTGTGTGGGGATATTCTACTTTTCGAGTACTGTTCTACGAAATTCCCTAAAAACGCTCATCATGTCTGAGAGCCAGAATTAATTATCCCTGTCAAGGTGAAAGTAGAGAATTGCAAAAAGACTATATCAAGGTGAAAGTAGAGAATTGCAAAAAAGAGCATATTAAGATGAGAGTAGAGAATTCCAAAAGATTTTATCAAACTGCGAAAAAGACTATATCAAGGTGACGGTAGAGAGCTGCGAAAAAAACTGTATCAAGGTGAGAGAGTAGAGAATTGCAAAACAGATTATATCAAGGCGAGAGTAGAGAATTGCTAAAAGATTATATCAAGGCGAGAGTAGAGAATTGCAAAAACACTATACAAAGGTGAGAGTAGAGAATTCCAAAAGATTTTATCAAACTGCGAAAAAAACTATATCAAGGTGAAAATAGAGAGCTGCGGAAAAAAGTATCAAGGTGAGAGAGTAGAGATTTGCTAAAAGATTATATCAAGGCGAGAGTAGAGAATTGCAAAAAGATTATATCAAGGCGAGAGTAGAGAGTTGCAAAAAGACTATACTAAGGTATGAGTAAGTACTTCGATAAAGATTATATCAAGGTGAATGTAGATAATTTGCAAAAATAATATATAAAGGTGAGAGTTAATAATTTGCAAAAGGATTATTTTATTAAGGTGAGAGTAGAGAATTGTAAAAAAAGACTATCAAGGCGAGAGTAGAGAACTGCAAAAAGACTATATCAAGGCGATAGTAGAGAACTGCAAAAAGCTTTAACCAAGGTGAGGGTATAGATTTGCAAAATGATAATATCAAGGCGAGAATAGAGAACTACAAAATGATTATATCAAGGCGAGAATTGATAACTGCAAAATGATTATATCAAAGCGAGAATAGATAACTGCAAAATGATTATATCAAGGCGAGAATAGATAACTACAAAAAGACTATATCACGGCGAGAGTAGAGTATAAAAACAATATCAAGATGAGAGTAGAGAACTACAAAAAATACTATATCAAGGTGAGAGTAGAGAATTGCAAAAGACTTCATCAAACTGGGATAAAAACTATATCGAGGTGAAAGTTGAGTGCTGCAAAAATATAATATTACAGTAAGATGAGCGTAGAAAATTTGCAAAAAGACTATATCAAGGTTAGAGTAGAGAATTGCAAAAAAAAAAGAGCGTATCAAGGTGAAAGTAGAGAAATGCAAAAAAAAGCGTATCGAGGTGATAGTAGAGAAATGCAAAAAGACAATATCAAGGTAAGAGAAGAGAATTGCAAAAAAACTGTATTAAGTTGATAGTAGAGAATTGCAAAAAAGCATATCAAGATGAGAGTAGAGAATTGCAAAAAGACAATATCAAGTTGATAGTAGAGAATTGCAAGAAAGAGCATATCAAGATGAGAGTAGAGAATTGCAAAAAGACAATATCAAGTTGATAGTAGAGAATTGCAAAAAAGAGCATATCAAGATGAGAGTAGAGAATAGCAAAAAGACAATATCAAGTTGATAGTAGAGAATTGCAAGAAAGAGCATATCAAGATGAGAGTAGAGAATAGCAAAAAGACAATATCAAGTTGATAGTAGAGAATTGCAAAAAAGAGCATATCAAGATGAGAGTAGAGATTAGCAAAAAGACAATATCAAGTTGATAGTAGAGAATTGCAAAAAAGAGAATATCAAGGTGAGAGTAGAGAATTGCAAAAAAGAGCATTTCAAGATGAGTAGAGAGAATTGCGTAAAACGAGTATAACACGTCTATATGTGCCATGCGTTAGAATGGGTAACCCTGATTAAGAACACAAAACAATTAGAGCGATATCTAGTTTGACATTCACTGACTCAAAATGGTAATACATCTAACCAGGAAATGCCACAATCGCACACAATCTGCAGACCAACCCAGCCCGGTACCACGAGGAAGAGACACGGAACACTTGCAGTCACATGACACCAAAAGGCAATTAAAGTTAACGTTGCGTTTTCTGTCTTTCGGGAGCTATGTATATAATTTCATCGAGGAAATATTTACAAACTCGGGGAATGTCCTGTGACAACCCTTGTTTATCGACGTCTGTTGAATAAATCTCGGACCATCTGCTGAATAACTATTCGGATGACGAAAATGTGCAGAATGCCACCGAAAACTAGATTTGATGATATATGATAATCTTAGCGTCATCATAATGACGTCGCGTCTGCCCATAACAACGTCGCGTATGTATGTCAAAAACCTACCGTTTTCATACCGAAAAATAATATTTCAAAGTAATGATTTTGTCATATGATAAATAGAATTTAACATTCGTGCTCTGACGAAAATACATGTGATTAAATTTATTAAATAAACGCGTTGCAAAAAAAATGGTAAAATCCTTGGTAAGCCTAGTATTTTATCACTTTTCCTCAACTCGTTTGATAAATTAATAAAACATTAGCACTCATGTAAGATCCTCTGTCTAACATTCTTGGAACTGTGAAGTATGGGGTAGGATCAGTAGTGTATCATCTCTGAACTGTTCAGCTGGAATTCACCTCTGGGCTTCGATACTTTTCTGTATACATAAACGATACACTATTCAAATTTTTGGAATGAATATGACATTTATTTTTATATCATGAAGAGAAAAAATGTATTATTTCATTCGTGGCTTTAGCACTATACATTTTTCTCTTCACTCGATTTCGCAACGAATAAAATATATATTTTTTTTCGCTTCACGAAATGAAATAAATGTGATATTCATGGCAAAAAATTGAATTTTCTTATTATTATATTCAATCTTTGAACCGTTACACAGACAAAGAGCTCTTTTTGTTTATTGGCGTGATCAATGAAACAACTATCGTTGCGCAACGTATAGCTACAGAAAAGTGCCCTTTTAGGTGTAGTCGTTCCGTAGCAATATGAAAGCGCTACAGAATGCTAAATAAAAGCGCTCGCCTTAATGCAACTCTCGCAAAGTTAATAAAAATACAAAAAATCAGATGTGTCTAAAACATTCAATGTCTCCAACTAACCTTATTTGGGCCTTGACGCGCAAAACCCTGTCTTCGGGGGTTTGCGAACAACAAAGGCGCAGACCAGCCTGCGCATCCGCGCAGACTGATCAGCGCCTTTGTTATTTGCTCATTTGAAAGTGTTATACCTAAACTTACTTCAAGCGGAATTCCAATTTTCTAGCTAGTCTCTGTAGCTGAGGAGACTGGTTTGAGTCTCACTTTTTTCGGAAAACCCCGGAGACAGGTATTCCCCCGACGAGGCTCATTTGTTTCAGGTAACTTCGACGTTTGCAATAGAGCATGAATCGTTTCTTGGGACATTCTGTGGACGCAACAGACCGCTGCCAGAACCAATCGTAGCTATGGAAAGAATACTTGTGTACTTTCACACCGATGGTGAGGTCCATGGTCGAGGATTCGCGGCAAAATACCACATAATCAGCGGTTAGTGTGCCCATTTTCTCCTAATATACTGAGGGACTTTAGAAACGCACCACTATACATTCACTGTTTTTTCCCACAATTCTTATTCAAAGATGTTTCCTTTATCATTTTCTATCCCCTTACAAAATGGACCATTATTTGCCATACTTTAGATTTGCTCATGCTGTGCATTCTGACGTAACACCGACGTTAGTGTTTTTCAATAACTGTCTTCTGACAAATGTGAGTTCAAATCAATTCGAAATTAAACACTTTGAGCAAGTAGCCAAATGTCTTAACCAATTGAAAAGCACGAACGGTTTTGGAAATAATCCTTCAATTACACTCCCAGGCAAAACGTGTCTTTGCTTACGTCAGCATATGGTCAGTCTTATTTTTCAAACTGCAATAACAGGCGGATGACGTTCGCGCATGCAGGGATACTTTTGTCTTTTATGCAACGGATTGATGAGTTCGAGGACTGTTCAAATATGAATGCAAGTAATTTCATAACTTTCTTCACATATATGCTACGACAAAATGTCATACATTTCTGGAAAGAACTATTTATCGCCTTTAAAATGGCATCAAACATAAAGGAACACTCACTATATTTCTTGAGTTACAGATACTTATATAAAGGCCATTCCTGTATACTGAAGTTTTTCTGAAGCAAATTGCAATGCATTTTTTGTACATGTGCGGATATAGTGTCATATCTTTGTAAGTTTTCGACAAAATGGCACAAAATTCTAGATGCAAGTTTAAGTATCAATACAAAAGTTGCTTGCAGGAAAAAGTTTCTATAATCCTGTGTCAATCTCGAGTAAACATGCACGTTTGTGACGTCATTAATTTTATGATAAACGTCATTTTGAGTTATCTACTGGTGATGTAATAATGAACATCGCTGTGTCGTTTTCTTTCCTTTTTGCTGAAAACACACTAAATATGTCACTAGGGGTTTTCAAAACGCGCCGACTCTATTTACAGAGTAATGACATTTTCTATCATTTTTCAAGCATTTTTCCGCTTCTTAATGACTTGTTTACATTAATTAAAATATATTCAATCTGTCTAGTCCTCAAGACAAGGTGAGTAATTCTTTTGTAAATAATGTTTTTATGGTCAACCTTAAAGTTTACGTTCAAATTTAGAATAAAGCCGCAATGTTATGACAAAAAAAAATAAGTATAAATTCTATAACCCCTTCACTTAAGGCATTTTTGACTTAATAAAAATGCTTTCCAGCGTTTTAAAGTTACCCACTATTCATCAATATTTTGTAGCAACAACTCAGTATGAGCGATCAACATATTATGGTTGAGTTAAAATAAATTTAAATGTTGCTGCGTGCTTTTTGTTAGAGTTAACTTTAACTGAAAACTGTAAGATGGTGTTTTGTTTACCATTTATTAGCAAACCTAAGGAGACTTTAGTGTAAACGATTTGTTGTGATTTAAAAAAAACATGTCAGATTCTCGCAACTTTCACAGAATCATTATATAAGAATATAGAGATACTTCCTTAAAAATTTCAAGACATTTCAGCTGTTTATAGAAGAATTATACGCTCGTCTATATCACTGGTATAATTATGTTTGAAGTATTGAGTTTGTTAGTATACTAACGTGACCCTCATTCAAAGGGCTATAGCTCAATAAGCATGCCGTATTGTTCTTTAGGTCTGGTACCAGTTTAAAGGTGACATATAGTCCTTTATAGAAACGTTTACCATTTTGTCGTAGCATATACGGAAAGAAAGTTATGAAGCTACTTGCATTCATATTTGAACAGCCCTCGTATCTGGTGGCACTTAAAGATTTTGATGATTCCTGTTCCTTAGGAATCATAAACGGGCAATTATGTCAAAAGTTAAATGATGTCATGTAGAGCAGACATGTGGCTTATTAATCGTTAATGCTTATGCATTATTAATGCATTACTTTTTTTCAGTAATTCAAGGTAATGATTAATTCACCGGTTTTTGAATTACTTTAATGCTAATTCAATGTATTACTTTTGTCAAAATTCACTGCGTTACTTACATTACTTTGAATTACTGTCTAGCTGAAATTTTGCCATCAATATAGTATACAGACTGCACAATACTGAAGAGAGAAATGAGATACATAACAAGAGGACATGTTTCCATTAGTTATTTCAATTCACAGTTTCCTTTTGTTCAACTTCCTTGACAAGACTGTTATTTAACTAAGGAACATGCTAAATGCACTGTGAAAGTTGTAAAAGGGTTTTGATTATATATCAATAACGTGAAACAGCTTACAGTTACTGGCAATCCCAGAAGAACCTAGAATGGTGAAAATGTACCTGGGAAGTGTTGAAATAAAAGATATTCTATCCAACTTTATTTAAATCAATTTTTTACCTATAATTCATTTGAAGGCTAATAAAATTAGCTTTAAAATCGTGTGAATTTTGTTACAATCCAATATCAAAGAAACAAATGTTTTGATCACAATTAGGGTTATTAATTATCACTTGATTGTCCTGTTCACACATTTTGACACTTGACTGGCAGTGTGTCTCTTTGGTCAGTTTTGCTACAGGATAGATATAATTGGGTCAACAATATAAGAGACAAAGGATTATGATAAAGCCTGCGCTTTGTTTATTGAATAATTCAGACAAGAGATATAGGGCAGGAAACTCAAAATGTTTATAATTTTCCTCCCATAAAATATAATTCCATTGGAAAACTTCCCAGTGGTATAATATACAATGCAATATGATCGCTTAAAAAGCTGGGGTTGCTGCTACATCTGAGTGTTTCCTCAATTTTTCAAAAACTATGAAATTTCAACGAATGTTACTGACAAGAATAGGAAATTCACTACCAAAAAAAGCGAAGATATTGTAATTTGTGGCTCATGTGAAATATTTATTTATATCTATAATATCTATATTTGAAATTTACATGTTTACTGTATTTACACATAATTGTTCAATGTATCAAAACTGTTCAAAGGTTACAGTATTGTATGATTCTGTTTCACGTATATGAAAGTTATGCTAAATTCAATGCATTACCTTCTTAAATAATGCTAATTCAATGCAATACTTTTTCAAAACAAGTAATGGTTATGCTAATTCAATGCCCATTTTTGGCAGTAATGCTAATTCAATGCATTACTTTCAAAAGGAAATCGCCCAATGTCTGATGTAGACGAAATGAACGTTGCCAGAAGCCTTTAACTTTATGATTTGAATTTTTCTTCCTTTTTGCTTTCAAGAGCAAACATCGGTTCCAAAACTTTAATGTGCGCATTATTGAAGGTATTGGTACACTGTGACTTTTAGCATTAAAATTGCCTCAGAATTATTGCGACAACAACCATAAAACACAGCGTTTCGATTTTTTTAATGAATGCAAGCTAAATGATGGGGCTTGTCAAATTTTTTTTTATAATCATAATAAAAAATTTTGGCAATTAATTAACATTTTAGCAGGTGGTGCATTTCTAAAGTCCTTCAGTATATATAACTTTTGCTTGCTAGCCGTGACTGTTGTCATCTCCCATCTGCCAGTAACGTTTTTAAACAGTTTGGACCAAGACCAAGACCATTGTTTCGCCGGTTCTGGTCTGGATCCAAACGGTTTGACACTCTGATAGTGTTTTAGAACGAATTTACGGACAAAATATTTTGAAATATTCGACAGACGAAAACTAAACCCATATGATAACATTATTCCCTATGGAATATAAATGAATATTATTTGAAAACTAAACCGTTTAATTTACCCAGCAAGACTTAAAGACCTCAATATTTAGACAATAAGATTGATACCACTGCCTGTAGGCTATTCCAGGCAGATAAAAGGCTAATCTTTATTAGGTGATTATGACTTCCTTACATGGGGTAATAAAGTGGTCCCATGAAGGGTATACGAGGGTCATCCAATAAAGAATGATACTTTTTCTATAGCTTAGTGAATTTGCATGCTAGACTTATGAAATCTCGTTCAAAGCTAGCACGTCTTTATGGCTATTCACCTGTACCATATTCAACGTGTTGCACTCTTCCATCTTTTGTTGCTAGGCATCATTAGAAGACTAGGCAAACATCCGTGGACGGCTCAGTATAGGTGGTCACCATGACAACAGATTAAGATGTATAGTTTACTTTTCTACGAATACTGATATATACTCATACAACCTGTCTATAACTTATAGGGGAAAGTTATGTTACAAAGTCTTGAGCTGTTACCATGGAAACAAAGGTTCAAAAATCAAGTTTTTAAGAAATATCTGGTATTTTCTGCTGACCTCTTGACTTTAGAAGTTAATATCATATAGTCAAAGGCAATTTAAGTGAATAGGGGCTGTTCATCTATACCTAATAACAATCAGCTGCACATAGTTATACATTTTGTGGGATATCCTTCACTAACATAGTTGCCATGGCAACGCAAAGTAGTGTGTTTTGAAAAAAAATGAGAAAATCGGTTGCTAGGCACCAAAAATAAAGATTATGCATATTTGGTTCTTCTTTTATAGTATTTTATGTAACAATTAGATCAAACATTAGAAGAAAATATACAAAGAGGTTAAATTATATCTATGAGCGAAAATAAAATACTTTGAATGGCCGTGGGTATCCAAAAAAAATAATGTAAACGTGTCCATGCATCTTTAACATATTGTTACTATTCCTGAATTGCTAAGATGTTATACTTTTATTATGGTAAATTTTAACTAAATGCATACACAGATTTTCAGACTATGAAGAAAGTCTCATTCTTTATTGGATGACCCTCGTAGGTACTTCTGATAAAATATTTATATGTATCTCAGTGAAGGATTTTTTATACAGGTAAATCCCACCTTGGGGCCCCTTTAATCTAGTGAGATACTGAAACTGTCCCTTATCAGTTAATCCGCTAATGCCTGTGACCTCTATTGGACAGAAATATATGCCTTAAAGCGATGGATGTAGGGATGATACCGAAAGTGTAAATGCAATGACAGAAACATGTGTGATAATAATGCATGCATTTTGACAATCAGAAAATTTCTACTCAATTCGTGAAACAAGCCTTAGATGAATGTAGGGTGTAGTATTATGTATGAAAAATCTGCATTGTATTAGCCAGATCTGGCGTAAGAAAATAGTAGTACTGTAGCATGTGGGTTCAGTCCTATTAATATTGATTATTCTGATTACCTGCAACGAATAAATGAAGTTTATGGGTTCTTTTTTCAATAAAATATCGCTACGCTATAGCGATATTTTATTGAAAACACCTACATTTCATTTATAGCAATGTTTATTGTGGAATGTTGTAACCGTTTGTTTCTCTGCAATCACACTTGTTAGTATATGTGTTGGCATGGTTTATTTGACGTCACTCTCACGTTATCAAAATAAACCCTCGATGTACATCCGAGGTCTGAGTCCACAGATTTGGCTGAGACAGTTCCAATTGGAATTTTACCTGATATTCCTTCCAAAACATGCATAAAACAAATTTTAAACATTAAATATTCCCTTTTCTTACATTGGATTTTATTATTCGGAATGAAGCCAGCTTGCAAAAAAACGAGTGAGTATCATCAGGAAACACCACAGTAACACTGTAGACTTACCCACGGCACCATGAGGAAGAGCCACAGAACAATAACAATTAAAATAATCTAGGAAGACAAAGGAAGGCAACCAACTCTCTTCTCCATCAAGGTGATTGCAAAACTAAAAAGGACACAAAGCACTACATAACAAAAGATGAAACAAGCACAGAACCCCCATAATGTGAGCAACAATAAACAACGAACCAACAACAACAAAACCACCGCCTAAGAACAGAGCAGCCTAAGTCACTGGGGTGCTTAAATGCATTAGACTGGTACCACATATTCACCCTAGACTCTGTTGTTGTTAAACACATACTAGCAACACTAATGCAATGTAGCATTACAGAGAAACAATCTAATCATATTAACACACTATGATGAAACAAAGAAAATGGCTCTTGAGATCTAAAGAAAACCTCATGTTGGGTCAAAGTAGGCCCACCGCCAAAGACAACCATTAGATACCCACCAACAGATTAAAGCTTTCCGCAAGGGCCATAATTGAGTCTGCGACCTGACCAACTGTCCAGCAAATGAAGAGGAAACCATAGATATGTTTTCAACCAGACTTGCAGACTGTCGCATGACATCCATGTTATATCCAACTTCTTTATAACTTTTGCATATGTTTTTTAATTGATCACGAAAATTAGGTTTTCCATGAAGGTAATGTTTCTAAAATGCCCAATTTCTATGTTATCTCTCTTTGGTATGTAAGAACTATACGCTAGACCTCATGGCGAACGCAAAAAGGCAATATTGAAGGGAATATTCAGGCCCAATTAATATTTATCTTGATCAAAAATAAATTCCTCATTAATTACTTATTTATTTTTACGACTCTGCTTCTTCATCAGCTAAGGTGATTAAACGCCTGTTTATTGCCCATAAACCAATAACTGGCTGCTGACATGTTTTCCCTCATGCTTGCCAAACAGCTTGATTTCAAGCATCTGGTCACCTCAGCTGTGAGTTAATTGCAGCACAACTCAGTGGAGAGAGCTTATAATTAGGCTGTGCTTCTATTCAATTATTTCATTGAGTTATAATGGTTTCAAGTGATAAGAATGAGAATTGTTTTAGATATGGCCTACGTTACATGTTTTTGCACTACATAAATAAGTACTCTGGTTCAGAGCCCCTAAGTAAATAATAGTTAATAGCATTAATTGAAATTGTAACATTTAGCTCTGTTTATAATATCCTCTGCTTTGCAAACTTTTTGAACCCAGATAAGGCACGACAAAATAAGGGACCTGATCAGGATCCAAACTGTTTGGTGCTCTGATAGCATTCCTGAAAGGAGTTTTTTTTTGAAAAGTGATTTCTTAAAGAAAAAGGCAGACAATTAAAACATTCAAAATAATCCTGTATTCGCAAAGAGTACATGTATGTCATAATTTTTATCATTCCAATTATCATTTCCATAATTCTGAGCAAATTCTTAAAAATTTAAACCAAGTCCAGTTTGTAAGGTCCAAACCAACAAAATGGCATGCAAGCCCAAGAGACTCAGATCCGCCTGCGCATTGATCCATGCAGTCAGCAAAGACTCTGACCATACAGTGTCCATATCCAGGCTGATCTGAGTCTCGGCTGTTTGTTCATGCATCTGCCAATTCTAGCCAGATTCCTCGAAGCTTGGATACTTAGCTACCCATTATGTTACTGTGAAAACACTGATCAGACTATAATCAAATGCAGATGGGGTGCTTGATGCTCAAACCATTTAACTTTAAACCTGTTTGTGTCGTCTGTTGATATAAAAGCTTTACAAAAAAATTGATGAGAGATCTGACATATTGTCGGGCTTGATCTGGATCCAAACTGTTTGACACTCTTTGATAATCATCCCAAACAGCTTAGAAATAGATCAGACCGAACATTATACACCGACTGTAATTAGCCTGCCTAGCCTTGTAACTACACCTTCTGTAGCTCTGCCAGAGGAATTCTTCTTGGAGTATTCAAGTGATTAATGGCGATCCCCTGTTGCACGTGAGTGCAATTTAATTATGGGCTAATTGGAGCAGTTACAACAAATTAATGGTCATATGGTTCTCAGTATACTGTCAGCTCTATTATAACATGCATATGTAAAAAAAAAAAAGTCAGAATTACCACTTTAAGCGCAAAATTTGTTTAGAAAAACGTTTTAATAAATATCTACAGGATCTTTCAGCTATTTGAAATAATCATGCTCGCCATGGTTTACTTTCATTTTTTAGGTTTTTTGCCTATTTCTGTTTTACGTTATTTAGAGAAAGAGGCTAAGTAATAGTTATACCATGGGTTGTCCGCTTGTACGTGGAGATAATCCACGAGCTTTAGCGAGTGGATTATCTTACGTACAGGTGGACAAACATGGTATAAATATTTTATACCACCTACATCAGTGTAGACCTTGCACATCAAGTGATATTTCATGCTAAAGTTGGTAAAGGTGGTATAATGCATTTTATGGTAAAGCTATAAAGACAGTAGGGTCTTTGCAGCTTTAAACATATGTAATGTCATGTCCTATGGAAATTTTCTGGTTATTCAATATTTTGCTCAGTTAATCAGCTGTTTTTAAATTGTCAACTGATTTACTGTGATGGTTACTGATTAACCTGCTTTTATTCATCATAAGATATCAAAAGTGTCATCTTTGAGGGAACATAATACAAAATGGCTTAAAACTGATGTTGCCAATTCACAAACATTGATTTAGAAATTTTAGTGATGTTATTGAAATAAACACTTGCAACTCCCTTTTATTTAGCCATTCCCAAAAAGGGTATTTTTGTGTCATAATCTTAATCCAGCTAGCAAACATACACATATAGAGGGTTGTAAGTCCAATTTTACATGAGCTAGCTATATTAAATAACAAGAGATTTTAACACCTTTGAGAAGTATTGTTTTTATGGTCTGTGTTTGACAAATTTACCTATGAAAGCAGCTAAGCATGTCAACATGACCAGAACTAATTTTGTCTCTCAAATGCAGCAAATGAAAGGAGAAATACAATGCTGTCATAGTGAATATTAAGAGAAAATGTACCTTATACCATTTACAACATCTATTGCAGTATTTAAAAAAAATGTAAAAAAAATCAATATAATTTTGATCGTTTTAATACACAATGCACATTTATCTCAAACATCTAAATCAAATTGATGTTAATTCTGAAAGAGACTAAATCTTTAAAGTTTGCTATTATTTATCTATTGTCTACAAAAGTCAATATTTTTTATTTATCCACAGTGTACCGTTTCCCAATCATCTGAATTAAAATAATACCATTAGTCATCACTCATCAGTGAGAAAATTTGCTCACCACTAGAAACTAAGTAAGCAGCCAAATGTCTTTAAAAGAATTTGAAAGTATTTATTATTACAGCTAAATTATTTTCAGTAATGATTACAATTACATCACATGTATTTGAGCCAAACCATGATTACAATTATATATGATTACTTTGAAAACTATATTTGATTACAGGTAATTATAATTACTGATTACAATTAACCCAGGTCTGCTAGCCATGTTGCAGACTTCAACACTTGCAATTCACTTTTAACTCAGAAACTTCTTAAACAAGTCTATCGATATCATAATTTTCGAATAACTTTTTTCTATATTTTGTCAACTATACTATGATTTGATATCTAATTTCCATGTCAGACTTAAATCTCTCTTGTGCCAGGGACGGGTGAATTATTAAAGTGATAAATATGTGGATTTTTATCCCCATTTGTTTTCAGGTACCACTTGTGGTGAAGACATTCTAAACCAAGAGTCTGGTGAAATAGTGTATCACAATTATTACAGGGATAATTATGTAGATTGTGCTTGGACAATTGTTGGTGGCATTGGTAAAATAATTGACGTCAAGATCACAAGAGTTCATATTTCTGAAAGTGTGCACTGTAATTACAATTATTTAAAGGTAAATTGAAGGATACTAAAGTGATCGAACTAGGTTTATAGACCCAATTCGTCATTGTTATGTATCAACTAAAGTATATGTTTTCTTAGATTTTGACTGATATTTTCGATTGTAGGAGTGTTTCACCCTCATAAACTCCCATCTGGACTTTGGCCAAACTTGGCAGAAATGATCGTTATATGCCCCGTTTTAACATATGTTCAAATGGTTTTGGTCCGTTGCATATCTAGGTCACATGGGCTAAAATAGATTTTGAGATGAAATTTTTAAAAATCATCTTGTCTTTGTTCCATGTTTTGTTGTAAGTGCTTTGTGCCCTTTCTAGTTTTACGATGCCTGGAGTCTTAATATTTGGTATGTAGCAACGCCAAGTAGACCATTACCATTAAGTTTTTTCGAATGACCCTTGGACCAAAAATGGTCCCACCTATAAGTTGCATATTTTACATAGGTTTATAAAGGGAACCATGACAAAAAATCTTCTTGTCTGAATTCAGAACTTCAAGGTATTTGGTATATGTATCCTTATCTATTCGACCTTTGCCAAGTATGTTAAAATTATGCCCCTGGAGCCCAAAATGCCCCCCCTCAGCTGTCGCTCGTTTTACATCGACTTATATTAGGAAGACATGAAAACTCTTTTTGTCTAAAACCCCAAGACTTAGACCCTTGCTATTTGGTATATAATATCATTTAGAAGACCTTTGTCAAGTTTGTTTAAATTGTTTTCCTGGTGCCGAAAATGGCACCCCAGGAGTCACAGTCATGTTTTACAAGGGCGATCAACAAATATGAGGAAAATATCCACCCATTCTACGTGGTTTGATTAATAGAGTTGGAATTTCCGCATTTAATACTGCAACATATACGATGCTGATTCGTCACAAAATGGTTTATATTAAACTCCGTTCAGAAATTGTGTGGCACCGGTTTTTTGCAGTTCCCGCTTTTATGCGTAATTTTAGGTCCTACATCCTGTGAGAAAGTTATTCTTGAAGACCTCCCATAATTTCTCCAGCAGGTTCCGTGGCAGTGCATGCTTCTGGCAAAGCCCTGATATCTGGAGAAAAATCAGAAATTTCATGACTGCGCCCACAGACTAAGTCCAGTTGACGATGATTGCCACATAAAATATAACAATATTCATCGATATGCTTCACATCTCTTGAATATATTTTTAAATTGTTCAATTGCAACACGTCCTTTACTCGAATTTTTGATGTTTTGATAACAAGTTAGAATAAAAAACGATTCTTTTTTTCTAACGTTTTACCAATCCTAGTACACGTGAAAGTAAGGATCGGCATGGATTGGTAAGGGGGTTGGGGGTCCTGCAATAGTGGCAATTAGTTATTAGTTCTAGGACCGTCCTTCCAAGGCAATGGTCAAGCAAACCCATGTTATATGTCCACGTTGTGTCAATAGTGCATGGATGTGGCAAGCACGACGTAAAGCCATTTGACCGGGATGCCCCATCACAAATTCATCAATTTTCACAAAAGTATGACTATGCTTACAAAAAGACACAGTAAAGGTAATACCTTCAAATTGCGAACAGGCATTTCTACAACCATTCTTAATCGCTGGTTTAATCGACAATACATCTTGAATTGTGTTTTATGATTTCATACCCGTGTATAAAGTAGGAATCCAATCTTTTCTAATTGTAACGATATCGGCAACGAACATTTTTTCAAATAGGTACACCATGAAAATAAGTTTATATTTTATTCAAATTTAATAGCAGCTGAACTGCCATTGATCTTGGTGACCATCTAACTGCTTTAAAGCTATATTCTGTTCAGTGTTTTGATCCACAGAGTAACTTCAGTCAATAACAGGTAGAAATGTTTAATATGTATACTGGAGAAATGTTAGCCTCAGTGTGTAATAAGAGGAAATGTTATTATGTGTGTAAAGCGCCAGATTTATGTTAAATTTTCCAGATATACGGTGTGTAGTCACGCTTTATACTTTACCACGAATTTCTCGCCAATTGAAATTACCACTCCCAAATATTATAATGAAAACATTGTCATTTCCATATAAAGTCATGGAGGGCGTTTCAAACGTGTCAAATTGTCTTAGTCTGCTGGCGTATTTCTTAATTTCTTGATTTTTTCAGCGGTAGCTGCCTATAATCGACTTTACTCTAAATTATCCACCAATCAGAAATAATCTTACAGCTGCAAGTCTGCTATCTATTCTCAATGAAACGGACTATCTAAATTATCCACCAATCAGAAACAATCTTACATCTGCAAGTCTGCTATCTATGCTCATTGAAACGGACTATAATTTCAAGAAAATCACACCAGTTCTTCGGGTCCTGTTTAAAAGAAGTCCATTCTGTCTGGAATTTCCTGTTAATATAACAAAACGCAAAACTTTTTCAACATAATCACCTTTTGTTTAAAGATGTTGGGGCTATTTGTTTTGTATCCGGCTCAGCCCAGGTTGCCCATTTCACCCGATTGTGTCTAAAAGCTGTAACCGAACCGAATTCGGCCGAAACTACCGAACTTACCGAATATTCACTGTTTTAACCTATTAATTATAGGTATGTGATTTTCTTTATATCCCTTTAAGTGTTTGGCCAATATCTCTGTATCCTTAAAACTCTTCCAGTGCCTCACTAAGGATAAAAGTGTCGTCGAGTTGTCTCATAAAGTGTCGCCGAATTGTCTCAAAATCTGTCGACGAGTTGTCTAAAACAACGTGTCGCCGTCGGCGACAGTCCGGTATATTTCGGTATGTTCTGGTGTTTCTTTGTAGTAACTATAAATAGCCTACGCATGTAAATACAACGATCTATGCCACAAAGGTTAGCTTTTAAAAAAGCTTAGAACCATCGCATGGCGTTTTACAGTTATTAAAGAAGAACGTTTATAGGGGAGACCGGAGCTAGTTCGGACTCGGGGCATGTTCGTCATACGGCTATACTTAGCATGTAAACTAAGATATGGGGCTGGGAAACATGTTTGGAAATTACTTGTGACGAGTTTTTCTACATGAGTATTGAAGGGTAGATTGATATTGTACCAGAAAACTCATTTTCTTGCATGATTAGTAAATTTTTCATAGTAATTTCTGTTTTTATTTATCTAAAGATGTGTTTAGATTCTGATTTGAATTCTATATTTTTATTACGAAAGGATTATGTGCTTTGATATAAAACATCGTTAATTTCTTCTCCTGCATGTTAAAAGGAGCTGTCACGTGATATTTGGAAAAAGTCTGTCAGGGACAAGTTGAGCCACTTAAGTCGGGGCAAGTTCGGCCCATAGCTAAACTTGCTCCACAATTACATAAAATTAAGCCATTGTATTATAGGTCACCTATTTTGTGAAGGGTGTTCATATCATGGATCCTAAATACCTCCGTGTTCATATTTAGCACAAGGATTGACTGCACAATGACTACGTTTATTTCATCGAAAGTTTCAGATCGCCATTTTACATTGAAGTCAAAAGTTAAAATACCTGTCTAAGACACGTTATGCAAACTTTTCCTTTTCTGTTTATTATTTTCACCTCAATCTAACACCAATCTACTGTGCATAAAAACATCTTCCAATGACAACAGGACTTTAAATGTATGTTCTCCTTTGAATGCCGCTGAATATCTTTTTTAAAGATATTTCTTGTTCCAAGATATCAGGGCTTTGCCAGAAGCTCGCACAGGCACAGAACCTTCTGGAGAAATTAGGGGAGGTCTACACGAGTAACTTTCTCACAGTGATGTAGGACCTAAAATGACGTATAAAAGTAGGAACTGCGAAAAACCGGTGCCACACAATTTCTGAACGGAGTTTTTTTTAGTCGTCTACACGCGCTACATCTGTCCTCAAGGCAACGCTTCCTAGCGCGAACTGGGGCATTTTACTTTGCATTTTGATTGTTTTACTACGTAACAAATCAAGCCCTAACGTCTTGTCATATTTTGTTATGCAGTGAAAGCCCATATTGCGACACATGCATAATTTACGACATGTTTACTCCTCTTTCTATGCAAACTTTCACTGATTTATATAAAATTGTTGCTCTCCCAAAATACCTATTTAAAAGATGACGTCTGTAAATGTCTGGTTTCATTTGCCTAAGATCCTGTTCTCGTCATTGCAATTATGATTGTTCGATATTGCACAAAGATGAGCATAAAAAGATGCGAAACATTATGCATATTAAATATTATTGGGCCTTGATGCGACCAAACCTGTCTTTGGGGGGTTCGCGAACAACACAGGAGCAGATAAGCCTGCGCATCTGCGCAGACTGATCAGCGCCTTTGTTATTCGTTATGTGGAAAGTATAATATCTAAACTTGCTGCAAGCAGAACTTCAATTTTCTAGCTAGTCTATGTAGCTGAGGGCACTGGTTTAAGTCTCGCTTTATCGGAAACCCGGAAGACAGGTTTTGTCGCGACGAGGCCCATATGATCTATTACCTATACAAAAAAGCATAATCAATTCCAGAAATCTGATGTTCTCAGGTCTTATACTGGATTTTCAGGTATTTGATGGTGAAACTATTGATGTATCAACACCACGGGGTGTATTCTGTGGTGAAGTGTACCCACCGGCTATAATATCACAAGTATCAGTTGGGCTGCTGATTACCTATCATTCTCAACTGGCAGCCGTGGATGAAGGATTTGATATTAAGTTTTACAGACACGAGCAAGGTCAGTGCAAAATTTAAAGTCATAAAGCGGACATGTGCGCATCGTGAAAGTTTTGTCAGAGTGGGGGACCAACTCAACTTTGACAACTTTAATTTTATTACTTATTTTTTTTATTTGAGTTGGGGTCCAACTCAAATTTGATAACTTTAAATTTTTATTCTCATTTTGATTTTATTTGATTTGGAGTCCAACTCAACTTTGACAACTTTTTTTTTATTTTTTATATCTTTTATTATATTTGAGTTGGGGTCCACCTCAACTTTGACAATTTTTTCTCTATTCTTTATTCTTTTATTTGAGTTGGGGTCCAACTCAACTTTGACACCTTTTTTTATTCTTTATTTTTCTATTTGAGTTGGGGTCCAGCTCAACTTTGACAACTTTTATTTTATTCCTTATTTTTTATTTTATTTGAGTTGGGGCCCAACTCAACTTTTACAACATTTTTTTATTTTTTATTTATTTATTATCAACATTTTTTGATGATGAGAGGAAAGGAAAGAAGATTCAAATACCACTAAAAGCTGGCACCATCAGCCCGCAAGCGAAATGTCATTTAAATAGGTGCATTTTAGATAAAAGTGTTAACAGGAACAAGAACTAAAGATATGGAACTACAATATATAAAAGTATTTTGACCCAAATATTATACAATTATTGACTTATGTTGAAGTGGACATGGAGTGTTATTGAACAGTAAACGTCATATTGACCGACGCGGAGCGGAGGTCAATATGATAAGGTTACTGTTCAAAAACACTCCATGTCTACCGAAACATAAGTCAACAATTTTTTTTTATAAAATAAGTGTATGTTATTCATTTCCTGTCATTTTATATCATTAAAACCATTGACGTTACGGATAGATCATGCAAAAATACTTGATGTTCTGACGTCACTTCCCGTAAGCCATGCAATATTACCTCGTGCCGTGTGCTTTGCTACATCACGTCCGGTAAACCATGCAATATTATACAATTATTTACTTATGTTGAGGTGTTATTGAATGGTAAACGTCATATTGACTGACGCGGAGTGGAGGTCAATGTGATTAAGTTTACTATGTATGTTATTTTTTTTACGCATTTTATACCGTTAAAACCATTGGCGTTACGGATGGATTCTGCGAAATTACTTGACGTTCTGACGTCACTTTCCAAAAGCCATGCAATATTACCTCGTGCCATGTGCTTTGCAACGTCATGTTTGGCAAACCATGCAATATGTAGTTGTATTGACTTGAGTGGATATGCATCTGGGCCAATCAAAAGATGTTTATTTATAGATTATATAATAAGTAGTTATATTGACTCGAGTGGATATGCATCTGGGCCAAGCAGAATATGTTTATTTATAGATTGTATAATAAACGTATTTATGGTATTATTTATATTTCTTTATTTTTACCATAAACAATTTATAAGCAAAAAAATGGACAAATACATTTTTTACCAGAATTTTTTACATTTGGGGGAAAATACTTTTATTTATTGTGGTTGGATAATTGTAGTTCATAAATATGCAAATGTTCACCAAGCATGTCAGAATATTGCAAACGGAATAAAAGCAAGGAGTAACTAAATAAACGGCTGATAGGTTTGCTGTCCAGTGCTCAAAAGCTGTATCTTGGGACTTAAAGTGATCTATGTGAGATGTATAAATGGTTCATACAACAAGGTATCCTACACCTTGATAAAACAGCCATTTTTGTTTCTCGTACATAAGTAAGATTTTTTGAAAGCAAGGTCCCGTTAAGGGACAAAATAATTGGTATTACGTAGTCAAAATTCAATGTTTCTTTAAAGAATGTGATAATTTGAAGGTGCATGTATGCATAATAGTATCAAGTGTATGCTCGTATGTTAAGAAATAAAACTGTTGCTTTTTGAAAGGTCAGGGGCGTGGCTACCGTATACGCAAAAACGCATTTGCGTACACATTAGAACCAAAGATATTGGATGATTCTATGTCAGATTTGATGGTTTCTACAAAACGTGAGAATAAAAAGTCTAAATTCAATCAAAGTTTGGCAAAGGTTGCATCTCCTCCTAGACTAGCACCCATTCTCACAAAATGAAAGGGGACTTTAATCAATATGACTTTATATGTCCATTCTTTTATCTCCAACCATTACCAAGAGAGTGATTATCGTGGCAAACAGCGCAGACCCTTATGAGACGCGCGTTTTACGGCGTCTCATCTGGGTCTGCGCTATTTGTAATGCTAAATATTTCCTTTTTGAGATCACTTCAATAAATGCATTATTGACACCCGTTTCCTCAATTGCGTACTTTGAATTTAAGGCCAGCTACGCCCCTGAAGACTGTGTCACGTGGATGGTAGGCTGATAGAAACGCCAATTCCTATAAATCCCTTTTTACAATATTTTTCTCCTCCCGATGCTTTAGTCTATCTTATTACAGGGACTGGAGAGCAGTGTGAAAGCATTCGGTATGATCCTGAGCAGACAAGCGGTTTGATCAGAAGCCTTGATGTAGACGGGGATGGAATATATGAACAAGACCTTGATTGTACCTGGTCAATTGAATCACCCCCAGACAAAGTTGTCAAACTTGATATCACTGACTTTGAGCTTGAGCCTGATGACTTTTGTAGATATGACAGTTTAGAGGTACATGACACCCTAGATCAGTCGGAACTGTCTTTGCTAATTCCGTGGAATAAGACCTTGGATGTACATATAAGATCTACTTTGATAACATGATGCTGACGTCACAGAAACCATTCAAAGGCAATAACAAGTTTAAATGGTTACAACGTCGTAGACACTTTCATGCTATACAATAAGTTTAGGTTGTTTTCAATAAAATATCGCTAAAAATATTGCGATATTTTATTGAAAACAAACTGAACTTCATAGCGATATTTCATTGAAAATAACTTTAAACTTCATTTATTCTTTTGATAAAATGAACAATCGATTTTGAGAGGACTGAATTCGCATGCTATATAGAACTAAGTTCCCTTATGCCAGTTCCGGCTAACAAAATACAGCTTTTTCATACATAATACTACGCATTACATACATCCGAGGCTTGATTCTCGAATTGGGCCGAGATTTTCCGATAGACCCCTGGAGGTCTAAATGTAAAGTAAATTAAGTTTGAATGGACTTGCACCTTGAATTGGCTCAGAATTCACTATTTCTAACTTTCTTAAATTCTATTTCCGCAGCGTGTATGAATACCAAGGGATGCACAAATATTTAACAGGGGCTGGCTCCCGGATAAGAGTGTGTAACTGAAAATTATCTTTTTTATTTCTCAACTAAAACATATTTTGTGGATACTCAAATGAACTGTCTCAATGAGATGTTTTAGCACCCATAACACAGGTTTAAACTGATTGATAAGAAAATAATCAAAATTTTACGCTGAAAAATAGCTTATCTGGCCCTATAAGAGGATTCAAGACAGAATTTTATGACAATCCGGAAATTTGGCACAAAAGGTACGTAAGCGCAGTACACTTAGAACTATGTACGAAAAAGCTCCATTTTGTTAGCTGGAACTGGTGTAAGGAAAATTAGTTTTGTACCATGTGGGTTCAGCCTTAATAAAATCCATTTTTTCTTATTAACCTGAAAGGTTTAATCAGCAGAATAAATGAAGTTTATGTATTTTTGAATAAAATATCTAAAGCGATATCTTATTGAAAAAACAACATAAACTGCATTTATATTGTGTTGTTTTGCTGCAATCATACTTGTTATTGTGTTGACATGATTTCTGTGACATCAGCGTCACGTTATGTAAAGTTAGCGTCACGTTATCAAAGTAGATCCTCGATGTACATCCATGGTCTGATTCCATGGAATTCCACGGAATTGGCCGAGGCAGTTCAGAATGGGCTTTGGGAATCTAGGACTCAATGTCCTCAGTCAGGGAAAACCACGAAACACACAATTAAGATTTACCCAGAGGCAATAAAAAATGTATCGTCACATATTATTAGAATCCATCATGAGTGTGAGGGTGAGATGGAAATCACCGATTGGCATCATGAGGCTTGCTGAGTGATGGCAAACGGTGATCGCGAGGGACAGATTTTTCAATCACATCCTCACACCAATAATGGATTCTGTTTCTTGCTCGCCACTAAATACCGCATTTTATATTGGAAAATCCAGAAAATCCTGAATAAGCCAAGATGCGATATGGTGACGTTATTTTAACACAACAAGGACGTCACTAATCAACGTACGGCCAGCGTGTGACCGACATGCCGCTGTTCAATTTTTATCTTTCCAACGGACTGGTATGGGTATGTAAGACCGAAATTCCAATTTGGTGTGCGAGAAAACCATGAGACGCACAATTACTCAGAGGCAACGAAAATACATCGTCACATATCATTCTTTAATACTCACAAGAGTGTATATGTTTGACTTGTTATATTTCCTTTTTGGCGATGCAAATTGTCGACTGTTTATATGGCTTCATCTAGTAATAATGGAATGAGGACCCTTTATCAAAAGCGATATTTTCAAAAGGATCACGTACCAGTCATTTTGAGTGTACATCTGAAGGTCACATATATCAGTGAAAACACCCACACCATTATTTGACCTATACATTCTACACAATGGCTGAAATTTTAATTCAAAGGGGCTCTTACATGGTATGGGAAATTAACATGGAAGTCTGCCCACGCTTGGAATTTGATAATATTATGTGTATTAATTGTCTGGGGTATGACTTTTATATTTATGGTGCATTTGAGTTTTTATGCAATTCCATTGATAATTTATGACGTCATGTATAATATCACTAGAATACCTTAGGGTACCCAGTTATAATAATTTCTAAAGTAATTGACATAGCATGTAATGAGCGCAGAAATGTTTTATTAAGTAATTAAATCATTGATAAGTTCGTTGATACTATAAATGGCTTTGTATGTATTAGGGAGCGGGTGGGCATTCATTTGTATGACATGGTACCGTATATTTTGTATTCAGTCAAATTTGGAATTTAATTTTTTACACGTTGCAATCTTTGTCAAGATACCATTTCAACATATAAATATCCATATATGTTAAGAATATTTAGACCAAATTTCATGAAATTCAAGGACCGGTAACATTTTTTTAATATTTTCAACTTGATGTAAACACATGGACCCGATTGTATCAATATTTAATAACGAATTAAACCATCATTAAACCATCATTAATTAAGTCGTCATTAAACCCGGTTGTACTAAACTTTTAATGACGAATGTTTGTCGTTAAATCAGAGAGTTTGTCATTAAAGTTAACGATGGTCCAGGGGTAGTTTTAAACCGTCATTAGCGGAAATAAAGATGGCCGCCAATGTTGTTTTTTCATCGACTCGGAGCGATGAAACCAAAAAAATGCTCGAAATCGACGCCTAATGAAGATCTAGACGTTGTTAAAATGGCCAAAGAGATCAAAAATACCTAGATACATACTGGAGAAAATTCTGCATGAAATAGAAACCAAATCAAAACGAGTAAACAATATCGGCAAAACGTCCAGTGTCCATTTGGTTATTTCATTGTCCTTCTCTGAAAGATCAGCTGTTGTTTTGACTGCTGACGTATTGAAATCGACATGACGTGATGAAATAAAATGACAGACCGCACACTAGTAATTTGCATAATAAACCGCATTCATTATTATTTAATTATTTGATTATTTAACTAAGGTATAAGTAGGGGCAGGGACTGGGAGTCCGGACCCCCCCCCCCCCCCCCCCGCCTGGAAAATGATACAACTGTCCGAAAAATTACGAAGCTCCTCAGCCAAAATGACATTTAAATATTGTAAATCGTAAGAATTCATATTTGATCATTTAAATAAGGATTCAGTGGGGACAGGGACTGGGCGTCCGGACCCCCATCCCCCCTTTGGGAAATGATAAAACTGTAGGAGGTCACCCTCTGAAAAATTACGAAGCTCCTTAGCTAGCAATCAGCGTTGGCATTACACCTCATCCCCAAGCAATATGACATTTAAATGGTGTTTCCCTGGTAGGCAGGCCAATGATGGCCCACTTCGCCTACTTTAAACAGGTTTTTAGGCATGGACCTCCTCTCCCCTCTGTAAAATATTAGTTTTGATGTCATTAAAACACTCTGAACCTGGACACCATACTTCCCCACCCCCTCGCTGACTCGAGGGGCCGCGAGTTCGAACCTCACAGGCGTCACTGCGTTGTGGTCCTTGAGTAAGATACATTTATCCTAGCTAAGTACTGAATCAACACAGGAAGACCCGTCTCTGTTTATCTGAAAGATTGTTGATGGGACGTAAAGAATCATCAAACAAACAAACAAGACCCAAATTGCCGTAGTGGTATGTCTTTTCTAGGTTTGTAATCATCTCTTTTGGGAAGAGAGAGCTGGTAATGCCTTCTAGATGTCATGTAATAGCTTTCAGTGTTATGTGTATCTTTCTCATGGTGCAGTGACGGTTGGTCTACTATGTGTAATTGTGGAATTCGCGGATCCAGAGGGGGGCAGGGGGTCCGGACCCCCTGAAATAGGGTTTCCTAGTAATAATGGTCCGGATCCCCTGAAAAATCATGAAGCTAGGAAGCCAGCATTTAATATTGGGCCATCATCGGCACGCCAGCGACGAAACGCCATTTAAATAATGATGGCGATCCGCTTTTTGTGGTATTTGGATCATAAACTAAAAATAAAAATTGGAACTGCACATGCTGACTTACAGTGACATTTACGGGATTAATGTGTTCAAAATTTTCATTTGAGGGGGGCACACCATCGGCTAAACGGTCGGAAATTTAGTTTTACAACGACACGCGAGCGGAGCCATTAAACATGATTTGCGAACGTATCCGACGGTACACCTCCCGAAATGACAATTGTGAATATCATGGTTATCCCCATTCTGCATACGTCGAGGACACCTTTGTTTTTCTCGTTCTTTAAACATATATTTCATTTTAAAAAAAAGCCTACATTTACATTTTCAGCTCAGATATTGATGCGACATCAAATCTGCTGAGTGGTAGAGTGCTTGACTCGAGACCAAGGAGTTGCGGGTTCGAGTCTCATCGGCGTCACATTTATCTTTGAGAAAGACACATTTATCCTTGCTGAACACTGGTTTAGCCTAGAAAGAACCGTCCCGACATACATGTAACTGAAAAATGTTGACTGAGACGTTAAGCTTCAAATCAATCAATCAATCAAACAACATATTCCAAGGAATACCTGGGATATAGAATGCCTAAACACAATTTTGGTCAATACTTGAAATTTGAAATTGCTGGTGTGAGTTTGAAAAAAAACCCTCAAGGCCAGGGTAACCTAAATCTAATTATATTAATTCTTTTCCGTCTCCAGACAGTGTATCTCCAAGATCTATGAAAATCCACATAAGGGTTCATACGATAGAGAGCTCAGAAAATGCTGATATTCAGTCTTGAAGGGATGGTGGCCCACAAGATTAGGTCAAGTCACCAACTCTATATTGTACTGCAATAAAAGAATAAAAATTTGAGCATCGTCGTGCGAAAACTTGTCTTCAGGGTTTCTGACAAAACGGGTTTCAAACCAGTCTCCACAGCTACAGAAAACTGAAATTTTACCTGTAGCAAGTTTACATATGAAACTTTCCAAAAAATGAACAATAAAGGCGCTGATCAGACTGCGTGGCTGCGCAGGCTGGTCTGTGACTGTGTTGTTAAAAAACCCCGAAGACAGGTTTTCTCGCGACGAGGCCCATATATATAAATTGATCAGAATCCATTGTTACATTGTTCGGTTCAAGATCAGACTGCGCGGATGCGCAGGCTGGTCTGTGCTTGTGTTGTTAAAAATCAACCGAAGACAGGTTTCCTCATGACGAGGCCCATATATAAAAATTGACCAGAATCAATTGTTCCATTGTTCGGTTCAAGAAATCACCTTCGGAAATCCTATTTTGGTCAAATCTGACATTGCAAAGTGCTGGTGTGACCTTGAAAATAAAATTAACCCCCCCAAACAATGTATCTATGCATTTAGTTAAAATTCACACACTATAAAAACAGCCTTCATATGATGGTGACCTCGAAAATTATGGTCAAAGTCACCAAATCTAATCAACTCTCTCGAAGTTTTGGTCAAAGTCCATTCACTGGTTCACGGAAACGAAGCAGAGAGTTAAAGCTGATACGCGTATACACAAGCAAACAAGGAATATTTATATCTCCCGCTGGAACGGTCGGGAGACATATTGTTTTTCCCCTTGCGTCCGTCCATCTGTCTGTCTGTCTGTCCGTCACAAAATCGTGTCCGCTCTATAACTTAAAAACCCGTAAGTGATATTTCGACGAAATTTCATACATTTGTAAGGCACATTCAGACGACGTGTCATGCACAAGATCCATAACTCTTGCATCTTAATTTTTCAAATAATTTCCCTTGTAACAAAACTAAATTTTTTGGTCCGCTCTGTAAGTTGAACACTGTTAAAGCTATTTGGTTGAAACTTCATGCACTTCTAGAGCACAATGAAACAATGTGTCACGCACAAGAAGCATAACTCCGCTTTGTATATTTTGGAGTTGTTCCCTTTGATCATTTGCAATGCTATTTCGTGTCCATAACCATTGGAGGTATTTCAACGAAACTTCATACATTTGTAAAACACATTCAGACGACGTGTCATGCACAAGAACCATAACTCTTGCATGTACTTTATTTCCCTTGTGTCTGTTCGTGGGTATCCGTCACAAAACCGTGTCCGCTCTATAACTTGATAACCGTCAGAGATATTTCAACGAAACTTCATATATTTGTAAAGCACATTCAGACAACGTGTCATGCATAAGAACCATAACTATTGCATATATATTTTTCAGATCATTCCCCCTGTAACATTACAAAACACAATTTTGTGTTTTTTTATTCCTAAAAGGGGGAGACATCTGCTTTTTCGTTGAAGATTAATTCTAGTTTAAACAAAATTTGTGATTGTGTTTCCCTTTGACAATAACGGCGTTTAAGAAATGAGAGAATGATAATAAGAGGATAAAACATTCTTTTTCATATATTAACGTTTGCCAAGCCCGAGTGTGATAATGTGTTGCAGCCCGAACCGCGAAGCGGTGAGGGCTGCAACACATTATCACACGAGGGTTTGGCAAACGTTAATATACGGAAAAGAATGTTATAACGTAATCATGGTAATTGTTATATACCTTCCTCTCAAGCATCAGCAGTTCTAAATAATTTTATTCAATTGTATGCAGAAATGTCCACCGTAACATCATGAAGCGTACAACGAATTCACACAGGATATGCGGCAATCGAAAACGTCAATATTATCGACAAACGTAGACAAAAAATAGTTAGAAACATAGTTTTTGATTGCCTTTAGTCGCCCGACTGGTGACGATTGGCAATCGAAAACACTGGTTATCGCAATTTCTGATCCGCGTCCGTCGATTGTTGAGAGAGTTTTTGATTGTCGTATACATCTGGTGTGGATACAAAATTATTTTTTTCAACAGAACCATGAAAAATGTAAATTATTCAAAGTAGCCCTTGTTTCGGATTGTTTTGGCTATATGTATTCAGTAGGTCTATATTCAATAAACACTTCAGATAGGCGGCAATCGAAAACGTTAATACTATCGACGAACGTAGATCTAAGATCGTTAGATACAGAGTTTTTGATTGCCGTTTGTCGCCCGACTGTAAATTATTCCTAGTAGCCATTGTTTCGGATTGGTTTTGCCTCGTATTCAGTAGGGCTATATTCAATAAACATTTCAGATAGGTGGCAATCGAAAACGTTAATACTATCGACGAACGTAGATCTAAGATCGTTAGAAACAGAGTTTTTGATTGCCGTTTGTTGCCAGACTGGCGACAAATGGCAAACGAAAACCCCTTTTATAGCGATTTGTGATCCGCGTTCATCGATTGTTCATAGCGTTTTCAATTGCCGCCTGTCCGATATGATAAAGGAGTGTTTTTTATGGTAATTAAAATAGTTTGGTCATTTCTCCATAAAACATTAGAGACGATATATCTTAACTTGCAGACGATGTCCTTGAGCGGGCTTTAATGGCAATGCAGCCCTCTGCAGCCATGTATTAATGGGAATGAAGCCCGCGAACAGTAAAGTGTCGCATTGCGACACTATAAATTTAGATGAAAGTACAACTGTCAGCGATTGAAACAAGTCAAGTTTCTATAGTTATATAACAATAGCGCACAATGCGTTAATAAATGCTTTGAACGGCTATTCTGCGTTCGGCGTCGTTCTTTCCTTCTTCTTTTCTTCAGGGAATACGGTGTTAAGTATAAACTAGTTCCACGATTGAGATATAACAAATTCTGTGCCTGTCATTGAAGGGGGCGGGGGCTTGTAGGCTTTGCGAATGATAGACATTACTGTCGAAAGGCGATATTGCTCTAATAACCCCCGGTCTGCACTGCAGGTATGAGCGATATTGCTCTAATAACCCCCGGTCTGCACTGCAGGTATGATTGATTTCTTGTGGGTGGGAAGTGGGTACAGAGACAAGCGCGGATCCTGAAAGTTTTGTCATAGGGGGTCCAACTTTAACAGCGTTTTTTGTAGTTTTTTTTCTCGATGAGGAAGTAGAGGATCCAAATACCACTAATAGAGGGCCATCATCGGCCCGTCAGCGAAACGTTTCGCTGCTGTGCGGATGATGGTCCAACATGGATGCTGGCTTGGAAGCTTTGTGATTTTTTCAGGGGATCTGGACCAGTAGCGCTAAGAAACCCTATATTTTTGTGATTTCTCAGGGGGTCCGGACCCCTGCCCCCCCCCCCCCCCCCCTGGATTCGCGCATGAGGGACAGATAACAGAGGCAGCCTATGTGATACATGTAATCGTGGTCTTCTGGCTTCTGTTGATTTCTACCGGCACATAAACAGTGTAACAGATTGAATTATCAGTGCGCTGTCAAATGAAACATCGGGTGATTTTTGTGACGTTTCACATTTACACGGCTGTCTATCTTCGCAATCGTAACCAAAACGACTTTCAATAGCCAGTATTTGCAGATGCAAATATTCACATCGGGTAATAATTATAAGAGCGTATCTGATTTATGTATTACTGGGTGTGTACATTATTTTTGAAACTTTGCATACATTTTCGACATATTATCAGGATATGCATGTAGATGCACTGATTATATAGCTATGTTACTGACGAAGTTACGTCTGGCCAGACACAGTCTTTTTTCTACTATTGGCACTGGAAGACAAAGTTAGACACCCATGAACAATCTATAATATCACCCACAATGGCGCAGCACATATAATTTATGGGATATGATCCCAGTGGGGTGGGGGTAGGCGTCTCTTGATTTTTTAATATATGCGTTTCCTTGATCATTTGATTCTTGGCTCAAATTTTTGAGTTACTACATATTTTAGCGGTTCACAGAAAAATTATAAGGATGAGGTACTGGATGGGAATAATTTATGGGGCATCAGGGACGTACCTACATGTACGCAAATAGGCATGTGCGTACAACTTGACGCAGCAATTAGTACAGGTTTTTAGGTACAATAATACCTGTCTTTAGCGGCCATTCAAAAAAAAGAAGAAAAAAAATATCTTCATGACAAAAGGTACCTTCATGAAGGTCGAAAGTATTGCAGAATGCTCCTTGTTTTGACCTGCATTAACCGATTGTCGGTCTTGAAAACCCAGTTTTGGACTTGTTTTTGAGTGGCCGCTTAAGACTGATTTTTCTATATTTAATTTGATTTTGGAAGAAAAATATAGCTAATAGTGTTTAGTTGCGTGTCTTTGGGGCTCATTTTAGCCCTTTGGAATGCCCTAAACCATTTTCTGCCACAGGGCTTCACCCTTGGCCCCATACAGGGGGAGTACCACCAGACCCCTCAAGATTGCGTACTCTATAAAATGCCTCAGTAACGCACCTTGGTATACCCGTATATTTTTAAGGGAAAACAGTAGCTGCTGGTGTCTATCATATGTAACAAGAAAAATGATATTGACGGTACCCCCCCCCCCACCACCACCACCACACACACCACCACCACCACAACCACCACACACACACACTCCCTCCTCACACTCACGCTAGTCGCCTGAATATTCTATAACTGTTAAGCTACCGACCAAACATCATTTGGAGTTTCTAAGCTTAAAAGGAGGCTGCACAGGCAAATTTCCTGGACCAAAGAGAATTCAAATGCTATTTTATAAGGATATACTTGTAGGCGACCTTACACAACAAGCTGTTTTCTTTGATTTATGCATATCACTGACGAATCTCAATGCTGGTTTAGCAAAACTTTCAGCGTTTAAATTTCGTTCCCGATGATTGAATTGCGATGATTAGTAGTCGTGAATAATTTGTATGTATTTGAATAAAATCACAAAAAAAACTTTAAAAAGAAAGCAATACGGGATAATTCCACTGTTAATCATGTAGATTCTCTCTCATAAGTCTCTCCTCAATCGACTGTTTTAGCGATCGAATTCCTGATTCTTCGTGGATTTGACAAAAGATGTAACAGTTGACTTCGTACCAACATTCATTTGTTTTAAATTTCTTTCTTTTGTTCGAACGAACTTAGATTAGACCTAACAAATTGTTTTGTTTATCGACCGGAAATTGTAGGTGACTGGTTCACGTTAATTTTAATGACGAGGTTCGTCATTAGCGCGTTATTAACTAACGTCGGCTTAATGAACCTTTCGTACAACCCACTTTAATGCCGCCATTAACTAATACGTCGTTAGCGTTTTAATAACGTATTAGCCGCTAATTTGTCGTTAGGCTAATGACGTGTTGATACAATCGGATCCGGATCTTAATTAATCGAAACGTAAAAAATACAATAATTATGTTTCAGTGTAAAGCATACTTGAATACTTCCTTAGTTCGAATCACCATGCTAGTACGTTTATTGGTAGAAGTTGATATGGTCAGTGTTTTTCCCTATTTTGGACTGGAAAACGAAAAAAAAAAATATTCTTTGATATTAAGTGCCACAACCCTTATTTGATGAAGTGCTTACACAATAATATTACCCAAAGTGATACAAAATGGTGACGCCCGTACTTACCACATCTAGTTTCTAACGTCAAAACTACATCTAACCAATGTAACATTAATATGTAACATTATTAAGAATTTGGATTCACACAGAAGATAAACCTTATGACAAGTCAGTTCATACCGGAGAAGAACCTTATATCTATGGTTTTATAAATGTAAGCCTCATTAATAACCCTGGTTCCTGGTTCACAAGAATAACCCCCTTTCAAACCTATTGCTTAAAATTAACCATTTTGGTCACAGAGAACCGTTGATTTCAAAAGTATTGTTAATCTAATGCTTAAACCTTCTCTGTTCATTCTGTTTTGTAAAGCTGATGCTGTTTTCCATCAAATAGCAACATTTATACTTTAGCTGGCTGTATATTCCAGGCATACAGTTTCGTTTCTGGACTTCACTTATTCATGTAGAACACTGGTCTATGATGCCTTTGATAAGACTCTGTTACACTTTATCCTGGTCACTGCACCAAAATGTGGTTACTCTTGTTCAGGATGTAAAGGAAATATTTAGTCTTCTTGTTTTCACACGTTTATTGTTAGAATATTTTGTTTCTTTAACAATATCATGCAGGACTTCAGGAAGTGATACACATTGTCTTGGCCCCATAGTGCCATGACATAGGGCCATGACCTTCGGCATTTCCATCCATTGAATCATTTGAAGTTGTCTAAACATGCCTTTCTTTAAGAAAAGTGGAAGTAGATTTAAAAACAACCTCCTTCTGTCGAGTTATTGATTCATTTCAACTAAATAATTAATTTTGCTAAAACTGACCTATACCCATAAGTGGTAGGAAATGACAAAGTTACCTGTTATGGATTTTAATGAAATTAGGCTCAGATCAGCAAAATATATATGGCATGTTTTTGTTATAATATGATATCTTGACGAAGACTAGAACATATCTATCTTTGGAATTGAATATTGAATGTTTTGTAAATTTAAATATTGAAATTTTATAATCACTTCTTCAGAAAACGTAAACCATAATTTATCGAAATGGTTTTGTGATATTAATATAATGCCTATGATATTTTGGATTCAATCTAGATGACAAATTATAGAAATAAACAAAACTATATATTTGGGACATGGAAATTTAGAGACAGGTACCACCTCAAAGGTGGAGTACGTCAGGGTTGCTTCCTAAGCCTTAATCTTAACTATCTAATTCGATAAAAAAAAATTCATAGTTTGTATACAATGTGTCATGAATATGCAAAGTTTAAAAAAATCCATGCGTGGGCACAGATGTAAGTACCCCTTTCTCATTTTTAAAAAAAAAATCTACCTTGCAATAATGGTAATAGTAAATTCATAAAGATTTTAGTTCCTTGGCTGTTTTGAAAAAATTATGAAAATGGAAGTTATTGAAAATAAAGATTTGCTTAGATTTTTTAGCAAATTTGTGCGGGCTGCTTATTATACAAGCCATCATTGCAAATGCAACCATGCTGATATAACATATACAATTACATTTTTGTATTTATTAAAGATTTATTTTGTAGGCTTTTGAACATAAACAGTAAGTATTAAAATCTCATGTACCAGTCAATTATGTTGGTGTACAGTAAAACCTGTGTAAAACGGTTACTCTCAAAAATGCAAAAAATTGGTTTTTAAGACCAATGATCGTTTAATGCAGGTCAAAAAAAATTGAAGAATGCTCCAGCATTCTGCAACTTTTTTGACCTTCATTAAACTTCAATTAGTCATTACGCCTATTCGACAAGGTCAATTCGTGCTTCATGACCATAATGATGATTTCATCTGTGTTGTGCATTTTCTACATTTTATGACATCATCTGTGCTGCACATTTTTTTAAATTTTAAAGCAGATTGTGTAAATAGTGTATCTACAAGCACAAAGAAAATAACCATAAATGTACTTTAAAAAGTCGTAAAGCACTAAATGACCAGTCAAATAGGCGTATTAAGATATTTGTTTTGTCTATTTTTGAGTGGGTCGTTTTACACAGGGGTTTCAGTACTTTATATCTCTGCTTGTATGTTCTGTAGATATTTGATGGTAAAAACAGTACTGGTACGTCATTGGGTGTGTACTGCGGGTCATCAGCCTCTATACCCAAGCAGTTTAGATCTTCATCACAGTTTTTACATATTCATCTAGTCACTGATGGCAGTGGCCACTTTCAAGGAATCTTAGCCCGTTTCTCACATGCTGATAGTAAGTATACGACTCAGCCACAATCAGGTGCACTTTTTGTACCAGCAGCTTGTTATATGCTCCTGTGATACAGAAAATATTGTGAAAACCCTTAATTGGTAATTCAGAGAAGTGTTAAGAGACTAATTTATGAGGACAAATAGCATTGGACATCATTGACATAACATGTTTTTCACATCAGAGTATACAATGGTCAAAAATGCTTGAAAATCATTGTTATGATGTTTCATTTAAAAAAGGTTTTTAACAAATAAGTCTATACCCATTTCTTTGAATGTACATATAATGATATCAATTTTTGTATAATATGCATTGTCCTCTTTTTTTAGTTGGTTAAATTATCAAGCTATGTCAACTAGTACCTAAATGGCATCTAAAAGACCAAATACCTACTTTGTTGTATTTCAATTTTAGGAAGTGACAGATAGCACAGCACCCTTAATCGTAGCAATACAGTTGATGACGTGAATTGTGAAGCATAACATACCAGCTAATGAGTTTGTATAACATTAAGTATCTTAGGTATCAAATAAATTTACAGTTTTCATTCGGCTGGTATGGTGTAAAAATGGTCGGAAAAAATGTCCAGTCCGTAGACATCCTTGTTTTGTTGAAGACTTTGAAAGATTACAGTCATGTTTATGTATGTGATACAAGTGGGTGTCAGGACTAAGTTAACATATGAAATAGAAAAATTGTTTGCAACAGATAGGATTTAGGTGTCTTTGAATGCAAAAATGTCCTGTCCTTAGACGTGTCCTATCCATAGACACTAAAATTTAAATGAATATTTAGAAGCAAAAATACACCAGCATTGATTTAATTTAAATTGAATATGTTTATTATATCCACTTTTACCTTTAGAAAAAAGAGTATATTAATTTTGTTCCAAAGTCAGTTCATCGTCCGTCTGTCCGTCCGTGCATGCATCCATAAGTCCATCTCGTTTGTTGTAAATGCAGCTCCTCCTAAACAGTTGGACGCAGCAACTGCAAATTTTGCAGGTGCATAGATCACATAATGTAGAGGGAACTGAGCGAATTTTGGTGTGGCGTTGACCTTGGAGTCAAGGTCAAAGGTCAAATAATGTATTTTCCTGTAAATGCATCTCCTCCTTAACCATTGTAAGTATTTACTTCAAACTTTACAGGTGCATAGGTCACATGATGTAGAGGGTACTGGGCAACATTTCCTGTGACCCTGACCCTAAAGTCAAGGTCAAGGAACGTATTTCTTGTAAGTGCACTCCTCCTTAACCCATCCACATAGCACCTTCAAACTTTGCAGGTGTAAAGATCACATGTTGTTGATTGTACTGGGCAACACTTCATATGGCATTGAACCCAAGTCCAAGGTCAAAAATGTCTTTCTTGTAAATACATCTTCTCCCAAACTGTTGGACGTAGCAACTTCAAATTTTGCAGGTGCATAGGTCATATGATGTGGAGGGTACTGGGTAATATCTTATGTGACCCAAGGTCAAGGTCATATGATTTTTTCTTGTAAACGCATCTCCTTCGTAACCGTCAGACATAACAACTTCAAACTTTGCAGGTGCATAGGTGACATGGTGTAGAGGGTTCTGGACAACATTTTGTGCAAACTTGACACCGAGCTAAATGTCAAAGGTAAAAAAAGGGTACTTACAGTGGTGTTTCTTTGACAGCTGCTCTAGTTTTCTTAAATAATAATAATTACTTTAATTTACACTTAGATTTTGGAAAGTAAAATGTAAAATTTCTCTCTAACTAGTGAGAAATAGTTATTTCAAAAATGATGTTTTCTTTACAAAATCTAGGTGTAATTCTAAGGCATCATCAAAAAAAAAAACCAATCTGATGTAGATTGAATCAATGTTAGTTTCTCTTCTTAATATTTATAAAGCATTTGTGTCTACAGACAAGACACGTCAAGGACAAGACGTTTTTATAGTCAACGACTGATAAATCCTTTGTGTTGTGAACACTCCTTGTACTTCAAATTTGAACTTAGTCTTTGCACACAATTGTATCTCAAACATAAAGATCAACTTATTCTTTCAAAGCCTTCAATAAAACAAGGGTGTCTATGGACTAGACAGTTGCCATTTAACACTATAGGAACTGAAGGAAAAATGGCAAATTTATTTGCATCCTGACATACTTAATGTTATTCAAACTCATTTACTGGTTTGTTTTACTTCACAATGCACTTAACCAATTGTAATCTGAAACATATCTGCCTTGGTTAAAGGTGCTGTGTTATATAACAGTCCCTGAATTTGGGAAATATATAAGAAAGTAAACATTTGGTCGTTTTGATGCCATTTAGGTTCAGGTTGACAGAGCTTGTTAATTTAATCTGCAAAAAAAAAAAAGATAGTCAATTTTTGATATCATATTTTGATAATTTTGAGAAAAAAACTATGTTATTATTTATTGAAAACAGTACTTTACAAATGAAACAGTTTAACAGCACTTTTCAAGCATCTTTTGACTGCATATGTATTTTATGCGCTGAAGTTTGTTTGATTTGATTCTTTACATCTCAGTCAACAATTTTTCAGTTATGCCGAGGGGTCTTCCTGGGTTGAACCAGTTATGTCTTGCTCAAGGACACAACGCTTTGACGCTGGTTAGGCTCGAACACACACCCCTTAATATTGAGTCCAGCATTCCACCACTGAGCCACTGCTCTCCCTTTATGTGCTAATTTGCAGAAAAAAAAGTGCAATGACGTTCAGCGTTTTGCTCTCTTGATATAGTCTCTTAGCATTCCTCTTAAATAAAGTTAAAGTATTACACAATTTTGTCTGCAACACAGAAACATATAACAAGCTCGATAATTGTAAGAAATACATGCACTGCATACTGCTTGTAGTTGTGATTCAGTATCATTACAAAACAAAATAAAAACTTTCAAGTCATGTATATTCTATCCTCTGGTGATATTACTTATTTTGCTTATCATTTTGAGACATAAAAAGGAAGTTGTCATGTATGCTTACAAAGTTTTATTTGAAACAGGTAACTAATGACCTGTCCGTAGACATTTTGGCTTCATTTCAGAGACCATTTATGAAACCATAAAACCTTACACTTAGACGACATAGAATAACAACCAACAGCTCTCTGAATTTGTAGTATGATCTAGTTTTTCATTATGTTTCATGTGATTAGAACATTTCCTTTTGAATAGATTTATAGCAACTGATAGGAGTCATTTCTTCGGGTTTTATATAGAATTTTTTAATTTCACCGGCAAAAAAGACCAATGAAAATGAACGTCACATCATTTATTTTGATGCCATAATTTTCCATATATTGTGCCTTTCAAAACATCAGAACATTTATGTATAGATTTACCTTGAATGAAAAAAGTGGTCATTTTATGAATGGTGTCTTCTTTTTTCCCCTTACAGCATCCTCTTTCAACCATAAATGTGCGAGTTATTACTTTCGTTACTCTATAACACCAACTGGTTTAAGACAATATAACGTTTATAAATTGTGAAAATGCATCAAAAAAGTGGACTGAAAGAACTTTATTTTTGACCTCCGATGAAACAAAATTTTGCTTCTGATTGTGGCTGAGCCGATAGAGAAAATACGCGCGGATCCAGAGGGGAGTACAGGGGGTCCAGACCGCCCTGACAAAATCACAAAAATATAGGGTTTCTTAGCAATAGTGATCCGGATACCCTACAAATCACAAAGCTACAATGTACCAAGCCTACATTCAATGTTGGGCCATCATCGGCACGCCAGCGAAACGCCATTTAAATGGCGTTTCGCTGGCGGGCAGATGATGTTCCGCTAATTGTGGTATTCGGATCCTTCCTCCCTCACCAAACTAACTAAATACAAGCAAAAAACTCGTCAAAAAACCCTCTGACAAATCTTTCTGGATCCGCGAATGGAAAAGGATAATGAAAGCAAATGATCTCAAAATTGACTATATAGCCTCAGTAAGGCGAGGGGTAAATTCTTTTACATGTTTAAGCGTTGAAGTAAAGACGTTCAACCGGAATGGCTCCTTTTTCATGCCATATCAATGGGTTTGCTTTTGTCCTCAAAATATATTCCATATGTTCCAAAACTTAAATAATTGAATGAACCCTTTTCTGTGATGCTCTGGATTACTGAGGCTAAGTGTTAGAGAAAACAGATAAACCTTTTTATCAGTCACCGCTAATATTAACTGATTGATTCAACATAACCTAATAAACGTTTCCTATCTCACGGCATGTTATCTTTATCAGGTCATGATGACGTTGCACTTTTTGAACGACGTCGCTAATGACGCTGAATCAACACAAAAATCAACAATTACGTCATAATCGCTAGTTTGAAGAGGGTTCAACAATGGGTAAACTGATAAATAGAATACCAGGTTCGCGTCTTTTGATATCAAGTTTTTCCAGGCTCGGCTTTGAGAACGCATGTTGAATCGCTCGGCAAGCCTCGCGATGTCAACAAGCGTTCTCAAAGCCTTGCCTGGTAAACTTGATATCAAAAGACACTCACCTAGTATTCTCTATCTCTAACCTTGTAATGTGCCAATACTGCTAGATTTATACTTTGGCAATATTATTTGTAAAAACTTGATAATGTTTTAAGATTGTATTCACACATTTAAACTTGAGGGTGTTCCTTTTGATTGCCATGTACCTTTCAAATGCGGTCAGGGACTTTATTTAGATTATTTTTCTACCAAATATTGTCAAAATGTCCAGTTTGCTATATGTCAAAAACAAGGACATGACTCTTTGGTACTTTCAAAGATCAAAACGTATACATTAGTTTAAAAATTGTATTTAAGGAACAAATGGATATGAACTTAAATTCTACTAGACTTTAGTCGATGGTACATCAACGCTAATACCCGCTTTTGATCTAACCAAAGAAAATGCAAGTTTGAATTTGCTACGTCCAACGGTTTAGGAAGCGATGCATTTACTAGAAAGTACATTATTTCACTTTTGACCTTGACCTTAGGTCAAGGACAAACACGAAACGTTGCCAAGTATCCTCTACATCATATGACCTATGCACCTGCAAAGCCAACGGTTTAGGAGGAAATGCATTTACAAGAAATATTTGATTTGACCTTGACCCACGGTCAGGGCCACATGAAACATTTCCCTCTATATCAAGTGACCTATGTACCTGCAACGTTTGAAGTTGCTAAGGCCAATGGTTAGGAGATGCATTACCAAGAAAAAGCATTCTTTGAACTTGTCCATAAGGTCAAGGGGGTCAAGGTCACTAAAATGATCCCCAGTATCCACGACATCATGTGACCTATGCACCAGTAAAGTTTGATGTTGCTACATCCCATGGTTAAGGAGAAGATGCATTTATAAGAAAATACATTATTTGACCTTGACCTTGGGGACAAGGTCACACAAAATGTTGCCCAGTACCCTCGACATCATGTGACCTATGCACCAGCAAAGTTTGATATGCTACATCGTATGGTTAAGGAGAAGATGCATTTACAAGAAAATAAATCATTTGACCTTGACCTTCGGGTCGAGGTCACACGAAATGTTGCCCAGTGCCCTCTACATCATGTGACCTATGCGCCTATAGAGTTTGATGTTACTACGCCAAAAGGTTTAGAAGGAGATGCATTTACAAGAAAACTCAATATTTGACGTTTGACCTTGACCTTGGGGTCAAGGTCAAGGTCTTGGGGTCAAGGTAACACGAAATGTTGCCCAGTACCCTCTACGTCATGCGAACTATTCAGCTACAAAGTTTGAAGTTGCTACGTCTAACCGTTTAGGAGGAGATACATTTACAAGAAAATACATTATTTGACCTTTGACCTTGGGTTCAATGTCAAACAAAATGCTGCCCAGTAACCTCCCAGCTAGCAATCTATATGGGACCCATATGGGCAGTGCAACAGGGCTCCATATGGGTCCCATATGGGCTGGCCCATGTAAATAAAATATAATAAATGGTAGAAGCAGGGGTGGATCCAGGATTTCTTTCGAGGGGGTTCAAATTTACAAAGGAGGTTTCGATTTGAAAATTGTACATGATTATTTGATAGTTTATGCCTGTTTTGCTTAAATTCCTCATAAAAATGGAATAATTTTGTCTCAAATGGGGGTTCAAGTGAACCACATGAATCCCCTCTGTATCCGCAACTGTAGAAGCTAGCCATGCATTATAAAGAAGGAAATAAGTTTATATAAAGATTATTATATCATTTCTATTTTCTTTATGGGACTGTTATATGGGACCCATATGGGACCTATCTGGGCAACCCCCATATGGGCTAACCCATATGGGAGACATGCCGAGCCCGGTTGCACTCCCCATATGGGTAGCCCATATAGGACCTATATAAGCATGTTTGCTGGGCTCTTCATCATGTGACCTATTCAGCTACAAAGTTTGAAGTTGCTACCTTCAATGGTTTAGGAGGAGATGCAATTACAAGAAACGCGATGGAAGGACGGGTGCACAGACGGAAGAATGGAGGATGGACCGACTTTCATACAAAATTAATATACCCTTTTTTTCTAAAGTAAAAAGCGTTTATAGCAACCAACCAATGAGTTGTTGCCGCGAAGGGGCAACAACTAGAGTTGGTGGCTCTTACGATTAGACATGCTTTTTTTCAGTGACATACCCCACCCACTTCTACATACTAGGCCATAATTTTTCGCCGTCAAAGCAGCTTCCGGCTACTGGAGCCTGGAGGTTGTTTCCGGTGTATTTCCGCCTTGAATACAACTATCTTGCTAAATTAAACACTCAGAGCAATGCTTCCATCGCCACTTGTTAGAAATAAAACAAACCTTATTCTAGAAGATCTGTTGCGATTTTTTTCCGAACGGAAACCGCTCCGACAAATTTTTCATTTCCATTTCGACGGATCATAACACATGAAATAAGTCACATCAATACTGCAGTCTTTTTTGCGACAATACCCTTTCCGTCACAAATTCTTTTATTTTCGTTTGATCAAACGTCCGATAAAACATGTGGAAGCGATTTACTTAACTTCCACTTGCTGTCAATTCATTGTTGTTGTTTTTGCAATCCATTGCGTCATTTAAAATGTAAATGGCGTCATAGACTGGTTCTCGCCCCTACACTGGCTATTGTAGAGACAGGTCATCAATAGATAAAACGGGCAGAAATCTGCCCGTTTCACGGAATGTCACGGAGCTAGCCGACAACTCGGAACAAGTTTAAAAGTTCCATACAGGCTACAGAAAAAAAGCTTATGTTTTTTTCTATTAAATAATAGAACAACATTAAATATCGCTTTTATCATTTCCTTTCTACGACGTTTTGTCGAGTTTGTAACGCTGCATTCAAACTTGTTATTGTGTTGGCATGGTTTTCTGACGTCAACGTCACTGTTAACGTCCGGATAACATTATACATGACCAGTTGTTAATTTGAACAACTCGGAACCAGTTTAATGGCGTCACGTCATTGTAACACAAAGGACAAACTCCCCAACAGTTGCCAACGCCCCAGACGCGGGACCAAATTCGGGGAGCATCAAAATCGTATCTTAAATGCAAATATCAACCTGTAATTGGATCACAAGTTCATAAAAAAGTGACAGAGAAAATAATTTGACGATACTGTCCAAAGCACATGACATGCACATCTTCAAACCATGAGCAAAACATCTGGAGAGTGAGTTTTCATGCGAGGATCCAGAGGGGGAAAGGGGGTCCGAACCCACCCCCAGGAAAATCACAAGTTATTTGGATTCTTATACTTTGACCCCCCCCCCCGGGGTAAAGTTTGACCCCCCCCCCCCCCCCCGGAAAATGTTGGACACTCTCTCGAGTCTTGGAAAATTATAGTTTTCTTTAAAAAGAACCGTAAATTAAGTTGATGACTGAAAAAAAACTTGTGGCTGATGGGCCTGGACCCCCGCTTTTGGTCTTTTGGAAAGTATCATATCTGAATTTGCTTCAAGCGAAATTTCAATTTTCCAGCTAGTCACCGTAGCTGAGCAAGCTGATTTGAATCTTAATAAGACCTTGTTTGTCGCATCGAGGCCCATATATTTTCTATTATTCTATACGGCTATTCATGAACACGCCCATCCACTCTGGAAAATAACAAAGCATTATGTATAAACTTTCCTAGTAATACTTGTCCGGACACCCTGGAAAATCATATGACGAAACTGCAGACGCCAAAATATATTTAAGAACAGGGGCTAATATGCGTCCACTAAAGATTCGAAATGTGCATGGTAAGCATAACTCTTTTGTAACCGCTAAACGGGAGTACTTTAACAAACAGAGAAGACCAGATTCAAAATTGAAAGCAACATCATGCTGCATTTCAGCAGGGTCTACACTGTTTGCTATGGTAAAAAGAGCTCCAGGTACAAAAATACAATATTTTAGAAAAGTTTACTTGACACCCTTTTTTCCATACAATGGACTATCCCAAGTTCGTAATTGTTTTAAACCAGAAAGTAAAAATTCTTTAATTATTATACAAAAGTTAAAGTTAAAGAGGATGAGCTGCGAACTTTGTTTGGTTTGATTCTTTAAGTCCCATCAACACTCTTTCAGTTATCTACGGACAGATCTTCCTGGGTTGAACCAGTACTAAGCTAGGATTAATGTTCTTGCTCAAGGACATAACACAGTGACGCCGGTGAGGTTCGAACCCGCGGCGGCCCGTAGTCTCGGTTCAAACATTCTACCACTGACCCACTGCGCTCCCATGGGCTGCGAACTAAAAAAGAAGTGCAAGAACATAGCATCGTCAGAGCTCTCACTAACTGCTGATTGGCAGTCCTGAACTCCTAATTTTGGTGCTGGGACTCTCATTTTTGAAGGAGGCTAAATTCTTTAGTATGGCGGCACTCCCACTTTTTGCAAAGAGGGCTATGGGACTATTCATATGTTTAAAAATATATGAGTACCCCACCCCCTAGAATCAGCCTCTCGGAACTATTGGGACATGCACGGTTCCGGGACCTCCTCTCTATAACTGTAAAATATTAAAGTTGAGTATACTTTAAAAAAATGTCAGGGTTGCTTTCAGGCAGCCCCCCTCTCTCTCCCCCCCCTCCCTAAAAAAATATATATCTTGGATCCGCGTTTGGGAGACTGGCTATTCATGCATTGATTCCCTGCATGGACCTCCTTTTAATCAAATAACAGCATGTATCACAAAAATGTACAAATAACACCAATAAATCTTGAGCTTGCAGCATTTCAAAAACATGGGGGTCCCAGGATTTCTTTCTTTCTTATAGTACTGTCACGATCAACTTTTGATCATTACACCAGGGAGTGCGGTTTTGGAATTTTGAAACAAAACATGTAGTTCGTCCAACAGCTTGGCGACCCCTTTCGGGTCAACTGTTATGTCCCCAAAAGGGGAGAATGGACTAGCCCCTATAGAGAGCGGGTCAGAGTCGCCTTTGCCTGTGAAGGCTGATTAAAACTGCCTATAGCATATATTGGCTTTTTCCTTTGTATCTGTCTTAAGAATTCCATTTTCTCTGAGTTATGAGATCCCAAACGCGTTTTTCTAAGAGATTCGACAAATTACCATTTTTTTTATCTTTATTATGTCTCCCTGTACTAAAATGAGCAGGGGTGTCCAGGGGATTTTGTCGTACACTTACACAAAGTAAGTAAGGGTGCAAAGATCAGGAATCCAGTGGGACAGTGATAAAAACTAACAGTTAGACACCACAAACGAGAGCCAAGAGGTCAGCCCTTTCCCAGCAGGTGAATCATTAAAGCCAAATGCTATTAACCATTGGTTGGTTGCAGTTAGGTCGCACCTATTTCATATTAAAAATATATGAGACAGTCATAATTTTCGGTTAACATTATATATGAACAGAGTGGGTGTTACAAATTACAGATGCAAGTTTATACCAAAACGCTTGGTAAGTTACCCCCTCCCTCACTCCCCGAGTATAAAGCATTCCAATTCTTGAAGACATTTATAAAAGATTAAAACAAGTAGTTAATAACGAAGTGGAGAGTTTTTGCTGATATAAAGACCAAATCGGAACTGCCTCGGCCAATTCCGTGGAATTCTGTGGAATCAGACTTAGGATGTACATTGAGGATCTACTTTGATAATGTGACGCTGACGTAACATCACGTGACGCTAACGTCACAGAAACCATGCCAACACAATAACAAGTGTGATCGGTTATAAATGAAGTTTATGTTTGTTAAATAAAATATCGCTATAGCGATAGGGGAGACCGGGGCAAAATGATACATGGGGCAAAATGAAACAGCGCGATTTTTCAAACGATTATGCCATATTTGACGTTTCTTACTCACACTGAATGCGCATTTTGAAATCCGCCATATTATAAGAAAGGCTCGGCCAAAAACAGAGCAAAGTTAAGCTTTTTATATAAACAATTGACTTTTGAGGCACTCTGAGTAAATTTCAAAGGTATCAGTTATTTTATGAATGTGAAAAATGTGGTAGATATATACTTTAATTGTATTGTGTAAATTGAACTATACAGATACAGATATGTCTCCAAATAATCAGAACTATTGTGGGGTGTCGTATTTTTGAATTGTTACGAGAACAGTAAACAAGAGGTCACTGGGGCAAAATGGTACAGCGTGGTTGGGGCAAAATGATACAGTCTGAAATAATCTAATTTGACTCTGTTTTAAAGCGTTTTCAAGATATTTTTATCGAAACTGTCTATTCCTATCACAAGAAAATTAAAAGATACTGCTATTTCAGAAAAGTACCATTTTATTTTTCAGAATGTTAAAAATTGGGTGGTCAACTGTATCATTTTGCCCCGTGGCAAAACATAAAACATGCATGGTAACAAATGTGACTCAGAAAATTCAGAAAACTGTTCGTGTTCAATCCTATTTCCGTGGCGATATATAGCATTATAAATTGTTTAATTGTGTTTATAGTAATTTCTGTGTTACGTCTTGAATATTTGAATCTGAGATGAGAAAAGTCTAACTGTATCATTTTGCCCCGTGTACTGTATCATTTTTCCCCCGTGCACGGGGCAAAATGATACAGCTGACCACACATTTTGAATGCTTGATTTCAAGCACTAATGTCACTTTATGCCTGCTTTTCTTTCTCTCAAGTTGTAGCTTATACTTGACAGTGTATTATACATTTGAAAGCAATAAGATATATCCAGTCATAAAAGCAGGAAAAAAATATTTAAAAAAAGTGGATCATTTTGCCCCGGTCTCCCTTATTTTATTGAAAAATATATAAACTTCATTTATTCTGCCGATTAAACTTTTCCCGTAATCATAAAAATGGATTTTAATAGGGCTGAGCACACATGCTAAAGAACTTATTTTCCTTACGCCAGTTCCGGCTAACAAAATGTAGCTTTTTCATACACATAATACTACGCGTAACGCGCCTTACATACACCTGAGGCTTGATTCGATTCTCCAATTGTGCCGAACTTTCCCGATTGATATGGAGAAGCTGACAAATATTTTGAATTGATTCAAACTACAAACTGCGTTTCCCACCATAAGCTCAATCAGTTCTCAAAAATAGATACAACGGTAAAATGCCAAATTTCTGGTACGAATTATGTGGATGGAATTTTCTCACACCAATGTCCATGTAAAGATAGGCAGTCAGCTCATGTAAGGACTTTCTTTCTCCCATATTCGCTCATGTAAGATAGGATGTCAGCTCATGTAAGTAATTTCAATCTTACAGTACCACGTGACTGCTTTCTTGAATGTGCAGAGTAAAACATTCTTTTTCTCACAAAAAGGTATTCAAAGGACCAATATATTGCGCCTTTGTAACTCAAAGGCACAATGCAAGAGTAAACGTCACTAACTGACGTCATATAAAATTAATGACGTCCCAAAACGTGCACCACGTGACGATAATGACAATCTGGTGCTAATGGCAGAGGGAGCCTAGCAGGATTTTAATCTGTATTTTGCAATTTAACTAATGCTTCTATCCTGTATTCTAGTCAATAACAAGGTGCAAACTATATTTTCACCTATTTTTGATACCTGATAAAAATACTTGATATGGGTCAGGATATGACAAAATGTACTTTACGGTTGTGTTCATCAAAATATAGCTAATGTTGTCGCTTTAATGTACTGTCTCTTAAGAGCATTTCCTGAAATTGTGAAGCAGTTATCTTCAATATTGATGAATACATGGAGGTTAGAAGCAACATATGTAATCCAGTTTGAAACGTGACGTCAAGAAGAAAGTTAAACCTAATATGACGTCAAAGTGCTCGTCTCTAGTTGCTTGTTAGTTATTTTTGACTCAGTAAAACATCTAACAAATTTCATGTATTCACAAGCGTTATTTATGATATAAAGAAAATGCAAATGAAAATATATGAATTTATACTTTCTAAGTTGTTTTATAGGCAATTATAGTGACCCACTCTTCATTATGAGCCCTTGTAGGTGGTATGGCCTATTTGTAACCATGGAAACATGCAGCATACAAAACTTTAAATATAATCAGAAACATTTGCTACTTTGATGATAACAAGGGATAGGAACATTTTCGTGGTAATATAAAAGCACGTGAAATTTCGTCATTTTATGCGTTTTTCAAATGTCTATTATGTAATAAATGCTGGAATGTCTTAAGGACCCTTTTCTCAGATCCGCGCTCATATATATTGCTTATCTTATAGTTGCATGTTTGTAATTATTGCATTGCAATTTTATTCAGAATTGTCTGTGAGACGCTGGCCAACTGGTAACTATGCAATACCGATGTCTCCATATGGATGTCCAATCAAGCCGGATGACGCCTGGACTCAGAGCAGCCTTAACCTTACATTTGGCCGAGATGAGATCATTCTTTCTCAGATCAACGCCAAGTCAATGGGACATGACCTATATGTGGGGCCCTATGGGTCTTATAGCTTTCAATTGAATTTCTGCGTAAAAACTGCTACAGAAGCCGAGTCAACAGTTGCTACCGCAGAGAGAGAATGGCCACCGGGTGATTATGCTGTGTTTGCGATGGGGGAGGATTGTCCAAGCGGTAAGTTGCCACAGGCACAGACAGACAAACATTTTCAGCGTAAAATTGAAAATATTTTCTTACCAATAATTTTAAGTATAGGTTTTGGGTGCTCAAAAGAACCGTCTCAATGAGACGGTTCTTTTGATTACCCACAACATATGTTTTGGTGATAAATAAGAAAAAAAATGTTTCTGTTATGCACTCTTAACTAAAGTTATAAAACTTTTTTCATGCTCAACTACACTGAGCACGGAATTTCAACTACTCATAAAAACAAAAATATCGATAAATAAAGAAGTTTCTTGCTTTTGAGTCTCTCAGATGCTGATTTATCATGCTAATAAATGTTAAAATGCCAACGATTGAGCAGGATAAATCTCGTGCTCGGCTGTGTTGAGTATGGGGATATTTGTATAACCTCGGGGCCTGGTTGCTTCAAGTGATTGATAATTTACAACAAAATCCATAAACTCTTAAAGCTGCATAGTCTGTAACTTTTGATCTTCTAATTTTAAAAATAATGTTTTTATTTTTCATGAACACAGTAAAAATACTCAAATTCAGGTAAACATTTTACCATTTTCGTAAATCTTAACAAGTTATCACTATCAAAACAAATGCATTTATGTTGAAATTCAACGGTCTAGAATTATTGGAGGGACGCAAATAATTACCAACAAGAGAAAAAAACACCTATTTGATAAGATAATTAACTTTTCCATGCACTTTTCAGCTGTACTGACCATTTTTATAGTGAAAACATAGCTTAATTCTACTTTTACAAATGATTTAAAAATAAAATAAAATTTTTCGAAAAATATTCATAGTTACAGAGTATGCAGCTTTAATTCCTTCTGGCTGATACAATAAAAAGGGGAAAGTCCATTGTATATATCAAGGGGTCACAAGTTGTACTTTCCAAATTCGATTGTTTTTTTTTTTAAAGATTATATTGTGTAGACCCTAATGAAATGTAAACTTATGTGGCATTTTATCTGGGTCTTCACTGTTTGACAAAGGGTTAATAAACCAGTTCTTGTCCAGAAAATAAATATTTACAGGGATAGTAATGTCATTCTCTAAAGCCCCTGTCCAACAGAACTTGCAACCGCCCTTGCGACCTCTCCGTGACTAAAAAATGACAATCAGACTGATCGGAGTCGAACAGTTGCAATTGTTGCAGAGGTTGCACTCAAAATCTACTGCTGAGAGGTCGCGCCCCGGTCGCAAGCTCTCTGGGATTGGGGCTATAAATAGCTTTAACATGTGACCCCTCATGATAAGTAATGTATCATCCTTACTTTATAGATTAGGTCATTTTAGTACTAATGACTAGAGGTACATTTGAATTATCAGTAGTTCGAATTATAGGGAGGTAGAGATAAAATTACATACCACCAAAATGATTATTATCAGTTTTATTTCTATCAAATGTTAGTTTTGCACAAGTAAAAGAAACGTGTCAATGAGACGTTATATGCACACGAAAACATAATATAGAAGATTATTCAAATAAATCATGATAGGGTCCTATTTTCTGAACCCAGTGTGTCCAAAATTTATTTTGGATTAGCCAATATTTAAAAAAAACGATGTTTGAATGTTCGAGGTTTTACTGCAATTACAAATGAATACAACATTTCTAAGCAATACATAGGCACAAATAAGAAATTTTAGGATATCACATTAGTGCTCGTATTATATTAAATTTATTAACCAAGTTGGGGAAAAAGAGATATAATGCGAGACTTGCAGAGCATTTCATCTCTTTTTCGCAACGAGTTTAATAAATACAAGAGCACAAATGCTAGATTTTTTATCATAAATTGTGACATTATCTCATTTCTGGCATAAAAAGTCATTATGTAAGCAACGTTGTTATTGACGTCATTTCATACATGTAACGTTACCCGAAAATCTGTAGACCACTTAACTAGTGGATTATCGATTTTAATGCATGACGTTATTTCTCTCCAAGACGCGACGTCACATGATAAAGTGCTATAATTTTCTTACCCATCATTGTAAATATGTGCTTTGGATGCTCTACAGAACGGTTCTTTTGAGTACCCCCAACATACATGTATGTTTTGGTTGAGAAATAAGCAAAAAATACTTGTCCACTATCACTTTTATCTGGAAGCCCATAAAACAATATAATTATGGTCCACGACATGAGAAAACATGTCTTCTGGGTTTCCCACAAAGTGCTATTCAAACAAGCCTCTTCAGCTACAGAGACTAGCTAGAAATTTGAGATACTGCTTGTAGCAAGTCTAGATATGATATTTTTTAATATTGGAATAACAATCTTGCTGATCAGACTGCACGGATGTACAGGCTGATCTGCGCCATTGTTGTTCATAACCCAAAAAGGCGCCTTTTCTTGCTTCAAGGTCATATCATCCATATTTTATATAATGAATCTGAAACCAACAATTGGTCTAAAAGGGGTGATTTTAAGGCTTTCTTCATTAGAGCCGCGGCATGAGATTTCCAACAATGTGGTATGTGCGACCAGCAAAGCCTCAGATCAGCCTGCGCATACGCGCAGTCTGATCAGAGCCTTCGCTAATCGCTTGAATATTTAATGAGTGTTAAGCTACTGACTGAACATCATTTGGAGTTTCTAAGCTTAAAAGGGGGCTACATAGGCTCGTCTGAGTCTGCATTTGTGAAAATGCCACATATACTAGACCAAAAAAGAAACGCCACATACAATAATTAAAAATATTGTGTGTTAAATGAGAGTGGCAAAATTTTATCATCTGTCTATGCTTTGCTATTTTTTCTTCCGCACATTTTCCTCATAGATTTATTGAGGTGAGTCAATCAAAACCAGTGTTCTGACCCATTTTCCATTTTCCTGTTTTTCACGGGCACACTCAGTCCATTCAGATTTACATGTGTTCTAACTACTGAAATCTCTAGTCGAACATCCCAAACGTCTAAAAACTTTTAAAAACTTTGGAATTTAAGATTACACATTGCTAATTTACGGTGACAAAATTGGCACATGTGAAACGTTAACGTGCAATAGGAATGTTAAAAGCTAACCTGACGCCATTGATAGAAGCCAACCTATTTCGGTGTCATGTTAGGACGATTGGATGTCTTAAGAATTGTTTCTAACAAATTAGGACAACGTCACACCGCCTGCGTCCAGGGCATCGGCGTGTGTCGACGTGACGTCAAAATCGAGCCGCCCAGACGTATCATTTGTGCAATCGATTTAATCTGGAGTCAGTCACAGCAAGAACACCCCAAGGAACTCATAATCCAAAATTCAGGGCTGAAACTGTGAGAAATCATTTAAAGAGATTTGTTTAAGACCCCCACCTCCCAACGTTTGACGGAACCTAACTTTGGTGCAGTATTTACGTCAAATTAAGGAACCCGCGGTAGTACCAACGTCTTAATGAATTGAGAAACTGGCAAATAGCGTTCTCTAGCACTATTTTGCTCTAATTTTTCTAGTTACTGCATGTTTTTTTTAAATGAGATACATAACTGGTACAGATAGCACTTTTCATACATAGCGGCGTTTCTTTTTTGGCCTAGTATAGTTGGAAATCACGTGTCACGGCTCAATTATTTTCTTGCTTCGAGTTCATAATATCCATATTTTATATTTGAATTTGAAACCAGAAATTGGTCTAATAGGTGTGATTTTAAGGCTTTCTTCATTAATTTTCAGGGTTTATATGGGACTTGAAAATATTCAAAACCAGCATTCCAATCGCCTACACGTCATTTGGAGACACTCCAATTAGGTTGTTCGATGATGAGACAAAAGGTGATCCGTATGCTTCCTATATAGTCAAGCGAGATGTGACTGTCCATGCTTGTGTGAAAGATGTTTCAGCGGCGACAGTAACTAACCAGCATGATTTTCGCCTGCCTTACACTGTATTAGCACCATCCATATTACAAGTGAGTAGTTGTTTGCTCATTAAACACCAGCTATTTTACTAGTTAGTAGTTGCTTGCTCATTGATCACTAGCTATTTTACTAGTGAGTAGTTACTTTCTCATTAATCACCTGCTAGTTTACTAGTGAGTAGTTGCTTGCTCATTAACCACCTGCTATTTTACTAGTGATTAGTTACTTTCTCATTAACCACCTGCTAGTTTACTAGTGAGTAGTTACTTGCTCATTAACCACCTGCTATTTTACTAGTGATTAGTTACTTTCTCATTAACCACCTGCTAGTTTACTAGTGAGTAGTTACTTGCTCATTAATCACCTGCTATTTTACTAGTTAGTAGTTGCTTGCTCATTAATCACCTGCTAGTTTACTAGTGAGTAGTTGCTTGCTCATTAATCACTAGCTATTTTACAAGTTAGTAGTTGCTTGCTCATTAATCACCTGCTATTTTACTAGTTAGTAGTTGTTTGCTCATTAATCACCTGCTAGTTTACTAGTGAGAAGTTGCTAGCTCATTAAACACCAGCTGATTTACTAGTGAGTAGTTGCTTGCTCATTAATCACCAGCTATTTTACTAGTGAGTAGTTGCTAGCTCATTAATCACCTGCTATTTTACTAGTTAGTAGTTGCTTGCTCATTAATCACCTGCTATTTTACTAGTGAGTAGTTGCTTGCTCATTAATCACCTGCTATTTTACTAGTGAGAAGTTGCTAGCTAATCAATCACCAACTATTTTACTAGTGAGTAGTTGCTTGCTCATTAAACACCAGCTGATTTACTAGTGAGAAGTTGCTAGCTAATCAATCACCAACTATTTTACTAGTGAGTAGTTGTTTGCTCATTAAACACCAGCTGATTTACTAGTGAGAAGTTGCTAGCTAATCAATCACCAACTATTTTACTAGTGAGTAGTTGTTTGCTCATTAAACACCAGCTGATTTACTAGTGAGAAGTTGCTAGCTCATTAAACACCAGCTGATTTACTAGTGAGTAGTTGCTTGCTCATTAATCACCAGCTATTTTACTAGTGAAAAGTTGCTAGCTAATTAATCACCAACTATTTTACTAGTGAGTAGTTACTAGCTCATTAATCACCAGCTATTTACTAGTGAGTTGTTGTTTGCTTATTAATCAGCAGCTATTTTACTAGTGATTAGTAGTTTGGTAAAAAAAATATTTTTTTACAAAATGACAGCTATGAGAACTTAGACAATTTTTAGTATATGCATAGATAGTGTCTTCAAGGGCCGATCAACTTCTACCACAGCTTTTGATGGAGCAAGTTGGTACTTTGCCTATACAATGTAGACGCATTGAACATATGCATGAAGGAGTATGGTTCAAAAAAATTAATGGTACTGTCAACATGATGGATGATTGTACTTCCACTTTTTGTTTAGACTAGCGTTTAATGGGATTTGGCCACAAATTGGCTGGAGAAGTGATATGCCTGAAGAATTGAATTGGTCCATATAGGCTTATGGAGCATCTGTCAAGCAATTTGGATGACAATTCCTTGTTATGCTAAGGCTGCCACTGATGAAATAATAGTACTTTTAAAGCTCTTAATATACTACTATTGCAGGTAGCAAGTTTTATACTTTCAATTGGAGTAGCACCCACTACGCAGATTACGCACGTGCTTCATAAAATAGTAACAGTCAAGGGAGGTTACTAAAAGTGATAAAAGTGATTTCCATGCTATAAGGAACTGCTCATAAAGGAAAGAATCCGCTCCCTCTGGGAACAAACTCTTTCCTTTAAGAGAAGTTCCAATTTTAAAAAGGCACGCAATTGAAGGGAAACATTGCTTGATCCAGTAGTCCCCCTTTGACGTGCGTTACTTTCTCAGTGTTCTGGCTTCGCCATTGCGTGAACAATAAATGCGCTGATCAGACTTTACAGGCTGGTCTGCATCATAATATGTTATCATGCAACAAGCTCAAGGTTTCCCACGATGTGGCCCATATAATCACATTCTGCTATTGTTAAATCATATACATGTATCCAGATAAGTATTTTTTATTAAAAGTGTACTTATTTTCTTATCCATCAATTTAAACATGTGATTTGGGTGCTCAAAAGATCCGTCTCACTAAGACGGTTCTTTTGAGTACCCACAACATATGTTTTGGATAATAAATAAGAAAAAATAGTTTTCCTGGTCTTCACCTTAATTTGTTATCATGCAAGGAGGTGAAGGTTTCTCGCAATATGGCCCATATAATCACATTATGCTACATGTATAATTTATACATAGATCCAGATAAGGAATTTATGAGCATAAAATTGTAATTATTTTCTTACCCATCAATTTAAACATGTGTTTTGGGTCCCCAAAAGAACCGTCGCATTCAGACGGTTCTTTTGAGTACCCACAACATATGTTTTGGATGAGAAATAAAGAAAATAGTTTTCCAATACGCACACTCATCTGAAGGCCTGGACCTGGTTGTACGAAGCTCTATTAAATTTAATCATGGATTAAGCGTTAATCAATCATTTAAATCTTAACGATGGATTAACTAATTGATGTATTTAAACGTGTTGTACGAAGCCTCATTAAACGGTTGATTAGTTAATTGACCTTTAATCGAGGGTTCGTAATTAATTTCAATAGAAATCATAAAACCAGTTTCCCATAATTCAGCCATGTAAACTAAACGCCGCAATATCACACTGGTAAATGTATACGTCGATTTGGTGGTATTTACGCGTATTGCCGGTACTTCATAGACCGGAAGTGGTAGATATTGGTGTAATTACTATAAAGAAAAACATCCCATATGCCTAAAGGACTATAGAATTAGATAGTTTTTAAGTATTTGGCATGCACATGGCGATTTATGTAAGCATTTAGGAATAGATTCGAGTACCGATCTGGATGATCGGTACTCGAATCTATTCCTAAATGCTTACATAAATAGCCATGCACATACTGAATACTTAAAAATGGTTGAAGTCTATAGTCCTTTAGGCATATGGCATGTTTTTCTATATAGTATTAACACCAATATCTACCACTTCCGGTCTATGAAGTACCGGCAATACGCGTAAATACCACCAAATCGACGTATACATTTACCAGTGTGAATATTAGAAAAGAGAAATTCTCGAGTCAAAACTTACAAATTAAGTTTAGGACGTAAAGAAAGAGGAGGAGATGGTCGATGTTACCCGTGGATCGTTTATTTATACTGCATTAGTTAAATTAATAGACAATGGATGGCGAGTATCGATAAGGGAGACCTCATTGGTACTTTATTCCACTGTAGTCATACCATTACGGCAATTTGGGTCTCGTCACTTATTCCGGTGTTAAGGTAACTTTCTCATCACGTTCAATTTCTTCATTTAATCACAGATAAACGCCCCAAAATGCTTGGCTTCTGATTATTTTTTGTTCATCAAATTCCAATGTATCTTAGCTTTAAAATTATATGAAAACCTTAACGTTTGATGTCTAGGCATGAAATCACTTATTACGGTTTCGTCATCGTGGACAATTAATCAATGACGAAACCGTATAATTATGACTAAACCGTAATTGACATTTTTTTTAATATAATTGTAGAAAAAACACATTTAAAATCTGATTTTATCTCCGTTTTTGCAAATCAACACAGAGGCTGTTACCTAGACGATGCAATCTCGAAGCAAACATATTCGAAAGTTCTCATTTTTGTCAGCCTTTATTTGAAGGTAATTTTACTATAACACCGGAGTAGGTGACGAGACCCAAATTGCCGTAGTGGAATGACTACAGTGTTATTCATAGACTTTCCTGTAACGTTCATTTCGCAATAAAGGTTAATTTTCTATTAAACACAGTGAGAGTGTAAAGATGTACCAAGTATCCAGTTATCACGTCATGTCTACTCTATGATTGTTTTATTGACAGAGTCTGTTGAAATATCTGGTAAGCGTCGCCAACGACAATGTAACAATGACGTCATTGTCTATGTCGAGCTCTTTTGTTGCTATTTTCATCACGCCAGTTTTATCTGACTCACTGGGGCACCTGGTACACTCCCCAGGGGGGCGGGGGGGGGGGGTATCTGATATTTTCATATATACGTAGGCTCGGGTAAAATATTTTTTGGGTGCTTGAAATTCCTGATATTTTTTGGGGTGAAAGTTAGATGCTGGGCGCGAGCCTACGCATGCAGAAAAAAATAGAGACCCCCCCTCCCCGGGAACACTCAGGCTTCGCAGAAATCAGGCGTTTGAAAAAGGCGAACATGTGCGCGATTAAAATCAAGAACATGAGCCCATGGAGGCCCTTAACACCCAAAATAACGACACACTCAGGTCGAAAACGGAGACGACCAAATGACACTGTTACCACCGAATTCTGCATCCCTAACCAACCCCATGCCTCTCCTCAAAATCAGCTCTATGATATGGAAATGAAAAAAGAACGCAACCGTAACATCGGGTTTTCATTCGAAATAGTTAAACAATAAGCCTAGAACAAAACGAACGTCAGATGCTACCCCTCAGTAAACAGTATTGGATCTATTCAGACCCAACAAAAGTTGGAACTGAAACGGCCCAAATCAGTTTTAAACTATAAAACAAAACGGAATACAAAACAAACACCCTGGAACATGATCAAACATGATCAGACTGACAAAATTAGGGACTGCGCCTGATTCACGGTGTTTGTTTTGTTTGTTTGATTAGATTCTTTACGTTCCAGTCAACAATCTTTCAGTTACGTAGGGACGGGTCTTCCTGGGCTGAACCAGTACTATGCTAGGATTAATGTGTCTTGCTCAATGACACGACGCAGTGACGCCGGTGAGGCTCGGAACCGTGGCCCTTTGGTATCGAGTTCGCAGTGTTTGAATACAAAATGCGGTCAAAGCAAACGCTTTGGAACCTGGCCTGGCCGGAGACCAGATTGGGCCGGGTACGGGTCCAGACTTTTTGGCCAAACACTAAGCTGCCACCCATTTGTATCCGAGCGAAAATATGGGCATATGGGTGTCAGAAAAGTTTGGCCATTCAAATGCCAAAACTCAGAAAGCGGGTAATTCAAAAACTTTCTTTATTAAAAAAGGGGGGTTTATACCTGGCGGCGCTGAAAAAGGGGGGTATTCGGGCGCATATCCGTACTATGTCTAACATAGGGAGTTACCCCCCGAGAATGTCGTAAGGGGCGATCAAAAGTTATGCAAACGTGCGCCTTACAATGCCTCCTTTAAAGTTAAGCAAGACTTATGTTAAGTATTGATATTTCAACATGATATATTAAATGCTAAAAATTGCCTGATCGATGTGGGATATCATTGTGCTCTTCAGAAAAATTAAAACTATTTTGATTTTGATCAGTTTTAAACGTTATTTTTCGCATCCTGAAAAATCAATGCTGAACTCTAATGAGGCATTGTAATTCCGGGCCCAGATCTTGTAATATTGTCGCATAGAAGTTCAAAATAGGCATAAGTGACTGTACCGACGTAACATTTCTACAGATGTAATGATTTTATAACTAACTCAAAAATATCAGTATTTGATACATGTATACAGCAAGTCGGTATGTGAAATTACAGGACTTGTCACCTCTGACATACAGCTGCATCTGAGCCGATCTTTCTGTTGGCATGCTGGTCTGGGTTACGGTACAAGAAGCTCGCCACAGATGAAGACAAGTAACATGAATTTAACAAAGTAACTTCGGCGACGAAGCGATGGGGTGCGGAGGAGGGGGTTATAAATGTCAATTATGTTAACAATGCCTGTGTCAGAATGTTATCTTTTTATTATATGCTAAAAACCTCATAGTCTTTTACTACTGTCGTGCCAACCAAGAGTGACAGTGACGTAATACCGTGTTTACAATATCTAGGTTACACACTAACGTATACACTTCACTTGAGCTAACGCCAATCGATAGATCACTGGTGTATTAAGCCTATCCTGCGGATAGGATTAATACACAAGTGATCTGTCGATTCTAAGTCCCTGATAACTTTGTAAACAAAACATGGCGTCACTGTCACTCTTGCCTGGCAGGACAGTACTTTCATAATACAGCTGTATTTCTTTCAAATTTAATAGGAGGTGGGAGACAGGGATACTGCTATGAACGTGAGTTCAAACATGGACGTCTTTCCTGAAGATTTTCTGTTAGGATTTGCTGATGGTGCAGAGGTGCCATTGGATTGGTTAAGTTTTAGAACATATGTGCCAATAGGTAAATGAGCCACTGTCGTGCCAGCCAAGAGTGACAGCGACGCCATGTTGTGTTTACAAAGTTATCAGGGACTTAGAATCGACAGATCACTTGTGTATTAATCCTATCCGTGGGATAGGATTAATACACAAGTGATCTTTCGATTCACATTAGCTCAAGAGGAGTGTACACATTATTTATTTACTTAACAATTATAAACAAAACATGATGTCACTATCACTCTTGGCTGGCAGAACAGTGAACGACTGTTTCAGGTTAAGAACATATGTACCAAAAGGTAAATGAGTTAATAGGTTGTTTCAGTTTAAAAACATATGTACCAAAAGGTTAATGAGTTAATCGATTATTTCAGTTTAAGGACATATGTACCAAAAGGTAAATGAGCTAATCGACTGTTTCAGTTTAATTAAGGAATGAATTAAATTTTGGAATGTTCATGGCATCATGAGCTATCGAACATATGTACTAAAAGATAAATGGGTTGTAAGACTGGTTCAGTTACAGAAAATATATTATGTACCAAAAGGTACATGAGTCATTTGACTTGTTCAGTTAAAGAACATAATGTATCAAAACTTAAAGCTGCATACTCTGAAACTATGAACATTTTTCGAAAAAAAATATTTTCTTTTTAAATCATTTGCAAAAGTAGAATAAAGTTATATTGTCACAATAAATCTTATTTCTACAGTTAAAAACTGCATGAAAAAGTGAATTATCTTATAAAAACAGGTGTATTTTCTCTTGTTTGTAATTATTTGCGTCCCTCCAATAATTCTAGACAGTTAATTTTTAACATAAATGCTGTTGTTTTGGCACTAATAATTTGTTAATTATTACGAAAAAGGTAAAATGTATACCTGAATCTTAGTATTTTTACTGTGTTTTTAAAAAATAGAAACATTATTTTTAAAATGAAAATATCAAAAGTTACAGATTATGTAGCTTTAAAGGGGCCATTAAATTGTACTGATTATGTGCCAGAACATATACCAAATGATTAATGAACAATTGGACTGGTTTGGCTTCAGAACATATAGATATGCACCAAAAGGTAAATAAGCCATCCTATTAGTTTAGTTACAGAATTTATTATGTACCAAAACGTGAATGAGCTGTTGGACTGGGCCAGTTATATAATATATGTACCAGTGGGTAAATGAGCTATTTGAATGATGCAGTAAATGAACATATGTACCAAAAGGTATATGAGTCATTTGACTGGTTCAGTTACAGAACATATTAATGCATCAAAATTGAAATGAGCTGTTAGACTGAATCAGTATTAGAACATATAAACATTATACCAAGTGCTAAATAATGCATTAGAGTGTTTCCATTTCAGAATATATGTACAAGAACAAATTGAATGGAAAGACTTATTGGTTCTACATATACAATGTAGATTTTCATTTATTTTTCTTTGGAAGTGAAACCTAATCTTATGTTGACAAAACTTATACATGTATTTCCCTGCACACCAGATAAGGATATCTAATATTTAACCCTGGGATAGAAAATCTTTTCTCCAACCTTTGCCCATGTAAGATAGGCTGTCAGTTCATGTAAGAAATTCTATCTTACATGACCACGTGACTGCTTTCTTACATGGGTAGAGTAAAATAGTCTTTTTATTCCGTAAAACGATAAGCAAAGGGCAAATTTATTAGCTTAAGTAACTCAAAGGCGCCAAGCAAGGGTAAGCGTTACTTATTGACGTCATATAACTTTAATGACGTTACCGAACGTGCACCGCGTGACGTTAAAGGCAATGTGACGCTGATGGAATAGAGCGCTAAGCAGGAATTTATTTTGCATATTGCAACTTAACTACGAGGGCTGTTCAAAAATGAATGCAAGTAGCTTCATAACTTTCGTCACATATATGCTAGGGCAAAATGGTATACTTTTCTATTAAGGAGTTTATGTCACCTTTAAACTGACACCAGACATAAGGCAAATACAGTATAATTATTGAGTTATGGTCCTTTGAATGAGGGTCACTTTAGTATACTAGCAAATTCAATGCTTCGAACATACCAGTGATATAGAAGAGCGGATAATTCTTCGATAAATTGGTGAAATTTCTTGAAATTTTTAAGAAAGTATCCCTATATACTTTTATAATGATTCTGTAAAAGTTGCGAAACTCCTACTTGTTTTTGTTAAATTAGATCTACATCGAATCGTTTTCACTAAAGTTTCCTTATGTTTGCAAATAAATGGTAAACAAAACACCACCTTTCAGTTTTCAGTCAAACTTTTCTCGGCAAAATGCAAGAAGCAACATTGAACCTCGATTTAAGTCAAAGGCAATATGTCGATCGCTCATACTGAGTTGATGCTACAAATCATTGAAGGATAGTGGGTAATTTTTATACGCTGAAAAGCATTTTTATTAAGTCAAAACTGCCTCAAGTGAAATAGTTATAGAACTTATACTTAATTTTGTTGCCATAACATTGCGGTTTTATCTAAATTTGAACGTTAACTTTAAGTTTTACCAAAATAGGCATTATTTACAATAACATTACTTACTTGGTCTTGAGGACTAGACAGATTGAACATATTTTGATTAATGTAAACACGTCATTAAGAAGCAGAAAAATTGCTTGAAAAATGATATAAAATGTGATAACTCTGTAAAAAGAGGACGGAGTGTTTTGAAAACTTCCTTATGACATATCAAGCATGTTTTAAGCAAAATCAAACAAAAAGACACAGCGATGTTCATTATTTCATCACCAGTAGATAACTTAAAATGACGTTTTTCATAAAATTAATGACGTCACAAACGTGTCTGTTTACTCGAGATTGAAACAGAATTGTATAAACTTTTTCCTGCAAGCAACTTTGTCAATGTACCTTAAACTTGTATCTAAAATTTGGTGCCATTTTGTCTCATACTTACAAAGATATGACACTATATCCGCACATGTACCAAAACGTGTATTGTAATTTGCTTCAGAAAAACTTCTGTCAGTATACAGGAATGGCCTTTATATAAGGTCTGTAACTCGATAGATATAGTGAGTCTTCCTTTATGATTGGCGCCATTTTAAAGGAGACAAATAGTTCTTTCCATAAAGGTATGACATTTTGTCGTAGCATATATGTGAAGAAAGTTATGAAGCTACTTACATTCATATTTGAACAGCCCTCGTAAAGCGCCAATCGTGTGTTCCTGGCAATAACAAGGTGCAAACTATGTTTATAGTTTACACCCATTTAAATATACGATAAAACACTCGTAAACTCAGAAATTTTGTAAATCCAACGAGTAAAAAATTTAAATTTTCATTTTTTTGAGTTTTTATGTTCCGACAAAAAACGACGAAAAGTGGAAGAAAAACAATCCATTATGAGCCTGTCCATGTAGGATAGAGAAATCTCACCCTCAGGGTCGGAATTTAACCAGGGACTTGGCAAGCCTCGTCCCTAGTCAAATTTCCGACCCCTCGGGTGAGATATATCTATCCTACATGGACACCCATGGTTGATTGTTATAATCTTACCCATGCTATCTTACCTCGGAAGTCAAGTAACGTCATCATGTGAAATTGCATCTAATCGTACATAGGGACTTCTGGAAGCTGATTCTAAAATAAATAAATAAAAACAGTGGTGAGCAAGAAAAAGAATCCATTACTTGTGTGAGGGAAGGATAGAAAAATCCGCTTTCATCTGGTTTGGGTGTACCTTGTCCTAATTCTCAAGGTCACAGCGGAATGAAATTTGATAACAATACTACAGTATCACTCTAGCTATTCTGTACACCTAGAATAGGAGTAGACTACATCTAGAAATCAAAGTTATCTACAGGTAAACATGGAGTTAGCTATACTCAACTGTTTTTAATAAACAATAGTTAACTAGACAGTTGACTAGCAGTTAACACCTCGTTTACGTGTAGTTGTCTCCTGGTTAACAAAGGTGTAAAGAGTAGTGTAAATGGTGCTGTGGTTTATTTTTCAGATTCTTCACGTCTCTTCAAGGAAATGCAAGGTACATATAATTTGACTTTTTGCTTACTGTAAAGGTTGCACCTCTTGAATGCGAAATTAGGACTGGTCAACCTTAGACATAGATAAAAGCTGAAAATGAGGTGTGGTTATATTCAAAAGTAACTGTATCAAATTGCGCCATTTTCCTCAGTATAGACACAAAACACTATTTAGTCCTTAAAACGCCAGCAAAATAACTGCATCTGAAATTGTCTACTTAACATAAGCATGGAAGCAAACATTGTGGACCCAGATCAGACTGCTCCTACAGGAGCAGTCTGATCTGGGTCCACAATTACTGTCTTTGAGGCTTCAAATATTTTAGTGGACGACAAAAAAAATGTGATTATGCGCTTTAAAGATTTGCCGCCTTTACAGTAAGCGTAAAGTCTATTAATACTAATAAACTGAGCAAGCACATGGCATTTTCCATGCAAACTAATCAGATTTCACGCTGTTTATACCTAACCGTACGGCCTGAAACTAGAATCTAGCCCTATTGGTTAGCTGAGCACGTACATTTTCCATTTCCCTACTAGCAGAGAAATTTGTCATTTGCTGATAACTTTTGAAAACAGTTTGGATTCAGAAGAGTGTTCAGTTGTTTCGGATCTCTAGTTACAGACCGTTTGATACTCTGATAGTGTTTCTGAAAGAATGTTTTGAAATGAGATTAGGAGAAAAAACAGCAGGCAACAAATCATGAAAAATAACCTAAGATGCAAAGAGTTGAATTACAGCTCAATGTATATAAACCGTCACTCTCAAAAAGACGAAAAATTGGTTTTCGAGCCCAATTATCGCTCAATGCAGGTCAAAAGTATTGCAGAATGCTCCAAATGGAGCATTCTGCAATACTTTCTACCTTCATTCAGCTAATAAATTGTTATTTAGAGCTTTGTTTTGTCTATTTTTGAGTGGCCGTTTTACACAGGTTTTACTGTACAGATTATCTCGTGAACAAGTCCATCTAGTAGTTTAAGGGATTTTTGTAAAACAATTGAATCTGCCATAAAGTTTGAAATATTAAAGTGAGGAAGGTCCGTTGCATATACTGAGGGATCACCGGCTATACATATACTTTCCAAATAATGTAGACTTTATAGAGCAAATAAACTGCTGAAAAGATCAATTAGGTTTTCGGCTAGCAAGTAATTTACTTACTTACTTGATACTTACTTGAGACTTGTAGAGATCACTTGGCAGATGTAATTAACATCCAAAGGGGTTAAGGTATTTTCAAAATGTTATCATATGACGTCACGTGAGAATGAAATAATGTAGTGCATTAAAATTGATAAACCAATGTTGGTTTACAGATTCTCTGGAACATGTTACGTTATGAAATGATGACCATAACAGCGTCCCGTTTTATGGTAAAATTGAGACATTTTCACAGCAAAAACGCAATTACAAAAATTATTTTTAATAATTGTGAAAATGTGATAAAATGCTCGGCAAGCAACGCATTTTATCACTTTTCCCAAACTCGTTTAATAAATCCAATAAAGCATGAGCACTCATGTAAGATCCTCAATATATACTGATTGAGTAGCCAATGGCTCCAGTAGCTAACAGAAGAAAAGGTTTAATTCATAGGGGCAGAAATGATTGTGAGATGTTTGTATTGAGTCATTCTTTAAATAGAGGATCTTACATGAGTGTTTATTTTCCTACAACTTCAATTCCCACGTTAAAAGTGATTGGTGTATAAAAAATTTGGAAATACTGCCCTTCACGTGTGCCCAAATGAACAAATTGGCGATTTATTCAACTTTTAATTAAACTTAGCTGCTGCGAAAAGCAAGTAACTTTAACCTCTAATCTGTGACTCTAGAACACGACCCCTTTAGGCTTTAAAGCATCATTTACATCACCATAGTCGTAAAACTTAAAACTTGAATCACCCTTTCTACAGCAAAATGGACAAACTTTCTAGTAGTGCTATGGGTGATAAAGGGTTATATTGGAAGAAGAACATCAGGAGTAAACTTTCTTTTTGGTTCAGTGTATCAGGGGCCCCCATTGTATATTTAACATGCTTTTAGATACGAATGGGTATTTGATGAATAGTTGTCTCATTTATCAACAAAACCATATGGTTGTGTGTATTGCAGAGATATGTTTTTTTAAGAGACTATGTTTTGAGTACCAAAAAAGGTGTTAAAACTGATGGAAAAGAAAATGAGATCGATTTTACGATATGTATGAATTTTGTTTATTAGAATAATATAAGCCGTGGCATGAGATTTCCAACAATGTGGTATGTGCGACCAGCAAAGCCTCAGATCAGCATGCACATACGTGCAGTCTGATTAGAGCCTTTGCTAGTCCCTTGAATATTCTTTGATTGTTAAGCTACTGACTGAACATCATTTGGAGTTTCTAAGCTTAAACGGAGGCTGTATAGCTTGTCTGAGTCTACACAAGTCAAAATGCCACATTGTTGGAAATCACATTTCGCGGCTCAATAACAATGTGTTATTTTGATATTTTTATCAACAGGAGAAAAGAACCATACATATGCTTCCTGGGCACTTGGACGACAGACAGGAAAATTTGATGGTGAGCCAGAAAGAGCACTAGCACTGAGCACATGATCTGGGTTTATTAATGATTTAGATATAGATTCCAATACTCCTGCCTCCTGAGATTGTAAAAATTCAAATTATTTATATCCCTCTGCAGGGCATGTTATTACAGGTAATCTAAATGTCATTCCTGACGCTAGAGTTCGCAATATCATTTCTAAAGGTCCTAAATATAGATTTCCCTCTAATATTGATTTCGCTAAATGTCGTAGAGAGATCGCTGCTTCTTTAAATGACTTCAGTAATCGTTGGTGCAAACGGGAAAATGTTGAACCTGATGCTTTGAAGGAATGGAAGATTAACATTTTTAAAATTATTGATACTCGTATTTCATTTTACTCTCGTAATACACATCTTTTGCCCCCTAAACCTAAATCTTCTTTTAGTCATCTTAAACGAGGTATCCAGGATTTTCATATGAACTATGTTTTGGTTCCAGCAGATAAAGCTGCTAACAATGTTGTAGTTGTTTGACGATTGTATTATATTAATACTCTTAAGCGTGAGCTTGTTGACACTAAAGCCTATAAACTGCAGCCTTCTTTAAATGAAAGGGTTATTGTTGATGGGCATGGTTGTCATACAGCCCTACATTTTGGTGTCAAAGCTAAAGAAAATCAAGACAAAGTTTCTACGTTGTACTGGTTACCCAAACTCCATAAAAAACCCTATAAAGCAAGATTTATTGCAATTTCTAGTTCTTGTGCAACAACAGAACTTTCTAAATTGTTAACCTCGTGTCTTACAGCTGTTAAAAAACATGTTATCAAATATTGTGAAAAGGTATATGAGAGATCTTGTAAAAACCTATTTTGGTCGATTAAAAATTCAGGTGAAATTTTAGATAAACTTAAAGCTAGAGATTTCAATGCGACCAGTTTGTCTACTTATGATTTTTCTACTCTTTACACTACTTTACCTCATAATTTAATTAAAGATAAACTTATTGATCTTATTGAAAGTACCTTCCAGAGAGAAGGCTCTCCTTACCTTGCATGTAGTGACAGAAATGCATTTTTTACTTCAGAAAAACCTAAAAAATATCATGCATGGTCGTGTCAAAATGTATGCGATGCGCTGACCTTTTTGTTGGACAACATTTTATTCGATTTGGCACCAAGCTCTATAGACAAGTTGTTGGGATTCCTATGGGCACTAATTGTGCTCCCCTGGTTGCAGATTTATTCCTGTTTTGTTATGAAAGGGACTTTATGATGTCTCTTTCTGATGATAAGCAGGCTGATGTTATTGATGCGTTTAACACTACTTCCAGATATTTGGACGATATTTTAAATATTAATAATGTTTATTTTGACAATATGGTAAGTCAAATATACCCTTCAGAGCTCCAACTTAATAAAGCCAATGCCTCTGATACTGAAGCCGCATTTTTAGACTTGCATTTGTCAATTTCTAATGATATTGTTTCTACCAAAATTTATGACAAACGTGACGACTTTGATTTTGAAATTGTCAATTTCCCGTTTTTAGATGGTGATGTTCCTCGTTCTACATCCTATGGAGTCTATATCTCTCAACTCATTCGTTTTGCTAGAGCATCTAGCTATGTTGCTGACTTCAACACTCGCAATAAATTGTTAACTCAGAAACTTCTTAAACAAGGCTATCGGTATCATAAACTTCGCAAAACATTTTCAAAATTTTATAGACGATACTATGATTTGATTTCTAAATTCCAAGTTGGACTTAAATCTCTCTTGCGCCAAGGACTTTCGGAACCTGATTTCTATGGTGACTTGGTATATAAGTTGAAGAAGATTGTTGGCTCTAATAATTTTTCAGCGCAGTTCATTAAAATAATTTCCCATTATAAAAAGATTGGCTATAACATTAATGTATTGCAACAGACTGCATGCTTGGTAGTCAACCCAATCATGGTTGGCAACTTTGCTTTCCTCTTTAATTGCACGCTGGTGGGTTGGACTTCAGACTCTATGATGGTTCCGACTTAAAGACTTATCTATTGATGAGATGGTAGGGGCCTGATGCTTTGGCTGTTTGTCGGGCCCACCGGGGTTTACCTGTTGGATTTCTTTTGCTCCGGTATTCAGTTTAATTTACTGTTGAGTCCTTATCCTTGCTTTATCTCCTTGTTATATCTTGATTTATATGTTTTAGGAGATGATGCATTGATAAGTTAGGGGTCTTTCATGCAAACCAAATATCTATGTGTCTTGATCCACATCTGAATTAAGGGTGAGGTTGGCGCCGTTAAACCGGTTTAAGCCCTCCAGTAAAATATTTTACTGACCGTTCCAAGGCGGTACTTCTTTTGTGGATCTTTTATGTTTTTGTTCTGTCTTGTGTTTGCTTTGTTTTGTGCGCGTCTGTTTATATGTGCTTTGTGGTCACCTGCTGGGAAAGGGCTGACCTCTTGGCTCTCGTTTGTGGTGTCTTCTGTGAGTTTGTCACTTTCCCATTGGTATCCTGGGTCAGGTGTGGTACTTGATTGTATCGATTCCTGATCTTTGAACCATTACTTACTTTTATTATCAGAGTTGTTTTGTCTGTGCTGCGTGGCGGCCCTAAAAAGTCTCCCCGCACTTTCATTTAATGCTCTTATTTTTTCAATCCTCAGGATTGTGTGTACAATCTCCTTCCATTATTCCTGTCCCTGGATATCCTTTATGTCTTGTACCGCATTTAAGATCACTAGATGACCGATTTTCATACCCCGTTGTATAACTTCTGCTTTCTATATACCTGTGGACTTGTATTAGCCATTTGGATAATTGCTTGCATTTGTTATACCTTCCTTTGCTTTTAAGGACTCATATTATACTGGCTTGTCATTTTAATAACCGGTGTGATGATTGCTTGTCTTGGGATGGTACTTACCCACACAATTTTTAATGATAAGAACGAAAATAACAAAATTACATTTATCTCCCATTAGTTTACATTCGGCGTCCTCTGTTCGTATTCCTAGTTCAGTTAACAATTTTCGGGATATGCTTCCTACCATTAGGTTATCTCCTCTTGGGTCACCTATTATCAGGAAGTATACTAAACCTTTTAATGCATTCAAAAGACGCGGAATGTATCCTAATGTTTCTAAGTGCAATGCCAAGAGGTGTGTCTGTTGCACACATTTATGTACTAAAACTACCATTACATCATCTGTAAATGGTAGAAAATTTTCCATAATTAATAATAATGATTTGGACTGAACTTCATCGGATCTGATTTATGTTATAACTTGAACTGAAACTAACTGTGGAATGCAATATGTTGGACAAACTGGCCGATCCCTCAAGACTAGGTTTCGTGAGCACTTTCGTAAAATGAAAAAGCCTAAAAAATTTGACACATTTCTTTATCGCCATTTCAAAAATAATGGTCATCCACCTAGTAAAATTGTAATTCAGCCGGTTGAAAAAATTATGTATGATCCAAATTCATCAACTAGATTAAAAAATATTAAGAGACATGAAACTGAACTTAAATGGATTAAATTTTTGCAATCACCTTTTCCTTTAGGCTTTAATGATAATATATACTATGAAGGCAACATTTCTAAAATGCCAGATTTTGATGTTTTTTCTGTTTTGGAATGTAAAAAACGTAAAAGTAGATCTCATGGTAAACGTAAAAATGGCAACATTAAGCGCAAAATTTGTACTGAAAAACGCTTAAATACTTCTCTAAAGGATCTTTCTTTGGCTTTAACTAATCATGGTCGACATGGCTTATTTTCATTTTTAAGGTCCTTGCCTATCTCAGTTTTACGCAATTTAGAGTTAGAGGCTAATAACCTTTATGATAGAGCAAACAAATTATGTAAAGCAGCACTCCTTACAAGGTGTTATGTTCAACATTTCCTTAGTCCTTATATCGATTCTGAGGTCAACCATAAACGACATTTTATCAAAATTCCATTCATTAACAAAGGTATTGAGTTTATTGATTTACATAGTATCTTCAAGGATAATTCAGTGATTTCATCTATTCCAAATTACTTTAATAATTCTGAAACTCCTATCATTTGTTATAAATATAACAAACCAATAAGGTCTACGATATTTAACTTTAATAAAATTGTAAATGATTTAGATATAGATTCCAATACTCCTGCCTCCTGAGATTGTAAAAATTCAAATTATTTATATCCCTCTGCAGGGCATGTTATTACAGGTAATCTAAATGTCACTCCTGACGCTAGAGTTCGCAATATCATTTCTAAAGGTCCTAAATATAGATTTCCCTCTAATATTGATTTCGCTAAATGTCGTAGAGAGATCGCTGCTTCTTTAAATGACTTCAGTAATCGTTGGTGCAAACAGGAAAATGTTGAACCTGATGCTTTGAAGGAATGGAAGATTAACATTTTTAAAATTATTGATACTCGTATTTCATTTTACTCTCGTAATACACATCTTTTGCCCCTAAACCTAAATCTTCTTTTAGTCATCTTAAACGAGGTATCCAGGATTTTCATATGAACTATGTTTTGGTTCCAGCAGATAAAGCTGCTAACAATGTTGTAGTTGTTTGACGATTGTATTATATTAATACTCTTAAGCGTGAGCTTGTTGACACTAATGCCTATAAACTGCAGCCTTCTTTAAATGAAAGGGTTATTGTTGATGGGCATGGTTGTCATACAGCCCTACATTTTGGTGTCAAAGCTAAAGAAAATCAAGACAAAGTTCCTACGTTGTACTGGTTACCTAAACTCCATAAAAAACCCTATAAAGCAAGATTTATTGCAAATTCTAGTTCTTGTACAACAACAGAACTTTCTAAATTGTTAACCTCGTGTCTTACAGCTGTTAAAAAATATGTTATCAAATATTGTGAAAAGGTATATGAGAGATCTGGTAAAAACCTATTTTGGTCGATTAAAAATTCAGGTGAAATTTTAGATAAACTTAAAGCTAGAGATTTCAATGCGACCAGTTTGTCTACTTATGATTTTTCTACTCTTTACACTACTTTACCTCATAATTTAATTAAAGATAAACTTATTGATCTTATTGAAAGTACTTTCCAGAGAGAAGGCTCTCCTTACCTTGCATGTAGTGACAGAAATGCATTTTTTACTTCAGAAAAACCTAAAAAATATCATGCATGGTCGTGTCAAAATGTATGCGATGCGCTGACCTTTTTGTTGGACAACATTTTTATTCGATTTGGCACCAAGCTCTATAGACAAGTTGTTGGGATTCCTATGGGCACTAATTGTGCTCCCCTGGTTGCAGATTTATTCCTGTTTTGTTATGAAAGGGACTTTATGATGGCTCTTTCTGATGATAAGCAGGCTGATGTTATTGATGCGTTTAACACTACTTCCAGATATTTGGACGATATTTTAAATATTGATAATGTTTATTTTGACAATATGGTTAGTCAAATATACCCTTCAGAGCTCCAACTTAATAAAGCCAATGCCTCTGATACCGAAGCCGCATTTTTAGACTTGCATTTGTCAATTTCTAATGATATTGTTTCTACCAAAATTTATGACAAACGTGACGACTTTGATTTTGAAATTGTCAATTTCCCATTTTTAGATGGTGATGTTCCTCGTTCTACATCCTATGGAGTCTATATCTCTCAACTCATTCGTTTTGCTAGAGCATCTAGCTATGTTGCTGACTTTAACACTCGCAATAAATTGTTAACTCAGAAACTTCTTAAACAAGGCTATCGGTATCATAAACTTCGCAAAACATTTTCAAAATTTTATAGACGATACTATGATTTGATTTCTAAATTCCAAGTTGGACTTAAATCTCTCTTGCGCCAAGGACTTTGGGAACCTGATTTCTATGGTGACTTGGTATATAAGTTGAAGAAGATTGTTGGCTCTAATAATTTTTCAGCGCAGTTCATTAAAATAATTTCCCATTATAAAAAGATTGGCTATAACATTAATGTATTGCAACAGACTGCATGCTTGGTAGTCAACCCAATCACAGTTGGCAACTTTGCTTTCCTCTTTAATTGCACGCCGGTGGGTTGGACTTCAGACTCTATGATGGTTCCGACTTAAAGACTTATCTATTGATGAGATGGTAGGGGCCTGATGCTTTGGCTGTTTGTCGGGCCCACCGGGGTTTACCTGTTGGATTTCTTTTGCTCCGGTATTCAGTTTAATTTACTGTTGAGTCCTAATCCTTGCTTTATCTCCTTGTTATATCTTGATTTATATGTTTTAGGAGATGATGCATTGATAAGTTAGGGGTCTTTCATGCAAACCAAATATCTATGTGTCTTGATCCACATCTGAATTAAGGGTGAGGTTGGCGCCGTTAAACCGGTTTAAGCCCTCCAGTAAAATATTTTACTGACCGTTCCAAGGCGGTACTTCTTTTGTGGATCTTTTATGTTTTTGTTCTGTCTTGTGTTTGCTTTGTTTTGTGCGCGTCTGTTTATATGTGCTTTGTGGTCACCTGCTGGGAAAGGGCTGACCTCTTGGCTCTCGTTTGTGGTGTCTTCTGTGAGTTTGTCACTTTCCCATTGGTATCCTGGGTCAGGTGTGGTACTTGATTGTATCGATTCCTGATCTTTGCACCATTACTTACTTTTATTATCAGAGTTGTTTTGTCTGTGCTGCGTGGCGGCCCTAAAAAGTCTCCCCGCACTTTCATTTAATGCTCTTATTTTTCCAATCCTCAGGATTGTGTGTACAATCTCCTTCCATTATTCCTGTCCCTGGATATCCTTTATGTCTTGTACCGCATTTAAGATCACTAGATGACCGATTTTCATACCCCGTTGTATAACTTCTGCTTTCTTTATACCTGTGGACTTGTATTAGCCATTTGGATTATTGCTTGCATTTGTTATACCTTCCTTTGCTTTTAAGGACTCATATTATACTGGCTTGTCATTTTAATAACCGGTGTGTTGATTGCTTGTCTTGGGATGGTACTTACCCACACAACTTTTAATGATAAGAACGAAAATAACAAAATTACATTTATCTCCCATTAGTTTACATTCGGCGTCCTCTGTTCGTATTCCTAGTTCAGTTAACAATTTTCGGGATATGCTTCCTACCATTAGGTTATCTCCTCTTGGGTCACCTATTATCAGGAAGTATACGAAACCATTTAATGCATTCAAAAGACGCGGAATGTATCCTAATGTTTCTAAGTGCAATGCCAAGAGGTGTGTCTGTTGCACACATTTATGTACTAAAACTACCATTACATCATCTGTAAATGGTAGAAAATTTTCCATAATTAATAATAATGATTTGGACTGAACTTCATCGGATCTGATTTATGTTATAACTTGAACTGAAACTAACTGTGGAATGCAATATGTTGGACAAACTGGCCGATCCCTCAAGACTAGGTTTCGTGAGCACTTTCGTAAAATGAAAAAGCCTAAAAAATTTGACACATTTCTTTATCGCCATTTCAAAAATAATGGTCATCCACCTAGTAAAATTGTAATTCAGCCGGTTGAAAAAATTATGTATGATCCAAATTCATCAACTAGATTAAAAAATATTAAGAGACATGAAACTGAACTTAAATGGATTAAATTTTTGCAATCACCTTTTCCTTTAGGCTTTAATGATAATATATACCATGAAGGCAACATTTCTAAAATGCCAGATTTTGATGTTTTTTCTGTTTTGGAATGTAAAAAACGTAAAAGTAGATCTCATGGTAAACGTAAAAATGGCAACATTAAGTGCAAAATTTGTACTGAAAAACGCTTAAATACTTCTCTAAAGGATCTTTCTTTGGCTTTAACTAATCATGGTCGACATGGCTCATTTTCATTTTTAAGTTCCTTACCTATCTCAGTTTTACGCAGTTTAGAGTTAGAGGCTAATAAACTTTATGATAGAGCAAACAAATTATATAAAGCAGCACTCCTTACAAGGTGTTATGTTCAACATTTCCTTAGTCCTTATATCGATTCTGAGGTCAACCATAAACGACATTTTATCAAAATTCCATTCATTAACAAAGGTATTGAGTTTATTGATTTACATAGTATCTTCAAGGATAATTCAGTGATTTCATCTATTCCAAATTACTTTAATAATTCTGAAACTCCTATTATTTGTTATAAATATAACAAACCAATAAGGTCTACGATATTTAACTTTAATAAAATTGTAAATGATTTAGATATAGATTCCAATACTCCTGCCTCCTGAGATTGTAAAAATTCAAATTATTTATATCCCTCTGCAGGGCATGTTATTACAGGTAATCTAAATGTCATTCCTGACGCTAGAGTTCGCAATATCATTTCTAAAGGTCCTAAATATAGATTTCCCTCTAATATTGATTTCGCTAAATGTCGTAGAGAGATCGCTGCTTCTTTAAATGACTTCAGTAATCATTGGTGCAAACGGGAAAATGTTGAACCTGATGCTTTGAAGGAATGGAAGATTAACATTTTTAAAATTATTGATACTCGTATTTCATTTTACTCTCGTAATACACATCTTTTGCCCCCTAAACCTAAATCTTCTTTTAGTCATCTTAAACGAGGTATCCAGGATTTTCATATGAACTATGTTTTGGTTCCAGCAGATAAAGCTGCTAACAATGTTGTAGTTGTTTGACGATTGTATTATATTAATACTCTTAAGCGTGAGCTTGTTGACACTAATGCCTATAAACTGCAGCCTTCTTTAAATGAAAGGGTTATTGTTGATGGGCATGGTTGTCATACAGCCCTACATTTTGGTGTCAAAGCTAAAGAAAACCAAGACAAAGTTCCTACGTTGTACTGGTTACCTAAACTCCATAAAAAACCCTATAAAGCAAGATTTATTGCAAATTCTAGTTCTTGTACAACAACAGAACTTTCTAAATTGTTAACCTCGTGTCTTACAGCTGTTAAAAAACATGTTATCAAATATTGTGAAAAGGTATATGAGAGATCTAGTAAAAACCTATTTTGGTCGATTAAAAATTCACGTGAAATTTTAGATAAACTTAAAGCTAGAGATTTCAATGCGACCAGTTTGTCTACTTATGATTTTTCTACTCTTTACACTACTTTACCTCATAATTTAATTAAAGATAAACTTATTGATCTTATTGAAAGTACCTTCCAGAGAGAAGGCTCTCCTTACCTTGCATGTAGTGACAGAAATGCATTTTTTACTTCAGAAAAACCTAAAAAATATCATGCATGGTCGTGTCAAAATGTATGCGATGCGCTGACCTTTTTGTTGGACAACATTTTTATTCGATTTGGCACCAAGCTCTATAGACAAGTTGTTGGGATTCCTATGGGCACTAATTGTGCTCCCCTGGTTGCAGATTTATTCCTGTTTTGTTATGAAAGGGACTTTATGATGTCTCTTTCTGATGATAAGCAGGCTGATGTTATTGATGTGTTTACCACTACTTCCAGATATTTGGACGATATTTTAAATATTAATAATGTTTATTTTGACAATATGGTTAGTCAAATATACCCTTCAGAGCTCCAACTTAATAAAGCCAATGCCTCTGATACCAAAGCCGCATTTTTAGACTTGCATTTGTCAATTTCTAATGATATTGTTTCTACCAAAATTTATGACAAACGTGACGACTTTGATTTTGAAATTGTCAATTTCCCATTTTTAGATGGTGATGTTCCTCGTTCTACATCCTATGGAGTCTATATCTCTCAACTCATTCGTTTTGCTAGAGCATCTAGCTATGTAGCTGACTTCAACACTCGCAATAAATTGTTAACTCAGAAACTTCTTAAACAAGGCTATCGGTATCATAAACTTCGCAAAACATTTTCAAAATTTTATAGACTATACTATGATTTGATTTCTAAATTCCAAGTTGGACTTAAATCTCTCTTGCGCCAAGGACTTTCGGAACCTGATTTCTATGGTGACTTGGTATATAAGTTGAAGAAGATTGTTGGCTCTAATAATTTTTCAGCGCAGTTCATTAAAATAATTTCCCATTATAAAAAGATTGGCTATAACATTAATGTATTGCAACAGACTGCATGCTTGGTAGTCAACCCAATCACGGTTGGCAACTTTGCTTTCCTCTTTAATTGCACGCCCGTGGGTCAGACTCTATGATGGTTCCGACTTAAAGACTTATCTATTGATGTGATGGTAGGGGCCTGATGCTTTGGCTGTTTGTCGGGCCCACCGGGGTTTACCTGTTGGATTTCTTTTGCTCCGGTATTCAGTTTAATTTACTGTTGAGTCCTTATCCTTGCTTTATCTCCTTGTTATATCTTGATTTATATGTTTTAGGAGATGATGCATTGATAAGTTAGGGGTCTTTCATGCAAACCAAATATCTATGTGTCTTGATCCACATCTGAATTAAGGGTGAGGTTGGCGCCGTTAAACCGGTTTAAGCCCTCCAGTAAAATATTTTACTGACCGTTCCAAGGCGGTACTTCTTTTGTGGATCTTTTATGTTTTTGTTCTGTCTTGTGTTTGCTTTGTTTTGTGCGCGTCTGTTTATATGTGCTTTGTGATCACCTGCTGGGAAAGGGCTGACCTCTTGGCTCTCGTTTGTGGTGTCTTCTGTGAGTTTGTCACTTTCCCATTGGTATCCTGGGTCAGGTGTGGTACTTGATTGTATCGATTCCTGATCTTTGCACCATTACTTACTTTTATTATCAGAGTTGTTTTGTCTGTGCTGCGTGGCGGCCCTAAAAAGTCTCCCCGCACTTTCATTTAATGCTCTTATTTTTCCAATCATCAGGATTGTGTGTACAATCTCCTTCCATTATTCCTGTCCCTGGATATCCTTTATGTCTTGTACCGCATTTAAGATCACTAGATGACCGATTTTCATACCCCGTTGTATAACTTCTGCTTTCTATATACCTGTGGACTTGTATTAGCCATTTGGATTATTGCTTGCATTTGTTATACCTTCCTTTGCTTTTAAGGACTCATATTATACTGGCTTGTCATTTTAATAACCGGTGTGTTGATTGCTTGTCTTGGGATGGTACTTACCCACACAACTTTTAATGATAAGAACGAAAATAACAAAATTACATTTATCTCCCATTAGTTTACATTCGGCGTCCTCTGTTCGTATTCCTAGTTCAGTTAACAATTTTCGGGATATGCTTCCTACCATTAGGTTATCTCCTCTTGGGTCACCTATTATCAGGAAGTATACTAAACCATTTAATGCATTCAAAAGACGCGGAATGTATCCTAATGTTTCTAAGTGCAATGCCAAGAAGTGTGTCTGTTGCACACATTTATGTACTAAAACTACCATTACATCATCTGTAAATGGTAGAAAATTTTCCATAATTAATAATAATGATTTGGACTGAACTTCATCGGATCTGATTTATGTTATAACTTGAACTGAAACTAACTGTGGAATGCAATATGTTGGACAAACTGGCCGATCCCTTAAGACTAGGTTTCGTGAGCACTTTCGTAAAATAAAAAAGCCTAAAAAATTTGACACATTTCTTTATCGCCATTTCAAAAATAATGGTCATCCACCTAGTAAAATTGTAATTCAGCCGGTTGAAAAAATTATGTATGATCCAAATTCATCAACTAGATTAAAAAATATTAAGAGACATGAAACTGAACTTAAATGGATTAAATTTTTGCAATCACCTTTTCCTTTAGGCTTTAATGATAATATATACCATGAAGGCAACATTTCTAAAATGCCAGATTTTGATGTTTTTTCTGTTTTGGAATGTAAAAAACGTAAAAGTAGATCTCAGGGTAAACGTAAAAATGGCAACATTAAGCGCAAAATTTGTACTGAAAAACGCTTAAAAACTTCTCTAAAGGATCTTTCTTTGGCTTTAACTAATCATGGTCGACATGGCTTATTTTCATTTTTAAATTCCTTGCCTATCTCAGTTTTACGCAATTTAGAGTTAGAGGCTAATAAACTTTATGATAGAGCAAACAAATTATATAAAGCAGCACTCCTTACAAGGTGTTATGTTCAACATTTCCTTAGTCCTTATATCGATTCTGAGGTCAACCATAAACGACATTTTATCAAAATTCCATTCATTAACAAAGGTATTGAGTTTATTGATTTACATAGTATCTTCAAGGATAATTCAGTGATTTCATCTATTCCAAATTACTTTAATAATTCTGAAACTCCTATCATTTGTTATAAATATAACAAACCAATAAGGTCTACGATATTTAACTTTAATAAAATTGTAAATGATTTAGATATAGATTCCAATACTCCTGCCTCCTGAGATTGTAAAAATTCAAATTATTTATATCCCTCTGCAGGGCATGTTATTACAGGTAATCTAAATGTCATTCCTGACGCTAGAGTTCGCAATATCATTTCTAAAGGTCCTAAATATAGATTTCCCTCTAATATTGATTTCGCTAAATGTCGTAGAGAGATCGCTGCTTCTTTAAATGACTTCAGTAATCGTTGGTGCAAACGGGAAAATGTTGAACCTGATGCTTTGAAGGAATGGAAGATTAACATTTTTAAAATTATTGATACTCGTATTTCATTTTACTCTCGTAATACACATTTTTTGCCCCCTAAACCTAAATCTTCTTTTAGTCATCTTAAACGAGGTATCCAGGATTTTCATATGAACTATGTTTTGGTTCCAGCAGATAAAGCTGCTAACAATGTTGTAGTTGTTTGACGATTGTATTATATTAATACTCTTAAGCGTGAGCTTGTTGACACTAATGCCTATAAACTGCAGCCTTCTTTAAATGAAAGGGTTATTGTTGATGGGCATGGTTGTCATACAGCCCTACATTTTGGTGTCAAAGCTAAAGAAAACCAAGACAAAGTTCCTACGTTGTACTGGTTACCTAAACTCCATAAAAAACCCTATAAAGCAAGATTTATTGCAAATTCTAGTTCTTGTACAACAACAGAACTTTCTAAATTGTTAACCTCGTGTCTTACAGCTGTTAAAAAACATGTTATCAAATATTGTGAAAAAGTATATGAGAGATCTGGTAAAAACCTATTTTGGTCGATTAAAAATTCAGGTGAAATTTTAGATAAACTTAAAGCTAGAGATTTCAATGCGACCAGTTTGTCTACTTATGATTTTTCTACTCTTTACACTACTTTACCTCATAATTTAATTAAAGATAAACTTATTGATCTTATTGAAAGTACCTTCCAGAGAGAAGGCTCTCCTTACCTTGCATGTAGTGACAGAAATGCATTTTTTACTTCAGAAAAACCTAAAAAATATCATGCATGGTCGTGTCAAAATGTATGCGATGCGCTGACCTTTTTGTTGGACAACATTTTTATTCGATTTGGCACCAAGCTCTATAGACAAGTTGTTGGGATTCCTATGGGCACTAATTGTGCTCCCCTGGTTGCAGATTTATTCCTGTTTTGTTATGAAAGGGACTTTATGATGTCTCTTTCTGATGATAAGCAGGCTGATGTTATTGATGCGTTTAACATTACTTCCAGATATTTGGACGATATTTTAAATATTAATAATGTTTATTTTGACAATATGGTTAGTCAAATATACCCTTCAGAGCTCCAACTTAATAAAGCCAATGCCTCTGATACCGAAGCCGCATTTTTAGACTTGCATTTGTCAATTTCTAATGATATTGTTTCTACCAAAATTTATGACAAACGTGACGACTTTGATTTTGAAATTGTCAATTTCCCATTTTTAGATGGTGATGTTCCTCGTTCTACATCCTATGGAGTCTATATCTCTCAACTCATTCGTTTTGCTAGAGCATCTAGCTATGTTGCTGACTTCAACACTCGCAATAAATTGTTAACTCAGAAACTTCTTAAACAAGGCTATCGGTATCATAAACTTCGCAAAACATTTTCAAAATTTTATAGACGATACTATGATTTGATTTCTAAATTCCAAGTTGGACTTAAATCTCTCTTGCGCCAAGGACTTTCGGAACCTGATTTCTATGGTGACTTGGTATATAAGTTGAAGAAGATTGTTGGCTCTAATAATTTTTCAGCGCAGTTCATTAAAATAATTTCCCATTATAAAAAGATTGGCTATAACATTAATGTATTGCAACAGACTGCATGCTTGGTAGTCAACCCAATCACGGTTGGCAACTTTGCTTTCCTCTTTAATTGCACGCCCGTGGGTCGGACTTCAGACTCTATGATGGTTCCGACTTAAAGACTTATCTATTGATGAGATGGTAGGGGCCTGATGCTTTGGCTGTTTGTCGGGCCCACCGGGGTTTACCTGTTGGATTTCTTTTGCTCCGGTATTCAGTTTAATTTACTGTTGAGTCCTTATCCTTGCTTTATCTCCTTGTTATATCTTGATTTATATGTTTTAGGAGATGATGCATTGATAAGTTAGGGGTCTTTCATGCAAACCAAATATCTATGTGTCTTGATCCACATCTGAATTAAGGGTGAGGTTGGCGCCGTTAAACCGGTTTAAGCCCTCCAGTAAAATATTTTACTGACCGTTCCAAGGCGGTACTTCTTTTGTGGATCTTTTATGTTTTTGTTCTGTCTTGTGTTTGCTTTGTTTTGTGCGCGTCTGTTTATATGTGCTTTGTGGTCACCTGCTGGGAAAGGGCTGACCTCTTGGCTCTCGTTTGTGGTGTCTTCTGTGAGTTTGTCACTTTCCCATTGGTATCCTGGGTCAGGTGTGGTACTTGATTGTATCGATTCCTGATCTTTGCACCATTACTTACTTTTATTATCAGAGTTGTTTTGTCTGTGCTGCGTGGCAGCCCTAAAAAGTCTCCCCGCACTTTCATTTAATGCTCTTATTTTTCCAATCTTCAGGATTGTGTGTACAATCTCCTTCCATTATTCCTGTCCCTGGATATCCTTTATGTCTTGTACCGCATTTAAGATCACTAGATGACCGATTTTCATACCCCGTAGTATAACTTCTGCTTTCTATATACCTGTGGACTTGTATTAGCCATTTGGATTATTGCTTGCATTTGTTATACCTTCCTTTGCTTTTAAGGACTCATATTATACTGGCTTGTCATTTTAATAACCGGTGTGTTGATTGCTTGTCTTGGGATGGTACTTACCCACACAACTTTTAATGATAAGAACGAAAATAACAAAATTACATTTATCTCCCATTAGTTTACATTCGGCGTCCTCTGTTTGTATTCCTAGTTCAGTTAACAATTTTCGGGATATGCTTCCTACCATTAGGTTATCTCCTCTTGGGTCACCTATTATCAGGAAGTATACTAAACCATTTAATGCATTCAAAAGACGCGGAATGTATCCTAATGTTTCTAAGTGAAATGCCAAGAGGTGTGTCTGTTGCACACATTTATGTACTAAAACTACCATTACATCATCTGTAAATGGTAGAAAATTTTCCATAATTAATAATAATGATTTGGACTGAACTTCATCGGATCTGATTTATGTTATAACTTGAACTGAAACTAACTGTGGAATGCAATATGTTGGACAAACTTGCCGATCCCTCAAGACTAGGTTTCGTGAGCACTTTCGTAAAATGAAAAAGCCTAAAAAATTTGACACATTTCTTTATCGCCATTTCAAAAATAATGGTCATCCACCTAGTAAAATTGTAATTCAGCCGGTTGAAAAAATTATGTATGATCCAAATTCATCAACTAGATTAAAAAATATTAAGAGACATGAAACTGAACTTAAATGGATTAAATTTTTGCAATCACCTTTTCCTTTAGGCTTTAATGATAATATATACCATGAAGGCAACATTTCTAAAATGCCAGATTTTGATGTTTTTTCTGTTTTGGAATGTAAAAAACGTAAAAGTAGATCTCATGGTAAACGTAAAAATGGCAACATTAAGCGCAAAATTTGTACTGAAAAACGCTTAAATACTTCTCTAAAGGATCTTTCTTTGGCTTTAACTAATCATGGTCGACATGGCTTATTTTCATTTTTAAGGTCCTTGCCTATCTCAGTTTTACGCAATTTAGAGTTAGAGGCTAATAAACTTTATGATAGAGCAAACAAATTATATAAAGCAGCACTCCTTACAAGGTGTTATGTTCAACATTTCCTTAGTCCTTATATCGATTCTGAGGTCAACCATAAACGACATTTTATCAAAATTCCATTCATTAACAAAGGTATTGAGTTTATTGATTTACATAGTATCTTCAAGGATAATTCAGTGATTTCATCTATTCCAAATTACTTTAATAATTCTGAAACTCCTATCATTTGTTATAAATATAACAAACCAATAATTTCTACGATATTTAACTTTAATAAAATTGTAAATGATTTAGATATAGATTCCAATACTCCTGCCTCCTGAGATTGTAAAAATTCAAATTATTTATATCCCTCTGCAGGGCATGTTATTACAGGTAATCTAAATGTCATTCCTGACGCTAGAGTTCGCAATATCATTTCTAAAGGTCCTAAATATAGATTTCCCTCTAATATTGATTTCGCTAAATGTCGTAGAGAGATCGCTGCTTCTTTAAACGACTTCAGTAATCGTTGGTGCAAACGGGAAAATGTTGAACCTGATGCTTTGAAGGAATGGAAGATTAACATTTTTAAAATTATTGATACTCGTATTTCATTTTACTCTCGTAATACACATCTTTTGCCCCCTAAACCTAAATCTTCTTTTAGTCATCTTAAACGAGGTATCCAGGATTTTCATATGAACTATGTTTTGGTTCCAGCAGATAAAGCTGCTAACAATGTTGTAGTTGTTTGACGATTGTATTATATTAATACTCTTAAGCGTGAGCTTGTTGACACTAATGCCTATAAACTGCAGCCTTCTTTAAATGAAAGGGTTATTGTTGATGGGCATGGTTGTCATACAGCCCTACATTTTGGTGTCAAAGCTAAAGAAAACCAAGACAAAGTTCCTACGTTGTACTGGTTACCTAAACTCCATAAAAAACCCTATAAAGCAAGATTTATTGCAAATTCTAGTTCTTGTACAACAACAGAACTTTCTAAATTGTTAACCTCGTGTCTTACAGCTGTTAAAAAACATGTTATCAAATATTGTGAAAAGGTATATGAGAGATCTGGTAAAAACCTATTTTGGTTGATTAAAAATTCAGGTGAAATTTTAGATAAACTTAAAGCTAGAGATTTCAATGCGACCAGTTTGTCTACTTATGATTTTTCTACTCTTTACACTACTTTACCTCATAATTTAATTAAAGATAAACTTATTGATCTTATTGAAAGTACCTTCCAGAGAGAAGGCTCTCCTTACCTTGCATGTAGTGACAGAAATGCATTTTTACTTCAGAAAAACCTAAAAAATATCATGCATGGTCGTGTCAAAATGTATGCGATGCGCTGACCTTTTTGTTGGACAACATTTTTATTCGATTTGGCACCAAGCTCTATAGACAAGTTGTTGGGATTCCTATGGGCACTAATTGTGCTCCCCTGGTTGCAGATTTATTCCTGTTTTGTTATGAAAGGGACTTTATGTTGTCTCTTTCTGATGATAAGCAGGCTGATGTTATTGATGCGTTTAACACTACTTCCAGATATTTGGACGATATTTTAAATATTAATAATGTTTATTTTGACAATATGGTTAGTCAAATATACCCTTCAGAGCTCCAACTTAATAAAGCCAATGCCTCTGATACCAAAGCCGCATTTTTAGACTTGCATTTGTCAATTTCTAATGATATTGTTTCTACCAAAATTTATGACAAACATGACGACTTTGATTTTGAAATTGTCAATTTCCCATTTTTAGATGGTGATGTTCCTCGTTCTACATCCTATGGAGTCTATATCTCTCAACTCATTCGTTTTGCTAGAGCATCTAGCTATGTTGCTGACTTCAACACTCGCAATAAATTGTTAACTCAGAAACTTCTTAAACAAGGCTATCGGTATCATAAACTTCGCAAAACATTTTCAAAATTTTATAGACGATACTATGATTTGATTTCTAAATTCCAAGTTGGACTTAAATCTCTCTTGCGCCAAGGACTTTCGGAACCTGATTTCTATGGTGACTTGGTATATAAGTTGAAGAAGATTGTTGGCTCTAATAATTTTTCAGCGCAGTTCATTAAAATAATTTCACATTATAAAAAGATTGGCTATAACATTAATGTATTGCAACAGACTGCATGCTTGGTAGTCAACCCAATCACGGTTGGCAACTTTGCTTTCCTCTTTAATTGCACGCCCGTGGGTCGGACTTCAGACTCTATGATGGTTTCGACTTAAAGACTTATCTATTGATGAGATGGTAGGGGCCTGATGCTTTGGCTGTTTGTCCGGCCCACCGGGGTTTACCTGTTGGATTTCTTTTGCTCCGGTATTCAGTTTAATTTACTGTTGAGTCCTTATCCTTGCTTTATCTCCTTGTTATATCTTGATTTATATGTTTTAGGAGATGATGCATTGATAAGTTAGGGGTCTTTCATGCAAACCAAATATCTATGTGTCTTGATCCACATCTGAATTAAGGGTGAGGTTGGCGCCGTTAAACCGGTTTAAGCCCTCCAGTAAAATATTTTACTGACCGTTCCAAGGCGGTACTTCTTTTGTGGATCTTTTATGTTTTTGTTCTGTCTTGTGTTTGCTTTGTTTTGTGCGCGTCTGTTTATATGTGCTTTGTGGTCACCTGCTGGGAAAGGGCTGACCTCTTGGCTCTCGTTTGTGGTGTCTTCTGTGAGTTTGTCACTTTCCCATTGGTATCCTGGGTCAGGTGTGGTACTTGATTGTATCGATTCCTGATCTTTGCACCATTACTTACTCTTATTTCAACTCTAAACAAAACTCTGACTTAAATATTGACCAACTGGGAAACGCCATTTAAATGGCGTTAAATGGCGTTTTGTTTTTGGGTCTGTACTTGCTTATTAGGATATGGTATTTATAGAAAAATGACACAATATCACGTTTAATGAGAAAATACAAATCATTTGATTAACACATGACAGTTCAGGCCTTACGTTAAGGGTGCATAGCAAAACAATTGTTGTCTTATTTCTCAACAAAAACATAAGTTGTGGGTACTCAATCGAACCGTCTTAATGAGACTGTTCTTTTAAGCAACCAAAACATATGCCAATATAATGGGTAAGATAATATATTTACAATATGACACTGTCGTTTTCTGATTTAGGTAAATAATACCCAAGTCGCGAATTTTTAACGTGGAAAAATATGTCTTTTATTGCAATTCGCGAAAATTTGGTTCTCCAGAAATCTTTTGAATTTGCAGTAACCAATAATTGTAATAATTTATTAATTTTCTGCTCCAAACAACTTTCAAATAACAATAGACAATGCTTAAGATACAAAGTCATTAGTTCTTTTTCATACTGGATAACTGCAAACAGGTAATTTGGCAATGAGAGAAGAGTTTGATGAAATGCCACATAATAATTCATTGATAAATTGAACTTGATAAAATGCCTAATATGATTTATTTCTGAATTTGTTTTAATATGAAACTTATATCAGAAAGTGTTAAACTATGTCCATTTTAATGTTTAAAATTTTCATTTGCATTTCCTTTTTTAAATTTCCATCTGCATGGACAGATGTGCACTTTTTGAAAAGTCTAATCTGTAAGCCTTTCATAATTGGGCCGCAACACGAGAAACCCTGTCTTCGGGGGTTTGCCAACAACACAGGCGTAGACCAGCCTGCGCATCCGCGCAGTCTGATCAGCGCCTTTGTTATTCGCTTTTTGCAAAGTACCATATGTAAACTTGATACAAGTGAAATTTAAATTTTCTAGCTAGTCTCTGTAGATAAGGAGACTGGTTTGTAACTCGCTCAGTCGGGTTTTCTCGCGATGAGGCCCAATTATGATACGCATGAATCGTTCCATCCAGATGGAGGTCGTCATTTGGACATAATCGCAAGGAAACCTGGGGAAACCTGGGGCAGACTTGATTTAGCTGTTCTCTTGCACTCCGAACAGGCACTCCGAACAGGCAGAACAGAAATCAAGTGCGCTGGAAGATCTGTGCTGGCGTACGCCGGAGTACTCCATCCTACGAGGGGATGTAGGACAGAACAGTCATGTGACCTGTTCCAAAGCAATATGGCGGAGCATCTGCCATCATGTGTGAAAATACTTTTATCGCTTGATTTTTCCCGGATTACTCCAAAGTGCCCAGTTTTACATGATTAAGGTGGCTATTCTGGCGTATGCCGAGTACTCTAAAATTGCTAAATCAAGTCCACCCCTGATTAGCTGTCGAGAGCGTACATTATAATTGGGCCTCGTCGCGAGAAAACCTGTCTTCGGGGTTTCCGACAAAGCGAGTTTCAAACCAGTCTCCTCAGCTACATAGACTAGCTAGAAAATTCGAATTTTACCTGAAGCAAGTTTACATATGATACTTTCCTAAAAGCGAATAACAAAGGCGTTGATCAGACTGCGCGGATGCGCTGGCTGGTCCGCACTTTTGTTGTTCGCAAACCTCCGAAGACAGGTTTTCCCGCGTCGAGGCCCATATAAACTTGCCACATGCAAAATTTCAAAATTCTACCTAGACTTTGTGAACAAGTCGTAAATCCTAATGACAGATTTTCTCGCAAAGATGTCCATTTGAAAATAAACCATAATGTTTTCTTTTTATTTCTATAGCTGATGGAGCAGTCTATCTGTTGTATGATCTTGGTCAGAATGTGGTAATATCTGGCATTCGCTTTATTTCTAAAAGCGGACAAAAGTGTAAGTTTTTAATGATGTCAGTTAAACAAATGTATATGTTTGTCCAGCATATACCACAATCACTATTTTTAAGCTCGTTGCAAAGAATCGATAAAAAAGCTCAACAAGGCTTGCATTTTGTCTATTTTCCCCCAACTTATTTAGACAATCTCATGTGCGAATCCAGAAAATTTTGGCAGAGGGGTCCAACTTTGACAACTTTATTATGAGGGGAGGGAGTACCCAAATACCACTGAAATGGGGCCTTCATTGGCCCGCCAGCGAAACGCCATTTCAATGGCATTTTGCTGGCGTGCTGACGATGGCCCAATATTGAATGCTGGCTTGGTAGTTTTGTGATTTTTAAGGGGATCCGGACCAGTATTGCTAAATTAACTATATTATTGTAATTTTTCACGGGGGTCCGGACCCTCTGTCCCCACCTCTGGATCCGCTCATGAATTCGATAGTACATGGCGCTTACATAAGAACACAATACGAATGTACGATGGTATGTTCTCAAGTACCCAATGGGCCGTGACAAGTGATTTCCAACAATGTGGCATTTTGACATGTGTAGACTCATACGAACCTGTGCAGCCTCTTTTAAAGCTTAGAAACTCCAAACCGTGTTCAGTCAGTAGCTTAACAATCATAGAATACTCAAGCGACTAGCAAAGGCTCTGATCAGACTGCGCATACGCGCAGGCTGGTCTGAGGCTTTGCTGGTCGCACATACCACATTGTTGGAAATCTCATGCACTGGCTCAAGTAATATCACTCGTCATAGCAGTCTATGCGTGCATACACACGGGAAGGCTGTACCAAAATCTTAAGTGCTGGCTTATTTTGCTGTCTGATTCAGTCTAGCTTGCATGATCTATTATGCCTACCATCTGAAAGGAGGTGGTGGGCACACTTATTAGTCGGTGTTGCTATACAGCTTTTTCTGTGCAATATATCTCAAGAACTATAGATAAACAAAAAAACTTTGAGGCGTGACTATATTTACAATATTGAAAATACGGATATAGAAATAGGGATTTCAGGCGTTTACTTACATTTACTATTATACTATTTTGGCATGCATGACCTGCTTATTTTGCATGTGTTACACATCAACCTTTTAAAATAGAATGATCGAAAGGTAATTACTCAGAGGTCGTGATACATCTATATTGGACGGATTGAAATGCATTTTGTGTGCATATTGCGTAGAGACATGATAAAGATTTGATTAAATTTTATGTCCTTGTCCTAATTTTCAAGGTCACAGTGGAGCTACGTGTAAATATGTCAAATTAGAGCGTGATCTGTTCTCTCTGAAAACAATACTACGGTGAATGTACTAAATATTTTAACAGTAGTTGCCTGCTCTAAAGCATAGTCAAACAGTGTAGATCCACATCAGATTGCTTCTTCAAAAATGCTTCCTCAAGATTGCTTCTAAAGTAGCAATCTGATCAGGTTCTTCCCTGTTTGCTTTTCGGACAAGCATTTTGTGAGTATTATCCCAGATAACCATTCTTTCTAGAAATGAAAAAGGAAAGTGTTCGAAATTTTAGAACATTTAACATACAGTCGAATCTCGTAAATTCGTAGTCCTCGGAACTAGAAATTTTCTTTCAAATTATCAGTCGTTCAAATAATAGGGAGATATACATAAAACAATTTATTCCACAAAATGATTATTATCAGAGTTTGTCTATCAAACATATCTTTACGTGGTTATAGACAGTGATTAAAACAGATCATGCATTTGCCGTATTCTCTGAATCCAGCCTTTATGTGTACCAAATTTGTTAGAAATTTGTCAAACTAGCGAGAATTTCGAAAAATCGAATTCTGAATTTTCAAGGTTTTACATGCTTTGAGTCCTTATCTTTGTTATATCTCCTTCTTATATCTTGATTTGTATGTTCTAGGAGATGATGAATCGAAATAATATGGATTTTTGTGCTAACCAAACATTTAAGCGTCTTGATTTACATCAGAATTAAGGCTGAGGTTGGTGCTGTTAAACATGTTTATACCTCCTTACCAACTTTAGCACGAAATATCTCGTAATGTGCGAGGTTTACACTGATGTAGGTGGTATAAAATAGTTATACCATGTTTGCCCACCTGTGCGTAAGATAATCCAATTGCTAAAGCTCGTGGATTATCTCTACGTAAAGACGGACAGCCCATGGTTTAACTATTAATTAATTTAATACTGACCCCTCTTTGTGTTTATGTTTCAAGTTCTTGTTTTTATTATACTGTCTTGCCTGTTCTTTGCAGCCTTATGATCACCTGCTTGGAAAGGGCGGACCTCTTTGCTCTCTTGTGTGTGATGTTTTCTTGTGATCTTCTCGCTTCCCCATATGGTGTCCGGTGGGGTCAGGTCTGGTACTTGATTGTATCGATTCTTGATCTTTGTCTTCTTCTTTACTTTTACTGTAGTTTTAATTCCAGCTGAGGCAGACAAAGAATTGGAGATTCCTATTATTATACGAGGTCAGAAGCAATGGGAGTTCTCCATACATGGTGCCTGTCGTTGCCTTCAACACAAAGTGGTGACTACCAAACACATTGACGTGTATTGTGTAAATGAACTGTTTATTCTCAGCGCACGGTATCTTGCTTTAAAAGGTGATGGTCGACCGAACACTATGTTTTCAAAGATACAAGCAGGGACATGGTCTGTTTGGCTTTTATCGGACGTTGAAGGTACAGTAGAAACTGACTTGTTGAGGTCCTTCGTTGGCGTAGCTCCCATTACAGGGGAACAAGTCAAATTAGTTTCGTAGGAACAAGGAAACAAGTACCCCCACCCCCTGGGAGGGCCTCAATTATTACCTAGCTATGGTCCTTTTTGGACTTATGTTTAGACAAGTCTGATTCTCGGAATTGTGTTACAGTGTGCGATAGTTGGAAATACCCGCTAGTCAAATGTACATGATAAAAAAATAATCCTTCCTGCGATACTTGGCGATATCTTATCTGGGACTCTCGCATTTCGCGCATTATGGGACCCAAGGAAATCTGGTTAATCCCGTTCAGATCTTGCTCTCGAATAGTGACACAATTTATAAGGAAAAACGCAAAAAGTCAAATTTTTGAAAGTTTGCCATTTCTCAAGTGGTCAAAATTATCTATCATGCAGGCATTGATCGCTTAATATATCTTAATAAAACGGCTGGGGAATGACAGTTCAATCTCAGTGTGCACCGAACGAAAGACAACAGGTTATTGCGTAGAGCGCTACCTGTAGACGACAATGTAGTAATTTTTTGCATTCAGAGAAAATGGTGTATTTATGAGCTGTTTTGATATCAAATAATGTAAATACTGCTTCGGGTGTTGTAAAAGCCTTCTCATGAGACATGTCTTTTAAGCATCCAGTAAAATACACAAGTACAAATACAAATGATTGATGAGAAAAATATTCACAATTTTATGTTGATTTTTTGTTGCACTTTATTTTTATCTAAGGTTGTCTAAGAACGTCACAATTATGTAGCATTTACATGCGTTAATAACCCTTTGCCTTATAGAGACACCTTTAACGCTTTTGCAAACAGAGCAGACTCAGACCAGGCAGCTGTTTTAAGAGCTGTCTGATCAGGGTCTGCTCTGCTTACAAAATATATTACATCGCTGGCGTGTCGCCGTAAAACTTTTCCCATCTTACATGTATATCTAACGATATACCTCCCAAAATAAAAAAAATGAGTACAGTTATACACTGATTTAACCATTGTCATTTAAAACTACAGAAACGCCACAGTTGGACAGGCATCTAATAAAAAATGTGTGTATGACCAGGAAATACCACAATCACACACTGTAGACCATTCAATGGCACCGTGAGGAAGAGTCACAGAACACCTACCGCCACAAGACCCCAGGAAGACAATTAAAGTATCTGCATTTTTCAACTTATTAAAACCATTTTTAAGAAAATGAAATTATTTTTGAAACTCTGGGCTCATTTAACTTATAATGAAAGATAAACCACTTTATCAGTCACCCCTAATATAAACTGAATTGTTTCAACATAGCCTAATAAACGTTTCCTATCTCACGGCATGTTACCTTTATCAGGTCATGATGACGTTGCGCTTTTTGAATGACGTCGCTAATGACGCTGAATCAACACAAAAATCACGTCATAATCGCTAGTTTGACGAGTGATCAACAATGGGTAAACTGATAAATAGAATACCAGGTTCGCGTCTTTTGATATCAAGTTTACCAGGCTCGGCTTTGAGAACGCATTTTGAATCGCTCGGCAAGCATCGCGATGTCAACACAGGGGGTTAACTCAGTCACAGTGCGGGGTGATTCTTTATGAAAGTTGTCAATGATGCTTTATGAAAGGGTTACAGGTGCTTTATGATTTCCTTAATCAGTATAAGGTAGGTGATGGGAAACTGCATTAAAAGTAAGATTCTCGACGCCCGAAAGTATTTTATTTTTATTAATTCATATAATTGAAAAGAAAATGGTTTTACTCTGTCAGTCTCTGCGATGATGGTTTATGTGTCAGGGATTAATGAGCGGTTTAATTCAGATATTGCTAAAACCCATATCAAAAATGAGTATATTTATCAAAGCACATATTCCATCAAAGATAGTGTGCATACAACTTCAAGTTCAATCTAAATGTGTTTGAAAAAAATCAATTTTCTCCTCATGTAAAACTAAAAAGGGCTTATTTTAAATGACTAATATTAACAAGCCAAAAAAGTGGTAAAGAATCAGTAACATATTTTGGTAACAGGTTCTTTACCTGTACGAATGATGGATAACTGGTTCTTTATGAAAGGGTTCGGATGCTTTATGAAAGAATTTGCAAAGATGTTAATGGTTTTAGAATCAAATATCAAGGCAATTAGACCTTGTACTGATGCCCTGACTTATTTATTGATTGAATTAAGACTTAACGGCCCAGTCAACAATATTTCTGTCATGTTGGGACTCCTCCAAGAGACAGTGAGAGACTAAAAGGGCCCAATCCCATCCAAATTTGCCGCAAGTCAAGCAAATCACGCCCTATCATTACGATTAAGGTTAAGATTTATTTCAATATTATATCAGTGATGCCGAGACATAGTCTCTGATTTTGTTTAATTTAACTGTTGTTTGATTTGATTTGTTGTCTATGGTAAACAGCTGTGGTCAACTTAACTACAGTGTTCCTATGCAAGCCTACTGTAGGGCAGTTTACCATTACTTTTGCTCATTCTTATACAAGTAACTGACAACTTGGTCTTCTTGAATCATCAGGAGATGAAACAACTCTGCATGAAAAATATGCTGGGTGCGATCTCCTGTCTGCTTGCATATTAAGCAGATAGGTAACTGACTGAGCTACAGAGTTCAGATTGTTAGATAAGCATCGCATGTGCGTGTCCCGAAGGTGGGGGACAGCGGGTTTGCATCCCACCTGGAAGATCACAACTTGTTATATGTTTCCTTGGAAATAATGTTATTGACAACCTCGAGAAGAAGTAGGACCCCTTGGGTCCAAATGCTTCGAAAAGGAGGCCAGGTCCGCACTGCCCTCTGTGAAAAAACTAAAATAGAGTTTTCAGGACACCCAACCCCCCAGACAGAATTTTCTGGATCCTCCCATGCATCATAAATATCCAAACCCTGCTATCAGCATCCAGTACTGTAGCATTGTATCTGGGACATCAATATGTCTTTTTCGAAACTCCCAAAAGGAGCATGCGGTGGATTGATGGGGTTTGGGTGGCTCAGCATATTTGGAGGGACTTCACATGAATTAGTGAGAGTTGAGTCTGAAAGGGCAGAGTAGAAGCATTTGGTTTGTTCGTTTGCTTGTTTTGACTTGCATGGCTTGATTCTTTACGCCCGGTCTTGTCGGGATGGGTCTACCTTGGTGGATCAAGTAATAAGCAGCCGGTAAAATATCTGTTTGCTTTAATACGTTTTTATCCCAGTCGGATCGGGACGATTTCTTATCCTTCTGTTTTATACCAGTTTCGGTGTCTTGCTCTAGGACACAACACAGTGACTCTGACGTCTGTGAGTCTCGAACTAGCAAACCTTCAATTGAGCCACTGTGCCTCACACAGGTATGAAAGATTAAGGCAAACATTGTCCGTCATAACTTTAATCTTACTTGTTAGTCTGCTCTTGATAAACAAAAAGAGACATGTGGACAACAACTATTTACATGTTTTGATCCTCAAAAGAAACGTCTCATTCAGACGGTTCTTTTGAGTACCCAAAAGAAATACAAATTATTATTTTTTTCAAAATTCGCAAACTTGCCTCGCCGAATGATATATCCAATCATTAGAATCTAGCAAGTACATGTAACCTATAAAAAGCAGACTATTTGTGAACCCTGTCCCAGAAGCCAGATTTCTCCTTCTGGATACCTGCAGTTGCAATTATAGTTCTCTTCGCTGGAGTTGTCTACTCATAATTTGAAAACTAAACAACATCTAACAATGGACAAAGCTGGTGCAGTATTGAGATTAAACATATCGGGTAGGCGGCAATTGAAAACGCTCTTAACATACGACGAACGCGGATAATAATCGCAAGAAATGGTGTATACGATTGCCAATCGGACGACAAATGACAATGGAAAACCCTGTTTATATCGATTTTTGATCTTCGTTCGTCGATAGTATTAACGTTTTCGATTGCCACCTACCTGGTGTGTTAAAGAAAAGTGTACGGCTTTTGTATATGTACGGGCGATAATCCTCACTTACGCTTACGGCACATCTAAAGTTATGGCCATTAAAAAGCCAAGCTTCATTGGTTCATTCCTTTTATGCATCATCCAAGTCACATACCTCGGGGAAAGGGTGCGTGTGATTTTGGGGAGGGGGTACCCTCAAGTAATCTTTCTACAAAGGCTTGGTCCCCCTTCCCCGCATCCCGACAAAAATTTCAGGATCCGCCCTTGAATAGCGTTTGATGTAGCACGAAAAGTGATTAAAGCATACAAGCTGGCTCCTAGGCGCTCCGTGCATTTTCTTCTTGAGCTATAAAAGCTAGCTAGACTTGAAATATTGGGTGTCGTTTTTAAAATTGACAGAAAACAACATAGATGCGGACAAATCTGCACCATCTGTCTGCAAAAATACAAAAACATGTCTTCATTTGGTGTGTGACAATCAAGCATAAAAGTCAAAGGATGACTGGGCTTACGTCTGATGTAACCTCAAAAAGCTAGCCAAAAACTGCATTTGATCATTGCACCCAAGTCGGCTGCTGCATATATTTGTTTAGATTATTGACAATTATATTAGCACAGAAGCAAACTGCAACAGTCTGTTCTGGGTCTACATTGTTTGCCTAAGAGGCTTCAAAAACATTCAGCATACGACAAAAGCAGACAGCTTTTGTTGTAATTGGCAAGAGGATGAAATTATCGATGTCCATGCACGTTAGAAGAAAATATTTCTAGTCTTACCATATAATAAACTGTTTTTTGGGCGAGGTACTTCTATTACAGAGCGGACACGATTAAATTGCAAAATCTACAATTTTCCGTTTTAACGGGTCATATATAGGGCCTTAATTTTTTTTAACAAAAAGGATAAAACCGAGTTAAAGTCCTTGTGTATTACACGTCGTCTTATGTTTAAGAAATAGATCAGCTCCAGCAGTGAATTGTTGAGTAATAATTCACTGTTTGGAGGTCAGTTGTAAAGACGATCAAATCACGAGCGCGCAGCGCGAGTGATTTATCTTCGCACAACTGACCGACAAACAGTGAATTATTACTCAACAATTAACGCACTGGAGCGGATCTATTTCGATTCTAACACACAATAAACGACGAAAACACATTCGAAGTCTTCAGCTTCCTCCAACTTTCCGCCATTGCACTGAAGAACTCCCGCCAATACTTAGACTACTTAGACTACATCACATACGTTTACGAGTCATAATTTATTTTCGTCGAAATTTGGCTTTGAAATGTTGAAAAAATAAACATATTTATATCTCATTTTTCCTTCTCTCTTTGTGTTGCTAGATGTTATAGCTATATAGAATCAGGCAGGACACAGCTAAATGTATCTTATTTTTGTTTGAAAAAATATTTTTACGATAATAAGCCATGCCATTTATTCCCTACTGTAACGATAATATTTTCTTATTTCTAAACATATGCATTTATATTAACCATTTGATTGGATGTTTATTTTAATATTTAGACATGTACGCATTGAAAAATATAACATTGACCTACTCTAAATACAATGTCTTATTATATTTATTCATCCAAACCTGTTATTTGAATAAATTACCTTTATTTGGCGGCATTACATTATTTTTTAAAAAAATACTTTTGTAATGCAGTACATAAACCCCAGTTCTAGTTTGTTTTCATAACGACAATAAAGTAACGTTTTCAATCAGTAATAACATGATCTAATTACTAAAGAGTTTCCTCATACAGACTTGATAAACATGTTTATACAGTAGTGAAATGTGTGTTACACGAGTGATTTTTTTCTGTTACAGGAGGGAATAACCAAGCGTATTATATGGAAAAAAGTTTTTTTTGCATTAAACAAAAACACATTTATTGACAAAACATTAACGCAAATATATAAAATAATATGTGTACTTGAATTGAACAAACAAATTCACTTCTAACAAAATGTAATTCAACTTTGTTCAAAAATATTATGTTACATGAAGGAATTTGTTTGTTACAGGAGTGAATTTTGCTATATTTAGTCATTGCCCATGTTTGTACTGCTAAATTACGATTTTAAGTTAATATATTTCATAACATATATTTATTTCTGAAAAGTTTGGAATATTTACATAATTAAAAATGTATTTCTAAGCTACTATGGCTTACACAATTCACAATTTAATTTGCTTAACATTAAATAATATTTCTTCCCTCACGTAACATTTTGATCCCTCCTGTAACGTTACAGTAGTGAATGTTACATGAGTGATATATTCATAGTAAATCTGTAAATAAACATATAAGGAATACATTGACATCCCAGGCGGTCCATATTAAGAAACTATACCCTAAGACAATGTGTATCCAAATTCTCCAACAACAAAAATATTTCAGACAAACAAAATATCACCGTTACATTAGGGACCAAATGCATAAATTACGCACCTACCTGCAAACCTAAAAATAGATATTTCACGTCAAATAATCGAAAATATTTTTCGTTTCCATTTTTACGCTGACAGGAAATGGCCACTCTTCAAAATGGAGTTGGGGAGTAACTATTTTATCTCTGGGATGTTACATTACTTTTGTATAATAGGTTTTCGTTACAGGAGTGAGTAGAAGGCTGTATTAAAAGTTTGACAGATGATATAGATATCTAGTTGTTAGTCAAACACAGTATTATATTTTTGAAGTGCACACTAAAACATGAAACTATCATCAGCAAAAAGAAATTAGTAAAAATAATAGCTTATGTGTCTTCTGTGCTTCAGAAAACATCGGTAAACATGTCTGGCTACAGTGAAAAAGGGTCGTTTTGGACAGTTTAAACCTTAAAAAATTATCTTTATAACATCTTTGAATCAGAATCAAATACATCAACATGCTAAATAAAGTTAGTTTTAACATTCTAGGGCAAGAGTTGGGCCATGGTACGTTCTGTTTTCGAGTAAATTGTAAAACTCAAGAATTTCAACGAAAATAAATTATGACTCTTACATGTTATTGTAACGTCTTTTAAGCGTAAAAACGACGTTACACCGTCTAACGCCATGAATTACGTCATTTCCCAGTGACGTCAGCTATCACACACTTTAGCAGTGAATTATTGTCCGATATATCACAGTTTGTTACCGTTGGCTCTATAGGCGAGCTGTGTTAGAATGATTGATATCTGTTTCATTAAGATATCTTAAACTGTTATTGAGATACAGAGAGGACTCGAAGCACGTATGGTCGATGGACAGACATCTGAGTTGAAGTTGTTACCTTGAACTTGGGAGATGGTGGCTGAGAATTGTGCCAATACATTAGATTCTGGACCAGGTTTGAGCCAAAGTTGTGTCCTTGACTTTGGGAGTTGGTGGTTAAGTGTGTATGCGACACACCTTCGTGGGATCAGTTATAACCATGTGAAGTTATAATCAAAATATAATGAGATTGGCCTACCCGGGCACGAAACCCATATTTACAGCGTGGCTCACAGATTTTGGGTCAACGCTGTGACTAAATAAATTATTATTGATATCGATACATATGCGCTTCCGAGAGTAACCCTGTCTTTGGTGGTTGCGAACAAGAAAGGCACAGACCGGCTAGCGCATCCGCGCAGTCTGATCAGCACCTTTTTAAATCGCTTATTGGAAAGTATCATATCTAGACGTGCTACAAGCAAAAATTTAATTTTCTAGCAAGTCTCTGTAGCTAAGCAGGATGGTTTGAATCTCACTTTGTCGGAAACACCGAAGACAGGGTTTCTAGCGTCGCGGCCCAATTATAAAGTCTGATGAGATACGATTTTTTATTCATATGTTTTTTTTATTTTATTTTTATTGGTATTGATGTATTTTAACTAAATCATCATTCCTCTAAAATACTTCTTCGTTTGCATTTTCATCTTCTACTATCTCAAAGATGTTTGAACAGACATAAATTAATTTTCTGGACAGCATAAGATAAGATGTGGAATGGTAGCTCTTGCTTGCTTGTTTGATTTGATTCTTTTTGTCGCAGTAAACAATCTTTCAGCTATGTCGGGACGGGTCTTCCTGGGTTGAACCAGTATTAAGCAAGGATAAATGTGTCTGGCTCAATGACACAACGCAGTAACGCTGGTGAGGCTCGAATCCGCAACCCCTCGGTTCTGAGTCAAGCACTCTATCACTGATTTGGAATGGTAGCGGTTTGTATGGATTCATAGGGGCAATATAAGCATCTACGACGGATATCAGTCCAGTGGTACACCTTCATACTATCGGTAATAATCATATGAGAGTATAATTTTATTGGGTCACGTAGCTCAGTCGGTGGCAAGCCCGGCTGTTTATCAAGGATTCGTGAGTTCCATTGCGACCCAACCAAACTCCATTATTTTCTAGAGATTGGTCATGAAAACAGATATACAAGTACGTTCATTCGCCACCTTCCGCTGATTCAAGAAGGGTTCTTGTCAGTTTCAAGTGAAAGTATGTGCAAAAAGTACTGTTTAGTACCCCTATTCAACACAGGGCCCAAATCCCACGAATCGCCACGAATTGACAAATATTTGGATTCGTGGGCTTAAACATACTCAGTTCGCGAAGATCTTAATAATAACTGAATCATACTATCCGTAGTCAGTTCTTGCAATTCGTAGGCCTATCGGGATCTGGGATCAAAAAATTTGAACTGTTCAAAACTTGGCCACGATTCCCCGATTCGAAAAGTCGTGCTTGATTCGTAACAAATTCCTAATGCATTGTAACTGAATCGTAATCGATTCTGATGCGTTCTTAGGCATTCGTAGCTACTCTCAACTCATTCGTGGGTAATCGGGATATTAAGACAAGTAATGAAACCAAGGAAGAGATAGTAGAAGAACTTTCCCTTAGAGTAACTACCCCATCACGCGCATACATTCGAGCCAGTCCTGGAAGTTGAAACAAATTTGGCATATTCAGGAGCACAATCAGGATCAGTCAGTAGCTTCTGGCTGGTGGTTTTGCTGATGGTGAACTACCATATTTTTCCAAGTCAAAAAGCCAGGGCCAGGGCCTCTCGACATTAACGTAGTTTAGACACTCAAGTTGCAGGATCAATTCTACAGCTGACAAACGAGGAACATTCATTTTGGAACTGATCCCCCCCCCCCAAGCATGGATGGGCTTTTTATATAACTGTCGTGAGAGGTGAGAGAAAATCTCGCGAATCATCACGAATCGTCGCGGATTTCTGTTAATTCGTACCCAATTCGTGCTGCATTCGCCGTATTCTCAACTAATTCGTGATCTATTCTTTAACTTATTAATAGGTTATTGTACATGTACATCGTAGTAAATTCGGCACTCAGGCCGAATCCAGATGAATCCCGCGAATATTCGTAACTGTTTCTTACCTATTTCGTAACTGAATTGTAGAACATCACGAATGAATTAAAAAAAAAAATACAATTCACCACGAATCCTAACATCGATTCTTGATTATTCGGGGATTTGTGGTCTGTGGGGAAATAGGGCAAGCTTGCCCAGTAAAGTGTGAGATGCCCTAACATGACGGAAAAATTGTTGACTTCCCCTCTCCTACCTCCCCAGACCCTGGGGATGGGGTCAATAGGTCGAAATTCAACTTTTTTTCCCAGTACAGCATCAACACAACCCAACACCACCAAAGATATTTGTACCGGGACACGGAGGGGGTCCAATGGTTTTATTACACATTTCCAGGGGGGTCCAACTTTTTCCAGGGGTGGGGGTCCAATAGAAACCCATATAACTATAACTTGTGATTTTCCAAGTGGGTCTGGACCCCTTATCCCCCCTCTGGATCCGCACATGGACATTGTGGAATTTCTGCACGAATAGGCTCAGACGAGCCTGTGCAGCCTCCCTTTAAGCTAAGACTCTTGAACTTCAAATGCTAATCGGTCAATTGTTTTTAAGCGACTGGCAAAGGCTCTGATCAGACTGCACATATGCGCAGGCTGGTCTAATATAAGCCTGTGGTGCTCGCACATACCATAATTTCATTGGAAATTTCATATTACGGCCCATTTATTGGTGCAAAAGTGCATTACGCCTGTATATCAGGACGAAATTGCATTTGTCTCATAAAGAACCTGTAACTTCTTTCATAAAGAATATGTAACAACTTTCTAAAAGAACCTGTAACCCGAATTTTAGGCTCAAAAGCATTTGTAACCTTTCATAAAGAACCATTAACTTCGAAAAAATTTGAAATTGGCTAAAACGTATATTTAAGGAAGAATTTAAGCTTCATATACCAAATATATAATATAATGGTTCGTTTCCAAGCATGTTTTGCTCGATAAAACTATGAAATATACACATATGGCATTTGTTGCAACTTAGCATCTCTATTGTAATTTGTGAATTGTTTGACAGCTAAACTGTATGATAAATGTATAGACTATCATAAAACATGCTGCTTATATGTCTTTTCACAAAATTTGACTCTAAAACTGTCTAATATAACCATTTTCACCCCGTTTCTGGCATGAGCATCGCATCTTGTCAAGAATCATTAACCCAAAGTAAAGAATCTGTAACCCTTTTCATAAAGCATCATTGACAACTTTCATAAAGAATCACCCCGCACTGTGACTGAGTTAACCCCCTGTGGTCAACAAGCGTTCTCAAAGCCTTGCCTGGTAAACTTGATATCAAAAGACACTCACCTAGTATTCTCTATTGAACATGATGCAAAACAAGTATAAACTTTCCGAAAAGTTTTGCCCTCTTTCAGCACTTAACTAAAGTGGGCTGTTGTCAACTGTCTGAAAGTACAGAATACATTTGAAACTTGTTTAAACGAAAGTGATTATTTAGTAAATGATACACCCACCTGGTGTTTGCTGGTTCACTTAAGTGCTGTGAAATCATGCGCGGATCCAGAAAATTTGCCAGAGGGGGTCCAACTCTGACAACTTTTTTTTTGGTTGAGGGGATGAATAGAGGATCCAAAGGCCGTCATCGGCCAGCCAGCGAAACACCATTGAAATGACGTTTTGCTGGCGTGCCGATAATGGCCCACCATTGAATGATGGCTTGGTATCTTTGTGGTTTTTAGGGGATTCGGATAAATATTGCTAGGAAACCCTATATTTTTTGTGATTTTTAAGGGGGATCCGGACCGCCTGTCCCCCCTCCCCCTGTGGATCCGCGCATGATGTCTATGTTTAGCATATTTAGGTTACCACACTGTAAAGAGGTTTATCATATGACGTCGCGTCTGGGAGTGAAATAACGCCATGCAATAAAATCTGTAAACCACTAGTGGTTTATCGATTTACGGGAAACGTTATGACGTCTATAACAACGTTGCGTACATAATGACAAAATCATAACGTTTTTACGTCAGAAATGAGATTTCAAAGAAATTGTCATATGATAAATAGAATCTAACATTCGTGCTCTTGTATTATTGAATTTATTAAACTCGTTGCGAAAAAGAGATAAAATGCTCGGCAAGCCTCGCATTTTATCTCTTTTCCCCAACTCGTTTAATAAATTCAATAAAACATGAGCACTCATGAAAGATCCTCTATTTAACTTTTCCAGAAACAACTCCTCGTTGTGGCCAGTTTTTAGGAATGAGGGATGGTTACATTGAAGACTTTCAACTGCAAAGTTCCTCTGAAGACCCTGAGTATCCTGCTCGAAAGGGCCGCCCTGGAAATGACGGCTGGTGCCCTACGGAAGACCATGCTGGAGGTTTGTTTTTTCATGTAAGTACAGTAAAACTTGTCTAAAACGGCCACTCTCAAAAAGACCAATAAATGGTTTACAAGACAAATTATCGCTATAGCAGGTCTAAAGTATTGCAGAATGATCCAAGGGTTTTTAAGACAAATTATCGCTTAATGCAGGTCAAAAGTATTGCAGAATGCCCCAAGGGGGAGCATTCTGCAATACTTTTGACCTTTTTTAAGCTGCCATTAGTCATTGATTTTGTTTTGTCTATTTATGAGTGGTTGCTTAAGACAGGTTTTACTGTTCCACCAGCGAAGCAACCATCCCTTCTAAGAGAGCGTGTTTGATAATAAAAACTTATTCCTCAACCAACACGCTTGTTGTGAGTACTGTGGCGAAGATTAGAAGCAACGCAGGATTATTATTATTATTTATCACAATGGGTAGGCGACAATCGAAAACGTTGTCAACAATCGACGAACGCGGATCAAAAATCAATAGGAACAGTGTTTTCGACTGCCATTTGTCGCCAGTGAGACAACAAATGTCAATTGAAAACATTGTTTCTATTGATTTTGATCTACGTTCCTCGATAGTATTGACGTTTTCCATTGCCGCCAACCCGGTGTGTTTATATTCCAGTCAAAATGTTTTAATCATTTTGTGACGGTTCAAGAACTAAACAGTGGATAAGTAATAGTTATACCATGGGATGTCCCCCTGTGCATGGAGATAATCCGCGAGCTACGAGTGAATGATCTTAAGTACAGGTGGACGAACATGGTATAACTATTTTATACCACCTACGTCAGTGTAGACCTTGCGCATCACAAGATATTCTATGTTAAAGTTGGTAAAGGTGGTATCAAGTGTCTTGCTGAAGGGCACAACACTGTGACTCTGCCGGAGGCGAGTCACGAACTGAAACCCCTTCGATCCCTAGTCTAACGCTCAACCAACTAAGCCAATGGGCTTCGCTAGAACATGTATTGAATGACACACTAGTTTGTATGGCCATATTGAAAACTTATTTCGTTTGTTAAGCATTAAGGTTAATAATTTTATTGTAGTGTTACTGTTTTGTTCAGTCTATGCTGCTTTGGACTTGTCTGTTCGTTCCTTCGTTCGTCATTTCCTCTGCCTGGCGCAGACGCCATGCACATTATGGGTTATGCAATCTGCACAGCCATGTGTAGTGAGATTAGAGTTAGATTAGGGTAGATTTGTTATATGGGGGTACAAAAGAGCTTGTTGGGGAATAACCTCATACATTTGTATTTGGAAACGGACTATTTATAGCCACAGAACGTCCACCCTGTAAGTATGTCTGTCTGTTTGTCCGTCCCTTCAAAAAATAAGTTAGGGTTTTAAATTTTCATTTATGGATTCCTCATAAAAATAACCAACCTGTATTTTTTAGTTTAAATTATCTCACTATGAGGAGTTATGCCCCTTTTTCAATGGTCAGAATGCAATTATGTAATGACGACATCTGGAAAATGATTACAATTTATTAAGGAGCTTGAAAGCTTGGTGAGCTGATATAGACTAATGCGAAGATTACGGGCGAACAAATTTAATAGCTCATTTTTTTTAGTTATCGCCCTTTGCAAATTTGGGCATTGAAAACTTTTACTAAAGATGAGAAATTTAAATTTGTAAGCTGGCTGGATACAACAGATAGTTATAGGCATCACTGAATCGCCTTGACACTCCCAACATAATGTTGAAAACTTCCAGGAGGATTCAGTCTCAGTCTCAATAGTGAAATACAAGTACAAGCAATTTCTCGTTTTGTTATTATAAATATATTTGTTATAACCAACGATTATAGAAGGTGTTCAAAACTTCCAGGAGGACCCAGTCTCAACAGTGTTATACAAGTAATTTTTCGATTTATATTGACAGCTTGATTTGTTATTACCAACGATTATAGAGGGAGTTCAAAACTTCCAGGAGGACCACTTGTCAACAATGCAATACAAGTAATTTCTCGTTTTATATTGACAGCTTGATTTGTTATTACCAACGATTATAGAGGGAGTTCAAAACTTCCAGGAGGCCCAAGTCTCAACAGTGCAATACAAGTAATTTCTCGTTTTATATTGACAGCTTGATTTGTTATTACCAACGATAATAGAGGGGGTTCAAAACTTCCAGAAGGACCACTTGTCAACAATGCAATACAAGTAATTTCTCGTTTTATATTGACAGCTTGATTTGTTATTACCAACGATTATAGAGGGAGTTCAAAACTTCCAGGAGGCCCACTTGTCAACAATGCAATACAAGTAATTTCTCGTTTTATATTGACAGCTTGATTTGTTATTACAAACGATTATAGAGGGAGTTCAAAACTTCCAGGAGGACCACTTGTCAACAATGCAATACAAGTAATTTCTCGTTTTATATTTATAGATTAATTTGTTATTACCAACGATTATAGAGGGGGTTCAAAACTTCCAGGAGAACTCAGTCTCAACAGTACAATACAAGTACAGTAAAACCTGTCTTAAGGTGCAACTCAAAGAGAAGAGCACAAATTGGTTTCCAAGGCCAATTATCGCTTAATGCATGTCAAAAGTATTGCAGAATGCTCAAAGAGAGCATTCTGCAATACTTTTGACAATCATTAAGCTACAATTTGTCTTTAAGGCCTTTATTTTGTCTTTTTTGAGTGGCCACTAAAGACATGTTTTACTGTTATTTCTCGTTTTCTATTTTCAGATTGATTTGTTATTACCAATGATTATAGAGGGTGTTCAAAACTTCCAGGTTGATTCAGCGTTGACTGTGTACAAGTACTATAAAGAGCATACCTTCTCGTTTGAATATGGGAATGATTCTTTGTTACTTTCTGAAAATTCAACAGTGGTATTATTTAAGCCAGATGAAGTAAACACAGATGTAAGCACACTCATGTTATGTTAGCGCAGGCATTCATTGCAGTCACACTCAAACCTTCTCTAGATTAACATATAAATTCAGATCAATCTTTAAATCTTAGATATTTAATGGTGGCCATGAAAAATATTTAAAGAGAACAAGGCGCATGCTATGCGCGTGTAGCAAATCAACCAATAGCACTGCGAAAAGTAGACACAGAACACCAAAGCAGCACATCAGCAAAACATAATGATGTAAACTAATCAGCCCCATCTACCTCACTAAAACAATCAGCTCTCTCTTTTTAGTAAAATAATCAGCTCCCTCTTTTTAGCAAAATAATCAGCTCCCTCTTTTCCAGTAAAATAATCAGCTCCCTCTTTTTCAGTAAAATAATCAGCTCCCTCTTTCCAGTTAAATAATCAGCTCCCTCTTTTCAGCAAAATAATCAGCTCCCTCTATCTCAGTAAAATAATCAGCTCCCCTACCTCAGTAAAATAATCAGCTCCCTCTACCTCAGTAAAATAATCAGCTCCTTCTAACTCAGTAAAATAGTGAGTTCCCTCTACCTCAGTAAAATAGTCAGCTCCCTCTACCTCAGTAAAATAATCAGCTCCCTTTACCTCAGTAAAATAATCAGCTACCTCTACCTCAGTGAAATATTAGCTCCCTCTACCGGAGTAAAATAATCAGCTCCCTCTACCTCAGTGAAATAGTCAGCTCACCCTACTTCAGTAAAAAAAATCAGCCCCCTCTACCTCAGTAAAATAGTCAGCTCCCCTACTTCAGTAAAATAAGCAGCTCCCTCTCTAGCTCAGTAAAATAATCAGCTCCCCTACTTCATTTAGCTGATTGCAAAACTAGAAAGGTTCAAATATAGGGATCACACATGTTTTTACATGCATTAACATTTGCCGGGTCCCGAGGATGCTGTTTGAAAACGAGGCCAATAGGCCAAGTGTTCAAACATCTTCCGAGGGACCCAGATGAAACAAACATGTGTGATCGTTATTTTTGCATATTTTACCTTATGCCGACCCAATTTGCACTGAAAACACTGCTAAAACATTACATTGTCCATTTTCTTACACTGGATTTCTCTAAACAAAATGGCGCCGGCTATGTACTTTCGAACGTCATAACGTCGTCACAACGTCAAAACCGTACGCAACGTTTTTGTGAACAAAAACATCGGCAAAATGATCACTCTAGTCTGCAATGCTTTCCGTATTCAATGATGCAGGGCTCATTTTAAGTATTTTCAAGTTCATACCCATGTTCAAACAGCACGTGAATCTCCTGATTTGAACATAGATTTTCGTTAATTTGACAATGGGTGTAAACAGCTATACGAATAGATATCTATGCAAGAATGTTGATTTATACAGTACTTCATTTTCAGGTGAATAGAATAGATTATACACTTCCACAGCTGCCAGAACAAACAATTTTCTTTCCTGTCCCTATTATAGCAAGATACTTTCGAATACATATATTATTGTGGTCAATAGATTCATTCTTTAATAGATGTCACAAGTTTGAACTTATAGGATGTCTAAAAACAGGTAAGCTATTACAATCTGGGTCAAAAATTACAATGCGTTCTAAAAGTTAAGTATTCTTTGACTTTTGGCTTACTGTAAAGGCGGCGCCTCATGAATGCGTAATTAGGACTGGTCAACCTTAGACATAGGTAAAAGCTGAAAATGAGGCGTGGTTCTATTCAAAAGTAACTGTATCATCTTGCGCCATTATCTCAGTATAAAGGCAAAACACATTATTAAGTCCTTTAAACGCCAGCAAAATAACTGCATCTGAAAATGTCTATTTAACATATGCATAGAGGCAAACATTGTGGACCCAGATCAGACTGCTCCTTTAGGAGCAGTCTGATCTTGGTCCACACTGTTTGACTATGAGTCTTCAAATATTTTAGTGGACTACAAAAAGCATACATTTTGTGAATATGCACTTTAAGGGTTAATAAATGTGAGTTCAGTGTGTATACGGTTAGAATTTTTTATGAAATGCACGCACGTTTGCGCGTCCCATAAAGCTCATTAACTCTTTACCAAATTATAAATAAAACCTGATTTTCCTTCCTTAGCAGATGAAATAGCCAAACCACGCCCAGATATGAATATTAAAGTTGCTGCCTTTACAGTAAGCCAAAGTCTACTAACACTTACCTCATTTTTCCTTGCTACATAGGCTCGACCCCAGCATCTACTGTTTACTAAAATAAAATACCAGGCACATCAGGAAAATGTTTGAAATTTTAGCATACACCAAAAATATAATCTATTATAATAATTGTAACTTGACCTTAAAGTCCAGCCAACATAGAAATGGCCCAAGAAAAAATCCAGTTTAGTCATGAACACTCCACCCTCACACCATAAGATATATATGCTCTTGTATACGCAAAAATCATCATACTTACATAAAAAAAAATTTGGTATTCAAAATTTTGAACCTCAATAAATCGGCCAAGCCTAAGTATATGTATATACGAAACTAACGTTTCAAACTTCTTAAAATCAAAATTGTTGAATGTATTCTGTAGATCACGATGACATATCTGACCATATGTAACGCACCGAGCCTGGCAATTTATAAAACATTTAAATAGTCCGGTAGAAAACAAGAATGACCTGGAACTTGATTTTAAAGTTTTTTTCTTCACGGATTCTTGTTGTTCAGACATTGTACATGATGAATCCAACTGATGCCACTCTGGCATCATTGAGCGTTTTGAAAAATTAAAGATGGCGTCCAAGATGGCCGTCAGTTATGCTCCTAACACCTATCTGACCAACAGGTTCGACAAAAAGAGCTCTAATTTTGATTTTTTATGAATGTTTAGAGGCTAAATGATACAGACAATTAAACTGGAACATTGATTCGATTCAGAAGGTTGAGTTATTAAAGATGGCGCCCAAGATGGCCGCCATTTAGTCCCCTAAGACCTATCTGACCAAAAAACGCAATAAAAACATTTAATATTGACATCGTATGGCTTTTTAGAGTCTAAATGATACAAATGATTAAAAGGGAAAATCGTTTTATTCAGAAGGTTGAACTATTTACGATGGTGTCCAAGATGGCCGCCATTTTAAAGCAAAATCCCACTTGAAATCAGAATCACAGTTAATAACCTTTTTTCTGATAGTTTTCAACAGTAGTTGCATTCGGCGATTTTGAATGGCATGATGTTGTTGTGTTTCAGCGTTGTAAAATATCCAAGATGTTGTCTAAGATGGTAGAAATAGCATGATGTATATTGTGGAATCACATGGGTTTCTATTATACACTGCACTGAAAAAATAACGGACTTATATTTTCATCATGGTAATGTTTTTGTGTGTCTTTGTTCTGGTAATCGTATCCATCAATTCATGCACTACTTTCAAGACTACTTTGACTGGATCTGATAATACGAACCTTAATATCATACTATTCTCATAAAAGTTCCTACTTTGGGCAAACATTTTGTCAAGAAATAATGAAGTAAAAATGCCAGGGTATGCTGAACGAACGATATCACCGAAAACTCTGTGACAGCGTGCTTGCTCAAAGTACACACCTTTTTAATCAATATGCGGAAAAATCAGCTTGAAAGTAGTTTATGGATGGATTGCTAAAAAATAAAATGACCAAAAAAAGAGGGAAAATACTATTTACTTATAGAGTGCAGTGTATCAACAAACCAACGAGTAAGAGATATATCTGCATGCTGCGGATGTTAATTACCATCATGACTGCTGGTTGGGTGTAACCATTAAAGACATTCCTGCTAGTTAGGAGAAACTGTAAAATACAGGCCTGTTGGTCCGGTGCAGTTGTAACAACCATTACTACTGTACTGGTCTGGTGCAAGTGCAACAGACAGCACAGATGGTTGGATATTTCTATAACAAATATGAATACTAGTACTGGTCCGGTGCAAGTTTTGGTGTAGGTGCATGTTTAACAGACATGACTGCTGGTTAGGTGCAACTGTTAAAGACATGACAAATGATCGGATGCAATTGTTACAGACATGGCTGATGGCTGGGTGCAAATATAACATTCATGGATGCTACTAAGATGAAACTGTAAGAGGCATGCATGCTGATTGTATGCAACATATAAAGACATGACTGCTGGTCAGGTGCTACTGTAACATACATGCCTGATGGTCTGGCGCAATTGTCCTTAACAGCCCATTGGTCGGGTACAAGCATAGTAAACATAACTGCGGGTCTGAGGCAAGTGTAACAGACATACCTGCTGGCACAGCCCCACAACTACAAATGTGTTTGCAAATCTTACAGAAATGCATGCATGTATTCGATGTGCCAAATGGTCGGGTGCAACTGTCACAAACATGCCTGCTGTTTCAGAGCAAAGTTTAAAGACATGGATACTGCAACAAGCCTGACAGTCTCGCGAAGCTGTTACTTATATAACTGCTGGCCTGGAGTCTTGGTTTCAGACATGTGTGCTAAATCAAACATGGAAATGGTAAAGATGTCTACTGACCCTGTGGCAATAATGGCTGGGTTGCTGGTCTCGTACAGGTATAACAGACATGCACACAGATCCAATGCATGAGTACCCAGCATTCCTGTTAGTCGGGTGCAATTGTAACATACATTGTTGCTGGTGTGATGTAACAAACACACATGCCTGCAGATCCTGCGTCTCGGCAACAGGCATACATGTGTGCTGTTTCAGTACCACATAATATGCATGCGTGCTGGTAAGAATGTCTGATGTGATGGCCTGGTGGCAATACATGGATGCCGTTCGATGAAACTTCAACAGATATGCCTGAGAACTTGGTACCATTCAATCAGACATTTGTTTAATTTGATCCTTTATGTCCCATTAACAATCTTTCAGTTAATCAGGGACGGCTCTTCCTGGATTGAACCAGTACTAAGCTAGGATAAATGTGTCTTGCTCAAGGACCACATTGCAGTGACGCCGGTGAGGCTCGAACCCGCGGCCCCTCGGTCTCGAGTCAAGCACTTTTCCCATGAGCCACTGTGCTCCCCATTCAATCAGACATGTGACCTTTGAAAATCAAAGAGAAAAGCTACTCGATCGATGCCCCTCCTTCAGACATGCCAACTTAAACTGTTAAACTTTAGTGGGCAAGACTATTGCTACGTTGACAATGCAAGATACATGCCTGCTGGTCCAGTGAGACTCCATTGCTATGTCGCTGCAGCTGCAACAAATATGTATTCTGGTCTAGTGTAACTTCCATAAACACCACTGCTGTTCAAACATGCCTACTGGTTGAGTGATGTGCAAGATGGGTGCTTGCTGGACCGTTGCCACTCAATCAATATGCCTGCAGATCTTTTACAACTCAACCAGTATGTCTGCCGATCTTTTACTACTCAATCAGTATGCCTGCTGATCTTTTACCACCCATTGCTGCATGCTTTTTGGTGTTGTGTATCTCTATTTGCCATACCTGCGTGTATGGAGTCTCACTAAAAGCCGTGCCTGATGGTGTGGAGCCTCACTATAGGCCATGCCTTCTGGTGTGATGCCTCATTATCAGCCATGCCTTCTGGTGTGTTGTCTCACCATAGGCCACGCCTTCTGGTGTGGTCCCACATTATCAACCGTGCCCATTGATGTGGTGCCTCACTGTAGGCCATGTCTGCTGGGCAGTTGCCACTGCAACCGACATTTTTACTAGTTGAGTGCAGATAGAAGGTTGGCTACAAATCCGGTGCTACTTGTACAGGGGTGTCATCACATTAGACATGTTTGCTGAACTGGGCCCAAAATTACAATGCTTCCTTAAAGTTAAGGACGATTTAAGCGAAGTACTGATATTTCAAAATGTTACATTAATTGTTTAATAAATTGCCAGGATCGATGCAGTATGTATGGTCAACGACACCATTGTGATCTACAGAAAAAAAACGAAACTATTTTGATCTTATAAGTTCGAAACGTTATTTTAATCAAAACTTAAGTCTTCCTTAACTTTAAGGAAGCACTGTAATTTTGGGCCATGGTCGCATTCTCAGATATGCCTGCATTTACAGTGCAACTCTATTATACACACATACCAGGTTTGTTTAGTCAGATATGTGTGTTTGTAAAGGCATCTGGTCTGTTACAAATCTATCATTATGCCTACATGTAGGGTGCGGCTCCCACGGGTTTGATAAATTTGTTGGCTACGATCTTGGACGCCATCTTGAATATGTCAAATGCTGAGTGATAGCATCACTGGGATCACAAGGATGATGTCTGTAATCTAAGAATCAGTAAAATAAGCATTTTGCATGCAAATCCCTGTACTTTGTCGGTCTCAGGGAAGATTTTCTTATACTTTTTGTGATAAACTGCCAAATTGGCGGCCATCTTGTACACATTTTTATTTTATTTGGTTACAAGCTAGTGCGTTCAGTTAGATTCCAACTTCATAGCAACAATTTAAGAAAGAAAATGGGTTTGAGACATTATTTTCCGTATCACACAATTTTTCTCTTATAATTGTCCTCCATCTTGGACGCCATCTTGGATATATCGAAATGCTCAATGATGCCAGAGTGGCATCACTCGGATTTGTCAAGGAGAATGTATGCACTACCAGAATCAACAAAGAAAAAAAGTTTAAAATCAAGTTCCAGGTCCCCCTAAAATTCGCCTGAATACTGCCGGACTAAAAATATCATGTTGAAAAATCAACGCTTAACTAAGGTAGAACTTAACTTTAAGGAGGCTTTGTAATTCTGGACGCACACTATTACGAGTATGTTCGTATCATTATTGTCAAAAATCAACTTTTGAATGATAGATTATGTTTCAACGTTGAGGAAACAACATAAAGGGACTATTATTAGAAGAAACAACATGCTCCCCTTAGGGATCATATTCGTCTTTTATATTTAGCCCCTACGAGAAAAGACAATGACGTTAAAGGAAACTAAATTGAGAAACCACCAAAATTAAACTACGCGAATATGTCAGTCTTTCAAAATCTCCAACTTTTGATACCATGATTATAAAGTGGTTTACAGAACTGTGTTTTCACCTGTTGAAGCTGAGTGTCCTTTTGTGGGACATAGGCAAATATTGGAGACCCAGACAGGCTGCAGAATGGGTCGTCTGATCAGGATCTCCAATGTTTGTTTACAAAATATCGAAAAAAAATATCAAAATATAAAAAAAAAATTAAAGCTACCACCCAACAACCCTTAAAACGGAAATGGACTAGTCCAATTGATAACAACGGGAAATTCCATTTGGCATCAATGGGATAATTTAATTTGTTTTCCCTCAAGGTGGCAAGACCACGCGCTGTGGAGAAAACAAAAACACAGAATGGATCAGCGTCACACAAGAATCTTTTTTCGAGGATTACTTTTACAAACTTCCGCGGGGAACCATCAGCAATACCAGCCCAGCGCAATGTACCAGTATGTGTGAAGAACATTCAACGCAGTGTTGGTTTGTAGAGGGACAGGCTGATTGTAACTGGTACGAATTCTCACCAACGTATAGTTACAAGATGAAAATCCCAGAGGGGAATGAAGAAACTGTTCTTCTTAGACTATGTCCAGGAGGTAAATTTAAATCCTTCACCTTGTTGTGCGACTATGAAAACTGCTCACATAGAACAAAAACAGGGTTTACGTAATCTTCTATCAAAATTTTAATGAAAAATAAAACACCAATATATAAAATATTTTACTGACCGTTCATAGGCGGTACTTCTTTTGTGGATCTTTTTTTTCTGTCTTGTGTTTGCTATGCCTCTGTACACGTCTGTTAATATGTGACTTGTGGTCACCTGCTAGGAAATGGCTGACCTCTTGGCTCTCGTTTGTGGTGTCTAACTTTGAGTTTGTCACTTTCCCATTGGTAACCTGGGTCAGGTGTGGTACTTGATTATATCGATTCCTGATCTTTGCATCCTTAATTACTTTCTTTACATTAACATTGTAGAACATATACTCTTTTAATGTATTTAAATATGGGTATTAAAGACCAAAGAAACACAAAGAAATACATTATAGATATCTTGTTGGACAAAAATTTGGCTCAGTTACCTTGATATTAAAATTCAACAAAATATGATAAGATTAAAACTAACCCTTCATGCGCCATTCGCAACAAAAGACGTCTGATTGTCGTGTCTGCTGAAATGTTTAAGAAGCCTCTATGGCTAACAGTGTGGACCCATTTAAGAGGAGCAGTCTGTTCTGGGTACACGTTGTTTGCTTCTTTACTTAATTCGTCAGTAATGTAAAGCAATTATTTGAAGCAGACGACTTCAACAAACGACATTTTCAGATGTGTTATTTTCTTGCTGCTTTAAGGGTTAAATCCAACACCTTGTTTAATAGTGCAACTCTATGAAAACTGCTCACATACAACGAAAACAGGGATTCTTTACATTACCATTGTAGAACATATACTATTTTAATGTATTTAGATATTGGTATAAAGAATAAAGATTTAAAAAGAAATACATTATAGGCATATTGTTGGACAAAAATTGGCTCAGTTACCTTGATATTAAAATTCAACAAAATATTACAAGATTAAAACTAATAACATGAAACGTGATTATAAAATTACTTTGGCCTGCTTTCAAACGAGTCCATCAGAATACTTTTACAACATTACTGGGGTCCATGCTTGTCTATTGATTGAAATACCCTTTTAAATACACCAATGTGCACATTGAGAATGTAAACGAAGCAAGACTACATGTGTTCTAAAAACGAATATTATCAGAGCTGGCGAGGTACAGTTTTCATTTCGAATTATTTTTTCTGTATCTTCATGTACTCATTCCAAATGGAGCTTTGTAATAATGTTAATGTTTATTCTCATAAGTTAGATATTTTTATAATATCTATATAGAAGATAAACATAAATGAGCTGTGACATGAGATTGCCAACGATGTGCTATGTGCGACCAGCAAAGCTTCAGATCAACCTGCACATATGCCCAGTCTGATCAGAGCCTTTGCTCGTCGCTTGAATATTTTATGAATGTTAAGCTACTGACTGAACATCATTTGAAGTTTCTAAGCGTAAAAGGATGCTTCACAGGCTCGTCTGAGTCTACACTTGTCAAAATGTCACATTGTTAGAAATCACAGATCGCAGCTCATATATATAAGAGAGGATGTTAAATTTATTTCTGCTCCACACTACCTTGTACATAGGTTTAGATTAACGAAACTTTTCAGCGTAACATTATAAACATTTTCTTAACCATAATTTTTAGCATATGTTTTGGGTGCTCAAAAGAACCGTCTCATTGAGACGGTTCTTTTGAGTACCCACAACATATGTTTTGATTTAGAAATAAGAAAATTATTTGTCTGGTACGCACTCTTAACTAAAGGCCTGCTTGTATGTTGTAGACTTCCCTGAGCCATTCAAAACACCTTTGTTTATGAAGACAGAACAAGATTGGGAGAATATAACGACTGTAGTTAGTCATCCAGGTGTTATTGTGAGTCATGGTTACCCGTTTCGGTACAGGAATGGTGAACTTTGGCGCTGGGATATATTCTTTGATTCTTCATCATTTATCAATCTGATCGTCTTCAACATCTCCTTTAACCAGCATAAGGTAATGTTTGATATTACCAAAAGGACCATTATTATAATTTATCATATGGGCAGTGACGCGAGAAAACCTGACTTTGGGGTTTCCGACAAAGTGAGATTCAAGCCAGCCGTCTCAGCTACTAAGACTAGCTAGAGAATTGAAATTTCGCTGGTAGCAAGTCTAGATATGATTCTTTTTGATAAGCGAATAACAAATGCGCTGATCAGACTGCGCGGATGCGCAGGCTGGTCTGCGCCTTTGTTGTTCCGAAATCCGCCAAAACAGGTTTTGTGGCATCGAGGCCCATACGATGTCGCATATGTGAGTGACATAACGCCATTCATTAAATACTGATAAACCACTAGTGGTTAACAGATTTTGGTAACATTATGAAATGACGATCATAATAATGTTTCGTAAATAATGACAAAATCTAAACTTTTTAGTGCCAGAAATGAGATTTCAAAATAATGTTTATGTCATATGATAAATATGATCTAACAGGTGTGCTCTTGTATTATTGAATTAATTAAACTCGTTGCAAAAAAGCGATAAAATGTGAGGCAAGCCTCATATTTTATTACTTTTCCTCAACTTGCTGAATCAATCTAATAAAACATGAGCACTCACGTTATATCCTCTATATCTGCCGTTTTAGATTCTTGCCAAACTTACCTAGTCTTGAGATTATAAGAATCTATAATGAGTGTGAGGTAGGGATAGAAAAATCCATCTCAAGGATCACCATTTGGCATCACAAGGCTGGCCGAGTGATGACAAATTGTGATCCCGAGGGATGGATTTTTCTATTCCATCCACGCACTAATGGATTCTTTTTCTTGCACATCATTAAATACCGCATTCTATATTGAAAATGGGCTCACAGAAGTCCCTGAATACGCTGCAATGCAACATAACATGATGATGTTATTCAACATAGCAATGACGTCACTTACCATCCGACAAGCGGCTGTTCATTTTTTATTCTTCCCATGGATTGGTATGGGGTATGTGAGATATGCTTATCTCAAAGCTTACTGTCAGATCCTGGTCCATTGATCATGTAAATTGTTAAATATTTGTATGTATATAAAGAAATAAAATATTGTTTAAACCAAACGGGATTACAGCACAACAGAAAGCCTGATCTTGTGTGCATGAAATCACTCAGTCTGATATCTTATTGAATAAGACGTTTGATGTATCAGAAACCAGTATAGTTTATAATTCGACAGACAGACCTTATACTATGCCAAAACGGGAGATCCTACCAAAGGGGATAGGAGGTGCAAAACTTTGAGCTACGTGCATAAAAGGGCTATTTTTGCCCCCTTTGAGCAAAACACTGAAAGTCACTTTTCGCCAATTGCTTCTGATTGGCGTATTAGACGAATAACCCAGGTGTAAAAGTCTGGCATTTATTAAATTTTTGCCTTTGCTATAATAACAAAAGTGTCCAATAAAATGGGCTAAGATTAGAGAAATGGCAATTTTGAACCAAATTTAAGGCTTTAGGAGGCTGAATTTTTAAGAATTAGGTATCAGCACAGCTAAATACCAACAAAACTTTTAATATGGTGTCTGCCGTGATACATCTCGTCATATGTTAAAGTATTTTTTTTTGTATTTGCTTGTGCTCTATGTTAATTTCTCTGTCAAAATTCTCAAATTCACTTCAAATGGTCATTATTTTAGCGGCCATTTGTGTTACCATAGCAACGGTAAAAGTCTATTTAATTCCTGACTTTTATACTTTGGCTATTTTTCTAATAAACTATATTAGAAGAAATTGGTGAAAAACTTTTTTTTAGCCTCATAGGGGGGCCGAAATAGCCCCTTAATGCACGCAGCTCTTTGACTTTCCTAAAATATTTAGTAATCAATTATTTTCATGTGTCAGGATATTGTAACACCAATACTCAGTATAACACATTAAAAGTATCTTATAGTTTAAAATATGAATAGTAAAATGATTAATTGTTTTGTTTTGTTGTGTTTGGTTTTGTTTTTCATCTAATTTTTTTAAAGTACAAGTATTTAAAAGTGCAACTGTAGTCAAATCAACCTTAATGACAATTCATTCACCTAGTCCAATATTATGCAAGAATGTTTTGGTACATTTTGACCTCAGACAGATGAATGATTGGACTCGTTTACTAAGTAGCATGTGTAAGATTAATCAGGTTGTAATGAGTATTTCCAAACCAAATACCTACTGTCTGTGCTATTGAAGTTAAGCTAAAAACTAGTAAGATATAACCGGTATTTCATCATTATTTTCATTTCACATGCTATCCCATTGACTTATCTAAGTTTTGATCAGTTTTGATCAGTCTAGGGTCAAAATTTACTCATACTATAACCATTCACCCATGCTTAAAATACACATATTCTGAAGTTGGTTTTATTCTGCTCCCTATTTCACAATGAAAGAGCGACACATGCATTTTGGTTCCCCTACGAGACTAAAACATAAAAGATGCTTTTCATCAATCACTTCTTGTTTGTCTTATTGTAAAGGTATGATATGTATTTGACTTAAACTAGTTCTGAGGTAACTAAAAAGGCCACCAAAATATATTAAAAAGAGCAATAATTTATTTTGAATCAAATTTCAGACTTTTGGCAAAAAAACAACAACAACAAAGAGCAAAAGGAAATGTCCCTAAAATAACAGATAATAACCTTACTACGACACATTACATGTTAAAGGTTTTAGGAATTTAGCGGTGATGATATCCTGCTCTTTAAAAACAGCCTTCTGAAGTCTCAAAATTCATCCAAGATGACCATTTTTCTATATTTAACTTATTTTGAGGCCATTTTAATTACTATTGCAATGACGAACATATTGTGTAAAGCAACTTCCTTTTATAGGCATCACAGGGGGCCTAAAAGGCCATCTAGTAAACATAGCATTTTTGCAGTAAATATTAATGATTTCGAGAAAACTTAAATAATTGCAGATTTTGTGGATCACTCATACTTCACCATATGTCTTTTAACACAATTCGCAAAAGTAGAATTATTGCAAAAAAATCCAGTTTTGTTTTATTCTAGGTGTCAAACCACTGGCGAAATTCAGAGGCCACGTTCAACGATGGAAGTGACAGACTGTATATCTTTGACTCAACCTTTGACATGGATCTGATTTTTTCTGATGCTTCTTTAGCAGTTACGTCTGGTATAATAGATGTTTTAAACAAAGACTTCTTGGGTGATATATTTCACCTGATGTCCAACAAACACAGTGTTAGATTAATCTGGCAAACCTTTTACCAAGAAGTGTCACTTGATTATTCTGCTAGAGGCTTCAGAATACTGGCTTATGGTGCAGGTAATGCAATCAGTAGTGTAATATTATACAATTATTGACTTCAATGAGGTAGACATAAGGATTTATCTACCCAAAAAAGTGATAATTCACCGAGGCTGCTATGCTGAGGTGAATATCACTTTTAAGGGTAGATAAATCCTTATGTCTACCGAAATTGAAGTCAATAGCTGTTTTGTTATATGACTTTTCAACTTAGAATGAAAATGTTCTACTTTCACTTTTGTTACTGAAGTCAACCTTCAACCTAAGGACTTTCTTGTAAGTTTTATCAACTATTATGAAAATATTTTAATGTAGTATTTTGCGATTTGAAATGTATGTTAATTCACTAAATGTGGAATGTAAAATTTAATCATAAAACTATTTTTTACATTTTGTTCATTCAAACAAAGATAAATGAACAAACAAAACATAACAAAACAGTTGTTAAAATTCATGAAAGTCTTTAGTTTACCTGTTGGGATGTGAAACAGCAAATCATGTCAATTTCATACAGCACATGCTAGTTTTATACTCATCATGCTATTTTTAGCTCTCTAGAGGGTGATATTGCAGAAGTGTCAAAAATATTAACTTCTGGAAACTAGTTTGAGCTGGATTTCATCCTATATCACCTTCTGAGCCAGTTTAGACCAGTTTTGAGGTAGATATAGAGATTTATGAAGACAAATTGGGCCAATCAGGAAACAGGATTCTCTTCAGTCATATAACAATATACACAATCGTAGCGAAATATTAGACACAATCGTAGCGCAGTCGGTAACGTGTCTGCCTAAAGATGCGTGTGTGACTGATGATCTAGGGGTCGCCAGTTCTATCCCGGGCCAGTCCCATGCTTTTATGGAGATTGATCATGAAATAATTTCTAGTGTCATTCGCCTTCCTTCTGCTGACTCATTCAAGAAGGGTTGTTGTCAGTTACAAGCGAAAGTATGTGCACAAAGTACTGGTTAACCGCTTTTCAAGCATGCCCAGGATAAAAGTGTGGTTAGGTGAACTGACTGTCCCACCATGACCACAGCTGTTGACTTGGGACGTAAACAAAAGAAACAAATACACACAATCAAATACTATTAGGTGACTGTCTAGCCACGACCCAACTGGTTCCTGCCTCCGTTAGTTTACAAGAGACCGAAATATTGCATACCACGTGGCGATACAGTGACCTAATAGGTGATTAATCTACATTTAACCCATTATGCACCAATGGATTATTCCATCTGCTTTGATAAATTAAACTCCCCATGTTATCATACGAAGCTTCGTCTGGGAGTGAAATAACGCCATGCAATAAAATCGATAAACAACTAGTGGTTTACAAATGTTCGGGAAACGTTATAACGTCCATGACAACGTAGCGTACATAATGAAAAAAATTATACTTTTTTCACCAGAAATAAGATTTCAAAGTAATCTTAATGTCATATGATAAATAGAATCAAATATTTGTGCTCCTGTATTATTGAATTTGTTAAACTTGCTGAGAAAAAGAAATTAAATGCTTGGCAACCCTGGTATTTTATCTCTTTTCCTTATCTCGTTTGACATGAGCACTCATGTAAGATCTTCTATATATCGAGGAGTCGCAGGTTATAATTTTAAGATAAAATTGTATTTCTTTCTCTGATAGTCATTTTAGCCATAGCAAACAGTGTTTACCCTTATCTGACAGCAATAGGTTGGTGGTTCAAAAGCCTCACCAGAGACACTCCATTGTGTCCTTGATCAGGCATGTTCATATCATTGCTAAGTGCTGGTTTGAACCAGTATGACATCTTGACACGACTAAAAATGAGCCAGTGCATGAGATTTCCAAGAATGTGGTATGTGAGACCAGCAAAGCCTCAGATCAGCCTGCGCATAAGCGCAGTCTGATCAGAGTCTTTGCTAGTTGCTTGAGTATTCTATGACTATTAAGCTACTGACTGGATACCATTTGGAGTTTCTAAGCTTAAAAGGAGGCTGCTGAGGCTCGTCTGAGTCTACACTTGTCAAAACACCATATTGTTGAAAATCTCATGCTATGGCTCAAATGTGAACTGGGATATAAAGCTTCATAGGAGCTCAACTTTTTATTTCAGCCACTCGTACCTGCATGCCAAGGGAGGATTGTTCCTGGGAACTAGCACAGATGACCTCTGAGACATTAACAGGAGAGATTCAACCCCTAGCTCAAGAATCTTGGACCATCAAAGCTCTTCCTTACAGATACATTTTCCTACAATTCAATGCTTTTCATATTGAATGTGGTATTCAGTCATCTTTGGAAGTTGAATTAACAGAGGGAGGTTTTCTATCACTCTGCAACCATAACAGGGCTAATCGTGGGCTCAAGTCTGTCAGAGGACAGATCGTTGTCAATTTTCGATTCATAAGAGAGGAGGATCGAATGCTGGAGGGGTTTACAGCAACTTTTGAGATGATTGAGAAACCTACCCCTGCAGGAGATTTGTTGACCTTAGAAGGTGGCGGTGCGTAAAAAGATTAGTATTCATTTTTTTCTGTTAAAGCATCCTTAAAACACGCTATGGTTTCCTCTCTCATTGCACGACAGTGGGTCAAGTCTCAGACTCAATGACGGCCCTAATCACCTTGAAGAGAAAGAGAGCTTTAATTGTTTTCTTGAGGTCGTGTAACTGTTAGTGTTCTGTGTCTCTTCTCCATGGTGCCGTGGGTTGGTCTGCAGTGTGTGATTGTATTATTAACGAATTATACTCACTTACTTTTAGATAGGAAATTATCCAAAAATATCATAAATACTTCATGTTTTCTATATCCAACGCTTTCCTAATTAAATTCAAATTAGCAGGTACTTCAAAGTATTGCAGTTCAAATTAACAAGTTGCCATTGTGTTTACCAATGTTTTCTTTTTTCAGAATACTTGGGGTTTTACCAGACAGCAACAAGAAATGTTACCAAAGGTATTTTTCATTTTCATTTCTCAATTTTTGAAGGTTGTCAATTTTAATATATCATTTCTCACAGAGATTGCAGATCTATCTTAATGCAATCTTACCTGTCCAGAGTTCATAACTTTTTTTCTGTAACTTTAATAAGCTCTATTTGACATTTTGTTCTTATTGAAATGCTCTATTTGATAGTTTGCTTATTTTGGAATGCTCTATTTATTGAAATGCTCTATTTGACAGTTTGTTTGTATTAAAATGCTCTATTTGGCAGCTTGTGCTTATTAAAATGCTCTATTTTTCAGTCTGTTCAGCTCAATTCAAGAAGTGTTATGTTTTGTTGGACGACCTTTCAAATCTTCCACGAGGGGATGAGGCCAGCTGGGAGTATGTAGAACGTGAAGTATGTCAGAAACTTAACTGGACCTTGGTCAGCCTACATTCTAAACTGGAGCAAGATTTCGTGGGACATGCGTTGCTTCACAAGTTTGAGCATATCAATGATAAATATGCTTATATTGGTAAGGAATACTTTAATAAAAAAAGTTTACCAACCCACTTATAAACTCATTTTCTAAATGCATTTATGCCTTATTAACCCTTAAAGCGCCAAGAAAAAATGCATCTATAAATGTCGTCTGCTGAAGTCGTCTGCTGCAAATAATTGCCTAACATTACTGGCAAATTAAGTATAGAACCATACAGTGTGGACCAAGAGCAGACTGCTCCAATAGGAGCAGTCTGATCTGGGTCCACAGTGTTTGCCATAGAGGCTTCTTTAACATTTCAGCAGACGAGAAAAGCAGACAACTTGTGTTGCGATTGGCGCATTAAGGGTTAAACATTATTTTTCTTTTCTTTTCTAATAATCCCATGATTCTTAAACAAGCATGTACAGATAAGTCTGTCTTAAATGATCCGGGGCATGAGATTCCCAACAATTTGACACTTTGACAAATGTAGACTCAGACGAGCCTCTGCACCCTCCGGTTAAGCTTAGAAACTCCAAATGGTGTTTAGTTAGTAGCTTAACAATCATAGAATACTCAAGCGACGAGCAAAGGCTCTGATCAAACTGCACGTATGCGCAGGCTGATCTGATTCTTTGCTGGTTGCACATACCACATTGTTTGAAATCTCATTCACTGGCTCATTAATGAGAAAACCTTACTGCATGGTTTCCCATGGTATCAAGGTAGCTAATGTTACAATGCAGATCATTCATACTGAGAGGTATTAAGCCCTTGTTTTTGGTGCACTTTCCTAAGACATCTTTTTTAAACTAAATATGTTCAATATTCACAAAACTCAGGTAAATCTTTCTAATAGGATTTTTTTTGCACGCAAGACGGCTCTTTGATGGTACCAAGGTGAGCAGAAAACTGTGAAGTATGGAAAGTTAACTCAACAAAAACTCATTAATATTTCTCAATATTTCAATCAAAGCAATATTCTCCACAATTCAAATGAATTAAAATTTCAAAGTCAAATGAAAAAGAATTAATAATGTTTTTAAAAAATCTTAAGGGCTGTACATTTGATGTTTGATATTTCAAAACATGGGCGGATCCAGAGGGGCGGAAAGGGGGTCCGGACCCCCCCCCCTCCTGAAAAATCACAAAAATAGAGAATCTTAGCAATAGTGGTCAGGATCCCCTAAAAAGCTACTGAAATGAGTAAGGGTGCAAAGATAAGGAATCGATACAATCAAGTACCACACCTGACCCATGATACCAATGGCAAAGTGACAAACTCACAGTTAGACACCACAAACGAGAGCCAAGAGGTCAGCCCTTTCCCAGCAGGTGACCACAAAGCACATATTAACAGACGCGCACAAAAACGTAGTAAACACAAGATAGAAAAAAAATCCACAAAAGAAGTACCTCCTTGGAAAGGTCAGTAAAATATTTTACTGGAGGGCTTAAACCGGTTAAACAGTGCCAACCTCACCCTTAATTCAGATGTGGATCAAGACACATAGATATTTGATTTGTATGAAAGACCCCTAACTTATCAACGCATCATCTCCTAAAACATATAAATCAAGATATAACAAGAAATCAAAGCAAAGATAAGGACTCAACAGTAAATAAAACTGAATACCAGAGCAAAAGAAATCCAACAGGTAAACCCCGGTGGGCCCGACAAAAAGTCAAAGCATCAGGCCCCTACTATCTCATCTATAAGTCGGAACCATCATAGAGCCTGAAGTCCAACCCACTGGCGTGCAATTAAAGAGGAAAGCAAAGTTGCCAACCATGATTGGGTTGACCACCAAGCATGCAGTCTGTTGCAATACATTAATGTTATAGCCTATCTTTTTATAATGGGAAATTATTTTAATGAACTGCGCTGAAAAATTATTAGAGCCAACAATCTTCTTCAATTTATACACCAAGTCACCATAGAAATCAGGTTCCCAAAGTCCTTGGCGCAAGAGAGATTTAAGTCCAACTTGGAATTTAGAAATCATAGTATCGTCTATAAAATTTAGAAAAGGTTTTGCGAAGTTTATTATACCGATAGCCTTGTTTAAGAAGTTTCTGAGTTAACAATTTATTACAAGTGTTGAAGTCAGCAACATAGCTAGATGCTCCAACAAAACAAATGAATTGAGAGATATAGACTCCATAGGATGAAGAGCGAGGAATATCACCATCTAAAAATGTGAAATTGACAATTTCAAAATCAAAGTCGTCCGGTTTATCATAAATTTTGGTAGAAACAATATCATTAGAGATTGACAAATGCAAGTCTAAAAATGTGGCTTTGGAAATAGAGGTATTGGCTTTATTCAGTTGGAGCTCAGAAGGGTATATTTGACTTACCATATTGTCAAAATAAACATTATTCATGTTTAAAATATCGCCCAAATATCTGGATGTAGTGTTAAACGCATCAATACCATCAGCCTGCTTATAATCAGAAAGAGACATCATAAAGTCCCTCTCATAACAGAACAGGAATAAATCTGCAACCAGGGGAGAACAATTAGTGCCCATAGGAATCCCAACTACTTGTCTTTACAGCTTGGTGCCAAATCAAATAAAAAATGTTATCCAACAAAAAGGTCAGTGGATATTCCTTCAAAAATTCAATTTTCCAAAAACTGCCTAAAATTGTGGAGGAACACTTCCTTTGATAAGTGGAACAAATAATTTTGACAAAAAATATTTTATTTGCACAATTTAAGATAGTTCAAATATTCACCATTTTTGTAAGGTCTGCGCCTGTCGATATTCCTTCGAAAATTCAATTTTCCAAAAATTGCGTAAAATTGTGGAGAAACACTTCCTTTGATGAGTGGAACAAATAATTTTGCCAAAAAATATTTTCTTAGCACAAATTAAGATAATACAGATTTTCGCCATTTTTGTAAGGTCCGTGCCTGTCGATATTCCTTCAAAAATTCAATTTTCCAAAAATTGCCTAAAATTGTGGAGGAACACTTCTTCTGATGAGTGGTATAAATAATTTTGCCAAAAAATATTTTCTTAGCACAAATTAAGATAATACAAATTTTCACCATTTTTGTAAGGTCCGCGCCTGTCGATATTCCTACAAAAATTCAATTTTTCAAAAATTGCCTAAAATTGTGGAGGAACACTTCCTTTGATGAGTGGAACAAATAATTTTGCCAAAAAATATTTTCTTAGCACAAATTGAGATAATACAAATTTTCACCATTTTTGTAAGGTCCGCGCCTGTCGATATTCCTTCAAAAATTCAATTTTCCAAAAATTGCGTAAAATTGTGGAGAAACACTTCCTTTGATGAGAGGAACAAATAATTTTGCCAAAAAATATTTTCTAAGCACAAATTGAGATAATACAAATTTTCACCATTTTTGTAAGGTTCGCGCCTGTCGATATTGCTTCAAAAATTCAATTTTCCAAAAATTGCATAAAATTGTGGAGAAGCACTTCCTTTGATGAGTGGAACAAATAATTTTGCCAAAAAATATTTTCTTAGCTCAAATTGAGATAATACAAATTTTCACCATTTTTGTAAGGGGAGTGCCTGTCGATATTCCTTCAAAAATTCAATTTTCTAAAAATTGCCTAAAATTATGGAGAAACTCTTCCTTTGATGAGTGGAACAAATAATTTTGCCAAAAAATAATTTCTTTGCACAATTTAAGATAGTTCAAATTTTCACCAATTTTGTAAGGTCCGGGCCTGTGAATATTCCTTCAAAAATTCAATTTTCCAAAAATTACCTAAAACTGTGGAGAAACTCTTCCTTTGATGAGTGGAACAAATAATTTTGCCAAAAAATATTTTCTTAGCACAAATTGAGATAATACAAATTTTCACCATTTTTGTAAGGTCCGCACCTGTTGATATTCCTTCAAAAATTCAATTTTCCAAAAATTGCCAAAAATTGTGGAGAAACACTTCTTTTGATGAGTGGAACAAATAATTTTTCCCAAAAAATATTTTCTTAGCTCAAATTGAGATAATACAAATTTTCACCATTTTTGTAAGGGGAGTGCCTGTCGATATTCCTTCAAAAATTCAATTTTCTAAAAATTGCCTAAAATTATGGAGAAACTCTTCCTTTGATGAGTGGAACAAATAATTTTGCCAAAAAATAATTTCTTTGCACAATTTAAGATAGTTCAAATTTTCACCATTTTTGTAAGGTCCGGGCCTGTGAATATTCCTTCAAAAATTCAATTTTCCAAAAATTACCTAAAACTGTGGAGAAACTCTTCCTTTGATGAGTGGAACAAATAATTTTGCCAAAAAATATTTTCTTAGCACAAATTGAGATAATACAAATTTTCACCATTTTTGTAAGGTCCGCACCTGTTGATATTCCTTCAAAAATTCAATTTTCCAAAAATTGCCAAAATTTGTGGAGAAACACTTCTTTTGATGAGTGGAACAAATAATTTTTCCCAAAAAATATTTTCTTAGCACAAATTAAAATAATACAAATTTTCACCATTTTTGTAAGGTTACCGCCTGTCAATATACTTCAAAAATTCAATTTTTCAAAAATTTCGTAAAATTGTGGAGAAACTCTTCCTTTGATGAGTGGAACAAATAATTTTGCCAAAAAATATTTTCTTAGCACAAATTGAGATAATACAAATTTTCACCATTTTTGTAAGGTCCGCGCCTGTTAATATTCCTTCAAAAATTCAATTTTCAAAAAATTGCCTAAATTGTGGAGAAACATTTCCTTTGATGAGTGGAACAAATAATTTTGCCAAAAAATAATTTTGCACAATTTAAGATAGTTCAAATTTTCACCAATTTTGTAAGGTCCGCGCCTGTCAATATTCCTTCAAAAATTCAATTTTCCAAAAATTGCCTAAATTGTGGAGAAACACTTCTTTTGATGAGTGGAACAAATAATTTTGCCAAAAAATATTTTCTTAGCACAAATTGAGATAATACAAATTTTCACCATTTTTGTAAGTTCCGCGCATGTAGAAATTCCTTCCAAAATTTAATTTTCCAAAAATTGCGTAAAATTGTGGAGAAACACTTCCTTTGATGAGTGGAACAAATAATTTTGCCAAAAAATATTTTCTTAGCACAAATTGAGATAATACAAATTTTCACCATTTTTGTAAGGTCCGCGCCTGTCGATATTCCTTCAAAAATTCAACTTTCCAAAAATTGCCTAAAATTTTGGAGAAACACTTCTTTTGTTTTGTGGAACAAATAATTTTGCCCAAAGATATTTTCTTTACACAAATTAAGATGATACAAATTTTCACCATTTTTGTAAGGTCAGCGCCTGTCGATATTCCTTCAAAAATTCAATTTTCCAAAAATTACCTTAAACTGTGGAGAAACTCTTCCTTTGATGAGTAGAACAAATAATTTTGCCAAAAAAAAATTCTTTGCACAATTCAAGATAGTTCAAATTTTCACCACTTTATAATTCCAACTCAATGCTTTTATTGTTTTTTCGGAGATTTTGATTGGTCTGTTGGCAACATCAAATTGTTTTTACACTTCGATAAAAACCCATGCGTAGGAATATTTGATAACTGCCTTGATTTCACAGTGCTAGATTGTGTTGATTATAACGAACTGTACAGAAAACTATATTACTTTTACCAGATTTAATATAGTTAAGTATGTTCTAAAGCTTGTTTAAAAGCCCCTACGCTATACATGATGGTGCACCTTCGAAGCAACGGGGGAACTCTAAGAAATGAACAGGATGGGGAGTTATGTGACGTCACTTAACAAACGGTCATGTCATTGAAGAGAATCGTCATCAAAACAATGTCAAGGCTTACATCAACAAGAAAATGTTTCAACGCAGTTTAAACTTGTCAAATCGCACTTTAAAATTGACGTTAAGATCCTAGATCTACTTCGGAGATTTAAGGCAGGACTTGTGAAGGTAAGTGCTTCGATCCATGGCCCTATCCGTGGTAGGCCTTTCAATGAGCTCAGCAAGCTGTACGCATTTTTGGCATAAGAAAACATTTCAAAACTAAATGGGGTTGTTTTGAGCCCTATCAGCCCATACTCACATATTCGCCCCAAATAGAGTGCAATTTTAATCATTATTTAGCAAAACAAAGTTTAAACTGACAGAATTTTTAAGATGGCTGCCCGATCTTTCATAGACAGCAGTTATGAACTATTTTTCTTCAGTGGGCTTTTAAATTTGAAATTTTGTCAACAACCTTTTACAAATGTACTGTTTTGTTGGAAAGTTGGAATTATAAGGAATGAAATTTTATTTTTTGGTTTTTATCGATGTGTAAACTCCGGCGAATCACTCACAAATTCAACATAAAGCCCTCCGGGCTTTATTCACTTTGTGGGTGATTCGCCGGAGTTTGAACATCGATAAAAACCCAAAAATAAAATTTCATTCCTATAGTAAGGTCCGGGCCTGTCGATATTCTTTCAAAAATTCAATTTTCCAAAAATTGCGTAAAATTGTGGAGAAAGACTTCCTTTGATGAGTGGAATAAATAATTTTGCAAAAAAATATTTTCTTAGCTCAAATTAAGATAATACGAATTTTCACCATTTTTGTAAGGTTTGCGCCTGTCGATATTCCTTCAAAAATTCAATTTTCCAAAAATTGCGTAAAATTGTGGAGAAACACTTCCTTTGATGAGTGGAACAAATAATTTTGCCAAAAAATATTTTCTTAGCACAAATTGAGATAATACAAATTTTCACCATTTTTGTAAGAAATGAGCCTGTCGATATTCCTTCAAAAATTCAATTTCCCAAAGATTGCCCAAAATTAATTAGAAACTCTTCCTTTGATGAGTGGAACAAATAATTTTGCCAAAAAATAATTTTGCACAATTTAAGATAGTTCAAATTTTCACCAATTTTGTAAGGTCCGTGCCTGTCAATATTCCTTCAAAAATTCAATTTTCCAAAAATTGCCTGAAATTGTGGAGAAACACTTCTTTTGATGAGTGGAACAAATAATTTTGCCAAAAAATATTTTCTTAGCACAAATTGAGATAATACAAATTTTCACCATTTTTGTAAGGTCCGCGCCTGTGAATATTCCTTCAAAAATTCAATTTACCAAAAATTGCCTAAAATTGTGGAGAACACTTCTTTTGTTGAGTGGAACAAATAATTTTGCCCAAAAATATTTTCTTTACACAAATTGAGATAATACAAATTTTCACCATTTTTGTAAGGTTCGCGCCTATCGATATTCCTTCAAAAATTCAATTTTCCAAAAATTGCCTTAAATTGTGGAGAAACTCTTCCTTTGATAAGTGGAACAAATATTTTTGCCAAAAAATAATTTCTTAGCACAAATTAAGATAATACAAATTTTCACCATTTTTGTAATGTCAGCGCCTGTCGATATTCCTTCAAAAATTCAATTTTCCAAAAATTGCCTAAAATTGTGGAGAAACACTTCTTTTGGTGAGTGGTATAAATAATTTTGCCAAAAAATATTTTCTTAGCACAAATTAAGATAATACAAATTTTCACCATTTTTGTAAGGTTCGCGCCTGTCAATATTCCTTCAAAATTCAATTTTCCAAAAATTGCCTAAAATTGTTGAGGAACACTTCCTTTGATGAGTGGAACAAATAATTTTGCCAAAAAATATTTTCTTAGCAGAAATTGAATTAATACAAATTTTCACCGTTTATGTAAGGTCTGCGCCTGTCGATATTCCTTCAAAAAACCAATTTTCCAAAAATTGCGTAAAATTGTGGAGAAACACTTCCTTTGATGAGTGGAACAAATTATTTTGCCAAAAAATATTTTCTTAGCGCAATTTGAGAAAATACAAATTTTCACCATTTTTGTAAGGTCCGCACCTGTCGACATTCCTTCAAAAGTTTAATTTTCCAAAAATTGCCTTAAATTGTGGAGAAACTCTTTCTTTGATGAGTGGAACAAATAATTTTGCCAAAAAAATATTTCTTTGCACAATTTAAAATAGTTCAAATTCTTACCATTTTGTAAGGTCCGCGCCTGTCGATATTCCTTCAAAAATTCAATTTTCCAAAAATTGCGTAAAATTGTGGAGAAACACTTCCTTTGATGAGTGGAACAAATAATTTTGCCAAAAAATATATTCTTAGCACAAATTAAGATAATACAAATTTTCACCATTTTTGTAAGGTCCGCGCCTGTCAATATTCCTTCAAAAATTCAATTTTCCAAAAATTGCCTAAAATTGTGGAGGAACACTTCCTTTGATCAGTGGAACAAATGATTTTGACAAAAAATATTTTCTTAGCACAAATTAAGATAATACAAATTTTCACCATTTTTATAGGGTCGGCGCCTGTCAATATTCCTTCAAAAATTCAATTTTCCAAAAATTGCCTAAAATTGTGGAGGAACATTTCTTTTGATAAGTGGAACAAATAATTTTGACAAAAAATATTTTCTTTGCACAATTTAAGATAGTTCAAATATTCACCATTTTTGTAAGGTCCGCGCCTGTCGATATTCCTTCGAAAATTCAATTTTCCAAAAATTGCCTAAAATTGTGGAGAAATACTTCTTTTGTTGAGTGGAACAAATAATTTTGCCCAAAAATATTTTCTTTACACAAATTGAGATAATACAAATTTTCACCATTTTTCTAAGGTTCGCGCCTATTGATATTCCTTCAAAAATTCAATTTTCCAAAAATTGCCTTAAATTGTGGAGAAACTCTTCCTTTGATAAGTGGAACAAATATTTTTGCCAAAAAATAATTTCTTAGCACAAATTAAGATAATACAAATTTGCACCATTTTTGTAATGTCAGCGCCTGTCAATATTCCTTCAAAAATTCAATTTTCCAAAAATTGCCTAAAATTGTGGAAAACACTTCCTTTGATGAGTGGAACAAATAATTTTGCCAAAAGATAATTTCTTTGCACAATTTAAGATAGTTCAAATTTTCACCATTTTTGTAAGGGGCGCGCCTGTCGATATTCCTTCAAAAATTCAATTTTCCAAAAATTGCCTAAAATTGTGGAGAAACACTTCTTTTGATGAGTTGAACAAATAATTTTGCCAAAAAATATTTTCTTAGCACAAATTGAGATAATACAAATTTTCACAATTTTTGTAAGGTCCGCGCCTGTCGATATTACTTCAAAAATACAATTTTTCAAACATTGCGTAAAATTGTGGAGAAACACTTCCTTTGATGAGTGGAACAAATAATTTTGCCAAAAAATATTTTCTTAGCACAAATTGAGATAATACAAATTTTCACCATTTTTGTAAGGTTAGCGCCTGTCGATATTGCTTCAAAAATTCAATTTTCCAAAAATTGAGTAAAATTTTGGAGAAGCACTTCCCTTGATGAGTGGAACAAATAATTTTGCCAAAAAATATTTTCTTAGCTCAAATTGAGACAATACAAATTTTCACCATTTTTGTAAGGGGCGTGCCTGTCGATATTCCTTCAAAAATTCAATTTTCCAAAATTTGCCTAAAATTATGGAGAAACTCTTCCTTTGATGAGTGGAACAAATAATTTTGCCAAAAAATAATTTCTTTGCACAATTTAAGATAGTTCAAATTTTCACCATTTTTGTAAGGTCCGCGCCTGTCAATATTCCTTCAAAAATTCAATTTTCCAAAAATTACCTAAAACTGTGGAGAAACTCTTCCTTTGATGAGTGGAACAAATAATTTTGCCAAAAAATATTTACTTAGCACAAATTGAGATAATAAAAATTTTCACCATTTTTGTAAGGTCCGCACCTGTTGATATTCCTTCAAAAATTCAATTTTCCAAAAATTGCCTAAAATTGTGGAGAAACACTTCTTTTGATGAGTGGAACAAATAATTTTGCCAAAAAATATTTTCTAAGCACAAATTAAGATAATACAAATTTTCACCATTTTTGTAAAGTTCCCGCCAGTCAATATTCCTTCAAAAATTCAATTTTTCAAAAATTGCGTAAAATTGTGGAGAAACTCTTCCTTTGATGAGTGGAACAAATAATTTTGCCCAAAGATATTTTCTTTACACAAATTAAGATAATACAAATTTTCACCATTTTTGTAAGGTCAGTGCCTGTCGATATTCCTTCAAAAATTCAATTTTCCAAAAATTGTGTAAAATTGTGGAGAAGCACTTCCTTTGATGAGTGGAACAAATAATTTTGCCAAAAAATATTTTCTTAGCACAAATTGAGATAATACAAATTTTCACCATTTTTGTAAGGTCCGCACCTGTTGATATTCCTTCAAAAATTCAATTTTCCAAAAATTGCCTAAAATTGTGGAGAAACACTTCTTTTGATGAGTGGAACAAATAATTTTGCCAAAAAATATTTTCTTAGCACAAATTAAGATAATACAAATTTTCACCATTTTTGTAAGGTTCCTGCCTGTCAATATTCCTTCAAAAATTCAATTTTCCAAAAAATGCCTAAAATTGTGGAGAAACACTTCTTTTGATGAGTGGAACAAATAATTTTGCCAAAAAATATTTTCTTAGTACAAATTGAGATAATACAAATTTTCACTATTTTTGTAAGTTCCGCGCCTGTAGATATTCCTTGCAAAATTTAATTTTCCAAAAATTGCGTAAAATTGTGGAGAAACACTTTCTTTGATGAGTGGAAGAAATAATTTTGCCAAAAAATAATTTTGTACAATTTAAGATAGTTCAAATTTTCACCATTTTTGTAAGGTCCGCGCCTGTTGATATTCCTTCAAAAATTCAATTTTCCAAAAATTGCCTAAAATTGTGGAGAAACACTTCTTATGATGAGTGGAACAAATAATTTTGCCCAAAGATATTTTCTTTACACAAATTGAGATAATACAAACTTTCACCATTTTTGTAAGGTCAGTGCCTGTCGATATTCCGTCAAAAATTCAATTTTCCAAAAATTACCTTAAACTGTGGAGAAACTCTTCCTTTGATGAGTAGAACAAATAATTTTGCCAAAAGAAATTCTTTGCAGAATTTAAGATAGTTCAAATTTTCACCACTTTGTAAGGTCCGGGCCTGTCGATATTCCTTCAAAAATTCAATTTTCCAAAAATTGCGTAAAATTGTGGAGAAACACTTCCTCTGATGAGTGGAATAAATAATTTTGCAAAAAAATATTTTCTTAGCACAAATTAAGATAATACAAATTTTCACCATTTTTGTAAGGTTCGCGCCTGTCAATATTCCTTCAAAATTCAATTTTCCAATAATTGCCTAAAATTGTTGAGGAACACTTCCTTTGATGAGTGGAACAAATAATTTTGCCAAAAAATATTTTCTTAGCACAAATTAAGATAATACAGATTTTCACCATTTTTGTAAGGTCCGTGCCTGTCGATATTCCTTCAAAAATTCAATTTTCCAAAAATTGCCTAAAATTGTGGAGGAACACTTCCTTTGATGAGTGGAACAAATAATTTTGACAAAAAATATTTTCTTTGCACAATTTAAGATAGTTCAAATATTCACCATTTTTGTAAGGTCCGCGCCTGTCGATATTCCTTCAAAAATTCAATTTTCCAAAAATTGTGTAAAATTGTGGAGAAGCACTTCCTTTGATGAGTGGAACAAATAATTTTGCCAAAAAATATTTTCTTAGCACAAATTGAGATAATACAAATTTTCACCATTTTTGTAAGGTCCGCACCTGTTGATATTCCTTCAAAAATTCAATTTTCCAAAAAATGCCTAAAATTGTGGAGAAACACTTCTTTTGATGAGTGGAACAAATAATTTTGCCAAAACATATTTTCTAAGCACAAATTGAGATAATACAAATTTTCACCATTTTTGTAAGTTCCGCGCCTGTAGATATTCCTTGCAAAATTTAATTTTCCAAAAATTGCGTAAAATTGTGGAGAAACACTTTCTTTGACGAGTGGAACAAATAATTTTGCCAAAAAATATTTTCTTAGCACAAATTGAGATAATACAAATTTTCTCCATTTTTGTAAGGTCCGCGCCTGTCGATATTCCTTCAAAAATTCAATTTTCCAAAAATTGCCTAAAATTGTTGAGAAACTCTTCCTTTGATGAGTAGAACAAATAATTTTGCCAAAAAAAAAATTCTTTGCACAAATTAAGATAGTTCAAATTTTAACCACTTTGTAAGGTCCGCGCCTGTCGATATTCCTTCAAAAATTCAATTTTCCAAAAATTGTGTAAAATTGTGGAGAAGCACTTCCTTTGATGAGTGGAACAAATAATTTTGCCAAAAAATATTTTCTTAGCACAAATTGAGATAATACAAATTTTCACCATTTTTGTAAGGTCCGCACCTGTTGATATTCCTTCAAAAATTCAATTTTCCAAAAAATGCCTAAAATTGTGGAGAAACACTTCTTTTGATGAGTGGAACAAATAATTTTGCCAAAAAATATTTTCTAAGCACAAATTGAGATAATACAAATTTTCACCATTTTTGTAAGTTCCGCGCCTGTAGATATTCCTTGCAAAATTTAATTTTCCAAAAATTGCGTAAAATTGTGGAGAAACACTTTCTTTGACGAGTGGAACAAATAATTTTGCCAAAAAATATTTTCTTAGCACAAATTGAGATAATACAAATTTTCTCCATTTTTGTAAGGTCCGCGCCTGTCGATATTCCTTCAAAAATTCAATTTTCCAAAAATTGCCTAAAATTGTTGAGAAACTCTTCCTTTGATGAGTAGAACAAATAATTTTGCCAAAAAAAAATTCTTTGCACAAATTAAGATAGTTCAAATTTTAACCACTTTGTAAGGTCCGGGCCTGTCGATATTCCTTCAAAAATTCAATTTTCCAAAAATTGCGTAAAATTGTGGAGAAACACTTCCTTTGATGAGTGGAATAAATAATTTTGCAAAAAAATATTTTCTTAGCACAAATTGAGATAATACAAATTTTCACCATTTTTGTAAGAAATGAGCCTGTCGATATTCCTTCAAAAATTCTATTTTCCAAAGATTGCCTAAAATTAATTAGAAACTCTTCCTTTGATGAACGGAACAAATATTTTTGCCAAAAAATAATTTCTTAGCACAAATTAAGATAATACAAATTTTCACCATTTTAGTAATGTCAGCGCCTGTCAATATTCCTTCAAAAATTCAATTTTCCAAAAATTGCCTAAAATTGTGGAAAAACACTTCCTTTGATGAGTGGAACAAATAATTTTGCCAAAAACATTTTCTTTACACAAATTGAGATACAAATTTTCACCATTTTTGTAAGGTTCGCGCCTATTGATATTCCTTCAAAAAATAAATTGTCAAAAATTGCCTTAAATTGTGGAGAAACACTTCCTTTGACAAGTGGAACAAACATTTTTGCCAAAAAATAATTTCTTAGCACAAATTAAGATAATACAAATTTTCACCATTTTTGTAATGTCACCGCCTGTCAATATTCCTTCAAAAATTGCCTAAAATTGTGGAAAAACACTTCCTTTGATGAGTGGAACAAATAATTTTGCCAAAAAATAATTTCTTTGCACAATTTAAGATAGTTCAAATTTTCACCATTTTTGTAAAGGGCGCGCCTGTCGATATTCCTTCAAAAATTCAATTTTCCAAAAATTGCCTAAAATTGTAGAGAAACACTTCTTTTGATGAGTGGTATAAATAATTTTGCCAAAAAATATTTTCTTAGCACAAATTAAGATAATACAAATTTTCACCATTTTTGTAAGGTTCGCGCCTGTCGATATATCTTCAAAAATTCAATTTTCCAAAAATTGCCTAAAAATGTTGAGGAACACTTCCTTTGATGAGTGGAACAAATAATTTTGCCAAAAAATATTTTCTTAGCACAAATTGAATTAATACAAATTTTCACCATTTTTGTAAGGTCTGCGCCTGTCGATATTCCTTCAAAAATTCAATTTTCCAAAAATTGCCTAAAATTGTAGAGAAACACTTCTTTTGATGAGTGGAACAAATAATTTTGCCAAAAAATATTTTCTTAGCACAAATTAAGATAATACAAATTTTCACCATTTTTGTAAGGTTCGCGCCTGTCGATATTCCTTCAAAAATTCAATTTTCCAAAAATTGCCTAAAATTGTTGAGGAACACTTCCTTTGATGAGTGGAACAAATAATTTTGCCAAAAAATATTTTCTTAGCACAAATTGAATTAATACAAATTTTCACCATTTTTGTAAGGTCTGCGCCTGTCGATATTCCTTCAAAAATTCAATTTTCCAAAAATTGCGTAAAATTGTGGAGAAACACTTCCTTTGATGAGTGGAACAAATTATTTTGCCAAAAAATATTTTCTTAGCACAAATTGAGATAATACAAATTTTCACCATTTTTGTAAGGTCCGCGCCTGTCGATATTCCTTCAAAAATTCAATTTTCCAAAAATTGCGTAAAATTGTGGAGAAACACTTCCTTTGATGAGTGGAACAAATAATTTTGCCAAAAAATATTTTCTTAGCACAAATTAAGATAATACAAATTTTCACCATTTTTGTAAGGTCCGCGCCTGTCAATATTCCTTCAAAAATTCAATTTTCCAAAAATTGCCTAAAATTGTGGAGGAACACTTCCTTTGATAAGTGGAACAAATAATTTTGACAAAAAAATATTTTCTTTGCACAATTTAAGATAGTTCAAATATTCACCATTTTTGTAAGGTCCGCGCCTGTCGATATTCCTTCGAAAATTCAATTTTTCTTAAAATTGCATAAAATTGTGGAGAAACACTTCCTTTGATGAGTGGAACAAATAATTTTGCCAAAAAATATTTTCTTAGCACAAATTAAGATAATACAAATTTTCACCATTTTTGTAAGGTTCCCGCCTGTCAATATTTCTTCAAAAATTCAATTTTTCAAAAATTGCGTAAAAGTGTGGAGAAACTCTTCCTTTGATGAGTGGAACAAATAATTTTGCCAAAAAATATTTTCTTAGCACAAATTGAGATAATACAAATTTTCACCATTTTTGTAAGGTCCGCGCCTGTTGATATTCCTTCAAAAATTAAATTTTCCAAAAATTGCCTAAAATTGTGGAGAAACATTTCCTTTGATGAGTGGAACAAATAATTTTGCCAAAAAATAATTGTGCACAATTTAAGATAGTTCAAATTTTCACCAATTTTGTAAGGTCAGCGCCTGTCAATATTCCTTCAAAAATTCAATTTTCCAAAAAATGCGTAAAATTTTGGAGAAACACTTCTTTTGATGAGTGGAACAAATAATTTTGCCAAAAAATATTTTCTTAGTACAAATTGAGATAATACAAATTTTCACCATTTTTGTAAGTTTCGCGCCTGTAGATATTCCTTCAAAAATTCAATTTTCCAAAAATTGCCTAAAACTGTGGAGAAACTCTTCCTTTGATGAGTAGAACAAATAATTTTGCCAAAAAAAAATGCTTTGCACAATTTAAGATAGTTCAAATTTTCACCACTTTGTAAGGTCCGGGCCTGTCGATATTCCTTCAAAAATTCAATTTTCCAAAAATTGCGTAAAATTGTGGAGAAACACTTCCTTTGATGAGTGGAATTAATAATTTTGCCAAAAAATATTTTCTTAGCACAAATTGAGATAATACAAATTTTCACCATTTTTGTAAGAAATGAGCCTGTCGATATTCCTTCAAAAATTCAATTTTCCAAAGATTGCCTAAAATTAATTAGAAACTCTTCCTTTGATGAACGGAACAAATATTTTTGCCAAAAAATAATTTCTTAGCACAAATTAAGATAATACAAATTTTCACCGTTTTTGTAATGTCAGCGCCTGTCAATATTCCTTCAAAAATTCAATTTTCCAAAAAATGCCTAAAATTGTGGAGAAACACTTCTTTTGATGAGTGGAACAAATAATTTTGCCAAAAAATATTTTCTTAGTACAAATTGAGATAATACAAATTTTCACCATTTTTGTAAGTTCCGCGCCTGTAGATATTCCTTGCAAAATTTAATTTTCCAAAAATTGCGTAAAATTGTGGAGAAACACTTTCTTTGATGAGTGGAACAAATAATTTTGCCAAAAAATATTTTCTTAGCACAAATTGAGATAATACAAATTTTCTCCATTTTTGTAAGGTCCGCGCCTGTCGATATTCCTTCAAAAATTCAATTTTCCAAAAATTGCCTAAAATTGTTGAGAAACTCTTCCTTTGATGAGTAGAACAAATAATTTTGCCAAAAAAAAAATTCTTTGCACAAATTAAGATAGTTCAAATTTTAACCACTTTGTAAGGTCCGGGCCTGTCGATATTCCTTCAAAAATTCAATTTTCCAAAAATTGCGTAAAATTGTGGAGAAACACTTCCTTTGATGAGTGGAATAAATAATTTTGCAAAAAAATATTTTCTTAGCACAAATTGAGATAATACAAATTTTCACCATTTTTGTAAGAAATGAGCCTGTCGAAATTCCTTCAAAAATTCTATTTTCCAAAGATTGCCTAAAATTAATTAGAAACTCTTCCTTTGATGAATGGAACAAATATTTTTGCCAAAAAATAATTTCTTAGCACAAATTAAGATAATACAAATTTTCACCATTTTAGTAATGTCAGCGCCTGTCAATATTCCTTCAAAAATTCAATTTTCCAAAAATTGCCTAAAATTGTGGAAAAACACTTCCTTTGATGAGTGGACCAAATAATTTTGCCAAAAACATTTTCTTTACACAAATTGAGATACAAATTTTCACCATTTTTGTAAGGTTCGCGCCTATTGATATTCCTTCAAAAATTCAATTTTCCAAAAATTGCCTTAAATTGTGGAGAAACACTTCCTTTGACAAGTGGAACAAATATTTTTGCCAAAAAATAATTTCTAAGCACAAATTAAGATAATAGAAATTTTCACCATTTTTGTAATGTCAGCGCCTGTCAATATTCCTTCAAAAATTCAATTTTCCAAAAATTGTCTAAAATTGTGGAAAAACACTTCCTTTGATGAGTGGAAAAAATAATTTTGCCAAAAAATAATTTCTTTGCACAATTTAAGATAGTTCAAATTTTCACCATTTTTGTAAAGGGCGCGCCTGTCGATATTCCTTCAAAAATTCAATTTTCCAAAAATTGCCTAAAATTGTAGAGAAACACTTCTTTTGATGAGTGGTATAAATAATTTTGCCAAAAAATATTTTCTTAAAACAAATTAAGATAATACAAATTTTCACCATTTTTGTAAGGTTCGCGCCTGTCGATATTCCTTCAAAAATTCAATTTTCCAAAAATTGCCTAAAATTGTAGAAAACACTTATTTTGATGAGTGGTATAAATAATTTTGCCAAAAAATATTTTCTTAGCACAAATTAAGATAATACAAATTTTCACCATTTTTGTAAGGTTCGCGCCATTCGATATTCCTTCAAAAATTCAATTTTCCAAAAATTGCATAAAATTGTTGAGGAACACTTCCTTTGATGAGTGGAACAAATAATTTTGCCAAAAAATATTTTCTTAGCACAAATTGAATTAATACAAATTTTCACCATTTTTGTAAGGGTTGCGCCTGTCGATATTCCTTCAAAAATTCAATTTTCCAAAAATTGCCTAAAATTGTGGAGAAACACTTCCTTTGATGAGTGGAACAAATTATTTTGCCAAAAAATATTTTCTTAGCACAAATTGAGATAATACAAATTTTCACCATTTTTGTAAGGTCCGCGCCTGTCGATATTCCTTCAAAAATTCAATTTTCCAAAAATTGCGTAAAATTGTGGAGAAACACTTCCTTTGATGAGTGGAACAAATAATTTTGCCAAAAAATATTTTCTTAGCACAAATTAAGATAATACAAATTTTCACCATTTTTGTAAGGTCCGCGCCTGTCAATATTCCTTCAAAAATTCAATTTTCCAAAAATTGCCTTAAATTGTGGAGGAACACTTCCTTTGATAAGCGGAACAAATAATTTTGACAAAAAAATATTTTCTTTGCACAATTTAAGATAGTTCAAATATTCACCATTTTTGTAAGGTCGGCCCCTGTCGATATTCCTTCGAAAATTCAATTTTCCAAAAATTGCATAAAATTGTGGAGAAACACTTCCTTTGATGAGTGGAACAAATAATTTTGCCAAAAAATAATTTCTTAGCACAAATTAAGATAATACAGATTTTCATCATTTTTGTAAGGTCCGTGCCTGTCGATATTCCTTCAAAAATTCAATTTTCCAAAAATTGCCTAAAATTGTGGAGGAACACTTCCTTTGATGAGTGGAACAAATAATTTTGACAAAAAATATTTTCTTTGCACAATTTAAGATAGTTCAAATATTCACCATTTTTGTAAGGTCCGCGCCTGTCGATATTCCTTCAAAAATTCAATTTTCCAAAAATTGCCTTAAATTGTGGAGAAACACTTCCTTTGATGAGTGGAACAAATAATTTTGCCAAAAAATAATTTCTTTGCACAATTTAAGATAGTTCAAATTTTCACCATTTTTGTAAGGGGCTCGCCTGTCGATATTCCTTCAAAAATTCAATTTTCCAAAAATTGCCTAAAATTGTGGAGAAACGCTTCTTTTGATGAGTGGAATAAATAATTTTGCAAAAAAATATTTTCTTAGCACAAATTGAGATAATACAAATTTTCACCATTTTTGTAAGAAATGAGCCTGTCGAAATTCCTTCAAAAATTCTATTTTCCAAAGATTGCCTAAAATTAATTAGAAACTCTTCCTTTGATGAATGGAACAAATATTTTTGCCAAAAAATAATTTCTTAGCACAAATTAAGATAATACAAATTTTCACCATTTTAGTAATGTCAGCGCCTGTCAATATTCCTTCAAAAATTCAATTTTCCAAAAATTGCCTAAAATTGTGGAAAAACACTTCCTTTGATGAGTGGACCAAATAATTTTGCCAAAAACATTTTCTTTACACAAATTGAGATACAAATTTTCACCATTTTTGTAAGGTTCGCGCCTATTGATATTCCTTCAAAAATTCAATTTTCCAAAAATTGCCTTAAATTGTGGAGAAACACTTCCTTTGACAAGTGGAACAAACATTTTTGCCAAAAAATAATTTTTTAGCACAAATTAAGATAATACAAATTTTCACCATTTTTGTAATGTCAGCGCCTGTCAATATTCCTTCAAAAATTCAATTTTCCAAAAATTGCCTAAAATTGTGGAAAAACACTTCCTTTGATGAGTGGAACAAATAATTTTGCCAAAAAATAATTTCTTTGCACAATTTAAGATAGTTCAAATTTTCACCATTTTTGTAAAGGGCGCGCCTGTCGATATTCCTTCAAAAATTCAATTTTCCAAAAATTGCCTAAAATTGTAGAGAAACACTTCTTTTGATGAGTGGTATAAATAATTTTGCCAAAAAATATTTTCTTAAAACAAATTAAGATAATACAAATTTTCACCATTTTTGTAAGGTTCGCGCCTGTCGATATTCCTTCAAAAATTCAATTTTCCAAAAATTGCCTAAAATTGTAGAAAACACTTATTTTGATGAGTGGTATAAATAATTTTGCCAAAAAATATTTTCTTAGCACAAATTAAGATAATACAAATTTTCACCATTTTTGTAAGGTTCGCGCCATTCGATATTCCTTCAAAAATTCAATTTTCCAAAAATTGCATAAAATTGTTGAGGAACACTTCCTTTGATGAGTGGAACAAATAATTTTGCCAAAAAATATTTTCTTAGCACAAATTGAATTAATACAAATTTTCACCATTTTTGTAAGGTCTGCGCCTGTCGATATTCCTTCAAAAATTCAATTTTCCAAAAATTGCCTAAAATTGTGGAGAAACACTTCCTTTGATGAGTGGAACAAATTATTTTGCCAAAAAATATTTTCTTAGCACAAATTGAGATAATACAAATTTTCACCATTTTTGTAAGGTCCGCGCCTGTCGATATTCCTTCAAAAATTCAATTTTCCAAAAATTGCGTAAAATTGTGGAGAAACACTTCCTTTGATGAGTGGAACAAATAATTTTGCCAAAAAATATTTTCTTAGCACAAATTAAGATAATACAAATTTTCACCATTTTTGTAAGGTCCGCGCCTGTCAATATTCCTTCAAAAATTCAATTTTCCAAAAATTGCCTTAAATTGTGGAGGAACACTTCCTTTGATAAGTGGAACAAATAATTTTGACAAAAAAATATTTTCTTAGCACAATTTAAGATAGTTCAAATATTCACCATTTTTGTAAGGTCGGCGCCTGTCGATATTCCTTCGAAAATTCAATTTTCCAAAAATTGCATAAAATTGTGGAGAAACACTTCCTTTGATGAGTGGAACAAATAATTTTGCCAAAAAATAATTTCTTAGCACAAATTAAGATAATACAGATTTTCACCATTTTTGTAAGGTCCGTGCCTGTCGATATTCCTTCAAAAATTCAATTTTCCAAAAATTGCCTAAAATTGTGGAGGAACACTTCCTTTGATGAGTGGAACAAATAATTTTGACAAAAAATATTTTCTTAGCACAATTTAAGATAGTTCAAATATTCACCATTTTTGTAAGGTCCGCGCCTGTCGATATTCCTTCAAAAATTCAATTTTCCAAAAATTGCCTTAAATTGTGGAGAAACACTTCCTTTGATGAGTGGAACAAATAATTTTGCCAAAAAATAATTTCTTTGCACAATTTAAGATAGTTCAAATTTTCACCATTTTGTAAGGGGCTCGCCTGTCGATATTCCTTCAAAAATTCAATTTTCCAAAAATTGCCTAAAATTGTGGAGAAACGCTTCTTTTGATGAGTGGTATAAATAATTTTGCCAAAAAATATTTTCTTAGCACAAATTAAGATAGTTCAAATTTTCACCATTTTTGTAAGGTCCGCACCTGTCGATATTCCTTCAAAAATTCAATTTTCCTAAGATTGCGTAAAATTGTGGAGGAACACTTCCTTTGATGAGTGGAACAAATAATTTTGCCAAAAATTATTTTCTTAGCACAAATTGAGATAATACAAATTTTCACCATTTTTGTAAGGCTCGTGCCTGTCGATATTCCTTCAAAAATTCAATTTTCCAAAAATTGTGTAAAATTGTAGAGAAACACTTCCTTTGATGAGTGGAACAAATAATTTTGCCAAAAAATATTTTCTTAGCACAAATTGAGAAAATATAAATTTTCACAATTTTTGTAAGGTCGGCGCCTGTCGATATTCCTTCAAAAATTGCCTTAAATTGTGGAAAAACTCTTCCTTTGATGAGTGGAACAAATAATTTTGCCAAAAAATAATTTCTTTGCACAATTTAAGATTGTTCAAATTTTCACCATTTTTGTAAGGTCCGCGCATATGGATATTCCTTCAAAAATTCAATTTTCCAAAAATTGCGTTAAATTGTGGAGAAACACTTTCTTTGATGAGTGGAACAAATTATTTTGCCAAAAAATATTTTCTTAGCACAAATTGAGATAATACAAATTTTCACAATTTTTTGTAAGGTCCGGGCCTGTCGATATTCCTTCAAAAATTCAATTTTCCAAAAATTGCGTTAAATTGTGGAGATACACTCCCTTTAATGAGTGGAATAAATAATTTTGCCAAAAAATATTTTCTGAGCACCAATAAAGATAATACAAATTTTCACCATTTTTGTAAGGATCGCGCCTGTCGATATTCCTTCAAAAATTCAATTTTCCTAAAATTGCCTAAAATTGTGGAGAAACTCTTTCTTTGATGAGTGGAACAAATGATTTTGCCAAAAAATAATTTCTTTGCACAATTTAATATAGTTCAAATTTTCACCATTTTGTAAGGGTCGCGCCTGTCGATATTCCTTCAAAAATTCAATTTTCCAAAAATTGCCTAAAATTGTGGAGAAACACTTCTTTTGATGAGTGGTATAAATAATTTTGCCAAAAAATATTTTCTTAGCACAAATTAAGATAATACAAATTTTCACCATTTTTGTAAGGTCTGCACCTGTCGATATTCCTTCAAAAATTCAATTTTCCTAAAATTGCGTAAAATTGTGGAGGAACACTTCCTTTGATGAGTGGAACAAATAATTTTGCCAAAAATTATTTTCTTAGCACAAATTGAGATAATACAAATTTTCACCATTTTTTTAAGGCTCGTGCCTGTCGATATTCCTTCAAAAATTCAATTTTCCAAAAATTGTGTAAAATTGTAGAGAAACACTTCCTTTGATGAGTGGAACAAATAATTTTGCCAAAAAATATTTTCTTTGCACAATTTAAGATAGTTCAAATATTCACCATTTTTGTAAGGTCCCCGCCTGTCGATATTCCTTCAAAAATTCAATTTTTTAAAAATTGCCTAAAATTGTGGAGAAACACTTCTTTTGATGAGTGGTATAAATAATTTTGCCCAAAAATATTTTCTTAGCACAAATTAAGATAATACAAATTTTCACCATTTTTGTAAGGTCCGCCCCTGTCGATATTCCTTCAAAAATTCAATTTTCCAAAAATTGCCTTAAATTGTGGAGAAACTCTTCCTTTGATGAGTGGAACAAATAATTTTGCCAAAAAATAATTTCTTTGCACAATTTAAGATAGTTCAAATTTTCACCATTTTTGTAAGGGACGCGCCTGTCGATATTCCATCAAAAATTCAATTTTTTAAAAATTGCCTAAAATTGTGGAGAAACACTTCTTTTGATGAGTGGTATAATTAATTTTGCCAAAAAATATTTTCTTAGCACAAATTAAGATAATACAAATTTTCACCATTTTTGTAAGGTCCGCGCCTGTCGATATTCCTTCAAAAATTCAATTTTCCTAAAATTGCGTAAAATTGGGGAGGAACACTTCCTTTGATGAGTGGAACAAATAATTTTGCCAAAAATTATTTTCTTAGTACAAATTGAGATAATACAAATTTTCACCATTTTTGTAAGGTCAGCGCCTGTCGATATTCCTTCAAAAGTTCGATTTTCCAAAAATTGCGTAAAATTGTGGAGAAACACTTCCTTTGATGAGAGGAACAAATAATTTTGCCAAAAATATTTTCTTAGCACAAATTGAGATAATACAAATTTTCACCATTTTTGTAAGGTTCGCGCCTGTCGATATTGCTTCAAAAATTCAATTTTCCAAAAATTGCGTAAAATTGTGGAGAAGCACTTCCTTTGATAAGTTGAACAAATAATTTTGCCAAAAAATATTTTCTTAGCTCAAATTGAGATATACAAATTTTCACCATTTTTGTAAGGGGCGTGCCTGTCTATATTCCCTCAAAAATCAATTTTCCAAAAATTGCCAAAAATTATGGAAAAACTCTTCCTTTGATGAGTGGAACAAATAAGTTTGCCAAAAAATATTTTCTTAGCACAAATTGAGATAATACAAATTTTCACCATTTTTGTAAGGTTCGCGCTTGTTGATATTCCTTCAAAAATTCAATTTTCCAAAAATTGCCTTAAATTGTGGAGAAACACTTCTTTTGATGAGTGGAACAAATAATTTTGCCAAAAAATATTTTCTTAGCACAAATTGAGATAATACAAATTTTCACCATTTTTGTAAGTTCCGCGCCTGTAGATATTCCTTCCAAAATTTAATTTTCCAAAAATTGCGTAAAATTGTGGAGAAACACTTCCTTTGATGAGTGGAACAAATAATTTTGCCAAAAAATATTTTCTTAGCACAAATTGAGATAATACAAATTTTCACCATTTTTGTAAGGTCCGCGCCTGTCAATATTCCTTCAAAAATTCAATTTTCCAAAAATTGCCTAAAATTGTGGAGAAACACTTCTTTTGTTGAGTGGAACAAATAATTTTGCCAAAAAATAATTTCTTTGCACAATTTAAGATAGTTCAAATTTTCACCATTTTTGTAAGGGGCTCGCCTGTCGATATTCCTTCAAAAATTCAATTTTCCAAAAATTGCCTAAAATTGTGGAGAAACGCTTCTTTTGATGAGTGGTATAAATAATTTTGCCAAAAAATATTTTCTTAGCACAAATTAAGATAGTTCAAATTTTCACCATTTTTGTAAGGTCCGCACCTGTCGATATTCCTTCAAAAATTCAATTTTCCTAAGATTGCGTAAAATTGTGGAGGAACACTTCCTTTGATGAGTGGAACAAATAATTTTGCCAAAAATTATTTGTTTAGCACAAATTGAGATAATACAAATTTTCACCATTTTTGTAAGGCTCGTGCCTGTCGATATTCCTTCAAAAATTCAATTTTCCAAAAATTGTGTAAAATTGTAGAGAAACACTTCCTTTGATGAGTGGAACAAATAATTTTGCCAAAAAATATTTTCTTAGCACAAATTGAGAAAATATAAATTTTCACAATTTTTGTAAGGTCGGCGCCTGTCGATATTCCTTCAAAAATTGCCTTAAATTGTGGAAAAACTCTTCCTTTGATGAGTGGAACAAATAATTTTGCCAAAAAATAATTTCTTTGCACAATTTAAGATTGTTCAAATTTTCACCATTTTTGTAAGGTCCGCGCATATGGATATTCCTTCAAAAATTCAATTTTCCAAAAATTGCGTTAAATTGTGGAGAAACACTTTCTTTGATGAGTGGAACAAATTATTTTGCCAAAAAATATTTTCTTAGCACAAATTGAGATAATACAAATTTTCACAATTTTTTGTAAGGTCCGGGCCTGTCGATATTCCTTCAAAAATTCAATTTTCCAAAAATTGCGTTAAATTGTGGAGATACACTCCCTTTAATGAGTGGAATAAATAATTTTGCCAAAAAATATTTTCTGAGCACCAATAAAGATAATACAAATTTTCACCATTTTTGTAAGGATCGCGCCTGTCGATATTCCTTCGAAAATTCAATTTTCCTAAAATTGCCTAAAATTGTGGAGAAACTCTTTCTTTGATGAGTGGAACAAATGATTTTGCCAAAAAATAATTTCTTTGCACAATTTAATATAGTTCAAATTTTCACCATTTTGTAAGGTCCGCGCCTGTCGATATTCCTTCAAAAATTCAATTTTCCAAAAATTGCCTAAAATTGTGGAGAAACACTTCTTTTGATGAGTGGTCTAAATAATTTTGCCAAAAAATATTTTCTTAGCACAAATTAAGATAATACAAATTTTCACCATTTTTGTAAGGTCTGCACCTGTCGATATTCCTTCAAAAATTCAATTTTCCTAAAATTGCGTAAAATTGTGGAGGAACACTTCCTTTGATGAGTGGAACAAATAATTTTGCCAAAAATTATTTTCTTAGCACAAATTGAGATAATACAAATTTTCACCATTTTTGTAAGGCTCGTGCCTGTCGATATTCCTTCAAAAATTCAATTTTCCAAAAATTGTGTAAAATTGTAGAGAAACACTTCCTTTGATGAGTGGAACAAATAATTTTGCCAAAAAATATTTTCTTTGCACAATTTAAGATAGTTCAAATATTCACCATTTTTGTAAGGTCCCCGCCTGTCGATATTCCTTCAAAAATTCAATTTTTTAAAAATTGCCTAAAATTGTGGAGAAACACTTCTTTTGATGAGTGGTATAAATAATTTTGCCAAAAAATATTTTCTTAGCACAAATTAAGATAATACAAATTTTCACCATTTTTGTAAGGTCCGCCCCTGTCGATATTCCTTCAAAAATTCAATTTTCCAAAAATTGCCTTAAATTGTGGAGAAACTCTTCCTTTGATGAGTGGAACAAATAATTTTGCCAAAAAATAATTTCTTTGCACAATTTAAGATAGTTTAAATTTTCACCATTTTTGTAAGGGACGCGCCTGTCGATATTCCATCAAAAATTCAATTTTTTAAAAATTGCCTAAAATTGTGGAGAAACACTTCTTTTGATGAGTGGTATAATTAATTTTGCCAAAAAATATTTTCTTAGCACAAATTAAGATAATACAAATTTTCACCATTTTTGTAAGGTCCGCGCCTGTCGATATTCCTTCAAAAATTCAATTTTCCTAAAATTGCGTAAAATTGGGGAGGAACACTTCCTTTGATGAGTGGAACAAATAATTTTGCCAAAAATTATTTTCTTAGTACAAATTGAGATAATACAAATTTTCACCATTTTTGTAAGGTCAGCGCCTGTCGATATTCCTTCAAAAGTTCGATTTTCCAAAAATTGCGTAAAATTGTGGAGAAACACTTCCTTTGATGAGAGGAACAAATAATTTTGCCAAAAATATTTTCTTAGCACAAATTGAGATAATACAAATTTTCACCATTTTTGTAAGGTTCGCGCCTGTCGATATTGCTTCAAAAATTCAATTTTCCAAAAATTGCGTAAAATTGTGGAGAAGCACTTCCTTTGATAAGTTGAACAAATAATTTTGCCAAAAAATATTTTCTTAGCTCAAATTGAGATATACAAATTTTCACCATTTTTGTAAGGGGCGTGCCTGTCTATATTCCCTCAAAAATCAATTTTCCAAAAATTGCCAAAAATTATGGAAAAACTCTTCCTTTGATGAGTGGAACAAATAAGTTTGCCAAAAAATATTTTCTTAGCACAAATTGAGATAATACAAATTTTCACCATTTTTGTAAGGTTCGCGCCTGTTGATATTCCTTCAAAAATTCAATTTTCCAAAAATTGCCTTAAATTGTGGAGAAACACTTCTTTTGATGAGTGGAACAAATAATTTTGCCAAAAAATATTTTCTTAGCACAAATTGAGATAATACAAATTTTCACCATTTTTGTAAGTTCCGCGCCTGTAGATATTCCTTCCAAAATTTAATTTTCCAAAAATTGCGTAAAATTGTGGAGAAACACTTCCTTTGATGAGTGGAACAAATAAGTTTGCCAAAAAATATTTTCTTAGCACAAATTGAGATAATACAAATTTTCACCATTTTTGTAAGGTCCGCGCCTGTCAATATTCCTTCAAAAATTCAATTTTCCAAAAATTGCCTAAAATTGTGGAGAAACACTTCTTTTGTTGAGTGGAACAAATAATTTTGCCCAAAGATATTTTCTTTACACAAATTAAGATAATACAAATTTTCACCATTTTTGTAAGGTCAGCGCCTGTCGATATTTCTTCTAAAATTCAATTTTCAAAAAATTACCTTAAACTGTGGAGAAACTCTTCCTTTGATGAGTAGAACAAATAATTTTGCCAAAAAAAAATTTCTTTGCACAATTTAAGATAGTTCAAATTTTCACCACTTTGTAAGGTCTTGGCCTGTCGATATTCCTTCAAAAATTCAATTTTCCAAAAATTGCGTAAAATTGTGGAGAAACACTTCCTTTGATGAGTGGAAAAAATAATTTTGCAAAAAAATATTTTCTTAGCTCAAATTAAGATAATACAAATTTTCACCATTTTTTGTAAGGTTTGCGCCTGTCGATATTCCTTCAAAAATTCAATTTTCCAAAAATTGCGTAAAATTGTGGAGAAGCAATTCCTTTGATGAGTTGAACAAAAAATTTTGCCAAAAAATATTTTCTTAGCACAAATTGAGATAATACAAATTTTCACCATTTTTGAAAGAAATGAGCCTGTCGATATTCCTTCAAAAATTCAATTTTCCAAAGATTGCCTAAAATTAATAAGAAACTCTTCCTTTGATGAGTGGAACAAATAATTTTGCCAAAAAATAATTTTGCACAATTTAAGATAGTTCAAATTTTCACCAGTTTTGTAAGGTCCGTGCCTGTCAATATTCCTTCAAAAATTCAATTTTCCAAAAATTGCCTGAAATTGTGGAGAAACACTTCTTTTGATGAGTGGAACAAATAATTTTGCCAAAAAATATTTTCTAAGCACAAATTGAGATAATACAAATTTTCACCATTTTTGTAAGGTTCGCGCCTGTGAATATTCCTTCAAAAATTCAATTTTCCAAAAATTGCCTAAAATTGTGGAGAAACACTTCTTTTGTTGAGTGGAACAAATAATTTTGCCCGAAAATATTTTCTTGACACAAATTGAGATAATACAAATTTTCACCATTTTTGTAAGGTTCGCGCCTATCGGTATTCCTTCAAAAATTCAATTTTCCAAAAATTGCCTTAAATTGTGGAGAAACTCTTCCTTTGATAAGTGGAACAAATATTTTTGCCAAAAAATAATTTCTAAGCACAAATTAAGATAATAGAAATTTTCACCATTTTTGTAATGTCAGCGCCTGTGGATATTCCTTCAAAAATTCAATTTTCCAAAAATTGTCTAAAATTGTGGAAAAACACTTCTTTTGATAATGGAAAAATCAATTTTGCCAAAAAATATTTTCTTAGCACAAATTGAGATAATACTTTTTTTCACCATTTTTGTAAGATCTGCGCCTGTCGATATTCCTTAAAAAATTCAATTTTCCAAAGATTGCCTAAAATTTATTAGAAACTCTTCCTTTGACGAGTGGAACAAATAATTTTGCCAAAAAATAATTTCTTTGCACAATTTAAGATAGTTCAAATTTCCACCATTTTTGTAAGGTCCGTGCCTGTCGATATTCCTTCAAAAATTCAATTTTCCAAAAATTGCGTAAAATTGTGGAGGAACACTTCCTTTAATGAGTGGAATAAATAATTTTGCCAAAAAAAATTTTGCACAATTTAAGATAGTTCAAATTTTCACCAATTTTGTAAGGTCCGCGCCTGTCAATATTCCTTCAAAAATTTATTAAATTGTGGAGAAACACTTCTTTTGATGAGTGGAACAAATAATTTTGCCAAAAAATATTTTCTTAGCACAAATTGAGATAATACAAAATTTCACCATTTTTGTAAGGGACGAACCTGTCGATATTCCTTCAAAAATTCAATTTTCCAAAAATTGCCCTATTAAATTGTGGGGAAACTTTTCCTTTGATGAGTGGAACAAATAATTTTGCCAAAAAATAATTTCTTTGCACAATTTAAGATAGTTCAAATTTTCACCATTTTTGTAAGATCCGCGCCTGTGGACATTTCTTCAAAAATTCAATTTTCCAAAAATTGCCTAAAATTGTGGAGAATCACTTCTTTTGTTGAGTGGAACAAATAATTTTGCCAAAAATATTTTCTTAGCACAAATTGAGATAATACAAATTTTCACCACTTTATAAGGGATGCGCCTGTTGATATTCCTTCAAAAATTCAATTCTCCAAAAATTGCGTAAAATTGTGGAGAAACACTTCTTTTGTTGAGTGGAACAAATAATTTTGCCCAAAGATATTTTCTTTACACAAATTAAGATAATACAAATTTTCACCATTTTTGTAAGGTCAGCGCCTGTCGATATTTCTTCAAAAATTCAATTTTCAAAAAATTACCTTAAACTGTGGAGAAACTCTTCCTTTGATGAGTAGAACAAATAATTTTGCCAAAAAAAATTTCTTTGCACAATTTAAGATAGTTCAATTTTTCACCACTTTGTGAGGTCTGGGCCTGTCGATATTCCTTCAAAAATTCAATTTTCCAAAAATTGCGTAAAATTGTGGAGAAACACTTCCTTTGATTAGTGGAACAAATTATTTTGCCAAAAAATATTTTCTTAGCACAAATTGAGATAATACAAATTTTCACCATTTTTGTTCAAAAATTCAATTTTCCAAAAATTGCCTAAAATTGTGGAGAAACACTTCCTTTGATGAGTGGAACAAATAATTTTGCATAAAAATAATTTCTTTGCACAATTTAAGATAGTTCAAATTTTCACCATTTTTATCAGGTCCGCGCCTATGGATATTCCTTCAAAAATTCGATTTTCAAAAATTGCCTAAAATTGTGGAGGAACACTTCCTTTGATGAGTGGAACAAATAATTTTGACAAAATAAATTTTCTTTGCACAATTTAAGATATTTCAAATATTCACCATTTTTGGAAGGTTCGCGCCTGTCGATATTCCTTCAAAAATTCAATTTTCCAAAATTGCGTTTAATTGTGGAGAAACACTTCCTTTGATGAGTGGAACAAACTTTTTTACCAAAAAATATTTTCTTAGCACCAATTGAGATAATACAAATTTTCACAATTTTTGTAAGGTCAGCGCCTGTCGATATTCCTTCAAAAATTCAATTTTCCAAAAAATGCGTAAAATTGTGGAGGAACACTTCCTTTAATGAGTGGAATAAATAATTTTGCCAAAAAATATTTTCTTAGCACCAAATAAGATAATACAAATTTTCACCATTTTTGTAAGGATCGCGCCTGTCAATATTCCTTCAAAAATTCAATTTTCCAAAAATTGCCTAAAATTGTGGAGAAACTCTTTCTTTGATGAGTGGAACAAATAATTTTGCCAAAAAAAAATTTCTTTGCACAATTTAAGATAGTTTGAATTTTCACCATTTTTGTAAGGTCGGCGCCTGTCGATATTCCTTCAAAAATTCAATTTTCCAAAAATTGCCTAAAATTGTGGAGAAACACTTCTTTTGCTGAGTGGAACAAATAATTTTGCCAAAAAATATTTTCTTAGCACAAATTGAGATAATACAAATTTTCACCAGTTTTGTAAGGTCCGCGCCTGTCAATATTCCTTCAAAAATTCAATTTTCCAAAAATTGCCTAAAATTGTGGAGGAACACTTCCTTTGATAAGTGGAACAAATAATTTTGACAAAAAATATTTTCTTTGCACAATTTAAGATAGTTCAAATATTCACCATTTTTATAAGGTCCGCGCCTGTCGATATTCCTTCAAAAATTCAATTTTCCAAAAATTGCGTAAAATTGTGGAGAAACACTTCCTTTGATGAGTGGAACAAATAATTTTGCCAAAAAATATTTTCTTTGCACAAATTAAGATAATACAGATTTTCACCATTTTTGTAAGGTCCGTGCCTGTCGATATTCCTTCAAAAATTCAATTTTCCAAAAATTGCCTAAAATTGTAGAGGAACACTTCCTTTGATGAGTGGAACAAATAATTTTGCCAAAAATTATTTTCTTTGCACAATTTAAGATAGTTCAAATATTCACCTTTTTTGTAAGGTCCGCGCCTGTCGATATTCCTTCAAAAATTCAATTTTCCAAAAATTGCCTTAAATTATGGAGAAACTCTTCCTTTGATGAGTGGAACAAATAATTTTGCCAAAAAATAATTTCTTTGCACAATTTAAGATAGTTCAAATTTTCACCAGTTTTGTAAGGGGCGCGCCTGTCGATATTCCTTCAAAAATTCAATTTTCCAAAAATTGCCTAAAATTGTGGAGAAACACTTCTTTTGATGAGTGGTATAAATAATTTTGCCAAAAAATATTTTCTTAGTACAAATTAAGATAATACAAATTTTCACCATTTTTGTAAGGTCGGCGCCTGTCGATATTCCTACAAAAATTCAATTTTTAAAAAATTGCCTAAAATTGTAGAGGAACACTTCCTTTGATGAGTGGAACAAATAATTTTGCCAAAAATATTTTTTTAGCACAAATTGAGATAATACAAATTTTCACCATTTTTGTAAGGTCCGCGCCTGTCGATATTCCTTCAAAATTCAATTTTCCAAAAATTGCGTAAAATTGTGGAGAAACACTTCCTTTGATGAGCGAACAAATAATTTTGCCAAAAATATTTTCATAGCACAAATTGAGATAATACAAATTTTCACCATTTTTGCAAGGTTCGCGCCTGTCGATATTGCTTCAAAAATTCAATTTTCCAAAAATTGCGTAAAATTGTGGAGAAACACTTCTTTTGATGAGTGGAACAAATAATTTTGCAAAAAATATTTTCTTAGCACAAATTCAGATAATACAAATTTTCACCATTTTTGTAAGACCATGCATGAGTTTTAAGAATTAAAAAATGCATTTCTGTCATAACATTCAAGGTAAGGAGAGCCTTCTCTCTGGAAGCTTCTTTCAATAAGATCAATAATTTTATCTTTAATTAAAAGTATGATGTAAAGTAGTGTAAAGAGTAGAAAAGTCATAAGTAGATAAGCTGGTTGCATTGAAATCTCTAGCTTTAAGTCTATCTAAAATTTCACCTGAATTTTTAATAGACCAAAATAGGTTTTTACCAGATCTCTCATATACCTTTTCACAATACTTGATAACATATTTTTAACAGCTGTAAGACACGAGGTTAACATTTTAGAAAGTTCTGTTGTCGTACAAGAACTAGAATTAGCAATAAATCTTGCCTTATAGGGTTTTTTATAAACCATCATTCAATGTTAGACCATCGTTGGCACGCCAATAGAACGCCATTTAAATGGCGTTTTGCTGGTCGACCTATGATGGCCCTATCATAGTGGTATTTGGATCCTCTCTCCCTTTATCATCTAAATAAGTTGTCAAAGTTGGACCCCTCTTGACAAAACTTTCTTGATCTGCGCATGCAAAATCGTTATTACGTATCTTTATAAGACAAGCATTTATCTTAATATAATTTTGAATGATCATGATAAAATCATGCAAAAAGGTTTCTTTCTATTTAGGTTTACAGCGAATTGGTGCTTTTTTGCTAACACCCTCTTGGACAGATGGTAGTTCAGTTACATTCTACAGTTGGTAAGTTGAACATTTTCTTGACACAAAATGCTAACAATACATGAAACTCAGAGGGCAGTTAGTTAAATGGAGTACTAGTGTTGAAGATAAACAAAGTGAAACTGATACACTAAATAATCAAAGTGTAGCAAACAACAAACAACATACTAGTTTGAAACTAAGTTAAGGGAAATAGCTATGGTACAGTTTTCGAGTTGAGTATTAATAGCGTTTCATTAAACACCCTGTTTTTAAATACTTTGACAAAGCACAAAATTGTGTACAAATAGTATATAATTGTTCTATTTGTTTGTTTTTGCGTTTTGTCCTTTAGTTTTTGTTAGGAATCCTGTAAAACACTTAACAGTATTATTCTAATTATTATAGAGCCTACTGTTAAAGGAAATAATTTGCTCCCCATAAGGACAGGATTGTGTTCAATGCAAAGGAGCTACTCTTAAAGGAAATAATTTGCCCCCTATGAAAGGAAAAAAATTGCTCTATAGGAGATTTTTTCACTTGAGGAATTTTCTCAACAGAATAACAAACATTGTTTTCATCAAACAGAAAGCAAACTATAACGTACCATGGGCGAATGTTCATTTAATGTGTATTCTCTAACTTAATTAAAAACTACATTTTAGGGTCTTTTAAATTTACTGTATTTTGTATTTTTCCAAAATAGCGCCAAATTAAAACTACAGCCAAATTTAGTCGTTTTAAAACAGTAACATTTTATGTGAAGGGTTTTTTGCATGGATGATTACCTATTTTTTCATATGTGACCCGTCACGCAAAAAGGTACGAGTTGGGTGGACGACGTCATTTCGAGAAAATACGTCTTAAAGATAACGTCGCGTCGCGCAAAAATAGCACACCTAAGCGTGTTTCAAAGAGAAGTTTAACTTATTATAAAACCGGATCAAAAGCGTTTTTAATGTTGAGGTTTTCTGCCACCAGACTGTCATACATTTTGTACGATATTAAATGTTCCCTTTTGAATGTTCGTAAGTTAAAGTTGGGTCGAGAATCGTCCACGCAGTTCAGTTTATGATTAGATCTATTTCTCATCTGGTTTACATGGTTTAGGCCTACTAATTTAAGGGCATTTGCGGGTAATACTTCCCACATTAAAATCTTTTTAATTCTTTGCATACAGGTTGTTCTATGTATGGACTGTCAATTTATGAAATAAAAAGGATATGTCATCGCGTTAGATTTTTCATAATCTCACATAGAAGTTTTCAGCATTTTGCAAATTTTCTGAAAAAAACAAAACAAAACACTGATGTTCAGATTATTAAGTTAAAATAATTGTAATCTTTATTTTAGTTTCAATTATTACTCGGGGTAGGCCTGCTCTAATTTTTTTGTATACGTAGGCTCGGGCCCAGCATCTACCGTTCACCAAAAAAAAATTTCAGGAATTTCGGGCACCCCAAAAAATGTTTGAAATTTTAGGAACCCCAAAAAATATCCCCCATTCTGTACCTTGCCCTTTAGAAAAGACCCTAAAATGCATATAAATGACCCATAAATTTAGGCCAATTTTGTGGTGACACCCCAAAAAGATATCCACAAAATCTTAATACCCTAAAAAATATTTATTTTTTTGAAAACCCCCAAAAATATAGAAATTCAAAATTTTGAACCCAAAAAAATAAGCCAAGCCTACGTATGTACAAAAATGTTAGAGTACCCCCGTGGGACGACATCAAGCTTCTAAGGAAAAGTGAAAAAAATTTCTTTTCCCAAGCCACGGCAAGATACTGAATAATATATTTAAGTTTATATGATGACGTAGTGATGATGTCATCGGGAAAGAACGAATTTTTGCTACAGTTTTTCTTTAACGAATAATTTAGTGTATTATGAGTACAGCAGAGGCATAAGAAGTGTTTTGTAAAAAATTCAAAATGGCCTTTGGGAAGTTAAAGTGAACAAAAAAAAACATATGAAAAAATAATTCATGATTATGCAATGTGATTTGAAATAATTATAAGCAAATTCATTAACATTTCTGCAATGGTGTAAGGCTACGATACCTGACTCTCACGCAAACGGCCCAGGTTCGATTCCGAGCTTCGGTATTCCAATTTAATTTTTGCTTCTTTTTAGGCTTTTTATATACTTTTTTTGCTGTAGACAAAATGATATTGACAGACCAATAGTATCTGCATATTTAATTCCCCCTCCTTCATAAGATACAAAAAATACCAGTTATGCATCCTTCATTGGGAGCTACGGCACCTGTGGGACTAAGGTTAGCGGGCTATAATTTTACAGCAGCATCTTTACGACATTGCCGTTTACATTCCTTCCCAAAACTAGGCGGAGTAAATTGAAGCTTACCTGCCGGGAATTGATTGACGCTTTTCGCATGGATATGAACGTGAAACAGTCCCGAAGAGCTTCGCATATGTATATACATGTACCATGCAGCGACGATCTGACCCGCAATACTTTGCCTGGACAGACATTTGTGACGTCGCTGTTTAAAACAGTGCACTTCCAGATTTTTTGCAAAAATTATTACGACGAAGTTTATGGGTGCATTTTTACAAAACTTACACGGATGAAAAGCAAATAGAAAATAGTAAAATACAATTAAATATCAAAAAAAATACGCTTTTGGTTCTCAAGAGAACGCGTTCAAATTGGACGTACAATTTCAAATATCACGATTCCCATTTACGCTGACGTTAACGTCACCGAAAAAATGAAATTTAAATTTGTCTTTGTGTTTAAATATCATGCAAAAACAATAGACACCAGGAAGCTACAATTAATTTGTTTATTGCGTAAATCAATTTGCTTTCATTTGGTACTTTTTCCATGTTTGTAGCTTCTGTAGTTTTGCGACAAAAATAATTTTTGCAAAAAATCTGGAATTATGCTAATTTAAACGGCGACGTCACAAATAGGCGAATACTTTCCCAAGTAGGCGAATACTTATGTCCCGTGACTGTACATGCATAGTTTCAAACAATCAGTAGGCTATAAACCGTATAGGTTAAGTTTTTTCACATGCTTATAGTATAGTCACTATGCAAGCCTCAGACTTGTGTTTAAGTGAAAAACATAAAATGGTGAGAAAAAATTTGAGAATTATATTAAAACCCATTCACATACCAACAATCAATATCATGAGACATTGGTACATGTAGCAGGCGACGGTCACAACTAAAAAAGTGATTGAAATCAATGTGACTGAGTATTGTATATAAACCACTTGCGTATCTGACTGATCTGTAAGCAATGACAAGTTTAAACTCTATCGGTACACTTAAACTGAAGAAGGAGCTGCACACACATGGTACCCGAGCTGAACCACGCCCCACAAACAAGACACCACGGATACTATGCTTATCACTTTCTCTAAAAGGCGGGCGACAATAAGCAATATACTAGCAGAAAGCTGGTGGAAATAGCATAACAATGTATACATATTTAATATTTGCTAAATTCATTCAACTGATAATGTAGTAAATGTACACATGTTTGAGAAAAAAAATCGTTTACGTCATGGCTCTGCGACGTTCCCGTTGACGTCAACGAAAACTCAGTTTTTCAGTATTTTGCAGTTTTACTGTATCATCTTTCAGGAAGTAAGACACCTTGGCTGATAAATATATTTTGTTTATTGCGTGTTTTATTTTCCTTTCCAATGGTATCCTTATTATCAAGTTTGATGCATTTACAACGATAAATTTTTTTTAAACAACACATAAAATATGTCAGTGTGAAGTTGTTGTTTTTTTAAGTTGACTAAGTGTTGACACTATAGTGTAGCTGAAGGCTAGAAAAAATATCTGGTGCGACATTTGAAGAAGAAATAGAGGAGGAAGAATGAGAGGAATAATAAATAGAAGAAGACAAAAGAAAATCGATTACAACAAATACGTTGTAACGTTCTTTGCAATATTTTATAACGCGTATTAATCTGCTGGATTTTATGATGTACATGTAACGTTACAATAACGTCAATAGAAAGTTTGTGACGCTTCAGGACGGTACCCTACTTCTTTGGACATTTTGAGACCCAAAATGATCAAGAACCCTCCAACATGTTAATATATCTTGATTCGTCATAAAATTCTCTATTCAAAACGCGGAAAAAGTGAATTTCACTATATGACACCCAACTCGTCCCTTTTCGCGTGATGGGTCACATATACTCAACTAGGTGTTTTCTTTAGCTCTGACTAGCTCTGAATCGTGAGCTCTTGCCTTTGTTTCTTAATAAAATATTAATGTGATTTGATTTTTTTCTTTGATGATGCAATGCATAAAATAGGGGCTAAACAATTTTTTCGTCTAAAACAGCAGCATTTAAGACAAAAATTTGGCCAAAAAAATATATTAAGCCCCCATCCCCTCTGGAGGATTGGGCTGCTCAGTCCAGTCTAAGGAAGAGATTCTATTGTTGATTATTCATTGATTGTTGTTGTTCATATTATGTGTTGGCGTTTTGTGTTTGGTATTTGTTCTGTGGTGTAATCCTTAATGTCCTTTCTATTATTGCAAGCAGAGGAAGGGAGAGCTGATAGCTTTTATTCATTTAGGGGATAACTATTAAAAATTTTCTTTTGGGGAGGTATATTGTCAGATATACGAGCAAAATTTAGTTTTACAGCGACGCGCGAGTGTAGCCATCAAACCTGAGTTCCTATCGTTGATCTGATGGTATATCTCTTCAATATGGGCATTCCCATAGTCATGCGCTTCTACAGTCTTATCTCAGGGTACGTAATCCAACGATATATGACGTAATTAATGACTGCAAAATATTTCTGACAGTATATCGCAGGATATACTGTCGCAAATTGTTGACGTTATCCAATCAGACCTCACGTTACAAAAACAAGTGCATTCGAATGTGTGTTTGATGTCATGCGGCTATCAGCGTTCTGTGCCTTGACCTCACAGTGGCGTGAGTTGGTCTGTGGTATATGAATAACGCATTTCTTGGTCAAATTCACTTGTTTTTTACAAGGAGATGTTTCAGTCATATTCATGTTTATTTTAGGGCTAAAGACAATCCTTCACCTATACCTGGAAAATACTGCACTATAATGTCACTACGATTGTCAGAGGAGCACCTGTGGGAGAGTGTGTATTGTGAAGACTCCACTGCAACTGTTGCAGTGTGTCAGTATCCATGGCTGCCAGATGATTATGTTGAAGGCAAGTTCCATATATATGCCTCCAGATAAGAGTGTGTGATGGAAAATTATTTTTTTTCATTTCTCAACCAAAACATATGTTGTGGGTACTCAAAAGAGCCGTCTCAATGAGACGGTTCTTTTGAGCACCAAAAACACATGTTTAAATTGATGGGTATGAAAATAATTGTAATTTAATGCTTAAAAATCCTTATCTTGACCTATGATATATACCACGCAAAATATATTGAGAATTTTTTTATAGTTTGTTTCATAATTCGTCGCCTTGAAAAAACAGAATAGTGTATGGTGGACCAGTATGCAAGACATTTGCAACATGAAGTTAACAGTTTCTTATGAAATGAAAATACGAATGAGCAGAGTACGTACTGGTGATGCTTCACCAAATATGCACAAGTTTCAAACTGTACAAACCTGTGGTTTCTATGCTAAATGATTTTCCCAATGTAAAATCTTTTTTCCCATAAGTTATCAAAATGCATGCATTCAAGGATTGGTGTTTGGATAGTCACACCTGCCCTTGCCAGAGTCGGTGACCCCAGGACTGCAGTATTTAGTCAACAGAACTATCAATGTCCTGACTGTATCAATTCATGATAAACATTATGATGTAATGATAGACCATTCTATGAATATTGATTAACCACGTTGCATATTTAAGAATATCATGGAAAATGGAGCATATGCTTTATTTTCCATAATATTTCCAAAAGTATTTGAAGTTTTACTAAACCTTTTCTTGATTCTTTTAATGTTGTTTAAAGCAGAAAATGATGTCATGCTCTATAAATTGCCTATGGAGTAAAAGTTTAACATGGTGCTGCGTATTTTCAGAGAATATCGAAGGGCCCATAGTGACTATAGATACTAGTGAAAATAAGTTTGACTATGACAAGTCTCCAGCACATTATATTTGTAATGATGGGGAAGTTATATCCTACCTTGGAAGATGTGATAACCAAACTGACTGTTTCGATGGAAGTGACGAAGCTGGTTGTCTGTCAACGGAAGGTAATCACTTAATCAATGCCCTTTTATCCATGATGTTTCTGTTTTTTCATTAATATTAACTGCCATGTAAGTTAAGCTATGTACAGAGTTTCAAGTCTGTTATTATATCAACTTATTATTACATAAAATATGTACCGCACGCTTGAAACAGGCATGTTCTAACCAGCACAAACCCGTGCATTAACGAGGCAAATAACGTGTTGTTAATACCCATATTTGGTACCTTGTATACGCTCGTTCAGTTGAGATAGTTGTATGAATTACAGGAATATATCATTCGTGTGAGGGTGAGAGAGAAAATCCACCCCAAGGACAACCATTTAGCATCACAAGGCTTGCCAAATAATGGCAAACGGTGATCTTGAGAGACAAAATTTTCAATACAATTCTCACACATTATGCATTGATTTCTTACTATTCAATTACACATTTGTATTTATATATAAGCTCCCAAAAGCTCCTGAATACACTGAGATACAATAATACATGATGATCATTACATGATGATGTCACATTGACATCACTTGACGACCCTGTACACAATGCAAACAAAGTACAGCTAAAACCTGTGTAAGATAACATGATTAAGATAAGACATTTTATCCCAAACCAAAACATCAGATATTTTCAGCTGTAGTGCAAGAAATATATATCACAACCAATCCCCAATACAGGTCAACATGTGCACAGTTGATAGTTAGTCAGATAGGTAAAATCTAGCGATAATCATTTGTTTTGTCTGTGGATTGTATAATAGTAGGACCATGAGTTTAAATCCTGGTCTACATACTTTCTTACAGATTATTCTATTTATACTGGTGATTCAAGTAGTACAGGTGTCCGGTTTGCACCACTTTAAGAAAACCAAAACAACAGGCCTTCAGATACATCAGTGTATATATAGGGGATCTTACATGAGTGTTCATGTTTTATTAAATTTATTAAATGAGTTGAGGAAAAGATATGAAATGCGAGGCTTGCCAATCATTTTATCAATTTTTTTGCAATTTTAATTAATAAATTCAAAAATACTAGAGCACAAATGTTATATTCTATTTATCATCTAAAATAAAGATTACTTTAAAATCTCATTTCTGGCGTAAAAAGTTTTGTTTTTGTCATTATGTACGCAACGTTGTTATGGTCGTCATAACGTTTCCTGAAAATCTAAAATCCACTAGTGGTCTATCGATTTTAATGCATGGCGCTATTAAACTCCCAGATGCGATGGTATATGATAAATAAGAATAAGTTACTCATTTCTTGATCAAAACTTATATTGTGGGTAATCAAACGAAACGTCTCAATAAGACCTAGCACCCAAAAGCAAATGTGAAAAATGATGAATAAGAAACTATTTACAACTTTACGCTCAAAATATTATGTTTATTTAGACTTAAGCAACAACTATAGTTTTCTTTTTATGTCTTACAGAGTCGTGCTTGCCAATCCAATTTCGGTAAGTTAACACTTTTGTATTGGTATATTGGCCAGCAAAAAAGATTTAGGTATTTGGTGGGTAATTTCAACCACTTCACACCAATAACTTATGTTTCTGTTTCTGTTCACAGGTTTTCTTTTAATTAAGTATTCAATGGTTTCTGTAATTTCGATATGTTTATAACCTTGTATTAAGATCACTAAACTATGCAACACATGCATCTAAAAGCCTTTAATAAATAGTATAACAGCTATCTTCATGCGTGGATTCAGAAAAAAATGTCAGAGGGGGTCCAACTATGACGTTTTGGGAGGGGGAGGTTTTTGGTTTTTTTTACTTTGATTAGGGGAGGAAGGATCCAAATACCACTATAATTGGCCTGCCATCGAAACGTCATTTGAACATTAAATGCTGGCTTGGTAGCTTTGTGATTTTTATGGGATTCAGACCAGCATTGCTGAAAGACATATTTTTGTGGTTTTCCAGGGGGGTTTGGACTCCCTGTCCCCCTATGGATCAGCACATGTACTTTCTGTCACTTACAGTGGGTTTGGTGGGTTGTTTTGGTGGACTATACAGCGTGTTATAGGTAGCTTGCCACTAAATGTTCAATCACATTTAAATGCAGATATCCCCTAATTATGTTATTAGGACATGATTTATTTCCATGTGGTTTCAAAAATTTTAAGAGAGAGATGGTTCATCCTGTAAAGTAGTATATTGTGATAGATAATATTTTATACCAAATATTAGATATTATATTAACTGCAAAGCTGCAAAGGCACCTTTTAAGCTATCAACTTTCTGAGGAAGAGACAGCTGAAAGCTTTACATAAATATTGGCATTGCTGTTGTGCAGCTGTCAGTGTTCTATGTCTCTTCCTCGCAGTGACGTGTTTCGTCTGTGGGGTGTGATTGTGACATTTCTTTGCCATCCACACTGGCTTTTATTGAATGATTTCTGGCGTGTGTAATAATTACTATGATATTCATCGACTACCATTTGAGCCAGCCAGGAGGTTTTGATATCATCTCATATGCACAAAAGCCTCAAATTAACTCCCAGGCTAACGCATCCAAATTGTTGTTAGATATACTAGTTGGTCTGAGTCTTCATCTTCATCCATATTTTGTGTATGCATGCAGCGAAGGCTCTGGTTTGTCTGGCACATCGTGATTTGCTCTCTGATGCGACAAGTATGGACATCCAGTGTACTGGTCAATTTCTTAATTGCAGATGTGGCGATGGGAAATGCATATCAATCAGTGTCATGTGTGATCATTACCAAGATTGTGCTGACAATTCAGACGAGAGTTGTTGTAAGTATTTAATATTTTATCAATTAACTCCTATAAGCCGAAAAGAATGGAATGACTTGCTCATATCTATTGGATCAACCCATTTCTGTTTTAGGGGTTATTGGGTAGTATTGTTTTATTTTTATTCAAATTTAAATTTAACATTCTATAAACAAACAGTGGAGAGCCTGATTAAACAGCGCGCTATGCGGTGTCTGATCTGGGTCTTTTCTGTTAGCTTAGGTCCCACAAAAAGGACTATACCCTGCATGAATATCTATTAATAAAAATATAATCAATATTGTTTTGAGGTTAACAGTATTGACCTCAGGTAAGCTGTATTAAACTGAGTTTAAATCAACATAACACAGAAAAGTATAGACTATTAAACCAGGAAACTGATTTGTCACTTTCTCATAAGGTGTTCTGGGTTAGGTATGGTACTTCAATTCTTGATCATTGCCTGCCTCTCTACTCTCCTCAGCATGGCCCGGACCCCAAACCCCTGGCAAATCATAAGTGGCTATAGGTTTCCTTCGATATACTAGTATAGACCCTCTTGAGAAGTAAATGGACACTATGGGTCCAATTGCTTCTCCAGGGAGGCTCGTATGGCCCTCTGTGAAAAACGATGGTGACTAAAAATAAAGATGAAAATAATAATTTAAAAAAACGTTGTCATGTCACAACCACCTTACGACTTTTTCCAGATCCGCCCAGTAGAAAGGACACAAAGTACCACGTTAGAATCATACAATGATGCACAATTAAACTTTTCACAGAATAGAAGAGAGAATAAACAAAAGAAACTTACAAATAATACAATCTTAACATTGAAGGAGATATCATTTTAAGCTACTTTTGGACTTAAAATGCTTGTAATATATGTCATTACTATGTTTAGTGCCTGAAAATTACATTTCCTACCACTTTAAATGTTTCGTTGCTATCAGCTTTTCTAGAATGTCCAGGCATTTTTGAATGTGGCAATGATGTGTTCATAAATGATACCTTATTCTGTGATGAAACAGTTGACTCTAATGACTTTAAAATTGTGTGGTTTATAAAATTACAGTTCTTACGAGTTATAAATTTTGTTTTTACTCAGTTTTTCCCGAGTGTCCAGGCATGTTTGAATGTGGCGATGGTGTGTGCATTAATGAGACTTTAATCTGTGATGGAAAAGTTGATTGTAATGACAAGACAGATGAAGATGGTTGTGGTAATGTTTTGTCTTATTAAAATTAATTTTCTTATTTCTCAACCAAACCATATCATATTGAGTAAAGCTAACATTACATTTTTTATTCCCTGCCCTTAGAATATCTCTTTGTGCCAATACACAAGCTTTTGGGTCTTATCACATATGCACAAACGGCTAAGTTTGTCCATGCAGACGTTTATAGCAAGGATTGATGTCTGAATCTTGGTTTCAGTCTTTATCTACACCCTGATTATTGTGTATAAGAGTAGCATCGACTCAAGCAAAGGTTTGCATTTGCATTGGCTAAGCCTTTGTTGCTCAATGATATCATAGAACATTTTTCTCATTGGCTAGCCCATACATAATTTAACAATTTTGTAGTGGTTAATGATAAATCATAGACGTTGTCCAATATTTTCCCAAGGACATTTCCATGTAGAGATTTTAATTTTAATTTACTTACAGTTGCCTCCAACTGCGAAGATGGACGTGCATTCCTATGTGCCTACACACTGTGTATACCATCTGTTTACAAGTGTGACGGTGTACTTGACTGTATGGACAGAGGAGATGAAGCAGGCTGTGTATTTCCTGAAAGTTGTCAAGACTGGTGGAATGCTGGCTACCGTGACACTGATATATATGACATTTGTAGGTCACACTTTTTTGACTTCTATGTATATGACATATTTAGGTTGGACTAATATAATTAAGGACTTTTAAAACGCATTACTCAGATTAAATCCTTAATTTCACAAACCCCAAGAATATCAGCGAGATAATTGTTAGTGTAAACGAGATAATTGTTGTTGCATATCATAGTCTGACCAGCTTGTAGTGTGTCCTAGAAAATTTCTTGGTTGTATATTCACTTTAAGGTAATGAAAAAGCATCCGTTTTAAGACAGGGGTGGTCGATTTTGAAGGATACAAATTCAACTGCAAGTAACACGCGTTAGGCTTGATTCCTGGCTCAACAGATTTGCGTCCTTTGCTTCTTTAAAGATTGCACATTCATCATTGAACAATTAAAACTAATTGGCAGTTTAATATGCTCAAAATTACACATCTTCAAAAATACCGATATACCCCACCAACCCTGATTTCTATAGTCTAGTAATAAAATTTAACATCTTGAGCCTTTCAAAATTTCGATTTTTTTACATCCGGTTTTATTGCACGATGCTAAGGGCATACACAAAAGACAGATTATGCATAAATTACGCTTCTATCACGTGTCTTTTGTATTGTGCCAGTGACGTTAACTTAATTTTTTAAGATGTTCTCCATCACATGACAGCATATCTCCTGCCATTGTTAACATCAAAACATCTTCCCCACATGACTGCCAGTGTTTGTAGTCAATATCAGCAATGAAAGCGTGCATAAAGGTAACTTATCGAGATGTTTCTAAAAAGAGCTATAAATTGGTGTTTGAAATTTGACGTTTATTTTCGTAATATTGAAGTTATCAATTACTTTTAATCAGAAAAAGTATATAAACTCTTTTGGTGACATGGTATCATACAAGCAACTTTTCTAAACATAAAAATAATCAAAAAGCTTCATTTTATTGTGCAGAAAGGTGCAAGATGTTGTATGTACCCATGTGACGTCATCAGCAGCGTCTCATCACAGTGCAGTCAAATAAACGACTGATTCAAACCAATTCTGGGTTGCACATAATAACCTGCGAGCAATTTTTCAATCGCATATACAGTTTGCAAGAAAAGTGCAAAAATATAGTGCTGCGTTTTCAAAGTCCTCTAGTATATATGACTTATGTGATATGTGTGAAAGGTTTAGGTTATGCTGATATATAAGCAGTGACAGGAGATTTCCAACAATGTGGCATATGCGATCAGCAAAGGCTCAGACCTGCCTGTGCAGACTGATCAGAGCCTTTGCTAGTTGAAGGCATATTCTATGACTGTTAAGCTACTTGATACAGTATTTGGGATTTCTAAAACCTATGAGCTTAATTTGCTGGATGAGAAATAAGTTGTTGATTAGCATCGATGCAATGTGGCTGTTAAGGTAGATGTATTTGTTGATGAGGATCATTTCAAGGTTCCTACATTATACTGGTTACCTAAACTTATAAAAAGACCTAAAAGTTACATTTTATTGCCAATTCTAGTTCATGTACTACTACTTAGCTGTCTATGCTTTTGACTTCTTGCCTCTTTGCTATTAAAAACTATGTATTAAATTTTGTGAAACAGTTTTTGAGAGGCATGGTAAAAGTCTATTTTGGACTATTATAGTACAGGCACCTTTGTTGTTTTCATGCAACAAAATCAGGTTTTCACAACATAAGGCCCAAAAAATGGAAAAGGCTGACAAGAAAAGGTACATTCTAATGCACTTGATTTTGTAACACAACGTCTGATTGGATCACATCAAAAATTTGCGAGAGTATATTCTGCGTGTATCCTGTGATATAATGTCAGAAATAGTTTGACGTCATCAATTACATCACATTTCGTTTGATGACGTGCGGCTTTATGCGGCTTGCAACACTCCAATTTTAGATAAAACAGCAGAAGTGCATTAAAATGGGGATAACCATATTCAAAATTTTCATTTGGGGCGGTATATCGCCTGATTTACGTTCTGAAATCACGTTTTACAGCTCAGCTCGCGTGTTGCCTTGAAATTTAATTTCAGACCGTATATACGACGATATACCTCCCCAAAAGAAAATTTTGAATACAGTTATTCCCTAATTAACATGTAGACAATAAAAGACCAGTTGGTCTGTAGCTTCACTGCATTTCCTTATCATTTTGCTAGTTTTATCATACAGTGACTGTATAGTAATGTTTATCAGTCACCCCTAATATTAACTGCATTGTTTCAACATAACCTAATAAACGTTTCCTATCTCACGGCATGTTACCTTTATCAGGTCATGATGACGTTGCACTTTTTGAATGACGTCGCTAATGACGCTGAATCAAAATAAAAATAAAAATTTAGGTCATAATAGCTAGTTTGAAGAGTGTTCAACAATGGGTAAACTGATAAATAGAATACCAGGTTCGCGTCTTTTGATATCAAGTTTACCAGGCTCGGCTTTGAGAACGCATGTTGAATCGCTCGGCAAGCCTCGCGATGTCAACAAGCGTTCTCAAAACCTTGCCTGGTAAACTAGATATCAAAAGACACTCACCTAGTATTCTCTATTTATGGAAGTATTTTAAAATTAACATAAGACTATCGTTTTTATGGAAAGTGGGCAACCAGTGAACACCCAGATCAAAAACAATAAAGACACAGATCAGACGTAACAGAATTTCGCGTTTGACGAGGGTCTTTTTTATTTGGTTACGTAGTAGTTTTACTATGTGTTGTCCCTGTACGTAGAGGTAATCCATGAGCTTTAACGAGTGGATTATCTTATGTACAGGTTGTCAAACATGGTATAGCTATCTTATACCACCTACATCAGTGTATACCTTGTAGTACATTACGAGAGATTTCGTCCTAAAGTATATAAGGGTATACAGAATATTAGAATTTAAATAAGAAATGACAAATAACATCAAACAACCCTAAAATAGGACAAAAAGGGCTCATGCACTTGATAAGCATTGAAAAGTAAATTTCGCTTAAATAAGCTGATCAGATAGGATTATTAATGTAAAGTCAATTACAGATGGGAATGACGTACAGTGTGACTTTGAGAGCCGTCTAAATGAGAGTCTCCTTGTAACAACATTTTACAACATTGACCATGGAAGATCACCTACTAAGAGCTCTGATATCGTCTTTAGCTATCCAAATATGGCGGGGCTTCAAAAACTTATTGGCGAAAGTATGTGCTACCAGAGTGTAGAGCAATTGTGCCAGCCATGGATACAACTTCTTTATGAGCTGGACGATAGCATTGTGAAGGATTCAAAACTCCCAGGATGGAAATGGGACCATATTCACGCTTGTACATGTTTTAAATATCATGTGCCACTAGTCCCTGTGGTCGATAACACAACCGATTTTCCTGGGTATGTTTATTGTTCATTATGATACAAGTCTGATACAGTTAAGTGAGGATGGTCCATTGTATATATTGAGGGGTCACTCGTTATAATTTTAAAAAAATATTATTTACAAACTAATGAAATGCAGGAAAGTATTGATTAAAATTAAATTGTCGGGATTTGCTGAAATTTTCACTTATTCTACTATGGTTTCAGTTTTGGCCTACAGTGCACATTATGCAACGTCATCATTAATATGGCGAAATGTGTGAATGTGTATGATGCCATTCAGTGCAAAATCTGTTACGCTTAAAATTATATATATAAAAATAGAAAATTTAAATTGTTGTCATAAATATGCCATTTATTTCATCTCATGAAGTGAGAAAAGGTATATTTCATTCGTGGTTTTGCCACTTATGAAATATGCATTTTTCACTTCACTCGATGAAATAAATGACATTTTCATTCCAAAAATTAGAATATCATCTATATATTCTTTCTCTGAAGATCGAATTCGGCTTAGCAAACAGTGCATAATACAGCATTTCATCTGGGTCTTCACTGTTTGCCAAAGCACCCATTAAGGATTCTGTTACACAACGAGTTAAACAACACATTGGCTGGCACACATGGTTTTGGTATTTATCACATCCAGCATGCAGTGAGGGCTCAGACTATTCTGCCTAAATGCACATCCTCTCGAAAGCCTTGTTTTTTTGCTTATATAAGTATATAGAAGTAGTAGAGGCTCAGACAAACAATCAATCAGAAATGCCTGAGCTTGCCAATTAAGCGAAATTCAGTGGAATCAGACCATTGATGTACATTGAGGATCTGCTTTGATAACGCGGGTGATAAGGTAACGCTGACGTTGTATAACGTGATGCTGAAGTCACAGAAACCATTTACACACAACAACAAGTATGATTGCAGCAAAACAATCGGTAATAAATGAAGTTCATACATAAACGTCATTTATTCTGCTGATTAAACATTTTTGATAATCAGAATAATCGATTTTAATAGAATTGAACCCATATGCTACAGAACCAATTTTCCATACTCCAGTTCAGGCTAACAAAATTGAGCTTTTAGTACATAGTACTGCACGTAATGCTCCTTCTTTACACCCGAGGCATGATTCGATTCTCAAATTGTGACAGACTTTCCCAAATGACAAACAGTTAGTCATTTTGCCTATTAAATGTGTCAGCATGGGTCTATAAAATAGGCCTTTCCACATATGCGATAAGTCTAGCTCCCAGATAAGAAAGTGTAGCTCAAAATCATTTTCTCAACAAAACCATATATTGTGAGTACTCAAAAGAATCGTATTATGAGTTGGTTCTTTTTAGCACCCAAAACACATGTTTAAACTGATGGTTAAGCAAATAGTTACAATTTGGGGCTTAAAATGTATGCTTAACTGGCCTTATGATAAATAAGAATTAAAACGAACAGCCACACGTCGAAAGACACACGACGTCATTATTATGTTAAAGAGACGCCATCATGTTATAATAATTAGAAATACTACCTGTGACCCATTCAGCGTGTTCTGAAACTTCTAGGAGCCTTTTTTTAAATACAAAAAATGTGGTATTTAATGGTAAGAAAAAAAATCCATTATTTGTTTGAGGATAGGATGAAAGAATATCCATTTCTCCTTGATCACCTTTTGTCATCACTTGGCAAGCCTCATGATACCAAACGGTGATCCTCAGGACAGATTTTTTCTATCCCATCATTACACTCATAATAAATTCTTATAATCTTCAGCATATTTGGTCACTTTTAAACAAAACCATGCAGATATCAAATGGTACTGAAAGCCTATCAGAGCCTTTACTCATTGCACACAAAATAAAGGGGCATACATTATAGCCCGGTCCAACTCTAAGCCCTCTAGTCCATTAGATAACTGTGCATGCATGTTAAAAGAGTGTCATTACGCATTTTCATAATATGTATCAACATTCATGAACTGTTGTGTTTCTTGTGGTTGCCCGAAATTGTAGGCTTTGTTTGTGGGAGCAGCAACTTCATGCGCGGATCCAGAAAGTTTTGTCAGAGGGGGTCAAAATTGGACGTTTTTTTTTTGAGGGGAGATAGGATTCAAACAAATATCACTATAAGCAGCTGGCCATCATTGACCCACCAGCTAAACGCCATTAAATTGCGTTTTGCTGAAGTGCCGATGATGGCTCGACATTGAATACTGGCTTGGTAGCTTTGCGATTTTTCAGGATTGATCCGCACCTGTTTCGTTAAAAAACCCTTTATGTTTATAATTTTTTAGGGGTATCCCACAATGCTAATTTTACCCAACATATATTTTTTTATCGAATTAATATATTTTTATAGACATTATACAATTATTGACTAATGAGGCATTGGATATGATGTGATATCGACCAGAGAATACCAATATTGACTGAGGCAAAGCCGAGGTCAATATTGGTATTTTCTGGTCGATATAACATCATATCCAATGCCTCATTAGTCAATAACTGTTTTATTATATAACACTTAGAGGAAGATGTACAGGTATCTCTGCACCTGGAAAAAATACTGAATTAATATACAAGTTTTGAGACAGTCAAGCATTTAGCAGAAGCCGTGAGTGCAGACCACCCGTTTACTATTTTATATATGTTGTGCATGAGTGTCATCATTCAACATTTACAAGCAAGAATTCTAACACGCCTCGCCTGTAGAGCCAATGTTAAAATAGTGTAATATATCAAACAATAATTCACAGCTTTGAAAGCGGGGGGAAAATGTGTGATGCTGACGTCATTTGCTACTGGAAAACGACGTTATGCAAGGCGTTAGACGGTGTAACATCGTTTTTTTTGCTTGAAAGACGTTACAAAGACACGTAAACGTATGCGGCGTGGTCTAAGTATTGGCAGGAGTTCTTCAGTGCAAGGAAAAAAACACAAGGAGTCTAATTTTAGTAACTAATATTCACCAGCAAGCGCGCGCCAGCCAGTGAATATGACAATATATAGACTGGCCAGGTGAGCGCTCTAAGCCAATGAAAATCGGCGTTTTTACTTAGTTATATAATAAATATAAATATTTTTTACACAACACATATTTTTTTAGACAACAAATATTTTTTTATACACAATACATATATTTTAGTTCATAAATATATCTTAAGTTCATATAAATATTTTTAGTCCACAAATTATATTTTTAGTCCACAAATATATTTTTTAGTCCACAAATATATTTTTTAGTCCATAAATATATTTTTAGTCCATAAATATTTCGATATACAACATATATATTTCCACATACAATATTGCAACGCCTGACATGCCATAGTATGGGACTGCACATTGAGTACTTTAATGGGTCATAGGTAGAATTTCTAAATTATTATGTATTTCTGCCAATAAAGATTGCTTTAATCAAGGCATGGCCAAATAGAATAATAAGTGTGTTTTGGGTAACAGGTCTGAAAATTTAAGGTAGAGTAGGAACACATATTTGTTATCATTTTTCTGGAAAAATATATAAGTCAATGCTTTTTGAAAGGAATTTTGCCTTTCAAAATCCATAAAAAAATATATATTTCAGAAACCCTAAAAAGATTCTGGGTTTCACCAATAAATTTAGGTAGGGTCGGGTTACTCTAAAAACAGGTCTTTTATTTAGCATAATTAGTGCAGATCCCAATGCAGAATCAGGCTGCATTTCATCCTTGTCATCACTCTTAGCCAAATAACCTGTTTAGGGGTTTCCAGCATATCTAAATGTAAAGCACCATTTTAACACAATGTATCACATATATATTTATATAGATGGATGGTAGATTGCTATGACGAGGGTTTTGAGCAGCCAATTGAAGAAGCGTTTCATTTTAATTTTCTGACAAACACTGAATTCGGTTATATTGATGAAATGAGACTTAAACCACAGCACAGCTTTGATCTACGTCAATTTGAAATTCGAGTAAATCCTATGGTTTGCGAGCAAGGTATTGTATAAGACACATCTCAATCTCTCTCTCTCTCTTTCTCTTTCTCTCTCTCTCTCTCTCTGTTCAGTAAATAGCAAGTTTCAAGCCAGTCGCCTCAGCTACAGAGACTTTGCGAATTTGGTAAGTCATATCTTTAACCCAAACAAGCTAAAGTCCTTTTATGGGACATAGGCAAACAGTGCAGCTTAATTTCAGGCGTCACTTATATGCCTTTACTGTAAGCTCTCTGAATTTTCCATCAATATCTTCCACCTTTATTCAAAACTTTGATAGACTTATTAACCCTTAATTTGGCCTTGTCGCGAGAAAACCTGTCTTCGAGGTTTCCGAAAAAACAAAACAGATTCAAACCAGTCTCTTCAGCTACAGAAACTAGCTAGACAATTGAAGTTTCACCCGTAGCAAGTTTACATATGATACTTACCACAAAGTGAATAACAAAGGCACTGATCAGACTGTGTGAATGCGCAGGCTTGTCTGCGCATTTGTTGTTCCCCATCCTCCGAAGACAGGTTTACTCGCGTCGAGGTCCAATTTTGAATTGGCCTCGTCAAATTGGTAAAGTGAAAATGTTTCATTCTGCTGAAATCACTTGCAATAAAATACATAAAAGAGAACAAAATAAAAATTGTTGCAAGAAATTCTGTCTTCTGAGTTTGTGACACGGTCATGCTCAATCAAACCTACTCAGCTACAGAGACTAGCTAGAAAAATGAAATTTTGTGTAAAGCAAGCCTAAACATAATACATTGCAGTACGTGAAAAACTAAATCGCTGATCAGCCTACGCTGATGTGCAGGCTGATCTGCACCTTTGTTGTTTACATGCAACAAATAATCTAAAAAACGGATCCTTCAGAAATAGAGAGAATCTACAATAAAAGAAAACAGCAGACTCGGGTTTATTGAGTCTGTTTATGAGAACTACTGGAAAGTGCAACCATTCCCACGTCCCTAGCACCGGCTTAAGCGGTATTCTGCTTTCTGTAAGAACCCAATATTCCTGAAGGACCAGAATATAAAACAATATCAACACTATATCGATGTAGGGGGGAGAAGTTTTACCAACTCAACGTGGCACAACGACAGCTGTTGCGATCTCTAAATAATCTGGAAAAACAGATCATTCATAATCTTCAGATATGCGACCATTTGTTGGGATATGTAAATATTTCAAGGTATTGGCTTGATCATGAGTTTGTAGGTATTGCATTGTTTAGTAATAAAGGTTCAAAAGAGCTTGCCAGAGTCTTCGTTAATTTATGCACAAAGGATGTAGATGAAGACTCAGAACCAAAATTTAGACATTTAGTTCCATTAGATTATATGAGATTTGCTTTCCTCTTTAATTGCAATTGGGTGGGTCGGACTACTGACTCTATGACGGTTCTGACTAAAAGACATCTATTGATGAGATGGTAGGAGCCTGATGCTTTGGCTGTTTGTTGGGCGCACCAGGGTTCATTTGCTCCGGTATTCAGTTTTATTTACTGTTGAGTCCTTGTATTGGCTTGATTTATATACATTGACCTTCTTTTGGGGATCATTTATGTTATTTCTGTCTTGGTGTTTGTTATGCTTTCGTGCGTGTCTGTTTATTGATGCCTTGTGGTCACCGGCTGGGAAAGGACTAACCTCTTAGCTCTCATTTGTGATGTCTAATTGTGAGTTTGTTACTTTCCCATTGGTATCATGGGCCAGGTGTGGTACTTGATTGTATCGATTCCTGATATTTGCCCTCTTTCCTAATCTGCTTGTATGCTATAATTACCAAAATTTCCTGTGCTAGCCCCTATTGTCTACGTCGACACGGAAAGTACTGATCTGCTTTTGCAGATGCCAATATGGGGAGTCACTATTCCAAATTCCTATGTACTAGCTTGCTTTTGTAACTCAAAGTCTGATTGGATAACTTTAAAAATTTGTTACAGTATATCATAGGTCGCAAATTGTTTGACGCCATTAATTACGTCACATTACATTTAACGACATTGGCCTTTATGCAGCTTGCAAAGCTCCAGTGTGAGATAAATATGCCAAAGTGCACTAGAAAAGTTGGAGTATTGAAATTTTCATTTGAAGAACCATATCGTTGGATATACTGTCGAAAATCAAAAGTTTTATCGCTCCGCTTGAGAGTCTCTATCAATCTAAAATTCTGATTATACATCCAAGGATATACCTACCCAAATATAAATTTTGAATACAGTTATCCCCTAATTGTTTTGAGGTTTATTGAATTTTGTTATAGTTCAGAAGAAAACTTTAATTGGATGTGCACAAAAGATATGTCTTTAAAATAGGTCTGGAAGGAAACCTGTGAAATTCAGGTTACCATGGAGTTATCTACAGTAAAACCTGTTTAAAATGGCCACTCTCAATAAGACCGAAAATTGGTTTTCAAGACCAATTATCGCTTAATGCAGGTCATAAGTATTCCTTGAAACATTCTGCAATACTTTCTATCTTAATTTAGCTACCATTTGCCATTAATATCTTTGTTTTTTCTAGTTATGAGTGGCGGTTTTACACAAGTTCTACTGTATACTCAACTGTTTAAATAAACAATAGTTAATTATGCATTTGACTTGAATTTAAAACCTCCCTTACCCGTAGTTGACTCCTCATAAACAAGGGTGTAAAGAATAATATGCATGGGCGGATTCAGAGGGGGAGACAGGATGTCTGGAACCCCCACCCCTGAAAAATCAACAAAACATATGGTTTCCTAGCAAAACTGATCCGAATCCCCTTAAAATCACAAAACTACCAAGCCAGCATTCAATGTTGGGCAATCATCGGCACGCCAGCAAAACGCCATTTAAATGGCGTTCGCTGGTGGGCCAATGATGGTCTGCTAATAGTGGTATTTGGATCCTTCCTCCCTCATCAAACTAAATACAAAAATGATCAAAGTTGGACTCCTTCTGACAAAAACTTTCTGGATCCTCCCATGAAATGGGTAAACACTATTTTAGTTGCATACATCGCTACCAATGTGAACCAAAATCAGTCTGCTGCCTTCATCTGGTCATGTTTCATACGATTTGCCCCAATAATGAAGGTATTCTGGAGTGCATGTAAATATATGCAGCAGATGCAATGGGCAGACGACATTTTCAGGACAAACAGAAATTGTATTTTACAGACTTTGATCCAAGTGAAGTGAATATAACGTGTGGTCATGGCTACTCAACAAGTTTGGAACATAAATGTCTCTATAGGCGAGATGTATATGACCATGTGATTGGATGCCAATCCCTTGAACACCTTCAAGATTGTGGTAAGCAAATATAACCTTAGGCCATGGCTACTATCTAGTTTGGAACATAGAAGTCTCTATTGGCGAGATGTTTATGACCATGTGATTAGATGCCAATCCCTTGAACACCTTCAAGATTGTGGTAAGCAGATATAACATGTGGCCGTGGCTACTTAACTAGTTTGGAACATAAATGTCTCTATACGCAAGATGTATATGACCATGTGATAGGATGCCAATCCCTTGAACACCTTCAAGATTGTGGTATGCAAATATAATGTGTGGCCGTGGCTACTTAACTAGTTTTGAACATAAATGTCTCTATACGCGAGATGTATATGGCCATGTGATAGGATGCCAATCCCTTGAACAGCTTCAAGATTGTGGTAAGCAAATATAACGTGTGGCCATGGTGACTCAACTAGTTAGGAACATAAATGTTTCTATAGGCGAGATGTATATGACCATGTTATTGCATGCCAATCTCTTGAACACCTTCAAGACTGTGGTAAGACTGTCAAGTGCTTAATTGTACAATGGGATATACTCTTGTAATCTTCGACCATACATGTAAGCACAGATCATACTGAACATGTGATTGGTTTGTTACATTATATTGACTAATGTACAGTCAACCCATAGATGCAGGTTTATGTTTTTTATCAAAAATGTTCCTAAAAATTCAATTCACGCATGTTGGAAAACAGGAAGATTCTATTATCATACAAAGTAGCACCTGTGAGTGATGACCACCATTAATTATAACTGATAAACCACTAGTGGTATATGTAGTAACGTTACGCAATTATGACCATAACAATGTTGCATACATGTACAGTACATAATAGCAAATTCTTAATTGTCACATTCCAAATATTCAGTTAATTCCAAGTTATTGAAATGTTATATGATGAACCAAATCTAACATTTGTACTCTTGTGTTATTGAATATATCTAACCTTGTTGCAAAAAATAAAGAAAATGCTTGACAGAGCCACGTATTTTGTATATTTTCCTCCACTTGTCTAATAAATGCTATCTTGTTGTCTTTTTATTTCTACATTGTAAATTGGAATGATCTTAGTTTAAACATTATTCATTTCATAAATTTGTTTTTTACATTTCAAAAACGCATATAATCTATAAAAATAAGTGAGTATGACCAGAAAATACCACAGTCACACACTGCAGACCAACCTATGACACCCCAATGAAGAGCCACAGAACACTTACAATCACAAGACGTCAGGCAGACAATTAAAGTAAAGAAACCAGCTCTCTCTTCCACATCAAGATGATTGCAAAATTAGAAAAACACTAAGTACTGCATAACAAAACAAGATCAAATACAGAACCCCCACAAACAATAGGAGCAACAATAAACAATGAATAAACAACAACAAAACCCCACCTTATAACGGACAGCAGCCTTAGTTACTGGGGAGCTTAAAAAACATTTATTAATACACTATGATGAAACATAGAAAATGGATTATAACTCACAGATAGTAAAAAATACTCAAGTTGAGCCATGATATCAGGATTGGAGAACAAGATAAATATATTTTTAGTATCATCTCCATATTGTGAAATATCATACTATACATGTTTTGATAGAGGCACTTAAATTATGATTTTAGAGTCTTTTGTGTGTCCAGCATATTTCTACAAGTGTCCTAAAAGCTTTTGTCTCGATGGACAGTATGTTTGTGATGGAACACCACACTGCCCAGATGGAGAAGATGAACTTGGATGTGGTAATGCTACAATATTACTTAAGCCCTGTCGCCAGAAAACCTGTCTTTGGGGTTTCAGACAAACCGAGTTTCAAACCAATCTCCTCAGCTACAGAGACTAGCCGGAAAATTAAAACTTCACCTGAAGCACCGGAAAATTAAAACTTCACCTGAAGCAAGTTTACATATGATACTTTTCAAAACGCAAATAACAAAGGGACTGTTCAGACTGCGCGGATACGCAGGCTGGTCTGCGCCAGTGTTGTTCGCAAACTCCCTAAGACAGGTTTTCTCGCGTCAAGGCCCACTTATAACGATTATAATATAATCAATAATATATATTGTTTTTTTCCTGTAGATGGATACTTTGTTCAGTGTCATAGTTAGCAAATCGTATGCAAAGTGTTGATTTATACTAGCTTTAGACTATTATGCAGCCATATGCAAATATTATTAGGAAAGCATCCTTATATCTCTGCAAACTTTGTTTATGAGCGTTCTATATTGTCACATAAAATGATTTTAAAAAACACTCTTATCTGGGGATCCTGTCTGCATCTTAGCCTAGGTCTCTGTTACATGCACTTCAGTCAAGACTGTGAGTTTGCCATGACTAACCTAAACCTTTGCTACTTGAATATGTCATGGGGGTATGAGTAAGTAGAATGTTTTAAATTTCTCAACTAAAACATACTATGCAAAATGCCAAATCTGGACTCAAAGGCGGATGTGAAAGCAGCTTCACTGTGATCCACACAGCACGGCTGCAATGCTTGGTGCGTTATCATGGTGCAGCAGAATTTCAGAGCTCTGAAGCTGTGGCTGTTTTTTAATAGCTAACTAAAGCTCAGATTTAATTACAGTTGTGTAATAGTTTCCAGTAACAGTAATTTTTGGAAGAACAAAGAAATTTAAGATTGCACCATGTATATCGCAAAAACAAATGTCTATTATTTTACCAGCAGACTTTGAAAGCAACGCTTTTGTAGGTCTGTATACTTGTCATCTTCGGTTGCTTCTCTACTGTCCTATAAGCCATTCATGCACTTTGAAGTAGCACCATTTGATAAACAAGTGTCCACATAGACAGCATGCAAATCTTCTTGAATTGCGGACAACGAATTTTCGAGTAATGTATAAAACTTTACCACACTACGTTGCTCATTTACACTTTGCGACGTTATTTTAGTCAAGGAGCTAGGTTTTTGAAAATTGACTTGGCACAATTGTCCAGCCAGAAAAGGTTTGACTTCAGAAATAGTTAGAAATACACTTCTACAATATTTCTAGGCACGTCGTACAGTCAAATTGTGGTAGTAGTTTTCCAGGAGGAGTCGTTTTGTACACCTACCCAATTTTTACTATAAAAAGCAAAATGGCAACATTTGAATAAGAAATGGTATCCAGGTTGTATCCAGATGGTTCATTCGTTCGTTATTTACTGCCAAAACCTCGATAAGGACCTAAACAGATATGAAAATTAATTGTTTGCATCCAGAAGCACAACTTTTATGTTATAACTGTCATTTACGTTACATCTTCAATTACGCCTTATAAAATCAATTAATTTTGGTCAAAGTTTAATTTTATAAGTTCTATAATGGGTATATACGTTTTACATACCATGTTTGTAAAAGATAATTACCTGACTGTTTCAAAACTGCAAACATCTTGTTTCTATCATAATTACTTTAAGAATTATAAGCTGTTGAATATGATTACCCCCCAAAAATGGTGAATATGGTTGGAACCATTTCACTTTGCAACTTAGCATGCAACACCACCTGCTGACTTTTAAAACCATAATTGAGCATTCTATAGATACACGATAGTAAAAACCTATACTTAACTGCGTTTCTGGTGTTAAGTTCTTTATTTAAATGCTTGTATGACCATGAGTAACGTACATTACAAAATTTAAGACTTCCTATATTATTGCTAAATACCTTACATTATATGTCATATGGTATTTTATTTAATTTCAAACCTGTTTTGTTTTAAATTTATAACAAGTAAGCAGTTTGTTCTAAAATATTTATTAGTTTTTATTAAGCTACCATATCTATAAACATTTGCATTTGCATTTAAGATTTTTTTAAGGTTTTCATCTCCACCAAATATCATTTTGATTTGTCCAAGGTTGATTATTCAAAGACACATAACTAAAGAAATAGACAGCCCTTGAGTAGCAGTAGAATACATTCCATTTTTGTCAATTTTATCAAAGTAACATACATAACCATATTAAATATCAAAAGGTCCTATGTTTGTCCTAACTGTTATCAAAGACAGTATACGATTGGGCCCTGAAAAGCTGAAATATTAAGGATGTAGAATTGTAATATTTATTGCAGGAGAAAAACGACACAACTAAGTTTTTTGAAGGAAGTCTCATTAGTCATTTGAAAATATGTTTATGTACCCATTTTACTATTGTACACTTTATGCAAGCAAAGTCAGTAACATTATATAGGTTAGCTCCTTGTATAATACCTAGGTTAATTTCCCATAGAAAAAAATACAAATTACTAAATGTTTAGAGAGATGGTAATAAATTATACTATGGTTCTAAGGTTACATTCCAGACAAAATCATTTACCTAAGAGTTGGTAGAATACAATTTTTACATATTACAATAGAGGTTATGCATTATACGTGTCTGTAATCAGTTATTTTTTAAAGATAACCTCTAAAAATCAAATTGTATACTGACATTTATATGCATATGCAGATGATGACACATTACTTGTTTCAGCTTTTAAATAAATTTTAGTTTATTTTCAGCATAACTTTTATAGTTTATTTAATGAATCTGTTAGTACCTTTGATCATTTGCTGAACTAATATCACTTTATAAGGAGAGGTTTTATATTGAGAAAAATTTCCCTGAAAATGGGTAAAATCGGTTATAATGGATGACAACCATCTCATGTGATCTCATGTGATATGATCATATCCAAGGAACACATGTTAATCGCTGCTTAAGAAACTATTTTTAACACATACGACATTATCAGTCAAGATATATGCCAGGCTGAATAAGTCATTGTGACACTCAGGTAATGTAAAATATACTTTAAAATGTTCTTTAAGATATTGGATGGAAAATAAAACGTTTAAAAACATTACGTCATGAGATTTTACTCAGTTTTAGCAATCAATGCTTAAATAACTGATGATAAGTTTCACTATACAGAATGTGGCATGGCAAAATTATAACAGGAGTCTTGTAAATATGATCCTTGATAACAAAGTGCTATATGTATATAAACATAAGAATGAATAAGTTATATAAAATTACAATCAACACAGCTTTTTCTTAAAAAAATATCTTGCTTCTTCAGACAGAACCAAATGCATTACACATAAATAGTAAATTATTCAAAAGCACAAAACATGTTGAGGGTAGTGATTTATAGAGACATACGGAGAGTCAATTGTTCTTACAAACACTTTGTGCAGTAGTCTTTGCCATCAATGAAATACTTAAATGCAATGCCTGGAAAGAATGCATGAAAGTATATATGCATGTCTTATTTGCAATGCTTCCTTCCAAAAGAAATCATACTTCTATTACTTTTAAAGGTAAATATGAATCTTAGAGGTTGATAAAGCAGTGCCTCTATTGTTGTGTATGTTATGTGATATAATATACAAGTTTTTGAATATCTTTCGATATGATCTTTGACAGTAGCACAAGTGTGAATTTCGTTGCCATAAAATAAAAAAAAACGATTGCTGACCTCTCTTATGTAATTTATACACGCTCAATTGAAGATTTGAACCACCATATGTGATTTTGGTACCTACCTCACATGGGCAAATGCACTGTTTAATCCCCATGCTAATTCAGTGGTGCTAGCGTTTGTCTTCATCTACCTATACAAGCAGCTAATGCTCTGATGTGTCTAATGACATAATTTACAGGCTCGCATGAGCCTTCATAGCTGAACTAAAATCAAATGTGCTTACGAATTTGATATTTTATTTACGTTACTATTTATCATCAATTAAGATTTATTTGGAACATACAAAGGATCAATGATTATGTCCTCATATGACATGCTGAATATCGTAATGATTTTAAATGAACAAATTCCACGTTTAGACTCAGCCTAATTGATAGAAATCATGCAAAACAAAATTTCCAATGATTTATTTGCGTCCATTCATTTTGCAACAGCTACAATATTATCTTTACAATGCAAGAGAGTTGTTCTAAATGATAAGCCTTGACGTCTATAATGTATAACCATAAAGAACCTTGCAAAAAATATCCTGTTTCGAGGCACTATAACATTGCATACCAGACAAAGCGTATGATAAATGGCACCATCTCCTTAACCCTTTTAAGTCGAATGAAACTTCCCACTTTTATCAAACGAACCAGTCCATATTCGTCTTCAGGGTTGTCAGGGGTTGTTTTTCATTCTTATTTTAATCTAATAGAACAGTAGAGAACCTGATCAGACATTGCAGTCTGTGGCGTCTGATCTTGGCCTGTACTATATGTCTATGTCCCACTAAAAGAACGCAAGTGTTATTTGGGTTAAATATCTTTGTTGTATATGTTACTCACATCAGTTGTATCGTTTCTTCATCGAATTGGATCATGATTGGATATAGAGCAGTTTGAACCATATGCTTCGGCATGGCGTTTGCCATATGTGGGACAGAAACCTTTACGATTAAAACATGTTTTGCTATGGCAAGGATTAACGTTTGCTTTAATGTTTCATTTCTCGATTTCAACCAATATTGTACAAAAAAGGTAATTTTAGGAATAAAGTGTATGTTTTTTCCCAAATCATAGCTATCAATATAGTGATTGTAGTCAATAGCCAACAAGCTATAATTGTATGTATTTTGGTGGCTTACACAATTGGTGATATAGTGCTGTCATTTCATTACATATTGTATTTAGCAGAAAGTAACATATATAACAGTAATAACAGGTGCCAAAATAAGTATAAATTATATTGCTAGTAATTCTCTTTCAAATAAAAGTTAATAACGATGCGTAGGAATAAGAAATAACTGGATATTAAAACTATAGGAATTCCTATTATTTTAGGGTAACGTAGTGAATTTGGCTATTGCAGTGCAACGCCTTATCCGCTGAGAAGCTAACGCACTTCATTATGTGGCTAATATATTTTGGTTTTAGATATTTACAGTCTACAAACCTCATTTTGTTAGGGTCGTTTGGTAGCCATACTCTAATGATATTTCTGCATTAAATAGTAATACATTTGAAAGTAAGTAACGTATATAACTGTAATATCATGTTGTTTAATGGTAAAACGCATACTGGCTGTTTGCTGCATTTCATTTAATGATTTTAAGGCTATCGTCATGTCCATATATAAAATTTTAGTATAAGTCACAGATACAATATATTACCGCAGAGAATGTACACTGAAAATTGGGCAATACACGCATTCCTGAATTGTCATTTTAGGTGGTATGTTCTTTCTTTGATTTGTAACAAATGTAAAACATGACAAACATACTACAAGAATAATGTTTAAAATAAATTATGAATATGCTATTTTACTTGATAAATTAAGAAATGAGGAAGATTTAATTTCTTTTGAATTTGGATACATTATATTCAGGGGGGTAGGGTAAATCACCCCTTCTGATGGACATTTTTACGTCTAATATACCATATATACAAAAAATTTATATTGCTTCGCTGTCGTATGCCTTTGCATACATGTTATGTATAAATTTAAAGGGAAATATGCCAAATAGGAAGCAATGGTTGAACGTGAGGCGTGTTTTTCTCTCAATTTACCTAAGCCTCATTTAGCTTAGGGTACGTTCAAAGATGACGTCCTACAGCAAAACTGCTACCACAATTTAACTGTACGACGTACCTAGGAGTATTGTAGAAGACCCCAGCATTGCATTTCTGCAGTCAAACCTTTTCTGGCAGGTAAGTTGTGCCAAGTCAAAAACTAAGGCCTGTACAGAAATCAGCGCCTGGACTATTTTGCACCAAACACTGGTGATATGACGTCAGAATATTGACATTACATTATAAATAGTGGATTCATTGAAATCGGCTTATTCTGAATTGATTGGAAAATTATTGATCTTTGACCATACAAAATTTAATTTCACTATGTCAAATGGTTATGAAACAGGTAAATACGTTCACGAAATTATAAAGCAATGTATGTTGGGAGTACTCAAAAGATCCATCTCAATGAGACAGTCGTTAGGCCAATTCAAAAAATAAGTGTGTTTCGGGTAAAGGGTCTGAAAACTTTAGGTAGGGTAGAAACACATTTATTTAATTATTTTTTTTTCTTCAAAAATAATTTTATGCATTTTGAAAGGCGAATTCGCCTTTCAAAATGCAACAAAATAATTTGTTTCAGAAAACCTGACAATTAGGTAGGGTCTGGCTACCCTAAACACAGGCATTTTTTTATTTGGCCTAAGGGGCACCCAAGAAAGGGGTAGGTAAATATTAACAATTTTATGCTTAAAATGTTTTTCTGGACTGATGATGAGTACCAAAATATAATGTGGGTGTCAATGGAGTTTACTGATTAGCTTATTTTGTCCCTAACATTTACCAATTAATAAAGATGGAAGGCTAATTTTACTGGTTAGCGAATTGAACATTGCAAAATTTACAGATAAGTGATTTCTGCCCTTACATTTTACTGAATTACTGTTTTTTATCCAAACTTTCTTCTGATTACTAATTTCAGAGATTCCCTTTCAGAACAAAATATTATAAGCTGGCTTATTTGAATCTACTTTCAGATAAGAGGATATGTGCTGATCAATACCGGTGCTTACAATCAAGTCTATGTCTACAGCAAAAACATCTGTGTGATGGTGCCCATCATTGTCCACTAGGAGATGATGAAAGATTGTGTGATATCAGGTGATGATAGATCTTATACAAAGTTTTACAGCCTTAAATATCGCATCTCAAAGATTGATAAATAAGTTTGTTAATAAGGACAGGTTAATCTAAATAAAAGTTGGTGCTGCACAGTATGAATATCTGTCCTTCGCAGACCAACAAGATATGGTTTGAATGTCTGAACGAAAAACTTTCTTGTAATTGCAAATTTCTTTTTTGGAAAATATCAAATTAAAGACCTAAAAATTTGAGCAATAACGCTGGTACCACTCATTATGACTCTCTCCAGGGATCATACTTGGCAGATCAAAAGGACAGTCATAATGAGGTGATATAGTGGTCCCATGAAGGGATTAGGTAATTAATGATAAAATATTGATCATTATCTTAGCGAAAGAAAATGTAATATATACAGGTAATTCCCCACTTGAGGCCCCTCATATGATGACTGTATTTTATTTATGACATTGTTTTGACATTTTCAAAATTACAGGTGTCCTGATGGCTGCGTTTGAGCCATTGAAGTTTAGCTATAGTTCTGTTGTATACACATGATTTGAAACACATAGTGATTTGATTTTATTAATTCACATAAAGTCAATTTTTTCATTATTACAGTTGTCCTGATGGCTGTTCCTGTCTAGGGATGTCTGTCCGCTGTGCTGAACGAGTCACTAACAATGTCACTATATCCCCTACAACCAGAATGATCGATGCTAGTCAAAATCCTGGAACTTTCCAATATCTTCCTCTACAATCAGATAGCGTCCTATTTGTGATTCATTTGACCCTCTCTGGGTGTTGAATTTGTAATCTTTCTTCATCTGCATTACTTCAACGTCAACACCAACGTCTTACCATGAAAATACAGGAAGTTTTTGTGTATTAACATTAGAATCGCATCATTGATGCGATTCTAATGTTCACTATACAAACCCTGCCTTAAATGTCGATTTTATGGAAGACCCATATATTGTGGCCCAAATATATTTTTATGGTACCAAAGACGTTTAATCCATTGCAGTTCAGCTAAAGTTCTGTAAGCTTTGAGTAATTGATTATATATGGTAATTGAATTTTATTTATGAAATTATTGTTTTGTTTTCAAAATTACAGATGTCCTGATGGCTTTTTTAGCCATTGAAGTTCTGCTTTAGTTCTGTGGTATTTGCGAGAAATGAAATACATGGTGACTTTATTTAGGAATTAACTTAAAGTCGTTATTTTTCATTATTACAGTTGTCCTGATGGCTGTTCCTGTCTAGGGATGTCTGTCCGCTGTGCTGAATCAGTCACTAACAATGTTACTATAATACCTACAAGCAGAATGTTCGATGCAAGTCAAAATCCTGGAATTTTTCCATATCTTCCACTACAATCAGATAGCGTCCAATTTGTGATTCATATGAACCTCTCTGGGTGTTAAATTTGTAATCTTTCTTCATCTGTATTTCGTCAACGTCAACACCAGCGTCTTACCATGAAAATACAGGAAGTTTTTGTGTATTAACATTAGAATCGCATCATTGGTGCGATTCTAATGTTCACTACACAAACCCTACCTTAAAAAGTAAGTAATGGTGCAAAGATCAGGAATCGATACAATCAAGTACCACACCTGACCCAGGATACCAATGGGAAAGTGACAAACTCACAGAAGACACCACAAACGAGAGCCAAGAGGTCAGCCCTTTCCCAGCAGGTGACCACAAAGCACATATAAACAGACGCGCACAAAACATAGCAAACACAAGACAGAACAAAAACATAAAAGATCCACAAAAGAAGTACCGCCTTGGAACGGTCAGTAAAATATTTTACTGGAGGGCTTAAACCGGTTTAACGGCGCCAACCTCACCCTTAATTCAGATGTGGATCAAGACACATAGATATTTGGTTTGCATGAAAGACCCCTAACTTATCAATGCATCATCTCCTAAAACATATAAATCAAGATATAACAAGGAGATAAAGCAAGGATAAGGACTCAACAGTAAATTAAACTGAATACCGGAGCAAAAGAAATCCAACAGGTAAACCCCGGTGGGCTCGACAAACAGCCAAAGCATCAGGCCCCTACCATCTCATCAATAGATAAGTCTTTAAGTCGGAACCATCATAAATTCGATTTTATGGAACACCCAAATTTTATGGCCAGAACAAATTTTCATTTTACCAAAGACGTTTAAGCCATTAAAATACAGCTATAGTTCAGTAATCTTCGAGCCATTGAAAATAATAGGTGACTAAATTTTATTTATGACATTGATATTTTGTTTTCGAAATTACAGTTGTAATGATGGCTGTATTTGAGCCATTGAAGTTCAGCTATTGTTCTGTGGTATTCCTATGATGTAAAATACATGGTGACTGTGTTTTATGTATTAAATTAAAAGTGTTATTTTCTACATTACAGTTATCCTGATGGTTGTTCCTGTCTAGGAATGTCTGTCCGCTGTACTGTATCAGTCACTAACACTGTTACTATATCACATACAACCATAATGATCGATGCAAGTCAAAATCCTGGAATTTTCCGATATCTTCCACTGCAATCAGATAGCGTCGAATTTGTGATTCATTTGAACCTCTCTGGGTGTTAAAATTGTAATCTTTCTTCATCTGTATTTTGTCAACGTCAACACCAACGTCTTACCATGAAAATACAGGAAGTTTTTGTGTATGGACATTAGAATCGCATCCTTGATGCGATTCTAATGTTTATACAAAAACCCTACCTTAAAAGTTGATTTTATGGAAGACCCAAATATTGTGACCCAAAAAAATTTTGATGCTACATTGTGAACCAAAGACGTTTAAGTCATTAAAATCCATCTAAAGTTTTGTAATCTTTGAGTCATTGAAATTATATGGTGACTGAATTGTATCTATGACATTGTTGTTTCGTTTTCAGCATTACAGTTGTAGTTCTGTGGTATTCGTGTAATGTAAAACACATGGTGACTGTATCGTATTTGTTAACTTAAAATCGTTATTTCTCTACATTACAGTTGTCCGGAAGGCTGTTCCTGTCTAGGGATGTCTGTCCGCTGTGCTGAATCAGTCACTAGCAATGTTACTATATCACCTACAACCAGAATGATCGATGCAAGTCAGAATCCTGGAATTTTTCCATATCTTCCCCTGCAATCAGATAGCGTCCAATTGGTGATTCATTTGAACCTCTCTGCGTGTGAAATCCGTAATATATCTTCATCTGCATTTCTTCACATGCGAAATTTGATTGTACTTGACTTAAGTTACAATAACTTGGAACTTTTACAGTCAGAAACATTCATCAAACAAACAAAGTTGAAAACACTTGTATTGGTCAACAATTTGAATTTGTTATCCATAGAACCACTAGCATTTAAGGGATTGAGGTCCATGAAATCGCTGGTGTTGAGAGATATGGTATTTGATCGAATACAAATACAATCGTTTGCAACGTTAGTCTTGGAAACGATGGAGATGTCGAATGTTCTTGTTCATCAGATGGAAAGTAATGCCTTTGAAGAGTTACGAACAGGAAAACTTTGGATGAATACAACTGAGATCATTTCCTTCTCTGGAGATATGTTTAGCGGTTTTGGTCATGTCAATCTTCTTGTGACAAACGATTTCAAATACTGTTGTATTAGACCATATTTTTTGGATGAGGAAAAATGTCTTCCACACAAAGATGAGTTTTCTTCATGTGCTGATCTGATGAGGAATGCTGTTTTAAGATCGCTTATATGGATCATAGGGCTGTTTGCATTAACTGGCAATGGGTTGTCTTTGTTCTATCGCATGGTGTTTGACAGGGAGAGACTGAAACTTGGATATGGTATGTTTGTTTCGAATCTAGCTATTTCTGACTTTTTCATGGGTGTATATCTTATCATAATTGCTAGCGCTGATATGCATTACCGTGGGGAATACAGTCTTTATGATAAGATATGGCGGAATAGTCCTCTTTGTCAGTTTGCTGGCATACTTGCATCGCTGTCAAGTGAAGGTTCTGTAATGTTTATAGGCTTAATTACTATTGACAGAGTCCTTGTAATCAAGTTCCCACGTGGGGAATATCGCATAACAGAAACGCCCGCCAAATTCTTGACAGGCATTGCATGGGTATTGAGCGTCATAATATCAATCATTCCGATTATTTTCACTGACTATTTCCAAAATCAGTTTTACTCAAAATCGGGAGTGTGCTTGGCTCTTCCATTGACTAAGCAAAGACCCCCTGGTTGGATGTACTCAGTCGTATTGTTTATTGGTTTCAATTTCTTCACCATCATTTTGTGCATATTTGGGCAGTGGATGATTTATTATGAGATTGTCTCTTCAAAAGCGACCTTGGCCAGAAGCGCTATTGGACGTAACAACGACTTAAAAGTGGCTCGTAATCTGTTAATGGTAGCAGCGACTGATTTCCTCTGCTGGTTTCCTATTGGAATATTAGGTAATTTGAGTTGGTACCCAGCGACAGGTACAAGTTAGCATGTGCGCACAGTGAGGATTCAAATTAGTCTGCGTATCTGCACAGCCTAACCAGAATTTTAGTTTTATTGCCTGAAGACGAATTGGACCCTTGGCTTTGCATCGAACGCTCATTAAAGACTCTGATTAGCATGCGCGGATGCGCAGGCTGATCTGCGTCTTCAATAAACGCACATACTAAAAAAGCCAGTGAGTATGACCATGAAATACCACAATTACATACCGCAGACCAACCCACGGCACCATGAGGAAAAGTCACAGAACACTGACTATCACAAGTCATCAGGAAGACAGTTAGAACAATGCAACCAGCTCTTTCTCTTCCCCATCAAAATGAATTGCAAAACTAGATGAACACAAAGTACTGTGAGTCTTAAATGCATTTTACTGGCACCAACTCTTAGATCTACATTTTGCTGTTGTTTAAACACAAAAAAATGTTTTGCTCGCATGGAGGCTTCCTAATAATTGCAATATATCATCACAGAGAATTAACACGCTGTGATGATACAACGAAAATCTCAAGTAGTACCCTTTGTTGAGCCCAGACTCAATTCATAATTATCATAAATCGATACTAGATGGACGTCGTCAAGACAAAAATAGTAAGTGAGTATGATCAGGAAATACTACAATTACAAACGGCAGACAACCCCATGGCAACGCGATGAAGAGCCACACAACAATCACGAGACACCAGGAAGACAAGTTTAGCAAAGAAATCAGCTCTCTCTTCCCCATCAAGATGATTGCAAAACAAGAAGGGACATAAAATAACGTACAACAAAACATTGACAATTACAGACTCCCACAATGGGATTAACAATAAACAACAAGTCAGCAACAACTGAACCAACGCCTTAGAAGGGACAGCCGCCTTAGCCACCGGGGGTAAAACCTGTCTTCTGGGTTTCTGACAAAGCGAAACTCAAAACAGTCTCTTCAGCTACAGAGACTAGCTAGAAAATTGAAATTTCACCTGTAGCAAGTTTTGATATGATGCTTTTCAAAAAACGAACAACAACAGTGATGACCAGTCTGTGCGGATGCTCAGGCTGGTCTGTGCCTTTGTTGTTCGCCAATCCCTGTAAACAGGTATTTTTGCGTCGTGTGTGATTTTGTCGTGTGTGATTTTGTATTGAAAATTAGCATGTCACAATTAAGGTTATATGTGTAAAAGAAAATTGTACTCTAGTTGATTAATGCATGTAAATTATCTTGAAAAGGGGTCCTTCAGGAAAAGAGAGAAACTGGAATTGTTTTCATTTTCAATGAGTTTCTTCGTGGAAGCTGAGGAATGGATTGTGAAACAAGTCACTTTCATACACCCTAGCACCAGCTTAAGTGGTATTCTGCTTTTTTGGGACAATACTGCTGAAGGGCCCATAATATGAAAAATGTCAACGCTATATTAAGGTTTGGGGAAAAAGTCTTCTATCTCTATGCAGCACAATAACAGTCGTTGCAATCTTTAACTTATCTGGGAAAACGGATCCTTCTGAAATAATAAGAACCTACAAAATTAAATTGGGTATTTTAATGAGAATAAGATAAAGTTCAAAAACTGCTGCTTTTTTTTAATTAAGTAGACCACTGATAAATGTATGTCTTCGGTTCACATAAATTTAAAAAATGATGGTACCAAGCTTTAGTAAGGCATTACTGGATAATATGGAATGCTTTTGTTGTCATTGTGCAACATTTCATACTGGGTCCTCACTGTTTGCCAAAGTACCCGTCTACAAATGATCAAGGGCAAGTGTTTTTCCTGTTAGTTTTGATACTTGATACTTTTTGATGTTTTCCTGTTCAATGTTAATTCATATGTAATTGCAGGAATTATGGCTTTGCGAGGTTCTGAAATATCGGGAGACGTGTATGCTTGGACAGCGGTACTCATTTTACCCTTTAATTCTGCTTTGAATCCGTTTCTCTACACACTCACGGCCATTGTTGGAAAGAAGGTAAGTAATTATTCCATTTATATATTTTTTAATTGTTTCGATGTCGGTAATAACCACCTCAAGCAATGGCTGCAAGTACTGTGGATGACAATATTCCCTTGTGATTTTTTAAAAATATAAGATTACCTGGGAGGAGCCACTCATATTCTTTCCAATGATGCGATCATATTGAATAAATTGTGTACTTGTATACTGATAAAAGCTCTAAATGTAGGTGAGTATTACCAGAAAATGCCCCAATTACAGACTCCAGACAAACCTATGTGTGGAAGAGACACAGAACACAGACACAATTAAAGTAAAGCCAACCAGAAAGGGATATACAAACCACATCACAAAACAAGGACCCAACACACACAAAAAACACACACAATGGGAACAACAACAAACATTGAATAAACAACAACAGAACTGATTCATTTTCTATGGTATTCAACGTTCTAAAAATTGGCTGTACCCTAGGATTTATAGTGTCTATAAATTGACTGACCCTAGGACTTGGTGTCTATAAATTGACTATATCCTAGGACTTGGTGTCTATAAATTGACTGTACCCTAGAACTCATAGCATCTATAAATTTACTGTACCCTTGGACTCAAGGTGTCTATAAATTGACTGCACCCTAGGACTCAGTGTCTTTAAATTGACTGTACCCTAGATCTCATAGTGTCTATAAATTGACTGTACCCTACGACTCATTGAGTTTAGAAATTGACTGTACCCTACGACTCATGGTGACATGAAATGTTGTTGTTTCTTTTCAGACCATGGTACCTGACAGAGATGAGCATGTGAAAACTCTCACATTTCCTAAAGGTATGATTTTATTATCTCAGCTCTTGCTCAACTCAACTCAACTGATTATATTTATCATGCTTATTAATGTTAAAATGCCAAAAATGTTGGCATTTTAACTTTTATCAGCATGATAAACACAACATTAAATATACTGATGAACTTAAAAAAACGTGCCACCTCCTTAAATGCTATTTTATGTCGAAAATTGGATATTTTCATTATGAGAAAAATAAAATTGACAAGTTCCGTCATTTAGCTTGCATTCAATAAGAAAAACGAAACGCTGTAGCTTATGAACGAAAAAAGTTTTCGAACAGATGTTTGTTCTTGAAAGCAAAAGGAAATACAAAATCAAATCATGAAGTTTTAGGCCTATGGCAACGTTCATTACGTCTATATGACGTCATTGATTTACGACATAATTGGTCGTTTATATCCTAAGGATCAGAAATAATTAAAATCTTTTTGTTGCCAACAGATACTCCTCAATCAGTTGCATAAAATGCAAAAGTATCACAACATGCGCGTACGTCACCCTTCTGTTATTGATGTTTAAAATTTTAAGAATGAAGTTAGCAAAGAAACGCTGCGAATGGGAGTGTAATAAAACGATTATTTCTGAAAACTTTTTGTGTTTTTCTATTTGATAAGACATCTGGCTACCACCTAAAAGTGTTTGTTTTCAAATTAAATCAAATTCACATTTGTCAGATGACAATTGTTGAAAAACACTTACATCGACATTACATCAGAATGAACAGCATGAGCAAATCGAAATCATGACAAATCATGGTCCTTTTTGCAAGAGGATAAAACATGATAAAAAAACATTCTCAAATCAATCATATGGAAGAGACAGAGATTGTAAAATGGTGCGTTTTTAAAGTCCCTCAGTATAGTTTGAATGCATGAAAAGTCTTTATTTTTCATTATTTTTTTTTTTGTTTTGTTTTGTTAAAATAAAATGCTCATTTGAGATGAGCATGAATTTTTTTTTATAATATATGTTTGAGGCCTGTTGCTTATTAAAGAAAAAGTAGTGCCTTGTTACCACCCTGTTATTCAGATAAGATTTAAACTCTTGCCAAACACTATATGATAAATTATTACCCTCGTCGTGAAAAATTTTGTTTTGTTGCTGAGCAAACTAGCCTGTACACCTGCGCAGTCTGATTAGTGCCTTTGTGATTTATATATCTAGATAGAATAAGAGATCAACTGCTTTCGTGATGGCTGAGCACTGCCACTCGACAGCTAGGCCATAATGTTCTATTGATTTTAACAAGTATAAGAAGATAGAAGAAGAGCTCTCATTTTTTTATATTTTTTTTTAATTTTTTATTTTTCAAGAAAGATGTAACAGACAGAACATACATTTACATATTTAAACATTTTCTTACATATTATCCACTTTTTGGGGTCATAAAAACAGAGAAATATGTGTAGAGATCAAATGTGAGGCTATGACAAGCATTTCATCCCTTTTTGCAACAAATTTAATGAATTGAATACTACAGGAGCACGTATGTTAGGTTCTTTTTTCATCATATTACACTAAAACAAAAGCTTTTGCATGTATATGTGTTACCATATTTTACACATTGTATGGAAGTGGCTTGCTGGCACAAGGGGGGGGGGAAGATGTTCAGCAGCCCAAAACACCAGGGACAAAGCCCATAAAATGCCTTTTCTACCAAATAAGAAATTAATGACAGTAATGAAGTTCTCTAGAACCAACCTCCTAAATTGCTTTGTATTCTGTGCTAGTTTAATATAAAGTACTTAAAGATTAAAAGTAGAATTAGCAAGGTTTTATGCATTTTTTCATAAGAAAAAATCTCACTGTTATTAAATGACACATTATTTTGCAAACGTCCTGTACTTATCTATTTGCATACTGGTGAATTGTTCATGTTTTATTTTCGTCTGCTGACTTTCTTCAAAAGTAAGTTTTTAAAAATAAACCACCCAGGACCACCATCAGAGTGTCAAACAGTTTGGATCCAGATCAAGACCGACATTCTGTTGGTCTTCATCTTTGTTTAAACTGTTTGCAAAAGGCTATTGGCAGACGACAAAATTATCCACTGGCATGCAAAGAGTAATAACAGGTAAATACCTTTGTGTTCAATATATTGTCTCATATAGGGATATACATGCATATGTATACCATAAATATTAGGACACTTTAAATACATTCAACATGCTATGCCATTTAAACAAAGCAAAAGTAATATTTAAAGGATCTAGTTAGATTCAGTTTTACTTTCCAATGCTAAATGGGACACTTTCATTCCTTCAAAAATATTTATTTCTTTTGTTGAGCTTTCAGTTTTGTATTATTTACGGTACATGTAGTCAAAAATGTACAGGTAACTTCTAAATTATCTCCCTAAAATAATTTTATTACAAAACATATCTTATTTTTTAAACAATTTCATCAATTTTCGTGATTCCTTAATACTCTGCATATGGTATGTTCAATAGATATCACCATGCGTACCAAATAAATCAAGAAAACGTGCAGAAATCACTTTTTAAAGCACTTTTTATTTTCATGAAATTTCAGACCCCCTCCCCTTTCTACCCGCCATAACTCTCCAATGCGTAGGAATTTTGAAAATATTTTGCTAGCTGGCTCTTGCCACTAAATTCACCTATTGCACTGATACTACACCTACCACACTTGAAGCTCAAAAACAGCGTTCTGGGAATCAGAAAAATGGGCGTATAAGGCCCAAACCGTCAATGATCCTTAGCAAAACATATGTACCTACTACAAGTTTACACTCTTCTGCTCTATCCTTGAGTTACAAATTGTGGGTCCCTATTGTATGATGATGCTTTCGTGATGGCTGAGCACTGCAACTCGACAGCTTGGCCATAATGTTCTATTGATTTTAACAAGTATAAGTAATGCCATTTGAGCCACGACATGAAAAAACAAAACAAGGTGGTCGCGCGTCATGAGGAGACTTGATCCACCCAGGCATCAACTCAAATGATATCTGATCAGAGTCTGTTCTGTCCGCATTAAGAAAGATTGGCAGAGGCCCATGCTGATCTGAGTCTTTGATTTGCGCATGATCACTTTTTTTGAGTTCTGTGGGTTATGCATTACCTAGTGTCCTTTCTAGTTTTGGAATCATCTTTACAAGGATGAGTAGAGCTGGTTGCTTTACTCTTTTTGTCTTCCTGATTTCTTGTGACCGTTAGTGTTCTGTGTCTCCTCCTCACTGTGCCATGGGCTGGTCTGCAGTGTGTAATTGGGGTATTTCTCCTTATGATACTTTTTGTTGTGTCATCGTTCATTTTTGCCATCTTCAGGATGGCAACTATCATTGATTAAATTTGCAAACCTGCATGGTATAACCAGCTAAGTAGTGTTGCATGCAATATCCCTTTCAGTGAATTTATCATTATGGTGTCACAACACTAAAATGATACACCCAGCTCATCACCATCTCCGCTCACGGAGATGGCGATGAGGTTGGTGTGCCATGTAATAGCTCATCACTTTCGTTTTTAACACTTCTGAAATTTCGCTTTCAAATGTCTGCTGTACTTTAAGTAAAGTTGTAAATGATCGCAAGCCCTTTTGAAAAGCTTATACATGTTTTTTTATTTATTTCCAGCGCAAGCAGAGGAGATGTTCAGATTTTGGCAAAGGAAAAATTATTTCCACGAGCGGCCAGAAGGATATATCCCTGTAAACCTAGTGCTAGATAGGACGTTTGATCTTCGCCGCTGTATGACTGTTGCCAGGGGACTCCTAAAATGTCTAATTGACCTTCATACCCGTGGACTGAGGCAAAATGTCTTATACTTTGAGGATGTGTACGTCAAGGACTGCAACGTAAGTGCATGCAAAAAAAACATGATAAGAATGTGTAATCGAAAAAATAATGAAATGTAAGTACATAAATAAACCATGATAAGAAAGTGTAATTAAAAACTATTTTGGAATGTAAGTGCATACATAAACCATTATAAGAAAGGATAAGTGAAAATTATTTTGGAATTAACGTTCATACATAAACTTTGATAATAATGGGTAATTGAAAATTATTTTGGAATGCAAAGTCATACATAAAGCATGATAAAAATGCGTAATTGAAAATTACTATTGAATGTAAGTTCATGCATAAGTCGTGATAAGAATGCATAATTGAAAATTATTTTGGAATGTAAGAGCATATATAAGACATGATAAGAATGGGTAATTGAAAATCATTTTGGATTGTATGATCATACGTAAACCATGATAAGAATGCATAATTGAACATTATTTTGGAATGTAAGTTCACACATAAACCATGATATGAATGCATAACTGAAAATCATTTTGAAATGTAAGTTCATATATATACCATGATAAGAATGCATAATTAAAAATCATTTTGGAATGTAAGTTTATATATATACCATGATAAGAATGCATAACTGAAAATAATTTTGGAATGTAAGCTCATATATATACCATGATAAGAATGCATAATTAAAAATCATTTTGGAATGTAAGCTCATATATATACCATGATAAGAATGCATAATTGAAAATGATTTAAGTATGTAAGTTCATACCTACACCATGATAAGAAGGCATAATTGAAAGTTATTTTCGAATTTAAGTTCATGCATAAACCATGATAAGAATGCGTAAACGAAAATTATTTTGGAATTTAATTGCCTGGATACACCATGATAAGAATGCGTAAACGAAAATTATTTTGGAAGGTAAGTTTATACATAAACCATGATAAGAAAGCGTAATTGAAAATTATTTTGGAATTTAAGTGCATACATAAACCATGATAAGAATGCTTAGTTGAAAATTATTTTGCAATGTAAGTCCATACATAAACCATGGCAAGAATGCGTAATTGAAAATTATTTTGGAATGTATTTTCACGCATAAAGCATGATAACAATGCGTAATTGAAAATTTAGTTTTCTTATTTCTCAAACAAAACATGTGTTGTGGGTAGCATATGTTTAAACAGATGGGTAAGAAACTAATTTCTCGCACAACAGATCGGGATTTCCGTTTTTTTTACCCATGTGAGATCTCACATACCCATGCTAGCCGCATGTCGGTCACACGCAGGCCACACGTCGACCCATGATGTAATTGTGAAGTAAATGACATCACCAAGGTGCATCTCAGCCATTCAGGATTTTCTGGAGCCGTTTTATGTTCTTTCCATAGAAAATGTTATAATAAATGGTGAGCAAGAATAAAATCCATTATTCTTGTGAGGGTGGGTTAGAAAAATCCATCCCTCAGGATCACCATTTGTCATCACATCGGTGAACCTAGTGATGGATTTTTCTACCCACCCTCACACTCATGATAGATTCTTATTTGCAATTTTATAGTCAAGTATTTTGCTTAAGCTCATCTTTGTTTGTTGGTTTTGTGGTTAAACATCCAAGCCAATCATTAAACACACTTTTCCTGCGAAAAGTTGGACAAGACGGTTAACCATTACTTCATGCGTGTACTTTCAACTGTAACTAGCATCAACCATTCTTATTGCACCTTTGAGTGATATTCCAATGTTTGAGATCAAATATCTCACAATGCACAAAGTGTACATGCATGCTGGTGCAATAATGCAGTGATTGTATGGTTGTGCGTATGTAAGGGAAGATAATCCACGAGCTTTAGTCATACAATAACTTACACTTAAAACAGCGAATGGAGGAGAATGACTAAAGTAAGTATATCATAATCAATCTCCACAGTGGCACAAAAGTATGGGCTAGGCAGGGGTCAAATTCACGACCCCTCGATCAGCAATCAGACACGATACAGATTGCGCTACGGGGCCCAATACCTCATCTATGGTATGATTTCAGTTTCCAAAAGCAATGTCCACTACAGAATCAGGGGTTTGTCTTTGATTATCAGAAATTTGACAATATTTTAGATAATTTACAGCATTCAACCTTCACGCACTTTGAAAATAACCTTTCTAAGATATTCTATATTTTTCATTTGCCTGAACTGGAATTCAGAAAGTCAAACAGTGTACTTTTAATTTTCCTCCAGATAAGAGTGCATATTGGAAAACTATTTTTTTTTATTTCTCATCCAAAACATATGTTGTGGGTACTCAAAAGAACCAAAACATATGTTGTGGTACTCAAAAGAGCCGTCTTAATGAGATGGATCTTTGAGCACCCAAAACACATGTTTAAATTGATGGTTAAGAAAATTACTACAATTTTACCCTTATGAAATTTTCTTATCTGGATCTATGTACAGTAAATATCAATTAGCACTGTTAAGATATAATCACTTAGATCAAAACCTTGGCTGTGTATATCATTAGCTTTCATATTCTGCAATATGCTGACAAAAATAATCTTAAAAAAGGGATGAAATATTTTGAAAATTTATTAAATCTGCCAACTGAAATAGATGCTTTAAGTTGGAATACTATAACCGTTTTTGGCTGTTATCGTTAGTTGCATCTTCTTCACAGTGACATGTTTTGGTCTGCAATGTGTGATTGTGGCATTTCCTGGTCATACTCACTTACGTTTGAATATTTCAGGCACCGAGGTTATAAAGCTGGTTTCATGCTAATCTCAACTAAGCAACTGTTCATAAAAACTAGAGTACCGACAAATGAAGAAGTTTCTTGCTTTAAGTCTCTCAGAGGTTGTATTTATGATGCTAAAAATCTTAAAATGTCAATAATTTGCATTTGAATATTTATGAGTAGGATAACGTTCGTGTACAGCTGAGTTGAGCTTGGAAAAAGTTTGATAACCTTGAGGCCAGAAGGCCTTTAGTTAAGAGTATGTAAAAAAATATAAATTTCTCAACCAAATCATATGTTGTGGGTATTCAAAAGAAGTGTCTAAATGGGACGTTTTTGTGTATCCACAAAATATGCTAAAACAGATTCATTTAAGAAATGAGTTCGAAATTTGGAAGGTTCGTGGAATCATGAATACCTCGGGTCTCTTACAAAGTTAGTGAAGCCCACAGGGCTTCACGTTAGCTTTGCAAGAGACCCAAAGTATTCATGATTCCACGAACCTTCCAAAAATTGAATATATTGGTTATACATGTATTTACATTTTATTATAGATATCTTAAATATGATAAATATTTTTAATTTAGATATAAAAACAGTTTTGTATTTAAAGTATAATCATTTTTACCGTTAAGTCTGAGTGTAAAACGGAAAAGTGGAACAGCCAGTGTGAACACAGACAGGCAATGGAGCAAGCAGGAAGCTTGTTTTGCAGGTGTGGCTCGCTGTCAATCACAACACAAGTGTACCATCTGGCGAATGAAATCGGTGTTCTAAGCAAATTGCATGGGCAAATGAGCTTGGCAGCTGTCAATCAAATTTTGTGCAATTCATGAGGCTATGAACGGTGCAAAATTCTAAAGATTAAATTAAAGTCTTGCTTCGAAAATGTAAATATAAGTAAATATTTACAACTTCACGCTAAAAATTTTGTTTTTCGAAACCTGTATTTCAGGGCCAATATTATGTGTCGCTGAACTGTCGTCCAGAACTTTGCGAAAAGAGAGAAGAAATGACAGATAATATAAAGAGCTTTGGCAATGTACTGACTTCACTTCTGGATGCCTGTGAGGGGCGCTACAAGTATCCCACAGAGAGATTTATCACTCAAAAAAGTAAAGACAAGTCTTAAGGACTAAGAACAAGAATGTTATGAGACTGTTCTGCACCAGTGAGTGTTTAACCCTTAAAGCGCCAAGAAAAAAATGCATCTGAAAATGGCGTCTGCTGAAGTCGTCTGCTGCAAATAATTGCCTAACATTACTGACAAATTAAGTATAGAAGCAAACAGCGTGGACCCAGAACAGACTGCTCCTATAGGAGCAGTCTGATCAGGGTCCACACTGTTTGCCATAGAGGCTTCTTAAACATTTCAGCAGACGAGAAAAAGCAGACGACTTAAGGGTTTAACTCATTGCATGCTGGGATTTTTTTATGTTTTTGTTATCGTTTGCTGACTTTTTAAAAAATTAATTTTTCAAAATATTCTTTCAGAAACACTATCTGAGTGTCTTGTAGATTGCATGCTGGGTAATTTATTATGCTTTTATTGTTTTGTTTGTTTGTTTTGTTTGATTTGATTCTTTATGTCCCATCAACAACAAGTTAATTAGGGATGGGTCTTCCTGGGTTGAACCAGTTCTAAGCTGGGAAAAATGTGTCTTGCTAAAGGATCACAACACAGTGACGCCGGTGAGGTTCAAACCCGCGGCCCCTGTGTCTCGAGTCAAGCACTCTACCACTGAACCACTGCGCTCCCATGCTTTTATTGTCGTTTGCTGATTTTTCAAAATTAACTTTTCAAAGAATTCTTTCGGAAACACTATCAGAGTGTCAAGCGAGTTGGATCCAGACCAGGAACGACGTCCTGCCAGTCCTGATTTGTGTCCAAACTGTTTGCAAAGGTTTTCAGAAGGCAACAAAAGTTGTCACCAACAAGGAAATGGCCAAAAGGCATTTACATCGTATAAACCTGCTGTGGTGACCTTTATGTGGAGCATAGGCAAATAGTGCGGACCAAGATCAGACACCACAGAATGATTAGGATCTCCACTCTTTGCTTACAGGAACTTTGATTCAAAATGAAATCGAAAGGGCAATTAATCTAACACCCATAAACTTAGAAATAGACCATTTGGCTTCATAAGGATGGTATCTACCAATCGACATAATTGGGTTAATTGTTGATGTTTTTTCTGTTTATTTGTTTTATTTAGTTATAGTCTATTATTTGTTGTGATAAATAAAGGTTATTTCAAAAAATGTTGTTTTTATTATGTTTTTGTTCCTCTTGAAATATACAAGTAAATACGATTGGACTGTGGCCATACTAATTTTGAATAATATGGGCCAGTGCATGAGATTTCCAACAATGTGGTATGTGCGACCAGCAAAGGCTCAGATCAGCCTGCGCATATGCGCAGTCTACTCAGAGCCTTTGCTCGTCGCTAGAATATTCTATGACTGTTAAGCAACTGACTGAGCACCATTTGGAGTTTCTAAGCTTAAAAGGAGGCTGCACAGGCTCGTCTGAGTCTACACTTGTCTACACTTGTCAAAATGCAACATTGTTGGAAATCACATGTCGCGGCTCAATTTTGTTTTGTATTTTCTGTTTGTTGTTCTTGTTGTCTTTTTTTTGGCTCAAATATTATCTTCCTGGAAGAGGTAGGCGGACACACACAGTGAATTGCCAAGTGAGAAGTAATTTATTGATACCCTGATAATTCCCTATAGAATGTAAGAAAATGGGCAAATTGGTATATATAATCGCTTATTTGTTTATTTACCAAACAGAATTTCAAATTATGTAAATCAAAAACTTATTGAGCCAGAACTATGAGCTTAGATGTTGTTAAGCCTTAAAGCACCACCTATAGTTTGCAGCAAACGACAAAGTTAAATTTTGCTGATTTTTCAAAAATAACCAATAAGGCATGATATTTCATGAGTATTGTCTGCTGACAGACGATTCTCATGTTATATCTTACCTTATTTATCGAAAATTAGGAAAGATGTTGCAAAATTTGTCGTCTGCTGCAGTTGTGATTGTCGTTTTAAGGGTTAACTACTGTTGACGCAATCTGACAAGCCTAATGAAAAGCAGTAAAGTCTTGCACTAGGTTTGAAAATTAAGAATACTCAGTCCATATATTGGCCTGGACGCCGAATACTGACTTTGTTAGATACAAACTACAAAGGTGCTGACCTGCCTGTGCAGCCACGCAGTCTGTTCAGCACTTTTGTTATTTTAAGTAGTCAACCTAATCCAATGCCAATAGTCTAGCTAAGCATGCTGGTTTGAGCCTTTCTTGGCAGAAACACTGAGGACAGACAATCAAGTACCACACCTGACCCATGATACCAATGAGAAAATGACAAACTCACAGTTATACACAGTTATACACTACCAACGAGAGCCAAGAGGTCAGCCCTTTCCCAGCAGGTGACCACAAGGCACAAATAAACAGATGCCTACAAAGGCATAACACACACAAGACAGCAAAAACATAAAAAGATCCACAAAAGAAGTACCGCCTTGGAACAGTCAGTAAAACATTTTAGTCTATGAATGCCAGGACGTTGCCAATTAGAAGCTTAGGGCCATGTTTTTCAGGAAATTTGTAGTGGACTACTTTAGTAGACATTGATATATACTAAATATATAAGCTGTGGGCCCCATGGTTTCAGAGAGTTTTCCATTGTAAATTTACAGCAATATTTACTACCAATGCAACTAGAAATCCATTCTAATAAGCCCAAAAACCTTATGCAGCCTAGCCCCTTATTTGCTGTTTTAGTTTAATTTCAATTAGCCAAGGGATATACGTTTTTGAAAATGTAAACGACGACAAACCACGGACCATTGTCATACTAATGCTTTGTCTCGGGTTTATCTAGTTATATCAAGGTAAGGAGTTTGAGGGGCTTGAGTTTGCTTTACACCAGTTAGATGGTAAGGATCATTTTCCCAGAGACAGACTTTACCTACAATGCTTGTCCTATCCGGTCCGCTGGCCTTCTGGTATCTTAACGATGCCACTTGATAGCAATATAAACACATTGGTCGAGTTTGCTTGGGTCTATAGCATGGCTTTAAATAGTATGAGCCATGGTTGAAGCGCACGTGATACTGTAGTAGAAATCAGCAGTCTCCTAGAACATTGTGGTCTGTTATAGCTGATTTCAAGCGACCTGAAACTTGCTGTGACAAGCTATTTGAATGATTGTGGATTAAATACAATAATATTGACAGAACAGCGACTAAAGCCATGTCAAAGCCCAAACTGAGCTGGGCCTTCGAGAGCTTAGGTGATGGAGAACAAAGCACCATTATCTTATGCGTTTGGCTTGCCATACAGTTTTGTGCTACGGAGCTAAAATATAAATTTGTATCTGCCCAGGGCGCGTTCATTTTCAAATGATGCTATTCCTGTTAAATTCGCAGCCAGTGACATATGACAAAAAGTTTGTTGAATTTAAAGTCTGAATCCTTATAGCGCCTAGGAAATTTTGCAAATTTAGCTCTCAAACTTGGTTGTTGTTTTTTAATGTTTTTCTATAGTCTATTTTAAAAAAAAACACTAAATGCCATGCCTTATTGCCCACCCCCTTCCACCAAACAAGATTTTTAGATGTTTACAGAATTGAGTCTTATGTGAATTACCTTGCTTTGCCTTGTCCGCTCCCTCCAACCCCACCACCACCCACCAGAGCACGATATTTACAGAATTCCATGAATGGTGTCAGATATGCTGGGTATGTTTACTCGATTAAATATTACGAATATATAAACCTTCTTTATTCTGATGGATTATCCCATACATAAAGATCGGGAATATCAATTTTGTATTGTATGGGATTATAACAGGATGAAATTTCTAAATCACGATGCAATTTTGCTCCTGAAATTTGGGTTCATCTTTGCAAACTGTTTGCCTGAGTACCTGCGATTGAAAATGCAACGGCAGAGCTACCTCTATAGCTCAGGGCTTACATGTACAATAGTAAGTGAGTCTGACGTCCTTATCCCATCAGATATTGTTAAACTATGTATTTGAAAAAAAAACACAGAGACATCACTCCAATGCTATGCGTATAGGTAGTTAAACAGCGGTGACAAAAAACCGATACACATTACGGTCAATAGGTTTTACACCTGGGTGCCCAAGGTAAATGGTTGTGATAAATCGACACCGCGTCTCATGAAATATACACTTGAATTTGCAAACGTCGAAATACAGGTAAGCCTGCTGATCTGAACCTTCGCTGCTCGTACGAACATTCAGCTCTATTGTAAGAAGTCCCTCTCTAAGAACAGCGAGAGTTCAGCGCGCACTTACACAAACGTCAACTGGTCCGAGTGTTAGCTCTGTGAATTTCGTCAGTAAAACCGTCGACTTGCCTACATGTATGACCCGGCTCACCCTTAAGGTGCCAGTCGCAGCGCAATATAGGACAAGGAAAGTCTGGTGTGTTTTCGTCGATAGTTTGATACAAACAACCAATTAACACATTCTGTTCCACCCGAAAAATGTATCCTGGCTTCGTCTACTGCAATACCATGTGTGAACAAAATTGTAAAATATTATTTTGTATGTTGTTAAACTTGTCCGTTAACTGTTAAGAAATTGCTATGCTCATGGGCGGATCCAGGACTTCTGAAAAGGGGGTTCATATGTATAAAGTGGGGGGGGAGGGTTCGGGGTCGCTTTGCAGATTATATCAAACATTCCCACATCAAATTATTTCGTTTTCATCGGATATTTAAACGGGGGACGGGGAGAGGGGTTCGTGCGAACCCCCTGAACCCCCTCTGGATCCGCCGCTGATGCTTATCACTGTCCCAAGACACAACCGAAGATGACTGCAAAAGGCATTGAAAGAATAAGTAGGAAATTTGAAACTCTGTTTTTCAGTCCTGCACAGCTACAGATGCTAACTAGAATGTTGAAATTTTGCTTGAAGCAATTATTAAGATTTTCGTTGAGCGAACAACAAGCGCGCTGATCAGACTGTGTGGATGCTGATCTGCGCCTATTTGCGGATCAAGAAAGTTTTGTCAGAGGCGGTCCATTTTTAATAATAAAAAATTTAGTTGATGAGGGGATATAGGATCCAAACACCGCTTTAAATGGGTCATTATCGACCCGCCAGCGAAACGCCATTTGAATTGCGTTTCGCGGGCGGGCCGATGATGGCCCAACATTAAATGCTGGCTTGGTAGCTTTGTGTTTTTTCAAGGATACGGACCAGTATTGCAAAGAAACCCTTTATTTTTGTGATTTTTCATGGTGGTCCGGACCCCCTGTCCCCCCTCCCCTCTCGATCCACCCATAGCGCCTTTGTTTTTCGCATGCAACTGAAATCGGCAGTATTTCTCGGTACGTGCCCCTTTAATATTTAAGAAACAGTCTGCTTAAAACCGCAGGTAGCGCTTTAATGGTGAAAATCGTCAATGAATTTCAAATTTCATGGACTAATAGAATTTCATCGTTCGTTCAATAATGGGTAGACACAATAGACAAACGAACAAAGGTTTTGTATTTAGCATTAAACATTTTAAACCAACGTTTGGTTTTTAGGTACACCTATATTGGAATATTCAGTTCGAGTTTTAGCCTACACACCCAGTTTAGATTAAGTCCCGGTGCTTATGCGTCTTTAAGAGGATATATAATCAGTAATAGTGTGTTTACAAACAACAATTTCAAAGGAATGTGTATTTAGCTTACATAGAAAACCTGTAAAGATTATCTATTTTAGGTACAAAAACCTGTTCGTTGACAGTGATGTATATTTAGACATTCAGGCTGTCATTGTTTATGCCGAGACTGTCACACCTGAGCAGGTTGTAAATACTTAAATATACATCTGAAGTTACAAGTTCATTATTTTTTGTTCCTCGGAGCTATATTCAATCAGTTGTGATTTTGTGTGTATTTTAATCAATGTGGATCTAACATTGTATAAAGTGCTGCAAGGAATATGTGTGAAAGTTCAAATTCAAGTGCTGGGGAGTTCTGAGCTTTGAAACACCATGGCAACAAATTTTGAGCCAAACGGGGTAAGCAATAGAATATATAGATGGGGTAGTTGCATGCGCAATAGGCAATAAGATGTAGCACATGTATGATTTGCACTCAAACAGTCAGTGTACCTTTAATGGTTGCTCCTCTATCCAGAAGCCCCGTCAGCTCGGTTCAGATAGCGTATCTGAAGAGGTCGGTCAAAGCAGCAGAAGGTCGTGGGTTCGAACCCTACACTGGGTAGATTATTCTACTCAAGTTTACTTTATGGCGACGAGGATATCTGGCCTCAGTTCTTTGAAGGGTAATACGTGGATCCTAGAGCATGCGGATGCAGAGGTGTGAGGCCTCGGACAGTTACCTCCCACGACAGTTAATACCCCTTCAAAGATTAAAGTGGGGAGGAATGTAGTGATTCTGGGTAGATATTTGAGCCGTGACATGTGATTTCCAACAATGTGGTATTTTGACAAGTGTAGACTCAGACGAGCCTGTGCAGACTCCTTTTAAGCTTAGAAACTCAAAATATTGTTCGTTCAGTAACTAAACAGTCATAGAATATTCAAGCGACTAGCAAAGGCTCTGATCAGACTGCGCGTATGCGCAGACTGATATGAGGCTTTGCTGGTCGCATATACCACATTGTTGGAAATCTCATGTCGCGGCTCAAATATTCTACTCAAGTTTACTTCATCGTCCTTACTATGATGAGATATTATGTTATGCAGTATCCGTCCGTCTGTCTGCAAATGGGTTATTTCATCAGGGAAACCCCGTATTGTGAGACCCTTGAACGAAGTTAGAGGTCTAGTAAGTCTTGCAGTCATCTCACTGAGAAAGAGAGAGCTGGTTGCTTTGGTTTAATTGTTCTCTTGATGGCATGTTGTTGTTAGTGCCCTGTGTCTCTTCCTCACGACGCCTTGGGTTAGTCTGCAGTATGTGAGTGTGGCATTTTCTTCATGAATATCTGTACATGTAATTTGTGCTTTTGTCCACTGAAAAAGTTTCTGGCATTTGAAAATCTGCAATGGAATGCAGAAAGCAGAGGTCATCTCATTTCATTATAGGTGAAATATAAGTCTATAATTCACCAGCGCGTCAGCGCTGGTGATATACGTTAGTAAACTTCCATTGGGCGCGTGTTCGATTCGGGCCTGTTCCATTAGCAAGTTGCGGAAATGTATCGATTGTTTACTCCCCAGCAGCAGTGTATTTTACTGTTCTTTCTCAGACTCCCCGTCGACCAAGCTACTTCCAAAGTTCAACCATTGCTTTGGATACAGGATTGCTTCTAAAAGCGAAAATGCCTTTTAGAGACCTTACCACTGAGCTAGAATCCCGATCAAACATGGACCCTTCGGATATTATAGACTATGTGTGACGAAATAACTAGATGTAGATGGGTCAGTTACAATATGCCCCCTAGGCATTATGTGCATTGTCTTCGATTGCGGAATACGATCGAATTGCTTAATACATACTGCTGGGGAGGGGGTTAACTCTACCATTTTTCAGTTTGTTTATGAGCAGAGTCTTACTGGAATATGCATATTTCATGTGTTTTATTTGCTTCCAATGGATCACCTATGTACAAATCGTTAACTAAAACAAAAAATACCCAGAGCTTGAAGCACATGAAACGCTGAAAAGAGTGGCTTCAGCAAATGCAATATTAAAACACTATATAAGTTCTTCTTAATAACTGTAAAACGCCATGCGATGGTTCTAAGCTTTTGTTAAAGCTAACATTGTTGATTTAAGTTGCAACCTGTATGGTATGGTATCACCGGCTAAGTTGTGTACAAATGTAGCATGAGATGACCCATTCTGTAATAGTTACATCACACACCCATATTATCAGAACAGAACCGAACAGATTATTTATTTGACGTAAACTATACTGTTTCTAGTCAATCAAATACAAGAATAATTTAAATATCAAGGTCACAAATACTTGTAAAATACTTAAATAAAGTTGTAGTGCTTATCTAACGATCTTAGCTGAACCCATATATGCCAATAAAACGGCGGTTTTGAATGGAATTCATGGCTTTAGGTGTATAGTAAGACTTATTCAAGTGTTATAATTTTTGATAATTTCAAATCAAACCAAATCAGTTCCATCATGCATTTCAATAATTGGAGGCTGAGCCCTATTCCATTACCCAGTCAGCTCCCACCAACACAAAAATTGCGTGGAGCGTCCCTTTTGTGCAGATATGGTGCTGACTAAGTTATGTATGGTAGCTCAGCTGGACCCTACATATTGATATTTCAAAAAACAAAAACTATTACATAAATTAAGCGCAGATGGTGGTTACTGAGGAGTGTCATTTAACAGCTTATCACTTTCATTTGAAACAGCTACATACTGAATGCCTACTGTACTTTCAGACAGTACAAAACAGCCCACTTTAGCTTTAAGCTGAAAGCTGGCAAGTTTTTTTGAAAAGCTTATACTTGTATCTCCCAATATTTCACTTCGCCTTGTATATTATAACGGATTAATATCCATAAATATCGACTACATTTTGAGATCATGAACCTGTTGTCATTTAATATAAAATGTATGAAACGGGCGAAGAGCTCGTTCCATACTTTTCAGAGTACCATTCAATTCCGTGGAATCAGGCCTCGATGTTAAAAAAAACGTGCTCAACTCAACTGCGGATGCATTTTTGAATGCTCATAAAAGGTAAATGATGAAAAATATCAACCTTTATTGCTTTAAAACCCTCAGATATTGTATTTATCCTGCTAATAAATGTTAAAATGCCAACAATTGTTGGCATTTTAACATTTATGAGCAGCATAAATTTCGTGCTCAGCTGAGTTGAGTATAACCTCAGGGCCAGCCTCATTTCATGAGATTGACCGCATTAATTCACAATGATATAAAGCTGACGAACCTGTGTACGTACATGTTCATTGTACTTTGACAGTTTCGTCAGAGCCTTCGCTGCGCAAACACATAAAATACTGATGTAGATGCAGGTTCATGCCAGCATTTAGACATCTAGTACCACTAGATACATTGTAGCTGCAAATACTTTCCAGGTTAAAGTTTAAAGAGTGGCCTTTATACGCACATGCGGTAAGTACTGTAAAATGCGGAAATTTTTGCGAGGGTTTTCTTCTCGCTAAACTTCGCTGATGCGGAGTTTCTCGAAATAAAAACTTCGCGAAATGGCGAAAACTTTTCCTTTACTGATGAAGGTAAATCATGCCAAAGTTGCGAATTTATAATGTGGCAAATATGTCTTATAGCGCTATTCGCGAAAATAAAATTCTCGCGAAAATTTCCGAATTTACAGTACCAAATCTTATATACAGACTAAATATTTCAAAAGAAAACGTAAAGTTGTCATCGGGATGTCACTTTGGCGCCACATTTATGTGGAAGTGTTATTAAAGCTCGTGATATGGCGTTTTCCACTAAATAACAGCGACGACAGTTTTTTCAATCAATATACTGTTATGGATACATTTCTCCCTTCCATAAGGCCCCTCTGTAGAATAAGTTGATAACAAACAGTCAGAATTTTCAGAACTTTATCAGTTGAACCTGGGTCCCCTCCTACCGAGACGAAAAATGGATTCGCACGCATGCCATTAGATAAAAGGGTTTGGCGTATTTTACCTCTTCCTTGAGATGCGCCCTTCTGCAACATGTTATTACAACATATGCTTGGCTGCACAATCAAAGAATTAATGTCCCTTACATATGGTCTAAAATTTGATATTCTTACCATTATGGCATAGGCCCAGATAAGTAAGGTTTCCTATTGCAAAATTGTATTTATTTTCGTACCCACTAATTACTGTGGTAGCGGTCTCAATAGAATGCTCTTTTGAGTACCTACAACATATGTTTTGCTTGAGAAATATGAAAAACATTTTTCAAATCTAGAGGCCTGCATCTAAGGTATCTTACGTGTGGTCCAACATCACGAGCTTTAAATCAAACCAACCAGGGTTCTTACGTTAGACAATAGCCCATATCTCATTATACATGTACACGTACTGTTCAAATATTACATGGATAGGGGAATGCGGGTTTCTATTTATAAGCAGACCCTGGTGAATACATTTAGTCATTGTCTTTTCCATTTTTCATTTGTTTTTATTTTGAGTGGAATTATTCGAATCAGAAATAATTTATGCCTGTTTTATTTATCAAGTGAAACGCAATAATGCAGCACTCGTATACCGCGTATATCCCAGTTAATTGACGATGCTTTAATTCTGGAAACTTAAGGATTATATGAAAACACCATGGTTTTATGAAATACGAGAGTATTAAAATGGCTGAATTATGTAACTTTAGGCGGATAAACCAAGACGAGATCATTGTAAAAGTAAGTATAATCTCTTATATTCTGGTACACCTAGGTCCAGATGAACAAACAGACAAAAATGGGCGTAAAATTACTGTGAACATTTTCTTATCCATCAGTTCAAACATACGTTTTGAAGCCCGAGCCTCTAGGTGTTAAAATGAAAATATCTACAAAAGAGGAAACATCTATGAAATCTAAGATGTGAACGTACAATAATATGGCTGTCTCGATTGCGATTGTAGATAAAAAGCCAATGTGTGCAGAACAGACTTCCTAACAGTTTCTTACTTTTACAGAAAAAATCAGACTATTATTTATCAGCTAGTCTAATGTTTTGGTTGAGAAATAAGAAAAATATTTTTTAACTACGCAATCTTATCTAAACATAAGGGAACGCTTATTTCAAAGGCTCTTACTTGTATGAAAAATTTTCCTGTACATACAAAAATGGCTACTTTGTCAAGGAGACCGATATGTCAGACTATATTATTGTATGAACAATTTCTATTTTATAATTAACTCACAAATAAGCAGCTTTTGAGCACTCGGCAGCATGCTTATCAGACATTTTGAGTACTTCCTGGTTTTAATTCTTTTGCAATATTGTGGCATACTGGGTGAATTTTACATGAAATGTTAATATGAACAAGAACTACAGTTATCCAACTACAATATATGAAAGTATTTTAACCCAAATGTATATATTTCTGGTATTTTTACACTGATCTTTTATTTTTAAGATGAATAATTTTTAAGCAAAAAATGGGAAAAAAATATTTTTTCTACCAGAAATTTGTACGTTTGGGCGAAAATACTTTCATATATTGTAGTCGGATATCTGTAGTTCATGTTCATGTAATTGTGTTTCTCTAAAGTTCACACAGCGTGTTACGGTTATACAAACGGAATCAAACCAGGAAGTAGCTAAAATGACTGATAAGCACGCTTCTGAGTACTCAAAAGCTGTATGTTGGGACGTAAAGTAATCTGTGTGAGATGTATATATTGTTCATACAACAATATAGTCTCATTGACAAAATGGCCATTTTTGTTTGTACAGGAAGACTTTCATACAAGTAAGCGCTTTTGATTCTAATGATCAGTCATTTCCTAGAATACGCATATGCTGTGCTTTAAACCGTATAAGCCTAGCGTCCTTTTTCTGGGGCATAGGCAAACAGTGCAGACACAGATCAGACGCCGCAGAATGTTCTATTAAAATTTGGAAAAAAAAAAAGAAAAATACCTCGTAACATCCCTTAAAATGGAAAAAGACTTGTCCTAATGATAAGAGAGAGAAATACCATTAGACCTAAATGGGTGAAACATAGATGAGCCAGTGCAAGAGGTGTATCGCATCAGACGGCTCTGGTTGCGCATATCACGCGCACCAGATATAAAATATATCAAATTTTGACCATAGTAGGATTTTTGTGTTTGACATTTCTAAGTGCTGGCGTGACCTTGAAAATAAGGTCAATGTCACTATAATCAGATCAACTCTTTCCACCTTTCCAATAATTTATCTATGCAAGCTTGGTAAAAATCCAATTTGTCAAAAAGGCTTATTTTAGTCTCTATGAGTTGTTTAAAATTTGGGTAAGCATGCTTGCTGACTCAATCAACGGTTGGGGGATATAGTTTTCTTCTGGAATGTTTCTGAACATGAGATATTTGTCTTATTTTTCGAGGGGTACAGGGATATTTTGGATTTTCAACTGGAGAGACTTTCCTTTATTTTGGGATACAGGGACAGTCGTTAAACTATTTTGGAATGAACTGCCAAATTAAGGAAACTTTCAAATCCATCTGAGGATGTTATAGTCTGCAGCCTATAATTTCTAAGACCCCTAGAAAATGGTTTTGATGACATTTTTTGTTAATGCTCGGCATCCATGCTAGAAATATTCTTTGGGGTATGACAAAGTGCCCCAGGGTGGATGCCACGTTAGAAACTCCGAATTTAGGTCACAGCAAGGTCAAAGGTCAAATAGGTGCATTTTCTTATTAGAATCGTCATTAGGATTTTTTAAATTGCTAGCGATGCTATCTAAATCATTCTAAATATGTTTAATATGCTGAAAACTAAAAGTCAGATATAGAAATGTTGAAAAGAATAGTTTGTGAAATATTGTAGCTATTATGGGATAGAAAAATATACTTTCCGCAGAAAAATCAATGATGTTGGAGGCTTTTTTTCATATTAACAGTCTTCTTTTCAACGATATACATTTTCAATCATGCCTTAGTTATAGACCATTTCATTGCAATTTTTGATTGGCAATAGGGTCATCAATATTTTTGAATGCTGTTTTACTTTGACAAAACACAAAAATAGGGGGTGGGGGAGAGTTAACTTTTAACAATTCTGGACACAGATTGGCTCTTGGTCATGTGAATGATCTGAGGTGTCTGGGAAAAGTACATGCACCAGCAAATTACAGAAGACCCGAATTTGAACTACCACAGGTATATTTATCAAGATGTCAATCATTCATTTATGATGTAAGGATACATCTTGGTCGCTTATTTTGTGTGCTCTTTAGCTGTAAAAGCCCCGCTATTTATGTATCCAGTTGATTGATCTGACCATGTCATTCCCAAACTGTGACAAAGGCCCCATAAAGGTGATTCTTCAGAACGTTCCTCTGAAGAAGACATGATAACAGAACACTCAATTTAAGTCTGATACAAGAGTTGCTTTATGCTGTCACAAAATTTAGGGCTGTTCTGATGAAGACACCTCTTAACGCTGATCTATTGAAATGCAAAGACCAAGAGCACGTTTAAAAGATAATTCTTGAGAGATCGTTCCTGCTTTTTAATTTCCTCTTTGAGGGCATGGACATTTTAGATGGTTTAATGGAGAATCTTTTGGGACTGTAAGCCAACAGAGTTTTAAATACGTGAACTTGAATATGGTGTGTCAAACCACAAAAAAGTTGAAACCAAGGCATATAGATGTTGAGAGAGAGAGAGAGAGAGAGAGAGAGAGAGAGAGCTGGTTGATTTAATTAAAGTAAGTAAGGGTGCAAAGATCAGGAATCGATACAATCAAGTACCACACCTGACCCAGGATACCAATGGGAAAGTGACAAACTCACAGTAGACACCACAAACGAGAGCCAAGAGGTCAGCCCTTTCCCAGCAGGTGACCACAAAGCACATATAAACAGACGCGCACAAAGACATAGCAAACACAAGACAGAACAAAAGCATAAAAGATCCACAAAAGAAGTACCGCCTTGGAACGGTCAGTAAAATATTTTACTGGAGGGCTTAAACCAGTTTCACGGCGCCGACCTCACCCTTAATTCTGATGTGGACCAGGAAACATTTCAGAAAGTGACAAAACACAACACACACACTATAGCCAAGAGATCAGCCCTTTCCCAGCAGGTGACAACAAGGCTACAAAAACAGACACAACATTATCTTACTGATGTCTTGTGAATGTTAGTGTTATGTTATCTCTGTCTTCCCCGCAGTGCCTTGGTTTGGCCTGTAATGTATGATTGTGGTATTTCCTGATCATACTCACGTATTTTTTTGTGTTTTCGATCAAGCTTTACACCAGGCAACCAGATTGGAAAACCTGGTGCAGCTGTTCATTGTAGAAAGCCACGCTATTGGAATTCAGCCAGTCCATGGAATTGACGATGCAATTGCAAAATACGTTTTTTACAAAATTGTCGATAGAAATGGATATGTATATTTACCTGATAATATTGACACAGGATGACTCCTACATTTTTCATGCGATAATATTGCTTTGATAAAAGCAACAGTGGGTAAAAAATTATTATTAACATTACATTGCACAGAGATTATGGCTTAGCAGCGCAGTTATGACAACAGTTTGACAGAAAGCTTTGTACAACAGAGTAACAGACCTGCAAAGCTTGACCAAGTGTTAATCCGTTTTCATAAGGTTAATAAGCAAACTTCCATCAAATGGAAGACTCACTCACCGTTTTTAAAATAGAACAGATTATGAAATAGAAAAAAATAGTTAAATAAGAAAAAACATACGTGTTTGTTCGCTTATACTAATTTGACATTAATGATAGCTAAACAGTATTGCTCAGGTGACCAGAAAGTTCCAATCTAAGGTATAATAAATAAAGGACGTTGTTCATTAAATCCACATGTACAACATACATGTTGGAAGTAGTACCTGGAAGCTCAACCACTGGTAAAGTCATAAGGTAGAGACATGCAACTTTTGGATGTAAAATAGTTTGTTTTTCTCTGTTATGTATGGGTACTGCGTTGAAAGAGAAAACGTAGATGTTAATATGATGCATTTCAATCTTTTCTTCAAGGTGAGAAAATAGTTGTACCACCTTTAAAGATACCTTTGAAATGCACTGTTTGCGAGTTAGTTATCAGGCAAAACATGAATTGTGTCACAATGTGACAAAAATGCCCACAAAGACAATTAATTTTCATAAAGCAGACCAGAGTTCAAGGTCAGAGTGATCTATAAACAGTGTGTGACACTCTGCGACCCAAAGATGTATCCACACACTAAATTTTGGATTCCTTCCTCAAAAAATATAGGAGCTGTGCCAGAGTTCGAGGTTAAAGAGACCCTAAACAGTACGGACACTCTGGTACCCCAACATGTATCCACAATCTTAAATTGGGATTCCTGCTTTGACACAATGCAAGATAAATGCTCTGGACACGATTTTTCTAGGACTAGTGTCAGAAGACAAGGTCAATGTCACAGTGACTTAAAGAAATAGTATACATTCTGCGACCCCAAGGTGTATCCACAAACTAAATTTGGGATTCTTACCTCCAATTATATAACAGATATGCTCTGGACATCATTTAGGTTCAGACTGACGGATGGACATTGTCAGCAGTGTTTCCAGCTTGCATGGAGCTCATCACCACTTGTGGCTGCATAAAAGTGCAGCACCGTCGGATGTAAATGTTTAGCCTAATCAGATCTGCATAACAGAATGTCCATTTGATGCAGTGGGATGTGCCTTTTTTATAGGCATACAAGTCGCCCTGGAGGCAGCTGAATAAGCTCAATCACAATCCTGCATGTATAGACTTAGATTACCTGCGAATTGGTGTCTAAAATTATAAGCATACGGGCACTTATTCGAAGCTAGGTGTATGGTAAATGAAGTCATATAACAAATTGATACAATGTAGCTGTGAATGAGACGTGCCTTGGATAACATTAAGTTATATATCACATCTATAGGGCCATGTGACATACAATTTACATGTATAGTACTAGTTAGGGACAATTTTTCATGGGTGCAAATTGTCCATTAGAACCCCCAAACACTCCCATTCTTCAGAATTGCATGATGGGTTGCCACGGAAACCAAACTTTATATATTCCAAATGGGTTTATTTATGACAATATTTTGTCGTTAAGGCGACCTCTCTTAACAAGTTGATATACTTGAGAAAATATCCTAGGGGTGCGAGAAAGGTCCAATTACCACCTTCCCTTCCCCTCTCCCAAGGATTATAGTTTTTACATGACTTTCCGTTTACACATATATATTTATGGGTGTGCAATTAAGATAAATTACAAATATGACCATTGGATGAATAGGACTTGTCAAACTGTATCACTACCATAACAGTGTGTATCACTGATAATATGGGCATCCAATCACCTTATTTATGTTTTTAATGATTTTCCTTATTTTTAAAGTTTTTATTAATATTCATGAAATCGCAAATTATGTAGATTAGATAATTTGCATATATCACAAATGAATAAAAGGCTAATGTCTAAGCTTTAATTTGGTACCAATTTTAGTAGGTTATGAGAAGTAGCAACTGAGATATTATTGATTTTGTAGGTACACCCCCATTCTTGAATTACATTTTTAATATTTTATAAATATTTATGCAAGTTATATAAATTAGATAAGTTGCATAAGCGACAATGGCTAAAAGGCCACTGTCTAAGGTTTTGACACCATGTTTAGAAGTCTAGGACAAGTAGCAGCTGAAATATGAGTAATTTTGTAGGCACATCCTCAATCTTGAATCGCAATATGGGTTGCCATGGAAACCATGCATTTTCACATAGTCCAGAAAGGTTCATTTTTAGAACTTTGTTTTCCATTTAGAGGGTTGTTATGAACAATTTGGCACCCCAGAAAAATTGCCCTGGGGTGCAAGCACTGCAAGGTAAGCTTAATTAGTCCCAGACTAATCTTTAATTTGTATTGAGTCTGAATTTTTATTATCATAAATTCGGTGTTTTTCTTTCAATTGTCAATTGAAGGCTCGGTGGCAAACCCTTAGCCATTCTATACTCATGTGCATTTGTTTGTGTTCATATTGGTAGCATTGTATGATGAAAAAAAAGAATTTTCAATATTTAAATGTATTTTTTCTGCATAATTGCACTTAGTTGACCTTTGACCTCACCGTGACCTTAAATCAAAAATCACGCTTGGCATCCACCCCTATATTGTTTGTAATAGTCCAAGGAATAATTCTAGCCTGGATGCCGAGCATTAACAAAAAATGCCATCAGGAGTCTTCGTAGAAATTAAAGGCGGCAGACTATTAGAACTTGTTATTATACGACGTTTCGTCATGAGGGGGGGGGGGGGGATGGAGTCAGCTCTGGCAACGTTCTTTTAGTCGTCAACTTATTTGGGAAAGGGGTGTCTAATTTGCTTCTCGACGGGGGACCCGTAACAGTATTCCTTAGAACCCCAAGTATTCAACATTTTTGAATGCCCATCATTAAATGCTGTCTGGGTAGCTTTGTGATTTTCCAGGGGGTCAGGTTCAGTATTCCTAAGAAAATATAGCTTTGATACTTTCCGGGGAGGGGCCCCTCCCCCTCTGGAGCTGCGCATGCAGTGGATGCGGATATACAGTAAAACCTGTGTAAAACGGCCATTCAAAAAAAGCCAAAACAAAGATCGTAATGACAAATGGTACCAGGTAGCATAATGAAGGTCGAAAGTAATGCAGAATGCTCCCCTTGGAGCATTCTGCATTACTTTTGACCTGCATTAAGCGATAATTGGTCTTGAAAATCAATTTTCGGTCTTTTTGAGAGTGGCCGTTTTACACGTGGTTTACTGTACATTGTATTTTCAAATCACGTTTTATCAGAAAAGGAGACTGAAAGGTACATATAGTCTCCTGTGCGGTCTTAAAAGGTGTAGTTTGATATCCGTGGTTTTCAGAATTTTAACAAGCAAGTTTGTATCTACCGAAAAATGCGAAAATGAAAATAGAGAGTCGATGTTGACAAAAAGGGCCCCTTTCGAAGATAAACTGACGAACCACTGCCATTGTATGTTTCTTTCTGGTATGTATTATCAGATAATGAAGCCCACGTCACACCTGTACAAATGCACAGGTCTATCTGGGTCTGTTTTCTCCGCATGTGTACACCACACCCGGTTCAGTCACCGAAAAGATTATTTTCAAAGATACCACTTTAATTTCAATAAAGAGTAATAGAATGTACAAGGACATTTTATCATTTTTAACAAACGTGAGAATACGACACCGAATTACCGAACAAAGCCACAAAACATTTCTTTAGACACTCATGAGAGAAATCATTTAATTCTTTGGCTGCTGGTGGCGAATTCTGTCGTCTGCTGATAACATTTGCAAACATTCTGGACTCAGATCAGGCCCGACATATCGTCGGGCCTGATCTGGTTCCAAACTGTTTGACACGCTAGTGTTATACCTTTAAAATGGAACAGTTTGTATTGAATTTTAAAAAAAAAATCAACCAGCCCAATTACCCAGCAAGCAAAGAGTCCAATGAATTTAGTTGACGAATGTACTGGATGACATTAAAACGAGGCAAACGATTTAGATGGCATGTTAATGATGAAAGTGGTCAATGGCTAATTGCATAAATACACGCACTCGTTCTCTTTCACAATTTGTATTCAGTCTTTTATCTCATTAAAGCTACATGCTGCATGGCTCTAAGTCTACAGAGAAATCACGTTTAGATTAGAATGTACACTGTAAAAACTAAGTGTAGGTTAACACCAAAAGAGGTGGTAGGTATAAGCTGCCACCCCCTTTGGTGTAAATGGTGTAAACTTACACTTACTTTCCTACTAAAACTACTTGAGGCCAACATTTCTCCAGTGATAAATGTTAAACATTTCTACCTGTTTTTGTCGCAGTTATTATCCCGATCAAAAATAGCCGTTTTAAGGCAGTTGAAAGGTTACACCAAAATCGGGGGCAATTAAGCTGCCACCAAATTTGGAGTAAAGATACAATTTTTTTACAATGTAGATTTGAAAGTAAGACGCCTAGCGTCCTGCAGTTTTCTGGACAATACTCATAAGCAACGTGATAGCGAAATACAGCCTCCACACCGTGCACTAGTTCTGCACATCTAGCATTATTGGGCATCGACGCGAGAAATTCTGTCTTCGTTGTTTCCGACAAGGTGAAACCAGTCTGCTCAGCTACAGAGACTAGCTACAGCTAGAATATCGAAAGTTTGCGTTTTGCGAGTGGAGTCGTTATACTTTCCAGAATTCTTTAGCTCATGATGAAATATTTGACCAGATGTACCGCACCAATATGTTGGACAAAAGGGAGCGCAGTGACTCAGTGGTAGAGTGCTTGACTCGAGACCGAGGGGCCGCGGGTTCGAGCCTCACCGGCGTCACTGCGTTGTGGTCCTTGAGTAAAACACATTTATCCTAGCTTTGTATTGGTTCAACCCTGGAAGACCCGCCTCTGTTTAACTGATTTAACTGAAAGATTGTTGATGGGACGTAAAGAATCAAATCAAACAAAAACAATATGTTGGACTAAGGTTGTACTTAACTTTAAGGAGACATTGTAATTTGGGCCCTGAACTGTTAGCGACACCACTTCATGATACCAGTTGATTACGTCTCAGTGAGGGTCCTGCTAATGCCGATAATGACCAAGACAGACCAAGTCATTTGAATATAATAAGAACGGGCCCCCATGAGATTGTGGGTATTTGGCCGGTCTAAAAATCGCTTTAACTTTTGTTGATCTTGCAAGGCTATCAGTACAGCCTGTCTTTGATCGAGCTGACTGTATTTCTTTTTTATCCTTAAAAACTAGTGACTCATAAATGCATTCTTTGGCATACAGTGAAGACCCAGATGAAATGCCGCATCATGCGGCATTTCATCAAGATCTTCACTGTTTGCTAAGACAAAACGCCTTTCAGAGAAAGAAAAACAATTTTTAGGGGAATCATAACCTATGAAAAGTAAAAAAAAGTAAAATAATCTTTGACACATGCGCTAGAAATCTCTCACACTGGCAACATTATTTTTGACCCATTTATATCGAGCGTTGAGTGTAGACCCTGGGCAGCATCTTAGCGCTCTGCTGCCATAAACATATGATAACTTGAGGAAGAAAGCGAAAGAATTTTGAATTCTCTAAGATTGAAACATTCCAGCACTGTAAAAAAACGTATAAGCTAACGCCAAAAACAGTGGCTGCTGAGCTGGCATTTTTACACATACTTTTCTACTAAAGCAAATTGGGACCAGCAATTCTTTGATGGTAAATAAACATTTCTACCTGTAATTGTTGTAGGGCCCGGAATTTAAATGCCTCCTTAAAGTTAAGGAAGACTTAAGTTAAGTATTGGTTTTTCAACATGCTATATTAAATGCTAAATAAATTGCCTGGATCGATGCGGTACTTATGGTCAAGGTTATCTTTATGATCTTCAGAAAAAAATGAAACTATTATGATTTTAATCAGTTTGAAACGTTATTTTTCGCATCCTAAAAATCAATACTTGACATAGGTCTTCCTTAACTTTAAGAAGGCGTTGTACTTCCGGGCCCAGATCAATACAATCGAACAGAAGAAGACTTTTAAAGTAGTGGACAAGTTAAATCAATACGAGGTTAGCTTTTTTTAAAAAAAACTTAGAACCATCGCATGGCGTTATACAGTCATTAAAGAAGAACTTTTATAGTGTTTTAATATTGCATTTGCTGAAGCCACTCTTTTCAGTATTTCATGTGCTTCAATATCTGAGTTTTTTGTTTTAGTTAACGATTTGTACATAGGTGATCCATTGGGAGCAAATAAAACACAGGAAATATGCATGTTCCAGTAAGACTCTGCTCATGAACCCACTGAATAGTGGTAGAGTTAATCCCCTCCCCAGCAGTATGTATAGGTCATACACATAATGCCGAGGGGGCATATTGTAACTGACCCATCTACATTTAGTTATTTCGTCACACTTAGCCTAGAATATCCGAAGGCTCCACAGTTTGATCTGAATTCCAGTTCAGTGGTAAGGTCTCTAATTGGCCTTTTCGTTTTTAGAAGCAATCCGGTATCCAAAGTGTATCAACATCGCTCATGCAATGGTGGAACTTTGGAAGTAGCTTGATCGATGGGGAGTTTGAGAAAGAACAGTAAAAGACACTGCTGCTGGGGAGTTAGCAACTTGTTAATGGAACAGGCCCGAATCGAACACGCGCCCATGGAAGATCACTAACGTATATCACCCACCGTCGCTGACGCGATGGTGAATCAGTGGCTTCTCAGCTGCCATAAAATTTGCTGAAAAGTTACACTTATTTTTTACACTTGTTTTTCTTTACAATAAAATAATACTAATTATAAAAGAAGGGCGCAAGGTATGAGTTAAATTATGTAAGTTGGCTATGAACATTTTAAGCGTACATGTAACAAAGAAAACTATCGATCAAGCATGTTCAAGTCACGGCTCATCGTTCGAAAACTCGAAAAATTTCAATTATCGGCCAATATGTCAAACTTGATATTTTTTCGTTGGATTACACACTCTACAATGTTCACTGGTTTGGAAAAATAATAATAATAAACCATGTATCAGAAGAAAAACGCTCTTTCCATGCGCGGATCCAGAATTTTTTTTCAGAGGGGGTCCAACTTTGAGAACGTTTTTTTAGTTGATGTGTGGATCCAAAGACCACTAAAATGTGGCCATTATCGGCCCGCCAGCGAAACGCCATTTAAATGGCGTTAAATGGCGTTTTCGCTGGCGGGCCGATGGTGGCCGAATATTGAATGCTGGATTTGTAGCTTTTTGATTTTTCAGGGGATCCGGACCAGTATTGCTAAGAAACCCTTTAATTTTGTGATTTTTCGGGGGGGGGGGGGAGGGGGGTCCGGACCTCATGCCCCCCTCTAGATCCGCTTATGCTTTCACTGTTCATCCAGTCAGTGGTGTGGAAAAAAACTATGTCTGATCTGTCCGACTTGGTCCTCTTTCATTCAGGACAAGTAAAAAAAATATAGTTACTTGTCCTGGGACAAATATAAACAAAGTTAATCCAGTTATGTATTTCATTTTAATTAATTATCATGAATTCACAGTGCAATGCTGTTTGGAAACCTTGGATCCTTATCAGCTGGCTTCTTTAGAAGCCAGCTGATCTGGATATACACTGTTTTCAATTGGGTTTATATCTGGTTTCATACTTACTGTTTTAAAGAGTTTATGCTTTGTATCAGCAAAGTAAGGGCTAAGCTGAGTTCTTTTTGTGCAGTATCTGTTCTTTGGGACAAGTAAAATTGTCATTGGACAAATGACCAGTACTCAGTGTCCCTGGGCAAGTATATTATTTTGCTATTTCCACACCCCTGAATTCCAAATACATGTATACTCAAACAAAAAAAGTAACGTCCGATTTTCATGGTACTGTATCTATCAATCCAGTTAAGATGTCGCAACAAAAATAAAACCAAAATGTTTATCAAAGGTAGGACACACAAAAATTGGTAATTATTTGATTTTATCTTCTTATCATGAAGGGTTATTGAACCTAATGTGCACACAGCTTTTTCCATTATCATCAGGAAGTTAATCATCAAAACGTGACACACTTTACATTAAATGGCAGCCAGAAACGTACGACGATGAAAAAACATCTAAAAATTCCAAGTCTGCTTCTTGAACGAGTGACATTGCAGTTCAAAATCCTACGAAATTAACTGAAATTACCTCCCTTTGAATTAAACAAATAACAATTTAAGAACTTCAAAATCTCCTTAACCTAACTTTATTTTGAGAGCGTTTTTAATGAATTTTCTGAGTGTTTTCACGCACGCTCGTGATCGGTATTTTGTCACGTCAGAGTATGTTACAGATTAATGGCTGTGGTGGTAAAAGCAATGCATACAGCTAGCAAGCATAACATCTAAAGAGTTTGCTCAGTGATGTTTAAATATGCTTAAAATTCGAGATTAAGACGGACACGCAAGCTATCGATGCTGTGACTTTTGATTTTAAGGATACTTGTGTTCGCTGCTTTGTCAGCGGCTCTACTGATTATCAAATGAATTTATCTTTATTGCAAAACGTTTCTAAATGATCACAATGGGTAATGTGAAATTTTTAATGAAATGCGTTCATGCATTTGGAACTGGCAGACATAAACGTCAAGCGGACATAACTTTATTGTTTCAGTATATTTGTAAGTTCTATATGTGTGTGCATCGTGCGGCGACGAGCACATCAGGCTTTGCTGCTTTCAAGAAAGCATATGCTCAAGCAGCGGGCCACTCTCGACCCACCAGCGAAACGCCATTACTGGCAGGCTATGCATAAATGGTCAGTAAAGCTCCGAGAAGAGCTGTGTAAATGCGCAGATTCGCAAGAGCCTGCTACTTGCAATCACAAAATATTCATTAGTTGAAGTTTCAAATATAGCACCCATGGACGCTTTTATATATATACGCAGAACCGAAAATAAGGCATGAGCGGATCCGGGGGCGGGAGCAGGTGGTCCGGACTCCTCCTGAAAAATCACAATCATATAGGGTGTCTAAGCAATAATGGTCAGGATCCACTGAAAATCACAAAGCTACCAATCCAGATTTAATGTTGGGCCATCATCGACCCGCCAGCTAAACGCCATTTAAATGGCGTTTCGCTGGCGGGCCGATGATGGCCCGATTTTAATCTTTCTAAATCCGCGCTTGTAAGGGAACTCTTTCATTTTGAGGTACTTTTTATTTTACACATTAAAGATGGAGTCAATGTCAATATCAGGTTTGACCTCCACGCATCATCTCCAGTATCTCCGACAGGTGTCATGCATGTGTTGCTGCACGTGGAGGTCACATCCTATATGAGCCGCGACATGTGATTTCCAACAATGTGGCATTTTGACAAGTGTAGACTAGGACGAGCCTGTGCAGCCTCAGAAACTCCAAATTGTATTCAGTCAGTAGCTTAACACTCATAGAATATTCAAGCGACCAGCAAAGGCTCTGATCAGACTGCGCGTATGCGCAGGCTGGTCTGAGCCTTTGCTGGTCGCACATACCACATAGTTGGAAATATCATGTTGCGGCTCATATTGACTTGGACTCCTTGATATACAAGGGTTCCCTTATTTTTAGTTCTGCTTATATATACTCCACAAAATAATTGAAAGACCACGATTTTCGAACGCCATTATAATTAGCTCAAATATCTTAGTTATGTAAAACTTGGTCCAAATCTTTCTACACTTTATGCCCATGAATTAAGATTCATTCTTACTGATTTCCAATTCCTAATTTTGCTATAAATGTGTCTCAAATGCACATACCCCCAAAACACATTTTTAACAGGTAGTGGGTGGGGTAAAGAAATTATTCTGTGGTCATTCGAGAAGAATGTAAGTGGCTCCAAATTAAACATTGTTTTAAACAGTTCAGCTTACATGCAAACGATTAAAACCGTTTCATTATACTGGGAAGCAAACATTTTAATCTCTGACAATGGCGTTTTGACATTGTTTTGTTTTCTGAAAACAATGTGTGTATTTGGCCATCAAGAATCAGATTTTCAATCGTCATTCTACGCCTTTGAGTGTTAGAAAGATGTACCGTTGGGTGGTATCGATGGAATAAAAGAACCATACACTGATGTTTTCAACATCTAAAAGCCATATTAATTCATTTCATGTAGTTTTGTGGTACATGTATCAGACAGAAAAATGACATTCCAATACATTTAGGTCAAGTTTTAAAATGACACAAAATTAATGCTATTAACATTTTCTACCATTTTTCTTTTGCAGTTGCACTTGGCAATTATAAATATAGCGTCAAAGATGTCCGAACAATTTAGACTAGATCATAAAATTGATTTTCAAAATAAGTTCTACACACAATTCATCAATATTATAATTGATAGTATTGGTCCTACCATTATTTTGAGGAGTATACCAAAATATCATGTACAGTAGTTTCAAAGATGCATAGTAATGAGGAAATTCTAGTTTTCATATAAACAGGTAAAGCATGACTATTCACTGCCACGGGCATATGCAGTAATCTGTCGTAGGTTCAATATAATAATTGTAAACTGAGACTACCTGCACGCCCAAAATCAAGGTAAACTCGCCAGTGTTTGTTTACAACGATTCTCATCTATCTGTGAACCCACTATACTGCCCTATTTAATTTGTTGATGATTCAATATATAGCACCAACATGGATGTTTAATGAACGGTTTTACTCATATTATACAATAACTACCAACATATCATGTACTGGTCCTATTACATTTGTTGACGTCTCAAATATAGCAGCAACATGGACGGTTTTGAGCATATGCGATAAGTACCATCATCTCGTGGGAGGGTCAGCTCTATTATTTTAAGCTGGAATTTCTCAAACCCACTTACACCTGCTTAAGGATATTTAAGCTGATTTGTTGGCATACTTTTAATGTGTACAGTAATATATTCATGTTTTGATTCTATTAGATAATTACTGACTCGTTTGGCCACTCAGAGGTCTAGGGCTTGGAGAATTTTAACTTCCCATGTACTATATAATTATGGCCCTTAACTGAAATTTCTATAGCCCAGGTGATGGTACTCTGATGTGTTTGTTTATTTGTTTGTTTGTTTGTTTGTTTGTTTGTTTGTTTGTTTGTTTGTTTGGTTCTTAACGACGCATCAACCCTTGTGGGTCATTAGCGTCAGACGGTATTAAACTAAACATGGGGGTACTCTGATATTTTCTTATATATATGTAGGCTCGGACCATTTATTGGGGGTTCAAAATTTTGAATTTCAATATTTTTGGAGGTTCACAGAAAAAGACGAATATTTTGGGGGGTATGATGAAATTGTGTATATTCTTTAGGGTCGTCACAAAAATGAACTTTTTTATGGAGGGGGGTCATTTATACACAGTCAGGTCTTCCGCTGCTCGCCGATGCATAAAGTACCAGACTGTTTCGCGTGCCGGTCCATATAAACCTAAAATCTGAAGAATGGTAGTCTAAAATTTGTTGGTCTTCAGAGAGTAAACACACGGGCTGTTAATATGTAATCTTTTAACAATATATTAGATAATGGTTGTTTGAAGTAGAGCAGCTCGACTCGAGCTTAAATATTTTTCTTAAAGTTAGATGAGGTCATTGGTAAGTAGTAAAGCATATTTGAAATAATTACGTTGACAAGCCCATGTAAAGGAGAAACTTGGAGCGCAATTGCTCAGTGGTATAGCGCTTGACTCGAGACCAAGAGGTTGCGGATTCGAGCCTCACCGACGTCACTGCGTTGCGTCCTTGAGCAAGACACATTAATCATTGCTTAGTACTGATTCAACCCAAGAAGATTCCTCCCGACATATCTCACAAAGTGTTGACTGGGACGTAAAGAATCACATCAACCAACCAAAAAAAGAAACTCACTATACTGACAGACTTTAAAAACGCTACACTTAGATAGAAGCTTTAAATTATGTCTCAAAAAGAAGGCAAAGCGATTATTTTGTTTGTATGTTAAAGAGTGTTCATTTGTAAGTAACACATAAAATGTCCAATTAAATTAATTTAACGAACTGAAAATGTATACATTTTGAGATAGGAGTCAGTTGTTTCATGTGACAAAAGGTTACCATTGAAATATTCCCTACTTCTTTGAGAAGTATCAAATTTGTGTCATGGACCTCTTCAGTCATCAGCCTATGTACCCTTTCATTCGATGGCTTCATTCAGTCGCCTAACTTTATACGAAGGAGTAACGTCATCAGATTTGGTTGTTCAGTTAAAACTAAAGTTTTTGCAGATGAGGCCAACTCATGATGGCATTCAACAGTCTTTTGAAAGATATTAAGTCTGAAGTTAATGTTGCGTAATTAAAGTCAGTCAGTATATTAAAGCTGCATACTCTGTAACTATGAACATTTTTCGAAAATTTTCTTTTCTTTTTCAATCATTTGTAAAAGTAGAATTAAGCTCAGCTGAATACTGCATGGAAAAGTGAATTTTCTTATCAAATAGGTGTGTTTCTCTCTTGTTGGTAATTATTTGCGTCCCTCCAATGATTCTAGGCCGTTGAATTTTAACATAAATGCAGTTGTTTTGATAGTGATAACTTGTTAAGATTTACGAAAATGGTAAAATGTTTACCTGAATTTGAGTATTTTTACTGTGTTCTTGAAAAATAAAAACTTTATTTTTAAAATTAGAAGATGAAAAGTTACAGACGATGCAGCTTTAAGCTATAATCTGTTTTTCCATACGATACATGTTCAACAATTTTATCTAATCAAATAAAAATGCTAATGTGCACGACCATCTCTTACCACTACCTTGTGATTCGCAGTAAAACTGGGGTTTAACAAAGATAAACTTTAGTGAACACCTACATGTAGTATAGAGCATATAAATGCTGACAAAATAAAGTAAGAGGGGTATCTATGGGATCAAACAAGCAGAGATCGATCTAACTAACGCCATAACCAATAAAGGCATATAGCACCTTTTCAACTTGTGGGACATATTTAAACAATGCAGACCAAGATCAGACACCGCAAAGCGCGGCGTCTGATCAGGATCTCCATTGGCTCTATTAAAATTTGAATGAAATGGAAAATACCACCCAACGACCTTGACTTTCATGGAGGATAATACACCCTGGTAGACCCAATAATACGATATCGGTAATGATCGATAACGGAGGAAAATAATGACAAAGTAATGCACCCTGGAAGACCCTATAATTGGTCGATAAAGAAGGGAAAATACTGACAGGCAAAGGAATGCGTCCAGGTAGACCCAATTATACGATATCCCTGGATGCTCGATAAAGTAGGGAAACAATGACAAAGTTATGCACCCTGGTAGACCTAATAATACGATATCGGTAGATGATCGACAATGGAGAAAAATAATGACAAAGTAATGCACCCTGGTAGACTCAATAAATACGATAGCGGTATATGAACGATAGCGGAGAAAATAATAACAGACAATCTAATGCGCACTGGTAGACCGAATAATATGATATCGCTGGATGCTCTTTGATGACAGACAACGTAATGTACCCTGGTTTAGCGATTTGTATATTTTTCCTCAACATTTATTTGTCAGTAATTTGCAAAAAATACCTTAAATGATTGCTATAATCTTCCTTTCAGTTTAGAAACTACTGCTTTCAGTTTAGAAAGAAAAATGTTTCAACCTTATAAATAGTTTACGCACTGTATTGAAGGCATGCTGTTATGTGTTGTGTATGTGTGTTTGTTTATTTTTGTTTGTTTGTTTGTTTGTTTGGTTGTAAATGTTAACTACTCTGCAGACATGACAAAATAATTATCGCTTTAATTTGAAAGCAATAGTTTTAAACAGGGGCTCGATAAACTGATTATTGTCAGTTTATAAATGTATCTCGTGATTTGCTAAAGTCTCGCTGCACTAAGCTCCGCCACTATTGTAAAGACTGTTGCACCCCATTCACATGTTTTATTGCGTCGGTGCGTAAAGTGCATAACACGAATTGAAAGTTAATATCTTCCGTAATGCCAGGATTGTAATGGATCAAATTAAGGGAAGATTTAAAATGTTTATTTGACTGGTTACAATGCAACGGTAAGATTAAAATGAAAACTTACCCTTTCACCACCAAAGTCGAGAAAAATCGCCCGTTGTGTTGTCTGCTGATATACTTTGGAAGTCAAGCTTCGTGCCATACAGCATGGACCCAGATCAAACTGCCCCATGGCTGTTTGCCTGCAAATTAAAAACAAAAAATGCTAAAATCTCGTTTGTTGCAAAACTACCCAAACGAAACGAGATTTTGAGATTTTTTTCCCTAACAGTGAGAGAATTAATGTGCAAGTTTGCCCGACAGGCCCACTGATAAAAGTGCAAAATTATTTTTCTTATTTCTCAACCAAAACATATGTGGTGGGTACTCAAAACAACCGTCTCAATGAGACGGTTCTTTTGAGCACCCAAAACACATGTTTTAATTGAAGGGTAAGAAAATAATTACAATTTTACGCTCATAAAATTTCCTTATCTGGATTGATAATAATTAGGGAAGTAGATTAAGCGATAAGATGTGAATTTACTCGTTGTCCATTATTATAAAAAGAGTCAAAACTTTTTTGGAAAGATCACGAAACGGTAGGATAATGATCGAGTCCATTCCTATGGAAGTCATGGTAAGTCTTGCAGGATTTAGTTGTTTTTAGTTTCAGGAGGTGCTAGAATTTTATTTGTCAACACTTCAAGTCACCCTCTTTTTTCATGATTTAAATTTATTTTTGCACGTTTTCACCATTTAGAGCTTTAATTACACCTTGAGATGGTGGGAGGTAAGCGAGGGAAATGAAGCCACTTAAGATATCAAAAAATTACCGAAGCGGATAAAAAAAATATTTGGTCACACTGATGGTAGATATATTTAGCCACCAGCTTAGCAAAATTTTTATACAAAAAATATTTTGATCATTTTGTGATCATTTCATATAAAATTTATTAAACGAGCCGAATGCTAAGGGTCGTTTTATAAATTTTTCATAATATGTAATTATCACCCATGAAAGATCCTCTATTCATCATATTATGGCGTTGTGTTTTGGACTCAGACGCGTACGTAAGGCATTTTATAGGATACGCAGTCTTGGGGGGAGGGGGGGGGGGGTCTGGGATTACTACATCCATATGGGTATGAAGCCTCGTAGCGGAAAATGGTTTAAGAGCATTCCACAGGGCTAAAGTGAGCTCTCAAGACACGCAACTACACACGACAGGGCCTGGGTCGTATTTCATTAAAGTTTTAGGGGCCAAGGTAGGAGCCTGTATCATATTTTTTAAAGTTTTAGGAACCTCTATCATATTTTTTAAGTTTTAGGGACCAAGGTCCCTAAATCTTTAAAAGAATACGATACAGGCCCCTTTGCTACACACTGTTAGTTGCATTTTCTTCCAAAAAATCAATTAAATGGCTGAAAACCTTATACTTGAAGCGCCGAGTTGTACGCACATGCGTATTTGCGTACACGTAGGTACACCCCTGGGAGTAATCTATAAAAATCGAAAAAACACTTTGTGGTTTACATATCTAATGATGTTATATACTTAAACGCAAAAGTTTCGCAACTCATTCTAAAATGCTATTTCCTTCTTTTTGAGCCAAATATTTTACTCTATGATATTGTGATCGACAAGTCCAATGATTTGCGGTTTAAACAACATAAAAATCAGACCAGTGAGACTTACGATTGCCGATCTTCAACAAGAAATGTAAGGCAACCCAAATTTGAAAAGTCACAGAGTTACAATATCTTACATTTTATCGAGTCACAGCGTTACACCACATTACATTTTATTCGGAAAAGGTGTTTAACCGTTATCTGTTTTCAAATGCAGAAGGGCAGACAAATTAAAGCAGGTTATTTTATGCATTTGGTAACATTCATTACGTCAACGTAAAGCCTTCAATATTTGACGTAATTGGCCGTTTAAGCACAACTGAATATCAATAATCGAGTTTTTAATGTCACAAGTGTAAGCCTTCAACACATTGCATAGAAGACAGCAGAATCGCGCGGCATAACGGAATTAAATAAACACTTTTGATAAGTTGGTTGACGTTAACAAAGAAACGCAGCGTCTTTGAGCGTTGATAAACGTTAATTGTTAAACCTTAAAATGTTTACCGTCAGATGCGACATCTGGCTATCACAGCACATCGTTTGTTTTCAAATCGAGATAACTGTCTTTATGCTAGACGTAAATTGTTGAAAAACACTGACGTCATTATAACGTCAGAATGAAGAGTATGATCAAAACCGATTAATGGTTAATCATTCCACATTGTGCAGGAGCATAGAATATGATTATATGAATGTTCTAACATGGTCCATACGGAATAAAACACAGATATTGAACGGTTGCGAAACTTTTGCGTTTAAGTATATAATGACGCTCTTAGCAATGTTGCGTACATAACAAAATATAAAGCGAAAATAGTTATGGGGTTTGAGTAGCTATATTCGAAGAAGAACATGTATACTAATGACATAAAGTTAATCATATTTTGATTGTGTTGCTAATTTTACCAAAGTATCAGTTTTTTTAGTATCAGTTTTTTTACAAAATTATCTATTGCTCATTTAAAAGTACTGTTATTCTATTATCCAAAAGTCAGTAATATAGAACTCTACAAATCCTGATGACGTCATTTGAACGTGAGAACTGTACCAACTAAAACACTTCCGAAAACCAAAATAGTTATTTTCTCCAAAAATTGGAAATGACTTTGCTGACTGTCTGTCAAAGTTTGCAGATAATCAACCATGCTAAATCACACCAGCATAGCTGTATGGCTCTGGCAATTATGAATGGGTTTAAATAATGGCGATTTTTTGCCCTTTGAGACTAGGCTGCATTTAGGATAATGGCTGGGAATCCTGGTTCCTGGATCTTATCGTCTGTAAATGCCACAACGATTCTTCTCACATCAGCAAGCACTATTTTGCAGCAAATGGGGACAGATTAAACAGTCAAATAACAAAACTATTGCATGAATTGCATTTCGATAACACATTTTATGACCACAATTTGTACATTGTTAGCTTTCAAAATGCTCCTTACCAGATCGTCTAGCATGTCAAACTTTGTTGTAACAGCTTTGAGGGAGCATTGGTCTAAAACATCTGAAAAACTTAGCCCTTTCCTATCCGTTGTTTGTACACAGCATCGAAGTCTGGCATTTTTTGCATACTGAGAGTTGACCCAGAAAACCCGTTCTTTTGAGTCAATGAATATGTTTCGGAATACCAAAATTTCGGTTTTCGACTCAAAATAAGTATGGTAGACTACTGTGAAACACATTTTATGTTAGACCATCAGAATTTATTATTTTGTTTGTCATTGGGAGTACAATATGCGTACTTTTTTTGTCAATGGTATATAAAGTATGCAAGAAATAGTTTATTGCTATGGGGAATGCTGCAATCAAGGCAACATCGTCCCATATAATAGCTGCTACAAGGCGGGCTGTCCATATCCATCGAGTGTATATGCTGATATCCGTGCCACAACCTCAAACTACCGGGGTAGGGGTAGAGTTATACTATGTATCGGTAATCCAGGATTACCAAGCAACGATAGCTATATTAGGGAAAAACATGGCATGTTTCGAATATAGCTACTGCTCAATAGGGTAGCTACATGTATATTCGTACGAATACGCGGCTACGCATACAGTTACGGAGTCGAAGGTAGCCATATACGATACACCAGCAATGGTCCAGTGCTGATACTCAACTCACACAACAGCTTTTGAGTCATGATGATCGTAGAATATTGATACTTACATGTATGGCATACATGTATACGACCAGGGATAATCAGTGCAGCAGAGCAGGAATCGATACAATCAAGTACCACACCTGACCCAGGATACCAATGGGAAAGTGACAAACTAACAGTTAGACACCACAAACGAGAGCCAAGAGGTCAGCCCTTTTCCAGCAGGTCATCACAAGGCACATATAAACAGACGCGCACAAAGGCATAGCAAACAAAAGACAGAAAAAACATAAAATATCCACAAAAGAAGTACCACCTTGGAACGGTCAGTAAAATATTTTACTGGAGGGTTTAAAGCGGTTTCACGGCGCCAACCTCACCCTTAATTCAGATGTGGATCAAGACACATGGATATTTGGTTTGCATGAAAGACCCCTGACTTATCAATGCATCATCTCCTAAAACATATAAATCAAGATATAACAAGGAGACAAAGCAAAGATAAGAACCCCCTGTTCAGAAATCCTGAATCCGCCCCTGGACACCCAGCCACACAAAACATGTTTTCTCTCTGATGTGAGTTCGCTTGCAACTTCGTGACAAGGTTGCTCGGTCGCCAGTGCAGTTCCGCCCACTTACATTGAACTTGATCCAGCGAGGATGTCTCGAGTCAACCACCCTTATTTGCTCAATTATTTGGCTCAGGAAAAACAGAGAAATTCACCCATAAAAGCCTAGCGTCCTTTTTGTGTAACATAGGCAAACAGTGCAGACCCAGACCAGACGCCGCAGGCTGGTTTGAGTCTAACCTGGTCCCAAGGCACGAAGACAGGTTTCTCGCTACGAGTTTTCTTGCAGATATCAGAACAGATCGGTGTTTTGAAACCGGCATGGACTCCAATATGAGCGACCTAAGCTGAAAGGTCAAAGGTCAACCTTGACCTTTGGAACTTATTTATAGCCATTGTCTCATTAGTTTAAACATTTCAAGTGAGAATAATGACTAAAGCTTCCACAGTTTTCAAAAAAAAACAATTTTTCAGAAATTTTCCCATTTAAATGCATAAGGAAGCAAATTTGACCTTGACGTTAAGTAGGTCAAGGTCAACCTAGGATCATCATTTGAACAAACTTGGTAGGCCCCACAACCCCAATGCTACATACCAAGTCCCAAGGTCATCGGCCTTCTGGTTCTGGAGAAGAAGATTTTTTAAGGGTTTTTACCATATATGGGCGTGGTGGCCATCTTGGTCATGTGACCAAGACCATTTGAACAAACTTTTGTTCCCCCATCCTAAGGAGTCTCCATATGAAATATAAGTTCAATTGGCCCAGTAGTTTCAGAGGAGAAGATGTTTGAAAATGTTGACGGACGACGGACAGACGGACGACGGACGCCGGAGTCACTGCTATACTATTAGCTCACCAATGAGTCTTCGGCTCAGGTGAGCTAAAAATGGTGAATTTTCATGAACAAAGGACCATAACTCCTAAAAGCATGGTGCAATATGCACCATTATCAAACTTGAAGAAGGCATTATGGTACTTAACAATGTGACCAAGTTTCATAAAATTCTGATTAAAACTATTCAACTTGGAGACCGGACATTGTTTATGAATTTTCATAAACAAAGGGCCATAACTCTTGAAGGCAATGTGCGATATAAACCATAATTAATCTTAAAGAAGACATCCTGGTACTAAACAATGTGACCAAATTTCATAAAATTCTGATCAATAGTATTCGACTTAAAGAGTAAACATCTAATCAAACGGTAAACTTTCGTGAAAAAAGGGCCATTCACCATATCTACATTAATTGCTGGTTCCCGCTTTACAGGTGGTCGGTAATGGAAAAACAGGTAACCAGTACCCCCCCAATACCTGGAAATGGGGGGGGGGGTTCTGGTTACCTGTATTTACATTACTGACCACTTGTAGACAGGGAACCAGCAATTAATGTAGATATGGTGAATAACTCCTGAAGGCATGGTGCGATATGGACCATTATCAAACTTGAAGAAGCCATCATGGTACTAAACAATGTGACCAAGTTTCATAAAATTCTGATCGAAAGTATTCAACTAAGAGAGCGGACATCGTTTCAAATGGTGACTTTTCATAAAAAAGGGCCATAACTCATGAAGGCATTGTGCGATATGGACCATTATCGAACTTGATGAAGACATCTAGTACTAAACAATAAGACCAAGTTTCATAAAATTCTGATTAAAACCATTGACTTAGAGAGTGGACGTCGTTGGGACAGACGTACATACGTACGTTAGTAAAGTAAAGACGGACAGACAGGGGTAACACTTAATGCCGCGGCCATCATCATGGCGGGAGCATAAAAATAATAAGAAGAAAGGGAGCAAAAACAATAAGTCTCCCCACTTCACTTGGGAGACTTAATTATGAAGCAGTCTAACCATAAAAATTGATAGATATAAATGATAAATATTTTCAAGCTTTTACTGAAAAGGCAACTTTCACAAGGTGACACCAAAATCTCGACTCAGCTACATGTATAGTTAACTACAGTCTTCATCACTTTCAAGGATATCTTCCAATAGTTTAAGATACTTTGGTTTTGTGAAAATATTACCCCTATGAGCCTCTAATTTTCTTTAATGACTAACTTCATTTAAACCAGCCTTTAGTTTCTTTTGGTATATTTCCAGCTTATCTTTTGCGAATGTAAAAAAGTTGGCTTTTGTAATTTCCAATAAAGGACCTAAAAGACCAGTGGACATTGTTCTGTAATTAACAACCATCCATGCGGCAATGGCAGCAACTGGGTTTAACTCCCCATATTGTACTATAGGAATTAATGTTGATGTAAGAAGGACATCATTTTTAGAGTCATAAAAGTAAAAGAACATGTCAGATTTACAAGCTCCCACACCAGGTATGAGGAAATTGCTATATTCCGGGTGTCGGGCCTGTTGGAGGAAGGAGAACACAATCGTTTGAGCAATAAGTTGATCAACATCTTCTTCTCCACGCTTTACTTCTACAAATGATTTTCCTCCTGGACTTCCTGACATGACAATATCCCCTTCAACGTGAACTCCGCCACCAAGAATTACATCCAGCCTTCCATGCCAAACATCAATGTGACCTGAAAAAAAACACATGACCCTTAGACCAATAATGAACAAGAAAATTTGATAACTCTTGATATGTCACAGGCCCTAAAGGGGGTCTTGGGGTGTGAGAGGTAAGCACCCTGTATCTGTCTGGAGATGAGACTCAAGTGAACACACTCGCTTGGCTGATTTCTGGGGAATTTAAGGCTCAAGATAGGCAGCACCCAGAACCTGCTCCAGACACTTAGAATATGATTTGGAATGTCTCTCACCTTAAGGTTATCTGAGGCCTAGTTCTAATCGGTCACCTTACATTTGTATGCTAATTCAGAAAGTAAAACAAGAACTTCCCAGATGTCGTTATTGCACCTGCATTGGGCAAAATAATCACGATACTGACAAAGTCAATGGAGTGTCATATGTTGGTCAAGGGTGCCAGATCAAGATGCATACTTGATGAACAAGACTAAACTCTGCTCTGGACCTGCGTCGCGGGAGCAAATCGTCAATGTGTAAACAGTCGATATGCAATGTTAAATAAACAGGAATGAAATCAGATTACACCAAAGTTTCGCAATGTAATCTACAGTAAGCATTTCAGATGAAAAAAATGTCTTAAGTTCAACACCCGTCAAAAATGAGAAAAAATTTATGAAACGTGCCCAATATAGGAGGTGTACATCTTCAATATGTGAACAATCATAAGGCAAAGTTTGAAAAAAAAGGAATGAAAACTTTTGGACTTACAGATTACACAAACTTGGCACCCCTAAAATGTTGCGGACGGACGGAGAGATGGGAAAAATGTCTAGGATCAACACCCATCAAAAATGAGAAAAAACAATGAAACACTCTCACAAAATAGGAGGTGCTCATCTTCAGTATGTGAACAATCATTATGCAAAGTTTGAATATAAAGGAATGAATACTGTTGGAGTTACAAATTACAAAAACTAGGCACCACGTAAGCATTTCAGATGGAAAAAATGTTTAAGTTCATCACCCGTCAAAAATGAGAAAAAAATTATGAAACGTGCACAATATAGAGGGTACACATCTTCAATGTGTGAACAATCATTGTGTGAAGTTTGAATATAAAGCAATTAATACCCGTGGAGTTACAGATTACACAAGCTAGGCACCCCCTATGCATTGAGGATGGAACAAAATTCTAAGTTCAACAACCGTCAAAAATGAGAAAAAATTTAAGAAACGTGCACAAAATAGGAGGTGCACATCTTCAATCTGTGGACAATCATTGTGCAAAGTTTGAATATAAAGGAATGAATACTGTTGGAGTTACAGATTACACAAACTAGGCATCCCCTAAGCATTTCAGATGGAAAAAAAATGTCTAAGTTCAACACCCCTCAAAAATGAGAAAAAAAATTATGAAACGTGCACAAAATAGAAGGTGCACATCTTCAATATGTGAACAATCATTAGGCAAAGTTTGAATAAAAAAAAATGAAAACTTTTGGAGTGACAGATTACACAAACTAGGCATCCCCTAAGCATTGCGGATTGAAAAAATGTCTAAGTTCAACAACCCTCAAAAATGAGAAAAAAATTATGAAACGTGCACAAAATAGGAGGTCCACATCTTCAATATGTGAACAATCATTAGGCAAAGTTTGAATAAAAAAGAATAAAAACTTTTGGAGTTACAGATTACACAAACTTGGCACTCTAAAGTGTTTCGGGCGGGCGGACGGACAGACGGACGGATGAATGGACGGACGGACAGACGGACAGAGTGGACCCACTACTAGACCTGCTTTCGCTAAAGCAACGCAGGTAAAAAGTCAAGGACAATTCCTATGCAAGAATTCATAAACCTCGCTATCATAGGAAGCACGAAATATAGATCAAGGTTAACAGGTCAAGATGTGTGCTTATAGACTATGTGAAGGGCATTTACTATGCAAGGTTTCATAATCCTAGCTATCATACACTATAGCAATACTATTTTACTTGACGTAAAATTCTGACAAAGTCAATGGAGTGTGAAATATAGGTCAATGGTACCTGGTCGAGGTGCAAGCTTGTAGACTATGTACTATGCAAGGTTTCATAATCCTAGCTATCAAAGGTATAGAGAAAACACACTTTGGTATTTTACTGGACTTATCCTGACAAAGTCAAAGGAGCGTGAAATCTAGGTCAAGGGTAACGGGTCCAGGTGCTTGCTTGTAAAGCATGTCAAGGACAACTACTATATATGCAAGGTATCATAATCCTAGCTATCATAGGTAGAGAGAAACACACTTTAGTATTTTACTAGATATAAAATTTTGACAAAGTCAATGATGTGTGAAATGTAGGTCAAGGGGGTCTTTCTCTTGTTTCTTGAATGAAAAATTGAGATATTTATAGCGAGAATGAAATACTCAAAATTTAGCTTTTACTTCTATAGAGCGAGACGCGAATTAAGTTAATAACAAAGGCGCTGATGAGACTGCGCGGATGCACAGACCAATCCGTGCCTTTGTTATTTTCATGAAAAACAAATGAACAATAAATGAGTCTTGTGAACATACTCGAGTCAGATGCAGCAAATCGCTAAAAGCTAAAAATTCAGTTTTTCTTTCTATCTTTAAATATGCAAGCTAATGATGTGTTTCACTTATTTTTGCCATATCACTAAGCCTATGTTAAAAAAAGAATAAAAAGCAATTTTTATTTCAATTATTTAATTTAGTGATTAATGAACAACACACAAACAAACAACCAAATTAGCTAAAACAATATTTTATACTTTAAATAATAATATTTATCATCAGCCTTGCCATTGAAAACATGTTCATGCCATATGTGAACAACAAAGATATAGATAAGACTGCATATTTATGTAGACTGGTCAATGTCATTGTCGTTTGCTACATACATTAGATGAGAAACCGAGCCGAACTTGGCGAAGCTGAGTAGTCGGCAAAAAAATGGCAGCAAACAGGTTTTCATGGCATATTCTATTGGGATTTTCGACCAAAAAAGCTCAAACAAGCCTGCTCAGCTACTGAGACAATCTAGGAAAGTAATTTTTCCGTGCCACTTGTTTTACTATTGTACCTACCAGAGCGTGAATAACAAAGGCGCTGACGAGACCGCGCGGATGCACAGACTGATCCGTGCCTTTGTTATTTTCATGAAAAAAAATGCATTTTTTATTTAACTGGTCAAACGCATTTTTTTTCAAAATTGGCATCAGTTGATTTTTATTTTTCAAATTGTTTCGAAAAGTTATTTAAAGAATATCATCAAAGTATTAAACAGTTTGGATCCAGATCAGGCCTGGCATTTTCCAGGCCAGATCTTGGTCTAAGTTGTTTTAAAGGCACTCGCATGCAGCAAAGTCGGATTTTCTCGTGACTAGACCCATGATTAGACTTTTTTTTTTAATTTGTCCAACACATTTTTAAATAAAAAATTAAATTAATTATTCTCGTCAGTTATTTAGGCCCAGAAATACCTGATATTTTGTAGGAACAATCTGCATACAAACTGTTGGTGTGTGTGTGGGGGGGGGGGGGGCGGCCCTGGGGATACCACCAGACCACACTGAAAAGCAAAGCTTTACTTAATTACAACAAACAAAAAAGTATAACAATACAAAGAAGAGAATAGAGCATATGTTTTAACCCATTTAAGCCAAATGGAATTTTCCTCTCTTATCAATTAGACCAGTCAATTTCCATTTCTGTTCGTGGTATCATTCAAATGTAAATAGAAGATTATGCAAACAGTGAGTAACCTGTTCAGACGCCGTTGGTCTGTGTCTGTATTGATTGCCTATTCCCCCCCCCCCCAAAAGGATGCCTAAGGCTTATATGGGTTAACAAAACAAAACAGGCCACGTACACTTAACATTTTCACGTTCCGTAATGCATCTTGTGTCGAACAGGGAACATGTGGTGGAAACCTATGTCCAAACAGCATGTCCCCTGCACGTTCAGGCACATTATAGTGTATGTATGATTCTCTAAGATCGCTGACTGTTATAGATAAGTAATTCATTTGAAGCTCATTTCATTAAAAAATGAATTGAGTTTCAATGACGTAATGGCCGCGATGCGAGAAAACCTCAGCCTTTGAGATTTTCGACCAAGTAAGACTTGACCCAGTCTGCTGAGCTACCTAGACTTGATAGAGTCTTGAATTTTTGTATGTATATTAAATGGATACCATACATTCAAGATACGCTGATCAGACTGCGCGGATGTGCAGGTAGGTCTGCGTTTTTGTAATTCGCATGCAACATAAAGCTGCAATAAGAAGTTTGTTACTGAAGTGATATAAGCTCTTGTTTTTTTGTTTTATTTGATTCTTTACGTCCACTCATCAATCTTTCAGTTATGCGGGACGGTTCTTCCTGGGTTTAACCAGTATTAAGCTAGGATAAATATGTCTTGCTCAAGGACCACAACGCAGTGACGCCGGTGAGGCTCGAACCCGCTACCCTTCGGTCTCGAGTCAAGCACTCTACCACTGAGCCACTGCGCTCCCTAAAAAGTGATATAAGCTCTTTTAAGCTTTCATTACTGCTGTCAATTTTTTCAATAAGTTTTTCTCTCTTTCGAAGCTTAGTTTTTTTCCCAAATCAATCAGTTTTTGTTTTATTTCCTGATCAGACATGTCTTCAAAATTTGGATGTGGCTTAGCATGTGTTTCCTGGTATAGAGTATTTGCCTCGTATATTTCTTCTTCTACTCTTCTTTTTTTGCTTTCCCTTATATGAATGATTCGATTACCCCAGTAATCGTTATCCTATTTCTCATATTTGCGTTCTTCACGGGTCAGTTCAGAGCAATGCCCTAGCTCAATGTGCTTTCGCACTCTAAGTGCATCAGACGTTGGGTCATGTTTGTTTGATTTTGTCTGGTGTATATGCTTAATAGCATCGTTGTTTTTTTTCAATGCCTTGTCCTGATTTTTACTTCATTTATGAGGTGAATGAAGGTCACAGCGGGCTCAGTTATGTACCAATTTCAAGGCCGTAGACAGTAGTTTACTAAAAGACTAGTTTTAATGCGACATCTGGTCAGAACGGTCCGTTCTATAAGAATCGATAAGAGGTAGAAACGTTAATTTACATAGGTAATCTATGTTACTTGTATTATATCAGTGGTCAAGATATTCAGATGTTATTGAATTTGATGAATTTAGAACAAGTAACATCTAAGCCTTATATCCAAATGCAAATTACCCTAAGATTATATCGCTTTTACCATGAAGTCTGGTGATTTTTATGACAGTCTGAACTTACAAATTACATATAAGTAACGTATTTAACACCCTCTGAAACAATAAAGCCCCCACAGCCAGAGTGCTAACAAGTTGGATTTAAAGTAGCTTAGGATACTGGCTATCAGAAAATATATGTTTGCGAAAATCCCCCGTATGGTGCACCTTCACCATATTAACTGCCCCATAGTCTACAGCCCCCAAATGCATTGAAGTGTGTGTGTAAGGGGGGGGGGGAGTTCTGGTTACCTTATTGACTTTACTGACTGCCTGTAGGCCGGTAATCAGTAATTAATGTATAAAATGGTAAATACCTAAAGCTTTAATAATGTTTTGGTTGAGAAGTAAGAATTAAACATTCCTTCATGTATCTCGAGGCCTTGATGTTATTATGGCGATGCGCAGACTGATCTTAAGTCATTAGGTGCACCTCTAACGAAGGCAGGAAGATAAATGTACTGAAAACATGTTTGTCAGAGCTGTTAGTTCCCCCCCCCTTGAGGAAAACTGGATACCTGCATAACAGATCAATTTTGTTAATGCCATGTTTGTTGTTTGTACATCCAAAGCGGTGTTCGCACATCTCACACTGTGTAAACTGAGATAATACCTGTCCTTACAGCTTAGCCCATAGAAGACTCTCGCAAGTAAGTTTGAAATTTGAAATCCCAGACTCGAGGGCTGACCCAGAAGCATGCCCGGGCCCAACCAATTCCTAAAATCCTTAATATCTACAAAACCTTTCAGATCCCCCCATAAATCATTATATAGTCATGTTTCTTATGATATGTTATTATAAGTTGAAGTGGTGGGGGGTATATCACTGGAAACTTACCAAGTGAAAATTCTAATGTTTTCAACTCACGAGATGAAATATATTTGGAACTTACCAAAAAAGTAAATTTTCCTTTTTATTTTATACTTTTTATAGGCTACATGCATTAAATACACCCACTGAAAAAGGAGGTGCTGAAAATGCAAAAACGAAATAATTTAGCGAACCCAAATAATTTTGGCACCAAAATACTCATCACGTTCTAAGGAAGAAAATGCATACCTACACTTGACGTTTTAAAGTGAATTTCTGAATGCATTAAGTTAATGGACTACAGGACGTGACGTTCCTGAAGCGCTCACCTGATCTCCTTAACAATGTTAAAATAGGTCAAGATCAACTTCAGCTTATAATGAAACATATTTTGTTTTATAGGGGTTGCGGCCATTTTGGTCAAGTGACCTAAAACAATCTAATGAATACTCCATCAAACAGCCCAGTGATTTCTGAGGGAAAGATGTTTAGATAGGTATGTGACAGTCCAAATGAGTGGCATTGAATAAAAGGTCACAGGTCAGCTTGACATTTGGTACTTATATAAAACCCTTGTCACATTTGGCTAAATATTTCTTGCAAGTATTTTGATTTCAGCCTAAACAGTTATAGAAAAATGAACATTTCAAGGTTTATCCCATATAAGAGTCAATGTCAAAATTCGTCAAATTTTGAAAGAAGTAAAAGGAAAAATACGAATTAAATAAAATGATATTCTTTTTTTCATGAAAGTAACTAGTTGTTTCTGAAAATACTATGAAAAGCGAAAAGAAACCTTAACAGCCAATCAGATCCTTATAAATAAGTTTCAAAGATCACATGACCAGATAAAATGTCAATACCGTAACAAACTTTAATTCCTGTTTTTTCTTCAAATCTCGTCATGGATATTTATTTTGTTGCATTGGATAAGTTCAATAAATCATGTGTTTAATTGTGTCAAAGGTAAAATTTGAACAAAATGATTATTTATGACAATGAGCAAACGTAAAATGATTTTTTTTTAACTTTTAAGTTATTTTGCATACTATTTTCTCAGTATTTTGTTTAAAACCACATTTCTAGAAAATTACAATGCTTTGGTATGATTGTAATCAACCAAAGGAATTGATGAGGTACTTAAAATCTACGTGTTGTCTCTGTCTGATATACTTTTTCCCAAAAATATCACTGTTACGGTACTTGACAAAAATGTTACGGTATTGACCTTTAAAGAATATATGCTAGCGTAATTCTTCTGTTTAAGATTTGGTGTAGAGCACTGTTGACCAGATTGCAATGTTAATACTCTTGACACATGTGCACAGAAAGAATTTTGGAATATATGGTAGATTGCATTTATTTCAAAATATTGTTACGGGTTTGACAAAACCGTAACGGTATTGACAAACCCTGCCTGAAAACAAAACAATATGTCAATACCGTAACAAACTGTTTATACTCAAATTTATCATTCAATTTGTGTTTTAGTCTTGTTTAAATTTGATAAAGCATTCTTATCATAAATTCACTTAATAAACTTGACTAAAAACTAATATCTTTGCATTCAAAACTGTACTTTTTTGACAGCATATGTCAAAACCATAACAAGATGTGTCAATACCGCAACATTTTCATCGTTATGGTATTGACTGTTACGGTTTTGATATATTCTACATATTTTTTTACCTAAAATAATGATTACTCCCTAAAACATCGCAACAAGAGTGATTTTTTGTTGAGAAATTTAATTTGGTCAAGATGTTAAAACCAGAAATTTTTTATCAAATTCCATTGTCCATTTTTGTGTTACGGTCATTTGACACAAAAAAAATATACTATAAAAATTTCACTCACCAACACAGTATTTTCTTTTGCCAGTTCTGTAGATGCTTTACAAAACACATGTATTCTTAGTAAACAGAAAGTGTCAAATTAGTATGACAGAAAACCAGATTCAGCACCATTAGGGATCCAGTATTATTTTTGCAATTTATCAAGTGTTACGGTCTTGACATAAACGCTTGGGACAGAGGTTTTTTGGCAAAAAATGCAAAAAATGTAATGAAAAATCACATATTGAAACCTCCTACATTTACTTTGATAATGCTTTTATCAATACAGCCAGTTAAAATTCCTGAGAAAATAACAGTTTTTTTAATAATTCTTGTCCAAAGTTCAATTTTTTCCGTTGGACGGGCAAAAATGCCAAAAAATGGGGTTTTAATCCAATAAAAAATATATCTACACACCAATATTTTTCAATTTCATCAGCTAGCCTTATTAAGTTTGATCAGTAGTATTGTGTGAAGAAAAAAAAATCATGATCACATCAGCGGTTTTCATAAGATATGAAACGGACAAGAATTTTGACGAATTTTGACATTGACTCATAAATGCATTAAGAATCTAATTTGACCTTGCCGTAAAAACCCTCACAGGGTTTTTACCATATATAGGTGTGGTGGCCATCTTGGTCATGTGACCAGTACAATTGGTATAAATTTTGGCTAACCTATCATAAGGAGTCTTAATATGAAATTTTAGCTCAAATGGCCAAGTGGTTACTGAGGAAACTATGTTTTAAAGTGGTGATGGGACTCCAATATGAGCGACCTTGGCTGAAAATTTAAAGGTCAACCTTGAGCTTTGAAACTTATTTATAGCCATAATCTCATTTGGTTTAACATATCAAGTGAGAATAATGACTTGGCCTCAACAGTTTTAAAAAAATGAACTTTTCAAAAAAAAATTCCCATTTAAATGCAGGAAGCAAATTTGACCTTGATGTTAAGTAGGTCAAGGTCAACTTAGGTTCTTCATTTGAACAAACTTGGTAGGCCCCACATCCCCAATGCTACTTACCAAGTCCCAAGGTCATCAGCCTTCTGGTTCTGGAGAAGAAGATTTTTAAAGGATATTTACCATATATGGGCGTGGCGGTCATCTTGGCCATATGTGACCAAAATATTTAGCATAAATTTTGGCTAACTTATCATATGGAGTCCTCACATGAAATTTGAGTTTGATTGGGCCAATGGTTTGTTTGTTTTGTTGGATTTGATTCTTTACGTCCCATAAACAATCTTTCAGTTATATAGGGACGGGTCTTCCTGGGTTGAACCAGTACTAAGCTAGGATTAATGTTCTTGCTCAAGGTCACAATGCAGTGACGCCGGTGAGGCTCGAACCCGCGACCCTACTGTCTCGAGTCAAGCACTCTACCACTGAGCCACTGCGCTCCCGGGGCCAATGGTTTGTGAGAAAACTATGTTGTAATAATTGATGGGACTCCATATGAGCGACCTAAGCTGAAAGGCCAAAGGTCAACCTTGACCTTTGGAACTTATTTATAGCCATTGTATCATTAGGTTAAACATATCAAATGAGAATAAAGACTAAACCTTCCACAGTTTTCAAAAATAACAACTTTTCAGAAATTTTCCCATTTAAATGCATTAGGAAGCAAATTTGACATTGTCGCTAAGTAGGTCAAGGTCAACCTAGGATCATCATTTGAACAAACTTGGTAGGCCCAACAATCCCAATGCTAAATACCAAGTCCCAAGGTCATCTGCCTTCTGGTTCTGGAGAAGATTTTTGAAGGGTTTTTTACCATATATAAGCGTGGTGGCCATGTTGGTCATGTGACCAGGACCATTTGAACAAACTTTCTTTCCCCCATCCTAAGGAGTCCCCATATGAAATATGAGTTCAATTGGCCCAGTAGTTACAGAGGAGATGTTTGAAAATGTTGACAGACTACGGACAGACGGACGACGGAGTCCCTGGTATACTATTAGCTCACCAATGAGCCTTCGGCTCAAGTGAGTTAAAAAGTCAGAGGTAAAACCATTTTTGCATTTTCAACACACCCCCCCCCCTTCAGTGAGTGAGGCGATGCATGTAACATATGTTACATAACGTCATCAAACATATATGACGTCACCTGTCTCGCACTTTGACGCTGAATAAATTTCTTTTTATCTGTAAGTCCCAATGACTATAGATGGATCCAAGAATTCTGTCAAAAATACTCTGGTCTTCTTTTATATTATTGTGATTTGGCTTGAACCATGGTTAATTGATTAACCGGAAATCCTCTAAGAATATAAAATAATAAGAAAATTTACTTTTTAGGTAAAAAATAGTAAGTGAGTATGATCAGGAAATACCACAATCACAAACCGCAGGCAAACCCCCATGGCACCGCCAGGAAGAGCCACTCAACCATCATGAGACACCAGGAAAGCAACTTTGCAGCTCTCTCTTCCCCATCAAGATACCAAATATATGTCATCTCTTGAGTTGAAAACATCGAAATTTTCACTCGTGCTGCACACTCGTGAAAATCCAGATGTTTTCAACACACTCGATGAAATATATTTTGTATTCACCTCAAAAAGTAAATATCCTCTATTTAATTGTTTTGATATGCATTGATTTCACTGCTGAGCATAAAATAGGCTTATTTAATCGTACAATTTATACTTCTCAATATTTAGCTATTCCTTTTTCTTTTCAGCGAGTTATATTACCTCTGTGTTCTTCCATCTTAATGAACAGCACAGACCATTGGCGTCCACCTTATTTCTGTGTTTCACCTAAAGACTCGATCTTTCAAAGCCTGAACACTTAAAGCTGCATAGTCTGTAACTTTTGTTATTCTCATTTTGGGAAAAAGGTTTCTATTATTCAAGAATACAGTAAATATACTCAAATTCAGGCGAAGTTTTTACCATTTTCATAAATCTTCACAAATTATCACTATCAAAACAACAGCATTTATGTTAAAAATCAACTGTCTAAAATTATTGGAGGGACGCAAATAATTCCCACCAGGAGAAAAATCACCTTTTTTTTAAAGATAATTCTCTTTTCCATGCAGTTTTCATCTGTAATGAACATATTTATTGTGAAAACATAACTTAATTCTATTTTTACAAATGATTTAAAAAGATTTTTTTTTTTCGAAAAATGTTCAAAGTTACAGATCTAGTCTCTTTAAATGTTTCGCATGTCATATACTTTTCAATAATTACATAAAACTATAAATAAACATTGAATTATTTCATAAATAACTAACAAATAAACACACCACATGATCATCTTGGAAAAAAAAAACACCACAGCTTTTTCTGAACAAAATTATACCATTCTAATTAACTGAATTGCCGGTTTTATGAAAGGTATCAAACTAACAACATCACAGGATTGGAGACTTACACACTTTAGTACAGCCATCCGCATCAGTACTCTCAGTGCTTTGATTTATGGGGGTTCTTTGCTTACACTACTTTTTGTCCTTCTAGTTTTGCACTCATCTTGATGGGGAACAGGGAGCTAGTTGCTTTAATTGTTTTGCGGCTGTCTTTTGACTGTTAGTGATCTATGACTCTTTCTCATGGTTCCTTGGGCTAGTCTGCAGTGTATGATTTAAACAGATCCTGATCATACTAACTTCCTGTTTTTATATTTACAAGTTAACAAGACAAATTCGACGAATTTATATCCCCCCATGAAGGGTTATTTGAGAGAAACATGTAAATCACAAAACATAAATCCCAAACCTTAGTTCACCTTCAGTATCATAACAAATGCCTGTCAAGTATGTTTTAGTGCTTAGTTTAATAAAAAAATATACTTACATCTGCACAATTTCAATATCTGACCTTTAAACCCAAACCCAGAGGTCAAGGGTGTGTAAATGCAAAGTGTTACCTTGCATGTAGGTCTACACTTCTTCCACTTTAATTTGATATGCAACATGACCACTTTGAGAAAAGAAAAAAATACCTTTTTGACCCCACCCCAGGGGTCATGGTGTGTGATGACAGCATATTTGCTTTCATGGTGCTCTGTGCTCAATTCCCTTTAATTTGATATGCAAAATGACTACTTTCAGAATAAAATATAGTTTGACCTTTTGACCCCGCCCTCTGGGTCGAGGGTAAGTCTGTGGGCAAAATATTTGCTACCATTTTGCTGCCAGCGTCGTCAGCTTTAATTTGATATGCAATATGACTACTTTCAGAAAAAAATATAGTTTTGACCTTTTGACCCCACCCCCTGGGTCGAGGGTGTGGCTGTGGGCAAAATATTTGCTACCACGTTGCTGCCAGCATCGTCAGCTTAAATTTGATATGCAACATGACCATATTCTGAAAAAGTTTAATTTTGGCCTCGGCCCCACCCCCTTAGTCCACCAAATGGGCTTGGACCAAGGCCTTCAAACTAAAATCCTGTTTGATATGTTTCATACCTATTGCTGCTCTGCCTGCATGCAAAATTTCAGCAAAAAATATTAACAATTGCCTCAGTTATTTCAAAATTTAATTATTTGACCATTGACCCCTTAGGTCGGGTCAAAGGGGGTGGGGTAAAACTTTGACACTCCCATGCTTATCTACAGGCACTTGGCAATCATGGTCTATAGTTAGAAGTTGTTAAATATAATAGCTTTAATGAAATGTGAAGATCATCACACAAAAATGCTAATACAGGTTTTGCCTTGTAATTGCCTATACTAAAACAAGGGCAATAACTCAAGTGTTAAGGGGTTGATTTCGACCAAACTTATAGGATATCAAGATTCCATGGTACTTATCATTTGTACCAAGAATGAATCAAATCTGACCAATAGGTACTGAGATATGGTTCCGGACAGACAAAAAGTGCGGACGGACGTACGCCCAATATTGAATATCGGGCCAGTCTATAAAGGGCCATTAATAAGGGGCCAAGTGTCTGTAATAACGGGCCAGTTTAGCTTCGAATTGGCCCATTAATATCAGACTAACAAATTACTATGGGCCATTTCCAGTTTGGACGTCCATCACCATAGACATAAAATGGCCCCTTTTTAGAAGTTTATTTTATTACCTCCCCTGAGGTCCCCTGAATCATTTTATGCAACTTACAGAGGGCCATGGCCCCTTGTTAAGAAATGGCCCCTTGTCTATCTCCAGACGACTAAAAAGGCCCCCAAATCAATATCAGTAGCACGGACGGACGGATGGAATGGACTGACAGACGGACGCACGGAGGACGCCAAAACTATATCCCTCCGACTTGGTCGGGGGATAATAAGATATTCAGGGAGACTCGTTTTCAGGAAAGAACTCTTTAAAGAGACCCTATGCTTCCTGGAAGAACATTGGACATAAATCAGAAGTACTATAGGCCACCCCCTGACTTATTAACTACACTGCTCCGTTGCTTGGAATACACGTTCAGCTGATTCAAAATGCACAACAGTCTTCAGTGGTTGAAAACAGCTTGGGTGTATTAACCAGTCTGTTCAATTGCTTAGTCCTTACAATGCTGGATATTTTAGAGAAGCAGAGTTCCTCAGTGGTAGAGTGTTCAACTTTAAATAGATGGGTTTCTGGTTTGAGCCTCTTTTGGGGCTCTGCATTTTGTCTTTGAGAAAACCCAATTATACTCTGCTTAATACAGGTTCAATACAGGAAGCGTCCAAAACTTACTGAAAAAGTGTTGATTGTGACGTAAAGCACAACACAACCTGATAATCCTGAGAGCTGGGATGCAAAAACAGTGGTCATCATGTGATTCAGTCTTCTATAAAATGTAGGGGACTTTTACTGGGTATAATATGCACCTTTAACAACCTAAATCACATATGCCATTTCTTTCCAAACTGAAAATGAACATTTATAATATATTGAGGAACACTTGGACCAAATAATTAAATTACGCACAAGAGAGCAAACAAGAGTAAGCTAAACATGGTTGAATTTGGACATCAAATGCGCAGACCAGCCTGCCTATCTACAAAGTCTGATTATCATTTTTGTGGGTCCTCTACCCACTCCTAGTGAATTGATTTATCTAAACCCATGGAAGTAAGAAAGAGGGCAAAGATAAAAAATAGATACAATCAAGCACCACACCTGACCCAGGATACCAATGGAAAGGTGACAACGTCACAAATAGACATCACAAACGAGAGCCAAGAGGTCAGCCCTTTTTCCAGCATGTGACAACGAGGCATCAACAAACAGACGTGAATGAAAGCATAACAAAACAGGACAGAAATAACATAAATGATCCACAAAAGAAGCACCGCCTTTGAACGATCAGTAAAAATATTTTACTGGAGGGCTTAAACGGGTTTAACGGTGCACCAACCTCACCCTTAGTATGATCATGTGATCATAACATTTTTGTGCTTCAACAACAGCAGAATATTGGGCAAATATTTGGTACCAGTAAAATGCTTTAAAGCCAACCCAACCAGTGGCCTAGGCTGCTGTCAATTCTAAGGTGGTGGTTCTGTTGTTGTTGTTTCGTTGTTGATTGTTACTGCCATTGTGGGATTCTGTAATTGTTAAATGTTTAGTCCCTTCTAGTTTCCAATAATCTTGATCGGGAATAGAGAGCTGATTGCCTTTTGTTTTTTTTGTCTTCCTGGTGTCTTTTGAAGGTTGCATGGTTTTTCCTCATGGTACCAGGGGGATTTGCTATGGTATTTTGCTGATCATACTCAATATCTCTAATGATGAGGCCCATATGTGTTTACTTATTACTGGCTTAAATTCGTTTAGCCCAAGAACCTATTAGTCTTGGACTTAGTCCCATTCTTGCATTGAGCCATTACGCAATATTCCAGATATTTTCATGCGTTTGATAGTGTGTCTCAATGGTTGACGTAACCTGCCTAGTGCACGGGTGAGAACAGGAAAAGCTGAAAAACATTGAAAAGGCAGGGGGTCAAGGGGCAGCCTAGGCAACCTTGTGGGTCCAGGGCAACGCCCTGGTAGGAGGGCCAGGTAGGCAAAGCCCCCCGACCGAAAATGAAATTGAAGGTTTTAACTGTATTTGGAGGGCTCTCCTCAGTTCCTTTTCTCCATTATATGTGTGCTTTATTTTGCTGGAAAAAAGTTTGTTTTGCCTCATTATAAGATTTTTTCTTTAACAGATTTTTACATTGATCATCTTTCTCTGTAGAGAATCGTGAATGACCATCTGTGTGAATTTCTTAATTTTAGATTATAATTAAAGCAGTTCTTACATACAATCAGTGATCACTGTCTAACTATTTGCATGTTGGGTAACTTTTGGCCTCTGCTGCCAGGTGAGGTTTTTTTTCAAAATTAATATTTTCAAATTCAAAAACTGTATTCAAGAACTCTATCAAATTAGTTGGATCCAGATGTCTGCGTCCAAACTGTTTGTAAAAAATCAGAAGATGACAAAAGTTGCCACTGGCAGGCAAACAGTGATTGAGCAGAGCGAAATATAGACAGTTTCAGTTATCAATTAATAATCAAGCTTTGGTCATCGTATCAAAAAAATCTAGAGGAAACTGTAAAAATGAGCCGACTTCGCATAAAAAATGGTCCGGTAAAAACCATTTTTGCCCCAAAAAGTGTTCCGGCCATGTCAGGACCATCCGTATGGGGGACGACAGCCTTGGTTTAAAAACTAAAAGAATCAATTTGTGCTTCCAGTAACTAAGTATGTATGAATGAAGAAAGTAGGCTAGAATTTAATCTATGGTACTGTAAATGGTGTGTGTGTTGGGGGGGGAGGTAGGTTAGCTTGTTTGTGTCCAGGGACACTGGTCTGAGGTGGTTTATATGCGGTTTGGGTAGGTTTATATGTGGTTTGAGTCTATGTAATAAAAACTCAGAAAGGAAGGGGATTGCGCCCAACCCCCCCCCCTCCCCCCACCATGGAATCCAGGATCCGCCCCTGGGTAGGAGATGAAAATGATTTGTGTTTTGCGACATGTTGAAGAAAATCGAGATGTTCGAATCATCTCCTACCAGCAAATATTATGCCAATTAGTCAAAGCATTCAACGGCAACTTAAGTTACCGATAATATAAACTAAAGAAACAGCCAATGGCGATCTAATATTTCTTTCATAAATATTTTTTTTGTGTGCACTGAAAATATGAGACCCATAAAATGATTTATTTAATAGTTTGCGCTACATTCGAATCAACTGCTACCAAAAATTGTTATATATGTGACAGTGTGCAATTTAGTTACAAAATGCTTATAGGTATATTGGTTATTTCCCTAGATGAAAATTGCACAATTTAAAAGAATTAAGGGACTTCATTTTATTTTTCATTTTTGCTTCTTTCATAAAATTTGATTAATTATCCCTACGTTTTTCTAAAAAAGCGAAGGGGATATTGTTATCGCCTCCGACTCCGTCCCTCCGTCTGTTATGCTATCTCCTTCTTAACCATTGGACGAAATTCAACCAAAATTGGTGTGTGAGTTACTCCCATGAATGGGGTGTGCACTGGCAAATTATTATTGGGCCCCGCCCCCTGGGGCCCTGGTGAGGGGTCAAAAGATCAAATATCTATTAATTTCAACTACAAAGTCAATTTCAAAGATTCTTATACCAAACTTTGTGTGTGTACTCACAAATTAAAGATACAAAACATATCAGACGGGATTTTTATTCTGTCCCCTGGGTCATGCCCTAGGGGTGGGACTTGGGGGTGCTTAGGGGCCAAAGTCAATTCTGTCCTGCTGTCTGTCCGATATGCTATCTCCTCCTAAACCATTGGACGAAATTCAACCAAATTTGGTGTGTTAGTTACTCACATGAATGGAGCATGCAATGTCAAATTTTTTGGGGCCCTGCCCCCTGGGGCGGGGTCAAAAGGACAAATATCATTTAATTTCAATTACAAAGTCAATTTCAAAGATTTTTATACCAAACTTTGTGCTTGTACTCACAAAAGAAAGATACAAAACTATCAGACAGGATTTTTATTCTGTCTACTGGGTCATGCCCTAGAGGTGGGACTTGGGGGTGCTTAGGGGCCAAAATCAAACTCCATCCTGCTGTCTGTCCGTTATGCTATCTCCTCCTAAACCATTTGACGAAATTCAACCAAATTTAGTGTGTGAGTTACACCCATGAATGGGGTGTGCAACAGCAAAATTGTTTTTGGCCCCGCCCCCTTGTGCCCTGGGGAGGGGTCAAAAGGTCAAATATCATTTAATTTCAACAACAAAGTCAATTTCAAAGATTTTTATATCAAACTTTGTGTGTGTACTCACAAATAAAAGATACAAAACATATCAGACGGGATTTTTATTCTGTCGCCTTGGTCATACCCTAAAGGTGGGACTTGGGGGTGCTTAGGGGCCAAAATCAATTCCGTCCTGCTGTCTGTCTGTTAAATGGAATTCCATCAAATCCCAAAAGTTGGAACAATTGGTATTTTCTGCCACTATCTGGAACTGGAAAATCCCAGAAAGTCTCAAATAATTCTGCTTAAACCATAAATGGGATTTTATGTTACTTTCTGGGATAAATATTCCATTTAATCCCAGAAAGTCCCAGTAGGTACTTTAAATGGGACTTATTAAGAATTTCTGGGACTTCATCAATTCAACACATCCATATAATTTCTAATCCATGACCAATTATTGGGATTAAATGGAATCTTTTGCTACTATAGTGTTTCCAGGTTATAAGTGACCCCCGTTTTTCTTTATTCAAACAGCTTTAAATTGAACTTAGAAGAACGGCACTTAGCATGTGGATTTAAATGCACACCGCGTAACTAAGTCTTATTTTTGGGAGACGCCCTTATTTGTAACTGAAGCCCCAGTCCCCTCAGCAAAAGAATAACTTAGTTGTTTTTCCCTGTGAATATACCCATGTGTACCTCAATAGATACACGTGGTATATTTGCATTGCTATGATGATATATACTAGCCTACAGGACTATCTATATCCGATGATTCAACGAAAATCTATTCCTCACTAGTCATCATTTTGACTCACACACGCACGCACACACGCAATTGTAAAAGTCTATAGGGGTCCTAGACCGTGCCCTATTGAAAACAGGCAAATATAAGGCTTAAGCATGAAACATGCATGAACATGTAGCACCTTCCATTTCAATTCATTGACTAGTTTTGCCTACGAGGTTATTTGTCATGATTTTGTCGTCTGCTGATATTTTTTTCAAAATCAGTTTGTTTCTTGCTGTTGCTTTTTTGGAAATGATATTTCGGGAATATCAGAAGTGTGCCAAGCAGTTTGGATCCAGATCATTCCCGACGTTTTGTCGGGCCTGATCTGGGTCCAAATTGTTTGCAAAGGTAATCAGCAGACGACACTAGTAAGTAAAGAGCTTATGACGACAGTTCAAGTTTAGAGAGCTGACGAGAAATAGCGAATTAGGGATATACATAAAACTTAAATTTGCCTGCTAAAGCTACTTCGCTAATAAACTTTGTCAACAGCTGAAGGCAAGTTCAGGTTTAAATGTTGGGCATTATCTGGATCCATACTGTTTGATAACCTACTTGTATTCCTGAAAGACATATTTTAAGGAAACAATGATCTCGAAAGAAAATTCAGCCATTATTTAAGGTTCAAACAAAACTGTTACTTGAATCGTTTTTTTAACACAGGCCATTTCAATGCATCGCCTTTAGATGTACAGTGAAGTTTATGAGTCAGTATAAGCAGTGAAGCATTGCTTAAAGCATGAAGATTGGGCCAGTTAAGCAATTTTAGCGTGAAGTTGCGATTGTTTTTATCAGTTTAAAAACGTGTTTGGGTGCTCAAAAGAACCATATCATCGAGACGGTTGTTTTGAGTACATACAACATATTTTTGGTTGAGAAATATGAAAAATAATTTTCTGTTACGCACTCTTATCTGTGGGACTGACGAATTACCTCCACTGACCTGTATAAGCCATGTTTTATTTAAATCGCTAGGCTCACTTGGGGACAAATTCAAAGAAGAGCAGCAAAAACACACCAAAAATCCATCTAATCCCAGCCTATACAAAAACTCATATTTATGTGTAAAAAATAAATTCAATTATGCGGTATATATCTAAATTCATTTCTCTAATTAATTTTTCAATTAAAATTACCATTTAAGAATAATTAGCAAAAAACGGGGGTCACTAAAGTCCTGGAAACACTTTAATAGTAAATACCTTGGTTCCTTTTAATACCAAATAATCCCAACCTAGATTTGCATAGGACCATTATATTCTGAACTCAGTCTGACCTTGAAATATGATATAACTGTGTTAACCTGGTTCTCTCATTTTAATGACTCAAGCTGAAATTCTTTAATCCTGCAGGAAACCAGAAAAAGATTCAAATAAACCTCATGGTTTGCAAGGCCAGAGCTACAGATTTTTTTCAGATTGGTGGGCCGAAGTGACCCATGGAGCAAAAAATGGTGGGTCATTTTCTGAAATGATGGGCCCAAGCATATCAAACTAACCACAGTTGACATTTGGATAGTATACTTCACCTACACACTGGCAAAGACACTTGTATGCATATATGTATATAGACCTGTCTTAAGCGGCCACTCAAAAAAGATGACCAAAAATTGGTTTTCAAGACCAATTATCGGTTAGTGCAAGTCAAAAGTATTGCAGAATGCTCCTAATGGAGCATTCTGCAATCCTTTCGACCTTCCTTAAGCTACCATTTGTTATTAATATCTTTGTTTTGTCTTTTTTTGAGTGGCAGCTTAAGACAGGTTGTACTGTATTGACAACCTACATGTACTTTCGTTTTGTGGAGTTTGGAGACTCGCTGTAAGATGAATATCTTTTTTAAAGTGAGATTTTTTCACAACTAAAAAGGATGGGTCCACTGGGACCACTGCCTTGAAAAGTGATGGGCCATATTTTGAAATCATGGGACAATGACCCGGGCCCACCATAAATCTGAAGGCCTGCAAGGCTCTAACTATTTGATAAATTCTGTGTTAATTTTGGATATATACTGCATAAACTGCACAAAATAAATCCTACAACAGACTATGTGAGTAAATAGAACATATTTCTATGCTTATAAATTATGCTTGCATGAGACTTTTCATCATATAATTTAGTTTCTCAGAAACAAAACCATTTGTAGTTGTTTCTTTAAATGCTGATGAAAGACACTTATTACTGAATTGTGTTCATTATGGCTATACAATTTTACCATAATCATTATTATTTACAGCAGCATTTGTGGCCGTACAACACTTAGTTAGTGTGGTACTTGTAAGCATACATTAGCGAATAGGTTAATTACTGAATTTACAGGATAATCAGGCTGATTATTGGGGCTTATTTTTATTTGATTTTTTTATCACCATTCTCTTTTTAAAAGGTGCTAGATGCTGGAGATATTGCGATTGCCTTCGTCTGTTTACCAGGTTTTTGTTTGTTATGCTATCTTCTAAACAACTGGACAGATTATCCAACCAAATTTGTTGAGCAACTGGTGTATGCAGCAGCAAAATTCCAATACCCCCAATGATCTGGGATGTAGGTCAAAAGTGTCCTTTGGTCTGCCCATTTGCCTGCAATACTATCACCTTGCAAACTGTTTGTTTTGTTGCTTTACGTCCCAAGTCAACATCTATGGTCACGGTGGGACGGTCAGTTCACCTAACCACACTTTTTCCTGGGCAAGCTTTAACAAGCAGTTAACCAGTACTTTGTGCACATACTTTCGCTTATAACTGACAACAACCCTTCTTGAATGATTCAGCGGAAGGGAGGAGAATGACTGTAGAAATTATTTCATGATCAATCTCCACGAAAGTACGGGACCGGGTCGGGATCGAATCTCGCGACCCCTGGATCTGCATTCAGACTCACATCTGTTGCCAGACACGTTACTGACTGCGCAAACAGTCATACTGAATCCAACCAAATTTTTGGGTGAGCAGGAGCATTACCGGAATTGTTTTTTGGATCCCCCTTGCATGTGCCCCAGAGAGTGTGCATTTTCTGGCTTTGCTGACTCTTTCTGAATTGCTGGGTAGAACTCAACCAAATTTGTGCGCAACTTAAACAAATTGTGCATACAGGAGCTTACTTTTGGGTACCCCACTCAGAGGCGCCCTCTAATGTGGTCAAAAGTGTCTGCCAATTCTTCTTTTATGCTAAAGATCCAAACATGCTTGGCTGAATTCAACCTAATTTGTTGAAAGGTAGACTAAGTGGGGAGTGGTAAAGAACATTTATTTTTTATCCTTCCAACCAATTGACCTTGCAAGTTACTAGTTAAAAGTGTCTGTTTACCCGTCCATTTACTAATTATGCTATCCCATAATCTGCTTAATTTTTGGATATGGTGAACCCACAGGGAGTTAATACAGCAAAGTTATATAAATGGACCTGTGATCAAACAATTATTACTGCGTGATCAGAAATTGAGCACACTGAAGGTGCTGGCCAGGTCCTCTGGGTGCCAATATAAGTACAAAGTAATTCAATTAAGTAGTATTAAAGTAATTTTTAGCATCAGTACTACGTACTATCAGATTTTAGCATTGGTGGTACTTTCAGATTTTGGTTTCAGTACTATTTGGTATTATCTGGTACTTTCAGTTCTTTGCATTGGTACTATTTGGTATTTTGTGGTACTTACAAATTTTGGTATTGGTACTATTTGGTATTATATGGTACTTTCAGATTTAAGTATGGGCACTATTTGGTATTTGGTGGTACTTTCTGATTTTGGTCTTTATACTATTTGGTATTTTATGGTAATTTTTAGGTTTGGTATTGGTACTATTCAGTATTTTCTGATTTTAGTATTGGTACTATTTGGTATTTTGTGGTACTTTCAGATTTTGGTATTGGTACTATTTGGTATTTTATGGTACTTTCAGATTTTGGTATTTGTACTATTTGGTATTTTGTGGTACTTTCTGATTTTGGCATTGGTACTATTTGGTATTTTGTGGTACTCACATATTTTGGCAGTTTTTGGTATTTAATGTTACTTTCAGAATTTTAGTAGGCAATGGTACTATATGGTATTTTATGGTACTTTCAGGTTTTGGTACTGGTACTTTTTGGTACTTTATGGTACTTTTCCGTGAAAACTATACATTAGCTAGAAAAGAAATGGAATTATCTGTTACTATTTAGAACTTCTAAATTGCTGAATTGAGATTTTGTGGAAATTTTTGGGACTCTTGCCAATACAGAATTGAGATTTTCTGGGATTAAATGGTATTTTAATAAATGAACAGGTTGGGATTATTTAGGAATTAGTGGAACCTGATCAAATGGGACTTTCTGGGATTAAATGGTATTTTCAGTACCAGAAAATATCATAAAATCCCATATGCCATTTAACATTCCATTTAATACCAAATAATCCCAATGTTGGGAATTATTGGGATTAAGTGGTTATCCCAGAAAGAACCATTAAAGTGAGTTCCAGAAAGTTCTAGAACAGTACCAATAAATCGCACTTCATTTTCGCAAGGGGAGGGATCAAAAGGCCAAATATCATTTAATTTCAATTACAAAGTCAATTTCATAGATTTTTATACCAAACTTTGTGTGATTTCTCACAAATGAAAGATACAAAACATATCAGACGGGATTTTCATTCTGTTGCCTGGGTCATGCCCTATGGGTGGGACTTTGGGGCGCGGGGGGTGCCAAGGTGGTCAAAAATGTATTTTTTTCAAACATGGGCATATCAAATCAACTAGGAGTAGGATGACGAGCAGAACAGAATGCAAGTTAAGTTTTCATCCTAGGGCCTAACTGGTGACCCTGGGTTGAGGTCAAAGGTCAAATATCATTAAGTTTCGGTTTACATGTCAATTTCAAATATTTTTATCCAAACTTTGTTTGTGTTCTCACAAATGAAAGATACAAAACATATCAGATGGGATTTTTATTCTGTGGAATGGGTCATGCCTCAGGGGTGGGACTTAGGGGCATGGGGGTGCCCAGGGGGGTCAAAAAATTAAAACATGGTCATGTGGTATATTAAATCGACGGGGATGACGAGCAGAACAGAATGCAAGTAACGTTTTCATCCTAGGGTCAAACTGGTGACCTTGGGGCGAGGTCAAAAGGTCAAATATCATTAGTATGTCAATTTCAAAGATTTTTATCCCAAACTTTGTGTGTGTTCTCACAAATAAAAGATAGAAAACTTATTGAACAGAATTTTCATATAAAAAAAAATCTAAGCAATGGCCAGTTCATGATACAAGGTCAGTTTCAAAGACATTTTCATTCATCACTGATCAATAATTCAAAAAAATATCTGACACAAAGAACAAACCTTCCCGAAACGAAAGCTCTCATAGCCCATGGTACGAACCTGAACACAAATTTTCTTTTGAAGTTATTGACAGTTTTAGCAAAATTTATGTTGGCAGTTAGAAGAATGCATGTAGATCCTGTTAGGCTACTTTTCATCTTCAATGAACGTATCCTAATAATTTTTAAAAAGTGATAGTTTCTACCTACTCATAACTGCCCGTCAAAACACCAAAATGGCGGGGAATTCATCGAAAAGGACTGAATTTCGGTGTGAAATGACTTTTGACCGTCGTTCCAGCATTACGGTTGGACGCCATGTTAATAATGCATTAGCATAAACGATTAATTTGCCCCATGTCTGAAATTAAGGCAATCAAAAGGACAACAAGGCAAATTCAACGAATTTATATCCCCCGACGAAGGGTTATTTGAGAAAAACATGTAAATCACAAAACATAGATCCCATTTATCTAACCCTTTGTTCACCTTCAGTATTATTCAGATCATAACAAACACCTGTCAAGTATGTTTAAATGCTTAGTTTAATAAGAAATGTACTTACATCTGCACATTTTCAATATCTGACCTTGAAAACCAACCCCAGAGGTCAAGGGTGTGTGTAAATTCAAAGTGTTACTTTGATTGTAGGTCTACACTTCTTCCACTTTAATTTGATATGCAACATTACCACTTTTAGAAAAGAAAAATAAAATGACCTTTTGACCCAACCCAAGAGGTCGTTGGTGTGTTTGTGGGCAAAATATTTGCTACCATGTTGCTGCCAGCGTCGTCAGCTTTAATTTGATATACAACATGACTACTTTCAGAAAAATATATAGTTTGACCTTTTGACCCCACCCCCTGGGTTGAGGGTGTGTCTGTCGGCAAAATATTTGCTACCATGTTGTTGCCAACGTCGTCAGCTTTAATTTGATATGCAACATGACCATATTCTGAAAGTTTAATTTTGGCCTCGGCCCTACCCCCTAAGTCCACCCAACAGGCTCGGACCCAGGCCTTCAAACTGAAATCCCGTTTGATATGTTTCATACCTATTGCTGCTCTGCCTGTATGCAAAATTTCAGCAAAAAATATTAACAGTTGCCTTAGTTATTGCGAAATTTAAATATTTGACCTTTGACCCCTTAGGTGGGGTCAAAGGGGGTGGGGTAAAACTTTGACACTGCCATGCTTATCTACAGGCACTTGGCAATCATGGTCTAATAGTGAGAAGTTGTTAAATATAATAGCTTTGACGAAATGTGAAGATCATCACACAAAAAAAGCTAATATATGTTTTGCCTTGTAACTGCCTTTACTTTACCAATCGCCGAAAATAATTTTTAAAACATCCTAAAAAATCGAACACTGACCTTTTTTTTGAAAAGTGAATTTCTAAAATTACGAACACAAGTTATTTTCGGCGGAAAATCGATGTCCGTTTATCTTTTTGTCCCATCTGTGCTCGGTTTACTTTTAACGTACAGCGCGTGAGCGGGAGCGACATTTGGAAGGTTCCATTCCACTTAAATGGGTACTCTGGCACGTGACGTACTTTTTGCAAGACTATACTTTTTGTCTGCTAATTGTGCGATACATGCTTTCAGATAAGATCAAAGGCAGCACGGACTTTCCTACATGTAGTATGTGACAAAGTACATGCATGTTATTGGTATCGGCTGTCTATGCATCTATCGACGGAAAACAGTGCAGGCTACCTGCAGCGTGTTCAAATATTTTTAAAACCCCTCATTGGCGAAATTTTTACCTATAAGAAGCATCCAATCCATCGGAGTCATTAACATGGATTTCCGTTGTCAGTATATTGTCACAGATATTAAACAGACATGCCTCGGGCAAGGATTAGGAGTTACAATTACCGCAAGAAAATGCACATCTAAGGTGAAGAACTTAGGTCATACCAGATATAGGTCATACGCTGCTTGGTCGTCCAAATTGAGCATTTGCAAGTAACAGTAGATGTTGTTACTTTAAAAAAGCCATGCAAACCACAGCGTTAAACAACTGAGTAAATTTACTAAGTAAGTTTGCTTATACAAACTTATATACAAAAGGGCCTTTTTTCCAAGTTGTGGTTTGAGTCGTGAGACACAAAATTAACGAACCATTCAACATAAAAGCGGTGATGCTTGACATTCCTGAGATATCAATGCTGTATTGAAAATGCACACTTGCGCAGGCTCGTCTGAGTCTTTGTCGCACGTTGTAAGTACCAAAATATCGTGAAATTACATGTGCGGATCCAGGTCCGGACCCCAAACACTGAAAAATCACAAAAATATAGTGTTTTCTAGCAATACAGGTCCGGATCCCCTGAAAAATCGCAGCTGCTAAACCAGCATTCAATGTTGGGCATTCATCGGCATGCCAGCGAAACGCCTTTAATGGCGTTTCGCTGGCGAGCCGATGATGGCCCGCTTAGAGTGGGACATGGATCCTTCCTCTCCCCATCAACTTTTAAAACAAACGTTGTCAAAGTTGGATCCCCTTTGACAAAACTTTCTGGATCCGCGCATGAATTATGTCCGTCGACAGTTTTATTTCAATCGAGCCGGTTCACACGCACTGCATGCATGCGCGGATCCAGAACATTTTGTCAGAGGGGGTAGTGAGAGAGGACCGAAATGCCACTAAAAATGGACCACCATCGGCCGATCAGCGAAACGCCAGTGTCGATAATGGCCCACCATTGAATGCTGGCTTGGTAGCTTTGTGATTTTTAGGGGATCCGGATCAATATTGCTAGGAAACCCTATATTTTTGTGATTTTTCAGGGGGGTCCGGACCCCCTGTCCCCCCTCTGGATCCGCCCATGGCATGCATCTGAAAGAAGGTACTTGTCTGAAATGTTCCTTTCAGCGGACGCAAAGTCGGACTAGATTATAACTCTTTGTGTGCATGTTTGCCCCTGATCAGGCACGTCGGACGATCTGTTTGCAAACTTTGATAGCAGGTCGTAAAAGTAGAGAGAGAGAGAGAGAGAGAGAGAGAGAGAGAGAGAGTGAGAGAGAGAGAGAGAGATGTTTGCACACAAATTTTTTGTTTTGGCTTGGTTTCTTAGAATATCGAAACGCAATGTTTAAGTCAGTCAATCAATCTTGTTACAACTGCTTCCGATGAGGATCCAAAACCCAAACTTATCGTGCGCGTCGGCTTTTGTACGGCAAAGTCGGACATGCAACAGTAATACATGTAACGCTTTGCGTACTTTCTAACGTATGCACACATTTTTAAATTGACGAAACATTCTATTCTGAATACCATTCGGATCTGATCTGGATATAAACCGTGTTTGCAAACATCAAAGTAATCGTTCCATCGGCGGATCGACAAGTAGAGAGAGAGAGAGAGAGAGAGAGAGAGAGAGATGCATGTCTTCTTTTTGAATTTTGCAAGATTTTTTTACTCTGGGAACTCGTCTACGTATTTCAAAGTTTGTGTAGATCTTTGCAAAAAATCTGACCTTAAGAGATGTCTAGCGGTTTCAATTCTTGAGTACAATATTAACTGGATAGTGTAGTGATTCATCGGTAGTCCGAGGCGAGTGAACATAGGAGACTCGGTTTAAATCAGTGGACTTTTATGACTTGTAAGTAAATTGAGTGACATAATATGCACGTGCCTGGCTCTCGACTTGGCGAATACCGCACGCGCTGGACATTTTACTGACTCAGTCCGCATGAATTTAGCGGCGGTTTTAATAAGATTAAAGAAAAGAAAAAAATGAGTAGATAGCTCAGAATCATAACGCCGTGTTTTCAACACGTTTCTACCACATTTTAACATGCATATATACCGTTTTTCTCCTGATAAAGTCCACATTCTAAAATTTCGAACACTGGCATTTTTTCATAAACGTAATTTCTAAAATTAAAAACAACAGACAAAATAATTATTTTTTAGTGTTCGTAATTTTAGAACATTTACCGTAGGTTTATAATATATTTGTTCCCTTAAAGCTGTGCTAGTATCATAAAAGTTGATAAGATAAATGAACCTTGATATGCAAACTGTTGGCAATAAATCTATATCTGGTATTTTTCTGCAATGCAAACTATTTTTCTGTAATAAAATACCAAATTGTAAATAAATTCATTATTTTCTTATTCATTTATATTTATTCAAGTTTTCTATAATTGTATCTAAAATGCCACTAGACTCAGGTAGATTGCTAAGTATGTACGTATACAGTAGTATTGGAAAATACAGCTGGTTGTCAGCAGACTTTTTGCTGGTGACAACCGGTTGTCACTAGACTTTTTGCTAGTGACAACCGGTTGTCAGCAGACACTTCCAAAAAATTACCACTATTGAAAGTCCTATACATTTACAATTACATTACATTTCACAGGTTTTAAACGAGGCCAAAATTTAATATAATATGTAACACATACCCTTTAAGTAATCAAATGCCACGTTTTATCATTTTAACAATTCTTAAAGCCTTCCTCAAACCTTTAGGATGTTTGGAACAATTTGCCACTGACATTTACATTCGAATTGAGCCGATACACAAGATTTTGTTACTTATCCCATGGCCATCGACCAACGGAGGCTCGGACAAGCCAGCGCTAGCTAATATCCAGACTAGACAGAGACTCTTGATCAGTTTCGGCTCATATAAATAAAGCATATGGGTGAAGATGGAAAACTCAGATCAAAATTTAGACCTCTAGCCCAAAGGTTATAAAACTTTTTTCGTACTCAACTCAACTGAGCACGAAATTTCAACTGCTCATAAAAACTAAACTACCGACAAATAAAGAAGGTCATTGCTTTAAGTCTCTAAGCTGTTGTATATATAATGCTAATAAATGTTAAAATGCCAACAATTGTTGGCATTTTAACATTTATGAGCTGGATAAGTTTCGTGCTCAGGTAAGTTGAGTATGAAAAAAAGTTTTATAACCTCGGGCCCTAGCCACGTATGGACGTTTATAGAAGACGTTTGCGCATATATATACGATGATAAATCTTACAAAAAGAGTATCAACAAATATACAGCTCACTTAGGGAAACTGAACAGGTCAGTCTTTGCTTTCATGCGCTGATCCAGAGGGGGGGGGGCGGGGTTGGGGGTCCGGACCTCCTGGAGAATCACGTACAATGTTGAGGACTAAAAATGAAGAGCTGTTTTCTGACAGTCGGGCCCCCCCCCACCCTCCTGACAAAAAATCCTGGATCTGCGCATGGCTTTCAGGCTTTGCACTCGGTACTTATAACCACGGTTCAATATAGTCTGTGATATTCCTGGCATTCTTGTTAAAGGACTTTGGGCTTCGAGTGTACCGATGCGCCTGCTTACCTGTCACCTGAGTCATCACTTTGCATACATGAAATGTCATTCTTTGGCTTATTTTTATATATAAACAAAGTTTAAGCTGCTGCTGGGTGGGAAAGGGAGAGGGGGCAACGCACTGCACAGTTTAATTATGACAACCTTATATATCAGCCGATCCTCAGGATGACCCTATAAATCATATGCATTGGGGTAAATGAGCATTATTATTAATGTTTCTTGTTATTGAAACACATGACGAATTTGGTATACAGCTTTAGCATACATTAAGGCTAGGTTGCACATGGAAAATAACATCTGGTCACCTTTATACACTGGGGCAGCACTCTCGAGGAGCCTCGAGGGAACAAAAATATGTGTCCTGTTGTACCGGTATGTGGTTTGCCAATAGTCTGGTATCTTCGGACAGCTAAATTTCATCTCATAATTGCCTTTTGGCTCAAATATAAACTGAAAACTATACATTTTAGTTTACATAAACACGGGTGGTAATGTCGTAAGGGGCGATCAAACGTTATGCAAACGGTCGCCTTACGAGAACGTCCAGATATGAGTGACGGGATGAAAATAAAACGAGCAAAACATGTAAGTTAGCGACTTCTACATTTATTTCAATGTTTGCAGATTAATATTCAGAAATCGGGCAATGCTATTCCCAATAGTTATCATTTTTGTGTAATGGGAAGCGATAGCGGAAGTGGAAAACCGAGTAGTTAGTCTAAAAATCAATTTCTCCTTGACGCGGGTGTGTTGATTTTTTTGGTTTAGATCTTTTAATAAACATGGTTTAGGGGCTTTTTAACATGTTTACTGACAGATTTAGTGACACAAATATACTTTATATGAATTTTCTTTTATGCCTTAATTGTGTTTAGTCAAAATTGGGTTTAAAATGTTGACATAGACTAAATAGAAAAAAAATCAACACTTACGACGTTGACTCCCCCTTACGAGTCAGTTAACCCTTACGAGCCAGTATGGTAAATGCCCTTCATCTGATAGACAACTGATTACTCTTAAGTGTCTGCTAAACCATTCTTGGTCTAGCGCTTGCGCATTATCCATACATGATAGAGGGTCTCAATGGGGTACCTTTGGAATCGCTAATCAGTAAAATTTGGGCCCCATATATCGCTAATTTGAAAAGTTATGCCCACAAATCGCTAACTAGTAAGATTGAGGCCCCCAAATCGCTAATCAGTTAAATTTTGGCCCCAGAAATCAGTAAATTTTAGGCCCGAAAATCAGTCGCCTGTCTGGAGGCATTTACGAGGTGGAATAGCAGAATAGCGTTTTCCCATCAAGTTCGTTAACTGATTAAACACGCCACTGTGCTATTCGGTATTTCTTTGCCCCCAAATTGCTTATCATTATATTCTATGCCTTAATTCGCTAACCATTAGAGGCTCTCATTCCGCTATTGGTTAAATTTACCCTTACAATTCGCTAATTGTTAAATTTTAGGCCCATTCTTCATTAATAAATAAACCCCATTGATACCCTTATGATATGCACTTGAAATTAATCATCTCATTTTTAAAGCCTTCGGCAAAGAATAAAATGCTTTTGAGACTGTTTTCTGCTGTTCTTTGTTAAAAGAAGAGTAAAATAGACATTAGTACCGCATGGTTTGAAACCATTACGAGAGCAACCATGTGATCAGAATTCAAAATAATTTAGGAGAATTCATTACTGAATGATCTGGTTCCAAACTAGGGAAACATTACACATCAAAGACATGTCAACCAGGGTGCTTCTTTACCTATATAAGAATGTACTAAAATTTTAAGAATTGGTGGGCCTGTTAAATCCAAACGTTAAACGCCTTGTTTCTGCGCATGCGTATTGAACAATGCTAAGCAATGCGACGTATGACCTAAGATGTGTTTTACATATGTTGTGTATGTATGTAGCGACATTTCATTGTTCGAATGCTATGTTGGATCAATGGAGAGGTGGGGAGAGAAGCATCTAAAACTGAACTGAAAGACATGTTTCAACTTTCCAATGAAAAACGTTACGTATCTTAGCATTTTTCGTACACATACCCAGAAAGAAGATATTACACTTTTTGATTCAAAGAGCACTTCTATCCATTCCTTAATAATTCCGCACGTTTACACTTTGAAAAAATAGTACTGCATTCATGGTCGAAACGGCACCAGGCTTAAGGATGACACATTAGGTGCGGGGGTAGAAAATGCAAGTTTTCACAACTTTTTACACGGCGAGTTGCTTTGAAACATAGTTTGATTGTTGACTCAGCGGGGACGAAGACCTTGCGCATACCAAAAGGGCAATTTGTTCGAAATAAGGATAATCAATATAGGAATCAAGATTGATTTTTTCGTTTGATTTGATTCTTTACGTCCCATCAACAATCTTTCAGTTAAACAGGGACGGGTCTTACTGGGTTGAACCAGTACTAAGTTAGGATAAATGTGTCGTGCTCAAAGACCACAACTCAGTGACGCCGGTGAGGCTCGAACCCGCGGCCCCTCGGTCTCGAGTCAAGCACTCTACCACTGAACCACTGCTCTCCCGAATCAAGATTGAAGTAGAATTGAACGTTTCAACAACATTTGCCTGATCTTGTCAGAAAGGGACAGCATGATGTCCTTCTTATAACAAAACAACAACACAAGTCCCTTTGATAGATGTATGCGCAGAGTTAAAATGTCCCACCAACAACTAGGGTCATATGGAGACTGGACCCAGGCATAAATGCTCATCTGACAGACTGGTAAAGCAGGGGATCTTACCTGCGACCCCCAGTTCAACCGCTACACCACTGCAGCTCCTAGATGTTTGAGGTGATGTTTAAGCAGACCTGGGGAAAAATATAAACAAAATTGTAGCCCTAGGCAAGTGCTAGCAGAGGACCTGGGGTATAGAAAAGAGTTTGGTTGTGGATGTGCACTCAGATTCGCTGCAATTGCATATTTTAGCTCTGTTCAAATCCTTGCATGTTAAAATACCAGGTTACAAAGCGTAACCGCTTGGGATACACCACCACCCGATAATGACCCACACGTCCAGTGGAAGGTGTGTGAGGGGGGCGTCTATGTTCATTGTTTTCTGGCTAAATTATCAGGTCGGCTTACAATCCACTGACTACTTTGCTCCACACCCCTTCCTCAAGATATATGTATCAAACATGCCCCGAAAACATTTAAATTTGAGCATACCCCACCCCTGAAACTATTCCCAGTCTTAGCCTTAGCCTAAGAGTGGACCAAACATGACCTCCCACCCCCCCCAAAAAAAAAAATCCCAATTTATTATTAGTAGCAATCCACTCAGCCCTCCCCCAGCAAAAGAAAAAAAAAATAAATAAAAAAAATCACCAAGTGAAAACATGCACATTGGTTGGGGTGGTGGATGGGGGGGGGGGCTATATTCAAAAGTTTCCGTCTACAGTATTAGTTCCCCCTCAACTATACATTTCTAGCACGCACCCCGCCGCACACATGCACGCACGAAATATAGCTTACCCCCTTCCCCAAAGTATTCCTATCTTACCTTAACCTTAATGAGAGCCTAAAATGACCAAACATCCCCATTCAATGGCAAAGCCCTCCCCCACCCCCACAAGAACAATTATAATTGTATTCAAAACTTCAATGATCTCAAAATCGGGTTGAACCAGTCTCAAGCAATTAATCAAGTATTTGTTTGAAGCCACAATGCAGTGCCTTTGCTGATGCTCGAACCCGCAACCCCTCGAGCTCGCCAATTAGTCACAGCGCTCCTCAATATAATCGACTTGGAATTGAGCCATACCATGCGAAAATGCGTCTTACGGATTTCTAAGCTGACGAGGTAAAATTCAAAACCAGCCTCCTCAGCCATAGAAACAAGCTGCATCATTGACATTCAAGTTTTAGCATGATTAGGCTGGCTTAACATCAGTAGATATCCTGCTATCAAAGAATCTAAATAATGGATGCTGTTCAGACTGCGCAGGCAGGATGATCAGGGCCTTTGTTGGTCGCAATTGACATTAATCAGGTTTTCGCATGACGAGGATAAATTGAATTTATATCAGTGACACGTCATGCATCACAACGAGAATATTTTCTAAAACTTGTCTGTTCTACTTTTCTCTTTGAACTATCCAAGTTTATTCGTCTTGTAAGGGGCAATCGTACCGTTAGGGGCAACCAATGTCGTAAGGGGTAATGGGCACCAAAAACTCATCGCAGACACAAAGTGATGTCAAGAAGATGGTGTATACTGCTTATGCTTGAAAAATAAGTTGGAAAGGATATGATTTTTTTACAAATATAAAGCATTTAAGAACATTTATTGAACAGAACACCTTCATTAGCAACCACTAAAATGATATTATGCGTACACCTTACTCAGGAGAAAGTATATCATTTGTTAGATGTAAACTTTCTTACGTCAGATTCTTTTGCCATTTGTACAGAAATGGACATTATTGGGAATAGCATTCTCCGTTTCCTTATATTAGGCTCCAAAACGGTAAAACCAGTTAAAACAGGTCTACTCACATAGCTGATTCCATTGTTTATTGCTCTCGTAGCTCATGTCCGGATGATCTCGTAAAGATTTCATTTGCATAACCGTGTGATTGCCCCTTACGACATTACCACCCGTGATAAATATATCTAAGACACAATGGATACATAAATAATCGGTATGCAGTTATTTGATTGTGGTTTAAGCAATGTTTTAATATGTACCCTCTTGGTGCCTCTCGGAATTGGTTTGGTTTATTTTCGCGCCAAAATGGTTACTGTTCACATATTGGAATTTCGTCCAATCAAATAAGATTTCATCTACATGCTTTAAAAGATATACAGCTAGTTGCAAACAGATATTTTATTGGTTATTTTGGACAATTAGCGCCCGATTGATGTCACTGAAGCGCATTTGTGTCAGGAAAGAAAAGCTGAAGTGTCCGAAGATACCCCACTGTCCAAAGATACCGGTAATGACCCTATTAGGTTGTCGAAATTAGGCGGCGGTCGAAAATAGGTTGTGTCGGAATACTTCAATGATCTGAAATGACAATGCAAGACTTACCATTTTCAAGACAAATCAACAATCTTTCGAGAGCCTCTAAATCTTTTGGCATTTTGGGTAAAACTGGCAATTTTCTTAAATAATCTTTCAGAATTCTAATTCCATTGATAAAGAGACCTCCAAACTTGTATTGCTCGTCTTTCAATTCTGTAACTTCACAATAGGCATCGCAAAATGAAAATCCGATATATCTGTCTGCTGCATTTGCGTTGTGGATTTGCAAAGGAGTGACTATTACATCATTAAGCTTTACAAACGCCGCTTGTAACGTGTTAAGCGTTTCTTTCTTTATTTGCACATTTAATTTTGGAGCAGGTTCCCCCGACGCCATTTTTTCTGTGGCCATATTCTATTCTATTCTTCTCAGAGTTCCCCCGTTGGCTTATCGGGTGTAAAGGTTCAGTGAGCTCGTATTTTTTTTAAACCGGTGAGGTGAAATATATATACAGTCTGTGTATTTACAGGTTTAACACAATATTCCAAACAAAAGGCTTTAAGCTGGCAATTGTTAGCACTCTGAAATTTGGCGGTTAAGACTTGCTATTCTTTTCCTATGTGGGTCAAATTCAAAACAGGCTTTGTAGAGGCTGTAGAAAGGTTTATCCCATCAAAAATGGCCAAAACAAAATACTCTGTGCCATGGATCGATGCAACGATCAAACGGCTTGTAAAAAAGAGACATAAGCTTTACCTTCGTGCTCGCAAATCAAAGGACCCTGATGTCAAGATTCATTACAAGCGGTTCAGGGCACATGTTCAGAAGGTATTGAGAGATGCCTATTGGAAACATGTTTCCAATATAATAACGTTCGAGAACGATAGCTCAGATCCCGACACTCCTAAGCCTGAAAAGATTAAAAAGTTTTGGTCATTTATCAAATCACTTAAAAAGACGCGTATGGGATCACATCACTCAGAGAAAACGGAATTCTTAAGACAGATTCAAAGGAAAAAAGCCAACGTTTGCAATAGGCAATTCCAATCAGTCTTCACACGTGAAGACGACTCTGACCCACCCTCGAAAGGGGCTAGTCCGTTCTCCATAGGGGACATAACAGTTGACCCGAAAGGGGTCACCAAACTGTTGGACGGACTAAATATCCATAAAGCCTCTGGCCCGGATGGACTGAATGCCAGAGTGCTTAAAGAGTGTAGCAATGAGATCTCTCCAATACTGGCACTCATCTACAATGAGTCTTTAGCTCGGGGCGATGTACCAGATGATCATAAACAAAATGTGAAAAGCAAGATGGCGGATCGAGTGGATGTGGAATTCTCGCCACCGTGAATTTGGAAAATAACTATGGATGAGATACCCAGTGTTATCCCAAAGTCTATCCTCGAAGTTATCCGTAGACTAGAAAATGATGGAGACAACCGATATACGTGGAAACTTACGCGGAATCTGGATTCTTTGTCTTTCACTGTCAACTGTAAATTTCGCGCCAAAACTTGCAACAAAGCCAAGGACGACAGTGAGGTCACCCGCCGTGTTACTGTGAAACCAGTGAAACGTCGCAGGAAGAAGAATTCTCCCTCTGCATTAGCTCGTTCCAAAAGAAGACTCGAACGTTTTCTGGAGAAGAAGTTGGCTGGAAAACCAGATTTAGCTTCGATGGAAAAAACGGGAACTCCCGTTTCTCCTCAACAGGATTCTGTGATTCTTCAAGATTCATTGACTTGTGGTAGTGTTAGGGACCTGACGTTTTCGGAGCAACCGACATCAGTTGAAAGCCCACAGGCTAAGGCTGATCTTCAAGCGCAAGAAAAGGAAATCTTACAAAAATTCCTGCATACTGTTGACATTGATAGTGATGATGATGATGATGACCATGAGGACAGTATAAGTGTTTGTGCTAACTGTAAGCATCGACCTACACGTAGGGAGGACCTTATACTTTGTTCACTGTGTCGGATAACGCAGTATTGTAGTGTTTCATGCCAGAGAAAAGACTCTGATTTCCATAGATTTTCATGTGGGCTTGTGGCCAAGGGCTCAAGCACTAAGGAATTTAATCCTTCTGCCACAGTCAAGAACCTGTACATATAAATAAACTGTAAATAGAGCGGTGGTGGTATAATAATAATAATATTTTTGTGCCCGGGATTTGGTGGTGACGGTTAGAACTGTATTTTTATGAACTTTTATATATAATTTCATTCGGTACTCCAGCGGACTGGAGGTGTGCCAGTACTGGCAGAATTTCTTCACAAGACAAGACAAGACAAGTGGCGACAAGCAAATGTTTCTCCGGTCTTTAAAAAGGGTGAAAAATACGATGCTGCTAACTACAGGCCGGTGTCGCTCACATGCATCTGCTGCAAAACTCTAGAGCATATTTTAGTCAGCAACATCAACAAACACTTAGCCTTAGATAGCATACTTGCTGACTGTCAGCATGGTTTCCGAAGTCAGAGGTCTTGCGAAACCCAGTTGGTCCAGTTTGTGCACGACATCATCAGCAACCTGGATGGGGCTGTGAATCGTGGGCACAAACAGACAGATTTAATCATAATGTATTTTGCTAAGGCCTTTGACAAGGTTCAACACAGGTGGCTATTATGTATACACAAATTGGAATATTATGGGATTAGAGGATCTACCCACAAGTGGATCAACTCGTGGCTCTCTGGGCGCACTCAAAAAGTTGTTTTAGATGGCCAAGCCTCAGATCCAGTCCCAGTACTATTCGGTGTGCCCCAGGGATTGGTCCTAGGTCCGGTCCTGTTCCTCATCTTCATAAATGATCTGCCGGATAATATCAGGTCTTCTGTTCGCCTGTTCGCAGACGATTGTGTCCTGTATAGGAATATACATTCACTTCAGGATTGTTTGACCTTGCAAGAAGACCTCACCAGCTTAGGACAGTGGGAAGCCGATTGGCAAATGAAATTTAACGTAGCCAAATGTCGGCTAGGTATAAAACGCAGCCGAATAACGCAGCTATATTAAATATATAGGAAAACGCAGCCAATATAGAAATAGTGTGAAACGCAGCACCTGGGCGGGTGGGTATAAAACGCAGCGAAGTGTGCAGCCACTATAGAAATATAGTGAATAGGCTAAATGCGGCTGTAGGCCATATACCGCAGAAGTTGATTTTAATCATGTTAATGCCAGTCCAGATATTAAATTTGTTCCGAAGATATTCGTAGGCTACAACCCTTAGAATGAAAACCCATAACGGGTGGTTTGGTAATCAATGAAGACACATATGAAATGCCGAGTGACGGATCATTTTATCAGGGTCTGCACTGTTTGGTTAGACACAATCCAGGTGTTGCATCGTGCGGTGCCTGGTCTGAGCCTGTTTTGTTTTATAAATTGATAAAATAATGGGGAAAATTTGAGTTTGCATTCAGTGAAGACCATGGTCTGGCGCCCGACGTATATAGCGTCGGACCTGAGAATATACCAGGACAGGAGAAATGCAAAGAGTGAATACCCTGGCCCAACGTTGTACCGCAATTGGGGCGCCTGGCCTGGGTCTGCACTCTTTGCAAGATGTACATATACGTTGATTCGCAGAATAAAATCACCATCGTTAAATTCTCCTTCATATATGCGAGAATGAGTCCTGCACAGAACTGGAAGAAGAAATGCTGAATTAATATATATACAGACCGTGTGTCCCACTGAATTTTGATGGGACGTTGCAGTATGCGACGCCTGTTTGCATGCGTAAATGGGATGTACTGGCATTGGGTGAAAATGCCTAAATATACTATTCTACACATTACTAAACATTGAAATACATGCATAGGAGATATTTTATATGTCTAGTATATTATAGAATATTATATAGTGTGACGATGAGCTTGGAATGCTTATAGCGAAAATAAAAAGTTTGTTCTGTTCGGAAATATAGCCAGGAAATCAGTAACTAAGGGGACCAGCACATGCACAACACCGCTTTTGTTTCTTATTGCGTATAGCGGAGCGCACAGGCTTGAAAAGTACTTGAATTTAGAGGGATTTCTTGAAAAGTCCTTGAAAAATAAACCTGCCTTGAAAAGTACTGGAAAATCACTCAAAGTCCTTGAATTTTACCATTTACAGGAGGATTCAACAGTGTTTTTGGAGACCTAAATCAGTATCAAATTGTGGTACCTTTATTTGGTGCTGCATATGCTGCACCAAATAAAGGCACCACAATTTTATACTAATTTTCTTAAACTAATATCTTTAGTAATGGACTCTAGCATTTCCGAAGTGGAATTTTAACGTGTAAATCAGTATTTTTCTTAAGTTTCAGTCCTTGAAAACAGTAGGAAAGTCTTTTAGAAGTCCTTGAAAAGTCCTTGAATTTTACGCAATCTTGCCTGTATGAACCCTGTCAGTGGCTCAGCTGGTAGAGCGTTAGACTGGGGATCGAAGGATTGCTAGTTCGAGGCCCCCACCAGCGGAGTGACTGTGTTGTGTTCTCGAGCAAAACGCTTTATCCGCTGCTTAGTATACTGGTTTTACCCAGGAAGACAGGAAATCTTTCCGACATGAATGAAAAATTGTTGACTGGAACATAAAACAATCTCATATGCATAAAAGCCTCCTTATAAACGCTCTTGCTGACGCATTGAGCATGCACTAGCATGCTTAGAAGTCTTAACACTTATCTAAGTATTTATCTATATGCTTTGCGTATGCAATCAGATTAGTCTCTGGCGAGTCTGTGCCACTACTCTGGGTCGCACGAGGCTTCATTGCTCGAGACAAATCTCATTTACTGTGAATAATCATATTTACGGACGCACATATCGTGACTTTTTTTAAGTAATAGTGCCTATCAAGATTTCACTGCATTTTTATGGTGAAATCGCCCTCCTTTATAACTGTTTTTCCCCAGCAGAGACAGCGAAGAGATTACTAACTTGGATAATTTTCATCCATTTAGTGTTTAAGGGGTCACAGGTCGACTTTTCTAAATTATGATGTATTTATGTCCCTTGTTTGGCTTAGCATATAGTTCAGATCCTGATGAAATGCCGCATTAAGTGGCATTTCATCAGGGTCTTCACTGTCAGCCAAAGTACCTGTTTACCAGTATCCAGACTGAAAAGGGTCGATGGAATAGCGATTCAATTAGACACTAATCCTCCCAATAAACGACAGCGATAATTGGATTATGAACGCACGTCATCGATTATCGATATTTGGTATCGATTATCAGTAGTCATTAATAAGTTAGTGTTTATTTTAGTCACAGCTAATGGTTGTCGCGTGCCCGTGTTGAACCTACTGAAATAGTACCTTTTTGTAAACTAGATTTGATTAATTATATACGTAGGCTTAAATAAAATTTTCATTTCAATGTTAAAATTGAAAATTCATCCATAGCAAAATGAGTGTCCTAAGACTCATATCAGCATAGGCGTCCAGCCAATACCCCCAGTGATGCCCAGTCCGATCTTCAGGAGTCTTCTCGTGATGCATAGCCACATTGTCGTGTATATGTGCGAGGAATAAAGTCCTAAAACGGTCCGCGCATCCGCACACGTGAGAAAACTTAAAACCAAATTAGGTGGCAGCTGAACCAAACCACATATATATGAGGGTAGGGTATGATTTTTTTTTTAAAAAAATCGTTTGAGATTAAAAATAATTAAGAAATCTGTGATAAATTTCACAAACAACAACAAACAATCTCCTCAAGACACATCAATGCAAATAACATTCTATTAAAACGCTAAAATAGGAACAAAAATCAACGGATTGCAATGACTAGAGAATAAATCCCACGAACCTCGTTTCTTCCCCTGCTTGTTAGGTTCCCCATACTGAAAATTGAGCTGTCCCCGTTTTTGATGATTTCTTCCAGTGTACAGCGAGGACTTTGATCTGACTGTGTGGATGCCCAGTCTGAGTAGAGTCTTTGGTGTGGGCCCAGTTTCTTATGCCACATTTTAGATAATAAGCAATATATGGGTTAATTGAAATTAACTAATTGAAATTAACTAAGTAGCATTTTTTTGTTATATATGTAAATGAATCGTATATTTGCCTAACAAGAAATAATGGGGAAAAGGAGCTGTTTCCTTCAAAACCTCATGATTTTACGATTTACAACATAAGCCCACACTCAATTACATGTATATATTTGTTTTGTTTTTTTTCCTCGTAGAAATCGCTTGTTTTGATTTAAATGATTTTCATATCAGGATGTAAATATATAAATGTATGCATGCATATGCATGTGCATGCATGCATACATGAGTGTGCATACATGAATGGGTATATATATCAGCATGTACATGAGTGTGCATGCGTACATGTGTATGTGCATGCATATGTGCGTGTATGTACATTTTGCAATACCCTCCCCCATATTGAAGTTGGCCTCACTGGCTTTGCACCCCCCCCCATATTGAAAAGCTTCCTACGCCTATGTTACATGTATTTCATCGCGAGAAACTCCATTTTTGAATATTGGGAAATCACATCTCCAGCCAGCACACAATAGGCCTATTGGGCCACCATCGACCCGCCAACGAAACAAACATTTTAATGGTGTTCCGTTGGCGGGCCGATAGTGGGCCTCGTCGCCAGAACACACGTTTAGGGATAGGACCAGGTTATACACCAACTAGCCTGCTCAGCTACAGGGACTAGCTAAAAACTGCAATTTCGTTTGTTGTAAGTTTAGATATGATACTCATAATAAACGAATAACAAAGGCGCAATTGAGCAGGCTGGTCTGCGCCTTAAACTTTTTTTTACATTTACTGCCTAAACAATGGTCAGCCCGTTTACTATTAAAGGACGTGTAACGGTTTGGCCGTTTTTTGGCCCACGATGGATTTGGCTGAAATTTAAGTATAGGGTGGTTTGATCTTTTCCTTTTCACATGAGCATGTTTTTGAATTAACGACGGCATATGCAGACACATGAATTAAAGTTTCTCACTAGTGTGTATAAACAGAGGTTTGTTCATGAATGTTGATATTTTTAAAGATGCAACAAGCAAACTGACCTCAAACATAATACCAAACATGCGTGTGTTTATACTCGTCATGTCGATGTCGTAATTTGAGCTAACACTACCATCATTAATTAAAAAATATGCTAAAACTTGGCTAAATACTGTGTTTACGATAACCTTGATGATATGTTGTTTTTAGGTGTAAAAAATATTAAACATTTAGAGTTTTATCGCCTTTTCCAGTTAATCAATAGCTCAAACAAGCATATTCCGGTTTATTCATTATATCAATATAATCAGTACGACATGTACACAGGCGTGCATGTAACATGTTAAACGCGGCATTACATGCGCAACCGTTTTTTTTTTTTTTTTTTTTTTTTGCTGGATTGGTATGAAAACATGAATATAAATAGTAATAAAGCTACAGAAATGATAATGGAAGCTTTGAACACTTTTTTTACTCATAGCCACAATTATTAAATAGATACATATGAGTGATGTACATCTGTCTGTTCATCTGTCAGTCCGTCTGTATGTCACACTTTTGTGTCTGTGACGTATCTTCCAAACGCCTGGTTCGATTATAAGATTAAATCACAAAACTGTGCACCTTTGTGGATGAACATGCAGAATAAATTAATACTTTAAGGCCATGTCAAAGCAGGCGGTCATAGGTTACATGTACAGAATGCATATCTGCTCCATATCTTACGCATGTCCCAGCTCAAATATCCAACAGTCGTGATAGCGCTGGGGTCTATATTACTTACATATTATCTAACGTGTGACTAAGGAGTCGCAGTTCACAATCCGGAAGAAACACATGTTTTGTGCCATTGTGCAAGACCCTTCATCTTTATTGCGTAATACATGTTCAACCGAGGAACCGTCATGACTGAAATATGGTTCACTGTAACGTAGAGCAATGACGTAGAGCATTAAAACACTTAGTCATGTTTCAAGCATTTGTGGTGCAGACATCTATTTCAAGGGTGACAACTTCCGTCAAAGCAGGGATTTTGGAACCGTTTGGACAACCTACATTGTGTTTTGATAAAGGTGAATGAACATCTAAAAAAGAGTAGTTCGGTCCTTGAATATAAAATGTATGTGTTTGTTGGTACCAGTGACTATTTACCATCTGCAGATAAGTGGTTGCTGTATATATACTGCATTATTTTAGCAAACACTTTAGGAGAGCGATATTCATTGAGGAAACAAACAGTTTAGCACATATATTGCGCACATGTAAGCATGAAAAGTGCATTACACTCATTATGAATCAAAATCTTGTGGCGTTCGCATTCAGGCCTTTGACTGTTTTATACATGCTTTCTTGCATAAATAACAATGAATTGAAATTGAAAAGAATAAAACTAAATCAAAGACTTACATTGGTTTATTTGCGACAATATCTGCGCCACCTATATACATCTTATATGTACATGATAGGGAGCGCAGTGGATCATTGGTAGAGTGCTTGGCTCAAGGCCAAGGGGCCGCGGGTTCGAGCCTCACCATCGTCACTGTGTTGTGGTCCTTGAGCAAGACACATTTACCCTAGCTTAGTACTGGTTCAACCCAGGAAGACCCGTCCCTGTTTAACGGAAAGATTGTTGATAGGACGAAAAGAATCAAATCAAACAAAACAAAATATATGCACATGAGAAGTTACGAACTTCAAAAAATAAAGATAGGTGTTAGTTAGCTTTGAGGGTCTGTTAAAATATATGTTGAGAGTGTGCATTTGTATACATCACACCAGCCCCTAACTGTTCAAATAACCTCACTTAAATAATATTACCATTAAACTGACACAGTTCTATAAAAAATTTGGAATCATATCAAATGATTTAGATATCTGTGCTGTGAAGTAGCTTTTCCTCTACTTTATGAACCGCTAGAGGAGTTTCATCGAAACTTGCACAGATACTTATCTGGGACAACCAAAACGAATTTTAAGATTTTGGTGACCTCGATCTTATTTACAAGGTCACCAGAGACACATACAAAAAAAAGCTTGTCTGTACTCTATCTTCCTAGCCAATGACCAGATTTTGACCAAACTGACACAGATAATTCATTGGGAAGACCTTAATGAATGACTAGAATTCGGTAGTATTGACCTTAATTCCAAGATCACCAGCGTTACATAACTCTTTTAAGTAGGTGGGGGGACAACTCCATCTAATGTTATACGTGTTTACTTTCTATTCCTAACGACTCTAGAATGGCCATATTAAACAGTGTCTGCCCTGTAATTTGAGAATACCAATAATTGATTATTTTTTCCTCATGCTCCAAAGAATGATCACATAATTTGCCATTTTTGACAATCTCAATTCAAAGCAATGGGCTATGCCAAAACAAAAGTGGCGGTGAGCTGTCTTTTTAAAAGCAGATTGTACCACCAAAGAACTGTCCCCAGAAATCTATGTATCAGTTAAAGAAGGGGGCACATCAAACTCTCTCCTTGCACCTTCTCTCTCCGCTGGTCCCTCTCTCTCTCTCAAATAAGACTCGCATTTACTGAAATGTTGTTGTATTTGCTTTTCAAACGCAATATATCCAAAGACTGTTTGTAAGAAATCATATTGATCCAAGCTTGCTAATATGTACATTGTATTCCATTTTTGGACGGGAATCTTACGTCTCTCCAGTGATTTTAGTACTCTCAGTGCTTTGATAAGTATGAATTGAATAGTACATTTCAGGATAAAATTTGCCAAAAAAGTCTTTTTACGGTATTTGCCACATGCGGAACCGACTCAGAGTTACCATTTTATGGTGTATTATTATATGCACAATAAAATGAGAAATAGTTTTATCCAGTTCCGAATGTGGACATGTATGTTATTGAGTCACGAAGTGCACGAGGGTGTTTGGTTTTACCATAGACTTAGTGTTAAGTGTGGTTGATAGGGCATGCATTTAACCCCAAAATTTATCATACAAATACATTTTAATAAAGAAAATAAATTGTGGACATTAAACTAGAGACTCTTAGGTACCATTTGGTATCATTTTGGATGGATTTCTTTACAATCGATTTTTTACTGTAAAAGTGGGCCACTTGTAATACAAAACCGTTACACGTCCTTTCATATAGCTGCACACTTCGCTGCGTTTTATACCCTTTCGTCCAGGTGCTGCGTTTCACACTATTTCTATATTGGCTGCTTTTTCCTATATATTTAATATAGCTGCGTTATTCGGCTGCGTTTTATACCCACCCCCAAATGTCACTCAATGAGAGTGACTCGGCATCAGCATCACAAACAAATTCTCTTCGACTACTCACTACACAATCAAACTTTGGAAAATGTTCAGTCGGCAAAATACCTTGGTATTACTATTACTGATAACATGGATTGGGGTCAGCATGTCTCAGAAATCTCTTCCAAAGCAACTAAGACACGTGGTTTCCTTCGCAGGAACATGGCTTTTGCACCTAGGAGTACTAAGGAAGTTGCATACAAAACTTTGGTTCGACCTAAACTAGAGTATACAGCGCCCATTTGGAGCCCTCACTTGAAACTTTAGATTAATCAGATTGAGAAAGTTCAGAGGACAGCAGCCCGCTGGACCTGCAGGAGATGGCGAAACAAAGGTAGTGTCGGCGAAATGCTGGACGAGCTGGAATGGCCATCTCTTGAGGCCCGGAGGGACCAGTCCTCCTTGCTTCTCTTTCACAAGATTCATTGTGGAGCAGTGTCTATTGAAAAAAACAAATATATGACCCCTGCTCAAAGTTTGAAAACTACCAGGTCATCACATAGTGCTCAATACCGCAGACACCAGACATACAGTGACGCCCTGAAGAATTCCTTTTTTCCCCGAACTATTCCTCATTGGAATAGTCTGTCTCCTTCTGTGGCCAATACCCAGTCCACAGAGGAGTTTAGGGCACTCCTTATTTAAACAAAAATTCAGCCAAAGGTTTTTGTGTTTTTTTTGTGTTGTTTTTTTGTTTTGTTTTTGTTTTTTTATTTTATCAAAATTTCTAAATTCGCACTCCCTGGTGTAATGAAACCAGTAACGATAGAAAGAAAGAAAATCTGTAATATATGTACGCAGAATATATCCATGCGCAGAAAGGACGGTCAGTCTTAATACCCCAGGACACCCTAGGACACCCCAAGACATCCAAATATGTATTATTAACATGCTCTTTTTAGTAAAACTATGTAAGTTTATACAAAAAATATTATTGACCCCAAATATTATATGAATTACCATTTATATAATATCATTAAATTCTGATTTGAGCAGTATAAGTGGTGTGTATACTGCTGAAAAGTCATCCCAGGCCTGACCCCAGGACCTCCCAAATTTGCTTCCAGATACCTAGATGGAGATTGGAATCTTAAAGATAGAAGCATTTAATCATCAAAAATTTGATAAAACAAGCAAATAATTATATAATATGGAGTTCTTGGGGGTACTGAAGTGTCTTGGTATATAGTGAGGTGTCCTGATGGGAACCAACTGGGCTATCCATACTGTGACAAAGTCATATTCAATTTTTTGAACGGTAGGACTCAATTGCATGATGTATTTAATAAACATAAATCTTAAATTGATCAAATTATACTTATATACAATTAAAGTTACACTGAGTTATCTTTTAGGTATCCTGCTTGTCCTGTGGTATGTTGAGGTGTCCTGGGGTAGTCTCTTGGCTATTCAAACTGAGATAAAATATACTCAATATTTTTTGAATGGTAATATTTGATTTTATAAAACATTCAATAAAAATAAACCTAACTTGATCTAAAACATAGTAAAAATGATCGAATAAAGGTATATTTGAGTGACTTTATGTGTCCTGGGGGTAACTGGACGTCTCGGCCCCTAACCAACTCGGCCCCTGGCCAACTCAGCCACCACAAACTCGGCCCCTAACCAAATTGGCACCTAATATCTATTAATAACCGTTAAATGTCTAAACAATGAACATATCTTTTGAGATATAGTATATTTCAGATCATGAGGTTACGATTTTATTTAGTGCCTTAACTCAAACTTAGCTCATTCAGCGTTAAGGCTCAGGTGCAACTGCACATCCAGAGCCCTCGCCATTTTGCAAACATCATGATTGTCGTCTGCTCAGCTATTCTAGCACTCATTTTACAGAAATAAGCCCTTATGAGACACCATATAATGGGATTTCTGAAATGGGAATGCACTGTTTGCCTATGTCCCATAAAGTCATCACTCAAACTTATTGTTTCATACTCATTACGCATGCACAATAAGAATGAAAAATTGGTAAAATAGATTAAGCACATGTAGAACAAAACAATCCAGCCTCCTGAAACAAATGCACAATATTTGGGTCGGGGGCCGAGTTTGCTAGGGGCCGAGTTTGTTAGGGGCCGAGTTTGTCAGGGGCCGAGTTTGTCAAGGGCCGAGATGTCCCGGAATCGTCCTGGGGTGTCCTGGGGTAATAAGACTGACATTTAGTCTAGAATATCCGAAGGGCCCATATTTGATCCGGATTCTCGCTCAGTGGTAAGGCTTTTCGCTTTTAGAAGCAATCCAGTATCCAAAGTATATCAACATCGCTCACGCAATGATGGAATTTTGGAAGTAACTTGGTCGACGGGGAGTCTGAGAAAGAACTGTAAAACACACTGCTGTTGGGGAGTTTACACCTGATCCATTTCCGCAACTTGCTAATGTTTGTTTGATTGTTTGATTTGTTTCTTTACGTCCCATCAACAATCTTTCAGTTATATAGGGACGGGTCTTCCTGGGTTGAACCAGTACTAAGCTAGGATAAATGTGTCTTGCTCAAGGACCACAACGCAGTGACGCCGGTGAGGTTCGAACCCGCGGCCCTTCGGTCTGGAGTCAAGCACTCTACCACTGAGCCACTGCGCTCCCTCAACTTGCTAATGGAACAGGCCCGAATCGAACACGCACCCAATGGAAGTTTACTAACGTATATCACCAGCGCTGACGCGCTGGTGAAATAGGTAGCTACTCTTATTGGGTTCACACAATATCTCTCTCTTTCGGTGTTGTTCTCAATATCCCATACCATCACTTGCATGTCATGGTGCCTTCTAGTCAATCCGGCTAGATCATCCGCCACAGTCACATGTTTCTTAAAAGGAGCTATAAATCGATGTTTAAATTTGACGTTTATTTTTGAAATATTGAAGTTATCAATTCCTTTTCATTAGAAAAAGTCTATAAACTCTTTTGGTGATATGCTATCATACACGCCACAGTTTAAACATAATAATAACGAAAAGCTTCGTTTAACTGTGCAGAAAGGTGCTGGATGCTGTATGTACCCATGTGACGTCATAAGAAGCGTCGCGTGATAGTGCAGTCAAATTAACGACCGATTCATACCAATTCTGGGTTGCGCATTAAAAACTGCAAGTAACTTTTCAATCGCATATACGGCTTGCAAGAAAAGTGCAAAAATTTGGTGATGCGTTTTCAAAGTCCTCTAGTATATATGGTGTTCACAAAGTAACACACACCAGGTGTTACTTTGTGAACACCAACAATTGTTGTGGATAGAAACCACTATTAGGAATGTTGGACATAAATTTGAAAATAAAGGATAATACATCACAGCCTACGCACCTAATGAAGCTGTAATTATGTTTATGCAAGGAATATAACAGTTTCCAGTATACGAAAATGTGATTATCCATGACATCTGAAATATATCATCAGGCAAAAATGAAAAATAATGTGTAAGTAAATGGGATTTTAGAGGGAAACTATTTGCGGATGAAAAAAATGAGAGAGCCTTCTATTGCCGTTGCATCAACATGAAACTAATAAAGCTAGGTGGTAAATGGAAAAGGTAAGCGCCAATCCTCATCAAACTCAAATGCTTGCATTGATATTTGATAACAACAATTATTGTTTCAAAGATGCATAGTAATGAGGTGATTCTATGTTAGTTATAAACAGGTAAAGGCGAGGTATTCACAGCCACGTGCAAATGCAGTATTCTGTGGTAGGTTCATTATAACTGTAAACTGAGACTACCTGTATGCCCCCAAAACAAGGTACACTCGCCAGTGTTTGTTTACAACGATTCTCATCTATCTTTGAAACAACAAAACAAACATCAGGCAAAAATGAAAAAAATAAATGTGTGCATTTTCGGTCCTCTAAGGTCCTATAAGGTAATGAGATTGTAAAGAGATAAATAATGAATTTTTACTCTATTTTGCCCCGCCGTCCATAGTCCAACTATCTGCAATTGGATCTCATAGTCCCAGTATCTTACACTAGCTCTCATTACTACCGTCCAGACTCCAAATGTCTTACACTTGATCTCAGTTCTACCGCCAAGAGTACCATTATTTGTCACTAGATCTCAGAACAACCGTCCATAGTCTAGTATCTGCCTCTAGATCTCAGTACCATAGTCCAGAGTCCCAGTATCTGCCAATAGATCTCAGTACCATTGTCAAGGGTCCCAGTATCTGACAGTAGATCTCAGAACTACCCTCCATAGTCCAAATATCTGACATGAGATTTCAGTACCACGTTCAGAGTCCAAGCATCTGCCACTAGATCTCAGTACCACCGTCCAAATTCCCAGAATCTGACACTAGATCTTAGTACTACCGTCCAGAGTCCCAGTATCTGACACTAGATCTCAGAACCACCGTCCATAGTGCCAGTATCTCACACTATATATCAGTACTAACACCAAGAGTCCCAATATCTTACACTAGATCTAAGATACCAGGTCTCAGTTCTACCGTCCAGAGTCCCAGTAATTGATATAGATCTCAGTACCACCGTCCATAGGCCAAGTATCTGCAACTAGATCTCAGCACCACCGTCCATAGGCCAAGTATCTGCCACTAGACCTCAGTACCACCGTACAAAGTTCCAGTATCTGCCACTAGATCTCAGTACAACCGTCTAGAGACCAAGTGTCTGCCACTAGATCTCAGTACCACCGTCTAGTGTCTCACTATCTAAGACTAGATCTCAGTACCATCGCCCAGTCCCAGTATCTGATACTTGATCTCCGTACCACCGTCCAGAGTCCCAGAAGCTGTCACTAGATGTCAGGACCACCAACTACAATCCCAGTATCTTATGCTTCATGTCAGTACTACCATCCAGAGTCCCATTATCTGACAATAGATCTCAGTACCACAAACCAGAGTCTGAGGATCTTACACTAAATCTCAGAACCACCGTCCATAGTCCCAGTATATGCCACTAGATCTCATTACTACCGTCCAGAGTCCTGGTGTCTGCCATTGGATCTTAGTAGTACCGTATCAGTATCTTACATTAGCTTTCGATACCACCGTCTAGAGTCCCAGTATCTGCCACTATATCTGGGTACCACCGTCTAGAGTCCCAGTTTCTGTCCTTAGATCTCAGTAAATCCCATCAAGGGTCACTGTATCTTACACTAGACCTCTGTGCCACGGTCTACAATCCAAGTACCTGCCATTAGATCGCAGTACCACTGTCCAGAATCCCATTACCTGATAGAAGATCTCAGTACTGTCGTCCAGAGTAACAGTTCTTGCCACAACCGTCTAGAAGCCCAGTATATGTCACTAGATCTCAGTACCTCCGTCTCTAGTCTCAGTATTTTTCACAAGATCTTAGTACTACCGCCCATAGTCCAAGTTTCTGCCACAAGATCTCAGTACAACCATCCATAGTCCCAGTATCTGACACTAGATATCAGTACTAGCGCTGAGAGTCCCAATATATTACACTTGATCTCAGTACAGGTGGCCAGAGATCAAGTGTCTGCCACTAGATCTTAGTAATACCTTCCAGAGTCCCAGTATCTGCCAATAGATCTCAGTACCACCGCAAAGAGTCCCAGTATCTGCATCTAGATCTCAGAACCACCATCTAGAGTCTCAGTGTCTGCCACTAGATCACAGAACCGCCGTCCATAGTCTCAGTATCTGACAAAAGATCTCAGTACTATTGTCCAGATTCCCAGTATCTGATACTAGATTTCAGTAACACCGTCCACAGTCCTGGAATCTGCCACTAGATGTCAGAACCACTGTCTAGGATCCCAGTATCTTATGCTAGATTTCAGTTCTACCTGCAAGAGTCCCAGTGTCTGATACTAGATCTCAGTACCACCATCCAGAGTCCCAGTATCAGCTTATAGATATCAGTACTACCAACCAGAGTTCAAAGATCTTACACTAGATCTCAATGCCACCGTCCAGAGGTTCAGTATCTAACACTAGATCTCAATGACACCATTGAGATTCACAGTATCTGCCATTTGATCTCAGAACCACCAAGAGTCCCAGTATCTGCCATTAGATCTCATTATTACTGTCCAGAGCCACAGTATTTGCCATTAGATATTAGTAATACCATCCAGAGTCCCAGTGTCTGACACTAGATCTCAGTACCACCGCACAGAGTCCCAGTATCTGCAACTAGATATCAGAACCACCGTCTAGAGTCCAAGTGTCTGACACTATATATCAGTGTGACCGTTCAGAATCCCAGTATCTGCCATTAGATCTCAGTGCCACCGTCAAGGGCTCCGTATATGGCGCTAGATTCCAGTACCACCGTCCTGGGTCCAAGTATCTGAAACTGGGGGCGGACTTGATTTAGCAATTTTAGAGTATGTGGAGTACACCAGAACAGCCATCTAAAACAAGCAAAACTGTGCACTTTTGAGTACTCCGGAGCCAATCAAGTGATTATTGTTTGAATTGTGAAAAAAAGGCGATCCGATTGCCAAGAATGAATAATTATCAGAACCTATCCGGAAAGACAAAAGATTTCTCAGTACAGTGTAGGCAGTGCTCCACCATCTTGTTTTGGAACATTCACGAGACTGTTCAGTCTACACCACCGTGGAAGATGGAGTACTCCGGCGTGCGCCAGCACAGGTGTTCCAGCACACTTGATTTCTGTTCTGCCTGTTCGGAGTGGATGGATTAAAGAGAACAGTTAAATCAACTCCCCCCTTGATCTCGGAACTACTGTCCAAAGTCCCAAAATCTACAACTAGATTACAGAACTACAGTCATAATAGACTTCGAGCTAAATAAGGTCCTGCTCCCCCCCACAGGGAATTTTGCAGACATATCCTATCTTGAAGAAAATTTCAAGCCGCATCTTTTAAGAGATGTTTGCACTCTGTGCTCTGGGGCGTTAGTCTCTGACAGCCTGTTACATATGTTACTGTAACAAACTAAGAAAAAATCAAAATGAAAGTTTGAGCTAAAGAAAGAAGGCATTAAACCAACGAATTATTCAAATTCTTGTGTAGTTTGCAAGCTGGCTGCCTAAGCTACATGAAGCAGCATTTTAAACAAAATTACAGTCTTCACTGGTGTTATATGCGTTACATAGATTAAATTTCCATTTGAAAGTTGAAATCGTGACTAACATCATTTAATTTTACAGACGATTTGTGCATTTTTACAAGTATATTTAATCTTAGTTTACTAAAATACTCTTTGAACTAATAGAAAAAAACAAAGTTTGCTTTTCTATCTCATATACATTGTTTTATATGAGCTATTAAACAGCCCTACCCCCAATTTTAAGTATCCAATTTTGGTATCTATTATTGAAGAAAAATATATGAAAATATTTGAAGCTTGTTGATATCTTACATTTTTGGCACTGTCTTGCTAATGCAATAAAGAATCATACATTTGCAAGTTTGACATCAGGATCAGAGCACTTCTTTAAGTATGTAACGTATGCTACATGGCATAATGAATCAGCAAGAAAATTGTCTTGGAAGTAAGAGATGATATTTCAGAAAAAACACTATTTTTCACATGTTTTCCTATTAATCTCTAGCCTCTGGTGCCTAAGTCTTAGTATTACAGTCATTGCTGATAACAAGCTCATGGAATTGTGTTAAAGATGTTATATATAATCTTCTTTATCACATATCCTAATGCCTATAATATTAAAATAGATAGACATTTTTTTAGAAAATAATAGTTCTCATTTAAATGACACAATTCAATAAATATTTCTATTAAATATAATTATTCAAAAACAATCTTTATTCAAGTCATCCTCACAATGTCTATCATTGTGTCTGCTTTATGGCAAAATAATCATCCATTTCATCACAACCAGTAGAATCATTGCACAGTATTAGGACTGCAAACTGCGTACAATCCTGTTCCTCTCCACCCCTTTGGGAATTGTACAGACATATCCTACCTTAAAGAACAATTCAAGCTGCATCAAATAAGAGATGTTTGCACTCTATTAACTAGGTGGTTAGCCTGTAATGGTATGATACGTATGTTACCATATCAATTTAAGAATAAATGGATTGAAAATCTGAGAAACAGAAAGAAGACAAAAACTATCTATTTATTTGAATTATTCATGTAGTTTGCATGCTGAATACCTTAGATACATAAGAAAGTGTTTTTAACACATATATAGCTTCCTATGGTGTTATATGTGTTACATTAATTAAGATTACATTTTAAAATTGGTAATTGTGAAAAACATCACTTATAAGCACTTCGTGTGATCCTCCTCTTTTGTCATCAAAAGACTTAATTTTCTTTGTATGTGTGGCCAGTGCCAGCGTCAAACAAATTGACTCAGCTATAAATTGAATCCTTAGCATTCTTCAAAAGTAGAAACAGCATGTCAGTGTCATGGGATCAAACACCTGATTACATATGGGTTTAATGCCATTTCACATATATGCATACAATGGAGTATGACTCTGGTATATGTCTCTTCCTGTGAAGTGGAAAGAGCAATCTTACTGCAGCTGCCTCTGCATCTGTGCTAGTTAAATGATAACTTTGCCCTGATTTTGCAAAAGCTATGTCTCTACCATGTACCTGTATGAATACTGTAAGATTTCTGACATTGGTCAAACAGAAATTTGATAGGCTGCTTTTTTGCATCATTTGCCATGGAACCTATACAGTCCTTTGGTGCTTAAGTCCTCAGGTCTTAGATCATTAGTATTTTGCTGCGCCCAAAGAACTTTATAAGTTTTCTTTAGTTACAATGTTGACTCTTGATGGTTTTGGCAGACCTTCTGAAACAATTTCTGTTACACTTTGAAAGTTATCTGGTATAAGAGAACGAATATGAAGTTGGATATTGCCATCAATTATGTTTGCAGCTGGTTGTTTTTTATGTCAGTACATTGAAGCAAGCCTTATAATAATGTAAAACCTATGATTTCTCAGTTTTTGCAGCCATATCATTAGCTGTTGCATTCAAAAGAAGGAAAGTGGACTATGGGTAGAATAGGATAACCAGTAGTTCTATATTATGCGCTATGGAAGATTTATACAGAGTAAACAAGTTGATAAGGTGCCTCATTTCATGATCCATTGAAAAAAACTGAAATTGAAAACAGTTGCCTCTGCCTGTGAAATCAAAAAGGATGTCACAACAATGCCCTTGCTCATTTATTATGACGAGCTATATATGTTACATCCTTTAATAAGTGCTCTTATCTTAGAAACTTTGTGAATCTTTGATTTGAAATGGTCTAATTTGCGCTCTGTTCATCCTGCATTTCATTGCTTTACCTGTTGTGATACATCTAGTTCGTTTATCTAAAGGGAAAGGGTTACCTCGGTTTCAGCACTTCAGATGTACTAAGACTTCAAATAAGTGTTTTGAATGCTTGGGGAAAGATAATAAGTGCAGAGACATTATTAGATGAAAATATTTTTGTTGCATGTCTGGAAAGGCTACATTTATAAAAGTTAACCAGCTAAGATATGGTTCTTTATCACAGAAATATCAAGGTACATCAGTCCAGGTACTCATTGCTTTTAATGGCATAGTTTTCCTCCTTGTAAAGCTTTAGTATTTCTCCTACTTGCAGAGTATCACTTAAAACACATACTCAAAGAGCCAACAATTAGGAATTCATATCAGTTTCCGAATAATCCAAGCCATTGAAAGCAAAATTGGAAAGTTGATAGTGGCTCATCAATTTTGAGTGGACTGGTGGTCAAAATTGTATAACAGTAAATGATTGAAATATTGTGTGATGATTCTACTAGTTGCAAGAAGGCGTGTGATAATAATGATTACCACAGAAGCAGACAACGACAAACGTTTAACATGAGTGTTAAATCGATGAGAATTAGTTTGGACCATTTCGTATATTATATTGTCTTGTACAAATATAAAACTATCTTTTCTATTTGTTGCTCTATATTTAGCATTATATGCACAGTATTAGGAAATGTGTCAAAAAGGTCATTGATAACATCTGTAACAACAGTCCATGGGCTTGATAATCAGAAATGAATATAATTTCTAGTGTTTTGGCACCAAAGATATATATTATAAGTACACATTAAGTGCCCTGATCTTAAACTTAATGACATCTTGCAGATATATGAGCTAGACAGACTAAGAAAATGTAAAATATCCACACGCTGCAATCACTTTCATGTGTTTTACTTAAACGGTAATAACAAAATTTGCTTCTCTGTTAAACTGGGAGTAGGGCTGTGTATTAGCTCCTATAGGACAATATATTTAAGATAGAAAAGCAAACTTGGTTTTCCTATTCATCAATTGAGTATATGTTTGTAAAATCTACTAATAAAACAGTTTGAAACCAAGTCATAGTAGTTGTTTAACTAAATGACGATAGCCACAATTATAGCTTTTAAATTATAATTATGCTCATGTAACGCACATAACACCACAGTTAGCCATATTTATGTTAAACAGCTTCCATATGTAGTAGAGACATCCAGTATGCAGACTATAAGAATGTCAATTTATTAGATAATTTTAATGTCTTCTTTTTTAGCTCAAAAATTCAATTTTCTTCCTCTCAAATTGATAAAGTAACGTAAGTAACAAGCTGTTACAGGCTAACGCCCCGACTTACAGAGTGCAAACATTTCTTATTAAATGCACCTTTAATGGTTACATAGGATGTAATATGTCTGCAGAATTCCAAAGGGGATTAGGATGGAGCAGGCCCTTACTCAGCTTGATGTCAAAGTACTGTTTGGTGATTTTACTTATTACGCTAACATATGTAACGCTCTTTGATCTTTAAAACTTGGTGACAACTAGCAGATCTATAAGTCTTTATCATACAAGCCAGCTTAAAATCCCTAAACAATGTAAGATATCCAGCAGCTGCAAGTTTTTTTCACAATTCTAGCTCAAACTTTCGAACTACATTTCCTTTATTTAATATAGTAACGCATGTAACATGCTGTTTCAGACTAACGCCCCAACATAGAGAGTGCAAACATCCCTTATTCGATGCAGTTTGAGTTGTACTATAAAAAGGAATATGTCTGCAAAATTTCCTCAAAGATATTAAACATTTTTAGGCATATCTTACGTAAAGACAATGAGTTTGCCCATTTATTACATCAGGTAACATATGTTACAGCCTCTGATATAGAAAATTTTGCAACAAACTTGCAGATTTATGAGTTTTCTCATATAAGCAAATAAATCACAAACAATGAAACATATTCATTAATTGCAAATATTTTTTAACAATTTTTACTTTAGTTTTAATACCAAACATTTCACCTCAAAACTGGGTAGGGATAGGGTTGTTTAATTGCTTATTCTAGAAAAAATATTTAAGCGAGAGAAACAAACTTTGCTTTTTCTGTTAGCCAATTGCATAGGCTTGTCCGACATTGTTAAAAACATTTTGCAAAACACACAGAGAGATTGTGAATGTAAATGATACTAGCCACACTTGCAAATTTTAATGGGTTATCTGATTTATGTAACGCATATGACACCTTAGGAAGCCGCAATTTTGTTTAAATGGCTGTCATACGTAGTTTAGATATCCAGTATGCAGATTATATGAATGATTTTTAAAAATAAATATTTTAATGTCTTTAATTTGTAGCCCAAACTTTCAATTGACTTTTTCTTAATTTGGTAAAGTAACGTATGTTACAGGCTCTTACAGACTAACAACCCAACGCACAGAGTGCAAACATCTCTTAAAAGACTCGGCTTTTAATGCTCTACAAGATAGGATATGTCTGCAAAATTCCCTAAGGGGGGAGCAAACCCATTCTCAGCCATCCGTCTATAAGTCCCAATATCTTACACAAGATCTCAGTACCGGCGTCCATAATTCAAGTATTTGATACCAGATCTTAGTACAACCGTCCAGTGTCCCAGTTATTGCCACTAGATCTCGGTACCACAGTACATAGTCCAAGTATCTGCAACACGATCTCAGTATTAAGGTCAAAGGTCCCAATATCTTAAACAAGATCTCAGCACCAGCATCCAGAGTCCCATTATTAGATACCAGATCTCAGTACTACCGTCCAGAGTCCTAGTTATTGAGATATATCGTAGTACCACCGTCCATATGCCAAGTATCTGCTTACCAGAGTCCCACTACTTACACTAGATCTCAACACCGTCGTCTAGAGGTCCAGTATCTACCACTAGATCGCAGTGATACCATTAAGATTCACAGTATCTGCCATTTAATCTCAGAACCAGAGTCCAAGTATCTGACACTAGATCTCATTACTACTGTCAAAAGTACCAGTATCTGTCACTAGATCTCAGTACCACCGTCTAGAGGCCAAGTGTCTGCCACTAGATCTCAGTACCACCGTCTAGTGTCTCACTATCTGAGACTAGATCTTAGTACTACCATCGTCCAGCGTCCCAGTATCTGACACTTGATCTCAGTTTCACCGTCCAGAGTCCCAGAATCTGCCACTAGATGTCAGTACCACCGTCTAGTATGCCAGTATCTTGCACTAGATGTCAGTAGTATCATCCAGTATCTGACACCAGATCTCAGTACCACCAACCAGAGTGTCAGGATCGTACACTAGACCTGGATACTACCATCCAGAGGTCCAATATCTACCACTAGATCCCAGTGATACCATTTAGATTCACTGTATCTGCCACTTGATCTCAATACTACCGTCCACAGTCTCAGTATCTGCTATTAGATCTCAGTAGTACCATCCAGAGTCCAAGTATATTACATTAGCTTTCAATAAAACCGTCTATAGTCCCAGTATATGGCACTAGATCTCGGTACCGCCGTCTAGACTCCAAGTTTCTGTCCTTACATTTAAGTAACCCCACAAAGGGTCGCTGTTACACTAGACCTCTGTGCCACGGTCTTCTGTCCCAGTATCTGTCACTAGATCCCAGTACCATCCTCTAGAGTCCAAGTATTTTCAACTAGATCTCAGACTACCATCCAGAGTCCCAGTGTCTGCCACTAGACCTCAGTACCACCGTCCAGAGTCCCATTATCTGATAACAGATATCAGTTCTATCGTCCAGAGTAACAGATTTTTCCACTAGATCTCAGAGTCACCATCTCTAGTCTCAGTATCTATCAAAGGATCTTAGTACTAACCTACCGTCCATTGTCGGAGTATCTGCCACAAGATCTCAGTACAACCGTCCAGAGTTTAAGTATCTGCCGCTAGATCTTAGTAATACCTTCCAGTATCTGCTCTTAGATCTCAGTATCACTGTCCATTGTCCCATTATCTGTTACCAGATACCAGTACTTTCGTCCATAGTCCAAGTACCTGCCACAAGATCTCAGTACAATCGTCCATAGTATCAGTATCTGACACTAGGTCTCAGAACTAGCGTCCAGAGCCCAAATATATTACACTAGATCTGAGTACAGGTGTCCAGAGATCAAGTATCTGCCGCTAGATCTTAGTAATACCTTCGAGAATCCCACTCTGGATGATAGTAATGAAATCTATTGTCAGATAATGAGACACTAGACGGTGGTACTGAGATCTGTTGACAGACACTGGGACTCTATACTGTGGCTCAGAGATCTAGTTGCAGATACTGGGGCTATTTGCGGTGGTACTGAGACCAAATGGCAGCCAATAGATCTCAGTACCACCGGAAAGAGTCCCAGTATATGCATCTAGATCTCAGAACCACCGCCAAGAGTCCCAGTATCTGCATCTAGATCTCAAAATATCGTCTAGAGTCCCAGTGTCTGCCACTAGATCAAAGTACCACTGTCTAGTTTCTCATTATCTGATAATAGATCTCAGTACTATCGTCCAGAGTCCCAGTATCTGCCACTAGATCTCAGTACCATCGAACAGTCCCAGTATCTGATATTAGATTTCAGTACCACCGTCCAGTCCCAGAATCTGCCACTACCAATATCTAGAATCCCAGTATCTATGCTAGATGTCAGTATTACCGGCAAGAGTCCCAGTAATTGACACTAGATCTCAGTATCACCGTCCAGAGGCCCATACCAGAGTCCATGGATCTTACACTAGATTTCAATACCACCTTTCCAGAGGTCCAGTATCTATCACTATAGATCCCAATGGTACCAATGATATCCACAGTAACTGCCATTTGATCTCAGAACCACCGACCAGAGTCCCAGTATCTGCCAATGGATCTCATTTCAACCATCTAGAGTCCCAGTATCTGCCATAAGCTCTTAGTAGTACCGTCTAGAGTCTCAGTATCTTACATTAGCTTTCAACAACGCCGTCAAGAGTCCCGGTATCTGCCACTAGATCTCTCTACCGCTGTCTAGAGTCCCAGTATCTTCAACTTCATCTCAGACTACCATCCAGAGTCCCAGTATCTGCCACTAGATCTCAGTACCACCGTCCGGGGTTATATTATCTGATACCAGATATCAGTACTGTCGTCCAAAGTACTAGTAACAGTTTTTGCAACAAGATCTCAAAACCACCGTCTAGAGTCCCAGTATCTGTCAACCTCCGTCTCTAGTCTCTGTATCTGTCACAAGATCTCAGTACGACCATCCATAGTCCCAGTATCTGACACTAGATCTCAGTACTACCATCCAAAGTCCCAATACATTACACTAGATCTCAGTACAGGCGTCCAGAGTCCAAGTACCTGCCGATATATGTTAGTAAAACCATCTACAGCCCCCGTGTCTAACACTAGATCTCAGTACCACCGCAAAGAGTCACAGTATCTGCAACTAAGTATCAGAACCACAGTCTTGAGTCCAAGTGTCTGCCAATAGATCTCAGTACCACGTTCTAGTGTCTTATTATCTGACACTAGATCTCAGTACTATCATCTAGAGTCCCAGTATCTGCCCTTAGATCTCAGTACCACCTTCCAGAATTCCATTATCTGATACCAAGTATTGGAAACTTGATCTCAGACCTACTGTCAAAAGTCCCACTATCTGCCACTAGATTACAGTACTACAGTCATGAGTCACAATATCTAATACCAGATCTCAGTACTGGCGTCCATAGGGCCAGTATTTGATACAAGATCTCAGTACTACCGTCCAGCGTCCCAGTTATTGCCCCACAGTACATAGTCCAAGTATCTGCAGCTAGATCTCAGTACTAACGTCAAGAGTCCCAATATCTTACACTATATCTCAGTACCGATATCCAGAGACCAGATATCGGTACTACCATCCAGAGTCCCATTTATTAATACAGATCTCAGTACCACCGTCCAAAGGCCAAGTATATGCAGCTAGATCTCAGCACCACCGTCCACAGTCCCTATATCTGACACTAGATCTCAGTACCATCGTCCAGAGTACCAGTATCTGCCACTAGATCTCAGTTCCACCGTCTTGAGGCCAAGTATCTGCCACTAGATCTCAGTACCACCGTCTAGTGTCTCAATATCTGAGACTAGATCTTAGTACTACCATCGTCCAGAGTTCCAGTATCTGACACTTGATCTCAGTTTCACCGTCCAGAGTCCCAGAATCTGCCACAAGATGTCAGTACCACCGTCTGGAATCCCAGTATCTTATGCTAGATGTCAGTAGTATCATCCAAAGTCCCAGTATCTGACACTAGATCTCAGTACCACCAACCAGTCCCAGGGCCTTACACTAGATCTCAATACCAACGCCCAGATGTCCAGTATGAAATGAAAATACTGGGACTCTAGATGGCAGTACTGAAATATAGTGTCAGATACTGGGATTCATCAAATGGTAGATACTGTGATACAAGTGGTATCATTGGGATCTAGTGGTAGCGTTTTGACCCAACAGAACTACAACTAGAGGACCTGAAGGTCCTGAGGCGCTCACCTGATCTCCTTAATAATGTTAAAATAGGTCAAGGTCAACTACAGCTTATAAAGGAAAAAATAATGTTTTATCATATATGGGGTTGCAGCCATTTTGGTCAAGTGATCTAAACAATCTAGTGAATAATCCATCAAACAGCCCAGTGATTTCTGAGAAGGTGTTTAGATAGGTGTGTGGCAGTCCAAATGAGTGGCCTTGGATAAAAGGTCACAGGTCAGCTTGCCATTTGGTACATAATATAAAACCATTGTCTCATTAGGTTTATCTATTATGAATTCAGCTTAAACAGTTATAGAAAAATGAACATTTAAACATTTTCACCATATAAATGCATTAGGAATCAAATTTGATCTTGCCATAAAGTAGGTCAAGATCAACCTAGATTCATCGTTTGTGCAAACCTGGTAGGGCCCACATCCCCAATGCTACATACCAAGTCCCAAAGCAAATGGCCTTTTGGTTCCAGAGAAGAAGTTATTTTAAGGGGTTTTACCATATATGGGCGTGGAAGCCATCTTAGTCATATAACCATAACAATTTGTATAAATTTTGGCTAACCAATCAAAAGGAGTCGTCTTATGAAATTTGGTTTCAATTGGCCAAGTGGTTTCTGAGAAAACTATGTTTTAATATGTTGATGGGGGACTCCAATATGAGGGGCCTTGGCTGAAACCTTGACCTTTGAAACTTATTTGTAGACACTAGACCGAACTAATCAAGTGAGATTAATGACTTTGGCTTCAATTGTATTCAAAATATCAACTTTTCAAAAAAGTTCCCATTCAAATGCATTAGGAAGCAAATTTTCCCTTGACGATAAGTAGGTCAAGGTCATCTTGGGATCATCGTTAGAACAAACTTGGTAGGCCCCACATCATCAATGCTACATACCAAGACTCAAGGTCACTGGCCTTCTGGTTCTGGAGAAGAAGATTTTTAAAAGGTTTACCATATATGGGTTTGGCGGTCATCTTAGTCATGTGACCAAAATATTTTGTATAAATTTTGGCTAACTTATCATAAGGAGTCTTCACATGAAATTTGAGTTCAATTGGGCCAATGGTTTGTGAGAAAACTATGTTTTAATATATTGATGGGACCACAACATTAGCGAATATGGCTGAAAAGGCAAATGTCAACTTTGATCTTTGAAACTTATTTATAGCCATTGTCTCATTAGTTTTAACATATCAAGTAAGAATAATGACGTTGGCTTTAACAGTATTAAAAAATCAACTTTTCACAAAAATTCACAATAAAATGCATTAGGGAGCAAATTTGATCTTGACGTTAAGTAGGTCAAGGTCATCCTAGGATCATTATTTAAACAAACTTGGTAGGCCCATCACCCCCAATGCTACATACCAAGGCCTGAGGTCATCGGACTTCTGGTTCTGGAGAAGAAGATTTTTAAAGGGTTTTTACTATATATGGGCGTGGCGGCCATCTTGGTCATGTGACCAAGGCCATTTGAACAAACTTTCGTTCCCACGTCCTAAGGAGTCTCCAATGAAATTTGAGTTAAATTGGCCCAGTGGTTTCAGAGGAGAAGATGTTTGAAAATGTTGATGGACGGACGACAGACGACGGACGGACGCCGGTGACTGGTATACTATTAGCTCACCCATGAGCATTTGGCTCAGGTGAGCTAAAATGTATCATGTGATGATGAAGACTTAGGGGAAAAACAGAGATGATTTAGAAGGTCTATCTCCTTTATTGTAGGCAAACCAGGGTATTTTATGTCTTATTTTGAAATCAGGTTCAGTCAAATAAGGGGAAAATGTCAGTTTTGGGCCTCTGGGACCAGAATTAGTTCAGCATTAAACATTTGAAATACTTTCTTAAACCATTGATTTGAAATCGTTTTGTTTTCAGCTTGTGAATTCTTCTTTTATCAAAGAATTATTTCTAGAAAGCCCATATCAAAGCAGAAACTAACATTAACGAGGTGTATTTATCCATTCACATTGGAACTTTTGTTGTGTAAACATTAAAGCAGGCTGCGGGTCCTTTACCAGTCCAAATAAACCAAATAATGGATATTTAAAAACAGATTACTGTCAAATAGACCTTGGTTAAACAAAAAGTAAATGAGATTTTAGAGGGGAAATATTTTCCTTTTAGAAACAAAATGAGAGAGCTTTCTATCGTCGTCGCATCCACATGAAGTACTTAAGTTTAGTTCAATATCAGCTGATAAAGCTGGGTGGTAATAGGAAAAGAAACAAGAGGGCAAAGAGGACCTAAATCGCTCACCTGAGTTTTATTTCAGCTTACACACAGGTATTTATTGACAGCTGGCCATGCCTCTGGTGACACCTGGGGCAGGGCCATTGTTTGTCCAAGGGACATAATTTGAACAAACTTGGTAGAGGTCCCTAATATCAAGGCTCTAAGCCTTATGGTTACAGACAAGAAGATTTTTTCATATTTTCCCCTATATAGGCTTATGTAAAACATGTGACCCCCGGGGTGGGTCATTTTTGGCCCCATGGATATAATTTAAACATACTTATTAGAGTTTTATTAGGTTATGCTTCTTACCAAATATCAAGGCTCTAGGCCTTGTGGTTTCAGACAAGAAGATTTGTTCATGTTTCTCCCTATATAAGCCTATGTAAAACATGTGACCCCGGAAAGGGGCCATTTTTAGCCACAGGGGCATAATTTGACCAAAATTGGTATAGGTCTACTAGGTGATGCTACAAACCAAATATCAAGGTTCTAGGCCTTATGATTTCAGACAAGAAGATTTTCCATGTTTTTCCCTATATAAGCCTATGTAAAATAATGGACCCCGAGGACGAGGCCATTTTTGGCCACAGGGGCATAATTTGAACAACCTTGGTAGAGGTCCACCAGGTGATACTACATACCAAATTACAAGGCTCTAGGAGAAGATTTTTCCATGTTTTCTCTTTACAAGAATGCAAAGTGGCCCTAAAGCGCTCACCTGAGTTTTGATTAAAGCTTACATTCAAGTGACCCCCCGGGCCAAGCCGGGATATAATATGAACAAACTTGGTACAGATCCACTAGATGATACTACATACCAAATATCAAGGCTCTAGGCCTTGTGGTTTCAGACAAGAAGATTTTTTCATGTTTCTCCCTATTTAAGCCTATGTAAAACATGTGACCCTGGGGCGGGGCCATTTTAGCCCCAGGGGCATATTTTGAACAAAATTGGTATAGGTCTACTAGATGATGCTACAAACCAAACATCAAGGTTCTAGGCCTTATCGTTTCAGACAAGAAGTGTTTCCATGTTTTTACCTAATAAACCTATGTAAAATATGTGACCCCAAGGACGAGGCCATTTTTGGCCACAGGGGCATAGTTTGAACAACCTTGGTAGAGGTCCACCAGGTGATACTACATACCAAATTTCAAGGCTCTAGGCCTTATGGTTTCAGACAAGAAGATTTTTTTCATGTTTTCCCTATACAAGAATGCAAAGTGGCCCTAAAGCGCTCATCTGAGTTTTATTTAAAGCTTACTTACAAGTGACCCCCCGGGCGGAACTATTTTTAGCCCATGGGCTATAATATGAACAAACTTGGTACAGATCCACTAGATGATACTACATACCAAATATCAAGGCTCTAGGCCTTGTGGTTTCAGACAAGTAGATTTTTTCATGTTTCTCCCTATTTAAACCTATGTAAAACATGTGACCCTGGGGCTGGGCCATTTTAGCCCCAGGGGCATATTTTGAACAAAAATTGGTATAGGTCTACTAGGCGATGCTACAAAGCAAATATCAAGGTTCTAGGCCTTGTGGTTTCAGACAAGAAGATTTTTTTCATATTTTTCCCTATATAGGCCTATGTAAAACACGTGACCCCCGGTGTGGGCCATTTTTGGCCCCGGGGATATTATTGGTAGAGGTTTACTAGGCTTTCCTTCTAACCAAATATCAAGGCTCTTGGCCTTGTGTTTTCAGACAAGAAGATTTTTCATGTTTCTCCCTATATAAGCCTGTGTAAAACATGTGACCCCGGGGCCGGGCCATTTTTAGCCTTAGGGGTATAATTTGAACAAAATTGAAGCTACAAACCAAACATCAAGGTTCTAGGCCTTTATGGTTTCAGACAGGAAGATTTTCCATGTATTTCCAAATATAAGCCTATGTAAAATATGTGAGCTGAGGACGAGGCCATTTTTGGCCCCAGGGGCGTAATTTGAACAACCTTGGAAGAGGTCCACAAGGTGATACTACATACCGAATTTCAAGGCGCAAGGCCTTATGGTTTCAGGCAAGAAAATTTTATCCATGTTTTCCCTATACAAGGGGGCCAAAAGGCCCTATGCGCTCACCTGAGTTTTGTTTTAAGCTTACATATAGGTATCTGTAGAAAGCTGACCGAGTTCCTGGCAACCCTGGCGCAGGGCCATTTAGGTCCCAGGGGCTTAATTTGAACAAACTTGGTAGAGGTCCACTAGGTGATGCCATAAACCAAACATCAAGACTCCAAGCCTTATGGTTTGAAACAAGAAGATAGTTCAATGTTTTTCCCTATATAATCCAATGTAAAATATGTGATCCCTGGGGCGGGGCAATTTTTGGCCCAAGGGGCATAATCTCAAGGTGATGCTACATACCAAATATCATGGCTCTAAGCCTAATGGTTCAGACAAGAGGATATTATCATGATTCTCCCTATCTAAGCCTTTATGAAGCATGTGACCCCCGGGGTGGGGCCATTTTTGGCTCCAGGGGTATAATTTGAACAAACTTGGTAGAAGACCACTTGATAATGCATCATACCAAATATCAAGGCTCTAGGCCTTGTGGTTTCAGACAAGAAGATTTTTTCATGTTTCTCTCCATATAAGCCTATGTAAAGCATGTGACCAATGGGATATGGCATTTGTGGGCCCAGGGGTATAATTTAAAAAAAAACTTGGCAGAGGTCTTCTAGTTGATGCTTCATACCAAATATCAAGGCTCTATGCCTTTTGGTTTCAGACAAGAAGATTTTTTCATAGTTCTCCCTATATTAGTCTATGAAAAGCATGTGACCCACGGGGCGGGGTCATTTTTGGCCCCATGGGCATGTTTTAAACAAACTTCTAGGGCGAAGATTTGGTACCAGTAAAATGCATTTAAGCCCCCCGGTGGCTTAGGCTGCTGCCCATTCTAAGGTGGTGGTTCTGTTGTTGTTTACTTTTTGTTTATTGTTACTCCCATTGTGGGAGTCTGAAATTGTTCTATGTTTTGTTGTACGTTACTTGATGTCCATTCTAGTATTGCAATCATCTTGATGGGGAAGAGAGAGCTGATTGCTTTGCTTAATTTGTCTTCCTGGTGTCTCTTGATGGTTGAGCGGCTCTTCCTTGCGGTGCCACAGGGTTGTCTGCAGTTTGTGATTGTGGTATTTCCTGATCATACTCACTTACTATTTTTGTTAGAAGTCTACAAGCTGATACTACATACCAAATATCAAAGCTCTAGGCCTTATGGTTTCAGACAAGAAGACTATCATGTATCTCCCTATATAAGCCTATGTAAAGCATGTGATCGTTGAGGCGTGGCCATTTTCGGCCCCAGGGGTCTAATTTGAACAAACTTGGTAGAGATCTACCAGATTATGCTTCATACCAAATATCAAGACTCTAGGACTTGTGGTTTCAGACAGGAAGATTTTTTTATGTTTTTCCCTATAAAAGCCTATGTAAAACCTGTGACAACAAGGCGGGGCTTTTTTTGGCCCCAGGGATATAATTTGAACAAACTTGGTAGAGGTTCGCTAGATGATACTACATACCAAATATCAAGGCTCTATGCTTTGTGGTTTCAGAAAAGAAGATTTGTTCATGCTGCTCCCCCTATAAGCCTATGTAAAACAAGTGGCCCCGGGGCCGAGCCATTTTTTGGCCCAAGGGCTATAATATGAACAAACTTGGTACAGGTCTACTGGATGATACTACAGGTCCATTAACAAAGTTATTTCACTACTTAATATTTCAAAAGTTTTTTTCACATTTTATTACACATTGATAGAATATGTGTTATCATACATGTAATTCAATTTTCATGCCATTTTATTACTATATTTCATATTTACGTTTAATCAGACAACATTTGTATATAGACATCAAATACCTTCCAATGAAAACATACCAATATACTTAAATACATTCCAATGAAAACACAACAACATACTTGTACGCTAACATCATACAGTCAATATTTCGTTTGACCTCTGTTTGCTTTCATAAGATCTGCAATTGTCCCTGGCATTGACTTGTAAAGTTCTTCCAGGACCTTCGTTGATACACTATACCATGCTTCACATACTCGCTTCCACATATTATATTCCATACGTTCTCTATGGGATTCATATAATCCCTGGACATTCCAGAATGGAGCTTATTGTACACTCTAGTAATGTCCTAGTACATTTAGAGTTATGTCCAACCACGAGATCATGCATATCGATATACCTCTTCTGTGGGAACACAACGCATTCAAATGTCATTTTACAATTATGAACAATAGCACTGGTATTTTGTATCATCCGTGTTACCATTCACTTTTCTCAGAAGAGACAGGCCTCTGATGTTAATATTATGACATGTGTTTTGTTTCCATGGAATGGATATGTCTTTATGCATAATCTTGCGTCATAGTTCGAATCAAAAGATATGAGGAAATTGATAATAATTTGAAAATAAAGATTCTTAAAAAGATGACTTAAACAGAAGTAAGTTTTTTTTAAATATCACTAAACTGCGCATATTCAATCATTATATAACACACTTTTTCGTTCTAAACTTTTTGAACACGTTTGAATATATTGTAGTAGAAAATATATCATATATTACAAAACAATATGATAATAAGCAATGATACATAAATTTTTAAATGTGAAAAAACTTTTGAAATATTGCGTAGTGAAATAACTTCTTTAATGGACCTGTACATACCAAATATCAAGGCTCAAGGCCTTGTGGTTGCAGACAAGAAGATTTTGTCATGCTGCTCCCTATATAAGCCTATGTAAAACATGAGACCCCCTGGGCGGGGCCATTTTTAACCCCAGGGTTATAATTTGAACAAACTTGGTAGAGGTCCACTAGATGATACTACAAACCAATTATCAAGGCCCAATGCCTTGTGGTTTGAGACAAGAAGATTTTTCATGTTTCTCCCTATATTAGTCTATGTAAATCATGTGACCCGGGGGGGGGGGGTATTTTTGGGCCCTATTGGCAGAATTTGAACAAATTTATTTGAGGTCCACAGAGTGATGCTACATACAAAATATCAAGGCTCTAGGCCTAATGGTTCAGACAAGAAGATGTTTTCGTGTTTCTCAATATTTAAGCCTATGAAAAGCATGTGTCCCCTGGGTGGGGCCATTTTTGCCTCCAGGGGTATAATTTGTAAAAACTTGGTAGAGGTCCACAAGATGACGATTTATACCAAATTGCAAGGCTCTAGGCCTTGTGGTTTCAATCAAGAAGTATTTTTCATGTTTTCCCTATATAAGCCTATGTAAAACATATGGCCTCTGGGGCAGGGCCATTTTTGGGTCCAGGGGGTAATTTTAACAAACTTGGTAGAGATCCACTTGGTGATGCTATCTACTAAATATCAAAGCTCTAGGCATTGTGGTTTCAGGGAAGAAGATTTTTAAAATTTTCATCTTGTAAATCTGTTTTTTGCCTATTTGACCTAGATGTGCAATGGACCAAAACCGTTTGAACAAATATTTAAGAGGGCCATATAAGGATCATTCTTAACAAAGCAAGTAAGGGTGCAAAGATCAGAAATCGCTACAAACAAGTACCACACCTGACCCAGGATACCAATGGGAAAGTGACAAACGAGAGCCAAGAGGTCAGCCCATTCCCAGCAGGTGACCACAAAGCACATATAAACAGACGCCCACAAAGACATAGCAAACACAAGACAGAAAAAAAACATAAAAATTCCACAAAAGAAGTACCGCCTTGGAACGGTCAGTAAAATATTTTACTGGAGGGCTTAAGCCAGTTTAACGGCGTCAACCTCACCCTTAATTCAGATGTGGATCAAGACACATAGATATTTGGTTTGCATGCAAGACCCCTATCTTATCAATGCATCATCTCTAGGAATGGATACAATCAGGTGCGACACCTGACCCAGGATACCAATGGGAAAGTGACAAAGTGTGTTCAAAATCCAGCCAATAGTTTAGGAGATGTCCTTTTGTTGCAATTGTTAAGGACGACACACGTCACACGACGGGCATCCAACGATCACAATAGCTCACCATGAGACAATGGCTCATGTGAGCTAAAGACGTCAATCCTCAACAAACTTAAATGCTTGCATTGATATTGATAAGATAGATCCAGGGTGTTCACAAAGTAACACACACATGTGTTTGTTATGGTCTGATTCTTTACGTCCAATCAACAATCTTTCAGTTACACAGGGGTGGATATTCCTGGGTTAAACCAGTACTATGCTAGGATAAATTGTCTTGCTCAAGGACCACAACGCAGCTGGAAGGCGCAACCTCGACCCACTGCGCCCCCTACACCATGTGTTACTTTGTGAACAACAATAATTGTTAAGGATAGAAACCACTAGAAGGAAAGTTGAATATCAATTTGAGAATAAAGGAAAACACATCACAGCATAAGCACCTATTAAAGCTGGAATTAGGTTTATGCAAAACAGCGTCCAGTATACAACAAGGTTTATTATCCATGATATCTGAAATCTAACATCAGTACAAAAATGAAAATATTGCGAAAGTGGATGGGATCTTAGAGGAACAATATTTTTATTTGAGAAGAAATAAGAGAGCTTTCTATCGCCGTTGCATCCACATAAAGGACTTCATTTAATTTTAGCGTATTATCAGCTGATTAAGCTAGGTGTTAATCGAAAAGGTAAACGTAAATCCACAATAAACTCAATTGCTTGTATTAATATTTTATAACATATATTGTGTTCACAAAGTAACATAAACCATACACGTCAGTTCTCAACAAACTCAACTGCTTCCATTGATATTTTATAAGATATATGGTGTTTACAACGTAACACACACCACGTGTTACTTTGTGTACACCAACAATTGTTGTGGATAGAAACCACTATTAGGATTGTTGGACATAAATTTGAAAATAAAGGATAATACATCACAGCCTACGCACCTAATGAAGCTGTAATTATGTTTATGCAAGGAATATAACAGTTTCCAGTAAACAAAAATGTGATTATCCATGACATCTGAAATCTAACATCAGGCAAAAATGAAAAATAATGTGAAAGTAAATGGGATTTTATAGGGAAACTATTTTCAGTTGAGAAAAAACGAGAGAGCCTTCTATCGCCGTTGCATTCACGTGAAGCATTTAATTTAATTATAGCTCATCATCAGCTGATAAAGCTAGGTGGTAATTGGAAAAGGTAAGCCCCAATCCTCAACAAACTCAAATGCTTGCATTCATATTTGATAAAATATATGGTGTTCACAAAGTATCATACACCATGTGTTACTTTGTGAGCACCAACATGGTTATGGATAGAAACCACTTTTAGGAATGTTGAACAATAATTTTAAAATAAACTAGAAATGTGTCATTAACAAAGGGCAATAACTCCTGAAGACATTATGCTATATGGGCCATTCTGAAACTCGAACACGTTATGGTACTTCACAATGTGACCAAGTTTCATAGAATTATGATTAAAACTATTCATTAGAGAGCAGACGTCGTTTAAAATGGTGAATTTTCATAAACAAAGGGCCATGACTACAGGAAGCATGGTTCGATATGGATCATTATCGAACTTGAAGAAGGCGTCATGGTACTAAACAATGTGACCAAGTTTCATCAAATTCTGATAAAAAATATTCGAGTTAAAGAGCGGATATCTTTTAAAACGGGGAATTTTCATAAACAAAGGGCCATAACTACTGAAAACACCTATGATTTTTAATAACATAAAGGCAATAACTCCTTAAAGCATGGTGCCATATAGACCATTATCAAACTTGAAGAAGACATCATGGTACTGATCAATGTGATAAAGTTTCATAAAATTCTGATCAAAACTATTCGACTTAGAGAGCAGACATCCTTTAAAAAGGTGAATTTTCATAAACAAAGGGCCATTACTGCTGGAAACATGGTGCGATGTGGACCATTATCAAACTTCATGAAGCCATCACGGTATTTAACAATGTGACCAGGTTTCATAAAATTCTGATCAAAAGTATTCTTTTTAGAGAGTGGACATCGTTTAAAAAGGTGAAATTTCATAAACAAAGGGCCATAACTACAGAAATCATGGTGCGATATAGACCATTATCGAACTTGAAGAAGACATCATGGTACTAAACAATGTGACCAAGTTTCATAAAATTCTGATAAAAAAATATTTGAGTTAGAGTAAAACGGGGAATTTTCATAAACAAAGGGCCATAACAACTAGACATTATGGTACTAAAAATGTGACCAAGTTTCATAAAATTCGGGTAAAAAATATTTCGAGTTAGAGAGCGGACATCATTTAAAACGGTGAATTTTCTTAAACAAAGGGCCATAACTACTGAAAGCCTGGTGTGATATGGACCATTATCGAACTTGAAGAAGACATTATGGTACTAAACAATGTGACCAAGTTTCATAAAATTCTGATCAAAAGTATTTGATTTAGAGAGCGGACGTCGTTGGAACAGACATACATACTACATGCGCGGATCCAGGAATATTCGTCAGGGGGGTTCCAGGTCAGTCTGACAAAAAAAGCTCTTACAACGTTTTTTTTTTTTTTTGTCAGCTTATTTTACAGAAGTCAAATGGTCAATTTCAAAGAAATCTATCATTTTCCAAGGTTCCAGAGGGGGTCCAGCTTCTTCCAGGGGGCGGGGGGGGTCCAATTGCTTATTCCCTATAGAAACCCATATAACTTGTGATTTTCCAGTGGGGTCCGGACCCCCTGCCCCCCCTCTGGATCCGCACTTGTACTACGTACGTATGTACGTACGCAAGTACGTAAAGTACTGCGGACAGGGGTAACACTTTATGCCCCGGCCATTATCATGGCGGGGGCATAAAGATTCACACCATAAGCACCTAATAAAGATGGATTAAGTTTATGCAAGGCAAATAACAGTTTCCAGTATAAAACAATGCTATAACCAATGACATCTGAATCTTACACTAGATATCAGTACTCCGCCCAGAGTAACAGTATTTTGACACTAGATCTCAGAACAACCGTCCATAGTCCAGTATCTGCCTCTAGATGTCAGTACCACAGTCCAGAGTTCCAGTATCCGACAATAGATCTCAGTACCATTGTAAAGGGTCCCAGTAACATGAGACAGAAATAATAATATAGTGTGCATTTTAGGTCCTCTAAGGCCCTATCCCGGGTCCTATAAGGTAATGGGATTGTAAAGAGGTTTATAATGAATTTTTATTCTATTTTGCCACTAGTTCTCAGGAGCACTGTCCATAGTCCATGTATCTGCAACTAGATCTCATAGTCCCAGTATCTTACACTAGCTCTCATTACTACCGTCCAGACTCCAAATATCTTACACTAGATCTAGTACTACCTAGCCTGGGTTCCAGTCTGATCGTTTTTTCTTCTTTTTTTATTTTTCCGTTCCTTGGTCAAAAATGACAGCCTGGGGAACTTCAATTCCAATCGACAGCGCCACCTGGATTTTCCTCAAATTTTGTGGGGTAATGCCAAGAACGATAACGCTATTGGATAACTCTATTGTGCTATAAATAGTAACAGGAATCTCAGTGAAAATATAGATAGAAAGGCAAACATTACCATTCTGTCCTATCATCAAATGCACTTTGTGGACGATGATTTAAGTTGAAACAGCGTTTTCCGACTTTGGTGTATTTGTTAAGTAGTTGTTTTTTGCCTTTGCAAGACACGCATTTAATTACGGGCTCGAACGAAAATACACATTGTATATTGTGTATATAGCTTCAAGACACTGTCGAGATAAACACAATACATCCGAGAAAAACGTCATCTCCTTTGAATTTTCGCTATACTTTTGACACTTCAGTTTCATCTCTGCGTCCTTTGTTTTGGATCAATCGGTCTCGAACCAAGTAAACAAATTCCATCTTTATTCACGTTTTTTTCGCGGTGTTTCCATGATCAGCTGTTTAATAATGGCATCCTCATTATCAGATTGGTGTCTCGTTATCATCTTTATTACGTCACACTAAAGCAGCAGGCTATAATTAATTTAATCGGCTGATCGGATTATCAAAGGGAAATACCACTGATGTCCCCAGGCGTCAATATTAATCGAAATCAATAACGGACAACCAATACCTTTGATGTGGTATATTTTTATTCTCTTATTTTTTTAGAATATTAGCATAAGAAAATATTGCCAAAATATTGACGACTGGCCCCAGGCTAAGTACTACCGCTCAGAGTAACAATATTTGACACTAAATCTCAGAACAACCGTCCATAGTCCAGTATCTGCCCCTAGAAGTCAGTATCACAGTCCAGAGTCCTAGTATCTACAAATAGATCTCAGTACCATTGTAAAGGGTCCCAGTATCTGACATTAGATCTCAGAAATACCATCCATAGTCCCAATATCTGGCATGAGATTTCAGTACCAGCGTCCAGAGTCCCTGTATCTGCCACTAGCTTTCAGTATTACAGTCATGAGTCCAAGCATCTGTCACTAGATCTCAGAACCACCGTCCAATGTCCAAGAATCTGACACGAGATCTTAGTACTACCGTCCCGAGTCCCAGTATCTGACACTAGATCTCAGAACCAAAGTCCATAGTCCTGGTATCTGCCACTAGATCTCAATACCACTGTACATAGTCCCAGTATCTTACGCTATACCTCAGTACTAACGTCAAGAGTCCCAATATCTTACACCAGAACTCAGACTGCCATCAAGAGTCACAGTGTCTGATACCAGGTCTAAGTGCTACAGTCCAGAGTCCCAGTTAATGATATAAATCTCAGTACCACCGTCCAAAGGCCAAGTATCTGCAACTAGATCTCACCACCACCGTCCATAGTCCCTGTATTTGACACTAGATCTCAGTACCATCGTCCAGAGTACCAATATCTGCCACTAGATCTCAGTACATCTTGTCTGCCACTAGATCTCAGTACCACCGTCTAGTGTCAGTACTACCATCCAGAGTCCCAGTATCTGAAACTAGATCTCACAACCACCATCCAGAGGTCCAGTATCTACCACTAGATCCCAGCGATACCATTAAGGTTCACAGTATCTGCCATTTGATCTCAGAACCACCGTCCAGAGTCCCAGTATCTGCCACAAGATCTCATTACTACCGTCCAGAGTCCCACTATTAGTAGTACCATCCAGAGTCCCAGTATATTACATTAGCTTTCGATTCCATTGTCTAGAGTCCCAGTGTCTGCCACTCGATTACGGGACCGCCTTCTAGAGTCCAAGTTTCTGTCCTTAGATCTCAGTAACCCCACCAAGGGTCACTGTATCTTACACTTGACCTCTGTGCCACGGTCTACAGTCCCAGTATCTGTCACTAGATCCCAGTACCATCCTCTGGAGTCCCAGTACTTTCAACTAGATCTCAGACTACCATCCCAGTATCTGCCACTAGATCTAAGTATCACCGTCCAGAGATCCACTATCTGATACCATATATCAGAGTAACAGTTCTTGCCACAACCGTCTAGAAGCCCAGTATATGTCACTAGATCTCAGTACCTCCGTCTCTAGTCTCAGTATCTTTCACAAGATCTTAGTACTACCGTCCATAGTCCAAGTATCTGCCGCAAGATCTCAGTACAACCATCCATAGTCTCAGTATCTGACACTAGATATCAGTTCTAGCGTCCAGAGTCCCAATATACTACACTAGATCTCTGGACGCCTGTACAGGCGTCCAGAGATCAAGTATCTGCCGCTAGATCTTAGCAATACCTTTAAGAGTCGCAGTATCTGCCAATAAATCTCAATACCACCGCAAAGATTCCCAGTACATGCATCGGGATCTCAGAACCAACGTCTAGAGTCCCAGTGTCTGCCACTGGATCTCAGTACCACGATCCATAGTCTCAGTATCTGTCAATAGATCTCTGTACCATTGTCTACATTCCCAGTATCTTCAACTAGATCTCAGACTACTATCCAGAGTCGCAGTACCTGTCACTAGATCTCAGTACAACCCTTCCAGAGTCCCATTATCTGATACTAGATATCAGTACTATCGTCCAGAGTAACAGTTCTTGCCACAAGATCTCAGACCCACCGTCTAGAGTCCCAGTATATGTCACTAGATCTTAGTTCCTTTGTCTCTAGTCTCAGTATCTTTCACAAGATCTTAGTCCTACCGTGGATAGTCCAAGTATCTGCCGCAAGATCTCATTACAACCGTCCATAGTCTCAGTATCTGACACTAGATATCAGTACTAGCGCCCAGAGTCTCAATATATTACACTAGATCTCAGTACAGGCGTCCAGAGATCAAGTATCTGCCGCTAGATCTTAGCAATACCTTCCAGGCAATAGATCTCAGTACCACCACAGAGTCCCGGTATCTGCATCTAGATCTTAGAACCACCATCTAGAGTCCCAGTGTCTGCCACTTAATCTCAGTACCACCGTCCATAGTCTCAGTATCTGACTATAGATCTCAGTACTATCGTCCAGAGTTCCAGTATCTGCCACTAGATCTCAGTATCAGCGCCCAGAGTCCCAGTATCTGATACTAGATTTCAGTACCACCGTCCAGAATTCCAGATTCTGCTACTAGATGTCAGTATCGCCGTCTAGAATCCAAGTATCTTATGCTAGATGTAAGCTCTACCGGCAAGAGTCCCAGTTTCTGACACTAGATTTCAGTATTACCGTCCAGAGTCCCAGTATCAGCTCCTAGATATAAGTACTACCAACCAGAGTCCAAGCATCTTACACCAGATCTCAATACCACCGTCCAGCAGTCCAGTATCTACCACTAGATCCCACTGATACTATTGAGATTCACAGTATCTGCCATTTGATCTCAGAACCACCGCCCATAGTCCCAGTATCTGATACCAGATCTCAGTACTAGCGTCCAGAGTCCCAATTATTGAGATATATCGTAGTACCACCGTCCATATGCCAAGTATCTGCCAACCAGAGTCCCAGGATCTTACACTAGATCTCACCAACACCGGCTAGAGGTCCAGTATCTACCACTAGATCGCAGTGATACCATTAAGATTCACAGTATCTGCCATTTGATCTCAGAACCACAGTCCAGAGTCCAAGTATCTGCCACTAGATCTCATTACTACTGTCCAGAGCCTCAGTATCTGCTATTAGATCTTAGTAGTACCGTGTACAGTCCCAGTATATTACATTAGCTTTCGATATCACCCTTTAGAGTCCCAGTATCTGCCACTAGATCCCGGTACCGCCGTCTAGAGTCCCAGTTTCTGTCCTTAGATCTCAGTAACCCCACCAAGGGTCACTGTACCCTTACACTAGACCTCTGTGCCACAGTCTATAGTCCCAGTATCTGTCACTAGATCCCAGTACCATCCTCTGTCTCAGACTACCATCCAGAGTCCCAGTATCTGCCACTAGATCTCAGCCAGAGTCCCACCGTCCAGAGTCCCATTATCTGATACCAGATATTAGTACTATCGTCCAGAGTAACTTTTTCCACTAGATCTCATAGCCACCACCTCTTGTCTCAGAATCGATCACAAGATCTTAGTACATGTACAACCCTATCGTCCATAGTCCAAGTATCTGCCACAAGATCTCAGTACAACGGTCCATAGTCTAAGTATGACACTAGATATCAGTACTAGCGTCCAGTGCCCCAGTACATTACACTAGATTTTAGTACAGGCGTCCAGAGTTCAAGTAGCTGCCGCTAGATCTTAGCAATACCTTCCAGTCCCAGTATCTGACATCAGTACCAGCGTCCATAGTCCAAGTATCTGCCACAAGATCTCAGTACAACCGTCCATAGTCTCAGTATCTGACACTAGATATCAGTACTAGCGTCCAGAGTCCCAATACATTACACTAGATTTCAGTACAGGCGTCCAGAGTTCAAGTATCTGCCGCTAGATATAAGTAATACCTTCGAGTATCTGCCCTTAGATCTCAGTACCACCGTCCAGAGTCCCATTAGCTGATACCAGATATCAGTACTATCGTCCATAGTCCAAGTATCTGCCACAAGATCTCAGTACAACCATCCATAGTCTCAGTATCTGACACTAGATCTCAGTACTAGCGTCCGGAGCCCAAATATATTACACTAGATCTCAGAACAGGCGTCCAGAGATCAAGCATCAGCTGCTAGATCTTAGTAATACCTCCCAGAGTCTCAGCACCTGTCACTAGATCTCAGTACCACCGCAAAGAGTCTTAGTATCTGCATCTAGATCTCAGAACTACTGTATAGAGTCCCAGTGTCTGCCAATAGATCTCAGTACCACCGTCTAGTGTCTCATTATCTGCCAATAGATCTCAGTACTATCATCCAGAGTCCCAGCACCTGTCACTAGATCTCAGTACCACCCCTAAGAGTCCCAGTATCTGCATCTAGATCTCAGAACCACCGTCTAGAGTCCCAGTGTCTGCCACTAGATCACAGTACCACCGTCTAGTGTCTCATTATCTGCCAATAGATCTCAGTACTATTATCCAGAGTCCCAGTATCTGCCAATAGATCTCGGTACCACCCCTAAGTGTCCCAGTATCTGCATCTAGATCTCAGAACCACCGTCTAGAGTCCCAGTGTCTGCCAATAGATCTCAGTACCACCGTTAGTGTCTCATTATCTGCCATTATATCTCAGTACTATCATCAAGAGATCCAGTATCTGCCAATAGATCTCGGTACCACCCCTAAGAGTCCCAGTATCTGCATCTATATCTCAGAACCACCATCTAGAGTCCCAGTGTCTGCCACTAGATCACAGTACCACCGTCTAGTGTCTCATTATCTGCCAATAGATCTCAGTACTATCATCAAGAGATCCAGTATCTGCCAATAGATCTCGGTACCACCCCTAAGAGTCCCAGTATCTGCATCTAGATCTCAGAACCACCATCTAGAGTCTAGAGTCCCAGTGTCTGCCACTAGATCACAGTACCACCGTCTAGTGTCTCATTATCTGCCAATAGATCTCAGTACTATCATCAAGAGATCCAGTATCTGCCAATAGACCTCAGTACCACCCCTAAGAGTCCCAGTATCTGCATCTAGATCTCAGAACCACCGTCTAGAGTCCCAGTGTCTGCCACTAGATCACAGTACCACCGTCTAGTGTCTCATTATCTGCCAATAGATCTCAGTACTATCATCCAGAGTCCCAGTATCTGCCAATTGATCTCGGTACCACCCCTAAGAGTCCCAGTATCTGCATCTAGATCTCAGAACCACCATCTAGAGTCTAGAGTCCCAGTGTCTGCCACTAGATCACAGTACCACCGTCTAGTGTCTCATTTTCTGACAATAGATCTCATTACTATAGTCCAGAGTCCCAACAGCTATACAAATAGGTATTTAGGCAATAATCATTGTTTTTCTTGCTTGCATTATTTGTGGGGTTCTGTGTTTGGTCCTCATTTTGTTATTTAGTACTTTTGTCCTACTAGTGTTGCAATTGCCTTGATGGGGAAGAGAGAGCTGGTTGCTTTTATTTTAATCTTATGACTAAGTATACTGGGGCTTTTCAGGACGGCGTCCTGGATTGGTCTGCAGTGTGTGTTGTGGTATTTCCTTATCATAATCACTTGCTTTTATCTTTTGTTATCTAAGATATAATAATGAAATAAGAAAAAACGCAGAACATACAATATACAGCCAACAGCATAAGTACTAAGTGTACCCTTCAAAACATTTGATAATCGTATAAGAACTCGATTTGAACTCCAAGAATCCAGTGTTTTAGTGGGTACATGTACATGCACGAAATTCCAAAACGATTGTGACCCAGGTCCCCCTAGAGAGATTGCGGCATAGAGGGTTGTATCATTTAACCTGGTTCTTTTTTATCAGAGAGATAAAATTTACTTGAAACAGTTTATCATGGCAATTTAGAAATGGGCCATACCAGGATGTACCATTCGTTGTGTGTGTGAGAGAGAGAGAGAGATACTTCCCTTGCTCAGAGGCTCATTTTACGCTAATATCATGGCGACTAGGGCATATTGGGATGTATCATTAAGTGCACCAGTCTATCATGGCCATTAAGTGGGACGTGTCACTTAACCTGTTTCGTTTGTCAAGAGAGAGGGAGAGAATCGGCCTTCCTTCCCCTCTCTCTATCTCTCCCTCTTTCTCTGCTGATTCTCTCTCTCACTCACTCACTCTCTCTCTCTCTCTCTAAGTAGTCATGAATGTTTCCCAAACAGGTCAGTTTGAGTCTCAACGGTGGCACAGTGTTGTGTCTCCTTAAACAGGAGACTTTATCCGCTGCTTTGGGTTGGTTCAACATGGGAAGACCCATCCAGATATGACTGAAAAATTGTTGACCCAGATGTAAAGGATCAAACAAGCAAACAGGTCAAAACAATGCATACAGTGATTTCATCAAACAAGATAAAAAAGCATCGGGTACGGACTCCACTGTAGTGCTGTTTACCGTTACATATACTAAACCGCTTATCACAGTTAACTCTATTGTAGGTTACGGTCAACTGAATCATACTACTGTTTGAGACTTTTTGCAACAAGTATGTATGATGGCATGTGTGACACTAGCTATTTTCATGCAGCATTCGTGCGCAGGGCATTTTTCCGTTCTGGCTTGAGTTTTCGCTATGTCTCCAGCAATCCTGTACACTAGAAGCATCACTACAGATATTTTGGAATGGCCTAGGTTACTTAAGGAGATTTATCTTTCAAAGGCTCTTACTTGCATGAATTTGTTCCTGTATAAACAAAAATGCATTTTTATTAAGGAGACGGATACCTTTGGCCACATTGTTGTACGAACATTTTATTCATCTCACATGAAAAAATTCATGCAAGTTAGAGGTTTTGAAAGATATATCCCCTTAAGCCAAACGCTTTACTGAGCTCAGCTGACCGAAGACATAACTAAGTATAAACATCCCCCATTTTGTTCTTCTCAATTTCTTTAAATTATTTCGCGTTACCCATACCAAATATGTCTTCTGTCACTTCGTCATATATCTATTTTTTAAGATATTTCTTTCCCATTTAAATGCATTCTAATTCAATTTTGACCTTGCCATAAAGTGGGTCAATATCAACCTAAATTCATCATTTGTGCAAAACTTGTAGGGCCCACATCCCCAATATTACATACCATTAGTCCCAAGATCATAGGCCTTTTGGTTCCAGAGAAGAAAATATTTAAAGGGTTTTTACCATATATGGGCTGGTGACCAACTTGGTAATGTGACCAGAACAATTTGTACCAGTTTTGGCTAACATATCATAAGTAGTCTTCATATCAAATTTGAGTTCAATTGGTAAAGTGGTTTCTTAGAAAACAATGTTTTAATATGTTTTAATATGTTGATGGGACTCCAATACCAGCGATCTTGACTGATAGGTCAAAGGTCAACCTTGACCTTTGAAACTGATAAATAGCCATTGTCTCATTAGGTTTAACAATATCAAGTGAGAATAATGACTTTGGCTTCAACAGTATTAAAACATCAGTTTTTAGAAAAAGTTCATATTTAAATGCATTAGGAAGCAAATTGACCTTGACATTAAGGTCAAGGTCAAGCTAGATTCATCATTTGAACAAACTTGATAGGCCTCACATTCCCAAGGCTACATAACAAGTCCCAAGCCCATCTGCCTTCTGGTTTTGGAGAAGATTTTTTAAATGCGTTTTTATCATATATGGGCATGGTGGCCACCCAGGTCATGTGAAATTTTTTGTATAAATTTTGGCTAACTTATCATATGCTTTTGCAACAAGTAAGTATGACGGCATGTATGACACTAGCTATTTTCATGCAGCTTTCGTGCGCAAGGCATTTTTTTTTTTGGTTCTGACTCGAGTTTTCGCTAGATTCCAGCAATCCTGTACCCTGTCCATAGAAGCATCACTGAATAGCATAGGTTCCTTAAGCCAAACGCTTTACTGAGCTCAGCTGATGGAAGACATAACAAAGTAAAAACATCCCCCATTTTTTTCTTCTCAATTTCTTTAAGTCTTCCCATGAAATTTGCGTTAAATTTGCATGCTTTTTGAAGTCTGCTCAGTTTACTAAATTAGTATTTCAAAACATAATCCAGAATACCACCAGAATGTCAAAAAGTTACAAAGCTCATGTTGTCGGTCTGATCTGGTTCTAAACTGAAGCCGAAGACACAACTCGCCACCAGCGTGGAAAAAGTTAATCTCGTCCGATACGTTGGCAAGATAGAAGCATGTATGAAACGCTCACGAGAAAAAAAGGCAGTCGAGGTCGTCATTTCAAAAACAGTGAATTCAGCATCCAAACTATGTACAGCTGCTCGGTACATGTACATGTAGGATATTCCACATATTCTATAAACATCCGCTGAGGTACATGTACATGTAGGATATTCTACATAAGAGAGAAATCATCGGTGCAGCAGTCAATGTTAAATGGAAGAATCTCATATTTTAATGTGTCCGAGACAGTATTGGTAAAACGGGAACAACTTTCTTTGCCGCCAAAAATCGGAGACTATAAAGCATGTGAAATGACGAGCAAATGTTATTGTATCAACAAGCGTAGACAACGGATGGACTCTGCAATTCAGTGTCCGACAACTTTAAACTGCAGAGCGCAGTGGCTCAGTGGTAGAGTGCTTGACTCGAGACCGAAGGGCCGCGGGTTCGAGCCTCACCGGCGTCACTGCGTTGTGGTCTTTGAGCAAGACGCATTTATCCTAGCTTAGTACTGGTTCAACCCAGGAAGACTCACCCCTATATAACTGAAAGATTGTTGATGGGACGTAAAGAATCAAATCAAACAAACAAAATCAAAGCAGACCCATAGACCGTACCGACGTACATGTACATGTTGTATGTAAAGTTATCCTGCGTATTCTGAGAAAATCCCCAAATATCTTAACCAGAGCATGAAATACAGCGATTGTGTTTTTGTGGTCAATAATTCCTATTACCCCAAAATGTCTTGTTTACTCGGAGGTTGTTATATGTAACCCAGGACAGAATGTTGGTCTTATATTATGGTGTTTTCTAATAGCTCAAAGCACATGGAATAGTGGCTGAAATATTTTTAATTCCCAGAAACATGTCATTTGCAGTTTTGTGGTCATCACTCGTAATTCACATTAGGTTCAGTGACGATATATACAGCAGAACATTCTATAAATACAGCCTTTTCATAATGCACTAAAGCATATAAAACAACATATCTGCGTATAAGTTTGCTTGGTAAAAATTGAAAAGTTGACCGCAAATGCACAATACACTGCACCAATAAAGTCAGTGCAAGGTGTACGCGTAAGGTGTCAGCCTGTGGGTAAAATTGTCTAATAGAGACTGGGCGTGTCAGACAGAGCGCTGACATACACTGTCAAATAAGACTAGTCTACAGTAAATCGGGTGTAATAGCCTATGTACGCTTTACTCGAGCAACCAACTGAAGCGTATACGACAAGGTTGACCAACTGTATACGTTAGCATGCCTGGTAAACGAGTATCTTTAGTATGCTGCTTGGGACATGCTACATTTCATTTTCCGGGATGGATATGTTGTGAAAGTTTTGGGGGAGGGTAGATTTGCACTTTCTACAAATTCTGTCTGTATGGCAAAACTGGTTTGATTATAAAGCCTGATACAATAATAATAAATCACCAATTAGAATTAAGCGGGATAAGGGTTAAGTATATGGATCATGAGAAAATGGCATACAAACATGAGATTTGGTCTTATCGCATATCCAAAAAAAAGCCTCTTATAATCGCTCATTCTGGCATTTCCAGTGACACTAGATGTCTAAAAGAGTTTCAGAGTCTTCTTCAACTTGCATACTTTGTTTATGCGAGATACGAAAGCCCTGGCGAGGTCATGCGTACATGCAGGCTCGTCAGAGCCTTCGCCACACGCGGATGTAATAAGAACTATCATTTCGTGTGTTGACCAATTTATAGTATTATTTTTTCATTGCCGACCATTATTTTATTTTCTTATTCAGTATTATAATGTGTATAGTTAAAATTTCGAAACATTGTCAGAGTGCATATATCTAGACTAGTCAGTCTCCTTGTTATCCAAATTAATTCGAGATGCCCTGTTCTCACAGTGGGCTCAAAACTACAACAGGTATATACAGCTGTAAAGCGTTTCACAGGTGAATGAATACACCCTGTCATACCGGTTTTTAAATGGAAATGTCCACGGGTGTGTCTTTGCTAAGAACCGCCCCGTCTCTCTTAACTGGTCGGACTATACCCAAGACGAAAAAAAATGGAATAAAGGATCTATGAATGGAGATAATACCCACTATTGAATAAGACCGCTTTTATCGCATATGCTTAGTCATTGTGCAGGGGCGGATCCAGAGGGGGTCGCTAGAACCCTCTCGCCGCCCCGTCTTTAAATATCCTATGAAAATGAAACAATTTGGTCTCCCTTGAAATAATTTGGCCTCAGTGAGACCAAATTATTTCATTTTCATGAGATATTTTAGAGGAAATCAGCAACTGGATCCGCCACTGTTGTGCGCAATTATCCTGCAGCGTTTACACGCACGTCTATCTGGTAGAATGCAGCAATGTGCATGTTTATCTGGTGGGGCTAGACGCCTATTTTATGTCACCGCTTTTCTTTGTGTGCGCTCGGACACAACAATGGGTCCGACGTGTGTGCGAGCAGCAAATGCCCTGGTTATACTGTGTATTTGCACAGGCTCGTCTGAGTTGTCGATTTTTACATATTACTTTAGTTGGCATATATTTCAAATAGTTTTGTTGAATTCATGCCTGAAGAAGAGGATTTCATATGAGCATTTTAGTTGTGAACCGATTTTAGCTTGCAATAAAACGGTATTATTTTACACTTATCATTGCGGAAATAATACGCAAGACATAGAAAATGTATATGAAAACAATGATTTATCTTATTTCGAGAATATAGCAATCCCTTTCTAGCCGTTAAAGACAAAAAATCGACTTATCAAGAAACAATAATGTGGTTTGGCAATGTAACTAATAAGCAATCTGCCCCTTCATTTTCAAAAATGACAAATTGAAAATGAAGAATTTGTGATTTATACAAGGCTCCAAATAAATCTAAAGTGCATTTTATGTGCCTTTTTACTTAAAAGCAATACCCAGTGTTGTCTGCTGATTATCACGGTTACATGATCTGTTAAAATTAATTTAAAATTAAAATTTGAAATTTAAAAATGTTTTAAAAAGGTGAAAAAATGGAGAATTTCTTTAAAATTTGCGAGGAAAAACTGAATGACAATTCAGAATTGCATAGAAATGGGCAGTGCATTATTTGGACTGGGTGTAGGAAAAATGGTTACTGTCAATTTAGATTCAAATACCCTAGATTACCAGGTTCCGATCATAAAACCAGAAGTGTGCATCGAATAGCTTTGATGGTGGAAATACAAAATTTGGATATACCCCCAATATTGCAAGCCAGCCATCTTTGCAATGTTAAATGTTGTATAAATACTGAGCACCTTACTGAGACATCTGAGACAACCAACCAATAACAGCAGGAAATTGTGCTTTTTTAATAAGAATTGTTTCGGTCGTGGAGATGGAAAGAGGCTCTGCCTTGTCGATCTGGATGAATAGCATTAAACAACAGAGCAGAGGTGAATTCTGTCTTTTTTTAACAAATACAAACTGTCTTAGCTTCCATCATTTTGGTTTTACTTTTGATCAAGATATGTTTTAGCTCTACAATACAGTGTTTACATCAAATAGCATAAAGTTTAGGACAGCCTCTGGCATAAATTGTATCTACATCATAAAAGTGGAATGATATAATTTATTTATTTGAACAGCTGTTTTTCTTCACCTTTTCTTTTTACCTGAGGGGCCTGGTAGGTCTGGATGAGTGTATGAATGCCACTTATCTACAGCCTGCCCTTTTATATAATCTGGGTCCTCTGTCACTTTGGAACAGGCTAAGTGATAGTCAAATTCTAGTCTGGCTCTATTTGCTATTCTCTTTTTTCTATAGGATCCTGTGTTTTTGTAAGTTTTGTGATAATTATATGTTTTAGAAATCATTTCCAGATGATGAGAGCTCTTCTCGGACAGTTTTGACACATTCAAGTTTTCTTTTAACATAATTGGCCGTAGAATTATTTGTTTTCAAGACCTGGGCCGCAAGCCTGCCACCAAAATTTCTGAGTAGTTTGTTTCTTTATTCATAGTTGAACTGCCGCCCGGTTAAGTGCTTCGATTTTTTGCGTAGATGTATTTGAACTAACACTTAAAACAGCCGCCTCACTCAACCTCATTTCAAGTATTACTCCCATCATATTTTTGTCATTGTCATCTATTTTCAGGTATGTAATGGCATGAGTTGGGAGAAAGGCAGATTTGACCCACCAGCATCCTTAGATATCCCAGTACAGGCCAGTGAATCTGACGGGCACCTACTGCAGTTACCAGAGTAGCACAGGATAGTAGCTGCTCTCACATTAGGTATTTTTGGCAACATCTTCTGTAGGTCACGAGACCCAAGCCTGGTCAACTCCTCAATTGTATGACTGCATAGTGCCCTTATATCCTTACTTAATGCAGTTATTGCCCTTTGTCTGTCACCTTTGGTCCTGATATGTGAAGGGAGGAATCCCGGGCTAAACTGTGCTCCTGATGGGGATCTAGCTGGTGAGAAACTGACCAGGCTGCACTGAGCTTGTAGTAGAAATCCTGCAAACCAAGGTAAAGCTTTGTGTCTCCATCAGTAGTGACGGTCCTGATCCAGAAATTTTCCAGTGAAAGATCCTGCCATATCCTTCTTTCTGAATGTGGTTGTAAATATGGGACTGTGGATGTAAACCCAGCATGCCCACCAGGGCATAGTAAAACCACGGTTCTGTAGCCAGGCCCCAGTCCAGCACAATTTGGTTTCCATGGCAAGCCCAATAATGTATTTTTCCTTTGTTACATTCTCCATGGCTACTGTCGGCTTGAGATGAACTTTGTCCTGGTTTATATGAAGATTTAAATCCATGGGCATTGTACCTGCCATCCATGGAAACACTTATATGCTTTGGATTTTTCTGACCAGCCACAGCATAGTGCTGTTCGGCAATACGCAGTTTGTTGGACATGTCCTTTTTGTTTAGCTCTATAATTGCTTGTCTGTCAGTTTCTGCATATGGTTTGTACTTTGTGGTGGAATGTCAAGGGTTGTAAATAAAAGTCTGGCTCTTGAAATGCCCATAGATGAGTCCATTATAGCCATTGCTAAGTTGGTATTGATAGCCGTAGATCTCTCTGAATCGGGAGTTGGTGAGAAAGTACTGTAGAGAGTTGATATAAATCCAAAGCCACTGCATTTGAATTGAAATTTCAAAGCTAATCCATGTTTAATTTCCTTATTGATTTGAAATTTAATTTTTTTACACTTCTTTTTGCTGTTATTGTGATCACTATACAGTGAACTTATTGTTTCAACCAATTTAGTTATATCTACTATTCTATTTCCAGAGACGGTGTGATTTTGCTCTGTCGAGGCTTTCCGCCTCAACCCATATCAAAGAATAGATTCAGATTTAGATGTAAAGTAACTTCCCTTAGACTGTATATTAGCACATCTGAGTTGACAGCTAGATTTTGTATCTGGATCCGGACTTACAATGCCTCCTTAGAGTTAAGGAAGACTTAAGTTAAGTATTGATTTTTCAGGATGCGAAAAATAACGTTTAAAACTGATTAAATCAAAATAGTTTTTATTTTTCTGAAGATCACAATGCTATCTTTGACCACAAATACCACATCGATCCATGCAATTTATTTAGCATTTAGTATAGCATGCTGAAATATCAATACTTAACTTAAATCTTGCTTGTAATTCCGGTTCCAGGTAGATATTTTGATTTCTTTCCTTTAGGAGAACACTTATTCCTTATTTGAAAAAAAACACCCTGAATTTGCACGTTTTACGATTTCCTTTTGCCATGACTTTTTAATTTTATGAAAATGATTAGCTCTTCCTATGAATTTGGTCAAAAATGATGCTGGGGGAGAATTTTTTACAGGCATTGCTATAGCAAACTTAGGTATTTTATCAGAGCCTTAAAGATTAACATAGTCAATTAGTGAGAGAAGGAGTGGTTGTTTGTGCATCTCTTATCTAGCACAGGCAAGCTGGCTTTTTTCTGGGTAAAACTACAGAGATAATTTCTATCACTTTGTTTTGTTCTGAAACCCAAAGAGGACTAATAAAACAAATGTAAGGACATATGCCTACAAATACAAACATTATGTTTAAGTTTTCAAAACCAGCCCCCTCCTCGACGAAAAACCCTGCATGGTTTCTGAAACTTCTTCACAGGGTGGACTTCTAAGCATTTTTTATGTTGAAACACGAGGTATAGGCCTACCGCTTCAATTTGTGTGTACATTGTATACAAACGGTAAAACTATATGACTGGGCCGAATTTGAGCTACCCATGAACAAGTACTAGAATTTAATTTGCCTGTGACCTTATAGTACTATTCTCCAAAGGATCGACCAGCTATTCAAAGTCTATGCTGAATTCAAAGACATCGTATGTTTCGGCGCACAATGATTTAAATTCCTTGAATGGCTGTGAAACAAACAAGCACCATAGTCTACACATTTATTTCCTAAGCTTAATGTGTCTGGAACTGTTTTCTGAGTTTTGGTTTTTATGGACAAAATCCTTGTTTTTGATTCTTTTCTTCAAAAGCTTCGCAATAAAAAGCTTTGACAAACCACTGCGACTATAAGGGTTCCTTCGGCAGCCAGGAAACGGCGTGAAAGCAGATAAATACCTACTTGTAATATTTAAGTTTTGAAAACTTATTCATAATGTTTGTATTTGTAGGCATATGTCCTTACATTTGTTTTATTAGTCCCCTTTGGGTCGAAGACCGGTTTCGTGTACTAGACGTTTGCTTGATTCTTTCTGTCCGCCCGTAATGCTGCAATTATGAGTTTCATGTCCGGAAAGGATGAGCCAAATTTATTTTAACTTCACAGGATGATTACCCATAGCATAAAAGTGTGCAGCAACCTACCCCCAAGGTCAAGGTCACATTCTTTGAAGTTGTTACACTCAGAATTTAATGTCCAGTCGATACATTCTTCAAGGGTAGACCAAGCATTTCAACTTTACACGATTCTTATCTATAGCATGATGATTTGTCGTGCATAACCAGTCCTAAAGAAAACGCGACCGGTTTTGGGTTGATAAAATTAAGCATGAGGGTTCCAGTGACTTTTAAGCCGACACCCTATATTTCCTGGGCCATTTAAGGACCACAATAAAAAGTTACAGACCAAAGTTCAAAGCTATATGTGCAATTATTTAAAACAAGACGATTGCTATATATTTACTGTAAATACACATTAATAAACATGTGAACCACATGGCGGGGCTATTTTCGGTCCCAGTGCCCTAGGCGATGCAATATACCAAATATCAATCACATAGGCATGGTGGTTTCAACAAGTATGTTTTTTATATCTTTCCTCCAATATATTTATTCAGGAAAAAACGGATCTTGAAGAAAGAGAGAGAACCTTCAATATTGGAGAGCAGCAGCCTGAGGCTCGGTTTTATTCAGTCTGTTCATGCGAGTTAATGAAGAGTGCTAGAACTCTCAACTAGCACCAGCTTAAGCGGTATTCTGCTTTCATTCAGAATCAAATATTCCTGAAGGACCGGAATAAAACGTGTTTAATTTTTTGTCCCGTGGGGTGGGGGCATAACTTGAACAAACTTGGTAATGTTCACTAGATGATGCTACACACAATACATGATTATTACAGAGGGTTATATAAGCATCATTCTTGCCAAGTATGGTAAAAATACAGAGAGACGACCATTGAAGCAATAGTTGAAGACGCGCGACGTACGATGGACATTAGGTGAGCTAAAATGGAGGGGCGGCAAGGCTTACAACTGCAAAACGTACACAGTAAATGTATTCCTGATCCTTTTAAGGTCATCATAAAGTTGAAGTTGGATATAACGGCTCTTTGACATAATTCAGGCCATGTCCAGCACTGTCATTTAGCCGAATTTGTTCGCTAGTGACTGGCAACTACTATTTCTTTGAATCGGCGTATTTGTTAAGCCGCTGTGGTGTAGTGGTTAAGCCATTTGCCTTCAGACCAAGGGTCGCAGGTTCGATCCCTGGCTTCACCAGTCTTTCGGATGAAATTTTAAGCCGTGGCCCCATCTCCATATGGCCATAGCTGTTGGTGGGAAGTTAAACACAAACACAACAAACTTTGAATCTGCGTAACGGGGACAAGATAATATAATATTTTCATGACCAATTGAAATCGAAAGAAAGTGTCAGACGTGGACCCTAGAGGTCGAACGTGAGGTCTATTGCATTCCCAGTAAGCTCGCTAGCATCGAGCTATAGCACCCGGTAAGGCGACCCAATGCTAGTATTTAATCGAAAATAAAACTAAGAGTGCTGTTTCCATTGAGTACAAAAGCGTCCATCGCAGTTGGCAGCGAGTCCGGCTGCATATCCAGGGACCGCAAGTTCTATTCAGGGCTGGCCCGGTTCAATTCTTTCGCGGAGATTGATCATGGAATAATTTCTATGGCCCCAGCCAGCATTCAATATCGGGCATGCCAGCGAAACTCGATTCGGATGTTTGTGCTGGAGGGCCGATAGTAGCCCAATTTTACGTGCTTACTGGGACATTCTCCTCCTTCCGCTGATTCAAAAAGGGGTGTCAGTGTCAGTTACAAGTGAAAGAATAACACAAAGTACTGGTTATCAGCTTTGTGAAGCTTGTCCAGAAAAAAGTGTGGATATGGGAACTGACCGTCTCGGCATGAGAATAGCTGTTGACTGGGAAATAAAACCGCAAACAATACAAAAAACTACCGCATACTCGCTTGTATGCATGATCACACACACGCACGCACGCACGCAGTTTCTGAGATAAACTCTTCCACTTTAAATTGTAGAAGAATCTATGTATTCAAAAGGGGTGTTAGACAAATTCTGAAAAAAATGAAATTGAAAAATAAGCAAAATGGTTAAGTAAACAGTGTAGATCCGGATGAGGTTGCTTATGAGCCATCTCATCTGGATCTACACTGTTTTGTCGGACCATCTTTACAGGCCTGTAGTGTTGAACGGGTTAACGAAGGCTTAACGACAGCCTCAGAGCCGTCGTAAAAGTTCGACAGATTAGCGAGTATGCATCAACTCTACGTCCGTTACAGTACGTTCTTGTTAATCAATTTTTGCTAACGAGGGCTTAACGATGATGTAACGAAACGAAATTGGGCTAACGAAGCTTCTTGTTACCCAGAATCGATTCCTAAGTGGGCACCTATTAAACATTTTTTTCTTCTTCTTCTTTTTCAGCTTTATAATAATGAATTACTTCCTATTAGCAATATAAATTGATATAAATGACAAAAAGTACACTCCATAACGTTTTATATTGAATTATCCTCAAAATATGTGGGGGTAGGTGTAAATTTTGCTCTCCTAAACGAAAATTAGTCTGGTGACCCCCATTTTTTATTCGTTTTTCTAAAAGGTTATTTTAAAGTCTATGGAATAATAACAAGAAAAGCTAAAACATGTGTTACATGTTATAAACGGCGTTGTTGAAAGGTTCTTATGAGTAATGATAGATGAAGGATAATAATGAAGTTTTTTTTCACAATGAGATATACATTAAAGCGGCTTTGAAATGAGTCATAAAATGCTTGACGTTTCGCTAATAAACTATTCAATCAGAGGTGATGGGGAAGCAAGCTTTTGTGAAAGCTTATGCTTGTTTTCAAACCGCAGCGTCACCGAGACCCTTTGATTATGAATACATAAATATTAGACTTCTTCCTTAACATAGTTGTAAGTGGGCCTATCAAATATTAGATAGACATTTAAGTGTTCAAAATATTACCCATGTTGGTCACTTGCTATAATATTAATCTCTAACCACCGCAACTTTTCATGTTGATTAAACATTTACAAGTACCGGTAGCTCTAAAAAAGAAACAGACTGTCAGTGTTGATAAACGAGTACCTACATGCCCTATACAAACTTTAAATACTATATCAACCTGTCGAAATCGTTATATTCATAATAGATCGGTGACGACACATGCTTTTAGCGATAAACTAAGACATATTTTCAACAACAAACGCCAGTATGATACACACTTATTGACAATGGGCCGAAATTTTGATCAAAACCATTATGAAAATGCCATTCTAGGATTTCTGTGTGAATCATTTTTGATCGTTCCTCGGTCCGTAGAAATTATCTTCCTCTCAAAATGCTTATTCTTATAATGAATAAATGATACTACCTCTACATCTTGAAATGTTTATTTTCTAAGGGGCGATTCGTAGAAGTTTATGATTGATAGAAGGTATTAAAGCAGAAAATGGTTAATGGTTTGAGTAAAATGAATTGAACATGATTGGAAAGTCCATCGAATCATCAAACATTTGCAAATGGCTTTAAGTTTTGGTCTTGAACACATTTAATTGAAGAGTTATTTAAGTTAAAACTGCCTCCCCCTAATTTGCCTTATTAATATGCACTTGTCTGTCTTTAATTGCATTAAATAACAAAACCGGACATCAGACCTACCAGTGCTTAGTATGAACAGCTAAGTAGTTTTGTTGTAGATTTCTTCTGTTTATGGGTACTGCCAACAAGGCAGATATATGCGTCTTTATCATTAAACATACAGTTTTATATAACTCGCAATCGGTTGTATGTCACACAAAAAACAACTTTGAAAACAATCCCATTGATTCATACATATCGACAGAAGGCTTATGTTTAAACATGGAATGGCATGAAGCCATAGAGTAACGGTGTTAGGAGTTGTGTATGGCGTATTTATTATTTATAATATTTTTATAAGTGAAATGTATAGTCCCTTCTCTAAGCAGTCAGAAGATTTCCTCTATGTGACTGGGTATTCATCTTAGAGAAACTAAAAGACATCCCTCTAAACATAGCACGCCATTCCATGCTCCACTACACTCCATGCTTTACAAATTGCATACTAGAATGATAAATAGACACCCACTTCTTATAAAAGAAAAATCAGCAGTAGGTCGCATTTGTAAGTTAAGACTTCCGATGGGGGAAAATTCCTTTAAAAATGAGGGAAGGAATAAAAGCCGGGACCTATGCCCGGGACCCGGGATCAATTCTTGGGACCAAAGTTTGCAAGAATCGAAATTATATTTGACAGGAAAATATCAGCATGAAAATTGGAGTATATGTTCATTATAGGGTCTTCTTAAAAAAGGGTAAAAGATTTTTATGACTCTTGTTTATTTGTATTAAACAGCCAAAATACTGGACCCTGTCAATTATTTTAGACCCGGGACCAGTTTTTGTGGTAATGACGATGTCAGGTATATTAAAAAATTTCACTAGAAAAACCTTTTTGTTTACAACTTTTTTTTCATTTTGTTATCTTCAAAGATCCCAAAGAGTATAAAAATCAAAAGAATATTTGAATTGATCGAGTATTCTAAGAGATAATCAGCCCGGGACCAAAATCGTCATTATTTTTTTCTATTGCGGTATTGACGATGTCAGGTTTATTAAAAATTTTCACTAGAAAAACCTTTTTGATTCCAACTTTTTTCGTTTTGTTATTTACAAAGATCCCAAAGAGTATAAGAATAAAAAAAAATTCAATTGATCGTGTATTCTAAGAGATAATCAGCCTGGGACCAAAATCGCCATTAATCTTTCTATTGGGGTATTGACGACGTCAAGTATATTCAAAATTTTCACTAGAGAAGTTTTTGATTCCAACGGTTTTTCATTTTGTTATCTACAAAGATCCCAAAGAGGATACAAATAAAAAAAGAATATCTGAATTGATCGAGTACTCTAAGAGATAATCAGCCCGGGACCAACCTGGGACCAGAATCGTCATTTTTTTTTTTTGGTATTAACGATGTCAAGTATATTCAAAATTTTCACTAGAGAAACCTTTTTGATTCAAACTTTTTTATTTCGTTATCTACAAAGATCCCAAAGAGAATAGAAATAAAAAAAATATATTTGAATTGATCGAATATTCTAAGAGATAATCTGCCCGGGACCAACCCAGGACCTAAATTGTCATTAATTTTTCTATTTCGGTATTGACGATGTCAATGGAATTTCAATTCATTTAGCCTAAAGAAACGTTTTAGATATCAATCTTATTTGGTACTTATTGCCATCTTGAAGCAGAGAAGGCTCAGTCGATGCTAGCATTAAACTAGAAAGAAAATCGTGAAATTAGGTATTTGTCGCAATTTTAAAGCAACGAAGGCTCAGTCAAGTTTATGCCAAAGCACAGTCTCGCCTGTGATTTTGCTATTCGCATCAGATTAGAAAAATATAGATATGAGCTATTTCTCGAATTCTAAAGCTAAGTCGAATTTATGACAATGCACAGACTCGTCTGAGCCTGAAATGAGAAATAATATAGATTTGCTATTTATCGAATTTTGAAGCTCAGTCGAATTTACCACAATGCACAGACTCGTTTGAGCCTTGGCTGATAGCTGAAATGAGAAATAATATGGAAATTTGCTATTTCTGGAATGTATAAGCTCAGTCGAGTTTGTGAAAATGCACAGACTCGCCTGAGTCTTAGCGGCTGATCGCTGAAAGGAGAAATAATATGGAAATTTGCTGTTTCTCGAATTTTGAAGCTCAGTCCAGTTTGTGACAATGCATAGACTCGCCTGAGTCTTCACTGATTGCTGAAATGAGAAATAATATGGAATTTTGATTTTTCTTGAATTTTGAAGCTCGGTCGAGTTTGTGACAATGCACAAACTCAACCGCTAAAACGTATAGCTTTATTATCTAAATCTAAGGCCAATTCATTTTTTTTTTCATACTCCTTGTGAGCTTTATAGATGACAAAACGAAATATATTGACATCTAAAAAGTTTTTGTAGTAAATATTGAATGTCCCTTAACATTGTCAATACCACAATAAAAATATAAATGGCGATTTTGTTCCCAGGATTAATTTCTCTTAGAATATTAGATCAATTCAAATATTTTTTTTTAAATTTGTATACCCTTTGGCATCTTTTTGAGCAATAACATGTAAAATAATGGGATTTAAAAAGTTTCTGTAGTCAAATTTTGGAATAAACTCGACATCTTCAATACCCCGAAAACTGGTCTGTGGTCTAAAATGCATGACAGGGTCCGATATTAGTGCTAGTAATTTGAAAAAATCAAAAGTCATAAATAATCTTTCTATGCATTTTAAGAAGACCCTATAATGAACATGTGATCCAATTTTCAGGTCGATATTTGCATTTTTAATACCATTTCGATCCTTGCAAACTTTGGTCCTGGAATTTGGTCTCGAGTCCCGGGTACTGGTCCTTGCTTTTATTCCTTCCCAAAAAATGATCTTTTATGAAAATCAATGCTTGTTATCTTCAGTCTTTTATGAAAACCAATAATACTTGTCCAAGTCGAAAGTTCGTGACTTCCAAAATTATCCCATGCATTTTCCTCCTTTAGATTGAAATAAATCCAACCCCAGTCATGAATTTGCGGATGATAGGAAAAATCTACTAGCATGATGACGCTTCCGCAATCAATGAAATTGAAACAACCAATCAAATGACCTATTTTTCGCATTTTGCCATTAATCTTTCTTAGGTAATTTTCACAGCTTATTCATATTTTCTGCTTGTAGGCCTAATGTCTGTTCTGTTTGTTAGTTTAACATTTTCTTGCTCCTATTTTCTAATAAAATGAAAAGTGTGTTACTGTTTTTTGGTGAAACGAAACAATTTAACCATGCACACTGATAAATATAGAATGAATGACGTCACAATGATTTATAAATAGGGCCTTTATATACGTTTTTAAGAATTTCGTATCTATATTTATGAATTAATCAATAAGTTCGCCCCAGAAAACCACTGATAACACACAATTGGAAATATTTTCTTGGTAGCAATATTACTTACAATTCTAAGTTATTCTAAGTTAGACCATTAGACCAGCTGGCTAGAGTGAAAAAAAAGGCACAGCCCATGGGTAGAACAGGTGTTGAACATCCGACATTTATACTGAAAAGACACCCCATTTTAGACGTTTTAAATACCCTTTTAATAAGAAAAGTCTTCATTTGTTTTTAATTAACCCTTTGAAAAACGAAATATTTAATCAAAACGTTATTCATTTAACAATAACTTTGGTCACACACCTCTTCGGAATAGTCCATTTCAACACCAATTACGAATATAGGCTAAGTAACCACTGTTTCATAAATGAACTAATATTAGTTACCTATGCATTAATAAGTAACGCCATAGAAAAAAATAGATTGTTAATGCCAGTTTATAAAAGTACACTCCATAACGTTATATATTGAATTATCCTCAAAATATGTGTAGGTAGGGATAAATTATGCTCTCCTGAAAGAAAACTAGTATTTTGACCCCCCCCCCCCCCCCAATTTTTTTATTCTTTTTTTCTAAATTGTTATTTAAAAGTCTTAGAAATAAAGACAAAACTTTGAGACTGCGAATGCCAGATTTTTTAAAAGTAACCTCCATAACGTTTATATTGAATTATTCTCAAAATATGTGGGGGTAGGGGTAAATTTTGCTCTCCTGAAAGAAAATTAGTCTGGTGACCCCCAATTGTATTCTTTTTTCTAAAAGGTAATATAAAAGTCTATGAAATAAAAACAAAACTTTGAGATTGTTATTGCCAGTTTTTTTAATATACAATCTAATCTAAAACCCGTATTCCTATTCTGGGGGAATTACCAAAATATACTCAACTACAAAAGAAACCCATCAGTCCCTTCTCGGGCCAATTATGGAAATCAGAATTAAGAAATGAAAATATATTTATACCATATTCTGTAGCATTCAGTTCTGCATCATTTTATTGAATAATGTAACAGTTTTACTTAAATCTGTCCATGTTGTTTGTCATTGTTTAGACAATGGGTCGTTTTCAAAAATGACAAGTTTTCACTTGAGAATGAATATCTCGTTCTCGTCTAAATCAGTTCACTTGAGTTAAATTCGTCCAAAAACGGACACGACCCTCTCCTGCAGAAATAACTGCCTCATAACGAGGTCTAACCAAAAGCATGTGATGCCACACAATGTTCTTGGGAATCCACACCCATTCTTAATGGAGAGCAACCTGAAGCTGTCAAAGATTCCTAGGTTGCACCAAACGATCCTGGATGCGTCGCCAGAGTTCATCCAACAACTGCTCTATTGTATTGAGATCCGGGCTTACTAAACTAAATTGGTTTGTTTTGGCTTCTGCACACACTTGTTTGCCTCATCAGAGAGGGACATACTGGTTATTGGACGAATCGAACTGATTTAGGCTAGAACTCGAGTGAAAACCAATTGTCTGAAACCTGTCATTTTTAGATATAACCCCTTGTCTATACACTGGCATACAGCATGAACGGGTTTAAGTAAAACTGTTACATTATTCAATAATTTGATGCATAATTGATTTCTAAAGAATATGGTATAAAACATATTTTTATGTCTTAATTATTTTGCCATAATTGCCCTAAAACGTGACTGATGGGTTTCTTTTGTAGTTGAGTATATATCATTCAGTATATTGTCACGGCTTGGGGAAACCAATATATTTTCACTTTTCCCATAAAGCTTGATGTCGTGAGTAATAATTAAAATAAAAATAAAGAAGCTGGATGGCGATTACAACTATTTTAACTTAATATTAAGGACTTGGGTTTTTTTTTCAGAAAATTGCTAAAATGCTGTAAACTTCCATGTCAGATTATGAAAAATTGAGCGCGGTGACATTTCCTTTTTATTTCATAAATCGACAGTCCATACATAAAACAAACTGTATGCAAAGAATTAAAAAGATCTTAATGCGGGAAGTATTACCCGCAATTGCCCTTAACAGAAAATATCAGATACTAATCTTCGACCTGGAGGAAGCCAAACTGATGGGGCAATTTTGAAAACTGCTGTCTGTTTAAGGTCGCCTTAGCGGTAGCCAATTACATGTATATGTACTCGTATAAAGCACAGTGAATACGTAGAGGGGTTTTACGTTGGCTGTTTAAGTGGTCAATATGTATTGTATTGGGTATCAGTCATAATTCAGAAAATAATCTCAGATGCTGTAAGCAGTCAACGAATGTGAAATATACTACTGTCGTGTCAACCAAGAGCGACCGTGACGTAATACTTTGTTTACAATTGCTGAGTTAAACACTAACGTGTGCACTTCACTTTAGCTAACGCGATTCGATAATTCAGATGTGTATTAATCCTATCCTGAGGATAGGATTAATTAATTAGTAGTCAAGTGGTCTGTCGATTATAAGTCCCTGAAAGCTTTGTAAACCAAACCATGAAGTCATTGTCGCTCTTGGCTGGCAGAACAGTACTGTCCTGCACAAGATTGACAGTGACGTCATGTTTTATTTACAATTATTAAGTAAAATATAACCTTGAACACCCCACTTGAGCTTAATCGTATCGATATACCATTTGTGTATTAATCCTATCCTGTAGATATCCTGCGGATAGGATAATACACAAGTGATCTATCGATTCAAAGTCCCTGATAGCTTTGTTAACAAAACATGACGTCATAGTCACTCTTGGCTGGTAGGACAGTAGTTGCACTAGTGGCAACATTGCCCTTAGACTGATTGATATGGGAAAGAGGATAATGACATATGTCCCCGCATGGTGTTATAAATAGACGTTATAAATAAACAGCCCAAAAAATCCCATGTCTATTAATAGCGCTTAACAAGATACATCTTTTAAGAAAGATAATAGGTCGCGAAGAGATCTTATAATGGAGTGGGATGTTTTATGTAAATGATCGTACATAATTTCCTACAATTTTAAATTGCCCCAAACCCCCAATCGTCCACTTAGACTCATATCAGCATGCGCAGTTGTAAATGTACCGGCGTTCTTGCTTTTTCCATTATGAAGATGACAAACACAAGCACTAGTCTCTTTAACTATGTGAGACGATCTTATATCATACAAGGCTAGCCTGCAAATATGTCCAAATGCACGTAATAGAAAGAAAGCAAATATATGGGCATTAGCGTATGAATATGTTCTAATCATTGTCATGAGACGGTCAGCACTGAGACAACTGATAGAGCATGTGTCAATCCACAGGGATTAATAAATATGCTCTGTCAGTTGTCATGAGATGATGTTAACTGATGGAGCATGTTTCATACCATAGGGATTAATAACCATGCTCTGTTCGTAGTCATGAGATTATGACAACTGACGGAGCATTATATCTTGGGGGGTATCACCATGCTCTGTCCATTGTCATGAGATGATGACAACTGACCGATTATGTTTCATACCTTAAGGGGGTATCAACATGCTCTGACCTTTGTCATAAGAGGATGACAACAAATAGGGCATCTTTGATACCTTAGGGATTAATAACCATGCCCTGTCAGCTGTCTTGAGATGATGACAACTAACGGAGCATGTTTCTTACAGGGATATATAACCTTGTCCTGTGAATGACAACTATTGAAGCAAGCAGGTTAAATACGTGATTGGATATCACCATGCTCTTACCAAAGTTATGAGACAATGACAACTGACGGAGCATTTTCGTACAGAAGGGATATATTACCATGCTCTGACTGTTGTCATGAGGCAATGACAACTGATACCCACCGACATCTTCGTGATCTTCGTGTGTTTTCGCAATGTACTCCGACCACGCTCACGTTTTTTATTGAGGACATGAAGATAACAACACCCATCTAATAATGTAAATGCTCTGATAGCCTTGTGATCAATTCACTTGTTTCAAAATGACACATGCCAGAGTGGAATTTGGATATACTAACCAGCAAAAACAACGCATATTTAACCTTCTTGGTTCATTGCATCAATTTAGCGTTAAATGACAATCAAATAATTTGGTTTTGTTTAAGGGGTGTTTAGACGGCATGATTTTGTCAGCCTGACTTTGTCATACATTACAAATCAGCTCGTGTAAACACTGCTATTACAGAGTCATGGGGGATAGAGCTGGTTCTATTTGCCATTACAAAATCATGGCGAATTAGCCAATCAGCTTTGAGGTCACTGGGGTTAATTGCTTTTGGATCATGATTAAATATAGATAACCCTAAACATGCCAGTATTTTGTCCTGAAAATGGTGTCTACTTATTAACCTGCATATATTCAAGTGCACTTCAGAGGAGATCTTATCATGGAAGTTAACATTATAAACCCTTACCTGACTGCTTCCAGGGAACAGTCTGATCTGGGTCGATATTGTTCGCTATAAAGACTACCTAAGAACATAAGCAGATGAAATCGAAGATGACAAAAATCGTGACTTGCGGGAATGAGTTTTAACACATGTTCTAAGCTTTAGCAATGAAACGATATAGAGCATGATGAGATAGCTTAAGGTGCCCAGCCAGTTTTCTTCACTGTTGAAAGAAATCACACATGACATTGTAATGTCATCTAAACAGAAAAATCATACATGACACCCCTTTAGTAATCTTGCTATACATCCTATGTCAACAGCTATGATCATTGCGGGACGGTTAGTTCACCTAACCACACTTTTTCCTGGGCAAGCTTTAACGAGCCGTTAACAAGTACTTCGTGCACATACTTTCGCTAACCCGTCTTGAATTATCCAGCAGAATAGAGAGGAATAATGGTAGAAACTATTTCATGATCAATTTCCACGAAAGAATGGGACCCCGTGCCAGGGTTGAACTTGTGACCCCTGGATCTGCATTCAGTCATGCATTTGAGCCAGACACGTTACCGACTGCGCTAAGCAGAATGAAATAATATGAAAGATATGATGTATAAAACAAGTGTATTAACAAAGACTCAACAACGGTTTGGTCGTTGGAATATTGGGAGATAAATTTGCGCTTTATGAAAAAAATAATAACTTAAGTGAAATTTTAGATGTTGTATATCTAAAGTACAGTGCAAAGCGCATTTTTGATGAAAATACTCTGTATCTTAATCAGGACATACATATTATTTTTGAATGTTAAGTTGTCAAGAATTCAAGAGGTCAATGTCATACTGATCAGACAAAAAAGTCAACACACCAAATTTGGTATTCCTACCTCAAATACTATAGACACGATTTAGGTTCAAATGCTCACATTCACGGACAAACATATGGACAGACGGAGGAACTAAGCGACAATTCATAAACTATTTACCCCCAAAGTCTCTGACAACATTTGATTTCTTTTATTAGTGATTCGTTTGGACTTCTGCCCAGAGTATGTGACACGATCATCAAATAAAAAAATAATTTGTTTGAAAGACAAAAGCAAACTATTTGTATCCTTTGAAGCACTGTAATGTTACTTTTTGTTTTTAGGTATACTCAAAACCAAAAGTAACGTTACACTGTAGATATATATACCTTTACTGGGTATTGGTAAGTGGTATATTTAATGTGTTTAATTCATATTAAAATACCATCAATTATTCATACGACGGTTGATTTCCTGGTTTTTGCTATCATAAATGCAACCACAAAGCCTTAATGAATGAGACAATAGGCAAAATAAACTTTTCCAAAACACATCACTGCTGATATGTTACTGTAGCTATCAGATTGGACAATTTTCAACTAAAGAACCAGTCTGAAAGACAGGCTATCGAATTGTTGTTTAAAGTTCAAATTAGCCCGGATCACCCTTCAAGTAACACAAATTAGAGTGTGTTGATTTTACGTCCATACCCCTTTTTGTGATCTTTACAGGGCTATCTATGGAATTTCCCATAACAAATTGTTTGCCATTTGTCCAAACTGATGGAAATTTTTATCAGAATATCTTGTTATATACTCTGCGCAGAAGTCCAGACAAATCACTGATTAAAAAAAGCAAATTTCATCTGAGATAAAGCTTTTTGCAAGGACTAAAGTTTACTATTGTTTTAATTCAAAGAGAGATAATTTCAAAGTAAACAAATTTTATAACGCTGCCAGAAAATAACTAGTGACAAAATGTTGGCAGTATTTTAACGGACAATCAGTGGCCCTTAAAATAGCGTGTTCGAATCCTAGGTTTACCTAAGATTTTGTTAGGAAATGCTGATGAAAGCACAGATAACTCGAAAGAAGATTAATTTACCTAAATTGTTTTTCGTGACGTGAAGTATGTCAGAGCGAGAACAGCAGCTCATTGCAATATTTTATTTGGTTAAAATCAAAAGCAGTAAAGTTATATTTGGTAGTTCCATGTGTAAAGTTACTTTGGGTTTAAGCTTTTCTTGCACACCGGATAAGGATATCTGAGATTTTACCCTGGGAGAGAAAATCTTAACTTACCCATGCTATCTTATCAAGGACGTCAAGTAACGTCATCCTGTGAAATTGTATGTTAGAGTATTCAGGGACTTCTGTAAGCTTATCTAAAATAAATACATAAATGAATACAGTGGCGAGCAAGAAAAAGAATCCATTATATGTGTGAGGGTAAGATAGAAAAATCAGTCCCTCGGGATAACCGTTTGTCATCACTCGGCAGGCCTCGTGATGCCAAACGGCGATCCGAGGGACGTACAAGAATCTATCATGAGTGTGAGGGTATTTTCTATTCTACCCTCACACTCATGATAGATTCTTATGATATTGCACAGAGGGCCATACAAGTAATTTGACCCTAGGCATCAAATTGCTTCTTCAGGTGGGCAGTACCAGAATTTCTTAAGAAACATATTGCCCTTTAGAATTTTCCAGGGGATGGGAGTCCTGACCACCTGTCCCCCTTCAGTATACGCCCATGATTATACCTGTACTGCCATTATCTTTTTCAGGTCAGGAGTAGCTCCTTTATCAAGCACCACCTCTCTGATATTGGCTTCCTTAAAGGAAAAAGCCTATACTACTGCGCCATTCAGGCTTGGATAAGCAACTCTATAGTCAACAAACTATCATAAATAAGATTACGACTCTAGAACATCTCGCTGACTGGACTGATAAATTGGCGAGCATCTATGTACTGACAACCAACTTCAAAGAAAATGACGCCAGTCACTCTAGGTGCCATCAATAACACATGGCTTAGCAATGCGACATGGAGCGCTAATAATACGGAAAAAAATTCTAGGAATGATACATCAGACTCTCTTCACATCAAGATAACACCATGGCTGGACACTAATGCGAAGAATGCTATAACCACCGAATCAAACTTCAGAAACATGACGTCAGCCACCCTCAACACCAATAGTAACACATCTCTGGGAAATGCGTCATGGGTTGCTAATAGTACTGAATCTTATTTTGGGAATATAACGTCACCTGAGATTAACTTTGCAGTTTCTGTTACAATGTATACTTTATTTGTCATCTCAGTTTGCTTAGTTATTCTAGGGTTGCTTGGTAACATGACGACGATACTCATCATGCAGAAACGCCCATTTAAGTCCACAACACATAGTATATTACTATCAGCTTTAGCCATCACTGATACACTGGGTCTCCCGATATTCTTGGTCTTCAAGCCCTGTGTTGCCTACCTCTTTGGTTTCGACATGAGATCACTCGGAGACGTTGTCTGTAGACTACTCCAATATTTATCTTATATTGCGAGAGTAGGCGGCTCAGCAATGATCATACTTATATGTTTAGAACGATTCATAGCCGTTTGTTTCCCATTTAAGGCAAAGTTTATCTTGGCTAAAAAATCAGCATATATTGCAGTTTGTGTTTGCTCATTGCTTGCTATCTTAGTTGGTGGGCTGGTGGTGCGATTTTCGGGGGTGGAAGATGTGTATTGTGCACCAATATCAGCAAACACACCTGTCGCAACCCTATCTCTACCGGCAATAATTGCACCAACTATCTTCTTGCCTGCTTTGGTCATTCTCTGTCATATGCCATTTACAGTTGGCAAGCTCTGTCGCAGTAGAGGAAAACTTTCCACCAAGGTAAATCAGCCAGAAGACAAAACTGCTCGAACAGCGACCATGCTGATTAGCACAGTGATCTGGTACTTTATTCTCATGGTTGTCGCATCTATTATAATTGGCGTATTGGAGGGCGCTGCCATCAGTCAATTTAGTCTCTTGGCCCCTTGGATTAAGGTTGTTCTTGAGTTTCACATGACTTTAGATCAAGTCAATGTTTCTCTGAACTTTTTTTTGTATTCGATGGTATCTTCTGACTTCAGACGGGCGTTTCAAGGCCTGTTCTCTACGACGTTAGAAATATGATAGGAAGCTAAGGGCTAATTGCATACTAGTATAGTCCGACCAGTTAAGACAGACTGGGTGGTTCTTAGCAAAGACACACCCATAGACATTTCCGTATAAAAATCAGTGAGACAGAGTGTATATATTGACCTGTGAAACGCTTTACAGCTGTATTCCTGTATATACCTGCAGAAGTTTTATGCCCGTTGTGAGAAAAAGGCATCTCGAATTAATTTGTATAACAAGGAGACTGACTAGTCTAGATATATGCGCTCTGACAATGTTTGGAAATTTTAACTATTCAAATTATAAAACTGAATAAGAAAATAAAACAATGGTCAGCAATGAAATAAATTAATACTATAAATTGGTCAGCACACGAGATGATGGTTCTTATTACATCGGTGTGATGCGAAGGCTCCGACGAGCCTGCATGTACGCATGACCTCGCAAGGGCTTTGGCTTCTCGCATAAACAAAGAATGCAAATTGAAGAAGACGCCAAACAACTTTTAGACATCTAGTCTCTCTGTCTGGACATGCCAGAATGGGCGATTATTAGAGGCTTTTTCGGACGTGCGATAAGACCAAATCTCATGTTTGTATGCCATTTTCTCATGATCCAGATACCTAACACTTGTCCCGCTGAATTCTAATTGATGATTTATTATTATTGTATCAGGCTTAAAAATCAAACCACTTTTGCCATACAGACAGAATTGGAAGAAAGTGCAAACCTACCCTCCCCCAAAACTTTCACAACATATCCATCCCGGAAAATGAAATGCCGCAGGTCCCCAGCAGCGTACTAAAGATAAGCGTTTACGAAGCATGCTAACGTATAAAGTTAGTCATCTTTGTCGTCTGCGCTTCAGTTGGTTGCACGAGTAAAGCGTATATAGACTATTACACCTGAGGCGAGTTCAATGATGCGAGTGCTCTCGGGCGCTCGATTTACTGATGTCCGGCTTTACACATTACGAATGAAGATAGGTACCGATCAACGAGCGCTCGGTGAGCTCTCGCATTGTTAAACTTGCCTCCGATTTACTTTAGACTAGTCTTAGTTGACAGTTTATGACAGCTTTCTGCCTGACACGCCCAGTCTCTGTTAGCTGGTCGCACTATATTATCACTACAAAGCATGCACGCGTGAATCCAGAAAAAACCCTCAGGGTGAGGTTTCTGAAAACGTTTTCCTTTTAGTCACCATTGTATTTCACAGAGGGCCGTACAGATATCCATTAAGAAGCAATTGGACCCGAGCAGTGTGATTGCTTCTTTAGGGAGGGGGCTTCGTACCAGTATTTCTAAGGGAACATATAGCCATTTGTGAGTTTCTATGAGGAAGGAGGTCCGACCCCTCCCCTTTTAGATCCGCCCATGATATGCCACTGAAAACGCCAAACAGCCCCAAAAAGCCATACAGAATAATGGGTGATCATAAACTTAAATTTAGGATCTAACATCCTGTGCACACGTTACATTGAATTTATCAAACGAGTTTGGGAAAAGCGATGGAATGCAAGGCTGGCGGATCATTTATCGTTTTCTCGCAACGAGTTGGTTAAATTCAATTATACAGAAGCACGCATGCTAGATTCGTTTCATCATATGACGTTTAAATATTCTCAGTCGTATTTTAAGCGTGAAAACGTCAAGATTTTGCCATCGTTATAAACGACGTCATTGCGCTACGTTACTAGATCTGTAATCCATTAGTGGTTTATCAATTTTATTGCATGGCGTTATATCACTACCATACGCGACGTCATATGATAATATTTTTTAAACACTCTTCTTTGGTAACATTCTGTTTCTTCTAACCAGATTCCCCAATCTGCCAATAGATATAATTTAATGTGATCTTCAGTTTATGTTTCTCCTTTGCACATTCAGCATGCACGGATACAGAAAGTTTTGTCAGAGTGGGTCCAACTTTGACAACGTTTTTTTTTTAGTTGATGAGGAGGGGGAGGATAGAATGTCACTATAAGCGGGCCATCATCGGCCCACCAGCGAAACGCCATTTAAATGGCATTTCTCTGGCGTGCGATGATGGCCCTACATTGAATGCTGGCGTGGTAGCTTTGTAATTTTTAAGGGGATTCGGACAAGTATTGCTAAGAAACCCTATATTTTTGTGATTTTCCAGGGGGGTCCGGACCCCTGTCCCGCCCTCTGGATTCGCCCATGTTGAGCCTGTGACAAAAATTATGCAGGATGTTTCTGATTCTGCCATCTTTATGACTCATTGAAAATCAGTTTTGCTTTTATTACTGTAAATCAAGCATGGTTTAAAAATGCAGCAAAAGTTGGGGAAAACTTCAAACTATGAATACACCAATGAAACCTACGCCATTTATTTGTGAAAAACATTGTATTTTCAGAATTCAGTAAAAAAAATTATCTCGCGTGTATCATATTTTTTCTGAGAAAATTAATTTAAGTAATATTTTCAGATAGTTTCCACTATAAACAGTGTTATAATACTCTGATAATAGAAAACTCTCAGAGAATGAACAATTTGCCATGTACTAAAGACATAATTTTATGACAAATGGCTCGAGTTAGATGCTTTCATGCACAATTTGCGCTATATTTCTTATATTAGTTCCCCCCCCCCCTCCCAAATTCAGTTTGTACCTCTCAAATTTACTGTTTCTTCAGATGCAGTGTCATATTATGTCTATATTCATTGATTGATAATATTGAAGGATTTCACTGATCACATTACTAGTATAAGGAGTGTTGTAACAGTTGTAGAGAAAACGGTGCCTGAAAAATACCTCTTAGTTGCAGATTTTTGTCGCACTCTGGACAATTTATAGATACATGATGTGGAAAAATTGCAATGCTTTCAATGACTTTTTTATCAAGTCAATGAGTGGAAAAAACAATGAAATTTTATACAAGAACACTAATTTTTGTCTTTAATCAAAGCAAATATGTCTTTGACCACTTTGTCACACTCGGGACATATTCATGCAGCAAACTCTTCTTCGCTGTTTAGAAACCAGAGAGCCATTTAATTAGTTTCAGTTGCACAGATGAAACATGATTTGAATGAAAAAAGGGAAATTGTATGGGTCGTTTTTCAGCTAATTTCTGATATTTTTTGTGTTCTTTCCTCGGAAGAATTTGTAGCTTTCACTATTTTATTGGATGCATTATTGGATTTAACACTGAACATTGTGCAATTTCACCACTAAATTTGACATTTTACTTCAAATCCTGTAAGAAAAAAGCTTTTCAAGTGCAAAGCATGAATGATAATTGATTTTGTGTGCCGAGTGCGACATTTCACTCATATTACTTTATTTAATCATTCAAACATATTTGAAATGTATAAGAAACTTAAGTATTTATAAGTATAAAGTTGGACCTACAAGGTAAATGGCATAGAGGCAATATTCCCTATCAATCTGTTATTTTAAAGAAAATTTACTTTACTCATACGATAAGCCCCCCCCCCCCCCCCCCCCCCCAAAAAAAAAAAAAAAAAAGAAAAAAAATAGTGTATAATACAAATTTTAACAACTGAAGTTACTTTTTTCGGCTTAATAGTGTATAGAGACTTCAGTTCTATCAATGGATTTACAATACGAAACATAGATAATGATTGCTTTCTAAATAAATGAATATAACAGAGTTGCAAAGACTGGAGAAAAAAAAAAATTGCGCACTCAGGACATCATATTTTGACTGGTATGAAATGTTAATGTTAAGTTTCATTCATTCTACTGTCACTGTTCATCTTCTGTGGGCTAATTTGTCTGATAAAAGGAATAAAATGAAAAGCAAATGCAGGTTATATGCAAACCTTGCAGCCTTAAAGTCAAACAGTCACACTGGGGACAAACTTGGGTGCCACAATAAAAACTTCGGTAAAATTATATTTAGGTGGAGTTCAATGAAAATAGACCTGTGTTAAACTATTTCAATATATGAGACTTTAAAACGGTTGCGTTAATTTTAGAATAATATGAGTCTTGGCATGGGATTTCATACAATGTGGTATGTGCGACCAGCAAAGCCTCAGATCAGCTTGCGCATATGCGCAGTCTGATCAGAGCCTTTGCTAGTCGCTTAAATATTTTATAAGCTACTGACGGAACATCATTTGGAGTTTCTAAGCTGAAAAGGAGGATGCACATGCTCGTCTGATTCTACACTTGTCAAAATGCCACATTGTTGGAAATAACATGTTGCGGCTCATATTAGGTTGAAATGCAATAAGCTCCAAAAGCTTTAGGCCAGAATTGTTTTATTAGTTGATTTACAAACTGTAATTTACCGGAACGTGGAAAAATATATTGATTTTTTTTTTATTTTATCCGCCGACTCTAAACATTATTTGTTTAGTTGTAAAACAATACTATTTTTTTAGGTTCTGTCTATGTATTTTTGAGAGTGACACTGTTAAAAGTGATTGTCCTGTCCAGATTTTTAAGAAAATGATGAAATATATAAAGATTTATTACAGACTGTTGGTATACCTCACTAGTTTTACTGTTGTTGTTTTTTCTGGAGATATTAAAAAAAGCTCTGAAAATAAAAAAAGCTCTGAAAGTGTACTGGTCATTTTCAGAACTTTTTTATTTATTTTTTTCGTCCCCCGACCCTAATCTGAAAATAAATCCCGTGAATCAACTAATAAAAACATTCTGGCCTTACACTTCAGATGTTCAGTGACTGTTTATTCGTTGGGGTGATCACTTTTGATTTGGGATATCAGACTACGAGAAACTACGAAAGACGTCCAAGCATCATACTTTTTTATATGAATAAATGCAGATATTTGATAAATTTTGACTAGATTGTTGAATTGTTGTTGTTGCTTGTACATGCAATACATTCAAATTTAACAATTAAAAATATGTGAAGTTAAATGTCACACTAAAAACGTCGCGCTTGGGACATTTTTCACTGCCTTTTCAGTCATATCATAGTTTTAGCTCAATCGATTTCGATGTAACTCAAGGTATTTTGCTCAAATGGCAACTCATAATTTGATCATTGCAAAATGCTGGCTAGTACAATGCTATTTAGAAAATTCTTGAAAATGTAAAGCGCTGCATTTTTTTAAAACCACCCAAATGGTAGACAAATTTCTGTAGTTACTTCATCTGATCTTGATTAAAGATCATTTGATTTGAGTTACTTCAATCGGAATTTCCTCGGCCGAATCCGTGGAATTCCTTGAAATCCGACCTTGAATGTACATCGAGGATCTACTTGGATAACGTGACACTGACGTTACATAACATGACGCTGACTTCATATAAACCATGTCAACACAATGACAAGTGTTAATGCAGCAAAACAAACGTTTATAAATGAATTTTATGGTTTTTCAATAAAATATCACTATATCTATACATGTATTTAATTGAAAAATACATAAACTTCATTAATTCTGCTGCTAAAACTTTTGGGGTAATCAGAAAAACGGATCAAAATAGGGCTGATAGCACATTTTACAAAGTTTCCTAAAGCAAGTTCCGGTAAACAAAAAGGAAGCTTCTCGTACATAGTACTAAAGGTAATGTGCCTTATGTACACCGAGACTTGATTCGTTTCTCAAATTATGCCGGACTTTCCAGATTGGAGTTATTTTTGTTTTATTTTTAAAAGAGAAGGGTGTTATATACTTAGTGTAGGGAAGACCAGAGCTAGTATGGCTCCATTTTAGTACAATTTTCATATGACTTTTACAACTAGCTCTGCGAAACTTTTATTTTCAAGTAAGGCACAATAGGGCCGTACCAGTCCCGGTAAAGCCATAAGTGTGTCTCTGTTTGATAAAAGGTAATCTTTAGTCAATGAGATTTGGTCATGAAGGTTGAACTTACCCCGCCAAGGCTCTAGGCCTTGTGGTTTCAGACAAGAAGATTATTCATATTTCTCCCTATAAAAGCCTATGTAAAACCTCTGACCCCCGAGGCGGGGCCATTTTGGCACCAGGGCTATAATTTGAACAAACTTGGTAAAAGTCCACTAGGTGATGCTACATACCAAATATCAAAGCTCTAAGACTTGTGGTTTCAGAGAAGAAGACCTTTAAAGTTAACTTCTTGAAAATCTATTTTTAGCCTGTGTCACCTAGATATGCAATGGACCAAATCATTTGAACAGTTATAAAAGAAGGTCATATAAGGATTATTCCTGCCAAGTTTGGTCAAAATCCAGCCAGTAGTTTAGGAGGAGATTTCGTTTGAAGCAAGTGTTGACGACGAATGACACACGCGAGGGACGACGGACATCCAATGATCACAATAGCTCGCCCTGAGCCAATGGCTCAGGTGTGCTAAAAATAGATAGTGCTATAATCTGAATGCCTTTAAACGTGTTGAAAACATGCAGTAAAAGCAGAATTTGTTCAGATGAACAATTCGCCAATCAACAATAAGTTTTCTTTGATCACTCTAAATATAAACACCCTTTACAATGTGGGTACGTGGCACAAAATAGCTGTCAGCGTTCTTTGTGTATGGTTGGGGCAAGTTTGGCTAAGGGCCAAGCATGCCCTGACAAAATTAAGTGGCTAGACAAGCCCCTGCCAGACTATTTCCAAATATCACCTGACAGCCCCTTCTATGATGCAGGAGATGAGATTAAAAAAATATATGTGTTATATCTAAGCATATTATCCTTTCATAATATTCATATAGAATTTAAATCAAAATTATGACACATCTTAAGAAATATAAAAAATGTAGTTACTCGTCATTCAAGAAAATGTGTTTTTGGTTACAAAATCAATACACCCTTTAAAAAACACATGCAAACAAACTCGTCACAAGTGATGCCCAAATATGTTTCTCAGCTCAATATCTTAATCTGCATACTAAATATAGCCATATGCCGAACATGCCTGGCGCCTGAACTAGCCCCTGTTTCCCCATTTAATGTACTTAGAGTATAGTCTGTTTTTGTTAGTTCAATACTTTGTTGTTGTTTTCAGTGTGTGTGTGTGTGTGTGTGTGTGTGTGTGTGTGTGTGTGTGTGTGTGTGTCAATCAGGTCCCTGAGGACGAGTGGTTAAGTTGATTGACTAAATTGATTATAAGATGTTTATTTATTTGTACTTTGCTCTGTAATTGTGACCTCGTCTCTGCCTATATGGTTACCCAGGACAGTCTATCGTCTAGTGGCTTTAAACATCAACAATAATGTAATTTTTACTCCTACTGATAATTCACTGTTCCGACTTCATATTAATAGACTTTTCGCTTACTGTAAAGGCGGCAACTTTAATATTCATATCTGGGTATGGTTCGGCTATTTCTACAGCAGCCTAAGCCACCTGGGGGCTTAAATGCATTATACTGGTACCAAATCTTCGTTTAAATAATTACTGTCTTTGCTAAGGTGTTATGGTACAATGATACAGTTATCTTCGAATATAATCACACCTCAATTAAAGCTGTTACCCATGTCAAAAGTAGATGTGCCGCCTTTACAGTAACCAAAAAGTTCAATAATACTATAACTGTTGTAGAAACGTTTGTGTATAGTGAAAACTCTAACTTGTTTAAAAGAGTCTCTCATAAATTATTTCCCTTGAATGAAGCTAAATTTTATATGATATTGAAAACTATGTATTTTGATAGATAATAGAATGTTAAGTAAATAGATATTGTTTATTATTCATTTGTATATCTCAAGCATTTTCAAGCATGCTTTTAGAAATTACTAATACTGTTGTAATTATGATTTGCTAGAGACATGTTGTGGTTAATATTTAGTCAAATACAAATACTCAACTATGATTGAGAAACATTGGTGAACTCTTACATGAACTATACCCCAGCAGTGTAGAACATAGTGCTAATTATGCTATTAACCTCAACACTGCTTTATTTACTTTAGCTCTCATTATGAACCAATCATAAAATATTTTAACAGTTATTATCAAAAAGCTGTATCTTTATATTGCTACATATCATATGACTGTCAGGATGAAAAAAAGACCAATTGCTCTACTCTTGCTGATAGCATATAGAACAGATAGCTAATAACATGCCTCGTATACTCAGGAAAAGTATTCAAAGTATGTAAGGGTGCAAAGATCAGGAGTCCATACAATCAAGTACCACACCCCATCCAGGATACCAATGGGAAAGTAACAAACTCACAGTAAGACACCACAAACGAGAGCCAAGAGGCCAGTCCTTTCCCAGCAGGTGACAACAAAGCACATACAAACAGACGCGCACAAAGACATAGCAAACATAAGACAGAACAAAAACATAAAAGTCAACTTTAAAATATCTCGCTTACTCAGGAAAAGTATTCATAGTTAAATTTAAACTACCTATACAAAGGTTAAACTGGTAAATATATAGGTCACAATGTATTTTGTTCACATTTATTTGTAAATAAACATGTATGAAAAAGTAAAACATTTGCTGTAAAATTTCCCCAAACACCATCTCGCCTCATATCCAGTGATACAAGCCAGAATCTTGCTGGAGTAGACAGTCAAGGGATTTTATATATGCTTATAGTCTCTAAACACAATGCGAGGACACTCTTGCCTCCCATATGACTGTCTGCCCCTTGTATATGGCCAGTGTAGGGCAGTACTGGTACTAGAATTCAGTACTTCCCTCTGGTCCCGTCTATTACAGAATTGGTGCTAAATAACCAGGATTTGAGCAACCTGATAGGTATTTTGAAATAGAAATCTTTTATGTCAAATGCATATTATATTTTACATGCTATTGTATATGTAATTGTAGAATATGTATGTCCATGTGTTTGTATTTTGTTCAATATATTAATAGACAATGATGTCAAACTATTGTGACATAATTTGGCCAGAAAAGTTTACTGGCAATGAAAAAAATCATAAAAGTTTTCTCATACAGTTAGAGATCGCTTGTCAAATCAATAACTGGGAAGACCACAAGAAACCATTTTGGTTTATTCGGTGCATAGAAGGTCCAGCATTGCAATACCTAGATGAGTTATACCCTGTTTTTAATTATGAAATATTGAAAAATATCCTTTTGCAAATATTCAATACAAATGAGCCAGAGTTAAGCTTAGATATTACCAAACACTTTTCATAAGAGAGGATTAAGTGAAAATGAAACTCTTCAGGCATATGCTTTTGATTTAAAAGTGCTGGCTTATAAAGCCTATCCAAATACCAATTTGAACAATCTAGAAAGAATTATTATTTATCAGCTTGCAAAAGGCCTAGGAATATCTGCATTGTCATAATACGTGTTGTATCATTGTCCAAATTCTATAGAAGAGGCTAGATACATTGCATTAGTTCGTGAAATTTTCTCTGGCTGTTATACTTGTAGCCAGAACCATAAATACAATGTTTTAGACTAAACCTTTTTTCTGCAGACAAATAAGACAAGTTGTTACAAACTGAATACACATAACACCAAGAATCGCAGAACAAAGCTTTTAAGAAAAACCAAGACACAAATTACAAGTATTAGGCTCACCCAACACATATAGTTTTTGGAATTCGCAATAAGCTCAAACAGTTACAATCATTTGTTTCTACAGAACAACATAATGACTGTCATTTAACTGAAATAGTGGTTGACACACCTCCGTGTGTTAGCAAGGACCATGACTGGGAGGCTTTATGCATCTCTCTAGATAGATGTTCTGATGAAACGTCTGGTGTAATATCAGTTCCTGGAGAAATTGTTTTGCAGAAAATTAAGATAGGGTTTTATAGAAAATGCACCAGTGACAATAAGAGACATAGATATATGCCTTATAAGACTAATCATATACAAATGATAAGGCTAAGGCAAATCTGTCGAATGTACTGTACGATGATCTATCAGAGCCAAAACAGTTACAGTCATTTTGTCTAAGAAGACTTTTATGATTGTCAGCTAGTCGAAGAAGATGGTGAGACATCCAAATGCGTTAGCATTGCACCTGATTTAGAATATTTTGGCATATCTCCGCAAATCTGTTCTAATGAAACGCCTCTGTCTGCTATCAATGTCACTGACTGGGAGACACTAAGCACATCTTTGGGCAGTTGTTCTGTAGAAACTTCTGATTTTATATCAGTTTCTGGAGAAATGGAACTGATTTGTAGTTTGCATAGCTATGAAAACAAAGCTTTTGCTTTTGACCAACAGAAAACCAAGTAAAACAAGTTTTTAATGGACACAAATTTGAACCATCTGGCGTATGTATTGCTTTTTTCAAGGCTGTAGTGCTCTAAGAAGCCAGAATACATGGCAAGTCAGTGGGAGACTATTCTTCAAATAACTTTGCTTTCCTCTTTAATTGCACGCCGGTGGGTCGGACTTCAGACTCTATGATGGTTCCGACTTAAAGACTTATCTATTGATGAGATGGTAGGGGCCTGATGCTTTGGCTGTTTGTCGGGCCCACCGGGGTTTACCTGTTGGATTTCTTTTGCTCCGGTATTCAGTTTAATTTACTGTTGAGTCCTTATCCTTGCTTTATCTCCTTGTTATATCTTGATTTATATGTTTTAGGAGTTGATGCATTGATAAGTTAGCGGTCTTTCATGCAAACCAAATATTTATGTGTCTTGATCCACATCTGAATTAAGGGTGAGGTTGGCGCCGTTAAACCGGTTTAAGCCCTCCAGTAAAATATTTTACTGACCGTTCCAAGGCGGTACTTCTTTTGTGGATCTTTTATGTTTTTGTTCTGTCTTGTGTTTGCTATGTTTTGTGCGCGTCTGTTTTTATGTGCTTTGTGGTCACCTGCTGGGAAAGGGCTGACCTCTTGGCTCTCGTTTGTGGTGTCTTCTGTGAGTTTGTCACTTTCCCATTGGTATCCTGGGTCAGGTGTGGTACTTGATTGTATCGATTCCTGATCTTTGCAACCTTATTACTTTTTTTACCATGTACAATATTTTGTGAATCTATAGCACAGTTTCAAAGCTATGTATTCAGGCTTCACAAGCGAGGTTTTCCTGATTAGAATATTTTGATACTTACTGTAGTTAAACTGTGGCGGTTAATCTACAGAAACACATGTGTTCCTGTTAATCTACAGAAACACATTTGTTCTTACAACATTGTATAGAGTATATAATATTATGATGGCAAACATAGTTGCCTGATACTTGTTTGTAAGACATGTAACATGTAACAGAATGCACTGGTCATAGAGTTTATTGAGTTTCTACTGTTTGCTTAAGTTTGAAAATTGATGAGAATTAAATTTCAAAAACAACAAAGAAGGAGTTTAGTAGAAACGTATGTGTATATTGAAAGCTCTAACTGATATCAAAGAGTCTCTTCTAAATTATCTCCCTTTAATGAAGCTATATTTTATATGATATTGAAGACTATGTATTTTGATAGAAGAAAGAATGATAAGTTAATAGAGATTGTTTATCTCAAGCATAATCAAGCATGCTTTTAGAAATTACTAAATTACTATGTAATTATGATTTGCTACAGACATGTTGTAATTAATATTTAGTCAAATACAATTACTCAACTATGATTGAGAAACATCGGTGAACTCTTACATGAGCAATACCCCAGCAGTGTAGAACATAGTGCTAATTGTGCTACTAACCTATACACTGCTGTATATACTTTGGCTCTCATTATGAACAAATCATGAAATATTTAAAAAGTTATTATTTCAAAGTTGAATCTCTATATTGCTACATATCATATGGCTGTCAGGATGAAAAAAGACCAATTGCTCTATTCTTCCTGATAGCATATAGAATAGATAGGTAATAAAATACCTCGTATACTCAGGAAAAGTAGTATTCAAAGTCAAATTTAAAATACCTCGTATACTCAGGAAAAGTATTCAAAGTTAAATTTAAACTAGCTATACAAAGGTAAAACTGGTAAATATATAGACACGAATTTGTTTTGTTAACATGTATTTGTAAATAAACTTTTATGAAAAAAGAATGCATTTGCTGTAAAATTTCCCCTCAAGTAGACAGTCAGTGGGATGTGATATATGCTTATAGTCTATAAACACAACGCGGAGTCACACTTGCCTCACCATATGACTATCCCATGTATATGGCCAGTGTAGGGCAGTACTGGTACTAGAAAACAGTACGCCCCACAAGTTCCGTCTATTACAGAATTTTCCAGGCTAGTGTTCTTATCCTGACTAACACCCAAGCTTATATATAATATCAGCACTTACAGGCCATGGAATTATATAAACTCTGTATTCTATCAGAATTCTATCATATCGCCTCAAATCCAATGATACGAGCCATAATCTTGCTGGAGTAGACAGTCACTGGGATTTTATATATGCTATTTTTATGTGATGATACATATGGCTTACATTTCATGAATCAGTCTTTTATAAGTGACCCGATTAGGCAGTAAGCTTAACGGTCGTCCTTATAGAATCAATTTACGTGGTCTTAGGTTCAAACCCGTAAAACCCCATTTTTAATTTTTATAGCATTTTTTTGTTTTCATAAAAGTGCAGGAAATTATCATGATTATCAGAAAAGTACACGATAGCTATACTTCAATAGTTAGACTGCTGTGACAACGTTAAACGATTGACATAGCGAGAGATGAAATGACAGAGCTACTGTCGTGCCAACAAAGAGTGACAGTGACGTATGTTTTGTTTACAATTGTTAAGTAAAACATTAACTTGTACACATCACTTGAGCTAACGCGAATCGATAGATTACTAGTGTATTGATCCTATCCTGCGGATAGAATTAATACACAAGTTATCTATCGATTATAAGTCCCTGATAACTTTGTAAACAAAATATGACCTCACTGTCACTTTTGGCTGGCAGGACAGTAGTGATGATTAATCTGGATCCAGATGATGACAGCCACATGAAGTAAGAACGAAAATAGAATACTTATGAAATTGTTTAATAGATATAAATCAGCAGACGACAAAATGATAGCTTGACAAAATATCCAGCATGCAGAGAGTTAAATACTTCCTTCTCTGGCAATTTAAATGGGATATGGGCATACTTATTGTTAAGTAGCCTGGCCTTTAGGCGTTAAAATGAAAATATCTACAAAAGAAGTAAAATCTGTAAAATCTGGGATGTACACTATACAGCTAGTCTACAATTTTGTCTCTGTTTTAATGTCTGGTAAATTGAGAAAGATTCCCCTTCCATTTTAAGAAGGGTTTTCTGATCCTATCAGATACTTTGACAATAGCCTACTGAATAATAATATTGGTGCAGACAGCTGGTATTTAACTTACTGTCCTGTCAGCCTAAAAAGTGGCGATGACGTCATGTTTTGTTTACAATTGTTAAGTAAAATATTAACTTGTGCGCATCACTTTAGCTGACGCGAATCGATAATATTGTGTATTAATCCTATCCTGCGTATTGGATTAATTAATTAATTTATTTATACAATATTTCAAGAGGGCGGCATATTAAGCTCGACGGCCAGTCTACCATACGGCCCTCTGAACATATAACTGATGTATAAAACATGGGAACAAACGAACAGTAATATATATATATACTAGAAAAGAGCCCACGCAAGCGCGGAAATATTTCATGATTGTCAATTTACCTTTATTTTGCATTTAAAAAAGCTGAAACTTGTATCCCCCTTTCATGTGTGTTAATTTTTCACAGCTTTATGAAATCTGAAACTTGTATTGGCGATTCTAGTCGCCGAAATGACCATGGGCCCAAATAGGTATGGGCCGAAATGACCCGAAACCGGCGAGTTTTAATTTTTTTTACAAAAGCTGATACTTGTAAACATGATTATGCTTATATCTTCTCATCTTGAAAATCACTAAAAATCTTCAGCGAGGTGACTTTTACTATATTTGTTTTCCTCCAAACAATGCAAAAATCGCTCAAATCCAGGTTCTTATTTCTGAACAATGCACTTTTTTAAACAGATTTTATTGATAGCGTCATTGCCTACTGCGTCAAGTGGTACGACCAAGCCTATCAATGTAAGCTGTTTAGCGACCTTGAAACTTAGGATTATTGAGCGTGAGTCAGAGAAAGGTGTCTTGAACTTTCATAACTCTAGTTGCCATCAATGGTAGTAATTAACTATTTTATAGAAGTTCTGTTTGTTTTGTTACTGTTTTGTGAGCCCCCCCCCCCCCAAAAGTCTGTACTTGTTTAAAGCTAGTGTCAATTTAAGTTTATACTAAGGTCTGCTGATTATTATAGTTTAGTGTTGTGTTGGTTACTGGTACTGTCCAAAAATAGGGACAATGTCGGAAAAATTAGTCTGCAATTTTTTAAGTGGTAGCTGCCCAAACCAATAAATGAGTGGTTTTCACACTCAAAATGCAAAGAAATACAATATTTAAGGAAATTTTTGTATACCAAATTATCTTCTTCAAAGGCAAACCTGGAAATGTCGTTACTTTTCGTGGTTAAAAAACAAACTTTTTCTCCTTATTTTTCTTCCAACTTCTGATTGGGAATTTTACTGTGCCAATTGGGAAAAAGGAGGTGTTTCGCCTTTGGGAGTGGGGCCGAATTTCGCCCCCCAAAATGGCCTGAAAAGGAACACTGATGCCGAAATGGTTTGGATTGATTGGTGTTTTACGTCCCGGTAAACAATTTTTCAGTCATGTTGAGACGGAGCCACTTCTTCCTGGGTATTATTAGTACTTTGGGAAGGTGAAAGTGCCTTTCTCAAGGACACTACACAGCGGTCGTGGGGTTCGAACTCGGGGCCTCTAGGTCCCGAGTCCGACGCTCTACCACTGAGCCACCGCGCCTCCATATGCCGAAATACACTTCCCTTTTTACGACCATTATAGGCGAAACGGAGCGGTCTGGGGCGAAGTATTTCGCCGATTTGCCCTCAAACTGGAACCCTGCTTGTACCTGAAAGCTAACATATAAAATTTGGGTTTGATTGGCCCATCAATTTCCGAGAAAAGCCAGTTTTAATTTTCATATACGTAAATGACCTTTAGCCAAGGTCAAGAAATGACCTCGGCCTTCAATACTCACAATTCTTCATTATTTCAGTTGGTTTCACGTCAGAGGCTGAAATATTTGTGAAAAAATCAACAGCTTTCACTTTTTCCTGTAGAAAAGCCTAAGTTAACAAATTTGACCTTGTTGTAAAATTGGTCAAGGTCAACCGTAGGTCATCATTTGAACAAAGTATGATGGGCAGAGTCACCACTGCTACATACCAAGTTTCGTGGAAATTGGTTCACCGGTTCCGGGGAAGAAGATTTTTGAAGGGTTTTTACCATATATGGGCGTGGCGGCCATCTTGGTCATGTGACCCAGATGCAACAAACAAACTTTCGTTCCCCCTACCCAAAGAGGCTCCACATAAAATTTGTCTTTGATTGGTCAAATGGTTTCCGAGAAGAAGATGTTTGAAATTGTTGACGACAACGGACCATGGGCATCCTACCTATAAGCTGACATATGCTGCTAAGGTGAGCTAAAAACAAATTCAACCTCAAGCCCTCACCAGTAGCTTGCACCTGACCGTTCTAAGGTGGTGATTTTGGTGTAGTTCTTACTTCGTTATTTGCATACCTGTCAACTTTTTGAAATCTTAAAGAGTGAGATTGCGCGCGACGCCCTTAAAATGGTTATTTTCTGCTCGCATTTACCGCGGGGACCAATTTTACCAAATTTTTTAGGAGTGAGATTTATTTTTTTCTAAGAACCAAAAAGGGATTATTGGGCCGAAATGACCATGGGCCGAAATGACCCGGAACCGACGATTTTTTTTTTATTTTCTTTTTACAAAAGCTGATACTTGTAAATGCGGTTATGTTTATTTCTTCTCGTCAAGAAAATCACAGAAAAACTTCAGCGAGGCGCCTTTTACTAATAATATTTGATAGCGTCATTGCCTACCGTGATATAAGTGGTACGACCAAGCCAATTGATGTAAACAGTACATTATGCGCAGCGACCTTGACACTTAGGATTATTAAGCGCGTGTCGAAGAAAGGTGTGATGATTACCGCGACTAATAATCAGTTTTGATAAGGGATTATTTAAAATTACAGCCATATCTTTTTTTCTTTGGCGAGTTTGGCGGCGTTTTCCCCATTGTTGTTTATAATATGGCCGACTTGACACAGCATAATACACATATACATATGACATATACACAAAAATTCGGAACGCTTCGGTCATCTCCATTCAGTTTGTATTGGAAACCCAATCGATCTAAAAATAGTGACGCGTGACCATGAACGTGACATACACTAAATATAGAAACATTCGCCAGAGGGCGCAGTTCTTTTAGAAAACACACTTAATTCCAAAATTCTCTAAATCTATGCTAAATGAAAACTCATCCTAACCGAGATTATCAATGAAAGCAATATCTTAAAGTAACAGTAAAGAAATCAAGCATGAAAATGACCTCGATTTTTCAGTTTATGCGGTAATTCGTTTATTTAGTATTATAGATATAAAAGGAATGGATAACAATGTAGTTTCAGACAAATTAAAAGTATCACACAGTCTTACGTCAGGTGGCACATTTGTTGTCTACATTGTACATCCTTTGGTTCTGATGGGTATATAAAATAGTGTGTTCATAAGTAAAATTGCAGTCTCTAAAATGAAATATATTCAATCCCAACTCTTTTAAATGTATTAACGGAAGTTACTTGAAAAACGGCTGTAGGGAAAGTATTCCTTAGTTAAGGGGCTGAAACACAAGTGATCTATTGATTTGAAGTCCTTGATAACTTTGTAAACAAAATACGCCGTCACTGTCACTCTTGGCTGGCAGGACAATAAATGTAGAGTTTGTTTATTTAACATTTTCATGTGTATGAATTTTGAGCCTTTTATTACAAAAGTCTGATTGGGGAGTGCAGTGGCTCAGAGGTAGAGTGTTTGACTCGAGACCGAGGAACCGCGGGTTCGAGCTTCACCAGCGTCACTGCGTTGTGTCCTTGAGCGAGACACATTAATCCTAGCTTTGTCATGGTTCAACCCTGGAAGACCCGTCCCTTTATAACTGAAAGATTGTTGATGGGACGTATAGAATCAAATAAAACAAACAAAAAAGCTCGATTGCATGCATTCTCTCTTTACTGAAATTTTGTGATACATGTATTTCATCATATTTCTGCACAATGAATGAATTGAGGGTACTGAAAAGAACTGACTCATTGAGACTCATATACCCACAAATATTTTCATATTTGTATCTTACGTTCAAAACATGAATTTAGAATATTAATTTTAACCACCTCATTGAGAGAATTCAAATGCGTACTCACAGTTTTTGATATATGTTTGTTATTTCTGTCCATACATGAATTATGGATTTCAAGTGTCCCCTGCTGATGACCTTTGCAAATAGGATGGACCCAGATCAGACCTGACAAAGCGTTGGGCGTGATCTGGATCCAAACTGTTTGGCACTCTTAGGGTGCTCCTGAAGGAATTAAAAAAATGGTTTCGAAAAATCAGCAGACGACAAAATGTATGAAACAAAAGGGTTAAACATGTATGTTTCAACCAAAATCTAAAAAAAATACATTTTTTTCTCAAAGACTCCTGTCACTGTAGTTTTGCATGCTTTTATGTCGTCTGCTGATTGTTTCAAAGTCTTAATATGTGTTTTAAAACTTTCTTATGAGGCCCAATTTTTGTCTTGTCTAATCTATGTCTATTTTATTGCAAAGGCTATATAGAGAATACTAGATGAGTGTCTTTTGATATCAAGTTTACCAGGCAAGGCTTGAGAACGCATGTTGACATTGCGAGGCTTGCCGAGCAATTCAACATGCGTTCTCAACGCCGAGCCTGGTAAACTTGATATCAAAAGACGCGAACCTGGTATTCTATTTATCAGTTAAAGCTGCATAGTCTGTAACTTTTTATCTTCTAATTTTAAAAATAATGTTTTTATTTTTCAAGAACACAGTAAAAATACTCAAATTCAGGTTAACATTTTACCATTTTCGAAAATCTTAACAAGGTATCACTATCAAAACAACTGCATTTATGTTAAAATTCAACGGTCTAGAATTATTGGAGGGACGCAAAAAATTACCAACAAGAGAAAAACACACTTATTTGATGAGATAATTCACTTTTCCATGCAGTTTTCAGCTGCACTGAACATTTTTATTGTGAAAACATAGCTTATTTCTACTTTTACAAATAATTAAAAAGAAAAGAAACTTTTTCGAAAAAAATTCTTAGTTACAGAGTATGCAGCTTTAACCCATTGTTGAAAACTCTTTAAACTAGCGATTATGACGTAATTTTTTATTTTTGTGTTGATTCATCGTCATTAGCGACGCCATTCAACAAGTGCAACGTCATCATGACCTGATAAAGGTAACGTGTCGTGAGATAGGAAAAGTTTATTAGGTTATGTTGAAACAATACAGTTAATATAAGAGGTTACTGATAAATGCTGATATTAGTGTAGAGGCAAATAGCTCACGAAACGGGAGCCTGGTATCATGTTTTGTGGGGCATGGAAAAGAGTAGGCACGATCAGATACCACAGAATGCGTTTTCTCTACCATCAGAGTGCAAAACAATGGATCAAAATCTAGGTCCAAACTATTGCTTTTGTCGGGCCTGATCTTGTTCCAACCTGTCTGCTAAGAATGTTAGCAGACGACAGTTAATAAGCATAAGCCTTGTGTCCTGTTTGCGGGACAAAGGCAAACAGTGTAGCCCCAGATCAGACAAGAGAATGTGGAATCTGATGAGCGTCTTTCCCATTAGAGTCAAACAAGTTCGATCCAGATCAGGCCCAACATTTCGTTGGGCCTTATATTGGTTCCAACTTGTTTGCAAAGATTATAAGCAGAAGACACAAGTAGGCAGATTTAATCAACATAAGCCTAATATCCTTTTTGAGAGACAAGGCCAAACAGTGCCGACCCAGATCGGAAACCTACTGGGTTATTTTGCATGCCTTTTTGTTTGTCTGTTGTTGTTTTTTCAAAGTCATCTTTTTAGAAAAGTTCTTGAGAGTATCAAACATATTGGGTCTAGATCGAGCCCAACGTATTGTCGGGCCTGCTATGGGTCCATCCAATTTACAAAGGTCGTCAGCGCAGAGGATAGTAGAATAGTCCGCAAAGTCTAAAAGCTAACTATCCCTTTTTGGGACATAGTAGGCAAATGGTGTGGATAAGATCAGATGCCACAGAGCGTGTGGTCTATACCAGCAAAGAGCAATAGTTTGGATCCAGATCAGGCCCAACACAGCAGACAACACTTAACCAACATGAGTATAGTATCTTTTGTGGACAAAGGCAAACAATGCAGGCCCAGATCAGATTCCAAAAAGACGTGGGGTCTGACCATGGTCCCTTTCATTACAGTGTCAAACCGTTTTGATGCAGATCATGCTCGGCGTTTTTATTCTACCTGTTTGCAAAGATTACCAGCAGTCGTCACTAGTAGACAGAGAATACCAACAGCAGACGACACTAATAGACTAAATTAAGCCTAGTACCATATCTGATGCTGTATTTAAAGTACACTTCAAGAAGACTTTTTAGTGGCTGTCATCAAGCAAACAGTTATAGTCTGGTTCACGAAAATTGGCAGTCTTTTACCGTTAGCAAAAAGAGTTCATTATTCAAAACAGGACCTGAAAAGTAACTGTAATTTGTAGATTGTTTTGTTTGTAACTGTAACTGTAACTTTAAAAATGATTTCATGTATCAAAACCACGATAGCGCAGTCGGGAACAGCGCGGATTATCAAAGGTTATTAGCTGGTTTAACGAATGTACTAGTCCAATCTTATTGGGTTTTTTTTTTTTGGGGGGGGGGGACGGATGCTGGCATCCGGACTCAATTTTAACACTTACAGTTTTTAAGTCACTTCAATTTGTCACCCTTGCCAGGCCATACATTAAATATATGCTACACTCCTTGCAAATTTTCAATCATATAAATTAAGTTGCATGGTTTCAATTTCAACAATTTAATTAGATTCATGATAAAAAGTCGTATAGATCCTGATTAGTTTGTTCCTGAGAAGCCAACTGATCCGGATCTACAATGTTTTCCAGAACGGGTATATCCGGATTCCGCAGGATAAAAGCTTAATACGAACCGAACAACTTCCTGGAAAATATTACGCATAAAAATTAGTTCTTATTAAAATGGGTTTTTTTTCATTGTTTGTTATGTTTTGCAGTTTAGAACCTTCAGTTTGGGTTTCGAAGCAATAATTGATTGCCAATTGCTAATCCAAATGCAAATATATTCAAAAAGAATTACCTTGCGCAGTAATATAACACTGATAGGCATACTGTAAAAGACATAGTGAACTCGCCATTGTAGATTGCTAAAAGTGACAATAAACAAACAAGTTGGCGTGTTTTTTTACGTGGCAATGTATGTTAATAATATAACATTCATATGAATCAAGAATTATCTCAGTTGACCCCAGAAGGTCGCTTGGATATTGGGGATTAATAATCTTACTTGCATGAGTTTTACTTTATGCCTATCCCGCCAAAACGATCACGTGATATATACATTTGTGAAAAGGACGCTATCTGTTAGACTGTTCTCCCTTTAATAGCATTGCGTCCATTTATAGCATACACTCTGGCGCAGTATTGGAATTTTGAGTCTATCCGCGGTATTAAATAAAAGGGCATTTGCGAGCCATCATCCCATTACCTGGCCCGCCACAAGCCACTGTCGGCCTGCCGACGAACCCTCAAACGAACCATAATCCGCGGATGACGGTTTCATTGACGGATTCAAGGGGGGGGGGGGGCAGGCGCCCCCCCCCCCTAAAATCGCCAAATCAAAGTGTTTAATATGATTTTAGCAGCAGTTATTGTTTTTTGTTGCTGATTTTTTTTTTTCAATTTTAAAAAGTCTGGGTTTTTTCTTGCATCTAAATTCGAAGAATCCACGTCGGCGGCGCACTGCTAAAATGTAGCCTACCATATCTTTCGGTTCCGTTTTGAGAAAGACGTCTACTGGAGTCCTCGGATCAGAGCAGTGTGATCTGGGTCCGCAACGTTTGCAACAAGGACGTTAAATGGTCTAGCAGAGTATAGTATATAGGGATTATGAATCTAAAATTCGGCTTATATGCCTTATGCGCCCAGCAGATGTTTATGGATAGAAACATATGTGTGATCCCTATAATAAAGGATATATTCATGTCAAAATGTGGTAGAAACGTGTTGAAAACACGGCGATATGATTCTGTGCTATCTCCTCTTTTTTTTCTTTTCTTTAATCTTATTAAAACCGTCGCTAAATTCATGCAGACTGAGTCAGTAAAAAGTCCAGCGCGTGCGGTATTCGCCTAGTCGAGAGCCAGGCACGTGCATTTGTTTGTTTGTTTTTGTTGCTTTACGTCCCATGTCAACAGCTATGGTCATTACGGGACGGTCAGTTCACTTAACCACACTTTTTCCTGGGCAGGCTTGAGCAAGCGGTTAACCAGTAATTTGTGCACATACTTTAGCTTGTAACTGACAACAACCCTTCTTGAATAAATCAGCGGAAGGGAGGAGAATGACCGTAGAAATTATTTCATGATCAATCTCCATGAAAGTCTGGTACCGGGCTGGGCCAGGCACGTGCATATTATGTCACTTAATTTACTTACAAAGTAAGTAAGGTTGCAAAGATCAGGAATCGATACAATCAAGTACCACACCTGACCCAGGATACCAATGGGAAAGTGACAAACTCACAGAAGACACCACAAACGAGAGCCAAGAGGTCAGCCCTTTCCTAGCAGGTGACCACGAAGCACATATAAACAGACGCGTACAAAACATAGCAAACACAAGACAGAACAAAAACATAAAAGATCCACAAAAGAAGTACCGCCTTGGAACGGTCAGTAAAATATTTTACTGGAGGGCTTAAACCGGTTTAACGGCGCCAACCTCACCCTTAATTCAGATGTGGATCAAGACACATAGATATTTGGTTTGCATGAAAGACCCCTAACTTATCAATGCATCATCTCCTAAAACATATAAATCAAGATATAACAAGGAGATAAAGCAAGGATAAGGACTCAACAGTAAATAAAACTGAATACCGGAGCAAAAGAAATCCAACAGGTAAACCCCGGTGGGCCCGACAAACAGCCAAAGCATCAGGCCCCTACCATCTCATCAATAGATAAGTCTTTAAGTCGGAACCATCATAGAGTCTGAAGTCCGACCCACCGGCGTGCAATTAAAGAGGAAAGCAAAGTTGCCAACTGTGATTGGGTTGACTACCAAGCATGCAGTCTGTTGCAATACATTAATGTTATAGCCAATCTTTTTATAATGGGAAATTATTTTAATGAACTGCGCTGAAAAATTATTAGAGCCAACAATCTTCTTCAACTTATACAACAAGTCACCATAGAAATCAGGTTCCGAAAGTCCTTGGCGCAAGAGAGATTTAAGTCCAACTTGGAATTTAGAAATCAAATCAAAGTATCGTCTATAAAATTTTGAAAATGTTTTGCGAAGTTTATGATACCGATAGCCCTGTTCAAGAAGTTTCTGAGTTAACAATTTATTGCGAGTGTTGAAGTCAGTAACATAGCTAGATGCTCTAGCAAAACGAATGAGTTGAGAGATATAGACTCCATAGGATGTAGAACGAGGAAAATCACCATCTAAAAATGGGAAATTGACAATTTCAAAATCAAAGTCGTCACGTTTATCATAAATTTTGTAAGAAACAATACCATTAGAAATTGACAAATGCAAGTCTAAAAAAGCGGCTTCGGTATCAGAGGCATTGGCTTTATCAAGTTGGAGCTCTGAAGGGTATATTTGACTAACCATATTTTCAAAATAAACATTATTAATATTTAAAATATCGTCCAAATATCTGGAAGTAGTGTTAAACGCATCAATAACATCAGCCTGCTTATCATCAGAAAGAGACATCATAAAGTCCCTTTCATAACAAAACAGGAATAAATCTGCAACCAGGGGAGCACAATTAGTGCCCATAGGAATCCCAACTACTTGTCTATAGAGCTTGGTGCCAAATCGAATAAAAAGGTTGTCCAACAAAAAGGTCAGCGCATCACATACATTTTGACACGACCATGCATGATATTTTTTAGGTTTTTCTGAAGTAAAAAATGCATTTCTGTCACTACATGCAAGGTAAGGAGAGCCTTCTCTCTGGAAGGTTCTTTCAATAAGATCAATAAGTTTATCTTTAATTAAATTATGAGGTAAAGTAGTGTAAAGAGTAGAAAAATCATAAGTAGACAAACTGGTCGCATTGAAATCTCTAGCTTTAAGTTTATCTAAAATTTCACCTGAATTTTTAATCGACCAAAATAGGTTTTTACCGGATCTCTCATATACTTTTTCACAATATTTGATAACATGTTTTTTAACAGCTGTAAGACACGAGGTTAACAATTTAGAAAGTTCTGTTGTCGTACAAGAACTAGAATTTGCAATAAATCTTGCTTTATAGGGTTTTTTATGGAGTTTAGGTAACCAGTACAACGTAGGAACTTTGTCTTGATTTTCTTTAGCTTTGACACCGAAATGTAGGGCTGTATGACAACCATGCCCATCAACAATCACCCTTTCACTTAAAGAAGGCTGCAGTTTATAGGCATTAGTGTCAACAAGCTCACGCTTAAGAGTATTAATATAATACAATTGTCATACAACTACAACATTGTTAGCAGCTTTATCTGCTGGAACCAAAACATAGTTCATATGAAAATCCTGGATACCTCGTTTAAGATGACGAAAAGAAGATTTAGGTTTAGGGGGCAAAAGATGTGTATTACGAGAGTAAAATGAAATACGAGTATCAATAATTTTAAAAATGTTAATCTTACATTCCTTCAAAGCATCAGGTTCAACATTTTCCCGTTTGCACCATCGATTACTGAAGTCATTTAAAGAAGCAGCGATCTCTCTACGACATTTAGAGAAATCAATATTAGAGGGAAATCTATATTTAGGACCTTTAGAAATGATATTGCGAACTCTAGCGTCAGGAATGACATTTAGATTACCTGTAATAACATGCCCTGCAGAGGGATATAAATAATTTGAATTTTTACAATCTCAGGAGGCAGGAGTATTGGAATCTATATCTAAATCATTTACAATTTTATTAAAGTTAAATATCGTAGACCTTATTGGTTTGTTATATTTATAACAAATGATAGGAGTTTCAGAATTATTAAAGTAATTTGGAATAGATGAAATCACTGAATTATCCTTGAAGATACTATGTAAATCAATAAACTCAATACCTTTGTTAATGAATGGAATTTTGACAAGTCAGAAAAGTCCAATGATTTAAACTATTCGATAAGCCGGGTCTCCTATGCAGGCCCGGATCCAGAGGGGTGCACTGGGGCACGTGCCCCCCCCCCCAGTTCGCCCGCTAGTAGCCTTTTTTCTTACCGTGTAAGACAATATTTTTGACCCTATTTAAGACCTCCAAAATTAAGCCATCATGCGCCGCATAGTTAGATTTGGGCCAATCTGTAACCTTATTCATTCCGCATGGCGTGATATGATAATTGTCCAATAAGGACCCAGTGGTTTCTAAGATATCGAATAACAAAACCAGTCTGTTCTCTTAGAACGACGATACCACAAGGTTTTGTTATCGTCGGCACGGTTGATGTCCAGATGACCATAAATTGTTGTAAAAACAGCGTGTCATTAATTAATAATTTATCTGGTAAGTATTCAATGTACAAAACTTCATTCTGCGAGATCAGTGAATTATATACGTTACTTGCGAGATGATGCGTATCAAATTTTATGCTGCGATCACAACTTTCCAAAAGGAGAAATGTGTCAGTCTGAGAGCTTTAAGCGAACATCGTTTGCTGGTGGGTTGCCTGGGCAGTCAACTTTTCATTTGGACACAATAGGCATGGCCATGAAGGTGGCACCATCGACACTGGATGCGTGTGTGTGGAGGGGGAGGGGGCACTGGTCCCAGCGAAGTGGGAACCTTGTCGATTTCAGCATCAGTATTTACAGTGTGGGGCACCAGTGAATCCGCTGAGTGGATGACACTCTTTTCCCAGGGATCGGGCACAGGGCACCATAGTGGCGGGCACCATAGCTACATTGTTGGGGTGTGGGGGCACCGTGTGAGAGGTATGGGGCTCTTGGTGTTATTTCGGTATCGAGTGAACCAAGTCCAGGTAATATACTGGACACAGGGGGAGGCGAGGGCTGTTTCAGAATCATTATGTAAAAGGTTGGACCGAGGCACCACTATAGCAGGGATGGGCACCTGGTATAAATAAAAATATTAGGATATAATGAAGGTTGTACCAACATAGAATTTAGATTTCAATCCGTTATTTTATTTTATTTCAAACTGCAAGTTTTCCGTGTTTTTTTTATTTTTTTTTTTATTTTTTTTTTTTAATTAATCAAACATTTATATTCGAAATCAATGAATCTAGAACAGCTGAAACATATCTGTTTGCATGCTACAATATGCACGCTAGAGAACCACTGTATTCGAACAGTGCAGTCATCCGGTGGTGGTTGCTGTCGACGAGTGCACCAAATTTTATAGTGTTATATTTTGGTCATTTTTTTTACTCCTGAAAACATTCATTGCGAATTACTATCACTCATAAAACCAGCTATGTATCTCCATAATAATTTTTGTGGGTTGAGTGATAGTCACTGCAGCGCCAGAGTTATGCCAAAAATGTATTTTTTTCCTGAAAAAGAGGATGAAAGAAATTTTTGCTTATGTTCAGGAATTTATGCTTACTTTCGATAAAATACAAAATACCAGTCCTTTAATGTGCACAAAGTTTGAAATCTGAGGACAGATAGTGCTGTATATCGGGTGTTCTGGCCCAGTAGTCGAGTGCCTAAATAAAATCAATATGTTGCAGTCAACGACCCGACCACTGGGCCAGAACACCTGATATGCAGAACTATGCGTACAGTATGAAACGCTTGAATAGCATTCAAAATGCTCTGTCCTCAGATTTCAAACTAAGTGCTATTAAAGTGAAATTCAAGCATACTGAAACATCATATCACATGCATATATGTGGGTTAGAGGCAATTCTCTGTTCTCTAAAGATGAAAAAATATGCAAGAAACATGATAAAGGAGAGCTCTCCAAAGGCATTTAAAATGCTGAAAATCGTTTTGCTTCGGGGGGCTTCGCCCCCCTGAACCCCCTACCAGGGCTTTGCCCTGGACCCACAGGGACCTAGACGGCCCCCTTGACCCTCCTCAAAATTGGTGCCCCCCCCCCCCAAAGGGGCAATGTCTGGATCCGGCCCTGCTATGTTCACTCGTCTCGGACTACCGATGAATCACTACACTATTTCGTTCTTCCTTCAGAAAACCAAAACGCTTTCACTCGCTCTGCCGAATTCGATTTCCAGTTTATATTGAACTCAAGAATTGAAACAGCTAGACATCTCGTACGATCAGATTTTTTCTTGCAAAGATCTACACAAAACTTTGAAACACGTAGACGAGTTCCCACACAAAATTGTCGATCCTCTGATGCAATGTTTACTTTGACGTGCCTGCACCAGTCTTTCTCTCTCTCTCTCTCTCTCTCTCTCTCTCTCTCTCTCTCTCTCCTTACATTTGTAAACACGGTTTGGATCCAGATCAGACCCGAATGGTATTCAGGATTGAATGTTTCGTCAATTAAAAAACGTGTGCATGCAATAGAAAGAACTCAAAGCGTTAATACTGTGGAATGTCCGACTTTGCCGATGCGCACGATAAGTTTAGGTTTTGGGTCCTCATCGGAAGCAGTTGTAACAAGATTGATTGACTGACCCAAACATTGTGTTTCGATATTCTAAGAAAACAAGCCAAAACAAAAGATTCGTGTGCAAACACCGTGCAGTCTCTCTCTCTCTCTCTCTCTCTCTCTCTCTCTCTCTCTCTCTCTCTCTTCTTTTACGACCTGCTATCAAAGTTTGCAAACAGTTTGGATCCAGAAGATCGTCCGACGTGCCTGATCAGAGGCAAACAAGCATACCAAGAGTTATAATCTAGTCCGACTTTGCGTCCGATGATCTGAACATTTCAGACAAGTACCTTCTTTCAGATGCATGCCATGGGCGGATCCAGAGGGGGAAAGGGGGTCCGGACCCCCTGAAAAATCACAAAAATATAGGGTTTCCTAGCAATATTGATCCGGATCACCTAAAAATCACAAAGCTACCAATTCAAGCCAGCATTAAATGGTGGGCCATTGACACGCCAGCAAAACGCCATTTCAGAAGCGTTTCGCTGATGGGCCGATGGTGGTTAATTTTTAGTGGCATTTCGGTCCTCTCTCACTACCCCCTCTGACAAAATGCTCTGGATCCGCGCATGCATACAGTGCGTGTGAACCACCTCGATTGAAATTAAACTGTCGACGGACAAAATTTCATGATATTTTGGTACTTACAACGTGCGACAAAGACTCAGACGAGACTGCGCAAGGGTGCATTCTCAATTCAGCATTGATGGCTACGGTATTTCAAGCATGCATATGGATTAATTTTGTGTCTCACGACTCAAACTACAACTTGGAAAAGGGCCCTTTTGTATATAAGTTTGTATAAGCAAACTAACTTAACAAAGGATCATTGACACTTGCTATGGGTAAATGCATATGGTTTTCAGTAAAAATAAAAGTTTGTCAATCGTCCTTTTCTTAACCTTGAAGCTACCCTGACCTGAGTACTTTATGGCTGTGTAATCCGTTTGCGATATTAAATGCTTCAAAGATGTAAAATTTGGGGTAGAACAATCAGTTTTACATTAAGATATATAGAAATCCGAAACCATTTTTTAAAATATCACCCCCCCCCCCCGTGTGCCAGCAAAAGCTTTTGCATGTATATGTGTTACCATATTTTACACATTGTATGGAAGTGGCTTGCTGGCTCAAGGGGGGAAGATGTTCAGCAGCCCAAAAACCCAGGGCCTAAGCCCATAAAATGCCTTTTCTACCAAATAAGAAATTAATGACAGTAATGAAGTTCTCTAGTACCAATCTCCTAAATTGCTTTGTATTCCGTGCTAGTTTAATATAAAGTACTTAAAGATTAAAAGCAGAATTAGCAAGGTTTTATACATTTTTTCATAAGAAAAAATCTCACTGTTATTAAATGACACATTATTTTGCAAACGTCCTGTACTTATCTATTTGCATGCTAGGGAATTGTTCATGTTTTTAATTTCGTCTGCTGACTTTCTTCAAAATTAAGTTTTTAAAAAATAAACCACCCCGGACCACCATCAGAGTGTCAAACAGTTTGGATCCAGATAAAGACCGACATTATGTTGGTCTTCATCTGGGTTCAAACTGTTTGCAAAAGGCTATTGGCAGACGACAAAATCCACTGGCATGCAAAGAGCTATAATAGGTAAATACTTTAGTGTTCAATATATTGTCTTATATAGGGATATACATGCATATGTATACCATAAATATTCGAACACTTTAAATACATTCAACATGCTATGCCCTTTAAACAAAGCAAAAGTAATATTCAAAGGATGTAGTTAGAATAAGTTTTACTTTAAATGGGACACTTTCATTCCTTCAAAAATATTTATTTCTTTTGTTGAGCTTATAGTTTTGTATTATTTACGGTACATGTATAATAGCCTTAAAAGCATCAGGGCGTGACTGCACTAACAATAATGAACTGCTCCATAAAATAGGGGTGTTACAACGTTATGCCATGTAGTTATTCGTATTTACAAGAGAACTTTTACAATCGATTCGATGGCGCTATAAGTATCACGGTTGTACTTAAAGAATCTGATCACAAGGTTGAGGGTTCGAGCCCCAGTAAAACCTTATTTATTTTTATTATTTTTTTTGCTTTCAAATGCAGGAAATTTTACGTGATTTACATGTTCGCAAAAAAAACATGTTCTAATGTATTATTCACATGTAAAGCGACTTCACTCAGTAAAATCGCGAAGCTTGTATGGAGATGCAGCGACGATGCAAAAGCTATTATTGAAAACACGTACAGGTTCTGCATCTGGAAGGAAATTGTCACTGAATCGTGTAATGGACAGAACTACAGCACTCACTGGCGTTAGCAGATCTACCGCTCAGAAACTTTTGGAAGAGAAGAAGAAGGCACATGACGAGCAGCAACAGCCAAAGCAACCACCGTCATCTACCGTCGAAAGTGTCACTGGGTGACTTTGACCAGGACCATCGCCAAAATGTACTGCTTGAAGAAGGTTCTGCCAACCCTTGATAACATCAGAACAGAGCTCAAACAGAGCATTAGTTACACTGGCAGCAAGGGTCGTAATCGCAAAGATCTCCTTCAAATGAAGTTTGTTTACACCCGCTGTGGGGTGAATCAAAAAGTGCTGACGGAGAGACAAGGTGTAGTCCTCAGCAGTATCAGATACCTTCACAGGGTCAGGGAATTGAGAGAGGCAAAGCCCCAAATTGATAGAAATGACTCCCCAAAACGTAAAAAAAAAAATTTCATCATACCCCCAAACGTATTTATTTATCTGACCTTCCAGACCTTCCCCCCCCCATCCAAAAAATGCAATTCAAAATTTTGAACCTACAAAAATGGACCGAACCTACTTATATATGATAATATCAAAGTACCACCCCACCCCTCGCCCCAGAAAGATGGCCAGTGTTTCAGAGCAGTATGCAGCAAAATATAGCTGTCTGTCTGCTTGTTTCTCAGTCAATCAACCAGTCAGCCTGCCAGCCCGACCAACCGCTTCGATTTCTTAGTGTAGACAGAGCCTCTTTGTAAAAGCGTTTTCTAGTTACATAAAAGTATTTGTCCCAGGGGGGTTTGGAGGAGTGGGTAATTCTATTTTTTTTTTCTACATACGTAGGGTCTGGCCCAGCATCTACCGTTCGTCCCCGAAACATATTCGAAATTTCAAGGATCCTAAAAATATTTGAAAGGGGTAGGTGCATTAATAGGCTATTTTGCCCCCCCCCCCCCCCTCCCCTCTAGGCGGTCAAAAAATAAAAGTTGCTCTTCTCAAGTTTCTTCTTATTAGTTTATTAGAACAATAGCCAAAGTGTAAAGGTCTGGTATTGATTCAACTTTTACGGAAGCTATGGTAACAAATATGGCCGCCAAAATAGGCTGAAAATAGGAAAATGACCGTTTTGGAGTAAATTTGAAACATGTAACAGAGAAATTAATATAGAGCACAAGCAAATTCTTAAAAAAATATTTTAACATATGATAAGAATTATCACGGCACACAATATACTTAAAGGTTTTTTGGTATTTGCTTGTGCTGATATCTAATTCTTAAAAAATCCGTCTCCAAAAGCCTCAAATTTGGCCTAAAATGGCAATTTCTCTATTTTAAGCCTATTTTGTCAGTCATTTTGGCTACCATAGAAACTGGTAAAAGTAAAATACGTGCCAGAATTTTACACTTGGGCTATTCTTCTTACAAATCAATAAGATAAAATTGGTGAAAAGCAACTTTCAGTTTTTGGTAATAGAGGGGGCCAGAATAGCCCATTAATGCACGCACCCCTATTAGCAACCAAACAAAATATCCTTGACCTAAAGAAAAGACCCAAAAATGCATCATATCCCCAAAAATATTCATTTTCTGGGGCTAGAGGTCAAAATCTAGGACATCTTGTTTTCTTGTTGAGAATCATTAGTTTTTGAACAACAGTGGCGAGTTCATCAATGTGAGCGTTTGCGGGCACACTTTCATGATCTTTATTAGTAATGTGTAAAGTCTGGCATCAAGTACAACGAGCACTCGAGAGCGCTCACATTGTTGAACTCGCCATGGGTGCATTCTCTCTGTCACATTTTTAACCTGAGGGTTCATTCCCCCACGGTGGGGCTAGAGATAATAATATAGGAAACCTTTCAAAAGAGCTATTCTGTTTTTCCAACTTATGCAGATATCTTCCCAAACATTTATAAGAAAACATTCATATTTAGGCAATTGGTATCATATTCATGGAATGCTTCCAGTCATCAGCTTCAGAGCCTTGTGTCCATACCTCAGGGTGCGACTAGAGGTAAAAATCTAAGACATCTTTTTTTTCTTTTAAAGAACCATTTGTATTTGAAGAACATATACTATTTCATTTTCTTACTTTCTGTGACTTTAGGTCTTCGGTTCAGGACCAGGGGTTCTACTCCTTTGAGCAAAAGACTGCCAGAGCTCTAGCTAAGAAAATTCTTTTAACAGAATTTCGTCCTGAAGCACTGGCCAAAAAGCAAGTTAATGTCACAGATTTGTACCCCATGGTGTCTTCTACCAATTTTGCACAAACGGTTTCACTCCACTGAACAATGGATCTGCCAAAGCTCCAGATAAGAAATGTCTTTCAATTACTTCTCCTCCTGAATCAATGGTCCAAAATTTACAGTAATTTCACAGAATTGTCCATAATGATGCACTCTACCAAAATTATACATTTGGTTTGGCTCTGCCATTAAGAGACTTCATTCAAGCTTGCACAGAAAGTTTCTGGTGGCGATTAAGTAAAAGTAGGAAAAACGTGTACAAAAGTGGACAGAACTTTATCAAATCAGTTCTTGATTATCATTAATTTCTTTGAATATGGGTGGATTTGTCTTAGGTAAGATACTAGGAAACACTTTCCCTCATCCTCATAAGATCTTTAACCAACAGAAACCAAAAGAAAATTGAAGGGGAAAAAACACGCCACGGTATTTGGAATCAAATTACACATCATGTTTAGTTGGGGTTGTGTCAAAGAAAGTTAAGAGAAAATTGTTACAGCTTACCTGCCTGAAGAGCTTCACAAACATTTATTGAGGGATTATTTTTAACACTGTAAGCTCTATAATAAAAGCATTTGAAGATAAAGTTTGATTATTTACTTTTTAAGTTAGTTATTAATCAACTGATTTCTTGCACTTCATATATTAATTACATTTATTAAAGGCTGGTTTTGTCCAATGAACAAATGACAATGTTGTCAGAAAGATTGCTTTCCCATTTCACTTTGTGGCAATATGTTTGACCCTACATCAGAGACTTCCAGTTTCCATTTGCAGGTTATAGAAAAGGTACCTAACTAACAACCTCCCTATTTGAACGCTTTAATGCAGCCGTCCCCATCAGTACCCTCAGTGCTTTGATTGAAATTATCAAAGCATAATGTTCTAAATACCAGTAGAAAGATTGATAAAATATGAAGACATGCACTATAATTTTAGCTTTAACAATTTTATTTAAACTTAGTCTGACTCCATTAAGATCACTGAAAGAACCACATATTTCAGCATTCGAATCGCAAACTTCATATAGTGTTTGGTTACTTGCGAGTCGGTCTACTACTCTGACTTCTTTGGACTTCTTAAATAGGGGAAGTGAGATCGAACTCTGGTTGGGCCACATCCTTTTGGTGAGATAGTATATCGCTACCGTCAACTGTCATTAATGGTGAAAATATAAACACACTAAGTATTAGAAACCTTTCATAAGAAGCCTGCCCAGGAATAGTATGATAGAATACCTGACTGGCAATCTGATAAAAGCGACCTCAAGACCACACAACATTCTATAACAAGCGCAAGTTGCCTGTTAAAATTACCATATAATGATTTGTCAGTTTCTTCCTTAAATGCATATCTTTTCTGTTAAATGTTTTGGGCATTTAGCAGATGTAAAACTTTCTGCTTCCAAAAGATGTGCTCCTAAGGATACCCTTTTAAGAACATATTTCTAGACAGAAATATGAACAAAAGGAATAAAGGTGCCTTGCTAGGATTCGAACCTCGGACCCCAGGTACTATAACCACCTGTCTTATCCGCTCAGCTAAATGTATATATTTAATAATTTTGTGGTTCATTAATGATTACAATGAATGATATTGATTTATTTTTAAGGATACCCGTGTCTCCTGTTTTCATCAATGCACTCGTCTTGTTTAACGATAAATTACTGCCAACTTTAGTGAATCATACTAAAAACAAACTGGTTTGTTATCAAAATATTGAGGCCAATATAGTGGTTTCAAAGCTGCATATTAATGAGGCAATTCTATTTTTCTTATAAACAGGCACAGTAGATAAAGCATGACTATTCACTACATATGCAGTAATCCGTGCTATAGTGTTTCCATGACTTTAGTGACCCCCGTTTTTTGCTAATTATTCTTAAATGGTAATTTTAATTGAAAAATTAATTAGAGAAATGAATTTAGATATATACCGCGGAATTGAATTTATTTTTTCCACATAAATATGAGTTTTTGTATAGGCTGGGATTAGATGGATTTTTGGTGTGTTTTTGCTGCTCTTCTTTGAATTAGTCCCCAAGTGAGCCTAGCGATTTAAATAAAACATGGTTTATACAGGGCAGTGGAGGTAATTCGTCAGTCCCACAGATAAGAGTGCGTAACAGAGAATTATTTTTCATATTTCTCAACCAAAAATATGTTGTATGTACTCAAAACAACCGTCTCGATGATATGGTTCTTTTGAGCACCCAAACACGTTTTTAACTGATAAAAAACAATCGCAACTTCACGCTAAAATTGCTTAACTGGCCCAATCTTCGTGCATTAAGCAATGCTTCACTGCTTATACTGACTCATAAACTTCACTGTACATCTAAAGGCGATGCATTGAAATGGCCTGTGTTAAAAAAAACGATTCAAGTAACAGTTTTGTCTGAACCTTAAATAATGGCTGAATTTTCTTTCGAGATCATTGTTTCCTGAAAATATGTCTTTCAGGAATACAAGTAGGTTATCAAACAGTATGGATCCAGATAATGCCCAACATTTAAACCTGAACGTGCCTTCAGCTGTTGACAAAGTTTATCAGCGAAGTAGCTTTAGCAGGCAAATTTAAGTTTTATGTATATCCCTAATTCGCTATTTCTCGTCAGCTCTCTAAACTTGAACTGTCGTCATAAACTCTTTACTTACTAGTGTCGTCTGCTGATTACCTTTGCAAACAATTTGGACCCAGAACAGGCCCGACAAAACGTCGGGAATGATCTGGATCCAAACTGCTTGGCACACTTCTGATATTCCCGAAATATCATTTCCGAAAAAGCAACAGCAAGAAACAAACTGATTTTGAAAAAAATATCAGCAGACGACAAAATCATGACAAATAACCTCGTAGGCAAACTAGTCAAGGAATTGAAATGGAAGGTGGTACATGTTCATGCATGTTTCATGCTTAAGCCTTATTTTTGCCTGTTTTCAATACGGCACTGTCTAGGACCCCTATAGACATTTACAATTGCGTGTGTGCGTGCGTGTGTGAGTCAAAATGATGACTAGTGAGGTTTTCGGAACAGATTTTCGTTGAATCATCGGATATAGATAGTCCTGTAGGCTAGTATATATCATCATAGCAAAGCAAATATACCACGTGTATCTATTGAGGTACACATGGGTATATTCACAGGGAAAAACAACTAAGTTATTCTTTTGCGCAGGGGACCGGGGCTTCAGTTACAAATAAGGGCGTCTCCCAAAAATAAGACTTAGTTACGCGGTGTGCATTTAAATCCACATGCTAAGTGCCGTTCTTCTAAGTTCAGTTTAAAGCTGTTTAAATAAAGAAAAACGGAGGTCACTTATAACCTGGAAACACTATAGGTTCAATATAACTGTAAATTGAGACTATTGTTTGTCAAAATTGACCCGAGACATATGAATATTCAATGACCTTTTACTCAGTCTTCGTGAATCTTCGTAAAAAAGTGCTTAAGATTGTTGTACAATTACTTATCTGAATGAAATTGATCACAATTCCCCGATAGCCTAGTGGATAGTCGAGTGTTTTAGCACTCAAAAGATGTGGGTTTGAGTCCAGTAGCATTTAAGTGTTTTCTTCCCATTTTTTTTTCGATTTGCTAGTCACTTTGTCTTTATTCTTGATTTTGTGCACAACTGGATACATTTGTTTGAATTTGTCATGCGTTTATGTAACAAATAATTTCAATAAACCTACATGTGATAAACTCTGCTCGCTGAATATTTTTTGAGACTTTTGTTATCATCTATTGACTTTTAATCAAAATTAACTTTAAATTTTCAAAAATTCTTACAGGAACACTATCAGAGTGTCAAATGGTCTGTATTCAGATCAGAACCGACGTTCTGTTGGTACTGAACTGGGTCCAAACTATTTGCAAATGATATCAGCTGACAAGGAAAGAGTGGGGAACTTAGGGAATAATGAATACAAAAGCGCCTAAATAAAAATGAAAGTTGTAAAGCTCATAACAACATGATGTAAAATATACAAACACTATTAGATTAAAATAGAGAGCAATTTGACAATTATATAAAAAATGGTACCTCCCAAGTTTCGATCCCGGTATGCTTGATCACCAAGTAGTCAACTAACCACTAGGCTATCAGACCATTTGCATTTACTAATTGACATTATCTTCACATTCTCTGTAAAAGGGTGACCAAGGTCGGAGTACTCCACGAAATCGCACAAATATCACGAAGATTTTGGCGAAAATTAATCAGTCTAAGGTCAATTTCGGCAAACTATACCTGCACGCCCAAAATCAAGGTTAACTCGCCAGTGTTTATTTACAACGATTCTCAGCTATATAATATCTTTGAAACTACAATAAATGTCAGTCACAACAGAAATTTCTTCCTTGGAGTTCGCTAGTCAGAAAAAATCAAAGCCTAGATGCAATGAAAAGTGCACTTGCTATTAAAAAGGGCCCAGCAGTTTTTAACATTATAGACAAAAACTAGACATATTTATCTGACTAGTGGCTATTCTGTGGGAGCGCAGTGGCTCAGTGGTAGAGTGCTTGACTAGAGACCGAGGGGCCGCGGGTTCGAGTCTCACCGGCGTCACTGCGTTGTGGTCCTTGAGCAAGACACATATATCCTAGCTTAGTATTGGTTCATCCTAGAAAGACCCGTCCTGTTTAACTGAAAGATTGTTGATGGGACGTAAAGAATCAAATTAAACAAACAAACAAACGAACAAGTGGCTATTCTAGTTGTTGAGATATATACATACATACCAGCGTTGGATCCAATGATCCTCTGTGCATGCATGCATGGGGCGTGCCATGTCTTATGCACGAAAGTGGAATTGTACATGCGCATTAAAGCATGATTTTGCAAATTTTGCTTGCAATAACTACCATTATTATATAACCTATAAATAGACATATTTTGATTCGCCCAGATGCCTATCCACTCGAGTCCATAAAACTACATATCACATGGGCTGGTGTTTTTTTCCCATTCAATATTAGTTACTAAAATTAGACTTCATAGAAACTTTCCATAACAGGTGTGCTATCAGCATGAAACTTGCATGATTTGCTGTAAATACAATTCAGTGAGTGACAGCAGCACGAAATTCACAAGAATTTGTGTTTCATCATATACATGTAATTCAGACTTTGCTGTTGAATATAGTAATTAGCAGAACTCTTAAATGAACTAATAAATTCTTCCTTCGGGATCGATGCAATACATTTGGAATAGTCCATTGTGTAATTCAAGGAGTTCAACACAGGTTTTAATTTCTAAACAAAATTGCAGTTTTTCGCAGAAGATCGTTTTTGTCTTAGCAAACATTGTAGACCCCGATGAAATTCCACATTATGCAGCATTCAATCTTGATCTTCTCTGTCTGCAGTTGTAATTACAAATAAAGTATGCATTCATTCATCTTTTAACCGAATGAAATTAGTTAATCATCATGTAAAAAAAAGAAGTTCAAGACTGTCCAAGACATAGTCCATAGCCAAGATTTTGTTGATGTTATTGTTGCTTTTTTGTTTAGAGAAATTATATAATAAAACAATTGTTGACTATTGAGGCATTGGACATGATATGATGTCAACCTGAGAATACCAATATTGACCTCGACACCGCCTCGGTCAGTATTGGTACTCTCAGGTCGATATCACATCATGTCCAATACCTCAATAATCAATAATTGTATTATATCACATGGGCTGCTGGTTTCTCCAATTTAATATTAGTTACTAAAATAGACTTCATAGAAACTTTTTATAACAGGTGTGCGTTCAGCATGAAACTTACATGATTTGCTGTGAATGCAATTCAGTTAGTGACAGCAGTACGAAATTCACAAGATTTGGTGTTTCATCATATACATGAAGTTGAATTTAGTATTTAGCAGAGCTCTTAAATGAACTAATGCATTATTCCTTCTGGATTGGTGCAAAAACTTGGAATGGTCCATTGTAAGATTCAAGGGATCACAGGTTTTAATTTCTAAACAAAATTGCAGTTGTTTCCCTGAAGATCATTTTTATCTTAGCAAACAGTATAGACTCTGATGAAATGCCACTTTATTCGGCATTTAAACTGGATCTTCTCTGTCTGCGGTTGTAATTACAAATAAAGTATGCATTAATTCCTCTTTTAACTGAATAAAATCAGTTAGTCATCATGTAAAAAAAAAGAAATTCAAGACTGTCCAAGACATAGTCCCTAGCCAAGATTTTGTCGTTGTTGTTGCTTTTTTTGTTTAGAGAAATCATATAATAAAACAATTGTTGATTATTGAGGCATTGGACATGATATGATATCGTCCTGAGATTACCAATATTGACCTCGGCTCCGCCTTGGTCAAGATTGGTACTCTCAGGTCGATATCACATCATGTCCAATGCCTCAATAGTCAATAATTGTATATTATTAAATGAGCTTGATAAGGGAAAATATAAGTTTAGCCATTCGGTATAAAACCACCAAAATCACGATCGTGTACAGGGAAAACTCAGATATGCCGGGACTGACGCCTAGCCTGATCAGAATCTTTGCTTTCTGTGTAACATTTTGAGAACTCGTGTACCTCAAGCTTCCAGGTAAGTGTCATTTTGAGACTATTCTTACTAGGTAAATGTCCAGACTAATTAAGTTTTCGCTAGGTACACAGTCCATGCACTGTCCTTTCTGTATATTTTAATGACCAATAGTGACCATCTGAAGTACAGTTGACAACGGATGCTTGAAGTCAACATTTTAGAACCAGAGGTAATGTATAAAGCTTTTACTAATTATATGATACATGTACCAATCGGAAAATCTCGGCCAAGATACGAGAATCTAGTCTCGGATGCATTTATAAAAAAGCTACATTTCGTAAGCTGGAAATGGTGTAAAAAAGTTACGTAGTATGTGGGTTCCGCCCAATTAACATCCATTGTACTGTCAATAGAATAAGTGAAGTTTATGTTCGTTCAATGAAATATCGCTAAAGAGATATTTTATTGAAAACATGTAGGCTTCATTAATTTTATAGCATTTTGTGGACGTCACACATCAACAATCATTCGGTTATAAAGGGACGGGTCTTCCTGGGTTGGACTAGTACTAAGCTATAATTAATGTTCTTGCTCAAGGACATAACGTAGTGACGCCGGTGAGGATCGAACCCGCGGCCCCTCGGTCTCGAGTCAAGCACTCTACCACTGAGCCACTGCGCTCCCTATCTCTTAGTTGCCTCTTTAGTTAACACTGGCTGAACAGTATCTTTTCAGCCAGGGAACTTAAGAATGTAAAGTATGTTAAGCCGTTCAAGATTTGTGTCCCTTCATAAGAAGAAATAAAATTTTAAAGATAGGGTGTGGGGACAGACTAGTATTTTCTTATCAATATACATTAAGAGAATTATTAATAATTATTTGCATCTTTTATGCTCATTCATTAATCATGATAAAAACAATTTCATTATTTTCAGTAGCAAAAAAATGATAAAAGTATCTTTATAATTATATAATTACGTGTTTTTTATTATAAAATTTATATACCCTAGGAGGTTTCATTACCAAGGCGGTTTCCATCTCAGGCCCCCAGGCTTGGTTCTTTTCTCCATGCTTCCCGAATTTCCATTTTTATTATATTTGGTAAATTCTTTAATGATAATCTTTTTTGTTCAGTATTTTTTCATTTTTTTCTGGTATTTATTGAAAATGAACGAATTAGTCTTTATTTTCTGGAGCCGTTCGAAGTTTCGCCCTTGATGTTATAAGCATCGTAAAACGGGCCTCGACGCGAAAAAATGTCTTCAGATGTTTCCTAGCAACAATGGCGCAGACCAGCCTGCGCATGCGCGCAGTCTGATCAGTAGTGCTGCAGCAATGTGGCAAAAAGTAGCCTAATTTTAGAGGTACCCATACCAGGAGGGTAACAAATACTACTATATACCAAATTAAAGCTTTGAGTCTGCTCATTTCAAAACTGCATGATGCCACTTCCAAAATTTTGTGCGATTGTTTTTACAGCCCTTCAAAAGTATACACCCTGTATTGTTACTGTGTTTCCAGGACTTAAGTGACCCCCGTTTTTTGCTAATTATTCTTAAATGGTGATTTTAATTGAAAAACAAAAAAGAGAAATGAATTAAGATATAGACCGCATAATTGAATTATTTTTTTTTCCACATAAATATGAGTTTTGTATAGGCTAGAGTTAGATGAAATTTGGTGTGTTTTTGTTGATCCTCTTTGAACTACTGGTATATTGCACCTCAAATGGAACACAGTTTTTCGTTTTTAAAATTCTACATGCAGTTTTTTTTTCACTTGGAAAATTTGCATGTGCATAGATATAGCAAAACCCTAACTAGATTTAAATTTTGGCGGAGGATTATATCAATGTTACTGCTCTGATATCTTGTAAAAATAAATAACTTAGTTTTTGTTGGAAAGAAAAACCGAGTTTAGTACCCATTTTTGTACTGTCAGTGCAATACACCTTGGGTAGATATCGTAGTATTTGCTCAGCTATAAAATGTCCATTAGAGATTACAGCAGACGATTAATGTGTAACATCAAATGGCGGCGGTTTACGATGCAATCCAAGCTGCTTATATAGTTCTACGGATAATGGGTTATTTTTGCGTTACATGCCTACCAGGTACCATCATTTTGCCTGCTTCCGTCTGGCTACCTAGTTGTATGTTTTGTTCATGTGTCTGTATGTGCAAGCGTACAACTAGAAATGCACAGGCCTGAAAATATGAACAAGATCACAGATGTACAGGCACTTACATGTACTACATTTCATTTTATATTTAACTTTTACTGCTTCTTTATATGATGGAAAAATGCATGGGAATGGTGAGATCAATAAGCGATTCATTCATGGAATAGCTAGGCAAATGGGCGCTTCCAAATAAAAGGGAATTTGGGTAGTATACATCTATAGATGTAGCCTTTCGTTTGTGTCACCTTCTTTGTGATATGGTTAGATAACTAAAATAGTGTGGACTATGCTGATAAACAGCAACGCAAGCCAATACACAGCTACTTTTAAAACCCACTGATGCATTGTAAATTGTCTTATATTAGTATATACATGGTTTTATATTCATCTGATATAGTCATTGATCCATATCGCTCAAGGTACAAGAAGGGAATGTTATTTGCCATTAAACATTAAGAATGTAAACTCCATCCTAGCCATTCCAGCATTTATGAAAACGTATACAAACTTCAAAAAAATATTTTTGGTTAGGGTTTTTTGGTTAACATTTATTTTTCGAATTAAATTTAAAATTCCCATTTTAGATTTAATGTTATTGCCAAAAAACAGTGTTCCATTTGAAGGGCTATACCCCAGTAGTCCCCAAGTGAACCTAACGACATAAATAAAACATGGCTTATACAGGTCAGTGGAGGTAATTGGTCAGTCCTACAGTTAAGAGTGTGTAACAGAAAATTATTTTTCCTATTTCTCAACCCAAAAATATGTTGTAGTATGGCCGATGCTTTTTTCTTTGATCTTTGTGGATGTTTAAATCAGACACCCTAGAATAACGACGAAGGAGGAGCTTAAAACCCTACTCTAACTTCCAATTTTAGTTAAACAGCGATGTAGGCGGGAACATCCTGAATAGCGACAATTAACCCGTAGGTAAATGTAATTTATTTGACAGCTTCGGCCGGAAGCAGGGAGGAGCGAATGTAAATTTCGTCAGGTGTCAGTAACACGTGTTTATTTGCGCCTGCGCCATACTACAAGCTAAATAAAGGATTTTTCCTCTGCTTTCTGTTTAAACCGCCCGGTGGGCTACGCCCACCTCGCGGTTTAAACAAGAAAGCCTTGGAAAAGTATCCTTTATTTGTTACTTGTATGCGCTCAAAACAGCCGTCTCGATGACAAAGTTCTTTTGAGCACCCTAATCACGTGTTAAAACTGATGAAGACATTCGCGGCTTCACGCTATACCATTCTTCGTGCATTTGGCTATGATTCGCTGCTTATACTGAATTATAAACTTCACTGTACATCTTAAACCGATGCATTGAAATGGCCTGTGTTCAAAAAACGATTCAAGTAATAGTATTGATTAAACCTTAAATGCTGGGTTGTTGTCCGCTGCTGAATTTTCTTTCGAGATAATTATTTTCTAAAAAAATGTCTTTCCGGAATACAAGTAGGTTTTCAAACAGTATGGATCCAGATAATGCCCAACATTTTAGCCAGAACCTGGCTTCCGCTGTTGACCACGTTATCAGCGAAATATCTTAAGCAGGCAAATATTTGATGCTCTTTATGTTTAATGTAAATCCCAGATTAACTCTCTAATTTGCTTGAATTGTTGTCATAAACTCTTTACTTACTAGTGTCGTCTGCTGATAACCTTTGCAAACAATTTGGATCTAGATCAGGCCCGACGGGCATGATCACGGTCCAAACTGCTTGACACCCTACTGATATTCCCGAATTTATTTGGGGGAAAAAAACAACAACAACAAACAAACTGATTTTGAAAAAAATATCAGCTTACGACAAAACCATGACAAATTACCCCGTAGGCAAAAAGAGTCGATGAATTGAATTGGAAGGTGCTACATGTATATGCAGGTTTCATGCTTAAGCCTTATATTTAACTGCTTTCAATACGGCACGGTCTAGGACCCTTATAGACTTTTACAATTGCGTGTGTACGTGCGTGTGTGTCAAAGTGATGACGAATGAGGTCTGCGAATAGATTTTCTTTGAATCAGCGGATATAGATATTCCTGTAGGTTAGTATATATCATCATAGCAATGCAAATATACCACGTGTATCTATAGGGGTACACATGGGTATATCCACAGGGAAAACAACTAAGTTATTCTTTTTTTCAAGGGATTCTGATTTCATCTACAAATAATGGCGTCTACCAAAAATTAAGTTTTAGTTACGCGGTGTGCATTTAAATCTACATGCTAAGTGCCGTTCTTCTAGGTTCAATTTAAAGCTATAAAAGAAAAGACAAACAAAGGTCACTTAAACCCTGGAAGCACATTTGTATTCGCTTATTGCGGGCTTCCCAAGCAGGTATCATCCTCATATATGCACATAAAAACCTATTTCTTGTTAATTGTAGAGCGAAAATGAATAAATATAATAATAGAAATTAAATGACAATATGCAGTTTTCAACATTATATGAGGTCATTGAGTACAAAAGTCACGAAAACCTATGACATTGACATAACATTAATCTGGATACAACTGCATGTAATCCTGTTTAATTTTGTTAAGATTTTACCGTTAGAAATAGTAAATGTTTATTCTATACAATTTTATTATTCTATTATTTTGTCACACTTGCTTGTAGCAGGGCGCGGCTTTTTTTGAAACAGGGTGTTACATAGGTGCTCACATGTTCAAATTCGCGTCTGAGTCCATCTGTCCATCAACAATTTACATTAATTTAAAAGTGAGTTTCAGCAAATTGATAACTGTTATTAAACATTGCATAGTAACTGTCTTCTGCATATTCTTTGAGCATATAGTGGGACCTGCTGACCTTGACCTACTTTTACGCACCAATGACTTTGACATAAATTGACGTCCGTCCGTCAAAAAATTACTTTAAAGTGAGTTCTCACGAACAGACTCAATTTAACCGAGTCTGTTGTTTTCTTATATGGTAGGTTCTCTCTATTTCTGAAGGATCCGATTTTCCAGATTGTTTACCCCAGCAGGTGTTCCCGCAGAATTATTGTCATATTGGTTTAGGATTAATATAACGTTTTATCAATATCAAAACAGGATGAAGCTTTATTGCTTAGCTGTGTTTGCCACACTCTTAAATGACTTGCATGTATGCGAGACACCATTACTTGTTTGAGACAAAGTGGAATTCCTATAGACCATGAAAATGAGTTCTTAAGCAATGACATTTACAGTCAAATTGGTCTAAAATACTTCGCAATAAAGGTGTAGTGTATTTATCCTTCCATCTGTCAAAATGATGTAACGCACGTAGTTTTCTCTATTCCAAACCACTTGTGCTTTGCATGGATAACGTACAAGACAGTTTTCACGGAGCTGCTATTCTGCATTCGTAGGTTAGGTAAGCGCACATAGTTGTTCATTATGAAAACATGGATGATGTACAGTTATCGTCAGATACTGTTTTCACAATTGCATGTAAGGTCATTTAAAAGATTTGGAGCAGCCGTTGAATGGTTCATCATCATAGGACGTATACAGTATGTGTGTCATTAGTGTATTCAACTATCTTTTATCCATTATCATTTTGTGTGGTTGTCAGGTAGAATGTAGAATATGCAAAAACTGTTATCATTCGATCAGTCAATAGGACTTTTGTTGCTGCCTTTGCGGAGCTTACCTCGTTTAGGGATGTGGGGTCTAATTTTTCATATATGTTCCAACAAACAGAGTGCAAGTAAACTTTTGACAGTTTAACAAGATCTTTCAGTCCCTGAACTTTCAGTGAATCTTGTATCATGCGTTTGAAAACGGACTTCTTACCAATCACATAGAAAGCACAGCCTATATCGCATCCAGCCAGACAGTATTTTATGATCGGTATTGTGTCTTGTTCTTATGTATACCTCTACAATATTAACCTGATCCTGACCTTTATGCATGAATAAATTATTACAGTTATAACACTGAATATATATTTTTTCGCGAAGGATCGTGTGCATTCGGTATGTTCCGAGCAATTACGGAAATAAACGTCTTTTTGCAATTGCTATAATATCCGTCGTTAACTCAAAAAAGTTGTACTTCTCACTGTGGTCGTGTGGTAAGTCCACATAACTCCAAACACGTAAATTATGTGTTCGAATCCTGCATTAACCCACTTTTATTTTTTTTAATTTCATTTTTACTTCGTTAAAGACATGCACTTAAACACAAGACTTTGTAAGCTCATGCTTTCTTTGAAAATGTAATGAAAGACAACTTCTTGATGCTGGGAGTTAGAGTTTAGTTTGCGAATACGCCTTAAAAACAAACAAACACTCCTGCTCTTGGCTCCAAAGCAAAATAAATCAGTTATAGCTGGTCATAGCATTTAGCTAAAGAGTAGCAAGTAGGTCCATATATGAGCTCCAACATGAGAGTTCCAACAATGTGGTATGTGCGATATGCAGAGGCTGAGACCAGCCTGCGCATATGCACACTATGATCAGAGTCTTTGCTAATCGCTTGAATATTCGATGCCTGGTGAGCTACTGATGAACAGCATTAGAGTTTCTATTCTTAAAAGGAGGCTCCACAGACTCACCTCAGTCTATTAATGTCAAAATGCCACATTGTAGAAATCTCATGTCGCAAACTGAAGAGGTGACATGCGAGAGTTAAAGCTACAGTGTTATGGATCCGACATGAGGATGTTGTTGTCACCAAACAGATCAAATTGAATAAAATGGATAAACGATATTGCAGAAAGGAGAAAAAATTAAAGAAAAAAAATAGTTACAATAAAAATGTCGAGTATGGGATCCGAATTTATAACGCAGTACTTAAAATACAAATGTGATACTACCCACTGAGCTACTCAGGTAACCAATAGGGCAATTGATCATTATAGCGGTATACTTTTATTGTGCTATAAAGTAGCACGTGCATTTCCGTATTTGAACATACGATGAACGCAGAAGATATATTTAGATGCTCAACCGGCTGTGAAATTATGTTAATGATAAAGGTCAGGATCAGGTTAATACTTTCAAGGAATAACAGGGATATTACGTCTCATAGCAACATCATATGCCAATTCGACATGTGAGAAAGATCACATTTGTAGCTTCTTTTTAATCTATGGTGAGAAAGTTACACTAAGAAAAAGAAAATCTGTATTTGGAAATTTTGCAGCCACTGAGGCATGTAACAGCCTTCTATTCGCTTCCTCTCGTAGATCTGGGATGTCCACATGCTCATCTTTGGTCGCTTTGATGGCTCTGTCCTTCAGTACACCACTGATGAAGTTTGTATTTTTCTGTTCAATCAGGTTGTACCCGTTTCTGTTATTAAGTCGGTGTAATAAGGTACAAGTGTGTCCTTCGTTTTCCATCCAGATAATAATTTCTTCTATTCTTTGAGTACTTTCATGTCAGCTTAGAAGCATTTTATGTCCCATTGTGGTGTTGCCTCTTTTTGGCATGCTAGCGTATTAAAACTATTCTCCCTATCCATGCCAAAGACAATGTGCATCTGTGAAATGGTCTAACAGATGCAATTGGCCTAAAGTATGTAGCCACTAAACTGTTCAACTATGACTACAGATGTTACTTTAGCCGTTTTAGACAGTACTGGTAGCATCTTATCAAAGCTGTAGCATCAAAGATAATCATTCTGTTTTCTCAATTAATGTTATTTTGCCTTTAGATATGCTTTTGATTTAATGATTGAACTGATTTGATACATGCAGTCATTGATTCGAGCCATAGTTTTTAAAAAATATTTAAATAATCTTTGCGCATTCTCAAACGCAAGCTGCTTACAAACATAGACGCATCACCTAATCATCCATGACTTCACTTCTGGCATTGAGTTTTACTGTCTTTGGCATGTCTGCAAGTCTCTTATTGTTGGCCTTTTGCTGGGGGTCATACGAGGGACAGTCAAAAATAACTGAACCCTTCCTCATGACATTTTAGTTTGTTATTGTAGACAATAAATGTGATTATGATATTTAAGTATCATATGTCATAGATGTTTTGACTCTGAAGAATTACCCTAGTGAAGCTTAATTATGGTTGCTAGGCAACTGATGATCGTCAGTTGAGGTGATGCGTTCACAATCTCAGCCACCAGAAATATACAGTATGTCTTTAAAAAGCTTGTGTATTTGATAGTTTTTGTAAAATACATATTAGACAATTATTTAAACAACATGTATCATATTATCTTTGAATACACTTGGTTTGTTAATGTATCGGTGAAAGTTGATTGCATGTGTTGCCTAGCAACAAAAACCGCCAGAATTCCACAAATTTCCAAATACACGAGGAGTGTGTTGCCATGGAAACTAAAGTGTGCATTTAAATCAAGGAACTTAATATGTCTGAGGGTTGGTTTATGTATGCAGACCGTTAAAGTATTATTAGGCTAATTTTTTATGTGTTCTGTCAAAAATATGGAAATATGAATGTGGGTGGGATAAATTAAAGGACTTCAGGCATGTTAAAATTTGATAAATTCTGAGATCAAACTATCACATCATCTATAATTTGGGCAGTTGGTTTCTATATTGTGACACTGAATAGGTACATGTTATAGATACCAAACGACAGTGAAAAAAGGCTTGCTTTAACGTTACTGTTTCCATAGCAACGCTTAGATTTAGATGTATCACAGCATGAACGCTACTCTTTGATAGGTCATATTCTAGCAACCGTTACAAAACGCCTGCCAACAGAAATAAATTAGGTGATTAAATAGATGACATATAACTGCAATGAAATATCATTTAAGGACATATGCTACTAAATACTTCCCATGTTGAAATATTTTCAATACTCTGCATACAGTTTGTTTTATACATGGGCTATCCATTCATGTAATAAAAAGGATATGTCACCGTGCTTATTTTTTCAGAATCTCATATTGAAGTTTCCAGCATTTGACCAATTTTCTAAAAATATATAATAATAACACTAGTCCTAAATATAGAGCTAAAACGGTTGTACTCTACAGCCCGCTTCTTTCTTTTAACTTAAATTATTGCCCATAACCAAAAACCTTTTAGAAAATGTGCGAGTTTATTTGTTATCCCAAGCTGTGACAAGATACTGCATGATATATTTGGGCAATTCGTCGAAAATTGGAATTTGTTTTTAGAATAAATCATGTATTAAAAAATCTGACGTTGAAAATCTTAAAATTTTATTTTTAATTTATGGACTATTATTATACCTTGCAGAAAAAAAGAATAAAAATTTTGGGTCACCGAACTAATTCTCTTTTAAGAGGGTCAAATTTAACCCCACCCCATAGGTTTCATGCGTAATTCAATATAAAAAGTTCAGGAATTACCATTTCAGTCGTTTTGATGATGCCATTTTACTTGTATATGAAGAAATTTAGCATTAAAATGTTAAAAAAAGAAACAAAAAACACACTGAAAATATGTGAACACTCAGGGAATCGATCCTGGTCCTCTGGCATCATAGCCAGACACGCTAACCACTTGGCCACGAGGTCATGTCGAGCGCCGCTCTAAATAACCGTACAAATAGTAGATACTCGGCACCTATCGTATTCGTAACCAGGGTAATTGTGTACGTCGTTTGATTTCGACTGAGCTACATTTATCTGTATTTAATGCTGAGACGATCAATTCTGATAAGATGAAAATAGATATTTCGGACACACTTTAATTACTTAATTTTGTCAAGAAAATGTCGGAAACACCAATATAACATAAGAATATCGAAAAGCTCCGTTGATCCGAATCCGTTGATGGTCGAAAGACAGGACCCAGACAACTTAACCCGTTTCCAGACGCGGGAAAGGTGCGCATTGGAAATAGCCGCATATGTCTTTAAATACATGTCCATTTTACTTGATTCAAATTTTCTTAAGTAGGGTTCAGTTATTTTTGACTGACCCTCGTAGAAAATGTTATGAGTTTTGTCTTGTCCATCAAGCTTTATAAATCCATCCTTCATGAATGATTTCCTCATGACAGTCCTGTGTCTAATGCACGAAGCAAGCCTGGATGATATAACGCACGTTTCGAAATTCGTTAGAAGTGTGAGGCGTGACTCTATAGGGTCAAACGGGGGATTTATGAATCGACTGTCAAACCTTTCAAATTATTTTTTATAGAAGTGTGAGGCGTGACTCTGTAGGGTCAAACGGGGGATAAATGAATCGACTGTCAAACCTTTAAAATTATTTTTATAACAGATTCATATTAGTGCTTTTGTATCGGAATGATGTGAAGGTTTACTATGGTTCGGTTTCAATGTATTTGTACTTCGACATACATAGTTGTGAAACAACTTTTAGGTCTTTGTGGTCTCAGGCTTGGCTCAGGAACCACGTGACCTTGTCAGTGCATTGCCTTTTAAGGTTAGTCCAATAATTACTCTAGATCCTATTAAAACGTTGTATTTTGTTGCCATGACCACATAGTTAATCCAGGCAGAATTGAACTTGCCCTCTGACAGTTTAACAGTACATTAGCCCTCACGGAAACAATTAATTACCTCTTCAGGAATGTACTGCATTTGAAGGATTTGATATGATATACATATATGTTACTTGTAAACATCAAAGGGATTAGTTCAGCCTTTGCAAACGATGCAAATCTCAAAGATAAAGCCTACTGGATGAGAAGAATAGTTTTAAAGGAATTAATACCGTCACCACCGAGTAATTCCAAAAGTAATAATATTGGAAAAATAGATATTCCTTTTTACCTGAACTCTGATACCAGGTTATTATGTACAACTTCACCAAAACGACCGTGTAGCGCAGTGGGTAACGTGTCTGGCAACAGATGCCAGTCTGACTGCAGATCCAGGGGTCACAAGTTCGAACCCGGCCCGGTCCCATACTTTCGTGGAGGTTGCTAATGAAATAATTTCTACGGTTATTCTCCTCCCTTCCGCTGAATCATTCAAGGAGGGTTGTTGACAGCTACAAGCGAAAGTATATGCACGAAGTACTTAATGACTGCTTGTTCAAGTTTACCCAGGAAAAGTGTGGCTAGATAAACTGACCGTCCCGCCATGACAATACTGGCATATCTGTTGACTTGTGACGTAAAGCAGCAAAACAAACAAAAACAAATCACCAAAACGACCAGATTGTATTAGTTTATTACTGTTATTTGTTCATTTCTATGTCTGATTCATAGTCAGGAATCCTCTTAGAACTTATGCAAATGACAATGGATATCATCAAAGAAAGTTCTGTTGTTCTTGCCGCATCACTTTCAAGAACTGTATAGAAAATGTTAATTTAAAAGGTGAGTACGACCAGGAACTGCCACAATCACACACAGACCAACCCACAGCACGAAGAGGTAAAACATGATAACAGCCACATAACAAAGCATTGTCATACGTTTTATTATCCCCACGCTTTTTTAAAAAAGCGTCGGGATATTGCAATCGCCTCCGTCAACCCGTCTGTCCGTCCGTCCGTCACGCTATCTCCTCCTAAACCATTGGACGAAATCCAACCAAATTTGGTGTGTGAGTTGCTCACATGAATGGGGCGTGCAACGGCACATTTATTGGCCCCGCCCTCTGAGGCCCTGGGGAGGGGCCAAAAGGTCAAATATCATTAAATATTATTAAATTTCAATTACAAAGTCAATTTCAAAGATTTTCAACCAAACTTTGTGTGTCTTCTCACACATGAAAGATATAAAACATATCAGACGGGATTTTCATTTGGCCACCTGGGTCATGCCCCAGGGATGGGATTTGGGGATACCGGTTGGGGTTTGGGGTCAAAAAAAAATTCCGAAATTCATTCAGATTTGGTATGTGAGTTACTTACATGAATGACAAATGCACCAGCGTCATTTTTTGGTCCCTTCCCCCAGGGGCCCTGGAGAGGGGCCAAAAGGTCAAATATCATTAAATCTCAATTACAAAGTCAATTTCAAAGATTTTTAAACCAAACGTTGTATATCTTCTCACAAATGAAAGATATAATATGAAATAGGCACACCTAATGGGCAACCAACCACTATTTGATCTGAGAGGATAGCACAGTATACGGTATTTCTTGTGAGTCGGTACTCGTGTGAGTATAAAAAGTAAGGAAGAAGGCAAATATCAGGAATCGATACAAATAGTACCACACCTGGCACGGAACACCTTATGAAAAGTGACAAAAGAGTTTCAGTAAATTGTCGTTGCTCTGAGTATAAGGAAATAAAATAATCCTGCAAGCTATTTTAAAGGCGCAGGGACCCTTGAACGGAAGTTCCTCATGGATACCATAAGGATTTTAATTAGAGCAGCGACATATGATTTCCAACAATGTGTCATTTTGACAAGTGTAGACTCAGACGAGCCTGTGTAGCCTCCTTTCAAGCTTAGAAACTCCCAATGATGTTCAGTCAGTAGCATAACACGCATAGAAAATTCAAGCGACTAGCAAAGGCTCTGAGCAGACTGCGTGTATGCTGCGCAGGCTGATCTGAGTCTTTGCTGGTCGCACATATCACATTGCTGGAAATCTTATGTCATGGCACATTTGTGGCCGTCTTTTTTCAAAGGCGCGACGATGCACGTGGCAGTTGGCGCTTGGCTCAAGTCGTTATCACGTCGTGACGTAACGTTATAAGAATTGTGACGTCACGTCACGGGATCACACAGCCGCTTGCTTGAAAGAGCTATCGTTAACGTTCAAGCTCCTGGTGATCGAAAAAATCCCTCAGTCTTATGGTTAAAATACAAGTTAAATATCAACAATTTTTTGCAAGTATTTTGTCACCATCTCCAGGCAAAATATAGTCCAAAAGGAAGCAGAAAATTATTATCAAACATGAGTAAACACACCAAATCTTAAGAAGATGCCTAGTTTGTGTCTCCAACTGTGCTCAATGCAGACATAACATATGGCAAAAGAGCAAGTTTTTTTTAAAGAACTATTTAAGCATCCTACGACCTCGGATGTAATTACTCACAGGTTTGACACTATTGGTGGCGAAGTGACTCAAAGTAGTCGCTGGGGAGTTCGCAAGGTACACATTCTATCCTACATGTAAACGATAAGCGGTTTTAAGAGTATGATTAATGTAAGCATCTCGCAAACGTTGTTCTGGACTATACAAGAGTTTCAATTTTGCGGATTACCCTTTCTTCGTTGGCCTAATAGGCGGCGAAATTGTGAGTGCTGTTCGCCTTAAGAAACCCGCTTTAGAATTGATTGATTAAGATAATTGGCTAAAACTTGGAATATTAATAGAAAATCAAAGGATGACATTGTTTATAGTCTGGTGAGTCATTTAATTTAATTTAAATTTTAAATTGAAAATGGAGAGTTTGTGATATGTACAAGGCTCCAAATTAATCCAAAGTGCATTTTTGTGCCTTTTTACTTAAAATCAATACCCAGTGTCGACTGCTGATTATCTCGGTTACATCACATTGGTTTTTATCTGTTAAAATTAATTTAAAATTAAAATTAAAAAAGGGCTCATGCATGGTATGGGAAATTAACATGGGAGTCTGCCCACGCTTGGAATTTGATAATTTTATGTTTATTAATAGTCTTGGCATGACTTTTATATTTATGGTGCATTTGAGTTTTTATGCAATTCCATTGCTAATTTATGAGGTCATGTATGATATCACTACAATACCTTAGGGTAACCAGTTATAATCATTTCTAAAGCAATTGACATATCATGTAACGGGCGCAGAAATGTTTTAATAAATAACTGTATCATTGATAAGTTCGTTGATACTATAAATGGCTTTGTATGTATTTGGATAGTGGGCAGGCATTCATTTTTCTAACATGGTACACCAATTTCCAACTGTAAATTTTGTATTCAGTCAAATTTGGAATTAAAATATTTACGCGTTGCGGTCTTTGTCAAGATACCATTTCAACATATAAACTATCCATATATGTTAACAATGTGTAGACCAAATTTCATGAAATTCAAGGACCGGTAACATATTTTTTCAACTTGACGTTAACACATGGCCCTAATTCATTGAAATATAAAATATACGATAGCTATGTTTCAGTGTAAAACGTATTTGAATACTTGCTTAGTTTTGAATCACCATGCTAGTACGTTTACTGGTAGAAGATGATTATGTTCAGTGTTTTCCCTATTATGGATTTGCAAAGAAAAACACAATATTCTTTGATATTAAGTGCCATGATTATTATTTAATGAAGTGCTCACACAATAATATTACCCAAAATGATAGAATTGGTGAAACCTGTACTCACCACATATAGTTTCTAACGTTAAAACTACATCTAACCAATGTTACACGTAATATGTAACATTATTAAGAATTTTTATTCATACAGTAGAGAAACCTTATGACAGTCAGTTCATACAGGAGAAGAACCTTATATCTATGATTTAATAATTGTAAGCCTCATTAATAAACCTGGTTCACAAGATTAACAATCTGTCAGAACTATTGGTTAAAATTAACCATTTTGGTCACAGCGAATTCTTGGCCCCAAAGGTATTGCTAATCTAATGCTTAAATCTTCTCTGATCATTCTGTCTGTAAAACTGATGCTGATTTCCACCAAATAACAACATTATACTTTAGCTGGCTGCATATTCTAGGCATACAGTTGCGGTTTTGGACCTCACTTATTCATGTAGAACACTGTTCTATGATACCTTATGATAAGACTCTCTTACACTTTATCCTGGTCACAGCGCAAAAATTGGTTACTCTAGTTCAGTTGGGATGTAAAGGAAATATTTGGTCTTTTTGTTTCCACACGTTTATTGTTATGATATTATGTTTCTTAAACAATATCATGCAGGACTTGAGAAAGTGTTACACATTGTCTTGGCCCCCATAGTGCCAGGATATGGGGTCATTACCCTCGGCATTTCTGACCATTGAATCATTTGTCTAAACATGTTTTTCTTGAAGAAAAGTGGAAGTAGATTTACAAATAGCCTCCTTCTGTCCAGTTATTGATTCATTTCAACTAAATGATTAATTTTGCTAAAACTGACCTATACCCATAAGAGGTAGAAATGACAAAGTTACCGGTTTTGGGTTTTCATGAAATTGGATCAGATTAGCAGGATATATATGGCATGTTTTTGTGATAATATGATATCTTGACAAAGATTAGAACATATCTATCTTTGGAATTGAATGTTGAATGTTTTGTAAGTTTTTGAGAAAATATATTAAAACTTTATGTTCACTTCTTCAGAAAACGTTAACCATAATTTATCGAAGTGGCTTTGTGGTATTTATATAATGCCTATGGTATTTGGATACATTCTAAATGACATATCATAGAAATATACAAAACTATAGATTTAGGACATAGAAATTTAGAGACAGGTACCACCTGAAAGCCAGAGTACGTCAGGGTTGCTTCCTAAGCCTTATTCTTCACTATCTAATTCGATAAGAACATTTTCATATTTTGTATATAATGAGTTACTAATATGCAAAGTATAAAGAAAATCCATGCGTGGGCACAGATGATAGTACCCCTTTAAAAAGTTTTAAAAAGGTGAATAAATGGAGAATTTCTTTAAAATTTGCAAGGAAAAATAATGACAATTCAGAATTGCAAAGAAATGGACAGTGCATTATTTGGACTTGGTGTAGGAAAAATGGTTAGGGTCAATTTAGATTCAAAGACCCTAGATTACCAGGTTCTGATCATAAAACCAGAAGTGTGCATCGAATAGCTTTGATGGTGGAAATACAAAATTTGGATATACCCCCAATATTGCAAGCCAGATATCTGTGCAATTTAAAATATTGTATAAATACTGAGCATCTTTCTTTTGAAGACAATTACACCAATTACAGCAGGAAATTGTGCTTTTTTAAAAAGAAATGTTTTGGTCATGTAGATGGAAAGCCGCCCTGCCTTGTCGATCTGGATGAATAGCATTAAACAACATAGCGGAGGTGAATTCGGCCTGTTTCAACAAATACAAGCTGTCTTAGCTTCCATCATTTGGTTTTACTTTTGGTCAAGATATGTTTTAGCTCTACAATACAGTGTTTACATCAAATAGCATAAAGTTTAGGGCAGCTGCAGGCATAATCTTTGTATCTATATCATAAAAGTGGAAATGATATAATTTATTTATTTTCTTTTTATTTAAGGACAATTTCAGAGGTTTAGTGCCATTACCATTAAATAATTACTTACTTTGCACAGCTGTTTTTCTTCACTTTTTCTTTATAGCTGAGGGGCCTGGTAGGTCTGGATGAGTGTATGAATGCCACTGATCCACAGCCTGCCATTTTATATAGTCTGGGTCCTCTGTCACTTTGGAACAGGTTAAGTGATAGTCAAATTCTAGTCTGGCTCTATTTGCTGTTCTCTTTTTTCTATAGGATCCTGTGTTTTTTGTAAGTTTTGTGATAATCGTATGTTTTAGAAATCATTTCCAGATTATGAGAGCTCTTCACGGATAATTTTGTTCCAGAGACACATTCAAGATTTCTTTTAACAGAATTGGCCATAGAATTATTTGTTTTCAAGACCTGGACCACAAGCCTGCCACGAAATTTTTTGGGTAGTTTGTTTCTTTATTCATAGTTGAAACTGCGGCCGGGTTAAATGCTTCGATTTTTTGCGTATATGTATTTGAACTAACACTTAAAACAGCTGCCTCACTCAACCTTATTTCAAGTATTACTGCCATTATATTTTGTCATTGTCATCCATTCTCAGGTATGTAATGGCATGAGTTGAGAGAAAGGCAGATTTGACCCACCAGCATCCTTCGATATCCCAGTACAGCCAGTGAATCTGACGGGCACCTACTGCAGTTACCAGAGTAGCACAGGATGGTAGCTGCTCTCACATAAGGTAATTTTGGCAACATCTTCTGTAGGTCACGAGACCCAAGCCTGGTCAACTCCTCAATTGTATGACTGCATAGTGCCCATAAGTCCTTACTTAATGCAGTTATTGCCCTTTGTCTGTCATCTTTGGTCCTGATATGTGAAGGGAGGAATCCAGGGCTAAACTGTGCTCCTCTTGCTTTCTTTTCTTGTCTTGACCCAAGATGATGAGGATCTAGCTGGTGAGAAACTGACCAGGCTGCACTGAGCTTGGGGTAGAAATCCTGCAAACCAAGGTACAGCTTTGTGTCTCCATTAGTAGAGACGGTCCTGATCCATAAATTTTCCAGTGAAATATCCTTTGCGATATCATAGGCCAGCCTTCTCTCTGGCTGTGGTTGTAAATATGGGACTGTGGATGTACACCCAGCATGCGCACCAGGTCATAGTTCATCAAAACCACGGTTCTGTAGCCAGGCCCCAGTCCAGCACAATTTGTTTTCCAGGGCAAGCACAATAATGTATTTTCCTTTAGTACATTCTCCATGGCTACTGTATAGGCTTGAGATGAACTTTGTCCTGGTTTATATGAAGATTTAAATCCACGGACATTGTGCCTGCCATCCATGGAAACACTTATTTGCTTTGCATTTTTCTGACCAGCCATGGCATTGTGCTGTTCGACAATACGCAGTTTGTCAGACATGTCCTTTTTGTTTAGCTCTATAATTGCTTGACTCACTTTGTCTGACAGTTTCTGCATATGGCTTGTACTTTGTGGTGGAATGTCAAGGGCTGTAAATAAAAGTCTGACTCTTGAAATGCCCATAGATGTATCCATAACAGGCATTATTATAGCAAACGGAGGTATTTTATCAGAGCCTTGAAGATCAACAGAGTCAATTAGTGAGAGAAAGAGTGATTGTTTGTGCATTTCTTATCTAGCACAGGCAAGCTGGCTTTTTTCTGGGTAAAACTACAGAGATAATTTTTGTCACCCTGTTTTGTTCTGATTCGTGCTGACCTAATTTTTGATACATCAGCTTAAAGCGCTGAGGGCCAGGTGTGTACTCAAGTAGTACAGTTGGGGGTTAACCTACTTTAACTTCTTCAAAACTAAACTGAAAGCCCCTATTTCTGGTTAAAATTACACTATTTTTCTGACATTTTCTCCCTTTTACATCCCTACATCTGTGACAAGTGAATAAAAATGACAGTCAAAGATGCGGCAGCCTATGAGAAGCTGTACAGTTTTTATTCAATCAGAAACCATTGAGCCATCTCAGAGATATGCAATTTTTGCTACCTGTATATTCGGCTGTCAAAATTACATGCAGCATACTGGGTCGGCACTAAATTAGTGAACTTTTTTAAAGTAAAATTTTGCAATACTTATGCCATGCACAGGGTTTTTGGGTTTATATTGTTGATGTGTTATGAGTATATGGTATGGTTTTGCAGGACAAGTATAATTCCCTTTGCATCTAGGTGTCAAACCGGTGATTTAATTACTTCTGAGGTCGTAGGGTGCTTAGATAGTTCTTTTTTAAAAAAAACTTGCTCTTTTGCCATATGTTATGTCTGCATTGAGGACAGTTGGAGACACAAACTCGGCATCTTCTAAAGATTTGGTGTGTTTACTCATGTTTGAGTACAATTTTCTGCTTCTTTTTGGAACTATATTTTGTCTGGAGCTGGTGACAAAATACTTGCAGCAGTGCATCTGCCCTGTGTTTACTGCTGTAATTTTCGACCATTAAAGTGATCAACAGTGATTTATGAAAAACTGAATCAGAGATGCTAGGGTCATTCATTGTCATTTCAAGAGAGAAATGGATTATGTATTCAAATTATTTACTGCTGGAAGCCAACGAGTGTTGTGGAACATGTAACATTCTCTTGAAATAGTGCATTTTACATTGTTTAGATGGGCCAAAATTTCACCAGTTTGACACCCAAAGTTTTCATTATTCTGGCTCAGCTACATATTGGAAACAAATATAGATCAAGATAATCTAGTATAGCCGAATACTACGGAAACTAACAACCACCAGCCAATGGCTTTCCCTACAAAACTAAACTTAAAAGTATCTTACAGGGTAGCCTTTTTAGCGCAAGCGATATTTATAACGGCAAGCAAAATGTGAGAAAAGTATAGCGACAAGCGTGTTGTGTCTGGAAGAATTTTTAGCGATAAGGCGTGCCATTTCCCTAAATGAGACGTTCGTTTTATTTTGTTGAAATAAGGACTGGAGACACTAGGCACATTCAACAAATACACATTGACCATCCGTATAAGCACCCTTGCAGCCTAGTCCGTAAATCATTATGATGATCGTTTTTGTTCTTAATGCATATAATAATCCTACTTGGTTTTTAAATGGGAATGTATTATGATCATCAACTGTGCATGTTATTTCAGTAACATGTATGTGAAATAGACCGTTACACAAATAAAACAAATGGTCTATCACGATAGAGTATATATTTTATACAGTTGATGTACAATGAAAACGACCATTAGGCAAAGCAGTCTATTTTTGTCAGATGTTTGATGTCTTTAGCTTCTACCACTCCTTTCCGACCTAGACCCAAGACGCCCTTTACATATGTTGTATATTTTTATAGCAACATGTCATTGTCCAAAAGGCATCTTGGGTCTAAGGGGAAAGGATAAAAAAAACTGAAGGACACCAGTTTCACCTTTCCAGTGACAAACGTCACAATTTTAAGTATATTTCGTACGCATGCGAAGGAAGGATATTGTAAAGTTTTGGAAATGAATAGCACTTCTATCCATTACAGTTTAGCACTTTTACTTTTTGAAAACTAGCAAAGCATTTACTCAAAGTCTGGTCTAAATGGCACCCAGTAGAAAGACGTAAATGGGGGGTGGGAGTATAAAGCGCAAATTTTTACTGCTTTGCTAATGATAAATTGCTTTGAAACGTTGTTTGATGCTTACTTTGCATATTTTGTTGCCAAACCGCACCAATTTTAAAAACAAGAGTGCAGTTTGGAAATTTGGTATTTGTAATCATATCAACTAGGGAAAATACACGCCTTATCGCTATAATGCCTTCAATGTTTACCGTCGTGAGTTGGCTCCTGGTACCGTTAGTTTAACAGGTGACAGGGCCAGGGCGATGACAGGAAACATTGGGCTTACAGTAGAGCTTCTTTATGTGTTCAACAGATACGTATGTACACACTGATCGATAACGAGAGATAACTTGGTGTCCGAAGCTGTTTGAATCCGCAAAAATCAATGTTCAAATCATGAGATACATTTGCTGTCTGAACATATTTTTTAACTTGAAAAAGCCCAAACTGGGCCTAGGTTTGTTTGCATGATGTTACACGGGAATGCATTGCGGAGTTGACTGAACGTTTCGCTGATGCTTTTGTTCGTTAAAACAGTGTGCGTGTCTATGACGTTGTGGCGACGTAATGATGTTCAAATAGTTTGACATTGACGCCATTTTCTAAAGAGAAATCCAGTGTAAGGAAATACATATTTTAATGTTTAAGAGACGTTTTCAGTGCAGTGTAGGTAGAAAGGGGTATAATATGCAAGAATAACGATCACACATGATTGGTTCATTGCATCAACACTTGCCGGTTCCCTCGGACTATGTTAGAATACAAGGCCTATCGGCCTTGTGTTTAAACATCTTCCTCAGGACCCAGCAAATGGTAATGCATGAAAAAACATGTGTGATCTCTATATCAGAAAATTAAAAGAAGGATAATTTATATTTATTTCTTGATTTAAACACCAATTTTCTGTCATTTATTCTTCTTTTAGCCCCATATCTAAAATCAATTGTATAGCTATTCTTGATTGTTATCAAGAATACTTTTCATAAACGAGTGGATTCGTTCCAAAAATTGAAATTTTGAACTGGATCTTTGTTTGGCCTAATGATGAATTGCTGAAAATAGGGCCTAAAAGCCGATTTTAAAGAAGCTGTTTTGTTGTGCAAATTAAAAGGGAGCCGAATTGCAGAGGCAGTAACTGACAAATTAACAAGGTGATGAGCACAAAACAATCGCAAGTTCGAAGTGCAAGGGTTTCAAGTTGACGTCATTTCGATCTTTCAGATCTAGCTGTTCTAATTTTGGAACTACCAAAACATGTCTTCCTGAATTGTACTGATTTTAAGCGCAAGAGAGAATAAAAACAGATCTAAACGGCAGTCTTCAGCTGATGTCGAAGGGAGAGACAAACCAGAAAGGGAAAATTTTGCAGCACTAGCGTTCTGTAACGTTTTTTTCTCCTTTTTCTTCTTTTTCACGGAGCAATAAAGTCAACTCTGGGACAGAAGTTGCAACAATTAATCAGTAAAGGCTCAAAGCAGTGTACACATGAACAGCTTAATTTGAGTCTGATCCGAGCCTGCGTTGCTTGACAGATTTAGCCGGTCACAATATATGTAGGTACTTATTGCATCGACGAGCAGCGACGGCTCAGTCATGCCTGTGCAACAGAGCTTTGGCCGATTGTAAAAAATGCTCGCTTACACCGTCTTGAGGCAGACTGTCCATACCGAATTAGAATCTTCTAACCCCATTTGGCATTGAACATATAGTCGCGCATGCATTTTAAAGCTTGTCTTTACGCATATGCGATAAATACAGAAATTTCATGAAATGGCCAAATCTATTTTATTCGCAAAGAGAACCTATTTCTGTCTGTGTGCCTGCAGGTTTGTTGGGATTAACTTTTTACAACTTCTGTCCGTTTCTCTCAGCATTACTAAAACGGCTCTGGACTGAGGGACATTGGTAATTCATTCAACAATGAAACAGTGAGTGCTCATATCAATCAGGCCATGCACATGTTCAGTCTGTTCTGAGTATCCGTTGTTTTAATAAAGAAGTTCTGATAGTTGCGCAGCCTGACTTGAACCTCCGTTTGCCGATATTCTATAAGACCAATGAATCACATTATATATATTTGGTTAAAAATCGTTGTCAAATTCTGTTTGTCTTAGGGTTTCTTCAGACTAACTGCTCACTTCACAAAACCCCATAAAATATGTGGATTATTTTTGTATCCGGAATGCATTGAAGAAAACTTGCACATTAATGAGAGTTGCTGAAATGTAGGAAATTTATATTATTCAGTACATTTGCACGATGTGATCTGGATTTACACATTCATTTAGGTACTTGACGCATGAAGCTTTTTTATCTACAGAGGCTAGACTAAACCCCTCACAACAGCTACTAGCGAGGCTACATGTCTAGTTGTTTGCCTGAGCCTTCATATACTTCTATACTGTGCGTATGCGAGCAACGAAGGTTCTTGCGTGAATAGCCATCCAGCGTAATCTCATCTGACCCTTAGCTGCATGCAAGATGCAACGCAATCTCTGGTATGCAAGTCTTGGTACTGAAAATGCTCATTTAATGTTTCTGTTTGGTGGAATAGATTGGGCTGTGTTGGTGCGTGACTGTTCATCGAGCAATACGAGGGTCATTTTTTATATTCGTAGAATCGGAATGTATCTCTACAAATATAGAATTTTAGGTACCAAAAGTATATATATATATTGATAGGTCTAGATTCTGTCTATAAAGTGACATAAATTTTACACCACTAGGGCTTAGTTCGGTCAAGATAAATAGCTTTGAATAGGGCATAGTAAAGGACACTGGGGTTATCTACGCCTTTTAACCAGATAGCTAGCAGGAAATTAGATACTTTTAAGTTCCATTCGCTATGGTGATATAATTATTTATCAAGCTGATTTTTCTTTTTATGCCCCAAAAGGAACTCTGGGAGGCATATAGTAATCGCACTGTCCCTCCGTCCGTCCGTCAGTCCGTCTGTGTGTCCGTCCGTCCCGCTTCGTGTCCAGTGCATATCTCCTATATTCTTTGAGGTAGGAATTCCAAATTTGGTGTGTGGATGCATCTTGGAATAACGGAGTGTCGCGTACCATTTTCGGGTCACTGTGACATTGACCTTGAACTCTGACCTAGTTATTAGAATAATCGTGTCCGGAGCATATCTCTTATAATATTTGAGCTAGGAATCTCAAATTTGGTGTGATGATGCATCGTGAGATGACAAAGTGTCGCGTACCATAATTGGGTCACTGTAACCTTGAACTTGACCTATGACCTAGTTTTATAATTATCGTGTCCGGAGCATATCTCTTATATTTTTTGAGGTAGGAATCTCAAATTTGGTGTGTGAATGCATCTTGGGATGGGGAAGTGTCGCATACCATAATTGGGTCACTGTGACCTTGAACTAGACCTCTGACAGAATTTCTAGAAACTGCATTGTGTCTGGTGCATATCTCCTATATTCTTTTAGATAGGAATTCCAAATTTGGTGTCTAAATGCATATTGAGATGACGGAGTGTCACACATACCATTTTGGGTCACTGTGACCTTGACCTCTGACCAAGTTTTAAGAATTTTTGTGTTCGGAGCATATCTCTTATATTCTTTGAGGTAGGAATTCCAAATTTGGAGTGTATATGCATCTTGGGATGGTGGAGTCTCACATATTATTTTCTGGCCACTGTGACCTTGACCTCTGACCTAGTTTTAATAATAATTGTGTCAGGAGCATATCTCTCATATTATTTGAGAAGGGAATCCCAAATTTGGTGTGTGAATGCATCTTGGGACGGTTGAGTGTCTTGTACCATTTTCGGTCACTGTGACCTTGACCTCTGACCTAGTTTTAATAATAAATGTGTCAGGAGCATATCTCTTTTATTATTTGAGATAGGAATCTCAAATTTGGTGTGTAAATGCATCTTGGGGTGGTGGAGTGTCTTGTTCCATTTACAGGTCACTGTGACCTTGACCTCTGTCCTAGTTTTTAGAAAAATCATGTCCAGAGCATATCTCTTATATTAGTAAAGGAAGGAATCCCAAATTTGGTGGGTGGATGCAACTTTAGATGGTGGAGTGTCACATACGATTTTTGGGTCACTTTGACCTTGACCTCTGACTTAGTTTGTAGAATAATGGTGTCCAGAACATATCTCTTATATTATTAGGGAATCCCAAATTTGCTGTATGGATACATCTTTAGATGCTGATGTGTAGCGTACATTTTTTAGGTAACTGTCCTATGACCTAGTTTCTAGAATTAGCGTGACTGGAGAATATATCCTATATTATTTGATGTAGGAATCCCAAATTTGATGTGTTGATTCCTCTTGGGATGGCGGAGTGGTTCGTACAATTTTGGGTCACTTTGACCTTGACATTGACTTCTGGCCTCATTTCTAGGTTTATCGTGTCTGGAGCATATCTCCTAGATTACAGCTAACTTTCCTCAAATCTGTCTTATGCTTGACCAATTCCTTTGGGGGCATTCGTCACGTGACTGTGACATTTCTTGTTCACTATCAAAATTAATTATATAAACGCTTAGCGTAGACAAGTGCAGCAAAACTATAAGCATGTTGTTTGCTCTTCTATAACACTTTTAAAACACCCACCAATATACCAAAACAATCACAGTCAAGTGCTATTTATTATATCTGTTAAAGTTAAGATTATGAACACATTTTAAAATTTCTTCTGGTTTTGCATAGCTCATTATTCAAACAATCATTCGTCAGCAGTTATATTGATGTATCGATTAAAGTGTGTACCTGGCAACTTCCAATTGTTACTAACGTGATGTCAGAGACGAAGTAAAAAAATGTCATATTTCTACCAAACTACAAGTGTCCGATATATGGGTATGGCTTTGCCTATTGGAAGTCATTAAAGTAATGCATTTTGAAATAATTTATGGCTGCATGTATAGATAAAAGCTCAATCTTTCCGAAAATATACATAATGAATGCATTAACTTTCGCTGTTTTCATTAAATCTACTACTCTACGAACATAAAAAAACGTCCCCCGTACTTCGTCTACTACCATTCTTCCAATTGGAACTACCTCGGCCAATTCCGCGAAATTCCGTGGAATCCGACCACGGATGTACATCGAGGATCTACTTTGATAACGCGGGTGATAACGTGATGCTGACGTTATATAACGTGACGATGACGTCACAGAAACCATGTTAAGACAAAAACATGTGTGATAACAGCAAAACAAATGGCTTAAATGAAGTCTATAGCGATATTTTATTGAAAAAAACATAAACTTCATTTATTCTGCTGATTAAACTTTTCGGATAATGAGAATAATCGATTTTAATAGAGCTGAACCCACATGCTACATAATTTATTTTTCATACGCCAGTTCTGGCTAACAAAATGGAGCTTTTTGGTACATAGTACTACGCGTAACGCTCATTACATACACCCGAGCCATGATTTGATTCTCAAATTGTGGCGGACTTTCCCGAAGGCCATTCTTCGTCCAAAGTTTTCATGGAATAGCCACTTCTTCGATAACAATGCATCATAGTATACTGTCCAAGTTAATAAAGAATAGAAAAAAAAACATAGCAGGAACATCGTTTTGTCAAATTTTGTTTGCTTTTAATACCAGTAGGTTGTGGATTTTTGTATAAGTTATATTTTTTTCTTAGAAATGAAGAATAATAATAATTACGTGATTTTCTTTATTTACACAGGAGACAAATACTTTTCAAAACATTGTGGACCACGTATAGGATTCGTTTTTTGAAGGCAGCCAACTTGTTGTAAAGATTCGAACAACGGATATTTCCGTGTTGATCTGCACGAAGTCATTGCTTTTGTTATACTGCACTGTATCAGTTTTTTATGGGTGGGTTCTTCGGCAATGAGTAGATTTAAAGGTTAAGTAAGCTGTGTTAGTGACAGGGCTATTTATGAGCAACGTCCTTAAATTTATCTATTGTTTGATATCTTGATTTATATGTTTTAGGAAATGATGCATTGATAAGTTAGGGGTCTTTCATGCAAACCAAATTTCTATGTGTCTTGATCCACATCTGAATTAAGGGTGAGGTTGGCTCCGTTAAACCGGTTTAAGCCCTCCAGTAAAATATTTTACTGACCGTTCCAAGGCGGTACTTCTTTTGTGGATCTTTTATCTTTTTGTTCTGTCTTGTGTTTGCTATGTCTTTGTGCGCGTTTGTTAATATGTGCTTTGTGGTCACCTGCTGGGAAAGGGCTGACCTCTTGGCTCTCGTCTGTGGTGTCTGCTGTGAGTATGTCACTTTCCCAGTGGTATCCTGGGTCAGGTGTGGTACTTGATTGTATCGATTCCTGATCTTTGCACCCTTACTTACTTTTATTAACCTGACACAGGTGCATAATTTCACGGTTAGTGCACAAGGTGCATAATTTCACGGTTAGTGCACAAGATATTTTTACATTCCGTCGACTTTCGGTATTTGCCGTAAGTTTTACAGGAATTTTGCAAGTACTAATGAGATAATGAAACATTTTGCACTGTCCTACTGACTAGTCAAGTGGTTATGATAAAGAGTTTACAACCAAAAGGTCGTGAAGTCGAGTCCACGTATGTTCTTGTTTTATATATATATATTTTTACCTTTATTCGATTCGTTTAACTTTATTTATTATAGATATACCACGACCTCTGAGTAATGTCCTTTGGATCATTATATTAAAAAGGTTGATGGGTAACGCATACACTGAGCTAGTCTGTCTGGAACATCTACGTGTTTCAAAATAGAATAGTATACGTAATAAAACGCCTGAAACCCCTGTTTCTAGATCCGTATTTTCAATTTTGTAAATATAGTCACGCTCCAAAGTTATTTGTTTACCTATACTTGCATTTGTTATTGATATTTTTGTAGGATCCCCACGGAGAATGTTTACCGTACGCCCGATATGAGAAATTGAATCTCTGTGCTTTGGACATATTTTTTTAAAAGTAATCAAAAAAATCTGCATTGCCTTAGTGCCAAGACTTGCTGCATACGTTTCTTCAGAGGTTTTCCCACTGAACTTAAGTTCAAACAACATGTATAGTGAATAATTTTCAACCGTATGCTTTGGCTATAATATGGAACAATATTTTCACGTGAATCTCTTGAAGATGTTTGGGGGAGATTGGCTCATTTAACGCATTACGCATCAACCTTTTGAAATAGAATGATCCAAAATTTCATTCCTCAAAGGTCGTGTAAAGTGGTCGAATAAAGGTAAAAAAAAGAAAAGAACACACATGGACTCGAACTCACGACCCTTTGGTTGTAAACTCTGCATCATACCCACTTAACTAGTCAGTAGGACGGTACAAATCCGCATTAGTACTTGCAAAATTCCTGTAAAAGTTAAGGTAAATACCGAAAGTCGACGAAATATACAAATATCTTGTGCACTAACCATGAAATTATGCACCTGTGTCAGGTTAATAAAATCAAACAATACAATAAAGCGTGCCAACATGCAAATTGTATCTGTTGTCATTAGGGAAAGTCCGTCACAATTCGATAATCTAACAATGCCTCGGGTGTATATAAGGAGCGTTACGCGTAGTACTATGTATCAAAAAGCTCCATTTTGTTAGTTGGAACTGGCGTACGGAAAATTAGTTCGGTAACATGTGGGCCCAGCTGTATTAAAATCGATTATTCTGATTTCCGAAAAGTTTAATCAGCAGAATGAATGAAGGTTATGTTTTTTCAATAAAATTCAACTTCATTTATAACCGTTTGTTTTGCTGCAGTCACAAGTGTTATTGTGTTAACATGGTTTCTGTGACGTCAGAGTCACGTTATATAAAGTCAGTGTAACGTTATCACCCGCGTTATCAAAGTAGTTCCTCGATGTACATACATGGAATTTCCTGGAATCGGCCGAGGCAGTTCAGATTGGTCTGATTGGTCTTTTGTTATGTAAAGGTAACCATTTATGCCGAATGTAATTTCCCACTGTTATCACTTGGACCAGTCCATTTCCGTTTTAAGGGTTGTCGGATGGTATTTTTCATTTTAATGAAAATTTATAGGACATTCTGTAAGCAAACATTGGTGACCCTAATCAGACAGCGCATTATGCGTCATCTGATCAAGGTCTGCACTGTTTACCTATGTCCAACAAAAATGAGGCTAGGCTTAAATGGGTTAAGACAAGGCGTGTAAACTCTTCTGCAAGAGTTATCGGCTTCTACAAGAGATAAATGAGAGGCTGTATTTTGAAGAGTATAAGAATCTATCATGAGTGTGAGGGTAGCATAGAAAAATCCATCCCCAGGATCGCCATTTGGCATCACGAGGCTTACCGAGTGATGCCAAAAGGCCATCCCGAGGGACGGATTTTTTATCCGACCCTCACACGAATAATCTATTCTTTTTCTTGCTAACCACTTATTTATTTGTTTATTTATTTATTTATTTATTTATTAACGTATTTACTTATTTTAAGATAAACTTTTTTCGTATTGTTTGACGTCCAATCAGTAAATAAAGACGAAAAATCATTTCTAGCAATAAATTTTTCCTCCACTATTGCTTTAAATACGATGTCTTATATGTGTACATAAGTAGCGCTATGGCCGCCATTTTGATGACGTCATTACTCGGACCAGACGCGGAACTCGGATGGGCGAACTGGTTCAAATTTTTACATATGACCCAAAGTTTATTTTGGTATAGGTCGCCAAATAAGAAATCGTCACAAAATTTACACGGGATGCCCATTCGACATAGACTACAAGATAAAATAGATAACCCTAAACATGCCAGTATTTTGTCCTGAAAATGTTGTCTACTTATTAACCTGCTGCATATATTCAAGTGCACTTCAGAGGAGATCTTATCATGGAAGTAAACACTATAAACCCTGACCTGATTGCTTCCAGGGAACAGTCTGATCTGGGTCGATATTGTTCGCTATAAAGACTACCTATGAAATCGCAGATGACAGCAGTTGTGACTTGCAGGAATGAGTTTTAACACATGTTCTTAGCTATAGCAATGGAACGATGCATAGCATGATGAGATAGCTCACGGTGCCCAGCCAGTTTTCTTCACTGTTGAAAGAAATCACACATGACATTGTAATGCCGTCTAAACAGAAAAATTATACATGACACCCCTTTAGTATTGTTGCTATACATCCAAATTCAACAGCTTTGATCATTGCGGAACGGTTAGTTTACCTAACCACACTTTTTCCTGGGCAAGCTTGAACGAGCCGCACATACTTTTGCTAAGCCCTCTTGAATTATTCAGCAGAAGGAAGGGGAATGATGGTAGATATTATTTCATGATCAATTTCCACAAAAGGGTGGGACCTGCAGGCCAGGATTGAACTTGCGACCCCTGAATCTGCAATCAGTCATGCATCTGTAGCCAGACACGTTACCGACTGCGCTACGCGGAATCAAATAATATGAAATATATGATGTATAAAACAAGTGTATTAACAAAGACTCGTTGGTCGTTGGAATAATGTTATATAAAGGTGGATAAATTTGCGCTTTATGAAAAAAAAATAACTTACGTGAAATTTTAGATGTTGTATATCTAAAGCCACAGTGCAAAGCGCATTTTGATGAAAATACTCTGTCTCTTAATCAGGACATACATATTATTTTTGAATGTTAAGTTATCAAGAATTCAAGAGGTCAATGTCATACTGACCAGACAGAAAAGGTCCACACACCAAATTTGGTATTCCTACCTCAAATACTATAGACATGATGTAGGTTCGAATGCTCACATTCACAGACAAACATATGGATGGACGGAGGAACAAATGGACAATTCATAAACTATATACCCCAAAGCCTCTGACAACATTTGATTTTTTATTAGTGATTCGTTTGGACTTCTAACCAGAGTATGTGACACAATCATCTAATAAAAAAATAATTTGTTCGGAAGAAAAAAAGCAAACAATTTGTATCCTTTGAAGCACTGTAAAGTTACTTTTGGTTTTAAGGTATACTCAAAACCAAAAGTAACATTACACTATTAATATATATACCTTTACTGGGTATTGGTAAGTGGTATATTAAATGTGTTTAATTCATATTAAAATCTGATCAATTATTCATACGACGGTTGATTTCCTGGTTTTTGCTATCGTAAATGCAACCACAAAGCCTTAATGATTGAGACAAGGGGACAAAATAAACTTTTTCAAAACACATCACTGTTGATGTGTTACTGTAGCTATCAGATTGGACAATTTTCAACTAAAGAACCAGTCTGAAAGGGAGGCTATAGAATTGTTGTTTAAAGCTCAAATAAGCCCGGATTACCCTTCAAGTAACACAAATTAGAGTGTGGTGATTTTACGTCCATACCCCTTTTTGTGAACTCTACAGTGCTAGCTATGGAATTTCCCATAACAAATTGTTTGCCATTTGTCCAAACTGATGGGAATTTTTATCAGAATATCTTGTCACATACTCTGCGCAGAAGTCCAAACAAATCACTGATTAAAAAGCAAATTTCATCTCCGATAAAGCTTTTTTCAAGGACTAAAATTTACTATTGTTTTAATTCAAAGGGAGATAATTTCAAAGTAAACAAACTTTATAACGCTGCCAGAAAATAACAAGTGACAAAATGTTTAGCAGTTTTTTAATGGACAATCAATGGCCCTTAAAATATGTTGTTCGAATCCTAGGTTTACCTAAGATTTTGTTAGGAAAGGCTGATTTGATGCTTTTAATTAAAGCACAGAAAATTCGAAAGAAGATTAACTTACATAAGTTAGTAGTAATGGATGTCACTCTGGGTACGCCGATTTTTTAGCCTGAAAAGAACTTAGAATTTTTCCGGCTAAAAATTCGGTGTACCCAGAGATGACTATCCTGGTAAGCTTGAGTGACTAGCTGTGAATAACTTAGTTTATTTTTGGGATTTTTCTAGCTGGGCCTATAATTGTGATAGTTTCTTGGGGTATTGAGAAATAACTTAGTTTATTTTTGAGGTCTATTCTGGTTGGGCCTATGATTATGATAGTTTCCTGGGCTATGGGGAAATAACTTAGTTTATTTTTGGGATTATTCTGGCTGGGGGTGTGATTATGATAGTTTCTTGGGCTATTGGGGAAATAACTTAGTTTATTTTTGAGGTCTATTCTGGTTGGGCCTATGATTATGATAGTTTCCTGGGCTATGGGGAAATAACTTAGTTTATTTTTGGGATTATTCTGGCTGGGGGTGTGATTGTGATAGTTTCCTGGGCTATTGAGAATAACTTAGTTTATTTTTGGTTGGTCTGTAATAGTTTCCTGAGCTGTTGGGAAATAACTTAGTTTATTTGAGGTCTATTCTGGTATATGATTGTGATTATGATAAGCTCCTGGTCATGTCCACTGGTTGGCTTATGATTGTGATAGTTTCCTGGGCTATTGGGGAATAACTTAGTTTATTTTTGACTGCTTTGTAATAGTTTCCTGGTCATATCCACTGGTTGGCTTGTGATTGTGATTGTTTCCTGGGCTATTAGAGAAATAACTTAGTCATTTTAAGGGGGATAAAGATTCTGCTGTGGTGATATTAAAATAACTTAGTTAATTTCAGCTTTGAAAATAACTTAGTTATTTAAGGGTGATGAAGACTCTTCTGTGGTGATATATAAAATAACTTAGTTAATTTCAGCTTTGAAAATAACTTAGTCATTTTAGGGGAGATAGTATGTGGTGATATATGGTGTGTGTCAAGGCTTCTAAGTTCTATGCGTCTTTAGAGTCTCTTGGTCAATCTCCTGGAGGCATCACTCTATAGCATTAACTTGCTAGAGTAGATGTGTACTTAGATATGATTAGGCTGCTTGAAAGTATTTAAGAAATATACTTTTTCAGATTCTTGCATGAAGTCGTATTTGATAGCTAGTATCTATCTTATGATTAAGTTAGAGCTTCTGTTCATATCTTAGATAATCATCATTGGCATGTAATAGTATTGGGTTTAATGATCGGATGTTGATGAATGTGTCCATATCACTTGAGATGTGGATGCAATGTGGACCTTCACACGTAAAATGTGGATGCAATGTGGATCCACCACATCTCCACAATTTGAATGTGGATGTAATGTGGAGCAATGTGGATGTATTGTGGAGCAATGTGGATTTCCACATTTCAAATGTGAATAAATGCACATATATTACGGGTCAGAATAATGGAGATTTACGTTCATTCTTTGATAAGTACGAATTATATGTGGACCGCCACACTTAAAATGTGGATCCACCACATCTCCACATCTTGACAATGTGGATCCACCACATCTCCACATCTCCACAATGTGGAGTTTCCGTACCTACACATTTGACAATTTGACTTATACCCTCTCTCAATTTCAGGTAAACTTCAGCGCTGAGCTGAAAATAACTATGATTGTGATAGTTTTCTGGTTGTATCCACTAGTTGGTCTATGAGAGTTTCCTGGTCCTGCTGTGGTAATATATAAAATAACTTAGTCAAATTCAGCTATGAAAATAACTTAGTCATTTTAGAGGGGTATAGAGTGTGATATGTGTGTGTGTAATAGTCAAGGCTACTTAGTTCTATGCGTCTTAAGAGTCTCTTGATCAATCAAGACCTCAACTCCTAGAGGCATAACTCTGTAGCGTTAACTAGTGTATAGCTAGTCGTCTCAAGCTTACTGCTACATATTTTTTTAAATAAAAGAACAACAAAGACTGGAGAACATTTCTATAACTTTATTGCCCCGCTAACTATAACTGATTACAATGACAGAGGATTAGGGTCGTCCCTCTGTTCATTGTTTACAATAAGAGAAATTAAAGAATATATGCCATCATACAAAGTAGAATTCTATTAGAATGTTTTAAGTATTCATCCAGGGCCTTTTTGGAAGTTGACTTTGAGTATCTCTTGGTCCAAAGTTGTTCTGTTTCAGTTGACTTGGTGCATATTTTGATCCTGAACTCCGTTGTAATGAATCTGATTCATTATCTTCACCTAAGGAATAGTTTGGTGGGTCAAATTCTTCAAGTTTCCCATCCAAGAGGTATCTTCGTTTTTTAATAGCATATTTCAAAGCATCATCCTCATCAAAGTCATCTTCATCTCGTAGTCGTTTTGCTGTATCTGTTATCTTCTTGTGCAAGGCATCTTTCTTCATTGCCTTGGAAAATTTAAGGAAGGCCTTGTATTGACCAATGGCTTCTGCTCTGTATCTTGGTTCTAGTTTATCGAAAGTGACCTCCTCTGCTTCATCTGTGTTCATGTCTGGATTTTTCTCTATTATATGTTGTACACCTTCATTGAATGTGTCTTGTAGGATACTATGAGCTCCATTAACGAAAAATGACCAAGGATCAAACTTGCTCTTTTTTCTAGAATAATGTTGGTCTTCATCATCTTCATCAGTATAGTCTGTATCACTATCGTCGTGAATACCATAATCTTTGTCTGTATATTTCCCAAAGATATCTTCCTTTTGATGACTTCTAGAAGTCTCTGCATCAGATTCTTCAGACATAGTAGAGTCTTCGTTTTCTGACATTGTTTCTGACTCCATATCTTCACTGCAGATACCACTTGTCAGATGTCTTCTCAAACTGTCTGATCTTGCAAACTGTCGTTCACACTTTGGACACTGATGTTGACCCATTGAAATCGTTTTGGTAAATGATTAGCTTCTCATTGATTGTGTCCTTTTATACTTGTAGTAACATACAAACCCACAGTTTTGTCAATATTTCTCACAAAAATATGACATTTTCTACTCTGTCTTATTATTTGCATGTACTTCTTTTGCTGCAACACTTGAGAGAGGACTGCATTTTCTTGCTTTGCTGTTCTCTTTTGCAGAAGAAAAATTCTTTCTTTTATCACATCTTTGCTCCACAATATTTCTTCCCTTCATATATTTCTTCTCTAATGGCATTCTTTCTAGTTGTCTTCCTATCAGCTTACGAAGCTCTCTATGGCACATTCTACAGTACTTTGGTGGTCTTCCTTGCTTGAGTTTACTATCCAACGCTGTACTCAGCCTTTTCATCAGATATCGAATTTGTCCATAGCTCATTTGATATTAAGTTGATTTTTTAGAAGCAGGTTTTATCATATCATCATTGCAGCTTGTATTTTTCTGTCTTGCTGAGAGATCCATTCTTCTTCCTTTAGTGTTCGTAGAACAATAAGACATGTCAACCAGAACCATCATATTTATACTGATAGCAAAATTGATCAACTTTTTATACGTTTGAAGTGTAATTTTACTAAAGTTTTCCCACCAACAAAAGGGACAGACCTGCCAATTTCATCTTTGATATCAATATGAACCTGATCAATATAAAATTTTGCCAAAGGTACATTATGTAAATTCACAAATTCTTGATGCGATTGAGTGCTAGATTTTGACTGATTATAAGAAACAATTCTAAGTATAGGAGCTGTTATATTTCCAACGTAAGTGTAATCTGCAACATCAGAATAAACAAACATCTGATGGTGGGTCATGTTCAAATCAATAGCATATGTAAAAGCCTGGTTATCATTCCCAATCAGTTTATTTGAAAGATCAGGATTCAATCCAAGTATTTCGCCAAGAGACTTTGAAAATCTTATTTGAACTCTATTTGGATTTTCAACATGTAAGTTTACACGATTACCTGATTTCTTATAACTTAATGAGATCATACTGTGGATTTGATGTAGAATAGCTCCACATTTTTCTTCAATTGCAATCTGAATTTGCTCAACTAAGTGCTGAGGCGAATTATAGTTTCCTGCTGGGATAAACAATTTTATTTCAGGACAACTTCCATCTTTCATGCATACAGTATTCATTTTACTTTTCCCCAGTCTTTCCAAAACATTCTCATCGTAGAAGTGAACATAAAAATAATTGTTGTTATGTGAAATGTTATAAACTTCCGAAGAAGTCATAATTTCTACCAACGCTACAACCCATTGTTCTTTCTGGACTTGAATAGGATGATTTAGCTTTGTGGTAAATGAGAACTGTTTATTTTTAGGGAAAATATCCATAGAACTATCACTCAGTAAGCTCAGATAAAATTCGTCCATGATCGCATATGTGAAATAACCAACACACTTGATAGAAATATAATGACAATTGCTTAACGTCATATATATATATATATATATATATATATATATATATATATATATATATATATATATATATGTATATATATATATATATATATATATATATATATATATATATATATATATATATATATATATATATATATATATATATATATATATTGGCTACTCTCATATTAATCATATGAAGATAGAATATATAGCATCTGTGGGAAAAACCCAAATTTTCTGAAATCAACAGTTGAAATTTCACAAAAGCGTAAACACTATTTGATTTTTTCATCCGATCGAATATTTTCCATAGGTCAAACTACTAAAAGTTTCACCATGTGGTAGGCAAAATCACTAGTTCTCAAATTATTTTGATATGCATATCTATTTGAATTTTTTCATCAGATCAAATATTTTCTATAAGCCAAACTACTGAAAGTTTCACCATGTGCTAGGCGAAATCACTAGCAAAAAAAAATTTGACAAGCAAATCTATATGAATTTTTTGCGAGACTACAATTTTTGCTAGGACTATAGTGTCAGGCGAGACTACATTTTTTGAAAAAAATTGCAAGAAGTATCAGGCACTGTATAAACAGCACCATTACTCCCCCAGTACTATCCTCACCTCAGAATCCCTGGCGATTGAAACTGTCTCAAATACAAGTCAAATTCCTGCATGTCTCTATGGACCAGAGAATTTGAGGCGGAGCCACTCCAACCCGAAGGTTGGCGCCCTTAAACAGCCGAAGCTGCTCTACCTTTTTAAATGCATATTCAACAGTTTCTGAAGCACAAAGCTTCTCTACGGGCCTCGGCGGATGTATAGAGTACCAGTGGTCAGTTATTTTTGTTCAACATATATCTCTACTGACTTAATAAGCAAATATTTGCGATTCATATATATAGTTATCCTATCACAGAATAAGTTTGAAATGGTGTCTCAATGCTACTCTATCCCATAATAGTTATCATGTCTTATAGTATGTAAAATCTATAACTTGAATATAAGAGATATCTTTTGGTAAAAATTTGAAGTAAATCGGATAAAAAATACCCGAGCTATTACAAATTTCGCATATTTTTTAGCGTGAAATTTTTTATTCAAGGGAGATATATTGGCATGAAATAGCAAGAATCAGATTTTTAAAAAGTAAAAATCATATTTTTGCAATAACTTGAGTTTGCCTCGACCGATTTTCAATTTTTTTTCACCCTATAAAAAGCTGAGAACAATAGCTATCTTATCAAATACATTATATTATTTAACTACAGTTTACACATAAAGAGAGCAAATCAGTAATGGCATATCAAATACCAACAGAAATACAACATAAAATTTGGACTCATGAATTTTACTGAGTTATTTTATATATCATCACAGAAGGACCTTTATTCCACTAAAATGACTAAGTTATTTTCAAAGCTAAATTTGACTAAGTTATTTTCAAAGCTGGAAATTATCACAATCATACACCAGCCAAAATGGCCCAAAAAGTTATTCACAGCTCAATGCTAAAGCCTACCAGGGATCGATTGGAGAGAGGGTACAAGTCAAATTGTCAAATGTGTAGGTACGGAAACTCCACATTGTGGAGATGTGGAGATGTGGTGGATCCACATTGTCAAGATGTGGAGATGTGGTGGATCCACATTTTAAGTGTGGCGGTCAATATATATAATTCGTACTTATCAAAGAATGAACGTAAATCTCCATTATTCTGACCTGCAATATATATGCATTTATTCACATTTGAAATGTGGAAATCCACATTGCTCCACAATACATCCACATTGCTCCACATTACATCCACATTCAAATTGTGGAGATGTGGTGGATCCACATTGCATCCACATTTTACGTGTGAAGGTCCACATTGCATCCACATCTCAAGTGATATGGACACATTCATCAACATCCGATCATTAAACCCAATACTATTACATGCCAATGATGATTATCTAAGATATGAACAGAAGCTCTAACTTAATCATAAGATAGATACTAGCTATCAAATACGACTTCATGCAAGAATCTGAAAAAGTATATTTCTTAAATACTTTCAAGCAGCCTAATCATATCTAAGTACACACCTACTCTAGCAAGTTAATGCTATAGAGTGATGCCTCCAGGAGATTGACCAAGAGACTCTAAAGACGCATAGAACTTAGAAGCCTTGACACACACCATATATCACCACATACTATCTCCCCTAAAATGACTAAGTTATTTTCAAAGCTGAAATTAACTAAGTTATTTTATATATCACCACAGAAGAGTCTTCATCACCCTTAAATAACTAAGTTATTTTCAAAGCTGAAATTAACAAAGTTATTTTAATATCACCACAGCAGAATCTTTATCCCCCTTAAAATGACTAAGTTATTTCTCTAATAGCCCAGGAAACAATCACAATCACAAGCCAACCAGTGGATATGACCAGGAAACTATTACAAAGCAGTCAAAAATAAACTAAGTTATTCCCCAATAGCCCAGGAAACTATCACAATCATAAGCCAACCAGTGGATATGACCAGGAGCTTATCATAATCACAATCATATACCAGAATAGACCTCAAATAAACTAAGTTATTTCCCAACAGCTCAGGAAACTATTACAGACCAACCAAAAATAAACTAAGTTATTCTCAATAGCCCAGGAAACTATCACAATCACACCCCCAGCCAGAATAATCCCAAAAATAAACTAAGTTATTTCCCCATAGCCCAAGAAACTATCATAATCATAGGCCCAACCAGAATAGACCTCAAAAATAAACTAAGTTATTTTTCAATACCCCAAGAAACTATCACAATTATAGGCCCAGCTAGAAAAATCCCAAAAATAAACTAAGTTATTCACAGCTAGTCACTCAAGCTTACCAGGATAGTCATCTCTGGGTACACCGAATTTTTAGCCGGAAAAATTCTAAGTTCTTTTCAGGCTAAAAAATCGGCGTACCCAGAGTGACATCCATTACTACTTAAGTTGTTTTTCATGAATTATGTTAGAGCCAGTACCAGCAGCTCATTGCAATATTTTATTTGGTTAAAATCAAAAAGCAAGTAAAGTTATATTTGGTAGTTCCATGTGTAAAGTTACTTTAGATTTTAAGTTTTTCTTCCACACCGAATAAGGATATCTGAGATTTTACCCTGGGAGAGAAAATCGTAACTTACACATGCTTTCTTATCCAGGACGTCAAGTAACGTCATCCTGTGAAATTGCGTTTTCAGGAACTTCTGTAAGGTTATTTAAAATAAATACATAAATAAATACAGTGGCGAGCAAGAAAAAGAATCCATTATATGTGTGAGGATCAGTCCCTTGGGATAACCTTTCATCATCACTCGGCAGGTCTCGTGATGCCAAACGGCGATCCGAGGGACGTATAAGAATCTCTCATGAGTGTGAGGGTATTTTCTATTCTACCCTCACACTCATGACAGATTCTTATTATCTATCACAGAGGGCCATACAAGTAATTTGACCCTAGGCATCCAATTGCTTCTTCAGGTGGGCAGTACCAGAATTTCTTAAGAAACATATTGCCCTTTAGAATTTTCCAGGGGATGGGAGTCCTGACCACCTGTCCCCCTTCAGTATCCGCCCATGATTATACCTGTACTGCCATTATCTTTTTCAGGTCAGGAGTAGCTCCTTTATCAAGCACCACCTCTCTGATATTGGCTTCCTTAAAGGAAAAAGCCTATACTACTGCGCCATTCAGGCTTGGATAAGCAACTCTATAGTCAACAAACTATCATAAATAAGATTACGACTTTAGAACATCTCGCTGACTGGACTGATAAATTGGCGAGCATCTATGTACTGACAACCAACTTCAAAGAAAATGACGCCAGTCACTCTAGGTGCCATCAATAACACATGGCTTAGCAATGCGACATGGAGCGCTAATAATACGGAAAAAAATTCTAGGAATGATACATCAGACTCTCTTCACATCAAGATAACATCATGGCTGGACACTAATGCGAAGAATGCTATAACCACTGAATCAAACTTCAGAAACATGACGTCAGCCACCCTCAACACCAATAGTAACACATGGCTGGGAAATGCGTCATGGGTTGCTAATAGTACTGAATCTTATTTTGGTAATATAACGTCACCTGAGATTAACTTTGCAGTTTCTGTTACAATGTATACTTTTTTCGTCATCTCAGTTTGCTTAGTTATTCTAGGGTTACTTGGTAACATGACGACGATACTCATCATGCAGCAACGCCCATTTAAGTCCACAACACATAGTATATTACTATCAGCTTTAGCCATCACTGATACACTGAGTTTCCCAATATTCTTGCTCTTCAAGCCATGTGTTGCCTACCTCTTTGGTTTCGACATGAGATCACTCGGAGACGTTGTCTGTAGACTACTCCAATATTTATCTTATATAGCGAGAGTAGGCGGCTCAGCTATGATCATACTTATATGTTTAGAACGATTCATAGCCGTTTGTTTTCCATTTAAGGCAAAGTTTATATTGGCTAAAAAATCAGCATATATTTCAGTTTGTGTTTGCTCGTTGCTTGCTATCGTAGTTGGTGGGCTGGTGGTGCGATATTCGGGGGTGGAAGATGTGTATTGTGCACCAATATCAGCAAACACATCTGTTGCAACCCTATCTATACCTGCAGTAATTGCACCAACTATCTTCTTGCCTGCTTTGGTCATTCTCAGTCTTATGCCACTTACAGTTGGCAAGCTCTGTCGCAATAGAGTAAATCAGCCAGAAGACAAAACTGCTCGAACAGCGACCATGCTGATTAGCACAGTGATCTGGTATTTTATTCTCATGGTTGTCGCATCTATTATAATTGGCGTATTGGAGGGCGCTGCCATCAGTCAGTTTAGTCTCTTGGCCCCTTGGATTAAGGTTGTTATTGAGTTTCACATGACTTTAGATCAAGTCAATATTTCTCTGAACTTTTTTTTGTATTCGATGGTATCTTCTGACTTCAGACGGGCGTTTCAAGGCCTGTTCTCTACGACGTTAGAAATATGATAGGAAGCTAAGGGCTAATTGCATACTAGTATAGTCCTACCAGTTAAGACAGACTGGGTGGTTCTTAGCAAAGACACACCCATGGACATTTCCGTATAAAAATCGGTAAGAAGGAGTGTATTTTCTTGACCTGTGAAACGCTTTATAGCTGTATACCTTTATATACCTGCAGTAGTTTTATGCCCGTTGTGAGAAAAAGGCATCTCGAATTAATTTGGATAACAAGGAGACTGACTAGTCTAGATATATGTGTTCTGACAATGTTTCGAAATTTTAGCTATTCAAATTATAATACTGAATAAGAAAATAAAACAATGGTCAGCAATGAAAAAATTAATACTATAAATTGGTCAGCACACGAGATGATGGTTCTTATTACATCGTTGTGATGGAAAGGCTCCAACGAGCCTGCATGTACGCATGACCTCGCCATGGCTTTCGCTTCTCACATAAACAAAGTATGCAAGTTGAAGAAGACGCCAAACAACTTTTAGACATCTAGTCTTTCTGGACACGCCAGAATGGGCGTTTATTATAGATGAACGAACCAAGCGGAAGCAATAATGACTCTCTTCTGAGAACCATAACTAAACAAAACCAACGCAAATGAAGCTTAACTGTTATAATTCAATGTTGGCTATATATTGGCCATGACGGTCATTTTGTTATATTGTTAATTAATAAAGGACCTCTGACGGTGGTAATGGGAGTCATAATGTATTGCTGCCTATTATTTTTTTAAAAATAAAAGTTAGTCAAATGGTTCCATCTTCATATATAAGTTCAATTTTAGTCCATATTTAACGATAGTGCAATTAGTTTCCTATTTGAATGGATGTACGGCTTTATTTTTGGGCTAAACTGGTCGTTTTTTGCATTAAACATATAGGGAAATAGAAAAATATTTCTGTAACCTCTTCCCCCCCCCCCCCCCCGAGTCCCAACTAATCCTTTTGCAGGATAACGCGTCAGTATATTTTACATTATATATGTAAACGGCGTGTTGGGACTCGGGGGGGAAAGATACCACAGAGCCAAAAATGTGGAGTCTGGGTGCATCAGAACATTATTACTTGAAGTTTTGTGTGTTCTATCAAGCAACTTTTTTGTTTACTATAATGCTCTAATAAATACAAGTAAGTTTCCTTTTCAAAAGCATCTTAGCCATAAAATCGGACACTTTTTGAACCCTTTTTGACTTAAGATAATAAAAATGATCATCTTCTGACTTCTGTTGATAGATCTATTTTGTACATCTACTGTAGCTACCCAATACACATAAACAGGAGTTGCATGGATATATTAATCGGACCGTGAATAGGTATTATTTATGGTACAGAATACTCCCAAAAGCAAGATATGTATAGAAAATACAGGTAGTGTTCGTTTTTATTACCACTCCACAAAAAACAGGTGGAATATTTATAAAGACGAGGCCCTCCCAGGGGTGCTACTTGTTCCCTTGAAGTAAATTGGCTTGTTCCCCTGTTTTCCAAAATCGATAATGTGTTTTCTATGTTCCCTGTTCCCCAACATTGTCTTTCTTCCCCGAAATATTTGGGCTTTGTTCCCCTGAAATAAATTCCATTTCCCCTGTTCCCCCAAAACCCTGGTAAGGTCTCAATGATTGCAATACCCTTTGTTCCTAAAACCCCTTTGATGGCCTCAATGATTGTCATACCCTTTGATTATTTGTCCATCCGTCTAGTCTGCACCCACCCATCACCAATTATGTTGCCCGTCATGAAAGGGTGGGAAAGCATATGATCTCGAGTTTTCCCATCAATAAATTTTTCCATGTACGTCCATTCACCCTGTTAAATTTTTTGCGCATTTTCGCAGCAATTACTAAATGAGAATTCCAACTTTATCCAGGGGGGGGGGGGTCCAATTGCTTAATCCCTATAGAAACCCATATAACTTGTGATTTTCAAGGGGGGGGGGCGGGGCGGATCCCCTTCCCCCTCTGGATCCGCACTTGGAATGGGAGTATTAATTCTATCAAGATTATATACCCATGTAGTTGCCATCTTGTGTTTGGATAATTTTTCTTGGAATTAAGCGAGCTTGCTGTGGTCAGGTGATTTTTGCTGGAGTTGTGACCCTTTGATAATCTTCTGTAAAGTTTGTCCTTGCGAATTATCAGCAGCATTTTGTCCGGATTTCAAGGAAAACCCATGCTTATCACTGATACCTAATGGTAAGATGCATCAGTTTTTTTTTCTTTGGGCTATGACTCTTTGGTATCTTTTCATTCATAAGTAGGTTGTTCGGATTGTGCTTATATTTTTTGAAAAAAAAGAGTTTGTAATTGTTTTATGTTTTGTTGTACGTTACTTTATGTCCATTCTAGTTTTGCCATCATCTTGATGGGGAAGAGAGAGCTGGTTGCTTTGATTAGTTTGTCTTCCTGGTGTCTGGTGATTGCTGTGTGGCTCTTCCTCGCGGTGCCATGGGTTTGTCTGCACTTTGTGGTTGTGGTATTTCTTGATCATACTAACTATTTTAGTTTTAATGTAAGGCTACCTAATTTTGCAAAAAATCAACCTTAAATCATATAAGGTAGTTGTACAGTAGGAAATGTGTCTATGAGAGATACAAGTATTATAGTTAGCAGTGGGAACCCTGTTTGGTAATAGCAGTCTGATATGAGTCTGCACTGTTGGTCGGGACATTTAAGCAGGCCTCAAGATAATAGTGCGGCAATAAAACATATTTTCAAATAAAACATGTGTTATTTGTGCACAAAGGAAGACGGTTCTTTTGAGTACCCAGAACACCTGGTGAAAATGATGGGTCAAAATATATTCACAATTTTCTCTCATAAAGTGTGATATCAGTCCCAATTTTTGTTTTGATTATTGCGATATACATTTGAATAATAATTAAGAGTTACTGAGTAGCCGCCACTCTTGCAATTGCAGCCATGCTGCTATATCAGCGCCATAGTTTGACCTTAGTTGTAAGCGTGAACGTCGATAATACAATGTCTGGTATTCATGGTCAACTCATGCGAAACTTGGGTATAGTAACTCCTGCTCAAGGGCAACTATAGGAGAAACCCGACTTTTTGTTTGTTTTGTTGCTTTAAAGCTGCATAATCTGTAACTTTTGACATTTTCATTTTAAAAATAATGTTTCTATTTTTCAAGAACACAGTAAAAATACTAAAATTCAGGTATACATTTTACCTTTTTCGTAATAACAAACAAATTATTAGTGCCAAAACAACAGCATTTATGTTAAAGATTACCTGTCTAGAATTATTGGAGGGACGCAAATAATTACAAAAAAGAGAAAATACTCCTGTTTTTATAAGATAATTCACTTGTTCATGCAGTTTTCAACTGTAGAAATAAGATTTATTGTGACAACATAACTTTATTCTACTTTTGCAAATGATTTAAAAAGAAAATATTTTTTTTCGAAAAATGTTCATAGTTACAGAGTATGCAGCTTTAAGTCCTGGTAAACATTTATGGTCATGGCGGGACGGTCAGTTCACCTAACCACACTTTTTCGTGGGCAAGCCGTTAACCAGTACTTCGTGCACATACTTTCGCTTGTAACTGACAGCAACCTTTTTTGAATGATTCAGCAGAAGGGAGGAGAATAATCATATTTATTTAATGATCAATTTCCACGAAAGTCTGGAACCGGTCTGGGATCGAATTTGCGACCCCTGAATCTGCAGTCAGACACACATCTATAGCCTGACACGTTACCGATTCCATTATACGGCAAGGTAAATCCGAGTATAGTTACTCTTGTACAGGGTAATTTACAGGCAAACCCTGAGTACAGCACCTGAGTATAGCAACTGCTGTCCATGGTTAACTCCAGGTTAAACCTAGGTAGAGTAACTACAGGCAAACCCTGGGTATAGTAACCGCTGGTAATGGTCAACTCCAGGAAAAATCGGAGTAGAATAACTCCTGTTCATTGTCAACTACATGCTAAACCTGATTAGAGTAACTCCTGTTCAAGGTAAACTCCAGGCAAAACATGAGTAGAGTAGATATAGAAACTGCTGTTTATGGTCAACCCCAGGCAAACCCCGTGTAGAGTGACTTCAGTTCATGGTCTGATCCAGGTAAAAGCTGAGTAGATAAACTCCTGTTTATGGTCAACTCCAGGCGGAAAATGAGTAGAATAACTCCTATGCATAGTCAACTCCAGGACAAAACCTGGGAAGAATAACTATTGTTCATGGTCAACTCGAGGTGAAACTTGAGTAGAAAAACTCCTGTTCATGGTTAACTCCAGGCGAAAAAGTGTAGAATAAGTCCTGTTCATGGTCAACTCTAGGCGAAACCTAAGTAGAATAACTCCTATTTATAGTCAACTCCAGGCAAACCCTGAGTAGAATAACTCCTGTCCAGGCAAAACCTGAGTAGAATAACTCCTGTTCATGGTCAACTCGAGGTGAAACCTTAGTAGAATAACTCCTGTTCGTGGTCAACCCCAGACAAAGCCTGAATAGAACGACTCCTGTTCATGGTCAACTCCAGGCGAAACTTAAGTAGAATAACTCCTATTCATAGTCAACTCCAGGCGAAACCGGGTAGAAAAACTCCTGTTCATGGTTAACTCCAGGCGAAAGCGTGTAGAATAACTCCTGTTCATGGTAAACTCCAGGCGTAACCTAAGTAGAATAACTCCTATTTATAGTCAACTCCAGGCGAAACCTGAGTAGAATAACTCCTGTCCAGGCGAAACCTGAGTAGAATGACCCCTGTTCATTGTCAACTCCAGGCAAAACTCAAGTAGAATATCTCCTATTCATAGTTAACTCCAGGGGATACCTGGGTAGAATAACTCTTGTTCATGGTCAACTCCAGGTATAACCTGAGTAGAGTAACTCCTGTTCATGGTCATCTACAGGCGAAACTTGAGTAGAATAATTCCTATTTATAGTCAACTCCACACGAAACCTGGGTAGAATAACTCTTGTTCATGGTCAACTCCAGGTATACCCTGAGTAGAGTAACTCCTGTTCATGGTCAACTCCAGGCGAAACTTAAGTAGAATAACTCCTATTCATAGTCAACTCCAGGCGAACTTGAGTAGAATAACTCCTATTCATAGTCAACTCCAGGTAAACTTGAGTAGAATAACTCCTATTCGTGGTCAACTCCAGGTAAACTTGAGTAGAATAACTCCTGTCCATGGTAAACTCCAGGCGAACTTGAGTAGAATAACTCCTGTTCATGGTCAACTCCAGGCGAACTTGAGTAGAATAACTCCTATTCATAGTCAACTCCAGGCGAACTTGAGTAGAATAACTCCTATTCATAGTCAACTCCAGGCGAACTTGAGTAGAATGACTCCTGTTTATGATCAATTCCAGGCAAACATGAGTAGTGTAACTCCTACGCATGGTAAATTCCAGGCGAAACCTGAGTAGAATAACTCCTGTTCATGGTAAATTCCAGGCTAAACTTGGGTATAGTAAATGCTGCTCATTGTATAGTAACTACTGCTCATGGTATACTACAGGTGAAACCAGGGTATAGTTTCTGCTGTTTCTCATTTTAATTGTCCAAGAATGCTAGTCACACTCCTAGCTTCAAAGTTGTAGTTCCCTGTGTCTAATCTGGCAGCACCCTTTTGTCCACTTCTTAATTACTCGTGAAGAACAACTGTGAGCTTGTGGATCCCAAATAGAACTACAATATTCTAGGATTGGACGTTCCAGGTTTTTTTTAGCTGCTCCATGTAAGGTATGTTCTAGATCAGTTCTAGAACAATCCAAGGTTAATTCTAGAACAGTTCTAGAACAAATCATTATTCCATTTCTGGAATAGTTCTGGAACCATTCTACAGATGTTATAGAACTATTCAAAGACATTTATAGAACGTTAAATGGGACATTTTTTAGGGGTGTTCTACAATTGTTCCAGAAAAATTCTAGAGATTTGTTCTAGATCAGTTCTAGAACAAACCAAGGTTAATTCTAGAACAGTTCTCGAACAAACCATTAGAACATTTCTGGAATAGTTCTGGAACCATTCTACAGATGTTCTAGAACTATTCCGAGACATTTATAGAACGTTAAATGGGACATTTTATGAGGGGTGTTCTACAATTGTGCCATAAAAGTTCTTAAGATTTGTTCTGGAACTGTTCTAGAACAAACTTGATTTGTTCTAAAACTGTTCTGGGAAAAACTTTAAGAATTTTCTGGAAATTTTCTGGAACAAATATTTTGACCTTGGCTAGAACATTTGTAGAACAAAAAATTGTCCCATTTAGCGCTCTACATCTGTCCCATAAACGTTCTAGAACATATCTAGAACAGTTCTAGAACATAGTTCTAGAAAATTCTAGAATTTTTCTAGAATGGTTCTAGACCATTTCGCAGGGGAACAAGTCTGATACAGGCATATTAATAGCAATGAGGTTAACGATGTGCAGCATTCATGATATTGTTACAGGCCTGTGTGTGCAACGGCTTTTGGTGCTCTTGATGGCGTGCATGTCCCAAATACCATATCACTGATGCAACATGGGCACAGCAGCCAACAGTCCTTTGACCTGCCTTGCATTGGCAAAACCAAGCCACTATCTGTTCACTGACTTCTTCAGTTGTGTACTCAATCCAACAGAAGTATCGCTTTGCATTAATGTGCCTGGACTGAATACGTACGCTGAGAAGACCTGGGGCAAGATCGTGAACATCAATTTTGTATTCACCATCTTCTGATAGATGCTCCCGTGTATATGATTTTGCTTGTTTCAACTGATACGTACCAAATGTTATCATTTGCATTTGGGCATTTGATAATACCGGAAACTGTGGCACAGCCTCATCTGAGTCCATGGGTGACCATTTGCCTCTGCTGGAGAAAGGCCCTTTTTCAACTTTGCTGAAAAGAGCATTTCTCCCCATCTCTGCTTTTCTTAGCATTTCACGAGCAATTTCCGCGTCAGAGGCATCAGTGGACACTAAAGGAGGGCGAAAAGCATTTAAAGCTGCTGTCAAAAGTCTATTTAATGGGCCAATGATGTCCAAAAAGTCATGTTGAATGATCTTGTCAAAAAAAATCCACTTTTTAACTCTGCCATGGTAAGCTTCAACCACCCAGCGAACTTTAGTAACTAAACGTGAATCATTGGCCTCTTTGGTTGTGTGCTGGGATATGCCCTTCTTTAAATATGAAGGCATTTTGGTTTCAAGACCAAGCCCCTCGAAAACATCCAGGACATCCCTGAAACCTCTGTCAACGACACAAACATCACCTTCAGATACCCAGTCTGCAAGGTCACCATGCAGGTTCAAAATATGCTCAGTTATACCGGCATCATTGTTTTTACCATCAGCCATATATGGACCAATGCTGTCCAGCACATAACCATCTGGGAAAACCAGAGACATAAACTTAAGAAGTGGACGATGTTTTTGACCAGAGTAAGTGTGCCTGCCTAAAGAATAATTGCTACTTTTTTCGATGTAGTAATACGTTCCATCCCATATGGTTTACACTTTGCCCCCATACAGCACTGAAGAATAAGCTGTCATGTGCTCTGAAAGTGCTTTATCTCTTGATATATGATTACAAGAAATAAAGTTGGGGGCAAAGTGAGCATCCAGATCAGATGTTACAGTTCTAAAGGCCCTCGACACCATTTTCAAACCACTATCAGTGTTTCTATTTAAAAGGGAGGCGATCTGCTGGAATGACAACCCTGTTTTGAGTTTGACCCAGAATATAAGAAGAGCAGTACTTTTGTCTCTCTGAACACTGTCTTGGGTGATCTGGAGACAGTCCAGCATTGACTGAAATTGAGATCTGGTCCAGCCAGTCCAGACTAAGCAATCCTGATCTGTGAATGTTGGATCATTGAAGTCAAGAGAAAATGAATGTTCTCTTCCACGTGCCATTGTAAGGAACCCTTCAATGATTTCAGATGTCTGTTCGGTAGACAGGCTCATTTCAACTTCCTCCTTGTTAGTTGACCATTCAACTGTTCTTGCGAGATGGTTCCCTGCCAAATGACTTATGCAGATCCTGCTTGCAGAGTCAGCATAGACATTAAACTTAATAAGTAAGTCAAACCGTGCTTCTGTTGGAATGACTTTAGAAAGACCGGTCTTAATTCTCTCTTTACAAATAATGCATTTAGCATGTGTCTTCCCTGCTTGCAATGCTGTAAGAGACACACATTCAGTCTTTAAATTATTTTCCATATCAATGTCTCTATCACTCCTCTCAATTAAGATGTTCCCATCGGCTTCTGAAATTGCAGATGTGCCCTGTTGCTTAACCTTTAACAGTTTAGTTCTACATTTGCCACAGAGGAGACTAGATTCAGATACATTTGGTATTTTCCATATATTGGTTAGGTAAGCCCTTTGCCAACTGTACACCTCGCCACTCAGCACCCTCCGCTCTCTATAACTAGATTTTGTTTTTTTCGTGTTATAGTTGCACAAAGTACATTTGTCAGCCATGATTGTACATCGATTGATAAGTGTGACTAAAACATGTACTTTATACATGGATGAATAGGTAAAGCATAATGTGGTATAGTATTTGGACAGGTAAATATATGGTCATTGAGGTGGAAACTTAACGGGTAGATTGACTACAGTTGCCCTTCAAAATATTCAACCTACATAAAACCAGACAAAAACAAAATAAGCAATTAAACTTCACAATCCTTCCGATTTTGGGCTTTAAAAAACTTTTTTAGCTTTTATTTAACAAGTATTGATGTTATAATACCTCTGCAACTGAAAATAACAGATCACTATTTTTTTTTTTAAAACCCAAAGTCTTGACCCCTGCCCCCTTTAGTAGCATCTCCTGTTTTGTCAGCAGAGTCTGTCTGTATTATTACACTTTTATTTCGTTTCTCATACATCAAACTTCTTATTCACGTTTATACCAGTGTTATTTTAAGCACAGGGAAGTTGTGGGAAGCCTCTGAAAAATATGGAAGATACCCTATCAAAGTGTCAGAGGTCCTTCAATGTATGATTTATATTGACAAGTTCAACTTCGAACAACTGTTTTAAATCAACTTTCCACACCAACTATAAACTCTTATCAATTGATCACCAACTGTGAACAAGTATTTCAACTAAATGTTTAAACATCAGCTATCAACCGTTTTTTTCAACTGTTAACAAATATTTCATCTCAATGTTGGACTCAACGTTTCAACACAAAGTTTGCACTTCATATTCCAACTATCAACAATCACAACAAACCAACATCTTATACTTGCATGATTCGGTGGGGTACGCAACCAAATCATGAATTTGGCAACAGACGATCAAAACTGCTACACAGCAGTTGACATGCAAGCCAACGTTATAATAAGTCTTATGAGTATAACTATTAACACATTAAGAGTTTTATCAATAGATTTTTCAACTTTCGCCACTGGTCGAGCAGATTCATATAACTGAATCTACAAGACCACCGCCATCAAGTTGAAAAAAAAACACCGCCATGGCCGCCAACACCTATGAATGCAATCCGTCCAACAACATTATATCTAAACCACTGAATACACCCCTATTTCTGGGTAGTTAATAAATGCGCATAAAGCTCATTGAAAGGTATTCAAAAAATTATAATTTCCCATAAAAAAATAGGTGGCAATAATCTTCGCACAAACTAGTGAGTTTGTCATTAAAATCTGGGTATTTTATGGCATTGTCAACTGCTTAATAATAGCATGATTAATTCTTGCACGGATATTTTATTATAGAGTCAGTATTCTCAGAATACCACAACTGAAGTATGGATATAATATTAGACCAAACTAAACAAGTGTTAGGAAAAGGTAATTAAGTTGCCCATAGTCTTCGCAATGAACTTCTTAAGTGTACATGCTCTTATCCGCCCAATATCTTTACCTCCTGCATGAGATAGAAGGTAACAAGGATAATTGTTTCAACTGCAATTTGTCAAGGCTAAATGACGTTGCAGCCACAACTTCGTCACTCAGGTCGCCATAATGAGGTACTGAATTGACATGTGTAAATGCCTTCTTTATAAGCGATAAAGAAAAAAAATCCAGATCTTTGCAGCATATGCAAAGCTTTGATATGAAGAACAAACAACTCTAAACAACATTAAAATAAAATTCTGTCAAAATGGGGGTGGCATATGTTCACGAACCAACACGTTATGTTTTTATTATAATGTATAAACTGTAGGATGTACTTTACTCTGACCACCTTCCCATAAATTTGATACCTGAATCTGCTAGACGTTGAGAGGTAGCCATCATGACAGCTTCAATTCTGAAAGAATGTCAGTTAATACGAATGTGGAAGTGGGAGACTGGGGACCCCATGAAGTTCTTAACCTTGATGGTTGAAAACTAATAACATTTAAAACAGGCTGACCATCTAAATGACAAAAAAGAGGGCCTTGAACTTTTGGTCTGACTTGGAAAGCTGTTAGCTAATGAAACAGGGCAAATATGCTTTTCTTGACTTGAATAAAATAACAACTTGGCTGATTTGCTAAGATGATATTTTTTTTTCAACAAAACGCAAAGTAATTAGGATATTTTTCTCATATATGACAAAATGTGAAACATGCACATGTATTATCTGCAAATCATCACTTGTTTGGTACAAAAGGATATACCAGAGATGTATGTTTTTGCCATGAAAAAGAGTAGCTGTCTGGAAACAGATAGCAATAAAAGTATTTTTTTTATCCATATTGGGTAGCCATAATGTATTACAGTTTGACTGCTCACAGAAAGCATCAAACTTCAAAACTCCCCCTTTATTTAACTTATACGTATCCACTCACAGTGATGCATTGAAAATAAAACGATGCACTACGCTGGCAAAAGGTTCAAGAACTCTGTGGAAACAGCAATTGATAGTAGGCCCACTGCTGGCGCCAAGAGCCCGAATCCCTGCCACTGTTCTCGAGAAATGGAATCTGCTATACCACTTTTATCAGAAATGATATGCACCTCATTGATATTGAAATTATGACACAATGACTATTGAACTATGGCTCTGACAAGACTCATAAAACACTCATCCTTAGCAGTCTTGGAGTTCAAAATGTGGACAAATGCTATGTGATCGTAAGTAAACTGAATGGCCTTTGTCTAAAAATTGTTCAACCGTATGCAATTGCCAAAGCAATTGGAATTAGTTCTAAAATGTTATGACTTTTAAAATAGTAGATTTGTATCACAGGTCAGGCCAATATTAATGATGCCAATATCCGACAAAGTAAACTCCACAGCCAAAATCAGAACCACCCACACTATCTGTCTGCAATTTCAATGAAGTAGCTGTACTTTCATATCTTGCATGTAATAAATACCAATGATTTCCGAAAGAAAATTGTTGCCTTCTAATATGCCATTTGACAGTATAACATGGTGAGAGGACAGCGTAGGTTTGAAATAGATTTATAGGGGAAAGACCTGCCATTCGACCAAGCGCTTCTTCTTGATTAAGTTTTTCCATGCACACAGCCTCATTTTGCAAAAAGAAGTTTTAAGAATTACATTCTCCTTGAAAAAACAAACACACAATGCGATTTAATCCCAATCTGAAACCTTCTGTCTGATATGCATGGATGTATGTCTAATATATGTTGTAGTGTTCGAACATTAATTGGCGTTTGCCATAGGACCCTTTTGTATTTGTTGGGAACGAAATCTAACAGGTCTAAACTATCGACCTGACTGCTGCCTTGGTTGAAACTGATAAGTTTGCTGTTTACACCGCTGAAAGAAACGTTGCACGAGGAAGCCCATGGTACTGCAACATTCATCCTAGGAACTGAAAAGTAGTGTTTTATTTATGAACCCAGCTTGGATTTGGTTCAATGAAGAGATTGCAGATGCAAAGAGTGAGCGATTACCTTACATTAATAAAGCAAGAGAATACCCACAATTAATCCTACCACAAAATCCCTTAAAATATATTCGTAACAATGGGCAGAAGATATGGCAGTGACAGACAATTCGCCTAAACGCCCACAAGACCAAATTTTGACAGTCTGCTGATTGGTATTGACTGCTAAGGTTCCATGGTTTCTGCGTAAATTGACCAAATCTATTTCTCTTAACTCCATTTTATGTTTGTTTAGATGCTTCTTATATAAAAAAATAACTAAATCATTAAATGTACATATTGGCCAAGGATCATAATCAAACTCACCGTCACGTGACACCGAAGAAATATTTGAATGCAAACTGAAGAACAGCAGGAGCGTCGCTGACCTGAGGCCTGGTTTGCTTTAGGGTGGCTGTGATGCAGGTGGGCTGTATGGCCTGGTATCCCTGTTGCCTTACTAAAGTGTATGGACGTGTCCTCTATAGAAGTCACCTGTTCTATTGGTGCATCATGGCCCATTTTGTTCACTGGCTCAATCTCAACTGCCTTCCTATGCGATGTTCGTTTGCTCACTGATAACAAAAAGAACGCTGGAAGACTTTGAATTTCTATCTTCTTCTCCGTTGAAACTGCAATATGTATAAATATTCAGCGGTCACCTTCAGAAAGGAATTGCGCATATTATTTTCAAGGAAGGTCGACTAGTAAGCGAAACAACTCTTGATAGAATTAAGTTTCTATAGCGTGAATATAACATAACGACCACTGCACTCAAAGATCCAATGATAAGTCTTCCTTATAATAAACATATTTAATTACTGATAGGAATTAAATTCTATTATTAGAAGCTTTTACGGATATGCGATAAGACCAAATCTCATGTTTGTATGCCATTTTTTCATGATCCAGATACCTAACCCTTGTCCCGCTGAATTCTAATTGGTGATTTATTATTATTGTATCAGGCTTAAAAATCAAACCAGTTTTGGCATACAGACAGAATTGGAAGAAAGTACAAACCTACTCTCCCCCAAAACTTTCACAACATCCCGGAAAATTAAATGCAGCAGGTCCCCAGCAGCGTATAAAGATAAACGTTTACCAAGCATGCTAACGTATAAAGTTAGTCACCTTTGTCGTCTGCGCTTCAGTTGGTTGCACGAGTAAAGCGTACATAGGCTATTACACCCGATTTACTGTAGACTAGTCTTAACAGCGCTCTGTCTGACACGCCCAGTCTCTGTTTGCTGGTCGCACTATATTATCACTACAAAGCATGCATGCGTGAATCCAGAAAATATCCTCAGGGTGAGGTTTCTGAAAACGTTTTCTTTTTAGTCACCATTGTATTTCTCAGAGGGCCGTACAGATATCCATTAAGAAGCAATTGGACCCGAGCAGTGTGATTGCTTCTTTAGGGAGGGGGCTTCGTGCCAGTATTTCTAAGGAAACATATAGCCATTGTGAGTTTCTACGAGGAAGGCGGTACGACCCCTCCCCTTTTAGATCCGCCCATGATATGCCACTGAAAACGCCAAACAGCCACACAAAATAATGGGTGATCGAAAACATGAATAGAGGATCCTACATGAGTGATCAAGTTGCATTGAAGAAGCTCTAGCGATAAGGCGTATATTTTCCCTAGTTGACATGATTACAAAAGCTAAATTTTCAAATAGTCCTAATGATTTTAAAATTCGTCTGTTTGGGTAGTATATTATGAATAGTTAGCATCAAAATACGTTTAAAAGCGATTCATCATTTACAAAGCCTTGAAAACTTGCGCTTTCTACTCCCACCCCTCATTTTAGATCTTTATACTGGGTGTGGTTTAGAACAGAATTTTAGTAAATCCATTATAGGTTTTCAAAAAGTAAAAGTTACTAAATTATTAAGGATATAAATGTCCTTCGTTTCCAAAACTTTGCAGTATTCCTTCTGCGTAAAATTGTGATGTTTGTCATTGAAAAGATGAAACTGGTGTCTTTCAGTTTGTTTTAGATGCTTCCCCCCCCCTAGACCCAAGATGCCCTTTGGACAATTAAACTTCATTATATAAATATACAACATGTGTTAAGGGCGTTTTGGGTCGGGGGGAGGGGGGGGGTTGTATAAGCGAAAGAAGACATCAATCATCTGACAAAAATAGACCACTTTGCATGATGGTCGTTTTTATTGTACATCAACTGTATAAATATATATAATATACTCTATCGTGATAAAATGTAGGACGATTGTTTACCTTAGTTTAACGGTCTTTTTCCCACACATGTTACTCAATAGCGAGCACAGTTGATGATCAAAATTAAGTCTCATTCAAAACGAAGTAAGAATATTACATGCACTTAGGAAAACCCGTTTTAAATATACGAACTAGGGGGCAAGGGTACATAGACGGCTCGTCTATATGTATTTGTTCAGTGTGCCTAGTGTCTCCAGTCGTTATTTCAACAAAATAAAACTAACGTCTTATTTAGGGAAATAGCCCGCCTTATCGCTAGAAATTCTTTATCAAACGAGTTTTGGAAAAGCGATGGAATGCAAGGCTGGCGGAGCATTTATCGTTTTTTCGCAACGAGTTGGTTAAATTCAATTATACAGAAGCACGCATGCTAGATTCGTTTCATCATATGACGTTAAGATATTCTCAGTCGCATTTTAAGCGTGAAAGCGTCAAGATTTTGCCATCGTTATAAACGACGTCATTGCGTTACGTTACTAGATCTGTAATCCATTAGTGGTTTATCAATTTTATTGCATGGCGTTATATCACTACCATACGCGACGTCATATGATAATATTTTTTTAAACACTCTCTTCTTTGGTAACATTCTGTTTCTTCTAACAAGATTCCCCAATCTGCCAATAGATATAATTTAATGTGACCTTCAGTTTATGTTTCTCCTTTGCAACTTCAGCATGCGCGGATACAGAAAGTTTTGTCAGAGTGGGTCCAACTTTGACAACATTTTTTTTAGTTAATGAGGAGAGGAAGGATAAAATATCACATATAAGCGGGCCATCATCGGCCCACCAGCGAAACGCCATTTAAATGGCATTTCTCTGGCGTGCGATGATGGCCCTACATTGAATGCTGGCGTGGTAGCTTTGTAATTTTTAAGGGGATTCGGACCAGTATTGCTAAGAAACCCTATATTTTTGTGATTTTCCAGGGGGGTCCGGATCCCCTGTCCCGCCCTCTGGATTCGCCCATGTTGAGTCTGTTAAAAAAATTATGCAGGATGTTTCTGATTCTGCCATCTTTATGAAAATCAGTTTTACTTATATTACTGTAAATTAAGCGTGGTTTTAAAATGCAGCAAAAGTTGGGGAAAATTCCAAACTATGAATACACCAATAAAACCTACGCATTTTATTTGTAAAAACATTGTATTTTAAGAATTCAGTAAAAAGTATTATCTCGCGTGTATCATATTTTTCTGAGAATATTAATTTAAGTAACATTTTCAGCTAGTTTCCAATACAAACAGTGCTATAATACTCTGATAATAGAAAACTCTCAGAGAATGAACAATTTGCCATGTACTAAAGACATAATTTTATGACAAATGGGTCGTGTTAGAATGCTTTCATGCACAATTTGCACTATATTTCTTATATTAGTACCCCCCCCCTTCCAAATTCAGTTTGTACCTCTCAAATTTACTGTTTCTTAAGATGCAGTGTCATATTATGTCTGTTTTCATTGATTGATAATACTGAAGGATTCCACTGATTTCGTTATAAAGAGTGTTGTTGTAGAGAAAACGGTGCCTGAAAAATACCTCTTAGTTGCAGATTTTTGTCGCACTTGAGACAATTTATAGATACAAGATGTGGAAAAATTGCAATGTTTCAATGACTTTTTTTATCAAGTCAATAAGTGGAAAGAAAATGAAATTTTATACAAGAAAACTTATTTTTGTCTTTAATCAAAGAAATTACGTCTTTGACCACTTTGTCACACTCGGGACATATTCATGCAGCAAACTCTTCTTCAATGTTTAGAAACAGAGCCATTTAATTAGTTTCAATTGCACAGATGAAACATGATTTGAATGAAAAAAAGGAAATTGTATGGGTCGTTTTTCAGCTAATTTCTGATATTTTTTGTGTTCTTTCCTCGAAAGAATTTGTAGCTTTCACTATTTCATTGGATGCATTATTGGATTTAACACTGAACATTGTGCAATTTCACCACTAAATTTGACATTTTACTTCAAATCCTGTAAGAAAAAAGCTTTTCAAGTGCAAAGCATGAATGATAATTGATTTCGTGTGCCGAGTGCGACATTTCACTCATATTACTTTATTAATTCATTCAAACATATTTGAAATGAATAAGAAACTTAAGTATTTATAAGTATAAAGTTGGACCTACAAGGTAAATGGGAAGGGGATAATGACATCTGTCCCCGCATGGTGCGTTTCTGCGCATGCGTCATTTGTTTTTAAAATAGACAGCCAAAAAACCCAATGTCTATTAATAGCGATTAACAAGATGCAGCTTTTAAAAAAGATAAGACGTCATGTAGAGGTCATACTTTAAGATGCCTGAAATGAGGATGGGTGCCTCTATGGAGGCTTAATGTAAATAAGCGCACATCATTTCCTACAATGTGCCCCGATCTCAATCCTCCATTTAGACTCAGATCAGCCTGTGCGTATGTGCAGTTGTAAACGTATCAGCGTATTTGCTATTTCCTTTATGAAGATGACATTCACAAGCGCTTATTTCTTTAACTATGATCAGACGATGGCTATCGCCTGCACATATATCATATAAGGCTAGCCTGGAAACATGTCCTAATTCCTGTAATAGAATGAAGGCAAATGGATGGGCATGTTTCTCCTTAAATAAACGTACAACTATGTTCTGAAGTCGTTGTGAGGAGACGGTCAGAACTGGATGAGCGTATTTCTAAATCAGATATGGGTATAACCATATTCTAACTACGATCACAGCTGGCTGATCATGTTCCTCATCAGGTAGATGTATAAACATTATCTTACCGATGTAACGAGACGACCATGTTCCTTATGAAATAGGGGTATAACCATGCTCCGAACATGGTCATGAGATGATCATAATGGACGGAGCATGTTTCTTACCTGAATGAGGTATAACCATGCTCTGACCGTCGTCACGAAACGATCACAACTGACGGTGCATGTTTCTTACCTGCTCTGTCCATTGTCATGAGACGATGACAACTGTCGGAGCATGTTTCATACATAAATGATATATAACCATGCTCTGACAGTTGTCATGTCGTGATGACAACTGACGGAGCATGTTTCATACCTTAGGGATGAATAACCATGCTCTGACCGTTATCATGAGACGATGACAAATGATGGAGCATGTTTCATACCTTAAGGATTAATAACCATGCTCTGACCGTTGTCATGAGGCGATGTCAACTGACGTAGCATGTTTCATACCTTAGGGATGAATTACCATGCTCTGACCGTTGTCATGAGGCGATACCAACTGACGGAGCATGTTTCATACCTTAGGGATGAATAGCCATGCTCTGACCGTTGTCATGAGACAATAACAACTGACGGAGCATGTTTCATATCTTAGGGATGAATAACCATGCTCTGACCGTTGTCATGAGACGATGACAACTGACGGAGCATGTTTCATACCTTAGGGATGAATAACCATGCTCTGACCGTTGTCATGTCACGATGACAACCAACGGAGCATGTTTCATACCTTAGAGATGAATAACCAAGCTCTGACCGTTTTCATGTCATGATGGCAACTGACAGAGCATGTTTCATACCTTAGGGATGGATAACCATGCTCTGACCGTTGTAATGAGACGCTGACAACTGTCGGAGCATGTTTCATACCTTAGAGATGAATAACCAAACTCTGACCGTTGTCATGAGATGATGACAACTGCCGGAGCATGTTTCATACCTTAGGGATGAATAACCATGCTCTGACCGTTGTCATGTCACGATGACAACTGTCGGAACATGTTTCATACCTTAGAGATGAATAACCATGCTCTGACCGTTCTCATGAGATGATGACAACTGACGGATCATGTTTATACCTTAGGGATGAATAACCATGCTCTGATCGTTGTCATGAGACGATGACAACTGTCGGAGCATGTTTCATACCTTAGAGATGAATAACCATGCTCTGACCGTTGTCATGTCACGTTGACAGCTGTCGGAGCATGTTTCATGCCTAAGAGATGAATAACCAAGCTCTGACCGTTGTCATGATGCGATGACAACTGCCGGAGCATGTTTCATACCTTAGGGATGAATAACCATGCTCTGACCGTTGTCACGTCACGATGACAACTGTCGGAGCATGTTTCATACCTTAGAGATGAATAACCATGCTCTGACCGTTGTCATGAGATGATGACAACTGACGGATCATGTTTTATACCTTAGAGATGAATAACCATGCTTTGACCGTTGTCATAAGACGATGACAACTAACGGAGCATGTTTCATACCTTAGAGATGAATAACCATGCTCTGACCGTTGTCATCTCACGATGACAACTGACGGAGCATGTTTCATACCTTAGAGATGAATAACCATGCTCTGACCGTTGTCATGAGGCGATGACAACTAACGGAGCATTATTCATACCTTAGGGATGAATAACCATGCTCTGACCGTTGTGATGTCAAGATGACAACTAACGGAGCATGTTTTATACCTAAGGGATGAATAACCATGCTTGACCGTTGTCATGTCACGATGACAACTAACGGAGCATGTTTCATACCTTAGAGATGAATAACCATGCTCTGACCGTTGTCATGAGGCGATGACAACTGTCGGAGCATGTTTTATACCTAAGAGATGAATAACCATGCTTTGACCGTTGTCATGAGACGATGACAACTAACGGAGCATGTTTCATACCTTAGAGATGAATAACTATGCTCTGACCGTTGTCATGTCACGATGACAACAAACGGAGCATGTTTCATGCCTTAGAGATGAATAACCATGCTCTGACCGTTGTCATGTCACGATGACAACTGTCGGAGCATGTTTCATACCTTAGGGATGAATAACCATGCTCTGACCGTTGTCATGAGATGATGACAACTAACGAGCATGTTTCATACCTTAGGGATGAATAACCATGCTCTGACCGTTGTCATGTCACGATGACAACTGTCGGAGCATGTTTCATACCTTAGGGATGAATAACCATGCTCTGACCGTTGTCATGTCACGATGACAACTGTTGGAGCATGTTACATACCTTAGTAATGAATAAACATGCTCTGACCGTTGTCATGAGACGATGACAACTGACGGAGCATGTTTCATACCTTAGAGATGAAGAAACATGCTCTGACCGTTGTCATGTCACGATGACAACTGACGGAGCATGTTTTATACCTTAGAGATGAATAACCATGCTCTGACCGTTGTAATGAGGCGATGACAACTGACGGAGCATGTTTCATACCTTTGAGATGAATAACCATGCTCTGACCATTGTCATGAGGCGATGACAACTGTCGAAGCATGTTTCATACCTTAAAGATGAATAACCATGCTCTGACCGTAGTCATGAGACGATGACAACTGTCGGAGCATGTTTCATACCTTAGAGATGAATAACCATGCTCTGACCGTTGTCATGTCACGGTGACAACTGTCGGAGCATGTTCATACCTTAGAGATGAATTACCATGCTCTGACCGTTGTCATGTCACGATGACAACTGTCGGAGCATGTTTCATACCTTAGGGATGAATAACCATGCTCTGACCGTTGTCATGAGATTATGACAACTAACGAAGCATGTTTCATACCTTAGGGATGAATAACCATGCTCTGACCGTTGTCATGTCACGATGACAACTTTCAGAGCATGTTTCATACCTTAGGGATGAATAACCATGTTCTGACCGTTGTCATGAGACGATGACAACTGTCGGAGCATGTTTCATACCTTAGAGATGAATAACCATGCTCTGACTGTTGTCAGTCACGATGACAACTGTCGGAGCATGTTTCATACCTTAGGGATGAATAACCATCCTCTGACCGTTGTCATGAGACGATGACAACTGACGGAGCTTTTTTCATTCCTTAGAGATGAATAGCCATGCTCTGACCGTTGTCATGTCACGATGACAACTGACGGAGCAGGTTTTATACCTTAGAGATGAATAACCATGCTCTGACCGTTGTCATGAGGCGATGACAACTGACGGAGCATGTTTCATGCCTTAGGGATGAATAACCATGCTCTGACCGTTGTCATGTCACGATGGCAACTTACGGAGCATGTTTCATACCTTAGAGATGAATAACCAAGCTTTGACCGTTTTCATGTCATGATGGCAATTGACGGAGCATGTTTCATACCTTAGGGATGGATAACCATGCTCTGACCGTTGTAATGAGACGCTGACAACTTTCAGAGCATGTTTCATACCTTAGAGATGAATAACCATGCTCTGACCGTTGTCATGAGATGATGACATCTGACAGAGCATGTTTCATACCTTAGGGATGAAAAACCATGCTCTGACCGTTGTCATGAGGCGATGACAACTAACGGAGCATGTTTCATACCTTAGGGATGAATAACCATGCTCTGACCATTGTCATGTCACGATGACAACTGTCGGAGCATGTTTCATACCTTAGAGATGAATTACCATGCTCTGACCGTTGTCATGAGATGATGACAACTGACGGATCATGTTTCATACCTTAGGGATGAATAACCATGCTCTGACCGTTGTCATGAGACGATGACAACTGTCGGAGCATGTTTCATACCTTAGAGATGAATAACCATGCTCTGACCGTTGTCATGTCACGATGACAACTGTCGGAGCAAGTTTTCATACCTTAGAGATGAATAACCAAGCTCTGACCGTTGTCATGAGGCGATAACAACTGTCGGAGCATGTTTCATACCTAAGGGATGAATAACCATGCTCTGACCGTTGTCATGTCACGATGACAACCAACGGAGCATGTTTCATACCTTAGTAATGAATAACCATGCTCTGACCGTTGTCATGAGGCGATGACAACTGTCGGAGCATGTTTCATACCTTAGGGATGAATAACCATGCTCTGACCGTTGTCATGAGACGATGACAACTGTCGGAGCATGTTTCATACCTTAGAGATGAATAACCATGCTTTGACCGTTGTCATGTCACGATGACAACTGTCGGAGCATGTTTCATACCTTAGAGATGAATAACCATGCTCTGACCGTAGTCATGAGACGATGACAACTGTCGGAGCATGTTTCATACCTTAGAGATGAATAACCATGCCATGATCGTTGTCATGAGATGATGACAACTGACGGATCATGTTTTATACCTTAGGGATGAATAACCATGCCATGATCGTTGTCATGAGACGATGACAACTGTCGGAGCATGTTTCATACCTTAGAGATGAATAACCATGCTCTGACCGTTGTCATGTCACGATGACAACTTTCGGATCATGTTTCATGCCTAAGAGATGAATAACCAAGCTCTGACCATTCTCATGAGGCGATGACAACTGCCGGAGCATGTTTCATACCTTAGGGATGAATAACCATGCTCTGACCGTTGTCATGTCACAATGACAACTGTCGGAGCATGGTTCATACCTTGGGGATGAAAAACCATGCTCTGACTGTTGTCATGAGATGATGACAACTGACGGATCATGTTTCATACCTTAGAGATGAATAACCATGCTCTGACCGTTGTCATGTCACGATGACAACTGACGGAGCATGTTTCATACCTTAGGGATGAATAACCATGCTCTGACCGTTGTCATGCCACGATGACAACTGACGGAGCATGTTTCATACCTTAGGGATGAATAACCATGCTCTGACCGTTGTCATGTCACGATGACAACTAACGGAGCATGTTTCATACCTTAGAGATAAATAATAATGCTATGACCGTTGTCATGTCACGATGACAACTGAAGGATCATGTTTCATACCTAAGAGATGACTAACCTTGCTCTGACCGTTGTCATGTCACGTTGACAACTGACAGAGCATGTTTCATACCTTAGATATGAATAACCATGCTCTGACCGTTGTCAGTCACGATGACAAATGTCGATTCATGTTTCATACCTTAGGGTTGAATAAACATGATCTGACCGTTGTCATGAGACGATGACAACTGACGGAGCATGTTTCATAACTTAGAGATGAATAACCATGCTCTGACCGTTGTCATGTCACGATGACAAATGACGGAGCATGTTTTATACCTTAGAGATGAATAACCATGCTCTGACCGTTGTCATGAGGCGATGACAACTGACGGAGCATGTTTCATACCTTAGGGATGAATAATTATGCTCTGAACGTTGTAATGTCAAGATGACAACTAACGGAGCATGTTTCATAGCTTAGAGATGAATAACCATGCTCTGACCGTTGTCATGAGGCGATGACAACTGTCGGAGCATGGTTTCATACCTTAGAGATGAATAACCATGCTTTGACCGTTGTCATGAGACGATGACAACCAACGGAGCATGTTTCATACCTAAGAGATGAATAACCATGCTCTGACCGTTGTCATGTCACGATGACAACTGACGGAGCATGTTTCATACCTTAGAGAAGAATAACCATGCTCTGACCGTTGACATGAGGCGATGACAACTAACGGAGCATAATTCATACCTTAGGGATGAATAACCATGCTCTGACCGTTGTGATGTCAAGATGACAACTAACGGAGCATGTTTCATACCTTAGGGATGAATAATCATGCTCTGACTGTTGTCATGAGATGATGACAACTGACGGATCATGTTTCATACCGTAAGATGAATAACCATGCTCTGACCGTACTCATGTCACGATGACAACTGTCGGAGCATGTTTCATACTTTAGAGATGAATAACCATGCTCTGACCGTTGTCATGTCACGATGACAACTGTTGGAGCATGTTTCATACCTAAGAGACGAAGAACCATGCTCTGACCGTTGTCACGAAACGATCACAACTGACAGGGCATGATCTTACCTGCTCTGTCCATTGTCATGAGACGATGACAACTGTCAGTGCATGTTTCATATATAAATGGTATATAACCATGCTCTGACCGTTGTCATGAGACGATGACAACTGACAGAGCATGTTTCATACCTTAGGGATGAATAATCATGCTCTGACCGTTGACATGAGACGATGACAACTGACGGAACATGGTTCATACCTTAGGGATATATTACCATGCTCTGACCGTTGTCATGAGACGATAACAACTGACGGAGCATGGTTCTTACCTTAGGGATATATTACCATGCTCTGACCGTTGTCATGAGACGATGACAACTGACAGAGCATGGTTCATACCTTCGGGATATATATAACATGCTCCGACCGTTGTCATGAGACGATAACAACTGACGGAACATGGTTCATACCTAAGGGATATATTACCATGCTCTGACCGTTGTCATGAGACGATAACAACTGACGGAGCATGGTTCATACCTTAGGGATATATTACCATGCTCTGACCGTTGTCATGAGACGATAACAACTGATAGAGCATGGTTCATACCTTCGGGATATATTACCATGCTCTGTCAGTTGTCATGAGACGATGACAACTGACGGAGTATGTGCACAACTTAGATTTCATAACTATGCTCTACCCGTTTTCATGCGATTACAACTGTAAGAGCATGTTGCTTATCTGAGGGGGTGTGGTACGCTTTGTCCTGACCATTGTAATGAGACGGGGATCATTATCAGTGCATGGGTCTTACCTGGTATATATAATGATGCTTTGACCATTGGTTTTAGGCGATCAAAACAGATGGAGCATACTCACATCCCTTATTTCTTAGACAAGTTTTATATGATAAAGCACCCTGATTTATTGTTGAATAAAACATTGGGTTATAAACTCTTCTGCAACAAGGCTTATCAAAACCTGTATTTTATGGTGATTTTGTTTATAAAATGAACGAATTGTAGGAAAACATCACTATAGTGATCAATTTAAAAATATTATCAAACTTTATATAAAGGTTTGCTATAACTTGGATGTCATGCGACAGTCTGCATGCCTGGTTTTAAAGTAAGTAAGGGTGCAAAGATCAGGAATCGATACAATCAAGTACCACACCTGACCCATGATACCAATGGGAAAGAGACAAACTCACAGTTAGACACCACAAACGAGAGCCAAGAGGTCAGCCCTTTCCCATCAGGTGACCACAAAGCACATATAAACAGACGCACACAAAGACATAGCAAACACAAGACAGAACAAAACATTGAAGATCAACAAAAGAAGTACCGCCTTGGAACGGCCAGTAAAATATTTTACTGAGGGCTTAAACCGGTTTAACGGCGCCAACCTCACCCTTAATTCAGATGTGGATCAAGACACATAGATATGTGGTTTGCATGAAAGACCCCTAACTTATCAATGCATCATCTCCTAAAACATATAAATCAAGATATAACAAGGAGATAAAGCAAAGATATGGACTCAACAGTAAATAAAACTGAATACCAGAGCAAAAGAAATCCAACAGGTAAACCCCGGTGGGCCCTACAAACAGCCAAAGTATCAGGCCCCTACCATCTCTTCAATAGATAAGTCTTTAAGTCGGAACCATCATAGAGTCTGAAGTCCGACCAACCGGCGTGCAATTAAAGAGGAAAGCAAAATTGCCAACCTTGATTGGGTTGACCACCAAGCATGCAGTCTGTGTACAGTACATTAATGTTATAGCCAATCTTTTTATAATGGGAAATTATTTTAATGAACTGCACAGAAAAATTATCGGAGCCAACAATCTTCTTCAATTTATACACCAAGTCACCATAGAAATGAGGTTCCGAAAGTCCTTGACGCAAGAGAGATTCAAGTCCAACTTGGAATTTTGAAAACAAATCATAGTATGGTCTATAAAATTTTGAAAATGTTTTGCGAAGTTTATGATACCAATAGCCTTGTTTAAGTAGTTTCTTAGTTAACAATTTATTGCGAGTGTGAAGTCAGCAACATAGCTAGATGCTCTAGCAAAACGAATGAGTTGAGAGATATAGACTCCATAGGATGTAGAACGAGGAACACCACTATCTAAAAACGGGAAATCGACAATTTCAAAACCAAAGTCGTCACATTTATCAGAAATTTTGGAAGAAACAATATCATTAGAAATTGACAAATGCAAGTCTAAAAATGCGGCTTCGGTATCAGAGGTATTGGGTTTATTCAGTTGGAGCTCTAAAGGGTATATTTGACTAACCCTTTTGTCAAATAAACGTTATTAATATTTAAAATATCGTCCAAATATCTGGATGTAGTGTTAACGCATCAATAACATCAGCCTGCTTATCACCAGAAAGAGACATTATAAAGTCCCTCTCATAACAAAACAGGAATAAATCTGCAACCAGGGGAGCACAATTAGTGCCCATACGAATCCCAACTGCTTGTCTATACAACAGTATAAACCCTATCACAGTTTATAGCTATGGATTCCTCTTTAATTGCACGAAGAAGTGGTAAGTAATAAAAAAATTTCATATAATACTTATGGTTACTTATACCTAACAAGAGAAAAAGATATTCGTAAATGTAAATAAATATTACCAGGAATTCCTCTATCACAGACCAACACATATATGATAATGACTACTTTTTAAATGGAATTTTGGGCGTCAAAAATTAAGTGAGTATGATCAGGAAATAACACAATCAGACACTGAAGATCATCCAAGGGCACTGTGATAAAGATCAACAGAACAATAACAGAAACAAAACTTCAGACAAACAACATAAGTAAAGCAACCAGCCCTCCTCCCCCCATTAAGATTGGAAAGCTATAAAGGACACAAAACATTCTACACCATTACAAAGGCCACACAGAGCTCCTACAAACAATGGTGCGTACATAAAACAATAATTCAACAACAACAGAACCACCGCCATAGAACGGACAGCAGTCTAAGCCACCAAGGGGAGGCTTAAATATATATTTCTGGTGCCAAATCCTCGCCCTAAATTATGTAGTTGATAAAGCACAAAAAAGGTTTAGCTCCCATAGAATCTTCCCAACTAATGCATTGCTTCATCACAGAGAACAATCTAATCAAACGAACACAAATATGCTGAAACAAAGGAAAGGGTCAATAACTCACGGATAGTTAAACTAAAAGGACCTCAAGTTGAGCTACGGTGGGCCCAGCCAAAGACAAGCATAAGACACCAAACAAGCAAGAATTCAAACCTTTTCGCCAAGGTCGTAATTGATTCTGAGGCCTGACCCACTGTCTTCTAATTAGAGGATTCCTTTTTTACAACATTTATTTATTTTTTTCAAATTTATCACTAAAACTTGGCTTTCTAACAATAATTTTAAAATTTAAAACCTAAATCGCCATATAATACAGGTTCTGATAAGGCCGGTTGCAGAGGAATTCTTAAATCAATTTAACAATCAACCAAGTATATGTCTGTGATAAATTTGAGAAAAAAAGGCTTTATGGAGTTTATGTCATGGATAGCCTTGTTTTAATAATTTTGTAGTCAACATTTTGTTTTGAAGTCAACGTTAGAACAAACTCTTGTAAAACGAATAAGTTGCAAAATGTAGGAAGCTAGGAACATCTTTATCACGAAATGAACATTTACTATCAAAATTAAAATAGCATAATTTATCTTAAATTTTAGATGGAACTATGTCATTTGTTATGGACAAGTCCTAGTTCAAAAAGAGGGCTTTAGTATCTGAGAAATTTGCCTTATAGACTGAAGTACAGTGGAACATATATATGACTTACCGTTTTTTTTCTAATTAATGATTATCAATATTAAGCAAGTCATCTTGAAATCTTGAGGTAGATAAATGCTTTAACAGATTGATAATTTGTCAGAAATAATCAACATGAAGTCTCTCAATTGACGAGACAAAAACAAGTTGGAAACAATACCATTGGTTAATTGATATAGGAAGTACTGGATAAATTAACAGACGGAATTAAGTTGGCAACAAGAAGAACACAATAAGTACCCATGTGACTACAACGAATTGTCTGTAAAATTTTGAACCAAATCTTATTTAAAAAGTAATAGGGAGAGCATCACAAACTTTCTAAAAGGACCACAAATTAAATCATTAAGGTTGTTCAGAAGTAAAAAAAAATGCATTACACATTACAAGCCAAATCTAGTCAACCTCCTCTCTCAAACCTTTGATATATTTAAAAAAATGTTGTTATAGACACGTCATTTTATATGATTCAACATAATGTGATTCACTATGAGTGCATAGATCTTAGTATTTGATGTTATAATACTCCCAGACGAAAAGACATATTGTAAATCAATGTATTTGCAATATATTTAAGAACTAACAATGATTCTGGTTTTAGGCTATTTTAAAGTGTACGAAATGCATTATTGTTCTTGAATGTTAATGAACTAATACATGCATACTTATTTATATTTAACTGTTCATTATGGCTTATATTACAGATGTACTGTGGCATGTGCGAGAAGAAGTTCCACAAAAAAGCATATTGTGTGGGGCAATATGTGGTTGACTCTGAGTCAGATACATGGATGTGCCGAAGATGCCATTTTAATGTAGCAGAAAATTAATTTTCTAGACTGCAAGCTAAAAAGGTCTCGCTCCCCTTACACCAACCCCATTTGCAGTCAAAAAACTGTATGATGGTTATACTGGTTGATGGATGAGATGGAAAATTATTATTACAAAGAAGCAGAGACAATAATAGACATTTATACAAGTAGGACGAAGATGAGGTTTTGATAAGAATTTGCATTTAACAGGAGTATTTACTATATTGTCTCTGCATGAAGGTGAACCTATTAATATCATTGTATCTATATCATATGTTATTATTATACATGTCAGGAAATATGTGAAAAAAAATTATGTATGATATGTCTAACAAAGGTTAGCGAACTTAATAATCAACAACGAATATACTTTCTAAGATAAAGGCACCAAAGACTGCAAAATTAGAATCAAACAAGTAAATTTACTAATATTGTCTGAGATATCATTTGTACACACTGTGCTTGTTCATTTATCATGTCAAGTAACGTATGTTACATCCATAAAAAGTGCTTGGATCTTGTTGTTGAACCTGCAAATCTATGATTCTTCATTTATAAGCAAAACAAATCCAAATATGTAAGATATCCAGCAACAGCATATATATCCATTTATTTTTCTTATATAATACAAACTTAAATGGGGTGGTTGAAAATGGTTTTGGGTTGTTAAATTGCTCATTTAAAACAATCTATTTAGAAGAGAAACGCATATTTTGTTTTTTTAAAGAATGTGTATATTTATTAGAACACAAGTATCAAGAAGATTTTGCAAAAGGCAAAGATAAGTTGAAAAAGAAATGATATAAGTCACAGTGGGTAACTTAAGTAATACACATACCACCCTAGGATGTTTAAGTTGGGTTCCATAAGCTTTCATGTGTACCTAAGGCATACAGCATGTAGACAAAATTAGTAAATAACATTATTAACTACATTGATGCACAAGCAGCTCTGTCCCTTTGTTGTGCGCATTCCAAAACCAGAGTTTCTCGCAACTAGGTCAACGTGTTAACATATTTATCAAGCGCAAAATTTCTACCACTGTGGACAGACGTTTTTTTCATAAATCAGAGTACTAATCGGTTCAAGACTTATTGAGCACTTTGGATCCAGATCAGGCTTTGTACAGTCTCATCAGGGTCTAAACCATTTGAATAGGTCATCATGATACGACACTTGTATGCAACAATATTATGCTTTCTTGTTTCTAGGAACATTCATTTAAAACATATTTACCTATTAAGCATATTGGATCCGGACCAGGCCCATTGTTTTGTCAACCTGATCAGGGTCCAAGCTATTTGAGGAAAAATATTACCATAGGACATAGGTCAATTTATCAGACACATATTAACTATATTGAACAGGTTGGATCCAGATAAAGCCATGCATTTTATCAAATTTCGTAATGGTTGAAATAATTTGGAATGGTTATCACCATTAAACATACTCATGGAACAGAATAGGATTTTCTTGTGACTAGGCCCATTTATTTGACACCCATTTACTTATTGAACAATTTGGACTCATATCATGCCTGGCTTTTGTCGAGCCTGAACAGTGTCCAGACTGTGTGAAAAAGTTATCTTATTCGTATGGAACAAAATGATAAGTTTTTTATGGCTAGGTCCAATTGATAGACACATATTTACTTATTGAACAGTTAAGACAAAGATTAGGCAAACCATTTGTCTAGCCTGATCAGGGTCCAATACTTTGAAAAGGTGGTAGCCATATTTTTTTAATGCGTTGTTGTGCGATCTGGTGGAAAGTTTTGATCTACATATTTTCCCCGCATCTAAGCAAAACAATCTGATCCAACAAGATGTTGTTTCAACTTTGACTATCAAAAGTGCACAGTTACTTTCAGTAGAAGTGAGCTTTGGAGTCAATATGAAAATTATCTGTAATGAACACAGAGTGAATTTGGGGTTAGCTTTCATCAGAGCACACTTTTACTGCACACTTTTACTGTCTATATGTGGGAAAATAAAACATGATATATGAATGACTGTCTCTTTCCTTATTGACGACTCTTTTCATGCCTTTTTCTCGTCTGCTTTAAATTTTCGTTCAGAAATACCATCTGAGAGTCAAATAGATTTGAACCAGTTCAGGGCCAAACTTTTGTCAGGCCTGGACTGGGTCCTAACTGTTTGCGAATGTTATCAGCAGGTGACACCAGGAGGTTGTGAATTAAACAACTGGTTTAAACCAAACGTTATAAGAAATAGTAAGTGAGTATGATCAGCAAATACCACAATCATAAACTGCAGACAAACCCATGGCATCTTGAGAAGAGGCACACAACAATCGCGAGACGTTCAGAAGATAAACCAAGCAAAGCAACCAGCTCTCTCGTCCTCAAGATGATTGTAAAACTAAAAATGGACATACAGTAACACGCAACCAAACATAGAACAATTAGAGTCCCAGAAAGAGAGTAACAGTCGACGAGAAATCAACAACAACAGAACCCCCATTTTAGCACAGACAGCAGCCTGAGCCACCGAGATGCATAAATGGATTTTACTGGTACAAATTCTTCGCCCTACATTCTGCTGTTGGTGAAGTACAGAAAATATTCAGCTCGCATGGAGGCATTCTATCTATTTCAATGTATCATCATGGAGAAACACTCTAATCAAATTAACAGACCATGATGAAACAAAGAAAAGAGCTCATGACCCACAGATAGTCAGAGCTAAAGAAAACCTCAAGTTGAGCCACCGTGGGACAGGCTACAGATAAGCATCAGGCACCAACCCACCGATTAAAGCCTTACGTCAGAGTCATCATAGTGTCTGAGGCCTGACCCATAGTTATCGTCTCATGACAACAGTCAGAGCAAAGTAAATTATCCCTAAGGTATGAACCATGCTAAGTCATTTGTTATCATCTCATGACAACAGTCAGAACATGGTAATATACCTAAGGTATGAACCAAACTCCGTCAGTTGTCATCGTCTAGTGACAACGGTCAGAGCATGGTAATATATCCCTAAGGTATAACCATGCTCCGTAAGTTGTTATCGTCTAGTGAAAATTGTCAGAGCATGGTAATATATCCCTAAGGTATGAACCATGCTCCGTCAGTTGTTATCGTCTCATGACAACGGTCAGAGCATGGTAATATATCCCTAAGGTATGAACCATGCTCTGTCAGTTGTTATTATCTCATGACAACCGTCAGAGCATGGTAATTTAGCCCTAAGGTATGAACCATGCTCCGTCAGTTGTTATCGTCTCATGACAACGGTCAGAGCATGGTGATATATCCCTAAGGTATGAACCATGCTCTGTCAGTTGTTATCGTCTAGTGAAAATTGTCAGAGCATGGTAATATATCCCTAAGGTATGAACCATGCTCCGTCAGTTGTTATCATCTCATGACAACGGTCAGAGCATGGTAATATATCCCTAAGGTATGAAATATGCTCTGTCAGTTGTTATCGTCTAGTGACAACGGTCAGAGCATGGTAATATATCCCTAAGGTATGAACCATGCTCCGTCAGTTGTTATTGTCTAGTGACAACGGTCAGAGCATGGTAATACATCCCTAAGATATGAACCATGCTCCGTCAGTTGTTATCGTCTAGTGACAACGGTCAGAGCATGGTAATATATCCCTAAGGTATGAACCATGCTCCGTCAGTTGTTATCATCTCATGACAACGGTCAGAGCATGGTAATATATCCCTAAGTCATGAAATATGCTCTGTCAGTTGTTATCGTCTAGTGACAACGGTGAGAGCATGGTAATATATCCCTAAGGTATGAACCATGCTCCGTCAGTTGTTATCATCTCATGACAACGGTCAGAGCATGGTAATATACCAATAAGGTATGAACCATGCTCCTTAAGTTGTTATCGTCTAGTGACAAAGTTCAGAACATGGTAATATATCCAAAAGGTATGAACCATGCTCCGTCAGTTGTTATCATCTCATGAAAACGGTCAGAGCATGGTAATATATCCTTAGGTATGAACCATGCTCAGTCAGTTGTTATCATCCCATGACAACTGTGAGAGCATGGTAATATATCCCTAAGGTATGAAATATGCTATGTCAGTTGTTATCGTCTAGTGACAACGGTCAGAGCATGGTAATATATCCCTAAGGTATGAACCATGCTCCGTCAGTTGTTATCATCTCATGACAACGGTTAGAGCATGGTAATATATCCCTAAGGTATGAACCATGCTCCGTCAGTTGTTATCGTCTAGTGACAACGGTCAGAGCATGGTAGTATATCCCTAAGGTATGAACCATGCTCCGTCATTTGTTATCGTCTCATGACAATGGTCAGAGCATGGTAATATATCCCTAAGGTATGAACCATGCTCCGTCAGTTGTTATCGTCTAGTGACAACGGTCAGAGCATAGTAGTATATCCCTAAGGTATGAACCACGCTCCGTCAGTAATTATCATCTCATGACAACGGTCAGAGCATGGTAATATATCCCTAAGGTATGAAATATGCTCTGTCAGTTGTTATCGTCTAGTGACAACGGTCAGAGCATGGTAATATATCCCTAAGGTATGAACCATGCTCCGTCAGTTGTTATCATCTCATGACAACGGTTAGAGCATGGTAATATATCCCTAAGGTATGAACCATGCTCCGTCAGTTGTTATCGTCTAGTGACAATGGTCAGAGCATGTTAGTATATCCCTAAGGTATGAACCACGCTCCGTCAGTTGTTATCGTCTCATGACAACGATCAGAGCATGGTAATATACCTAAGGTATGAACCATGCTCCGTCAGTTGTTATCATCTCATGACAACGGTCAGAGCATGGTAATATATCCCTAAGGTATGAACCATGCTCTGTCAGTTGTTATCATCTCATGACACCGGTCAGAGCATGGTATTATATCCGTAAGGTATGAACCATGCTCCGTCAGTTGTTATCGTCTCATGACAACGGCCAGAGCATGGTAGTATATCCCTAAGGTATGAACCATGCTCCGTCAGTTGTTATCGTCTCATGACAACGGTCAGAGCATTGTAATATATCCCTAAGATATTAACCATGCTCCGTCAGTTGTTATCGTATAGTGACAACGGTCAGAGCATGGTAGTATATCCCTAAGGTATGAACCATGCTCCGTCAGTTGTTATCGTCTCATGACAACGGTCAGAGCATTGTAATATATCCCTAAGATATTAACCATGCTCCGTCAGTTGTTATCGTATAGTGACAACGGTCAGAGCATGGTAATATATCCCTAAGGTATGAACCATGCTCCGTTAGTTGTTATCGTCACATGACAACGGTCAGAGCATGGTAATATATTCCTAAGGTATGAACCATGCTCCGTCAGTTGTCGTCGTCTAGTGACAACGGTCAGAGCATGTTAATATATCCCTAAGGTATGAACCATGCTCTGTCAGTTGTTATCGTCTAGTGACAACGGTCAGAGCATGTTAATATATCCCTAAGGTATGAACCATGCTCCGTCAGTTGTCGTCGTCTAGTGACAACGGTCAGAGCATGGTAATATATCCCTAAGGTATGAACCATGCTCCGTCAGTTGTCGTCGTCTAGTGACAACGGTCAGAGCATGGTAATATATCCCTAAGGTATGAAACATGCTCCGACAGTTGTCATCGTGACATGACAACGGTCAGAGCATGGATATTTATCCCTAAGGTATGAAACATGCTCCGTTAGTTGTCATCGCCTCATGACAATGGTCAGAGCATGGTTATTCATCTCTAAGATATGAAACATGCTCTGACAGTTGTCTTCGTGACATAACAACGGTCAGAGCATGGGTTTTCATCCCTAAGGTATGAAATTTGCTCCCTTAGTTGTCATCGTCTCATGACAACGGTCAGAGCATGGCTATTCATCTCTAAGGTATGAAACATGCTCCGACAGTTGTCATCGTCTCATGACAACGGTCGGAGCATGGTTATTCATCCCGAAGGTATGAAACATGCTCCGACAGTTGACATCGTCTCATGACAACGGTCAGAGCATGGTTATTCATCTCTAAAATATGAAACATGCCCCAACAGTTGTCATCGTGACACGACAACGGTCAGAGCATGGTTATTCATCTCTCAGGTATGAAACATGCTCCGACAGTTGAAATCTTCTCATGACAACGGTCAGAGCATGGTTATTCATCTCTAAGGTATGAAACATGCTCCGACAGTTGTCATCGTCTCATGACAACAGTCAGAGCATGGTTATTCATCCCGAAGGTATGAAACATGCTCCGACAGTTGACATCGTGACATGCCAACGGTCAGAGCATGGTTATTCATCTCTTAGGTATTAAACATGCTCCGACAGTTGTCATCGTGTCATGACAACGGTCAGAGCATGGTTATTCATCTCTAAGGTATGAAACATGCTCCGTCAGTTGTCATCGTCTCCTGACAACGGTCAGAGCTTGGTTATTGATCTCTAAGGTATGAAACATGCTCCGACAGTTGTTATCGTGACATGACAACGGTCAGAGCATGGTTTTTCATCTCTAAGGTATGAAACATAGACCGTCAGTTGTCATCGCCTCATGACAACGGTCAGAGCATGGTTATTTATCCCTAAAGTATGAAATATGCTCCGACAGTTGTCATCGTGACATGACAACGGTCAGAGCGTGGTTGTTCATCCCTAAGGTATGAAACATGCTCCGACAGTTGTCATCGTGACATGACAACGGTAAGAGCATGGTTATTCATCCCTAAGGAATGAAAAATGCTCTGTCAGTTGTCATCGTCTCATGACAACGGTCAGAGCATGGTTATTCATCCCTAAGGTATGAAACATGCTCTGTCAGTTGTTATCGCCTCATGACAACGGTCAGAGCATGGTTATTCATCCCTAATGTATAAAACATGATCCGTCAGTTGTCATCGTCTCATGGCAAGGGTCAGAGCATGGTTATTCATCCCTAAGGTATGAAACATGCTCCGTCAGTTGTTATCGTATCATGACAACGGTCAGAGCATGGTATTATATCCCTAAGGTATGAATCATGCTCCGTCAGTTGTTTTCGTCTAGTGACAACGGTCAGAGCATGGTAATATATCCCTTAGGTATGAACCATGCTCCGTCAGTTGTTATCATCTAGTGACAACGGTCAGAGCATGGTAATATATCCCTAAGGTATGAACCATGCTCGGTCAGTTGTTATCATCTAGTGACAACGGTCAGAGCATGGTAATATATCCCTAAGGTATGAACCATGCTCCGTCAGTTGTTATCGTCTAGTGACAACGGTCAGAGCATGGTTATATATCCCTAAGGTATGAACCATGCTCCGTCAGTTGTTATCGTCTCATGATAACGGTCAGAGCATGGTAATCTATACCTAAGGTATGACCCATACTCCGTCATTCGTTATCGTCTAGTGACAACGGTCAGAGCATGGTAATATATCCCTAAGGTATGAACCATGCTCCGTCAGTTGTTATCGTCTCATGACAACGGTCAGAGCATGGTAATATATCCCTAAGGTATGAACCATGCTCCGTCAGTTGTTTTCGTCTAGTGACAATGGTCAGAGCATGGTAATATATCCCTAAGGTATGAACCATGCTCCGTCAGTTGTTATCATCTAGTGACAACGGTCAGAGCATGGTAATATATCCCTAAGGTATGAACCATGCTCCGTTAGTTGTTATCGTCTAGTGACAACGGTCAGAGCATGGTAATATATCCCTAAGGTATGAAACATGCTCCAAAAGTTGTCATCGTGATATGACAACGGTCAGAGCATGGTTATTCATCCCTAAGGTATGAAACATGCTCCGTTAGTTTTCATCGCCTCATGACAACGGTCAGAGCATGGTTATTCATCTCTAAGATATTATGAAACATGCTCTGACAGTTGTCATCGTGACATAACAACGGTCAGAGCATGGGTTTTCATCCCTAAGGTATGAAATATGCTCCGTTACTTGTCATCGTGACATGACAACGGTCAGAGCATGGTTATTCATCTCTAAGGTATGAAACATGCTCCGACAGTTGTTGTCGCCTCATGACAACGGTCAGAGCATGGTTATTCATCCCTAAGGTATGAAACATGCTCTGTCAGTTGTTGTCGCCTCATGACAACGGTCAGAGCATGGTTATTCATCCCTAATGTATAAAACATGATCCGTCAGTTGTCATCGTCTCATGACAAGGGTCAGAGCATGGTTATTCATCCCTAAGGTATGAAACATGCTCCGTCAGTTGTTATCGTCTAGTGACAACGGTCAGAGCATGGTAGTATATCCCTAAGGTATGAACCATGCTCCGTCAGTTGTTTTCGTCTAGTGACAATGGTCAGAGCATGGTAATATATCCCTAAGGTATGAACCATGCTCCGTCAGTTGTTATCATCTAGTGACAACGGTCAGAGCATGGTAATATATCCCTAAGGTATGAACCATGCTCCGTTAGTTGTTATCGTCTAGTGACAACGGTCAGAGCATGGTAATATATCCCTAAGGTATGAAACATGCTCCAAAAGTTGTCATCGTGATATGACAACGGTCAGAGCATGGTTATTCATCCCTAAGGTATGAAACATGCTCCGTTAGTTTTCATCGCCTCATGACAACGGTCAGAGCATGGTTATTCATCTCTAAGATATTATGAAACATGCTCTGACAGTTGTCATCGTGACATAACAACGGTCAGAGCATGGGTTTTCATCCCTAAGGTATGAAATATGCTCCGTTACTTGTCATCGTGACATGACAACGGTCAGAGCATGGTTATTCATCCCGAAGGTATGAAACATGCTCCGACAATTGACATCGTCTCATGACAACAGTCAGAGCATGGTTATTCATCTCTAAAATATGAAACATGCTCCGACAGTTGTCATCGTGACATGACAACGGTCAGAGCATGGTTATTCATCTCTAAGGTATGAAACATGCTCCGACAGTTGTCATCGTCTCATGACAACGGTCAGAGCATGGTTATTCATCCCGAAGTTATGAAACATGCTCCGACAGTTGACATCGTCTCATGACAACGGTCAGAGCATGGTTATTCATCTCTAAAATATGAAACATGCTCCGACAGTTGTCATCGTGACATGACAACGGTCAGAGCATGGTTATTCATCTCTCAGGTATGAAACATGCTCCGACAGTTGAAATCGTCTCATGACAACGGTCAGAGCATGGTTATTCATCTCTAAGGTATAAAACATGCTCCGACAGTTGTCATCATATCATGACAACGGTCAGAGCATGATTTTTCATCCCGAAGGTATGAAACATGCTCCGACAGTTGACATCGTGACATGCCAACGGTCAGAGCATGGTTATTCATCTCTTAGGTATGAAACATGCTCCGACAGTTGTCATCGTGACATGACAACGGTAAGAGCATGGTTATTCATCCCTAAGGTATGAAACATGCCTCGTCAGTTGTCATCGTCTCATGACAACGGTCAGAGCATGGTTATTCATCCCTAAGGTATGAAACATGCTCCGACAGTTGTTATCGTGACATGACAACGGTCAGAGCATGGTTATTCATCCCTAAGGAATGAAAAATGCTCTGTCAGTTGTCATCGTCTCATGACAACGGTCAGAGCATGGTTATTTATCCCTAAGGTATGAAACATGCTCCGACAGTTGTCATCGTGACATGACAATGGTCAGAGCATGATTATTCATCTCTTAAATATGAAACATGCTCCGTTAGTTGTCATCGTGACATGACAACGGTCAGAGCATGGTTATTTATCCCTAAGGTATGAAACATGCTCCGAGAGTTGTCATCGTGACATGACAACGGTCAGAGCATGGTTATTCATCTCTAAGGTATGAAACATGCTCCGACAGTTGTCATCGTGACATGACAACGGTAAGAGCATGGTTATTCATCCCTAAGGTATGAAACATGCCTCGTCAGTTGTCATCGTCTCATGACAACGGTCAGAGCATGGTTTTTCATCCCTAAGGTATGAAACATGCTCCGACAGTTGTTATCGTGACATGACAACGGTCAGAGCATGGTTATTCATCCCTAAGGAATGAAAAATGCTCTGTCAGTTGTCATCGTCTCATGACAACGGTCAGAGCATGGTTATTTATCCCTAAGGTATGAAACATGCTCCGACAGTTGTCATCGTGACATGACAATGGTCAGAGCATGGTTATTCATCTCTAAAATATGAAACATGCTCCGTTAGTTGTCATCGTGACATGACAACGGTCAGAGCATGGTTATTTATCCCTAAGGTATGAAACATGCTCCGAGAGTTGTCATCGTGACATGACAACGGTCAGAGCATGGTTATTCATCTCTAAGGTATGAAACATGCTCCGACAGTTGTCATCGTGACATGACAACGGTCAGAGCATGGTTATTCATCCCTAAGGTACTAAAAATGCTCCGTTAGTTGTCATCGTGACATGACAACGGTCAGAGCATGGTTATTCATCCCTAAGGAATGAAAAATGCTCTGTCAGTTGTCATCGTCTCATGACAACGGTCAGAGCATGGTTATTCATCCCTAAGGTATGAAACATGCTCGGTCAGTTGTCATCGCCTCATGACAACGGTCAGAGCATGGTTATACATCCCTAAGGTATGAAACATGCTCTGTCAGTTGTTGTCGCCTCATGACAACGGTCAGAGCATGGTTATTCATCCCTAATGTATAAAACATGATCCGTCAGTTGTCATCGTCTCATGACAAGGGTCAGAGCATGGTTATTCATCCCTAAGGTATGAAACATGCTCCGTCAATTGTTATCGTATCATGACAACGGTCAGAGCATGGTATTATATCCCTAAGGTATGAACCATGCTCCGTCAGTTGTTTTCGTCTAGTGACAATGGTCAGAGCATGGTAATATATCCCTAAGGTATGAACCATGCTCCGTCAGTTGTTATCATCTAGTGACAACGGTCAGAGCATGGTAATATATCCCTAAGGTATGAACCATGCTCCGTTAGTTGTTATCGTCTAGTGACAACGGTCAGAGCATGGTAATATATCCCTAAGGTATGAACCATGCTCCGTCAGTTGTTATCGTCTCATGATAACGGTCAGAGCATGGTAATCTATACCTAAGGTATGACCCATACTCCGTCATTCGTTATCGTCTAGTGACAACGGTCAGAGCATGGTAATATATCCCTAAGGTATGAACCATGCTCCGTCAGTTGTTATCGTCTCATGACAACGGTCAGAGCATGGTAATATATCCCTAAGGTACGAACCGTGCTCCGTCAGATGTTATCGTCTAGTGACAACGGTCAGAGCATGGTAATATATCCCTAAGGTATGAACCATGCTCCGTCAGTTGTTATCGTCTCATGACAACGGTCAGAGCATGGAAAAACATCCCTAAGGTATGAACCATGCTCCGTCAGTTGTTATCATCTAGTGACAACGGTCAGAGCATGGTAATTTATCCCTGAGGTATTATCCATGCTTCGTCAGTTGTTATCGTCTAGTGACAACGGTCAGAGCATGGTAATATATCCCTAAGGTATGAAACATGCTCCAAAAGTTGGCATCGTGATATGACAACGGTCAGAGCATGGTTATTCATCCCTAAGGTATGAAACATGCTCCGTTAGTTGTCATCGCCTCATGACAACGGTCAGAGCATGGTTATTCATCTCTAAGATATGAAACATGCTCTGACAGTTGTCATCGTGACATAACAACGGTCAGAGCATGGGTTTTCATCCCTAAGGTATGAAATATGCTCCGTTAGTTGTCATCGTGACATGACAACGGTCAGAGCATGTTTATTCATCTCTAAGGTATGAAACATGCTCCGACAGTTGTTGTCGTCTCATGACAACGGTCAGAGCATGGTTATTCATCCCGAAGGTATGACACATGCTCCGACAGTTGACATCGTCTTTAATGACAACGGTCAGAGCATGGTTATTCATCTCTGAAATATGAAACATGCTCCGACAGTTGTCATCGTCTCATGACAACGGTCAGAGCATGGTTATTCATCCCAAAGGTATGGAACATGCTGCTCCGACAGTTGTCATCATGACATGACAACGGTCAGAGCAAGGTTATTCATCTCTAAGGTATGAAACATGCTCCGACAGTTGTCATCGTCTCATGACAACGGTCAGAGCATGGTTATTCATCCCGAAGGTATGAAACATGCTCCGACAGTTGACATCGTCTCATGACAACGGTCAGAGCATGGTTATTCATCTCTAAAATATGAAACATGCTCCGACAGTTGTCATCGTGACATGACAACGGTCAGAGCATGGTTATTCATCTCTCAGGTATGAAACATGCTCCGACAGTTGAAATCGTCTCATGACAACGGTCAGAGCATGGTTATTCATCTCTAAGGTATGAAACATGCTCCGACAGTTGTCATCGTATCAGGACAACGGTCAGATGATGATTTTTCATCCCGAAGGTATGAAACATGCTCCGACAGTTGACATTGTGACATACCAACGGTCAGAGCATGGTTATTCATCTCTAAGGTATTAAACATGCTCCGACAGTTGTCATCGTGACATGACAACGGTCAGAGCATGGTTATTCATCTTTAAGGTATGAAACATGCTCCGTCAGTTGTCATCGTCTCCTGACAACGGTCAGAGCTTGGTTATTCATCTCTGAGGTATGAAACATGCTCCGACAGTTGTCATCGTGACATGACAATGGTCAGAGCATGGTTATTCATCTCTAAGGTATGAAACATGCACCGTCAGTTGTCATCGCCTCATGACAACGGGCAGAGCATGGTTATTTATCCCTAAGGTATGAAACATGCTCCGACAGTTGTCATCGTGACATGACAATGGTCAGAGCATGGTTATTCATCTCTAAAATATGAAACATGCTCCGCTAGTTGTCATCGTAACATGACAACGGTCAGAGCATGGTTATTTATCCCTAAGGTATGAAACATGCTCCGACAGTTGTCATCGTGACATGACAACGGTCAGAGCATGGTTATTCATCTCTAAGGTATGAAACATGCTCCGACAGTTGTCATCGTGACATGACAACGGTCAGAGCAAGGTTATTCATCCCTAAGGTATGAAACATGCCTCGTCAGTTTTCATCGTCTCATGACAACGGTCAGAGCATGGTTATTCATCCCTAAGGTATGAAACATGCTCCGTTAGTTGTCATCGTGACATGACAACGGTCAGAGCATGGTTATTCATCCCGAAGGTATGAAACATGCTCGGTCAGTTGTCATCTTCTCATGAAAACGGTCAGAGCATGGTTATTCATCCCTAAGGTATGTAACATGCTCGGTCAGTTGTCATCGCCACATGACAACGGTCAGAGCATGGTTATTCATCCCTTAGGTATGAAACATGCTCCGTCAGTTGTTATCGCCTCATGACAACGGTCAGAACATGGTTATTCATCCCTAATGTATGAAACATGCTCCGTCAGTTGTCATCGTCTCATGACAAGGGTCAGAGCATGGTTATTCATCCCTAAGGTATGAAACGTGCTCCGTTAGTTGTCATCGTGACATGACAATGGTCAGAGCATGGTTATATATCATTTATGTATGAAACATGCTCCGACAGTTGTCATCGTGACATGACAACGGTCAGAGCATGGTTATTCATCCCTAAGGTATGAAACATGCTCCGTTAGTTGTCATCTCCTCATGACAACAGTCAGAGCATGGACATTCATCTCTAAGATATGAAACATGCTCTGACAGTTGTCATCGTGACATGACAACGGTCAGAGCATGGGTTTTCATCCCTAAGGTATGAAACAGGCTCCGTTAGTTGTCATCGCCTCATGACAACGGTCAGAGCATGGTTATTCATCTCTAAGGTATGAAACATGCTCCGACAGTTGTCATCGTCTCATGACAACGGTCAGAGCATGGTTATTCATCCTGAAGGTATGAATCATGCTCCGAAGTTGATATCGTCTCATGACAACGGTCAGAGCATGGTTATGCATATCTAAGGTATTAAACATGCCACGACAGTTGTCATCGTGACATGTCAACGGTCAGAGCATGGTTATTATTCTCTAAGGTATGAAACATGCTCCGTCAGTTGTCATCGTCTCATGACAACGGTCAGAGCATGGTTATTCGTCTCTTAGGTATGAAACATGCTCTGACAGTTGTCATCGTGACATGACAACGGTCAGAGCATGGTTATTCATCTCTAAGGTATGAAACATGCTCCGTCAGTTGTCATCGTCTCATGACAACGGACAGAGCATGGTTATTTATCCCTAAGGTATGAAACATGCTCCGACAGTTGTCATCGTGACATGACAACGGTCAGAGCATGGTTATTCATCTCTCAGATATGAGACATGCTCCGTTAGTTGTTAAGGTAACATGACAACGGTCAGAGCATGGTTATTTATCCCTACTGTATGAAACATGCTCGGACAGTTGTCATCGTGACATGACAACGGTCAGAGCATGGTTATTCATCTCTAAGGTATGAAACATGCTCCGACAGTTGTCATCGTGACATGACAAAGGTCAGATCATGGTTATTCATCCCTAAGGTATTAAACATGCCTCGTCAGTTGTCATCGTCTCATGACAACGGTCAGAGCATGGTTATTCATCCCTAAGGTATGAACATGCTCCGTTAGTTGTCATCGTGACATAACAACGGTCAGAGCATGGTTATTCATCCCTAAGGTATGAAACATGCTCTGTCAGTTGTCATCGTCTCATGACAACGGTCAGAGCATGGTTATTCATCCCTTAGGTATGAAACATGCTCGGTCAGTTGTCATCGTCTCATGACAACGGTCAGAGCATGGTTATTTATCCTTAAGGTATGAAACATGCTCCGTCAGTTGTTATCGCCAGAGCATGGTTATTCATCCCTAAGGTATAAAACATGCTCCGTCAGTTGTCATCGTCTCGTGACAACGGTCAGAGCATGGTTATTCATCCCTAAGGTATGAAACATGCTCTGTTAGTTGTCATCGTGACATGACAACGGTCAGAGCATGGTTATATATCATTTATGTATGAAACATGCTCCGACAGTTGTAATCGTCTCATGACAATGGACAGAGAAGGTAAGAAACATGCACCGTCAGTTGTGATTGTTTCGTGACGACGGTCAGAGCATGGTTATTCCTCATTCAGGTAAGAAACATGCTCCGTCCATTATGATCATCTCATGACCATGTTCGGAGCATGGTAATACCCCTATTTCATAAGGAACCTGCTCTTCTCATTACAATGGTAAGATAATGTTTATACATCTACCTGATGAGGAACATGATCAGCCAGCTGTGATCGTAGTTAGAATATGGTTATACCCATATCTAATTTAGAAATACGCTCATCCAGTTCTGACCGTCTCCTCACAACGACTTCAGAACATAGTTGTACGTTTATTAAAGGACAAACATGCCCATCCATTTGCCTTCATTCTATTACAGGAATTAGGACATGTTTCCAGGCTAGCCTTATATGATATATGTGCAGGCGATAGCCATCGTCTGATCATAGTTAAAGAAATTAGCGCTTGTGAATGTCATCTTCATAAAGGAAATAGCAAATACGCTGATACGTTTACAACTGCACATACGCACAGGCTGATCTGAGTCTAAATGGAGGATTGAGGTCGGGGGCACATTGTAGGAAACATGTGCGGATCCAGAGGGGAGGACAGGGGGTCCGGACCCCCCCCCCTGAAAAATCACAAAAATATAGGGTTTCTTAGCCATACTGGTCCGGATCCCCTGTAAAATCACACAGCTACCAAGCAAACTTTCAATGTTGTGCCACCAACGGCCCGCCAGCGAAACGCCATTTAAATGCCGTTTCGCTGCTGTGCCGATGATGGCCCGCTTATATTGGTATTTGAATCATCTCTCCTATCATCAACAAAAGAAATACGTAGTCAAAGTTGGACCCCCATCTGAAAAAAACTTTCTGGATCCGCGCATGGAAAATGATGTGCAAGCCTCCATAGAGGCATCCATCCTCATTTCAGGCATCTTAAAATATGACCTCTACATAAAGTATTATCTTTTTTAAAAGCTGCATCTTGTTAAGCGCTATTAATAGACATTGGGTTTTTTGGCTGTCTATTTTAAAAACAAATGACGCATGCGCAGAAACGCACCATGCGGGGACCGTTGTCATTATCCCCTTCCCCAAGGTAAATGGCATAGAGGCAATATTCCCTATCAATCTGTTATGTTAAAGAAAATTTACTTTACTCATACGATAAGCCCCCCCCCCCCCCCCCCCCCAAAAAAAAAAAAGTGTATAATACAAATTTTAACAACTGAAGTTACTTTTTTCGGCTTAATAGTGTATAGAGACTTCAGTTCTATCAATGGATTTACAATACGAAACATAGATAATGATTGCTTTCTAAATAAATGAATATAACAGAGTTGCAAAGACTGGAGAAAAAAATTGTCGCACTCAGGACATCATATTTTGGCTGGTATGAAATGTTAATGTTAAGTTTCATTCATTCTACTGTCACTGTTCATCTTCTGTGGGCTAATTTGTCTGATAAAAGGAATAAAATGAAAAGCAAATGCAGGTTATATGCAAACCTTGCAGCCTTAAAGTCAAACAGTCACACTCGGGACAAACTTGGGTGCCACAATAAAAACTTCGGTAAAATTATATTTAGGTGGAGTTCAATGAAAATAGACCTGTGTTAAACTATTTCAATATATGAGACTTTTAAACGGTTGCGTTAATTTTAGAATAATATGAGTCATGGCATGGGATTTCATACAATGTGGTATGTGCGACCAGCAAAGCCTCAGATCAGCTTGCGCATATGCGCAGTCTGATCAGAGCCTTTGCTAGTCGCTTGAATATTTTATAAGTGTTAAGCTACTGACGGAACATCATTTGGAGTTTCTAAGCTGAAAAGGAGGATGCACATGCTCGTCTGATTCTACACTTGTCAAAATGCCACATTGTTGGAAATCACATGTTGCGGCTCATATTAGGTTGAAATGCAATAAGCTCCAAAACCTTTAGGCCAGAATTGTTTTATTAGTTGATTTACAAACTGTAATTTACCGGAACGTGGAAAAAAATATTGATTTTTTTTTTATTTTTTTATCCGCCGACTCTAAACATTATTTGTTTAGTTGAAAAACAATACTATTTTTTTGAGGTTCTGTGAGTGACACTGTTAAAAGTGATTGTCCTGTCCAGATTTTTAAGAAAATGATGAAATATATAAAGATTTAATACAGACTGTTGGTATACCTCACTAGTTTTACTGTTGTTGTTTTTTCTGGAGATATTAAAAAAAGCTCTGAAAATAAAAAAAAGCTCTGAAAGTGTACTGGTCATTTTCAGAACTTTTTTATTTATTTTTTTCGTCCCCCGACCCTAATCTGAAAATAAATCCCGTTAATCAACTAATAAAAACATTCTGGCCTTACACTTCAGATGTTCAGTGACTGTTTATTCGTTGGGGTGATCACTTTTGATTTGGGATATCAGACTACGAGAAACTACGAAAGACGTCCAAGCATCATACTTTTTTATATGAATAAATGCAGATATTTGATAAATTTTGACTAGATTGTTGAATTGTTGTTGTTGCTTGTACATGCAATACATTCAAATTTAACAATTAAAAATATGTGAAGTTAAATGTCACACTAAAAACGTCGCGCTTGGGACATTTTTCACTGCCTTTTCAGTCATATCATAGTTTTAGCTCAAACGATTTCGATGTAACTCTCAAGTTATTTTACTCAAATGGCAACTCATAATTTGATTATTGCAAAATGCTGGCTAGTACAATGCTATTTAGCAAATTCTTGAAAATGTAAAGCGCTGCATTTTTTTAAAACCACCCAAATGGTAGACAAATTTCTGTAGTTACTTCATCTGATCTTGATTAAAGATCATTTGATTTGAGTTACTTCAATCGGAATTGCCTCGGCCGAATCCGTGGAATTCCGTGAAATCCGACCTTGAATGTACATCGAGGATCTACTTGGATAACGTGACACTGACGTTACATAACGTGACGCTGACTTCATATAAACCATGTCAACACAATGACAAGTGTGAATGCAGCAAAACAAACGTTTATAAATGAATTTTATGGTTTTTCAATAAAATATCACTATATCTATACATGTATTTAATTGAAAAATACATAAATTTCATTAATTCTGCTGCTAAAACTTTTGGGGTAATAAGAAAAACGGATCAAAATAGGGCTGATAGCACATTTTACAAAGTTTCCTAAAGCAAGTTCCGGTAAACAAAAAGGAAGCTTTTTCGTACATAGTACTAAAGGTAATGTGCCTTATGTACACAGAGACTTGATTCGTTTCTCAAATTATGCCGGACTTTCCAGATTGGAGTTATTTTTGTTTTATTTTTAAAAGAGAAGGGTGTTATATACTTAGTGTAGGGAAGACCAGAGCTAGTATGGCTCCATTTTAGTACAATTTTCATAAGACTTTTACAACTAGCTCTGCGAAACTTTTATTTTCAAGTAAGGCACAATAGGGCCGTACCAGTCCCGGTAGAGCCATAAGTGTGTCTCTGTTTGATAAAAAGTAATCTTTAGTCAATGAGATTTGGTCATGAAGGTTGAACTTACCCCGCCAAGGCTCTAGGCCTTGTGGTTTCAGACAAGAAGATTTTTCATATTTCTCCCTATAAAAGCCTATGTAAAACCTCTGACCCCCGAGGCGGGGCCATTTTGGCACCAGGGCTATAATTTGAACAAACTTGGTAGAGGTCCACTAGGTGATGCTACATACCAAATATCAAAGCTCTAAGACCTGTGGTTTCAGAGAAGAAGATTTTTAAAGTTAACTTCTTGAAAAATCTATTTTTAGCCTGTGTCACCTAGATATGCAATGGACCAAATCATTTGAACAGTTATAAAAGAAGGTCATATAAGGATTATTCCTGCCAAGTTTGGTCAAAATCCAGCCAGTAGTTTAGGAGGAGATTTCGTTTGAAGCAATTGTTGACGACGGACGACACACGCGAGGGACGACGGACATCCAATGATCACAATAGCTCGCCCTGAGCCAATGGCTCAGGTGAGCTAAAAATAGATAGTGCTATAATCTAAATGCTTTTAAATGTGTTGAAACATGCAGTAAAAGCAGAATTTGTTCAGATGAACAATTCGCCAATCAACAATAAGTTTTCTTTGATCACTCTAAATATAAACGCCCTTTACAATGTGGGTACGTGGCACAAAATAGCTGTCAGCGTTTTTTGTGTATGGTTGGGGCAAGTTTGGCTAAGGGCCAAGCATGCCCTGACAAAATTAAGTGGCTAAACAAGCCCCTGCCAGACTATTTCCAAATATCACCTGACAGCCCCTTCTATGATGCAGGAGATGAATTTAAAAAAATATAAGTGTTATATCATAGCATATTATCATTTCATAATATTCATATAGAATTTAAATCAAAATTATGACACATCTTAAGAAATATAAAAAATGTAGTTACTCGTCATTCAAGAAAATGTGTTTTTGGTTACAAAATCAATACACCCTTTAAAAAACACATGCAAACAAACTCGTCACAAGTGATGCCCAAATATGTTTCTCAGCTCAGTATCTTAATCTGCATACTAAATATAGCCATATGCCGAACATGCCTGGCGCCTGAACTAGCCCTGGTCTCCCCATTTAATGTACTTAGAGTATAGTCTGTTTTTGTTAGTTCAATACTTTGTTGTTGTTTTCAGTGTGTGTGTGTGTGTGTGTGTGTGTGTGTGTGTGTGTGTGTGTGTGTGTGTGTGTGTCAATCAGGTCCCTGAGGACGAGTGGTCAAGTTGATTGACTAAATTGATTATAAGATGTTTATTTATTTGTACTTTGCTCTGTAATTGTGACCTCGTCTCTGCCTATATGGTTACCCAGGACAGTCTATCGTCTAGTGGCTTTAAACATCAACAATAATGTAATTCTTACTCCTACTGATAATTCACTGTTCCGACTTTATATTAATAGACTTTTCGCTTACTGTAAAGGCGGCAACTTTAATATTCATATCTGGGTATGGTTCGGCTATTTCTACAGCAGCCTAAGCCACCTGGGGGCTTAAATGCATTACTGGTACCAAATCTTCGTTTAAATAATTACTGTCTTTGCTAAGGTGTTATGGTACAATGATACAGTTATCTTCGAATATAATCACACCTCAATTAAAGCTGTTACCCATGTCAAAAGTAGATGTGCCGCCTTTATAGTAACCAAAAAGTTCAATAATACTATAACTGTTGTAGAAACGTATGTGTATAGTGAAAACTCTAACTTGTTTAAAAGAGTCTCTCATAAATTATTTCCCTTGAATGAAGCTAAATTTTATATGATATTGACAACTATGTATTTTTATAGATAATAGAATAATAGATATTGTATATTATTCATTTGTATATCTCAAGCATTTTCAAGCATGCTTTTAGAAATTACTAATACTGTTGTAATTATGATTTGCTAGAGACATGTTGTGATTAATATTTAGTCAAATACAAATACTCAACTATGATTGAGAAACATTGGTGAACTCTTACATGAACAATACCCAAGCAGTGTAGAACATAATGCTAATTATGCTATAAACCTCTACTCTGCTGTATTTACTTAAGCTCTCATTATGAACCAATCATGAAATAGTTTAACAGTTATTATTAAAAAGTTGTAGCTTAATATTGCTACATATCATATGACTGTCAGGATGAAAAAAAGACCAATTGCTCTACTTTAGCTGATAGCATATAGAACAGATAGTTAATAAAATACCTCGTATATTCAGGAAAAGTATTCAAAGTCAACTTTAAAATACCTATACAAAGGTGAAACTGGTAAATATATAGATCACAATGTATTTTGTTCACATGTATACGAAATAAACATGTATGAAAAAGTAATGCATTTGCTGTAAAATTTCCCCAAACACCATCTCGCCTCAAATCCAGTGATACGAGCCAGAGTCTTGCTGGAGTAGACAGTCAATGGGATTTGATATATGCTAATAGTCTCTAAACACAATGCGAGGACACTCTTGCCTCCCATATGACTGTCTGCCCCTTGTAAATGGCCAATGTAGGTCAGTACTGGTACTAGAATTCAGTACTCCCCACTGGTCCCGTCTATTACAGAATTGGTACTAAATAACCAGGATTTGAGCAACCTGATAGGTATTTGGAAATAGAAATCTTTTCAATAGAGAAACTCTTTAATTTCAAATGCATATTATATTTTACATGCTATTGTATATGTAATTGTAGAATATGTTTGTTTATGTATTTGTATTTTGTTCAATATGATATAAGACAATGATGTCAAACTATTGTGACATAATTTGGCCAGAAAAGTTAACTGGCAATGAAAAAAATCTGAAAAGTTTTCTCATACAGTTTGAGATGGCTTGTCAAATGAATAGCTGGGAAGACCTCAAGAAACCATTTTGGTTTATTCAGTGCATAGAAGGTCCAGCATTGCAATACCTAGGAGTTAGATCCGGTTTTCAATTATGAAATTTTGAAAAAAGTCCTTTTGCAAAGATTCAATGCAAATGAGCCTAGGAGTTAGATCCTGTTTTCAATTATGAAATTTTGAAAAATGTCCTTTTGCAAAGATTCAATGCAAATGAGAGTTTATGCTCAAATATTACCAAACAATTTTTCATAAGAGAGTATTAAGTGAAAATTAAACTCTTCAGGCATATGCTTTTTCTTTAAAAGTGCTGGCTAATAAAGCCTATCCAAATACCAATTTGAACAATCTAGAAAATATTATTATTTATCAGCTTGCAAAATGCCTAGGAATATCTGCATTGTCTTAATATGTGTTGTATCATTGTCCAAATTCTATAGAAGAGGCTAGATACATTGCATTGGGTCGTGAAATTTTCTCTGGCTGCAATACTTGTAGCCAGAACCATAAATACAATGTTTTAGACTAAACCCCCTTTCTGCAGACAAATAAGACAAGTTGTTACAAACTGAATACACATAACACCAATAATCGCAGACCAACGCTTTTAAGAAAAACCAAGACACAAATTACAAGTATTAGGCTCACCCAACACATATAGTGCTTGGTGTTCGCAATAAGCTCATACAGTTACAATCGTTTGTTTCTACAGAACGACATAATGACTGTCATTTAACTGAAATACCGGTTGACACACCTCCGTGTGTAAGCAAGTCCAATGACTGGGAGGCTGTATGCATCTCTCTAGATAGTTGTTCTGATGAAACGTCTGGTGCAGTATCAGTTTCTGAAGAAATTGTTTTGCAGAAAAACAAGATAAGGTGTTATAGAATATGCGCAAGTGATAATAAGATACATAGATATATGCCTTACAAAATTATTATAGGATAAATGATAAGGCAAAGGAAAATAAGTCACATATACCGTTCGATGTACTATCTGAGCTAAAACAGTTACAGTCATTTATTTCTACTTAATGATTGTCAGCTAGTTGAAGAAGATGGTGACACATTCAAATGTGTTAGCATTTGGCCTGACTTAGAATATTTTGGCATATCTCAGAAAATCTGTTCTAATGAAACACCTCTGTCTGCTAGCAATGTCACTGACTGGGGTCACTAAGCACATCTTTAGACAGTTGTTCTGTAGAAACTTCTGATTGTATATGAGTTTCTGGAGAAATGGAACTGATTGGTAGTTGTCATAGCTATGAAAACAAGGCTGCTGCTTTGGACCAACAGAAAACCAAGGTAGAACAAGTTTTTGATGGACACAAATTTGGTTTAAACATATTTTATTTGATCAATCACTTTAACATAGGTACAATATGACATTTGAACCATCTGGCAAAATTGTATTGCTTTTTTCAAGACGGTAGTGCTCTTGAAAACTAGAATACATGACAAGTCAGTGGGAGACTATTCTTTTTACCATGTACAATATTTTTGTCCATCTATAGGACAGCTACAAAGCTTTGTCATCAGGCTTCACAAACAAGACTTTCCTGGTTAGAACAGTTTGGTACTTACTGTAGTCAAACTGTGGCAGTTAATCTACAGAAAGACATTTGTTCTGATAACAAGGTATAGAGTATATAATTGTATGATGGCAAACATAGTTGCCTGATAAATGTTTGTAAGACCTGTTACATGTAACCGAATGCACTGGTCATAGAGTTTATTACGGTTCTACTAGGCTTAAGTTCGAAATTTGATAAATTTCAAAAACAACACAGACAGAGTTGAGTAGAAAAGAATGTGTATAGTGAAAGCTCTAACTTGTTTCAAAGAGTCTCTCATAAATTATCTCCCTTGAATGAAGCTAACTTTTATATAATATTGAAGACTATGTATTTTGATAGATAATAGAATGATAAGTAAATAGAGATTGATTATTATTGATTTGTATATCTCAAGCATTATCAAATATGCTTTTAGAAATTAATACTACTGTTATAATTATGATTTGCAAAAGACAAATTAAGTCAAATGTAAATACTCAAATTTGATTGAGAAACACTGGTGAACTCTTAAATGAGCAATACCCCAGCAGTGTAGAACATAGTGCTAATTATGCAACTAACCTCTATGCTGCTCTATTTACTTTGGCTCTCATTATAAACCAATCATGAAATATTTAAACAGTTATTATTTAAAAGCTGTATCTCCGTATTGCTACACATAATATGACTTTAAAGCTGCATAGTCTGTAACTTTTGATCTTCTAATTTTAAAAATAATGTTTTTATTTTTCAAGAACGCAGTAAAAATACTCAAATTCAGGTCAACATTTTACCATTTTCGTAAATCTTAACACGTTATCACTATCAAAACAACTGCATTTATGTTTAAATTAAACGTTCTAGAATTATTGGAGGGACGCAAATAATTACCAACAGGAGAAAAATACACCTATTTGATAAGATAATTCACTTTTCCATGCAGTTTTCAGCTGTACTGAACATTTTTATTGTGAAAACATAGCTTAATTCTACTTTTACAAATGATTTAAAAAGAAAATAAAAATTTTCGAAAAATGTTCATAGTTACAGAGTATGCAGCTTTAAGGATGAAAAAAGACCAATTGCTCTGTTCTTCCTGATAGCATATATACTGAGGGACTTTAAAAACGCACCATTTTACATTCTCTGTCTCTTCCACATATTTAATTTGAGGATGTTTTCTTTATCAGTTTTTATCTTCTTGCATAATGGAACATGATTTGCCATTATTTCGATTTGCTCATGCTGTTCATTCTGACGTAATATCGACGTAAGTGTTTTTCAACATTTGTCGTCTGACAAATTTGAATTTGATTCAATTTGAAAACAAACACTTTTAGGTGGTAGCCAGATGTCTTAACAAATGGAAAAACACAAAAGTTTTCAGAAATGATTGTTTATTACACTCCCACTCGCAGCGTTTCTTTGCTAACGTCAGTCTTAAATTTTTAAACATCAATAACAGACGGGTAACGTCCGCGCATGTTGCGATACTTTAGTCTTTAATGCAACTGATTAAGGAGTATCCGTTGGCAACAATTTTTTTTTTATTATTCCTGATCCTTCGGATATAACGACCAATTACATCAAAAATCAATGACGTCATGAAGACGTAATGAACGTGGCCAGAAGCCTAAAACTTCATTATTTGATTTTGTCTTTGCTTTTGCTATCAAGAACAAACATCCGTTCGAAAACTTTTTTTCGTTTATAATGGTAGGTATGGGGACTCTGTGACTTTTTGAATTTGAGTTGTCTCAGAATTATCGCGACGTCACAGCAACCATAAGCCACAGCGTTTCGATTTTCCTATTGAATGCAAGCTAAATGATGGAACTTGTCAATTCTATTTTTCACATAAGGAAAATATCCAATTTTCGACATACATTAGCATTAAGCAGGTGGTGCGTTTTTAAAGTCCTTCAGTATATAATAGATAGCTAATAAAATACCTCGTAAACTCAGGAAAAGTATTCAAAGTCAAATTTAAAATACCTCATTTTCTCAGGAAAAGTATGATTAGTTAAATTTAAACTACCTATACAAAGGTAAAACTGATAAATATATGGATCGGAATGTATTTTGTTCACACGTGTTTGTAAATAAACTTGTATGGAAAAGTAATGTATTTGCTGTAAAATTTCCCCAAATACCATCTCAGCTCGAATCCAATGATACGAGCCCGAATCTTGCTTGAGTAGATAGTCAATGGGATTTTATATATGCTTATAGTCTCGAAACTCAACGCCAAGTCCCTCTTGCCTCCCATATGACTGTCTGCCCCTTGTATACAGCCAGTGTTGGACAGTACCGGTACTAGAATTCAGAACTCCCCACTGGTCCCGTCTATTACAGAATTGGTGCTAAGTGACCAGGATTTGTGCAACCTGATAGGTTTTTGGAAATAGAAATATTTTCAAGAACGATACTCTTTTATTTCAAATGCATATAATATTTTACATAATATTGTATATGTAATTGTAGAATATGTTTGTCAATGTGTTTGTAATTTGCTCAATATGGCAGTAGGACATGATGACAAACTATTGTGACATAATTTGGCCAGAAAAGTTTAATGGCAATGAAAAAAATCTGAAAAAGTGTTCTCATACAGTTTGAGATCGTTTGTCAAATCAATAACTGGGAAGACCACAAGAAACCATTTTGGTTTATTCGGTGCATAGAAGGTCCAGCATTGCAACACCTAGATGAGTTAGATCCTGTTTTCAATTATGAAATTTTGAAAAATGTCCTTTTGCAAAGATTCAATACAAATGAGCCAGAGATTATGCTCAAATATTACCAAACACTTTTTCATAAGAGAGTATTAAGTGAAAATGAAACTCTTCAGGCATATGCTTTTGATTTAAAAGTGCTGGCTTATAAAGTCTATCCAAATATCTATTTGCACAATCTAGAAAATATCATTATTTATCAGCTTGCAAAAGGCCTAAGAATATCTGCATTGTCTGAACATGTGTTGTACCATTGTCTAAATTCTATACAAGAGGCTAGATACATTGCATTAGGTCGTGAAATTTTCTCAGCATTGATGTACTGTATCAATGTTTGAAGTTGCGTTGGTTTGCCTGGTGATTTGATTAACTTTGTGTTAAGGATGAGTACTCTCATAGGTAGGCCCTATCTTCTAGGTGTAACCTTACTAGGGGAAGTAGTAGCAACTGGATTTGTAACAGACTGCATGCTTGGTGGTAAACCCAATAACGGTTGGCAACTTTGCTTTCCTCTTTAATTGCACGCCCGCTGGTCAGACCTCAGATTCTATGATGGTTTCGACTTAAAGGCTTATCTATAGATGAGAGGGTTAGGGTCTGAATCAGTGTCTGTGGTTGTCGCCCATCAGGGTTTAACTGTTGGATTTCTTTTATTCTCGTATTCAGTTGTATATACTGGTGGGTCCCTATCTTTGTTTTAGTGTTATCTCCTTTTATATCTTTATTTGTATTAAATAGGAGATGATACTTTGATAAATTAGGGATCTTTCATGCAAACCAAACATCTATTAGTCTTGATCCACATCTGAAATAAGGGTGAGGTTGGTACCATAGAACTAGTTTAAGCCCTCCATTAAAAATATTTGTTACTGACTGTTCCAAGACGGTGCTTCTTTTGTGGATCATTTTTATCATTTTGTTTCATGTTCGTCATGCTTTCTTGTCTGTTCATTGCAGTCTTGTGGTCACCTGCTGGGAAATGGTTAACCTCTTGGCTCTCTTGTATTTGATGTGTTTTTGTCACTTCCCCATGTGGTGTCCTGGGTCAGGTGTGGTACTTGATTGTATCGATTCCATGTTCTTTGCCTTCTTATTTACTTTGAAAAAAAAACTTAGATCAGAGCTGGTTGTTTCAATTAGGTAAGATAAAGTGTTACTAGTCTCAAAGATCTCAAATATCAAGTTAACCATAATATTTTATTGTAAGTAGATCAGGTAACGTATCCAACAGAACATGTATTTAAAATAAATTGCAGTGCTAAATTTGTTCAACAGTCCAATAACATAAGGCTTGTTTAATTCACATTCTTCATTAAGCTTAATTACTATTCATTATTTGACATAATATATCAAAATATTATCTATTGAGTTTTAATATGTCCAGGAAACTCATCACTACATCCAGCGTAAGGTTTATTTGGATAAGTAAGTAAGGTAACTTAATAACAGAAACTGTACAAAAGAAGGTGTTAAATGCTATGAATAAACTTTGCATGTGCATTTTGTGCGTGAACAAATATGGCACAGGCCTACAAGAGTTTTGAAAATACTTGTGTATTGTAAAGACTCTTAAAGTGTAAGTTTGTGATTTTTGAACATTTTACTTTAATAAAAAACAAATATTTCATTATGAACCTGTTTAATTTTCACAGATCATTTATTCATCAGCTAAGTTGATTACAACCATATTTATTGCCTTTATCTAAACATCTGGGAGCAGCCATCTTACAGCAATTGGCATTAAACAGTTACGCATTAACCTCTAATCAAGTCAGCTGAATGATTCATTGCAGCGCCTTTCAGAGGGTTCCATACATTTCTTCATTTCAATATTGAATAATGATAATCCTGTCTTTGTTACAATCAAAATTTAGATCAATGCAAATTAGAATGTTACAGCTATCAAAAGAAAAGCATTTTGTTTTTGAAATTGATTTTGTTCTGTCTTTTTGTACCCAAAATGAAGAAAGTTGTTACGAAACATGTCGTCTGCCATAGTAATAATTAGTGCTTTAAGTGTTAGATGTTTTTAAATAATTATTTAACATTGGCCAGGTATCATATCAGACTCATCAATGTACAAACTGCTAAAAATATTACTCTGAAACATTGTAATTTTTGCCATTATCAAGGATTTATAATTCTGCTCTGGTAGTGTGCAAGCAGGTGATAGTGCTTCCAGTTCTCTTGTATGGAGCTCATTGACCTGAAAAATTTTCAGACTCCATGGGGTAAGGTAAAGTAATTATTTACAGGCTAAATGAAAAGGGTTCACAAACATTTTAAAATGAGGGATCATTCATACAATAAATACTGCTGCTAAATGCATTTGAAAAATGAGAATTTTCGCTTTAGCCTTTGTATTAAAAGACCTTGCCCAAACTGGCATAGTTAAGGCTCATAGAGGGAGGGTGGCAAGTCTAGTGGATGTGACAGTGTCGTCCTGTGTTTGTAGAACAACAAGTTTTCAACAACAAGTTTTTATTTTCTCCAGGCCCATTGCAGGCATAAAAGCTAAAAGTGGAACATGAAACAACACATTTACAAACATCAAAAAACATGTGAAGAACATATTTATGCACTTAGGTTTTAAATATCACACCCATCAAAAAATGTGCGTAATATTGGAGGAAACATCAAAGTCATCCATTTTAGCATTTGTCCTATGTGCCCCAAAGAGCCGTCTCATTGGCTCTTGTGAGCATCTATGACATAAGAAAACCGTTTTCCAATTAGGAAAACTAGAGAAACTATCCCATCCATCAATTTCAATTTAAAGACCTGTTTTGGGGGTCAGTCTGATTACCGCAGGATACCACAGGATGCCACAGGATCCCTTGATATGGATGTTTTAATGGAATTAAGCATATTATTACATGGTATAAAAGTAAGTAAGTGTGCAAAGATCAGGAATCGATGCAATCAAGTACCACACCTGACGCAGGATACCAATGGGAAAGTGACAAACTCACAGTTAGACACCACAAACGAGAGCCAAGAGGGCAGCCCTTTCCACAAGGCACATATAAACAGACGCGCACAAAGGCCTAGAAAACACAAGACAGAAAAAAACACACAAAATATCCACAAAAGAAGTACCGCCTTGGAACGGTCAGTAATATATTTTACTGGAGTGCTTTAACTGGTTTCACGGCGCCAATCTCACCCTTAATTCAGATGTGCATCAAGACACATAAATATTTGGTTTGCATGAAAGACCCCTAATTTATCAATGCATCATCTCCTAAAACATACAGCTGCTTTCCAAAAATTTTATAGATAGCGATTTTTGTCATAATTATTTACATACCCTATACTTGTTTGCGTGTTTGTTGTAAACATATGCTTTGTTTGATGTATGATTTTTTTCTGCCAATACACAAACGATACATCTAGTTATAGTGAGTAACAATATTGAATGTTCTTGGAGATTTTTTGCATCAAGTTTTAACTTCTGAAAAAGTTGTATATATTTTTAGTAAATCAAAGTTGCTTATCAAAACTCTATTTCAAATTAAGGGCTAATTATGAGAGCAGCAAAGAACACTGTGGTTGTCATCTATAATGGCATGTGTACTGAGCATTGTGAATATACTTTGAGAATTGAAACTATCGAATGTATCGAAATTTAATCACTTGATTGACTTGGGTGTATGTGCTCTAGCGGGTAGTTCAAATTTTATAACTTAACAAAATGACTTTTAAAAGATATTTTAAGCGCATTTTTGGATGTTCAAAATTGATGCTACATAGTAAGTACCCTTTATAAGGAGAAAGACCAAAAGGAAAGTACTACCAAACAGTTAAAATGGACCAAGTGGGTTTAAAATTGTATTAAGATTGGGAAATGTCATATTTTAAGATAAATCCACAATACAAACCTATTCTCATCGAAAACCAAGAATGTCTGGCATCTTAAAAACGAAAATATTTATCCACATTATATTGCTTGGTGTGTAAAAAATCCACGGGAATTCGTAGATAGGGGGCTTTCTCATGACATACTGGTGATTGTTTCATTTACAAGCTTAAGTTGAGGGACCCCTTTAAAAGTCATGAGATTGCCCCCTATCTACGACTTCCAGTGGGGTTTTTACACACCAATCAATGTAATGTCGATAAACAGTTTCGTGTTTCAGATACCAGACATTCTGGGTTTGCGATGAGATTAGGTTTGGAGTGTGGATTCATCTTAAAATATGACAGTTCCCAATCTTAATACAATTTCAAACCCACTTGGTCCATTCTAACTGTTTGGCAGTACTTTCCTTTTGGTCTTTCTCCTAATAAAGGGCACTTACTATGTAGCATCAATTTTGAACATCCAAAAATACGCTTAAAATATCTTTTAAAAGTCATTTTGTTAAGTTATAAAATTTGTACAACCCGCTAGTGCACATACACCCAAGTCAATCAAGTGATTAATTTTCTGTACACTCGATAGCTTCAATTCTCAAAGTATATTCACAATGCTTGGTACAGATGACATTCTAGAAGAGAACCACAGTGTTCTTTGCTGCTCTCCTTATTAGCCCTCAATTTGAAATAGAGTTTTGATAAGCAACTTTGATTTACTAAAAATATATACAACTTTTTCAGAAGTTAAAACTTGATACAAAAAATCTCCAAGAACAATCAATATTGTTACTCACTATAACTAGATATATCGTTCGTGTATTGGCAGAAAAAAATCATACATCAAACAAAGCATATGTATATAACCAACACGCAAACAAGTATAGGGTATGTAAATAATTATGACAAAAATTGCTATCTATAAAAATTTTGGAAAGCAGCTGTATAAATCAAGATATAACGAGGAGATAAAGCAAAGATAAGGACTCAACAGTAAATAAAACTGAATACCGGAGCAAAAGAAATCCAACAGGTAAACCCCGGTGGGCCCGACAAACAGCCAAAGCATCAGGCCCATACTAGACGGATTGCTGAGAATGGGTTTGCTCCCCCCCCCCCCCAGGGAATTTTGCAGACATATCCTATTTTGTAGAGAATTAAAGGCAGAGTCTTTTAAGAAATTTTTGCACTGTGTGCGTTGGGGCGTTAGTCTGTAAGAGCCTGTAACAAACGTTACTTTATCAAATTAAGAAAAAGTAAGTTGAAAGTTTGGGCAAAAAATTGAAGACATTAAAATATTTATTTTTAAAAATCATTCATATAGTCTGCACACTGGATATCTTAACTACGTATGACAGCCATTTGAGCAGAATTGCGGCTTCCTAAGGTGTCATATGCGTTACATAAATCAGATAACCCATTACAATTTGTATGTGTGGCTAACATCATTTACATTCAAAATCTCTCTGTGTGTTTTGCAAAATGTTTTTAACCATGTCTGACTAGCTTATGCAATTGGCTAACAGTAAAATTAAAGTTTGTTTCCCTATCTTAAATATTTTTTTTCTGGAATAAGCAATTAAACAACCCTATCCCTAACAAGTTTTAAGGTGAAAAGTTTGGCATTAAAGCTAAAGTAAAAATAGTTTAAAAAAATATTTGCAGTTGATGAATCAGTTTCATTGTTTGGGATTTTTTTGCTTATATGAAAAGACTCATAAATCTGCAAGTTTGTTGCAAGATTTTTAGTATCAGAGGCTGTAACATATGTTACCTGATGTAATTAATGGGCAAGCTCATTGTCTTTACGTAAGATATGCATAAAATTGTTTAAATATCCTCAAGGGAATTTTGCAAACATATTCCTTCTTAAAGTACAACTCATGCTGCATCGAATAAGGGGTGTTTGAACTCTCTAAATTAGGGCCTTAGGCTGAAACAGCATGTCACATGCGTTACTATATCAAATAAAGAAACTGTAGTTTGAAAATTTGAGCTAAAATTGTGAAAAAACTCACAGCTGCTGGATATCTTACATTGCTTAGGGATTTTAAGCTGGCTCATATGATAAAGACTTATAGATCTGCTAGTTGTCACCAAGTTTTAAAGATCAGAGAGCGTTACATATGTTAGCGTGATAAGTAAAATCATCAAACAGTATGTTGACATCAAGCTGAGTAAGGGCCTGCTCCATCCTAATCCCCTTTGGAATTCTGCAGACATATAACATCTTATGTAACCATTCAAGGTGCATTTAATAAGAAATGTTTGCACTCTGTAAGTCGGGTATTAGCCTGTAACAGCTGATGATATGTTACAATATCAATTTAAGAATAAGAAATGAATGTTTGAGCTACAGAAAGAAGACATTAAAATTATCTAATAAATTGACATTCTTATAGTCTGCATACTGGATGTTTAACTACATATGGAAGCTGTTTAACATTAATACGGCTAACTGTGGTGTTATGTGCGTTACATAAACCTAATTAAAATTTAAAAGTCATAGTTGTGGCTATCGTCATTTAGTTAAACAACTACTAAGACTTGGTTTCAAACTGTTTTATTAGATTTTACAAACATATACTCAATTGATGAATAGGAAAAACCAAGTTTGCTTTTCTATCTTAAATATATTGACTTATAGAAGCTAATAAACAGCCCTACCCACAGTTTTACTGAGAAGCAAATTCTGTTATTACCGTTTAAGTAAAACACATAAAAGCGATTGCAGCATGTGGATATTTTACGTTTTCTTAGTCTGTCTTGCTCATATATCTGCATGATGTCATTAGGTTTAAGATCAGGACACTTAATGTGTATTTATAAGTCTTTGGTGCAAAAACACTAGAAATTATATTCATTTCTGATTATCAAGCCCATGGACTGTTGTTACAGATGTTATCAATGACCTTTTGGACACGTTTCCTAATACTGTGCATATAATGCTAAATAAAGAGCCTCAAATAGAAAATATAGTTTTACATTTGTACAAGACAATACAATAAATGAAATGGTCCAAACTAATACTCATCGATTTAACACTAATGTTAAACGTTTGTCGTTGTCTGCTTCTGTGGTAATGATGATTATCACACGCTTCCTTGCAACTAGTAGAATCATCACACAATATTTCAATCATTTATTGTTGTACAATTTTACCACCAGTCCACTCAGAATTGATAAGTCATTATCAACTTTCTAATTTTGCCATTCATGGCTTGGAACATTCGGAAACTGATATGAGTTCCATATAGTTGGGCTTTTTGAGTATGTGTTTAAAGTGAAACTCTGCAAGTAGGAGAAAGAATAAAGCTTTACAAGGAGGCAAACTATGCCATTAAAAGCGATGAGTACCTGGACTGATGTACCTTGATATTTCTGCGATAAAAAATCATATCTTAGCTGGTTAACTTTTATAAATGTAGCCTTTCCATACATGTAACAAACATATTTTCATCTAATAATGTCTCTGCACTTATTATCTTTCGCCAAGCATTCAAAAACTTATTGAACTCTTAGTACTTCTGAAGTTCTGAAACGGAGGTAACTATTTCCCTTCAGATAAACGAACTAGATGTATCACAGCAGGTAAAGCAATGAATTGCAGGATGAACAGAGCTCAAATTAGACCCTTTCACTTCAATGATTCGCTAAGTTTCTAAGATAAGAGCGCTTATTAAAGGATGTAACATATATAACTCGTCATAATAAATGAGCAAGGGCATTGTCGTGACATCCTTTTTGATTACACAGTCAGAGGCAAGTATTTTCAATTTCAGTGTTTTAAATGGATCATGAAATGGGACAACCTTATCAACGTGTTTACTCTGTATAAATCTTCCATGGAGCATAATATAGAACTACTGGTTATCCTATTCTACACATAGTCCACTTTCCTTCTTTTGAATGCAACAGCTAATGATATGGCTTCAAAAACTGAGAAAGCAAAGGTTTTACATTATTTTAAGGCTTGCTTCAATGTACTGACATAAAAAACAACCAGCTGCAAACATAATTGATGGCAATTTCCAACTTCATGTTCTTTCTCATATACCAGATAACTTTCAAGGTGTAACAGAAATTGTTTCTGACGGTCTGCCAAAACCATCAAGAGTCAACTTTGTAACTAAAGAAAACTTACAAAGTTCTTCAGACGCAAGCAAAATACAATTGATCTAAGACCTGAGGACTTAACCACCAAAGGACTCGAAAGGTTGCATGGCAAACGATGCAAAAAGCCACCTATCAAATTTCTGTTTGACCAATATCAGAAATCTTAAAGTATTCTAAGAGGTACACGGTAGTGATGCAGCTTAAATTGTTCTTTAAGGTAGGATATGTCTGCACAATTCCCAAAGGGGTGGAGAAGAACAGGATTGTTCTCAGTTTGCAGTCCTAATACTGTGCCATGATTCTACTGGTTGTGATGAAATGTGTGAATTTTTTGCAATAAAAGCAGACACAATGATATACATTGTGATGGTGACTTGAATAAAAAATAGTAAAGGCGTATGATCATGAAATACCACAATCACAAACCGCAGACAACCCCATGGCACCGCGAGGAAGAGCCTCTCAACCATCACGAGACACCAGGAAGACAAATTAAGCGAAGCAACCAGCTCTCTCTTCCCCATCAAGATGATTGCAATACTAGAATGGACATAAAGTAACGTACAACAAAACATAGAACAATTACAGACTCCCACAATGGGAGTAACAATAAAGAAAAAGTCAACAACAACAGAACCACCCCCTTGGAACGGACAGCAGCCTAAGCCACCGGGTGGCTTAAATGCATTTTACTGGTACCAAATCTTCGCACTGGATTGCTTTTGAATAATTATATTTAATAGGAATATTTATTAAATTGTGTCATTTAAATGAGAACTATTATTTTCTATCAATATGTCTATATATTTTAATATTATAGGCATTAGGAAATATGTGATAAAAAAGATTATATATACCACCTGTAACACAATTCCATGGACTTGTTATCAGCAATGACTTTAATTACTTTGACTAAGGCACCAGAGGCTAGAGATTAATAGGAAAACATGTGTAAAATAGTATTTTTTTCTGAAATATCATCTTTTACTTCAAAGACAATTTCCTTGCTCATTCATTATGTCATGTAACATACGTTACATACTTTAATAAGTGCTCTGATCCTGATGTCAAACTTGCAAATGTATGATTCTTTATTGCATTAGCAAGACAGTGCCAAAAATGTAAGATATCCACGAGTGTCAAATATTTTCATATTATTTTCTTCAAAAATAGATCCCAAAATTGGATACTGGGTAGGGTTGTTTAATAGCTCATATAAAACAATGTATTTGAGATAGAAAAGCAAACTTTGTTTTTTTCTATTAGTCGAATGAGTATTTTAGCAAACTAAGATTAAAAACACTTGTAAAAATGCACAAATCGTCTGTAAAATTAAATGATGTTAGTCACGATTTCAACTTTAAAAGGGAAATTTAATCTATGTAACGCATATAACACCATTGAAGGCTGTAATTTTGTTTAAAATGCTGCTTTTATGTAGCTTAGACATCCAGCTTGAATACTACATAAGAAATTTGAATAATTATATGGTTTAATGTCTTCTTTCTGTAGCTCAAACTTTCATTTTGATTTTTTCCGTAGTTTGTTACAGTAACATATGTAACAGGTTCTCAGAGGCTAACGCCCCAGAGCACAGAGTGCAAACATCTCTTTAAAGATGCGGCTTGAAATTTTCGTCAAGATAGGATAAGTCTGCAAAATTCCCTAGTTGGGGGGAGCAGGACCTTTTTTAGCTCAAAGTCAATACCATCTCATCAATAGATAAGTCTTTAAGTCGGAACTGTCATAGAGTCGGAAGTCTGACCCGTCGGCGTGCAATTAAAGAGGAAAGCAAAGTTGCGAACCGTGATTGGGTTGACCACCAAGCATGCAGTCTGTTGCAATACATTAATAGTCATTTTTATAATAAATTACAGTATATATACTAGTCAAAAGTTTTAACCGGCCAGGTGTGTTTTTATCAATTTTCTAAAAAGCTTTAAGCACAATATAGATTTCATTTTCATTCCCGAATAGGCCAGCCCATTAGTAATTGATACCAGAAAACGGCTTAGCAAAATTCTTCAAATTGTACCCCGTAGGCTTTGCCGAAAAGAATTTGCATTGGATGGTGTGGTAATTATCGACACTTTGGCCAATAACAACGAGTCTCGTGCAGGTGGAGTGTCCATTTCAGCACTATAGTGTTCAATATGAGTTTGGCGTGTGAAATGAAAACGTTTTGCGCGTGAAAGTTGGTAATTTCAAAAAGTCATGACTTACAAATTGTGCCAAAATGCGAATTTTAAAAATGGGGGTACCACTATTCAAATGGTCATCCTGCATGTACTGTTGAACATTTTGCCAATATCTTTACTGTCTAGGGTAGATGACACGTCTGGCTATTTCGAGATGCAAAAAAGTGTAGTCATGTCATTTTACATTTTGAAGAAATTAATGAAATGCAGGTGGCTGGTTAGAACTTTTGGCTAGTATATATTCACTTGTTTTTGTTTTTGTTGGTAAGAATGGCCATACAATAAACGGACTTAATAAGAAGACACCCTGTCACGTTAACCTAAGGATAACACAATTTGGCGTTATCATTTCACTTACTAAATTTCGACAAGTCAAATGATTGTTTCCTTTTTTCATTTTTGATATATTTTTCATAACTATAATCATGATTTAAGGTTTTTCTAGATAAAGATGATATTTGAAATAACATTTTGAAGAATCCTGCGGTGTCCTGTCGTGCAATACCGCCAATATGACAACTTAAAATAGGTTCCCCCATTCTTTCTTTAGATTAGAGTTATTCTTGTTTGAAAAGTATTTTAAAAATATGTCTTAAATGATGTATCCAGCTTCTTATTGAAGAAAATTAACTATATAGTAGCACTTTGAGGGATCCTGTGGTAGCCTACCTGTGCTGCACATTGCTGATTTGGGCTCATAAAATTTGTTCGTACATACTATTTTAGGCAGGTTTCAGTATTGATTGCTAAATTTCAAAATAAAATGTCACCAATCAAATATATTGAGCTTTTTGTGGATTAAAATGATATAAATTATAGCATTTTGGAGATTCTGTGGTATCCTGTGGTACCTAAACAGACTGGCCGCCTGTTTTGATCAGTTGGCAACAACGTTTGGGTGATCAAAAGAGCCGTCTCAATGAGGCCATCATTTTGAGCATCCAAAACAGGTTTTCAATTATATACTGAGCGAGATTAAAAACGCACCATTTTACATTCTCTGTCTCTTCCACATGATTAATTTGATGATGTTTTCTCAATCATTTTTTATCCTCTTGCAAAAAGGACCATGATTTGCCATTATTTCGATTTGCTGTTCATTTTGACGTAATATCGACGTGAGTGTTTTTCAACAATTGTCGTCTGACAAATGTGAATTTGATTCAATTTGAAAACAAACACTTTTAAGTGGTAGCCAGATGTCTTAACATATGGAAAAACACAAAAGTTTTTAGAAATAATCGTTTTATTACACTACCACTCGTAGCCTTTCTTTGCTAAGGTCAGTCTTAAATTTTCAAACATAAATAACAGACTGGTGACGTCCGCGCATGTCGCGATACTTTTGTCTTTTATGCAACTGATTGAGGAGTATCTGTTGGCAAAAAAAACTTTTGATTATTCCTGATCCTTAGGATATAAACGGCCAATTACGTCAAAAATCAATGACGTCATGTAGACGTAATGAACGTTGCCAGAGACCTAAAACTTCATGATTTGTTTTTGTCTTTCCTTTTGCATTCAAGAACAAACATCGGTTCGAAACGCTGTGGCTAGATCGGGTTTTAATCAGATTGTGGGGACTCTGTGACTTTTTGAATTTGAGTTGTCTCAGAATTATCGCGACGTCACCGCAACCATAAGCCACAGCATTTCGATTTTCTTATTGAATGCAAGCTAAATGACGGAACTTGTCAATTTTATTTTTCACATAATAAAAATATCCAATTTTTGACATAAATTAGCATTTCAGCAGGTGGTGCGTTTTTAAAGTCCTTCAGTGGCTAAAAATAGTAAAACCAACCTCCTTAGCTTAAAAATAGGGAAATTCTCCCATCTACCAATTAGAAAAAATTCTCAAATCCATCCAATTTAATATTCGTCTTGGTTGCTCAAAAGAACCGTCTCAAAGGAGGCGGCCCAGATGCGCATCCATGACGTGTTTTCATCGCAAACAAGAAAACTGACTCCGAATCAGACAACATGGAGAAATTATCCCCTCTATCAATTTAAACACTGTTGTAGTCCATGGGCCCGGAGCGGTCACCATGCACCCCCCCCCCCCCTAAGGACCCTCCACGAGTGGTATAATATTGTTCATTGGACCCCCTGATTACGAATCAAGATGTTAACACTTGATAGTTTGGGTCCTACCCGCCCATTTTGGATGGTTTTCAAGATGACCGCCGTGAAAAAAGACAAAACGCCTATATAGTGTAATATCAGCCTCCTACCATCTGTTATGCTTACTTTTATAAGCAGAAGATCTATATCTAAGACTCTCAACTTCATTTCTGATATTAAAATTTTAATGTATGGTCTTAACATAATATATTCAAGATGGATGCCACTTTGAAGTACATTTTTGCATGTTTTCGTTAATCTTGAGAAAAAAGTTTCAATGATTTTTTTGATAATACAATTTATAGTTACATGTTTGCGTCATTATTAATTTTGGAGATATATTTACTGTCAGCATTTAGGTCGTGTAATATGCCAGCAGAGATGGCTATATGTCCAAAAATTGACAAATGGCTGTAATGGGTTACCTTGCTAACTTTTGAACAATAACACTTTTATTAAGATTATGATTGTATACTGGTATTAACACATCTCATTGGCAGCTGCTAGTGACTTACATTCACAATGTCATGTCCGTCTTCATCACCAGAATCGTCAATTAATCGTCCAAAGTCATCATCTTCATACTATTGGATAGACTGCGTACTAGGTTACCCCACCCATTTTAATAAGTAAACAACTTTCCTCAAAATAAACATAATACACTTCTACATGCATCTATCTCCCTGATATTGGAATGACCTTCAGTTTGGTCTCGTCTGATTCGTCATATATTGCAGTTTAGGTTGTTGAAAGTTTAGGATGTAATATACGTTACATATTTATATTTAACCTAGCAAAGCAGGCATTGGAGCCCAAAATAGACTCTACAGAATCCATACGATGTAGTTTTTTTTCCAAAGGAGTCAATACTTTGTATTTACCTAATAGAACGTTGATTTTGTTTTTCACAAACTGCTAAGATTACTTTTCTTTTTACATAGTGTGCCAGTTATTGATAATTAAACTTGGTAGCACGATGTAATAATGCATATCAGAAAGGCCACTTTATCAATAAGTGAAACATGATAGTCTGCTGTAAAATGTAACAAAAAAATGACATAAGGGTATGTTTGTAATTTCTTCAGACTTGAGAATTCCCAAACAATATAAGCGCAATTAGCTGAGACGTTTCTCAATATAAGATATATGCAAATAACATGTGTGACATAACATCAGCACAATTTCCAACTACCAGCTTTCGTTATCATTATGGGATTCTTTATCAATTTTAAGAGTTTCTAATCAGTTTCTATAACACCATGTAACTGATTAAAAACAACTGAGAGAGACAAGCCAAAATCCACAGTAGTCTAAATAAAGTTTTGCTTTATCAAACTTTCCTTTGTTTGCTTGATTCTTTACGTCCCATCAACAATATTTCAGTTAAACAGGGACAGGTCTTCCTGGGTTGAACCAGTACTAAGCTAGGATAAATGTGTCTTGCTCAAGGACCACAACCCAGTGACGCTGGTGAGGCTTGAACCCACGGCCCTCGGTCTTGAGTCAAGCACTCTACCACTGAGCCACTGCGCTCCCTTTATCAAACTTTGTATCAATTTGTATGTTAAAGAATAACTGTAATTACCAAACCTAAGAAATATATAAAATGCTGAAACATTCTGTTTTAAGTTAAAGTATTTGCTTCTACTTCACCCTAGCTTCTACTTCACCCTATGTTAATAGCCCCAATAAACACATTTATAAACATGACTCGAGATCCCTTTTAATTTTTTTTTTGATTTCCTAATTGTGAATTGTGAACATACATAACATGCAATATTATATAACTTTTGCTTAAATTAATGTAAATATATTCTCTTCACAATAAGTTTTAATGACCATTAAATATGAATTATCGTTTGAGAGTGCTATCAATATTTCAAACGTTTCAACCATACGTGTGTATTTAGTCCAAACAAAGAAGTAACAAGTATTAAATGATATGAAGTAGTCATTTTTGTAGCTAGTAATAACCTGAAATTCCAAGAAAACTGTAAATTTACTTATTTTCTTATTTTTATTGAAAAGAAGAGACAAATGATGGAAAGCTGTGTAAATAGTTACAAATGAATGAGTTGTAGGTTGATTTGCCCTTCCCTACAATGCTCTTTTCCATTCTACATTACCCTGCAATCACTTCTCCTAGCTTACCCAATCCTACACTACTCTGTCCAATACAACCCCACCCTATTGCTGCCCTGCTGTTCTCCTTCCTTACACATAATTGTACTATCTTATGTTTCCTATGCAACACATTTAACTACCATAGTATTACCCATATCATCACCCACCCTACATGATCAACCCCCTCCTAACCTTCTCCAATTATAACCCAACCTTTATTTTATCATATGATAACCAAACCTACCCATACCATCATACTCACACCCTTTCCTACCCTGTTCCATTCTAACATACATGTACTAAAATCCATCTCACATTACTCTGCCACAGCCATCGCTACAAACCAAACTAACTATTTACCTATCTTTACTACTACTATAAAAACTCTACCCTATTCCAAAAAATGCCCTTTTTTGTCCTTCCCCTAATATAACCTGCTGCTAGAATGTCCTACTAGGCAGTACGCTTTCTTGCCCTTTATATTAATACCCCTATTATATCATACATATCCAACTAGCACATACACCTTCATACTAATATATACTAGGCAAAAAAAGAAACGCCGCATATAAAACATACATTGTATATGGGGGTCTTTCACAAATCTCTCGCAAACGATTTGTCACAGTTTGAGCACTGATTCTTGGATTATGAGTTCCTGGGGATGTGCTAGCTATCATTGGCACCGGAAGAAATTGATTCAGCAGTTTAAACCTACGTTAGTAGTAATGGTAGGCACTCTGGCACAAATTTTTTTAAGCCTGAAAAGAACTTAGAATTTTTCAGGCTAAAAAATTTGTGCCATAGATGCCAACCCTGGTAAGCTTGAGTGACTAGCTGTGAATAACTTAGTTTATTTTAGGGGTATTTTGGTTGGGCCTATGATTGTGATAGTTTTCTGGACTATTGAAAATAACTTAGTTTATTTTTGCTCAAAAGCGCAGGCTGATCTGTGATTGTGATAGTTTTCTGGACTATTAAAAATAACTTAGTTTATTTTTGCGCAAAAGCGCTGGGTTCATGAAGTTCTATGTATCATATAGTCTCTTTAGAAAAATAACTTAGATATTCAAGGCTAATTTCTGTAGCTAAGAAATATCACATTTAGCACAATTTTTCGCTTCTCGCGACTTTCAATGATAAGTTACGTCATATAGATTATACATGACGTCATTGAAAAGCAAGTAGTATCTTCTAAAAGCGACAGCAAGTATAACTTTTCGAACCAATAGATAACTTGGTCATTTTAAGAGGAAAGGTATTCAGATATGATGGGCCTTTTTATTATTATTTTAGCTTTACATTTTGGTCAGACTCTTAGCTTGATTTTAACTTAGTACTTTTAATAGTTGATTAGGGTAATTATATGCTAAAAGTTAAGTTGTATAGAATGTCGCTTGAGGTTGTATCTCAAGACCTCAACTCCTAGATGTAATTACTCTGTAGAATCAGCTAGGACTTTGAAAATTACTGAGTCATTTTATCTAGAGTAGGTGCGTACTTAGCGATGATAAGCCTGCTTGAAGGTTTCTAAGGATTATACTTTTTTCAGGTTCTTGCATGGGGTCGTATTTGATAGCTAGCATCAATCTTATGATTAAGTTAGAGCTTCTGTTGATATCTTTGATAATCATCATTGGCATGTAATAGTATTGGGGTTTAATGGTTAGATGTTGATGAAAGTGTCCATATCACTTGAGATGTGGATGCAATGTGGACCTTCACACGTAAAATGTGGATGCAATGTGGATCCACCACATCTCCACATTTTGAATGTGGATGTAATGTGGAGCAATGTGGATGTATTGTGGAGCAATGTGGATTTCCACATTTCAAATGTGAATAAATGCAGATATATTGTGGGTCAGCATAATGGAGATTTACGTTAATTCTTGGATAAATTCGAAATTAATGTGGACCACCACACTAAAAATGTGGATCCACCACATCTCCACATCTTGACAATGTGGATCCACCACATCTCCACATTTCCACAATGTGGAGTTTCCACACCTACACATTCGACAATTTGACTTATACCCTCTCTCAATTTCAGGTAAACTTCAGCGCTGAGCTGAAATAACTATGATTGTGATAGTTTTCTGGTCGTATCCACTAGTTGGTCTATGATAGTTTCCTGGGCTATTGGGAAATAACTTAGTCATTTTTGAGGGGGATAAAGATTCTGCTGTGGTGATATATAAAATAACTTAGTTAAATTCAGCTTTGAAGATAACTTAGTCATTTTAGGGGGTATAGTATGTGGTGATATATGGTGTGTGTAATAGTCAAGGCTACTAAGTACTATGCGTCTTAGAGTCTCTTGGTCAATCAAGACCTCAACTCCTAGAGGCATCACTCTGTAGCGTTAACTAGTGTATAGCTAGCCGTCTCAAGCTTACTACTACTTATTTTTTTAATAAAAAGAACAACAAAGACAAATGAACATTTCTATAACTTTATTGCCCCGCTAACTATAACTCATTACAATGACAGAGGATTAGGGCCGTCCCTCTATTCATTGTTTACAATAAGAGAAATTAAAGAATATATGCCAATTTACTTGTCATTTTTTTTGCTAGTGATTTCAGCAGTTTGGCTTATAGAAAATATTTGATCTGATGAAAAATTCAAGTAGATTTGCATATCAAAATAATTTGAGAACTATTCTTGACTGAGGTTTTTTCCTGAAAATTTCAGTAGTTTGACCTATGGAAAATATTCGATCGGATGAAAAAATCAAATAGTGATTACGCTTGATGAAACAATTTTGAGAATTTTCAACTGTTGATTTCAGAAAATCTGAGTTTTTCCAAATCTGGGTTTTTCCAGTATAAAAAGCTGATTTATTTCGCTATCGGTATAAATAGGGTGGGTCAGGCCGCCACACTAAAAATGTGGATCCACCACATCTCCACATCTTGACAATGTGGATCCACCACATCTCCACATTTCCACAATGTGGAGTTTCCACACCTACACATTTGACAATTTGACTTATACCCTCTCTCCAATCAATACTATTTTCTTGCTGTATCTCAAGTTGATAGTAGCATGGTACATTTGCTATGACAACTTTCAGAGATGGTTCTATCATATTTGGATTGTTGGCACGATAATATTTGTTTCATTTGATGCAAATCTGGATTGAGCACATTTCAGTCTTCTATCCTATTCTTCCTTTCTTTTTTATTGTCTCTGGAAGGATCCTGACTTTACTGAAATATTGTTGACTGGGACTTAACTCCATCTAAAAATCTCTAAATAGTTAACTTCTGATAACCTAATCTTTGGTTCTAGTACCACCCATCACCTTTGATGGTCAATAAAAAATGTATAGCCCATACATTATTAATTATTCAACTCTTTACACTGTGAATTTTCCACATTTACATATTTAAGAAGTTAATGAATATGTCTAGGATTAAAAAAGCGTGCAATATACATCTTCACATAGTTGATATTTCAGATCTGCATTACATACAAAGTTTGCCTGATATATATTCCATCTTAATATAATTAATATAAGAGTAGCCATTTCATATATATGGTGTTAAGCAAAGTCTAATTGTCATTATATAATATTTCTATCAAGTGTGGTGGTTGTTTCACATATGCGATCATGGACGAATTTTATCTGAGCTTACTGAGTGATAGTTCTATGGATATTTTCCCTAAAAATAAACAGTTCTCATTTACCACAAAGCTAAATCATCCTATTCAAGTCCAGAAAGAACAATGGGTTGTAGCGTTGGTAGAAATTATGACTCCTTCAGAAGTATATAACATTTCACATAATAGCAATTATTTTTATATTCACTTCTATGATGAGAATGTTTTGGAAAGACTGGGGAAAAGTAAAATGAATACTGTTTGCATGAAAGATGGAAGTTGTCCTGAAATAAAATTGTTTATCCCAGCAGGAAACTATAATTCGCCTCAGCACTTAGTAGAGCAAATTCAGATTGCAATTGAAGAAAAATGTGGAGCTATTCTACGTCAAATCCACAGTATGATCACATTAAGTTATAAGAAATCAGGTAACCGTGTAAACTTACATGTTCAAAATCCAAATAGAGTCCAAATTAGATTTTCAAAGTCTCTTGGAGAAATACTTGGATTGAATCCTGATCTTTCAAATAAACTGATTGGGAGTGATAATCAGGTTTTTACATATGCTGTTGATTTGAACATGACTCACCATCAGATGTTTGTTTATTCTGATGTTGCAGATTACACTTACGTTGGAAATATAACAGCTCCTATACTTAGAATTGTTTCTTATAAACAGTCCAAATCTAGCACTCAATCGCATCAAGAATTTGTGAATTTACATTATGTACCTTTGGCAAATTCTTATATTGATCAGGTTCATATTGATATCAAAGATGAAATTGGCAGGTCTGTCCCTTTTGTTGGTGGGAAAACTTTAGTAAAATTACACTTCAAACGTATAAAAAGTTGATCAAATTTTGCTATCAGTATTAATATGATGGTTCTGGTTGACATGTCTTATTGTTCTATGAACACTACAAGAGGAAGAATGGATCTCTCAGCAAGACAAAAAAATACAAGCTGCAATGATGATATGATAAAACCTGCTTCTAAAAAATCAACTAAATATCATATGAGCTATGGACAAATTCGATATCTGATGAAAAGACTGAGCACAGCGTTGGATAGTAAACTCAAGCAAGGAAGACCACCAAAGTACTGTAGAATGTGTCATAGAGAACTTCGTAAGCTAATAGGAAACCAACTAGAAAGACGGCCATTAGAGAATAAATATATGAAGGGAAGAAATATAACGGAACAAAGATGTGATAAAAGAAAGAATTTTTCTTCTGCAAAAGAGAGCAGCAAAACAAGAAAATGCAGTCCTCTCTCAAGTGTTGCAGCAAAAGAAGTACATGCAAATAATAAGACAGAGTAGAAAATGTCATATTTTTGTGAGAAATATTGACAAAACTGTGGATTTGTATGTCACTACAAGTATAAAAGGATACAATTAAGGAGAAACTATTCATTTACCAAAACGATTTCAATGGGTCAACATCAGTGTCCAAAGTGTGAACGACAGTTTGCAAGATCAGACAGTTTGAGACGACATCTGACAAGTGGTATCTGCAGTGAAGATATGGAGGCAGAAACAATGTCAGAAAATGAAGAATCTACTATGTCTGAAGAATCTGATGCAGAGTCTTCCAGAAGTCACCAAAAGGAAGACATCTTTGGAAAATATACAGACAAAGATTATGGTATTCATGACGATAGTGATACAGATTGTACTGATGAAGATGATGAAGACCAACATTATTCTAGAAAAAAGAGCAAGTTTGATCCTTGGACATTTTTTGTTGATGGAGCTCATAGTATCCTACAAGACACATTCAATGAAGGTGTACAACATATAATAGAGAAAAATTCAGACATTGACACAGAAGAGGCAGAGGAGGTGACTTTCGATAAACTGGAACCAAGATACAGAGCAGAGGCCATTGGTCAATACAAGGCCTTCCTTAAATTATCCAAGGCATTGAAGAAAGATCCCTTGCACAAGAAGATAACAGATACAGCAAAACGACTACGAGATGAAGATGACTTTGATGAGGATGACGCTTTGAAATATGCTATTAAAAAACGAAGATACCTCTTTGATGGGAAACTTGAAGAATTTGACCCACCAACCTATTCCTTAGGTGAAGATGATGAATCAGATTCATTACAACAGAGTTCAGGATCAAAATATGCACCAAGTCAGCTACAACAGAACAACTTTGGACCAAGACATACTCAAAGTCAACTTCCAAAAAGGCCCTGGATCGATGCTTAAAACATTCTAATTGAATTCTATTTTGTACGATGGCATATATTCTTTAATTTCTCTTATTGTAAACAATGAATAGAGGGACGGCCCTAATCCTCTGTCATTGTAATGAGTTATAGTTAGCGGGGCAATAAAGTTATAGAAATGTTCATTTGTCTTTGTTGTTCTTTTTATTAAAAAAATAAGTAGTAGTAAGCTTGAGACGGCTAGCTATACACTAGTTAACGCTACAGAGTGATGCCTCTAGGAGTTGAGGTCTTGATTGACCAAGAGACTCTAAGACGCATAGTACTTAGTAGCCTTGACTATTACACACACCATATATCACCACATACTATACCCCCTAAAATGACTAAGTTATCTTCAAAGCTGAATTTAACTAAGTTATTTTATATATCACCACAGCAGAATCTTTATCCCCCTCAAAAATGACTAAGTTATTTCCCAATAGCCCAGGAAACTATCATAGACCAACTAGTGGATACGACCAGAAAACTATCACAATCATAGTTATTTCAGCTCAGCGCTGAAGTTTACCTGAAATTGAGAGAGGGTATAAGTCAAATTGTCGAATGTGTAGGTGTGGAAACTCCACATTGTGGAAATGTGGAGATGTGGTGGATCCACATTGTCAAGATGTGGAGATGTGGTGGATCCACATTTTTAGTGTGGTGGTCCACATTAATTTCGAATTTATCCAAGAATTAACGTAAATCTCCATTATGCTGACCCACAATATATCTGCATTTATTCACATTTGAAATGTGGAAATCCACATTGCTCCACAATACATCCACATTGCTCCACATTACATCCACATTCAAAATGTGGAGATGTGGTGGATCCACATTGCATCCACATTTTACGTGTGAAGGTCCACATTGCATCCACATCTCAAGTGATATGGACACTTTCATCAACATCTAACCATTAAACCCCAATACTATTACATGCCAATGATGATTATCAAAGATATCAACAGAAGCTCTAACTTAATCATAAGATTGATGCTAGCTATCAAATACGACCCCATGCAAGAACCTGAAAAAAGTATAATCCTTAGAAACCTTCAAGCAGGCTTATCATCGCTAAGTACGCACCTACTCTAGATAAAATGACTCAGTAATTTTCAAAGTCCTAGCTGATTCTACAGAGTAATTACATCTAGGAGTTGAGGTCTTGAGATACAACCTCAAGCGACATTCTATACAACTTAACTTTTAGCATATAATTACCCTAATCAACTATTAAAAGTACTAAGTTAAAATCAAGCTAAGAGTCTGACCAAAATGTAAAGCTAAAATAATAATAAAAAGGCCCATCATATCTGAATACCTTTCCTCTTAAAATGACCAAGTTATCTATTGGTTCGAAAAGTTATACTTGCTGTCGCTTTTAGAAGATACTACTTGCTTTTCAATGACGTCATGTATAATCTATATGACGTAACTTATCATTGAAAGTCGCGAGAAGCGAAAAAATTGTGCTAAATGTGATATTTCTTAGCTACAGAAATTAGCCTTGAATATCTAAGTTATTTTTCTAAAGAGACTATATGATACATAGAACTTCATGAACCCAGCGCTTCTGCGCAAAAATAAACTAAGTTATTTTTAATAGTCCAGAAAACTATCACAATCACAGATCAGCCTGCGCTTTTGAGCAAAAATAAACTAAGTTATTTTCAATAGTCCAGAAAACTATCACAATCATAGGCCCAACCAAAATACCCCTAAAATAAACTAAGTTATTCACAGCTAGTCACTCAAGCTTACCAGGGTTGGCATCTATGGCACAATTTTTTTAGCCTGAAAAATTCTAAGTTCTTTTCAGGCTTAAAAAAATTTGTGCCAGAGTGCCTACCATTACTACTTACGTTTTTATCGATCTTGACGTCGCGTCATTAGGCGATGACGTCATGAATGTGCACGGTCTGACATTGTTCCAATTTGTCAGAAACGTTTGCTAAGACGTTCAATCATCCTTGCATGGCATCAAAATTGTTGGGCTATCACCTATCGCGTCACGTTAGCTTGTAACATTCTTATCGTCTTTTCGCGTTTAACATGTGTCCGTTTAGCATCGTAAATTAGCAATGTGTAACTTTTAATTTTAAAGTTTTAAAATGTTTTCAAGCAAATTGGATAGTAGACTAGGGATTTCAGTGGTTATTACATGTGTAAATCTAAATAAAATGAATGTGCACGTGAAAAACTTGAAAATAAAAAGACAGTCAGTACACTGGTTTGGGTTGACTGAGCTCAATGAAACAATGGGGATAATGTGTGGCAGGAATAGTAGCGAAACATATATAGCAAATGAAATTTTGTAACTCTCATTTAACGCGCAATCTTTTTAATCTTTATATGCGGCGTTTCTTTTTGGCCTAGTATATATACCTATCCCTACTCATATCCAAGGGGTATGAGCGAATGTATGTTTAGGATATTTATCTGGGCATAGATTGAGTGAGAGTAGAGGTAAAATAGGGTATGAGTATGGTAAGGTAGGCTACGCTACACATATCACTGCCTTACCAGAGTAGTGACCCTCACACAAACTCATACTATATCTAACCCTGCTTATAAACTACTAGACTAGTCTGCAGGTCCTTGGAAAGTGGTCAACCTTGAACTAATTGCAACAGAATATCCATTGGTTTTATTTTAAACTTTGATATGTCCTTGATCACATACTTAAAGTTGCAAGGCCTATCTTGAGGGGAAATGTTCTTTTTCAAGTCAAGAATATTGACTATTTCTATAACTCAAAATGGTACAGAATATGTATATATATATACAGTATCAGCTTAATTTTTATATTGTTTGCAGTTCCAAGTGGTTTATTATCACTAAATAGTATGTGTTTAGCTTGTGAGTGTAACAATTTAAGATTACAGGTATGTAAAATCAATTTCATACTTTATATTTTAGCGTTAAGGGTTAAAATACCCCACCCACTATACCCACAGCAAATCAAGATTCAATACAAAGTTAAAATCTGTTCTCTTTTTATAAAGACAGGACAATTTCTACATTCACAACACATTCATGAGGAAGAATACATTTTAGCATAAACATGATATTCACAATATGCTTTATACGAACCATGTCATGAGAAAACCTATCTTCTGAGTTTTTGACAAGGTCAGACGAAAATGAGTTTATGCAGGGAAAGACACGAGCTAGACACTTAGAATTTTTGCTGTTGAAACTCAGTAGAAGTATAAAACCTCTAAGGCAAAAACAAGCGATGAAGGGCAGCCAAACATCACAATCTGCAGCTTTTATTATTATTATTATTTACGTTGATAAAAAGGCTTTCTCATGATGTGGTTCGTTTTTAGTTTTTCACCCCAAAAGAGTACATGTAAACTGTTGCAATCAGACATAAGTCCCAACTCCAAATTGACCCTACACATTATTACAACATTAGCTGTTTGCAGCAGTCAATGCATTTTCTTACAGAATATGGTTGTGACAAGAAAAGGCTTTTATAGAAACAGAAGTGCATTGACCCAAAATGATAACTTAATTATATCTGCAGACACAAACGGTGAAAACAGCACCAAAACAGCTACGTCTGAGTTATGTTACTCATTTCCATATATGTCTGCATCTGCTAAGCCAGAAGAATTTGTGCAGCTGACACCCCGACAATCTCCGCATCCAACAGAGCATTCAAGACCATGTTTTCGACAACTGCAGCGCTTGGTGTCACAATTTTGCTTGCAGTTGCAGCGGATAGTTTTCAATAAATTCTCTGGTGCTGGTGGCAGATAAGTCTTTACTGGCTGTAGGTGGTCCTGTACTAATTCCCACCCCCAGTCTTCTGGTACAAGAGAGTTGGTGCTGGTCCATGTCTGTACTTGAAGATGGACTCGTTGGCTGTGAAAAGCTGCCGCAGCAGATGTTGGTGGCAATGTGTGAACTTGTACACAGGAAGTGCTGGTCATAACTTTGCTGGCAAATTTTCTAAAACGCAATAAATCTAGGCCTTCAAGGGACACACCACCAAATACATGGACAATTAAATCTTCACCAGCTTTGATGATAGCAGGCTTTGAATTTGCATTTAGAAATGCTACTGACAGAAGACGAAATGTGTCATCTTTCAACAAGGACTTGATTACAGCAGATTTGCTTATGCCAAACATGCGTGATGTGGTGTCACAGCCTGTCAAAGCATGGCTCAAGGGTAACAGCTTGCAGTTTTCCTCTCCAAGAAGAGTCTTTGTTTTCTGGATGTCCCAAACCTTTGGCTTTATAGTGCTATGCCTTGATTCAGACCTAAAAATGAGCATGTGAGCATCTTGTCTCGCATAAAAACAGAGCAAAACTAGAAGATCAGTATCTTTGCCAACTAAATGTGCTTCACATTCATTTGCAGACTCCACTGCAGTCATTACAATCAGTAAATCGGCATCAGCATCGGCATGTTTAATTTTTATACCTTTTTCAGTAAGGAAGTCGCCAAGAAGACAGATAAAGTTTTGTTTGTTTTTTGTGTTGCTCAGGAACATTTCTTTTTTGGTTTTGAACGGTGTATCGAATCTAAACTTGACATTTGTTCCTGTCTTTCCACCACTTCGTCTGAAATGAGTGGCATCCTTGGTACTAGGTCCTGAAGCATATCCATCAAAGACAACGATGCTATTTGTAAACTTTTGACTGAGATATTCATAGTACTTATTGCAGATATCCCCAAACGTGCTACCTTTCTCCCAAGGGATTCGCTGTAGAAGTGACCCGCCATCAATAACATGGTTAATGGTTTGTTCTGGTTGATAGTCTTCGTCTAAACTGCAATCTCCATGTGACCATATCGCTTGAGCTAAAGCTGACTTCTGTGGCTCCCTCATGAGTCCAGTATTGTCAAAGAGAGACGATGGTACGCCACTTAGTTCATAGTTGAACACTTCTGATATATCAGTCACATATCTGTTGGCTGCGGCTGTTAACCTTTGAAAGAGCAGTTGTGGATCTACAGCAATAACCTCGCCATTGACATTTAAAGATGACTTTTCATTCAAAGTGATGGCTTGTTGAGATTTTCTAAATGAGTAGTCTTTTACATTTTTGCCTATCATGTCTTGCAAGGTCCTTGTCCCGATTTCTTTTGCTTGCTCCACGTTTACTGCACTGTCAGCTGTGACACCTGTCTCAATGCACCGCAAAGAATTGTCGTCTTCATCAATTTGAAATGGATTTCTTTGCTGTAGATAGGAAAGAAAAATATGGTATCTTTCTCATCTCTGGCAACTCGTGATCCACCAACTTCTTTATGTTGCTCACTGGTTTTAAAGTCAACAGAAGTTAGATGTTGCATGGCAGTGTTTACTTCTGCACAAGCAGGCATTGATAACAACCACAGTGTTCTCTGTAGCTCAGACATCCCTCTTCCTCTAGTCATTCCCCCTGTACTTTTCACACTGCGCATCAACACTTGCTCAATGACTAGATCTGTTGAAAGGCCAGCCCAGAATCTATCGCTTCTTCTAACTACATGATTACCACACATGAAAGCCTGATAAACAGTTGGATGTTCAGTGGGAAGTTGTAACATATTCTGGAGATATATATATGCAGATTTAAGGTATAGAGTGTGTCCTGAGGCAGCAAAGTATGGTAGCATCTTTCTAACAGCCAGCAAGTGTTGTTGCCAGTTTCCAGTTCTTTCAGCTCTGATGAAGGTCTGTAAATCCATATACTGTAGCCACAGTGCTGCAGTAGAATTTGTAGTCAACTTTTGCTTCTCTTCGTTCACTTTTTGATGCAGGTAATGTACCTTTTCAGAGGAATAAATTTCTTCCAGAGATACGTTCTCTTCAGTGAGACTGTCATACAATTGTGCAACACCATGAAGTATACTGCTACATGTATCAGTGTTTTCTTTATTGTCATCATTTTCTGTGTCCTGACGTGAGTTAGGAACATTCATTTCTGTTGAATCTTTGATGGCCTGAGGTATCTCAAAATGGTCCTCTTGGTCTGATGATGGAATTTCCATTTCCATGGGATCTTCAGAGGCTTCAGTTGCTCTGTTTCCTGGCTCTGGTAAAATGTTATTAAATATTCTCGACAGCAAGATAGCATGTAAAGCTGTATCTATCAAGAAGTGCCCACGAACAGCCCGAGCAACCGCTTTTCCTGTGAACATGTGAATCACAGCATTTGGCGCATACACAGTCTCAAGGAGGTCTTGTAACCCAGATCCCATCATCAAATGGCCAATACTTCCTAGAAAGCTCATCTCAGTGTGGAAACCTCCCAGACGTAAAACTATTTTCCGTAAGGGACTTGTACCTGATGAGCCGTTGATAATGGTTGTAGCTTTCCAAAACAATGGCTGGTCGAATGTGACAACTGGGGCGACATTGTACTTGACAGACTGTTCACATACAAAATGGAGCGTTGAATTGATGCAAGACAGATCACTGGGGTTCATGTCAATCATAGGCATGAATCCAATAGTTGACTTCCCAGGATAGTCTCCATGATTGTGGTAAAGCTGCATAAATCCTGACCATGAGGGACGAGATGTACGCAGCGGCCATATGACCTTTGATAGAAGATCCAACTTGAATGTCTTCTCAATTTCTTCTCCTGTGGCGGAAAGCTCTTTGAACTGTAGAGATGAAACCTCATGCTCAGGAACTTTGTAATATCTTAGATTGATCTTTCCAATTTCACTAAGGTCTTTCGGCTGCACATTAATTCTTGGAATATTGACATTGACAGAAGTTCCTTGGGTGGAACACCCTAAGATTCCCATGCCATGGAATGTATTTTGGCCGTCAAGGGTTTGAATGTTGTGGTCGACATTATCAGCAACAAACTAGAGAAACTGTCCTGGAAAATAATCTGGCAGATATATTTTGAGTGTTGCTGCTGCACTTGATTCATACTTTTGAACTTCCCAGTAAGATGTGCTGAAGCCAAGATTTGACAAAGTATCAATGAAAAATTTGGAACCAAAATGGTGATGCATTTCCACACCTAGACCAAGCTGTAATGGTGCAATTAACGCTCAAGGTCTGCATGCTTGCATAATTGCTTGCCCTATTGCGGCCAGTTTACATGAACATTCTTTCTCTGAAAATATAATCTCTAACAATATCTGCAAACTCTGAGGTACAAAGTTTTTGTTTTCATTCACTGATGACAGCATAGATGGTGCAGGGTATATAGATTTGTCAGGTATCCTCTGATTTGATGTCATTTTTTATCAGTTCAGCAGCCGTTTTGATAATCTGAGCCTTTTCTTCGCCAGGCCCTTGGTGTTTAGGACGGTTATAGAAATCATTGATGATTGAGGAAGCCGTTACTTTCAATGTGATTTTGTCACTCTTTCCATCTGACTGACTGATAACTATTGAAGAGCCAAAAAACTCTGTTAATTTCTTCTTCATGTATTTGTGTGAATATGCCTGATCACCACATATTTCTTCCATTTTGATAACGAGATCATTTATTGTTATTATTTCTTCATTTGAGGATTCTATATAATCAATAATTCTAAAGAATGCTTCTTTCTGTGCTTGGTTTTCTGGTCTACCTGGACTTTTCAGATCTTGTTCAATTTTGGGGGTTTTACCGTGAAACTTTTGAGGAATATCCTTAAATGTCCTAAAATTTACACTGCAGCCCTGATGGTAAATAGCTTCAGCTGCAGGTAAATCTATTGTAAATTTTAATCTTCCCAAAAACTTGATTGGCCCATTTATCGTTTCTTTCATAACATATGCTTTCAATTGATTCTTGAAATTCAAGCATACGAACATTAAAGATTTCATGACCTCTCTTTCTATTGTTTACTTTTGCAGTCTGTGTACAGAATATACAGTGATGTCTGTAATCAAACGATTCAGATGAACGCCTCGCTTTGATTGGAGAAACTGATGATATTGATGGATCCTGCTTAACAAGGTTTCTTTTGTGAATATAGTCTCTGCGGCAATCTTTGTGCAAAGTCTGACCAGCCACAGTTTGAATAGCATCACCCCTACCATTACTAGTTTTATTTATTGAATCACTGCCTTTCTTTCCAAGGCTCACTGTTAATTGACCATCAGCTAGACTCTCTCCGCATATCGCACATGTCTCTATTGCTTCTGCCATGACACACGTTCAGGTGAACTTCATCTCAGGATCCCAAATTATTTGTGTACCTTACATTGGTATGGTTCTCAAACAGCTCAGTGAAAGATCTTTTAATCTGGAATAAATAAAAAAAAAAAGCATGAGATATTATATGACTATGGACTGACGTTGTCATGCTTCATGTGGAATTAACAAGTGTTTAACATTTTACACAACAGATAGTGCAAAAATGGTTATTATTTGCGAGGAAGTAATAATAATGTAAATGAAATGGTGCTGGCGCCTATTTGCTTCCATACTTTTTTTTCAGACAGCACCCTTGTAAACTCTTTTTTTTTCGTTTTTTTTTCTTTAATAACAATAATATGTGTAATTTAAATGAAATATGATAAAAAAAATGTAGACACATTAATTGAAAATAGCCAGAAAAAGCATAAAACAAAATTGACCTTCAAGTAGTTATGCACCAGTTTGACCCATATTTACGGCCCGGTTTACCTGACACTGAAACTAGATTTTTTTTTGCTTAGTGCTTAGAGAAGAATAATAAAGTAAAAATTTCACTTACCATTGGCTGACTTCGCGAATTCTCATCAATACAACTTCATAGGTAAATGATGATAAACATAAACAAAGAAAAATATCGGTTAACAGACGCTTGGAAAGCTAAAGCTTGTATTGGAATATTGATGACGTTATTGATGACGTGTTCCCAGGGATGCTGCGGTTAGCTAGGTATGGTGGATAAAAAGTACCATTAAAATAATACTAGTTTTTTTTATTTTTATATTCGGTTACTTCAGAGATTATTTGCAACTTTTAGTATGTTGTCAAGGCACGCTCAAATAAGCGCAGGCTTGCAGAAAAAAATCTGTTGCAATTAGTTCAACCTTAAACACTCTAGCTACTCATTTCTTTCAATGTATTTGTTTGTTTGTTTGTTTGATTTGATTCGTTACGTCCCATCAGTAATCTTTCAGTTAAACAGGGACGGGTCTGCTGGGTTGAACCAGTACTAAGCTAGGATAAATGTGTCTTGCTCAAGGACCACAACACAGTGACGCCAGTGAGGCTTGAACCCGCGGCCTCTCAGTCTCGAGTCAAGCACTCTACCACTGAGCCACTGCGCTCTCTTCAATGTATTTGTAGGGGATTCTGCAAGTAGGGGTAAGAGAAAATTAGGTAGAACCTATAGAAACTTAAAAGGGTATAGTAGGGCCAAAAGTGTGGTAGTCCATCAATTAGTATTACCCTACCTTAACATACACCCCACAGTTCAGAGTAGGAAAGGCTTATTCACGATATCATTGCTGATGTTTGTCTTGTAGTCTAATTTTGCATTTTGATGGCATTCGAAACAATTTAGGCTATCGGAGGCTGTACCTATGTGACCGTTTTTTCGAGCAAAAAATGGCGGAAAATGAAGACATGACTACACACAGGCTGGAGAATAACGGTTATTACTCTTCAATAAACTTGGTTTCAGTTATCCAAATACTAGCCAGTACTTTATAATGGATTGGAGATGTTCTCATATGTAGAATTAGTTCGAGGTTTGTCCCAAAATTCGATATTTGACACGAAAACAAGTGTATTTTCTTCTCTGCTCAGTGAAACACCGCTACATACACCGATTCGTGAGGCTAATTTCACATGATTTCATTTAAAATCACAAAGTAAATACCTGATTTATCTATAGTTAAACACTATATGTATATAGTCATTCGCACCATTTATCTCTTTTTAGTTTATTTTGTATGTGTTGATCATTTTATACACTGTACGCCACACTGTTTTTCCCATTTATACTGTAACGTTTTTCGAGCAAGGATAACATTCCATTGTATGAGTATTTCGAGCAAAATAAAGCTACTGTATGCGTATTTTGAGACCAACATTATTGAATGGGTATTCTGAGCAGAACCTTGATGGAAAAAAATAGAGCTAAATGGACCAAGCATGATATCTACTCACATTAGGCTGGTAACATTTCTTTAGTCCAGTCTATCTGTGAGTCGTTGGCCTTTTTCTTTGTTTCATTAGAGCATGTTAATTTGATTCGATGGTTTCTCTATGATAATACATTGCAATAGTTTAAAAACCTCCATGCCATCTACACAGTTTTTGCTTTAACAACAACAGCATCTAGGGCAAATATTTGGTACCAGTATAATGTGGCTAAGTCCCCACTCTGTGGCTTATGCTACAGTCTGAGAGTGTTTTCTTAGGGGATGGTTCTATTTCTGTTGATTCATTGTTAATTGTTGCTCCTATTCTGTGGTCCCTTGTGTCCATGTTTTGTTTTGCATTGCTTTTTGTCCTTAATAGTTTTGCAATCATCTTGATGGGGAAGAGAGAGCTGGTCACTTTACTTTGGTAGTCTTCTTAGTGTCTTGTGACTGTTATGGCTGTGGCTGTTCCTTAAGGTGCTGTTGGTGTGATTGTGGTACTTCCTGATCATTCTTACATGTTTTTTTATAGCTGTGTAGCGTTAAGTCAACATGCAGAGTCACACTATTTTTTTTATACAATCTATGCTTCTTTCTGAAATTTAGCAAGAATGAGTGTCAAAATTCAAACATGTAATTGTTGGTATTATGATATAATTCTAACATTTTATGTCATAAATAGACCAGGAGCTGATTTCTGTATGAGCCTTAGTATTTGAACTGGCACAACTTACCTGCCAGATCAGGTTTGACTGCAAAAAACTTAATCTTGAGGTCTTCTGTGACATTGCTAGACACTTTGTACTGTCAAATTGCGGTAGCAAATGTTCAGTTGGACGCAGTCTTTATATGTACACTATGTCCCATAATGGTAATAAGAGAATGAGAGAAAACATGCATGATGTTCATCTATTGCTGTTCTTTAAAAAAAAAATAACCCTTTTAATGTGTGTTTTATATCTATGCACTGACATTAGACAATAAAACAATTTAGACAATAGACATATCAGACGCAAAAATGCCTTATGGAAGGGACGGATTTACCCCACCTCCCTAATATAATGGTATCCTAATTTGAAAATAAATATTGTTTTTCCTATTTCTTAATTTATCAAATAAAAACATATTATACATCAATTTTTAGATTTATTCTTATGGTATGTTTTAGTGTTTAACATGTAACAGAAAAAAACAAAGAAGATACCATTTGAACTGACAGCCCAAGAAAGCATGTATTACTCAAAGAGTCATATTAATTTCAGTGTACATTTTCTGTCGCAATACCTATACTTAATTATTGTATATCGACATGAAGCTTGTCATAATTAAATGCAGAAAACCATCAGTATGCAATTAAACAATAAACCATATGATATAACAGTTATATACGTTACTTTTTTTTCAAATGCATTACTATTTTATGCAGTACTATCATTCGACCATGAGCTACCACAACACCTCCAAAGAAGGAAGTTATAGACTGTGATTTTCTAAAACCACATATTTTTTAACAACAAAATAAAGTTGTTTGCTCTTAAATAGTTTGGGAGTTACCCTGCAAAAGTAAAATTTACCATGTTACCCTGAAAAAAGGAATTCATATAACCTTAATATCAGAATATTCCTATTTCTTGCATATCAATTTCATCTTTAAATTGAATGCAAATGACTAACAATACAATTTTAACAATTTAATTTATGCAGACTGTTCTTACTGTTATATATTTTGATTTCATTTAATTAAAATAGTTTATGCATTATGACACTATATGAGTGAGTACTACTAATTTATGTAAATTACTGCCATTGAAGTGCGCAGTAATGAGAGAAATGATGAATATTGTATTTGGCACAAAATGCAACCAAGCTTTAACTCCAATAAAGCATGGCTGATTAAATCACTTAAAACTGTAATCACTTAAAACGCCACTTCAAGTCAGAGTGTTTTATCAAATATTTAAGCAACATTTAAAAAACACATACAATGCTTATATGATAATCTTTCATCTCTCTGAAATGTATATGTTTGCTTCTTTTTTTATATAAGGAATGATATATACAATACATTTTATCACTGACAACAGACCAATTTAGATTTTAAAAAATGATATTAAATGATAGTAGTTGCTTAGTAAGATCTAACGCCCATTGTGTAAGCCATCAAAATACATATAAATATAGCATATCAGCTATTGATTACACCAACTATACTGTTAACATTTGGGGACAAAAGCTAATCCATAACTCCTAAAATTGCCTAAAATATGTCTTTTAAGATATAGGTCGAAATTGAGAAATGAAAAGAAATGAAACATTAAAGCAGAAAAAGAAACTGATTTTTAATCATAACGGTTTCTGCCCCATGCATAGCACATGTCATGCCTATCCCTATGGTAATAATCGCTTTATATCCAAAGCATATTCAGGTTGGTGAAGTTAGGGAAATGTTTCTTCAAAATAGGATGTCTTATAAAGTGTTATCAGCTAATTAAATGATCAGAAGTACTAAATTGGTGTGATAAACGCTTCCATTAGTTAATCTGAAAATAAACTAAAATCAGTTTAAAAACTAAAACAAGTTATGTGTCATCATCTGCATATGCATATAAATGTCAGTATACACTGTAATTTTGAGACAGTCTCTTTCAAAATTAACTTATTACAGCCACGTATTATGCATACTATCTAATGTTACACGTATCAAGTTTTATTTTACCAACTCTTAGATAATTGATTTTATCTGGAATGTAAGCAAAGTTAAATTGTATGCTACCACCTGCATACAATCTTAAGTGATTGTCAGTCTTCTTACCGTTAATTGAAAAAGATATACAAGGAACTGGCCTGTATCATGTTAGGGATTATGTTTGTATATTGTGAACAGCAAAAAACTGGGTACACAGTTTGTTTTAAATAATTGATTAGATTTCTTTCAATTTGATTAAACTTAGATTTTATCAGATAAATATACCAAAAATCTACATCCAACACATATAAGCTTTCAGACCCAATTATATACTGTCTTTGACAACAATTTGGACAAACAAAGGGCCATACGATATATTTTATATGGTTATATATGTTACTTTGATAAATTTGACAGAAAATGAAAATGTATCTTTCTACTATTACTGAAATGCTATCATTTTCTTTGTTTATGAGTTTTAAAATCTTTTACTTTGGACAAATCAAAATAAATATGTTGTGGATATAAAACGTTCAAATACTTACTTTTTGTAAGAAATGTAAGTGTGTATAGCTATAGTTTCTTGAAAAGAATTGATAATTACTTTAGGACAAACTGATATCTTGTCTTCAAAACATAAAAAAATGGGATGAAATAAAGTATTATATGGTATAAAATATAAGGTATTAAGCAATATATATAGTAATTCTTAAAGTCTGTAATGTATAAGCTATTTGCATTTTTGAAATATTAAGTAAATTGTCTATTAGGAACATAGTGCTTAAAATATAAATACTTTTTGTGAAGATTATCAAAAGAAATTATTAAACATAAATGATTTTGTAAGGTGTAGTTTCACATGTAATGTCAATGACATAAATAACATAAAAGTGTGTTTCTGGAAGCAAACAATTTATTTTGATACTTGTTTAAACCCCAAAAGAGCTGCTTGCAGTTTACAAAAACTGTATATATCATCTGGATACTTTTTTTAAATGTGGCAATTTTGTTTTAATAGTATAACATGGGGTAGTTGTATAAAACACCTGCCCCTGAAAAACTGCTACCACAATTTGATTGTACGACGTAAAAAAAAATGTTGTAGAAGGCTAGTCCCAACTCTTTTTGCAGTCAAACCTTTTCAGGCATGAAACTTTTGTGAATTGAATTTTCAAATATTTAGCTCTTTAGATTTTGAGTCTCAGACACTCCTTGAATATTTGATGGCAGAATTGAAGACAGTTCATCAACACATTTGCATAATGCTCAATGGCATATGGCTGGAAAATAATTGATGATTAGTATATATATTAATGGATGATTTGATGTAGACTGACTCCCATCGTATGTTCCATATTTGCCAATAGATATCATGTCCTATGACCTATTTTTTTCTTGTAATAGTTACTTCTTTCCTTGTGCTACACAAACTCAGCCATTTGAAGATTGAAGGCTACGTAAAGATATGCATGTTTTACTAAACAAATGTTTGGCAGCTGTGAGCCAGGCTTAATTTGATGTAATAAGTAGATGTACTTTAGTTAGAATAATAATTGAATGTGATCGTTGTCAGTGTAGAAGATTGATAGAACATTTCCCTGACAATTAGAGAATATTTTTACTGTTGCGTTTAACTACTGGATCATCAATAATTGATGACTAACATAAAGAGTTAGGACTAGCTGTCTACAACATTTCTAAGCACCAATATCAGTTGTTGATTTTAAAAACATTTGAAGAATGCATGGAGCAAGACTGATGTCATCCCATAGCTATAGATATATCTTATTTTAGATGTAGTTTGTCAAAGATGACAAGCATTCCGTTTAAATACCGAAGCAGATTGATTGTAGGCATACCATATTTTTCCATCATACCTTCAATGAGTTATGTTTTTTATGTTTGTTGATATAATCATATTTTTGCACAGCCAATGGAGTGGTGGCTTTATAGACATACGCCATATGTAAGTCCAATAAAATCGAGGTACAATAGCTAATATGTGTCTTAATTGACTTTATATCAGGCCTTTGTTTATTATATCATCAATAAATGAATAAGAATAGGGATATTCCAAAAAATTACAATATAAAATTTGTCAGTGAACTAATATCTATTCTGTTAGTGAACTATCTTGTCAGTAAATTGTCTTGATTATGCTTAAAACAGTAGAAGTAGCGTAGTTTGCTGTTTGTTTGTCATTCTGTCTGACTGCCTCTCTAGATGGACATGGTATGACTCAGAATCGTTAAGAATTTGCAACTCGAACTACCGGTACAGAAATTATGCTCAGAATACTCATCCAGAAGCGTTGCATAACTCGAAATACCCATCCACGTCAACTCGAAAAACGCTGCAGTTTATACGCCCCGTAAGTGGAACTTTTGGTGTGCGTACAGTCTTTAAATGGCCATAAAACTGTGGATAAGTTTAGTAATAGCAATATGTTTGGGATATATTTACTTTTCTCTTCATGTCACGGGTCTAACATGAAGAAAATATGAAATAAAAACGATCTTATCTTGACAAAAATTTGAATTCAATGGCCCAAACCCAGGCAATTTTTACTGAGCAACAGCCGTTTCAGCAGTATTTTTATTCATAACAGCAAAATAAAACATGTATAAAGGGAAATCTAGAAACATTTAAGGAAAAAATCTATATTGGAAGCGGAATGCGCATTCAATCTGTTAAATCAAATAGACAAAATATGTATTTACCTCGCAAATTTCTCCCTCTGGTGTCGTGCATAATACAACACCCGCCATTTTTTGCTCGAAAAAACGGTCGCATAGGTACAGCCTCCGATAGCCTGCAATTGTGGGTGGTCAAAAGAACAGTCTCACTGGAGCGATCGCCCTGGGCACCTACAACATGTTTTCAATCATAATTTTAATTACTCAGAAAAACCTCGGACCCAAAATAATGGGTCCGAAGAAAAACTCACTTTTATTTAAAACATGAAGAAAGGCAATGTGCAAAATTTATATTCAATGCAATGTATAGAGGGAGATCGGTATTATACCGTTAAATAGTTATATTTTCAACTCTATACATGTCACTGTAATAAAATTATCTTATATTATCTTATCTTACTCAAAAATCTAGATCAAACTCCCTAGCCATCAATGTGATTAAAGTTCTACGACAATCGTACTAATAGGCGACAGACGTTTATTAAAGTAAGAAATGGACTATAGTTTTAGAAATTGACCTTCAGACTCCTAATAAGGTCACCACGAGAGGGCGCTTTTCCAGTCTATGTTGATTATTACATCATCAGTGTAGTCACTCGTGTTAAAAGTGCCGGTAGATAAACATACGGATAAACTTAGGAAGAAGGTGGGTATCTAAACTATCTATCTGATATGGAGTGTATTTATTAGGAATTTTAAGGTCTAGTCCGTTTACTTTCACATTCAGGCCTATATCAAAAGCGCGAATTTTCCTCGTTCTAAACATGTGTCATTCATTCAAGACATGATCAAGTCGATCCCAACTATTATAAAGGTGGTTGAACTTTGAAAACTGCTCTGAGCGTGAGACACTGTGAGAAAGAGATAGATATGAAGAGATAGATAGATAGATAGATAGGCCACTCACAGTTTGAGACCCAGCTTTTTTTTACACCATGATATGATATCCCCTTTCTACCCCTCGCCAATGGTGTGAACACCCGAAGTGCCCTACCTTCGCCCCCTGCCCTACATCCGCCACATTTGGTATTTATATGTGTCAAGTATGTGCCATGGGAACTTTTTACACAAGCATAAAGATTGTACAGATGGAATTTATTATAGGAATGAAATTTTATTTTTTGGTTTTTATCGATGTGTAAACTCCGGCGAATCACTCACAAATTGAATAAAGCCCGAAAAACGATGGAATTATTTTCAATTACAGATTTTTGACCAGGGGTCATTTTTTTCAAACATGGTCATGTGGCATATCAAACTGATGGGGATGACGAGCAGAACAGAATGCAAGTAACATTTTCATCCTAAAGTCAAACTGGTGACCTTGGGGTGAGGTCAAAAGGTCAAATATCATTTACATGTCAATTTCAAAGATTTTATACCAAACTTTGTGTGTGTTCTCACAAATAAAAGATAGAAATTATATTGAACAGAATTTTCATTCTGTTGCCAGGGTCATGCCCTGGGGTGGGACTTGGGGGTGCTGGGGGAGTCAAAAACTTTAGCGCGGGGATTCGCGATGGCGTCCCATCTACTTCGCGCTCTAGTTTTTTTTATATTCTGGAAGATTTCTGCGTCTGGCCTTTGTGAAATAAGCTGCCTGGGGTAAAATATGCTGTACTTTATTAATACCAGTTTGTACAGATAAACTTCTCTGCCCAGTCTTCACACTTGTGTAAAAAAGTCACTCACGCTCACACTTGACATCTTGTGATATTACATACACTGTAAACAACAAACATGGCGGGTGTAGGGCAGGGGTGAAGGTAGGGCAATGGGCGAAAATATTGCGCCTTAACAAAATTTATCGTCTGCTACAGTTGTGATAAGGGTTACTTTGTATTTTCAAAATGTGTGTCAGATTTTCAATTGGAATTTTCAGGTAAACTTTCCAAGTAACCATCTCCCAGACAGCAGCAGATAAAGCTTTCATTTGAATGGGGCGAAAACGTTGGCAGCCTTTTGTTTTTGGTGGTTTAGCATCAGTAACAGCTGAATGTGGTAAGTTTACGACTCATTATTGTCAATGATAGCAGTCTAGCAGATACCAGGGATTTTTTGTGTTCTCCGGGGCCGAAATTCGGCCCCATTCCCAATGGAATTTAGGTGACTTTTTTCCAATTTAAAAAAAATCCCAATCTAAAATAAAGATTTTTTTTTTTAAGATAGTCAACACACACAGAGCTACATGGTGACATTCTCCTTCAACTTAATGACAATAGTATGTGTAATCGCTAATTTATTTTTTATTGACCAAAAATGACATAACTGTGCACTATAACAAATTTCTTAATTCAGGGGTTTGCCTGCACTAACTTTCCCAATCTGAATTCCCTAGGGCCCCTTCCCAAAATTGCAAAAAAAATTCCCTGGATACTCATTACTGTTATGTACACAGGTAAAGAACTTAAGATTTTAGATAAACAAACATTTTCAATGTAGCCGCCATGGTGTAGTGGATAAACCGCTTGCCTTGTAAACCAGGGTTCGCAGGTTCAATTCCCATCTTTACCAGTCTGGCGGATGAGACTAAGCCATGGTCCCATCTCCATATGACTTTAGCTGTTGGTAGGACGTTGGTAGGACGTTAAACTCAAACACAACAACATAGACTTTTTCAGCTTAAAATTGTAAATATTTTCTTACCCGACATACACTTTAGCATATGTTTTGGGTGCTCAAAAGAACCGTGTCATTGAATGATTGAGACAATGGTTTGGTTGAGAAATAAGAAAATTATTTTTCTGTAATACATTCTTTTAAGTAAAGGCCTGTGTGCAGATGAACAGATAAGGCTTAAATGAAATGTATGTGTGGTTCCTGGTTCCTGTTGCCCACCTACCCTAATTTTTTTATTCCTAACCTAAACATTAAAATGATCTTTGGAGAAAAAATACCTAAAATGGGCACTTTTTCAGATTTTGTCACTATTATCTTTGTTAAATGTTATTATAAAATTTAACAATTTCCCTACCTACCTACCCTAAATTTTGTTGGTATGCAACAGGAACCACACATATATTTCATTTAGGCCTAAGCTGCTTTTTGGGGTATTTAACTTTTAAGCAATTAAATTTGTGAAAAAAAGCAATTGTTTTCAAATGAAGGGGTAACAAAAAGCAATTAAATTATGGAAAAAGCAATTGTTTTATAAATGAAGGGGTCAACAAAAAGCAGTTCAATTTGGGAAAAAGGCTAAAAGAAAAAATAAACTGATTGAAATATGAATAGTGTGGTAGCCAGTTCAAGCCTTTCTTTTTTTGTGTTGTCTCTTTTGATATATTAAGCAAATCACTTAGACACTTACTGGCTAAAGTAGTTGCACAAAGTACTTTTAAAAGTCACTTCGATCTGTGTGTTTCGTCCATTACTAAGATTATTATTTATGAATTATTAACTAAGATTATTAGGTACTTATAAATAAGCAATTTCAAAAATCTAAGTGGGGTAAAAAATATTATTAAGCAATTGTTTTTGGAAAAAGGCAATTGATAAAAATCTAGTGGGGTAAATACCCAATTGAACTGAAAGCTTATCTGGACCTCTGTGTGTGTATAAAGAAAGAGCAATCAAGCCTACATGTACACGTAATGTAACTTAGAATGTACATTATAAATAATTAAATACACCTGTATAATTAAATAGACCTGTATCATCATGATCATAGACAAAACATAGTAATTTTAAAAATAAATTTTAGTCTCTGTCCGACTTAAACATGTTAATGAAAAACACAACATCTGAGAATTTGAAAGCATGAAAAATCTTTATTTTTCATCATTTTAGATTTTTGAGCAATTGAAATACCATGCTCAGTTGAGTTGCCATGAAAAAGTTTTTTTTAACCTCGAGCCTGAAACTAGACTGCAACACTATTGTATCCTGGGCAGACCTGGGGTAATCGTAATCAGTAATTGTAATTATCTGTAATTAAATACAATTTTCAAAGTAATCAAATGTAATTGTAATCATGTTTTTTTTAAAATACATGACAATGTAATTGTAATGATTACTGAAAATATTTTAGCTGTAATTATAATTAGTTTCAAATACTTTTCAAATACATTTGGCTATTTACTTAGAAAATTTGCCCAACACAAGAAACAAATAGGTAACTAATGGTAATATTTTAATTCAGATCTATGAATGAGAAAAAGAACACAGGATAAATAAAACATATTGACTTTTGTGGACAATAAAAGTAGCACACTTTAAAATATTTAGTCAATTTCAGACTTAACATGGTGTTTAAGATTAATTTGCATTTTGTATAAAAATTAAATATAGAACTTTTTTTCAAAATTTGAAATTAAAAAATATGGCAACAGACAGCTTAACATGGTATAAGGTACATTTTTCTCCCAAATTCACTCTTGTTAGCATTTCTGTTTCTCCTATTTGCTGGAGGCCTTTAAAGAAATGGTGAGAAACAAAACTAGTTCTGTTCATTTTGACATGCTTAGCTGATTTCATATGTAAATTCATCTAACCCAGACTATAAAAAGAGACTACTAAAAGGTTTTAGATCTTTTGTTATTGAATATAGCTAGCTCATGTGAAAAGGTACTTATGACCTTCTTAATAGCTACCTGTATATGTGTGCTGGATAAAGGTTATTAAGGGTTTCCAGTCTACAAGGGGTTGAAATAATAGAACAACCATGGCAAAATGGATGAATCACTTTTCTTGGAAATCGAAGGCTGTAGTGTAGGCTGATCCTTTGTGCCTCCCTTCTTGAATGCTACTAAGAAATGGCCCTCCTACTCCATATGCCCAAGCTTATAGCTGTTAATGGGACGTATAAGAGATTTCTTGTGGAATGGATAAATAATTTTTTTTCATCCAATAGTGCAACATCTGCTCCTGTAGAATTCTTATTCAGCATAGCAGGCAAAGTTTTTAGCCCTGTAAGATGTTCCCTCAAAGCTGACACTTTTGAAAAACTTAATATGATGATTAAAAGGAATCATCAAATTAAATCTGAGCGATAACAATTTAAAAGTAGCTGACTGAGCAAAAGGTTGCAGTTGTGTAACTGACAATTTCCATTTAACATACTTTATAAATCTATCTTGCTATTTTGTACTGTATAGTGAAGTAGATCTATAAAGTACCTAGGCATATATAATGTATGATGTATCAAACTTTAAAACCACATTGGTATGAACTGTGCATAGTGTATATATATTTGTTTAACTTTAATAAGAACATGAATAAAATTCCAAAGCTAATTTAAGAAATAACAGTATAGGACAGAGCTTTATATATAACTTCAAAGACCCTATCCATCTTTATAATTTTAAAAGGGAGTACTATTTAGCATTGCAATTTTACATAAAAACTTCAAAAGTAATTAGTAATGTATTTGATTACATTTCTAAAGTAATTGTAATTGTAATCATTACATTTCTACAGGTCCTGTAATTGTAATGTAATTGTAATCATTGATAAGTCAAAGTAACTGTAATGTATTTGAATACTTTTAAAAGTATTTGGCCCAAGGTCTGATCCTGGGACCCAGTAAAATAAAATCATTGTATTTCAGAGAAAAATATGGGTACAGGATGCACAGGTAGAAAATCATTGCTAGAAGCCATCTGATCTGGATCCACACTGTTTTTAAAAGAGTGTAGTATAATTTTGAAAAGTTTTGTACACAGTGCATTTATTTTGCGTGTTACATGCACATGTACAGGGGCCAAATTTAGCACTGGCTAACTTGCTAAATGCGAGTAGTTTTTCCAAAAAAGTTAGTTGAAATTTCTATCACTTGCTATTTTTAGCAACTTGAAGTGAATACAAGTCACTCTAAAACCAACTACTTTCTTAATTGCTTGAAAAACATTGTAGATCTTCAGAAACTGGCTGATCTGGATCTATACTGTTTTCAAGATAACCAAAATGTGCTTTCAGAAAGATGATATTTGGAATAAATTTTTGGCACATAATCTTGCCAGCACATATGCAAAATGAATTGGTTAAATTTTCGAAATAGTGTTATATGGAGTGATGCGTTGTGTCCTTCAGCAAGACACAATAATCCTAGCTTAGTACTAGTTCAGCCCAGACTTAACTGAAAGTTTGTTGATGGGACGTTAAGAATCAAACAAACAAATATATGGAGTGACTTAGCAAGTAGCAAGTAAGACAAATTATAGCAAGTGGTTAAAAATCTTACATTTGATCCTTGTATGTATATCCAAATCTGTGTTATAATGAGGTGCTTTATAAAGGGACTGTATCATATATAGGAAACCCTGATTTCATTGATGATGATGATTTTTTCAGGTACTTTTCCAATTGACACAACCAAAACACGTCTCCAGATCCAGGGACAGGTGATAGATGCTCGTCTTACACAGCTGAAGTATCGTGGCATGTTCCATGCCCTACTCAGAATATTTCGAGAAGAGGGAACTGTAGCACTTTACTCAGGGTATGTTTAGCTTCTTTTAGGCCAAATTAAAAAATACCTGTGTTTAGGGTAGCCCGACCCTACCTAAATTTACCTAGATTTTTTTCAGGTTTTCTGGAAAAAATATAATATACATTTTGAAAGGCGAAATGCCTTTCAAAATGCATAAAATTATATTTTTTCAGAAAAAAAGTATGTGTGTTCCTACTCTACCTAAAATTTCAAGACCCGTTACCCGAAACACCATTATGTTTTATTTGGCCTTACTTGTAATGATGCCTGTATACATGGGTCCTAAAATATACATGTACATGTATATCCCAAATACGGACCCACAAAATTGGAGGGAAGGGGAAATAGTAATTTTGCCCACACCACCATTAACTTAAAAACAATCTGAATACATTTAAAATAATAATATAGTTTATTAATTTCAATTAATTTTTAGTCCCTGAAGATCTTTTTTTTTCTTAACAAACAGTGCAGGTCCAGATGAAATGCCACATTCTTTGGCCTTTCATCTGGCTCTTCACTGTTTGCCAAAGTATATGAACCCATTTATGAGTTTCCAGTATACAAAGGGTTAAGATGGCTTGCTGCATGACTACATGTTGTTTATCAATAGGTAAGGGGCGGAGTGTGAAAAAATTAACAGAAATGAATACAACCTATTGATACCCATTCTATTATTATTTTGCAATGTAATGGGAACATTTTTTTATACCCCCCGCAAACTTTGTTTGTGGTGGGTATACTGTTTTCACGTTGTCCGTCCGAGCGTCCGTCCGTAACACTTTGTTTCCTTAATATCTTGAAGAGTCACTGCTGGATTTTTATCAAACCTTGCAAACATGTTCATATATGCAAGACAAATACTTTAAACAAAAAAGTAAGGGCTAGGGGCCAATTCTATTAGAGTTAGTTCCCTTTGTAGTTCTAAATGGCTTTTTGTATATGCTTGTGCTATTATAGGCCATACATGGGCCAATCAACTCCTACCACAGCTTTTGAAGGAACAATTTGATACTTTGCCTATACAATGTTAACATATTGAACATATGCATGAAGGAGTAAGGTTCAGCAAAAAAAATAATTTTTGACAAATGACAGCTGTGAGAACTTAGACAATTTTTCTCTTATAAGGCTTTTGTATATGCATAGATGGTGCCTTCATGGGCCTATCAACTCCTACCACAGCCTTTGATGGAACAATTTTATACTTTGCCTATACAATGCAAACACATTGAACATATGCATGAAGGAGTTTGGTTCAGAAATTTTTTTTTTTGACAAAATGACAGCTGTGAGAACTTAGACAATTTTCCCCTAACAAAGCTTTTGTATATGCATAGATGGTGCCTTCATGGGCCGATCAACTCCTACCACAGCTTTAGATGGAGCAATTTGATACTTTGCCTATACAATATAGACACATTGAACATATGCATGAAGGAGTTTGGTTCAGAAAAAATAATTTTTGACAAAATAACAGCTGTGATAACTTAGACAATTTTTCCCTAATAATGCTTTTGTATATGCTTAGATGGTGCCTTTATGGGCCGATCAACTCCTACCACAGCTTTTAATGGAGCAACTTGATACTTTGCCTCATTAATATAGACACATTGAACATATGCATGAAGGAGTTTGGTTGAGAAAAAATAATTTTTGACAAAATGACAGCTGTGAGAACTTAGACAATTTTTCACTAATGTGGCTTTTGTTTTATTTGGCCAATAGGACAGTATAGGTACATGTAAGGCCATTCTTAATGATATTTTTGTCACCCAACTCGTAATTTTCCAAGTGGGTAGGTAGGTATTTATTTGTTTTCATTTATTTGTTAAAAAGACATTCAAAATAAAGAAAAAATGTCTAAGATTAGACAATTAAAATAATTTTTCCGAAACCGCCATAAAATTAGTTGTGTAGGTGGCATTTTGAGTGAGTAGGTCGCGTGAGGACAAAAAAATTAAGAATGGCCTAAATGCCATATGAGCCACACCACTAGATTTCCAACAATGTGGTATGTACGACCAGCAAAGGCTCAGATCAGCCTGCACATACGTGCAGTCTGATCAGAACTTCTGCTAGCCGCTTGAATATTCTACGAGTGTAAAGCTAGTACTAGCTGAACATCATTTAGAGTTTCTAAGTTTAAAAGGAGGCTGCATAGGCTGGTCTGAGTCAACACTTGTCAAAATGCCACATTGTTTGAAATCACTGTTGTGGCCCATATTTATACCCCAGCAAACTTTGTGGTGGATATACTGTTTTCATGTTGTCCGTGCGTGCGTCCGTGTGTCCGTCCATCCGTAACGCTTTGTTTCCTTAATATCTTCAAGAGTCATTGCTGGATTTTCATCAAACCTTGCAAACATGTTCATATATGCAAGACTAAGACTTTTAAACAAAAAAAGTAAGGGCTAGGGGCCAATTCTATTAGAGTTATTTCCCTTTGTAGTTCTAAATGGCTTTTGTATAGGGTTTTATGCTTATGCTAGCTATTATAGGCCATACATGGGCCGATCAACTCCTACCACAGCTTTTGATGAACAATTTGATACTTTTATATCCAACGCTGCTCATCTGTGTCTGTTTTTATACTGTTTTCACGTTGTCCGTGCGTGCGTGTGTGTGTGTGCATCCATGCGTGCATCCGTCCGTCCGTCCATCCGTCCGTAACGTTTTGTTTCCTTAATATCTTGAAGAGTCATTGCTGGATTTTCACCAAACCTTGCAAACATGTTCATATATGCAAGACAAATACTTTAGACAAAAAAAAGTAAGGTCTAGGCTAATTCTATTAGAGTTATTTCCCTTTGTAGTTCTAAATGGCTTTTAATATAGGGTTTTATGCTTATGCTATTATAGGCCATTCACGGGCTGATCAACTCCTACCACAGCTTTTGATGGAACAATTTGATACTTTGCCTATACAATGTAGACACATTGAACATATGCATGAATGAGTTTGGTTCAGAAAAAATAATTTTAAAAAAAATACAGCTGTGAGAACTTAGACATTTTTTCCCTATTAAGGCTTTTGTATAGGCATTGATGGTGCCTTCATGGGCCTATCAACTTCTACCACAGCTTTGAAGGAACAATTTGATACTTTGCCTATACCATGTTAACACATTGAACATATGCATGAAGGAGGTTGGTTCAGAAAAAATAATTTTTAAAAAAATTACAGCTGTGAGAACTTAGACAATTTTTCCCTAATAGGGCTTTTGTATATATGCATAGATGGTGCCTTCATGGGCCGATCAACTCCTACCACAGCTTTTGATGGAGCGATTTGATACCTTGCCTATTCAATAAAGACACATTGAACATATGCATGAAGGAGTTTGGTTTGGAATAAATATTTTTTGACAAAATGACAGCTGTGAGAACTTAGACAATTTTTCACTTATATGGCTTTTGTATATGCATGATAGTGCCTTTATGGGCCGATCCACTCCTACCACAGCTTTTGATGGAGCAATTTGATATTTTGCAGCTACAATATAGACATATTGAACATATGCATGAAGAAGTTTGGTTTGGAAAAAATAATATTTGACAAAATGACACTTGTTAGAACTTAGACAATTTCCCCTACCAAGGCTTTTGTATATGCATAGATGGTGCCTTCATGGGCTGATCGACTCCTACCACAGCTTTTGATGGAGCAATTTGATATGTTGCCTATACAATATAGACACATTGAACATATGCATAAAGGAGTTTGGTTCGGAAAATATAATTTTTGATAAAATGACATCTATTAGAACTTAGTATATTTTTCTGATATAAGCTTTGATATATAGAGCTTTCAGGTGTGAATAATTTTGTGTATTTGATCTTAACCAAATGTTCCAGATTGCAAGCTTTAAGATCATTTGCACAGATTCTACTGAAATCTTGTTTTCACAGATTCTACTGAAATCTTTTTTTCAAAAATAGGGTCTGCTGGTTTGAACTATTACTTGGCAAAAAAAACACTTGCCAAAACTAAGTTTTTTCACTGACTCTTACTGTGCGGGGGTATCTAATAAGCATTGCTTATTGACTTTTTTCATTGTAAAATATTTTTTGCAACAGTTTTTCTTTCTATTTTCAGGATTGCCCCTGCCGTATTAAGGCAAGCAACTTATGGGACTATAAAAATTGGAGTTTACCATTATATGAAAAGGTTGTTTGTACACAATGAAGGAGGTATGTAATTTCCCCTATTTGGGCATAAATACTCTTTCACTCTTATGTTAGAACAGGCCTTTAGTTAAGAGTGCCTAACGCAAATTTTTCATAAATGATTTTCTTATTTCTGAACCAAAACATATGTTGTGGGTACTCAAAAGAGTGCATCTAGACAATAATGAGACTGCACTGTAGTTCAACTAGTACTTCAGAACTGAAAGCCTTAGTGCTTTTGGTATGCATTTTAAATTGTGGTAATTACATGGCAAACATGTGACATCAATGTGAAATCATACATTTAATATAAATATTTTGTTTTATATGTTAAGCTGATGATTGATTTGATAGTGCAATTTTGATGTTTCAGAGGAAACCTTGCCAGTCAACATTTTCTGTGGAGTGGTTGCAGGAATTGTTTCAAGCTCAATTGCAAACCCTACAGATGTGCTTAAGGTAAGAGCCAGGGTCTCTAACTGTTGTCCTGCAGAATAGATTGAGCATAGGTTCAGAAGGAAACTTTTATTGTAAAATTGTAATTATTTTCTTACCCATCAATTTAAACTTGTATTTTGGGTGTGCAAAAGAACCGTCTCATTGAGACGGTTCCTTTGAGTATCAATAACATGTTTTGTTTGAGAAATAAGAAAAATATGGTTCCATTTATAGGTACAATTCATTTAGATACCGCAAGGAATACAGCCTGTATCTTCAAGGCCAGGTAAACTAAATTTTAGTAAAATCTATTCAAACATTTGCTAATAGTTAGAATTACAATTCTTGATACTTTTGATTTTATAAATTTATATTATTTGCTTTTCAAGATGAAAAACATAGGTCCAGATCATCAGCTTTAATAGCAAACATTTTGAGCATAAAATTGCAATAATTTTCAGTCTAAACAAACAGTTTTATGTTTAAAAGAATCTTCTCATCAAGACAGAACATTTGAGCACCCACAACATAATGTTTTGGTTGAGGAATAAGAAAATTAATTTGGAAAGACCCCACTCTTATCAGGTCAACTCACAAACAGTAATTGTTGTGATCAGACTGTGTAAATATACAGATTGATATCAATTGTACATGTACATTTGTATGTGGCAAAAAGCGGTTTTCCCATGTTGTGACTTCAAAATTAGTCCAGATTGTCCTAAGGCAGATCTTGAATGGAAAGGAGTAAAATTTTAAATTCACTTCCTGGTAGACATACATTTCTACATGTACCAGGGGTCTCCATATCAGAGGGCCCAATTCTTGATTATTTTGTGGTTTCACATGCAAAACACATGTTGTGGATACTCATTGAGACGGTTCTTTTGAGCACCCAAAACATATATGCAAGACTGTTAGAATAAAGACTGTTAAAATAATAAAACTTATCAAAACTATTTCTTATCAATGTGATGTCAGTCACCTGCTATCAGGTGCAATCAGCCATTCATTTACACTTTGCATTCTGGGTAATTTTGCATGTTTTTTTTTTGTTTCGGGAATTATATCAGAGTGTCAAGCAGCTTTGATCCAGATCAAAGTAAGTAAGGGTGCAAAGATCAGGAATCGATACAATCAAGTAGCACACCTAACCCAGGATACCAATGGGAAAGTGACAAACTCACAGTTAGACACCACAGACGAGAGCCAAGAGGTCAGCCCTTTCCCAGCAGGTGACCACAAGGCACATATAAACAGGAGCCCACAAAGGCATAGCAGACACAAGACAGAAAAAACATAAAGAAACCACAAAAGAAGTATACAGCCTTGGAACCTTCAGTAAAATATTTTACTGGAGGGCTTAAACTGGTTTCAGGGAGCGCAGTTGCTCAGTGGTAGAGTTCTTGACTCGAGACCGAGGAGCCTCGGGTTCGAGCCTCACCGGCGTCACTGCGGTGTGGTCTTTGAGCAAGACACATTTATCCTAGCTTAATACTGGTTCAACCCTGGAAGACCTGTCCCTGTTTAAATGAAAGATTGTTGATGGGATGTAAAGAATCACATCAAACAAACATAAACTGGTTTCACGGCGCCAACATCACCCTTAATTCTGATGTGGATCAAGACGCATAGACATTTGTGGGGTCAGGTATGAGTTCAAAATTGTTTGCAAAGGTTATCAACAGACCACAAAATTTGCCGCTAGCAAGCAAAGAGTTAAATCAACTTCCTGATGAAACAAATACCAATTTGATATGATCATTACTTTTACTTGAAGGAAATGGATATTGATATCAAGATTCTAACAGTTAATATTTGAGCCAGTGCTTGAGATTTCCAACAATTTGACATTTTGACAAGTGTAGACTCGGACGAGCCTCTGCAGCCTCCTTTTAAGCTTAGAAACTCCAAATGGTGTTCAGTCAGTAGCTTAACAATCATAGAATACTCAAGCGACTAGCAAAGGCTCTGATCAGAATGCGCGTATGCGCAGGCTGATCTGAGGCTTTGATGGTCGCACATAACACATTGTTGGAAATCTCATGCACTGGCTCATTTGTTTGTGCCCTACAGCTGTGTTCAGGCCTGTCTGTCTGTGTCAGCCATGAAATTTTACAGAGGGCGGCAACAAAGTTTAAGTCCACATATCCTATTGATTGGAGGATGTGGTTCATACATGCCTTGAAAAAACCTTGAATCTGATTTCAATCTGAAAACCTTTGAAAACATGTTTTTTAATGAACTCCTTAAATCTAGTTAAATCCCTGAAAATATAAAAAAAAATCAATCAGATTTTGAACCTGTGTTCAAAAAGATCTTCATTGATGACTTTTGTCATCTGCAAACAATTGAAACCCTTACCCAGATCAGGTCTAGTAACATGTCTAGCCTGTGAGGCCTGATCTGGGTTAAAAAAATTGATGGCACCCTGATGGTAAAAGAAGTCAGCTGATGACAAAAACATGCCAAATAACCCAGCATGCAAAAAAATACAAAGCTGGATCCAATCCAGTTAGATACGCATTTAGCAGTCAAGTTTTGATTTCAATCTTTGAACCCTTGCATAGCTTGACCATAATAAGGCCAAATAAAAATATATATGTGTGTTTAGGGTTACATTTAGGTAGGGTAGGCACACATTTTTTTTCTGGAAAAAAATATAATTTTATGCATTTTGAAAGGCTTTTCACCTTTCAAAATGCATCAAGAAAAATTTTCCAGAAAACCTGAACAAAATTCTAGGTTTCAGCAGTAGAATTAGGTAGGGTAAGGTTACCCTAAACACAGTTTTTTTTTGGCCTTATTTTTTTCAGGAGATGAATTGATTACCATTAACTCGTTCCATGCTGAATAATTTTCATGCTTTTATTGTCGTCTGCTGACTTTTTTAAAGTTGACTTTTTCAAAGAATTCTTTCAGGAACACTTTCAGAGTGTCAAACAGTTTGGAACTAGATCAGGACCGACAATCTGTCGGTCCTGATCTGGGTCCAAACTGTTTGCAAAGATAATCAGCAGACAACAAAAGTCGCCACTTGCAAGGAAAGAATTAAAATTGGTTGTCAACTGATAGGCAAAAGTACAGTGTACACATTAAGCCCTTGCCCTATTACATGTTATATAATATACTCAACAAAAAAAGTTAAGGAAATTGTGTTTGAGGGGCTATGGCAAAAGATCTAAAATATTTAGAGACTTTTGAATTTCATAACAGTAAAATGTGACCATTTGTCTTTATAATGACGCTTTATTTGGGTCTGAAGCGCCAATAGCAGCTTTGAAAATCCATGTCAAAGGTGACTGGTCTTCACTCCATTTTTCGCAAAAATTCAATTTACGTAGCAAACATAGGTTTTCATCAATTAACATGCGCCAGGACCTTCGGGAGATCAAGATGTTAATAACCTAGGACGACAGTTCTGATGGTTAAAGAGGGGTACTTGATCAGTCAAGTGTACATGGATGAGGTGTTGAGGTCTGTTGTCCTGCCTTTCTTGTGCGAAAACCAGTGATAGTACCAGGCCTAGGAAGACAATGCCAGAACTCACCTCACTAGAATCAGCAAAAACAATGTTCTGCGCATTGACTGGTCAGTTCGCTCATTATACATTTTTGGACTGAGGGTCCATCGCATAATAATGGCATCAAGAACCCCGAAGCCTCTCGGTGCAGTGTTGCAGGAGATAACGATGCTGATCCCTCAGCACCAAATCACCAGTATTAGAGTATGTGAAACCGGTGGTAGTCCTAATTTGCTGCTTACTGGGGACACACTCGTTATTGATGAAGGCATTCTCATCTTCGGAATGTGATGTTTAAGGCTATAAAGTTAATTTCATGTGACATTCAAAGGAATTGCATTTCATGTTCTGAAAACTTACATGTTTTTCATGTATTTATGAGGGAAAACTCTGTAGTCATTTTTGCGAAAAATGACTTTGACCCCTGGGTTACTTGACACTGTGCCATAACAAAGGTATTGGTGCTACCAAAGTAAAGTTAGCATTTTTCTCAACCGATGACATGCATCTGAACAAATATATTAAAATTGAATAATCGTTCGCTTTGGTGTTCTTATGTTGCATGTATTTCTGAGATTTCCTTAACTTTTTTTGTTCAGTATATATATCCCGTTTTGATAACAGCTTACAAATCAGGATTTTTAGCTTACCCAAGCGATTATTGTGCTCAAATTTAGCTTGGGATCATCTCTCAATGTGTATTAGCTTTTAAATAAAAAACTCTTTGTATTACATCTACAACAAATAAACGCACTCAGTAGCAAGTATGACTGCAGATCTGGGGTTTGTGGGTTCGATTGTGGCTTGTTCCCATAATTTTGTCGAGCTTGATCATGAAATAATTTCTATGGTCATTCTCCTCCTTCTGCTGATTCAAGAAGAGTTGTTGTCAGTTACAAAGGAAAGTATGTGCACAAAGTTCTGGCTTATGGCTAAGTCACGCTTGCCCAGGAAAAAGGTGTAGTTAGGTGAGTTGACGGTCTGGACATGACCATAGCTGTTGACTGAGAAACAATCAATGAAGAATGACACCTTGAAACTAAGGTGATCGATTGAGGGCCATCTTGGCCCTCTAGGTTGTAAATATTGTAGACCCAGATCAGCTGGCTCTATCAGAAGCATCTTTTCATCTAAACAATATTAAGATCCATAAAAATATTGTTATTTAATATAAAAAATGACTAGAGAAAAGTTTCAAAGAAAATAATATTTTTTCTATGAAAAAGACAGTAGGTTCAACCCTCGACTTATCCACAAAAGCCGTTTTCTCATTGGACAAGTACCAATTGAAAAATATGGGTTGAAAACTCTGTTTTTGCTATTCAACATATTGAAAATAGAAAGAGTTTTACTGAAGTGCTTTCCCACCCCCCCCCCCCCCCCCCCACTTCTCAACCCCAATGTTATGCAAACGATATACACTAAAAAAACGAATACACTAAAGAACGTAAGGGAGTAATATGTAATATGACATAAAGTTTCTTATATCACTGCTAAAATGATATTTATACCCAGTCAGTTTTATTAAACAGCATCCCATATGCTGACAACAAGATTTCACAGTCAATACACAGAAAATGCTAGTTTCACCCTCACCCTCGTGTAATTCTTCCTACAGGACGAGTGCTTTAGGAAGAGTTATTCGTCCTTCCTAGACGAGCCTGGTTTATATTTGTTGATCATCAATTTGTAGATAACCTCACCACCTCAGTGGCGAGGAATCACACACAATAACACCATATTTGACCTAATTAACACACTTTTTGGGAGCACAGTGGCTCAGTGGTAGTGTGCTTGAGTCGAGATCGAATTAAGGGTTGGTGGGTAGAGCCTCACCGGCCACACTACGTTGTGTTGAGCAAGACACATATAATCCCTGCTTAGTACTGGTTCAACCCAGGAAGATCTGTCCTGGCATGACTGAAAAAGTGTTGACTGGGACGTTAAAGAATCAAATCAAACAATAAACACACTTTTTGTAAATTCTATACCCTCTTAACAGTGTAGATCAAGAGAGGCAAGCTGATCAGGTTCCACTAATTTCCACCCGAACAATGTATCTTTTTAATTGATGATCATTAATTGGAGATCAGGCTTTTGTCCTTTGCTGATATTATGTTTGCAAACAGTTTGGACCCACATCTGGACCGACAAAATGTCGGTCCTGATCTGGATCCAAATAGTGTTCTTGAACAAATGTTTTGAAAATAGTCAGCAGACGACTGAACAAGCAAGAAAAATTAACAAGCATGCAAAGAGATGAGTACTGATTTTTGTATTTATATACAAGTATGTAAGAGAGTATGTACACTTATTGTGTTGATGATGGTATTCTTTGACTTTTCGCTTACTGTAAAGGCGGCGCCTCATGAATGCGTAATTAGGACTGGTCAAACTTAGACATGGGTAAAAGCGGCAAATGAGGCGTTGTTTTATTCAGAAGTAACTGTATCATCTTGTGCCATTACCTCAGTCATTATTTAGTCCTTAAAACGCCAGCAAAATATTTGCATCTGAAAATGTCTATTTAACATAAACAGGGAGGCAAACATTGTGGACCCAGGAGCAGTCTGATCTGGATTCACACTGTTTATCTATGAGGCTCCAAATAGTTTAGTGGACGACCAAAAAATACATTTTGTGATTATGCGCTTTAAGGGTTAATCAATGTGAGTTCAGTGTGTATACGGTTAGGATTTTCATGAAATGCATACATTTTTGCGCGGCTCAAAAGCTTATTTACTCAATAAAACCTGATTTCCCTTCCTTAGCAGATGAAATAGCCGAACCACACCCAGATATGAATATTAAAGTTGCCGCCTTAACAGTAAGCGAAAAGTCAAGTAATACTAAAAATCAAGGAGATTCCAACAGTGAGGTCATTATATGTTTTGTACTAAATTTAAGCTGCAGTATCAGCAGATCGTACATATACAGGTATTGAAAGTTATAACGGGTTTGGGAGATACCTTACGTCACTGGCATAATTGGAAGTATACATGTATATCAAGAATACTCTGAGTTAACTGTTGTCTGCTGGTAACCTTTGCAAACAGTTTGGACCCAGATAACGCACGACAAAATGATCCAAACTGTTTGACACTGTCACAGTTATGGTATTCCTGAAAGAATTTTTCGAAAAAGTTAATTTTGAAAAAAAAGTCAGCAGACAACAACAAAATTTGTCAAATTACCCAGTATTATGGCAAGAGTTAAAATTGTATGACTCATGCGATGACAACATCTGTTTATTCCATGCATGAACAACAAAAGAACAGATCTGATCAGTACCTGAATGTCTGTTCATGTGTTGTCTAGAAAATGGCTGCGTCAAGTTTTTTAATGGACGGTGCTAGCAGGTTCAATTAACTGGTTGTTAACTCAGAGAACTGATCTTCTATGCTGAATTCCTTTGAGTCATAACGCATAGAAATACTTTACAAACTAAGAAAAAAGACAGTAATGTTTCAGTATTTTATCAGAGATAGGTGATATAAGTGCATGTAAAACAATCCCAAATTGTTATAAAACATGAAAATTCTTTGTCCAGAACATATATCCAAAATATTTCGACTGAATGCACTTGTCACCTAATACTGAGTGATGCAATTACCTTCCTGAATAGGCTAGCTACTTTCAATATGTCAATCACAATTAGAAGGGGTGGTCTAATACTGCTTTGTTTCAACCTTTGTAAATAAATTTCTCGTTAAGTGGTCCTGGATGGCTGAGCAGGCTAGACTACATATGTATGTTTAAGGTTTTTTTTCGCTAAAATAAATGTAACAGGGTTGCCACGGTCAGGGAAAAAGTTCTGGAAAATGAAAAATGTTCCAGGTCAGGGAAAAGTCAGGGATTTTCATTTTCAGTCAGGGAAATTTAGAAAAAATGAAAAAAAGTCATGGAAAAGTCAGGGAATTGCAAAAATTTAAAAAAATTGCTAGTTAACTGGCTTCTGGTTTTCCATAAATTGCAAGCAATATTAGAAAAGGAATGTTTCCTAACATAAATTGCAAGCAATTTATGTTCAGAAACATTCCTTTTCTAATATTTATGGTTTGAGATTTTTCTTTAAAGATTAAATCAGAACGTATAAATTTTTTGTAAAAAATTTTCTAATTGTCGATGGATGAAAATGGCTAAAATTGACCTTCCAAACGGTCTGGAAAACGGTTGAAAGTCAGGGAAAAGTCAGTGAAAAGTCAGGGAATTTTGAAAACGATATTGAGTGGCAACCTACCCTAGAGACACACGGCCAGAGTTTAAAATATGGGGAGGAGCTTCGAAAACCAGTGTTTGTTTTAGTGGTTATAAATCTATCAACACCAATTTAACAGCAAGTCTCTCAGTTGTTTATGTAACAACATTTATCCTGCAATGCGACAAGGATTTTTACACCAGAAAGCTTGATTAACTCTAAGCCAGCAATAACCTTTTTCCTTAAATGACGTCTGCATTAATAGTCTGCTGTATACATTTAAATGCACTTCAGACTAGAATTTTTCATGGAAGACAATGTTACGAAAGTAGCAGTCTGATCTGGGTCCATATTGTTTCCAATATACGCTACATAAGGACATCAACAGACTAGGGAAGCAGATGAAAAGCGGCTAAATAGAGGTTCATAAGAAAAGAAAAAAGTAATCTTTAAACTGAGAAAAACAAATGTGCATCTGAACTGCCACCCTTTTGGTATTTATAAACATAAGACATATTTTCGTATTAAAGCAATTTTCCTGTCATAAATTCTTAACATTTCTACCTGTTGTTAGGTGGCAGCTGAACTGCCCTCCCTTGTGGTATAAACTTTCATACTAAAACAATATAATGGTAAAACCTTTTCCGGCGAAAAAACCCTTAACATTTCTACCTGTTATTAGGTGGCAGCTTAACTGCCATCCCTTTTGGTATAAACTTACACTTATTTTCGTACTAAAACAATATGCGGTAAAACATTTTCTGGCGAAAAATCCTTAACATTTCTACCTGTTATAAGGTGTCAGCTGAGCTGCCATCCCTTTTGGTATAAACTTACACCTCTTTCGTACTCAAACAATATGAGGTCAAGCATTTACCAGTGATAAATCCTGCACATTTCTACCTGTTATTGGTACAGTCTAGGGACAAGATGCCCTGTGTACTTTAAAACAATCAATGCAATAAAATTACATTTATCAACACTCTGTCAGATTTGCTTTCAAAATAAACAGCCTAGATACAATCTGTAAACTTGTTGTATCTCCATGCATGTAAAACGTGAGGCCAGTGATTGATTAGCTTTGGGTACAAGTAAACTTTATATAACAGTGAAGACCCAGATGTAATGCTACATCTGGCGACATTTGATCAGCGTCTGCACTGTTACCCATTGAAGGGCCAGCAAAACACATCTGAAAATGTCGTCTGCTAAAGTTAACATCCCATGTAGATGGAAGATTCAATTGGAACATGAAGGGTCAATAGACTTACCTCTTTTTATGTATGTGGCTGTTTGTCGCATATTTTGCTGTTTTTATACTTATTAAAATTAAGTTAATTTCTGGAACAGTCTAGTCTGGGTTTTGATAGATAAAATAGATTCAACAAAAACAAGGTAATGTTTTGCTGTATGCATGAGGCTATCTTATAACAGAGTAATTTCTAAATCAATTAATCTCAGAGTGTTGATAACACAATTACTGGCGTTTATGAAATCGGATCCGAGTTCCTCAAAAGCGCTTGTATCTAGACTGGGTAGGCAGTTGAGCTGCCCTCCCTTGTGGTATAAACTTTCATACTAAAACAATATAATGGTAAAACCTTTTGCGGCGAAAAATCCTTAACATTTCTACCTGTTATTAGGTGGCAGCTGAACTGCCATCCCTTTTGGTATAAACTTACACTTATTTTCATACTAAAAAATATGAGGTCAAACATTTTCAGGGGGTAATCCTTATCATTTCTACCTGCTATTAGGTAGCTGAACTGCCTATTTGTACTAAAGCAATATGAGATAAAAAAAATCCAGTGACTTTCTACGTCAATAGTGCAGTTCTAGAAAGTAGAACTACTTTTATGCACAGGGGAGTCAGTTCCACCACTGTTTATTAATGTGATAAGTATTATAACTTCTAGTTTCCCAGGGAGCACACTGTATAAACAATTCATCTTGCAATTTTGAAGAGCTTTGACATAAATAAACAGTTGCTGCTGGAGAGGTGTTAACTGACTTACTTGAGTCTAGTAAGGTATTTGGTCTCTGTCCTATGGGTAAACCCTGTGTAAGGTACACTAACAATTTAAATCGCCTGATTTTAATTTGGTCAATCTTAGAAGTTCTGCACTGATAATTTTTTTACTTTATTATACTTGTGTAATGAAAACCATGGGACCATAATTTTGTACTTATTCAGCGATGACAATCTTTTAAAAGTTCATTATACTAATGTAGATGATACTTAAAAGTTCTAAAAACTGTTCAGAACTTTGGACCCAGATCAACCCGACAAAATGTCTGGATTCATACAGTGACGGTATTTCTGAAAGAATTTTTAGAAAGATCGAAATTTGAAAAAAAGTAGCAGCCCACAAAGTCTTATTTTCCAGCATACATGGAGTTACAGCAAAAGTAGGTTTTCTCATGGCCAGGCTTATGCTAGTAAATACCAAAGTCGGGTATTTTCCAGCATTTCATGAATCCAGATGAAATAGAGCTGAATTTTTCCATTATTCTTACTAGAATTATTGTCAGACAATTCCAAAGAGTACTTTAAATGATTTTTTCGTGTGAAATGTTCTAAATTTTCATCCTTATTAGACCTCAAAAGATAAGATTTTTTCAGTCAGATAATGGTGCTGTTTTTCTAACCTCAATGAGCCGCGGCATGAGATTTCCAACAATGTGGTATGTGAGACCAACAAAGCCTCACAGTCTGATCAGAGCCTTTGCTAGTCACTTGAATATTCTATGAGTGGTTAGCTAATTGGAGTTTCTAAACTTAAAAGCTGCACAGGCTCGACTTAGTCTACACTTGACAAAATGCTACATTGTTGGAAATCACATGTCACGGCTCATTTGTTGTGGTGCTCGATGAGGTGCTTCCAATGAGAACCCAGAACATTATGATAATTGAGCCGCAACATGTGATTTCCAACAATGTGGCATTTTGAAATGAATAGACTCAGACAAGCCAGTGCCACCTCCATTTAAGCTTAGAAACTCCATATGATGTTCGGTAATTAGCTTAACAGTTATAGAATATTCAAGCGACTAGCAAAGGCTCTGATCAGACTGTGCGTATGCTTGTCGCACATACCACATTGTTGGAAATCTCATGTCACTGCTCATTATTATGTTTTTGTTGAGAAATGAGCCAGTGCATGAGATTTCCAACAATGTGGTATGTGCGACAGCAAAGCCTCAGATCAGCCTGCGCATATGCACAGTCTGATCAGAGCCTTTGCTAGTCGCTTAATTGAGTATTCTATGATTGTTAAGCTACTGACTGAACATCATTTGGAGTTACTAAGCTTAAAAAGGAGGCTGCACAGGCTCGTCCGAGTAAACACATGTCAAAATGCCACATTGTTGGAAATCTCATGCACTGGCTCAAATAAGAAAACTATCAATCTGTAAACTTAATTATCTTTTTGCATGCTGGGTATTTTTTTCATGCTTTTGTTGTCATGATCGAATGGTTGAATCTGACTTTTCTCAAAATTAACTTTTTCAAAAATATTTTTTTCAGAAACACTATCAGAATGTCAACAGTTTGGATTCAGATCAGGGTGACATTCTGTCAGTCCTGATCTGGGTCCAAACTGTTTGCAAAGGTTTAATCAGCAGACAGCAATTGTCGTTATAAGCAAGGAGATGTGCTTTGTTTTGGATTTGATTTTTTACCTCCTATCAACAATCTTTCAGTTATAAAGGGACAGGTCTTCCTGGGTTGAACCAGTTAGGGTAAAAATATCGAATTTCGGACGGACATGTAAAATCGGACACTTTTCTTCCTCCCCTGACATAACGTCCTGCTCTAGACTCCCAAGCAATTGATAAAGTTTTATTTCAGGTTAACTGTACAGACAAAATATCGTCGTACCCACTTCCTAACAGTGAAAATCGAACACGTCACATTATAACCGACTAATTAGATATCTATTCCAGCCTGGTGACCTCCAGCTCCGCACAGATTATTGAGCACGTGGTTTCGATGTTGTCACAACTGTTTTTACTTCCATCTTTTATAGTTGAATATTGATGCACAATGAAATATTTCTGCTCCCTAGTATCTTCGATAGTTATATTTATGAAATGAAAGGTTGTTTTTGTATATTCACATGGATTTGACACGAAATGAAGATAAAATAAAGGGTGTCCGTATTTCCCTTCAGGAAATTTAATTTCGGACACGCCATTGAACTCGACGTTGAAACGATGATTCTTGACCCTTTCATATAGTTTTCTTTCCTTTCCAGCTGTTTGTAAATAAATTGCATTGCATCTGTTTACGTTTTATAGATAATATTATTTTAGATTCTTGTTGGTATAGCGATTGAAAGACTGGAATGCATCACCACGGACCCCAAAAATTGAGCAAGAGTTGACTGCGGGTTGAAAAGATTCTATAGCTTTGCATGCGGGTTGACATTACAGCACTTGATTTTAGAAGCAAATGGAATCGATACCTTAAAAGACCTCGGTAGTTTACTCATATGATAAATGAAACATGTTTAACAGTTTTTGACAGAATAAAAACATTTAACAAGCTTATTTAGTAAAAAGAAACAACTGTCCGATTTTCCCTTCAGCTCTGTCCGAATTTCCCGATAGCCGTCCGAATTTTCATGTTTGACCCTATGTCACTTTAAGTGCTAATCAAACACATTTAAATGCGTTAACCAATGAAATTACAGCTTTATTAAGTCAATCGAGCATGTCTGGTAGCTATCAGTTAGATTTAACCTGGTGGCATGTCTGGAGTAAATCACAAACCGTGCTGAAGTAGTGACACAGCGAAAAAGCGTCCGAAGTTCGATGTTTTTACCCTAGTACTAAGCTAGGATTAATGCTCTAGGACACAACATAGTGACGCCTGTGAGGCTCGAACCCGTGGCCCCTGGGGCTCAAGTCAAGCACTCTTCCACTGAGCCACTGCGCTCCCAAGGAGATGTGCCAGTATACAATAGCAGGGTCCTACATTCCCATTGATCGAAAGCATAGGTCAGGGCTAGTTTAAACCAATTTTTTGGCATAGAATTTTCGTTTTTTAGTCACCCATCAATTCATTATCAAAAATGTCTCATTGATTTTTGATTTGATTTGATTCTTTACGTCCCATCAACAATCTTTCAGTGATATAGGGACGGGTCTTCCTGGGTTGAATCAGTCCTAAGCTAGGATATATGTGTCTTGCTCAAGGACTACAACGCAGTGACGCCGGTGAGGCTTGAACCTGCGGCCCTTCGGTCTCGAGTCAATTACTCTACCACTGACCCAATGCGCTCCCAAATGTCTCATTAAGGCGGTTCTTTTGAGTACCTACAGCATATCATGTATAGGGGACAAAAATAAGAAAATTAATTTTGAAATACACACTCTTATCCATCGCCATTGATCCAAAATTCGATCCTTGGCCTTTCATCAACATCTCTGAGAGGGCGTATTGCCAATGTTATGAAACAGATACCCCTGCACTCCATAAAAACAATAGTTTGTCAAGGATCCAGCATTTTTTGTTTTCTTGCCAATTATCTGGCTTTTTCATCTGCAATAAAATGTCACTATGGAACCAATTGGCAGAGGAATAAGTTAGGTTAGTATTAGCCTCGTCATGAGAGAATCATGTCAAAGTCATAATACTAATATATGGGTAGGAAAAAAAGTGTAAAAAACTTATTAGAACTGTATATGGTCTAGCTCTTTTCTTGCTTTTGGCGACTGTATCCTTTGCAAACAATGTTGGTCCTGATCTCGATCCAAGCTGTTTTACACTCTGATGGTGTTCCTGAAAGTTTTTTTTTGCAATGATTATTTTGAAAAAAAAGTCAGCAGACGACAAAAAACATGACAAATTACACAGTTATAAATTTTGCTATAAGTTGTAGTTGAAAATGTACATTTTGCATGCTGGGGTAATTTTTCATGCTTTATTTTTTGTTGTCTGCTGAAGTGCATCGAATTCTACCTGTGACCCCTTAAAGACCACAAATAGGCAGTCCCATACTCCGGCAGCCTATCCCTAATTATTGTTTTTGGTGCAAGGTGAACAAGCAGGTCCTTTTGTGGCTTTTATATCTTATATGGTTCAAAGATTAGTGAGTGTATTTTATGTCCTGGTTGGCTTACTGCCAGTTAACCTACTATAAAATAAATATTTCCTTCTTTAATCGAAAGATTTCATTCATAGGGTCATTTCAAGTTGTTGAGTATAGTCTGTTTCATAGAAAAGACAGGTGTATCACGTTTTATGTTAGTGCATTTGTGGATTTCTCTGGCATACCAACATAATAAAAATGCATCAAAATCTAAGAAAAAAGACGAATGCGTTCTTAAAAGAGTATCAAATCTCTATCCTGCCCAACATTTTTTTGTCCCGAAAATTGCATTATGCTGTCAAATGCACTTAAGATTACATTTGATCATGGAAGAAAACACTCTGAACCTTATGATCTGTGTTCATAAAACACTCTGAACCTTATTATCTGTGTTCATAATGTTTGCAGGCTACCAAATAACATCAGCAGATGAGCCAGCAGACGACAATTTGAATTGTCACAGACAATTTTGAATTGTCACAAATGGCGGGAAAAAGGGTTAAAGCTCCAAAAAAGAAGCTCAAAATGTCATCTGTTTCAAGTTTTCACATTTACAACAGATAAATTTTAATTTCATGGAAGCAGCATTGATCCAGAACAAACTGCTCCCTTTGGAACACACGGACTCCACACTGTATGCTATACAGGCCTTGAAAAATCCACTCGTCCGCTCGTATTTACGAGTGCCTCAGGCTGCAGGGCAAGTGAAACTTTGGATGATTTCCAATGAAATAAACATTTTTTCCATATATACCAATAATTTTTGTGATGCAGGGCAAGTGCCTATTTTAAGATATTTCAAGGCCTGAGGCCTCCAAAATTATAAGGCAGACGACTGAAGTCACTGATGATACTGAACATGTTAATAAGTGTCATGTCCTCATTTAATGACCTCAGCTAAATTTTAACAGGATCAAAGTCATCAGCCTTACATGTATATTGACCTTGATTTAACTTGTTTCAGCAAGAAGTGGGTTGACAGCACACACATCACAGTAGTGCACAAATGCATCAATTAACCCATCTACGGTGAATAAAGAATCCTCATCCATAATGTTTTAGTATTGAATCAGGGACCAAGCTGGCCCAGAATTTTAGGGAGAAGTGACTTCTCCCTGCAGGAAAATAAGGGAGAAGTGATAGTCAGATAGGGAGAAGTTATAGCGCAAAATTACGGCATTTTCTGTCAATTTAGAAGCAAATTAGCCATCACACATACTATTGCCAGTTAATGGAAGGAGAAAAATGATGCAGTGGTAGTATGTCACCACAGCTTGCGTCTCCCTAAAAAAAAAAAAATTTTTTTTTAGGGAGACTCCCACTTCTCCCTGGGTCCCATTTAGGGCGAGTTTCGGCCCCTAGGGCGACTATTTCGCCCTAGTCGCCCTCTAGCTTGATCCCTGTTGAATGTAAGAAGTTGCAGGTAGAAATTCTAAATTATTTCCTTTGCAAATTGCTTAATATGACATCTATGAAAGAGAATCCAGTGCAACACCAGTGAGAGGCTGCAAACTTTTTGCAGCAGGTCTTAGCTGGTTCTACTCTGTTTGCTAATGCCCAATTTTTAGGTCACCAACTTAATTATTTCTCTGCTACAATGTAGTGTAGCTCTGCTACAAGGTAGTGTAGACTAAGTGTTATTTCCTTGCTAGCGGTGACTTTTGTCATCTGCTGATGATAACCTTTGCAAACAGTTTGTATACAGATCAGGACGGACGGTTTGTCCTGATCTAGATCAAATAGTTTGACACTCTGATAGTGTTCCTGAAAGTTTTTGAAAGCATGAAAAATTACCCAGCATAACTCCCAGCATGCTAAATTGATATATTCAGGGTTACCACAAGCTCTGGAAGTCATGGAAAACCTGGAAAATCACTAAAAAACGTTCCATGGATGGAAAAATCATGGAATTTGAAAAAACATGAATAATAATGGAAAAATCATGTAATTTTGTGAAATAAAATGACAAAACCACCAGTAGCCAGAAAACTAGCTGTCGGACTTGCATGTCCGACAGCTAGTTTTCTGGCTACTGGTAGTTTCAAGTTTTAATTATTTCAAAATGCATGCATGGTCTACAAGCATGCTGTTGTTGCTGCATTCCGCATTTATGGCCAGGGGGGTAAAGTTGTTGCTTAAAGGGGAGGTTGGAGTCTGTGTATTAAATAGTCATGGAAATTACTTTGTTGATCATGGAAAATCATGGAATTGTGTTTTTGAACTTCTGTGGGAACCCTGTATATTTTACAGGTGAAGGCCACCACATTGTTTGAATAGATCACCTGTGTATAATTTCAGGTACGAATGCAAGCTAACTGCAATGTCGAGGCCAACGAGTCAATGCTACAGGCATTCTACAAAATCTACAATCACGAGGGATTGCCCGGTCTATGGAGGGTATGTCATTTAACCATTAAAACACCAATCACGACTGCAGCAGACGACAAATTTTGCGACATCTTTCCTAGTTTTTGACAAAAATAAGGTATGATATTTCATGAGAATTGTCTGCCAGCAGACGATTCTCATGAAATATCATGCCTTATTCGTTATTTTTGAAAAAGCGACAAAATTTGAAATTGTCGCCTGCTGCAAATTATAGGTGGCACTTTAAGGGTTAAGAGGATTTTTATCTCCCAGCCATTTTCAATTGGGGGGCATAAAGCATCACCCTTACCATACGTCATGTCCCATGTGTACGTCATAAAGCATCACCCTTACCATACGTCATGTCCCATATGTACGTCACTTCCTGACCTGTACAAAGACTTTCTCTTACAAAATTAATATAGCCCCAGGTGGGGCATTGAATTATTTCTAGTTTAAACCAAGAATAATAAAAATTATTTCTCCACAGAAACAATTAGTAAAAATATAAATGTCTGTCAGTTATGTATGCTCACAGAAATCCTGGGTTTTCTCTAACAAGGGTAGGCCAAATTCATTTTATCTTCACATGATTATTACCTGGAGCATGAAGGTGTGTCACACACAGCAATTAGCCACCAACTTCCAAGGTCAAGGTCACAACTTTGTCAAACTGTCTGTCAGTCCCTTAATCCTGGGTTTCGTGTCCAGGCCATATCTTCTACAAGGTAGGCCAAATTCATAATATATTTAATATGGTCATTACTCAGTGTGTCTTAATTTATGTATCTCGTTTTTAAACTGTTTTCTAAAGAGTTCTATAAGGCTTTAGCATTATGAGAGATTATCAAAGTCTGTTCTTTTGGGTGTGTTAGGGTTGGGGACAAGTTAAAATTTCTTTGGACAAGTGCAACTTGGACATTCATGTCCCTTGTCAAGTATCCAATTTTGCTATTTCAACACCTTTGTCTTAGTAGACTGGTGTTGATTGCAGGCAATCTGCATGGTTTTTAGCTTTAAATAAGAACAAATTAGTAATACAATGTAATAAATTATTCAAGTGTACAAACTAATGCAAGGTTTACCGTAATTGGCATTTGCCTTTCCTTATTTCAGGGTGTTGGGCCAACAGCCCAGCGAGCAGCCATTGTTGTGGGAGTGGAGCTACCGGCATATGATTTCATCAAGAAAGCATTCCTCAAACATGAGCTGTTGGGAGATACTAAAACAAACCATTTCTTGTAAGTATCTTGGAAGATAATATACATCAAAGGTGTGAAGGTTGGATAGAAAAATAGAAGTAAAAGTTGCAAAAAAAATGAACAAGTTATTTTGTCTGTTAAATTTGATTCTTTACATCCCAGTCAACAATTTTTCAGTTATGTCAGGACGGGTCTTCCTGGGTTGAACCAGTACTAAGCAATGATTAATGTTTCTTGTGAAAGGACACAGCGCAGTGACACCAGTGAGGCTCGAACTCGCAACCCCTCAGTCTCCAGTCAAGCACTCTACCACTGAGCTCCCTTAAACAAGTTGTGTTGAAAGTTTTGTTGAAATATTCTTCAATAAATTGGAAAGACCAAATATTCAATACACCAAAGAAATATGCAAGTTTTGGTGAAATATTCTATAATAAACATAATTTATTAGAACGACCTTATAAATTACCAAATTTTGGTGAATGATGACACAATAACAACATTCAAATTTTGGTGAATTATTCTACAATAAATTAGAAACATACTATTGTAATGTCTGTTTTCAGATCCAGTTTCCTGGCGGGTCTGGCCGGCGCCATAGCTTCAACACCAGTAGATGTAGTCAAGGTACATAACTCTGTCTGCTTTTTGCATCTCTGCTTTATTTAATGCTGCTTAATTGCTTTCTTTGCTTGTTTGATGTATTGCTTAAAGTCAAATAATCAGTATCGCTTATGTCCTTTAAGAATTGAATTTTTAAAATTGAAACTCCATGTTAATAAGGCCAAATAAAAAAAATAGTGTCTCGGGTAACCGGTCTGAAAAATTTAGGTAGGGTAGGCACACATATTTTTCTGAAAAAAAAAAAACAAAGTATAATTTTATGCATTTTGAAAGGCATTTTTTCAGAAATCCTGAAAAAAATCTAGGTTACACCAGTAAATTTAGGTAGGGTCTAGTTACCCTAAACACAGGTATTTTTTTTATTTGGCCCAATTGAAAATAATTAACCTTTGCTTATATTTATTACAATGAATATATATAAATTAATAATTTCTGATGAGACTGCTGAAGCAACAGTCTGATTAGGAACTGTTTTATTTTTTTTTACTCACAAGTGATTTGGTTCAAGCACTTGATGGATTAACCCTTTTCATTCTGATGGCTTTTCACATGCATGTTGATAGAGTAAGTATGGGATTGCCCATTTTGTATCTAAAGGGGTCACAGGTAGAAATTTCTAAATCATGATGCACCTCTGTCATGAAGATTTGTTTTTTTTATCTTTGTAAACAGTGCAGACCCTGATGAAATGCAGCATTGTGAGGCATTTCATCTAGGTCTTCACTGTTTATCAATGTACCCAGAATGAACAGGGTTAAACAGGACAATTGCTGAGGAGAAATAATTGGTAAAAATAATGGGATCCTTTTAAAAATTTGTACTCCTGCAAAATATTAAGAAAAATTAAGCAAAGCTCCAAATCCATCTATAGTCAAGATTACACATGCATATGTGGATACGGAAAATGTTGATAGGCAATATATGTAGCCGTATGTACTGATGCAATCGAATACAGTGTAATATTCAACTCCACTGATCTTCAGCAAGCTGCATATATATGAGCCAGTGCATGAGATTTCCAACAATGTGGCATTTTGACATGTGTAGACTGGGACGAGCCTCTGCAGCCTCCTTTTAAGCTTAGAAACTCCATATGGTGTTCAGTCAGTAGCTTAAGAGTCATAGAATACTCAAGCGACTAACAAAGGCTCTGTTCAGACTGCGGGTATGCGCAGGCTTATCTGAGGCTTTGTTGGTCGCACATACAACATTGTTGGAAATTTCATGCACTGGCTTTGCTCAGTAAATGGATTCCTAGCTTTGCACTATTCCAAAATTATTGCCAGATTCTCTAGCTTATCACGCTCTTGTGCTTAAATGGCAGCTTTGTAAGACAGTTATTTGATGTACGCTTATAGATAGAGACATCATTTTGCAGCTTTTACTAATTTGATATCATTTGCTAGAGGTTTTATTGTGTATTATTCAAAAAGGGTGAAGATTTTAAACAAAAAGGTTGAAGTTTGGAGATTGTTATAACATTTGACTGAGGGCTGTTCCAGAATTAACCATATGGGCAGTTAGCTCCACCTTTTTGATTAATGAAAGCCCCACCACCAACATTTTTTTTAAATTAACCCCACCACCAATAAATTAAAATTAAAACCAAACCAAGGAGGTATAAAAACTAATTGCTCACATACTCCTCCTTGCATAAAAATGCAATACCCACCTAGCATACAAAAATCAAATTTGAGAATACCCATATATTTCCCCCCCCCCCCCCCCCCCCCCCCACACACACACACACACTTATCTGGTGCCCTGATTCAGTTTTATTATTTTGGGCCTTTTTCAATACTCCAGTTTGGTGGGAATCAATCTGGCCCTGAGGTTATAAAACTCAAAATAAAGCACAATCATTGGCTGCTTGGGGACACATGTCCGCAAGCATCCAATCATGGCGCTTTATTTTGAGTTTGAGAATGAACTCAAGTTTTATAACCTGGGGGTCTGCATTTCCCATTTCTTTAGAATGGAACAGACTCTGTCAAATTTCTTGGGAGTGTCTACATTTATTATCTCGGGCATGACATCTTGGAATGTGGAATGAAACTGTTATGTCCCTTGTTTATGCTCTCAATCCTCCAAACTTTTAAGGTCAAGGTTTGTTGTGTAGGAACAGAATTCCTCTGTGTACAAAATACCAGTCTTTGTTATGATTACAATAAAAGGTGGATTTAAGGCATAGTCTCATTTGCATTGTCTGCCTTTGGGTATAATCCCAATAAAGCTGTATTAATCCAGTTTGAAAAGAAAAAGTAACCTCTTGAATGAAGTTGTCCATCCGTACTGATTTGTTTTAGCTCACCTGAGCTTTGCTAGGATATAGGCAAGGAGCTAAATAAAGAAAAAGCTTTTAATTATGCATGAATGTGTGTATAATTTATATGGAGTGGGGTTGGGGATGTGTTTTTTTTCATTTGTTGTTTTTTTATAAATCATTATAAAATAAACCTTTTTGAACATATTTCAATGTATATGTTCACATTTGAGAAATGTCACTTTTAAGCGTCCATTTGAGTTGACTCAAACCAGATTGCTTACCTTAGAACACAGGTCTAGATATGCAGAATTTTTTAGCGTAAAATTGTGAATACTTTCCTCACCATCAATTCTTATTCTTAACCATCAATTCTTATCTCATTGAGACAGTTGTTTTGAGAACCCACAACATATGTTTTGGTTGAGAAATAGGAAATTAATTTTTAATAACACACTCATATCCAGAAGCCTGCTAAGAAAATAGCAAGAATCATGAAACGTTAGGATGTATATGTAATCCTTTTTCCGTTCTCTGAAGTCTATCGTCATCAGTCAGGACCTCATCTCATCTGTCAGTAATCAACTTTACACCAACAGCTCACCCTGTACCATTGGATGAAATTTCACGAAACTTAACAGAAATGATCCTAGGATGGCCTCTTTTAAAGGTGTTCATAAATTTACATTCCATGCAGAATTCTGGTTGCCATGACAACAGGAAGGATAAACTACAAAATTCTTGTTGTAAAATACCACTAACCCAAATTAATTCTGTTAAAACTTTAATACCCAAATTAAAAGTAATTTGGCACAAATGATCCCTAGATGGTTTAAAAAAAAGTACTCAATTTGAAAAGTTATTAGCACAGTGCATTAACCTTTTGTATACAGGAAACCCCTAAATGAGTACTTTTACAAACAGTATAGACCCAGATGAAATGCCGCATAATGTGTCAGTGTCTACACTGTTTGTTAAAGTAACCAAGATCTTGGGACAAAAAAAAAAAAATTTTTAAATCATAACCTGACACCCCAAGATATGTACAATAGACTATCCCAAGTTTATTGCATCAAACCAAAAGGAAGAATCCATTAGGGCATAAAGGGTTAATTTGGACCTAGTTTCAGTCTTATCTGGATGCAAATCCTGAAGAAAGGTCTTGTTGCATAAAATCTATCATGCTTATTCCTTGAAAATATTAACCTGATCCTGGCCTTTTTCATTAACCTAATTTCACAGACAATTGAGCATCTAAATATATCTTGGCTTTGCACGTGATACTTTATAGCACAGTAAATGTATATACCGCTATACTGATCATTTGCCTATGGGTTACTTGAGAAGCTCAGTGGGTAGAGCATGTGAATATATCACATACATATTTTATGCACAGGGTTGTAAGTTCGAATCCCATACGGGACATTTAATATTGTAACAATTTTTTTTTCATTAATTGTTCCTCCTTTTTGCAATATCGTTTCTCCATTTTATTCAATTTGATCTATTTGGTGACAACAACATTCTCACGTCAGATCCGTAACACTGTAGCTTTAACTCTCGCATGTCACCTCTTTGGTTTCCGACATGAGATTCCCTACAATGTGGCATTTTGACATGATTAGACACAGGTGAGTCTGTGGAGCCTCCTTTTAAGAATAGAAACTCTAAATGCTGTTCATCAGTATTACCAGGTATCAAATTTTCAAGCGATTAGCAAAGGCTCTGTTCAGAGTGTGCGTATGCGCAGGCTGGTCTGAGCCTTTGTATATCACACATACCACATTGTTGGAAATCCGATGTTGTCACATATATATGGACCAGCATGATGCTCTTTATAGTAATGTTACAACAAGCTATAACTGATTTATTTTGCTTTGGAGCCAAGAGCCCGGGTGTTTGTTTGTTTGTTTGTTTGTTTTTAAGGCATATTCACAAACTAAATTCTAACTCTCAGCCTCAAGAAGTTGTCATTTATTTCATTTTCGAAGAAAGCGTGAACTTAAAAAGTCTAATGTTTAAGTGCATTTCTTTAACAGAGTAAAAATGAAATGTAAAAAAGTGGGTTTAGGCAGGATTGGAACCCATAATTTATGTATTTTGAGTTATGTTGTCTAACCGCACAACTACGTTGGAAAGTACAAGTTTTTTTAGTTATAGACGGATATTATAGCAATTGAACCAAGACGTTTACTTCCGTAATAGCTTGGAACATACCGATTGCACACGATCCATCACGACAAAATATATATTCAGTGTTATACCTGTGATAAATTATTTATGCATAAAGGTCAGGCACAAACAAATTTCTTGCTGGAATCCCAGGCCTCTAAAATAAGAGTGTGTAATTGAAAATCAGTTTTCTTATCTCTAATGCCCACAAAACTGATAGCCCAGTGAATTGCAATTTTACGCTAACATTTTTGCTGATCTAGACTTTAATTAATCCTATGTTAATATGAAGGCTACCTTTTATGAAAAAAATAATCATTGCAGCTGTATGCATGTTGACTTAGAAAGTGACTTTGGTCACATTGTTTGTTGGTGTATTGTATACTTTTAAAGGTTCTTACGACTTGCGAGTCATTGCCAGCCGTTATATTACAAACCTGGACGTGCTCGAGGGAAACCCCAAGGAATGGACCCCCACTGAAATGAAGCGGGAAGGGGAATGCAGGTGCATCCTGTATCATCCCACATCACCGTTAAGTCTAAGTGGGAGTACTAGCTAAGTCTCCGCTGTATCTTGTTACTTGTAAATCACTTTTAAATTAAAATAATTCATAGAATTTTTGAAAATATGTTTTTATTTCCCTTGCACTCATCGTTTAAAATTGGACATGAAGACATGTTGTAAATCTACCCGATATAATGAGCATCTCTGCAAGAAATCGTGCCATTGGGTTTTCCAACTATGGTAAATGTTCTAAAATTTCGAACCCTTTTCACTTTCTGTTCTCAAATAAAATGTTGGTTATCAGGCCAAGAACTCACAAAATGCTTGTCTGAAAAGCAAACGGGGAAGACGCTGATCAGACTCTTTGTCTTGGCTTTTGTGGCAGATAACTACTGTTTTGAAATTTTAGAAAATTTAGATAATCTCAAGCCTTTATAGTCACTAAATGTCCATCATTTTGAGTGTTAGCATCTCGTGTCCCCAAACAGTAGCACATTTTAACAGTTTTGTCATCATTTGATTTGATTATTTGGTCAATATGCATGATTTGAAGGTGCCTGGTGTAATTTCTTTGAAGAGTGCAAGGAAAATGAAAATATGTTTTCATTTTAAGATTTGAGGATTTATTTTTTTTAGCTTAAAGCTGTTTCTCTCCATGAAAAGAGTTTTTTTATAAAGAAATGTGTGAAAATCCATGCTTAGCTTTGTCATTATTTATTTAGCTTTTTGCATTTATAGCATGCACTGCCAAATCTTGCTCTGCTTAATTCATGTTTATGCTATATTCTTTCGTAATACCATGCCAGTTAGTTTGTTTGCATATGTTTTTCAATTTATACAGTACTATGCATTTACAAGCTCTTTGGCAAACTTTTTCAATCTCAACTGATTTGGATCTACACTGTTCTAAAGAGGCTATATCCAGGTTAAGCAGGTTTTATTGTTTTTTCTCATTTCATTTAATAATCAATTATGAACACTAAGGCCAAAATAAAGCTTAGGCTAAAAACTTAGGCTAACCCTACCCTACCTAAATTTACTGGTGAAACCTAGGAAGAAAATCAGTTTTTGTGAAAAAATATATATAATTTTATGCATTTTGAAAGGCTAAATGACTTTCAAATGCATAAATTCATATTTTTGTACAGAAAAACACACACAAAAACATGTGTGCCTACACTTGCAGCGTAAAATTTTCTGATTTATTACCCGAAACACACTTACCTTTTTATTTGGCCCTATCTAAGATCTTCCATACATTTTGCACATTACAGATTCTTTTCATGGAGAGGAAAAGACATAAAATTTAAAAAAATAAAATAAAAAGGTATATTCTCTCTACTCCTTTAATACAATCTTTCGTTATGAAAAGAATGTAGAATTCATTATATGTACAGTGATACAACCTTGCCTTGCTATTCTTAATGCCTGTACGTTTATTATGTTTATAAGCCTTTGTTTAAATTATCCACCATTTTTGAAAGCGAACAGAATTAACATTGATTGGCAATTTCACCAGCATTATTGTTTCATTACATCTCAATTTTGGTTTCCTATCCCTAAACAAACACTTTTCTTTCATCCTTTCAATATTGCACTCATTGAGATACATTTTGCATTAAATGAGGTGTCTCATGAAAAAAGAAAATGATAAAATTTGTCAAATATTGACTATCCTGTTCATAATGCATAATCTCTACAAGATGTCTGTTTTAGCAAAGGTGATATTTATTTTTTTTTAGCTCTTTCCTTGCTAGCTGCAACTTTTGTCGTGTGCTTTGCAAACAGTTTGGACCCAGATCAGGCATGGCATTCTATCTGGATCCAAACTGCTTGATACCTTGATTGTGTTCCTGAAAGAATTTTTTTTTAAACGACAACAAAAGCGTGAAAAATTACTCAGCATGCAAAGATTAAATGAATACACATGCTGTGGTGACCATTGGTGACACCTGACTTCCAATGAGTAACCGCAGCATGTCAGGCCTCAGATAAGAGTGTGTAATTGATAAAAAAAAATTTTAATTTCTCAACCAAAACACATGTTGTGGGTACTTAAAAGAACCGTCTCAATGAGACGGTTCTTTTGAGCACCCAAAAACATGTTTAAATTGAAGAGTAAGAAAATAATTACAATTTATGCTAACAAAGTTTGCTCAACTTGATCTATGCATGTTTTATATGACTAAATAAGAAAAAAGTGATCAGGATACCTTTATTACCTAAAGTAGCTGACTTTAACAGATTGGGCTTTGAACAAGCTTGTTTAAGCTTGCACTGTTAAAATTATTTTAAAGCATTTTTTTTCATGATAGACCTCATGTACGTATTCAAAATTCTTGCACACTCCCAAGCAAACAAAACAAAAAGCATTGGATATAATTAAAGTTAATTTCATGACTGTTGTCACAGTTGAATACTGATGACTTTTGTGTATCAATGCCATCAAAACTTGTAACTTTTCCCTAGAAAATGTTTGTTTATGTCAGTGTTTTTCTTGCAGACTCGACTGATGAACCAGAAGAAACTGAAGGCCTGTGTGCTAGTGAATGGTGGTCCTACTATACCTAGCCCCGCTATCTATTCATCTGCTACAGACTGTCTTCTACAGGTACCCACAGATTTAGATAACAAAAAATTTTCAGCATGAAATTGTAAATATCTTCTTACCCATACTTTAAAGCATATGTTTTGGGTGCTCAAAAGAACCGTCTCAATGAGACGGTTCTTTTGAGTACCCACAACATATGTTTTGGCTGAGAAATTAGAAAAATATTTTTCTGTTATGCACTCTTAACTAAAGGCTGGGGAACCACTTTCAAACTGAGTACTTAAAAAGGAATAAAAATCACTTCTATTCATAGGAATGACTAAAACTAAGAACAACTAAAGCCCTCCTGTTACTTGCCAAAGAGCTGGATTTGCAAAGGTAGAAATTTGGCTCTGTCAAATGCATTTTTTGGGGTCTGTTCACAAGATCTAACAGAGAGTGTAACAACCCTCATGCCCACAACAAGCATTAGCCAGAGTGGTATTCTGCTTTTCTGCAAGAACTCAATATTCCTTAAGGACCAGAATATATAAAATATCAACACGATATCAATGAAAGAGAAGAAGATCTACCAAATTTAATATCCGCACAATTCCATGCAGCACAATGACAGCTGGGAGCGCAGTGGTGGAGTGCTTGACTAGAGACCGAGGGGCCATGGGTTCGAGCCTCACCTGAGTCACTGCATTGTGGTCCTTGAGCAAGACACATTTATCCTAGCTTAGTACTGGTTCAACCCAGGAAGACCCATCCCTGTTTAAATGAAAGATTGTTGATGGGACGTAAAGAATCAAATCAACAAAACAAAAACAATGACAGCTGTAGCAACCTCTGACTAATCTGGAAAAAGTCTGCTTCAGTGAGCTTCACAGAATGTTTCTGTTGATTAATATAAAAAAAGTCATCTGAATGCCTCTATATCTATTATTGTCAACAGCTGCTTCATAGCATTAGGAGCAGTAATAAGTTTTATTACGCATCACACATGCACATAGGTCAAAAGAAACACATATTTTAGCGTAAAATTGTAAATATTTTCTTAGCCATCAGTACCAGTTCAAACATTTTTTTGGTGCTCAAAAGAACCGTCTCATTGAGACGGTTCTTTTGAGTACCTTAAACATATGTTTTGGTTGAGACATAAGAAATTATTTTTTATTTGCACACCCTTAACTAGGGGCCTGCTTATGGACATTAGTTCATTGTATGACATCACACCACTTCATGACAGTTTGGATGTTACACAATAGAATGGTCATACGATATTGGTTATATACATATATTGTGTTTTATTTTTCAGACTGTACGAACAGAAGGAATTATGGCCCTTTATAAAGGTTTTATACCAAACTGGGTGCGATTAGGTCCATGGAATATAATTGTATCCTTTTTGTCAATATTTTCTTTATTATTCTTTTCACTTGCGTATGCATTATTTCAGCCAGTGCATGAGCTTTCCAATAATGTGGTATGTGCGACCAGCAAAGCCTCAGATCAGCCTGCGCATACGCGCAGCCTGATCAGAACCTTTGCTAGTGGCTTGAGTATTTTATGATTGTTAAGCTACTGACTGAACACCATTGGTGTTTTAAGCTTAAAAGGAGGCTGCAGAGGCTCGTCCGAGTCTACACTTGTCAAATTGTTGGAAATCTCATGCCAGGGCTCATTTCTTTTCACCTGCGTATGCATTACATGGGAACTCAGGGAGGTAGCTGGATGAAAAAGATAAAGTATGAGGTGAGCTGTTATCTCAGGTAATCTGACAAGTCATATTTTTTTACAGTATTAAGTTGGCTATAGAGTTGTAACGTGTCGTTGAAAATTTAACTTTATCATGTGACTTTACTGTAATTCAGTGGATAACGTCAGGTCATAAATAATGTTATGGCCACACATTAAATAACACTTTCAGCGGGAACAAGTAACGTCATGACGACGTCAGTGACAACAATGCAACTCTTCAATGAAATAAATAAACTTTGAAGGCTAAAAAATAGCATTTTAAATGTCGTATCATAAACAGGAGCTTACACTCATGATCATTTCATATTACATTTATTAAACTCGCCAAAGGTTCGTTTGATAAATTTCATATGAAATGATCACTCATGTTAGATCCTCTATATTCACAATACTCTTTCTGATAATATACATATCGTATCTTAGTCATTTCATCATACGATTACCATATGCAACTTTGTATAAATAAATAGTTTATTTTTTATTTTAATTTTTTTTGGCAAATAAGACCAAGAAATTTGTGCATTAATATCAATCTTCTGGTTTCAGCTTCTTTTTTTCTCAGGAACAGTACAGCAGTGTATGTTCCTTAACTAAACACAGTTCTTTATGACATATGAGCAGCTCAAGAAGTTAGGATGAAATCCACTAGCATTAGAACAACAAACGCAACAAATAGAGGGAAACCGTCCAGGGCCAAGTTGCCAGAAACCTTGTCAGTTTAATAAGGTTGTTAGCTCTACAAGCATAGCTCCGGACATTGTCTTCATAGCCCAAGATAGATAAGCAAACATTTTGTGTGTAAAACTGTAATTGAGCCGCCACACATGATTTCCAACAATGTGGCATTGCGACATGTGCAGCCTCCTTTTAAGTTTAGAAACTCCAAATGATGTTTGTCCAGTAGCCTAAGAGTCATAGAATATTCAAGCAACTAGCAAAGGATCTGTTCAGACTGCGCGTCTGGGCAGGCTGGTCTGAGGCTTTGCTGGTCGCAAATACCACATTTTTGGATATCTAATAATGTGACTTAATTATCTTCTCATCCGTTAGATTAGACATGTGTTTTGAGTTCTCAAAAGAACTGTCTCATTGTTTTTGAGACGGTTCTTTTGAGTACTCACAACATATGTTTTGATCGAGAAATAAGAAAATGAAATTTTAATTACACACTCCTATCTGGTGGTCGTAACAAATATTTTGAGTGAAATTATGATTACTTAAACGCTCAACCTCAACATATTTGTTGTATTTATAAGAACTATCTCATATAAGTGAGATGGTTCTTTTGAATACCAATAACATATGCATTGGTTGAGAAATAAGAAAAATTAATGCATAATTAGCCCCTCATCTGGAGCCCTGTAGAAATAAGTACAAATATTAGTGCTTTTTAAGAAAATAAGTGATATTTATTTTTTTCCATAGATTTTAATTCAAGTCAGATTTATTGTGAAAAAAAGTGTAGATTTTGAGACATTTTTATTACTAGCATGGGAGGATTGCAGTGGCTCAGTGGTAGGTAGAGTGCTTGACTCGAGACTGAGGGGTTGTGGTTCGAGCCTCACCGGAGGTACTGCGTATCCTCTGCTTAGTATTTGTTCAACACAGGAAGAGCGGTCCCAACACAACTAAAAATTGTTGACTGGGATGTAAAGAATCAAAACAAACAAAATTACTTGCATGGGTGAAAGTAATCAGGATTGCTTCTGAATTCAGGATTTTCGGTCTGACTTTCCACAGGACAAGTCACAATTATCCCCTTTATCCTAAACTATATAGATTCATGTTTATTATTCTCAGGCAATGCCTATTCTTGCCTAGAAAAATGACAATCTCAGACCAGACTCAATACAAAGGATTTATAAGTCTCATTTCTGATTTCTCCACATAAAACTACTTAATTACTGTAAATTGTATTATTATTTGAACATGTCCAGTAATGGTTGAGGCCTTGAGGGGCTCTACTTAACTCTGCCGCCTGGGAAATTTTTCATGCTTTTCTGCTGTCTGCTGTTTTTTCGAAAAATTCCTAAGGAATAACATCTGAGTGTCAAACAGATTGGATCCAGATCAGGTCCGACAATTTGTCCGGCCTGATCTGGGTCCAAACTGTTTGCAAAAGTTATCAGGAGACAACACAAGAAGATAGAGTTAATACAAAGAATAGGGGTTGAGTCAAAGATTTTAATTCCTGATATCAGTATCAAGTGAGGTCTTAGATGTACATGTATTTGCATGGAACTTTGCAAAAAGTTATATTTATTAGTATTGGTTTAAAAGGACTTTTAGATTATAAATTTTAAGTTTCATAATAATGCAGTGAGATATTTCACTTCTAACTCTTTGCTGCTGGGTAGTTTTTTATGCTTTTCTTGTTGTCTGCTGACTTGTCAAAATTAAACTTTTTTGAAAGTTTTTTTTATCAGAGTGTCAAACAGTTTGGATCCAGATCAGGACCGACATTTTGTTTGTAAAGGCTATCAGCAGATAACAAGTCGCCACTAGCAAGGAAAGAGTTTCCAGGGGTCGCAAGTTTGATCCCGGCCCGGTCCCATATTTTCGTGGGGATTGATCATGAAATAGTTTCTACGGCCATCCTTCCACTGATTCAAGAAGGGTTGTTGTCAGTTACAAGTGAAAGTATGTGCACGAAGTACTGGGTAACTGCTTAGTCAAGCTTGCCCAGAATAAAGAGTGGTTAGGTGACCATCCCAACATGACCATAGCTGTTGACTGGGAAGTAAAGAGCCAAACCAAACAAACAAGGAAAGAGTTAAGGATTACATCTATAAATTCAGGCCGAGAGGTTATATTTCTTTTCGTGCTCACTTCAGCTGAGCATGAAATTTCAACTGCTAATTAAAGCTAAAATGCTGAAAAATAATGATTTTTCTTGCTGTCAAACTCTTAGTTGGTGTATATATCCTGCTAATAAATGTTAAAATGCCAACAATTGTTGGCATTTTAACATTTATGAGCTGGATAAACTTCGTACTCAGTTGTGTTGAGCATGAAAACAGTTTTATAACCTTGGGGCTCATGACTGATCATCCCTGCTTAAAAACTGATGTTAGTGATGATGGTATACTTTGTATAACTTGTTATAGCGCACAACATTTTAAGATATTTTTGTTCGGCAACATGAGAAAATACCTGAATGGTACCTATAAAAAGGCTATAGTGCCTATTTGCAAGAATAGAATACTAGATTTTTGGGATTGCTTTGAAAAAGAAAAATCCGTCCCAACAAAGCCTTTTTCATGCCCCAATGTTATATTCATGCTATTTGGTTCCAATCCACCCTCTAGTTCATGAGAAATGAGCTGTGTCGCGACAAAACCTGTCTACGGGGTTTCCGACAAAGTGATATTCACATTAGCTTGCTCAGCTACAGTAACAAGCTAGTACATTGAAATTTCGCTTGCAAAATGTCTAGACATTATACTTTCTGAAGTTTCTGTGAAGCGAAAAACAAAGGGGCTGATCAGACTGTGTGTATGCGCAGGCTGGTCGGCACCTTTGTTGTTCGCAAACCCCCAAAGACAGGTTTTTCTTGCGTCAGGGCCCATATGGTCTTGCACACACAAGAAAGCATCATACAGACACTGATGGGATCCACACCAAAAAAAAACAATGTTCCCCTCACCTTTAACAGGGGGACAAAATTACTACAGGCAATCTGTCTCAAGATATTAATGCATGTGTAATTGAATCTTAAACACTTAAAGCACCAATCATAATGAAAGCAGACAAAAAGCATTATCTATTTTATTCAGGACAAAAAAGGCTCAATATTGTTGTAAATTTGCCATTCACATGAAATATCAATTCCTTAAAGTAGTAAAAATATTTATTAATCTGTCTGTTGCAGTTTTAGATGGTACTCTAAGGGTAAGGCACCAGGTTTTTAAATTGTAACAAGGTCATAGGTTTAGATGAACCCATTTTTAGCGTAAAAGTGTCCATCAATTTTAACATGTTTTGGATGGATGCACAAAAGAACCGTATCACTGAGATGGTTCTTTGGAGTACCCATTACATATTTTGGTTGAGAAATAAGAAAAATTTTTTTTTTGGTACGCATAGGCTTGTAAGGTACTTTTCTCATGTATTGTGCGTCGATTGACATTTGTTATCTTAGCATAATGAATCTCACTTATTATACAGTTGTTAAATCCAGTCTTGATGTACCTGCATTTATATCCTTTTCTGAAAATTGTTTGGTTCCAGATCAGCTTGATTTTAAGCCATTTCCACATGTATTTTATTAACCTTTTTCATTCTGGATACCAGTAAACAGGTAATTTGGCAAACGGTGATGACCCAGATGAAATGGTGCATAATGCGGCATTTCATCAGGGTCTGCACTGTTTGCGAAGATAAAATTAATCTTTAGGGACATAAATACATCATAATTTAGAAATTTTGACTTGTGACCCCTTAAAACACAAGTGGACTATCCCATACTTATTGTATCAATATGTTAGGGAAAATCCATCAGACTGAAAAAGGTTAACCCTGACCCTGTGAATTTATATACAAGGGTCATCCAATAATGAGACTTTCTTCATAGTCTGAAAATCTGTGTGCATTTAGTTAAAATTCACCATAATGATAGTATGACATCTTAGCAATTCAGGAATAGAAACAATCTGTTTGTGATTGATCTGTTGCCATAGTAATGTGATGTTTTGTGGAAGGACATGAAGATGTATGGCCGCGTTTATGTTATTTTTTGCATACCTATGGTCATTCAAAGTCATTTATTTTCTATCACAGATAGAATTTAACCTCTGTATATCATATCTTCAACTGAACAGTCTTAGTGTTGCATAACAATCTATAAAAGAAGAACCAAATATGCATAGCCTTTATTTTGCTTGCCTAGCAACCAATTTACTCGATTTTTTATAAACACACTACTTTGCGTTGCTATGGTAACTATGTTATCAATGTATATCCTACAAAAAGTATGTTTATGTGCAGCTGAATGTAATTTAGGTTACATGAACAAAAGCCTGTTCACTTTAAGTGCCTTTAACTATTTGATATAAACTTTTAAAGTCAAGAGGTCAACGAAAAATACCAGATATTTCTTAGAACTTGATTTTTTAAGCTTTGTTTCCATGGTAACCGCTGAAGACTCCGGAAAATTACTTTTCCCTATTGGTTATAGACAGATTGCATGAGCATATACAAGTATGACTAGAAAAATAAACTATACATCTTACTTTGTTGCCATGGTGGCCACCTACAGCGAGCTGTCTACCTGTATTCACCTAGTCTTCTTATGTTCCCTAGCAACAAAAATTGGAACTATGTAACACGTCGAATATGGTACATGTGAATAGCCAAAAAGACATGCTAGCTTTGAATGAGATTTCATCAGTCTAGCATGTAAATTCACTGCTCTATAGCAAAAGTCTTATTCTTTATTGGATGACCCTCTTAGTACATGTACTGTATTTACTCTAAATACTTGGACAGCTAATACTGATCATAGGACTGCAGATCCAGGGGTTGCCAGTTTGAGCCCAACCTGGTCCCATATTTTCGTGGAGATTGATCATGAAATAATTTCTATCGTCATTCACCTCATTCCACTAATTTAAGAAAGGTTGTTGCCAGTTACAAGGGTAAGTAGGGAAAGTGTGTGCACAAAGTACTGGTAAGCTTGCCCAAGGAAAAAAGTGTGGCTAAGTGAACTGACCATCCCAACACGACCTTAGCTGTTGACTGACACCTTAAACCGCAAACCAAAGTGATCATAGGTCCAGATAAGGGAACTTTTTTATTCATAAGTTAAAACATATATTTTGGGTGCTCAAAATAACAGTTTCGTTGAGACGGTTCTTTGGAGCACTCACAATATGCTTTGGTTGAGAAATAACAAAATCAATTTTTAATCATTGATTATTTGGAAGTCTGCAGACCAAACAGCATAAACCTTGATCAAACTGCACCTTAAGGAGCAGCCTAATCGGGGCTTACACCATTCACAATCGTTTTGGGACAAATGCGGTCCCTTGAAGGTTGGGACAATATTCACAGATCTGGATTACGTTGTAATAATATACAGAGCCGTCCCATTAGAACACTATCCAATAAAGGGGCATAAATTCGTTGTCAAATTCCATGTTAACCCTTTTCTCCATAATAAGGCCTTTTGGCGCCTTTGAAACATCATGTATTTGAAAATATTATGAAAAATTGAGCATTTGCTCTTTTGGAGCAAATGCTCCATTTTCCATAATATTTTCAAAAGTATTCAAAACTTAACTTAAATTTATTCAATGTTGTCTAATAATAGAAAATGATGTCATGATCTAAAAATAGCCTATGGAGTAAAGGGTTAAAACCAGGTTAGGTATGTTATAAAGGGACTACACTCTACTTGTATAAACCTATGTTGTCAGTTTACATACACAACTGGTCTCTTTCAGAAGGTCCAAGCTACTGTACTAATGGTCTTTGTTTTGCTCTAAACATGTAACAATTTGCTGCCAATTATTTTCGTTTTTATCTCATTTGCAAGTTTTCACAATGATCATCATCATCGGTGTTTGGTTTGATTAACATGCAGGGTTATCAGCCACATCGGTGGGTCTAGGTAGCCAGCTAGCTGCATGTATTGGCTATTTATTAGGGTAATCCATTTCTAGACACAACAGGGATACAAGCTATAGACTGTTTGCAACTAGTTAAGACTCAAACCATCCTGTGTGCAGCTACAGAGACTGCATAAGGCCAGATAAGCAAAATATTTTAGCTTAAAAGTGTGATTTATTTTCATAAAAATTGGTCTGAACATGTTTTGGTAATTGCCATATTTGGCCTTATAATCACACAATTCCCCACAAAGTGCTCACGGAGTACTTTATAGGTTTATTTACACTGTATAAAAATTCTAATTTGTGGTCCATCCAGTGATGTAATTCATCGGATGGACAAAAAAGATGTGTATCCTGATCAGCTGGCATCACCAGAAGCCAGCTGATCAGAATCTACACTTTTTCATAAGAGGGTATAGATTGAATATATAAGCACAATGGGTTTAATCAGTCGAATACAGTTTTTAATAGGGAGTCTGATATTGAAGGTAGTGCTTTCAACATTGTGATGGTGTATATTTATTATTAAATGTTTGATGTAATAACTTCAGCATATTGGGACAAGATGACCGATTAAATCTGGATGCCAGAGCCAATAAGACTCCAATAGCATGTGCAAACTAAACTGTCCCAGGCTAGTCTTATTGCACAAATTCAGGGAATTGTGGACAGAGGTGTTTTGCTAAATGACAGAAGGTCGGATTTATTGAGATTAAACCTTTTAGTTAGAAATCAAGGGGAGTTGCAAATAAAAGTAAACAAACAAGTGAACATGTCTTGGGGAATATCATGAATTTTAATTTAAATAAATTAAACATATAAATGAACCTATTCATACCTTTTCGACATCTCAAAATGACTTATTTGGTGCTATAAAATTATGTAGTTTGTTTTGATTTTGGCGCAGCTTGGTGGTTTTTAATGTTCTAAAAGACTAAAATTGGTATCAAAGTACAGTGCAGTCCGTTTATCATGGTTCATACAGGCAAGTTTGCATAAAATTCAAGGACTTTTAAAAGACATTCCGACTGTTTTCAAGGACCGAACTTATGAAAAATTCTTATTTACACATTAAAATTCAATTTTGGAAATAAAAGACTGCATTACTAAAGATATGTTTTAGAAAATTGCACCAAATAAAGGCAAAACAATTTAATACTGGTTCAGATTCCTATTAACTGTGGAGTCGTACAGAAAATAGTAGAATTCAAGAATGCTTTGAGTGATTTTTCAGTACTTTTTCAAGGCAGATTAAATCTTCAAGGACTTTTCAAGAAAGCCCTCCAAATTCAAGTACTTTTCAAGCCTGTCTGTGCGAACCCTGGAATAGGCGGTGTTATATTCAAATTTTGTTTTAAAGGGACAATTTTACAAAGGTTAAATTAGTTAAAATCCATGGTGAAAAAAATAGAGAGCCACGTGACTGTGATGATATAATGAGGTGTGTTATAAAGGAACTGCACTGTATCTTGGGAAATGTAATCCATCTGGTTATCCAAGTTAATGTTGGGTATTGTCTTGTCCAAATGCTGAAGTTATTTATCTAATTCCATTGTTATTATTTTACCAATTGGTGCTTTTGAAGAGCTCAATAAAATGTTATTTTATAAAGTTGTCATTGTTTTCTATGCAAAGCCTCACTCTGGGTAGATAGACTACAGTGTGTTTTCAATATGCTGGAAAGAATTTTCAAAATTTATACACTGTATTAAGACAACTCTTTGTATGCTGGGTAATTATTCACGCTTTTATTGTCCGCAGACTTTTTCCAAAATGAACTTTTTCAAAAAATTCTTTCACAAACACTATCAGAGTGTCAAACGTTTGAATACAGATCAGGACAGACATTCTGTCTGTCCCGATCTGGGTCCTAACTGTTTGCATATAGTCTTATCAGAAGATGACAAAAGTTGCCAAGAGGTACATATGGTTTCCATCTTTTCCAATCACTTTATACAGGTAAATCATATTTGGTGGTGATGGCAGATAAATTACTCTTTCTATAATGGCTTCTCATCAATTGATGGAAATGATTTTTTTTCATGTCATCGATTGAACGCAAAACATACTCATCGATTGAGTGCAGATTCTGTGTTCACTTACCTATAGGGGCTTACCTGTAGTACAAGCCTGGGCAGGCAATATCAGCTTTTGTGCCCATAAAATACTCGATGATTTGACGCAGAAGCCAATCAAACTGATTAGGACAGAGTTGGTTAAAATGACTTCAGAGGCAAGTTTGCTCCCAACAGACTTAAAGAACATACATCAGACTGTGTACAGAAGCAGTAGAAAATGTTTCCTAAACTGCCTAAGAGCCGATATGAGTTGCAATTTCTTTTGGCAAATGATGCTTAAAAATGAAATGGTTATTTTTACATGCAAACAGAACTAGACGGCTAACTGAAGGTAAATAAAGGTATCTCCACAGGTAACTGGCCACAATATTTGCGCTCAATTGATTAGCAGGGTTCCTGAACTCTATAGAAATCCTGCGCTGAATTGATGGCATTTTCTGCATCATATTGGTGAGCATTTGCGCTCATTTGATGAATCACCTCTATAATTATAAAGAAGTTACACAGACAAATTTAAATTAAACATCAAGGGCCACAACTTTGCCAAACTAGTTCAAGTGGAACGCCCTGATGATGATAATGCACAACTAAACTTGCATCTATGGTTAAGTTTGGTGGAAAAAAAATGGAGTCTGACTCGACATCCTGCATCAGAGGAAACCATGGTAAAAACAAACATGAATGTGATAGATGAATTTATTCAGCATGACAATGGTAAAAGTACACTAAATCTGGTCACATTCAGCATGTACATTTTACATACCTGAAGACAATGTCTCAAGAGAGCTTAAACAGCAATTAAAACATGATTGAACTCCCTCAAGACATTTCCTCAGGACATCTTAAACAGCATTTAAAACCATGATTGAAGTCTAAAAAAGCAAACGTTTGCCAGCACATCAAATTTTGGTACTTCTTGTGTAAACGACAGAGCTGGCTCAAGTTGAACCTGCACAAATGTACAGTCTCCCTAGGTTTCACTGCTTGTATACACTGGAAGGTAGATGACAGGGTAGACCAGACTTCTAGCCCCTTGAACAACAGCTGCACATGTTTGTTTAACCCTTTTCATTCTGGATACAGGTAAACAGGTACTTTGGCAAACAGTGCAGATCCTGATGTAATGCACTTTATGGGCATTTCATCTGGGTCTTCACTATTTGCCAGCTGGCAAATAGTGAAGACCCAGATGAAATGCAGGGAAGACCCAGATGAAATGCTACATTAAGTGCATTTCATCAGGACCTGCACTGTTTGCCAAAGTACCTGTTTACATGTATCGAGATTACAGTGAAGACCCAGATGAAATGCCACTTTCAGAAGAAATGCCACATACCGTAAAGTGGCATTTCATCTGGGTCTTAACTGTTTGCTAAGATAAAAATAATCATCAGGGATATCAATACATCATTTTATCGAAATTTCAATTCCCACCCCTTGAAATACAAAATGGAAAAGTCCATACTTATTATATCATTATGTATGGGGTAATCCATCGGAATAAAAAGGGTTAAAGAGTGACAGTATACTTATGTGGTAAGTACCATTATTTCAATGCGTAAGCTGTAAATCCCCAAAGTAAACAATTTGGGATGCAACATATATACAGAACAATGCAACATTACACTGTCATGCAACAGCACATAATGGTGATCCTTTCATATCTGACCGGATGGTTGCTGGTGATGTACTAACTGTCCATTCTGCAGTTCCATTGTTCAGAGAATATTATTGTTTTTGTAAACAGTATGAAGTCCGTCTCTGAACCAGGAAACATTATTTCACCACAGTCAGAGATAAGATGCTTTCTCTCAGCGTGAACAGATGAATACTTTTTACACAAAAACCTTTTTTGTGAGGCTCATTGGAAGCGTCTCAATGAGACGCTTCCAATGAGCACCCACAAAATGTTTTCAGAATTTTTCTTTTTTGATACACCTCTTATCAAAGGGTTACTACATTCACTATATTGAACCTGGAAGTTCCTTGTACCCTGTGTAATGCCAGCGCCGTTCAATGGTAGCGCCAACTCCGCTGACTTCCTGTCGGAATATCATGCTCAGTCTTTCAAGCAGATTCTCTAACTCACTGACACGACAGACAAACCCAAGCCTATGTAGGTATGACCAGATGTAATCTATCGATGCTCCTGTTGGATGAACATGTAGGAAACAACACACCAGACCTGAAACCAAAAACACAAAGCATGAACTGACTTTCCCCGTTAGTGACTAATTATGTCTTTTTTGTGATTGTTTCAGAACAAAAAAATACTGAGGGAAAAAAGTTTAGCAATATACTTTGGGGATTCACAGTTTATGAGAAATAGATTTTTTAATTTAGTAATATCCAAAATATACATTGACAAATGTTTATAAGTAAAGACTGATTTTAAGTCCCCTTGCTAAAATAGCTATATGCAATAGCGTGAATAATTCTCTGCTAAAAGTTTCATTTTCCCGTCAAATATTTAGATCTAAAAGCAAAAAAATGAAAACCGGTTTAACTGACTGTTCTGTTCACCCTTTTCGTACAGTTTTTAGTTGAAAATCATTGTTTATTATCAAATTACCACCCTTTCAACTGAATAGTGTTTGAAATTAAAATGCTCAGCAGATCAAATCCTTAAATTATATTGTTCAAATTTCTCTGAAATGCCTTAAACCCTTTTCGTTCTGATGGATTATCCCATACATATTGATCCTTTAAGTATGGAAATGTCCATTTTGTATTTTAAGGGGTTGCTGGTTAAAGTTTTTATCCCTGAAAATTGTGTTTTGCTAAGCAACAGTGCAGACTCTGATTGTTGCATTATGCAGCATTTCATCTGGGTCTTCACTGTTTGCCAAAGTACCTGTCTACCAGTTTCCAGAATGAAAAGGGATAATCTATAAAATGAGCCAGTGCATGAGATTTCCATCAATGTGGTATGTGCGACCAGCAAAGCCTCAGATCAGCCTGCGTATACACACAGTCTGATCAGAGCCTTTGCTAGTCGCTTGGATATTTTATGAGTGTTAAGCTACTTACTGAGCATCATTTGGAGTTTCTCAGCATAAAAGGAGGCTGCACGGCTCGTCTGAATCAACACTTGGCAAAATGCCACTTTGTTGGAAATCACATGTCACGGCTCATTTTGTCCAAATTTCTCTGGATGACCTTTAATCTATAAATAAAATCTTACCAATGAGTTTAGCTTCCTTATCTGTGACTTGTAGACCTGTACTACTGATGGTGGCCTCCTCTGTATCTACAGATTCCTTCCTTGCCTGTAAAATAAAAGACAACACTATCAGTTTTCAAATTATATAGAGATCGCAATAGCTGTTGTTGTTGTTCCATTTTGAGGCAGGTCATATTGCACACATCACAGCACATCATTCATTAGTTTAACCCTTAATGTGCCAATCGCAACAAAAGTCGTCTGCTTTTCTCGTCTGCTGAAATGTTTAAGAAGCCTCTGTGGCAAACAATGTGGGCCCAGATCAGACTGCTCCTATAGGAGCAGTCTGTTCTGGGTCCACGCTGTTTGCTTCTATACTGAATTCGTCAGTAATGTTAGGCAATTATTTGCAGCAGACGACATTTTCAGATGCTTTTTTTTTTCTTGGCGCTTTAAGGGTTAATAGCCTGATGAGGCACCAATAATAGCTTAAATTTTGTTGTTAATGCTGTAGCATCATAAACTAAGCTGTAATCTACCAAGGAGATGTCCTGTTAATGAGTGAAATTTCCCTCAAAGTCATCTGTGAAAAGGTCAAATTTTGTAACTATGATTTTTGCAATAATGTTTGTGAATGTACATAAATATAAATTAAGAATGTAAAACAGATTTATCTTATAAGAATCTATCATGACTGTGAGGGTGGGATAGAAAATCCGTCCCAAGGATCACCGATTGGCATCACGAGGCTTTCCGAGTGATGACAAACGGTGATCATGAGGGACAGATTTTTCTATCCCATCCTCACACGAATAATGGATTCTTTTTTTTGCTCACCACTAAGTACTGCATTTTAAAATGGAAAAAACATGAAAAGGCTTCCTGAAAATCCTGAATTCGCTGAAAATGCAACATGGTGACCGTCATTTTAACATAACAATGACCTCACGGATCGACGTGCGACCAACGTGCGGCTGTTCGATTTTTATCTTTCCCTAGTGCTGGTTCGGGTGTGTGAGATAGAATTATCTCACATGGGTAAAAACAACGGAAATCCCGATCTAGTGTGTGAGAAAACAATATCTTTATCAATCTGTCTGAGCAGTTTGCCTGTGCACTATGTAAGCATTCAAAATGAAGTTAATACTGCTTGTAATTATTGCAAAATCACAGTTTGAAAAAATGACTTTTTCAAAAATTACTTTTAGGGAGATTTCACACCCTTCTTTTCCATTATAGTGGTATTCCTGATGATTAACAATCAAATTAAGTTTAACTTTGATGAAAAAAATAAAGGGTCTCATGACCAACCTAGACATCTAGAGAGACACTTTATTGGCTGCTTAGTACTGGTTTAACACAGGAAGACAGGAAATCATTTCCACATTACTGAAAAATTGTTGACCGGGATGTGAGCATCAAAACAAAAACAAAAAAGACATAATTACAAGGACAAGGACATTGCTCAAGGACACAGCGCAGTGAAAGGGTTCATACAGGCAAGTTTGTGTAAAATTCAAGGACTTCTCCAAGTCTTTCCTACTGTTTTCAAAGACTGAAAACTTAGGAAAAATACTGATTTACACATTAAAATTCTACTTCTGAAATGCTAGATTCCATTCATAACTAAAGATATTAGTTTAAGATAATTAGTATAAAATTGTGGTGCCTTTATTTGGTGCAGCATATGCTGCTTCAAATAAAGGCACCCCAATTTTTATACTGATTTTGGTCTCCAAAAACGATTGAATCTTCCTGTAACTGATAAAATTCAAGGACTTTTCAAGGCCTTTGAGGGTTTTTCAAGGTAATTTTTTTTCTCTTTATTTTCAAGGACTTTTCAAGACAGTCCTGTATATTTGAGTACTTTCCAAGCCTGTGTGAACTCTGAGTGACTCCGATGATTGTGAGTGTCGAACTAGCATTCAATCCAATCTCAACCAACTGAGCCGTAGAATTATGATTGTCAGACCAAAGACCAGCCAAACAACCTACAACAAGAAGGCCAAATAAAAAAAAATACCTGTGTTTAGGGTTACCAGACCCTACCTAAATTTACTGGTGAAACCTAGAATTTTTTTCAGGTTTTCTGGAAAAAAATATATAATTTTATGCATTTTGAAAGGCGAAATGCCTTTCAAATGCATTAAATTATATATTTTTTCCAGAAAAAAAAATATTTAAATTAAAAAAAAATGTTTGCTTACCTCAGACTCGCTACCGGAAACACACTTATTTTTTTATTTGGCCTAACAGTTTATATGAGCACAACTTATGTCTCTATTTACCGTAGTTGTCTCTGAACTCTCTTCATCCTCTTCTTTTTCATTCTTCTCTCTATCCTTTCTCTCTTGGGCAAGTTGTTTCTCCACTCTTCTATCTATCTTCTCTTGTTCCAATTTTTTCTTCAATTCATCTACTTCTTTTCTTGATGTTATTAATTGCTGTAACGAAGACAATTAACCCATTTAAGGTTAGCCTCCTATTTCTAAGAAAAAAGACAGTGCAGACTATGATCAGACACTGCAGAATTATGCTTGTGATCAGTTTCTACCGTTTGCTTACAGGTAATTTAACCCTTAATGTGCCAATCGCAACAAAAGTTGTCTGCTTTTCTCGTCTGCTGAAATGTTTAAGAAGCCTCTATGACAAACAGTGTGGACCCAGATCAAACTGCTCCTATAGGACCAGTTTGATCTGGGTCCACACTGTTTGATTCTATACTTAATTCGTTGGTAATGTAAGGCAATTATTTGCAGCAGACGACTTCAGCAGACGACATTTTCAGATGCATTTTTTCTTGGCGCTTTAAGGGTTAAAACAAGAGCATCATAAAGGCCTATCATCGATCATCTGAATACTGATTCAGAAGAATATGCTATTTTTGAAAGATTTTTCTATTTAAGCCCAAACTACAATTTTGATTACCTGAGTGAAATGGCTTGAGAAACTTTAGTAAATGGTAAATGTGTGAAATTATTTTTCTTTGGGCCAATGATTCATGAGCTGTAATTTTGAAAAGTCTTTCAGCACTGTGGCCATCTGGAATGATTTGGGCAATTTTTGGAAAAGAGCAAAATTGGGAAAATATCTGACTCTACTTTGAATTTAGACAAGCCATTTTCAATGCCTTTAAATACTTTTTTGATGTCTATTCTTGCATCCTTCTTGTTCCCTCAATTCTAACAGTTTGCACAATTTTTTGGAAGGAGCAATATGGGAAACATTTGTATGAATTATATTTAAAACATTCCAAACGGATGAGGAGTAATAAAAAAAAATCAGAAACTGTCTGCAAACAAAATCTTCATGAATGATACACAAAGAAATTCATTGATAGGCAGACATTATGGAATGAGCCTTTGATACTTAACTCTTTGCATGATGGGTATTTTTTAAACTGTTTTGTCATCTGCTGATTATTTTTGAAATCAATATTTTTGAAAATATTTCGAAATGTATTGTGTAGAGTAGACGACAACAAGCGTGTGTGTGTGTGGGGGGGATTGATATTGAGTTTAAATGTATACACCTTTTTCGGCCGACGTTCCGACCTAAAGGGATTCGAAGATTTCTGTAGCCCTGATTGTTACACTCGAAATTTCAGCATAACTATGTCATTGAAAATTAAATCTACCTGTTGCATTCCTTGTAGAGCCATCTGCAATGATTTCACCTCCTGTTTTGAACCATCAGACCTATCCTGTTTATCAGACTTGATCATTTCAACCTCATTCTTGTAAGCTTCTACCTGACACTTGAGAGAATCATTCTCATCCTTCAGGGTGTTGATCTGGTTCAGTTTGCCCGCCACTAAAACAAAATTAATAGCTCTAGCAGGGTTCATACAGGCAAGATTGTGCAAAATTCAAGGACTTTTCAAGGACTCTAAAAGACTTTCTTACTGTTTTCAAGGACTGAAAACCTATGAAAATACTGATTTGCACGTTTTAATTCTACTTCTGAAATGGAGTCCATTACTAAAGATATTAGTTTAAGATAATTAGTAAAAAATTGTGGTGCCTTTATTTGGTGCAGCATATGCTGCACCAAATAAAGGCACCACAATTTAATACTGATTTAGGTCTCCAAAAACACTGTTGAATCCTCCTGTAAATGGTAAAATTCAAGGACTTTTCAAGGCCTTTGAGTGTTTTTCAAGTACTTTTCAAGGCAAATTTAATTTTCAAGGACTTTTCAAGACATGCCTGAATGTTCAAGTACTTTTCAAGCCTGTGCAAACCCTGTCCAGTGATGTCAGACTTTTGAGTGTTTGTTTAAGTTGATGCTTTACATCCCAGTCAATAATTTTTCAGTTATGTCAGGACGTTCTTCTTGGTTGAATCATTAAGAAGCTATTAAGACAAGGTATCTTGCTCAAGAACATAACACCGCACCCCATGTGGGATTACAACCCACAAAGTCTTGTTCACAAGTCAAGTGTGCTACCATCTGAGCTACAGTACTCCCGTCTCAAACGAAGTGTAAAAATTGTATTGTTTCTTAAAAAACCAGCATATACTTTGGTTACTTCAAGGAACCATCTATGATATGGTTCCTTTTGAGCAATCCAAAGGTATGTGTTGGATGAGAAATCAGAGTGACAGTCCAGAAATATAATCTCTTTAATATGGGCCTCTACTCAAGAAAACCTGTCTTCGGTGTTTGCGAACAACAAAGGTGCTGACCAGCCTGCGCATCCTCGCAGTCTGATCAGCGCCTTTTTTTATTCCCTTATTGGAAAGTATCCTATCTAAACTTGGTACAAGCAAAGTTTCAATTTTCTAGCTTGTCTCAGTAGCTGAGGAGAATGGTTTGAGTCTCGCTTTGTAGGAAACCTGAAGACCGGTTTTGTCGCGTCAAGGACTATATGTTTTCCAGGTTATTAATACATCAAGAAAAATGCTAGGACAGTACATTCAATTGAAATTATTATAGCTACAGTTAACTTTGCAAAATACTGTTTTAAACTTGTGTCATTTGGTAACACTGCTTTTCATAAAACATAGTCATACGCAGCTGTCGGCTATAGAAGAAACATAGTATATTTTCACAGTGTTTTTGTAGTACAAGGGGCATTTGGAAAGTTCTTAGCATCGTCTTTTATCTCAGTAACAGATTTACAAACCCTATCATGTTTGGTATCATTTTAAAGACCTATCTTTCCTCTATGTTTTAGCACAAATTTCATGTGGATATTATAATGCAGACACAAAAAAAAATTCTTGTGAACACATGTACTATTTGTAAACTGGAAAACTCAAAATTTCAGTGGAAAATATCATTTTACCTTTGAAAAGTGTGCAGAACATCAACAATAGTTCATGAATTTAGATAATTTTGAACCATTTGGTATGCCACAATCTAGAACAGTTATTATACAATTGATGACCGAGTTTGATATTTCTGATAACTAAATTCCGGAACAGCATTACCAAAACCGTCTAAAAAGCAAAACAATGCCCTAATTTTTTTGACTAAAAAACGCATTTCACAATGCACATATTTTGAAAATATATAACCAACAGTAGTTTAAAAATGCCGTGTGTTGGTATTTTTGTCAAGCACACATTATGCTCTTTGTATTGAAACCAGAAGAAATTTTGTAAATCAGAAAAAGGAAACATAATTCTTGTTAGTTTAGCTATGAATTGACGTTCTGGTTCATTTCAATTGAAAACGGTGGCAATCAAAAGAGTAAAAATACCTTGAGAGTAGAAATCAATCAATTTTGTGATGGTTAATGTGATACCATGATAGTTTTCTATGCCATCGACAAAATGAGAGGGGTTAAGTTACCCCACCCACTTCTTGAAAAGTAGGGGTAGTGTTATTAGGAATAATTTTCTTAAATACAGAAATAAACAAGCCACACTTTTTGCGTGACAAAATGATTTTTATGCGTTGTTCGCTACAAATTAAGCAAAACATATACTTAAAAAGGCATTTTTCGTGTTCCTGTAGTAACACAATTTATAGTAAAAGTATAAAGAAAAATAAAAAAAAGTCCCATTTTGGAAAGTTGACCATTTCTCTATAAGTCAACTTTTTCTGAATGTAAAGGTGTAAGTCATGCAAGCAGCGATCGCATAAAATATTTTAATAAAATTAAGTTGGCACCAAACCGTTAATTTGTCAAACCATGATCATAAATAAGGTCCCCAATTTCCTTTGTTGTTTTTTTACAAATATTTTGCTTAAAATTTCAGCCAGTGTATAAACCCTACTCATTTTGAGCATGCGCTGCACATGCACACTGAGTTCTTTTTCAACAAAAATTAAACCATCAAGTAGCCGTTGAATTCTAGTTTCCAAAAATGTATTATTTGATAGCATTTAATCAACGCATTGTGGAGTTATGATGCCATGCTAAGAACTTTCCAAATGCCCCTTGTATATGTTCAAAATGCATTATAATCAACTTTATTCATATCTTCAATCTTTGCTTTGTTTTGATTCTTTACGTCCCAGTCAACACTTTGTCGGGCCTGATCTGGGTCCAAACTGTTTGCAAAGGTTATCAGCAGATGACACCAGTAGGTTTTGCTTTGTTTGTTTGATTTGATTTTTTACGTCCCATCAACAATCTTTCAGTTAAACAGGGACGGGTCTTCCTGGGTTGAACCAGTACTAAGCTAGGATAAATGTGTCTTTATCAAGGACCACAACGCAGTGACGCTGGTGAGGCTCGAACCTGCAGCCTCTCGGTCTCGAGTCAAGCACTCTGACACCAGTAGGCAAGTCATAAGACAAAATTTAATACTAACTTTCTGCATACTGATTGGTCAATTCTTGACTGAACTCGATCTTATTTTTCTTCTTAGACGAGGGTCCCTCTTCTTCATCGGACATCTCCATCTCGTCTTCCTGCCTGCCACTGAAGAATTCCTCTTCCTGTGAATGTTTGATCTCCTGTGAACAATAATATACCAGTTAGATCATCGGAAAAATAGAGGATCTTACATATGTGAGTGCTCATGTTTTATTGAATTTATTAAACATGTTGGGGAAAAGAGATAAAATGCGAGGCTTGCCGAGCATTTTATCTCTTTTTCGCAACGAGTTTAATAAATTCAATAATACAAGAGCACGAATGTTAGATTCTATTTATCATATGAAAAATACTTTGAAATCTCATTTCTGGCGTAAAAACGTTATACTTATGTCATTATGTACGCAACGTTGTTATGGACGTCATAACGTTTCCCGTAAATCTATAAACCACTAGTGGTTTATCGATTTTATTGCATGGTGTTATTTCACTCCCAGGCGCGACGTCATATGATAATGACACTTATTGCATACACACAGTGCACCGGTGCGCACAATACAGTAAAACATGTCTTTAGCAGCCACTCAAAAATAGACAACGGGAGCGCAGTGACTCAGTGGTAAAGTGCTTGGCTCCAGACCGAAGGGACGCGGGTTCAAGCCTCACCCGCGTCACTGCATTATGTCCTTGAGCAAGACACATTAATCCTAGCTTAGTACTGGTTCACCCCAGGAAGACCCATTCCGACGTAACTGAAAGATTGTTGACTGGGACGTAAAGAACCAAATCAAACAAAACAAAAAAATAGACAAAATAGATCTTAATGACAAATGCTAGTTTAATGAACATTCTGCAATACTTTTGACCTACATTATGCGATAATTGGTCTTGAAAACCAAATTTCGGTCGTTTTGAGAGTGGCCGCTTTAGACAGGTTTTACTGTATTTGCAAAATTAAGTCAATATTAAAATGCAAATGCTTATGTTTGCTTTTATAAAACTGTGCAATTGCATATTGTGAATATTCAAGTATTAATATAACTGATTTTTTTTCTCGATGCTTTGCCTTTTTTGCTTCTGTTTTTGTTTTATGAATTCTTTGTTTTGTTTGATTTGATTCTTTACATCCCATCAACAATCTTTCAGTTATGTAGGGATAGGTCTTCCTGGGTTAAACCAGTACTAAGCTAGGATAAATGTGTCTTGCTCAAAGACCACAATGCAGTGAAGCCGTCGAGACTCGAACCTGCGACCCCTCGGTCTCGAGTCAAGCACTCTCACACTGAGCCACAGCACTCCCACAAATTCTTTGTGAATGTTATTGTTTTCAGACTGGCTAACATTCTAGGTTTGTCTATCTTGAATGCAACAGGGTTGAGTGAACAGGCTTAACAGCCATGTGGGCATGTTCTGTATGGTCTGTACCATATTGTTAGCTTAATTCCTGTTCATCTGCTGAACCCAGATAGATCCAGACCAGCATTCACAGTGTTTTCCATGCCACCTGTGGATCCGTTGTCAGGAATGTATCATCTAACTGAGCTGGCTGGAACATTTCAGTTTATTCAAGAGGACAAGACTTAAAATAATGAATATTTTCAAGACTTCCCACAGAAATTCAAAAACTCAATTCCATGATTTTTCCATGATCAACAATGTAATTTCCATGACAATTTAATTCATGGCGGCCAACCTCCCCTTTTAGCGGAATTTTCACCAAGCTGAGTATAAATGCGGATTGCAGCAACAGTAATGTATTCAAATAAGCATGCTTGTAGACCATGCATGCATTCTGAAATAATTAAAACTTAAAACCACCAGTAGTCAGACAACTAGCTGTCAGACACACAAAACTTGTGTGTCTGACAGCTAGTTTTCTGGCTTCTGGTGGTTTCGTCAAATCATTTCATTTAATCCCATGATTTTTTTCATAATTATTCAGTTTTTTTTCAAATTCCGTGATTTTTCCATGCATGGAACTTTTTTGTGATTTTCCAGGTTTTCCATGATTTTCAGAGCCTGTTGGAACCCTGGTAAACCTACTGCACATAAAATTATAGTTCTAAACTCAAATCAACTTGGGCAGTATAATCATAAAAGTATAATTGCAAATCACTAACTGTAGAGAAACATATCAATCTTTAACCCCGAATAACGGCTGTGTTAAAGCTTACTAGGATCCAGATATTATATAAAACTCCTGAAATGCACTAGTATGACTGTTGATCTGAAATGCTCCAAATGACCTGGCCTTATACTTATCCTGCAGAAAGTCTAAATTTGAACTGTCTTTATACAAACCCATCCAGATCTAGGAATTGCTTTGATCTCAACTCTTTTGACCTCACAATAGGGCTAAGTGGCTGTTTCTACACATATCAGGCTTCTCTAATAGGGCTAAACTGTTACATGGGTGAAAGTTTTCAGGATTATTCCTTAATTCAGGGTTTTCAGAAAATCAACCTCAAATACTAAGTTAACTCTTTTTCTACTGGGTAATTTTGTATGCTTTTTTGCGTCTGCTGTGTTTTTTAAAATCAACTTTTTCGAAAAAATTCTCTCAGGATTACCATAAGAGTGTCAAACAGTTTGGATCCAGATCAGGAGATTTATGTTGGGCCCGATCTGGGTCCAAACTGTTTGCAAAGAATATCAGCAGGCGACACCAGAAGGCAAAAAATTAGGCAGATTTTTTATAGCTTCTCTGGTTTATTTCCAGTTTTATACCAAGTGACAACTGTCAGATTGTTTATACTTAAAATTAATCATATTTTGTAAGTTTTACAATTTGAACATCTAAAGTCCAGGATTTTGGAACTTTTACCCATGCTTTTATCTCTTCATGTCTTGGTCTTGTATAGATCTCATGATTGAACCACTTACACCCATATATCAGTCACATGAAAATCTGATGACATTTTTATCATTTGTCACATATGTAACCAATATCATTTTATAACATTTGTCATTGAAGCACGCCACCAAAATACATCAGACATACGGAAGAAAGGTCAGATACATGTACTTATATCTCCTGTGAGATGTGTTATTTAAACCAATGGCCAAATCAGTAAAATGTATATTCTTTTTTGTTCTACATCCCAGTGAACAATTTTTCAGTCATGTCTGGACAGGTCTTCCTGTGTTGAACCAGTACTAAGCAGATGATAAAGTGTCTTGCTCAAGGACACAACGCAGTGCCTTGAGTGAGTCAAAATGTTTATTCAATCATCCCTTAAGAATAATTTGATCGAAAAAAAATATTGAATACAGTGGTGTATTTGGTGCACAAATCACAGCTTGAAGTTTAAATCTACTTTGAAAGATTTTGTCAAAATCAGGTTTTGTTTGTTTGATTTGATTCTTTAAGTCCCAGCTATAAAGAAACGGGTCTTCCTGGGTTGAACCAAAACTAAGCTAGGATTAATGTTCTTGCTCAAGGACACAACGCAGTGACACCGGTGATGCTTGAACATAGGGCCCCTCAGTCTCGAGTCAAGCACTCTACCACTGAGACACTGCATTCCCATCAAAATCAGGTACATGCCAAATAAACAGATTAATCTGAAAGATCCCCAGCATGTCATCAGACTGTCATGTGACTATGTCATGTTGCTGCTTTTAAAGTAACCCATTATGAGCCACACCATACAAATACTGCCTTCGAGGTTTGAACATATGTTAAGTCATAGGCTTAGATAAACAAATATTTTCAGTCTAGAATTGTAAATATTTTCTTACCCATAATTTTTAGCATATGTTTTGGGTGCTCACGTCTCATTGAGACGGTTCTTTTGAGTACCTACAACATATGTTTTGGTTGAGAAATAAGAAAATTAATTTTCTGGTACGCACTTAACTAAAGGCACTTGCTTAAACTTGATTATGCATTTTGTGCAGTCTGTTTGTAGCAAATTTTTGGCAGATTACGCAACTCCAAAATTCATTTTCTTATTATTGTCTTGACAAATCCTATCAAAAGTTTGCATGCTAATTTCCCAGGTACCCTGAGGACAGTATTTGTAGTGACGCTTCATAGTTTAGTAAAATAATTCTGGCATATGGTAAATGTTCTAACTTCAGTACCAAACACTTGCTTCTAAATATTTTCATCAAAATTTTTGCTTATTGGACCTTTGATTCACCAAATTCTCATTTAATTTCATTTTCATATGATTCTCGAGTCAGCTCAAGAGATTTTTTATTGCATATGAGCCAAGTCATTCTTTAAACATGCATTTGCAGCTATCTGGGGGTGAGGGAGGGGGGGGTAGATTTTGATCAGAAGCCTTTGCTCCGGTATTCAGTTTAATTTACTGTTGAGTCCTTATCCTTGCTTTATCTCCTTGTTATATCTTGATTTATATGTTTTAGGAGATGATGCATTGATAAGTTAGGGGTCTTTCATGCAAACCAAATATCTATGTGTCTTGATCCACATCTGAATTAAGGGTGAGGTTGGCGCCGTTAAACCGGTTTAAGCCCTCCAGTAAAATATTTGACTGACCGTTCCAAGGCGGTACTTCTTTTGTGGATCTTTTATGTTTTTGTTCTGACTTGTGTTTGTTATGTTTTGTGCGCGTCTGTTTATATGTGCTTCGTGGTCACCTGCTGGGAAAGGGCTGACCTCTTGGCTCTCGTTTGTGGTGTCTTCTGTGAGTTTGTCACTTTCCCATTGGTATCCTTGGTCAGGTGTGGTACTTGATTGTATCGATTCCTGATCTTTGCAACCTTACTTACTTTTATCAACATCCCTACCAACAATGATAACAAGCAGGGATGGCTCTGATGAGACAGCATGGATGTGCAAGAATGTCTAAGCTGTTCCTATATATCAAATCTCATGAGATGGCCCAAAAGTTTTCCTGAATGGTTGCAGTAAAAGTCCCCATCAGTCTGCTTTTTCAGGCATGCAAGTTTGGTCTGAACTGTTAATGGGGACATGTTGGTCAGTTACATTGTGTTCAAAACTAGAACATTTACCATACTGGCATACATTAATGCTGATATACACTACTCAAAATATGCATGAATTGATAAAAAAAATCTCATTTCTCTGTGTAACAATCTTGATACCTAGTAAAATCTCAGGGGTGTAAAATTCCACTCGCCCGCTCGCATTTGCAAGTAAAATGTTATGCAGGGTGAGTTAAAGTTTTGACAATTTGTATAGTACTTTTCAAATTTACAGCATCTCGGAGAAAAGTTTGGGACATGAGGGCAAGTAGCTTATTTGGAAATTTTACACCCCTGAATCTGTTTGAGCAGTATGTTATTAAATTCATATTGACCTTTCTGGACTAATGCAGTGTATGTGGTAGAAGTTTGGAACAATAACTATTTATAAATCCCCTTACTCTATAAGGTAAAAAACATTGTTTTCACTTTGCCATTTTCTGCTATGAGAGGTTCTTTTTCCCTGAAAATTGAGCCTAACCCCAATACCTACTAATATAATGCATATGTCAAATTATAAGTAGTGACCTGAATTTTAGACTGTTTGCAACAAAATGTTCAACTTTTGAAGGTGGTTATCCACCAATTAACAATTGATTGTCTCTGTTTAATTAACACAGAGCAAGGTGTAACTACGGTGGTATGAGACGCCAAGCACATCAGTGAGCCAGTACGCAAGATTTACACATGTTACAGATTAATAAAGATTAATATGTACTTGCTGGTAAGAGTCACAGATGTACATATTAAGTGAATGAACAATTGCCCTTCTAGCCGCTGCAGAATTTTGCAGCAAATTTTCTTCTGTGTTTTGCCTGTACTGTCGAGATGTTAAGGCACTTACATTTTTTTGAAAGTCCAAGCAACAAAATCTTGGAAACGCTTTTTTTATTTTGCATCTTTTCTATCAATCAAACCATGTTTGTTGCTTTCATATTTTGTATGTTATTTTGGATCCATTTTTGTTGGATTTTTGCACTGACTGTATTACCTGACACTACACAATGTAAACAAGTGATGCTTATTCTAAATTACATAAGCAACATCCAGGAATATGAACTGACAAACCTTTGCTTGTTTTAACCAGAGCTCAATGTTCTTCCTCTGAGCCTTCGTGAAATGGTCCCAGTTCCGTTGTTTCTGAGCCGCAGTAAATATTTTGTCAATCTGATCAACTTCAAGAAAAGTACAGCATTTTAAGAAGCAAATTTGTAAACAATACCAACAGTTTGAACTTGCAAGGCAGATCCAGGGCTACACAGTTTACTGTCTTCATATTAACTCCCAATACATATAAACTGAAACCAAGTTCTAATAGGTCACTTTTTAAACTCATTCTTTCTGACCAAGCGCTAACAAAATTGAAATGATTTTTTGCCTAAATATGTGCATTTTAATGGGCAAAAGTTTAGCGGTGTGACTTTTTGAAATGAGGGTACGCTTTCTCTAGCTTCTTCTGTGTAAGAAGTACACTTCATTTTTAAATAAAATAACTTGCAGTCTCGGCAAAGTCTTTATTTATAAAAGCATAAATTTTCAGGGTTCCCACAGAAATTCAAAAATGCAATTCCATGATTTTTCCATGATTTTCCATGATCAACAACGTAATTTCCATGACTGTTTAATGCAAAGACTCCAACCTCTCATTTTAGCAGCAACTTCACCACACTGAGCATAAATGCAGAATGCAAAAACAACAGCATGCTTGTAGACCATGCATGCATTTTGAAATAGTTCAAACTTGAAAACCACCAGTAGCAAGAAAGCTAGCTGTCGGACACTTGTGTGTCCGACAGCTAGTTTTCTGGTAACTGGTGGTTTTGACATAATATTTCACAAAATTCCATGTTTTTTCCATTATTATTCTGTTTTTTTCAAATTCCAAGATTTTTCCATGCAAGGAACTTTTTTGAGTGATTTTCCAGGTTTTCCATAATTTCCAGAGCTTGTGGGAACCCTGAATTTTGTATGCGCTATTTGTTATTTTCGGACCTAGCGTAAAAACGTAAGGTGACCGATTAGAACTTGATCTCAGTATACTTTGTTGAGGGGCACTTCTGAACATATTTTTTACCATTTTATTGTTAATTGTATCAATTAATTGGGTTACGTGCATGGTTAATTTCAAATTAATTATAGTATATGTACATACATAATTAATATACTCTTTGAAATACTCTTAGACTAGTTTATGATTCTGAGGCTATAAGGCATTGCAGCTCCACAAGTAAGATTCAGTTACGAACAAGTTCTTATCTAGTGGACTGTCAAATGCTTAAATAACATACATCCCGGGATCTGCCTGATAGAGTACTTACCTATCCAGTAAATCGCAGCATCTATTATCACTCCTGGCAATAACTCAACTTTTCTGGGACAAATCCAGGAAAACTATAAATTTCTTCTACCTCCTTAAGCTTTGGAATAATCCATTTATGCTCTAACAAAACTTTGTAATTAAGCAACTCTAGTTTTTCCTTCAATAGGCTTCCATGATTTTTTTTTTCAATTTTGGTTAATGACAGCTTTAATAAGATACTGCATTTTGCAGTTTCTTATTAAGGTGTATATGTATTTTTAATTTCCTATAAATTATAAATTATGTTGAGCATATATGAAATAATATTATCAGCTGTATCCAGGTCCGGTTATAATGTCTATAAATTGTACATCACTAATAAACAGAAAAACAATTATGCAGTCCCATTTTTACCAAACCTATACATGAGCTTTGTTGACTTTCTTTATTCATAACTTTCTACCAAACACAGTTCCCACTGTTAATAATATACTGGTTTGAAATGGTTTAATCTTTTAAAGCTGCATACTCTGTAACTATGAACTTTTTTCGAAAAATTTTCTTTTCTTTTTTAATCATTTGTAAAAGTAGAATTAAGCTATGTTTTCACAATAAAAATGTTCAGCACAGCTGAAAACTGCATGGAAAAGTGAATTATCTTATCAAATAGGTGTTTTTTTCTCTTGTTGGTAATTATTTGCGTCCCTCCAATAATTCTAGACGTTGAATTTTATCATAAATGCAGTTGTTTTGATAGTGATAACTTGTTAAGATTTACGAAAATGGTAAAATGTTTACCTGAATTTGAGTATTTTTACTGTGTTCTTGAAAAATAAAAACATTATTTTTAAAATTAAAAGATCAAAAGTTACAGACTATGCAGCTTTAATCAGTGTTGTGCCTAGGTCAAGATTCTTGGGGGACACAGGTGTCCCTCTACCTGAATTTCAGGGGGACATTTACAAATTATGGAGGACATGCCAAATCTTTCAAATTTTTACCTGTTAAATTGAATAGTTATCCGGAAATTTCTGTTCATTTTCTATTTAAATTTGAGCTTGATGTCGATAGTTTTGGCTTGAGAATGAAGACAGATGACAGTGAAGTTGTTTATGCCATTGCCCTAGTTTTGAATTCTCTAGCAAATTTACTATTTCTATATTAAAATAGCTTTATCTGGCCTTCTGCTATGAAATTAAAGCTTTCCGCCATTGCTGTTGTGTATTGGACTGGTTAAGAAATCAATATCCAATGCGACATTTATCATAGGCAAATACCATGTGCCAGTCTAAATTGCACGATTTACGTCCCTTTATTAGGTTACACTAAATACGGAAATGGTAGTAAACAGCAAAAATAATTAGCAGATATTCGAGGTGCACCCTAAGGCCTGTGCTGGGTGCCTTTTTAAGGGACATCGGCTATAAAATTGCGGGAATCCCACACTCTAGGCACAACACTGTTTTAATTATCCATTACCTGCTTCATACTTTCAGTAATGTCATAAAGTTTCTACCACAGTTACCAGCAAACCTTTCAGCAGTATAAGATATAGTTGCACTGTTGACAGTACAGTTTGGCTTAGTATTGCATTTTAATCCATTACCTGCTTCATTTTTCTCAGTTCTAATCAGTGTAAACAAATCCATATGGCTTTTTTTTCTATTTTATCAATTACCTGCTTTAGGCTTTCAGATATATCTTATACAGTCCCATGTTAACAAACCGTATGACTTTATACCAATTTTATTCCATTACCTGCGTCTATATACAATCATAGCTCCAGATAATGATTGGAGGCAAATGGGTATTTACCCACCTCTTTTTGACTTAATTGGGTATTTCAAATTTTAAATTGGGTATTTAAAGTTTTTCTATTGGGTATCCATCTGAAAGCAAATAAGCAATGAAACTGGACCTTGTTTCTCCTGATTTTTTGTTTACTTTCAGTTTCACTTTTGGAAAGCACACTGGCAATATTAGTATATCTGAGATCTCTATTTCCAACTAACTTCGAAAATCTGACATATCTATAAAGTCATCTTTGATTCTTCGAACCACCAACTCGGTATGAGAGTTAGTTACGATATGATATCATTCAATTGCTCTGGGGCTTTTTCGCCCACGTTATGCCATTGTTATTGTAAAGCGAGACGAATGTCGTAATCGTGTAAATATTGGGTATAGCTAAACAGCGATAAGAATGTTCCTGGACTGGTTTACAATTTACTAAACTAGATTCAGCGCGACGCCGTGCATAAATTTGTACCCAACAACAGATTGTGATGCGAAAAACGACAATCGCAAACAGAATACAATAGCATCATACGCTACAAAAAAGTTCAGAATTGAGTATCAAGGATTTTTATTGCGTTTTTGTACGCACAGAAATTAATTTAATTGCGTTTTCAGGTCCACGAAATTGCGTAAATACGCAGCCTTATCTGGAGCTATGTACAATAGGACAGTTCTATTCTAATGCATTGCTTTGTTGAACAATAGATAAAACAGACACCAATGGATATCACTAGACAAGGGCATGAAGTTCGTGATAAAAGATAAACAAATGCGAACATGGTGGAATTTTTTATCTGTTGCATGTCTGTAAGTTCGGTGTGACTGAGACATAAGCCTGATAAGGAATCGAAAAATGATTTTAAAATACAAATTGTCTTGATTCCTGACAGTACTTTGTTGCTTCAGTTCTGTTCTTTCAATATCATAGCTGAGATAAACTAATTGATAATGATCTGATGGCACATTTTTGTACTATGTTGCTTCAGTCCTCTTCTTTGGTCACCTTAGCGAAGATAACCTTTAAGATCATGGCCTTGAGCCATATTTATACCTATTCTACTGACTGACTGAACAAAGCATTGCAAGAATACTTACATTGTCGAAGAATGCCTTCAAATCTGGTCTTAAACTTCTCCTTCATATTCGCGAGTTCTTCCTCGTGGCTCTGTTTCTCGGTCAGCAGCCTGCGTATGTGTGCATTAGTACACTGGATCATGCTGTAGAACTGGGTGATGTTTTTACGACTCACTTCTCCCCTATCTAGCCATGTCAGCAGGACCTGAGAGGCCATCATGAAGTCATCATCACCTAGAGTTAAAAATTTTTATCATCATTTTTTTCATCATTGTATTCAAAATTTTCATTTGGGGAGGTATATATATCGTCGTATATATGGTCGGAAATTTAGTTTTGCGTCACCGTAAAACATGATTTCCGAACGTATATCTGGACGTTTTCCCTCCCCAAATTAAAATTTTGAATATGGTTATCCCTATTCTAATGCTTTTCTACAATCTTGTCTCAAATTGGAGGGTTGCAAGCTGCACAAAGCCGCACATCATCCAATGAAATGTGACGTAATAAATGACGTCAAACTATTTCTGACAGTATATCACAGGATATACATGTACTGTTGCAATTTTTTTAAGTTATCCAATCGATTCAAAAGTAGCATTACCAAAGCAGGCGCATTAGAAGTTTCAGTTAACCCTTTGTAAACTGGAAACCCCTACTCAGGTACTTTGGCAAATAGTGTAGACCCAGATGAAATGCAGCATGATGCTGCATTTCTTTTTTGTGTGTTTTGATCATTTATCTTATAAGCCCCTGTTACAATTTACCTTGATAGCCCAGAGGCAACTATCAAGGTGTTTACAATTTATTTACAGATCTCTTTCATTCTTTCATACTCTTGGACTCACCTTAATTCTACAGCAGCTTATGTATTAAGTATTTAGGGGTTAGATGTTTTTGTAACCATAACTAGTTTTCACACATTTTATTAGGAAACAGAAAATAGGGTAGGAAGAAGAAGAAAGAAGTTAAGACCTCTAAAGAGAAAGCATAACCAGTCATGAGGGGTTCACCAGTTCTCTTGTCGGCTTTTTCTGTAAGGTTTAATTCACTTAATGTCAAGAGTCCTGGGTGGGTTTATTTCTTTTGTATTATATTTGTAGGGTATTATCTTTATCAAATCCTTATTATTAAGGAGCAATTTATCTGTACATATTTTCTATTGTCATTTTTGACTTATGCTGATGTGTACGTTGCTATAAATTTGCATTTAGCAAATTCTAAAATGGTGCCCAAGCATCTAAGAAGTTTTGCAATTCATTTCTTTGTATTGCAATTTCTCTGAGACTTTGAAATAGTGAGTGAACATTTATCTTATATTCCAAAAATGACAAGTGTTTGTGTGTTCCTCTGCACATATTGATGTAATACTTTGCAACAAGCATTAAAAATTGAAGTGTATCCGAAGTGTTTGGAGGAAAGTTGCCAAGAATAAAATCACTTTCATTCAAATTAGTGATATATTCATTGCTTGAAATTTTTCTGTTAGCTCTTTTAGTAATTGTTGGGTTTTTGAGCACTTCTAAAAAAGATGCTGCATTTCATCAGGGTCTGCACTGTTTGCTAAGATTCTGTTTGTTATTTCTGTTTGTTCTCTCAGACTTCATGTGTTTGTTTGATTTGATTCTTTACATCACATCAACAATCTTTCAGTTATGTAGGGACGGGTCTTCCTGGGTTGAACCAGTACTAAGGTAGGATAAATGTGTCTTGCTCAAAGACACAATGCAGTGACGCGGCTCTCCGACTTTAAATAAGATTTGTCTTATGTCTTAAGATTAAAACAACCTTCACAGACAAATACATCATAATTAAGAAAATTCTACCTGTGACACCTTAAAGTGCACAATGGGCAGTCCCATACCTATTGTATCGGTATGTTTGGGAGATTCCACCAGAATATAAAGGGTTAAAGAAGCTTTTCTTTGTTTCATCAGTCCTTTTATTTGATTTGACATGACCATTCATCTATGTAGATACATTGAGTATGTTCGAAATTTCTATGGCAAGATTTATGCATTTTAACAACAATCCAGCTAAAGTGTCACTTCTGGCTAATGAATTCAATGTTTGAAGCGTATCGCACGGACATGTGATCTTGGCAGCTGTCATCAAATTTATGCCTTTCATGTGGCTACGAACGGTTGTACAATTCTAAAGATTCATTAAAGGCTTGTTTTGAAAAGGTAAATATTGAAGTGTTTCAACTCATTATCCAGATTGCTTACTCAATATTGACAACCCAAATTTTGAGCAAATGTAAGTCAGACTTTTCCGGCTGAACTTAATTAAAGTAAACCAAATTCTGTTAAAAGTGAAGCCACCTTTCTGGATTTGGACTTGTCCATGACAAATGACTTTGTTTCATCTCAAATTTACAATAGGTGAGATGAGGCGGTTATTTTGAGCACCAAAAACACATGTTTAAATTTATAGGAAAGAAAATATTAACAATTTTAAAATCAAAATACAAAGTATAAAGGATCCACTCAAAAGGTAGTTTTTTTTGTTTTGATTCTATCAACAGTGTTTCAGTCATGTAGGAACAGGTCTTCCTGGGTTGAACCAGTACTAAGTAGAGGATAAAGTGTCATGTTTCACTTGATACTTCCATTTTAATCCTTTCCATTCTGGATATGGATAAGCAGGTACTTGTTAAACAGTGAAGACCCAGATGAAATGCTGCATAAGGTGGCATTTCATCAGGGTATGCACTGTTTGCTAAGATTAAAACAATCTTCAGGGACAGAAATACATCAATTTATAGAAATCTTGACCGCAAACACTTAAAAATACAAAACGGACAATTCCATACCTATTGCATCAATATGCAGGCCTTTAGTTAAAAGTGAGTTGCAGAAAAATAATTTCTTATTTCTCAACCAAAATATATGTTGTGGGTACTCAAAAGACCTGTATCAATGAGACGGTTCTTTTGAGCACCCAAAGCATATGCTAAAAATGATGGGTAAGAAAATAATTACAATTTTACGCTCGAAATTTTTGTTTATCTAAATCCATCTGAATGAAAAGGGTCAAAGTCTGATCATAGGTCTATGCATCAAGCATGTTTATCTCATAGGCCCCTAAGATCCTTACTTCTAAGTCTCTCTGTGAGTGAAGCTGACTCATAATCTGAGTAGTGAGTGACAGGAGGAGGACTAGGAGGTCGGAGACGTTCCTCCTCAAGTCGCTGTCTGTGTCGTAAATCTCTCATCTGTGTTCTCATCTTGCATTCATACTCAAACTGGTCATCACGAGCCATTGCGTAGTCCACATGAAGCCGACCTGTATTTTCCTTGTTATCTTTGTCATCGATTTTCATGCGATATCCTGGAAAAAACAAGAAATGTGTTTTCAGAAAAAACTGTGTATAAACATAACACCATATTTAAACATAACACCATATCCTAAGAATCAATAATAGGATAAAACATTCTTTACTGTGTATTAAGATTTGCCAAGCCTGAGTGTGATAATGTGTTGTAGTGCCGTATGGGCTGCAGCACATTATCACACTCGGGCTTGGCAAACGTTAATACATGGAAATGAATGTTTTATCGTTATTGTTATATACCTTCCTTTCCAGCACAAGCATTTACAAAACTGAAAGCGACGCCATCTTAACTTGCAGACAATATCTTTGACCGATCAAATGGCAATGAAGCCCTCTGCTGCCATGTATTAATGGGAATGAAGCCCGCACCCTGTGATTGGTCAACTATCAGCCGCATTGTGACACCTTAAATTTAGATGAAATATACAACTGTCAGCGATTGAAACACGTCAAGTTTCTATAGTAAACACTTATTAGGTATATAACAATAGTCAATCTTTGTAAAATGAGCTAACTCATATGATTATTGTGATATGGCTTATGCGGGAAAGCCTCCTTTAACCCTTTGCAACCTAATGTATTCTTCCTTCTGGTTTGATTCAATAAACTTGGGATAGTCCATTATACATATCTAGAGCAGTCAGGTCATATTTTTTAAAAAAATATCATCTTTTTTGTATAGACCCTGATGAAATGCAGCATCATGCTGCATTTCATCTGGGTCATCACTGTTTGCAAAAGTACCCGTTTAGAGGTTTCCCGAATACAAAGGGTTAAATGTCTACGATGGCGTATCCAGCAGGACTAGGTCTTAATTTTGGTTGAGTCTTTTTTAATTTATTATTTTACCTTTTTACACTTTATTCTCCCAGTCATCGGACATACAGAGGGTAGGGGAGGGCCATCCCTCTGCATGCCTTACAAACTACAGTCGAGGCATTTTTTATGGTTCATTGTATCTCTAGCTCACCCCTTTCATGTACCTTTCATGCATTTTCAAAAGCAGTTTTAAAACAGTTTACACAGCTATGAAGGCACCATTCAGTAGTCTGGTTTTCATTTGTCTAAAGAATTCTTATAGTAAGCTTGACAAATTTATATGTTGGTGAGTTTTGTGGTGCTTTAAGAGACATAAAATTACCATATTCAACCTAACAGGTGCACTGAGTACACAACATGTTAGGTAAAATATTCTAAGGGCTATTCCAGAAAAAATTACCGGGGGGGGGGGGGGGGGGGGGGGGGGGGGGGGGGGGGGGGGGGGGGGGGAAGACGGCAGCCAATATATTTTTCTATGGGTGGTTGGAGCGGAAAGATTTCAAATTATATGGGTCATTGGTGTCCGACCAAATCAAATTACATGGGTGGTTGGTATTTTGCTGCGTGGAAGGGGAAGAAAGAATATTATCTGCCAAAAAAAGAGAGAAGTTTTATCAAATCTGGCCAACAGAAAGTGTTGAGCTTAGCAAACCACAGCAGAAATGGCCATTTTTGTTTACACGCAATCATCAAACCTCGAATGTTTCTGTCAAATATTGGTAAAAAAACGGTACCGAAATAAACTCCCCAACAGTGGCCTCTGTAGCGGTCATTACTTCACTTGGGAAACATGTATTTTATGAAGAATTTATTGAAGGAAACAACGCTATAGGGTAGCTAGGCCACTGGTAAAAGCCAATACCTGTAAAAACCTGAACCAATAAAGACTGAAAATGGACATTGGAATAATGTGTTTTACCATTTCTTTAATTGAGAAAGATACGCGGTTGATTACACTCATTATAATTGTGAATTGATCTGTTTGATTGCTTTGCACAGTTAAGGTAGCGCCTAAGTTCATGTTTTTTTTTTTTGCTGAGGCTTTATTATTTCAATTTGCTTTATGGCGCACTCAGTCTCTCATGACGACCCCCCCCCCCATAGAGAGACGACTCGTCGACACTTTTGTTCAAAGTTAATTGACCTGTGACTTATACTTATAACGGTAATAAGGTGCAATTAGGGATTCTAATATAATGTATATTGAATGCAGTCAATGAGCAATATTTGTGCATAGGACTGCTTGGATGCTTCTGTATATTGGTGATGAGCTGTGTCATATTTATATACTGAAGGACTTTAAAAACGCACCACCTGCTTAAATGCTAATTTATGTCGAAAATTGGATATTTTCATTATGTGAAAAATAAAATTGGCAAGTTCCGTCATTTAGCTTGCATTCAATAAGATAATCGAAACGCTGTGGCTTATGTTTGCCGTGACGTCGCGATAATTCTGAGACAACTCAAACTCAAAAAGTCACAGAGTCCCCATACCTTCCATTATAAACGAAAAAGTTTTCGAACTGATGTTTGTTCTTGAAAGCAAAAGGAAATGCAAAATCAAATCACGAAGTTTTAGGCCCCTGGCAACGTTCATTACGTCTACACGACGTCATTGATTTTTAACGTAATTGGCCGTTTATATCCCAAGTATCAGGAATAATCAAAATCTTTTTATTACCAACAGATACTCCCCAATCAGTTGCATAAAAGACAAAAGTATCCCGACAAACGCGGACGTCACCCGTCTGTTATTGATGTTTGAAAATTTAAGACTGACGTTAGCAAAGAAACGCTGCGAGTGGGAGCGTAATAAAACAATTATTTCTGAAAACTTTTGTGTTTTTCCATTTGTTAAGACATCTGGCTACCCTCTAAAAGTGTTTGTTTTCAAATTGAATCAAATTCACATTTGTCAGACGACAATTGTTGAAAAACATGTCGATATTACGTCAGAATGAACAGCATAAGCAAATCGAAATAATGGCAAATCATGGTCCATTTTGCAAGAGGATGAAAAATGATAAAGAAAGCATCCTCAAATTAATCATGTGGAAGAGACAGAGAATGTAAAATGGTGCGTTTTTAAAGTCCCTCAGTATACATACAAAAATGGGAGTGGGTTGTTGACAGATAAAATATTGCTTCACTTAATGCAAGTTTGGGTGTGGATTGGATCTAGGGAGGAGTTTTAGTCTACCCCATTCTTGTTTATTCTCTGTGTTTCTGTCTATCTCTAGGAGGCCAGTGATTCTAAATAGTTATTTTTTCTTTTTTTAGGTCTTGCGTTACATGCATATTTTAATAGTAATTTTGTTTATTTCATTTTAATGTCTTTTTGTTCATATTCATTTTTTTAGGAAAAATGGTCATTTATATTGATAAACTGTCTTAAAATTACCCCTGAGCTCATTGAAAATTATAGCAATTATCATTTATTGGTCAATTGACTTAGAATAAAGGTGTCGACGAGTTGTCTCATTAAGTGCCGACCAGTTGTCTCACGATCTGTCGACGAATTGTTCTGTCGACGAATTGTCTTGTCCCCCCCCCCCCCCCCCCACCACCCCCATCTTCTTTCCTTAAAACGATCAAATGTCTTGCTGTGACATTTAATTTGGACAGCAAATTTAGAACCAAAGACCAGCAATAATGTTAGCAAAAATGTGGTATTAAATGTCTGAATTCGCCCGCCGATTTTGGAGTATCTCCGTCGTCTACACCCTTGAGTCCAGAGGAGGCTCCACGAGCCGCTTGAGAGTTAATTGCAGAGATGCGCATGCGTACTTGCAACTTTCTGATATAAACATCCGCTTTGCAACGAAAAAATAGAACATCTGTATTTTTACATTGGGTTTGTCTTCTCTAAAGGATAAAATGCATTTTAATTGTCGAACCCAAAGTTTCACCAATGCGAGGGAGCGAATTTTACACCACTGGGCCTTAGGAAAATTGAATTTTATGGGTAGTTGGTGTACGAACCATTCTAATTACATGGGTGGTTGGTGTCTGAGGAAATTGAATTCCATGGGTGGTTGGGTGAAAAAAAAAGTGCTGTCTTCCCGCACCCCCCAGGTCTTTTTTCTGGAATAGCCCTAATTCGTGCCCTCCTGGCTGTGATATAGTATGTGTTAAAGGGCACGAAAGGTTAAAGAAACAGTATATAAGCATACAATCAAACAATTACTGCACCTACCCTCTATATACAGACAGATGGGTTGAGTTGAACAGCACAGACCTTGCTCAGACTTCAATAGGGGGCAGTAATATATACTCAAGGTCTGTATTGCCTTTCATTTTGGTGGAGTCTTCATCTACATCCATACTTTGTGTATGCAAGCAATGAAGGCTCTGGAGAGATTTGTGCAGGCTCACATGAGCCTTCATTACTTGACAATACAATAAACAGCAAAATCTCATGTGATGGCTAAAATGTTCCTTCCAAGTTGCTACATATGCCGTATCTAGATAACCTTTGCAAACAGTTTGGACCCAGATCAGGACCAATAGAATATCGGTTTTGATCTGGATCCAAACTGTTTGACACTCTGATAGTGTACCTGAAAGAATCTTTTGAAAAAGTTAGTTTTGAAAAGAGTCTGCAGACTATAACAAAAGCATGAAAAATTACCAAGCATGCAAAGAGTTAATTCTCTTAACACAGTGTATTTTCATAGATTTTGTCAAAAAACTTTCATGCATATTGGAAACACACTGTAATCTAAGAAGATTGCTGTAAGAATTTTTTTGAAAAACTTAATTTTGAAAAAAGTCAGCAGACGACAAAAAAAATCATGAAAAATTACCCATCATGCAAAGAGTTAGTTAAGAGCTTACCTGAAAGGAAGAGGGCTCTGTCGACAGACATTTCTTCTTCAAACCTCACATGGGCAAAGTTCTTCTTGTTACTCTTTCTGATGCTAGCTATTGTTCCATAATGGGCAAACACTTCATCCAACATTTCCTCTGTGACTACTTCTGGCAATCCACCGACAAATACTGTCCTACAGCCCGGGGGTCTCTCCCTTGTTGTTGGGGGTGGGGCATCTGATAATAAACAATGTTTTGTTTTGATGATTTACGTCACAGTCAACAATTTTTAGGCCATGTTGGGACGAATAAACATTGTCCACAGGCTAATAGTACTGTTGTGCCAACCAAGAGTGACAGTGACGTAATATTTTGTTTACAAATGTAAAGTAAAATTTAACTTGTACACACCACTTGAGCTAATGCGAATCGATAGATCACTTGTGTATTAATCCTATCCTATGGATAGGATTAATACACAAGTGATCTATCGTTTCTAACTCCCTGATAACTTTGTAAACAAAACATGACGTCATTGTCACTCTTGACTGGCAGGACAGTAACTTCATACATAGATTTGGATAAACAAAATGTTTGAGCGTAAAATTGTGAATTATTTTCATACCCATCAGTTTTAACAAATGTTTTGGGCACTCAAAAGAACTGTCTCATTGAGACGGTTCTTTTGTGTACCCACATCATATGCTTTGGCTGAGAATTAAACAGTGTCAACAGGGAAATAGTCACTTCATACATAGGTCTAGAAAAACAAAATGCTTGAGTATAAAATATGACTATTTTCTTACCCATCTGGTATTAATTTTAAAACGTGATTCTGACCAGACTTCTTATGATATACCTCCCCCAATGAAGATGTTGAACAGGGTTATCTCGTAATCACATGCTCTCATTTGGAGGCCTGATTATAGGAATCACACGTTTTTTTCATGCATTAACATTTGCCGGGTCCAGAGGAAGCTGTTCAAACATGAGGCTGATAGGCAGAGTGTTTAAACATCTTCCGAGGGCCTTGCAAGTATTATAAACGAGACAAACATGTGTGATCCTTATTCTTGCATACCTTATTCCAACTAAACTTGCACTGGGAATGCTGATAAAACATTAAAATACCCCTTTTTTGCACTGGATTACTCTAAACAAAATGGCTTTAGTTGTCAATAGTGTACGCTATAGCTGTATGAAACATTTTCACAAACAAAAGCATTGGCGAAATGATCAGTCTGGTCGGCAATGCTTTCTATGTATAACTCAAGCTCAATACTACTATTTCATGTTCAAACAGTGTGTGAATCTCCTGATTTGAACATGGATTTTTGTCAATTTGACAAATTTCAGGGCTTCAGATTTTTTACCAGATTGGTGGGCGAAGTGACCAATGGAGCAAAAAATGGTGGGTCATTTTCTGAAATGATGGGCCCAAGCATATCAAACCAAACACAGTTGACATTTGGGTAGTAAACTTTACCTACACACTGACACAGACACTTGTATGCATATATGTATATTGATTGCTGATTATACAGTAAAACCTGTCTTAAGCAGCCACTCAAAATAGAAGACCAATTATCGCTTAATGCAGGTCAAAAGTATTGCAAAATGCTCCTAGGGGAGCATTCTGCAATCCTTTCGACCTTCATTAAGCTACCATTTGTTATTAAGATCTTTCTTTTTGAGTGGCTGCTTAAGACAGGTTTTACTGTATTGACAACCTACATGTACTTTCTGTTTTGTTGAGTTCGTAGACTCGCCGTAAGATGAATATTTTTTATTAAAGTGAGATTATTTCACAACTAAAAAGGATGGGTCTACTGGGCCCACTGCCTTGGTAAGTGAAGGGCCATATTTTGAAATCATGTGGCCCACCATAAATCTGATGGCCTGGGCAATGGATTAAAACAGCTATAAAAAAAGGCACTTACTAGGAGCCGGGGGGTATAAGACACAGCTCTTTAATGTGATGATATCTTTCTGAGGCAACATCATTCCGGAACCATCAGCAGACCATCCTCCCATAGGCATACCAGGAGTTCCCATACCAGGGGCTCCCATCTGTAACAAGACAAACACAAGTGAACCATTTTCCTGTCAAAATTTGTTGTCCAGAAAATGTTATCTGCTCGTTATGACACACTACGTCTTTTATCATGTGGGCCTCGTCGCGACAAAACCTGTCTTCGGGGTTTCTGATAAAGCGAGACTCAAACCAGTCTCCTTCGCTACAGAGACTCACTAGAATTTTGAAATTTCGCTTGAAGCAAGTTGAGATGTGATAATTTCCAGTAAGCCAATAATAAAGGCCCTGATCAGTCTGCGGGGATGCGTAGGCTGGTCTGCACCTCTGTTGTTCGAAAACCCCTGAAGACAGGTTTCGTCACAACGAGGCCCATGTAAGCAACTCAAGACTACCTAAGTACCCGATGAGAATACAGATAAAATTGTCCTGAATGGTGAAAAAAACATTGAAATATGTTGAAGACCTTGAAGTATTCTAAACATTTAACATGTACCATAAAATTATCAGTGTGTACTGTACAGAATACAGTGAAAAAGCAAAATTTCAATTGTCTAGCTAGTCTCTGTAGCTGAGCAGACTGGTTTGAATCTCAATTTGTCGGAAGCCCTGTTCTAGCCCAAATTATCCTGTCTGCTGGCTTCTTGGATCTACACTGTTGTTGTTGTTTTGATTCTTAACATATCAGTCAACAGCTATAGTCATGTCGACACGTCAGTTCACCTAACCACACTTTTTCCTGGGCAAGCTTGACTAAGCGGTTTACCAGTTCTTTTTGCATATACTTTTGCTTGTAGCTGACAACAACCCTTCTTGAATCAGTGGAAGGTTGAGAATGACCTTAGAAATTATTTCATGATTAATCACCACCAAAGTATATATGGGCAGCACCCTAGATAAGCAGCGTATTTGCGTAAATACGTAATTAAAATCCTCAAAAAGCAATTAAAATTTAATGCGTGCGTACCGAAAAGCAATTCTAACGTTCGGTATGCAATTACATGCGATGTCATTGCGTACCATTTGGTCCATTTCCTTTCCATATGGGTAATAAACAAATGCCAGTCGGGTATTGATTTTTTTTACTATCGAGCGTGCAATATAACTCCAGTAAATGAATAAAATATCGGTGCCCAGTCCAGTATTTCGCGGAAAAACACTATGATGAAAGTGAAACTTCGCAAAGTGTGCACGCTCGAATGTCAACAAGGGGATGAGATTTGCTTCAGGTACAATAAAATCCGCTAGTTTGATACTTTAGAAAGGCAGACGATGGCTTCATGCAATAAGAAAACGTATAATCACAGAAAAAAATGTGGCGTAAAAAATATATGAAAATATGCAATTGTTTTTGCAAGTACGCAATTTAGGATAACCAGGTTGCGTAAATACCCAATTGACCCAAAAGCTTATCTAGGGCGCTGTATGTGACCAGGCCGGGATCGAAATCACAATCCCTGGATCTGCAGTCAGACTCGTTACTGACTGCACTACAGGGCCCAGTCTGGACCTACATTATTTTTCAAAAGAATATATGTTCATCTGCCGCAAGACAAAAGTTAACTTAAGTCTATGGCACTGACCGCAAAAATAACAGGGTTCATACAGGGAAGTTTTGAGTAAAATTCAAGGACATTTCAAGGACTTCTCAAGACTATTTTAGAGTTTTCAAGGACTAAAAATTTAGGAAAAAAATACTGATCAAAGTGTTAAAATTCTTCTTCAAAAATGCTAGACTGAGATAATGGAGAAATTAGTACTAGAAAATGAGTATGAAATTGTTGTGCCTTTATTTGGTGCAGCATTTGCTGCACCAAATAAAGGCACAACAATTTTATACTGATTCAGATCTCAATCAACAGTGTTAAGCCCTGCAGAAAATAGAAGAATTCAATGACTTTTCAAGGCCTTTAAGTGATTTTCCAGTACTTTTCAAGGCAGATTTAATTTTCAAGAACTGTTCAAGAAAGCCCTCTAAATTCAAGTACTTTTCAATTCAAGCCTGTGCAAACCCGGTGGGGGGTACACTCTGATATTTTCATACATTACATACGTAGGCTCAGGTCATTTTTTTTAGTTCAAAATTTTGAATTTCAATATTTTTTTGAGTTTTCAGAAAAATAAATATTTTTTGGGTATGAAGATTTTGCAGATATCTTTTGGGGTAATCACAAAATTGGACTATATTTAGGGGTTATTTCTATGAATTTTAGGGTCTTTTCTTAAGGTCATTGTACAGAATGGGGATATTTTTTTTGAGTTGCTAAAATTTCAAATATTTTTTTTTTTTTTTTAAATTCCTGATCTTTTTGGGGGCTGAAGGGTAGATGCTGGGCCCGAGCCTACGTATGAAGAAAAATTGAGAAATCCCCACCCCCCCTTGGGTAAAAACCCCGAATAATGTAGAACAAAGGGAGAGCACTCACCCCTCCAAACATCATCATCTGGTTCATCTGGTTCATCATTTCTTGGGTCGGACCCGTCCCCATCATTGGTCCGTAGCCCATTGGCCCTCCAAAGAAAGTGGGTCCACTTCCTAGAATTCCCATGTTGTTTCCAGCCATGTTTGGCATGTTATTTCCAGCCATGTTTGCCATGTTATTGTCCAGAGGTGGCGGTAGTGGGGGCATTATCATTTCCTCTGTGTCTACAAATAACACAATGTTTCATAGGTCAAGTTAAGCAAAATTTTGAGCGTAAAATTGTATTTTTTTTACCTATCAGTTTAATCATATGTTTTGGGTGCTCATAAGAATTTCACTGAGATGCTTCTTATGAGTACCAACAACACATGTTTAGGTTCAGAAATAAGAAAATAAAATCAATTACGCACTACTGTTGTGCCAACCAAGAGTGACAGTGACATTATTTTTGCTTACAATTGTTAAGACAAATATTACCTTGTACACCCCACTTGCGCTAACATGAGTCGATAAATCACTTGTGTACCAATCCTATCCTGTGGATAGGATTAATACACAAGATAAGATAAGATAAGAAAATTTATTTTAAGACGGCATGACAGTAAAACAGAGAAACATAAGCTCTAATGAGCTTTTGACCATCTATAATGAGCTTTTGACCGTCTATCACAAGTGATCTATCGATTATAAGTACCTGTTAGCTTTGTAAACAAACATGATGTCACTGACACTCTTGGCTGGCAGGACAGTAGTATCTGGAGGCCTGTTTCATTTCTCCAAAGAATTATTTGTGCAGTGCTCAGTGCAAGAGTCTCAATGAGACAAATCTAATGAGTACCACAAGCTGGCAACAAATGATATGGTATAAGAGAAAACCAGAGGACAATAAAGTCCTGAAGCGCTCACCTGACTCTAGGTCACAAGAATGTAGATGACCTTGACCCTTTGTATACTGGAAACCCCTTATACAAACAGTGAAGACCAGATGAAACTCCGCATGATGCGGCATTTCATCAGGGTCTACACTGTTTGTTAAGGTTAAAAAGATCTTCAGACAAAAGAATACAATCTTTTTTTGCTGACATCCCTAGATATGACAATGGACCATCCCAAGTTTATTGTATCAAACCAGTAGAAAGAACCCATTAGTACACAAAGGGTTAAAATGTGGTGTTTACAATGTCTAGATCAACCTTGGATCAGCATTTGAACAAACTTTGTAAGGTCCATAACCCCAATGTTACATCCTAGGAGTAGTCCGATCAGGGATCATTTATTTTGATTCGAATGAAAGGAAGGTTGCCACTGAATGGTTGGTTGGGGATACAGCCTATTCAGAGTCAGCAGCTTACGCTGACTTGGTCTCTACACAGTTTATAGTACAAAATAGTTTGTAACCACAATTCATAAAAACACAACATTTTGCTTTTCAGTTTTCAGCAGCTAGTTAAAAGAGTAGTATGTAAAATTAATCTGTTGGGGGGTTTGGCTTTAGGTCTGTATTTTACTCAGAATATTTCAATTAAAACAGTGGTATTTATTTGCTGCAAAAAAGGAAAAGCACTAGTCTTAGACATTTCTTTTGAATTTTGTTTAAAGGGCTGTCTCTCTTTGAGTCAGAATTTAAAGGGGTGTAAATTTGAGCATACCAAACTGTCAATTCATTTCGAATCTTTCAATGATGAATGTGCAATCCTGAAAGAAGCCCAGGAAGCAAATCTGTTGAGTCAGAAATCGAAACTAGAGCATGCTAACTTGCAGCTATTTTTGGTGTCCTTCAAAATCGACCACCTCTGTCTTAAAAAGGATACTTTATCAATTCCATAAAGAAATTTACAACCATAAATTTTTTAGGACACTATACAAGCTAGTCAAACTATGATATGCAATAACAATTATCTCCCTGACATTCTCAGGGTTTGTGAAATAAAGGATTTAATCTGGGTGATGCATTTTCAAAGTCCTTAAGTATATATCAAACCCTGAATTCAGAAATAATCCTAAAAACTTATACCCATGTCAGGTCACCAGTTAAGAGTGTGTAATTGAAAAAGAAAATTCTCAACAAAAACATGTTGTGGGTACACAGTGAGACGGTTCTTTTGAGTACCCAAAACATGTTTAAACTAATTGTTAAGAAAATTTTACCCTCAAATGTTTGCTTTACTGTGCATTTATCAAGGTGTAGATGTTACTCACCCCCACTTTGGTGTCTTCCATCTCCTTCAATGGGCATAGGTGGTTTGCCTCTCTTGTTGTTGAACTTAAGTGGCTCATTATTCAACTGCGGGTGGATATAGCCTGCAAATAAAATCAAAAGAAATAACCCTTAAAGCGCCAATCACGACTGCAGCTGACCACAAATTTGTGACATCTTTCTTAATTTTCAAAAAGAAATAAGATGTGAAAATCATGCCTTATTTGTAATTTTTGAAAAGCAGCAAAATTTGAAATTGTCGTCTGCTGCAAATTATAGGTGGCACTTTAAGAGATACTTCTTCCATTTTACAGTGGTGTGCAGGGATCAATATGAGCAGCGCCATTGCACCATATACGCATAGAAAATCCATATGGTGCACTTCAAAAAATGCTGTTTGTGCCAATTAGGTTTTGGCGCATGAAATTTCCATGTAGCACATATTTTTTCCATGTCAGGACCTCGTGGTATTTCCGTTATTAAAATCTAAGAGAAACAACCTTAACTACTTTTTTCTAACGTGGACAACCTAAATGCTCTTTATCAATACGTGCTTGCCTATTTCTAGGGTTTATACACTGGAAACAAACATGACGGCCACTCGCTGATGTGAAAAAGTAACACATTTTTTCACATAACAGGGACATTTCAGCCGAAACAACAGATATGAGCCAAGATCTGACAGAAGGGACCTTCTGGCAATAAAAGTCAAAAGTGAGATATTTACAGAGAAAGAAAAACCTAGCTGTTGTGAACAATTACAGAAAATTTGAAGAGATTATCTTTACAATTAACAAAGATATGAGCGTTTAAACTCGTATAGATGATGTGTTTTAAACATGACGTCACTTAACGCTGTTAATGACTGTTATGGGCCAGGCACATCACCTACTTATCTACATATGGTAGATTTCGCATAGCTTCTCGTATATAATCAATCTCTGACAAATGCGTCAGAGAGTCGACTCTTTGGCTCAGTGGTTAGAGCATTGGTTTTGTATCGGGGTGACCCGGGATCGATTCCCAGCGAAGGCATGGGAAATTTTTCAGCTATGCTTTACTTTGTTATGGCTATCATGTCGTTAGAATGACGTTCTAACGTCAACACCATTGTGTTAACATATGACGCTTATACAAAGAGGCTAGAAGTAAAATTTCAAGAATGCTCCATGTTTCTGTAAATTTGATGTGTATGCAATTGCATAGACTACACAAATAGCCAACATACGCACATCCCGTGTTTACAAAAGCAATTTGAAATGAGGTACCCTGTTTTAAAGGAAGTGTGTAGTCCATATGCACAGCTTTTGCCATGACAACATACATTAAACGCATCACTTAATTTTATCAGAACGGTTTGCGCCTTTGATTGTACTACATATTAGAAGCAATTTGATTCTATTGTAAGAACATGCGAAAACTTGAAAATTTAGAAATTTTTGAAATTTTCATTACACAAAAACTGCTAAAATGCCCGAAGGACCCTTTTGTCATATCCGTGCTCATATATATTACTGAACTCCCTGACCAGGCTGCAAATGATCAGCCTCCCGAGGACCTGAGACTTTGGAATTGAAGCTGAAGTAAGAAAATTCAACCACATTGGTCTGATTGTGGAAGATGAGCAAAATAAACAAACTTTCTCAATGTTAAACAAGTTCATGCAGAACAGAGCATTTGTCGCTGCCTTAGGTCCAGAAAATAAAGTTGACATATTCAGCTTTTTGTTGTTTGGAAAGTATATTGATGAGAAAACAGCTCAAAATACAGGAAATACTTTTACTGGATAGAAGCAGTCTGATTGGGTTCTGCCCTGTGTAGACCTTTTTGCAGCCAACTGGTGTTGGAAATAAAACTAGAGCGTGCAGTCGATGGGGCGCCATCTCAAATCCCTACGCTAAAGTTTTTGACTCCCCCAGCTACCCCCAGTCCCTCCCCGGGGCATGACCTCGGCAACAGAATGAAAATTCTGTTCAATATGTTTTCTATCTTTTATTTGTGAGAACACACACAAAATTTGGTATAAAAATCTTTGAAATTGACATGTTAATGATATTTGACTTTTTGACCTTGCCCCAAGGTCACCAGTTTGACCCTAGGATGAAAATGTTACTTGCATTTTGTTCTGCTCGTCATCACCGTCGATTTGATATGCTACATGATCATGTTTGAAAAAAAAATTGTTTTGGCCCCCTGGGCACCCCCAGCGCCCCAAAGTCCCACCCCTGGGGCATGACCCAGGGGACAGAATGAAAATCCCGTTTGATGTGTTTTGTATCTTTTATTTGTGAGAACACACACAAAGTTTGGTATTAAAATCTTTGAAATTGACTGTAATTGAAATTAAATGATATTTGACCTTTTGACCCCTCCCCAGGGCCCCAGGGGATTTGGCCAAAAAAAAAGTTTGACATTGCACGCCCCATTCATGTCAGTTACTCACACACCAAATTTGGTTGAATTTTGTCCAATAGTTTAGGAGGAGATAGCATAACGGACAGACGGACGGACGGACAGAGGCGATTGCAATATCCCCTTCGCTTTTTTTAAAAAAGTGTGGGGATAAACATTTACCCTATATTAGTTTGTTGAAGGTATTTTTGAGCAACAAAAACATATATATTTGGAATGATGGATAAGATAATGATCACAACTTTACACCAAAAATACCTATGGATTATACTGACCTTGATTCTGTTGAGTACTCATTGGAATTTTCAACAATTTAGCTGTGAATGGCCTCAAAGAGTTACTCTCATTTTCCATGTCTGAAAACAAAATTAGGGATTGAGAAAGTAAATATGTGCCTTGACGCAAGAAAACCTGTCTTCGGGGGTTTGGGAACAACACAGGTGCAGACCAGCCTGCGCATCTGCACAGTCTGATCAGCACCTTTGTTATTCACGTTTTGTAAAGTACCATATCTAAGCTTTCTATGAGCGAAATTGCGTTCTTCTAGCTAGTCGCTGTAGCTGAGCAAGTTGGTTTGAATCTCACTTTGTTGGAAACCTGAAGACAGGTTTTGTCGTGATGAGGCCCATATAGTACATTACTTCTCACAGAATATTAAAATTTGATACATGATATACTTTATTGACTTTGTTAATATTTGATATAAGAAGAAAGGTGATATAACTTTGTACATTAAATAATTGAGAAATACAGTGCAGTCCCTTTATGACACTATGTTTGCGGCTCAAAGGAATGGACTATTTTATGAGTGAATTGTTTTATAAAGGGACAATTTTACAGAGGAATTATAGCAAAAAAAGACCATTTCATGGTAATTTTCCTAAAATTCTTTTGTAAAATTCCTGGGTAAAAAAATTGGGAGCCACAACATGACTGTTTTGAGTGGATCACCACTGTTTACATCGGGTGGTACAGATTCTTGAAAATGTTATGCTAACTCTCTTTGTCTGCTAGCAGCAACTTTTGCCGTTTTCTGATAACCTTTGCAAACAGTTTGGACCCAGAACAGGACCACAAACAAGACAGAATGTCTGGAATTACGGACAACTCGGCCCAAAACCAACTTGGCCCACATAAAACTCGGCCCATGCCAACTCGGCCCAAGTTTATAAGACAACTAGGCCCAAATTCATAAGACAACTAGCTAGGCCCATATATTTTTTGAAGTACATACGAGTTGCATGCTCATGTATGATGCAACCAGAATGTATGTGCATTAGCATACATGTATAATCAGTGGCAGATCCAGTTCTCAAACCCCCTCTATGCCCCCCCCCCCCCCCCCCCCCCCCCCCCCCCCCCCCCCGTTTTAGATATCCTATATTGTTTTAGATATCCTATAATATTATTGGCGTAATTATGTTGATCACTGGCAACAGCCTTAATGAATCGCAAATGTGTGAAAATCAGTGTCTTTAACCAGCACATTTGATCATGCGGATGACGCCCCCCCGGCCTGGGCCCCCTTCCCCTGACAAAAATCCTGAATCCGCGCATGTGTCCGCCCGGCTGTCCATCCACCCATTGAAAATTGTAAACTAAAGTGATCAATTGAGGAGATTAGCGTGTTTGGACGAAGTGTCACACCTTTAATCATCTTAATATTATTGGCGTAATTATGTTGATCACTGGCAACAGCCTTAATGAATCGCAAATGTGTGAAAATCAGTGTCTTTAACCAGCACATTTGATCATGCGGATGACGCCCCCCCGGCCTGGGCCCCCTTCCCCTGACAAAAATCCTGAATCCGCGCATGTGTCCGCCCGGCTGTCCATCCACCCATTGAAAATTGTAAACTAAAGTGATCAATTGAGGAGATTAGCGTGTTTGGACGAAGTGTCACACCTTTAATCATCTTAATATTATTGGCGTAATTATGTTGATCACTGGCAACAGCCTTAATGAATCGCAAATGTGTGAAAATCAGTGTCTTTAACCAGCGCATTTGATCATGCGGATGACGGCATTTTTGTTCTTACAGAGGCATTCAAAATTTCATTAAATTCTTCCAGAGACCAGAGTCTATAGCTCTTTTTCGTCACTGATCTTCAAAACTCGTTTATGCATAATGTCTGAAATGTAAGTACTTACCCCATCGACGAGCAGAGAATCATAAGAGGAGTCTGCGCATACATGCAGTCTCGTCAGAGCCGTCGCTGCTATCAAACATAGAGTATGAAACTATGGATTTATGGCTTCTAGCCTAGCACCATTTTTCATATTTAAATATGTAATTTGGCAAACAGTGAAGATCCAGAAGAAATGCCGCATGATGCATCATTTCACGAGGGTCCACACTGCTTGCTACTGCTAGTACCAAGACGGTCTTCTGAGAAAAAAAGGTATTATTATGATCAGACCGAATAGGTTAAGAATCATAGTTACACGTATGCTCATTTGAACGTGCGGTAAATTGACTATAACAGCGTGCCCTATACGAGATATGGCAATTTGCGAGTGTCGTTTGTGTCTGCGCTGTTAACCATGATAAAATTCAATATGCACAAACGGGTAAGGATACTTCATTCTTGGAGCGAATCTTGCAGTTAATAAATGATAAAACACAATCCTTCAATCCCTCTAAAAGGTGGGATGAGTTGTCTATTTATAAAACTTAAATTGGGCCGAGTTGGTATGGGCCTAGTTTTGCATCTTGGGACGAGTTGGCATGGGCCGAGATTTATGTGGGCCGAGTTGGCATGGGCCGAGTTGGTTTTGGGCCGAGTTGTCCTGCACCCAATGTCTGTCCTGATCTGGATCGAAACAATTTGACACTCTGCATATGCTACTGAAAGAATTTTTTTAAAAAGTTAATTTTGAAAAAAGTCAGCAGACGACAACAAAAGCATGCTGGGCAAAATTACCCAGCATGCAAAGAGTTAATAGGTCGAATACGGCACATGTACATTAGGCAAAACAATAGTTAACTCTCAAAGCGCCAAGAAAAAAATGCATCTGAAAATAGCGTTTGCTGAAGTCGTCTGTTGCAAATAATTGCCTAACCTTACTGACGAATTATGTATAGCTGCAAACAGTGTGGACCCATAACAGACTGCTCCTATACAAGGTTGGGCGGAAAATTCCACCCCCGGTTTTTACCAGTGGAATTTACCGGTATTTCCCGGCATGGCAAATAAGGCTCAAGTGGCAAATACTGGCAAATAATGGCAAATATAACTTTTTTGCCGCGGAAAACTGGCAAATATGATTTTTAGCTGTAAAATGCAGCAGATATAGTAAGGAAGTTGACTTAAAATAGTATAATTTAACTAAATGAGTGAAAATGTAAATATTAAATAAGAGGCTTCAGTATCAGCATAAAACCTTTGAATACATTTAAACATGTTAAAACTGCCAAAAAATGAATCTGACTGAAATTATGAAATAATTTTAAACATTAAATAGTATCTTTAACCCTTATCATGCTACTACACAATAACACTTATCCCAAATTTTCTCCTGTTCAGCTTAAATCTGTATTTTCAATTAGTGTGGTAAACAGTGTAGATCCTGATAAAATGGCCTCTGAAAGAAACCAGCTGATCAGGATCTAGTGTTTTCAAAAATGGAATCAACAGGACAAAGGTTAATTGCTGGGTTCAGCAGGACAAGGGTAAATTCTTATTTGACCTTTAAATAGGGAGAAATTTTACCTGTGTATCTGGCATTGTTTGACACCTGTGCCTGTCATAAACTGTTAAAACAACACATCCCCAAGTGGATACTGTATAGCTAGGGGCAAGGATGAACAATAGGATATCATGATTGACTTCATATTTTAACTTAAGACAATTAAAGTCCAGATGACAACAAACAGGGGTGTCTTTAATTGAGTTATAGTACAGACTGATAAGGGTCACTCATCCAAATACCCAACCTTAACTTCATATTTTAACTTTAAGACAATTAAAGTCGAGATGACCACAAACAGAGGTGTCTTTAATTGAGTTATAGAACAGACTGATAAGGGTCACTCATCCAAACACCCAACTTTAATACTTCATATTTTAACTTAAGACAATTTAAGTCCAGGTGACCACAAACAGGAGAGTATTTAATTGATTTACAGTACAGATAAGGGTCACTTACCCAACCTTATCTGTAACTGTGCACAAGCCAACTGATGAGTACTTTGGCAGGTATGAAAAGGTTTTTTTCTTCTTCTAAAATTCACTTTTTTAAATTTAAATGTTTAAAGAATGAGACTTATACCTTAAACTAAGATAATTTATCTGATAGCCTGATAGAACTAGTAGAAATTAAAGGTTAAGACAAATAACCTCTATTATTGAAGTTACCAATCTAAATGTGGAAGGTTGTAAATCATATTTGCCAGTATTTTCCATTATTTCCCGGTAAATGCCACTGGCATGGCAAATATGCTTATTTGCCGGCATTTTGCCAACCTTGCTCCTATAGGAGCAGTCTGTTCTGGGTCCACACTATTTGCCATAGAGGCTTCTTAAACATTTCAGCAGACGAGAAAAGCAGACGACTTTTGTTGTGATTGGCTCATTAAGGGTTAACCTACCATTCATCTTCACATAATCTGGTGATCCAAAGTAATTCTTCTATCTGAAAACAAAAATAAAATCATAGGTCATAATGAACAAATTTTTAGCGTAAAATTGTACATAATTTTTACCCATTAGTTTTCACAAATGTTTTGAGTGCTCAAAACAACCGTTTCTTTTGAGTACCAACAACATATATGTTTTGGTTGAAAAATAATTTTTAATTATGCACTCTTGTTTAATCAATGTCCTTGACCATGAAAAAATTTTTTTCTAGACCTTTCAATTTTGAGCGATCACTAATAGAAATTCAAGGACCGATTATAGATTGGCACTTTGATGTCGATTACCGCATCTCCAGATGTGTGGTGCACCAGCATGCCATGAAGCAGACAAGGTTGTCTATGAGGGCATTGACCACAAGTCATCCGATATCTTCCGCCTCGCCAAACCAGATGAGGAAAGAGAATGTTGATGTTGTAGGCGACAAGCCAGTGAAGAATGACGATTGGGAAATGTCAATGAGCAAGGAGGCAAAGCCGAATGTGTGGGCTGAACATTAGGAAAGGCTTCTCAAAGTTGAATTTGAATAGGACCCTGATCACCTGTCCAATGAACCACCTTTAGAACTAAGAAGGCCCGCCTATCCTTATCACTTTTGACATGGTGAAGAAGGCGATCTCAAAGATGAAGTCGGGCAAAGCTGCAGGTCAATCTGGCATAGTGGTGGAGATGATCAAGGCAGCAGGTGATACAGGTGCCACCATGATCAGCAATCTTCCGTAATGCCCCTGCGATTATCTGTTATGGCAAGGTCCCAACTGACTGGGAGCAAAGTTCCATTGGCTACTTAACAAGGGCAATGCAGGGCTTCCATTAACCTTCAAATCCAGGAAGTCCAGACTTCCTACCCTTGAAATTTGGAAGTCCCATTGAATTTTTTTTGAAGTCCCACTTTTGGAAGTCCCTGTGATACCGTCGGGGTGTGGCGGATTGTCAAACTTGCTTTGAAAAATAACATATATATTTCAGAGATCATTCTTTGTTCCTGACATTGCATCTATAGATAGATAGATAGATAAGATAAGATAAGATAAGATAAGATAGATAGATAGATAGATAGATAGATAGATAGATAGATAGATAGATAGATAGATAGATAGATAGATAGATAGATAGATAGATAGATAGATAGATAGATAGATGCCAACTTGAAAGACCATGCCCCGAACTTTCCAAATGCCCCTCGTAGATTGACTGACTGACGGACCGAAGGACGGACAGACAGAAACACACACACACAGAGACACACACACACGGACGGACGGATAGATAGATTTGTTTGTGAGTGTTTTTGTGTAGCAATTTTTATTTTAAAAGCTTGTAATTATTTGTTTAACAATTATTTTTTTTTATAAGCTAGTACTTGTACATTGTAAAAAATGCAACAAAACAACATTCGTTTTTAATATGTTATATGTTCGTTGGTGTATTGATTATGTAGAAGGAGCGCTCAAGGGCGTTCAAGTACTAAATTATCGCATGCGCAAGAGCAACAAAACAATTAATTACGACACAGACGTGTAGTTTATAAAAGTTATTTCACAAGCGTGAAAAGTGTCACGTCGGCATTCTTTTCAACTGTCAACCAAAACAGATTATGATTGGCCATTTCGTTTTGTTGCTCAGGTACTGGACGTCTGTCTCGTGACCTGGAGCAGCAGGGAATGGTTTCTAAGGCCGTTGTCAAGATGTGTCAATGTTTTCACACCTTTTGGATTACATTTTATAATTACGCTTCCGACTGAAGCCTACATGTGACTCTGGCTGTCAATAAAACTCTCGAAATCAGTCAAGTGGGACGTCCTAGCGTGGTCAATAAACTAAATAAATGAGTTTCCAATATGAAGGCGGACATAAATCACGTAATCTGGTAAATGTGGGCGGGGTTTTTCTGCAGACAGGACCTCTCGATATTCATTTTCGGCTGTTCTAAGTAATTTAAGAAGTCCGTGGTACGTCTTTGATGTGAAATTTCGGCGGATGCAGCTGTATTTTGGACGTAATATACGGCGTATGCCCGCCTAACGGAAGCCCTGGCAATGGTGATGCTCTGGACATAGGCAATCTGAGGCCTCAAGCTGAGTGAGCAGGCTAAGATGATCCTAGAGAGGATTGTCGATGGCCTCATAAGACAGGCAGTGTCTATTGACGACTCCCAGTTTGGCTTTGTCCCAGGAAGAGGCACTACAGATGCCATCTTTGTGGTCCGGCAGCTGCAGGAGAAATACCTAGCAGTGAACAAGAGGCTTTATATGGCCTTCTTGGACCTAGAGAAAGCATAAGACTGTGTCCCGCAGAAGGTTATATCGTGGGCCCTCAGAAGGCTAGGTGTTGAGGAATGGATTGTGTGGTTAGTCAGGGAATGTACACTACTGCGCAAGGCTGAATTCGTTTTGGCGAGGGTTTCAGCCAAGAGTTTGAGGTGAAGGTCGGGGTCCACCAGGGATTCGTACTCAGTCCCTTGCTCTTCATCATGCGTTTCGGGCTGGTGTTCCCTGAGAGGACCCAGAGTTCTCACTAGGATTTTGAAAACAGAAGTTCAGGGATCCGATCTGGCAAAAAGTAGGCGTCCCAATGGAAAAAGTGAGAGTCCCACTCCAGAAATGTTGGGGTTCCACCAATTTGTGCATACCGTATATCTTTTTCCGTTTTAGCGCGAAGTGATAATTTGAATAACTCCTAGATCAACTGATTTTAACCCTTTAAGCATTTATGGATTGTACCTACTTAACAAAACAAAATATTTTGCTATATTGTTAAATTTGGTGTAACCTGAGCACACATTTTTTGTTTGGCCTTAGGCCAAAACAAAAAAATTGTGTGTTTCGGGTAACCCGACCCTACCTACGATTTTGGTCCCGACCCAAATTTTTTTCGTCCTGTAAAAAAAAAAATAAAAAAATCGCAGTACTGTTCGGTACAGTTAGCGATACGGTTCGGTACAGTTCGGTAGTACCGGAATAGCCGCTTCGGTCACTTCGGGTAGATCGTATAACCGCCCATTTGCCGCTTCCGGATTCACTTTCAATCACCCGATTTTTTGTGTGTTTTTTTCCCATTTCTGCGTTAAAGTAATGGATTCTGTCAGCGTTTTGCTGAATATCTTCAGGCCAAAATGTGAACACACAGCAGAGCTCCAGACTTTCATAATTCTAAAATGTTCTCAGCTAGAAAGCCGTTTTTTGTCATCCAGCATGTGAGCCATCGCAAAAAAAAAAAAAATGACTGACCTACCCTACCTAATGTTTTTTCAGCGGTTACCCGAACCACACAATTATTTTTTTTGGCCTTATCAAAATAAAGAGATTAAACTGTTGGTACTTCTTTTATTCATTAGCAAGACAGACAGACAGACAGGCAGGCAGGCCAACTAAAAAAAACCATGCGTATGCAGAACTCCCGCCCGGTGAAAACCATGCATCCCAGGCAAAAGTTTGCGTACCAATACCCAGGAGTAGAAAACAACAGCATCTACTGCAATGGCTGCAAACTTGGGGTGCATAAGAATATAAGAAATGCATTGGGCTATAACAACTGACACAAAATCCTGGTAATAGGTGTGCACAGTGCATGGGAAATGCTCGCCCTATTGAAGGCAGACCACAGAGTGAAGTCCAGGTCAGACCTGATAAGCTGAATGTGGTGGTAGCTTGTCAACTCGGCCTGAAGTCAAGTTGGCCTGCGAGTCAAGTTGGCCTTGGGTCAACTCTGCCTGGTGTAGATTCCATTGTAACCTTTGAAAAACAAATGTTACTAACTAATGAAAACATATTTTCTAATTGACAAACATTGCAATTAAGCTCTTGATGGATTAAAGGTGAACGCTCCACATGATTAAAGGTAATGACTGCCAAGTTTTCCCACTATATGGAACAGACTCCCCTCTGAAGTTGTCCTTCTGGAAGATCTTGACTCATTCAGGGAAGGAGTCTGCAAGATCAACCATCGGTCACCTTAATTAAAAACAATGTTTTTAAACCTCTTTTATCTGCACCTCTTCTGCACTAACACTTTATCTTTTTATCAAGTCTCACTATCACACTTTTTATCTCCTACAATCTTTCTTTTAACTCTTGCACTGACAGCCCAACTGCACGTAATACTCATAATGAGGGTGCTGCAGAATGGATAGATAGATAGCACTTTTTGTCATGCGCCAGTGCAAACAAGGCAATTAATGTTTTCTGAACATTTTATTAGTAAAATCAGTGTTTGCAATTAAAAGTCTGATCAAAGCAATTAACATTTTTTTAAGTATGATAAATGCGGTCAGGGACACTCTATGTCAACTGACATTGATCAACTGATATAGAATGTCCCTGGTGCGGAATAGTCATTTCGCCCATAACAAAATCGGCCCATGTCAATTTCGGCCCATGTCAATTTTGTCAACCTGGATTTGCTGCAAAAGAGATTATATATTACTGAAACTATTTAGAATTGATAAATAAGGATATTGAGAGAAACAAACTAAATTTTTTTTACAAACTAGTAAGGACTAGAAATTGCTTAGACTGGTATCTTTATTAGAAGATATAATCATGAATCACATATATATTTTCATTTAGCAAATACAACTTGTTCAGTGAGTTAAACTGAATAATTGGATTAAGATAGAATCGCTTGCGTTTCATATGCGAGCAGGAAAGGCTCTTGCTGGAGTGTGCAAATGCGCAGGCTCGTCTGAACCTTGGCTGCCTGTTGCCTATGTGATGAACTCTTTTCTTACATACAAACTCCTAATCAATCAAAACGATCCATTCTTATCAATTATTATGTTTGTGTGCATAATTACAGGTAAGCCAATCTAATTATACCCAGAGCTCTCACTAGGATTTTGAAAACAGGAGTCCCAGAGCCCTCTTTGACAAAAAGTGGGAGTCCCATAATACAAAAGAATATTGCTTCCTTCAAAAAATAGGAGTCCCAGCACCAAAAATGGGAGTTCATGACTGCAAATCGTCAGTTAGTGAGAGCTCTGATACCAATTATATACAAACATACCAATTATACATTATTATACCTGTGGGTCGAAGTTGTATAGGCCGATTTGGTTATGGGCCGAAATTGAATCCGGGTCGTTTCGCCCCAGATCCAGTTCGCCCCCTAGACGTTTCGCCCCAGGTAGTTTCGCCCCCTAGTCGTTTCGCCCCTGGTCGATTCGCCCCAAGAAGAAAATTCAACATATTTTGTTGAAATCTATGTGAATAGTTAGTGCAAATGTATTTGCAATGCTTTACGCGAGTAGTAATGTAGTTTAACATTTAAAATCTTCAACACTTTTGGCTGGATAAAGATTATGTGCACGTTGTTTTTTCGTATAAAGCTATTGTGCCAGTTCATGAGAATTTAATACTTATCGCATATGCGATATCCTAAAGAAATATCAATAATATTACCTCTCATGACACAGATGTTTTCTGATGATATTCACCTTGGCTATACTATAAAGCTAGGTCTAATTTTTAGCCTAGGTCTCCATCTTAATCCATACGTTTTATGTGAGATCAGCATCGGCTCTGCAGATGAGTCTATGTTATTCGACAATAAACTTGTATGAAATGCTCATGTTATGGTTAAGTTACAAATTTCTGCCAGGTAGAATTCCCTAGGGTTTTGAGTTCTGAAAATTCTGAAATCTCGTCATGTAGATGCCGTTTATCGCACAATCCGTTTTCCCCATTATAAAGATAATGCAAACATATCTGAAATTCATTACATTCATTTCATCTAACGTCTATGCAACGTAAAGCAATATTATATCTTGCAATTATGACAAATCATGCTGAAGACATTTGTAGATTCTTACACGTGGCAAAAGTGTTTCCATGTCTCTTTCCAATGGGTAAAACGAATAACCATAATTACACACGAAATAATGACAAGACTTTTCACCAGTTTAATTCACTAATTGCAAACAAACAAACATCACTGACAACAATAAGCCCGTCTATCTTTTGACCTACGCCGGTCATTAATTTCGACAAGCTTGCAATTTTTACCGGCGGGCCGATAGTGGCACGAGATTAGTAGATGGCTGGGCTAGCCCAATGCCCGCCCACTTCCCAGTAAGCACGTAAAATCGTGCCACCGACAGGCCGATAGTGGCACGAGGTTGGATGCTGGCTGGGTTCCTCATGCTTTCAGCCAATGCGATGTATATTTTCCATACCAAACACTTACTGAGATTATAACTTGATGAGCGGAAATTGCAGTCCAAAAAGTTAATTTACGGTAAATGTTCTAAAAGTTCGAACACTAAAAAATAATTATTTTTCCGCTGTTCGTAATTTTAGAAATTACGTTTCAGAAAAAGTGCTAGTGTTCGTAATTTTAGAATGTTGTCTTTATCATGAGCAAAACCGGTGTATATGGATGTAAAAATGTGGTAGAAACGTGTTGAAAACACGGCGATATGATTCAGCGCTATCTACTCATTTTTCTTTTCAACCGCCGCTAAATTCTTGCGGAGTGAGTCAGCAAAATGTCCAGCGCGTGCGGTAAGTGCCAAGTCGAGAGCCAGGCACGTGCATGTTATGTCACTCAATTTACTTACAAGTCGTAAAAGTCCACTTATTTAACCTCTCGCTACACTTTCGTTCTTCCTTCAGAAAACCAAAACGCTTTTTGCTTGCTCTCCATCTGCGCAAATGCCGTTTATAATGTAGGACAACTCGTCGATCAATTTTATTTTGCAAAGATATACACGAATCTTTGAAATACGTAGACGAGCTCTCTGAGTTAAAAAAAATGACGAAATTCAAAAAGAACATGCATATCTCTCTCTCTCTCTCTCTCTCTCTCTCTCTCTCTACTTGTCGATCTAAAGAAAGTACGCAAAGTGTCGTACAAAAGCCAATGCGCACGATAAAATGGGTTTTCAGTACACTGTATATCTCAATAAGTGTAGACATAATCCGGTCCCATGCGCGGATCCAGAGGGGGGACAGGGGGTCCGGACCCCCCCCCCCCCCCCCCGCCTGAAAAATCACAAAAACATAGAATTTCTTAGCAATGGTGGACCTAGTGGACCGGATCCCCTGAAATTCTCAAAAACTACCAAGCCAGCATTCAACGTTGGGTCATCATCAGCACGCCAGCGAAACGCCATTTAAAGGCGTTTCGCTGGCGGGCCGATGATGGCCCGCTTTTTGTTATATTTGGATCCTCTCTCCAATAAAATAGAAGAAGAAAAAAACGTTGTCAGAGTTCGGATCCAGATCAGATCCGAATGGAATTCAGGAAAGAATGTTTCGTCAATTTAAACAGTTGGGCATGCGATAGAAAGTATGCAAAGTTACGACTTTGTCGTGCAAAAGCCGATATCTCCAAGTATCATTTTCAGCACCCTACTGATACATGATATTTTTCGTGATTAAAAGAGATTCGTATGCAAGCACTGGTCTCTCTCTCTCTCTCTCTCTCTCTCTCTCTCTCTCTCTCTCTCTCTCTCTACCATCTGCTTTCAAAGTTTGCAAATAGTTTGGATGCAGAAGATCTCCGACGTCTTGCCAAACCAAATCAGGGGCAAACAGGCATACCAAGAATTAATAATGAAAGCGAACGTCCGACTTTGCGTTCGATGCCTCGAAAGAATATAATTGAGCCGTGACATGAGATTTCCAACAATGTGGTATGTGGGACCAGCAAAGCCTCAGATCAGCCCGCGCATATGCACAGTCTGCTCAGAGCCTTTGCTAGTCGCTTGAATATTCTATGAGTGTTAAGCTACTGACTGAACATCGTTTGGAGTTTGTATGCTTAAAAGGAGGCTACACAGGCTCGTCTGAGTCTACACTCGTCAAAATGCATTGTGTCGCGGCTCAATTTATGATATATTATTGGCTTAGAGCCGATGCGTACGATACTCTGGGTACATTCATATCTCAAAGAAAAGGAAAAATTCAGACAAGTACCACAAATCTAGTTTTTCTTGCATGCAGTGCGTCATAGCATGCTCGAGTTCATTGAAATTGGGTTTTTTTATTTCATGCAAACCCATGAAAAGGAGACACAGCTAGGCAATTATGTTTTGTGTGCTAGGTCCGCTTTCGTGTGCCTGGGCCACCGCGTGCTACCCGAGTCTTAAAACAACAACAACACGTGGTCTGATAGTCGGCTTCTTTGATCTCAAACATGTCCGTGAACCATTACCCAGTCCCTTTGTCTGCTGCTGATACTATTAGCAGTGCCGGACCCAGGGTGGGACCTAGGAGGCACCCCCCCCCCAAAGAGGCTGTGACAAACTAATTAAGCAGACAGTTTGGGCCCATAACTTGCGCGACAAAATTTTTCATGTTTTGTTCTAGAAACAAAGGTGCTGATAAGACTGTGCGGTGCGCAGGCTGATCTTCGCATGTAACAAAGTCGGGGTACATACTTCTACAGACGTGTGGTAAATAAAGCGAATTCCGAGATGTCCCGATCATCTCGAGGGCTTTGCTGATTTTAAATTCACAGCCACGGCATGCACCTTCATTGTCGAACGGTATCATAATCTTATGAACTGGCTTATTTCATGAAATTAAATATGTAAATATCAAATTCGTCAAGATGCAGAATTGTGCTACAATCAATTTATTTCTTGGTACATGTATGTGCGTCTGTGCGTACATTATACCGGTGATGCACTTGTAGGATCTTCCATGTGCAGTTTCATGAGGACAAACAGACACGCCGCGATCGGCTCAACAGTTTGTTAAAATGTTCCATTTTGAGGAAATAGCCATTATTACATGTACCTAGAAAACTGCCGACAAGTATTTTAAAGACAACGCATGTAGATGTCTAGAATTTTTATTTGGCTCGAGTCTTCATCCTGTTTAAACTTTGTTAGTGAGCGAGACCCTGACGAGATTGTGCAAACACACATGCTCTCCCGAGCCTTCGGTGATCACATCTGTCATAAGTTCCAGCAGGGTCTTTACCAGGTCATATGGGGCTCCGCGCAAGTTGATTTCATGGTTCGAGTTGTGTTCAAGAAAAGAGCACACGCATAGACTGATAGAATTGCCCTCCGTGTCGCACGCGGCTTTGGACATATTGCCGAACTGGGAAAGGGGGGGGGGGGGGGGGTGTCAGTCTCATACATATTTAAGCCTTCAGTTTACGGTAAAGTACCGTGAATAAAACCACGTGTGAGTTCTTGCAGGCATGTCGGTAAAAATATTAAATATACGGTGGCTTTATTTTCCGCATTGGATGTCTCGGTGAGAAAAAAAACAAACATGCGACTTGCACAATTTTCTCTGCATTTTGCACGAAATCGAATGACCCCTTGTGTTTCAAACGTCCACGGCAATCACTATACATCAACTTATTCTATTCTCTCTCGCCCAAGTGATCGTCTCATTTTCCGCAACTCTCTCTCTCTTCGGGGCTAGTATTTTAAAAAAAACGAGCAAGTGTCACATGTACAGCACACTATTGAGAATTGCTGTGCGTGTGTCAACGTGCATAATTCACCTACAATTAGCCGAATCGCGGCCTGAAGGTCAATGTTTGGTCAGTAATAAATAATGATCTCAGCCATTTGGGTGGATATACTCGGGTTAGTCAAAGCAGTTTCGGACTTGTCCGTGCATCAAGTTCATCATTGCTGGTGACCTTGAATAATGTATAACGTCGCGCGCTGGCATGCGAAATAGAACATCACGTGCCAGATTACCCATCTAAGTAGAATGGAACCTTCCATATGTCGCTACCGCTCACGCGCTGTACGGTAGAAGTATACCGAACACAGATGGGTCACAAACAGATAAATGGACATCGGTTTTCCACCGAAAATAACGTGTGTTCGTAATTTTAGAAATTCATTTTTCCGAAAAAGCGCAGTGTTCGATTTTTTAGGATGTTTTAAAAATTATTTTCGGCGATAATTTTAGGTGTTCGTAATTTTAGAGTGTTCGAAATTTTAGAACATTTACCGTAACCAAAATTAGAACCCTAAAGAGAACTATGATAAGAATATGTTCACAAAATGATGTCAACTTCAAATACAAATAAGTCTCCACTGTATGCGCATCAGGGTAGATTGCACAAACGGCGGCGACTGATCTGTAACGCTTGATCCCAAAATGCTCGGTAATGAATTCCATTTGTTCCATGTCTAAAAAAGAAGTGACAGACTTGTAAAATGCTACATAATGTGTATATTGATATGAAACCTGTTTGGAACTAACTGGGTTATAAAATTATTTTGTGTTGGTTATGAAATATACAAACAGGAGCTCTGTGGGCAAAGGCTCCGTCCAGTCTGCGTGTGTGCACAGATTGGTCAAAGCCTTTATTGGTCAAGTATGATCAGATAAAAAAAGTACATTCACCGACGAAGTCAAAGCACGTCACCGACATATCGAAGTTTAATTGATCAGAAGCTGATTGATTGGCGTGTGTTTTTGACACCCTAGTTTTAATCCCGTTAATGACTTACAGATTAAAGATTATCTGGCTGCACACTTTAATTAGAGGCAATTAACGCCCAATTACTTTAACTGGTTGATCAGTCCCTTTTCTTAATGCAAAGAGCAGATCAGTGCCACCCTGCGTATTGGCGCAGGGGTGAAGGAAATATAAAATTAATTTTATGCTATATTTCATAAGCAAATAATTTATAGAGTGTGGGTCATGATCGTTGTTGTTGTTGTTGTATCGGTTACCAGCCTATGAATGGCTCAACTCCCATATAACCTGGGAGAGGCCCACCACTACTGGCAACTGACACCCCGAGACCATTGTACGGTCAAAAAACTCCCAAAAAAAAAAGTGGGGTTTAATGTGAGTTTTCGAACCGTACACTGGACACGAAGAGTTCATGCCAGCGTAGCGGTCGGAGTCTGTTTTTAAAAATGTGGAAAGAAGCCGGAGTGCCCGGAGAAAAGAACCACAGCAGGCTTGCTCGGAACAGACAAAACCGAAACAGACATAGCACATGCCATAGGTCTGCTGTCATGAACTAGCTTTCGCAAGTCCTGACATTACAAGCCGCCTTCAGGGAGTTGGAGGGGTACACTGCATCACAGGCTCCACTGATAGGAGAAGCCTCAGCATAATGCGTCATAGAACAACACTGTTCTCAGCAAATACCCCCTAACTTTCGAAGTTTCGAACGTGGTCGGAAAACCCCCCACCCATTAAAAAGAATGTCCGAAAAAAGTTACTTCCGAAATAGGGCACCAAGATGCATCGAAACCACTTCTTTTACAATATAATAACAACACAAAGGTTACTTGTTTGAATGCCACTCACGGATAAAAACATTAAAATCAAATAAAAGCCAGGCACTAAAACCGCATGTCTGAAACACTCAACGACATAACGAAGGCCCACGTGGCAGAAAAGTTCCATGATGACATTTTACAAAAATACGGATATATTATCCTTCCTAAATAAGAAGCGGTTTACACACAGTATCTCCAGTGCATTTCCCGTTAAAAACACTTAAAAATAGTATAAAAATAACCCCATTTACTAAAAAATTTAGAATTTTGAAGAGCAGCTAAAAAAAACACATCCGACACGTCCGAACTCCCCGGATATAGATCAGATGGCTTTTGAAATAAAAAAGAGATAAATCTGGGTTCCACAAAGGCTTAGTTGCTATCTTATTTATTACTGAAGCGTGTCCATCGTTAAATTATTATCATATAATAATGCTTAAAATATCTTAATGAAGTGTATAATAGTTTAAAGGGATTTAAAAAAAAGTGGGTCGAATCGACTAGGGTAAAAAAAACTGGGGCGAAACGACTAGGGTCTAGGGGCGAACGACTAGGGTGTAGGGGCGAAACGTCTAGGCATCAAATTTGGGGCGAAACGACTAGGAGCGAAACGACTAGGGGCGAACTGGTCTTGGGGCAAAACGACTTGTTACCCCGAAATTGACATGGGCCGAAATTGTTGTGGGCCGAAATGTCCAGTGACCCTTCCTTCTGCTACACGAATGACATGCTTTCTGCTGGTGAAGGCTGTAAAATAATGGTCACTACTTGTGTGAAAACAGCATAGAAGAAGTTCAGGGAGCTACTACCAGTTCCAACATCCCGCCACCTCTCTTACAAGACCCGTACCTATGTTTGCTCTACTTGGTTTGGCCGAAATCACTCGACCGAAAAAATCAATGGCCGAAAAATGCATTTGGTAGTTCAGCACATATTCTATCTACAAAAACGTTGCACTGTGTTGACACAATCTTGTTTATATGAATCCTTGCAATTCTTTTATAAGAAATTGAAAGAAATGTGTCAAAAAATAAAGGCGATTGAAGTGGAAAATCGAAATAATTAGGCCACGCTAAACCTCTTTTGCTTACCGTTTCGCACCCCAAACTTGACTGTTATCACAACGCCCGTGCTTTTCTTCTTGTTTTACTTTTGTTCCGCCGTTCAGATATACAAACCGCCAAGCTTCCAATCTGATAATCAAACTAAACGATCTTGAATGTCATTGAGTATCATTGGCTGCACTGCCATACCACTCATAGTTGTGTTCCATCTTTGTGAACTATCGTCGAACAGTAAAAGCTCTGACGATTTTGCACATTCACTCAGGGCAGCTGGAGTAGGCTCATGGCGGATCGAGTGGACGGAAAATTCTGCCACCGTGATTTTTGGAAAATAATGATGGATGCTCTATCCAATATTATCCCAAAGTCAATCATTGATGTTCTGAACAGACTGGAAAATGATGAGGATAACCGATACTCGTGGAAACTCACGCGGAATCAGGATTCATTGTCGTTAACCGTCAGTTGCAAATTCCTCGCCAAAACTCCAAGCAAAGCCAAGGACGACAGCGAGGTCGCCGGACGCGCTACTGTGAAAACAGTGAGACGTCGTCGGAAGAAGAGAAACTCTCCCTCTGCGTTGGCTCGTTCTAGGAGGAGACACGCACGTTTCCTGGAGAAGAAGTTAGCTGGAAAACCAGATTCGCCTTCGCCAAAAGACCCGCATGATTCTGTGTGTGTAAAGGAACTGGGAAATACCAGTCTTGTTTGTGGTAGTGACAAGGACCTGGAGTCTTCGGATAATCTAACACCAGCCCCAGCTGTTGAGCCTGACTTGTTACAGGAACGGGCAGTCCTTTTTGATTTTCTGGCCAAAGCAAACATTGATAGTGACGATAGTGAGGACAACGAGGTAGACTGTGTTTGTTCTTACTGTAAGCATCCACCCAAGGAAGGAGAGGAACTTAAACGTTGCTCGCGCTGTCATTTAACCCGCTACTGCAGCGTTCAGTGCCAGAGGAAATATTGGGACTTTCACAGATTTGCCTGTTCACTTGTGGTAAAGAAGGTGAACTCTAAAGCTTAACTAATCTACCATAAATACCTGTATATAATTTGTGAATACGTTTTGGTGTTAGGACCTTGGCGGCTGTGCTGTACAGTGTATCGGTTATAGTTCTGTGAATAGACATTGGATATATTGTACAGTTCTGGTGCTGGGAGCGTTTTACATTAACACTTTAGTTCTAATTGTTAAATTAAAAATTTGTTCTACTCGGAGACGAGGTGTCCCAACATTGGGAGAATCTATCTACAACAACAACAACAGCTGCTATCTCTGAGGGTGTCAATGAGGTACTGATTAGCGAATTATGCCCATAAAATTTACCGATAAGCGAATTATAGCCCTTAAATTTAATGATTAGCGATTTTTAAGGATAATTTAACTGTATAGCGGAATGAACGTTGCTAGTGAATTATTTTGGCGAAAAATAGAGCCTAATGATTAGCGAATTTTGCGCGAAAAAAAAAACAAAACGAATAGCGGAATGATGCGTTTTAAGGGTTAGCGAATTCGTCTTACGAATCGCTAGGCAATCTGGGTCGAAACTGTATGCAAAAATACATTTGCTGGAAGTCTGAAAGAGATGCCCTACTCTTTGATCAAGAGAGAAATGAAGTAAACGGTAAGAAAATGAATATTTTCACCCCAAAAGAAGTTTACTGATTTGGCCAATCTTTTCGGGGGCCTAAATTTCAGTAAACGTTAGGCCCAAAAGTCGATAATCAGTAAAATATAGGCCCAAAATATCGTTAATCAGTAAAGGGGTGCGTATTGACTTATGCAAGTCTCCTTCTTATATATATTTTTTTATTTTAAAGTTATTTATGAATTCTAACACACCTCGCCTATAGAGCCAACGGTAACAAACTGTGATATATCGGACAATAATTCACTGCTAAAGTGTGTGATAGCTGACGTCACTAGAAAATGACGTCATTCATGGCGTTAGACGGTGTAACGTCGTTTTTACGCTTGAAAGACGTTACAATTTCATGTAAACGTATGCGACGTAGTCTAAGTATTGGCGGGAGTTCTTCAGTGCAATGGCGGAAAGTTGGAAGAAGCTGAAGACTTCGAATGTGTTTTCGTCGTTTATTGTGTGTTAGAATCGAAATAGATCAGCTTCAGTGCGTGAATTGTTGAGTAATAATTCACTGTTTGTCGGTCAGTTGTGGGAAGATAAATCACTCGCGCTGCGCGCTCGTGATTTGATCTTCTTTACAACTGACCTCCAAACAGTGAATTATTACTCAACAATTCACTGCTGGAGCTGATCTATTTCTTAAATATATTTCACTTCATGAATTACTTTAGTTCTCTAAAGCCTCGTTTATATGCACAATATGCACCCTGGTGCAAATATACACCCTGGGTGTAAATTTGCACCTGGGGTGTAATTTGGTCATGTAAACGGTGTTTTATGAAAATGTTCCCGGGTGCGAATTTGCTCCACCTTTCAATAGAAATCAGAGTTTGCCAGAAATCTGGCATGCACTAGTCCAGGCCATCCGATGTACACATCGGTGAAAAGGTTCCCCCTGCATGATAACGGAGTAGAACCCTTTACGATTCATGTAATCAACGTGATGATCGGATAGAGTAATAATTGAAATATGTCTACCGTCTATCTTACCCCCACAATTCGGGAATCCAAACATCTTGTAGCCATTGATAACCTCGATTAAGTCGTTTCCCTTCGGAAACTTAACAGAGATTTAGATAAGTTCGTCAACAATTGAAGACCAAACCCGTTTCACACATTCACAAGACGCTTATTTTGCTATTACGAAGATGGTCTCAATTGTCCAGCTCTGCGCAGTCCTAGTCAAACTGCCACCAGCAGTTCAATTGAAACAACTCAACGCACACACGCATTCCGTTGCAGCTGTTCGCGCAGTTTGTCACAGAGACTGTCAAAAGACGCCCTTGACATTCATCAGTACATGTATAAGTCTCAAGCACTACGTTCTTCCACCACTCTTGGCCAGATAGTCATATATTGACTTTGTACTGCTGCAACAGCTTCTATATTTCTTTAAATATTGCAAATAAAACCAGTTGAAGTTGCATTTTTGTCGCACGACGGTATTTTGAAGTGACTAATCGAAATATTCTTAACACATCGAATTTCTACTTAAAGTAAAACTGAAACATTTGTGATGTGTTTAAAGAGCAATTCCAATAAGATATGAACACAATTTATTGACATATGAACGCTATATAAGGGGGTGCAAATTTACTACCGGGTGTAATTTTGCACACGTGTGCAAATTTGCATCAGGGTGCAAATTGTGCATATAAACGAGGCTTGAGGCTAAATACAATATTGGCTTAAACACTCATCTGCAACGGGGCATATATCGGAGCCATTATTTTATGGCGATTCAGTTTATAAAAGAATTATTGGAAAACATAATTTTAGTGATCAATTTAAGTCAAATGAAGTCAAAGTTTTATTCAATACCCCTAACTAAGGGCACGATAATTAAACATACATACAAATAAATACCACATTAAAAAGTGATGAACAATAAGTTAATGTGTATATAGGAATGAATCAAAGAATTCGAACACAAAATTGGTTTTAACTGTTTGTACAGTTGATCTCCAAAGTGTTAACAACTGGATGGTGCACATATAGAAAGACAAACACTGCTAACCTCGTTAAAGTGCTTAACAGCAGACTTAAACAGGTCTGTACTGTTTGTCCAATTTGCGACGCCCATAAACTCTACTAATAATTAACTGATGTTAAATAAGGAAGGTACAATGAGTACTATGTTTTTTTAAACAGTGCTAAAATGATTTTACAAAATTTAGCGATACGAAGAAAAATATTATATTCCAAAACATTAAAATGATCATGGTATTTTTGTGCGTTGTGTTTTTATAGAATTCCACAGGAATAGTTTTTCCTTTCTGCTTTCAAGAAGTTAAATTAAAAAAACTATAATCATAATCGTCACCAAATTCTGTGATTCCTTGCAATGCCTATAAATCTGCCATTTTCAATTGGCAATTTGTGATTTATACATTTAAATTTACCGAAGGAAATTCTTAAATCTGTAGGCAACACAGTTAAATAGTTTTCAAAACCATGATTTTGTTTGAAAATTCTGGAATTCAAACACTTTGAAAGGTATTAAAAATACAGAATTATACCAATTCCGTTTAAACTGGCCAATAAGATGATATTTGACCATTTTTGCTAACAATAATTTTCGGGAACATTTTGATGGATCCAATATTCAGAAAACACACAATTATTCAATGTGCTTTGTTTACATTCAAGCCATTTGGAAAAGTAAAAATTTCGCGTATGTATTTTATACATAGGGTCATACAATTTACAAGATATTGTCTTTCTTTCTTTCTCTATCTTTCGCTATATACTGCCAGACCCTCTTTCGATTATCGGCAGGTGTACTTTGTATTTTGTCTTGCTTGCCGCATACTAACCTTTTCCAAAAAACAATGTCACGCAATTTGATCAAAATATCAGCAGGATAACGACCCAATTCGCAATATTGAATAGCATTTGGAACACTCTTTTAAAGCACAAAATTATCTTATAAAATTGTACAAATAAGGACTCAATTATCTCAGATTGCTCATAACCATAGATGTCAGCACCATACAATAAAATTGTCACTGCCATACAATAAAACAATTGCAACTGCATATCAACTGGTAGATTTAGCTTTTTAGTTTTTCTTAAAACACTAAAAATAGCTTTTCGACCTTGTTCTAAAAGGTGGGTTTTATGCTTAGTACAAGATACATTGTGAGTAGAATGCACACTTATATACACAAAATCATCAACAACAGCACTATTTTCACCATTATATGTAAAAAGCCAGCTTATTACTTTTGTTTTAGTAGGGTTAACATCAAGTTTCCATGTCTGACAATATAAATACATTGAATTTATGCAGCCTGTAGCTGTTCCTGAGATTCAGCTAAATTTACTGTGTCGTCGGCATATAACAGAAGATATATAGCTTAAAATAAACATCTACATCATCATTGTCACTAAGCAAATGTACAGCTTCAGTTATATCAGATAAGCCATCAAATCCATGAGAAATAAACTCTACCAAGTCATAAGTACTCACTTAGGCGAACTCCAACATATTGCTATAAAAATATAATCAAACGTTATAAAAAAAGATGGATATAGCATAGATATCATGCGATAGTCTGCATGTCTGGTTGTAAACCCAATCACGGTTTATAGTTATGGTTTCCTCCTTAATTGAACAACGGTGGGTCAGGCCTGACGCCCCTGACGTAAAATTTTAATCGGTTGGTTGGTGCCAGCTGCCTGTCTTCCACTGGGCCCATCGTGGCTCAACTTGAGGTTTTCTTTAGCTTGGACTATCTGTGAGTCATAAGCCATTTTCTTTGTATCTCCATGTTGGGTTAATTTGATTAGATTGTTTCTCTGTGATGATACATTACATAAGTTAGAAAGCCTCCACGAGAGCTAAACAGTTTTGTGTTTTAACAACAGCAACAGCAACAACAACAAAATCTAGGGCGACGATTTGGTACCAGTAAGATGCAGTAACGCCCCAGTGGCTTAGACTGCGGTCGTTTCTAAAGCAGTGGTTCTGTTTTTGTTGATTTATTGTTTATTGTTGCTCAGGACTATTGTTTATGGGGGTTCTGTGTTTGGACCTGTTTTATTATTCAGTACTTTGTGTCATTCTAGTTTTGAAATCATCTTGCTGAGGAAGAGAAAGAGAGCTGGATGCTTTACTTTAACCCATATAAACCTAGCGTCCTTTTGTGGGACAAAGGCAAATAGTGCAGACCCAGATCAGACGCCGCATAACGCGGCGTCTGATCAAGGTCTCCACTGGGAAAATTTGAATAAAATTGAAAACTACCACCCAACAACCCTTAAAATGGAAATGGACTGGTCCAATTGATAATGATGGGAAAATCCATTCTGCTTATATGGGTTAATCGTCTTCCTGATGCAGTGTTATGTGGCTCTTCCTCATGGTACTTTGGGTTAGTCTGTATAGTGTGTGATGTGGTATTTCCTGATCATACTCACTTGCAGTTTCGTTGACTTTCAATCAGTTGGGAGCATTGCTCAGGTACTTCTCCACGTGAAATCACTATTGTAAACATCAAACATTATGGGTTCGGAAGCGGACTTGAACTGGAGTCGTGGTATACATTAACAAAAAGAAATGCACATTTTCTTGGGAGATTTACGTTTGAGCGGATCCATAATACGAATGAGCAGATTTATTTTTACGAAAGAGCGGAGAATCATAAGGCTAAAGAGCGGATGTTTGAATCATTCAAATGAGCAAATTTTCCAGGTAAACACCCAGATGCAGGGGAAGATCAATGATTCCTGGAAAGGGGGTTAATATGTATAAAGGTGTGGGGGTTCGCCTTGCTGATTTTATCTCATTTACTTTAAATATCCCATGATAATGAAATAATTGGGTCTCACTGAGACCAAATGATGTCATTTTCATAGGATATCTAATAGCGGCGAGAGAAGGGGCTCTGGATGCACCACTACAATGCGCCCCTAATCACCTATTAAGGACTAAGCAACATTGGCCATTACAGATAATACAACTGAGTGATTACTTTTTTAAAGGCCATTACCTGGAAAATTCGCTCATTTGAATGATTTATCCATCCACTCTTTAGACTGTATGGTTCTCCGCTCATTTCATATTCCGTCACGGTATGATTTCCGCTCAAACGCAATTCGCCCTTCCATAATGTTAAGTTTGAACAGGAAGCAATTAAAAACACGCTACTTATTCTTTGCCACTCATTAACAGAATCAGCTCACATGAAACGACACTTATCGCACAGGCGTTCAGTAAATGCTCTGGTGGGCATGCGCAACCGCACTGACTCACACGAGCGTTTGCTGCCCCCAATGCACGACTAGTGGAAGCAGATAAAGACTTGGACAAAACTTAGATAAATAAGCACATTGGATACCTACACATGCATTTTTAAAGTATGCATTAACTGAGGACAAAAACAACAACACAAAATCCTTTTCCATCATTTAATAGTATCTGAAGACCGAGTGCATATATACATTAAACATTATTTCATATGCAAATGTCTTGTCTGATATATGCTCTCAGCCATATCAGTGCATGAAGGGCAACACTCACATCTGGGAATCTTTAATGTATAGAAAGTGACGTAATTTTCAAGCAACATAGATAATATCTGTCCTAAATGACAAAAAAGATTGACTTTCGACAAATCCGACGGCGCTTTCTAACTTCTTAAAAAGCATACTCTCTATAGGTAGGAACTATGAGTATGGATATAGATGAAGACACAGACTCAAATTTAGACATCTAGTATCACAACCAGAATGGTCATTTAATCCTTTAACTCATAGAAACGCTTTTAAAACTTTTGCAAACAGAGCAGATCCAGATCAGGCAGCTCTTATAGCTGCCTGATCAGGCTCTACTCTGTCTACTTAAGAAAATATGATTCGATATGACCCTGTACTAGTGGACCTGACAAGTAATTTCTCTGCTCTATGTACAAACGAGAATGTGAATTTAAATTATTATTCATAGTGGGTAGTGCTTAGCATGAATATTCATGTAGGAAAGGGTTAAATGAGACTTTTGCGCATGCGCATATATGTGAAAATATACTGGCCCAATTATTATGGGAATCGACTATATATATGTAAATCTATCAATTTAACACTGACCTCCGGGATGCAATTGATAGAAAAATAAGGGGCATGAACAGGTTGTGAAAAGGATAACATTTAGCTGTTTTCCCAACAACCGTAATGTTATTGCAAACATAATCTATAACCAAACATCTTTCGTGAATACTTTTGAAACAGTGTTAATCATCATTTGTAGGTATCAAACTCTACAAGCAAAGAAGTCGACAGTTCTAAAGCGTCGCTGTTAGGTTCTTTATTTGACACAGCTTTCAACACTTCATCTGGGGGAGGTTTATGTACTTTAACTTTTATGGATAAGAGAGACTCTGCTCTCAATTAGCCTACTTTTTTCAGGCTCGGTACCACTATTCGAAAATACCTCAACCTTATCAATTCATTAGCTCTTGTACTTTTTCGAAGTAGAAGCTCTTTGCAGTTACCATACAAAATACATGGTAACGGGTACATGCTGATTCAGACAATACATATATACGAGGCATAAAACTTCATTGGTGAACTGCGCGTACACGTTTAAAGACTGACCAGACGGATGATATAATGTCATATAGTATCGTTATCTAATGACGCGGATCGTGAGCCAGCTCATGGAACTTTGGTAGTAGCATATACGTAAAATAACTCTTTAAAAACGCATACATAGCTATCTAGAATCATGAGTTATGGTTTGAGCCTCTATTCTTGGTGTATGCGAGCACTCAGCAAAGACTTTGGCAAGATTGAGCGTTTGCACAGGCATCTCAAAGCATTTGTTGCTCGCCGATTCGATAAGTTCTAAAATCTCCTGTACTGGCTCAATTAGTATTTTTGTCGTACGCAATGCCATTGAGATCTTTTGTGGCATTAGAAATAGAATGGGTCGTTATACAGTTGCACTAAGCAAGACTACTCGTCTTTTAATAGGAGCATTGCTACAGCTTATTTTACATGTTGGTATGTAAATTACCTTACTTATTATTGTTTTGATGTTTGCTCTATTCTCGTGCTAGGTGTGTATATTTGTTTGTTTTATTTGATTCTTAACGTCCCATCAACAATCTTTCAGTTATAAAGGGACGGGTCTTCCTGGGTTGATCCATTACTAAGCTAGGATGAATGTGTCTTGCTCAAGGACACTACGCAGTGACACCGGTGAAACTCAAACCCGCGGCCCCTCGCTCTCGAGTCAAGCACTCTATCACTGAGTAACTGCGCTCCCAAGTACAGATGTGGTGGTAGGGATTTTTTCCATATGCTATATACGTATATCATGCATTTGGAGCATAAGGCCCGGATAGCCAAGTTGAGGTACACGTTGCATATGAAATGTTTAAAATGAATAAGATAATATTAACAGTTTTATGACCCCCTTTTGCCTTTCTTGACCATTGTGCAGCCAGTCTATTTCTTTTTTCAGATTCAGCATCATGTATACGACTACCAGATACCGTAATACCTCAACATTACAATTTAACCTTTCATCCCCATATCTATGGTGCAAACAGAGACAGTTTCCGCAGTCAAGGTAATGCCACCTATAATCCTGATACAGTAAAATGCTTTTGACTGTAGTCCGGACTTTCCAAATTAAGAGGTCAGAGTTAAAGACATATGCTATTAAATACTTCCCTTGTTGAAAATTTGCGTTATGCATGGACTATCTATTTAAGAAACAAAAAGGGTATGTCAACATGTTCATTTTTTCATAATCTCATTTATGGCTGTTTGCTTCTGTAAACTGTGGCTACCATAACGCTCAAAGTTTTTGTTTAGGTAGACTGGGTTTAATACTTACCAATGTTCTACTTAAAGAATGCTTTTGGTTGGGCGCACAAATTACAGCATCACCATATATCTATTTGAATAAATATGGTAGTTATTTTCCAAGCATCTTTGTGTATTGTAACATTGTGTTATCAGTAAAAAATTGTATAAATGGTATAATATTCACTGAGGGCCTCCTGGAAGATTAGCCTTTATGTTGTCACTATCGTAAAATAAAGTACATGTATTTACTCACTTACTTAATTATTTGCCATAAATACTAGGTATTGATTAGGATTACCCTGGACTCCCATAGTTTGTTTGTTTTTGTTAAAAAAACCCAACTTTTTGTGGCTTTTCCATGGGTAGTAACCAGTACTGGGCCGGGAGGGTTTATGATATGTGTGTTTATTATATGACGGGAACTCCCGAAGGCTCAACCGAAAGTGGTTTTATGGAGAAGCCGGGTTTGTTTGTTTTTGTTTTGGTAGACTCGGTTGCTCTTAACACTCGGTAGACAAGGTTTACACTAAACATTCACAGTTTTTGTTTAAATAGACATCATTTGGGAGATTATCTGAACATATGAAATAATTTGTTTGATTTGATTCTTAAGTCCCATCAACAATCTTTCAGTTGTGTAGGGATGGGTTTTCCTGGGTTGAACCAGTACAAAGCTAGGATTGATGTGTCTTGCTGAGGGACACAACGCAGTGCCGCCAGTGTGGCTCGAACCCACCCCCTGGGTCTCAAGTCAAGCACTCTACCACTGAGCCACTGCGCTCCCCAGATGAAAGAATAACACTAGTCCTAAATATCAAGCTAAAACATTTTTAATCTTCAGCCAGCTTCTTTTTTAAACTTTAATTATCTCTTTTGTCCTCAAACCTTCTAGAAAGTGTGCAAATTTATTTGTTACCAATCCGTGACAAGATACTGCATGCAATATTTTAGAAATCCCTCGGAAATACAATTTTTTAGAATAAATTATATATCGAAAAATTTGACGTTCTCTTTTAGAAGAAAATATCATGGGATCACCGCACTAATTATCTTTTAGGAGTGACCAATTTAACCCCATCTCCATAGATTTAATAAAAAGTTCAGGAGCGAGCATTTCTGTCATTTGATAATTCTATTTCATTAATATAGAATAGGTTAAGCGTTAATTCTCTTTCAGGTATAGCTGATATACAATTACACTGTTTAAAGAAGACAAATACCATTTTCATTCATTCATTGCATCTCAACTGGACCGACGTAACGCTGACAGATACAGAATCAAGAAGCCTGGACATCGAGCTATATAATCACACTGATGAAGAATGGGTAGAAATTAAAGTTGATGAAGATTTGATTGTTAATCATACATATCACCTATATATCGAATTCCACAACCCAATAACTGACAATCTTAAAGGATTCTATTACAGCCCTTATAAGGAAAATAATGTCACAAAGTAAGTACTCTAGATTTTTCCCATACATAATCAATCAGTGAGAAATGTTTCAAATCGAATAGTTTAAGCCTTCCAGTAAAAAATTTTTACTGACCGTTCCAAGGCGGTGCTTCTTTTGTGGATCCTTTTTGTTATTTATGTTTCGTGTTTGCCATGCTTTCTTGTCTGTTCATTGCAGCCTTGTGGTCACCTGCTTGGTAACGACTAACCTCTTGGCTCTCTTGTATGTGATATTTTCTTGTGTATTTGTCACTTTCCCATGTGGTGTCCTGGGTCAGGTGTGGTACTTGATTGTATCGATTCCTGTTCTTTGCCTTCTTACTTACTTTTTTGTTAGCACAAAAGCAATGGACCAAGTAATTAAATTGATACTCCTCTTATGTCACATCAGAAGGTTTATCTCTTTTTATATCTTGATTTATATGTACTTTGAGATGATTCATTGATAAGTAAAGGCTCTTTCATACGAACCAAACACATATGTGTCTTAATCCACATCACAATTAAGGGTAAAGTTGGTACAGTGAAACTAGTTTAAGCCCTCCAGTAGTTTTCAAAAAATGTAGGTTTGTTGTCTGCAGTTTGTGATTGTGGTATTTCCTGATCATACTCACTTACAGTTTTGTGGTTACCAAAACATATTATCAAAACATGATAGTCTTGGCTCTCCTCTATGTGATGTTTTCTTGTGTTTTTGTCACTTTTCCATACGGTATCCTGGGTCAGGTGTGATATACTTGATTTATTGATTCCTGATCTTTGCCTTCTTCCTTACTTTTTAGCGTGTACTTTAAGGACCTTCTTTGTGTGTTGAACCTTTAAGAACCATCAAACACTTTGTTTAGCAATACCGCCCTTCGTTCTGAAACAAATGCATCCCAAAATCTACATGGACTGAGAGCTACCACACACACACACACGCGCGCGAGCACGCGCATACATACGCAAACATCTCCCCCATCAAAAAGGCACAAAAAGCAAATGTATGTTAATGTTCAATTCTTTAAATACTATAGATGTTGCATAAATCAGATGTAACCTTGAAGGTCATTCATATATTTATGTCTTTTATACAGATGCAGTGAAAGTTAAAATATTTCAGATATATCTTCACAACAATGATGGAGCCAACCGATGCACGGCGTGTATTTCCCTGTTTTGATGAGCCAGACTTTAAAGCTATATTCCAGATCAACATTTTAAGACAGACCGTTTTCAAAAGTCTTAGCAATGCACAACTAAAAGAAACCATTCAGATGTAAGTTTGAATCAATGCCCATCTAGGCAAACTCAATAATAAGAAATTATTAGCCCTTTGAGGGCTGGAAACCCCTAAACGGGTATCATGGGAAACAAATTAAAACCCTGATTAGATGCTGCATATTGCAGCATTTCACCAGCAAGGACATAATCGAAATTCAGGGAAAGAAACACAGTTTTAAAAGAAATACCACCTGTTACCCCACACATTCTAGTACATGTACTCAGAGATATTAAGATGTTAATGTCTTGGTCACATTTAAAGTGAAAAAATACTCTATTTGCGTGCTGTATTATTCATCTTTGGAATAATGATTACATATGATAAAGTGAATGTCACCAGGAAACGCCACAATTAAAGGCCATATGTAGCCTTTATTACCAAAAATGAGAGCACTCAACCATAATTTACTCATGTAACAGATTAAATATACATGTCTGAAAGCAAAATAAGATTCCTCAATGTGATGTTTGCCAAACCTGGCCTCAAGGTTATAAAACTTGAGTTCATTCTCAGACTCAAAATAAAGCATAATGATTGGCTGCTTGCGGACACGTGTCCGCAATCAGCCAATCATTGTGCTTTATTTTGAGTCTGAGAATGTACTCAAGCTTTATAACCTTGAGGCCAGATGGAAACATAACACCACAGTACAAAACGAGACACTAATAGTGAGCGCTCAATTGGCAGGTTAGTGTTATAGTGCCATTGTGAAGCTGATAACCTTATGCATATACACTGTTTAAAAACACAAAAAGACAAGTGAGTATGATCAGGGAATACCACAATCACACGCTGCAGACCAACTCACAGCACCATAGTCCTAGGACTAATCAAGGAAAGCCACACCTATATTGAAAGCGGAACAAAACAGAGAAATTCCACCACCATAGAATTGATATGGACTGAATATTGTATGAAGTAAATCTAATGAGTATCTTTGCAATTTGGGGTAAGGCAACCTTACATTAAACTTGAAATGTGCGAGATTGATAGAAATGTTCAAATCCAGAATGGTATAAATAGGGACTGGAGAGTATAGCAAACGGCCGTGGTAATTTATGCAATATGCCATGGAAATGTATATGCTGCAAAAAGTAAGAAAGAGGGCAAAAATCAGAAATCGATACAATCAAGCACCACACCTGACCCAGGATACCAATAGGAAAGTGACAACATCACAATTAGACACCACAAACGAGAGCCAAGAAGTCAGCCCTTTCCCAGCAGGTGACCACCAAGCATCAATAAACAGAGGGGCACGAAAGCATAACAAAAAAACAAGACAGAAATAACATAAATCAGCCATTCCACCAAAATGGACTCATATTTGAAAAAATCATGTCTCCACTACTTTCAATACTATTCCTGCTTTAATATTCTTCAATTCTCTACAAATCATACAATTCCACAGTCCCCAAGCATTGCTTGGTAATTTAAAACAAATTTGAACAGCATCAAAGTATTTGTTTTAAAAATATGTTTTGATCAATATTTGCAAATAGCCAAAATTGCAATGTCGCCAAGCAATAACTGTAGATATTTGGTATATTTATTTAGTGAATCTAAAGGGCGTCTCATATTTCCCCAAAATTCTTTTTGTTCCTTTCAAAAGAATTCCAGAAACAGCCTTATAATGGGGTCATAAGGTTTACATTAGTTATAATCATCAATAATGTATGTGTCTCCAAATATATCTATGTAACCGTAACAACTTTCTAATGGGATACTGAAAACATATATATTTCATTTACAGGTACGTGATGCTGCCAAATAAACTTTAAAATGATTAAACATAAAAAAATATAATAAACGGAGATAGCTTGCTATTCACTGTTACTCGAAAACATTTCAATAACCAAAATGTAACGTTTCAAAATATATACTTCAGTAGCGCTTATATTTAGAAAACAAGCCACTCTGAATGTAGATAATGACCATATTTCTTTGTATGGCGGTTTTCGCAAAACAAATGAAAATAAATAATAATCAAAATAAATTGTGTGTAGCTTGTAGTAAGTAAAATGTTATCATGTCGCTATGCCTCCGTAACATCTATTTTCCATAACAAGGCTTCAAATGCTCATTGAAAGGGCACAAATGGGTACATTTAATGCTAATGATACTTTGATGTACCATGTTAATTGTGTTTTCGTAAAAATACGTCTACTAGCAGGATTAAAAGCATGATAAATTTGGAAATTTTGTTTTGAAATATGTACTTGAATACACATGTCTCATCAATTTACTTCAAAAGCTTTATTTACATCAGATAAAGTTCTTTTTTATGGATGTTTCATCGCATTATATACAAGTTATTAAAAAGTAAATGTTTTTGCAGAGAATATCACTGAAGTTACATTGTAATCTGCTGACATTCAGTCTGTTACGGATTATAGAGCTTTTTTAATGCCATGCTATTTGTCAATTTTATTTGATGAATTATGAAAAACAATTACTCAAATCATGTTTTATGTTATAAATAGCATGAATTTGACATAATGTGCATACTGGACACTGATTTAATCAAATTACATTTAAACATCGTTCGAAAATTGTTATAGTAGCATAGATTTTGATGTTTTTTAGTGATTACACATTTCCCTGTAATATGCATATGTTCATGGCTAAATCAAACGTAATACCATTAAGTAACTATCTAGACAATTATGATATATCATTATCAGAAACATATTTACAATGGTGAATCTACAAAGAATGCCCAAAGATGTTATGAAACATAGATATTGTGTCACAGAACATATATCTATGAAAATCTAGAGACTATTTCCACTATTTGTTAAAATATGTTTTGAAAATGTTCAATCACCAATGACCAGTTTATGCAATAACTTAATAGTACTATTTGAATTCATTCTGCAGCGTTTTATGGCTGATATCCATATAGTTTGGAAGAGTTTATAGCAGTAGGCTGAACAATGAAAAGTTACAGGCTTGAAGAGAAAGTTAAATTGTTGATTGACCTACAATTTGATATATGGTTTTATAAAATCCAGAATATACAGTAATTTAATGTTATTACAAGGATCAACTGTTAATTTTGCATGTACACATTTTTACACATATGTCTATGCTCCCTAAAAAAGACAAATTCCTAACACTTTATTTAGTTAAACTAAACCTGGTGGTGAAACATACTTTAAGATCATAATTGATGTTGGTAAAGCAGGATTCATATAGATTAAACAACACTGAGTCATTTCTATATACTGCTTTTGTAATTTTGACATTGTCGAGTGTATTATTTTTATTGGGAAAGGGATTCTGCCCAAAAAGCATGCTAATATATGTTTGTTTTTTAATTTTATTGTTTGCTTTAAATATTCATGGAAACATATACAAGTTTCTGTTAATGTTTTGTTACACTCATGTTTCGAAAAGGCACTTTTTAAATGATAGTAAAAGAAAACAACAACCATGCATCTATTTTCCGTAACAACTGAGAAATGTAAATAACCCACAAAGTTTTCCATTTTGAAACACCAGATGCAGTGTTTCAATGTATCATGTCTTACCACTAGCCAATATAATAATCAAATTTTTCTTTTGAAAAACACTCAATGAAAAAATAATTAAGATATTCCATGGTCTATGCAGTTTCATTTAATCACAAACTGATGATGATTTCAATGTTTAATCATTTGCATCACCGCTGATCCTAACAAAATGATATCTAGCTTGTTAGTACCTTAATCCCTTGTTTTATATGACCAAACATTAGTTTGACTCCAAGTATCAAGATAATCATAACACTGCATATGAAAATCTTACTAATCATGTCATATGCTCCATAACTCTCACAAACAGGTTCACTTTTGGAACTTCTGTTACTCATCAACGATACAAATGGTGTGGGTCATATTCATACATGTTATTATAGAGGTAACATACATTTCCCTGACATCAAAAGCATGCTTGTCAAGCTAAGTTCATTTTCCACCATTTTTCATTTTGTAATTGTATCAATTTTGGTGGAATGGCTGAAATGATCCACAAAAGAAGCAAAACAAGTCTGGAAATTATTTATCAAATGTCTACCATATACACGATAATAGCATAGAACCACGTTAGAATCTACAAACAAGATAAAGTGTAATTCTGAGTCTATTAAAAATTTAATTCTGCAGCATATCAAATTGATTTGAAAACCCTAATATTGTTCATGAAAATGAACACCAAGGAAATATAAACAGGACATTTCTGATTCGCTGTTCATAGAATGCTTATAACTATTTTAATTTATTATAGCTCGAGCTTTGCTTGATTAATACAAAGTAATATCAAATACCTATTTTATGCTTTAGAAATGAAACTTTAGTCATGGACATGTATGCTGACTCACCAAAGATGTCAACCTATCTTGTTGCATTTGCTATCGGCGATATAGATGCTATGGAAACGCAAGCAAGGGGTATAGAGGTATAGTGAGGCTTTTTATTTTCACAAAGATAGGATGATCTGTTCCCAATTCTATAAATATCTTACAATCAGAGCTCTGGAAAAATAAGGGTTAAAACTTAGTGACCTTATTGAAAGAACCTTCCAGAGAGAAGGCTCTCCTTACCTTGCATGTAATGACAGAAGTTCATTTTTTACATCGGAAAAAAACTAAAAAAAATATCATGCATGGTCGTGTCAAAATGTATGTGATGTGACCTTTTTGTTGGACAACATTTTTATTCGATTTGGCACCAAGCTGTATAGACAAGTAGTTGAGATTCCTATGGACACTAATTGTGCTCCCCTGGTTGCAGATTTATTCCTGTTTTGTTATGAGGGGGAATTTATGATGTCTCTTTCTGAAGATAAGCAGGCTGATGTTATTGATACGCTTAACACTACATCCTGATATATAGAGGATATTTCAAACATTAATAATGATTATTTTGAAAATACGGTAAGTCAAATATACCCTCAGAGCTCCAACTTAATAAAGCCAATACCTCTGATACCGAAGCTGCATTTTTAGACTTGCATTTGTCTATTTCTAATGACATACTACCAACATTTATGATAAACGTGACGACTTTTGAAATTGTCAATTTCCCATTTTTATATGGTGATGTTCCTCTCTCTACATCCTATGGAGTCTATATCTCTCAACTCATTCGTTTTGCTAGAGTAACTAGTTATATTACTGACTTCAACACTCGCAATAAACTGTTAACTCAGAAACTTCTGAAACAAGGCTATCGGTATCATAAACTTCGCAAAACCTTTTCTAAATTTTATAGACAATACTGTGATTTGATATCTTAATTCCAAGTTGGACTTAAATCTCTCTTGCGCCATGGATTTTTGGTACCTGAATTCTATGATGACTTGGTGTATAAATTGAAGAAGATTGTTGGCTCTAATAATTTTTCAGCGCAGTTCATTAAAATAAGTTCCCATTATAAAAAGATTGGATATAACATTAATGTATTGCTACAGACTGCATTCTTGGTGGTCAACCCAATCATGGTTGGCAATTTTGCTTTCCGGTGGGTCGGACTTCAGACTCTTTGACAGGTCTGACTTAAAAACATCTATTGATGAGATGGTAGGGGCCTGATGCTTTGGCTGTTTGTCGGGCCCACCAGAGTTTACCTGTTGGATTTCTTTTGTTCCGGTATTCAGTTTATTTACTGTTGAGTCATTATTTTTGATTAATCGTTTTTCATATCTTGATTTATATGTTCTAGGAGATGATGCATTGATAAGTTAGGGGTCTTTCATGCAAATCAAGGTTGCAATGAACGATCTCCGATGTGTCACCAGAGCTCATCCAACAACTGCTCTATCGTATTGAGATCCAGGCTTACTAAACTTACGCGGTTTGTTTTGGTTTCTTCACACACTTGATTGCCTCGTTAGAGAGGGACATACTGGTTATTGAATAAAGTGAACTGATTAAGACTAGAACTCGAGTAAAAACCAATTGTCTGAAACTTGTCATTTTCAGAAATGACCCCTTGTCTATACCCTGGCGTACAGCATGACGGGTTTAAGTAAAACTGTTACATTATTCGATAATTTGATGCATAATATATTGTTAAAGAATATGGTATAAGATATATTTCGATTTCTTAATTTTTTACCATAATTGCCCTAAAACGTGACTGAGGGGTTTCTTTTGTAGTTGAGTATAGTAACTTTTTTAAATAGTGTTTTCTGTCATAAATTATTTTCTCATTATCTTTTCTCTTTGATGATTAACCACTGGTTGCTTTCTATTTATAGTTAAGAACTTGGTCTCGCAGCAGTGCCGTTGCTCTGACAAAATTTTCCCTGGACGTTGGTTCAAAATTAATGACTTTCTTTGAAGACTACTTCCAAATACCATATTCATTGCCCAAATGTGGTAAGTAAGAGCTGGTTGTTTTACCTATTTAAATCTTGCTTGAGTCAGTGGAAACCAAGTCTGCTGTTTTCAAGTATTTCATATATCCTTTTTTCTAGATTATCATAAGTATATGACAAGCTCGGTTAACTGCATTCTTCTGTCTCACCTCCTTGGTGCCATAGCTTGACTGTGACCTGATTGGATGATTGGATTGTGGAATACGTTTGCTATATGTTAACTTCCAATGGGCTGGTAGGGGGTATGTGAGATAGAGTTTTCTCATATGTATAAAAACAGCGTAAACTCCGACCTGGTGTGCAAGAATTTGCTAAAGTCATGACTTGGGAATGCACAGCATTTTTATGCAACCAACTTTGACAGAGTTGAAGGGGCATATTGCTTTCGCCTTGTCCGTGCATCTGTCTGTCCTTCCGTCCGTCCATGCGTCAATTCAAAACTTATTAAGATACAGTTTTGAAATTTCATATATGGATTCCTCCTCAAAAAAATTGACACGTATTTTTTTAAGTCTGGATTATCCCCCTTTGTGAAGTTATGCCCCTTTTTAATGGTCATAATGGATTTTTTTAATCAAGATATCTCAAAAACTATAACAGCTATGGGCTTCAAATTTGGTCAGCTAATAGAGCATAATGAGTAGATAACCTGGTGAAAATTAAAAAAAAGTTGTTTTATTTTTTGAGTTATTGCCCTTTGCAAATTTGGACATAGAAAATTTGATACCTCAAAAACTTTAACAGCTTTAACCTTCACACTTGGTCAGGTGATAGTGGATAATGAGAAGATAATCTGGTGAAAATCTAAAAAAAGTTATTTTATTTTTTTGAGTTATTGTTCTTTGCAAATTTTTGGCATGGACAGCTTGTAATCAAGATATCTCAAAAACTATTTCAGAAGTAGCTTCAAACTTGGTCAGCTGATAGAATATAATGAGTAGATAACCTGGTAAAATTAAAAGAAAATATTTTATTTTTTTCAAGTAATTGCCCTTTGCAAATTATGGCATTAAAAACTTGTAGTCAAGATATCTCAAAATCTATAACAGCAAGTAGCTTCAAACTTATTTAGCTGATAGCAGATAATGAGTAGATAACCTGGTGAAAATTAAAAAAAAGGTATTATATTTTTGAGTTATTGCCCTTTGCAAATGTGGTCATTGAAAACTTACCATCAAGATATCTAAAAAATTATTGTAGCTAGGAGCTTCAAATATGGTCAGTTGGTAGAAGATGATGAGTAGATTATCTGATGAACATTTAGAAAAAGTTATTTCATCTTTTTAAGTAATTGCCCTTCGTATATTAGGGCATTGAAAACTTATGAACCCTTCTTGACAAGCAAAGGGTTGGGGCATAATGTTTCATAAACATCATTTCTAGTTACAATCTTATACCTGTTTTATTTCTTACATGCATACACATATTCAAGCATACTACATTGTATTTAGTTTAAAGTTCTTTGGCTCAGATGCATACAATTATACATGGCTAACATTTATACTGGATTAACCCATGAGAACATGACTCATTATAATGCGGATTTAACAGCAATAGAATCATGTATGAAAATTTGGCACCTGTAAAATGTATTTAAGCCCCCTCCTTGGTAGCATAGGCTGCTTTCCGTCCTAAGATGGTGGTTCTGTTGTTGTTGATCTATTGTTTAATGCACTTCCCATTGTTTGTGGGGGCTCTGTGTTTGTCTTTGTTTTTTATGCATTACTTTGTGTCCATTCTAGTTTTGCAATCATCTTGAAGAGGAAGAGAAAGCTGGTTGCTCGTGTTTTTTCCTGGTTATACTCACTTACTTTTTTTAGTTATGACTCACCAAATTGAGGCTATATATTATGTTTAAGATTACATAGAAATTTCCAGGAAATATTTACTTGTTTATTCAATGGCCATTTTCCCATCGTTTCTTTGTAAAATGGCCAGTTTCTTTATTATACCATGTGCTGGGACCATGTGTCCCTTGTTACATGATTCATCCTACACTCCTATTCTTTACATGGATCCTACATATAGAGTTTTAAAATGACTCGCCTGTATGTGCATTTTAACTACAATTTTCACCACAATAGCTGAACTTTTTAAACCATTTTTGGAAACAGTGTAGACCCAAATCAACCAGCAGCTGATGAATTCAGCCCATCTCGACCAACACTGTTTGTCACCCACACGATGCATTCATACTATATCATTATTGCACAATTGAAAGTCTTCAAATCGTAAACTGGTAATGATTGGCTATTCAAAATAATAAGAACATAGTTTTTATGTTGTTTATGGCATTCTTTTACTGTAGACAGTATAGCAGTACCAACCATGATTTTCAACGCCATGGAGCATTGGGGAATGATAACATACAGAGAGACAAGTATGTTCTTTGAAAAGAGTGTATCTTCTGAGGCTGACAGAGAATGGATTGCCATCATCGTTGCCCACGAACTCTCCCATCAGGTATTTCATATTTGAGGTGATTTCAATGTGTTTTGTACTGAATGGAACTTTTTTCTATTCTGATCCAATACTTGCATGTGCTGCTCTGTCTTGGTGCTGATATTTTGTGTTTGGCCTTGTCTTGTGATATGAGGGGGTGGACAGGGGGGTACCCCATTCCCAGTTCCCTCCCCCTTTCCCCCACTTCCCTCCCCCTTCTCCCCCACTTCCCTCCCCCTTCTCCCCCACTTCCCTCCCCCTTCTCCCCCACTTCCCTCCCCATATCAGATTTTCCCTCCCCCTGGTAAAATTTTGTTCTTATTCAAGAACTAAAGCGTATATATGTAAGTGAAGAACTAAGACTAGTTCACCATAGACTCAGCTGTTGTATTTTCATGCACAATTACTCAGTAGGCAAAGAACCAGACTATCTCCAGATCAACGTCCTTTCTAGAACCAGCAAAGGAAACATTATTTATACTAGGCAAAACAAAAACCTCTTGTTTATGGTCACTTTTGGCGCCTACTCAATTTTGAGCCTTTTTGGGATATTAAGGTCTATTTTCTAGACTTTTTAAAGGATTCTTGTTTTACTTTTTTCATACAAAAAGTTTATGAAAAAAGTTTGCCAACCTATCGACCTCTTAACATATTGAAGATATTGAAGATGTAACGGCGAAAACAATATTGATTTTTTTTAATTTTTGGCCTTAATTCTAAAATTATAAATACAGGTACATGCTTTGCGCTGCTCTTAAAAATTGTGTGTCGTTTAACTCTTTTTGCATACTAGGTATGCTGATTTGTTTTCAAAGCTAACTTTTTCGCAAAAAAATAAAAATCAGGAATACCTGGCGCCATCAGAGTGCCAAAATGGTTGGGTCAAGACCAGGGATCAGGCCTGATAGAAGCCGATCTGGGTCCAAACTGTTTGCAAAGGTTATCAGCAGACTACAAAAGTGTATAAGTATTAGGATATTCTGCTGGTGTTGATTTATTGTTGATTGTTACTCCAATCGTGGGATTCTGTAATTGTTCTATGTTTTGTTGTACGTTACTTTATGTTCATTCTAGTTTTGCAGCTTTGCTTAGTTTGCCTTCCTGGTGTCTCGTGATTGTTGTGTGGCTCTGCCTCGCGGTGCCATGGGTTTGTCTGCAGTTTGTGATTGTGGTATTTCCTGATCATAATCACTTACTATTCTTGTAAAAAGTTTGTTTTAGAAGAACTATAAGGGAGACAAGGAAGGGTTCATATGCATGATTTTGAGTTGGCGAGATATATGCTGTAAAGAACCTTCATAAAACTCTTTCACATTTGTGGAAAAATAGATTCTAGTATGAACATTGTAGGGTGTAGGCCTATCTCTTTTGAGCACTAATCTCAATACTTGATTCTTGTGAATGGCACTTTAAAGCTGCATAGTCTGTAACTTTTGATCTTTTAATTTTAGAAATAATGTTTCTATTTTTCAAGAACACATTAAAAAAACTAAAATTCAGGCATACATTTTACCAATTTCGTAAATCTTAACAAATTATCAGTATCAAAACAACAGCATCTATGTTGAAAAATAACCGTCTATAATTATTGGAGGGACGCAAATAATTACCAACAAGAGAAAAAAAACACCTGTTTTTATAAGATAATTCACTTTTCCATGCAGTTTTCAGATATAGCGAACAGATTTATTGAGAAAACATGACTTAATTCTACTTTTACAAACACCATTTTTAGAAAAGAAAATTTTTCGAAAAATGTTCATAGTTGGAGACTTAGTCTCTTAGTTTCAGACTTAGTCTCTTTAAAATACGCCATTCATCGATATGAGATCAAAACAGATCAAAACACTAGCATACCATGGAGGTCAGCCTTATAAGATCGGGGAACCTTTTTTTTTTTTTTTACAAAAGTCATTCTCTAGCGCGGACAGGGACGCAACTTGCCTTTAATTAATAGTCTGCACTTGAAAATAGCGTATGCTGATGAATAACCTAGATGAGGCGCCGTAAGGATGAGAGTAGCAATGCACGACACCATTTCTACTGATGAGACGCCACAATATGAAAATGCGGCATCACGGTCCGCACGCCACCATATAACACACTCCAGGTAGTGGTGTACAATATAAAATCTTTAAAAAATCAGGGCCGCTTTTTTCTTCGATTTTGGGTGCCGAACCTTCAAAGAAAGTAATGCCACCATAAACATGATAACACCTGTCACAATTGGAAACACCAGGTCCTGCCACAGATTCGAATTGCTTTTCTACACACACTTTGTATACGTATTACCGGGAATAAAATTGGCATATAATAATTCACTAGTTTCGGTTTAATACGTACTCTAATGCGTTTTTGCGTAAGCGGTAGATATATACACGTCCCTGACGAAATAAAATAAAATAGTTATCAACGGCAGCTGAACGCCCTTTAAATGTGTAAATTCCAACCGGCATTTCAAAGAGGAAGAGAAGCAAATGGACACAATCCAATACGGAGACTGATAAATATGGACAGAAACAATCGATCAAGTTTGCTACTTTTAAGACGCCTGAAATAACTGGAAACCAAGACTCGAAAGTGAATTGCGTCCTTCTAGGCCCTTATATGACTTAAAGGTCTTAAAGGGTATCGTTATGAATCATTTTTTATGAATTTTCTAGTAAAAAAAAGCAATTTCGCCCTCCAATTTTCCAGACCCCCGCCCACAATTGCCCCTCTTCCCGCCCCCTCTACTCCCGCTTCCCGCCCCCTCTACACCCGATTCCGCACCCTCTACCCCCGATTCCGCACCCTCTATCCCCGTACCCCCGCCCCCCCTGTCCACCCCCTCTGATATGGTACCTTGTGTGATTACAAATTATAGCACGACTGTGAGAGAAAGCTGATCCCTTTGCAATGTTTTTTCTAATGTGTCAATAAAATTAATTACATGACGTCGCATTTGGGATGATAAAATAGTCATCTATTAAAATCAATAAATGCGATTTCAAAATAGTTTTATCATTATATAATAAACAAAATCTATAAATATTATTCTGTATTATTAAATGTATTAAACTCGTTGCAGTAGAGCCACAAAATGCTCGACAAGCCTCACATTTAATAGGTTGTCCTTGTTAAATAAATGCAATAATAAATGATCATTATGTAAGATATGTTGCTTTTTATTACCGATTCACAGCAAATAAGTATTGCGTTGAAATTCATCACAAGTAATACTACAAACTAATTATATGCAAATAATTAGGCCTGCTTGCAGCTAATAGACACTGAGTCATCATAGACCCATAACCACATTTTGTTTTTCTTTAATATCTACCTAGAATATTTTCACTTTAAAATATGTTTACTTACCTTTCAGTGGTTCGGAAACATAGTTTCTCCAAAATGGTGGGATGACCTGTGGTTAAACGAAGGATTTGCAACATACATGATGTTTCTTGCTGTAGATCATGTGTTTCCTGACTGGAAGATGGTATGTGTACTATTAAACGTTAGTTACTCGAATATCAACACAAATACTTAATTTCAACTACCTCTTTAAGAATATACTTAAAGGCATATATTCCTGTCCAATCGAGGTCATTAGTGGATTCAGTAATAAGGGACAGTGTCAGTATCTCAATGGACTTAAGGGCTCCAAAGAAGGGAATTACTGTATAAAACAAAATTTCTCTCACTTACATAACTATCAATACTTTATCAGATATACCTAAACCCTTCATGGGACCACTTTATTGCCCCCTGGAAGGAGGTTATAATCATCTCTTAAAGATTAGCCTTTAATCTGCATGGAAATGCCCCAGACGGTGGTACTAGTATTATTGTCTCAGAACTTACGCCTTAAACTGTAAATAATCAGAAAATGATTCCAGTGGAAAGAAAATAAACATGCAGAATTTAAAAACAGAAGACATAGTTGAATTTAGTCTGTTCTGGAGAGCGCATATATGTGATGCTCATCGTAGCCGACCTCTAATTAGAAAAGTGAATGCAGTCGTCAGAGCATGTGTATTAGGTGATGTTAAACAGTTGTATTTCGTTAATTCGAAGTTCTTAAGGCCTGGCGCCGAGGTTATAAACTATTTTATGCTCAACTCGACTGAGCATGACATGCATCATGCTCCTCATGTTAAAATGCCAACAATGCATTTTAGCATAAATGAGTATGATAAATACAACATCTGTGAGTTTAAAGCAAGATAAATCTCTATTTTTCAGAGTTTTAGTTTTATGAGAAATTAACATTTCATGCTCAGTTGAGTTGATCATGAAATGAGTTTTATCACCTCAGAGACAGGCCTTTTTATTTCAGAAACAGTAGGTCTCTCATTAAAGAGAGTCTCATCCAATACTACATCACCCCAAAAATGATTTTTTCCATAATATGTTCTGGGTGCATAAAATACTTTTAATTACAAAACCTAAGCTTTATGGTAATTTACGCAATACACTTTGGAAAACAATATGCTGTGCAAGCCAGGGAGTTGTTTCTAAAATAGATACCATATACAAGATAATAACATAGAACCATGTATTCCAAATTTAGTATGAGTAAACGGATACTTCCATTTTTCAGAATTTTTACTTATACATCTATAATGTGTTATGTTCATAAACATGTGAACCATCCTCTAAACATTAATGTTTAGATGATAAGCTTTATTAAACTCTTTGATTTGATACTGGTTGATATTTAATACTGCAAATGGCATTGGTTTACATAAAATGTTAAACTGCTCCATATTAAGTTTTGACAGTGTAATTTATACCAGGAGTGTAATATCTTTAAAATTGTTTTTTAATATTCTCTGTTCGAAGATCATTTGTTTTTTCTCTATTGAATATAGCCTCATTGATGCAGAGGTCTGCATATTCAGTTGATTTTTAATATTATAAATAAATTTAGATTGACACGGTGTTGAATTAATTTACATACACTGTTCAAAGATGCTAATCCAGATAATGATGTTCTGGTTCTAACAGCATATGCTACCAACACAGTTTCAGATTAGCCATTGAATCTCTGTAGTCCCATCTCACGCTCAATTCATAGAAGCATGTAAAAACCACACATACAAACCCCCTAGATAGCTGGCTAATATGTACATGCAAATTTATCTATTCCGCAGGTATAATTTTATAATTGACTGATTATTTAATAATCTCATTCACTTCTACCATAACATTTTAAATATTTTCGATTAATAGTTTATTGATTTGAAATTTCTAGATGAACCAACTAACTGTCGACTACAGAGGTGTGCAGAGTGTTATGGGTATTGATGATGTACTAGCCTCCCATCCAGTGTATATCCCTGTGCACCATCCAAAGGAAATAAACGAAATATTTGACTTAATTTCTTATGCAAAGGTAATTGTGTACAATAAAGTAGACCATTGGGGTTGTTATTTGGATATCTTCTGTATTAATAAGAAAGAAAAAAAGCAACGGTACAGTATATATAACGATTGTTTAGTCAAATAGAATTTAGATGCAACCTCCAAGCACTTGTATACTTTGTGAATAAAAGACCCTTTAGCATATGGTGTTGCATCTGGGTGTGAAATAACGTTAATGTATCAAACGTGTTTTATCTATTTGGTAAAGGAATAAAATGTCATCCATAACAACGTTGCATATATTTGACAAATTTTTGTTGTTTTTGCGCCACCCAAAACGCGTTTTGAAGTAATTTTAGTGTCCCTTTTTGTATGTTATCATAATGCATTATTCTCAACATATAGTTAGAATTAATGCTAAATACTTAGGCCTTATATATTACATACGCATTGTATGTTTTCATAATATATACAAAATGTAGGTGAAATGTGCACATATGCTAGTTTTATATGGCATATGCATATATATCTGTAAATAAAATAAATAACGGCACTAAGACCATAAACGCTTAGTGAAATTATAATGCTGCAGTCCTGTATAAATGTTGTAATTATAGATGCAGTGTTTTATGTATATTTTAAATATACCAATTACCTATTGGGAATTTTCATATAAATTGTCACTTGCATTTTGCATTAGGCTGTGCATATGGTGTATCGTATATGCCTAATCATATTTAACATGTTGGGAACTTATGTTTGTTAATATATAATATATAAAATCTTTGTAGTAGGCATTTTAGTTTTACAAGATAACAAAAAGTGACATGTATATGGGCTATGACCTATATCTCACCATTTTGGTTTTATCTTCTGCAAAATATGTTTTTGTAATATCTCTTAAAGCAATTGAGCCTTTGAAGCATATTTTCTTTTATTTAAACTATACAAAAGAAAGTGATTGGTGAACATTTAGCCACTTTGTTTCAGGGCTGCTCAGTTATAAGAATGATGAATTTCTTTCTTGGGGAAAGCACCTTTACCAACGGTTTGACGGTAAGACATTCTAAAACAAAACAACTTACAATAACAATACCTTGATTTAGTAGAACATATTTTTATGTAACATAATTTCTAAAATAGAAATCTATTACGAATTAACGTTATAATGTTGCAGATACATTGTGTATTCTCATAGTGCATTAGATGGCCATGTGACTAATAGCTTGAATATTTGAATATTGAATATTGCCTTATTAAACATAGTTTTCAGTATTTGTTATACATATTGTATTTAAAATATAATCATTTAAAGTATATACTACAAGCATGCATATTTTGACTATAGATTTTTATTAGTTTGCTGAATAGCATGTTTAAGTTAGCACACCTAGCAAAATGTTCCCATCGATCTAGAAAAAAAGCTTATAAACGTATAGCCAGAATAACTAGTATGTCAATTCAAAATTTCAAGAATCAATCAGAATACTTTTTCAATTAATACCCAACGATTTGAATACTTCATTGAACCTCAACCATTGATTTAATATATAGGTATATTGACCCAGCGGTAGGGTCCTTTAAATGCAAATTATATCACAAGAAATGGAAATTATGATACCCAGCTGCTTTGTTTTTAATTTAGAGATATCTCAAGAAATACAGTTTTTCAACAGCTACACACAATGACCTGTGGCAGGTTCTTGGAGAGGTTAGTATTGTATTGAATCTTGAAAGACATACAGCAACTTATAAGGTGTTCTCATAACTGTCAGAAGACGATGGCTTAACAAAATCCAGAAGGGTTATTATATTACTAAGACTTCAGGAAATGCTATTCTGACGGATATATGCATAAACACAACATTTTACGTATCTGTTATTTAGACTAAACAATAAATCTTAAAATGCTTGATTATCCAGGCCTCGAGGTTATAAAACTTGAGTACATTCTCAAACTCAAAATAAAGCGTGATGATTAACTGCTTTCGGACACGTGTCCGCAAGCAACCAATCATTGTGCTTTATCTTGAGTATGAGAATGAACTCAAGTTTTATAACCTCGAGGCCTGGTTTCTCATTGAGCATTTAAAGCATATTTTTTCTTTAGAAAGTATTAAAGAAAAGTTTATAAATACACCTTATTTACGAAATCAATCTTATTTTATACATCTTATTAAATCTTTTTCATTTTGCTGAAAGTATGATTAAAATGAAAAGTGAATATCCATCCAATATACTGCAAGTACATTTACAGAACTATTTTGATCTCATATATCAATTTCAATGAAATGTAACAAAACATTTGGATATTGTTTGCAATACCATCTGATATTAGCATACAGAGTAACACAATGTTTCTTGATAATACTATCTCTGTCAATTGGTTTTATCAATTACTGTGTCACTTTGCAATGTCTCAAGCTGTCACTGTAATTACAATTTGATTACAAATTATATTTTCCTAAACAGGTTTCTTCATTATCTCAAGATCATAATATATACATTCTTTATTATGCCTTAAAAATAGTAAATGAGTATGATCAGGAAATACCACAATCACAAACGGCAGCCAACCCTGTGGCACCGCGAGGAAGAGCCGCTCAACCATCACGAGACACCAGGAAGACACATTAAGCAAAGCAATCAGCTCTCTCTTCCCCATCAAGATGATTGCAATACTAGAATGGACATAAAGTAACGTACAACAAAACATAGAACAATTACAGACTTCCACAATGGGAGTAACAATAAACAAAAAGTCAACAACAACAGAACTACCGCCTTAGAACGGACAGCAGCCTAAGCCCCCGGGGGGGGGGGGGGGGGGGGGGGGTGCTTAAATGCATTTTACTGGTACCAAATCTTCGCCCTAGATTCTGCTGTTGTTGAAGTACAAGAAATGTTCAGCTCGCATGGAGGCCATCTAACTAATGCAATGTATCATCATGGGAAAACACTCTAATCAAATTACTACACCATGATGAAACAAAGAAAAGGGCTCATGACTCACAGATAGTCAGAGCTAAAGAAAACCTCAAGTTGAGCCACGGTGGGTCCAGATACAGATAAGCATCAGGCACCAACCCACAGATTAAAGCTTTACGTCAGAGCCGTCATAGAGTCCTATTTACACAAAGGCACCTGTTCCCTTTTAAAATTTGAATACTTATTTGCAAAATCCAAAACAATTTATTATAAGAAACAAAATGAAAATGAACACAAACAAAATGTTTATTACAAATAGTTTCACATTGCTGTGTTTCTTTAAATCCTGCTAAGCAATCATCGGATGATGGAAATGGGGTGACAGATGTTAAATTAATCATGGACACGTGGTTATTAGAAAAGAACTACCCTGTAGTAACACTGACTCGAACATCCCCCACTTCATTTACTCTGTCCCAAATGGCGTTTCTGCTGGATGAAGTTGAGCGAAGAAATAGATCTCACATGTAAGTATGACGAAATATACTGTACATATATTCATATGTTATTTACGATTACCACATTCTTTTACACCTAAGTACAATTAAGTTTATGCAATAAAAAACTTTCCATTTTAGCTCACCTCGTCCTAGGCTCAAGGTGGGCTATTGTGATCAGGCTTCATCCATTGTGCAACCGGTGTGTGTCATCTGTTAACTTTTTCTTTAAATGACATCTTTTCCTGAACCACTGGTCCAAATTTAAATAATTGTTCCCCATAATACCCTCTACCAAAAGTGTATAAATGACATAAGAGTCATCAGAGCTCTATATAAGAACTATTTTAAACAACATCTCCTGAATGATCCATGACTGGTTCAAATTCAAAAATAATTTCACAGAAATGTTCCCCCTGATGCCCTCTACCAAAATTGCACAAATGGTTCTTCTCCGCCTTTAAAAAGACTGCCAGAGCTCTAGAATAGCAATATCTTGAACAACATCTCCTGAACCACTGGGTCAAATTGAAAATAAGTTCACAGAAATGTTACTCATAATGCTCTCTAGCATAATTGATCAATTAATTTTGCTCTACTATACAAAGGGGGCACCAGAGCTCTAGATAAGAAATATCTTTAAAACAACATCTTCACCAGAACCACTCGTCGAATTTTAAAATATCAAATATTTTTACAGAAATGTTCCATATGATGTCCTCTACCACAAGCACAAATGGTGTTGCTTCACTAACAAAAGGGCTGCAAGAGCTCTAGATTAGAAATTTCTTGAAACAACATACCTGAACCCCTAGGTCAAATTCAAAATAATTTCACAAAAATGTTTCTCAAAATGACCACTAGCATTATTGGTCAATTGGTTTTACTCTGCCAAAACAAAGGGACTACCAGAGCTCTAGATAAGAAATATTTTTAAACAACATCTCCTGAACCACTTATCCAAATTTAAAATTTCGCAGAAATGTTCCTCATTATTCCTCTACCTAATTGCTTAGACTTTTCAGCTAGGCTGAACAAAATGGCCACCAAAGATCAAAACAACATCTCGTCCTGCGCCAGGATTCCAGTGAGTGATATTGTTTTAGAACTGTGGTCTCCAAAAATTAACTCTTTGGTCACTTAATTCTATACTATCAAATATACCCAAATTTAGCTTAAATAAGTAAATCATATTGAAGAAATGGTGTTTAGATACCCATTTGATGACAAGCATGTAAATAAAATGTCACATTTTGTTATCATTCACTATAAACAGCTGATGACCCTCAAATCATGACAGTATTGTTCTAATTTCTTCATAAAAATATTTGCTCTGCTGCTCTTAGGGTTCATTTCAATTAATACACATTAAACATATTTTCTCGAAGAAATGATATAGTACCCCATGTTTATCCCCCTGAAAGCCCTAGAATATGATATTCATTACCCCAAAATATTTGAAAAAGTGAAGTCTAATCTAAGTAATATTTTTGAAACAAATATTAAAAAAATCATGAACCCTTGTTTCCATATTTCCATAAAATACTATTCCATACACGGTTTAGCTCACCCGAGCCAGGTGCTCAAAAAGTAATGAAGACAATGAAAAAAGTAAAGCTTCCAACTCTTTCTTCCCCAGCGAGATGATTGCAAAACTAGAAAGGACTCAAAGTAAAACATAAAAAACAAGCACTAACCTAAAACACATACAGACTATTGGAGCAGCAATAAACAATGAATAAACAACAACAACAGAACACAGTATTCGAATGTACAGCGGCTGAAGACACTGGGTGTGTGTATGGGGGTAGGGGGGGGGGGCTTAAAGTAATGTTAATGGCCAAATTTTAACCCTAGATTCTACTGTTTGTTATCTGTGATGAGATGTGTATATAGGTACTACATAAAATTCTTCTTGACAAAAGTTTTAGCCTATTTGTAAATAATGTGTCTAACATGATCCTTTGGTGACTCTCTGCAACGATTGTTTATGTTATTTAAAATCGTTTTGAAACATGGCTGCATAAAATTGAGAAACAATTTAAGATCTTATTGTAAAAGCTACTATCTTGATTTGAAAATAATTCCAGGAGTGTTCAAATTATTCTGAACCATCAACAAGCATTTGGGCCAGGGTGTGACAAGGTTTTTTTTTTACTTTGTATGCATAGGAAACATAAAACTTCTTGACAAAATAACTGGATTAATTTGAAAAGGATTTGACAAATATGATCCTTGAGTGTCCCCTGTCCCTTCAACCATTATGATCCATCAAAAACATGGTACCAGGGGGTTGGCTTAGCTTATTTTCTGTATATATACTGACCCACACTTCCAACGCAAAATGTTTCAGGAGTATAATTTTGATAAAAACGAGGTCTTGCTGAAATTATTGTACCGTTCAGAGCTTATGACAGACAATCCAGACAATCACTAAATCAGTTTATGATGAAAAGGGAATGGCTGACTAATATATTTTTACTTTAATTTTTGGATACATGTGTTTTAATATTTGATGCAATTGTGTTACATAGGATGAAATAAATTATGGAATATTTGAGGTTTAATCTAGTTCTGCGTTAGAAGTGTGGTTCAGTATTATATAGGTAAACCTGTTAAAACATTCTCTTTTCATAAAACGTTTTAGCCAATTAGTTAATAATTTGTCGCACATGCTAATTTAATTACCAGAAATAGATAGATGCTCTTGATCTTTGAAAAGCATAACCGCCAGTGAGTGGGCCAGTTTTCCTCAAAATATATGATGATTTTTTAAAAAAAAACTTCTAGTCAACAACAAATGAGCCAATTTGAAAATAAGTTTGAACAACTTGCCCTTGGATGACCCCCTACTAAATTTATACAAGCTATACAAACCTGTCAAATACGCAGTCGCCATTGTCATCTGTCTGTATCCCCATTGGCCTGTCTGTCAGGAACTGCACCCCTTTAGCCATTTATCAGATTGGATTCATTCATAGTTCAACCAAAATTTTCATTAGGGTCAGACATCCTGTATTACTTTCTTTAACATTATGGAAGTTTTTCCACGTTGAGTCTTGTCCAAACTACTGAGCCATCAAAGTTCACAGCTGGTTGTTGGGACAGAATGTGATTACCCATTACCTAATAAACAGTCACTCTCAGGTGAGCGATCCAGGTTAAAAAGGCCCTCAAAGGAATCCCATAAGGTGTCCTTAAAATAACTGACCATATCTCTGTATACCTAGATACTCTTCCATGGCATGCTTATCTATGCCTATGAGCTGGTATGTCATTTTACAGGCATTTATGTTAATACTTAACATTTCTTTAGTTTTTATAGTCCAAATAGGTACCTGCTGTATTATTTTTGAATGAATGAATATTTATTGATGCTTATTAAAACACAATGTATACTATGCCTTTTCCATATCTCGATGCAATCTGACTGTATTGGAAACAGTGTGGATCCTGATCAGCTGGCTTCTTCAAAAGTCATGGTCTGGATTTACACTGTTTTCAAAAGTAATATACATATCCCTAGTTTTTAACACTGATAATGTTATTATATGCGCTTTACTTCTACAATTCTACTTTTCTAGATTTTGGGAAATACCATTTGCATATACACATGACCTAGAAATGGATTTTAACAAGAAGCCAACAGATATTATATGGTTACATAAAGATGGTGCTGATGGTAAGACTACACAGGTTGTATGTTCTTTTCCATGAAAGTATAGTTATATGTATCAAAAAGGGATTTGTCCTGGGTCAGGTGTGGTACTTTATTATATTGATTCCTGATCATTGCGTTCTTCCTTGATATTGTATTTTGTGCAGACCAGCATTAAAGCTTGTAGAGTGATATTTCCAACTTAAATCATAAAAGTAATGCTAAACATAAAAAAAATTGTATTAAAAACAATCTCTTTTAATGAACTGCAGATCAGTACAATGCAAATCTCATAACACATGTTTAATGACAGGACTATATTTGAACTTACACTTGCATGGTTGTTTTTAACAGGGACCAGCAATTGAAGCTATAAAAGCATACTGTACACATCAACTGTTCATATCATGATGCACCTGCTTTAGCATGTTTTACATAGGTGTGCGAGTTTCCATCTATCCAGTGGGTTGGTTGGATGCCAACCTGTCAACATTTACCATGATTGGAACCTTGTGTGTGCACACTACTCTGACAGTTTTCAACCGACTTTTATAAAACTTTGCAGAGCTTTTCATCATGGTTTAAAATGTGCATACGATTTGTTTTATAACCCCATGATCAATTTTGACACTTTTCCAGCATTTTGAACACAGTCATTTTGGGTTCAGATACTACGCAACTGAAAAGATAGCAGTAAGCTAGTGAGCGCAACTCCTTTAACTGTTTCATACCAATCTTTTTTTTTTCAAAAAATTTAGATTAATATTTTACATTTTGTCAGCATTTTGAACGTGTTTTTTTTTTGGCTCAAATACTATAGAACTATTTAGATGGTGGGTACCTTATGAGCATCACTCCTACAGTTTTATACTGATTTTTAATAATAATAAAAAAACAGCAACACTTTCATTTGTGAAAGATGTGTGTGTGCCTTTTTTATAATCTCCATTTTAATTAATGACAAATGTTCAACATTTAAAAATTAGTCATTTTTCGTACTTAAATACTATGAAACTGTATAGATAATAGGTACCTTTTGAGTCCATTCCCTCCATTAGTTTTATACGGTAAATGTTCTAAAATTTCGAACACTAAAAAATAATTATTTTTTCGCTGTTCGTAATTTTAGAAATTACGTTTCAGAAAAAGTGCTAGTGTTCGTAACTTTAAAGAATGTGGTATTTATCATGAGCAAAAACGGTATATATGCATGTAAAAATGTGGTAGAAACGTGTTGAAAACACGTCGATATGATTCTGCGCTATCTACTCATTTTGTTTCAACCGCCGCAAAATTCTTCCGGACTGAGTCAGTAATATGTCCAGCGCGTGCGGTAATTGCCAAGACGAGAGCCAGGCACGTGCATGTTATGTCACTCAATTTACTTACAAGACGTAAAAGTCGTAAAAGTCCACTTATTTAACCCCGGACTACCAATGAAACGCTACACTTTCGTTCTTCCTTCAGAAAACAAAAACGCTTTCAATACACTCACTCAAGGACATCTCATCGATCAGAATTTTTTGCAAAGAGTCAAAAAAAAAAATGACGAAATTCAGAAAGAACATCTCTCTCTCTCTCTCTCTCTCTCTCTCTCTCTCTCTCTCTCTCTCCTTGTCGATCTGTTGAAGCACTTTGATTTTCCCGAAAGGATGTGCATGTACCAGTCTCTCTCTCTCTCTCTTTCTCTCCCTATTTACATTTGCAAAAACGGTTTGGATCCAGATCAGACCCGAATGGAATTCAGGAAAGAATGTTTCGTAAATTTAAAAAAAGTGTGCATGCAATAGAAAGTACGCAAAGTGTCGTACAAAAGCCGATGCGCACGATAAAATGGGTTTTCAGTATACCTCAATCAGTGTATACATTGTCCGCTCCCATGCGCGGATCCAGAGGAGGGACAGGGTGTCCGCACCCCGCCCCCAAAAAATCACAAAAATATAATTTTTTTTAGCAATACTGGATTGACCGGATCCCCTTAAATTATCAAAACTACCAAGCCAGCATTCAACGTTGGGCCATCATCGGCACGCCAGGGAAACGCCATTTACAGGCGTTTTGCTGACGGGCCGATGATGGCATTTGGATCCTCTCTCCCTTAAAAAGAAGTAAAATAACGTTGTCAGAGTTTGGATACAGATCAGATCCGAATGAAATTCAGGAAATAATGTTTTGTCAATTTAAACATTTGGGCATGCGATAGAAAGCATGCAATGCATCAATACTGTCGAATATCCGACTTTGTCGTGCAAAAAGCCGATGCGCACGAGAAGCATCTTCAGCTCTGATACATGATATTTTTCGAGATTACAAGAGATTCGTATTAAACGCTAGTCTCTCTCTCTCTCTCTCTCTTTCTCTCTCTCTCTCTCTCTCTCACCTGCTTTCAAAGTTTGCAAATAGTTTGGATCCAGATCTCCGACGTCTTGCCAAACCAAATCAGGGGCAACAGGCATACTAAGAATAAATCATGTAAGCGAACGTCCGACTTTGCGTGCGATGCCATTTCCAGGGACCAGCAAAGCCTCAGATCAGCCTGCGCATATGCACAGTCTGATCAGAGCCTTTGCTAGTCGCTTGAATATTCTATGAGTGTTAAGCTACTGACTGAACATCGTTTTGAGTTTGTAAGCTTAAAAGGAGGCTGCACAGGCTCGTCTGAGTCTGTCGCGGCTCACCTCCATTTATGATATATTGACTTCGAGCTGATGCGTACGATTCGCTGAGTACATTCATATCTCAAAGAAAAGGAAAATTTCAGACAAGTACCACAAATCTAGTTTTTCATGCATGGAGTGCGCCGTTTCATGCTCGAGTTCATTGAAATTGTTTTTGTTTTTTGTTTTTTCATGCAAACCCACGAGACACAGATTGGCAATTATGTTTTGTGTGCTTAGTCCGCTTTCGTGCGCCAAAGCCACGGCGTGCTACCCGAGTCTTAAAACAACAACAACAACACGTGGTCTGATAGTCGGCTTCTTTGATCTCAAACATGTCCATGAAACATTACCCTGTCCTTTGCCTGCGACTGATACTATTAGCAGTGCCGAACCCAGGGTGGGCCACCCCCCCCCCCCCCAAAAAGAGGCTGTGACAAACTAATTTAGCAGACAGTTTGGGCCCAGATCTGGCCCGACAAAATGTTTAATGTTTTGTTCTAGAAACAAAGGTGCTGATAAGACTGTGCGGTGCGCAGGCTGGTCTTCGAATGTAACAAAGTATTGGTACATACATCACAGACGTGTGGTAAACAAAGCAAATTCCGAGATTTCACGATCATCTCAAGGGCTTTACTGTTTTTAAATTCACAGCCACTTAGTGGGGCTATATTACCCAAAATTAAGACATGCACCTTCATCTACATTCTTTCTATGTGTATGTGGGCAGTTAAGGGGCTGGTGATTTTCCGCAAATGCGCAGGCTCGTCTGAGCCTTCGCTGCTCGCATATGCGATAGGTACCATAATCTTGCTTATTTCATGAAATTAAATATGTAAATATTAAATTCATCAAGATGCAGAATCGTGCTACAATCAATTTATTCCTTGGTACATGTATGTGCGTCTGTGCGTACACACTCGTAGGACCTTCCATGTGCAGTTTCATGGGGACAAACAGATACGCCGCGATCGGCTCAACAGTTTGTTAAAATGTTCCATTTTGAGGAGTTTGATGTTTTTGATTGATAGGAATAGCCATTATTACATGTACTTAGAAACTGCCGATAGAAAACCGCGACAAGTATTTTAAAGACAACGTACGTAGATGTGTAGAATTTCTATTTGGCTAGAGTCTTCATCCACTTTAAACTTTAATGAGAGAGACTCTGGCGAGATGGTGCAAATACACATGCTCTCCTGAGCCTTCGCTGATCACATCTGTCATAAGTACCAGCAGGGTCTTTACCAGCTCATATGAGGCTCTGCGCAAGTTGATTTCATGCTCGGGTCCGAGCTGTGTTCAAGAAAAGAGCACACGCATAGAATCCGTGTCGCACGCGGCTGGGAAATCCTTTAAAAGGGGAGGGTAGGGAGTGTCAGTCGGATAACCTGAGAATCACACATAATTTAAGCCTTAACGTAATGTAGACCGTGAATAAAAATGAGATGATGACCACGTGCGAGTTCTTGCAGGCATGTCGGTAAATATTGAATATACGGTGGCTTTATTTTCCGCATTGGATGTCTCGGTGAGAAAAAAAAACATGCGACTTGCACGATTCTCTTTGCATTTTGCACGAAACCGAATGACCCCTTGTGTTGCAAACGTCCACGGCAATCACTATACTCGTACATAATCTCTCGCCTAAGTGATCGTCTCATTTTCCGCAACTCTCTCTCTCTCTCTCTTTGGGGCTGGTATTTTAGAGAAAAAAACGAGTACGTGTCATAGCACAATATTGAGAATTGCTCTGCGTGTGTCAACGTGCATAATTCACGTACAATTAGCCGAGTCGCGGCCTGAAGGTCAATTTTTGGTCAGTAATAAATAATTGGTTGGATACATATACTCAATAGGGTTAGTCAAAGCAGTTTCGGAATCGTTGCAGGAACTTGTCCATGCATCAAGTTCGTCAATGCTGGTGACCTTAAATAATGTATAACGTCACGCGCTTGCATGCAAAATAGAACGGCACGTGCCAGATTACCCATCTATGTAGAATGGAACCTTCCAAGTGTCGCTGCGGCTCAACGTGCTGTACGGTAGAAGTATACTGAACACAGATGGGACAAACAGATAAAAGGACGTCGATTTTCTGCCGAAAATAACGTGTGTTCGTAATTTTAGAAATTCATTTTCCCGAAAAAGGGCAGTGTTTGATTTTTAGGATGTTTTAAAAATTATTTTCGGCGATAATTTTAGGTGTTCGTAATTTCAGAGTGTTCGAAATTTTAGAACATTTACCGTACTGATCTTTTTGATAGTACACACAATAATACCACGCAGGTGCGACGCAGATTCCTAATGAAGTTCTGTCTATTTTTATAACAAATTATTAAGTAAACAAATATAATAATTTATTAAATAAACATTAAAATTATCATTGATTAGTATATGGAAACCACTAAACTCAATAATCAACTTAATAAGGTAAAGAAGATACATTATTTTATAAGATTTTGTTTGAATATTAACCATGACAACAAGAAAGAATTGAAATGTACTAGCTCCTAGACTTTCTGAAGTTTCTCATATTATCGTCAAGGTTAATCCAGCATTTAGCCTAACAAGCTAATTTTGAGTGCATCAGTCTGTTGCAAACGACTGGCAGGCCTAAATGTTGTAAATTATAGCTTTGGTGTCGTGATCTTTTGGGGAATTAAGCTGGGAGATAGTAAAATCACTTCCGCATTCCATGGAAGGTTGTTGACCTGTATTTGCATATTGCAACTCACTTCATAATTTTTGCTTCAAGGAGAGTAACCGGGTTGTTATACTGGTTGACACAAAGAGATACATATGTTTACTAACTAATTCAACCCACAACTACTTGTGGTTCGTTAATTTAACGGTAGAAAATCACTTTGTTTCAGTCACTTATTTCTTGAATCGATGTGCAAGGTCTTTCGCCATTAAAACTATTTAGCGAGTGCTGATTGGTGTATCCATGCACGCTATAGAAAATTGAGCCAATCAAATGACTTGTTATATATCAGTTCGCGTGATCACGTGTGTTGGTTACTAACAATGAAAGGATAGAACACACAAGGGTCGTCTGTCCGAAAGTGACACATCGAAAACTCGAATTTGCGAGTGTAAGAAAGACCTTGAGAGAGGTACAAATCGATAGAATCGATAGAATCAAATCTAGTAGCTATATTAGAGATTCATAGATTCTTGAATTTGTACTCGAATTTTGGCTCTTGGATAACCGAAGCTCTGGGCTTTCCAAGTGCTTCGAATTTTGCATCCTAAAGCCTCGTTTCGAATTTGAGTTGAGCCTCGTTTCGAATTTAGAATAATGAATGCCTCGTTTTGAATTTGAGTAAAGCCTCGTTTCGAATTTGAGCTTGTTGCTCTGATTTTTAGTCTTCAGACCTTTGCCTAACTAATGCTTTTTTTCTCTGTTGCATTGTGGATTTTGAGTTGATTTTAGACTACCCATTTCTAAGCTTAATCAGATTTGTTAGTGATCAAAATTCGCAAGGCTTATAAATTTGAAAACCGAGCTTAAGTACTTTTCATTGTTAAGAACTTTAACTCTTCATAAACATTTTTAGAGATGGCTAGTTTAAGAAATGTGTGTGACTTTGTTGATCTACTTTGAACTATCTTCCGTTGCCTCGTCCTATTTATAATAATCCTGGCTAGTTTACACGAAAGTGTTTACAGTAGACAAGGGGATTGGGAAGTTACAGCATTCCAGCTACTAGTATAATACCTGAAACCGATAATAAACACATTTCAAAAGACGGTTTCACAAACAACAACAGAAATAGAAAGTGAGTATGGTCAGAAAATATCACAATCACAAACTGCAGTACTTTAATATAACCAACAGCTTAAGACACTGGGGAGGTTTATTTATGGTCAACATAAATTATCTTGTTGTTCAAATAAATACTCTGATTAAACGGATCATCGAAAATAGAATGAGCCTTCAGAATTTGAAAACACACGCAGCATTCATCACCAGTGCTTTCAATGAGGCTGCCCATGAGAGTAAATGAAAATTGCCATCCCCTCCATATCCTGGGCAACTTTAAAAGAGGTACTCTACGTTTTGCTAGAACACTGATGTCCAAAATGAGTATGAAAAAAATATCACACTATTTCAATGTACAATGAAAAGTTCTACCAATTTGACGTGAAACAACAGCAGCTGTTTTTTTAAAATTATTTACCAGATTTAACACATCAATACAATCTGGAAAATAATAAATCATTCCTTATAAGGGCACCTGTCTATTCAAAACATACTTAAATAGCTATTTTTTGACATTTCCGAAGGTTGTAGCGGAAGGAAAAAAGTATCTGGATTCCTGTACATGATGTAAAAATTTATTTTGAGACAATCATACTAGCTTTTTATACACAAAGTTATGATGATTTCATTGATTTTTGTTTTGTTTGAGAAAAGCAAAGGCATCTAAATTGACTTATTAAATTATACTTCAACAAGGTCCATATATAATACAAGCACTGTGCATACAATCATTTTCAATTTACCAGTATGGATATTGATGCTTTGTTTCAGTTCATGTTGAAGATTCTTCATTAGGAGAATCATCATGGATAATTGGCAATGTGCAACAACATGGATTCTTCCGAGTCAACTATGAATTAGACAATTGGAATGCCATTCTAAGACAACTGAAGACAAACCATCTCTTGATACACCCTATAAATAGAGCACAGATTATCAATGATGCATTTAATTTAGCCAGGTACGGAATATAGGAATCTAACGAGTTTGAGTGTGGGATGGAATAATTTGTCCTAGGGATCAAAGTTTGGCAGCATGATGCTTGCTGAGTGGTGACAATCAATGCTTGTAGGGGACATATTTTACTATCCTACCATCAAAATCCATTCTGAGGATCACCGTTTGGCATCACGAGACTTGCCGATGGCGATCTCAAGAGAAGGATTTTATACCCCAACCTCATAAAAATAATGGATTCTTTTTCATACTCAACAAAAATATCGCTTTTCATATTATCATCCCTGAAGCTCCTAATACACTTAGATGCGATATGACATGATAACATAGCATAACAATGACGTCACTTGACGACTATATGCGTCAGTCCCAATACAACCAATGTAAAACCATCATGTGACAACCTGGGTAAGATAACAGTGGTAAGATAAGATTTTCAATCCCAGGGTAAAATATCAGTTGTCCTTATCCAGTGTGCAAGAATTAAAGGATCCATCATAAGTGTGAGTGTGCGATAGAAAAATTCATCCCAAGGATCACAGTTTGGCATCACGAGGCTTGCCTAGTGATTGCAAACGGTGATCACAATGGAGGGATTTTCTTTATATCATCCTCGCACAAATAACGGATATTTTTCTTGCCACTTAATAGCTCATTTTACTGAAAAAAATATGATAAAGGCTAGAGAAAATTCTAAATACGCTGAGATGCGACATGGTGACGTATTTTTAACATTAAAATGACGTCACAGATCGATGTGCGGCTAGCGTGTGGCCAAAGTGTGGCTGTTAGTTATTTTCATCTTTCCCACTGGTTGGTACGGGTATATGAGATAAAAATATATCACATGGGTAAAACAATGAAATTCACGATCTGGTGTGCAAGAAAAAATCGGACAGTTCATGATGTAATGATATTCTGGCAAGTAGCTAATGTATATGTATTTACATGTCAAACCAAACCAAATTAAATCATGTACTACAGATAATGTTTTTGCATGGTGATATTATTTTGTAATTAGTAAGTATGGTATATCAGTATGTGTACACAGAGGCGGAAAGTTTTATAGTGGTTAATGTTTATTTTAGATAATCAAGAAAAGTATGATAAAAATGTATTACATAGACAAGACTCGCAAAATACTACATAGGCTTCTACTTTTCTGGTATAGAGCTATATATGTTAAATCTTGAAGTTCATAAGTAAACAAAAACTGTATGAATAAAACATTAAAACGTTTTGGCAGACTGAACCAAAACGTGCTTAGTAAGTACTAAACATATCAAGATATGTACTTTTAGGAACAATTGTATATCTTGCGTCTTAAATGGCAATTGTGTATATGATTTTAATGCAGTATACTCATAAATGTGATTATTCCAGGGCAGATCTGCTAGACTTCAGTATTGCACTCCACACTCTTGAGTATCTTGATCTAGAAGTCGATATTGTTCCCTGGAAAGCTGCATTGAAAGTATTGAATGGTTTGCAACGATCCCTTCAATTAACACCAGCTTTTGGCGATTTTATGGTAGTATTCTGTTAATTTTATCACACCATTCTTAGTCATCACCTTTGTTTTAAAGCAATGATTGTACGTGAAAGTAATAACATAAATCAAGCTCTTTTGCTAAATATGAATATTTAAGTAGGAACAGGGCATGTCTACAAAACTAAAGTGATTCCAACAGGATAATTACATTAGTAAAGGTCAAGTATCAAGATCTCTCTCTCTCTCTTTCTCTCTCTCTCTCTCTCTCTCTCTCTCTCTCTCTCATCAAAATTATAGCCAAACTAGTAATAAAACATTTAAAACAACACAGCGCAAAACCAGGACCAAATAAACACCAAAACTCAACTAAAAGTGCGTAGATAAATCAAAGTTAGACAGGACAGCAGCAGACATCACTTGTGGTTATGGTATAAGTATTACTAATATAAAATGTCTTTTAAATTTGATATAAGCTGTTTTTGGGAAACATGTTGATGTACTTTATATTCATGTTATCCTGCCAATTACATTTATTTGGTTTGTATATGTTATCACATTGTAATATTTAAATTGAATTTACATTACAATAATTTATATAAATACATTTAGCAATAGGCCTAATCAAACTGTATAATTCTGGTTGAAGGGTGAGGTTGGCGCCATTAAACCGGTTTAAGCCCTCCAGTAAAATATTTTACTGACTGTTCCAAGGGGGTACTTCTTTTGCGGATCTTTTTATGTTTTTTGCTGTCTTGTGTTTGCTTTGCCTTTGTGAGCGTCTGTTTATATGTGCATTGTGGTCACCTGCTGGGAAAGGGCTGATCTCTTGGCTCTCGTTTGTGGTGTCCAACTGTGAGTATGTCACTTTCCCATTGGTATCCTGGGTCAGGTGTGGTACTTGATTGTATCGATTCCTGATCTTTGCACCTTTACTTACTTTGAGTCTGCTCCCTAACTACGTTTTAACACTTCAATCACTGGGATGTCAAATGAGCTTATTGTAAACCAGGGGTCCTGGTTTCGATCACTCACATCTCCATTCTGCAAGATGAGAATTTAATCACTGGCTTAATCTACTACCTACGTGATGTTGATCACACACTATTCATACACTGGTAAGAGGTTAAGGTGTCCGAATATTTAAGGAAATACAGTAAGTAATATTTTACAACCATATAAGTAGCAGGTTAGCGAAATGAAGTAAGTAAGACGGCAAAGATCAGGAATCCATATAATTAAGTACCACAGTTGACCCAGGACAGAAGTTTAAGTAACCCAATTTGGTGATACAAATGTGGTGAAAATATAAACAATTTGATAAAAAGTGACTGTTTTGTTGTTGTTTTTGCTGATTGGTAGCTTGCCATATTGTAAGGAGTCAAACATACTTGATAAGTGTAAATTTCAAAATAGTTTTTGTCTTGTAGTAAACATATTTTGTAATATTGGAATTGCATCTTTGAGGGAGACAATATCAATGTTTACCAACAACTTATGTATTTCGAATCAATTACTTTTTATCATAACGTTTCTTCACAACGTCTTTTTACTATTTGAGTAAAATTAGCATCTAGAAATTAACTAGTTTTGAATGCATATGGGCGACAATAATAAACATCAAGTGATATAAACAACTTATCTCAAGAAATTGCAATTGCACGAAATTTTCATTGATGCTTGCATAGTGGTATTTTTCTAAATATTTCAGATGTTTATGCAAAAGAAACTTGCTAACGCTTATAACCAGAATATCAAAGCAGATACACACCATGGAAAGTAAGTTACGTAATTATTACTCCTACGAACATTAAAACTGTTATCTTTACTTTCAGTAAAGTTCCTTATACATGTATGTAAAATTATTCATTTTCTCATAAGTTGATTATTGTCCTACTTTATGTGCATAAAACATCATAGGTAACGCTATTAGAATCTTAACTGCATATTGGTGATCATATAATTGATAATATAGAAGAAATTGAAAACCCTGCTCAAGGTTTGTTGATAAAATGAAGTTTTCTTTTAACAGGTTTTATGTGTTTCTTTATTTACAACCTTGTTTTGCAAGTCTATCAGATAAATGAACAAACACTACAGAAACAGCCTGTAAATATACTAGTTGGGTTGTATAAAACTATGTCTGCCCTGGGGCATCGTATTAATTTGAAATGAACCTATAGTATTTACAATTGCATAAACTTTCTCAAAATGAAATTAAATTTTAAATGTATACCAGCTGAGTCATTTCTGTATATAGTATGCTAGGAAATTACTGATTGCATGATTCAAAACCACAAAAATTGTCAAAGAACATAAGATTACAAATAAAGATCAACAAAATGTTAAATATCTTGAAACAAGACAAAAAAAAGCATTTTTCATAATCAAGCACAAAAAGAGATTTCATAGAATCAAGGCAATAAATATCATAAGTGATAATCTTATTAATATATAGATTAGAACAATATACACTCGCATTTGACACAGTGACTTTAATGTTCCATAGCCAAAACCTAAAATTTAAAGAAACTTGTACTGTTGTTGTTAAAACTTTTTTTTAAAAAAAACAACAACACATTTTTCTGGACACCTTGTATATAGGATTAGAATTTCACATAGTATATAATACAAAAATGTCATAATTATAATAATATCTATTTATCACAGGGCTATCATATTTTATCTTTATGGTACTGTTCCAGCCTGCCTAAGGTGGTGGGTTACAATCCGCCAGCCGGCGTTTCACTGGCAGGCTGATGTAGGCCTGCTTTTAGATGTTTACTTAGGCATTTCCTTTTGCATTAACAGGGTGCAGAATTCTGTGATGGCTTCTCAGAGTTGTTATTATGGCATGCAAAAGTGCGAGACAGCAGCTCTACAAGAGTTCCAATACTGGATTTCAAACGTATCTTACAAGTATGTGTAAATGCTGCCAAATTTTCTTGCAAAATCAATTGTAAAACTTTGAAAGTATTAGAGGGCCCTTGATGAGTCCTTATTAGTCAAAACTAGCTGGTCTGACGCAAAAAGCTTGCACGGGCTATGCTATCAGTTCTTTGGTGTTTTTGCTACCAAATACCTAGCCAGAATACAATCTCTGGCCACTATCGGGCCAGCAAAAAATAACACCAAAATGGTGTTGTACTGGGGGCCCAATTTTTATATGCATATTTGGTTTGTCAATTTTTACTAAAAACATTTATTTGCAGGACTCATTGGCATGCTTCTAATGAGTACTCGTAATTTCATTTACATTAGTTAACAAAAATTGTGTCTTGTAGTGACACTTGACAAATAAAATCTTACATTTGGGCGACACTTTATTGAATTAACTTAATTTGTTGGCAAATATAAGATGATACATGCCACTGATATTATTGAATACAGCCATTTTTTCGAAAGCCCCCATTTCAGATTTTGACATCAATATCAAACATCATTTTATATATTGATCTATTTTTTCTCATGTGCTAGTAGAATCATACACGATTCAATGCTGTTATATTGTACTAAGAATGCTCAAGAAATATTATATAAGACACAACATCCAGCAACACTATTTCAACACATTTGGCTAATGCATGATTTTCCTCAAGAACATGCATCTGAAATTGTAAAGCAATCTCTTAAGCACAGGAAAGCTACATTCATGCCCTATCATCAGTTTGCTCCAGATCTAGGCCATGCTACTTCTGGTTTACTTGGTTGATTTTTTTTATCTAATCATTGATATAAATATAGATTTTGGTAAGCCATTGTCTCAGACACCAACCAATAGTACATCCCAATCAACCCAAAATGGCACATTCACAGCCTGAAGTCATGTATTTCCAAGCACAGAGACCACTGTGAAATGGTGTAAATATAATTTGATCATTTGAGTAGGTTCTGTATAAGATAATACACAATACTTATTACATATTGAACAACGTTTTTCAATGGTCATCAAAATTAACCCCTAAGTTCATATCTTTATGACACGCAATTGACCGTGAGATTTAGTTTTAGTATAGTTTGGCGAGCCTTTCAAGAGCTACATCTCATGACTGCCCTGTTTCTATATTTTCCAGTGTGAGTCCAGATCTAAAGAAGGCTATATACTGTACAGGTGTGAAGATAGGTGGCGCAGCAGCCTGGGATATAGTGCTTCAGAGATATCAAAAATGTTCCTCAGCAAGTGAAAGGCTGTTTCTACTTCGTGCTTTGGCGTGTGTAAAGGAACCATGGGTCATTAAAAAGTAACATGGAACAGCACACAAGATTTTGATACTTATTGCATATCCGTAACCATAATCCATTTGCTTTTCCTGCATCATAATTTGCTTTTTAAAGACAGACATGTTTGCGTAGTTTTATTTGTGCAGTTTTTCAATTTAATGCTCTTTGAAGTTAGTTTCTATTGTATAGGGGCTACAATTAATGGAAACAATATGGTTCCTTTTGGGGAGTATATTCTTTCCTCTAAAAGTAGCCCCTTTTAAGACATAGTTTCCTCAACGTTGACACATACTCTACCATTCAACAAATGGTTTTGGATACCAATATACTATGGATGTATGTCCATTTATATGCTATTGTGTAACTGAAATCTAAAATGTATTTCGCAGTCTTGGCGATTTGGGTTTTACCACCAATAGCGCCAAATAAATACACTCGCCAAATATAAGTGTTTACAGTAAAAAAACATAAGTGAGTATGAACAGGACATACCACATTCACACCAGCCCACAGCAACGTGGCACCATAAGGAAGAGCCCCAGAACATTAACAGAAAAAAGATATCATAACGACAATAAAAGAAAAGAAACCAGCTCTCACTTCCTCTTCATGATGATTGCAGAAATAGAAAGGACACAAAGTAACGCATACCAGAATAAAGACCAACAAGTCTCCTCTCTTAAAGCATATATGATCACCTTTCTAGTAGGAATAGATACCTAAATTTTTGACTGAGTCTTCCACAACATCCCTGCTTAATGTTTGCCAGTAATGAATGCTCTGACGTCTGAGCCTTGGAAGCTCCCCAGTAGGATAAATACCAAAATCTTATGTGCTGGTGGAAATATATTTGAAAATACATCTAACATAATTTCTAATACTGTATTATTTGCAAAATGCTACTTACCACTTAAGTGAGCAGCGATTATATATGTGAGAAGAGTTTCATATCAAATATTATACTTTTAACTATACTGGATGCCTGCACATGCACTTTTTACCTTTTCATTCTGGATGTCAGTAAACAGGTACTTTGGCAAACAGTGAAGACCCATATGCCTCATGGTGTGGCCTTTTTTCAGGATCTGCTTATTATACAAAGATAAAACAATCTTCCAGGGATAGAAATAAAAAGAAATTATAAAGTTCAGCCTGTGACCCCTTAAATACTGTAAATTTGGAATCTCTGGGAGAATTTAATTTTCGCAAATAGCAGTAAAAGTCTTTGCTGACACGTTAAAAATTTACAACTACGGCATGATTTACCTATATCATTAAAAGACAAAGTGATTTTGCCATTTCACGAGGAGTTTATTTTCCTGAAACCTCACAATGGCTAAGTTTTATAAAAATAAATTTCTTGTGAAAGTTTATGAAAGTTCATTACAAAATGGAAAAATCCATGCTTACTGCATCAATATGTATGGGAAAATCGATCAGAATGAAAAAGATTGACGAATAACTTAAGGCTTTTGTAACAAGAACATATGATATATACAGTTTTGCTATATTGAACTATATAGTATCCATTGATCTATTTATCTTTACTGGTAAGTCAATGCCTTAGGTCATTAATGGAATATTTGCATAGTTCTTCTCACAATGAGCTCTAGGTCAAATATTTGTATGAGCCTTTGTGTAGGAAACAAAAACAGCACTTTGACTGTGCATCTTTTACGAATTGCTTAGCGCTGCATGGGCATTGAGTGCTCATTGGAAACAACTGAGAGTACAGAAAATATTATGATCATACTGAGTGGATCCCCAGGCTAGTCTGTGTTTGCTGAGGGCAAACTCAAACTATTGATTTTGTCATGTGAAAGGCTCAAATCACTTTATTTCGCCAATCTGTCCTCTCAGCCTTTTCTGTAGAAAGTATAGTTTGCATGTTGTAATTTCAAGGGAAAACATGTTTATATGCATATGTGGAAAGTAAAACTACATTGTCTGCAATAGTATGGAGAGTTTGCACTGACACTTTATGGCTGTCACTATTTTTAAAAAATCTTAACCGTCATAATGAGACTCCCATAGCTGTGTAAAGCTTTAAAAGTGATGCACCAGTTCACTGAGTTTCGATCACGTGGCCTCACTTTAACCACAGTTTCTAGTTGATGCCACTACACCTCCACAAAGTAAGTAAGGTTGCAAAGATCAGGAATCGATACAATCAAGTACCACACCTGACCAAGGATACCAATGGGAAAGTGAAAAACTCACAGAAGACACCACAAACGAGAGCCAAGAGGTCAGCCCTTTCCCAGGAGGTGACCACGAAGCACATATAAACAGACGCGCACAAAACATAGCAAACACAAGACAGAACAAAAACATAAAAGATCCACAAAAGAAGTACCGCCTATGAAACGGTCAGTAAAATATTTTACTGGAGGGCTTAAACCGGTTTAACGGCGCCAACCTCACCCTTAATTCAGATGTGGATCAAGACACATAGATATTTGGTTTGCATGAAAGACCCCTAACTTATCAATGCATCATCTCCTAAAACATATAAATCAAGATATAACAAGGAGATAAAGCAAGGATAAGGACTCAACAGTAAATTAAACTGAATACCGGAGCAAAAGAAATTCAACAGGTAAACCCGACATTCAACAGGTAAACAGGTGGGCCCGACAAACAGCCAAAGCATCAGGCCCCTACCATCTCATCAATAGATAAGTCTTTAAGTCGGAACCATCATAGAGTCTGAAGTCCAACCCACCCGCGTGCAATTAAAGAGGAAAGCAAAGTTGCCAACTGTGATTGGGTTGACTACCAAGCATGCAGTCTGTTGCAATACATTAATGTTATAGCCAATCTTTTTATAATGGGAAATTATTTTAATGAACTGCGCTGAAAAATTATTAGAGCCAACAATCTTCTTCAACTTATACACCAAGTCACCATAGAAATCAGGTTCCGAAAGTCCTTGGCGCAAGAGAGATTTAAGTCCAACTTGGAATTTAGAAATCAAATCAAAGTATCGTCTATAAAATTTTGAAAATGTTTTGCAAAGTTTATGATACCGATAGCCCTGTCCAAGAAGTCCCCGAGCCAACAATCCACTGCGAGTGCCGAAGCCAGCAACACAGCCAGATGCCCTAGCAAAACGAATGAGTTGAGAGATATAGACTCCATAGGATGTAGAACGAGGAACATCACCATCTAAAAATGGGAAATTGACAATTTCAAAATCAAAGTCGCCACGTTTATCATAAATCTTGGTAGAAACAATACCATTAGAAATTGACAAATGCAAGTCTAAAAATGCGGCTTCGGTATCAGAGGCATTGGCTTTATTAAGCCGGAGCCCTGAAGGGTATATTTGACTTACCATATTTTCAAAATAAACATTATTAATATTTAAAATATCGTCCAAATATCCGGAAGTAGTGTTAAACGCATCAATAACATCAGCCTGCTTATCATCAGAAAGAGACATCATTAAGCCCCTTTCATAACAAAACAGGAATAAATCTGCAACCAGGGGAGCACAATTAGTGCTCATTTTTCAGAGCCTGGCACATCATAATTGCTCTGTGATGAGTTTAACTTTGCAAATGCGAGTTAAACCATTGATTTTTTAAGCAACAGCAGAGTCTAGGTGATGATTTGGCATATAAAATATATTTAAGCCCCCTGGTTACATAAGCTGTTGTTCGTTCTAATGTGGGGGTCTGTAACGTTTGATTTAGGCATTTTCCAGTCATACTCATTTACTTTTTGTAAATATAGACGAACATAAAGATATAGCACAAAGTGTGTTTACAGTATTTTCAACAGCTGAAATGTCAATGTTTTTATTTAAACGTCTTTAAGTTTTGTGAATAGTTCATAGTTAAGTGTTTGCTTTCAAAATATCCTCACTGTAAATTTTAACATAAAAAACACAATTTTTATATAGCCCTTTTAGAATTTACGACAATATAAGTTTACCTACTATATTTACTATCCACTTTATATTGCTAATCCTGTGTACAATTACAGGTTTTTACACCTGACTGTCTTCACTGATATTTTCTCAACCAATGACGAGATAGATGCAATTGGATATATCTCTCGAAATCCTATTGGACGACTGATGGCCTGGGATTACGTGGTCGAACACTGGGACCATTATTTCAAAAGGTAAACTCAATGTTTTATTCTAAGCCAGAGAAAAGTAAAGTTAAGACATATATAAATAGTCTGAAACAGATATCCTTTGCGAACATAGAAAACATAGAAAAAAATGAAAACATCAGAATCTGTTTGATTGAGTATTTTGGAAAATGCTACATTTAACAAGTTCCCAAGTTTAAACCTGGAACCAAATTATCAAAGGACTAGAATATCAAAAACATAAAAATGTGGAATCTTATCACTAAAGAGAAGAGAGTTGATTGCTTAGCTTATACATTTGTATTTGTTTTAAATACAATTGTTTGGTGAACTTTTTTTCTTTATGGCGCCAAATGTATATTGTTTTAGTCATAATCAGTATAAAAACGACTTCTGAAAAGTGCCTGAAATGCTTAAACTGTTTGCTTGCCATTACCTCCCTAGGTTTTTAACCCCAACCCAAAACAAGGTATAGAATCAGAAGGGGTTTTTTACTTTTCATCTCGACTATTAAACTAAATAAATATTGACTTTTGCTTAATAGGCAGGTCTTGAAATATAAAACACAGACATAAAAAATGCAGGGTATATTTCGTATGTAGAAAAGTACATATTTGGTCTTAGATTTCATCTCTTTCCTTACATTTCATTTTTTTTCATATATTATTATATCTGACGATATATATTGGCCATAGAATACTAAAACAAGCTTGTTTCTGTGTACCCTAGTATAACAATTACCATCATGAATATGCAAAACAATGCTGTCAACCATCTCTAAAATCTAATGTGTTAACTTCAATTTTTAATGGACCTTATCTTAATTTATAAAACTAAATTTATAAGAAATGTTGTAAATTTGAAAGCTAATTGTGTTGGGAAAATAGAACTTACAATATATTGTGATGTTTATGGGTTTCTGTATAATTTGGTTTGAACAGTATTTTTCATGAATTTGTTACATACATTTCAAAGAGCAGAGAGTACTGTATATATAACGAAGCACGATTGGAAAACAAACTAAATAGCTCCTATAAATTTTAGCCTATCATAATCATGAATTACGTCAGAAGTGATTTTTCTATAAATCCTGTTATGTTGCAAACTAGCCAATGCAAAACTCATACATTAACCCATTTGGCACTAGCCTCTCATATAAGGGACCTCTGCAAACAGTGGAATCCCATTTGAGATGTCCCAATATGAGGAAACTTATCATGGTCAACACTGTTTGCCATCATCAAAGCCTAACTAAGGAACTGAAATATTTGGAAAGTTTGACTCGCGACATCCAAACATTGATAATGGGTAATTGCAACATCATTATTAATATAAATAGGTGGTTCTATTTAGCAAAATGTTTTAAATAGATGTTTCATTTTTTGTTGGACAGGCATGGAGCAGGACTGAATTTATTTGCTCACTTGGTCAAGAGTTTGACAATGGCTTATAATACTCCTTCAGAGCTACACAAGGTAATGTACAATGGTTGATCCATGTATTATCTTAAAGAACTGGCTCAAATGATCAAATTAATTTTGCTTGCCTTCAAATGATTCTTTGCATTTGGAAAACTACCCCTTGTTAATTGAATTGTGATATGTGTTATGGCATGCTGATTCTGATAGATCTCAGATAGCCTGGCCTTGAGGTTATAAAACTTGAGTTCATTCTCAGACTCAAAATAAAGTGCATTGATTGGCAGCTCGCAAGCAGCCAATCATTGCGCTTTATTTTGTGTCTGAGACTGTACTCAAATGTTACAACCTCAAGTTCTGGTTGATGAATTGGTCCAAGGGTTTGCGTGGATGTGTATGGCCAGCTGAGGACTTCTTCAGTGTGTGTCCTTTTCTGGGATCTCTCTATTTAAGGACCCATTTTAGGTTGTATGAATACATTGCCATACGCTTGCTCTGGCGATTACAGTAGAATGACAAGATGGTAACTTTCTCTAATTACAGATAATGCATTACAATATTCGTTATTGAGCTTTCTCGTACATGACAGTAATACTAAACAGTGACTCTCTCTCTCCAGCACTAGCACGTGTACAGTTATAGTATCACATAAGAATATATCATATAAGCAGATTTTTTGAGTTTATGCTCCTTTTGAAAACTGCATTGTACATAGCCTACTGTGTTTGGTTAGGCATACCTTACATCATTCCCATTTCTAAATAGGACACACGTCTTATGCTTGTGCATTGTCTTTGTTTTACTTGTTGAGCAATTGTTTTAACAATTTGTATGCATACCCTTTTTTGTTCACCTGTGGCAGAAATCTTTTGTTCTTTGTATGAAGATTTTATGTTCTATTGGCAGTGATATGTCAACAACCTTAACAATATCACAAATCATATATCTGTAACATGCGCAGGTCCAGAAAGTTTTGTCAGAGGGGGTCGAACCATCAATGGCCCTCAGCTAAACGCAAAATGGCTTTTCACAGCCGGGCTGAATGTGGCCAACCTTTGAATGCTGTCATGGTAGCTTTGTGACTTTCCATGGGATCCAGACCAGTATATATAAGGGCCCCTATAGCTTTGTGATTTTCCAGGAGGGGTGCGACCCCCCTATCCTCCTCTTGAGCCGCGCATGTGTAATCAGTTTCAGTTATTTCTCTAAATTTGAAAACAATGGTCTGCCCTCTTGTAGTCACTGCACGTCTAGATCTTGCTTTGTCATTATTAAATAGAGGACCTTACACAAGTGCTCATGTTTTATTGAATTTATTGAATGATTAAATTCAATGCTAGAGAAAAAGGGATGAAATACAAGCCTTGCTGAGCATTTTATCGCTTTATCGCAACGAGTTTAATAAATTCAATAATACAGGAGCACATATGTTTGGTTCTATTTATCACATGACATTAGAATTACTTAAAAATCGATTTTTTTGGCATAAACCGTCAAGAGTTTGTCATTTTAAGCAACATTATAATGAATGTCATTACGTTACGCTACTTATAGGGATCACACATGTTTTTTTTTCATGCTTTAACATTTTCACGAGGAAGGTGTATGAACGTGAGGCTGATAGGCCGAATGCTCATACCTCTCTGGAGGGACCCTTGCAAGAGTTAATGCAATTAACCAAATATGTGCGGTCTTTATTCTTGCATAATTTACCTTATACAAACCAAATTCGCTCTGAAAACGCTGTTAAAACATTAAAATATCCCTTTTTACATTGAATTTTTCTAAACAAAATGGCTTTCATTGTAAACTTTTGAACGTCATAACGTCATATTCAACGTTTTTTGCAAACAAAAGCATTGGCAAAATGATCAGTCTAGTCCGCACTGCTTACTGCATATAACGCCATGCAAATAACTCAGGGCTTATCTAAAGTATGTTAATGTTTAAACCCATGTTCAAACTGCATATGAATCTCCTTATTTAAACATGGATTTGCGTCCATTTGAAAATGGGTTAAAACAGCTATACGAAAAGGTTTCTATTTCTACATATATGCAAGAATAGTGGTTTATCAATTTTATTGCAAGTTGTTATATCACTCCCAGACGCGACGTCACGGGATAAATTTCTTTCTCCACTTATGAAATGTCTAAAAAGATTTGATATGGGACATAAAATATAACCTTAGATTTACTGTGTTGTATTCTTGGGCATGGCACGTTATCCTCCACTTAGTAATGGCTCAACCGCAAGAACGACATGGCATAACTGATAAATTGTTGACCAGGATGTTAAGCAAGAACTCATAAAAATCAGCCAGTAGGTAGTCATTAAAAGAGTTTAATAGTATTGTGTGACATACAAACAACATAAGAGTATAATGGGAAGCTTTGTTTAGTTAATCTGTAATCAGGCCTCACGATGTGAGTGTGTATTATAAGGCTACTGGGTCAGTGTAAAGGCGGGACCTCACGAATAATATTGTGTAATTAGGACTGATCTACCTTAAGCATAGGTAAACTGAAAATGAGGCGTGGTTTTATTTGAAAGTTGCTGTATCCGCTTCCCATACGACGTCAATAAAGAAGGTTAAGGCACAAAGCATATGATTTAACCTTAAAACGCCAGCAAAATAGCTACATCTGAAAATGTATGTTTATTGGTAAGCATAAGTATAGAGAAAAACAGTCTGATCTGGATCTACACTGTGTCAAAGAGGCTTCAAACATATTTCAGCAGATGACAAAAGCTTTTAGTGGTTATACGGTCACAGTTTTCATGCGGGGCGCAAACAACTTACTGACTCTTTACCAAATAAATAGAACCTGATTTCCCTTCTTGAGCAAATGAAATAGCCGAACAACACCCAGATATGAATATTAAAGCTACCGCCTTTACAGTGACCTAAAAAGCTCTATTATTTTAATTTTATTACTCAACCAAATTAGCTGTAAAACTGATGGATAAGAAAATATCCACAACTTTCTTTTTCCATTACTGCTCCGGTGAGTAATATACAATCTTTACCTAAATGTTTGGAATAAAATTTATAGTAAGTAATGGGTGGATTTATGATGTCTGAATATTGAACGTTGTCTTTGTTTGGTATGCATTACTTTATGTCCATTCTAGTTTTGCTTTCGTGTGCGTCTGTTTATTGTTGTCATGTGGTCACCTGCTGGGAAACGGCTGACCTCTTGGATCTCATTTGTGATGTCCTATTGTGAGTTTGTTACTTTACCATTGGTATCCTGGGTCAGGTGTGGTACTTGATTGTATCGATTCCTGATCTTTGCCTTCTTTCGTACTTTGCAATCATCTTGACGAGGAAGAGAAAGGGCTGGTTGCTTTGCTTTTATCGTCTTCCAGATGTCTTGTTACTGTAAATGTTCCGTGGCTCTTTCTCTAAACAACGTTGGTTGGTATGTTATTTCCTGATCATACTCTCTTACTTTTTAATTTATCAAGATTATCTCTTTGCAAGACCATAATTGGTTCGCAAAATGCTTTTGTCAAAAGAAAAAAATACTAGTTATGCCACCTAAACACACTTTTGGCAAGTTTAAAGACCTTGTCAAGTATAAAATATCACAAAGATTCTTCATGTTTTTTTTTAAGGTGGAGTCTTTTATACGAGAACACACAGACCTTGGAACAGCTACTAGAGAGTTTCAGAATGCAGTCACGAAGATAAAGTTTAACATAGGTTGGATGGAAAAACACTATGAAAATCTTCAGAGATGGCTCAAAGGACAAACATCACAAGCACTTTGATCTAGATAAAGCCTTTTTAGCATGGTTAGAAAATGTCGCTATAAAATTTGCATCATTTTTCCATTTTGTCTCTTCTTTAGCTAACAAAAATAGCCGCAACATGAGATTTCCAACAGTGGCATTTTGACAAATGTAAACTCAGACGAGCCTGTGTAGCCTCCTTTTAAGCTTAAGAAATTCCAAATGATGTTCACTCAGTAACTTAGGAGTTAGAATATTATAGCGACTAGCTGATCTGAGCCTTTGAGGACCGCACATACCACATTGTCGGAAAGCTCATGTCCCTGCTCAAATAAGCATGATATTTATTGTGAATCATCTGCTGGTAGAAGGTAATGCAGGATTATAATTGAATGTCAAGCCATTTTATGGTTGTCCTCGTTACCTGCAAGAATAAAGAAGAACCAATTAAAAATGAAGGAGCTAGAGTGGTCACAAGATGTTCCCCATTATAACCCTATGGGGGCTATCTGTTGCCATGGAAACCAGAGTGCTGATCCGATCTTGACCAAAACCTAATGAAGTCAATCCCCCACCCCAATGATGCTCCAGTTGAAATTAGATCTTGATAGGACAGCTTGTCTCATTTGAAAGTGTGAACAGATGCACAGACGGACGCCGACTCAAGTCCCATACTATAAACTCACCGAGAGCCTTTGGCTCAGGTGAGCTAAAAACATGTTTACACAGTTCAAGAAAATATGCATGCATATAGCATATGGATCAATATATTGGTATAGTATTGTAAAACGTATTGCTAATGTATGGTTAAAGTGTATTGGTAAGGTATGGTTAATTCTTATTGGTTATGTATGGTTAAAGTGTATTGGTATTCTATGATTTTATTAACCTGACACAGGTGCATAATTTCACAGTTAATGCATATTAAATTTTTACCTTCGGTCGACTTCCGTTATTTACCGCAAGTTTTCAGGCGATTAGCAAGTACTAATGCAGATACTGAAACATTTTGTATCGTCCTTCTGACTAGTCAAGTGGTTATGGTAAAGAGTTTACAACCAAAAGGTCTTGAGTTCGAATCCACGTGTGTTATATTTTATGGTGATTTAGTCTATAAATTCAAACGAATTGTTGGAAAACCTTATTTTAGTGATCAATCAAAAAGATTGTAAAACGTTATATAAGGGTTGGATATAATTTGGATATCATGCGACAGTCTGCATGCCTAGTTTTAAACCCAATCACGGTTTATAGCTATGGTTTCCTATTTATTTGCACGATGGTGGGTCAGGCCTCAGACTCTATGACGGCTCTGACGTAAAGCTTTAATCGGTGGGTTGGTGCCTGATGCTTATCTGTAGCTGGACCAACCGTGGCTCAACTTGAGGTTTTCTTTAGCTCTGACTTCCTGTGAGTCATGAGCCATTTTCTTTGTTTCATCATGGAGTGTTAATTTGATAAGAGTGTTTTCCATGATGATACATTGCATTAGTTAGATGGCCTCCATGCGAGCTGAACATTTCTTGTACTTCAACAACAGCAGAATCTAGGGCGAGGGTTTGGTGCCGGTGGGGTGCATTTAAGCCCCCCCGGTGGCTTAAGCTGCTGTCCGTTCTAAGGCGGTGGTTCTGTTGTTGTTGATTTTTTGTTTATTGTTACTCCCATTGTGGGAGTCTGTAATTGTTCTTTGTTTTGTTGTACGTTACTTTATGTCCATTCTAGTATTGCAATCATCTTGATGGGGAAGAGAGAGCTGATTGCTTTACTTTATTTGTCTTCCTGGTGTCTCGTGATGGTTGAGCGGCTCTTCCTCGCGGTGCCACGGGGTTGTCTGCAGTTTGTGATTGTGGTATTTCCTGATCATGCTCACTTGCTGTTTTTTATCGTGTTTTTTTTTATTTTACCTTCTTTTGATTCGTTTAAGTTCATTTATTATAGATGTACCACTACCTCTGAGTAATGTCCTTTGCATCATTATATTTTAAAAGGGTGATGTGTAACATGTAAAATGAACCAGTCTGTCTGGAACATCTACGTGCGTCAAAATATTAAAGTATACGTAATAAAATACCTGAAACCCCTATTTTATGATCGGTATTTTCGATTTTGTAAATATAGTCACGCTTCTAAGCCTTTTGGTTATCTATACTTGCATTTGTTATTGGTTTTTATAGGATCCTTACGGAGAACGTTTACCGTATGCTCGATATGTGAAACTAAATCTTTGTGCTTTTGACATATTTTAAAAGTAATCGCATATATTTAAAACAATCTGCTCTGCCTTAGTGCCAAGACTTGCAGCACACTGTTTTAGACATTTTCCCACTGAACTTAAGTTCAAGCCACATGTATATTGAATACTTTTTGACCGTATGTTTTGGCTGTATTATGGAACGCTATATCCACGTGAATCTCTGAAGATGTTTCAGACAGACTGGCGCATTTTACGCATTAATAACGTATCAACCATTTGAAATCCATATGTCATTACTCAGAGGTTGTAGTACATCTATAATAAATGAACTTAAACGAATTGAAAAAAAGGTAAAAAAGGACACAGATGGACTAGAACCCGCGACCTTTTGCTTGTAAACTCAGTACCATAAACACTTGACTAACCGGTAGGTCGGAACGAAACGATTCATTATGTCATCATCTACGTGCGTATTCTTTACCCTTGTCCTGGTCACTCATTTGTATTATTACTTGCTAAATTTGTATTTTTACTTGGGCCAGAGTTTTTTAATTTTTCGTTTTACAGACCCGACCAACCCGAATTTTCGAAAATTGAAAAAAAAATATAAGAACTTTTTTTCAATTTTATCTTTCGTGATCACTCCGACTCACCCAAATAAAACGTGCCGGTTAGTTCCGTTTTTAGTTCATTCCATAAATTTTACCAATACCAGTTTTCACTTTGTTGGTTCCCGTCGTGAAAATATTGGTTGTTCCTCAAAAGCCGTAGTCAGGGATCACCGTCTATCATCGAAATCGGAAATAGCGTACCACTGAATCGAAAGTAAACAACACACGAGGATGAGTGCTCTTCAAAAATAGCACATTTCATTATAAAATCGCTAAAGTTTTACAAAACATTTGCAATACATAAACAGTGGATATATTAAGCTTGAACCGTACGTAGTTGTATTTGTTTATTAACGAATTTGAAGCCTGGAATGAATCATCAATCTGAAAGCTGGTACCGAAAACACACATCATTTTGACATTTACTTTCACTTTATTCGAGGATAGAATGTGGATTTTGTCGATTTTTCCATTGGAAAGCTAGTGAAATTATAGAAAACAAACGTATTTGCAAGCGATTAAGCTAGAATCCATAAATTAAGCCAATTACGGGCTGATATTTAAATCCCGTTGTGTACCGCGAATAGGTGCGGATCTGTACTGCAGATAGCAAACTCATCCGAAAAATGTGTACTGCGAATAGTTATGAGTTGTTACCAAATATGAAGTAAAACTGCTATTTTGGGGTATTTTCTTATAATTTAACTGGTGCAAAATGTGATCGGTTTAACGATAAAACAGACTGACTGCCAAAAGAAAGCAAACTGTCAGATTATGGAAGCAAATGCTATAGGCTTCCTTTCTAAAACGTAAAATATCCAATGAATGACATGATATAACCTGATGTATGAGCTGGTGTAGTTGCCGTCTGTCTGTCTGTCTGTCTATTCACATATCTATCATCTAGATTAAAGGTATGCATCTGTCTCGAAGGGAACAACGTAGGCAAACTTTTGTGGTTATTTTGTTCGTATTGAATTTATTGAATTTATTTCGTATTTTTGACAATTACCACTAGCCATTTTTGTCTGCTCTTTCATGTGCTTATTTTTTTAGGTAGCCTATATTGCATACAATACGGACCCAGATTAGACTGATCCCTTAGGAGCAGTCTGATCAGTGTTCAAAGTGTTTGTTTTCATGAAAAAAATAGTCTGAAGTACATTTGAATCAAATGGGGATAACACTTTTGGGCCCAAAAACAGTGGCGGGGTAATATATATTTACTTTGTTTTTGCTATATTTGGCCTACTTATTTGACACTGCTTAACGAGTAGATATTTGGGTTGTGCCCTTTGATAGATGATGAGAAGCTTCAGGGTTTGTTTATTATTAATAAAAAGGAAAAAAAACAATAAAATAAAATAAATGAGATGAGACGAGGGTGGTGCTGTAACCCGAGCCTGACAGGTGTTTTAACAGCTCCCGAGGGGTCTAGCAAAAGTTAATAAATACTTGACCGCTATTATTGCATAAATTCATATTGTTGATTGAAAGCTTTGGGAAAACGATTCGAAAAGTTGAATTGCTGTAGTATAATAATGGCGCACAAAAGAATGAAAGATACATAGGTTCTAAAAACGACAGTTCCAGAGTAACTAGAATTGTCAGAGAATCTGACTATAGCTCGCTGCAGCGCCTTTTTATGCTGTAAAAAGGTCAAGTTCTAAAGATATTGAGCAGAAACAAAATTCTGAAATCAATCAAGGGCTATAACTCTGTAAAAAATAAGCAAAATATGGAAGATGGCAATCCCAACATATATCTTATAAATATATACAGCTGCTTTCCAAATTTTTTATAGATAGCGATTTTTGTCATAATTATTTACATGCCCTATACTTGTTCGAGCGTTTGAAATAAACTTGTGCTTTGATTGAGATATGATTTATTTCTGCTCCTGTATGTACGACATATCTATTTATAGTGAGTAAAAATATGGTTTGTTTTTGCAGATGTTTTGTATCAAGTTTGAAATTCTAAAAAAGTTGATTATATTTTTAGCCAATCAAAGTTGCTTATCAAAACTCTATTTCGAAATATGGGATAATAAGGAGAGCAGCAAAGAAAACTGTGGTGGTAATCTATAATGTCAAGTATACGGAGCATTGTTAAAATACTTTAAGAATTGAAGCTATCGAGTGTATCAACAATTAATCACTTGATTGACTTTGGTGTATGTGCACTAGTAGGTTGCACAAATTTTATAATTTTACATAATTACTTTAAAGATATTTTAAGTGCATTTTTGGGTGTTCAAATTTGAAGCTACATAGTAAGAGCTATGAGGAGAATGACTCAAAGGAAAGTATAGTACTGCCAAACAGTTATATGGGCCAGGAGGGTTTGAAATTGTATTAAAATTGGGGAAAATGTCATCTTTTTTAGATGAATCCACACTCTAAACCTATTTCTTTTGCAAACCTATTTCCACCTAGCGTCTGAAACACGAACAAATATATCCACATTACATTGATGTATGGGTAAAAATCCACTGGCGTTGTATTGAGGGGACTATCTCGTAACTTTTAAAGGGGTCTCTCAACTTAAGCTTGTTAATGAAACACATATACAGTAGGGCATATCAGGATAATATCCCAAGCGATATAAAACTTCAATATGAATGCACTATGCCCCAAGCATTCAACAAGATAACGCACCTTGCAATAGCTCTTTAAAATATTTACGCATTCACCAAGGACCAGGGTGGTGATATTTTTGCCACCTTACAGTGTAGATGTGACCCCCATAGATACTGACTGTAGCATTGTTAAGAAATTACTATCAAATTTGGTGCACCTTGAATTCAGATGACCTAGAAGTCATGCATTCGGCTATGCCAAAAAGAATCCAAGCTGTCATTACAGCTAATTGTGGTGTTACTAAGTGTAAGATGACAATGCCAGATTTTCGCTGGAAATGAAATCAGTCTCAAGATTAAATGCTCTGTTGTTACATGTATATACATGTGCTTTAATAAAACATAGAACAAATAATGATTTGCATCTTTTAATACATTGCAATATCAAATTTTAAGTACATAGGGTATATAATTAATTACCACAAAAATCGCTATCTAGAGAAAATTTGGAAAGCAGCTGTATACATTTACAAAATTTGGTGAAATTCTATCCATTTGTCCTCAAGATATTGAGCAGAAACAAAATTCTGTTGCCAATCAAGGGCCATAACTTTGTTACAAATTTGTGAAAGATAACAGGTAAAAGTCCTTTTGACACAGATCTTGTCAATATAAATGCATTAATAAAGTTTGGTCAAATTTTGTCCATTTGTTCTAAAGAAACTGAGCGGAAATGAAATTCTGACATGAATCAAGGGCCATAACTCTGTTACAAATAAGTCATAAACCTAGATCATGTCAATATGAATGAATATATAAAATTTAGAAAAAATCTGTCAGTTTTTTCTCAAGATATTAAGCGGAAACAAAAATCTGGCATAATTCAAGGGTCATACCTCTAGTACAAATGTTCTAAAAATCATGTGTAACAATCCCAACCTAGATCTTATCAATATAAATGCATATTCATAAAATTTGGTGAAAATCTGTCAATTTGTTCTCAAGATATTGAGCGGATACAAAATTTTGGCAAAAATCAAGGGCCATAACTCTGGTACAAATGTGCGAAAAATGAAGTGTAACAATCCCAAGCTAGATCTTATCAATATGAATGCATATATAAAATCTAGTGAAAATCTTGATTTTGAGCGAAAACTAAATTCTGGCGTTAATCAAGGGCCATAACTTTGGTACAAATGTCCGAAAAATAACGTGTAAAATCCCAATCTAGATCATGTCGAAAAATAAGTCAATATCAATGCACATACAAATTTGGGTAAATTCTATAAAGTTGTTCGCAAGATATTGAGTGGAAACGGAAATGATGACAGACGGACGGAATGACAGACGGAATGATGGAATGACAGACAACCCAAATATAATATAGCCCCACTTTTCCTGACGTCACTTCTTGTGACGTCCCCAGAATGTGTATACGTTAAGTCCAAAAGCCCGGAATCAATAGCACGTGAATTGCCTTGATAATACACTGGTTAAACATGACTGTTAATAGCGTGTGACACACACTTTTTTTCAGAAATGTGGGATATAATATGTGTCCCATAGTAGTAGTCCAAATGGGATCGATAAGGTATTTGCTGCAGTGGTACATGGAACCATGTGGAAAAACACATATGGGTTGCCAGGGGGACCCATTTGGGTCATTATGGGCAACACATAAACGTTATATGGTCCTCAATGCGAGAAAACCTGTCTTCGGAGGGTTGCGAACATCAAAGGCGCAGACCAGCCTGCGCTTCTGCTTTGTCTAATCAGCCCCTTTGTTGTTCACTTTTTGTAAAGTATCAAGGCTAAACTGGCTACAGGTGAAATATCAAATTTCTAGCCAGTCTCTCGGACAGTAACCAGTACTGGGCTGGTGGAGAGGGTTGTGGTTTTATTTTCGGGATCACCCAAACGCTCAAGCGGCAGTGGTTCTGGTCATGTGAGTGTAAACAATTATATGTGCCCTATGTGGGTTTTGCATGGGCTTAAATTCCCATGTGGCATCCACATGGGCAATACGCTCAGATAGAGCCCACATGTGACCCATTTAGCCTTGTGTGCTGGGTGTATTTTTCTTCTTCTATAGGCTTATGTTACTCTTTCACTGTATCTTAACACTTATGAATGACCGATTCCAAAGAGAGAATCAAGTTTTCAAACCAAACATTTTATTTGTACTGCTACATTGTGGGGTGGGGAAAGACTGGGCCGGCCCATTCTTCCCCCCCCCCCCCTCCAAAATGTTCTGATCTTTCTATTTATCTTTCAGTCTTTCAGTTTATGTTATTCTTTTACTGTATCTGAAGACTTATGAATGACTCATTCCAAAGTTGGTTGGTTGGTTGGTTGGTTTTGTTGCTTTACGTCCCAAGTCAACAGCTATGGTCATTGCGGGACGGTCAGTTCACCTAACCACACTTTTTCCTGGGCAGGCTTGAACAAGCCGTTAACCAGTAATTCGTGCACATACTTTCGCTTGTAACTGACAACAACCCTTCTTGAATGAATCAGCGGAAGGGAGGAGAATGACCCTAGAAATCATTTCATGATCAATCTCCACGAAAGTATGGGACCGGACCGGGATCGAACTCGCGACCCCTGGATCTGCAGTCAGACACGCATCTGTAGCCAGACATGTTACCGACTGCGCTACGCGGCCCGGCTACTCATTCCAAAGAGAGAATCAAATTTTAAAACCAAAAAGTTAATTGGTTATCTCCCTCCAAAGTGTTCCAACCTTTGTATTTTATCTTAGTGAATTGATTCTTCCAAATAGTGGGTTGGGGAAAGACTGGGCCGATTTTCCTTTAACCCATTCAATAACCATTTTGAATTAAGAACATACTCATTTTGTTTTTTGAATAGGCTAACCATTTATAATCAAATCCTTCTACACCCTCTGCACTTTTGTGCTGTGTTGAGGGTGGTAGAGTTATAATACAGCTATTTCAGAATGATATTTAATTTGATTTAACTACACAATGACACATATATCATTTTCAAGCCTTTTCCGAAAAAATAACATGGGGGGAAAAATTGACTAGGTGGGGAAAAAACTACTGACTAGTCAAATCTTTCCACGGGGGAAAAAACTGACCGGTCAGTTTTTTCCCTGGGGAAAGAATGGGCCGGCCCATTCTTTCCCCGGGGAAAAAACTGACTGGGGGAAAAACTGACCATTACACCGGGATGGGTCTTCTTGGGTTAAACCAGCACTAAACAGATGATAAGTGTCTTGCTCAGGAAAACAACACAGTGCCTCAGGTGAGGCTCAAACCTGCGACCCCCAATCTCGAGTCAAGCATTCTACCACTAAGCAACTGCGCCCCCCCCCCCCCCCCCCCGTTTAATCCTCATGGTTTACATATTAATTGAAATGAACTCCAATCCTAAAGAAACAATGTTTCATTTATCATTCTAGTGTCAGTCATGAAATAAACGTCAATCTCATTAAACTTTGCCACTATTCGCGGTACACAATTTTAACTAATCGCAGTACATGAGTTTTGCCATTAACAACTATTCGCCGTATACCAGTTATTTTGTTTCAATAGATTCCAGTTGAAAATAATCAAACCAAGACCAGAGATAAAACTGAGATGGTACAAATTGCATATAGAAATAGGGAATTAACTTCTTACCCGAAGATAAACCATGTATTCGTTAGTTCAAAGGCTGTTTTTACGGCAGGAGCACTTTACAGCCAGTACCAAGCAGCGATAAATTTGAGTAATCAAAGCTATGTGGACACACAGAATACAATAAAGATACATAACATTGAAATGAATCCCTTGGCAATTAATCTTGATGTCAGTGGTTGCTCAGGAGCAAATAATAAAGCGTAAATAAAGGTAAAAACTCACCACCCGCCATGCCGTTTTTCTCTACTTTCGATTCAGTGGTACGCTATTTCCGGTTTCGATGATAGACGGTGGGGATGCTTTTCCCGAAAGTCGGGAAGCAGGGCAGTCACAATCAATCAGTAGCTGTTATTTACGGGTCAGAAAACAAAATGGTTTACCGGCAAAGATAAGAAGTTGAGACTTAGTTTTTTCGTTATTTAAAGCCATATTTGCTAGTGCTGAATGTAATCAGTACGAGTAAGTTAAAGGAATTCGTTATTGTTGTACGCTACAGCTGCATTTTTCGCTCATTTCGCCGTACTTTTTGCAGTTCAGTGATGTAGACTGGGGTTGTACATGCCAATCAGATCGTGTCCGACCTGGGGAAGTTGTTTGTTTAACAATCAACTGAATGCAAACGCATGAGAATCGGGAAAATCTCAAGCAGGCATTTTGTTACCACATCCCTTTGGCATATTTCTAGGCCAAAGAGTTTGTCCCCAAAGCAATATTTGGTGAGCTACCAGAGCAAAACTGCAAGTGGTACCTTGCAAAAGCAGAAAATGTCATTGAACATAAATTCCTTTCTATAACAACAACATAAGATAGTCATAGTGTACCATGAAAGTTTATTCATATTTTGATGGAAAAACACAGTTTTCACAAATATTTCTTGGCTTTGTATTTCTTTTTTTTTGTGGGGGGGGGGGGGGGGGGGGGTATGGGTGGACAAATCACCACGTCTTCCGACAGACACTTGTTCAGAAAGAAGTTATCCATTTGTTTTTATTACCAATCTTCTGTCTGATACTGCACTAAAAATTTGCATAGCGCGTGTCATAACGCCGTGATCTCATTGGATAAAAGCCAGCTCCGAAAAAACACGCCTTCTTTTAAAGGGATTTTGACAAAATGGTGCCAAGATAAAACATCGAGATTCGTCACCGCTCTACTTTGACATCCTGTCCAAGGGGTTTTTACACTAAATTTGTGGCTGGAACTGATTTTTTACATGAAATAAATATTCAATGAAGATAAATGTGTTTGTTTTATTCATTTATATCCTTCAATTGTTCAGATAAATAGAGCGAAAAAGCTGTCCGATGAACCCCCCAAGATATCACCGTCGATTTTTTACAGAGGGGTTCATCGGACAGTACAGTTCAACTCAACCTCGAGGTTACAAGCCCCCTATCTTTCTCTTTTTTCCCAAACTACTGGATATACATGTCTTACTACAGTCCTTTAATATACAGGTATGAATATTTGTTGTATTTGAATAATTACAAAGGCATCTAGCGACAAAATATGATAGTAACATCTAGTGTCACCAACCGACTTGTCTTGATATAAAAAAGTGCTTTCTATCTGTCTTAAAAATGCTATCATCTATCTATCTACCTATCCATCTCTCTCTTTCTCTCTCTCTCTCTCTCTCTCTCTCTCTCTCTCTCTCTCTCTCTCTCTCTCTAGAAGCCCAACAGTGGCTCAGTGGCAGTTTGGCACTGGTTCAACTCAGGAAGGCAGAAAAACGTCCCAATAAGAGTGAAAAATTATTGACTGGGACGTACTGAAGCATCAGCTCAAAAAAAGAACACCCATCTTCATGTTTGTATTTTAAGAATAAAGCCACAGCATCATACATGATTGCTATTAATTTATGTGCGTAGAAAGACAAAGATACACATCTTTGAACATAATTATTTTCGCCATAGCCAGTATCCTCACAATATACCCTAGCGAGGTAGGCCTGTATACCGCTGAACTGGTTAACCGTCAGTTCTTTAAAATGTCTACACACACAAGCATTTGTTTTAGCAAGAATATGGTTTTACCATTAAACTGCATTAAACCCCCCCCCCCCCCCGGTGGCTTTGGCTGCTGTCTGTTCTAAGGAAGTGGTTCTGTTGTTGATTCATTGTTTATTGTTGCCCCATTGTTTGGGGGGGGGGGGGGGTTCTGTGTTTGATGCTTGTTTTTATATCCATTACTTTGTGTCACCCTAGTTTCGTAATCAGCTTGATGGGGGAGAGATAGCTGGTTGCTTTACTTTAATTGTCTTCCTGGTGCTTTGTGACTGTTAGTGTTCTGCTGCTCATCCTCGCGGTGCCGTGGGTTAGTCTGCAGTGTGTGATTGTGGTATTTCCTGGTCATACCCCCTTGCTTTATAGAGTAAACTTTCACTTCAACGATTTTCGAATTCAGACGTGCTGCAAACTTCTAATTACAGTACAAAACGTCCTAATAAGAGAAAAAAAAATATAATTAAGTTATTAAATGATAATTAAAATACGCGGTCTTCAAAGGACACTTATCACTCTAAATTAATGAGTGTTAATCAGCTACTTTTACCAGGGTTGATTAGTTCTAATGCCACAGCATTAAATGAGCTTTAAACAAATATATTTGTGTTGACCCAACATTGTATGAAACTGTCATTTCAGCCGACTAGGAGTGGTTACGTTGGGTCCAAACTGTGATGTAATCTAGCCTTCGCATATGGAGAAAATGATTGTTTGGAACACCTGACGGTTTAAATTGTTGTTTTGAGTATTTACTACAACAGTATGATGTTTCGTATCATCTGTATTGTGGTGTTTCCCCCCCTAAATATGACCTGTCCGATGAGCCCCAAGGCCTGTCCGATGAACCCCGATGGCTGTCCGATCCACCCCTTTAATACCCTGCGCTCTTAGAAGGCTTATAACTCTATGTACATGGGCTTAAACACGCTAGATTTGCCTCCCTTTGACCACATATTGAATACACTTGACTGCGTTGTCCATTGCGGTCATCCAATGCGACGACAACCGGTGATATCCGAATTTGAAGTAGCGATCTCGAAAAAGTGTCCGATGAACCCCGGTTTTACTCTACAGTATGGCAATATAAGGCACCAGTCATTTGTTTCCACTTCCCCCTCCACCTACAAGTATAGGTGGTGATAATGACTTTTCAAAGCCTTGCCCTGTGCCTGTGGGGACAAGCTGATGCTAACAACCCTGCTCTTAGTCCCACCCTACACAACAAAGAGGTAAACCCCTGACCTTTCCCTGGCACTGCTGGGACAATCAAAATGTTTTGCCATTGAAGCATCTTAGTCCCGTTGCCCGTATACTATTAAAGGGTGGGGGGCAGTAGATACAAATGACTGGTGCATTAAGTTGAATAGAATTTGTTTATACCTTTCACACTGCCACATAGAGTCTGAGGTGGAGGAATGCATAAATTGACCATATTCTGGCTGGCCATGTCTGTGTAATGAACACGCCTTTTCAAACTGCATTTAATACACAAAACTTTTCAGTCCGTGCAATATGCAGCAATTTTCAAAAACAGTATTAAAATTGATAATTTTTATATGAATTTTTTTTACTCACCTGAGCCGAAGGCTCATATGTGAGCTTATAGGATACTCATGGTCCGGCGTCTGTCCGTCCTCGTCTGTCGTTCACAATGCTCAGTATAAATTAGCTTTAGCAACTTGTTCTGGTGTTCAGAATTTTTGGATAGTCATGCAAAGGTTTGTTTCAAATTGGCTATGTGTTTCAGCAGTGTTCTATAAAAAAACTATGTAAAAGAAGGCAGATCTTCTTTTTTTTTTACTTCCTCCGACTATTACATCTGATATGTCCGGAAAAAAAATAGCCGACATTGAATTTTTTTTTTTTCGTCCTCCGACTCTCACATCTGGCTGAAAAAATCTGTAAAACAAATAATAAAAAAAAACTCTGGCCTTGCTAAATTTAAGTAAACCTTTCGGTAAATAACGGAAGCTGACTGAAGATAAAAATATCTTGTGCATTAACCGTGAAATTATGCACCTGTGTTAGGTTAATAGAATCACAGAATAGCTCATTTGCTTGTGAAAAAATCACTTAACCATTTGCAACCAATGTGCTAGCATTTATATATTGGTAAAGCATAGCACTCGACAGTTTATTTCATATGAGGATCTGTAATTTCAGATTATTTAAATAACAAAGCAATGTTTTGTCAACAGTTAACTCACGTATATGTCACTTTGGCATCAAAAATAAAATCAGCAAATGAGAGATAAAATTTTCTCGCACACAAGATCGGGATATCCGTTGTTTTTACCAATGTGAGATAATTCTTGTCCACAAGGCGATCCGTGACGTCATTGTAATGTTAAAATGATGTGACCATGTCGCATTTTAGCGAATTCAGGATTTTCTGGAAGCCTTTTTCATGTTTTTCCAATATAAAGTGTGGTATTTACTTACTATTATTTTAATGGTGAGCGAGAAAAAGAATCCATAATTCGTGAAAGGATGGGATAGAAAAATCCGTCCCTCAAGATCAACGTATGTCATCACTCGGCAAGCCTCCTGATGCCAATCGGTGATCCTTGGGACGGATTTTTTCTATCCCATCCTCACAATCATTGTGGATTCCTATATTCTTTACCCTTGTCCTGCTCACTCATTTGTTTTTGATACTTTACGTCCCAGTCAACAATTTTTCAGTCATGACAAGATGGGTCTTTCTGGTATGAACCAGTACTTAGCAATGGATAAAGTATCTTGCTCAAGGACACAACTTCGCTGGCAGTGAGATTCAATCTAGCAACCCTTCGATCATTAGTTGAGCGCCACGTCTCTCAGCATTCTGCTCACTTAACTAGTCTGCCATATCTAGGAATGATTCCAGTCAGTCTTATGCAAAGGTTCTGGCTTGAATATGTTAAAATCAGCAGACTGACTTTGTGCCAACTTACTTAGAGTCTCTGATCAATCTAGGCACCTGCCTAATCCTTTTTTTTTTGTTGAACGCTCAATGGGTATTGTAAATGTTTTAAAATCTCAAAACACGTTTATCTTTCTGTTCTCATATAGTGGTTATCAGTGCTGGAATTCACAAAAATGCTTGTCAGAATAGCAAACAGGGTCTTCAAACAGGGAATGCCCTGATCAGATGGATTCTTCTGAAGCAGTCTGATCTGGATCTGTACTGTTGGTCTATACCCTTTTGGCAGGCAACTACAAGAAATTTATTAACCCTTAATGTGCCAAGAAAAAAAATGCATCTGAAAATGACGTCTGCTGAAGTCGTCTGCTGCAAATAATTGCCTAGCATTACTGACGAATTAAGTATAGAAGCAAACAGCGTGGACCCAGAACAGACTGCTCCTATAGGATCAGTCTGATCTGTGTCCACACTGTTTGCCATAGAGGCTTCTTAAACATTTCAGCAGACGAGAAAAGCAGACGATTTAAGTTGTGATTGGCGTTTTACAGCAGTTACATGTAAGAACAAAAACTTTTTTCGTCCACCAATCAAAGACTAGTCAGAATGGTCGAATTTCCAGGCTGCTGAGTCATTGATGGGTACAAAGTTGTTTTGTTGATTTTGTAAAGGGAAGGCTCATTTATTTTGGTGAAATAAAAGAATGTATTAGACAAAGTGGATCCTGATTAGTTGACTTCTTCAGAAGTTAGTTAATCTGGATAACCAGGATTAACATTGTTTTTAAAAGAGGATATATCCCAATTCAAACGAACAGAGCATTTTAGTAATACATACTGAACCCGATATATATATAAATCACTTCATACTAAAAATAGAAGAGTAACACAATAACCTTTGAATCTGTTTTATTATTTTTTTCTAAACATCTCCCTCTGTTGACAACATAGCATACTTTGCCCCCAATATATCTGACAGTTTTCCCTGTAATACATAAAGGACATACTTAAGAATCGGTCTGTCACTATTGGCTGGGTTCATTGGAAGAATGTGCTTGATCATACATGCATAGGATTCACAGGTTTAGATAACCAAAATTGTTCAGCGTAAAATTGTAAATATTTTCTTACCATTCAATTTTAACATATGTTTTGGGTGCTCAAAAGAACCGTTTCAGTGAGGAGGTTCTTTTGAGTATCTACAACATATGTTTTGGTTGAAAAAAAAAATCATCACACACTCTTAACTAAAGTCCTGGGATTTAAATTATATTATGATGATTAGGGTTAGGTTTATGTTTGGTAGTAAATGTAACATATCTATACTCATTCCAACTACTGTAAGTATGAAACAGATAAAAGTGGCAGACAGATTCTAAAGTTGCTCAATATAATGGACCATTCAAAGCAGGACATCAGATGATGAACTATTCCATCTGTATAAAAATGGTTGTCACAGCATTAGAAGAAAAGCTTATGGAGTACATGCAACCAAGGAAGACCTAGAATAGTCAGTATACCCACACATGACTTATCAGAACACTCAATGCCTATCTTTTCAGCTGCAGTTAATCCAATTTCATTTGTTAAGCCATTATCTCAAGAAAGTTTCCTTGTATAATTAAAATTTCTTATATAGACAACTTGACTTAATGATCCTCATATTTTTTTCGAAAGATCAAATTCATTTTAATTTTTGTTGTAGAAGGTCTTGATTCAACTGGCAGCAAAGGCACAATAATTATTCTTTACTGTTATTTTCGTTAAACATGCTCAACTATTCAAAACAATTCAAAATTTAACAACCCTATAACTGCACCACAAAATACATATACCAACATATAGTATGAATCAATTAATAACCCTGATGAATGATGAGCACTATAGCACTATATTATGCATGCTGAAACTCAAATTCAAGTTTCCATCACATCAACTATACCAGATAACAAAAGGTAAACACAGACCAGAATAGCGATCAATGATATAAATTGACTTCTTTTACTATATCTGGTAGTCTTTGACATCTGGAGCCTTATTGGGGTATCATAACAAACACATTTTGTTGGAAATAATTAGTGTTTACAATTTGGGGCAGTACGTGAGATTTCAGTACAGTGTGGAAAGCTCAGACTGGCAACCATCTGCCCATTCTTGTTATAGCCTTTGCTGCAGGCGTACATTAAGAATAGGTATAGATGAAATTCCAGGCCAAAAGTAAGCATCTAGTTGCTGTTTTGTTTTATTTTACATCCCACCAACAGCTAAGGTCATATGGAGATGGGGCCACGGCTTAAAGTCTCATCCGACAGACTGGTGGAGTAAGCATCTAGTCACAGTAGGTAGATGTACATACATTTTAAGACTTAGTCCATCAAACAGTGCCAATGAACAAACTTTAGACACTAAGTACCACAAAACAAATATATAATGCACTCAGAGTGGCTAGAACTCTATAGAAGCAAGGGAGAAAACTAAGGAGTATTGGCCACCCTGCGTGCAATAGACATTGGGAAATTAGATTAACTAAAATAAATAAAAATTAATTATTTACAGTAAGCATACCTCTGACATTAAGTGGAAGCCACTTAAGCAAAGAAATGCCGCTACAATTAGTGTCAGTTTATCATCTAGTAACAGAATGAATAGCCATCTTGACAAGCCAAGGGTACTTTGTCCGTTTCATTCCATATGCGTATAGGGGAGCGCAGTGGCTCAGTGGTTGAGTGCTTGACTTGAGACCGAGGGGCCACGGGTTCGAGCCTCACCGGCGTCACTGCATTGTGTCCTTGAGCAAGACACATTAAACCTAGCTTAGTACTGGTTCAACCCAGGAAGACCCGTCTCTTTATAACTGAAAGATTGTTGATGGGATGTCAAGAATCAAATCAAACAAAAATCAAATCCATATGTGTATGCATGGGTGTAGGTTCAAAATTTCCAAAATCCTGCACTTTAGAAAATCAGATTTTAAAACTTGTTGTATTCCTCCAAATTATCAAAAAATCCCAAGTTTAATGGTCAAATACCTTTAGATAAACTGAAAGAAAATCAGAAAAGCTATTAATACCTGCAGAATTCAGCATTTTGAGGCTGACTTTCTATGGAAAGTCAGCCTCAAAATCCTGAATTCAGGAATAGTCATGAAAACGTTCAGCCATGTGTATGGAACGAAGTGGACATAGTACCCTTGGCTTGCTAAAATGACGTAAATTAGTATTGTCAGCGAGCTCACTTCTTATATGTGAACCACTGCTCAAGAAAATGTAATGTGTGATCTTACTTTTTTATGACATGAATTAAAAGAAACGTAAAATGAGAAATAAAATATATCACTTGTACTGCGAGCTATTGATACACATGTTTTTTTCCTTTGGTTCAAGTCAACAGGGACGGGCCTTCTTGGGTTGAACCAGTATGGAGCAGTGGATAAAATGTCTTGCTTAAGGACACAACACAGTGACTCCCTCGTAGTTGAGTCTCGAATTAGCAACCCTTCAATCTCCAGTCTAACACTCTATCATCTGAGCCACTAAGCTCCGAAAGATACACATGCAAACTACTTAGTAAATGTACTCAAAATAGTGAAGTAAGATAGACTTGATCTGCTTTCTACTTGCTGATGGTGATTACAAAACTATTCATATATCAATTAATAAAACGTAACTTTTTTGTGTGTGATGCTTTTCCTGTCTTCCTGGGTTGAACCAGTACTAAACAGACGATAAAGTGCCTTGCTCATGGACCCAACACAGTGCCTTCAAAGAGTCTTGAACTAGCAACCCTTCGAGCCCATGTATAACATTCTACCACTGAGCCACTGATCTCCTCAAAAAATGTAATTAATAGTAATCTAGCATCCAGGATGTCACAGTGCATCTTAAACAATCTAAAAGCTTGAAAAATGAATTGCTCATGAGGGCTACTATAGTCCTGCCGCAATAATAAGAAACGCGAAAATCGGGAATATTATTTTATTACATGCATTTTTTCCGAACATGAAGCTCAAATCTGCATTTAGAATATCCTGCAGTGTCAGAAGAAAATTGTTCGAAGAATCTACTACCACTGCCCTGACCCCTAATCTCTTGGGAATTTCGGCATTTTTAGGCTTTCTGAAAAGCGGGGGGAATTCAAATGGTGTAACAGCCATGTGACGACCCATATATCTGAACTTAAATTTCTACAGGTAAGTGTCAAAAGCATGATACATTTTAAAATCGGGATTGCTTTCAGTGTACATGTTATTTATATTTTAAAGCACTGCCATTTAGCACTGTTAAAAGTACCGATTCAATCAGCGTAGACACAGATCCAACTGATACAATACGATCAGTTTGATCCGGGTAAATACTGTTTGCTATATTTGTAAGGACATTTTCTACTAAAACAGTGTGATGTGGCTATTATCGACAGTTTTATAAAACAACTTTTACAGTGGTAAACGGCCTAAACATTATCAACTACACATGGCCTATCCCAGGATTATCCATGTCAAGTGTCAAATAAGTGGAACAAAATGCCCAAATTCTACCATCAGAACTATTAGAACAAAAGTTGCCGTAATACCAGGCAATATCTTTTGTCAAAATACTGCCTGAAATGATTCACGATTATCGAATACTCAGTGTGATATCAATTGAAAACGTACATCTAAAGTCATTTATTCGTGATCCTAATTTATGCAGCAGTACTTTATATGAACGATACAATTTATGCTATACTGAACAAAAGTGAAAACGCTACACTACAATATTTTTATATTTTGTGAGAAAGCATTGGACGAAAAGTAATTACTAAAGATTAATAACGTTTTCCAGACATCGCTTATTCGTCGAAACTCCACCAATTTGTCTATTTTGATTTTTGAGTTATGTTCCTTATTGTGTTTAAAGCTTTATTCACTGAACTTTGCAATTGCGCAAGCGCAAAAAAGATTGTTATGCTTATCAGAATTCGTCATACTTGTGTTGCATTATTACACAAGAAAACTGTTTTATCACTTGAAACAAGCTCAGAAATCAATTTCGAATTTATCAAATTTGTAAAAAAAAAGGAAAATGTCTCCCTTTGACAAAAACAAATAGGGAATATTATATAAATGTTACGTTCCCTGATTGGGTGATAGTCGAAAATATCATCCAGAGGAATGTGATTATCACATTTCCAGAGATGATATTTTCGACTATCACCCAATCAGAGAATGTAATATGTATTTTATTATACCGAATATTAGATCCTTTATTTTCTATCGTCATAGGCCTACCGTGGTGAGGGGAGTTCCAAAGGAAAAATGATGCACAGCCTCTTATCTATATGCATGAATGAAAAAAATCTTTCACAAAAATGGCTCTTTTAAGTAGTTTGAATGCTCGAACTGGTCATGACGTTCGGTCAAACAAATTACGTCATAAAAAGTCGACGACGCCAAACCTAATACCATGCAGCGCCAGTTAAATTGGATACTTTTCAAGATGTGGTTTTGTTGCAAAATAGAAAATTTCGCCAAATCGGCTCAAATTTGGTCTCAACGTGTCCCCCTCGTCCTAACTAAGAAAACGAGTACCTACAATTAATGTTTCTGACCATAAACAATTAAATGTTATTGGGAGTGGAAAGTGGCCAAATCATGCCTCATGTTGAACGTCTTCTGACGTGAACGAACCATACCCGCATAGGTGTTGCGCATCAGACGAAAGACTGATATTTTCAACTATCAACCGCTGCTATGACAAACGAGTTGCAGTATTCGCCGTCGCTATAGTAGCGGGTGATATGGAAGTTTTGTATGGGAAATTCACGTGAGATATAATAAAAAATATTTGGTGATCTTCAATTTATCACGATTTTCGATAACTTTCTTTCTTTTACCAAATCAGGTAGACCTATTAGCACATTGTTCCTACCATTTCTCGGCCAGTAATGTGCGCAGACTAAGATGCAACAACACATTTATTTTCCTATGGAGATTTCAGTGATAAAATTTCAAGCTTTGCCAATTTGATGAAAACCCCGCTTTCTTAGGTTGCTTTTGTTAACACATTTCTGATTGTCAAATGTCTTAGTCTAGCATTTCGTTCAGTCGGATCTGGTTGGCAGTGGATTTCTGAAGGCCTAAACTGTGTTAGATTTATGTTCAAATTTGTAACCTAAAAAATTGGACCCCTGTCACATTTAAATGACTTTCATGTGTTTCCTCTTGACAATATCCGTTAACTTTTACTTTATACATAACCCTGTCTTTCAGGTACACTTTCATTTGCTTTACTGGCTTGCGTCATTTTGCATATAAATGGCAAACAATTCAGGTGTAGCGTTTTCACTTTTGTTCAGTATATAACTTCACGGCGATTACTGACCTGAAACGCCATCGAATGAGCTAGTCAACCGTTGCATATTATTAATAAACTGGGTCAGTTTATGTCCATTCTACCAACAGTGATACTCCCCCGTTGAAAAGAACCAAAAATTTGCCAAAATTCCATCCTATTACAGAAAAACTCAGCAAAAACATCAGGTTGAAAATTTTGTCAGAAAATACTGCAGCTTTTTCTACCCGCATATCGAAAATTTCAAGAGAAGATAACGTGAAAAGATGCAATTTAAGTCGATTTTTCGCGTTTCTTATTAATGCGGCAGTACTTTACTTTACCGATGTTTCCAACCAAGGCCCGTTTTTCCAACTATAGCCCCGAAATAGTAACTCTATCATCATTTAAACGTTACAACAATTTGAAATACCGTAAAATTCCACTATATACTAACATCCCACAAAGAAGGTCTTGGTTATAAAATTTCTTTCAAGCTAGATAGAGAAGTTTTTTAAATTATAACTCTATGGTACCAAGTGGCTAATTTGTATCCCAGAGGCATGGTTGGCAGAGTTAAGATGAGGGTCAACGAAACATTGTTACATACTAAATATATATGTTGTGGGCCTCATGGTTTAAAGATGGGTGATTTTATAAAGTCTTCCCCCATTATCAGTCTGTGAAAGCTAATGACCCTAGGGGTGTGGCTAATTTGTACCAAATGGGCATGGTTGCCAAAATGTACGATGGGGACCACTAGACATTGCTATATATAAGCTGTGGGACCCATTGTTTCAGAGAAGATTTTTTTTTAAGTTTTCCCATTATATTATAAGTCAATGGAAGCTATTAGTCCCCAGTGCGTGGCCAGTTTGGACCCCAGGGGCTTGATTGGCAGGATTTTTTAGAGGACCACTATACATTCCAACATATCAAATATACAAACTGCGGGCATCAGGGTTTCAGAGTAGAAAGCTTTTTTTTAAGTTTTCCCATTATAAGCCTATGGGATCTATATGTTACCATGGCAACCAGAATTCAAATCCAATCAGCCAAAGACCCTCATGAAACCTTCCCCTAACCTGATCATGATTTATATGAAATTTGATCAAAATTGGCCAACTTACCTTAGAGATATACTTCTTTAAAAATGTAAATGGACGACTACCGATGGATGCTGGAGCACTGGCATACAAATTAGGGGATAACTGTATTCAAAATTTTAATTTGGATAGGTATATCGTCGGATATACAGTCGGAAATTTAGTTTTACGGCGACGCGCGAGCGGAGCCGTAAAACGTGATTTCCAAACGTATATCCGACGATATACCTCCCCAAATGAAAATTTTGAATATGGTTATCCCCATTCTAATGCACTTCAAATCAGAGCGTTGCAAGCCATATAGGGCCGCACGTCATCCAACGATAGGTGACGTAATTGATGACATCAAACTATTTCCGACAGTATATCGCAGGATATACTGTCGCAAATTTTTGACGTTATCCAATCAGACGTCTCGTTACAAACGCAAGTGCATTAGAATATCTCATTTGGCTCAGCTCAGGTTAGCTAAAAATGCCAGCGATTGTTGGCATTTCAAATTGATGAGTAAAACAAATCCCATGCAATTGTGAATGAGCAAGAAAAAAGCTTTATAACCTTGGAACCTTATTAAATAATTAGCCTTTTTAAACCCTCATAACTATAAAAAAAAATGTAGTCTCTATACATTTCTAGCCTCATCTAACTGTCTCTAAAATTAACATTGATTATCCCTTCAAAATGTGCCCTATGTATAAGACAATACCAGTAAATATTCTAAAATTTCAAACACTTTACTCTTCCTCTTCTCAAGTGGTGGATATAACAAAGTGCTTGTCGGAATAGCAAACAGGGAAGACCCTGGTCATGATGCTTCTGAAGAAGCATTCTGATCTTGGTATGCCCTGTTTGTATTGGCCTTTTTTAGAAGGCAACTAGTGTTCAACCCTTTAGAACATCTACTGTGAGCCTTTTTAATAAATACTTATATCCCTTTAAACAGAAGGCCACACGATCATGCCTCATTATAAACATGTAATCCCTCATAAATGGGACTTGGTACAAGAAAACCTGGTATTGTTGCATGGGAACAACAAAGGCGCTGACCAGCCTGCACACCCTCACAGTCTGATCAGCGCCTTTGTTATTCACTATCTACAGTTAGGATAACATCCAAACTTAGTATATGCAAAATGTCAATATTCCAGCTAGTCTTGGCAGCTCAGCAGACTGGTTTATGTCTTGCTAGGTCAAAAAACCCGAGGACAGATTTTCTGGCGTCGCAGCCCAAATGAGTATTGTTTCCATTTCATCCTCATCATATGGTCAATCTCAGGAGATTTTGGTAGTTAGGCCAAACAAAAAAATAAGTGTGTTTTGGGTAACAGGTCTGAAAATTTCAAGTAGGGTAGGCACACTTTTTTTTAAAAAAAATATGGTAAAAAATATAATTTCATGCATTTTGAAAGGCATTTCGCCTTCAAAATGCATAAAACTATATTTTTTCCAGAAAACCTGAAAAAATTCTAGGTTTCACCAGTATTAGGTGAGGTCAGGTTACACTAAACACACATATTTTTTATTTGGCCTTATCACATATGCAACAAGCCATAAACAAGCTTGCATACCAATCTGGTGGTGCAATAGGCCTCAATTTTGACCTGAGCATTCATCAACGTCCCTAAGTGTGTGTACTAGCAGTGAATGCTCTAAGCGCAGACATGTCTGAGCATTCGCTGTTCACATTTGTTTATTTGCTTTGAGGTTTTGACAGCTATGGTCCTGTCAAGACGGTCAGTTCACCTTACCACACTTTTTCCTGGGCAAACTGGACTAAGCCTTAACCAGTTCATCGCGTACAAACTTTCGTTTGTAACTGACAACAACCCTTCTTGAATCAGCGGAAGGAGGAGAATGACCGTAGAAAATATTTCATGATCAATCTCCACAAAAGTATGGGACCAGGCCAGCATCAAACTCAAGATCCCCGGATCTGCAGTGGGACTCGCTACCGTCTGTGCTATGGGGCCAGTTCATATTTGTGATAAGTTCCAATATCTCAAAACCTGGTCCATATAATAAAAAAAACTTACAAATTCATGCATATAACAAGGCATTTCCCATAACACACCACAATATCCCTCTAACTGAAGATTAATTACAACTTAAATTTTGATTCAAACTATGCTGTAAACTGGGTAATCATACTAAGCAAAGAATCAGTGCTTATACCAAGCAGTAGACACTGTGTTTACTCCAGGCAGTGAAATCAATGCTTACTTATTCTACAGTAAAACTGTGTGTTAATACTAAGCAGTTAACTCAGGGATTTTACTAAGCAGTGGACTAGGTGCTTATGCTAAGCAGTGAACTCTTTACTTATACAATACCTAACAGTGAACTTGGCACTTATTCTAAGCAGTGAACTCAGTGCTTTCAAATTCTAAGCAGTGAGCCCAGGGCTTATACTTAGCATAAAGAAGCAGTGAACTCAGAGCTTATACTAAGCATTATTTGTTGTGCTTATTCTAAGCAGCAACCTCTTCCTTATACTTAGTAAATGCAGGGCTGATACTAAGCAGTGAGCCCATGGCTTATACTAAGCAGCTTGTTACAAGGTAATACTCAAACTACAAAGATAAGACTAGATAGAACATTGAAAAATTTCTGTGTAATATCAAGTTAAAATATTATACTTTCCAATTATAAATATACAACGACTGGCTGGTTTTCTCGCTATAACCCATGTATTGTTTTCAAGAATCATCTCAAAGAGTGACCCCTTCTCGAAAGTATGTTCCAGTTACTCTGAACTAATGTAATGGTGGGCACTATGATAGGAGAGAACTGAACAAGGTTATTTGCTATAGTAACTGGTTGGTTTAAGTCATGTAACAATTGGGTGTCAATGAGGCAAAACCTGCCTTCAGGGTTTCTGACAAAGTCTCACTCAAGTCAAACTTAGCTAAATGGACTAGGTAGAAAAATGAAATTTTGCTTGTTTTTGTTTGTTTGTTTTATTGCTTTACATCCCAAGTCAACAGTTATGGTCATGGCCAGTCAGTTCCCCTAGCCACACTTTTACCTGGGCAAGCTTGAACAAGCAGTTAACCAGTACTTCGTGCATACTTTCGCTTGTAACTGACAACAACCCTTCTTGAATGATTCAGCGGAAGGGAGGAGAATGGCCGTAGAAATTATTTCATGATCAATCTCCACGAGTGTATGGGACCGGGTCGGGATCGAACTCGCGACCCCTGGATCTGCAGTCAGACTCGCATCTGTTGCCAGACATGTTAACAACTGCGCTACGCGGCCCTTTCAAAAATTATGCTTGTAACAAGTTCAGATATGGTACTTCTGAATAACAAAGGCACTGATCGGTCTGCTTGGATGCACAGGCTGGTCTGTGCCTTTGATGTTCACAAACCCCGAAGACAGGTTTTCTCCCATGCAGGCCCAATTGATAGTGGGTTCATTCGGACAAGTGGGTAAATTTGGACATACCATTTCCAAACAGTGATGGTTTCATCTGGATGATAACAACATGCTTTTTTAATTCTTAAAACAAACCTGTCATTTAAAGGCAACATTTTGCAGTCTGAATTTACATGCCTTGACCAAAATGGCATTCAAATACATAAGACACAACTATATCATTTAACAATGAGAAATAACATACTGCCTTTACAACAGGAAACTATGACTTTCATTTGTTACATGAAACAACTGATTGCATTTGTAACATGATACAGGGACTAACATTTGCTACAGGAAAAACAGATTGCCTTTGCAACAGGAAACTATGATTTGCAACAGATTGCATTTGCAACAGTATACAGGGAATTACCTTTGCTACATGAAACAACAGATTGCCTTTGCAACAGGAAACATACTATATTTGTTACATGAAATACCAGATTGCCTTTGCAACAGGATACAGGGACTTACATTTGCTACAGGGAAAAACAGATTGCCTTTGCAAAAGGAAACATACTACATTTGTTGCAGGATACAATAGATTGCATTTGCAACAGTATACAGGGACTTACATTTGCTACAGGACACAATAGATTGCATTTGTAACAGGAAACAGGGACTTACATTTGCTACAGGATACAATAGATTGCATTTGTAACAGGAAACAGGGACTTACATTTGCTACAGGATACAATAGATTGCATTTGCAACAGGAAACAGGGACTTACATATGCTACAGGATACAATAGATTGCATTTGTAGCAGGAAACAGGGACTTACCTTTGCTACAGGATACAATAGATTGCATTTGTAACACGAAACAGGGACTTACAATTGCTTCAGGATACAATAGATTGTATCTGTAACAGGAAACAGGGACTTACATTTTCTACAGGGAAAAACAGATTGCCTTTGTAACGGGAAACAGGGACTTAAATTTGCTACAGGATACAATAAATTGCATTTGTAACAGGAAACAGGGACTTACATTTGCTACAGGGAAAAACAGATTGCCTTTGCAACAGGAAACTATGATTTGCAACAGATTGCATTTGCAAAAGACTTACCTTTTCTACTGGAAACAACAGATTGCATTTGCAACAGGAAACAACAGATTGTATTTTTGCAACAGGAAAACCAGGACTAACATTTGCTACAGGACAAAACAGATTGCATTTCAGGAACAAAAACAAAAACAATGCATGTCACTTTTACGACAGGGAACAGATGATACAGTCTCCTACTCAGTAACAATTATCACATGAACCTTCAATATTTTAACCCTTGTCATGCTGAATATTTTATGTCCTGCACTCCTTCTCAATTTTTATCATGTTTAACTGCAGCATTCCAGTTGTAAGCATGCATTTTCAATCAGGGTGGAAAACAGTGAGGATCATGATCAGCTGGCTCCATCAGAATCCAGCTGATTTGGTTCTACAATGTTTTCAAATATGGATACATCCGTATTCAGCAGGACAAGAGTTACCACATTAACTCCATACATATTATATTTAGTAAAGGTGCATAGCTTATCATAGCTCTAGATAAAAAAACTACATGTATAACATTTCCAACAGAAACAAATGTCAGATTTTCCATATTTTAAGGAAAACATTTACATTGGATAGTGATGGGTAAAACTATTCATTTGTTTCATACAAAAATGTCATTTGTGGTAGCAAAAATGCACTTTTTACTTAGCTTCAGAAAAAGGTAACAACTCCTTTTCGTACATGTAAAAATCACCATATCAAGTGATTTTAATCACTTGCCCTCCTATTCTTTTACAAAGAAATAGACTGTCAGATGGTATCTTTAGTGAATCAAATCATACTTTAAACCCTTATCCTTCCATATTGTTTGTCAAAAAAATGTTGTCTGCTTATTATGACTGTTGCATAATATATTCAATAAAACCGATGTAAAACGGCCACTCTCAAAAAGAAAAAAATGTTTTTCAAGGCAAATTATTGCTTTGTGCAGGTCAAAAGTATTGCAGAATGCTCCAACAGGAGTATTCTACAATACATTTGACCTTCATTAAGCTACCATTTGTTATTAAAATCTTTGTTTTGTCTATTTTTGAGTGGCCGTTTTACACAGGTTTTACTGTATTCAAATGCATTGTAGACAATCTTTACCATGGAATCAAGTACTATAAAGGGGCAGTCTAATCTGGGCCCATATTGTTTGCAATATATGCTATGAAGGTACATGAGCAGATGAAGGAGCAGATGATAATTGTGTGAATGGTGGAAAAGGTGTTTAAAAACTTTAAAGTATGATTTCAATGATAATATCAATAGATTCTCTGTCAATGTTTCATGTAGCAAATTATTGTCTTTGACTTTTTGTCAGTATAAATTTGCCTCTTTCTACTACTATTAAATTTGGAACCCTTTATTTGAAACATTATACATTGTAAGACAACAATTATAGCACATTGTCGACTATAGGAATGTGAAAACAACATACATGTATATTGCATTTTACATTTAAAAAATAGCCACTGTTTGCCTGCATCAAGACGCCATAGTGCCAACAAAGATTATATCCCAACCCTACCCCTAGCCACAAATTATTGCAATTTGCTACAGAAAGCACCAAATCTTAATTGCTATAGAACATTACAATTAAAAGAAAACACAAAATATTGCATTGTCTCACTATGTAAGACAACAAAATGATTATATATTTGGGCTAATACAAAGCTTGTTGTTTATCAAGCCCACCAGCTAGAGTGACCAGGCCTTTAGTTGAGTGTGCGTAACAGAAAAATAATTTTCTTATTTCTGAACCAAAACATATGTTATGGGTACTCAAAAGAACCGTCTCAATGAGACGGTTCTTTTGAGCAACCATAACATATGCTAAAAATATGGGTAAGATTATATTTACAATTTTACGCAGAAAACTTTTGTTTACCTAAACCTGTGAGTGAGGACAAATTTTTGTTTTGAAATATGACAAAAGCATAATTTTAGCTGAAACATGTGAGCAGCTTGTAGCAATTTTTCCAGCAAAACTATTAGTGTATCCAATTCTACATCTATTTTGCAAATTGATGCATGCGACACTAGGAAGTTTCCTATGCTAGCTTATTATGCTATAGTTAAAATACAGCCAATAAGGAATATTGAATGCCTTATTAGATGGTGGGCGAGGTAGCACATTATCAAATCACAGAAAAAAGTGACACAGAATGGACTGCGATAAAGCAATCTGATCGCTTATATCACGGTTGCTGATGGTTGATCCCAAGTACAACTTTATCGCCATCCTCTTGAAGGATGGCTATTATAATTGACTAAGCTTGCAACCTGTATGGTAGCAGTGGCAAAGTGGTGTAGCATGAGAAAATTACCTGTAAGTATTGTATCATAACACTCAAACGACCCACCCAGCTCATTGCAATCTCTGCTTTAATAGATCATCACTTTTGTTTAAAACAAATTAAAAATGGCTTCTGTACTTTCAGTCAGTAGACGACAACACACTTTAATGGAGTGCTGAAAGACGGCAAGCTTTTTTTGAAAAGCTTATACTTGTATTGACACTCAGATTGTAAATATTAGAGCAAAAGTTGTATTCAAGCTTATTTATCATACAAATTTATAAAAGAAGCAGTTGTAAAATAAAAGAGATTCCAGACACTTAGCAACAACATCTTGAGAGTAAAAATTTGCATCATTTTCTTATTAATCTACTAAAACAAAAAAGGTACAGATAAGCAAACTTGTTATAGTTTGGTGGGGAGTTAACTTTGCATCCTAGGTAATTTTGTATCATTTTTCTCGTCTGCTGATTTTTTCAAAATCAACTTTTTCGAAAAATTCTTTCAGGAATACCATCTGAGTGTCAAACAGATTGTATCCAGATCAGGCCCAACATTTTGTTGGACCTGATCTTGATACAAACTGTTAGCAAAGGTTATCAGCAGACGACACTAGTCTGTCAGAATACATAGGTCCAGGTAAGCACAATTTGTGATTTTTTTCTACTCTAGCAGTTAAAACATATTTGAGCCGCGTCATGAGATTTACAACAATGTGGTATGTGCCACCAGCAAAGGCTCAGACCAGCCTGCGCATACACGCAGTCTGATCAGAGCCTAAATTGCTAGTCGCTTGAATATTCTACGAAGATTAAGCTACTGACTGAACATCATTTGGAATTTCTTAGCTTAAAAGGAGGCTGCACAGGTTTGTCTGAGTCTATTCATGTCAAAATACCACATTGTTGGAACTCACATGTCACAACTCATTTATTGGGTGCACAAAAGACCCTTCCTGTCAAGACAGTTCCTTTGAGTACCCAAAATACACGTTTTTATTGCAAATAAAAGAATTTAGATTCCCTAATTTTCTCTTGAGACCTTAAAATGTACCTTGTGATACTTAAGAACATTCTCCGTTCTTTCGAGTACCCACATTATATTTCAGCTGAGAAATAAGATAAGAGACAATACACAAGATTTTGGTAGTTATCACATCCGTGAGCAGCATAGTCTCGGACAAATCTGCCTTTACATGCGGTCTCGCCAGAGCCTTTGCTGCTCACATACACAAAGAATGGAAGTAGATGAAGACACAGACAAAAAATTAATCTTCTAGCTCCATTGACTAGCTGTGTATACATGTTTAACCCTTTGTATTCTGGAAACCCCTAATTGAGTATTTTTGCAAACAGTGAGGACCCTGATGAAATGCAGCATAATGCTGCATTTCATCAGGGTCTACACTGTTTGTAAAGGTAAAAAAGATCTTCAGACAAAAGAATACAAGATTTTTTGAAAATTATAACCTGGCATCCCTAGATATGTACAATGGACTTTCCCAAATGTATTGTATCTAACTAGAAGGAAGAATCCATTAGTATACACAGGGTTAAACAGTGACTATGTTGTGCATGTGTGATAAGTATCAAAATCTTGTGTTATTGCTCATATTCAATCAGAAATACACTGTCTTGTCAGGACCTCAGTCTTAACCACCATGAGCTCTGAAAAGCCACATCCCATTGGATGAAACCTCTATGGAAGCTTCCTCTTCCGCTGAGATAAATACTACAGTTCCCCGTTTAACCGGTATTGACTGGTCTATTGTTCTGTTGGATAATGTTCCTTTTCCTTCTATAAATATAACTATACTAGCACTGTCCATGCTCTGTAATTTGAATGACTTGACATTTTCTGGTACCTGAAAGTAGCATAGGTCTAGATAAACAAAATCTTTTAGAATAAAATTGTGAAATTTTTCTAATCCACCAGATTTAACATAAATTTTGTGCACTCTAAATAACCATCTCATGGAGATGGTTCTTTTGAGTACCAAATTAAAATTACAAGTATAGTATATAAATCATCATCATCATCCTCATCATCATCATCCTCATCAGGTTTTGATTTACATATCAGTGGGCTCTATAGCAGATCTCACACTGGATCTCCAGGTGTTGTTTTCTTGGGGGTACACTGCTGTGAACTACCTCTCTCGGCAGTCATTCTCCGTCAATTCAATAAATTTAAATATAAAGAGGATCTTACACAAGTGATCATTTCATATGAAATTTATAAATGAGCCTTTGGCGAGCTTAATAAATTTATCATGCAATGATCAGGAATATAACACTCTGTTTATCATATGATATACATTATAAATGCAATTTTACGCCATTAAAAGTTTGCTTATTTCAACGAAAATTTGCATTGTTGTAACGGACGTTGTCGTGATGTTACTTGCCCCCCCCACCCCCTCCCCACCCCCCCAACCCCCCAAAAAAAGTGTAATGTAATGTGTGGTCTACCATTATTTATGACATGACGTTATCCACTGAATAACAGTAACATCATATCATAAACTTTATTGCTTGCAGCCCATTTCCATTTAAAGGGAATAACAAGCTTTATTTGGCTCCATTAAAGAAAATGTTTACTGCAAAGTTTCGGTGGCCATTGATGGGTTCAAGTGTTTTAAACCTTTTAATTCTGGATACTTGGCGAACAGTGAAGACCCAGATGAAATGCTGCTTATAGCAGCATTTCATCACGGTCTGCACTGTTTGCTAAGATAAAAACAATCTTTAGGGACATACATACATCATGAATTATCAATTACTACCAGTGACCCCTTAAAACACAAAATGGACTATTCTAGACTTATTGCACCATTATGTTTGGGAAAATCCATCAGATTGAAAAGGGTTAATTACCTCTATCTCAGTAACAGCAAAGTCCCATATGGGTGGGGTGAACGATGAAATTGTACAGCCCTTGTCATCTTTTGATACTTTGCCCTTAAACTTGGTCTTCTCTAAGGGCTTGCCAGAGTAATCTAACATCTTGCACAATGTTTCCACATCTATATATTTATGGGTCAGACCGGCCCTTACAACATTATCTGAACATGCCATACACTCCATACAGTCTGAAAAAAATAGCATAGGTCAAGATAAGCCATTTTTTCGTGCATGAAACTGTTAATATTTACTCACCCTCCTTACTTACTTAACATATGTTTTGGTCTCATAGAGACGGTTCTTTTGAGTACCCACAACACACAGAGGTCCAGATAAGCTTTCAGTTCAATTGGGTATTCACCCAACTAGATTTTTATCAATTGCTTTTTTTCAAAGCTAATTGATTAAAAATATTTTTTTACCCCACATATTTTTTAAAATCGCTTATTTATAAGTACCTAATCAAAGTAATGGAAGAAACACACAGATCAAAGTGCTTTGCGCAAATACTGACAGTGACAAAGGAGAGCATCACAACAAAAGTATGATGCAGAACAGGAGGTGTGCTACCATGATGGGGTGAATTCATATTTAAGGGCTTATTTTATTTTATTTTGCTTTTTCCAAAATTAATTGCTTTTCACTACCCCTCCATTTAGAAAACAATTGCTTTTTCCAAAATTGAATTCATTTGTTTTTTGTTACCTCTTCATTTGAAAATAATTGCTTTTTTCACAAATTTAATTGCTTAAATACCCCAAAAAGCGGCTTATCTGTTCCTCTGAACATATGTTTTAGTTGATAAACAATTTTTTTTTTATTTTTTAATAACTCTTATCATAAAGCCTGAAACAGTATAGGAAAGTCTAAATATACCAAACAATATCATGCTTATTTGTCAGTCATCATAAACAGTTAGGCATGTCCGTAGGAATGAGACACAATACGTCAATCTAGATATGCCTAAATATCATATATGCTGATCGAGATAGTTTTGTTTCATTTGATTCTTTATGTCCCATCAACAATCTTTCAGTTATGTAGGAATGGGTCTTCCTGGGTTGAACCAGTACTAAGCCAGAATAAATGTGTCTTGCTCAAGGACACAATGCAGTGACACCAGTGAGACTTGAACCCGCGGCCCCTCTGTCTCAAGTCAAACACTCTACCACTGAGCCACTGCACTCCTTTTATGAGTGTAAAATTGTTCATCAACACCAGTTTTAACATATGTTTCGGGTGCTTTAAAGAGCCATCTCAATCAGTTCTTTTGAGTACCCACAACAAATGTTTTGTTTCAGAAGTAGTAAAAGTATTTTTCAATTTAATAACTGGGTTTGGTTATATTTTTGGACTTGACATATTTTTCAACATTTCTTCAGTTATATCACAATGGTCAAACTGTTCTTAGACAGGCTTTTCATAAGTGGTTCATTAATATTAACTGTATTGGTCATTTCATCAGTAACTACAGGAATTAGTGGTAGGGATAAAATAATCTTTACCAAGCTATAAGAGCAGATTGAGGTTTGAACTCAGGGCACCACTATAGCAGTATATACTGGTCAGATTATCAATCTGAAATCAATACTACCCACTGCCCTATGGCTACAGTTGTCAGCCTAGATTTTGTAAACATTTGTTTACATAAATGCTTGTTAAATATGACCAAACAGACTGGTGCAAAGACTTGTTGCAGATTAACCGAAAGAAACATGGTGGAAAATGTAAACCAATGAATTAGCTTTAGGCCATAGGGCCAGTTTAGCAAAAATAATTTGCTTAAAATTGTGATTATTTTCTTATCCATTAGTTTAAACATGTGTTTTGGGTGCTCAAAAGAATCTTCTCTTGCGTCTCATCGAGACGGGACATTTGAGTACCCACAACATATGTTTTTGTTGAGAAACAAGAAGAATAAGTTTCAGATATGCACTATATTCTGGATGCCTGTTCAGGCTGTTTGCAATTGGCCTAAAGAGACACAATACACCATGTAAATAATCAACTAACCTCCTGGTATTTGCTAGGTAATTTGCCTCATGGGAATAGTGCATAATGTAAACCAAGAACTTACCTCCTGACAGGTATGCATGTGGTAAATTGCATTTTAAGGGCATGGAACACCATTTTAACCAAGAACTTACCTCCTGACAGGTATGCATGAGGCAGATTGGCCTCAAGGTACATGGCATCCCCTTTATTTAGTTTTATGATGTTGAGAAAGTAGATAGCAAACCCTCCTACATCTCCAGGAAATTCTCTGTCAAGTTTCAACAACACATCACCATGCAAATGACTTGTGTCTTTGCCTTCTGATTCTGAAATATAAATGAAATTCTTGATATATCAGCAACTTCCAATAGCTTTATGCCATGTGTCAATTCAAAGTCAATATAGTTTCTGTCTTCAATGTGTGTTTGTGTTTAACATCCCACCAACAGTTGGGCCTTGTTGCATGCGTACAAGAAAGGCGCAGAACAGCCTGCCCATCTGCACAATCTGATCAGCATCTTTGTTATTCGCTTCCTGTAGAGTACAATACTTTAATTTGCTTCAAGTGAAATTCCAATATTCTAGCTAGTCTCTGTAGCTGAGCAGTCTGGTTTTGGTTTGAGCCTTGTTATTCGAAATATGGTTTTCTTGCACTGAGGCTCAGTTATGGAAATATACTCAACGCCAGTAAAAACGCAACTTTTACAGTACAACCTTACTCGAGATTTAATGCTATTTTATCATTCTAATAAATTAAAAGCATAAACCTATGATCGCGATATCAAGCCAATACTCTTTTGGTGCAGATAAAGCAGTCAAGATAAGTCAGGCTGTATTTTTTGATAAAGGGACACAACCCGAACTTCGACACAAAAACTGCAAAATCACCTTATTAATCTGGATATCAGATCTTCATTATGAATGGCTCTTTTGGATTCAAACTTTCGGAAAATTTCAACATTGCTCTACTTTCTATGCACATGCAACAGATAGTTTTTGTCTTGAAGTTTTGACCTTCAAAATGGTCATCAAAGTTGCAGCATGAAAACCGGAAGTTAACGAAAATGCGACACTTTTAACTGTAAATATTGCGATAAATGATAACCATAGGTTATGACCTTACAACTTACGTATGCCAATTTTTAAATGATTCAGTTTAATTGAAGCTTTAGTGATTTCTCAGATATTTGGGAAATTTCACGAAAAATGAAATTTAAAACATAAATTTTAGGTCCTTCCAGCAACATGAATTTTGTGTTGTAAACCGTTTTTTTGTTTGTTTCAATGAAACGCAGTACTTGCAAGATGAAATGTTATAAAATTTCAAGATTTAATATGGTTACCAAAAAAAATTGATGAATTTGTCATTTTTCATCAAATTTTTTGGCAGAAGTGTGCAATTGAGCTCAAGTTTTGGTAAAAAGTTCTCCTACGTCAGGGACACTTGTTAGTACAAAGACAAAATGTACCAAGCTGATGTTTATAGGAAAAATAACACTCGTACCAGTTGCGTTTTTAATGACTTTAAGTATATAAAGACAGGGCCACAAAGTATAAAGTATCACCTGATCGACTGGAGAAGCCGGGGATCAACCTATGATCTCTGGTTTACAGGGTGAGATTGTGATTATCCACAACACCACAAAGGCTCCTCTCTGTCATCAGTTGTTCATATAAGCATGATAATCTTCTAGAAAAAAAACCTACTTGAATTTTTGTAGAAAGGGAGACGTTACATTTACACACACAAAGCATAAAAAATCTGATTTTGATAATTTTTGAGGGGGTTATATATTCTTATCACTACCTCCGGATACTTTGAAATAAAAGCTGTAGTCCCTAGGACTTCGAAATTATGCGATTTGACTGTAGTTTCAAACTTACTCATGCTTTTGACTCTATCCACCAGTAGTTTCAGTTGTGTTTCAACTTGCTCTCTGTTTGTTGTCATCATCCCAGTAAAACAGTCTCTGACAGCCTTAAGCTGTAGTGGCATGTCATGGCATTTACTGGCAGATATCAATAGAACAGCATTATGATGCCCTACTACCGCCTCAAACTCTCCTATCTCTGCAAAATAAAAAAGAAGCGCAAGATACATAGTTAAAGATAAACAACATTTTTGAGTGTAAAAATGTGAATATTTTCTAACCCATCAGTTTTAACATCTATGTTTAGAGTGGTCAGTTCTTTTGAGAACTCACATGTTTTGGTTGAGAAATAAAAGAAAATTCAATCACACTCTTATCTAGGAGTTAGCATTCATCAGAAAAAATCCATATTGAAACTTGGGCATGAGTTTGATGCAATTAATTTTATATATGAAATTTTGGAAGAAATCAGGTGATAAATGACTTAGTGTCCATAAGTGCAAACCAACAGGTGGCAGCCATTTTGGTGGCCATCTACGTTTATCTTTCATTAGACAAAACCATGGCTGAGACTTTGATGAAAGTAATCAACATATGAAATTTGGAAGAAATTGGGTGACAAATGACTATATTAAAGTTAGAGTGTCCGCGACATCAAACCTACAGCGGCAGCCAAATAAGGCAGCCATTGTGGTTATCATTCATCAGACAAAATCCTAATTTGAATTGGGCGATAGTTTGATGAAAGTAATTTATGATAACAAGGTTCATACAGGCAAGTTTGTGTAAAATTCAAGGATTTTTCAAGGACTTCTACAAGATATTCCTCTTGTTTTCAAGGACTGAAAACTTATGTAAAATAATGATTTACACATTAAAATTCTACTTCGGAAATGCTAGACTGCATTAAAAATTATATTAATTTTAGAAAATTAGCATAAAATTGTGGTGACTTTATTTGGTGCAGCATATGCTGCACCAAATAAAGACACCACAATTACACTGATTTAGGTCTGCATAGAGATAGTTTTGAATCCTCTGGTAAAAGGTAAATTTCAAGGACTTTTCAAGGCCTTTGAGTGTTTTTCAAGTACTTTTCAAGGCAAATTTAATTTTCAAGGACTCTTCAAGACAGTCCTGTATTTTCAAGTAATTTTTTCACATGTGTGAACCCTGAATAAATTTGTATTAAAGAAATCTGGTGATAAATGACTAAGAGTACAAACCAGCAGGCAGCTGCCATCTTATTTTACTATCGTCATCAGACAAAACCCATATTCAAACTTGGGTGAGATTTTGATGAAACTAATCTATAAACGAAATTTGGAAGCAATCAAGTGATAAATGGCAAAGTTAGAGTGTCCACAAAAGAGGACAGACAAATTAAACAGGCAGATGGACAAGCTAAAAACAATATAGTTCTAATTACAGGCTTTTACACATGGGTTATTCTTCTATTAACCCTTTCCTTCATTGCTAAGCTCCACCCACTACGAATAATTATATAAATAAACTTTCATGTTGGTACACAGAACAAAGAAATTAGTTGTCAGGTCCACTAGTGTAGGATCATATCTAATATTTCAATATGCAAACACTATACCCTGATCAGGCAGCTCTTACAAGAGCTGCCTGATCTGGGTCAGCTCTGTTTGCAAAAGCGTTAAAAGGCGTCTTTATGAGGTTAAGGGTTAAATGAATCAGAAGAAAATGGTTCAAAGCAACTTTCATTTTGGGCTTCAGACTTCCGAGGGGGCATATTAGTCAGCCCTTGTGTGCAGGTACCTCTTTCTCCTAAAGTCCAATTTTTAGTAACCAGCCAGATTAACAATTCCCTAAACTCCATAGTATGGAAGCCCTTTCTTACCTTCAATAAATTTAGCAATCTCTTGTACAGGTCTGAAGCCGCAGAGTGCCTGGAAGTCTGTCAGGGCGATGGCCATTTCTGGTTTATGGTTGGCATCTTTATACATGTCTGGGTGGGACTTGTGTAACTTTTCAGCCAATACCTAAAATACAACAGGCCTCTAGATTTGAGTGTGTGAGCAGTCTAATATGGGTCCATCCTGTTTTAGAAAACAACAGAATGTGTCAAAAGTCTCATAAATCATTTCAACGGACTACAGGGCAGACTACTTTTTTTTTTTTTTTTTTTTTTGAGACTGATGGTTTAGGGGTAACGCCAACGTCTAATAGCCCGTTAACAATACAAAGGGGGCATTTTATGAAAAAACTGGTAATTCTGTATACTTATTGAACGAAGTCGTGAGAGGGCCTATTTGCGTTATATGAGACAACAAACGTGTGGTCTAACATGTGCACAAGTACTGATTCGCCCGCACGTTTTTTGTCGATTTGGAGAGTATATTAGCTAATCCTTGTAATTTTATGATTATCTACTGTCCTGTTGGCCAGGAGTGACGGTGACCTCATGCTTTGTTTGCAAAGTTATTAGGGACTTAGAATTGATGGGTCACTTGTGTATTAAGCCTATCATCAGGATAGGATTTATACACAGGTGATCTATCAATTTGCATAAGCTCAAGTTGTGTGCATAAGTTGGTGTTTGACTTAACAATTGTTAACAAAGCGCGACGTCACTGTCACTCTTGGTTGGCACGACAGTAAAGGCTGTTTTGTAGTGGTGGGTTCACAGGAATCGTAAGATAGGCTTTCTCTCGATGTGACTCATATGGTGAAGTCCAGTATATAACTGTTCATATAGTCATGTGATAGTGCTTGATTGGTTGAAAGTGCATTCTCAACAACGTTGAACAATTGTTCTCAAATAATTTGAGTTCAAGAAATGCGTCCACTTTTTCTACTGTTATACTTTGTACACAATCACAGTGAGGTGACGAACCAGACTTACAGTTAAAAATCATATATTTGTCCAATCGAGTACATGCAGCAGCAGAATGTCTAACTCTGATCGTGTGCAAAGTAATAAGATACACTTTAAAACGATACAATTCAAATTTTCATTTTTTGTATCTTTTTGCAATGTTATTAGTTCATAACATATATCATATAATGTCATTTTTTCGTCCTATATAATTGTCAGCTTTACATAATAGTTTTTGCTTTTTGATATGCCAATCTGTAGGGTCCAGCTGAGCTACCATACAGAACTGAGTCAGCAGCATATCTGCACAAAAGGGACGCCACAGGCACTTTTTGTGTTGGTTGGAGCTGACTGGGTGATGGAATTGGGCTCAGCCTCCAGATATTGAAATGGATGATGGAACTGATTTGAGTTGAAATTATCAAAAAGTCTAACATTTGATTAAGTCATAACATACACCTAAACCCATGAATGCCAAAGTTTTATTGGCATATATGGGTTAAGCCAAGATCGTTAGATAAGCACTACAACTTGATTTAAGCATTTTAAAAGTATTTGTGACCTCGATATGTAAATTATTATAATTGTATTTGATTGACTAGAAACTGTATAGTTTACGTCAAATAAATAATCTGTTCTGTTCTGTTCTTATTTATCAAATAAAACATATGTTGTGGGTACTCAATAGAACCGTCTCAATGAGACGGTTCTTTTGAACACCCAAAACACATGTGAGCTGTGACATGAGATTTCCAACAATGTGGTAATTGCGACCAGCAAAAGCTCAGACCAGCCTGTGCATACACGCAGACTGATCAGAGCCTTTGCTTGTTGCTTAATTATTCTATGAGTGTTAAGCTTTTTATCAAACTTAATTTGGAGTTTCTAAGCTTAACACTAGTCAAAATGGCACATTGTTGGAAATCACATGTCACGGCTCACAATTGTACGCTGAAATGTTTTATCTGTCTAGACTCATGGACAAGAAACATCTTATCTTCATCAGATCAAAACATAAAATGGACCAGCACATGAGATATTGGCAGCTAGCAGCAAATGCACAGACTTGCCAGAGCGTTCCCTGCTTGCATACCAAAAGAATGGATGTGGATGAAGACCGTAACAAAAATTAAGGCATCTATCCTCACCCCCCCCCCCCCCCCCCCCTACACACAACCCCTAGATACATCAACATGGGCTGTAAAAGAAGACTTTTGCTCATCTGAATCTTGTGTGCAGACCATATGCCGAAAACTGAGGCTAAGTTTCTTAAATGTTTTATATCAAATGTAGAAATTACAATGGTAAAAGAAGTTTTCTAAAAGCTACCTACTATTTACATTTATCAACCCTTTCCTTGCCTTGCAAGCAGTGACTTCTGTCATCTGCTGATAACTTTTGTAAACAATTTGGACCAAGATTAGGATGGACAAAATGTCGGTCCTGATCTGGATCGAAATCGTTTGACACTCTGGTAAGTGTTCCTGAAATATTTTTTTGAAAAAGTTAACTTTGAAAAAAGTCAGCATATGACAACAAAAGCATAAAGAATTACCCAACATGCAAAGAGTTAAATTGGTCTCATAGCAAGAAAACCTGTCTTCAGGGTTTTTAATCTGGAGACACACAAACCAGCCTGCTACACAAACTAAGTATCCATTCACAGTGCACTTAGGAGGTTTAATACTGTGTAAGGATCTCCGTCAGTCGGTGGCTGAGTGATAGAGTTGAGATTAAAGGATCACTGGTTCAAGACTCAACGGAGGCACTGCATCCTCTGCTTAGACTATTACTGGCTCAACCAAAGTTGACAGGAAATCCTCTCTACATGACTTAAAATTATTGACTGGGATGTAAAGCATCAACACAAACAAACTGTATACAGTAAAACCTGTCTTAAGCAGCCACTCAAAGAGAAAACCAAAAACTTGTTTTCAAGACCGATTATTGTTTTATGCAGGTCAAAAGTATTGCAGAATGCTCCAAGAGAGCATTCTGCAATACTTTTGACCTGCATTAAGCTACCATTTGTCTGTAAGACCTTTGTTTTATCTATTTTTGGGTGGCCACTTAAGACAAAATTTACTGTATCCATAAAACTTATTGCCCCTACCTTGTTAGGGTGAGCTTGTACCGAGAGGGAATTATTCACGGACAGCACCTTAAACAGGAATGGAAGCGCCCCTTTGAAGTAATCCTTCATCCTGGTCCCCAGAGCATCAGGGTTCTTGTGTAACCAATCTTCTAGACTCTTATCTGGCTGGCCGGGGATCTTTACGGATGAGGGGCCATTCGGATGGGTACCCATCCATAACTAGAATTACAATAGAGCATTTTATTTATACAGCTTGGTATAAACGTTTGAAAAGGTTAAGTACACAGTTTGTTTATAAAGATAAATACAGTTCTTACATGTAATAGTATTTTATATCTTTAACATATACTACTCAAAGTTTGATAGGTATCACTTTTTATCCATCAAAATTTGCATTGTAAATGTACAAATTCATGGCCGAGTTTGCATTCAGTATATTGCATATTGTCTTGAGCAGCAACTCGGATGCATTGCAGTACTAACAAAAGTGTACACTTTGCACATTTTGTAAATTAACTCATGCACCCTCAAAATCTTGCCTAACACTGGATACCAACTGGTACATCAAAATTGTCAATTTTCATTTTCTAACCGTAAAAAGGATTTAATTTGATTCTTGCCTTCTTAAAATGCCTCGGAGACAGTTTAGAAATTGTTTGAGTCCAGAAGAATTGAAGAATGGCGTCAGAATGTTAGAGTCTGGCGTCTTCCAACGTCGTATTGCTGGGATTCTTAATGTGTCACAGAGTGTGATATTTCGAATGTAGAATCGTCATCTAACCCACAGAGATCCTTAAAACTGACATGGCGGAGAATGCGACATGACTACAACTCGACGTCAGGGCCGTTTTGTTGATTCAGTCTCGACGTCAACAGTTTCATAACGCTACATCCTTGAATAACGAGGTCAGGAACGGAACTGGAGTACACATTTCTTCACAAACAGTGAGAAACAGACTCCATGAGTTCAGATTGAATGCAAGAAGACCCGCTCTACCCCTTCTGTTGAAGAGAAATCACGAGCAGGACTGGAAAACTTTGCCAGAATTCACGTAAGATTTTACTGATAGGCATCAGTTGGTGTTGAGAATGCTCAAAGAGAGATTTGATGATTTGAATGTGGCAGAACATGACCGTTATGGCAAGGGCTCAGTCATGGTTTGGGCAGGCATAAGCGTCAATGGAAAAACTGACTTGTACGCTTTTGAAAACGGAACATTGACGGCATTGAGGTATTGCAATTAGATTCTAGATCAGTTTGTGAGGCCATATGGGGGTTCTATTGGTCAAAAGTTTATTCTGATGGACGATAATGTCCGTCCCCACCATGCACACGTCACTAACGCCTATCTGGAACATGAGATAATCCTTCATATGGACTGGCCTGCTTGATCACTGGACCTGAATCCGATTGAGCATGCATGGGACATTCTTCAGCGTATGATTTCAGCCAGACATGTGCAACCCAGGACTTTACAGGAGCTGTGATACAATGGTTGCTGAATGGAGGCTGAATGGATCCGGATACAGACTCTGATCATGAGCATGCGCAGGAGATGTTGTGCTTTAATTGATGCCTGTGGATGTCATACGCGTTATACAGGAAAGCAAGTTTTTAACAACGAATTAAAAACAATGTGAAAATTCAGTCTGCTAGAATCACCTGTGTTACGTCAAATTTGGGGGGTGCCCAGATGTTCGCTGTAGTCACGTGTGGATGTGTTGACATTTGACATTAGAAATAAAAGAGTTTTTGACTGATCTATTTTCTATCATAATGTTTCAATTTTGGATTCAATTAAATTATTTGTCAAAATTTTACGTTGCATTAAAGACGTGATCCCTATCAAGCTTTGAGTAGTATAATTATCACCTTTGAAACATTTCCGTTCAAATTGAATGCTGAAATGCTTTTATGCAACTTAAAAAGAAATTTTCTGAATCTTCATTAACCCTTTAGGCCTAAATTAAAATTTTATTTGTTTCCCCTTACCCGACCGACCCTGAAAAAAGGCCCTACTAATAAAAAATTATTTCAATTTTCAGTCGAGAATACTTTTTTAAAAATTTCATTGCAACCTGAGAGAATTGTCCAATGTAAACAGTGTTATCTTTAATAGCAAATTGTTAGTGTATTTGATATTATTGCCTATAGTAGGACTAAACAGTAAAACCTGCCTAACACTGCCGCTCAAAGATATACGCAATGGGCGTTAAGACAAAAGGGCGCTAAATGCAGGTCAAAAGAATTGCTGGGAGCATTCTGCAATACTTTTGGCCTGCATTATGCGATATCTTTTTAGAGTGGCCTCTTAAGACAGGTTTTACTGTATACAGTATCCAAGGATCATTGACACTTGATATGGGTAAATGCCTATGGTTTTCAGTAAAAATAAAAGTTTGTCAATCGTCCCTTTCTTCACCTTGAAGCTACCCTGACCTGAGTACTTTATGGCTGTGATATCCCTTTTCGATATTAAATGCTTCAAAGATGAAAAATTTGGGGTAAAACAATCAGTTTTACATTAAGATATATAGAAATCCAAAAACATTTTTTAAAATATCATTCCCCCCCGTGTGCCAGCAAAAGCTTTTGCATGCATATGTGTTACCATATTTTACACATTGTATGGAGGTGGCTTGCTGGCACAAGGAGGGGGGGTGGGGGTGGGGAAAGATGTTCAGCAGCCCAAAAACCCAGGGCCTAAGCCCATAAAATGCCTTTTCTACCAAGTAAGAAATTAATGACGGTAATGAAGTTCTCTAGAACGAACCTCCTAAATTGCTTTGTATTCTGTGCTAGTTTAATATAAAGTACTTAAAGATTAAAAGTAGAATTAGCAAGGTTTTATGCATTTTTTCATAAGAAAAATCTCACTGTTATTAAATGACACATTCTTTTGCAAACGTCCTGTACTTATCTATTTGCATGCTGGAGAATTGTTCATGTTTTTATTTTCGTCCGCTGACTTTCTTCAAAATTAAGTTTTTAAAAATAAACCACCCAGAACCGCCATCAGAGTGTCAAACAGTTTTGATCCAGATCAAGACAGACATTCTGTTGGTCTTCATCTGGGTTCAAACTGTTTGCAAAAGGCTGTTGGCAGACAACAAAATTATCCACTGGCATGCAAAGAGTTATAACAGGTAAATACTTTAGTGTTCAATATATTGTCTCATATAGGGATATACATGCATATGTATACCATAAATATTCGGACACTTTAAATACATTCAACATGCTATGCCCTTTAAACAAAGCAAAAGTAATATTCAAAGGATCTAGTTAGAATGAGTTTTACTTTCCAATGCTAAATGGGACACTTTCATTCCTTCAAAAATATTTATTTCTTTTGTTGAGCTTTCAGTTTTGCATTATTTACGGTACATGTAGTCAAAAATGTACAGGTAACTTCTAAATTATCTCCCCAAAAACATTTTATTACAAAACATATCTTGTTTTAAAACAATTTCATTATTTATCGTGATTCGTTAATACTCTGCATATGGTATGTTTAATAGATATCAGCATGCCTACCAAATAAATCAAGAAAACGTGCAGAAATCACTTTTTAAAGCACTTTTTATTTTTCATGAAATTTCAGACCCCCTCCCCTTTCTACCTGCCATAACTATCGAATGCGTAGAAATTTTGAAAAGATTTTGCTAGCTGGCACTTGCCATTAGATGCACCTATTGCACTGATACTACATGCACCACACTAGAAGCTCAAAAGCAGCGTTCTGGGAATCAGAAAAATAGGCGTATAAGGCCCAAACCGTCAAAGATCCTTTGAGATTTTGTTTAAAAAAAAGTTCCAGACCGACCCATACCGGTAAAACAGGGTCGGGTAAGGGGAAACAAAAATATTTTTAAGGTTGGCCTTACCTCATAGAGATGCCTTTTAACACTTTTGCAAGCAGAGCAGACCCAGATCAGGCAGCAGCTGCCTGATCATGGTCTACTCTGTTTGCTTATGAAAATATGATTAGACATGATCCTACACTAGTGGACCTGACAAGTACTTTCTTTGTTCTATGTACAAATGTGAAAGTTTATTTATATAATTATTCATAGTGGGTGGAGCTTAGAATGAATATTCATAAAGGAAAGCATTAACAAAATATACTGTACCAGGCCTCCAGATAAAAGCGTATAATTGAAAATTATTTAGTTAAGTAATATGTGACTTGCTGAGGGTTATTATTAGAAACCTCAAAAAGATGCTTCCATTATGACTCAATGAGTGCCCATAACAGGCCTTTAGTTAAGAGGATGTACCAAAAATTAACTCACTTATTTCTCAACGAAAACATATGATGTGAGTATTCAAAAGAACCGTCTCAATGAGACGGTTCTTTTGAGCACCCAAAACATATGTTAAAACTGATGGGCAAGAAAATATCAACAATTTTGTGCTTAAAAAGTTAAGTTTATCTAAGCCTGTGCCACAAGATATGTTTTTGTGGAGAAATATGTTATAATTTATAAGGGTGTTATAAGGGTGAGGTTGGCGCTGTGAAACAGGTTTAAGCCCTCCAGTGAAATACTTAACTGACCGTTCCAAGGCGGTACTTCTTGAGAATCTTATGTTTTTTTTGTCTTGTGTTTGTTATGCCTTTGTGCGCGTCTGTTTATTTGTGCCTTGTGGTCACCTGCTGGGAAAGGGCTGACCTCTTGGCTCTTGATTTTGGTGAATAACTGTGAGTTTGTCACTTTCCCATTGGTGTCCTGGGTCAGATGTGGTACTTGATTGTATCGATTCCAGATCTTTGCACTCTTACTTACTTTTAGTACATGGAAACCTCTCATTTTAAGCTATATTTCAAATAATAGATAAATTGAATTCTATTGATATCTTCTGACTGGAGTTCCAAGTTCCTAATCAATGGATAGTTTCAATTAATCAGAACAACACCATAGTTTCTACACAATTGGATTAGCCCTTAAAGCGCGAATTGCAACAAAAGTCGTCTGCATTTCTCCTCTGCTGAAATGATTGAGGAGTCTCTATGACGAACAGTGTGGACCCAGATCAGACTGCTCCTATAGGAGCAGTCTGTTCTGGGTCCACGCTGTTTGCTTCTATACTTAATTCGTCAGTAATGCCAGGCAATTATTTGTAGCAGACGACTTCAGCAGCCGACATTTTCAGATTCAATTTTTTCTTGGCGCTTTAAGGGTTAATACCAACCTCAGCATAAGGTTCATCTGGAACTAGCTCAAAACCCGGGTCTGCACTCTGAAGAAGTTTTGCGACTTCGCTGTCGTTGCCAACTTTTCCCCATGCATAGTTCTGACAGGAACAAGAAAGCTCAAACACTGAGACACCTGAAATGAGGCAACATTATGCTTAAGGTAAATGTTCTAAAATTTTGAAATTTTCTTTGTCTGTTTTCAAATAAAATGTTGGTTATTAGGGCTGGAATTAGCAAAATGCTTAACAGAATAGCAAAAAGGGAAGACCCTGATCAGACTGCTTCTGAAGAAGCAGTCTGATCTGGGTCTGCACTTTTTGTCAAGGCGTTTTAGGAAGGCAACACAATTTTAGAACATTTACCATATTCATCAAGTGAAAACTTTTAGGTGGTCCCCGGTGGAAGTAATTGGCCTCATGGCTTCAGAGAAGATGATTTTTACAGTTTTTCACATGATATGTCAATGGAAAATCTTGATCTCTAGGATGGGGCCAGTTTGGACCCCAGGGGCCTGATGGGCAGGATTTGTGTAGGGACCACTAGATGTTGCTACATACTAAATATATAAGCTGTGGTCCTCATGATAGCAGAGAAGACTTTTCTTAAAGTTTTTCCCATTACATTTCTTTCGCCTGTTTATTACATTATTGGATTACGGGACATCTCGGCCCCTGACAAACTCAGCCTCTAGCAAACTCTGTCCCTAAAAGGTAGGACTACCAACTCAGCCCCTACAAACTCGGCCCCAACCAAAATATTGTTTCATTTGTTTCAATTCAGTGGGCTGTATAGTTGTTGTATATTCAGGTGGCTGTATATTGTGCTTAATCCCAATCATGTTTTGTCTATTTTTCAATCAATCTATTAACAACAAACTCAGTACCAAATAACCAGCATCATCATGATTTTAAATATTAGAGTTTCAAATCTATCAATTAATTATATTAGAAAATGTTTCTTTGATCAACTGGATAATTTTACGGTTTTGTTGTCAGAGATGCTCATCTAAAGCTGCATGCAGACCGATCTTGTTTAGAACAAGTAGCCCAATGGGCAACAATCTCTCACCATGGAGTCAGCATAATGTTTGGAGACACCATAATTTACGATGCCCAAAGGCAGGTAACTCTGAACTTGAAACAGTGACCAGAAATTAACTCAAAAACATAAGATATCATGCCAGTTCTAGTTATCTGCAAGTATTAAAAAGATCTGAATAAAAATTGCAGAGGAAACCTGGTGAAAGTGTAGTTATCAGATGCTCAAGGGCAGCTAACTCTGTAGTCAGTGATGTAGTGTTTCCCCTAGCCAGTTTTAGCATGGTGCCACGCCATGCCCTTTTTCTATAGCGCCATGCCCTTTTCCCCAGGGTCATGCCCCTTTTTAAAAACTACATTAAAAGCCTAACATTTTGGTAAAAAAATCATGAAAATCTGACAGAAACTAAGGAAGTTACAGTGACCTATTCAGTTTGAAGCCTGAAGTAGCAAGGGAGACACCTGCTGTTACAATATTTTACTCAGTGTTAATCCTTTTACAATGGTCACTAATTACCTGAGGCAATTTTGACACATCACTTTGATGACAATACCCCACTAAGCAATGAAGTGTGAATTTGAAATACTGACAGACAGAAAGACAGTCTGGTTAAAAAGTAAGGAAGTAATATCGGCTATTGAATGAGAAAAAAATGATCCCCATAATAATGTGATTCTGATAAATTTTAAAAATTAAAAAAGATAATAAAATAAGATTCTATGCTCATAAAACAGGTTTCCAGAAACTGCCATTCAACAGTCAGTTTGAAAATTCTAAAATAATAATTCAATAAGTAGTACAGTTAGCATTTAAAAAGGACAAATAACAGCCGCATCATGCTAAGGGACATGAATTTATAATTTGGCAATATCATATTCAATTTCGAACTTTGGCTTAAAAGGGCCCTCTTGGCCTGTCGTCGCCCATTCAAAAATGCCCCCTTGGCCTGTCGCTGAGCGTTCAAAAGTGCCCTCTTAGCCAGTTGTCACGCGCTTAAAGTGCCCTTTTCCTGCAATCCTTACCATGCCACTTTTTGGGGCTGATGGGATCTGACCGAAATTCAAACTCATCCATACTTTTATGTATGCGCTGGTAACCTACAAGGATGAAGAAAATCAAATGAAAAATGAAGGTGCTAGAGTGGTCACAGCATTATACAGTTATATTTTAGAAGCTCAAGGGCAGCTTATTCTGTAGCTGGTTGATGGGCGTGGCGGAAAATAAAACTAATTCAAACTTTTATGGAATTCCTTGTTCCCTGCAAGAATGAGGAAGATCCATTCAAAAATGAATGTGCTAGAGTAGTCACAACAGATCTCCCACTGTAAGTCTATGCAGATTTTTTATGATGCTCAAGGGAAGTTAACTCCACAGTCTAATTTCTTAAGTCAGTTCTACTTTAAATTAAACTCATTCAAGCTTTTATGGCTGTCCTTGTTACCTGTCTAACTTGACAATAATCTAAGTAGTCTATGCGATTTCTTGAGAAAGTATAACATTTCCAAGCTTAGTATTTCTGATTAACAAGCTTAAGGCAATAATTGTCCATCCAGGGGAGTTTAGGTTTCTTCTTAGGGTCCTTATGAATCAGGATAGTATCATTTATTACTGTTTTGACTTTTTCAGAGAAATAATTCCAACATTGTTCTACATTCATATCATCCATAATATTCTTGTCTATTTCAGGTAATTTAGAATGGCAGCGGGTCAAGTCGGCCTGAAGTCAAGTAGGCCCGCGAGTCAAGTCGGCCTTGGGTCCACTCCGCCTGGTGTAGATTCCATTGTAACCTTTGCAACAATAAATGTTTGGTCACTTATTAAAGAAAAAATATTTTCTTATTGACAAACATTGCAATTAAGCTCTTGATGGATTTAATTAAAGGTGAACGTTCTACATGATTAAAGGTAATGACTGCCTTTAATCTAATGTAAGTTTTCGCACTTGTTGTCATGCGCGAGTTCCCATCATCTTGCAACTAAGGCAATTAATGCTTTTATGAACATTTAATTAGTAAAATCAGTGTTTGCAATTAAAAGTCTGATCAAAGCAATTAAAATGAAAGGTGCCAATTGTTTTTTTAAAAATATGATTAGTCAATTTAGTGGGGTCAGGGACACTCTATATCAACTGACATCAACTGATATAGAGTGTCCCTTGTGCGGTATTCAACTTTTGTTGAATAAACTCTTTCTTACTCAACACATTCCCACCAGGCTTAATATGGGACAAGGCTGAGATCTGACCAGCCTGGTCAGATCTTGACTTGACCCAAGGCCGAGTTGACCCGCATTCTTTAGAATTTGCAGTCTGACAGGATAAAATATGGCTAATGAAACATACAGTCCAAGGACCCATAGCCCAAAATTGTAAATGAATCAGTGAGAAGTTGATTCATATCCAGATAATTAATGCCAAGTTGAGAGTATAGGATCTTCAGATGTTGAACCTCTTGAAGAGGTCGAAATGCCCAAGGCCTTGAACTACGTGTCAGAAATCAAGGTTACGGTAAGGTAATTCACATGCTAAAAACATGACAGGATAATATATGGCTAATGAATAAATCTTTGAAACAGTTGCAATGAACAAATATACTTTCCAATTCGAAACGCTTTGTATAAAGTAATTTAAAGGTTCTGAAATTTTCAACAACAAACCTTTCTTGTCTGACATGATGATGGAGTCTTTAAGCCGCGTCATCGAATTTTTTAGTGTTTTTTAGAATAGGTACTGTTCATCTACAGATTAACATAATAAAATATTTAAGTCATTATTATATATTTTATTGAGCATTTGGACAATTTGAAATTATAGAAGCAATTTAATTTATGTACGAATATATGGTATAGTATTAATATACCGAAACGGGTCTAAATTAAATGCAACGTCATAAGATATGTAATTGCCGGGACCTAAATGTCTTAGTGTTCGTCGTTTATTCACCGTCCGCCGTCTGCAATACAGTTGGTCACACCTTAATTTGCATGGGTTGAGCGACTTCATTTACTGTTCTCACTGTTGTCAAGACAATTCGTCGACAGAACAATTCGTCGACAGATCGTGAGACAACTCGTCGAAACTTTATGAGACAACTCGTCGACACCTTTATTCTAAGTCATTGACCAGTAAATCATAATTGCTATACTTTTTAATGAGCTCATGGGTAATTTTAGATAGTTTATCAATACAAATGACCATTTTTCCTAAAAAATGTGTATGAACAAAAAGACATTAAAATGTAATAAACAAAATAACTATTAAAATACGCATCGAACACAATTACCTAAAAATAGAAAAAATAACTAGTTAGAATCACTGGTCTCCTAGAGATAGACAGACACACAGAGAGAAAACAAGGATGGGGTAGACTAAACCCTTCCCTAGATCCGATCCCCACCCAAACTTGCATTAAGAGAAGCAATTTTTATCTGTCAACAACCGACTCCGATTTTTGTACGTATAAATATGACACAGCTCACCAATAATATACAGAAACATGCAAGCAGTCATATGCACAAATATTGCTCATTGGCTGCATTCAATATACATAGAGAGGTTGCAGATGACATCATACACCTTGAGTTATCTTTCTTGTTGGAGACCACTAGCAATGTTTTCTACTCTATCTTAATGTACTTTGAGCGTATTTTTTTTTTGTTATCTCTCGGTAAACTAAGATGAACCCTTAATTATTCAATTTCTAAGAGCCTCAAAATTAAACATGTTGAAGTTCCAAATCTCAGACCCTTTTGATCACTGCGTAATCATCTCATAAAAATGATTAAAATTGTGTACAAAACCAAGGTTATTGTCTCCAATATGGTGGATCAAGGGAGAATAATCTTACAAAACTTTGGCTTATGCAACCTCTCTATTATATTAGAATCCCTAATTGCACCTTATTACCTATTATAATTATAAGTCACAGGTCAATTTACTTTGAACAAAAGTGTCGACGAGTTGTCTCACCATCTGTCGACGAGTTGTATCAAAAAATGTGTCGACGAATTGTTCTGTCGACGAGTTGTCTTGATTCCGATCCGACATATCTGCCTCTTGTAGATGCCTGTTGATAATTGGCCCTAGTCGCGAGAAAACATGTGAGACTCAGCCCAGCCTGTTAATCGCGATCTACCTAGACTGGCTAGAAAGGTAAATTTTTGCATGAATCAAGTCTAGATATTATGCTTCTTAATGAGTAATTATTTATTAGCTTTGAAGTTTGAAGCCGACAAAGACTATTTTAACTACAGACATCAAAAGTCATGTCAAACTTATTTCTGTGTTGTGAGCACTCCTAAGAAACGCCTCTCTAAGGCGATTCTATCGAGTAGATCTGAGGGTACAATGTCAGATGTTTACGATCTTCGGTCGTCCATTTCTTCTTTTTTCGAATGACGAAACCAATTTTATAGTGTCGACATAAAATGCCAGAACATGTATTTCCGAGAATAAGAGAAAACATGTTGTTTGATGGAAAAGTAAAAAAGTTACGGATTAAATGATTAGCTAGTAAATCATTTCCAGGTAAAAAGCATGTGCGGATCCAGAGGGGCGGGAGGGGGGGAGGTGGTCCGGACCCCCCCCCCCCTGAAAAATCACAGACATATAACAATAGTGGTCCGGATCCCCTGAAAAAGCGGCAGACTACCAAGCCAGCATTAAATGTTGGGCCACTAGAGTTTCTCTGGCGGGCCGATGTTGGCCCGCATATTGTGGTATTTGGATCCTCTCTCCTCTCAACAACTAAAAAAACAAAAAAAACTTAAAGTTGGACCCCTCTGGCAAAACTTTCTGGATCCGCGCATGAGAAGTTACTTTCTTGAGGCGACGAAATGACGTACATGTACGAACAGTTAAGACTCAGATCACATTGGTGGGCGGATCCAGGAATTATCGCCAGGGGATGGGGTTCCGGGACATACTGACACAACAATTGACTTTTTTTAGTCTAACTATTTTACAGAGGGGTCCAATTTCAAGGAAAACAATACTTTTCAAAGTTCCAGAGGGGGGTCAACTTTATTCAGGGTAGATCCAACTTTTTCCTGGAGGGCGTGGGGTCCGTTTGCTTATTCCAATGGAGTCCTGTAGATCTCGTGTTATGCTATCATGGCTCGAAAATGCAATAAACAATTGCGTGTCTTCGTCTCATAAATGTACTTACATGGCAGAGGCACTGGCGAGACTGCTGTAATGTGCAGACTCTGAGCTTTCGTCGCTCCCACATGCAATAAAAACGGCCATAAAAACCACCGTCGATTGTGTGCCTTCGTCTTCTAAATGCACTTATGTTTTGAATGGGGGTTGCAAAGGCTCTGGTGAGACTACTCAAATGGGCATACTCGTCTGAGACATTTGTTATTGATTTTTTGCTGTAATATTAACTACCTGATAACAGTGACCTATATAATAATATATGTCACCGCTGATAACAAGCAAGTCTACAGGTTGCTAAAAGTAGTCCCTAAATATAATATGTAAATATTGCAGCAGCCTGTAGGTGCTAATTAGTTCAGTTACATAAGATATGCACATTGGTAAGATAAAAATGTTGTTTACAGAATTAAGGCGTGTTCTCCTCATGATAATTTTGAAAAACACAGAATTGCCCAGCCGTTTGAGTTGTTCAAATCATCCTGTAGCTCTATGACTGCTTCCATGCTATGTACTTCTTGGTTGATATTTGCAACATCTGCAAAACTTTTTTTTGAAGGATTGGATCATTCAGGGTGGGTAGTAACGTGGTTTTTGCTTGGATACACTGTACAGATGTTCGACTATGCTGTACGGACATTCTGATCGAATGTCAGTAGATTTCTCTATGTTTACTCAGATATACCCAGAAAGTTATAGACCATTTTCCAGCCCACATTTTCCCGATCAAAACGCTGCCAGGATATCCTCTTAAGCTTCTTACTTTAAGTACAAACTCTGTCACAAAGAAAATAATTGTTCTCCATATAGCTTAATTCTATAAATCGGACCCGATCTTCGCCGCTAAAAAATTGTGACAGAGTCTGCACTCAAAAAAAGCTTTATGACGATATACAAGCATCGTTAGATCGAGAAAAATGTTGGCTGGAAAAGGGTGAAAAAACAAGGAGAAAGCTCTACTTACTTTTGCCTCAAACATCGTTGTGGAAAGAAGTCGGCCATTTTTCCTTACAGTGTATCCTAGCAGAAACCACGTGATTACCCACCCTGATCATTAATTGCATGGCATTTATGTAAATCAGAAACAGAATAAAAAAATACGTAAAGCATTTTCTACATTCTACCACAAACACTCAGAGTTGATTGTTAAATACAATATTGGTTTAAAAACTCTTCTGCTACAGGGCATATCAGAGCCAATATGTTATGGTGATTTAGTTTATAAATTCAAAAGAATTGTCGGAAAAATCTGGAAACACAGATCCTTCAGAAATGGAGGGAACATACAATATTAGAAAACAGCAGACTCAGTTTTATTGAGTCTGCTCATGAGAACAAATGGAAAGTGCAACAATCCTCACGCACCTAGCACCGGCTTAAGCGGTATTCTGTTTTCCGTCAGAGCCCAATATTCCTGAAGGACCAGAATATGAAAGTCTAACTTTAGTGATCAATTCAAAAAGATAATCAAACTTTATAAAACAGTTGAATGTAACATGGATATCATGCGACAGTCTGCATGTCTGGCTGTAAAACTATTTTCGATTTGAGTATGATCTAATGTTAGTGACTTCAACTAAGGAAACTTATTTTTGACTGCCAAATTATTAAAGCTGCATAGTCTGTAACTTTTGATATTTTTCGAAATTTTTTATTTTCTTTTTAAATCATTTGTAAAAGTAGAATTAAGCTATGTTTTCACAATAAATCTGTTCACTATAGCTGAAAACTGCACGGAAAAGTGAATAATCTTATAAAACAGGTGTGTTTTTCTCTTGTTGGTAATCATTTGCGTCCCTCCAATAATTATAGACAGTTAATTTTAACATAAATGCTGTTGTTTTGATACTGATAATTTGTTAAGATTTACGAAATTGGTAAAATGTTTACCTGAATTTTAGTTATTTTACTGTGTTCTTGAAAAATAGAAACATTAGTTCTAAAATTAAAAGATCAAAAGTTACAGACTATGCAGCTTTAAAACAAGGTTATTGATATAATAAAATTTGTAAAGCATTTTTCTAAATTCTACTACAGACTATCTGATTTATATAGTTCATATATCTGTCACTGATGCATAGAAACCCAATGCATTTCCTGACAGCGTCTATCGATGGTTTTTGTTTGTTTAATCCGTTAACAGGTGGAAGACGATGCAACTTGGGATTCCTATGGGCGCTTATTGTGCCCCCCCTAGTTGCTGGTTTATTCTTGTTTTGTTGTGGGAGGGACTTTGTGGTGTCTCTTTCTGATGAAAAGCAGGCTAGTGTTGCTGGTGCGTTTAACACTGAGTCTAGATGTTTGGACGATATTTTAAATATTAATAGTGTTAATTTTGACAATATAGTGGGTCAAATATACCTTTCCCGGGGCTCCAACTTAATAAAGCCAATACCTCTGATACTGAGGCGGCGTTTTTAGACTTGCATTTATCAATTTCTAATGATATTGTTTCTACCAAAATTTATGATAAGCGTGACGACTTTGATTTTGAAATTGTCAATTTCTATTTTGGGACGGTGGTGTTCCTCGTTCTACATCCTATGGGGTCTGTGTCTCTCAGCTCATTCTTTTTGCTAAAGCATCTAGCTGTGTTGCTGGCTTCAACACTCGTAATAAATTGTTTACTCAGAAACTTCTTAAACAAGGCTATCAGTGGTGTAGGCTTCACATGACCTTTCCTTGGTTATATGGGCGATACTATTATTTGATAACTAAATTCCAAAATTAGTGAGTATGATCAGGAAATACCATAATCACAAACCGCAGACAACCCCATGGCACTGCGAGGAAGAGCCACTCAACCATCACGAGACGCCAGGAAGACAAATTAAGCTAAGCAACCAGCTCTCTCTCTTCTCCATCAAGATGATTGCAATACTAGAATGGACATAAAGTAAAGTACAACAAAACATAGAACAATTACAGCTTCCCACAATGGGAGTAACAATAAACAAAAAGTCAACAAAAACAGAACCACCGCCTTAGAAAGGACAGCAGCATATATTAGTAAGCCACCTGGGGGCTTAAATGCATTTTACTGGTACCAAATCTTCTTCCTACATTCTGCTGTTGTTGAAGTACAAGAAATGTTCAGCTCCAGGGAGGTCTTCTAACTAATGCAATGTATCATCATGGAGAAACACTCTAATCAAATTAACACACCATGATGAAACAAAGAAAAGGGCTCATGACTCACAGATAGTCAGCGCTAAAGAAAACCTCAAGTTGAGCCATGGTGGGTCCAGCTACAGATAAGCATCAGGCACCAACCCACCGATTAAAGTTTTACGTCAGACCCGCCATAGAGTCTGAGGCCTGACCGACCCGTAGTGCAATTAAAGAGGAAACAATAGCTATAAACCGTGATTGGGTTTAAAACCAGGCATGCAGACTGTCACATGATATCCAAGTTATATCCAACCCTTATATAACGTTTTACAATGTTTTTGAATTGATCACTAAAATTAGATTTTCCAACAATTCGTTTGAATTTATAAACAAGTCATCATAAAATATTGGTTCTGATATGCCGTGTTGCAGAAGAGTTTCTGACCCAATGTTGTATTTAACAATTAACTCTGAGTGTCTGTGGTAGAATTTAGAAAATGCTTTTCGAATTTTATGATATCTATAACCTTGTTTTAATAACTTAGCAGTTAAAAATAAGTTTCTGTTGTTGAAGTCATCAAAATTAGAACACACTCTAGCAAAACGAATAAGCTGAGAAATACATACACCATAGGAAGGGGAGTGAGGAACATCTCCATCAAGAAATGGTAAATTTACTATTTCAAAATTAAAATCATCTCATTTATCATAAATTTTAGAAGAAACTATGCCATTTGTTATTGACAAGTTCAAGTCCAAAAACGGAGCTTCTGTATCAGAAGAATTAGCCTTATTTAACTGAAGTTCAGTAGGATATATCTGACCTACCATTTGTTCAAAATAAGGATTATCAATATTAAGTAAGTCATCTAAATATCCTGAGGAATTAAATCTCTCTTGGGCCAAGGACTTTCGGAACCTGGGTACTATGGTGGCTTGGTTTATAAATTGAAGAGGATTGTTGGCTCTAGTGGTTTTTTCAGTGCAGTTCATTAAAATAATTTCCCATTATAAAAAGATTGGCTATAACATTAATGTATGACATGTATTGCAACAGACTACATGCTTGGTGGTCAACCCAATCACCGTTAGCAACTTTGCATTCCATTTAAATTGCACGCCGGTGGATCTGATTTCAGACTCTATGACGGTTCCGACTTAAAGACATATCTATTGATGAGATGGTAGGGGCCTGCTGCTTTGGCTGTTTGTCCGACCCACCGGGGTTTACCTGTCGGATTTCTTTTGCTCCGATATTCAGTTTTATTTACTGTTGAGTCCTTATCTTTGCTTTATCTCCTTGTTATATCTTGATTTATATGTTCTAGGAGATGATGCATTGATAAGTTAGGGGTCTTTCATGCAAACCAAATATCTATGTGTCTTGATCCACATCTGAAATAAGGGTGAGGTTGGCGCAGTGAAACCGGTTTAAGCCATCCAGTAAAAGTATTTTACTGACCGTTCCAAGGCGGTACTTCTTTTGTGGATCGTTTTTGCTGGTTATGCTTCATGTTGGTGTGTGTTGTGCTATCGTATCTCTTCTGTGTAGCCTTGAGGTCACCTGCTGGGAAAGGGCTGACCTCTTGGTTGTCGTGTTTTTTTTTTGTCATCCTAGTCCACATTAGAATTAAGGGCGAAGTTGGCGCCGTGAAACTGGTTTAAGCCCTCCAGTAAAATATTTTACTGACCATTCCAAGGCAGTACTTCTTTTTGTGGATCTTTTATGTTTTTTCTGTCTTGTGTTTGTTATGCCTTTGTGAGTGTCTGTTTATATGTGGCTGTGGTCACCTGCTGGGAAAGGGCTGACCTCTTGGCTCTCGCTTGTGGTGTCTAACTATGAGTTTGTCACATTCCCATTGGTATCCTGGGTCAGGTGTGGTACTTGATTGTATCGATTCCTGATCTTTGCACCTTTACTTACTTTGTCATGAAAGTCGGTTTCATAAATTGATTACACGTTGGTTGGAATTATTATATCTGGTTTTCAATCTTATAAACTGCAAAATGTGGGATTTTGTGTTTGGTTCTTGTTTAGCTAGGTAGTACTTCGTTTCCTTTTTAGTTTTGCAATTGTCTTGATTGGGGAGAGTGTTACGATGTCGAATCAAGGAAACATCAGAATCAGTGATGGTTGCCTATAGGCATAAGTACGCAAAGTTTTAGCTTTGCACCTAGTCACCTATATGAACTGAGATACGGTACCTTTTCTAATATAAGTTCAATGTAAGGGTGGTTTGTCTGAGATGGAGTTCTCTATTCTATACTTAGAAACGTGAGTATTTAGTGAAATAAGTTTTCACGTCTTTCTCGCAAAACTTATGCATATTTTCCTATATAAGGGACAAAATTGTCCATTTGTGTTAGGGGACATAGAAAAAACCGTAGAAGATACGTCATAAAGACACTGTTGCTTTTCACAAGGCAGGTACGTGAAGTTTATCTTTTTTTGACCGAGTTAAGATTGTACATGTTTGGGCTATGGCGATTCAATGCTTTTGCATCGATCGTGATGTCTCTAGCAGGTCACATTTACTGAAAATAATAAGTCATCCTTTTTCTATTTTGTTCTCTGTTGAGTTGGCCAGCATTTCGTGTACAGGCTCTATAGGGCGTTACAAATAAAGTCCCGTTTTTTTTGAGAAAATAGCTAATGTTAGGCACTTACATATTAATCTACGCACTTGCGTAGTGCCTAAAAATTCTTTGGGACCGTAAACTCTCTTTACAATATGCTATAAGACTTGCTGCTAATCCGTCAAATCCTGCTCATGAAGTTACATTCCCACCAAATTATGTTGATTTATATGAACAAAAACCTAAAGCTATTAAATCATTTGGCATCAGAATTTCACCACTCTTAGAATCTGCCAATATCAAACCACAAAATATTGAAAACATTTTACACCAAATATTCCAGCTTGGTGTATGAAACCACCTGAAATACTTTTTGATTTACATTCCAGGAAAAAATCTGAATCAAATCCTCACATATTAAAAGATGATTTCAGAAAACTGCAAAATCGTTATAAGAATTACCAACAAATTTATACTGATGGGTCAAAGGAAGATTCAAAGGTTGGTTGTGCTGTTATATCAGACAACCATAGTAATATGCAACGTATACCTGACGATTCATCAATTTTCACTGCTGAAGCCAAAGCAGTTGATCTAGCTTTAGATTTCATAAGCACTTGTGATGCTAACAATAAATTAATTATATTTTCTGACTCGCTTTCTGTATTGAAAGCAATGAACCATACCAGTTCAAAGAATCCACAGATACAGAAACTTTTAAAAAAATGTCATGAGCTTTTAGCTTATAAAGAAATTGTTCTCTGTTGGATTCCTAGTCATATAGGTATCCAAGGGAATGAGATGGTAGATAAGCAAGCAAAAACATCGCTTTCATTAGAACCAACTTCTTTTAAGATTCCATTTTCTAATTTTAAGCCATCTATCAATAAATATTTCTTGGAAGAATGGCAAACTTCATGGAATAACAGCATTGGTAATAAGCTTCTTGACATCAAACCAACTATTGGTGAATATCAATCAGTTGTTAGAAACATTAGAAAAGAAGAAGTAGTTTTAGCTCGACTCCGCTTATGTCATACAAGAGTCACTCATTCATACTTACTACAAGGTGAAGAGCAGCCACAATGTGTTGGTTGCGACGCACCATTCACTGTACGTCACTTCCTTTTGGAATGTGGCGACTTTGCACAAGTAAGAAATAATTGCTTCCATGTTGATAACATGAAAGAATTATTTCAAGATACACATATTGATAGTATTATGACATTTTTAAGACAAATAAATCTTTTTGACAAAATCTTATTGCTTTTTAAAAAATCATGTTTTGTTTTACATTTGTATCAGACCATAATACAGATGTTGTATTCTGTTCAGTTAGAGAACATGTACAGTTATCTGAATAGCTCTTTGAAACTGTCAGATATTGTACGTGGTCTCTCCTGTCAACAATCGTATAACAACTTATTATCATTATACAAACTCATCATCATCATTCCTTTTATTTTATCTTACAAAATATTACTCTTTCCATCCACATCATGTTAAGTTTAATACCGTCTGACGCTAATGACCCACAAGGGTTGACGCGTCGTTAAGCATCAATCAATAAATCTTTGGGACCGTTCTTGCGGCTATAGTGGAGCTGTCAGGATAGACTTTGAGGATTATTTTGGTCAAAAGTGGTCATAGACTATGTTGGGCCTGCACATTAACCGTAAGTGCATGCTGGTGGATTTACCGGAGACCGATAGTGGAATAGACATTTTAGCAACTAGGTTTTAAGTTGTTGTGACTTATATTGCTTGTTTGTAAAGAGGATTTGACTTTCGGAGAGAGTCGGCTTTCTGCAGCGGCCTGTGTGTGTCACATCGAGTTATATCTAACGCTTGTACATGTTAAGGGTTAGGTGCATATACTCAATAACACTCACATAAACAAGGTGATAGCTGATGCATGTACGTGTCAAGGTCAGGTACATAGACCGACATACATGTGTAATTGTGTTTATAGCTGACACATGTACCTTTAAAGATGAGGTGTTTTCACCAAAACACATGTAAAATATTGTGCATTATTCACGCATAAAACAGCAGAATGAAAATATGCAATATTGATGTAAATACTATGTTTGACAATAGGCCATATTCATGTGTTTATCGCTGATATTGTGTGCAAGTACAAAATTAGCACATAGACAGGGTGGTGGCCAAAGTGACGTTGAGACGTTACGTTGACACCGCATTGTTTGACGTTTTCCTGGAATTTCAAAGAGAATAAGTATCAGAATTTGTAAACTTCAAAACTATCTATATTGCGTGACCTCAAAGGGAAAAGGGCCATGGATCCACGATGTTTCGGCTACGCTAGCGTCGCAAACCAGGGTGACGTTATAATAGCGCACTGTATATTTTTGTACTGCGAGGATTTGTTTTTTTTATTTGATTCTTCATGTCACATCATCAATCTTTCAGTTAAAACGGGACGGGTCTTCCTGGTTTGAACCAGTACTAAGCTAGGATAAATGTGTCTTGGTCAAGGACCACAATGCAGTGACGCCGGTGAGGCTCGAACCCGCGGCCCCTCGGTCTCAAGTCAAGCACTCTACCACTGAGCCACTGCGCTCCCTCATGAGGATTTGTTCGTTACAGCATCATTATTTTGTGCTGACGCAGGCCGGTCACAAAAAGATACTTTTCCGTTTCACAAATTTGGTGGCAGGATATCAGAAAAGCGGATCCATCCTAACTGCATGGGAGCCATTAGCCATACACCCAAGGGAGAGGGCTAATCGCGCGCTTATAGGGTTAGGCTGTAGTTTTAAAAACCGGACCTTCGGTGGACGGTTCCCGGGCTGCTTGGGAGTTTGGGGCACCCCTCGTTTGGTCGAGGCACAGCCGAAAGGAGTTTCTTGTTTGTTTTTTTTTCAGTTTTTTTTTTTCAAAATTCCAAATTCGCACTCCCTGGCGTATTTGATCGCATGCGATCGTGCCAGTAGAAAGAAAAGAAAAGAACCACTTTTATCCACTTATCCACTTTTCAGTCCCCAGATCCCCAAAACCCCTGAGGGCCATCAATGCCAGCGTTATACAGGTAATTCTAAGAGATATACCAGAAGGCTATGATTCTTGTCCAGGTTTGCTAAATATGATGCTGCAAACTTTGGTACCGGAATTTGGTACCGGAATTTGGTCCCGTGTCGCGGACGTTGATCCCGGTTTTTATTCTTTCTCCGTGCGATGATGTCCATTATTGGCCATTTCGCTTATTTTAGTTCACACGCCAAGGGCGGACTTGATTTAGGAATTTTAGAGTACTCGGCGTACGCCAGAACAGTCATCTAAAACAAGCAAAACTGGGCACTTTGGAGTACTCCAGAGTAAATCAAGCGATTGTTTTTGAATTGTGAAAAAATAACCAATCCGATTGCTAAGAAGAAGAAAAAAGAATGACAAAATACATGTGCTTTCAATTTCTTTTAATAATTACCATATTTTTTCAATATCAATAATTATCAGAACTTATCGGAAACGACAGAAAAATATCTCAGTACAGTGTAGGCAGTGCTCCGCCATCTTATTTTGGAACAGGTCACGTGACTGTTCTGTCTACACCACCTTGGAAGACGGAGTAGCCGGAGTACGCCGGTACAGATGTTCCAGCGCCACTTGATTACTGTTCTGCCTGTTCGGAGTAAAAGGAGTAAAGGGAACAGCTAAATCAAGTCTGCCCCAAGAAATCAGCAAAAGACGCTTTTCTGTCCACTACAATCATTTCTCAATAGAAATGGCCACAGTGGACAAAGTTGATATGTCACTAGGTAACTCAGAATAGTAATAAGTTGTTTAGCATTTGCTCACTGTAAATTTGATCCCGGGATACTGTAAAGTCAGTCGGGTTTCTTTTTGCTTGTTTTGGGAGACTTGTCTTTTTTTAGTTGCAGAACTGCGACTTTAGATTTTTTCTGTTTGTCTGAATCTAAAGTCGCAGAGGATTTGTGCTCTATCTTGACCAGTGCTGGAGTCCCTTTACGTTTTGGGAAAAACTCGTTTCCTGTGACATTCTAAGCATTTAGACTTCTTTCCGTATTCTGTATCAGGCCTTGTGGCACAATCTTCTCAAGTGTTGATTCTCTCGCATGTAGATTAAGTGCCTCAAATGTAAAATCGGGTAGTCTCTGGTTTACAGGGCGCATTCTATTCTATTTGTTGAATTGGGGTTTCTACCATATTAGAATCCGAAAAGATTGTAACAACATGGCCTTCAAATGAGTGAATTGTCCTTACACGAAAAGGAAGCAGGGGTGTGGGGGCGAAGCTCCCATTATTTAACAAGCAGAATGTTAAGATTTAGTCTTACGTCATAAACTGCGCCCGGTAAACCAGAGGTGCGCCGTAAAATCTCCACAAATGTAATTTAAAAGATTTAGTATTTTGATACGGTCAACAGATTATAGTGGTGGTAGCGGGCGAACTCTGATTGAAGTCAAGTCGGCCCTGGGTCAACTCGGCCCGGTGTATTTTCAGAGCGTTCAGTTACGTATATGGTAAATGGTTTGTTTTGTACATGTATAATCTTTCAGAACTTGTCATTTGATTAAAGTTAATGGCTGCCTTGAACCTAATGAAAGTTTTCACACGTTTTCAATCACTGACTTCCCATATCTCTTCTTCCTATAAAGTACAGACACCTTCCGGCGTATACTCGTACTGGCGCAGCGCGGTGCAAGAGCTATCTACAGTGGATCTAAAAATTTGCCAAAGTGTATGTACAGTGCAGTTAAAATCATCCAGTACTTTCTATCGCATGACGACTGGCAGGACTTTCCTCTTGAAGCTGTCGATGGTAGGGCAGCTTACTACTGACTGGGGAAGACTGTTCCAGAGTCGGATGGTGTCAGGGAAGAAGGATCTCTGGTAGATCAGGGTTCTGGCATAAGGTACAAGGTAGTTGAGTCCATGGCCTCGAATAGAGCTGATTGGTATGAGGTAAGTAGTTGGCACGTCAACTAGCTGGTACACAATCCGGTACATCATGGTGACCTTCGCCTGTGCTCTAGGTTCCTGAAGGGTCGGCCACTGGAGTTGCTGCAACATAGATGAGACGCTGCTGGTTCTCCGATAGTCAGAACAAACCATCCGTGCTGATCTACGCTGCACCATTTCCAATTTCCGTATATTTGCGTCTGTGAACGGATCCCAGATGACAGTGGCATATTCCATTAAGGGCCTCACAAGGGTTCTGTAGCATAACTCCTTGGTCTTCTTTGGGCACTGGCTGATGTTACGTTGGAGGAACGAACGAGTGTAGTTGGCTTTCTTCGTGACAGCGCTGATATGGTGGTTCCAGTTGAGTTGTTTGTGTATGTTGACCCCAAGATACTTTGCTGTGTCGACTTCTTCTAGTACATGTCCATGTATGGTATATGGTACTGTAATAGGCTTCCTTTTGTTCGTGATATGCATAGTCTGACACTTCTGCGGATGAAATTCCATGAGCCAGTCTCTCTCCCATTTCTGGAGGCCATCAAGGTCTTTCTGCAGCTTATGGGCGTCTTCCTCAGAGTTGATACGGCGGTACAACACACAGTCATCAGCAAAAAGTCGAGCAACGGATTCTGGCGATATGTACTTTGGGAGGTCGTTAATGTACAGAAGGAACAACAATGGGCCAAGGACACTTCCCTGTGGCACACCTGACTCTACCAGGGAAGGAGTAGATGATGATCCATCTAGCAGTACTTGTTGGTTGCGACCTTCCAGGAAGCTGCTGATCCATCTGTTTAGGTTGTTTTGTACCCCATAGTATCTGATCTTCGATAGTAGTCTTAGGTGCGGAACCTTATCGAAGGCCTTGGAAAAGTCCAGCAGGATTACATCAGTCTGTCCCATTACATCGATGGTGCTGGCTAGATCCTGTATTGTGAGCAGGAGCTGTGTCTCACATGATCTCCTTTTCCGGAATCCATGTTGAGCATCTGTCAGGATAGAATGACGGTCCATATGCTTCATTATTGTGCTGCTGACTATGTGTTCTAGTCTAGAGTCTTGCAGGTGATAGAGGTCAGAGAGACGGGTCGATAGTTCTCTGGCTTGCTTCTGTCGCCTTTCTTGTAGATTGGAACCACATTGGCAGATTTCCACTCATCAGGTATGATGCCTTGGTCTAGCGAAGCCTGGAAGAGAAGGGTGTATATCGGAGCAAGTTCTGATGCTAGTTCCTTCAACAGTCTTGCTGGGAGCTGGTCTGGTCCCGAAGCCTTATGTGGTTCAAGGCCTGCCAATAGTTTGTGGACTCCATTCTCAGTGACTGTGATGTTGTCGACTGTTGGATGAGGGCTTGGTCCCATGTCCGGGATAGTAGATAGGTCTTCACCTTTGTTAAACACTGAAGAAAACTGATCATTCAGGATGTTGGCTTTTGTTGCACTGTCAGAATGGGTGATGCCTGTCTTCGCCTTAAGGGGAGCTACTCCATGGTTTTCAATCTTCTTACTCTTTATAAATCCATAAAAGCGCTTCGGGTTGCTTGATGAGTCTGGACTAATGATGTTAGTGATATAGTCATTGTATGCTGTCTTGCAGGTTTCAGTGGAGCTTTTCTTTAGCTTCTCATAGCGTTCGAAATCCTTTCGCTTTTTGGATGATCTAGCCCTCACATATGCCCTCTTCTTTCTGCGGCTTAGTTGCTTGATGTCTCTTGTAATCCAAGGCTGACTAAATCTAGAGCTTGTCATCTTTGATGGGACGAATAAATCTAGAGTGCTGAGCAGGTGATTCTTGATGTCATTCCACATGGTGTTTACATTGCTGGTACTGTTGAACTTTTGAAGGAATTCTTGTTGAAATGACTTACAGCTGGTCTTCATAGACTCCAAGTTAGCCTTCTTCCATAGATGTATGCGTCGCTTAGCTGGTTTGGATCTCTTTGCAGAGGGGCTGGATTCGACGAACACAATATCATGGTAGAGTTGTACAGCGTGTTGTCAATGTTGGCCTGTTGGTGAAAAAGATATCTAGAATGCTGTCTTTTCTGGTTGGCTGAGATACCATCTGTTGCATATCACAGGTTTCAGCTAGGTCTAGAATCATATTGTTTACTCTAGTGCTGTTTTGATGTCCTTCAACAGTGCTTGATTTCCAGTTAATGTCTGGTAGATTGAAGTCACCGCCGATCCAAAATACAGCATTCTTGAATCTCTTCTTGAGGTCCTCAATAGTAGAGCAAAGGTCTTCCATGTAGTTATGATCACTGCTTGGTGGTCTGTAGACTGAACCTACTATAAGGGTTTTGTTCTTGTCCAGAGTTATTTTTGCAAAGACAGCCTCTACATCATCCCTTGTTTCTAACTTCTCATAGATCAGGTCATTCTTGATCCCCAGTAAAACACCACCATATCATTCTCTTCTGTCTTGTCGCATTATGTCATATCTATCAGACTTTTTCTGGCAATAGACGAGTCCAAACCCTACGTCACAAATCATTATCATCCGGAACACTACCGTCTTTATCCGATAGCTGGTAAATACTCTGGTTGGCAGTAAACTGTTGTTTACCTGTAGCGGGCATGGAAACAGCACATGTTTATAGTAATTTAAAGCCAAATTTATTTCATAAAAAAATAATTCTAACGACTGGTTCCCATAGGTTGATCATTGACCTATCAAATGATGTGTTATTTCACATATTTTATCGTCATTTAACAAAAATATCGGAGATTGAAACCGTCAACAGCGGACCAAAACACCGGAGCGGGGGCCCGTCAAAACAAATAGAAACTAATAAAAATGATTATTTTTTTCACAAGAAAATAAGTGTAAATCAATGTCCGATAATTATTTTACATATCCAAACCTGGAGCTAAAATATCGGTTAAGATGATTTTTTTCTCACTTAAATGTTGGCTCAGCTCAATGGCCATTGCATTGATCGGAAGGTATTTTGCCAACCACAATAAAAAGTCACGTGGTCAAAATTGCTATCACGTGGTCAAGAAGCCCGGATAAAAACAATAACATTGGACTGGTCTATTGAATTAGTTATCTAACGGGTCCTAGCACGAATGGATCATATATTTGTAAATATATATGATCCATCATAAACTGGTACCGCTGATTTTTTTCTCTTCTTGCTTAAAAAGAAAATAAGAACTAGAACACATTCGATGGCGCGCCATCGCAAATCCCCACGCTCTCAAAGAAATCTAATGGTAATTGACCCTTTGACCCCATCCCAAGGTCACCAGTTTTATCGTAGGTTAAAATTGTTTAGTGTATCATGGTCTACTGCTCATCCCCTTTAATTTGATATGCCACATGACCATGTTCAGAAAATTAAATTTTTGACCCCCTCCCCAAGGCCCCAGGGGGCAGGGACCCAAAAAATTGTGCCGGTGTATGTGCCATTCATGTGAGTAACTCACACACGATATCTGGTTGAATTTCGGTAAAAAAATTTTTTTTTACCCCCAACCCCCCACGGTACCCCCAAGTCCCACCCCTGGGCATGACCCAGGCGGCCGAATGAAAATCCCGTCTGATATGTTATATATCTTTCATTTGTGAGAAGATACACAAAGTTTGGTTTAAAAACCTTTGAAATTGACTTTGTAATTCAGATTTAATGATATTTGACCTTTTGGCCCCTCCCCAAGGCCCCAGGGGGTGGGGACCCAAAAAATGGTGCCGGTGCATGTGCCATTCATGTAAGTAACTCACACACCAAATTTGATTGAATTTCGAAAGAAAAAATTTTTGACCCCCCAAACCCCCCACGGTACCCCTAAGTCCGACCCCTGGGGCATGACCCAGGCGACCAAATGAAAATCCCGTCTGATATGTTTTATATCTTTCATGTGTGAGAAGACACACAAAGTTTGGTTAAAAAATCTTTGAAATTGACTTTGTAATTGAAATTTAATGATATTTAATGATATTTGACCTTTTGGCCCCTCCCCAGGGCCCCAGGGGGCGGGGCCAAAAAATGTGCCGTTGCACACCCCATTCATGTGAGCAACTCACACACCAAATTTGGTTGGATTTCGTCCAATGGTTTAGGAGGAGATAGCGTGACGGACAGACGGACGGACAGACGGACGGAGGCGATTGCAATATCCCCGACGCTTTTTTAAAAAAGCGTGGGGATAATAAACAACTCAAAAATATATTTCTTGTCCATCTCTAATACCGTAATGAAGTCGGACCCGTTGATTGAAACAAGTTTGACAGACCAGCAATATAGATAGAACCAATCATTATTCCCTCAAACTTTTGCTGAACATTTTATATATAAAACACAATTCATACTGGCATCCCTTATGAAAAAGTAGGCAAATTATTACCAGGCCGATATATTATCAGGCCGAGTTGACCTGGGCCGACTTGACCCAAGACCGAGTTGACTCGCATTCATAGTGGTGCATTCCCATGATAACAGTGAATATATGAAATATTTGAAGGATCGTGTGTAGAAGGATTGTCGGAAAACTGCATTCTTATGCTCTTTTTACTGAAATAACAGTGGAATCTGGTTGAAAACACTTCATCTAAAACAGTTTCATTCAAACATCCCAGATTATGCCTAAAATTTCATAAAATATAGAATAAAAAATCATTTTGGGGACGTTTGACCAACATTTTTTACCATGAGGACGTTTTGACCAATTCGGGGACGTTTCGACTGTATTCCGACGTTTTCCTTCAAGACGTTTCCCCCCTAGTGGTTTCGCCTCAATTTAATCCTAGTCGCTTCGCCCCCATACCCTAGTTGTTTCACCCCAAATACCTTTTCCACCCTAGTCGTTTCGCCCCCATTTTTTTGAAATTATTTATTTGTCATATATAGCTAGGTGGGTGGGTGGATGGATGGGAGGGGGTTGGTCTGACTACTGCGGGATACCACATGATACCGCATGCTATCCCAGGATGCTCCAGGATACCATTATAGATATGTTTTAATAGAAATTTAACATAAAGTTACAAGGTAAATTAATATCAAAATAATAAAAATGCAAATCTTCAACTGTTTTTGGTTGTTGATAGGGACAATTCGGCCCATAATGGTCAATGCTGACAGACGATACTCAACTATTAGATGAAATAACCATATAATCGCCGTGTTGTAGTTGTAGTTGTAGTGGATATGTAAACCACTCGCCTTGAACCCAGGGGTCCTGAGTTTGATCCCGGCCTTCTCCAGTCTGTTGTACGGGGCTCTAAGTCATGGCTTCCTAATGCTTACACTAACTTTTTGAAACAGGAAGTCATGACTTCCACCCTTTGAGATTTGGAAGTCACATGCCTAATTTGTGGAAGTCAAATTGTGCATGCACCGTGCGTAGCCAAAAATGCTGCTCTTTTTTTTAAGCATAATGTTGTTTGCAATGCTTAGTTTCATGTACACAGGTTTTTTGTGTGTATTTTCAAACACGCTTATGTTAAACAATTTTAAAGTTGAAACTGATGAAATATATTTTATTGTGTCCTTCGGATATCTATTCAATGATCCAAAGTTTGCAAACAGGTATGAGCAAAAACAGGGGAAAAGACTAACAGGGACCCAGCAGCCCAGTGCCCCCAAATTTTGTGCTGGGCCCCTAAAACTAAATGTTTAGGGACCCAGCTTGCCCTTGAAAAAAGAGTAGTGTGTAAATGTATCAGAGCTCTCACTAGGATTTTGAAAACAGGAGTTCAGGACTCCCATCTGGCAAAAAGTAGGAGTTCCACTGGAAAAAGTGGGAGTCCTACTCCAAAAAGTTGGAGTCCCACCAATTTGTGCATTCCGTATATCTTTTCCGTTTTAGCCGGAAGTGATACATTTGAATAATTTTCAGATCGACTGATTTTAACGCTTTAAGCATTAATTGATTGTTCCTTCTTAACAAAAACAAAATATTTTGGTACTATATTTTTTCATGTAACCTGAACACACATTTTTTTGTTTGGCCTTATCAAAATAAAAGATTAAATTGTTGGTACTTGTTTTATTCATTAACAAGACAGACAGACAGCTAGACAGACAGGTAGGCAGGCAGGCAGCAGTCCTCTGTTTTATATAATCTTATGCAGATGGAAGTCTTTTTTCTTCTAAAAACGCATCTCGCTAGTGTCTACGGCGATTGCAATGAATAGACTGACATTACTTAGCCATTTAACATGGCTTCCATGATTTAGAATGAACGATTTTACTTGCTGAAACGCTTGAACCGATGAAAAAAATCATCGCACGGCTTGTAGAGGAACTTTGTCAGTCGGACGTTTACCGTATACGGCTTACCGCTGTACCAGTTTTCCCCCCCCAACAATTCTCAGACTCTTTTGTTTGCCGTAGCAATGAACGAATGAGGAAATGCAAATCCGTAAAATTATTATTTTTTTCTCCCCATGTTTATGTTGCTCAAATCGCAAACGAGTACAATTAAACATGTTTTCTCTTTCATCCCTAATAAGTCGAATTCAGAAGTCGGTAGTCTGATGTTGTTTACAATACCCTATTAGTTTTTCTCCCTTTAATTAACGGTAAATCTTCAAACAATTACCTGATAATCCTGCTTAATTAAAATAAACACCTCGTAATAATCACACTGTCCTGCATCGGTAATCCTGTCAATCACCTGTCAGAATTGCTACACTGCAGTCCGAGTCATACGATTGGTCAACAGAGACAGGAAAGCGTGTCGCGATAGATATTATCAAAGGGCTTTTGATCTCCTGGTGTACTTCTTATCTCTTAGCTACTGGATTTTTAGCGCATGCCGACTAAAAAAACATGCGTACGTGGGACTCCCGCCTAGCGAAAATCATGCATCCCAGGGAAAAAACGTGCGTACCAATACGCGTAATTCTGCGTTTCCGAGAGCTCTGTGTATGAAGTCTTATCAAATCTAACATTACTACACTAGCTGTTGGAAGTTTACAAATCTTCATTCAGTTATCTACAAATACTGTAAATTAACCCTTAAAATGCCAATTTTTTTTAATTTTCGAAAAAAATAAATGTATGATATTTCATGAGAATCGTCTGCCAGCAGACGATTCTCGTGAAATAGCATGCCTTGTTTGTTTATTTTGAAAAAGCAGCAAAACCCTTTGAAATAGTTGTCTGCTGCAAATTATTGGTGGCGCTTTATGGGTTAAAGAGGAATACAGATTTTGAGGGACCCTGCCTTCAGTTATGAGTAAAGCAAACGGGTTGGTCAAGATCAGGTGTCCATAGAATTTTTGGGTGTGTTATCAACCCATATCTAGAAACAGGTTAAAGTAAAAGACAAAGTTTGTTGTTTGAAACACTTTGGGGAATGTGCTGAAGCTTATCAGAAAGCAAAAAGTTTGATACGGAAGCACTTTTTTTCTCACCAGCCTCAGAAAGTGTCAAAAAAGCCCTTTTTTAAGCGTTATCAGTTTGCACTCAGAATTTTGCAAGATTTCATCTTTGTTTTATTATTTTGTTATTCAGTCCACGACAAAGCAACATATTTAAGGTTGTGGACAGATGACTCCCCATTAAGCAGGTCTTTAAATTAACAAAATCGATAAGGTAGAAATGAAGTTATTCTCATTTTAGCCAAACTACTCATTCGTTATCAATTCCCCGTTTTACACCACAGGTAATTTATTTTGGCTATCCAAAAGAAAATAATGCAGAGGTTTCTAACAATTGGTGCAATTCTGTGGTCATGTTGCATCAAATAACTCAGAGTAATAAGGATAAACATGTCCCTGCCTTTTTTAGAAAATCAGATAATCTCAAAGGCGAACAAAAATATTCAGACAAATTTTTGTAGTGTCCGTGACAGTCAAATATCTTGGCAGCATGACATGGAACTGAGAAGTTTATCTGTTCATCTTACAATGCTTCCCCCTGTCTACTTTGATACAAGCTATGAAATGTGTAGTCCTGTATTTGTTTGAGATTTTTTAAAGCAAATCCTAAAATGTAGTGTCCGTGACGGCTGTAGTGTCCGTGACAAAGACATGTAATATCTGTTCAGAGTGGTTCAATATCAGGCTCATTTAAAAAAAAACTGCTTAAATCAGTGTTTCTGCAAGCCTGGAAATTTAGGGGGTCATGAATGACCCCCTGTTGGAAAATTTGGGGGTCATTGACAAATTTAGTGGGTCAGAGCTTTTATCGATTTCCCGAAAATGCATTGAAATAAATCAAATAGTTTTATTTAGTTTTATTGTTTATTCAAAGTGAGCACTTCAAGCTGACCACTACAGAAACTGCCCAGTAGCAAGAGGATTCAGTTTGGGGCTTAGAACAACTTCCTGCGCTTTGATTCCTTCCATTTTTTGAGTGCAGAATCAAAGTCAAATGCTTCTATTTCAGGACCATGGGCAATCTGCATCAAAGTGTTGAGCCTTGGTGCAGATAGCCTATTCCTGGCTGACATTTTAATCTCATTCTGGATACTGAATCCCCTCTCTACTGTTGCTGTCTGTAGTGGTGCAAGCAAAGCTACCGACACAAGTTTTGATAGATTGGGAAAAGTGTCAGGGTGATTTGCAGTCAGAAGTTTCCATGTTGACTGTACAGTATGACATGGATACCTCTGCTGCAAAATGAGAGCCTTACACTTTTCCCATTCTAGCAGGGTTTGCTCAGGGTCTATGAAATGGGGATGGTCTTCTAAAGCATAATGCTTAACAAGGGCATTCATCTGACACTGCCCATAACTCTTCATGTCATCATCTGACAATAATGACAGACCCCTCAAACTAAAAACTGCCATGTTAGAGACTAGATCAGTTGCTACAGCAGGAAATCTTTTCTCAATTTCTTGAATTAGGTTAGACAAAAAAGCCTCTTTGACTTTTTTGAACTGTTGTCTCAGAACAGGGGTGTCAAGGGTCTTGATACCCTTAAACTCTTTCATGTCTACTGCTGCAGCAACTGACATAAACTCCAACATGAACCGCCCATCATTTGTCTTAAGCCATGTCAGCTGCTGAACTACACTGTCAACACTGGGTCTGATCATGGCCAGGTCGATTTCATCTTTTTGGAAAAACAGACTAAGCTGTGTGACCTTAGGGATAATGTCCATCAATAAGTGAGTTACAGCAATGAAAACAAATGATGTCATTTTCTTAAAGAAACCTTTTGCTGTGCTGTCATTGGCTTGCTCCATTTCAGTTTCAAAGTAAGTAGCAAGTGATCCCCATGTACGGTACACAGTCTCCAGTGCAGAGTACATGGAGAACCACCTGACACTGTGAAGTTCTTTATACTGCAATATTGGATCCTCAAGTATAGCCTGGATTGCATTTATCTTTGTTCTACGCAAGGCTGATCTCTTGAAATGATAGAAAATATCACTCAGTATTTGCTGATACTGTTTTAAATAAGGCACCTTATCTGCTGCTTGACTAGAGCAAAGAGCAAGCCTATTCACCATATCTACATTAATTGCTGGTTCCCGCTTTACAGGTGGTCAGTAATGGAAAAACAGGTAACCAGTACCCCCCCAATACCTGGAAATGGGGGGGTTCTGGTTACCTGTATTTACATTACTGACCACCTGTAGACAGGGAACCAGCAATTAATGTAGATATGGTGAATGAGCAACACAGTGTATTCCAATAACATATGGGGAGTCCTGCTTCTTTAGCAAAGCAACAAACCCATTTTTTCTCCCAGTCATTACGGATGCCCCATCAGACCCAACTGCAAGCACCTTACTAAGTGAAATGTTACGCTCCTGAAGGGCATTTTTAACAGATTGATAAATTGTCTTGGCAGTTCCATCAGAAATCTGAAGGTTATCAAGAAAGTGGGTCTCAATGTCAAAGTCAGAGGATATGGTCTTAGCATATATCAGCAGTTTCTTTGTAACTGATATGTCACAACTTTCATCCAATAATATTGAAATATATGGGCTAGCAACAAGTTTATTGTTCACATCGTCTTTCAGGACATTTGCAATAGCATCTTGCATTTCTGAAGCAGATTGTGCTGAAGTATAAGATGCTGATCCGACTTCAAGTTCATCGGGGAAGGAACAACCCTGAAGTCTCTGTAGATTTAACGGGGATCTGTGCTTCAATGTGGGAAGTTGTTCTTTAGCAAGCCAGTACACCGATCTCAAAGTAGATGTAACAGCTGTGTTCTTTTTGGAAATGACACTCATGGTTTGCTTGTTCATTGTTGAGCGGAGTGATACAGCTTCCAATGAGGCTTTATGCTGGTTAGTCTGCATGTGTCTGACAAGGGTAGAGTGCCTAAAATTCGTGCATCCTGATGTAAAGGGATTGTCTTTGCCTTCGGCGACACATGTTTTGCATGTCATTTTGTGGCCGTCATACTCAAGCCAGGGATAATTTTTTAGCCAGTCGTCTCTAAATTCTCTACACGCTTTACTTTCGCTAGGCTTAGCAGCAGTTTGATCGACGGCTTCCGGTTTATTTACAGTTTCAGGGGACTTATGCAACAAAGTTTTGCTCGTAGAAGAGTCACTTTCCTTTTGAGCTGAAGTCTGCGAGGCACCGGTCATGAAACTCGTGAGCAGACGCTGTCTTTTTCTATCCGCCATTGTTGTTTGATACTGGAGCGGTTTACTCATGCGCAGAAGATTGATCTAAAAATAGAGCTGACAATGATTTTTTTATTCTTTTTTTTTAAAAGTTTACTGTCTAGATGCCTGAATATTGGAACAAGAAATAATTCTATTCTGAACACTACTTTAAAGTTTATATGTTGTAAAAAAAGAAAAAAAACAGTGGGAAGAAAACGCGCTAAAATGATACGGAACGACATTGTCTGCACATGCATCAGTATTAAAAGATCAGTATGCGATATGCATGCCCCCTACCGGAAGATATTAATGGAAACGAAACTCATCACGTGCGAATCACCAACTACTCTTGACATGCGCAGTCGTCGTATTCGTAACGGAAATACCCAGCAAAGACGTTTATGCGCAAGTTCATTTTGCATCAGAGAAGTATTTATAGAAGCTTTGTCATCGAGGAACTTTCAATCTCGGACAGAGTTTCGTTCTCGCAGCTTTTTGGTTGCGTCACGAAAAACGCACAGACCCAATGTCAGTGCGTCGGCAGTAAATTTATTGCGTCAAAAACGCAAGAAACGCACTCTCGCGGAAACACTGCTTAAATTCATGCCAGGGTCATGTGTTAATTTGTAAAGTGAAAGTAGTTAAAGTGGTTTATTGGATTTGATTTTTGTCCTGCTGTGTTTGTTTGTTTCAGACACCTGATAGTATAATTCTCACATAAGTATCAACACTGCAATATGACTTTCATATATATACTACTTCAAACTTAAGTAATATTCTATATCCAAATCAACTTAGGGCATTGTTTATGTTTACATATGGCCTTGGCACTGTTTATTGATACATATTCAATTGTCACGGACACTACAGAAAAGCCAAAATTTCACTGCAAGTACAGGTAAGCAAGTTATCACTAATGTCAATATACATATATCGTCTATTAAAGGCCTGTTAAAAATTGGCATTTTGCAGAGGTGAACAAAATGTTTGAAAACAATTTTGGTAAGAGCATATTGTTAATACATGGTATATGGTTCTGTGCTGAAGTTCTTTTAATGTGACTTTCGAACATGACATGAGTGTGAATTGAGAGGTGTGGTAATGTTTTGCCTTGATTTAAAGTAATAAAATGAGTCATTTGAAATGTTTCAACTTTTGATTTTCATTCACATTAATGCTTTTCTCAGAGTTGACTTGATTTGGTAATTAGAACAAAATATTGTCCATAACCTTTTGAAATGAAATAGAATTTTGATCATGTAGCTGATCAAAAAGTGATATTTACTGACAAAAAAAGATCTCTGAGTCTCCAAAATGAAGATTTCTTTTACACTTCTTAAAGACTGGCACAATTCTATTTAAATCTTTAAGTAAATTAAATGTAAGCATAACACACTTAACACAGTGACCCTTTTTAAAATGACTTCTGCCAGAAATTCTTGAATTGAATGAACACTTTTATTAAACAAAGAAAATTGTAAATATATGAGTATTTTTTTTTACATTGATGAACTTTAAAATACAACTATAATTATAAGTAGATATAATATCACGTTTTTCAACAGCTTTAGGCCAATGTGTGCATCGATAAGTGTCAAATAAAACAATATGAAAACTTAAATCATTTTTGCTGTAGTGTCCGTGACAGTTAAATGCTATGATTTTAAGTCTTTATGTTCATGACATTGCCCAAACAAGGAAAAACATCATCAGGTTTTAAGCCTTTAATGTCTTTTTATATCCATTTTAAAACTTCTCACCTCCATTTTTTTTATTCGAGCTCAAATAATTGAAGATTATTTGTAAAGATCAGTTGTTTTTAAACTAGTATCTTATCCATAAGCATCAGCAACTTTTGTAACTTTGTTAATACTAATAAAAACTGTCCACTTTTCTATAAATGGAACCAATACATATTGTTAGCAACATGAACTATTTACAAGATATAAATGCATAAAGTGTCCTATACATAGATGTACATGTAGTGTCTGACGGACAACTGGTATGGAAAAAGTGACATTTACCAATAGTTTGGCTGAAAACTTCAGGAAAAGCAATGGTATTTTGTAGGTATAGCCATTGTTATGTGACTTAAAAGGAAAAAGTCCTTAAAAGTAACCATGAACCAATGTTTAATATGACAACTGCAAATATGTGATAAGGAGATTCTAATAATGTCAGAATGCACACCTGATCTTGACTACTCCACCTAAAATGTTCCTTAAATGTTGTGGTTTATTAATTTATTATCGTATTTTGTTCCATTCCATTTAGTTTGAAAGCTTCATACAAAGATTTGACCTAATAATGAACTTAAGACTATTCAGATGATACTGTTAGCTGTACTTGTAGTGTCCGTGACGCGTAACAGTTTGTTGGGAAAATGTCTTCATTGTAGAAATCTGTGGCACATATACCCAAAAGAACACAGTTTCAAAATAGATATATGTTTAAATATTGAGAAAATAATGAAGATTGAGAACAAATCCTCTTGCAATTTACTAAATAATAATTGGAATATGGTAGCATGAAAATACAGGAAGAGACCGATTTTCTGTATCTTTGTGAAGTCTCTGAAATATCGAAAAAGCTAGACTCTGTTGAAAAATACATCCAAATTTTCAATTTATCCTTCTCATATATTCAATCTAATAAACATTCATACATCTAACTGAGTTTTCTCTGATGCTTTGAGGCTTCAGAAATTATTCATAACACCCTTATGTAGTGTCCGTGACAGATAGATGGTATGTACATTCAAACAAAAATTGAGAAGAAGCGCATGGAGTCTAAGTCATGAAATTTTCTGGAAAGCTGCTCCATATATTAAGAAACAAAGATTTGAATATTTTAACAGTTTTCTGAAAACTTTATTTTTTTTGTCTAAGTGCAAGGTTCAATGGACACCTGATCTTGACTGACCCGAAAGTTAATGCTTGGCAATGCTGTTGAAATTAGTTTAATTTTCCCCCAAATCCTGGGCCCCTTAGTTTTGGGCTGGGCCCCCAATCATTTTGCTTTAGGGGCCCAGCTTGCTCCTGACGAAAAAAGTTAAGTCTGTATCCCTGAAAAACATTGTGGACCAATATCAGACTGCCCCTACAGGATAAGGGTCATTAATTGACTATTCCTAAGCAATATGTTTCATTTTTCTTGTTCAAAGATAAGTGTTTCAGCAATTTGTCTATCAATCAATGCCTCAAGATCTGATCAGTTTATTCTATTAGAAGTCTGATCTGGGCCCACAATTTTGGGGTCCTGGACAAAATTAGATGACAGTCTTACAAATTCTATTGCAAATGTGGCAAAACATCTCCATAAGGGTTGGGACTGTCCGTTGATTTCTGAAAAATTTCTGTAAAAAGTGTTGGGTAAAACAGAGAGAACAGGCAAGATTGGCAAGATTTCCCTTATGATCTAAAGAAATCTTTCTTGCGCTGTAATATGGATAGCATTTATTTACAACTCATAGTACCTGCTTTGACTCAAGGCCTATTGGCTTTTGCATAGTTCTTTTAAAAGCTCAACTTGTTTAAAACAAAAACTGCAAATTTTAAATAACTCACAAAAATGTTTAAGCTAAATTTGGTAGCTCTTTATTGCTTAAAGTTATGATTTTTTTTTTTTTTTTTTTTTTTTGATTTTTTTTATCAATAATCTAGGTTTTTATTTTTTGATGTATTTTCCCCTCTCATTTATAGCATACTATGTTTTATTGTTTGACATATTTTTTTTTTATTTTTTGTCTTCATATTTTATTTGTAATCATTTACAATCACATCTATATATATATACACACAATTTCTGAATTAACATACATGGTTTTGAATTTCCTTCTTACGTACTCTCTCACCAGCTTTCTTCTTTCTTTCTTTAATTATTTCAAGTTGTGCTATACCATATGTCTCCTAATAATTTAAACATCAGAATATTTTGAATTTAAAGCTTAAAGTTATGTTGGTTATGATATTTAAAAGGTTCCTAAATGCAACTGTCTCATTATTTTCTACGTAATGCTGGCCTAGTGGGTGGGGTAAGCAGGAGATTGATAGTTTCTAATTTTTCTCAGGTTTTTGCATTTGATTCCGATAGAAAAACATCATGTCTACTGTAGAAATGTAAAATTTTGTATAAAAACATTGTTATCCTGTTTTTCAAACAAAAATTAAACAAATATTGGAATAATATTTAGAAGGAAATGCAACAAAATTTTTGACAGAAAAAAACCCGGAAGGGTTTCCAAACACAGATCTATTTTTTCTAAAATATTACTCATGTGGTCCTCGCAATAATTAATTAACACCTGTCAACTAAATCTGCACAGCAGGCTGTGGGCGGTCTGATGTTGTCCTGAGCGCCCATTGGTCAATTCTGAATGAATTCTTTATAAAGTATAACTGCCCTTACACACTCTTGACTTTCTGAAGTTGGTGACGAGATCAAAGGGCCAAATTTTTAATACCGATATATATACATTACGGCTATTGCCGACGTGTGTACAATATTTTATGGGGAAGTCAGAGTACATCAGATCTTCGAATTTTCGGCGTACTGAAGCCAATTTCAGACGCCAAAACGCCCAAAACGTCCACTAGTGCAAACGCTGGCTTCCGAGTTTGTCTCCATAATGACCTACTGAGCTGTTGGTGTGACGTTTTACACAAACTCACTCACTAAAATTACCCTATCAGCCAGAGTTCCTCTGACCTGAGAATTTTAATGTGAAAATTATTCTTGACACATGTATATACATCCATGCTCATTCACCTTGACTTATCCTGTTCTCGTTGGTTGGGACTTGTCACGTGCAAGCACTTTGACCCAGGTCAGACACGAGAGACCGGGGCGGATCTGGATCCGAATCGTTTGCTGACCAGTTCACTACTATGTTTTTTGCGTATTTTCTACGCTTTTTTAGCTTAAAATACGCTCTACGTATCACTATTGCAAAAAATACGCACAGAGCGAAATCCCGATTTTCTAACAATTTTTATCCTTTTTGGTTCGTTTCAAGACGTTTTTTCTCTGCTTAAGGTAGGTAATTTCTTCACTGATCCATGACTGTGTTTATCAGCTGGTCAATTACCATGAACAAACAAGCCAATTAGTCATGCTGTGTGCGCAAGTTAGTGCCAATCAGCACCAAAACTGGTAAGGAATGACAATTATACGGCCTTTTCATTTATTCGTTTCATGAATTACATTGGTTTTATGCCATTGTTATACCTGCTTTTTTCTTTAGAAAAAAATGGTATATTAATTTTGTGTCAAAGTCGGTCCGTCGTCCGTACGTGCGTCCGTCCGTCACGTTTCTTGTAAATGTATCTCCTCCTAAACCGTAAGAGGTAGCAACTTCAAACTTTGTAGGTGTATAGGTAACATGATGTAGATGGTACTGGGTGACATTTTGTGTGACCTTGACCACAGGTCAAGGTCAAAGGTCAAATAATGTATTTTCTTGTAAATGTATCTCCTCCTAAGCAGTTCTACGTAGCAACTTCAAACTTCGTATCTGAAAAGCTCACATGATGTAGAGGGTACTGGGCAACATTTAGTGTGACCTTTACCCCAAGGTGAAGGTCAAAGGTCAAATATTGAATTTTCTTGTAAATGCATCTCCTCCTAAACCTTTTGACGTAGCAACTTTAAACTTTGTAGCTGAATAGTTCACATGGTGTAGAGGGTACTGGGCAACATTTCGTGTGACCTTGGTCAAAGGTCAAATATTGAATTTTCTTGTAAATGCTTCTCCTCCTAAAGCTTTTGACGTAGTAACTTCAAACTCTGTAGGTGCATAAGTCACATGATGTAGAGGGCACTGGGCAACATTTTGTGTGACCTTGACCCAAAGGTCAAGGTCAAATACTGTATTTTCTTGTAAATGTATCTTCTCCTTAACCGTGGGATCTAGCAATATCAAACTTTGCTGGCTTATAAGTCACATGATGTCGAGGGTACAAGCAACATTTTGTGTGACCTTGACACCAAGGTCAAGGTCAAATAATGTATTTTCTTGTAAGTGCATCTGTTCCTAAACCATGGGATGTAGCAACATCACATTTTGCAGGTGCATAGGTCACATAAAGTCGAGGGTACTGAGCAACATTTTGTGTGACCTTGACCTTGGGGTCAAGGTCAAATAATGTATTTTCATAATAATGCATCTCTTAACCATTTGCCGTAGCAACTTCAAACTTTGCAGGTACATAGGTCACATGATGTAGAGGGCAATGCTTCATGTGCCCTTGACCTAGGTCAAGGTCAAATCAAATATTTCTTGTAAATGTATTTCCCCCTAAACCGTTGGACATAGCAGCTCAAACTTTGCAGGTGCATAGGTCATATTATGTAGAGGATACTGGGCAAGGTTTTGTGTTTGTCCATGACCTAAGGTCAAGGTCAAAAGTGAAATAATGCATTTTCTTGTAAATGCATCTCCTCCTAAGCGGTTGGGCGTAGCAACTTCAAACTTTGCAGAAGCTTTGGTTAGCTCAAAAGCAGGTATTTGCGATGGTGTACCATCGATTGAAGTCTAGTTGTAATTGTCATGGATTTTCACGACCTATTTTTTACCGTCAAGAGTATATTTTCATAGTTAATGCGACTGTTTTTGAGGTCAAAATATTAATAGCAATCCTTACATGTGTAAAGATCAAAACAATTGTCTGTCATGCAAGATTTTTTTTGTTTGTTTTGATTTTAATTTGATGGCATAATGTTCAAAATTGAGCGAGGCAGTAAATATAGAAAGAAATATAGAAAGATGGACTGTTTTAGAAAATATTCAATTGGCTTTTTTAAGATTGAAAAGACTCAGAATAGATCTATTTATTGGAAACAATTTTTTACATTTTACCAGCTGCTGTGAGTGGGGCAAATATATCCTAAGCTCTCTCCCCTCTAGACTTTTAAGTGCTTGCAAAAAGAAAAAGTCAGATCAGGGTCTTTCTCCTCTGGTAAGATGCATTCCTCAGCCCTTTATTCTGCCTTTGGCAATACATGTTTCTACATTTGTTCAAATAATCCACCCACTATACCCAGGGGCGGATCCAGGATGTCTTTATAGGTCTTTATAGGAGGTTCAAATTCATAATCTCAAAGGGGGGTTCCAAAGGGGGGTTAAAGCGAACCCCAAAACCCCCTCTAAATCTGCCACTGATACCTGTCTGGTTTACTGACTTCCTGACTCTACATGGGCAAAGCCTGAAGTAAACATGCTGCAGGGATGGAAATTTCTTAAAATTTCTTCTCGTCCTGGAAATAGTCAAATTTTCTTCTCGTCCTGCAGCATGGGGCACTCGCCATGGCGAGCGGGCAAGTGGATTTTTCCAGCTCTGATGCTGCATATGATCTTTTTATTATGAGAACTTTGATGGGCTTTTAACTTTTTGGTGGGTATGTAAAAAGTTAAATTCTTATCTATTTTAGCCTTTTGTTTAAGGCAATATAGTTTGTTAAACTTGGCGTATGATAGACTACACATCAGTACTCAAAAGTACACATAACTGCCTCCTTGACTACACATACGCGACTTTCAATGTAAACAGGTCTGCATTTGACATCGGTTACAGGAAAAGGCATGGGTTCCGGCATTTTCTTTTTCTTTCTCAAGGTTTGCAGTTTGTCCGATTTGGCGAACATTGCAGACTCAGACCAGATGTTGCGTCATGTAGCGTCTGGTCGGACTTTATAATGTTCAGAGATGTGCCTGTTATGTAAAATTGATAAAACAATGCTTGCAAACAGTGAGAACCAAGGTTCATGAAGAATATTGGGGAAATGTATTTAGAGTACGGACCCAGATCTGACGTCGCCGGTAACATTTCATTGAAAAAGTTTGATACCTTTCAATTTAGTTTGTAAGAAATCCAGTATCATGATTTTGGATTTTAATTTTACATCGGTGAGCAGGGAAGGCTCAGACAAGCCAGTGCATTTGCAAAGTTGACAAGCGCCTTTGCTGTTCATGTACACAAAATATGGTAGCAGATGAAGACTCAGACCAACAATTGACCAATACAAACAATATTATCAAAATGGTAACCATCAAAATTGTCAACGAGCCATTAAGATAATCCACTTAACAACAGCGATAATTGGATTATCAAAGTGTGTGAACGATTATCAATTATGGATTATTGATTGATTGAGTGTTTATTGAATGTCCCGTGCCTGTGCCATAAGCGTGTCCAACAGCGTACACGTATAACAAACAAAAATTTTTTCTCTGTTGATCATTTTTGTCTATACAAACAGTTTAGACCCCGCTGAAATGTTTCATTATGCGCTGAAATGTTTCATTATGCAGCATTTCATCGGGATCTTCACTGTTTAATTGCAAAAGTATGTGTTAAGGAGTCATCAGTATGAGCCAGTTTGTAAAATTATCGCATGTGTGAATAGTGAACGCTCAGACGAGTCTGCACGCTCGCACAGTCTCGTCAGAGCATTTGCTCGCATACATGTAGTAAGGATGTAGATGATATTGAAATCAGGCAAAAAATAACAGTGACTTCTAGACCCAGTAGTTAGCTGCATTGCGTTATGTCATGAGTCTCATCAGCGCCTTCGTTATTCGCTCTAGCTAAACGAGTGAGACCCGAAATTTTAATCAGCCCTGTAGCTTGGCATGCTGGTTTGAGCTCTTAACTAAGACCGGTGTAACGGTCATTTTTTTCCCCAGTCAGTTTTTTCCCCCGGGGAAAGAATGGGCCGGCCCACTCTTTCCCTGGGGAAAGATTTGACTAGTCAGTTTTTTCACCAAGTCAGTTTCTTCCCCCCCCCCCCCCCCCCCCCCCCCCCCCCCCCCCCCCCCCCCCCCCCCCACCCCCCCACCCCATGTTACTTTTTCGGAAAAGGCTTGAAAAGTGATATATGTGTCATTGTTCTACTACCCCCAACACAGCACAAAAGTACAGCGGGTGCAGAAGGATTTGATTATAAATGGTAAGTCTATTAAAACACAAAATGAGTATGTTTTTAATTTAAAATGGTTATTTAAATGGGTTGAAGGAAAATCAGCCCAGTCTTTCCCCATCCCACTATTTGGAAGAATCAATTCACTTAGAAAAATACAAAGGTTGGAACACTTTGGAGGGGGAATTACCAATAAACTCACTCTTTCCCCACCCCACAATGTAGCAGTACAAATAAACTGTTTGGTTTGAAAACTTGATTCTCTCTTTGGAAATGGTCATTCATAAGTGTTAAGATACAGTGAAAGAGTAACATAAACAGAAAAACTTAATGTTCAATCGAAAGATCGAAAGATTTTGGAGGGGGGAAAGAATGGGCCGGCCCAGTCTTTCCCCACCCCACAATTACCAATAAACTTGTTGGTTTGAAAACTTGATTCTCTCATTGGAATAGATCATTCATAAGTGTTAAGATACAGTGAAAGAGTAGTGTATTCCAAAAGACTGAAAGATAAAAAGAAAGATCAAAACATTTTATGGGGGGGGGGGGGGGGGGGGAGAATGGGCCGGCCCAGTCTTTCCCCACCCCACAATGTAGAAGTACCAATAACCTAATAAATTGGTTTGATAACTTGATTCTCTCTTTGGAATAGGTCATGCAAAAGTGTCAAGATACAGTGAAAGAGTAGCATAAACCGAAAGACTAAACAATAAATAGAAAGATTGAAAGATTTTAGAGGGGGGAAAGAATTGGCCGGCCCAGTCTTTTACCACCCCACAATTACAAATAAACTTGTTGGTTTGAAAACTTGATTCTCTCATTGGAATAGATCATTCATAAGTGTTCAGATACAGTGAAAGGGTAGTATAATCCAAAAGACAGAAAGATAAAAAGATCAAAACAGTTACTCTCAGAGTTCTCATTAACTCCAAATTTGGATTATTTTACTCCAACTTTTTGATTCTGACTCCAACTTTTTCAAAAGTGCTAATAGAAAAGTATGGTAAAACTCCATTTTTTTTTCTGGCAAACAGCATTTTACTCCTTTTTTCAAAATCCTAGTGAGAACTCTGACTCTATTTCTATATATGAAAAATTAATAAACAGAAAATTCTAAGTTTTTTTTTCCTTTCTTTAACATGTTCAATTTGCATAATTTTATTCAGTTTCCCTCCAATATTCTACAGGATTGAAAGTCGCCCACTCAGAAGCATGCAATGAAATTCAAACTCGATTTTCTTTGCTCTTGGTACTGACTCGCTCAAATTCCAACATTGTGCCTTTAAGCATTCTCGCCAGAACCATTGCAGCTCATATACCTAAAGTAGGGACGTAGATGAGGATGATATATAGGACTGTAGTCCAACTAGATTGCTGTATATCACCTCGGACCCAGTGTATGATCTTATTTAAGATCCGTGGTCCGACGCATCACGGATCATGTACCAATATACTCTTAAGTTTCAAGAGCCATGTAATCAAGTACCAAAGCATTATGAACTTGCACGCTTTTAAAATACATTGTGATTTTTGTAGTTTGCAAATAGTTTAGACCCAGATTAGACACGACAGAACTTCTTATATATATTAGGGCGAAATGACTAGTGGGGGGGGGGACCTCTTGGGACGAAACGACTAGGGGGGGGAATGGATTGGGGGCGAAACATCCTAGATTCATTCCAATCAGCAAATTTTGCTAAAAAGACAACCAGTATTGGCAATGTATTGTCAAAGTTCACATATTACAATCTCTCTCCAACCAGAAATATTTTCATTTTCACTATAACCAAGGAGCAGATCCATATCCAGATAAGGAATGCCAAGTTGAAGGAAAAGGTTCTTCTGAAGTCTCTGACAGTTACACTCAGTGGCCATAATTGAGTTCCCAAATCAGCTTACAAGAAATTGACAAAAAATGTAGTCTAAAACAATGGTCTTTTCTAGCCAATCAAGACAATTTCCCCAAATGATAATTGCCCTGGGTTAATATACAGGGTATATGTTTATGTCATCACCAAATTGTATGATGTCATCATCGGTTGCTATGGAGATATTGTGTATCACAAACATTGGCTCCATTTCTTCAAAAAAGATAGCAGGTGTTGAAAAATTGCTGTAAAAATGTCAGATTGTAATATTTTTTATTGAAAATTTGCAGAAATATTTGAAATGTACTGGAAAACATTCTGTTAAAGTTCGAATTAGTATATACACTGAAAATAAAATTATCCAGAGCAGAGAACTGGACAGAAAATAATACCACGAAAATGATCCGACTGCAGTATACTTTGGCTGTAAAAACAAACTAAATAAACAGATGCAGGAATATGGGATATGTATGTTTTGTGAGGTATCATAACACTGTTCTATTTGAAAATAATATTTTTTGAATAAATGTTGATGGATATAAGCTATGGCTGGATCCCAAGAAAATCTGCTAATTTTCACTGCCAGTCCTGATAATGGTGCCACAAGCAGCATAGTCAGTGATATAATATTTGTGTAATTATTCTTTTCAGTTGAAAGTACTATTTGTGGTTACATTTTTACAGAACATTTATTTTTTTACGAAGAACTATCCTACGATTTCGTATGAAAGTTTGGGTACCCCCTTGTAAAGCATAGTTTGACCAAGGGGTTAGGTATCGCTGGGTGCTGTCTTTTCCATTTGAAAGAATGAAACATTTAAATACTAATTGCTTCAAACACTCATATATAGACCCTAGAAAGACTGATACTTGTTGCTAAGTTACCATGTGAATTCATTCAGTAATTTAGATTTTCGGGTCAGGGGTACAAATACCCCACCCACCCCTAATATGACGATGAATAAATTAGGAAGATGTCAACACATCTTGTTCACAGCTCACGAGTATAACATATTAGCACCATTATCACCAAAAATATATAGAAAATAAGCAATATCTATAGTCATGTAAAAAAGGAAGAAGTTTATAACACACATCAAATTTTCAAATTGTTTCAGAAATCAGGGGTGGTCGAAATGAATAACACCCACAAACTCTAGATGATATCATTTCTATATTAATCTAGCATCCTTAAGTAGGAACATAGCAAATAGTGATATGTTCAAAATTTCAGATAATTTGAATTCCTCGTTTTCAAATTATACAAATTTTAAATGTACTTAAATATTTGCAACTGAAACAACGTTTGCCATTTTGGGAACTCAATTATGGCCACTGAGTGTATCTTTATATAGAGGACATTCAAGAATAAAGTGCTGTACAGTCTCTATTCCACCACAAACCCATTCAGAATTTTCACATTGATTTAATTTAAATCTGTATTTGTTTAGACTGCAGTATCCGGTACGTAGTTGAAGAATGGTAGGAAAAAGAAAATCGACCTACCTACCCTGTTTAAAATTTTCATAAATAGTAAACACATTTTTTTTTGCCTCAATAAACAGAACATAAAACCTGAGGCGAGTTCAACAGTTCGAGCGCTCCAGTGTTATCATTACATTGTTGAACGATAGCGAGCGCTCGCTCAATAAAAAATGGCGGCGCCCAGTAACAAACAAATCAAATCCCCCAAATGGTTGGAAATCAAAGCAAAACACCGTCCTACCTTCAGTTTAAATTGTTCCATTTCATATATCCACACAAAGAAACATACATCACCATTCAGAAAGTTGAATCTAAAAATATTGCTTGCATAGTCCCTCACGAAAACCCATTATTGTTTTGGTAACCATCTTTGATTTTCGGGCGATACACCTATCGACTTGAATAGTGAGCGCTTGCAAGCACCTTGGCGAGCACTTGCGTTCAGGGAGAAAGCACTCGATAGCACTCCGGGCGCTCGCATTGTTGAACACGCCTCTGACCTAATAATTCAAACGGCCAGTTAAAATTTTCAATTGACCACTTAGATTCGTATTGACCACTTTTTGGCATATTGAACGGGGCAGTTTTAACTGGGGATGGTTTCGACCGCCCAACCTTGAAAGGCACTGGACCTCAAACCCATACTACAGAGGTAATCAAAGTGTACAGTTTTGTTTGTTTGATTTGATTCTTTACGTCCCAGTCAACAATTTTTCATTCATGTTGGGATAGGTCTTCCTGTGTTGAACCAGTTCTAAGCAGTGGATAAAGTGTCCTGCTCAAGAGCAGAAGACAGTGACTCCACCGCTGGTGAGACTTGAACTTCAATCTGCAGTCTAACGCTCTACCAACTGAGCAAGAGCACTCCGCTAAAGTGTACGGTAAATGTAATTATAATATTATGTTCTAAAATTTCGAACCCTTTTTCTCTTTCAGTTCTCATATAAAATTTTCGATATCAGGGCTAGAATTAACAAAATTGTCCCTACATGTGAAAGATGGTTGATGGGAAGTAAAGAATCAAATCAAACAAAACAAACAAAAACTAAAATCAGTGTCAGAATAGCAAACAAGAGAGACCGTGGTCAGACTCCTTTTTTATTGCCAACTAATGTTCAAAATTTTAGAACATTTAGGTCTTTAGTTACTCTTCAACATTAATCCAACTTTGCTCTATTCAAGGGGATCATTACAAATCTGTCAAAATGCCTTTTCAAATCTTTTTTAAAAAAGACAACAGCCTTGACCCTTTAATTTCACCAAATCCACTAAATTAACTACATTATGTTGATCAACTTTCTCCTCAAATACTCATCTTTGCATGCTGGGTAATTTTTCATGATTTTTTTGTCGTCTGCTGACTTTTTCAAAATTAACTTTTTCAAGAACACTATCAAAGTGTGAAACGGTTTAGACCCAGATCAGGCCCAATGTTGTGTCGGGCCTGATCTTTGTCCAAACTCAGTTTGCAATGATTATGATCAGATGACAAAAGTTGCTGTAGGCAGGCTAATGGCTGCTAATGGCAAACAAAATCATTGATCGAATGTCCTTTGGGGAAACTCAGGTCCAAAATCATACACCTTTGACGCTTTCGTTTGTATCATGCAGTTCATGCTTACATGTAACATATGTATCTGTCCATGCAAAGTGGAAAACAGTGTGGATCCAGAACAGCTGGATTAATCATTTAAACAATTTTTAAAACAGGATATATGCAGGTTTACAGGGATCAAGCTAGGGGGCGACTAGGGCGAAATAGTTGCCCTAGGAGCCGAAATTTCGCCCAGGGAGAAGTGGGAGACTCCCTAAAAAAAAAGAATTTTTTTTTTTTCTTTAGGGAGACTCATTTTCATTCTGTCACCACACAAATGCAAGATGTGGTGACATTATCAGACAATCTACTACCACTGCATCATGTTTCTCCTTCCATAAAATGGCAATAGTATGTGTAATGGCTAATTTGCTTCTGAATTGACAGAAAATGTCGTTATTTTGCGCTATAACTTCTCCCTATCTGACTGTCACTTCTCCCTAATTTTCCTGCAAGGAGAAGTCACTTCTCCTTAAAATTCTGGGCCAGCTTGGTCCCTGGTTTAGCATGGTCAGACAGAGCTAACCCTTAAAGCGCCACCTACATTTTGCAGCAGACACCAATTTCAAATTATACTGCTTTTTCAAAATAGCAAATAAGGCATGATATTCCATGAGAATTGCCTGCTGGCAGACAATTCTCATGAAATATCATACCTTTTTTTTGAAAAAATTAGGAAAGATGTAGCAAAATGTGTTGTCTTCTGCAGTCGTGATTTGCGCTTTAGGGGTTAATAGTGGCAACAATATTTGATGTTTCCAGCAATTTTTGCAACTCGTGCCTACATGTAGTATGTATGTATGCAAAGTGGAAAACAGTGTGGATCCTGACCAGCTGCAGCATCTACACTGTTTTCAGAACAGGATATGTGAAGTGGAGTGGCTCAGTTGGTAGAGTGTTACACTGGGGATACAAAAGTTACTAGTTCGTGCCTCACCGCTGGCTTTCTCACTGTGTTGTGTCCTTGAGCAAGACATTTTATCTGCTGCTTAGTACTGATTCAATCCAGGAAGACAGAAAATCGTCCCGACTTGACTAAAAAATTGTTGACTGGGAGTCTGGGACGTTAAGTTTTCAGGACTTTAGTTAAGAATGCATAACGAAATTTTAATTTTCTTATTTCTCAACCAAAACATATGTTGTGGGTACTCAAAAGAACCGTCTCAATGAGATGGTTCTTTTGAACTCTCAAAAGATATGTTAAAACTGAAGGATAAGAAAATATTTACAATTTTACACTGAATTTTTTTGTTTATCTAAACCAGGGCTCGAAAATTGTACACGTCCGCTCGTATTTACGAGTGAAAGTTCGGTAAGGGCGAGTGGAAATTGCCATTTGCTAGCCCAACAGGACGAGTAGATTTTGGTTTTGTAATTATTTTTGAGGAAAAAAAAAGAACTAATTAGCGTGTTTTACAGCCTGCAAAAGCAACGCAAAACAGTGAAGAAAGATCGTTCGGTAGGTTTAAAATGTCACTAAAATGTGACCGGATGTTTACACTAGTCAGCAGTAAATGCAACCCCGTAAAATCTTGTTGATCTTTGAACTAAATACCGGGACACATTGGAAAATCAATTCGGCCTAAGGGTTTTGAAAGTATAAAGCCGATGTTCCGGATTTATGGAGATGAAGAGATAGACAAGCTGGTAGATACCTATTCACCACTTTTATCCCAAGAGGAAAAAGAGTCAATCATTGACGAATTGCTGGATCTCAAGATGTACATTTCTAGAAACTTACACCGTGCAGTTATTGATGCATATGAAACTCTTGTGGGACTTATGGATTCTGCTGAGGTGCAGCACATGAAGCATATTATGATTCTTATTCTTGTTATGCTGACAATCTCACCAACAACTGCTGAATCTGAGAGAGGTTTTAGCTCAGTTAACAATATTAAAACCACTGCAAGAACAAGCATGAAACAGGAAGCTTTGTCTAGTCTTGTTAGAATTAAGGTTGATGGTCCTGATCTTATGGAATACAATCCCACAGAAAGCATTATAAACTGGTTAAACAGTGGTAAAGGGACTAGACACATTAAGGGGCACATATGTACTGGTCCAAGGGGTCCAAAGGCTGCTGCACCTCAGTCTGATGCAGATGACTGAAAAGTCTGATGGCTGAAAGGGAATAGTGTAAACCACAGTTTTATTTGTTTTGACATATATTACTAGTCAGTTGATGTCACATGTCACCTAAAACTAATTGTAAATAAGTTACTGAATTATGTGTTTTGTCTCTTTTAAAATACCAGACTTAAGGACGAGTTCAACTGGAGTAAGGAAGAGTGAAAAATTTAGACCACTTGCCCCACAGGACGAGTAGGTCAAATTTTTTATTTCAAGCCCTGTAAACCTGTGGTTATCAAAACAAAACAGGACATATCCAGAATAAGCATGGTCAGTGTAAAGAGTGGCAACAAAATTTTAAAATGTTGTCTGCAATTTTTGGTGGCTGCAGAATTCCAGTTATAAGTATGCATCTGTGTAAGCAAAATGGAAAACAGTGTGGATCCTAGCTGCTCAGCTGGCTTGTTTTTATCTACACTGTTTTTCAAAACAGGATATATCCTGGTCTAGCATGGTAAGGGTTACAGCAGCAACAACATTTGAGAACTTTGTTGTAATTTTTGACAAATGATGTATGCAACAACAACATGTATTTATTTCAGATGACATCATCAAGTTAAACAGAAAAGAGCAAAAGAGTTCAGCTGGAGGCAGGGGCGCTAGACGGGGTAGGGGTAGAGGTATGTTATAAATAGGAACTTGGAACATATGTCTGGTTAAGCAAAAAATTTTAGCATAAAATTGAAATCGTTTTTTACTCATCAGTCTAAACATATGTTTTGGGTGTCTCATTGAGTTCTTTTGAGTACCCACAACATATGTTTTGGTTGAGAAATAAGAAAACCGATTTGCAATTTCAATTAGGCACTCTTATCTGGAGGCCTGTTGGGAAAGAATCAAACATTTGTCAGGGGTGTAAAAGTTGCAAATAAGTTACTCTCCCTTGATGTCCCAAAGTTTTCTCCAAGATGCTGTAAATTGGAAAAGTACTACGCAAATTGTCAAAACTTACTCTCCCTGCATATCATTTTACTCAAAATTGCAAGCGGGCAAGTGGAATTTTACACCCCTGATTTGTTAATACAATGCTGTATACACTGGTACAGAGACACAGAAATTGTTTGTTTTTAACTTTTTATTAAATTTTAAAATCAAGGACTGAAAAGATTGCCAAAAGTCATCGGCATTTGGTTCAGAATTTTTCCATGTCCTGTATATATCTTGTAAATTTGGAAGCAAATCTCCAATAATCAGTCAATGTTATAATCTGTAACACTCATTAAACTGCTCTCTCAGACGTATGAAATTATTCGCTATTCTGCAGGTCCAGGGCGAGGAGCATCCAGGGGTGGTAGGGGCGCTGGTAGGGGTGCTGGTAGGGGCTCCAGTAGAGGTCGGAGTCCCATCAAAGGTCGTGGTCCTAATGTCTTCAATAAGATTATGAGAGGTGATGCTAGCAGAGGACAGGGAAGGAGGGCTCAACAGAGAGGCAGTAGGAGGGGGCGTGGTCTCAACAGAGGCAATTTAAACAGAATAAACTCAGGAGTGAGTCCGCTCAACAGAAGTATGGTAAGTTAGGTACTTACTGAACTATTATTGAGATTTTCCTATCCCAAGCAGGGTTATTAAACAGGTTAAGTTAAAATGAGTTTTTGGGTGTAAAGTTGTAAATAGTTTCTTACCCATTTGTTTTAACATATGTTTTGTGTGCTCAAAAGAACTGTCTCATGGAGACGGTTCTTTTGAGTAACCACAACATATGTTTTGGTTGAGAAATAAGAGAACTAATTTTTTGATACACACTCTGAACTAAAGGCCTGTTATCATTTAGATGTAGATGGAAAAGAAGATTAAGAGGCCAGAGGTTCTTTCTTAATACATATAAATTCAGGTATGATATCATAAATGATCTAAAAATAACACTTGGTATTTGCTACATGTACCTGACAGAAAAACCTACCATAAGCAAACTGCAGACCCAGATCAAACTGCTCAGTAAGCAGAATGAACAGGGTCTCCACTATTTGCTATTCTACATCAGCATCAAACATGCTGCCGTCATACTAGACGAGCACGGGATATTCTGTCAAGTATTTTGTGAAGCAGAGAATTGATAACCAAGATTTAAGTTGAGATTAGCAAGTTAAAATTGTTCAGATGCTCTGAACAGTTTCAACATTTCTCACAGAAGTTACCTGTCAGGAAGTGTTTCTAACCAACGATTTTGATCTGCAATCTGTTTATTCTACAACCCTGCCATTGTAATGAAATTTATTTCAAATTCTAAAGCTGATTGCCTAACATATCAGGACAAAAATTTCACTAGTCCGCTGGTAATTACGAGTGTAATCTAGAAAGGACAAGTAATTCTTCCCAAAGCACTGTGCATGTGTTTGCAGGACGAGTGAAAAGTGTTAGTCACACCTCCAGCAGGACAAGTACAATATTATATTATTTTTGTCCTTGTTTTCTAATCAATGGTTAAATTCAGTGATTTATTAGTTGTCAAATCACTGCATGGACTAACATGATGCCATTTGGCTGCCAGTTTGATATTTATGATTTCCTCTGTTACGACCATGTAATATTGACATTAGATGGCATAATATTGTATTTTTACAACTAATGAATGTTCAAAATGTATGTAAAATATATGCATCAAAAAAATTTTGCGGGGAAATTCTACTGCTCTGATCAAGATGGCAGATCTTTATAGACTCTGAAGGAATTGTTTATATTTTCAAAATTTTTATATGTTAAAATTGAAAAAGACTCGTGCTGGCATTGAATTGTTGCTAAATATATCACTGTCTGTAGGCCAGTCGTAAGTAGATAAATCACTCATAGTTCAAGCTCGTGATTTATCCACTTTAAGGACTGACCTCCAGCCAGTGATATATTAAGCAACAAATCACTGCGAGCGTGAATCTTTTTCTTAATTAAAAAGAGCAAAAAAGTTTTTGTTTGAAAATTGCATTCTCTATGGTAAAGTCAGGTAACTCCGGACAGCGGGTAAATTCGGACATAAGTTTGCAAATGGTGAAAATCCAGATGATATCTCATTAAGAGCCGTCTCATCAGGATTCTCACTGTTTGCTTAAAGAGGAGTTTTACATGGAATAACTTGTAACTTTTCAGTCTCCAAGAGGCAAACAGAACCCAAGAGCAAGGGGGAGAGGTAGGGGCCGCGGAAATACAGTAATTAGGGGTCGAGGATCTCAAAGAGGAAGAGGGGCAGCCGTGGCACAGCGACCTGGCGGAGGGTCGTTTAATCAACAGAGGCAGCAGGCTATAGAAAAGTTATTAAAGGCAAAGTCAACGCTGGCAAAACTAAATGCGCAAAGAAGAAAGACTTTGCGCTTAAACATAGTTAATCAGAAAAGAGGATTGCAGGTGAGTACAGTAAGGATCACAGGTTTAGATAAAGACAAATTTTCAGCGTAAAATATTGTAAATAATTTCTTACCAATAGCTTTTAGCATATGTTTTGGGTGCTCAAACAACACAACATAGTACCCACAAAGTATGTTTTGGTTGAGTTCTAAATTAGAAAATTATTTTTCTGTTACGCACTCTTAACTGAAAGATACTAAAATTTTGAATGTACGTTAATAGAGGATCAAATATGAGTGCTCATGTTTTTTATTGAATTTATTAAACAGGTTGAAGAAAAGAGATAATTATAAAATGCTCGGCTTACCGAGCATTTATTACTTTTTCGCAATGACTTTAATATAAAACGCAATAATACAGGGGCACGAATGTTAGATTTATTTATCAAATGATATTGAGATTACTTAAAAATCACTTTTTTGGCGTGAGAGGGTCAAGATTTTGACATCTTTTACGCAACATTATAATGGACGTCAATATGTAATGTTACTAAATCTGTAAACCACTAGTGGTTTATCGATTTCATTGCATGGCATTATATCACTTACAGGGACGTCGTCATGAGATAAAACAGTTATAAGAGTCATCCACAACCAGGATTGGAGACTGCAGTAAAAGTAGTTAAACCTTAAAGCGGCAATCACGACTGCAGCCGTCGACAAATTTTGTGATATCTTTCTCTCAATTTTCAACAAAAATAAGGTATGATATTACATGAGAATCATCTGTCAGCAGACGATTCTCATGAAATATCATGCATTATTGGTTATTTTTGAAAAAGCGGCAAAATTTGAAATTGTCATCTGCTTCAAATAAAAGGTGGCGCTTTAAGGGTTAAAAGTCATATATGACTTCCATTATATAATAGCTAGCTTTCTTTCTTGACATTGTAGCTATCAGTATCTGTACAGGAATAGTTCTTTTGTCGTCTGTTGATAACATTTGCAAACAGTATGGACACAGATCAGGACCGACAGAATTTTGAATGATGATTAACTTAACCCATATAAGCCTAGCATCCTTTTTGTGGGACATAGGCAAACAGTGCTGACCCAGATTAGACGCAACATCAAGCGGCGTCTGATCAGGATCTTCACTGTTTGCTTACAGTATGTTCTATTAATGTTTGAAGAAAAAAAAAGAAAAATGCCACCCAACAACCCTTAAAACTGAAATGGAATAGTCCAGTTGATAAGAGTGGGACATTCCATTTGGCTTAAATGGGTTAAGAAATGATTTTCCCCAGCAGTAAACAGATGCAGGCGAATGTTTACTGGGATGAAAACAATCTCCAGGGTCAGACATACAGTCAGCCAGTACATGAGATTTTAGTATTTTAATAGCATAGGCAGCGAAGGCAAGTTAGGTGAGCCTGCACAAATGTGCAGGTTTGCTAGAGCCTTCGAAAGTCACATACAAAAACTATGGATGTAGATGAAGATGCAGGCCAAAATTGAGACTTTTAGCATTGCTGGATATGTCAGCATGCATGGTTATAGGATGCTTTTGCGCGTACCAAAATCCTATGTTGTGGTCCGCATAGAGCCAGTTAAGCAAAAAAAAAAAAATGTATAAAATTGTGAATATTTCTTATCCATCAGTTTAATCATGTATTTTGGGTGCTCAAAACAATTGTATCATGGAGACAGTTCTTTTGAGTACCCACAACATATGTTTTGGTTGAGAAATAAAAAAGAATAAATTCAGTTACACACACTTCCTGGGGGCCTGTGTCCATAGTAATTTGAAAAATCATTTAGTCCAGGAAATTAGAGGGTTTTACTGATGCACTCTAATATGGGCATTGTCTCCAGAAAACCTGTCTTTGGGGTTTGGGACCAGGTCTGAAGGTTATAAAACTTTTTTTCACGCTCACCTCAATGGAGCATGAACTTTAAATTGCTCTTAAAAGGTAATATTTGAAAATTAAATGTTTTTCTTGCTTTAAAACTCTCAGTTGTTGTATTTATCCTGCTAAAACATGTTAAAATGCCAAAAATTGTTGGCATTTTAACATAATGAGCAGGATAATTCATGCTCAGTTCAGTTGAGCATGAAAAAGATTAAACCTTTAGGCCTGGTAAAGCTCCATCCAGCCTGCTCAGATTCTACAACCAGGCCCCGAGATAAGAGTGCATACTTGTAAATTATTTTTCTTATTTCTAAATCAAAACATATTCTGTGGGTGGTCAAAAGAACCGTATCAATGAGCCGGTTCTTTTGAGCACCCAAAACATATGTTTAAACTGATGGATAAGAAAATAATTACTATTTTACGCTGATTTTTTTTTTGCTTAACTGTCCCTATGACAACTATTAAATTTTTGTATGTGGCAAGTATAATAGCTATTAGTCTTTCCAGAGAGAAAATAAAGGCACTGATCAGACTATGTGGATGTGTGGACTGGTCTGCACCTTTGTTGTTCACATGCAACAAAATCAGTCTTTTCCAAGACCAGCCCAATATTATATCTTTCTTTAGTATTTACTTTTTGATTCCAGAATAGCAATTTAAACCAAAGTTTTGGTAGCACATTGTCGCTTACATCTGCCAGCAAGAGACGCCAGTTCGGTAGTACCCTATCACTCAATTCTACAAGTTCTCGAAGGGGAAAATTCAACGGAAGCACATTATCTATAAATACTGTTGGCTCATCTGGATCAGGAAATAAACGAAGAAGGTAATACTAACCTATAATTTGCAGCAGACGACAATTACAATTTTGCTGCTTTTTCAAAAATATCAAATAAGGCATGAAATTTATTGAGAATCGACTGCTGGCAGACGATTCTCATGAAATATCATACCTTATTTTTTCTAAAATAAGAAAAGATGTCGCAAAATTAGTCGTCTGCTGCAGTTGTGATTGACGCTTTAAGAGCTAATAATATACTAGGGCAAGCCGTAAAGATTACATAGGTTCTGATAGGGAATTTTTTATAGTGTAAAATAGTAATCATTTTCTTACCAATCAATTTCAATATGTGTTTTGAGTGCTCAAAAGAACCGTCTCATTAAGATGGTTCTTTTGAATACCCACAACTTATGTTTTGGTTGAGAAATAAGAAAGTACCCACAACTTATGTTTTGGTTGAGAAATAAGAAAGTACCCACAACTTATGTTTTGGTTGAGAAATAAAAAAAATAGTTTTCAATTACATTCTCTTATCTTGAGGCCTGACGGATATAAGATTATCACACTGATATCTGCAAACATTTTCTTGCAGTTCAGGTATTGAATGACGCCTGCTAACATAGGTGAACTTTATAGTTGGCGGTGAAATAACCCCTCAATTATATAGCTATTTAATATTTTTGTGTAATTTTCAGATATTTATTTACCATCAAATAGTTCCTACTATAAGTTGAACATGAGCACAATAATTTATAGTGCAAGGACATATGTGCATATTATGACCTAAAGCAACATCATAGGTCTAGTTAAGAAAAAAATGATTGTAAAATTATATTTCTTTAATTACCCAACAGTTTAAACGTGTGTTTTGGGTGCTCAAAAGAACCATCTCATTCTGAATTTCTGTTGTTTTTTTTTTTTTTAGTATCAAGAACATATGTTTCAATTGAGAAATAGAAATAATATCTTTCCATCACACCCTCTTTTCTGCATGCATGTTAAAACATCAATGCTATGTTAAATTAGAGAATATGAATAAGGCTGCAAAACCATAACATGTGATGTAAATTCCAAATTAAAGAATTTCGAAACTAGATTTTTGAATCTCCTGGAAAATTTATTTTTTACCTTAGTCATTATTGCCCTTTAACCCTGCTATGGGAGACTTGTAGCCTGCTGATAAACTTTTCAAACAGTTTGGATCCAGATCAAGCCAGACAAAATGTCAGGCCTGATCTGAATCCAAATTGTTTGACACATTCACTTGGTAGAATTTTTCTAATTAAAAAAAAATCATCAGAAGACTTAAAAGCATACAAAATTACCCAGCATGCAAAGAATTAACCCGTTTAAGCCTAGAATTTTATATGGGGCATAGGCAAACAGTTCAGAACCAGATCAGCCGCCGCCAAATGTGGCGTCTGATCAGTTTCTGCACTGTTCGCTAACAGAATGTACTTTCATATTTTGAATGAAATTGTAAATTACTAACCAACATCCCTTAAATCGGAAATGGATTCGTCCAATTGATAAGGGTGGGAAATTCTATTAGACATATCATTGTACATTCTGACTGCTCTTATTTTTAATAGATGGAGACAGCAGCCTCAGGATACCAGTCCAGTTTTGACCATCTCTGTAAATAATCCAGTGTAAGTCAATTTTCTGTACTCTCTTGACCAGTGGCAGATTTTAGCAAAAAAGTGTTCAGGGTTCGCACAGGCTTGAAAAGTACTTGAATACAGGATTGTCTTGAAAAGTCCTTGAAAATAAAATTTGCTTCGAAATGTACTTGAAAAACACTCAAATGCCTCTAAAAGTCCTTGATATTTACCATTTACAGGAGGATTCATCAGCAGTGTTTTTGGTGACCTAAATCAGTTTAAAATTGTGGTGCCTTTATTTGGTGCAGCATATGCTGCACCAAATAAAGGCACCACAATTTTATACTACATGTAATTATCTTAAGCTGATATCTTTAGTAATGGACTCCTTAAGGCAGAAGTAGAATTTTAACGTGTAAATTAGTATTTTTCTTAAGTTTTTAGTCCTTGAAAACAATATGAAAGTCTTTGAGAAGTCCTTGAAAAGTCCTTGAATTTTTCACAATCTTGCCTGTTTGAACCCTGGTGTTGGACTTGAGATCGAAGGGTCAGTAGTTCAAGACTCAGCAGAGGCACTGTGTTTTGTCTTGTTTGAGCCTCACCTGAGTGCCTACTGTGTTTTGTCCTTGAGCAAGACACTTTACCATCTTCTGCTTAGTACTGGTTGAACCCAAGAAGACCTGTCCTGACATGTCTGAAAAATTGCTGATTAGGATGTTAAGAATTAACACAAACAAAACTGTGTTTTGTCCTTGAGTAAGACACTTTATCTGTTCAAGTGGGCTGATTGGACCAGTGTGAAGTTAGCAGTACAGCAGTAACAGTATGTACAACAGTAGCTTCTGCTAAATTGGTCATCTTTAAGAGTGTGTGGTGGGTGGGACAGGGTTCAGAGATCCTTGTTGACTGGGAGGTTAAGAATTAACACAAACAAAACTGTGTTTTGTCCTTGAGTAAGACACTTTATCTGTTCAAGTGGGCTGATTGGACCAGTGTGAAGTTAGCAGTACAGTAGTAATAGTATGTACAGCAGTAGCTTCTGCTAAATTGGTCAAATTTAAGATTGTGTGGTGGTAGGGACTGGGAGGATATCTGTTTTCTCTGAAGTTGTTAGTTGCTTCAAATGTAAAGTTAATACCACAATAAAAATATCAGAATGTGGTAAGTTATGCTATATGATGGTGTTACCTAAAATTTTGTTTGTTTACATGTCCTTGAGCAAGTTCCTCGGAATCTTTGACTTGTCCCAACACCATTTTATACCAGATAGGGCAAGGTATTTACACCTAAACCTAAGAAATATTAAACATGAATTCCATTAAACCCCATAACAAATAAGTGAAACACTCCAGGTGAAAGTTTTTAGGATTATTCCTGAATTCAGGATTTTGAGGCTGACTTTCCACAGAAAGTCAGCCTCAAAATACTGAATTCAGCAGAACATAACAGCTTAGAACACAGAGTTATTTTCATTTATCAGAGGACAATTGTCCATTTAAATTCAAAACTGTTAATATTTTGTAGGCATACTGCAAGTTTTAAAATTTGAATTTATTAAGTTCAGGATTTTAGCAACTTTGAACTTCCCCCATGGAGGCAACTGATTGTGGCACATGAATTCTATATTGCAGTAAACCCACATCACCGGTTAGAAGGGGTAGAGGGAGGAGAGGAAGAGGGGGAAGGAAAAATTTCCTCAAAAGGCTGCCAGTCCAGACAGATTCTGATCCTTTACTGGCTGCCCAAATTGCAGTAAGTATATATTGAGCCGCGACATGTGATTACCAACAATATGGTAGTTTGACATGAATAGACTCAGACGAGCCTCTGCAGCCTTCTTTTACTCTTAGAAACTCTAAAAGCAGTTTGGCTAGTAGTTTAACAGTCTTAGACTATTCAAGTGACTAGCAAAGGCTCTGATCAGACTGCGCCTATGCGCAGGCTGATCTGAGCCTTTGCTGGTTGCACATACCACATTGTCGGAAATCTGTCACGGCTCATGTTAACCTTTTCATTCTGATGGACTATTCCACACATATTGATACAATAAGTATGGCATTGTCCATTTTGTATTTTAAGGGATTGCCCTTCAAACGTTTTTTAAAATGATGTACTAATCGTGTCCCTGAAGATTGTTTTTATCTTAGCAAAGGGAGCAGACCCTGATGAAATGCTGCCTTATGCGGCAATTCATCTGGGTCTTCACTGTTTGCCAAAGTACCTGTTTACTGGTATCCAGAATGAATGCTGACTCTTATCCAAAGTAACCAATAAAGCGCCACCTGTAATTTGCAGCAGATGACAATTTCAAATTTTGCTGCTTTTTAAAAATTAACAAATAAGGCATGATATTGTACCTCATTTTTTTTCGAAAATTAGGAAAGATGTTGCATAATTTGTCGTCTGCTGCAGTCGTGATTTAAGGGTAAAATTTTTCAAAGAGTTCTTTCAGGAACACTTATATGAGTGTTAAATGGTTTCAATCCAGATCAGGGCCACTGAAATGGGTGCAAACTGTTTGCAGAGGTTTTGGAAAAAAAAAAGTCAGCAGACAACATAACCATGCAAAGTTACCCAGCATGAAAGGTAAATGTCATGGTTGAGAGGCAAAGCAGGCCTTTAATTAAGAGAGTGAAACAGAAATATATTTTTCTTATCATATGTTGTGGGTATTCAAAAGAACCGTCTCAATGAGATGGTTCTTTTGAGCACCCAAAACATATGCTAAAATTTATGGGTAAGAAAAGGTTTACAATTTTACGCTGAATTTTTTTTATCTAAACCTGTGCAAAGTGTGATTTGGGTGAGCTTTGTTTTCACTACCTCAGTAAACACTGCAGACCCTGATGAGATGATACATTGATTCTGCATCAGCTTATCTAAGTCTACCGTAAATGCTCTAAAATTTCGAACTTATTTCTTTTACTGATCTCAAATGAAATGTTAGTTACCAGGGCTGGAATTTCACAAAATACTTGTCAGAATAGCAAACAAGGAAGACCCTGATCAGTCAGAAGCAGTCTGATCTAGGTCTGCGCTGTTTGTCTAAGCTTTTTTGTCAGGTAACTAAAAATGGACAAAATTTTAGATTATCTTCCGTATCCAACTTGTCAATATTACCAGAATTGCACAAAGAAAATTTTTTTTTGAAGTTCAAAGTTTTTTTCTTCACAATTGAGCCAGTACACAGTGTTGTGCCTAGGTCAAGATTTCTGAGAGACACAGGTGTCCCTCTACCTGAATTTCAGGGGGACATTTACAAATTCTGGGGGACACACCAAATCTTTCAAATTTTTACCTGTTTAATTGAATAGTTATCTGGAAATTTCTGTTCTTTTTTTATTTAAATTTGAGCTGGATGTCAATAGTTTTGGCTCAAGAAGGGGTGTAGATGACAGTGAAGTAGTTTCTGACATTGCCCTAGTTTTGAATTTACCAGCAAATATACTATTTCTATATTAAAATTGCTTTTTCTGGTCTTCTGCGAAAATAGGGTTTTCCGCCATTGTTGTTGTTTTGGACTGGTTGAGAAATCAATATCCAGTGCGCCAGTCTATTTATTTCCCTTTACTGGGTTACACTTAATAGGGAAAGGGTAATAAACAGCGAAACAAAATGAGCAGATTTTCGTGGGGAGCCCTTAGGCCCGGGCTGGGTGCGTTTTTAAGGGACATAGGTGGTAAAATCCTGGGAATCCCACAATGCCGCACTCTAGGCACAACATTGAGTACATGTGACTTTTGTACTTATTGCATATGCAATCATCATAGGCTCGGACGAGCCTGCACATCCATGCAGTCTTAACAGAGCCTTCGTCACTCAAACACACTGAGAAGATACCTCCACAGGGGCCAATTCAGCTTTATAATATGCCATCTCCGATAATATACTGAAATAGACTTTAAACTATAGTAGACTATAGACTATAGTAGCTTATTACTTTTTGTGCAAGCCTCACCGGCGTCACTGCATTTTGTCCTTGAGCAAGGGACATTAATCCTAGCTTAGTACTGGTTCAACCCAGGAAGACCCGTCCCTGTTTAACTGAAAGATTGTTGATGGGACGAAAATAAACAAATTAAACAAAGAAACAAAAACTTAATACTGTAAACACTGGACTGGCCCCTGGGGATACGTCATCATCATCATCATCATCATCATCATCATCATCATCATCATCAGCATCATCATCATCATCATCATCATCATCATCATCATCATCATCATCATCATCATCATCATCATCATCATCATCATCATCATCATCATCAGCATCATCATCATCATCAGCATCATCATCATCAATTGTCAGTTTCCCTCAATACATGAGTATTTTCACAATATGGTTGTTGATGCCCATGTGCCACGGAGAAAAGAGGTTTAAAAAAGCAGATAAAAGGCTTAATACATATATGAATGTTCAGACCATAAATTTAGTCTCCTAATCCCACTAGATAGCTGTGCATGTATGCTTTAAGCGTGATTTAATCATATGTGATTTGTACCAGAGTTTTGTTGTACAGGCTCAAAATTCAATATGCTTCTTATATTTCCACAGAATCTTAGACCAGCAGTCAGTACGAAGTATAATTTCAAGAAGGCAGTTTTTGCACAAGGCCATGTAAGTATAATCCTATTTTAAGAAGAGATCACCCCCACGTTTTTTTATGCCCCCAAAGGAACTTTGGGAGGCATATAGTAATCGCACTGTCCGTCCGTCCGTCCGTCCGTCAGTCCGTCCGTCCGTCAGTCCGTCCGTCCCGCTTTCGTGTCCGGTCCATATCTCCTATATTCTTTGAGTTAGGAATTCCAAATTTGGTGTGTGGATACATCTTGGGATGGCGGAGTGTCGCGTACCATTTTCGGGTCACTGTGACCTTGACCTTGACCTCTGACCTAGTTTTTATAATAATCATGTCCGGAGCATATCTCTTATATTATTTGAGTTAGGAATCTCAAATTTAGTGTGTGGATGCATCTTGGGATGAAGAAGTGTCGCGTACCATAATTAGGTCACTGTGACCTTGAACTTGACCTCTGACCCAGTTTCTTGAAAACTGCATTGAGTCTGGTGCATATCTCCTATATTCTTTGAAATAGGAATTCCAAATTTGGTGTGTAAATGCATCTTGGGATGAGGGGGTGTCACATGCCAATTTTGGGTCACTGTGACCTTGACCTCTGACCTAGTTTTAAGAATTATCGTGTCCGGAGCATATCTCTTATCTAGTTTTTATAATAATCATGTCCGGAGCATATCTCTTATATTATTTGAGTTAGGAATCTCAAATTTAGTGTGTGGATGCATCTTGGGATGAAGAAGTGTCGCGTACCATAATTAGGTCACTGTGACCTTGAACTTGACCTCTGACCCAGTTTCTTGAAAACTGCATTGAGTCTGGTGCATATCTCCTATATTCTTTGAAATAGGAATTCCAAATTTGGTGTGTAAATGCATCTTGGGATGAGGGGGTGTCACATGCCAATTTTGGGTCACTGTGACCTTGACCTCTGACCTAGTTTTAAGAATTATCGTGTCCGGAGCATATCTCTTATATTCTTTGAGTTAGGAATTCCAAATTTGGTGTGTGGATACATCTTGGGATGGCGGAGTGTCGCGTACCATTTTCGGGTCACTGTGACCTTGGCCTTGACCTCTGACCTAGTTTTTTGAAAAATCGTGTCCGGAGCATATCTCTTATATTATTTGAGGTAGGAATCTCAAATTTGGTGTGTGGATGCATCTTGGGATGTAGAAGTGTCACATACCATAATTGGGTCACTGTGACCTTGAACTTGACCTCTGACCTTGTTTCTAGAAACTGCATTGAGTCTGGTGCATATCTCCTATATTCTTTGAGATAGGAATTCCAACTTTGGTGTGTAAATACATCTTGGGATGACGGGGTGTAGCATACCATTTTTGGGTCACTGTGACCTTGACCTCTGACCTAGTTTTAAGAATTATTGTGTCTCGAGCATATCTCATATATTCTTTGAGTTAGGAATTCCAATTTTGGTGTGTGGATGCATCTTGGGATAGCGGAGTGTCATGTACCATTTTTGGGTCACTGTGACCTTGACCTCTGACCTAGTTTTTAGAATAATCATGTCCAGAGCATATCTCTTATATTATTTGAGGTAGGAATCTCAAATTTGGTGTGTGGATGCATCTTGGGATGACGAAGTGTCGCTTACCATAATTTAGTCACTGTGACCTTGAACTTGACCTCTGACCTAGTTTCTAGAAACTGTTGCATATCTCCTATATTCTTTAAAATAGGAATTCCAAATTTGGTATGTAAATGCATCTTGGGATACCTGAGTGACACAAACCATTTTTGGGTCACTGTGACCTTGACCTCTGACCTCGTTTTCAAGAATTATTGTGTCCAGAGCATATCTCCTATATTATTTGATGTAGGAATCCCAAATTTGGGGTGGTGATTCCGTGCATACCATTTTGAGTCATTTTGACCTTGACATTGACTTCTGGCCTCATTTCTAGTTTTTTCTTGCTATATTACAGCTATCTTTCCTCAAATGTGTCTTATACTAGACCAATTCCTTTGGGGGCATTCGTCACGTGTTTGTGACATTTCTTGTTGTTATTATATAGCAAATATTTATTCTAATGCACTTGCTTTTATAACACACTGTTTGATTGGATAACATCAAACATTTGCTACAGTATATCCTGTGATATACTGTCGGAAATAGTTTGACATCATTAAACTCCAGCGTTTAAGTCTTTAGAACTTATTTTTCGCAATAACTTTTTTTATCTTCAATTTTAGCAAAGTGAGTTCCCGATGAAAGTTGTAGTGGAGAAATTCCGCAAACTTCTCCAGGGTTTTCCATGACGCACATTTTTGTGCGTTTTGACGCACATTTGGACCAAATGACCCTAATAACTATCACTACTGCGTCATGGTGGACGCAAAGCTGTGTGTGCAGCACTTGCTTTTAAAACGAATGATTCAGATCGACGTCGGCGCCATTTGTTATCTTCGAGTAAGTACAACGCGAACTTGGGTGCGAATCGCCGATATTGGGGACGAAACTGTAGACTGTGTCAGCGTCCAATTCTTCGCGTCTAAGCGACAGACTTTATGCATACACTATTGATATGCGATAAACCAGTCTACGAAAATGTCGCAGTCAAAATTGATGTCGTTTTTCTCGTCTGCAACCGAAAAACGAAAAAGAGATAGCGATGACTCTGACGAATCGCAACCTGGGCCGAGCACGCCTAAGTAAACATCAAGACCAAGGGGGTTTTGTGATGACTGGCTCGTGAAATACGACTGGTTGTATTTAGAAAATGGCAAAATGAAATGTCATCCGTGCGTAAACACTCGACAGAATAACCCATTTTCAGGTTCGGGTTGCACAAACTTTAGAAACTCTACTCTCGTTAGGCACCAAAAAACCAGTGCTCACATTGATGCTTTGAAAGGACTAAAACTACAGTCCGACATGAAAAAAAGTATGAAAAAAGCTGAACACGAACAAATTCAACTTCAAAAAAGCAGTTTGAAAAGTCAACGTCATATTGTTCAGTTGTGTACAGTTTACTGCATGGCTAAAAACGGTATTTCAGCTCGAAACTTTGAGCCATTGATGAAATTACAACAAGTGAATGGGTGTACACATGCTGATGATTATTACAAAAAGCCTGAAATTGTTTGTGAGATGGAAACTGTCTTATCTGATCAGATTGAAAAATCGTTGCTGAAAAACATTACGAATAGTCCTTATATTGGACTGATGCTTGATGAGACCTGTGACATTACTGTCGAGAAAAAGCTTGTGATCTACTGTAGATATATAAAAGAGGGTCAGGTATATACTGCATATGTGGGAAACAAAAGGGTCACAGACTGTACAGCTGAAGGTCTGAAGGTGGCATTGTGTGATTTTCTCCAGAGTTCTGGAATCCTTACAGAAGATGATTATTCATCACTTATGGGTCTAGGTACAGACGGAGCTGCAGTCATGGTTGGTTGTCGTGGTGGCCTTGGTGTGAAACTCAAGGAGAAAAATAACATGTTGATTCAAGTGCATTGCATAGCACATAGACTTAATCTTGCTGCTTCTCAAGCAAGTAGTGGAATTCCTTATATGCAAGACTATCACAGATACATTCAGTTGTTATACCGTTTTTTTTCAGACTCACAGGTTCGTTATGATAAATTAAGAGAACTCCAAACCCTACTCCATGGTGAAGTGAAACAAGTCCCTGAAGGCACCTCTGTTCGTTGGTTATCTGTTGAGAGTGCTGTGAAAATGATTTTTGGACATTTTGATGCTATTGTTCTTGCTTTAGAAGATGACAAGGATAAGACTGGCAAAGCTGCAGGGCTGTGGAAGTTTTTCCCAACCTCTGTTTGTCTACTTGTTACAGCACTCTTAATTGATGTACTAACATGCATTGGAATACTCAGCCTTACTTTTCAAAAGGACTCTGTTAATTTGTCCTCAATTAGACACAATGTTGACTCAGCCATTAGTACTTTCAGAACAATGAGAAATGGTTCAGAAACTGTCAACACTGTTCTACAGGAATTGGGTAACAATGATGGGTCAGAGGTTAAGTATAAAGACATAACTATTAAGCATAACCAGAACCTTACAAGGCAGTTTGAAAGTGTCAGGGGTAGTTTTCTTGATAAACTTATTGATAACTTGGAAACCAGATTCCCAGAGAATGAACTCCATATACTGGAGTGCTTTGACAAAGTATTCAATCCAAAAAGGTATCCAGATAACAATCTTTTGGCTTATGACAGGGACCAGCTGAATACTTTGTGTGATCACTATTCTAATTTGGTGACTGTTGAAAGGTGCAAGGGTCAGTTTTTACAATTCAAACACTTTGTAGTATCACATAAACAGGACTATGGTGACTTTGAAAAGTTCACAAAGCTCATACTTACAGATTATGCTGATGTTTATCCAGATCTTGTGTTACTGGCCTTCATTGCCCTGGTCATACCTGTGTCTAGTGCCCCTTGTGAAAGGGGTTTTTCTCAACAAAACATTCTAAAGTCCAAACTAAGAAACAGGCTTAACCCTGACAGGCATAATAGATTACTAATGATCAGGCTTAATGGTCCAGATGAAGACATGGACTTCAATTCAGCTGCCAGGGCATTTGGTTCAATGAAAGACAGACAAAAGTAGTTATCATAATCAATAAGTTTATCAAGAAAACTACCCCTGACACTTTCAACTGCTAGGCTAATTTCTATGAAAAGTAAGACTGAGTATTATTTGGTGGTAGTCTAGTCAGACCAAAAATTTATGTGCTATATTTCATTTTGATTTGTTTGAATGTTAGTTGTTTGGTAAATGACCATGTATAGTTCAGTTTTACATGATTCTGTTTTCTGTAATAAAACAAAATGAGAAAGCACTAGTCTAAGTGACATTTATAATGCTACTACCAGTTTATCCTGTAAGAGATCAGTATGTGACCCTCTCAAATTGAAAATGACCCCCAAAGTCAACTACCTGGGGGTCACAATGACCCCTGAAAATTATTTTGAAGGGAAAACCCTGCTTCTCCAAAAGGTTTGGGGCTTGTGGTGGGAACAGAATTTTGTGTACATAGATGAAGGTTTTGCAATGAATTGAATTCGACCTAAATTTCTAAGTATTTTATTGACAGGTAACAGTGATATAGGCGTGACAGAAAGGGGTAGTCTCAAACAGTATTCGTTATTCTTAGGTTGTGCATAACATAAAACTGCTGTTTACATGCTCAGAACTTACTGTGCATATGCGGAATCAACTTTATTAGCTCACCTGAGCCGAAGGCTCATGGGTGAGCTAATAGTATACCAGTCACTCCGGCGTCCGTCCGTCCGTCCACAATTTCAAACATCTTCTCCTCTGAAACCACTGGGCCAATCAAATTCAAATTTCATATGGAGACTCCTTAGGACGCAGGAACGAAGTTTGTTCAAATGGTCCTGGTCACATGACCAAGATGGCCGCCACGCCCATATATGGTAAAAACCCTTTAAAAATCTTCTTCTCCAGAACCAGAAGGCCGATGACCTTGGGACTTGGTATGTAGCATTTGGGTTGTTGGGCCTACCAAGTTTGTTCAAATAATGATCCTAGGTTGACCTTGACCTACTTAGCGTCAAGGTCAAATTTGCTTCCTAATGCATTTAAATGAGAAAATTTCTGAAATGTTGATTTTTTTGAAAACCGTTGAAGCCTTAGTCATTATTCTCACTTGATATGTTTAACCTAATGAGACAATGGCTATAAATAAGTTCCAAAAGTCAAGGTTGACCTTTGACCTTTCAGCTAAGGTGGCTCATATTGGAGTGCCATCAATATGTTAAAACATAGTTTTCTCACAAACCATTGGCCCAATTGAACTCAAATTTCATGTGAAGACTCCTTATGATAAGATAGCCAAAATGCATAAAAAATATATTGGTCACATGACCAAGATGGCTGCCACGCCCATATATGGTAAAAACCCTTTAAAAATCTTCTTCCCTGGAACCAGAAGGCCGATGACCTTGGGACTTGAGGTATAGCATTGGGGATGTGGAGCCTACTAAGTTTGTTCAAATGATGATCCTAGGTTGACCTTGACCTTAGGCTACTTAACATCAGGGTCAAATTTGCTTCCTAATGCATTTAAATGGGAAAATTTCTGAAAGGTTGATTTTTTTTAAAGCTGTGGAAGCCTTAGTCATTATTCTCACTTGATATGTTTAACCTAATGAGACAATGGCTATAAATAAGTTCCAAAAGTTAAGGTTGACCTTTGACCTTTCAGCTTAGGTCGCTCATATTGGAGTCCCCACCAATATATTAAAACATAGTTTTCTCACAAACCATTGGCCCAATTGAACTCAAATCGTATGTGAAGACTCCTTATGATTAGTTAGCCAAAATGTATGCAAAATATTTTTGTCACATGACCAAGATGGCTGCCACACCCATATATGGTAAAAACCCTTTAAAAATCTTCTTCTCCAGAACCAGAAGGCCGATGACCTTGGGACTTGGTATGTAGCATTGGGGATGTGGGGCCTACTAAGTTTGTTCAAATGATGATCTTAAATTGACCCTGACTTACTAAAGGTCAAGGTCAAATTTGCTTCCTATTGCATTTAAATGTGAAATTTTTTGAAAAGTTGATTTTTTGAATACTGTTGAAGCCAAAGTCATTATTCTCACTTGATATGTTAAACCTAATGAGACAATGGCTATAAATAAGTATCAAAGGTCAAGGCCATCACACCCATATATGGTAAAAACCCTTTGAATATCTTATCCTCTAAAACATAAGGCCAATGACCTTGGGACTTGGTATGAAGCATTTGTCATGTGGTCTCTACCATGTTTGCACAAATGATGAATCTAGCTTGACCTACTTTATGGCAGGGTCAAATTTGATTCCTAATGCATTTATATGGGAAAAATCTTGAAATGTTCATTTTCTATAACTGTTTAAGCCGAAATCATAATACTTTCGAGAAATGTTAAACCTTATGAGACAATGGCTTTATATAAGTACCAAATGTCAAGCTGACCTGTGACCTTTTATCCAATGCCACTCATTTGGACTGCCACATGTCACCAAAATGGCTGCAACCCCAATATATGGTAAAACAAAATAAATTTTATTATAAGCTGTAGTTGACCTTGACCTATTTTAACATTAAAGAGGTCAGGTGAGCGCCTCAGGACCTTCAGATCCTCTAGTTTATAGTCTAAGCATGCTCATTTGAAGGAACAAAGGTTGGGTTTTCTCATGACATGCCATTTTTCTCTTATGTACGTGCTATGAAACGAATGGTTTTGAGATGACCCCTCTAGCTTAATGCACGAGGGAATCGGGCGCGATTTCCATTATAATTGAACAAGCCATCCATTGCTTTAGAAATTGAATTAGGGCAGTGCAACGTAATTTTTTGTCTGACATCTTGGATTTGGTTTATTTGCGCTTTGCTTAAAATGTTCAAAGAGTGCACCTATGCACAGAGGTACCTGCAGCACCATGGATTTGGGAACTGTTTGGAGAAGTTGGCAGAGATATTCCGGAATACTTTTCATTGGGATAAGTTTTTCGATATATGACGCAGTAAAAAGTTATTTCGAAAAATTAGTTCTAAAAACTTAACAGCTGGAGTTTAATAACATCACATTTGGTTGGATGACGTGTGGCTTTATGCGGCTTGTTACGCTCCAATTTGGACACGACTGCAGAAGTTCATTAGAATGTGGATAATATTGTCATTTGAGGAGGTATATCATCAGCTATATGTTTGGAAATAACGTTTTATGACTCCGCTCATGCGTCGCTATAAAACTAAATATCTGACCGAATGTCTGACGATATACCTACCAAAATGAAAATTTTGAATACAGTTATCCTCTAATTTATTTAATTTACTTCAGCTTCAGTTTGGCTGGCCCATTTTAAGGATTCTGTGGATAAACTTTCCAAACTACATTGTTATTATCAAATGACCTCACACCCTGGAGTGATATAGTCATACATTAAAATCGATAAATCACTAGAGGATCACACATTTTGTAACATGATGTAAAGATGTCAATAACAACGTTGCCTCCATAAGGAAAAAAAATCTTAACTTTTTCAAGCTGAAAATGTAATTCAAAGTAATTTAAATGTCATATGATAAATAGAATTTAACATTCATGCTCCTGTTTTATTAAATTTATTAAACTCTGTGCAAAAAAGGGATAAAATGCTCTGCAAGCCTCACATTTTATCCATTTTTCCCAACTAATTTAATCAAATCAATAACACATGAGCATTCGTATAAGATCCTATTTCTCCCAGGGCTGCAACAATACAGTTACTACACAATGCTATATGTATCGTGATAATTGCCTCACGATACAATATGTATGGTAGAGGAAGCAGTGGCCCAGTGGTAGAGTGCTTGACTTGAGATTGAGGGGTCTCTGGTTCAAGCCTGACTGGTGGCACTGTGTTGTGTGCGGGACTCCTTGAGCAAAACTCTTTATTTTCTGCTTAGTGCTGGTTCAAACCAGATAGTGTACCGACATGGCTGAAGAAATTATTGACCGGGACTTACAGGATCAACTTTAACTAACAAATGATATAACTACAATAATACTCAAATATTCCTTCAGGAAAAGACTGATTTGGGTCGGTATTGTTTGATCTTTGGGTAGTGCTGGTTCAACCCAGATAATGTCCCGACATGACTGATGAAATTATTGATTGAGACTTAAAGGATCAACTCGAACTAACAAATGATATAACTACCATGATAAGGAGCAAATAATACTCAAATATTCCTTTAGGAGAAGGCTGATTTGGGTCTTTATTGTTTAATCAAACATATGAATATTTTCGGTAAATGTATCTCATGATTCTGATCTGAGTTCTCATCTAACCCTTAATGCGCCAATCGCAACAAAAGTCGTCAGCTTTTCTCCTCTACTGAAATGCTTAAGATGCCTCTATGGCATAACAGTGTTGACCCAGATCAGACTGCTCCTGTAGGAGCAGTCTGTTCTGGGTCCACGCTGTTTGCTTCTATACTTAATTTGTCAGTAATGTTAGGCAATTAATTGCAGCAGACGACTTTAGCAGCCGACATTTTCAGATGCATTTTTTTTCTTGGCGCTTTAAGGGCTAATATCCATAATGTCTATATATGAGCAGGAAAGGCTTTGGCGAGGCTGCATCTTTATTCAGGCTCTCCAAAGCTGCCACTGCTCGCTAATGCTAAATGTACCAAAATCTAATGTGCTGGCTTTGGACACCTTAACCCTTTGTATACTGATGTCAGAGTTATCCCTTCTGGTTTGATACAATAAACTTGGGATAGTTCATTGTACATATCTAGGGTGTCAGGTTATTATTTTAAAAAAAAAATGTATATTTTTGTCTCAAGATCTTTTTCATTTTTGCAAACAGTGTAGAGGGAACGAAGTGGCTCAGTGGTAGAGTGCTTGACTGGAGACCGAAGTGCCACGGAATTGAGCTTGACTGGCGTCTCTGCATTGTGTCCTTGAGCAAGACACATAATTAATCCTAGCTTAGTACTGGTGCAACTCAGGAATACCTGTCCCAATGTAACTGAAAGATTTTGACTGGACGTAAAGAATCAAACGAACAAACAGTGTAGACACTGGTGAAATGCAGCATAATGCTGCATTTCATCTGAGTCTTCACTGTTTGTAAAAGTACCCTTTTAGCCTAATAGGGGTTTCTCGAATACAAAGGGTTAACGCACCATCATCCTTATTCATTCCCTTAAAATAAAAACAAGAATATTTGACTACCTGATGAGGTATCTTCAGGAGCAGGCAGGCTGATCTGGGTTACACTGCTTGATTAGGCATCTCTGTCTGAACACTTTTGGTGAATGTAATATCACATGACCTTTTTCGTACCTTAATCTAAATATAAATATTTTTCTTCAGACTGCAGTTTCCTTAAGCGAACGATTTGGTGCTGAAACAGGGGAGGGAAGTCCAGCAGGAAGACAGGTTTTCTTCTAGTCTCGGGATTTGTGATGTTAGAGGCTGTGTAACGTGACCTTGGTTTATTTCTTAGGGTTCCTAGTCTCCCAGTGTTGGCTAGGGTCCAGTATATGAGAAAGCCTGTCCCTGGAGATTACTCAAAGCTGTGTTACAGAGACTAGCTAGAATCTTGAAATTATAGTCGTAGCAGGCTAAGCTCTTGTGTCATTTAGAAAAGGAATGAACAAAAGTTGATGAAGGTATCATTGCCACATGAGCCATAGGGCCAGTTAAGCAAAGATAATTTGCGTAAAATTGTGATTATTTTCTTATCCATATTTTAAAACATGTGTTTTGGGTGCTCAAAAGAACCATCTCATCGAGATGGTTCTTTTGAGTACCCACAACATATGTTTTGGTTTGCAAATAGGAAAAATAATTATCAGTTACGCACTCTTATCTGGGGGCCTGTGAGCTGACCCAAAGGTTTATCCTAACCACCGTACTGACAATAAATCCAAGAGATGTTTTGGAACCACGCCTAGAATGTCACTCAAAGATCACATGATAGTGTATAACTGACCAATACAACGACCACTTAGCAAGTGTTATAGCCCCTTAAACAAAATTGCAAGTGTTCAATCTCCCACTTTCCTTACAGTTAGTGGATTTAACTCTTTGCCTACTGGGTAGTTTTTTGTGCATTATGTTGTCTGCTGATTTTTTTCTAAATCATCTTCTTTGAAAATTTCTTTCAAGGATACCATTAGAGTGTCAAACAGATTGAATCCAGATCAGGCCTGACATTTTGTCGGACCTGATCTGGGTATTAACTGTTGCAAAGGTAATCAGCAGATGACACTAGTAAACAAAGAGTTAAAGTAGGTGTGGTTTTCAGATTGGTGTATTCCAATTTTGGTGATCATAGGTCAAGATAAATGTTTTGAGCGTAAAATAGTGAATATTTTCTTAGCTATTAATTTTGACATGTGCTTTAGGTGCTCAAAGGAACCGTCTCATTGAGACAGTTCTTTTGAGAACCCACAACATATGTTTTGTATAAGAAATAAGAAAATTAGCTTTTAGTTACATGCTCTTATCTAGAGGCCTGGGCTTGACTCGAGACCAAGAGGCCGGGAGTTCTAGCCTCACCGGCATCACTACGTTGTGTCCTTGAGCACATTAATCCTAGCTTAGTACTGGTTCAACCCAGGAAGACCTGTCCCTACATAACTGAAAGATTGTTGATGGGACGTAAAGAATCAAATCAAACAAACAAATCCAGAGGCCTGGGTATTTCAAAATGTTCTTCCTACCTAGCTTGGTGCATTTTATACATATCTTCACTACATGTTTAGTTTATGTTTTCTTTTATTACAGGTATAGAAAGTTAGCACTTGCTATTTTGCTAAATGCTAGTAGTTACTCTCAGAAACCACGTAAATTTTTTCTTCATTTGCTAATTTTAGCAAGTGAATACAAGCCACTTTTTCTTTCTGATTTTCCATCAATCAAATCATGCAATTTAATTTACGGGTATTTCAGTATATTGAAATTTACAGTATGACAAATAGTGCAGCTTCTGAAGAGGCTGCCTGATTTAGATCTATAACACTTACAAGTTTGGCTAATTTGGGTTCTAACAGCAGGGCAAAATGCAAACCATATATGATCTAATAGCACTGATCTAACTGGCTGTAGTCTTGAAATTTTAGATGTAGCAAATTTTGTTAGCATACTTTTTCGGAAAGCTTTCAGGCCAAATTGAAAAATACCTGTGTTTAGCATAACCTGAACCTACCTATTTTTACTTGTGAAACCTAGAATGTTTTTTTCAGTTTTTCTGGAAAAAAAATAATTTGGTGCATTTTGAAAGGCATGCCTTTCAAAATGCATAAAATTATTTTCTTTTTTCAGAAAAAAAAACGGTTACCCGAAACGCACTTACTTTTTTAATTTGGCCTAACAAAGGCACTTATCAGACTGTATAGATGTGCACTAAGCACATGCTGGTCTACACCTTTGTTATTTGCATACAACAAAAAACTACCTCAGAAATTAAGGAGGGAGAACAGAACTTATGGACAACATCTGTGTGGGTTAACGTTAATTGTAAAAGTATTGACATGATTCAGTCATACAAAGACCTTCATGATGATGAAAATCATATTTCTAGGTACTGAATAAAAAAAAATGGTACACTCAGTGTCAATAGACTGGCATGGCTCACATACTTTAGCAACCAGTCCATTTTACAAGATGATATAGGGAGCAGTCTTGTGAGGGTTTACACGGTTTCCTGTTGGTAGGCCCATCTGGCTAAATATCTAGATTGAATATTGTAGAACTGAAGAAAATTCAAATTGATTTAGAAGCAAGATTATTAAATATTTATCTTAAACATGCTGGATATAATGCATTGGTGAAAGTATTCAGAATCATTCCTGAATTCAGGATTTTGAGGCTGACTTTCCACAGAAAGTCAGTCTCAAAATGCTGAATTGGGCAGATTATAATTATAGCTTCTTTGATATGTTTTAAGTTAACCCAAAGACAATCAATCACTTGAGCTTGCAACTGTTAATATGTTTAGGCATACTGCAAGTTTTAAGATTTGAAATTCTTGAGTTTGGGATTTTTGAAATTTTAAACTTTCACCCATGATAATGTTCTACGCTCCTTTCAAATTTTTGTCCAATTAATATGCAGGATTCCGGTTATTATTAGTATGTATGGAAAACCATGTAGATCCTGATTAGCTGGATTCTCAGAGGCCACTGATCTGGATCTACACTGGTTTTAAACGGGATACATCCAGGTTCAGCTGGCAGAGGGTTAACACCTTTAGCAAGTGACAGGGTTCCCACAAGCTCTGGAAATCATGGATAACCTGGAAAATCACTAAAAAGGTTCCATGCATGGAAAAATCATGGAATTTGATAAAACCTGAATAGTCTTGGGAAAAATCATGGAATTTTGTGAAATGATTTGACAAAACCACCAGTAGCCAGAAAACTAGCTGTCAGTTATTTGTCCGACAGCTAGTTTTCTGGCTACTGGTGGTTTCAAGTAAATTATTTCAAAATGCATGCATGGTTTACAAGCATGCTGTTGTTGCTGCATTCAGCATTTATGCTTGGCATTGTGAAGATGCTGCTAAAGGGGTGGGGGTTGGAGGCCATGGATTAAAAAATCATGGAACTGTGTTTCTGAATTTCTGTGGGAACCCTGAAGTGAGAAAGCTATTCAATTGCTATTTTAGCTAGTGCTAAAATATCTTAGATTTTATCACTGTTATTGTATAGTTTTTGTTTTGTCTCATTTTAAACATGTTCTTTTTCTGATATAATCAGTAAAAATGAAAAGTATAAATGTCTTTGAACAAGGGAGATTACTGGAAAACATATTTGATCTCATATGAGTGCTGTGAAGGCTGAGATCAGCCCTGAAGTAGAATTGCTATTGTTTAGAGATATGGTGACTGAAATACGCAACATATCTCTAAAAATAGCAATTCAACTTGTCCAATAAATGAAGTGTTCAAAGTAGCCCAGAAAATTAAATGGAGAGGTTTGAAAAGTATGGAGATGAATTGTTACAAAAAATCAGAAGCTGTGTAAGGGTTGATGTCTATTATTCTGCTTGTATACTTAATAACACTAAACTCCAGCTGTTAAGTTTTTATAACTAATTTTTCGCAATAACTTTTTTGTCTTTAATTTTAACAAAATGTGTTTTCGATGAAAGTTGTAGAGAAGAATTTTCGCCAACTTCTCAAAAAGACCTTGTGCTTGTGGCGCAAACAGATTTTTTGTGTAAATAGATGAAGATTTTGCAATAAATTGAATTTATCCTAAATCTCTAAGTCTTTTAATGACAGGTATAATTCGTATAGGCGTGACAGAAAGGGGTAGTTTCAAAAAATATTCGGAAGCGGTGCATATACCGTTCTTCAAAGGCTGTGCATAACATAAAACTGCCGTTAACATACTCAGAATTTACCGTGCATATGCAGAATCAACTTAAAGCAGGCTCATTTGTAGGAACAAATGCTGGGTTATCACATGACGTGCAATTTTTCTCTTATGCACGTGATATGGAATGAACGGTTTTGAGATGATCCTACTGGCTTAATGCACAAGCGAATCAGGCACGATTTCTATTATATTTGAACAAGCCATCCATCGCTTTAGTAATTTATTTAGGGCGATGCAATGTAACTTTTTGACTGACATCTTGGACTTGGTTTATTTGCACTTTGCTTAAAATGTTTGAAGAGTACTTCTAAGCACAGAGGAACCTGCAGCATCTAGGATATTGGAACAATTTGGTGAAATTGGCGGAGATGTTCCTGAATACTTTTCATCACGAACGCATTTAGCCAAAATTGAAGATAAAAAAGTTATTGCAAAAAATTAGTTCTAAAAACTTAACAGCTGGAGTTTAGCTGAATTAATATGAATTCATAATATTAAACTTTGATGTGAGTTGCCCTTAGTTTAAGTAGAGATATGCATACTTTTTATTTTTGCTGGTCATATTATAATTGTCTATTGTTTCATGCAGAGGGTAAATCAGGGATGAGTTGCATAACATGTTGCCTTGTCAATAGCACCAATCAAGGGAGATAATCAAGGCAGATTTTCAGAGGCTCTTGAAAACAAGAAAGAGCTTTCACCGTGCAAAGACGTCATTAATCATAAAAAAAAACTACAAGATTTGCTTAGCTACCTTATAACTAGATCTATAGATCAATAATTGAATTGCAATATTTAATCTAAATCCAACAGTCTCAAACGGGCAGGACGCAACCGATTTAACAACGCAGTCCTAAGTTTACCCCTTTATCAACGATACAGTGATCAAAAGATTGCACAAGTCAACTTTGATTCAGGGCCTGGATCATGCAGAAGGGAAATACTTGTTTGAAGTGGTGCACATTTTGTGTTGTTACAGGTCAACACTAAGCTGCCAAAACAGGGAACAACAAAAACTACCCTGTAGGTAGCGACTTTGACTGCAGATTCAGGGGTTGCAAGTTTGATCCTGGAAGGATTGATCATGGTAAATTTTACGGTCATTCTCCTCCTTAGAGGGTTGTTGTCAATTACAATCAAAGTATGTGCACAAAGTACTGGTTAAAGGCTTAGTCAAGCTTGTGGTTAGGTGAACTGACCATATCGAAATGACCATAGCTGTTGACTAGGACGTAAAACCTCAGACCAAGCAAACCAATAAACATTTAATTAAGTTATTAATTTAAATCAGTCAGCCAGGAATATTGTTGTGCTCCTAACACAAGATTGACCACATCAGTGTAGTAATGGTCATTAGACTAGTTGAGCCGCAACCTAAAGTTTCCAACAATGTGGTAGTGCGACCAGCAAAGGCTCAGATCAGCCTTCGCATACGCGCAGGCTGATCAGAGTCTTTGCTAGTTGCTTGTATATTCTATGAATATTAAGCTACTGACAGAACATCATTTGAAGTTTCTAAGCTTAAAAGGAGGCTGCACAGTCTCATCTGAGTCTACATTTGTCAAAATGCCACATTTTTGGAAATCACATTATGCGGCTGAGTTATGTTTATCCCTGATAACACAATCATTTACTGAATATGGTTTTCAGTGTTTTTATGTTGCAAGCTATAAACATCACCATTGAATCTCAAAACAAAATATTCACAGTTCCAAATCCACAACACATTATTGTATTGTACGTCCTACCACCTTTTAAGCCTCACAACTTGCAGAGTGGCTGTTGTGTCCCTGAGCAAGACCCTTAGTACTTAGTACTGGTTTCATCCCAGGAAGACCCGTCTGACCTGACTGAAAAATTGTTGACTAGGATGTCAAGAATCAAACCAATCAAACAAACAAAATATGCCTTGTTATAATATTGTGCTTTGAATGCTGTATTCTAGACAATGAATAAAATAGATTTAAACAAATATTTTTCTAGAACACCGAAGTTGGTTTCTGCCATTAGAGATAAATTTTCATAAATGGGCAGCGACGCGAGAAAACCTGTCTTCAGGGTTTCAGACGAAATGAGATTCAAACCAGCCTGCTCAGCTACAGAGACTAGCTAGAATATTGAAATTTGGCTTGAAGCAAGTCAGATATGATACATTGCAATAAGTGAATAACAAAGGTGCTGATCAGACTGCGCAGATGCACAGGCTGGTCTGCACCTTTGTTGTGAGCGAGCCCCCGAAATAATCTGGAAAAATGGATCCTTCGTAAATAGAGAGAACCTGCAATATTAGAAAATAGCAAACTAGGTTTTATTGAGTCTGTTCATAAGAATTAATGGAAAATGTAACAATTCCCACACCCCCTAGTACCGGCTTAAGCGTCATTCTGCTTCCGGTCAGAACCCAAATTTCCTGAAGGACAAGAATATGAAAAAATATAAACAGCTATATCTAATTATCGATGCATGGGGATATGCTTTACCGACTCCACACAGGAACAATGACAGCTGTTGCGACCTCTAAATAATCTGGAAAGAAAAAAAACGGTTTTCTCTCGTCAAGGCCCAAATAATATGGGCCATTTCATGAGAAATTAGTCCTAATAACATATGAGCCCCAACATGAGATTTCCAACGTTATATGTACGACCAGGCTCAGATCAGCCTGCACTTAAGTGCAGCCTGATCAGGGCCTTTGCTAGTCGCTTGAATATCCTATGACTGTTAAGCTTACTGACCAAACATCATTTGAAGTTTCTTAGCTTAAAAGGAGGCTGCACAGGCTCGTATGAGTCTACACTTGTCAAAATGCCACATTGTTGGAAATCACATGTCATGGCTCATATGCGCAAAGTCCCTCTTAAAGCATGCACGAGTAGCTATCTAGTGGGGCTAGAGGTCTTAATGTTGGTCTGAGCCTCCATCTACTGCCATACTTTGTGTTTGGGAGAAGCGAAGGCTCTGGCAAGACTGCACAAGCTCATCTGAGCCTTCGGGGCTGAATGATACAATAAGTACTTAAATCTCATTTGCTGGCTAATATATAGAAATTGTAAACCTGTTGTTGACTTTAATGCTGCAGCCCTGTAGCTCAGTCGGTAGTGAGTCCAACTGCAGATCCAGGGGTCACGAGTTCCATTCTGACCTGGTCCCATACTTTGGTGCAGTTTGATCATGAAATAATTCTCCTCCTTCGCTGTTTCAAGAAGGGTTGTTGACAGTTTCAAGCGAAAGTATGCACAAAGTACTAGTTAATTGCTTAGTCAACCTTGCCCAGGAAAAATGTGTGGTTAGGTGAACTAACCATTTCAACATGACCATAGCTGTTGACTGGGACGTAAAACCACTAACAAAACAAAATACTGACATTAGTGAATTTTGAGTTGTCATGGGGAGGGCCACACATGGCTTAAGAAAGCTCTTGTGTAATATTGTTGATTTAATGTTTCATGTATATTATATTTTACAGAGACTGTTTATTGTACTTTGTGTAGTGTCACTTAGTTTTCTTTATTTTTTGACCATGACAATGTGATTAAGCTTTATAAATGACACAAAAATTGCTGTGGCGTTGAATCTCAAAACAGGAAGTGAAAGTAAAGCATCAACTTAAACAAACAAACAAACCAACAAACCAATAAAACAACTCCCCAAGTTGTAAAATATTAGAATTTAAGGATACATTTGGTGGGTAGATAAGGTGTCTGGATAGTTAGTGTAAATTTCACTTCCTGTTTTTGAGATTCAATGCCACAGTTCAGGTTGGCCATATTAGCACTAGAAAGGGTATTGTTAACTTAATGGGTCCCCAATTAAAACTGCCCATTTGATGTGCCCAGCAATAGGAGGCTAAGGTAGTGATTCTATTTCTATTTTAGCAAAAAGTGTAAATCCAGATCAGTCTGATCTGGGTTTACACTATTTTCGTGGAAGCGCATTGGCTCAGTGGTAGAGTGCTTGACTCATGACCCAGGGGCCTGGGTTTGAGCCTCACCGGTGTCACCGCGTTGTGTCCTTGAGGAAAAACATTAATCCTAGCATAATACTGGTTTAACCCATGAAGACCCATCCCTTTATAACTGAAAGTTTGTTGAATCAAATCAAACAAACAAAACACTATTTTTTACTATTCCACAGCAACATATCAATTTCTCACCATATTGTAAAACATTTTCATTTGCTTATTTTTAAGGATATGCTTGGTGAGGAGATAAGTTGTCAGAGTGTTTAGGGTAAAAACAGTAATAAATGGAGGTGTAGTGATAGATTGTTTGACTTGAGATCAAGAGTTTCGCTCTTTTGAGCCTCACAAGATTCTTGTGTTTGTTGTGTCCTTTAACAACACACTTTGTTTTCACTGCTTAGTACTGGTTCAACCCAGACACTTCCCAACATTACTAAAAGTTGTCCTTATCAGGATCCCAACCATTTGACAATCTGAAAGCGTTCATTAAGAGAATCTTTTTGAAAAAAAACACCAACAACAAGTGCATTTGAAATTACCCAGCATGCAAAAAGTTAAATATGAAGTTTACCAGTGTATATAGCTGTTTTCTTTCTACTGAAGACTAATCTCCGCTATTTTTTTTCATGTATTTTAAGGGATAACTTTTTTACTTTAATTTTGGCAAAATTTGTTTGTTTTGAAAGTTGTAGAGTAAACATGGCTCCATTTTCTCTAAAGTTTCAACATCTAAGAATGTTCCGCAGAAAATCAGCCTCAAAATACGGAATTAGATAGATTTAAATGGCTCTTCAAAGTTATTTTCTGACTACAATAATTTTATCACATTTGTATCTGAATTTGTTGATATTTTATATGGATACAAGTTTTCAGATTTAATTTCTAAAGTTCAGGATTTTGGTTTGGTTTGGCACAAATTGGTTCTAATGCTGGTTAAGCAACTGTTAAGGGATGTGTAAGACTGTTGTGATAAAATTCAGGATTAATCAGGATATCCTGATAGAGCACTCATGCATTTGGCATATGGAATCATATTTATTTTTGCAGTAATTTGGTATTAGCACCTTTTAATCGGATATTAACTATAAAATAAGCATAAACTGCTTGCTTTCTGTTGATATTTTGTTCTTTAAAGTGTTTAATTGATGATTTAAGAACTTATTTGGTTCAGTTTAAGATTCAGCTGACAGATTTTCCATGTTTTAGAAGGATCTTGTTTTTTTTTAGATTATTTGGATGATGGGAATACAGGTTTTTCCTATTATTTTTCACTAAAATTAGGGCTTCATGTCCATGATCCCCTAATTGTATTTGGAAGGACAACTCCTGTAATCGTGTGTGTTGGGAGTAGTTTTTGTTAGAACTGAAGGTCACACAGTTTTCTAGTTTTTTTAAGCACATTTAGGTTATTTGGTTTAGGGAAAGGTTGTACACATTGATTACACATTGATTAATGTTTATTGGGCCAGAAATCTTTTAACTATCCTCTTATTGTCAACTCTTTAATAGAGCAGTTGGTAATACCCCTATTCCACACAGGCCCAGAATCCCACGAATTGACACGAATTGACAATATTTGGATTCGTGGCTGAATCGTACTCAGTTCGTGAAGGTCTTAACTGATTCGCACAGTCCGTAGTGAGTTCTTGCAATTCGTAGGTCTATCGGGAATTCGGCTCAAAAGTTTTGAATTGTTCAAAACTTTGGCCACAAATTTCCCGATTCGAAAAATCGTGCGTGATTCGTACCAAATTCCTAAGGCATTCTTGGATATCGTAACTGAATCGTAATCGATTCGGGGGTGTTTTTGCATTGTTTATGACTTTCGTAGCTACTCTTAGCTCTTTCGTGGGGAATCGGGAGATTAAGCTGAGCAATAAAACCAAGGAAGAGATAGTAGAAGGATTTTCCCTAAGGTTAATTACCCCGTCTCGCGCATGTAAGCAGTCCTAGAAGTTGAAACAGATTTGGCAGATTCTGGAGCACAATCAGGATCAGTCAGTAGCTCCTGGCTGGTGATTTTGCCAAAGGTGAACTGCCATATTTTTTCAAGTCAAAGAGTCTGGGGCAGGGCCTCTCGACTTTAACGTAGTTGTTTTCTTCTAGCTATATAAGAAGCTGTTTTCAACACTCAAGTTGCAGGATCAATTCTACTGCTGCTTTACGAGGAACATTCATTTTGGAACTGATGCCCCCGAAGCATAGATGGGCCTTTTTTATAACTATTGTGAGAGAAAATCTCGCGAATCGTGGCGATTCGTCCCGGATTTCTATTAATTTGTGCCCAATTCGAGCTGCATTCGGCATATTCTTATCTGATTCGTAATTGATTCCTTAACTTTCGTGCAGCATGCTCTAATGTTATTTTGCTATTCGTAATGAATTCTTGTGCGACTCCAGCCGAATTGAGCCGATTCTCCCGAATATTCGTGACGAAATCCTATCTGAATCGGTACTGACTCGTACACCGTCACGATTGGAGAATTTTTTTTAATGAAACCTCACGAATCCCCCCGAATCAATAAAAAATCAATTCGTGGCAATTCGGGCGATTCGTGGCCTGTGTGGAATAGGGGTATAACGTGTCTGGCAACAGATGTGAGTCTGACTGCAGATCCAGGGGTCGCGAGTTCGATCCCGGCCCGGCCCCGTACTTTCGTGGAGATTGATCATGAAATAATTTCTACGGTCATTCTCCTCCCTTCCACTGAATCATTCAAGAAGGGTTGTTGTCAGTTACAAGCGAAAGTATGTGCACGAAGTACTGGTTAACTGCTTGTTCAAGCTTGCCAAGTAAAAAGTGTGGTTAGGTGAACTGACCGACCCGCAATGACCATAGCTGTTGACTTGGGACGTAAAGCAACAAAACAAACAAACAAAATCAACCCTTTAAAAAGTTCAATAATGTTGAAGAAAATATAAGAGATTTTGGTAAATGTTCTTAAATTTCGAACAATTTTTGTTCTCTAATACAAGAGGTGTTTCATATTTATTTGAACAAATTTGAAATTGCTGTATCTCATTTATTTCTTATTATATTTAGTAATAATACATTTACATAGGTTAATCTGATCGTAAGGAATTCGCAGCCTCCAAGAAAATATCTCTTAACTTTATTCGCTGGATTAAAACAGTCTCTGAAGATGAGTAGTCAAAGTTTAAGCGTTTAAAGTTGCTGTCTGAAACGAAATGTTCAAAATCGTTCTTCGAACAATATCTCTTATAGGGGTGAAATTTTTCTCTTGGAACCTATTATAAATTGTACATAAATGATTAAAGGGTGTTCTGCTAAGAAATAAAGCATTTCTGTTGGATATTTACTTTTTTGAAGCAACTTAAACATCAAATTTTGGGGTTTACAGTTCCCAAAGCAACACAAAATTGTATAGCTTAGTAAGCAAAATACATGAATGCAATATTTGGTGATCAGCTTTATCGGCGATATATTCTTGAACTATTTAAGAACTTGTGTCGGCTGTGAATTTTGAGAATTTGTTTTTCACAATTCTTCCAGGACACATTTTATACATGGAATGCCCATTTGGGCACTCGTATGGTATAACTTATAAAGCCCAGTTGTCAAGCAAAAGCAGGCGCACAGAAGCTGTTTTTCATTTGAATAATAGAATGAATGCTCCTCTAAGCTTAAAAGAAATTAGAACACTTTTATACGCATTTTCATTAAAAATGCACCCGTTTTAGCTCTTAAAATCAGTAAAAGGTGGGTGGGCGTGTATTTTGGGACGCCGTGTTATGGTTATGCTTTAAATTGCCTATTTGTCTATGTGGTTTACAAGGGACACATCCGTTATTTAAGAGAAAGCAAAAGTTATTTATTTTATTTACATGCAACCTAGAAAAATTAAATTCACATTTGTTCAAATAAACATGAAACGGGTCTCGTAATATGCAGGGTTGGAATTCACAAAATGTTTATCAGAATAGTAAATAGGGAAGATCCTGATCAGACTGTGTTATTGAATATATTTAAGTGATAAAATGTGCTGCAAGCCTCATATTTTATCTCTTTTCCCTAACTCATTTAATAAATTCAATAATTCTTAAACACTCATGTAAGATCCGCTATATAATTCTTTCCTAGTTATACTGAGCCAGCTCATGGGATTTTAGTACTTACTACATAGCCAATTAGGCAACCAGGTCCTGAGGTTATAAAACTTTTTCATGCTCATCTCATCTGAGCATGAAATTTATCCTGCTCATAAATGTTGAAATGCCAACAATAGTTGGCATTTTAACATTTATGAGCAGGATAAATACAGCATCTGAGAGTTTTAAAGCAAGAAATATCTGTATTCTCCAGTATTTTAGTTTTTTATGAGCAATTAAAATTTCATGCTCAGTTGAGTTGAGCATGGAAAGTTTTATAACCTCAGGGCTAGTTTAAGCTGGGTTGACTGAAAATATGGGCTAAAGACTAAGACTAGCCTGCCCATATTTCCAGTCAGATCAGCACTAACAAGAGTCAAGAATTTTGATTAAGGTTAAGTTAGACCAAAACTTGAGAAGCTTGGTGGCTCAGTGGCAGCGTGCTTGATCCAGGGGATGCAGGTTTGAGCCTCACTGGAGGCAGTCTCATTGCTTTGTGTCATTGAGCAAGACATTTTATCCTTTGCTTAGCACTGGTTCAACCCAGGAAGACCTTTCCCAACTTGACTGAAAAAAGTTGACTGGGACGAAAGGAATCAAAACAAATAAAAACAAAGACCAAAAAATAGACATCTGAAGAGTAAGACACTCAATAGCTGTACATACAGTGAGCATATAGGACAACTCATTGGCTCATGGGCTGGCCTATTATTAATAGAACAATTATAATGTAAGATTTTTTAAATATGAAATTCATCTTTTAAACCTTTATTTCATGAATGTTCATGCTAAGCTCCACCCAATATGAATAATTATATAAATAAACTTTCATTATTGTAGATAGAACAAAGAAGTTACTTGTCAGATCCACTAGTGTAGGATCATTTCTTATCATATTTCCATAAGCAAATAGAGGGGACTCTGATCAGGAAGCTCTTACAAAAGCTGCCTGATCAGGGTCTTCTCTGTTTTCAAAAGTGTTAAAAGGCATCTCAATGAGGTAAAGGGTTAAACCTTTTCCTGCCATTAACTGCAATTGAAATGGATCCAGATCAGATTATCTTAGGAGTGAGTAGCAGTCTGATCAGAGTTCATAATGTTTGCTTCCATGGTAAAGTTACATGGATTCTTTGGAAAGAAAAACTGTTGAAATGAGGTTTAATCCCAACTTAATAGCAACAGTTCAAATTTTGAACAGTATACGTCACTGGTTCAATGCATAAATACAAGTACTTAGAGGTAATGCACTTTTCTAAATGCGAAATATTCAGTGCATCAATGCATTTTAAAATTGTGTGACATACAGTAAAACCTGTCTTAAGCGGCCACTCAAAAATAGACAAAACAATGATCTTACTGACAAATGGTAGCTTAATGAAGGTCGAACGTATTGCAGAATGCTCTCTTGGAGCTTTCTGCAATACTTTTGACCTGCATTAAGTGATAATCGGTCCTAAAAACCAATTTTTGGTCTTTTTGAGTGACCGCTTAAGACAGGTTTTACTGTATACCTTTTGGAAACACAAAACTCTTAAAATGTTTTCATCAAAATGTGTATTCATAAATTATGTATACCTAACCATATTAAGGCATGGGGCCAAAATCAATGTTGCAGACAATTAAATTTGAAACGTGTTTTTATAATAGGTAAATTCCATGTTTAAAAAATCATGAATCTAGTGTGTTTTAACTTCATATTATGGTTATAGTTTGATAGATATGTAATCATTGTCATTATTTTATTAATTTCTCATCCGTTTGCTACAACGATAGCTTTGTAAAAATGTATATAGTTCATACGAGTTTCATGGCATAATGTTTTGAAAACAAAAACAATAAAAAATATATTTCATTTTGTATTTGTGCTTCTTATATCCTTGAATACTGTAAATTCAGAATTTTTAGTGAGAATTTTATGTTCGGGAATGGTGTTAAATGCATTTTTGCAACTTGAACACTTGCGACAGGAGCAGGATTTACCTACACCCAGTGGCCATAAGTGAGTTAATAATCCATGCGCACGATTTAATAATCCGTTATCAGGAAATAATAATCCGTTTGCACGATATAATATTCCGTGCGCACGAAATAACAAACTGAGCGCTCGATTTAATAATTCGTGCAAACGGAATAAGAATTCATGCGCTCGATATAATAAAGCGTATGCACGAGATAATAATCCGTTTTCACGATATAATTATTTGAGTGCACAATTGAACAATCTACATGAATTGATTGGTGTATTCGTCTGATTAAATAAACAAAGAGCCAAATGGTCATGTATCGCTCACCTGAGTTTATGTCTTTTTGTATAAATATGTATCTGTTCGAAACTGGCAAAGCTCCCTGTTGACATACACGTATTTAAGTTCGACAGATCACATTTGTGTATACTATTTTTGTAGAAGGTCACCAAAAACAATTTCTGCCCGAACGACTTTGAACTCTAATCAACAATTTGATTGGTTTGAGCTATATGACGACCCGCAGGAGTCCAGTCGGACAAAGTAGGGAAGAAGACAAAGGTAAGGAGTTGATACACGATGCTGCACGGCATTGCCCAGTTTAATGTTTAGGCTTTGAATATCGCGGATCGGCCACTGTCAATTTCGACTGCAAGGAGCTCTTTTGACTTGCTGTTGCTGATAAGATTGTGTCGTTTAGGAGTGTTCGGTTTTTCTTTAGTTTTTGTTCCGCACTGAATTTTGAGTTTTAAGTGCACCATCCACCCAGGTATTCAACCATTTCAGTGGAGATTTTTTTTCAAGTTTCATTAGCCAGAATAAGCAACGCCCCTGGTCACACACTATACAAATACGTTCAAGTTAATATCAAAATAGGTGGCAGCTGAGTTGTAATCCCTTTTGGTGTAATATTACACTTAATTTCCTACTAAAAAACTTTAGTCCAACATTTCTACCTGTTATTGTTGTAGTTATTGTTCTCCGGACAGATACAATCGAAAAGAACATATTTTTTAAGCCGTTGAAGGGTAACACCAATATCGGTGGCCATTAAGCTACCACCAAATTGGTGTAAGGTTACATTTAATTTTTGCAGTGCATGTTATAATTTGTCCGAAATATTTTCTTTTCTTTCTCTGAATATCGATTTTGTCATAGCAAACAGTGCAGACCCAGATGAAATGACACATCATGTGGCATTTCATTTGGGTCTTCTCTGTTCGATGAAGTACCCAACTAGGGGTTTCTGGTATACAAAGGGTATACAAAGGCTTATCATCTCTTATATTTGGGTACAAAAGTTGCCATAATTTACAACGGATCAAATTCGTTATAGCTTTTATTGTGTTTCTGTCAGATGATGAGCGGTTTTAGAGAAGACGCGAACAGTTTCCTTACATGTATCTGCCATAGGTCACGCCCCTGGCTGCCATGTTTTTGAGCGACCAAGTTTGTTTATCTGTTTTGTAGTGTGTCACCGAGCAAATATCACTGCCAAATTTTATTAAATTCTGACGATTGGTTCCAGGGGGTATGTTAAAAGTTTCCTATAAATGTTTACAAGGAAGCTAGCCACGCCTCGTGTCATATTTTGACAGATTAAGTTTACTTTTGTAGAGGGAACATTCCTGTGAAAATAAGCCCAGTGGTATACTATTGACGACACACTCGATGAACAACAGACATTGACTGATCCCAGTAGCTCACTTTGAGCACTATGCTCAGATGAGCTATAACAGATTTAAAATCCAACTTGCAGAACTTTTGTTTTATTCATGCTCATAGAATAATAAGCCTTGTTCACAGATTATTATTTCGAGCTCATAGATTATTAAATCAACCTCTTAGATTTCTATTTTGTTTTAATGAATTATTAATTTGTGCGTACGAATTATTATTCCTTTAGCTCGGAATCTAATTCCGTTTGCACGAATTATTATTCAGTTTGCACTTATTATTATTCCGTTTGCACGAATTGTTATTCCCATTTTCACGAATTATTATTCCGTTTTCACGGATTATTATTCCGTTTTCACGGATTATTATTCCGTTTGCACGGATTATTAATCCGTTTGCATGGAATATTTTTCCGTTTACACGAATTATTATTTCGTTTGCACAGATTATTATTCCGTTTGCACTAATTATTATTCCGTTTGCATGGAATATTATTCCGTTTGCACGAATTATTATTCCGTTTGCACAGATTATTATTTCGTCTGCACAGGTTATTTAATTGTGCACACGGAATATCTATTTCTAAATGAATGTCCTAAAGATACCACCGTAGTATACTTTGGCTGTAAAAACAAACTAAATAAACAAATGCAGGGATTTTGGGTTTTGTATGTTTTGCGAGGTATCATAATAGTGTTCTGTTTGAAACTAATATTTTTTGAATAAATGTTGATGGATATAAGCTATGGTTGGATCCTAAGAAAATCTGCTAATTTTCACAGTCAGTCCTGATATTGATGCCACAAGCAGCATAACCAGGGATATAATATTTGTATAATAATTATTTTCAGTTGAAAGTACCATTTGGGGTTACATTTTTTACAGAACATTTATTTTTTTAAGAAGAACTATCCTATGATTTCGTATGAAAGTTTGGGTACCCCCTCGTAAAGCAAAATTTGGCCAATAGGTTAGGTATCGCTGGGTGCAGTCTTTTCCATTTGAAGGACTGAAACATTTAAAGAATAATTGCTTCAAACACTCATATGTAGACCCTAGAAAGACTGAAACTTGTTGCTTAGTTACCATGTGGATACATCCAATAATTTAGATTTTTGGGTCAGGGGTACAAATACCCCACCCACCCCTAATATGACGGTGAATAAATTAGGAAGATTAGAACACATCTTTTTCACAGCTCACGATTATAACATATTTGCACCATTATCACCAAAAATATATAGAAAATAAGAAATGTCTATAGTCATGTAAAAACGGAAGAAGTTTAGAACCCACATCAAATTTTCAAACTGTTTCAGAAATCAAGGGTTGTCGAAAAGAATAACAATAATTAAACATTCTTAAATTGAAAAATAGCAAATAGTGATATGTTCACAATTTCAGATAATTTGCATTTCTCGTTTTGAAATTATACCAATTTTAAATGTACATAATATTTTGCAAATGAAACAACGTTTGCCATTTTGGGAACTCACTTATGGCCACTGAGTGTACATCAGTAAAGAGAAGAGATATTTCGCTAGTGTGTTATTTTCGCAGAGACAAAAGTTTCTTGTAAATAAGACCCTCAACAGTTTTTCTGAATTTTCGGTATCATTGATGAGTTTAATGAAAACCCAAACTTCTCAATGCTGGTAAGTCTAATGTTTCTGATATATGCATGTCCATGTTTATCTGGTCTGAAGATAACCAAGTCGTGAAGATATCACAAAGATATATTTCTTAGAGTGTCAGCCTTTAAAAGCTTGACCAGCTTCTTATTAAAGGGCTGTTCAAATATGAATGCAAGTAGCTTCATAACTTTCTTCACATATATGCTATGACAAAATGGCATACCTTTCTGGAAAGAACTTTTTGTCGCCTTTAAAATGACAGGAAACATAAAAAAACACTCACTATATTTTTCGAATTACAGACGCTTATAGAAAGACCTTTCCTGTATACTGAAGTTTTTCTGGAGCAAATTGCAATACACGTTTTGGCACATGTGCGGATATAGTGTCATATCTTTGTAAGTTTGAGACAAAATGGCACCAAATTTTGGATGCAAGTTTAAGGTACATTGACAAAATTGCTTGCAGGAAAAACTTTATGTAATCCTGTTTTAATCTCGAGTAAACAGGCACGTTTGTGACGTCATTAACTTTATGATAAACGTCATTTTGAGTTACCTACTGGTGATGCAATAATGAACATGGCTGTGTCTTTTTTTTGCATTTTTGCTAAAAACATGCTGAATATGTCATAAGGGAGTTTTAAAACGCGCTGTATTCTATTTACAGAGTTATCACATTTTATATCATTTTCAAACATTTTTTTCTGCTTCTAAATGACGTGTTTACATTAATTAAAATTTGTTCAATCTGTCCAGTCCTCAAGACCAGGTGAGTAATTTATTGTAAAAAATGCCTATTTGGTAAAACTTAAAGTTAACATTCAAATTTCGGTTAAAGCTTCAATATTATGACAACAAAATTAAGTATTAGTTCTATAAACACTTCACTTAAGGCATTTTAGCTAACCTTAGCCTAAGGCTCTCTGTGAGCTTATAGGATGGGACTCGAGCTGGCATCCGTTTACACTTTAAAACATGAATATCTTTGAGACCAGCTGTCCTATGTTGATCAAATTTCATCTGGAGCTTCATTGAGGTGGGAGATTAACTGCATAAGGTTTTGGGCAAGATCGGATCAGAACTCTGGTTTCCATGGTAACAGATAGCTCCCATAGGGTTATAATGGGGAGAATCTTGTGACGCTCTAGCTCCTTCATTTTTGATTGGTTCTTCTTTATTCTTCAGGTCATCAGGAAAACCATAAATCATGAATGGGTTCGAAATGCGGCAGGATCGGACCAGGGACTGATAAGTTAGCTGCCCTTAAGCGTCTTGATAAATCCCAATAGACTTATAATGGGAGAAATGCTGTGACCACTCTAGTACCTTCTTTTTTGGATGAATCTTCTGAAATCTTGCACGTAAATAGACCAACCATAAAGGCTCGGATGAGTTCAAATTTCGGCAAGATTCCTTTACTGACTGCGGAGTTAGCTGTCCTTGAGTGTCTGAAAAATCAATGAATAATGTTGTGACCGCTCTAGCGCCTTCATTAACAGCTCACCAGAGCCGAATAGTATGGGACTCGAGCCAGTGTCTGTGTGTCCACACCGTCAAACATGAATATCCCGGAGACCAGTTGGCCGATCGTGATCAAATTTCATCTGGAGCATCATTGGGTGGCGGATTGACTGCATAAGGTTTTGGGCTAGATCGGATCAGAACTCTGGTTTCCATGGCAACATATAACTCATATAGGGTTATAATGGGGAAAATCTTGTGACCACTCTAGCTCCTTCAATTTTAATTAGTTTTTCTTTACTGTTCTTGCAAGAAACGGGGACAACCATAATATCTCGGATGGGTTCGAAATTCGGCAGGATATGACCAGGGACTTATGAGTTAGCTGCCCTTTAGCGTCTGGAAAATTCCCCATAGACTTATAATGGGAGAATACTGTGACCACTCTAGCGACTCATTTTTGGATGGACCTTCTTCATTCTTGCAGGCAACAAGTACACCCATAAAATCTTGGATGGGCTCAAAATTCGGCCAGATCGGACCTTGGACTGTGGAGTTAGCTGCCCTTGAGTATCTGGAAAAATCCCCATAGATTTATAATGGGAGAAATGTTGTGACCTTTCTATTGCTTTAATTTTGAATGGATCTTCTTCATTCTTGCAGATAGAAGAACAACTATAAAAGCTTGGATGAGTTTGAATTTCGTCAAGATCCCATCTCCTATTACGGAGTTAACTCACCTGAGCATCTTAAATGTTTATGGATAATGTTGTGATCACTCTAGCGCCTTCATTTTTGATTGGATCTTCTTTATTTTTTTAGGTAACAAGGAAAACCATAACAAATCAAATTAAAGGGAATGACGAATGCAGTAACATGCAAGTTAATATTCTGTCCTTACACACACCCTCGACTCCTGGGTGGGGTCAAAGTTCAATTTTCTTTTGAAAGTATTTATGTTGCATATCAAATTAAAGGGAAAGAAGTATAGACTAACTAAGAAGAGAAAACTTTGACCTTGCATACACCCCTGACCTCTGGGTCAGGTTGAAAGGTCAGATATTGATACTGTACAGATAAGTTCATTTTTACTGAACTTAGCACTGATAAATTGTTGACAGGCTTTTAACTGAGATCTTTATGATACCCAAGGTGAACTTAGGGGTTGGAGAATTGGGATTTATACATATCTGGAAGACGTGTTCCTTACCTGCAAAAGGTGTGTTCCAATGTGTTCTTATCTGTAGGACATTAACGTAATTTCAGTCGTGGCGTTCCAATGTCAATCGATCTGTCGACGAACTGTGCAATATGGCACAGGACCAAATGATATGATAATTGAGCCAGTGCATGAGATTTCCAACTATGTGGTATGTGCGACAAGCAAAGCCTCAGATCAGCCTGCGCATACGCGCAGTCTGATCAGAGCCTTTGCTAGTCGCTTGAGTATTCTATGATTGTTAAGCTACTGACTGAACACCATTTCGAGTTTCTAAGCTTAAAAGGAGGCTACAGAGACTCGTCCGAGTCTACACATGTCAAAATGCCACATTGTTAAAAATCTCATGCACTGGCTCATATTATAGTGTTTGTCAAAATTACTATAAAAAGTCGGCGAAGCAGCCATAAAGCCATTTCTCTTTGGGATGTCAGCGAATGGTGTGTTCCGGTCTGCAGGAAAATTTTGGTTGATAGAGGTAATCTCTCACCCAACCGATATGGGGAGCTAGACTATGTTGCAATTAGAGCCGTTTCTGAGATAGCTGCGTTATAGACATAGCCTGCAAACTACCTGTACCCTTATTCTGCTTCGAAGCGGCACTGTGTATCGATGAATTTCGTGTGCTCCGCATCATTTACCCACATGACTACGACGTATGTTATCCACCCTGTGCATACTCTTACCTAAATGCCTTTGGGTCCCTAGATTCACTGAAACCAACTGAATATCATATACATATACTATATCTATACCGTTTCTTTTTCTTTTTTGTTCAGTATAATAAGCAGTGCCTTTCACTTTCATAAACTAACCGTGTTTAATTCATGGGCGTAGCTGGACTTGAATTCAAAGAACGCACTTGTGGCACGAGGCACGGCTGATCATAGCATCCCCAAAATGGCCTGTTCACAAAAAGTTAAGGCACAGATGAGTCTGCACAAATAATATCAGCCAAACATGAACATGATTTATTCGATCTTATGATGCGGCGTTCAGAATTGACCCTTTTTATGCGGGCATCTGAGGCAGGGACCAGGAGGCAAAGCTTCTACCTAATGTTATTTAGAGCATTACCTTAAGGTAACAATCAGCTCTCCGAATACGTTTCATGATCATTTACTGTCAAAGAGTTTTGCTAGACTATGTTGTCTGACATTTGTTTCATAAGGGGATAGCTTATATACTGACTCAAAAAAGAAACGGAACTCATTTTTCTCAAAGTTCTATACTCTTCTTAAAACAGTGTAGATCCAGATAGCTGACTTATGAAGCCAGCTGATCAGGATACACACTGTTTTGATTCCATTCGAAAAATCCATATTTATAATTAGCAAACATATATTATAATGAATATTTGTAGAATAATCTATATATATTGTTTCTCAATTTTTGAAGGGGTTTGATTTCGCCCATCAACTCTTTTTTAAGTGCTGATTTTCTAAAATGGAATCCCTAGCTATAAATAAATAATTTTGAATAAAGCAAACAAATAGACCCTGATTAGACTGCTCCGATCTGCGTCAAGCTTTTTGGTTTTCCTTCTCAAAGAGGTAATGCCGGGGGTAATGCACCGTTTCTCATAGACCTACATGTACACATACGTACGTATTACACTTGTTCTTTATTTTATTTATTTATACAATATTTAAAGAGGTGTACACTTTTAGCTGAAATAGCCATTCTACCAAGTGGCCCTCTATAACAAAACTATATACATCAAAACATTATTAACAAATTGCACATGTTTAAAAGGGTGCATGGATGCATTAAACAGTTCAAATACATCTTTAAAGCTTGAAATAGCACATTCATTGAAAATTATCTGATTTATTATAATAATAACGAGCCAATCACAATAATCACCGAACTCATTTCTCAAATATCGAATTTAATACCTTCCGATCGGCGGAGACTCGACCGAGATTTTAATATTTTGGGTTTCTAAAACTTAATAAAGGAATTTCCTATGTTAAAAATAGCACTATAAGGAATCCCACCTTTCAAAGTTTTAAAGATCTTGGCCATTTAAAAGATGGATTTCTCTGATGTTTGGGGGTATGCTGTTTTATTTATTTTTTCTTAAAAGGAGCTGAATTGAATGAAAATGTACACACCGGATAGGCGGTAAACGAAAACGTTAATACTATCGACGAACGTAGATCAAAATTAACTATTTAAAATTAATTAGAAACAGAGTGGCGACATATGACAGCGATTTTGATTCGAGTTCGTCGATTGTTAGGAGCGTTTTCGATTACCGCCTATCCGGTGTGATATAAGTGAGAAAAATAGTACATCTTGAACATAAAATATAAGCCATGGCATGAGATTCCCAACAATGTGGTATGTGCGACCAGCAAAGGCTCAGACCAGCCTGCGCATACGCGCAGTCTGATCAGAGCCTTTGCTAGTCGCTTCAATATTCCATGACTGTCAAGCTACTGACTGAGCATCTAAGCTTAAAAAGGAAGCTGCACAGGCTCATCTGAGTCTACACTTGTCAACATGTCACATTGTTGGAAATCACATGTCACGGCTCATATATTATTGCACCTTTCATTGATATTCCAGTGTTTAACGTCAAATAGCTCGCAATGTACAAAATTCAAATGCATGCTGGTGCAATAAGCATGCTATTTATGGTTTAGCGTGTGTACGGATAACGCACCAACCATACAATAACTTCTGCTCAAACTGGTACTGTGATTTAAAAAGCATTGCAATCAGGCAATAGTCTAATTGATTTCTGTGAGGATTTTGATCAACTTTTCGTATCATAGCGTATCAGACCCTATCTTTGTCCAACAGTGTAGACCCAGATGAGTCTGCAATGTTTTTGTTTTTGATTTGTTGTTTAATTAATCTAACCCTTACCTTGCTTGCGGTGATTTTTGTTGTCTGCTGATAACCTTCTTTGCAAACAGTTTAGACCCAGATCAGGATCATAACCATTTGATACTTATAGTAATACTGAAATCATTTTTTTTGTAAGTTAATTTTAGAAAAGTCAGCAGACGACAACAAAATAATGGAAAATTACCCAGCATGCAAAGAGCTTAAATGTCAAATGAGATTAAACTTTTGCCTACTGGATAAACATTATCATACGTTATTTGTCGTCTGCTGATTATTTTCAAAATCAACTTTTTCATACCATTGGCCAGAGTGTCAAACTGTTGGGATCCAGATCAGGACCAACGTTCTATCGGTCCTGATTTGGGCCCAAACTATTTGCAAAGGTTATCAACAGACGACGAAAGTCGCTGTGCCAAAGCGCCGATCTAAAAAGGGACATCAATGCATTCAAAAGACATTTATAATAAAATTGTGCATGCTTTTATTTTACCACGAAAATGTTTCTAGATAAAGCTTGACGTCATTCAAAATAGCAAACGTTTCTGAGTATAATTATTAAAGTTTTGTAATGAGGGCTGTTGCCATGGAAGAGAAATGGAAAAATAGTACTTTGCAGATGTTAGATCATGTAACATAATTAAGCTAGATTTTGAATATCACGACCATAATGTACCTTTTATCACATCATGGTACATATATTTTTGGTAAACACTTATGAATATCATTCATAGAAACTTATCGTTACTTTCGCGACAAATATATTTTTAGATTACAAATGAGCCATGTTCGGAGAAACAGCCGCAGATAACGCTGCGTACACGCGCTGGTCCAATGTTACAAGCTGTCCAGATAGAGATAGCATTTAAACGTTATGCGCGCTAAACTCAATGTTTCTACAATACATCTACGTTCTAGTCTAAGTAACTGAGCAGGCTGGCTTGAGTCTTACCCGACGACAAACCCAGAATGTGTAGGTCTTGTTTTGACGTGGCCCAACTTTAATGTGGGTCATGCATGTTGATAACGCATATATTTAGATGCATTCTCGGGGAATAGGCCTATATAAGCAAGATCATGATAAAAAAAAAAGGCCTTGTGCGCCCAGCAAAGACTCGGTTCAGACTGGGCATACGCTCAGACTGATCAGAATCTTTGCTTTCCCTATAGAGGAACTGTAGATGATTCGATACACACTGAATGTATAGCGAATGCTCTGATCTGACTAGGTGGATGCTCAGGCTGGTCTAAGTCTTTGCTGTACGCACGGTTTGTCACGCACTGGCTCTGCTCTATATGTCCTTGTTATTGTACAGATATAGTAGCGCCGCATAGCGTCGAGAAACAACATTTTGTCACAAGAAACATTGTGCCTGCTTGGTACGTATGTACCCTCTGGGTACTATACGTACCCTCTGGGTACGTATGTAGCAAATACGAAATGAGTCTGTGCGCAGTCTAATAGGCAACTCTATTGTGCATATTAGATAATTATATTTAAAACGCTTAGCTTTTTCATAGCAGGCATGTTTTTCGAGTCTCAACTTAAGCTGAAACGTTACATGATGTTCAATGGACTATTAAAAACGAGATCGTTTAGACTTCATGTGGGGACATCTGACACGCTAGATCAATTGGTTAACGGCTCACCCTACCCTCTGTCACTAGATACAACAGCCATTAAAAGTTTAACTTAAAAGTAGGTCAAGGTCAGCAGGTCACACTGCACCCTCAAAGAATATACAGAGGACCGTTACTATGCAATGTTTAACACTCACAGCTATCACTACTGCAGAGAACTCACTTTAATGTTAATTGTTGACGGGCGAACGGACTACTCCAATATAACACCCTATTTTTTAGTTTTTTTAAAAGTCACATCTTGCAACAAGCAAGTGTAAGACAATTAAATAATATAGATCTGACAAAAGGGTCCTTCGGGCATTTTAGCAGTTTTTGTATCGAAATTTCAAAAACGTCTAAAATTGCAAGATTTTGCATGTTCTTACAATGGAGTCAAATTGTTTCTAACATGTAGTACAATCAAAGGCGCAAATAGTCCTGATAAAATTAAGTGATACGTATAATGTATGTTGCCATGGCAACAGCTGTGCATATGGACTATACATTACCTTTAAAACAGGGTACCTCATTTCAAATGCTATTTTTAAACACAGGATGAGCGTATGTGGGATATTTGTGCAGTTTATGCAATTGCATACACATCAAATTTACAGAAACATGGAGCATTCTTGAAATATTGCTCCCAGCTTCATTGTTTTAGCGTCATATGTTAACACAATGATGTTGACGTCAGAACGTCATTAACAACGTTATGTGACGTCATGTTTAAAACGAATCATATATACGTGTTCAAACGCTCATATCTTTGTTATTTGTAAAGATAATCTCTTCAAATTGTTTGAAATTGATCACAACAGCTAGCCTTTTCTTTCTCTGTAAATATCTCACTTTTGACTTTTATTGCCAGCAGGTCCCTTCTGTCAGATCTTGGCTCGTATACATTTTTTCCAGTATAAATCCAAACAAAATTGAACAGGATTACGTGCAATTGCACCCAGATTAATGTTATGTCAATGTCATAGGTTTTCGTGACTTTTGTACTCAATGACCTCATAAAATGTTGAAAACAGCACTTCGTATCGTCATTTTATTTCTATTATTATATTCTTTCATGTTCCACTCCACAATTTTCAATAAATAAATTTTTATGTGCATATGTTAGATAATGCCTGCTTGGGAAGCCCGCAGTGAGCGAATACTGACAATTTAGGGTGTATGCGTTTGAAGGACCTTAAAAAAATTCGCACAACATTTTGGAAGTCGTTTCATGTAGCTTTGAAATGAGCAGACTCCAAGCTTTTATTTGGTATATAGGAGTATTTGTTAACCTGCTGGTATGGGTATTCTCTAAAAATTAGGCTACTTTTTGTCGATGAAAGAAGCTCTGATCCTATATCTACCTCGAATTGAGTGAACATATACGAGTTATTTGAGTAATTAAAAGTCTTCAGTACTATATGGATTATTTTTGGACAATTGCAGATAGGTGCTGATCGAGTTGCAAACAGCTGGTGCAGCCATAACTGATTTTTATCGAGTTTCTTGTGATTCGTTCCACTTCAAGGAGGTCAATTACTTTGTACATCTTTGTAGGAAACTGGTAAATGTTATAGGTTAAAATGTACAACATATTGACCGAATTTAGGAGCTTGAAGGTTGGCATTCAATAGAAAGTCAACACCGCTATCCTGGTTAAGGCTGTTTTATGTTATCCTGATGCTGGATAACAGAGGTACATATTCAAGGGACATTTGGAAAATACGTAGCACGACATCATAACTCCACAGTGCGTTGATAAAAAAAGCTATAAAATAATGCATTTTATGAAACTAGAATTCAATGGGTACTTGAAGGTTTGGTCTTTGTCGAAAAAAAGACTTGGTGTGCACGTGCAGCACATACTCGAAATGAGTAGGCGGCAATTTTAAGCGAAATGTTTGGAAAAAAAATCGAAAGGAAAACTGGGGACTTCATTTACGATCATGATCTGACAACTCTATAACGATTTGGTGCCAACTTATTTTTATTAAAATATATTTTGCGATAACTGTTGACTAATAGAGAATTTTTAAACTATATAGGTATAGGTTTTGCTTTATTTGTAGCGAATAATGTATAAAAATATTTCGTCGCGCAAAAATGTTGACTTGTTTAGCTCTGTATTCAAGAAAAGTATTCCTGATGCCCCTACTTTTCAAGAAGTGGGCGAGGTAACTCAAACCCTCATATTTTGTCGAAGGCGTAATACTTTCTCATGGTATCGCGTTAACAATCACAAAATTGATTGAAATAAAGCTCATTCTACTCCATGGGTAGTTTTATCTTACCTATATTCATTCTAATTTACATAATTTCTTTTTGTTTCAATACAAAGAAAACAGAGGTAGCTGACCAGGACCTATACCGGGGGATCTATAATACTTTCACATACACTATATGTACAGTCAATAGCAACAGACTTGCGCCAATTAGTTGGTGTTTTGAAGGTTATATATAGAATATGGTGTACTTTTAAAGCTGTTCTTGAGCAACCTAAAAACAAGATTGGATGACAATCAGATGGCCTGTACAACAATAGATCCACAATGTAGCTGGCAAATCTCTCCACCATTCTTTAAGCAGATAGATTTTAACAACAGCAAAAAATTATAGTCAACCAGTGTTGACCCTGATCAGGCTGCTCCTGTAGGAACAGTCTGAGCAGGGTCTGCTCTGGTTGCTTCAGAGAGTAAGAGGACTTAGCTCCTGCACAGACTTTTTAACAAACTTTGCATCATATTTGAGCTCAACCAGTCATAGAGTACTGACTCTCCAGATGATTGGTTTCTGCCACTCTTGACATTTTCGTTTTCGGCCAAGAGGGGATTTTCGGGCCAATCATAGGGAGAAAAAGATGCAAAATACATGAGGCACAGAGAAGATATGCTTGTTGCACCTTATCTTGCCAAGGCAAGATTTGGGGGGACAAGGCATAGGGTCATATGAACAGTTTTTTTTTTAAGTACAATAATTATCTCTTCCTGTGCTGACTACTTCTCCATACTCATTTTCCAACTACAATATATGTATCAAACTTGCTTAAATTGTACTTCCTTCATGCTTTCCTTGATGATACAATATGTAAAAGGTTACTGCATACCTAGAATTAACGTATTACAACAATGGATTCTGTCAAAGTTTGCCATTTTCTAGCAAGGGTGTGGAAATATAATAGAACCGTCTGCTCTCTGTAAAGGCGGTAACTTAATATTCATATATTCATATCTGGGCGTGGTTCGGCTGTTTCATCTGCTGGGCAGGGGACAACGGGTTCTATTTGAAACTTGGTGAAGAATTAATAAGTTGTTGGGCCACGCAAGCGTGTGTGCATTTCATGAAAATCCAAACTGTATACACACTGAGCTCGCATTTGTTAACCCTGAGGGCGCTTTATAATCACAAAATGTTTGTTTTGTTTAATTTGTTTACTTACAAACAGTGTGGACCTAGATCGGACTGCTCCTGTAGGAGCAGTCTGATCTGGGCCCAAAATGTTTTGCCTCTGTGCTTATGTTAAATAGACGTTTTCGGATGGGGCTGTTTTGCTGGCGTTATAAGGGTTAAATAATATGTTTGTGTCTTTGCGGGAGATTTACATTTGAGCGGATCCATAATACGAAAGAGCAGATTTATTTTTACGAAAGAGCGGAGAATCATAAGGCAAGTACGCGGGTGTTTGAGTCGTTCAAGTGAGCGAATTTTCCAGGTAAACATCCAGATGCAGGGGCAGATCAGGGGTTCCTGGAACGGGGGTTCATATGTATAAAAGATGTTGGTTTTATCTCATTTATAATAAATATCCAAAAATATCCCATGAAAATGAAATAATTTGGTCTCACTGAGACCAAATTATTCATTTTCATAGGATATTTAATAGCAGAGAATCCCCTGAACCCCCTCTTACCTGGAAAATTCGCTCATTTGAGTGATTTATCCATCCGCTCTTTTGACTGTGTGGATCTCCGCTCTTTTCATACCTCGTCACGGTATGATTTCCGCTCAAACGTAATTCGCCCGTCTTTGCATGGGTATGGCTCAAGATAACACGGTTGCTTTTGAACAAAACCTCTTCTCATTTCTCAGCTCTTACCTAAGTCAAAGGTAGACCAGTCCTGGCTGCACATTCATGAGGTGCCAAAAAAACTCAATATTACCATGGCAGACCTGGTCCCATTTCATTCACGACAAGTCAAAAATGTCTATATACTAGTTTAAACATAGTGAGTACACTTCTGTATTTCATTTTAATTAATTATTATGAACCTACAACGTCGTGCTGTATGGAAACGAGTGAGGAGCCGGATCAGCTGACTCTTTTAGAAGCTAGCTGATCTGGATCTTTTTTGGGACAAGTAAAAGTTTAGTTGGACAAGGATATTATGGCCATTTACTTGCACCTGTGCAAGTATAGAATTTTGCAATTTCCACACCCCTGCTTTTCTACGCATCTATTAATCAATGAATCTATCAGTAATTATTTCACAAGCAAAAATCCAAGATTACTTATCTATTTGTTTGCTGATGTTTGTGTATGTTTGTTTCTTTTGTATATGGTACTTATCTTTTACCTTGTTCACTGAGGCTGTCCTGTTAAAACTTGAATGGAACTTTAATAATAAACTAATCTGTGTGCAATATGAAAATGGCTGAGTTGAAAATACTGTCATATAATGCACAAGGTATTGGGGGTATAAGTAAAAGAACAGATATTTTTGATTTTTTAAGAAATACTAACTGTGACATTTATTGTCTTCAAGAGACACATTTTACCGATACTGAGGAAAGATCAATATTGGATCTATGGAATGGAGAGTGCCTTTTTAACAACTATAAATCAAATGCAAGAGGACCGTTAACTCTCCTTGACACTGTATACAAACTTGCATCAGGTACTATTGCCAATAGAATTAAAACAGTATTAGACGACATTATAAATAAAGATCAAACAGGTTTTATAAAAGGTAGATCCATTGTGGAAAATATACGATTAATATATGACATGATGAAATTTACAGATGAAAAGAATATTCCAGGACTATTACTGCTTATAGATTTTGAAAAAGCTTTCGACTCTCTATCATGGAATTTCTTACACAAAGCACTTGAACATCTTAATTTTGGGGACTCTATCAGGAAATGGGTAAAAGTATGCTATAAAAACATATCCTCAGCAGTATCTGTATCTGGACATCTGTCTGCTTTTTTTAACATAGAGCGTGGATGTCGTCAAGGCGACCCCCTCTCTCCATACCTTTTTGTGATTTGTGCTGAATTCCTTGCAACAAAGATAAGGAAAAACAAAACAATAAAAGGCATAAATATCAATAACATTGAATTTAAAATATCACAGTATGCAGATGACACTTCAGTAATGCTAGATGGCACAGAAAGGTCTCTCAATCAGACTCTGGAAGAGCTCTCAAGATTTTCAAAAATATCAGGGTTAAATATAAACTTTGATAAGACACAGCTTGTGTGGATTGGTTCAGAAAAATTTAGTACCAGATCAATAAAAACAAAGTGGAAACTTTCATGGGGTAGTAACCAATTTAAGTTACTAGGGATTCTTTTTAATACAGACTTAAATAAGATGATAAAAAATAATTATATACCAAAAGTAACACAAATGGAAAAGATACTGAAACAGTGGAATAAACGAAGTTTATCACCTATTGGAAAAATTACTGTAATTAAAACTCTTGTTATACCAATATTTAATCACCTTTTTACATCTTTACCAAATCCAGATGTCAAAATATATGAAACTATAAATAAAACTCTGTATGATTTCTTATGGAATAAAAATCCAAAAATTAAAAAAACAGTTGTGATAAAGAAGTATATAGAAGGAGGACTGAATATGATAAACCTAAATGCCTTTGTAAATGCTTTAAAATCTACATGGATAAGAAGGCTTTTTTTAAATGAAAGTAAATGGCAAGAACTAATAAAAATACATATAAATTTGGAAATGTTGACATCTTGTAATGTAGAATATATTCAGGATATTTTAAGCACATTGAATAATCAGTTTGGGAAAGATGTACTAAAGTCTTTTCTTGATATAAACTATAAAACAGAAATAGGTGAAGAACAAATTTTAAAAAGTCCTCTGTTCTATAACAGAAATATTAAAATAGATAGAAAATATGTTTTTTATAAAACATGGTATGATAAAGGTATCAGATTTGTGAATGATCTGGTGAACCAGAACGGAAGCTTTTATAGTTATCAAGAAGTTGGAATTGATGGCAGCCCGTTGAACATTTTAAAATATCAAGGATTTATAGACTCACTAAAACACTTGCTATCCCATACACAAATAAAATTAACCAAAAAAGTACAAGAACCATTCATACCAAGTCATATCAAAGTCTTTCTGCAGCAAAAGTCAGGGACACAGGCAATGTATAATGAACTGAATAAAAACTATGATGAACCGACAAGTAAAAGAAGATGGAATGAGAAATATAATTTCACAGACCAAGAATGGAAGAGAATTTACAACTACCCCTTTAGTATAATAAAATATCCAGCTATACAATGGTTTCAGACAAGTATTAATCATAATATTTTGGTGACAAACAATCTTCTCTTTAAAATGAAAATAAAGAGCGACTCATCATGCTATTTCTGTCATTCCCAAAAAGAAACAATAACCCATCTGTTCTGGACCTGTGAGAGGATTCAGGCTTTTTTGAAGGAATTGTTACAATGGCTGAATAATAATGATATACAGTGTGACTTTGTGGAGGAACTTTTTATTTTTGGTCTGGATAGATTAAATATTATCACAAAACCACTTAATATCATAATACTCTATGCCAAGTACTTCATATACACAACTCGCTGTAATGAACGTCAACTGGTTCTAGAAGTATACAAGAAGAAGCTTTATCAATTGTTCAAAATACTTAAAGATATTGCTGTGTCAAATAATGAACTAACAGAGTTTAATAAAGATTGGGAACCATATAAAATACTACTTAATAATTAAGAATATGTATAGAAGCATAAACATACCAACCCTCACATACCAAGAATAAAACTGACACTCTAAAATACATGTATTAGTGATTCATTATAGTGACCAGCACAGCCTCAGGAACAGGAAAAGTATACCACACAAAAATGTCTTGTTTCTGTTTAGTTTTGTATTACTGTATGAATATTAAATATGTAGTAGGATAAAAATGAAAGTCAGTGCATACTGTTTTTACCTTTATTATATACTGTCCTGCAGGCCAGGAGTGGCAATGAACTCGTGTTTTGTTTGCAAAGTTATCAAGGACATAGAATCAATATGTCACTTGTGTATTAATCCTATCCATACGAAAGGATTTATACACGGGTGATCTATTGATTTGCATTGGCTCAGGTGAAGTGTACAAGTTGATGTTTTTACTTGGCAATTATAGGCAAGGCATGATGTCACTGTCACTCTCGGTTTGCAGGACAGTAGATATCTTTACTGCATACATGTACAAACATATGTTTGAGGGTCGTATGAGCGAAAGGAGCACCCTTCCTGAATCTTTTCTTAACAAAACATATATGTACTACAGGATCCAGGCTGTCAGGGAGAGTATTGTTTAAGGGTGCTCATGTATGTATGTACAGTATGTTTGGCTGGATACCTTTCTGTAAAAGATTATAGAAAATAAAAGAAACAAGACTGAGGAAAAAAGAAAAAAAAAAAAAAAAAAAAAAAAGAAAACAAAATGTGCTTGACAAACATACCAACGCAGAACATGTTTAAACTACTACTGCATTTTAGTCGTAAAAATAAACGCATTGCATTGTTTTCTAAACGGTTTTGGTCTTGCTCTCGGTATTTAGTAATTAGGAACAACAAATTCGGTCATTGCTTGTATAATCTCTACCGGATGATGGCCTATCTAATGGCACAAAATTATTTAATTTCATAAAATATTGTTAATGTTCTGCACACTTTCAAGAAGGAAAATTTGCTTTTTCCGGTATACAAACAGTACATGTATTCACAATAATATATTTCGTGTCTTCATTACAACATCCTCATGTAATTTGGGCCGCAACGCGAGAAAACCTGTCTTCGGGGGTTTTCGAACAACACAGGCGCAGACCAGCCTGCGCACCCGCGCAGTCTGATCAGCGCCTTTGTTATTTGCTTTTTGAAAAGTATCATATGTAGACATGATTCAGGTGAAATTTCAATTTTCTAGCTGGTCTCTGTAGCTGAGGAGACTGATTTGAAATTCGCATTGCAGGACACCCCGAAGACAGGTTTTCTCGCGACGAGGCCCATTTGTGTCCTAACATAAGGGAAAGATAGCTGAAATGACACCAAACATGAATGGGTTTGTTAATCGGTTACTGAGATAAAAGACCATGCTACATACTTTCCAAATGCCCCTCGTATCGTGGCTTTACCTTTACTCATCCGTTTTTATTGATTTGTGGTAATGATGAAATCACCGCCTTTGAGTAGTATTAACCTTTGACTTGTGGGTATGCTATTTATTGAAAGTACAGCAATTTAGTTCATCTTTAAAAAAAGTAAGCGAATATTATCAGGAAATATTACAATCACACACTGTAGACCAACCCACGGAAGCAGTCGGTAACCTGTCTGGCACAGATGCGAGTCTGACTGCAGATCCAGGGGTCGCGAGTTCGATCCCGGTCCGGTCCCATACTTTCGTGGAGATTGATCATGAAATGATTTCTACGGTCATTCTCCTCCCTTCCGCTGATTAATTCAAGAAGGGTTGTTGTCAGTTACAAGCGAAAATATGTGCACGAATTACTGGTTAACCGCTTGTTCAAGCCTGCCCAGGAAAAAAGTGTGGTTAGGTGAACTGACCGTCCCGCAATGACCATGTAGCTGTTGACCTGGGACTTAAAGCAACAAAACAAACAAACAAAAAAAACAACAACATCCTCATGTAATTTGTGTCTTAACATAAGGGAAAGATAGCTAAAATGACACCAAATATGAATGGGTTTGTTAATCGGTTACCATGCTACGTACTTTTCAATTGCCCCTCTTATAGTGGCAATACATTTCTCATCCGTTTTTATTTCGTGCAAATCAGATTTGTGGTAAAAATACAGAAATTATGAAATCACTGCCTTTGAGTAGTGTATACCTTTGACACTTGAGTATGCTATTTATTGAAATGATAGCAATTTAGTTCATCAATAAAAAGTGAGTATTATCAGGAAATACTACAATCACACACTGTAGACCAACTCATGGCACCATGAGGAAGAGCCACAGAACACTAACAGTCACAAGATTCAGGAAGATAATTAAAATAAAGCAACCAGCTCTCTCTTTCCCATCAAGATGATTGAAAAACTAGAAAGGACATAACAAAACAAGGACATAACACAGAGCCCCACAAACAGTGGAAGCAACACTAAGCAACGGATCAACAGCAACAGAAATAGCCTTAGAACACACAACGGCCAAAGCCACTGGGGAAGGGGGGGGGGGGGGGTTAAAAGTATTTTACTGGTATCAAATCTTCGCTCTAGATTCTGTTGTTGTTAATACACAAAAAATGTATAGATCGCACGGAGGCTTCCTAATTTGATTAGATTGGGTTTACCAGATATTTGATTTTGTGTTATTTTACAATTAAACATTTTGTATAATTTTTAATGGATAGTGTAATGATCGGTGTCACACCTCCAAGTATAACGTTATCCACAAAGTGAACATGATTGCAGTTAGGACAGAAAAAAAATCATTAGTTGATTTACGAACCTGTCCTACTGTAATTTTCCAAAAAGTAGGGAAAATAATTAAATTTCTAAAATAATGTTTTTTATCTTATCCGCCGAGTTTAAGTATTATTTATTTCGTTGAAAAAAAATGGATATGTTAGATTCCGTCTTTCTTTCTCTTTAAATAGAGTGACACTGTTAAACGTGATGGGCCAGTCCAAATATTTAGGAAAATGATCATATTAAATATTTAAAGATTTAACAAAGACTGTTAGTTAACCTTTCTATTTCGACTATCATTATGGAAAGTCCATTTTCAGAGCATTTGTTTTCGTACCCCGACCCTAAATCTGAAAAAAAATCCCGTAAATCAACTGATAAAAATATTCTGACCTTAATTGGCATACTGGCGACAACATACTATGAATATGTTTACATTGCTTTCGAATTTTAAACGCTCTGTGTAAACAGTAGAGATGTGCTAGATTGCAGCAATACTGATAACTAATGCTAAATATCAAATGCACATTTAAATACAACCATAAACAAATAAAATTAAAAAAAAATCACGAAAATAGAGCACTGCTAATTTCAAAAGTGGATCACAATTAAAGACAAATAACACATTCTTAATGCCATCATTCTTTCGCTGTGTTTTCCTTAACTCAATTGCCATGCAAATTTGATCCCTACTAGAAAAATGAAGGGAGTCCTCTGCCAATTCAGATAACCTACAGAGTTGAAAAATCAGACCTGTTTTATTGAGTATGTTCACTAGAACAAATATTATAATAATCACTAGCCTTTACTCACGGCCTCCAATCTCGGCCTCCTTCTCCAAAAAGAGCAGAACGTAAAGTGAGGCGAAGGCCCTTCCGGGAAGCAGGCAGTGGGCAAAACAATGGAACACGGTAAGTTGTGTTGACACATTTTCAATCATAAGTAAATTTTCAGCGCAAAACTCGAAAATCTAAGAATGCTATGCTTCGGGCAATTGTTCAAGCTATCCGTAGAGCATGCTGTTTGCACATTTGAACTTAGTTTGTAAGCGTGAGAGTTTTTCTCCCGTTGCACAGTTGTCCAAGAAACGGTGGTTCCCGCATGGTTTTGTCTTCTAACCAAACGTATAGTAGCGTTTGGACCCTTATTCATACTACCGAGGCCCCTCCACACCCATGTTGTCCCAAATGCAATTTTTCGAGATATTTCAATGATAATTGAGTGATTTAAAGCCAAATTTCTTTAGGAGCAGGAGGCGAAGGGCAGGAGAAGCAGGCTGGGAGAGGAGGAGCAGGCGGCGATGAAATCAAAATTTGCATTGATTTTGCTTATTTTTAATAATATACTTATCCAATCTATATCAAACTTGCATGTATGAATATTTCAAACCATTTAAATAAATCGAAATTACTTCGCTTTAAATGCCACCACCAACGTAATGTGTGGGTCACTTTTTTTCTCATTGGAATCATGTAATGCTCACAGATTAGTGATACTTGTGAATTTCTCCCTAAGTTCTTGGGAAAAGGATTATCAAAAATCTCAGACTGGGTCGAACCTCTGTTTTATACCCACCCCCTCTCAAGCTTTGATTAAGAGCAACAATTACTGATGGTGCGAAAGACTTAGACGCAGAAAAAAAAGGAATTCAAACCAAGTGTTCCTTGAAATTTAAACATCGGGGCGCCCCACTGACCGTTCTACGAGACTCCTACGCCTAAAAATCATAAATAGATAGTCCAAATTGACAGACTCTTACTTAAATCAACATAATTATTAAATATTTAAACACATCTTTTTACCGATGGGGGCCTATAAACCCATTCTTGCCGACTCTTGACGTTTATATAAAAACGGCATTTGGTTTGTCACTTACTTATCTCATTTTTATAAACCCATTTTGTCCTGTCTTCTTTGAGATTTTCGCTATTTAATCATTCGTATCATACATGCAAGTTTGATATAGATTGGATAAGTATATTATTAAAAGCAAAATCAATGCAAATTTTGATTTCATCGCCGCCTGCTCCTCCTCTCCCAGCCTGCTTCTCCTGCCCTTCGCCTCCTGCTCCTAAAGAAATTTGGCTCTAAATCACTCAATTATCATTGAAATATCTCGAAAAATTGCATTTGGGACAACATGGGTGTGGAGGGGCCTCGGTAGTATGAATAAGGGTCCAAACGCTACTATACGTTTGGTTAGAAGACAAAACCATGCGGGAACCACCGTTTCTTGGACAACTGTGCAACGGGAGAAAAACTCCCACGCTTACAAACTAAGTTCAAATGTGCAAACAGCATGCTCTACGGATAGCTTGAACAATTGCCCGAAGCATAGCATTCTTAGATTTTCGAGTTTTGCGCTGAAAATTTACTTATGATTGAAAATATGTCAACACAACTTACCGTGTTCCATTGTTTTGCCCACTGCCTGCTTCCCGGAAGGGCCTTCGCCTCACTTTACGTTCTGCTCTTTTTGGAGAAGGAGGCCGAGATTGGAGGCCGTGTTACTGTGATGTTCTACTTCAAGACAACTGGTTGCAATAGGCACAAATGACTCTAACAGGCAAAATAGTATACGCCATAAAGGGCCTAGTCGCGACAAAACCTGTCTTCGGGGTTTCCAAAAAAGCGAGATTCAAACCAGCCTGCTTAGCTACAGATATTAGCTAGAAAATTGAAATTTCGCTTTTAACAAGTTTAGATATGATCTTTTCCAATAAGCAAATAACAAAGGTGCTGATCAGACTGCGCGGATGCGCAGGCTGGTCTGCGCTTTTGTTGTTCGCAAACCCCCGAAGACAGGTTTTCTCGCGTTGAGGCCCAATTATATGACTATATGTCTACAGCTTCTTTTGATATATTATAAATTTAAAAACTTATTCTTGAGAATTATCGATCTAAGGGTCTAAACATCTAAAGATTGTGTCAATGAATTTTAAAGTATATAGGTTTCTGTGAAAATGGATCCATCATTTACTGATGAACGATTTTCAGTACCCTAAATCCAGACGCTCACATCATTGGTTTAATGTTTGATTTTACTTTTTTGTGTCTATCGGTTTCATGGGAGGGGCCTATAGATTTACCATCCATTTTTCCACTTATCGATCCATCAAAATCTGGGTCCTGTGATAATTTAAAGATTTACCATCCATTTTTCCACTTATCGATCCATCCAAATCTGGGTCCTGTGATAATTTAAGAGGTATATATAGCCTAGTTTATGAAACTTGATATGAGGATAGAGACACAAGTGTACGAAATCGGCACCTTTTTATTTTGTCTGTCTATTCATTTTTCCATATCTTGTAGCTAAATGTATATACATGTAGGCTAGTTTCATGAAACTTAATTTGTGATTTTTGTGTCTTTTGTTTCTCATGCTTTCTCGTCTGTTCACCGCTGCCTTTTGGTCACCTGCTGGGAAAGGGCTGACCTCTTGGCTCTTGTTGGTGATGTTTATTGTTTCTTTGTTACTTTCCCATGGGGTATCTTGGGACAGGTGTGGTACTTGATTGTATCATTTCCTGATCTTTGCCATCTTTCTTACTGTATATATGGAAAGAGGGCTATATTAAGAGTATGCAATTTACTTTTACAAAAATGACAATATAGAAACAGTAAACATACTGTTTAAAATGTAAAAATTTGGAATCTACTCTTACAATAACTTAAAGTGCATATGAGCTAGGTTCATGAAACTTGATATGTTAGTAGAGGGGCATATGAAAATTATGCGCATTTTTTTTATATATTTTCCCATTTGATATATTTCAGCTGCTATGGCAACAATAACAGCTGGGCGACAATACCAAATGAAGAAAACTGAATCCTGCAATACCTTAGGGTCTATAAGCTATCTTCATACAACAAATCCATGTGTATAAACATATGCACTTTGCCCATAGTTTAAATACTGGGTTAACTTAATGTTCCACACTAATTCATGGTTGCCATGGTAACCGAAACTTTTAATATACTGAGATAGTAACTAAAATTTGAATTCATTTAACAGGTAGTGGACTAATGTATTGCTTACCATCTTCCAGCTACTTGTAAAAGTAACATTTTAACCGCCAGTGGACAGACCATCCATCCTCCAGACACTGTTTTCAAGTTAAAAAGCGCCACCTATAATTTGCAGCAGACTACAATTTCAAATTTTGCACCTTTTCAAAAATAACAAATAAGGCATGATATTTCATGAGAATCGTCTGCTGGCAGACGATTCTCATGTTATATCATACCTTATATTTTTTCGAAAATTGGGAAAGATGTCGCGAATTTTGTCGTCTGCTGCAGTCGTAATTGGCGCTTTAAGGGTTAAGGTCATGATAACAGAACAAAAGCAGATACTTTATCTACAAGTACGTTTATTATATATAATTAGCAAAATAGTATATATGAAGCATATAATATAGCGTAGTCAATTCGAACCCGTAACTTTGCACATGTTGTACACTAGCGCACAGAATCCCTAGATTTTGCAAGACAAACATTCATGTTGCTCATAACCCGAAAACAGCAATGATTATTTTAACATGCATTATAAAATGTTGAACATATCCTTTAGAACCATGACAATATTAATTCTGAACTCTTTGTTTCCTATACATATTGATATAATAAGTACGGGATTGCCCATTTTGTACTTTTAGGGGTCACAAGTGGAAGTTCTGAATTGTGATATATTTCCTTGAAGGTTGTTTTAATCTTAGAAAACATTGCAGATCCTGATGCAATGCAGCACGATGCTGCATTTCATATGGGTCTTCAGTGTTTGCCAAAGCACCCGTTTAGGGATTCCGGTATACAAACAGCTAAGGAAATGGCCATAGTTCATAGAACATGTTTTGGAAATTTTAAATGGACGTATCATGTCAGTGAGCAGCCATGACATGAACAAGCCTGTGTATCCGCACAATCTTGCTAGCGGTTTTGCTGCTAACGTTTGGGAGTAGTTGAAAGCATAAGACATATGGCTCCATTAGACATCTTACATGCATACTTAAGTGCCTTTAAGCTTACATGGTTATTACGGACTCAATACCATCAATCAGTTCTAGACTACCTAACCATGTCTAGGACCAAATAAAGATAATGAACTACATATAAACACTCATTAAATAATACAAAGCATTTAAGGTCAGTGTACACAAACAAACAAATGCATAAGCTACTCCGTTTTTCACAAAAACATAAGAAGATATATTTTGTAGTTTTAAAAACTCTTGTTGTAAATGAAAAGTCCCCATATGATGTCTATTTGAAAGTACTGCTTTGATATGCAAATCAAAGGAGGACTCTTGGACCCTGCAAGTTACATTTTAGGAACCATTAACACAGGGAAGTGAAAGTCAAAGGGACACTAAAATCATTATTTGGGAAAAAAGATGATGATGATGATGATGATGATGATCATCATGATCACGATGATGATGATATCAGTAAATAAAACAATAATAAGGGTATATACATTGTACATTACAAAAAAGTCAAAGAGCTTCACCTATTAATAATATACACAACGCTATCCGTACCTTATAAAGGTTTAAAGTTAAATAAGCCAATGTATGTCAAAGCCAACAAAATGACATGTACACACAGGGAAATCTCTGACCAGTCTGGGCATTTGACAAATCAAATCAATATCTTTGATGTACACTCAATGGGTATCAGAATCATTGTTTGACACATATGCCATTTTGTAATTTTAGTCATACACTGACTCAAATGTAATAAAACAAAAGGCTTCCAGGCCTCAAGGTTATAAAACTTGAGTACAGTTTCAAACTCAAAATAAAGTGTAATAATTGGTTGCTTGCAGACATGAGTCCGCAAGCAGCCAATAATTGCGCTTTATTTTGAATTTGAGCATGAACTCAACTTTTATAACCTCGAGGCCTGATGTCTTGTGGATGGCGTGTCTTTGTAAAATCATCATGCCATTTGCATTCTTTTAAAAATGGCCAAATTAATATTTTAACTGTTTCAGCTGCCATTTGGTATGTTTTTATATATATTTATATGATACTGTTTGCCTATGTTATTTATGTTCTAATGTTATTTGTATGTTTGTCATTTGTTAATTTAATATTGTTAATACTTTTAGCGATTTGTTTGTCTTTTATTTGTGTGTGGTCCTTATGCTTCAGCTTCCATTTGTTGATTTTCTTAATATACCTTCTGAAATTCTGATGGCATTTGTTTGTGTTCCTTGTATTTCTTCTACTGTTTGTTTATGTTCTTTATGTTTTCTATTTTCATATGTTCATTTAAGAAATAAATTCGATTTTTTGAATGTTCATGGAATCATGAATACTTCGGGTCTCTTGCAAAGTTAACATGAAGCCCATAAAAGGGTTTCACGTTAACTTTGCAAGGGATCCGAAGTATTCATGATTCCATGAACAGGCCAAAATTAATTTAGATTATTTATATTTGCATTTTATTATATACGATATATCTAAAATGAAGAAATAATTTATAATTTCGGAGACAAAACAGTTTTGTATTTAATATGTTACCGTACTAACGGTTTTGTTGGAGTGTAAAACGGAAAAGCGGAACAGCCAGTGTGATGGAGCAAATAAAAGTCTTGTTTTGCATGTGCGACTCAGGTGTGACTCGCTGTCAATCACAACACCAGTGTCACTTCTGGCTAATGAATTGGATGTTCGAAGCGCATTGCAAAGGCAAGTGAGCTTGGCAGCTATCAATCCAATTTGTGTCTTACATAAGGCTATATACGGTTGTGAAAATCTAAAGATTCATTCAAATGTAAACATTATATATTCTGTGTCCAATTATAAGTGTTTGTTATGCTTTCTGCTTCAATGGTTTGTAATTTATGCTGTTTTTGCATATTGTCTTTAATTTTTCATTTTGCAATTTGTTTTATATTTTTAAGGTTTCGCCTTGAAGGTTTGTAGGTTTTATCTGTAACACTGTACTGTCCTTTCCTCTACTTATCTAGTTCCCATGAGATCTCCCTGCATGTTTTTTATCTTAAGGAATTCCTGTCGCATTATAAATTTACACCTTTTGCATGCTTCATTGTGAAGTACCGAGGGCATGAGTGTAATATGATTATAGGCCTGTTCCCCTGCCCTGTTGTTTGTGGGTGGTGCGGTTATCCTGTCTTAGTGCCCTTGGACCCTGCTCTTTGGACAAGGGTTGTGCTGACAGGCCATTATCAGCCCCTGACCCTGGTGGGCCGTTGGCCCTTCCTGTCCTGTTTGGCCCAGCGCTGGGTGATCCAGGCTGGTCAATGGTCCTGTGTCCTCTGGGTGGCCTTGTTGAGGGGCTGGCTAGTTTGCTGTGGATGTGATGTGCTTTGGGGCCATCATTTCCTTATTATCTATAACACTGTCTGAATTAATGCTGATCTAGATCCCTATTGTTTTGTTAGGAATCCATGTGCCCTTCACCTTAATGATTTGTTTTTTAAATAGCACACTTTTCGCTTTGCTATTTTGGAGGAATTATATTTTTAGAGTATGAATCAAGCCTGGTGGTTCGTTGAACATTACCATATTTGGGGCTCAGCCACTGGGCTGTTCCAGGACTATAAAATCGCAACTCCTTGCTTTCGGGGGCTCTTATGGTGAAATTTCTGATGTGTTCCCACGTTGGGTTTTCCTGGAAACTTGGGACATAGCCATGATTTAGTCAAGTAGAAGAAATGAGTGTTTTGGCTGATGGCTATAATTATACTTATGAGGATATTTTCTGAGATGATATTTATGGACATATTCCATGTTCGTGTGTCTGTGTGCTTCAAATATATACAGGACTAGATATATTATACTAATAAAACAGTATTATCAAGTTCGATTTCGTAGTACTTGCGCTCGGTCACATATGAATCCTCTCATGTGGAATAGACTTTTCAAAAAAGCAAGAGACGATTCCATAGAGTAGTTTATATTGTTAAATAAACAGAGAAAGCTTTATTGTCGACATTTAACAATATCTTTGGTAATGTTTGGTCATTTTTTTATGTTTTTCTTCTGTTAATTGTATATGTTCTTTATGTTTTATTGAGCAATTGATAGTTTCTGCCATATGTATACGTTTTTTTTACATTTTTGGTTGCTATTTGCATGCGTTCTACATGTTTTCTGAAGCTATTGGCATATGTCCTGTTCTTTTATCAGCTACCACGTGTTTGCTATTTATTGATCTGTTTGGTATTTATGTTTTCTGCTCCAATATCTATATGTTATTTATGTTTTGTCTGCTATTTGTACGTATTTATTTTTTATGCTGCCATTCATTGATGAGCTTCACTGTGCTTTATTCTCTCCCTGATATAACAAAATACACTAAAACCTGTGTAAAACGGTCACTCAAAAATAGACAAAACAAAGGTCTTAAAGACAAATGGTAGCTTAATGCAGGTCAAAAGTATTGCAGAATGAGCATTCTGCAAAACTTTTGACCTGCATTAAGTGATAATTGGTTTTGAAAACCAATTTTTGGTCTTTTTTTAAAGTGGTTTGTTTACACAGGTTTACTGTACTCCTGTGTCTGTCCTAGCCGCAAAAAGAAGTCCCCCAAAGTAGGTTGCATCGCCTGTAAGATCTATCCTGGTGTGAGAATACAGGTTCTTTACCATCACTTTGTCACCAGCTGACATGAATAAGACACCATTCACGCTACAGGATTTATACCTCGAATTTTTGTCAATGTCAAGATCAGGGTCCACATAATCCACACTTTCCATGCATCGTAAAATGTTCTTTGATACTCCACCGCTTTCATGAACGATTGCCACAGCTTGACTGGTCTTGACATCATAAAACAGTATCTGCAATAAAAACACAAAGGGGTACGTGCATTAAGGGGCTATTTTGACCCCCTCTAGAGCCAAAAACTGAAAATTGCTTTTCACCAGTTTCTTTTGATTAGTTAATTAGAAGAATAACTGAAGTGTAAAATTTCGGCATTTATTTAACTTTTGCCATTGCTATGGTAATAAAAATGGCCGACAAAATAGGCTTTAAATAGAGATATTGCCATTTTGGACAAAATTTCAGGCTTTTGGAGACCGATTTGTTTTAGAATAAGATATCAGCACAGCTAAATACCAAAAATCCTTTTCATATGTTGTGTGCTGTAGTAATTCTCATCTACTGTTAAAATATCTTTTTGGAATTTGCTTGTGCTCTATGTTAATTTCTCCGTCAAAGCTCTCAAATTTGCTACAAAATGGCCAATTTCCTATTTTCAGCATAGTTTGGCGGCCATTTTTGCAACCATAGCAATGGTAAAAGTCGAAGTTATTCGAGATTTGTACACTTTGGTTATTGTTCTAATAAACTAATAACAACAACTTTGTAAAAAACAATTTTTATATTTTAGCCTGATAGGGGGGCCAAAATCGCTTCTTAATGCACGTCCCCCTTTTGATTAAATTAATAGATTTAGTCAGCCTTTTCAGTAGTGATAACTTATCCTTTTTATATTGTTGGCATAACAATTTCGTCTGCTTATTACGTTTGGTGCATATATAGGAAACTTTGGACCTGTTCTTGATCTAAACTGTTGGACTCTGATGGTATACCTGAATGAACTTTTTGAAATAAGCTAATTTTGAAAAAGAAAAAGCAGATGACAAAAACTTGCAGCATTTCCGATTACGCAGATTAAAGAGACACAAAATAAAGTCACACCAGCAAGCCACTTTCACAAACAAGAACAAGTACTACATAAACATGAAAGCTCACACACAATTGGGGCAACCCTAAGCAATTGAAAGAAATTGCAAAGTATCAAAATATTTTGTAGATGACTGATTCTGAGCAGACATCTTTATAAAGAAAAGTTATCAATCTCAGTCAGCATTCAGTCTCGAGCCACTATCTGCCCACCAGCAAAACGTCATTCGAATGGCGTTTCACTGGTGGGCCAATAGTTGCCCACTTTAAGATGTTTGATGGGATATGACCAATCTTTTTGTTGCAAAGTCAGTCTGTTTTTCTTACATCCTTATATTAAAGAAAATAAATCAACAGATTGTTTTTTCAGGCTCTTTTCATAAAAGTGTCTACAATGAGATGCATACATACATGCGTATATAATAAATATATTCCAGTATGGCGGGCTATGAAGGTGCCATCAGGTCGTTTGTCAAACAGTCTCTCCTGACTAACGTTCTTCATCCAGTCGGCTTCTTCAAACACATTCAAAGTTACAGCTGAACCTGGTAAGTAAATATGAGCCACGACATGTGATTTCCAACAATGTGGCATTTGACACGTGTAGACTCAGATGAGCCTGAGCAGTCCCCTTTTAAACTTAGAAACTCCAGTGTTCAGTCAGTAGCTTTACAATAATAAAATATTCAAACCACTAACAAAGCGCTCTGATCAGACTGCACATATCACATTGATGGAAAGCTCATGTCGCGGCTCAAATAACGTCTGATCACGTAGGACTTGAGGTTTTATTTCTGATTGTCAGTAGTTCGAATTATAGGGAAGAAGACATAAATATACAAAATAAAACAACACCCCAAATGATTATAATCAGTTTTTTCTACCAAACATATGTTTAGCACGCGTAAAACAAACGTTTCTTTGATGCACCTAAAACATATGTTATTTTATAAAGTTATTATAACAGATCATGAATATGTCCTATTCTCTGAATCCAGTTAAGTGTGTCCCAAAGTTATTTCGAATTAGCGAGTACTTTGAAAAATCGAAGTTCGAATTATAGAGGTTTTACCCGTTGGATTTTTTTGCTCCGGCATTCGGTTTTATGTACTGTTGAGTCCTTATATTTGCTTTATCTCCTTTTTATATCTTGAGTTATATGTTCCTGAGACAATTCACAGATAAGTTAGGGGCCTTTCATGCAAACCAAGCATCTATGTGTCTTGGACTACATCTGAATTAAGGGTGAGGTTAGCGCTGTGAAAGTAGTTTAAGCTCTCCAGTAAAAGTAATTTTTACTGACAGTACCAAGGTGGTGCTTCTTTTGTTGATCATTTTTATATGTTTCGTGTTCGTCTTGTTTTCTTGTCTGTTCAATGCAGCCGTTTGGAAAGGGCTGACCTCTTGCATGTGATGTTTTATTGTGTTTTTGTTACTTTCCCATGTGGTGTCCCGGGTCAGGTGTGGTGCTTGATTGTATTGATTCCTGGTTATTGCATTCTTTCTTACTTTTTCTATAAATACAAATCATACGCACAAAATGACTTGTGCAACCAAAGTAGGCTAGTTAGAGCATTTGCTGTCAAACAATGAGCTCATAGTGAAGATATTGATAAGACTGAGCCATCACAAGGTTGATCTGAGTTTATTCAGGGTCATCTTCGCAAGCCAAGGGTACTAACTCTACTTCGTTCTTTACGCACGTGCGTAAGGAACAAAGTGGAGTTAGTACCCTTGGCTTGCGAAGATGAATCAGGGTGCACTGACCTTTTAATTATATAGATATTGCTCACCTAAGCTTTGCCATTCATGAGAACGAATGTTACCATTCAAAGACAAGATAGGTTTGGGTATATCTATGAGTCGTGAGCCCTTTTATTTGTTTCATCATAGTATATTATTTGATTAGATTGTTTTTCCATGATGATACATTGCAATAGTTAGGAAGCCTCCATGCGAGCTTAAAATGTTTTGTGCTTCAACAACAGCACAATCTAGGGCAAATATTTGGTACAGGTAAAATGCATTTTAGCCCACCAATGGCTTAGGTTGAGCACTGTCTGTTCTTTGTTGATTGTTGCTCCCATTGTGGGATTCTGTAACTGTTCTATTTTTTGTTGTGCGTTACTTTATGTCCATTCTAGTTTTGCAATTATCTTGATGGGGAAGAGAGAGCTGGATGCTTTGCTTAGTTTGTCTTCTTGTTGTTTCGTGATTGCTGTGTGGCTCTTCCTTGTGGTGCCATGGGTTTATCTGCAGTTTGTGATTGTGGTATTTCCTGATCATACTCACTTACTATCTTTGGGTTACCCTTAACATTAATTCATTTGATAGGCCTTACATAACACAGACATAATGATGAAAATATTTATTTGATATCAATCATAAACACATTTTCACAATATGAAGTTTAAATAAACAAATTGGTAAATGCATACGATCATTCTTCTGTCTTATCAGAGTAGACTTACAACCAGGCAACCAACAAGTTAGCATTTCATTCCAATGAAACAACTAAAGATAAGCTGTCAATGATATAAAATTGGCTATCTATTATTGTCATCCAGGTGCATGCCAAACTACGCAAAAACTTGTTCATTTCTACATACTCATTACACTGAAACATAAAAAGTAGTTGAGAAGTTTGTAAAAAACCTGTTTTATGATGAAAAACACTCATTTATTGAATGGATATATGTTGTAGGTGCACATTGGAATTACCTCTTTGAGGTAATTCTAATGTGTACCATCAACATATGTTCTTAAAATTAAGGAAACCTGTTTTGAAATATACGCTAAACAAGTATCATGTCTATTGGCTTTCTTCTTTTCAACATATCAATCTGCCTATCAGTATTAAAATACTTGTCACTTCACGGCAATTTTTTTATATTTACATGACAGCTATATCATCAAATTTGATTTCATGAACTATGCTTTTGCTAAGCTGGTAGTTGCATGGTAGTAAGTCTTTCAGTTTAGAATTAAATATTTACTTAACGCAGAAACAGTGTAATATATAAAGTCTTTGACTCATTGTTTTTTGATAGCTAGTACTATCCACTCCATATTTTAATCAAATTTATGAACATGAAATCTCGTTTTATAACTGGTGTTTCGTTTGTTTTGTGGTTAGACAATGCGACCACTCACTGATTTATTTACCTCTCATGCAGGACTTACTACGCTTACGGGCAATTTATGATTGCCCCATGGACTGACTCTTTGTTTTTATGGGAACAGTTTGACAAAATTAATGACTCACACAAATAAGTAGAAAAACACCACCAATGTTATTAAAATATAACGTTCCGAAGCTAGTAAAACAGTTACTGATAATATTTAGTAAAAATAAATGAAGGATATGCGATAGTCTGCAACTCCATTTATTGCCATCCCATTGAGGATCGCAATTATAATTGACTAAGTTTGCTGGTGTGTGGGGGTGGCGGCTGGGTAGGGTGTCGTGGTTCGTCCCTGTTTTGTGATGTTTTATGTCTAATCTTGTTTGACAAATATCTCGTAGAGAGAGAGAAAGAGAGAAAGAGAGAGCGAGAGCTGGTTGATTAATTAGTTTGTTGACTTGTTAATTAATCTTAATGTGTTCTTTTGCATATTTCTGCTCGTTGCCACAGTCAGGTTATGGTCTCTATAGAGGGTCATACATGAGTGCTCTTGTATTATTGAATTTGTTCAACAAGTTGAGGTAAATAGGTAAAATTCGAGGCTTGTTGAGCATTTTATCGCTTTTTCGCCAAGAGTTTAATGAATTCAATAATACAGGAGCACGAATGTTATATTCTATTTATCATATGACATTTAGACGTTTCTCGTTTTATGAATGCTATGAGGTTGAACTCAGATAAGGAAGGGGTATTAAGAAAGTTCGCTCTGCAGACAAAATGATTGTTTGCACACATGATAACCGTTTTCATACTGGAAAGTTTTTAACCTGTAAATGCAGAGTTTGTAAAACATTAAAGACCCAGTTGAAGTGCAGCAGAATGTGAAATTTCGTCAGGGTCAAAACTCTTTGCTAAGATAAAAACGGTGTTTAGACAGTAATAGTGGTGAAAGAAACAAGTGAAAATAGAACTAGTACCATGTGGTGTGAATGTTCGGTTCCTGCAAGCCTCGCCTGCCCATTCCAAGATCTTCTGGCACTTCACTATAAGAAGACAGTTTTAATGATATATTGGTGTTGTTTAAACTCAGCGATACAACATTACAGCAAACCCTGTCTTAAGCAGCCACTCAAAAGAAGACCACAATTAGTTTTCAAGACCGATTATCGCTCAATGCAAGTCTAAAGTATTGCAGAATGCCACAAATCATACCAAATGATAATAGCAAAATGAGTAATAAACCCTTTACTTATATATGAAATAGATATACTGATTATTATATTTACATAAAACCAAATGCACTGATGTGCTCGAGATATGCACTTTATTTTGTAGCGCTGACCAAAATGTTAAATATATAGTTAGTCTCCCAAGGAAGTTTAATTAACATTCCAAAATATGTTCAGAAACTTTCTAATACATCAGTATGTATATATATATATATATATATATATATATATATATATATATATATATATATATATATATATATATATATATATATATTATATGCTATGACTTATGATACACGTTCATGTGACCTCTATATTGTAAAATATGTTACTATGTTATATGTATAGAATATGTTGAATCTCTAGCTGTATACAGTGTGTACCAGAGAAATAAAATAATTTTGACTTGACTTGACTTGACAAGGGAGCATTCGCAACACTTTAGACCTGCATTAAGCTACCACTTTTGTTATGTCTATTTTTGAGTTGCCGCTTAAGACAGATTTTACTGTACAAACACAGTGTCAGCGGCAATAATTTTGATGGCTCAATGGTGTTGTCCCAACGGTGGACTGATAGTATGTGCTTTAATCCATATAAACTGTCCTATCTTTTTGGACATAAACTAACAGATCTAGAGCAAATCCAGATAAGACGCCACAGAAAGCGGCATCTGATCAGACTTTCACGAATTGCAATTCAAAATGAAATAAAAATCAAAACATTTCCCTGGCATCTCTATAATTGAAACTGGGCATAATTAGATAATATGGTAATTGTATAAATTAATAACAATAATATAATCTAGAGTGAAGATGTATCAAAGATTTCAACTCCAATGACTGTCACTGCTGCATGTCCTAAGGTTGCTGGCTCTGTTGTTTCAATAGATAGTCAGCCTCGAAATCCTCAATTAGACAAAGTCATAAAAAGTTTCGCTGGTAGGTCTATGTATAAAGACAAGTGGCCATATAAACTTGATTTTTTTATCATTGTGTAGTCATACTGCAATGTTTACGTTTGCATGTCTGAAGTTCAGGAATTTAGATGTTGTGAACTTTCAAACTTGTATTTGTTTTTATGTGACTTGGTGACACTATTTTCGCTGAATACTGATGAATGTTTTCCTTTTTGTAGGTCAGTCGCGAACACCAATCAAAAATGTTTATAATGAGTATGTAGGTAACTGTCCAACAACCTTGAAATCCTAGCCTATCGCTGCAAGAAGTAAGTATTTTCGTTAATTGTTGTGCACGTACGTATATTAAATACAAAATATATTTTACATTCATGTACTTTTCCCATTCATTCAGACAAAAAAAATAAGTGTATTTAAAAAGTGCAATATTTCAACAGTAAACTGAATTCAAAATTACAGGGAAGAAAGAAAATTGCCTCTATAGACTGTAGAAGCATGTAGCTGAACAGCAACCATGAGCAGAATCTAGGATGAAGATTCAGCTTGTAATATATATTTACGCCACCCTGTGGCCTAGGCTACTGTCAATTCTAAAGCGGTGATTATGTTGTTGTTTGTTTGTTGTTTGTTGTTGGTACCCTTGTGTGTGGCTACCTTTGTGTGTGGGGTTTTGTATTTAGCTGGTTGGTTTTCATAAATTGTGTTGTGGCTGTCTGTGTTCTGTGTCTTGCTCAAGCTGCCTTAAGTTGGTCTGCATTCTGTGATTGTGGCAATTCCTGGACATTCTCACATATTTCAAACGCACTCTCTTATAGATAGATTATCAGCACATTATCGAAAGTGCTAAATATAAATAGTCAATAGTGTGTTAGAAGGTGGAAATACTCCTGTTACATTTGGTTATATACTAAAACCAACTAATTGGTCACCTAACTTTTTTACGCTCGTTCAGAAAGTGAAACGTAGGGTATACAAAATTCATGTTTTTTTAAGTGAGGCAATACTTTGCCGAGACTCTGCAAGTTATTTCATTTAAAAATGACGTGTACTTCTTGTACGATCGAATTTAGAGAAAAGGTACCCTCATTTCAAAAAGTCACACTTTTTCTACGATATAAACCATAACACAAATTAACGTTTGTGTTTGTTTGAAGATGTTACTGGCTAGCGTATAATAAGAAGAATAAACCTCAAAAGTTTTGTTTCCACTGGACTCGTCGTTTTTGCTACTGAACAACATAAGACCAACACTTTTAGCAGGTTAATCATTGAAATTCAGCTTTAAGCTTGCAATTTACATAGAGACTTTGCACTGCTCTGTACGCTTTATTATTGAGGATACGGCATTGAAATTTTCAGCGATTATTCATCATCACCAGACGTCACCGCCCTTCTTTGAAAATTGAAAAAAAACAAAAATAAAATGCTATCAAATCGATTTTTAATCTCTCTCATTGAAACCGGAAGTGTACAGTAGTCATAAAACAATAATCGCCAAAAATTGACTAATCAAGTTCTACTGTGTTTGGCCTACAGTGTTCAAATAAAATTAAATGCATTTAACAATTTTACCAGGAAATACTGGTGAATTTCAAAAATCTCGAAAAATTAAAAAAAATGCAATATTCTAAAAATGCGTAAAAAATCTACCATAAGCAAAATTTTAATTGTTTGGTGTTTTTCAAATCGGACAGACCAGTATGTAACCATCTAAACGTCAATTTTATAAAAACTACTCTCAAAACCATTTTTTCTTAAAAAAGTCGATTTTTGCAATTTTAATCCAAAAAAACTTAGAAATAAAAGAAAACTGTTCAAAAACACTGCTAAACGTTTGCCCATTAAAATACACATATGTAGGCAAAAAATCATTTCAATTTTATCAGCGTTTGGTCAAAAATAATGAGTTTGAAAATTGACCAATTAGAACTTGGTTTTAGTATACATGACTGTGATCGTGGAAATTGAAACTGTCTGTTTGGTTGATATAGTGTACATAATGAATACGATTTCAAACAATGTGGCATTTTGACATGAATAGACTCAGACGAGCCTGTGCAGCATCCTTTAAAGCTTAGAAACGCCAAATTATGTTCAGCCAGTAGCATAATATTCATAGAATATTCAAGCGACTAGCAAATGCTCTGCTCAGACTGTGTGTATGCGGAGGCTGGTCTGAGACTTTGCTGGTCGCACATACCACATTGTTGTAAATCTCATGTCACAGCTCATTTGTCAAGGTTACATTTATAGTAATACTATTTTTTGTAATTCTTAGTAATAACCTGGATTGACTGACATTATTTCTTTTGCTTGTGATCATTCTCATATTACCAAGAAAACTGATATATATTTTCTGATATATATTTTATGTAGTTTTTCATCTTTTCTTAAACTGAGGTGACACACTTAATCTAATTTGTCATTCATATGAAGTTTAAAGGTAAAAATGACTATATATAAAACAGAAGCTTATTATCATAATATATGAGATATTGAGCACAAATACATCAATTCTAGCTTCTTAAATTTATAAAGAAATATGCCGCCTTCTTTAGTTTATAAAGAACTACAATAATGCTCACTTCTTTAATCCATAATGATATGCAACAATGTTAACTTCTTTGATTTATAGAGAAATACAGCAACGTTAACTTCTTTGATTTATAAAGAAATACAGCAATGACAACTTCTTTGATTTATTAAGAAATACAGCAATGTTAACTTCTTTGATTTATAAACAAATACAGCAATGTTAACTTTTTTGCTTTATTAAGAAATACAACAATGCTAGCTTAGCTTCTTTTATTTATAAAGAAACACAACAATGCTAGCTTCTTTGATTTATAAAGAAATAAAGCAATGTTAATTTCTTTGATTTATTAAGAAATATAACAATGTTAACTTCTTTGATTTATAAAGAAATATAACAATGCTAACTTCTTTGATTTATTAAGAAAAACAGCTATGTTAACTTCTTTAAATTATAAAGAAATACAACAATGCTAGCAATGTTCACTTCTTTGATTGATTAAGCAACACAACAATGCTAGCTTCTTTGATTTATAAAGAAATCAACCATGCTAGCTTCTTTGATTTATAAAGAAATACAGCAATGCTAACTTCTTTGATTTATTTAGAAATACAACAACGTTAACTACTTTGATTTATCAAGAAATACAACAATGCTAGCTTCTCTGATTTATCAAGAAATACAACAATGCTGGCTTCTTTGATTTATTAAGAAATACAACAATGTTAACTTCTTTGAAATATCAAGAAATACAACAATGCTAGCTAGCTTCTTTGATTTATTAAAAATACAACAATGCTAGCTTCTCTTATTCATAACAAAATGCAACAATGCTAGATTATTTAATCTAATAAAACATGACCTCTCATGTTAGATCGTATATGTGTAAAAATAAAGAACAAGAAAAATGACCTACTTCAATACTGATGAAATAATTCAAGACCACCTTCCAGAACTTCATAAATCACATCTAAGTCCCTATCCAGACCCTAATAAATCACATCTAAGTAGAAAACATAATTACTAATTTACAACCTGTTGCACTACCTGCGTTGCTGAGATTTCCTGGATCAAGGACGCCAAATCTCCGGTTTATGAATTCGTCAGTCATATACGTGGAATAGTGTGCAGCAGCAATGTACTGAAATAAGGCAACACATCTTATATTAGTGTACTTTCAGACAATAACAGGTAGTTTTTTTTATTAAATCTTATCATACTTTAGCAACTCCATTGCCAGAAGTCGTTAAAACAACATATTGATTCTAACTTGCATGCAAACCATATATACCCAGATCAGGCTGCTCCATGGGGAGCAGGCTGACTTTGGTCCACAGTGTTTTTTTATAAAAGATAACCATATATACAGCAGACAACTTAAGTTATGAATTGCAGTGTAAGCTATTTTGAATTTGTAGCAGATTGTTCATTGAGAATGTTTAAAGTTGCTTCCTAACGCAATTATTCTCATGTACAGGGTTGTTTTGGCTCATCATAAAACAATGAGGCACTTTAAAAAATGATATTTAGGCATGTGTAATAAATAGCAAGAGAATTTGTGTCCTGTGTGATTTACATAGCTATTATGTGTATCATCCTAACGGTATCAACTAGATACACTCTTAAGGTGAACTGCTTTATTATAATGGACCCGCACTTATACATGTATATATTCATCATTTTTCTATACATTTGTATCTCGTTTCAAAAGTCTCCAGATGTTGTTATTTTCAAAAGTATTTAGAGGTTGAAACAGCTGTCAGTTTTTCGTGTGGAGTTGGTTATATAGAGGTTTTATTTTGATTTAAGAAAATGGAAAAGATACCTACCGAAAGATGCCCGTTTTCTTTTATATCTGCAATTTAAGTTGGAGCCAAATAAGTACATGTCATATCAAGGAGGTACTGAGCATCTATAAACAACACTTAGCTTCGAAATTGTAAATAGAAGGACTTTAGTTAAGAGTGCGTAACGAAAATTTCATTTTCTTATTTCTCAACCAAAACATATGTTGTGGGTACTCAAACGAACTATCTCGATGAGACGGTTCTTTTTCGCACCCAAAACATATGTTAAAACTGATGGGTAAGAAACTATTTATTTTTTCGCTGAAATGTTTTGTTTATCTAAACATGTGGAATATGATCATGATATGCCATAGCTGCAGGTCATAGTCTTCATAAGAGAGAGAGAGAGAGAGAGAGAGAGAGAGATAGAGAGAAAGAGAGAGAGAGCTCTATGCTTAATATCAGAAAAACAATTGAAGGATATTTAGATTCAATTTGATCTCTAACATTCAATACAATTAAAACTAAACTAAACTTCCATGCAGTTCATAGTTTCAGATATATGCAATCAAAACTGCTGTTTAATTAAAGTCATGCTTCAATGGTTTAAGTACAGTACAATTCCAAATGATTAGACCCTCTATACTGAAAAGTCACAAACATTCAAAATGATTAAAATAATATTTTATCGTTTGTTTTCCATAATGTTTGGCTCAAAATTCATTACTGGCTCTGAATCAAAAGTATGATAGCTAAATGTGTAGTCGTTGTCAATGTTTTACTACCGATCTGTTGTCATACATGATCAGGTATGCCATATCTGCATAGTTTTGTTGAAGACTTTAATATGATTGGTTGATGAGCAGGCTGACTGAAGTCACAACTTGGCGCACAGTTAACTTTTTTAAATTTGCTAGCGGCGACTAATAACCTTTGGCATGTTCTTACTCTTTTACATGGGCTTTGCTACCATATATATACGAAAAACGCATTTGCTTACTCATTTTAAGCGAAAATATGGGAATATTCTTTCCCAGTTCTGAAGTTTTCTTGACGATAGAAAATGTGCGTGGGAAAGTAATTCCAATGCGTCGCATTCCAATTTTGGTAGGGTTATATTATACAATTATTGACTTCAATGAGGTAGACATTAGGATTTAGATACCCGAAAAAGTGATAATTCACCGAGGCCGCTAGGCTGAGGTGAATATCACTTTTAAGCGTAGATAAATCCTCATGTCTACCGAAATTGAAGTCAATAACTGTTTTGTTATATGACTTTTCAACTTAGAATGAAAATATTCTACTTTCTTTATTGTTGTTGAAGTCAACCTTCAACCTAAGGTCTTTCTAACAAGTTTTATCAACTGTTATTAAACTATTTTAATGTAGTATTTTACAATTTGAAATGTATATTAATTCTCTGAATGTGGAATGTAAAATTTAAACATAAAACTCTTTTTTACATTTTTTTATTCAAACAAAGATAAATGAACAAACAAAACATAACAAAACAGTTGTTAAAATTCATGAAAGTCTTTAGTTTACCTGTTGGGATGTGAAACAGCAAATCATGTCAATTTCATGCAGCACATGCTAGTTTTATACTCCTCATGCTATTTTTAGCTCTCTAGAGGGTGATATTGCAGAAGTGTCAAAAATATTAACTTCTGGAAACTAGTTTGAGCTGGATTTCATCCTATATCACCTTCTGAACCAGTTTAGACCAGTTTCCAGGTAGACATAGAGATTTATGAAGACAAATTTGGCCAATCAGGAGACAGGATTCTCTCCAGTCATATAACAAATGATGACATTATCTATTCTAAGAAAAACTTTAAAATTTTTAGCACCCTTTAGCGAAGTGAAAGAGAACCTGATTCAAATAAGATTTATTATTGCACACCGTTACTAAGAATGTGCTTAACATGGCAAATAGCATAGACCCTGATGACACGCCAGCGTCTCCTCTGGGTATAGGCTATTTGTAAATGCTCCCTTTTGGGTTTTTTTTTGCGTAAATACATTAACTACGTCCCCACAACTGCGTACATGGAATTGAAGGCAAGCTACGCCCCTATTTTATTATTAATATACTCAACGTCAGTGAAAAGTTACCAGTAAATCACATACACTTAAAGTTGCATACTTTGTAACTACGAACATTTTTCGAAAATTTTTATTTTCTTTTAAATCATTTGTAAAAGTAGAATTAAGCTATGTTTTCACAATAAAAACGTTCAGTACAGCTGAAAACTGCATGGAAAAGTGAATTATCTTATCAAATAGGTGTCTATTTCTCTTGTTGGTAATTATTTGCGTCCCTCCAATAATTCTAGACCGTTGAATTTTAACATAAATGCAGTTGTTTTGATAGTGATAACTTGTTAAGATTTACGAAAATGGTAAAATGTTTACCTGAATTTGATTATTTTTACTGTGTTCTTGAAAAATAAAAACATTATTTTTAAAATTAGAAGATCAAAAGTTACAGACTATGCAGCTTTAACATAGGGCAATATTTAGTTCATCCTGTACGAAGAACTGCGGATACTTCAACACTCGATTTTATGGCATAGGGTGCCATGCATCACCACTATGGAAAACGGTATTCATCACACCCGAATGCATTATAATCATTCCTTGACGGACCCCTGTAGTTTCCATTGCATTGTATAGGAAAATTCAACGTTCTGGTGCTACCTTAATGTTTGATCCTCATTTTTCGCATTTAATGGGATAACCTAAACCATTTTGGTGGCGTTTTCAATGAAAATGTCTAGGGCATGTTCTGGCATGTTGTCTCCTGAAAATGATGATTTCAAATTCTTAAAAACTGCAAAAAGCATCAAATGCACGTGCATTACGAGCACCATAGTTCCAGGGGTCGTGTAACTGTTTTATCTCTCCAAATCAGCTTGTCGTTGACCAGACACATGAACGTGACAGTAGCCAAAAAGCTGTATTATACATTTTCCGAAATATCGAAACTTTGATACTGGTAACTTTTCATTGACGCTGAGTATATCTAATATAATGTAGAAGATCTTTACAATTGTGCGCTCATGCACCATTTAATCTATTAAACGAGTTTGGGTGAGAGGTCAAATGCGAAACTTCACTGAGCATCATATCGCTTTTTTTGCAACGAGTTTAATAAATCCAATAGTACATGAGCATGTATATGAGATTCTATTTATCATGATATTATAAAGTACTTTGTAATTGCGTTTTGGCGTGCAAAGGTCATATGTCAACCACTAAGGTTTATCGATTTTAATACTGGTCCGGCGTATATCATGATATACTGAGAGATATAGTAAATCAACTGAGCCGATAGATGCTGTAAATATTTTGCATCTAACAAGATACGAACCCACGACCTCGACAGCTCCGCCTAGCACTACACCAGAAATCGACGCTACAAACTGCGCCACTGAGGGATCCCCCCAAAAAGGATGATATTGACGATGGCTAATGCAGTACACGTCGTATAATGGTATTGTTTCAATATATCCCGTCTCATGTAAATTTTCATGATCCTAATGGGGGGTTTAACCCTATCTTTCTGAGCTCACCTGGTTGTAAAGTAGGCGCCTGTGTCGTCAATTGTCTTGTTAACTTCTGCAGTGATCTTACTGACCGTTCAAGCTTTCTTACTTTCTTGCAACCTTGTAAAAGAAAACAAAAGTTTATAAAAAGGGTATAATAATGTTAATTCAAAAAGATCTGATGAAATGTCGACAGCAGACAAAACAATTACAAGTTATAATACTGACCGCGTGCGTGCGTGCGCGCGCGCGTGTGTGTGTGAGTTACAGATAAGAAGTTAACGAAATTCCCATAAATTAGACACATTTAAATATAATTTAATGTTTTCTTAAAATTAGTATAAAAGATTGATTCGCCATGTGCCATGGTCAGGCGAGGCTTGAAGCTACGTTTAAAAAGAGTTATCGGGTTTGAAGGCGGGAAGTCATGTTTTTGCAAGGAGTCGAAGAAAAAATATTATTTTCAAATGTTGTTGGTTGTTTGGACTTTGCTTGTCATTATGGCTAGCGCGGAGAGTGCGGAGAACAATATAGGACTGGTTGAAGGTGCTGAGGGGATGTATGCTGAAAGTTGTGAGGAGTATATTGAGTCGGACTTTTTCTCGGACAACAGATATAATGGTTTACAACCGTGGGTGGGGAAACCATTTGATGGATTTGATGACGGAGAGTGGCGGGTGAAGACAAGAAAACGCAAGCGGCGAGATACAGGTAGTGTTGATATAGAAACATTCAGCAAAATGTCAACCGATGAGAAGCTTCTTGCATTATTTTCAAAACTATCAGTAGTTGAAAATAAACAATCACAGTTGAATGCGGTTATGTCCCCTTTTCATGAAAAGCTCGAGAGCTTGGAGAAGTGTGTCAATATACAAAACCAAAAACTTAAAATGCTAGCATATAGGTCAATTGACTTGGAAGCAAGGAGCCGGCGAAACAACCTTGTGTTCAGAGGACTGGCGGATTGTAATTATGAGAACTGTAAAGATATTATAGTAAACTTTCTCTCAGGCGAGTTGAAGATTGATATTTCCCAAGCTCATATTGCTAGAGCTCATAGGTTAGGGTCATTGGCAAGATCCCGAGCAAAATATACAGTCACCAGAAGACCAATGATCGTAGCATTCAATGACTATTCCATTACTGAAATGATAATGCAGGCCGCCAAAAATTTAAAAGGAACATTTTTCCGTATTGAAAGAGATTTCCCGGTAGAAATTACAGAAGCACGACAGCGTTTGTGGCCTAAATTTAAGACAGAGCGAGAGAACTACCCATCCAGTAGAGTTACAATTGGTTATCCAGCCAAAATAATTAGAAATGGGAGAGTTACACACGATGAGTTTCCTGATTGGTATGATGTGTTGCATTGCAGCCGTGTGCGGGGTTTTGAAATCAACGAAACCACTGGGAAGGAAAGTCGCAGGAAGCCATTCAGGCCTTGGCAGGCTCAAGCTCAGACTGTAACTCTTAGCCAAGACGGTTCACAGATAGATATTGATACCGATACTGATTCGGATTCAGCAACGCAGCCGCCCACACACACCGTGCCTTCGAAAGTGTTCGAAGAAAAAAGTAAACAACAGAGTTGTGCAGCTGAGAGCGCGAGAAAAGTGAATGACAGTCGTGGCAACAATGATACAAATAAAAACAACAGTCAATTAGCGAACGCCTTACCTCAGAGGATCACGCTGGAAGCAGGGCAAAATCAGAAAGAAAACAGAAATGAAAGTAGATCTGCTCATCAGCGGACATCATCACTTCCTGATTTGACACGAGGGAATTCCACAGCGAGGTCAAATTATAATAGGCAGCCGTCTAATAATAGTCAGCCAATCAGCGATAGTCAAGCGCGTGTCATTGAGACAGCGATGAATGGACAACCCAGTGTAGTAAACAAATCAAAATAGGACCGCGGGGAGAATACACAATTAAAATGTGTACTTCTTAACATTCAGGGACTTGTGTCGAAAAATGTCAATAAATTACAGTCAGAAGTATTATTAAATCTTTTCAAAGAAAACGACGTAGTCTTATTAACTGAGACGTGGCTGGGAGATGAAGCGTGTGTGCAGGTAAATGGCTACAGACCTTTTCAATTAAATCGAACCGTTAAAAAACACAATGCAAAAAGGGAATCAGGGGGTTTAATAGCATATATCCGTGAGGAACTAGTAACCGACGATACACTATACATGATGGACAGTGATGATATTATATGGTTAAGGCTCAAAGGTAGATTATTTGATCAGCCTGATGATATTTTCTTTTGTTTGTGTTATAATGTACCTGAGGGTTCTAGCAGACAAGGCTTAATGGACAATGTAGACATTTTTGATAGAATAACTGATCAGCTTGTCAAGATCCAAAATGATACGCAAAATGAGTGTAGTTTCATGATATGCGGAGATTTTAATGCGCGTACCGCTACATTGCCAGATTTTGTAAACGATGATAGCTCTGACCACATACCTGCACTTCCCGATGATTACAGCATCGATTTACCTTTAGAGAGGGCTTCAGAAGATAAGGGATTCAATCGCTACGGTTCTCAATTATTGGATTTTTGCAAGCAGACGGGGTAAAGAATATTAAACGGGCGTATGGGTGCTGATAAAGGCATTGGGAAGTGCACGTTTGTCGGTAGTACAGGAAAAAGTCTAGTTGATTATGTCATTGCCAGTCAATCATTATTTTCTGTCATTAATACTTTCGTGGTTGATGACCCGAATATAGTGAGTGATCACTGCATAGTACAATTTTCCTTACTTGTATCAAAAAATCATATTGATGCTGAGGCTGCACAGTCAGGTAACCCATTGAAATATAAATATGTATGGGACAATAGTCAATTAGAGGCCTATAAGATTGCTTTAGAGTCTGATGAAATAAAGGAGTCATTTCTTGAACTGCAGTCAAATATTACTGAGGCATTTTCTTTAGATAGCATAAACGCTAATGTAAATTCTTTCCAGGTGCTTATAGAGTCTGTTTGTACTCCGTTATTTCAAAAAACAATAAATCAATCAGGAAATGAGCGGGAAATTAAAGAAAATAGTCAGCCTTGGTATAATGACGAATGTAAACAAAAAAGAAATATGTTTTATAGTTGTTTAGATATGTATAGGTTAGATAAAAATGATGTTAATCTTCGTGAAAACATGGTAGGTGCAAGGTCTGAATACAAGAGAGTTTTGAGAAAAAGTAGATATGATCATAGGAAATCGAAAACACAGCAGTTGGAGGAGAGCCGTTTTGAGAACGCAAAAAATTACTGGAAACTTTTGAAAAAATTATGCCCGTCAAACTCTCCAAAAACCCTAAAGTCACAGCATTTTGCAAATTATTTTAAAGCTATAAATAATCCAGACAGTAGATTTTTCCAAGCTGATGAAGATGTGCTATTGTATAATGAAAGATATGTTCAAGGGGAATTAGGGGTCATGTTTCAGGAGTTAGATGAACAAATAAGTATAAGTGAAATTAGAAAAGCAACTTTGTCATTGAAAAATGGGAAAAGCGGGGGGCCTGATTTTATATTAAATGAATTTTTAAAGTACGGTATAGATAATATGCTACATTATCTACATGCACTTTTTAACAAAATTTTTGACACTGGTTATTTTCCGGATATTTGGGGGGATGGTTTCATCGTTCCGTTGCACAAGAAAGGTAGTATTGAAAATGTTGAGAACTATAGAGGAATCACATTATTGAGTGTAGTAGGTAAGCTTTTCACAAGTATTCTTAATGCACGTCTAAATTCTTGGGCAGAGCAATATCACATATATATCGAAGCACAATCAGGTTTCAGGAAAGGGATGAGCACAGTGGATAATTGTTTTGTGTTACAAAGTTTGATATCACATTGTTTGAATACAAATAAAAAGTTATATGCAGCATTTGTGGATTTTAAAAAAGCGTTTGATTATGTGGTAAGAGATGTTTTATGGTATAAACTAATCAAGGCTGGAGTAAGGGGCAAAATATTGAATGTCATTCAGGCAATGTATAATAATATAAAGTCCAGAGTAAAATTTGATAACGAACTTAGCAATGATTTTGTTAGTTATATTGGTGTAAGACAAGGTGAATGCTTATCTCCCTTTTTGTTTAGTATGTATTTAAATGACCTCGAAAAGGAGTTTATTGAGAAAGGTGTGGATGGTTTGGATATTGGTATGTTAAAGCTGTATTTATTGTTATATGCGGACGACATTGTTATATTTTCAGCAAGTAGTGAGGGTTTACAATATGGGCTTGATGTTTTATCAGATTATTGCAGTAAATGGAGACTTAAAGTTAATACAGACAAAACAAAAGTAATGATTTTTAGAAAAGGGGGTACATTACCAAGAAATTTGGCCTTTACATATGAAGGTAAAATTATCGAAATTGTATCAAAATTTGTTTATTTGGGAATAACTTTCACCACTGGTGGATCTTTTGCAGAAACTCATAAAACTCTGTCTGGTCAAGCATTGAAGGCCATTTTTAAATTAAATCAATATTTATATAATTTCACAGATTTACAACCCAAGCATGTGCTAGATTTATTTGATAAGTTAATATTACCAATTTTGACCTATGGAGGAGAGGTATGGGGTTTTTCAAAACCAGTTCAGCAAGAAAGGGTACATTTGCAATTCTGTAAAAAGCTGCTAGGAGTAAAGAAATCCACACAAAATGACTTTATTTATGGGGAACTAGGAAGAACTTCAATACAAACAAATGTTTTTTACACAATTATTAACTATTGGTTTAAAATTTTAGAATGTGAAAACAGTAAATATATAAAGTATGCATACCAACTTATGTTAAATGATTTGGAAATTAATCAAAACACTACAAATTGGGCATCAAAACTTAAGGACTTGTTATCAACACTAGGATTTTATGAGGTATGGTTGAATCAGGGCGTAGGAAATAAAAAGGTTTTTCTATCGGAAGTAAAAGTGAGGCTACATGATAATTTTGTACAAAATTGGAATACTAGAATTAACGAATCCTCTAGAGCAAACTTTTATTCAATTTTTTCTAAGTTAGAGCATCAACTGTATTTAGAAGTAGTTAAGGTTAAAAAGTATAGAATAGCTATGAGTAAATTAAGAGTATCATCTCATCGGTTAGAAATTGAAGTTGGACGGTGGTCCAGGCCAAACAGAACACCCTTGGATGAAAGAAAATGTTTTAGATGTCAAAAATTGGAAGATGAATTTCATTTCTTATTTGAATGTGAGTTATACTCAGATTTAAGGCACAGATATTTAAAAAGATATTTTTGGAACAGGCCCAATATCCTAAAATTGAAAGAATTGATGTCTTCTTCAAATAAGAAAATTATATGTAACTTGGCAATATTTATTCAGAAGGCATTTGATATTAGGGCAACAGCATACAGTAATAGATAATTCAGATGTTCATTTATTCTTACAAAATAATCTTTATGCAAGGCCAAATCAGTGTCAGTGATCCGAATGGATCATTGTCACTGGTGGGGCCTGGTTTAAAGGCATGTTTTAGCCAATTTTGGTGTATTTCTCCCATTCAGTGTGTGTGTGTGTGCGTGTGTGTGTGTATGTGTGTGTTCAAACAAAAATATAGTAAAAAAAGCAAAAATTAATGGTATTTTCCATAGATATTAATTAAAATTCAAGAATGAAGGTCAGTGGGAGGCTGCTCTAATGAGTAGTCTCCCGCTGATCTTCAATGAAGGTCAGTGGGAGGCTGCTCTAATGAGTAGTCTCCCACTGATCTTCATTTGGTTATAGCCGAAGTGCATGAGCAGATAATTTGACACAGTGAAACATTGTGAGTGATAAATATTGTGAAATGTGTCCAGAGTGTTTTGTTCCTAACATTATCTTACTGATCATTTTATCTTTAGCACGTTTCTCAGTTGCTGTATCTGTTCCCTTTTCTAATGAGAAGGGAGATAGGCATAACATCTGTGTTACATGCGGAAAGAATGAGTGCAAAATCGCATAAGGAACACACCGCTGGCTGTGTGAATTTATATTTGGTCAAAGAAAGCGTTTATCGTTTTATCTGGAGCTATCGGTGTAACCCTAAACATGACATGTGTATTTAAAATACTGGGAAATCTCCGGTTATTTATATCAAATGAAAGTGGGTCAATATTTGGCGCTTAATCTGTCATAGAAAAGAGATGTAAAACGGGAACCAATCAGTAAATATACGTCATATGGTCAGACCACAATTTATTTTTAGACCCACGAGAGAAATATCACATGTCATGAATGGGGATACACATATATACTTGTGTACTATTGGCTACTACGGAATGTGAGTTCATTAATTAGAACGTAAATATACCTTGCAAACCCCATGTATAGTATATAATAAGAATGAATATTGTTATCATTACTCATGAGCATGTATACTGCTTAAAGTAAATAAACTTATCTATTATCTATCTATTTTGTACCACGGTGTCGTCGTATTCTGATGACGTCATACAGACCCAACCAAAACATAGACATTACTCATTATTGGCATATGATTTCAAATGGAATTTGCAATTAATGAATGTCGTTGGTGTTTAATAAAACCGCTATTAAGTTTTGGACGAGTATCAGTTTTATAAACTACGACGTTATATAACTAACTTTAAGGCAAATTGTTAGGTTCGATAAACTTGTTGAAACTTGTCAATATTCTCCTTTTCGCTTAAGTTATGGAACGAATGATAAGCGGACACATGAGTTTAAGTACCAAGAATGTGCTTACATAATATCACGTTACTGTCAAGCAGCCATGCTCAATGACCTATTTGTGACATGAGCCAGTGCATAAGATTTCCAACAATGTGTTATGTGCGACAAGCAAAGCCTCAGATCAGCCTGCGCATACGCGCAGTCTGATCAGAGCCTTTGCTAGTTGCTTGAGTATTTTATGATTGTTAAGCTACTGACTGAACACCATTTGAAGTTTCTAAGATTAATAGGAGGCTGCAGAGGCTCTTCCGAGACTACATTTGTCAAAATGTCAAATTGTTTGAAACCTCATGCAACGGTTCATTATTTTTTTAATTTAAATTTATTATTTTTCGTTTACAATCAGTAAATACATAATTAAAATGCATAACCCACTGATGCTTTAGGGTTCTGATTTCCCAATTCCTCAGGGAAACACAAACTGTTGTACCTAGTGAAATAATCTCTTCGAAATGTTTCCACTGAGAAGTACAGATAGAATAGACAACAATATTTTTGTAAATATGGTGTCAATTAAGCATATTATCATGATGCCATCAACAGTACAGTGGGGTTCAAATGGCTACATCTAGGGAGCATAGTGACTCAGTGGTAGAGCGCTTGTATCGAGACCGAAGGGCCGCGGGTTCGAGCCTCACCAGCGTCACTGCGTTGTGTCCTTGAGCAAGACACATTAATCCTAGCTTAGTACTTGTTCAACCCAGGAAGACCCATCCCGACGTAACTGAAAGATTGTTGACTGGGACGTTTAGAATCAAATCAAACAAAACAAAATGGCTGCAGCTAGGACTTTTTGATATACCGTGTTCTTAAATCCTTATACAAGTTATACTCAAACAATAATTAGAATTCATCCTCAAGTTTATTATGCGCCCTACAATTCCTGGCATCTCTTGATACTCCATTTGGCCTAGCCCACTTTTCGTCCTCAACTGCTGAGCTATGTGATGAAGCCATTAATTTGTTCATTGCAACTCTATTTTTTTAACCTTAACAGATTCCAAATACAACTGATGTTCAAAAGGAGATAATTATGATCACAAATTTGCTCTGCTTGATTCTGCAAGTCTACTGTTATTATGATGGGAATTTTTGGTAATTTGGATTCTAAATAAATAATAAAATAAATAAACATTTATTTATTTTATTTATTTATTTTTCTAAATCAATAAAGAAATCAACTTTGAATTTTCAAGTGTAATACAGTCATGTTGGGTATCAAATTAATTGTCGTTTTAAGCAGATTCTGAATTTGGAAATGATAGTTTGACCAGGAAATATTTAATTCAAAATTTGAAGATTTTAAGTTATTTTGCATTTTAGACCAAAATGTGTCTCCTTAATTACTGAGTCGAACCCAAGCTTCTCGCAGGTGTTGACATCAATTAAGGTGATCATATTTTAGCGTCTTACATTTGACGAACAATAGCGCTGTTCACACATGATTCAGTTGTGCAAACATGCTCACTGGAGTTGAGATCACAACGTCTGTTAACCACGTCCGTTTGGCGGCGGCGCTATTGTCTGTCAAAGAGATTTGCTTAATGAGATGTTAATCTAAATATTTTAGGACCGCCTTATGGCTCTGCCAAGGTGATTGGCGAATGCTGTAAATTTTAGAATATGCGCGTGTCTGTTTTTTTTAGAATTTTAGTAATTTTGATTTATGAAAATCAGTTAGGATTTACCAACTAAACGATAAAGACGTGATAATTTAAGACAGTTTGGATCTACCAACTCAGCGGTTAAGATTTATTCTAACACACCTCGCCTATAGAGCCAACGGTAACAAACTGTGATATATCGCACAATAATTCACTGCTAAAGTGTGTGATAGCTGACGTCACTAGAAAATGACGTCACTCATGGCGTTAGACGGTGTAACGTCGTTTTTACGCTTGTAAGACGTTACAATTACATGTAAAGGTATGCGACGTAGTCTAAGAATTGGCGGGAGTTCTTCAGTGCAATGGCGGAAAGTTGGAAGAAGCTGAAGTGTTTTCATCCTTTACTGTGTGTTAGAATCGAAATAGATCAGCTCCAGTGCATGAATTGTTGAGTAATAATTCACTTTTTGTCGGTCAGTTGTACGACGATAAATCACTCGTGCTGCGCGCTCGTGATTTGATCTTATTTACAACTGACCTCCAAACAGTGAATTATTACTCAACAATTCACTGCTGGAGCTGATCTATTTCTTAAATACTGTTTGGATTTACCAACCGAAATTTTATGACATTTATTCTATTTTGGTAATTTACCAATTTTGATTTAGAATTAGAAACTTACGCTTGGAATGTTCCAGCATATCCATATGGTTTAAACATACTGTTTGAATTATACGATAGTTAGAAGAACTTATTGTTATATTTGGATATACCAGTAACTACATACTATTTGAACGGTTTTAGTACATGTGTAATGAACATTAAGTTTGAGTAACGTTAATTGAAGAAGAAAATTGGAACTTGATATCTGTCTCCAGTGTTGTTATTTATTTAGTATATTTGAGAGCCAGGACATACCGCATCACCATTCCTCTCACAGCTCACCATTCGCTAAGTTCCCCAGAACATTCAAAGTGACTGATTTCATCCACCTTTAAACTGTTACAAATCCATTCTCGAGAAAAAAAGTATCTGATGGTCTTTGTTTAGCATTTGCTTGTTGAGCAATCGCCCCAGGATATACTTTTGCAAATGAACTGTTACATTAGTTTCATTCACTTTTCAAATCCATATAGTTTGATTTTTACTCAATTGTTATTCAAACAAGAGGGTGGGGTAAGTCATATCGTTCAGCAAGCGTTTAAAGTCATTGTCTGAACATCATAAACGCCTTTTCTGTAGTATAGAGACGTTTTTTTTACAAATTGGTACAAGATAAAAGATTCAAGAATATTTTATTTTACGTCAGTTTTCCATTGTTCTACAAGTAACAAACATGGATATTTTACCAACTAACAAACATTATAAAACTAAACATATCGTCGTCGGAATTAAAATTGCGACCGACCTTGATTTGTTGCCATTTTTGTTTATATGACGTTGTGCGCGAAACTCTTCACTGCGCATGCGCGACCGTGGGAAAACAGTTACTTCGACGCAGTTCCAGCTGTCAAAGTGAAAATATTGAGGTTCAATCAAGTAAGCAATGCTAAATTGTTTCAATCATGCACTTTTTACATTTTCTACTCTTCCCAAATATTTCCATCATAAAAAGGCCATTTTTTACCACAAATGCGTGTACTTGAACAAAAATTATTGATCCGTCTGCTTTGTTGACCTTTTGTCAAAGGAGGTCAATTATCATTCGATTGGCCTTGAAGGTTCTTTATGCTAATGACGTCACATCCGCGAATCGAAAGTGGCGAGAATTGTTGCAGCTCTGTTTCTTTACTTATCACTAATTACTGAATGGGTAGAGTTGTTGGATAATCGAGCGAAAGCACAGCAAAATAAATTGTTTTTTATCAAATAAGTAACTATTTATGTGTAACTATTTAGTACATTGTTTTGTAGTTTGAATATTAAGGTAGCAAATCAAGGTTCGACTAGGATGCAAAAAGTAAAACAACACAAATCACAACATTCAAGAAACTATATCACGGAGAATTTCAATTTACTTGTGCAAAATTTAATGGTCACACAAGTCTTTCTTGCAAACTGGTTAAAATTATGTCTGGAAACAAAGAAAAGTTGCCAAATTCTGTGTCAAATGAAATCGAAAATCATCGAGATTGTTGTCTGACTTGAAATTGTTCTTACAGCGATATATTTTTCAGGAGGTACGCTTGACCGATGATACGTTATGATGCACTTAAAGTCACAACTTTGGTCTGTACAATTCTATAAGACATTTATGTTTCCATCTAGGTAAGGCGTTTCTAAATGGTGTCAGTATAGCTAAGCGTATACATGTGCGTATTATTTTGCCATATTTCTGATTATATCGGTTTACTAGGTCATCTCTCTATATGTAATCTGCACATTTTGAAGGCCGTGTCACTATATATGTATTATAATTAGGTTATATGAATATACTAAAAAGCATGTGTCATTTTCAAAACGTAAACATAGTTTCAATGGTAAAATAGACTGTTCGACCATGCAAATACTGCACCGAGCAAACGCACAGCGTCGAAACAGCATCATACGTACGTCGACGCGACGTAATTGTCGTGATTATCGATGTTCATGCGACGTTGTTTTGGACAGCAGACCAGGCAAATACCATTCGAAAAACATAGCATCAACATCGTTGCAGAGTCAAAGGCAACATCATCAACGTTGCATCAACATCACCTCATTCATTACACGAACTCTAATACGTAATACAACAAGTTATTACTTCCAGGAAATGCTACAGTCACAGATCACACACCAGGCTGCAAGGCACCAAGAGGAAGCGATACTATAACAGTTCAACCAATGTTTTACATGAAACGGTTCCTTGTAGAACCCACAAAATATTTTTGGCTGAGGAATTAGAAAAATAATGTGCACTCATAATCCCTCTCGCCACCCCCCCCCCCCCCGGCACACCCTGATCTCATGGTGTCCACTGGTCAGGAATAAGTCAAGGGAATTTAGTTTTTCTTTAAGGGAGGGACCATTTGATTTTGTGTGTGTGTGGGGGGGGGGGGGGCATTTTCTTCGCGTGCTGGAGCCTGGCTTTTTTTTTGCGTGGTACGGTCCTGGACTTTTTATCAGCCAGGATCATGCGTATACAAACAAACACAAAAGTTTAAACGTTTATTCATAGATAGACTGGCTCCTGTCATTAAAACAATTTTCATCAATGTGTCACATCATATACTCTTGTAGCTACTCTTACTCTGATGCCTCTAGAGCCATCAGAGTCAGACTAAGTACAAGTAGCTCGTTGATATGGCACATTAATGAAAAATTGTTGTAAGGATTGGAGCCAGTCTAATTCATAGATTGAGCATGGCAAGGCATTGGGAAACAAAATGAAAACTCCAATAATTTGAAGTGAAAAAATGGTCCTAAAGCCTTTTTTACACAAAAAATCATACTTATGGCGTGTGTACACACTGAGGCTGTATTTGATGCCTGCATTATAAAGACTGTCAAAAATGTACCCTAATCTTATAATTATCTATCATTCTCTAAAACTCTGATTCCCTTTTTTCTCTTGCTCTTTCAATATTTCTATCCTTCCCTTTCTCTGTTTCAGCAGGCCGTGTCCTGACTTTTTTTCTTCTTGTGATCCGTCCCGGAATTTTTTTTATTGCGAAGGCCAGTCCTAACTATAGTTTTCGAAAATTCTTACGCCCCCACCCAATAAAAATCAAATGGTTCCTCCGTAAGGTCTGAAAGAAGTCAGGCAATTCTGTAAAATGGTCAGGGAAATTAGAAAATCTTCAAATGTCAGGGAATTTTAAAATCGTATTTTATCAAATATAGATCTATATGAAATGGCTTTCTCAGTTTTCTTGTGATTATAATATGCAATCCAGTTACTCTAATATATTTGTCTATTTGCTAGATCTTAGTTATTTAAATGTTCAAAAAAGTGACCTCTTTTTGGTCTCTTGATTTTGTTGTTGTTGTTTTCAACTCTCATTATGACTTCTGTAGTCACCTTAAGGCTAAAAGGGCCTTGCAAACCTTACCCCCAGAGCTACTTCACTTTATAATTGCTTAGGTTTGTGAATTTTTAGGTTTAAAATTTCTTTTGAGTTTGCGTTAATATTCACAAAAATAAAACTCAACATATTAATCAAACTAATTTAAGCAATACAAAACTATGTAAATTAGATTTAACATGCTGTCTGCCATCTTAAAAACATAAACAATAAAACCGCACAAAAATGCTAATGTAAAGATCATATATTTTAAGGATTTAGATTGGTCGATGTCAGAATTAATAAAACGCGGACAGGCTGTGAGGGAGGGAGACAGTAAATGGTCAGGGGAAAATGGATTTTGGTCAGGGAAAAGTCAGTGAAAAGTTTCAGACTAAGAGTGGGCACCCTGTAAGTAGAGACATGTGACATAGAGAAATAAAATGAATAGAACAATTCAAACCAAGCAATCTGCTCTCACCTCTTTGCTTCTGTACAATTGCTCAAATCAAAACTCTTAATGCGCCAATCGCAACAAAAGTCGTCTGCTTTTCTCGTCTGCTGAAATGTTTAAGTAGCCTCTATGGCAAACAGTAAAGACCCAGATCAGAGGAGCAGTCTGTTCTGGGTCCACGCTGTTTGCTTCTATACTTAATTCGTCAATAATGTTAGGCAACTCTTTGCAGCAGACGGCTTCAGCAGACGACATTTTCAAATGATTTTTTTTCCTGGCGCTTTAAGGGTTAAGGAAAGTCTGGATTTCCTATATTAGTAAACTAAATTGTTCCTTTTCTTTTGAATTATCTATTCTTTTAATTGTAAAATAACACTTTTCTATATATTTCAATCACTTATATTTCTCCTATAAGTATGTTTGGCTCATTTTCCCCAATCAATAAACCATATAAACACTTTTCTCTTTTAAGTTAAATCCATTCAGTCCCATATAAGCACTGCGTCCTTTTTGTGGGATAAATGCAAACAGTGCAGACCCAGATTGGACGTTACAGAATGTGGTATCTGATCAGTATCTCCAATGTTTGCTTACATGAATTTAAATTAAAAATGAAATTAAAATAAAACAAAAACAACAACAACAACAACAACAACAACAACAACAACAACACATAATTTGACAACTGGACTTTGAAAACGCATTTGGTTTGATTAACAGGGGCAATCTTGAAGAAAAAAACAAAAAACAGCTGTATGGCTGATCTTCTCAAAGTCATTGATTGTGTCAGATCGATTGAAGCCATATGCTGATTCAACAAACACTTGGATAGTATATAGGGCTTGAAAATAAAATAAGATTTTAACCACATACTAAAAATAGCAAGCAGATATTTCACCTGCTAGAATCTATAATTGTATTTGTTAAATAGCGTTTTTGTTTGGTTTTATTCTTGTGGTTTTAACGCAGGAGCTTGGAGTTCGGTCCTTATACATTTGTATCACTTCTGTAGCCTCAGAATGTCATTACGTAATGCCATTGTGAGCTTTCGGTTTTGAGGCTACAGAAGTGATATAAAGACCTACCTTCAAGCTCCTGTCGTTATAAGACTAACTATATCACTAAAAATAGAGCATGCGTCCAGTTGTGAAAAGAGTCAGTGTGTGAGGTCTAAAACCAGCCTGCGAGAATGTACATGTACTGATTAACGCCTTTGACTGTCGATAGACACTATCATAAATCCTTATTAATAAAGATAGCTGGGGCAATTTTTATTAGACTGACTTCCGGGCTTGTTGCGCGACCCGCAGGTGTGCACTACAATCACTGTCATTTATCGACAGAAACATATGTTGCTCATTAAAGCGTCTTCCGGTGGGTCGGACTTCAGGCTCTGACGGTTCCGACTTATCTATTGATAAGATGGTAGGGGCCTGATGCTTTGGCGGTTTGTCGGGCCCACCGGGGTTTACCTGTTAGATTTTTTTTGCTCTTATATTCAGTTTTATTTACTGTTGAGTCCTTATCTTTGCTTTATCTCCTTTTCATATCTTGATTTATATGTTCTGGGAGATAATGTATTGATAAGTTAGGAGTCTTTCATGCAAACCAAATATCTCTGTGTCTTGATCCGCATATGAATTAAGGGTGAGGTTGGCGCCGTGAAACCGGTTTAAGCCCTCCAGTAAAATATTTTACTAACCGTTCCAAAGCGGTACTTCTCTTGTGGATGTTTTATGTTTTTATAATAATACCAATAGCATACCAGTCACTCCGGCGTCCGTCGTCCATCCGTCCGTCCACAATTTCAAACATCTTCTCCTCTGAAACCACTGGGCAAACAAAATTCAAATTTCATATAGAGACACCTTGGGACGCGGGAATGAAAGTTTGTTCAAATGGTCCTGGTCACATGACCAAGATGGCCGCCACGGCCATATATGGTAAAAACCCTTTAAAAACTTTCTTCTTCAGAACCAGAAGGCCGATGACCTTGGGACTTGGTATGTAGCATTTGGGTTGTAGGGCCTACTAAGTTTATTCAAATGATGATCCTAGGTTGACCTTGACCTATTTAATGTCAAGGTCAAATTTGCTTCCTAATGCATTTAAATGGGAAAATTTCTGAAAAGTTGATTTTTTTTTTAAATTGTGGAAGCCTTAGTCATAATTTTCACTTGATAGGTTTAACCTAATGAGACAATAGTTATAAATAAATTCCAAAGGCCAATGTTGACATTTGACCTTTCAGCTTAGGTCGCTCATATTGGAGTCCCATCAATATATTAAAACATAGTTTTCTCACAAACCATTGGCTCAATTGAGCTCAAATTTCATGTGAAAACTTCTTATGATAAGTTAGCGAAAATGTATGCAAAATATTTTGGTCACATGACCAAGATGGCTGCCAAGCCCATATATGGCAAAAACCTTTTAAAAATCTTCTTCTCCGGAACCAGAAGGCCGATGACCTTGGGACTTGGTATGCAGCATTGAGGATGTAGGGCCTACTAAGTTTGTTCAAAAGATGATCCTAAGTTGACCTTGACCTACTTAACGTCAAGGTAAAATTTGCTTCCTATTACATTTAAATGTGATTTGTTTTGTTTTTTGAAAAGTTGATTTTTTGAATACTGTTGAAGCCAAAGCCATTATTCTCACTTGATATGTTAGACCTAATGATACAATGGCTATAAATAAGTTCAAAAGGTCAAGGTTGACCTTTGACTTTTCAGCTTAGGTCGCTCATATTGGAGTCCTTTTGATATATTCAAACATAGTTTTCTCACAAACCATTGGCCCAATTGAACTCAAATTTCATGTGAAGACTCCATATGATAAGTTAGCGAAAAAGTATCCAAAATATTTTGGTCACATGGCCAAGATGGCCGCCACGCCCATATATGGTAAAACCCTTTAAAATTCTTCTTCTCCGGAACCAGAGGGCAAATGACCTTCGGACTTGGTATGTTGCATTTGGGATGTAGGTCCTACTAAGTTTGTTCAAAAGATAATCCTAGGTTGACCTTCACCTACTTAACGTCAAGGTCAAATTTGCTTCCTAATGCATTTAAATGGGAAAATTTCTGAAAAGTTGATTTTTTTAAAACCGTGGAAGCCTTAGTCATTATTCTCACTTGATATGTTTAACCTAATTAGACAATGGCTATAAATAAGTTCCAAAGGTCAATGTTGACCTTTGACCTTTCAGCTTAGGTCGCTCATATTCTATAACTGTTTAAGCCAAAATCATAATATGTTCGAGAAATGTTTAACCTTATGAGACAATGGCTTTATATAAGTACCAAATGTCAAGCTGACCTGTGACCTTTTATCCAATGCCACTCATTTGGACTGCACATACCTATATAAACATTGGTTTCTCAGAAATCATTGGGCTGTTTGATGGAGTATTCATTAGATTGTTTTAAACCACTTGACAAAAATGGCTGCAACCCTCATATCAAAATATGTTTTATTATAAGCTGTAGTTGACATTGACATACTTTAAAGAGTAAAGAGGTCAGGTGAGCGCCTCAGGACCTTCAGTGGTATTTAAAAAAAAAACACTAAATGTTTACAAACCATGTAAAACATTAGGTTTTAAACAACTATATGAGGGACAAAATTTAAGGTAACCTCCAAATTCGAGTAGAAAGAAGAAAAGCTTCAATCGTGAGCATTGATGCATACACACCACCCTCTGAGCATGCTACCGATTGTACAACGGATTATCTCAATGTCCAGCCAAGCTCTTCCGAATAGTTACATTTCTGATGTATTTGTGCACCCGGCGACCTAAGACATTCCAAATGTTCTCAATTGAGTACAGCTGGCCATGGCAATGCTCTTGCACATTGCTGTCTCAGAAAAACTAACGGCAACACGGGCTTACTTTGGACGTGCCTTGCCGTCCGGTACTTGAAGTTTCCACCAATGCATTGGGTAAATGACGTAAAAATGATCAACACAACGTTGCCTGTCAAGTTACCTTTCCGTCTTTCGATAATACGTGGTGCCATTTCACCGAACTGCTGGATTGTTGCAGTTCGTGGTGCCGTCGACTTACTGAGACAGCAATGTGTAAGAGCACTGCAATGACTTGCTTAGTCCCACAATATGTACCTAATTTAGCACATTTTGGATGTTTTAGGTCGCCGGCTGCACAAAGACCCCAGCGTTGCGCGACCCGCAGGTGTGTACTATAGGGTAAAGTCGGACATCAGATAAATTCGGACACACATTTGCAAACAGTGTAAATCTAGATGAGACGGCTAATAAGGAGCCGTCTCATCTGGATTTTCACAGTTTGCTTAGTTAATTTACTTTTTATTCCAATATTTGAAATATGGAACAAACAAGGTCGCTGTCCGGTTTTAGCTGTCTGTCCGAATTAACCCCACTTTACCCTAATCACTGGCAGAACTTGGCTGGGTATTACAAGAGGAATGGCGACGGATACCAAACCAATAGGTTGCATAATCGCTGGCATGCTCAGATGGTAAGGTACATGCATCAATGCTCGTGGGGTATGGGCCAGATACGGATCCCATTTGGGTATAAACCTTCCTTTTGCATTTGGGGGTCCCCTTAAATATTGCCCCTCGTATATAATGTCATGCAATGATTACATTGGAGATTACATTTATAACATGGGTTCTTCTTGCCTTTACCTCCTTTCAGTTTTTTTTCCTTTTCCTTCCGCTTGTTGCCACTTCTTCTGATATGTCTTTGGTTTGCGACCTCTTTATCCTAGAGTATAAATGAGCCGTGACATGTGATTTCCAACAATGTGGCATTTTGGCATGTATAGACTCAGACGAGCCTGTGCAGCCTTCTGTTAGGCTTAGAAACTCCAATTGATGTTCGGTCAGGAGCTTAAAAGTCAAAGAGTATTTAAGCGACTAACAAATGCTCTGATCAGGCTGCGCGTATGCGCAGGCTGGTCTGAGGTTTTGCTGGTTGCACATACCACATTGTTTGAAATCCCATGCCACGGCTCAATTGGACAAACTCGCAAGACTTTCGTATTTGCCATATAAAGAAACATACACGCGCGCTGTCAAGTGGAGATAGACGCCTAAATATTGGAGTGTATCTTCATCTATCATCTATATCCGTGCTTTGTATGTGCGTTTGATCTTGTGAGACTATGCGTCTTAGCCTTCGCTGGTTGTCTCTGCTATAACGTCAAAAATAGCAGGCACTTGCCCAGTTATGTTTATTATATACTGAACAAAAATAAAAAACGCTACACTTGACTTGTTTGTCATGTATCTCCAAAATATAATAAGACTGGTGATCAGATTATATTGCGTATCTTAATAATATGTTCCTTACAGTATACTTATAACGACTGTTGTCACACGGCAAGACAGAAAATCCCTTTTAATATGATATAATGAACACAGTTGAACCCAATCACCCACACCCAGTCACTTTGCAATATTTACATTTCCACTGCGAGTCTTTAAATGAACCTTTACATTTGAGATGTGGTTCATACCTTCATGAACAAATCGATTTAAGCCACACCCACATACGCGCCATTTGAGCAGGCTAATGTCAAGTCCATCCAATAACGTTGCTTGTTTACTGACGTTTGCTCGACGTTGAACACGTATCGCCATGACGTTAAGCGCGGATATTTGGCGTTTTGGCTATTCCAAACCCTACGTTATGTCTGATTTAATTCAAAATATCTGGAAAACCAGCCAAGTTAGGTGAAAGTTGAAAATTGATACTTGACTGATAATATGAAATGTAAATATAAGTAATAAATTCTATTTTTGGAATGTTCATGGAATCATGAATACATCGGGTCTCTTGCAAAGTTAACGTGAGCCCTTCCTTGAATAAATGGTAATCTGGCCATCAGGCGATATCATTTAAAAATCTAAAGGAATCATCACAAATTTGGTTAATTGTTTTCAAAATTGATTGTGAGTAACGAAATTTTAATATAATTACAAAGCTTGAAATATTATCAATGTAATGTTCACAGGGAAAAGCAATGTGTTGTTATATATAACTCAATGATCGCAAGGATGTGCTCATATGCTTCAATAATTTTGCAAAATACATTCTTCTAAAATGGTGATATGTCTGCGAATACCAAGCATTTTAAAAATTCCATATTTATTTTTGTCAAAGGGAGATAAGTTACTGACATTGGTACACGAAATTAGACTGACTTCCAGGCTTGTTGCGCGACCCGCAGGTGTGCACTATAATCACTGTCAGCCCTGCTGTCTGTCCGCCCGTCCGTTACCAGTACGTGAAAATGCTTCAGCCACATGTATATTATGATAAAAGTTTGCCATGCATGTCAACATTGTCTAACCACAGGCATGCGTAACAGCCTTTTTTGATGGACGAGTCTTTATTGGACATCAGTCCGGCCGGTGAAAATGCTCATGACTCTTGGTTTATTTGAGTCAAATTTTGCAAACGTATTCATTTTAACATTGTACAAACGGTGACGAAGCTGCTGTGAAAGTAGAGCCGAAAATCACAAAATCTATGTTAAGATGAAAAATACGCAAATCAAAATTATTAATAACAACAATATTTTAAAAATTTGGTATAGAAATGTTGCACCCGCAGGTATTATCATTGTCCAACCAATTTGCTTTGGTATCGATACTGACCACGGGTCGTGCACATTACAGTTAGTCGATTTTAAATGAAAATTCGATTTTTCGTGTGTGTATTAACACACCGTGAGTATGGCAGTTTCTGATTAGCCATACATTTTTTCTGTTCATGTGCATTTGCGAAATACGACAACACATAGAAGCATAACTCGGACATCAAAAAGAGCATTGCATTCGAATGATTCGTGGACAAGATTTGTGTCTCAATCCTTTCTGAGTGTGAGGCCTTCAATACATATCACATAGACGTTTTTGCGGGACAGTGGTACCCTTTAAATAGATACCGGTTAAATCAACATCTTTGCCAATATTGATACCCTAATTGGCTCAACGTGTTTAGATAGATTTCCGGATGAAATTTCTACGTTCTTATGACAAAACTAACACTACACTAAAAACAGTGTAACTTTATACCAAATTTAGTGGCAGCTGAAATGCCACTGATTTTGGCGTTACCGTTCAACCATTTCAAAACGGGTGGGGTGAGTTATGTTCTTTTCGATTTCTTTGATCCGGAGAATAACTACACCAATCACAGGTAGAATTGTTTAAAGGCAGGAATCCTGTGCACCCCCCCCCTCCCGCAGGGGAGTGGCCTCAATAGTAGACAACAAATACGTGGAGCTTAACTACTATCTGATTAAATTGGACCAATGGTTAATCAGCATGGTCACTGATGGGCCAACTATAATCCAGGTAGTAGCTAGAAGCTAATCAAGCTAGAGATAAGCTCCTGCAGGTGTTTACAGCTTGAGTGCAATGAAGGAAATGATGAAACTCAAGGTTATTTTGCCTTATATACTCCACTCCTGCCTTTAACATTTATTACTGGAGTAGTGCTGTCAAAAATTATTTCAATAAGGAATGTAGGTGTAAGTTTACACCAAAAGGGGTGGCAGCTGATGTTATGTTACACTTTATTTTGACAGTGTATGAACTGTACTTCCAGCGAATACTCAGATCAGCCAGCCTGGAAATCTTTACAGTCAGATCAGTCGTTTCTGTGCACAGGACTTAAATCTTGCAATGCTGACAGTGAAGACTATTTGAGCCGTGACATGAGATTTCCAACAATGTGGTATGTGCGACCAGCAAAGGCTCAGACCAGCCTGCACATACGCGCAGTCTGATCAGAGACTTTGCAAGTCGTATGAATATTCTATGAATGTTCAGCTACTGACTTAACAGCATTTAGATGTTCTAAACTTAAAAGTAGGCTGCATAGGCTGGCCTGAATCTACACTTGTCAAACTGCCACATTGTTGGAAATCACATGTCACAGCTCATTTGATTTGAGTCTTGGTTAGTGACTGATTGTGGAATAGACTTTCTCATGATCATAACCGGCAGGTGTATGACGTCGAAACAACGTCGTATCATCGTCGATATATTGATACAACGTTGTTTTAAGATTGTGGCCCTGCTGGGTAATCTCAAACTACATGTGGACAGGTTTTCTCGAGATGTGATTGTATTAAGCAACGGTCGTCTGCTTTCGTCGTTTGATGAAGCCTCTTCGACAAATAGTGTGGACACAGACCAGACTCCTCCGATAAACAGTGTAAACCCAGATCAGATAGCTCCTATAGGGGCAGTCTTATCCGGATCTACACCGTTTGCCTCTATTCTTACATTAGTCAATAATGTTAGTAAAATACAAACAGCAAACGACTCAATCAGACGACATTTTCAGATACGATTTTTGTAGGATTTTAGGGTTAAGTGTAAAAAATATACCTGCAATTTAGAGCTAGCATATGTTTTCCGAAAAAGAGCAGCAGGCAGTGTCATTGAGTTGTCATCTAGTGGTTCCGTCTTGGATATTTCCTGACGTATAGCTTGGACCTCCAGGAAGACGTATATTGAACCAGCGAATATAAAGACTAGCAGCAAACACAAGCCGGAGCATACAGCAAGAGCGACCTTGCATACTCTCAGAGCAGACGACAGTCTGTGAATGAGCTCCTGAGACGTGTAATTGTCGTCTGCCAGTCGTTGACATCCAAGACACAATCCGCCAGCAGGATATTTTAAGTTTGTTAGTGTTGTTTCAGTATCCATCTCTCACTTTTAACAAAATGTAAGTAATGTTAACCATGTATATCACATCCTGATCGTAATCGGATTGTCTCTGTATAACGAAGCCCTTTAGGTTACTCTTTTACGCGCCACTGTGGCTTGTCTTAGTTTAAACATATTTTATTGTCAAATATATACAGTAACGGGGTTGGCTTCGATTAGCTACAGGCTCATCTCTGCTACATATCCATTTATCTCTGTACAGTAAAACATGTCTTAAAGCGGCCACTCAAAAAAGACCAAACAATTGGCTTTCAAGACCAATTATCGCTAAATACAGGTCAAAAGTATTGCAGAATGCCCCAAGAGAGCATTCTGCAATACTTTCGACCTTCAGTAATGCTTTTAAAAGACCTTTGTTTTGTTTATTTTGAGTGGCCGTTTGAGACAGGCTTTACTGTATAGACTGACATTGCTGAATACTTTCACCGCTCTTGGAGACTAAAATAGTCTAGTTTGTCGCCTGATGTTATATTTTGATGGTTTCTATACCAAATAGAGTTGACCTAGATCAGAGAGCATCACATTTGTGCATAGCGTACGTTCCCTAAATGAGGCATTAGCAAACAGCGTCGTCAAGTTTTATGGGAACAACAAAGACGCAGCTCAGCCTTTCAATTTGCCATCAAAAAATAAACAGCTTCCTCACATAATGTGACGTCTGAGAGAGATAACATCATGTATTGAAATCGATGCTCCACTTTAAAATAACGTTATGTAATGACGTCCATAATCATGATAATAGCGTCGCGTAAAATATGGCAAACTCTTAGTGTATTTACGCCTAAAACACACACAACAACAAAATACGATTGCAAAGTATTTTAGTATCATCTAACGTTCGTGCTCCTGTAGAATTTTTTTTAATGAACTCGTTGTGAAAAAGCGATCAAATGCTCGGCAAGCCTCGCATTTCATCTATTATTCTGAATTCGTCTAATAAATTTAATAATGCAGAGCGTTCACGTAAGTAAGATGCACTATAATATACGTGCTAATGCGGCCTGAATCTGTAGCTGAGCAAATGCCTTTAAATGTTACCTTGTCGCCCTCCCCGACGCACAGTGACCTAATTACCACCAGGGCAAACACCGTTTGCTATAATCCAAGATCGTATAAACCAACAGCGACAATTTGAAAATTTCGACCAGCATGGCTTGTCGCATGTTGATACAGTTTCCGATTTTCATAAGGATCCATGCAACATTAAAGCATTCCAAATTCTGTGTGAAATTTCAGCTTATGTAATATGAGAATGAATACATTAAATCAACACTCATTCGTCTGCTGTATTTACCCCGTGGCGGGAAAAACTTATCTGTGAGTTGTTGTTGGGCCTGGTATTATATCACTAGAACAGTGCGCATGTCATTCACAAGGCGATTCTTGGTAAACCGGGCGAGAGTAAAACAGTGTTCAATCATTTCTTTGAAATTGGGTCGACAAAAAATGATACAAACTATATTATCATTCAAATAGTTATTTAGTTATTAGAAAACAAGTATGCATACCAGGAAGGAGTATACGGTGCAATATAGTGATCTATACTTCTATGAAAAAATCGGGCTCGTGTGTGCACATTATCGAGATCCTCACATGGATTTGGTGGAACATGGCAAATATTTCAGCAGAACAAGGGAACAAAGGCCAATTTTTTAGGGGGAGCAGGGAAACAAATACAAAATTGGTGAACAGGGAACATAAGATTTTTTTTAATTCAGGGGAACAAGGGAACAAGTCTACTTATTTCAGGGGAACAAGGAATCAGATACAACCAGTGAGGGCCTCACTGTTGGACATTTTATTCAACCGCTGATTCTTTTTACACCACCTCGGCGAGCAAGACGACGAATAGCGGGCTTAGTCAGGGGTGACAACCTACGTCATAACATTGATCTCGTAAACACGTAGAACGGCGCCATTTTTGTTTTGCAAGGTAAGATTTTCCCTTCGCAAGACTATACAAATCAGTATCTGTGAAAACTAAGCAGTGCATGCGGTGCCTACCATCATTCTTGAACAGAATATATAATTGTCACACCAAGAAATGCCCTTGCCTTTGTAATCAGTCGCCAACAAATATCGAAGCGGAAGACACAAGGATGATTTTAGCAGAAATGTAGTATACACATTTATAAAAATGACATAATTTACAGCTTATATCAACATTCTTACCAATATTTGTGTGATTGTAGTTACCAGTTCCTCTTGACTATCATTCATAACCATTATTTGCTGATGGAAAATCAATTGGACATTCAAAGTGCCAATTTTGATCTCGTAAACACTTTTTTGGCATAGATGTCGTACAAACTTATGACGGGATCGATGTGACTGCGTAGATGGCGTATACATTTTCAGCCCAAAAGGACGTGCATGTTCATGACAAACGAAGAAATGATATTCTAGTCTTAGTCATGAATATTAGTTCATTTTTCGACGCTTAACTCACTGGCTAGAGAGCGTATCTATCTTGTGGTACTACTTACGCCCTCGCGACTTTTTTGGCAGGCACCAAACGTCAGGGTTATGAAAAAGAATAAAAGATGAATGAATTGTAGTGAGTCTGGGTAAAGATGAAAGGCCAAAATTGCCTTGAAGATCTAAGGACTTGGGGCAACTGCAACCTTGGTTTGGAGGGCATTGGACTGGACAATTGCCAGTGGAAAGAAGGAGTATTTATAGTAGTCTTTGCTAGTATGAATTTGACGGAATGTCATACAATGGCAATACCCTGAGATACTATGTGTGGGCTACATATAGTCGGAAAGGAGCACAACCATCAGGCCATTTACAAATTATAGAAGAGACAGAGGCGTGCCACAGATCGTCTCCCTTCAAGGGTCTGCCAGTTCAACTGAGACTGCAATGAAGTGACACTGTTTGTCCTGGTGTAATCACTTAAGGTTCACCAGGCTGCACGTCTTTGGACCATTTCAACTTTATGGGTTCTATATTTGGTATGGAGGTCTCACACTGCTGAAGCGTACTCCAGTTGGGAATGAACTAGGGATTGATAAGCCATTTCTTGAATTTGAGGGGACTTAGTTTATAAATCTGAGTGAGGGTGGTTCTGTCCACATTAGCTTTCGAACTGAGTTTGCTGGAGATATCTACCTCAAAGTATCTGGCGCTGCTTACAGCCTCCAGCACCTGTGCATACAGTATATACTGCCCTTGTGGAGGTCACCTTTATAACCTGGCACTTGGAGTGGTTAAACTCCATATGAGCCGTGAAATGAGATTTCCAAAAATGTGGTATTTGCGACCAGCAAAGGCTCAGATCATGACTGTTAAGCTACTGACTGAACATCATTTGGAGTTTCATTATTATAGTACTCATCAGTTAATTATCTACACGTTATAATAAAATAACCAACTTGAACTACAATTGAACACAAGACAATGATGGGATAGGTTGGCTTTAATGGTTAGATAAGTTAAAGTATAGTTATTGCACTTGTACATTGCTCGTACAATTATCGCTGTGTACATGCATATGTCACATAAAGATTTTGTCCATGACTTTGTTTGCGCATGAATTTGTACATGCCGTATAATAAGGATGGACACTTTCCATGTTGAATGTTCTTCTGATGACAATGGAGTTATTGACAGCATTTTTTTTTCTATTTATTATTAACTTTACAGATCCGCTTTACATGTTTATATTATTATAATATTACGTGAAAGCCAGTACAGATAAGCCAAACTGTCTACATGTTAAATTCTAACCATGTGTATTTATACCCTTGTCTGAGTTCTGGAAATCTGAGGTTGCTAAGAGTGGCATTAGCTCCTAAAATTAGGTTCCATTCTCTACTCATTAGAATCACCACATCAGGCAGAAAACTAATGCATGTAGAAGAAAAACCCATAAAACAGAAAACTGCAATGTTAGTTCAGATATGTAAAAGAGTCTACAAACTTCATAAAATAATAGTTTAAGGTCCTACCTGTAATGAAAACCAATAGCTCTCGTCACGTCACCTCAGAATATGATTTCGTTCTGAGGGATGAAGAGCTGCTGATATATGAAATAGCCAGTAGTAACCCTGCTTCTTAGAAAGGTGAGCTATATTTGGTTATAGCATTGAAGATGCTATTATGTCACTGGCACTGTGTTGCCACTGTGGTCAAATTAAAGGTCCTTGATTATCAAAAGGTCCACTGTTTAATTTATGACTTTTGTTAGCTGGCCCAAAAATCCAATTTGGTCTATACTCAGCATTAAGTCATACAATCCGTAAAGATATCTGTGTTTGTCCTAAACCAAGCTCTGCTATGTCAGACTTCTCTTTTAGTTGGTTCATATGGGCGTTTTCTGTGTAAGCAGCTTAAAAGTGTACTAATGGACCCACTCAGCTTGAGCACTGTATTTTAGTTTGGTATGGTGTCTTATTTAATAGGACCTCTATTCCTCCGATTAAATAGGACCTCTTTTTATATTTTGTCTCCAGTAACTCAATTTTGGTTTGACGTAAAGGTGTAAAGTTTTGATATGAAGTTTTGATATTTGGTATTACTGTTCCGTTTCTGCACGCCCTTGTCAGTTTAAGGAATGTCCTGGTATAGGTCTATATACTCCCTTTTCATGTAAATTGTATGATACCTTGGCATTGGCTTGGGCATACGTATGTACTCTGTCCAAACTACATACAATGAGAAAATAGTCCTAACACATACACTCATGATGTAACTAAGTAAGTGAGAATGCAGTGATCAGGAATCAATACAATCAAGCACCACACCTGACCCATGACACCACATGGGAAACTGACAAAAACACAAGAGAACTTCACATACAAGCAAGCCAAGAGGTCAGTCCTTCCCAGCTGGTGACCGTAAGGCTGCAATGAAAACACAAAATATAAATAGCCAAAAATGATCCACAAAGGAAGCATTGCCTTAGAGGGGTCAGTAAAACCATTATTACTGGAAGGCTTAAACTTTTTTCACGGTACTAACCCATAACCTCACTAAGCCTCTTATCTATTTGCAAAATGTAAATCAGTGTTGTCAACATGCATGTACTTTTTACTGTCAACATGCACGTCCTTTTGGGCTGAAAATGTATACGACATCTACGCAGTCACATCGATCCCGTCATAAGTGTGTACGACATCTATACCAAAATAAGTGTTTACAATTGATTTTCCATCAGCAAATAATGGTTATGAATAATAGTCAAGGAGAACTGGTAACTACAATCACACAAATATTGGTAAGAATGGTGATATAAGCTGTAAAATATGTCATTTTTATAAATGCGTTTACTACATCTCTGCTAAAATCATCCTTGTGTCTTCCGCTTCGATATTTGTGTGCGAATGATTACAAAGGCAAGGGCATTTCTGGGTATGACCATTATATATTCTGTTCCAGAATGATGGTAGGCACCGCATGCACTGCTTAGTTTTCACAGATACTGAATTGTATAGTCTTGCGAAGGGAAAATCTTACCTTGCAAAACAAAAATGGCGCCGTTCTACGTGTTTACGAGATCAATGTTATGACGTAGGTTGTCACCCCTGTTAGTGATACCCTGGATGTTATCACGAAGAACCTTTCTGTGACGCTTAGCGCCTCCTTTTCCCAAACCCTTTCCTCCTTTACCTCTTCCAGACATGTTGATTATATCGCTGAATAGACAGTGAATGACCCAGAACTACTACTAATTTCGGTTATGGTGACGATGTGCCGTGGTCCTTCGCTCATTTACATATAAAGCACTCACGACACTGTCACACCCAGTTTATGCACCCACTTAGGCTTTAATAAGGGACCATCTAGTAAATGGTTATTTATCTATCGCAGAGATTTAGATGTATGTTATGTTTTTTCACTTTTTCATATTTGTAGGTTACGGTCAACTAAATTCTACTACTGTTTTATATTTTTTTTGTACCAGGCTTGTATGACACTATTATTTGCAGCATTTGGGCGCAGGGCACATTGTTTCGTTATGACTCGAATTTTTGCGCGATTCCAGCAATCCGGTACCCTAGAAACATCACTACAGATATTTTGGAATAACATAGGTCCCTTGAGCCAAACCAACCGCTTTACTGAGCTCAGCTGACCGAAGACATAACAAAGTATAAACATCCCCCATTTTTTTCTTCTCAATTTCTTTAAAAAAATCTCACGTTACTCATATCAAATATTTCTTCTGTCACTGAGTCCCATATCTTTTTATGCCTCTAACTTTGAAAAAGTTGAAGGAGCCTATTGCTTTGGGCTTGTCTGTCAGTACGTCTGTCCGAGCAATAAAAGCTGGGTTTTTTTTTAAATTTCGTAAATGGATTTCTCATAAAAAAATAACTAACCTGTATTTTTAAAGGCTGGATTATCTCCCTTTGTAGAGTTATGCCCCTTTTAAAGGTCATAATGAGGTTATCTCAAAACTATTTCAAATAGGAGCTTCAAACTCGGTCAGCTGATCGAGTTATTGCCCTTTGCAAAAAATTTGGCATTGAAAACTTGTATCAAGATGTTTCAAAAACTATAATTATTCTTTTATATACAGCCAGTAGCTTCAAACTTGGTCAGCTTATGGAGGATAATGAGTAAATTACCTTGTGAAAATTGAAAAAAAATATTACATTTTTTCCAGTTATTACCCTTTGCAAATTTGGCCATTGAAAACTTGTAACCAGGATATATCGAAAATTATTATAGCTGGCAGCTTCAAAGAACTTCTAGCGATAAGGCGTATATTTTCCCTAGTTGACATGATTACGAACACCAAATTTTCAAATTGCCCTAATGATTTTAAAATTGGTGCAGTTCAGCAGTAAAATATGCATAGTTAGCAACAAAATACGTTTCAAAGCGATTCACCATTTACAATACCGTGAAAACGAGCACTTTCTACTCCCACCCCTCATTTTACGTCTTTATACTGGGTGCTGTTTAGACGAGACTTTGAGTAAATGCATTGCTAGTTATAAAAAAGTAAAAGTGCTAAAATGTTAAGGATAGAAATGCTCTTCATTTCCCAAACCTTACCGTATTCCTTCTGCGCATGCGTACTAAATACACCTTAAAATTGTGACGGTTGTCATTGGAAAGATGAAAATAGTGTCTTTCAGTTTATTTTTAGATGCTTTGCCCCCCTAGACCCAAGATGCCCTTTGGACAACGACATGTCGCTATAAACATTTACAACATATGTAAAGGGCTTTTTGGGTCTAGGGGGGCAAAGCATCTAAAAACAAACTGAAAGACACCATTTTCATCTTTCTAATGACAAACGACACAATTTTAGGTGTATTTCGTACGCATGCGCAGAAGGAATATGGTAACGTTTTGGAAATGAAGAGCACTCCTATCCTTAACATTTTAGCACTTTTATTTTTTTAAAACTAGCAATGCATTTACTCAAAGTTTGGCCTAAACGGCACCCAGTATAAAGACGTAAATTGAGGTATGGGAGTGGAAAGTGCACGTTTTGACGGTATTGTAAATGGTGAATCACTTTGAAATGTATTTTGTAGCCTGCTGTGCATATTTTACTGCCAAACTACACCAATTTTAAAAAAAATAGGGCAATTTGAAAATTTGGTGTTTGTAATCATGTCAACTAGGGAAAATATACGCCTTATCGCTAGAAGTTCTTAGGGCAGTTGATAGAAATGATGTGTAGATTACCTGGTGAAATTTTGAAAAAAAATACTTTTTTAGGCATTGCCTCAAATTTGGACAATAAAAACTTGTAATCAAGATATCTAGAAAATTATTATAGCTAGCAGCTTCAAACATAGTCAGTTGGTAGAAGACGACGAACAAAGTTAGTATTTTTTAGTTATTGCCCTTTGTAAATTTGAGCATTATAAACTTTAATAAAGATATCTCGAATCATTTAAAGCTAGCAGCTTCAAGCTTTGTCAGCTGATTACTGGGTGAATATTCTTTTTTTAGTTTAAATAAGGTCAGCTGATAGAGGATGATGTATAGTTTTGCCAGAAGCTTTAAACTTAAGATGGCCCTTGTGTTATAAAAGAGTACCATCCTCTTTGACAAGCAAAGGTTTGGGGGCTTAGTGTTTCATAAACATCATTTCTTGTTTTAAAGATATTTCTTGTTTTTATGCTTTCAAACATGAGTTATTGCCGCCTAATGCTTATATTTACATAGAAAACGGGTCGAACTTGCTCAGAAAGGATCATTTTTAAACTCCTCTATTGCGCCAAAGTTGATAATCATTGAAAAAGTGGGTGGGGTAACAATATTCATTTGTCACGGAAAATTTTCTTTATTGATTACTCTTCTCGAAAATAGCTTTTACAGATGCAGATAGCATCAAACATTATTACAAACAACGATGGTCTGTTGAATGTAAATTTATTCCTTGTTATGCACTTAAAAAGTTACAAAATTGAAAATGTTCATTACAGGGGAAGGCGTATTAATCAAGAAATATGCCTCTTTCTATAAAGTGAAAACTGTTTAGATTCACACAGATTCAGCTTACATTTTAATGATTTTATGATATTCCGGGCATGATATATAAGTTTCACAAAAATCTATTTTTTAGATTTCCTTAAATATTTGAATATGTAGTTGTTGAGAGTAAAAGTTGCAATAATTTTGATCATTCTTTTTAATGTAAAAATGGCTAGTAAATATATTATGGTTAGATTCACGTCAATTAACAATTCCTGTATTTCAAGTAAACTTTAGTTGTTCTGATGCAATAATTCACAACATTACATAATCATCAACTGCAATGGCATAACCCTGTTTATCTCTTACTTCAGCCCTAAAATTTTCTGGAGAAAAGGGCGAATTGCATGTCGATGGAGAGCCATATCTCAAATACTAAAACGGTCAAATATATTCTTTATTGTTTTATATCATTATTAGTAGCAAGAAACAACAAATTATAGAAAATGAAAAAACAAAACACACACACTATTTTTCAGGGGAAAAATGCCCAGGTGTCAGTAGTGACCTTAAATCTGTTAACCACTACTGGTTTATCGATTTATATATCTTACTGGTTTGAAATCGGATATATCCACATTGTTGATCATGCCTCATAATATAATAGAACTTTTTGCTCTCTGTAAAGGCGGTAACTTTAATATTTATATATGGGCGTGGTTCGGCTATCTCATCTGTTAGACAAGGGAAATCAGATTCTATTTATAATTTCGTGAAGAATTAAAAGTTGTTTGGGCCGCGCAAACGTGTGTGCATTTCATAAAAATCCTAACCGTATACACACTGAACTCACATTTATTAACCCTTAGAGCGCATAATCACAAAATTTAATGCTTTTTTTGTCGTCCACTAAAATATTTGAAACCTCATAGACAAATAGTGTGGGCCAGATCAGACTGCTGCTATAAGAGCAGTCTGATCTTTTTTTGAAAGGACTAAATAATGTGTTTTGCGTCTTTACTGAGGTAATGGTGCAAGATGATGCAGTTACTTTTGAATAAAATCACGCCTCAATTTGTCTAAGGTAGACCAGTCCTGATTATGCATTAATGAGGTGCCGCCTTTACAGTAACCAAAAAAATCATGTTAATACACCGATTTAATTGTAATCACGCAATGCAAACTAAATTGTCTTGTAAACGGAAGTGAATGTGCCATTTTTATTTATTCAGCTGGACAATGATTGATCTAATATCATATTTATAGAAAATTGTGCAGACCTGAATGGTGTGCAACAACATGCTCTGCTTATGCCCTGTTTCTGGGATGCTGGACATTAATATATGGGTTGAACAACATGGACTAGAATAAAGCTTTATTTCTATATCAATGATCAATGGCAATATTAATGAACTGCTAATGCTAAACACTCATCAAAATGTTAACTTTTTGCCTTCTGGGTAAATTTGGATGCTTTTTGTCGTCGGTTGATATTTACTAAAATACTTTTTTGAAAAATAATTTCAGAAATTATTTTCAGAGTGTCAAACTGTTTGGATACAGATCAGCCTGGGCATTTTGTTGGGCCTGATCTGGTCTGGAACGGTTGCGAAATCTTACTAGCAGACGACACTAGTTCTGGGACACTAGTAGGCAAAAAGTTAAACGGTACAAAATTGTACTAACTAAAGAATGACAAACTTTGCAAAAACATAATCTAATGTTTTACTATATTAAACCCCTTTAATCGGAGAGAACTGCTCAATCAACAAAAAATCTGTCTGGAAACAGCAAAGTAAGAAGTTCTACTGATAAGGCGTATGTATTTGCAGGTTGATGATAAGTAGGCTGATGTTATTGATGCATTCAACACTACATCCAGATATTGGGACGATATTTTTACCATTAATGATGTATATTTAGTCAAATATACCCTTCAGAGCTTCAACTTAATAAAGCCAATACCGCATTTTTAGACTTGCATTTGTCAATTTCCAATGATATTGTTTCTACCAAAATCTATGATAAACGTGACGACTTTGATTTTGAAAGTGTCAATTTCCCATTTTAGATGGTGATGCTCCTCGCTCTTCATCCTATGTAGTCTATATCTCTCAACTCATTCATTTTGCTAGAGCATTTAGCTATGTTACTGACTTTTACACTCGAAATAAATTGTTAACTCAGAAACTTCTTAATCAAGGTCATTGGCATCATAAACTTTGCAAAACCTTTTCTAAATTTTACAGGCGATACTATGATTTGATATCTAAATTCCAAGTTGGATTTAAGTCTCTCTTGTTCCAAGGACTTTCAGAACCTGAATTCCATGGTGATTTGGTGTATAAATTGAAGAAGATTGTTGGTTCTAAAAAAATTCAGCGCAGTTCATTATATATAATAATTTCCCATTATAAAAATATTGGCTATAACATCAATGTATTGCAACAGACTGCATGCTAAGTGGTCAACCCAATCACGGTTGGCAACTTTTCTTTCCTCTTTAATTTCACGCTGGTGGGTCGGACTTTAGACTCTATGACGGTTTTGACTTAAAGACTTATCTATTGATGAGATGGTAGGGACCTTATGCTTTGGCTGTTTGTCAGGCCCACCAGGGTTTACCTGTTTGATTTCTTTTGCTCCGGTATTTAGTTTCCAGTTTCATTTACTGTTGAGTATTTATCTTTGCTTTGTCTCCTTTTTACATCTTAATTTATATGTTCTGGGAGATGATGCATTGATAAGTAAGGGGTCTTTCATGCAAACCAATTATCTATGTGTCTTGGTCAACATCTGAATTCAGGGTGAGGTTGGCGCCGTGAAACCGGTTTAAGCCCTCCAGTAAAATATTTTACTGACTGTTCCAAGGTGGTACTTCTCTTTTGGATCTTTAATGTTTTTTTCTGTCATGTGTTTGCTATGCCTTTGTGCGCATCTGTTTATTTGTGTGGTCACCTGCTGGGAAAGGGCTGACCTCTTGGCTCTCGTTTGTGGTGTATAACTGTTTGTCACTTTTTCCATTGGTATCCTGGGTCAGGTTTGGTACTTGATTGTATCGATTCCTAGGGTAGCAATCGGTTTGTTTTATATTATGACACATGGCACAATAAAATTTTCTGCTGGCGAATTTAAATGGAATTTGCTTTTTCACGTCTACTGTATGCTTTTAATTCTAAGTCTCTTGGGTTTAGTAACCTATGTGGAAAAGGATGAGTATGCATTTTTCAGATTCATTTTATTACTCATATGTATGGATATAGAAACAAATCCTGGACCCAACGAGAATGAAAATAATATAGTAAATACATTAGAAATTTATTTTTCCTTTAAATGCCAGAAGCATGTGAAACAAATTAAACTACATTCATGACATAGCTGACACTTTTCATAGTCTATGCATCACTGAAACACATGTAGATAATAGTATAACTATGGATAGTATAATATTAGAGGCAGAGTTAGAAAGAGTTTTTAATGAAGATCTCAACAAATTGAGCATCTGGGCTAAAAGGTGGTTAACCATTTTCAATCCACAAAAAACTGAAGTGATGGTCATTTCTAATATCCATAGTGAATACAATCTTCAATTTAAATATGATGGTAATTTATTAGATAATGTCGATAAACACAAACATCTGGGGCTCATTATTTCATCAAATAATAAATGGACTAACCATATTGACTCAATTCTAATCTCAGCATCTTAACAAGTAAGCTATTTAAGGAAATTGAAATATCAACTGCCTAGAACTGTTTTGAATAAACTTTATTGTACATATATTCGACCATTATTAGAATACGCTTCAACGGTCTGGGATGGCTGCAATGAAACTGATGCAAATAGATTAGAACAAATTCATTTAAACGCTGCGCGAATTTGCACAGGTCTTCCAATATTTGCTTCACTAAACTCCCTGTATTTTGAGAGTGGATGGGAAACTCTAGCACAATGTAGGAAAACTAAAAAAACTATCGATAAGTAGAAAATAATAAATGAAGAAACTCCTACTTATTTGAGAGATTTATTGCTTAATACAGCAGAGGACAGAAGTGTCTATACGCTTTGTAACAGCAATAAATATACTATTCCATTTGCGCGTTTAAGCTCATTTCAGTCTTCTTTCTTCCCATCCACTATCAGATTATGGAATGGTTTAAGTAACGAAATTCGATCAAGTCAAACTCTACTGTAGTTCAAAAGAAAAGTTAGAAGACACGAAATTCAAGTTATGGATCATCTTCTCGTTGGGGACAGGAAATCAAACATTTTACTAACCAGAATAAGCCATAGATGTAGCAGTTTAAATGCAGATTTATTCAGTGTCAATATCGTACCGTACTCAAATTGTCGAAGTGGAGCTCAATTTGAAACAGCTGAGCATTATCTATTGGAATGTCGTTGACACTATGTACAGAGACAGATACTGAAAAACAATTTAAATCCTGATTTTGAACTTAACTTTGATTTACTTACCTATGGTACTGGAAATTGCAACACAGAACAAAACAAAGATATAATTTTATCCGTATTTAGATATATTAAAGATACCCAAATATTTTAACAAATTCAGCCAAGATGAGTTTGATATTGTGTCAAATTGCTTCTGAAAGGAATATACACTAATTTTGACAGTTTCAGGGAAGGGTTATGCTTAGTAGAAATGTGTATGAAATATGCATGTTTACACCATTGTATCCTTATATGCTTACCATTTACTGTGTAGGGAGATGACGATATAATGTTTTCATAACTTGTGTCCAATCCCATTGCTAATTTATGCAATAAAAAATGTTTAATCTAATCGATTCCTGATCTTTGCATCCTTACATACATTGATAACAGATACCAAATTTTCAACTTGCCCTCGTCAACACCCACTGTAAAATCACAGAGCTGTAGGTTTCCTTAGAAATACTGGTATGATGATAAAGCTACCCAGCCAGGATTCAGTGCCAGGCTATCATCGGCCCGCTAGCGAAACGCTGGTGGGCAAATGTTGGCCCGCTTTGCATACTGGGTATAGGTTTTCTCCCTCTGTAAAATAAGTTTGTGATTCCATCTAGTTCGGTGACAGTGTGCTTTCATCTTGCATCTAAGAATTTCTTATTTTATGTAAATACCTCTACAAAAATTAACAAACATAAAAAATCACGCAATGTTAAATCATCTGTGTGTAAGCTATCAACTCATCACCTTGATAATCATCGGACCATATATACTGCACATTTCAACCTGCGAATTCTTAAATCACACTTTCTTTCCACCGAAATAAATTTTATTATATGAAGGTTCAGACCTAAACCTAGACATCAGGTCCCGGAATTACAATGCCTCCTTAAAATTAAGGAAGACTTAAGTTAAGTATTGATTTTTCAGGATGCGAAAAATAACGTTTCAATTAAACTGATTAAAATCAAAATAGTTTCATTTTTTCTGTAGATCACAATTATATCTTTGACCACAAGTACTGCATCGATCCAGGCAATTTATTTAGCATCTGATATAGCATGTTATAATACCAATACTTAACTTAAGTCTTCCTTACTCTAAGGAGGCGTTGTAATTCCGGGCCCTGGTCTGAATTGGTAGCGGTAATTCCACGAAAAAAGTCCCTCAGTGACTCGTCTCACAGAAACCTTGCCCTAATTTAAAGGTAACATGTTCCGAATACTAAGACAACTCGTCTCTTATCTGAAAGACAAGTCACACCACCACAGATCTATATAAAACTGGAATGAGGCCAATCGATTTTGGGCTCATTGCAAATATCCCTACTTACATTACATACCATAAAGTATATTATTTTGACCATGACCATTGTCTCCAAGGTCATTTCAATGATTCAACTCCTTGGTTGCCATCTACAAACCATAGACAACCAGTGTCGGGAATATGAACAACTTTTATCTACTTTAAGTGTAGGCGTTACAAGCCATATAGACAGAATTTTCATATTCCGACCTTGACATTTGAAGCAGTTCGAAACCATGTTTGACAATTACCCACCATAGGCAATTGGTTTTCAAAATATTGACTATCTGCATCAAACATGCATCAGATATTCTTTTAACAGCCATAGTAATAGTAAATGACCATTGATAAAATGATTAAACAATTCTGCGCGTCTAACGGCAAACGTGCATTACACACAACAAGGAAACAATGTAGCCAATAATGAACATACGAAAACTGAGCTTAATTTCCCAACTAATGTAGGAACCATGTGATATACAAGGCATGTAGCATAAAAAAGCACCAATGTAGTAGCATAACGATACTGAAATATATGCACAATGACACTGTATGCTACAATGCATAGTCCGTAGTTCTAAAAATATGCTCACATTTCTGATAACTTCATTGATATAATAGAACATTTTGCTCTCTGTAAAGGCGGTAAATTTAATATTCATATCTGGGCGTGGTTCGGCTATTTCATCTGCTAAACAAGGGAAACCAGTTTCTATTTATAATACTAACACACCTCGCCTATATAGCCAATGGTTAAACTCAGTGATTTTTTGGTTTATAAATCACTGCACGGACTGGTCATGGACTGCCGCGACGTCATTCGGTCACCAATTTGATTTTCATGACGTCATCTATCACATACGGCATTGTAACGTTGGCAATAGACGGCGTAACGTCGTTTTGACAACTATTTTACATTCAAAATGTACGTAAAATACGCGTTTCAGTCTAAACAAGAGTTGCTGGAAATTCTGACAGTCTGTTCAAAATGGCGGAATCGTTATAGACTATGAAGGATTCGTTCATATTTTTTGTGTGTGTTAGGAGCGAAATAAATTCGCACTGGCAGTGATTTGTTACTTCATATATATCACTGTCTGTCAGTCAGTCATAAGTGGATAAATAATTCGCGCTTCGCGTTCATGATTTATTCACTTGACCTCCAGCCAATGATATATTAAGCAACAAATCACCGCGAGCGCGAATCTATTTCTTAATTTGGCGAAGAATTAATCAGTTGATTGGGTCGCGCAAACGTGCGTGCATTTCATGAAAATTCTAACGTAAACACACTGAACTCACATTTATTAACCCTAAAAAGCGCATAATCACAAAATGTATGTTTTTTTCGTCAACCCTCAAGGACAAACAGTGCGGACCAAGATCAGACTGCTCTACAGGAGCATTCTGATCTTGATCCACAATGTTTGCCTTTATGCTTATGTTAAATAGACATTTTAAGATGCAGTTATTTTGCTGGCGTTTTAAGGACTAAATAATGTGGTTTCCGTCTATACTGAGGTACTGGCGCAAGATGATACAGTTACTTTTGAATAAAACCACGCCTCATTTTCAGCTTTTACCTACGTCTAAGGTTGACCAGTCCTAATTACGCAATGATGAGGTGCCGCCTTTACAGTAACAAAGAGTCATATGATACATGTGTACAATTCAAATATCCATCATTAATGGTTAGTCGCATATTTCGTTGCCTGATGTGGGTGCATGCCAAACATCACGAAATAAAAGAACTTGAGCAGTTGCATTTGCTGTCTGATTCTTCGCTGGATAAACCTGGACATACCTGCTCAAATGATCAGTTATAACCAAAACATTTTCTATGCCAACCTTGGACCTTTACAACGAAGGATTATACAATCAAACAGTCTCCGCATAGGGGAAGTCGACTAAATGCTCACACATTAGGCATTGACACTAGGGTTTGACATTCGCAGAATACATATTTCACTCTGACAGCCCACTCCAGCGCCAAGAACTCAAGCATATGAGCTGGTACGCTCACATGTCCAGCGCTTTCAATCTCAACGGTTGTTTCGTTTTGTTTACAAAGGAACGACGTTAGCAAAGCTCTGTGCAAGAGAGTAGTGAGCTGGATAGTTCTTCTCATCTGGCTTCAGGCTATGACTAGCATTAATAAGCAATCACTATGTTCATTACTTTTTGATTCTGACATAGTGCTGCACCTAATCCAGGCATTGAAAAAGCCGTGGTCAATGCACATACATCGGCCACCATTGTCAAAAGCTGTTAATCTAAACCCCAATTTATGTTGCATGGTAAGGCTGGGCTTGGGCTCTAGATGACGAGAGGTCTGCCATATAAATGGTTTTCAGAAAGTTCGTTCTGTAGTTCATCATATAATTTTAATAAAACGGAAATGAAATGATAATGAAAAAAAAATGTATGTACCTGTCGTTGCTTGTTATACTTGTATCATATATTGTTGTACATTGTATATGACATACAATGACGTCACAGAATTATATGTTTTATTGGCACTGTCTCAGACATTATCCAAAATTTGTGACATTTATGATTTTTGATGGTTGTTGTTGGCTTTGCACTTTACAATATTTCCCAAAGGTTTATATACAAATAATGCAAGTTCATGAAGTGTTTCCTAACGAATTAGGAAGGGGTCTGACCGCTAATGTCATTGAATGGCATTTTTTTCTGTAAACCCTTATTTTGCTCCTTGAGCCCAAACAATTCAATGGGGAACTTGTTTTTTTTAAATATAGTAGACCTATGTAGATTCCTACCTTATTAGAGGATGTATCCACACTTATGTGATTGCATAATATTCTCGGCTTCTCCCAGTCTGTCGGATGAGACTTTAAGCCGTTGCCCCGTCTTCTGAGACGCTTTAAAACCAGAACCACTGCCGGATGAGCCTTTGGGAGTTCCTGGACATAGAACCACAAAAAGCATAAACCCACCCGGCCAGTACTGGTACAGCCAAGGAACACGGCCACAAAAACATATATTCTTCTTGATCTCATCTCCATACTTAACGCCCTGACCAAAAGCTCGTTTGTAATGATCAGCTAAATAGGGCAAGGCTTGGTGTTTTTTATGCTCGATGTCCTCAAAGAGAAAGGTATGTCGTTTTCTCTCGTTATTTGCAAGCCTAGATAAGTAGGGTAAAGTCGGGTAAATTCGGACATCAGGTAAATTCGGACACACATTTGCAAACAGTGTAAATCCAGACGAGACGGCTCCTTATGATCCGTCTCATCAGGATTTTCTTTATTTGATTAGTAAATGTATTTTTTATTCCATTATTTGAAATATGAAACAAACAAGATTGCTGTCCGAATTTAGCTGTCTGTCCAAATATACCCGACTTTACCCTAATATCCTCCTGAAATATGCTGAAACTACACCCAAAAAAACTACCAGAACTAGTAAAACACTGTAACGTTTCAGGTGTCTTACCTTTTCTATTGATTTACTTACAAAAATCGCAAAATTATGCATCAAAGTGGTCATAAAAATGCAAGTGTCTTTCAAACCAAGATTTGATTTTTGATTGTGTTGTAAACATTCTAAAGCATCATGTCAACTGTATCCATAGTTGTTTGGCCTAGGCTGATTAATTGTTTTCCTAAGAAATGTTGATGCATTCCTAGATAGAAATATATCCAGATTTCAAGTCCAGGCTGAATAATTGCTTCCTTAAAGAATGTGGATACAGTATTATACAGGGATGTTTCCACATTTTGTCTCACATTTTGTCTCAGGCTGAAAATGTTTTTCTTGAAGTGTTATATGCATCTATCCTCATTTGTTAAGATAACAATTATTTAGCCCAGGCCAACACAATGTTGATACAATTTGTTCATATAATCTCTCCTGGAGACGTTCTTTCCCTGATATATATATATATATATATATATATATATATCATGCGCATACTTAAGACAAGTCAGAGCTTAATACAACTGATAATTTTATTGGATCTTCTATTATAATGCAAGTTTGGTGAAGGTGAGGTTTGGTGTTGTTAAGAATGATTGACATATGTATGTTTACTTATTAGAGTTTGTTGCTTATGCAGCTATTTTCGATATCCTTATAAAGGATTTGAACACTGATTTACTGTTGTTCCTTGCAAGTCATGTTGATAATCCTTCCAATTCCATCTGGGAATTTTTACACCTTTGAATGTCACTATGGCAAGTGATTTTCTATGCATTAATATTGCAACAAATGAATAAATATATCATGCCATTTTCGCATTTGGCTTAGCACGCAATTAGAGTCAAATAACTATTGACTGGTATAAAAGAAGTTTACATTACTAGTAGTAGAGGGTACTGTATTGAAAATTTGAATTGTTATTTGCTAATGAATGCTGATGAATGTTTAAAGACAGACTTGGAGTTGGCTTCTGTCATGTGCCTTTATGTTTTAAGGAGCTTATAAACCTTGCTTTAAGACAATTAAACAAATTCTAGATATATACAAATGTTGTTAAAATCAAATAGTAGGAGTTCAAACAGACAAAAGTAAAACATAATACAAGTAAAGAAAGAAGAATTAACCTCAGAAAGTTGATTACTTTATTTCTTTTACAGGTTTTCACCATTAGCCATTGCAAGTTACACTCTGTTAGCCGGATAGCGGCCTGAATCTACCAAAGAGAGTTTGCTCAAGGTAGGACAATCGTCTTTATCTTTTATTTCGTTCAAATAATTGAAGTTTTCATGTATTTCATAACATAGCTTATGACACAGTTTAAGCGTCTTGAATCATAATATCAGTTTCAGTCAAATATAATTGGTACCATTTGTTTTCAAATTGATAGTGCATTATATGCAACCAGGAGCTTAACTACCAAAGCAGAAAAAAATATAGTTTGCATTTCAGTAGAAATATTTAAGGAAGCTCGTTTTAGAAAATTGAAACTGTGTTTGAAAAATAAATATAAACTCATTGTAACGTCCTTATTCGAACTTGTTACCAGCGTCAAATAATGCACGCAACTAAACACACAATTTTAAATACATTTATGTACAATATGCAACAATCACAACATACAATACATGAACGTCTCTGCTTTTGCTTTGCTGGTTGTATCACTACGAAATAAGAAGTCACACCTCATGTTAGATTCTGAATACGAATCATACATAGGGTTATCGTCTTATTTGTACGCCAGCCTAGCAAAAGCAAATCAACGAATACCAACAAGAAATACAAAGAAATGTTTCTTATAAAAATTCGCTGAAGTCTTTTTATTTCCAACAATGGCCATATATTTCAACTAACATAGAAAGTATTTTCCCTACTTATAGATGATCATCATTCATTTCGCTAAGTTCAGTATTGTGCACCTTCCTCTCCTTACAGAAAGTTTTATTATTCTGCCCTATGTACTTCATTATGAATGGCTTATAGCCTTTTTTCTTTTTATTTGAAGGCGTATCTATGCATTACAGGATTTCATCAATGGAAATTTTGTCCTTCTGATACTCGTTCAGTGTCTGAGTGGTTGATCTGGTACTGACCACTAGCCTGAGCTTTGGAACCTTTTGCTAACGTATAGCCCCAGAATTTCCCTGTGATGGAGGGGACACACAGAGCTTTCTAGAATATAAAATTTACTTGATAGAAATCAAATAAACAGCATCGCATTAGTGTGAAGTGGAGTTGTTTGACTCAACTGAACAAAGTATCTCATAATTCAGTTCCCACTTGGCCTCGCCATCGTGTGATTGAGCAATGGCCCAATGCGGTTGATATGCACTTTCCAACATCGCAGATACACGATCAGAATTGCAGGGTATAGATAGTTACAACCAAAATTCAAGTTTTTGCATTGCCCAACGTACGTCGGCGTCACTCAGAAATACCTTTCTTGAAATGAGCCGAACAAGCCCACACTTTATCAATATAATCTTCCCAATGGGGTGGTTTTAGCTAAGAAAACATAACCCCGTTAGGCCACGTCAACGTAGCATAAGTGCCGAGATCCAGAAACCATTAAGTTACACCTACTAGACCGCTTTATGGTACACACTTACTGACATTATAAATGTTTATTTAAAACCAGGTAGCGTATAGGAAGGTCTAGATGGGGTATAATGATTAGTGAATAATTGCCCCTTTTTATAATGAATAGTAAATAATGAGCCAAAAAAATAATGAATAATGAATATTGAGGGCCTAAAAATAATGAATAATCTTACTTTTTTAATGAATTGAAGAAAAAATTAATGAATAGTGAATAATCAGATTTCTTTGCCACCTTTTTTACTGTTAATGAATAATTGGTCATATATTAATGAATAACCCAAAATTTTAATGAGATGAATAATTGGCTAAACTTTTAATGAATAGTGAATACTAGACCCCCCCATCCAGACCCTCGTATAGTGATGCTGTGGCGACGAGACTTACCAACGTCGACTCAACGCTGCTTCACTAACGTAACAATACCGTGTTTGAATCGAATGTCAGTTCTCATCATTACAATTCTTCAATCATGAATATACATAATATGATTTAAACCAAGTAACTTGTTTACATCAATAACAATTATATTTCTGCTGCACATACGTGCTATAGTGCGTGTATGCCAATGAGAACACTTAATAAATATTTTGAGTTTTTTCTGTACATGTGTCTGCCTAGGAAAAGTAATAAGACCATAGCTAATTTCATACCAAGTTTTCCTAACATTTTAAATTAGCTCCGAACCCTTCAGAACAGGAAAATATCTGACCAATCAAAAACATCCCATCAACGTGATGTATATTTAAATAAGCATTGCAGATACCCTATGTTGACAAGTGAAAACATGCAAGTTTATGTAATTTTCGGTTATATTAGGAACTCCTATCGCTAGATGTAATATTGTAAATGGTGTTTTTGACGAGATTTTGGGTCATACTTCAAATGGTGAAATGTTTACATTAACACCAACTCAGTCAGTGACAACGATGCTGTGACGTTCTCAATACTGACGTCAGACTGTAAACAACCACGGGTGCTGTTTGAAATACATAAAATTGTTTTTAAGGTAACAAAAACATACAAAGCGGGGCTAAGAGGCCTCTAACAGCTAATCCTCACTTCACATGCAAAATAGACAAGCCTGTTTGCTTACAAAACAGAATTTCTTTCGGTATTTTGATACTGGCCTCGAGCACATAGCTACTCAGCTTCGTGGTAAAATTTTGATTGTTTGAGGTAGTCATGTGATATAAGGGCATGTGACTTGAGTCCCAAAAGAAATCTGGTAAAGTATGGAAGGACTACGAAATCGGCTATAGTGTTGAACATGAAGCTGTGGTCTGTTATTTTCTGCCAAGATAGCTCATTGTATCGCACAAACATGCTTTAGAACAATTGTGTGTGTGTGTGTGTGTGTGTGTATGTGTGTGCGAACTTTGGCATGCGATGTGCCAATAACTGTGCCAACCATGTATCAGTAACAAGATTCTCTGTTATTTGTCTGTTGAACACTCACTGCTCTTATGTTCTCTAATCAACCAGTCTCTACAGACAGGTGTTTTTTTTCCAAAACAACTGCAGGATATCAAATATGTGTCCCATTCCTAAGTCAGGCATTGGCTCATCTATATAAAGTTATTGACCTGTTTTCCTTTTATGCAAATCTGAGAAGATATTTGAACAAACGTTTTTTAATACATTTACAATCATTTCAAAGATAACAATTTTCTCACTCATCTTCAAACTAGATTCATTCCAGGAGACTCAACTGTTAATCAACTTACCTACCTGTACAATTCTTTTTCAGAGGCTCTTCATTTTTGAAAAGAGGTAAGGGTAGTTTTTGGTGATATAAGCAAAGCGTTTGACCATGTCTAGCATGAGGGACTCCTAAAAAAAGCTTGAAGCTGCATGTATAACTGGACATCTTTTAACATGGTTTTGCTTTTACTTGTCTGATAGAAGACATAGAGTTGTTGTCCTGGTGTGAAAATCCAGATATGGCAGCGATACTTTTAAATATGGATCTTGAAAAAATAATGGAATGGGCTAAACGTTAGTTTGTAACCTTTTATCCTACAAAAACAGAATATCTTATTATCTCACGTAAAATCAATCAACCTGTTCATCCACCCCTCTTTTTGCACAATCAAATCACCAAAGAAGTCGCATCTGATAAGCATCTAGGCGTTAATCTGTCAAATGACTGTTTAAGGCATAAACATATCGATTACGTTAAGGAAAAAGCTTGAATTATAATTTACGTGGTGTGGAGACTCAAATTTAGACCTAACATAAAATCTCTTGAGACTATATATAAATATATATTTTAGTTTTTATTAGACCTTTATTAGAATATGCAGATGTAGTGAAAAACTAGAATTAGATAAAATACAGTCAGAGACAGCCAGAATTGTCTCAGGGGCAACGAAACTTGTATCTTTACACGCTCTTTATGAAGAAGTTGGAAGGGAAAGTTTGGAAATAATACTGATGACATTCAATCCCCATACAATAATCGCAATGCACATAACATTCTCACAATACACTCTCGAACTACACATTATTTTAACTATTTCTGCCTTTGACTAGCAAAGAGTGGAACACTTTACCTCTTGAAGTGCAAAACTGTGATTATATTATCAGTTTTAAACACAAATTAAGCTCAGATATAAATGTTGTCCCAAAATATTTTTACACTGGTAACAGACAAGCATTGGTACTTCATATCAGAATTCGTACCAAATGTAGCTCTCTAAACAGTGATCTCTATCAAAAAGAATCAATGAATCACCTCTCTGCCTTTGTTGCAATGTTGAAATGTTGACCACCTTTTCATGAAATGTTGTCGTGTTTGTGTTTAACGTCCAACCAACAGCTAAGGTCATATGGGCCACGGCTTAAAGTCTCACCCGACAGACTGGTGGAGCCGGGAATCAAACCTGCGACCCCTGGTTTACAAGGCAAGTAGCTTATCCACTACACCACAGCGGCTCCTCATTCATGAAATGTCATAATTATCAAGCACAAAGAGTTGAGCTCATCCATGCACTTCCTCAGCATACTTCTGTAACATTACAGACTCTCTAATTTCACACTGGTAAATGTATACGTCGATTTGTTGGTATTTACGCGTATTGCCGGTACTTCATAGACCAGAAGTGGAAGATATTGGTGTTAATACTATATATGCCATATGCCTAAAGGACTATAGAATTAGATTATTTTTAAGTATTGGGTATGCACATGGGGATTTATGTAAGCATTTAGGAATAGATTCGAGTACCGATCTGGATGATCGGTACTCGAATCTATTCCTAAATGCTTACATAAATCGCCATGCACATACTGAATACTTAAAAATGATTGAAGTCTATAGTCCTTGAGGCATATGGCATGTTTTTTTTATTTAGTATTAACACCAAATTCTACCACTTCCGGTCTATGACGTACCGGCAATACGCGTAAATACCACCAAATCGACGTATACATTTACCAGTGTGATTACAGACTCTCTAACTTGGTAATGATTCACTCCCTATCAACATAAACATCGAATTTTTTGAAGCTGTGCAAACATATATGAGCCGCAACATGTGAATTCCAACAATGTGGCATTTTTACAAGTGTAGAATCGAACAAGTCTGTGCAGCCTCCTTTAAAGTTTAGAAACTCCAAATGCTATCCAGTCAGTAGCTTAACATTCATGAAATATTCAAACAACTAGCAAAGGCTCTGATCAGACTGCGCGTATGCATTTTTGGCATTATTCCATTTCTAACGTTTAAATTATCATTAAGAAACTACGAATACATTTTATTTTTCTCTTTTTATTTCGGTGATTTTTGTAAAGCTATTTGTTCTATTCTACATTTTCACATTACGTTAACAAATATTTGCACCAAAATAGAATAATTAGACATGCAAACTTTTCAGAGCCGCCATAACGAAGTGCTAGATAGTGCACATAATGTATGTTTTAATAAAATGAGCAAATGCACAATAACAGTACATTTTTGAAGACGTAACGTAAACATATTTGGCGTATAGCCATTTTTACGTAATCAACGATTGTATTAGAATATTGTACTTCAACAGCTAAAACAAACAACACAATTATATTTACATCTTATTATTGCTAGGAGAAGAATAACATAAGATTCCAGATCCTTTTACATTCTGTAACTTGTATATATGTGTATGTGTATCTTACCAAGTTGAAATAAAATATGTTTAAACTAACCATTCCCCTCTTATAAATTAACTGACAGGTCTTGCTTTCATTCCATTCCTAGCATCGTCATATATTGATAACAACATAATGGATTGTTCCAAAAATTGATTATCAAAGCCAGATAAACGAATATCAAGCGAAGGCCTATCAAATCAATCACCAGACTTTTGACAGAACACCCGTGACATGATTCACTGTCAGTGGTCTACGCAATGCTGAACTATTCACAAAAGTATGTAGATGTGTAACACTTCTTTTTTCCTAAGATATTTCCTAAGATATTTCTTAAATTGAGCTTATGAGCCTACCTAGACTCCAAATCAAATGCTAAGGCCAGTTTTTATTGGTTGATTTACGAGATTTTTTTTTATTTAGGGTTGGGGGGGGGGGGGGGACTCTGAAAATGACCAGTTGACTGGGTCTTTATGATTTTTTTGGTAATTTTCATTTTTTTATATCTCCAGAAAAGCATCATTAAAACTAGTAAGGTAAACCAACAGTCTGTATTGGATCTTTAAATATTTCATAATTTTCCTAAAATCTGGACACGACAATCACTTTTCACAGTGTCACTCTTAAAGTACACAGACAGAACTTAAAAAAAAGAGATTTGGGCGAAACAAATAATATTTAGAGTCAACGGATAAAATAAAAAATAATTTTAGAAAAAAATATTTTTTTTTAATTTTTTTTTTGAACATTACAGTAGGAGAGTTTGTATATCAACTAATAAAAAAATCTGGCTTTAACGTTCAGACGCGCTACAAACAGAGAAAATCTTATGACCTGCAAAAATTCTACAATTACAGTCTTTTTTTAAAGTGAGAAAATATGATATGCAGTTTCCAACAGAAGAGCAGTTTAGTGTCATCATACCTGTATATAATAATATAATAACATAACGTACCTGCTCTCCTTAGAATCAAAACACAATTCTGACATCTTGCTGGTTACAAGAGCATAATTTCGTATCCTCTAAAGAATCAGATTTTTAGAGGTTTATACTCGTATAGCAAAAATGGCTTAAATAATTTGATGTATTCCATGGATAAAAAAAAAAAACCTAATTATTTGAGGAAGTCGGACTTATTCTCGATTTTCACGCTTTGGTGAGTTGAGTCGTCAATAAACAACCCTTATGTTTTAATTTAGAAAAAATCCCTTCCTAATACAGAAAGACACACGTATCAATAAACCCTTGCGAATGATTTTGCACCCATGTGCATCAATGCGCAAGCATATAATGCGTCAATGTGCATGCATATACTTTGTAACACTCTTTATGGATCTAACATCAGTTATAGAGTTGACATTACTTTAGGTACAGCTATCAAATGTTCATGATTGTATAATATTTCATTCGGCAAAGCCATTTTTTATTATTTATTTTTGAAATTGCATTTTGGAGTGAAAAATGCTAATCTTTTGTCAATATGTACGTGGAGTGAAAATGCTAATCTTTTTTTCACGATGTACGCAACGTAGTTATGGACATTATTACATAATGTTACTAAAATATGAAAACCACTAGTGGTTTAACCATCTTAATGTATGGCGTTATCATCACTCCCAGACTCGACGCCATGTGGTAAATAGAGAAAGCTAGGTGAGTGTCTTTTGATATCAAGTTTACCAGGCAAGGCTTTGAAAACGCTTGTTGACATCGCTAGACTTGCCGAACGATTCAACATGCGTTCTCAAAGCCGAGTCTGGTAAACTTGATATCAAAAGACGCGAACCTGGTATTCTATTTATCAGTTTACCCATTGTTTCACTCTGCAAACTAGCGATTATGACGTAATTTTCGATTTTTTGTTGATTCAGCGTCATAGGCGACGTCATTCAAAAAGTGCAACGTCATCATGACCTGATAAAGGCACATGCCGTGAGATAGACAACGTTTATCAGGCAACGTGCAACAATGCATTTATTATGCGAGGTAACTGGTAAATATCCTTACACGATCCTTTAATGTATTGCATATTATATATGTGTTTAAGGAATATGGGACTAACTGGAAATCGTGTTTATGAAACACTATGCCCTGAACCATTTGCTTGTCCATAAGGAAGGTACCCCGTTTTTTTTTTCGATGCCAAAATTTGCAAAGGGCAATAAATGGCTAAAAACAAACTTTAAAAAAAATCAGACGAGGTAGTCTAGCCATTATTCTTTATTTATTTATATATTTTTATAGAGGGTGACACAATTAGCTAAGACAACATACAACTAAACAATAAAACATATATACATAAGAATAACACAGACCAACGAATATCTCTGGATTAAAACAATTAGCATCACAGTGAATGATACTTAAACATACTAAAAAGTGACTAACACCATATCATAATGTTAATACCAAGTAAACATAAAACGAGCGCATACAACTTTGCAATGTTTGAAACATATATAATAACTGCATTTAAACATAAATATTAATTTGGAGTCTAGTAATAGTTAGGGTCTCTGGATATCAATGAATATTATGCTATCGCAAAATGAAGTAAACCAATTATTATCTCTTTGATTGGGAGTCAAACAATGTTAAAGATTTTTCTTGAAAGTCAACAGAGAACCAGAAGCCCTGACCGTTTGAAGAAAAACATTCCATAGTTTTGGGGCTGATTTGTTTGTTTGTTTGATTTGATTCTTTACGTCCAATCAACAACCTTTCAGTTAAACAGGGACGGGTCTTCCTGGGTTGAAACAGTACTTAGCAAGGATAAACGTGTCTTGCTCAAGGACCACAACGTAGTGACGCCGGTTAGGCTCGAACCCCTGGCCTCTCGGTCGCAAGTCAAGCACTCTACCACTGAGCCACTGCGCTCCCGTTTTGGGGCTGAGCAAGTAAATGAGTCATCAAAGAGTTTCGTACGCGGAAATGGTATGTGTAGACATGTTTTGTATGCAGTCTTCATCAACCTGTACATTCAGTTTACGACTGTCGTACCTATAGTCGTACGTGTGAATTTGTTATAATTCAGTTGAAGTTTTTTTCTGTGCTGCAATGTTTTGCATTATTAAGGTCTCGTTGTAACTTGATTTCAACGATTTCAATGTTTTTATCGTGTGATGTGCACAGTACAATCATCAGCATAAAAGTCTGATAAACAGAAATCGAAATTAAGTGGTTAATCATTTATGAAAATAGGAAAAAAATGTAGGGCCTAATATAGATCCCTGAGGCACATCAAACCGTATGCTTGCAAATTCCGTCAAACCTGTCTCACTCAGTATGGCCTGATGATGGCCTTCTAGGTATGGATCAAACAACCTGAGAGCAGAGGGGCTGAAATGGTATAATGAAAGTTTTATCCATAAATATTTTGTGATATACTCTATCAAATGCTTTGCGGAAGTCGTGGCAAAGTGTCCTAACTATATCTCTTTGTCAATGCATTCCATCCATTTATCAATATTAGTTTTAACAAGGCTGTGTGGCAACTATGTTTACCACGAAAACCAGATCGATTTTTGATAATAAGATTATTGTGTTTGTTAAGATATCACATCAGGATCTGGATGATCGGTACTCGAATCAATTCCTAAATGCTTACATAAATCGCCATGCACATACTGAATACTTAAAAATGATCTAATCCTATAGTCCTTCAGGCATATGGCATGTTTTTCTATATAGTATTAACACCAATATCTACCACTTCCGGTCTATGAAGTACCGGCAATACGCGTAACTACCACCATATCGACTGGAGAAGATGCTTTGGGACATGATGTATATATGCATAGAAATAGTAAGTGAGTATGATCAGGAAATACCACAATCACAAACCGCAGACATCCCCATGGCACCGCGAGGAAGAGCCACTCAACCATCATGAGACAAGAGCCACTCAACCATCATGAGACACCAGGAAGACAAATTAAGCAAAGCAACCGGCTCTCTCTTCCCCATCAAGATGATTGCAATACTAGAATGGACATGAAATAACGTACAACAAAACATAGAACAATTACAGACTCCCACAATGGGAGTAACAATAAACAAAAAGTCAACAACAACAGAGCCACCGCCTTAGAACGAACAGCAGCCTAAGCCACCGGAGCGCTTAAATGCATTTTACTGGTACCAAATCTTCGCCCTAGATTCTGCTGTTGCTGAAGTACAAAAATGTTCAGCTCGCATGGAAGCCTTCTAACTAATGCAATGTATCGTCATGGAGTTTTAAATAGTTAGTGATATTATCCTGATATGCCTGACTGTTCATTGTTCAATTTACAATCTTAAGTCGAGAGACCTCTTTTGACGAGATAACACCCCAAACCATGATTTCCTGTGGATTTTTTGCACATCTATCCATGCAATCTAGATGAAACATTTCGTGTTTCCGACGCCATTCTCCTCAGTGGCTTAGGCTGCTATCCGTTCTAAGGCGGTGGTTCTGTTGTTGTTGTTGATTCGTTTGTGATTGTTGCTTCCATTGTGGGATTCTGTAATTGTTGTTTTGCAATCATCTTGATACGGAAATGAGAGCTGGTTGCTTTACGGCCAAATGAAAATTTTGAATATGGTTATCCCCATTCTTATGCACTTTTGACATTTTTACTTAAAAAAGTCAGTATAAACGTATTATGTTGCGCAAACATCCATCAGTTGTAGACACTAGCTAGACTAGCTGGTCGAGTTTTAGAGAGAATAAAACAAATGCACTGATTATACTGCGTTGGCGCACTAATGTTGTCGGCAGAACATAAAGCACAGGTTTTCTCACGACGTGGCTAGCCTCGTATTTCTATCCAACCCTCACACTCATCATGGATTCTTATCATCTCAGGCCCAGTGAGTCCATGAGATTCTGGTACGGAAACTCATGTTATTGGCCACTGAGTCTCACTCATTATCTTTTTCAAAGGTTTTGATAAACAAAAATTTTCAGCGTAAAATTGTAAATAATTTCTTACCCATCAGTTTTAACATATGTTTTGTGTGTTCAAAAGAACCGTCTCATTGAGACGGTTCTTTAGAGTACCCACAACATATGTTTTGGTTGAGAAATAAAAAAAAAAATTCGTTACGCATTCTTAAATTAATTTTCGTTACGCACTCTTAACTAAATTTTCATTACAAACTCTTACTAAAGTCCTGATTCTGTTTCGGATTGCTTTTATTTCTGCCAAGATAATTGACGAAGGAGAAAGCTGTTGTCTAAGAGGACTCCGAATACATAAAGAGTATGAAGATTGTCCGAATAAACTGACGTCTAGTTTACTTAATACAGTGGCAGAATGGGCTAAGCCATATGGGGCAAACAAATTTGTAGCTGCAACGGACAATCTCAGGCCTTCTTTCAAAGTCACAGGGAATGTGGTATGTTTGGGCCTCAACGCGAGAAAACCTGTAATCGGTGTTCCTTTAGGCCAGATTTTTTTTTATTAGTTTATAATACGAACCCTCCTACTGTAATTTTTCGGAAAGTAGAAAAAAAGTCATTTCTATTTTTTATATTTCATCCGCTGACTCTAAATATTATTTGTTTCGTTGAAAAAAAAATATTATATATTTTGAGGTTCTGTCTGTATTTTTGAGAGTGACACTGTTAAAAGTGATTGCCCATTGCAGGAAAATTATGAAATCTTTAGAGATTTAATACAGACTGTTTGAAACTAGTTTTACTGTTTGTTCTGGAGATATTTAAAAAAAAAAAGCTCTAAAAATGACCAGTCAACTGGTCATTTTCAGAGCTTTTTTAAATATTTTTTTCGCCCCCAGACCCTAAATCTGAAAAAAATCCCATAAATCAACTAATAAAAAAATCTTGACTTATTGTCATTATACTTTCCAGAAAGCAAATAACTAAATAAAAGGCTCCGGTCAGATTGGTCTGCACATTTGTTGTTCGCATAGAACATTTTTGAAGTCAGGGTTTCTGGAGGCCCATTTTTTTTTCGTTCTAGCCACGTCGAGAGAAAAGCTGTTTTTATGTTTTGCGGACAACATAAGTGCAGATCAGCGTGTGAGTCAACGCAGTATAATCAGTGTATTTGTTATATTCTCTCTGGAAACTCGAACAACTAGTCTAGTTAGTGTCTAAAGCTAAGCATGCCGTTTTTGCTGAATTATAAATGTAAGAAAGGTGGCAAAGATCAGGAATCGATACAATCAAGTACCCCATCTGACCCAGGATTCCACATGGGAAAGTGACAAAACATCATTAAACATCACAAACAATAGCCAAGAGGTCAGTTCTTTCCCAGCAGGTGACCATAAGGCAGCAATGAACAGACGCGAAAGCATGGCAAACACAAGACATAAATATAATGTAACATAAGTTTGTTTCTATACCAGGGCACAGTGGAAATCCTGATGCATTTTTCCAATGCTTACACCATGTTAAAACAAGGGGCTTCAGAGGGTTCGCTCGAACCCCCCCCCCCCCCCCACCCCTCCACGTTACCGTGTTTAAATATCCTATGAATATGAAATAATTTGGTCTCAGTGAGACCAAATTACTCCATTTTCATGGGATATTTAAGAAAATGAGATAAAATCAGCAAAGCGAACCCCCACACCTTTATGTATATGAACCCCCTTTCAAGAAATCCTGGAGCCGCTTCTGCAATATATTTCTTAACCCTTCCCTTCATGAATATTCATGCTAAGCCCCACCCGAACTAATTGGGTCTGCACTGTTTGCAAGAGTGTTAAAAGTCGTCTCTATGAGGTAAATGGTTAAACAGGCAACTCGCGTGAAATATACATGCATAATTTGATAATTGGCGCTACATCATTAGCATGCATTACCGTTGAGTGGGAGAACGCCTCCTGCTAAATGAAGCTATACATGTTTATACCCAGATGGGACTTTGTAACAGAGGACACATCGATCAAGTTCAATTATGTTCTTGATTCCATCTTGAAAAGCAGGCTTTTCCAGTTCAGTTTATGAATAAAATCAATCATATGGAGTCGAAAATTAACACTGCATAACGCCATACGGACGCATGTGACAATACCATTTTGAAGTAATTGTCTTCATTAAAGCTGCATAGTCTGTAACTTTTGATCTTTTAATTTTAGAACTAATGTTTCTATTTTTCAAGAACACAGTAAAAAACTAAAATTCAGGTATACATTTTACCAATTTCGTAAATCTTAACAAATTATCAGTATCGAAACAACAGCATTTATATTAAAATACACTGTCTATAATTATTGGAGGGACGCAAATAATTATCGACACGAGTAAAAACACACCTGTTTTATAGGATAATTCACTTTTCCGTGCAGTTTTCCGCTCTAGTGAACAGATTTATTGTGAAAACATAACTTAATTCAGCTTTTACAAATGATTTAAAAAGAAAATAAAAATTTTCGAAAAATGTTCATAGTTACAGAGTATGCAGCTTTAAGGTACCTCAGCACACTTTGGTCAATTTTACAACTTATTGCCCATCATATACAAGACAAACTAGTTGTCTCTTTTGATTCGTCCTCCATAGGGCTGATTAGTTACACATGGTTTCTAACTAGGAAGCATCTATTTACAGTTGACTGTCAATAGCCAAAAAACGTTAAAATGGCTATTTACAGTTGACTGTCAATAGCCAAAAAACGTTAAAGTGGCTATTTACAGTCAACTGTCAATAGCCAAAAAACGATAAACTGGCTATTTACAGTTGACTGTCATCAGCCAAAAGACGTTAAAATGGCTATTGACAGTCAACTGTAAATAGCCATTTTAACGTTTTTTTGGCTATTTACAGATCGATCAGATATTTTCAATGATGTTGACTTAATATTCCAATACTCGATGAACAGTCAGCCAACTCGATTTTTTAAAGTTGATCGGCCGAAAAAATATTTTCAGTCCGCCGACGAGAGCAGTTACATTAAAAAATAATCCTCACCGATTGACTTTATCAACCACAAAGTTTTTCAATCGGCCGACCATCGCCCGATCATCGGCCGATTGAATCTACCTGTCGAGCAGCATACCATAAGTCGAGCGATGATCGGCAGACGATCGGCCGACTGACCAAACTATATTCAGTACCAATGCGCATTTTGTATAAAGTAGTGGAATTGACAGTTTGTACTAAGCATGCTATAGTAAGTCACTTTTCGCCTAAAGAATAAAACATTCAGAGAAAGCAGAAAGTTCAAAATAAGTTATACACGAACTCTATAAAAATATGGGGCATGGCTTATAATGGCCAACAATAGGGCCACTGTCTGCCGACGATCGGCCGATATAAATGATTGTTGGCCATCACTCTGTCGACTGTCGCCCCATGTATGGCCGACGATCAGCCGACTATCGGCAGAGTTTGAGTCTGTATATGCATCGAATATGACACCATTGCAACGCAGAGTACATTGATACTGTAAACCAGTGTCACGAAATCATACTTCCGCGATGTAGAATTTATATGTTGCATATAGTCTCTTCTGTTGATAAGGTTTTCAAAACGATTGGACCTAGATCTGCTATGAAGAAATGGTGGTCCTTATCTGGATCTACACTGTTAAATACTCCGATAGTATGCCTGAATGTATTTTTCGACCAATTACAATTTTGAAAAAACAACAACAACTGAACAACAAAGCACCAAAAACGATAATATTTATTTTTTAGGCGAAAATGTTTATGCCTAAAGCTATTCTCTATACATGTGGCATCTGATCGGGGCCTGCATTATTTGCAGAAACGTCAGCGTTAGCAACATTAGCTGTAACAGCGTGTGCATCTAACATAGCCTGGGTCCAGTCGTCAATATTTTGACAATATTTTCTAATGCTTATATTCTAAATAATACATCAAATGTATCGGTTGTCAGTTATTGATTGCAAATAATATTGTCATTTTGACCAAGAACGGAAAAATAAAAAAGAAGAAAAAATGCTCAGACTGGAACCCAGGCTAATACCACCATTTCATCAAGGGTTGATTTGCCCGATTGGACCAGATTGTCCCCGATCAAACGATCTTTTGATCTGCCCGATGGTCGTCCTGAATCGCTTCCTATCGCCCCGCTTTTTTTGACCCGATTGAGTCCCGACTATATTAACGAATCAAGTCGACTTTTTTGCCAGCTAGAAAAAAGCCATGCACCAATAATCCGTGCCGGGGCTTGTGTTTGCTCTTAAATTCGTTCTACCAGAGCACACTAATATGGTATTACATTAGAAAATATGCTGAGTAGGAGGTCAAGAGAAAAAATTCCAAAAAAGAAGTAAACTTGCGAGTTTTTAAAGGGCTTCAATTGTGTTTTCATTTCAGTACCCTTTTTTTTGGAAAAGTGTCATTTTAAAAAAAAAATATATTGGTTTATATTCTCTGGTATTGGTATTAATTTTTAAATCTATTATAATTCATAGTGATTTTGAGTAAATATAGAACCATATCTTGATGTTGTATTTAGTAACTATCGATTCTTTGTGACACCCTTCGCACGATCCTCGGCAGAGAGCTGCAGAGGGTATACGAAAGCTCCCGAGGGTAGAAGAGAGCTCCAGAGGGCAGGCGAGACAAGGCGACCTTCAGAAGACCCTCAGACGACCAAGACGACCAGCGGCCGACGGGTTTTGATCGGCTACTGTTTTTGAACATGTTCAAAAACAGTAGCCGATCACTTTTTCGGTACCCGACTCTCGTAGGACTTAGGCGATTGCGCCAGACCTTTCCAGGTGATTGGCCGTGATTGTCCGCAAGTTCCCGATTGTTTCGCCGATATGCGGCCGATCAACCAAAAATATTGGTCGGGTACTATCGGGACCAAATTAATCCTTGGTGAAATGGGGGTATAATCTAGCCCGTTAAAGCAGATTGTCCCATAAATAGGACATAATACAAACAGTGCGAACCCCAATGAGACGCCACATAATGCGGCGTCTGGTCAGGGCCTGCACTTTTTGCTGAAATGTCATATCAATTTAACCTGTTTGAGTAGGGTATCCCATAAATCGGACATATACAAACAGAGCAAACCCAGATAAGACGCCGCTTGCTGATGTGTCAAGAATAATTTTTTTGTTTATCTAACAAATTTGAGTAGAGCGTCCAATAAATAGCACATCTACAAACAACACGCTAGAGAACCTCTGTACTCGAACAGCGCAGTCATCGCGTGGTGGTCACAGTCGACGAGTGGAAAAACGACGTGTTCATGTGCACCTTGCTGTTGAAAAGGGTAATAAATTTCTTAATATTTTACTTTTGAGAGTATTTTTTGCTGATTATTGTCACTAATATATCCAACTTTGTATCTGCGTAACAATACGTGTGTGGGTTAAGCGATAGTCAATGCAGCGCAATATTTATACAAAGAAGGTGATTTTTCTCCAAAAACAGGATGAAAGATATTTTTGTTTATATTTTGAAATGTATGCTTACTTTAGATAAAAACGCTAAATACCATGGCTTTAATGTGCAAAAGTTTGAAACCTAAGGATAGATCATTTTGAACGTTATTCAAGTATTTAATACTGTACGCACAGTTCTCTATGTCGGGTGTTCTGGCCCAATGATCAGGTGCTCCTGTACGCAGTCGTCTGGATTAGCTAAAAGAGAACTGTACGCATATGTCGCGGTTTGTCCATGTTATATTTGAGCCAGCACATGTTTTTTTTTTTTTTTTTTTTTTTGGGGGGGGGGGGGGGGGTACGTGTTGCATTTTCGACCAACGAAAACCCAGGCAAGCCTGTGCAGACTCGCATTAGCCTTTGTTACTAGTATACACAAAGTATGGATGAAGATAAAAACTTGAAACAAAATTTGGACCTCTAGTACAGCTAGATGCATCGAAAGTCTTTAACCGACCAACGCACAGACACCTTAGCAGGTGGCATGCCCCCATTAACACATTCAGGCGTGTTCAATCTTTCAATCAAATCCATGGCCAGTGGATTTAACTTGTTGCATGCTGGGATATTTCTATGCTTTTTGTCATCTGCTGATTTTACCTGATCTGGGTCCAAACTGTGTACTAAGGTTATCAGCAGGCGGCACTTGTATACAAAGAGGGTGGTCAGGCGCCCATTGACCATCTCGCGCCGGTTCGACACTGGGGTGACAAATCAAGAGCTCTTTAGAAGTGTAGGTATGATTTCCAGTATCTCACTTCTGGAAAACCGAGCAAACCTTAGATAGTCCATGCGTCAGGACGCGTTGAACTTAATATTTTTTTACACATTTTGGTAATTTTTTTGGCATTCCTTTGCTAATTTACAGCCACAAAGCGACCAAGGTCCACAAAGGGGGGGGGGGGGTACTCTGATAGTTTCATACATGTGTAGGCTTGGGGCATTTTTTTAGGTTTGAATTAGATCTACATTATTTTTTGGGGATTCAGAAATAGTAATATTTTTGGGGATATGTAGATTTTGTGGATATTTGGGGGGGGGGGGGGGGTGGGGCGGGGTCATGACAAAATAGGACTAGTTTTAGGTGTCTTTTTTTATGTATTTTAGGGTCTTCTCTTAAGCTAAATTAAATGTACAGAATGAGAATATTTTTACTTGGCAAAAATTTTAAATGCATGATATTCCCGATATTTTTGGCGGAAAACGGTAGATGCTGGGCCCAATCCTACGTATGACGAAAATAGAGAGTTACCCCCCCCCCCCCCACACACACACACACTCACCCTGGGTCACAGTCTATGATGAGAAGTTGCTAGCTAGGTGATCTGTAATGACGGCGTAAGTTATTTCTGGCGATTTTATAGAAATCATACATGTATTTAATCTGAACATATGTTGATATATGCTCTACGGGAGTTCGGCTTATTCTACATTCTGGAGCTCCTAACCCCCCCCCCCATTCCACAGGACGGCGATTCCGCTACGCTCATGGCGATCACAGATTTTCTTTAAAAATATTCCAAATCGCCGCGGAAGCATAGACAACCACACGATTTGGGGGCTTGACGTTTCCAGTACGCTTGCACTACGCTTCTACTACGCTTCCGTTACGCTTCTGCTACGACCCCACTACGACAATGAAGATCCGGCTACGCTGATGGCGACACAGCTGCGACCTTGCTACATGTACGACCTAGGCGATGGAGCTACGCTTTCGTTGCGCTTTTGTATCCTTCCTACATAAAATCTGAAGTTCAACTGATTTATGTTCAGTTGAATGTCAACGAAAAACGCGTTCAAGTCGCCGCATGCTTCAGCTGGCCATTATGAACCACAGACTTATTATGTTGGATGATCGGAGGTCCAGGCAAGACGGAATCGGAGGGCCAAAAGGTCCTAGGTCCAATCACGATTATCCACAGACAGACGGCTACAATGTGGGCACTATTACCAACTAATAAGAGCAATGAGCATCGAAGATAGCTCTTCATTCTTCAATTACATGTGGATAGAACCGCTCAGAATTGGTCCTAGAATCCAAAAGTGCGACACCAACTACAAGAGAGCACTTGAACAAGGCATGGAGTTGGCCGGCAGAACGCCAAGAGTGTAGCGGAAGCGTGGCAGAAGCGCCAAGGCTGAACAATGCCTAAATAGCACAATCGCCGCGGAAGCGCGTTGGTCGTAGCAAGGTCGTAGTGAGATTGTACAGAACGTAACAAGGTCGCGCAGAGCGTAGCAGAAGCGTAGCTGTATCACGTATGAATAACTCGGTGATTTCGCAACGATGTGACGACGATTGTGCTACGATGCTCAAGATGCAACCGAGATACGACTACGCTTATGAAGATCTTACTGCGATGTGACTACGCTTCCGTTAAGGGCATAGATTACTGTCCAATAGAGATCATTAAAGGATTAACTGATAAGGGACAGTTTCAATATCTCACAAATTAATTGGGCCTCAAGTGGGGAATTACCTGTATTCTTTCACTAAGATAAAGATCAATATTTTATCATAAATTACCTTATCCCTTCATGGGACCACTTCATTGCCCCTGTAGGGAGGTCATAATCACCTCATTATGACTGTCCCTTTGATCTGCCCAGTATGACTCCTGGAGAGCGTCATAATGAGTGGTACCAGTATTATTGCTCAGATTTCTATGTCTTTAAGCTTTGAGTCCACGGCGATGTCGCTTCGTAAGTTTTGAGCAGGTCAAATGAAAAAAAGTCAATAAGCAATGCACAGTATGAGTCAGAGAAAAACTTGTCAAGTTATAGTTCAAACCAGCAGACTTTAGATTTGAAAAGAAGATTTCAGTATAATCTGTGCAAACAAAAATTATAACACTCCTTCATGCATGTGTTCAATGTGTCTACATTGTATGGGCAAAGTATCAAATTGCTCCATTAAAAGCTGTGGTAGGAGTTGATTGGCCCATAAAGGCACCACCTATGCATATACAAAAGCCATATTAGGGAAAAATTGTCTAAGTTCTCACAGCTGTCATTTTGTCAAAAATTATTTTTTGTAAACCAAACTCCTACATGCATATGTTCAATGTGACTACATTGTATATGCAAAGTATCAAATTGCTCCATCAAAAGCTGTAGTGGAGTTGATCGGCCCATGAAGGCACCATCTATGCATATACAAAAGCCCTATTAAGGAAATATTGTCTTAGTTCTCACAGCTGTCATTTTGTCAAAAATTGTTTTTTCTGAACCAAACTCCTACATACATATGTTCAATGTGTCTACATTGTATAGGCAAAGTATCAAATTGCTCCATCAAAAGCTGTGGTAGGAGTTGATCGGCCCATGAAGGCACCATCTATGAATATACAAACACGTTACAAGGGAAAAATTGTCTAAGTTCTCACAGCTGTCATTTTGGCAAAAAAATATTTTTTTTTAACCAAACTCCTCCATGCATATGTTCAATGTGTCTACATTGTATAGGAAAAGTATAAAATTGTTCCATCAAAATCTGTGGTAGGAGTTGATCGGCCCATGAAAGCACCATCTATGCAAATACAAACACATTAGTAGGGAAAAATTGTCTAGGTTATCACAGCTGTCATTTTGGTAAAAAAAAAAAATTCTAAACCAAACTTCTTCATGCATATGTTCAATGTGTCTACATTGTATAGGAAAAGTATAAAAGTGTTCCATCAAAAGCTGTGGTAGGAGTTGATCGGCACATGAAAGCACCATCTATGCAAATACAAACACATTAGTAGGGAAAAATTGTCTAAGGTATCACAGCTGTCATTTTGGTAATTTTTTTTTCTTCTGAACCAAACTTCTTCATGCATATGTTCAATGTGTCTACATTGTATAGGAAAAGAATCAAATTGTTCCATCAAAAGCTGTGGTAGGAGTTGATCGGCCCATGAAGGCATCATCTATTAATATACAAACACGTTAGAAGGGAAAATTGTCTAAGTTCTCACAGCTGTCATTTTGGCAAAAATTACTTTTTCTGAACCAAACTCCTTCATGCATATGTTCAATGTGTCTACATTGTATAGGAAAAGTATAAAATTGTTCCATCAAAAGCTGTGGTAGGATTTGATCGGCCCATGAAAGCACCATCTATGCAAATACAAACACATTAGTAGGGAAAAATTGTCTAAGTTATCACAGCTGTCATTTTGGTAAAAAAAAAATCTGAACCAAACTTCTTCATGCATATGTTCAATGTGTCTACATTGTATAGGAAAAGTATCAAATTGTTCCATCAAAAGCTGTGGTAGGAGTTGATCAGCCCATGTATGGCCTATAATAGCATAGGCATAAAACCCTATATTAAAAGCCATTTAGAACTACAAAGGGAAATAACTTGATAGAATTGGCCCCTAGCCCTCACTTTTTTGTCTAAAGTAGTTGTCTTGCATATATGAACATGTTTGCAAGGTTAAATGAAAATCAAGCAATGACTCTTCAAGATATTAAGGAAACAAAGCGTTACGGACGGACGCACGGACGCACGCACGGACGGACGGACAACGTGAAAACAGTATACCCCCTACAAACAAAGTTTGCGGGGGGGTATAAACAATCGCCGTGAGATTGCGATCATGAAGATTCCTATACGCTTCTACTACGACCTAGGCGCTTCTACTACACTTCTACTGCGCTCCTGCCGTTTCTGCTACAATTCGTGTCGTTTTGACCAAAATTTCGAATCGTAGCGGAATTGCCGTCCAGTGTAATGGGGGTTTAATGGTCCGTGATCGTAGTAAAATTATGGGTTAAAGAATTTCTAGCGATAAGGCGAGCAATCTCCCTAAACGAGACGTTCGTTTTATTTTGTTGAAATAACGACTGGAGAAACTAGGCACATTAAACAAATATATATAGACGGGCCGTCGATGCACCATTGCCCCCGAATTTGTATATTTAAAACGGGATTTCCTTAATGCATGTAATCACTCTACTTCTTATTGAATGGGAATTTATTTCGATCATCAATTGTACTTGTTATTCAGTAACATATATGGGAACTAAACCGTTAAACAAGGGTACCAATCGTCCTATCACGCTATGTACAGTAAAACTATTTATACAGTTGATGTACAATAAAAACGACCATCTTGCAAAGTGGTCTATTTTTTGTCAGATATTTGATGTCTTCTTTCGCTTATACAACCCTTTCCCCCCCCCCCCCCCCTAGACCCAAGACGCCCTTTACATATGTTATGTATTTGTATAGCGACATTTAATTGTCCAAAGGGCATCTTGGGTCTAGGGGGGGGGGAAAGCATCTAAAAACAAACTGAAAGACGCCAGTTTCATCTTTTCAATGACAAACGTCACAAATTTTAAGTATATTTCATACGCGTGCGCAGAAGGAAAACCGCAAAGTTTCGAAAAATGAACGGCCCTTATATCCTTAATATTTTAGCACTTTTACTTTTTGAAAACCTGCAAAGGATTTACTAAAACTCTCGTCTAAACGGCACCCAGTCTAAAGAGGTAAAATGAGGGGTTGGAGTAGAAGGCGCAAGTTTTAACGGTTTTGTAAATGATGAATCGCTTTGAAACTAATTTTGATGCTTTCTATGTAAATTTTACTACCGGAACAGACCAATTTTAAAAACATTAGGGCAATTTCAAAATTTAGGTTTTGTAATCATGTCAACTAGGGAAAATATACGCCTTATCGCTAGAACTCCGAAGTTCCACAATAGTATTCAACCCCAAGCTACCCAATTCACACGCAGAACCGGTTTCATCCCCATAATGTTAGCAATGTATCAGTGGATGGAGAACGCCAAGCATCTCTCCTTTTTTTTCGGAGGATAGAAAACAAGAATATTTAACAATGAACTTTAAAACCGCATTACATATTTTCCTTTTTTAGTATAAATGGGTTAGCACACGAGATCTTGGCGTGAAGTTATATTTAATGCATGCATGTATAGCTCTCTAATGAGAATAGGCCTGTATTTGGGGAAAAACTGCATCTTCATACCTGCTTTGAGTATGCGAGCAGCGAATGCTCGGATACACATGCTCGCAAAAGCCTCAGCTGTTTGTCCAAAATCTCCTGTGCCAGAAGAATTTGCAATTAGCCTGCGAATACCCAGTAAGCACGTAAAATCGGGCCACTATCGGCCCGCAAGCAAAACGCCATCCGAACGGCGTTTTGCTGGCGGGCTGATAGTGGCCCGAGATTGGATACTGGCTGGGCATATCATCTGCCGAGGTCGACCGTTAAATAGTTTTGATGTCAGTAGAGCGGCAATCAGTACTGACCCAGATCAGACTGAGCCTACACTGTTTGCAAAAACATTTCTAAAATGTTCCAGCGTTTTTTTTTCGGCCTTAGAGATTTTGTTTATAATTTCCAAAATGCAATGCTTTTTTCTGTACAGGGCGCAGACCCTGATAAAAAGTCGTATTATGCTTGCGGCAATTCGCTGTTTGCCAAAGTGCCTCTTTTAGGAGAAAGTACAAAGGGTAAACAGATTTTCCAAGACTGCAAAAGTGGTCGTTAGTTACGTCATATAACCAACACGTATCATCGCAACGTTTTTGTTTTACCTCTTTTCATGATGAGTAACGTTTTTTTCTGTCCTAAACATTTCTTAAATCTTACGGGCCTTACTCCTTCGGGTCCTGCCAGACGTTTTGCTGAGCCTGATCTGGGTCCAAACTATTTGTATGATCAATCTCAGACATTTCTATTTTAAAATGCTATTAACGTTTTGCATGCTGATTCTTTTTTTCCCGCATACTACTTTGTCATCATAACCAGATTTAAGGAATACTGGGTACAGGCTCGAACAGTTTGGATACAGATCAGGCTCGAAGTTTTGTCAAAAATAGTAAGTGAGTATGATCAGAAAATACCACAATCACAACCGGAAAACAAACCTTTGGCACCGCGAGCAAGAGCCACACAACCATCACGAGACACCAGGAAGAGGAGGACAAACTAAGCAAAGCAACCGGCTCTCTCTTCCCATCAAGATGATTGCAATACTAGAATGGACATAAAGCCTGGTCTCAAAGCCTCGGAGCAATCGCGGATACCAAAATGGACTCTTCCCCGCTAGTGTCAAATAGTTTGATCCAGATCGGGTTGACATTTCAAGCTTTCGTTCGACCATCCGTTTATTTGCAGATCGGCCGTCTATTGGCCTCTTTTTATTCTACGCAACTTTTGGGGAAACTGGAGAAATGACATTTATTCCAGGGGAACAGGGAACAAAGGTCAAATTTCGAGTGTAACAGGGTACAAAGGCAATATTGGGGAACATGGAACATAAGAAAACAATTTTCGATACTTGGGGAACAGGGAAACAAGTCTATTTATTTCAGGGGAACAAGGGAACGGATATCCCCCTAGGAGGGTCTCATAAGCGTTCAAATTTTCAAACCATTCACCACTTTGTTTGTCTGTTCATCCGTTTGTCAACACGTCATATTAACTTGTGTCTCTGAAGCACTGACAGTTGTGAACGTCAAAACATGCATATCAATTGTCCTTTGCATACTCTTCAAACATACACTGTAATTTGTGACCCATACCATGATCAACACCACGTGTGCAGTAGAGTATGCAGAAGAGATATATGAAATGGCATTGTTGTCCTGGGTATACTCCTCAATACAAGCACACACTATGCCATAAATCACATGTTACATTGATTTTTATGATTCTGTAAAGCGCACATATCTTTTTTTTTATGAAAACGGTAAATTCTAACCTTGATCTACGTACCACTCGCCAGTGACCCATGGGAGCGCAGTGGCTCAGTGGTAGAGTGCTCTACTCGAGACCGAAGGGCCGCGGGTTCGAGCCTCATCGGCGTCACTGTGTTGTGATCCTTGAGCAAGACACATTTATCCTAGCTTAGTACTGGTTCAACCCAGGAAGACCCGTCCCGCATAACTGAAAGATTGTTGAGTGGACGTAAAGAATCAAATCAAACAAAAATCGCCAGTGACCCTGGTTATTTTATGCACTAAAATGCATGTCTTGCCCAGCAGTAATAAATTAGGTAGCAAACCTTGCAATGGTTATAAGAGAGTGTGGCACAGCTTGTTTTATGTATTGGCATTGCTTTGAAATTGTTGTCGAGATGGTTTGGCATCGCTGGAGACTAAAAAAGCAGTTCAATCGCCCTGGCTTTGTTAAAACCGCTCGTGCTCCCATCGACTGCGTCCAGTTACAGCTTGACGAATGCGTACAAATTAAATATTTAGGTACTCGACATATGGGACAGTCCACTTGACTACTCAAAATTTGCGTACAGAAGAAAAATTGCTTGCCACTTCGCATATAATAAACAGAAACATTTCGAACTTTCTAGTCCTCCACTTATATGTATTCTTCATTATTTTCTGACATAACATGATAATTGATGACTTAAATAGGACACTGAATAGTCATTGAACACATTTCAGGCACATAAAATCCAATTGACTAGCCAGAAACTGACTGGTACTCTGTTTGTTTTAAAATTTAAAAGCTCTTATTGGGCCAGAATGGACTACATTACCTAAGCAATTATTCCAAATGAAAAACACATCGTGAAAATTAAAAGCTGTAAAGTACTGGCTCATAAAATGGATCACAGTAAACCAAAATTGTATATTTTGTACACTCGTCGACTGCGAACACCACGCGATGACTGCGCTGTTCGAGTACTGAGGTTCTCTAGTGTGAACAATGCTGACCCGGATGGCACGCCGCATAATCACACACTGGATATGAGTCAATCGAAAACTCTAATACTGTCGAGGATTCGTTAGAAACAGTTTTCGATTGCCATTTATCGCCTGACTGGCGACAAATAGCAATCAAAACACTGTTTCTATCGAGTTTTGATCCCCGTTCGTCGATTGTTAAGAGCGTTTTCGATAGCCGCCTACGCGGTGTGGTTTGCATGAAATCTAATTTTAAAACTCAACTCTCTTTATAATAAGTTGTTTTTCAATTAAAACCATAAAGATCAGTGTTTTATAAGAATTAAGATAATACAACTACGGAACCCCGGAAGGGACATGTGCAATATTTTTATTAACTCGTGGCCACGACTTATTAAGTCGTTCCCACGACTTAGTAAGTCGTGGTAACGACTTATTATGTCGTTCCCACGACTTAGTAAGTCGTGGCCACGACTTATTATGTCGTTACCACGACTTAGTAAGTCGTGGTAACGAGTTATTATGTCGTTCCAACGACTTAGTAAGTCGTGGCCACGACTTATTATGTCGTTACCACGACTTACTAAGTCGTGGTAACGAGTTATTATGTCGTTCCCACGACTTACTAAGTCGTGGCCACGACTTATTATGTCGTTCCCACGACTTACTAAGTCGTGGTAACGAGTTATTATGTCGTTCCCACGACTTACTAAGTCGTGGCCACGACTTATTATGTCGTTCCCACGAGTTATTACTGTTCTCCAATTGGTCAGACTAACTCGTGGCCACGAGTTAATATTGTCCTTCAATTGGTCAGATTAAGGCATGATAAGAAAAATGGCGGAACGATTGTGCAGGGAAAATAATGTGGTGAGGGTTTTAACAATTCTTTATACTTTGATTGTATTCTACGTGATTTATTTTGAGTCGATCAGATAAAGATACAAAAGCTTTGTTTAGAAAAGTAAATAATCATAATATGAACCACGACCAGGTAATTTGATATGAGTAGATTGCGTGAACGTATATTCGGATGGATGGATGACTTGCAATTTTACGTCCTTTCAACAATATTTCAGTCATATCAAGACGATGGGAGGATGATAAGAAAGGCTGTGTGCAATGAACCCCCGTTTTCGGTAGGAAAGATTCTAACCTCAAGCGGGGCTCGAAACCGGTCTGTTAGATCAGTAAGCCAGCGCTTAACCCACTGAGCTACCGGGGCTCCGGCCTATAGAACATTTGTGCTCCATTGTAACCTACATGTTAGGTGCATGCACCACCCGTGGAACTTGCTGGACATGCTTTTTGCTGCTTAAAGATCGACTGGGTTCGATTCTAGTCAGAGTCAGGGTTTTTATATCCCTCATCGACTCGATATGGACCATAATACCTCAAACCATTAATACAAACCAGACCACAATTGAAGTATGAGATAAAATCAGACGATTGGTGGATGAGTAATTAGTGATTTTACGTCCTTTTTAACAGATCTTAGTCATATCAGGACGAACAGAGGGTAATAATGAATGAACACTGATTAAGTTTGGAAAGAGTTCCGCCTATAGCCGGATTTTAACCAGTGACTGCTAGATCAGCAGTCGAATATGTGTTGAAACGTTTCTCGGACAAACAGCTACACAGACTCTATGCATCCGCGTAATCAAAGAAAAGAATGTATGCGTTGACGTAAGACAATGGTTTTCAATCTGTGTGGTAAGGGCGGGAGACGTGTGTTGGCAGAATAATACATGCGCTGGTGTCCCATTCTCTGTGTTCTGTGCCTCATTCGAAAATTCAGACATATATCTATTTAGATTATTGAAGGGAGGGGGAGGGGGTAAGGCCCTTCAAACTATTGGGATGAGAGCGCCTGTCTCCTACTGCACCCTGCCCAAAATTCCCTGCAGAAATATGCAGGCTGATCACATATGCACTGTTTATTGGCGTTCTGAGGAATAAATTAGCCACGGCACGAGAAAACCAACAAATTGGTTCTGATCCCAGCGCACACTCAGATCAGCCTGGTCATCCTCCCAGTCTGATCAGAGTCTTCGCTAAGCGCTTACAGGGTAGCAGAGGGTGTCCAGGCTGATCTGAGTCTGCGCCGGGCGCACAACCATTTTTTTTTCTTGTCGCGGCTCCAATAGCTCTACAGTTTGTCTCCCGGCAGTTGCCCTAAGAATAGCCCGCAAACATAGAGCATATTTCCCAATTAGTGTGCGCACATCATCATGCACAGGCTGATTTGGGCACTCGCATTAAAACGTTTTGAAAAAAATGAATCTGGTTATTTTGCATACAGCACACACATACTTAATTATTCTGCAAAATTAATTATCTTCATTTTATTATTATCTATTTATTTTAGTTTTTTCCCGATTCATCGTTTATTGTTAGTTAGTTTAAAGGACAGCTTTATGCAGGTAATCTCTGATTGTACGATCGATATTCGATATAATACGCTTGGCATTTACCCTTCGCTATCAACAGATGATTGAACACTGACAACTTCGGCGAACGAAATTGGGCCTTTACCACATTGCTATTAAAACCGATTTATTTATTTTTTGAAAATAGTTATGGTTTTATATTTGAATATGCAATATAATAATAATAAATAAATAAATAAAAAAATCAGTTTGCACATTTGAAACCTGATCATCTGCGCATCTGCTAAAGTTGAATGTTCAACCGTTTTATAAGCTATTCAGATTAGCCTGCGCAAACTGATCAAGACGGGACCAAAGTTTCGGGTTTGGTTTGCGCAGATGCACAGTCCTATTTTAGGTAACTACATTGGAATCAGAATTGTTTACAAGTAATACGCCAAAGGAACATCAATCGCCAGAACCTGTGCCCATTCATTAGTCTGTACTGATGCACAGTCTAATCAGTCACATATGCGCAAATAATACAGAATCAGAAAAGGACGTTTAATTTTTATGACACTTCCCAGAGTCAAATAGTCGATATTGTACTAGTTTTAATCGCTACCTGTTACCAAGTAATCGATATTGTACCAGTTTTAATCGCTACCTGTTACCAAGTAATCGATATTGTACCAGTTTTAATCGCTACCTGTTACCAAGTAATCGATATTGTACCAGTTTTAATCGCTACCTGTTACCAAGTAATCGATATTGTACCAGTTTTAATCGCTACCTGTTACCAAGTAATCGATATTGTACCAGTTTTAATCGCTACCTGTTACCAAGTAGACTGCTACGCTAGGTAACTCAAGAGTCCTGCGGGCGGCGATACTTCCCCTTCTTTACCGGTAATTTTCACTCGATAGTTGAGCATGCTCCTTCGCCTATGACATTTTTTAATATGTCTAAATTCCGTGTTGTCTAAATGTATTATTGATTTCAATCAGGCTGGGCTGGAACCTATAAGAGAAACGATCGTGTTCTCAGTCATGTTCTCCGTCACATTACTCGTCCCCTTTTTGCAGACCGCTTGTTCTTATTTACCAAGGAGCTCGAGAGCTCGATAGGTTAAGCGCTGGCCTGCTGATGTAGCGGTCCCGGTCTCTATTCCTGGGTTCAGTCACAGACATCCTTTCAGTACCATCCTCTCAACGTCCCGATATGACAAAATTAATGTTTGAAAACTAAATTAATGTTGGAATGGGCGTAAAATTGCAAGTCATCCACCCCTCTCACCCACCTGACGTGGTTTAAGTTTCATTAAGGAGAGACAACATATGATATACATAAAAGATCTGCCTTTTTTCATCATTGTTGCGTAGTCGTTTGATGATAGCTAATGCGAAATAATCTGAAAAGTAAACATCACCTTTTCTTTGTACTGATTCCTCGACTGACATGCTGATAAAATCAGAACACTGAAATTAAGCTGTTGGACGCTATTGGACAATACTGATTCAGCTGTCTGACGTTCATAGTGTAGCCAACAATCGACCGATCTGGACGTGAATTTCTGATGGTTCATAGACAGATCTGGACTATTTATTCCCAGTTATACACAGGTATGGATGCATGGAAAGTGATAGTTGTAATACAGACCCCTTACCAGCATTTCAGTTCATTCGGGTCTGCCAGAAAAATGATTGAGGAAACGTTCGTTCCTTAAACATTCCTCAGACGGACCAACGATCTGCTTTATCAAGTGATTTTTTCTCTATATAAGTGGTGCCCATAAAAGGCACCAGTCCCAATTCAAAATAGTATCTTTTTTCCCCAACTGCAGTTTGAAAACTTCCCAAATGCAGGAAGAATTTTTCTATGGACAATTCTACAAGCATAAATTTACTTGCTTGCTTAGAGAACTGACAGATATATAGCTATAATTGAGTTTAAATATTACTTATTCAGTTTCATGTCCCCTATCCCACCACTTGAGCCAATAAAGGTGTTTCTTAAATTCCAAATTTAAGGAGAATACGACGCGATTTTTCCCAGTTCTGTAGGCACTGGTACCATTCCCAAAATAGTGAAAAAATCACTGTTTATACATATCACTTTAAGTTCGAACTTAATCACGTCTGTCCAGCGTCATGTGAAGTATTCAACCTTCAGCCTTTTCGCCTTTAACAAACCTCCCACCAGGCATACAACGCTGAAACGTACTGTACGTTGTTCTGTGACTTTATTGTGTGTCGACTGGGTTTAAAGCAGCCATAACCGCTTTATCGGACCGTTAACCCGGTGGCGAAGGAGGTACGGGGTAGGGGGGGGGGAGTGTGTGTGTGTGTGGGGGGGGGGGGGGGAGTGTGTGTGTGTGTGTGTGGGGGGGGGGGGTAATTGAATAGCCCCGTGTTTAAAGATACAGGCTTTCAGAACGGGTCGAGCTGAAAAAAGTGGGTGTTTTTAGAGCTGGTTGAAGTGAAAAGCCCTGGATGGTCGAAATAAAAAACGGTATTAGACTGCTGCGCTTTGTACATGCGCTTGTCACTGTCAGAGAATTGCCCCCCCCCCCCCCCCCCCCCCGGAAAAATGACTGATTTTTCCATAGTATAATTTCCCACCGGAAAAATGGCTATATAGTAGAATTTCTCCCCAGAAAAATGACTAAAAAGCCAATTTTCCGCGGGGAAAATCTACTATATGTGATTTTGCATACCCGTTTTCCCCCTCTATAGTGGATTTTCTCACAAAGTAGTTGTATTTTAACTTTGTGCTTTTAAGGAAGAGATGGACGACCTAATCAAGTTCTTGAGAAACAGAGGGCTGGCCGAAGGGATGCTGAACAGGCTAATAGAGGAAAAGGTATGCTCATATAACGGTATAGAGAACTAATACGTGTACGTACGAAATTCTAATTGGATCTAATTGAAAGAGAGAAAAAAAATCTTTTAATCTCTCACAAACGAGAACATTTTCTGGAAGGAACGGGAAAAAATGTACAGACGAGAAATGTTTTAAAATTCTCGAAATAAGTCAAGCAAACGTAGGTAGGCTATATTTTCGGGGGAAAATGGGGCAACGTTTGCTATACACTGTAAAAAAATACTGTAGATTTTACGATAGAATAACTGGAAACCGGCTGCCAGTCCTTTTACCGTTATTTTTACGGGTTTTTTGCCTGTAAGACATTGTTGGAAATCACGAAATGGAAGTTTTATGTTAACTTGGCGCACTCGAAAATAGCTTTGTATTGTTGAAGGGCTATCTAACCAAAACGATATCTGCTCTTTTCTGTCCCACTCTGCTTGATGATTCCTGCAATTTTTACGGGCGCCCGTAAAAATAACGGTAAAAGGACTGGGAGTTGGTTGCCAGTTATTTTACCGTAAAATCTACCGTTTATTTTTGCAGTGTAGATTGTCGCGCAAACGTATGCAATTTGTCGCGCAAAAGTGCTGCTCCCTTACAGGCATGTTTTAACAAACACAAAACCATGTATTAACAAGGCGATTCACGTGCTTTAATGACCACCTTCGCGACTTTTTGTACGCAAATTGCAGGGAAATACTCTGTCTGTACAGAAGCAAGCGGATGGCTTGCAGTTGCAGATATCGATGGCAAACTTTGATACCAGAGTTATACAGATTAGATTATGATGAAAAATGAAAAGCAGGCGACATCGAATTGAAAACTTTAGTACAATGCAAATAGGATTAGGACTTATAAACTGCATCTAAAGATTGGACAAAAAATCAGGATAGCTGACCATTGCCTGAATGGAGGATTTTTTTTATAGAAATGCATAGTGCGTGTAGAAATCAGCAAGAAAATGTCGATGATAGTGCCCAAACATGTTCGTTATTTTTGTAGCATTGTGTTTGAATTTATGCAACAATAACTATTAAACATGTTGTTTTTTCTAGGATATTTTTATGCCCCCGCGTCATATGATGCCGCGGGCATATAGTGTTTCGGTCGTGCGTACGTTCGTACGTTATTACGCACGTATGTCCGTACATACGTACGTACGTGATCCTATTAGACTCTGGTTTTAAAGCGGTAAGAGGTAGATTTCAGGGTACTTGTTATTGTAGCAACTTAAAATTTTGAATGAGGATTTATATCTGTAAGTACTACTGGGCGAGCTATCATGCCAGATGTTTTAGCATGTAAAGAATGAACAAAGCTTACTGGACCAGTCATCTGGCTCTGACTTGTATGATTAAAAAATTGCTTTGAAGACTGATTCCATATATATTTTTACCATATCTATAATACTAAATAAACGAAGTAACGCATAAACTGCATAATTGGTGGCATTTTCAAGCGTAATTTCTATACTGGTTCTTTCGCATATTGCTATCATTGATAATTTCGGTTAGCGTGTGTTTTAGTTTCACGTAGATTTAAAGAATTTGGGAATTGAATTCGTCTTTCATTTTAAATTCTCCCAAGTATTTTTCTAGAAACTTCGATGTCAACAATGGGTGCGTTCGAGTGAAATTATCGTATACTCGATTACACGTTTTAAATTAATCCGGTCGTTTCGGTTCTGCGTCGTTATATCGGCGCGCTGCTTAGCAAGACCAAATTTAGCAGGTTCTAATGCAAAAATCCGACTCATGAACGTACGTCATTCCCCATAAATAACGATTTATTTTTGTATTTTTGCTCATATGTCTAAACGGATGAAGAACTAAATGGTCATAGTCCCGACGGCCCTGGCTCGAAACGACCCATTTTCTTCCAGAACGATAGTCAATACGAGTAGCCAATCGAACTCGCCCATTGAAGAATAAAGCTCAACGCACATGGTCTTTCGAAAAGTTGGACAGACACACGGCGCCAAGTGTGTGCGGCTATGGTTACGTACCGCTGAGCCACTTGGGGAACGTCGTTAGGAGAATTCAAACTGAACCGAACTTTCGAAAAGACAAAAAGAAAGGGCATTTTTTCCAGCGAAGCAGACAAATCAATTTCAATGATTCAACGAAGCTACATGTAAATAAGCCTTTAGTCTTCAGAGGGCTTGAATATTTTCCCCAAAAACGTTCCAGGACCCAATTTTTCCAGAAAAAAAAAATACCCAGGACAGGTCACATAACCAAGATGGCGAACATTTATTATGGTAAAGAATTTCAAAAATCTTCTCCCCCAGAACCACGCCGGGCCGCGTAGCGCAATCGGTAGGCACCTGACTCATAAGTCAGAGGTCCTGGGTTCGAAACCCGGTCTGGCCACATACTTTTGTTTCTCCTTCCGCTGATTCAAGAAGGGCAGTTGTCAGTTACTGGCGAAAGTATGTGCACTTAGTACTGGTTAACCGCTTAGGAGGTCTAAGCCTGCCCAGGAATAGTGTGGTTAGGTTAACTGACCGTCCCGACATGACCTTAGCTGTTTACCGTGGACGTTTAGCATCAAATCAACCAATTCTCCCCCAAAACCACAAATCCTATTATCTTGAAACTTAGCATGTCGCATCAAGGACTCAAAAGCTCAACAAAATTTATATAAATGATGACCCTGGGATGACCTTGATCTGTTTTACGGCAAGGTCAACTTTTGAGTCACTTAGGTTTTTGCTATAGGAAAAAGTGAAAAAAGTTGATGTTTTTTAGAAACAATGCAGTCTGCTACCTGAAAGTTTGTAGATGCAGACAACTAATTAGGTAAATGAAGCTTTAGGGAGTATTCATGGTAAAGGTCATATCTACACCTGGGCCTAAGGCCATTTACATTGAAAAATTAAAACTCGCTGTTTTATATAAACTTGACAATCATGAAATATTTCCGCGCTTGCGTGGGCTCTTTTCTAGTATTATAAAATAATAGGAATCACATTGCCCGAAGTCAGAATATTTACCTGCAAACATTGAATAATTGTAAAAAATACTAAAAGTCACCTGTTTATGCTTTTTAGCGCGCCTTTGCGAAGCATAGGAGGGCTTATGCGATTCCCCCGGCGTCATAGTTCGAGTGTCCGTTAGCGTCCGCGTCCTCGTTCAAGTCCGCGTCAGCGTTCTCGTCGGCGTCCGTGATCAGGTTTACCAATGTTAACTTTTGCGTTTAACTCGATGTTTAGCTTTGTATTTTACAAACTATAGTAGCTACAGTCATCACATTTGGTACATATTACATCTATATGACTGCAGCAGCTACATGACACAATTCTGTGTCCTTGACCTATATGTTACTGTTAACTGACTTTGATGTTTGGCACCATTTTAAGACAAAAAGTTTAGTTTTGATGATACCTTTGGAACAAGAGAGTTGATAATTTGTCAAATAGTATATCCCTATAATTGCAGCAGCTGCAAAGCATCCATGCAGTTTCCAGTGCCCTTGACCTTTATTCATGGTCCAGTTATTTTGCCTTATATATCCAACACTGTTTAATGGGTTAACTTCATGCCTGGCATAGTGGATCAGTCTGACTCTGCGAATGACCCTATACTGTTTGTAGATCACTGTGTCAAAGGTCGACCAATTGGACCGGTAGCTCAGTTGGCAGAGTGCCCGCACGGCAAGTGAGAGGCCCTGGGTTCAAGTCCCGGTCGGGCAAGGATTTTTTCCTCCCCTGTGACATTTGGTGGTTCAGTGTGGGTCCACGGCTAGGGCCGCGAGCATCAAAAAGTGCATGTCTCGTTTGTTCCACCGTGGTACCGGGTAGATTCGGGGACGAATCTAATTAAGCAGGAGGGAAATGTCAAAGGTCGACCAAGTGGCTTGGTAGCTCAGTTGGCAGAGTGCTCGCACGGTAAGCGAGACGCCCTGGGTTCGAGTCCCGGTCGGGCCACGTTTTTTCCCCCCCTGTGAAATTTTATAGCGACGTGGTAGAGTGCTCGCCTTTGGACCGAAGGGTCCCGGGTTCGATCGTCGGCCAGGGCATTGAGATTTGTTTTAGAATCCGTGACAAATGGCGCCCAGCGTAAATGACCCACATGTGCACTAAAACTCCTTAAGTCTCATTTCAAGTGATTCTTGTAACTCCTGAGAATTCGAGGACGAATTCAATGTGGAGAGGGAGAATGTCACAGGGTATAGGTTAGTTATATCATACACTTGTACTGCCTTGGGGTACAAGCCGGCCTTTATAGCGACACGTTAGAGTGCTCGACTTTAGATCGAAGGGTCCCCGGTACGATCCTCGCCCGGGGCGTGAGAGTCCGTGACAACTGTGACCTACATTTCATTGTGCAGTGAATTGTGACATATCTTGAACACTATTTAGAAGATTTCCATCGTTCATGGGATAATGGTTCACCATGCAAATGAGTTCTTACTATTTGCAGGTTACTTTGACCTATATTTCATGGCTAACTGATTTTGCCTTGTATATCCAAAACTGTTTAAGAGATTAACATCATACTTAACCAACATGGATTAATAGTCTGACACTTTGAAGGACCTGAGGTCACTCTGACAGACATATCATGCTTCAGTAATTTTGCTTCATATTTTGAGCACTATTTAGTAGGTATTCATAATATACCTGGGATAATGGTTCAGTCTGACACTGCAGTTAACCTCTTATATTTGCAGGACGTTTTTTTTAATGTGAGAATCAGGCACCCATGAGGCGTGCTTCGTTGTCTTCTGACAACTCTTGTTTACTTGTATCGTAGCTCATGCCCGGCTGCTACCGTAAGGCGGCCATATGCATAACTTTTGATTGCCCCTTACGACATTACCAGGCGTGTAAATGCATGACTCGTTATCAGGATAAGGGTTTCAGATTTTATCCAACGTTTGGAACCGCTTTATAGCCAGCTGACACACATTTATTGTACATACACCATTTCCAAATACTCTGGTGAGCGATTAAAGCCCAACTAGGTCTCTTTATCTCAATGAGAACACTTTGATATTTGTTTTGTAGATTGACTGCAGTGTACTGCTTCTCATGACAGAAGATGAACTAAGAGAGTACATTCCAACTTATGGAGACAGAGTGGCGGCTCTGGCGTTTGCAAGAACATGTACTGGTAAAGAGGAAAATCTTCGAAAGGAAACCGTTTTAGAGAGTCTTAGAAAAAAACTTGACTGCAAGAGAGGGAAGAAATGTCACAAAAACCTCCTTGGTAATACCAATGCCAAAAGAGAAATGCGGCGTATCGAACTAGGTTGGCTAGACTTCGACAACAAAATTGGAGACTTTAGACAAGTAAGGACACAGAGTGGCGGGGGAACGAGGTCTTTAAATATTCCAGTATCAGCGTCTCAAGAAGATGTGATTGAGGTTGGAAAAAACTTGTTTTTTCCCGACGGCCGTTCCAAAAAGGGGCTGGTAGGCAACTTTGACTTTGTACTTAAAGACTTTCAGGCAAATAACGTCAAGGAGGATACAATAGAAGATATGTATACTGCATGTAGATTGAAAATGCTGCGTGTATACCTATGTTCGAGAAGCAAGTACTTGAAACTCTCTCCAAACAGCTCAGCGCCATCTTTCAGATGTGAAGTCTCAGGACAAACGGATTGTTCCAATATTACAGTTGCTGATGAAGTGATGACGACAAGTTATAGTGTAACAGGGGTACCAGCTGTCTCCAACATCTCAGTAACCGATACACTGACGTCGAGTAATAGCATCACAGGGATACCAACTGTCTCCAACATCTCAGTAACCGATACACTGACGTCGAGTAATAGCGTCACATGGATACCAACTGTCTCCAACATCTCAGTAACCGATACACTGACGTCGAGTAATAGCGTCACATGGATACCAACTGTCTCCAACATCTCAGTAACCGATACACTGACGTCGAGTAATAGCGTCACATGGATACCAACTGTCTCCAACATTGCAGTAACTGATACACTGACGACGAGAAATAGCGTCACAGGGATACCAACTGTCTCCAACATTGCAGTAACTGATACACTGACGTCGAGTAATAGCGTCACATGGATACCAACTGTCTCCAACATCTCAGTAACCGATACACTGACGTCGAGTAATAGCGTCACATGGATACCAACTGTCTCCAACATCTCAGTAACCGATACACTGACGTCGAGTAATAGCGTCACATGGATACCAACTGTCTCCAACATCTCAGTAACCGATACACTGACGTCGAGTAATAGCGTCACATGGATACCAACTGTCTCCAACATTGCAGTAACTGATACACTGACGACGAGAAATAGCGTCACAGGGATACCAACTGTCTCCAACATTGCAGTAACTGATACACTGACGACGAGAAATAGCGTCACAGGGATACCAACTGTCTCCAACATTGCAGTAACTGATACACTGACGACGAGTAATAGCGTCACAGGGATGCCAAATGTAACCCACATTGAGGTACCCGATACACTGGCGTCGAATAATAGCGTCACAGGGACACCAAATGTCTCCAACTTCGCAGTAACCGATACGTTGACGACAAGTAATAGCGTCACAAGGATACCAAATGTCTCCAACATCGCAGTAACCGATATGTTGACGACAAGTACTGTTACATTTGGAAGTGATGTCATTGGAGAAGTTGAAGCTACAACAAGACCATCAACTGTTGATTTAATGACACCGTTAAACAAATCGCCAGAAGTTACAGGGGTTGTGGAGGATGCTAGCACGTCGGTAAATATACATTTATAATGATAAGACTTCAGCTAAGAAACGAAAGTTATTGTTCGTTTCAAGTACTTAGTAAGAACCGATATGGCAGAAACTACCATATCTATATATTTGCTTTTGTGCGCTGGTAATTTTTGGCAGTTCAACCTGAGCACATGGATGAGATAATGTTTTCACTCACTCAATCACCATGATCACGAGAGATAAAAAAAAAAAAAAAAAAAAAAAGAAAGTTACGGTCGCCACCATACCAAAGTACTCCAAAACAGGGTTAGGGGTGAAATTGTATAAAGCATATTTGCCGCCTTATTACTCCACTGATAAGCTGAAATCAAATTTATTGGGTTGTAAGTATTTTTGTGTGGATGAGAAATTTTGGGAAAAGTATTCTTATACGCTATCAAAGACGGGTCGTGTTATGTCATGGCCTCCGTCCATCCATCCTCCCGTCTGTCAGTCCGTTATTTTTTAGTGTCGTATTCATATCTCCATAACCCCCTAAGACTTTTGAACCTTTGGTCAATGTTAACAACATCAAGATGATGTGCAGAACTTATATTTCAACAATGTCCGACAAAGGTCAAGGTCACATTAAGAGACCGAAGTTCAAACAGTAACATTTCCTGTCCGCTCCACATCTCAAACACGGCTTTAAGATTGCTACCTGGAAGTTTTTACAAATATAAAGCACCATCAGGCGATGCATAGAAGAAAGAAACATTACCCTACTTTCAGTTTGGACGTAATTGTACCCCTTTGTATTTTCTCATAATAACCTGCTCCATATCTTTTAAACCATTTAAATTTTTTCATGATAAAATAAACAAATATAAACCACTACCAGACGATGTAAAGAGAAAAAGATCCATAACCCTACTTTTAATATTGATGGAGTGAGTGAGTGAACTCGGGTTTAACGTCCCACCAACAACGAGGTCATATGGAGACGGGACCTCGGTTTAAAGTCTCATTCGAAAGACCGGAGAAGCGGGGGATCGATCTTGCGACCCCTGGATTGGTAGTCTGGAGTGTTATCCACTACGCTACAGCCGCTCCTAAATAATATTGATGGAACTATGCCCCTTTGTATTTTTCGTATAGTAATTTGCTATAAGATTTGTGTACGCTCCGTGTCTCCTTAAACCCTTTGCAGATTTTATAAACTTGGGTCATTTGTTTGCCCTATCAAGACAATGTGTAGAAGTTACATTTCAACAATGTTCGACAAAGGTCAAGGTCACATTTAGGAGGTTAACATTTCGTGTCCTCTCCATGTCTCGAAAACTGTTTAAGATTTCTTCTTGAAAGTTTGTACAGATATAAATAATCATCAGATGATTTGCAGAAAAAAAGAACCATAACCTTACGTTTAGTTTTGACGGAATTGTGTCCCTTTGCATTTTTCGTCGAGTAATTTCATATTAGCTTTGAGGCCGCTTCCTAACTTTTAGGCCTTATAAGAGTTCCTCATGGCAGCTTGTACAAATAAAAAGCACCATTCGACAATATGAAGAGAAAAAGAGCCACAATCCTACTTTAAGTTTTGACGATAGTGCCCCTTTGTAGCTTTTGTATAGTAATTTTTATTACCTTCATATCAGCCCCATATCTTTTAAACTGTTTAAGATTTCTTCAAGAAAGTTTTCAAAAATATCTCTTAATCTGTAGAGAAAAAGAACCATAATTTTACTTTCAGTTTTGGTTTAACCCCACCCCACTTTGTTTATTTCTTGAAGAGATTTGATGTGTCTGTACCTAACGTTTACACTGTTTAAAATTTTGATTTACTTTTACAAACATCAGACACTATTCAGACTCATGTTTGTAAAAGTAGATCAAAATCTGAGTTGAAATGTTACCTTTTCAACTGAGGCAAATATGAAATCACATTAAAACTTATACAAAAGGTCAAAACTCTGTAAGAACTACAAGTAAAGACACTATTCAGACTCTACTTGTATTTCTTTCAGAATTTTGACATTTTGTATAAGTTTTATTGTGATTTCATATTTGCCTCAGCATTGAAGATTTCAATTACTGACAAAGTTCTGTCATCTCTTGTTTCCTTCCTTACTTTTAACCCAAACGGACGTATATTGCCCCGCTCAGCGGCGCTCTTGTCACATTCGACCTGTTTAGCTGATTTTGATAAAGTGGGGAAAATGTAATATGCTCAGATGGCATTGACGATTTGTCCTGTTTGTAAGTGGATTTCAATATTTTCTTTATTAATGACGCATTTTAGCACTTAAGAATTGAAGGGGTGTTGTGGGGAGGCACTTTTGTAAAACCATTTATAACAGCCAGTATCATTTTTTTCAATATGGCAATATTCAACGGGGAAAGGGATTGGGAAACACAGCGAGAGACATTTTTTGTATCTTTAAAGCAAGCCTTTATTTTTCAGAGCGTACGGTTTGTGGATGCAGACACACCGACAGTAAGTTAAGAGATATATTGTTTTTCTAGTCGACTGAAAAAGTAGACAAAATTGCGACAGAGGCCATGTCCCTGTTTTGATGACCAGAGCAGTTGGTGTTTATGAATGTAGCACCAAATGCATTTTAGATAAGTCAGCGGATATGGTTGTAATGCAAGTTCTTTTGCATGGTGTATGCTTGTTTGAGAAGTCTAAGTATAACTATTTTTTAGCATGTACAAGTGGTTCCTGTCGCTCATCTCTTTATATTTTCATGCTGTTTAAAATTCCGAATTCGTAGAATACATTGAACGCTCGATAATACACTTTGTTTTAAATGGTTTATATGTATAGGTTAGCGCTTAAAGCCAAACCATGACCAAGTAGTTCAGATAGTTATAGATGCACCGGCTTTTGCAAAAACCATCTGCATTTTAGCGATCAAACATTCTAACATGACGTTAACTTTTACCCCCTGAGCGTATAACAAACGGCGTCGTGTGAAAATTTGTGCTAAATCATGTTGCAAAGGTCGCAGTGTGCATATCTCGCGCCTTGGTGACGTCGGATGTATTTCGACGTCCGCCTCAAATAGTCCTTAGTAAATCATGGCAGTATCATTGCATTATCAAACTAGACCATGTTAGAATCAACAACAAAAATTATCGATTATCATCACGAGTGTTGTCGGGCAGATACGAATATCAATTCACTCCGGCTTCGTCGTCGTGATAGATATTTTGTGATCCGCCCTCCAACTTCATGTGTTAATCAGCGATAATTCACGGGTAAGGAAAGCTTATAACAATAACATATTCTGGACGTATGACTTTATTTAAACGTGGCGATAAATATCCTCCCCAGCGCAGGCTGCTGCAAATCTTTACTACTTACGGCTACTAAATGGCTAAGGGCCGTCACTCTGATCTTTCCAGTTCATCATTTATCCACCTTTGATAGATCTGAAAATGTTTTACCTGCAGTTCCTATGTATTGAACATCTGAATGAAATTTCAGAGATATGTTTAACACCTCAGAATAAGAAACAGAGTCTCTCAGCTCCAGGAAATGCTTTACAACCTGATCTAAATCTACACTGGTCAGAATGCCACACAATGTTAGAAACCCCACGAGACTGCTCCCGTATGAGTGGTTTATATTAATATCTATGTACAGTAAGGGCATCATATCTCTGTCTATCCCAGTTCTGTGCTATTTTGTCAATTATATCGTATCTCAAAAAATAAGTTACGATGCCCAGCAGTGGTGGGGTATCATGTAGCGCCTGCGGCGCTTTTATTTAAAATTAATATGATACCGCATGAAACTGCTAAAATTCCACTGTAGTTTTTCTTAGAAGACACATTCTGTAATGCAAGTATTTATGTTTTAGAAATTATTTAAGTATCGTAGGCTCAGTAAGATATAAAACAGCGCAAGGTTCTATACATTTGAATTCAAATGCATTAGTTATATTTATGTAAAGGCATGTCATTTCTTTCGTTATCATTAGTAAATACTTTCTATTATCAAAATAATGGGATTTGCCCATTTTATCTTATAAAAGGTCTGGTAACGTAAGCAACATTAATTCTATTCACTCTGAAGGTTAAGTATAAAAAGTATCGTTTTCTACAATGGCAAGCGTTGTATCTATTTAAACGTGTCTATAGATACGTGTAAGAATCTATCAATAAAAGACAGAGTTCATAAAAATAATATGAGGCGGTAACGTATGTTAATGATTGAAACTGCCAAAAGGCAGCCAGTCCTTACATGGCAAAAACTGACAGATTTTAATCGTTCGACAATAACACTTCCACAAACATCATGAACATAGTACAGATTTTTTACTCAAAGTGGGCAGGCGGATCTTTTGGCAGTTCAAAGACTATAGGACTGGATAAAAATCGCAGTGGAACAGGAAGACAAAATAACACACTTGAAGCCTATATCAATAACTTTAGAAGTCTTGAAAGGGTACACTTTTATATTTGCTTCCTTACTCATCGGTCATACTAAATACCGCAAGGCACAGCAAGGTAGCACAAGGTACCTCAAGATAGGGACAAAGTACCGCGCTTAACGTACACCAAGGTTGGCTAAAGATTGTTTAATGTGTATTACAAAGACCGTGCATAAGACGTCACAAGGATGGACAAAACGTTTTTTTCTAATAATAGTTAACATCAACATTGCAGAAACAGTTTATGACGAGCTCAGGCTGTGTCTCTGCCTCTGTGAAGGGGAAGTCCTGTCGACTGTTTAGATATGGTGTTTATTTTGAAGAAATGATGATGATTTTTCACGCTTGTCAAGCACATATGCTGGGGTATTGTTGATACAAATTTATACCATGACACGCACATAATTTGAATTGATAGTTAAATTGTGACAAGACTATTTGCACTTTGAGCAGGGTTAGCCAAGGTTCTTGATTCGGTACCCAATGGTGGTGTTTGACTCGCTTAATGTAAAGCATGTGTATCTTTAGCAGATTTGCCTACCTTAGATTACCTTGTGCCTACCTGGCGGTAACTTGTACCGATCTTGCGGTCCTTTGTGCCTACCTTGCGGTACCTTATGCTACCTTGCGGTATTTAGTATGACCCTTTCTCAGAGGAATTTTGAGCCGCGACGCGAGAAAAACAACAAAGTGGTTGTGCGCCCAGCGCAGACTCAGATCCGCCTTGGCATCCACCCATTCTGATCAGACTTTTTGCTGTGCGCTTAAAGGGTAGCTAAGGGCCTAAGCTACATTCATGCGTACAGCGAAGACTGATCAGACTGGGCGGATGCCCAGGCTGAATCGAATCTGCGCTGGGCGCACAACCACTTTGTTGGTTTTCTCGCGTCGCGGCTCTTTTGTATCCCCAAATTTTTTAATGTTTTTTTTTTTTATTCTTTTTAATGTTTTATTTTTATTCAGATAAGCAAACAGGAAGTGAAAAAAACTGCCTTTCTCTTTAAAAAATATGATGGACAACCACGGAGATTTACGCCTAAAATTAAAAGTTTATGAATTGAGCTGTTAGTATTGACAAGCCCTAAATTCCTTATTCTACGAATTCGCGACTTCGGGCTTTAATTCGATGATTTGAAGGTCGATGAAATGAAAAATGAGCCAATGAGCTATCGAAAGAGACAGCATATACATTTACATGGTACTATTTCCATCATTTCAGGTCAGTTTTAAGGTGCCACGTCTTCCATCTACAACTGACGCAAGTTTTGATAGAGTAAGTATGAAAGGACGTCATCAGATTTATACCTTCCAATGTTTTCTGCCGTTAGAGCACTGCCGTTGAATATTGGTTTGAGCAGAAACCATGTATCAAGCCACCGGTCCTCTGTTGGCGTAAAAGAAAAGGATTTGTATTAAGTGTAATGAACCTTTCTTACACACTGAAACTGGTCTGCACGCACGCTACTTATATTACCATATAAAGGTTTCATCTTTTAGCTTTGTAGTGTAAACATTTGAAGAAATTTCACTGAAGAACAAATGGTTTCTTTCATTTTATATTAGATAGGTACAGCTTGAACGGAGCACCACATTATATATAACATATATCATAAACATTATATATCATATACATTATATATATATATATCAAAGATATATCATTTAGACAAGCTTTCGAGCTGGTTAGAGTCTTGTGACGTTATCCTCATTTTCAACGCCACAGACTCATAAATAAAAACGTATCCACACCAAACCCAGCGCAACAGACGCGCGCCTTTGCAATTAATGAGCTTATTAGATTCAAGTGACCTTGACTTTTTTGTTAAAATTCATTGAAATATCTCTAGAATGTGTGGCTTGATCCCCACTAAACTGGCAGTGATATACCTTTGACTGGATTTCCTCTAAACTCACATAGACATGTCGTTGAGCCCATGCTTTACTTTGAAGGTAATCCACGACACTGATGTGGAGTGCACTGACGATTTACCTGTGATACGCAGAAGAACCCCCAGAAGTTTGTCTTTGGTATGTTTCATTCAAATTATAATTTGAATATTATTAGCTCTTCGTAGTAAATATTTTCATTAATTAATAGATCGAAACGGGAGAAATAATGAAAACATAAAAAAAAGTGAATCTATGAAAGAAAATAAAAGCATCGTAAACGACTGCGCAATACCCCGCCACTGCAAACCAATACCCCGTCTTCTATCTTTTATATATTTTTTTTTATCATGACATGAACCTCATGAACAGAATTTTTTCATGATTTTATACACGTATCCCGAGACATGTATATAGCTCTGGGGCAGGGGCAGGTAACCTATGTGGACTTAATACTACTTGTAACAGAAAGCTTATGTTATTTTAATCATTTCTATGAAATTTCATCAAGATATACCGAAAATCTGATTTTATGTTGATTTTTTCATGATTTCATACATGTATACAGCATGTGTCAGGGGCAGATAACCACTGGGGGACAAAATTTTGATCAAGACATAAAGATTATATCAATATGATAATTTGTTACAGGTTTCAGAAAAATCCCTTTCGACTCTAATTTTATACATTTTTTTCATTATTCCATACATGTATATAGCCCTAGGGCAGGGGCAGATAATCCAGGTGGACAAAATTCTGCTTATAACTGAAAGCTTATGTTACTTCGATCATTTCTGTGAAATTTCATCAAGATATTTCAAAGTGTAAAAGAACTACAGACCAAAAACTGTTTTTAAGACCATGAAAAGGGCAATAACTCCATAAGAAGACATCGAAATTTGCTCATTAACAAACCCAACCGAGATCTTCCCAAGACCAATGCACATGCCATGTATGAATAAACTCCGTTCATAAATACTCAAGTTATCGAACGGAAACGAAGTGCTCACGGACGGACGGACGGACGACCGGACGGACAGACGTACGTACGACGGACGGACAGACACACGGACAGCCAGCGGGAAAACATAATACCCCGCCACTAACGTGTGGCGGGGTATAATAACGATTAAAGATAGGACTTTTACTACTTTATGTCTAAGTATTTCAGACGAAACTTGATTAAAATACTTTCATCAGAAATGTTACAATATTTCGTCAAACATATTTCGTACTTTCTCAAGCCAGTTTGAAAACCAGAATTTGCTTTTTTTTAATTTCTTCTGTATATTTGTGTGTCATAGACAGACTCAGCGAAACGACTCTGCTGTTTTGGTCCCTTCAGTGTTGTACCGTATCTAGGTCCGTCGAATGCTATTAATTTAGCTCTATGCAGAGCAAACTTTCGAATAGAGCAACATTGAAGCTGTATTAGTAAGTATACAAGAATTGTGCAGAAGAGTAGCTGTATTGTTTTCCTCCGAATAAAAGTCACCCTGGTCCTGCTGACCCTAGATTTCAGATGCAGCAAAAAATTGATGCTACATACATGATTAATGATACTCTTCTGTTGTTTCCTTTAGCCGCCTCCGAGACAAAATCATAACTACCTTTTAGAGTACATTCGACTACTCCTGGGAAACGCGAGCCACAATGTATGTGCAAAATTGTATATTTCTTAGAATTATGGGCCTAAAATTATAACACATTAGCGGTGGGATAATATCACGTATCGCATACTTTGCACGTGAACATCCGTCTATCTGTGGAAGTACGCCCGTCTATCCGCACTTTGTTTCCCTTCGACAACAAGTAGGCATCATCTATATAACAAATATATATATGCATTTGTACCAAGAATGTCTCGATTTGGCTTGTTAATGGGTAAATATAATTTCTGACAAACTTATGGCACTTGCCGATGTGCAAAAAATTTTGGCCTCTAGTTTCTTTACTATTTGGAGTACCATTATGAAAATGGTCCAAATACTGATCTAGAATAGGAGTCTATCCCAATCAAAATCTTCTGATTTCTGAGAATCAGCTGCAGTGAAGTCCAATTTAAATCTCGAAGAGTTCCTTCAAGAGCAAAGAACACATCCCTTGCTCTTCCCAATCACTAGTATTTATGTAATTCACCAACCACTGTTTATTTTCAGCAAAGACGTGCAACAGCAACAATAACGACTGAAAACATCTCCAGTGTAACAGAAGACTGTGATATTCAGGAGGCCATAAGAAGAAGTCTTGAATATGAAAAGTATGGATACGGAATTCTACCTGATAAGCTCTGTAATTTGGGCAATACCCAACTTTCGGTTTATAAAAGTACCAGTGGCCATCATGTTTTAGTACAGAGTCAAGGCTCCTGGAAAAGAGGTTCAGAGTCAGCTCTATATCCCCTTTTATAAGCCCGGTGCTTTCAAATGTAAATGAACCGAGCTGATTCATGTTTCCTGCCATAGAACAAGGTCGAAGAGATCAATTTATATTAAAGAAGTGATACTAAGTCGAGTTTCCATTCTCCTGTGTCTCGCGTTTTATCATCTCATATCTTGCTAACCTCATCAGCACATGTACTGAATACTTTCAAGTCATCCCCAAACACACGTAGGTTACTGTGGCCTATTCAGTGAGAATTGAGACAATACATGTATTAAGTGTCCGAGGTCAGCCTGGCATGTCAACTATTTCAAACCTCAGGTCTTTCAGACTTTATTAAGGCATGCGCTAGTCATGGCTGGTAAGATTTGTCAAACTGGTTTAATGGTTTCTGTATGGGCTGTTAGTCTTAGTATAATGGTACGTATAAGAGACAATACCAGCTTTTAATCATAAAATTATTGTTACTTCTTCAGCCTGTCAGAGAATGATGTTACACTGGTGAACACGGATGTTAAATTAATGATACTCTCGATAAATAGAGAATACCATGTTAGTGTCTTTTGATATCAAGTTAATCAGACGATACCAGAAACAGCGTAGGAATGGCCAGGCTTGCCGAGCCAGTCCGACGCGTTTCTGGTCGAGCTTGATAAATTTGGTATCTAAAGACACTTACATTGTTTTCTATTTGTCATGCATCATTAGAATATTTTCAGGTGTAAAGAGCGTCAAACAAAACAAAAGTAAACGCAGTTTTGTTTGAACTTGTTGACGTCGCGAAAGCTTTATGACGTAAGTCGGTGACGTTATTTAACAAATCGAACGTTGTTATCACGGCCAACGTCAATATGTAGCCAATTGTCCTCAGAAATTGCTTCTGTGAGCATCGCCCGATAACATTCGCGCAAGCACAGTTCTAAAGTGACATGATATCACATTGTGTTATCATACCCCAGTTATCAGGTGAATTCGGCAACATATGCATGATATAAATGGAAATAATTTTAAAGGGTCGTCAAACCCATTGCTAACAAGATCTTTATCATACTCCATTTACCTTGATCATTTAATAAATACCGGGCATGCTAATCAAATATTTTGTATGCTGATTTAAATGTTTAACCTTCATGTGAAACTGTAGGCGAAATCACAGCCTGTATTCTATTACGATTCTATTGATATAAATCATACTATTCACTCATACAAAAGTTTTTGCTTTTCTTCACAGTACTGAGCCTTCTTTGGAAGGGATGTTAAAACATTGGATCCACGAGACATTACTCGATAACTGTGGTAAACAGCAAGTACTTATTCACAGACAAAAGATACTTAGATCCACAAAATGGGCAATACGGCATCCTGCATTCAGGTTTGAGAAACCAGTCAAGGTTATATTCTCCGGAGAGCTTGGGGAGGATTCTGGGGGCCCAAGGCGGGAATACTTTAGGTAATACTCTGTTGCACCCGCATACAGGTACAATGTATGTTGTTGTTTCAGTTCTCATAAACTATGTCTTTTGTTTGCTTATGTACATCATTATGAGAACGGAAACAACAACGATTTCTCTCCCTTCATAGGGGATAGAGGATATATACACATTATTATAATAGTAACTTGATCTGGCGTACTGCATCACGTCGAGTTGATAAGCTCATACCATCGGATCACCCGAGACGCTTGCGTCGAGGGTGATCCGATGGTATGAGCTCATCTACGAGACGTGATACAGTACGCCAGATCAAGTTACTATTATAATAATTTGTTTATTATATACCTTAGGGAACAGCCAACCATTCATACTTGCCAGAGCTAATGCATCGGCCCGGAATTGAACCTGCGCGGCAGAGATATGTAGCTAGTCGTGAGACAAACGCTGCCCACTGATCAATCGAGGCGCGCCATTTTGGCGTGTTTGTTGACGTTACGTCACAAGTCCTGTATCTCTGGTTCTCGTTTCTACGATGCACGTTAAACAATGACGCGCCCGAAGCTGGAACACACACATAGCCTCGTTTTAAAGGATAGTGATACGGATTCAGAAAACGTCAGTTTGATACGGCGTTCTGTATCAGATGGCCAGAAAACTGACAGGTCAAATGGTGTATCATTGATAGGTATATAATAAATACTGCGAATATATGCAGTGGTTATGTTTATAACGTATAGATAACAAACTGAGTAATTAAATGCATACTTATATTTATTAAATTGCATGCATCCAGTAAATAGCTTTTCAGAAAGTAAAACTTTACTCAGTGCGGCAAGTGAATTTAACTAGTAGCAATTAAGGTAAAATTTACTGAACGAATAGTGTTTGAAAGGATTGTAAAATTTACTCAGTAAAGTTCAATATGATGCTTTTTTCAATGTGTGTATTTTGTACAGGCAAGACATTTCCTTTGGATTGCTTTCATTAGGTGGTATGGCTGGTCGGGGGCATGCTGGAGCCCCTGCTCACTTGCTCTAGTTGCTTAGTGTTTGGAAACAGAACGGTATAGAACTTCGGTTGCTATGGTAACCTAAATCCTTCATAGTCTTCCAATGGGCAAAGCTATTGTTTTAAATATTTTGCCTGTTTGATTCATTTACATTTGCAGGGAGTTGATCAAAGAGCTTGAACGAGATATCACCGTAGGTCCAGGCGGAAACAAAATTTTTAAACATGATATTCAAAAACTACAAGATCGATCCTATGAACTGGCGGGACAAATTGTGTCATGGAGTCTTCTACAAGGCGGACCAGGTTTCCCGGTACTGAACAGTGAATTATATTCCCTTGTCACAGGACGGGACACTACTAGCATTGACTTGAGCGTAGTAGATCTTGATACCAAGACCGTCATTGAGTCTGTAAGTAAAATGAAAGCATTTGAAAAAAATTAACGCAATCAGTTCAACCTTATATGTGCCTGCATTTCCCTTTTCTTTCGTGTGGTGTGCTTATGAACATATCGCAGGACTACAATCACTCCTTAAAGTTAAGATCACTATAATCTTAAGGGAGGCAATTTTATGACATGAAAACGAGAGTTTAATAATCATTTCTAGCTCACCTGAACCGAAGGCTCCAGGGCGCTTATAGGATAGGCAGGCTCCGTCGTCCTCGTCCGTCAACAAATTTAAACGACTTATCCTCTGAAACTGCTGGGCCAATTCTAACCAATTTTTATATGTTCAGGGGTCATAGGAATGAAAAATTGTTCAAACGGTCCTGGTCAGATGACCAACATGGCCGCCACGCACATATATGGTAAAAACCTTTAAATCTCTTCTCCAGAACCAATAGGCCGATGGCCTTGCAACTTGGTATATAGCATCGGGTACATGTTTACTACCAGAATTCTTCAAATTATAACATTGGGTTGACCTTGACCTTTTTACGGTAAGGTCAAATTTGCTTTCACTTGCTTTTATATGGAAAAATGCAAGAACATAAGATTTCTTGTTAACTTTTGAAGATTTTGGCATAAAAAATGGTATGTACAATTATCTTAATGAGCACATGAAAATTTATGAGTACAAGAGGTCAATGTCATTATTTGACCTTTGACACTGGGCTCTCATATGTGGACAATTACAAACATATCCACCAAAGTTACTGAGCCAATTGTGACCACATTTCATATAGAGTCCCCAAAGGTTGAGGGAATGAAAAGTAGTTGGTGAAAATTTAGTTCACAAATTACGTAATGTTTGCACTCTTCTTTCACGTGTGGTATAGATGAGGCTATAGCCCTGATACTATATATTGCCCTTTGTTTTCAGATTGAGAAGGCGGTATCTGAAGACGAGTTACAGAGGGTGTTTGAGAGTAACTTTGATTGGTTTATAGACCAGGGAATGGTGGTTTATGGAAAGAAATTAGAAAACAAACAAGAGATATTGAGAAATATTTTCAAGAATGCCATTTTCTACCGGTTCGTTCTTTATTACATGTATGTGTATCACCATATAGAGTTATAAACAGTAAAAAATATGAAAATAAATTCTGAGGGTAATGATACAGGCCCGTACGAAAATTCTGACATGATTACAGCAGGAGTCCTGCTGGACATTGACAGGAATTTCATTTTCAGGCTGAATTATAACGGTATGTGGGAAATGATAAAAAGTCCACTCAAGATTCCAGCAGGAAAATTTGAAAAAAATCCTGCCAGGAATCCTAGCGGGAAAACAGAGCTGAAAATTTTGCAAAATTAAGTGAATCTAGCATAAAGATTTTGGCGGTACACTTCAACTACACAGTGAATCATAAGTGATAAATTCAACTTGAAGACTGGCCATGCTGTTTGTTTGTACTTAAGGTGGTGATTCATGGTTAATGTAAAAATCTGCATAAAACCATAAAAAAGTAATGTATCTCCCTGAAAGTTAGCAGACCCCTTATTTTTGTTGTTCTTTACAGTTTAGAATACAAAATAGACGTACATGCTGCTTAAAAAAGTGTTTTAATAAGGAAAGATCAAAGGGTAATTTTCTGCGAATAAATCTGAAAATATCGTTATTGAAAATTTACGAAGTGCTGAAGGTGCATTATTGCATAATGAAGAGCGTCCTAGCAATTATTTATTCCAATTCTTTCTCAAAGTGTAATATAGACCAGAAGAAAAGGGTAGCTTTTTCTCAAATGTTCAACCATATACAAAGTCAATGTACACTGGACGCATTTATTAAATATAGGGTAGGCATGCATACCTATGTTAACACCTACAGTATAAATAATACATTACTGACATGATCAGTGGTGTGTAGATGAAATTGTTCAACCTTGTTAAAATAGTCTCACCTGTTTCACCTGTGTGTTCTGACAAAAAAAGTTTGGACACAGACTGCATCTTTTTTCATCTGCTCAGCCTGATAATGTGTGAAAGAGTTTGAAAAAATAATTGCTAGGACGCTCTCCATTATGCAACAAGGTACTCTAAGCACTAAGTATATTTTCAATAACGATACTATTTTTTTCAGATTTATTGATACTATTTTTTCAGATTTATTCGCAGAAAATTACCCTTTGATCTTTCCTTATAAAAACACTTTTTAACATTAACAAATGCTGCATTTTGGGATCCTTAATTATGCGAAACAACATAAAGAAGGCATCTGCTAAGTTTTGGAAAGATCAGTGTTATTTTGAGTATTTTATGCATATTTTTGTCTTTATCCCAAATCAGTGATTATCACAACCTTAACATATTAAAAGGTTTTCTGTGTTATTTGAAGGATGAATTAATAACAGCTAGTATGAAGAAAATGTCAGTTTAATTGTTTTTTGTATCATTAATGCATACATTTCCAAAGGCAGATTTAAGTTCAGGGGTCAAATATTCAATTTATACACAATTTCATGTACCCCACCCATATCCCTGGACATAAAAATGAAAATGAATTCAATATATGTGTTGTGGTAACAGAATTACTTTCTGTCATAAAATTGTGTTAAAGAGCAATGGCAGTACTGATCCATGTCTATAATATAATCATAATACCCAAGAGATTGACAAGATATGTGTTCTGTTGTGTTTTATAAAGCAACTGTGTATTTGAAAGTTTTAAATAGCATGTTGAAAGAGTATGTCAAGGTCTTTGTGTAATATGCAACACGACCAAATTCATGCCAACAATCCTGTCCATATTCCTGGCAGGATTCCTGCCAGGAATTTCAAATTTACTGTGAGAATACTGCTCATCTGAATATTCCTGGTGGGAATCCTGCCATAATTTCTGCTAATTTAAATATTTCACTTAATATTCCACACTGAGTCCTGCTGGAATCCTGTAGGGAATTTTATATTTTAGTGAAAAGTTCACGTGGAAAACCCATTGGGAAACTTTTTCATGTCCAGATTCCTGCCAAGAATCCTGTTACAATTACTGCAGGAATACTGCTACTGTCCTGCTGGACAATTCCGTACAGGGAGGCAAAGTATGCAATAGAAAAACGAAAATAGCAGACTCGATTTAAATAAGCCCGTCCATGCATATTTTAATGGAAGGTTGTAACTCTACCACGCTGCTAGCACCAGATGCTGCATTCCCAGCATTTCCCATTAAAACTCTAAGTATATTTAAAACATTTCATTTAGCAGTCCTGGTATCTTTGTAACGAAGCGTAAGGACTGGGGTCCACGAGGTATGGATATCATGATATGTGAACATGTGTAGTGATGTTCTACATGGATAAGGGTTAGCCAACGTTTGCATATGACATGGCATGTCATTGGCTGTACAGCAGTATGTCACACTTGTTCGTTCTGTTAATGACCTCATAACGAGTTGCCGTAAACGATAACTCGTTTTGACCTCTCACGAACTGCACATGCAAATGGACTTCTGGATATTATCTAGAAGTAATGACTGGCGAACTTGTCCAAAACTGAAATTTCCCAGTTTTACCTTTGAAAAATGCGACAAATCGGTGAGCAAAGTGCCAACCTTCAAAATATTTTATTACCACGGCTGACACAACAAAACAGTAATATTTGATTTGAATTTTGCTATTAAATTCTCATTCGTCTGGTGTTAAGTCAACATAAGCCAATTTGGGACCAACGGCAGACGTTTTTTATTAGACACCTCAACTTTAATATAGTGGATACAGAATTAAATGCTTATTTTCAATCCCTTTATGAATTAAAGAAACATGTCTGCAATGTAACAAAAAATGTCGGCCCAAGTTAATCATGATTACCTACTGTGACATGCACTGCGTTGGTGAAACTGTTGGGCAAGCATTTCGGCCGATGAACGAGGCACATGTAACATTGGGCCAACATAAAAATCTAATGCTGGATAATATCAGCTTTACTCCGAGTTGGCTTTCTGTCTAGATTTAAATCCACAGCTGACAGTACTTTCCTTTGAAGTTGCCAGTACTGATAAATCCTGATACATGTATTGTTATCATGTACAGTTATTATGTACAGTTATCATGTACAGTTTTGAATAGACCAATCATTACAGAGCTGCAATTAAACAAACTTTGTGAACTCTGGTGTTTCCTTTCAGCCACAGAAATATTCGTTAAGGGTATTCATTTGACTCTCCTCGCTTAATGAGTCTCCACAACATATTTTATATGAAAATAATCCATTTAATCATATGATTGCATAGATTCACCTCAGAGGTTATTGATGGTTACCAACTTTTTGTACAGAAAATGAGCACTGAATTAAAGGTCACAGTATTACTCTGCCATTTTCATTTTTGCCTCCCTTCTCAATGGGAACAACTCTTGAAAGCAGGAATTTACTCCTTGCTCCTTTAGGAGCAAATTCTTTCCTTTAAGAGTAGACCACTGGGAAGAGTTACATCATCCAGAGAAGCAATTTGTTCCTTTTGCATTAATGGCAGCAAAACTTGGATGTGTACCCATACATCTTAAAACATATGTTGTGGTTACTCATCAATTAGGTGAGTCCCTACAACACAAGTTTTAGTAGAAAAATGTTAAAATTAAGCACTGAAACTTGTCGGTAATCCATATAAAAAGGCACGCCAGCGAGGCTATTTCAGTAACACAACATTTGTTGTGTTGAAAAAAACAACAACACTATGTTATGGGTTCTGAGTGATCATAAACAGCATAACTGGTAATAGAAAAAAAACACACACACACTAAAACATACGTGATTGAAATAACCTTAACACTGAACAAACATTTGCTTGAATAGAACAGCAGAGCTTACCCAACAAAATTTGTTTAAGCTGCAGCCCAATTTTCTGTCTCTTCTGTCCTGTGGACAACCTTAAAATGAGACAAACACTCTGATTCAAAATTTCCCTCTGATCACTCAAGCCGTTTCTGATTGGTTAGGTAACTGATGACCTTATTGCTTCAGACAGGAAGGTCCATTTTCCAGACAAGGTGAGGCAGGTTGAATTGGATAAAATAAATAAAGAAGATATTAACTTAAAAATACATTTTTTATTGGTTTAATTATTTGTTTAGGTGAAAAGTTCAATAAAGCTGTGTATTAAAACAGATATATCCATTTCTTTTTGAGATGTATTAGTATATATCAATACTGATTGTTAGATGAACAGGATAATTGGACTCGCCCTAAAGGGCTCGTCCATTATCCTGTACACCTAACAATCAGTACTGATATTTACTGATACATCTAAAAAAGAATGGATATATCCCGTAGAGGAGTTCTGGCATATGAAGACTGTCTTAAAAACGTGGACCTTTTTGCAATTACTGTAACTCTTATATTTATCGAGAATTTCATCATGTGGTTATTTTACCATAAGGTGGCACTGCTGACAGGAAGTGATTTTATAATGCTGTACCCTTATACTTATAACAAAATTTTTGTCCCGTTGAAACTGCAAACGGGCCTCAGGTGAAATAAACTAGTTTCAGAGATTTCTTTGGCTTTCATTCTATAGGAAAGAAATATTTACACCATCTCAGATAACAGATATCCCGAATAGCTCAAAGAACTTGGTGATGAAATGGTCCGTTTATAGTGAATATGGAGCTCCTAGCATGGATATTGCGTGCAGGCACAAAGTTATCATCGAAATCAACAAAAAAGAAAAAAACATTCAAAATAAAGAAGTGGTTCAACAAAATTAGTAGTTAAATGAAAATTTAAAGGCGGAAGGACAGACTGCTGCTTAGTACTTGAACATTTCCATATTCTAAATAAAATTTATTAGCCAGGCACTTACATTTTCCCTGATTAACTCTCCAGTTTCCACATGAACAGCACATTTACCACCGGTTCTTTATCTGTTCAGACAATTTTTTCCTTTTATACTTTAAATATTTCAAATTCTTCTTTCCTTAGACTGTAAACCCGAGAACGCTCTTAAACTATTTCCTTCCACTTGATACCATTTTATGGTTTGAACAGTGCGTACGACTGAGAAAGATGTCTTAGACACAATTTGACGTCAGTACGATACATCCTGATTATCTTTATCATGAAGCTACTTTTCTGAGCTTCACCATCACTTTGCTACAAACAAAGTTTTGAAAATTTTGCTTAAAAATAAAATGTTAAAGTAATGGCGACGGCTAGTGACAACCGGTTGTCAGCAGCCTCACAGGCTAAAGACGACCGGTTGTCACTAGCCTGTTAGGCTGCTGACAACCGGCTAATAAATTAATGCGCATTTTAAAGGACAGGAAGCATTGGTTCATTGTAAAACCATCACAAATAATTCTCAATAGGTTTATGCTCTAAATCAAGCTACATATGAATCACAACAACAAAATATCTGCAGATAAAAAGCAAACATATGGAGAAGAGATATCTTCTAAAAATAGATTTTCCAAGGGAAGTAACTCAATCATACTTTGTAAGGGAACTAACTCAAAATACCACTTGCAATTTTCTCTGAAGTTTATGTGCTAATTCTGTTTGTCCAATTGCCTCCATGATTAAATATATAAGTAGTTATACTTGTATTCATATTATGAATTTGAAGTTTATATGTCCTAGGGAATGAATTAGTAAATAAACAAATTTGCTTGACTGAACAGCAGGATTATAGCTATAGGGAAGAGCATGTAATGGTTACTGGAAAATTTATGTAAAATCTTTTTTCCATCAAGATAAATGTAAAATTTGTATCCATGTGATGCATAAATTCTTTAAGCTATTACTATGAATAACTCCATGACTTCTAGACAATAATAATGTAGATAAAAAACAACAACAGAAATTTACATCTGATTTGTTTTATAGGTTCTTGCTTACTACAATCAACTTAAACTCAACTCAACTCAACTTTATCAATCTCAGGTCACAAAGTGACATATGAGTAGCATGTACAACAAAATAGTGAAAGGCAATAATAATAAAAAGGCAATAATAATAAACTTAAAACTTGATCAGAGTGAAAACAAATATCAACAAATATAATAGTAATACCATGAAACTAATATGCTTAAAATATCTGGAGTTTTATTTGAAAATAATAGGATTTATAGTAACTGGTTGTCAGCAGCCTGTGAGGCTAGTGACAACCAGTTGTCAGCAGCCTGTGAGGCTAGTGACAACCAGTTGTCAGCAGCCTGTGAGGCTAGTGACAACCGGTTGTCAATAGCCACTTCCTAAAGGAATTTATGAAAAGGTCCCCAATCATTAGATATTCTACAGGATACTGCTATTTAAAATTCAATCTAAAATTTTATTTACAGATCACACACAGAAATTTCACAGTTTACTAAGGGCTTGAACTCAATAGGGGAATTCTTTATGTTGTTAAGGAAACATCCAGATGCAATGAAAAATCTGTTTGTGGATTGTCATGAGAAGCTGACCTTTGAAAAATTCAGATCATTGTATGATATTAAATACAGTGAAATTGGTTCCAACAACAGACCAGCTGAGGAAGATACGGTGTTCTGTTTTGAAGCGTTTTTGATGGACTCAGAAGGTAAGGCAAGACATAGCACAATGGGATTTTGTAATCCTTTGCAATGAGGCAAACACGACTTTTCCGTCATCACAGTCAAGGTGACCTTAACACATTGTAATTTTGGGCCCTGGTTCACTCAGCTCCGACTTCTTTCAGGTGTTAAGTCTATTAATACCAGGAGTTTCACTTTGCTTTACTGCCACAACTGAAGACTGGTGTCCTTTATTTATTCGCAATGACAGTCTACGTGAAAACTGAAAAATACAAAAAAAAATGTGTATAAAAGGCTGTTCTAGTCAGAAATTACTGTTTGCTTCCTGGAGTCTGTGTGAAATTGGAAATTAACAGCTGATATCAGAAATCTCAAAAACAGCTTGCTAAATTCGGAGTTCCGCCTAAATGGCTACAAAATCCATTTTGCGAGGACAATTTCTCATCAAATTACCTCCTTGGGCCTTCTAGTATTCATTGAATAACGCAAAGTCGTCAATTCGTCGCAAGTTTTGCCGCAGAAGTTTCTTAATAGTTGCAAATGGCGACGTTCGCAAGGTGATACATTTTACCGTCTCAAAAAGAACAGGGTAAAACCCGGTCCGCAGAGGTACCTATAAAAACCGATAAAACCCGCTATGCAATGGGGTAACTAGAGAGTGCCTTACGGAAAGTAGACGCAGTAACACCAACTGTACACAAAACATTTAGGTTCTACATATACGTTTCAAGTCAGTAAATTAGTGGCTCTATTGGCTGTACTAAACATACATTTTCACATGAAAGAGCACTTGAATTCAAAGTGGCACATATTTGACTATACACCAATGGCAGGAATCGTTTTCTCATTGTGCATTTTAAACTTATGGCACATTACCCACCCTAACATCAAACTGAAATATCTGAATGCATTTACTTAGGAATAATTTTACATACTTAAAGTAGTTAACTTGTTTTATAATTTTTCTCATAATGTACAACTAAGTGTATTTTAGCCCACCAGTTAACCTCTGCATTTTACCTTCTTTGTATTTAAGTTAGGAGGGGTGGGGGCGGGGGTGCAAAATGCTCCCCTCCCCTATAAGTTTTGTTTAGTTTCGCTTGTTTAAGAAATTGTAATAAATTCGTATTTCTGTTAAGGAACCAAGGTTGTACATAAATATGACACTTAAATCTGGAAGTAAGCTATAATTTAAATACGATTATAGATTTTGTATTTCTACATTTTGTCTTTTTGTCCCACTATTGGGGTAAAAAGCAGTTTTATACAGGGCAAAACGTCCGTGGCTGTTTTTTTAGTTTACTTTCAGATTTAGTTACTCGGTATGTTTGGCCATACTGTTTCTTTTGCCCGGAAGGAATTCCCAGTTGGATCAGATATTCTATATGATTAATGGAAACGTTTCTTCAAGGTGGGCGTATTGCCCCCACTATTTTACACCTTGCATCATGTAACGCGACTGATCCATCTGGTGGCACTGCTGCATCATATGTCCCCAGAGCAGCAGCCATAAACGCTGTTCGATGCTGGGGGAGAGTAGGAACACCTTTCATCCACAACAGCCAATTAACTTTCATTTGAGTGAGTGAGTGAACTGGGGTTTAACGTCCCACCAACAACAAGGTCATACGGAGACGTACCTCGGTTTAAAGTCTCATCCGAAAGACCGGAGAAGCTGGGGATTGATCGATCTAGCGACGTCTTGATTGTTAGTTCAGCGCGTTATCCACCACACTACCGTCGCTCCGAAGTGGGCTTGAGAGTAAGTAAGTAAGTTGGGCGACACTTTAAGGAGTCGCATGCGTTTAGTCATTACAGCCTTTACGCTGTATAATAACTGATTTACCTGCTGGGTATATTTCATAGCTTTGTTGTTAACTTTTTATATGTATTTCGGGCTAACATTTATTAAAAACTTTTCCAGCTGGACAAACGGGGATAGCTCTAGAAGAACTACTCGGCTTCTGGACAGGGGCGAGTGCTTTACCACCACTAGGTTTCCAAACTAAGTTAGAAGTACACTTCGTCAACAGTGATTGTCATCGAATGCCAACAGCTCACACTTGCGGATTAGTTCTTGAATTGTGTAGGGGGCTAACAGAGCCAAACCTCTTTAGACAGGATATGGTGAAAGCCATAACTTGGTCTGGTGGTTTCCACCTGGCATAATTATTTCGCATTATGGCACGACATGATGCGTCTAATTTGACCTGTCTTTTGAATTAAAAACTGTTTTACCATTTTTCTGCACCACTTTGACAGCTAGCAGTGAAAATAAATTCTTTGAAAGTGAACATGTATTAAACACTGTTAAACACTATCATTCTTTTCAACGTATGCTATGTTCAAGGTGGAATACGTCCGTTACGATCACATGATTATAACGGTAAATATCTTGGTTTTCAAAAGAAATGATCTCAAACTAAGTAAGAAAATTGACTTTATATCAGGTATAAATGTCCAGTTTTTATGCCATAAAGCGCAGTTACCCCATATTTAATTTCTTCTCCGTCCCAAATGCTATCACATAATGAAATGAAGACATTTACCAGAACACTTCGGAAAGCCGACCATGAGGTCAGTTTTCCGAAGTGACCTGGTAAATGGCTTCATTCCATAAACCAATGACAGTTGCTTCGGGCAAATGACACTATTAACTGCTCTTTAAGACATTGAAATCGCCTTTTGAAGATCTACTTACCTAGTCTGAGATAACCCTTTTTGAAACATAAGATATTTAACGGTAGGGGTATATAAGCACGAGATCGTGACGTACCTTGTCCACCTTGATGTTGTACCCAATGCCAGCGTTTTCTGAATTTTTACAGGGCGGATGTACTTGATTCATAGTACAAGTCGGTAGCATGAACCGTGGCTTAGAAATACATTCTGATTCTCTTTAACTGTTTCATATGTTTTAAAACACTTTAATTAGACTAGTTCCAGGTAGGACACAATATATTCAGTTTTGATGAACGGCATCGTTAGTGACTAGATGTCGAGAGCTTTGAGCTTTATAAAGCTTCTAACGAGAATTTAACATTTTTTTCTGTTTTTCGTTTAATTGTTTTCACCATTCGTAGTATCTGTAATCAGCGTTCACTATGTGCATTTCTGTGATTCAATACCCAGGTGCAGCTGCTTAATTTTAGAGTAATTTGGTGGTCATGTATAGATGTTTATCTACCTGCATCATTGAAACACTTCTCAGACGTAACTTCGAACAACAGCAACAATGGATTCTGTCTTAAAAGTGAAAGTGGATAACTTTGAAAAAGAAGCTAAAACATCGGAAAAGCCTTGTACGTCTCGGAAGTACCCACCTACCAGGCACACAAGGTTGAATCAACCTTGAATAAACGTTGATTCAGCGTTATTACGTTACATTAACGTTAAATCAATGTTGGTTCAACTTTGTCCTCCCAATGAGGAAGTAAATTCAAGTGATGGTAATGTAAACCTTTAGGTGAGCGGAACATTTGACTGTGGCATATATGTATACAACTAAATCTTGCCGCCTCTTATTTGAAATCTTCGTTATGCTTTCATTATCAGCATCGCTGTACAAGATACTGTCATATATCAGAACAGATTTTACTTAAATGAGGTGAGATGTAAAGTGCTTTTTTATATCAATAAGTTGCAAGATTCAGTAATTTTCTTTGTCTACAAAATTGAATCATCTTTATTACCGCTACTTTAGCAAGAGGGATGACAAAATGATCAAGTTGTGGTTTATAGATGTTTTATTAAATGTGTTTGAGTCGTGACAGTTGGAATGGAACTGAACAAATTTCGTTAATATCAAAAAGCTATTCTGTATCCTTATTTGTCAATAAAATGCTGTTTGTCAGTTCACATGTTGTCTCACGAGCGTGAACCTTTTTGAAATTGCTGTATTACCTTTCCTGCTGGATCCAAATTTTCAAACTTTTGTGTGTTGTAGCAATTTGAAACCTCCTTGCACTAATAATGGTTTACTATAAGGTTACACTGTTACAGGAAGTGGCGTGATGGTGAACTACTGTTTATGACATCAGTTCCTGTTTTCTGCACGGCTGAGACTGCATACTCGCTCAGTAAGTTTCAGAGAGTTCTAAGGTTTACACTCTAAGGAAAGAAGGCTTTACAGTAACTCAGATAATGATATTCTAAATGGTTCAAAGAACTTGGTAATGAACTGGTCTGTGCGTTCTGAAAATGGAGAGCTTAGCAAAAAAGTTGCTGGACAACACGGAGTTATCATCAAATTCATTATAAAAATGGACAAAAAATGTCAAAGTATGGGAGTCATTCAGCCAAAAGTAAAATTAGTTGAAAATTTTAGGGAAAAGGACAAAACGCTATTCAGTACTTTGCCGTTTCTATTTCTTAAATATTTAAAGATACCATTAGTTGGCCTGTCACTTACGTTTATCCTGCTAAACTCTACGGTTTAAACATGAACAAATCATTTCACCACCCAGATCTATCCATAAAAAAGCAAATTTCACCTTCTGATTCTTTTTCTCAGACTTTCTTCTATTAATCGAGATTTTTTTTAAATTCTTGTCTCCTTAGAATAATGACCTGAAAAGTTCTGAAACTAAACTCTTTTTCAGTTAATGCTGTGTTGTGTTTTCAATAATTCGGACGACATAAAATGTTGTCGTTAATTGATATGGCCATATTAAAGTGTTACTTTATAAAGATAAGAATCTTCACCAGCTTAAAGGTGTATCACTTTGCTATAACCACACAAAATTTGGAAAAGTTTACCTGATAAATAAAGGAGTTACAGCAATTTCAAAAAGGTGCGTTTTTTTAGACAACCAGTACTTTTAGTTTCTGAACGTACTTATCCACCTTTACCACATCGACTAGATGTTTATTGTATTATTGTTTTCAACTCTTAAATTAAGGCCTCAATTAAGGCCTCTGAATGATGCAAAATAATAGGCCTACCTCATTTACTAACAGATGGATGACCAGATTTTACGTTCTTTTCAACAATATTTCAGTCATATTAGGACAATCGGAGGGTGACGATGAAAGGCTGTGTGCAGTGGAAACCCGTTTACGTTCGAAAACGTTTCTCGCCTCAAACGGGTATCGAACCCGTGATCGCTAGATCAGCAGGCCAGCGCCTAACCTGTTGAGCCACTGGGGTTGACGGCCGCTGTCAAAACTGCTACAAGATCACTGCCATAGCTTTATGATTTGTTACGTTAGTTGTTGTCACCATTGCTTACAATTGATGTGGATTGCATGAGCTTGCTATTGATTATCGTTGACGTCATATTGGCCGCCTCAGGACATTGCCTCGACGTTGATAACGTATTTATAGATCACAAAAGGCGTCATAATCACATAACCATGATGTCACCCTTTCCTGCATGGGAAGGCTAAAAGATACCAGCATCGGTACCGTGTCAATATGCAAGTGCAATAGCAAATCAAAAGCTTACTCTCAAATACTATAATTAAACCAGAACAATTAAGGGCGTAGCTGCTTTACGCAAATACGCAGGTGCGTATTGAATTTATTTCAGATTGACAAAATTTCAACTCGCATCTGCGTATTTGCTTGCTGAAAATTTGGTAAATTGGCCTAGATATAAGTACCAGCTGTCAAAAAACAGACATTACAGTATGAAATATTTTAAAGGCTAACTCCTAGATGTCCAATCAAAGAGTACGAAACATAAGTGTGCGCATCTTGCAAGGGCTCCTAACTACACCCCTGCCTAATAACAGACAAAGTAACAAAGAGAATGGCTTTGAGCGGTCAATAGAAATAAAATTGACACTTTCAAACCTAGCCACACAAAAATATCTTACTGCATGCGCACAGCAGCCTAGCATTAGCTTCATATAATAACAATCTTCACTGTCCAAATTATCAGTCTATGTATTATGAAGAAAACAAATACTGGAAAACGCAGGCTTATCTGTTTCTTTGCAAGTTACAAATGTCATGGCGCCTTCAGATTTTCTGAGACTCATTAAATATTTCAGTTAATATTTGTATGCTCTGACAAAGCTCGATGTGGCCAACCTACGTCACGATCATATGATTATATATCTCAAATTTCAATAGAAAAAATCTCAAACTGATTGGAGAACTCAGCTGTATTACAAAGTTTGTGAGGCCGATTTTTATGCCTCTCCCTCACACCACCATGGGGGACATATTGTTTTGGTGTGGATCCACTCTAGTCTGCATCGGCGTGGCTTCTTGTCTGCACTCTGTCTCCTGAATGGATAAATGGATTTTAACCAAAACTTGCACAAATACGTTATGGGGTAAGAGGAAAGAGCTGATAAGATTTCGGTGAGTATGACCATTTTCAAGGTCACAGAAGGTCAAAGAATCTTGAACAATGCCTTGTCTGCACCATATCTAACGGATGGATGGATGTTTCTTAATCAAATTCGCATAGATATGTAAGTGAAAGATGCAAAAGAACTGAGTAGGTCTGGTGACTTTGACCCTATTTTCAAGACCACAAGGGTTTAAAGAATGCTGAAAATGCCTTGTCTGCACCATATCTCCCGAATGGCTGGATGGATTTGGGCCAAACTTGCACAGATATATTATTGGGAAATGCAATCAAAATTGCCTTGTCTGTACGATATGTCCCCAATGGATGGATGGATTAGGGTCAAACTAGCCCAGATATATCACTGGAGACTGTAAAGACTTTATTAGATTTTGGTGACCTTGACCTTGTTTTCAAGGTCACAAGGGGTTAAAGCATGTTTAAAGAACGACTTGTGTGCACCATGTCTCCTGGATGGATGAATGATTTTAACCAAACTCGCACAAATATATCAGTTCAAAGTGGAAAATAATTGATTAGATTTCGATGACTTTTACCTTATTTTCAAGGTCAAAGTTTAAAAAAAAAATGGCTTGTCTGCACCATATCTCCTGAAGGGAGAAAAGGATTATGACCAAACATTGACAAGTGTATAATCGGAAGGTGGAAAAGAACTGAATACAGTTTGGTGACATTGACCTATTTTCCAGATCACAGGAGGTCTTGACTTGGCAACAGTTAGGGAAAATGATATTGCTGGGAAAGCACAAGTGGGGAGGGACATCTGTTTTGACCTTATGTTATAAGGTGCTGTTACCCCGTATTAATGTCCTTTACCTATATAAAATGCCATTATTTTATGAAATCAAGCTTATTACCTTAATTATCACGACACTTTTAAAATGGTGGTATTTCTCTGACACGGACCTCCGTTGCCTAACGGAGTAGAGCGCTGACTCAAGTCCCGGTGCCGCACGTTAGAAAGCAAAGTTCTGCTTACACGGAAAGTCAGGTATTTTTCCCCGGGAGCTCCGGTTCTCTCTGCTTAACGATTGGCTAAAAATAAGTAAAACTAATCAATACTCTTAAAAGGGCCATAAAACAATAATTTATCAAAAGATCTATTCCTGGCGACATCGAGATCAGTTTTCGAAGTGTCAGTTTCATAAAAATATAACAGTTGCTTCCGACATAGGCCTCGAAAGGCCTGAGAGACATTTCGACATTATTCTGTTTTGAAACACAAGGAGCCGATTGCACAGTGCTGGTTTAAAGTTAACCCCAAGATTAGCCATACATTTTGTATGGATTAAACTCGAAGTTAGCTTAAACTTGCTTTGAGCTTCGGCCAAAGACGTTTACTGTTATAACCACGTGATCGTAACGAACGTCAGCCGCATTGTATACCCAAAAGATTAAATATTATACAAGTTCGAACGCAGTCACAGCATCTGTAAAATATCTTGTTGAAGGTGGGTGTACAACTCGACGGCTTCAGAGAAATTACTCGGTGGTTCCGACTGGTCTCTTTTCATGATAATCACACACATTTCATACACATCTTCATCACATGGTATAGAGGATCGAAAGAGGGCTTCCTCACGACACACATTAAAGTCAGCAATGGACACGTTACATAGATGGTCTTCAGCATTCCACAATAATGGTGTATAATACATGAGATCTGGTCGACCAGAGGGTACACTGGTGTTTCCTGATGGTCGAATAATGTGTCTGTTCCAGGTAGCCGCACTGGCATCTAGTTCCTTCTGAAAAAATAAACATGTACATATAAGTGGCCGGTGGCAGTGAACCTTTCTTCCAGGAAGTATGACGCGATTTTCCCTTTCAGCAGTATTTCAGTCATATCAAGACAATGGGGGAGCAGTAGTGAAAGCTTGTGTGCAATGGAACTAGTTTGGAAAAAATCCGCAGGTACAAATCGAACCCAGAACCATTAGGTCAGCAAGCCATCGCTATGTCCGCAGAGCTACCGGGCCACAGAGCTACCGGGACTATCCGGGAGCAGAGAGGACATAGTAATTTTTCTTGCACACCAGATAAGGGTATCCGCGTGCTTCCCCTGTACCTACAAATCTGTTCTTGCACACCGGATAAGGATATCCACGTGCTTCCCCTGTACCCACAAATCTTATCTCACCCATGTTATCTCACCCAGGACCGGATAAAAATCATGAGCATTCAATGCATTGGTTGTAATGGAGGTCGCGTTTCTGCGTCGTGAAGTGACGTTAGCGTTTTAGATGATTACGGCGCCTTCTTTCAAAATCAAATAAAAACCTCTCAAGCACTAAAATTACGCATTTTAAGAAATTCTAAAGTTAAAACAAAACGTGGTGTGCAAGAAAAATTATATTCCATGGGTGTGAGGTGTGGATTATAAGTATCTATCATGGGTATGAGGTGTGGATCGAAAAATCCGTCACGAGGGTCACTGTTCGGTGTCACGAGGCTTGCCAAACAGTGATCCCGAGTGACGGGTTTTTCTATCCATACCTCACACCAATGAAATATACTTTTTCTTGCCCACCACGTTTTGTTTTAACTTTAGAAATTGTTAAAATGCGTAATTCTAGTGCTTGAGAGGTTTCAGTTTGATTTTGAAAGAAGGCGCCGCTTTCAACGGCCGCCATTCGGCTTTTTACGTCAACGACTACCGTGCATAAACCGACGCCATTTTGCCGTCTTCGTGATGTCATCATCTAAAAAGCCAACGTTACTTGACAACGCAGATACGAGACCTCCAATACAACAAATGCATTGCATGCTCGTGATTTTTATTCGGTCCTGGGTAAGAACACCTGGGTAAGATAAGTTTTTTTATCCCCTGAGTAAGATTATAACAATCCATCATGAGTGTCCATGTAGGATAGGGAAATCTCACCCGAGGGGTCGGAATTTCAACCAGGGACGAGGCTTGCCGAGTCCCTGGTTGAATTCCGACCCCGAGGGTGAGATTTTCCTATCCTAAATGGACTGGCTCATGATGGATTATTTTTCTCCCACTGTTAGCGGATTTTAAACCTCAAGTCGGATAAGGCTTCAAAACAGGAAAAATTTAACTTTTTAACCAGTGATCTGAAGTAAATTTTGAGCAGCCCAGTATGTTTATCGGGTCCAAGAACATAAAGACTGGGTGTAAACACAGTTTGCACCTAAAAATAGACGGAAAACACGTATGTGGACTATTTTATCTTCCAGAGGGCGTAAACAAAATGCAACTTAGCCTCTCATGTCACGCGCGTCAAGTCTGCTTGCGACGTTTGATAACCGGTTTTAGTGACGTCATTAAATTGAGTGACGTCACAAACCTATGAGCAGTTATCAAACGTCATCCGACATGCTTGTGTGTCCATTTTGTTCATCGAACATTAAAATATGAGTCAAAAATTAAAAAAGTCTGGTTGCTAATATAAGAAAGATGTTGCCAGGTGTAAGATTATAACAATCCATCATGAGTGTCCATGTAGGATAGGGAAATCTCACCCGAGGGGTCGGAATTTCAACCAGGGACGAGGCTTGCCGAGTTCCTGGTTGAAATTCCGACCCCGAGGGTGGGATTTACCTATCCTACATGGACTGGCTCATGATGGATTATTTTTCTCCCACTGTTAGCGGATTTTTAACCTAAAGTCGGATTACGCTCCAGAAAAGGAAAATTTGCACTTTTAAACCAATGATCTGAAGTAAATTTTGAGCAGCCCAGTGTGTTTATTGGGTCCTAAAATGGGTGTAAACACAGTTTGCACCTCAATATTAGACGGAAAACACGATATGTGGACTACTTTATCTTCCAGAGGGCGAAAACAAAATGCAAGTTAGTCTCTCACGTCACGCGCGTAAAGTTTGCTAGCGACGTTTGATAACCGGTTTTAATGACGTCATTAGAATTGAGTGGCGTCACAAACCCATGATCCGCTATCAAACGTCATCCGACATGATTGCGTGTCCATTTTGTTCATTTAAAATTAAAATATAAGTCAAAAAATGAAAAAGTATGGTTGCTAATATAAGAAAGATGTTGCCAGGTATAAGATCCTCTATTTCTTATATGAGCTGAGAGCCTATCTTATATGGGCAAAGGTGGGAGAAAGAAGTTTCTCATATGGGCTGAGCGCCTATCTTATATATGCACAGATGGGAGAAAAGATTTTCTATCCCAGGTGAAAAGAATGGTATTCTCTATCCGGTGTGCAAGAAAGGAAAATCCGTCACTCGGGTTCACTGTTGGGCATCACTCGGCAAGCCTCGTGATGCCCAACAGTGACCCTCATGACAGACTTTTCTAGGCAAACCTCACACGCATGAAAGATACTTATATTGTTGGGTATTTAAAACAAACTATTTTTTCTTTGAAAAATGCAAGAAAATCGAAGAAAAAAGAGAGAAAAAAAACATGAAACAAAAACACTTAAAAAGTTTAAAGGAGCAGCTAATATTTTCCCATGTACATTAGTATAATGAATACCCAGTTCAACGGTACACAAAGTCGACTGCCTGTTGTCGAGAATTTCCCATTCATTCGCAGCATTTTCAAGAAGGATCGAAGTTTAAAACAATAAGGACTTCAATACATGTGATGTCCTGCTCATTTCCATAGAACAAATTGAGGTAAGAGGCCCTCCCGGGGGTTTCGGAGAGCTGGGGAGAAAGGCCATTAATTTTTAGGGAGCTGGGGAGAACTTGCAAGTATTTTCATGGAGCTGGGGAGCAAGCTCTTAAATTTGGGGAGCCGAGGAGCGCTGTCTGTGATTTTCTAACTTGTGTTGATTTTCTAACTTGTGTTGGTGTTGGGGTTGCGCCACAAACGACACAAACTTTCTATTTGACATGCACACCAGACTATGCAAAACTTGACTAAGACAGGACCACAAATATCTGTTTAAAGATATTCTTTATTAACTGGTTGGCAGGAACGGCATGTGCGACACATGTGCCTACTAAGAAAGATAGAGGTTCTGTTAATATTGACTGCTTGCAAGGGCGTAGCTACCTATACGCAAATACGCAGGTGCGTATTGAAATTTTGTCAAATTGACAAAATTTCAACACACACCTGCGTATTTTCATGCTGAAATGTTGTTAATTGGGCATGATTTTAATGCTAACTGCCAACAGACAGAAAATTTGATATATCTTAGCGGACTAGCCCTCTATCATTGCCCTCAATGAGTATAAAGCATAATTGTGCGTACAGTGTGATTGACCCTAGCTACGCCCCTGGCTTGTAGGATATTTTGCTATATCAAGTTATAGATCATTGCATGCAGATATTATACATCAACAGAGTTGCCCTTTTCTCACACAGTTTGTACTTCCCTCCTCTAAGAATCCGATACATGTACTTGGTAAGACTGATTTCGAATTAGGATTTGACATTTGTGTTTGTAAATCTTTAGTTGCAGTCAGGTCTGTGCTGTCATTGGCAAAAAGTCCCACTGAAAGTCAGTAGGGGCTTCAAGTTCACAAAGCAAGCAAATCTCTGGACCAAGTTGCACAAGCAAAGATCTGGACCAAGTTGCACAAGCAAAGGACGCAAAGTTCTGGACCAAGTTACTGGCTCTACCAGTGGGGTAGCTCATAAGGTTAAACGCTGGCCTGCTGGTCTAGCGGTCTCAAGTTCGAGCCCCGCTGAAGGCGGGAATCTTTTCATTGCATACGGCCTTTCATTATCATCCACCCATTGTCCTGATATGGATGAAAAACTGTTAAAAGGACGTAAAATCGCAAGTCATCCATCCATCCATCCTTGCCTGTTTTAATTCAAGCCACCATTTTCTGCACATACGGGGGCTTCTGTGACTTAATGGATAAGAGCGCTGACTTTCAATGATTAGGTCTCTCACTGCTGTATGATCAAGCTTAGCTCTGCTTATGGAAATTTGGATGGCTTTCCCCGAGAGCCCCAGCTTTAGTCCTTCTCATGACGTCATAGAAAAAGAAGTATTTGTTGCACACTTAAAAGAAAATCATTTCGTGATTCAGAAAAACCTGAACTTCTGAAGTAGACCCCTTCAGTGAAACATGGCTGTTTATTCTTGTAACGTAAAATTTTGGAATCTTATTTGACCGTGGTTGTAAAGAACACTAAGTAGGCCACTCGCTGATGGGTTCAGTTTTCAAATGATAAAGCAATAAAGACTGTACATGCTACCTCCTGGCGAAGTAATAGAAAAATGCAAAGTTCTACATATTATTCTAAAATCCAGGCCCAGAGGTTATAAAACTTGAGTACATTATCACACTGAAAATAAAGCACACTGATTGGCTGCTTCCGAGCTCATGCTCGGAAGCAGCCAATCAGTGTGCTTTATTTTGAGTTTGAGATTATTCTCAAGTTTTAGAACCTCGGACCCTTGCTTAACACTGTGAGTTTATTTTCAGTGTCTAAACGTTCCTTGATAGAAGGAAATATAACCAATATCTCTGTAAAACTAAATCTGTAAAATATTTTGTCAGTACAGATATATTGAAGAAAAACTGTCATAAAACAAAGTTTTTCACCTGTCACGCACAGTTTCCCGCAATACTTTCGTCTACGTAAATTTGCCTACATACCTTACAAAGGAAGGAAACTTTCATGACTTCCCCGCATGCTTAGCCTTTCCTGATGGAAAAGCCTTTGCTTCAATGTGGACAATTCTTTCTTTTGGGCACTGGCTCCGTTTAGATGGGCAATAGAAATAGGGATGGCTGAGTTGCTCACGCCGAAGGTGTACCATTTCACCTTAACTTTGATAAACTTTAACACACATACAAAAAAATCAAGTAAGCCATATATACACTGACGTGGTCAGAAAATAGCCAATACCATGCTAGTCAATATAACGCTGGGCAAAGGCATGCAAGGGATTCGAATAAGAACTCCATTCCAGCCAATGGCCACACTGTCGCTGTCGGGTCTTTTCCCGTTATTTTTTTGCGGGCGTATGCTTGTAGAACATTGTTGGAAATTACGATATGGTAGTGTTATGTTTACTGGCCGCACTCGATAATACCTTTATAGTATTGAAGGGCAGTATGACCAAAACAGCGCGAGTTGTATTCTGTTCTACGCTTCTTGATACTATCAGCAATTTTTTACGGGCGCACGTAAAAATAACGGGAATTGGACTGGCAGCTGGTTGCCAATTATTCTACCAAAAAACCTACGGAAATTTTTTACATAGCATGCTAGGCAAACCTATGCACGGACCATGGAATTGCCATAGCCGTCTAGCACTTGCACAGCTTGTACAGTCGTCTGACACTGGCTCAGCTTGTATGGGCGCTTTGACTTGCTGCACTCATTGATCACCGCAAAGGGACTGTGTTACTTCACCCTATAGGCAGGTCGGATAAATACTTAGAAAATGATTGTCCGCGCGTCTGGACAAGGAATCTATAACCTACAGATTCGAAGACAAATTACCAAACAAAGCTCGCCTGGCTTACTTTGACGAACATCGAAACCGACCCAACACAGCCAGTTTGTGGTGGCATAAAAAGACATCCGAGTCATACTAAATAGCATACTTCTTTACCCCTGAATACAGGAGAGATAAGATGTGCAATATTAATATATGTATACCCACAATACTTACTTGTATCAAAGCTGTAAAGCAGAACAAGACGAGATTTTTATCTAAGAAACTGCCATTATAAAGCCCCTCTTCCTGGAGTGTCCTGAACAACTGAATCCAAAAATGAAGGCACTGTCTACGTAACGTTGCCCACCAAGATTCTATACGCTGGTTTGCCGTGCTAGAACCGTCAATATATGCTCTCGCTGCTAATTCACCGTTATCACTTCGTCTTAAGAAATTCTGAAAGTCACGGACAAGACCATTTTCGGTACCAAAATCCCCTCTCACAATACGGGCGCAGCCACCATATTCCTTCACTGCTTCTAGGTAATAACCACCGATTATATTAGGATTATTGTTTGTTTTATAGATATTTAGCCATAAGACTTTTCTCGAAAACCCGTCAATGCACCCGCTTATGCAGAGTCCGAAAGGCTTTAGTTTGTCATACCCATCGATATGCCATATATAATTTGGACCGGGAACATTATAAGTGCGTCTTTCTAGACGTCTTGAAAGTCTCGTCTCCACCCCTATGGGGTCCAGTTCTCTAAGAATAATTCTAACATCTTCTTTTCTTACTGACAATCCATTCTCATAGCATTTTGAACACATCATGCGATAACCATGTAGCCGACCAGACCCTTCTAATTGAGCTTCTATAAATTGAATGACATCAGTTAAGTCATCATATCGCCTGCGAGCAAGATTTAAACCCAATAAAACTCTCTTTAATTGCCGTTCACTCAGAGTTATATCATGTTTATCAGTCAAAATAGTGATAATATCTTTATATTTCATCCCTAAATGAAAATACAACTCTACAAGGCTATTACGCTCTTCCACAGCGGCCATAGTCGACACTTCGGAACAGCCAATCGATACACAGGACTAACTCGTGGGAACGACTTAATAACTCGTTGCCACGAGTTAATAAGACCAATCAGAGGTCCGCATTAACTCGAGGCCACGACTTAGTAAGTCGTGGGAACGACATAATAACTCGTTACCACGACTTAGTAAGTCGTGGGAACGACATACTAAGTCGTGGCCACGACTTAGTAAGTCGTGGGAACGACATAATAACTCGTTACCACGACTTATTAAGTCGTGGTAACGACATAATAAGTCGTGGGAACGACATAATAACTCGTTACCACGACTTACTAAGTCGTGGGAACGACTTAATAAGTCGTGGCCACGAGTTAATAAAAATATTGCACATGTCCCTTCCGGGGTTCCGTATACAACAGCCCCAGGGTTTATTTTCACAACTAACCATCGCATGTCACCGCGTCTTTCCGGTAAACAGCCGAAGTCTATCGACTGTCACCAGCTTGAGACGGGTGAAGTGTACGAATATTCTATAATACCTGCTAGAAAATTTCATTGTTGGACATGGCGAAACTATGGCGGGAAACTCAGTCGGCATTTTCCATCTTTCAAGATTATTTTCCATCTTCCACCTTTAAAACTTATAGCTCATTCAGATATTGTAAAGCGTGAGAAACACCCATGGATGTTGCATAAACAAGGGTTTTCAAATTTAATACCAGGCAGTGCGCACGTCAACATCCAGACTACCTGCTTGTGTCATCTTTGATAACTTATGCAAACAGTTTGTGCCTCTGGATCAAACTTTTTGCCACAATGTGTTGAAGGCACCTCGAAAGTACTTATAATCAGGTGTTCCCAAGGACTTTAATGTTGGGGGGGGGGAGATATTGAAAGAAATCAATAGCCAGGATCATCAGACATCGATGGCCAGGATCAGTGCGAGCATATGCTTAATCTGGTCACGGTCATTGCGATCTTCTGATTGCATAGGGAAACAATATTCGATAGCAATTGTTCATGATATCAACAATACGTCTACGAAAATCACAAAAATACAAAAGAATGAGTTTTTGGACAGACCGCGCAAGTGCACATTCTGCTCGAGAACCTTGCATATGGCCAATGATGCCGCCGAAAGTAATTTATAAACCTAATTAAAGTCTCCTCTCCTGAATAAAGGTTGTCACACCTCTTAATCCGGCACGCCGCGTCAAGCGCCATTATTGCCTCCCGGTGAAGTACACTGAATCCTGTCGAATTGTGCACAGTAAAACCTCGAAAAATTGAACTCCGATTTTTCGAAATACTCCCTAATTCGAAATAAATTTCGAACACATTGGAATCAGAGAATATATAGGGCCCCTTTATGAATTATTTAAAATATTATGTATTGTGTGCGTGAAAGAAACGTCTCCCCGAGACGTTTCACTTATGCACACACTATATTTGCTTGATAGGGAAAAACACTGATAATAATCATTTTTGAAAGTACATTTTTATATTTTTCTCCCTATAGGCTAATTCGAACTCTCGATATTTCAAAATAAAATCTCTAGTCCCTATGACTTCGAATTTCCGAGATTCGACTGTATATAAAAAATGTCTAAAATTATCCAAGACTGGTATCACCCATTCGATTTCCCCATATGTATGCTTTAGTCGAATTTTCTGTCGAGTGTATTTGCGAGGGTCTGGATGGGGTATAATGATTAGTGAATAATGGCCCTTTTTTATAATGAATAAGGAATAATGAGCCAAAAAAATAATGAATAGTGAATATTGAGGGTTAAACAAGTGCGATAAATCATCGGAACAATATCACTCCTTCGATTTTCACATGTTATGTATGATGCTCTAGCCAAAACATGATCTTTTTTATCCGAGGAGCGGTCCAAAACTCTCTCGAGTCTGTGCATTTGCTGAGGCTCGATCATGAATGCTTTAGCTTAACCAAGACCCATATCACCCATTCGATTTCCGCATATGTAAGCTTTATCTACAGAATAGCGGTCGAAAGCTCTGGTTTTCTCGCATCGAATTCTCAACATCGAGACTGTCCCGGGTATCATGTAGAACGCTCATGCATGTTTGAGTTAACATACCCGAGTATTCGACTGAACCTTTCTTTCACAAAAATGGACAGCGTCAACATCATAAAGTGCCAATATCCATCACAACATGCATTATCTGCATACGTTTTTAATGGGCACTAATGTGTATAACCATTGATTCGCATGTATAATGAAACTAGCCAGCCGACCTGAACCATATTTCGATCGGGGGCCGAGTCTGTAGGGGTCGAATTTGGTCCCCGAATATATGGAGGCCGAGTTTGTTAGGGGCCGACTTTGTTAGGGGCCGAGTTTGTCAGGGGCCGAGTTTGTTAGGGGCCGAGATGTCCCGGAATCATTGGGACAAATTTAGTTTTTGGGTAATACTTAAGTGAACATAGAAATAGATTATATGAAAAGATTCTATTCCACTAATAAAACCTTCCAATATCACCTCCACCGTAACCCCCCCCCCCCCAAAAAAAAGAAAATAAAATAAAATAAAAAAAAATGAAAGATCCGCTTATCTCGAAATTACAAAAAAATAGTCTCGAAAAATGTGCAAATATGAAACCTGTGCATTTTGCACAGGTTTCATATTTTGCATCTTTTTGCACAGGTTTTATATTTTGCAGATTTTTCGAGACTAAATGCTTTTAGCAAAGGCCTTTTGGTGTAAAACTTTTAAAATATAAATAAATTTCAACAGGCCGAAAAGAAAATTAATAATGAAAGAAGAAAAGAAAAAAATCGATGGCTGTCTAAATGAAGAGTATGTTGAAGATACCACTTGAATCCTCTCTGCGAGACACCAATACTTTATCTAATGCTACGTTTACACTATGTCCCCGGCGGCCACGGCAGTCACGATTTCGGCCACCGTGGACGAAACGGGGTGACCGTAACACAACGTAGGGGGACGGGGTCGACAAACGTAGCTCGCCGTGGTCGCCTTGGTCGCCGGGACAGATTTTTAAACAGTCAAAAAATTTGCCACGGCAGCCACGGCGGGATTGACCTACTTAAATGTGCCGTAGTAGAACGGGGAGAACGCAACAAAACGTGACAGAACGTAACAGACCTTAACACAACTTAGAGCATGTCCGTATCGGTAATAATTGCCAAACCCTTAGCTGTCTCATGACAACTTGCATGTACACAACATCAACAGGCAGTATAGATCAGAGTCAGACAGCTCCAATAGGAATTATCTGTTATAATCAGATCATGACTCACTCTTGTTTTATATATAATTAGTCAAAAGCAAACTATATAATTAGTCAAAAGAACGGTTACGATCATGAGTTTGACGAATAATTGAGTACACGGTAGACCCAGATGAGATGTCTATTAAAGTAAAGAATTATTAAATGCCAACACGGAGCCTATTTTGGATCCGTGATACCAAATTTTTTCATACCAGATCTGGATCGATATTTTTTTAAACAAAACCCTTTGTGAGAGAAGTTTCCAAGTCTTAAAATCACCAACAAAGACAAGGCTGCTCGTGTCACTCAGAAATTCTTCCTACTCTGCACTTAAAGTCATATCAAAATAATGTTAGGAAGCTCTAGATTAACTGCTTACCACATCGTTCTAACTTTTGATGCTAAATACAGTTCCGTAAAAGCTTACAACGAGGAGAATTCAATTTTTAGAGAAAAAATACCTTTTCAGAATATTTCAAATCCATCATATGCATGTAAATTTTGACATTATCCCCTCTCCTGATATGAGGGGCGTTCAAAATATTGCAAGTCCATTTTTATCTCACACCAAGTGCTCAAACCGTGAAAAGAGCCACCATGTGTCGATAAACGTAACATTGATCAGATCTACATTAATTGCTGGTTTGAGGTTTACAGGTGGTCAGTAATTGAAAAACAGATAACCAGTACATGTACCCCCCACCCCCTTACCAATACCTGGAAATGTGCGTGTGTGTGGCGGGGGTGGTTCTGGTTACCTGTATTTACCTTACTGGCCACTAGTAGACTGAGAACCAGCAGTAACACAGGGAATAGCGAAATTCCTCTTTATAACTTCACTGACCTAGGTACAGTATACGTTGTTCAAAAGCCTGCTGCTATATGCCTGGGAAAAGGCTGAAAATGTGCTTGAAATAATGGCCTATATAAGGTAGGTCGCGGGATATTCATAAGAGGTGTGGGATATTTATAGGGAGGACCAAATTACTTTTACAAGGGTTTACAGGTGAGTGACTACATTTAAGAGCTTAAACAGGATGCTGCTCATCCTGGTAATCCTCAAATTAACAACAATGGCAACCCAAAACGTAACATAAAAAAAATCCTTGATTTAAATTGCTCAAAAAAGATGCATGGTTTACCACGAGACAGTTAGCCGGTTCACAAATAAGTGGTTATCACAATTTCATAACATTTTGAAGAAGCATCTGAAACTTAATGCACAATGGATACCCAGGAGCGGGGCCCGGTACTCTAATATTTTCATATACGAAGGCTTGGCCCATTTTGCCATTTTGGGAGATTTAAAATTTGAATTTCAACATTTATTTATTTACTTTATTATTATTCTTATTATTATTATTATTATTATTATTATTATTATTATTATTTTGGTGGGCTGGGTCAGAAAGTTTAATCATTATTGAGAATGCAGATTTTGTGGATACTTTTTTGGGGATCATCACAAAACTGGACTATTGTTGGGGTTCATTTTTATGCATTTACAGGTATTTTTTTAGTTCAAGGTATAGAACAGGGATATTTTTTGTGCGTTGCCTATTTTTTTGAGGTGGGGGTGGTGGGTGTCTCGGTCGGTTAATAGTCTGTTATGTGATCTCCAAAGTTTTATGTAATCAACAATGGTGGTGCATTATGGTTTGCCGACAATTTAACAGTAGTCTTAACCTACTTATGTAATGTTTGCAAACATGTAATAAAAGCCTTTTAATGATTGGTAAAATGCGTTACTTATCGCACATGGGACTAGCAAACGTTCAGATTAGCCTGCGCTTCCTTATACAAGATTGGCTCAGCTGAAAACTACGGATATTCTAATGATAACATGACAGGGCCAAAGGTTCATTTAGGGAACGATTATTATTTATCAGCTGTGTTACCACACCCCCCCCCCTGCTGATAAATAATGACCATTCTCTTATAATGAAATAATGGCTAAGGCCAGGGTCTTTGTCCTTGCTCAGGCGTACCAGTTTGTAGTAGGAAGCGTAGGCTAATCTGAACATAGTACATTCACCAGAGTACCATTTGTATTCCCAAAATTTGTCTACATGCTTATGTGTCAATGTATAAAACGTCTCCCATGCAAATAGGAACGGGACGAGTTGACCCGAGCGAGTTGACCCGAGGACGAGTTGACCTAGGGGACGAGTTGACTCCGACAACTTGACCCACTTTCAGGTAGAATGAGAATATTTTGAGGGGCAGACCACGTAAAACTATTACAAATTTAATACAAACAGTGACTCAGAAAAAAATTATCTTGCATTATTTTTGAACGCCCCTTGTAATATGTATATTAATATATTTCTAAAGGTCTCACCTGAGTGCACACTATTTCAGTAACATACATGCTGGCTAAGTAATAAAATCAGTACACAGGCATATCAATGAATTTTTAATCCTTTATATATTATGGATTCTTCCTTTTGGCGAAGTGTATCAATTAATCCATAGTACATAGGGGTGTCAGGTTATACTTAAAAAAGATTGTGTTCTTTTGTCTGAATATCTTTATTTTACCTTTACAAACAGTGTAATCTTAGATGAAAAACGCATTATGCAGCATTTCATCTGTGTCTCTGCTGTTTGTAAAATTACCCATTTAGGTGTAAGGGATTTCCCCCGGATACATGAGGGTCTGGATGGGGGGTCCTGGTATTCACTATTCATTAAAAAAATTGCCCATTATTCACCTCATTAAAATTTTTGCTTATTCATTAAAATCAATTCCATTATTCATTAAAATTCTGACATTTTTAAGTCTTAAAATTAAATTCTATATGCCTCATTGTTTGTTTCATAGCTTTCTTTCCTGTCTGTCTCAAGCCACTACAATGGTTCTTTACTCATTGGACTAACCAACACTCTCGGAATGATAACATACATTGTGTGATTCATGCAGCGCACTCTTATGTCCATTTGCCTTACGGAAAATAGATGTGTTATTTTTATGATAAATTGCAGTAAAACTGAAAATGGCATTTTGCTTTCCTTTGTTTTTGTGTGGGGTGGGGGGTTCATGGGATTCAGTATTTAGCAAGTTTGCACAAATGAGTAATTTATATATTTCCGACTAGTTAACTGGGTGGTTTTTAATGAGAGTATCATTTTGGTTTATAAAAAAATAACAATTCAAAAGTATGCAATAGTTTGCAGTCCACTCTAAATGGTCTTCTTTGAGTTACCTGGAGAATGCATTTAAATACATTTTGGTTTTTTTTGGTGTCTCATGGGCCGTAGGCCCCTGTCCCAATGGCAAACGCCTACATTTTTTCCCAATTGGAACAAAATAATTCCCAATCAGAAGGTCATTTTTATGTGAATCAATATAGTTAACAAATTGCCTTCATTTTCAATCAAACTAAAGCATATAATTAGGAATAAGAGTGATTCAATGCAGTTTTAGGGCCCCTGTTTAAGAAAATAATATAAAAATGAATGAAGAAATTTTCCCAATTTTGGTTAAAATGCCAAAAATTTCCCAAGGGCCCCTTCACAAAAACGTTGAAAAAATCCCTGGGTCGTGTTCCCCTAGTGGGGAATGGGCAAACTAGAAATTGACAATTGGCTATTGTGTCTCATGGGTCACTCTATGTTTAAGGGCATGAGATTTAGCAGAGTAAGGGTAGGCTTTGGGTTCAGCGAGGAGCTTGATGTTGCTGTGGCAGGCTATCCACTGCATTTGGTGCAAACTATGTATTTTAGCTAAACATAAGAAAAAATAGGTTACTATGAGCTTACAAAGAAATTTAAATAACCTCAAAAGCCATCAGAAATGTACACTAAACTTGAAATAGATAGATTCAAACAATGTGAAATTAAAGGTTAAATTTTCTCTTTGGCTTTCAATCTTAAAGACATTTTTTCCATGCCCCATGTTGAGGAGAGCATATGATGTATTGTGGTGAAAATATATAAGAATGATAGAATTTGGGCTGGGTCTGGGACCGCTAGGCCCCTAGTAGCTCAAGGGTTAATGTTGGAAATTCTGTTTGTTTGTTTTGTTGCTTTATGTCCCAAGTTAACAGCTATGGTCATGGCGGGACGGTCAGTTCACCTATCCACACTTTTACCTGGGCAGGCTTGAACAAGCGGTTAACAAGTAATTCGTGCACATACTTTCGCTTGTAAGTAGAACACAGCCTTTTCTGGGGTAAATCTAATATCCATTTTCTTTCAAAAATTTTGGATATTTGTCCAAACTATAGAATACTTGGAAAATATAGGAAAATTAGGAACAATGGGCAGCCAGTAGTTGTGCTCATCAAGATCCTGGCCTGAGCAGGCTTCTCTTAATCATTGTGTTAGAGCCTCCATCCAGGGAGTTACATAAAGGCTGTCCATGGGAGCTGCTATTTGCAGCAGTTGACTTGATGATCAATGCTGAGTCCATTGGTCGATGTCGATTTGCTGGTTTAGTTAGAGACTTGAAAATCAGAGATGGAGAAGAAGGGCGTACAGATGGGAAAATACAGATTATGGTTACAGGCAACATTAATCTGGATAACCACAGTCTTTTTAGATTTGATTTGTTAGCAACGCAACCTTCTTTGGTGGTTGCTTGTGAGGAATACATAAGGAATTCAGTGACCCTATGTGGCTGCCCCTGACCCTGAATTCAGGTTCGCTTGATGTCTGGAAAAGGACAGTCTGTCTAAAGGAAGAACAATGTGAACATAAAGATAAAGGATGAAATGCTAAAGGCTGTCAAAGAGTTATTCTATCAAAGGGATAGGCTCTCTGCTGAATGCGGCTGTAAGCTGGCTGTCGCCACACATTTGCAAATGTTCATGGGGAAAATTATGCCCAACGTCTATCAAATTCCATTAACAACTATGTGCTGGTTCTGTGGTTCTGACCGGAGGCTCGGGTATTCAACATGTGTGAGAAGCGTGATGCCTCTTTGGCGGAGTGATGGATATGTAATGTCTACATGTAGGTAAAGGATGAAATAAGTTCAGAGAATCAAGACTCCTTTCTCTCAGATTGGCATCCAGGACTTGGATGTTATGCTCTGCACCAGTGGGATTAGGTAGATGGCTTCAACATGTAGAGTGCGGCCGACAAAGCTGGATTGCTGAAGTGCGCAAAATAAATTGTTGTTGCATAGAAGGCCTGTCTAAAACATGGGATGAAGTGCTGGTGGACGACAGAAAGAAGCTTCAAATATATACTTCCCCAGAACCCTTCTGAGTGGGAGGGGACAACTTTGAGGAAGACTTGTCAACCAAGACCAACCCTCGGTCAAGGAAACATGCTTTAAATTTGATATGAGAATGTGATCTGGCTTTTGAATTGACATGCTCTTTTTATTATGTCCACATTACCAGCACATAAGTCTGAACCTTTTTAAGCATGTTTATCTCAACATGAAAGTAATATATGTATCTTTAAATTAAATGCTACCTCCTTGATATATGTGGGGGGTCTGGGGGTTCTCCCCCAGAAAAAAAAGAAAACCTTGCGTGTAAGATTAGCAATCTAAACAATTTTTGGACTCAAATTTATTTATTCATTATTCTTTAAAAACTTATTATTCACTATTCATTATTTTTTCCTGCTATTCATTAAAAAAATTGAATTATTCACTATTTTTTAAGGCCTCATTATTCACTATTCATTAATTTTTTTGCTCATTATTCACTATTCATTATGAAATAAGGCCATTATTCACTAATCATTATACCCCATCTAGACCCTCATACATGGGTTAATCCTTAATGAACTGGAAAATCCTGAATGTTTCATGTAATGAAATGTCGCATGACATGCACCATTTTACCGCACTCTCTTTGATCAAGGAGCAGATATAAGATATAATTAGGAAAAAAGTTTAGGAGCTATTTTATGTTTATCCACACGCTCGTTTTGAAAAAACAACAACAAAAAAGCAAAGGACTTATTGTAATATCGCTTCTGTCCATCTGACCATAAGTCGGCCCGTCCGTAATGCTCTTTCCTCCTAGACCACTGGACAAAATTCAAACAAATTTGGTGTGTGAGTCACTCACATAAATTTGGCGTGCAACAGCAAAATAATTTTGGGTCCCGCCCTCCTGGGCCCTGAGGAGGGGTCAAAAGATCAAATATCATTAAATTACAATGACAAAGTCAATTACAAATTTTTTTGTGTGCAAAACTGTGTCTGTTCTTACAAATAAAAGATATAAAACATATTGAACGGGATTTTTTTCTGATGCCTGGGTCATGCCCCAGGGGTGTTACATGGGAAGCAGGGGGTGCACATGGGGTCAAAATGGTAATGTGGCATATCAAATTGACAGGGATGATGAGTAAAACAGAATGCAAGTAAACTTTTCACCCTATGGTCAACCTGGTGATCTTTGGGTGAGGTCTAAAGGTCGAATATCCTTAAATTTCAATTAGAAAATAAATTTCGAAGATTTTTGTACCAAACTTTGTGTGTGTTCTCACAAATACGTTATAAAACATATCAAACGGATTTATCATTGTGTCGCCTGGGTCATGCCCCAGGGTGGGACTTGGGGTGGTTGGTGTCAAAAACTTGAGCTGTTGGGATTTGCGATGGCGCCCCATCGACTGCGCGTTCTAGTTAAAATATGCATATAAGGCTAAATATGCATAGTGTTCTGGTAGTTATAATAAATCCATATCCATAGAGCCTCCAGATAAGCACTCTCTAAGGTGCTGGTAGGCCTTGTATGAGGCATGCGCGGCTCCAACAGAGAAAAGCGCCTCTGGATTTTGTAAAGGCAAAAATTATCCACTGCTTAGTACTGGTTCAACTCAAGAAGACACATCCTTACACGACTGAACAAGAGGGCCCTAAGATCGCTCACCAGAATCCTGGCACATAGGGTGATGTTTTGGCCAATGACTAAAGAGATATAATTTAAAAATATTTCTCTTTTTTTGACCCCGTCATCAAACCTGAATGGTCTGAGCAATTCTGGTAGAGGACACCAATAGGAACTTTTATGTGAAATTATTTTGAGTTTAGGTCACTGGTGCAGGAGATGTCGCCTTATATTATTTCTTATCTCGAGCTCTTTTCATCGTTTTTCTTCGGCGGAGAATACCATTTTTGCAATTTTAGTAGAGGGCAACATTAGGAACATTCATGTGAAATTATGTTGAATTTGGACCAGTGGTTCAAGAGATGATGTTAAGAGCATTTCATATTTAGAGCTCTGACAGCCCTCTTGTTCCTGAAGCAGAGCGGAATCATTTGTGCAATTTCGAAAGAGGGCATTATAGGGAATACTCCTGAGAAATACTTTTAATTTTGACCGGTGGTTCAGGAGGAGTTTTAAAGCAAAAGTTTTATGGAAAGACTGACGCTCATCAGGCAAAGACACGTTGCAATAACTTACCTTGAGCCTTTGGCTCACGTGAGCTAAATTGTTAAATGGGACGTAAAGAATCAAAACAACATTTTAAGCCATTCAACTGAACTGTACATTCGCAAGTGGTACTGAAAAGTCTGAAATCATGTGCACTCAAGTGCGAAGCTTTAGTTTGTATTTTTATCGTATCATGAAAGGGGATAATGTCAAAATATACATGCAGATGATGGATTTGGAATATTCTGAAAAGGTATTTTTTTTCTCTAAAAAATTGAATTCTCCTCGTTGTAAGCTTTAACGGAACTGTATTTAGCATCAATAGTAAGAAATCACTTGAAACTAATCAGCCCTATGGAGGACGAATCGAAAGAGACAGCTAGTTTGTCTTGAATATGATGGGCAATAAGTTGTAAAATGGCCAAAGTGTGCTGAGGAACATTAAAATTCTAAAAGACGTGTAACGGTTTTTTATTACTAATGGCCCACTTTTACAGTAAAAAATCGATTGTAAAGAAATCCCTCCAAAATGTTACCAAATGATACCTAAGAGTCTCTAGTTTAATGTCCACAATTTATTTTCTTCATTAAAATGTATTTTTATGATAAATTTTGGGGTTAAATGCATGCCCTATCAACCACACTTAACACTAAGTATATGGTAAAATCAAACACCCTCGTGTACTTCGTGACTCTACCATACATGTCCACATGCGGAACCGGATAAAACTATTTCTCCTTTTATTGTGCATAAAATATTACACCATAAAATGGTAACTCTGAGTCGGTTCCGCATGCGGCAAATAACGTAAAGAGACTTTTTCCTTTATCCTGAAATGTAATATTCAATTTATACTTATCAAAGCACTGAGAGTACTAAAATCACCGGAGAGACGTAAGATTCCCATCCAAAAATGGAATACAATGTACATATTAGCAAGCTCGTATCAGTATTATTGCTTACAAACAGTCTTTTGATATATGGCGTTTGAAAAGCAAATACAACAACATTTCAGTAAATGCGATTCTTATTTGAGAGAGAGAGAGAGAGAGAGAGAGAGAGAGAGAAGGTGCAAGGAGATAGTTTGATGTGCCTTCTTCTTTAACTGATACATAGTTTTCTGGAGACAATCTGCTTTTAAAAAGACAGCTCACCGCCACTTTTGTTTTGGCATGGCCCATTGCCTTGAATTAAGATTGTCAAAAATGGCAAATTATGTGATCATTCTTTAGAGCATGAGGAAAAAATAATCAATTATTGGTAGTCTCAAATTACAGGGCAGACACTGTTTAATATAGCCATACTAGAGTAGTTAGGAATGGAAAGTATATAACATTAGATAGAGTTGTCCCCTAAGGTCTTCCCAATTAATTATCTGTGTCAGTTTGGTCAAAATCTGGTCATTGGTTAGGAACATAGAGTACAGACAAGCCTTTTTTCTATATATGTCCCTGGTAACCTTGTAAATAAGGTTGAGGTCACCAAAATCTTATAATTCGTTTTGGCTGCCCCAGATTAGTATCTGTGCAAGTTTCAATGAAATTCATCCAGCGGTTCATTAGGTAGAGCAAAAAGCTACCTCACAGCACAGATATCGGAATCATTGGATATGATTCCAAAATTTTGATAGAACTGTGTCAGTTTAATGGTAATATTATTAAAGTGGGGTTAGCTGAACCAAAAAGAGCTGGTGTGATGTAAACAAATGCACACTCTCAACATATATTGTAACTGACCCTCAAAGCTAACACTTATCTATATTTTTTGAAGTTCGTAACTTCTCATGTACATATAATATGATGTATATAGGTGGCGCAGATATTGTCACAAATAAACCAATGTAATTCTTCGATTTAGTTTTGTTCTTTTCAATTCATTGTTATTTATGCAAGAAAGCATGTATAAAAACAGCCAATGGCCTGAATGCGAACGCCACAAGCATTTTATTCATAATGAGTGTAATGCGCTTTTCATGCTTACATATGCACAATATCTGTGCTAAACTGTTTGTTTACTCAATGAATATCGCTCTCGTAAAGTGTTTGCTAAAATAATGCAGTATATATACAACAACCACTTATCTGCAGATGGTAAATAGTCACTTGTACCAACAAACACATACATTTAATATTCAAGGATCGAAAAACTCTATTTTTGATGTTCATTCACCTTTATCAAAACACAATGTAGATTGTTCAAACGGGTCCGAAATCTCTGCTTTGACGGAGTTGTCACCCTTGAAATAGATGTCTGCACCTCAAATGCTTGAAACATGACTAAGTGTTCTAATGCTCTACTTCATTGCTCTACGTTACAGTGAACCATATTTCAGTCATGACGTTTCCTCGGAAGATACGTCACAGACACAAAAGTGTGACATACAGACGGACTGACAGATGAACAGACAGATATGCAACACTCACATGTATCTATTTAATAATTGTGGCTGTGAGCAAAAAAAAAGTGTTCAAGCTTCCATTATCATTTCTGTAGCTTTATAACTTTATATTCATGTTTCATACCAATCCAGCAAAAAAAAAGGTTGCGCGTGTAATGCCGTGTTTAACATGTTACATGCACGCTTGTGTACATGTCGTACTGATTATATTGATCAAACCGGAATAGGCTTGTTTGAGCTATTGATTAACTGGAAAAGGCGATAAAAACTAAATGTTCAATATACATTACACCTAAAAACAACATATCATCAAGGTAATCGTAAACACAGTAAATGGCCAAGTTTTAGCATAATTTCTAATTAATGATGGTAGAGTTATCTCAAATTACGACATAGACATAACGAGTATAAACACAAGCATGTTTGGTATTATGTTTGAGGTCAGTTTGCTTGTTGCTTCTTTAAAAATATCAATATTCATGAACAAACCTCTGTTTATACACATTAGTAAGAAACTTAATTCATGTGACTGCATATGTCATCGTTAATGCAAAAACATGGCCATGTGAAAGGGCAAAGATCAAACCACCATATATTTAAATTTCAGCCAAATCCATCGAGGGCCAAAAAGGCCAAAACCGTTACACGTCCTTTCTGGTTGGACCAACCATATGATAAACAAATTTCATTTCGCTACGTTTATGAACACCTGTTTGTATATTTTCAGTTTAATTTCATATACATGATGGAAATAGAAAATATCCTCCTATCAGAAACAGATCTTACAGACGTGGACAAGATTTTGAAGATACCGTTAGATGATGTTGTTATGTTTATCCGCTCAGATGATATAAGGAAATATTTGTTCCCATATAAACGAAAACTGTTGGATATGGTGCCTTATAAATTAATGGAGTCAAACATCGTCCGGATGAACGAATTGAGCTCTGCACGAACAAATGCTTTCTCAGACATTGCTGTTGATAAAACAGGTATAAGATGTGTCGTATCTTTTGGAACTTTATTCAAAACTCCAAAAGTATCATACGTATATGGTGTGGACAAGTATGGAACAGACGAAGAAAGCATAAGAAAGCACATTTTTAGACATGCATCAGTTTTGAAGAGACTTGGTACTGGAAGCGCTTGTATGATGTTCTTTATCCAAGAGAACATTGAGAAATTTGGGAAGGTTGCAAATGATATATGTAATAGACTATCGATGAAGCATGTGATTTAAACTGATAGGGTGTATCCTTATTGGAATTTTCAAAATATCTTTTTGTATGAAAAAGAATTCGGAAACCTCAACAAATAACTACAAAATATTTAGAGTGTACAGTAAAACCTGTGCAAAAAAGACTTAACAAACTTGTCTTAATGCCAACTGGCAACTTAATGAAGGTACTGTGCATGACAAGCTTCATGCTATTGGTAATAATCAGTTGATGTATTTAATAATACACAAATGCGGGACAAGTGATCCAGGCACAGAACTAAGGTCAAAGTCGTGACCTTGACCTTGGGAGTTGGTGGCTGTTTTGTCAATGACGCAAATCCATATTATGGGTAATAATCAGGTCAGGTTATAACGATTGTGGCCAGTTTTTGAAGATGTCGCCGCCCGGACACAAAATTCTTACCAAGTTTGAGTCAAAGTTGTGGACTTCACTTTTTTTTGAGTTGTTGGCTAAGCGTTGTGTATGGCACGACTCCATATTATGAGTAAAAATCATGTAAAGTTATTGCGAATTTGGCTAAACGTTTGTAGAAAATATGGTCTGGTCACAAGAATCTGAGTGTAGCGGCTTCTGACCAAGTTTGAGTGTCAAATTTGTGACCTTGACCTTGGCCTTGGCCTTGGGAGTTTGTGGCTTAGTAACCTCCACGCCACACCTCCATGCCATGTGTAAGTTATAATAAATTCGATTAGTCCAAGCCTTTAAGGAGATGTGGCCCGGACACGAGATTCAGCGTGTAGCAGCTTCTGACCGAGCAGTTGGTGGCTAAATGTTGTGCGCGACATACCTCCATTATTTATGTAATTGACGGTGTAACATTACAATGAATCTGGCCTACAATTATAGGAGATATGGCCCGTACACGAGATTCTTAGGGCCGATTGCATGACAAAAGTTTAAAGATAACCTTGAGTTTCAGCTTCTGAAGTTTTAAGCCAATGTAATACTTTCATAGCCTGTATATATAGATAGATATTCTTTATTTCCTCCAGAATGAAGAGTTCACAATACAAAGAATGATACAAATACAAAACAACATACTAACAATGAATATATCACACATGTGCTTAGCTAATGAAATAAGAAATGCATGCGCGAATGCATTCAAAATTATGATAAATGTACAGATATAAGGCTTACAGAAGCAGCTCGTCTCCTCCTGTATGGGTTAATATCTGCGTAAACGTATATACAATATATATAGTAGGGGTGAGACAGTAAACATGCGCTCATGCCAACGATATATTAAACTAAAATATTCGATCAAAGCACCACTGAAGCGTTTGAATGCGCTAGGTGGCACGCAAGTTCTCGCCTATATACACACTCATTGTCGCTGCATGTACATACGACAATGCTACCGCATGGCAAACCATGATGACAGGGTTTCAAGCGTCAAGGAGCATGTGATCGTCGTCGAGAGATACTCTGCATTCCTGGTTTGTGACAATTGCGCACACAATTTCAGATTGTTAATCATGACAATGCGCAAGCGCAGAGATACCCATGACCACTTCTTTACAAGACAGAAGCTTTGCACTAAGCAAAATGAGCATAAAGCCTTAGTTAATGTCTATTAATAGAGCCTAGGCCACAGCATATCCTATTAACATTTGGAAAAATTAAATATACCACTTATTACCCCTAAAATTGGAAATAGATTCGTCCAATTGATAGGGAAGGGAAATTCCATTAGGCGTGAATGGAAAAGGCTGGAAACTTGATTTGCTAACCCTTAAAGCGCCAAGAAAAAAATGCATCTGAAAATATCATCTGCTGAAGTCGTCTGCTGCAAATGATTGCCTAACATTACTGACAAATTAAGGATGGAAGCAAACAGCGTGGACCCAGAACAGACTGCTCCTATAGAAGCAGTCTGATCTGGGTCCACACTGTTTGCCATAGAGGCATCTAAAACATTTCAGCAGACGAGAAGAGCAGACGACTCTTGTTGTGATTGGCGCATTCCGGGTTAAGATTAAGAAAAAAAAAAAAAAAACTATCAGCCGCGACATGTGAGTCCTAACAATGTGGTATTTTGACAAATGTAGACTCAGACGAGTCTGTGCAGCCTCCTTTTAAGCTTAGAAACTCCAAATGATGTTTGGTGATTAGTTTACCACTCATAGAATATTCAAGCGAGTAGCAAAGGCCCTGATAAGACTGCGCGTATGCGCAGGCTGATCTGATGCTTTGCTGGTCGCACATACCACATTGTTGGAAATCTCATGTCGCGGCTCGTGTATGTGAATAAACCAGTTAACCCTTTGAGGACAAATGGAATTTTCTATAAAGTTTGGTACATCTTACATGTAGTCAGGATGGTCCGTTGCATGTATTGAGGTGTAATATGATTTATGATTTTCAAAAAAATAATCTTTCTTTGAAGATCGATTTTGTCTTAGGAAATAGTGCGGACCCCTGATCATCTGTGTTTTCACTGTTTGTCAACATACCCGTTTAGTGCGCTCTGATCCATAAATAGTTAAAACATCCAAACATTAAAATCAGAAAAGATCAGAAAAAATCACTTACATGCGCGGATCCAGAAAGTTTTGTCAGAGGGGGCCCAACTCTGACAACGTTTATTTAGTTGATGAGGGGAGAGAGGATCAAAATAACACTGAAAGCAGGCTCTCATTGAATGCTAGTTTGGTTTTTCAGGGAATCCGGACAAGTATTGCTAAGAGCCCTATATTTTTGTGATTTTCCAGGGGAGAGGGGGGCCAAGGCCCCCTGTCCCTCCTCTGAATCCGCACATGACATTTCTTTTTTTTAAATTTATAGTACCAACGTACTAAAAGTACCGGAGTTCACGGTGGCTGGCTATCATGATGCCCTTTCAGCCTTTAATAGGTGGTTTTATAACTAGTTTTGTTTTTATTACTGCTTTTAATTCTACTTATTATAAATTAATATGATTTTTTATATTTGAGTGCTAGGGATGATATAATCTTATAGCCCGCCTTTCACCTTTGAATGATCAAAGGTCAGGAAGAGTCCATCCAAAAACATTGTATGGGGAATACATGAGCGGATGTAGAGGCGGGCAGGGGGTCACGATCCCCCCCTTTAAAAACCACAAAAATATAGGTTTTTTTAGCAATACTAGTCCGGGTCCCCTGAAAATCACAAAGCAGCCAAGCCAGCATTTATTATTGAGCCATCATCTGCACACCATCGAAACGCCATTTAAATGGCGTTTCGCAGGCGGATCGATGTTGGCCCTCTTATAGTTAAGTGGTGTTTGGATCCTCTCTCCCATTATAAACTAAATAAATAAATACAAAATAAAAACGTTGTCAAAGTTGGATCCCCGAATACATTTTCTGACTCCGCGCATAAAACGCATGTAATCGCACTTTGATTAAGCAATTTCATTCTTAGCCATTTTAGCAACGTTATGCACGGACGGCAATATTTTCTTCTACAGAGTTTTGCTAGCGTCGTTCCCATCGTAGACAAACTATATGAAAATATATGACCTTGACATTTCGACGACTTTTTAAAATAAATCAATTATAGTTAGATACAGGTATCTGTGAACTGCATAATTTAGTATGTTTCTCGGGAATAAGTGTTTCATAAACACATTTTGGCGTTTTTCTTCTTTTTATGCCCCAAACTTTGAAAAAAAGTTTTAGGGGTATATTGCTTTTGGCTAGTCCGTCCGACCGTCCGTGTGTCCGCTCAAAAAAGGTTAAGGTTTTGCAATTTCATAAATGAATTTCTCATCAAAAAATAGCTCACCCGTATTTTATTTAGTCTGAAAATCTCCCTTTGTGGAGTTATACCCTTTTTAAATGCCAGAATGAAATTGTGTAATCAAAATATCTCATCAATATTGTTATAACTAGGAGCTTCAAACTTGGTCAGCTGATAGAGGATAATATGTGAATTAACTGGTGAAAATTTTAAAAGAAATTATTTTACTTTTACGACTTATTACCCTTTGCAAATTTAGCCTTGAAAACAAGTAATCTTGAGAACTGGTCAGAACTGTTACAGCTAGCAGCCTCAAACTAGGTTAAGTAGATAGCCTGGAGACATTTTCAAAAAATGTTTTATTTATAAAAGTTATTCCCCTTTGCAAACTTGGACAATGCAAACTTGTAATCAAGCTATTACAAAATAATTATAGCATGGCGCTCCAAACTTGGTCAGCTGTTAGAGGCTGACGGGTAGATAGTCTGATGAAATTAAAAATAAAAAGTTATTCCATTTTTAGAGTCATTGCCCTTTGCAAATTTCGACATCGGGATATCTAAAAGACAATCGAAGCTAGTAGCTTCAAATTTGGTCAGCTAATACAGGATGGTGAGTAGTATAGTTATAGGAAGCTTCAAACATAAGATGATACTTGTCTTAAAAAGCCCCATACTTATAGACAAGCAATTATTTGTGTGCACAGTGGTTCATACACATAGAACTGGTGTTTTGTTCTTCTTTTTATATTATTTTCCACATCTCTTTTCGCAGTTCTCTATTAACCTTTTTAAATAACCTGCAACTGTCATTTTAAGCTGACAGTAACAACGACTGCAACACATAACTTTATCAATAATATAGATGAAAGATTAGTTCAGAAAAAATCAATTTTTAGTCTACAAAAAAAAGATAGTAAAGATAAAACGCCTCTCATACCATAAATTCAAAGGCAAATAAACAGCCTTCTGATGTAAGTCTCGCTAACTGGGTTATTAGTGATTTTTTTAGGTGTCGTATAGCTAAGACACGAATCAATATATGTAGACGAGCTCTTCTATGCCAACGCCAGTCCTTAGCAAACGCGATCGGGAGCGAATCGCTTTTCAAATACGCTGCTCAGCTACAGAGACTAGCTAGGATCTTGATATATTGCGTGCAGCAAGTGTAGGCTATTATACTTACAGAGAATGAATAACAATTGCGCTGATCAGACTGCTCGGATGCGCAGTCTGGTCTACGCCTTTTGTTGTTCGCAATCAACAAAATCAGGGTTTCTTGCGTCGAGGCCCGTTATTCTGAAAAAAAGAAAAGAACCACCCCCCCCCCCCAAAAAAAAAACCTTAAAACATATTAAAAGCGACGTTATTCAGTGTTATTTAAACTCCAACACAACAACAACAACAACAACAACAACAATATCAGCAGCAGCAGTAATCAAACACGAAGAGACCCCCCCCCCACAACACACACACAAAATCAGAGGAACATTATTCTGTAAAAAGAAGAAAAAAGAGATACAACAAACAACATATTGAAAGCGACGTTATTCAGTATTATTCAAACTCCAACACAACAACAACAGGAGCAGCAACTTAACACGTAGAGCCCCCACCCGCCGCCCCCTTTTAAAATGCTGATAGTTAGAATCATCCTACCTGTTGATCATTCGGGTATAGCATAACATTTTTAAACCATGTTTAACAGTACATTAGCTGCTGGGTCATCAACGTGTTAAGTCTAAATCTAGACCAGATTTAATCAACTGGGACTCAAAATGTATAATATTAAGAAAGGTATGATTTTTCATTTTACTAATGGCTCTGATACGAGAACTAGAACTGTTCAAATATAAATGCAAATAACTTCATAACTTCCTTCGTAGATATGCTACATGCTATACGTTTCTAGAAGGTACTATTATCCGCCTTTCAACTGACACCAGTCATAAAGAAAACTACAATATACTGCCCTTTATATGAGGGTCTCTCTAAGCAAAAACACATTCAATGCATCGAACATTTAGACGAACGCATAATTCTTTGATGAAATATCTTGATTTCCTAAATATATTATCACTATGTTCTTACGAAATATATCTGATTATCACTATGTTCTAACGAAAAATATCTGTGAGAGTTACGAAAATCCGACTCGTTTTTGTTAAATTACATTCAATATTTATCATCAAAGTCTGCTGATATTTGCAAATAAATGGTAAACAAACACAACCGTTCAGTTTTAGTTAAAGTTGTTACTTATACAATGTACGAAACAACATTTAAACTAGTTTTATCATATGACGTCGCGTCTGGGAGTGAAATAACGCCATGCAATAAAATCGATAAACCATTAGTGGTTTACAGATTTACGAGAAACGTCAGGACGTCCATAACAACGTTGCGTACATGATGACAAAATCATAACTTTTTTACGCCAGAAATGAGATTTCAAAGTATTTGTCATATGATAAATAAAATCTAACATTCGTGCTCTTGTATTATTGAATTGATTAAACTCGTCGCAAAATAGAGATAAAATGCTCGGCAAGCCTCGCATTTTATCTCTTTTCCACAACACGTTTAATAAATTCAATAAAACATGAGCACTCATGTAAGATCCTCTATATAACTCAAAGACGATTTGTTGATCTCTCATACTAATAAGCTGTTACTACATATTATTAATCGGTAGTGAATAGTTGTAAGAAATGCCTTAAGCAAGTGAAAGTGATACTGATATACTTGATTTTGCTTTCATGGCTTTGCGTATTTATTCTATACTGAGGGAAAAAGTTTAGCAATTAGTTATAATGAGTTTTTCCATAGGCGATCTTTTTAGCATTAGATCTTTTGTATTAGCTGGTGCGCAAACATGTCATTTGTTTGAAAATGATCTAATGGCAACCCGCAAGAGGTCAAAAGAAACAAAATTCCGATTTCATAGCGAGGGTTTGATCTGCTGAGCATTTTCATTTCAAACGCTATTCAAATGAAAGGGAGGTAATTTGAAAAAACAACGATTTTCAATTAAAAACTGTACGAAAATGGTGAACAGACCATTCAGATTTAAAACGTTTTTTTTTTCATTTTTTGGCTTTTAGATCTAAACATTTGACAGAAAAATGAAACATTTAGCAGAAAACTATTCGCGCTAGTGCCAGATAAGCTGTGTTAGCAAGGGAACTTAAAATCGGACATTACTTTATGTGAATTGTCAACTGGCTAATGTCACCGTACCCGTAAATGTTTTTCAACATATATTTTTGATATTATGAAAATAAAAATCCTATTTATTCTAAACTGTGAATCCCCAAAGAATATTGCTATTTTTTTCCCTCAGTATGAATTAGAATATAGACTTTCAGTTTTACAGCTATAGGCAATATTTAGAATTAACTTATTCACCTACTTTTGAAACTTAGACAGAATGAACATACTTCAATTAGTGACCAATAATGTACGCTCGTCACTAAGAAACAAAATATCCTTGACAAGAAAAACTATAACATGTGTGAGCGGCTTTGAAATGAGTCATTAAATGCTTGACGTTTCGCTAATAAACTATTCAATCAGACGGTGATAGGGAAGCAAGCTTTTGTGAATACTTGTTATCTTCAGTCTTTTATGAAAACCAATACTTGTCCGCAGGGAAAGAAAAAGTTAGACTGCATTGCGTCCCTTGATATACAGTATTTAAAAAAGAAAAAGTAAAAGAAAAAGTCAACTGTTGCGAGTTCCAAAATGATATCCCATGCATATTTCTCGTTCAGATAGAAATAAATCCAAACCCAGTCATGAATTTGCGGGTGATAGGAAAAATCTACTAACATGATCCGTGTTTCGAACCTCAGGTCAAACCAATCGAATGACCTATTTTCCGCGTTTTGCCTTTAATCTTTCTAAGGTTGTTTTCTTTGCTTATTCATATTTTCTGCTTGTATGCCCGTTGTCCGTTCTGTTTGTTTGTTTAACATTTTCTTGCTCCTATTTTCTAATCAAATGAAAAGTTCATTTCTGTTTTATCGTGGCACGAAACAATTTAATCACGCACATGGCTTATTATAGAATGAATGACGTCAAAATGATTTACAGAATACTTATTTAATATACTTATTTAAGAATTTTGTATCTATAGTAATGAATTTATCAATAAGCTCGCCCGAGAAAACCGCTGATAACACACAATTGGAAATATTTTCTTGGTAGAAATATTAATTACAATTCTAAGTTATTCTAAGTTAGACCATTTGACCAGCTGGCGAGAGTGAATAATAGGTACAGCCCGTGGGTAGAACAGATGTTGAACATCCGACATTTACACTGAAAAGACACCCGATTTTAGACGTTTTAAGTACTCTTTAATAAGAGAAGTCAACATTTGTTTTTACTTTACCCTTGGAAAAACGAAAAATTGAATCAAAACGTTATTCATTGAACAATAACTTTGACCACACCCCTCTTCGAAATAGTCCATTTCAAAACCAATTACAATTATAGGCTTAGTAACCACTGTTTCATAAATGAACTAATATTAGTTACTTATTAATAAGTAACGCCGTAGAAAAATATCAAATGCAATAAATCTGTAATCAGAGGTCTGCGCGTTTTGAAAACACCCTACTGGCATTTATAGTTACTTGTCTCAGTTGGCTACGGTCCAATCCCAGAGATTGCAACACAGTTTTAAGCTGTTGCAAGGGAAATGTCTTGTGAGCGGCTGTAACTTGTCATTTAAGAATAATGGCTGACCTTTACTCTTCAAGTGGCTGGGAATAGTTGTAAGGTAATTAAGCGCAGCAGTGACTGAACACACAGAGTGTCCAGTTCTAAAAAAATCACAGCTAATCCTTGTCGAAAAGGGTCAGTTTTTGATACTTTAAAAAATATTCAGACACTTGATGAAGCTTCACCAATAGTAACATCATCCATTGTTAATTTATCTGTGGGTCAAAAACACTTTTGCAAGTAAATTCACCATATCTTAGAAGACCAAAGAAAGCTACAGTAAAAGCAGCCTCTAACATTATATTTAGAAATGGTGAGAAAAGTCCCTTCCTTATCCTTTTGCACATGTTGTGCCAAATGTCAAAAGTTATAGGAAGTCTACTCCGTACTGCTGAACCTTGAATCCTCTTGATGGCTCTTAAAATTGTATGTAAGCGCTCAAGATCGGAGCTAGATATTGATCCATCACAAAAAAAGTTATTCAAGGCTAAAAATGTTTTGAAACATCTCATACCTGTATTGTATGCTTGTTTAGTTCTACCACCCACAGCTTCGGACTATAAATAGTCCACAACAGAGTTTAAGGAGAGATTATTCCCTGGTAGGGAGTACATGGTGCTTTATCCCTCTCTGCATCTGAAACCAGCTGACGAAACCTCTCCTTCTGAAATCTCCAAATAGCATCACTTATAGATTTTTTATACCAGGTATAAATTCTGAGTAGAAACTGAAATTGTTTGTGGCGACACACCATGTTGAACGTCTCATTGACAACATAGTACTTGAGCATTTTGACCTTCCTTTGCGTAGAATGTGAATTGTGCCTAAATTGTCACATCTGAATATAATACGCTTCTTAGACCATTGATGTCCCCAAATCATTGCTGCCATGACTATAGGATACAATTCTAAAAATGCCATAGACAGAGTTTGCTGTCTGAAGTAGTCATTGACAGCTCCTTTGGCTAGGAGCCCTGGAACCATTTTCCAGCAAAACAACCGCCAAAACCTTAAGTAGATGAAACGTCAATAAACAGGTCAATATTTTTATTTGTAACTGTGCTATCTTTAAAAATGAAACTCCATTCCAATGTTGTAGGATACTTCCCCACATTTTCACATCCTGTTTACAGTCATCATTTAAATACACTATGTCATGGTTGTTATTTACACCTTTTGTCAACTGAAACAAATATGACATAAAACTACGTCCAGGTACAAATAACTTCAGAGGCAAAACTCACGTGTCCTAATAAACTCAAAATTTAGTACAACTAGTTTTCTTAGAATATTTATATAACATTTTTATAAGTTTCTGCACTTTATCTTGTGGTAGCTCAGCTTGCATGTCCACTGAATTTAAGATGATTCCTAAGTATTCCAGCTGAATGAGGGGACCCATTGTCTTTTTTTGGAGATAAAGGAATGTTTAATTTTTTGAATAACATAGTCAGTAAAGCCATTGTTCGATCTCCTTCATTGGTAGCTGGTTCAACAGTAAAACAATCATCTAGCAAATGTATTATATTGTCTATTTTGTATTTATGTTTTCCAATCCAACATGTAGCAATTGGAAGTTGGTCAAATAATTTAGGACTTGAGCGACACCAAAATACCAATCTTTGATAGAAATAGTATAAAGTCTTCCATTTGATACCAAACATACTCCATGTCTGAGGTTTCAAGGGAACTAATTTGAATGCGTCGGAGGTGTCACACTTGCACATAAGGGCTCCTACACCTGCACTTTTTATTAGTCCAATGGCACTGTTAATGGTTACATAAGTTAATGAGTTTGTTTCCTTATCTATTAAGTCATTAGTACTGATCACACTTGAGTGTTCATATGGTACTGAGAGATCAACTATTAAACTTTTTTCTTCTAATACTTCCCTTTAGCAATGCCAATAGGTGATACTCAAAATATGCGAAATGGAGAATCTTTGAAAGGTCCTAACAGGTATCCCTTATTCACTTCATTTTCTATTAAATGATCAACGTCAAATGGCTGTTTACGCGCAGATCTATTATACTCAGAAAAACAATTGAAGGATATAAAAATTAGTTTGACTATATAACAGTTGAGAACATAATTTCCATACAAGGTATTTTCGTATCTGATAGAACTACCAATATGCAATTCAGCAGAATGCAAAATAAAATTTACGGGTCATTGGTTGTGATACAGTACCACACCATCTGTACCAAACCTCTTTACCCAAAGTTTACAAGCAAAAGATTTAGCGTTTATATTGTTTGCTGCAACCTTTATCTGGTCATTACTTATGTTCTAATTCTGACCACAGACAAGTGTTTACACTCATTTATCATTAATTGCACCTAATAACGTGACAACTTCTTCAACAAAAATCACAGATATGCCATACCCCAGTCGATATGACAACAATTTGGAAGTAAAACACTAACAAAAACTACAAAATTAGGTGTCATACCTTTGCCTGAGAGCTGGCAAGGATTTTGAACCTAGCCATTATGGAAAACAAATGGTTAAAATGGGTTTCAATCAATATTGAATGCTTGTGACTTTTCAGTATAGTGGTTTGCAGTATTTGGACATGTACTGTACTTTAATCATTGAAGCGTGACTTAAATCAAACATTCATTTTGATTGCAGATATCTGGAACTATGAAATGCAGTTATAATTCGTTTAGTGTTTATTGAACTAAATGTTAGAGATGGAACTGAATCTAAATATCCCTCAATTGTTTTTCTGAGTATAGTTCTGCATACATAGGTCTCTTTGTGTAACTCAGATATTCCATGATCAAAGTAAGTAAGAGAGCAAAGATCAGGAATCGATACAATAATGCACCACACCTAACCCAGGATACCAATAGGAAAGTGACAACGTCACATTTAGACATCACAAACGAGAGCCAAGATTTAGGCCCTTCCCGAGCAGGTGAACACAAGGCATCAACAAACTGACGTGCTTGAAAGAATAACAAAACAAGACAGAAATAACATAAATGATCTACAAAAGAAGCACCGCCTTGGAATGGTCAGTAATCTTTTTTTTTACTGGAGGTCTTAAACCGGTTAAATGGTGCACGAACCTCACCCTTAGTTCAGATGTGGATCAATACACATACATGTTTGGTTTGCATGAAAGACCCCTGACTTATCAATGCATTATCTCCTAGAACATATAAATCAAGATATAAAAAGGAGACAAAGCAAAAATAAGGACTCGACAGTAAATAAAACTGAATACCAGAGCAAAAGAAATCGAACAGGTAAGCCCAGGTGGGCCTGACACCAGCCAACGCATCAGGCCCCTACCATCTCATCAATAAATAAGTCTTTAAGTCGGAACCGTCATAGAGTCTGAAGTCTACCAGATTTGATTGGAGTCCCATCAAAACCATCTTTCAAGCCAGTGCATACATAATTCACAAAGTTCACATCTGGGTGTCTCTTAAGATCTGATCTTAGTTGTTCAATGTTTATTGGTGTTGTTGCCTGTAAGTTTAAGTCTAGGGGTAGTCATTGATTACTTTTCTAAGACTTCTCTTGTGGTTTCTTGTCCTTCCCTTTGACTTCATTTTCTCCATTGTAATGTGTTTTTGTTGGACCTTTTGTTTTAGGATGAGGGCTAAAACATTCAAAACATAAATGCAAGAACGTGCAGGCTGGTCGTTGGCATGATCTTTCGTTGTAATTAATATATATTTGTCTTTCTTGGAAGAAAGGTACTTTTTGGCATTATCTTTAGTACTATAAATTGTTGTCTGGGGTTTATAATATCGAATATTTCCTGGATTTTGTTTCTTCAATTTTGGGTTAACCAAGAGAGGGCAAACGTCAAATACATGATTAACGCTGGTACAAAGTCCACATTCATTTGTTTTAATTCCAGCAAGCATAGTGCAGAACAAACCATTGTCACAGATAAACCAATCAACTTTAACCTGTCATTGATGCAGCAAAGCTGCCGCTTTGGTTGAGAATATCTTATGGTAGTCATAGAAACGAGTCCCACCATAATTGTTTGTCATTTCAACTACATTTCTTTCATACTCATCCAATTCTGTTCTACGATGTGACATGACCTCACATACTATGTTTTGGTATTTTCCAAAGGCAACAATAAATTCACCCAAAGTTAGATTTTTTTTAATAGTCTAGGATCCCCAGGTTTCATGAAATTTTCATTCCCATCAAAGTCTACACGCCTGTGTTCAGTTGTAGATTCATTGCTAGGTATAAATAACAGAGCTTAATGAATATCCTTACCAGCAAGTATATGTGACTTCAGATGTGGTCTACATTTCTGAAGCTCTTGGCTGCCACTCCTGGTTGCCTCATTGTTCTCATAAATTTGTCTATATCGAAAGTCTGATCAGACGTCTGGTTAAGCATTCAATTTAAATTCCTTTCAACTGTAAAAACACTGGATAAGTATGTTCAAGGCCTTGAAGATAACTGACACTCTTTCCTGATCCGCTTTATGCCATTGCTTTCAACGCTTGCGGGGCTGCTGCTTCAACTCCCACAGTGGAGTTATCATCTGTGACAGTTCTTATGACTTCATTAGCTCTTCTTTTAGTAGACATTTTACTGTTATTGAACAATCACAGTTAAATTGAGAATAATTTAAACTTAAATTAATTGTTCTTTTATATTGAATGATACAGGATTTAATGTAACAACTGATATTCAAATATTAAATTGTTTAGTTTAAAAATATCAGCTTAACATCTTAGATCCTTTCACTATGCAAGTACAAAAGAAACTGAAACGCACACTAAATGCACAATGGATTGCTATACAAAACAGCTGCTATTGTATTACCTGGAGGTCACCTAGTTCTGGAAAATGATATGGGGCAGGAAATAATGTGTATTTAGTTGCTTAGAAATCAGATAGACTTCATTTCAAATACCATATGCAAGGTTCAACCTGCATCATCTTAAGTATCTATAAACCTTACTTAAATCCTAATCATTTAAGTTAAGTTATTCTGTGAAGAGGTCAATGCGACCGTTTCCATAGGAGCAGTCAGAAAAGGGGAGGGAAGGGGAGAAAACTATAAGTAGGTCATAGTTAATCTATTACAATTATAAAGGAATTAAGTGGTTCACTCGCTACGCTCGTACCTACTTAATTCTTTTATAATTGTAATATATGAACTATAACCTATACATAAAGAATAGTTTCATCATAATTCAAAGATTAAATAACAGTGATGTACATCAATAATTCATAAGCAGATCATTCAAAATGACGTTTATGCTTAAATTTATGACGTCACAATCGTTTCGTCTTTCTGGGAATTAAAACAGGATTACATGTATATCGATTCCTGAAAGAAATTTTCGAAAAAAAGTCAGTGAATATGATCAGAAAATACCACAATCACAAACTGCAGACAAACCCATGGCACCATGAGGAAGAGACACACAACAACCACAAGACACCAGGAAGACAAACTAAGCAAAGCAACCAGCTCACTCTTCCCCATCAAAATGATTGCAAAACTAGAATGAACACAAAACAACGCACATCAAAACATAAAACAATCACAAACTCCAAAATGGGAGTAACAATTAACAACAAGTCAACAACAACAGAACCACCGCCTAAGAACGGACAGCAGCCGAAGCCACCTGGAGGGGGGGGGGGGGGTAAATGCGTTTTACTGGTACCGAATATTCGCCTTAGATGTTGAAGTACAAGAAATGTTAAGCTCGCATGGAAGCCTTCTAACTATTGCAATGTATCATCATGGAGAAAAACAAATTAACACCCTATGATGAATCAAAGAAAAGGGCTCACAGTTAGTCAGAGTTAAAGAAAACCTCAAGTTTAGCCACGGTGTACCCAGCTACAGATAAGCATCAGGCACTAACCCACCCATTAAAGCATTACGTCAGAGTCGTCAGAGAGTCAGAGGTCTGACCCTCCATCATGCAATTAAAGAGGAAACCATAGCTATAAAAGACGGCAAAAAAGCATGACAAAGTTACCAAGAAGGCAAAGAGTTACAGGCTTTTATCACACATTTGTCAGGAATGAAAATCAAATAGCAAATAGCAATAAACAATCAAATAATCCTTGGATTATACTTTTGGTTTTTTGAAACTAATGTTAAATTTAAAATAGTTTGACTCTCACAGACGCTTATATTAAAGTGGGGTTAGGACCATCACCCTCAATCCCCCTAGAAAATCATAAGTGGCTATAGTTGTCTTTAGAATCACATTCAACCCTCTGTGAATAGGTTTATGACTGACCCGCGCATGTGGTAAAAGAAAACAATATGCAATCGGTACAAAGTGCATTATCGTCAACATTTTTACATTCAGCACTTCTTTCGTAACCACCATGTTCTTTGCAATTTGAGTGTTGCCCTGCCCCTTTCGCCAAAAATAAATAAATGAATGAAAAAATAGAAAAAAATAGGAAAATAAATAAGTAAATGTCATAATAATAAATAAAAAACCTGTAAACACATCAATTTAAAGATATTACCATCCTCAAGTGGATGGCAATTATAATTGACTAAGTTTCAATCTGTATGGGAGCACCAGCTAATTGGTGTAGTATGAGATAGCCCTTTCCACGAATATTACATCAAGGTGGCGCAACGCTATAATGACACACCCCTTCCATCGCCATTTTATGACGGCAAAACAATGATCAAACAAAAAATATTTTCTGTATTGTTGCTCAAAATGTAGCCTTTGTGTACATTTTAAAGCCATAATATCCTATTCTGGGAACTCCCAAACACAAGTCAAGACATGCTACTGATGGTGTGATGCTGGCCCATTCAGGGAGAGATGCTGTTGCTAGAATGTAGAACAAGTGTTTGATATAATACATATACAGTTTATTGTGGTTATTTTACCCACTGACCCGTCATATTTTTTTTTCTTTTTCTGATTTGCGACTAATATTGAGCAAAATATATATAAACAATGAAATATTGATGCCATTAATTTAACTATTTATACTTTTTTGCTCGATATGTGTCATAAATGGAACAAAATACGTGCCAGGCCCCTATGGTTCATTAGAGGAAATTTTATGTGAAGCCTAACATGCATCGTTTATTTCAATAATGTTTAAGTGTAACGAGGGTATTCTTCAATAATGACAGATAATTTTCATGCCAAATTTGCCTACAAAAACAAGTCAGAGTACATTTTTCCAAGATTATACAGGAATGAAGATCTGTCGTCGATGTTATCCTTTTTTAATCTCTCATCTGTCGTCGACTACGTCCATTAAAGAAGTGATCTGTCGGCTGAGACATCAATTTTTCAGACACCTGGTCTCTTCATTGGCTTGCAGTTCGTTTATTAAACGAACCTTTGCGGCCAAACTTTACAGAAATGCTGGTGAATAATTTTGCATACTCATTTATTTTGATATTGTCCAGCCACTGGTTAGCTAAACGATGTAGAGGGTTTGCTGAGCATCATTTTGGCCATTTGAATTATTTTAGTGAAAATGCTCATAACTCTTGAACCGCATGGTATATTTTAATCAAATTTTGCATAGTGACAGTATACTAATACATTTCAACATTCTCGAGGCAAACGTATGCAAAACGATGATTAGGCTTATCCAAGATTTTTTGTGGCAAAGCCTAGACATGTGTCTCGATAATGTTAAAATGTATTAGAACCTGCTTTCGTACGGAACCTATTTCAGAAAGGCTATGCTGAAACACTTAGTTCAGCTACCTGAACATTGTTTTCAATTCTAATACCTAGAGTTTCATTCTAATTAGCAAACGTTCAACGTGGGTCGTGCATATTACTGTCAGTTGATTCTAACTATTACTGCTACCGTATAAAATGGAAAAATATGAGTCGCGACATGAGATTTCCATCAATGTGGTATGTGCGACCAGCAAAGGCTCAGACCAGCCTGCGCATACACGCAGTCTGATCAGAGCCTTTGCTAGTTGCTTGAATATTCTATTACTGTAAAGCTATTGTCCAAACAGCAGTTGGAGTATCTTAGCTTATAAGGAGGCTGCACAGGTTCGACTGAGTCTATGCATCTCAAAATGCCACACTGTTGGAAATCTCATGTCGCGGCTTATATGTCATGGTGGTGCTTGCATGTGGTAAAGGGAGTGGTGCGATCAATAAACAGACTCATCCATGTATAGACCAGTGGCTTCAAAATGAGAGGAAAGCACATGCGCGGATCCAGAGGTGGGGACAGGGGTTTGGACACCCTTGAAAATCACAAAAATTTAGAGTTTCTTAGCAATACTGATCCGGATCCCCTTAAGAATCACAAAGCTACCAAGAAAACATTCAATGTTGGGCCATCATCGGCACGCCAGCGAAACGCCATTAAAATGTCGTTTCGCTGGCGTCATCGGCCGGTAATAGTGGTATTTTGACCCTTCCTCCCCTTATCAAACTAAAAAAAAAGAGCATATTTGCTAACTTTCTAGTCTTACTTTTCTTCTCAGTCACCATCTTTGTGACACTGTTGGAAATAATTGAAATATTGTCAACTACGCTAATAAACAGTACCACAGTTACATTTAAAACAATTGCAGCATTTTTTTTGTATTTTACGTTAGTATAAACATTGCTTAATGTTCAACTAATATTCAGCGATCTACTACCAGTAGAGTCCCACAGCTTCATGCATTCTGATTTTACAATAATATTTACCAAGAATTAAGTTATTTCAACTCACTATTTTTAGAACAATACATGCATTTTATTATATGCACATACCAATCACAAGGAGATATTAGTAGCATAGTGAAGTGCATTTGAGTATATGCAGCAGACGTAAAAAAGCAGACAAGATTTTCAAAACAATAATATTGTCAGGATAAGGGTATAAACTCAGGGCAAAACTAACTTTATAAAATGCGAACAGTAAAGGCGCAGACTATCCACGCAGTCTGATCAGTGCCTTTATTATTCGTTCTAGGGAAAGTAGAATAGCTAACGTTGCCACATGGTCAAAATAATATTCTAGCTTGGTTTTGTAGCTGAGCAGGCTTGTTTGAGCATTATCCGATTGGAAACCCTGGAGACAGGTTTCCTCGCCACGAGCCTCAATTATAAATAGTTATATACTTAATATTTACTGATTTCAGATTTTTCAAAGTCTCTTGAAAATGCTGCCACGTCGATGAGGACATCATCTAACCTTCGTTCTGTATTTCCAAAGACAGTTCGGTCTAGGTAAGTAAGGATAAACATGAACGATATCTAGAACAGGCCTTTAGTTAAGAGTGAGTACAAAAACATGTACCAAAAATATAATTTTCTTGTTTCTCAACCAAAACATATATGTTGTGGGTACTCAAAAGAACCGTCTCAATGATACGGTTCCTTTAAACACCCAAAACATATGATGAAACTTATGGGTAGGAGAATACTCAAAACTTTGCTTATCTAAACATATGCATAGAATAACATTTTTATAAGGAATTGATATGCTCTCAGGCCACTAGATTAGAGTGTGTAATTGAAAATAAATTTTCTTATTTCTCAACCTAAATATATAGTCCGCGGTATTTAGCTTACTTTGCAGTACACAGGGCAATTTTTCATGGGTGCCAAATTCTGTATTGTGATGACCCACTAATTGTGAATGGTATCAAGAATGGGGGGGGGGGGGGGGGGGCTACAAAATTACTCCTGTCTCAGCTGCTACATATTCTAGACTTCTAAAATTGGTTCAATTTTTTTTTATTCGTCGCATATGATATGCAAATTATCTACAAAAATATGATTCAAGAAAGGGGATGCACCTACAAATTCAATAATATCTCAGCTGGTACTCATCGTTGACTACTTAAATTGCTACCAAATAAAAGTTTAGCCTGATTCCAGCCCAAACCATCATTGCTGCGTGTTGTTATAATATCGGTGATATAGTTCATGGGCCCGGAGGGGTCACCGTGCACCCCCCTAAGAACCTTCCGGGAGTGGTATAATATTGTTCATTGGACCCCCCCCCCCTGATTAAGAATCAAGATATTAACACTCGATATCTTGGGTCCTACCCGCCATTTTGGATGGTTTTAAGATGCCAGCCATGAAAACAAGGCAGACTGCCTATATTGTGTTCATGCTGAATGCATGGTCTTAACATAGTGTATTAAAGATGACCGCCACTTTTAAGTATAATTTTTGCATATTTTCGATAATCTTCAGAAAAAAGTTTCAATGGCTCTTTTGATAATACAATTCAAAGTTTCATGTTTGTGTCATTGTTTATTTTTGAGATTGATTTACTGTCCGCAAAATTGATTCATACAGTATGACAGCAAAGGTGGCTGTCATAAATGACAAATGGGTTCAAAATAGCCAAATGACTGTATTAAGTTCTCTTGCTAACTTTTGAACAATAACAATTTTTATAAGATTATGATCAAATTATGGCACTGATACATCTCATTGGTATAGCTATTATATTCACAAAGCCATTTCAGTCGGACTGTCCACATCACCAGAATCGTCAATTAATTACAAAGTTATCATGTTAATTATATTGGATAGGCTGCATACAAGGTTACCCCACCCATTTAATAAGTAGACAATGTTTCCTCTTAATAAGCCTAAATATACATCTCTACATACATTTATATCACATATATTGGGATGACCTTCATTCTGCACTCGTCAGAATCATCACTTATTTGCAGCTTACATTTTTAAAACGTTTATTTGGGTGATTCAGGGTGTAACATACGTTACATGTTTACATTAAACCGAGCAAAACCGCTATCTGGGTCCATCATAGCCTCAAACCATACCTATATGGAGCCATAACCTCTTCCGCTATGGGTTAAGGTAGATATTCATGGATATAGGGATTGTGAAGGGTATGTGTTATAGGCTGGTTAGGGTAGGTTATGAGTATTAAATGGGGTAGGGTATTAGTATATGTGAAGGTATGGTAATGCTAATTGATGGGCTACCCTACCTTGGCCCTACCATACCAATATAAGTTTCTACAGTTTCGACCTAATCTTCTCTAACACCTACTTGCAGAATCCCCTACAAACACATTGAAAGAAATGAGTAGCTGCAAGTTAGTTTATAAGCAGGGTTATATATAGTATAAGTTTGTGTAAGGGTCGGGACTTTGGTAGGCAGGTATATGTGTAGCGTAGCGTACCTTACTATACTCACACCCTATTTTACCTATACTCCACCCAATCCATGCCCAGATGCACATCTAAACAAACATAGACTCATACCCCTCGGATATGAGTAGGAATATGTATTAGTATGAATGCGTATGTGCAAGTTGGATATGTAGGATATAGTAGGGGTATATTTAAAGGGTAAGAAAGCATAGGACATAGTAGGACATTTTAGCAGCAGGTTATATTAGGGGAAGGGCCAAGCAGGGCATTATTTGGAATAGGGTAGAGTTTTAATAGGAGTAGCAAAGCGAGGTAAATAGTGAGTTTAGTTTGTAGTGATGTTGTACAGTAATGCGAGATAGATTATAGTACATGTATGTTAGAGTGGAACAGGGTAGGAAAAGGTGTGAGTATGGGTAGGTTTTGTTATCATAAGATATAAATGAAGGTAGAGTTATCATTGGAGAAGGTTAGGAGGGGTTGATCATGTATGGGGTAATGATAGGGGAGTTCAATGGGTTGCGTAGGAAACATAGGATAGTACAATTATGTTTAAGGAAGGATAAGAGCAGGGCAGCCATAGGGTGGGGCTGTATTTGGAAGAGTAGTGTAGGATTTGGTAAGCTAGGAGAAGTGATTGCATGGTAGTGTAGAATGGAAAAGGACATTGCAGGAAAGGGCAAATCAACCCACAACTCATTCATTTGGAATTAAGTACACAGCTTTCCGTCAATTGTCTCTTCATTCAATAACAAAATAAGAAAATAAGTAAATATACTGTTTTCTTGGAAGAGCTGGTTATTACTAGCTACAAAAATGACTACTTCATATAATTTAATACGGGTTACCACTTTGTTGTGACTAAATCCACATGTATGGTTGAAACGTTTGAAATATTGATAGCACTCATAAACTATAATTCAAATTTAATGATCATTAAAACTTTTTGTGAGGAGAATATATTTACATTAATTTAAGCAAAAGTTATATGATATTGCCTGTTGTGTATGTTACACATTTCACAATTAAGAAAAAAAAACATTCAATAGGGATCTTGAGTCATGTTTATAAATGTGTTTATTGGGGCATTTAATATTATATAGAGTGAAGTAGAAGCAAATACTTTAACTTAAACATTCAGAATGTTTCAACATATTGTATATTACTTAGTTTTGGTAAGTACAGTTATTCTTTAACACGAAATTCATCAAAAGTTTGATAAAGCAAAAATGTATTTAGACTGCTGTGAGTTCTGGCTTGTCTCATTCAATTGTTTTAATCAGTGCCATGACATTATGAAACATTTTGTTACATTTTACAGTAGACCATCCTGTTTTACTTGCTGATGAAGTGGCCTTTCTGATGTGCATTTTTACATTGTGCTACCAAGTTTAAAGATCAAAAACTGGCATATTATATAAAAAAGAAAAATAATCTTAGCAGTTTGTGAAAAACTAAATCAATTTTCTATTTGGTAAATACAAAGTATTGACTCATTTGGAAAAACTACATCGTATGGATTATGTAGAGTCTATTTTGGACTCTGATGCCTGTTTTTCTGGGTTTAATATAAAAAGTAACGTATGTATATCCTAAGTTTTCAACAACGCATGCTGCAATAAATGTTGAATCTGACGAGAGCAAACTAGAAGGTCATTCCAATATCAGGTGCATGTAGAGGTGTAGCATGTTTATTTTGAGAAAAGATGTTTGTTTATTAAAATTGGTGGGGTAACCTAGTACGCAGTCTATCCAATATTATGAAGATGATGACTTTGTGTGATTAATTGACCATTCTGTTGATGAAGATTGGAATGAAATTGTGAATGTAAGTCACTAACAGCTGCCAATGAGATGTGTCAAAACCAGTATTTGAGCATAATCTTATCAAAAGTGTTATTGTTCAAAAGTTAGAAAGATAACCTATTACAGTCAATTGCCTATTTTGTACCTATTTGTCTTTTATGACAGCCATCCATGCTGCCTTATTACACAACTAAAAATGCTGACGTTAAATATATCTACAAAATAAATAATGACACAAACATGTAACTATAAATTGCATTATCAAAATAAATCATTGAATTTTTTTCTGAAGATTAACGAAAACGTGCACAAAATGTGCTTCAAAGTGGCGGCCATCTTGAATATATTATCTTAAGACCATACATTAAACATTTAATATCAGAAATGAAGTTAAGGGACTTAAATATAGATGTTTTGCTCATAATTGTAAACATAACAGATAATGGTAGGCTGATATTACACTACATTGTCATTGTGTCTTTTTTTATGGCGGCCATTTTAAAAACGATCCAAAATGGCGGATAGGACCCAAGATATCAAGTGTTAACACCTTGATTCTTAATCATGGGGGTCCAACGAACACTGTTATACCACTCCCCGAGGGTCCTTAGGGGGGTGCATGGTAACCCTTCCTGGCCCATGGACTAATACAATTTGACAAGTTATTTTATCCAGTGGTCATTTTTGAAAGAACTTCTAGCGATAAGGCGTATATTTTCCCTAGGTGACATGATTACAAACACCAAATTTTCAAATTGCCATAATGTTTTAAAAATTGGTGTAGTTTGGTAGTAAAATATGCACAGCAGGCAACAAAATACGTTTTAAAGCGATTCATCATTTACAATACCGTGAAAACGTGCACTCTCTACTCCCACCCCTCATTTTACGTCTTTATCCTGGATGCCGTTTAGGCCAAACTTCGAACAGTTCTTTGGTGAAGTCTTTGCTTACCATGGATACCTTTTTAAGAACATATTTGAGTAAATGCATTGCTAGTTTTAAAAAAGTAAAAGTGCTAAAATGTTAAGGATATGAGTGCTCTTCATTTCCAAAATTTTCCCAATATACCTACTGCGCATGCGTACAAATACACCTAAAATTGTGACGTTTGTTATTGGAAAGATGAAACTGGTGTCTATCGGTTTGTTTATAGATGCTCCCCCCCCTAGACCCAAAATGCCCTTTACATATGTTGTAAATGTTTATAGCCACATGTCGTTGTCCAAAGGGCATCTTGGGTCTAGGGGGGGGGCATCTAAAAATAAACTGAAAGACACAAGTTTCAGCTTTCCAAAGACAAACGTCACACTTTTAGGTATATTTCTTACGCATGCGCAGAAGGAATACGGTAAGGTTTAGGAAATAAAGACCATTCCTATCCTTAACATTTTAGCACTTTATCTATCTATCTTTTCATTCTGCAAAACCCTCTCACGAGTATTATGTGCAGTCGCGCTGTCAGTGCAAGGATAAAAGCTAGATTCTAGCATATGTAAAAGTGAAATATTGAGAAGGAAATAAAAGATGATAGTGTTAGTGCAGATGTGAAATTTAAAAACAGGTTAAAAACAGTGTTTAGATTTATGGAGACTGATTATTGATCTGGCAGACTCCTTCTTTGATCAGCCCTAAGAACAATCTCTGATAGAAGCCTATTCCAAAGTACAATAGTTGCTGGGTAGAAGGACTGCTCGTAGTGTGTTGCAGAAGTATGTATCTGCCTATAAGAGAGAGGGTGCATGTGACGGGTGTATCTATGGGGTTTCTCGAAATATGTCGGTATCTGTATTGCCACATGGAGGTGTATGATCTTGTAAAACATGACTAGGCGAGAATCAATGCGCTGATTTTCAAGTGATCGCCAGCCTAGGTTGTCAAGCATGTTTGAGACACTGTCATAATGAGAATAGTTGTTTTGGCCCATCTGGCAGCTCTTCTTTGTACCATTTCAATTTTTAGATGTTTTGTTTTGTATGAGGGTTCCAAACTGATGAGGCGTATTCAACCTGTGGTCGCGCCAAAGTCTTATAAGCAAGTTCCTTTACTGCCTCATTTTTAGTTCTTACATTTCTTTTAACAAAGCCGAGGGTTCCATTTGTTTTACCTGTAATTTCGTTGATTTGATGATTCCAATTGAGATCTAGGGATATGTTGACGCTAAGGTATTTTGCACTGTCTACTGATTCCAAGAACAGACCGTGGAGGGTGTACTGAGACTGGAGTGGTTGCCTGGACCGTGTAATATGGAGTACTTGGCACTTACTTGGATTAAACTCCATATCCCAGGTACGTTCCCATTCCTGCAAGGTATCTAGATCAGCCTGAAGAGTGTTTGCATCTTCAGATGAAATAACTGTTAAGTAGACAGCTGTATCGCCGGCGAACAACCTTACTTGTGACTGTACGTTTTGTGGCAAATCGTTGATATAGAGCAGGAAGAGAAGAGGTCCGAGCACAGAGCCCTGTGGCACACCAGATTTTACTTTTTTTAAACTAGCAACGCATTTACTCAAAGTCTGGTCTTAACGGCACCCAGTATACAGACGTAAAATGAGGGATGGGAGTAGAAAGTGCATGTTTTTGCGGTATTGTAAATGGTGAATCGCTTTGAAACGTATTTTGTTGCTTACTATGCATATTTTACTGCTGATCTACACACCTTTTAAAAACCTTAGGAAAATTTGATAATTTGGTGTTTGTAATCATGTCATCTAAGGAAAATATACGCCTTATCGCTAGAACTTCTTTGCCCCATTTGCATATTTGAATATTAATAGAAACTTAAAAAGTGAGGAAAAAATCATTGAAAAAAAATACACTTATATCCCTGGGAGTACTTAGACCCACCTTGCACCAGTTGGATTTATATGTAGACCAAATTGTTGAATGGGACCACTTAAATTCAAAGAAAACAATATATAAGTAATCTAATTATGGTAAAACCCACAATTCAATCCAATAGAATGGGATGAACCTACAAAAGCACTCATATCTTACCAGCAAAATATTCTAGTGAACAAAACTTGGTACTAAATGCTATGAAAAAGAAATTTGCCTGATGGTCTGATATGAACATTATTTAATATATTAATGAAAACATAAGGAAAGAGAGGAACATTTAGAAGTTTACGTACACAATTACCTATACTATCTTTGACTACCAATCTTGTTACTTAATTAAAGCTAGGGCAAGGTATTCCCATCCAAATGGTCCGATATGCAAACTCTCTTATTTGCATATTTGTATATGAAACATTTGAAATGAAAGAAGCATTGTAGAAAAATAGGGAATGTACCTAAACCAAGTGTTCATAACTCAGTTGCTAATTGCCTTCAGAGAACTACGTTTGACGCCAAATAAATACTTTGCTAAAGCAATATTACCTAGTGGTATGATATGCAAATGACATAATTATTAAATTCATGAATAGCAATGTAAACATGAGGAATTAGAGAAAATTTGCAGAAAAAATTAGGGGGTGTCCTTCAAAATTTTCTAATGAATTTATTTCAGTTGCTCATTGTCTTAGAGTACAAACTTTGTCCCTATTAAATGCTAAGATAGAACCATTTTACATACTGATCATATTTGCAAATATCTAATTATCATATCCACCATGAATATAAATGAAAACAATCTGCAGTTTCACAATAAAGTGCACACAAGTGTAACAAATTTGGCAAAAAATCAAAGTTGTTGTTCTTGAATATCATTATTATTTCTGGAAACTGCAATAACTGATGCAGTAAATCCTAAAAAATCTCCCACTATTATCTGTCCTTTTTGAAAAATATGGCAACGGTTATTAAATACATGTTAATAATTGCAAATTTAATAAAAAAAAATGTGTTTTATTGCAATATGTAAGCCAAATTACTCCTCCATTGAGAATTATTTTTATTGTATAGCTGATGTACCAAAAGAGACTTTCAAATAAGGTTTTCTGGTATATATTATTTTTTGAAATTTCAGTTTTTACTTCAATTTCAACAATGCTTTAACTATTATTATACTTTGCCATTGCTTTAAAATTGAGTAATGTACCTGGGGACAATTACTTTTTATCATATATTGAAAATATAGTAACACTAAATGACGTGAAATTCATTTCTTGTAGACATGATTGGTTATTATCATCAAATTTGAGCTTTTAAATTTGCACAATTTTCGTTGCGGACACTACAATACAGTTAAATTTATTATATTTTTATTAAATTAATTTTGGCCATGAATTGTGTGTTTGTTTGTGTACATATCTGATTTCTATAGGAATGTGTTTTATAGGGAAGCGTTAAAGGGCCACCGTCAACGCAATAATTATCTGCAGTGTCGGCTTAAAATACTTGACAAGATGCGAAACTTACGCTCTTCTTGAGACAAAATATGTGAAAATAACATAAACTTTTTGATCTTATTGATAACTCTATATCTCGACATGATAAATAATTGCCATTTTATCAACAAAAATCTTATTGAAAAACATAGAAATAACACGAAAGTTGTACGATTATATGAAAAAACGGGAAATGTTATCGTTCTTGACGATTTTGTTTTGTTATAAAGGTTGTACTTTTCTATCTATTAATAAGATTATGTGCATAAACCAGAAGAGTCATCAATATTTGCGCTTTCTTTTTAAAGTAAAGAACAAAAGCTTCTCTTCATATACTAAGGTAGTTGCAAGAAACTCGAAGATGAACATTCTTGGAGATTTCTTATGTTCTAAAAAATAAATAGTTTCTTCTATTATGTATTACACGACCCTTGGGTCTGTACTATAATCACTGAGTGAGTCCGTCAGTCAGTCCTTAATTTGAAAATAAGTGAAACGTATGCAAAAAGGTGACAATGTGGCAAAAAGGTGACAAGTGGTGCCGAACATCATTTTGGCCGTTCGTGTTCTTTTAGTGAAAATGCTCACTGAGTAACTCTTGAACCGCACGGTATATTCTGATCAAACTTTGCATACATATACAAAAGGCTAAAGTAATGAGGAAGGCAAAGATCAGGAATCCATACAATCAAATAACTCACCTGACCTAGGACACCATATGGAAAAGTTTCCCATATTGTATCCTGAGTCAGGTGTGTTATTTGAGAATGTGATAAAACTTTATAAAAAAAAGTCGTAAAGAATGATAACTTTTCTTCTGTATCCATGTAATATTCTTTACGGAAGCGTTAAAGGGCCACGTTCATCGCAATAATTATCTCCAGTGTCGGCTTAAACTATTTGAGAAGATGCAAAACATACGTTTTTCTTGAGGCAAATTTGTGAAAATAACATAAACTTTATGATCTTATTGATAACTATACATCTCGACACAAAAAATGTTTATAGTATAATTCTATATTATTTATTGGAAACGGAGATAGAATATTAAATGAAGTATATAACATGGATACAGAAGAAAAGTTATCATTCTAACGACATTTTTTTATAAAAGAACAAAACAAATCTATCAAGTTGAACAATTTATGTATATAACCGAGAAGAATTCTCGTTATAGTCGACAAATATTTGTCGCGAATATAGAATTGTAATATGTTTATTTGATAAAATAGAAAAAAAATCTTTGCTGACGACAATAACAACTCAACTGACTGTAATGTGCACAACCCATGGAAAACGTTGATTAATCAGTATCGGGTGCTAGAAGAAATGTGTGGAAAGAAAATGAATGGACAGACAGACAGACTCACACATTGCTTATAGTGCACACCTGTGGGTCGTACAAAATTTTGATTCCAAGTCTTTAAAATCTTGTTGTTATTGATGATTTCGCCCATGATTTGCATACTTTGTAATTAAAAATAGATATTGCGATTTTCAACAGATTTCTACGTTTTAATTTTTCCCAGCAGCCTCGTCACAGTTTTGCATACCAATGGCTGGACAATGTTTAAGGTCACTGCCCACACCTGGGCGATTTTTTTTCCAAAAAATAGATTTTTTTCATTTTTTGATATTCTGTAGTACATCATATTATAAGCAAAATAACGCAAAATAAAGAAAATTAACCGTCCAGTTCAAAAGTTACAGCTCTTCATTATATGGCCTATGTTGGCTTTTTTACGCAGCTTTTTGGAAACTCATTAAGACAAGTAAAATATTCTGTAACTCAATTTTATATTTGAAAATCGTTATTTCAAACAAGCATGCGAAGCCATAAATAATTAAGAACTTTTTTCAAACCATTCTTTTGCAGCTATACAAGTATTTTTCTACATATCACGCTTTCAAACCAGCGTTCACCGATATTTATGCCTTCATTTTCGGCAATTACTGACTGATAATTCAATATTTAAACATACTTTAAAAAATAAATTTTTCTAACTTTTTTTTTTAGGAAAGTGATCATTATATAAGATGCGTTATGACAAAATTTAAAAAAATTCACCGTCTAATTAGTGAGATATTGCCAAATAATTATCCCTACCCCCTAAACTAAAAATTAATGAACTTAGCAGGCTTTTCTTATTTCTAAACATGTTAAAACCTAACGAACCAAACGCTGTTGATTAAAATACCTCACTGTGAACTTCCAAATGAAACTATATGTACTCCAAATACTTGGAACATTTATATGCATACATGTGAAGACTTTTCAATACCAAAAACGATACCAAAATGCCCCACCCACGGTAAAAAGAAACTTATCCGCATTTTGTCTGAACACCTAGTCGATATATTTTGACCAAATTTGCATAGATACATCATTAGGATAAAGATGTAATGTTTTGGGGACATTTACCGTTTTTCAAGGTCACGGGGTAACTCTGCATGTCAAATTTAGGTGAAAATGTGCTGTTTTAATATGCATCGCTATAATTGATCGATGCATATACTTCATATACTCATCCAAGAATTTGAAATGTTTTTAAATCTTTGTTGTGGCCTCGGGCGCCATACTAATGCCCGATCGCGAAGCTAGGACAGACCTAAACACTTGACCAGAGTTGGTTTATTTCTATTAGATCTATATATCCCTTGACGGACATCTTTCAGTTGAAACATGTTAAATGTAGAGTAACCTTAGAGATTAGCAAAAAAAAAAATAGCGTATTATTGCTCATTATTTTTATATTTGCTTTGGGTGCTCAAAAGAACCGTCTCACTGAGTACGTATAACTTACCTATGATTTGGTTGGACCCGCATTTATATGAAAAAGGTTCTTTTTATGCCCACACCCTTCCCGCTACTGAAGGGGGTATTAAGTGGCGCGGAGGGGGAGGGGGTACTATTTTTTGTACAGATCCCGTCAGCGTTGGTCATGGGCGGAATTGGCCACCAGTAGTTTAGAATAGCTAGACATTTTCTATGCGCATATCACATGAACCAGACTTGATGATTGGGTCCGCATTTACATGAATATAAATGAGCATCGATGCGACAAAACCTGTCTTCAGGGTTTCCGATAAGATTATACCAAAACCAGCCTTCTCAGCCACTGAGACTAGATAGAAAAGTGAAATCTCGCTTGGAGCAAGTTTAAATACGATACTATTCAATTTGTGAATAGCAAAGGCGCTGATCAGACTGCACGGATGCGCAAGCTGGTCTGCGCCTTTGTTGTTTGCAGACCACGATGGCAGAATTCCTCGCGTACCTTTAATAATTTAGAGTAGGCCTATTATAATTTAGAATCACGACTATACTTGGGTCAACCTTAGCCCAAGATAGCCTTGTAGCTAAATATTGGAACACATTTGACATAAAGCAAATTGTTTAGGAAGCAAACTAAAGCGAGGGACTCTCAACGTCAACGTCAAGTTCAATATTTGTCATTTACGCATAATGACGTCATAAGAGCAAGTGACGTCATTAACGCACGTCAGGTTCAAAGTAGACGCTAGAGAACGTGACGAGATAGTCTGTCTTGGTGAAATTTTAATGCAGGTAAAATAAAACCAGAAAATCATACATAGATCTGTATACAAGTAGTTATATCATGATTGTTGATGTGGACTGTCAAAAAACCGCGAACAGTCGACTGACATTTCCCGAGTAAAATGCGTGTTCCATTACACTGACTGACATTTTTCTTCTCACAGAGCTGAGCGTCCATCGTTTAGTATCCGTAAAGAATGCCAACTTTTGTTGTTCATTATACTTAAAATTTTGTTTGCATTTTTAATGTGATATCAATCATTTTCAGATTACCAACGTGCAGTGCAACGGGCATTACTGTCGGTAGAAAACATATCATAGTTGCGTAAAATCACACTTTGTCATAATCGAACGCTACCAAGTATTACCTCCCTTGATGATTTAGAGTTACTGTTATTGCTATGGGTAGTGACCTTAAATAAACACGTATGCAATTTGATCCAAATATACCATGGGGTTCAAGAGTTATAAGCTTTTTCACTAACTGACCATGACTTGCTGGACTATGCAAAGCCACGTACATCAAGAAAGGCTGTCATGCATGCCAGTGGTTAGACGATTGTTGACATATTGCATCCTTGTGGTCACCTGTTGAGAAAGGTCTGACCTCTTGGCTCTCTTGTATTTGATGTTTTTGTCACATTCTCAAATAATACACCTGACCCAGACACAATATGGGAAACTTTCCCATATGGTGTCCTGGGTGATGTGTGGCATTTGATTGTATGGATTCCAGATCTTTGCCTTCTTCATTACGTTTACCTTATGTATACGTATGCATTTGATCAAAATATACCGTGAGGTTCAAGAGCTACTCAGTGAGCATTTTCACTAAAAGAACACAACCAGCCAAAATGATGTTCTGCAAAACATTGTCACCTTTTTGCATAGTTTTCACTGACTGACCATGGACGGATGGACAGAGGGACGGACTCACATTGTGATTATAATGCAGACCCAAGGGTCGTGTAACACATAATAGGAGAAACTAGGAAATCGCCAAGAATGTTACTCTTCGAGTTTCTTGCAGCTACCTTAGTATGTGAAGAGAAACTTTTATTCTTTAGTATAATCAGAAAGCGCAAATACCGATGATTCTTCTGGTTTATGCACATAATCATATTAATAGATAGAACGTACAGCCTTTATTACAAAACAAAATCGTCAAGAACGATAACCTTTCCCGTGTTTTTATATAATCTTACATCTTTGGTGTTATTTCTATGTTTTCAAAAAGATTTTGTGGATAAAATGGGAATTATTAATCATGTTGAGATATATAGTTATGAATAAGATCAAAAAGCTTATGTTATTTTCACATATTTGTCTCAAGAAGAGGGTATGTTTCGTATCTTGTCAAGTATTTTAAGCTGACACTGGAGATAATTATTGCGTTGGCGGTGGCCCTTTAACGCTTCCGTAGTTATCAATAAGATCAAAAAGTTTATGTTATTTTCACATATTTGCCTCAAGAAAAGCGTATGTTTTGCATCTTCTCAAATAGTTTAAGCCGACACTGGAGATAATTATTGCGATGAACGTGGCCCTTTAACGTGAAGAGAAGCTTTTGTATGGAATCGTTAAAGGGCCACCGTTAACGCAATAATTATCTCCAGTGTTGGCTTAAAATACTTGACAAGATGCGAAACATACGCTCTTCTCGAGACAAATATGTGAAAATAACATAAACTTTTTGATCTTATTGATAACTATATATCTCGACACAAAAGATGTTTAGTGTATAATTCAATATTATTTATTGGTAACGTAGAAAGAATATTAAGTGAAGAACATTACATGGATACAGCAGAAAATGTTTCATTCTTAAGACTTGTTTTTGATAAAAGAACAAAAAACATCTATCAATTTGTATAATCTATGTTTAGAACCGAGATAAATGTTCGTTCTAGCCGACAAATATTTGTTGAGATTACTGAATTGTAATATGTTTATTAGATAAAATAGAAAAAAAAAATCTTTGCTGACGACAATAACAACTCAACTGACTTTAATGTGCACGACCTATGGAAAACGTTGATAAATCAGTATCTGGTGCCAGAAGAAATGTGTGGAAAGAAAATGAATGGACAGACAGACTCACACACAGACACAGACCCTGTGGGTCGTACACAATTTCGATTCCAAGTCTTTAAAATATTGTTGTTATTGATGATTTCGCCCATGATTTGCATATTTTGTAATTTAAAATAGATATTGTGATTTTTAGCATATTTCTACGTTTTAGATTTTCCCAGCAGCCTCGTCACAGTTGTGTATACCAATGGCTGGACAGTGTTTAAATAAATACGTATGCAATTTGATCCAAATATACCATGTAGTTCAAGAGATATGAGCATTTTCACTAACTGACCGTGACTGGCTGGACTGATGCTCAGCAAAGCCTCGCCCATGAAAAAAGGTTCCTATGCATGCCAGTGGCTAGACGAATGTTGACATGTTGCATCCTTGTGGTCACCTGTTGAGAAAGGTTTGACCTCTTGGCTCTCTTGTATGTGATGTTTTTGTCACATTCTCAAATAACACACCTGACCTAGGACACAATATGGGAAACTTTTCCATATGGAATATCTATTTATGGATTCCTGATCTTTGCCCTCTTCATTACTTTTACCTTGTGCATACGTATGCAAAGTTTGATCAAAATATACCCGGAAGTTCAAGAGTTACTCAGTGAGCATTTTCACTAAAGAACACGCCCTGTCCAAAATGATGTTCCGCAACACATTGTCACCTTTTTCATACTTTTCACTAATTGACCACGGATTGACTGACGGACGGACTCACAAAGCGATTATAGTACAGACCCAAGGGTCGTGTAACACATAATAGGAGAAACTATTTATTTTTTAGAACATTGGAAATAGCCAAGAATGTTTCTCTTCGAGTTTCTTGCAACTACCTTAATATGTGAAGAGAAGCTTTTGTTCTTAGTATAAAAAGAAAGCGCAAATACTGATGACTCTTCTGGTTTATGCACATAATCTTTTTAATAAACAAAAAAAAATACAACCTTTATAACAAAACGAAATCGTCAAATATGATAACATTTCCCGTTTTTTCATATAATCTTACACCTTTGGTGTTATTTCTATGTTTTTCAAAAAGATTTTTGTAGATAAAATGGCAATTATTAATCATGTCGAGATATATAGTTATCAATAAGATCAAAAAGTTTATGTTATTTCGACATATTTGTCTCAAGAAGAGCGTATGTTTCGCATCTTGTCAAGTATCTTAAGCTGACACTGGAGATAATTATTGCGTTGACGGTGGCCCTTTAACGCTTCCGTAAATTGCTTATGGGCTCTGTTACAAATAACAGAATGTTGTCTTGTGGCATATTAAATTGCATGCAGTCTGTCGCAATGCATAAATAATTTAACCAATCTACGGAAGCGTTAAAGGGCCACCGTCAACGCAATAAATATCTCCAGTGTCGGCTTAAAATACTTGACAAGATGCGAAACATACGCTCTTCTCGAGACAAATAAGTGAAAATAACATACTCCTTTTGATCTTATTGATAACTATATTTCTCGACACAAAAGATGTTTAGTGTATAATTCAATATTATTTATTGGAATCGTACAAAGAATAATAAGTGAAGAACATTACATGGATACAGAAGAAAAGTTATCATTCTTTATGACTTTTTTTTTGATAAAAGAACAAAAACATCTATCAAGTTGTATAATTTTGTATAGAACTGAGAAGAATGTTCATTCTAGTCCACAAATATTTGTTGAGATTATAAAATTGTAACATGTTAATTAGATAAAATAGAAAAAAAAACTTTGCTGACGACAATAACAACTCAACTAACTTTAATGTGCACGACCCATGGAAAACGTTGATCCATATCTGGTGCCAGAAGAAATTTGTGGAAATAAAATGAATGACAGACAGACTCACACACAGACACAGACACACACCCTGTGGGTCGTACAAAATTTCGATTCCAAGTCTCTAGAATATTGTTGCTATTGATTTTGGCCAGTCGTGTTCTTTTAGTGAAAATGCTCACTGAGTAACACTTGAACCGCAAGGTATATTTTAATCAAACTTTGCATAGTATACACAAGGTAAAAGTAATGAAGAAGGCAAAGATCAGGAATCCATACAATCAAATGCCACACCTGACCCAGGACACCATATGGAAAAGTTTCCCATAGTGTGCCCTGGGTCAGGTGTGTTATTGAGAATGTGACAAAAACATCACATACAAGAGAGCCAAGAGGTCAGACCGTTCTCAACAACTGACCACAAGGATGCAACACATTGTCACATTTTTGCATACTTTTCACTAATTGACTATGGACCGACTGACGGACGGACGGACTCACATAGTGATTATAGTACAGACCCAAGGGTCGTCTAACAAATAATAGGAGAAACTATTTATTTTTTAGAACATAGGAAATCGCCAAGAATGTTACTCTTCAAGTTTCTTGCAACTACCTTAGTATGTGAAGAGAAGCTTTTGTTCTTTAGTATAAAAAAAGCTAAAATACTGATGACCCTTCTGGTTTATGCACATAATCTTATTAATATTTAGAAAAGTAAAACCTTTATAACAAAACGAAAACGTCAAAATGATAACATTTCCCGTTTTTCAAATAATCTTGCACCTTTGGTGTTATTTCTATGTTTTTCAAAAAGATTTTTGTAGATAAAATGGAAATTATTAATCATGTCGAGATACATAGTTATCAATAAGATAAAAAAAATTACGTTATTTTCACATATTTGTCTCAAGACGAGCGTATGTTTCGCATCTTGTCAAGTATTTTAAGCCAACTCTGGAGATAATTATTGCGTTGACGGTGGCCCTTTAACGCTTCCGTACCAATCTTTTTATATTGAGAAAGTATTTTAATAAATTGCGATGAAAAATTAATGTTGCCAACAATTTTCTTTAATTTATACACTAAGTCGGAATAAAACTCTGCTTCAATATTCTGGTGGTGGTTTTAGGGATAAATGTCAAATCAGCTTTATGCTTTAACTGTCTTTCATTTTAGATGCGGCGACTTTGTGTTCCGAGTAGCAGTACCAGATGACAAAGAAATGATATTAAATATTAGGAAAAACCTTTATGATGGACTGGACTTTATGCCCGAGTTTTTTCATCAGTTGGTTACCCCAGTAAATGGTAGCAGTCTCCTTGTTCTTCATGAAGACAAAGCGGTAAACTGGAATTGGCTAGCCAACTATATAGATTCCCTTGCTATCATTATATCACATTTGGGCATCGCAATGAGATTATCAGCATCTATCATGAGTGTGAGGGTAAGATAGAAAAATCCGCCACGAGGATAACCGTTTGGCATCATGAGGCTTGCCGAGTAATGACAAACGGTGATCCTGAGGTACGGATTTTTCTATCCTAGGTTCACACGAATAATGGATTCTTTTTCTTGCTCACCACTGTTTTTTTTTAAATAAGCTTCTAGAAGTCCCAGAATACGCTAAGACGCAATTCACATGATGAGGTCACTTTAACATAACACTGACTTCATTGACGACCGTGTGCGTGAGCTCCAAAACAACCAATGTATGGAGCCCTCACACGACAGCCTGGGTAAGATAGCATGGGTAAAATAATACTTTCTATCCAAGGGTGAAATATCAGATATCCTTATCCAGTGTGGAAGAAAAACTGGGTTTGTTGCATGAGGGAGAAATGCGCATATCAGCCTGTGCATCCAATCAGCCTGACTAGTGCCTTTGTCATCTATATCTTCAAAGTATAATATATAAACTTGATTCATTCAATATTTTAACATTCTAGCTAGCAGACCTGGGATCAGATACTCTCAAAATGTATTCCAGTTACTTGACTAATCAAAGATTACAATTACGTTATAATTACAGACCTGTAAAATAAATGATTACAATTACATTTACTTTAGAAATGTACAGTAATGATTACAATTACAATTACTTTAGAAATGTTAAGAAATTGTCTTGATAAAATTACTGACAAATAACCGTTTCATTTGGCTATATGAGGATTTCTTAAGTCAAAGGAAAGATATACCGTATATATGTATATACATCACTCTATTATTGTCGTATATTTTGATCCTGAAGTTCAAAGGTAGTGACCTATGCTAATTTCATCTCGGACCTGTTATCGATAGTTTTCGCCATATTTAAGGGAATAAATTAGGTTTTCTGAAATTCAATGTATCATAAGGGTAGTAATATGACTATATCGTCCGCTGTGGTGTAATTGCCTAAAGCCTAGTTCTCGCTGTGCCGGTGTAGCCACGGTACATCCCGGTGCATGACAGCCGGAATACCGTGATGCACCGGGACAAATTTCATAAAAAATAATTTGCGTTCTCACCTTACCGGTATAGCCCCGGTCCTCGAGAAAGCAAGACGCCGGTTGATTCCCGGTTCACCACGAAGCACTTACGGTGCAGCACGGTGGAGCCACGGTTCGTGCCGGTATACCCCGGTGTTACCCAGGTTGTTTACGGTGATGTCCCTGTAACTGCCGGTTGCGCCACGGTTACATGCCGGTTGCGCCACGGTTGCGTCCCGGTGTTTCTCTACACTATAAAAGCAGGATAAAGACGTGGAGTAACATATAAGTTTTCTTCTGTCTCTATCGCATAACAGTTATGTCTTCAAAGAAAAAAAAAACATCGAACAGACACAAATTGGACTGCACAGCCACATACGGTAGACTGAGACTTGAAAGTTCAGATTAAGTTACTAGAGGAATCATGATCTATGTAGCGAAAACAATGCCTAGTAGCCTCGCAGCTCATTTGCATGGATATTGTCGTAAAGCAGAAGCAGACCTGGCCCCGAGGTTATAAAACTTTTTTAATGCTCAACTCAACTGAACATGAAATTTCAACTGCTCACAAAAACTAAAATATCGGCAAATAAAGAAGTATATTACATGTTTGGCGAGAAAATACCATGATTTATCGACAATTTACGGTAATTTTGTTTTTGCCTAGAAAGATTTATTTCCTCTAGGGAAATAAAACCCTTTAGCCGGAACTCCTTTTTCCTGACCACAGGTGACCCAAGGCATCGATGAGATGAAACGCATGTCATATTCATTTTCGCCGTTAAACCGGTTTAAGCCCTCCAGTAAAATATTTTACTGACCGTTCCAAGGCGGTACTTCTTTTGTTGATCTTTTATGTTTTTGTTCTGTCTTGTGTTTGTTATGTCTTTGTGCGCGTCTGTTTATATGTGCTTCGTGGTCACCTGCTGGGAAAGGGCTGACCTCCTGGCTCTCGTTTGTGGTGTCTACTGTGAGTTTGTCACTTTCCCATTGGTATCCTGGGTCAGGTGTGGTACTTGATTGTATCGATTCCTGATCTTTGCACCCTTACTTACTTTACTTTACTTTACTTACTTTACTTGTATTATTTACAATTTTTAAACAAGCATAAAGCTTCTCTGCACTTTTGACGTCACAAACATTAACCAATGACGTGATTTGCTTATGCGATGACGTTGCATAACATTTCTGTCTTCCAACACTGAAACTGGAGGATCCAGGTACAAAAACGAAAAATTCTAGAAAATCAGAATCAATTTAGTACCAAATGTTCGTTACGATCTAACTAAAAAAATGACTACCCACACTTTATGTTTTCGTTCACTAATAAAAAAGTTATAGACGTTTGAAATTCTGAGGTGGACTCGATGAAGAAGATTTCGGAAATGGCGGACTTCCAGGGAACAGCTAGCTGATGTATTACTACTCGTGTTAGAATTAGACATGTCATGATCCCGCTAGTTATGCCACATCGCATACCGTAGTTTTTTCTTGATTTGAGCAAGCAGATCAATCAGAATACATGTAATATACAGTTTATTAATCGTTCCATTTAAAATATAGGATTTATAAACCTCGGGAGGTGGTAAATCCGATAAAGAAATTCGTGCGCAAGCGCACTCGTTTCTTTATCGGATTTACCACCTCCCTCGGTTTATTAATCCCATATTTCAAATGGAACGATTAATAAACTCTATTTCTTTCTTTAAGTCTCTCAGGTGTTGTAATTATCATGCTAATAAATGTTAAAATGACAAAAATTTGGCATTTTAACATTTACGAGCAGGATAAATTTAGTGCTCAGCTGAGTAGAGTATGAAAAAAGTTTACTATAAAACTGAATCGTTTTCGAGATCTAACCAACACACTTTTCTTCATTGCAAGTCCTTTTGACCTTTTGTCTGAAAAAAAGTTATTAACTGAGGTTTTTCATTGAACTTAATGATTCATCGTTCACTTGTAAACCTTATTTTACAACCAGCTGTTTAAGCTATTTTGACAAATTTCAGCATATTATTTATTATATGTATACTTTAAATCATATTTCTATTGAAATTCAGTTCAGTATTCTATTCAGCATTAAGGAAGATATGTACAAAAACGCATTTCATTGCTAAATTATAAAGTTTGATAAATACATTAAATGGATTTGCCTGTATTGTAGTGTCCGCAACGAAAATGGTGCACATTTAAAAGTTTAAATAACATGTATTTACGCAACGTGTCTACAAGAAATAAGTTTCAGTTCATATTGTGTTACTATATTTTCAATATATGATAAAAAATGAATGCCTTCATGTATATTACTTAGTTTTAAAGCAATATGAAAGTATGAGAATAGTTAAAGCATTGTAAAAATTGAAGCAAAAACTGAAATTTCACAAAATTTTCTAAAAATATACCATAAAATCTTATTTGAAAATCTGTATTGGTACATAAGCTATACAATAAACAAATATTTTCTCTATGAAGGAGTATTTTGGCTCATATTTTGAAATATAAAACATTTTAATTCAACTTGGAATTAATAGCATGTATTTGATGATTGTAGCCTTTATTTTCAAAAAGGAGAGGTAATAGTAGGAGATTTTTTAGGATTTAATGTGTCAGGTACAGTAGTTTCTAAAATTATTAATGATATTCAATAATAACCACTTTGAATTTTTGCCATATTTGTTACACTTGTGTGCACTTTATTGTAAAACTGCCGATAAAACTTTCTTTAAATGAAAGGAAATGAGAAATGGTATTCAGTGTGAATCTTGCTGAGAAAAATTTACCATATACCATGTTTCAACATCTATCGCAGTATTTCTAAGTTTTTATTTTTATAATAAAAACAATCTGATTTTAATTTTATTTATGTTATAACCAATGTACCTTTATCTCAAACACTTGATAAAATAGATTTTAATTATGAAAGCGCCTGATCTATAAAGTTTGCTTTTATTGTTGCCAAAAAACGTCAATTTTATTTTTTTAATTATCCACAGTTTACCTTTTCTCAATACTTTGAATTTAGATATTGCCATTTCTACTGATGACCAAATTATCTATGTAAATACATGTAGCCAAATGTATTTAAAAATATAATTGAAAGTGATCATAATTACAGCTAAAAAAAAATCAGTAATTATTACAATTGCATAGCATGTATTTAAGCAAAACCATGATACAATTACATATGATAAATTTGAAAATTGTAAATTTATCACATGTAATTTACACTTGCTGATTACAATTACCCCAGGTCTGCTAGCTAGAAGAAGCAACTATCTGTAACTGAGCAGGCTGTTTGAGCATGACCTTGTCAAAAACTACGAAGACATGGTTTCTCGCGTCGCGACCAATATATATGTGACTAGTAATGCTTGATTCAAATTGTTCATCGTTGTCCTGGATAGAACTGTCAATTTTATGCAAAAGATAAGAAGTGTGACCAGGAAATGTCGTAATCACAGGTCAATAAACAACCCATGGGACCAAAAGGAAGAGACGTCAGAAACCAAGCAAGCATACATAATGATAACACGAAATCAATAACAGCAAAGCAACAACATCTCTCTTCCTCAGTGAGACCATCGCCAAACTAGAAAGGAAACACAAAACAGCTTTTCACTAAACCAGAACCAAACACAATAATATCCTACAAAAATATCCCACGGAGGTGGGGGGGGGGTGGTCCGGGCCCCCTTTCCCCCTGGAAATTAAGAAGTTGCGGTTCAAGCTTCCTTAGAAATACTGGAAAACCCCGTTCCCCATGAAGCAATCCAAATTGCTTTTTGAGGGAGGTCTGAACGACCTTCTATGAAATAGGTTTTTATGACTTAAATAAATACTCAGGACGCCCCCACACACACACACGCGCATGTTCTACAAACTATGAGAGCATCCATTGGCGTAGCTCCCAATACGCAGTTACGCACGTGCAAATACAAAAAGTAACATTCAAGGGAGGTCACCTAATGTGGTAAAATTAAATTTCCATACTATAAGGAACTACTCATAAAGGAAATAATTCGCTCCCTCTGGGTGCAAATTCTTTCATTTAAGACAAGTTCCCATTTTGAAAAGGGACGTGATTAATGAAAATAACTGCTTGTTCAAGTAGTTTCCCTTTGATGTGCGTATCTTTTTCATCGTTTTGGCTACGCCATTGGAATTAGCAAGCAATCAACTAACAAGTACAGACAGCAACCGGAAGAACAGACAGCAACCGTAAGAACAGACAACAACCGTAAGAACAGACAACAACCGTAAGAACAGACAGCAACCTTAAGAACAAACAACAACCGTAAGAACAGACAGCAACCGTAAGAACAGACAACAACCGTAAGAACAGACAGCAACCGTAGGAACAGACAACAACCGTAAGAACAGACAGCAACCGTAAGAACAGACAACAATTGTAAGAACAGACAGCAACCGTAAGAACAGACAACAACCGTAAGAACAGACAGCAACCGTAAGAACAGACAGCAATTGTATGAACAAACAACAACCGTAAGAACAGACAGCAACCGTAAGAACAGACAGCAACCGTAAGAACAAACAACAACCGTAAGAACAGACAGCAACCGTTGTTGATGAATAAATTGAAAAAAAATTTAGACAATGACCATGGCTTAGCCAAGGTCATAATAATTGGCATAGACAAATCTTTGAATTGGGTTATCTTTTTTGTTTTATTTAGGTTTTTTTTGCTGGTGTTGTTGTGTATTTGTGTGTGGTGGTGTATGGCTAGAGGTCGTTTTTTAAGAAAGCCATCCGAATTCACCGGTTGTTGAAAATAAATACAGACATGAACATGTTATGCTTATAAATTTGTATGACCGCCACCTTTATGAATGCATTATATGAGGCTTTTTTGCATGCTTAAAATAAGCCCCGGGGTTGTACCCCGTACCTAGTGGAATACATAGCCATTGTTCAACATGCTAGTGTTCAAATTCCGGAAATGTGGCAGCTCTGAAGGGATACGATCATGTAATCCAACGGCCTACAAATATCCCTGGGGGGGTGGGGGGGGCAGATCGGAGATGGATCGGGACCCTGAAGGCCAGTCAGGTGGGTATTGCATGACCAGCTTGCAAACAGTATTGCAGGTATGCTGGCATGTCTTGCTGGAAGAGAAATGGTTTCCAACACTCTGATAAATTTGCAGGACATGTGTGTGAAGGACTTCATCTTCATAGCGTTGGCCCGTAAGTGACCCCCCGGACTACTATGCAAATTAAACAAACCTTATAAAAAGCTCAGGGTGGTCTTATTTTTTAAGCATTAGTACATACTAGTATATTTCAGGTTGGGTTTCTGTCTGGAATGTTAATCGATGACGGTGAGAGTTGTTTTGTCAAAGGACTGAGAATCTGTGAGGAGTATGAGGGAAGAAAGCTAATGCCTATCTTTTTAGCTGTAGGAATTGAATGGGCAAAAACTAATGGGGCTAAACAGCTCGTATCAACCAGTACAGACGTGATCAGGCCATCTTGCGAACCTACAGTAAAAATGGTAAAATTTATTATTTAAAATTGGGCTTCGACGTGACAAAAATAGTAAGTGAGTATGATCAGGAAATACCACAATCACAAACTGCAGACAATCCCAAGGCACCGCGAGGAAGAGCCACCCAACCACCACGAGACACCAGGGAGACAAACCAAGCAAAGCAACCAGCCCCCCTCCCCACCAAGATGATTGCAATACTAGAATGGACATAAAGTAACATACAACAAAACATAGAACGAAATGGGAGTCACAATAAACAAGTCAACAACAACAGAACCACCGCCTTAGAACGGACAGCAGCCTAAGCCATGTGGGGGGGGGGGGGGGGCTTAAATGCATTTACTGGTACCAAATCTTCGCCCTAGATTCTGCTGTTGTTGAAGTACAATAAATGTTCAGCTCGCATGGAGGTCATCTAACTAATGCAATGTATCATCATGGAGAAACCCTCTAATCAAATTTACACACCACGATTGTCTTCTCAGCAACCTGTCTTCGGGGTTTTCGACAAAACGAGACTCAAGATTGTTTCTCAGCTACAGAGACTAGATTGAAAATTCGCTGGTATCAAGTTAACATATGATACTTTCCAATAAGCGAACAACAAAGGCGCTGACCAGACTGCACATATGCGCAGGCTGGTCTGCGCTTTTGTTGTTCTCAAACCCTGAAGGCAGGGTTATCGCGTCGAGGCCCATATAATGTGTACATTTGTATACATGAAGATCTAAATTTCAGCCCTGAATTTTTAAGTTTAATAACTTTTTGATTTTAGCCTATTAGCATTTGAACAGTAGATAAAGCAGATGTTAAATACTTTATTAAGTACAAATGCTGCTTAACACTTATTATTTTGAAAAATGTTCAATACTTTGCATACATTTGCTGTATACAACATGCACTATCCATAAATGAACTAAAAGATCTATACTACACACAGACATGAAATAACTGTATAATATCACTATGCTCAGTTTTTCACTATATCATGTGGGTAAAAACTAATGTGACTAAACAGCTCGTAACAACCAGCACAGACGTGTTCAGGCCATCTTGCGACCCCAAAGTAAAAATTGTAAATTTTATGCTCAATGTGACAAAACCTGGGTTTTCGACAAAACGAGACTCAAACTTGTCTTCTCAGCAACAGAGACTAGCTTGAAAATTCGCATGTAGCATGTTTTCATTATAGTTATTTCCAATAAGCGAATAACAAAGGCGCTGATCAGACTGCGCATAAGCTCAGGCTGGTATGTGCCTTTGCTGTTCTCAAACCTAGAAAAACATTTTTATTGCGTCGAGGCCCATTAATGTGTGCATTTGTGTACATGAAGATCAAAATTTCAGCCCTGAATTTTGAAGTTCAAGTTCTTTTGGATTTTAAACTATTAGTATTTAAAACATATACAATCACTGGTAGATCAAACAGATTTTAAATATTTCCTTGTATGAAAAATGTTCAATACTTTGCATGCAGTTTGTTGTTTACAACATGGACTATCCATTTATGAACTGAAAGATACTTCACACAGGCTTGAAATAATATAATATCACCATGCTCAGTTTTTCACCATATCATGTGGAGATTTAAATCTCTCTTGCGCCAGGGACTTTCAGAACCCGATTTTTATGGCGACTTAGTGTATAAATTAAAGAAAATTATTGGCTCTAATAATTTTTCAGCGCAGTTTATTAAAAATAATTCTCATTATTAAAAGATTGGCTATAACATTAATGTATTGCAACAGACTGCACGCTTGGTGGTCAACCCAATCACGGTTGGCAACTTTGCTTTCCTATTTGATTTAACGCCGACGGGTCGGACCTCAGACTCTATGGCGGTTCCCTCTTAAAGACTTATCTATCATTAGAGGGTTGGGCCTGATTTTGTGTCTGTGGTCAGGCCCACATGGGTTTAACTGTTGGATTTCTTAAGCTCCGGTATTCAGTTGTATGTACTGTTGTGTCCTTTGTTTTATCTCATGTTTATATCTTGAATGGTATGTACTGGGGGATGATACATCAATTTGTTAGGGGTCTTTTATGTGAACCAAATATCTATGTGTCTTGATTCACATCAGAAATAATGGTGAGGTTGGTCCGATCAAACATGTTTAAGCCCTCCAGTAATTTTTTCTTACTGACCGTTCTAAAGCGGTGTTTCCTTTGTGGATCCTTTTTGTTCTTTGCGTTTCTTAATTGTCTTTGTCATACTGTCTTGTCTGTTCCTTGCAGCCTTGTGGTCACCTGCTGGGAAAGGGCTGATCTCTTGGCTTTCTTGTGTGCGCTGTTATCTTGTGTCTTTGTCACATTACATATGGTGTTTTGGGTCAGGTATGGTTCTTGATTGTATCGTTTCCTGATATTTGGCTCCTTCCTTACTTTAAAGCATTTAACAGATTTTCAGTTTATGTAAATTAAGCCAAACATCAATGTTAATCATCCGCCATTTTATTTAAATTTTAATTGTTGCTTATGACCTCAAACTTCTGGAATGGTACAAAATTGTTTCGTCCTCTTCTTAGATATGACAGGATACTACATGTTAATGTTTGTCAAATCCTCGAAAGTAGGATTTAAACTATTTAGCTTCCAAGTATTCAAACGATTATATTCCACATTTTCTTGCTTGAACAAGCGATTTCGAAAAAAATTGTAAGGCGATTTCCTTCATGCATTGAGTGAAGTATATCAGCGATTGAAACCTGACCCTGAGGTTATAAATCTTTTTTTATACTCAACTCAGATGAGCACGAAATTTATCCTGCTCATAAATGTTAAAATGCCAACAATGGTTGACAATTTAAGTACAGCTCTTGCTAAGAACCATGCAAAACCTGCAAAAGGTGATACATCGCATGTTACAAAAATGAACATTTTTTGTTTTTCCCAATTGATTATGTCCTAAAATAAGTCAAATAACCCCTTCTACTGGTAAACGATTTTGTAGAAGAATGCTATCGATGGATTAAAAATCATCATTTGAGATGAAATTCCCATAGGGTTCCATTATGAAAGTTGAAGTTAAATTTTCTCTCATGATGGTCCTGTTATTATTATGAAACTGGGTCTATTATATGGCAACAGCCTTTATTTTCTTATTTCAAAATTCAAACCCGTGTGTTTTTTAGGTTATCTATGGTAAAAAGGCTAAAATGCAGTTGTCATGGAGATACCTCCCTTAATATTCGGGAGAAATCGTCAATTTGAAACGAAAACATTATAATTTCTATAACTATTTTAAAATAATTTCTTTGATCTCTGCTAAAAACAACAGTTTATTTTTCTAATTATTTGTAACACTGTAATATAGGTTTTAACTCCTTAATTATCCAAAAATTAAATTATTTTATATTACTCCTGATTTATTTAATGAGGGATCCCTAACAAGTATGGCAGCTTTTTTAAAAGAGTATTTTTGTGGTGTACAGTGGGTTTATGCTTTTTGTGGTTCTATGTCCAGGAACTCCGGAAGGCTGGTTTTGAAAATGCCCAATTTAGAAATCATTTACTAGATCTATCATATCTATATATATTTTTTATTATTTTATAGAGGGTGATCTTCCCTCTTTTCAAATACATAACAAATGATTTAAAAATTCTTCCCTAATACTGCAAATCATCCATTACAAATAATTATGAGGCAAAAGTGGTTAACCAGTAATTCATGCACATACTTACAAGTAAGAACTCAAGTAAGAAAAATATCGGTAAAAATTTATGCAATTGCCCTCCCTTGCCGTTTTTGAATTAGCTCCCTTGTTGAAATTAATTTAGCAAGTTTTGTAATTCCAATGTGATTATTTGCTTGTTTTAATATATATATTTATTCCAAATTACAATAATTTTATTTTAAATATTTTATAATTTTATATTCTACCAAAGATGCCATTGACTGCAAGCCTTTAATCACTAAAAACAATAATAAAATATAAGAAGTAAAAACCCATAATATTTTAAATTGGTGTCATATTTATGCATTATAAAAATAGATGTAGGCTAAAATAATTACCTTCTCACGTTCAGGCGATTTATACTGAATGGAGGTGTTCCACACATGGGAAAGGTTGACTATCTCTCAAACTGGACCATTAAATGGATCCAACCAAAATAAACGGAAGCCTGAACAATATGAGCTCTGTTTGAACATTGACCACATCATCATTCATGTGCAAAAATACAGTGATAAACACACATATCTACTATAGGGATACTTGACCTTTTCATTCTGGGTACTGGAAACAGGTACTTAGGCAAACAGTGAAGACCCAAACAGTGGCATTTCATCAGTGTCTGCACTGTTTATTAAGATATTTTACCAATTTTCAGGTAACTTACAAATTATAAGGCGGAAACAGAAATGACTTACTTTGCATACGTGCAAACAGTCTGGACCAAGATCAAACTGCTCTGAAAAGGATCCACAATGTGTGCTACAGAGACACTAAATCTGGATCTATAATGGTTGCAAGACTCGATCGCTAGCATACTGTTATATGGGTCTGCTAAGTCAATAGTTAATTTTGGCAAATACAAGTTTATGTGAGTCATAATTTATTTTCGTCGAAATTTGACTTCGAAATTTTGAAAAAATAAACATATATATATCTCATTTTTCCTTCTCTCTTTGTGTTGCTTGATGTTATAGCTATACAAAATCAGTCGAGATACAGCTTAATGAATCTTATTTTTGTTTGAAAAAATATTTTTGTGGTGATAAGTCATGCCCTCTATTCCCTACTGTAACAATAATATTTTCTTATTTCTAAACATATGCATTTATATTAACTATCTGATTGAATGTTTATATTAATATTTAGACATGTGCGCATTGAAAAATATTAACATTGTCCTACTCTAAATACAATGTCCTATTATATTTATTCATCCAAACCTGTTATTTGAATAAATCACCTTTATTGGGCGGCATTACATTATTTTTTTGAAAATATTTTTGTAATGCAGTACATAAAACCAAATTCTAGTTCGTTTTCATAAAGACAATAAAGTAATGTTTTCAATCAGTAATAACATGATCTAATTACTTAAAGAGTCTCCTCATACAGACGTGATAAACATGTGTTACAGTAGTGAAATTTGTGTTACACGAGTAGTTTTTTTTCTGTTACAGGAGGGAATAACCAAGCATATTATATGGAAATAAAGTTTTTGTATTAAACAAAAAACACATATATTGACAAAACATTCACGCAAATAAATCAAATAATATGATTACTTGAATTGAATAAACAAATTCACTTCTAACAAAATGTATTTCAACTTTGTTCAAAAATTTTATGTTACATGAAGGAATTTGTTTGTTACAGGAGTGAATTTTGCTATATTTAGTCATTGCCCATGTTTGTACTGCTAAATTACGATAAATAGTTAGCATATTACATACAAATATTTATTTTTGAAGAGTTTGGAACATTTACATAATTAAAAATGTATTTCTAAGCTACTAGTTGCTTACACAATTCACATTTTATTAGCTCAACATTAAATAATATTTCTTACCTCATGTAACATTTTGATCTCTCCTGTAACGTTACAGTAGTGAATGTTACATGAGTGATATATTCATAGTTAATCTGTAAATAAACATATAAGGAATATATTGACATCCCAGGCGGTCCAAATTAAGAAACTATACACTAAGACAATGTGTATCCAAATTCTCCAACAACAAAAGTATTTCAGACAAACAATATATCACCGTTACATTAGGGACCATATGCAAAAATTACGCACCTACCTGCAAACCTAAAAATAGATATTTCATGTCAAATGATCGAAAATGTTATTCGTTTTTATTTTATTGCTGACAAGACATGGCCACTCTTGAAAATGGAGTTGGGGAGTAACTATTATATCTCTGGGATGTTACATTACTTTTGTAGAATAGGTTTTTGTTACAGGAGTGAGTGGAAGGCTGTATTCAAAGTTTGATAGATGATTTAGACATCTAGTTGTCAGTAAAACAAAGTATTATATTTTTGAAATGCACAGTAAAACATGAAACTATCATCAGCAAAAAGAAATTAGTAAAAATAATAGCTTATGAGTCTTCTGTGCTTCAAAAAACACCGATAAACTTGTCTGGCTACAGTGAAAAAGGGTCATTTTGGCCGGTTTAAACCCCAAAAAATATCTTTATAACATCTTTGAATCAGAATCAAATACATCAACAAGCTAAATAAAGTTAGTTTTAACATTCTAGGGCAACAATTGGGCCATGGTATTTTCTGTTTTCGAGTAAATTGTAAAACTCAAGAATTTCGACGAAAATAAATTATGACTCATGTATTGTCTAAAAATCGGCCCATCCCACCAGTACGGCATTCCTCTGGCGGGTCGACAGTAGCAACTCTTGAGTCTTATGCTTAGCCTTGACATAGCTCACCATTAAGGGGAGCGGCAAACTTAAAGCTGCATAATCTGTAATTTTTGATATTTTCATTTAAAAAATTTTATTTCTACTTTTCAAGAACACAGTAAAAATACTAAAATTCAGGTATACATTTTACCTTTTTCGTAATAATCAACAAATTATTAGTGCCAAAACAACAGCATTTATGTTAAAAATTAACTGTCTGGAATTATTGGAGGGACGCAAATAATTACAAACTAGAGAAAATACACCTGTTTTTATAAGATAATTCACTTTTTCATGCAGTTTTCAGCTGTAGAAATTAGATACTTGTGACAACATAACTTTATTCTAGTTTTGCAAATGATTTAAAAAGAAAATATTTTTTTTTCGAAAAATGTTCATAGTTACAGAGTATGCAGCTTTAAACAAACGATAACAAAACTCCTTGCCCTTCCAAGCGGAATAAAAAACTTACACTTTCAGGAACAGTGGGGGTGACACTGTGCAGACAAATTGTCACGTCAATCCCCACAAGATTGAAACCTGTTTTAGAGCATTTCAAAAATTCAAACTAATTAATGCCCCACACCTTTACTTAACGCAGATAGGCGTAGGATAAGGGCAGGATACAGCCCGAATTCCTTTTTTGAAGCCAAGTGGGTGCATAAAACTGGGTTTGCCGTGTGTGCTATATAGCCTATGCCTCGTGCGCAGGGACCGCGGCACACCGCCACAATAACGGAATAATTTATGTAGCTTTGACATAGCTTTTGGGTGCTCGAAAGAACTGTCTCATTGACGGGCGGAACATATTATTAAAAGTACAATGATTTAGGTATATGCAACAAACTGAAGCATTACTGTAATCATGCTGTTCGGTATGCTGTGAATAAATTCTTATCCAGCTTTTCGGTGCTCAAATGAACAAGTTCATCGGTTGGGAATAAAGAAAAATATTTCAATCACGCAATCTGATCTAGGTTCCTGGCAGACGGACGGACGGAGTGGCAGACATACGGACGACCAAATATACCTGGTTTTTTCCTTTCATATCCATCTGGATTTCATGTTCATGCCGCCGCTAATACAGTGTTAAGATACTTCATGATATCGAAAAGCTTGTCTTGTTAGAAACTCTGCCTTTTGCAGCTTTCAAAGACTGCGCGTTTCACTCGAAAAATTGCACAGCTTCAAGGATGATTGGTCGTTAATTGTGTATAATTGTACTGTTCGCGAAAATCGTATCACAGCTTTAGGATTATCTTTGTCGGGTACAATAGCAATTAAACAATGTGCCTGCAATCGCTTTTTGCTAACTATGGAAAGTGCAATGTGGCAAAGACAAAAAAAATACGACAAGTCCGTGGGTTGAGCCAGTTATTCAACAATGTGCTGGACAATGCACATACTACCAGACCTTAAAGGTGGGGCTTGGGGTCTGGCATCTGACTCTCAGACTCTGTGTCTAGGTGTCCGATACCGAACTCAAAGAATGCCCGGTACCAGACCCAGAGACACTGAGTATTATTTATTCATTTTATTTATCTTTTGCGTCAAACTTCAATATTCTAGATGTAGCCCCCCCTAACATACTCCCTAACAGGCCTGCCAAAAAACACATGCACAACTCATTAAACACAAAAATTCCGTTCTTCATGGCTTTTTTCAGTTATGTCAAGACTTACCACAACGGGTTAGGGCGACCTCCAAGACACGGATTTATCAAAACTACATTTTCGATCGCCGAAAATAGGGTTTTCGATTGTCATAACGGTAGTATAGTAGAATGCAATTATAGTGTTATCGATCGCCAATATGAAACAGTGTGATTCTGTTCAACGTTCAACCAACAGTTAAGCAATAACGGTCATGGAAAGACTGGAGAAGCCAAGAATCAAACCAACAACCCCTGGTTTATAACCGAGTGGTTTATCCACTATGGGAGAAAAAATATCTTGAAATGTGCCTTTTCCTCCATTTCTTAGATTTTGAAAGTGGTTTAATACATATTCCTTAAATTTAATACAATTGCACACAAAATGCATGCATGCTTTAAAGGACATCGGACAGTCTTAATGAAGGATTGCCCATAAAATGGCCGGTAAAAGTTTCAAAGAAAATGAATTTTTTCCATGAAAAAGATAGTAGGTTCAACTCTCGAATTTTCCACAAAAGTGTTTTTCTCATTGGACAAATAACAATTTAAAGATATGGGTAAAAACTCTGTTTTTGCTACACATATTCAACATATAGAAAATATCAAAAAAATTACTGAAGTGCTCCCCCGTCCCTCACCGTGGTCAAACTATTCATTTTGTTTACACTTGTACTTTAACATTTCACACATCATAGAAATTTTATGTTAAAATGTGTCATTTTGCTGATTTCTTCTATTTTGAAAACGGTTGCTATTACCTTAACACAATTGCACGCAAGAGAAGAAAAAAAACATGGGTTTCTTGCATTTTTGATTAAGAACATACATTACTTTATTAGTTTTAAAACATCATTGTCTTACATTAGTATGGTCATGGGAGAAAAATTATGTTAAAATGTGCCATTTTTTTAATGATTTCTTAGATTTTGAAAACGGTTGCTGCTACCTTAACACAATTGCACGCAAGAGAAGAAAAACACATGGGTTTCTTGCATTTTTGCTTAAGAACAGACATTACTTTATTGGTTCTAAAACATCATTGTCTTACATTAGGGTGGTCATAGGAGAAAAATTATGTTAAAATGTGCCCATTTTTGCGGATTTCTTAGATTTTGAAAACGTTTGCTGCTACCTTAACACAATTGCACGCAAGAGAGGAAAAACACATGGGTTTCTTGCATTTTTGCTTAAGGTTATACATTACTTTATTGGTTTAAATAAATCATTGTCTTACATTAGGATGGTCATGGGAGAAAAATTATGTTAAAATGTGTCATTTTGCTGATTTCTTAGATTTTGAAAACGGTTGCTGCTACCTTAACACAATTGCACGCAAGAGAAGAAAAAACACATGGTTTTCATGCATTTTTGCTTAAGAACATACATTACTTTATTGGTTTAAATACATCATTGTCTTACATTAGGATGGTCATGGGAGAAAAATTATGTTTAAATGTGCCTTTTTGGTCGATTTCTAAGATTTTGAAAAGGGTTGCTGCTACCTTAACACAATTGCATGTTAGAGAAGAAAAAACACACGGGTTTCTTCCATTTTTGTTTGAGAACATATATCACTTTATTGATTTAAATACATCATTGTCTTACATTAGGATGGTCATGGTAGAAAAATTATGTTAAAATGTGCCATTTTGGCAGATTTCTTAGATTTTGAAAACGGTTGCTGCTACCTTAACACAATTGCACGCAAGAGAAGAAAAAACACATGGGTTTCTTGCATTTTTGCTTAAGAACATACATTACTTTATTGGTTTAAATACATCATTGTCTTACATTAAGATGGTCATGGGAGAAAAATTATGTTTAAATGTGCCTTTTTGGTCGATTTCTAAGATTTTGAAAAGGGTTGCTGCTACCTTAACACAATTGCATGTTAGAGAAGAAAAAACACACGGGTTTCTTCCATTTTTGTTTGAGAACATATATCACTTTATTGATTTATATACATCATTGTCTTACATTAGGATGGTCATGGGAGAAAAATTATCTTGAAATTTGCTGATTTTTCATAATTTTGCTAAAATCCAGATTATAAGTACCCCACCTCCCAATACTAGTTTGATTTTCGTGTACGAGTTATCATAATACAATTGTTAGTATATCATTTATTAAAGCCAAGATCAATCTACAGAACTGATATACCAAATTAACTATTCTACTACCACGGCACAAACTCTTGGTAAATCAAAATAACCAATAATCAGCTTTTTTGTAGCATTTACACTGGAAAATGAGGTAAAATTGAAAATTTTTGGTTGCCATGGCAACGAGCTTCCAATCAAAGAAATATTGTACCAGTCTGCGTTTGGTGACAAGTACTACATGATAGGACACAAATTTACAATTTCTGTAACCATGGATGTATCGCCATTTGCATGGTGCTTAGCAAGAGCTGTACTTAACATTTATTAGCATGAGAAATACAACAAAGAGAGACTTGAAGCGAGAAACCTCTTTATGTGTCGGTATTTTAGCTTTTATGAGGTAATATGAGCATGAATTTTTTTTTGTAACCGAGGGTACTGTATTTTGTAACTTTGAAACCACACGAGGGACACTGATGAGGCCTAATTGTCTGAACCCAGCTAGTCTGGTCTAGAAAACTTGCGCACTCTACACTTTTAGTTCACTTGTGCATTCTTTGCTTTCAAATTTAAGGATTTATTTACTCATTTTTTAATATATACAATTTCGAAGAGGGTACACAATTAGCTAAGGTAACTATCCTGCCTTGCTGCCCACTGAAAACATAACTAAACAATAAAACCTATACATAAGTACAACACAGACCAGCGGATACCGCTGGATTAAGCAATAGGCTTAAAGGATAGACTTTTTAAGAACAAACTTTCTTCTGCGGCGTATGATTTGGGTCAGCTCTGTTTGCCTATGTCCCACAAAAAGGACGCTAGGCTTATATGGATTAACATTAAGTTTCCATTGTAAAAATGCAATTTTGGTCTGCGGTTTGAATCTAACTATATTCTACGCAGAACCTAAAATAAAGGAATCCTTGTATTTCGTTTTATTTTATTTTACCTAAAACGCATAAAAGATATGGAGTCCAAGTCAATATGGAGTGTGATCCCCACGTGCAGAAACACATGCACGACACCTCTCGGACATATTGGAGGTGATACGGCGTATCGATGCTCGTGGGATCTGCTGCCATTCCTTCTGAAGTGTAACACTATGTTCCAAGAGAAAAGCAAGGTTTCCTTATTTTTGGTTCTGCGTACTATATTTTAAACTTTAATGAGAAAAATCAGGTGTCAGTATTGCACCAACTTTTTATTTCCACACCTTTACCATTAACAACTACATTTCATAGTCTGCAAGAATTGATCCATCCAAATTGTATATCCCTTGAATTGATCTATCCAAATTGTATATCAATAGCCATGCGCGGATCCAGATTTTTTTTCAGAGGGGGTCAAACTCTGACAGCGTTTTAGCTAGGGGAGAGAGGATCTAATTACCACTATGAGCAGGCCATCATTGAATGCTGGTTCGGTAGGTTTTTTTTATTTTTCAGGGGATCAGGACTAAGAAACCCTATAGCTTGGGTGGGGTCCGGATCCCCTGTCCTCCCTCTGGATCTGTACATGGGATACCAGCGAATATGACTTTTAACATTGAATTTCCATTGTGAAAAATTGCAATAAGTTTGGTCTGTAGTTTGAATCTTCCCAATATTATTTTAAACTTTAATGTGTTAAAAAACAGGTGTCAATATGGCACCAATTATTAAATGTCACACCTTTACCATTAACCGATTTTCCTATTCTGCATTAATAATCTATTCAAGTTGTATATTTCTAGCTTTGTGGTAACTTGCAGGTATCTTGGCTCTCTTGTATGTAATTTTTCTTGTGTTTTGTCACTTTCCCATATGGTGTCCTGGGTTAGATGTGCTACTTGATTGTATCAATACCTGGCCTTTGCCCTCTTCCTTACTTTGTGCATTGTCTATTACAGGCCAATTTGGTTTATATTATGGACCTAGAAAACATCCATATACAAGAGCGAGATATGGCAGCCGTTGACACAGTTTTGCCAATCGCTTTTAATGATGTGGCTAAGTATATCAACTCCGAAGATTTGAGGAACTATCTATTCCCATACAAACGAATATTGGTTGATATGGTGCCTTATAAACTGATGGAGTCCAACACCATCCGGATGCAAGAAATAAGTGGTGAACATACAAGAGTGTTTTCAGATGTAACTGATGGAAAGAACGGGGCAAAGGGCATCTTATCATTTGGAACCTTATTCAAAGCACAAAAAGTATCTTATGTTTATGGTATAGAAATTTATGGGACAGACATTGATGGCATCAGAAAACATATACTTAAGCATGTATCAGCTTTGAAGGAAAATGCCAGCAGAAGTGTTTGTATAATGTTTTTCATCCAAGAAAACATCCCTGGAAATGCCATAAATGATATCTGTCTTGATTTTACAATGGAGCGTGTAAATTTTCCAGGTACAAAATATCCTATTTGGAATATTCAAAGTACGTATCTCACTGAACAAGACTTTTCCAAAATATATCAACAATAAGATTATCAATCTACTTCACAAATAAACGTGTAGCATTTATCTAAAACAGTGTTGGGTTGTTTGTACCTTGATTCAAAGTTTGTTATAAAATATGGTTAAACCAACTCTGAATCTGCCACCTAAATAGTCAGTCGTAGCAATTACAACGTGTAGATATTTGCAGGTGACTGTGCTCTTTGAATGCTATGTTTGTTCTAGCTAATGTTGTAAATAATAATTGAGCCGCGATATGTGATTTCCAAGAATGTGGTATTTTGACAGATGTAGACTCAGACAAGCCTGTGCAGCCACCTTTTAAGCTTAAAAACTCCAAATGATGTTCAGTCAGTAGCTTAACAGTTATAGAATATTCAAGCGAATAGCAAAGGCTCTGATCAGACTGCGCCTATGCGCAGGCTGGTCTGAGCCTTTGGTGGTCGCACATAACGCATTGTAGGAAATCTCATGTCGCGGCTCATATGTAGTAGAGACTTCAGTGTACAGTGAAATAACTTATCTTCCTTGAATAAAGTTTATTACGTGGCTATTTTGATAGATAATAGGATGATAAGTAAATAGTTTAAAGCTGCATACTCTGTAACTATGAACATTTTTTGAAAAAATTTATTTTCTTTTTAAATTATTTGTAAAAGTAGAATTAAACTATGTTTTCACAATAAAATGTTCAGTACAGCTGAAAACTGCATGGAAAGGTGAAGTATCTTATCAAATAGGTGTATTTTTCTCTTGTTTGTAATTATTTGCGTCCCTCCAATAATTATAGACCGTTGAATTTTAACATAAATGCAGTTGTTTTGATAGTGATAACTTGTTAAGATTTACGAAAATGGTAAAATGTTTACCTGAATTTGAGTATATTTACTGCGTTCTTGAAAAATAAAAACATTTTTTTTAAAATTAGAAGATCAAAAGTTACAGACTATGCAGCTTTAAGAGAGATTGTGTATATTTCTTATTTGTAAATCTCAAGAATTATCTAGCATGCGTGTAGAAGTGAATGTTGCTGCTGTAATTATGCGAGAAAATGTCACACCTGATGCCTTGAAGAAATGAGAGAGTAACATTTTTGAAAAGTATTTATACTCGTATTCCATTTTAGTCTCGTAATACAAACATTTTACCCCCCAAACTAAATCTTCTTATCCTCACCTTAAGGTTCCTGTGTACGTTTTAAAAGGCTATTTTGAAGACGAAATTTCCATTTTTTCTGTAAAATTAAGGCGAAAAATAAAGTCAATATGTAAATTGGCAATTATAAGAAAGCATAATGCAAAAAAAAAAAATGTTCATTTTTTGGGTGTTTTTTCCACTTTTACCCAGGTTTGGCAAAAAATGGAAAGCTTTTTTCCTTTGACCACAAGTGGTCAAATTCCAAGCTATACATGTAGCTAATGGTTGTGTCTAAATAATGGGAGGTGAAAATACATGAAAAAAACACACTAAAACTTACTGAAATTTGATGATTCCAGAAATTCTTGAAAACTATGAAAACATTTCAATGGCTAAGAAAGGTCAAGACAGTTCAGAAAAGGTCAGATATAGGTACTTCTTTCTTATCAATGTGTGGTGGCCTCATAGGATCAATTCAATGCACAATTAAATGATGAAAATATATTCAATAACTGAATGCATTTCACTCGTTAATGCATGATGTATTGGGCAAGCATGCATGATTTCTTTGTTTTTTTTCAAGAGTTTTACATCATTTCAACAATTATTCAGTCATATCGAGGCAATATATGCTCTGTCCAGACTTTACCAAAAGATTTACCAATAATTTATAATAAAATCTCATTCACTCTGTCTTGCAGTTTGTTAGTATTCACGGTAGCGGTCTCTACTGAGTGAGTTTTGTGTTGATACCTAATGCCTTACGACAATATTTTTCAGCCATGTTGGGACCTTTTCCTAATTTCCTGCTTTGAGCTTGTAGAGCCCTACTAAGCAGAGGAAAAATTAAATGTCTCGATCACGGACACATCAACAAAGGATAAATGTAAGATACTAGAAACTTTATAAAGATAACAGTACAACAGTATTTAACCTTAAATACTTCAAAGCATGAGTAGGAGGGAGGGGCTGTGGACAAGGACCCCACCTGGAAAGCCCAAGTTGGTGTATCGGCTTCCGAAGGATACTCACAAGGACCTTCAGCCCCACCCCCTCTCCAGAAGCAAATATTTTGGTGACAGGAAAACAACTTAATCAGTTATTAGTTGGACCTCAACACCCCCCCCCCCCCAACAAATTTGCACATGATTGCTACGAATGACAATTGATTTATTCAGCACAAACACATTTACAATAAATAGTTAAGGCCAATACAAACAAACAAAACAGTCATATGGAAGTATCTATACCTGTGGGAGTCATAGAATTTAGGGAAAAAATCTTTGTTTTGATCTATGAAGTCATTCTTATTTCCCCTAATAATTATATATATTTTATAAAATACATGATACAATCATTTTTTACGCATGATCGGTCATCTGCTCTTATAAGAGAGTTCAAGCTTGAAAGTACTCGGGTGTCTACAATACATCATTGAGCCCCCACTGGGTTTTGAGGAGCGGGGAGAAGGGCCATTTATTTTCAGGGAGCTAGGGAGCACTGGCACCTATTTTAGGGAGAGTTGGGGAGCAAGCACATACTTTTTGAAGCAAGGAAGAATAACAAGGAAAATAATTTCGTGGATTTGGTGAGATCAGAGCATTATTTTTAGGGATCAAGTGAGCAGATACCCTCCTTCACCCCCAGCCCTGTGGGGGTCTCATTGTATCAACAACAGGATATGCGAATGCCTTCGGACTTCTCCGCTATAAATAGTCTTTGTGTTGGAGGAAAAAACAGACGATTGAAAACAAAACCAGCAAATTTAGTGTAAAATATGGAGTTAAAGTAAGACAATCATTCCATCGGTCACCTTTATTTGTTGTCTACAAGGTAAAGCAACTGAATGATTGAAAAAGCAATGCATTTGCTAGGATACAAATTATGGCCCTTTGCATGCTAATCCTGGAGTATGAATGGAAGAGCCAGTGTTTGCTCAAACCAAAGGAGCCTGAAGTTCGATCCTTAAATCCCCCCTATAGCCTCAAAACCAAAAGCTCACAATGTCATTACGTAGTCCTTTTTTCTACTTCATAAACTGGCCCAAAAGTCCCTCTTCAGCCCCCTGGGCAGATCCATAGAGGGGGGGGGGGGGCAGACCCCCTCTGATAAATCACAATTGGCTAAAGGTTCCAACAGAACCCATTCCACCTCTTACGAAGCAATTGTTCTCGAGGGAGGATAGTATGGCCCTCTGTGTAATATGTTGTTGATTTTTAGTAAGAAAAAAATATTGGTGGGATCCCCCTCCCACTGATGCAATATTCTTCATCTGCACATGTGCCCCCCCCCCCCCCCCCAAAAAAAAAAAAAAAAAAAAAAAATAAATAAATAAAAATAAGTCGGGTAACTTCAGACATCAGGTAAATTTGGACAGCTACCTTGTTTGTTTTATATTTTAATTATTGGAATAAAAAAATAAATTGACTATAATATGCAAACTGTGAAAATCCAGATGAGACAGCTTGTCTCATCTGGATTTCCACTGTGTGCAAGTCCAAATTTACCCGATGTCTGAAGTTACCTGACTTTACCATATGCATATATATACTGTCATGGGCTAACCAAAAACATATCAGACATATACCTAACTAAAAATACATTAAATTTTAGCATACCCCTAAGTAGTCACCTATATAACAATATGGGCCTTGACGCAAGAAAACTGGTCTTCGGGGGTTTGCGAACAACAAAGGCGCAGACCAGCCTGCGCATACAGTCTGATCAGTGATCAGCGCCTTTGTTGTTTGCTTAACGGAAAGTATAATGTCTAGACATTCTACAGGCAAAATTTCAATGTTCTACCTTGTCTCTGTAGCTGAGCAGGCTAATTTGAATATATCACTTTGTCGGACACCCCGAAGACAGGTTTTGTTGTTACGCGGCCCATATAGCAGGCCCCCACTGCCAGATAAGAGTGCGTAACTTAAAATTATTTTCTTATTTTCCAACCAAAACCTATGTTGTGGGTGCTCAAAAGAACTGTCTCAATGAGACGGTTCTTTTGAGCACCCAAAACACATGTTTTAACTGATGGATAAGAAAATAATCACAATTTTACGCTGAAAATTTTTGCTTAACTGGCCCTATGATATAGTATATTGTAATGTTGGCCATTGCCCTTCATGTATCTGACTTTCAGAATTTTAAACTTTACATCGTTTAAGTTTTTCGTTTTCCAATCTTAATATACTGGACAGTAAGACGCAATCTATCCATCTATGTCTGCTGGTTCGCTGCATTTGGAAAATATGCCATGGAGTGTGAATTTGAAATGTTGATGGAAAAAATCAGCCAGCACATCCTTAAAAAGGATGATACAAAATTGAAAGATATAAATATTATACAGGTTTTCGGTCACTGTATTGCCACATGGTATGCAATGTCCTGGTCTCTTGTAAAGCTAACAGAGATAGGAACCAGTTGAGGGCGTAGCTAGACAGTGACCCATAAGCTGCATGATAAATACACTTTTTGCTTATGAATTGTTTTAATAAAGTCATGATCCATTCATCTAGCTAGACCAAGTAACTATATCTAAATTAACACTGAGTTCTTTAACGAGCACAGGGGAGACCTTTCCCTTGTGATGTATTTAGCTCACTGCTTTCCCTAAACAGGGGGTGGGGGGGGGGCTGAAGGACAGCACACTTATTTAGTGTATTGCCTGCAAATGGCAGTAAGGAAACTGCGCTTGAAGCCTTGGACATTGAAAGTTTTCCGTGTCACAAGAGGGATTGAACCCCAGACCTCTAGCACAGAGGCAAGTGTGTTAGATTGGACAAGACCGAAGGATTGAAAATGCATTTGGCACAACTTTTCTAAATTCTTCTGACTTTCCTATCATGCCTTTTCTTTGCTTCTAACTTTCCTATCGATTCTTCTTTTTCTTTTCTTAAGTCGCAACCCCCGCGCTATAACAGTCAAGAGTGACAGACAGCGCGTAAATCATAGACGTAGATGTACATGTATACATCAAAGTTACCATGGGTGTGTCACAGTGTGGTGGAATCTTTTTCGATTATTGGATGTTCCCACAATTTGGCAGAAGGGGGGGGGAGAATGGAGACTTCCTGTATTAAATTATCTGATTGTTATCAACAATTGATTGATATGGTACGTTCTTAAGCATTTTATGTGACGAATGGGCCTCCATAGATGAATGACCACTATGTGGTCATATTTTTTTTAAAATTATTTTCTTATTCGTTAAATGTTTGATAGTTTCAACTGAACACCAGTGAACAACAGCAATTCTTGCAAAGAGAAAAACTTGTTTTGTAAAAAAAAAAAAAAAAAGAAATGGAAAATGGCTGCTACGTCACAAATTTGACCTTTTGTCTCGCCCGACAACACCGGCTTGACTACGAAGAAGGTAGAAAAATAGATAATCGGGTGACCGATCGATGCATCCACTGATTATCCAATGGAATTTGATCTAATATCTCCTTAAAAGCAGCGATAAAACCGACAAATACCTCAAAATAAGGGATTTATCATGTTATGATAGATACGGAAGTTGCAAGTATGACCATTTACCGACTATTATTCGTATTTATTTGCTTAAAAAAGAGTTCCACGCCTGAAATAGACTGGTTCTCTCCCTTTAATAGCTTGTCAGCATATTAAGACAGGTAACTACTAAACGCCATTGCGTCTATTTATAGCATATACACTGACGTAGTAATGGAAAAATACGTAGTATTGGAAAATACCTGGGACGTCTTGAGTCCATCTGCGGTATTGAATAAAAAGTGCATTTGCGATTTTTAAACAACTGCTCCCAGCTAGCATCCCATCACGAGCCACTATCGACCCGCCGACGAACCGTCACCTGCGGATGGCGGTTCGTTGGCGTGCCGAAAGTGGCCCAATTGTACGTGCGGATTGGATTTTTTTATAAAGTTTATTTTGTTCTATTATCAGGAATATGGCAACTGAAAAGTTACAAGTTCTATAGGTTCCTATAGAAATAAGCATCCCCAACCCAACACTGGATGCGTGGATCCAGAGGGGGTAAGGTGGTCCGAACCCTACCCCCCCCCCGTCCCCCTAAAAAATCACATGTTCTATGGGTTTCTATAGAAATAAGCATTCCCCGCCACCCGAAAATAAACAAAAATACAGTTACCCCGCATCTAGTCAGACGCAACGCGGCCCGGTACAACTATTTTTTTCTGGAATTTCAAATGTTCACAGGGGAAACACTTATGAGACTTTCAGTTTGCACCTACAAAACTCAATCCGTGATTGGGAAGTGGGCAATTACTTATTTCTAACCGATGTGCGGATCCAGAGGGGGATAGGTGGTCCGGACACCCCCCCCCCCAAAAAAAAAAAAATAAATAAATAAATAAAAATAAATAATAATCACAAGTTCTTTAAGTTTCGTTGGAAATAAGCATTTGCCCCCCCCCCCATCCCCGAAAAAAAAACACATGTTACCGACTGCGCCGGCCGGTAAACCTTCTGAGACTTTCAGAAAACTCAATCCGTGACAGGGAAGTGGGCAATTACTTATTTCTTACCCATGCGCGAATCCAGAGAGGGATAGGTGGTCCGGACCCCCCCCCCCCGAAAAATCACAAGTTATATAGGTTTCTATAGAAATAAGGATTTGTACCCCCCCCAACCCCCCCCCCCCCCAAAAAAAAAAAAAAAATAATAATAATAAAAGTTGCACCCCCCCCCCCCCCCCCGATAAATGTTTCGACCCTTTTGAACCGTAAAAAAATATAATATAGTTGCAAAAAAACAACAATAAACACCCTTATCAGAGTTTTTTTTCTGTTATTTGAGTCTGGACGCCCCCCGGCCCCTGTTTCTATCTGCGAGGAGAGGGTGGAGGGGGGGGGGGGGGGTACTATAATATTTTCATTCATACGTAGGCTCGCACCATTTTGGGGTTCAAAATTTTGAATTTCAATACCTTTGAGGGTTTTAAGAAAAATGAAAATTTTTTGGGGTATGAAGATTTTGTGGATATCTTTTGGGGTCATCACAAAATACCAAAAAGTTAACCCCAAAAATGGTCCGGGCCTACGTATGTTTGAAAATATCAGAATACCCCCCCCCCCTTTCTCACCCAGGTGCGAGTATGCTTGGAATTCGTGAACAATATCAGCGGACGTCATATTTTGTGTTTGGGGTCACTACACAGATAGCAAAGATACGTTGGGCCCACGTTGGTAGTTGGTGGAAATGTGGGCGTCGCCGCATACCAACCTTGTACCAACATCGAACCGACGCAACAATGTCGACCATTCTCTCATTATTAAACACCACTATATTATTACAAAATCCTCTGTGCCTGTATTCTGAATAATGTGTTTGGTGTTAAAAGAAGTTTATGTTTCCGGAGCACATGACATTGGGCCAGCATTGCGAAGGAGATTTGTTTGATTTGATTCTTACGTCCCATCAACAATCTTTCAGTTATGTAGGGACGGGTCTTCCTGGGTTGAACCGGTACTAAGCTATGATTAATGTGTCTTGCTCAAGGACACAACGCAGTGACGCCTGCGAGGCTCGAACCCGCGGCCCCTCTGTCTCATGTGTATTAAATAAGCCAGGTTACGAGGAAAACTATCCATGCGCGGATCCAGAGGGGGCCGGGGCTCCGGGCCCAGCAAAATCACAAAGCTATAGGATTTATTTAGCAATACTCGTCTGGATCCACTTGAAAATCTCAAAGGCAAGCCAGAATTCAATGTTGGGCCATTAATTCGGCCGCTAGCGAAACGCCATTGAAATTGGCCGATGATGATACACCTTGAAAGGTATTTGGATTCTCACCATAAAAAAGTTGTTAAAGATAAATTGGACTCCCTCTAACAACACTTCCTGGGTCCGTGCATGCCTGTGTCGGGGATTTCCGATCGGATGGGGGTTACTCTGATATTTCGTAGCCTATGTGGACTGGGGCCTTTTTTAAGGAGGGGGTCTAACTTTTAATTTCAATAATTTTAGGGGGTTCAGATTGAATAAATATTTTATGGGATCTATGATAAAATTGTGGATATTTTAGGGGAGGGGGCGGGATGGTCATCATTCACAGTTAGGGAGCGTGGCGAAAAAGGAACGCATGTGCGCGACCCCCGTAATATGACTTTAAAGCATGTATAATATCATGCGCGGATCCAGGAATTTTTGACAGGGGGGGGGGGGTCCAGATTGAGACGTTTTTTAGTCCTCAGCTTATTTTACAGAGGGGGGGGGGGCAATGGTTTTATTGCAGAGAAAACTATACTTTCCCAAGGATCCAGAGGGGGTCCAACATTTTCAGGGGAGGTCCATCCAAGGGGGGATCCAAATGCTAATTGCTATCACAATTACTTGTGATTTTTTGGAAGGGGGGGGGGGCTCCGGGGATCCATAGGTTTTAGTTACGCGGTGTGCATTCTTCTAAGATCATTTTAAAGCTGTTTAAAAAAGAAAAACGGGGGTCACTTAAACCCTGGAAACACATCCAACCAGTAACAAAATCCACTTTAAGGCCAATTTTCTCGGGTGTGGTACTTTCAGGGGTGGCACTCTCTTTAAACAATTGTGTTTTGCGTTGTGTTTTGCGTGTCTTTGTTGGTGTTTTTGAGAAGTTAATTCTCTTTTGTGGTCTAGAGAGAGGAGAGGAGCGCATCATTCTTTTAGTATTAGCACGTATCACTATCCTTGCATTTCGTTGGCACCTCTCATAAAAAAGTCTACATCTTTGATCGAGGTTCTGTAATTTCGAGTAACAGTTTCTACACATAAGGCCTAAATGAAATATATGTGTGGTTCCTGTTTCATGCCAAGAAAATTCAGGGTAGGTAGGTAGGGAAATTATTAAATTTTGTTATAACATTTAACAAAGAAAATAGTGACAGAAATTGAAAAAGTGCCTATTTTTTCTCCAAAGACCATTTTATTGTTTAGGGTATATAGGGTTAAAAAAATTAGGGTAGGTAGGCAACAGGAACCACACATATATTTCATTTAAGCCTAATGCCACTCTCTACATTAATGCCCCCGTATTTGGCGAGCAATGCTTTGGCGTTGATGTCTGATCTTTTTGTGGATTCGATCCTTCGGACCTCTTGTGCGCTCTTTCCACAGACCATGCAGACACGCTCTGCAGGGTGCAGATTTTTGTTTTACGGGAGTTCTATACATTTCTATCCCATGCTGTAGCCACGATGATCCACGGATGTATAAGTTTGTCTTCCTGGTGTCTCTTGATGGTTGTGTGTCTCTTCCTTGCAGTGCCATGGGGTTGTCTGCTGTTTGTGATTGTTGTATTTCCTGATCATGCTCACATACAATTTTTAGGTAGTGAATACCCTTTAAACCTTCTTTACATGAACCACAAGACTGGTGACCTTGAAACATGGTTTGCATCATTGGATAGTAAGTGAGTATGAGCTGGCCCACCCAGTCCACTTTCTGTGCCTTTTATATAGTAAAGAATTTGGGTCACACTGGATTCATATAATACCTGGCCTATTTATGAACTTTTTCAACACCGACACTCTTTCCGGAGCACGCGCAGGTTCTCTACTTGAAAAAATACCATATGCGGAAGAAAAAAAATCAGGTGAGTGGGATTCGATCTCTAGACACTTACCTCGTTAAGCTAAAGCGCTACCATTTGCGCTATTTGGACAGGTATCGTCGGTCGATTACATCAAAATCTAAGTACATTGAAAAAATTATTAAAATCGAAATTACCAATAACAGCAATATTTGAAAGGCTTTGTATCGAAAAGAAAGTGCGGCAAATCTTCTCAGTTTTCAGTACATGTTCATTTCTCATTTTGATGTGCGAAATTGACCCAGGATGTAAACAGATGCTCTTTCTGGAGCATGCGCAGTCGGATGAGTGGGATTCTCTACTGGTAAAAAATTACTAGTTACCAAACGTAATATGCGTAGCGGAAGTGGAGCTTTATCAACGTGGGGAACCAATCTACGCCTGAAATATTTACACTCGAACGGAGGCGCAAAATATGTAAATAATCCTAGAATAAGGTTCATAATTACATAGATATTTAGAAAATATTTTTTCGAATTATGACAAAAGAAATAATACGATACTTTCATCATGGTCTTTCTTGTCCCACGTGTAGCGTATGAATATAAACACTTCCGACAAGATGGACTGACATCAAAATGTAAACAAACCAGTGTATTGCCTTTTATTCTGGCAATCTGGAACGTTTGCAAAATACGATCACAGAATAATTTAACACAGTAAGGACACTCTGATACCCAATATTTGTCACACGTAGGTTGCCCCTTCTGATGTTATTACAATTACTTATCTTAGCCTTCCGAATATTGATTTCAGAAATACCGCTCTTTTTCAAAGATGGCGACGACCATGCCGAATGAAACCTCATTATTTTTTTTCTGGCTTTCGGCACTGGGAGCATAATGTGTACCATGGTCGGTCCGGTTGAACAATGTGTACCTCGGTGTAACTGTCTGCATCACAAAAACTCAATGAAACAGTGCTAGTTTTTTAATTTGAATTTTGTCCTGGTAAAAGTAAAAAATGTGACGATCATATTTTTTATCAAGCCATATGAGGGTAACCCTAGGGAGATGAAGGCCTATATTAAATATATAAAATCCTCAGATACTTGTCTTCTAGGGCATGGAGTACAGGAACAATCAGGCATCTTTTTTGTTTATACCAGGTACTTAAAACCATGCCATACTTTTGTTTTTTCTATGTCTGCATCTCTACCTTAAGCCGGTATCCAGGACTTTCATGCGAAATATGTTTGGTTCCAGCAGATAAAGTTGCAAACAAAGTTGTAGTTGTTTGACGATTGTATTATGCTAAAACTTTAAAACATGATCTGATTAGCACTAATGCCTATGACTTGCAGGCTTCCCTGAATTCGAAGGTTGTTGGTGATGTTTGTCATACAATCCTTAAATTTGGTGTCAAAGCTGAAGAAAAACAAGATAGGCTTCCTACGATATACTGTTTATCTAAACTCCATAAAATACATAAAGCTAGATTTATTGCCAATTCCAGTTATTGTACGACAACAAAACCTTCTAAATCGTTAACGTCCTGTCTTACCGCTATCAAGTAGTGCAAAAAAGATTATGAAAGACCTGGTAAGAATCTATTTTGGTCTATAAAACTTCCAGTGAAATATTAGATAAACTTAAAGCAAGGGACTTCAACGCGACCAGCTTGTCTATATAAGGATTTTTCACTCTTTACACTACTTTATCCCATAATTTGAATAAAGCGAATTTAAAGAAACCCCAAAGAGAAGGCTTTCCAATTTCGCATTTAACGACAGAAACAGCCAAAAAATCATGTATGGTCTTGTCAAAATGTATGTGGTGCGCTGATCTTGGACAACATTTTTAAATACGATTTGGCACTGAAGAGTATATGATTAGGAAATACTACAATCTCACAATGCAGAAGGGAGCGCAGTGGCTCAGTGGTAGAGTGCTTGACTCGAGACCGAAGGGTAGCTGGTTCGAGCCTCACCGGCGTCACTGCGTTGTGGTCCTTGAGCAAGACACATTTATCCTAGCTTAGTACTGGTTAAACCCAGGAAGAACCGTCCCGCATAACTGAAAGATTGTTGAGTGGACGTAAAGAATCAAATCAAAACACAATGCAGACCAACCAACGGCAGCGTGAGGAAGAGCCATATAACAATCATAAGACACCAGGAAGACAAACAAAGCAAAGCAACCGGCTCTCTGTCTCTTCCACATCAAGACGATTGCAAAATTAAAAAGCACACAAAGCAATGGATAACAAAACAAAGAGCAAATTCAGAACCCAACAATGGGAACAACAATCAACAAATAACCGCCACCTAAGAACGCACAGCAGCCTAAGCTACGGGGGGGGGATTAAGTGCTATTTACTGGTACCAGTATACTAAGTTGCATAGACAAGTTGTAGGGATTCCAATGGGCACTAATTGTGCTCCTATTAAGTTTCACATTTATTCTTGTTTTGTTATGAGAGGGATTTTATTATGTCTCTTTTTGATGATAAACACGCTAATATTATTGACGCTTTTAACACTACATCCAGAAATTTGGAAGATATTTTAAACATAAATAATTTATATTTGACAATATGATAAGTCAAATATACCCTTCAGGGCTATAACTTAATGATACTGAAGCCTCGTTTTTGGATTTGTAAATTTTATCATAAACGTGAAGATTTTGATTATGAAATTGTCAATTTTCCACTTTTAGATGGTGATGGTCCTCGTTTTATATCTTATGGAGTTTATATTTCTCAACTCATCCTATTATTTTAGAGCATCTAGCCATACACTCGCAATAAACTTTAACTCAGAAAGTTCTTAAACAAGGCTATCAGTATCATAAATGTTAAACGGCTCAGACGTAAAGCTTTAATGGATGGGTTGGTGCCTGATGCTTATCTGTAGCTGAGCCCACCATGGCTCAAATTGAGGTTTTCTTTAGATCTGACTATCTGTGAGTCGTGAGCCCTTTTCTTTGCTTCATCATAGTGTGTTAATTTGATTAGAGTGTGTCTCCATGATGATACACTGCAATAGTTAGAAGGCTTTCTTGCGAGCTGAACATTTCTTATACTTAAACAACAGCAGAATTTAGGGCGAAAATTTGGTACCAGTAAAATGCATTTTAGCCCCCACCCCTGGTGGCTTAGGTTGCTGTCGGCGGTGGTTCTGTTGTTGTTGACTTGTTGTTTAATGTTACTCCGATTGTGGGCGTCTGTAATTGTTCTATGTTTTGTTGTGAGTTTTGTTGTGAGTTACTTTATGTCCATTCTAGTTTTGCAATCATCTTGATGGGGAAAGGAGAGCTGGTTGCTTGGTTAGTCGGTCTTCCTGGTGTATGGTGATTGTTGTGTGGCTCTTCCTCGCGCTACCATGGATTTGTCTGCAGTTTGTGGTTGTGGTATTTCTCGATCATACTCACCATTTAAAAAAATATATATATTTCGTTGATACTATGGTTTGATATCTAAATTCCATGTTGGACTTAAAGCTGCATACTCTGCAACTATGAACATTTTTTCGAAAAAAATTATTTACTTTTTAAATCATTTATAAAAGTAGAATTAAGCTATGTTTTCACAATAAAAATGTTCAGTACAGCTCTCAACTGCATGGAAAAATGAATTATCTTATCAAATAGGTGTATTTTTCTCTTATTGGTAATTATTTGCGTCCCTCCAATAATTCTAGACCGTTGAATTTTAACATAAATGCAGTTGTTTTGATAGTGATAACTTGGTAAGAATTACGAAAATGGTAAAAAGTTTACCTGAATTTAAGTATTTTTACTGTGTTCTTGAAAAATAAAAACATTATTTTTAAAATTAGAAGATCAAAAGTTACAGACTATGCAGCTTTAAATCTCTCTTGCGCCAGGGACTTTCAGAGCCAGAGTTTTAGTGTGACTCAGTGTACAAATCAAAGAAAATTGTTGGTACCATTGATTTTTCATCGCAGTTAATTTAAATAATTTCCCATTATTAAAAAGATTGGCTATACCATTAATGTAATGCGAACGACTGCATGCTTGGTGGTCAATCCAAACACCGTTGACAACTTTGCTTTCATCTTTAATTGCATGCTGGCATACAGACTCAATGACGGTTCCGACTGAAAGACCTATCTGTTTATGAGAGGGTTGGGGCCTGATGTTGTGTCTTTGGTCAGGCCCACCGGGGTTTGACTGTTGGATTTCTTTTGCTCTGGTATTCAGTTGTATCATGTAATCTGTTGAGTCCTTATCTCTGTTTTATCTCCTTTTATATCTTGCTTTGTGTGTACTAGGAGATGATGCATCGATAAGTTAGGGATCTTTCATGCAAACCAAACATCTATGTGTCTCAATCCACATCAGAATTAAGGGTGAGTTTGAGATGTTTAAGCCTATCAGCGAATTTTTACTGACTGTTCCAAGGCGGTGCTCTTTTTGTGAATCTATATTGTTCTTTTTTGTTAAACGCCTATTTTTTTATAATACTGTCTTGTCCGTTCATTGCAGCATTGTGATCACCTGCTGGGAAAGGGCTATTGTGTGTGATGTTTCGCTATGTTTTTGTCATTTTCCCATAATTTTATGGTGTCTAGGGTAAGGTGTGGCACTTGTTTGTATCGATTCTTGATCTTTGCCTTCTTCTTTACTTTTGTTAGTCTTGTTTTCGTTATATTTAGTATAAACAAATACTCAAATGAAAATGCAAAACTGTTAGAAGCTACATAACGTATACAGTAAAACCTGTCTTAATTAGCCACTTAAAAATAGACAAAGCAAAGTCTTAAAGGTAAGTGGTAGCGTTATGGAGGTCGAAAGTATTGCAGAATGCTCCGATAACTTTGACCTGCACTAAGCAATAATCGGTCTTGAAAACCAATTTTTGGTCTTTTTTGTGTAGCTGTTTAAGACAGGTTTTACTGTTATGTGTTTTAATGATATTCTAAATACTGTAGTTGGAAGGTAAGTTGAAAGTGACGCAACGACTTTAGCACAGTGGTCTATTAGCTTACAATGACGACACATTTCTATCATAAAGAACAATGTGTGCGCTATTAGCGAAATACAACAATAATCAATGTCCACTTAACCAAAATAGTAAGTGAGTATGATCAGGAAATACCACAATCACAAACTGCAGACAAACCCATGGCACCGCGAGGAAGAGCCACGCCACTATCACGAGACACCAGGAAGACAAACTAAGCAAAGCAACCTGCTCTCTCTCCCCTATCAAGATGATTGCAAAATTAGAATGAACATAAAGTAACGTACAACAAAACATAGAACAATTACAGACTCCCACAATGGGAGTAACAATAAACAACAAGTCAACAGCAACAGAACCATCGCCTTAGAACGGACAGCAGTCTATGCCACCCGAGGGCTTAAATGCATTTTACTTGGTATCAAATCTTCGTCCTAGATTCTATTGCTGGTGAAGTACAAGGAATGTTCAGCTCGCGTGGAAGCCTTCATGCTCTGACGTCACGGTTAACTTACCCTCTGATAACAGTACACAAACAACAAATACACAATAACAATGTACTTTTTATGAACACGTTAGACAAGGAAATTCAGTGCACATCCATCTAAACGTAACGTTCGAATACATTAAATTATTATATGTCAACAGCTAAAACGAACAACGCCATTATATGTTAGAAGAAGAACAACTTATGATTCAGACCTTTGTTCCAATCCTATAGCTTACAATATGTAACGTGTATATGTATCTTATCAAGTTGATATAATCAGAGGATCTTACATGAGTGCTCATGTTTTATTGAACTTATTAATCGAGTTGAGGAAAAGAGATAAAATGCGAGGCGTTCTAATAGGTGAGCCATTGGTTCCTCGCAGACAAAACCATTGACCTAGTACTGGTTAATGCAGGGGAGCTGCCAAAATAACCTCCTGCATTAGCACAGGTTAATACCCAGGCACGGCCACAAAAATACCGAAGCAGTGTAGAACATGTTTCAATTATGTTTCCAACCTCAACACTACTGTATGTACATTGGCCCTCGTTTTGGTCCAATCATGAAATATTAAACGGTGATGATTTGAACACTATGTATTATTCTGTCAAGATGAAGAAGACAAACTGCCATGACAATTCTGATAGCATATATGATAGGCATAATCGAAATTAAACGAATTAGACTAAGGAAAGTATACAGTAAAACCTGTCTTAATCGGCCACTTGAAAAAAGACCAAAAATTGGTTGTCAAGAGTGAGTATTGCTTAATGCAGGCCAAAAGTATTGCTGAATGCTCCAAGAGCATTCTGAAATACTTTCGACCTCCAATAAGCTACCATTTGTCTTTAAAGGGAAAATTCACACTTTTTTCAAATGCATTTATTATTTAGGTTGCAGTATGATTATGCCAGGAATAATCCCTCATTTAATGTTTTTGAATGCTCTTCAATTAGTTTGTAATTAATTACTTTTGTTTGTCTATGGGGTCTGGCCATTTTTAGGTCAATGAGCTCTACACGAGAAAACCTCTCGCTTACACACTACCCAAGCATAATTATAAATCCTTAATAACGGCAAAAATATCAATGTTTTAGAGTAATTTTTAGCAGTTTGTGCATTGATGAGTATTTTGATACCTGAACGAGATTTCAAAATTATTGCTAAATTTTAACCCTTAATCCACCAATTATTACTATAGCAGGCGACATATTTTGTAATAATTTTCTTCATTTTGGGTACAAAAGACAGATTAAAATCATATGAACTTATTAAAAAACAAAATACTTATATTTTGATAGTTGTAACATTCTAATTTGCATTGATCTGGGGGTTCGATTGTAATTGAAAGGGACTATCCATTATCAAATATTGAAATGAAGAAATATATGGAACCAACTGAAAGGTGCTGCCTGAATCATTTAGCTGAACTGCATATACAGGTTAATGTGTATCTGTTTATTGCCAATAGCTGTAAGATGCCTGCTCCAAGATGTTAAGATAAACGCCATAAATACGTCTGTAATTAACTAAGCAGATGAATAAATGATCTGTGAAATTAAATCCGTACATAATTATATATTTATTTTTGATTTCAGTAAAGTGTTAAAAATCATGAACATACACTTTAAGACCTTTGTTTTGTCTATTTTTTGAGTGACCGCTTTAGACAGGTTTTTACTGTTAGAATAGCAAAATATAAACAACAAATACACAGGCGAAACTGGTGAAATAGTGACCAGAATCAATTCTGTTCACATGTGTTTGTAAATAAAGTGAATAAAAGTATAAATGAACTATTGTGAATATTTACAAACAACATCTCACTCACATAAAAACGGAATCCAATGGGTTTATTTAGTCTCAAAACACAACATTTGTCCCCCTTTGACTGCCTGCCTCAGGAATATTGATCTGATGTCACACTCGTTATGTCTATTACCGAGGTAATGTGTTTCTGTAATATTCTTTTCTAATGTCTGATTGGATAACGTCATGATTTTGCGACAGTTTTTCCCGCGATATACTGTCGCAAACTCGACGCGATTACATAACAACGCTTTTCATTGGCTGGCACGTGGTTTTATGCAGCTGGCAAGCGGTTATATGAAGCTGGCAAAAACCTCCCCAAATGAAATTTTTAAATAGAATTAATATAATTTTTATTTTGAAGAAAACTACTCCAAGTATTCTTGAAATATACAAGTAATATAGTTACAAGACACATACATGTGTTCTGTAACCCTATGGGGAATAGCAGTCTATAATAATACTGAAACTAAGTTTGGATTTATCGGTTAGGTGCTACTTTTGCAAAAATGATGGGCCTAGTTTGGATCCCCATTGAAATTCCTTTTTTAACACCGATAATGGAATACTACAGACTAACTGAAAATGTATTATGTTCTGAAATCGATATTTTTACAATCCTATGAAAGTCGTTAACGTTGAATTTCAAAAAGCACCTTATGACTTCATTGTTAGCAAAGTGCCACTGTTTCGATTTAGGTATACAGTAAAACCTGTGTAAAAAGACCACTCAAAAATAGACAAAACAAAGATCTTAATAACTATTGGTAGCTTAATGAAGGTCGAAAGTATTGCATAATGCTCCCCTTGGAGCATTCTGCAATACTCTTGACCTGCATTAAGCGATGATTCGTCTTGAAAAACAATATTTGGTCTTTTTGAGAGTGACCATTTTAAACAGGTTTTACTGAACATGTGTGCACGATCATCTTTTTAACTACTAGTGACGTCCACCGATAACCCTTGCAAACAGGTTGGACCCAGATCAAGCCCAACAAATCATCTGGTCTGATCTTATTCCAAACTGTTTGACACTATGGTGGTGTAAAAGTAAGGAATAGGGCAAATATCAGGAATCGATACAATCAAGTACCACACCTGACCTGGGACACCATATGGGAAAGTGACCAAAACACAAGAAAACACCGAAACAAGATTCTGACGACTCCAAATCACGGCTTCAGATCCGGCTTACTAGCAAGACCCAACGCGTCACAAAGTTCACGCTCTCCTTTGGGAAGTTTATGTCGGGCCCAGTAAGACATGGTCATATTAGTCTTCTCAAAAAGCTTTAACACTGTAACCCACCAGAAAGTGCAAAGATCAGGAATCGATACAATCAAGTACCACACCAGACCCAGGATACCAATGGGATAGTAACAAACTCACAGAAAACACCACAAACGAGAGCCAAGAGGTCAGCCCTTTCCCAGCAGGTGACCACAAAGCACATATAAACAGACACGCACAAAGACATAGCAAACACAAAACAGAACAAAAGCATAAAAGATCCACAAAAGAAGTACCGCTTTGGAACAGTCAGTAAAATATTTTACTGGAGGGCTTAAACCGGTTTAACGGCGCGCCAACCTCACCCTTATTCAGATGTGGATCAAGACACATAGATACTTGATTGTATCGATTCCTGATCTTTGCACCCTTACTTACTTTGCATGAAAGCCAGCATTCCATGACGGGCCAATAATTGCACCCGCATTTAGTAGAATTTGAATCCTCTTTACCACTTATCAACTAAAAAGTGACAAGGCTTCAATGAAAAGCCCAGAAAACATGACAAACACAAAACATAAATAATAAAAATGATCCACAAAAGAAGCACCGCCTTGGAACGGTCAGTTTTGTCGTATTATTTCACACAAAAAAAACGAACAATGTATGGACTGTTTATATTGGAAGGGACAAAACTTTCTGGATCCGCGCATGTGTTTGGTGGCTTAGCATTTTCCACGAGCGGGGAAGTGGGGGCATACCAGCATTCCTTAAGAAACCTACAGCTCCGGACCCCTAGTCCCCCTCTTGATCCGTTCATAACTGAGCAACTTCTTCATGGCGTTGTGATAAATACCAACCATCTTGAAGAAAGTGTTGTGCGTGCAGGGACATTGGACTGCTTCTGGAAAGCCTGGCCTTGGAACTTAAAAGCGTATATGCTGAAAGGCTCTGTGACTTAATCTGAACATCACAAACAAGAGAGCCAAGAGGTCAGCCCTTTCCTAGCAGATGCTCACAAGGCTCCAAGGAACAGACAAGACAACATAACAAAGACAGATACGAAACACAATAACAAAAAGAAAAGGCTCAACAAAAGACCAATTTTTATATTTTAGCCTGATAGGGGGAGCCAAAAAAGCCTCTTAATGCACGTCCCTCTTTCACACCTTGACTATTAGCAATTTTATATCCCTAGAATTGGCCTTGGGACTTAAAAGCGTATATGCTGAAAGGCTCTGTGACTTGATCTGAACATCACAAATAATACCCCTATTCCACACAGGCTACGAATCGCGCGAATCGCCACGAATTGATTTTTATTGATTCGGGGGGATTCGTGAGGTTTCATTAATACCCCTATTCCACACAGGCCACGAATCCCACAAATTGCCACGGATTGACAAATATTTGGATTCGTAGCTGAATCGTACTCAGTTCGTGAAGATCTTAACTGATTCGCACAGTCCGTAGACAGTTCTTGCAATTCGTGTCTCTATCGGGAATTCGGCTCAAAAGTTTTGAACTGTTCAAAACTTTGGCCATGAATTCCCTGATTCGAAAAATCGTGCGTGGTTCGTACCAAATTCCTAGGGCATTCTTGGACATCGTAACTGATTCTTGGACATCGTAACTGATTCGTAATCGATTCGGAGGCGCCTTTTTTACGTTGGTAGCTACTCTTAGCTCATTCGTGGGGAGTCGGGAGATTAAGACAAGCAATAAAACCAAGGAATATATAGTAGAGGGGTTTTCCCTTAGAGTAACTACCCTGTCACGCGCATGTGAGCTAGCCCTAGAAGTGGAAACAGATTTGCTCAGGGGCGGATGATACAACCTGACTCAGGTAGTATCATCCGCCTCTGGATTTGGCATATTCTATAGCACAATCAGGATTAGTCAGTAGCTCCTGGCTGGTGATTTTGCCAATGGCGAACTGCCATATTTTCCCAAGTCAATGAGTTATTGCCAGGGCCTCTCGACTCTAATGTAGTTGTTTTCTTCTAGCTATATAAGTAGCTGTTTTAACACTCAATTAGCATGATCAATTCTACAGCTGCTTTACGAGGAACATTCATTTTGGAACTGATGCCCCTGAAGCATGTATGGGCCTTTTTTATAACTATCATGAGAGAAAATCTCGCGAATCGTGGCGAATCGTCGCGGATTTCTGTTAATTCGTGCCCAATTCGTGCTGCATTCGGCATATTCTTAACTGATTCGTAATTGATTCCTTAACTTTCGTGCAGCATATTCTAATGTTATTTGCTAATCGTAATGAATTCTTGCGCGATTCCAGCCGAATTGAGCCGATTACCCCGAATAATCGTAACGACATCGTATCTGAATTGGGACTGACTCGTAGAACATGACGATTGGAGAAATTGTTTTAATGAAACCTCACGAATCCCCCCGAATCAATAAAAAATCAATTCGTGGTGATTCGCGCGATTCGTGGCCTGTGTGGAATAGGGATATAAAACAATTTCTCCAATCGTCATGTTCTACGAGTCAGTCCCGATTCAGATACGATGTCGTTACGATTATTCGGGGTAATCGGCTCGATTCGGCTGGAATCGCGCAAGAATTCATTACGATTAGCAAATAACATTAGAACATGCTGCACGAAAGTTAAGGAATCAATTACGAATCAGTTAAGAATATGCCGAACGCAGCACGAATTGGGCACGAATTAACAGAAATCCGCGACGATTCGCCACGATTCGCGAGATTTTCTCTCATGATAGTTATAAAAAAAGGCCCATACATGCTTCAGGGGCATCAGTTCCAAAATGAATGTTCCTCGTAAAGCAGCTGAAGAATTGATCTTGCAAATTGAGTGTTAAAAACAGCCACTTATATAGCTAGAAGAAAACAACTACATTAAAGTCGAGAGGCCCTGGCAATGACTCATTGACTTGGGAAAATGTGGCAGTTCGCCATTGGCAAAATCACCAGCCAGGAGCTACTGACTAATCCTGATTGTGCTATAGAATCTGCCGAATCTGTTTCCACTTCTAGGGCTAGCTCACATGCGCGTGACGGGGTAGTTACTCTAAGGGAAACCCCTCTACTATATATTCCTTGGTTTTATTGCTTGTCTTAAACTCCCGACTCCCCACGAATGAGCTAAGAGTAGCTACAAACGCAAAAAAGCGCCTCCGAATCGATTACGATTCAGTTACGATGTCCAAGAATCAGTTACGATGTCCAAGAATGCCCTAGGAATTTGGTACGAACCACGCACGATTTTTCGAATCGGGGAATTCGTGGCCAAAGTTTTGAACAGTTCAAAACTTTTGAGCCGAATTCCCGATAGAGACACGAATTGCAAGAACTGTCTACGGACTGTGCGAATCAGTTAAGATCTTCACGAACTGAGTACGATTCAGCCACGAATCCAAATATTTGTCAATTCGTGGCAATTCGTGGGATTCGGGGCTTGAGTGGAATAGGGGTATAAGAGAGCCAAGAGGTCAGCCCTTTCCTAGAGCTCTTTCCCTCTTAATGCACGTCCGCTTGCCAGCTGCATAAAACCGCGAGTCAGACAATGAAAATCGACGTTATGTATTGGCGTCGAGTTTGCGCCAGTATATCGCAGGATATACTGTCGCAAAACCATGAAGTTATCCAATCAGACGTTGCGTTACAATATCAAGTGCATTAGAATACCAACATCTTATGTGCTGGCTCACGAATGAGGCAAACCATCAAAATGAATGATAGTAATGTTATTTTCAGGGAGTTAAATCAAATAAAAAGCGAGAGAGCCTTATTGTAGACCGCACACTATCTTGATTTATTATATACCTTTTAAATAATTTCCCATTATAAAAAGATTGGCTATAACATTAATGTATTGCAACAGACTGCATGGTTGGTGGTCAACCCAATCACGGTTGGCAACTTTGTTTTTCTCTTTAATTGCACGCCGCTGGGCCGGACTTCAGACTCTATGATGGTTCCAACTTAAAGACTTATCTATTGATGAGATGGTAGGGGTCTGATGCTTTGGCTATTTGTCGGGCCCACCGGGGTTTACCTGTTGGATTGTTTTTGCTCTGGTATTCAGTTTGATTTGCTGTTGAGTCCTTGTCTTTGCTTTATCTCCTTGTTATATCTTGATTTATTATGTTTTAGGAGATGATACATTGATAAGTTGGGGGTCTGTCATGCAAAACAAATATCTGTGTGTCTTTGTCCGCGTCTGGGTTGAGGGTGGGGTTGGCGCCGTTAAACTGGTTTAAGCCCTCCAGTGAAATATTTTACTGACCGTTCCAGGGCTAACTTCTTTTTTGGATATTTTGTGTTTTTGTTCTGTCTTGTGTTTGCTGTGTCTTTGTGCGCGTCTGTTTGTGTGCGCTTTGTGGTTTACCTCCTGGGAGGGGCTGGCATCTATGCTTTCTTTTGTGGTGTCTGGCTGTGGGTTTGTCGCTTTCCCATTGGTATCCTGGGTCAAGTGTGGTACTTGATAGTATCGATTCCTGATCTTTGCACCCTTACTTACTTTTAGAACTGTCTGTTTTCTGGCCATCTGATACAGACAGCCGAATCAACGAACTGAGGTTTTCTTAATCCATATCACTATCCTTTAAAACGAGGCTAACGTCGGTTACCTGCTTTTGCGGTGACGTTACGTTAAGTAAATTGCAAGCATGGAACAGAGACGGAAAACATGTTGACGTGACGTCAAGAAACATACGTTATGACAAACGTTCCAGCATTTTTTCGGGATTAAAGGCCAAAACAGGTTTTAAAATCAGAAAGAATGTCAGGAAAAAGGCATATACATACACATTATCATAATAGTAACTTGATCTGATCCCGTGGATGCGGCCATACCATTGGATCACCCTCGACGCTACGCGTCTCGGGTGATCCGATGGTATGACCTCATCCACTCGACGTGATACAGTATGCCAGATCAAGTTACTATTATGATGATGTGTATGTATATGCACTATGCACAATAAATTTCACATTTTGTACTTCAGTCAGCTGTCATGTTTTAAAGGGAAAAAAAATCAACATTTTAATCTACTTTCCACTTACCTCTTCATCATATGTATTGAACTACTATCATATAAAATAACAACTACTGAAAATATAAAAGGCATTACATATGCAAATGATGAATTTAAAAAGTCACTTTTGCTGACGATGCAGCGTTTGTCCTAGATGGCTCCCAAAAATCATTTGAACCACTTTTTGATATCTTGGATAATTATAGTAATATTTCTAGACTCAAATTATTTTTTTAAAAAAATGACAAGTTTTGCGAATAAGAAGCATGATACACAATGAAGTTGTATACCTAAAAACGAGAATTTAAATCGAGTTCGAGCAAAGCTAGGCCACTCGGATTAACCTTTTGCACTGATAATACTCGTATATTCAAAGTAAATTTAGAACCCAAAATCATACTTTTGAAAAATGTTTAAAACAATGGCAAAAAAGAAAATTAACTTTAATGGGTAAAATCACAGTAATAAAAAAATATACTCTTCCAAAACTGATATATGCTCTTTCGTCTTTACCAAACCCACCCACTCAGACGTTTAAAAGAATTGAAAACTCATGTACGATTTCATACGGGATGGTAAACCTTAAAAAATTAAAAGAGATGCACTCACAATAGGCTAGTAAAGAGGAGGTTTAAAAATGGTAGATTTAGATTACTTTATAAAGTCGCTAAGAATATGTTGGATAAAACGGATGGTAGAGGCTGAGTATGATGCAATTTTAAATTGAATATATACTCACAATCTTCCATCCTTTGGGGGAAAATTTTGTTTGAGTGTAATATCTTAGAAGACGATGTTTGTAGATTTACGCAAATCAATTTCTAAAAGATGTTTTATTAGCATGGTGCAGATGCAAAGCAAATGTAGTTATTTCAAGCTGCATACATGAAATATTGTGGAATAAGAGCAATATAAAGGCCGTTGACAATGCAAGCATGTTTGCTAATTGGTTCCACAATGGAATAAAGTTTTTAAAGACATATATGATGATGTAACCAAGAAGGTATATCCATACAGTAAATTACGAGAAATAAATGATAATCTTCAAGGTGATTTTTAAACTACTTAACCTCGATACATAACATACCGAATTCATGGAAAACGAACATTAAAAATGAAAAAATATCAATTCCCTAAAACAAACAACCTTGCTTAAACAATTAATAAAAACAAAACATACTGACAAATATGCATATAACATGCCACAGAAAAAACAGGATACGACCAGACAAGAAATCAGAGACAAAATGGATTGAACTATTCGATGAAGAAAAACTCAATTGGAAAATAATTTACACGACCTCTTTAAAGGCAACAAAAGACATTAAACTCCAAAATTTCAACTACACGTTTTTAGTGCACACCTATGTCAACGAATCCAAATAGAAAAACAGGTTCATTTCATGAAAGACAGACTTGCCCAGTTTAATAACAAATGAGGTACTCTAAGAGGTTTGAAAGAGCATTAAATTTAAAACAACATAATACTTTAAATAAATAGAATGCGACAGTTTCTCTCTCTCTCTCTCTCTCTCTCTCTCTCTCTCTCTCTCTCTCACTCTCTCTCTCTCACCATGATATTACACATTTGAGATAGCATATATGCTCGAATAATTCCAATTGTGTTTTATGGCACAAATTGATAGGGGTCCCTACTGTTTGCATACATCAAAAGTCGTCACCAGCAGGCACATATGTAAAGAAGTTTCTTGCTTATGATAATGGCTGCAATCTCGGTTTACTCAAAGTATTACATGACGAGGGCCGAATTAGACGTCCACCAATCTAAAATAGTAAGTGAGTATGATCAGTAAATACCACAATCACAAACCGCAGACAACCTCATGGCACCGCGAGGAAGAGCCACTCAACCATCATGAGACACCAGGAAGACAAATTAAGCATAGCAACCAGCTCTCTCTTCCCCATCAAGATGATTGCAATGCTAGAATGGACATAAAGTAACGTACAACAAAACATAGAACAATTACAGCCTCTCATAATGGGAGTAACAATAAACAAAAAGTCAACAACAACAGAACCACCGCTTTAAAACGGACAGCAGCCTAAGCCACCGGGGGGGGGGGGGGGCTTACCAAATCTTCACCCTAGATTCTGCTGTTGTTGAAGTACAAGAAATGTTCAGCTCGCATGGAGGCCTTCTAACTAATGCAATGTATCACCATGGAGAAACACTCTAATCAAATTAACACACCATGATGAAACAAAGAAAAGGGGCTTATGACTCACAGATAGTTAGACCTAAAGAAAACCTCAAGTTGATACATGTTGGCTAATTCCTGTTTAGATTTAGATGTTGTTTTTTAGTTTTATTTTAATCAATACTGTGTTATGAAGAAGAAGGGCCTGCTTTCTATGAGTGAGATGGATATTAAGTTCAATACTTGCCAATAGAATTTTTTTTAGATTTCGTGAAATGCTATTCGATAGCTTTGACATTTATCTTCGACGCACGATAATTAGCGTGCCCTGGAAGAAAGCTGGATTGATTCTAGAATTTATGTTAAGATTGAAATTGCCCTTTTCCTTCGTTACAAAACATTTTAAATTGGCGCGCATAATATGTGTAAAAGTAAAATGAGTTTCTCATCGAATAGCACTGACCGATTTCTAAATGTTCTCAAAAGCATAATTTTTACCCCATTGGTATACTGTGTAAAACGACCACTCAAAAATATACAAAGAAGTTGTTAATGCCAAACGGTAGCTTAATGAATTGGCTCAGCGATTGGAGATATGGCGGTGATGGGGCATTTTGCAATACTTTTGACATGCATTTAGCGATTATCGGTCTTGAAAATTAATTTGTGGTCTTATAGAGTGGCTGTTTTTCACAGGTTTTACTGTATATGATGAAGGAGTTGAATTGGTGGGCGTAAATTAGGAAAGTGGATATATTTTGTATTTAGCAATCAAGTCGTCCAGCCTATGAATCGTGTAAAAAATTACTTTTTACCGGTTGAATCATTTCTTATCGTTTCACCGGGATTAACGAAAATCACTGTGAAGAAAAATAAAACTAGATGCTCATAAGAACCTGAAACGCTCATCTGACACTGAGTCACAATATCTCATTAACAAATATAATTAATGACATATGTAATATTTCCAAAGGTCATTAATTTACATAAGATATTTGAAGGTTTTTTCTTCATATTTCCAGGGGAGCAACTACATATAAATTAATTCTGCATACATTCTATTAACCCATAAAGCGACACCTATTATTTGCAGCAGATGACAATTTCAATTTATTTTGCTGGTTTTGTCAAGAATAATAAATCAGGCATGATAATTCATGAGAATCGTCTGCAGACGATTCTCATACAAAATCATACCTTATTTTTTCGTAAATTAGGAAAGATGTCGCAAAATTTGTCTTCTGGTTAATGAGATCTTGTGACTAATTGTCAAAAGCGTAGAATTTAAATCTAAATATATACTAGCGCCGTTTCTAGCGTAGAATTTAAATCTAAATATATACTAGCGCCGTTTCTATTTTACAGAATAGAATTAACTTTTTGTCTTCTACAGGATAGAGTATCCCAACCAACATCTCTAAATAAAAAGATTGGCTATAACATTTAAATATCGCAACAGACTGCATGCTTGGTGGTTAACCCAATCCCGGTTGGCAACTTTGCTTTCCTCTTTAATTGCACGCCGGTGGGTCGGACTTCAGACTCTATGACGGTTCCGACTTAATGACTTATCTATTGATGAGATGGTACGGGCCTAATGCTTTGGCTGTTGTCAGGCACAACGGGGTTTAATTATTGTTGGATTTCTTTTGCCCCGGTATTCAGTTTTATGTACTGTTGAGTCCTTATCTTTGCGTAATCTCCTTTTTATATCTTGATTTGTATGTTCTAGGAGGTAATTCATGGATAAGTTGGGGATCTTTCATGCAAACCAAACATCTATGTGTCTTTGATCTACATCAGAACTAACGATGAGCTTGCTACCGTGAAACAAGTTGAAGCCATCCAGTAAAATATTTTTACTGACCGTTCAAAGGCGGTGCTTCGTTTGTGGATCATTTTTATTATTTATGTTTTGTGTTTGTTATGTTTTCTTGGCTTTTCATTGAAGCCTTGTACTCACCTGCTAGGAAAGGGCTGACCTCTTGGTTTGCATGTATGTGAAGTTCTCTTGTGTTGTTGCTACTTTCCCATGTTATGTCCTGGGTCAGGCGTGGTACTTGATTATATCGATTCCTGATCTTTGCCTTTTAACTTACTTTAAAACGGATGGGCAAGAAATATTCACAATTTTAAGCCCAAAACTTATGTTTATATATAGCTGTGATTTACCAATAAAGATGGCTGTGTTAACAAGCACCATTTTGTTGATCTATGGTTGTCCAACGTGAAATTCTACATGCACTTGTCCAGTGGCTTTAGAGGGGAAGTATGAAAATGTTGACGGACAGGCGCCGGAGCAATTGGTATACAGTAGACCCTGGCTCCAAAAAATTGGTTTTCAATACCGATTATCGCTTAATGCAGGTCAAAAATATTGAAGAATGCTTTCTGCAATACTTTCGACCTTCATTAAGCTACCGTTTTCCATTTAGACCTTTGTTTTATCTATTTTTAAGTGGCCGCTTAAGACATTTTACTGTACCTATAGGTATTCATTCGGCTCAGGTCAGCTAAAACAAATCAGAGTTCACCGAATTATGGCGTGTGTACTGTACAAGTTGTTTTTATTGCTATTTATTTTTCAGTCATGCTTTCAATTGATATAAGTACACACGACTTGTACTTATTTTTAATTGAACATTTAATTATGTACGCTTAGGGTGACGCGCACTTATAATCCGGCTTACACATCTGATTGATGAAAAGCCAGGAATAGTCTATCCAAAAGGGGTGTTATGACCGCATAACTTTGTGCACTTCAATTCGATTATCTTATACATAAGATAACCCATAAAGCGACACCTATATTTAATTATAGTATAATTGAATGGTTTTATGAAGATATATCAATCCGGATAACTACGGACGGAATTTACACGCCTACGTCCATTAGCCATTAGTGTGTTGTCATTTGGCAGAGATCTTATACCTGCACAATGTCTTGTTTTTTGCTGGATATATCCCAGAGGACCCATGGGCCCCGGGGCCAGCTCGAGATCAAATTTGTTTCAATGCGATACCCCTAGGTGCCGAATTGAAACAAATGTGTCCTCATTGTCGACGCCATTCGATGACGTCAGCTTAACCCCATCAGTCTGCTGGGCAACCTGCTCTTCTGTAAACAGTCAGGCACTGGAAGGAAAACCTTCCAACAGATTTGGATGGAAATTCCTTCCAATCTAACAGTCTCTCAATTTTATTTCTATTTCTAGAAATAGAAACATTTCTTCTCATAAATAAGCCAAAGCATCTGTTTGTAATTACCTGCATTTCCATCCAGATTTATTTATAGTAACAAACTTATGTAATAGTGCATGCCTTGAATAGTTATCTTCAAGAAAAGTCATCACAAGTTTGCAAACTTTCTCTAATACCAGTGACAAGAAAAGATTGATACATGATCTTAACTAACTGTTACCTGTATTGCAATAAGGTTTATCAAGTAGAAACATGATTTTTCTGCTTGGTTATGTAATGAAATATACTAATTACATCATTAACCCTGCGATCGGCTGTCCGATCGGATGCCAAATTTGCAATGAAAAGGATGCTTTGGAAGGGTTTTCCATCGAAAACTTGTCATTAAGATGGATGGTAAAACCTTCCAATTTTCTGTGAAAAAAACTAATTGGAAGGAAAATCCATCCACAGTGAAATTGTTAAGTTGGAAGGCTATTCCTTCCAAAAAGGCATACTTTTGGCATGGAAGGTTTTCCTTCCAGTGCCTGGTAAATTAACATTGTCTTTCACAGTTTATATGTACTAGGGCTATAAACATTGTATGTAATCTTTAATACTGAATAAATATTAGTATTGGTATTTATCATGTTAAATGTTAAATTGGCATTTTAACATTTATGAGCAGGATAAATTCGTGCACAGCTCAGTTGAGCTGAGTTGAACATTAACAAAGTTTAATATCCTCGGGGCCAGTCTGCAAATAGTTCGAATGACTAAACAAACATGCATTAGCCTCTGATCCGGGGAAATACAGACGAGGTAGGGAAATACGGACCGATACAATTTGCAATAGGAAAAATACGAACAATGTATGGACTGATTATATAGGAAGGGATCTTTGAGAGACTGCTATTAAAAGCTTTCTTTCTTATTCTGACCACATAATCAGAGATTACTGCTCTTCTCAAACCCAATATAATTCTATGTCCATTATCAACTGTTTTCTGCCACTGTGCGTGCATGTGTGTGCATGCGCGTGCACGCGTGTGTGTTTCTCGTATGTTTATTCCGATTTCAAAGATTGCCGTCATTGCAAACATTTTAAATTTCTAACAACAACGTTACCTCCCAAATCATAAGTTGGATTGAACGGAAACTTAACGGGATGTATCGGGGCAGCAATGAGATTCTGAAATGCTAAATCAGGGTATAATTGTATTCACAATTTTCATTAGGGGAGGTATATCGTTGGATATACGGTTGGAAATTTAGTTTTACGGCGACGCCCGAGCCTCAGAACTTCTCAGAGTTGCTTGAATTCCAATCCAAGATGGCTGTCACAGGGACCATCTTGGAATTATTCAAATGATATCTCATCCCAAACATCCGTCTGAACAAATTGAATCTGAATGTATCAGAATAACACCTAAGATTCAGAATTACGGAACCGACACACAGTCTGACTTGATCTGAACCCCTTAAACGGGTACTTTGGCAAACAGTGAAGACCCAGATATTGTCGCAGCCTTATGCTGCGTTTTATCAGTGTCTGCATTTTTATATAGTAATGATTAAAACAACCTTTAGGGATAGAGATACATTACGATATAGACAATTTCACGTGGACCCCTTAAAGTGTACAATAGGCAGCCCCATACTATTTGTGTCGCAGTCAGTATACGAGGGTCAGTCAAAAATAACTGAGCCCTACCTCATAACATTTTTGTTTGGAATTGTAGACAACAAATGCAATAATTTTCTATAAGTATCATATGTTATCGATGTTTTGACCCTAAAGAATTATCTGAGTGAAGCTTCTATTATGGTTGCTAGGCAACTGAAGATAGTCAGTCAGAGTGATGCGTTCACGATCTCAGCCACCATGAATATACAGTAAGTCTTTAAAAAGCTTGCGTGCTTGATAGTTTATTTGAAAGACACATTTGACATTTATTTGAATAATATATATCATATTGTCTTTTCATTACACTTAGTTCATTAATGTTTAGGTGAACATTGATTGTATGCGTTGCCTAGCAACAAAAAACGCCAAATTTCCACAAATTTACAAATACACGAGAATTGTGTTACCATGGAAACAAAATTGTGAGTTTAAATCAAGGAACTTAATATGTCTGAGGGTTGGTTTGTGTATGCAGTACTGTTAAAGCATTATTTGGCTGATATTTTATGTTTTCTATTAAAATTGTGTAAATTTGAATATGGGTGGGGTAAATTAGAGGACGTCACGCATGTTAAAATTTGATAAATTCTTAAATCAAACTACCACAGCATCTATAATTTGGGTTAAGTTGATTTCTGTTTTATAACACTGAATAGGTACATGTTAAAGATATCAGACGACAGTGAATTAAGCCTTGCTTTAACATTACCGTTTCCATAGCAACGCTTAGAATTATATGTATCACAGCGTGAACGCACCCCTTTGACAGGTCATATTCTGTTGCCTAGCAACCGTTACAAAAAGCCTACCAACAGAAATAAATAAGGTGATTAAATAGATGACATATAACTACAATGAAATATCATCTAATTATATGTCCATTTTACTTGATTCAAATGTTATGAGATAGGGCTCAGTTATTTTTGACTAACCCTCGTACTAAGCGAGTTGGCACGGTAATCCTAATTTACAAACTCAATAAAATCGAGTGTTTTGTTGTCTAATCTTGTAGAATCTCTCTATTTCTGACAGATCCGTTATTCCAGATAAGTCTAAAATCTGAAAAATATGGTCGTGGGTTCGAAACTCAGTCCAGGGTGTACTTTCGTAAATTTTATTACCTCCGTACCCCTGTTTCATAGTTGACGTACGATCGCACAAAGTACAGTCGACTCTCGTATTTGAAGTTTTTCGGAACAAGACGTTTTATTCAGGACAATCAGTAGTTCGAAGTACAGGGAGGTAGACATAAAATATATACCCCCAACCCCGAAACTTGATAATAACATATTATTTCTACCAAACATAAGTTTTCGACGCATAAAACTCAAGGAAAGCATGTTATAACAGACAGGGAGCTATTATAAGCATGCATTTTTTGGAGAGAAGATCCAAATACCATTATACGGATCAGAGAAAACTGAAAGCTGGCTTGGCAGTTTTGCGAGTTTTTCAGGGGATCCAGACCAGTATTGATAAGAAACCATATACATGTATTTGAGTGATTATTCAGGGGGGGGGGGTCCTGACCACCCTGTTCCACCCCTCTGGATCCGTGCATGCCTTTTAAGCACAAATTATGTAATTACAGACAGTTATTATTAAAATAGATCATGATTATGTCCTATTCTGTTAATTCAATGGGTCCAAAATTCGTTGAGTATTTCAAAATATCGAAGTTTAAATTATTTTCTAAGTTTTGTTGGGAAATAATCCTTCGTGGGTGTTCGACCAAGTGAAGCTCGACACGCCCTGCTGAGATACAAAGATTGCTTAAGTATGGAACTTGTCCATGTGCAAGTTCATAATAATATATTTCCCAATAATCGAATAACAAAGGCACTGATCAGACTGCGCGGATGCGCAGGCTGGTCTGCACCTTTATTGTTTGCATGAAACAAATGTTCGCATACAGCAAAATGTTCCAAAACCAGGTTTTCTCGCGACGAGGCTACTTTAAACCACAACCTAACATCAACTTCACGTGCTGAAAAATAGAATCGCCCAAAACTTTTGATCGTTCAGGTCAAAACAGGACAGTTTAATAGTACATTGGCCGCCCAACCATCGACATGTTAACACTAAATCGGTTTAATCAACTGGGACTGAAAAATGTTGTCCGTGCACTTACAGTATTTAAGAAAGGTATGATTGTTTTACTAATAACTCTGACACCACATTATAGTTATATTTTCAAAACCATTAAAAAGGCAACTGATACATGTACCATAATTCTTTTTTTTCTTATTCATAGCAGCGTTAAAAACTTTGTCAATGTGTCGCATCATGTAACAAGCTTCCCATTAAATTTCAATTTTTTGTATAAGAACGTTTTAACAAAACTTGAGCTCGATTGCGCACCTCTGCTTACAATTTTGTTGAAAAAAAAAATAGCAAATTTATCAAAAATAACCTTTCTTAAATCTCGGAATTCTTCTCAATTCAAAAGTGAAGGTGCTGCGTGGTACCCATATAACAAATTTACGGCATTCAAAAGAAAAAAATTCATTTGCGGAAAGGACTTTTAAAAATAAATGTTTTTTTTGTGTGTTTTTTTTTTCACAAAAGTTTCGCTAAATTTGAGAAATGTCTAAAACTTCAATTAAAATGAATCGTTTTAAAATTGGTATAAGTAAGTTGTAAGAACAGTATATGAGCCGCGACATGAGATTTCCAACAATCTGGGATGTGCGACCAGTAAAGCCTCAGATCAGCCTGTGCATACGCGCAGACTGATCAGCGCCTTTGTTATTCGCTTTTTGGAAAGCGTCATATCTAAACTTGCTACGAGCGAAATTTCAATTTTCTAGCTAGTCTCTGTGGCTGAGCAGACTGGTTTGTGTCTCTTTTTTTAAGGAAACCCCGAAGACAGGTTTTCTCGCGTCGTTGCCCAATTATTATGATTCTCATTTATCACGATAATTACCGTTGAAAGTGTTGCATTTTCGTAAGCTTCTAACTTTGCTGCCATTTTAAAGACCAAAGCTCCATGGCACTTTTTTCCAGCTGTGTGTGCACAGAACGTAGAGTAATACATGTATTGTAATTTTCAGAAAGTTTAAACAACAATGAGCCAAGCATACTGAGGGTCTGATTTTTGCTTTTTTGTGCTAACTCCCAAGGCATGCATTGTTCTTTTTGGTCAGAGTAAGTTACCGACCTACATCATCCTCCATTTTCGTCAGACCTGGCCCATACCATTGATTCCCCCGCGATTTTTTTCTGTTAGCAAAGCTCAAATACCATATATCTGTAAAAAGATACAAGAAATGTCATTGGACCAGCGGATTGGCGTCACAACTGAGGTCATGCTTAAAATAACTGGTGTGTCACCTCCTACAGTGGTGCCCGATGTTTAAGAGCTGGGTTGGTAGGCAGCATTTTTGCATTTGCAGAAAATTGGAACAAAAAAATCTTGTTTTAAAAAAATATATATTAGCCAAAGAATGTCAGAAAGAGATAAAGAGTTGTGTAAGAGATGAAACACCAAATGAGCCGCGACATGTGATTTCCAACAATGTGGCATTTTGACAAGTGTAGACTCAGACGAGCCTGTGCAGCCTCCTATTAAACTTAGAAACTCCAAATCATGTTCGGTCAGTAGCTTGACACTCATAGAATATTCAAGCGGCTAGCAAAGGCTCTGATCAGTCTGCGCGTATGCGCAGGCTGGTCTGAGCCTTTGCTAGTCGCACATACCACATGATTGGACATCTTATATCACGGCTCAAATATAGAAATTTTTCTGTCACTGGATTGAGAAAAAAGCAAACAAGTTCTGAGGCCATAAAAAGTTTTTTTATGGGGTGGGCTGGGACAAACAAACATTATTATGTTTCTAATTTTTGCCTGAAAAGTATCAAAACCTGCATCCTCAGTTGATTGACTGGCTTAAATGTGTATTCAGATACTTTGATGGGTTTTTTTTGAGGACTAAGAAAATGGTTATCACAATGTCAGTGATGGAGAAGCAATAAGTGGCATTATTTTTTTTAAAAAAACACATTGATATTTGAAAGTCCTATTTTTTTGTGTACAAAATGCGTCTTCGTGAGCTTTAACATAGGGCATTGCACTATTTGAAAATGACACTTATTTATGAAAGTCCTCGAATATTTTACAAAATGCGTCTTCCAGAGCGTAAATTACATATAGGGCATTGGACTTTCATTGGTTGACTTATTTCCTCATATTGACATGTAGTTTGAGCTATAGGTCCTGTTTTGAAAATTCAAAATACTGTTTGCGAGCAAAATCTTTCAAGGCGCACGAATTTAGCCCCAATACAATAAAAAGTAAGTGTGTATGATCAGGAAATACCAAAATCACCCACTGCAGACCAATCCACGGCAGCGTGAGGAAGAGCCACAGAATATTTATAGCAACAATAAATCTGTTAGACAATAATAGCGAGGCAACCAGCTTTCTCTTCCTCTTCAAGATGATTGCAAAACTAGAATGGACACAAAGTATTGCATAGCAAAACAATGACAAACACAGAATTCCCACAAACATTATGAAAGGTACATTAAACAATAGGTCAATAATGGCAGAACCACCGCCTTAGAACGGACAGCAGCCTTAACCGCCAGAGGGCTTAAATGCATTTTACTAGTGCCAAACCTTCGCCATTGATTCTGTTATAATTGTTAAAAATTGTTTGACTCGAATGGAGGCTTCCTAACTAATGCAATGTATCAGCACAGAGAAACAATCAAATCAAATTAACACACTATGATGATACAAAGAAAAGGGGTTATAACTCATAGATAGTCAGAGCTAAAGAAAACCTCAAGCTACGGTGTGCCCAGCCAACGACACGCATCGGTCACAAACTAACGGATTAAAACTTTACGTCAGGGCCGTCATTAAGTCTGAGGCCTGACCAACCGTCGTGCAATGAAAGAGGAAACCATGATAGCTATCAGCCGTGATTGGTTCAAACCCAGGCATACAGACTGTTGCATGATATCCATAATGTATCCCACTCTTTTATAACGTTTAATAATCTTATTGAATTGGTCACTAAAATTAAGTTTTCCAACAGTTCTTTCAAATTTATAAACTAAATCGCCATAAAAATCAGGTTCTGATATGCCTTGTTGCAGACTAGTAAACCTGTCTTAAGCGGTCACTAAAAAGACAAAAATATATGTTTTCAAGACTGATAACCGCTAAACGCGGATCGGTATTGCAGAATAATCCACCAGAGCATTCTGCAATACTTTTGACCTGCACTAAGCTACCATTGTATTTTAGGGCTTTGTTTTAGTTATTTTTGGGTGGCGGCGTCACGTGAAACCATGCTATTGTTTATAGCTCTGGATCATAAGACTCCCGTCCGAGCCCTGACCCTTCCAACGCCCAGCATCCCTTCCCGCGATTTTGTTGTCGTCTGCTGATTTTTTTTCATAATATTGAAATAGTCAACTTTTCATGTTTTTCCATACTTAATGGCAAAAAAAGAAAAAAAAAGAAATAATAATAATGATAATAATAATGATAGTAATAATAATAAAAACATGGCAGGTTTCCTTTCACGAAGTACGTATTTTGAGCTTGTTTCTTCTGAAAAATGATATAAATTACATGTATACTAGTTCTTAAAATGCATATCAAGTTATATTTTATTGTTTCTAAATTAGTTTATATTTATTTGTAAATTTACAAGCACAATATATATAGGCGCGTTGCTGAAATTCAAATTTTCGAAAAAACTTACCTCATCGTCATAAAGGATGAAACATGTCTTAAATTCAAGATGAACGACTCTACTTTATTTCTGATTGGGTCGTACGCTCAAAAATTGGTAGCATCATATTAAAAAATGGGGAGATAACTCAATGTTTGCAAAAAACAGAAACGTAAAGTACGGTTTTTAAATTGATTTTGTATTGACAAAAAGACGTTCTTTTTCGCAAATTATTTTATTTTCTAAAAGTAAGTTTACTGTAATTTATATTTGTTTGAGTTTTATTGATTTTTATAAATTTAAACATAGTGTTTTGGGGGGATAACTCTTACTACCCTATAAAATTTAATATTTTCCTCAATATTATTCCTTATAATACCGTTATTTTTAATCAGAAACCGCAAAACTTCATAATTTCTAAAACAATTGTCTGTTCGCTTTTCAAAAACATGATTTGCCGCATCCTGATATGCCTGACGGCTCAGAAATTAGCTTCTTAAGTTGCAACCCCTGTGTGGAAAAACAGCGTTTTAATGTATTTTTTCCAATACACTTGATACGAGCAGAGGAGATTTGCTGATTTACTTTTGGAGAAAACTTACATTAGCGTCCTAAATGATGAAACATGGCTCAATTAAAGATAAATATATCCGTACTATCAATTTGTGAGAATTGTACGTTAAAATCGAGTATCGTCATTCATAAAATGGGGAAGTAACTCTGGTACTAGAAATAATGTAAAACCAGCATAGATGAGCGTCGTTAAGTACCTCCTTGAAATATTGCTTCTCTGTTGTTTTTTTTACTTTTACTCACACAAAAGTAAATGTCTAGTCTTTCTATCTTAAAAAGATAAAATTGAATTTCAGAAACAGCAATATGACGCTCTTATTAGATATTAATATTATCTAATTTGCATATTCACATTAATATTAATGAAAACGTAAGTAATGTAAGTAATGAGAAAAATTGTAGAATAAATTTTAGGGGTGTCACCTACAAAATTACCTATATGTCGCTGTTTATCATTCAGACTAAGAATCGTGGTACCAAATTAAAGTTGAGACATTAGCAAAATGACCAACTGAATAGATATACGAATTATCTAATTTGCATACTCATGAATATTAATGAAAGCATACGAAATGAGAGAAAATAGGCCAAAAAAATAAGGGGTATATCTACAAAATTACCACTACACCAGCTGCTAACTATCTTATTCTACAAGATTTGGTACCCAATAAAAGTTGAGACAAAGCGATTTGACTAAAATGATTAAATATATGAATTTTCTCATTTAAATATTCATGAATATTAATGTAAACATAAGAAATAAGAAAAAAAATTAGTAGAAAAATTAAGGGGGTATACCCACAAAATGTCCTATATGTCTGCTGCGTACTAGCCTAGACTACAAAACTTGGTACCAAATAAAAGTTGAGACATTGCAATTTGACTAAAATGATTAAATATGCGAATTATCTATTTTAAATATTCAAGAATATTAATGTAAACATAAGACATAATACAAAATTTGTAGAAAAATAAAGGTGGTATACTTTCAAAATTACCAGTACGCTAGCTGCTAACTATCCTATCTTACAAAACCTGGTACCAAATAAAAGATGAGACATAGCCATTTGATCAAAATGATGAAATATACGAATTATCCAATTTGAATATTCATGAATATTAATGAAAGCATAAGAGATAAGAGAAAATTGGTAGAAAAATTAAGGTGGTATACTTTCAAAATTACCAATATATCTACTGCTAACTATTGTAGACTACAAAACTTGGTACCAAATTAAAGCTGAAGCATTGTATTTTGACCAAAATGATTAAATATACGAAGAATCTAATTTGAATATTCATGAATATTAATGTAAAAAGTATAAATAAGGGAAAATTGGTAGAAAAATGAAGGTGGAATACCTACATAATGTCCATATGTCTGCTGTTTATTAGACTAGACTATAAAATTTGGTACCAAATAAAAATTGAGACTTTGCCATTTAACCAAAATTATTAAATATGCGAATTATCTAATTTAATTATTCATGAATATTAATGTAAACATAAATAATAAGACTTAATTGGTAGAAATATTAAGGGGGTATACCTACAAAATTACATGTACTCCAGCTGCAAACTATTCTAGACTACATAAATTGTTACCCAATAACAGTTGAGACATAATCATTTCACTTAAATGATTAAATATACGAATTATTTAATTTAAATATTCATGAATATTAATGTAAACATAAGAAACAAGACAAAATTTGTAAAAAGATTAAGGTGGTATACCTACAAAATTAACATGACGCTAGCTGATAATTATTCTATCTTACAAAACTTGGTATCAAATAAAAGTTGAGACATAGCCATTTGGTCAAAATGATAAGATATACGAATTTTATAATTTAAATATTCATGAATATGAATGAAATCATAAGATATAAGATAAAATAGATAGAAAAAAGGGGGTATAGCTACAAAATTACCTATATTTCTACTGCCAACTATCGTAGACTGCAAAACCTAGTACCAAATTCAAGTTGAGACATTGCATTTGACCAAAATGATTAAATTTACAAATTATCTAATTTGAATATATTCATGAATATCAATGAATACTTAAGAAATAAGAGGAAATGTGTAGAAAAATTAGGTGGTTTACGTTCAAAATAACCACTTAGTCTGTCGCTAACTTTGATTAACTTCAAAACTAGATACTAAATAATAGTTGAGACATTTTCATTTGATGAAAATGATTAAATATACAAATGATCTAATTTGAATATCCATAAATATTAATTTAAACATAAGAAATAAGACAAAAATGGTAGATTAATTAAGGTGGTATCTCTTCCAAATTACATCTACACCAGCTGCTTACTATCCTAGACTACAAAACTTGGTACCAAATAATAGTTAAGATACAGGTATGTGACCCTATGATTATAGGTATTCGAAATATCTAATTTTCATATTTACGAATATTAAAGAACACATAAAAAGAAATAGTCAAAAATAGTAGAAAACTCAAGTGGTTTGACCTACAAAATAACCTATATTTCAGCTGCCATATATCCTGGACTACCAACCATGGTACCAAATAAAAGTTAAGACCTATGATGAATATGCAAATGATCTCATTTGCTTGTCTCATGAATGTATAAGAAAACTTTAAAAAGAAAGAAGAACACAGAATGATGAAAACTAGTTCTAGGCTTTAATTTGAGAATAGGATAACTAGCAACTGACATATGCGTAATTTTGTTAGTACACCCCTTTAATTTTTCCAAAATTTTCTCTTATTTCTTATATTTTGATTAATATTTATGAGTGAGAATGTTAGAAAATTTGTTAAATGGACAATTTGGTAAAAATGCAGTGATTTGGCATTATTTGGTACCAAGAGTGGTTGTCTAAAATAATTCGCAGCTGAGTTGTAAGTATCTTTGAGGGTACACCTTTTTATATTTTTTATGATTTCCTAATGTATTCATTAATTTTCATGAATATGCAAATTTGCTCACTAGCATACTTTACCGCTGAATGAAGCCGCTATGTCTTACTTTTGTTTTTTTATCGAGTTAGTACTTTAGGATGAGTTTCTGCTTAGATATAAGTAATTTGTAGGGACATACCCAACTGTTTTGAAGTGCATTGTTTGTTGCCATGGAAACCACGCAATTTCACATAGCTCAAATGGGGTCATTTTGAGGGCAATACTTTTACCTATTGAATGCGGTCCCACAAAACAATTTGACGCCAATGAGAAGTTGTCCTGAGGACGCAAGGCTGGTCTAATTCGACCATTGGGTACTATGGAATTTAAATGCTTTTACTTTTGATATATAGATAGTGTAACACATTTTGTGGGTATTGCTAGGAAGAATGGACATAATGACGACAATTAAATCAAAGCTACTTGTTGATTCTCAAAACTCATTTCTCGTTTATCACTTTAAAAGCTTGAACCTAGTCCAAAATAGTGATATGAATGAAACATTTATTACAATAGCTGGACACTAGATACGCAAAAAGTAAGTGAGTATAAACAGGAAAAACCATAATCACTACTGCAGATCAACCCACGGCATCATGAGGAAGAGGGACAGAACACTTACAGTCACAAGACACCAGGAAGACAATTAAAGCAAAGCAACTATCATTCTCTTCCTCGTCAAGGTGCTAACAAAAATAGAAAGAACAAAAATAGATGCATAATAAAACAAAGACCAACACAGAACCCCCACAAATATTCCGAGGTACATTAAACAATGAATCAACAACAATGTAAGATTCTGTATGATTTTGGCGGCCATCTTGAAAACATGCAAATAAGCTCAATAAGACGCCATTTCTCAGCTTGCAAACATTGGTTTTCGGATTTAGCATACCAAATTACCTTAAAGAAATGTGTCAGACCCTTTGTCTTCAGAAAAAGTCCATACTTGATACTTTTAAAATTCGTATTTTGTGATTCTGTTTTCTGCGAGTATAAAGTTATCTCCCCTTTTTTCAATATGGCGCTACCAATTTCTGAGTGTGCGACCCCCCAAAAAATCAGTGTATACATTTATCTTCAATTGAAGACTAGTTTCATCCTTTAGGACGATGAGGTAAATTTTATCAAAAGCATTCAGAGACTGCGCCTAATTGTATATCAAGTGTGTTGGTGAAATGCACGAAAACAGAGTATTTTTCACACGGGGGTAGCAACTTTGCAAGCGATTTTCCGAGCCGTCAAGCATGTCAGAATGCTGTTAATCATGTTTTGTAATAGCAAATTTATATGTTTCGTCGAATTGATCAAGTTTTACGCATTTTTACCAAAAATAACGGTATTATCAGAAACGATATCGAGGGAAATGTTCTATTTTATAGGGTAGTAAGAGTTATCCCTCATTAGCTATATCTGCAAATGAACAAAATGAGCCAAATTTGATTTAAAAATAAATAAAAGTTAAGTTGATTTTAGAAAATAAAATAATTTACGAAAAAATAATGTTTTAACACTGCAAAAAATCGATTCGAAATTCGTACTTCACAATTCCCTTTCTTGCAAGGATAGAGTTATCTCCCCGTTTTTAGATATGACTCTACCAATTTTCGAACGTACGACCCAATCAAAATTAAAGTAGAGGCATTTAGTTTTGATTTGAGATCGGTTTCATCCTTTATGACGATGAGGTAAGTTTTCTCAAAAAGTAAGCGTCATATGAAATTCAGCAACACGCTTAATAAGGGTCTGGATGGGGGGGTCTAGTATTCACTAAAAATTTAGCCAATTATTCATCTCATTAAAATTTTGGGTTATTCATTAACATATGACCAATTATTCATTAACAGTAAAAAAGGTGGCAAAGAAATCTGATTATTCACTATTCATTAATTTTACTTCAATTCATTTAAAAGATAAGATTATTCATTATTTTCTAGGCCCTCAATATTCACTATTCATTATTTTTTGGCTCATTATTCACTATTCATTATAAAAAGGGGCCATTATTCACTAATCATTATACCCCATCTAGGCCCTCATATATAATTATTGCACCTTTGAGTGTTATTTCAATGCTTTACATCAAATATCTCACAATGCACAAAGTCACATGTATGCTGGTACAATAAGGTAGTTATTTTATGTTTGTGTGTATGTGCGGAAGTAGCCTGTCTTCAGGCCCTGTATTAAGACATCTAACTGAAAGTTCTATAACTACTACAGAGATAAATTATGATGCTTTATTACTTCCCTATTGCCCAGAATACAGTAAATAAGACAGTCAGAGATTTGTTTTCAGAGATGTTTATGCTTGTATATATATGTGCGCATATTTGACTACTTTTTCTACTTAGTGGTCGGATACCAGTCTAGTACGGGAGATAATCCACTCTCTAAAGCTGGTGGATTATCTTCCCGTACATGCGCACAAACCATACAATAACTTACATATGTGTATAATGGTACAGGATTTGACAGTAAGCTGAAGCTTATATTAAAGTCATTTCATGTTTCTGAATTTAGTTATAAATCTTTGCATGCTGTGTAATCTTTCATGCTTTTTGTCGTCTGCTGACTTTGTATTATTATCCATGGGCCTCGGCGCAAGAAAACCTGTCTTCGGGGTTTGCGAACAACAAAGGCGCAGACCAGCCTGCGCATCTGCACGAAATGATCAGCGTCTTTGCTATTTGCTTTTTGGAAAGTATCATATCTAAACTTGATACAGGTGAGATTTCAATTTTCTAGCTAGTCTCTGTGGCTGAGGAGACCGGCTTGAATCTCACTTTGTCAGAAACCCCGAAAAGACAGGTTTTGTTTTGACGAGGCCCATTTTATTCTATTTTTTAAAAGTGTCAAACTGTTTCAGTCAAGATCAGGGGGGTCTGATACAAACTGTTTGATGAAATGCATCAGCAGATGACAAAATTCGTCCCTAGCAGGCAAAGAGCGATTTCTCTAAATGATAAAGTGGAGATTTGTTTGATTTGATTCTTTACGTCCCATCAACAATCTTCAGTTAAACAGGGACAGGTCTTCATGGGTTGAACCAGCGCTAAGGATAAATGTGTCTTGCTCAAGGACCACAATGCAGCGACGCCGGTGAGGCTCGAACCCAAGGCCCCTCGGTCTCGAGTCAAGCACTCTACCACTGAGCCACAGCGCTCCCTCTGGAGTGATGGTGATATATACTAATGGTATAAAGTTAATCATAACACACCCCACCCCCGCCCATAGAGTCAATGGTAAAAAACATGCTATATCAAACATTCTAACACACCTCGCCTATAGAGCCAATGCAAAAAAAACGTGTCATACCAAACGATATAGTCACAGATTTGAAATCGCGTGAAAAGCGCGCACGGGCTGACGTCAATTTTTACTGCAAAATGACGTCAATCTTGGCGTTAGAAGGTGTAACATTGTTTTTACGCTTGAAAGACGTTACATATTCATGTAAACGTATGCAACACAGTCCAACTATTGGCGGGATTTCTTAAGTGCAATGGCGGGTAGTTGGAAGAAGCCGAAGACTTCAAATGTGTTTTTGTCGTTATTGTGTGTTAGAATCGAAATAGATTAGCTCTAGTGCGTGAATTGTTGAGTATTAATTCACTGTTTGTTGGTCAGTTGGACGAAGTCACTCGCGCTCCGCGCTCGTGATTTCATCTTCTTGACAACTGACCTCCAAACAGTGAATTATTATACAACGATTCACTGCTAGAGCTGATCTATTTCTTAAATAATTCACAGTTTTGAAAGCGCGAGGAAAGAGTGCGCTAGCTGACGTCATTTCCTACTGCAAAATTACGCCAGTCATGCCGTTAGTCGGTGTAACGTCGTTTTTACGTTTAAAAGACGTTACAAATACAAGTAAACGTCTGCGACACAGTCCAACTATTGGCGGGAATTTTATCAGTGCAATGGCAGAAAGATGGAAGAAACGGAAGACATCAAATGTGTTTCCGTCGTTAATTGTGTGTTAGATTCGAAATAGATCAGCTCTTATGTGCGGTCGCGAGTTCGATCCCGGCCCGGTACCATACTTTCGTGGAGATTGATCATGAAATAATTTCTACGGTCATTCTCCTCCTTCCGCTGATTTATTCAAGAAGGGTTGTTGTCAGTTACAAGCGAAAGTATGTGCACAAATTACTGGTTAACCGCTTGCTCAAGCCTGCCCAGGAAAAGTGTGGTTAAGTGAACTGACCGTCCCGCAATGACCATAGCTGTTGACATGGGACGTAAAGCAACAAAAACAAACAAAAGCTCTTATGTGCGAATTGTTGAGTAATAATTCACTATTTGTCCGTCAGTTGTACGACGATAAATCACTCGCGCTGCGTGCTCGTGATTTGATCTTTACAACCTACATCCAAACAGTAAATTATTACTCAACAAATCACTACTAGGGCTGATCTATTTCTTAAGCATATTTGCATGGTTTGGATAATTTTTACCACACATATCAAAATATACTGTTATTGTACTGTCCAAAATTCAGCAATATAGAACTCTATTAAAGCAGACCCCGAGGTTATAAAACTTTTTCCATGCTCAACTCAGCTGAGCACGAAAGTTATCCCTATCGTGACATTTTAACCTTTATTAGGATGATAGTCACAGCATCTGAGAGACTTAAAGCAAGAAACATCTACATTTGTTCTGAATTTAGATTTTATGAGCAGTTAAAATTTCGTGCGCAGGTGAGTTGAGCACGAAAAAAGTTTTATAACCTCGGGGCCTGGAGTGATGGCGACCAAATATCTTAGAATTTTCAGTTTAGTAATACTTACTTCATAATTACAGGTTTTTCAACATCTCTGGAAAACTCCCCGACACAAAACAAGTTAACAGCTCAGTTGAATCCATACTTTCAAGAGAATGTTCGGTCAAGGTAAGATACCGTGGTTGATATTGCACGACATGAAGGTGTGCACAATAGTCACTGTTTAAGACTTGGGCCTACGCATTTTTCAAAATTTATATGTTAAAAAAGTAGTCCAATGTGCAAGGATCGCAGTGTGTTTGACGGCACTATAAATTACAATGCTCAAAGGCAGGTAACTCTGAACTTGAAACAGTGACCAGACCAAAATTCAGACACAAGATATTATGTTAGTTCTGATTATCTGCAAGTATTTAAGCAATCTGAATTAAAATGGCCGAAAAACTTGCGAAAATGATATTTTCAGACCATCAAGGGCAGCTAACTCCGTAGTCAGTGGTGGACGGGATCAAAATTCAAACTCATCAAATCTTACTACTGCACCTACTAGAATGAAGAGAATCAAATAAAAAATGAAGTTGCTAGCGCTGCAACAACATTTCTCCCATTGTAAGGTTATGGTGATTATTCCAAACGCTCAAAGGCCGCTAACTCAACAGTCCAGAGTGAGAGATGGGCGACATTCAAACTCATCCATGTTTTTATGGTTGTTCTCATTACCTAAAAGAATGAAAAAGTTCCAATCAAAAATGAAAGCGCTAGAGTGGTCACAGCTTTAAGAATTGATTTTCAGATGCCCAAGGTCAGCTTACTCCTTAGTCGGTGTTTGGGTAGGGCCGATATATTCATCCAAGATTTAATGGTAGACCTTGTTACCTGCAAGAATGAGAAAGATCCTTTCTAAAATGAGCTAGAGTGGTCACATAATATATCCCATTGTAAGTATATGAGGATATTTCCAGATGCTCAAGGGCAGATTAATCTGCAATCCAAGGTTGGATCTAGCCGAAATAAGGTCACAACATATAGTATACATCTAAGGGAATTTGTCAGACGTTCAAGGGCAGCTAACTCAATAGTCAGTGATGGGATCTAGCAGATACTTAAATTCATCCAAGCTTTTATGACTGTCCTTGTTACCTGCAAGAATGACGAAGATCCGTCCAAAAATGAATGCATTACGGCGTGCTCACAAGATTTCACCCATTATAAGCATATGGGATTTTTCCCCGACGCGCAAGGGCAGCTAACTCCGCATACCCTGGTGTGATCTTGACGTATTTCAAATACATCTAAGATTTTGTAAATGACCTGCAAGAATGAAGATGATCCAAACAAAAATTAAGGTGCTAGAGCGATCACAACATTAAACAAAGATTTTTTGACGCTCAAGGGCAGCTAACTCAGAAGTTGGTGATGGGATGTGACAGAAATTCAAACTCGTCCAAGCTTATATAGTTGTCCTTGCTAACTGCAAGAATGATACCGATCCATTTAAAAATGGAGGCACTAGAGTGCTCACAACATTTCTCCTATAAGAAGTCTATTGCGATTTTTCCAGGCTCTCACTGACAGCTAACTCCACAGTCCCTGGTTGGATCTTGCTGAAATTCGAACCTGTCCGAGATTTAATGGTTCTAAACGTTGGTTTAAACATATTTTATAAGCAAAAACAGTTGACATTATCAAACAAATGTTAACAATAAAGTTACAAGGATTAGAATGGAAGCAACATGCTCATAGAATTCCTTTCCTGATTACCAATAACATATTGTAAACGATAATGGCAAATTGTGGTGAAGTTGAACAAATATACATTTTGCAAGTAACTATTCCACTAACGGAAGATTAGATTTGCTTCAAATTAGAAGGCATATACTATTTGTGGATTTGGTTTGAGTTGAAGTGCTCAGCAGTCATGCAGGCCTCGTTTTCGAAGTTTTGTGTTTGATGAGCGTTGCATATATATCCACAACGATTTACCAAATGCAAGAATTTTTTAAAAAAAATGCACATATGAGAAAAAAATGTATTTTATAACAAAAATAGGGACAACCCATGGAGAGGACATAAATAGGGAGAGAGGCTAAGGTTTATGAAAGCCTGTGGAGTGGAGGGAACGAATCAAGGTCGTGTGACCATTTACAAGACTTTCTTCCCAATCTATACACTATATAATCGTTTCATGTTCAAGGAACAGGATGAATTTTGTCATGGCACTCACTAGAACCGTTTAGTTTCAACAATAAGTTTCTGCACAGCAGTGAAAATAGATGTGTTTGTATTTTATAGAGATTGAACTGTCCCCAAACAGAAGTACATCAGGTGATGTGGCAAAGTGGAGAAATAGTTTGTATCATTTATTGTCTTTGTCTGTGGTAATATCCACATTGTAAAAATGTGTTCTGAAATTTGAATGTTACCACAGCGACATAAAGGTGTGTCTATTAAGTTGTTTAAATATATTTCGTAATTTATGACACTACATTTGGTACGAAGGCATGTATGCAATACTTGCGGACGTCTATCACCCACAAAGAAGTACTTAGGCACAGATGTATTTGTTTGGTTTAATGTGTGTTTGAATGATGCGAGACGTGGAATTTCTTTGCTATTCACTGAGAATATTCCAATCTCTTATTGTAGAAGGGAGAAAGGAATTGAAGTACTGGTTTGTTCTTGCATTGATTGTAGAGATATAATTTGCATTATTTAGCTTATATCGAGATGTATCGTTGACAGTGGGTGGTATAAGAGGAGATAAATAAAGAGCTGTAAGATGATTTACTATTTTGTAGAAAAGAACCAATTTTTCCATTTTCCGACGGGAGTCTAAAGAATTCCAGCCAATTTCGCTTTACAAAGAGGCAATAGATACACGTTTTGTTGTTCCAGTGGCTATTCGGGCTGCCTCTATTTAGATCTTTTCGAGATCATCTTTTTCATATTGCTGAGAAGTGTCCCAGATTTCATTACCATATTCCAAATTGGGTCTAATAAAAGAGATGTATATAGTTTCGAGGGATTTGCCGTCTAAGACAAGTAAGTAAGGGTGCAAAGATCAGGAATCGATACAATCAAGTACCACACCTGACCCAGGATACCAATGGGAAAGTGACAAACTCACAGTTGACACCACAAACGAGAGCCAAGAGGTCAGCCCTTTCCCAGCAGGTGACCACAAAGCATATATAAACAGACGCGCACAAAGACATAGCAAACACAAGACAGAACAAAAACATAAGAGATCCACAAAAGAAGTATCGCATTGGAACGGTCAGTAAAATATTTTACTGGAGGGCTTTAACCGGTTTAACGGCGCCAACCTCACCCTTAATTCAGATGTGGATCAAGGCACATAGATATTTGGTTTGCATGAAAGACCCCTAACTTATCAATGCATTATCTCCTAAAACATATAAATCAAGATATAACAAGGAGATAAAGCAAGGATAAGGACTCAACAGTAAATTAAACTGAATACCGGAGCAAAAGAAATCCAACAGGTAAAATTTTAATCTTCTCATGATGTTTATTCTTGCCCAAGCCTTTTCTTTTATGTAAATAATCTGTTGATGCCAAGAGCTATCATTACTAAGATATATTTGAATGTGGGTATCAACTTCGATAATTTGTTGGTTTGACATGAACATGGTGGATGGTTAAAGGTTTGAAGCTTTCTGGAGATGAGAAGTGCTTCTGTTTTGATAGAATTAAATGTAACTAACGAATCTAATGCCCTTCTGGCGATTTTTTCAAGATCAGAGTTTTGAAGTTGTGCAGCTGAGATAGGATTTTCAACAATTATAAAAATACTTGTATCATCCGCAAAAAGTCTTATGTTAGACCCCATATTTTTCACAATATCATTTTTGTATAACAGAAAAAGCAAAGGTCCTTAGATTGACCCTTGTGAAACACCAGCAAATATGAAACTACAATTAGAAGCTACTATTTTGAGTGGCCGCTTAAGACAGAGTTTTCTGTATATAATCAAGGTGAGAATAATCAGCAATAACAAAGGTGCTTGTATGTAGGGGGTTACCAATATCCCATATTCCTTGAAGTAAACGGGCAAGTATCCTTTGTAAACTAGCAAATATCACCATAATCATTTGTTCAAAGTTTCCAATATCCCTGAAAGTAACAAAAATATTGAACACAGTATCCCATATCCCTGGAAGTAAAATGGATAGTATCCCATATACCTGGAAGTAAAATGGCAAATACCCCGTATCTCTAAAGCCCCTATATAAGCCTCAACAATCTCCCTCTTCAAAGAAGTCATGAATTTTGATGATGGAGACTCTTTATGGAATAACATCCCTTCCAGGGCAAGTGCCAACCTTTTGACATTACTTGGCAATAAGTATAAAAAAGGGCTGAAGAAATTCCTGTGCGATGACAGAAAATTGATTCCTGTTTTCTATCCATTAAGTAAAATATTTGTCTCCAGCCAAGGTTGGGAATAAAATCTGGGCCACTTCGGTACAACCACTGGGCCAAAAGAGTTGACACTCTGACACAGTTGTCAGAGATTGATTATAATCTACACGTGATCTATAGGCCTAAGTTATGCGAAGTTAACTAGACTAGTCTATAATAGGTGGGTATTTACGACGATGTTATTAACACTTTTTAGGAAAAAAACCTTTGACAACTATTTATTCTATCGCAGCTTAAGTTTGAAACATTTTGCTCCAGAGCAGACTATTTACCGCTACAAAAGCAAGTCACGGTTTTATTGAATTTTAGAATTATTGCTGCTTAATTTCACACAGCAATATTTTAAGTGGTCTTCTCCAACATTTAATGCTGACGTTTCTAACAGTTAACTGTCTTGATTGAGTATGAACATAAGTGTTCTTAACCTACTGCCATGCCAACCAAGAGTGACAGTGACATTATAATTTTTTCATTTATTCTTCGTTAAGCGGTTAAAATATGAAAATACGCTGTCCCACGCTTGTAAAATATTCTTATCGCATGATATGTTAAGGCATTGGATTTTGTATAGCTCATCTAATACCTATTTGAGGTTTCTTACATATTGTGAATAGAAAAATGTAATTTTTTAATAGACTATGCTTATAAATCTACCAAATTCTCGTGTCCCTGGTTTACGCTCTTCAAAAGTAATTATTTTATAGGTCAATTTACATGTATTTTATCAAAAAAATGTGTAAACCTAAGATATGATTAAATAGACTTGCGACTCTCTTTACCTGTTTTAGATATAGAAATTTTGATGAAAAATAATAATAACTTGTACCGATTTTTAAAGTAAGATACGTTACAGTCTATTTCTGGGTCATAGCATTTCCAAATTATGTTTATTTTTAGTATGCAACTGATTCTTTTAGATGCAAATATCAGTATAAAAGATTTAAACCGCAAAACCGTACTGTGATCTATCTTAACTAAAAAAAATACAAAGGTTTCATCCAGAATACAAAAACACCAAAATATTTGGTTAGATACGTGACATAGTTTTTAGAGTGCACTTCAGTCTTTTATTAGGCTTACACCCTAACCCTTGCTCGTAAAATACTGCTAAATGTTTACTTAAGGGAAAGTAATATAAAATTCGTGGAATACTGGTTTAACCTGGCTAAAATGGACTTAAACATTTTACTTGAATAAAGATACATTATGCTCGAATAAAAGGCTGCATCTCTATGCTGATAAATCAAGTGTATCCCTGTAAACACATGCGCTATGTTATTTATATTGTAAGCAGAAGCACAGGTCACTATTTTTTACTCATAGCTTAAGGTTATGAAGCGGGACAATTTTGAACTTTTGAATTTTACAAATCACAGATCTTTGAGAAACAAAGGTACAATATCGTTGAAAATATTATATTATACAATATGAAACATTTCAAACGAATTGAAATATAAAATTAAAAAAAACAAACTAGCAAAACAAATGACCTTTTGGTCAATTTGAATAAAGAAAACATTGCCTACAACGGATCCTTTCAGCGTAACGTATTTTATGTAAAGTGACGTATCTAATTGAAAACAAATATGAAATATTTTGTCATAGCAAGAATCAATCAGTCATATTTTGTTATAAAATTGGATTAACAGCTCATGTCAATATTTTATTTGAAGAAATAGTACACTGGGGTCTTCCAGTTCAGAATATTTTGCATAACGTATCTTTTGTTTTTGTAACGTATATTATGATCTCAGCTTTTCCTGTCACAACTTAGGAAAATGTTGACGCAAAATATGTCATGACTGGTTAAAAAGGATGTTGTCTTTTGTCACAATATTTCCTTGTCAGTGAAATGGAAATAACCCAATTTCTTCACATGAATCTTGTGTATTTCATGTTAGTTTTTAAAGAGAGTAAAATATGCTATTCAAAAGTAATTGCAAATGTAATGCGACGTCTGATTTGCGACTCATTGTGAAGTTCTGTGTAGCATTGTCAAACATGTTGCAACTGGAAAGCGTCAGCGTCAGTTTAGGGTATCAAAATCTGTTATTGAATTAATCAAAGCAACATTTGAGCTGAAAGCATAAGATACGTTACAATTCCTTTGTAGACACTAGACAGGAATGACCGTCGGAATGATTGGTTCAATTGTTTGACTTTGGATAGTTTAATAAATGTTTATAAATTAGTTTGTGTTTGTTCTGATTCACAAGTATAACTGATGGTATTTTAATCATTTTCTATAAAAACCGCTTTCACTCAGCAGTTATGCACCCTATCTATATTGTGTGCTCTGCTGGTTTTGAATTGATTATTTTAATATGTATAGGATAAAAATTTCTCATTTGTTATTGTTCTAGACTCACTACTAGTCAATTTAATCAAACAGGATGATTGAGGGTATGTCATAAAGTGGGTGTATATTGTATAAACAGATGAGACTCCATATTTGTAAGATACGTTACAAAATGGTCTGTTTTTCAGAATGCTTATTGTGAATATATAGGAAACATAGTGTGTATGAAATCACATTGATATAATCATATAACATTGCAACTAGGAAATTATACGAAAATGTCATGTGTCAAAAGCGATATTTGATTTTTATCAATTAAAGAAGAGATAATGTTAGTTAAAAAAAATCTTTCAATTTGAACTTGAATCTTCTTGCGCAGTACCACAAGATGAAGACCACTATTGTTTAACACTTATTAAATAGCTATACAATATTCCTATGGGTATGTAAAACACATAGTTTGCATTCTCTAATACTTAACTACACTGAGTGTTTTATCCTTATATACATGTATATTGTAACGTATCTTACGTTGTGTAAATAGCATACCTGTTTACTTCAATATTTTTCTTTCAACAAAGCTTCAATTTGGTACACTGACGTTTGTTTCCGTGTATTAAAACGTTATTTATTCAGGAACAAACTTTATATATCAAATCTGCAGTATTCGATTTTCAACTTTTCTGATTTCGCAATTTGCCAAGTTAAAGTAGAATAGATTGTGTTTACAATTGCTAAGTAAAAAACTTACGTGTACACTTCCCTTGAGCTAACGCGAATCGATAGATCACTTGTGTATTAATCCTTTCCTGCGGATAGGATTAATACACCAGTGATATATCGATTCTATGTCCTGATAACTTTATAAACAGAACACTTCGTCACTATCATTCTTGGCTGGCAGGACAGTAACATCTCTTTTATATTTTAGATATGGTGACTTTGTGTTCAGAAAAGCAGTACCAAATGACAAAGAAGCTATCTTAAATATTAGGAAAAACCTTTACGATGGACTGGACTTTATGCCTGAGTTTTTTCCTCAGTTGGTTTCTCCGATAAATGGAACAAGTTTCCTAGTGCTTCATGAAGACAAAGCGGTAAGCATGATGGTTGGGTATTTATCTCATATATACGAGCAGCGAAGACTCAGACGAGTCTTTCTTGCACACCGGATAATGATATCTTAGATTTAACCCTGGGATAGAATATAAGAATCTATCATCAGTGTGAGGGGTAGGATCGCCGTTTGGCATAACGAGGCTTGCCGAGTGATAACAAACGGTGATCCCGAGGGACGGATCTTTCTATCCTACCCTCACACGAATAATGGATTATCTTTCTTGCTCACCACTGATTTACTTATTTTTTATTCATTTGTTTTAAAATAAACTTCCAAGAGTCCCTGAATACGCTAAGATGCAATTTCATATGATAACGTTACTAGACGTCCTGGGTAAGATAGCATGGATAAGATTTAAAGAATATATCAAGAGTGTGAGGGTAGGATAGAAAAATCCGTCCTGAGGATCGCCGTTTGGCATAACGAGGCCTGCCAAGTGATGACAAATGGTGATCCCCTGGGACGGATTTTTCTATCCTACCCTCACACGAATAATGGATTCTTTTTCTTGCTCACCACTGTTTTATTTATTCATTTATTTTAAAATAAGCTTCCAAGTCCCTGAATACGCTAAGATGCAATTTCACATGATGACGTTACTTAACATCCTGGGTAAGATAGCATGGGTAAGATAATATACAGTTATTTCATGCCTGTTTGTAGTATAGTCAAAACTATTACCCCGAGGTGCCGTGGACGACCTGATGCACTATTGCATGAGGCCGAAGGCCGAGTGCAATAGTGCATCAGGTCGTCCACGGTACCGAGGGGTAATAGTTTGACTATACTACTCACAGGCATGAAATAACTGTTTTATTACCCAACCCATTTGATGAAATTCTTAGCAGCGTTCCTTGAATGGCGTTGCTATAGACGATGCGGTTTTGTTGCAAAACGGAAAATTTCACCAAATCTGCTAAATTTTGTTCTCAAAATGTTCCGCTCGTTATAACTAAGAAAAAAAGTGGTCACACTTTATGTTTCTGACGATAAACAACGGAGTTATTTGAGTTTAAAGTTGCCAAACCATGCCTCATTTTCACCATTGTTGCATAACGTCTCCTTTCATAAACGAACCGTACGCGCATCGTCGTCGCGCATGATAATAATCGCCTGTGTGTTTTTAACAGGGAAGCGAGAAACCAGGCCCATGGTATAGTGCCAGTCTATAGTCATATTTATTGACCGGTGGAATAGTTCAGTGACTCATGACATGGCAAAAAATAGACAATTACTCCGTATATAGACGGTTGGGTAATAACATTTTCTATACCAGGGTAAAATCTCAGATATCCTTATGCGGTGTGAAAGACACACACTAAGAATATGAATAGATAAAGTTATAACACAAAAAATAAACTACTGTTTCCAGGTTTTAAGTGACCCCCGTTTTTTGCTATTTTTTTCTTAATGGTGATTTTGATTAAAAAGAAAATTAGTGAAATTAATTTAGATATAGACCGCGTAACTAGAATTCATTTTTTCCACATAAATATGAGTTTTCGTATAGGCTGGGATTAGATGGACTTTTGGTGTGTTTTGCTGCTCCTCTTTGAATGAGTCCCCAAGTGAACCTAACGATATAAATAAAACATTGCTTACACAGGTCAGTGGAGGTAATTCGTCAGTCCAACAGATAAGAGTAGGTAACAGAAAATTATTTTTGCTATTCCTCAACCCAAAATCATGTTGTGTGTACTCAAACAACAGTCTCGATGATACGGTTCTTTTGAGCACCCAAAACACGTGCCTGTTTAAATTGATGAAGACAATCGCAACTTCAAGCCAAAATTGCTTAACTGGCCCGATCTTCGTGCATTAGGCTATGATTCGCTGCTTTTTCTGACTTATAAACTTCACTGTACATCTAAAACCGATGCATTGAAAAAGCCTGTGTTCAATAAAAAATTCAAGTAACAGTAGTGTCTGAACCTTAAATGCTGGGTTGTTGACCTCTGCTGAATTTTCTTTCGAGGTAATTGTTTTCTTAAAATATGTCTTTCTGGAATATAAGTAGGTTATGAAAAAGTATGGGTCCAGATAATGCCCAACATTTTAGTCTGAACTTGGCTTCGGCTGTTGACAAAGTTTTTCAGCGAAATAGCTTTGTGATGCTCTTCAAGTTTAATGTATATCCCAGATTCGCTATTTCTAGTCAACTCTCTAATTTGCTTCAATTGTCGTCATAAACTCTTTACTTACTGTATATAGTGTCGTCTGCTGATAACCTCTGCAAACACAAGGTTCATACAGACAAGTTTGTGTAAAATTCAAGGACTTTTCAAGGACTTTAAAAGACTTTCCTCTTGTTTTCAAGGTCTGAAAACTTATATACAATACTGATTTATACATTAAAATACTACTTCGGAAATGTTGGACTGCTTTACTTAAAGTATTAGTTTTAGAAAATATTTATGAAATTGTGGTGCCTATATTTGGTGCAGCAAAGACACCACGGTTTTATACTGATTTAGGTCTGCAAAGGCAGTGTTGAATACTCCTGTAAATGGTAAAATTCAAGGACTTTTCAAGGCCTTTGATTGTTTTTCTATAACTTTTCAAGGCTTAATTTTCAAAGACTTTTAAAGACAGTCCTGTATATTTAAGTACTTTTTAAGCCTGTGCAAACCCTGAAACAATTTGGACCCAGATCAGGCCCGATAAAACGTCCGGCATGATCAGGATCAAAACTGCTTGACACTCTACTGATATTCCGAAAGTTTTTTTTTAGAAGAACAACAACAAACAAACTGATTTTGAAAAAATAAAACCTTGACAAATTACCTCGTAGATGAACTGAAATAGAAGGTGTTACATTTACATGCAAGTTCCATGTTGAGGTCTTATATTTGCCTGCTTTCAGTACCGCACGGTCTTGGACCCCTATAGACTTTTACAATTGCGTGTGTGGGTGCAAGTCAAAATGATGACGAGTGAGTTTTGCGGAATAGATTTTCGTTGAATCAGCGGATATAGATATTCCTGTAGGCTAGTATATGCAAATATACCGCGTGTATCTATTGGGGTACACATGGGTATATTCACAGGGAAAAACAACTAAGTTATTCTTTTGTACAGGGGAATTGGGCCATATTTACAAATAAGAGCGTCTCCCAAAAATAAGTTTTAGTTACGCGGTGTGCATTTGAATCCACGTGCTAAGTGCCGTTCTTCTAAGTTCAATTTAAAGCTGTTTAAAAAAAGAAAAACGGGGGTCACTTTAAACCTGGATACACATTAGTTACAAATGCACAATTAAATCGGTTTTAATCAGATTGTTTTTTATTGAGCTCCAATTTTTCTCTAACATTTTATACCAGATTGTTTTGCTTTTTGCATTGAAATACCTTTCAGGCAAAAGTCTTCAACCGAAAATTTTCCTCACTCGCTTCTCTCACCTGGAGTGAAATATTATATTTGGTTTTTGTTCTCTTTTAAGCTCACCGGAGCCATCGGCTCATGGTGAGCTGTAGTGATCGTTGAATGGCCGTGGTGCGACGTCCGTTGTGCGTCGTCAACATTGCTTCAAAGGACATCTCCTCCTAAACTACCGGCTGGATTTTGACCAAACTTGACTGGAATGATCCTTATATGACCCTCTTTAATACTTGTTCGAATTGTTCTAGTCTGTTGCATATCTAGGTCACAAAGGCTAAAAATAGATTTTCGAGATGAAAACTTTAAAAATCTTCTTGTCTAAAACCATAAGACCTAGATTCTTGATATTTGGTATGTAGCATCACCTAGCAAATTTCTACCAATTTTGTTCAAGTTATGCTCCTGGGGCCAAAATTGGCACCTCCCTGGGGTCACATGTTTAACATATGCTTATATAGGGAAAACATGAAAAAACTTCTGGTCTAAAACCGCAAGGTCTATAGCCTTGGTACTTGGTATGAAAGGGTGTTAAGAAAGGTCGTTCCGCTGATCAGCATAGAATTTCGAATAATTTTAAATGGAAATGATGCGAAAAATTGCATCTTCCATGAGCCTGTTATTCTTTTCGATACTCTATAGCATTTGGCATCATGTCTAACATCGAATGTCTTCACACGGTTATATTTACCGTGGATACTGTCTTTCAATTGTTCTAGAAAATTCTCATATTTTCCAAAAGATGTGACATTTTTTATTTAAGATTGTTGTTTACAGCCTGTCGGTTAAGAAAATGTACTAAAGGTTTATATAAGATGAATAGAAGCTTCATTTATGGTTTCAGAGCTGATTAGGAAATATTTTTATCACTATGGCTACTGCAGGACAATGTTTTTTGTCATATACCCCGATTTTGCTCTTCGAGCCCAAAAATTTCCAAGAGGTACTTGATTTTGAAGATCATTTTTTTTCAAGACAAAACATTTGAATGAACATCCCATTGTATATTTTTTATCAAGTGGGTTGACTTTAAAGAATTTCAGTGACATTTATGTCATTAGACACGTTATAACTAAAATAATAGGAACATACTTTTATTGCGGAATGAACTTTCTTAACACCCTCACAAAAAATGTTTGAAGAAGATAAAACCCAAGCAAATCCTGTGAATTCGATATATGATACCAGCACGAATACTACAAGTCATAGCAAAGATATTTCTCCAGTTCTCATTGCCATATACTAGAGGACTCTAGGCCTTGGAGGACACATAAAAATATGGAAATCGGCTAATGTTTCGCCAACCATTATCCTATAAAGGAGACAGATACAAGACATCAAACTACCAACCTGTGTCACTAATGAACCTCTGCTGTGAACTCCAAAAACCTATAATCACCAGCTGTAGAACATAACATAACAGTGTTTGACAGATTGTCAGGACCATATAAGAGCTGTGAAACTCAGTTATTGACGCTAGTATATGTGCTTGCTGAGACAGTAGACACAGGATGACATATGGACCTAGCGATAATTGACTTTGATCACCTTTGATCGCACTCCTATAAAAGCTGAAGGTCTGTGAAATCAGGGTTAAGACAGATGGATGGATTAAAAATAGTGAGTATGATCAGGAAATACCACAATCACAAACCGCAGACAAACACATGGCACCGCGAGTTAGAGTCACACAACCATCAACTTCTTAAACAAGGCTATCAGTATCATAAACTTCGCAAAACCTTTTCTAAATTTTACAGACGATACTATGATTTGATATCGAAATTCCAAGTTGGACTTAAATCTCTCTTGCGCCAATGACTTGAATTATATGGAAAAAAAACTCCAGCTGTTAAGTTTTTAGAACTAATTTTTCGCAATAACTTCTTTGGCTTCAATTTTAAGAAATTTGTTTGCAATGAAAAATCGTCGCTTCAGTGCTATAGTGTTCTATCTACCATTGCACAAGTTTTGAGAAAAATGATCCTGATTTTTGATGCCTTATTTATCACAGACCTTTGAATCATACCAGAGGGTTAGAATATGTGCATACAGTGTAAATGACCCTGCCTTGAAAAAAAATTGTACAGAAATATGGGATTTACGGGCATTTTACAGTTTGCAGATAGAACATTATGCCCTAAAAATCGCCTTCTGCGTTCAGTGTTATAGTGTTCTATATTTTCCTACAGCTTATAATTCTATTTATGGAGTCAAGTCATATACTAGTCTGAACAGAAATGATTATTTGTACCTAAAAGGAGCAGATTTAGTCATTCATTTAGCATAACAGTACCAAAACGCACAGAATATGCCATTAAAATTTATGCAAGGGAGGTAATCTTGTTTCTACAGTTAATTTTTCTGTGAATGGGGTCAACTTTTATTATTTTTTAGACTTAACTAATTATTTGGACCTTATAGAAGCAGATTAAACCATTGATTTGTAATAACATCCTCAAATTACTTCAATCTAAGCATATAAATATGTTTAAGGGAGGTAATTTGTTTCTACTGCTTATCATTCTCTCCATGGATCAATTTGTGTTATATTTTTGACTGAGCAGATTATTTGGATTTTAAAGTAGCCGATATATCCATTAGTTTGTCAAAAGATCATCAAACCACTTAAATTTAGGAAATTTGAATTTATGTAAGGGAGGTTTTTTAGCAATTTCTTCAAGGAAATCGATTTTAGTAGATAGAACACTTTGACACTGAACTCACCCAGTCACGTGACATAATCACCATTGGCCATTGGATGAAAATCACTTAGAACACTATAGCACTGAACGAAATTGTCTTTTTTTATAGAACAGAAATGCACAGGGATTTTAAGCTTACAGGGAAGAGATAAAACATTTGATCCAGGTATGCATAACTCATTTTTGACCAAAATGTCACTATAGCACTGAAGCGACGAGTTGTAGAGGAGAATTTCCGCCTACTTCTCCAAAAGGTCTTGTGCTTGTGGCGCAAACAGATTTTTGTGTATATAGATGAAGATTTTGCAGTAAATTGAATTTATCCTAAATTTCTAAGTCTTTTTATGACAGGTATAATTCGTATAGGCGTGACAGAAAGGGGTAGTTTCAAATAATATTTGGAAGCGGTGCATATCCCTTTCTTCAAAGATTGTGCATAACATAAAACTGCCGTTAACATACTCAGAATTTACCGTACATATGCACAATCGACTTAAAGCAGGCTTATTTGTAAGAACAAATGCTGGGTTATCGCATGAAGTGCATTTTTTCTCATATGCACGTGCTATGAAATTAACGTTTTTGAGATGACCCTACTAGCTTAACACACGAGCGAATCAGACGCGATTTCTATTATATTTGAACAGAGCCATCCATCGCTTTAGCTACTTAATTAGGGCGGTGCAATGCAACTTTTTGACTGACATCTCGGACTTGGTTTATTTGCACTTTGCTTGAAAAGTTCAAAGAGTGCATCTAAACAGAGGAATTTGCAGCATCTAGGATGTTGGAACCATTTGGAGAAGTTGGCGGAGATGTTTCTGAATACTTTTCATCACGAACATATTTTGCTAAAATTTAAGATAAAAAGTTATTGCGAAAAATTAGTTCTAAAAACTTAACAGCTGGAGTTTTTTTTAATGTATGTCATGTATTGCAACAGACTGCATGCTTGGTGGTTGACCCTATCATGGGTGACACTTTTGCTTTCCTCCTTAATTGCACGCTGGTGGGTCGGACTTCAGACTCTATGACGGTTGTAAAAAATACGACTTAAAGACTTATATATTGATGAGATGGTAGGGGCCTGATGTTTTGGCTTTTTGTTGGGCCCACCAGGGTTTACCTGTTGGATTCCTTTCTCCGGATTTCTTTTGCTCTCGGTTTTATTTACTGTTGAGGCCTTATCCTTGCTTTATCTCCTTGTTATATCTTGATTTTTATGTTTTAGGAGATGATGCAGTCTTTCATGCAAACCAAATATCTATGTGTTTTGATCCATATTTGAATTAAGGGTGAGGCTGACGCTGTGAAACCAGTTTAAGCCCTCCAGTAAAACATTTTACTGACCGTTCCAAGGCGGTACTTCTTATGTGGATCTTTTGTGTTTTATCTGTCTTGTGTTTGCTATGCCTTTTTGCGCGTCTGTTTATATGTACCATGTGGTTACCTGCTGGGAAAGGGCTGACCTCTTGGCCCTCGTTTGTGGTGTCTAAAGGTGAGTTTGTCACTTTCCCATTGGTATATTGGGTCAGGTGTGGTACTTGATTGTATCGATTCCTGATCTTTGCAACCTTACTTACCTTTCAAACAATTCGTTTGAATTTATTAACTAAATTACTATAAATATAGGTTCTGATATGCTTTGTTGCAGAAGAGTTTTTAACCCAATATTGTATTTAACAATTAACTCTGAGTGTCTGCGGTAGAATTTAGAAAATGCTTTTCGAATTTTATTATATCTATAGTAAGTGAGTATGATCAGGAAATACCACAATCACAAACTGCAGACTACCCCGTGGCACCGCGAGGAGGAGCCGCTCAACCATCACGAGACACCAGGAAGACAAATTAAGCAAAACAATTAGCTCTCTCTTCCCCATCAAGATGATTGCAATACTAGAATGGACATAAAGTAACCTACAACAATACATAGAACAATTACAGACTCCCACAATGCGAGTAACAATAAACAAAAAGTCAACAACAACAGAACCACCGCCTTAGAACGGACAGCAGCCTAAGCTACCGGGGGGGCTTAAATGCATTTTACTGGTACCAAATCTTCGCCCTAGATTCTGCTGTTGTTGAAGTACAAGAAATGTTCAGCTCGCATGGAGGCCATCTAACTAATGCAATGTATCATCATTGAAAACACTCTAATCAAATTAACACTCCATGATGAAACAAAGAAAAGGGCTCATGACTCACAGATAGTCAGAGCTGAAGAAAACCTCTAGTTGAGCCATGATGGGTCCAGCTACAGATAAGCATCAGGCACCAACCCGCCGATTAAAGCTTTACGTCAGAGCCGTCATAGAGTCTGAGGCCTGACCCACCGTCGTGCAATTAAAGAGGAAACCATAGCTATAAACCGTGATTTGGTTTAAAACTAGGCATGCATACTGTCGCATGATATCCAAATTATATCCAACCCTTATATAACGTTTTACTATCTTTTTGAAGTGTTCACTAAAATTTGGTTTTCCAACAATTCGTTTGAATTTATAGACTAAATCACCATAAAATATAGGTTCTGATATGCCTTGCTGCAAAAAACGTTGTGAAAACGTTGTGACAACGTTTCAATTTGGTTGTGAAAACGTTTTGGTAAAACGTTTATGCGAGCTTTTTTGGAAAGTTTTCTCAATGTTTGCAAAACGTTTTGGTACAACGTTACAAAAGAACGTTGTGAAAACGTTGTGACAACGTTTTGGTAAAACGTTACAAAAAACGTTGTGAAAACGTTATGACAACGTTTTAATTTGGTTGTTAAAACGTTTCGGTAAAACGTTCATGCGAGCTTTTTTGGAAAGTTTTCTCAATGTTTGCAAAACGTTTTAGAAAAACGTTGCAGAAAACCCACTTTGCGACCTTCCTGCAACCTTTCTAAAACCATTCTCCAACCTTCCTACAACCTTTCAGTGACCTTTATAACCCTTAAGGCAGATTCACTTAGGATCTCAATTCTGATTCAGATGCTAAACTTTCATTAAAGTGAGCAAATCCGAGTTATGCATCGATTTTCTTCCAAACATGCACATTTTGTTTTGATGCTTGATCACGTCCCATGCATCAACTTTTCAGTCATGTTATGCTAGCATGGGTCCTGCTCAAGGACACAAGACAGTGACTCCTCTGGTAGTGATGCTTGAACTAGAAAAGTAAGGAAGGCAAGGATCAGGAATCTATAATGCTGCTTCTCGAGTCATTTTACTCAAGGAAGTGTATCTGGTAGTCTAACTAGTCACCACTCCGTACAGTACAGCTGCATGATGCCAAGGATTGATCTGCATGTGGCATGTCCTGGTCATTATTGTTTCTTTTGGGTCATTTTACATTGGGAATGCCCAAACTGCAATTGCGTTGAATGATGCATAGTTGTCTCAATGCTGCTTGGGTCGTTTCTGCCACACTTAACAGCCATTTCTCTAATCTATGAGAGCTAAAAAAGGTTCACCATGCAGCCTGAATATTTTAGCCAGAAATCTGGGGACAGTACGTACCACCTCTTCAAGTAAGTTTGTCATGAGGATCGTTTATAACTTAAATCCACCTCTCCCAAACAAACCTGCATGAGGATCGACTGTGTCCGGGTATGCATCCATCTTTACATAACTGAAACAATATTTGATAAAACTGTTGAGTGTGACAGTTGTGACCAATCACTAAAAATAGCTATATACGATACAGGTTACCATGTTTAAAATTGCAGGTTTAAAATTGAAACAGTATCACATCTTGACATGACTGAAACAATTGTTGATAAAACTGTTTGTGACCAAACATTGCCATGGGTTGGTCTGCGTTGTGTGACTGTGGTATTTCAAGCTCATACTTGCTTGATTTCATATATGGGCTTCAGAGGGGGGGGGGGGGGAAGTTGCTCTTTAATACCAATGGAAACTTCATCCAAAATTATAAGCAATGACAGCTACCTACAAATGAACAAAACACATAACACAGAGATCTATTTATTTCAATACATCAAAATGATAATCATCTCAGTCACTGTGTAGTTTGGCTTCATTGTGTGCATCTGTAGCCTCCGCCTCTCCGGCTTGAGCCTGAAAAAATCAAGATTTTGATGGATAATTTAAAAAAATCAAGATTATGATGGATCATTCAATTTCTATTATGTCATTCAGCAGAGCCATGAATCCCAGTGTAGTTCTCCATAGAATAGGCCTCCAGTGAGATTCTAACCCATGATCATATTCTCCAAAGTTTGTAGCAGCTTCTATCCCAGCTTCCCCAGTCTGTGGAATGAGACTTTACTATGACCTAAGCTGCTGATGGGACCTTAAAGCTCAAACCACCCTGCCATGTTGTTGTTTCTCATTATCACAGACATCTTAGATTGGGCATAGAATTCAACCCATACAATACAAGCACCTAAATGATAATTTTGTTTGCTTGGTTTGTGGTTAGTTTGCTTTGATTCTTTACGTAACATCAACAATTTTTGGTTTTGTCAGGACGATCTTTCTGTGTTTAACAGGTACTTATCAGTAGATAAAGTTTTTTTTTGCTCAAGGCACAACTCAGTGACTCGGTCTGCTGTGAGGCCTTTGCTAGCAACCCTGCGGTCCCCAGTTTAAGGCTCTACCTACTGAGCCACTGCACTAAGCACCAACTTGCATGTAACACACCAATACATATAAAAAATCATACCAGCACCTATACATAAAGCTACTTCTGGAGTCATTTCACCAATGGGATGACAGAATGTCATTTATGAAACAGTGTATGGCATAGTCTCACCGCTGCATCCAGTGCAGCTGCCTGATGCCATTAACCAGTATTCAGTGAACATACTTTCGCTTGTTTATCTATCAACAGCCTTTCTTGAATAAGTGGAAGGAGAATGACCATATAGACTTTAAACCACAAACTCAACAAAACCCAGAAGTAGAATGCAACACTGCAGATGTATTCACACACCGAACACTTTTCTAGAACTGTGGCAAGGTTAAGGTCACAGTGACCTGGAAACAGTGCGCAACACTCCACCACCCAAAGATGTATCCACATGCCAAAGTGGACATCCTGCTTCTAGATAATATAAAAGCTATGCTCCAGCAATATTTTTTCTAGAAGCCTGAGACAAATGCCAAGATTACAGTGACTGTGAAACAATATATACGATACATTGCTGCCCAAAGATATGTATCTACAAACCATAATGGGGTTCTTGCTTCAAATAATATTGAATATTTGCTCCGGGCAGGCTCTTAATTATCACTGACTCAGGAAGGAGGGATAAAGTGATAAGAGCTAAATACTAATTTAAAAAAATGAAGCACAATAAAAAAAAAAGGTAAAACATACCAGGTCAGAATGCCTGACAGAGAATATGTAAATGTTTTTTCATTGAAAACACTGCCAATTCTCTCTTTTTTTAAAAAAATTAAATCAAAGAAAAAGTCAAATTATATTTGATATGATGAATTCTTTTTTTTTTTTTTTTTACTTATATTCCATATTTTGGATTCAAATTTAGGCTTGTCAGATCGAAAATCTGTCGTGCCAAACTAGAATGCTTATTTGGCATATTTACTATCTGACTAGCATAAATCAGAATTCTAATTTGAGCTATTTAGGCTGGTATATGGCCTTGACGTCAAATTATTTACCTTCCTCAGCACTACACCACCTTTTTGCAATGACGCCTGCTTCAATGTTGCAGCAATTTGGGTTTCGATTAGTTTTTCATCTGCTTTTGGATGGTTTCTTAAATACTCATCTGAAAATAAAATACATACACCCATGTAAGGTAGAATCTGCCATTGGGTAGTGGATAATGAGTCCCTATATTTGATCCACAGTTTCTCAGTCTATCAGATGAGACATATACCTTTGTATATAGGAAATCACTAAATCGGTATTCTAAATGCAAACAGTGAAGACCTGAAATGTAGCAGTTCATCAGGGTCTGTACTGTTTATTAGGATTAAAATGACCTTTAAGGACAGAAATACATCAAAATTAAAAAATTCTACCAGTGACCACTTAAAATAAACATTGGGCACAGGACTTTAGTTAAGAGTCCGTAATGAAAATTAAATTTTCTTATTTCTCAACCAAAACATATGTTGTGGGTACTCAAAAGAACCGTCTCAATGAGACTCTTCTTTTGAGCACCCAAAACATGTGTTAAAACTGATGGGTAAGAAAATATTTTTAATTTATGGCTGAAAACTTTTGTTTATCTAAACCTGTGGGGCAGCTCCATATGTATGGAAAACCCTAAGTGTTGGTTTTCTTTTGCTCTGGTATTCAGTTGTATGTACTGTTCAGTCCTTTTCTTTGATTTATCTCCCTTTTGTATCTTGATTTATATGTACTAGGAGAGGATCCGTTGATAAGTTAGGGATGAGAATACATAGAACATATTGTTGGGAGGTCCACTCAATGTTTCTGTGCCAGTTTTGTCAAAATCTGGCCAGTATTTCAGACAAGACATTTTCATTGTTATATGTTTGTTGACGTTTAAATTGAGACAAAAATATAATCACTTCTCAAAGTCCATGCAATGATGTGCCAGTTTGGTTAAAATCTGGCAATTGGTCCAGAAGATAGAGTTCAGACAAAACGTTTTCAAAGTTTTATGACCCTGGTGACCTTGGTAAGGCCTAAATGAAATACATGTGTGGTTCCTGTTGCATACCAACAAAATTTAGGGTAGTTAGGTAGGGAAATTATTAAATTTTGTTATAACATTTAACAAAGAAAAAAGTGACAAAATCTGAAAAAGTGCCCATTTTAGGTATTTTTTCTCCAAAGACCATTTTAATGTTTAGGGTAGGGTTAAAAAAATTAGGGTAGGTAGGCAACAGGAACCACACATATATTTCATTTAAGCCTAATTTGACCAAGGTCGTGAAATATCTACTCATTCTTTTTGGCTGTCCTAAATAAGTATCCGTTAAAATTTGATTACCCAACATCAGATATAAATTAAGGCAGAATTCTTCAAAATTAAATTGGAAAAATGTAGATCCTGATCAGATGTAATTAATACAGATATATGGACAATTATCAACCTATGATACAAGTTGAGGATGCATATTTTTAACTTCAACTAATCATTAAATGAATTGCCATTAAGTTACATAAAACAATAAATGCTGAAAAAAGACTGGAAACCTACTATGTCAGAATGACTAGGGGATAAATTGTTGGTGAGTTTCTTATTTTTAATTGTAAAGTCTACTCAGCGGATTTTGTTTTTATCATAAAATCTTAGCAAATGTTATTGCAAAATGATAAAATAAAATTTTATACAACAAATTCAACTTTTATTCGGTTGAGACAAATAAAATTCTTATTTGGTCAAAGCAGATTGCCTTGATTCATGTTTGACCTTTGACTTAAACACATATAAATAATTTACCTTTATGGGTTGCATGACACTGCCTTTCTGAAAAGGAGCTTCCTTTTATGTTGTCCCAATCTGGTTTTCAATTTGTCTTCCATCTGCTACAAGATGATCTCTCATATACCCGTCTGAAAATACATATACATTGTACCCATATAATATTAGGGCTGCAACAATACAGTAACTGTACAATACTATCACCATATTTGTCTCATGATATAATTATGTATCACAATACATTTTAGGCAACATAAGAATCTTAGAAATAGAATCTATGAAATTAGGAGCATTAAATACTTAAATATGTAACCCAACACATTTTTAGCAGCTTATCTTGATTTGTATGTACTAGGTTATGAAACATTGACACATTTGGGATCTTAAATGGAAACCAAACATCCATGTGTCTTGATCCACATCAGAAATAAGGCTGAGGTTGCAATCATCAAACATGTTTAAAAGCTCCAGTATGAAAATTAATTAAATTAATAAATATATACTCACATATCATGATATTAACACTTGTCATGTAGTGGCATGTTTTTATATACTATATTCTCTGCCAGATAAGAAAGATTCCAATTATAACTGTGTGTTTACCGGGTGGAAAACTTTGTAGATTCTGATCAGCTGGATTCTTATGAGCTAGCTGATCTGGATCAACACTGTTTATCAGAAATAAGCATGAAATGCAGAAAAATCAATTTAAGGGACTTTAAACTACATGCGAAACATATATATTTCTTTAAAAATTCATGTCTATTGAATAACACTTTAGAGCAGTATCCCTATTGTATTTGTATTGTAAAATGACCCAACAATACGACAGACTTATCGAAGGAAATTGTATCGTGATATCATGCACTTTCAGCGAGTATCAAAACAGTTCTAGTTTGTAGATAGTGTGGATGCCACAATAAGCCTATGAATTAATGTTTAGTAAGCAGATTTGTTACTATTTACAATTATATTAAAGAATCCATGCAAGTTTGGTCAAAATCCATGCCCTTGTTCAGAAGATAACTCACAGACAAGTGCTGATCCAGAGGGGGGGGTGGGGGGGGACAGGTGGTCTGGACCCACCCTGGAAAATCACAAGTTATATGGGTTTCTATAGGGAATAAGCAATTGGACCCCCCCCCCCCACCTGGAAAAAGTTGGACCCCACCTGGAAAATGTTGGACCCCCTGTGGAACCTTGAAAAATGATAGATTTCTTTGAAATTGACCATTTGACTGCTGTACAATAAGCTGAGGACTAAAAAAAACAAAAAAAAAGAGCTTTTTTTGTCAGACTGCCCTGGAACCCCCTGACAAAAAATCCTGGATCCGCGCCTGACAGAAACCATATTTTGGACATTTCAAAGTGGCACTGTGACCTTGAAAATTAGGTCAAGGTCAACAAAATTTGATCAACTCTTCCCCTCCTCACAACAATGTATCTTTGCAAGTTTGGTCGAAATCAATTGACTGGTTCAGAAGATAATGCATGGAAAAGAAAAATCGGACACCAACGGGATCTGCACCAAAAAACAATATATATTCCCCCACCTTCCTGGTTGGGGGACATCAATAAAGATTCTTACCCATATGAGAATGGTTAAACACCACAAAGCAGTTTCCACTTCTATTTGTCTGGAATTTCGTAACATCTTGCTCTCATTTTGGCCAGCAAACAAATTTTCCCTGAAGCAAATTAAATGTTAGATAATTGATTATTTTAGGCTCAGAAACACTGTTCTTAATCAACACACGGGCAAAACACACAACCTACCAAGCTTAATGCTGGAAAAAATATTTTTATGCATTTTGAAAGGCATTTCTGTCATGAAAAAAATATTAAAAGAAAATAATATGTGCCTACTCTACCTAAAATTTTCAAACCCGTTATCCGAAACACACTTATTTCTTATTTGGTCTTGGTGCTTTAAGAGTTAAAATTACAATTACATGCATGTACAACTGGCAGTCATGGTGCATGTATTATTAGGTTCTATACAAAAATCCCCCCAAAAGTTTCCTAGTAATGTATGTTATTGTTATTCAAACTGAACATATTTATATATTTATTTAGCATATAGAATCAAAATATCTGGCCCCATCGTTTTGGTTTTGGTTGATTCTTTAATTCCCAGTCAATAGGTAATGGTCGTGTTCACCCAACCACACTTTTTTCCTGGGCAAGCTTGACTAAGCAGTTAACCAGTACTTCCTGCACATACTTTCGCTTGTAAATGCCAACAACCCTTCTTAAATAAGTGGAAGGGAGGAGAATGACTGTAGAAATCAATTATTACACTATATTTTATTTGTTTGTTTTAATTGTCTCCCTCCCTCAACAACTTTTCAGTCATGTCAGGATAATTTTCTGTCTTCCTGTGTTTAATCAGCATAAAGTGTCTTGCTCAAGGACACAGCATAGTAAATTATGTATGTTTAAACTATAATCAAATGGTGGATTTGATAAAGCACAGGTTTAGATAAACAAATCTTAAATGTAAAATTGTTATTATTTTCTTTCTTACCCATATGACTGTTTTGGGTGCTCAAAAGAACCCTCTCATCGAGATGGTTCTTTTGAGTACCCATAACATGTTTTGGATGAGAAATAAGAAAAATAGCTTTTTCTACACACTGTTAACTAAATGCCTAAAAACCAGGCTGTGGAGCGCAGTCGGTAGCGACGACAACTGCAGATCCAGGGGACGTGAGTTCGATCCCCGCCCGGTCCCATACTTTTGTGGAGTTTGATCATGAAATAATTTCTATGGTCATTCTCCTTCTTCTGCTGATTCAGGAAGGGTTGTTGTCAGTTACTGGGTAACGGCTTGGCCAAGCTTGCCAAGGAAAAGGTGTGGTTAAGGTGAATTGAGTCTGACCGTCTCGACATGACCATACATGTAGCTGTTGACTCAGACGTAATGAACCAAAACAAATAACTAAAGGCCATAAAGGTGTGCATCATTTAAACCTTAAGCACCAATCACCACTGCAGCAGCAGCAGACAGGGAGTGCAGTGGCTCAGTGGTAGAGTGCTTGACTGGAGACCTAGGGGCCGCGGGTTCGAGCCTCACCGGCATCACTGCGTTGTGATCCTTGAGCAAGACACATTTATCCTAGCTTAGTACTGGTTCAACTCAGGAAGACCCATCCTGCTTAACTGAAAGATTGTTGATGGGATGTAAAGAATCAAACAAACAGCAGCAGCAGACGACAAATTTTGCGACATATTTCCTAATTTTCGAAAAAAAATAAGGTATTTTTCATGAGAATCTCCTGCCAACAGACCATTCTCATGAAATATGCCTCATTTAATATATTTGAAAAGGCAGCAAAATTTGAAAATTGTAGTCTGCTGCAAATTATAGGTGGTGCTTTTTAATATGGGTTTATAACACCCAAGTCTTCTAAAAAAGTATGTGTGTGATACTATTGCCTGATGGCCCTTATTTTGGCTGCTTACCCTACAGTTCTATTGTGAGGGGGAGTGTATATCGCGAACAGAAACTAGCCCTAAATATTTGATTGCAACTGACAGTATGGTAAATGTTCTAAAATCTGGAACACTCTAAAATTACGAACACCTAAAATTATCGCGTAAAATAATTTTGAAAACATCCTAAAAAATTGAACACTGCCCTTTTTTTTTGAAAAGTGAATTTCTATAATTAGGAACACAAGTTATTTTCGCAATCAAACATACACAAGTTAATAACATATGAGCCGCGACATGAGATTTCCAACAATGTGGTATGTGCGACCATCAAAGTCTCAGACCAGCCTGCACATATGCGCAGTCTGATCAGACAGAGCCTTTGCTAGTCGCTTAAAAATTCTATGACTGTTAAGCTATGACACAACATCATTTGGAGTTTCTAAGCTTAAAGGGGGCTGCACAGCTCGCCTGAGTCTACGCATGTCAAAATGCCACATTGTTGAAAATCTCACGTCCCGGCTCATATATATGGGTGTTAAAAAGAACCGTCTCATTGAGTACCCACAGCATATGATTTGGTTGAGAATCATCATCAGAAGATCAGTACCCCTTGGACGAAACACGGGAGGGGTGAATCAGCTGTTTCAGTGTTTGTTTAATTTCAACACTATATTCATTAAATTTCTGATGGTCATTTATGATTTGCATCGTTGTGTTATGGTTAAGTTACCTCAAGTTCCTGTATCCTTGAAATCTGTGAGAAGTGTGTAAATGTTGGCACATTTTGTTTACATCATGTTGTATGCATATGCTGTGTAAATTAGGGTAAAAACATCGAACTTCGGACGCTTTTTCGCTGTGTCACTACTTCAGCACGGTTTGTGCTTTGCTCCAGACATGTCACCAGGTTAAATCTTAGATTGGTTCCCCACGTTGATAAAGCTCCACTTCCGCTACGCATATTACGTTTGGTAACTAGTAATTTTTTACCAGTAGAGAATCCCACTCATCCGACTGCGCATGCTCCAGAAAGAGCATCTGTTTACATCCTGGGTCAATGTCGCACATCAAAATGAGAAATGAACATGTACTGAAAACTGAGAAGATTTGCCGCACTTTCTTTTCGATACAAAGCCTTTCAAATATTGCTGTTATTGGTAATTTCGATTTTAATAATTTTTTCAATGTACTTAGATTTTGATGTAATCGTGTGAAAATACCTGTCCAAATAGCGCAAGTGGTAGCGCTTTAGCTTAACGAGGTAAGGGTCTAGAGATCGAATCCCACACACCTGATTTTTTTTCTTCCGCATATGGTATTTTTTCAAGTAGAGAACCTTCGCGTGCTCCAGAAAGAGCGTCGGTGTTGAAAAAGTTCATAAATAGGCCAGGTATTATATGAATCCAGTGTGACCCAAATTCAATTAATTTTTTTACTATATAAAAGGCACAGAAAGTGGACTGGGTGGGCCAGCTCATACTCACTTACTATCCAATGATGCAAACCATGTTTCAAGGTCACCAGTCTTGTGGTTCATGTAAAGAAGGTTTAAAGGGTATTCACTACCTAAAATAGTATGTGAGCATGATCAGGAAATACCACAATCACAAACAGCAGACAACCCCATGGCACTGCAAGGAAGAGACACACAACCATCAAGAGACACCAGGAAGACAAACTAATACATCCGTGGATCATCGTGGCTACAGCATGGGATAGAAATGTATAGAACTCCCGTAAAACAAAAATCTGCACCCTGCAGAGCGTGTCTGCATGGTCTGTGGAAAGAGCGCACAAGAGGTCCGAAGGATCGAATCCACAAAAAGATCAGACATCAACGCCAAAGCATTGCTCGCCAAATATGGGGGCATTAATGTAGAGAGTGGCGTTAGGCTTAAATGAAATATATGTGTGGTTCCTGTTGCCTACCTACCCTAATTTTTTTAACCCTATATACCCTAAACAATAAAATGGTCTTTGGAGAAAAAATGGGCACTTTTTCAATTTCTGTCACTATTTTCTTTGTTAAATGTTATAACAAAATTTAATAATTTCCCTACCTACCTACCCTGAATTTTCTTGGCATGAAACAGGAACCACACATACATTTCATTTAGGCCTTATGTGTAGAAACTGTTACTCGAAATTACAGAACCTCGATCAAAGATGTAGACTTTTTTATGAGGGGTGCCAACGAAATGCAAGGATAGTGATACGTGCTAATACTAAAAGAATGATGCGCTCCTCTCCTCTCTCTAGACCATAAAAGAGAATTAACTTCTCAAAAACACCAACAAAGACACGCAAAACACAACGCAAAACACAATTGTTTAAAGAGAGTGCCACCCCTGAAAGTACCACACCCGAGGAAATTGGCCTTAAAGTGGATTTTGTTACTGGTAGGATGTGTTTCCAGGTTTTAAGTGACCCCAGTTTTTCTTTTTTAAACAGCTTTAAAATGATCTTAGAAGAATGCACACCGCGTAACTAAAACCTATGGATCCCCGGAGCCCCCCCCCCCTTCCTAAAAATCACAAGTTATTGTGATAGCAATAAGCATTTGGATCCCCCCTTGGATGGACCTCCCCTGAAAATGTTGGACCCCCTCTGGATCCTTGGGAAAGTATAGTTTTCTCTGCAATAAAACCATTGCCCCCCCCCCCCCTCTGTAAAATAAGCTGAGGACTAAAAAACGTCTCAATCTAGACCCCCCCACCTGTCAAAAATTCCTGGATCCGCGCATGTTATTATACATGCTTTAAAGTCATATTACGGGGGTCGCGCACATGCGTTCCTTTTTCGCCACGCTCCCTAACTGTGAATGATGACCATCCCGCCCCCTCCCCTAAAATATCCACAATTTTATCATAGATCCCATAAAATATTTATTCAATCTGAACCCCCTAAAATTATTGAAATTAAAAGTTAGACCCCCTCCTTAAAAAAGGCCCCAGTCCACATAGGCTACGAAATATCAGAGTAAACCCCATCCGATCGGAAATCCCCGACACAGGCATGCACGGACCCAGGAAGTGTTGTTAGAGGGAGTCCAATTTATCTTTAACAACTTTTTTATGGTGAGAATCCAAATACCTTTCAAGGTGTATCATCATCGGCCAATTTCAATGGCGTTTCGCTAGCGGCCGAATTAATGGCCCAACATTGAATTCTGGCTTGCCTTTGAGATTTTCAAGTGGATCCAGACGAGTATTGCTAAATAAATCCTATAGCTTTGTGATTTTGCTGGGCCCGGAGCCCCGGCCCCCTCTGGATCCGCGCATGGATAGTTTTCCTCGTAACCTGGCTTATTTAATGAACATGAGACAGAGGAGCCGCGGGTTCGAGCCTCGCAGGCGTCACTGCGTTGTGTCCTTGAGCAAGACACATTAATCATAGCTTAGTACCGGTTCAACCCAGAAAGACCCGTCCCTACATAACTGAAAGATTGTTGATGGGACGTAAGAATCAAATCAAACAAATCTCCTTCGCAATGCTGGCCCAATGTCATGTGCTCCGGAAACATAAACTTCTTTTAACACCAAACACATTATTCAGAATACAGGCACAGAGGATTTTGTAATAATATAGTGGTGTTTAATAATGAGAGAATGGTCGACATTGTTGCGTCGGTTCGATGTTGGTACAAGGTTGGTATGCGGCGACGCCCACATTTCCACCAACTACCAACGTGGGCCCAACGTATCTTTGCTATCTGTGTAGTGACCCCAAACACAAAATATGACGTCCGCTGATATTGTTCACGAATTCCAAGCATACTCGCACCTGGGTGAGAAAGGGGGGGGGGGTATTCTGATATTTTCAAACATACGTAGGCCCGGACCATTTTTGTGGTTAACTTTTTGGTATTTTGTGATGACCCCAAAAGATATCCACAAAATCTTCATACCCCAAAAAATTTTCATTTTTCTGAAAACCCTCAAAGGTATTGAAATTCAAAATTTTGAACCCCAAAATGGTGTGAGCCTACGTATGAATGAAAATATTATAGTACCCCCCCCCCCCTCCACCCTCTCCTCGCAGATAGAAACAGGGGCCGGGGGCGTCCAGACTCAAATAACAGAAAAAAACTCTGATAAGGGTGTTTATTGTTGTTTTTTTTGCAACTATATTATATTTTTTTACGGTTCAAAAGGGTCGAAACATTTATCGGGGGGGGGGGGGGGGGGGTGCAACTTTTTTTTTTTTTTTTTTTTTTTGGGGGGGGGGGGGGGGGGTTGGGGGGGGGGGGGGTACAAATCCTTATTTCTATAGAAACCTATATAACTTGTGATTTTTCGGGGGGGGGGGGGGGGGTCCGGACCACCTATCCCTCTCTGGATTCGCGCATGGGTAAGAAATAAGTAATTGCCCACTTCCCAGTCACGGATTGAGTTTTCTGAAAATCTCAGAAGGTTTACCGGCCGGCGCAGTCGGTAACATGTGTTTTTTTTCGGGGATGGGGGGGGGGGGGGGGGGGGCAAATGCTTATTTCCAACGAAACTTAAAGAACTTGTGATTATTATTTATTTTTATTCATTTATTTATTTTTTTTTTTTGGGGGGGGGGGGTGTCCGGACCACCTATCCCCCTCTGGATCCGCACATCGGTTAGAAATAAGTAATTGCCCACTTCCCCGTCACGGATTGAGTTTTGTAGGTGCAAACTGAAAGTCTCATAAGTGTTTCCCCTGTGAACATTTGAAATTCCAGAAAATAGTTCTACCGGGCCGCGTTGCGTCTGACTAGATGCGGGGTAACTGTATTTTTGTTTATTTTCGGGTGGCGGGGAATGCTTATTTCTATAGAAACCCATAGAACATGTGATTTTTTAGGGGGATGGGGGGGGGGGGTAGGGTGCGGACCACCTAACCCCCTCTGGATCCACGCATCCAGTGTTGGGTTGGAAATGCTTATTTCTATAGGAACCTATAGAACTTGTAACTTTTCAGTTGCCATATTCCTGATAATTGAACAAAATAAACTTTATAAAAAAATCCAATCCGCACGTACAATTGGGCCACTTTCGGCCCGCTAACGAACCGCCATCCGCAGGTGACGGTTCGTCGGCGGGTCGATAGTGGCTCGTGATGGGATGCTAGCTGGGAGCAGTTGTTTAAAAATCGCAAATGCACTTTTTATTCAATACCGCAGATGGACTCAAGACGTCCCAGGTATTTTCCAATACTACGTATTTTTCCATTACTACGTCAGTGTATATGCTATAAATAGACGCAATGGCGTTTAGTAGTTACCTGTCTTAATATGCTGACAAGCTATTAAAGGGAGAGAACCAGTCTAGGTTAAATCTAGCTGGTAGCTACCAGACATGCTCGATTGACTTAATAAAGCTGTAATCTCATTGGTTAATGCATTTAAATGTGTTTGATTAGCACTTAAAGTGACATAGGGTCGAACATGAAAATTCGGACGGCTATCGGGACATTCGGACAGAGCTGAAGGGAAAATCGGACAGGTGTTTCTTTTTACAAAATAAAGCTCTTTAAATGTTTTTATTCTGTCAAAAACAGTTTAACACGTTTCATTTATCATATGAGTAAACTATTGTGGTCTTTTAAGATATCGATTTCATTTGCTTCTAAAATCAAGTGCTGAAAAGACAACCAGCATGCAAAGCTACAGAAACTTGTAAACCCGCAGTCAACTCTTGCTCAATTATTGGGGTCCATGGTGATGCATTCCAGTCTTTCAATCGCTATACCAACAAGAATCTTAAATAATCTTATCTAAAACGTAGACAGATGCAATGCATTTTATTTACAAACAGCTGGAAAGGAAAGAAAACTATATGAAAGGGTCAAGAATCATCGTTTTTACGTCGTGTTCAATGGCGTGTCCGAAATTAAATTTCCTGAAGGGAAATACGGACACCCATTATTTTATCTTCATTTCGTTTCAAATCTATGTGAATATGCGAAAACAAACTTTCATTTCATAAATTTAACTATCCAAGATACTAGGAAGCAGAAAGATTTCATTGTGCATCAATATTCAACGATAAAAGATGGAATTTAAAATGGTTGTGACAAGCAACAAAACCATGTGCTCCCTAAACTGTGCGGAGCTGGAGGTCACCAGACTGGAATGGATATCTAATTGGTCGATTATAATGTGATGTGTTCCATTTTCACTCGTGGGAAGTGGGTACGACGATATTTTGTCTGTACAGTTAACCCAAAATAAGACTTTATCAATTGGTCGGGAGTCTAGAGAAGGACGTTATGTCGGGGGAGGTAGAATGGTGTCCGATTTTACATGTCCGTCCGAAATTCGATGTTTTTACCCTAATCAGTGTATGCTTAGTGTGAACACGGGTCATACTAAATACCGCAAGGCGCACAAGTTACCCTGAGGTAGTGACCTCTGTGTTGACTCATCTATCAAAGTTTACCCCAAGTGCTTACCAAAACTACATGCAAAGACAATTTCATGGAAAGAGTCATTAAGAATATTCACTCGGTGTTGATTTTAGGAAATTAATTTCGCGCAAACACAAACATAAATACCGCCCTATATACGGTGAATAGGACTGTGCATTTTTTACTCACATAAAAAAAAGGCAGTGGCTAGAGGTACGGATCCGTGTATACCCCTAGCCTGGGAGGCTAGGGATACGGATCCGTACCCCTAGCCTGGGAGGCTAGAGGTACGGACCCGTACCCCTAGTATATTCTACCATGTCAGGCTACAGGTACAGACATATAACCCTGATGAGAAAGTCTAAATGATCATGATGATAAGTGTTAGAAAATACCTTGTTGTTGTGCTATGAAATACCAATCCAGTAAGTCGCCATTTGCAATGTGGGATAACTCTGTATAGTAAATATAAAAACGAAACACGAATTCGGAATTGAGACAAGTGGCGCGGGATTTATGTTTTGTTGTTGTTGTTATTATTATTATTATTATTATTATTATTATTATTATTATTATTATTATTATTACTACATGTATTATTATTATTATTAAATCAAATTAAAACTTAGTATTCATTATTTGTTTTTGCTGTTTTCACTTTCGGTTTGTGTCATTGACTCATTAGCGAGGGTGCGAACAACATTCTGTGATTAATTGGTCGGCATAACGCACCACAAAGACATCTTTAAACTTAAAAGAACAAATTACAATGATTGGCTGAATGTTTTAATGCCAAACCTCAAAGACATCAGAAGAACTCAAGAACGTCCTTAATTAGTTTTGATATAATGCATAAATCATCTATTATATTTTTAGATAAACATTTTTGGTGCACAAAAGAGTCTTCACGATGGGACGGTTCTTTTGAGCACAAAAAACTTACGTCAAAACTGATAGAAATTACAATTTTACACACCACCACAGGGCTCCAGATAAGAGTGTGTATTGGAAAACTATTTTCTTTATTTCTCATCCAAAACATATGTTGTGGGTACTCAAAAGAACCATCTCAATGAGATGGTTCTTTTGAGCACCCAAACACATGTTTAAATTGATGGTAAGAAAATAATTACGATTTTTAGCTCATAAAATTTCCTTATCTGGACCTGTGCCACCCGTCTGTCTGTCCGTTCGTCAGTCCGTACAATTTTATTATTTGTTTTCGTGCTTAGAAGTAACATAAGTACCTTAAGGATCTAAAAAAATATTAAGTTTGTCCATACGTCTAAAGGTCCTAACAAATAAACTCAGCCAGCACAAAATGTTGGACCAATATCGGTCCACTAGCAAAACGCCATTCAAATGGCATTTCGTTGGCGGGCCGATCCCTGGCCCGCTTTTTTATGATTAGTTGGATATATAATGCGTAGATAAAAGACATTTCAGACATAAAGTTGGTGTTAAAAAGATGCTTTTCGATGAGACGGTTCTTTTGAGCACCCAAAATCAACGTTAATTTAGAAAGGACAATTTTATCTATCTATCTATCTATCTATCTATCTATCTATCTATCTATCTATCTATCTATCTATCTATCTATCTATCTATCTATCTATCTATCTATCTATCTATCTATCTATCTATCTATCCATCTATCTATTCTTCCAGCCCATCCATGGGCTAACATGGCAGGTCGACGTAATAAAAAACGCTTTTATATTTGTTCTGAAGTTATTGATAGTATCACAGATGCAAATTCTGAATGTTTAGGACGTGGTTTTGGGTGGTTTGGATGTGGTTTGGTCGTGGTTTGGGGCTAACATGGCAAGTCAACGTAATAAAAATGTTTTTAAATTTCTTCTTCAATTATTGGTACTATCATAAAAAACATATTCTAGGTGTTAAGAAAGTGGTTTGGGATGGTTTAGAGGTGGTTTGGAGGTGGTTTGTGGTGGTTTGGGTGTTTCCACGGACCCTGACAGGTCGTATCACTTCAAAAAAAAAACCTTTCGAGGTTAATCTTCCTTTTATAGGATGATAATAATAATAATAATAATAATAATAATAATAATAATAATAACAACAACGCAACATAAATCCCTCATCACTTGTCCCATTTCCGAAATCGTGTTTCGTTTCTATATTTACTATACAGAGTTATCCCGCATTGCAAATGGCGACTTGCTGGATTTGTATTTAATAACACAACAACAAGGTATTTTCGAACACTTATTATCATGATAACTTCTCATCAGAGTTATATGTCTGTACCTGTAGCCTGACATGGTAGAATATACTAGGGGTACGGGTCCGTACCTCTAGCCTCCCAGGCTAGGGGTACGGATCCGTATCCCTAGCCTCCCAGGCTAGGGGTACGGATCCGTACCTCTAGCCACTGCCTAAAAAAAAATTAGCCACAGGAACCTGGGTGTGTGTGTGTGGGGGGGGGGGGTATTGTGTTCGTGTCTGAAACAGATATAGCTGTTTTAAGTTATTGTAACTCACTAACTTTTGTTAGGCAATGATTTTGAAAGCTTGATTCTGTCTACGCATTACAGCTAAGTGTACCATGCACATTTCCTTTACTGAAAACACAGTCACGAGTCACGAAAACACATGTCAGTAGCCGAATTCACGCGACTGTCCGACCATTCCATCATTATTAATAGGTAAATACATTTGAAATGATAACATAGATCGCCTTGCATGCTTATACCTTGTCTTGTATGAGTTTGCAGTGCGAGTTCTTTCAACAAACAAGTATTTTGGGTTGTTCTTTCCATGCACTTCAGATTTCTTTGTTCTCGGGAACACGAGGTAGAAAAAGCTAGGAGAGAGAAACATGGCGGATCGAGTGGACGTGGATTTCGCGCCACCGTGATTTTTGGATATTAATAATGGAAGGATTGCCCAGTGTTATACCGAAATCGATCGTGGAAGTTCTGAACAGGCTGGAGAATGATGAGGACAACCTATTCTCGTGGAAACTCACGCGGAGTCAGGATAAATTCTCATTAAATGTCAGTTGCAAACTTCCCGCCAAAACTCCCAACAAAGCCAAGGACGACAACAAGGTAACCGGACGTACTACTGTGAAACCAGTAAAGAGACGTCGTCGGAAGAAGAATAGATCTCCCTCTGCGTTGGCTCGTTCTAGGAAGAGACACGCGCGGTTCCTGGAAAAGAAGTTAGCTGGAAAACCAGATTTGGCTTCGCCAGAAGAGGACCAGCAGGATTTGAATAATTCTGTGTGTGTAAAAGAACTGGAAAATACCAGTCTTGCTTGTGGTAGTAACAGGGACCTGGTGTCATCGGAAAATCCAACACCAAGTCCAGCTACTGATCCCGACCTTCGTGAATTTTTGGACACCTTTGATAGTGACGATAGTGACGACGATAGTGACATTGATGTGAGCAGTGTATATAGTGTTTGTTCAAACTGTAAGCATCCAGCCAAAAAAGGAGAAGACCTTAAACGTTGTTCGCGCTGTCATATAACCCGCTACTGTAGCGTTCAGTGCCAGAAGAAAGATTGGGACTTTCACCGATTTGCTTGTGCGGTTGTGGCCAAGAAGTCGGACACTGTGAAAGCTTGATTCTCTACCACAAGGACCTGTACATATTTGTTAAACGTTCACAAGTTACCATTTTCAACAGTAGTTTAGATACTTTTATAACACTAACTGACTAATACTTCAATTAAGAGTTTATTCACTTATGTGAAGTTCTCCAGACAGTGGAGGAATTTACCACCAACAACAACAACAACTAGGCAATAAAAAGTAACGCATAAATGGTTTTGATATTCCAACAAATTTGTTGTAAATGACAACACATTAAATGCGCAATAATCTAAAGAAAGATTATTACATTGAACATGACATAATTTTGCCAAAAAAACCCACACTAATCGGAATACGAAACTTCGTAGATAAAGTGACGTATAAATGTTGTAACAAAACGTTTTATAAACGTTGTTAGACGACCTATCGTAAAGAGATAACGATTTTAACTTATAAAATGTTGCAATGAATCCAAACACTTTGGTTTGACAGCATGTCATACATGCATGTTTTGGTAATGTTGGAAATCAACAACGTTTGCCTGTGGTTGGTTCCAACACAACTTTTCCACAACGTATTGAAAACGTTATGAATACGTTTACACAACGTTGCGTTGTAACGAAACCTATATACAACCAAACAAAAACGTTGTGATAACGTTTAAGTTCAGTTGGATATATCTGACCTACCATTTGTTCAAAATAAGGATTATCAATATTAAGTAAGTCATTAGCAGTTAAATAAGTTTCTGTTATTGAAGTCACCAACGTTAGAACACACTCTTCCAAAACAAATAAGATGAGAAATATATACACCATAAGAAGGGGAGCGAGGAACATCTCCATCCAGAAATGGGAAATTTACTATTTCAAAATTAAAATCATCCCGTGTATCATAAATTTTAGAAGAAACTATGCCCATTTGTTATCTAGTCATCATAGATGGAGCAACATGTAAGATAGCCCCTATCATTAGGTGTACCCTTCAAGGCACGTGCTTGGCCCACTTCTCTTCCTGTTGTTCATCAACGACCTGCCTGACAGCGTTACATTAAAGACCAGACACGAATTTACAGACTCTAGAGAGCTGCATAATACCCTGATAACCTTGCAAGATGGAAAAACATGGGGTATTTTCTTCCACCTTGACAACTGCAAAATGCTACTAAGAAGCAGACTCTACTCAACTTTATCTACAAATCACAGTCCAGGAACAAGTTGAGTTGTCCACATCCAAATATTTAGGAGTGAACTTTCAAGCAGCCTCGATTGGAAAGATCACATCGACCTGACAGTAAAGAAAAAAAAATGGTGTTTTGGATTTTCTGAGAAAAAAATGTCCACAAAATAGTCGTGAAACCAAATCATCTGCCTACGTCAGACTTGTCTGTCCTCACCTGGAATATTGTGCCTGTAATTGGGTTCTCATACAGACCAAACAAAGCAGAAAGTGGGGATGGTTCAAAGAAGATCAGCTAAGTATTGCATTTATAGATACCACTCACAGATATGCTCCATTATCTAAATTAGGGAGACACAAGAGTTGAGAAGGACCGCAATTAAGCTTGTAATGGTTCACATGATCTTCAACGACCTAGTGGACAACACGAACAAGAGCAATCCACTCAAGAAGCGGTGACAGTTTCCCACAAGGAGGGGTCTCTTCAAAGTCAGAAAGAGGGCAAAGATCAGAAAACGATATAATCAAGTACCACACCTGACCCAGGATACCACAGCGGAAAGTAACAAAAATACAATAAACATCTCCAACAAGAGCCAAGAGGTCAGCCTTTTCCCAGCAGGTGACCAAAAGGAAGCAATGAACAGACGCAAAAGCACGAGAAACACAAGACACAAAAAACAAGTATGATCTAAATCAGTAGAGCTTCTTACCAAGGACCATACCTATGTGAAATTCATTACCAGTCTCAGCTGCTGAGGCCCCTGACCCCGTCCCCTGACTTTGTACTCTTCTTTAGGCACGGGCTGTCCTCTCTTGCATTCTAAACTGGGTATGGGGCGAGTCTGCAAGAAGAGTCAGATAGTTGTAAAGCTGACCTGGTTGTACGACCATACCCAGGAGCGATAATTAGAGCCCTATTGATCTATAAGCCAATGAAGAATCAAAGGGCAGGCTGGCAACTTTTCTTACTTATCCTTTTCTATCTTTCTGTTTTTTCCTATGTTACTTCATTTTACTTAAACGCCACTAGAGACATAATGTTCAAGCTTGAATGACGTCTCTTAATGAATGGAAACAGAAACGGGAAGGCTGGTTTAATCCTTAAAGCGCAAATTACCCATTTCCCAATTTTCGACAAAATAAGGCATGATATTACAAGAGAATGGTCTGCCAGCAGACGATTCTCATGAAATATCATGCCTTACTTGTTATTTTTGAAAAAGCGGCAAAATTTTCAGTCGTCGTCTGCTGCAAATTATAGGTGGCGCTTTAAGGGTTAAGATTCACTTGGTTTGAACCCCAGAAAACCGCTTTTCTAATAAGGCACTTAACCTTTGATTTCTTTTGTTTTGATTGAGGTTTTACATCCCAGTCAACAACTATAGTTATGTTCTGACGGTTAGTTCGCATAACCACACTTTTTCCTGAGCATGCTTGACTAATCTACTAACAAACACTTCTTGCAAATACTTAAGTTTGTAACTGGCAAGAAAAAATAGCAAGTGAGTATGATCAGGAAATACCACAATCACAAACCGTAGACAACCCTGTGGCACCGCGAGGAAGAGCCGCTCAACCATCACGAGACACCAGGAAGACAAATTAAGCAAAGCAACCAGCTCTCTCTTCCCCATCAAGATGATTGCAATACTAGAACGGACACAAAGCAACGTACAACAAAACATAGAACAATTACAGACTCCCACAATGCGAGTAACAATAAACAAAAAGTCAACAACAACAGAACCACCGTCTTAGAACGGACAGCAGCCTAAGCCACTGGGGGGCTTAAATGCATTTTACTGGTACCAAATCTTCGCCCTAGATTCTGCTGTTGTTGAAGTACAAGAAATGTTCAGCTCGCATGGAGGCCATCTAACTAATGCAATGTATCATCATGGTGAAACACTCTAATCAAATTAACACACCATGATGAAACACAGAAAAGGGCTCATGACCCTCAGATAGTCAGAGCTAAAGAAAACCTCAAGTTGAGCCACGATGGGTCCAGCTACAGATAAGCATCAGGCACCAACCCACCGATTAAAGCTTTACGTCAGAGCCGTCATAGAGTCTGAGGCCTGACCCACCATCGTGCAATTAAAGAGGAAACCATCGCTATAAGCCGTGATTGGGTTTAAAACTAGGCATGCAGACTTTTGCATTATATCTAAGTTATATCCAACCCTTATATAAAGTTTTACTATCTTTTGGAATTGATCACTAAAATAAGGTTTTCCAACAATTCGTTTGAATTTATAAACAAAATCACCATAAAATATAGGTTCTGGTATGCCTTGTTGCAGAAGAGTTTTTAACCCAATGTTGTATTTAACAATTAACTCTGAGTGTCTGTCGTAGAATTTAGAAAACGCTTTTCGAATTTTATGATATCTATAACCTTGTTTTAATAACTTAGCAGTTAAAAATAAGTTTCTGTTGTTGAAATCATTAACATTAGAACACACTTTAGCAAAACGGATAAGCTGAGAAATATATACACCATAGGAAGGAGAGCGAGGAACATCTCCATCAAGAAATGGGAAATTTACTATTTCAAAATTAAAATCATCCCGTTTATCATCAATTTTAGAAGAAACTATGCCATTTGTAATTGACAAGTTCAAGTCCAAAAACGAAGCTTCAGTATCTGAAGAATTCGCCTTATTTAACTGAAGTTCAGTGGGATATATCTGACCTACCAATTGTTTAAAATAAGGATTATCAATGATAAGTAAGTCATCTAAATATCTGGAGGTGGAGTTAAAAGCTTCAATAATATCAGTGTGATTATTGTCTGACAGAGACAACATAAAGTCTCTCTCATAACAAAACAAAACCAAATCTGCAACAAGAGGAACACAATTAGTACCAATTGGAATACCTACAATTTGTCTATGTAATTTCGAGCCAAATCTTATAAATATATTGTCCAAAAGATAATGGAGCGCATCACACATTTTCTGACATGTCCACAATTTATATCGTTTGGGTTGTTCAGAAGTAAAAAAGGCATTTTTATCATTACAAGCTAAATAAAGTGAGCCCTCTCTGTTAAATATTTGTTCAATTAATTCTGTCAGGTTTTCTTTGATTAGATTATGGGGCAATATAGTATAGATAGTAGAGAAATCAAGTGTAGACAAACCAGATGCTAGAAAACCTCTAGATTTCAACTTATAATTGCTCACATTATTGCAAAATGTAAATATGGATGCAAGCAAAGTGGATCAAGATCAAACTGCTCCAACGGGAGCAGTTTGATCTGGGCATATACTGTTTGTCAATGAGATTTAAGCCCTCCAGTAAAAAAAGTTTACTAACCGTTCCAAGGCGGTGCTTCTTTTGTGAATCGTTTTGGTTAGTTATGCTTCATGTTGGCGTGTTGTGAAGTGGTATCTGTTCCTTGTAGCCTTGTGGTCACCTGCTGGGGAAGGGCTGTCGTGTTTGTTGTATTTTGTCACTTTTCCAAAATACGTCCTGGTCCACATCAGAATTAAGGGCGAGGTTGGCGCCGTAAAACTGGTTAAAGCCCTTCAGTAAAATATTTTTACTGACCGTTCCAAGGCGGTACTTCTTTTGTGGATAATTTGTAATATTTATATCTTGTGTTTGTCATGATTTCGCGTCTGTTCATTGCTGCCTTGTGGTTACCTGCTGGGAATGGGCTGGCCTCGTGGCTCTTGTTTGCTATTTGTATGTAGGAACTTTCTTCAAATGTGTCTTATGCTAGACCAATTCCTTTGGGGGCATTCGTCACGTGACTGTGACATTTCTTGTTTATTGTGTTTTTGTCACTTTCCCATGACTTGTGGTATCCAGCGTCAGGTGTGGTACTTTATTGTATCGATTCATGATCTTTGCCGCCTTTCTTACTTTCTTAAACATCTTAGTAGATGAGAAGACACCATTTGAGCCGTGCCATGACATTTCCAACAATGTGGTATGTGCGACCATCAAAGCCTCAGATCAGCCTCTGCATACGCGCAGTCTGATCAGAGCCTTTGCTCGTCGCTTCCATTTTCCATGAGTGTTAAGCTGCTGATTGAACATCATTTGAGGTTTCTAAGCTTAATTGGAGACTTCACAGGCTCGTCTGAGTCTACACGTGTCAAAATATCACTTTGTTGGAAATCACATGTCGCGGCTCATTCGTCCAACGCTTCATTTCAGGTTGGTTTCCTTTCTGCGATGTTAGTCGATGATGGAGAAAGCGTTTTTGTCAAAGGACTCAGAATATGTGAGGAGTACGAAGGAAGAAAGCTTATGCCTATTTTTGCAATTCCAGTGTCTGAATGGGCGAAGACTTTGGGGGCAAACAAGTTTGTATCTACATACTCAGACACATTTAGGCCTTCTTGCAGACCCATTTCAAAAATGGTAAGATGTCTATGTTATGTTATTGCTTACATTTTTGCCATGAAGTCAAAAGTTCATTAACCGATGGGGTTTGGCCCATCAACATATGAGCTGCGACATGAGATTTCCATCAATGTGGTATGTGCGATCATGTGCGATCAGCAAAGCCTCAGAACAACTTGCGCAAACGCACAATCTGATCAGAGCCTTGAATATTATATGAATGTTAAGCTATTGACTGAACATTATTTGGAGTTTCTATGCTTAACAGGAGACTGCACAGGCTTGTCTGAGACTGCACTTGTCAAAAGGCCGCATTGTTGGAAATCACATATAAACTTGCATTAAGTCTCTTATAATATCAATTTGAATATGGTATTAAAGATGCATGTTTTTAAGTCCATCCGTTTCATATTAACCCTATTTAAACAAGGAACCTTCAAACTCGTACTTGGCACACCATGAAACTAGATGAAATGATGCAGTTCACTGGTCGCAAGCTAAAACCAATCATCAGTTACTGAAGCACATCTTAATTTGAAAAAGACTCCGGCCTCCAGATAAGAGTGCGTATTGGAAAACTGTTTTCTTTATTTCTCATCGAAAACATATGTCTTAACGCTAGAGAACCACTGTACTCGAACAGCGCAATCATCGCGTGGAGGTTGCAGTCAACGAGCGCAGAAAATAGTGTATATAGCTGTTAAAAAGGGTAATATTTTGATCAATATTTTACTTCTGAAAATATTCATCACGAATTATTGTCTCTTATAAATCAAGCTATGTATCTGCTTAACAATGTTTGTATGTTGAGTGATAGTCGCTACAGCGCCAGAATTATCCCAATAATGTGACGTTATTCCTGAAAAAGAGGATAAAAGAAATGTTTGCTTATGTTCTGGAATGTATGCTTACTTTAGCTAAAATGCAAAAAAAAACAGTACTATATGAAAAAGTTCGAAGTCTGAAGGCCGAACATTTTGAACGTTATTCAAGCTTTTCATACTGTGCGCAAAGTTCATACTGTACGCAAAGTTCTATATATCTGGTGTTCTGACCCAGTGGGCGGGTCGTTGACTGCAACATATTGATTTTGTTTAGACGCTTGACTACTGGGCAAGCCTCGCATTCTATTACTTTTACCCAACTTGTGTACTAAATTCAATAAAACATGAGCACTTATATAAGATCCATTTTATGAAATATGAAGTGAGTGAAATTATAAAATGTATTAATGATCTATTAACTACTAGTGATGTTCATGTTTTGTACCAGTATGAAATGACGCCCAGAAAAAAATGTGTATATTGCAAAATCTTGACTTTTTCGCGCAAATAAAATGTTTTCAAAGTACAGTCAACCCTCTATACTACGATGGCCCAAATGGCCCACTTTTTCATTTCAGTGACAATTCACAATTCTGAATTCCGAATTCTGAATTCTGAATTCTGAATTCCGAGTTCTGAATTCTGAATTTTGAATAAACTTGATAGACGCTTTCATTTACTATATCATACACTTGTGTAAAACGCCAGATAGAGTGAGAACACCCTACCCTCCAGAGGATTGTACTTAAGGGTTTATTCAGTAGAATAGGGGGTACTTTGTGAAGTAGAAGTTCCTGTGTGGAGTTCGGGGTACTCCCTTTTGCACAAAGAATAATGCATAATCCATAGAGTACCTCATGCGCAAGCGTTTAAGCCCTACTGAAGTAGGCACCTTTCTTCTAGCGGGTACTCCCTACCCGACAGAGTACGCTATGGGGAATAGGTGTTACCTGTAGAGTGGGTGTTCTCTGTAGATACTCCATTGGGGTTGAGGTACTCTGTAGTGTAGAGGCTCTTCCTAGAGTAAGAGGCACGCACGGGTGTTTATTGGTTACTAGTGCACCCTAGTCTAGAATGGTAATCTGTGCAGTAAGGGTTATTATGTACATAAGAGTTACACTGTAAGATAGGGCCTATATACCCTTGAGGGTAACTTTTGAATGTCAATAATAATTCACAATTCTGAATTCGGAATTCGGAATTCAGAATTCGGAATTCAGAATTCAGAATTCGGAATTCAGAATTCGGAATTCAGAATTCAGAATTCGGAATTCGGAATTCAGAATTGTGAATTATTATTGACATTCAAAAGTTACCCCCAATGGTGTATAGGCCCTATCTTTCAGTGTAACTCTTATGTACATAATAAATATAGTAAGTGAGTATGATCAGGAAATACCACAATCACAAGCTGCAGACAACCCCGTGGCACCGCGAGGAAGAGCCGCTCAACCATCACGAGACACCAGGAAGACAAATTAAGCAAAGCAATCAGCTCTCTCTTCCCCATCAAGATGATTGCAATACTAGAATGGACATAAAGTAACGTACAACAAAACATAGAACAATTACAGACTCCCACAATGGGAGTAGCAATAAACAAAAAGTCAACAACAACAGAACCACCACCCTAGAACGGACAGCAGCCTAAGCCACCGGGGGGGCTTAAATGCATTTTACTGGTACCAAATCTTCGCCCTAGATTCTGCTGTTGTTGAAGTACAAGAAATGTTCAGCTCGCATGGAGGCCATCTAACTAATGCAATGTATCATCATGGAGAAACACTCTAATCAAATTTACCCTTACTGCACAGATAACCATTCTAGGCTAGGGTGCACTAGTAACCACTAAACACCCGTGCGTGCCTTCTACTCTAGGAAGAACCTCTACTCTACAGAGTACCCCAACCCCCAAGGAGTATCTACAGAGAACACCGACTCTACAGGTAACACATATTCCCCATAGCGTACTCTGTCGGGTAGGGAGCACCCGCTAGAAGAAAGGTGCCTACTTCAGTAGGGCTAAAGCGCTTGCGCAGGAGGTACTCTATGGATTATGCGTTATTCTATGTGCAAAAGGGAGTACCCCGACCTCCACACGGAAACTTCTACTTCACAAAGTACCCCCTATTCTACTGAATAAACCCTTAAGTTAAATCCTCTGGAGGGTAGGGTGTACTCACTCTATCTGGCGTTTTACACAAGTGTGTGATATAGTAAATGAAAGCGTCTATCAAGTTTATTCAAAATTCAGAATTCGGAATTCAGAATTCAGAATTCGGAATTCAGAATTCAGAATTCAGAATTAAGAATTGTGAATTGTCACTGAAATGAAAAAGTGAGCCATTTTGGCCGTCGTACTATACAATTAAAGTGTTTGTTAAACAGAATTTCTGTTGTAATGAAATCAAGGACAATCTAACCTAGCACATTTGTAAAAATACAACTGACGTTGTCAAGCTTTTGATGTTATAAAAAGGCCAGTATGAAGAGGATGCACTGTTATTTAAATAGAATCTAGTTTTCGTGCCTCTGTAAATTTTTAACTAATTGTGGAAAAGGCGGTTAGCCCCGCATTTAACCTGTTTTCCCCAACTCAATTAATAAATGAGCCGTGACATTTAATTTCCAACAATGTGGTATGTGCGACCAGCAAAGGCCCATACCAGCCTGCGCATACGCGCAGTCTGATCAGAACCTTTGCTAGTCGCTTGAAGATCCTACGAGTGTTTAACTACTGACTGAACATCATTTGGAGTTTCTAACCTTAAAAGGAGGCGGCAAAGGCTCGTCTGAATCTACACTTGTCAAAATGCGACATTGTTGGAAATCACATGCCTCGGCTCATGAGCCATGGTACGGGCTTCTGTAGATTTTTAACTAAATGTGAAAAAGGCGGCTAGCCTCCCATTTAATCTGTTTTCTCCAACTCAATTAATAAATGAGCCGTGACATGAGATTTCCAACAATGTGGTATGTGCGACCAGCAAAGGCCCAGACCAGCCTGCGTATACGCGCAGTCTTATAAGAGCCGTTGCTCGTCGCTTGAATATTCTATGAATGGTAAGCTACTGATCGAACATCAGTTGGAGTTTCTAAGCTCATTTAATAAATTCAATAATACACAGGCACTCATGTAAAATGCTCCATTTCTTTTATTGCAGTTGAACTTGACATACCTTATGGACCAAGAAAACAAGACAATACAAGAGCCAGATGTTGCAGGTGCTGATACAGTTTTCCCTATTGCTTTTGATGATGTGGCTAAGTTTTTCACCTCAAATGGTCTCAGCAACTATTTGTTCCCATACAATCGAATATTGGTTGATATGGTGCCTTATAAACTAATGGAGTCCAACACCATCCGGATGAAAGAAATAAGTGGTGAACATACAAGAGTGTTTTCAGATGTAACTGTTGGAAAGAACGGGGCAAAGGGCATCTTATCATTTGGAACCTTATTTAAAGCACAAAAAGTATCTCATGTCTATGGAATAGAAATATATGGGACAGATATTGATAGCATTCGAAAACATATTGATAAGCATATTTTGGCCTTGAAAGAAAATGCCAGTGGAAGCGTTTGTATAATGTTCTTTCTCCAAGAAAACGTACCTGCAGATGTCATAAATGATATGTGTCTTGATTTTGCAATGGAGCGTGTAAATTATCCTGGCACAAAATACCCTAATTGGAATATTCATAGTACGTATCTTACTGAACAAGACTTTCCCCAAACATATCCACAATCAGAGTATCAACATGTCCAAAGCAAACAAGCTGGTGTAATTTAAAATTGCACAATCCATCAGTGTTTTGTTTGCTCCCTTAACTCTCTGTTAAAGTAAGAGATATAAAAAGCCAACTCCATTAACAATTTTAAGCCAACCCTCATTAAGTAGACGAGTCCATTTAAATAATGTGGTAAATAGTAGAGACCCTGATCAAATGCTGCGTTGTTTATTATCTGATCTAGGCTGCAAAACAAAATGGCGCTTGGCTTAATTAAGTTTGCTGTTGAGAAAATTATAATTTAAAGCTTTTTCATAAGCTCGAGCTACACTGTTACACATCGACCCTAATTTTGAAGTAAACCCCCCCCCCCCCCTAAGTATTTGGTTTACGCGACAAAACCTATCTTAGGGGTTTCCGACAAAGCGAGACTCAACCAGTCGTCTCAGCTACAGAGACTAGTTAGAAAAATGAAATTTCGCTTGAAGCAAGTTTAGATATGAAACTTTTCAAAAAGGGAATAACAAGGGTGCTAATCTGTCTGCCCGGATACGTAGGCTGGTCTGCACCTTTGTTGTTCGCACACCCCGGAGATAGGGGTTCTCGTGTCGAGGCCCAATTATACAAATTAGATGAAGATTAGAGCGAAAACATGAAACTTATATAGTTCTTCTCCTGTTCTTCTTTAGTTTTTGTTAAAACAGCACTCGATGAAGGCAATGGATTTAGTTTTGGCGTAGTCCCTCTGTCAGGAATCATATCTCACTAACTTAACGACAGTTACATGCGTTCTTAGCAGTTATGGAGGCACTGTGCCCCAATTACTACTGCTTTTTGGTATAATTGTTTACTACTATCACCTTAAGGCAGCAGAAATGACTGGGCAATTGCAAGTAATGGAACTTGCGACGTTATACTTTAGATGATTAGTTACTTGCTCTCAAAAGGAAACACGATGCATGTTAAAATGTAAATAGGGCAGTTATAAGCATATCTGTTTTGGTTTCTACTTTTGTGTCATGTGTACTGACATTATCTTCATTGACATTTGTAATATGTCATTTAAAATGATGACATTGATCAGACCATTTTGTGTCTTGTTTTAATGAGATAACTGTGTGACTTAATGAGATCATTGTGTGTTTTAATGAGATCACTCTGCGTTAAATGAGATTACTCAGTGTTTTGTTGGCTCACTGTGTGTTTTAATGATATCACGGTAGGTTTCAATAAGAAAACTGTGTGTTTCAATGAGATCAATATCTGTTTAATGAGATCACTCTGCGTTTTACTAAGATCAACATGTGTTTTATTGGCTCAATGTGTATTTTAATGAGGTCACTGTGTGTTTTAATGAGATAGCTGTGTATTTTAATGAAATCAATATGTGTTTTAATGAGATCACTCTGCTTTTTAACGAGATTACTAAGTGTTTTGTTGGCTCACTGTGTGTTTTAATGATATCACTGTGTGTTTAATGAGATAAATATGTGTTTTAATGAGATCAATATGTGTTATAATGAGATCACTCTGCGTTTTAATGAGATCACTGTGTGATTTAATGAGATCACTGTGTATTTTAATGAGATCACTGTGTTTTAATGATATCACTGTTTGTTTACTGAGATCAATCTGTGTTGTAATGAAAATATTCTGTGTTTTCAAGAGATCACTCTTTGTTTTAAAAGATTACTCTGTAAAATCTGATTGAAATATAATTATGAATTATGTACATTCTTCTTATTTTCTATCATCTCCAAACACATACTAAGTTTATTCTTTAATAAAAACATCTAAAAGAGTGTAAACTAAAACACTATGAAAAAACTTCTCATGCTAACTTTTCATTATAGAACTGATCACTTGTCATGACAGTGAACGGACCCTTGCAATGAAGGCTGTTTGTATTAATCAAACATTTGGGATCGAAGACTCGATCATTTATAACTGCCTTTCTTTAATGCAAAATTATTCTTTCAATCCACAAAATTTGTGGTTTGAAAGAATAAATTCGAATTTACTCGTAAAATGCAATTATTCATTAACCAAGACTATTTAAAGTCTTGTTATCTGTTATATTTCACCGTCCGAAATGTTTACATAAAGCAAAACAAAGTTTAAGGCTGGCTTCGCTCTAAGTGTAATTTATTGTATGGTTTGTGCGTATGTACAGGAGGGTAATCCACGAGCTTTGGCGAGTGGATTATCTTCCGTACATACGCACAACCATACAATAACTGCCTTATTGCACCAGCATGCATGTGTACTTTGTGCATTGTGAGATATTAGATGTGTTAACATTGAAATATCACTCAAAGGTGCAATAAATTCACTTAGTACTCGCTTGCTGTACCTGGAGGCACAAAGGACTAAAGATAGCTCAACTTCATCACCTTCCTTATTACATAACGCGCTACTTATAAATTGCAGCAGACGACAATTTCAAAATTTGTTGCTTTCTCAAAAATCAATAAGGTATAATATTACATGAGAATCGTCTTACGATTCTCATGAAATATCATACCTTATCTTTTCCAAAAATAAGGAAAGAGGTCGCAAGATTCGTCGTCTGCTGCAGTCGTGATTGGTGCTTTAAGGTTTAACACCTTTTTATACAGCGAATCCTGTATCTTTTTAAGATGGTCTCTATAGCTGCCATATTGGATTTTTATGATTTTGCACAAAATAAGGAAGAAGGCAAAAATCAGGAATCGATACAATTGAGTACCACACTGAGTGGGAAAGTGACAAAAACCCAAGAATACATCAAATACAAGAGAGCCAATACATCAGCCCTTTTACATCGTTTTAAAAGATGGCAACTATACAGCAGCTATATTGGTTTTTGTGACTTCTACGTCTGATATTCCACCCACAAGTTCAGCTTGATCTCATGAGCAGTTTGGGATAACAAAATGGAGCTTTTTGGTGCATAGTACTATGCGTAATGCTCCTTACATACACCCGAGCCATGATTCGATTCTCGAATTGTGGCGGACTTTCCCGAATGTGTCAGGATGGTCGTCATATAGCATGCATTGCGTCCTTTAATCCATCTGCTATTTAGACCATGGCATCATTTTCTATTTTTAGACAACATTAAAAAATTCAAGAAAAACCTAAGTTAAGTTTTGAATTATTTTGAAAATATTATGGAAAATTAAGGATTTGCCCCAAAAGAGCAATCCGCTCTATTTCCATAATATTTTCAGGTACATGATAATTATATTATTTCAACGCATCAAAAGGCATTATTATGGAGATAAGGGTTATTAAAATCTGAACCAACCTGGTTTTCTTCACGTAATTTCAGCATCATTAAACGAGCGGTCCATGATACAAATTCAAAATTTTATTTCAAGATACAATGTAGATACCATGGTTGCCATATTGAATGATATGGCGTCACCATGAAATTTAATCTGAACCTCCGAGAAGACCATACATACTTTCAAATACGTCGGACGGCAACTGCAGATACATGTACAACTATTTTTTTTATCAAAAAAAAAAATGGAAGTCAAATTGGATTTCAACACACCATGACGTATGTAATTAATTGTAACCATACATTATGAACTGATCTTCCATGCGCGGATCCAGAAAGTTTTGCCAGAGGGGGTCCAACTTTGACAACGTTGTTTTTGTTGTTTTTTTTATCAGATAATGAGGGCGAGATGATCCTAATACCACTACTGATCACATCTAGTGTGCCATCATCGGTGCGCCTAAGAAACGCCATTTAAATGGCGTTTCTCTTTCGGGGCGATGATGCGGGGCCCAACATTGAATGCTGGCTTCGATTTTCAGGGGTTTTGGACCAGTATTGCTAAAAAAAACTATATTTTTGTGATTTTTAGGGCGGAGCGGGGTCTGGACCCCCTGCTCCCCCTCTTGATCCGCCCAATTTATTCCACACACTATTTCAGCTTGATCTATCAAGCAGTTTTCAAAATGGCCATCATGGCAGCTACATGCGCGGGTCCATAGGAGGGACAAGGGTTCCGCCCCCCCCCCCCCCCCCTTGAAAAATCACAAAAATATAGGGTTTCTTAGCAATACTGGTCCGGATCCCCTGAAAAATCACAAAGCTTCCCAAGCCAGCATTCAATGACTGGCCATCATCGGCACGCCAGCGAAATGCCATTTAAATGGCGTTTCGCTGGCGGGCCGATAATGGCTTGTATTGCTATCTGGATCGGCGTCCCTTCCCTCATAAACTAAAAACAAAAAAGGTGGTCGAAATTGGACCCCTCTGACAAAACTTTCTCGATCTGCGCATCCATGGCAATTATAGGTCGCATTTTTACTCCTCAAAATAATTGAACGACCAATACTATCAATTTTAACATTGATGCATTTTGTGTTGAACGTATTTTGAAAACCAATCTTACGATCTAGCTTAAATTTTTCGGACATCTTCGACGCCTTTATTGCCAAGTGAAACAGCAAAAAGAAAATGGTAGAAATGTTACTAACAAGATTTTTTTTGTCATTTTAAAACTTGACTTAAATGTATTGGAATGTCACTTTTTGTGTGTTATCCATGGACCACAGAACTGTATGAAATGAATGAAAATTCCTTTTAGATACGGAAATATCTGGTTTTGCATGATTTTATTGTGTTTTAATCCCATCAATACCACTCTTCTCTTCCTGTGGCTGTGGTGTAATGGCCAGACTATGGATTCAGACAACTGGTTTTGACGTTTGTCAGTGACAATCTTTAAACGATTCATCGGGACATCTTTCTAACACTGAAAGGCATAAATGACGAAAATCTGATTCTTGATGGTCAAGTACACACATTTTTTTGTTTCAGAAAACAAAACAATGTCGAAACTCCTTTGTCAGAGATGAAAATGCTTGCTTCCCAGTATATTGAATCTGTTTGAAGATTTTTTGCATTTAAACTGAACTGTTTAAAACAAAATTAAATTTGATGTCACTTTCATTCTACTCGAATGACCACAGAAGAATGTCTTTACCCCACCCACTGCCTTTTGAAAGTGGGGTTTTGAGGGTATGTGCAGTTGAGACACAGTTATGGCAGAATAAGGCACGGGTATCCTTAATAATGATTCTTGATTTATGTGCATAAAGAATAGAAAGGTTTGGGTCAAGTTTTACAGAATTTAAATGTTTGAGCTAATTATACTCACGTTCTCAAATCTTGGTCCTTAAATTATTTTGAGGAGTATATGTCATCATTTTTTACATATCTGAACTTCCATATCAGCATGATGTCCCACAAAAAAGTAAGTGAGCATGTGAGTATTACCCAAAAATGCCACACCCAGAGACTGCAGACCAACGAACTTCACTGTGAGTACGACTTATCGAAGACAGACAAACACAATACAATTGAAAAAAAAAAACTCACTATAAAGGACACAAATAATTGGGACACATGTAAGGGCCTAATTTCTGCTTGCGTATTGACTCTCTCTTCATCCCCTCAAATTTGACATGGAACATGGAATCAGGGTGTATTTCAGTGCGTGCTTTTTATTTTAAAAAAATACAATGATCTGCTTGAGAGTCTGCAATTATTTTAATATTTCGTTGATTATTGCTATTACTTCATTAAATACCGCATAGTATGACATTTTATTTCCATTTGCCATTTCAAAGGTCACATTAATGATCTGATACATTCGTTGTTATACTTGTGGTGAATATGAACAGCATATGTCAAAAATGAAAAAAAGTTTTCATTACAAGTCATACAACTGATTTTTGGCATAATTATTTAACCTTGAATTTTGACTCCAGTGTAATATTGGTTCACAGAACCCTTTATTGTAGTATGCACACCATAAGTATATGAACACCCCTGGTCAAACATTTAAAGCGGAGTTAAGGTTACAAGACGTTTCACAGGTTTGAGTAAACTTGGCCTTGACATTTGACTTCAATTTTTCTACTCTTTACACTATTTTATCTCATAATTTAATTAAAGATTAACTTATTGATCTTAATGAAAGAACCTTCAATAGAGAAGGCTCTCCTAACCTTGCATGTAACAATAGAAATGTATTTTTCACTTCACAACAGCCTAAATTGTAATGCATCGTCTTGTCAAAATGTATGTGATGTGCGGATTTTTTTGTTGGACAACATTTTTATACGATTCGGCACTAAGTTGTATAGATAGAGCTATAGGGATTCCAATGGACATTGTGCTCCTCTGGTTGCCGATTTATTCTTGTTTTGTCATGAAAGGGGCTTTATTATGTCTCTTTCTGATGATAAGCAGGCTGATATCATTGACGCTTTTAACACAAAATATTTGGATGATATTCTAAACAAAAATGATATTTATTTTGACAATATGGTAAGTAAAATATACCCTGCAGAGCTTCAACTTAATAAAGCAAATACAAAATTATGAACTTCTGATACTAAAGCTTCGTTTTTGAATTTGCATTTATTCATTTATAATGATATTGTTTCTACCAAAATTTATGATAAACGTGACGATTTTGATTTGAAATTGTCAATTTTCTTTTTTTAGATGGCGAGGTTCCTCGCTCTACGTCCTATTGGGTTTATATTTCTCAACTCATCCGATTTGCTAACTAGAGCATCTAACCATGAATCTGGAGTTCAACACTTGCAATAAATTTTTAACTCAGAAACTTTTCAAACAAGGCTATCGGTATTATAAACTTGCATTTTTTTCGAAATTTACTACAGATACTTTGTTTAATATCTAAATTCAATATTGGACTTTAGTCTCTCTTGCGCCAGGGGTTTCGGAACTAGAATTTAATGGCGACTTAGTGCATAAATTAAAGAAAATGGTTGGCTCTAATAATTTTTCAGCGCAGTTTATTCAAATAATTTCTCATTAAGAAGATTGAATATACTTTTCATGTATTGCAACATATCGCATGCTTGGTGTCAACCCTATAACGGTTAGCAACTTCGCTATCCTCTTTAATTGCACGCCGGGACTTGAAAAGAAATGAGAAGAAAACGGATAAGAGACAAAATAGTGGCTTGAAACATTGAGAAACTATTTCTGTCCATTTTAAAGAGTAAAAATGAAAGATAACAGAAAAATAGCTATTATTTTTACTTAAAAAGAAATCTAGACAATCACGTAGACTCTCCTGTGTTAAATGGAGCGAAATTAATATTGTAACATATGGTTACTTGCAATGTGTTTGAATTCGAATTTCAAATGGACAGTATAATCCGATTGATTTTCGACAGTTTAAATTATACGGGAAGGGCAGATATCATTAAGATGATATTTTCAGACGTGATATTTTTTCTAGTTTATTTATTATTTGTGTATGTTTTTCGCTGATTTGTAATTAAATATTCAGTAAACAAAATTTCCATGTTGAACATCATTATATTTTGTAACTTACGAGGAATTAAATGATCTCATTATCACATATACGCCTCCGTATTGTGGAAACGGGATGGACCATGCACTAATGTAGCCAGAATAGACGAAGAGCGTGGAATAGAAAAATCCGTCCCGATGATCAGCCAGCGATTGTCATAAATTTAAATGCGTCCACAGTACTTACTCTTACGTGCTGGTACAGAACGCACTGTAGTCATTTTCGTATGCCCTGGCTCACGTCAACCTCGACTAATGCAAAATTAGTGGTGTTCCAGTTAGCGACATGCTCTCAGTTGTTCAAGTTAGCGACATGCTCTCAGTATTTCGATAAAGCTTAAAGACATAAAATTTGAGCAATAATAGTGGTACCACTCATTATGATTCTCTCCAGGGGTCATACTGGGCAGATCAAAGGGACAGTCATAATGAAGTGATTATGACTTCCCTAAAGGGACATTAAAGTGGTCCCATGAAGGGGGATTAGGTAATTTGTGATAAAATATATAATATTGATCTTTATCTGAGTGAAATATATATTGTGTTGTATACAGGTAAGTCCCCTCTGCTCTTGAGGCCCCTTTAATTTTGTGAGATACTGAAACTGTCCCTTATCAGTTAATCCTTTAATGATATCTATTGGACAGGAGCATGTTAGCTTTATTGTACAATTTTACGTGTGTAAATACAAATATTCCCTGAGTCGAAGACGAGTTTCCCGCTACAATATGGAATATTTGTATATTCAAGAGTATTTGTAAAATAAAATTCTTGTATCATGACCAATAAAATAATCACGATTCAACTTATTCATTAGATATTCAAGTTAATTTAAGCTCCATCCTTGAGAGGGTCTTGTGGAAATTATTTAAGAGTTTAGATTAAAGGAAAGGCGGCAAAGTCATCATACAAATGTCTTTAATGCAAAAATATACTAATATTTATACTTTGATATGTGCACCAATAATTTACAGTCCTTTACAGTACTTTACAAAACGGTAAATCTCAAATATTTTTTTGGTTAAAAAGAAACACACTATCTCAGTATCTCCTCTATGTTGGGACACACATTTCATGAGACTCTTATACAACAGACACAAAATACATTCTTGCGGAAATTTCCAGGGAACAGATAATTTTTTACCCTTTGAAATGTCTGAGAAACATTGACACTATTTGTTAAAATTAGATAGTGTGGTACCATTTGCTCTGCGTTGGTACTTTTGCCAAGAACACTCCATGCTTTTTGTATTGAAACGCAAAGAAAGTTTGGTAACCAGAATTAAGGAATGGTAATTCTTAAAATCTTCCCAAGGGGTAGAATGAGTTTCACTATGAGTTGAGGTTCTGGTTTATTTCACGGACAAAAGAGCAATAATACATTGAGAATAGTAAAATCGATCAATTTTGTGATGTAAACATTTGTATATCCAGATTGCTGACTCAGAGGGGCGGATCCAGGATGCTGCGGTTATTTTTTCTTAAATATCCTATGAAAATGAAATAATATGGTCTCATTGCGACCAAATTATTTCATTTTAATAGGATATTTAAACGAGGGATTGGGTTCGAGCGAACCCTCTAGACCCCCTATAGATCCACCACTGCATAGACAGGATCCTTACTGTTTCCCACTCTTATGTTTGAAAGCTCAAACAAGATATAAAAATCAAAGCACTGAGAGTACTGATGGGGACGGCTGTATTAAAGCGTTCAAATAGGAGGTTGTTAGTTAGATAGTTTTCTATAACCTGCAAATGGAAACTGGAAGTCCTGTATCTGATGTAGGGTCAAACATATTGCCACAAAGTGAAATGGGATAGCAATCTTTCTGACGACGTTGTCATTTGTTCATTGAACAAAACCAGCCTTTTTGGGGCGAGTTTAATAAATGATATCCATATATGAACAGTGTAAGAAATCAGATGATTAATAACTAATTTAAGAAGTAAATAATCAAACTTTATTTTCTTAAGCTTTTATTATAGAGCTTACAGTGTTTTATATAATCCCTCAATAAATGTTTGTGAAAGCTCTTCTGGCAGGTAAGCGGTAACAATTTCTCTTAACTTTCTTTGTCACAACCCCAACTAAACATATGTAATGTGATCCCAAATAACGTGGCATGTTTTTTTTTCTCCTTCAGATTTTCTTTTGGTTTCTGTTGGTTAAAGATCTTATGAAGATGAGAGAAAGTGTTTCCTAGTATCTTACCTAAGACAAATCAATCCACATATTCAAAGAAATTAATGATAATCAAGAACTGATTTGATAAAGTTCTGTCCAGTTTTGTATATGTTTTCCTTCTTTTACTGAATCGCCACCAGAGAATTTATGAAGTCTCTTAATGGCAGAGCCAAACCAATTGTATAATTTTGGTAGAGTGCATCATTAGGGACAATTCTGTGAAATTATTGTAAATTTTTGACCATTGGTTCAGGAGGAGAAGTCATTCAAAGACATTTCTTATCTGGAGCTTTGGCAGATCCATTGTACAGTGGAGTAGAACCGTTTGTGCAAAATTGGTAGAAGACACCATGGGATACAAATCTGTGAAATTTAAGTAAGTAAGGGTGCAAAGATCAGGAATCGATACAATCAAGTACCACACCTGACCCAGGATACCAATGGGAAAGTGACAAAATCACAGTAGACACCACAAACGAGAGCCAAGAGGTCAGCCCTTTCCCAGCAGGTGACCACAAAGCACATATAAACAGACGCGCACAAAACATAGCAAGCACAAGACAGAACAAAAACATAAAAGATCCACAAAAGAAGTACTGCCTTGGAACGGTCAGTAAAATATTTTACTGGAGGGCTTACACTCGTTTTAACGGCGCCAACCTCACCCTTAATTCAGATGTGGATCAAGACACATAGATATTTGGTTTGCATGAAAGACCCCTAACTTATCAATGCATCATCTCCTAAAACATATACATCAAGATATAGCAAGGAGATAAAGCAAGGATAAGGACTCAACAGTAAATTAAACTGAATACCGGAGTAAAAGAAATCCAACAGGTAAACCCCGGTGGGCCCAACAAACAGCCAAAGTATCAGGCCCATACCATCTCATCAATAGATAAGTAATTAAGTCAGAACCATCATAGAGTCTGAAGTTCGACCCACCGGCGTGCAATTAAAGAGGAAAGCAAAGTTGCCAACCCTGATTGGGTTGACTACCAAGTATGCAGTATGTTGCAATACATTAATGTTTTAGCCAATCTTTTTATAATGGGAAATTGTTTTAATGAACTGCGCTGAAAAATTATTAGAGCCAACAATCTTCTTCAACTTATACACCAAGTCACCATAGAAATCAGGTTCCGAAAGTCCTTGGCCCAAGAGAGATTTAAGTCCAACTTGGAATTTAGAAATCAAATCATAGTATCGTCTATAAAATTTTGAAAATGTTTTGCGAAGTTTATGATACCAATAGCCTTGTTTAAGAAGTTTCTGAGTTAACAATTTTTTGCGAGTGTTGAAGTCAGCAACATAGCTAGATGCTCTAGCAAAACGAATGAGTTGAGAGATATAGACTCCATAGGATGTAGAACGAGGAACATCACCATCTAAAAATGGGAAATTGACAATTTCAAAATCAAAGTCGTCACGTTTATCATAAATTTTGATAGAAACTATATCATTAGAAATTGACAAATGCAAGTCTAAAAATGCGGCTTCTGTATCAGAGGCATTGGCTTTATTAAGTTGGAGCTCTGAAGGGTATATTTGACTAACCATATTGTCAAAATAAACATTATTAATATTTAAAATATCGTCCTAATATCTGGAAGTAGTGTTAAACGCATCAATAACATCAGCCTGCTTATCATCAGAAAGAGACATCATAAAGTCCCTTTCATAACAAAACAGGAATAAATCTGCAACTAGGGGAGCACAATTAGTGCCCATAGGAATCCCAACTACTTGTCTATAGAGCTTGGTGCCAAATCGAATAAAAATGTTGTCCAACAAAATGTCAGCGCATCACATACATTTTGACACGACCATGCATGATATTTTTTAAGTTTTTCTGAAGTAAAAAATGCATTTCTGTCACTACATGCAAGGTAAGGAGAGTCTTCTCTCTGGAAGGTTCTTTCAATAAGATCAATAAGTTGATCTTTAATTAAATTATGAGGTAAAGTAGTATAAAGAGTAGAAAAATCATAAGTAGACAAACTGGTCGCATTGAAATCTCTAGCTTTAAGTTTATCTAAAATTTCACCTGAATTTTTAATCGACCAAAATAACTTGCTTTTGAGCCAGTAGTTCAGGAAGAAATTCTGTTAAAAGAAATTTCTTAGCTAGAGCTCTGACAATCTTTTGCTCAAAGGAGTGGAACCCCTGGTCATGAACCCGAAGACCTGAAGTCACAGAAAGTAAAAAAAATGAAATAGTACATGTTCTTCAAATACAAATGGCTCTATAAAAGAATAGAAGTCCTAGATTTTTACCTCTAGCCCCACCCTGAGGTATGGCCACAAGGCTCTGAAGCTGTGACTGGAAGCCTACCATGAATATGATACCAAATGCCTAAATATGACTGTTTTCTTGTAAATGGTTGGAAAGATATCTGCATAAGTTGGAAAGATAGAATAGCTCTTTTGAAAGGTTTCCTATATTATGACCTCTAGCCCCACCGTGGGGAATGAACCCTCAGGTTAAAAGTCACAGAGAGAATGTACCCATAGCGAGTTAAACAATGAAAAAATGTGAGGGGTCCCGGGTGCTCATTGTACTTGATGCCAGGGTTTACAGATTACTAATAAAGATAGGTACCACCACGAAAGTGTGCCCGCAAACGCTAACATTGTTGAACTCGCCACTGTTGTTCAAATACAAATGATTTTAAAAAAGAAAATAAGATGCCCTTGATTTTGACCTCTAGCCCCAGAAAAATGAATATTTCTGGGGATATGATGCATTTAAGGGACTTTTCTTTAGGTCAAGGATATTTTTTTGGTAGCTAAAATTTCAAATATTTTTGGGGTCCTTGAAATTCCAGATATGTTTTGGGGGTGAACGGTAGATACTGGACCAGACCCTACATATGAAGAGTTACCCCCTCCCAAACCCCCTGGGACATACAAATACTTTTATGCAACAAGAATATGCTTTTACAAAGAGGCTCTGTCTACACTAAGAAATCGAAGCGTTTGTTGGCTGGCTGGCTGGCTGACTGGTTGATTGACTGAGAAGCAAGCAGACAAACAGCTATATTTTTGCTGCATACTGCTCTAAAACACTGGTCAGTTTTCTGTGGCGAGGGGTGGGGGTATTACTCTGATATTATCATATATACAGTGAGCCACTTTAGTTACGCACCACTTATAAAATGTAAAATTATTCCAAAAAGAAATAGGATGTTTTTAATCTGAGACTACCAGCGTAAAGCACATCTATAGTTGCATTAGCCATTGAAATTTTATTGTGATCAGATCAGAAACAAATGAGAAAATAGATCTTGAAGGGCACCACCCTCAAAACACCATTTCACACTGCATTATTTCGAATGAAACTCAGATCACATTGCACTTTTTTCAGGGTCGAATTTCTGCTATGCCAGAGATAAGAACTGATTTATTCTTGGCAATATCTAAGACTGGAATGTGTTTGTTAACTTTATAAAAAAACTAACGTTCTACTAGTTTTGTTCCCAGCTGGCCAAGGTTTGAAAAAAGTTGATTTTAGTACTTTTTTTAAAGTTAGATAAAATTTCGCATGATTCTTGGTAAACCAGTTATCAAAACACTTCTTTTATAATTTCATTTTAAACAACCATGTATCCGCCATTTATTTTCGTAAAAAAAATAATGGATTTATTGGTGTCACGGTGTTGACGTTAGTGATGACGTAACTACTACCAAGGCTATGAGACGTGTTAATGATAAGATGTTCTAGTGTTTTGATACTTCTATGTCAACAAGTGAGTCATCACAAGACAATTTACGAAGGAAAATCTGTTTGATTATTGTAACTGACGTTAATATGACGTCAAAATGAGCATTTCTTCAAACAGTTACAGTGTTACTGATTTCAACGACCGAAAAAGGGGGTTTACTTGAATAAAATAATTGTTTTTGGTGTTTTTCTGTCACAACGATCACTATTGATAATGCCTAGTGCAAAACGCAAATAGAAAATATAGACGTTCAGATTGCACGTGCAGTCGTGCACTTTTGTCAAAATTGCTTTTGTCGTAACAGAATGATTCACATGAGTGATTCCGATATTTTTTTTTTGATGTCTTCAAACAGATAAAATGTCAATAAGTAAATTATCATAGAGAATGTTCTATTCGACCATTTTTGTGAAAAAATGTGGGCGCTTAAAAAGTGGTGCGTAACTAAAGTGGCTCATGAGGGGGGGGGGGGGGGGGGGGGGTTGGGAAAGTCAGAAAAAATAAAAGTTTGGGGGTATGATGAAATTATGATTTTTTTGACGTTTTTGGGAGTCATTTCTATCAATTTCGGGCGTTTTTGAGGTCAAGGTACAGATTTGAAAAAAAGAATTTGGGATGCTTAATTTCAAATATATTTTGGGTATGCCTGATATTCCTTATATTTTTGGGGATAAAGAGTAGTTACGGGGTCTAAGCCTACGTATTTAGATAAATTAAAAGTATCCCCAATGGGGTCAGGCACACTTACCACCTGAGCTACTAGACAATCTAGCAAAACAGGCCTACAAAAAATCAAATGAGCAAAGAACCGATACAGAGAGACAGACAGCCATTGACAAGAGGACAGGCAAGTATGCAGGCAGGCAGACGGCTAGATAATGCTGCTCACAGCCTTCAGAACATTGGACAGGCGCTCCAACCACCTGAGCTACTAGACACATGTAAGCTGGTTTAACGAGCATATAAGTAAAATAACGAAGAACCAATGCAGACAGACAGATGGACAGACCGATTAACAGGCAGACAGACAAACAGCTAGATTTTGCTGCTCTCAACCTTTGGCACTTTGGTCAGGCGACCTTACTACCGTAGAAACTAGCTAATTTGGCTAAATCTACAGAGAAATAAAAAAAAAGCGAAAACCCAATGGCTACATTCTGATCTAACCGTAATTGATCCAGTGGTTTCAGCATACCACCTACCTATCTTTTGCCATAGATGATTCTGATGATTTGAGTTTTAGGATTTCTGTGAACAAGAAAGCATATTACAGAACAACGCCGACAATGGTCACATCCGCGGTAAGATTAGGAGCATGCTCTCACCCCGTGGTTCAGATTCGCGTCAAACTCGCAATATGGGTTGTCCCTGCTGGTAGAAACTAACAGGCTATCAAAATGTAAGTGCCTTTGAGTCAATAATTAGTTCTTGCCGCTATAATTAGTATGTGATAAAATGGTTCTAAAAAGCCCTGCCCCACGGCCAGATAACAAAACCCCGCGGACGCTATAGTATTTTGTCACGCTTTTCCGCGGTTAAGACTTGCCACCGTTGAAGGGGTAGGGGCAGAATTCCCGTTCTCATAAACAATCGACGATTATTTCATCCAAATCATTAACATACAGGTAAAAACAAGGGTCATTTCACCAAAAACGCAAAAAATATAGAAAATAATTCTGTAAAAATGTGTAATTTTCAATCAATCCCAAAGTATCCCGATTTGAAGGACTCGTTCATTTTTCTCGCATATTTCTCGCATTACAGTGCTGTAATGCCTTAGCCATGATCTGATGTTAGAGTGACTATTATATATGCCTTTAATCGACCCTGACAAGTGTTCGTAAAAACGTTTTCCTATTTCAAATGAGGGCCTCAGTTTATATAATTTTCGCGAAAAGACCAGTCGAAAAATATCCGCAGAAAAATATCATCATGGAGTGTTAATTTGATTAGAGTGTTTTCCATGATGATACATTGCATTAGTTAGATGGCCTCCATGCGAGCTGAATATTTCTTGTACTTGAACAACAGCAGAATCTAGGGCGAAGATTTGGTGCCAGTAAAGTGCATTTGGGCCCCCAGTGGCTTGGGCTGCTGTCCGTTCTAAGGCGGTGGTTCTGTTGTTGTTGACTTTTTGTTTATTGTTACTCCCATTGTGGGAGTCTGTAATTGTTCTATGTATTGTTGTACGTTGCTTTATGTCCATTTTAGCAATGCAATCATCTTGATGGGGAAGAGAGAGCTGATTGCTTTGCTTAATTTGTCTTCCTGGTGTCTCGTGATGGTTGAGTGGCTCTTCCTCGCGGTGGCATGGGGTTGTCTGCAGTTTGTGATTGTGGTATTTCCTGATCATACTCACTTACTGTTTTTCGGTATGATACCTGTGGTGAAGCCTGCAAAATAATAATTGGACCCAGATCATACGAAACAAAACGTCGAGTCTGATCTGGATCTAAAATGTTTGACACTGTAACGATAGAACTGCAGGGGTGGATCCAGGATTCCACGTTAGAGGGTGGGGGGCGCAATATTTAAAACATAAAGTATTTTCATGTGAGCGCAGAAGGCGCGAAGCCATGCTAGGGGGGTCCGGGGACATGCTCCCCCGCAAAATGTGTTGAAAAAATAGTACAATTTGGTGCATTCTAGGGCCCATTTTAGCCTTAAAAATTTTGCTTTTTTGATGTTTTTTTTTCCTTTTTTTAATGTTGGCTTTGCACACAAGTCTGGAAGAACCTTAAATGTGATTTGATGGTTGTAAAAGCGGTACTGACTTCAGATGGGACAGTCCTTATACATTTCTGGCTTCAAAGAAAAAAAGTTCCAGATTGACTTGAATTTCGGACCTCGGGGTAGTAGACCTGACGCGCTACCGGCATATGTCTACTGCAATGTAGCGTAATTTAATTTATTATATTAATGTAATTTCGGCGCTGTCGTTATGAACTTGGCACACTTTCACACACCGAAAATAATTCCAATCTATACTCAGGGCCGTAGCTACGAGTTTGAAAGAACTTAATGTGAGTGTTATGGAGCACAGAATGCATGAACGCGAGTTCCGTAGGTGGCAAGCGCGGGTTAGGGGATCTGGGGGCATGCTCCCTCGGGAAAATTTTGAAAAAAATCGGTGCACTTAGGTGCCTTCTGGCACATTTTCATGCAGTTTAATTCTTTTTCAGAAAGCTTCATTTTTCAACAGTTTTGAAATAAATGGGTAAAATGAAATTCAATAGCATTTCTTCAACTCTCAAATGGTTTTCTAAACGAACTTGTAGACTATATCATGGTTACTTTAGGTGCGCGATTGGAAAAGCTGTTTTGTGAATATGAGAAGGACATAAGTATTTGCCCTTTTGCACAGATTGATCCTTCGTATTTTCGCTATATGATCACTCTAATTTCAAAATATAGTATGTATAATCTCTTCAAATCTCTACCTATCCCCGGTAGCTATACACATCCAAGTTGGAGTCTGACCAGGTCGGAAACAGTGGGGAAAGGACTTCTCGCTATGAAAAAGTGAGTCATGCAATGTCATGGGCAAGAAAAAAAATCAGACATTTCTATAGGCCCCTAATTGAAAAAAAAAATCTGCTCCTATAAATCATATTAAAAACTTTGCTTTTGTGATTTTAGCCTCCTCCCCATGAATCCGTCAGTGAACAATTATAATTTAAAAAATGCTCTACGATATTTTGATTTCTGTGTTGCATAAATAGGGCGTTTTTATCCTTTATTATAGGAATCACACATGCGTTTCTATCCATTAACATTTGCTGGGCGCATAAGGCATATAAGCCGATTTTTAGATTCATTATCCCTATTTACTGTACTCTGCTAGACCATTTAACGTCCTTGTTGCAAACATTGCGGACCCAGATCAGACTGCTCTGATACGGCGCCACAATGTTTGTCTACATATGATCAAATAAGCAATTGATGTGAGGACGTCATTCAGAAAACGGAACCGAAAGATATGGTGCGAGCGGAGCGAGCAAGAAAAAAACCCCCAGACTATTTAAAATTGAAAAAAATCAGCAACAAAAACTATAGCTGCTGCTAAAATCATATTGAAAACTTTGATTTGGCGATTTAAGGGGGGGGGGGGCGCCCAGACGCCCTCATCCCCCTTGAATCCGTCATTGGAACCGTCATCCGTCGATTGTGGTTCGTTTGAGGGTTCATTGGCAGGCCAATAGTGGCTTGTGACGGGCCCGGTAATGGGATGCTGGCTCGCAAATGCCCTTTTATTTATTACCGCGAATGGACTCAAGACAGTGTGTATGCAAAAATAGACGCAATGCTGATAGCGTCCTTTCCCAAAAGTGTATATCACGTGATCTTTTTGGCGGGATAGGCATAAAGTAAAACTTCAAATGAACGCATGCAAGTAAGAGTATTAATCGCCAATATACAAGCGACTTTCTGGGGTCAGCTGAGATAAATCGTGATTGATATGAATTTTATATTATAAACTTACATAGCCACGTAAAAACACGCCAACTTGTTTGTTTGTTGTCACTTTTAGCAGTCTACAATGGCAAGTCCACTATGTCTTTTACGGTATGCCTATCAGTGTTATATTACTGAGCAAGGTAATAATTTTAAATATATTTGCATTTGAATTAGCAATTTGCAATCAATTATTGCTTCGATACCCAAACTGAAGTTTCTAAACTGCAAAACATAACAAACAATAATAAAAAAAAAAAACATTTTCATAAGAACTACTTTTTACGCGTAATATTTTCCAGAGGGAAGTTCAAATCGTATTAAGCCTTTATCATGCGGAGACCGGATATAACCGTTCAGAAAAACATTGTAGATCCGGATCAGTTGGCTTCTCAGGAACAAACTAATCAGGATCTATACAAATTTTTCATGCATCTAATTAAATTGTTTAAATTGAAACCATGCAACTTATATAATTGAAAATTTACAAGGAGTGTAGCATTTTGTAATGTATGGCCTGGCAAGCTGAAAGTGTTAAACTTGAGTGCGCATGCAAGCATCCGTCCCCAAAAATGGTAAGGAGTGTAGAACATAAATACTCAGGATGATTTATTTGTTTGATTTGATTTTTTACTTCCAGGTCAGCAACTTTTCAGTTATGTCGGGACGGGTCTCCCTGTGTTGAACCAGTACTATGCCAGGACAAATGTGTCTTGCTCAAGGACACAACACAGTGACGCCGGTGAGGCTCAAACCCGCGACCCTTTGGTTTCGAATCAAGCACTCTACCATTGAGCAACTGTGCTCCCTATACTCAGGATGATAAGGGTAACTGGATGAGAACTAATAGTAACACAATAGTAACGTGTCACAAAGAACAAGTAAGATAACGTCCCAGTCAACAGCTATGGTCATGTCGAGATGGTGAGTTAATATCACCACACTCTGTTCCTGTAGTTAGCCAGTCTCAGTGCACATACTTTTTCACTTGTTAATGACAACAGTCTTTCGTAAATCAGTGGAAGGAGGGAATACATACAATTCACACACATCCCTCACCCAAACTCCATTTTTTATGCTTTTAATATTGATTTTCAACGATAACTTTTTTATGTTTAATTTGAGCCAACTCTGTTCGCGATTAAAGTTGTAGAGCAAAATCAGCTCCAATTTTTCCAAAATGTTCGCAGTTTGTGGCGTAAACAGATTTTTGTGTAAACAGATAAAGATTTTGCAATATATTGACTTTAGTTATTCTTTAAGTCTTTTATTGACAGGTAAATTTCGTAGAGCGTGTCCCTTTAATTTGTGAAGTTGGGCGTTTGACTTACATATTTAACTAACTTTATTTGCGGTTTGCTTTAAATGCTCAAAAGCATTTTTATAAACAACTGACTCCTGCAGGCTAAACAAGAAAAAAACGAGAGGAGTGTAGTACATAAAAGTACTCAACATGACATGGGTGAATGGATTTAATATCTATGTATAATAATATCACAAATAAAAAATGATTTTACATCCCAGTCAACAGCTATATGGTCATGTCAAGACTGTGAGTTAACAAACTCACACTTTTTCCTGGACAGGTTTGGATAAGCAGTTAACCCTTAAAGCGCCAATCACGACTGCAGCAGACGACTTTTGCGACATCTTTCTCAATTATCGAAAAAAAAATAAGGCATTATATTTCAGCAGACGATTCTCATGAAATATCATGCCTTATTTGTTATTTTTGAAAAAGCCGCAAAATGTGTAATTGTCGTCTGCTGTAAGTTATAGGTGGCGCTTTAAGGGTTAAAACCTGCGACGAACACCATTTAAAGGAGAAGAATGGGTGTAGAAAATATTTCATGATTAATCTCTAAGAAAGTAAGGGACCGCGAGCCGGGATCAAACTTACCACTCTAGATGGTGTCAGTTCCGCTATATTGTCCGGCATAACATGTCTTTCCTTCGTCTCTCCTGTGATTCCATAGAAACGTTAACATGCTAAACTTGTAGATAATAAACCAAAATACGAATATCCCATAAAGCGCCACCTATTATTTGTAGCAGACAACAATTTAAAATTTTGCTGCTTTTTAAGCCCTGGTTATTCACGAGAATCGTGCATAACTTATGCCATGTCTTTCCCTCGTCTCTCATGTGCTTCCAATGCTGCACGTTGTGGAAAATAAACCAAAATACGAATATCCCATTAAGCGCTACCTGTAATTTGCAGCTGACGACAATTTAAAATTCTGCTGCTTTTTCAAAAAATAACAAATAATGCATGGTAATTCACGAGAATCGTCTGCTGGCAGACGATTCTCATGGAATATCATTCCTTCTTTTTTTTTAAATTTAGGAAAGGTGTCGCAAAACTTGTCGTCTGCTGCAGTCGTAATTGGCGCTTTAAGAGTTATGATAGCAGGTCATACGCGCAGTCTGCTCAGCATCTTTATTATTTATGTCAGAACTAAATTTTTGAGATGTTATCAAGGCCTTGCAGCTAAGTCTTACTGGAAGATTCGGTTTCTCAGGTGCAGGTTCATTTATTGATGGGGAGACGTCCATATTTTTGTTTTGATACAAAGTAAAAAGTAAATAAATAATAAATACGTGAAAAATTTGCGTCAGAGAGTGTAACTATTTTTTTTATAAAATCTATTACTCATCGAAGTCCATCTGTATAAAAAGTCAATAAATGTGTTGATCTCTTAATTCATTTTTTGAAATCCGAACGATCGACAAAACCAATTGTGAAGTGCAGAAAAAAAACTTTATTACCAGTGGAATGATGCTTAGGGCAATATTCTCTAAGGTATCGTTTGCACATCGGATAGGCGGCGATCGAAAACGCTCTGAACGATCGACGAATGCGGACCAAAATCGCTAGAAACCGTGCTTTCGATTTCAATTTTTCGTCAGCCGAATGACAAGTGACAATCGAAAACACTGTTTCTACTATTTTTATATGCTTTCAGTGATAGATTTAGCGTTTTCGATTGCCGCCTATCTGGCGTTGTATGGTTAGTTTGCTGCTTCTTAATTATAGAGAGCAATTTCGGTGAATATAAATACTTTTACCTCCTATCATCATTGAAGACATTCCTGAGGCCCTGTCACATTACTGCAACAGTGTCTGAGAAATTCAGTTGATGTAAAAATCTATCACGAGTGTGAGGGTAGGATCGGCGTTTGGCATCACGAGACTTGTCGAAATTTGTGGCATACTGCACAGGAGCTTGAAGTTCTATCCTTAAATCACCTCTTTAGCCTCAAAACCAAAAGCTCACAATTTCATTACGTAATGACACCGTGATGCTATATAGGTGATATAAGGACCGAACTTCAAGCTCCTATGTATACTGTAAACACTGGACTGACTCCTGTGTCTGTGACAGGCATGTGTTATCTTACTTCTTTGTATATCACAAACGTTCATTGTTTTTACCGAAGACTTACTAAGCCAATGGTGTCAATCTTCTTGTTCTTATCAATTCAACATATGTTACAATGTACATGTATGCATACATACTTTTGTATATTTTCACAGTTGTAATATATGTATCATTCATTAACGGTTATACATCCTCATCTACTTACCCAACATCGAAAACCTTTTGATATCAGTTTTAGATAGTAAATAATTATATATGTTTATTACCTATTTTCAACATTGGCTGCAAAATCTTAGGGCTTCGGTGTCATGTATCTCATAATGAGATTACCGACAGTGGTCAACAATGTGGTATACACGCGACCAGCAATGGCTCAGACAACAAGGCCGTCGTCGCCGGTCCGGCAGGACGGCGAGCGCCGCACCACTTTTTTGGACGAGTATGCTTTCCGCCGTGTCCCTTTTTCTCGTTTTGGCTCATTTTTCTTTGTGCTTAGCTCTGATTTTTAATTTATTGATGCAATCATCAATAACGCTCGTTGCGCGTGTCATCCATAGACCGACCTAGCTAAGGTGTGAAAACATTGAAAAACAATGCAATTATTTGATGACAGTTATCATACTTATGGGCCGTGTCGAGAGAAAACCTGACGTAGTTGCATTCGAAGATTAAAGGCGCAGACCAACCTACACATCGACACAGTCTGATCAGTGCCTTTGTTGTTCGCCCTCTTGAAAGTATAATTGATAAACTTGCTACACGCAAAATTTCAGCTTTCTAGCTACATGTACTCTCTGTAACTGAGCAGGTTTGTTTGAGTCTTGCATGGTCGCAAACCCCGAAAACAGGTCTTCTCGCATTGAGGCCCAGACAATGTCTATGCGCCAGTTTCATTTCCCTCAAATTGACATTTTTTCTTCTTCTAAAAACATGTCGAGCGACTAAGTATGTTTAAACGTGACGAGCATCGTGGGCATGTGTTGTTACATTTCATTCCGTTACGGATATACAAGTTCTGCCTGTTCCAATTCAGCCCAAGACTTTTCGGTTCCCCCAAAGTTCATGAATTCGACTTTAAGAAGCATGAACAGAGAATGGTTTAGCCGTCGTAGTTCGACAGTAGGCACTGGCTTCATTACGATGTTCAAAGCCAAAGATCTCACCTTATGCCTATCGACAAGGGAACTCATCAAGGAAAGTTGTGCAGCTAAAATCTAGATGAAACCTTCTGCATCCTTAAAGTAACGGGTGTACTAATTGAAAGGACGCTTATGCATATCTTTTCGAAAATACAACTCATTGAAGTACAACCATGCTCGGATCCCCAAAGTTATGTCAGGGGATGTCCAACTTTGATTTTTCATTAGTTGATGAGGGGAGGGAGGATCAAAATACCACTATAGGCGGGCCGATAATGGCCCAACATTGAATGCTGGCTTGGTAGCTTGTGATTTTTCAGGAGATCTGGACCAATATTGCTTAGAAACCCTATTTTTGTGATTTTTAAAGGGGGGGGGGTGGTGGTCCGGACCCCCTGTCCCCCTCTGGATCCGCCAATGACAACCAAGGATCAGTGCTTAAAGTACTTTGCCAAAACCTGCGGGAACATAGGTGACATAATGTCTAAGAAATATGCTGAAGAAAAAAAATAAAAAAAATCGTGACTATCTGAAAACGATTTTGTTTAGCATTCGGTTTTCTCACGCGTCAAGAAATATCTTTTCTAGCAAAAAATCGTGACTGAAATCTGGTCCCAAAAGCATAAAACCCCATTAAAACGCACATAGAAGCGCTAAAAATTCAAAATTTTCTCGGGGGAGACCCCCTAACGAGAGGGGGGAGGGGTCCCCCTCTCGTGCTCTCCCCCTCTCGTGCCGTCGGCACTCGATGATTTACTCCGCCGGACCACTTTTTAATACGCGGCGACGGCCCTGGACAAGCCTGCGCGTACGCGCAGTCTGATCAGAGCCTTTGCTAGTCGTTAAAGTAATATATGACTGTTAAGCTACAAACTGAACACCAGTTGGAGTTTCTAAGCTAAAAGGGAAGCTACACATGCTCGTCTGAGTCAACACTTGCCAAAAGGCCACATTGTTGGAAATTTGCATGTCGCGGCTCATGTAGGGTAAAGTCAGGTAACTTCGGACAGCATGTAAATTCGGACATACGATTGCAAACAGTGAAAATCCAGATGAGACGGCTCTTTTAGAGCCTTCTCATCAGGATTTTCACTGTTTGCTTAGTTAATTTAATTTTTATTCCAATAATTCAAAATAAAAGAGACAAGGTCGCTGTCCAATTTAGCCGATTGTCCGAATTTACCCGACTTTACCCTATATTACAGGTTTTCAGAACTTCCAAATGCAAGCTACGCATGATCCACCAGATGACTGGCTCGAATCTTCCTCTGAAAGTGTGTTCAAGGTAGGATGATCTTCTTTTATACATTCATTAAAACAAATATGCCTAAAGTTTTGTTCCATTCTTATCAATAGGACGAGTCCATTTCCAATTCTAGAATTGTTTGTGGTATTTTCCGTTTGTATTCAAATTTAAATAGAAACATCTGTTCTCAAACAGTGGAGAACCTGATCAGACGCAGCGTTTTGCGGCGTCTGATCAGGTTTTGAAATGTTTACCAATGTCCCACAAAAATGACGTAAGGCTTACATGAGTTAAAAAGATAATCAAATTAGAGCTTTTTGAATTGTACACTCAGTCTTATTTATATTGCTGGTATTATTTGATTATCTTCAATTGTAAAAAATGAGGACGTTATTGACCATCCTTCTGCATTCTGCATGTCATGTATTTTATACCTTCAACATCTTTTAGATTGAGACGAAGATTTTTGTAATATCGTTAGAAACTGTCGAGAGGTTATGCTGGGTTGAGGGGGGATGGTTCTTTTGCTTTTTGTGTTCATGGATTGGTCTGTAGTACGTGATTATGATATTTATCGGTCATACTCTCTTTTTATATATTACATATAAACGGGTTATTTTTCAGCAGACATTTTTTTTAAATTTTTTATAGCCTGGTTTGGATTCTTAATACAGCAACTGTCGTCCACTGCAAAATTGTGCTGGCGTTTTTGAGGTTAAAACCCCTGATTGAGAAAAGACATAAGAGCCATGACATGGGATTTCCAACTATGTGGTATATGCGACAAGCAAAGGCTCAGACCAGCCTGCGCATACACGCAGTCTGATCAGAGCCTTTGCTAGTCGTTTAGATATTCTATGACTGTTAAGCTACTGAACTAACATTATTTGGAGTGTCTAAGCTTAAAAGGAGGCTTCACAGGCTCGTCTTAGTCTACACTTGTCAAAATGCCACATTGTTGGAAATCACATGTTGCGGCTCATAAATATTTACTTAACATGTCATTTATTTTAGAAGCGGCAACTTTGTGTTCAGAAAAGCAGTGCCAGATGACAAAGTAAGGATCTTGAATATTAGGAAAAACCTTTATGATGGACTGGACTTTATGCCAGTTTTTTCCTAAGATGGTTTCTCCAATAAATGGAACAGGTTTCCTTGTGACTCATGAAGACAAAACGGTAAGCGCATTAAAATTGGTACTTATTGCATATTTAAGCCGTGACATGTGCTTTTCAACAATGTGGCATTTTGACATGTATAGACTCAGACGAGCCTGTGCAGCCTCCTCTTAAGCTTAGACACTCCAAATGGTGTTCTGTCAGTAGCTTTATATTCAAAGGATATTCAAGCGACTAGCTAAGGCTCTGATCACACAACGTGTATACGTAGGCTGGTTTTAGCCTTTGTCGGTCTCACATAAGACATTGTTGGAAATCTCATGTCTTGGCGCATTTAAAGCTGCATACTCTGTAACTATGAACATTTTTCGAAAAAATTATTTTCTTTTTAAATCATTTGTAAAAGTAGAATTAAGCTATGTTTTCACAATAAAAATGTTCAGTACAGCTGAAAACTGCATGGAAAAATGAATTATCTTATCAATAGGTGTATTTTTCTCTTGTTGGTAATTATTTGCGTCCCTCCAATAATTATAGACCGTTGAATTTTAACATAAATGCAGTTGTTTTGATAGTGATAACTTGTTAAGATTTACGAAAATGGTAAAATGTTTACCTGAATTTGAATATTTTTACTGCGTTCTTTAAAAATAAAAACATTATTTTTAAAATTAGAAGATCAAAAGTTACAGACTAAGCAGCTTTAAAAAGCGCACCACAGGTAATTGTAACGTAGTTGATTCTAATCTACTACGTCTGCGTTGTGTTTTAAAAGTCCTTTTTGAGTTTCTAAGTCTTATAAATTTCAGCAACAATTTTCATAATCTTATAATTTTATTAAATCTTCTTGAGTCCAACTAAAATACTTCTAGAAACTAAACATAACCCAAAGTTCCGAAATCTTAAGCTCTGACACTAGGTTTCATCTTATATACCATGAAGTCACGTGATAGAAGCTGACCAAAGTGCCACCTAATGACATGATCACTAACCAATCATATTTCATGCTTTCTAGAAAGCGCCCTCTACATAGGCAAGCTTCCATTTATATCAACCAACCTTTCTAGAAAGCGCCCTCTACATAGGCAAGCTTCCATTTATATCAACCAACCAGAAGATACAAAGGTGACTCATAGTCACACCATTAGCGCAATTTCCAAAAGGTCATACGACTACATGTACATGTTTTGCGCAATCCTGCTAATCAATGTCAGAATTGGCATGATCTATTTATTGGGCTTATGTAATTTTACTAAACTAAGAAACATCTGTCATCACAACCTTTCGAAAGTGTTAAAACATCCCATCAGAATTGACAGGCTAATAAATATGACATTTGAGAAACAATTACAAACTGGTGTCAGAATCCCCTTTATAAACATAAACTTGTCAATCACAGATGTCAACACTGCCATGGCAAGAACACCTGTGTCTTATCCAAGCCAAACATTCACAAATATTGTAAATCCCCACAGGCAATTCACAATTATTGTGAACCCTCTCAGATGAAACCAGCAGCTATTTTATATAATTAGCCTATGTAAATGCCCAATCCCAGAGGAGCCTTTGCTGCTCTTACAAAAAATGTAGGAATATAGAAGAAACATCTTGCTTTATAGAGCTATTCCAGCCTCATCTTAAAGGCATATATCACTGTCCAATAGAGATCATTAAAGGATTAACAGATAAGGGTCAGTTTCAATATCTCACAAAACTAAAGGGGCCTCAAGTGGGGAATTACCTGTATACAACACAATTTCTTTCACTAAGATTAAGATCAATATTGTATCATAAATTACCTAATCCCTTCATGGGACCACTTTATTGCCCCTGTAGGGAAGTCATAATCACCTCATTATGACTTTCCTTTTGATCTGCCCAGTATGACCCCTGGAGAGAGTCATAATGAGTGGTACCAGTATTATTGCTAAAATTTCTATGTCTTTAAAGCCGTCATATAAGGTGATTTTTACTAGGGTTTCAGAAAATGGCCGCATAAAAAGACAAAAATCACCAGAAAAATACTCATAATGGATAAAGTTTTAGAATCTAGATGATCAGTATTATAGGCACAAATCGATATTGGCACAGCCAAAAAAGTATTAAAACATTATGGCTATTTTGACGTATCGTCTGCTTAAATATTTTGCGGACAGAATATGCTTATCGCTCTTTCTTAGGATTGTTTTAAAGTAAGAAAGATGGCAAAGATCAAGAGTACCATATCTGACCTGGGACACCTTATGTTATGGGAAATTGACAAAAAAAAGTTGAAGAAATCTCAGAGAGCCATGCAAAAGAACAACAAATATCTTTTTTTTTAATTATTAAGATACGTTTCACAGGTTGGAAAATGTTTCCTTTAGTTTTGTAAGCACTTGTTGTGGCACTGTCTCGAGTAACCTAGGGATCACAGTCATTTTCGCAAGATTGTGACCACAGGAGTTTACCCTCCTTTGACGCAAAACACATGAATTAGCTGTACATTTTGAAAAATTGAAATACAATTCCTTACGATGCCACATGAAATTAACTTGATAGCCTTAAATATCACATTTTGGAGATGAGAATGCCTTCATCTATGAGTGTCCCCCGTCAGTTAAGGACTTGCACCAGCTACCCATGCTCCATAATTCTGATGATAAAGTGCTAAGAGATCAATCTTCTTGTAACGCCACAGCGAGGGCCTGGAGGTTTCTTGGTGCCAGTATGACGTGTCAGACTCTCTGTCTAAAAATGTCATACAACATGTTTAATTGAAGCCATGTCTGATTAGCTCAGTACAATATTAATTTCTGATGATGAAAGAAATTTTGCTGATCCTGGCAAGATGTGTTCTGACATTATCATCCTAGGTCTGGTACTAGCACTGGTTCTGGCACAGGAAAGGCAGGGCAACAGGCATTAGCACCTCAACCATGTACCATTGACTGATCAAGTTTCCGTCTAAATCTACCTGGCCTCGAGGTTTTAAAACTTTTTTCATGCCCAACTCAACTGAGCACGGAATTTCAATTGCTCATAAAAACTAAAATACCGACAAGTAAAGAAGTTATTAGTCTCTCAGATGTTGTATTATCATGCTTATAAATGTAAACAATGCCAACAATTGCGGCACATCTTTTGTGCATATTTTGTGTTTTTGTGTCTTGTTTTTATTATGCTTTCGTGTGCGTCTGTTTTATTGATGCTTTGCGGTCACCTGCTGGGAAAGGGCTGCCCTCTTGGCTCTCGTTTGTACTGTTTAATTGGGAAGTTGTCACTTTGCCATTGATATCCTGGGTCAGATGTGGTGCTTGATTGTATCAATACCTGACATTTGCCCTCTTTCTATGTCTTAAAGTGGATCTTTTGTGTTTTTTGTGTCTTGTATTGTTATGTTTTCGTGTGCGTCTGTTTATTGATGCCTTATGGTCACCTGCTGGGAAAGGGCTGACCTCTTGGCTCTCGTTTGTTATGTTTAATTGGGGAGGTGTCACTTTCCCAATGGCATTCTAGGTCAGGTGTGATGTTTGATTGTATTGATTCTTGATCTTTGCCCTCTTTCATACTTTGAGAATGGAAATAGTTTTATAACCTCTGGGCCAGATCTGTCAACCTAAGTTTCCCCAGGGTCCTGACAAACGTTAATGCATGATTACAATGTTTGAGACATACATCTAAAATTTTCAAAAAAATGACACAAAATCATCTTTGACATTGATTTTTTACCATTATAGGTGCAACAAATCCAAATAAATTACCTTCTAAAGTAACTGGACACAGTATACTATTGTGATAGTCAAAATTTCAAAAATGGTGCCGATCTTTTGTCACAATTTCCTTATTATTTGTTTTGCTTATACATAATGGGTACTCAATACTAAACAGTACCTTTATACACATTATGCAGCCTTATCTTCAACGCTTCTGTGAATACTGGTTTAAATTACAATATTTTCTAGCCTTAAAAGTGGTACAACTAGCTGATTACTCAACAAAATTACGTAACCATTATACCTATACTTGGCAGATCAAGGAATTGCCTCATTAAGGCATTCTGTACTCCCTTTATAGGCATTCGGAAAAGTCTGTCATAATTTCACAATCGAATCATGCCTCCGGTGTATACTAGGAGCATTACACGTAGTACTTTGTACCGAAACAACTCATTTTTTAGATGGAAAACTAGATCTGTAGCATGTGGGTTCAGCTGATTATTCTGATTACCCGATTTTTTTTTATCAGCAGAATAAATGAAGCTTATGTAGTTTTCAATAAAATATCGCTAGAGCGATATTTTATTGAAAAAAAAAACTTCATTTATAACCGTTTGTTTTGCTGCAATCACAATTGTTATTGTGTTAATATGGTTTCTGTGACGTCGGTGCCACGTTATATAACGTCAGCATCACGTTTACACCCGTGTTATCAAAGAGGATCCTCGATGCATCCGTGTTCTGATTCCATGGAATTTCGCAGAATTGACCGAGACATTTCAGATTGTCTTTATAGGGTCAAAATGAGGTTCTTCATGAGTTCTGTTCATTTGAGAGGTTTGCCTGTATCTGTACCTGAATATTAGATAAATGATAAGTGAATTCCTAGTATGGGACCCTGCATGTCTGATTAGCAATTCCAATGCATCGATTTGGCCACAGGCAATCTATTATCAGATTAGTCTTAATGACATATGCTACTAAAAGCGTCCCACTTTGAAATTTTTTCAATACTTTGCATACAGTTTTGTTTTATGCATGGACTGTCAAATTTTGATATAAAATATGTCACAGTGGTCAATTTTTCATAATCTCATATGGTAGTTTTCGGCATTTGCTCAAATTTCTGAACATAAAATAAGTCTTTATTATTAAGCTAAAATTCAGCAATCACCATCCAGTTCTTTTATTTTATTTTTGATTATTACGCATGACCTAAGACTTTATAGAAAATGTAAAAAAAAAATACTTGTTATCCCAAGCCCTCACAAGATACTGCATGATATATTTGGTAATTATCCCAAAATAGGATTTTGATTCTTATATTTAACAGTATATTTTTGTTTTAGAAAAAAATGAGGGTCACCATACTTATTATCTTTCAGGACCCCAACTCAACAGAGTTAAAGAATAATTCAATTAAAAACTTACGGAGTGAATTTTTGGTCATTGATACAATTCCATATTAGTTGTATGAAATATTCATTTTTATAACGCTAAAAAGAAGAAGAAGAACAATTTATAATAGGTGTCTACCTGGAAATTGACCCTGGTCCTCTTATTCTTAGTCTGAAACGCTAACCACTAGGCCACAAGGTCAGATTGTGTGCGGCTCGAAATAACCTTACATTTTGGAAAGAGATTCCGAGTATTTGACATTTTCATATGCTCAATGGTAAAAATTTTGAAATAATGTACAATGTTTGATTTTGTCTGATCCACGTATCTGTATCTGATACAGAGACAATGGTTCTGATAAAGGGTCAATAGATATTTCGTACACACGTTAACTATTTATTTATTATGAAAATGCGGAAAATCCATCTGACATAGGAGTATCTGTAAACTGTATTGAACCGAATTCGTAAGTGGTGAAAAAACAGGGCAAAGACCTAGAAATAGTGTACAGGGGATTAGCTGCATATGTCTTAAACAGCAACATATTATAAAAATATAGTCCTTAGAGCCTTGGTTACAAACACTTTCTCATGAGAACCACATTAAGCTAAAATCTTAATTGCCCATCGCTTCGTTTCAGGTTGGTTTTCTCTCTGCTATGTTAGTCGATGATGGAAAAAGTTGTTTTGTCAAAGGACTTAGGATAAGTGAGGAGTATGAAGGAAGAAAGCTTATGCCTATTTTCATAGTTTCAGTATCTGAATGGGCAAGGACTTTTGGGGCAAACAAGTTTGTATCTACACACACAGACACCGTCAAGCCTTCTTGCAAACCAATTTCTAAAATGGTAAGTTGCCTATGTTATGTTACATGTATTTAGTGTACATGAATGTTAAGATTTTAACCACAAATTTAAAAAAAACATTAACCAATTGGTTTTAGCGCATCATCTTCAAATTTGCATTAATATAGAGAATACTAGGTGAGTGTCTTTTGATATCAAGTTTACCAGGCAAGGCTTTGAGAACACTTTTTGACATCGAGAGGCTTGCAAACTTACTTTTTTATCAGCTAACCAAGTTGACCACTCTTCAAACTAGCAAATAATTTGTAATGATCGATATTTGTGTCACTTTGAACATGGTCATTGGCAGTCATCATGAGCTGATAATGGCACATACCGTGAGATAGACAACGTTTATCAGGCAACGTGCAGCAATGCAGTTAATATGAGAGATAACAGATAAATGTAGTTTCTATTCCTACTTTGAGATAAATATCCATCCAGAGAGCTCGTTGTTTTTGCTAATACCTTGGATCGCACAACATTGAAAACTTCTTGAAAAGGGATGGCTTTTAATTGAAAAATAAGATTGTTATGAAACGTGCTTGATACTTACTCTAAAGTTTTTAAAAGAATATGAATTTTAGCTTTTTAAACAATAATAACCAAAATAAGTATAAAATTAATGTACAAATAAGGCACACTGATTTCAAATGAATTATTCTATAGTATCTTATTTTCTCCATTTACTCATGATTAACTTATCCTTTGAGGACTAGACCAATTAAAATATCTAAAACAAATGTTTTCCCTTTTCTTTCTGTGTACAATCACATAGTACGAGGGGCGTTTGAAAAGTTATTAGCATGGCCTTTTATCTCAGTAACCGATTTACAAACCCTATCATCTTTGATATCATTTTAAAGAGCTATCTTTTTTTCGATGTTATGGCACAAATTTCATGAGGATATAATAATACATACACGAATGATATCATTGTAAATACATGTAATGTTTGTAAACTGGAAATGCAAAATTTCAGTGGAAAATATAACATTTTACCATTTGAAAAGTGTACAGAAAATTAACAATAGTTCATGAAATTAGATAATTTTGTACCGTTTGGTAGGCCACATCTGGTACATTTATTATACAATTGATGACCGAGTTGGTTGTTTCTAATAACTAAATACCGGAACAGCAATACCAAAACCGTCTAGAAAGCAATACAATTCGCTTTTTTTTCGACTAAAAATCGCATAATACAATGCACATTTTTTGAAAATATCTAACTGACAGTAGTTTAAAAATGACGTGCGTTGGTATTTTTGTAAAGCACACTTTATGCTCTTTGTATTGAAACCAAAATAAATTTTGTAAACCAGAACAAAGGGAATATAACTCTTTTTTTTATCTCCCCATGGGGCAGAATAAGTTTAGCTATGAGTTAATGTCTGGTTCATTTCAATTGAAAACGGTGGCAAACAAAATAGTAAAAATACCTTGAGAGTAGAAATACATCAATTTTGTGATGGTTAACGCGATACCATGAGAAGTTCTTATGACATCGACAAAATGTGAGGGTTAAGTTACCCCAGCCACTTCTTGAACAGTACGGGTAGTGTTATTAGGAATAATTTTCTTGGATACAGAACTAAACAAGCTACACTTTTTGCGCAACTCAATGATTTTTATGCATTGTTCGCTACAAATAAAGCAAAACATATACACAATAGGCATTTTTCATGCTCCTGTAGTGACACAATTTATAGTTAAAGTATAAAGAAAAGTCGAAAAAAGTCCCATTTTTGAAAGTTTACCATTTCTCTATTAGTCAACATTTTCTGAATGCAAAGGTGTAAGCCGTGCAAGCAGTGATCCCATAATATATTTCAATAAAAATTAAGTTGGCACCAAATCATTAATTTGTCAAACTATGATCGTAAATAAGGTCCCCAATCTTCCTTCGTTTTTTACAAGTATTTTGCTTAAAATTTCAGCCAGTGTATAAACCCTACTCATTTTGAGTATGCCCTGCACGTGCACGCCAAGTCCCTTTTCGACAAAAATTAAATCATCAAGTAGCCGTTGAATTCTAGTTTCCAAAAATGTATTATTTGAAAGCATTTTATTACGGCATTGTTGAGTTATGATGCCATGCTTAGAACTTTCCAAATGCCCCTCGTATAACATAATGTAAAATGTGAAGTTTCGTTTTGCTTGGTTTGATGCTTAACGTCCCAGTTAACAGCTATGGTAATGTCAGGATGGTCAGTTCACCTAACCATACTTATTCCTGGGCAAGCTTGCCAAAGTGGTAAACCAGTACTTCGTGCACATATCTTCGCTTGTAAATCACAACAATCCTTCTTAAATCAGCTAGGGGATAAAATATGGTGTGAGTGGTCTTATCTAAAATTAATAAATCGATACACCACTAGTTGTTTTCCAATTAGAACTGCCTCTGTCAATTCCGTGGAATCTGACCACAGATTTACATCAAGGATCTACCTTGATAACGCGGATGATAACGTGATGCTGACGTTATATAACGTGACGCTGACGTCACAGAAAACAGGAATGTGATTGCAGCAAAACAAAAGGCTTAAATTAAGTTCATGTTTGAAAAACATAAACTTCATTTATTCTGCTGATTAACCTTTTCATATAATCAGAATAATCTATTTTAATAGAGCTGATCCCACATGCTACTGAACCAATTTTCCGGCTTACAAAATGGAGCTTTTTGGCCATAGTACTACGTGTATTGCTCCTTACACACACGCGAACCATAATTCGATTCTTGAATGGGCGAGGATTTTCCCAAATGGTTGTTTTAATGTTTTGTATCATTATGAAATGACGCCCATATTTATTACAAAAACTTGACGTTTTTGCGCAAAATAACATTGTTTCAAAGTACAATCCTCTTTACACCGACAGTGTTTGATAAACTGTTCTAATGAAATCAAATTCAGTCTAAGCTGGCACGTATGTGCAAATACAACTGACGTTGTTAATACTCATGCTGATTTTAAAAAAATGTGCATATGAAGAGGATACACTGTAATTTAAATGTTGTATGATAAATAAAATTTAGCTTTCGAGCTTCTGTTTTAGTAAATTTAAACGCTTTGTGAACAAGACGACTAGCCTCACATTTAATCTGGTCCCAAACTGGTTTAATAAATTTAAAATACAGGAGCATTCATGTAAAATCACCTGTTTCTTCTATTGTAGTTAAACTTGACATACCTTCTGGGCCAAGAAAACAAGACAATACAAGAGCCAGATGTTGCAAATGCTGATAAAGTTTACCTATTTCTTTTGATGATGTGGCTAAGTTTTTCACCTCAAATGGTATAAGGAACTATCTATTTCCATATAAAAGAATATTGGTTGATATGGTTCCTTATAAACTAATGAAGTCCAACACCATCAGGATGAAAGATATTAGTGATGAACATACAAGAGCGTTTTCAGATGTAACTGTTGGAAACAGTGGGGAAAAGGGCATCTTGTCCTTTGGAACTTTATTCAAAGCACAAAAAGTGTCATACGTCTATGGAATAGAAATATTCATTGTCAACATTCATTGACAGACATTGTCAGCATTAGAAAACATATTGCTAAGCATGTTTTGGCTTTGAAAGAAAATACCAGTGGAAGTGTGTGTATAATGTTCTTTCTCAAAGAAAATATCCCTGGGAATGTCATAAATGATATATGTCTAGACTTTGCAATGGAGCGTCTAAATTATCCAGGCACAAAATACCCTAATTGGAACTTAGAATGTACATATCTCACTGAACAAAACTTTCCTCAAGCATACCCACAGTCATATTATCAACCTTCATCCAACAACAAACTCGTTGGCATTATTTAGAAGTACAGTAAAACCAGTATAAAATGGCCACTCAAAATTAGACAAAATGGAGACCTTAATGACAAAACGGTAGGTTAAGGTCAAAAGTATTGCAGGATACTCCACTTGGAGCATTCTGCAATACTATTGACCTGCATGATGCAGTAATTTGGTGTTGAAAAACAATGTATGTTCTTTGAGAGAGGCCGTTTTACACAGGGTTTGCTGTATCCAATTCATTAGTGTCGGTTTGTTGCTACCTCAATTTTAATTTGTAATTTAAAATTTTATAAGCCATTTAAATGTTAGACCCACTCAAGCTTAAGAACCCAGTTATATGATAACATATCATGCTAATCCTTTTTAGTTGAAGAGGGTTGGTGGGAGTAGGATCTAAATACTACTACACGCAGGCCATGGTCCGCCATAAAATGGCGTTTCGCTGGTGTGCCCATGATGGCCCAGCATTGAATGCTGGCTTGGTGGCTTTAAGATTTTTCAGGTGATCCGCACCAGTATTGCCCTGAAACCCTTATGTTTGTGATTTTTCTTGAAACGGACATGATCATGCTTTTTTACATATCCATTACCTTAACTGTAATATAAAAATTTTATACATCAACTATGGAGAGCCCTGAAACAATTTGTGGAACAGATCCGGTAGTATTTTGTCTAGTCTGAAGTTAAAATTCCAACCAAGTGTTGTCGTTACAGTAATTACAAGTCACAACTTTAGTGTTGTTTTAGTTGTGAATGGAGAGTAAATCTGTACACAAACTTCTTCATAAATGAAGATAGCTAACAACATTTGAAAAATAAATTCAAAAAGGCATGAACTTGTATGATGTTAACAGACAGAAATTGGCTTGAAGCATTTAACATTCCCCTGTGTGAGGGCATAATAGAAACATCCACCCCAAAGACAATGGATTCGCAAGCTTTGTGATCAATCTGAACTGCCTCGATAAATTTCATGGAATAAGACTCTAGTGTACATCGAGAATCTAATTTGATAACGTGACGATGACGTTGCAAAAACCACGCAAACACAATAACAAGTATGATTGCAGCAAAATAAACGGTTAGGAATAAAGTTTGTTTTTTCTCAATAAAATATTGCTATTTATTCTTTTGGGAAACTTTTCGGGTAATAGAAATTATTGATTTTAATTGGACGGGACAGGTATGCTTCAGTACTAATATTTCATAACACCTGCTCCGGCTAATAATTTCATCCATATATTACGCCTAATATACATCCAACGCTTGACTCTCAAATTGAGCTGAAGTTTTCTGATCGTCTCGTGATGAAAGGGATGGATTTTCTATCCCATCCTTACACAGCTGATATATTCTTTTTTCTTAATCACCATTTGATACTGCATTTATATATCAAAAGAGTTTCCACCAGTTTCTGATATCGCTAAGACGTGATATAACATGATTACATATCTTGAGCATAACAATGACGTCACTTGTCTTACAATGCGAGACTGTTTGATTTTATCTTTCCCCAGGTTGGTATTGGGTATGATAGATGATTTCTCCTACAAGTCGAAGCAGTGAACACCTTGCCCCGAGGTTATAAAACTTGAGTACAGTCTCAAACTCAAAATAAAGCGCAATGATTGGCTGCTTGCGGACACGTGTCCGTAGGCAGCCATTCATTGTGCTTTATTTTGGGGTTGAGAATAAACTCAAGTTTTATAACCTCATGTCTTATCTGGGTCGCAATAAATACTTAACACGTAGTTCTTTGTTTGATGTTTTCTGTGCAGTTTGTTGTGTGTGCATGTAATGGTCATATAAATACTAAAAGGAATATCCAGCAGTGTTCAGTGTTTTGAAGTCTAATGTGAGAGTTAACAGCCTTTGACATATTTTCTGAATAGTATTGGTATTCAACATGGAGTCCAAATGCAACCAGCTTCTGCTTCTTTTTATCTATTTAATAATTGTTATTGACTTCAAACTATTTTTACCAAGTCACAATAATATATTTCATGATCTTTTAGCAAATCTTCGCAAATTTTCAGCTTGTGAATGAGATAATTATAACATCTTAGGTTAGCATAGAAATGTAGATACTGTAATAGCATATTAAAATGTTCTTAGTCCTACCAGACCTGTAGTTTCTAAACATTATCTTTTTAAGAAATGGGTAAGAGCAAATACTTGACACACGTCTTAGAACTACGTGTTCAGTCTTAAATTATGATTTATATGTAACAATATAATTGATTCTCCGCTCTGTTGTTGCAACACTTTCAAGACTGTATTCTTAGACAGCTGGCATATGCAAACAAAACAAAGTGTATGCAAAGTATAACATAGTAAAACATTGGAAGTATAAACAAAGTAAAACAAGGGAAGTATATAGAAGCACACGTCCTCCAAGCTATTTTATTGTTAAGCAAACTTCTGCCTGTTAACAGCATTTGATTTAATGCCTTTTTGGAGGTGTCTCGAAGTTGAGATTCTTAAATATATAGCAAAATGTGAGGGCCTTATCAATTGTACATATGTATGCAAATGTACCCAGTGGATTGTTTTCGCCTTAGCTTAACACTTTAATCAAAACATGTTGTAATAATTTTTGTTGTAGTGTTTCATTATCTTGGCAACACCATGATCGAGAGGACTAAAAGGTCCTGAAGCGCTCACCCGACTCTGAGGCTCAAAGATCTAATATAAGATTCCCTTAGTCAAAGTCACCGAAAGGGAGCGCAGTGGCTCAGGAGTACAAAGGCATAGCACACACAAAACAGAAAAAAAACATAAAAGATCCACAAGAGAAGTACCGCCTTGGAACGGTTAGTAAAATGTTTTACTGGAGGGCTTAAACCAGTTTTACGGTGCCAATCTCAAAGTACATTTTACCAGACTCAACAATATCATGCGACAAAAGGTTCATGGAGTGCAAGTCACTGGTCAAAATTATAAAAGAGTCTAGACCACCTCTTCCTCTTTTAAAAAGGGACACGTTTTCAGGTGCATCCATCGGTATCTATCTCATTTCTCTTTGTTATTTTCTCTCTCTCTCTCTCTCTCTCTCTCTCTCTCTCTCTCTCTCTCTCTCTCTCTCTCTCTCTCTCTCTGAGGAGACCTGAGATGGCTGAAGGACTCTGAGCTTTAACTCAATTAAACTGCATAATCACATTTTCGTATGACAATGCGTCGTCACCCTTGGCTAATGCAAAATAAATGGTATTCAAGTTACTGACATGCATGCTCACGGTATTCAATAACGTTAATTGTTATATGACTGGAGAGAATCCTGTCTCCCGATTGGCCCAATTCGTCTTCATAAATCTCTATGTCTACCTGGAAACTGGTCTGAACCGGTCCACAAGTTAATATTGCATGAAAACCAGCTCGAACTAGTTTCCAGAACTTAATATTTTTGACACTTCTACAATATTACCCTCTAGAGAGCTAAAAATGGCATGATGAGTGTGAAACTAGCATGTGCTGCACGAAATTGACATGATTTGCTGTTTCACCTTCCAACAGGTAAATTAGACTTGCATAAATTTTTACAACAGTTTTGTTTTGTTTTCTTTGCTTATTTATCTTTGTTTGAATAAACAAACTGTAAAAACAGTTTTATGATAACATTTTATATTCCCCATTAAGAGAATTAATATACATTTGAAATTGTAAAATACTAAATTATAATATTTTAATAAAAGTTGCTAAAACTTGTGAGAAAGTCCTTAGATGTCTTAGATGTCTTTAACAACACAAGTGAACGTAGCAAAATTTTCATTCTTAAATGAAAAGTCATATAACAAAACAGTTATTGACTTCAATTTCGGTAGACATAAGGATTTATCTACCCTTAAAAGTGATATTCACCTTGGCCTAGCAGCCTCGGTGAATTATCACTTTTTCGGGTAGATAAATCCTTATGTCTACCTCATTGAAAGTAAGTCAATAATTGTATAATGTCTACATTTACAGTTATATAATATCTAAAGCTGTTACATAAAAGGCTTACCGACAATATGCATGTTTTCAATCCAATTTTAGCTTGAACTTTATACGATGGTACATATGGATACATACAATATATTTGAAGGCTTTGACATTATCTTAGCTACTTTCTTTTAGTTGAAATAAATGAAACCAAATGTCTGTCTCTCCAAGGTAGAACAAAATTCTACTTATGTACGAGATAATCATTTTTTTATTTATAGTACTTATCCTACTTATGTCATGTTCCTGAAACAGCTAGTGTTAACTATTAGTCAAGCTATCTCGTAGCCAATATAAATAAAAAAAAATCTAGAACTAATCTGGGCAATTTGGACAAGTGGTAAACACGGTAAAATATGTCAACTTTCAGTGGATCTTTGCACTTTTTAAGACTTTGTTACCGCACTATCTCATAGAAATAGCAATTGTAAGCGAAAAAACTTCTTAAACATAAAACATTTCCCAAATGCACCTTAAAACATTATTACTATTATCATTATTATTGTTAAATCTTGGTATTAGCACCTAGTTTCTTTGGCACGCCATTAATGTTACATTACTCCATTTTCAGCCCTCAAATATGAAGGAAATCTGGCTTATATGTATAGTGTTTTGTGAAAAAAATATTTACGCATTTGATAACTTTTTTTTTTAGTTTATTTTGTGTTATTTTGTGTGCATCCCGATATCCCCTATTTTTGTGGATCGCATATGGTCTTAAAAAGCTTATCCTTTGGAAGCAAGGAATGCAACAAAGAACTTTCAAATTTTGAGTTCAATTATTAAATGTATTATCAAACTGAGGAATAGAGAAAAAAATGCCTTTGTATATGTACAAAAATGTCTATTAAGTAACAAACTAGATCAGAAAAGGTACTGGTATGAAAGATGATATTTGTCATATATGTATGGATAGACGGCTGGATCCATAACCTTTTACCCCCAAAAGATGTCTATGCCCTTATGTATAGACAATCTTGGAAGCCACATATTACAAGCATAATACCAACAAGCAAATTTGACATGAATTAATACCCCTGCGGAAATTACGTGAGATTTTTTCATTGAAATTAAGTCAATTTAAGAGCAATAACTCTTGTATATCTAAGGCCATTCTAGTGAATATTCATGTACATCACTCCAAATTCATTTATATTTCGACAATCAAGGGGCAATAACTTCTCTAAACCTGATGACGTCCTCATGAAATTCATATGCCTTATCACACTATGGCAATATAAATCAGAATAAGTTATATGAAATCAAAGGGCAGTAACTCCTCTGTTACTTAGTGTATCTTGACAAACCTTCAAATTTATAGCCATACTATAGCCATTAATACTCAGTTAAAGTTTGATGAGATTCCACCTATTGCTTACTAAGTTATGGCCGCGGATCGAAACAATCATTACAATCTAGACAACCAAAGGGCTCTATAGCTAATTAAACCTTGATGAAACTTCACGTCCATAACCACACCATGGTGCTTTGTATTCAGTATAAGTTTCATGAAATGACATCTATTTCTTAGAAAGTTATGGCTGAGGATAAAAAAAAATCATTGAAATTTAGGCAATGAATGGGCGATAACTCCTCTATAACTGATGACTACCCAATGAAACTTCCAATTCATAACCAAATCATGGTCATATGAATTCAGTATGTTCATGAAATCCAATCCATTGATCACTTAGTTTTAGCTGAGGACAAAAAAAATCATTGAAACTTAGCAAAGCAAGGGACAATCACTCTGCTATACCTGATGACAGGCCAATAAAATTGCATGTGCATAAGGGGGTCATAGCTTTCAAAAGCTCTTACTTGTATAAAATTTCTCATGTATTAGCGATAATGTTTTTATCAAGGAAATGAATACCTTTGGCCACATTGTAGCATGAACAATTTATACATCGCACATTGATCACTTTACGCCACAACATACCGCTTTTGAGCAACCGGTAGCATGCTTTTCAGTTGTTTATTTAGTTACTTCCTGGTTTTATACCGTTTGCAATATTGTGGCACGCTGGGTGAACTTTAGAGAAAAACATTTGCATGAAGATGAACTACAATTATTTGACTACAATATAATACATTTGTGATCAAACATACTTAACAATTAAAGAAACCGTGTCAATTTTTGGTAGTAAATGAATACGTTGCACGCTTGTCTTTCCATTGCGTAAAATTGAACAAATGTAGACTAAGATGTACTAAAATAGTGAGTATGATCAGGAAATTCCACAATGACAAACCGTAGACAAACCCATGGCACACCGCGAAGAAGAGCCACACAACCATCATGAGACACCAGGAAGACGGACTAAGCAAAGTAACCCCCTCTCTTTCCCCCTCAAGATGATTGCAAAACTAGAATGGACATAAAGTAAAGTACAACAAAACATAGAACAATTACAGACTCCCACAATGGGAGTAACAATAAACAAAGAGTCAACAACAACAGAACCACCGCCTTAGAACGGATAGCAGCCTAAGACACCGGGGGGGGGGGGGGGCTTAAATGCATTTTACTGGTACCAAATCTTCGCCATAGATTCTGCTGTTGTTGAAGTACAAGAACTGTTCAGCTCGCATGGAAGCCATCTGACTAATGCAATGCATCATCATGTAGAATTGCTAAGACTTAGATAACTTGAAAAGATGAATTAATTTCAGATTTCAGCTATTTAAACGTCGCGTAAACCCTAAAATCAATTTTGCAAGAACAAAGAAATCCAGAAACCACTTTAGTGTGATTTTTTGTTATTTTATTGACATTTTCTGGGCATTTAAATAAAGCATGCGTGCATTGTTCAACCCAAAAGCCTATTATCATTTTCTTAACCTCAATTTTGCGTTATCAGCGTTTTATGAGCTTTTAAAAGGCACTGTCACTTAATCAACTCTTTTCACTTTGCATGACGTTTGGAATGCATTTTGACAATGTTTCAGTCCTTTTGAAGCCCGTAGCTGTCGCCTACGTCCATATAGCGACGTTAAGCGCTACAATTACATGCTGATATGTGTAGATGTATACTGCAAAGCTTGAAATTCACACGCGATTAAAGTAAAATGTAGCCAATTGACACAATAACAAAGTAGACAGCACACACAAAACGGCAACATGCGTTGACGTTTAGAAAACGGTTATTACCCATAGTTTACGTTTTCTCTTTCTTGACGTTAAATTTGGTTTATTCCGCTTTTACCATTTACGCAAAAAATAAGTTCTTATTCTTGAAAATGCATTCTCTTACAATATTTGTTGACCTCAAGTCATTTCAGTTTCTAGAAATTGCTGAAACAAAGAAAAAAATACTGCTGTTTAGACAACGTCGAAAGCACAATTAAAACCCCCCATATCATACGCCACAGCGAGAAATTACAAATTTTTAAAATGCACTTTTGTCTGTACTGGTAGAGACCTTGCATAGTTTTATTTACATGATTTTTTTAATATCTAGACATATACTCCTGAGGCAAACGTGAAAGAAACCGTATTTTGACGTTATGACGTAATGTTCTATATTTGATAAATATATTTTTCGAAGAAAACATTCTGATGTCTTGTATTTAAAATAAGCATATGCGCTTAGCTCTATAATTTGTTATTTACGAGTTTGAAGAAAGTAAAAAGTGTCAGGTTTCTTTAGTTATGTTAGTAGTTAAGAATACTTATATATTGTAGTTCGATAACTGGAGTTCTTGTTCATGTTAACATTTTTATCTAAAAGTCACCCAGTATGCCACAATCTTGCAAACGAAATAGAACCAGGAAGTGACTCAAAAACAACTGAAAAGCATGTTGCCGATAACTCAAAAGCTGTGTGTTGAGGCGTGAAGTAATCTGTGTGAAATGTGTAAATTGTTCATACAACAATAGAGCCAAATAGTCATTTTTGTTTATGCAAGATACATTTCATACAAGTAAGAGCTTTTGAAAGTAATATCCCCATAACCTTATTTTGATCAATATATAATCTAATTTTCATGAAATTCTATCAATTGATTATATAGTTTTTGATGAGCATTGGAAAATAATTGAAATTTAGCAATAAAAGGACAATAACTCCACTTTAACTAATAACGGGCCAATAGAAATTCACGAGCAGAATTTCATTATGGCCATATATACTCAGTACGAGTTTCATGAAATTCCATCTATCGGGTACCTAGTTTTGGCTAAGCACACAAAAAAAATCATTGAAATTTAGGCAAGCAAAGGGCAACAACTCTGCTATAACTGACGGCACCCAAAAAACCTCACAGTTACAACCTCACAATTGTCATATACGAGGGGCGTTAATTGACTTCTGGCACTAATGCGCCTCCACACCATAAGGCTGCAAGAAGGAATTCATGGGATTGAAAAAAAAAATCAGGGAGGGGGATCAGATCATGGAACGAAATTATGTTTGAGTCTGTTCTTTCTTTCAAAAGTTATTGAAAGTTCAAACATACGCAGCCGTAACACACTGGCTAAAATAGTGTGTTTCATAAAAACGTAAGCCAGTTTTGAAATAAGGTCCTATATTAAAAGACGCATTTATCTGAACGTTTCAGGTTTACAGGCATATAATGAATTGTGTTAGATACATAAAACATCTGCAGTGTCCAAAACGTTAGTATTCAGGTGGCACAAGAAATTTCAAGATGGTTTCAATAAATACAAGGATGGTTCCCGTCCTGGTCTGCACAAAACTTATGTTACCAATGTTAATATTGCTGCAGTAGCAGGCCTGACTAAAAAAGACGCTAGACTTGCATTTAAAATATTAATCAACATGTTAGCATATTATAGGGGTCTGCTCATAAGATTTTGACTCAGCAGTAAAAACTTGGAAAGGTTTGCACTCCGTATCCCTATCGCTTGACTAAAGAATAAAAAGCCACTAGTTTGATAATTGTCATTTTTTTATATAAAGTGCCAACAATGGAGACAAATCTGGAATACCAGAGCTACTTGGAGTTGATGGAACCTGGATATATAAATTTGAGCCTCAGAGACGCGTCAGTAATACGTAAGTAGTGACTGTTTAAAGATCAAGCTAGGCCTGCCATTGTAAATGAACAAAAAGTGAGGGGAATATATGCATTATTTTTGAATTCTGATTGGCTCAGTTTTGATGGATTTTTGCAATTTCATCAGAAGTAAAGCATAGTATGTCCCAGTCAATGTGGTATCTTTAGCCAAGAAATCCACCATCGCTACTCCATGCTGATTCCAAAATATTTCCAACAAGGTTTTGTTCTTCGAGGGTTAGACGTGTGCCCTTTGCGAAGGTGGCGAGTCATAATGTTTTCTATGACATAGCTTCTTGTCTCTTGGTCATAGTTATGAACCCATGTTTCGTTCTGTGTAATGAGTCTATGAAAGAAGTCCTCCTGATTGTTTGATGCATGACCAAAAAAGCTTTAGCGCACTTGGCCTGTTCTTGCTTCTGTAAAGGTGTGAGCAACTGTGAAATCCATCAAGCAGACAGCTTTTCCTTTGCAAATTGTCAAAAATATTTTTCCCTCAGAACCCACACTGGTTTTGTACTCATGGGCTTGTTGGCACTCTGTTATACGACGATTCTCTAAAATGGCAGTCTCAATCTGCTGGATGGTATCATCATCAATGGCGGACGGTCGGTGCTCAGGATTTGGGACCGTCTACACGGGTGTACGTCCCTCTTAAGATGCGATACCAGTGTTTGGCAACGTCATATGATGGGACATCCTCCACATAAATCGCTGAAATCTCATCTTATACTTCCTTTAATGTGGAAACTTTAAACAGTAACCTCATGACTGCTATGTACTCACCTGGCTCAATCACTCTACCTAACATTAGAACAGCAGACGAAAACAAGAAACGCATCATAAAACAGAACAGCAATTAGATTGTGAAATTGTCGGTTTCCAATCTTTAGATGGTGATGTTCCTCGCTCTACATCCTATGGAGTCTATATCTCTCAACTCATTCGTTTTTCTAGAGCATCTAGGTATGTTGCTAACTTCAACAATCGCAATAAATTGTTTCTAAATTTTATAGATGATACTATGATCTGATATCTAAATTCAAAGATGGGCTTGAATCTCTCTTGCCCCAAGGACTTTCAGAACCTGAATTCTATGGTTACTTGGTGTATAGATTGACGAAGATTGTTGGCTCTCACATTTTTCAGCGCAGTTTATCAAAATAATTTCCATTAAAAAAAGTTTAGCTATAACATCAATGTATTGCAACAGACTGTATGCTTGGTGGTCAACCTAATCACTGCTGGCAACTTTGCTGTTCTCTTTAATTCCACGCCGGTGGGTCGAACTTCAGGCTATATGACGGTTCCCGCTTAAAGACTTATCTATTGATGAGATGGTAGGGTGTTAAGATACAGAATATATAGAACAACAGAATCAGTGATGGTTGTGTATACGCACAAATACGCAAAGGTTTAGGTATGCACCTGGTCACCTATACGAACCATGATACGGTACCTTTTCTACTAATAGTCCCAATAAAAGGGCCGTTTGTCTGAGATGGAAGTCATTGTGTCTTTATTTAGTAACGCTTGCACAATTTCGTTACTTTTCTTGAAGATCTTGGAGATCTTGTGCACTTTTCACTATATAAAGGATGGAATTTCCCATTCTTGTTAGGGGACATTTTAAACATACCGTTGAAAGGTTGATATAGAGACGCTATTCATTATTATAGAAAGGTACGTGAAGTTATATATATTTAACTGTGTTGAAATTGTACATGACAGGGCTATGGCGATTTGTGTTATTGCATTGAATCACGATGTCTCTAGCATGTCACATTGTATTGAAATAATAAGTCACTCGTTTTCTATTTTGTCGTCTGTTGAATCGGCCAGCATTCCGTGTACGAGTTCTATCGGGTGTTATCAATAACGTCCCGTTTTTTTGGCGAAAAAAGCGATTGTTGCGCACTTGCGTATGAAGCTACGCACATGCGTAGTGCCTAAAATCAGGTGGGACCATTCTTGCGGCTATAGTAAATGCTGTCCGGATGGACTCGTCGGGTTATTTGGGCCAAAAGTAGTCTCAGGCCATGTCGGGCCTGCAAATAAAACTATAATGGTATGCTGAAAGATTTACCAGGGACCGATAGGTGAATAAACAATTTTAGCAGCTAGATTTTAAGTTGTTGTGATTTTATATGGCGTTGTTTGAAAGACAATTTAACTGCCAGTGATAGTCGACTTTCTGTAGCGACCTGTATGTGTCACCTCAAGTTATATCTGATGCATATATGAATAAGGGTTAGGTGCATACACTACAACACACTTACATAAATAAGGTGATAGCTGACATGTATGTTTAGAGATTAGGTAGGTGTTTGTTACACCAAAACAAATGTAAAAATATTGTACGTTTTTTCACGCATAAAACAGCAGCATGTAATCTCTCAATATTGATGTAAATATGTTTGACGAGAGGTCATAATTAGTTGTTTACAACTGATACGCTATACATGTATGAAATTAGCGCCTGGGCAGGGTGATGTCAGACGTAAACGTCCAAACGTTACGTCGGCACCACACTGTTCAACGTTTTCCTGGAATTTTACGACAATTGGTATCAGTATTTGTAAACCTCGAGACTATCTAGTTTACGTGACCTGGAAGGGAAAAAGGGCCACGGGATCTTGATGTTTTGGGCTGCGATAACGTCTCAAACCAGGGTGACGTTATGACAGCCTATTGGAAATTTTGTAACGTATGGGTTTGTTCGTTTGGCATAGGAGGTATTGTTTAGCGCTGACATAGGCCAGTCACTAAAAATACTTCTCTATTACATATTTTTGAGTGTGGATATTTAGAAGAGCCGATCCATCCTAACCACATGGGAGCCGTTAGCCATACACCCACAGGTGAGGGCTAATCGCGCGCTTATAGGGTTAGGCTGTAATTTAAAAAAGTAAGACAACTGAAATTATTTCTATTCTTGTGAACTTCAAACGAATTACTCCATTATTGACGCAACAGAGTGATTATCAGATTCTAAAAGTAGATTGTTTTTTGCAGAATCGCCTCTGATTTGTGATTTGTGTTGGATGCTGAATGTTGGTGAGCCGCAAGATTGATACCTGAGGGCACTTATTAGCTGTCCCCTCAGGCCACGAACAGCGTGGAATCAGGCCCCAACTTTTACGACCAACCACGTAGACTAGACCGAGTTGGGAGCCAACCGGCTGGAGTTGTTGATGTTTAATCTGACGTCCCAACGTGGGGATACGATTAGGAACCATTATATAGGAAGAGCCACTTATAATAAACTTGACGTCTATATACTAAAAAGACGATCAACATTCCACGCAAGAAATTCTATGCGAATCAGTTGACGTCCAAAACACAGGATCGATCACATTCCTATTATCTCAGCGCCGATTGACTGAAGTAGACAACGTGCGGCGAAGAAGATATAGTGTTCACGAGACGCGTATAATACCAAGAGTACTCATCAATACGATACTGAAGTATTAACGGGCCCATTTTTTTTTCTGAGAACTTAAGTTATATGTGAATCATATTCTTTACGTCTCTTATTTCTGACTAGTTGACGTACATCTAGAGCAGGACACTCTAAGATTGGTTCTAATTGAAATGATCTTAGAGTGGCAACTTGCCCTAGTATAGGATGGTCAATTAGCCAGAAATAACAGCGTAGGTTGTGTCATTGTATATTAATGTGTTGTTGATGTTTTCTTAGTATATAAAGTACTGAAAAGTTTTTGCTAGTTTTGTGCATTATTTTTCCCTGGTAGCATCGGCATCACATAAAGGAATTTTCCAATAAGATTTCCCCTCTTCCTTCCAGACTGGCTTTATGTCGTAACATAGGGGCTTGATGCTTTGGCTGTTGTCAGGCCCACTGGGGTTTACCTGTTGGATTTCTTTTGCTCCGGTATTCCGTTTTATTTACGGTTGATTCCTTATCTTTCCTTTATCTCCTTTTTATATTTTGATTTATATGTTCTAGGACATAATGCATTGGTAAGTTAGGCATCTATGTGTCTTGATACATATCTGAACTAAGGGTGATGTTTGTGTGTCGTGAAATAGGTTTGAGCCTTCCAGTAAAATACCTTTACTGACAGTTCCAAGGCGACACTTTTTTGTGGACCATTGGTGTTATTTATGCCATGTGTTTGTAATGCTTTCGCGTCTTTTCATTGCAGCCTTGTGGTTACATGAAGGGAAAGGGCTGACCTTTTGGCTCTTGTCTGTGATGTTTATTGTCATTACTGTGTGTTACTCTCCCATTTGGTATCTTTGGACAGGTGTGGTACTTGATCGTATCGATTCCTGATCCTTACTGTCTTTCTTACTTTTATATGTTGAAACTCAGACCTAGAGGTAAGTAGATGTTTTGTGCTTCATACAGCTACAGTATGTATGACATTTCAACTGTTCATAAAAAAAACTAAACTGATGAAAAAAAAAGACATTTTTTGCTTTCAAACTTTTGAATGATGTATTTATCATTCTTATAAATGTCAAATATGTATATGTCCTGGTTATAAATGCTAAAATACCAACAATTACTTTCGTGTCACTTCTGTGCTTCCGTAAACGTGAAATACGCTTCACTTTTTCGATAATAAAAACGCAAACTAAAAAAAACGCAATATAAGTATAATTAGGTCAGTAATTTACAAGCATCCACTCAGTCTGCTCAGTACCTTATTTTAGCTATATGGAAATTATAATAGCCAAGCATGTCACGACTAGATTTTCGAGATTTTATGCAGACTGTGGCTAATCATACCCGTCTTAGTCTTAATTGGTCACATACTGACAATATATGTTTTCTCGCGCCAAGGCTCATTTGTAATGCATTTTCTTGTAGTTCACAAGGACCTCACGCAAGAGTGCACCTGTACTCACGGTTTCTGTTATGTGCTATTAGCTTTGGAAGATCGTCAAGTCAATTGTTAAGTGCGACTATATCTCTATAATTCGTGGAATGATGTTCAGGGCAAAATTCGCTAAGGTATTGAGTGTTCTTTTACAATTTGGATAAAATATGAAAATTACACCCAGCAACCCTTGAGGTGGAAATCGACAGGGTCCAATTGATTATAGCATTAACTTCCATTAAGCCCAACTAATAGCTGATACACTGAGTTCTCAAAATCCACTTATCTGGATTTTGTGCGTGTAAGAAGATATTCAAGCTAGCACACACGGGACCTGTGAACTAATTTGAATAAACCTAAAACACAAAATGGTGACCATTCACAAAAGAATGATTACCTTACTCTGCTCCGTTGCACATTGTCACTGAGGAATATTACATCTGTAATAAAACTGGATTTCCTTTACAAATAATTACTATTTTTATGGTCTAAGGGAGATCACTCCTTACCGGCTGTAGTAGTCTCCTTTAAGCAATGAAAATAAGGTTATAATTTCCGTTTTTGCTGCCTTTCATTGTTTTTAAAATTGTGAAAAGAGTGTCAACATGTGAAAATATCTTTAATTATTCAGTATTCTGTGGAGGAAGTATCCAAATTCTTAGGAAGATTAGTGCAGTGCAAATACGTAATATATACGTTCATTCAGTGATAAAGAATACCAAAGCTAAACCCAAATAAATTAATGTTCCAGTGAAACATAAAGGATGACTAGCCAATACATTTTGTCAGCGATCAATGCCATTGTCCTTCTGGGACAGCCGGTATATCCTTCAAGGTGGGCAATTCACATACGGTACAAATAGTGGTGCATTCCAAAATTAAGGTACATTTGACTAAGGAATCAATTTCTTACTGAAAAAGCCATTAAGAATACTCTCAAAGTTCATTTGTAAATAAATTCATATTAATCAAACTTGTGTTCTTCTGACCATCACCCCACATCCAGAGATTCAAACCCAGGTACACAAACTGTGCAAGACTGTCCATCCTTCTGACTACCCCTCTGTCTGTCTGTCTGTTCATACAAGTTTGACAGAGCGCCAAACTAGTATGAGCTTGACGGAAAGCCAAATTTATTCTAAAACACAACGCGAAGCCAAAAACCGACCACTCAGCACTGAAAACACCCCGTTACCACAGCTCTTGGGAAAACAGTCATAGTTAAGTACAAAACAAAGCCTGAAGTCTCATTCTCATGTTTCCCCAGGGTCTGTGGTAAACTATATACAAGCCTGGCTGACAGTCTGAGGCTAGATTCTCAATCCTAGCCCAACCCAGCCTGAGCCTACTACAGAATTGGTGAGCCGTGACCAGGATGTGGATAAATGATGGTCATTAGAACTTTAAATCAATGTTAATAAAGATTAAGATAAAATATAAAATCAAAACACTGATTACATGAGAAATGGATACAAATGAAAGTAAAACCTCCGAAAGTAAAACAGTGACATTTAGCACAGACTATAGCTTGGGTCCACAGATTAGTAATATCCCTGACACAATAAACACAGTCACTAGTCTGACCCAACAAATAAGTCATGACCCAGGCACAATTAGTGCAACTCAAGGTTCGAACCCTCCAATCAGTCATGTATCTGATAGTTTTTCATACACAACACAACCAGGGCTATTTGGGGATGTTCATACTGAGCCACTAGCAGCATCAACACCTGCAAACACAAAGGAACTGTCTACATGGTTTCCTTTATTAGATGATGGATCAAATGAAAGTTACTTAAGTGAGGGGCCATTAGAATCAGCTTGCAGCTCTTTTTCATTAGAACCATTAAGGTTACACACACCACCACTCTCACAAAGCTGTATGCTTCAGAGAAACACCTCACAAGCAAGACGAGTTGTTAATGGTTTTAGCAGTAGTCTTCTGCTGCCAGGCAGTTTAAGTGCACAACAAGCTCCTGACCCTATGTATCACCAAACTATTGAACATACAGCTTTTCCAAATACTGCATTATTGACACAAACACAGCCTACTCAAGATAGTGGCATTTATATGGGCACATCTATATCAGCACCATATTCAGAGGGATCATTTAATCTTATTGCAGAAGAAAGCCCAAACAATCTTTTACAAATTAGTAACCAGTTACACCAGCAACTGAATTATGTGCATACAGAATTACAGAAAATTGCTAGCCTACAACAGCAAACACAAATGCTGACCCAAAAGCAGTTACTAATACTCCCTCGAGAACAATATGGAAGCTACACAGACTTATCCCATTCTGCCCAAATACCCACTACAGAAACCGTGAAATCAGGGAGGGGGATCAGATCATGGAACGAAATCATGTTTGAGTCTGTTCTTTCTTTCAAAAATTATTGAAAGTTCAAACATACGCAGCCGTAACACACTGGCTAAAATAGTGTGTTTAATAAAAACGTAAGCCAGTTTTGAAATAAGGTCCTATATTAAAAGACGCATTTATATGAACGTTTCAGGTTTACAGGCATATAATGAATTGTGTTAGATACATAAAACATCTGCAGTGACCAAAACGTTAGTATTCAGGTGGCACAAGAAATTTCAAGATGGTTTCAATAAATACAAGGATGGTTCCCGTCCTGGTCTGCACAAAACTTATGTTACCAATGTTAATATTGCTGCAGTAGCAGGCCTGACTAAAAAAGACGCTAGACTTGCATTTAAAATATTAATCAACATGTTAGCATATTATAGGGGTCTGCTCATAAGATTTTGACTCAGCAGTAAAAACTTGGAAAGGTTTGCACTCCGTATCCCTATTGCTTGACTAAAGAATAAAAAGCCACTAGTTTGATAATTGTCATTTTTTTATATAAAGTGCAAACAATGGAGACAAATCTGGAATACCAGAGCTACTTGGAGTTGATGGAACCTGGATATATAAATTTGAGCCTCAGAGACGCGTCAGTAATACGTAAGTAGTGACTGTTTAAAGATCAAGCTAGGCCTGCCATTGTAAATGAACAAAAAGTGAGGGGAATATATGCATTATTTTTGAATTCTGATTGGCTCAGTTTTGATGGATTTTTGCAATTTCATCAGAAGTAAAGCATAGTATGTCCCAGTTAATGTGGTATCTTTAGCCAAGAAATCCACCATCGCTACTCCATGCTGATTCCAAAATATTTCCAACAAGGTTTTGTTCTTCGAGGGTTAGACGTGTGCCCTTTCCGAAGGTGGCGAGTCATAATGTTTTCTATGACATAGCTTCTTGTCTCTTGGTCATAGTTATGAACCCATGTTTCGTTCTGTGTAATGAGTCTATGAAAGAAGTCCTCCTGATTGTTTGATGCATGACCAAAAAAGCTTTAGCGCACTTGGCCTGTTCTTGCTTCTGTAAAGGTGTGAGCAACTGTGAAATCCATCAAGCAGACAGCTTTTCCTTTGCAAATTGTCAAAAATATTTTTCCCTCAGAACCCACACTGGTTTTGTACTCATGGGCTTGTTGGCACTCTGTTATACGACAATTCTCTAAAATGGCAGTCTCAATCTGCTGGATGGTATCATCATCAATGGCGGACGGTGGGTGCTCAGGATTTGGGACCGTCTACACGGGTGTACGTCCCTCTTAAGATGACGATACCAGTGTTTGGCAACGTCATATGATGGGACATCCTCCACATAAATCGCTGAAATCTCATCTTATACTTCCTTTAATGTGGAAACTTTAAACAGTAACCTCATGACTGCTATGTACTCACCTGGCTCAATCACTCTACCAAACATTAGAACAGCAGACGAAAACAAGAAACGCATCATAAAACAGAACAGCAATTAGATTGTGAAATTGTCGGTTTCCAATCTTTAGATGGTGATGTTCTCGCTCTACATCCTATGGAGTCTATATCTCTCAACTCATTCGTTTTTCTAGAGCATCTAGGTATGTTGCTAACTTCAACAATTGCAATAAATTGTTTCTAAATTTTATAGATGATACTATGATCTGATATCTAAATTCAAAGATGGGCTTGAATCTCTCTTGCCCCAAGGACTTTCAGAACCTGAATTCTATGGTTACTTGGTGTATAAATTGACGAAGATTGTTGGCTCTCACATTTTTCTGCGCAGTTTATCATAATAATTTCCATTAAAAAAAGTTTGGCTATAACATCAATGTATTGCAACAGACTGTATGCTTGGTGGTCAACCTAATCACTGCTGGCAACTTTGCTGTTCTCTTTAATTCCACGCCGGTGTGTCGAACTTCAGGCTATATGACGGTTCCCGCTTAAAGACTTATCTATTGATGAGATGGTAGGGTGTTACGATACAGAATATATAGAACAACAGAATCAGTGATGGTTGCGTATACGCACAAATACGCAAAGGTTTAGGTATGCACCTGGTCACCTATACGAACCATGATACGGTACCTTTTCTACTAATAGTCCCAATAAAAGGGCCGTTTGTCTGAGATGGAAGTCATTGTGTCTTTATTTAGTAACGCTTGCACAATTTCGTTACTTTTCTTGAAGATCTTGGAGATCTTGTGCACTTTTCACTATATAAAGGATGGAATTTCCCATTCTTGTTAGGGGACATTTTAAACATACCGTTGAAAGGTTGATATAGAGACGCTATTCATTATTATAGAAAGGTACGTGAAGTTATATATATTTAACTGTGTTGAAATTGTACATGACAGGGCTATGGCGATTTGTGTTATTGCATTGAATCACAATGTCTCTAGCATGTCACATTGTATTGAAATAATAAGTCACTCGTTTTCTATTTTGTCGTCTGTTGAATCGGCCAGCATTCCGTGTACGAGTTCTATCGGGTGTTATCAATAACGTCCCGTTTTTTTGGCGAAAATAGCGATTGTTGCGCACTTGCGTATGAAGCTACGCACATGCGTAGTGCCTAAAATCAGGTGGGACCATTCTTGCGGCTATAGTAAAAGCTGTCCGGATGGACTCGTCTGGTTATTTGGGCCAAAAGTAGTCTCAGGCCATGTCGGGCCTGCAAATAAAACTATAATGGTATGCTGAAAGATTTACCAGGGACAGATAGGTGAATAAACAATTTTAGCAGCTAGATTTTAAGTTGTTGTGATTTTATATGGCGTTGTTGGAAAGACAATTTAACTGCCAGTGATAGTTGACTTTCTGTAGCGACCTGTATGTGTCACCTCAAGTTATATCTGATGCATATATGAATAAGGGTTAGGTGCATACACTACAACACACTTACATTAATAAGGTGATAGCTGACATGTATGTTTAGAGATTAGGTAGGTGTTTGTTACACCAAAACAAATGTAAAAATATTGTACGTTTTTTCACGCATAAAACAGCAGCATGTAATCTCTCAATATTGATGTAAATATGTTTGACGAGAGGTCATAATTAGTTGTTTACAACTGATACGCTATACATGTATGAAATTAGCGCGTGGGCAGGGTGATGTCAGACGTAAACGTCCAAACGTTACGTCGGCACCACACTGTTCAACGTTTTCCTGGAATTTTACGACAATTGGTATCAGTATTTGTAAACCTCGAGACTATCTAGATTACGTGACCTGGAAGGGAAAAAGGGCCACGGGATCTTGATGTTTCGGGCTGCGATAACGTCTCAAACCAGGGTGACGTTATGACAGCCTATTGGAAATTTTGTAACGTATGGGTTTGTTCGTTTGGCATAGGAGGTATTGTTTAGCGCTGACATAGGCCAGTCACTAAAAATACTTCTCTATTACATATTTTTGAGTGTGGATATTTAGAAGAGCCGATCCATCCTAACCACATGGGAGCCGTTAGCCATACACCCACAGGTGAGGGCTAATCGCGCTTATAGGGTTAGGCTGTAATTTAAAAAAGTAAGACAACTGAAATTATTTCTATTCTTGTGAACTTCAAACGAATTACTCCATTATTGACGCAACAGAGTGATTATCAGATTCTAAAAGTAGATTGTTTTTTGCAGAATCGCCTCTGATTTGTGATTTGTGTTGGATGCTGAATGTTGGTGAGCCGCAAGATTGATACCTGAGGGCACTTATTAGCTGTCCCCTCAGGCCACGAACAGCGTGGAATCAGGCCCCAACTTTTACGACCAACCACTTAGACTAGACCGAGTTGGGAGCCAACCGGCTGGAGTTGTTGATGTTTAATCTGACGTCCCAACGTGGGGATACGATTAGGAACCGTTATATAGGAAGAGCCACTTATAATAAACTTGACGTCTATATACTAAAAAGACGATCAACATTCCACTCAAGAAATTCTATGCGAATCAGTTGACGTCCGAAACACAGGATAGATCACATTCCTATTATCTCAGCGCCGATTGACTGAAGTAGACAACGTGCGGCGAAGAAGATATAGTGTTCACCAGACGCGTATAATACCAAGAGTACTCATCAATACGATACTGAAGTATTAACGGGCCCATTTTTTTTCTGAGAACTTAAGTTATATGTGAATCATATTCTTTACGTCTCTTATTTCTGACTAGTTGACGTACATCTAGAGCAGGACACTCTAAGATTGGTTCTAATTGAAATGATCTTAGAGTGGCAACTTGCCCTAGTATAGGATGGTCAATTAGCCAGAAATAACAGCGTAGGTTGTGTCATTGTATATTAATGTGTTGTTGATGTTTTCTTAGTACATAAAGTACTGAAAAGTTTTTGCTAGTTGTGTGCATTATCTTCCCTGGTAGCATCGGCATCACAAAAAGGAATTTTCCAATAAGATTTCCCCTCTTCCTTCCAGACTGGCTTTATGTCGTAACATAGGGGCTTGATGCTTTGGCTGTTGTCAGGCCCACCGGGGTTTACCTGTTGGATTTCTTTTGCTCCGGTATTCCGTTTTATTTACGGTTGATTCCTTATCTTTCCTTTATCTCCTTTTTATATTTTGATTTATATGTTCTAGGACATAATGCATTGGTAAGTTAGGCATCTATGTGTCTTGATACATATCTGAACTAAGGGTGATGTTTGTGTGTCGTGAAATAGGTTTGAGCCTTCCAGTAAAATACCTTTACTGACCGTTCCAAGGCGACACTTTTTTGTGGACCATTGGTGTTATTTATGCCATGTGTTTGTAATGCTTTCGCGTCTTTTCATTGCAGCCTTGTGGTTACATGAAGGGAAAGGGCTGACCTTTTGGCTCTTGTCTGTGATGTTTATTGTGATTACTGTGTGTTACTCTCCCATTTGGTATCTTTGGACAGGTGTGGTACTTGATCGTATCGATTCCTGATCCTTGCTGTCTTTCTTACTTTTATATGTTGAAACTCAGACCTAGAGGTAAGTAGATGTTTTGTGCTTCATACAGCTACAGTATGTATGACATTTCAACTGTTCATAAAAAAAACTAAACTGATGAAAAAAAAGACATTTTTTGCTTTCAAACTTTTGAATGATGTATTTATCATTCTTATAAATGTCAAATATGTATATGTCCTGGTTATAAATGCTAAAATACCAACAATTACTTTCGTGTCACTTCTGTGCTTCCGTAAACGTGAAATACGCTTCACTTTTTCGATAATAAAAACGCAAACTAAAAAAAACGCAATATAAGTATAATTAGGTCAGTAATTTACAAGCATCCACTCAGTCTGCTCAGTACCTTATTTTAGCTATATGGAAATTATAATAGCCAAGCATGTCACGACTAGATTTTCGAGATTTTATGCAGACTGTGGCTAATCATACCCGTCTTAGTCTTAATTGGTCACATACTGACAATATATGTTTTCTCGCGCCAAGGCTCATTTGTAATGCATTTTCTTGTAGTTCACAAGGACCTCACGCAAGAGTGCACCTGTACTCACGGTTTCTGTTATGTGCTATTAGCTTTGGAAGATCGTCAAGTCAATTGTTAAGTGCGACTATATCTCTATAATTCGTGGAATGATGTTCAGGGCAAAATTCGCTAAGGTATTGAGTGTTCTTTTACAATTTGGATAAAATATGAAAATTACACCCAGCAACCCTTGAGGTGGAAATCGACAGGGTCCAATTGATTATAGCATTAACTTCCATTAAGCCCAACTAATAGCTGATACACTGAGTTCTCAAAATCCACTTATCTGGATTTTGTGCGTGTAAGAAGATATTCAAGCTGGCACACACGGGACCTGTGAACTAATTTGAATTAACCTAAAACACAAAATGGTGACCATTCACAAAAGAATGATTACCTTACTCTGCTCCGTTGCACATTGTCACTGAGGAATATTACATCTGTGATAAAACTGGATTTCCTTTACAAATAATTACTATTTTTATGGTCTAAGGGAGATCACTCCTTACCGGCTGTAGTAGTCTCCTTTAAGCAATGAAAATAAGGTTATAATTTCCGTTTTTGCTGCCTTTCATTGTTTTTAAAATTGTGAAAAGAGTGTCAACATGTGAAAATATCTTTAATTATTTAGTATTCTGTGGAGGAAGTATCCAAATTCTTAGGAAGATTAGTGCAGTGCAAATACGTAATATATACGTTCATTCAGTGATAAAGAATACCAAAGCTAAACCCAAATAAATTAATGTTCCAGTGAAACATAAAGGATGACTAGCCAATACATTTTGTCAGCGATCAATGCCATTGTCCTTCTGGGACAGCCGGTATATCCTTCAAGGTGGGCAATTCACATACGGTACAAATAGTGGTGCATTCCAAAATTAAGGTACATTTGACTAAGGAATCAATTTCTTACTGAAAAAGCCAATAAGAATACTCTCAAAGTTCATTTGTAAATAAATTCATATTAATCAAACTTGTGTTCTTCTGACCATCACCCCACATCCAGAGATTCGAACCCAGGTACACAAACTGTGCAAGACTGTCCATCCTTCTGACTACCCCTCTGTCTGTCTGTCTGTTCATACAAGTTTGACAGAGCGCCAAACTAGTATGAGCTTGACGGAAAGCCAAAATTTATTCTAAAACACAACGCGAAGCCAAAAACCGACCACTCAGCACTGAAAACACCCCGTTACCACAGCTCTTGGGAAAACAGTCATAGTTAAGTACAAAACAAAGCCTGAAGTCTCATTCTCATGTTTCCCCAGGGTCTGTGGTAAACTATATACAAGCCTGGCTGACAGTCTGAGGCTAGACACTCAATCCTAGCCCGACCCAGCCTGAGCCTACTACAGAATTGGTGAGCCGTGACCAGGATGTGGATAAATGATGGTCATTAGAACTTTAAATCAATGTTAATAAAAATTAGATAAAATATAAAATCAAAACACTGATTACATGAGAAATGGATACAAATGAAAGTAAAACCTCCGAAAGTAAAACAGTGACATTTAGCACAGACTATAGCTTGGGTCCACAGATTAGTTATATCCCTGACACAATAAACACAGTCACTAGTCTGACCCAACAAATAAGTCATGACCCAGGCACAATTAGTGCAACTCAAGGTTCGAACCCTCCAATCAGTCATGTATCTGATAGTTTTTCATACACAACACAACCAGGGCTATTTGGGGATGTTCATACTGAGCCACTAGCAGCATCAACACCTGCAAACACAAAGGAACTGTCTACATGGTTTCCTTTATTAGATGATGGATCAAATGAAAGTTACTTAAGTGAGGGGCCATTAGAATCAGCTTGCAGCTCTTTTTCATTAGAACCATTAAGGTTACACACACCACCACTCTCACAAAGCTGTATGCTTCAGAGAAACACCTCACAAGCAAGACGAGTTGATAATGGTTTTAGCAGTAGTCTTCTGCTGCCAGGCAGTTTAAGTGCACAACAAGCTCCTGACTCTATGTATCACCAAACTATTGAACATACAGCTTTTCCAAATACTGCATTATTGACACAAACACAGCCTACTCAAGATAGTGGCATTTATATGGGCACATCTATATCAGCACCATATTCAGAGGGATCATTTAATCTTATTGCAGAAGAAAGCCCAAACAATCTTTTACAAATTAGTAACCAGTTACACCAGCAACTGAATTATGTGCATACAGAATTACAGAAAATTGCTAGCCTACAACAGCAACAACAAATGCTGACCCAAAAGCAGTTACTAATACTCCCTCGAGAACAATATGGAAGCTACACAGACTTATCCCATTCTGCCCAAATACCCACTACAGAAACAAATAAAGCAGTAGTATCCAACAAGCTTACACAGAATGCGCAACTACATTCTATTCGCCCTTTCTCCCCAAGCTTACAAAGGCACAATACTGATGCGAAAATAAAGGAGCCACAAATGCAACACCCTTTCAATCAAACAACTGCAACATATAGCCAAGTTCAAAGTCTGGAAACTCCCCGCTTGCCCACATTTATGCAAAGCTTTAGCACCCAGACACAAAACTATATGCAGCCATGCTCAACACAGACTACTTTACCTTTTACACAAAGCTATGGTACACAAACATCAGAGCATGGGCAACTGCCATCTATGTCTGTGCCCTTTGATACAAGCACCAGACAGACAAGTTTTGCACAGGCTATGCATAATAATGTTGGCTCAAATAAGTTGGTTGGCACTCAGATGGGAGCACCATTACAAACAATGCAAAAACAAAACCCTATTTATGGCCAGCAGGTGAATGTACCAGCTGCTATGCCTATATGGACTGCGCCAATTCGTGCAAATCGATTTCCAACAACAACCATTCAAACCGTTCAAGTACCAGCCATGGCATATACACAACCAAGTAGATTACCATCAGCAGCTCCTGCACAAAGCATATTAACCAACCGTCCTTCTGGTATGCCGCTTAATCAGCCCATTACCCAACAAAGCCAGTCTACATCCTATAAGAAGGAGGTGCATCCAGACAATTTTGATGGCACTGGAAAAACAGAAGGGTCCGATTACCTGGTGCATTTCGAGCAATGCGCAAAATGGAATCAATGGTCAGACGCACAGAAAGCACAAATGTTAAGTATCCATCTTCGGGGAGAAGCTCAGCGGTTACTTAGTGGCTTAACAGTGGCACAACTGGGAAACTACGATGCAGTAAAGCAAATAATTTCAGACAGGTATGAGCCAAAGCAAAAGGATGTGACGTACAGATGTCAGTTTAGATACCGCAAACGGGAAAAAGGAGAAAGTGCTTCAGACTATGGATATCATCTAAATAGATTAGCACAAAAAGCATACCCCAACCTTACATTAAGTCAACTAGAAGTACATGTTATTGACCAGTTTATTACAGGACTAAACAATTATGAGTTACAAAAACATGTCCAGTTTGGCCATCCTAAGTCACTCTATGAAGCTATTGGCTTGGCAACAGAATATGAAGCCCTTGAGGAATCCGTTGACAGAATAAAGAAGCCAAAAGTAGAATCAGAAAACATTGCGCCTATTGTGTCACAAACCAAACCTAGTCAATCACCAGCAAACCTGACTTTGGAGCAGCTTGACAGTCTTATTAAAAATAAATTGAGTTCATTTTCCTTAAGCACAAGGCAAAGAAACAAAAGTCCTGCACCTGATGCAACCATAGAAGGCGAAGTAGTGTCTTCAGCCAGCAAACAACGCAGTCCAGATAAACAGATTTCAAGGTCTGAAAAGTACTGCACATACTGTAAAAGAAGTTACCATACAATTGATGAATGCAGAACTCGGAAATACCATGAAAGACGACGTGCAGAACAACAGAATCATCAACCACGCAATGATGCTGCATACGTTATTAAGCCAGAGTCCGAGCCAATTGTTATACCAGAAATAGTGATAACACCTGCAGTAGCAGAGCAAAGCCAGTCACATGAACATACTAACTACACTTGGCCACCAACTATGAACAATAAGTCTCATACCACTACAGCACAAGTGCTTCAACCTGTTCTTACAAGCCTAATCAAAGATGACAATGAGGTTTATACCAACCTTAAGGCAGCTTCCTGCCTTTATCTGAATGCCACAATATTCCAAACACCTCTGAAGAGACTACTAGATACAGGATCCCCTTATTCAATTCTTTCTCAAAAGTTCTTTGAAAAACTGCAAGCCAGCCATGACATAAAACTATCCAAAGAAACCATTAAACTCACTGCAGCTGACGGGAGTCACTTGCAAATAAGGGGTAAAGTAAAATTGCAATTCCAATCAGAAAATCTTACCTTTGAGCAGGAATTCATCATTGCAAACATTCAAGGCATTGTAGGCATATTAGGAATGGATTTCCTAATAACAAATGATGGTGATGTGAAGGTAAAGAAGCAAATCCTGAAAACTTCCAGTGGAAGACTAAGAATGTACAAACAGACTTCCAATGCCTGTGCTCGCATTGTCATAGCAGACAGTACTGCAATACCAGCTAACACAGAAAAATTCTTGCACTGTACGGTAGATCAACCCATCATAAGGAAAGAAAACATGTGTTCAGTTGAGCCTGCTAACTACCTCACAAGCAAAGGTTGTTTTGTAGCCCGAACTTTAGTTGATCCAGATTGTGATGATGTGGTCATGTCTGTTGTGAATCTTAGTGATCAGACAGTGAAGATAAATCAACACTCAGTTCTTGGACAACTAGAAGATGTTGAAGAAATATGCTCTGGTGATGAATTAACAAATGAGAACTCATCATATCAACATAAACTGCCTGATCATTTGCAAGTTCTTCTTGAAAACTCATCAGCACAACTTTCTGCAACTGAAAAACAACAACTTTCAGAGTTATTGATGAAATATGAAACCAGATGGGATCTTAGGTCAAACTGATCTCGTAGAACACGACATTGAAACTGGAGACAGCAAACCAATCAAAATACCACCACGACGCATCCCAATATTTAAGCGCAATCAAGTGGATGAAGAGTTAGAGAAAATGATATCCCAGGGAATAGTAGAGCCAAGTGACAGTCCATGGTCTGCTCCAATCTGTTTAGTCAAGAAGAAGGATTGAACTTGCCGTTTCTGTATTGACTTTCGGCGTCTTAATTTTGTTACCATCAAAGATGCGTATCCTCTGCCAAGGATTGATGATACCCTAGATGCTCTGTCAGGTTCATTGTGGTTCAGTACGTTAGACCTGGCAAGTGGAAACTGGCAAATTAAACTTTCTGACAGAAGCAAGAAAAAGTATGCATTTGTTACCCCTCACCGTGGTCTATTTCATTTCAAAGTGATGCCATTTGGGCTTACTAATGCTCCTACAACCTTCCAGAGATTAATGGAGAAAGTATTATTTGGTTTAACACCAGAGAAATGTCTTTGCTATCTAGATGATATCATCATAATTGGAAGAACATTTGAGGAAGCCCTTGAGAACTTACAACTTGTATTTCAACGCTTAAGGGAAGCAAACCTTAAACTCAAACCAAAGAAATGCTTTCTATTTCAACCAAAAGTGACCTTCTTAGGACACGTTGTTTCTGAAAGTAGCATTAGTTGTGATCCTGCAAAGATAGAAGCAGTTGAAAATTGGCCAACACCTGTAAACAAATCAGAAGTACGTTCCATACTTGGTTTGATAGGCTACTATCGGAAGTTCATTGTAAACTTATCTGCACGTGCCAGTCCTTTAACAAAGTTGACACGAAAGAGAGCCAGATTCAAATGGAATGAAGATTGTGAAATGGCTTTTCAAGATCTGAAGAATTGTCTGGTCAACAGCCCCATTCTAGCCTTTCCAAATAGCAAGGACATGTTTGTATTAGACTGTGATGCTAGCCAATTAGGAATAGGAGGAGTGCTATCACAGGTTCAAAACAGTGAAGAAAAGGTCATAGCCTATGCAAGTCATACACTAAATAAAGCACAACAGCAATATTGTACAACCAAAAGAGAACTCCTAGCCGTAGTCACATTCATGAAACACTTCAAGCACTTTCTTCTTGGACAAAAGTTCCTTATAAGGACTGATCATGCACCTTTGATATGGCTTCGTAACTTCAAGGAACCAGAAGGCTTGATTGCCCGCTGGATTAGTATTATAGAAACATATGACTATGAAATACAATACAGGCCTGGCAGACACAACCAAAACGCAGATGCCCTGTCCAGAGTACACAAACAAAAATGTCCTAACACCGCATGCGCCGACTGCTATCCGGGTACCATTCCAGTAGGTCTGGACAAAGATGAAGGTGTCGATAACGGGCAATGGGTCACAGTGACCTATGAGACCCAGGATAATTTCTCCTACCTGTCTCCTGTTACTCCTTCTAGTCCCGCGTCGGGGCATAATGATAGGAAGGCATTTGCCGTGACTACAGGGGCAGATTGCAACTACCAGTCAACTATCAGCCCAATTTTTCCTGACATTCAACCTGATGACATACCGGATAGCACACCAAATTGGCTCCCCACATGGAGCACAGCTGAACTCTGTCAAATGCAAAAAGATGATCAGTCAATTGATTTCATCATAGAAAATAAATTAAAGGGTCAGAAGCCAATTCTAAATGAAATCCAGCAGGCCAATTCCATCATTAAGACTCTCTGGTATCAATGGGACTGTTTAGAAGTAAGAAAAGACATTCTCTATCGTAAATGGAAAGACAACAAGGGTGAAACTGTATATCAAATTGTCGTTCCTGAAGATATGCGCTTGCTAATATTTGATAATCTACATTCAGCAAAGACAGCAGGGCATTTTGGTCGTGATCGCACCATTGAACGCATAAAGCACGGATATTACTGGCCTGGAATGAACGCAGATGTAGCACAATGGATTAAGGAATGTGACCCATGCGCAAGGGTAAAACCTGGTCCTGGATTAGGGAAATCACCTCTCCATCAGTTCCGCGTAAATGAGGTTATGCGCTGCGTTGCCGTGGATATATTTGGTCCTCTACCATTATCCGAAAATGGAAATGAATACATTATAGTTCTGGGTGACTACTTCTCAAAATGGATCGATGCTTGGGCCGTCCCTAATCACAAAGCTCAAACCGTTGCCGATAAATTAGTAGTAGAATTCTTTACAAAGTTTGGGTGTCCAACACAAATACACACCGATCAAGGGAGAGAATTTCAGTCTGAATTATTTAGACTTGTTTGTCAAAAGTTTGGAATTAACCAGACTCGTACAGTACCGTATAGACCACAATCAGATGGTCTCGTAGAACGATTTAATCGCACTCTCAAACAGATGTTAAAAATATTTGCTTCCGAAAATCCAAAAGATTGGGATGACCATTTACCTTTCCTTCTCATGGCTTACCGAGCTTCACCACATAAGAGTACTGGCTGTACGCCAAATTTAATCTTTCTCCAGCGAGAAATTTCCTGTCCACTAGACCTAATGGTAGGGCCCCCACCAAATACAATAGAGGAAAGCGTGTGTCCCATCCAGTACATAGAATGGATTAAATCCACAATGAATGTGACACATGACTTTGTTTTTAAGCATCTTGGGGTAGCTGCGACCAGGCAGAAAGAATATTATGACAAAAATCTTAAGCCTAGGTCATATGAAGTTGGTAACTGGGTCTGGCGTTACTATCCTCCAACAGCTGGTCTTAAACTTGGCTGTGGATGGACTGGGCCATATCTTGTTGTGGGAAAACTTTCAAGCCTCACATATTCACTTCAAAAGTCAGCACATTCACCAGTACTGAATATCAGTGTAGACGACATGAAACCATATGAGGGCAGAAATCAGCCACAAAGTTGGTTACATGATCTAGATGATACAATTGCTTCAGAGCCTCTGAACAATTCCTTAGGTCCTCAGTTAGATTTAATGCAGACCTCAGAGAACAGCAATTCAGTCCCCAATGAAAATGCAGTCACTTTGGAGAATGAAGATTTAATTTCTCAAGATATTTCAATACAGACCTCAGAGAACTACAATTCAGTCCCCAATGAAAACTCAGTCACTTTTGGGAATGAGGATCATATTTCACCAGAAATTTCTGCAGCACAAGGTAGAGAAATTGATAAATCTCAAAACCCACCTCAAAGTACACAAACTCATATCCCCGGGATACCGATAATCAGAACTCGGCGGGAGCGCGTGGTAAAACCACGTCAAAGGTGGTCACCATCATAAGTATATCATAAGTATTCAGAGAGAATTTAGAGCAAAACTGTATCAGTTCTATGTATATAAATATAATTCTATAAAAATCAAGCATATTAAAATTAAAAATAAAATAATAAAAAAAAAAGTATACTTAGATAAAAATGTGACATTTTGTTTCACTGAGCAAGCAAAATAATACATTTGTTTTCTAAAAATTAAAATAGTTCATATAAATATCTCTAAAAATGGAATGCACTACTACATGTATCCTGCAAATCCTTCATTATCATCTATCTTCATTAGTTTCATGCCCACCTGAAATTATGCTGACCATTTCATCAATAATATCAGATGTTTAACTTCATGAAGATCATCTAACGTCATAAGATCACCACTCATACTTCATCAAAGATCAAGATGCCCACTGCAGACGATTTCTGCATTGCCTCTTTCTCTACATTTCAGCGACTACTATGGCTGAGTTTGACATTACTGTTGACAAAGATGAGCATAACCAATTTTTACAACAAGAAAGACCCTACTGGCCTATGGTACCAACACAGTGCACTGTTCCTGTGTGCAGGATTTTTGGTCCTTTCAGCTCTTTTAAAGATTTCCAAGAACATTAGAGCAAAAAGCACACTGAAGTTTCATCATTTTACAAATGCCAGAGCTGCGAAAAGAAGTTTTCTAACAATAAACATGCCAAAGCCCATACAAAATCCAAAATACATAAAGGGCAAACCATTACAATTAAATACATGGAGCTTAAGAATGAGGAGTTTATAAACCCACAGGACAGTTTACCTTACCAGTTGGGCTCTAAAGAGAAGAGAGAAGAAATGAGGACGATACAAAGATATTCTGCTAGCCAGAAGAGTAAAGCAGATTTGGCAGTTAAGGAGAATGATTTCTCGAAAATCCCCTATTATGGAGATGGTATTTGCAGAGATGAGCGAGTTGTGGAAAGAAACGGCCAGCTATACAGAGACACCAATCTATGGGATAAACAAAGCAAAAGGATCAAACTTCATTCGGTGGAAAATCATTAACCAGTTTTATTCTCGGAAAAAAAAAATAATAATAATAATAATAATCTAACTTAATCATTTTCTCATTTTTCTGTAAAATATTATGTGAAATAAACTATTTTACTTCACATAATATTTCAAATATGGGGGTAGGTATGTAATAAAACTGGATTTCATTTACAAATAATTACTATTTTTATGGTCTAAGGGAGATCACTCCTTGCCGGCTGTAGTAGTCTCCCTTAAGCAATGAAAATAAGGTTATAATTTCCGTTTTTGCTGCCTTTCATTGTCTTTAAAATTGTGAAAAGAGTGTCAACATGTGAAAATATCTTTAATTATTCAGTATTCTGTGGAGGAAGTATCCAAATTCTTAGGAAGATTAGTGCAGTGCAAATACGTAATATATACGTTCATTCAGTGATAAAGAATACCAAAGCTAAACCCAAATAAATTAATGTTCCAGTGAAACATAAAGGATGACTAGCCAATACATTTTGTCAGCGATCAATGCCATTGTCCTTCTGGGACAGCCGGTATATCCTTCAAGGTGGGCAATTCACATACGGTACAAATAGTGGTGCATTCCAAAATTAAGGTACATTTGACTAAGGAATCAATTTCTTACTGAAAAAGCCATTAAGAATACTCTCAAAGTTCATTTGTAAATAAATTCATATTAGTCAAACTTGTGTTCTTCTGACCATCACCCCACATCCAGAGATTCGAACCCAGGTACACAAACTGTGCAAGACTGTCCATCCTTCTGACCACCCCTCTGTCTGTCTGTCTGTTCATACAAGTTTGACAGAGCGCCAAACTAGTATGAGCTTGACGGAAAGCCAAAATTTATTCTAAACACAACGCGAAGCCAAAAACCGACCACTCAGCACTGAAAACACCCCGTTACCACAGCTCTTGGGAAAACAGTCATAGTTAAGTACAAAACAAAGCCTGAAGTCTCATTCTCATGTTTCCCCAGGGTCTGTGGTAAACTATATACAAGCCTGGCTGACAGTCTGAGGCTAGACGCTCAATCCTAGCCCGACCCAGCCTGAGCCTACTACACATCCAATAGAATATTTACTATGCATTGCGAATACATGCGGCATGCCAGACAGAAACACATTCCGGTCTTGGCTGCATGTTGAATTTTTATTGATAGAACAACTATTTATAGTACAACAAGCTATTTATAATTTTCTATTTATATGTGGGTTTTCCTATGACATGGCAAGTAATCAACTCTGCGAACACATGCACCCAAACCAGTTCTTTTTGTCTCGCTTTCGAAAAAGGACTGACTACACGGGAGCGAGTGGTTCGCAAGTCATTTTGTTGCAATATCTGGTACGGATACCTGTAACCTTCATTTCTAGATGAAGGTCTTGGATCTGTACCAGCTATCAGGGGCGTGCCTGAGGGCAAAATCAAAGTACACAGGGGGTGTGTATGTCCCCCTCCCATACGTTAGAAAAAAATCAAAATATGAACTAAATGGTGGCTTCTCCTGCATTTTCTGAACCTAAACATCGACTTAATTGTTTCCAAAACAAAAGTGAAAAAAATTCAAAATCCTATTGCTTTGGTTCAGGATTATTACAAAATCAGTATACTTGTAATGTAAAAACCTAACCCGGGTGAGGCATGTTTTATTGCATTTTTCGCGATTTAAGATGTTTTTATTTTTTGGACATTCAAAAATTGAAGTACGCAGCTGCGTATTTTACATATACGCAGGCACGCCCCTGGCTATTTAATAAATGACAGACCTAACATTTTATGATATCGCGTGTTACTGTAGAACTACCTTCAGTTTATATCATGTATTTGCATAAATGTAGTACCCTTTTGGGCATTTCTTCGTTAGCAATTAAAATAGCACACAAGTTACAAACATGTTTTAAAAGGCAGCTTTGGTGATTAATCATGACCTATAAAACAGCAGTATAAAACGTCGGGGTGTCAAACAGTGTGGATCCAGATCAGGACCAACGCTCTGTTGGACCTGACTTGGATCCGGACTGCTTGTATTCACTAAACATATCAGAAGAAATGCTAGATGCTCCTCAGGAAAATTGTTGTTGTTTTCACTACATTAATATATGTTAATGTGTAGGCTATAAACATTGTTATATGTTTAATGCTGAATAAATATATTGTATTGTATTGTATTGTATATTGTATTGTTAAATTTGTAGCAAAAACAAGCTTGATGTTTTATGTGCATCAGAAGATCCTAAAGGAGTTTATACCACCTTAACCAACTTTAGCATTTCAAAAAGCAACTTTGTTTCGTGATGTGCAAGGTCTACACTGACGTTGGTTGTATAAAATAGTTATACGATGTTTGTCCACCTGTATGTAAGATAATCCACTCGCCAAAGCTTGTGGATTATCTCCACGTTCAGGTGGACAACACATGGTATAACTATTACATAACGCTCTCTTTCTCTTTCTCTCTCTCTCCTATTATTTATGCTTATTTGTTTCCATTTTTATATTAATGCCTACTTCGGGTAAAACACATATTCTTATATAGATATGATTTATATTCAGACTTAATTAGTGCCTTTAGAAATAATATTGCAAAATATATAGCCAGAGATGACATTTAGATTACCATAATTGCCCTGCAAGAGGATATAGTTAGATTTCTCAGGAGTCCAGAGTATTGGAATCTATATCTATATCGGTAATCACTTTATTATAGATGAATACAAAATACCTTATAGGTATGTTATGTTTATAGCAATTGATAGGAATTTCTGCATTATGAAAGTATTTTGGAACTGAGGAAATCTCTATGCAATTACTATTCAAATTGATAAACCCCGTAACTTTGTTCATGAATGGAATTATGATAAAATGTTTATGGTTGCCTCTGAAACTGCAATAGGCAAAGAAATTAAAAGTGAAAGTTAATCATGGCGACCATGGTTATTTGAAACAATTGAATTATTCTTTAGATAAGTATTTATGTTTTTTTCTGCACAACTATAGCGCTTAATTGTTCCATTTTCTTCATTTACCATGAGATCTTAATTAACGTTACTTACATTCCAAAAGATAACTAGAGGACCTGAAGGTCCTGAGGCGCTCACCTGACCTCTTTACCAATGTTAAAATAGGTAAAGGTCAACTACAGCTTATAATAAAACATATTTTGTTTTACCATATATGGGGGTTGCAGCCATTTTGGTCAAGTGACTTAGAATAATCTAATGAATACTCAATCAAACAGCCCAGTGATTTCTGAGAAACCAAGGTATGTGGCAGTCCAAATGAGTGGCATTGGATAAAAGGTCACAGGTCAGGTTGACATTTGGTACTTATATAAAGTCATTGTCTCATAAGGTTAAACAATTCTCAAAAGTATTATGATTTCGGCTTAAACAGTCATAGAAAAATGATTTTTCAAGATTTTTCTCATATAAATGCATTAGGAATCATATTTGACATTGTCATAAAGTAGTCAAGCTAGACTCATCATTTGTGCAAACCTGGTAGAGACCACATCCAAAATGCTACATACCAAGTCCAAAGACCATTTGCCCTTTGTTCCAGAGAATGAGATATTTAAAGGGTTTTTACCATATATGGGTGTGGTGGCCTTGACCTTTGAAACTTATTTATAGCCATTGTCTCATTAGGTTTAACATACCATGTGAGAATAATTACTTTGGCTTCAACAGTATTCAAAAAATTAACTTTTCAAAATATTTCACATTTAAATGCAATAGGAAGCAAATTTGACCTAGACCTTAAGTAGGTCAAGGTCAACTTAGGATCATCATTTGAACAAACTTAAAAGGCCCTACATCCCCAATGCTACATACCAAGTCCCAATATCACAGGCCTTCTGGTTCTGGAGAAGAAGATTTTTAAGTGGTTTTACCATATATGGGCATGGCAAACATCTTGGTCATGTGACCAGGACCATTTGAACAAATTTTCGTTCCCTAAGGAGTCTCCATATGAAATTTGAATTTAATTGGCCCAGTGGTTTTAGAGGAGAAGCTGTTTGAAAATGTTGATGGACGGACGGACGCCAGACGCCGGAGTGAATGGTATACTATCAGCTCACCCATGAGCCTTCGGCTCAGGTGAGCTTAAACATCAAAAACGTGCTTTTTAGAAGCATTTTATCTTTGAGGTCTATATAATCATTAAAATCTTAAAGAAATGTTGATTGTTCAGCCTATTTATTACTTGCTGGTGATGTGACTAAGCAATTTTTACAAAGACAAGGATTTAAATGTATGTTACAGGTTTCACTACTTCCAAATGCAAGATGAGCATGATTCTATAGAAGGGATTTCCCGCCGAAATTCTATGTGTCCATTTTAGTTTTTGTTTTTTTAAGTTTGCAATTTAATTTCGTAAAATATGTCATTGTAGCATGTGAATTGCCTAATGATAACAGCTTGGATCAACGGATGTTGCTGAAGAATTAAAAAATAATACAAAGTAAACTGTAAATAGCATCAACAACATAATAAAGTGACACGAAACAAGCATTGAATATTGTCGGTAATACCGCGCTTCTTTCTATGCTATATATTTTGACGCCAGAGGGCGCGCTTTCATTTATAATTTATAGAGTATCCCGTTTTCGAAACCCATCGATTAATTTGGAAAACGGTGTCAGGAGACGTTTTGACTGAATGGTTTATCCGAAAATAGGATCTGCTTATTTTCAAATAAATATATCGAAAAATTCAAGCGTTTTAACTTTCGTCCTTTTGTAAAACGTTTGTTATAGGATGCAAGATAATTTCTTACAGAAACATCAATGTAAAATGCCATAAATATAAACTCATTTAAACCTTAAAAATTGAATATCAACGAAAACATTACAAAGATAAAAACATCTTAAGTTTAAAGGGAAGCAACCTAGTGGATATACAAGTTAAAATTTTGAGAAAAGATTAGTACCAACTTTAGCACAGAGATAAGACCCAAAGTATTCATGATTCCATGAACCTTCCAAAAATCGAATTCATTACTTAAATGATTGAACTTTTTCATCCAGGGGTCGCGAGTTTGACCCAGCCCAGCCCCATACTATTGCGGAGATTGATCATGAAATAAGTTCTCTGGCAATTCTTCTTTCTTCCGCTGAGTCAAGAAGGGTTTTTAGTATATGCACGAAGTACTGGTAACGTTACTGGTTAACTACTTTGTCAAGCTTGCCTAGTAAAAACGTGTGGTGTACATGTTTTGCGTCTCTAAAAGCTGTCTTTCGGGTTAAGACCATCTTCACCAGCGAAGGTTTCGTCGTATCTACCTTTCGACAAACCCTTCACCTCACGACCCTCAAAATTTATTATTAGCGCAGACTAATCGACCAATGAAAACGCCAGGAAGGATTTTCTCGATAATCCCTTCCTGCCAATCAGATTAAACGTAGCAGTTTATCGGCATCTTTTATACACCGCCTGTTAAGTTTCCATAAGTCCAGATAAGCAAAGATTTTGGTCGTAAAATTATTTATTTTTCTTCCTTCAGTTAAAAATTATGTTATGGGTGCTCAAAATAACCATCTAAATGTGACAGTTCTTTTGAGCACATTAAACGTATATTTTAGTGGTTAAATAAGAAAACTGAATGAAAATTAATTTTGCCGTCTTATCTGGAAGCCTGGTGTTTATCGATTTTTCGCACCGCTTTATGATTGATCATATTGATTGTTACTATTTTCGTCTTATGACGTACTCGATCGGAAGAAAGTATCATTGTGAGGCCTAGGGTTAAGATAGCGAATCGCAACCCTTGGTATGACAAGATGGGTTAAGACTTGCTTACAACAGTCTGTTCAGATACAGAGACTAGCGTATTGACTGGAATTTCGCTTGTTGCAGGCTACGATATGATACTTTCAAATAAGGGAATAACAAAGGCGCTGATATGCTTGAAACAAAATTACAATCTTCTAGCTAGTCTCTGTAGCTGAGCAGGCAGGTTTGTGCATGCATCCTCGCGAGAAAACCTGTGTTCTACAGATTGAAATTTCGGTTATGGCAAGCTAACATATACTTAAGGAAAAAAGAAAGGCAACAGGTGGAAATATAATTTTTGCATTGTTAAATGACGGTTTGATGAAATCTCTTTTGAATTGTCTAATTGATTATTTGTATCATGTGATGAAATTACAAAACGTCATTTCAACGCTAGAGTTTATGCTACAAGGTGAAAACATATGAAGACGTAACATGCGACGTGAACGTCAGAATTAAGATCACTAAAAAATAGTAAGTGAGTATGATCAAGAAATACCACAAACACAAACTGCAGACAGCCCCGTGGCACCGCGAGGAAGAGCTGCTCAACCGTCACAAGACACCAGGAAGACAAATTAAGCAAAGCAACCAGCTCTCTCTTCCCCATCAAGTCTTTTGCATGCTTGCATGGTTACATGGCGTCGATTTGACAATTTGCAAATAAAAAAACGTCCAATCATATTCGTAATGCAGTCAAATATTGCGTCAAAACCGTCTACTTGAATGCCAAGATACACAACGACAGAGAATAAGCAATTGACGTCACTTAGAGCCGCCGAGTTTGTGTCGTTGATGTATATTCAGTGTAAAACAAACCTAAAGGCATCAGAACATGCATTCTCGGAGAAAAAAAACTGACTTTTCAGATACCGTCGAAATATGCTAGCAGGGTGTTTATATTGACGTTAGCCAAACTAAGCACGTCATAATGCAAATGAAAACACTTGATTACATGCTGAAAGTAAACACTACAATTCTGTCACTGGACCATTCTCTCATTGGAAAAGCGCATAAACCTTATGGAAACCATTAAAATGTAGGATAACATATTTTGATGCCATATTTGACTTTTGTTTGACGTCTGAAGATCTTAAATCATATTATTGAAGAAACATCTTTATATTGAATAAAAAGTCAAACAGAAAAGAAATTTTACGCATCTAACGCAATATTCAGAGTTGACGTTAATGACGTTAAGGCAACGTGCATGCGTAATTGATAGTTACGCTGAACTGTCGTAATTTGACGGTGACATAGAACTCCCATGAATTTACATCATTTTCACAAAAAACTGACATCACATTGTATGCTAGCTATGAATCAAAGCGTTTGTTGCGTTTCTTTTTTCCTTAAGTATATAAGAGAATATCAAAGGGGCGGATCAGACTGTGTGATGCGTAGGCTGGTCCGCACCTTAGTTGTGTGCTCAACTGACGACAGTTTTTTCTAGCGTTCAGCTTAGGTAAGTGTTTGGCTATAGGTGTTGTTCGCCACACACTTTCATGCTAAGGTTATAATCCTGTAAGATTGTAATGAATTCCATCTAACATTGTAGTTGATATGGCCCAGACATAGAAGCGTGTCATGCAAAGTATAGTTCGCAAAACGTATTCAATCTACAGAACAATGTGTATTTCTCCATTAAACATATTTTAATAGTCATAATCCCATTGAAGACATGTGCGGATCCAGAGAGGGCGCCAGGGGGTCCTTACCCCGCCCCCTGAAAAATTACTAACCTATACGATTCATTAGCAATACTGGTCCGGAACCCCTGGAGAATCACAAAGCATTCAATGTTGGGCCATGCTCAACCCGCCAGCAAAAGGCCATAACGCCATTTAAATGGTGTTTCGCTGACAGGCCGATGATGGCTCACTTGAAATGGTATTGGGACATCAACTGAAAAAAATTGCCAGTGTTGGAGCCGTTTGACCCCCTTTCTGGATGCACAGGAGGAGGTACCAACAGTATATTTAGAAGACGGCTGTATGTCATACATTTGATAAACGCATATCTGTCTTCAAACAATAAAGCCAAATCTTTCAATATGTATTAAAAGGGAACAACTTCGTCACAAAATGCACTTAGCATTTTAATTACATCCAGACACCACGATCTTTTTCATGAAATTTGGAACTTAGCACAATAGCGAGCGAAGAAGGCTCAGACGAGTCAGTGAACATGTGGAATCTCGATAGAGCCTTCTCAGAGGTTGGACGCCGATGGAAGTTCAGATATTTGGCTTTTAGACAAACTAAATATTGCAGATGGTTCATCCCTAAGATGAAGATGGTCATATACTATTTACATGCAATAACTTTAATTCAAACTATCGACAATTTGAAGAAAAAGTCCAGCATGCGCAGATTAAGATTTTTTCAGAGGGGTCCAACTCTGCCATTTTTTATAGTTGACGAGGAGAGAGAGGAGCCAAATACCATTAAAAGTGGTTCATAATTGACCCTCCAACGAAACGCCGTTTAAATCGCCAGCAAAACGCCATTTTTAAATGGCGTTTCGCTGGTGGACCAATGGTGGCCGGACATCAAGAATGCTGGCTTGGAAGTTTTGTGATATCCAGAGGTGACCAGTATTGCTAAGGAACCGTATAACTGTCTGATTTGACAGGGGGTCCAGACAACTGTCCCTTACCTCTACACCCCCCCTCAAACTACCGAGAATTGACCCTGTTTCTGGAGCCTAATGAGCCAGCACATAAGATTTTGGATTCATTTTGTACGTGTCGCATTTACGAGCACCAAAGACACAGCCTCACCGTATATCTTTAAGAGAAGTTTCGTTTCCATGCCCATTCATTTGTTGGTATTGTTTCTTTTATTTATTATGTCTAACTTATTTTACAGAGGGGGTGGGCGGGTTCCAATTTGTCTATTTTAAAAGAAGCTAAGAAAAATTATATGGGCCGGATCTTTTTTTCCAGGGGGGTGGGAGTCTATTTGCTTATTCCTATGCCAAAAAAATACACAATACCTTGGTGGCTATATTATATATTATGGCAATTACTATATCGCTTAAATAAGTATGATTTTTCAAATAATATGAGTTGACTGAGATGACGCATTTTTTTTCTCATTTAGTTGAAATGTCTTTTCTTTCATACAGATTAACCGTCAATTTAATTGTAGAAAAAAACCCTTTATGAATGCATAAGCTCTTATAACAACATGAAAAAATAGATAATTTTGAAAATTAAAGGGAGGTAAAGTTAGTCAAGACAAGTATGGATATATATAAATATGTGGTATCATTTCGTACTACCACTGACCCAATAAATACATGAAATCGAGCCGTGCCATGAAATTTCCAACACTGTGGTATGTGCGATCAGCAAGGCTCAGACCAGCAAGCGCATATGGACAGTCTGGTCAGAGCCTTTGCTAGTTGCTTGAATATTCTACGTCGGTTAAGCTACTGATCAAACATCACTAGAACCAGTGACCTCTTATATAGGTCACTGCTAGAACTGCCTAAGCTTAAAAGGAGGATACACAGTCAGGCTCATCTGAGTCTATTCATGTCAAAACGCCACATTGTTGGAAATCACATGTTGCAGCTCATATATTGATGTGTCCATGCTTGGCAGAATTTCCATGCGCAGAATCAGGAATTTTATTCAGGGGGGGGGGGGGGGGGGTCCAGGTCCGACGGCCGGAAAACAGTCTGGACAACGTTGTTGTTTTTTTTGCTTTGTTTTTTATAGTCCTGAACTTATTTTACAGTTAGCAGAGGGGGTCCAATGGTTTTATTACAGAGAAAACTATACTTTTCTAAGGATCCAGAGGGGGTCCAGAATTTTCCAGGGGGAGGGGGTCTAACTTTTTCCTTATGTTAATTTCTAAAGAAACCCATATAACTTGTGATTTTCCAGGGGATCCCGACCCACTTTCCCCCCTCTGGATCCGCACATGCCTGAGGATGTGAGGCAGGAAGGGTCAAAGATTTCATAGATTATTCATAGGGAGAATTTCTTGGCAGGAAAAATCATCCACAACACCGTTTGTAGCGAGTGCTACTTGCATGGGAGAAACTATTATTTCCGATAAAATATGTGCGCCCTCTGGCGTCAAAATTTTTAGCATATTCACATTCGTATTATGACAACCTAGTTCTGTCTTTTTACAACTTAGTATTGTCTTTTCACAATCTAGTTATGCCTTTTGAAAACCAAGAAATGACATGTTCTGAATGAAACTACTAGTAAATAAAAATTGGTATGATATAATGACACAATTAACAAAATAAAACTAGACTACTGACTTAAAAAGTCTAACATGTATGCAAAGAATTTTGTCGCATAATCCCTTCCATATGATTCACCAGTTAACTGACTGGAATCTTCCACTGAAAGTTTGCATAAGGTCAGATGATCGTCTGACACCATTTTTTTATTCAAGATAGAGTCTTTTTTTTAACTCAAGGAAAATACAAAATGATACACATTTACTTGGATTCCATAAACATGACTGAATTATTACTGTTTTAAAGTCTATCTTTCTTCTATGTTTGCACTTGCTAGCCATAGAATGATTCTTATATAATACGAGTATTTCATTTTTAGTGTATTTAACGTTAAATGTGGTAGTAGATGAGGACAAATCGCAAATATCCACATATGCTTAAATACCAAGTAGCGTGACTTTTTTGACATTGGAATGTGACTCCCATGTCGATCTGGTGATCCAAAACCTTTGAGGTTATTTTACAAAGTAAGTAAGGGTGCAAAGATCAGGAATCGATGCAATCTAGTACAAAACCTTACCCAGGATACAATCAAGTACCACACTTGACCCAGGATACAAATCCTAGACAATCAGTGTTTCAAATATCAACCAGTTGCATCTGTAACAAGAGGGCAGAGGTTACATAAAATCTTAAAGTCACTATTCCAAATGTTGTAGGCTTATATCATTTTTTTATTTTTAAGGCGATATATCTTTCAAAAGCTCTTACTTACCTGAATTTTTCCTGTATAAACAAAAATTGCTATTTTATTAAGGAGACGGATACCTTTGGCTACATTGTTGTAAGAACAATTTATACATCTCACATTGATCAGTTTACGCCCCAACATAAAGCATTTGAGCAATCAGCAGCATGCTTATAATTCTTTTCAAAGTTACTTCATGGTTTGACTTATTTATTGATGAGATGGTAGGGGCCTGATGCTTTGGCTGTTTGTCGGGCCCACCAGGGTTTACCTGTTGGATTTCTTTTGCTGCGGTATTCAGTTTTATTTACTGTTGAGTCCTTATCTTTGCTTTATCTCTTTCTTATATATTGATTTATTTGTTCTAGGAGACAATGCGTGGATAAGTTAGAAGTCTTTCCTCCAAACCAAACATCTATGTGTCTTGATCCATATCTGAACTAAGAGTGAGATGGACTTACCGTGAAACTGGTTTAAGCCCTCCAGTAAAGTATCTTTACTGACCGTTCCAAGGGGAACTTCTTTTTAGGTACTTTTATGTTTTTTCGTCTGTGTTTGCTATGCCTTTGTGCGCGTCCGTTATGTGTGCATTGTGGTCACCTGCTTGGAAATGGCTGACCTCCTGGCTCTCGTTTGTGGTGTCTAACTGTGAGTTTGCCACTTTCCCATTGGTATCCTGGGTCAGGTGGGGTACTTGGTTGTATCGATTCATGATCTTTGCACCCTTACTTACTTTGATACCGTTGCAATATTGTGACGCGCTGGGTGAATTTTAGTGAAAACTATTTGCATGAACATAAACTTCAATTATCTGACTACAATATTTAGAAGTATTTGACCCATATATATATATATATTTCTGGTATTATTAACTTTTTTCATTTTGACTTTGAAAAGTTCACAAGCAAAAATTGAAAGTATAAATATTTCTACCAGAAATGTGTACATTTGGGCGAAAATACTTCTAAATATTGTAGTTGGATAATTGTAATTCAGGTTCATGCAACTGTTTTTTTTTTCTAAAGTTAACACAGCGTGTCACAATATTGCAAATGGCATCAAACCAGGAAGTAACTCTAAAAAGATTGATAAGCATGCTTTGGATTGCAGAATGTTGGGGCGTAAAGTGATTTATGTGAGATGTATCCCCTTAAGAGAAGCAAATATAATGCATAAAAGCGATGTATGATGTATGGGAATATGTGAGACCCGCTATTAGCTGGGCTCCCTGGTAACTTTGTCTTTCTACTGATCAAATATGTTTAACCTTTAAAGAGGGTCACCTTGGGACTATCTCTGCCACATCATTTATGATTAAAACGATTAGTTTAAGAGAAGAAGACGTTGTAGTTTCTTATATAGGTGTATAAGGGGACTGGCTGTTCCCTGTCAGTCGTATTTTTGGATCCATTCTTAAATGAAAGCACTAGAGTGGTCACAACACATATTGTAAGTCTATTGGGATATTCCAAGTTGCTCAAGGGTCAATAACTCCACAGTCCTAAGTGGGATCTAGCCGAAATTCAAACCTATTCAAGCTATAATGGGTTTCCTCATTAGCTGCAAGAATGAATGAGATCCAATTAAAAATGAAAGCGCTAGTGTGGTCGCAACATTTCTCTCATTATAAATCTATGAGAATTTTTTCAGGCGTTCAAGGGCAGCTAACTTAGCATGATTAATGGGATCTTGCAAAAAATCAATCTCATCCAAACTTTTATGGTTGTCCTTGTTACCTGCAAATATAATGAAGATCCATCCAAAAATAAATGCAATGGAGTGCTCAAAACATTTCTCCAATTATTTTTTCAGACCTTCAAGGCAGATAACTCCGCAGGCCAAGGTCGTATCCTGCCGAATTTCAAACCCATCAAAGATTTTATAGCTGTGCTTGTTACCTGCAAGAATGAGGATAATCCAATCAAAAATGAAGTTGTTAGAGTGCTCACAACGTTGTACATTGATTTTTAGACGCCCAAGGGCAGCAAACTTAGTAGTCGGAGATGGGATCTTGGCGAATTTCAGTCAAGATCTTATGGCTGTCCTTTTTACCTGCAAGAATGATAAAAATCTATACAAAAATGAAGGCACAAGAGTGCTTACAAAATTTCTCCCATTAAGTCTTTTGGTATTTTTCCAGAAAGCTCAAGGGCAGCTAACTCCGCAGTCTCTGATTGGATCTTGCAGTATTTTGAGCCCATCCTGGATTTTATAGTTGTACTCGTAACCTGCAAGAATGAAGAAGATACAATCAAAAAAGGATGAGCTAGAATACTTACAAGATTGTCCTAACCCTTTTTAAAACCTAATGTGAGCTATCTAAGAAATGAAAACCAGTTCTGATCTGATCAGGCCCAACACGTAACGAACCTAAATCGTTAATCCCAATGATGCTCCAGATAAAATTTGATTATGATTGGCCTGCTGGTCTCTGAGATATTCTTGTTTGAAAGTGTAAACCCACACACGCACGGACGCCGGCTTGAGTCCCATCCTATAAGCTCCCCAAGAGCCTTTGGCTCAGGTGAGCTAAAATCTGAATTAAAATGGCCAAAACATATTGGGAATTATATTTTCAGACCCTCAACTTATCCAAGCTTTTATGAATGAAGATGAGCCAATCAAAAATGAAGGTGCTAGAGTGCTCACAACATTATACTTTGATTTTCCAGACGGTCAAAGACATAATAACTCTGAAGATGGTGATGGAATCTGCAATAAAATTTAAACTCATCTAAGCTTTTATGGTTGTCCTTTCTACTTGCATGAATGGTGAAGATTCATCAAAATATGAAAGCATTAGAGTGCTGACAACATGTCTCCCATTTTAAGTCTATAGGGATTTTTCCAGACGCTCAAGGGCAGCTAACTCAACAGTCCCCTGTCGGATCTTGCTGAATTTCAAACCCTTTCGAGGTTTTATGGTTGTACTGGTTACAAGAAAGTTTGAAGTAGATTCAATCTAAAATGAAGGAGCTAGAGTGCTCACAGGATTTCCCCCATTATAATCCTATTGAAGTTATCTATCGCCATAAAAACCAGAGTTTCCCCGATCCCAGTAATGCTTCAGATGAAATTTGGCTGGTCTATGAGATATTCAGGTTTTAAAGTGTGAATGGACGTACGCACAGACGCACACCAGCTCCCATTCTATAAGCTCCCACAGAACCTTCGGCTCCGGCGAGCTGAAAATATCATACTATGTGATATTCAATTTAAGTGTGGATATTTGCGAAAGGCTCCCAACGACTCACCCTATTCTAATTGAGATTTAAATTGCTTGTTTGTACCAAAACACTAAGGTTTAACTTGCCTCTTTTCTTTTCTAGAAGTGGAAACTTTGTGTTCAGAAAAGCCGTTCTAGATGATAAAGAAATGATCTTCAATATTAGGAAAAACCTTTATGATGGACTGGACTTTTTGCCTGAGTTTTTTCCTCACTTGGTTTCTTCGAAAAATGGGGTAAGCCTCCTTGTCCTTCATGAAGGCAAAGCGGTAAGCACAAACGGTTTTCACTCATTTTCGATATTTGACAATCGACGCCTCATGTAAAAGCACACATTCTCATCAGAGCCGTTGCTTCTCGCACACATACAGTCAAGGTTACAGCTAACACAGCACTTAATATACGTTATATAATTTGAAGATGTGGGGATAGATTGTGTTTAAATTAGGAATGAGAATAATTCTACACATAATACATACCTGGCAGAAATTGCTTTCACTCGGTTGACTAATAAGATAAAACCATAGAAAATAAAAACTAGAGGACCTGACGATCCTGAAGCGCTCATTAGAATAGGTCAAGATCAACTACTACCGCTTATAATGAAACATATTTTGTTTTATTGTGGCTGCGGCCATTTTGGTCAAGTGACCCAAACAATCTAATGATTGCTCTATCAAACAGCCCAGTGATTTCTAAGGAAAAGATGTTTAGATAGGTATGTGGCAGTCCAAATGAGTGGCCTTGGATAAAAGATCACAGGTCAGCTTGACATTAGGAATCAAATTTGACCTTGCCACAAAGTAGGTCAAGGTAAACCTAGATTAATCGTTTGCGCAAATCTGGTAGGGCCTACATCCTCAATGCTACATACAAAGTCCTAAAGCCATTGGCCTTTTGGTTCCAGAGGAGAAGATATTTAAAGGGTTTTTACCATATATGAATGTGGTGGCCATCTTGGTCATGGAACCAGTACAATTGGTATAAATTTTGGCCAACCTATCATAAGGAGTCTTCATATGAAATTTGAGTTCAATATGCCTCGTGGTTTCCGAGGAAACTATGTTTTAATGTGTTGATGGGACTCCAATATTAGCGACCTTGGCTGAAAAGTAAAAGGTCAACCTTGACCTTTGAAACTTATTTATAGCCATTGTCTCATTTGGTTTAACATAACAAGTGAGAATTATGACTTTGGCGTCAACAGTATTCAAAAAATCAACTTTTCAAAAAAAAACATTTAAATGCATCAGAAGCAAATTTGACTTTGACGCTAAGTAGTCAATGTCAGCTTAGAATCATCATTTGAACAAACGTGGTAGGCTTTACATCCCCAATGCTACATACCAAGTCCCAAGGTCATCGGCCCTCTGGTTCTGGAGAAGATTATTAAAGGGATTTTACCATATATCGGCGTGGTAGCCATCTTTGTGAAGTGACCAGGACCATTTGAACAAACTTTGTTCCCGCTTCCTAAGGAGTCTCCATATGAAAGGACCTCGGACAGTTTCCTATTCAATCTGCCCAAATTTTGACAGCCTGAGGCTAAGATAATGCATAACTGACAACCATAGTTTTGTGCTTAAATCAAACCCTTACATTTAGTGTACCTAGCAAAATAAAAATATTTTGAAAATATTGCATAATTATGTCAGGACTCTAGGGTTTAGGGGGCGGGGGTATTTTTTGAGACCAAAGTTTATTTCACAGAAAGTCAAGTTTCGTCGAGTATTCCCCTAAATACATGTAAATATAATGTTTGCGGCATAAAACTTGAGACGCAGGTGATTGTTTGCATAAAATTCGGGTTGTGAAGATTTCATTGTTTCATCTAAAGAAGTGTGCTGTCAATAACTTTAGACTATTACCTGTAATGTTTTAAGGTCAACCAGTTTGAAGTGCACTGAGGTGTATCATATCCGCATACTGTATAAATCATAGTCTAGATAAACACAGTCTTTGAGCGTAAAATCGTTGATATTGTCTTAAACAGCAAATTTAGGCTATATTTTGGTGCTTAAAAGAACCGTCTCATTGACACGGTTCTTTTGAGTACCCACAACATATGTTTTGGTTGAGAAATGGGACAAGTAATTACTATATAAGCACTGTTAACTAAAGCCCTGATACATGCCATTGCAAATAGATATTTACCTACAGGCCTTTACAAAATAAGTTTCTAATATGTTTTTATAATAAAGTGTTTTTGAGCATTTTTACAGCGTTACCCCCCGTGGCCAATCACGCCGTTTTTATATGATGTGTGAAATGTAAAACTACAACTGTATGCAAAAGGATTAGTTTGGTCACGGGGGGGAAAGCACTTCAGTAAAACTTTTTCTAATTTCTATATGTTGAATAGCAAAAACAGAGTTTTCAACCCATATTTTTCAATTGGTACTTGTCCAATGAGAAAACGGCTTTTGTGGATAAGTCGAGTATTGAACCTACTATCTTTTTCATAGAAAAAAATATCATTTTCTTTGAAACTTTTCTCTTGTCATTTTTATGGGCAATCCTTCATTAAGACTGTCCGAGTTCCTTTAAGTTTAATTGGCCCAGTGGTTTCAGAGGAGAAGATGTTTAAAACTGTTGACGGACGGACGCCAGAGTGACTGGTATAATATTAGCTCACCCATGAGGCTTCGGCTCAGGTGAGCTAAAAATCCATAATAAGTAAGTCACAAATAAAAATCATGTAATGAAGCCAATTTTATTAAATCACAGGCAGGCATTGCTACAATAGCAAGACATCTATTAACTACCATGTCCTTCATAGTCGCTGGCTGTAATGTCATTGAATTTTCTTAGCTGACGTGGGAGCAAGTAGCTCAACAAAGCCTTCAACCGCTGCTCAGAAATGGAGAAACATCCCACAGGCATCCAGATGGAACTACGATCTGTCAATGAGACAGATATGCCAGCAAGTCATTGGAGCTAGAGGTGGTCAAACCAGGTGATTTAGACAAAGTTGTATCTTGTAGATGGACCAATGTAGTCTGAAGTAACATGTGATAAAATGTCACCATCATGCATCGCTTTAGGCGAAAGCAGGTCTAGTAGTGGGTCCACTCCGTCCAGCCGTCCATCCGTACTCACGAATGCACTCTTGTTGGGTAATTTAAAGGAGCTCTAGCGATAAGGCGTATATTTTCCCTAGTTGACATGATTACAAAACCTTAATTTTCAAATTGCCCTAATGTTTTTAAAATTGGTCTGTTCCGGTAGTAAAATTTACATAGAAAGCATAAAAATAGGTTTCAAAACGATTCATTATTTACAAAACCGTTAAAACTTGCGCCTTCTACTCCCACCCCTCATTTTACGTCTTTAGACTGGGTGCCGTTTAGACGAGAGTTTTAGTAAATCCTTTGCAGGTTTTCAAAAAGTAAAAGTGCTTAAATATTAAGGATATAAATGCCCTTCATTTTCGAAACTTTGCGGTATTCCTTCTGCGCATGCGTACGAAATATACTTAAAATTGTGACGTTTGCCATTGAAAAGATGAAACTGGTGTCTTTCAGTTTGTTTTTAGATGCTTCCCCCCCCCCCCCCCTAGACCCAAGATGCCCTTTGGACAATTAAATGTCGCTATACAAATATATAACATATGTAAAGGGCGTCTTGGGTCTAGGGGGGGAAAGGGGTTGTATAAGCGAAAGAAGACATCAAATATCTGACAGAAAATAGACCACTTTGCAAGATGGTCGTTTTTATTGTACATCAACTGTATAAATAGTTTTACTGTATATAGCGTGATAGGACGATTGGTACCCTTGTTTAACGGTCTAGTTCCCATATATGTTACTGAATAACAAGTACAGTTGATGATCGAAATAAATTCTCATTCAATAAGAAGTAGATTTATTACATGCATTAAGGAAATCCCGTTTTAAAATATACAAATTCGGGGGCAAAGGTGCATCGACGGCCCGTCTATATATATTTCTTGAATGTGCCTAGTTTCTCCAGTCGTTATTTCAACAAAATAAAACGAACGTCTCGTTTAGGGAGATTGCTCGCCTTATCGCTAGAAATTCTTTCCTCATTTGCATATAAAGGAAGCTAATACACTCAAAATGAGGTTAATTCCGTAAAAATTACTGGAATTTGCTGGGTATTTACGCTTTCTTGGCTACTTTATCTAACAGTGTAAGTACCTAACAAGAATCCAAATGTAAGAGCGTCTGTCCGTCTGTCCGTCCGCAACACTTTTGGGTACCTTGTTTGTATAATATGTAACTTCAAAAGTTTTCATTCCTTTTTATTCTTACTTTGCATAATTATTGTTCACATATTTAAGATGTGCACCTACTATTTTGTGCAATGATTTTTTTCTCATTGTTGATGGGGGTTGAAGTTAGACGTTTTTACCCTCCGAAAGCATATTTGATGCCTAGTTTGTGTAATCTGTAACTCCAGAACGTTTTATTCTTTTTTAATCGAATTTTGCAATAATGATTGTACATACATTGAAGATATGCACCTTTTATTTTGTTTACTTTTCATGATTTTTTCTCATTTTTGAGGGATTTTGAACTTAGACATTTTCTCTGTCCGAAATGCATCGGGTGCCTAGTTTGTGTAATCTGTAACTTTCCATTCAAAATACTTAGATGGTGTGTAATGTGTAACTCAAATAGTTTTCATTCCTTAATATTGAATCGTTGCATATTTATTGTTTATACATTTAACAATTGCACGACCTTTTTTTCTGCACATTTGATAAATATTTTATTATTTTAGGACTGTTGAACGTAGACATTTTTTTCAACCAAAATGCTTAGTAGGTTCCTAGATTGTGTAGTCTGTAACTCCAACATCTTATTACCAATTTAAATACAATTTTTGCACATATTCTCAAATTATATAACATATAGTAAGTGTTGCATTAGCTGTGGCCTGGAGTGTAACTTGTAGTAAGAATATAGAGAAAGCTGTTCGCCGTATACGAGGGGGTTCAATATGTAATAAAATGCATTCATTCATAGCTCCATCCACAAACGTATTTGGATTCTCTATTATATGGGTAACAAACAACATTGAAACGGTGTTTTATACCTTATTTTATCTTGCTTTACAAAAAACAAGAAAAACAAAAACAAGTTTTTTTATTACATAATAATTTATTAGTAAAATTCAGTGCGAAAAAATCTTATATTTTAATTAATGTTCTTGACATTTTATTCAGCTAAATTCACTGATTCTATATGCATCACACCAGAAGCTCCAGCTTGGAGTTTAGCCTGTGGAGTGCATTTGGGCCCCCCCTGTGGCTTTGGCTACTGTCTATTCCAAGGTGGTGGTTCTGCTGTTGTTGATTCGATGTTGATTGGTACTCCCATTGTTGGATTCTGTAATTCTTGTTTTGTTGCGCGTTACTTTATGTCCATTCTAAATTTGCAATCATCTTGATTGGGAAGTGAGAGCTGGTTGCTTTACTATGTTTGTCTTCCTGGTGTCTGGTGATTGTTGTGTGGCTTTTCCTCGCGATGCCACGGGTTTGTCTGCAGTTTGTGATTCCTAATTATACTCACTATTTTTCAGTTGGTCTGCTCCAACCCTCAATGATTTTCTGATCAAACCTGTGCCCAATATGAAGACGTAAATTGCGAGTTTAAACGGTCTCTTTTTTCTTCTCCAAATTGGGAAATTATATACCGTATTGATTGCTAGAACTCAATATGGACATCTGCCAACTCAAGGAGCGAAAAATGAAAAAAAATATGAATATATAGCTGAAGTTCTTTTTAAAGAAATTATTTCAAAATTGCAAACTTTCAATGTATTTAAATATGAATAAAGGTTTATAATGTTTACATACGTTGCCATGGGAATGGACCAGTAAAAATCAAAACAAAAGGCAAGTACTAAACGTTTGTGTAAATGAACATGCATTTAGCATTAGACACAAGTTTAAAGGGGTAACGTATTATATATACTTAAGGACTTTGATAACGCATCAACCAGAGTAAATCATTTATTGCTTAAAGACTTAGGACGACAGAGAGATACATTCCATTGTGTACCAAAGTCTGACAAGTTTTTAGTATGCCCTAGAAAATTCACGGCTGTAAAATTAATTAAAGGTATTGAAATTACAGCTTTAACAACATGACCAAATTATAGTAAAGCGTTATATGGATACTAACAATAAGAATGAGTTGCAATCACACCAGGGTATAGATTCAAAACATATGCAAAAAGTCAACTGTTCTGACAAAAAAGGTATTGGGAGAACACTCTACTCAGTATAAAAATTGTTATCGGTGATAGCCTTACATGCAATTTTAACACATTATACATGTACATGATTTTGGTGGTAAGTAGATATGTATTTCTAATTACCATCTGTCTTTTAATTTTATAATCTAAAAAAAAAATCCTATTTCTTTCACATTGAAAAGGATATACCATAAAGTTCCGATATTGGCAGCAGAGCCACTTTAGAGATTCCATTGTCATTTATGTTACATTTGTGTATGATATAGTATACCAAATATTGAAACATTATATCTGATTTGTTTTTGACAGTATTGTATTGAGATAATAAAAAATGTTGATCTCATTTATTGTAATTTATAAAGCGTCCAAATGAAGATTTGACCAGCACATGAGATTTTGGTACTTATCACATATTAGCAAATATCTCAGATCCATTGATTGCTCATGCTGAGCCAGCCATATTATTTCTGGTCTGAGTCCGCATCTGTATATTCATACTTTGTGGATGCAGACAGCAAAGACTCTGGTTAGTCTGCACATTTACAATGCTTGCCTGAGTCCTCTTTTTCGACACTGCAATGGGTACTAGTACTAAATCAAATGTGCTGGTTCATTTGATTTATTCTTTGTTACTAGTTATAATATAATCTATTAGCTTGTTTTGAAATATCCAAAGGATTTATAGGATGCATCTACGGAACAATGATAATGTTCCCATGTGGCATGTTTAGTACCAAATTTAATATAAAACAAAATTGCACTGTTATACTAAGTCTTATTGACAGAAATAATTCAAATAAAAATTCCCAATGAGCTGTTTAAGTCCTTACATTTAGTCATGTCTATAATACAATACTAACAATGCAAGGGATCTTTTCTAAGCATACCTTATCTCTTTTAAATATATGACTAAATTGAACATTCTGAACAAATGCTGACCTAGCTAGCTGTTTAAATGCTTCAAAAAATTGTAAAAACAGTCAAAACAGATGATAAGTGTAATAATCTCCTTAAATATTCTTGTTTTGTTATTTATTGAGGAATAAATATAGTTTATATGATACTGTCTTGTAATTATTCTGCAGCCCTAGGTACTAGGGTGTGCATTTGACATTAGGTCTCTATGACAAATTGTTATTTATAGAATTTATGCATACATCAGCTGTCCCAGACAAAATCTGGGCTCAGTTATCATTCTGCTTGCTAGCTGTTTGCAGGACTGCATTTGGATAAAACTGCTTGTGGATATTTTATATAACAATTACTAGTGTTGTTTTAAAGACCTGGACAACTAACTTAAAGGATAATTTATCCACAAACAAACTACTTTTAGTTCAATTATATCCTTGGGGTAATGTGAACATGGATATACATATACATTCTTCTGTCTTAGAACCTTCCACTCTGAATGCATTGAGTGGGGCTCTGAGGCACTAATTATTTAGGGGGCAAAGGAACCATGTATGAGATAATCTCAGCTTATAGATTAAGCATCAAGAGCATTTTATTAGTAACCTTGATGTTGCCATTCTACTTTCATGATCAGTAATTTATTCTTTTAGCCTTAGCTATATACGTAGGTCTGATCAACCTGCAAGTCAGGGGTCTTTATGCTTACTGCTCCCTTCTTTTTTCTTCTTGTCAGGCTGGCAATCTCACTTGGGCAGTAGGTTTTTCACTCTTGGCTCTTCAGATTTCATGATCTGGCAGACTTCGTTGTTTACACCCCCTTTAGGCCGACGGGCTGTCTGTCTCATTAACCTGTATCAGTTTGGGGTCTCTACAGACTCTTATGGCTGGACCCACGGTCTACCACTCTGGTTGGCAGGCATATTCTCTGACATAGTGATGCACTAAATGCTAGGACAGAACCAGTCTGGCCGCCTGTATCAGTCAGCAGTCTCCTCAGACTCACACGGCTTGCAGGTCCTCTTGCGGGTTCGAGGTCAGCTGCCTGGAGTCCTGTTTAGTGGTAGGTGCTATGTCAGGCTCTGAAACTACACAGCACGTGGCTTGAGGAGGGTTCTAATTAGACTAGGTTAGCTACACTAGCCCTTGTAATGGGTTGCTCTGAACTTAATCTTCCTAATTTTGATACCAGGTTACGAATTTTGATGCCAGTCTCAGTTTTAAGGCTACTAAATATGATCGAAATCAGAACTTATTTTCTGTAGCTGAGATTTTTCCATGTGGGTTTGAGGGGTTTCTTTACAGGCTGCGGTTTAAGACAGCAAGATGCACTCAAGATATTTAACGCCTCCATGGATGTGTTCTTGATGAATTGTATTATCTTCAAAGTCACTAAGACATTGAATACAACCTTGATGAACAATTTAATATTGCTGTGAAAGATTGTGAACTAAAACATTCTATACAGCTTTGAACAGTTTGTCTGAGAAGTTGTATATCTTGAGTTCGGAGTTACATCTATATGAACAGTTATTCACTTAGCTCTGGGTAACCAAAACACTCTTGGTTTACCAATTGGAGTCTAAGTACTTGTAGACAATATATACAGCATTGATGAACATTCAGTTTATTGTCTTTTTCTTTGAGTACTGCCACATATCTACATATATAGCCTGGATGAACAATTATTGTCTTAAGTCTCCGATGAATACAGCCTTGATGAACAATTATTATCTTAGAAGTCTCCAATGGATGTATTGTACTATGACATTCTATACACCCTTGACGAATTTCATTTTCTTACGGCTATTAGGATTGTTTACTGTGTATTAACATAGTACCTTGTATTAACAAAGCTTTACCAAACATGTAGACAGTCTTTTAATAACATATTTGATGACATTTGACTGTGCTTATTCACTGTGAGTTATGATGTGTAGACAGTCTTTTAATAACATATTTGATGACATTTGATTGTGCTTATCCACTGTGAGTTATGATGTGTAACAATGTGGGATTTACTCTTACCTGAAGCTGTTCGTAACTGCTTTCTAGGATATATGTGCGTTGTGCAGACTTATTCACCATTAATGGATCAATTATTACACTTGTGCATCAATGAGTGCATGCTCGCTCATGGAAGCCTAAGGATCAGGCAAACATATTTTCACCATATAGCAATGTGTCGACTACACTTAACATGCCATGAGGCTGTCCACAGTGTTTTGACACTGGTGGCATCCAGTTCAGCCTTTTCAGATAATCACTCAAAGGAGTTAGCACTTACATGTATTTATCCTTGCTCAGATCATGATGCTACAAATGTAATCTTGATCAGCCTGTTTACAAATTAACAGTTTGATCTTGCTTGCTGCTGATGCTATTGGTGGAGTATTCACATGTTCAATTCATAGTTAACAATATTAGGCATGAGTTTCCTTTGCAGCTTATTTGGCCTCTTAACTTCGGAGATTTATATGTGTTTTCTTGAACTGTGTAGACCCTCTGAGATGCCACAGTCTATAGCTTCTTGTTGGACTCTGCACTGTTTCATGCATGTATGGTGGATTTATATTAGTCTGGATGGAAAGTTCTGTGCGGTCAATCATTTAATTGAGAGGCTTTTGATATGCAAAGGTTATTCATGTAATCTTGATACAGCTCATATTTGGTTTCCGTAATACATTTGTTTGGTGCTGATTGGAGGCGTCTCTAGATGCTTCTGGTGAGCCCCTTGATGGGTGTTTATATACCTGTGTGATAGGTACAGATGGACATACATGTATTTATCTGTACCTATTGGCCTTTAAGCTTTCCACGCTGTCTGCTGAGTCAACCTGTATTAGGTAGGGGTCTCTTCTGACTCTTGGCGGGACCATGTCAACCACCTTCTCCTGTGGCTGGAGTCCATGTCCACAACATTGACTTGCAGGCACAATTTCTGACATAAGTGCTGTACTAAATTCTAGGGCAAACACTTGGTGACGTTACTGTATCAGTCAGCAGTCACTTCCAACTCTCATAGCTTGCAGGTCCAGCTAGTGTAGAATCAATGTCATTTAGATTCAAGTTCTACAGTGTCAGTATGCGTTATTTTCTGCACAGCTCAGTTATCAGACTAGCTGAGCTAACACTAAAGACATGTATGGAGATGTTTCCATGATGAGTGAATGTATGCTCTTGTAGTTGCATATTAACGGCTTAAGAGTAATTTGGGATCTGGCAAACCTTCTTAATAGATCATGCTATCTTAACTTTTTCTTGAATATGTAGAACCTGTATAGGATACCAGCTGTGACCTAGCCTTCTCTTAACTCGAGGTTGACTGCAACCCATGGTTTGTGCTCAACCTGCTTGCATTACACTTTTATTGTTATTATTATGTTGTTGTTGCAAGATTGTTCAAAGGCAGCTTTGCTGATGTTCTGCATAACATCATGGCATTCATATGCTCTTTTTAATAAATAATTGATAAATCCAGACAGGGCTGCCACCGCTACTGACATTACACTTTTATTGTTATTATTATCATTATGTTGTTGTTGCAAGATTGTTCAAAGGCAGCTTTGCTGATGTTCTGCATAACAACATGGCATTCATATGTTCTTTTTAATCAATAATTGAGAAATACAGACAGGGCTGCCACCACTACTGACTCCTTGGCTCTCTAGGGGGTGGACACGAATTACCTGACCTTAGTTTTATCTATAATAAGACTTCTCAGTGGTAACCTGTAATTTGTTTAGGACTCTGTGGTTGAGAATCCAATGATGCTAGAACAGCAATCATTCATGCTTTATACAGCCCCTGAATGTGGCTCCAAAAAGCGGCTCTAACATGTTCTTACACTGTGTTGTGTATAAGCTTTCAAGAGGATAGCACATTGACGCTTGATCTGTGGCCTCTGACGTTAATGTGATTCCATCTTGTTTATATCTTCAATGTAGAATGAGGTCCACCATTCTTAGGACTTTAGCATGGTATTAATACCACATGTATAATGCTATCCTATGGACACGGTTTCCAGTTTTTCCAAAAAGGGTTTTTATCTCTGGTTTTTTCCCGTAGTGACGTCGTAGTGTTAATTTGTTCTTGAAGAACATCGAGTCTACTAATGCTAGGTCAAATATGATCTTACGATCTCTAGTCATTTTAAACTTATCTGGACATGTGTAGCAAAGACAATGTTGATATGTCACATACCTAAACAGTTATCCGGTCAGCTCAGATGGCTCTTCTGAATGAGATACAGTCTGCCCTGTCATAAGAGACACCTGTTTTCAGTAAAATCTGTTTTTCAAATACCTTAGAAGCAGCACTGTGCTAGTAGCAATTCATTTATGCAACTGTGTTGGATGGGCACCTGCCTAAGCCAATCTTTTGTGCTTCTTGTGACAGGTTTGGCTGTGCTCCAGGACTTCAGCCAGCTATTAACACTTAATTTGTTTGTGTTGATTCTAAAGTTTTTGTTGTTTTTGTTTTATTTTGTTTTTGTTATGTGCTTGCTAGTTGTGTGGTAACATTTAAGTGAATGACAGGAATAACAGTTTTAAAATTTGATGTGGTCATCTGCTGCAGTTTCTTAAAATTAAAAAAAAAACTCTTACAAGGATATCATTAGTGTCAAACAGTTGGATCCAGACCAGCCAGATGCTCTGTGTGGCCTGTTCTGAATCTCAAAACTGTTTTGCAAGTTTATCAGCAAGCTAGCAGGCAAAGGATTAATCAACCTGTATGTTGACAACCTGTCAGTGATATGTACTGTAGAATTTTAATTCCCAGGCTTGAATTACACACTCACACTCCATTGACATTTGCCTGCACTTATTGTGATGTTTATAGTTACTTATAAGATGTTATGTCGTGTACTACCAGCAAATGCTGCATCTGAATTACCAAGTGTTGAACAGAATGTCCTTTCATTCTAACTTATTAACTTGTGGGGAAACCAACCCAATGTGAACATATTTCTATCCACATTGTCTTCATTTTGGGGGAATTTAATTTCTATCTGAAATCAACTCATTTCCTTCACATTGCAGGATCCAAATCATGCACTGACTTGCCTGCCTCTACTTACACACTTTAAGCCTTCAAGCTGTCTGTCTGATTAATCTGTTTCAGTTAGGGGTCCGCAGACACCAATTGGCTGGATCAAGTCCACCACAGACTCTGTGGCAGCGACCGTGTCCACCACCCTGACTTGCAGGCTCATACTTTGACATAGTGTTCCACTAAATGCTAGGGCAGACCCAGCCTGGCGACCTTGGTGACTCTAACTGTATCAGTAAGCTATCCCTCAGATATTCGTGGCTATGCAGGTCCACCATGTGCGGGGTCAAAGTCAGCTGGAATCCTGTGCAGTGGCTTGTGCTATGCCAGACCGCATGTACTATGCCATGCTGCACCTTATCATCCTCTGAACAGTATGTACTGGGCTTAAAGGTCTGCAATCATACTAGCTTAGCCAACGCTGGCTGTCATTCATATCTGGGTTGGTTCTTTATGGCCAAAGTTATGTTGTAAATAGAATGATGTTAGTTTAATAAATGTAGAATCTGACCAGCGTTTTATCTTGAGTTAAATCATATAAATTATTATTTATTGAGGAATAAATATAGTTTATATGATACTTTTAATTATTCTGCAGCCCTAGGTACTAGGGTGTGCATTTGACATTAGGTCTCTATGACAAATTGGTTTTTATATAACTTATGCATACATCAGCTGTCCCAGACAAAATCTGGGCTCAGTTATCATTCTGCTTGCTAGCTGTTTGCAGGACTGCATTTGGATACCCACCACCAACCCCTTTCTCCACCTTTGTTAAACGTTTGGAAAGAAACAACCCAGATATAAGTTAGGAAATTGTAAATTTTACTCTACTGACACTTCCAATAATTCGAATTTGCATTTTGATTCAAGGTAAATTTAGGGGGGGGGGATTTATTTCTATTTGAAATCAACTCATTTCCTCCACATTGCAGGATCAGAATCATGCACTGACTTGCCTGCCACTACTTACACCCTTTAAGCCTTCAAGCTGTCTGTCTGATTAACTTGTTTCAGTTAGGGGTCCGCAGACACCAATTGGCTGGATCAAGTCCACCACAGACTCTTTGGCAGCGACCGTGTCCACCACCTTGACTTGCAGGCTCATACTCTGACATAGTGCTCCACTAAATGCTAGGGCAGACCCAGCCTGGCGACCTTGGTGACTCTAACTGTATCAGTCAGCTATCTCTTCAGATATTCGTGGCTGTGCAGGTCCACCATGTGCGGGGTCAAAGTCAGCTGGAATCCTGTGCAGTGGCTTGTGCTATGCCAGACCGCATGTACTATGCCACGCTGCACCTTATTATCCTCTGAACAGCATGTACTGGGCTTAAAGGTCTGCAATCATACTAGCTGAGCCAACGCTGGCTGTCATTCATATCTGGGTTGGTTCTTCACGGCCAAAGTTATGTTGTAAATAGAATTATGTTAGTTTAATCAATGTAGAATCTGACCAGCGTTTTATCTTGAGTTAAATCATATAAAATGTGTGTTACCAAGATAACCTAAAGGCGTCAGGACTTGGAATATTACAACTGGATGCTGTATGCTACCAAGTGACGTCACGAGCAACGTCGCGTTATAAACGATTGATTCATACAAATTTTGAGTCGCACATTAAACGCTGCAAGTAGCTTTTCAATCGCATTTACCGTTTGCGAGAAAATTGCAAAATTATGGTGATGCGTTTTCATTAATGTATAGCAACAGACTGCATGCTTGGTGGTCAACCCAATCACGGTTGGCAACTTTGGTTGCACACTGATGGGTCAGACCTCAGATTCTATGATGGCTATGACTTAAAGACTTATCTATGTGTGAGACGGTTGGGGCTGATGCTTTAGCTGTTGTCAGGCCCATCAGGGTTTACCTGTTAGATTTCTTTTGCTCCTGTTTAGTACTGGTGAGTCCTTATGTTGGCTTTATCTCCTTTTTATATCTTGATTTATATGTTCCAGATAATTCATGGCCAAATAATGGGTCTTTCGTGCAAACCAAAATCTATGTGTCCTGATCCACATCTGAACTAAGGGTGAGATTTGCGCCATGAAATTTGATTAAGCCCTCCAGTAAAAGTAGTTTTACTGACCGTTCTAAGGCGATGCTTCGTTTGTGGATCATTTTTGTTAATATGTTTCGTGTTTGTCATGCTTTCTTGTATGTTAATCGCAGCCTTGTGGTCACCTGCTGGAAAAGAGCCGACCTCTTGCTCTAGGCTTATTTGTATGTGGTGATGATTGTTTTTGCCACTTTTCCATGTGGTGTCCTGGGTCAGGTAGGGTGCTTATTTGTATCGACTCCTGATCTATACCCCCTTTTCTACTTTTAAAAAAATGACATTTTCCCTTTTTTGCTTTTCAGCTTTTTAATGCAATTCTAAATTGATGATATAAATTTTATCCTGTAAATTTTGTTATTGTTATACCACATCATGCTAACTATGTATGTTCCAGTTTACAGTATAATTGATTAAAATATGTCAAAGGACATTCTGCTTCCCTATTTGCATATTAATTATTTTTTTATAACTATTGCTCTATTTCATTGATGTTACTTGACCTGCAACATGAGATTTCCAACAAAATGGTATGAGTTCCAGCAAAGGCTCAGACCAGACTGCGCATATGCACAGTCTGCTAGACGCTTGACTATCCTTTGATTCTAAGGCTACCGATTGAACATCCTTTGGAGATTCTAAGCTTTAAAGGAAGCTACAGAGTTGCATCTGAGTCTGCACTTGTCAAAATGTTACACTGTTGGAAAGCACATGTTGCGGCTCACATGTAAATTAATACGTTGAAACACTTTGTTTCAGGTTGGCTTTGCTTCTCTTATGTTAATTGACAATGGAGAAAGCTGTCTCGTAAAATGATTCAGAATCTGTGAAGAGTTTGAAGGGGGGAAACTGATTCCTGTCATGTCAGCTGTTGGTGCTGAATGGTTCAAAATATAATGGGGCCTGCATATTTGTATCTACAAACACAGACACAATTAGAGCTTTTTGCAAACCCGTAGCAAAAATGGTAAATTACATGTATATATGATTATATCCTTTGTGTAAATACAAGCTTAACTTGCAGTCCTGAATTTTAGGTTGAACAGCTGTTTATTAAGCATATTATAATACCATTAATATAGGTATGTCAGTGAGGATATCTGTTATCAAACTTCCTGTTTTTGTATAATACTGCATTAAGAATAGTTGATTTTCACACATTTCCTCCCAAACCCACAGAAATAACAGAATTATCAACATGGAAATACCTACTTCAGATGTGAACAATGAAGAGAATCTGACAATCTGTGTCTAAAATAAGAAACAAAGTATATATGTATCATTTTATCTCTTTAGGTTAGCCCAGCGTTAAATGAGACCAAAATATTTAAATTTCTCTATATGCATTTTTCACTTAAATAATGAAATTGCCTTTTTCCTTTTGCAGTCCAATTTGGTTTACATTCTGCATCAAGAAAACAAGGATATACAAGAGCCAAATATTGCAGCTGCTGATACAGTTTTACCAATTGCTTTTGATGATGTAGCTAAATATATCAACACTGAAGGTATCAGGAACTATTTGTTCCCATATAAACGAATAATGGTCGATATTGTGCCTTATAAACTAATGTTTACTGTTGGTAAAAATCAGCCCCTGTTCCCAAAAAGAAAACCGAATGGTATGTCTCTAAACCTCCAAGGCTACTACACCAGGTACAGCAACAACATTTTAAGGATGGCCTCATACTTTGAGCCATATATAATGCATTTCGTTAAAATTAATTATATGTCATGCATTCCATGGCTTTTATATGTCATGTATTCCATTACAAAGACTTGTCTTTGCGTTATGTATAAGACAAAATTCATTAACTCATGCCCTCTTATACAGCTTCATAGTTTTTAAGTATGTGATTTTAATCTACGGAAAAATAAATACATTTTAGGGAGAATTGGCTTATATTTTTGGGGATTTGGGGAGAAGCTGAACTACTTTTAGGGATTTGGGGAGCGAAGGCAAATACTTTTAGGAAGATGAGGACATTATTTTCAGGGAGACGGGGAGATCAATGCATTATTTTCAGGGATCAAGGGAGCACAGACACCCCTGGGGCCTCATTAACGCATTTTATGCAGTGAGAACCTTCTTTTTAATTTCAGTCAGCACGAAACTGGTATCATTTATTATCACTGCCCAATCGTTTCACGAACTGATTTCCAAAAATCGTAATACCCGAGGCTTGCACGAGAGTTTGAAATTTTCCTGTACATGGATGCACGTGATCAAGAAAAATGGCGTTGACCCTTATGAAGTTTAAGGCCTAGACATTCTCCTTATTAGAGGATTATAGCTGTTATTATTGTCTTCCCGTGTATGTATACTGTCGAAGTTTATTTTGATACCATATTTGTGTGTATATATCCCATAATAATGAAGAAATCTATATTGGTCCACTATGTTAAACTTTACCCATTTTTCATACGAAGTACTTTATTAAATATCCCATTGTTTATTTCATTTCAAGTATGTCTTCTATAAAGAAAATCCGTTTGATTTATGTAATCCAATGCATTATTACTTAACTAACAGGAACAAAGAAAATTACTGCGGAATGAACTTTCTTAAAACCCTTTACAGTATAATATTATGTATTCAGAGCTATATATACATTACAATACAAGTATAGGCTAGACAAACTCATGTGTGTATGGATGAAAGGCAATAATTGCCATGGAACAAAACAAATGAATACCCATAAGCAACTGCATTATTGTATGTATAATATGCGACGCTGTTGACAGCACTCCAGCAACTCATGCTATACGTTGCTCCTAAATATAGACTTTAAATGAGAATGACAAATATTTAACACACAAAAGTAGAAAGACAATACAAATAACAGTATCAGACAACATTTCCGACATAGAATAGAAAACATCACCCATTATCTGAAATATACAATGTAATATACTAGCGGACTTTAAAAAGGCAACACTTGGATAGCAGCTTTAATTCATGCCTCATAAAAGAAAACAAATAAATCATTTTGGTTGCATATTAAAGAGTGTTCATTTGTAAATAACACATGTACATGCAAAAATTGTCAAACTAGATAAAATGTAACTCAATAAATGTAGACATTTTGAGATAAGGTTCAATTGTTTCATGTGACAAAATGTTATCAAAGAAATATTCAAAACTTCTTTAAATCAAGAACCGCGAGAATCATCAAATGTGTGTCATTGTCTTCAAGCAATCACTCTCACATTGATTGGCATGTCTGCGATACAACGTTTGATTATTTAGCGTTTGTCAGTTGGTACACTCTCATTTGATGACTGAAAATCTCCACTATTTAAGAAATTCTCTATAATGATTAAATTCATATCATAGCAATAACAGCGTCGAGATCAGATCAGTTGTACATTTGAAATTAAAGTGTTTGTTGAAAAAGCTAACTCATGATGACATTATTGGAACAGAGAAAGTTAACATTCAACGGTCTTTTGAAACATATAAAGGGAACTAGGTGTTGCATTTTTAAAGTCCGTCAGTATATTTGATATAGTCTGAACTACACACACATACAATGCCAAAGTATGCTAGACACGCTATTGTGTCTGAATGAAGGGCAAGTGAGCCAAATTGTTACACTTTGAGACTAACTATACAGTAAACATACACTACCTGTAATCTGCTAAGTAAACTACTATTTAAATAAGTAAATAAATCGTGCATGCTGTGTCAAAATACGTATATGCAGCTAGCTATCAAGTTTATATAAATATGTGTCAGTACATGAGATTTTGGGCAATTGTCAAGCAGCAAAGACCAAGAATAGCATCGCTGTTCACATACCCAAAGCATGGATTAAGAATGTACATGTCCAATTTTTGGGTTCCCCTGCAAAATTTTGTTCTACAAATAAGAGGTGTTCTAGAAATGTTCTAGAACATTTCGAACTGTTCTAGAACTGTTCTAAACAGATAAATATGTTTGTTCTAGAACTCTTGTTCTTCAACTGTTCTAGAACATTGTTATAGAACAAACCAAACACATTCTAGAACTTGTTTCGATTCTAAAGTGTTCTTGAAAATTCTAGAACATTTTTAGAACAAATCAAGAACCAGTAAGTTCTACAAATGTTTTAAAAATATTTTAGAACATTTTAGGACTTTTCAAGAACAAAATAAGTTGAAAGAGATTTCTATAAAATGATTCAAATAAAGTTCTTGAACATTTGTCTTACTTTTCAGCAATTAAGTTAACTCTACAAATATACTAGTAAATTCTAGAACATGTTTGGATTTTCTCAAGGGCAGAAAGCATGGTAGCGCAGTGGTTAGGCACTTGCCTTTGGTGCTAGAGGTCCAAGGTTTAATCCCCGCTCATGATTAGGAAACTTTCGGTGTCCGAACATGCTTTCTCTGTTGTCATTTGCAGGGATGACACTAGATAAGTGCATCAGCCTTCCGATCGGATGTTAACTGGTTGCCCCCTTTCCAGGAATGGTCACCCCTTGTGCAGGTTTAAGAACCCTACGGTATTATAGATATGTGTTACTTGTAGGCTTTTGTCCCGCAACGTGGAGTGTACAAAGTACACCTGCCGATAATACTCGCAAGTGAGGGTCTGGCAGTATACGGAGAAAGAAAGAAAAAAGGGCAAATTTTAATCAAAATTAAAAGAAATTTTTACATTTACTATTCAAATTAAGTTCTGGAACTTGTTGAGTACTTTCATATAACCAGCAAGATCTAGAAATGTTCTAAATAATTCTTAAACATTTTTAAAACATTTAAAGAACAAGCATGTCATAACCAGATGGATGATGGAAAAAACATGGCTGCCAGAGTTGGAGGGAATATATGGAGGCTCTTCAAAAAACATTTGTTTGGGAATTTCAAACATGGTAATAGTATTGCTTGAGACAGTGAGTAGACCTGAGAAACAGTTTCTCTAAAGTTTTTAATGTTGATTAAACACAGTTTCTAAGGTTTTAATGTTAATTGTTGCTGTAGTGGCTGTTTTTTTTCCAAGGTCAAATGCATGACATTGTTTCGAAATAGGTGGGGTTACAGGGTTGCAATAACTAATAGCATTCATGCCAACTTAGGGCACCTATAATAGTTAACAGTAAATTGTATTAAATCATATGGGAAATTAATTTTGTGTAATTACTTCTGCTCCTTGACCGTATATATCTTACTATATGTTTGATCAGTTACAGAATTTTATTAATTTTATTAATAAAAACCTCGCGAAAATTTCTGGATTTACAGTAACCGTTTCTTGGCTAGGAAGCAGTAATCAGAAACGCTGACAAACAATGTACATATAGATGTCTTGCCACATACTGTATCTATACTGAGCCAAAGTGCTAATGCGACCTTTTTTATTTTGATTATATCTTTGTCTGTAAGCTTGCAATAGGCCGATTGGTTCCCCTAAGCAAAAGTTCATTCAGCTAGGCATAGAAACTTACTTTGGTTCTTAGAAAGTGTCTCAAACTGTTTGAGAAATACAGCATTCCATTGTTGTTGTTGAAAAAATGTAGTGTTTGGAAAGGTTCCAATATTCGATGTGACATGCATTTCGGCACCAGGAAGGCTGATTTCTAGGACTTCTGTTGGAAGTCTTTAAAGTTTTAGCGATAAATTATTCTATTTCAATTCGGCAAAGCACTGGGCCTGGTTGTTTACAAAAAAGTAAGAAAGGTGGAAAAGATCAGCAATCGATACAATCAAGTACAACACCTGACCCAGGATACCACATGGAAAAGAGACAAAAACACAATTAAACATCACAAACAAGAGCCAAGTGATCAGTTCTTTCCTAGCTTTCCCAGCAGGCGACCACAAGGCAGCAATGAAGAGACGCGAAAGCATGAATAACACAAGACATAAATAACACAATCGATCCACAAAAGAAGAACAGCCTTAGAACGGTCAGTAAAAATATTTTACTGTAGGGCTTAAACTGGTTTCATGGCGCCAACCTCGACCTCAGTTCAGATGTGGATCAAGACTAAAAGATGTTTGATTTGCATGAAAGCAACTTAACTTATTCATGCATCATCTCCTAGAACATACAAATAAAGATATAAATAGGAGATAAAGCAAAGTTAAGGCTCAACAGTACATAAAACTAAATAACGGAGCAAATGAAATCCAACAGGTAAACCAGTGACAATAGCCAAAGCATCAGTCCCCTACCATCTCAATAACAGATAAGTCATTAAAAAGAAAGATTTAGTCAAATTTGAGCTTACGTTTTTATTCAGGGTCGCAATTATTGTCATAGTGAACATGAAGCTGTGCAGTAAATTGTTTATCCATTTATGCTCCTTGCCATTTCTAAACATCAGAAGTACCACATGTTTATTACTTTTTGAATTATTTCTTTGTTTACAGAAATGTATGCGATATTGATTTTGCATTGCATTGCAATTAACGCTCAAACGCTTAATTTCGTGAAATTCAACATAACACCCCTCAACTTATTGACCTAACATTGGAGTGTAGGCTAGTATTGATTGTTAATTTTTATGACCTATTGCAAGGCCCTGGACTGATAAAAAAACATGTTTGACCAACCAGAATGAAGCTCACCTAGCCATGCTGCAGACAATAAGAATCCATAATGAGTGTGAGGGTAGAATAGAAAAATCCTTCCAAAGGATCATCGTTTGGCAACACGAGGATTGCCAAGTGATGACAAATGGTGATCCTGAGGGAAGGATTTTTCTGTCCTACCCTCACACGAATAATTGATTATTTTTCTTGCTCACCACATGGCTGCCAGAGTTGGAGGGAATATATGGAGGCTCTTCAAAAAACATTTGTTTGGGAATTTCAAACATGGTAATAGTATTGCTTGAGACAGTGAGTAGACCTGAGAAACAGTTTCTCTAAAGTTTTTAATGTTGATTAAACACAGTTTCTAAGGTTTTCATGTTAATTGTTGCTGTAGTGGCTGTTTTTTTCCAAGGTCAAATGCATGACATTGTTTCAAAATGGGTGGGGTTACAGGGTTGCAATAACTAACAGCATTCATGCCAACTTAGGGCACCTATAATAGTAAACAGTAAATTGTATTAAATCATATGGGAAATTAATTTTGTGTAATTACTTCTGCTCCTTGACCGTATATATCTTACTATATGTTTGATCAGTTACAGAATTTTATTAATTTTATTAATAAAAACCTCGCGAAAATTTCTGGATTTACAGTAACCATTTCTTGGCTAGGAAGCAGTAATCAGAAACGCTGACAAACAATGTACATATAGATGTCTTGCCACATACTGTATCTATACTGAGCCAAAGTGCTAATGCGACCTTTTTTATTTTGATTATATCTTTGCCTGTAAACATGCAATAGGCGGATTGGTTCGCCTAAGCAAAAGTTCATTCAGCTAGGCATAGAAACTTACTTTGGTTCTTAGATAGTGTCTAAACTGTTTGAGAAATACAGCATTCCATTGTTGTTGTTGAAAAAAATGTAGTGTTTGGAAATGTTCCAATATTCGATGTGACATGCATTTCGACACCAGGAAGGTTGATTTCTAGGACTTCTGTTGGAAGTCTTTAAAGTTTTAGCGATAAATTATTCTATTTCAATTCGGCAAAGCACTGGGCCTGGTTGTTAACAAAAAAAGTAAGAAAGGTTGCAAAGATCAGCAATCGATACAATCAAGTACAACACCTGACCCAGGATACCACATGGAAAAGAGACAAAAACACAATTAAACATCACAAACAAGAGCCAAGTGATCAGTTCTTTCCGAGCTTTCCCAGCAGGCGACCACAAGGCAGCAATGAAGAGACGCGAAAGCATGAATAAGACAAGACATAAATAACACAATCGATCCACAAAAGAAGAACAGCCTTAGAACGGTCAGTAAAAATATTTTACTGTGGGGCTTAAACTGGTTTCATGGCGCCAACCTCGACCTCAGTTCAGATGTGGATCAAGACTAAAAGATGTTTGATTTGCATGAAAGCAACTTAACTTATTCATGCATCATCTCCTAGAACATACAAATAAAGATATAAATAGGAGATAAAGCAAAGATAAGGCTCAACAGTACATAAAACTAAATAACGGAGCAAATGAAATCCAACAGGTAAACCCCCCTGACAATAGCCAAAGCACCAGTCCCCTACCATCTCAATAACAGATAAGTCATTAAAAAGAAAGATTTAGTCAAATTTGAGCTTACGTTTTTATTCAGGGTCGCAATTATTGTCATAGTGAACATGAAGTTGTGCAGTAAATTGTTCATCCATTTATGCTCCTTGCCATTTCTAAACATCAGAAGTACCACATGTTCATTACTTTTTGAATTATTTCTTTGTTTACAGAAATGTATGCGATATTGATTTTGCATTGCATTGCAATAAACGCTCAAACGCTTAATTTTGTGAAATTCAACATAACACCCCTCATCTTATTGACCTAACATTGGAGTGTAGGCTAGAATGGATTGTTAATTTTTATGACCTATTGCAAGGCCCGGGACTGATAAAAAACATGTTTGACCAACCAGAATGAAGCTTACCTAGCCATGCTGCAGACAATAAGATTCCATAATGAGTGTGAGGGTAGGATAGAAAAATCCGTCCAAAGGATCATCGTTTGGCATCACGGGGATTGCCGAGTGATGACAAATGGTGATCCTGAGGGATGGATTTTTCTGTCCTACCCTCACACGAATAATTGATTATTTTTCTTGCTCACCACTTTTTTTTTATTTTGAAATAAGCTTCCAGAAGTTCCTGAATACGTTAAGATGCAATTTCATATGATGACGTCATTTTAACATAACAATGACGTCACTTGACGACCATGTGCGTGAGTTCCAATATAACCAATATATGTAGCCCTCACGTGAAAGCCTGTGTGAGATAGCATTGGTAAGATAAGATTTTCTATCCCAGTGTAAAATCTCAGATATCCTTATCTGGTGTACAAGAAAACGTACACTCTGCGAACAAAAGATTCTTCATGATTAGTTGTGCAACTTTTCTAGCATAAACTGTTAAACAGCAATTGGTTGAATAAAATTCTGGCCCTCAACGAGTTGCGTTAGAACTTTGGCTCAGTATATAAAGTGTTTTCACTCTCTGCTTAGAAAAAAGATCTGTCAGTGTCAGGAATACAAAATTTTATCGTAAGAGATATCCCGAGAAAATACAGAGAATTTCATCACTGGCTCCATGCAGGACACTATCATAACCATCATGGGCTTTGATGTAGGCAATATCACCTTTATTCAACCTAACCTGAGCAGCATTACTAGCTGTTCGGGAATGAGATGTCCTGGTGCCATAGGCAGAAACTAAGTATCTGAAATGAAAACAACAAAATAAACCACATTATATATTGGGGGCAAGTTAGTCTTTGTTTACACCTGAGCTGAGCTTCTAGTATACTTATGACGTCAGAGCCGCCCATTGCCTATCAATTTCAGCTATTTTTCTGAGCCAAGTCGTCTGCAGCTATTCGTCTGATTAAATAGATTCATCCAATCAATTGTAGATTGATAAGAGTTTAAATGTGTTAAATGTCATATTGCAATCACTCAATGTCTGTCATTTATCGTCTGTTGTGCGCCAACAACATTTTCTTTTATGACAACTCCTTCTATAATGACCAATTTCAACGAAGCTTTACAGGAATGTTTTAGAATGACCCACTACGAAAGGTTTTTAATTACTTCTCTCAGCGGAAAATTTAACAGCCAGAGGCGTGGCTATTCTTGATTACGAAAACGTTTAAAATTTTCTCTGACACTACTGATCCAAATTTTTAATATTGTTGCAGAAAAAGTCAAATATACATGACTTCGGTTGGTATGCAATGTGTGATTGTGGTATGCCCTGGTCATGCTCACTTACCTTTTTAAGCTCATGCACTACATAAATAACTTGCACACGATGCACTGTAGTTAGAAAGAATGGAATATGCAGTCTTTTCGTATATTATTGCATTTGAGCTAAATAACAATACACACCCTTAGAAGCAGTGCATTTGAAAACCATTATTTAACCAGAAAATATCTGAGACTGACCAGCAAATGCAAATCACATACTAAAGGCCCATCCGTTGCATTGTGAACAAGAAGCACAGAACACATGACATCAAGAAGAGCACATAAGCAAAGCGGCCAGATTTATCTTCTTTTCAATAGAACATGGGAAAACTGAAAAGTGCTTCAATCAAAAGGGTGAAAACTCTAAATTGTTTCAATCAAACCGGTGGAAGTTGTAAATTATTTCAATTGAACAGGCAAATACTGTACATTGTTTCAATTGAACAGGTGAAAACTGCACTTTTTTTCAATCAAACAGGTGAAAACAGTAAATTGTTTCAATTAAATAGGTGAAAACTGTAAACTGTTACAATCAAACAGGTGAAAACTGTAAATAGTTTAAATCCAACAGACGAAATTGTGAATTGCTGCAAACAAACAAGTGTAGTGGCATGAGAAATCGATTGGTAAAAAATTCGCCAAACACTAAGTCGTTTACCGCTTACTTAGTATGTTTGTAGCCGATTTAACCCAAATAATCCTAGCGTTTTTATAGACAGATGCAAACCATGTTGTCTCAGATCAGACACCGCCAAACGCTATGTCTCATCAGGTACTACACTGTTTGCTTAAACTACCATCTATTTAGATTTGAATAAAAAGAAATATACCACCCAACAGCCCTCAAAACAGAGATGGACTGGTAAAATTGATATTTCCCTTCAGCTTAGATTGTTGAAAAATCGTCTCCCGTTCCCGTTTTGTTAAATCTGCATCTTAATAAGCAGTAATTGTTACTTAGCTCATACCTTTCGTTTTTCCATAATTCAAACCAAATTGTTCCTCCATGTGGATGGCCAGTCAGGTGAAAGTTGAACTCATACGGACCAGTCGAAGATGCAACAAAATTTCCTGTGAAGCGATCATAGTCACAGTTTGTATCATACAATGTATGGTTGAAGAGTATTTTTGTACCCCCTAGAACAGTGGCTGCATGTGTCAGGGCCACAGAGAAGGCCACTACTTCCCTACCTGTTATAAAGTACACAAAAATATTAGCGACATTTTCCCTACATGTTATAAAACAATTTAACATTGTCAGCCACAACCTATACCTATAGCATACATGTTATAAAGTTTAAATAGGTGATAGTCGATATAAAGGGTTGTCAGTATTTAAAACATATGTCAATTTCGTTATTTCAAACTGAGCTTTTGCCAAAATCGCAGAAAATGATGTATTTGATAGAAATATTAAATAATCCACCAAATGTTACTGCATAATAATTCCGAAATGCAAATAGAAATAATTGAGCCGTGACATGGGATTTCCAACAATGTGGTATATGCGACCACCAAAGCCTCAGATCAGCCTGCACGTACACGCAGTCTGATCAGAGTCTTTGCTAGTCGCTTGAATACTATATGACTGTTAAGCTAACTGACCGAGCAGCATTTGGAGTTCCTCCACTTATAATGAGGCTGCACAAGCTCGTCTTTGTCTACACTTGTCAAAATGCAACATTATTGGAAATCACATGTCGCAGCTCATATTTCTATGTTTGGAAGTGACAGTATATAATGCATGTTATTTCAGAAAATTAATGAAATGCTTCTGTGGTCGAGTGGATAAGGTCGCTGAAAATCATAATAAGACTGGTTATATTCTATAAAACGGTTAGAGCACCTTCTGAAAGCGCTTCCAGGTTGATATGTTTGTTGAAGTTTTATTTCACAGTGATGTAGAGCTTTTTTATGTTTTTTAGATTATACACACACTTAAGCAAACTTATAAATGAACACTTTACAAACTCATTTTTTTCTGACTAAGGCACCACTGATATTAAATGAAATTTAACCTAATCATGAGAATTTTAATGATACCTATATTTTAGAGGTATTTTGGGAAAGTTGTCATTCATTTTGCATTTAGGGGGTTCCAAAATGTAAAAATCAACGTTTTGGTGAAAAAAGCTTTGGGTGCATTTTTATCAAATTGAAGTACATGTGTTTACTAACTGGTCCTAGTGACTTAAAGAAATGCAGAAAAAATTGAAATTTAATGTACAGCAGTTTTTTACGCATCTTTATTTTGTTTCAAAAATCACATTTTTCGAGAATTCTGCAAATCGTCAGCAGCACACGTTAAAATCGTTGCATGTGTTTTATTTGATCTGACCATGTAGACAAAACACAACAGGACTCAATCAGTCTTTTCCGCAGCGGTAAATCTTTCAAGACTATTCCACACTTCCAGTTTCATTGTGAAAGTTTAACAATTAATTTGACAGCGTTTGTAAATGAATTTTTACTTTTCAAAAGAAGAACAGTGACTTCTAGTAAAAGTTAATAATCGATGAAAATGGCAATGTCATAAAGCAGATAATAAAGCGTACAGGGCAAGAAAAGTTTGTATGTAAGGTACATGCTCAAAGCGGAATTTCTTAGACTACGCTGCAAAATAGCGCCTGTCTTCATGTTCTTATAGAAAAGAAATGACGAAAATGATTATAATGAATATGGTTATCCCCATTCTAGTGCACTTATGCAGTTTGAATTTTGTTTTGTTTTTTCAATTATTTTCACATGGCCAGACTAGAGATTAAAGTTTTTGAACCCCTTTCCTATCATTCATTCTAATTCTTCATCTGTATTTGTACTTTGCATAGCCCAGATCAGGCTGCTCTCTTAGGAGCAGTCTATTGGTGGTTTACTATGTTCGATTCCATGATGAAAGAAGTGTGGAATGTATTTCAATGAAAAAAGTCAATAAGCAATGCTTATTAGATACCCCCCGCACAGTAAGAGCCAGTGAAAAAACTTGGCAATTTTAGTTTAAACCAGCAGACCCTAGTTTTGAAAAGAATATTTATGTAGAATCTGTGCAAAAAAAAAATATAAACTCCTTCATGCATATGTTCAATGTGTCTACATTGTATCGGCAAAGTATCAAATTGCTCCATCAAAAGCTGTGGTAGGATTTGATCAGCCCATAAAGGCACTATCCATGTATATACAAAAGCCATATAAGGGAATAATTGTCTAAGTTCTCACAGCTGTCATTTTGTCAAAAATTATTTTTTCTGAACCAAACTCCTTCATGCATATGTTCAATGTGTCTACATTGTAAAGGCAAAGTATCAAATTGCTCCCTCAAAAGCTGTGGTAGAAGTTGATCGACCCATGAAGGCAGATCTATGCATATACAAAAGCCCTATTAGGGCAAAATTGTCTAAGTTCCCACAGCTGTCATTTTGTTCAAAATTATTTTTTCTGAACCAAACTCCTTCATGCATATGTTCAATGTGTCTACATTGCATAGGAAAATTATCAAATTGTTCCATCAAAAGCTATGGTAGGAGTTGATTGGCCCGTGTATGGCCTATAATAGCATAAGCATAAAACCCTATATTAAAAGCCATTTAGAACTACAAAGGGAAATAACTCTAATAGAATTGGCCCCTAGCCCCTACTTTTTTGTCTAAAGTATTTGTCTTGCATATATAAACATGTTTGCAAGGTTTGATGAAAATCCAGCAATGACGCTTCAAGATATTAAGGAAAAAAACTGTTACGGACGGACGCACCGACACACGGACGGACGGACAGACAACGTGAAAACAGTATACCCACCACAAACAAAGTTTGTGGGGGGTATAATAAATGCAGGAGACGTTAAAGGCTGACGCTATCTTCTGACAAAAATACTGCCAGGAAAAGGCTTTTTTTAAAAAAGTTTAATATAATACTTATAACTTACCGGATTTTATAGTGCTACACAATGTAACATTGCATGCCTCAGTAGGAACTTCTAGATCTAGAGTGTAGCACCAGGGTGTCGAATTAGATCCTGGATCCCTACAGTAGTTCAAGGCCCCAGCTACATACCCATCACATGGGTAGGATGCATCCATGGTGTAATCATGACTATGAGGGTATTGTTCACTCCAGCTTTGACAAACTCTGTTATTTTTGGTTTCGTTCATCTTACCTGAGTAGGCTTTAGGCCTCAGCCCATCCCAGCAGTCAATCTCACCTGCAAAAGTTGTACAGAAAACAAACACGTTAACTCTTTGCCTAATGGATAACTTTCCATGCCTTTTTGTTGTCCGCTGATTTTTTTTCAAAATTCAACTTTTTCTAAAATTAATTTAGTTTAAACATTTTTTTTGAAATAACACACAAATAACTACAATATACATACATACATCTGTAAACAATATAATAAAGGATTAGAACGAAAGCAAAGCTTATATAGCTCTTCTCCCTATCACAATGTATTTGTTATGCTTTAGCGGAAGTTTATTATAAGTTTAGCATATTGAGCGGTGGATATTCATTTGAAAACAAAAAGAGTACAGGAACAGAAAAGAAAAAAAAGAAAACATACAGCTATGTGAAAACATAATGAATAAATACAATAATTAGAAAAAAATGATAACATCATCATAAAGGCTAGGAATATCACTTGGGTTGGGGCAGGGGTAAGGGTGGGAATAAGAGTATACACCACAGACCAATTGGAAGGCTGAAACCTGTAGTATATATGTATTTATTATATGACGTCGCGTCTGGGAGTGAAATAACGCCATGCAATAAAATCTGTAAACCACTAGTGGTTTATCGATTTTCGGGAAACGTTATGACGTCCATAACAACGTTGTGTACATCATGACATAATTATAACGTTTTTACGTCAGAAATGAGATTTCAAAGTAATCTTAATGTCATATGATAAATAGAATCTAACATTCGTGCTCTTGTATTATTGAATTTATTAAACTCGTTGTGAAAAAGAGATAAAATGCGCAGCAAGCCTCGCACTTTATCTTTTTTCTTCAACTCGTTTAATAAATCAATAAAACATGAGCACTCATGTGAGATCCTCTATATATATCCTGTAAGATTCATGTTTCCAACGTCATGGAATTCTTGCAGTTCATTATATCGGGACCAAGCAATGTCGGGCATATTGGCAGGTGCGTATCCATTGTCGGGCAAACTGATGTTACTTTGCGGGTAATAATGCAACATTGATGCCGGGAAAACAAACGGAAGATGCGGTCTCATGAAGCCGACAGCCAGGAACAAGGGATGTGCTCCTCCCGATTTACCCTGTTGTGCTAGCGCTTGTAGAACGGTGAGAGCATTGTCAGCTACCTGCTTGTCTACCAGGGGTTTATGCTTTCACTGAGAATCAGGAACAGCCTTCCATGATCTGGCCTTGCAAGCCATTTTATCTCTTTTCCCCAACTCGTTTAATAAATTCAATAAAACATGAGCACTCATGTAAGATTCTCTATATATCGCCCTAAGGTAGTGTGATGCTTGATTAGGTAAAACGTTGGTGTCAAGTAAATACTTGTGAACTTGTTCAAGAATTGCAATGTTTGCTTCAAGTGATAGTGTTGAACTACCAAAGAGAAGGGGACTTAGGGAAGGATTCTGGTAAGTTGTACAGACATTCAAAAGAGTGTTGTGAGGCCCCTGGTAGAATCTGCAGTGAAAGAAATAGTGCTGTGTATCTTAGATGCTTCCACATCAACATAGTGGGGATTCAGTAATATATTTGTGATCGCCAGGGTGGGGTTGCGGTGCATAATAGCCATGTATTATAAGTTATCATAATGACTAAGACAAGATGCATAATAAGTAAATTGAGCAAGAAACCAGTTTTCTTAAACGAGGTATCCAGGATTTTTCATATGAACTATTTTTTGGTTCCAGCAGATAAAGCGGCTAACAATGTTGTAGTTGTTTGACGATTGTATTATATCAATACTCTTAAGCGTGAGCTTGTTGACACTAATGCCTATAACCTGCAGCCTTCTTTGAGTAAGAGGGTGATTGTCGATGGGCATGGTTGTCATACAGCCGTACATTTCAGTGTCAAAGCTAAAGAAAACCAAGACAAAGTGCCAACGCTGTACTGGCTACCTAAACTCCATAAAAACCCTATAAAGCAAGATTTATTGCTAATGCAAGTTCTTGTAAAACATCAGAACTTTCTAAAATTGTTAAACTTGTGTGTTACAGCTGTTAAAAAGCATGTTTTCAAGTACTGTGAAAAGGTATATGAGAGATCCGGTAGAATCCTATATTGATCTATTAAAAAATCAGGAGAACGTTTAGATAAACTTAAAGCTACAGATTTCAATGCGACCAGTTTGTCTACTTATGATTTTCTACCCTTCACACTTCCTTACCTCATAAGTTAATTAAAGATAAACTTATTGATCTTATTGAAAGAAACTCCAGAGAGAAGGCTATCCTTACCTTGCATGTAATGACAGAAATGCATTTTTTACTTCGGAAAAACCTACAAATATCATGCATGGTCATGTTTAAATGTATGTGAAGCGCTGACATTTTTGTTTGACAACAGTTTTATTCAATTTGGCACCAATCTGTATAGACAAGAAGTTGGGATTCCTATTGGCACTAATTGTGCTCCCAAGTTGTGGTTTATTCTTGTTTTGTTATGAGAGGGACTTTATGATGTTTCTTTCAGATGATATGCAAGCTGATGTTATTGATGCGTTTAAACGCAACATCCAGATATTTGGACGATATTTTAAACATTAATACTGTGTATTTTGACAATATGGTCAGTCAAATATACCCTTCAAAGCTCCAACTTAATAAAGCAAATACCTCTGATAAAGAAGCAGCGTTTTTAGACAAGCATTTGTCTATTTCTAATCATATTGTTTCTACCAAAATTTATGATAAACGTGACGACTTTGATTTTGAAATTGTCAATTTCGCATTTTTAGATGGTGATGTTCCTTGCTCTACATCCTATGGAGTCTATATCTCCCAACTCATTCGTTTTGCTAGACAATCTAGCTATGGTATTGACTTCAACACTCGAAATAAATTGTTAACTCAGAAACATCTTAAACAAGGCTATCTGTATCATAAACGTCGCAAAACCTTTTCTAAATTTTATAGACGATACTATGATTTGATTTCTAAATTGTAAGTTGGACTTAAATCTCTCTTGCGCCAAGGACTTTCTGAACCTGATTTCTATGGTGACTTGAAGTATATATTGAAGAAGATTGTTGGTTCTAATAATTTTTCAGCGCAGTTCATAAATTTTTTCCCATTATGAAAAGATTTGCTATAACATTAATGTATTGCAACAGACTGCAGGCTTGGTGGTCAACCCAATTATGGTTGGCAACTTTGCTTTCCTCTTTAATTGCACGCCAGTGGGTCTGATTTCAGACTCTATGACAGTTCAGACTTAAAGACTTATCTATTGATGAGATGTTAGGGGCCTGATGCTTTGGCTGTTTGTCAGGCCCACCGTGGTTTAACTTATGGATTTCTTTTGCTCTGGTATTCAGTTTTAATTACTGTTGAGTCTTTTTTTTGCTTTATCTCCTTTTTATATATTTATTTACATATACTTGGAGATGATGCATTGATAAGTTAGGGGTCTTTCATGCAAACCAAATATCTACAAGTCTTGATCCACATCTGAATTAAGAGTGAGGTTGGCGCTGTGAAACCGGTTTAAGCCCTCCATTAAAATATTTTACTGACCGTTCTAAGGCGGTACTTCTTTTTTTTTGATCGTTTATGTGTTTTCAGTCTTGTGTTTGTAATGCCTTTGTGCGTGTCTGTTTATTTGTACCTTGTGGTCACCTGCTGGGAATGGGCTGGCCTCTTGGTTCTCGTTTGTAGCGTATAACTGTGAGTTTTGTCACTTTTCTCGGTCAGGTGTGGTACTTGCTTGTATCGATATCTGATCTTTTCACCATAACTTACTTAAATAACGTTGGGACATTATAACGTCTGAGGACATTATAATTCTTGAAAGTTTAGTTGTTGCTAGTATATCTACTTTAATTTTAGTCTTTTTTGCATGCTTGGATTCTTTAATAATTTTTGTTGAACCGTCCCGAATAAATAATCTGGAAGAAATGGATTCTTCAGAAAAAGAGAGAATCTACAACATTAGAAAACAACAGACTCGGTTTTATTGAGTCTGATCATGAGAACTTATGGAAAGTGCAACAATTCTCAGGCCTTAAGCAGTATTTTATTTTCCATCAGAACCCAATATTTCTGAAGGCTTAGAATATGCGAACTATCAACACCATATCAATGCATAGGGAAATGTTTTACCAACTCCAAACAAAAACAACGACAGCTGTTGCGATCTCTAAATAATCTGTAAAATGGATCCTTCAGAAATAAAGAGAACATACAATATTAGTCTAGCTCCTAGACCTTGATGTTTTTGTCAATTTTACTTTACTTTTCTCTCATCTTTTCTCTCTTTGACCCTTACCTAATCACAAATTTTGCTATCAAAGAGGAAAGGAAGAGAATAAAGAATTAATTGAAATAATTGTAAAAAAAACAAAAACTTACTAATCGGGACATTTTATAGACCACTCACTGCTTCTCCTGTTGTACTATCTGATATAGAAAATTCAATTGGTCTTGCTATTGATACTGGTGTCGAGGATATAGTTGTGACTAGAGACTTAAATCTAAACATGCTAAATCAACATTCCCGGATGAAAATTACAGATCTATGCCAAACATATAATTTAACACAACTAATAAATGACCCTATACATTATACGGAAACGTCTTTTTCCATTATAGATCTAGTGTTGGTCAGTAATTCGCATTCAGTTGAACTGTCTGGTGTAAGCGAACAATTTTTATCACAAGATGTCCGATACCATTGTCCAGTATATGTGACATTCACTTTTAAGAAGCCACTGTTAAAGTCCTTTTTACGTGAACTATGGTTGTATAACCAAGGTGATTTCAATTTATTTCGACACTCAGTAACTGACTTTACTTGGGATTCTATCAAAAGTGAGAATGTTAACCAGTATGCTTTAAACTTTACTGATAAGCTCATTAACTTCGCTTAGGACTGCATTCCACACAAACAAGTTAGAATTAGGCCACAAGATTTACCATAGATCAATGGCACAATTCGCAAGCTCATGCGAAAATGCAATCGACTCTTTAAAAAGTACAAACATAATAAAACTCTAGAAAATTATAAATCATTTAAGGATATAAGAAACAATGTTACTTCAAGCCTTCGTAAATCTATGAAAGAGTTTTTTAAATCCTTAGCAGATAAACTAAAATCATCAAGTCTAGCTACGTCAGATTACTAGAAAACCCTTAAATCGTTAATAAAACAGTAAGTCGACACGTCAATTCTTCCTATCTTTCATAATGGGTCTTATATTTCTGTCGGTAGCGATAAGGCGAAATTATTAAATGACTTCTTTGTCAGTCAAGCATCATTTGACGATTCAACTGCCATGCTCCCAAAAACTGATTTACCTGCGAATAACACACTTCACAATATAATAATTACAGTAGAGGAAGTTCGATCTGTTTTAAAGACACTAAAACTGGGGAAATCTTCTGGTCCTGATAATATTAATAATATAATTTTGAAAGAAATAGCATATCCTATCTCCAAACCATTGTGTGATCTTTTCAATTATTCTTTATCACGTGGTATTTTCCCCGGCGTATGAAAACAAGCAAATGTGTCTCTGCTGTATAAAAAGATGACTCTTCTCTGGTATGTAATTATAGACCAATATCTCTCTTAAGTTCGATTTGTAAAGTTATGGAAAAAATAGTTTATAAGCATATGTTTAATTATTTTAATGACAATTCTATAATAACGTGTTTGCAATCCGGTTTCGTTCCTGGAGATTCGACTGTAAATCATTAGTTGATATTTATAATACTTTTTGTAAAGCCCTAGACAACGGTTAAGAAGTACAAGCTGATTTATGCGACATATTAAAGCTTTTGATCGCGTTTGGCATAAAGGTCTCATATACAAACTGAAAAGGGCTGGTATAAATGGATAATTACTAGATTGGTTAAGTGACTATCTTACAAATAGAAAACAAAGAGTTGTCATTCCAGGGGGCACATCTGATTGGTAGTTTATCAGAGCTGGCGTACCTCAAGGATCTATTCTTGACCCACTGCTGCTTTTATTATACATAAATAATATTGTTGCTGATATACAATCATGTGTTCGACTTTTCGCTGATGATACTTGCTTGTACATTATAGTAGACAACCCTATCAGTGCTGCAGAAATGATTAATACTGACTTAGAAATTCATAGATTGGCGGAAAAATGGTTAGTAAAATTTAATCCCTCTAAATCTGAATCACTTTTGGTTCCCTGGAAAAATAATAAAAACATGCACCCACCATTAATAATGAATGCAGTTTATATCAATGAAGTTCAACATCATAAACACTTGTGCGTTATTTTATCAAACGATGGCACTTGGCATGAACATATTAACTTAATCACTTCTAAAGCATGGCAAAAGATATATGTCATGCGTAAACTAAAATTTATGCTTGATAGGGACTCTCTGAACAAAATTTATATTTCATTTGTACGACCTACTCTTGAATATGCTAATATCGTATGGGACAATTGTACACAATATGAGACAAATGCAATTGAAAGAACACAAATAAAGGCAGCCAGAATAGTTACTGGGGACCCAGACTTGTCTCTTTAGATATGTTATCTAAGGAGACCGGATGGGAATCACTACGGGATAGACGCTACAAACATTAAATGTGCCAATTCTATAAAATGATAAATGATTTAACACCTACCACCTTAACGTCTTTAGTTCATTCAACTGTTGAAAACACATCAGCGTATAACCTCCGAGACTCTCAAAACATTAGGCATTTACTTACAAGAACACAGTAATATTATAAATCTTTTTACCTTCATGCATTAGAAAATGGAATGAAATTCCTCTTAATATTCGAAATTCATCCTCTTTCTCAAGTTTTTAACAATAACTAACAAAAACAACATTAAGGTACCAGTATATTATGTAACATGTATGGTGTTTATCTATTTCATGTTTTGTTTATTTAATTTCTGTTGACCCAGATATTGGAGACATTGATGGTAAATAAGTTGTTGTAAACAAGGTATTTATTTGAAGGATAAATAAAACAAAATACACAACCAACAACAGCCAGGGTTATCTAAATTTATTATGGGATCGACCGGTTTCGGTCATACAATGGCCTTTATCAAGATGACAAGATGATAATAAAATACAGCTGTAGTAGAAAAAAACGGAAAACAAAAGTCACGTGATCTCAGTGTTAGAAATGAAAGCGAAAGTAGGAAGTTGTTTATGTATAGTAATAGAGTTTGTGTCGTGGAAGTGGGTTGTACTTAACTGTTTATCTGTGGTAGGGTTAAAAATTCCATATATTCTGATTCCTGTCATGTCTTGAGTAGCCTGTTCTTGTCCTGGTTTGTCTTGTAAGTCTGTTTTGCTTGATGATGCCGAGGTGTCCGTGCTTGAAAGGTATAAGTCGTTGTTCATGAGTTCTGTCGTTGTCGCTGGTGGTGCAGTTCTGTCTGTCTGTGTCTGTACGGCTAGCAGTGCTTGTTCTATAGTAATGGCTCTGTAAGGCTTCTGTGAAGGTTCTGTGGCTGTCTGTGTCTGTTGGTTGGAGGATCTGATTAGTAACGGTATTGAGTTTTGTTCAGCGCCTCCGCGGGTGGAGTCCATGGGTCAGGCTTAAAGATGTCCAGTTTCCTGATGAGTTTGGTGTCAACTCTGATGTCCTGTCTGGGGTGTTGTTTCTTCATATGTTTTATTGTTGTCTCTCGGCAGCAGTAGAGTTTTTCTCAGTACCAGCATTCATATTTTATGGCTTCTGGAGCATGTTTGGCTGTATTATGTCGTGATAAATTTCCTGCAGAGGCAAAGGTCTTGTTGCAAGTTGTACATGTCCGTTGCTTAATATTTATTGGATTAAATTTAGTCCTGTTGGCGTTTTTGTTTGGAGTGTGTGGATCCATGCTTCTTCTGTTCCGAGTCTGTAATTGATGTTGCTTGTTGTTTGAGCGACTATGCATGCATCGACGTCACGTAACGTGTGTTTTCCTGAGCAGAAGTGGCGCGATACTGGTTTGACGTTGTTCTCCCGTCTGATGTCAGCAATGTGTCATCTGAATCTTTCATTGAATGTAATACCTGATTGTCCTACATACTGGAGTCCACATTTTAGACAGTTAATTACTTAAATGACATTTTTAGTTTGGCAGGAAAAGCGTCCTTTAATTGTAAACTTTTGCTTCGTTTTCCATGAGGTGATACTGGTTGTTTTTTGCATATAAGGGCAAGTTGCACATGGTTTCTGGCAGGAGTTGGAACCTAATGCAATTTGTACTGGGTTGATGTCTGTTTTTACTAGGATTTGTTTCAGATTTGTGGCTCGTTTGTGTACTATCAACATTTGACTGTCTGCTATTTGTTTAAGGTCGTCTGATAGATGGAGCAACCTAGTGTATTTCTTTAGGATATCGCTGATGGGGGGTTGCATGGATTGTAGGTGAGGATGAAGGGGATTGTTATTTTCTTGTTGGTTGGATCACTTTTCGGCAGTAGGAGGCTGTTTCTGTCTATGTTCAGGGCTTTCTGTATGGCATTTCTAACTAGGTGTGTGGGGTATCCTCTGTTCGTAAAATGTTTGAGCATGTCTGATGCCGCTTTCTCGTAATATTCCGTTCTGCTGCAGATTCTTCTTAATCGTAAAGCTTGACTATAAGGGAGACTTTTCTTCTGGTGTTTGGGATAGAAAGAGCTATAGTGAAGGTATAGATGCGCATCGGTGGGTTTCTTGTACAGAAGGGTGTGGATCTTGCCGCTATTGTCTTTCTTGACTGTCACATCTAGGAAGTTGACCACTGTATCGCTTATCTCGGAGGTGAATTTGATGGTTTCGTGGAACGAATTTAGGGCTGTTAAAAAGAATCACAGCTCTTGGTAGGAATGTGGCCATATCATAAATATATCATCAATATATCTTCACCATATTAGCGGTTGTTGTCTTACAGTTGATAGAAAATCATTCTCTAGTTTCCCCATAAAGATGATGGCATAACTGGGGGCGCATTTAGTGCCCATGGTTGTCCCTGAGATTTGTTTGTAAAATTTGTTGTCAAATTTGAAGGCAGTTTTGGTTAGGATGAAGTGTAGTAAAAGAAGTAATACCCATGCTTTAGGTTCTTGTGTAGTTCTTCTGTCTAGCGCCTCTTTGGATGCCTGTATACCATCTCTGTGAGGTATGTTGGTATACAGTGAGGTGACATCAATAGTGACTAGAAGTGCGTCTTTATTTATTTTTCCAAGTTTGTTTAAGTTTCGTATGAAGTGGGTAGTATCTTTAATGTAGGAGTCTGTTTTTTAAGCGAGAGGTTGGAGGAATGTGTCTAGGTACATTGATATTTTTTCTGTGGGGCTGTCGCAGGCTGAAACTATCGGTCTACCTGTATTATTTTTCTTATGTATTTTGGGTAGAAGATAGAAGGTTTTCATTTGGTTATAAGAATTTTCTAGAATGATGACTAATCATCTAGAACTTAAAAATGCATTGTCATGGAAGTTTCCAGAAAAGTTGAGAATTTTCTGGAATTTTCTTTTCCATGCCAATAGAAGCTTTGAGAAGGTTCTGGAATTCAGTGGAATCATCCAGCAGAATGTAGAACTTTCAAGAACCCATGTATTGATTTATATTTAACATATGACATCATACTTGGTACCTGATCGTTCTAGAACTTTCTTAAACAGAATATATAAGAGTAAATTTTTCATAAGGGCATCTTTGAAATAATTTCACCTTTTAGAAGTCTAAACCTTTTGTGATGGAATTCTATATTGGAATAATTAATGTTTAACTTATTCACTCTGGATTGCTTTGAATTTTTCAGTTTTGGATTCAGACTTAGTGTTCATTTGGATTTAACTTCTAATTCTGGGGATCAGAAACTACTGAAAGACTTGTGTTGATAACAATTCTGAGGGACAGTTTGGATATATAAGGTACTGTAAATTAGACTTTCTTTGATTGTATAATTATTTTCCATTGCTTTTGTAGATTATAATTTTGTTATTTTTAAATAAATTTTGTTAAATTTTAAAAGTGCTTTTTGCTGACTTTCCAAATAGCAAATTTTGGTTTCCTGAATTCTTTTCTAGTAACGCCTGGCACGTAACAGAAATTGGGGGCTCAGAGTCCGGGATTGAAATTTCTTCTGCACCAAATTAGTTTGAAATTTAAAATTATCTTTACTGTTTGCTGTTTAACTAGCTTAAGCCAGCAGAAAGCAAATATGTCATTCAAACTTAGTGACATGGCTGACCATTATGGCCTACCCAATGTGAAAAAGACTATGTTAAAACATGAAATTAAGAATATTCTCATTCAGTTCTTTGTGGAAGAAGAAATATTTGATTCCTCAGCCACATCTCAGATTCTGGTTACCCAGACTGATTTGCAGTTGATAGAATTAGAAATTAAAAGGCAAGTTGAGATGGAAAAATTAAGGCTAGATCGTGACCGTGAGAAAGAAGAGTGAGAAGAGAGACTGAGACGTGAGAAAGAAGAGCGAGAAGAAAGAATAAGACAGGAAACATTAGAAAGAGAAGATATGTTGTTGAGACAAAAATTGAAATGGAAGAATGAGAGAGGGAAAAACAAAGAGAAATGGAAAAGAAAATTAGAACAACAAGAACGTATTGAAATTGAAAAAGAAAAATTACACTTTGAGTTAAAAATAAAAGAACTTGAGTTAGACGGAAAATCTAAATCAAAACCTTTGCCTTCAGACTCTGGCAAATCTTTTGATGTGACAAGACACATCAGACTCGTTCCTCCATTTCAAGAAAAAGAAGTTGACAAATATTTTTTAAATTTTGAGAAGGTAGCAGAAAATTTGAAATGGCCCAGAGAGCACTGAACCTTACTTTTGCAGAGCGTTGTAATAGGCAAGCTCGAGAAATTTACACTTATCTTTCACTAGAACAAAGCTCAGATTATGAGAAAGTTAAAGAACTTATTCTTATAGCTTATGAGTTGGTCCATGAAGCTTACAGGCAGAAATTCAGAAATTGTTGGAAAAAACCTTACCAGACTCATGTGGAATTTGCTAGAACAAAAGAACAATTATTTGATAGGTGGTGCTCTTCAAAGAAAGTAGGTTCTGATCATGAAAAACTAAGACAGCTTATGCTTGTTGAAGAATTCAAATGGTGTATAAATTCTGACGTCAGGGATTACTTAAATGAAAATGAAGTTGAAAATATGGATTTAGCAGCTAGACTAGCTGATTATTATTCTTTGACTCATAAGGCTTCTTTTATTAACAAGCCATTTCCTAGGAAAACATTCAGCCCTCAATTAAAATTTGCACCTCAATCAAGACGATTTTCCCCTCAGTCAAAACCGTATTCCCCTCAGTCAGGTCCAAAATCCAACCCCAGTAATCCATCTGATAATTCCAGTCATTCATTTACTCCAAAACCTAGATTTTCTGATGAAAACAAAGGTCAAAGTCCATTTTCCCAGCCAATTTGCAATTATTGTAAATAATCTGGTCATATCATATCTGAATGTATAGCTTTGAAAAGAAAGAGAGAAAAAGAAAGACATGAGAGTCCTAAACCCACAGGTCTCACCTCTTTAAGGCTAAAACCACAGTCTTCTATTCAAGATGAGAATCCTATTTTGGCGAAAACATCTGAGACTGATGCTGTTATGGAGATTTATGAACCATTCTTATCAGATGGTTCTGTGTCACTAAATGGTGACTTTGCCCAGTGTACCCCTATTAAAATCTTATGAGATACTGGTGCTTCTCAATCTCTTATCTTCGCAGATACCCTGCCTTTTTCTGAGAAGACTTCTTCTGGAACAAGTGTCTTTATCCAGGGTGTAGATTGTAGAGTAATGTACCGCTCCATATCATTTATTTGTCCTCAGACTTAGTTACTGGTCTTGTGACTGTAGGTATTAGACCTTCTTTACCTTTTAAAGGTGTTCACTTGCTTTTGGGCAATGATTTGGCCGGAGATATGGTTGTGGTAGACCCACTTTTGACCAACACACCTTGTGTTGATCAACCGCTTGATCCTATTGAGCAGGAAATTCCTGATCTTTACCTTTCTTGTGCCGTCACCAGGGCAATGGCAAAGAACGCCAATCAGAATCATGGGATGCAGGATATTGATTTAACTGACACTATGATCGGTCAGTTCTATAAAGATGAGATTTCAAATTCTCTTTCTCCCAGCCAGTCTGACATTCAGACTGACTTTGACACTCATAGGTCAAATACTAACCTTTCTTCTTTAATTTAAAATGACCAAGGTCATGACCAGCTGTCAAGGTCACAGCTTTGTAAGGAACAACAAAGTGATCCTGAGATATCACCTTTATTTGATAGAGCTTTAGATGAAAATGAAATGTCTTAAGTCCCTGTTTGTTATTATGTGAATAATGGCATTTTGATGAGAAAATGGCATCCTCCTGATGTCTTAGCAGATGATGAGAGGACTGTTAACCACCAGATTGTGGTTCCTAGGGCTTATCGTCCTGATTTTTTTTAATTTGGCTCATGAAACTCCCATGTCAGGCCATTTAGGTGTAAATAAGACCTATCACAAGATTCTTAATCATTTCTTTTGGCCAGGATTAAAATCTGAAGTTTCTCAGCACTGCAAATCCTGTCATACTTGTCAAATGGTAGGAAAACCAAATCAGACCATTCCAAAAGCTTATTTACAGCCCATTCCTGCCTTTGATGAACCTTTTAGCAGAATAATTGTTGACTGTGTAGGTCCCCTACCCAAAACAAAGTCAGGTTTTCAATATCTTTTGACTATTATGTGTGCTTCATCACGCTTCCCTGAAGCCATTCCACTCAGAAATATCAAGACTAAGACAATTGTTAAGGCGCTTGTGAAGTTTTTCACCTTTGTGGGGCTTCCAAGGTCTGTACAATCTGATCATGGTTCAAACTTTATGTCGGGAATTTTTCAACAAGTCATGCATGAACTTGATATCAAACAATACAAGTCATCGGCTTATCATCCTGAAAGTCAGGGTGCCTTAGAAAGATTTCATCAAACTTTGAAAAACATGATCAGATCTTACTGCTTTGACACAGAAAAAGATTGGGATGAAGGTATACATTTGCTTTTATTTGCTGTAAGGGAATCTGTACAAGAGTCTCTTGGGTTCAGCCCATTTGAACTAGTATTTGGACATTCTGTGCCCAGACCCTTGAAACTTCTGAAAGAAAAATTTCTCTCAGATGATAACAGTTCTTTGAACTTACTTCAGTATGTTTCTGATTTCAAAAACAGATTATCAAAAGCCTGTGAAGCTGCTCCGTCCAATCTCAAATCAGCTCAAAGCAAAAAGAAATTGCGTTATGATGAAAATGCTCAGGATAGAAATTTTGAACCTGGAGACAAGGTACTTGCTCTTTTGCCCATTCCTGGTAAACCATAGCAAGCTACATATTATGGTCCATATACTGTTGAAAAAAAGTTAAGTGATGTTAATTACATTGTCAATACTCCTGGGAGGCGCAAACAAAAACAGTTATGTCATATAAACATGCTTAAAAAGTACATTGATAGGGATAGTTCTGTTATTTCATCAGTGAATCTAGTTAATTCTGTCCCTCTTGAACAAAATCAAATGGACTCTGAAGATATGAATTTTGTGAAATCTGATCCCGCGTCATCCAAACTCAAGAACTCTGACATTTTAAAGGATCTTGACCAGAAATTGTCTCATTTTAGTTCAGACAAGAGACTTGAACTGAAGCAGTTAATTCTTGAATATGAGCACTTATTTCGGGACATTCCATCAAAACCTGACAAAATTTATCATGATGTTGAACTTATTGATGGTTCAAAACCTGTGAAACAAAGTGAATGGAGTCCTCCTTGTATTCTTGCACCAAAGCCTGATGGGACATTTTGCATGTGTACAGACTACTGTAAAGTAAATTCTGTCACCAAAACAGACACTTTTCCCATCCCACGAATTGATGACTGCATCAATAACATTGGACAAGCCAAATATGTTACAAAATTCGACCTGCTTAAAAGATTTTGGCAAATACCTCTGACAGACAGAGCAAAGGAGATCTCAGCATTTGTTATTCCAGACGGAGTGTATCAATATAAAGTTATGCCGTTTGGAATGAAGAACTCCCCAGTAACATTTCAACGCTTGGTTAACAGTTTGATATTGAATCTGGTTGGCTGTAAAGCCTATATCGACGATGCTATCATCTTCAGCGAAGAATGGGAACAACACTTACAAACTATCAAAAATTTCTTTGACAGACCTAGTGAAGCTACACTAACAGTTAACTTACAAAAGAGTGAATTTTGCAATGCAAATTTGACATTTTAGGTCATCTGGTGGGACAAGGTCTAGTAAAACCTGTAGAAGCTAAAGTTGAGGCTATCTCAGATTTTCCTGTACCTTCTGGCAAAAGACAACTGATGCGCTTTCTTGGTATGGCTGGATATTGCAGGAAATTCTGTAATAACTTCTCTGTCATAGCAGAGCCTTTGACAAACTTACTTGGCAAAAGGGTCAAGTTAATTTGGACTGATAATTGTCAGAAGTCTTTTTTAAAGCCTAAAGCCATACTTCAAAGTGCTCCAGTTCTCTTAGCACCAAGTTTTGACAAAGAATTTAAGTTGGCTGTAGATGCCAGTAATGTTGGTGCAGGCAGTGTATTGTTACAAGAAGGTGACAATGGTGTTGATCATCCTGTTTGTTACTATTCTTAAAAGTTTAACAAACATCAGTGAAATTACTCTACCATAGAGAAAGAATGCTTATCTCTCATCCTTGCTCTTCAGCACTTCGAAGTTTACCTAGCCTCTTCAGTTGCACCTATTGTCATTTTTACTGATCACAATCCACTGACTTTCATTAATAAAATGAAAAACAAGAATCAGCGTTTACTCAGATGAAGTCTCATGTTGCAAGAGCAAAATCTAGATATCAGACATATAAAGGGAAAAGATAATATCATCCCAGATGCGCTCTCTAGGGCTTAGTTGCCACTATATTGTTGATGTGAGTTTGTGCTACAGCTCTTTATTGATCTGATTTGATCTTAATTTATTGTTTGGTATATAGTTATTTATTATTGCAAAAGAAAGCTTTACTTCATAAAACTTTCTTTTCTTTGAGGAGGGGAAGTGTAACATGAATGGTGTTTATCTGTTTCATATTTTGTTTACTTAGTTTCTGTTGACCCAGATATTGGAGACATTGATGGTAAATAAGTTGTTGTAAACAAGGTATTTATTTGGTTATAAGAATTTTCTAGAATGAGGACTAATCATCTTGAACTTAAAAATGCATTGTCATGGAAGTTTCCAGAAAAGTTGAGAATTTTCTGGAATTTTCTTTTCCATGCCAATAGAAGCTTTGAGTAGGCTCTGGAATTTAGTGGAATCATCCAGCAGAATGTAGAACTTTCAAGAACCCATGTATTGATTTATATTTAGCATATGATATCATACTTGGTACCTGATCGTTCTAGAACTTTCTTTAACAGTACATATAAGAGTAAATTTTTCATAAGGGCATCTTTGAAATATTTTAACCTTTTAAAAGTCTAAACCTTTTTGTGATGGAATTCTATATTGGAATAAGTAATGTTTAACTTATTCACTCTGGATTACTTTAAATTATTCAGTTTTGGATTCAGACTTAGCGTTCATTTGGATTTAACTTCAAAATAAGGGGATCAGAAACTACTGAAAGACTTGTGTTGATAAATATTCTGAGGGACAGTTTGGATATATAAGGTACTGTAAATTAGACTTTCTTTGATTGTATAATTATTTTCCATTGCTTTTGTAAATTATAATTTTGTTATTTTTTAATAAATTTTGTTAAATTTTAAAAGTGCTTTTTGCTGACTTTCCAAATAGCAAATTTTGGTTTCCTGAGTTCTTTTCTAGTTACGCCTGGCACGTAACAATTACAGTTCAGGCAACAGATTGCTACAAATATACCATATTAGGTTAAGAACTAAATGCAGCTCTCTAAACCAGCACCTACACTCTAAAATATTATTGACGACCCATTATGTGCTTGTGGCAGTGTAGAAACAAACCATTTTCTATTTGAATGTCCACACTATATTCAAGCTAGAAAAGATATGATCACTGCATTGTCTATTTTTTGTGTTCAGAGTCTAAATAACTTATTATATGGAGACACAACTCTTAATAACCACCAGAACAAGTTAATTTTTCTAACAGTTCAGAAATACATTTCAGGTAGCAAACGTTTTGTTTTAGATTAAGGAGCGTCTCTCTCTCTCTCTCTCTCTCTCTCTGAACTTCTATATTGACCAACATGTGATGCATATAGAGTAGTCATAATGTTTTGTTGTGAATATGCCTATACGAAAAGACAGTATGTTCTCATAGAAAAAATTCTATTTATATGGTTGATGATCATTTGATCTTTAAAAACATGTAGATATTGTTTTCACCAGAAATATATATATATATACGGAGGGATATAGTGAATCAACTGAGCCGATAGATGCTGTAAATATTTTGCCTCTAGCGAGATTCGAACCCACGACCTCGGCAACACCGCCTAGCACTACACCAGACGCCGACGCTACCAACTGCGCCACTGACACATCCCCAAAAAAGGATGTTCAGGAAGCGCTGATATTGACGACGACTGATGCAGTACACGTCGTATATTGGTTCTTTTTCAATGGATGGCATCTATTTCGTTCGCAAGTGAAAGCCTGATGGATCCAAGGATACAAGTGAAATAAGATAAATATCAGAAGTACGGAAATATAATTTCACAAACATCATTGCTTTCGAGCTACACAGGATCAGAAACTGATGCAGATTCAGACAGTAGATAAATACGGAGGGATATAGTGAAGCAACTGAGCCGATAGATGCTGTAAATATTTTGCCTCTAGCGAGATTCGAACCCACGACCTCGGCAACACCGCCTAGCACTACACCAGACGCCGACGCTACCAACTGCGACTACGACGTGTACTGCATCAGTCGTCGTCAATATCAGCGCTTCCTGAACATCCTTTCTTGGGGATGTGTCAGTGGTGCCCAGCTATTGTACGTGTGTTTTCGCAAATATGACTGCACAATATTAATGAATTAAATACAGCGTACAAAATTGGCGTTCTGGCAAGAAATGTCTTGTACGAAAATTTGTGTAGAACAGAGGTCTAATACATGCCTAGGCTTCTAAAAGATCGTCTACAGCAACACAGCACACCAAGTGTTCTACTATATGACCAGATAGAGTCAGTCACCCTTGTTGATGCCAAATGGACACAGGGTGTTCAGACGTCGAATCCAGTTGCTCTCACGGAGTTTCCTGGTCGAATCTGACCACTCCTTGTTGTGTTCAAGGCAGCAGACATAGGCATTACTCAAGAAGTCATGATCTGCAGAATGAAAATGTTCTGTATTGTGAAATGTAAAATGTTCAATTTTGTACGCTGTATTTAATTCATTAATATTGTGCAGTCATATTTGCGAAAACACACGTACAATAGCTGGGCCCTTTTTAGGGCTTAAATAATCACATAATTCATGTATATAGTTATATTTTGTTAACTATTCACCTAATCTATTGTGTCTTGAAACTCTGATGAAGGCGAAAGCCAAAAGCGCTTAGTTTCAAAAAAAATTTAGCACTGTTTTTTTATTTATATCCTTTTATATTTATTTCTCAAATCAATTTAGCATCCTTTACTGGATCCAGTGCCACAGGAAAGATATCTCGTTTGGTGCATTAGCCTATTTCTCACTCTCTCTCTCTCTCTCTCTCTCTCTCTCTCTCTCTCTCTATATATATATATATATATATATATATATAGCAACTTATATATGTTGGGAAACAGATTTGAATAAGTCGTCAAGACTTCTTTCTGAATCCCAGTTTATAAACTCTGTGATAGATTAGTATGTATGCTCTTGTTTGTACACATGTAAAGAGTTTATCAAATAAAATATGTTTAAACTAGTGAAATAATTATTTTAAAATAAAATTATCATTTATTAAAAAAGAATATGATATCAGACTAGTGGCTAGTCTAATACAATATCAGATAACCTGCCAACCAAGTGTTAGATATGAATTCCTAGCGTGGTTTATCGGACAGTTAAAGTTGACGTCGCAAATATTTTCATAACGTCAAAACTAGCTGGGGTAACAGTTTCTCAATGCTATAAGTAATTATGGTATTTGATTGACGACGTTATCTCACTCAACAATAATAAACAAGTTACAAAATAGAGTATGGTGTAGCGGTGACTATGTAGTTGAAATCAAAGTGCGTGTTTTTCATGACAAGTACAGTAAAACATTTGTAAAATGACCACTCAAAGATAGACTAAGCAAAGATCTTAATGACAAATGATAGCTTTATGAAGGTCAAAAGTACTGCAGAATGCTCCCAATGGGGCATTCTGCAATAATTTGTTTTTATAACTTTATTTTTCCATCACAGCATGCATCACATATAACATGTATTAACATATATAACAGTTTGAAACATGGGTTATATCTACATACAGTGTTTGACTTTCTTGTTATATAGAGGGGGGGGGTGTTCAGCTCCTGTAATAATGGGTCCTATCGCACATGTTGTACATACGGCCTTTGAATGTACACGCCTCCACGTGCCAGTCCTGTAATTTCAGTTTTGTACGGCAGCTACAATAAAGACCCTACATGGATGTGCGCGATACCCAAAAGCTCCAGCGATCCGAGCGGATGCTTATCAAGAGACCTGTTCATCGCAAATGCGATAGATCCCAAAAATGCAAGAGCTGGTTCATTTTAATTCTTATTTCTATCTTATGAAAAATAGTATTGGCTGCTATACATCCTAAAAACTCCTGCCTATCGTCAAAACATTTAATTTTACTTCCTGAAAGTAGGATATCTAATCAGTTTCCATAGAAGTCATCGTATAAAAGATAGGTTAAAACAGAGCTGCCGTGGCGGTATCCTATTTTTAGTTATATTCATGTCTGTCTTTTAGCGCAGTATATATTTTCTGTACTACAGTCGCTATTAAACGACCCACCATTAGTATTTACATGTACACGGTTTACACGTTAGTGTTCATCCAGACGTAAAGAGATTATAGGCTTATACATGTATGTAGTTATCTGGCATGGATTTATTTTAGTGCGAATTCTGTTTTTAGTGTTTTGTTTCAAAGTGCTGATTCAGTGAAAAGTGGATTATCCGTTGCAGTTGCTGATTTGTTTGTTTTGAGAAGGTTCATGTGAGTATTCTGATGCGGCACCCTGACAAGCACAGACCCAGACGAGCCCGTGAAACAGACCTTCAAGCTTAGAAACTCCAAACGGCGCCCAGTCAGTAGCTTAATAATCCTAGAATATGCAAGCGACCAGCAAACGCTCCGATCAGACTGCGCGTATGCGATTCTGCAATAATTTTGACCTGCATTAAGCGATAATTATTCCTAAAAAAAAAATTTGGCACATTTTGAGAGTGGTCGTTTTACACAGGTTGTACTGTACGATGTGCACTATGTGCAGCTACAAAATGGCGAAATAACATTTTCCGAAGTAAGTAAATCTTGATCTAGTAGCGAATTTTAACGAGGCAAAACACTATTTGCAAAACCATAATTATCGTGCAAATTTCTGAATAGTTCCAAGTTCCATAATAGGCAGGATAAAGTCGGGTTAATTCGGACGTCAGGTAAATTCGGACACACATTTGCAAACAGTGTAAATCCAGATGAGACGGCTCCTTATGAGCCGTCTCATCAGGATGTTCACTGTTTGCCTACTAGGTAATTTATTTTTTATTCTAATATTGAAATATGAAACAAACAAGGTCGCTGTTCGAATTTAGCTGTCTGTCCGAATATACCCGACTTTACCCTAATAAGTTTAATAAGAAATCTGAAGATACTGTTAAAAAGCAGTGGGGTGAAATGAAAGAAGGCTACTTGCTGTTTTTAGTCATTTCATCTTCTGTTGAAACACAATGTCCAGATAGAGTAGTGGGATTGATTGCAGGCGGTCCTCCAAAGTAGGTATGAATTCTAGAGCGTATTGAGATCTTGTCATACGGTGCCAAGTCCAATACAACACTATTACCAGTGTATATTCTTCCCGTATCAGCAGAGGCGTGCAAGGAGCAGATATATTTGTCATTGTGGTAGAGATCAAGGAACAGTGGCGTATCTTCTTCAGCCATAGCATAGAAATGTATGGCGTATACGCCTCTTTCGCTTATGGTGACAACTCCCGTTTCAGAATCGTACATGTCTGACGTATCAGTAATCACGTGGTTATAGACTACAACGTCATTTGGTTGTACGTGGGTATCTTCAGACAGAGCAACCGTGAAAGAGCCTGAAGATAAAAAGTATCCTTAATTCTTCACGTGCTAATTCATTTTGAATGCTTTTTCGTTGTTGTTTTTTATAATCATTTAGGAATACCATCGGAGTGTCAAACAGTTAGAATCCATGAAAGGCTATCAACAGATGGGAAAAATTGGCACTAGGCTAGTAAATGTACGGATCAAACAAACAACTTTATTGCACCTTTGAGTGATATTCGAATGTTTTACATCAACTATCTCACAATGTGCAAAGTGACATGCATGCTGCTGCAATAAGGAAGTTATCGTATGGTTGTGCGTATGTTTGGAAGATAATCAAGCTCGTGGATTATCTTCCCGTGCTTTATGATGGTTCCGACTTAAAGACTTATCTATTGATGAGATGGTAGGGGCCTGATGCTTTGGCTGTTTGTCGGGCCCACCGGGGTTTACCTGTTGGATTTCTTTTGCTCCGGTATTCAGTTTAATTTACTGTTGAGTCCTTATCCTTGCTTTATCTCCTTGTTATATCTTGATTTATATGTTTTAGGAGATGATGCATTGATAAGTTAGGGGTCTTTCATGCAAACCAAATATTTATGTGTCTTGATCCACATCTGAATTAAGGGTGAGGTTGGCGCCGTTAAACCGGTTTAAGCCCTCCAGTAAAATATTTTACTGACCGTTCCAAGGCGGTACTTCTTTTGTGGATCTTTTATGTTTTTGTTCTGTCTTGTGTTTGCTGTTTTGTGCGCGTCTGTTTATATGTGCTTTGTGGTCACCTGCTGGGAAAGGGCTGACCTCTTGGCTCTCGTTTGTGGTGTCTTCTGTGAGTTTGTCACTTTCCCATTGGTATCCTGGGTCAGGTGTGGTACTTGATTGTATCGATTCCTGATCTTTGCAACCTTATTACTTTGGAATATCATGTTTTTGGACATATTATGGAAAATAGAGTATTTGTTCTTTTGGAGCAAATGTGCCATTTTCTTTAACATTTTCAAAGGTATTCGAAATTTGAATTAACATTTTCTTGATTTGTTCAATGTTGTCTGAAAATAGAAAATGATGCCATGATCTGAAAATAGCCTATGGAGTAAAGAGTAGTAGGAGTCTCCAGTGTAGAATAGTATATTGTGTACTGATCGCAATACGCATGCCCACCAAGAGTGACCTCTTTCCTATGACTGATAAGATTAATGAAATTGTTGTTTTTTTTTCTTGTCAATAGTGCATTTAGAATTCTGGAAATGTTATTCGATTGCCTCGACGTTAATCTTCGATATACATTTACTTTAAATTGCGTGCGCAGGATAGAAGACTGATTCTCGAATTTGTGTTTAAACGCCATTTCTTCATTACAAAACGTTTAAAATGTCCAGCATGATATGCTTTTCAAAACGACACAGGTACCTATGTCTAAAAGTTCAGTGAGTGTCTCATCAAACAGCAATGATCCCTTTCTAAATTTTGCTTTCAAAAACAGAAAAGAAAGTTTTACCCTTTTTGTAAATGCGATGCAGGAGTTGAAGTGGTACGCGAAATAGCCCAGTAGATAAATAGAGGATCTTATATTAGTGCTCATTTTTATTGCATTTATTCAACGAGTTGTGGAAAAGAGATAAAATGCGAGGCTTGCCGTGCATTTTATCTCTTTTTCGCAACGAGTTTAATAAATTCAATAATACAGGGGCACGAATGTTAGATTCTATTTATCATATGACATTAAGATTACTTTGAAATCTCATTTCTGGCGTAAAAAGTAATAATATTGTCATTATGTACGCAACGTTGCTATGGACGTCATAACGTTTCCCGAACATCTGCAAACCACTAGTGGTTTATCGATTTTATTGCATGGCGCTATTTCACTCCCAGGCGCGATGTATATGATAATTTAGCTTACCATGCACCCCAGGATTTTTTTCATGGGTGCCCAATTGCTTACTAGGACCCCCTAGATGCGAAACAATGCCGTCCTAAAAATGTATCTGTTTGGGCTATGTGAAAATGCATGGTTTACAAGGCAACCCAAAGCGGATTTGAGGATATGGGTGTACCTACAAAATTTCTCATATCTCGGCTGTTACTAATTCTACACTACTAGACTTAGTACCATATTAAAGCTTAGACATAGGCCCATTCTCCATGTGTCGTATTATATATTCATAAAAATGTATGATAACATAAAAGTGTGATTCAAGAAGGGGTTGTACCTACAAAATCAATGATTAAAGTCAATAAGCAATGCTTATTGCTGTCCTGCCAGCCAAGAGTGACAGTGACGTCGTGTTTTGTTAACAATAATAAGTAAAATATTAACTTATGCACTCCACTTGAGCTTATGCAAATCGATAGATCACTTGTGTATTAATCATATCCTGCGGATATGATAAATAAACAAGTGATCAATCGATTCTAAGTCGCTGATAACTTTGTGAAATATTAACATGACGTCACTGTCACTCTTGGCTGGCAGGACAGTAGATACCCCCCGCAAATTAAGTGTTAGTGAAGTAAGAAATATCTTTTAAAAAAACATATTCAGCTACATTTCAATTGTGGAATTTGTTTTATATGTATTGTTGTTTGCTACACAGGGTCATCTGTCTTGGGAAAGTATAATGGATACACTGGCAATGCAAACAGTCCCATAGTCTTAATATTGCAATGGTTTTAAACCAATACAGGACACTACTGGATAAACACTACTTTAGTGCGATTGATAATTTCCCTTTATGAGAACAGCTACTTTAAATGTAACTGAAGCCAACGGTTTGCAGACGTCATTTTAACTACTGATATGAAAATATTGAATTACACAAGGGTAATAAAGCTTTACTGAAAATGATGAATTTCAATTACTTAACTATTTTCTTCAACAGTGACCTGCAATGAATAGATTTGTCTAAAAAGAGAAGTAAGAAAGAGGGCAAAGATCAGGAATCGATATAATCAAGCACCACACCTGTCCCAGGATACCAATGGGAAAGTGACATCTTCACAATTAGACATCACACGAGAGCCAAGAGGTCAGCCCTTTCCCAGCAGGTGACCACAAGGCATCAATAAACAGATGCACACAAAAGCATGACAAATACAATACAGATATAACATAAATGATCCACAAAAGAATCACAGCCTTAGAACGGTCAGTAAAATTATTTTACTGGAGGGCTTAAACCGGTGTCAAGGCACACCAACCACATCCTTAGTTCAGATGTGGATGAAGACATATACATGTTTTGTTTGCACGAAAGACCCATTACTTATCAATGCATCATCTCATAGAACATATAAATCAAGATGTAAAAAGGAGACAAAGCAAAGATAATGACTCAACAGTAAATAAAACTGAATACCGGAGCAATAGAAATCAAACAGGTAAACCCTGGTGGGCCCGACAACAGCCAAAGCATCAGGCCCCTACCATCTCATCAATAGATAAGTCTTTAAGTTGGAGTCTAAAGTCCGACCCGCAGGCGTGCATTTAAAGAGGAAAGCAAAGTTGCAAACCGTGATTGGGTTGACCACCAAGCATACAGTCTGTTTCAATACATCAATGTTATTGCCAAACTTTTTATAATGGGATTTTTTTTTATGAACTGCGCTGAGAAATTATTAGAGCCAACAATCTTCTTCAATTTATACACCAAGTCACCATAGAATTCAGGTTCCGAAAGTCCTTGGCGCAAGAGAGATTTAAAAATAGTAAGTGAGTATGATCAGGAAATACCGCAATCACAAACTGCAGACAACCCCGTGGCACCGCGAGGAAGAGCCGCTCAACCATCACGAGACACCAGGAAGACAAATTAAGCAAAGCAATCAGCTCTCTCTTCCCCATCAAGATGATTGCAATACTAGAATGGACATAAAGTAACGTACAACAAAACATAGAGCAATTACAATTACAGTCAAATTTGGAATTTAGATATCAAATCATAGTATCGTCTATTAAATTTAGAAAATGTTTTGCTAAGTTTATGGTACTGATAGCCTTGTTTAAGAAGTTTCGGAGTTAACAATTTATTGTGAGTGTTGATGTCAGCCACATGACTAGATACTCTAGCAAAACGAATGATTTGAGAGATATAGACTCCATAGGATGTAGAGCGAGGAACATCACCATCTAAAATGAGAAATTTACAATTTCAATGTCGTCACGTTTATCATAAATTTTGGTAAAACGAATAACATTTGAAATTGACAAACGCGCGTCAACTTTCAGCCGCGTTTACATTTTTCTGAGAAGAAAAGTGCAGAAGTATTTAGGCTGTGTCAGGGTGTATCCCTAGATATTAAATTTATTTTCAGTGAGTGTTGTCACCCAAAATAAAATTTTATGGATAGTCTGGTTATTAACCAATACATGTATTTTTTTTTTCATATTAAAGCAGGTACTCTTCGATACAAATTTCCGTCTATTCCTGATTGGTTGAAATTTAGAAAGGTTAAGTAATATCATATGGCTGCAAGCAGCCGAAAAAATAACACTTTTTTGCAAGTTATGGTTCAAACCAGTGGACCTTAGTTTTGAAAACATTGAGATGAAAATTTTGAAAAGTTTACCGGTTATGCCTTGACGGTTAAGTGATCTTAATAATATGTGGTGATCCATTGTATCCAACGCTTTAGAAAAATCTATGAAGACCATCATTGTCGCATGTTGGTTTATCATCGGTGATACAAATTGACAAGTACTTTCATCAAATGGTTTTGTATGAATATTATCTCATTTGCCTATTCATAAATATTTATGAAAACTTATAAATCTTAGGGGGGTCATTGGTTAAACATTTACCCGTGGGGTAGTTATACCTACCTTGCACGCCCCAAAAGAAATCTGATGGAGACCAAATTGTTTAATGGGACCTCCTGAATGCAAAAACATATACAGATAGTTCTCCAAAATGGCAACCCTTAATGCCATCTCAAAGAATGGTGTATACCTACAAAAATACTCATAACTCCTAGAAACCAAAACTTGATGACAAATAAAAGCTATGGCATAGAAGTTAAACCTGATGGCCCGATATGGAAATCGTCTTATTTGCATATTCATGAATCTTAATGTTAAACATTAGGAATGACAGAAAAATCCCAGAAATAGTAAGATATGTTCCTACAAAATTCCTTATATATCAGCTGCTTACTATTCTAGAATATCTGAATTAGAACTAATTTAATGCTCAGACATAGCACTTTAACCTAAATGTTCTGATATGCAAATTACCTGATTCATGAATATGAATGAAAACATTTGATATGAGAGAAAAATTGCAAAAAATAAGGGGGTGTATTTACAAAATGAATCATATCTCAGTTATTCATTGCCCTAGAGTACTAAACTTGGCATCAAATTAATGGTAAGACATAGCAGACTTATTCAGGGGCCAATACGTAAATGTTCTTATTCATATATTCATGATTATTAATGAAAACGAAAGAAATTTGAGAAAAATTGTAGGAAAATTTAGCGGGTGTCGTTATAAAATATTTAATTATGAAGTTATTTACTGTCCTAGACTGCCCTTTAGCCTAATAATACGATATGCAAATTGTCTGATTATCGTATTCATAAACACTGGGTGGGAGCGAAAGTACATGTGACCGTTTGTGTTGACCTGTATAGTGGACAAATCCTTGTGTTTTCTATGACCTTGATGACGGTGTGTGTATTGTCATCTGTGTAATAAAGTTTTGGACATAGACAACTTGGTGAGCGTGTTTTTATTTATTCTTGTTTTCCTTATTGAAAAGCTTTGGGTACAAAAAGATGTCGTTTTCTATGGTATAAATTGTTTTTTTCTTCCGCAAATCACTATTGCTTGCAAGAATTACACATCACCTGTGAACAGAAAATCGACCGATTGAGGGCTTTGATTGAAACAAAATATCGGTCAATGCCTTTTTAAGATAGATTAATGATCTATGATGACATTCACTTAAGATAAATGTCGTTAGAAGTGCGTATGAAAGCACACGAGGAGCATGAGTGACCATTCCCAAAATTTTCAGACTGCATGGCATGTCGCAGAACTAGTGTATAGTTTTTGTTATGACAATTCGATTTGTCTGTATCGTGTGTCCATTTTAATATGCAGTCGTTTATAAGTTTGATTGAAAAATATTTTTCTTTGCAACAAAAAAAATATGCTGAAGTATGTAACGCAAAGCTACGTTAACCGAGACGACTTTAACACTTTTTCAATCAGGGCAGACACAGATCAGCAGCTCTTGTCAGAGCTGCCTGATCAGGGTTTACTCTGTTTGATAATAAAAAAAGGTTACAATATAGTGGATATGACAAGTAATTTTAGGTAAATGTACAAATGTGAAATTTTATTATTGCCACAACTTTGGAAAAGTTGAAGAGGCAAATTGAAATAAGCTTGTCCGTACGTCAGTCGGTTCAAAATTTAAGATTGGGTTTTGAAATTTTATAGATGGATTTCTCATCAAAATATAAGTGAACCGTAATTTATTAAGTCTGGATTATCTCCCTTTGTAGATTAATGCTCTTTTTAGGGGCCATTATGAACTTTTGTAATTAAGATATCTCAAAATCATTTACAGCTAGGAGCTCCAAACTTGGTTCAGCTGATAGAAGAAATGAGTAGATTACCTGGTGAAAATTAAAAAAAAATCCTTTGCAAATTTGCACATAGAAAACTTGATGTCTCAAATACTCTTACAGCTAAGAGCTTTGAACAAACTTGAATAGCTGATAGAGGATAATGAGTAGATAACCTAGTGAAGATTTAAAAAAATGTTATTTTATTTTTTCGATTATTGCCTTTTGCATTTTCCGAGTTATTTCCCTTTGCAAAGTTGGACATAAATAATGATATCTTGTAATAAAGATATCTTGAAACTTTTAAAGCTAGTAGTCTCGTGTATAGGCCTGGGGGTAATAGTTTAAGAGCTGGCCTATGATAGCGCTAAAATAATCTCTTAAGACACGCATTGTTTTCTCCCCAAATTCAAGTTAAATACGAGGGTAACTCAAAAATAAATGAGAGTTGATACATATCATTTAATTAAGTTGATGTACGACAGTCAAATTTGGCATATTTGAACTATCTTGCCTCAGAATATGTAAAAACATGATCATACAAAGTAAAGGCTAATTTTGCTATCCAAACAAAGAGCGCGATCTTATGCCATGCGTTCATGCTGGAATAAAGCGTAGCTGTTGAAACACATTACAAAAAAGAGCGGCATCAATTTGTGCATTTGTTGCAAATAAAATGCATACATCCATTTTTACTAAATGCAACAACTTTAATTTAGGCATTTGAATTTTATTCCACAGAAAACAGTGAGGATAAGGCAATTTTCCCAAAACAAAATCACCAACAAAAGTATAATGGTTTATTCCAGAATTGAAACTATCGCATAAGTATCATATTTATGAGTGCTTCATTGTGTTTAGTAATTGCTTTTAATATCTAAATCAATATTTGACTATTTCTGGAATAAACTGTTGCTATACCATAACACGATCTGTTAATAATTGTCAAAAATAGAATTTCCATCGAGCTTTGCTGCTAGACAATGAAATATAATACGTATCGAAATACTTTCTTCAAACCATCTTTAAAACATTGCTTACATATTTTTTGGTACAAGTGGAGACAGTCGTTTATATATTTTGCGTTTCAGAAACTCCCTCAAAAATACGAACGGTTCAATATTCAGGAGCTCTTAAAATAACTAAAATCTTCTTCAAAATCTTAATATCTGCCAAAAATTACCATCACTTAGGCCAAGGAAGATAATTCCTGGTAGGTATTGTGTAGACTCGTATTGCATGTAGTACTCGCTGCTCCGCTATACGAAAAGTCTTACATTGTATCATGTTTACATGAGGTAAGCGATCCAGTTCATTAAATATCAGTCTCATGAACAGGCTAAATTGTGAACTTTGGCCAACTCGGCATGCTCAATTTGCAATGTAGCTAATCACGCGCGGATTCAGGAATTTTTGTCAGAGGGGCAATGGGTCCTGAAAATCTTAAGTAGTATGTGTTTCTATAGAAATAAGCATTTGGACCCCCCACCCGGAAAAATTGGACCCCCTCTGAATCCAGTTCCGACGGCTAGAAAACAGCCTTGATTGCGTTTTTTGAGTCCTCAACTTATGTATATGCTTTTCCAAGGATTCAGAGGGGGTCCCATTTTTCCAGGGGGGTCCAAATGCTTTTTTTGTATAGAAAGACATTAAACTTAAGATGTTCTAGGGGGAGGGGGGTCCGGAACCCCTATCCCTCCTCTAGATCCGCGAATGCTAATCTAGTGAAATAAGCATGTGTCTGCTAAACTACTCATTTAGATCTTCCGGAATTTGTGTGACCAAGTTGGTATATCCAGGACAAGTAATACATCAAAACACTGGCTTCGTCGAGTGAAAGACTTTTAGTTTTTCCCGTCTTAAAGGAGGCAATTCGGCCTATTTGAGCGTGCTAGAGACACATGATGATTATATAAGATATAATGACTTCCTGGAGTAAAGGGCTTTTAGACTTTCCCATCTAGATGGAGACATTTCTGAATCGTATTTCTCAGTTATGATCAGGATTATCAAACTGTGCCTCTAGCCTAGTCATTTGAAGCATCCTATTGCCGAGCCCTCTATACAAGGCTAGAGTAGAAGTATAAATCTGTACCCAAAGACACCCCAGGGGGTACTCTCAATTATTCTTCATACATAGGCTTGGACCCAGCATCAACTGTTTACCCCCACCCCCCCCCCACCCCCCAAAAAAAAATAAAAATAAAAGAAGACAAATCAGGAATATTAGGTTTTCCCAAAAATATTTGAAAATTTGCGGCCCCCCAAAAAATTCCCATTCTGTATCTTGACCTTAAAACGCCCTATAATGTATAGAAATGACCCCCCCCCCCCCAAAAAAAAAGTCCGATTTCGTAATGGACCCTCCGCCCCCCCCCCCCCCCCCCCAAAAAAAAAAAACAAATATTATTCACAAATCTTCATACTCCCAAAAGTATTACTTTTCTGAAATTTTGAACAAAAAATAATGCTCCGAACCTAAATATATATGAAAATATCGGAGTACCTCCCCCCACCACGGGATAGTCACTGCCTAAGGACCCCCACGACTGGAAGAGTGTCACTTAGTACTATTAGTATTTAACAAACAATGTGTGCATCTGCCAAGTTTTCTCACTTTAGAAAAAGAATTTCAAACATATTTAAATATTATTCTACAAAAAACATCGAAACCCCTTTATAATATTATCATAACATACTATACAGCATGCCTGCAACACGACGTCCAGTGCTGATAGTCAGTTTTGCAACACGCGATGCAGAACAATTTTTGACCCCTCTATGATTTCCATTGCAATTAATTGCACTTACATAGCACGGTATTTAGAAATATTAATATAATCTGAAACAAAATACATCATGAAATACTCATAATGCAACATCAGTCATTTCAAATAACGATTTTGGAAAATATTTATGAAAAAGTACCGGTGTTGCTTTTAAAATCGAAAGTAGAATGATGATTTTCTAAGAATAAACGTGTAAATAACCGAAATCACGGCAATAAACAGAAAAAAACGAGTAATACGTCGAAAAGACCTTGACTTATGCTTCTTGTACTACTGGTATGAAGCTGAAATTCTTAAGGTAAATAATATTAAATCACAAAAATAAACACTCTGAAACTTACCGGACATGCTTCACACAAGGATTTGTCCACTATACAGATCAACAGAATGGGTCATGTGTACTTTTCGCTCCTACCCAGTGATAAATATAAATGAAAACCTTAGAAATGAGAGAAAATCGTAGAAAAAATAATGGGGGGGGGGGAGGTGATATCCACACAACTACTACATTTCAGCTGTCTTTTATCATAAACTACGAAACTTGGTACCTAATCAAAGCCTAGATATATTTCTTTTATCCTGTTATTTGATAGGCAAATTATCTAATTTAAATATTCAAACATATTAATGATAACATTACATTGAAAGAAAAATTGTAGGAAAAATAAGGGGTGCATCTACAAAATTACTAATATCTTAGCTGCTAATTGCCCTAGAGTACAAAACTTAGCACCAAATTAAACTTAGAAATAATCAATTAACGGTCTAATTCATTTATAAATATTATGGAAACATGAGAAATAAGAGGAAAAAAACATAGAGAAAATGAGGGGGTGTACCTAAAAAAGTTCTTATATTTCAGCTGCCCATTGCCTTATAGTACCAAAGATGATACCAGATTTAAGCTAAGATAAAACCCTTTTAACTTATGATATATATTTAAATTATGATATGACGTCGCGTCTGGGAGTGATGCAACTTCATGCATCAAAATCAATAAAACACTAGTGGTTTACAGATTTTGTGACGTTGTGCATTGACTGTTGTAATAATGTCACGTATGTATGGCAAAATCTTAGCGTTTTCACGCGAAATCGCGATCTCGAAGTAGTTTTAGGGTCATATGATAAATAGAATCTAGCCTATGAGCTCCTGTATTAATGAAATTTATTACACTGTTTGCAAAAAAGAGATGAAATGCTCGGCAAGCCTCACATTTTATCTCTTTTCCACAACTTCAATAAAACATGAGCACTCATGTAAGAGCCTCTATTTAACTAATTAGCATATTCATGAGTATTACTGAAATTATTAGTGATGAGAGAAAATGTAGAAGAATTAATGGAGGTGTACCTACAAAGCTAATCATTTTCCTCTGAAGTCTTTTGTTTACGTAAATATTCATAAATATGCAAATTATACAAACAAAAAATACATGAATAACGCATAGGATAAAAGTTCTGTGTCTAAGCTTTATTTTGATGCCAAGTATAGTAGTCTAGAATAAGTAGCAACTGAGATGCACGATGAGTGATTGATTTTGGGAGCAAGCCCTAATTTTTAGAATCACATTATGGTGTGCCATGGAAACCATTTTCACATCGCCCAAACATGTTTTTTTTTAGGACAGCCCTTTTTCGCATTCAGGGCATCTCACTCAACAATTTTGTAAGTATTAAAAACCGCCTGGAGAGACCAAGGTAGATCTAATTACCAACCTCCTCACCCCATCCCCCGGGTTTATAGGTTTTACCTGATTTTCTCTCATTTTTTTTTTTTAAATTATATTTTAACCTTGAGATTAGTTGCTGGGTTCTGAGGGAAGGAGATATCTCCTTTTTGAGCCAAACTTCCTTTTAGAATCTTTCTGTCACTGTGTCTTATTATGTCCTTAACAATTTTGCTGAGCATCATAAGAACAGGTTTGCTTTACAGTTACTGATAATATATGTCAAACTGACTTATTAACTGATCAATAAACATAAATTCCTTCATGGTTCCAGTGTTCCTGAATATACAAATTAGATAATATTCATATAGGACCACTGGATGAATGGACCGTTCCAAGGCGGTGCTTCTTTTGTGGATTATTTATGTTATTTCTGTCTTGTTTTGATATACTTTCATGCACGTCTCTTTGTTGATGCCTTGTGGTCACCTGCTGGGAAAGAGCTGACCTCTTGGCTCTCGTTTGTGATGTCTATTTGTGACGTTGTCACTTTCCCATTGGTATCCTGGGTCAGGTGTGGTGCTTGATTGTATCGATTCCTGATCTTTGCCCTCTTTCTTACTTTGTAAAACTGTATCACTAATGCTATAAAACATGCAACAATGGTAGTAAGGGGAAGAGAAGAAATAAGCTTATTTATGTTTTAATGATTTTTGTTTATTTTAACGTTTTTATTAATATTCATGAATACGCAAATTATGCAAATAAAATAATTTGCATTTTAGACCATGGAATAAAAACCCTGTGTCGTGCCTAACCTTTAACTTGGTACCAATTTTAGTAGTCTGTAATATGTAGGCAGCTGAAATTTTATTAATTTTGTAGGTATACCCCCACTCTTGAATCACATTTTAATGTTATCAAATATTCGTATGAATATGTAAATTAGATTGCAAATGCGACAAAAGAAGAAAATTCCTATGTCTAATTAAAAAAGATTTAATTTGGTACTAGGTTTAGTTGTCGCTGGCCCCATTCACATGCACAAAATATTTACTTATAAGTATTTAACTATATAGAGCAAATATACACACGTAAGTAAAAGTATATTTACTCTGTGTTCACATGCTAATAGCGTCCCCATGAGTATTTTATAAGGTAAATATACTTGTTACAGGCGAAATGTATTGTGACAGCAGACATGTACAGATTGATGACTGAAAACCAGAGGCAGCAGCTTCTATATAATTTGTGCACTGGTCTTGTACTAAGAGACGACTCGTTGATAAGTTTGGGATCTTTCATGCCAACCAAACATCTATGTACTTTGATCCACATGAATTTAGGGTGAGGTTGGTGCCTTTTAAGCATTCCTTATTTCCTTACTGGCCATTCTTAGGCGGTGCTTCTTTTGTGGATCTTATTTGTTATTTGTCTTTGCCATACTGTCATGTCTGTTTCTTGCAGCCTTAATGAAACCGATAGCGTCTTGGCTTTCCTGTATGTGACATTTTCTTAAGTTTTTGTCACTTACCCATATGCTGTCCTGAGTCAGGTGTGGTACGTGATTGTATCGTTCCTGATCTTTGTTTTTTTTTTCTTGCTTTGTCTTATGAAAAACTATTTGAACGAAAGAGCAATCTCGTGAGGGATGGACTGATTTTGGTAAAGGGGAATTTACTGACGTCCGATAAATGCAAAATAAAGGAGTAAGATTAAATAGTTATATAGCTATGCCCAAGTAGTCAAGATTGAAAGCAGTAGTTTCAGAGAAAAAACTATGACAACCCCCACCCACCAAAAAGCAAAACAAAAAACAAACGTTAATTGAGTCTGCAAGTATGTTTTCCCACATTTCAATCCGTGTCAGAAAGGTGCAATATTAAACGAATACTATTTATTTAAAGAGATAGCATGCGAAAAAACAATTTTGGTCAAAATTTGAAATGACAAAGTATTTGTGTGACCATAAAAATAAGGTCAATGCCATCAGAATCTTATTACTCTTTTTCCCTCCAAACAAAGAATAAATACAAGTTAGATGAAAATCTAGCCACACGTTCATAAGATGCAGCTAAAATGCTGATTTTGCAGTCTTTAAAGGATGGTTGCCTTGACAAGTAGGTCAAGGTCACACAAATTTTATCAACTCTTAATTTTGCCACAATGATACAATACATATAGCTTAGCTAGAGTACCTTGTTTGGTTCAAAAGATAAAATTTGTTAATTCTATTCTTTTTCAAAATCTAACAAATCAAGAGTGCTGAATTCAAATTTCAGGTCAAGGTCATCAAAATTTAATCAACTGTTTTCACCCTCCCGACACTTTATTAGTGAATGGTTAGTCAATCCAGTAACCTGTTCAGAGTATACATGTAATGTGTTGAAAGGGCTGAAACTCGCAGTCATTATAGAATGGTGACCTTGACATTTCGAAGTGCTAATGTAACCTTGAAAATATGGTAAAGGTTATCAAAATCTAATCAACTCTTTTTACCCTCCCAACACTTTATTAGTGAAGGGTTAGTCAAAATTCAGTAACCTGTTCAGAAGAAAATGTGTCAAAAGGGCTGAAATTTGCAGTCATTATAGAATGGTGACCTTGCCTTGGCATTTCGAAATGCTAATGTAACCTTGAAAATAAGGTCAAGGTCATCAAAATTTAATCAACTCTTTCCACCCTCCAAACACTTTATCAGTGAAGGGTTGCTGACTTCAATACTCGTAATAAATTGTTAACTCAGAAACTTCTTAAACAAGGCTATCGGTATCATAAACTTCGCAAAACCTTTTCTAAATTTTATAGACGATACTATGATTTGATATCTAAATTCCAAGGTGGACTTAAATCTCTCTTGCGCCAAGGACTTTTGGAACCTGATTTCTATGGTGACTTGGTGTAAAAATTGAAGAAGATTGTTGGCTCTAATAATTTTCAGCGCAGTTCATTAAATTAATTTCCCATAATAAAAAGATTGGCTATAACATTAATGTATTGAAACAGACTGCATGCTTGGTGGTCAACCCAATCACGGTTGGCAACTTTGTTTTCCTCTTTAATTGCACGCCGGTGGGTCGGACTTCAAACTCTATGACGGTACCGACTTAAAGACTTATTTATTGATGAGATGGTAGTGGTCTGATGCTTTGGCTGTTTGTCAGGCCCACCGGGGTTTACCTGGTGGGTTTCTTTTGCTCCGGTATTCATTTGTTTTACTGTTGAGTCCTTATCTTTGCTTTATCTCCTTATTATATCTTGATTTATATGTTTTAGGAGATGATGCATTGACAATTTAGGGGTCTTTTATGCAAACCAAATATCTATGTGTCTTGATCCACATCTGAATTAAGGGTGAGGTTGGTGCCGTGAAACCGGTTTAAGCCCTCAAGTAAAATATTTTACCGACCGTTCCAAGGCGGTACTTCTTTTGTGGATCTTTCTTGTGTTTGCTATGCCTTTGTGTGCGTCTGTTTAAATGTGCTTTTTGGTCACCTGCTGGGAAAGGGCTGACCTCTTGGCTCTCGTTTGTGGTGTCTAACTGTGAGTTTGTCACTTTCCCATTGGTATCCTGAGTCAGGTGTGGTACTTGATTGTATCGATTCCTGATCTTTGCACCCTTACTTACTTTTAGTCAAAATCCATTAACCTGTTCAGAAGATAATGTGTCAAATGGGCTGAAATTTGCAGTCATTATAGAATGGTGACCTTGCCATTTCGAAGTGCTAATGTAACCTTGGAAATAAGGTCAAGGTCATCAAAATCTAATCAACCCTTTCCCCCATCCCAATTATGTATCTATGCAAGTTTGGTAAAATTCCATTCACTGGTATAGAAGATAACGCACGGAAACGAAGCTACACAGACGTCCCCACAGACGCCAATGGGATTCGCATCAAAACCAATATGCCCCCCTTCGGCGTGGGACATAAAAATAAATTTGCTTACATATTTAAATCTGAAGTCTGTTCACATGACATATTTACTTTTAAGTTTGCTCATGGAGTATAATTACTTATAAGTAAATTACTTTTGCATGGCCTCCAAAGCGATGCAAATTTACTGTTACTATGCCCCGTTTACTCCAGGAGTATTCATACTTACGTAAGTAAATGCGTTCACATGACACCGTAAGTAAATTTGCTTACCTGTAAATGTGTGCATGTGAATGGGGCCTATGATTTGTTTGATTTGATTCTTTACGTCCCATCAACAATCTCTCAGTTAAACAGAGACGGTTCTTCCTGGGTTGAACCAGTACTAAGCTAGGATAAATGTGTCTTGCTCAAGGACCACAACGCAGTGACGCCGTTGAGGCTCGAACCCGCGGCCCTTCGGTCTCGAGTCAAGCACTCTACCACTGAGCCACTGCGCTCCCTAATGGGGCCTATGACAAGTAACAACTGAGATATGAGTATCTTTAGGCATACCCCTATACTCGACCGCTTCGGGTTGCCGTGGAAACCATGTATTTTTTTCGCATAGCCCCAACCAGGTTATCTTTTAGGACGGCCTTGTTTCACATCTAGGGGATCATAATAAACAATTTGGCGCCCATGAAATTTGTCCTGGGGTGCACAGCAATCTAAACCGGATTATAAATATATATATCTCATATATGTGTTTGTTCATTATTGTACATGTCTTACTTTTGTTCGGTCTTACCCCAATTTCCATTTCTCAAAAATCCTGAATTAAAAGTTGTGAACTGGTCATTCCCTCCGTAGGCGGGTCCTGATTGCAAGACTCGAACCTCGTCTCCTAGCTCAAGTGTCAGTATAGCAGTATTTCCACCAGTGTTGCACCCGTTACTAGTGGCCGTAACAACAGGATTAGAATTATGGTAAAGTTCGAACCTTACACTGGACGAACAATTATCCGGAAAACCGGTCAAATGAAATTTGTACAATCCTTTTTCCCAACACCTGAATATTCCCGATCCAAGAGTCATTCCATCTCCATATGCTGCTATTTCCTTTAAAATATGAAGTGCAGATACATTAAAACCTGTGTAAAACGGTCACTTTCAAAAAGACCAAAAGTTGGATTTCAAGAATAATTATCGCTTAATGCAGGTCAAAAGTATTGCAGAATGCTCCGAGGAGAACATTCTGCAATACTTTCGTAATTCATTAAGCTACCATTTGTCATGAAGATCTTTATTTTTAAGTGGCCGTTTTACACAGGTTTTACTGTACTAGTAGTAGACTTGGCATTCTATGATCAGCGTGCGTAAAATATCTATAATCAAGTATCAGAATTAATTATGGGTCACTACATCCGACTTTTGTTCTTACCGCGTATGCGCAAAAGCATCTGCTAACACATTATGCGCAGAGTTTTAAATTTTGGTCTGAGTCTTTATCTTTTGCGTATTTGATTTGATTCTTTACATCCCAGTCAACATTTTGTCAGTCATGTCGGGACGGGTCTTCCTGGATTAAAGCAGAGCTAAGCAGAGGATAAAGTGCCTTGCCCAAGGACACAACGCAGTGTTATTCCGGTGAGGCTCGAACCCACAACCCCTCGATCTCTAGCAAAGCACTCAACCACTGAGCCACCATGCTCCTTGATTCTTCATCTACATCCAGTTGTGTATGCGAGCTTGAGATTGAAACCACCGACAAGACAGAGTATTGGTAGCTTCATGAAGGATACATGTAATATGTATAGGTTATAGATGATATATTACAATTATAAAGGAATTAAGTGGAAATGAGCGCACCACTTAATTCCTTTAGAATTGTAATATATCATCTATGGCCTACTTATAGTTTTCTCCTCCTTTTTCATGATTGCGCCTTTGGAAATGGTCGCATTGGCCACTTCACGAATTTATTGAATGAATTACTTAATAGATATTACAAATATTGACAAATGGCCAAAAATTTAAACTTCTGTGCAACCTGGTTGTTTGTGAAGCACAGGAAGGGGCGGAATAAAATATAAAGGAAGAGAATAATAAACGCGCTTTTATTGTTTGATGGAAAACTAGGTTTTCTTGCTACAAGGCCGGGCCAAAAGACACATAAGCAAACCATGTAGACCCAGACACGCTCCAGGGTTTCACTGTTGGCTGATATCCAATTTACGGGACCCTTTATCTGATCTGGGTCAATATTGTTTGTAATGAACACCACCTGAGTACATGAGAGAGAGAGAGAGAGAGAGAGAGAGAGAGAGAGAGAGAGAGAGAGAGAGAGCAGACAATAATTTTCCTTGAATAGCGGGGAAAAGGAACTCAGTCTACTGTAAAACACTTTACCCATAAAGCGCCACCTATAATTTCAATTTTACTGCTTTTTCATAAATAACAAATAAGGCATGATATTTCATGAGAATCATGCTGGCAGACGATTCTCATGAAATATCATACCTTAATTTTGTCGTAAACTAGGAAAGATGTCGCAAAATTAGTCGTCTGCTGCAGTCGTGATTGGCGCTTTAAGGGTTAATATTCTCGGCATCAAAATTTGGCGATTTTAAAAGACTGGCATATATTGTCGGTTTCTCAATTTAATGTTGTTTGATTTCTCATATAAAGGAGCTACACTTAACCCTTAATGCGCCAATCGCAACAAAAGTCGTCTGCTTTTCTCGTCTGTCAAACAGTGTGAACCCAGATCAGACTTCAGTCTGTACTTGGTCCACGCTGTTTGCTTCTATACTTAATTAAATCGTCAGTAATGTTCTAGGCATTTGTTTTGCAGCAGACGGCTTCAGCAGACGACATTTTCAGGTTTTAATATTCGCGGTATTAAAATTTGGCGATTTTTAAAGACTGGCAAATACTGTCGGTTTCTCAATCTGATGTTGTTAACCCTTAGTTTCATTTCTCATATAAAGGGGCTACACTTAAAGGAAAGAATAAGCTCCCTATGTGGAGCGTATTCTTTCCTTTAGTAGTAGCCCATTCATTATATGACGTTTGGGGTACTGAAAAGGCGGCACCTCATGAATGCGTGATTGGGACTGGTCAACCTTAGAAATAGGTAAAAGCTGAAAATGAGGCGTGGTTTTATTCAAAAGTAACTATATCATCTTGCGCCATTACCTCAGTATATACGCAAAACAAATTAAATAGTCCTTAAAACGCCAGCAAAATAACTTTATCTGAAAATGTCTATTTAACATAAGCATAGAGGCAAACATTGTGGACCCAGATCAGACTGTTCCTACAGGAGCAGTCTGATCTGGGTCCACACTGCTTATCTACGAGGCTTCAAATTTGTTATTGTTCGACACAAAAATCATACATTTTGTGATTAAGCGCTTTAGGGGTTAATACATATACGATCAGGAATTTCATAAAATGCACGCACGTTTGCGCGGCCCGAAAAGCTTATTAACTCTTTACCAAATTATAAATAGAACCTGATTTCACTTCCTTAGCAGACGAAATAGCCGAACCACGCCCAGATATGAATATTAAAGTTGTCATCTTTACAGTAAGCGAAAAGTCTATTAATACTGACGTGGTCTCGTCAATGAAACAGACTCAGATTACTTACCGATACAGAGTACTAAGGATGTGTGTCTATCTATTACTTATTGTGTAACAGAACTTTAAACTGTATTTCGCTGTCTCATATTTGACGATTATGTTTACCGCCAATAGCGCCAAATAAAAATATCCGCCAAATATAAATTTCTTACAGTATACAATGTAAGTATACATGGTGTCAAAAAAAAAGGATAACACTTTGAAAACGCTAAAACTTTTTTTGTTTTTAAAGATAATACTTCCATATTTTACATTGGCATACTCAAACTTCATTTATAATTATGTTTGAGACTCATTTCTTTGTTCATTACCTAATATCCACAATGACCACCATTTTTAACAATGACTGATTCTGGGCATTTCGGCATACTGTGCAAAGTCAATAGTGATTTCCCGCCATGCCTTTCTGGATGTTTTTTTTTAGTTCATCCAATGTCTGCGGTTCTGGGTCACAGTACACTTTTTTGTTCAGAATGCTGAAGAGGTTTTCCATTGGGTTTAAATCGGGACTATTTCCCGGCCATTCATCTTTATTTATAAAGTTTGGCAGGTTTTGAAGACACCAATCCTGTGATTCTTTGGAGGTGCGAGCAGGGGCACCATCTTGTTGAAATGTGAATCGCCATTTATTTACTTCCATTTTATTAGTTGTTGCTTCATTAGTTCTCTTTTTAACAAGGGCTTAACTTCCTTCCCTAGAATGTCTTCAACATAATACTCCGCGTCGACCGTTTGTCCCTGGGGCATAATATGGATTGCTGAAAGTCCACTTGCTAATATTGCCCCCAGATATTTACATACGCACTCTTTTTAACTGTTTTGGCAACAGGGACTTTATCTTCTTCGCTTCCGAAAACAATGTCTTTTTTTCTATTTTGTGCATAAAACAAATACATTGGTGATTCGTCACTAAACACATAGTCTTCCAATTCTTTTTCAGACAAATCTTGTTATTTCTTTGCAAATCGAAGTCTATTTTTACGTTGTATTTCTGTAAGAAGTGGCTGACGTTTCCTTTTGTATGCTTTGAGTAACAAATTCTTTTTTTTAGATAATTATGCACAGAAGATTTACACACAGTTAGTCCTGAATGTTTTAGCTTTCTACTGAGTTTTCTTGTAAATTGATGGTGCGTGTACTTAAACTTTTCACGGGTAGTTAGAAATTACTTGAAATTCTAGAATTTAGCTGCCTTTTTTCCCCTCTCAAATGTCCCATTCTCACCACGTTTTGACCACTTCTGGACAAAAAAAACTTGATTTTCCAATGAGCTGAGCAGTGTCTCTCACAGAATATCCCTGTTTTATCAATATATAAGCTTGAGATCTTTTAGACACTGCTTCTACTTTATTGCTGTCCATCTTTTGACTTTTAGCAAACCAGATGCACAGGAAGTGACATCATTTTTCAATTATGACATCACTTCCAGTTTAATGATATCAGTTCCTGTTAAAGCGCCATCTAGCAAAAAGGTGGCCAATTAAATAACCAATTATCACCCAATTATGTTGTGGTAAAATATCAACACTGTATCTTTATCAGCAAAGAAGTTATTACATTTTTAAAGTGTTATCGTTTTTTTTGACGCCCTGTAGGTTACAACTATAAAGGTATTAAGTGGAAACGAGCGCAGCGAGTGAACCACTTAAAGCTGCATAGTCTGTAACTTTTGATCTTTTAATTTTTGATATAAAGTTTTCATTTTTCAAGAATACACTAAAATACTCAAATTCCGGTAAACATTTCACCATTTTCGTAAATCTTAAGAAAATAACACGATCAAAACAACAGCATTTGTGTTAAAAATCAACTGTTTAGAATAATTGGAGGGACGTAAATTATTACCAATAAGAGAAAAAACACCTCTTTAAATAAGATAATTCAATTTTCCTTGCAGTTTTCAGCTGTACTGACCATATTTATTGTGAAAATATAACATAATTCCATTTTTACAAATGATTTAAAAAGATTTTTTTTTTAAAAAATGTTCATAGTTACAGACCTAGTCTCTTTAACTTCTTTATAATTGTAATATATGATATATGACATACATATTTACATTCTTCTCCTCCTTTTTCATGACTGTGCCTTTGGAAATGCTCGCATTGACCACTTCATTGATTAACTTAATGGTTTACTTAATAGATATTACAAATATTGACAAAATATGCGATTAAGTTGGCCAAAATTTAATTTATGTGCAAACTGATTAGTTGTGAAGCACAGCAGAAAGGGGCGGGGTAAGCTATAAGCTAGGATAGTGTAAGTTATGTGCAAACTGATCGGTTGTAAAGCACAGGAAGGGGCGGAGTAAACTATAAGCTAGGATAGTATACCGTATCGTAGGTGACCCAGATGGAAGCTGGAACCTCATTTTTTAGCCCATACGTTAAATGTCTGTATTCCTTGTTAGGTACTGAAAATGAAGAATAACATGAATATGATAGATAATCTGAACCACGATTTAACCCTTAATGCGCCAATCGCAACAAAAGTCGTCTGCTTTTCTCGTCTGCTGAAATGTTTAAGAAGCCTCTATGGCAAACAGTGTGGACCCAGATCAGACTGCTCCTAAGGGGGCAGTCTGTTCTGGGTCCACACTGTTTGCTTCTATGCTTGATTCGTCAGTAATGTTAGGCAATTATTTGCAGCAGACGACTTCAACTGACGACATTTTCAGATGCAGTTTTTTTTTCTTGGCGCTTTAAGGGTTAAGATCGACATTATTAAATAAAAGAACAAAATGATGAAATGCCTAACTCTTTCCATAGTAATTTTGTATGCTTTTTCTCTGGATACTCTGTAAGTTACATATGGTGCTAAATATTAATGTTAAAGCCTTTGAAGTCCCGCAAACCCACAAAGCTTATTCGGCAAATAGTGAAGACCCAGAGGATATGCCATGTATGTACTGTTTGCTGAGACAAAGTCGACCTTCAGAGAATGAAATACAACATTTTTTAGAAAATTGTAACCTGTGGCCCCTTGATATATACTAAAACCAATTTCTAATCGGTCGCTTTTCAAACCCATTATTTCTGACCAAACAATAATAAAATTGAAATGAATTTTGCCTATATATGTGCATTTTAATAGGCAAAAGTTTAGCAGTGTTTTTGAACAGTTTTCCTTTGCTTCAAAGTTTTTTGGATAAAACAAAATGCAAAATTCAACTTATTTTAAGAAAAAATGATTTGAGAGTAGATTTATAAAACTGACGTTCAGGTAGTTACAAACTGGTCTGTCCGACTTGAAAAACACCAAACAATTGAAATTTTGCTTATGGTAGATTTTTTACGTATTTTTGAAAATGTTGCATTTAAAAAAATCGAGGTTTTTGTATTTCAGCAGTAGCTTCTGATAAAAAAATGTTAATGCACTTAATTTTATTTGAGCAATGTAGGCCAAACACAGTAGTACTTGATTAGTCCATTTTTTATTAAAATTTTACGACTACTGTACAATTCTGGTGTTAAATGTTAGAGTTTAAAAAATCGATTTGGTAGCATTATGTTTTTTTTTCCAATTATCAAACATGAACGGTGACGTCTGGTGATAATGAATAATCACTGAAAAGTTCAATGCCATGTCGCTGATAATAAAGCGTACAGAGTAGTGCAAATTATCTATGCAAATTGCAAGCTTAAAGCTGAATTTCAATGATTTACCTGCTAAAAAGTCTTTCTTATGTTGTTGAGTAGCAAAAACGACGATTCTGATCCTAACAAAACTTTTGAGGTTTATTCTTTTTATATCACGGTAGCCAGTAACATCTTCAAACAAACAAAAACGTTAATTGATAAGAGCTCTGTGTTATGGTTTATATCGTAGAAAAAGTGTGGCTTTTTGAAAATGAGGGTACCTTTTCTTTAACTTCTTCCGTGCAAGAAGTACACGTCATTTTTAAATGAAATAACTTGCAGAGTCTCGGCAAAGTATAGATACATTCAAAAAGCATGAATTTTGTATACTCTATTTTTCACTTTCTGAACTAGTGCAAAAATGTATGGTGACCGATAAGAACTTGGTTTTAGTATATGTAATGTATGTCCTGACTTAATTGTATCAAAGTTAATGGAATGCTCCTTTGGGAATAAAAGAGTTATCTCTAACATCTTACATCGGCATTCCATTATATAGTAAACGCTGGCACCATCTTCTGTCGCTTCACTTGTGTCACCAAAGAGTTTCGAATAGCCTGAAATATATTACGAGCAGAAGTTATTGTATGGTTTGTGAATTTGTATGGGAAAATTATCCACGAGCTTTATTGTATGGTTTGTGCATCTGTATGTGAAGATAATTCACCAGCTTAAGGGAAAGGATTAGCTTTCCGTACACACGCAAAATCATACAATAACTTGCATATTTGCAACTGCATGCATTTGCACTTCATGAACCTGTTGTTATATTCATGTATGTCTGACAAGAAACTGCATACAGTTTACGTCAGTAAAATATATGTTCTGTTCTGTTATGTGCATTGCGCTGTATTGCAATATCAATTGCAGGTGCAATAATAGGCCAGTACATTTAGTCGAAAATGACCATCGACCCAAAACTAATTCCTTGAGAAATTTTACCAACAAATTTAGAATCAAGAAGGTATAATGTTTTTAAAGGGGAAATGGACTTTTTCGGGGTCGAAAAATACGAAAAAAGAAGGAAAATCGGCAAACAGAATGGTTGCATAAATTCCAGAACATTAGCAAAAATTTCTTTTGTCCTCTTTTTCAGGAAAAAATCACATTTTTTTGCATAATCATGGCGCTGAGGCAGCTATAACGCAAACCACAAAAAATGTGTTGAGCAGATTCATAGCTGGATTTATAAGTGACAATAAATCGCGATGAATATTTTCAGAAGTAAAAATTGACCAACGTATTACCCTTTTAAACAGCTAGGTACACAATTTTGTGCACTCGTCGACTGCAACCACCACGCGATGACTGCACATTTCGAGTACAGAGGTTCTCTAGCGTGGTATCCATCAATAATAAAAAAAAACAGAAATAAGAGGACATTTGCAAAGCAACTAAGGGGGCATACCTTCAAAAGTACTCATATATCAGCTGTTAATTATCCTTGAGTAGCAAATATGATACCAAATTGATGCCAAGACACATTTTCCTAGTTGTTCAACATGCACATGATTTTATTCAAATGTTCATTCATATCAATTGAAACATTAAAAGTTATAGAAAAATCACTGAAATAGTAAAGGAATATACCTACAAAATTACTAATATCCCAGCTGCTAATGCCCTAGAGCAGCGAACTTGGTACCATATTAAAGATTTTACCTAGACTGGTTGCTTTAGTTGCCCTTAGCTACCAGGCTTGGTTCTAACTTGTTGCTAAGACACAGTCCTTCAACCAGTCATACAATATGCGAATGATCTAATTTTATTTTTATGTACGTTAATGTAAACGTTGGAAATTAAAGTGGATCACAGAAAAAATAAGGGAGCATACCTACAAAATTACTAGTATCTCACCTGCTAATTAATCTAAAGTAACGAGCTTGGTTCCATATTAAATATTCAACCTAGGCTTTGGTTTTATGCAACATTTAGTAGTCTAAGATGAAAAGCTGCTGAGATATGATTAGTTTTTAGGTACACAGTGCTACGAATTTGTCAACATTTTACTCTCATTTCTAATATGTTCATTAATGTTTGTGAATTTACAATTTAAATATTTCTCATACAGAACTTAGGATTAAAGCTCTATGTCTCAACATCAATTTGGTACCAGGTTAAGATGCGTAAGACTGGTTAGCAGCTGAGATATAGGTAATTTTTGAGGTAATCCCTTTAACTTTTCTGAGCTTTCTTACTTCTAAAGTTTCATTTATATTCATAAATATCCAAATTAGAAAATGTGCGTGTCAGACCACTGGGCAAGAACAGTGTGTGTAAGCATTATTTTTGTTCCATATATACTGCTCTAGGACAATCAACATAGCACACAACATATAAAAAGGATTTTTGGTATTTAGCTGTGCTAATATCTAATTCTTTTTAAAAATATCGGTCTCCAAAAGCCTTAAATTTTGTCAAAAATGGCAATTCCTCTGTTTTAAGCCTATTTTTTGTCAGCCATTTTTGTTGCCAAATCAACGGTAAAATTTAGATAAATGCCGAATTTAACACTTCAACTATTCTTCTTTTCAGTTATGGCTCTAGTAGGGGGCCAAAATAGCCCCTTAATGCACGTACCCCTTTGGTACCAAGTTTATGATGAGTTGCTGCTTAAGTATGAATCATATTGTAGGTACACGGTCACCCCCTTTCTTTAGAATCACATTATGGGGGATTGTAATTGTTCTATGCAAGCCCCCTTGAGCCAGTTTCTTCAATCTATTTAGCGACCATCTTTTCGCCATTAACTGAAAACTTGCTCTTCTTAAATTAGTGGAAGAGGGATAAATCAACGAAAGAATGTGCCGCATGCAAGGATCGATCTAAAGTCTGCATGGAAACGAAACAAGTAAAGGAAGGTGACATACTTCTGACCCAGCTGTGGCACCGGATGCGTTGCCATGGACACCATGCAATTTTGTGTTATCCAAACAGGTTTATTTTTTTGGACAGTATCTTTTTGGCAGTTTGTGGTCTCACTGAGATAATCTCCCATCCATGAGAAAGACTGATTATTCTATGATTTTAACTCACTATTTAGTTTCATTGATATTCATGAGTGTAAAAACGTGATATTTTTATAGAGGGTACTTATCAAACTGTATCACTGATGATATTACAACATACAACAAGAACGGTTTGAGGCAGAAAACAGTTTATGGTTTTTATTATGATTTTTCATTCATTTTCTGAAGTTTTCATCAATATTAATAAATATGCAAATTAGATAATTAATTTACATATCAGACTATCGGATGAAAGTACTGTATCTAAATTTAAATTTGCTAGCACATTTTAATAGTGTCGAATGAGTTGCTGATAGGATGTGAGTCTTTTTGTAGGAACAAACCCACTTTCTATAAAATCGCATTCATATTTCCCTTTAAACCTACATACTTTGTTTAAATTGTCTTATTTTCCTGCAAACTATAGTGATATCAGTGCGTTGTATATTTGAAAGTTCTCATGTTACAAAGCTGACATTCTTATAATAAAATCATCCTTGACACATTTGGGTCAGATAATATGCACGTACTAATTTGGCAAAACCTTACATGTAACTAAGTCGGAAGTTAGATTATTTGCCAAAGAATTGTAAAATTCTAATTGCATAGATTTATGTCACCTCCAATCATGAGAAAATGTTTTCAGATTGATCTGTATCAGTTTGGCATCCTTAACATGTTACTCTACAGGTTTTAATTTGTCAGTTTTCATGAATTTGGCGGCCATCTTGGAAATATGCAAATTATATAGTAAAGACTCCATTTACAGCTCTGTTTTTGGATTCAGCATACAATAGACCAGAAATAAGTATCTCAAAGCCTTTTCTTTACAAAATACCTGTACCTTCTTAAAAAAGCGTCTTTTTCTGATTTTTTTCTCTGACTATGATGCCAATCGGTGATCCTGGGGACGTATTCTTCTATCCCATCCTTATTCTCATGGTAGATTAATATAGTATATGAGCCGTGACATGAGATTTCCAACAATGTGGTATGTGCTACCATCAAAGGCTCAGACCAGCCTGCGCATACGCGCAGTCTGATCAGAGCCTTTGCTAGTCGCTTGAAAATTCTATGAGTTTTAAGCTAATGAGTGAACATCCTTCGGTGTTTCTAAGCTTAAAAGAAGGCTGCACAGGCTCGTCTGAGAAATGTCACATTGTTGGAAATCACGTGTCACGGCTCAATTATCATATGTCGGTCCATCTAATGTCTTTACCCAGCAGGCACATGACGTCGAAACATCGTATCGACGTCAATGCGACGTCGTGCAAAACAACATCGATTCAAGATCAATGCGAGCACGTCGCATTGACGTTGATACGGTGTTGTTTAAAGGTTGTGTGCCTGCTAGGTAGGCAATTACCTTTACAAACAGTTGATGCGGAATGGAATGAAAACGACTTGCACGTTGAATCCCTTTCACACAAAAACCCACATGTAATTTCGCTCTGTGCCGGTCCACGCACTTGCCAAAGGTATTCATCTGACGTGTAGCCTGTCATATAACCCATTTTCATACCTAGGCATGCTGTGGCCTTGGCTCCCAGACAACGAGGAACAATCACCATTAAAGCCAAAATATAAAGTTCAAACAAGCGCTTCAAGGAAGTAGTTTGTAATAAGTATGTATACATGGTTGTCCCTGAAGTTTTCTATAACTGCCCAGTAACCGCTTTTCATAGGCGTCTACCTTTCATAATGCTATACATTAACACGTTCCCAGCTAGTGGCGACTTTTGTCGCCCTCTGATCACCTTTGCAAACAGCTCAGACCCAGATCAGGCCTGACATTTGGTCGTGCACGACAAAATGCCAGGCCTGATTTGGGTCCAAACTGTTGTCACTAATGGCATTTCCGATAGACTTTTTCGAAAATGCTAATTTTGAAAGAAAAATCAGCAGAGAACAAAAAAACATGCAAAATTACTCAGCAGGCATTTAGCTTTAATTAATCCATGGGTGAATGTTCAACATTTCCAAAGTTCAGAACTTTCGAGACTCCCATCTTAAAACTTGCAGTAACGTCACTCAAATATTACAATTTCAAGTTTCTTTAGACCGTCTGAAAATAAATCAGAGAAGCTTAATATAATCTCCCTAGTTCAGCATTCTGTGATAAGTCAGTCTCAAAATCCTGAATTTAGGAAAAATACCATATTTAGTCCTTATTCATTTTCTTTCACAAAAGCAGACGGTGAGGTGTTGATACTTTTCACACGTTCACCAGGTTATCCGTAAAACATCCAAGCGCACCGTTCTAGTGAGGCAAGATGCCCGAGCCTTCATCTGCATCCCTTATTTGTGTGTTTTCGCGTACGTGCATGCGTGCGGACGCTTATGAGTCTTCGCGGCTTGTATATTCAATCAGTACGGAGATATCAAGAACTATCCCAAATATCTCGAATTTATAAACATGTACGTGTGGAATTTGCCGATAAACGTCTACAGAATAGCATTTAAACTTATCAAAGGAGCATCTCTTGCTTTCGGCACTGCGCTGATGCTTATAAATTTTGGATCCGAATCAATACGTCTACTCGACTGGTTAGATTTCATGAATCTCATCAATTGAATACCAAGCTCCGCCCACTTGCGCAATGACAAACATGCACGCTGTCGAATAAAACCATTAATCAACTGACAGTAATGTGCACGTCCCCGGCGTGATGAGCATTGTCACTAACTGACCATGGATATAGTGATCATATTGCAGTCCCAAGGGTCGTGCAATATTAAAGCACAGACACAAGGGTCTTGCAAGACTCACATAGTGATTATAATGCAGACCTTCGGGTCGTGAAATAAATAGAGGATCTTGCATGAGTGCTCATGTTTTATTGAATTTATTAAACGAGTTGGGAAAAAGAGATAAAATGCGAGGCTTGCCGAGCATTTTATCTCTTTTTCGCAACGAGTTTAATAAATTCAATAATACAAGAGCACGAATGTTAGATTCTATTTATCATATGACAAATACTTTGAAATCTCATTTCTGGCGTAAAAACGTTATAATTTTGTCATCATATACGCAACGTTGTTGTGGACGTCATAACGTTTCCCGTGAATCGATAAACCACTAGTGGTTTACAGATTTTATTGCATGGCGTTATATCACTCCCAGGCGCGACGTCATATGATAAATGGGCTTGTTCCATTTTATTAAGTAACATTGATATAAGATTATAATTATGAGCTAGTAGCACATAACATTTTGACACTTACTTACATAAAGTATGGAAGTAGAGGTAGACTCAGACCAAAATTGGATCTCTCGTCCCACAGTATTTGACATCGGAGAAAGTAACAACAATTACAGTTACTGTGTATAATAATAAGAAGTCAACCCCAGAATGCATACTGACGGATAAAAATGTAAGTGGTGTAACTCATATTTGATTCGGACAGGGAATCAAACGGGGAAACAACGTGTAAAAATAAGTAAAAAAAGTTTGAGAAAAAAGCAAACTAAACAAACAGAAGTGACCGGATTCGAACCACCATCAGAACAATACATTGGTTTTCGAGACAAAGGCCCGGTGTTATTAAACCTTTTTGATGCTCAACTTAGCTGAGCACGAAATTTATCAACAAAAATGCCAACAATTGTGATAATGCCAACAATGGTTGGCATTTTAACATTTATTAGCATGATAAATACAACATCTGAGAGACTTAAAGCAAGACACTTCTTCATTTGTCTGTATTTTAGTTTTTTTATTAGCATTTGAAATTTCGTGCTCAGTTGAGTTGAGCATGAAAAAAGTTGTATAACCTCGGGACCAGGGTGCTATCGAGCGCACTATGGTAAATTCATAAATTGATATTGATCCTAAATCTACCTAACCAAACTGCGTTATGTCCCTTTATATATCTACTTGCTTAGAAGATAAACCCATATAAAAGTTCATGGTTTCTTGGGATTTATAAAAAAAGATTGCTTTGGTTGTCACCGTTTTGCATATCAGTGTCTCGACAATGTTAAGATATATAAGTATGAAAAATATGATCAAAAGATATGGTGAGGTTCAAGAATTATGAGCATTTTCACTAAAAGACCTTGTCCAGCCAAAATGATGCTCAGCAAGCCTCATCACCATTTTGCAAAGCAGTGACTGGACACTGTTAAAATAAATAAATTTTGATCCAAATATACCATGCGGTTCAAGAGTTATAAGCATTTTTACTAATTGACCACAACCAGCTGAAATGATGCTCAGCAAACCCTCATCCATCAAAAAGGCTGTTACCCGTGTCAGTGGTTAGATAATGTTGACATTCAGTTGTTTACAAATTCTGATCAAAATGTGCCATGTGGTACAAGGAATTATGAGAATTTTCACTAACTGCTAACGGACTAAAGGACGAATGGACGGATTCACATAGTGATTATAGTGCAGAACCAAGGGTCGTGCAATAAACCGGTCAAATCGTCGCGACCAACAAACGTTTATTTAAAAAAAATACTAAGTCGTTAATTTTAAAAATGAGCAGAAAAATGAAAATGATTCATGCGCGGATCCAGAGGGGGACAGGTTCACAAAACTATACAGGGTTCCTTAGCAAAAAGTAAGTGAGTATGATCAGGAAATACCACAATCACACACCGCAGACCAACCCACGGCATCGCGATGAAGAGCCACAGAACATGCATAGCAACACCATACGTTTAAGAAAATAACAACAAAGCAAACAGCTTTCTCTTCCTCTTCAAGATGATTGCAAAACTAGAATGGACACAAAGTAATGCGTAACAAAACAAAGACGAACACAGAACTCCGGTTTAAGTACATTAAACAATAGATCAACAACATCAGAACCACTGCCTTAGAACGGACAACAGCCTAAGCCATCGGGGCGGGGAAGAGGGCTTAAATGCATTTTACTAGCGCTAAATCTTCGCCCTAGATCCTGTTGTTGTTAAAACACAAAATTGTTTAGCGCGCATTGAGGCTTCCAAACTAACGCAATGTATAATCAAAGAGAAACAATCAAATCAAATCAACACATTATGATGATACAAAGAAAATGGCTAAAGAAAATATCAAGTTGAGCTACGGTGGGCCCAGCCAACGGCAAGCATCAGGCACCAACCAACGGATTAAAAAGCTTTACGTCAGGGTCGTCATTAAGTCTGAGACCTGACCCACCGTCGTGCAATTAAAGAGGAAACCATGGCTATCAATCGTGATAGGGTTCATAACCAGGCATGCAGACTCGCGCATGATATTCATATGTGTTCCCACTCTTTTATAACGTTTAATATTCTTTTTAAATTGATCACAAAAATTAGGCTTTCCAACTATTCTTTTAAATGTATAAACTAAATCGCCATCAAATACAGGCTCTGATATGCATTGATGCTGAAGAGTATATAAGCAAATATTGTATTTAGCAATCAACTCTGAGTGTCGGTAATAAAATTTAGAAAAAACTTTACGGAGTTTATGGTATCGATAACCTTGTTTAAGTAACTCAGAAGTCAATACTTTGTTTCTATTGTTGAAGTCATCAACATGAGAACATACTCTTGCAAAACGAATAAGTTGCGAAATGTATACACCATAGGAAGGGGAGCGAGGAACATCTCCATCAAGAAATGGAAAATTAACTATTTCGAAATTAAAGTCGTCGTGTTTATCATAAATTTTGGATGAAACTATGCCATTTGTAATGGACAAGTCTAAGTCCAAAAAAGGGGTTTCAGTATCTGAAGAATTCGCCTTATTCAACTGAAGTTCAATGGGATATATCTGACCATTAAATTTTGTGCAAAATAAGGATTATCAATATTCTGCTTGATTATTGTCAGAAAGAGACATGAAATCTCTCTCATAACAATATAAAAACAAATCTGCAACAAGAAGAGCACAATTAGTCCGGATACCTTGAAATAGTACAAAGCTACCGAGCCAGCGTTCAATGTTGGGCCATCATCGGCCCGCTAGCGAAACGCCATTTTTCTGGCGGGCTGATAATGGCCCGCTTTAAATGGTATTTGGATCCTCTCTTCCCTCATCAATTGTAAAAAAGTTGTCATTTTCAGAGTTGGACCCCCTCTGACAAAATTTTCTGGATCTGCATATGATGATTAGTAACCAGGCAACATTATTGATACCTATCACATCTGTCAGACGAAATGGGTTTCCCGTTAAACGGATACAAGCATCAGGGTCTGCACTATTTGCTTAGACAAAATCAAGCTTCCGGAAATTATAACCTGTGACACCTCAATATATACAATGGAATGTCCATGGAACTTCACTGCATCAAACTTTATGGGAAATTCCATTGGTACACAAAGGGTTAGAATACTTAGGACTAGAAGATTTTTTTTTCATTTTCACTATATAAGCCTATGTAAAACATGTTATTGCCTAGGGCGGTGCCATTTTGAACCCAGTGGCATAATTTAAAAAATTTGGTAGAGGTTCACTGGATGATGCTACATACAAAATATCAAGGCTCTAGGCCTTGTAGTTTCAGACATGAATATTTTCATATTTTCCCTATATAAGCCTTTGCAAAAAAACATGTGACCCTGGGGCGGGGCTACGTTTGGACCCAGGGGCATAATTTGAACAAACTTGGTATCGGTCTACTAGGCGACGCAACACAAAAACTATCAAGGCTCTAGGCCTTGTGGTTTCAGACAAGAATTTTCCCTAGTTAAGTCTATGTGTATGTAGCATCACCTAGTGGACCTATACCAAGTTTGTTCCAATTATGTCCCTTGGAACAAAGGTGCCCCCTGGGGGTCACATGTTTTACATAGGCTTATATAGGGAAACGTGAAAAAAATATTTTTTCTAAAAAGCAAGGCATTGAGTGTTGATGTTTGGTATGTAACATCGTTTAGTGAACCTCTACCAAGTTTGTTCCTAGGGCCAAAAATAGCCCCGCCCCACGGCCACATGTTATACAAAGTCATATATAGGGGAAACATGAAAAATCTTCTCATCTGAAACCATAATGTCTAGACCCTTGGTATTTGGTATGTAGCATCATCTAGTGGACGTCGACCAAGTTTGTTCAAACGCATGTGAAAAATCGGTACCAAATCCTCAAATACGTGAAAAAATGGTATCAAATCATCATATGTGAAAAATTGGTATCAAAACTCACACGTGTGAATAACTGGTACCCGAACATCACATATGTGAACAATGGGTACCAAATTATCACAGATGTGAAGAGTTGGTACTCACTAGTCACATTATGTCAGTGACACAACTGTGAAGAAACGGAATCGATTGTAAATGCAGCAGATTTTATTGGATGTGTGGGCCTGTGTGTGTGTGGGGGGGGAGGGGGTATTTTATCAATGTGAGGAGATACGCATGTTAATATGTTATATGAAATTTGGCTTTGTGCTTATTTTCCACAAGGTGTGAGATAATGGCACGAAATATGTGACGTATAGGTACCAATTTTTCACGTGCTGTGGGGTATTGGTACAAATTCTTCTCAGTGTGAAATTTACGAAGTGTGAAATGCGGTTGAACAAGGCACAGAGCATATCAGATTAATTCCTATTAAACCGAGAGATGCACTGGTTTATGCGCAAACTGGGGTATTTTGTCATTAAAATTGTATGATCTGGCGTCTGCATCTTTAAAAAGGCCATGAAAATAGTTGTATTTGATTTGCTTTCCCGAAAAAGCAAAAACCCAGGAAGCAAATAAAAGCACGCGACTATCAGTCAACAAGGAAACGCCATTAGCATGGTGGGGACAGTGGCCGCAGACTATTATAATGGCTAGGAACAGTGGCTAACATGTGCGTGATCCTGACAAAGCTTTTTTTTTAGGTACAATAACGTTTGCTTCTAATAAAACAGATCGCCTATAAATTCAACTCGATTACGAAGCACTCTGTAAACAGTTATCAAAGGAGTTGGTAGCTAACACTTACTTTCCTACTAAAACAGCTTTAGACCAGCACTAACGATAACTGTTTAAAATGTTCAGCTGCCACCAAAATTGTAAAGTTACACTTATTTTCACAGTGCATTTGACCCCAGCGGGGGCGGGGGGGGGGTACTCTGATATTTCCATATATACGTAGGCTCGCGCCATTTTAGGGGTTCAAAATTTTGAAGTTCAATATTGTTTGGGTTTTTCAGAAAATAAATCTTTTTTGGGGTATGAAGAAATTGTGGATATTTTTTTGGGGGGTCATTACAAAACTGGACTATTTTTTTTTATATATTCATTTATTTATTTATTATTATTATTTGTTTTTTTGGGGGGTCACTTCTATCGATTTTAGGATACATTTTCTCTTAAGGTAAATGTACTGAATGGGAATATTGTTTGGGGGTCGCTAAAATTTCATATATTTTGGCTATGCCAAAATTCATGTTTTTTTGGGGGTAAGCCGTAGATGCTGGGTCCAAGCCTACGTATCATGAAAATTGAGAGTATAACCCCCCTCCCCTGGATTTGACCCGAGTGTACAAAGTACATGCCTGCCATTAATGCCCGAGAGGGCGTCTGGTAGTTTTATAGAGATAGATTCATAGATAAATAGATTATAATCTTATTTTCAGCGGACGCAAAACACAGAAAAAATTGAATAGTCTATTAATTTTGCAGTACTCTATTATGTGTGGTAACGAGTTAATTTGCCGGTTGCGTAACTAATTCCCAATGAATATTATACTGAAGAGAAGTGCGCCCTTAACTTATTCCACACAGACGGCATTTTATTTGCCTCCTGATAACATTTGTAGGCTTAACAGTTTTAACCCAGATCGGGCCCGACAAAAGGGTCAAAAGTGTTTGGCACTTTGGTGATATTCACGAAAAAAAGATTAACTGAAAAATGTAATTTAAATAAATCAGCTGGCGATAGAAAGCATGCACAGTACCCAGCATGCAAAGATTTAAATGCGTTGCACTATACTGAATGCTATGCATCAAAAGTGATAAGCTTTATTCAAGGGTAGTCACCTAATGAATTAATAAAGAAAGAAGTGATAAAAGTGCGTAATTAGATAATATTTTTATCATTTCTCAACTAAATCTAATGTTGCAGCCCATGTGCGGATCCAGAGGGGATAGACATAGGGGTCCGGACCACCCCCCCCCCCCCCTGGAAAATTACAAAAATAAAGGGTTCCTTAGCAATACTGGTCCGGATCCTCTTAAAATCACAAAGCTACCAATCCAGCATTCAATGTCTGGCAATCGTTAGCCTGCCAGCGAATGGCGTTTCGCTGGTGGGCCGTTGATCGATTGTCCGCTAATAGTGGTATTTGGATCCTTCCACCCCTCGTCAAACTAAAATGAAATACATAAAAATCGTTGTCAAAGTTGGATCCCCTCTGACAAAACTTTCTGGATCCGCGCATGTAGCCACTCAAAAAACATCTCAAAGAGTCAATATAGCTGTTTATTGTTGGACCTTTGATTAGTATTCCAACCTTAAACGTCAAAACTCTAAATGCATGCTGCGCAATTCTGGTTGTGCATTTGTACGGGCGATAATCCACTCGCTAAAGCTCGTGGATTATCTCCTCGTACAGACAACAGGTGCTTGAGTTTATGAATACTTGCTCTTTTTGTCTGATGCCCTTCAATTCCATCCAAAATTTCAAGCCCCTGTGGTACAGACGCACAAACCATACAATAACTTATACTTATAACCCCAACTTCTATAGGGCCAATTACTTCCGATATGCACATGCATTTGTGGGTCTGTTTGGTCTGTCCATGAAGTAGTGTGTGGTCTTGCTTGCCTTATCACCAAGATATCTTACAATCTACTCGTATAAGAAAGCTTTGTCAGCTTGTAGAGGATGATGAGTGGATAATTTGATTTAAATTACTTTTGACGCAATTCTGGGAAAAATCTCGAGTAATGGCCGTTTTGTCCTTATTGACAAGCTTAATGGTGGATGGTACCTCGAGGATGGCACAGCGTTCCACAAGCGTACAGTTTTCTTTTGAAACTATACTATTCAACGTTCTAACCGGCCACGTGGGTTCTAATGATCTCTAATGGGTTGTGTTTTTTTTTTTCACATTGATTTTCCGCGATAACTCTTATTTTTTTTAATTTTAGCAAACTGTATTCGCGATGAGAGCTGTAGAGAAAAAATAGCGCCAATTTCTCCAAAAGGTCCGAAGCTTGTAGTGCAAACAGATTTTTATGTAATTAACATATATACTCATGCTAAAAAGGAAGACCACCCTGAGATTTGCATAATATTGTAATGTAATCATCCCGGGGTCGGTTTAATTTGCATAGTATTACATGTAATTCAGGGGCACACTTTCAGGTCAACGCTATGTGGATGCGACTCTCATCCACATGTCCTGCCTATCTATCGGCCTGTTGGAAATAATTGTTTCTTCCAGTAAGACAATGCCACCTGCAATATGGCAATGAACTGTTTTACTGACTGGCCTTCCGGACCGCGATCCATTTCCAATCGATCACCTCTAGGATATTCAAGACTGTCTGGTACATGCCTTGTACACCTTCCCAGCTGCCATATTACCGAAATCAGAACGCCAGCTGGTTGAACAATGGCAAGATATTCCACAGGAGTTTTGGGTACAAATGTTTATCAGTCACCCCTAATATTAACTGAATTGTTTCAACATAACCTAATAAACGTTTCCTATCTCACGGCATGTTACCTTTATCAGGTCATGATGACGTTGCACTTTTTGAATGACGTCGCTAATAACGAAATAAAAATAATACGTCATAAACGCTAGTTTGAAGAGTGTTCAACGATGGGTAAACTGATAGATAGAATACCAGGTTCGCGTCTTTCGATATCAAGTTTACCAGGCTCGGCTTTGAGAACGCATGTTGAATCGCTCGGCAAGCCTCGCGATGTCAACATGCGTTCTCAAAGACTTGCCTGGTAAACTTGATATCAAAAGACACTCACCTAGTATTCTCTATATACCAAGGCTTCTTCTAAGTGTGCACAAAGGCTCATAGAATGCATTAATAAAGGCGGCGGTCATAAAGGATATGACTCATAAAATTAAAAAAAATGTAATCATTACTAATCATGTCTATACTTATTTTCAATAAAAGTAGGGTGGCCTTTTTGTATTAGCATGAGTATATTACACTATTGTATTGAGCCAAGAATGCATTACGGGTAAAAATCCTAGAAGCGTGATAGAAAGGGATTCGTCTCAAAATATATTCCCACGCTGTAACGGCGGGTTGTATATATAGCATAAGCCTGCCGTTTGCATACTCAGAAATTTACAGTGCATATGCTCTTTTAAATCTACTTTGAGCATGATCATTTGTAGGTTGATATGGCGTGCATTTTTTCTCTTACAAATAAATGCACGTGCTCCAAAACGGGCGGTTTCGAGATGATCCCACTAGCTTTATGTTCACACGACCGATTGCGCGATATATTTGAACAAGCAATCCATCATTAGGGCGTTGCAATGTAACTTTTTGGCTGACATCTTTGTCTTAGTTCATTTGCGCTTTACTTAATGCTCAAAGAGTGCATTTATGCGCAGAGTTAACTACAGCATCTTGGATGTTGGAGCCATGATTTGGAGAAGTTGCTGCTATTTTTTCTCTGCAACACTCATCGCAATTACCGTTTGTTAAAATTAAAAATAAAAAAAAAAGTTATCGCCGGAAATCAATGTGAAAAAACATAAAAATAATGAAGGCTTTTTGTGTATGCTTTTTGTCAATTCCATTTGCATTATCAGCACAACAGTAAACGTTAGGTACACAAAACAGCAAAGCATAATTCATAAACTTGTGTCCAGTACTGTTTAGAATACAAGTACGTGTTCCCTCATTTTTCAACAAATTGCAAGGATTTGCATTGGACGGTGAGGTAAGTTTTGACACGTTGATCAACGGTCCTCATGCAGAAGGAGTGTTCATTTCAGCTCTTTGTGTTAGATGATTACCATAAGAAAACAACAAATACCAGGAAACTACAATACATATGTTCATTTGCTTAAGTTAATACTTTTTCATACCTTCTATTGGTTTGCAGCAATACTGTTTTTCAAAAAATCTGGAAATACAGTTCGGTTCGGTAACAGTTTTAGACACGACCGTACATAATGGCGGGTCACTAGCGGTGCGTAATCTGAAGGTATATGTAAATCAACCGAGAGGTAACATGCAGAAAGATAGCTGATAGTAAAAAGGCAACAATAGTCACAGCTGGTACATGACAAAAAGTGTATACTTGGGTGATGGATTGTGAATCATTTTAACCTTGAATTTTAAAGACGTTCCGTTCAATCGATGTGTCACAATTCTGGGAGAATCAAACTACAGACATATCTCATTAACCAGTATTCTATGCAAAGTGCTTGAGCATATTGTTACCACAAACATAGTCTCCCACTTTGCTGTATGCTCACCAGCACGGCTTTCGTAGAAAACGATCTTGCGAAACACAACTGGTCACACTCATAGAAGACTTGATGCGGAACTCCATAGCAGGTAATCAAACTGACCTTGTCTTACTCGACTTTTCGAAGGCGTTTTATGATAAGGTAAGCCACCAGGAATTACTGCTCAAACTTCACAGATATGGCATTAGAGGCCCCACCCTAAAATGGATCCAGGCATTTTTATCTGATCGACCCAGACTGTAGTTATTGATAATGAAAAGTCCGCCACCGTACCAGTCACATCTGGGGTCCCACAAGGCTGCGTCCTCGGTCCAATTCTCTTTCTCATTTACATTAATGACCTCCCTGAACATACAAGGTCAAAGGTACGGTTGTTTGCGGTCTCAAGCTTAGAAGATACTCAGATTCTGCAGCAGGACCTCGATCACCTCCATCTATGGAAGCTGGACTGGGATATGGAGTTCAATCCAAGTAAATGTGTTGTAATACATACATTTGTATTACAAGATCTAGAACTCCAGTCCCAAGCCAATACCTGCTGCATGGCCAAGTACTGGGATCGGTTGCAGGCTCCAATTATCTGGGCGTGGAAATCAGCAGTAACCTATCCTTCAACAGCCACATTCAGAATATAACTACCTCGGCAAGTCGGTCCCTTGGCTTCCTCAAGAGAAACATAAGGTCCAAAAATCCATTTAGGGAAATGGCATACAAAACTCTTGTTCGTCCATTAGTGGAGTATTCATCATCAGTCTGGAGCCCCTACACCAAAAGTAATATTGCCAGCCTTGAAATGGTTCAACGTACACAGAGCGGCCCGCTGGACTCTTAGTGAATACTCCCCATATGCAAGTGTGACACAGATGCTCCAATCCCTGGGCTGGTGGTCTCTTGAGCAGAGAAGGTCCGACTCCCGACTTTGCCTATTTTACAAGATCATATATGGTCTTGTAGCCATTGACATACCTCCATATGTTGTTCACCCATTGAGAACTCCCAGGAATTCACACACCCTTGGCTTCCGTCAAATTCAATCCACTGTAGATTACTACAAATACTCATTCTATCCCCTCTCAATCGTGCAATGGAACCGGCTGCCAGCACACATAGCACTTCTGCCCACCTTTGATTCATTTAAGAGGGCAGTGTGCCCAGTCAGTCATCCAATGCCATAAATGTCAGTGTACTGTTTTTAAACTTTTTAGCCTATCACTGTCAGCCTGTTTCTGACTTTTAACATTTTAACCTTATCATCTTTTATTCCACTCCAACTAACAAATCTTATGGGAACTTTTTATTTTTAAAGGCATTTCTTCCACTAACACCGCATTGACGCGCACCTGCACGTAATCTTCGAGAGGGGTGATGCAGTAGAGATATATAGATAGATAGAGAATAAAACTACTACAACATCAAGTCAACAACAATAGCAACAACAATACTGAAGCGGGCTGACTGGGTTCAAAGTTTCGCGACCGTAATTTATTTTGAAATTTAGTTTAACCTAAAGAAAAGTATACTTCCGTTTACGCACGCGCTTTGTCATTTACCCGAACGTGGCTTCACTTCCGCCAAAGAAACATCATTTATTCAGATTTTAGTCATCTCCTGTCAGACGATTAAATTTAAGATACAGAAGCGAAGATTTACTGAAAATCCACAAAATAAGGAAAAATGAGTTCTTCCAATGAATTTGGAAACCCGCTAAGAAAGTTCAAGCTAGTTTTCCTTGGAGAGCAAAGTGGTGAGAGCTGTCAAAATTTCAGATGCAGTTTCAGGGATGGGTCTCAGGCATAGAAGACTTATGGCTATATCCTGATTCTTTCCCGTGTTTTTAAAATCCGGGAAAATTTGTATGCACACTTTTATCCCTTTAACAATGGCGGAATAATTTACGATCTGTGTCATCGAGGCGCTTGCATGTTCATAAATGCAAAAAGTGCGTTTAAAATGGATTTTACAAAAAGAAAAAAAATAATCAACCGTATTTTAAATAACGGAATAAATCGTATGTATATTCAGGTGAATTAGATTTATTCCGTGAATACACTGTTCTTGATTATTTAGCGTATCGTAAATTAAATGGCACGCAGATCTAGATGGATAAACTAGATGTACATTTTATTAAAAGGAATTAGATTTATTCCGTGTATATTTACTGTTCCTGAATCTACCCCGTATACAAATATTCCCGTCTGAAATTAAAATGTTTATTTATCTAATCGAGCAACACCCATAATACATGTATTGTTATGTATGAGTAGGGCTGCCACGTTTACGAAATTTGGTAAACGTTTACACGAGTTCCAGTAACCGAAACGGTACCGTTTAAACGTAACTTCCAGATTGTTTTTCTTTTTCATTATGCAGATCGGTAAAATCGCCGATATTTTCCCTAAAAAACCTTTGAAAAATGTACCTTGTGCGAATATTCGAAATTGTTTCTAGTTGGGTGTTGCGATAGAACTTATTTCAAGTAATTGGAAAGTGATTGCAACATGCGCAGCCTCGTACATTACGGACATTTTCTTTAGTTGCAAGCGTGTAATTAATGAGTGGACACACACAAGACATAACCACACTGGTCAATGTAAACGCACCGGTGGTTGCTACAACGAGCTGGTGGTTGCATTTTTCAGCACCGGTGGTGGCGTAAAAGGTAAAAAAATCTATACCTGTTGACTTTATTATTTATTTATAAACTTGCATTTATTTTATTTGTGATGACACCTGGCGCACAGACCACCGGTAACATTGCAGTTTATGGCTCTGCCAAGCAATTGGTGATATAATTCATGGTTTGGACTGCAAATCCAACACAGTTCTGGAGTTTTGCCGTGACAGGTGCTTTTTTTCTAGTGTAACTGCCTAAATTTAGTGAAATCTGCATGTCTACGCGCAGCTGTTGTCATATAACCATGAAATAACATTCAAAAAACGATTACTACTTTGGGTTTTTTTCTTGGTAAACTAGCAAATGTTTTATTGAGGAATTTTTATTACAACGCACTGGGAGCATTTTTTGACGCATTGATACAACGCACTGATGGTTGCGCAGAATTCCTGTGGTTGCTGGTGCAGACTCACCACATCATTCGCTGTTCACATAAACGTTGCAAAAATCGCCATTTCAACCAGCACATGATATTTCGATACTGTATAGAAGGCTCAGGCGAGCCTGTGCAAACGTGCATACTCCAAAGAGCCTTTGCTGCCAGCACAAGAGATCTTGATATTTATTACATTGTCCAGTGACTGCCTGCGCAAATGTGCAGACTCACCAGAGTATTCGCTGCTGGCGCGAATAGCACACAAATCGCCATTTAAGGCAGCACAAGAGATTTTGTACAGTGACGAAGGCTAAGGTAAGCCTGTGCAAATGTGCAGACTCGCCAGATCCTTCGCTGCTCGCACAAAATGGCATTCAATCGCAATTTGAGTTACCACATGAGAATTTTAAACTGTGACGAAGGCTCAGACTAGACCAAGCAAATGTTGCCAAAGCCATCGCTGTTCGCATGAATGTCACCCAAAAATAGTTAGTATCACAATCACAAACTGCAGACAAACCCATGGCACTGAGAGGAATAGCCACACAACAATCATCAGACACCAGGAAGACAAACTAAGCAAAGCAGCTAGCTCTCTCTTCCCCATCAAGATGATTGCAAAACAAGAATGGACATAAAGTAACAAAATATAGAACAATTACAGAATCCTGTAATGGGAGTAACAATCAACAACGAATCAACCACAACAGAATCACCGCCTTAGAACAGACAGCAGCCTATATCTCTGGGGTGCTAAAATTGCATTTTACTGGTACCAAATCTTCGCCCTAGAATCTGCTGTTGTTGAAGCACAAAAATTTTAAGCTCGCATGGAGGCTTCTTAACTATTGTAATGTATCATAACGGACAAACAATCTCATTAAATTAAAAGTTTTGGGGCCAATCTGAAAAATAGGCGGAAACACTCTCAAAGTGCGAACAGGGCTAGCTCTGGAGCATCTCTGGTGAGGCTACACATTTGCAGAGTCACGCTTGAACCTTCATCAGTGTACAAAAACCACAAAATCTATGCCTATTGACTGTGTGATTTCTTTATAAGCTTGCATTTATTTTACTTTTGATGACCCAATGCGCACAAACCGTCAGAAACAGTGCAGTTTATGGCTCTGCCATGCAATTGGCGTTTTAATTCATGGTTTGACAGAGTTGTGGAGTTTGACAGTGACAGGTGCTTTTTTCTATTGTGACTGTCTTACTTCAGGAAATTATGCATGTCTAAGCACAGCTGCTGCTATGTTATCATAGTCCCATGAAATAACATCCAAAAACGATTACTACTCTCTATTTTTTCTATGCAGAGAAGGATCTGGCGAGTCTGTACATTTGCACAGGCTCACCTGAGTCTTCGTCCTGGTACTGAAATATCACGTGCTGGCTCAAATAACGATTTATGTACCGTTTATAAGAATAGTGAATGCTGTGGTAAGGCTGCACCAGCAACCACAGGGATTCTGTGCAACCATCAGTGCGTTGTATCAATGCGTCAAAAAATGCTCCCAGTGCGTTGTAATAAAAAATCCTCAATAAAACATTTGCTAGTTTACCAAGAAAAAAACCCAAAGTAGTACTCGTTTTTTGGATGTTATTTCATGGGAATATGACAACAGCTGCGCTTAGACGTGCAGATTTCGCTCAATTCTGGCAGTTCACTGTAAAATGCACCTTTCACGGCAAAACTCCAGACTTTGTTGGATTTGCAGTCCAAACCATGACTTAAATCACCAATTGCTTGGCAGAGCCATAAACTGCAATGTTACCGGTGGTCTGTGCGCCAGGTGTCATCACAAATAAAATAAATGCAAGTTTATAAATAAATAATAAAGTCAACAGGTATAGATTTTTTTACCTTTTACGCCACCACCGGTGCTGTAAAATGCAACCACCAGCTCGTTGTAGCAACCACCGGTGCGTTTACATTGACCAGTGTGATAACTGCGAATCGTCACGTACGCATCAATACACACGCCGACAGGAAGTAAACAAAAAAATCACATCTTCTTCTTCCAATATAGTGCATGGCCTTCTCTGAAGCATTGTCGCATGCGTCTCTTCTTTGCCTTTACATAAATAACTGTTAAATGCAGGAAAATAATTGTTCCAAGCAGTGACTGAGTGAGACAATATTCGGGACATTTTTATGGCCCGTTAAGCATGTCCGCCATAATTTCTAATTGCAGTGGATACTTTATCAAATACCGCGGAATCTGAGAAAACAAGCAATCTGATTGATGGTCCAGATCGAGATGTGACGTATCACTGTTTAAGAGAATATTTTTTCATTAGGAAATGCTATTAATAAACCATGACGCTTGTCACGTGACAAAGTTCGTGTAAACGGTAGGTCAATTTTGTAAACGTTTATTGCAGAAACACGAAACGGTGCCGTTTACACGTGTAAACGTGGCAGCCCTATGTATGAGTAACTAAGAAAAGATGACCTTTTAACTATTTAAGGTCACTGGACATTTCGGCCCATAACAATTTCGGCCCATGTCAATTTCGGCCCATAACCAAATCGGCCTATACAATTTCGGCCCACAGGTATAATAATGTATGATTGGTATGTTTGTCTATAATTGGTATAATTAGATCAGGTCTAAGAAACTCATAAAAGGACAGAATTTCTGTCAAACGATAGATGATCTTTCGTTTCACAGATCTGGTTATCTGTCAAACGACAGATATATGCTGTTTGAAATGTTACAGTATCAAATAAATTGTACTATTCGAAAAAACCGCATACTGGTACATGTTGAAAACTCGTCATATTAACATCAACTACCTTTTAGAGAAGACCAGGGGTGTCTAGAATAGTGCGTTTTCTGCGGAAATAAAGGAATACGCACCCTCCCTTTTTTCCTTGTATTCTGGTCTTGAAAACACTCTAATTCAGGTATTTCTTTGCCTTTTTCTCAGCTATTTTGATGAAATTGAAACAGCGTTCTGTCAATCTACCTGCAAGTCGCCATCTTCCTTGACTGGTTGTCTCCTTTTTGTTTCTGATAAAGTTCGTTTTTGGCCGTTTCGGTTGCAGAAGCTGGATTCGTTTAGTTGGTTGAAACTACGGTAGACAAGACAGTACAACATTTATATTTTTTAGGTTATTGGTAGTTTCGCTCGTGAGCCGCTTCACCCATGAGTAGGCCCTTGTTACACATTTTGATTGTTTCGCCAAATGTCTCATATTGTTTGTCATTCTGTTCGTATTTGATTAACATGTGCATTGGCAATTGCAGATGCAGGAATTTTTGCTAGGCGGATCCAGGCCCGACTTCCAGAAAACAGCTCTGACAACGTTTGTTTTAGTCCTCAACTTATTTTACTGTTTTACAGAGGGTGTCCAATGGTTATTTCAAAGAAAATCTATAATTTTTCCAAGGTTTCAGAGAGGTTCCATAATATACCAGGGAGAAGGTCCAACTTTTTCCAGGGGGATCAAATGCTAATTTCTATAGAAACGGATATAACTTGTGATATTTCAAGGGGGTTCCGGACCCCATATCCCCACTTCTGGATCTGTGCATGATTGGATTAGGATAGGGTAGGTTTTGGAAACCCAGCAAACACAGTCTCTCTGCCCATCATCAAAAGTCCCTTTGGATAGTGGAATGGCATTTTACTGGGGAGCGAATGTTGGCACAGTTTTATATGTTTAGTAGTTTACTGGCAACTGATAGGCGAATTTCACTACAAATAAATGTGACAAATACTGACATTTTGTTCAACGGTTCCTCTGACGAATAAACGAACGATCTCCCGCGAGTAGGCAGCACTGATATAACCCTACCCCCTGGCTAAGCTATGCTCAATCAATTAGTCCTTCCAAGTAATATACCAATACAGACCTCTGTTACATAGTTAAACTTAGTAAATGATTTTAGAATTTCAAAATACATTGGAATGCATTTCCACGCGCTTAGATATGGAATAAAAACGTGTTTCTGAATTGTTTTATGTGGATGTGGAGGGATAGTCTCATACACAGAACGGAGGTGTTTTACAAAAAAGCACACGCAAATAAGTGTCAGTTCTGGCGGATAAGATCGTAAAGTATTCTTCTTCTTTGGATTAGAGGTTGGCTTATTTTGAATTGGATACTTGTTCACTTGGTTATGTTTTGACTTGGGACTGCTTCGACTCCAATTGCTCATTGCGCAAAACTAAATAAGGCTGAAACCATCTGTTAACCCATAACGGCCTCCGTAGGTTGGTAGTCAATGTAAATATGCAATTCAACGGTTGCTGGGTAGTACAGCAGACGCTGGAAAACGGAGGAACAAAAGGGCAACAAAACAAGAAAAATAAAAGGGGTCCAGTCAACCCTTTTATATCACGTGACAAACAACTTTGCCAATATGGCTGACAGATGTGAGAAGTGAAAACTGAGACAATTTCAATCCGTATTTGCAGTTTTAAATGGCACTTCCGGTAAATTTAAGTGTGTAAACTATTTTATTACAACCGTTTTCTTCAAAGTGCACCAATAGACCAACTTAGTATGTTCTCAAAAATGATCTTTTACCTGTCTAGTCTTGTGTATTCCTTGCGATATCTTGCGGTTTTGTTGAAACAGAAAGTAGCACATAAAAATGTGATAAAAATAATGACATATCTGTCGTTTTATAGATTGGTAAAATCTATGAAATGACAGATATTCTATCGTTTGACAGAAATTCTGTCCTTTTATGCGTTTCTTAGACCTGTAGATCAGCTTACCTGTAATTATCCACACAAACATAATAATTAATAAGAATAGTTCGTTTTAATTGATTAGGAGTTTGTATGTAAGAGAAGAGTTCATCACATAAGCAACAGGCAGCCAAGGCTCAGACGAGCCTGCGCATTTGCGCACTCTTGCCAGAGCGTTTCCTGCTCGCATATGAAACGCAAACGATTCTTTCTAAATTCAATTAACTCACTGAACAAGTTGTATTAATTGAATAAACTCACTGAACAAGTTGTATTTGCTATTGAACAATATATGTGATTTATGGTTTATTCTTCTAATAAAGATACAAGTCTAAGCGATTTTAAGTCTTTACTATTTTGTAAAGTCAATCTATCTTCAGTTTTTTTTTTCTCAATATAACTTTATTTATCAATTTTAAATATTATCAACAATATATAATCTCTTTTGCAGAAATCCAGGTTGACAAAATTTATGGGCCGTAATTGCTGTGGGCCGAAATTGACATGGGCCGAAATTGACATGGGCCGATTTTGTTATGGGCCGAAATGACCCGGAACCCTATTTAACAAAAAGTATAAGTTTATGACAAATTACCCCCTATACAAACTTTCCCCTATACAAACTTTCCCGTGTAACATTTCATTTCTCATCTCAAAAATCGGAAAGTATGTATTCTCAGAAAATCGAAATCGTTTAAGACACTTCCCCCAAAAGCTTTCCGAGCCCCATTTTCTCAAAATAATGTCCCCCGAAGAAAACCCTCTTCCCGGGAAATCTTCCCTTTGCGAGGCATATGAAGTAGGTTTGTTCACTATATTTTATCTATATACTGTTCCTGAATCTACCCCGTATACAAACTTTCCCGTATAGAAGTACTCAACAGTTTTAAATTGTATGAAATAGAAGCTTCAAAGGAATAAATCGCATGCATTTGTAATGATTTAGATTTATTCCGTGTATATATACTGTTCCTGAATCTACCCCGTATACAAACTTTCCCTTATACAAACTTTCCCCTGTCTCATTTCATTATAAAATGCTATTCCAGATGAAATATTTTGGAATGTTACCTTCTCAGAAATTATAAATTGTTTAAGACACTTCCCCCAAAAGCTTTCCAAGCCCCATTTTCTCTGAAATAGTATCCCCCGAAGAAAACCCTCTTCCAGGGAAACCTTCCCTTTGCGAGGCATATGTAGTAAGTTTGTTCACTATTTTTTCTCTATATACAGTATTACTGTTCCTGAATCTACCCCGTATACAAACTTTCCCCTATACAAACTTTCCCCTGTCTCATTTCATTATAAAATGCTATTCGACATGAAATATTTTAGAATGTTACCTTGTCAGAAATTATATATTGTTTAAGACACTTCCCCCAAAAGCTTTCCGAGCCCCATTTTCTCTGAAATGGTATCCCCCGAAGAAAACCCTCTTCCCGGGAAATCTTCCCTTTGCGAGGCATATGAAGTAAGTTTGTTCACTATTTTTTCTCTATATGAGTCAATGTCAAAATTCGTCAAATTTTGAAAGAAGTAAAAGGAAAAATATGAATTAAATGAAACGATATTCTTTTTTCATGAAAGTAGCAAGTTGTTTCTGAAAATACTATGAAAAGCGAAAAGAAACCTTAACAGCCAATCAGATCCTTATAATTAAGTTTCAAAGATCACATGACCATATAAAATGTCAATACCGTAACAAACTTTATTTCCTGTTTTTTCTTCAAATCTCGTCATGGATATTTATTTTGTTGAAATGAATAAGTTCAATAAATCATGTGTTTAATTGTGTCAAAGGTAAAATTTGAACAAAATGGTTATTTATGACAATGAGCAAACATAAAATGCATTTTTTTCATCTTTTAAGTGATTTTGCATACTATTTTCTCAGTATTTTGTTAAAAACCACATTTCTAGAAAATTACAATGCTTTGGTATGGCTGTAATCAACCAAAGGAATTGATCAGGCACTTAAAATCTACATGTTGTCTCTGTCTGATATACTTTTTTCCCAAAAATATCACTGTTACGGTACTTGACAAAAATGTTACGGTATTGACCTTTACAGAATATATGCTAGCGTAATTCTTCTGTTTAAGATTTGGTGTAGAGCACTGTTGACCAGATTGCAATGTTAATACTCTTGACACATGTGCACAGAAAGAATTTTGGAATATATGGTAGATTGCATTTATTTCAAAATATTGTTACGGGTTTGACAAAACCGTTACAGTATTGACAAACCCTGCCTGAAAACAAAACAATATGTCAATACCGTAACAAACTGTTTATACGAGTTCATCATTCAGTTTGTGTTTTATGCTTCTGTTTAAATTTGATAAAGCATTCTTGTCATAAATTCATTTAATAAACTTGACTAAAAACTAATATCTTTGCATTCAAAACTGTACTTTTTTGACAACATATGTCAAAGCCGTAACAAGATGTGTCAATACCGCAACATTTTCATCGTTACGGTATTGACTGTTACGGTATTGATATATTCTACATATTTTTTTACCTAAAATAATGATTACTCCCTAAAACATCGCAACATGAATGATTTTTTGTTGAGAAATTTTATTTGGTCAAGATGTTAAAACCAGAAATTTTTTGTCAAATTCCATTGTCCATTTTTGTGTTACGGTCATTTGACACAAAAAAAATATACTATAAAATTTCACTCACCAAAATAGTATTTTCTTTTGCCCATTCTGTAGATGCTTTACAAAACACATGTATTCTTAGTAAACAGTAAGTGTCAAATTAGTATGTCAGAAAACCAGATTCAGCACCATTAGGGATCCAGTATTATTTTTGCAATTTATCAAGTGTTACGGTCTTGACATAAACGCTTGGGACAGAGGTTTTTTGGCAAAAAAATGCAAAAAAAGTAATGAAAACTCACATATTGAAACCTCCTACATTTACTTTGATAATACTTTTATCAATACAGCCAGTTAAAATTCCTGAGAAAATAACAGTTTTTTTGATAATTCTTGTCGAAAGTTCAATTTTTCCCGCTGGACGGGCAAAAATGCCAAAAAATGTGGTTTTAATCCAATAAAAAATATATTTACATATCAATATTTTTCAGTTTTATCAGCTAGCCTTATTAAGTATGATCAGTAGTATTGTGTGAAGATTAAAAAAATTCATGATCACATCAGCGGTTTTCATAAGATATGAAATGGACAAGAATTTTGACGAATTTTGACATTGACTCATATACTGTTCCTGAATCTACCCCGTATACAAACTTTCCCCTATACAAATTTTCCCCTGTCCAATTTCATTATGAAATGCTGCTATTCGAGATGAAATATTTTGGAATGTTACCTTGTCAGAAATTCGAAATCGTTTAAGACACTTCCCCCAAAAGCTTTCCGAGCCCCATTTTCTCTGAAATAATATCCCCCGAAGAAAACCCTCTACCCGGGAAATCTTCCCTTTGCAATGCATATTAAATAAGGTTGTTTTACTATCTTTTCTCTATATACTGTTCCTGATTCTACCCCCTATACAAACTTTCCCGTGTGCAATTTATATTCTATTCTGTTCTAATATTTTGTGCAAGCGTCTGGATGACTCTGATCATTAAAAAATAGTGCCTGGTATAGGGGTTTTTTTTAGGTGAAAAAAAACCATTCCCGTACGGGAAAGAATCAGGATATAGCCAGACTTATTTTTGTGCCCAAAATCACACCATGAAATATGTCCTGAACTCACAAAAAACAGACACCGGCGCCGCATAGCGCAGTCGATAACATACTCCCATTCATGAGAGTTCTGCGTTCCAGTTGTTCATATTTCACATTTATATATTGTCATTTTCATTTTTTGTTATCATTCGGAACGCAAACTCTCATTAGGTTTCTGTCATTTTCCTTTCGCAAGCTCCGCAAAGAAATTTTGCGCTGCACTTTCCCGCTAAAAAAAGTCATTTGGCGCTTATCAAATCAATTCACATAAGTAACTGTCAAAAACAATACTTAAAGGACCTCTGACGGTGGTAATGGGAATCACAGTGTATCGCTGCCTATAATTTTGATAAAAATTAAAGTTGATCAAATGCTTCCATCTTCATATATAAGCTCACTGTTGGTTTCTATTTTATGTTTTTGCATTTGATTTCCTATTTGCATAAATGTACGGCTTTATTTTGGGGCTAAAATGGTCACTTTTTGTATTAAACATATAGGAAATAGAAAAATATTTTTAAAACATCATTCCCCCCCGAGCCCCAACTAATCCTTTTGCACCTAAGTGTGTTCTCATATTTTACATAAGATATGTGAAAAGCTAGCTGGGACTCGGGGGGGAATGATATCCCACAGCCCAAAATGTGATGGCTGGGCGAGCCCGAACATTAGCATTTGGATTTTTGGTGTGCTCTCTTGAAAATCTTTTTTTCCAGTATAAGGAAATAATTAGTATAAGCAAGCTTCCTTTTCATAACCCATTAGTCATGGAATACTACATCATTTTAGCATATTTTTCTTTAGATTATGAAAATTGTCCTTTTACTTAATTCAGTTGGTAGATTATTTTGCACATATACTGTATCTATCCAATACACATAAACTTCATGGCCACTGACTAGGTGTACTTTACGCATGGATGAATGGTTATGATACATTGCTGCATAATATTGCACCAGGTAAATACATTGTCATCAAGGTTGAATATGGACTACAGTTGCACTTCAAAATATTTCTTAACAAATCAGGTAGAAAACAAAACAACAAAAATAATCATTAAAATGCTCACGAATTTGGACTTTAAAAATACTTTCACTGTGATTTGTAATCGAGTATTGATGATATAATACCCTTACACGTGAAAATAACTGATTTCTAAATGTTTTGGTGAAGTCAAATTTTGCAACCCCTACCCCCTTTGGTAGTGTCTCCTGTTTTGTCGTAGGCATCTGCCTGTCTAATTATAACCTTAATTCGTTCCTAATACATCAAGCGTCCTATTAAAAAGGACACCAGTGATATCTTATGCTTAGGGAAGTTTTGGGAAGCATCTGAAAAATAGTCAAATACCCTATCAAAGTGTCAGAGGTCCTTCATTGTTTCCACCAAAATTCTCAAAAGAAGCTCACAAAAAGATGTCTTTTATCGAGACTAACCTCGAGCACTGGCCTTTTCGACGCCATTGTTTACATTTTACATCGAGGTCAAATCTGGGTCAAAACCGTCAGTGGTTAAAGTAAAAATGAATTGAATTTTCCGAACGAATTTAGCGAAAACGAAAAAAAACATGTTTTTTGTTTTTTAACTCGATTTGAGGGCATAATACTTTTTATTAATTTAAGATTTTTGTGTCTCCGATACAAACGGGACACACCAGCGTCTGTGGCTGTAAAAGACTGAAGAAAAGGGACAGTATTATAGCATAACCAACTGCTAAATAGAGTAATCACCATTGTTTTGAGGCAAATCTTTTTTGTCATGCGTCTTTGAATTTCACCTGTCAATAAATAGAACTGAGTATAAACCATATAGTACCCTAACATTTGTTATCACAACAATGATGATTTTCCTGTGACCATGACTTAAGGCAAAAATTTGTTTCCGCCTACCTGCGCATAAAGGTTTAGATAGGTAGGTAGGTTTTTTTCAAAGTTAGTCACTTTCTGCAAGACTATCAAAGAAACCACGACCAACTTTTCTGCAGCCATACCTTCATCTAATCTTAAGCTAAAATTGAAAGAAGGCAGGGGCGGATCTAACAATGTCTGACCCGTTAACTACTACATTTTTTGTGCTTCAAAATACTCACTTCTGATCGCTATTGTAAAACTAGACACAGGACAAAATCACGTTTTTCAATCAGTTTTCATCCATTTCCAATCGTTTCAAGACGTTTTTAACATCGATCCGTGACTGTTTTTTTTTATAATAAACCCTAAACAAACAAGCAGATCAATTGTGCTGTGTTCACGAGCACCCCCTCCCCCACAAAGAAAAAAACAAACAAACTGCTTTTGTGATTGGGGCAAACTTTGGTCCAAACCTATCTCCCTCTAGAATTTCATAATGGCTGGCACTTGCTAACATTAAGTCAGATACATTTCCCAGCGTTTTTGATTACCGTGTTCAAGTAGATGTGTTTTTTTATAAAAGTTCAAATAACCCACCAAACAGGCCTGGACTACCCCTGACTTTCTGACTCTACATGGGTGAAGCCTGAAGTAAACTTTTCTGAATATAATCTGTTTTATTATGAATCTTGCGTATAACTGGCTGGTAAATTATTCTCGCTCTGATGGCAAAATCATCACCCCCTTAAAGGAAAGTAGTAACGATAAATGAGCATGTATATATATTATTGAAGCTGTGGCATTTGGTATCTGGTTATATATATATATATATACTTTATCACATTAACTCTTTTACAAAACTGGACTGGAGTACCCCTAAAAATTATATTATTTCATTCTCCCCCAGCCCTTCCCCCAGCCAACAAAGAAAGGAGAAAGGCAGGAAACTGGTGAAATGGATGGGGTACTTTGAATAATGCATGAAACTACACCAAAGTACCATCTCCTTCAGGCAGAGAAGACAGGAAATATAGTCCAATTAACATCTTACCCCCTTTATTTTGAGAAGCTATTCGTAGCTTCAGCAGGTACCAAAAACCTGGCCCGGGGGTGGGGGGGGGACTCTGATAATTTTATACATATGAAGGCGTGGACTAATTTTTTTGGTTCAATATTTTGAATTTCAATATTTTTGGTGGTTTTCAAAAAATGAAGATGTTTTGGGGCATGAAAATTTTGTGGACATTTAAGGGGTCATCACAAAAGGGGTCATTTCTATGCATTTTAGGTCGTTTCTAAAGGTCAAGGTACAGAATTGGTGATATTTTTTGGGGTTTGTATTTCATTTTTGAGTGGGGGGGGGGGTGGGGGCTTTATATTCCTGATAATTTTGGAGGGTAAACAGTAGATGCTTGGTCAAAGCCTACGTATGAAGAACAAATTACAGTATCCCCCCCCCCCACCCCCCCACCCCCCCCCCCCCCCCTCTCTCAGGTTTCATTACATCTGAGAGACATTGTCAATCAGAAAAAAGAGCTTTGCTGATCTGTATTTATATATGTAGTTACCTTTTGACGTTTAAACGTGCAAATCTTTGATTTACATGATCTCTTTCGGTAAGAAAATTCGTCAAAAAAAATTTCGTCAAAAATATTTTTAGCTTTCGTTGTAACCAATTTCACGTGTTGTTATTTTCAACAACAATGGCAGCCAAATGAAAGTTTGAAGCGACAGCTACTTTCATATTGGATAATTGGACAGCATGAACAGTAAGATATAGTTTTGTAATAGATTTTAAGTATTTACTGTCTTAGACATTGATTTGACTCGAAATTGTACAGTAAGACACCTTATATTAAAATTTTAAAAGTGCGAAAGGGACTTGCATAGGACCCATGTTAGACGTCACATTGCACATCTAGAAAAAGTCAAATCAATAAATGGGTGCATGTGTACGTCTAACCTGTTGGACTATCGATAACGTGGCTACAGATGCGTGTCTGACTGCAATTCCAGGGGTCGGGAGTTCGATCCTGGCCAGGTCCCATACTTTCGTCGAGATTGATCATGAAATAATTTCTACGTTCATTCTCCTCACTTCTGCTGATTCATTCAAGAAGGGTTGTTGTCAGTTACAAGCGAAAGTATGTGCACGAATTACTGGTTCTCCGCTTGTTCAAGCCTGCCCAGGAAAAAGTGTGGTTAGGTGAACTGACCGTCCTGCAATGACCATAGCTGTTGACTTGGGATGTAAAGCAACAAAACAAACAAACAAAAAACAGACCAGATCCTTGGCATGACGAAACGGTTCATTTTTTCTTTTTTTACGATACTGAAAAAAGAAGCTTAAAACAGAAAGGAAAGTGTCTCATATTCAGGTTCTGCACCCCTGTACTGTACCCCTAGACACTGACTGAGTCTTTGGGGTCCGGTACAGGATTCCTAGACACAGACTCTTGGAGCATGGTATCAGACCCCAAACTCACTTATGAGGAATGGCTCGGGTCTGGTAGAGTGTTAAAGTTAAACAAATCACTGTACATTAGTTGTTCACAGTGATTTTATTTGGGATTTTTGGAAGCTACCTTTTCCTTCACATTTGGGAAAATATATCATAAAAATTGGAAAAATAAGTATGAAAATACATGAAATTGGGAAAATAAAGGCAATTTTGGGATTGGGATAATCCGAGCCTTCTCTGATGTTTAAGTGGCTTTTCCATATTTTGATATTTGCCACTAACATCAGAGTAACTCCTATTACGAAAATCCAGAATTTTCTTCACCTATCAAAAATCGAGTATTTTTACCAAAAATATTGACAGATGAATGATGTATTCATTCGATAACTGCTTAAAATGATCATAGCTCCAGATAAGGATTGGAGGCAATTGGGTATTTACCCACCTCTTTTTGCTTAATTGGGTATCTCAAATTTTGAATTGGGTATTTCAAGTTTTTGTATTGGGTATCCATCTGAAAGCAAATAAGCAATGAATTCAGGCCTTGTTTCTCTTGATTTTTTTGTTTACTTTCGGTTTCACTTTTAGAAAGCACACTGGCAATATTAGTATATCTGAGATCGCTATTTCCAACTTACTTCGAAAATCCAACGTATCTAGCAAGTCATCTTTAATTCCTTGAACCACCAACGAGGTATTAGAGTAAGTTATGATATGATATTATTCAATTGCTCTGAGGATTTTCGCCCACGGTACGCCATTGTTATTGAGAAGCGAGACGAATGTCGTAATTGTGTAAATATTGGGTATAGCTAAACAGCGATAAGAATGTTCCTTGACTGGTTTACAATTTAATAAACTAGATTCGGCGCCAGGCCGTATAAAAATTTGTACCCAACAACATAGCTTTGAAGCGAAAAACGACAATCGCAAACTGAATACTTTAGCGTCATACGCTACAAAAAGTTCGGAATTGAGTATCAAGGATTTTTATTGCGTTTTTGTACGCACAGAAATAAATTTAATTGCGTTTTCAGGTCCACGAAATTGCGTAAATACGCAATACGCAGCCTTATCTGGAGCTATGAATGATAAAACTAATGAACATACAACTGAAAAATAAAAGAAGTTTTACTTTTTAAGTGATTAATGGGAAATGATGGGTAATGAATATAGCTTAATCACCAACTATATGTGTACAGAGGGTAGGCTACAATAGGTGTGGATAATTTCCATCTTTGTAAGATTAAAATGAAAAATATTATTTTATTTTAGAGATAAATCATAACTCGACTTTTAATGTCACCAATCTTTCATTCAATTACCATATTTTGCTTTGAAAGTGCCCAGCCACAACTGGCTGGGAGAATTCTGGATATTCGATAGCTAAGTTGCTCTGACGGTAGCGGCAAATATCAAATTAAAGAAAAGCCACTAAAACGTCAGAGAAAACTCGGACTAGGATTGGAAATGACTTCCATATAAGGCGGTAAAATGGCCAAATAAAATCACTGGTTTAAATACCTTAAATAATGATATTTTACTTTTAGCATGTAAATACCTCAAGTTGAAATTGTGCATGATAACAGACGCCATCTTCAGGGGTTTCATTAAGAGGAGGGAAGCAGGGATTTTCCCCTTCTACTCAGGCATGTTTTATCACTTTTGATAAATTTGTTTATAGTTTATGGGCAAATACTGTCAAATCACCTGCCTTCTTTGCATTGATACCTGGATGCCAAAAAAATCAATGAAACCCCTGCATCTTCCCCCTGGAAGTAAATAGAACTTACTCATGTGAACATAATTTATGTCGAAATGCTGAAATCTTACCTGTTAACATTCTGACAATGAAAGAGGGTCTCAGTATAGTACCTCTGAAATCAGTATCAGTAAAATTTAGGCTAAAAAGTGTTTATCAGTAAAATTTAGCCAAAAAATCTGTAATCTTTGGAACCATGAGGCCCGGGGGTGCATGACAATTCGTCGAAAACCATTTTGTGGAGATGACATTTGGTCACATACGATTTGGTCAATGCAATTGTCTGTTGAGTATGACGTTTGGACCAAAAAAAAGCCAGGTACGACATTCTGTCCAAATGGTCAGCTCAGTTATTTTATTTATAAGAAATAAAGCTAAGAAATCAACATTTGTTTGTAAGCCTCTTTGACGCACTACTAAGGCACACTCGATTAATTATAGGAGTGCCAGAAAAAATGTCTTTACTTTAAAGAAAATGAAATGCCTGCTACTGAAGCTAGTGTGAAAACGTACTGAGGGTGAGAGAATCACAACTGTAAAGGCAGGGTTACAACAGTTACTGATATTCGTGAGACTGAACACAACTTGCATGCTCCAAGTCCACACTAGTCTGCGGTAGAAAAAAAATAATGGCTTGATTGAAAGATGCTGCATTAAACTCTGAAGATACCCTAGTTCAATACAAGTGCTTATTTGACGAATTTAGACCAAACTTTGTCGCACCATTCTGAAGACCGCAGTTACCTTTCTGAAGACCGCAGTCGCATGTTAGTTAGGACATGTGGGTCAAATTCAAAACAGGTCTTGTAGAGGCTGTGGTAAGGTTTATCCCATCGAAAATGACCATAACAAAATACTCTGTGTCATGGATCGGTGTAACGATCAAATGGCTTTTTATAAAGAGACATATGCTTTACCCTTCTTGCTCGTAAATCCAAGGGCCTGGATGTCAAGATTCATTACAAGTGGTTCATGGCACATGTACAGAAGATACTGAGAGGGTGCCTATTGGAAATTTTATACATTTCCAATATTTTTACGTTTGAGAACAACAACTCAGATCTGGACAGTCATAACTTAGTCCTAAGCCTGAAAAGATTAAAAAGTTTTGGTCATTTATCAAATCACTTAAATAAGACGCGTTTGAGATCACATCACTCAGACAAAACAGAATTCTTAGGACAGATACAAAAGAAAAAGCCAACATTTGTAATAGGCGATTCCAATCAGCCTTCACGTGTGAAGACGACTCTGACCGGCTCTCGAAAGGGGCTAGTCGGTTTGTCTCCAATCAGCAGCCTAGATAAGCAGCGTATTTGCATAAATACGCAATTAAAATCATCAAAAAAGCAATTAAAATTAAATGTGTGCGTACCGAAAAGCAATTCCGTCGATCGGTATGCAATTACATGCAATGTCATTGCGTACCATTCGGTCCATTTCGTTTCCATTTGTGTTATATACAAATGCCAGTCGGGTATTGATTTTTTTTTACTAGCGAGCGCACAGTATAATTCCAATTTCATGAATTAATATCGGCACTAGTCAAATATTTTAGCGGAAAATGAAAATTTGCAAAACGGATGCGAGCAACTTATGTCAACAAGGCGATGAGATTTGCTTCAGGTACAATAAAAATCCGCAAGTTTGATACTCAGAAAGTCAGATGATGAGAGTAAATATGTAGGCACATTCGCGATGGCTTCATTTAATAAGAAAACGTATGTAATCACTGCCAAAAACATGGCGTATTTTTTTAAAAAAAAATTACGCAATTGTTTTTGCAAGAACGCAATTGAGGATAACCAGGTTGCGTAAATACCCAATTGACCCAAAAGCTTATCTAGGGCGCTGACTCCATGGGGACATTACAGTTGACCCAAAAGGGTTCGCCAACTTCCAAGCTGTTGGATGGACTAAATATCCATAAAGCATCTGGCCCGGATGGACTGAATGCCAGAGTGCTTTGAGATAGTATAGCAATGAGATCTCTACAATGCTGGCACTTATCATCAATTGCTCAGGGCGATGTACCAGATGACTGGTGACAAGCAAATGTTTCTTCGGACTTTAAAAAATGTGAAAAATATTATGCTGCTTACTACAGACAGGTGTCGTTCACATATATCTGCTGCAAAACCCCAGAGCATATTCTAGTAAGCAACATCAACAAACACTTAGCCTTAGATAGTATACTTGCTGACTGTCAGCTCGGTTTCCAAAGTCAGAGGTCTTGTGAAACCCAATTGTTTCAGTTTGTGCATGACATCATCAGCAACCTTGATGGGGCTGTGAATCCTTGGCACAAACAGACAGATTTGATCATAATGGATTTTGCTAAGGCCTTTGACAAGGTTCCATACTGGAGGCTATTACAAAAATTAGAATACTATTGGATTAGAGCGTCCGCCTTCAGGTGGATCAACTCGTGGCTCTCTGGTGCACTCAACAAGTAGTTTTAGACGGCCATGCCTCAGATCCAGTTTCAGTGCTATCCGGTGTGCCCCAGAGATCGGTCCTAGGTCTGGTCTTGTTCCTCACCTTCATAAACAATCTGTTGGATAACATAAATTCTTCTTTTCGCAGATGACTGTGTCATCTATATACCTGTAGATAGGAATATACCTGTACATTCACTCCAGTATTGTGTGATCTTGCAAGAAGACCTAACCAGCTTAAGACAGTGGGAAGCCGATTGGCAAATGAAATTTTATGTTGCCAGATGTCACTCTATGAGAGTGACTCGGCATCAGCATCACAAACAAATACTTTTTGATTATTCACTTCACAACCAAACTTTGGAAAATGTTCCGTCCGCAAAATATCTTGGTATAACCAAAGCAACTAAGATACTTGGTTTCCTTCACAGGAACTTGGCTTTTGCACCTAGGAGTACTAAGGCAGTTGCATACAAAACTAGTGTCGCCTAAACTATAGTATGCAGAGTTCTCACTAGGATTTTGAAAACAGGATTCATAGAATCCATCCCTGAAAAAAGTTGGAGTCAAAATTGAAAAATTGGAGTTTGACCTGGAAAAGTTGGAGTTTTTAGTTTTAGCCGAAATATGGAAAGTTTTATTTACGGATGTATTGTCTTTTATCCTGCAAAATGGCAATTTCAAAATCCTTGTGAGGACTAGCTGTGAACAAAAAAGATTTTAGACTGTATCAGGTTACCCTAAATCCCCCTCTTCGCCAACCCATACACAATATGTTCTAAACATTGTTGGGGATTTCAAAGGGGTTTGGCTATATTGTTTTCCCATCTTCTCCATCAAATAAAAATATTTTCATATTTTAAAATTTCATGTATCATGAAACACATATTTTTATGTTTGGCCTAAAACCTGAAAAGCTTATACTATTGATACATGTAGTTGTTTTATACATTTACAAGCAGACAGACAGACAAACGGACAGACAGACGGATAGATCTTTTGCAGATGTATAGTTCTTACACTAGTTCAATCATTTAATTATTTGCATGCAAGTGCTTTTTGCGCACCTAGTCTACGGCGATTGTTCCAAAATTAAGATGATTATTTTGATTTCCTACAGGTACCTACGTGCGAGACGATTTCAATGGTTTAAAATGAACAGGTTTTCTTGCTGAAAGTCATTTGTTTGCATTTAATACCCTAAAAATAGTTTATTCGGTTGAAAAAAACACACAAATAATTGATTGCATCACTCATTTGTTGCTAATGTCGCTTCATTCGGAACGTTGCCTTATCAGACTTATCCTATTTGGTTTACCGATGTCTTCAGCAAATCTTATTTTTATTTTATCAAACATCTGTGGAACTCGAGCTGTGGGAGCGATTTCATGTGTTCAAAAAAGTAAGAAACATTTCTAGATTTAATTGAGACAGACAGTCACGAATGCGCGACTATCATTTGTCTTTACACGCACTCGGAAAAGCTAAAACCAATCGATCACGTGCTTCTCAAATTTGCATAGGCGTAATTATTGTCCTGTCAATAAAGAATAGAGCTGCAACGATTCACTGAAATTGTATCGTATCGTGATACGCTTTCTGACGATATGCATATCGTATCGTGAGGTCATCTCGCGATACGCTAACGATACAGCACTTGGTGTTATATATAAGAAATGAATTTTAAAAATATATGTTTTTATACCAAAGGAATGTTACCATTTACCCTTTTAATTGTTCTGCTTTAATCAGTAAACCCTTTCCCATGCATAACACTTGATATATCCTGTTTTGAAACAGTGTAGAACAGATCAGCTGACTTTTGAGAATCCAGCTGTTCTTAATCTATACAGATTACGGCTCTGCTTGTAAATACATGCTAATAATTGAAATGATTTAAAAGAATATGATAAAAACTGGGGAAGAGAGTACTACAGAAAAACATCCAGCATGACAAAGGTTAATATTTGAGTATTTACTTCTCCTAATGTCATAAATCTATGTTATTTCTAAGGTTCTTAAGTTGTCAAAAATGTATAGCGATATGTATCGTATCGTGAGGCAAATATCGTGATACGTATCGTATCGTGAGGTAACTGTATCGTTGCAGCCCTAATAAAGAAGCAGTGGCTGTGCGACGTTCTGATTGGCCGAGAGCTAAATGAGATCACGCCTACTGCAAACGGACGACTGGACATTTTATGACAAACCCTGGGGCATCGGATTAGCGGCGATCTATTGATCTTATGTGGCAGAAGCCAAATTTGGACTCCAGCTGTCGTCATCAGGTGTTTTTAAGGAGTTTGAGATGCGTCAGCAGAAAAAAATTGGCGTAAATTAGAATCCCCAGCAGGAAAAGTACGCGTACAAAACCAAAAGTTGGTGTAAAAATACGCCTGATTCGGCGTTTCCGAGAATTCTGGTATGCAGCACCCATTTTGAGCCCTTACTCAAAACTTCAGGTTAATCAGATTGAAAAACTTCAGAGGACAGCTGCCTGCTGGACCTGCAAGAGATGGTGAAACACAGGTAGTGTTGGCGAAATGCTCAATGAGCTTGAGTGGCCATCTCTTGAAGCTGGTAGGGATCTGTCCTCCCTGCTTCTCTTTCATAAGATTCATTGTGGAGCAGTGTCTATTGAAAAAGAGAAGTATATGTCCCCTGTTCACAGTTCAAAAACTACCAGGTCATCACATAGTGCTCAATATTGTAGATTCCAGACATGCAGTGATGCCCTGAAGAATTCTTTTTCTCTCCGAACAGAGCCTTTTCTGCCAATCCCTAGGGGCCGAATTTCGGCCCCATTTCCAATAAAAAAAATAGCCACCTTTTTTCCCAATGCCATGTCTGATTTTCCCAATTAAGAAAAGTAAAAAAAAAAAAATTGTTTTTTTAGAGACCACTACTACAAGTTTATGAGAAACACTGGCCCATATCAGAATGATACTTAAACACTTGTGCTTAAGTGGTATGTTTGGCGTAATACAATCTAAATTGATTTGATTTTGAGGATATATTTTGCTACCTTTGTAATGTTCTATATCGTTAAAAGCGACGTTTAAAGTGCCAAAAAATGCATCTGAAAATATTGTCTGCTGAAGTGGTCTGCTGCAAATAATTGCCTAACATTGCTGACGAATTAAGCAAAGAAACGAACAGCATGGACCCAGAACAGACTGCTCCTATCTGGGTCCACACTGTTTGCTATAGAGGCTTCTTAAACATTTCAGCAGACGAGAAAAGCAGACGACTTTTGTTGCGATTGGCGCATTAAGGGTTAATTATGTAGCAATGTCTAGTGGTCCCCTTCACAAATCCTGGTGTCCAAACTGGCTTGCAGTCTAGGGACAAGATGCCCATGTACTTTAAAACAATCACTGCAGTAGATTGAACATATATCAACACCCTGTCAGTTTGGCTTTCAAAATAAACAGTTTGTTCTACACTGTAAGCTTGCCATATCTCCATGCATGTAAAACGAGAGGCCAGGATACAAATAAACTTCATTTAACAGTGAAGACCCAGATTTAATGCTACATCTGGCGACATTTGATAAGCGTCTGCACTGTTACCCATTGAAGGACCAGCAAAACACATCTGAAAAAAGCGTCTGCTAAAGTTGTTTGCTGAATACTTTGTACTAACATCCCATGTAGATGGAAGATTCAATTGGAACATGAAGAGTCAATAGACTTACCTCTTTTGATGTATGCGGCTGTTTGTTGCATACTTTGCTGTTTTTAACCCTTAAAGCGCCAAGAAAAAAAATGCATCTGAAAATGCCGTCTGCTGAAGTCTTCTGCTGCAAATAATTGCCTTACATTACTGACGAATTAAGTATAGAAGCAAACAGCGTGGACCCAGAACAGACTGCTCCTATAGGAACAGTCTGATCTGGGTCCACACTGTATGCCATAGACGGCACAGAGGCTTCTTAAACATTTCAGCAGACAAGAAAAGCAGACGACTTTTGTTGCCATTGGCGCATTAAGGGTTAGTTAAGTTAGTTTTGGAACAGGATAGTCTGGGTTTTGATTCAACAAAAACAAGGCAATTATAAATATATTATGTTTTGCTGTATGCATAACTTATGACAGAGTAATTACTAAATTCAGATGCTGAACCCAGTTAAATAAACAATTAATCTCAGAGTGTTGATAACACAATTACAGGCGAAATTTATGAACTCGGATCAGAGTTCCTCAAAAGTGCTTGTCGTTAGAGTGCTTGCCCCCGGGGATCAAGAGTATCCATAGACTTATCATCGAAAAAAACTTTTTAAAATCATCTTTTCTTTAAACATGAGGTACATATTTAATTCCTAGCAATGTCTAATGGTCCTCTACATAAATCCTGCCAACGCTACCCTGGGGGTTCAATTGACCACGCCACGGTGGTCTTTAGCTCATATACTTAAAAATCTTTCTTCAAAGTCATGAGGCCCTGAGCTTATATATTTAGCTTGTTGCAATGCTAAAGTGTTCTCATACCTAAACACTGTCAAACATGCCCCTGGGATCCAAAGTGGTTTAAAACTCCCATGAGGTTAAGAAATCAGTTGAGCATTTGGGCCTTTTGACGCATGGGTGCCAGTCTTGAGGATTAATCCTGAATTCAGGATTTTGAGGCTGACTTTCCATAGACAGTCAGCCTCAAAATGCCGAATAAGGGTGATTATAGTAGCTTCTCTGATTAATTTTAAGATTATCTACATGTAAACATAATAAACCATTTAAACATGAAATTATTCAATTTTGTAGGCATCCTGCAGGTTTAAAAAATTTGAATTTCTGGCCTGGATCTAACCTGTTTGACACTCTGATGGTATTCCTGAAAGAATTTTTTTTAAAGTTGATTTTGAAAAAATTCAGCACACCACAAAAATGAGAAGACTTTAGGTTGTTGGATGCTATCTAGCCAACAGTCTTTAAAGCTGGCATTTTGACAACATTGTTGGCAGGCTGTCTGAGAGTTGTAAGTAAGTTAGTTAGTAAAGTCTTTTTTAGGTAGCTTCATTTAGTGCATGCACAATTAAATACACGTATGTAATAGCTAATCTTCCATTAGGCTGCATTGAGACATTCAGTAAACATATGTTCATGTTCACAAGTCAAGTTGCTAGATAACTGTACATCCAGTTATTTGTCTGTTTGCAGTATAGGCAATTGCAATTGCTTACCTGTTTGTTTATTTGTTTGTTTGATTTGATTCTTTACGCCCATCAACAATCTTTCAGTTATATAGAGATGGGTCTTCCTGGGTTAAACCAGTACTAAGCTAGGATAAATGTGTCTTGCTCAAGGACGACACCGCAGTGACGCCGGTGAGGCTCGACCCCGTGGCCCTTAGGTCTCGAGTCAAGCATTCTACCACCAATAAACAGACAGACTGAGACACCTAATTAGTTGTACAATTACCGTACATAGAGAGAAGCGAGAAGTTATGAAAAATGTTAAAGATTTATGTTGACTTGTCAGGCAGTTTTAATTATTGTGCATTCAGTGCAGGAGGCTCAGGTCATGTGACCACAGATTTATTACTACATCAACTGTTCTAAAATTTTCAACGCTAGCCTAGTTGTCTGCAAAAAAACCTAGACAAACAGCACAGGCCCAGATCAGACTGAGAAGCAGTCTTATTAGGATCTTCCGTGGCTGCTATTCTGGTGGCCAATTTTGTGAACTCCAGCCCTGAAAATCAAGATCTTATTTGAGAACAGAAAGAGGAAAGTGTTTGAAATTTTAAAACATTTATCGTTTTTCTTACATTTTCAGTTGGGAAGACCTCGCTGATTACCAGGTTTATGTATGACAGCTTTGACAACACATACCAGGTATTTATAATAACAGCCCTTAGCCCTTTTCATCTAGATGGCAAACGAGTACTTTGACAAATAGTGAAGACATTGATGAAATGCCGCATAATGCGGCATTTAATCAGGGTCTGAACTGTTTGCATCCAACGAATATTTCCAGGGGACCGATCTTTTCTTATCAAACTTACTACCTAATAACGGAAATCACACTAAACGACACCTGGGGATAAATTTCATTTTAAAATGCATTATTCAATCTTTAGAACAACAGAAAGTATAAGCCGACTATTTGTTTTCATAAAACTATCCAACTGCAGAAAACTGTTTTGCATGGTGTCGCAACAGTACAATAGACGGGTAAATAAGGGAGACTAATTCAATCGTGACCACTTGATTGGTCAGTGAATTTAATATACTGTATCTTTTGATTTTGACCAATGTTCATCTCCATAATGTCTGTAATTATCTCAATTGAAATTATTTGAGCTCTTTAATTGAGTGAACTTGAGAACTTTGAGTAAATGACATTCTCAGTGACAAAGAAAAGTGGACTAGCACAATGAAAGATGGAGACACATCTCTATGCCAACATACTGGATAGAGCAGACGCTTTGACGATGTGAGAGCAAAGACGCCATCATCAACGAAGCCAGGCAAACATAAGTTTAAGAAGTGACATGTCATTTCAAGCATGTCGCACATTGGGAAAAGGATTGAGTGTGTAACATGTATTCATTTGAATGCGAGTAGCAAATGCTCTGGAGAGACTGCACAAATGTGCAGACTCGTCAGAGCTTTCAATGCTTGCATTTGCAATAAAAAACACTGCAGATTGTGTGTCTATGTCTTCTAAATATATATATGTACATGTATACTCATTTGGCAATCCAACACTGCTGATTCTTCATAACAGCAGATTCACTTTAATGTCACAAACCACAGGGAACAAAAACTGAGGTTATAAAGAGGGATGACTGTATTAAAGAATGCTTTATCCAAATTACAGTTTAGTGGGGCATAGTTTTCCTCTGAAAAAACTGTTATGATAAAAAATTTATTTTGTTTTTTTGACAGGCTACCATTGGCATAGACTTCCTCTCCAAGACCATGTATTTAGAAGACAGAACAGTAAGTATATTCGAGCTGCAACATGAGATTTCCAACAATGTGATATGTGAGACCAGCAAAGGCTCAGACCAGCTTGCGCATATGCGCAATCTAAATAGAGCCTTTGCTTGTCTCTTGAATATTCTGTGACTGTTAAGCTACTGGCTGAACATCATTTTGATTTTCTAAGTCTGAAAGGAGGCTACACAGGTTCGTGTGGTCTACACATGTCAAAATCAGGGTTCCCATGAGCTCTGGAAATCATGGAAAACCTGGAAATCACAAAGAAAAGTTCCTTGCATTGAAAAATCATGGAATTTGAAAAAACCTGAATAAACATGGAAAAATCTTGTAATTTTGTGAAATAATTTTGCAAAACTACCAATAGCCAGAAAACTAGCTGTCAGACACACACAACTTGTGTGTCTGACAACTACTTTTCTGGCTACTGGTGGTTTCAGGTTTTAATTATTTCAAAATACCTGCATAATCTAAAAGCATGCTTATTAGAATACATTACTGTTTCTGCATGGTGAAGATGTCACTAAAAGGGATCATTGGAGGCTGTGTATTAAATAGTCATGGAAATTACATTGTTGATCATGGAAAAATCATGGAATTATATTTTAGATTTTTTGTTGGAACCCTGCAAAATGCCACATTGTTGGAAATCACAGCTTGAGGGTCATTTTGTGACATTATTTTCATACCAAGGACTTAAAAAGTCTGGTTTCCAGTGTCCTAATTGACCTGTTGAAATTTGCGACGTCTGTAGTGTTTTATTGTTAACAGGTATATTCTGAAAAGTGTTCCACAAAAATCGGATGAAAACAACAAAATTTGTGATTTTTTTATCGAAAAAAAAAAAGTGGAAGTAAAAACGTGTTGCAGTTTGTACTTTCTCAATTTGATGCCTCTAGGTCTAGATAAAGAAATATGAGCCGCGACATTTATTCCAACAATGTGGTATTTTTACAAGCATAGACTCAGATGAGCTTTTGCAGCCCCCTTTTAAGCTTAGAAACTCCAAATGATGTTCGGTCAGTACGGTAAATCTTGTATTAGTTCGTACAGCAAAAAAATGATTATTTTCCTCGGTGTACGAACTATTAAAAAGTATTTTCTGGGGGAAATGCCACTGTACAAACTAATAAAATGAAATTACGATGATCGCTAAAAGCATAGGAAATTTGCCCAGAAGGAGGGATTTAGGTGTGTATTTTAAGCCTAGTCTTATATGTGTCTGATACATGATGAACGACTGAAACCATGAATAGTTGACTTAAAGTCACGATAATCACTGTGTCCTAACAAATTGTTTTCCACTAAGATTCTGAGACCTGTAATACATGTATGCACCCTGAATAATTTACATACAAGTCAGACTTATTCTTTCATCCGACGGTCAGCTAGCACTACAGCGTAAAGCAGCAATCTCTGTTTATTTCATTTTGAGTAGTGATGACAGCATGTAGATTCTATGTCTACTAAACGAGACAAGATAAATAGGCGCCTTTTATGCTTCCCACAACTTACGTTTAAGCGCATGCTTATTCCATTTAAAATCCCTGTATTTTCAATGATGTAGAACCAGATAAAATATCGCAGAATCATGCACCTCGTCATGTTTTGAGGTGACACTTGGAAAATGAACCATCGCATGAGAAAACCTGTCCTCCAGGATTTGAAAATTTGCTATCATACGCATGCGCAGATCCAGAGGAGGGATATGGGGTCCAGACCCCTGGAAAATCATAAATTCTATAGGTTTCTATAGAAATTAGCATTTGATCTCCACACACCCTTGAAAAAGTTGGACCCCCTCCCCTGGAAAATGTTAGACCCCCTCTGGAACCTCAAAAATATAATAGTTTTCCTTAAAAATAAACCATTGGACCCCCTCTGTAAACCTGTAAAAAGCTGATGCCTAAAAAACCGTTAACCCCCCCCCCCCCCCCCCCCCCCCCCCCCACCCCCAACAAAAACTCCTGGAGCCGCGCATGATACTACCGTAAAGTCAGCAGTGTTGGATGCTCATGCTCATCTTTGCCTCCTGCATAACAATTAGTACGCACACAATAGATTTTAAAAAGGAGTTGTGGCTTTCGCCCGCCATTTAAGAAAACTGTGGGGCATTTGTAAAGTGAAAACAATTTTATTTGACATGTTTGCGTAGGCGATCGCAATGATTAGTTTACGGAAAATATTTTTTTCATGCCAACCCATAAAAAGGAGACAGATCATGGGCGGATCCAGACAGGTGGACAGACCCCCTCCTTCCCCCCCCCCCCCCCCCCAGAGCTCTCACTAGGATTTTGAAAACAGGAGTCCCTGAGCCCTCTTTGCCAAAAAGTGGGAGTCCCACCATACAAAAGAATATAGCCTCCTTCATAAAATGGGAGTCCCAGCACCAAAAATGGGAGTTCAGGACTGCAAAACAGCAGTTAGTGAGAGCTCTGCCCCCCTTTTCCCCCCTTAAAATCATAAAAAATAGGGGTTCTTGGCATACTGGCCCGGTTCCCTTTAAAATCTCAAAGCTCCCAAGCCAGCATTCGATGTTGGGTCATCAGCGGCACGCCAACGAAGCGCCATTTAAATGGTGTTTCGCTGGCGGGCCAATGATTGGCCGCATATAGTGGTGTTTGGATCCTCTCTCCCATCATCGACTAAAAAACGTTGTCAAAGTTGGATCCCCTCTGACAAAACTTTCTGGATCCGCGCATGCAGCTGGGAAATTATGTTTTATGTGCGAAGTCCGCTTTCGTGCGCCATGGCCACCACATGCTACCCAACTCTTAAAACAACACCAGCACGTGGCGTGAAAGTGGTGGGCTTTGATCTTTGACATTATGCTGTCCTTGAGACATCGACTATGTCCCTGTGTCTGCGGCTGATAATATTAGCAGACAGGTTGGGCCCAGGATGTTTAAATGTTTTTTATTCATAACAAAGGCCCTGATAAGAATGATCGCAGGCTGGTCTGCTCATACAACAAAGTCGGGGTACATACATCTACAGACGTGTGGTAATAATTTTTGCAAAGTATGTCGCGTTTTTACTGTTTTGATTAAGATGGGTGGTAAGACCTTCCAATTTTCTGTGAAAAAACTAAATGAAAGGAAATTCCATCCATAGTGAAAATGTTAAATTTGAAGACTTTTCCTTCCAAAAAGATACACGGTCTAACTGTTCATGAAAACCTCGGACTCATGTACACTGAGTCCGAGTGAAAACTAATGGAAAGTCAGAATATAAAGCGAATCCGGGGAGATGTCGAGATCATCTCAAGGTATTTCCTGTTTTCAAATGCACAGCCATCTAGCGGGGCTATTATCCTAAATTAATGAATGTACCTTCATCTACATTCCTTCTATGCTAGCAGTTAAGCCTCAAGGCGCTGACGATGTTCCTCGGATGCGCAGGCTCGTCTGAGCCTTCGCTCCTCGCATATGCCATAGGTACCATAATCTTATGAACTGGCTTATTTCATGATAATACCAGTGTGAATATTTAATTCATCAAGACCTTGAATCATGCTTCTTGGTTTGTGCGTATACTGTCTCGGTAATCATGAGTCAGGACCTTCCTTATGCAGTTTCATGAGGACAGCAAGACACGCCTCGATCGGCTCAACAGTTTGTTAAAATGCTCAATTTTTAGAAATTTGAGGTTTGAATTAGTTGATACTTTAGGAATAGCCGTTTTTACTACATTTATTGAGCTATTTACGCTCAGAAAACTGCCGAACTCGTTTGAAATTGAAAGTAAATAAAACACAACGTACGTAGATGTTTCGAATTTTATTTGGTCTGAGTCTTCATCCACTTCAAACTTTATGTTAGTGACCCTGATGAGATTGCGCAAACGCACATGCTCTCCTGGGCCTTGTCATAAGTACCAGCAGGCTATTTACGAAATACCCTGGTACCAGTTCATATGGGGCACCGCGCAAGTTGATTTCATGTTCTGGTCCGAGCTGCACAACCATAGAAGTGCCATCCATGTCGCCGCGGCTTGGGTGTTCGATTCGGGAAGATAAAAGTAAAAGATAGAAGTAAAATGTAGCAGTTCATTCTAAGGACACTTCGATCATTTGATTTTTGTAATTACCGTACAGAATATCTCCGACGCATCGGCGACATAGGCGTTTAAATTTGCATCCGCTCGACGTTCATTGAATCTAGCGTTTTCAGAAAACAAATTTTAATGTTAGTAACATGCAGCGTCAATGCTGACCTAAGCCGTTAAATAGACAGACAAAAAGATCTTTTTTGTGTAAGCAAGCGAAAGTTAACAGAAAAATATCCTAGACAGCTACCCTGATTAAAAACAAGCACCAATGAAGGAAAAAGCGTTGTGTACGAACTATTAAAATTACAATTCGGAAAAATGACGACCAGTATACGAACTAATACATGACATTTTGGTCCGACGGCCGTGGAATAATTTATGGTGTACGAACTATTCAAGTGTACGAACTAATACAATATTTACCGTAGTTAAATATTCATAGAATATTCAAGCAACTAGCAAAGGCTCTGATCAGACTGCGCTTATGCTCAGGCTGATCTGAGGCTTTGCTGGTCGCACAATTACCACATTGTTGGAAATCTCATGTCGCAGCTCACTTATTATAAATTGAGGGTGAAAATGTTAATATTTTCTTATCCATAAGTTTCAACTTAAATGTATGTTTTGGTAGTCAAAAGAACCACCACATTGAGACAGTTCTTTTGAGTGCCCACAGCATATGTTTTGGTTGAGAAATAAGAGAAATAATTCTCAATTACACACTCCTATCTGGAGGGCTTGCTCTATTCTAAAAAAGTGTCTCATAGAAATAGGATAAAACTAACAAAATTGGTGATTTCTTTTTTTCGATAAAAAGCGGAGGTAAAAATTTTGTTGCAGACTGACCCACCTTCTTCCACAAAGAAGCTGAACAAGGAAACCAGCCCCTGAGGTTATAAAACTTTTTTCATGCTCAACTCAACTGAGCATGAAATTTCAACTGCTCATAAAAACCAAAATGCTGAACAATAAGATTTTTCTTGGTTTCAAACTCTCATATATTGTACTGACCATGCTAATAAATGTTAAGATGCCAACAATTGTTGGCATCTTAACATTTATGAGCATGATAGATTCATGCTCAGTTGAGTTGAGCATGAAAAGATATAACATTGGGCCAGGGTCAATTATTTTTCTTATCCTCGTCTGGCTTGCCTTGAACCTATAGATTAATATGTCCTGCTCTTCAACAGAATTTCATTGCTTATTTTCCGAACAACATAGCTAAAATACTGATTATACTAGTACCCATTAATGTCTTCTGCATTATTTGGATTGTGACTGTTTGAATGAAGTGAATTGTATATGTTACTGTTCTCTTTTCCAGATTCGGCTACAGTTATGGGATACAGCAGGCCAGGAGAGGTTTAGAAGTTTGATACCCAGTTATATACGTGATTCTTCTGTAGCTGTAGTAGTTTATGATATAACCAGTGAGTAAATGAGCCGAGACTTGTGATTTCCAACAATGTGGCATTTTGACAAGTGTAGACTTAGAGGAGCCTGTACCACCCGTTTTAAACTTAGAATCTCCAAATGATGTTAAGTCAGTAGCTAAACACTCATAGAATATTTAAGCTACTTGCTAAGGCTCTGATCAGACTGCACATATGTGCAGGCTGATCTGAGGGTTTGCTGGTTGCACATACCACATTGTTGAAAATCTCCTATTTCTGCTCAAATATTTTTGTAATGACTTCAGGCAGAACCACTTCTCAAAAGGCCTTCTCAAATGATCAATTTTCTTCTGTCACAAACAATCATATAAACTTTTACTGTTGTAAATGTTTATTAGATCTTAACTTGAAAGCAGTCATTTCATTATTATCCTTTAATAAACACTGCTTAAGCGAGTTTAATAAATGACATTTGACATTTGCATGAGACCCAAGTATTCATGATTCCATGAACATTCCAAAAATTGAATTTATTTCTTAACTACACTGTTTTCAAAATGGGTCTAGAATTTTGAAAAAGAATTGCGCACAGTGAACTTCATTAGGTTTCATATTAACCCTAAAGTTGTACGAGGGGTGATCAGAAAGTTTGCTGAAAAGTGCTATTTAATCGCATTGCTTTTATCGATTTCAATGAAAATTCATAGATATAAACTGCCATTCATAGCAAGTTGACTAATTGTTATTTAGAAAATGTGACGTCAGACGTATGAGCACGAGGCGCCGCTGTGACGTCACTTAGTTGGAACCGGCCCATCTGTACCCCTGGCCTGCTTCTTGGGGCTAAAACTCGTGGTTGTGCTTGAATCTATTAGTATTTTTAACGGAAAGTAATGTTTCGTCATTCTTTGAACATAATATGAGGTTTTTATGATATTCCGCTGCGCTATGTTTTCAAATTAATAGGTTTCAGTTCGAAGGGAAGGCCTAAAATGCGTCAATTTTTAGAGTTTTTGTAAATTTTAAATATAAAACTTATTTTCTTGCCAGTGTTCATCGCAATAATAATAATATCAGACTTAACTATCAATATTAGATCTACTATCCTGTTAAAGGGTGTTTTTCGAAGTATGTAAATAGTTTATTTTAAAGAATTGCCATGCCAACACACGCAATGGGTTCATAGAAGTTGAATGCTTTGCTTTTTTGACAGTACTGTTCTTCGTTTCGATTTAGAACACCATCCGTTAGATATAAATCTTTGAAAGTTTGCATAGAAGAGGAGTAAATATGTCGTTAAATATGCATGAAACGCAATATGGGCTATCACAGCATAGCAAAATTTTACAAAACGTTGAAGTTTAATTGGTTGTGTAATAAAATGTCAAAATGTAACGTAAAATGGGCCGGTTCGCGCGATATAGCGTTGCCTTGACGACGGCTGTAACGCACGTAGACGACTTAAATCAAGCATATTGTAACCGATCAACTACATATGTGTTGCAGTAGTACGTGCTGTAATTCCAGCCCCATTGATCAAACGATGTAGAAATGGCAACTATTTTCCGCGAACTTTCTGATCACCCCTCGCATATTAATGGATCATTCCTTCTGATTTGATACAATAAATTATACATATCTATGGGTGTCAGGTTATTTAAAAAATTGTATTCTTTTATCTGAAGATAAAAGAATACATCTTTCTGAAAGTTTAGTGTCTTTCGATCCCTTTCACCTCTGCAAATAGTGTAGACCCTGACAAATGCAGCATTTTGCTGCATTTCATCTGGGTCTTCACTGTTTGCAAAAATATTATAAGGCTAATTGGTCAATATAAAGGCAGCACCTCACAAATGTGTAATTTGGACTGATCGACCTTAGACATAGGTAAAAGCTGAAAATGAGGCATGGTTTTATTCGAAAGTTACTGTATCATGCACTATAAAACGGTATAACCCCAGTAAAGACAGTTAAGACACAAAACATGATTTAACCCTTAAAATGCCAGCAAAATAACTACATCTGAAAATGTCTGTTTATTGGTTAACATAAGTATAGAGGCAAACAGTGTTGACCCAGATCAGACTGCTCCTAAAGGAGTAGTCTGATCTTGGGAATTATCCTACCCTTCTGAAGTGGGGGCCAAGAGCCTGCAGGGATACAGACTAATTGTTCTTCTCCACCCTAAAAGGGGGGAAAATTGAACTCATTTCAATACCATTGCCAAGCATTTACTTTACACATAATTGAAGTTAGAGACCCTCAGAATCTGTATTCCTCTTATTATTTACCATATTAGCAATATTTGGAATCAGCTGAATGAAGATTTGTAAACTACCAATAGCTGGTGTCAGATATGACAAGACTTCATACTTTTACATGCCACCCTTTTTTTCAGGGGCAAGCTGGCCCCCCTTAACTTTTAGTTTTAGGGGCCCAACCCAAATTTTAGGTGCACTGGGCTACTGGGCCCATGATAGTCTTTTTCCCTGGCCTGTTGATGAGTGTTGAATTTGGGAAAAATGCATTTGGATCATCAAAACTGGGAAAATTTGATGCAGTCTCAAAGAACTGGACAACCATTTAAAATGAATTAAAAAGCATATAAGAAATTAGCAGTGTAAAACATTTGTTGCGTTTAATTGCCCTTCTAAAAAAATCATGAAAATTTAGATAAAAATTTTTATGCAAATTTTCATGCATCTGTAACTTTGTTATTTTTGTAGGATTTTCATAAAATTTTCACCAAAATATAGAACTGATATATACACCATTTTGGGAAGTTTTTGCTCATTTTTTATACCCCGCCACTTTAAAAAGTGCGGGGTATTATGTTATACCCTCCATTCAAAAAATTGCCTTCGAGCATCCGTCCGTCAGCGCATCGTTTTCACTCTCTGTTGGGAGCGTTTTTTAACCAATTTTCTTCAAACTTGCTCTGACAGTTGATATTGGAAAGGAGTGTCCTGGGATTGCAGATGGGTAAATTTTGGCAAATAAGTACAGAGCTACGACCCTTTATTGACGTTAGAAATTGGTTTTCACTATCTTTCCTTTACTGATTTTCCTCAAATTTGGAATGAGAGTCGATATTGTGAAGGATTGTTCTGGGATTGCAAATGGGTAAATTTTGACATATAAGTACAGAGCTATAGCCCTTGATTGACGTTAGAATTTTGTTTTCCCTCTCTATCTTTGGCATTTTTTTACCAATTTTCTTCAAACTGGGTATAAGAGATGATATTGAAAAGTACTGTCTTGGTATTGCAGATGGATAAATTTCAACAAATAAGTACAGAGTTATTTGGTTTTCACTCTCTATCTTTGGCATTTCTTTACCGATTTTCTTCAAACTTAGCATGAAAAGGTCTAGCTCAAAATGATTTTCTTTGCATTGAAAATATCCTGTGGCGGGGTATTTTGCATGCCTGCAGCGCTTTTGTTTTAATTAGGAAGGGGCTGATATTCAGCCCCAAATCAGGCATACAAAAATCCCGTTATCTGGATCTACACTGTTCAAAGAGGCTTCAATAATTTCAACAGACGACAAAGGCATACAACTTTTGTTGTGATATGCTCATTAAGGGTTAATAAAAGTGAGTTCATTGTTAATAAATGTGAGATTATTGTATAAACAGCCAGGATTTCCATGAAATGCATGCACGTTTGCATGGCTTAAACAACCTATTAAGACTCTACCAATTATAAATGGAACCTGATTTCCCCTATTGAGCAGATGAAATAGCCTAACCCTGCCCAGATATGAATATTAAAGTTGTTGCCTTTACAGTGACCCAAAGCTTTATAATACTTCAGGACTTCAGTTAAGAGTGTGTAACAGAAAAATAATTTTCTTATTTCTCAACGAAAACATATGTTGTGGGTACTCATTTAGGAGTGTCCCAAATACAAAGGGCTAAAAGGACACTGATTAATTTTGCATGCCTGTATTTCATTACAGATGCAAATTCCTTTCAACAGACATCAAAATGGATAGATGATGTACGGACAGAGAGAGGTAGTGATGTTATTATAATGTTAGTAGGCAATAAAACAGACTTGTCAGATAAAAGGTAAGTAAATTTTGAAATTCGGAAAAACATTTGAAGATTTAGGGCCTTTGTTTGAGAACTGTTGTGGACAAGTATAGCTTGTTCCTTTGATTTGATTCTTTACGTCCCATCAACAATCTTTCAGTTAAACAGGGACGGGTCTTCCTTGGTTGAACCAGTACTAAGCAAGGCTAAATGTGTCTTGATCAAGGACCACAACACAGTGATGCCGATGAGGCTCGAACCAGCGTGGACAAGCATAGGGTTGGGAGCATAGGATTTAGGGAATGGTGTTTCACAGACTTTGACACACAATTTCTATGTATGGTCCGTACTTGTGTATTCACAGATGAATTCTTGGGGTTATGCCTGAACTCAACATTCCACAGGAAGGGTGCCCTAATTCCTGAGTTACGCCATATACAGTAAAACCTGTCTTAAGCGGCCACTCAAAAAGAACACCAAAATTGGTTTTCACTACCGAGTATCGCTTTACTCAGGTCAAAAGTATTGCAGAATGCTCCAAGGGGAGCATTCTGCAATACTTTCGACCTCCATTAAGCTATCATTTTCCATAAGGATCTTGGTTTTGTGTATTTCTAAGTGCCCGCTTATGACAGGTTTTACTGTATATTGGCTTCTAGAAGCTAGGCTTGTTTCAGATCAGAAAGCTCCAGGTCTAAGTGACGGTCTTCTTAAAGTTTCGGATAAAATCCTTGTCTTCTCATTGCACCAGATATAGAGTTGAAATGGATAGTTTAGAACTATACTCAACATCAGTGAAAAGTTACCAGTAAATCACATACACTTAACATAGGACAATATTTAGTCCATTCTGAACGAAGAACGGCGGATACTTCAACACCCAATTTTATGGCATAGAGTCCCATGCATCACCACTATGGAAAACAATATCCAGCACATCCGAATACATTATACTCATTCCTTGATGGACCCCTGCAGTTTCCATTGCATTGTATAGGAAAAGGCAAAGTTTTGGTGCTACCTTAAAGTTTGATCCTTATTTTTAGCGTTTAATGGGATAACCTTAACCATTTTGGTGGCGTTTTTAATGAAAATATCTAGGGCATGTCCTGGAATGCTGTCTTCTGAAAATGATGGTCTCAAATTCTTAAAAACTGAGAAAAACATAAAATGCCCGTGTATCATGTACACTGAAGCTGAGTATAATTTATTGCTCATTTCATTAAGAATAAACAGGCCAATAATTTTTCAAAACCATAAAAGCATGTAAATGGATTGTTGAATTTTCAATCTAATTTGATGAAAAAACTACATTTAAGCCAGCACATGATATTTTCGTACTTATCACTTTTAATATCAGGGCCTTTTCCAGATATTTTGGGAAAAGGCCCCTGGTTTGAATTGGGAAAAATTATGCGGCATTTTGGAAATTTTTTTAAGTGTTAAACAATTAGAAAAAAAAACACTGAAAAAACATGTGCATGATTTATTCATGTGTATATGAGTTTTATTCAAATGGAACCATCTATACTGGGGTTGTAATATTTCGATACATTGTAAAATCAAATGTCCTGTTGTCAATTTGTTTTTGAACAATTTCATAGTTTCAATTTCAATAGCATCATCATCTGAACTTAGAATGTTACTTGCTGTTGCTGATTTAGAAGGTGGTTCCACATAAGGCCAAGAAAAAAAGACCTGTGTTTCTGATGACCCTTGAAAAAAAACAGTCACTTTATTTTTGAAATCACACAGAGCAGTCCTTTTTATAGGAGATTTCTTAGAGCAAGCTGCTGCCACATAACAAATGACCAATTGTCCACTTGTTAATCATTTTTGTTTTCTTAAATTTATTTTAAATCTCACATTATTCTTGAAAGTAATGATTTAGCCAGGTGCCGCCATCTTGAAAAATATATTGCTGTGACTGTTTGCATGATAGTCCTGATAGCTATTACCGTTGTGTCAGTATTTCTACATACCGAAACAGACTGAAATGCGTGAAAACATTTTTTATCTTCAAATTGGGATTTTTTGGGGGGAAATTGGGAATAAAGCAGGATATTTTGGATTGGGAATGGGGCCGAATGTTGGACCCTGGTGATAGGGAGAAAAGGCCCTGAATATGCACTAAAACTTTATAACTCTTTGCATTGACTGAATAATTGTTAACTGGGATGTTAAGATTCAACACAAACAAACAAACAAAAACTCTTTGCATATTGGGTAACTTTTCATGCTTTTTTGTTGTCTTCTGACTTTTTATCAATATTAACTTTTCAAAACATTCTTTCAGGATAATTATCGTAGACTAGTGTCAAACTGTTTGGATCCAGATCAGGACTGACATTTTGTCAGTCCTGAACTTGGTCCAAACTGCTTGCAAAGGTTATCAACGGATGACAAGAGTCGCAGTAAGCATGGAAAAAGTTAAACCCATTGCTGAGGTATGGAACACTAGAGGTCTAGATTTTGATCTGAGTTCATCCACAAAAGTACATCCATAATTTTTATATGCAAGCAGTGATGGCTCTGGCAAGTGCACATTTCAGCAGACTCATTTAAGCATATGCTACTTGCTGATGCTGTCTTATGTGCTGGCGTATATAATTTTCTTTTTTTTATGTTGTATAAAATTAATGTTTTCAGACAAGTAACGACAGAAGATGGAGAAAGAAAAGCTAAAGAATTAAATGTGATGTTTATAGAAACTAGTGCAAAAGCTGGTTATAATGTAAAACAAGTAAGTTTTTGTTTGTTTTATTTGATTCTTTATGTCCCAACAACAATCTTTCAGTTATGTAGGGACAGGTCTTCCTTGGATGAACCAGTACTAAGCTAGGATAAATGTGTCTTTCTCAGGGACAAAACACAGTGAAGCAGATGAGGCTCAAACCCGCAGCCCCTAGGTCTCGAGTCAAGCACTCTACCACTGAACCACTGTGCTCCCTAAAACAACTAAGTTTTGCTTTGGTTATTTGGTTTCTGACTGCGATTCTGAAATACTGAATTTAGCCTATTAACTATTTGCCTACATGCTTTTTAGTCATCTGCTGATTTTTTTTCAAAATCAACCTTTTTGAATGTTCTTACAGGAATACCGTCAGAATGTCAAACAGTTTGGATCCAGATCAGGCTCCACATTTTGTCAGGCCAGATCTGGTTACAAACTGTTTGCGAAAGTTATCAGCAGAAGACACTAGTTGGCAAAGAGTTAAGTATGCATGCATTGAGTAATTTATGGGTTGTTAATAGTTTAGATATAAACCTTTTTAGTTGTAGAGAAATCTGTACTGAAGCACACTTTACTCAGACCTTTTGTGGGCTATATACAGTCGACTCTCGTTAACTCAACTATGCATAACTCAATACTATCACTTATCTCGACCTGATGGCCCGGTCCCGGTATTTTCCCCTATATATTATTGCAATTCCACAACGTTTATCTCGACAACGGCTAAGTCAATAAAACTGATAACTCGTTACGAAAAACTGGTCCCGCTGATCATTTTTAGTGTATTTTACAACGCCTAACTTGATTCCATTTCATAAGAAATTACCTTTTTATCTGAATGTGTCTCCAATTAATCCACCGCTTTCAATGTTAATTATCCCCATTAAAACCACAAATTGTTTGATCACTTGGTCCACGTGAGTGACACGTGCAATTGTAAATGAGTGTGTTGTATATTTATAATTACATAATTGACCGCGGTCGCCGAATTCTATTGATCTATTGTGGTACAACTTCAAAGCGGCTACATGAGCTAAGGTGTCATATTTGAGCAATCTCTGTCCGATGACTGCTCGTTTTAAATAAGGCCAAAGTATAATTTATTTGTTTCTCGGGCCAATTTAGTTATTTTGAAAACTGACTTGTGCGTTTAAGGCTATTTTCGGAAATAGATTAGGAAGGCATATGCACATCAAGCCGAAGAAAATTAAAACGTGCATGTACACTGTTGGGGCTTAAAATATGACGACTTACGGAAGGGTAAAACCTGCAACCGCGGGACCAGTTGCCAACTGAAAACTCTATGTTTATTTTATTTTGTCTTAGAAAGTACAAAAAATAGTCATAATGTCAGGACTGTAGCGGTACCTGAGAAGTTCTAATGTTTCAATTTCAAATGTCAATTGATTCTTGGGTCAATTCATCCGTAGTTTATTAATGAAATAGCTCTGTATAACGATCTATTAATGGACGAGTTGAACGTGAATTATTTTGCCCCAAAATGGTAGGTATACGTCATGATTTGGTTACCTCGAACTACTGATAACTCGACATATTTTGCCCAGTCCCTTGAAATTCGAGGTATCGAGAGTAGACTGTAATATCATGTACAGTAACATCTGTGTAAAACGGCCACTCTAAAATAGACCAAAACAAAGATCTTTATGACAAATGGAAGCTTAATGAAGGTCAAAAGTATTGCAGAATGCTCCCCATTCTGCAATACTTTTGACCTGCATTAAGCCATAATTATCTTGGAAACCAGTTTTTTCTCTTTTGTAAGTGGCCGTTTTAAACAGGTTTTACTGTAATATCCATTCAGTTTACAAAGTAGGAAAAGTAGCAAGAAGGTGCATAGACTGCATTTTCACAGAAAGACATTTGATTAGTCAGTTTATCATAGGGCCAGTTAAGCAAAATATTTAAGTGTAAAAGTGTGATTATTTTCTTATCCACCAGTTTAAACATATGTTTTGGGTGCTCAAAAGCACCGTCTCATTGAGACGGTTCTTTTGAGCACCCACAACATATGTTTTGGTTGAGAAATAAGAAAATACTTATCAGTTACACACTCTTATCTGGAAGCCTGGTTTATGACTAGTTGGCATTTCCACACTTATCTTTTTTGTCTCTGACAAATGAATACTCAGCCATTATGAAACTGTAGGGTTAAATTAAGATTTTAATAACAATTCTAACATAGGAATTCGTTATGCGAAGCTGTTTAAGCCATGTTCAAATCATGAGATTCACATGCTGTTTGAACATGGCTTTTAACATGACAAAGCCTATCTCAGCCCTTATTAGTTTGCATGATGTTACACGGGAAAGTGTTGCGGCAATGACTAATCATTGTGTCGATGCTTTTGTTCGCAAAAACGTTGCTCGCGTCTATGACCTTCGGCGACGTTATGACGTTTGAAAGTTTGACGCTGAAGCCATTGTTTAGAAAAATCTAGTTAAAGAAAATGGATATTTTAATGTTTAAGCGACGTTTTCAGTGCGGTTTAGGTCGAAATGAGGTAAAATATGCAAGAATAACGATCACACATGTTTCTATCATTGCATTAACACTTGCCTGGTCCCTCGGAAGATGTAAAAACACTCTGCTTAACGGCCTCGTGTTCAAACAGCTTCCTCGGGACCCAGCAAATGTTAATGCATGAAAAAACGTGTGATCCCTATATTAGAAAACTTAAATTTTTAACAGTGGCAGTGATTTTTTTACCTGTGCAGCCTGCATCTTATACTCATGCTTTTGTTTTGAGAATGCAAAATTTTTATTTTAGCGAGTCCCAGGATGCAATGGTATTGCAGACTTGTCATGGTATTAAAGACTCTTCATGAAAAATAGTGTTCTGGACTCATAAGTTTGCAGTTGGACCCATTGATATGGGAAACAGCGAGTCCCAGGACCCATAAGCTCAAAATTGAAAATGAATCCCTGAGTGGGCTTAAAAATATAAGAAAATGATATAAATTTTTGTCAGGTCAAAAGTAAATATGAACCCGTGTATCATTAACATTGCATTTAAACTCGCATAATGTTTGCTTTTCTCATTTTTCAGCTTTTTAGACGAGTAGCGGCAGCGTTACCCGGTATGGAACAAACAGAACCTAAAAGAGGTGAAAGTATCCTTTATCAATTTCATGCATTCTGGGGTTTCTTGGTAAGAGTGTTTGGTAGTCATTTTGTAATAAATTGTATTGGGGTGTGGGGTGGGGCAGTGCTTGTGCAAGCATGCCGAGCAGCCTTGGCTTTGGAGAGTGTGGGCATATGGGCACATTTGACTGAGCCTTCCTTTCTTCACAATCTGATAAGCACCAAAATCTCAAGTGGTCACTGAAATCTCATAATTGTCACCTTTGGTCAAGTTCATGTTTTTATAGGGTATAGGAAGGTAAGTTCATTGTTGTGTTGTCCTGAATGTCGTTTTGTTGTCTTAAAGATATATTTACATGCATGGTTAAATTTTAATAACGCTTAATTTTTTGTTAACCCTTTGTAAACTGGAAACCCCTATAAAATGTGTACTCTTACAAACATTGAAGGCCCAGATGAAATACAGCATAATGCTGCATTTCATCAGGGTCTGCACTATTTGCTATGACTAAAAAAAAGTCTTCAGGGACAAACTATGTTATAATTTAGAAAGTTCTACTGCGACCCCTTTTCGCTTACAATGGGCAGTCGCATACTTATATGGGAAAATCTATCAGAATACAAAGGGTTAATTTTCCTTTTCTAGACCATAAAAAAACTGGTTGCTCAATTTTTTCGCGAATGAATTGTGGAAATGAAATGTTATTGGCACATTCAATGAACTTAAAAAAATGTTCTAAACCTAAAAATGCTTGTCAGCAAGATAATAAAGGCCTAGCCAAGTGTTCAGCTCCAGGCAAAACCATTTATCGGTCACCCCTAATGTTAACTGAATTGTTTCAAGGTAACCTAATAAACGTTTCCTAATTCACGGCATGTTACCTTTATCAGGTCATGATGACGTTGCACTTTTTGAATGACGTCGCTAATGGCTCTGAATCAACACAAAAATCAAAAATTAAGTCATGACCGATAGTTTGAAGAGTGTTCAATAATGGGTAAACTGATAAATAGAATACCAAGTTGGCGTCTTTTAATATCAAGTTTACCAGGCTCGACTTTGAGAATGCCTGTTGAATCGCTCGGCAAGCCTCACGATGTCAACAAGCGTTCTCAAAACCTTGCCTGGTAAACTTGATATCAGAGACACTCACCTAGTATTATCTATTTATTCATCAGCACAAGGCTTAATACATTTAAGACAAATGTAGTTTTCCATAAAGTTTGATACAGTTAAGTCAGGTTGGTCTCTTGAATATATTGAAGGGTATCCGGTTATAATTTCATAACAGAATATTGTATTTCATTCTTTGAGAGTCGATTTTATCATGGCAAACAGTGCAGACCCTAATGAAATGCCACCTTATACGGCATTTCATCTGGGTCTTTGCTGTTTGCTAAAGTACCTGTCTAGGGATGTTTCACCTTTTCAGGCCTCCAGACAAGAGTTCGTAATTAAAATTTATTTTCTTTATATCTCAACCAAAACATATGTTGTGGGTACTCAAAAGAACCATCTCTAAAGAGATTGTTCTTTGAGCACCCAAAACATATGTTTAAACTGATAGGTACAACAATAATTACAATTTTAGGCTTTTAAATTTTGCTTATGATCTGGATGTATGTTTCTTTGATACGTCATACATGTATGCTGTCTTGTGCTGCTTCTTGTGTTATGTTCTTTATTGTGCGATTTTGGTAAAAGGCCCCTTACCAATATTGGGAAAAAATTATCCACTTTATGTCAAAACTGGGAAAAATTATCGACATAAAACATAATTATGGAAACAAAATTTACCCTAGCTTACTTTAGATTGCTTTTTGCCAAGCACAAGTGTTTAAGTAACATTCTGATATGGGTCATTGATTCTCATAATAATAGTAGTGGTTTCTAAAAAAAAAAATTTTTTTTTACTTAACATGATTGGGAAAAAAGGTGGCTATTTTGGACTTGGAATGTGGCTGTAGTTCTGCACTGCCGGTATGGCAGATAAAGCCCTGTAAAGCTATTATATTTTCAAGAGTGCTGGTCTGAGCTTTTGTTGTCTGCTTGCAAGAAATTCAAGGTTTCTCCCTTCCAGGCTCAGAAGCCCTGCATCTGACAATTTAAAAAGATAAACAGTTTTTCTAAGTTAAAGTAACAAAAAAAGAACTGATATTCAGGGCTCGAAAATTGTACACGTCCGCTCGTATTTATGAGTGGAAGTTCGGTAAGGTCGAGTGGAAATTGCCATTTGCTAGCCCGACAGGACGAGTAGATTTTTTTGGTTTTGTAATTATTTTTGAGGGAAAAAAAGAACTAACTAGCATGTTTTACAGCCTGCAAAAGCAACGCAAACACAGTGAAGGAAAATCGTTCGGTAGGTTTAAAATGTCACTAAAATGTGACCGGGTGTTTACAATAGTAAGCAGTAAATGCAACCCGATAAAATCTGGTTAATCTTTGACCTAAATACCGGGACACACTGGAAACTCAATTCGGCCTAAGGGTTTTTAAAGTATAAAGCCGACGTTCCGTATTTTATCTCTGTATACGAAAACGGGGGGTCAGTCTGATTACCGCAGGATACCACAGGATACCGCAGGATCCCCTGGTATTGGCGTTTTCAATGGAATTTACCATATCATTACATGGAATAGGCATTATATGATAAATAACAGTAAATATCTTCACTTGTTTTGTTGGCAATAAACCAACTGATTAAAAAGGACACCCCTTGTGGGACTTATGGATTCTGCTGAGGTGCAGCACATGGAGCATATTATGATTCTTATTCTCATTATGCTGACAATCTCACCAACAACTGCTGAATGTAAGTGAGGTTTAGCTCAATTAACAATATTAAAACCACTGCAAGAACAAGCATGAAACAGGAAGCTTTGTCTAGTCTTGTTAGAATTCAGATTGATGGTCCTGATCTTAAGGAATACAATCCCACAGAAAGCATTATAAACCGGTTAAACAGTGGTAAAGGAACTAGACACATTATGGGGCACATATGTACTGGTCCGAGGGGTCCAAAGGCTGCTGCACCTCAGTCTGATGCAGATGACTGAATAGTCTGATGGCTGAAAGGGAATAGTGTAAACCACAGTTTTATTTGTTTTGACATATATTACTAGTCAGTTGATGTCACATGTCACCTAAAACTAATTGTAAATAAGTTACTGAATTATGTGTTTTGTCTCTTTTAAAATACCAGACTTAAGGACGAGTTCAACTGGAGTAAGGACGAGTGAAAAATTTAGACCACTTGCCCCACAGGACGAGTAGGTCCAAAAAATATTTTCGAGCCCTGATATTCTGTGTGAATTGTTGATTCATGTTGAATATCAAGTCTTATCTTTACAGCCTTCTTTGCTATGAAAACACATGTTTATAGTAAAAAAAAATCATCTGACTCCAATGTATGTTTGCAAAAGAAACAAGATTAATTAACCCTATGCAATTAGGACCATGACTTCATAGGCTCATTAAGTTGGGCCAATATTATATTTTATTCATTTTAATAAGCATGCATTACATTTTATATCTCACTGTTTTTAGTTTCGCTTTTCCTTTGTTTTCCTTAATGTATGCTTAGTGACTGAAGTAAAGTTGAAAGACACCCCACAGGAACCTCAGACACAAGAAGGAGGATGTGCTTGCTGATACTGACTGTCCGTCTGTCTGTGTTTGATTGCTTGTATGTTTTTGTATCTGTGATTGCTTGTATTCGTTTGTCAGAATGCAAGGGAGTATATATGGGCCTAGTCGCGACAACCTGTCTACGGGGTTTTGACAAAGCGAGATTCAAACCAGTCTCCTCAGCTACAGAGACTAGCTAGAACATTTAAATTTCACCTGAATCGAGTTTAGACATGATAATTCCAAAATGCAAACAACAAAGGCGCTGACCAGTCTGCGGATACACAGGCTGGTCTGTGCCTATGTTGTTCGCAAACCCCAAAGACAGGTTTTGTCGCAACAAGGCCCATATGGTAAATGGTCTAAAATTTCGAACACTTTCCTCTTTCTGTTTTGGAGTAGAATTTTGTTTATCAGGGTTGAAATTCACAAAATACTTAACAAAACAGCAAACAGGGAAGAATCTGATCAGACTGCTCCTTCAGAAGCAGTCTGATGTGGCTCTGCACTGTTTGTCTAGGCTTTTTTGCAAGGCAACTAATGTTTGAAATTTTAGACCATTTACCGTGCACTAAATTCAGTAAATGCCCGGAATATGAGAACACCTTAACTTACTGCATTTACTGAAAATACGGGAATTTTCACAAGGTTTTTATTTTCGCAAAACTTCCCATTTGGGAAGTTTCATGAAAATAAAACCCTCGCGAATTAGATAAATCACTCTCTCATTTACTGAGATAGGTAAATCACGCCCTTGTCATGAATTTTTAACATATGCAAATATGTGTTTTAAAGCTATTCGCGAAAATAAAATTCTTGCGAAAACTTCGAATATACAGTATGGTAAAGTTTGAAGGGAGTCAATTTTCAAATCTGAAGAGGTGTGTGAAATGGTAGCAACAGAACAGCAAATAATGTTAACCCTGATCAGACAGCTCCTTGCGGAAATCTCTGGTCTGGGCTTAGACTATTTTCTGTAGGTCTGTTTACGAATATTTAGGGTAAAGAAGGAAGTGTCTTTTTTTTCAAATAACAGGGCAGAGTAACTGTTTTTTTCGCATGACTGTAAATTTTCTTTTCTAGACATTGTGTTCTGTTAGAATGATAAGGAAGTTTGTGAAACATCCTATCATTTGAAAAAAATGGACGCTTATGCAGTATATCAGGAAAGTTAACTCCTTTATGCAGTTTTTTGGGGAAAAATCACCTGGCTTCCTTTTGTGCACTTAAAATAGCGAAAACTCAATAGAGTAAAATGACTATTTTTAGTTTAATGGGGTTACTTAATGGAATGTGTCAGATTGTCAAAACTTTGAAAAGTATATTTTACAGCCCCATAGTGTATGAGGGAATAGAGGCAGATAATGAGATTTCCTAATTTTCTTACTTTCACCAAGAATTTTTTTTTCAGGGTACTTAGTGTTGGAGTTTCTTGTAGTGACAAGTGATTTCATGGAAAAATTAGAAAAAATGTTGACATTTTTTTTTTAAATAACCATATTATCTAAGACTGTGTTCAGATTAAGTCAAAACATGTTAAGCTAATAATAAAAGACTAAATCAATCTTAGGCCCAGTTAAGCAATCATTTTGAGCATAAAAATGTGATTATTTTGTTAGCCTTTAAACTGTCTTATTGAGATGATTCTTTTGAGTACCTACAACATATCTATTGGTTGAGAAATACAAAAAAAATCCCTTACACACTCTTATCTTGAGGTCTGATTCATGGGTGAAAGTTTTCAGGATAATCGTGAATTCAAGATTTTGAGGCTGACTTTCCATTGAAAATCAGCCTCAAAGGACAGAATTGAAAATGTTGATTTAATTAAGACATCAATGCATAACCATACTGCTTGTTGATTAAATTATATGCATGTATGATTTGAGTTGAGTGAATGAACAAAACATTTTGTACTTAGTTTCTAGTCTTAAGTAAATACCTTGAAAACTTTTTTATTTTGTTTTCTCAGTTTATTTGAAGGTTGCATAAGACAGGCACTTGAAAGATTTTTAAAGGTTTTTCCAAGTATGACACCTGAAGGTTTTATCTAAATTTGGCAAATGAAAGTTTTTATAAGAAGGGCAGTTGTTTTTTCATAGAAACACACTTGAAAGACTTTCAGGAAGGGCTTTTGTATGGCACTTGAACATTTTTAGTAGAGGGGCACTCAAAAGTTTCAAAGAAGGGCTTTTGCAGGACAAAATGTTTCTCGAAAGGGCAATCAGGTGAATTTCTCAGAAGGGCTTTTGAAATTGATTCTTTTTTCTCTGAAGGGTTTTGTCCTTGCCCATGATACTTGAAATGTTGTTGACTTAACCGTATGATCCAATATCAACAAACAAAAAAGGAATGCAGTACTGTAAAACCTGTGTAAAATGGCCATTCTCAAAAAGGCCGAAAAATGGTTTTCAAGACCAATTATCGCTTAATGCAGGTCAGAAGTATTGCAGAATGCTCCTGGAGCATTCTGCAATACTTTCGACCTTCATTAGGCTACCATTTGTCATTAAGATATTTGTTTTGTCTATTTTTGAGTGGCTGTTTTACACAGATGGTTTTACTGTAGTATGTTTAACACAAATATACCAGGTTGCTCCTGAATGCAGGCTGATCACAAAAATATTTTCAAATGTTTTGGAATCATTATGGAATCATTTTGTATTTATGCATGTTTCATGAAACAACTATGGTTCATAATCACAATTGGTTGTGAAAGATGATTTATTATCCCTTTTTTGATTGATGGAATATTCCATCTAGTTCAATACCATAATGTTCAGCTGGTCAAATGGGCCAGTCCATATCACACACGCCTGAAGTCACTCTTTAAAAGTACATTGGGCAGTTATCAGGGGGCTGTGGTGAGACTGAGGGGATGAACAGTCTGGTCTGAGCCTTGGTACGGCGCTGATAGATTTAGTACAATATCTCGTGTGCAGGCTGCAATGTATATTTTAAAGGTTACAATTTTCATATACTGGGGTACATTGATTTTGGGTCCACCAAGTTTTTTGTTCAGATTGCTCCAGTAGCCAAAATGAAAACAATTTTTCATTTTGGCTTTACATATGGAAGGAGAACTCTTGCACACTGGATGATGATATCTGATATCCTGGGTGAAAAATTCTTATCCATCCCAGGTTGTCATGTAGATTGATTGTATTGGAACTCACACATATGGTCGTCAAGTGACGTCATTGTAATGTCAAAATGACGTCATCATGTGATGTTGCATCTAACAGTATTCAGAGACTTCTGGAAGCTTATTTTAAACTAAAAAGTCAATGGTGAGCAAGAAAAAGAATACTTTATTTGTGTGAGGATGAGATAGAAAAGTCTGTCCCTCGGGATCACCGTTAGTCATTACTCTACAAGCCTCATGATGCTAAATGGTGATCCTCGAGATGGATTTTTCCATCCCACCCTCATACTCATGAAAGATTCTTATATTCTTTCTGCTGATGAACAATTGGACCCTATCCACACCTGCTTATTTCCCTTAGGGTTAATAAGTCCCAGTTATCCATTATAGATGCAGTTCATTTAATAAATTATTGTTATTTTGTTATTGTATATTATTTGTGTAGCAGTATTCATGCCTACAGTCATTTTAATTGCTACGAGTGAGTTGTCATGATCATGTTTTGGCTTCCTAAATTACTGGTTATTTGACCTGGTTCCACAAATGTTTGACAGAATAGCAAACAATGAAGGCCCTGATCAGGCAACTCCTTCAGGGCCAGTTTGATCACCATTTCGCATACGCAGTGCTTGTCTTTGCATTTTGTCAGGTAACAAGTGTTTGAAATTTCAGCACTGTTACCATATTCTTAGCATTATCATGCACATTTCAAACTCTTTAAGTTTTCTTTCAAATGGTTTGATCACTCAAAAACATCAATAGAAAAGCTATTCTATACACATGTTGTATTTTCATTTTTCTCCTTATTAGCCATAAAACAGCTATTATAGAGATTGGTTTGATATTTGCAAACTTTACAGACCCTGATGGAATTTCAAAATAATCCATGGCTATTTATCATGACACAAGCATTTTTTAAAGAAAAGAAAAAGAAATATATATTGAGGTTTGATGTAGTGAATTAAGACAATTGCACTGGGAGAAGCAAAAATCTATCATTTTGGCCATTCATAGTGTAATAGATTTGAGTCGCGAAGTGAGATTGTAATCAATGTGGTATGTTTGACCAGCAAAGCCTCAGATCAGCCTGCCCATACGCGTAGTCTGATCAGAGCAGTTGCTAGTCGCTTGAATATTCTTTGACTGTTAAGCTATTGACTAAACATCATTTAGAGTTTCTTAGCTTAAAAAGAGGCTGCAGAGTCTCCTCTGAGTCTATTCATGCCAAAATGCCACATTGTTGGAAATCACATGTCCCAGCTCAAAATTTTGAGGGTTGGTTACGCGGTCAGCCCATGAGATATTTGTACTTATCAGACAGGTGATGTGAGTGCAGTGGCTCAGTGGTAGAGTGCTTGACTCGAGACCGAGGGGCAGCGGGTTCGAGCCTCACCGACAACACTGCATTGTGGTGCTTCAGCAAGACACATTTATCCTTATCTTAGTACTGGTTCAACCCAGGAAGACCCGTCCCTGTTTAACTGAAAGATTGTTGATGGGACGGAAAGAATCAAATCACACAAAGCAAAAGACAGGTGATGTCTAACTTTAACTCTTTGCATGCTGGGTATTTTTTTGTTGTCGTCTGCTGACTTTTTTCAAAATTAACTTTTTTCAAAAAATTCTTTCAGGAACACCATCAGAGTGTCAAACAGTTTGGATCCAGATCAGGACAGTTGTTCTGTCGGTCCTGATCTGGGTCCAAACTGTTTGCAAAGATTATCAACAGACGACAAAAGTTGCAGCTAGCAAGGAAAGAGTAAGAACCTACATGTGTAGCTATGCCATAGGGCATAGTCTAATTTTAGGTTTGAACTTACATTTACTTCCAATCTTTACATGTGCAAACAGTAAAGACTTTGGTTAGACTGTACATATATGAAGGCCTGTCTTGGCTTTCACTGGTTGCCAAAGTCCTGACTCCAAATATCTTGTGGGCTGGCTCAATTTTTGTGTTGTTATGGATACCTTTGTTTTGCATTTGTTGAAAATGAACCATGTCAAAAGAAAACCTAATTAGGATTTGTAACTAGGTAAGACATAAACCAGCCTGCTCGAGCCAGGTAATAATCTTCAACATTTTGATGTAGCGATAAAAGCTATTTTTCTACCCAGGAAGTGAAAAATGGGGATGCTGATATTGAAACCTTTGCATCAGTTTGGACCCAGATCAGGACAGACATAACGTCGGTTGTGATCTGGATCCAAACTGTTTGACACTCTGATAGTGTTCCTGAAAGAATTTTTTGAAAAAGTTGATTTTAAAAAAAGTCAGCAGATGACGACAAAAGCATGAGAAATCACCCAGCATGCAAAGAGTTAACAGGTTTTCTTATGACATGGCTCGTATATAATATTATTTTTGCATTTTGTAAATTTTCTTGTTTATGCTTTCATGAATGACATTGTAATTTACGCTTTTTGCGCGACATTGTTATGTACGCTTTTATGAGTGACATTGTTATGTACGCATGCATGTTAGTGCTCTGACTGTTTAAGAATTCTCATTATTTTGTTTTTTATTTCAAGTGCCCAACTTTTTCAATTCTCATCCATCAGGTTATCACCACTATTGCTTTTGATATCTGAATGTTTAGGGGATAGCTGTATTTAAAATTATCATTTCTGGAGATATATCTTTGGATAAACAGTGGGAAATATAGTTTTACAGCGACAGGATAGCAGAGTCCCAAAACATGATTTCCTGACGATATCCCTCCCCGAATGAGATTTTGAATGTGGTTATCCCCATTCCAATGCACTAGTAATATTTTGCAATAAAAAAGACAGTGAAATGTAGTATGTTGCGGCGACATATCCAGCTGCGTAAAACAACCTGCCAGCCAATGAAAGTGACATTATGTATTGATGTTGAGTTTCTGACAGGATATAGCAAGATATGCTGTCGGAAATTTATGACGTTATCCAATCAGATGTCACATAACATTTACAAGTGCATTATAATTGTTGTTGCCTGTGTGAAAAACATATGAGCCATGACATGAGATTTCCAACAATGTGGCATTGTGACAAGTGTAGACTCAGACGAGCCTGGACAGTCTCCTGTTAAGCTTAGAAACTCCAAATGGTGTTCAGTCAGTAGCTTAACACTCATAGAATATTTAAGCGACAAGTAAAGGCTCTGATCAGTCTGCGCGTATGTGCATACTGGTCTGAGCCTTTGCTGGACGCACATACCACATTGTTGGAAATCTCATGTCACGGCTCAATTATTTCATTGAAACAACATTAGTTTGCATTTCATCAGTGTTTCATTGTTGATAAATCATGCTGGTTTAAAGTACATTGTGTTGTAATGTAAGAGGGTTTTTTTCTCTTTAAAACCCCCACAAAGGAGGTTTCATGTGGCCCATCTGTCTCAGTATGAAATTAGTGGATAATCATTCAAACTATTCAGTTTGGAAAGGTATATTGCTGGGTATGGAGCCATAAAATGTGATTTCAACCTGTATATCAAATGTTATACCTCACCTAAGGAACATGTTGAATATGACTATCACCACTCTGAGGCAATAGTTTTTATGTTTATTAGTATTGAAAATAAACTGTCACCCCTGCAGCCAGCAGCATTTAATCACATGAAAGGCTACGCTGCTAAATGACAGCATGCACTATCGCAGTTTTAAGTCGTCCTATCAGACATTCATAAGTGCAGTGACTTCAAATTCATTTTGTCATCTGCAAATCAACTATTCAATCAGTTTGTACCCAAATCAGATCCGACAAAATGTTGGGCCTGATCTGGATCCAATTTGTTTCATTTTGAGGTATTTCTGTCTAGAACTTTAAAAAAAAAAAAAATTCTACAGATGACAAAAATCATGTGATATTTCTCTGCATGCAAAAACATATTCACTGGACACTTTGATTTCTTGTAAAGCATACAACTGGTCCTGAGGCTATAGAACTTCTTTCATGCTCAACTGACCATGGAATTTCAACTGCTCATAAAAGCTAAAATGCTGAAATATATAGACTTTTCTTGCTTTCAAACTCTCAGATGGTGTATTTATCATGCTGATAAATGTTAAAGTGTCAACAATTGTTGGCATTGTAACATTTATGAGCACGATGAATTTCATGCTCAGTTGAGTTGAGCATGGAAAAAGTTTTATAACCTTGGAGCATGGTCAAACATTGTATAAAAGTCATTAATACTCATCCTTCCATTATTGTTTTATCATAAAGTTGTCTGCTTATTACGTCTGCTGCATATATTCAAATGCACTCCATTCTGTCAATATACCAATTAACTCTTTCCGTGCCAGTGGCGACTATTTGTGGTCTGCTGATACCCTTTGCAAACAGTTTTGACCCAGATTAATACAGGCACTGACAAAACGTTGTTCCTGATCTGGACCTAAACTGTTTAACACTCTGATTGTCTTCCTGAAAGAATTTTTTGAAAAAGTTAATTTTGAAAAAGTCTAACAGACAATAACCAAAGCATTAAAAAGTACCCAGCATGTAAAGAGTTGATTATATTTATGATATGGGCCTTGATGCGACAAAACCTGTATTCGTGGTTTCCATCAAAGTGAGATTCAAACCACAAACCAGACTCCTCAGCTACAGAGACTAGCTAGAAAATTGAAATTTCACCTGTAGCAAGTTTAGATTTGACACTTTCCAAAAAGTGAATAACAAAGGCACTGATCAGCCTGCGTGAATGCGTAGGCTGGTCTGCTCCTTCGTTGTTCACAAACCCCGAAAAAGGTTTTTTCGCTTGGAGGCCCATATCAAATCTGCCTGTTCATGAGATTTTGGTACACTAATGTGAAAAGGCATTCATTAAAGTGCATATACAGCTATCTTGTGGAACTATAGGCCCTAATTTCGACCTGAGCATTCATCTATGTTCTTACTTTGTGCAAGCAGCAGAGGAAGCTCTGGCGAGACTGCGGGGATGTGCTAGTCTTAGCCTTCCCTCCTCACATATATAAGTACTAAAACCTGATGAACAGGCTCAACTGTTTATTAGATGAATTATGGCAAAAAAAAAACACAAACAAAAATTGTTGAGATGCCATGATGGCTTTACTGACTTTAAGAAAGATTGGAAAAAAAACCAAATATATCTTCCCAAGAATAAAAGTTCACTTTTGCATGTGTATATTATGGTTGTATAAGCCCTCTGAAAAAGGGTGTGTGGGGTTACACATATATGCTCGGTGTGTTTGTGGGTTTGACATAGAAGCCCTTAAAATTAGGGTGTGTGGGGGTTAATAACAAAGGGTACAATGGTGTGAAACAAAGCCAGCACTAAGAAGGCCGTATAGGGTATATGGGGATTGGAAGTCAGGTTATTTGTACCTATATGCAGAACTAAGATTCTTGACCATACAAAATATAAGATTTGGATTTCTAAATTTGTGGGGTTTTCAAATTTTGAACTTGCCCCCATCATTTAGAAGGTCCTCTACCTTTTGATTTAGAGATGTCTATATTAACTTCTGGGGTACCTTACATAATTTCTCTCCAAAATGTCTTTATTTTGATGCCATTATTGTTGGTCTTGTCAGATCAGATGCGGTACCTTCTTTTGGTCCACATTGTATGTTAAAGAACTCATTTAGTAGGCTTACAAAAAACAAGCAACTTTGGTGCAAGTTAATCAAGTACTCCAATCAGGGACACAGGTGTCCACTTGCAGATGCGAGGCATACTAAAATATATTGAGCTATTGGAAAGCATTGTTCAAAGTGCACTGGTAAGGCAAGCTATGATATGGGTCGTATACATACTATATCTATAGGGCATTTAATTACATAAATTGGAAATTTTAACAAAGATGCCTTAAATATTGTAATTGGGCAGTCCTTTGATTAATTTCAGTAAGATTCTGACTGTGATTCAGTTACATGTGCTTGTATATACAGGCAATGCAGGGCAATAATAGTATTATTAAGAATGAGGGAAGTTTTTATCATCATGTTTTAAGACTATAAGGGTAGTCTGAAATTTTATAGTATTTTTCTGTTTAACTGTCTCTCCAAAAATCTGTCTTCTAATCCCAGGTTTCTTTGTTTTCTTCTCTCTCTGGGAAACTAGGCCGTGATGAATATAATAAGCCAGCACATGATTTGTAGCGTAAAATTGAGAATATTTTCTTATCCTTTGGCTTAAACATTTGTTTCCGGTGCTCAAAAGAACCGTCTCAATGATACGGATCTTTTGAGTACCCACAACGTATGTTTTGATTGATAAATAAGGAAATTAATTTTTAATGTCACACTCTTATCTAGAGGTCTGGTACTTATGTGTGAAGTTCTATTTAAACAAGCATGCCTAGCTACTTGGTGGGACTACCTTTCAAAATTTTGGTCTGAGCATTCACCATTTTCCATACTTTGTGAATGTGAGCAGACGCCTCCCAGTCTGTGTTGTTCGCTGATGTCATAAGTACCAAAATCTCAAGTACTGGCTCAAATGGGAGTGCAGTGGCTCAGTGGTAGAGTGCTTGACTTGAGACCGAGGGGCCCGGGGTTTGAGCCTCAGTGGCATCACTGTGTTGTGTCCTTGAGCAAGACATATTTATCCTTGCCTAGTACTGGGTCAACCCAGGAAGACTGGTCCCTAGGTAACTGAAAAATTGTTGACTGGGACGTAGAGAATCAAATCAAACAAACCTTCCCTGCTCCTATATGCAATAAGTATCAAAATTTTATGTACTGGTAACTCATTGGTCAAAAGTTTTTACTTCCCAAAGAAATATTTGTTGAGATATTCTTTGGAAGCATATGAAAGCGCTTCTAATGACCACCTAAACCAATTAATTTTGGCACATATCAAAAAAGTAATGAAATGAGTTCTGATTGACAGTAAAACCTGTGTAAAATGGCCACTCTCAAAAAGAACAAAACGTGTTTTTCAAGACTAATTATCACTTAATGCAGGTCAAAAGTATTGCAGAATGCTCCAATACTTCTGACCTTCATTAAGCTACCATTTGTCATAAAGACCTTTGTTTTGTCTATTTTGAGCGGCTGTTTTACACAGATTTTACTGTTTGAGAAAAGTTATGAAATATGATTTATATGGGGATAAATGACTTTACGAGGAAAAGTTACCATAATGTTTACTTTGACACATCACTAGATGATAAGGTATTTTATATTATGCTGGGGACATCTGATTATGGAGGGATTTTTTTTTTTAGAAAAACGAGGGTTTATAAAGTAATAGTGGTTACCATATGTAAATAGTATTTATGATATGTATATAGTGTATAATTTTAATATAAGGTAATAAAACCACAGTGATTCATGTAGCTTTTGCTTCTTTTCTCATTGCTGCTTCTCTCATTCATTGGGAATGAAATCTCCATATTGTGCATTTTCATTTTATCAAGAATTGTCATATAAAATTGAGCCTGGGAGTGTAATAAAGCCATTTATTACATACAAAGTAATGAAATACAGGAAAATATTGATTAAATATAATGTATATTTAAAAAGAAGCTGTATTTCACAGCCATGAAAATATAAAAAGTTTATTTTTCACTGCAGTGTATTTTTACTGCAGTGAAAATATAAGTTGTATTTCACGGGTGAAATTGGATGTCCTCTGCTTTGTCTTTTGACTTTCTTTATCCCACTTCAGATTTTCAAACACCTGTAAACTTCTTAATAGTGGACAAAAACATAAAGTATGGGTATTCATTTTCTTAGTTAGATCTCAAGGAATATTTTGGTAATGAAATTGTCGTGATCTGAAATTTTCATTTTATTTACTCCTATAGTTTCAGCTTTGACCGACATTGCACATTATCCGATGTCATCATTGATATGATGTAATGTGCGACGGCGTATGCCGTCATTTGGTGTAAAAAATATGTCCTGCTTAAAATTGTATATAATAAAAAGAAAATTCAAATTGTTGTCATGAATATGCCAGTTATGTCATCCAGTGAAGCGAGAAAATGAATATTTCATTTGTGGCTTTGCCACTCATGAAATATGCATTTTTCGTTTCACTCTATGAAATAAATGGCATATTCTCTCCGAAAATTTGAATATCCTCAATAAATTAAAATTGATAAAACACTACAGAACTGCGTATTTTGGTAACATTATGAAATTGCGCCCATAAAAACATCACACATAGTAGAGAAACCTTTGTGTTTTACTCCCCATAAAAAAACGAATTTCAAAGTAGTTTTAATGTCATGTGATGAATAGAATCTTACATGAGTGCTGTATAATATACAATTATTGACTATTGAGGCATTGGACATGATGTGATATCGACCTGAGAGTACCAATATTGACGGAGGCGGAGCGGAGGTATTGACCGAGGCGGAGCGGAGGTCAATATTGGTATTCTCCGGTCGATCACATCATGTCCAATGCCACAATAGTCAACAATTGTTTTATTATATAATTTCTCTAAGCAAAAAAGAAAAGCAACAACAACAACAAAATCATGACTATGGACTATGTCTTGGACAGTCTTGAATTTCTTTTTTTACATGATGACTAATTGATTTCATTCAATTAAAAGAGGAATGAATGCGTATTTTATTTGTAAATGCAGCTACAGACAGAGAAGATCCAGATTAAATGTTGCATAATGTGGCATTTCATCAGGGTCTACACTGTTTGTTAAGACAAAAATGATCTTCAGGGAAAAAACTGCAATTTTGTTTAGTAATTAAAACCTGTGACCCCTTGAATTATACAATGGACCATTCCAAGTTTATTGCATCAATCCAGAAGGAAGAATTCATTTAAGAGTTCTGCTAATTACTATATTCAACAGCAAAGTCTAAATTACATGTATATGATGAAACACCAAATCTTGTGAACTTCATGCTGCTGTCACTCACTGAATTGTATTTATAGCAAATCATTAAAGTTACATGCTGAAAGCACACCTGTTATGAAAAGTTTCTATGAAGTCTATTTTTAGTAACTAATATTGAATGGGAAAAACCAGCAGCCCAGTAGATATGTAGTTTTATGGACTCGAGTGGATAGGCATCTGGGCCAATCAAAAGATGTCTATTTATAGGTTATATAATAGTTAAATTTATTAAACTTATTTGTTGCAAAAAGTGATAAAATATTTGACAGGCCTCTGCCAAACATTTGATCACTTTCGCAACAACTTTTATAGATTCAATAATACATGAGCACTCATTATTTAATCTAGCCTGGCTTCACATTGTAATCTGTACAGCCAAAACGAGTTAAGATCACCAATTCGGTCATTTTTGTGTCCCATCCCCATTTTAGCATGTAAACAGTGTATTTTATAACGCTTTAAGGTTTATAAGTTTAGCATAGGATTATGTATTCACAGTCAAATAAAAGAAAAGCAATGGAAATGGTCAAAAGTCATTCCTTACGACGTTTATCAACAGCAAGTACCCCCAAAACTGCCAAAAAATGCTGTCCCATCGTCTTAGTATGTAGTTTAAAGAATTTATTATGCTCAATTGGTTGTTTTTATTAGCAGTTTTCAACTTTATTTTATTGACACACATATATACCTTTCATTTAATGTCCCTCATTTGAGTGAAAAGTGAAAAAATAATGTTTTGTTGTATTAATGAGTAATGTCCGACAATCTAATGTGAATTACGTTACCAATTTAACCATCTCACAAATTACAAACTATGCATGTTAAGCTCACATAAAACATCTCTATGTCAAGAGGATTAATATGTGCATGGACAAAAGAAACGAATCTAGAGAAACATTTGTTTATTTTTCGCAGATGAAAAGATACCTGAGATTGTCTAAAAAATCTGCAGTTTTGTGAATTACGTTACCCTATGTGTATTATTTGTATTAGAAGAGGTACAAATATTACAATTGAAGCCAATGTAAGAACTATAGCCTAACTATATAACAAACCATACAAGAACTTTACAAGAAGCTGTTTGCATAGAAAAAATGAGTGGAAACATAAATTTGTGAATTACGTTACTGTGAATTACGTTACTACAATTTTACTAAAATCCAAATACCTCTCTAAATGCATACACCAGCTGAAAAAAATGTTTGTTTTTAATCAAAGCAAATAAAGATCAATTTAAACCCTATAACAGTTGTTGTTTTATTTTAACAAGGGTTTACCTATATGCTCTGGGTACATCAACTCCACTATTCATGTAACTTACAAAGATACTCGTTATATCAACACAACATATGCAAAGTTATCTGTTTGAAAAACAAAATTGAATAGTGTAAATCTCTAAGGGATAGTTCGTATGGTTTTTCAAGTGAGCTGGATTAAACATAGGTAACGTAATTCACAAGTAGGTAACGTAATTCACATTCTACAAAAAACCCAGATTAGTCCCATCAATGGGCCAAAGAAACAAATCGGCGGTGATTATAAGTTTCTGACTTGTTCAATTGTTATTTTATCTTTTTCAAACCATTTTTATCTCTTTGCTGCTACCACTGGAGGTTTATTGGTAAGTTTATGTGTATACTTTGAAATGGGCACTCTCGCTTTTGCATCCTGGTCCATTCTAATTGATCACACTGCCCTCAAATGTTCTCATGATTTACTGTGTTGATAACTTTCTTGGTTTATATGATAATAAAAAAAGTTTATTTGAATTCAAAATACTTATTTTCAATTAAAGTGAGCAAATTGGCTATGTGAATTACGTTACCATGAACATTTTGCCATTTTTCTGAGAAAGGTCTAACTTTGTGAATGATGCAAACTTTGCTTTTTTGTAATATATGTACATGAAAAGGCATTTATTGAAGTTAGATTATTTATTTTGCATTGTCTTACATTGTAGTGAGCCACAACAAGTTTTCAAATATATGGAATAGTTAAAATCATTTTATATCATCATATTTTGAAGTGTTATTCTAACAAGATTAATGAAACTAAAAGCAACAGTTTACTTCCAATGTGCAAATGATGATGTTAAGAGTGTTGAGCAACACACTAGAAATTGATATTTGACAGCAAAATATATGTTTCTACGCAGGAAATTAGACCGAGTACAAGGTATGTGAATTACGTTACCGACCTATTGGCACAATGTTCTTTATACCAGAATACAATTTATTATTTCCAATACCAAAGAATAATCTAATTTTTAATGATTATCATCTTCTGTTTCAAAACCAATATTTTTTTCTGGTCAAGTCTTCAAATTTGATGGATACAATTAAAACAATAATTGTACTCATAGAATTACAGTTTAATTCCACTGTCAATTCATAACGAACCTGCTTAGACCATTCTGAGAAGCAAAACATGATATAAATTCTACATAATAGGCTTATTTTATCAACAAGAGATCCAAGTAGAAATGCATACTGTAAAATCTCTTAAATATTTCAGTCTTGTAAGAAATTTGGTATGTACAAGTTTACTTCATCACAGTAACGTAGTTCACATTCAAATTCAGTGGTGCTCTTTGTGAGGCTGAAGAAATTGAAAATGTTGGATTCGCACTTTTTTAGACATCATTATCTTATTGACCTATACCAATAAGTAAAAAAATAACGTAAAAATTAAAATCTAAGCCAAAAAAAATCTGGGACAAAAATTGGCTGCAATTGGTGAAGTTAACTCATTTTGGCTGTGTAGCATATCAGATTGGCCAGCTGACTTTTCTGGATTGCAAGGGAGTGTGAAGGGGCACACTCGGGCCAGCACATGATATTTTGGTACTTATCTTATTTCATATATACCAAAACCATTTAAAAGCCCATGGTGGCGTATCCAAGGGGCTAGAGGTCTAACATTTGGTCTGAACCTTCCTCTTCTTCCATACTTTGTGTATGCAAGAAGCAAAGGCTCTGACAAGACTGCAGGCTCGTCTAGGCCTCAACTGCTCAGCAACGTGATAAGTATGACAATCAAGTATGCTGGCCCACTCGCTGAGGGTATTTCCTCGACAGTGTAAGAGCTCTATCAGGAGATGCATGAGAGGATAAATGACTGTCACAATTTGATTGAAAATTGTTGAAAGCTCAACCAACCAAAAACTCCAGGTAGCCTGAAAATTGCCTCTTTTTACAAGCTCACTTGATGTCAAGGTAAACGTGATACAGGTTGGAATTTCAATATATTTTGGCATTTATGTCCTCTATGCAAATAGCAGAGGTAATTAGCTTGGTAATCAGTGTAGATCATAATCAATAATTTTCGTGACTATACATATAAATTCTAAAACACCCAACGATGTTCAGACCAATGGCAAATGGGAGACATAACTACTCTAAAAATTGTATTTTCATACTTATCAGTTGAAGGACTAAAGAGTCAGCTTATTTTTTAAGTAATTCCTCAATACAACTTTTATCATCAAAGAATATAATGATTTATTTAACAATACCTGATTCGGTTGGTCTGATCAGTATGTCTGCACACTATTTAAGCGTGCAAAATGCAATTAATCCTTCTCATTGTAAAAGGACAAATGGGAATGCTTCAATGTTTTTCGAAAAAAACTCTGTTCCCCACCTTGACACAGCTTCTCACTTTCATATGTTGTGTAAATTTATTATTGATGTTTACCTTTTAAAGAATTTGGTGGGGAACATATTTCTATACGAAAACAGGGAAGCATCCCCATTTGTTTATTTACAATCGGTATTACTGCGATTTGCACGCATAAAAATGATCAGACATAATTCAAATTATATATTGTAAGATTAATCAATATGTTTTTTTTCTTCAAAATTCTATACAATCTTTTGAAACCAGCTGATCAGCAGGCTCCACACTTACACAATGAATCCAAGGGGCGGAACCAGGATTTCTGGAAAGGGGGTTCATATGTATAAAGGTGTGGGGGTTCACTTTGCAGATTTTATCTCATTTTTCTTAAACATCTCATGAAAAGGAAATAATTTGGTCTCACTTCGACCAGATTATTTCATTTTCATAGGATATTTAAAAACGGGGGGGGGGGGGGGACAGAGAGGGGAGTTTGAGTGAACCCCCTCTGGATCCGCCACTGAATCCATATTGGTAATGAAACTCCATAATAGTGTTAATACTGAATCCAGCATGTGCACTTATGTCAAATGGTAATTTTTTGCACCAGTATTTCCAGTCTTTTGCAACTTGATTTGAGCCGCGACATGAGAAAATAATGTGAATGTGTGTCACAAGAAGATTCTGATAAGCCTGGGCATAAACTTAGTCAGGTCACAGTCTGGTGTCTGCATGATAAACGATTGGGCCCTTATTTATCCAAATACTGATCAGATTATGCGGATGCCCAGTCTGATGTGAGTCTTTGCTAGGCACACTCATATTGTTGGTTTTGCCGTGTCATGTCTCAAAATACCGAAAGATTTGAGATTTTTCCACTGCTGTTGCTCCAACAATAATTTTCCTTGACACAGAACAGATATTGAATTACGACACAAGGAACCACCAATGGAGTCCATAGAGAACGATGGTAGTTGTAGCTGTTAGTACAAACATTTATAGTGTTCAGATTCTAGACGAATGGAGGCCTTGTGAGATGGCGAAGAAATTCAGAATATTTAAGCCCTTAAACAGCTAATCTAGAGATATATGAAGTCCCGTCTGGCGGTGATATAACGCCGTGTTCTATTAAAAATGATAAACCACTTAGGGGATAACTGTTTTCAAAATTTCCATTTGGGGAGGTATATCGTCGGATATACGGTCGGAAATTTAGTTTTACGGCGACGCGCGAGCGGAGACGTAAAACGTGATTTCCGAACATACATCCGACGATATACCTCCCCAAATGAAAATTTTGAATATGGTTATCCCCATTCTAATGCACTTCTGCAGTTTCGTCTCAAATTTGAGCGTTGCAAGCCGCGTAATACCGCACCTCATCAAACGAAATATGACGTAATTAATGACGTCAAATGGTTTCCTGCAGTATATATCCAATCAGAAGTCGCGTTACAAAAGCAAGTTCATTAGAATAGTGGTTGTATGGTTTTGGTAACAATATGAAAGCAAAATCTAGGCGGATTCACACCATAAGTTTTTACTCAAGTACAAAATATTTTTAACAGAATCTAGCATTCGTACTATTATTGGATTTATTAAGCTTGTCGCAACAAAACAAAAAATGCTTGACAAGCCTCTCATTTTATCTCCCCAAACCCGTTTAATAAATTCAATACTACACGTGCACTCGTGTATAATACTTTTTTGCAATGCTTTGTAGACTGAGCCTTTTAATGACAAAACCAACAAAGTAGCATGTGCGCCCGGTGATTCAAATCAGCCTTGTGGTCAATGCTGTCCCCCTGAAGATACATAAAGTCCTTAGCTACACATTGAGCGAAATTGAAGACAGACCAAGCATTCTATGTGTTGCGTTGTAAAGAGCTATGTGCATTAAGAGGCTCTTTTGGCCCCCTATCAGGCCAAAAATGAAATTCACTTTTCACCAAATTCTTCTTATTAGTTTATTAGAACAATAGCCCAAGTGTATAAATCTGATATTAGTTTGACTTTTACCGTTGCTATGGTAGAATAATGGCTGCAAAAATAGGCTGAAAATAGGAAATTGACCATTTTTGAGCACATTTGAGACGTTTGACAGAGCAATTAACATAATGCACAAGCAAATACCAAAAAGATATTTAAACAGTTGATAAGAATTATCATGGCACACAACATATTAAAAGGATTTTTTGTACATAGCTGTGCTGATATCTAATTCTTAAAAATTCGGTCTCTAAAAGCCTTAAATTTGTTTAAAAATGGCAATTTCTCTATTTTATGCCTATTTTGTCGGCCTTTTTTGTTACCATAGCAACGGTAAAATTTAAAAATAATTCCGAAATTTTACACTTCAGTCATTCTTCTAATAAACCAATCAAAAGAAATTTGTGAAAAGCAATTTTCAGTTTTTGGCTCCAAAGGGGGCCATTTTAGCCGCTTAATGCACGTACGCCTTTGTTCAGTATATTTAAGTTATATTTACTGTTACAATGGCATTGTGAACTTCTACTAAGACAGCACCACTGTAAACCATATTTGGCCAAAGGAAATGTGCAATACTGTGATTGTTGCATTGGTTTTGTATGCATTTTAAATATTTGTGCCATCAAACTGTGTAATATTGTAATGACGACGTTGTTACAAAACCAATACTTATGTAAATTTCCAGTCAGACCGATGAAGCAATTAGACAATGAATTTGAAAAAAGTATGTTGCTTAAATTGTATGCCTCTCCATTAACTTTAATTACCAAGGGCGTAACAAAACAAATACATATTTGACTTTGTAGTCGGACCAATTCATCTTGATTTGACAATACATTTGAAAAATATTTTGTCGCTTAAAAGGTATGTCTCTCCATTAAATTTTGTTACCAGAGGCATAGCAAAACCAAAACTTATGTGATTTTGTAGTCAGAACAATACATCAATTTAAAAATGAATTTGAAAATATTTTGCTGTTTAATAGGTATTTCCCTCTGTTAACTTTAATTACCAAGGGCATAACAAAACCAATGACTTTGTAGTCGGACCAATAAAAGCAATTTGACAATGAATTTGAAATATACTTTGTTGTTTAACATTAACTTTTATTACCAAGGGTGTAACAAAGCCAATACTAATGTGATAAAGGCCATGTGGTCATGTCTTGGACCGTGTTGTCTTGTATGTATGTTTGTCATGCGTAAAAGTAATAGTGATTGGCCTGTATGATATGAAATGCAAAGTAAGGTGAAATGCAATAAAAGATAGAGGTTCAGAACAGTCAAGACTTATATGATGACCGTTCTAACTTCAATAGAGTTTTTCAAAGATCCATTTAATCTAAGTGAAATTATATCTTAATATCTTTTTATGTTACTTAAAAACCTGAACGCTGAGTTTGATGGTTTTTCTAGGATTCAAAATGACTTGAACAATTTTGTCAATACCATGACAGTGCGCTCAATTAGGTTTTCAAAACTGTGATTATTTCAATACTTACATTAATTAATTTTATTCTTTAAAAATGACCTCGCGTCGTGTGAGCCATGTTATGTCTGAACTTTCCCACAAGGGTCGACTCAAATCAGCTTGATGTAGCAAGATCTGGGCAGCACAAATAGTGGTTATGACCAGACTCAGTGGATATACATGGTTCTCTGTCCCTTTGCTGTTTACACAGTCTTCTCTAGTATAAGCAACATTATGAGAGAAACTGTTAAAATTCTGTCACAGAACATTAACAGTTTCTGTTATGATGTTAAAGAAGTATGACATTACTAGTGTATATAGCATTGTATAATGAAATTAATAGAGCAACACCATGAAAAAACTTATTTTGTTATATATGCAAACAACAAATCGGCACGTTCATAGATGCTGGGGTCATTGTTATATTCTGCATATATATAAATGTCTACGAGATTCTTGTCTGTCTCTATATCGAAGCAGGGTTCTTTGAGTGTTCCTGATTGCAAACCATAAATACAGGGTTTAAATTGAACAAGCATTGTGATGTGGTTCAATTATTTTAGTGGGATAATATTTCTCTCTTTAAAAGATACGTGCTTATTATTTAGGTTTATCAGTTACCCTCATATTAACTGTATTGTTGTACCTTAACCTGATAAACGTTGTACATCTTTATCAGGTCAAGGTAAATTTGTACTTTTTGACTGAATCAATGCGAAATTAGATAATAAGGACACACTTGCCAGTTTGAAAAGTGAACCAATGGGTAAACTGATAAAATCAATACCAGGTTCGTGTCTTTTGATAATAAATTTACCAGATTATGCTTCGAGAAAGCATGTGCTTGCGTTTTGGTAAACTTGATATTAAAAGACACTCACCAAGTAGTCTCTATATATCTAATTATTCACCTTACTCTGTAGTTCAGTACTTAGGCACCAGGCAAGCTTTACAATATGTCATCTTCTGGGCTATAGAATGGAATTTACCATAAGATGTGTTTGTGCTATATAGTAAAACTGGACTGGTCCCTATGATAGAATATATGTTCTTGTAACCTTTGTATATGATACATAATGTGTATATTTGAGAGCGAGAATAAAAGAATTATATATATCGATATACTATATCACAATTGTAGAAGTGTTGTAAGTCTTTAAGGTTTAAGCAAGTGTTTTCTGCTTTTTAACATGACGTCGTGTCTGGTAGTGATATAATGTCATGTATTAAAACCGATAAACCACTAGTGGTATATATGACAAAATCTTAAACTTTGCACGCAAAAACGTGATTTCAGAGTAATTTTAGCGTCATATGATAATTAGAATCTAATATTCGTATTCCTATATGACTGAATTTATTTAACTTGTTGCCAAAAAAGGGGATAAAATAATTGGTATGCTCCGCATTTTATTTCTTCTGCCCAATTGCAACTCGTTTAATGCATTCAATAGTACATGAACACTCATGTAAGATCATCTTTATAAATTATATGAGCCAGATAATCTGAAAACAGATCGTATCCCGTATGTAACCAGGGCAAGGCTCAGACGATCTCACACTTCCATACAGTATCTCCAGGAGCTTATCTGTTTGCACACTCAAATTATAGATTAATGTGGAATTAATCTCTGAGTGTGGAGAAAGAGAATACCAAGGCAGGAGTGATCCTTTGAATGCAAAATTGAATTGCAATGCATGAATAACGCATGAAAAGAGGTGGCATACACAACATGTTTTACGTATTTATTTAGATTTGTTGAATTTTGAAAGAAGTTGTATCAGCATATCTCAAATTTATGCATTAAACCACCTCTATTTATGACATGACGTCGCAGTTTGGGAGTGAAATACCACCATGTGTAAAATCGATAAACCACTAGTGGTAAATATATATAAGTACTGTTATATCATTACGCCCATAACAGCATTGCTTCCATTATCATAAATCTTAATGTTTCATGCGAAAAATGCGATTTCAAAGTACATGTAATTTTGATGTCATGCGATAAATAGAATTCTAAGATTCGTGCTATTGTATTATTAAAGTTATTATATTTGTAGCGAATCAGTGTAATAAGCGACGAGCCTCGCATTTTATCTCTTTTACTCAACTCATTTAATAGACTTAATAAAACAAGATCACTCATGTAAAACCATCTGTATATTTTACCATGTCCATGTTATTCTCATATTTATGATGAAAATGCGCGATAAAATAACAAAGTTCCTTTCAGATCTTATGGAAACGGGACCTGTCTGAGCCTTCGCCTTAGTTCCCACTTGTGACAAGACTTGCCACATAGGTAACTCAAAACAATGCTCAGGCTGTAATGTACATCCTCGCTGGACATCACTAATTTAAAAAATATGTTCTCAAAGAAATAACTTCTGAAATTCGCTGTTAACTGCGATTAACTATTTATTTAAGAATTTGTTTGTGATATTCGATTGCATTTTTTGTAATACGTGTACGTAGTTATTAATGCTTATTAAAATGTTTGAGCCAGCATATGAGGAGATTAATTAAAGCTGGTGATGGAATGGCTTGTCGTGTCTGCTTTGATCAGACCACTCCTAGGAGCAGTCTTGTCAAGGCTAACACTTTTTATTCAGGCCTATCTTTCCGAATATATTGGGTAAATGGGCACCAAAGGTGCACACTTTACCAATAATTATTATTGACAACTGCCCTGTAGAAAGAGAATGATAGTAGCAATAACTCTCGTGACAAATCATACGAAACTACATTACCCATACTGTCCATGCTAACAGACATGTTATTGTTGCTTATGTAACATTTTTAACCATTGGAATGTGCTATCATAATCATTTTTATTTAAAACACATTTTCTTTATGGAATTTACTTTTAATTATTGCATCATAGAATTATTAAGTTATTTTCTGTGAGCCAGAATCAGTTCCTAGATAAGATGATCAGAATATGGCAATATCACAAGGAAAACAAGGAATTTCATTTTATTTAACCAGTAATTTTATTCAGATTTAGGAGTTTCATAGAGCTAAGAATCGCGTACAATAAACCTTGTGATGCACACTGTTTTAAATTCCCAAACATCTTAATATGCACATGTTATGTTTACCTTTTCTCTTCTATTTACCAGTCGGGCATTATCATTCAAGCCAAAAGTTGGGTTTTCAGAAAAAAGGTGTATTAATTGTGATTCAAACATTCTATATTTAATAGTGAATATTTTAGGAAATTTCCGCCTTCTAATAAAATTCGCCTCCATTTTCATAAAGAAAAGAAGGTTACTAAGAATTCTACAATTACAATCCCACCATAAAATAACACCCCTTCTATAGTTTAACGGTGAAATAGTAATTGTAGAAAGGGTGTAAATAACTTATGACTATCTGTTCCTTATGAAAATGGGAGATTTTGATAGAGCCGGATCATTGTGTAGTTTCGACATGATTTGCAAGTATTATTTTCAAATCCCTAAATACATAAGTTAGGGGTATTTCATGCAAACCAAATATCCTTGTGTCTTGATCTTCATCTGGATTAAGGGCGAGGTTGGCGCCGTGAAAGCGGTTTAAGCCCTCCAGTAAAATATTCTACTAACCGTTCCAAGGCGGCACTTCTTTTGTGAATCATTTATGTTTTCTGTCTTGTGTTTGTTATGCCTTTGTGCGGGTCTGTTTATTTGTGCCTTGTGGTCGGCTGACCTCTTGGCTCTCGTTTGTGGTATCTAACTGTAACTTTTCACTTTCCCATTGGTATCCTGGGTCAGGTGTGGTGGTACTTGATTGTATCGATTCCTGATCTTTGCATCCTTACTTATTTTAAGATGATAACAATTTTTTATCATATTACAGTATATTAAAATTGTCTCGACAATCTTCATTGATTGTTAGAGAACCTTCCATAGAACTAACAAATGATTTGGGAATGATTGTGAAGTGATACCCGTTTGATTTCTTAACAATAAAGTCAGTGTCAGGCTTCAGTAGCAGGCACAAAATAACAATCTAGACCTTATTATTGGGAGAATAATTTAGATCATGGTGGATTTTTCTTCTTCCACAGTTCCCTTTCTTATCCAATGAGCCAAGGCATGTGATTTCCAACGATGTGGCATTTTGACAAGTTTAGACTCAGACGAGCCTCTGCAGCCTCCTTTTAAGCTTAGAAACTCCAAATGGTGTTCAGTCAGTAGCTTAACAATCATAGAATACTCAAGCGAATAGCAAAGGCTCTGATCAGAGTGCACGTATGCGCAGGCTGATATGAGGCTTTGCTGGTCGCACATACCACATTGTTGGAAATCTCATGCACTGGCTCCAATCCCATCTTGTGGGAGAATAGTTACCAAATGAGAAATGGACACTGAAAATGGTGCTCAGTTCAAATGCACCAATAAATATAAATGGTAGATTATATAGTCAAGCGGATAAGCATGATGAGTTGTGGGAATTGTATAGTAGAATGGGTGAAAATGTTGCTTTTTTGGACTAGGATATTCTCTATATTTACCCAAAATTTATTAAAAAATAACTGTACTGACCAAGGCCTCGATGTTATAAAACTTGAATACAGTCTCAAACTCAAAATAAAGCACAATGGTTGGCTGCTTGCGGACACGTGTTCGCAAGCAGCCAATCATTGCGCTTTATTTTGAGTTTGAGAATGAACGCTAGTTTTATAACCTCGAGGCCTGGCCCATAAAAAGAGTCTCATGAAATAGCACAACTGTTTACATGTGACATTATTAAACTCACTCTTTGTATTTTGTTGATTGCACGAATGCTTGATAATAGAGTGAGGGAACCAATTAAGTTTCATATTAGTTCTAGAGGTTTCACAAAAGCATCATCTTTGAATGAAATTCAAAAGGTGAAGCTATAATGACGTCTATAATGTTTGAATCATATTATTGTAAACCATATTTTACTCTATCTGTCCAGTCATCATTTACAGCTAAGCATGCCAATCCGAACAAAATAATGTAAAATTGCACAGAGTGTAGACCCAGAACAGACTGCTTAAATGATCAGTCTGATCTGGGTTTACACTGTTTTCTCTTGCCTTTTACCTGAATATTTAGGATGAAGAGGGTACTGGTACATAATTCAAATGAGCCAAATCACACAAAACAACTCTGTATATGATGTGACTGAGAAATACTAATACCATTTTATTTTGTTCATATTTTGCCACCATGTAATGCATTTAAATAATAAAATACAAACATAAATATGCGTAGTATTTATTTCACAGAAACCAGACACCCAAATGTCCAAGCGTTCATGCCCAGTGACAAACTAGTCACTTAACTTTAGTATTTAGAGCAATATTTATTAACCCGTTCACAGGCATCCCAATGTTTCCTTCGTTGCTGCAAAAATATGGTCTAGCGCAGCCCATAGACTAATACCAATTTTTAATAACGTGTTTGGAAAATCTGTGGAAAATCCGAAATCTAATGGAGCAAGTGCATCACGAAATCAAGAAAATGATCTGTGTATTTAAAGAAACCAAATAAACTTGTGAACCCGCCTATTCTGGCCAGGTTTGTCTGCATGAAAAACATTGGGCATTATTTACTCATTGAGTGTACAGCAAATTAAGGCTCTCTTGTGGTCTTAGATAGACACACATATCAATGTGTTGTTTTTGTCATACAATGATACAATTAATCTAGTTTATTTTCTTCAATAATCACACAAGGAATTAACATACTAGTAATAAGGGCATTCATTTCTATGTCTGTTAAAATCGCCCCAATAGCATTTGATGCGAAAGCTGGATCACTATGTCACCAGTGAGCGTACTTGCAACTGGATACAGATACTTCTGATTGACCGAACTTAGCAAGGACACATCAGACAGCGTACCATGCCCTCAAATTGTAATTATTTCAGATGTTTATCAATGCCCGATTGCGTCCAGTCCAGTACACGCCTTTTTGCTGATGACTGTATTCTGTACAGGCAGATCAGATCCAAAAAGACCGTGCCTTACTATAAGAAGTGTTGAACAAACTGGCACCCTGGGAAAGGAAATGGATATAACCTTCCATCCAGACAAATACAACGTCATCTGAATATCAAGATCCAGGAATCGTTTCACTGAAAGTACATATTTTGGACACCAAGTACATAGGTGTGGAGCTCAAGTCAAGCATCTCTTGGAACCATCATATAGACCAAACAGACAAAAAGACCAAGAGTATGTTATAACCCTTAAGAAGACATTTAGAGTCAACAATCGACAAACACAAATCTACTACTTATTGTTCCATGGTCCAAACTCTGCTAGAACAGTGTTCCACTGTATGGAGCCCCTACACTCATGAGTACACCCACAAGCTGGAATTAGTCCATAGACTAGCAGCAAGAAGTCACAAACAAGTATAACACCAGTAGTGTGACATCAATGCTGGATCACATTGATTGTGAATCACTGGAGACAAGGCGGTCATATGTTCGTCAAGATAAAGCATGTACTCGTTTTCACACCATCGAACACTTACCTGATATAGATCTACACCCACAGGGACACGCTCTCGTCACTCGTTGAAGTTCTGGCATATCCCTACTTGCAGTGTCAGAGTACTATAAACATAGCTTTCCCCCTAAATCAGCTTGTCTCTGAAACCGTGGCTCAGGCTCCCGCATTGGTTCCTGACCTCTCCAAGATATCTTTTTAAGTTATGTAGAACCTCCATGTGTAAATAAATCGTGCTGAGCTGGTGGGGACTTCGGGTACCCTGCCACCTTCAAGGTAGCTAGATTGGACAGGAACGAAGGGATGCACATGCACTTGGCTAACTTTTTTGTAGGTTGTCTTTGTTTTTCACTTCTGAGATTCCAGTTGTTTCTTGTTTCCTATTCTTAAAGCATCAACCAATACAATAAACATGTCCATGCACAGTTTAACCTTGACAAAATTCGAATAGAAATGAAAACTATGCAAATGAGTTGTACAAAGTGTTGTCTTTCACAGAAAGAGTTCCCCAAAAATAAATCCGATGGTTTTGGGGATATTTTGGGTAAAATGCAATTCTTTAAATTTTAACCATTTTTTTTTTTTAAAAAACTTCGACTTTATATTCATCAACAAATTCTGATATGATATATTTTGTGAAGTCATTGTCTGCCAGGTACTGGCACATACAGAAAACCAGAATTTAGAAGCAATCTTGCGTTTTATGCAAAATGTATCATTGTTTTTTGCTTTAGGCTGCCCTGAACACAACGCGCTGAATGGTGACCCTTTGTGATTTTTGATGACTGACTTCCATCAGGAATGATACATGGGTGGTACTCTATCAGAAATTATTGTTCGAGGAATACAATTTCGCGTAAAATATGGTTGCCATAACAACGGAAAGTGAAAACTAAAAATCATTCTTTCAAAAAAAAACTGACTCTATTTATAAAAAATATTGCAGCACAAAAGGTCCTTGGATGACCCTTTATCATAATTGCTTGGAATAACATGGCCACCAGATGGTGGGGTCAATTTTCCCTTTACATATATAAATATAGTGTAACGCCAAAAGGTCTATTTTTGCCACCATTGCTGTTCAAATTTAGGACACGCTGATAACAGGTAGAATACTGGATCAACATATATCTTAATTTAAGCATTTATAAAATTCTTAATACGATTCTCATGATGTCGTTATTCCATATTGTGATTTTCTCATCATGGACTGTGTTAGTGTGCGTCGGACAGCCTGTACCATGTAATTTCTTGCTGCCACAAAGTGCCAGATAAGCAATATGTTCAAGCTTTTGACTCTATTTCTCATTAACAAGAGGGCCAAGAAGGCTGTGGATCACTCACATGCGTCCTGGCTTAAGAGATGCTATTTAAAGATTTTTTCCATTATTATTTATGACAGCCATTTCTCAGTAGGGCGGAGTCATTATAGTACTTTTGATAGAAGGCAAGATGACATTTCGTATCAATTGATTTTGATTTTGGGACAGCGAATAAAGGTTGCTCAAAAGATCTGTATAATTTTAGCTCTGGTGGCCCAAATTATTCAGCAAAGTAGAGCCGTTTTGGGCATTTTTGGTAAAGAGCTTTATTGGGAAATCTATATGAAACAGTTTTGAATAAGCATGGGCCAGTGGTTCGGATGTCATTTAAATATGTTTCTGTCTCGTATGAAATAGTTTTAATATTGTATTGTTTGACTGCTAAGTTACTGTAATTTCGGAAATTTTCGCGAGGGTTTCATTTTCGCGAAACTTCGCATATGCGAAGTTTCGTGAAAATAAAATCCTCGCAAAATGGCGAAATCACTTTGTCGCTTACTGATATAGTTAAATCATGCCCTAGTCGCGAATTGTTAGCGTCGTAAATATGTTATTAAACGTTATTCGCGAAAATAAAATTCTCGCGAAAATTTCCGGATTTACAGTACTTAAAATCATTATTGAGAAACTCTCAAAGTCGAGAGGAGGGTAAAGATCAGAGACTTTCAAGGCAGTTTTGGTACTATCTGCAGTACACCATTCCGAATTAATATCCTAAACTACGTAGATCTAAAGCATTTTCTAAATTACATCGCATATACTCGACGTCGATTGTTAAATACAATTTTTGTTTGATTTTTTTCTGCAAGGGCATATCAATGCACAGGAGCTTAAGTTCGATCCTTATATCACTTCTAAACCCTAAAACCGAAAATCTCATAATGTCATTACGTAGTAATGAACTGGTCATTACGTAGTAACAACATTGTGAGCTTTTGGTTTTGAGGCTACAGAGGTGAGATAAAGACAGAACTTCAAGCTCCTATGATCAGAGCCAGCTAGTATTTTATATTGATTTAAGTTTAAAGATTCAAAAGAATTGTGCTAAATCCCTCTTTTCGAGATACTGAAAGGTGCCACAGTGGTTTCTAATTATTATATTTCAGACGATGTGAACGTCATGACGGTAACTCTTTCGGTATATTCTGGTACGAGAGACCCTGTCTTTCAAATACGCAGCTACAACTCTGACTTCAGCTCCATCCTGGGACATGTCAAGTACCGCGGATCTACACCACTCAGCAATGATTTAGGTTACAGTGGTTTCACAGTAACTATATTCCCTAAAGAAAGGACCCAAGGTATGATTTACTCTATTTTGGTTTACTCTTCTTGTTCACTAATAGGTATCGAAAACTCTAATTTATGCTGTAAAGTCTGATTTACTCGTATTCATATTTCACATAAGTAAAACACTCACCAAAGATAGATGTACGTTTAAAGACATATAGAGTTCATTTAAGACATACAATGCAAATATCGAATGGAATGGATTTGCATTTTTTCGATAAAATTTTATATTGTTAGTGTTTATTAATTATGTATCATTATTATTTCAGCTGTCAGGACTGTTACTGTCGGGAGATGTACCAACATATCCCTAGAAACCTTACTTCTTCATGCTGTCTCCAGGATCTCGGACACAAATGGTCATAAACTTCCGGACAACGTCATACAATATGTCACTGGTACTATTAAAGCTTGTATATAGATTAAAATATATTTCCAAACAGCACTTGCCGATACTTTGAATACCTCCTCATGACCAACCAATCATTCGCCCCTGATACTATTAGAGCTTGTATATACATATGTAGATTAAAATAGAGTTAAAAAAAGGCTAATGTACCAAACGAAATATCTTTCCTTTGGCACTGGATCCAGTAAAGGATGCTAAAATGATTTGAAAAATAAACATAGTACAATATATATCAATAACAGTGCAAATAACGTTTAAAATATATATTTAAACAACACTTAAATTGTAGCTATTTTGAGCACGTACTTATGATCAAATAAACGTCTTTGACACTATTTAAGTTTATATAATAGCTCCAAGAAGCATTTTTTACTATTTTGAATACCTACTCATGATCGACCATACGTCACTAATACTATGAAAGCTTGTATGATAAATTAAAACATATATCCAAACAACATATGTTGCTATTTTGAATACTTGCCCATGATCAACAATACCTCACTAATACTATTAAAGCTTGTATAATAAATTAAAACATACATCCAAACAGCATTTGTAGCTTTTTGAATACCTACTTATGATCAATCATACATCACTAATACTATGAAAGTTTGTATAATAAATTAAAACATTAAATTTATAGCTAATTTGAATACCTACTCATGATCAACAATGCGTCACTAATACTATGAAAGCTTGAATAATAGATTAAAACATATATCCAAGCAGCATTTGCAGCTATTTTGAATACCTACTCATGATCAACCATACGTACGTTTTGACTGATGCTATTTATTATGCATGAAAGTTTGCATAATAGACTAACATACAATGTATATCCAAACACAATTTGTGGCTATTTTGAATACCTACTCATGATCAACCATATGTCACTATTACTATGAAAACTTGCATAATAGACTTCAACATATACCCCGACAACATTTGTAGCTACATGTATTTTGAATACCTACTCATGATCAACCATACGTCACTGATACTGTTAAAGATTGTATAAGAGACTAAAACATATATCCAAACACTATTTTGAATATCTACTCAGATTGTATAAGACACTAAAACATATATCCAAACACTATTTTGAATATCTACTCATGATCAACCATAAGTCACTAATACTATGAAAGCTTGTATAATAAATAGACTAAAACATATACGTGTACCAAAATAACATTTGTAGATTTTTGAATACCTTTTTATGATCAACCATACATCACTAATACTATGAAAGCTTTATAATAAATTACTGATGTTTCAATGATAGATGAGAATCAGTGCAAACAAACACTGGTGAGTTTACCCTGTTTTGGGGCATACAGGTAGTTTTCAGTTATAATTAATCTACCACAGAATACTGCATATGCACGGGGAAGTGAATACGTTATATTTACCTTTTCATAAGAAACATAGATTCGCCTCATTACTATGCATCTTTGAAACATATTTCCAAACAACATTTGTAGCTATTTTGAATACCTACTCATGATTAACCATACGTATATTTTGTCTGATGCTATTTGCCCTTATCATTGTACTGAGAACCTGTAAAGTGGTACGTTGGCAAACAGTCAAGACCCAGATAAAATACCACAGAATACATTTAATCAGAATCTGCAATGTTTTGCAAGATAAGAACAATCTTCTGTGACTGAAATGCATCACTTGTTTCGAAAAGTCAAGCCTGTGACATCTTGATATGTACAATAAACCTACATAATCAGCTGAATTAAAATAGTATTTTTATTTTAAAATTCTTACCTTTTCCATGGGACATTAAAATGTGTAAGAAAATTTGAATTGAAATTTGGATATCTATGCACTTTCATAATCATATACCCTGAACTGTATATTCTCTCTTTGGTTGCTTAATGTAATGTTTGAGATTTTGTCAACAATAATGCAAGAGTAGAAAGTGAAATTTGGACCAGTGGTTAAAGAGATGTGATTTTAAAGTTGTTTGTCTATTTTTAGCTATGTTGGCCATTTTGTCCAGTGGGGCAGGACCATTTTTGGTAAAGGGCATTTTATGAAACATTCATATGAAATTATTTAAAATTTTGACCAATGCTTCAGGAGATGTTTAAAGAAAAAAATTTCCAACGACTCACAGCGCACTGAGACTGATCACAATAGGTCACTGAGAGCCTTCAGCTCAACTGAGCTTAAACAAGAGGACCTTTGGTCCTGGGTCGCTCACCTGAAAACTTGGCACGAAGAGACGGTGTTTACCACAAAATATAAGTAAGGAAGCGGGCAAAGATCAGGAAGATCAAAACCAAAGCATATCAAGTTACTAAGTTCAATCAAAATATACTTATCTTTAAATTTCAATGTCTGACCTTTTTGACCAATCCAAAAGGTCAGGTGTGTGCATAAGGTCCAACATTTTACTTACATAGTGTCTGATATGTAACATGACCTTCTTCAGATGACCCAATCCATGGGTCGAAAAAAGACAGAAAATTTGCTTGCGTGGTGTTCTTTGCTTCATTCCGTTAATTTGATATGCAACAAGACTACTTTAAAAACATACATTTTGACCCCAACCCAGGATGTTTGTAAGGGCAAAATATTTGCTATAGTAGCATGTTATGCATGCTCCAATCCCTTTAAATTTGATATGCAACATGACCATATTGGGCATATTCTGAAAAGTTGGTTTGTCTATTTAGACCTCTGTGGCGGCGTGGCCATTTTGACCCCAGGGGCATAATTTTAACAAAACTTGGTAGACGGCCACTAGGTGATGCTACATAACAAATTTACACTGCGTCAATAGTTAAGCACCACCTATATTTTTGCTGAAACAATTTTCACTATACCATGAAGAAATTTTATCGAGCATGGAAAATCTTGATCTGTTGTGAACCTCTGCATAAATATCTAAATGAAAATTTAAAATTACATGTGATATCTGGATTGGCTACAAAGTCATGAGTTTTTGTGACTTATCAAATCCCAAAATCTTCAAGAAGTAACCCCCAATATCTTGAAACAAATTCTGTGCCCTTTTCACACAGAATTTTCAACATTTACAGTGAGCCACTTTAGTTACGCACCACTTTTAAATGTATGATTACTCGGAAAAGAAATATGATATATTTGTTCGGAGACTACCAGCGTAAAGTCCATTTATATTTACATAAGCCATTGAAATTTTATTGTGATCAGATCAAAAACGACTGAAAAAATTAATCTTGAAAGGCACTACCCTCAAAACACCATTTCACATTGCATTTTTTCGAATGAAAATCAGATCACATTGCACTTTTTTCAAAGTCAAATTTCTGCTGTACCAGAGATAAGAGCCGATTTTTTCTTGGAAATATTTAAGATTGGAATGTGTTTGTTAACTTTATCATTTATTTAAACGCTTTACTGTTTTGGTTCCCAGCTGACCAAGGTTTGAAAAAATGATTTTAGTACTTTTTTTTTAAAGTTAGATAAAATTTCGTATTGTTCTGAGTAAACTGGTTATAAAAACACTTCTTTTATAATTTCATTTTAAACAGCCATGTGTTCGCCGTTTATTTTCGTAAAAAAATTAATGGATTTATTTGCGTCATGGTGTTGACGTTAGTGATATCACTGCTACCATGGCTATAAGACGTGTCAATGGTAATAGTTGGCAATCCGAATCGAAAAAAGATGCATATTTTTGGTTTTGTTGGCATTTTTGAGTACATTTGTTAGACCACTTTTAACATAATATTTCGCATGTGTACAAAGCCATAGGGGTGGATGCCAAGTCTGAATTTGCATATGAAGGCCAGAAATTAGGTCAAAGGTCATTGAGTGCAAAAATGAGAAAATATGTACTACTGTAAAACAACTTTATCTTTTTATATGTAATCATATTTCATTTCAAGCCAAATTTTATATGCTTATAGTTATAAGTCTGATAAACGTTGAGAAACTGTTTTTTATAACTAAATTTTCATATGTCAACATAAAAATGGGGTCAAAGGTCATCAAGTGCAATAATAGGAGCATTTTTACAAACTGTGTTTCTTTTTTTCTTTGGTCCAACAACAAGATGCTTTTTAAACTCTAAAAAGAGTTGTAGTCTTTCAGAAGGCTTAAATTAACATGTTTATCATTAAAGGAACCCCTTTTGAAGCATCCTTTTATGGATTTTACAAAGACAAACATCGTAAGTTTTGTGCAATTCTGACGGAAATTCTCTCTCAATTGGGCTAAACTGAGATATATGGACTACTTTGAGATTTCGCTGCACCTCTCAGAAAGTAAAACTATTTTCAGTTTGGGACATGTCTTGGGGCCTTAGAAACCCATAATTTAATAACTTTTCTGTGGTCATTGTTCTATAAATCACCTGTAATCAACGTTACCCTACTGGCATTGAGGGAGCGCAGTGGCTCAGTGGTAGAGTGCTTGACTCGAGACCGAAGGGCCGCGGGTTCGAGCCTCACCGGCGTCATTGCGTTGTGGTCCTTGAGCAAGACACATTTATCCTAGCTTAGTACTGGTTCAACCCAGAAAGACCATCCCGCATAACTGAAAGATTGTTGAGTGGACGTAAAGAATCAAATCAAACAAAAAACCTACTGGCATTGAAAATAACAGTACACACAGTACAAGGCTAATGTTGATTTATTTAAATAGTATTAGTGAAACAGTTTAAGCATTAAATGTTTAAACTAGACATAAATATCAATTCCATAGATCTGTGATATGTATTTCTGCTCGTCAGCGATATGTATGTTACATTTTATACTAAATTACAGATAATGACTTTACAAATTATATGTATTAGAATAAACCATGATACCTGACCTGAAATATACATGATATTGATCTATATTCTATTTGAAATATTCATTTTCATATATTTGAAGTTGTTTATAACTTTTAACTTGCAATGAAGTGAAATAAAGTAAATGTTTAAATATGCTAATTAGTATGTAATTTGTACTGGCTCCAGCATGTAACGCATAGCTGCCTACAGATTCATTTTTCTATTATTTACATTGCATTGGAATAGGCAAAATATCTTTCATAATGAAATCAAATTATAACTATATTAACAATAAAGGATCTTAAATTGCTGCACATATATTAATGAGGTAACGTAGGTAACAAAGGGTGCCTTACATACATGGATAAAGGTAGTAATTGTTGTTAGGTTTATATAAAATTTGGGTCTGCTCTCCACAATTCGCTGGAATATACTACACACATTTTATTCTATATAAGAAGAGTGCTATGGGTAAGTCTGCAATATGTGAATGTGCCATTTCCTGGTCTTACTCAATTACTTTTTGTAATTTGCTTGGTTCTTTTACATTCATATTGCAGTTTTCAGATTTCTACCAATGGTACATAAAGATAATCGTGCAATCTACATCATGATTTAAATATTGACTTAATATCAATAATTTACTTAAAATAGCATAGCAATATTTCATACATCTAGTGGCAAGGCAGGAATTAAGGCAGGGGTAGTGCTGAGTGTCTTCTATAGCAGGTATAGGGTTTTGAAGATTGCAAATAAATCATCGTAGTACAGAACCAGCATGGCTTATGACCAAATATAGGATGTTACATAGATCTAGTATTAAAGATTTTCATTGTATGCTGAATTCTTTTAATTTTCACTTTTCACTGTTGACAATTACATTATAAAATTAATTTATCATCTGTCCCCATTAAAATCTTCTATTTTTTGTTGAACTATATTTCATATCATATTGTAATGATGATAATCTTATTATATTCTGCAGCAATTCTGATAGAAACTATCCTGCTTGCTTATTATCTTAGACTAAGGTTGGTTTAGGTAAGGTTACCTGAGCCATATAGCAGTCTTGTAAAACATCTGAACATATTTCATGGTAACATAAACAATAAATCATTCGATTATTTTAAAAATCAGTTAACTGTTTTATTCTTAAGCATAAAACAAAAACATGACTCCCAAAATTCACTAGTATGGTTTGCATCTCTGAAACTCACAGATTAAACTGAATATTGAAAAAGTAGTGTCACGCGCAGCTGCTTTCTTTGCTTTTCTTATTCACAAGGTAGTTTGTTTTTAGTTTTGTTTATGCACTATTTGATTTTGGTGAGCTATTTGTAACCTGAGTACATGTTTTATATATGTCCTATGAAAAGTGAGTTATGGTCTGTTTGTTGGTTTTAAAAGGTTTACTAAATTAGGCTTATTGCAATACCACCGAAAATGTGAACAACATTGCTGACAACAGCTTGCAGAAAGCATTTTAAGCATAAACTTGCTCACTTTTGTACCTATATCCTTGTAGATATTTGTGAAGACTAACACTGATTGAGGACTGTCTTGTATATAGTGAAAGGAAAGTAGTTCAGTTTTATTTCAAGTGTAATGCCATATTAAAACTACACATTTCGAGTATGTTACCAGTTATAAGTGCTATCCAATCTGATATATTGCACTTGAATCTACGAGCAGTAGATGTATATATTAATGTAAGTCACCTACCCTATATGCAATCAATCCATGTCTTAGCAAATGGTCATGGTTAACGGATAGATTCTACACTAGAACAGGTGAGTTAACTACCTTAGGATCTTATGTACATCAAGCAAATCGGAGATGTTAAACCAATGGATTATGCTAGTTAAAATGTACATATTAGATAACCATTTCAAGACACATTTACTCTAAATACTAAGAAATGACCCAAACTGACGGAAAACTATGAACGCAATCAAATCATCAGGTGCTCCAATATGGTGAATGCCTGTGTTCTCAAGAAGTCACCAGACATCTGTTTTGGGGAAATTTAATTTGGAATAAAACTTGCATTGCCATTATACAGTTAAAAAGAATAACATAAAGAAACACATGCCAATAACCTCATAGCATTTGATCACTACCATCATTGCAAAACATAATAAGCAAAATATGTTTAATAATGATACTTAGAATTGAATTTATCGACACTGAAACAATTACAATGTATAAAAATTTGCGCTGTGAAAGACATATATACATATTTTATGATATCTTAAAATTAGAGGTTACCTTTAATATCATATCTATACTGCTTCTATATATGCGTGAATACGTTTGCACAAGCAGCCTGATTTAAAAAATGCTGCTTTTGAATCCACATCATTTCATTAATGTGTGCCAATGAAAGGACACCCCTACAATTAAATGTTTAAAGTTATATGGAGGATTATTCTTAATGTCAGGCGTATTTCCATGATATACCCCACGAAAAATTAACAATGTTTTCACTGGATGGTCATTATTAGGAATGTACCTGTATATTAGCTTTATGTTATGTATGTTACCATCTGCTAACAGGCCGATGTAAAGACCAATGTAAGGATATATTACTTCCAGTATATGGTATTTACCATATTCTATCATATTTTCAACACGCCTGATGTTTTATGAAAGGAGGCTTGGTCTTTGTGTTTTCATGAAGCTATGCTTAGTATATGCAATTAACAGGTAGTGGCCTTGTAAAAAGTGTTTTACAATTACTCATAGATGGGAACATACACAACAAATGTGTAAAATGAGAAAAGAATTATATATTTAAGTCCTATAAGCATGAGATCATGGCCAAGTCCTTCATGAAAGCTGTAGCTAGGAACATATACCTTTGAGAAATGACTCAGTTTCAGATGGTAAAATGTAACGTAAGTAACAACTTAAACACATCTTATGTATAAAAGGATAGATAATTGCATAAAATGACGTATTCATACAAAGCATTTATCAAAAAAAATATTTCTTTAAAATGAAATGGTTATTCTTAGTTGTATTACATTTAAATTGATTTTATACAGTAACGTACTTTACATGCCTATTATAAATATTTGATCGCGGGAAACTTGATAAATCATTGCTTTCCAAACATGATAGACACACACCTAGTAGGATAGCAATAAACAAGTTCTTCCATTAGGATAAAAGGGAACTTAATATTTGAATTTTGCCCCTATATAAAAAAATATTGCTACAATTTTCACCGATTTTGCACTTAAATGACCTTTGATCCAAACACACATCATGCCCATGCTGTTTGTTTATATAGCATGGTTGTAGTATCCAAAATAGATTTTGCATTACTTTAAATCATAATTTTGGATAGCTAATTGATAAAAACGCTAAAATATGACGTATATACAAGAATTTGCACTCAGTTGACCTTTGACCTAATTCTGGGACTTTGGGGCATTTCCAGACTTGGCATCCACCCCTATCCTTCTTAAACACATCAAGATACACTTTGAGCATGGATGCCAAAATGTACTCAAAAATGCCAACAGATTTTTTTTCAGGCTCTGGATGGCCAACTATAAGATATTTTAGTGTTTTGATACTTCTATGTCAACAAGAGACTCATAACAAAACAATTTACGGAGAAAAACCTGTTTGATTATTGTAACTGACGTTAATATGACGTCAAAACGAGCATCACTTCAAAAAGTAATGGTGTTACTAAATTCAACGACCGCAAAGAGGGGTTCTACTTGAATAAAATAATAGTTTTTGATGTTTTTTCTGTCACAACGATCACCAAAATGCAAATAGAAAACATAGACGTTCAGGTTGCACGTGCATTTTTATCAAAATTGCCTTTAACATAGCAGAATGATTCGCATGAGTGATTTTGATAAAATGTCATTAAGTAAATTATTATAGAGAATGTTCAATTCTTGCATTTTTGTCAAAAAATGTGGGCCCTGAAAAAGTGGTGCGTAACTAAAGTGGCTCACTGTATTCAAGTACACACAGTTGCTATGAAAATAAGTTGACCCCTATGTGCTTTTTGTTGAACTCACCATCACATACTTTGGTAAAAAAGCATGATTGTTACACTATCAGATCCCTATATGATGCAGTTATCTTTATTTATAAGGTTTATTTACATCACATAACCTTGCTCTGAAAATTAAGCTACGAAATGAGTGGTGCTTAACTTTTGATGCTGTGTATATTAGACTAGGCCAAGTATTTCCTATATATGCCTATGTACTACGTGTGATCCCCAGGACGTGACCATTTTTGACCACAGGGACATAATTTGAACAGACTTGATAGAGGTCCACTAGATGACGCTACAAACCAAATATCAAGGTTTTAGGCCTTGTGGTTTCAGACAAGATTTTTTCATGTTGTGCCTATATAAGCCTATGTAAAAGATGTGACCCCCAGGTCGGAACCATTTTTGGCCACAGGAACATAATTTGAACAAACTTGGTAGAGGTTCACTAGATGATGCTACATACCAAGTATCAAGGCTCTAGGCCTTGTGTTTCAGACAAGAAGTTTTTTTCATGTTTTCCCCTATATAAGCCTATGCAAAACATGTGGCCCCAAAAACGGGCCCATATTTTGACCCAGAGGTATAGTATGAACAAACTTGGTAGAGGTCCACAAGATAAGGCTACATTCCAGATATCAAGGCTCTATCCCTTGTGGTTTCTGACTAGAAGATTTTTAATGTTTTCATCTCAAAAATCTATTTTTAGCCTGTGCGACCTAGATATGCAATGGACCAGAACCGTATGAATAATTATTAAAGAGGGTCATATGAGGATCATTCCTGCCAAGTTTGCTCAAAATTCAGCCGGTAGTTGAGGAGATGTTTGTTGACAGACATCGAATTGACGAACTGATGGACGACTGACATCCTAGCATCATAATAGCTCACCTTGAGCTATAAAATATAATATGGTTGTAAAAACAAAGTATTTTGCAAAGCACAACTTTACGCATGGATTAGCACCAAACTCAACATTAGAAAGCATGTAAAATGTTGTTGTTGTTTTTACATAGTTTACCTTTTCAGTTTTTGGTGGATAAAATTTGATTATATGGGTATATTTGCATGTACAAATTGTGGAAATTGTATTTGATCTTTGCTAACTGCTAGCAGCATACGAGGACTGTTCAAATATGAATGCAAGTAGCTTCATAAATTTCTTCACATATATGCTACGACAAAATGTCATGCCTTTCTGGAAAGAACTATTTGTCGCCTATAAAATGACACCAACCATAAAGAAACACTTATTATATTTCTCGAGTTAGAGACCCTTATATAAAGGCCATTCCTGTATACTGAAGTTTTTCTGAAGCACATTGCAGTGCACGTTTTGGTACATGTGCGGATATAGTGTCATATCTTTGTAAATTTTAGACAAAATAGCACCAAATTTTAGATGCAAGTTTCAGTAACAATCCAAAAGTTGCTTGCAGGAAAAAGTTGATATAATCCTGTTTCAATTTCGAGTAAACATTTCAATTTCGAGTAAACAGGCACGTTTGTGACGTCATTATTTTTTTTATAAACGTCATTTTGAGTTATCTACTGGTGATGTAATAATGAACATCGCTGTGTCGTTTTCTTTGCGTTTTGCTAAAAACATGCTAAATATGTCATAAGAGAGTTTAGAAAATGCGCCGAGTACAGAGCAATCACATTTTATATCATTTTTCAAGCATTTTTCTGCTTCTTAATGACGTGTTTACATTAATTGAAATATGTTCAATCTGTCTAGTCCTTAAGACTAGGTGATTAATTTTATTGTAAATATTGCCTATAGTGGTCAAACTTAAAGTTTACGTTCAAATTTAGAATAAAGCCGCAAGGTTATGACAAAAAATTAAGTATAAATTCTATAACCCCTTCACTTAAGGCAGTTTGACTTAATAAAATGCTTTTCAGCGGTTAAAAATTACCCACTATCCATCAATGTAGCAACAACTCATTATGAGCGATCAACATATTGTCTTTGAGTTAAAACTAGTTTAAATGTTGCTTCGTGCATTTTGTTAGAGATAAGTTCAACTGAAAACTGAAAGGTGGTGTTTTGTTTACCATTTATTTGCAAACATAAGGAGACTTTAGTGAAAACGATTCGTTGTAATTTAACAAAGGCATGTCGGATTTTCGCAACTTTCACAGAATCATTATATAAGAATATGGAGATACTTCCTTAAAAATTTCAAGACATTTCACCCGTTTATCAAAGAATTATACGCTCGTCTATATCACTGGTATATGTTCGAAATATTGAGTTTGTTAGTATACTTACATGACCCTCATTCAAAGAGCTATAGCTCAATAAGCATACTGTATTTTTCTTTAAGTCTGGCGCCAGTTTACAGGTGACATATAGTCCTTTATAGAAACGTTTACCGTTTTTGTCGTAGCAAGTTATGAAGCTACTTGCATTCATATTTGAACATCCCTCGTAGTATCTGATTTTATATTATCTCCCTGCACAATAGTATTGTGCACAATGAAAGTAAAACCTTGGATGTGCAAGTTTATAATTTGTAAATTCTAGCTCCAATTGGTTGGACAAAATACCCCTCTGGGTTGCGATAAGGACACTATGAGTTGAGCTGAAAAATCAGGTTTTTTGTTTGTTTTGATTCTTTACGTCCTAGTCAGCAATTGTTCAGTGGTGTCAGGATGAGTCTTCCAGGGTTGAACCAGTACTAAGCAGCGGTTAAGTGCCTGGCTCAAGGACATAACACAGTAACTCCGCCTGCGGTGAGTCTGGAACTAGTAACCCTTCAATCCCCAGTCCAATGCCACTGTGCTCCACATGAAAAATGTTCATTATTAATTGCAGTAAATATTCTAATATTTCGAACAGTAGTTGCCTACCACAAAAGCCTTGACAACCAAGCAGACACAGATGACCAGGGTATTCCCTGTTTACTAGTCTGACAAGCATTTTGTGAACTCCAGCCCTGATAACCAACATTTTATTTGAGTTAAGAAAGAGAAGTGTTAAAAATTTTAGAACATTATCCATAAGGCCATTCCGGATATGGGACCAGGGTCATATGAACAAAATTTCAATCCCCAATCTATATGATCATCCCTTTGAAATACATTTTAATTAGCCCAGCACATTCAGCTGATAAGATGTTTGCACAAGAAATGATGTTTATGAAACATTATGCCCCCAACCCTTTGCTTGTCAAGAAGGGTTCATAAGTTTTTAATGCCCAAATTTACAAAGGGCAATTACTTAAAAGTATATAACTTTTTTTTTTAATTTTCACCAGGTAATCTACTGATCATCATCTACCAACTAGCCATGTTTGAAGCTCCTAGCTACAATAATTTTCGAGATATCTTGATGACAAGTTTTCAATGACCAAATTTGCAAAGGGCAATAACTCAGAAAAAATAAACTAACTTTTTTTATTTTCACCAGGTTATCTACTCATTATCTTATATCAACTGTCTAAGCTTGACGCTACATGCTCTAATAGTTTTTTTGAGATATCTTGACTACAAGTTTTCAATGCCAAAAATTTGCAAAGGGCAATAACTAAAAAAAATACTTTTTTTTGAATTTTCACCAGATTATCTACTCATTATCCACTATTACCTGACCAAGTTTGAAGCTCATAGCTGTTATAGTTTTTGAGATATCAAATTGTCTATGTCCAAATTTGCAAAAAAAAATAAAATAACTTTTTTTTAATTTTCACCAGGTTATCTACTCATTATGCTCTATTAGCTGACCAAGTTTGAAGCTCATAGCTGTTATAATTTTTGAGATATCTTGATGACAAAATTTCATTATGACCCTTTAAAAGGGGCATAACTCCACAAAAGGGGATAATCCAGACTTAAACAAATTATGTGTCAATCATTTTTTGATGAGAAATTTCAAAACTGTATTGTAACAGACGCACGCACGGACGGACAAGCCCAAAGCAATATGCCCCTTCAACTTTTCCAAAGGTCGGGCCATAAAAATGTTATCCACAGATTGCCATCAGTGCTTTTGGTATACTATTAGCTCCACCATAAGTCATTGGCTCAGAAGAGCTTAACCCTTTCCTTCATGAATATTCATGCTAAGTTCCACCCACTATGTATATTATACAAATAAACTTTCACGGTTGTACATAGATTAAAGAAATTACTTGTCAGGTCCACTAGTGTAGGACCATATCTTAATCATATTTCCATAAGCAAACAGAGTAGACCCTGATCAGGCAGCTCTTACAAGAGCTACCTGATCTGGGTCTGCTCTGTTTGCAAAAGTGTTAAGAGGCATCTCTATGAGGTAAAGGGTTAAAATAAGTACACAAACAAATAAACTACAGAATGAAAATATTTAATACTTAAAAATATATTATGCTTTATTGGTAAAAATATTATTATGAGACATGAAGACATAATGACATAGTTTGACAGTCAAAATTATCCAAAATTTTCATACCTCACTCAACAGTATCTCAGACCCAGTATACACGGACTTGTAACTGACATACCAGTAAATGTATACATTAGAAATACGTTGTCGAGGCTAAGCTTTCAAAACAGACGTATGTTGAAGATTAAATAATCATATCTGCATTATTTCCCTGCATATCTGTGATTTTTCTTCAAAAAGCAATAGTTCAAAATACTATCTTTAAGACTGTAATGTTATATTTATTGAAAATATATCCGTCATTCTGAACATCAGCAAGAAACCAACATACCCTTTTTAGCTATTTTTGGCACTTTTAAGATCAACCTAAAAGATGATAAAACTTCAATTTTATTTATGGTAACATGTAATATTTCAACTTTGCATACCGGGAGTAACTTCCTATAATCTTGGGTATGTTCAGAATCAATTTTTTAGGCTGTAGTACTTTGAAATCATGCTAAAACAAAGCCTTGACAACATAACTTTGTATTTCCATCAGTGACCAGTCTGTTTATACTGGGTCCGAGACATTATTTGAAATTAAGTCTAAATAAAAATCAGGTAAATACCGAACTCAAATATTTAAGTAATTAACCCTTACCGTCCTACACTCTTGCCAAATTTTTATTCAGTGGACTATCAGGATTCAAAATATAAGCATGTTTCACAAGCAGTGTGGAAAAGTGTGTAGATCCTGATAAGCTAGCCAGCTGATCAAGTTCTGCAGTGTTTTTAAAACAGTATATTTATCTGGGTTAAACAAAGTAAGGGTTGAACACAACAATTTAACTATGATAAACATCACCGGTAACTAAAAATAGTGAAAAGGGTGGCCACTATATGCTGCCCCACCAGGGATCAAGAGCATTTACACTATAAAAATATAGAAACACATTTTCTCTGCATATACCTGATGTATGAATGAAATATACTTATTATTTAAACTAGATTTTCTACATATTGTTGATCGGGAGTCAAAACCTCGTAACTCTGATTTTTACCAAAACGACTTTTTGTCAACACAGGAAGGTCAAACGCATGGCACACAGTCAAATTCTCGTAGCTCTAGACCAATTAGAACCCCCTTAAAAAGCATCAATCATGCTTCAAAATATCGTATCTATGAAAGATACCATTATTTTGGTGCTCATTTTACTGAGATACGATGTTTTGCCATGAAAAAGATGCTTAAAATGTCGTAACTGTATGGTTTACCACAAAAATATGCTCAAAATGAAGGTACTCAAGAAAACTCTTCACTATGAAAGTGAAATCTTTATTGGAAGTTCAAAACACCAATAACAGTAAATTTGGATGTTACTAAACTCCAGCTGTTAAGTTTTTAGACTTAATTTTTCGCAATAACTTTTTTATCTTCAATATTAGCAAAATGTGTTTGCAATGAAAATTATTCAGGAGCATCTCCGCCAACTTCTCCAAATGGTTCCAACATCCTAGATGCTGCAGGTTCATCTGTGCTTAGATGCACTCTTTGAACATTTTAAGCAAAGCGCAAATAAACTAAGTCCAAGATGTCAGTCAAAAAGTTACATTGCACCGCCCTAATTCAATTACTAAAGCGATGAATGGCTTGTTCAAATATAATAGAAATTGCGCCTGATTTGCTCATGCGTTTAGCTAGTAGGGTCATCTCAAAACCGTTCATTTCATAGCACGTGCATAAGAGAAAAATTGCACGTCATGCGATAACCCAGCCTTTGTTCCTACAAATGAGCCTGCTTTAAGTTGATCCTGCATATGCACGGTAAATTCTGAGTATGTTAACGGCAGTTTCATGTTTTGCACAGCCTTTGAAGATAGGGATATGCACCGCTTCCGAATATTTTTTGAAACTACCCCTTTCTGTCACGCCTATATGAATTATACCTGTCATTAAAACACTTAGAAATTTAGGACGAATTCAATTTATTGCAAAATCTTCATCTATATACACAAAAATCTGTTTGCGCTACAAGCACAAGACCTTTTGGAGAAGTTGGCGGAAATTCTCCTCTACAACTTTCATTGCGAACGCAATTTGCTAAATTTGAAGATAAAAAAGTTATTGCGAAAAATTAAGTCTAAAAACTTATCAGCTGGAGTTTAAGTATAATCCTGTCTGACTTTCAGCAATATAGGGAACTCCTATCAAAAGTTATTCAGTTTTTTGTCTCTCCTGAAAATTTGAAAATCAAAGCTACAAGTTTTTTTTACTCCCAACCGAGGATATGCAACTTACCTCTTACTATGACATATCAGAATTACCAAAAAAACAAGGAAATGAGAGATTTTATAAAATCAATCCATCAAATCTAAAACTGGACTAGTATAACTTGGGAAATGGGAAAGAGCTGAATTTTTTTGTGTTTAACTTTATGCCTACTAGGAAATTGTGCCTGCTTTTTCGTCATCTGCTGAATTTGCTCAAAATCTACTTTTTCTGAAAAAAATTCTTTCAGAAATACCAACAAAGTGTCATCAAGTTTGGATCCAGATCAGGCCCGACATTTTGTCGGGTCTGATCTGGACCCAAACTGTTTGTAAAGCAGATTACATTAGCAGGCAAAGAGTTAATTAGCATATGGCACGACCAAGAATTTAGAAAAATAAATACAAATGTTGATGTGACCATGTTTCCATGGAGTGGAGTCTTGGAACGGAGTTATGAAGTGGAGTATTGGAGTGGAGTGTATTCAGTTTAGGAGTGGCAAAAATTCTTATTATACCTGCAGACTCAGTTTATTTGACTAATTCTAATATCTGGACTGTTTTTTTTTAACTGGCATCAGGCCAGGGCAGTGATTTAAAACATCTACTTCATACATTTAGCATGTTACGATGTGCATCAGATATCCAAGGTACTCACTCCAAAACTTGATTCCACTTCACTCCATTACTCCACTCCATAACATTGCTCCAAGACTCCACTCCATAGAATACAAGGTGCCAATGTTGATACTACACATACTCGGCAAAACTTATAAATTGCTTTCTGATACATTGTATGTGTAAATTACTTCTTTTCACCATAAACTCTCTATCAATTCTTTCCTTGCTAGGGGCTAATTTGTCATCTGCTGATAACCATTGCAAACAGTTCGTACCAAGATCAGGACCGACAGAATGTAGAATGTCGGTCCTGATCTGGATCCAAATCATTTGACACTCTGATAGTGCTCTAGACAGAATTATTTGAAAAAGTTAATTTTGAAAAAGTTAGCACATGAAAAATTACCCAGCATGCAAAGAGTTAAGCAAACACCTAGAACATTTTCAGAACCATTTGGAAAATCTGACATGTAGAACAGCTGATCTGAATACTATGAACTGGTCTAATATAATTCCTCACTAATATTGTAAATCATTTTCCTGTTTATTTGGAGGTTTTGTATGTTCACAAATCTAAAATGTGCTCTTCTATACGGTTACACATGAAAATACATATTCAAGATTATGTGGACAGATTTTGTTAGTTTGGTTTGATTCTTTACGTCCCAGTCAACAATTTTTCAGTCATGTCTGGACAGGTCTTCCTGGGTTGAACCAGTACTAAGCAGTGGATAAAGTGTCTTACTCAAGGATACAACACAGTCACTCTGCTGGCTGTGGAGATTAAGTCCAATTCAGCATGTATACAGTGCAAGATGATCATGACCTTCTATGCCCATCACTATGATCAGCATAAATCAAGATAAAAATTATTTGGCGTAAAATTGTGAATATTTTCTTATCCATCAGTTTTCACATATGTTTTGGATGCTCAAAAGACAGTTCTTTTGAATATCAACAACATATCTTTTTGTTGAGAAATTTCAATTAGTATCGAGTTAGATTTTCAGTCACTCCTTCAAGCTTAATAAAACCATTTGGAGCTGTGTTTAGACAAATAATACAACTAAACCTGCTACAATTTTCAGGCAAATTGCTTGTTACAGAAATATTTCACCAGAATCAGAACTTTCAGAACAATCCTCGTACATCTTGATGAAACTATGAAAATATAATTCATGAGGTTTTTGTACTTATCACACAGGCAAGCAGCGAAGGCTCAGATGTAGTGTTTCCCCTAGCCAGTTTTAGCATGGCGGTGCACCATGCCCCTTTTCTGATAAATTTCAAGAATTAAAAAAAGTGATAATATAATGAGTGTTTGCTCAAATAGGAGTCCCAAAATTGGTTTGAAAATTCTAACATAAAATGATTAAATAAGTAGTATAGTTTGCATTTAAAAAGCACAGATAACAGCTACATTATATGCTAAGGGACATAAATTTATATATGACAATACCACATTCAATTTCGAACTTAGCCTGTCACCGCGCATTTAAAAGTGCCCTCTTAGCCCGTTGTCGCGCGCTTAAAGTACCTTTTTCTTGGAAACTTTACCATGCCCTTTTTCTGGGCTGGGGGAAACACTAAGATGAGCCTGCACATATGTACAGTCTCACAAGAGCCTTCATTGATCGTACACACAAAGAAGGCTCAGACCAAAAACTTAACCTCAAGGCCCACTTGATAGCTGTGCATGCAAGTTTCATGCATGACTTTAGGCATATGTGATAAGTACCAAAATCTTAATAATTGGATCATTAAACTTTTACAATAAAAATTTTGACTTATTTGACCTGTGTTAGAATCTTTGCTCGTATTATAAAACTTTTTTCATGGTCAACTCAACTGAGCATGAAATTACAACTGTTCATATAAAACTAAAATGTTAAAAAATAAAGACTTTTCTTGCTTTCAAACTATCAGATGTTTCATTTATCATGCTAATAAATGTTAAAATGCCAACAACTGTTGGCATTTTAACAGTTATGAGCATGATAAATTTTATGCTCAGTTGAGTTGAGCACGAAAAAAGTTTTAAATCTTGGGGCCTGTTCTCTCATTTTTGTTTCTTTCCTTTTGAGCGTGTTCTGATGTTGTAGGTCTTTGATTCCACCTTTCTATCTTCCATGAGGTCAATTTCAACTTCTCCGTTACCCAGATACATCTTCATTTCTCTCCACGACTGCCATAGCATATACAGTGGTATTATGACCCAGAGGCCATTGAAGAACACCAAGTATACCCATAAATACAGGAAGTTGTCTGTACGTAGATTTTTACTTTCTGTGAGCCATTCTGGACAAAACGTCATCCAACCTGTTCAATAATACAACCAAAGTATTACACAGGTATCAAATTTCAAATTAACCCTAAGCCCTTGTTGTCTAGATCAGATCTTCGTATCTGTTTATGTTCTTAGGTAGCCTATATTGCATGCAAACAATTTGGACCCAGATCAGACTGCTCCTTGGAAGCAGTCTGATCTGGGTCCATACTGTTTGCTTCTACGAAAAAAAATCTAGTCTGAAGTGCACTTGTATATATGCAGCAGTCGTAATAAGCAGACAACATTTTCAGGCCAGCAAAATATGTGGGAAAAAGGTTAAAAAACACTCGCTGAAACTTAACTAGGAAGTGATTATTTTGCATGCATGCAAAAGGTTTTGGTCATCTGGCCTAATTAATATTCACTGTGGTTGAATTCTGATGAAGAAAAAGCCAATAAACAATGTTTATTAGATACCACTCACCACCCTCCCCCAACCCAGCACAGTAAGGGTCAGTGAAAAATATCCAAACCCATAAGAACATGCAGAAAGAGGGGAAAAATGCTAAGTTCAAGAAGCTGCCATTTTTTCAAAAAATAATCTTAAGGCATCAAACTTCTTACCAACAATAAAAGCTTTAGTACAAGTTGAATTCCCAGGTATGTGGGGGCACTGGATTATAGTTCTAACATGATTGACCACCTGTAAACAGGGAACCAGCAATTAATGGTGATATACATGTAGTCAATAATAAGTTACATTAGCAGCAGTAAATAAAACTGAAGTTTTATCATCATTTTGGGTGGACTTCCGACGAGTTTCAGCCTCGGACCCAGTATAAACGGACTGGTCACTGACGGAAATACAAAGTTATGTTGTCGAGGCTTTATTTTAGCGCTATTTCAAAGTACTACAGCCAATAAAATTGATTCTGAATAAACACAAGATTATAAGAGGTTACTCCCGGTATGCGAAGCTGAAATATTACGAGTTATAGTAAAAGGAATTGAAGTTTTCTCAACTGTTTATGTTGATTGCTGATGATTTTCGGCTAAAAGTGCCGATAATAGCTAAAAAGGGTATCTAGGTTTCTTGCTGATGTTCATAAATATGGATAGACTTTCAATAATCATAACAATACAGTCTTAAAGATAGTATATTGAGCCAATGCTTTTTGAAGGAAATTCAAAGATATGCGGAGAAATAACGGAGATATTATTATTTAATCTTCAACATACCTCAGTTTTGAAAGCTCAGCCACCGTTGAGCCACGACAATGTATTTCCAATATATACATTTACCTGTACGAAAGTAACCAGTCCGTGTTTATTGGGTCCGAGTTTCAGCTAAAAGTGATGGAAATAGCTTAAAAGTCTACTTGGTTTTGTGTTCATGTTCATGTTCAAAAAGCTTGATAAACTTTCAATACTTATAATGAAGCAGTCTTAAAGACAATATACTGAACTATTTCTTTTTGAAGAAAAATTACTGATATACAGAGAACTACTGGAGATATGAACATTTAAACTTTAGCATGCAAAGTTTTGAAAGGTCAGCCACAACTTATTTCCATAATCTACAATACCTGTACATAGATCCAGATATGGAAATTTTGTTTGCGTAAAATTTTTATTATTTTCTTACACATCAATTTAAACATGTGTTTTGGGTGCTCAAAAGAACCGTCTCATTGAGACGGTTTTTTTGTTTTTTGAATACCCACAACATATGTTTTGGATGAGAAATAAAGAAAACGATTTTTCAATACACTCTCTTATCTGGAGGCTTGCCTGTATGCTAGTGACTTGGTGTGTCCCAGTATACCCGGTCCAAGATTGCTATGGTGTGTCCCGGTTTACTCGGTCCAAGATTGCTATGGACCCCAAATATAGAGTTATAAAGGGACTGCAATGAATGTATATATATCTTTATATATAAACATTCATTGCAGTCAACCGACCAATCTTCTCTTTTACTCTTCATATACTGGAAATCAACGAGTACTGAAGCAAACAGTAAAGACACAGATGAAATGCAGCATAATGCTGCATTTCATCAGGGTCTGCATGGTTTGCTAAGATTAAAAGAACTGTCACCGACAGAATTACATCATAATTTAGAAAATTCCAAATGACCCCTTCAACTACACAATGGGCAACCCCATATTATTGCATCAATATGAGTGGGATAATCCATCAGATTATAAAGGTTTGTCCAATAAAATCCTTACCTCCATATAACTCACAAACACAAAGTGTTATCTGTAGGAAGTGCCTGTAGTACTTGTTCTTCAAGATGGCATACACTAGGACAATTGCTATTACTTCAACTATAGTGGTTGTGAGTATTTCAAGGGAGACTACTGTAGGGTCAGAGACACCCCATCTATAATCAGCTTTGGCATATTCTTTCCCTAAAATTAATGAGTAAAATACGTAAATATTTTTTTCTTCTAAATTCCACACCGTTACATGCCTTTTGAGGCTGTTCCTCTGGGAAGAGTACTGTAAATGTTCATATCAACTAATAAATGCAACATGTAACTCCATGGCATTATGTATCATCTGTCAACACATCTGTCACAAAGAATATATGAGTCGCGACATGAAATTTCCAACAATGTGGTATGTGCAACCAGCAAAGGCTCAGACCTGCCTGCGCATACGCGCATTCTGATCAGAGCCTGTGCTTGTCGCTTGAATATTCTATGAATATTAAGCTACTGACTGAACATTATTTAGCATTTCTAAGCTTAAGAGGAGGCTGCACAGGCTCGTCTGAGTCTACACTTGTCAAAATGCCACATTGTTGGAAATCACGTGTCGTGGCTCGTATAATTACACATTATCAGGAAAAATAGAGGTGCTAGGGGACATCAGAGATATTGCATTTTCCACTAATCCGATCTCATGAATAGATTCAAAGAACATGAACAGATTCAAAGAAACCAAGTTAGCGGTTTGTTAGTTGACAGTTTTCATATTTTGTAGGTGCAATATCTGAAGGGTCCGTCTTTGCAGATTATTTGAAAGCATCTCAATTTACTGCACCGGTGAACAGGTATAATTTATAATTCACCAGTTTATCTGTCACCATTTTAAAACCATAATTTGCTGGTACTTTTATGTTCAAAATCGTGATGCCGAAATCAGATATGAAGTTTAATCTTATTCTGTTAAAAAAAATAAAATGGTTGGCATTTCTGCTTCTATATACTGTGATTTGATTCATGAGTTTAAACCCCATCCTGGCAACATATTTGTACTTTCATAGAGATTAATTATTACTACCAAGATCAAGCCTAACTGGCATCACTGTGTTGTGTCCTTGAGTAAGACACACTTATCCTAGCTTAGTACTGGTTCAATCCAGGAAGACCCGTCCCTGTTTAACTGAAAGATTGTTGATGGGACGTAAAGAATCAAATCAAACAAACAAATTATTACTAATTTATTAGTTATAATAAATGTTCTAAATTTTCTAACACTTTTCTCATTCTGTTATCAATTGAAATGTTGAGGACTAAACTTACTGTACAAAATGCTTGACAGAATACAGCAATCTTGAAATTTTAGAACATTTACCATAAGATCTCTAACGACTGCTGACTCAAGGACAGTATTGATATGAATCCTCTTACAGGTAGTATACGTACTGGTGAACTTAGTTGATGCAAATTTCATTTCCGCAAAATAAAGCAATGGGGTTCGTAATTTGCATAAAGCAGACATCCATAAAACCCCTACCAAGGAAATGTGTTATAGTAAGCTGACCATAGACTTTTAGTGAGTGAGTGAGTTTGTGAGTGAGTTTGTGTTTAACTATGGTCATATAGAGAAAGTACTAAAAGCCTCGTCTGACAGACTGGGGAAGCTGGGGATCTAATTTGGGACCCCTGGGTACAATTGGAGAGGTTTACCAAATGCACCATGGTGGCTACTAGAGTTTGGTATGACTACAACATTGTTGTAAGCCATATAAACCCCTAATATACAAATAGCTTACTCACAGACAAGGGCTGTAAAATGATCAGACTCTAGAACTGTTCCACCAAGTGATAACACAACAAAAGGTCCTTCCTAGAAAATATGAGAAAAATAAACATGTTTGTTTGTTTGTTTGTTAGATTTGATTCTTTACATCCCAGGTAACAAATTTTCAGTTATGTCGGGACAGGACTTCCTGGGTTGAACCAGTACTTAGCAAGGATAAATGTGTCTTGCTCAAGGACACAACACAGTGACGCCAGTGAGGTTCGAACCTGCAGCCCCTCGGTCTTGAGTCAAGCACTCTACCACTGAGCCACTGTGCTCCCAAATAAAAATCTGAAGCCTCCCTAAAATCTACAAACCATATTTGACTATATCTTTTAAAACACAGCACACAATGTTTTGGTACTTATGGCAGATACCCAAAAGCCTCCTTTTAGACACTCATGCTGACAATCCAGCAGGCATAACAGGTCTAAAGTTTGGTCTAAGCCTTCCTCTACATCCATAGCCAAGAAGCGAAGGCTCTGACCAGACTGTGCATATGTGCAGTCTGGTCTGAGCCTTGGCTGCTTGCCTGATATGATAAGTACCAAAATCTTGTGTACTGGCCCATATATTCTTTATCATGTTTATCAGTCGATGAACTTTTGAGGTTATCTCATTGTATAATCAGATGTGCAGCAATGCTCCAAATGTTTGTAAATATTAAATATTAAAAATTATTATCATATCGATAAAAGGTACAGGCAATCAGTAATGTAGACTTCATATCAGCAGCCATTAGATATCATTTTCTCACAAAATTTTATCAGTTTTAACAACAGTTTATCATTTTCAACAACAGTTTATCATTTTAGCTTGCCAGTGTCAAGTTTTGTTATCTGCTGATAGGCTTAAATTTGCATACAGTTTGGAACCAGATTAGGCCTGACATTTTGTCAGGCGTGACCTGGATCCAAACCGGTACACTCTGATGGTAGACTTTAAAGATATTTTTTGAAAAAGCTAATTTTGAAAAAAAATCAGCAGACGACAAAAAGATGCAAAATTACCCAGCATGCAAAGAGTTAAATGCCTATGGAGCCAATGCTAAAAGAGTGTGATATATCAAACAATAATTCACAGAACTTTTTGAAATCGCGAGGAAAGTATGTGCAAGTTGACCTCATTTGTTACTGGCAAATGAGATCATTCATGACTTTAGACGGTGTAACGCTGTTTTTACGCTTAAAAGACATTAAAAATACATGTAAATGAATGCGACGTAGTCTAAGTATTGGCGGGACTTCTTCAGTAAAATGGCGGAGAGGTTGAAGGAGCTGAAGACTTCAAATGTGTTTTCGTCCTTTATTTTGTGTTAGAATGGAAATAGATCAGCTCTAATGCGTGAATTGTTGAGTAATAATTCACTGTTTGTTGGTCAGATCACTCGAGCGGGGCGCTCGTGATTTGATCTTCTTTACAAATTTAGGTGCATAGGTCACATGATGTAGAGGGTACAGGGCAACATTTCCTGTGACTTTGACCCCAAGGTCAAGGTCAAATAATGTATTTTCTTGTTAATGCATCTTCTCCTTAACTGTGAGATGTAGCAAATTCAAACTAGTCACATGTGATCACTTGTAGATGGTACTGGGCAAAATTTGGTGTAACTTTGACCCCTAGACCTTGGGGTCAAGGTCAAATAATGTATTTTCTTGTAAAAGCATCTCTTAACCATTGGCCGTAGCTACTTCAAATTTTGCAGGTACATAGGTCACATGATGTAGAGGGTAATGCTTCATGTGACTATGGTCAAATCACTATTTCTTGTAAATACATTTCCACCTAAACCATTGGATATAGAAACTTCAAACTTAGTAGGTATGTAGGTCATATGATGTAGATGTAGAGAATACTGGGCAACGTTTTGTGTGTGTCCTTGACCTAAGGTCAAGGTGAAAGGTGAAATAATGTAATTTCTTGTAAATGCATCTCCTCCTAAACCGATGGACGTAGCAACTTCAAACTTTGCAGGTGCTTTGGTTTGATAAAAAGTGGGTATTTGCGATTGTGTACCATTGACTGAAGTCTAGTTTTTCATACTCTTTCCTGTCGTCTGCTGACTTTTTTCAAAATTAACTTTTAAAAATATACTTTTAGGAACACTATCAGAGTTTTCAGTTTGGATCCATAATCATTCCAGATCAGGAACAATGTTCTGTCAGTCCTGATCTAGGTCCAAACTGTTTGCAAAGGTTATCAGCAGAGGACAAAATCAAGGAAAGAGTTGAAAGAACAGTCTCACAGAGATTAAGGTATTTTAGGGTGTTAGGTTAGGTAGTTTAGGGCTAATAATACAAAGTTTGGTTTGGTATTTTGCATTAGATATTTTAGGAACAACCAGGAAAGAGTTCTTACCAATGTGAGGTGAATGAGCACGTCAAAGACCAGCCACATCAGGATTAGTTTCTCTTCTAGTGGGAATTTTTTGGCAAACAGCATAACAAGGACGACTCCCGCTACTGCATACAAGGCAGTAACCAGTAAAGACACAACAGTAACCATAGAAACTAGCTCTTCTGCCATGATTCACTCACTTCTTTGGTAACTGAAAAATGTAATCATTATGTAATAGGCTTAAAAGAGAGAGCAGTAGTCGATGGTACACCATCACAAATACCCGCTTTTTTACAAAGGTCACACAAAATGTTACCGGGTACTGTACCCTCTACATCATTTCAACTATTCACCTGCAAACTTTGAAGTTGCTATGTCCAACATTTTAAAAGATGCATTTACAAGAAAATACATTATATGACCCCCAAGGTCACACAAAATGTTGTTTAGTACTGTCCACATCATATGACCTATGCACCTGCAAAGTTTGAAGTTGCTGAGTGCAATGGTTTAGGAGGAGATGCTTTTACAAGAAAGTACATTATTTGACCTTGACCTTGGGTCACCCAAAATGTTGCCCAGTACCCCCCAAATCATGTGATCTATGCATCTGCAAAGTTTGAAGATGCTATGTCCAACAGTTTGAGAGGATATGGATTCAGACTTGCGGTCAATTACTTTGTAAAGTAATTAATTATTTAAAATTACATGGGAATTTATTCAATTGAATTGAAAGATACCAACTTTCAGCTAAAATATTACCGAGTAATTTTCTCACACAAACTGCATAAAAGAATATACGAAAAAGTTGCTTCCTACAAAATATGCCCATTGTTTGTGGATTTTCTCGAATGGCTTTTGATATATTGTCAACCAAAGTTTTAAAAATATGATTAAATCCTGCCATTAAAAACCAAGGTGCTCCGAGTTTTTCACCTCGGCAATGAAACAATATGGCTGCTCTGACGTCAGACCGACCTTATTAATACTTTTTGGGTGTTGGTAAAGGTGTTAAAAGTTTTGGTAAACAATAGAGACATTATGCTGTGTATTCTAAAACCGCGACTAAAGCATAATCCTGTCGATAATTGATATTGATTTCCCCTCATTTACCTGTGTAAGATGCCCGACAGTTTGAGATGAGTACTGGTATTTCATTGGAGTGTCCAGTCACTCTATTATAAATATGTCACTGCCTGTGCAGAGCATATAAAGGATTATTTCAGTGGTTTTAAGCAAACAAATTGGTCTATTTTTGATTTATTGAACTATAATAGATCAAAATAGAAGTGTTCCCTATATACCTGTAAAGAAATTTATAAGTCTGCATCACTGGCTGCTGAACAACAAAAAATGTAAAAAAGAATCTTCTACATAAATATACATAATTATATATATGTATGTAGATGATTTTTTTAACATTTTTTGTTTTTCAGCATGTATATATAATATGAAGATGATTTTTTTTTTACATTTTTTGCTGTTCAGCAGCCAGTGGTCTGCATACAATGTACTATATCTCTGGCACTGCCAAGCACCCCGGACCATTCAGCCCCGGGCATTTAGCACTGAAAATAATTGCAGAAATGCGTGATTGATTGCTGTTGTAATTAATTGGCTTTTAATTAGCGTATTTAATGCAGCAGAGGTTTAGAACTGCCCGAGTGTATGAATCTGTTTACTGTACGAATCTGTCTGCTGTACGAATCGATCTGCCTACTGTCACACTATGCATGCACTTGTCTTTTTCTTGATGTGCAATATGCTCCTTTCTTTCTTTCTCTATATACTGCCAGACCCTCTTTCGAGTATTATCAGCAGGTGTACTTTGTACACTCCGGGTTGCAGGATGAAAGCCTACAAGTAACCATATCAAAATTACCATAGGGTTCTTTTACCTGCACAAGGGGTGACTCTCCCTGCACAGGGGACATCCAGTTAACGTCCCGATCCGAAGGACGATGCACTTATCTAGTGTCATCCCTGCAAATGACACTAGAGAAAGCGTGTTCGGACACCGAAATTTTCCTCGCCGCGAGCGGAGATCGAACCTGGGACCTCTAGCACCAGAGGCAAGTGCCTAACCACTGAGCTACCACGCTTTCCGAATAATACAGAAAAACCCAGCAGATGTTAGTGCATAGAAAATCATGCCTGATCCCAATAATTTAAACAACAAGTCATACCTCCCAATATCTCCTAATTTTTCGTCCCAACTCGAAAACGAAAGTAGGTTTAGCTTGGGGTAGTCTGGTTCCCATTCATTTCAGGTATTGTCAAAACGACCCCACATCAAAACGTCCCAGAAAAAGTTAATAATTTTGAACCAAAAATGTACTGATTTAATTTACACATATCATTTCTTCATCTACTAAGTTAATTAAAGCAGTATTTTTTGTTTTTATCCGATCAGATGGGGGCAGACATTTTAATTACAGTTATGAGGGGGTGGACAGGGGGGTACCACATTCCCAGTTCCCTCCCCCTTCTCCCCCACTTCCCTCCCCCTATTAGATTTTTCCCTCCCCCCTGATAAAATTTTGTTCTTATTCAAGTACTAAAGTGTATTATGCAAGTATTATTCACCATTGGCTCAGCTGTCGTATTTTCACGCAAAATTACCAAGTAGGCAAAGAACTACTATCTCCAGATGAATGTCTTTTCTAGAACCAGCAAAGGAAACATTATTTATACTAGGCAAAACAAAAACCTCTTGTTTATGGTCACTTTTGGCACAAACTCAATTTTGAGCCTTGTCTATTTTCTAGACTTTTTAAAGGATTTTTATAAAAAAAAAGTTTAATACTGAAGAGGTAGGTGCAAAACAATATTTTATTTCTTTTTTCTTTGTTAATTTTTGGCCTTATTTCTAAAATCATAAATACAGGTACATGCTTTGCGCTGCTCTTTAAAATTGTGTGTCGATTAACTCTTTTTGCATACTTTGTATGCTGATTTGTTTTCAAAGATGACTTTTTCAAAAAAAAAAAAATCAGGAATACATGTCGCCATCAGAGTGTCAAAAGTGTTGGGTCAAAAGTGTTGGGTCAAGATAAAAGCCGGCAGAATCAAGATCAGGGCCGAAAGAAGCTGATATGAGTCCAAACTGTTTGCAAAGGTTATCAGCAGACTACAAAAAGTATATATGCATATCTTCTGCTGTTGTTAATTTATTGTTGATTGTTACTCCCATTGTGGGATTCTGTAATTGTTCTATGTTTTGTTGTGCGTCATGTGCATTCTAGTTTTGCAGCTTTGCTTAGTTTGTCTCGTGATAGTTGTGTGGCTCCTCCTCGCGGTGCCATGGGTTTGTCTGCAGATTGTGATTGTGGTATTTCCTGATCATACTCACTTACTATTCTTGTAAAAAAAATTTTTTTTAAAAGAACAATAAGGGAGATAAGAAGGGTTCATATGCATTATTTTGAATATGCAAGATATGAGCTCTAAGGAACCTTCATAAAACTCTTTCACATTTGTTCAAAAATGCATGCATTTTCTTAGCATTTTAAGGCATTATAAACAGCTGACAGTCAGTTAGAATGATTTTTTTCTGATTCTAGTATGAACATTGTAGGGTGTAGGCCTAACTCTTTTTGAGCACGAATCTCAATACTTGATTCTTGTGAATGCCACTTAAAAATACGCCATGCATCGATGTTTTGACAGATACCATGGAGGTCAGCCTTATTCTTTACAGTCATGGAGCGCATGGTCCCAAACTTTTGGGTCTGTCAGAACAATCATCTTTTTTTAATTTTTTGTTACTCGAACACTGTGACAACTCTCATATCAAAATACGAAATATCGTGCTTGGCACACCGATCGGTAAACTCGTGCTGTCAGTGTTTTTTTGTTGTTGTTTTTTTCAAGTTTGTAGCAGTTTACAAAAGTCATTCTCTAGCGCGGACAGGGACGCAACTTGCTAAATTAATAGTCTGCTCTTAAAAATAGCGTATGCCAAGATGAGACGCCGTAAGGATGATAGTATATAGTAATACATGACACCATTTGAGACGCCACAAAATGAAAATGCGGTGCCACGATATAACAAATTCTAGGTAGTGGTGTACAATATAAAATATTTAATAAATCAGGGCCTCATTTTTACTTCGTTTTTTGGTGCCGAACCTTCAAAGAAAGTAATGCCACCATAAACATGATAACACCTGCCACAATTGGAAACACCTGCCACAATTGGAATTAGGAATTAGGCAGATTAGAATTGCTTTTCTACACACACTTATATATATACGTATGACCAAGAATAAAACTGGCATATAATAATCCCATAGTTTTGGTTTAATACGTACGCTAATGCGTTTTTGCGTAAAAGGTTTCTATATTTACGTCCCTGACGGAATAAATAAAATAGTTATTGACGGCAGCTGAATGCCGTTTAAATGTGTAAATTCAAACTTGCATTTCAAAAAGTAAGAGAAGCAAAGGGACACAATCCAAAACGGAGACTGATAAATATGGACAGAAACAATCAAGATTGCTTAGACACCCAAAATTACCTTCTGTTCAGGCCTGATCTGGGTCCAAACTGTTTGACACTTTATAGGTTATTTGGGAAGCTAAAACTCTGTATTAACTTGTCTTTAATCATGTTATAATTGTTGCAACCTACTGCAAACTACGATTTGGCCATTATTGAAGTTTATCTTGCGGGAAACGCAAAAATCAAAATATCGACAAAATTTGATTTTCATATTCGGCCGCCCTTGACGACCGTTGCTAACCGGAAGTGCGGTCCTGAGAATTAACCTGACGTTACATTACATTGCCAGGGACAAGTGAAAGTAATCAGTTATAGGCTTATTGGAAAGCTTTCAAAAACATTTAAAGAGGAATTATTACTATCATAATGTAAAGATCCATTGTAAAAAAAAACATTTGAAAAAGGTGAATATTCACTATAATTGCAGATTTCAAGCCGCTGCTTTTTAAGATATTCTTAATTTTGGACTTGTGAGTGCCATGATTTGTCATTTACCTTCAAAAACAGTAAGAAAAGCAACGCCACATCTTGAAAGCTATGTTTTCTCTACATTTTCATTTTGTGCCAGACTGTCAGTAATTCAAATTATAGCATAAAAAGCTGTGTCGAACGCTAGTAACAGCCATGTTTTAACTAGCAAAAACCCATGTATTAATCAGGTAATTCATGTGCTGTTGATGCACAGCTTTTAATAGTAACGTGCATAGAAATGAACGTAATTTAGTGACGTTAGGATGACGTAAGTCTTTGCTCTGGAACAAACGTCTTCAAAACCTACAAATCCTTCATGCTTTTGCGTGCCATTATAGTAATACAAAAATGAACTTTCGAAGCGTTTTCCAAAGTTTGTAAGTGACAAAATGACTTTATGCAATAATAACGATTAAACATGGCTTTCTGACACACTAACATCTGCTAGACCCCTCGGGGTCGTTAAAAAGTAAGTGAGTATGATCAGGAAATACCACAATCACACAATGCAGACCAACCCACGGCACCCTGAGAAAGAGCCGCAGAACACTTACAGTAACAAGACATCCATTAGTGCCTTTCAGGCACAGGATTCAACACCACCCTCGGGTCCAGCAGAAAAACATGTTTGATGTGAAATCTGACCCATACAATTATAGAATATGCACCTCATGTCTGGATCCTTCGCACCAAAACACAAAAATGGTTCAGAGGTGTGCTGCTCGCTAGTCGCTATTGAACCAACCCATGACAATGTAACTAGCATGCTAGTAGAGTTTAAATGGAGATCTCTTTCGGACAGGTGTACTGATACACAGTTCTGTCTATTTTACAAGACATTCTTGCATGTTCTTGTAGCAGTTCCAATGCCACGATATGTTGTGCACCCTCGAGTATCTACAAGACATTCAAAAGTAAAGAAGACGACAAAGATCAGTAATCAATACAATCAAGTACCACACCTGACCAAAGACATCATATGGGAAAGTGGTAAAACCACAAAAAAAACATCACACACAGGAGAACAAGAGGTCAGTCCTTTCCCAACAGGTGAACACAAAGCTGCAAGGAGCAGACAAGACTGTATTATGGAGACAAACGTGAAATATAAATAACAGAAAGGATCCACCAAAGAGTCACATCCACTCACATTTATACAAATACTCACCTTCCGCCCCACTTGCTTATGTTCAGTAGAATAAGCTTTCTCCAAGAGAATCATTGCTGTCAGACATTGAATCCTTCAGACTGGAAGTTGGCAGTCCGACTTACTCCATGCCATAGACGCTAAGCATTATTTTAACCTCGTACTTTACACTTCGTCGAGTCAGACTCTTATCATACTTATGATTTGGGTCAAAATTGTATAGACAAATCGTAGGTATTCCTATGGGTACTAATTGTGCCACATTTGTTGCAGATTTGTTTTGTTATTAGAGAGACTTCACGTTTTGCTTTTCTGGTAACAATCAATCAGATAATGTTTGAACATTTAACTCTACCTCAAGATATCTAGATAACTTGCTTAATATGGCTTAATATGGATACTTCTTATTTTGAATAATTCCACTGAATTCCAGTTAAATAAGGTTAATTCCTCAGATACTGACACCCCCATTTTGAACCTGGACTTGTTAATTACTAATGGAAAAGTTTCATCTGAAATTTATGATAAATGGGATGATTTTAATTTTAAAATAATTAATTTTCCTTTTTTTTTGATAGAGATGTTCCTTGCTCCCCTTCATATGGTATATACGTTTCACACTTATTTGTTTTGCGAGAGTACGTTCTAATGTTCATGACTTCAACAACAGAAACAAATTTTGACTTCTTTTGGGCGATATTTTAAACATTAATATTAATAATAATGTTTATTTTGACAATATGGTAAATATACCCTTCAGAGCTCCAACTTAATAAAGCCAATGCCTCTGATACCAAAGGATTTGTCAATTTCTAATTATATTGTTTAAACCAAAATTTATGATAAACGTGACGACTTTGATTTTGAAATTGTCAATTTCCCATTTTAGATGGTGATGTTCCTCGCTCTACATCCTGTGGAGTCTATATCTCTCAACTCACGCGTTTTGCTAGAGCATCTAGCTACGTTACTGACTTCAACACTCACAATAAATTGTTAACTCAGAAACTTTTTAAACAAGGCTATTTGTATCATAAACTTCTCAAAACATTTTCCAAATTTATAGACGATACTATGATTTAATATCTAAATTCCAAGTTGGACTTAAATCTCTCTTGCGCCAAGGACTTTCAAAAACTGAATTTTATGGTGACTTGGTGTATAAATTGAAGAAGATTGTTGGCTCTAATATTTTTCAGTGCAGTTCATTGAAATAATTTCCCATTATGAAAAATGGCTATAACATTTATGTATTGCAACAGACTGCATGCTTGATAGTCAATCCAATCACGGTTGGCAACTTTACTTTCCTCTTTAATTGCGCGCCGTTCGGTCCAACTTCAGACTCTATGACGTTTCCGACTTAAAGACTTATGTTTTGATGAGATGGTAAGGGCCTGATACTTTGGCTGTTTGCCAGGCCCACCGGGGTTTACCTGTTGGATTTCTTTTGCTCTGGTATTCGGTTTTATTTACTGTTGAGTCCTTATCTTTGCTTTATCTCCTTGTTATATCTTGATTTATATGTTCTAGGAGTTAATAAATAAATAAGTTAGGGGTCTTTCATGCAAATCAAATATATATGTGTCTTGATCCACATCTGAATTAAAGGTAAGGTTGGCGTCGTGAAACTGGTTTAAGCCATCTAGTAAAATTTATTACTGACCATTCCAAGGTGGTCTTCTTTTGTGGATCTTTTGTGCTTTTGTTCTGTCTTGTGTTTGCTGTGCCTTTGTTAGCGTCTGTTTATGTGTGCCTTGTGGTCACCTGCTGGGAAAGGGCTGACCTCTTGACTCTTGTTTGTGGTGTCTAACTGTGAGTTTGTCGCTTTCCCATTGGTATCCTGGGTCAGGTGTGGTACTTGATTGTATCGCTGATCTTTGCACCCTTACTTACTTCTAAGTTATTAAAACAAGGTTATCGATACTATAAACTTCGTAAAACGTTTTCTAAATTTTATTACAGACACTCAGAGTTGATTGTTAAATACAATATTTTGTTTTAAAAACTCTTCTGCAACAATGCATATCAGAACCTGTATTTCATGGTGATTTAATTTATTGTTTGGACGCCTAGTTTTAGTGATCAATTAAAAAAGATAACTAAACGTTATAAAATAGTTGCATACAATATGGATATCATTCGACAGTCTGCATGCCTGGTTGTAAACTCAATCACGGTTTATAGCTATGGTTTCCTCTTAAATTACACGACGGTGGGTCAGACCTCAGACTCAATGATGGCCATAACATAAAACTTTGTTTGCTGTGCCTTTGTGCGCGTCTTTTTATATGTGTCTTGTGGTCACCTGCTGGGAATGGGCTGACCTCTTGGCTCTCGTTTGTGGTGTCTAACTGTGAGTTTGTCACTTTCCCATTGGTATCCTGGGTTAGGTGTGGTACTTGATTGTATCGATTCCTGATCTTTGCACCCTTACTTACTTTAATCCTTTGGTTGGTGCCTGATGCTTGTCCTTGGCTGAGCCCACCGTTGGTCAACGTGATGTTTTCTTTAGCTCTGACTATCTGTGAGACAGGAGCCCTTTTCTATGCTTCACCATAATTAGATTAGTTCTCTGCGGTGGTGCATTTGCAATTGTTAGGAAGCAGCTATGTGAGCTAAACAATTTTTGCGTTTCAGCAACAACAGAATCTAGGGCGAAGATTTGGCGCCAGTAAAATGCATTTAAGGGTCGGTAGGTTAGCTATAGGCTGCCGTCCGAAATGGAAATCCGGAAAATATGGAAGGCCTATGAAATGAGCTATAAGGAAGTGAAGTCTATGTACTTGATCTTTTCATCGTCTTTCGCCCTGTAATACAGGGGACTCGCGTTGGTCCTACCGCCTAAGAGACTCTCTTGTGGATCCAGTCTGTCTGTGATGTATAAATTCTGGAGATAGTGTCTAAGTTTTGAGTTGTTTTGGTAGGTTTCTCTAAATTCGTGTTCCAACATACACACGTATTTCATTCCTAGACTTTCAATATAAGATTTCTTTTTCATGATTAGGGCGTAGAGTTAGCTCATGGATTGTTGCGTCAGAGGGTGTTTCGTCTCTTCTCTGTCCTCGGGAAAACATCAGGGGCTTCTGTGAAAGACACACCCATTATATTTAAATGCGGTATTCGTCTCGTACGAGTAGCTATCCAACTTGTATCTAGTTCCAGGGAGATGTATTTCTCCCCCATTCAGGGTGTGTTGTATTCTGATATCGTCCCTTCTGGATAAGCATTCTAAGTACTGGATGGACGATTTACTGTACTGGTCCATCTTATAACCTCCAGGCTGAATCTTGGCGATAGGGGAACAATCAAATTCTTTCTCCCCGATAACCACCTCATCCTCCGACAACCACCGGTCACCCCGTCAGACTTTCATGCAACCATCCTTGTACTTGGCCGTCACCCAATTCCCGTCTTCCGCTAATTTGACCCCCCACTCTTCTTCCAGAAACTTGGTTCTGTATATGTTCATACACACCGAGGTGATCGTCACCGAGTCAAAGGGATCCAACGCCCCACTCCACTGTGGTATGTATTTTGTTTGCTGGTTTGATTTGATTCTTTATGTCCCATCGACAATCTTTCAGTTATAAAGGCGGGGTCTTCCTGGGTTGAACCAGTACTAAGCTAGGATTAATGTGTCTTGCTCAAGGACACAACACAGTGACGCCGGTGACGCTCGAACCTGAGGCCCCTTGTTTCATTTTGAAAGGATGGCTTGCATTTGTATTATAAAAAATTTGATTTAAAAGGAAAGGCTTGCCCTGCAACCTGGTTTACATAAAAGTGTCGTTTTAAAAGGATGGTTTGCATTTGTATTATACAAGTTTCGATTTAAAAGGATAGGCTTGCCAGGGTATCCATAAAAGTGTCGTTTTACAAGGTAGTCTTGCCCAGCAGGCTGATTTACAAAAAAGTGTCGTTTTAAAAGGATGGCTTGCCCAGCAAGCTGGTTTACACAAAAGTGTCGTTTTAAAAGGATGGCTTGCATTTGTATTATAAACGTTTTGATTTAAAAGGAAAGGCTTGCCAGGGTATCTTTAAAAGTGTCTACTTAAAAGGAAGGCTTGCCCAGCAGGCTAATATCCATAATAGTTTCAATTTAAAAGGAAATGCTTGTCCAATGAGCATCTGACTGTAAATCAGAGGGTCAGTGGTTCGAATACACTTTGCAGGAGACTATTTTTGATTTTGTATTCTATAACAGTTAGACGTAAGAATGGGTACAGCATTTGGGAAAGGCATCGATACAGAGCGGTCACGGATGTACCCCTTAATAAACTATTTGGTAACTCTGAGAGAAATGACTCTTGCAGGTCGTAAAACCATGCAATATCACTTGACGTCAACTTAGAGCGATCTCCCTTGTTGCATCAGGTCTTTTGAGTGGACACATTAATTATTTAAGAAGAGACTCAACTTTCTTGAAAAGGTCAAAGGGGATGCTAGAGACCTTGTCATCCCACCGAATAAGTTTTGAATGGAAGAAACGTCTTCTAAATCGTCATCATTCACTTATTCCAGTGATGCTTAAAACGATTTATCTTATTAAAACCATTGTACACAACATAGTAAGAATGTACGGGGATGTGGCAATTAAAGATGAATGACTTTTATCTGTACCTGAATAGCAGAGATTCTTCAGGCATACGTAAGAAGAACTCTCCATCCGAGTTTTGGATTCAATTTCCTAAGCACTACATACTCGAAGGAAAGTGGATGTGTGAATTAATCGATATAACTCTCGACTGCAATTTTAAACAGAGAAGTTCCGGATTATATCTGTGTTCTGACATAGTGGCAGAGTCCTACGTACGAGGTTCACTGAATGAGTTACTTAGAAATATAGGGATCGGACGCAGATACAAAAAAAAACAAAGTTGAAGTACTTCCTGAGACACATTTACTTGCCAGCAGAAGTGTCAACGCTAAGATATTATAAGAATCGAATTAAAAGACAAAAATCTGAACTCGGTGGACTTCAACTCGAAGACCTGCATTGCGTCCTACATTTCAAAAGAGATGATGGGCACGAGAGAAGTGTATGACTTTAAATTGCAAAAGTGGATTCCGTACATCTCGGATCCCAACATATGGGAGCAGCACTTGCTGGATGTTAGAGATGGCTACGGGGAACGTGACAGTCAGGGTCGTTATATGGTGGGTAGTGGAAAGAAATACAGAGAGTTGAAAGAAATGAAATCTTTAGAAAGCAAAATGGAAACACAAAGGCCGGTGTTCAATTTGGTGTATCCGGTAGCTCAGGCGACAGAGATGGGTAAGTTGAGAATAAAAAGAGAATGTAACAAGGACCGAAAGCGTGAGAAGGATGATACTTACCCCCTCCATCATTTAAAAGGAAATATAAACGAAGACCGGAAGACCAAACTAAAAGATGAGCAACTACCATCGAGACCAATTAAACCTGTTTACTGAGATGAGAGTCCCTCGGATACCTCCCTAAAATCGAAAGAATGGATAGAATATAAACCAACCAATCAAATCAATGACATGTCCGCCATCAACTTTACCATTATGGTGCAGTTGTCAGCCTACGTCGATCTCAATAGCAGCGTTTTAAATGTAAAACTTTGACTGACAAATGGTGACGGAACCCCCTTGAACAAGAAGGCGGTCGTTGGATTGGTGAATGCGCCCTAAAACACAGCATCTTTGGTAAGTGCACGTGACTTTTCAGCTGACTCCCCTATCTCACTTGGGTAACAATAACCCTTACAAGGCTTATATCGATATCATCCTTAAAACAAATGAGATTGATCAAAAGGGGATACTTACCAGTCAACTATTTTACAAAGATACAGGACTAGACACTAGCGACGCAAAAACTGGATCAAACAGTGGCCTGTTTGCGAGATGTACGTCTACAATAGGTGGAAAAATCGTAGACTTAAAAGGACCTTTGCTTATCGACGTATTTCAACAACCCCGGTTGCTATTTAATGGCGTTGGTATCGGTATCAAGCTGTAGCCTAGTCTTGACGTGTTTAGACTCATGTCAGACAGTTTGTCACCCGACGAAAAGGTCCAAATTGTAGATGCTTCTTTCAAAATGTGTATACAACGATTAGACGAAGGACTTATAGTGTCAAACGAAAAAGTGCTAAAAATACATTTAGCCATCTATCCATATTTACGTTCGGAAATCAAGACAACGTCAATCTCATCTGAAATAATACAGTTTCAGCGCCGATGATATCTTTCAAGATTTGTCTGCGGTTTGTGATGGTGGTATTTCCTGATCATACTCACTTACTATTTTTGGTTCCCTGTCAACTGATCGTAGGACTAGTGGCTAGTGCCACATACATGGGAGACTACGGGACAAGTCCTTACTACTTTGGAGATTACAATTGCAGTTCGGTGATCTTCTACGTTGATGGACAATCAGATCCCTCTCAGCCTTTGCGAGAAGTATATCACAAAAGCAGAAAAATGCACTCCCATGCACACAGCGAAAGCAACGACAAACAATAAACTAGCAATATTTGAATCACCGCATTAAAATGGACAGCAGCCACATCTATAGGATCATTAGATATATTTTACTGGCTAAATAGTTGACGTAGATTCTGCTGTTTTGTTGTTACAGGCACGGATCCTATAGTTTTTATTCACAAATTGTTCAGCTCGCAATGACGGAGGCTCCCTTATTTATTCAATATATCGCCATATGGAAACAGCAAAGTCAAATTAACTAAATAGAATGAAACCAAAAAAAAAGACCCCAAGCTCTCAGACAATCAGGGCCAATAAAAGTAAATGTCATATATAGTAGCTGACACGCAGCAAAAAAAGATATGCACACAAATAGATTAGAACTCGATCTAATCAACGATAAATCTAGGAATATTTTATTGGACATTTTGAGAATCATTTTTATGGTAAATTTAATATTTCGTCGCTTCAGTGCTATAGTGTTCTATCTACCATTGCACAAGTTTTGAGAAAAATGAATTTGAAAATTTTAGTATCCTGTTTTTTGATGCCTCATTTATCACAGACCTTTGAATCATACCAGAGGGTTGAAATATATGCATACAGTGTAAATGACCTTGGTTTGAAGAAAATTTCACAGTAATATGGAATTTATGGGCATTTTACAGTTTGCAGATAGAACATTATGCCATAAAAATGGCATCGATCGTTCAGTGCTATAGTGTTCTATGTTTTTCTACAGCTTATTATTCCATTTATGGAGTCAATTCGTATACTTTTCTGAACAGAAATGATTATTTGTACCTAAAAGTAGCAGATTTAGTCATTTGTTTGGCATAATAGTAACAAACCACATGGATCATGCCATTTAAATTTATGTAAGGGAGGTAATCTGTTTCAACAGCTAATTTTTCTGTCAATGAGGTCTATTTGCATAATATTGTAGACTGAACTGATTATTTGCACCTAAAATAGCAGATTTGACCATTGATTTGTAATTACAACGACAAATTACTTCAATTAAAGCAGTTTAAATATGCGTAAGGGAGGTAATCTGTTCTACAGCTGATTATTCTGACCATGGATCAATTTGCATAATTTTTTTGACTTGAGTGGATTATTTGGACCTAAAAGTAGCAGATCTAGCCATTAGTTCGTCATCACACCGACAAACGGCTTCAGTTTTAGAAATTTAAATTTATGTAAGGGAGGTAACTGCAAATTGACCAATTTCTCCAAGGGAAGTGACTTTCTGTAGATAGAACAGTATGGCACTGAACTCATCCGATCACGTGACATAATCAGCATTGGCCATTGGATGAAAATCACTTAGAACACTATAGCACTGAACGAAATTGACCTTTTGTAGATAGAACAGAAAAGCACAGCGATTTTAAGCTTGCTGGGTGGAGATAGGCAAATGAAACCTTTACCAGTAGATAGAACATTTGACCCCCTTTCTAACGGTATGCATAACTCATTTTTGACCAAAATGTCACTTAGAACACTATAGCACTGAAGCGACGATTTAACCAAAGGCGGCCAAATTCAGGGACGTTTTGCATGGGGACGTTTTACTTATCGAAACGAGCCGAAAGAAGTTGGAGACCAGTCTTTGATGAAAGCGCGAATTTCATTGGTCTAAAATCTATTGTGACTGCCAATCACAATTCCGGTCTTAATTAGACTACGGCAAGTCATCCAATATGTCTGCCTCCTTGAAATCCTAAAAATCCATTTTATCAAATTCATGCACAGACACCACGACAGACATTTTTACTAGGGCAGATACTCGTGGTTTCTTTCTGCGGATGACAAAATATGTAAATATCACAGTTTACCTAACCCGAGCTTCCTCTGGCATTTCATCAGGGTCTTTTTTTGTTGTTGTTGATGGTCGGGTATGAAAGCCATGACCGCGCCGCGTTGCCGTGCCGAAATCAGCCGCGCCAGGAATATTTTTTTCTTTCCTTAAGCACAAAAAGGTGTAATTCCATATTTTTTCTCTCTATCATAATCAAATGGTATTATTAACAATTTTTCAATAAAAAATACATTGGGTTTCCTGAAATATTGATTTTAATGGTGATTTGACCAGGTTGGGAACACTTCTATTTTGATCTGTTATAGTTCAATTGATCTAAAATAGACAGATTTGTCTACTTAAAAGCACTGAAATAATGCTTTATCTGCCCTACGCAGGTGTTGCCAAAAAATTGCAAAATCATTCACCGGCTTAACTGTAGCCTTTGTTGATGCGATCTTGATGGTGTAAAAGTTTTGATTTTTCATCGAGGAAATTTTTTGCAGAAAACGCTTTTTTTTATAAATTTGTCTGCTGATTTTATTAGAAATTCAATTTACCAGATGAACTTTCAATAAATGCTGTTGAAGCTTCCAGACCTCTTAAGACCAACATGTACACTGCCATTTCTGCAGCCTTTCTTTGACCCCGTCATGATAATTAGGTCGATTGTGCTGCTGCAAATCAAATTTCCCACAACAGCATCCAAGTGTATGGTGGCCAATAAGTGTCATGCATATTTAGAGAAATGGGTTTACAGTTAATATACAGTGCATAATCCAATTATTTTTGGTATGAATTTGCTTTAGTTTTAGTTTGGTTCCATTTATATATTTAATCCAAAACTCATGAATTTTATTCTCCTTATATGTATTTATCTAGTATTTTGTTTCTGTGTCATAATATTAAAGAAATTTCAACTTTTTCACAGACAAAATATTATTTAAATAATCTGTAGTTGCCTCCCTTGGCATGATTACAAGTATTGGCTTTTTAAAACAAAATAAGCGAAACATGTTTTATGCAACTCTTAAAATTTGCACTGGGACATTCAAAACCCACAGGAAGAGAGTTCTATTTACTCCTTTAATACAAACCTGAAGGAAAACACTGAAGTCACACACAATAAAGACTGTCTTCTCAAAAAAAACTAAAATTTTCTCTGAATATGGATGTCATTTATTTGCCTCCATACTTTTGGATGCTGTTAAGGGGGAAAAATTAGATTTGCAGCGGAACAAGTGACCTTATTATCACCTTTCTGTCCAGAAATGAACGTGTGCATAATGTTCTTAAGAAGTCTGTAAGGAATAACACTATTTACTAAAAATTCATCTCTTAAATTGAATTTTAACAAAATTAGCAGACAATTTTCTAATAAAGGGGTTTTCTGCAAAAATTTCCTCGATGAAAAATCAAAACTTTTACACCATCAAGATCGCATCATCAAAGGCTACAGTTTGGCTGGAGAATGACTTTGCAATTTTTCGGCAACACCTGTGCAGAGCATATAAAGCATTATTTCAGTGCTTTTAAGTAGACAAATTGGTCTATTTTAGATCAATTGAACTATAACAGATCAAAATAGAAGTGTTCCCAACCTGTTGACATGTGTCAGTAAAGATAGAAAGAAAGTCAGGGGTATGAAAGCCCCTGCCGCACCGTGCCGTGCCACTTGCATTAGTTAGTATATTTCCCAGTTATCTGAAAATTAGCTGACCAGAGTATCATGTATTTTTTACTAGAAACGTGGATAACAATGAATAATGTTCTTTACATGCTTTGGGAAATATAACTGTGTTTATAGTACATTCATGTATGATGTCCTTGATGCCAGTCCTCAAACAAGACGACTACCTGCACAAATACAGGATTTTTTTTATAATTTAACAGCACTCTTTTTCCTGAGTCCTATGTGCCCTTCATGTCTTGCCATGTGACAGAAACCATGTTATGTTGTATACAAACAATATACTGTAAATGCTCTGGCGAGACTGCGCATATGTGCAAGCTCGTCTGAGTCTTCACTGTGAACTGACTTATGGTGTACATGTATGACCATTGAACAGAACTAAGTTTTATTCAAACTCTGGTATGCTATATAGCTCGCGAGGATACAATCTACATCTTTCAGAAAAGGTGTGCTTAATTTTCTAACTTGTATATCCACTACTTTGAGTAAACAAGCAGTAAAGACTCTGGCAAGACTGTGCATTTGCGCATGGGCGGACCCAGAGGGGGGGGACATGGGGTCTGGACCCCCCTCCTCTGAAAAATCACAAAACTATAGGGTTTCCTAGCAATACTGGTCCAGATCCCCTGAAAAATCACAAGGTTACCAAGCCAGCATTCACTGTTGGGCCATCATCGGTACCACAGCGAAACGCCATTTAAATGGCGTTTCGCTGGCGGGCTGATGTTGGCCCGCTTAAGGGGATATTTAGATCGTTACTACCCTAATCAACTAAGAAAAAACGTTGTCAAAGTCGGACCCCATCTGGCAAAACTTTCTGGATCCGCGCAAGATGCGTTAACTCATCTGGGCCTTCACTGTGAACTGACTTATGATGTACATGTATGACCATCGAAAAGACCTGAGTTTTATTCAAACTCCGGTTGGCTAAATAGCTCAGGAGGATACAATCTACAGCTTTTGGAGAAGGTGTGCTTTACTTTCTAAATTGTATATCCACTACTTTGAGTAAACAAGCAGTAAAGGCTCTGGCGAGACTGCGCGTATGCGCATTGAGCGGATCCAGGGGGACAGGGGTCCGGACCCCCCCCCCCCCCCCCCCCCCCCCCCCCCCCCCCTAAAAATCACTTTACTATAGGATTTCCTAGCAATACTGGTCCGGATCCCCTGAATAATCACAAGGTTACCAAGCCAGCGTTCAATGTTGGGCCATCATCGATACGACAGCGAAACGTCATTTAAATGGTGTTTCGCTGGCGGGCCGATTATGGTGGTATTTGGATCATCTCTCCCCTCATCAACATAGAAAAAACGTTGTCAAAGTCGGACCCCCTATGGCATAACTTTCTGGATCTGCGCAAGATGCCCAAACTCGTCTGAGCCTTCACTGTGAACAAATTTATGAGATACGAACATTATCTATCTTGTAATATAACAATATTCTAGCTTGTTTCATTAGATGGGAGACGTGTTAATATTTTATCATCTTGTATAAACCAGCAGTAGAGGTCATGACGAGACTGTGCATATAGGTTTTATTGGATTCTGAGTAACACAAACTAATGTCGCGCTTATTGAAGTTCACAAATTTCTTTCAAGAAAATGATTAAAAAATGTGTTAGAATCTGTTAATCACACTAATTGATTGATAAGATTAAATGCATGCGCATACATCTTTAATGAGCCTGTTTGGTTCTATTACTGATCAAGAATCTATAGGTTTCTTGATTATTAATTTAATGATGGGCCCTTGATTATATTATGATGCAAGCGGACCGTGAACACAATTTTAACTGACCAGTTAGTTGTCCAGCTGTAACAACGCATGAAAAGGGCCTATTGAGTGTATGCGTTAACTATTATTATTCATGATTATTATTAATACATTCCATTGCATGCCAAAAACACCCACTAAGAATCATCATTGCCCACATTTCTAGTAAAAATACACCCAGGACAAATGTTTCAGTAATCAAATGTTAAAAAATTACGGTAAAACTGCTACTAATGCAAGTAGCATGGCACAGCGCGGCAGGGGCTTTCATACCCCTGACTCATGTCAAATCGCCATTAAAATCATTATTTCGGGAAATCTAATGTATTTTATTATTGGCAAATGTTAATAATACTATTTGCAGATGATAGAGCAAAAAAATTATGGAATTTCAAATCTTTGTGAATCGGGAAAGGGAAAATTTATTTCTGGTGCAGCAGATTTCGGCGCGGTAGCGCAGCGCGGCGTGGCGCGGTCATGACTTTCATACCGAACCGTTGTTGATCTATTTATGGCACTATGATGTTGCCCATAGACTCTATGTGCTTTCAATTCTCTGGTGCTTCTCTCAATGTACTTTATACTCATGTAACACAGGTACGTATGAAGGGTTCGGGTGTGTTTTAAAAGATTTGAGGTTAAAACCTCTTTGAGCTCCTAATGAATTCCATTAGGGCTCCAACAAGATTATGCTGTGCTTCCCTACTTATGTCTTCAACCATGCCGGTAAGCACTTTGATATCAATGTTGCCAATATGGTTTGCATCTTCCCTATGCAGTATCTCCTCCACCTTCTCTTGTAGTTGAATCCTTTCCTCGTCAAACTTCTTGCACACAAATAAGTAATGATTCAGATCTTCCGGGATGTTGCATATGTCACAAAGATTTGAAATTTCCTTATTGATCTTTGACTGGTGATTGTTCAGTTTGGAATGACCACTAATTAACTGGTTCAGATGTGAGAAAGTCATTCTGTCTTTTTCTCCCCAACAGCTTCTCTTCCCAACCTCTGAAAACACCTCATGAATGAACGACTCATTTTCTGCACATGCGAATCTTTTATTCCATTTTTCCACTGTCTTGTTCTTCATTTCTTGAAATGCTTCTCTTTTATCCCAAACTGGGGGAACATTCACATCTGAACCACTCATTTCAATTGCTGCCTGTTTTGCCTGCTGATCCGCCAACTCATTTCCCTCGATCTCCTTATCGGTCAGTCTTAATACCCCAGGACACCCTAGGACACCCCAGGACACCCCAAGACACACCAGGACGTCCAAATATGCATTTATTAACATGCTTTTTTGGCAAAACTATGTAAGTTTATACAAAAAAATATTATTGACCCCATATATTATATGAATTACCATTTATATGATATCATTAAAGTCTGAATCGAGCAGTATAAGTGATGTGTATACTGCTGAAAAGACACCCAGGTCGGACCCCCAGGACTCTCTCAAATTGGCTTCCAGATACCTAGATGGAGATTCAAACTTTAAGATAGAAGCATTTAATCATCAAACATTTGATAAAACAAGTACATAATTACAAAATATGGAGTTTTTTTTTTTTTTTTTTTTTTTGGGGGGGGGGGGATACTGAAGTGTTTTGGTATATATTGAGGTGTCCTAATGGGAACCATCTGGGCTATCCATACTGGGACTAAGTCATACTCATTTTTAGAATGGTAGAACTCAATTGCATGATGTATTTAATAAACATAAATCCTAAATTGATCAAATTATACTTAAATATATAAATAAAATTATACTGAGTTATGTTTTAGGTATCCTGCTTGTTATGGTATGTTGAGGTGTCTTGGAGTAATCTCTTGGCTATTCATACTGAGACAACACGTACTTAATATTTTTTTGAATGGTAATATTCGATTTTATGACACATTCAATGAAAATAAACCTAATTTGATTTATAAACATGGTAAAAATGATCGAATAATGGTATCTTTGAGTGTCTTTATGTGTCCTGGGGTATCCTGGGGTGTCCTGGGGTAATAAGACTAACCCTCTCCTTATGGCCCGGAACCCAATGCAATGTTTGCAAAAATAGCAACTATCAACGCTAAAAATTGCATCTTGATAAAAAATGCTTGATCTTTGCTTATATCTTTTTCTTAGAATACTAGGTACTAATAGAAATATGATCCGTGCAGTGATAAGAATGTAAACACATGCTAACAGAACTGCAAACATGTGTCTGATTGCTTTTTAATTGATGATTAATGATTACTCTTATTGAGTATGAGTTGGTGGATGCGTCAATCTTGCCTTTTAAGAATACTTTAATCTGAATCTGTGGTATTGTTGTTGAGTATTTTAACCATAACGGGACAAAAATATTTCAGTAGGATGCAAGTCAAAAAGTCCCCTAGTCAAAACGCCCCCTAGTCAAAATTTCCCTGAATTGGTCAAAACGTCCCCAAACACAAAAAAAGATTGGTCAAAACGTCCCCATAAAACGTCCCCATTTTTCAAAGAAGATTTTTCAAAGAAATATGGGATTCTTAAAATGAAAAAGCTTGTTTTAGTGTCTGGTACTAATGTATGAAAGTTTGAAATGATATGTTTCGATAGGGTATTTTATGTTCATGCTGCTATAGATTAATGTTAAAGCATAATAGTTTTTCACATGCTTTGTTGTCCGCTTTTCTTTTTCAAAATAAAGTTTTTAAAGGACTGTTTCGGGAATACCATCATATTGTACAGATATTCCCATGTTATGTCAGGTCTGATCTGAGTATAAGGCACTTGCAAATGTTATCAGCATAAGACACCAGCATGCAAAGAGTTAATACTATACACTGACTTTGGTTCCGTATGACCGGTTAATAAAGTACAAGAGCAATTATTCACGGTAGACCCAGCATCACTAGGACGATGTGAACTGACATAACAACACAAACAAATCATGTATAAAAACGTACATTATTTTTTAAATTTCACTTTTCTCGACGTATGGGATAACACTGATGCACAAAGACTTAAGACATAAGACAAATTTTATTTATAGTCGGAGATGCACGCCAATACACAACAGATACATAATTTGGTTTGCATGAGATATGTGTATATATCTGATGTATCGGATATCGCTTAAGGAAGTTTCTTGATTAAGTTTCCTAATTGAGGAGTCACTGTCATCATTTCTGAGATGCAGGTTTTTCACACGTCTTAGTCAAACAGTTCAATTATACATGTATTAGACACCTGTTTTAATAGAGTTAATCACCTATTATTTATTTTTATTTATTATCAACTTTGTTATTTATCCAAAAGCATTTCCCCTAGGCAAATTTTGCGCCTGATGGAAAGGAGATTTATATACTGCGTAGACCTAGATGTAGATTTAAACTTTATGCATATCTATGCTCGAAATTAAATAAAGTTCTAGTCCAAACTTACAATCATAGCGATTATCTGATAATTACCACAAAGCAAATCATCAAAAGCTAGTGAAAATTTAATATTGTAATGTTTGAAGGATTGTGTATAGAAGGATTGTTGGAAAAAATGCATTCTTAATGCTATTTTACTGAAATAACAGAATGGAATCTTGATAAAAACACTTAATCTAAAACAGTTTAATTCAAACATCCCAGATCATGCCTAACACTACATAAAATATATAATTAAAAATTATTTTGGGGATGTTTTGACCAACATTTTTTACCATGGGGACGTTTTGATCAATTTTTAGGGACGTTTTCACCAATTCGGGGATGTTTTGACTGTAATCCTTTCAATATTGCACTTGTCATGCAGGATGAATGACTTACAATTTTCACTCGTCCTGCAAACACATGTACTTGTCCTTCAAAAGCGTATGCAATAAATAACATAAGGGAGTAATATGTAATATGACTCCCTCGAGTTAATCTTCCCAAAGCACTCGTCCTACAGGACGAGTGCTTTGGGAAGAATTACTCGTCCTTTCTAGATTTCACTCGTAATTACGAGCGGACGAGTGGAATTTTTGTCCCCTGCATAATAAGTTGTAGTGCAGCAGTAATATTCCTCTTCCTGATTTTTTACATCTTGTAGATCTCCATATTTTTAGAGGTTTGGATACCATATACCATATGTATGGATGAGCTTACTGTGCATAACATCAATATGTTCTGCTTCAATGATTTTACAGCCCTTGATTTTCAATTTTTACCATACCAAATACGAAAAGCCTTCTCTTTCTAATCTGTTTTGTAGATGTTTAGAGAACGTAGCAAAATATCTTTTTCTTATTTCTCAACCAAAATATATGTTGTGGATACTCAAAAGAACCCTCTCAATGAGATGGTTCTTTTGAACAATGAGATGGTTCTTTTGAGCACCCAAAACATATGTTAAAACTGATGGGTAAGAAAATGTTTACAGTTTTATGTTCAAAAATTGGGTTTATCTAAACCTGTGTGTAGGAGACATATTTTTTCATATTAAAAAAACTTCTAATTCTTCTTCTTTTTCCAGATTATGCTTGGTTTTAGCATTGTGTGTAATATACATTACATATACATGACAAAGAGGAGTGAAGCAACAGGCAAAACTCAAGACATAAGATTTGCTTTGATTTTGGCTTATACACAATGAATAAGAACACTTTGAAGATCAATGATGTTCTGTTTGTTTTCCCCACTGACTTCATACAGGCACTTGCTGCTCAGAAGTGTGGTGAGTCTTATCATTGGACTGCAGTTAGCCAGGTAGAAACAATGCATATGAAAACTCTTGCAGAAGAAGGGCAGTTGAAAATTTCTGTGAAAACATTGCAGCTGAGTTTGAAAGATGGTTGTCATGTTTGTCTTTTGGAGCAAATATTAAGATGTCCAAAAGGTGAAAGTGTTGACAAACCTGATAATGTTACAGGCTTTATTGAAGTCAATACAGATAACACTGTTAAGGAATTACAGCCAGATAATGAAGTCAGCTGTGGACAAGTTAAACGGAAAAGAGGCCGGCCAAGAAAATTAGAGTCCGAAAAACAAAAAAACAAAGTTATCAAAAAATGTACTGAGGTGCCAGAAGTTGTTGGCAAATCATATACTTTGAGAGGAGTAAAACTATCTGCTGAAATAATGAATGCAGAGAAAGGAATATATCTTGATAATGATGCAGTAAAAACTGAGGCCAAAACCTGTTTTGATGAACCTATGAAAGATAAACCAAACAATAAAGATTCAATGCCTCCTTCAGTGGATGAACAAAAGGGTAATGAAGATACAGAGAATGGTCCTAGTTCAGCTGGTGAGGTTGATATTGAAAACTCATCTTATGAAAATGTAAATCCATTTGTGAATGATGATGGAGGCAGCGATTATAGTGAATTGGAAGAGAAACCCAGAAGAAAGAGAGGACGGCCTAGGCAGCTCAAGAAACGGGATGATACTTCTAAAACTAAAAGATGTGTTATCGATATTGGTGATGTCCCTAGGTTTGAGAGAAGAAAGAGGAAAGAACAGAAAAAAGAACAATGCAAAGTCTGTGGTAAAAAGCTGTGTGATTATACAGGATTATTTGATCATGTAAAAAAGAGACATTGTGATATGGAAGGTTATCAGAATTATTTGGAAGAGTTAAAAGAACTGAAGGTTGTTACCTGTGAAATATGTCAACAGAAGTTTGCAGACAGAACACTTCTACATGCACATGAGGATAGAGAGCACAGACAGAATGAAATTGTAGAATGCTTTCATTGCAAGAAACCATTTAGAGGAATTGTACATCTTAGGAGTCATATCCGATCTGTTCATATCATGCAGGGGGATAGAAGTAAATTGTGTCATCTCTGTCCGGCTAAGTTTAAATGGGCTGTGTCTCTGAGACAGCATATAGATGAAATTCATGAAGGAAACAAACATGCCAAATGTGAGCTGTGTGGCAAGACATTTTACTCCAATTCTCAGCTGAGGAGACATGAAAGATGCCATGGTTTACATAAATCAAAGTGTGTGATATGCCAGCAATGTGGTAAACAGTTTCTGTTTGCTCACAATTTGAAACGACATGTAGAAGCGATGCATGGAACAAGACAAGAGATCTATCATTGTAGCTACTGTGGCAAAGGCTTTCGTTTAAAAACGTCCATGGTTTCACATGTACTGTTAGTGCATTTCAGTATGTTTTCATTTAGTTGTAAAGAATGCCGGGCATCATTTCCTAGATCTAAATTTCTAATTGACCACATGGCTTCAGTTCATAATATTAAAGATTTTCAAGTGAAGGAGAATCGAAAGGAAAGATATAAATACGCTAAGGATGATAGTGATTTGTTCTATTGTTCCTATTGCAGTACAGGATTCCATTATAAAGCAAAGCTGGTTGATCATATTCATACGAGCCATGCAGAGATCTTCCCACATCGCTGCGATATTTGTAAGCAGGGTTTTCTGGAAGCTTCCTTCCTGGACAACCATAGATTAAAGAGTCATAGTAAGTTTCATTTTCCCTGGCCTTGAGGTTATAAAACTTTCTTCGTATTCAACTCAGCTGAGCACAAAGTTTATCCTGCTCATAAATGTTAAAATGCCAACAATTGTTGGCATTTTAACATTTATCAGCATGATAAATACAACATCTGAGAGACTTAAAGCAAGACACTCATTATTTGTCGGTATTTTAGTTTTTATGAGCATGTGATATTTCGTACTCAGTTGAGTTGAGCATGAAAATTTTTAATAACATCGGGGCCTGACTCCATTATTGAGTCATAGGCTCCCAAAACCAGAGAACATACCTGCAAGACTCACCCTGCCATTAGCTATTGTAGCCATTTGCTATTAAAAATGTAGAATGCTACAAGTATAAGTCATTGGCTAAAAATACAGTCTAGGTGGTTCAAAAAATACATACATGTATTTGCAAAAGAGTGTATTTTGATCAGCTTTTGGAGTTTCAAATATTGCTTTTATTATTCCTTTACACTTATTATTGTGCCATATTTTACTTTTTGGATGCTGGATTTTTTCAATACCATCCGGATGTCAAACCTTTTGGATCCAGATCAGGCCCAACATTTTGTCGGGCCTGATCTGGGTCCAAACTGTTTGCAAAACATATTTGTCAGCAGACAACAAAAGTCGCCCCAAGCGGGCAAAGAGTTGAATACAAAACAACGTGTTGATTCTACTTTCTGGCTAAAACGGGTTAACCTTGGCTAAAGTTAATTTCATTTGACTCCACTTTTTTTCCATTTGGCTAAAGTTTTGGCTATAACAAATTCTGAGCCAGAGTAAGCCATGTACCTGTGTCTCCTTTGGTACCCCAATATATGTATACATTTGCACTTAACTTTTCTTAATCTTTAACCAAAATTTTTGTTTGGTGTATTTAAACTATTAACTAATAAAAAAAATTGTGGGAAGCTTTTGCACTTAGTGCAAAAAAAAATAAAGGATGCAATTTTTTAGGAGATTCAAAAGAAATCTTGTAAATGACAATTCACCATATATTTGATAAATCTGTTTTAATGTGTGAGTCAAAGGAGGACCCTTAAGGACCTCGGACAGTCTTAATGAAGGATTGCCCATAAAAATGACCAGCGAAAAGTTTCAAAGAAAATGATATTTTTTCAATGAAAAAGATAGTAGGTTCAACCCTCGACTTATCCACAAAAGCCGTTTTTCCATTGAAAAGTACCAATTGAAAAATATGGGTTGAAAACTCTGTTTTTGCTATTCAACATATAGAAAATAAAAAAAGTTTTACTGAGGCTTACTCTGGCTCAGAATTTGTTGTAGCCAACACTTTAGCCAAATGGAAAGAGTTGGAGTTAAATGAAAATAATTTAACTTTTTGCCAGAAAGTACTATCATCAAGTTGTTTATACCCCCCGCAAACTTTGTTTGTAGGGGGTATACTGTTTTCACGTTGTCCGTCCGTGCGTCCGTCCGTAACGCTTTGTTTCCGTAATAACTCGAAGAGTCATGGCTGGATTTTCATCAAACCTTGCAAACATGTTCATATATGCAAGACAAATACTTTAGACAAAAAAGTAAGGGCTAGGGGCCAATTCTATTAGAGTTATTTCCCTTTGTAGTTCTAAATGGCTTTTAATATAGTGCTTTATGCTTATGCTATTATAGGCCATACACGGGCAGATCAACTCCTACCACAGCTTTTGATGGAACAATTTGATACTTTTCCTATACAATGTAGACACATTGAACATATGCATGAAGGAGTTTGGTTCAGAAAAAATAATTTTTGACAAAATGAAAGCTGTGAGAACTTAGACAATTTTTCCCTAATAAGGTGTTTGTATATGCATAGACGGTGCCCTTATGGGCCGATCAACTCCTACCACAGCTTTTTATGGAGCAATTTGATACTTTGCCTATACAATGTAGACACATTGAACATATGCATGAAGGAGTTTGGTTTAGAAATAATATTTTTTGACAAAATGACAGCTGTGAGAACTTAAACAATTTTTCCCTAATAAGGCTTTTGTATATGCATAGATTGTGCCTTCATGGGCCGATCAACTCCTACCACAGCTTTTGATGGAACAATTTGATACTTTGCCTATACAATGTAAACACATTGAACATATGCATGAAGGAGTTTTGTTCAGAAAAAATAATTTTTGACGAAATGACAGCTGTGAGAACTTAGACAATTTTTCCCTTATTAGGCTTTTGTATATGCAGAGATGGTGCCTTCATGGGCCGATCAACTCCTACTACAGCTTTTGATGGAACAATTTGATACTCTGTCGATACAATGTAGACACATTGAACATATGCATGAAGGAGTTTGGTTCACAAAAAATAATTTTGACAAAATGACAGCTGTGAGAACTTAGACAATTATTCCCTTATATGGCTTTTGTATATGCATGGATAGTGCCTTTATGGGCAGATCAAGTCCTACTACAGCTTTTGACGGAGCAATTTGATACTTTGCCAACACAATGTAGACACATTGAACATATGCACGAAGGAGTTTATAATTTTTGTTTGCACAGATTCTACTGAAATCTTCTTATCAAAACTAAGGTCTTCTTGTTTGAACTATAACTTGCCAAGTTTTTTCACTGACTCATACTGTGGGGGGGGGGGTATCTAATAAGCATTGCTTATTGACTTTTTTCATTTGTATTTAACTCTTTGCCTGCTAGGGTTGACTACTGTTGTCTGCTGATAACCTTTGCAAGCAGTTTGGACCCAGATCAAGCCAGACAAAATGTCGGGCCTGATATGGATCCAAACTGTTTGACACCCAGATGGTATTGAAAAATCCAGCATCCAAAAAGTAAAATATGGCAAAATAATAAAGTGGGAAGGAATAATAAAAGCAATATTTGAAAATCCAAAAGCTGATCAAAATACACTTTTTCGCAAAAATGTAACTTTTGAAACACCTAGACTGTACTTTTAGCCAATGACTTATATTTGTAGCCACTCTAAAAGTTTTAGTAGCAAATGACTACAATGGCTAATGGCAGGGTGAGCCCTGAAACTGGTAAGTTATAGGCATGTGAAGTGCAGTTGCTCCGTTGGTTGAGCATAAGAATGGGGGTCAAAGGGTTCTAGTCCAAGACTCATGATCACCGGAGTCACTGTGTTGTATCCTTGAGCAAGACACTTAATTTACCCACTGCTTAGTACTGGTTCAACCCAGGACCCGACATGACTGAAACATTGTTGACTGGGATGTAAAGCATCAACACAAACAAACAAAAGTTAAAGGCTTGTTAAGGAAATATTTAAATTCATTACTGATTCAGGTAATGGCATATTATTAGAGCCTATGCTCTCTAAAGAATAAATCTGCTATAAAATAGCAAATCTCTTAAAAACAATCCCTTAGTCCAAGAGCTGTTTTTCGAAATTAGACAAGAATAGGGACTTGGTCCTTTTGGAATTATTTTGTAAGAGAAAACCCATGTCTTATGCATCGGGACTTTAGTTAGGAGTGTGTATCGAAAATTTAATGTCTTATTTCTCAATGAAAACATATGTTGTGGGTACTCAAAAGAACCGTCTCAATGAGTTGATTCTTTTGAGCACCTAAAACATATGTTAAAACTGATGGGTAAGAAAATATTAACACTTTTACGCTGAAAAAATTGTTTATCTAAACCTGTTTTTGACCTAATCATTCTAATAAGCACATTGTGTGCATAACTTTGTAAAGAAATTCTATATGAGTGTACATGTAGGTCCAGATCAGCTGGCTTCTGATATAGCCAGCTGATCATGATCAACCAAGGTTGTTATATATAAGGATCAAAATTTCAGACACATTGGCTCAATTTTAGGTCCATTAATAACTAGAAAATGGGTAAAATATTCATAGCTAGATTGTACTGATATAATAAGAGCCTTGACGCGAGAAAACCTGTCTTAGGGGATTTGCGAACAACAAAGACGCAGACCAGCCTGCGCATACGGGCAGTCTGAATAGCACCTTTATTGTTCACTTAACGGAAAGTATGTCTAGCCATTCTACAAGCAAAATTTTAATGTTCTAGCTTGTCTCTGTAGCTGAGCAGGCTAATCTGAATATCACTTTGTCGGAAACCCAGAAGACAGGTTTTGTGGCGACGCGGCCCATTAAAGGGTTCTCACACTGATATCTTTCCTAGCTTGGGGCTGTATTCACCCATGTCAGTGTGAAAAACCTAGTTTGTCATATATGGGCCCAGATGCAAGAAAACCTGTATTCAGGGCTGGCAGGGGACAAAAATTCCACTTGTCTGCTCATAATTACGAGTGAAATCTAGAAAGGACAATACAGGATGAGTGCTTTGGAAAGAATTACTCATGGAAGTCCTATTACATATCACTCTCTTATGTTCTTTATTGCATACACTTTTAAAGGACAAGTGCTTGTGTTTGCAGGCCGAGTGAAAATTGTAATTCACAGGACAAGTGTAATATTTATTTTTGTCCCCTGGTTGGCTACCTGGTTAGGCCTAACCCATTCTGCTAAGCTACAGAGACTAGCTAGAATATTGTACAAGATAAGCTATTATACTTTCCTGACAGCAAACAGGAAAAGTGCTGATCAGATTGCACAAATATGCAGGCTGGTCTGCACCTTTATTGTTCCATGCAACAAAATCAGGTCTTCTTATGACAGGGCCCATGTATTCTAGGGATCTTTCATGTTAAAACAGGTGTTGCCGACTCTGACGCTACAGACGTTTTACAGCAGATAAACGATAATGAAGTAGTAACAATCATACACAACGGGGATGGAGAGAAGACATGTATGTATGAGAAACAAAACAGTTGGGTCCCTTTATAATGTATGTTTGTGGACTGTGTTAAAAGTGAAGAGTATTATAAAGAGAAAATTTTACAAAGAAATTAATAGGACTATGACAATGAAATAGTCATTTACCTTTAATTCCTTTGTAAAATTCCATGGTAAAAAAAATGCGAGCCACAACCTGACCATGTTATATCCAAATCAGTGTTATAACATGGTGTGTTATAAAGGGATTGCACTGTGTAAAATTTGAAAAAAGGAGCTTGTGTGATGCTGATATTATTGCATAGGCAAGCTGGTAATGGTCGGTAAAATAAATGAATCCACTCAAGTCTTGCCAGAACCTTCACTGCTTGCACACACACAACTAAAAGTGAATATGACGAGGAAATGCCACAATCACAGACCAACCCATGGCACCAAGAGCAAGAGATGCACTAGAAGACAGACAAACAAACATGCATACTCAAAGTAAGGAAGAAGACAGAGATCAGGAATCCATACAATCAAGTACCACACCTGACCTGGGACACCATATGGGAAAGTGACAAAAACACAAGAAAACATCACACACAAGAGGTGATCCAGCAGGTGATCACAAGGATGCAAGGAACAGACAAGACAGTATAACAAAGGCAAAGTAACAAATAGGATCCACAAAAGAAGCATCGCCTTGGAACAGTCAGTAAAAAAAGTACTGGAGGACTTAAACATGTTTAATGGTACCAACATCACCCTTAATTCTGATGTAGATCAAGACACATATATGTTTGGTTTGCATTAAAGATTCCTAACTTATCAATGAAACATCTCCTAGTACATATAAATCAAGAATAGATACAGGTATAAAAGGAGATAAAACAAAGATAAGGACTCAACAGTATATTACATACAATTGAATACCAGAGCAAAAAAAAATCCAACATTTAAATCCCGGTGGGCCCAAGAACCAGGCCTCCAAATATGAGTGCATAATTAAAAGTTATTCAATTATTGATATCTTAAACTTGGTTGTATTCACTAATTCAATTTTAGAATATCCCAAAACCTAAATACATTATATAGATAGCCAATATATATCTGATGTTTATTGTTTAGATATCCAAATATGGATTTATGGATATCCTAAAATACATTTCTTAATATCCAAAAATTGTTTTATCTACAAATAGATTTTTGAATAACCGAAGTTAAATTTTGGATATATCCAGAAATAGGTATTTAATAGCAGGGGTGTGGTAATAGTAAAACTTTCTACTTGTCCAGGGACAAGTAAATGGCCATTGTGTACTTGTCCAAAGAAAATTTTACTTGTCGGACAGTACAGATTAGCTTATACCTTTCTGTGCTTAAACAATTTACACTTTAGAAAACAGTATGAAACCATGCAGATATCATTCCTCTTGTAAACAGTGTAGATCCTGATCAGCTGGCTTCTAAAGAAGCCAGCTGATCAGGATCCACACTGTTTTCATTGCAACATGTGAACTCATAATAATTAATCAAAATATGAAATACAAAATTTTATTAACTTAATAACAAATTTTGCACTTGTCCAAGAACAAGTAAATAGAAATTTTCAACTTGACCTGAATGAAATGGGACGAGGTTGGACAAGTCAGGCTTGGTATTTCCACAGCCCTGTACCTGTAAATAGTAAATGGCAAAACACACCATTCTTGAAAGATAGGAATGCTGTGACTGAAATAAGAATGTTATTTTTTGCTCTGTAAATCAATAAGAATTCCTGAAACTACACAGCACTACTGGTATAATACTGTTTGCAGATACAGTAAAATCTGTCTTAAGCGGCCACTCAAAAATAGACAAAACAAAGGTCTAAATGACAAATGGTAGCTTATTGAAGGTTGAAAGTATTGCAGAATACTCCCCTTGGAGCAATCTGCAATACTTTTGACCTGCATTAAGCGATAATTGGTCTTAAAAACCAATTTTTGGTCTTTTTGAGATTGGCCGTTTTATACAGGTTTTACTGTACATTTTTAGATCAAAAATGACAATGGATTAGGAAGCTGTATTGAAGATAGTCTTGATCCTGATCAGTTGGGTCCTTCAGAAGCCAACAGACTTGGGTCTTTTTACAGTTTTAAAATTTTGCTTACCAATAGAATTTTTCTTTTATAGATATCACCAGTGATGCTGTGACCTCAGAAAGCACAACGGAAGTGGTCAAAGAAATCGTAAGTAGTTTCAATGTTTCTGTTTTAAGGGACAAATTGGGATCATACATGTTTTTCCATGCATTTACATTTGTCAGGTCCAAGGAATTTGTTTGGTTATAAGGCTGTCAGGCCTCTTAAGAGGGACTCTGCAAGTGTTATTGCAATGAAACTAACACGTGTGATTGTTACTCTTGCATTTTAGCTTGCCTGAACCAAAAGGTGTCAGTTGAGTTATTGTGATCTGTCTTCATCCGACGTCCATAAACTTTTCTTTAAACATCATCTCCTGGACTACTTGTTTGAATTAAGAATAACTCCAGATAATGTTTCCTATAATGCCCACTACCAAAATTGTACAAATGGTTCCACTCCACTGAACAAAATGGCCACTAGAGCTATAATTAAAGATATATCTTTAAACCACATTTTTTCCTTAACCACAGGTCCAACTCCAAAATAATTTCACTGAACAGCCATTCCACCAAAATTCACTCGTATTTGAAAATACTATTTATTGGTTATTTAAAACAAATTTGAAGAGCATCAAAGTATTTGTTTTAATGTTTTGATCAATGTTTGCAAATCGGCATACTTGCAATGTCGCTAAGCTATTTTTGTAGAAATTAAGTAATTTATTGGGCAAATCTAAAGAGCGTCTCATCCCCCCCAATCCTTTTTGTTCCTTTCAAAAGAATTGCAGAAACAGCCTCATAATTGGGTTATAAGGTTTACATTACATGTAGTTATAATCATCAACAATAAATATGTCTCCAAATACGCCTATGCAGCAGTAACTATTTTTAAATGGGATACTGAAAACATATATATTTCATTTACAGGTACGTGATTAAAAAGGGGGGGGGGTCTGCGGGCAAAATATTTGCTACCATTATGTTGCTTCATTAGTGATTCTGTTTAATTTGATATGCAACATGACCATGTTCTGAAAAAGTTGAATTTTGACCCTGGGGATGGGGTCAATAGGTCAAAATTCAACTTTTTCAGAACATGGTCATGTTGCATATCAAATTAAAGGGAATCATGAATGCAGTAACATGGTAGCAAATATTTTGCCCACAGATCCCCTTCCCCCCCTCCCCCCCCCCCCCCCTGACCATAGGGGATGGGGTCAAAAGGTCAAAATGCCCATTTTTTTAGAACATGGTCATGTTGCATAGCAAATTAAAGGGAATCACCAATGCAGCAACATGGTTTGCAGAACCGCCCCACCCCATGCTGAAATTTTTTATCTACTACTAGTCCTCCCCCATTTTTGTCCTGTAAACCTGCAGCATTCCAGTTGTATGCATGTATTTTCAATCAGTGTGGATCCTGATCAGCTGGCTTTGTTAGAATCAGCTGATCTAGATCTACAGTGATTTTCCCTAAAAAGTCAGTCTCAAAATACTGAATTTGGCAAATTATATTAGCTTCTCTGATTTATTGTTTATCTAAAGACAATTTACCATTTTAATGTGATTTTTTTAGTATTTAGTAGACATACAGCTAGATTAAAGATTTGAATCCCTAAAGGTCATGATTTTAAAAATATTGAACTTTCACCAATGATAATGTATGTTGCATTATTTTAGGAATACCCAAAGACTGTCAACGCGGCAGAATCCCTTGAAGCAGTCAAACCTGCGATGACTGATACAGCTGCTGCATCTTTATTGGTAGAGGTAGCAAGAGGATCTAAAACCTATAGATACTACATAGAGACCCCAGAAGGGACAGCTGCAGATGGCTCTGTTGGTGTGAATCCTCAAGATATTGCTAGCTTGTTACTAATGGCAGAACGGACAATAGAAGCAAGTGCGACAGGTGAATCCGGTGATGGTCATGATGAGGAAAGCATGGACACTCCAGATAATGAGTCAGAAAACTTTCAATTTGTTCAAGTGGTGGATGATACAATTACAGATGAAGGCATGCAGTCAGATAATATTCAGTTTGTTCAATTGGTGGATGAAACTGTAAGAGATGAAGATATACAGTCAGACAGAGTTCAGTTTGTTCAAGTAATAGAAGAAGATAATACTAACTTAGGAGAGGAAATAGTAGTACCTGGTGAAGTGAGAGACTCAGAGGTGGTAGATCCAGGACATGAACAGATTCTGATTGTGAGGAAAGGAACTGAAGAAGGAAGTAATATAGCAGTAAGGGGTACCAATGAAAGACCCAGTGACCTTGAAAATGTTGAGAGTAATCAATTACATGACTCAAATTTGAATATACAAGAGGTGTTAAACTTGTGATGCAAGGCTTTCCAACATGCCCTGTGTTCATCAAATTTGTTGTTAATTAATTTATTTTATGTCTAAAGATTCTAGGAGAATTTGAAAAATTTGTCTGTGAAGTTGTTTAACCGTTCATAGACCATTTGAACTTTTCCATATGGTTTGATACAGTTCAGTCAGGATGGTCTATTGTATCTATTGAGGGGCCACAGGTTATAATTAAAAAAAATATTGTATTTCTCTGAAGATTAATTTTGTCCTAGCAAACAGTGCAGACTCAGATTATATGCAGCATTTAGCAGCATTTCATCTGGGTCTTCACTGTTTGCAAAAATACCCATTTAGGAGTTTTCCCTATACAAAGCGCAAACCTTCTTATCAATATGAAAGTTTTGCTTGATCTTCAAGTAAAAGTGATATATATACAGGTTTAGATAAACAAAATTTCTGAGTGTAAAATTGTAAATAATTTCTTACCCAATAGTTTTAACATTTGTTTGGGAGCTCAAAAGAACAGTCTCATTGAGACAGTTCTTTTGAGTACCCACAACATCTGTTTTGGTTGAGAAATAAGAAAAATAATTTTTGGTACACACTCTTAACTAAAGGCCTGTATTTGACGTTTGAAACACATAGACTTAAGTTGGGCCTCTATTTTAGAAAATATGCAAAAGGATAAGCCACAATCTGTGCATTCAACCGCCCCACAATCCCTCATTGTAAAGTTCTCTTTCGGAATTATAAAAGGTAAACTTTATATAATTGTAAAATTTCAATATTCTTGCAAGTTTGAAAATTCAAAAACCAGGCCTTGAGGTTATAAAACTTTTTTTATGCTCAACTCCACTGAGTATGATGTATTCTGCTCATAAACATTAAAATGCCAACAAATGTTGGCATTTTAACATTTATTAGCATGATAAATACTAGAAACAATATTATTAGGTAAACCGGTCCCCATTTAAAATTGCCCATTTGACAAACAATTGGAGGCTAAGGTAGTGATTTCATTTCTAGATAAAACAACTGAGAGTTCAAAAGCAAGAAAAACATTATTATTTTTCAGCATTTCAGTTTTCTATGAGGAGTTGAAATTTCATACTCAGTTGCGTTGAGCATGGAACAAGTTTTATAACCTCTGGACCAGGTTTTCTGCTGATATTGCATGTGCAGATCCAGAAAGTTTTTTTTAGTTGATGGGGGGAGAGAGGGTACCACTAAAAGCTGGCACATCATCAACCTGCCAGCAAAAGCCATTTAAATGGCGTTTTGCTGGCGGACTGATGATGGCCCAACATTGAATGCTGGCTTGGTAGCTTTTTGATTTTCCAGAGGATCCGGACCAGTATTGCTAAGGTACCCTATAGCTTTTTGATTTTCCAGAGGGGGTCTAGACCCCCCTCTGGATCAGCGAATGCACTGCCCTCATAATAACAGTCGAAATTTACCTAGCAGCCCTAAAATGTACTCTCCGACCATAGGTCACATAGAACAAAATTTTTGAGCGTAGAATTGTGAATGTTTCAACATGTACAGTGTTAAATCTATGAAAATTTAAAGGGTGTCATTTTGATTTGATTTCCGATGAAAATAAAAAAAAACTGCCCAATATTTCCGAAAAATTTTCCCCATTCACATAATGTTAAAGATGGCCAACTCTAGCTTTAACAAGGGGCCATTTGATCAAAAAGGGGGCCAATTTCCTCATGGCCCCCTCTAGATTGAACACTGCATATTTTGGGTGCTCAAAAGAACCATCTTATTGTGACTGTCCTTTGGAGTACCCACAACATATGTTTTAGTTGAGAAATAAGAAAACTATTTTCCCCAGAATTGTTCACATCTCTCATGCCTATAGCTTATCAAGTGTGTAGCCAGAATATTTTACTCTTTGCATGCTGTTTAATTTTGCTTTTTTGTCGTCTGCCAATCTTTTTCAAATTTGAATTTTTCAAAAAATTATTTCAGGAACACCATCAGAATATCATACAGTTTGGACCCAGATCAGACCGGACATTTTGTTGGGCCTAATTGTGGTCCAAATTGTTTGCAAAGGTTATCAGCAGACCACAAAAGTTGGCATTAGCATTGAAAGAGTTAGTTATGTACATCAAAGAAATCTTACTGAAACAAGCTATTAATATCTTCAATTACACCCTTTTTCAAAATGGGGACTACTCTTCAAGGGATGAATTTGCTCTCTTAGGGAGCAAATACTTTCATTGAAGAGCAGTCCCTGACGGAATGGAAAACTTTAAGACCACATTAGTTGATCTCCCTTGAACTGGTACAAGTTTTATTATGCACATGAGTAGCATGGGTGATCGGCGGTTTTGCCTTTGCCTATCTTGAGAAAAGTCATTTATAGTAGCCTTCATAACAACGTAATTAACTTATTTTGTTATGTGACCAGAAATTTTAAAGCAATCTGCAGACAAGTTGGATAAATCTTTGTTTCCTTGGAGCAAGTCAACTTTGCCTCTTGAAGTAAATATAAAGCCAAACCTCAGAACAAACCAGTTTCTTGGGAAATGACCACAGCTTTATGTCAGATCCTGCTTCTACTATGTACTTTCATAACATGTATTGTGATTTATCGAATAAAATATTGTTCAAACCAAACCAGTTTCTGAAAGTCAATATTCTTGACAGGTGTTATAAATTGATTTCAAGACAGCTTAAGTCGGAACAAGTGATAAATTGAAATTAACATTTTGTCAGAATGAAATATACATGATTTTGCATCAGAATTTTAGCCAATCTGAATAAAAATTTGCATTTAACTAAGTCAGTTTTTAGCTCATTAGAGCCAAAGGCTCAAGGTGAGCTATGGTTATCTGTCTTTGTCAGTCATGCAGTGTGCATTGTGTGTTAACTTTTCTTTAAATCACATCCTCATGAACCATTGGTCCAAATTTGAAATAATTTCACAAGAATTTTCCTCATAATGCTCCCTACCAAAATTGCACAAACAGATCTGCTTTGCTGAACAAAATGGCCACCAGAGCTAAAAATAGACATACCTTAAAGAACATCTCCTTAACCACTTGCCCAAATGAGCCAGGACTCAGGTGAGTGATCCAGGGCTCCAGGACCCTCATGTTAATATTTTTTACAAAAATTTTGCATGAAGACAGAGGAACAAAAAGTACAAAGCATTCAATACAAGTTTTAGTTTGATTACCTGGTTCCATCCCCTAAGTGGAGCTAGGGGGTGGACAGTTTTAGCTCACCTGAATTAAAGGCTCAATGTGAGCTATTGTAATCAATCTTCTGTCATGCCTTATCCATCCTGCATCTTTCCTTGTGTGTTCACTTTTTCTTCAAATGTACACCTTCTCCTCTTGAACCACTGGTCCAAACTTAAGATAATTTCACACATTATCCCCCCTTAATGCCCTCTTCCAAAATTGCACAAATATGTTGCATATCAAATAAAGGGAATGAAGCATAGAACAACATGCAAGTAAAAAAAAACTTAACCCTTGAAATGTTATTAATATTTTTAAGAATACTGCAAAATTTAAGATTTTAAATTCTAAAATTTAGGATTTTGGAAATTTTGAGCTTTCTCTCATGGGAAAGGCCATAACAGTAATTACATTGACAAACAGTGGAGACCAGCATGAATGCTGCAGAATTCAGCCTTCCATCAGGATCTTCACTTTTTGAAAGTACAAAAAAAGGATCTTACATGTACATGAATGCTCATGTTTTATTGAATTTATTAAACAAGTTGGGGAAAAGAGATAAAATGTGAGGCTTGCCGACCATTTTATCACTTTTTCGCAATAATTTCAATAAATTCAATAATACAGGAGCATGAATGTTAGTTCTTTTTATCAGGTGACATTAAAATAACTTAAAAATCGCATTTTGTGTGTGAAAACATCAATATATATTCAATTGTTAATGCAACTTTATAATGGACGTAATTATGTTGTGTTAATAAATCTGTAAACCACTATAGTGGTTTATTGATTTAATTGCATGGCGTTATATCACTCCCAGATGGCTACGCAACATCATGTGATAGAAGACAATCTCCAGTGACAGAAACAAAAGCATTTTGAAAACCGCAAGCTTTGGTTTTGAACATATGTACCTTGTTGAAGACAGGAAACCCCTAAAGGGGTACTTTGGCAAACAGTGATGACCCAGATGAAATGCTGCATAATGCAGTATTTCATCAGGGTCTGCACTGTATGCTTCGACAAAATCAATCTTCAGAGAAAGAAATACAATATTCGTTTAAAATTATAATATTTGAACCCTCAATATGTCCTGACTTTATTGCATGTAGCTTTATGGAAAATTCCATTGTTCTGAAAAGGGTTAATGGTTTATCCAAACCTTCATTGTTTCAAACTTACTTGGATAGGGAGCACAGTGGTTCAGTGGTAGAGTGCTTGACTTTAGACCGAGGGGCCAAGGGTTCGGGCCTCACTGGCGGCACTGTCTTGTGTCCTTGAGCAAGACACCATGAAAAATTGTTGACTGGGACGTAAAGAATCAAATTAAACAAAAATACTTCCAGAGAATCCAACTAGTGAGAAAGAGTAAGTAAATGTTGTATCTCATTTTTCTGTTGGTGTTGTTTGCAGGTCAGACAAGTATCCATTAGAATGTTAACCCATTTATGCAGAATGGAATTTCCCACCGTTATCAATTGGACCAGTCCATTTCCATTTTAAGGGTTGTTGGGTGGTATTTTTCAATTTTATTCAAATTTTAATAGATCATTCTATAATCAAATAATGAAGACCCTGATCAGACAGCGCATTCTGCGGCGTCTGATCTGAGTCTGCACTGTTTGCCTATGTCCCACAAAAAGGATGTTTGGCTTATATGGGCTAAATGTTGCACTGTTATATATACATTGAGAATATTGAAAATAAAAAATAAATGAGTTAATCAGTCATGCTTTTATTTATTATGTTCAAAATGACTATCAGGCGTGTAAAAGTGGCCATCCGTCCAGATAAGCAACATTTTGAGCGTAAAATTGGGGTTATTTTCTTATCCATCAGTTTAAACATTTGTTTGGGATGCTCATTGCGAAAGTTCTTATGAGTACCCACAATTTATGTTTTTGTTGAGAAATAAGAAAATTGATTTTTGATTATGCACTTTTATCCGGAGGCCTGCATTATGCTTGAAGTAATTTTTAATGCAGGCCTCCAGATAAAAGCACATCGTCAAAAATGTTCCTACTTCTTATTTATGCATAAGCTCATTTTTAACCCTTAAAGCGCCAACTCTAATTTGCAGCAGACGACAATTGCAAATTTTGCTGCTTTTTCAATTTAACAAATAAGGCATGATATTTTATGAGAATCGTCTGCTGGCAGGCGATTCTCATGTAATATCGTACCTTATTTTTGTCGAAAATTGGGAAAGATGTTGCAAAATTTGTCTTCTGCTGCAGTTGTGATTGGCGCTTTAAGGGTTAAAACATATTTGCACATCTATACATAAATTTGGCCTAAGCCTTTGTCAACATCCCTGTACTTTGTGTTAGATAGTAACGAAGACTCTGGTAAGACTGTGCATTTGTCATGGCTTATCTGAGCATTGACTGCTTGCATATGTCAGGCATTTAGTAAAGAGTGTGTACCCAAAAAAATAATTTTCTTATTTCTCAACCAAAACATATGTTGTGGGTACTCAAAAGAACCGTCTCAATGAGACGGTTCTTTTGAGCACCCAAATATATGATACAACTTATTGGTAAGAAACTATTCACAATTTTATGCTGTAAACGTTTGTTTATCTAAACCTATGATAAGTGCTAAGTACCAAAAACTCACGAACTGGTTCATTTCTTCAAACTTGACAGAATGGCGAGTTGTTTTCATTCATTTTTGACAGTGCATCTGCACAGGCTGGACATTGCACCATTGAGGGGACAGTAAATAATATTGATTGGCAGTTATATAATCTTTTTATACTTCCCATCATGTAGTCCATCAATCCTTCCATTAATACACTCACACTGGTATATCTGGGGCTACAAATTATGGACTATTTTAGTGTATTTAAATGAGTTTGTTCCGTAGACACTTAAAATTGGATGTTTTATGTTGCTACAAAGCCTTTGAGTGGCTCTATTGTTTAGCCACATAAGTACATGTCTTTTACTATGATAAACCACTAAACTGTACTGTCACTTCATCTATCTGTCCATCCATCCCATAAATCTTGTTCACTGGAATTCTCAGCAACTACTGACCAGATTTCAATGAAACTTCATAGGAACCTTCAGTATGAAAAGTAGATGCGCATATCGTGGAGATACTTCATGTTTAAATTTTATATGAAACCCATATGACATAAATTAAAGGGGACAACAACCCTAATTATAAGTATGTTTTATCAAAAAGAGCTCTATGAACCATGAATTTTGATACTAGTATCATCAAAATCGGTTGAAAACTGAACAAGCTATGGGCATTTAATATTCAATATAGCCAACATTTAGCCGCCATTTTGAATTTTTAATTTCCAATTTTAGGGTTGTTGGGTGTTTGTTTTCATTTTTACTCAAATTTTAATTGAACAATCTGTAAGCAAACAGTGGAGACCCTGATCAGACGCAACGTTCTGTGGCGTCTGATTTTGGTCTTCACTGTTTGCCTGTGTCCCATAAAAAGGATACCAAGCTTCGTTTTCTTGTCATTTCAAAAATCCCTCTACCGCTTGTTATATTTTGTATGACATCATCATCTGACCTAAAGGGGGTACCAGAAGTAAACTGATCAAAATAAGTTATGCCCCATGTCAGTTATTTTCCATGGACATAATGTTTAAATGTTGGAAGTCTAGTTTTTTATTTCGAAAATATCTAAAATAATTGAAAACTATAACTCAAATCAAGTTTAACAACAATATTTTGGATGCAATTACACAAAGTTTCAACTGAAATTACTGACTGTCTTTCGATATGTGCTTAATTTTCCAAGAGGACCCATAATTTTTTGCCAATTTTACTATAGGAATGATAGGGAACATTTACGGAACTGTGTGAAGCTCTATGGAAAAATTAACAATATAAATGAAACCTAGCGCATGTTGAGAAGAAACCTCGCTGAAAATTTTATGCAAAACTCTTTATTCCGTAAAATGTTATGATCTCAGGGGGGGGGGGGGTAACTTGGGAATAATTTTGGTACGGATGTGCGAGCCAGTTCTTCAAACCTACCCCAATCATATACTTGGTCTTCGAAAAAAAATGACATATTCGTATACTTGATTGAACAAAATGTTCACATATTCATATCCTGTTCTTTGATTTTATATTACCCTCTTTGCTGTCTGTAAACAAAGTTTACAAATAAATATTACAATTTTGGTTTCTGAGCTGAATATCTGAGATAAAATATGAGTATTTTCAAACAGGGATGTCAGAAAACGGGACCATTCATATATCAATGATGAAAAACTGGGTCAGTCATATACTTTTTCTAAGAAAAAGGGGACAATTATCGTATACCTGGCAGCGCTGAAAAAGGAACTATTGGGCAAGTACAGCCGTACTATGTCATATAAAGATAGTACCCCCCCCCCCCCTGAGGTTATGATAAACATGATCGTTTTTGCATTAAGTCTATAGGTCTATAGGACATTTTCAGCTGGGGCTTACGTTATTTCTGCCAGTTATCTTTCTTCAATTTTGGAAATAGATGGCAGTCTGATGCAGCGAGATAAGGTAAAATATAGCATGAAGTGAGCAAAGCTCACATACCCCCGGCGGTAGCCATCAGAGGTTGTAACACTTTCAGAGAAAAGACAAAAATGGTCAAAGATTTCATAATCCTAAATCAAGTAGTTTCTGAGAAAACTTTATTGAAAAATGTCCATATTTGTTATATAAGAGTGACAGAAGGAAAAATTGAAAATTTGTAAAAAGACAAAATAAGGATTAGCACCTTAATTTTCATTTACACAATACACTTTGCCTACCTGAAAGTGCACACAAAATTTCATAATCCTAAATCGAGTAGTTGCTGAGAAAACTCTGACGAAAACGTCCATATGTGTTATATAGGAGTGACAATTTTCATTTACACAATACACTTTGCCTACCTGAAAGTGCACACAAATTTCATAATCCTTAATCGAGTAGTTGCTGAGAAATCTCTGACGAAAAACGTCCATATGTGTTATATAGGAGTGACAGATAAAAAATTGAAAAAGAAGGCAATATGAGCTTGAGCATCTTTATTTTCATTTACACAATACACTTAGCCAACCTGAAGGTGTACACAAAATTTGAAAACACTGGCTCCAGTAGGAACCGAGAAATCTGCAACATAAATTTTCATTGGAGAGAAAGAAAAATGAATAAAAGGACTGATAAGCAATATGTGGCTGTTTTGTGTTACACAATACAACTCATCACTATCAAGCTTTGTACAAAATTTCAGAATCCTAACTCAAGTAGTTGCTGAGAAATCTTTGACAAAAAAATGTCTATATGTATTATATAAGAGTGAAAGAAGGAAAACAATGAAAAATTGAAAAAGAAGGCAAAATGAGCTTTAGCATCTTTATTTTCATTTACAAAATACACTTAGCCTACCTGAAGGTTTACACAAAATTTGAAAACACTGGCTCCAATAGGGACCGAGAAATCTTTGACAGAAATTTTCATTGGAGAGAAAGAAAAATGAATAAATAAAGGGACTGATACGCAATATGTGGCTGTTTTTTTGTTACACAAAACATTTCGTCACTATCAAGCTTTGTACCAAATTTCAGAATCCTAACTCAAGTAGTTGCTGAGAAATCTTTGACAGAAAAAATGTCCATATGTATCATATAAGAGTGAAAGAAGGAAAAAAACGAAAAATTGAAAAAAGAAGGCAAAATGAGCTTTAGCATCTTAATTTCCACTTACACAGTACACTTTGCCTACCTGAAGGTGTACACAAAATTTTAAAACACCCGCTCCCATAGGAGCTGAGAAATCTGTGACAGAAATTTCCATTTGAGAGAAAGAAAAATGAACAAATAAAGGGACTGATAAGCAATATGTGGCTGTTTTTTTGTTACACAATACAACTCATCACTATCAAGCTTTGTACCAAATTTCAGAATCCTAACCCAAGTAGTTGCTGAGAAATCTTTGACAGAAAAAAAGTTTACAGACAGACAAACCAACAGAGAGACAAACCAACAGACAAACAAACATAATTACAGAAAAGGCAAAAACTATATACCCCCTATATACTTCGTACCGGGGGTATAATAAGGTGGATGCTCAATGAACTCAAAGCCATTATTGTTGATGGTAGCCATGACAATGACAGGCTTGTGAATAAAAGGGGTGACAGCTCAGCTTACTTGTAAACAGCCTATTTTTAAAGTGTGATAAGGTTTCTGTTAAACCATAGGTCCAGATAGGGAAAAAGTTTCAACGTAAATCGTAAATATTTTCTTATCCATTAGTTTTAACATTTGTTTTGTGTGCTCAAAAGAACGATCTCTATGAGATGGTTCTTTTGAATACACACAACATTTGTTTTGGTTGAGAAATAAGAAAATTGATTTTTGTTTCCACATTCTTATCTAGAATTTTAGATGCACCTTAGATGGTTCAGGTTACGATTCACACATTATGACAGTTTTATTTCTTTACTTGAGAGAAAACTAATTAAATGACTGACCTTGATCTCATCTTGGCCCCGAGGTTTAAAAAATTGTAATGTCCAGCTCAAGGAGTATAAAATTTCAACTACTCATAAATACTCAAATGCTGAAATATGAAGATATTTATTGCTCTCAAATTTTCAGGTGTTGTATTTGTCATGCTTATAAATGTTAGAGTGGCAACAATTGCTAGCATTTAAACATTAATGGGCAGGATTTTCATGCTTCCACGCAATTTTAGAGGGGCTTATGTTTTGAGGCTGTGTTGAACTGCAAATTTCACACCATGTGAAGAATTGGTACCAATACGTCGCTTTTGGCAAATTTGAAATTTACGTGCGGTCACATTCCATCATTTTTTTTTGGGGGGGGGGGGGGGGGGGTAAAATTCTCAAATATCACATTTTTATATTTTTTAATGTGTGAAGAACTGGTACGATTTTTCTCAGTTGTGAAGAATTTGTACCAAATTTTCAGAAATGTGAAGAACCGGTACCGAATCCTCACACATGTCAAGAGTCATACCAAATCTCAAATCTGTGAAAAATTGGTACCGAATCTTGAAGTCTGAAAAAATGGTATCAAATCCTCACACGTGTGAAAACTTGGTACCAAATTCTCACACGTGTGAAAAATTAGTACCTAATTTTCACAGATGTGAAGAACTGATACTTAATCGTCACAGATGTTAGTGACAAAACTCTATTAAATTTGTACGTTTTTTAATAAAAGATAAGATGTGTATAACATAGTCAGCTTATACAAGCTCACTATGAGCAAAATCATGTTGAAGGGTTGAGAATCATAATGACTAAAACACTCTTTATGGTCTGTAAGGCTATGGTAATTGATGGACGGTATTTGGGATGAATACTGTACTTCAATTGCTGATCATAATTTAGCATGCAAAACGACTTATGTAGCGGTTTATTAAAGTACTTTAAAATTGGATGCTAGCTAGATGTACATGATTGATGTTTAGATTGGACACAATTCAAATCAGTATTTACATTTCGAAATATTCAATAATAAGATCATATGATGGTTAATGTCAAATGCGCAGGTGGTTCTACATGAAAGAGTACCTATCACCTTGTAGACCTTTATTCTGCATGCACAGTTCTATGTAAGATAATCTATGGGCCTGAGTGGTGTAGGGTCGTAGGTTCGATCCACTGGCTTCACAAGCCGCTAGATGGTATTCCAGGTTGAGACTCAGTCCCCACAACAACTAGCTGTTGTCGGGATAGAGCTTCAAAACTATTACTGTAGGACCATAGTAGAATGACAATGATGTACATTTATGCTTACGTTGGAATAGCGCCCAGTCACTTGTTGTATTATACATGAATCTTATGATTGCATATTCGGTCCAGATGGATCAGGTGATGGATAGTTTCGATAGTGGGCACACGTTTCTATTGTTCACATTGCAGATGCTTAGTAATTATTTCAGTGCAATCATCAGAATCTTGTCATAATATTTGGGCTAATTATACGGATTTAGTAACGGTTAATGTTTTGGAATGAAAACATCTTTCCATTTTCTCTATATATATTCTGCCGTGTACGACCATGTCTTCAGAAGAGATCAGATTTTGTTTTAGATTAGATCAGATCAGATTAGATTTGATTTTGATGAAGAAACCAGTGCATTTTCTGTGATTATTATGAGCTGCTCAGTTGAGCACGCTTCAGTCTTGAATTATACTTATGTGACATTATAATATACCACTATACAATCATGAACTAAGACAACTGTGTTTAGTTTCCTTCATTTAATTACGTTATACGGTTGTTTTATTGGTGCCGTTCGCCGGATCTTGAAAAAATGGACCTTGCATCAAAGAAGGAGGTAAGCTTCACTGTTTTCTTTAATGCATGTCATTAATTAACTTTCTCAAACGAATTGAAAATGGCTTTTATGGACAAAAATTTTTAAGTATAATTGATAGGCTGTAGGCTTCTAATCAAATTAAAACTTGGATTCTTTAATTAATTGATAAAGTAAATATTTAAGTAAACAAATAAATTTAAAAACAAAAATGGCTGATGGAGAAGAAATTGCTAGAAATTGTCATAATTTGACACAGCTACTATTAAACGTCTCAATCGCCCTAACAATGCTACGCATCGCTGCAATCATTCCAAAATTAGATGGCTTGAAAATTAAAACGAAAAAGAAAGCAGACTTTAGATTAATAGACTGAAGCACTTACAGTGACTCTTTGCAAATAGGGTCGATGCAAAGAGTTTGATTAACCGCTATTTCGTTATTCATCAAGTAAAATTTCAGCAAAATAGTGTTTCAGACAGTCCCAGCTCCTGTTCAATTATGATTAGAAAACAAAGACTTTTGACTCTGATTGATACAGGAATTTATTTCAATCGGTGGATCCGAACTGTGTCAGGAGTTGAATGTTTTTGTGTAAGTAGGTTTAAAACTCAGATTGTTACATGGACTAAATTTTTCCTTAATTTGGTGATTCCAAAATGTTTCAAGAGTTTTTGTTGAAAAAAGGTCTAGAGCTTGATACGCGGACGAAATGTTCTTAAATTCAGTAGTATGAAACGTATTATTAAGAGCTCTTGGGTTTGTGCGGTTCAAGAGGAATATTGATTATGGGATTGGACTGGCTGAATCATTTATTTTGTGTTCTGACATACTGTGAAGCGACCCCATAAGCTTAAAATAAAAACATAAAAATTAGTAAAATTAGACATAATTATTTAAAAAAAAATAAATAAAAAAAAAATAGGAAAATAAGTTTCCACTTCATGAAAAATAACAAAATATATATGTTGAGAGTTGACCAGGTTCAAATGACCCATAAAAGGTAAAGTCCACGAAAACATAAGAAACACGACTATCAAGCAGATAAGATGCAAATCATGAAAATGATCATAGAGAGGTTATGAGCCCTCAGTGTGGATATGTTATATTTAACTATGACATGACCTCATTTAACACATGATTGTGTTTGTAAATAATAATTTAATTCAGTGAAAATGACTGATTGTTATTTTTTTTTGTTCTTCAGATAACTCTGATGTACTGTTTTATCTGTAGTTCATGTCTCATTAACATTTCAAATAGCTTGGTTGTTTCTGAAAGTGTGATTTTTCAGAAAACAAATGAAATCTAACAAAATGATGCACAATGGTTTGTGACATTTGTACATGACCTTGAACCATACCAAAAACTCATAAATAAGATAAGGGCTGATGTAGACCGTACAAATGAAATTGTACATGTGGTTAAGAATGACTATCACAAGTCAAAGCTTATAGCATATGCAGAAACGTTCAAAAGCTTGCAACTTGAAGTTGATTTGTTGTCTGATACTTACCAGTCCATATATAAAACATTCGAAAATTATCAGGTTTTAAATACGGACAGAAGTAAACGTTCTTTGATACCTCTGGTCGGAAATTTAATGAGTTCATTGTTTGGAACGTTGTCGCAAAATGACCTAGATAATATTAACAGAAATATTAACATTTTGTCTGATAATCAGGAAAATATAATTCATGATTTGGAGATGTCTTTGTCTATTTTTGAATATTACAAAAATGCAAATCAGTGAGAACAGAAGGTCAATCATGGATCTTGTTATTTGTATTCAAAAAACTTGATAGAAAAATAAGTAACCTTGAACTTTCTTTTGAACAAAAATTTGTCAGACTAGAACAATTTATTCACACATATCTCCAGACTAAAATGATTTTCGATGAGATTAAAATAGCAGTACAGAATGCAGTATTTTATTTAGAAAACTTAAAAACTGAGTTGAATATGCTGTCGCTTAATCATTTATCTATCAATACAATATCTCCCAATGACTTGAAGAAGTTATTAATAGAAATTCAAGCCAAACTGCCTAATAATCACGATTTACCTAAAAATCCTCGAAATGATATTTGGTACTTCTATAAGACACTTACATGTATGACATATCTTGAGCATGATCAGATAAGAATTGTTCTTAGCATTCCACTTATAAATACAGGAGATAAATATGAGGTATTTAAAGTTCATAATATACCTTTTCCTTTTCACAATACTTCGGTACAATATCTTGCTAAATATGATTTGGAATCAGAATTTCTAATGGTTTCCGAAAGTAGACAGTCATATGCATTCTTATCAGAAAATGACTTTCATATGTGTAATAGTGTGAAATTACAATTTTGTAATCCGAAAACTGCTTTCTATCCCACTAATTTGAATAAGCCTTGTATCATGACATTATTTTTGAAAAATGAAGTTGACATTAAAAGTAACTGTAAACAGACTGTCATGATGAAACAGAAATTACCGCTTGCCAAATATTTGTCTCACGGTTATTGGGCTATAGTTACACATGAAAATTTACAGTTAACATTAAGCTGTAGGTCTTCATCTAAACAGTCCAGTTCTATTGATATTCACCCACCTTTTGGTATTTTGACAGTAAGTAATGACTGTTTGGCCTCGAATAAATACATGAGCTTGCCAGGGCACTTTGACAAAAACAGTTACTTTGAGATGTCTGATGTCTTAAAATCATTACTAAGACTGCATAATATATCACATTACATTCTAAGACAACAGGTACAGAACAAATTAAAAGATGTAGGTAAACTTGAAATACCATTGCATTTTTTAAATTTGAAAGAAATTCCAATGCAAACTTTTGTACATGGAATACATCACTTGAGAAAAGTACACACTGAAAATACTAGTTTCTGGACATTTGCAAACATCACAATTATAGCTTTTATTGTAATAATTGTCACAGCTATTGCGTCATTGATCATTTAATTAAAATATCTACCAAGCCATTCATTTTGTTTGAGAGAGAAGGTTAATGAGCATGACACTAAGATAACAGATATGAAGTTGCCGACTAATGATGTTGAATCTACGTTGAAGATAGTAGATGCGTCTGTTTTACTTGAAAGTAAAGGTACCAGTGCTACCTGCAAGTATCATCCATTCCTTGGACAGACGGATGCCAGAAGGGCATGGCCAAAGAGGGCGAATTTATAATTAGAGCAACTGTGGATTTTTATAAAGATGTGTCAATTGATGTATATATATATATGTAAATATTGACAGTAAGGTTAAGGTTAATTTATCAGTCCTGCGTTTAACCTTGAGTTGCGCAGGTGAAGATTATATAATATTGATTTTTCATTAAATTTGTAAGTCCTGCGTTTAACCTTAAGTTGCGCAGGTGAAGATTACATACTATTGACTTTTATTGAATTTTAAGTCCTCGTGTTTAACTTAAATTGACAGAGGTGAAGATCATTAGCATAACATCGTAACATGAACATTATGTTGTAACACCTTTGTTACAGAACGATGATTGTACCCTGATGAAGAAGAGTTATCAACCAACTAATTAGTCCGCCATACCTGGTCACCCATACCCAGTTTACATGGTGACCAACATGTTCAACGAGGAAATGGTGGACGATAGGATTCTCATACCAAACAGCAAGTATCGGGTTCCAGTTATTGCCGTTCCTGAGCCACCCACTACGTTGGACCTTAAACTCTCTTCCCCAGAGATCAAACATTGACTGGCATTTAGAATTTAACTCTGTTTTTAATGTATATGTTCATAATATAATTCTAAGTGCCTGACGATTAACGAGGATTATAACTTATAAAAGGAAAATATGTGACTGAACATTTATAGGTGAACCCTATAGACAACATGTAATGTAGACAATAATGATGCTCATACTCTTTTATAATGAACAGCAATTTTCATCAAATTTAAACTTCAACTTTATGTATATTTTCATCTTGTAAGAGTATGATTGACATTACTGTTTATACTGCATGTTGTTACGTTGTGAATTCAGAATATAATTGACATTACTGTTTGTTTTCCTCATAAGGAGAACGTTGTGTATTGATGATCAATTATTTATATATAAATGAAGTCATGGTCGGAAAGGTAGTCTAGAATAATTTAGGTACTGAATTTGAATTACTTTATATTAGTATAAATCAATCCTAAGAATAGGAGGTGTATAACATAGTCAGCTTATACAAGCTCACTATGAGCAAAATCATGTTGAAGGGTTGAGAATCATAATGACTAAAACTTTCTTTATGGTCTGTAAGGCTATGGTAATTGATGGACGGTATTTGGGATGAATACTGTACTTCAATTGCTGATCATAATTTAGCATGCAAAACGACTTATGTAGCGGTTTATTAAAGTACTTTAAAATTGGATGCTAGCTAGATGTACATGATTGATGTTTAGATTGGACACAATTCAAATCAGTATTTACATTTCGAAATATTCAATAATAAGATCATATGATGGTTAACGTCAAATGCGCAGGTGGTTCTACATGTAAGAGTACCTATTACCTTGTAGACCTTTATTCTGCATGCACAGTTCTATGTAAGATAATCTATGGGCCTGAGTGGTGTAGGGTCGTAGGTTCGATCCACTGGCTTCACAAGCCGCTAGATGGTATTCCAGGTTGAGACTCAGTCCCCACAACAACTAGCTGTTGTCGGGATAGAGCTTCAAAACTATAACTGTAGGACCATAGTAGAATGACAATGATGTACATTTATGCTTACGTTGGAATAGCGCCCAGTCACTTGTTGTATTATACATGAATCTTATGATTGCATATTCGGTCCAGATGGATCAGGTGATGGAAAGTTTCGATAGTGGGCACACGTTTCTATTGTTCACATCGCAGATGCTTGGTAATTTTTTAAGTGCAATCATCAGAATCTTGTCATAATATTTGGGCTTATTATACGGATTTAGTAACGGTTAATGTTTTGGAATGAAAACATCTTTCCATTTTCGCTATATATACTGCCGGGTACGACCATGTCTTCAGAAGAGATCAGATTTTGTTTTAGATTAGATCAGATCAGATTAGATTAGATTTTGATGAAGAAACCAGTGCATTTTCTGTGATTATTATGAGCTGCTCAGTTGAGCACGCTTCAGTCTTGAATTATACTTATGTGACATTATAATATACCACTATACGATCATGAACTAAGACAACTGTGTTTAGTTTCCTTCATTTAATTACGTTATATGTGAGGGTTTGTCTAGAATACACGTTTTGAATTATATCGATAATATCTGAGCACAAAAGCTAATAAGGACCATAAGAACTTTTAAATACCATAGGCACCAGCTTGGAACACAGCATATATAGTTCATATTATAATTAAGCTCTCTGCGACGAACTATCCAATAGTGAAAATAGTATATTCTCACCTTGACAACATAATTATTATGATAGCCACTTATTATTTGTAGCACAGAAATATAAACTGGTCAATAGTTTCTGAATGTATATGATATTACCACTTTCACCTTAATAAACCACTCATTGCGCATGTCATTTTTATTTTTGGTAATTTTGTTGAACATGGCCCCAAGGTATGGAATAGATGATACCATAAAGCGGGTTACGTTTGTGTTTATTTTAATGTCAATTTTAAGTTCTGCAGTTTTCATAATTTTTGATCACAGATTATTACAACAGCCCTTTATTTATACTACACTTTTCTAATTCGAAAAGTATCACTTTAATTGAAAATACAAAGATGCTTAACTGTATCTCTTCGTAGACTCAGTGTGGACTAAAACGCTTATTATGGGTTTATTTAGTTCAATCATCCAAAGGCACTCTACGGCCAGCAACACATAAAATCCTCGTCATACGCAAAAACGAAGTCGTTGCATGCAAACAAAAAAGGTACTGACCAGACTACGCTTCCTTCCACTCAGCCTGGTCAGCACATTTGTCATTCGTCCTTATCCAAGCAGCATTTTATGTACTAAAAGTGCATATGCATTTCACGTTAGGTGCATGTTTTAATTGCACTTCAGATAATTTTATCATGGAAGTATACTCTATGGGCCCTGATAAAACTGCGCCCATCAGCAATCTGATCTGGGTCCATATTGAGTCACTCTGAGTGGTGGTATTAGAGACATCGCATGAAGACAAAAACACCTTATGACAGCCAATATACACTCGCCTGAAAATTGTTGACACGTCGCAAGGTGACCACACGATCATTGTGCCATCGCCTTGGGGTTACCGCAGGATGACAGACCGATGTCCGTACTGTTTTGTGGGCCCTGTAAGGACATCGTGCGGCGACCTTGCGGGCTCCGTACGACTATTGTAAGAGTCTACGATCATTTTTGGGTCAAAAATGAGAATCTAAAATCATGCGTTGTCCTCACGACACTTTGGGACGCCCATATCTGGGATCGTACGATGCTACTGCGATGTGTCTACGGGCTATGGGTTTACGTTTTTTTCGCATTTGTCTTTGTGCGGAGTTAAACAAAATCGTAGAGGCCATGATGCCCGTAAATCCTTACCATGATAGCAAGGTCTCACTGTGGAGAGTGCCGCAAGGAAACGGTGATTTGGACATCGTACTGGCTTCAATACTCTTCGGAAGGCAAATGTAACCAAGGCATTACGTCATATGTTAGTGCTCATGACCCAGGGTCGGGCTGGATGTCAAGACCTAGGACACCTTTAAAGTGCTATTTTATTTATTCTGACTTGTGCAGATATTTTACAAGCCATTTATCAGAAAAAATCATATTTGGGCATTTGGCACCATTCATGGAAGGCTTTCACTTGACAGCTACAGAAACTTGGGCCCATGCCCCTGCATGGGGCTCAAGGTCAAACTCTAGTCATTTTATTTTTTTCGTTTATAGAATCATTTGTATTTGAATAACAGGTACTATTTCGTGCTGACTTTCTCTGTGATTTCAGACCTTAGCGCTCATGACCCAGGATGGGGCTAGAGGTCAAAAACTAGGACACCTTTAAAAAGCTTCTTTTTTCATCTTACCAACCATTTATCTATGGGCATTTGGTATCTTTTATGGTAGGCCTGAAATATATGGAATTCAAGCTACCGATTATTGACATCCTGCAAGTTTGAAATGCTTATCTTTGAAATGGCTCTAGTTATCAATCATTATGTACAGTTTGCGTTTCATTTATTGTACACACTCTACAAGTCCTAAATAGCAAGCTAAAATAATTATTTAGTTTTAATTATTGCTCATGACCTCAAGCCTTCTAGAAAAATTATAAAAAAGCTCTATCAAGATACTGCGCAACATATTTAACCAATTCTTCGAAAATAGTAAAATATATATTAAAAAATCTGACATTGATTTTTTTCATTTTACGAAATATCATGACGTGTTTCAGAAAAGAAATCTGGGGTCATTACACTAATTATCTTTCAGGAGGACCAAAAAACCCACCCCATAAAATCCATGCATAAATCTATATATAACGTCCAGAATTGAAAATTTCTGTTATTTTCATAATTTGATTTTACGTGTATAAAGTAAATCAGCATTAAAACGCTAAAAAGGTAAGAAAGAATACTACACAAAAAATAAGTGCCCACCAAGGATCGATCATGGGCGTCTGGTTCCAAAGTCTGACACGTTGACCACTAGGCTCATCACTGTTGTCTAATGCCTCCGAATGTGCTCTGATTGATAATGTAGGCCCCAAAAGGAAGTATGATTAGACTTGTTTCAAAATGGCGGATGTAACAACATTGTGTGATACCAGCAGGTAATATTGAGCTTTTTAACCACTTATTTTTACCCTCAGCAGTACTTGCAGTTAGCAACATTAAACTTGAATGTTTCTTACGTAAATTTGTGCCTTTGTATGGATTCTTACAAATAGAAAATATGAAACATATCAAACAGGATTTTTCTGACGCCTGGGCTCTGCCCTAGGGGTGGGGCGCCGGGGTACCCAGGGTTTCAAAAAAATATAATTTCCAACATGGTCATGTGGCATATCAAAGTGACGGGGATAAGGAGTAGAACAGAATACAAGTAAAATTTCAACCTATGATCAAACTGGTGTCCTTGGGGTGAGGTCATAAGGTCAAATATTTAATTCTACCCACAAAGATTTTTATACCAAGTTGTGTGTTCTCACCAAAAACAGATATAAAACAAATCGACTGGACTATTCATTCTGTGGCCTGCGTCATGCATAAGTGGGTTAACCTGGGGATGCTTGGGGTCAAAAACTTGAGCGTGGAGATTTGCGATGCTGCCCAATCGACTGCACGTTCTAGTTATTATTATTATTATTACTAGCGATGTTCAAATATAAATGCAATTAGCTTCATAACTTTCTTCACATATATGCTACGACAAAATATCGTAGCTTTCTGAAAAGAACTATTTGTCACCTTTAAAATGGCACCAAACATAAAAAACACTCACTACATGTCTCGAGTTACAGACGCTTATATAAAAGCCATTCCTGTATTCTGAAGTTTTTCTGAAGCAAATTGCCATATACGTTTAGGTACATGTGCAGATATAGTGTCATATCTTTGTAAGTTTGAGACAAAATGGCACCAAATTTTAGATGCAAGTTAAAGGTACATTGACAAAGTTGCTTGCAGGAAAAAGTTTATATAATCCTGTTTCAATCTTGAGTAAACAGGCGCGTTTGTGACGTCATTTATTTAATGATAAACGTCATTTTGAGTTATCTACTGGTGATGCAATAATGAACATCGCTGTCTGTTTTTCTTTGCGTTTTGCTTCAAACATGCTTAATATGTCATAAGGAAGTTTTCAAAATGCTCCGTCCTCTATTTACAGAGTTATCACTTTTTATATCATTTTTAAGAGTTTTCTTCTTCTTAATGACGTGTTTACATTAATTAAAATATGTTCAATCTGTCTAGTCTTCAAGATCAGGTGAGTAATTTGATTGTAAATAATGTCTATTTTGGTAAAACTTTAAGTTAACGTTTAAATTTAGATTGAAACCGCAATGTTATGGTAACAAAATTGAGTATAAGTTTCACTTAAGGCAGTTTTGTCTAAATAAAAGAGATGTTCAGCGTTTAAAAGTTACCCACTATCCATAAATGATTTGTAGCACCAACTCAGTATGAGCGATCAACATATTTGTATCGTTTTGCTAGAGCATCTAGCTATGTTATCTAGCTATGTTAATGACTTCAACACTCGCAATAAATTGTTAACTCAGAAACTTCTTAAACAAGGCTATCAGTATCATAAATTTCGCAAAACATTTTCAAAATTTTATAGATGATACTATTATTTGATTTCTAAATTCCAAGTTGGACTAAAATCTCTCTTGTGCCAAGGACTTTCGGAACCTGATTTCTATGGTGACTTGGTGTATAAATTGAAGAAGATTGTTGGCTCTAATAATTTTTCAGCACAGTTCATTAAAATAATTTCCCATTATGAAAAGATTGGCTATAACATTAATGTATTGCAACAGACTGCATGCTTGGTGGTCAACCCAATCACGGTTGGCAACTTTGCTTTCCTCTCCTCTTTAATTGCACGCCGGTGGGTCGGACTTCAGACTCTATGATGGTTCCGACTTAAAGACTTATCTATTGATGAGATGGTAGGGGCCTGATGCTTTGGCTGTTTGTCGGGCCCACCGGGGTATACCTGTTGGATTTCCTTTGCTCCGGTATTCAGTTTTGTTTACTGTTGAGTCCTTATCTTTGCCTTTTCTCCTTGTTATATCTTGATTTATATGTTCTAGGAGATGATGCATTGATAAATTAGGGGTCTTTCATGCAAACCAAACATCTATGTGTCTTGATCCACATCTGAATTAAGGGTGAGGTTGGCGCCGTTAAACCAGTTTAAGCCCTCCAGTAAAATATTTTACTGACCATTCGAAGGCGGTACTTCCTTTGTGGATCTTTTATGTTTTTGTTCTGTCCTGTGTTTGCTTTTTGTGTGCGTCTGTTTATATGTGCTTTGTGGTCACCTGTTGGGAAAGGGCTGACCTTTTGGCTCTCGTTTGTGGTGTCTAACTGTAAGTTTGTCACTTTCCCATTGGTATCCTGGGTCAGGTGTGGTACTTGATTGTATCGATTCCTGATCTTTGCACCCTTACTTACTTTAAAACTACTTTAAATGCTGCTTCGTGCATTTTGTTAAAGAAAAGTTTGACTGAAAACTGAAAAGTGGTGTTTTGTTTACCATTTATTTGCAAACAAAAGGAGACTTTACTGAAAACGATTCGATGTAAATAAACAAAATCGTGTTGGACTTTTGTAACTTTTACAGAATCATTATATAAGTATATGGGGATACTTCCTTAAAAATTTCAAGAAATTTCACCAATTTATCGAAGAATCATACGCTCGTCTATATCAATGGTATGCTCAAAGCATTGGGTTTATAAGTATACTAAAGTGACCCTCATTCAAAGGGCTATAACTCAATAAGCATACTGTATTTTTCTTTAGGTCTGGTGCCAGTTCAAAGGTGACATATAACCCTTTATAGAAACGTATACCATTTAGTCGTAGCATATATGTGACGAAAGTTATGAAGCTACTTGCATTCATATTTGAACAGCCCTCGTATTATTATTATTATTATTTACAGTAGTGGCTCAGACACAGATGTAGAAAAACTTTATGCCACTTTTATTGTCAATGTAAACAGTCTGAAAGTTCCTTTTACCCTTATACATACCAACTACCTATGAGGTATTTCGATCATTCAACTGAACTTTAGTCCGGGTAAGTCTGGTTCCCGTCACGTGTTAAACATTTAATCGGCAGCCAATCACTGCCATCGAAACAAAATACTGGTTTCTTAATATTTAAGAGTTTGGCAAATGCGGAGAACCAGTATCGACCAACGTAAAAGGTATGGTTGACCAGCAGGAACTGGACATGCGCACACAAGGGCTAAACAGGAACAGGAAGATAGATAAGTGATCACGTGGCACTAAACCAGAGTGAGTTTGATCAACTTTAGTCTAACCGCAGTACCTGCAGTTGAATGATCGAACTACCTCTATGTTAGGAAGAGGAGCAGTCCAACTTCCACAAAAACATGTCAGATACAAAACATGGAATGGGGATTCCATGCCACTACCCACATCCACTCCACCAAGACATATACAGTCTTGTAAGCAGATTTTAGTCCATGCGCGATAAGTACCCAAATCTCAAACAGTAGACCAAATATTGCTACCCCCACCACACACACACATGAATCTTTGCTGCATTGGTTTCTTAATATGTGCTGGAAAGTCAACATATGGGCGGTGTATGGTTTGGGCGAAACATGTGATAGTACCAAAACGTCTATTTGATTCATACCTAATAGACTTCAATTTGAAAAAAGTGCTGCTGCCCTCCCCTCCTCCCTAGTGAAATTTGCAGACATATTCTATCAAGATGCGTCTTTTAAGAGATGTTTGTACTTTGTACGCCAGGGCGTTAGCCTGTTAAATATGTTACTGTAAGTGTTCTTTGGTTGTTCTTCACAGTGGTCTGGGTTAGGCTGTCGTGTGTGATTGTGCACGTGGTATTTCCTGATTATGCTCATTTACCTTTTCAAGGAGGAATTTAATCAAAGAACATCTCTTGAAGAACAACTTTGGTTCTAATATTTGCTTTACCATAATGCATGGTCTTCATTAAATGTTCAAATGAGTTAGCGAACTTTACTAACAATATCACTGGAGTAGAGGAAATGAATTGGACATGATATTGGAATGTTTATTCACTCCATAAAACAGGTTTAAAAAAAGAGACTAATCTGCGCTCTATGCAGGGGAAACTCATTCAAATCCGATTTCTATAGAAAACCAATCCTTAGTCCACCAGTTGCTAATCCTGGCCTAACACAGCCAGGTTCAAATTAAACTCCTTTGTTTGACCGCAAAATACCACAAGCAAACAAAGTTAATGGCAGAAATAGCAAGGACTATTACTTATTGGTGAATTTTACATAGACATAGAGTACAGGAACATAATACGAGTAAATATCAGTCAAATTTTGAAGGATGTTGTTGGGTTTAAATTCATTGTTTTCCGTGAGCACAACTTTAGGGGTCAATATATTGCTTTAGGGCATTGATATGCTGGAATTAACAAAAGGCTAAGCTTGATTAGTTGTTCAAAGAAATAAAATTCTGACATAAAACTGTAAACTTACGTAAATACTTTAAAATTCCTCATTTCTGGAGCATGTGTGCGATGCTGCAGCCATATTGAAACTAAGTCTAATCATGTTCTCACTGGGGCCTACGTTTCTAACCAGAGCACCAACGGTGGCTTTAGACAACAGTGGCATTTGTTTATATAGAATAGGTAATCCTAGTTTCGGCCACTTTCATATTTGTGGCCAGAATTAAAACTTGGTTACACTGCTTACTTTCACTTAACCTGTCTTTCTGACTTAATTTCGCTTGACCTGTCTATCTGGCTTGGTACCGAGGCACATCTTTCAGACACATTTTATTTACTTAAGACAATGGCGGAACGTCGATCTAACATAAGATTATTTGAACACCTTATTGATTCGATTTCATAAATGGTCGAAAGACAGGGGAAGTAAGTATTCTCAATTGATTTACGAGTTATCCAACGCGGAAATGATGTGCATGGAAATTAGCCCCATATGTCTAATCCACCTCATGCGCACAGTTCACGCACCTGTGATTGAAAGCCTTTATCTTTGAACTTTTTTGCGCTTGCAGTCAAACACTTATATGTATAACAGCCATTCGCTAAAATTGATACAATTACAAAATGAAAAATTGGTGAAAGATGAATTTGTCTTGATAAGCATGCTTTCGATATCATGGAAATGTCTGTTGCCTCTATAATTACATGTATAATTATGACCCACATCATTTGTGTAATACACTCAACAATGCCAACATTGCAAGAAACAGTATATAGAAATGACTCAGTGTTATCTAATCTACACGAATCCTGCTTTACCAACATCACTTATGATCGAAAGGTATGTATCTACACTAATTCTAGTTTAACTAAATCTAGTGGCCATAATTTGTCTTAGTTATGAAACAGAGACAAGTGTAAAAAATCTGTACATGCAAAATTAACACTTAATTCCATAACAAGATTAAATTACTGTTTATCCTGGGCTTTTATAAAGCCATATATCAAAATGTTGGCTAATCAACATTTTAACTTTCTCTTCGAGCCTGTAATTTCTCATGGTTCAGCCTACTGCTATGAGTTCTTCCAAGGTATATGAATATTGTAGTATGGCCGATGCTTTTTTCTTTGATCTTTGCTGATGTTTAAATCAGACACCCTAGAATAACGACGAAGGAGGAGCTTAAAACCGTACTCTAACTTCCAAGTTTAGTTAAACAGCGATGTAGGCGGTAACTTACTAAAAAGCGAAACATTATCCCGTAGGTAAATGTAATATAATTGGCAGCTTAGGCCGGATGCAGGGAGGCACGAATGTAAATTTCGTCAGGTGTCAGTAACACGTGTTTATTTGCGCCTGTGCCATACTACAAGCTAGATAAAGGATTCTTCCTCGGCTTTCTGTTTAAACCGCTCGGTGGGCTACGCCCACCTCGCGGTTTAAACAAGAAAGCCTCGGAAAAGTATCCTTTATCTATTACTTAGCCATAAAAGGCTGCAAAATGAATTCAAATAGTAATAGTCAATTATTGCATAAACTAGTCATTGGTAATGGAACATTTTAAAACATATTTTAACAAGATAAGGAAAGGATTTAACCAACAGATTTTCATAAATATATGTTCCGTAACACAACATCTATGTTACGTAACATCTTTGGGCATTCTTTGTAGATCCATCAATGCAAATATGTTTCTGATGATGACATATCATAATTGTCTAGATAGTAACTTTATGGTACGACGTTTGATTTTGCCATAAACATTTGTATATTATACTCAGAAAAACAATTGAAGGATATTTGGATTCAGTCCCATCTCTAACATCCAACACAATAAAAACTTTACTAATTATGCACGCATTTCATAGTTCCAGACATCTGTAATAAAAATGTATGCTTTATGTTAGTCACGCTTCAATGGTTTAAGTACAGTACAAATCCAAATGGTTCAACCCTCTATACTGAAAAGTCACACACGTTCAAAAATGATTGAAACCCATTTTTATCGTTTGTATTCCATAATGACTGGCTCCAAAATCATCGCTGGTTCTCCCTCCAAAAATGGCACCTAATTTTGAAGCTGTTTTCAGTGTTTTACTGCAAATTTGTAGTCAAATTTACCGGGGTATGCCATATATGTGTATTTTTGTTGAAGAAGTTGTCCCATTATTAGAGGCGATGACTGATAAATTGGTGTTAACTTTTGTCTGTGGTCGGAATTAGATCATAAGCAATGACCTGGTAAAGGTTGCAGCAAAAATTGAGAGCACTAAATTTTTTGCTTGTGAACTTTGGGTAGAGAGGGTCGGTACATTTGATGTAGTACTGTATCGTAACCAATGACCCGTGAATTTCAATTTTTCATTTTGGTGAATTGCATAGTGATAATTCAATCAATGACAAAAATAATTTGTTTGAAAATTAAATTCCCAATCGTTATAAAGTCAAAAGAATTTTAATATCCTTCAATTAATTTTCTGAGTATATATGGAAATGCGTAATCACAATAGGCATTAAAATCTATGCTTCCATAACAGGTTCCCAACTATTTTTAAATGAAGTTTGATTAAATCAGTGTCCAGAATGCAACTAATATCAAATTCATACTATTTATACCATAATAACATGATTTGAGGAATTGTTCTTTATGCTTTATCAAATAGAATTGAAAAACAATATGTCATTAAAAATGCTATATTATCTGTAACGTGTCAAATATTTGCAGATTACAATGTATCTTCACTGATATTCGCTGCAAATACATTTCAATTTTAAAAGCTTGTATAAAATGCGATTAAACATCCATAAAAAGAACATTATCTGATGTTAATGTCACTTTTGGAGTAAATTGACGAGACAGGTGTATTGAAGTACATATTTCAAAACAAAATTTCCAAATTAATAATGCTTTTTACCCTGCTAGCAGACGATTTTTTTACGAAAACACAATTAAAATGGTGAATCAAAGTATCATTATCATGAAGTGTGCCCATTTGTGTCCTTTCAATGAGCATTTGTAGCCTTATTATGGAAAATAGATGTTACAGAGGCATAGCAGCATATCATTTACTTAACACAAGCTATGATTGTTATTCATTTTTATTTATTTCGAAGAAACCACCATAAAAAGAAATATGGCCGTTATCTACATTCAGAGGTGCTTGTTTTCTAAATATAAGCGTTACGGAGGCATATATTTTGGAACGTGACATTTTGGTTATTGTCCTGTTTGCCATCTTTTTGAGCAACAGTGAATAGCAAGCTATCACCGTTTATTACATGTATATCGTTTATCATTAATTATTTTCAAGTTTATTTGGCAGCATCACGTACCTTTAAATGAAATATATCTGTTTTCAGTATCCCATTTAAATAGTTACGGTAGCATAGGCATATTTGGAGACACATACATTGTTGATGATTATAACTAATGTAAACCTTATGACCTAAATATAAGGTTGTTTCTGGAATTCATTTGAAAGGAGCAAAAGGATTTTTGTGGAAATATGAGACGCCCTTTAGATTCATTAATGTCTACAAAATAGCTTGGTGACATTGCAATTTTGGCTATTTGCCAGCATTGACCAAAATATATTTTCAAAGCAAATACTTTGATGCTATAATTTTAAATTACCGACCAATGCTTGGGTATTGTGGAATTGTATGATTTTTAGAGAATTCAATCATATTTAAGCAGGCATAAGAATGGAAATAGTGGAGTCATGGTATTTTCAAATATGGGTCAATTTTGGTGGAATGGCTGATTAGTCCTGTACGTATGTACAGCTCATTTCAGTTCTTATCGAAGCATTCATTGTAAATTAAGATAATATGCTCTGCTTGTAAACTGTAAGTTAAATGGGATCATAGTAGTATATGGCTCTTTATCATTTTGTGCACGTAGTTCATGTCGTTTAGATATCAACCCACTACGTGTGCTCCATTCTGGTTCATCTTTGTCTCTTTACACATTTCGGATATTCATTACATTGTGTTGTTATTGAGTTCGATTATCTCTGACAATTTTTCTCTTGAAGAATGGTGTATTTATATCAATCCTGTTACGTATGTTTATATCGGAGAAAATCAAACTTGATTGGCTGTCAACATATCGGGTTCATTTAGAATACAACACATCAGTCAATCTGACATCAGGTTGTGAATAATATATAGATTCCGACCTAAGACAAAAAGAACTATTAGCGAGTAATAAAATGCGTTTCTCAATATCTCTCGTACATGCTTAAACATACTTAGGAGACGAAGGGGTTCTAAAACTGTCCGATTTATTCAGAGCAACAGACTTTTCACAGTCGAAAAAGCCACGTCGATCACGATCCAGTAAGCTGCCCAGCAGGGACATGATGTCAAACAACGTCACATCAACGTCGATGCGACGTCGCATCGGCGTTGATATGATGGACGTTGTTTTAAGGTTTTGTGCCAGATGGGTGACATAATTATACACTGAACCGAAATTATAAATGGCCACTTAACATTTTTTGTGCCTGTTCAGAAAGTAAAACTCGCTCATACAAAATTTTACTTCTATAAAATAATCCAAGGATTTGGAGGTTCTGCAAATTATGTCATTTCAAAATGACCGGTAGATCTAGCACAGACAAAGTCCGAGTTAAGATACCCTCATTTCAAAAAGTCACACATTGAAGTGTGATGTAAAATATTCATCGAAAACGTTATTTATTTATATTTTCATTAGTTTGAAGATGTTAATAAAAGCTGTGATATAAGATGAAAATGAATCAAACGTTTTGTGAAATTGACCTCTCCATTTCTCTTCTAAGTTAACATGAAGACAGCCACGGTCAGCAGCTTAATCAAAGAGTTTTAGCTTTAACAACCATGCAATTTGGATATGCACTTTGCATTGCTCTGTATGCTTTATTATCTGCGGCACGGCATTGAAATTTTCAGGGGTTCTTTATTATGAATTGGCGTCACTGTTCTTTAAAACTTAAAACAAACTTTAACGCATGCCCTTTAAATGACCTTTAAAATTTCACGGCAAAACCGGAAGTGGTAACCAATCTTGAATAAAATGTCGTCAGGAAATGGGCTGATCAAGTTGTATTGTGTTTGTTCAAACATACTAACATGGAATAAAACACACACAATAATTTTAGAATGTGTAGGTGATGATTTCCGAAAATATCAGAAAATTCGGAAAATTAGCTATTTTTAAAAATAAATCATAAAAAAATCTGTTCTAAGCATGGTGTATTTTCGGTTAGTGAGGTTCGTAATCACCTGTGTTTCAATTCGATAAAAGCTGCACTCAAAACGCTTATTTTCTTCAAAAAGTTGATTTTTGCATCTTTGAACCCGGAAATAGTGAACTGATTGAAAAATCTTCTAAAGCACGGCTTAACTGTCTGTAGTCCATTAAAATGCACATATATGTACTTAGTCAAAATTCATTTCAATATCATTAGCGCTTAGTCAGAAAAGCGAAAATGAAAAGTGGCTACTTAGAACTTCGGTTCAGTGTATATACACAACAACAGCAGAATCTAGGGCGAAGCTTTGGCCAGGAAAATATATTAAAGCCCCCCTCCCTCCCCAGTCGCCTTGGTAGCTGGCTGCTACCACTCTATGGCGGTGGTTCTGTTGTCGTTGATTCATTGTTTATTGTTGCTCCCATTTTTAGGGGGGGGGGGTAGGGGTGTTTGGTCCTTTTTTGTAATACTTTTTAGTTTTGCAATCATCTTGCTGAGGAAGATGGAGCTGGTTGCTTAACTCTACTTTTGTTCTAGCTGTTGTACGTTGTAATTGTTCTGTGTATCTTCCTCCTGGTGCCATGGGTTTGCCTGTGGTCTATGATTTAGACATTTCCTGGTCATACAGTAAAACCTGTTTTAGGCGCCACTAAAAAAATAGAAAAAAATATAGGTCTCTAAAAACACAAATAGTAGCTTAATGAAGGTCGAACGTATTGCAGAATGCTCTCTTGGAGCATTCTGCAATACGTTTGGTCTGCATTAAGCGGTACTCCGTCTTGAAAACCAATTTTTGGTCTTCGTTTTGAGTGGCAGTTTAAGACAGGTTTTACTGAACTCACTTGCTCTCTCGCCAGTTTTCACATGACTGAGCTCACGTGTATGTTAAACAACGTGCTCTTTTCGCCTACATTCAAAGTTACAATAAATGTGTTTGTGTACGTAAATAAAAATCCAAGTAACACCCATCTGACATTTTGGATATCACAGCATCGATCTCTTTCATTCTTTCGCACTATAAAACAATTCGCACATTTCACTTGTCAAAGATGTTTTTCACAGCCCACATATGTCAAATATCTTCAAACCGCACCAGCAAATAAGGCCTAGGGGTTATACAAAAGCATGCTCAACTCAGTCGGGCAGCATAATTTATCATACTCATAAATGCTAAAATGCCAACAATATTTTTACATTTATTAGCAGGATAAATACAACGCCTGAGTGTTTTAAAACAAGAAAAAAATCTATCTAATTTTTTAGCATTTTAGTTTTATGTTCAGTTGAGTTGAGCATGAAAACAGTTTCATAACGACGAGGTTATAAATCCTTGTCAGAATTGACCACACACTTCCAGATAAATAAGCTTGAATTTCTGGTTGAATGTTCATAAATCAAAGGGTGTACCTTTTATTCTAATTCGTCTTAAGCCTCGTTCATATGCACAATATACACCCCGGTGCAAACATACACCCGGGGTGTAAATTTGCACCTGGGGTGTATTTTGGTTATGTAAACGGTTCTTTATGAAAATGCACCCGGGTGCTAATTTGCTCCACCTTTGTAGGTGGTGCAAATTCGGTGGAGCAAATTAGCACCCGGGTGCAGATTTTCCCCTAGGTGCAAATTGCGCACATGAACGCAACTTGTTATCACATATGTGCAATTTGATCTTAGATTTTGATAAATTACCCATCTTTTCTATATAAACATGTACATTTGTATGAAAATAAACTATATAAACAGTCCCTTTATCAAATTTAAGGTCATGGCTTCTCTCTGTAGTCACTACTTCATCGGCTATGCCGGGTTGCCACGCAGAACACCTGGAATTTCTGGTCTATGGGCTTCGATTTGCACGATTCTATTTCCGAATAATATCTCTTCCTAACCCCAGCAATAGAAATCATAGTTTGCCAGAACCCTGGCGCCATTCACGAGTCCATGCTATCTGATGTACACATCGGTGAAAAGATCCCCCCTGCATAATAACGGAGTGACCACCTTTACGATTCATGTAATCAACGTGATGTTCTGACATAGCAATAATTTAAATATGTTTACCCTCTATCTTACACCCCCCCCTCCCAATTTGGGAATTCAAACCTCTTGTAGCCTTGAGCCATTTCGCTTCGGAAACTTAACAGAGATTTAGAAGAGAAGACAAAACCCGTTTCACACATTCACAAGACGTTTATTTTGCTATTAGGAAGGGGTTCTCAATTGTCCAGCTCTGCGCAGTCCTAAGTCAAACTGTCACCAGCAGTTCAATTGAAACCACGAACGCACACGCGCATTCCGTTGCAGCTATTTGCCCAGTTTGTCGCAGAGCTCGTGACATTCGGAAGCCATGGATCATTAGAACATGTATAAATCTCAAGCACTACGTTCGCACAACTCTCTCGGCCAGATAGTCATATATTTAGTTAGTACTGCTGCAACAGCTTCTATAAGTGTCATTTATGCACCAGTCATTTGTATCCACTGCTCCCCACCTACGGGGATGGGCGGGGATAATAGTTTCTCTTTCCAGAGCTCTGGTATAAGCCCCGCCCTGTGGGGACAAGCTGGTGATAACAACCCTGCTCTTTGCCCCACCCTACACAACAGAAAATCCCAGCAGGGTAGGTGTCCCAATGTTTTACCCCCACACTTCCCCGGCACTGCGGGGACAATCAAAAAGTAATTGTCCAGCACCTTACCCCGGCTAATCCACGGCTATCCCCATAGGTTGGGGCCGTGGATACAAATGACAGGTGCATTATCCTCTTTAAATATTGTATAAATAAATAAAACAGATAAAACCAAATGGAGTTGCATTTTTCTCACACGACAGTATCTTGAACTGACTAATAATCGAAACATTCTTAACACATCGAATTTCTCCTTAATGTAAAACTGAAACATTTGTGATATGTTTAAAGAGCAAATCCAATAACATATGAACACAATTTATTGACATATGAACGCTACATAAGGGGGTGCAAATCGTGCATATAAACGAGGCTTTAGATACCGAAACAACAACGACAACAACAACAACAACAACAACAACAACAACAACAACAATAATAATAACAATAATAATAATAATATTACATGTAATAATAATAATAATAATAATAATAATAATAATAATAATAATAATAATAATAATAATGATATTGTTCTTTATATCCTCCACAAATGAAGAGCATACACTAGTTTTACAAGTACACAAGCAAAACAGAAAACATCTATATACATTTGTACAGTACTTATAATGCGTCTATGGATGTAATATCAAATAGGAATCTCCTACTTAATAACAATACAAATAAATATTTCGGTATAACACCTTTACATTTTAGATCATCTGTAATGAAATTCAGGAACCTAGTCAAAGACTCCTTTCACAAACCCCCCACGAAGTAACCGCTCATACAAGGCCCAGTGAGTTAAACTGCTACCAGTGCTTAAGTGCGGCCAGCTTTGAACAGGTGACAAATGGGCACAGAAAACTATGGTCGCTATTAAAACTACATATGCTCACACAACGTCCAGATTTTATAAGAAGACAACTTTAATCTTAGTATAGTATGAGTCATGAACTATACAAATAGTCAATATAAAACTGGTAAAAGACGTTTTTCGTTGTTGTTGTACCGTGTGGAGTGTAGTACATTATGGTGTTGATGTTTTCTTCATAAAGATAAAATCTGCAAAATACAATTAAATATGATAAGATTATCAGTAAGACTACAGAGCTCGTGTATTTCACTGAATGGAGTCATTAACCCTTTGTGTTTATATACATGTACTTTGGCAAACAGTGAGGACCAAACTGAAATGGCACAGAATACGCATTCGATCAAGGTCTACACTGTTTGCGAAAACAAAACAAATATCAGGGGCTAAAGCATATCTTAACTTAGAAAGGAGTTGTCCTGTTACGGCAAGAAATCTTCCTAAAAGTCATTTGTGAAAAAGTCAAATCTTCAAACTGTGATTTTTGCAACAATTTTCATGACAATTAATGGACATACCGGGTGTCCGAAAACACATGAAACGTTTTGAAAGGTTTATAGCATCTGACTCTATAAAGGTATGTTGCTAATTGTTTTTATTGATTAATGTCCTTTACATAGAAATGTTATAATCACATATTTCGACTTGATTTCATTTTATGAAAATGCAAGATTTAGCTTTTAAAAAATGGGTTCTAATTTTCTGGTTTACACAGTTTTTACTTCCATGGTTAGCTTTTTGACGCTATATATATATTGATTCTGGTTGCAGCATTGCATTGATATTCCTTTCTTGATGCTTGCTCTTGCAAATGTATATTATGTCTACAATTATTTCCATAGCCTTTTGTCTTCCTAGGTGTTCCTCAAGTTTTATAATCAAGGCTCAAATTATATAACCACCTTGTTCATAATGAGCATTGTTTAAGACATTTTAGTTTTACAAAATGAAGTCTGTTACCATGGTAACCAATGGGCTGCAGTTTTGATGTCATGTAAAAATACAGAAGAGACTGTTCTTGCATATGACCCAATTCATTTAGATTATATAGTTGCTTTTACTAAATCAATTGACAATATCATTAGGTGTGCACTTTATTGTTACCCCACCCACTTTTCTCTACAAAAGCCACTGATACCTGGTGCTTAGTTTGAACTTTCCTATACAGTTAAGTGTACATGTTATAAAACAAAACCAATTGATGTGTTTGTAAGACACTACTGTCTTGTTTTATGCCTTAAATACTGAACAACTTAATTACACGTAAAACATTTTGCCTTGAATATCACGTTTAAGCCTATTTCAGTACCAAATTCATTGAATTTGGCTTATTTGGTGACACCATCTTTGACGTTACCGGAAAAATAATGTTTACAGAGGATAATGCTAGCAATGCTTTGAAATAAATTTTTCACATACTATTTTATATTTGAGCACATTTAGGCTTGCCAAGCTTAAAGGTTGGACTCTTTTAATCAAGTTTAGAAACGTTTCATACCTTTTGGGACACCCTGTACATATAAATTATTCAAACATATACTTCATGATTTTCTAAACGAGAGCAAAGGGGAGATAAATATGGTTTATCATAACTACTCCAAAGATTGTATTTTGATACTGTTACGTGCCAGGCGTAACAAGAAAAGAATTGAGGAAACCAAAATTTGGTATTTGGAAAGTCAGCAAAAAGCACTTTTAAATTTAACAAAAAATATTAAAAATAACAAAATTTTCATTTACATAAGCAATGGAAAATATTCATACAATCAAAAAAAGTCTAAATTACAGTACCTTATAAGCCCAAACTGTCCCTCAGAATATTTATCAACACAAGTCTCTCAGCAGTTTCTGATCCCCAGATTTTGAAGCTAAATCCAAATGAATACTGAGTTTGAATCAAAAGTAATTCAGAAGTAATGAATTAAACACAAAGTATTCCTGGTCAGAATTCTAGCACAAAAAGTTAAGACTTTTAAATGGTGAAATTATTTTAAAGATGCCCTTATGAAAAATTACTCTTATATATACTCTTTAAGAAAGCTCCAGAATAATCAGGAAAGAACTATGATATCATATGTTATATTTGTTTATTCTGGAAATTTCCACAAACTTATCAATGATTCTACTTACTTCCAGATTTTGCTCTGAGCTTCTATTGGCATGGAAAAGAAAATTCTAGGGAATTCCGAACTTATCCAGAAATTTCCATGACAATACATTATTTAATTTCTGGATGATTAGTCATCCTTCTAGAAAATTCTAATGATCAAATAAACATCTTGTTTACAACAACTTGTTTACCATCAATATTTTCAATATCTGGGTCAACAGAAACTTAGTAAACAGCATATTAAACAGATAAACATCATACATGCAATACCATATCAGTAGAAGTGCTAAAATGGCATGTCTTTATTGACTTCTCAACTGTATTTTACCATTAAAGAATGTAAAATAGATTCATCTAACAGTGCTTCCTTATATGTGTCTACTTGCGCACGATTTAAGTGTGCAAAATACAATTATTACGTCCAGCTGTAAAAAGACGAACGTATAAAAGTATTTTCCCCACCATGTTCCAGCAAATCCTTGAAAATGTGAACATCTATAATGTATTTACACTATATATGTAAGTGAGAAGCTGGGTCAATGTGGGGAACATACTTTTATGCAGAAAACATTTAAGCATCCCCATTTGTCTATTTACGATCGGAAGTATTAATTGCATTTTGCACGCTCAGATAGTGCGTAGGATTACTGGCCAGACAGATCGTACCATGTATTGATAAATTAATCTGTTGGTAAAAACACAGTTGTGTAATCATTCAAAAACATGCATTTTAGCCCTTTAAACTGATATACGTATTATCAAAATACTGTTTTCGCAGGAGTTATGTTAAAACGTATTTATCGCTCAGTTTCCCGCGGTTTGAACATCACTAAATATGTGTTTGAGTAATTTTTATGTTTGTCCATTCATCGTCTTAAAAATTATTGCAAAACTCACATTTTGAAAACTTGACTTTTTCAAAAATGTCGTTTAGGGAGATTACATGCCTTAACAGGATATCTCCTTCTAACTTAATTGTGACCCCTTGATTAATGCAATGAACCAAACCAGGCTCCATTGTATCAAACCAGATGGAAGAATCCATCAATAAAGGGTTATTAAATATTGAACTCATAATGTCTGGCGCGGCTCAATGTTGAAACAGGAAACTTCCAGCTTGTTCAATTATTCTACGAGACAAATTAAATTCAATAAAAGAGTCTGTGACTGTTGTTTACTGCTGGGTGGTAAGTGGCGCTGCACAATCGATCCTATGATACTAAGGGGTGTCAGCGTGGTTCAGTAGAGCTTCAGCGTTTCATGTTGTTGTTGTTGTTGTTGCTCCTCTTCTTCTTCTTCTTCTTCTTCTTCTTCTTCTTCTTCTTCAAGTAGATTATGAAAAGGATATGACTTTCAATAACTAAAATCTGCTGATAACTTAAACCAGTCCCAAAACATATTATGATCTTGTTTAGTATTATAATTGTATATATTTTTAAGGCTAATATTTTAAAGATTTTTTCTCCAAATAAAATGCGATTGAATAAATGTTGTTACATGTGGTCTTGTGCTAGTGCCAGACGTATGCGCAGGCTGATCTGAGCCTTTTTTTTTGGTCGCACATACCACATTGTAGGAAATCTCGTGTCTCGGCTCAATTATGATGGTGGAACTAAGGCATTGGTCACATGTCGATGTTAACCCGTTTGTGCCTATTAGAGAAATCAAAAGAACCTTCCACCCTTATTGTGTTATTATATAGGATTGATTATGATGGTTGCATGTTGCATGTCCAAATTTTACACTGCATATGCTAAGTACGTCTAAACCCTTTTCAGACCAATGGCATGTTCGATAAAGCTACATACAATTAAGTCATGGCGGTCCATTTAATCTCGGACCAAGTAGGGTCCGAGATTTTATATATTGAGGGATCACAGGTTAAACTTTCAAAATTGCATTTCTTTCTTAGAAGATCGTTTTTGTCTCAACAAACAGTGCAGACTTTGATTTAATCCCGCGCTCTGTAACATTTCATCTAGGTCTTCTCTGTTTGCAAATGTATCCGTTGTAGCCATCCTATTACCTAGTATTAGGCTTGAAAGCTTAAGCTCTATATGTTACCCCCCTCTCTGGTTAGGAGACGCCGTGGCGTAGTGGATAAACTACTCGCCTTGTAACCAGGTGTCCCGAGTTCGACCCTGGCCCCCCGTTTCGTCGGATGGGACTCTAAGTCGTGGCCAGAGTCTCCATGTGACCTAAGCTGTTGGTGGGACGTTAAGCACAAACGCACTCACTCATTCACCCCCTCTCGTTGTATTTCATTTTCCGTCTTGAGTAGGAATTTGTCAAATCTGTTCTTAAACTGATTCAGAGTTTAGTTTATTAATTAATTATTTAAAAGGTTAACCCTTAAGGCGCCAATCGCTACAAAAGTCGTCTGTTTTTCTCGACTGATGAAACGTTTAAGAAGACTCTATGGCAAAACAGTGTAGACACAGATTAGAGTCTGTTCTGGGTCCACGCTGCATGCTTCTATACTTAATTCGTCAGCAATGTTAGGCAATTATTTGCAGCAGACGACTTCAGCAGACGACATTTTCAGATGCTATTTTTTCTTGGCGCTTTAAAGGTTAAACATGGCAAACAGCCCAGACACTGATGAAATGTCACGTTTTGCGTTTTTTTTTTCAAAAGCAGCCAAATATCAAATAGCCATCCCCGAGCCCATTCATTCTATGGATTGTAAACAGATATGTGAAAAATAATATCAAATTATATGTTATCAGAGGATCGTCCTTTAACTTACAATTAAAGACAAAGGTGTGTTAACTCTGTGTACTGGGTAATTTACATGCTTCTGCTGATTATTTTTCAAAATCAACTTTTTTCGAAACATTCTTTCAGAAATACCATCAGAGTATCAAACGGTTCGGACCCAGATCAGGGCCGACGGTTTGTCGGGCCTTGTCTGGGTCCAAACTGTTTGCAGAGGTTATCAGCAGACGACACTAGTGGGCAAAGAGTTAATGCAATGGCTCATTTCATTGATACAAAATCTATACTTGTAATTGTACGACCCGCCTTTCCACTGCGCCCATTAGCACCACTTCACAACGAACCTCAAGTTTCAGAATTTACGATTTGGTAAACCCCAAAAAGCCCACTGTATTCTTGAAAAACAACCAGATTTAGCCATAAAGTTAGTGTCAATTTCGCATATAGGTATGGAACAATAAAGGCGCTGATCAGACAGCGCAGGTTGCGCAGTCTGATCTGCACCTTTGTTGTTCCTATAAGGCATTAGCAGGTTTTCCCACGATGTATCTCTTTTATCAGTTTGTAATCAAATGATTTTGTTCTGCAGTTGCTGTTAAGCCACTGACGCGTGAGAAAGCAAAAACTCAAATGAGCCTGCACGAAGTGAGTATGCCCAGGAAACGTTAAAAGCCGACGAAGTTTTTTTACTAAAAGCAATGGTAGCAGCAAAGGAGAAAGCAAAAACTCAAACTCAAATGAGCCTGCACGAAGTGAGTATGCCCAGGAAATGTTAAAAGCCGATGAAGTTTTGTTACTAAACGCAATTGTAGCAGCAAAAGCGAAAGCAAAAACTCAAATGAGCCTGCACGAAGTGAGTATGCCCAGGAAATGTTAAAAGCCGATGAAGTTTTGTTACTAAACGCAATTGTAGCAGCAAAAGCTAAAGCAAAAACTCAAATGAGCCTGCAGGAAGTGAGTATGACCACGAAATGTTAAAAGCCGATGAAGTTTTGTTACTAAACGCAATTGTAGCAGCAAGAGCTAAAGCAAAAACTCAAATGAGCCTGCACGAAGTGAGTATGACCACGAAATGTTAAAAGCCGATGAAGTTTTGTTACTAAACACAATGATAGCAGCAAAAGTAAAAAAAAAAAAAAACGAAAATGAACCAGTATGATCAGGAAATGCCACAATCACAGACTGCAGACCAACCTACAGCACCGCTAGAAAGAGACACAGAACATAGGCAACCACATCACAATTAAAGCAACCAGCTCTCTCTTCCTCAGCAAGGCGATAGCTTTTATTGAGACTAGAAAGGGCACCAAAAACCACAAAACAAGTATACAACACAAAACCTCACACACTGGAAGCAATAACAAACAACGAACGAACATATATATGCAGGCCTGTACTTCGTAATGCATTTTCCAAATGCTACCGCACTCCAAGTTGACAAATGATACAATGCAACAAGACCAAACTCTGTTCTGGACCTGCGTCGCCTGTGCACATCTTCAACGTGTGAACAATCATTATGCAAAGTTTGAATATAAAGGAATAAAATCTTGTTTGAAATACAGATTACTCACAAATTACACAATGTAAGCACTTCATAGGTGATGTAGACGGTTGTGTAGACGTAATAATATCAAGTGAAAGTGCAACACTCCCACATTTTTTATCAAAATGTGCCAAAATATAGGGTGCACATGTTCAATATGTGAACAATCATAGCGAACAAAGTTTGAATATATAAAGGAATAAAAAAAAACGGATGAAAAAGCATTTTATCCATCTGAATAGCTTAAGTGATGTCTGATTTGTGGATGTCTGATTTCTGTAAGATTACACAAAGCAGACATCCCCTAAGCATTATAAAATGTCTAAGTCCAACAGCCCTAAAAATAAGATTATATTTATCAAATGTGCACAAAATAGAAAAAGCCCTAAAAATAAGAAAATATTTATCAGATGTGCACAAAATAGAAGGTGCATATGTTCAATGTATGAACAATCATTATGCAAAGTTTGAATATTAAGGAATGAAAACTGTTGGAGTCACAACTTACACAAACCAGACACCATCTAAGCATTTTTCGGAAGAAAAATGTCAACGATCAAGGCCCCCATAAATGAAAAAAAAATCCTGAAATGTGCACAAAATAAGAGGTGCACATCTTCAATGTGTGAACAATTATTATGCAAAGTTTGAACATAATGGAATGAAAACTGTTGGATCTCACACATCTCGGATGGAAAAAAATGTCTAAGTTCAACAATATATGAACAATCATTATGCAAAGTTTGAATATTAAGGAATGAACGCTGTAGGAGTTACAGATTACACAAACCAGACAATATGCATCTCGGATGGAAAAAGATCTTAGTTGAACAATGTGTGAACAACCATTAGGCAAAGTTTGAATATATTAAAGAATGAACGCTGTTGGAGTTACAGATTACACAAACAAGACTCCCCATAAGCATCTCGGATGGAAAAATGTTAAGTTCAACACCAGTCAAAAATGAGAAAATATTTATAAAAAGTGCACGTAATGGGGGTGCACATCTTTAATGTATGAATAATTGTTGTGCAAAGCTTGAATACTGAGGAATGAAAACTGCAAGAGTTACAGATTACACCAACCAGACACCATCTAAGCATTTTGGACGAAAAAATGTCTATGTTCAACACCCCTCAAAACTGAGAAAATATTCACGAAATGTGCACAAAATAGTAGGTGCACATCTTCAATGTGTGAACAACTTTTGGAGTTAACAAGGTACCCCAAAAGTGTTGCGGACGGACGGACAGACGGACGGACGGACGACGTGGACCCAATACTAGACCTGCTTTTGCTAAAGCGACGAATGTAACAATGCATGCTTTGGCAATTTAGTTTATTTACTCACAATGATCGTTGGGAAGCCTTATTTTCCTGATTCAGTAAATTAAATTCAAGTATACAAACGTGCAACTCGTTATGTATTTAATCGGTAAGCACACCTTTTTTTATTCTCATGAATTTAAGGCAGAAAATCGTTAAATTTTAGACCAAACAAAATCGCTAATCGTTATATTTTTGGCTATAAATCGCTGATCAATGTAAAATTTTGTCAAAAATCGCTAACCGATATACCCCAACCAGGCCTTCTCATAAAATGGTGGGATATAGCATGGATATTATGCGAGTCTACATACCTGGTTATAAATACAAACATGGGTTATATCTATGTTTTCCTCTTTAATTGCACGACGGTGGGAGATGCCTCAGACTCAATGACGACCCTGAATTCCTCATCGGTGGTTAGTGCCTGGTGCTTGTCTTTGGCTGAGTCCATCACTGACTGATCAACTAGTGGTGTTTTAGCTCTGGCTGCCTGTGAGTTGTGAGCCCTTTTAACTCATTTATGCCGTTCCACCTGTTATCAATTGGACCAGTCTAGTTTCGTTGGGTGGATTTTTTTTTCATTTTTATTCAAATCTTGATAGAACCATCTGTAGACGCTGGTCTTTCGCCGCGTTCTGCGGCGTCTGATCTTGTTCTGCACTGTTTGCCTACGTTCCACAAAAAGAACGCTAGGCTTATATGGGTTAATTGTTTCATCACAGTAGGTTCCCTGTAATGATAAATTGCATAAGTTAGGAAGCCCCCACGCGAGCTAGACAATATTCTGTGTTTTAACAACAGCAAAATCTAGGGCAAATACTGAGCAGTTAAATGAAAATGACCCTTATCCCCACCAAGTGGCTAGGCCTGATGTCCGTTTAAAGGCGGTGGGTCAATTACTGTTGATTATGCCCCCATCTTTGGAAAAGTTGAAGGGGCATATTGCTTTGGGCTTTCCGTGCGTCCGTGCTTCTGTTATAATATTTATTTAGATACAGTTTTGAAATTTCATATATGGATTCCTCATAAAAAATAATTGACATACTTTTTTACGCCTGGATTAACTCCCTTAGTGGAGTTATGCTCCTTTTAAAGGATCATATTGAAATTTTGTAATCAATATATGAGCCGTGACACGTGATTTCCAACAATGTGGTATTTTGACAAGTGTAGACTCAGACGAGCCTGTACAGCCTCCGTTTAAGCTTAGAAACTCCAAATGATGTTCAGTCAGTAGCTTAACAACCGTAGAATATTCAAGTGACTAGCAAAGGCTCTGATCAGGCTGATCTGAGGCTTTGCTGGTCGCACATACCATATTGTTGGAAATCCCATGTCGCGGCTCATATCTGAAAAACTATAACAACTATGAGCTTCAAACTCGGTCAGCTAATAGAGCATTATAAGTAGATAACCTGGTGAAAATTGAAAAAAAAAAGTTATTTTATTTTTTTGAGTTATTGCCCCTTGCAAATTTGGACAGAGAAAATTTGATATTTCAAAAAGTATAACAGCAAGGAGCTTCAAACTTGGACAGCTGATAGAAGGTAATGGGTAGATAATCTGTTGAAAAATGAAAGAAAAGTTATTTTCTTTAGTTATTGCCCTTTGCAAATTTTGGCATTGAAAACTTGTAATTAAGATATCTCAAAAACTGTAACAGCAAGTAGCTTCAAACATGGTCAGCTGATAGAAGATAATGAGCAGATAACCTGGTGAAAATATGTTAAAAATATTCTATTTTTTTTTCGAGTTATTGCCCTTAACAGATTTAGGCATTGAAAACTTGCAATCAAGATATCTCAACAACTATCACAGCAAATAGATTCAAACTTTGTCAGCTGAAAGAAGATATTGAGCAGATAATCTGGTGAAAATTTAAGAACAGTTATTTTATTTTTTCGAGTTACTGCTCTTTGCAAGTTTTGGCATTGAAAACTTGTAATCAAGATATCTCAAAAATTATTAAAGCTAGCAGCTTCAAATATGGTCAGTTGACAGAAGATGATAAGTAGATTCCCTGATGAAAATTTAAAAAAATATATATTTTTTGAGTTATTGCCCTTATACCCCTATTCCACACAGGCCACGAATCGTCCGAATCGCCACGAATTGATTTTTCCTATTCGGGGGGATTCGTGAGGTTTCATTATTTTTTTTTCTCCAATCGTGATGAGCTACGAGTCATTCCCGATTCAGATACGATGTCGTTACGAATATTCGGGGAATCGACTCAATTCGGCTGGAATCGCGCAAGAATTCATTACGATTAGAAAATAACATTAGAACATGCTGCAAGAAAGTTAAGGAATCAATTACGAATCAGTTAAGAATATGCGGAATGCAGCACGAATTGGGCACGAATTAACAGGAATCCGAGACGATTTGACACGATTCGCGAGATTTTCTCTAACGATAGCTATAAAAGAAGGCCCGTGCATGCTTCGGGACATCAGTTCCAAAATGAATGTTCCTCGTAAAGCAGCAGTAGAATTGATCCTGCAACTTGAGTGTTGAAAACGGCTTCTTATATAGCTAGAAGAAAACAACTACGTTAAAGTCGAGAGGCCCTGACCCAGACTCCTTGACTTGGAAAAATATGGCAGTTCGCCATTGGCAAAATCGCCAGCCAGGGGCTACTGACTGATCCTGATTGTGCTCCAGTATCTGCCAAATCTGTTTCAACTTCTAGGACTGCTCACATGCGCGAGACGGGGTAATTAACCTTAGGGAAAATCCTTCTGCTATCTCTTTCTTGGTTTTATTGCTTGGCTTAATCTCCCGATTCCCCACGAATGAGCTAAGAGTAGCTACGAATGCCCAAAACAATGCAAAAACGCCCCCGAATCGATTACGATTCAGTTACGATATCCAAGAATGCCTTAGGAATTCGGTAGGAATTCACGCACGACTTTTCGAATCGGGGAATTCGTGGCCAAAGTTTTGAACAGCTCAAAACTTTTGAGCCGAATTCCCGATAGACCTACGAATTGCAAGAACTCATTACGGACTATGCGAATCAGTTAAGACCATTACGAACTGAGTACGATTCAGCCACGAATCCAAATATTTCTCAATTCGTGGGATTCGGGGCCTGTGTGGAATAGGGGTATTAGCAAATTTGGCATTGAAATCTTTTAGTCAAGATATCTCAAAAAACTATTACAGCTGAAATAGGTCACTTTGTCAGCTGATAGAGGATAATGAGTAGATAACCTGGTCAAAATTTAAAAAAAAGTTATTTTACTTTATGAGTTATTGCCCTTTGCAAATTTGATCAATGGAAACTTGTAATCAAAATATCTCAAAAATCATTAAAGCAAGCAGCTTCAAACATGGTAGAAGATAATGAGTTGATTACCTGGTGAAATTTAAAAAAAATTATTAAGTTAATTTGGGCATTGAAAACTTTAATAAAGATACATGTATCTCGAAACATTTTATAGCTAGCAGCTTCAAACTTTGTCAGCTGATTACTAGGTGAATTTTCTTTTTATTTTAGTTCAAATAAGGTCAGCTGATAGAGGATGATTATCAGTATAAAGCTAGAAGCTTAAAACTTAAGATGACCCGTTTGTGTTATGAAACCTTAATTCTTGACAAGCAAAGGGCTGGGGGCATAGTGTTACATAAACATCATTTCTATTTATACCCGCTTTTTTCTTAAAAAAAGGGTATATTAATTTCGTACCAAAGTCGGTCCGTCGTCCGTCTGTCTGTCCGTACGTCCGTGCGTCCGTCCGTCACGTTTCTTGTAAATGCATCTCCTCCTAAACGGTTAGACATAGCAACTTAAAACTTTGTACCTAGATAGGTCACATAATGTAGAGGGTACTGGGCAACATTTCGTGTGACCTTGACCCCTAGAGGTCAAGGTCAAAGGTCAAATAATATAATTTCTTGTAAATGCATCTCCTCCTTAACCATTAAACGTAGCAACTTCAAACTTTTTACCTTGATAGGTCACATAATGTAAAGGGTACTGGGAAACATTTCATGTGACCTTGACCCCAAGGTCAAAGGTCAAATAATGTATTTTTTTGTAAATGCATCTCCTCCTTAACCATTAGATGTAGCAACTTCAAACTTTGTACCTAGATAGGTCACTTGATATAAATGGTACTCGGCAACATTTTGTGAGATCTTGACCCCTAATTCAAGGTCAAAGGTCAAATAATATAATTTCTTGTAAATGCATCTCCTCCTTAACCGTTACACGTAGCAACATCAAACTTTGTACCTATATAGGTCACATGATGTAGAGGGTACTGGGCAACATTTTGTGCGACCTTGACCCTTGACCCTAGGTCAAGGTCAAAGGTCAAATACTGTTATTTCTTGTAAATGCATCTCCTCCTTAACCGTTAGACGTAGCAACATCAAACCTTGAAGGTGAATATACCACATGATGTAGAGGATACTGAGCAACATTTGTGTGGCCTTGACACCAAGGTCAAGGTCAAAGGTCAAATATTGTACTTTCTTGTAAATGCATCTTCTCCTAAACTGTTGGACGTAGCAATTTCAAATTTTGCAGGTGTAAATGTCATGTGATTCGATGGGCACTTGACAACATTTTGTCTGACCTTGAGCTGAAGGTCAAGGTCATATTGTGTATTTTTTTGTAAATACTTCTTCTCCTTAACCATTGGACATTTTAACTTCAACTTTACAGGTGCATAGGTCATATTATGAAGAAGGTACTGAGCTACATTTTTGTGTGACCTTGACCCCAAGGTAAAGGTTATAGGTCAAAAAGCGGGTATTTGGGATGGTGTACCTTCGACTTCTGCTCTAGTTCATTTTTATTTTTGCTCCCATGTTTGTGGGGTTTTGCGTTTGGTCCTTGTTTTGTAGTGCAGTACTTAGTTTTCTTCCTAGTTTTGCAATCATCTCACTAAGGCAGAAAGAGCTGGTAATTTTACTTTAATTATGTTATTGCTACCATTTATAGCTGTTAGTGATCTGTGTCTCTTCCTCGCGGTGCCGCCGTTGGTTGGTCTGTGGTCTGTAAATGTGGCATTTCCTGGTCATGCTTACTTCCTTTTAGATCAAAAAATCACAAAAAAATCACATAATATACGATTCCATTATCTGGTACAAAAGATAGAGTCGTAGTTTGATTTGTGCTATTATACCACCCTTACCAACTTTAGCACGAAATATATCGTGATGTGCAAGGTCTACACTGATGTTGGTGGCATAAAATATTTATACCATGTTTGTCCACATGTACGTAAGATAATCCACTCGCTAAAGCTCGTTATCTCCACGTACAGGCGGACAACCCATGGTATAACTATAACTTAGTGTTTTTAAGGCCACGGAGTATAGCAAATGATGTATATAATGCAATTTTAGCAAATGACGTCTTCTTTACAAAAACACATTTTTGTCTCCAATTGTGACGTCACACAGATTGCACCAACAATGTCATCTTTCATCATATAACCAATTTATCAAATAATATTTTTCCCATACACTCTCAGTACCAAATCAAATTAATTCATATATTCTGGAAGCTTAACCCATTCTAACCTGATCGATTAAATGGTCGTTATGTGCCATTCATCTCGTTATATGCGGGAACCAAACAGTAATTTGGACAGCAACAGCAAAACTACATTAGCAAAATATAGAACTCTGTACAATCCCTCTGGAGTTGTAAACAGTGAGGTATGACTTTAGTAGGTACAGAGTTGTAACAACTGTACCCGCAACTGTACAACCTTATTTTACCTGACTAGGGTTCCACTGATGAATAAAAGATAGAATCAAAGCCTGGATGCATATATTTGAATATGATTAACTGACTTTTTAAACAGGTCGTAGATACATATTGGAAACATCTAGACGACTAATTTTTTCTTTTGTATGACATATGCTAACTAAATCAGATAAGCTTATGTTTTGGGTACAAAGTTTGATTGGCTAATTTAGTCATGTGATGATACGGATCACTATGAACGAATATGCAGTTGGCTTTGGATATAACTGAGCGATATACGATCATAAAGATTAGTTTTCTCCACCAATGGGCTTACCTATATGGGACATCCAATAAGATTATGGTATTTATCAAATAGGGGAAAACGCCTTTAAACGCCCCATGCCGACGTATCCAGCGTGGCTAAATATCTGCATTTTGTCTTCATCTTCATCTACTTCTACTCTGTGTGTACACTAAAACAAGTGTAAAACGTCCACTCTCAAAAAGACCGAAAATTGGTTTTGAAGACCAATTGTCGCTTAATGCAGGTCAAAAGTATTGCAGAATGCTCCAAGGGGAGCATTCTTTGCAGAATGCTCCAAGGGGAGCATTCTGCAATACTTTTGACCTTCATTCAGCTACCATTTGTCATTAAGATATTTGTTTTGTCTAATTTTGAGTGGCCGTTTTACACAGGTTTTACTGTATGCAAGAAACTTAAGCTTTGGAGAGACTGAGTATATACGCAGGCTTGTTTAAACCTTCGCTGATCGCTGATGTGACAAGTACCAACATCTTCTGTGCTAGCCAATATGTTTACAAGCCATATATTTGTCCTAGATTCTGTTATTGATAAATCTTATGATACTGTATATCACAAGCTCAAGAGTCCTCATATATCTTAGGAACAATGGACCCTGTCAAGGGCGTTTGCTTATTAATTTTAAATTCTAGAAGCTATTGAGCCTGATAAATCCAATGATGCATCCACATATGAACCACACTCCAATCCATAATGTAGACTAAAAGTAAAAGTAAAATATAAAAATGCATTTGACAATTTTAGACATTCTCAGAAATTTGTCAGACACACTGAAGCATCGTGAATTACATACATTAGAAAAACACAACACCCTTGCAACCAAATTATTTCCCTTGCAACACCACCTCCGATAGCTTATAAATACAACAAGAACAAAAATCTTATTTTTTGGTATAAGCCGCTGGAACTACCGACCGACTTCACCTTATATTTTCCGCAAACTTTTCCATTTCTTTCATAAGAAACTTTTCTTGATATTAAAACATCTAAATGCATACATAGTTATCTACCACATAACAGCCCCTTGGACAGAACACTCTGCAGACTTTTGAACTACGATAAGAAGGATGCATGCATTACTTACTATATACAGGAAAACAATACCTTAATGCCTATAGCCCTCTTATCGCATACTACATGTATATACATGCAGATTAAATAAAACACGTCTGTCTAGTCAGTCGTTCCACAGCTGAATGATTATTTCAAATCTTAAACTCAACTTTCTCATGGTTTCTTAACACGGCTACTTACCTATCGGAGCATAGCAAAACAAGGGAAAACAATTTTCGACTAATTCATTGCATTCAAACATCGAAAATTTAATTAATCTACACATGAACTACAGTCTGGTTGAAAATGAAGACTTAACATAGAATAAAAAAACATTTAAAATTAATGATTTCCTTTTCTATATTACACTGAACAAATGTTTTACTACATAATTTTGTTACTCAAAAACAATGTTTTTTCACAAAAGAACTCAATTCTGATATCACATCATCCAAAATGGGTTTAAAGTGCCCATGATTGCATCAATTTTCAGATTCATACCAAATGGTACCAACATATCAGAGGTCAAGAGTAAGATACTTCTATTATAGCCCTCCCGTAATCTGTAATATGGCAAACACATGCATCATGCCTGAAGACATACATACATCATAGAATCGTTTAAGTATTTTACACAACTTAAAACTCAATTGTTTTCAGAAAAGATTTTTTTTTTAAAAAAAGTACTTTAGTCCATAAAAAAACAAATCATAAAATTGTTTTCTTTCTCCAATAATTTTTAATTTAAGCAAAATTGCAGACATAAAACCTAAAAAGAAAATGTAACAATTTACTAATCTACATTACAATCTCTGAGTAATAGATGACCTCAAACAATAAGCCAATGGAGTGCCAAAGTAAGCAAGGGTGCAAAGATCAGGAATCGATACAATCAAGAACCACACCTGACCCAGGATACCAATGGGAAAGTGGCAAACTCACAGTTTGACACCACAAACGAGAGCCAAGAGGTCAGCCCTTTCCCAGAAGGTGACCACAAAGCACATATAAACAGACGCGCACAAAGACATAGCAAACACAAGACAGAACAAAAAGATAAAAGACCAACAAAAGAAGTTCCGCCTTGGAACGGTCTGTAAAATGTTTTACTGGAGGCTTAAAACGGTTTAACGGCACCAACCTCACCCTTAATTCAGATGTGGATCAAGACAAATAGATATTTGGTTTGCATTAAAGACCCCTAACTTATCAATGCATCATCTCCTAAAACATATAAATCAAGATATAATACTTATAGGAACAAGGTACAGAATCTTCTCATCGTGAGGATCTATTTTTATACAAACAGTTTGAATGACCCCTGTACTGTTACAGCAAGTTTTTTTTAGAATTTATTCCAGTTGGGTCTAGCTGTAGGGATCTCTGATGAAGCTTATGCATGCTTGTAAGAGTTTTGTTTTTGATAAAACCTAGGCACAAAAAGACATTTAAATACTCTACGAATATGCCCTAAACACCCATTTCTAGTTGAGTTTAACAATACCTCCTGAGAATAATATTTGGTTTGGTTCATTAAGGAAACACACTTTGAAATTAGTCAAGCAATATTTGAAATAAGTTTAACTTTTAGACAAGTATAAATTTTAAATAGACAATTTATTGCTCTGACCGCACTTCTACCAGATTCCAATGCTGCTATTTGTTATCATATGTCATTTAGCCATGATCTGAGTAAATAACCAGGAAATCTCTATCAGCTTATCCAGTGGCCTTGATTTTTCAGATTTCTACCTTATTCCCTAAAGTAATAACAAGGAGATAAAGCAAAGATAAGTACTCAACAGTAAATAAAACTGAATACCGGAGCAAAGGAAATCCAACAGGTAAGCCCCGTTGGACTGCCAAACAGCATAAGCATAAGGCCCCTACCATCTCATCAATAGATAAGTCTTTAAGTCGGAACCATCATAGAGTCTGAAGACCGACCCATCGGCGTGCAATTTAAGAGGAAAGCAAAGTTGCCAACCGTGATTGGGTTGACCACCAAGCATGCAGTCTGTTGCAATACATTTATGTTTTAGCCAATCTTTTTATTATGGGAAATTATTTTAATGAATTGTGCTGAAAAAGTATTGGAGCCAACAATTTTATTCAATTTATACACCAAGGCACCATAGAAATCAGCTTCCGAAAGTCCTTGGCACAAGAGAGATTTAAGTCCAACTTGGAATTTGGAAAACAAATCATAGTATCGTCTATAAAATTTTGAAAATGTTTTGCGAAGTTTATCATACAGATAGCCTTGTTTAAGAAGTTTCTGAGTTAACAATTTATTGCGAGTGTTACAGTCAGCAACATAGCTAAATGCTCTAGCAAAACGAATGAGTTGAGAGAGATATACTCCATAGGATGTAGAACGAGGAACATCACCATCTAAAATGGGAAATTGACAATTTCAAAATCAAAGTCGTCACGTTTATCATAAATTTTGGTAGAAACAATATCATTAGAAATTGACAAATGCAAGTCTAAAAATGCGGCTTCATTATCAGAGGTATTGGCTTCATTCAGTTGGCGCTCTGAAGGGGTTATTTGACTAACCATATTGTCAAAATAATCATTATTTATATTTAAAATATCGTCCAAATATCTAGATGTTGTGTTAAACGCATCCATAATATCAGCCTGCTTATCATCAGAGACATCATAATGTCCCTTTCATAACAAAACAGGAATAAAACTGCAACTAGGGGAGCACAATTAGTGCCCATAGGAATCCCAACTACTTGTCTATACAGCTTGGAGCCAAATCGAATAAAAATGTTGTCCAACAAAAAGGTCAGCGCATCACATACATTTTGACACGACCATGCATGATATTTTTTTAGGTTTTTCTGAAGTAAAAAATGCATTTCTGACATACAAGGTAAGGAGAGCCTTCTCTCTGGAAGGTTCTTTTGATAAGATCAATAATTTTATCTTTAATCAAATTATAATGTAAAGTAGTGTTGGGAGTAGAAAAATCGTAAGTAGACAAACTGGTCGCATTGAAATCTCTAGCTTTAAGTTTATCTTAACTTTCACCTGAATTTTTGATAGACCAAAATAGGTTTTAAACGGATCTCTCATTATACATTTTCACAATACTTGATAACATGTTTTTAACAGTTGTAAGACACGAGGTTAACAATTTAGAAATTTCTGTTGTCTTACAAGAACTTGAATTAGCAATAAATCTTGCTTTATAGGTTTTTTATGGAGTTTAAGTAACCAGTACAACGTAGGAACTTTGTCTTGATTTTCTTTAGCTTTGACACCAACATGTAGGGATGTATGACAACCATGCCCATCAATAATCACTCTCTCACTTAAAGAATGCTGCAGTTTATAGGCATTAGTGTCAACAAGCTCGTGCTTAAGAGTATTAATATAATTCAATCGTCAGACAACTACAACATTGTCAGCAGCTTTATCTGCTGGAACCAAAACATAGTTCATATGAAAATCCTGGATACCTCGTTTAAGATGACGAAAAGAAGATTTAGGTTTAGGGGGTAAAAGATGTGTATTACAAGAGTAAAATGAAATACGATTATCAATAATTTTAAAAATGTTAATCTTCCATTCCTTCAAGGCATCATGTTCAACATTTTCCTGTTTGCACCAACGATAATTAAAGACATTTAAAGAAGCAGCGATCTCTCTACGACATTTAGAGAAATCAATATAAGAGGGACATATATTTAGGACCTTTTGAAATAATAATGCAAACTCTAGTTTCAGGAATGACATTAAGATTGCCTGTAATAACATGCCCTGCAGAGGGATATAAATAATTAGAATTTTGACAATCTCAGGAGGTAGGAGTATTAGAATCTATATCTATATCATTTACAATTTTATTAAAGTTAAATATAGTAGACCTAATTAGTTTGTTATATTCATAACAAATGATAGGAGTTTCCGAATTATCAAAGTAATTTTGAATAGATGAAATCACTAAATTATCATTGAAGATACTATGTAAATCAATAAACTCAATACCTTTGTTAATGGCTGACCTCTTGGCTCTCTTTTGTGTTGTCTAACTGTGAGTTTGTACATTTCCCATTGGTATCCTGGGTTGGGTGTGGTACTTGATTGTATCGACTCCTGATCTTTGCACCCTTACTTACTTTGACCTCAGAATCGATATAAGGACTAAGGGAATGTTGAACATAACACATTGTAAGAAGTGCTGCTGTATATGATTTGTTTGCTCTATCGTAAAGTTTGTTAGCCTCTAACTCTAACTACGTAAACCTGAGATAAGCAAGGAACTTAAAAATGAAAATAAGCCATTCCGACCATGGTTAGTTAAAGCCTAAGAAATATAATTTAGAGAAGTTTCACTTGAATGACCCAATCTCTGAAACATTTTGGATTACCATCAAAATATTGCATGACTTGTGAAGCGGCCTGTGCATTCAATGCAGATGAGACATCGACATTTTCCCTAACCAACTATAGAAACAAATTTTCAAATCCTGCGTCATTTGACCTCTGTGATAATCTTAAATAGTTAGCTGACTTATTTTAATGAGTTTATAATGTCAAGAAATCCACCAAGCATTGGTTTTCATGCACACGGGATTAGGAAATCTGAGATTTTACCCTGGAATAGAAAATCTTATCTTACCCATGCTATCTTTTCCAGGCTGTCACGTGAGTACTACATTGGTTGTATTAGAACTCAGGCACATGTTCGTCAATTGACGGCATTGTTATGTTAAAGTGCGTCATCATAACATATGCATCTTAGCATATTCAGGGGGTCCTGTGAGCCCTTTTTTCAACATAAAATGCGGTATTTAATGGTGAGCAAGAAAAACGAACCTAACATTCGTATGAGGATGGGATAGGAAAATCCCTCCCTGGCATCACCATTTGTCATTACTCGGCAAGTCTTGTGATGCCAAAGGGTGATTCTCGTGACGAGTTTTTCTATCCCACCCTCGCACTCATGATAGATTATTTTAATCGATTCTTCAACCTCTCTGTTATTGCAATCACCTATTATTTCTGTTATTCTTAGTTCTTCTCTGATCTTCTCACTGTGTCCATGAAAAAGCAAGTTCAAAATCCTGGTCTAAAAGGCACCAAAACGTTTCAGATGTAACGTTGTGGATTCTTCTGATATTAAGCTCAGGGCTGTGTTTTACAGTCTCTTTAGAAATTTCTAAGTTGTAATTTCAGCAACAAGTTGGAAATTTTATAATTTGCTAAAATCTTCTTCAGTCAAACTAAATGATTTCTAAAAACTAATCAAAAACTCAGTTCCATTCAAATCTAACACTCTCACACTGGGCTTCATCTTATATACTATAAAGTCACGTGATAGAAACCAACAACAGTGCCATCTAATGATATCCTCATTAATCAATCATATTTCAAATTATCGGTAAAGCACCCTCTACATATGTAAAAGCCAATATGATGTTTCAAAATTGACTCATAGTCATACTAATCGCGCAATTCTTAAAAAGTCATATGCTTGGATGTATTGCTTTATCATGCCAATCAATGTCAAACTTGATATGATCTATTTATTTGGTGGATGTTATAAATTACTAAACATAGTAAAATTATCAACGTGGCATTTCAAAGGTGTTAAAATTCCCATCAGAATTGATAAGCTTATCAGCATGACCCATAATAAATAATAACAAACTAGTGTCAAGATTCCCTAACAAAACATTAACGTGACAACCATGAGTATCAACAGTACACCTGATCTGAACGCATGCAGTTAAACTAAAACAAACATTCACATATTAGGCCACTAGCTGGATATGGTTTACCTCCCCACCAGGGGGAATTTTGTAGACCATATTTTTCTTAAAGCCCAATGTCTTGCAAGGATTTTGCAACATGTTAGCCCTCTGACAATGGCAGCGTTAAGCTGTTAAAGTCTGTTACATACGTTACCTTACAAAATATTTGATAAGTAAACTTTTTTATAAGAATTCAGAAAAGTGCAAAAGATAAGGTAAGATTTCCAAATGGGTTATATTTTCTAAGTAAGCTATTACTGGGTCCAAGATATTGACATTTGTAAATAAATATAGCCATCCCCAATGTAGTGTATATTACATTTTTTCATTGAACCCCCTTTTAAATGATAGATGAATCTAATATAGTTTGTCCTAAATTTTATTGAAACCACTTTATGTTCATTAATTTGGTATTATATTAATAAATTTTTATTTAGCTTTTCAAAACTGCAAACATTACGTTTCTATCTTATATACTTTTTGAGTTATTAGATGTTGAACATGGTAGCCCTATATCACACAAAAATGTAAAATGTAATTATCTATGCCTAGCGCTGGCTATAGACCCCCATCCCGGCCCATGGGGAATTTTGTACACTATGATATCCTAATACTACTTTATATAAGCCACAAAATGAAATATGTTAGCCTTCTGAGAATGGCAGCGTTAGCGTTAAATATCATGTTACGTACGTTACCCGCTAAATAACATTAAATTTTCCTCATAATGTCTCCAACATGATATATTCACACTTTTTTGAAGTCTGACAAATGTTTAAGAAGTTCTTATACTACAGTTACATAATTTTAGCATTTATTTTATAAATGTCTTGAGTTTTTGCCATTGTATATGTTACTTAGTGTTTCATATGGTATTTCCGAGTATCAGTATGGCAGTATTTGACTATACATGTATTACACCCATCAGTAAATATAGCAAATCCATAAGGCTGCTATTTAAATGAATTGAAGTTCCTAATTATGGTGTCTTATACTATTTTACAGCCCAGATTACGTATGTTACTCTCAGAATACCATTAAACGTTCCAGATAAGGTCTCCAACACGACCTGCTTGTACTTATTTGCATGCTGGCATAGGTCCATGTACTTCTTTTTACTCTGGCTCATTTGCTGAGGAAGTAACTCAAAACATAAACTACCATAAACCCTCTTTTTTATAGAGACATCAAATATAGTCAACATAATACTCATGGAAAGTTTGTAACATACAGTGCAATATGCGAGTAACAACTTAAGAGATCAAAGAAAATGCGTCAGCAAGACGTTATAGAGCTTTTTCTTGCCAAGCTAGCAACTCTTCGTTATTATTCAAGGGTTTAAAAAATATTCCAATGCAGCTTATTAATCCTCTATCAGATTCATCTTACAAGGATTTTACGATATGCTAGCTTTCTGGTAATGGCACCATTACCTTGTAACAGCCAATTACATATATTACCCATCAACATCTTTAATAGATTTTGTAAACGACATGACTTCTGAAAAGTACAAACCATAAGGTAAGATTTACAAATTGGCTATACCATCCAAATTAGCTATTTTTTCACCAAAGCAATGGACCTTTGAAAAAATATGTACCCCAAAGTGTTACGTATGTTACATTTTTTTCATTACTCCTATATAAATGATTTATGAAACTAATATGGTTTGATTTTTTTAATGTGAATATGTTTACTAATTCATTTTGTATTGAAGAATGTTTATGTACCGTTTGGAAACTGCAAATATTGTGTTTCTATCTTTTATAAGGTTTGAGTTGTTGACTTTTGAACATGGTAACCCCATATCACACAAAATGTGAAATATAAATCTGTGGCTTGTTTGTTAGGATACAATAAAGTTTTCTTTCACCCAGAGGTACTCGATTTTCTTCCAATTTATTTTCCACACATTGTGTTTATATCTGGAAAGCCTCACTTGTTTTCATGGGAAAGACTTGATAGTAAAAAGTTCAATCTTTGTATGTACATCTTGAGGACATAAAAGCAGGGTGGAAGTAAGCTCATGTTCATGGCATTTGAAATAGTCAGTATATGTGTATGGCTTTGGTACTTTTTCAGAATCATGCCGTACTGCAGCTTATTTTAATTTACATAAATAGCACATGTTAGGGCTTCATGTCACTGATGAGTGCCTAGAGCAATTATTTGTTTGCTTTTCTACCCTGCTTAGAATGTAGATGAACTAGTGAGGCGGGGTTCTCTATAAGTTTGATAGGAACAACTTTTTCGTGGTACTAACACATTGGCATATTGGTAGTGTCACAATCTGTTAAACAGTGTATGACTGTAGATCTCTTCCCACATATTTTGGCCAATGTTGTTGACATTCAGAAGGAGCACCTTTAGTTGCATACGCCAGTGCTGAACAAAACACCCAGGTTATCCTCTGCGAGAATGTTTGTAAGACTTTATAGACTGCTGCTTATACATTGTATTAATGTATCAGTGGCAAAACCAACATGCACTGCCTTTAGTGCCTGGTTGAATACTGGTTCCATCAGATCATTGAAGGTGACATGAAAAGCTATTATGCTTTGATGTATCGCATTACAATCAAAGCTATGTGCAGCACTACATGGCCAATCTAATGTTGGTTCAATGTGTATTTGCAATCCATGCAGAACTTGCCAGTTTTGGTGAAATACTATCAGGAGTTGACAATGACCATGTACAGGTACCAGAAGGTACGGCAGTGTCATCTCAAGGTGAACATTATGTCCAATATAAAGAAGGTCATGCTGACGACCAAAGAAACTCCTTTAAGCTCTCATCTGGCTGATTACATTTTGTATATTGGACAATTTCTTCTTGATCTCGCAAGCCTCAAAACTTTATTAGCTGGTAGCATTTTATGGGGTTGTGAAAGACAGATTTTCTACTAAAAGTGAGTCATTGAAGTCTGCAACAGCCTTCCTGCCAATATGATCAACCTCAATAAGATCCATAGCTATGCCAGGCTTAGCAGGAACACTGAAAGCCAAAAAGTGCATGTTCATTGTCTTCAAAACTAGAACTAAAAGAATTGGTGAAGCCAGACACTGCCTCTAGTACTCGTTCCACTTTGCATCTGAGCAGATTGAATATTTCATTTCAGTGCATTGAAGAGTTGTTTCAATATATTGAGCTATGATGTGATGAGTAATACACCATTCCGTCTGTATCACGAAGTGGTTATAGCTGCTGAAGCCTATAATACCTCTTTATTGTTTGCCTGATAGTTATGTCAAAAGCATTTCGCAAGCAAAGAACCAATACTTGTGACACACTAAACCCATTATGTTCGAGAAGTTCTTTACATCTGCGATGTGTATCAAACAAATTTATGAGTGTAATTAGTTACTCAGGTACATAGTGTGTGTAGTTGTTGTGATCATGTGCAATGAACATTGGGAACAAGGCATACAGATAGAGCTGATATGTAATTCAAAGTTGTTTTCCTTGTAGCCCCAATCAGTGTCAACACCATCTGAATTATATCCATATACCTTGCCCAGAACTGAGCTGTTTCACATTGACTGTCTTTCAGTACTTCCGATTTGAATGCATTGTATCTACTGTTTATGTGAACAAACAGCGAAGGTTGATAGATCACATTATAATAATAGTTTAAATCACCATAAATTAATAAGGAACTTCAATTCATTTCAGCCTTATAAATTTTCTTAATTCTCTGACAGAGTTAATACATGTATAGTCAACAACTGCTATACAGATACTCAGAATATTCTATGTATCATTTGGTAACACACATAACAGTTAAAGCTCAAGGCATTTATTAAATGAATACTTAAAATAGGTAACCTTGTTGAAAGAAGTACAGAAACCTGTGCCAGCATGCAAATAAGTATAAACAGGGCTTGTTAGAGACATTAACTTTAATGTTTAATGCTATTTTGAGGGTAACATACGTAACATGGTCCTGAAAAATAGTGTAAGCGACCATAATAAGAACTTTTAATCATTTAAGCAGCAGCCTTATCTATTTACTATATTCTGTGACAGATGTCAGACACGTAAAGTCGATTAATACCAAACTGATACTCAGAAACAACGCAGGAAACACTAAGTAACGTATACAACGGCAATAACTCAAGACATTTATAAAATTTATACTAAAATATGTAACTGTGTTATAAGAAGTTCATAAACCTGTGTCAGCATGCAAATATGTACTAACATGTCCTGGTTGAGACATTATCAGGGACGTTTAATGCTATTTCGGGGGGGGGGTAAACGTATATAACGTGATTTTACACGTTAACGCTGCCACTCTCGGAGGGCTAACATATTTTATTTTGTGTCTTATAAAATGTAGTTTTAGAAAATCATAGTGTACAAAATTCCTCCTTGGGGGGAGGGGGTCTATAGCCAGCTCAAGGCCTATATATTGTACATCCCTACAGATGAATTCAAAACAGTTATGAATCCCCTCTGCTATTTATACCCATTCCGTGGCATTTCATCTCGGTCTCATCTATTGTCCAAAGTAACCGTTTAGGGTGTTCAGTATACAAAAATGGTTAAGTGACATGTGTTGAGGACAAACAAGAAACAATGCTGGACAGATCAAGTACTTTGGGCTAAGAAACGTTTTACCTTAGAGCATTATGATATGAGCCACGGCATGAGATTTCCAACAATTTGTCATTTTAAAAAGTGTAGACTCGGACGAGCCTCTGCAGCATTATTTTAAGCTTAGAAACTCCAAATGGTGTTCAGTCAGTAGCTTAACAGTCATAGAGTACTCCAGTGACTAGCAAAGGCTCTGATCAGACTGCGCGCATGCGCAGGCTGATCTGAGGCTTTGCTGGTCGCACATACCGCATTGTTGGAAATCTCATGCACTGGCTCATATAATTAGGTTGTTCAGATATAGACATTAATGCTTATAGATTCATCACGACTTACATAAATGATCATGCTCATGGGTATATGTAACAAATATGCGTTGTATATGTGAGCAGCGAAGAAGGCCAGACAAGCCTGTGCAGATACACATTATCACCAGAGCCTTTGCTTCTCACAAACATAGTGTATAAAGTCTGATGTAGATGATCGAAGGTCTGGATGGGCTAAGTCTGGAAATTTTATCAGTGAACAAAATAACTCCTTTTTCTTTATAATTGTTTTATATTTTCAATTGTTGAATATTATCAGGCTTCTTTATAGTTAATGCCATATATCTCTCTTAGATATTTTTTCTCATTTTTTTCTATTAGCAGTAAAACATATGACCTTTTTATCTTATAAATAAACCCAAATCAAGACGCTATCGAATGATAGCATTAAACAATAAACATCTAGTCATCCATGTACGCCTGATGCTTGACATTCATACGCGGATCCAGAATGTTTTGTCAGAGGAGGTCCAACTTTGACAACTTTTTTTCAATTTTTTCAGTTGATGATGGGAGGGAGGATCCAAGTACCACTATGGGGGCACCATAGCCCGCCAGCGAAACGTCATTTAAATGGTGTTTCGCTGGCATGCCCGATGATGGTCCAACATTGAATGTTGGCTTGGTAGCTGTATGATCTTTAAGGGGATCCGACCAGTTTTGCTTAGAAACCCTGTATTTTTTATGAACTTTCAGGAGGGGTTCGTGTACCCTGGCCCCTCCCCCTCTGGATCCGCACATGACAATGCGCATACGCTGTAAGTATATATACGTCGTGGGCAGGTCGAATTCAAGGTTGACATTTACACTGACATTCAACAATGTATTTGAGTATCTTTTGTAATATAGATTAAAACACTAAAACTCCCATAAACACTTTGCAAGAAATCATGAATTGTTCAAAATAATCCAAGAACCGGATCCTTCGGAAATAGAGAGAACCTACACACCACTTTGCCCACTAGGTAATTTTGCATGTTTTTTTTTTGTCGTCTGCTGATTTCCATTTTTAATATCAACTTTTTCGAAAAATTCTCTCTGAAATACAATCAAAGTGTCAAATAGTTTTGATCCAGATCAGGCCCGACATTTTCCTAACTGTTTGCAAATTTTATCAGCAGACGACACTAGTAGCTAGGCGGCTAAGAGCCAAGATTGTGCTATTCCGGATACAAGCATGAAACTTTCGACACTTGTTGAGGTTGGTGAGCTGATGATTTTTAGATATAGAACCACTTCGACATATTTCTTCTGCGCATGCGCAAGGCAAAATTCATTTCCGCTATAGATAATTTGGTCTTAATTGAACCACACCGACCAGTTTTTGCGCTTAAGATGATAAAATATCGACCCACTATATCTCTAGATGTCTTAAAGGGCATAAACAAACATATTTTTAAGCACTTGCCATGATTACGCATGCGCAAACTAAGTAATACTTCCGGTTATCTCGTTCAATGATGTCAAAAAGGTAGAAACCATTGAATAAATGGAATACTTATATATTTTGACTGGGAAAAAAATGTGTTTCTGCACAATCATTTATTCCATATTTCATGCTAGAGAACCACTGTACCAGAACAGTGCAGTAATCGAGGGTCGAATGCAGTAGATGGGGGCACAAACTATACTATTTTGGTTTACTGCGATCTATTCTATGAGCTAGCTCTTTGCAACTTTTAATTTTCACGTTGATGTTTTCATTTGCAATTATCACTTAGGTAGTGTAGTCCATTCTTGCTCAATTGGAGCCTTAAAATTCTAAAAGTAGCTAAGTACCAGCCAATTTCTGGATAGCCAGTTGGATTTTTATGTGACAGACTAATGAGTGCGCTATTTAAGTCATAAATTATGATTTAATTGCATCACATAATGAAGAATACAAGTACAAATAAGTTAATGAATGGCAAGTTTTACATAATTCTGTTTATTATTGTCACTTACAGATTTATGTGAGTTATGCGTTAGTCAATACAGCACCTGAGTTAAGCCAAAAAGGTGACGTTTTATGGGAGAAAAAGGATAGAAGGCATTTTTGTTTATGTTCAGGAATATATGCTGACTTTAGTTAGTTTAGATAAAATGCAAAATATTAGTACTTTAATATGCAAAAGTTCGAAATCTGAGGGCAGAGCATTTTGAAAGTTATTCGACTAGCTTTTCATATTGTACGCATAGTACTACACATCGGCTGTTCCGGCCCAGTGACTGGATCATAATTTGCATACAAATTGATTATATTTAGACCCTCAACTACTGGTACAATGCCCTTGACTACTCAAATTTTGTGTAAGCTACAAAATGGTTTGCAACTTCACAAAAAATAAGCACAGCATATTTTCAGAATTAATATATTGAAAAAATAGTACCTTTTTAACAGCCAGGAACAACCTGTGATGACCATGCTGTTAGAGTTCAGTGGTTCTCTAGCCCGCAGCATTTGACATGAATGAATTCTCTCGTGATGCTGGGGACACGCATGGTTTACCCATCATGTTGTTGAATGACTACATACTGTAATGATTTTCATAGATTTTCAAATCATTTAAAAGGAAACCATGCTGAAAAATGTATTTCCAATGAGCCTTTTATTCTTTGTGATACTCTATAGCGTTTGGCATCGTGTCTGGCATCTAATGTCTTTGCACAATTATGTTACTTTGAGTACTGCCTCCCAATCGTTCAAGAATAATCTTAAATTTTCCATAAATCGTGACATTTTTACGTTGCATGGTTCTTTACAGTCTTGCGGCTTAGTAATTATATTAAAACTTGTATTAGATGAATAACAACTCAATCTAAGGTTTATTGGCTAATTCAAAAATATTCTCATCAATATGGCAATTACATGAAGCGGTTCTTTGCCATACACTCCAAATTTTCTCCTAGAGCCCAAAAACTTCTGAGGGGTAATTTATTTTGAAGATCATTAATTCCATGAAAAAATATTGATTTACCATCCCGTTGTTTACTTATTATCAAGTATGTCTACTTTAAAGAATTCAGGTGACATAAATGTCATAAGACACATTATAACTTTTATTGGAACACAATTTTATTGTGGAACGAACTTTCTTAACACCCTTTACAACACTATCAACAGCGCAACTGTTTATTTTCTTGTAAGGCCTTTTAACTGCTTCCGTAGCACAAGCAAACATTCTTGTATCAAACAAGGCGCAAGTGAGGACATAATGCCAGCTGGACACAATAATGCCAAGCTAGTTCTCCCATAAAGTCCAGGGTTCTCTCTAGAGTATTGTCACACTCTCATCCTCCATCTGTAGTGACTGTTTCTTAGTTGGCATATCTTATGTCTAAGAAACACAATAGTTTGAAAGATGATGAAATTGTTAACTGTCATCTCCTCACAAGAAATCTTGCCAGTTTTTCGGTACGGCATTGATGGGCCAACCCACTGGTGGATGTCGTTTCCTCGTTTTCCCCTGTTGATGCTTTTAAACTGTCTGTCTTACATGTGTCGCACACTAACTGCACAGAAAGTGTATATTACATAGCGTTTTAAGGACATCGTTCGTTTACTCTTCACTGAATAGTGCTTATCTATACACCTTTAAGCATCTGAACAATGGAGGCTCAATCCAAAATGACAACACTGATTCCAAGTGTGAAATCTTTTACAGGAGGAACAAATGCCTCAAAGCGAGTCAGTAGCTCTACAACCCAAACTATGAGGCATATTAGGCATTCCCCAACCCCACATCCCCCTAAAAATTTGAAATATTATCATACTCACATAAAATAGACTGCACAAGACTAACAAATGTTTGCTATGGGTCGTTTATGGGAAGTGAGACACTGAAAACGTACTAGTACATTTAAGACAGTTCAATGACAGTATGGAGACAGTCCATCAACAGACAGTAATATGAGGTCTGTCTACGGCAAAATATATCTGTCTGTCTGCCAGTTTGTCTGTCTGTCTGTGAGTATGTCTGTCTGTCTATCTGTATATTGCCCTTGGCCAGTGATCTACTGTATATAAGATACGTCATTGCCTTGGCTTAAAACATAACTTTTTCAGACAGAGACATCCCCAAGTCAAACCAATCCAAATTGGTCAACACAAATAAACATGTGGTGGTGACTCTAGACCACCCTTGTAACTCAGGTGGTGAGCGTGTCTGTCCAGTGTTCCAAGGGCTCTGAGCTCGAGCAACAAAATCTGATTGTATGTCTGTCTGTCTGCCAAAAGCCTACTATCATATCTGCTTAAAACTTGACTTGTGAGTCTATTAACAATTTTTAACAACATCCGGTTAAAAGAAACCAACTGCATATGCGCATCTAAACAGATCTTTGGGTCCCTATATTGAAGACATGCTTCGGTCCTTTGATAGGGGCATCAGGTTTTGCGCAGTTTACAATAAAAGAGAAACATAATACTATTTTTGTACAATATTCAAATTTTTTGCGCATGCGCAGCAATTAAAAAATGAAGATGACTAAACTACAAACAATTAACATCAGTTATGTCATATCTTATAATTCTACAGCCAAAAAATGACAACACTGATTCCAAGTGTGAAATCTTTTACAGGAGGAACAAATGCCTCAAAGCGAGTCAGTAGCTCTACAACCCAAACTATGAGGCATATTAGGCATTCCCCAACCCCACATCCCCCTAAAAATTTGAAATATTATCATACTCACATAAAATAGACTGCACAAGACTAACAAATGTTTGCTATGGGTCGTTTATGGGAAGTGAGACACTGAAAACGTACTAGTACATTTAAGACAGTTCAATGACAGTATGGAGACAGTCCATCAACAGACAGTAATATGAGGTCTGTCTACGGCAAAATATATCTGTCTGTCTGCCAGTTTGTCTGTCTGTCTGTGAGTATGTCTGTCTGTCTATCTGTATATTGCCCTTGGCCAGTGATCTACTGTATATAAGATACGTCATTGCCTTGGCTTAAAACATAACTTTTTCAGACAGAGACATCCCCAAGTCAAACCAATCCAAATTGGTCAACACAAATAAACATGTGGTGGTGACTCTAGACCACCCTTGTAACTCAGGTGGTGAGCGTGTCTGTCCAGTGTTCCAAGGGCTCTGAGCTCGAGCAACAAAATCTGATTGTATGTCTGTCTGTCTGCCAAAAGCCTACTATCATATCTGCTTAAAACTTGACTTGTGAGTCTATTAACAATTTTTAACAACATCCGGTTAAAAGAAACCAACTGCATATGCGCATCTAAACAGATCTTTGGGTCCCTATATTGAAGACATGCTTCGGTCCTTTGATAGGGGCATCAGGTTTTGCGCAGTTTACAATAAAAGAGAAACATAATACTATTTTTGTACAATATTCAAATTTTTTGCGCATGCGCAGCAATTAAAAAATGAAGATGACTAAACTACAAACAATTAACATCAGTTATGTCATATCTTATAATTCTACAGCCAAAATGACCCCTTCTTTAAAGTCAAACTGTATGAATGATCTGTGATAACAGCTTAAAATCAGAAAATGCTTTGCGCATGCGCAGTAGGCATTTCCCAACGCGGTTCTATATCCTATTCTTCTTAGTCAGTGATGGTCTACAAATCGGCCATATTTCATACTTGTATCCAGAATAGCACAATCAGGCCAAAATTTGGCTCTTAGCCGCCTAGCTATAGTAGGCGCTTAGTTAAATGAATACAGGAGTGTTTCTGTACGTCTGATCAAAGAGCTTGAAACAAACAATTTGCTCATAAAATTCTATTAACTATTCTGCTGTTTCCAATAACATTGGAGGTGTTGATATAGAATGCAAAATAAACTTCTGTTTTATCACTTTCTCAATTGCCATCAAGTTGTTAACATATACAGGAGCTCTAGTGGCTTTATCTCCAATTTGATTAGCTTCTGGCATATACCTGGTAAATAATTGACAGCTATTATCAGCAAATTATCAGCAGATCCATTACATTTTGTCTAGCCTATTTCGTCTTAAAGATATTTCGTCTTAAAAGAAATTTCGTCGAATACGACATGTCGTCTAAATTTTGTCGAAATGTGTCTTAATTCGTCTTAAAGGTCTATTTTTTGTCTAAATTTGTTTTGTCTAATTTTTCTCTAAATTTTGTTGACACATATAATGGTAAGGAAAGACAATTCTAACACACCTCGCCTATTATAGCCAATGGTTAAACTCAGTGATTTATTGGTTGATAAATCACTGCTCAGACAGGGCACGGACCGGCGTGACGTCATTTGGTAGCCAGTTTGATTTTCATGACTTCATCCATCATATACGGCATGGTAACGTCGTTTTTACAACTACTTGACGTTCATAATATGCGTAAAATGCACGTTACAGTCTAAAATATAGAAATTCTGACAGTCTGTTTAAGATGGCGGAATCATTATAGACTATGAAGGATTCGTTCATATTTTTTAATCCTTTTGTGTGTTAGAATCATATTTTTAATCTTTTTGTTTGCTAGATCGAAATAAATTTGCACTGTCAGCAATATGTTGCTTAATATGCGCTCATGATTTATTCACTTTAACGACTGACCTCCAGCCAGTGATATATTAAGCAACAAATCCCTGCGAGCGCGATTCTATTATAGGGATCACAAATGTTCTTTTCATGCATTAACATTTGCCAGGTCCCGAGGATGCTGTTAAAACACGAGGCCGACAGGCCGAGTGTTCAAACATCGTCCGAGGGACCGGCAAGTGTTTATGCAATTAAAAAAAAACTGTGTGATCGTTATTCTTGCATATTTTACCTGATATCAGCATAAACCGCGCTGAAAATGTCGCTTAAACATTAAATATCCCTTTTCTTACACTAGATTTCGCAAAACAAAATGGCGTCAGCGTCAAACTTTCGAACGTCATTACAGTCGGGACGCGTAGTGAAGGCGTATGAATATTATCAAACATGCATAGCAACAAAAACGTTCGAATTTTTCGGCTTTCTCGGCGAAGCGAGGAACGACACCCCAAATTTAACCTCTTGTTTCACGAATGTCCCAAATCTTATCCTGTTAAAAATTGGCCACTTGTGTTCGTCGTTTGTTCAAGTTTTCCCATAGCGTATGATTTTTAATCTACGACAACGCTCTTAAACAACGAGATGGGCGAAAGAGAAAACTTGCAAGATGGATGTGACTGTAAAAAAATGGTTCACGTTTGATTTCAAATTTCTCATTTTTTCGACTTGGTCCCGCTGTGGCATATATGTCATGAAAAAATATAGGGTTTCAACTACCAATGTGCCAATTTTTATCGAAATTCGTTCTGGAGACAAAATTCGTTCCATTATCTTCGAGAGGTCATACGGTCTTCAAACGGTCTAACTTCCAAGATGACGGAAAACGAGGATTGGGTGCGACTGGCAAAGCCAGTTCATATCGCGCAAAACCAATCTAGACCATAATAAATGTATTAAAATTCAAATGAAAATATAGATCTATTTAATATATTGGATATCTAGGCCTTATTTACCTCCGATAAATTCATGTTTCACTAATATTCTCACAATCAATGACAACGTTATCTTTCCTGACCGTCTGGTTAATGACGACAACATCGATAAATAAATGACGTAAGCAATCTTTTTTTTAGTGCACACGGTATAGAAAGCCGTTCCTGTTGTTTTAATGATCTTTCAATAATCTTGCTTACAATCAGAAAATGTCTTGCACTATTCAAATATAACCCCAGATTGTTTCTATGGGGGTTGATAAAACTTGGGATAGTCCATTTTACACCCAATTATGCACTAATTAATACTTTACAAACTACTGATGAGGCCCTCCCAGGGAAGGAAGATGGTACCTGCTCCCTTGTTCCCCATATTTTCCCTGTTCCCCAATGTTCCCCATCCCCTCAAAATTAATTGGGCCCTTTGTTCTTCTGTTACCCTGAGATGAATGCTCTTTTCCTCCTGTACCCCAACCCCTGGGAGGGCTTCAGTGATGGACCCCCCCCCACCCAATAACACAGGCGTTGAATCGACATGAAAATAGTATACCAAAACATATTTGATTTCATTTTCAGAACAGGTTATGTGTAAGCTACAACGTTGTTACAGTCCCTATTATTAAAAGTGACCCAGGGTTTTTCTCTCTATTTTGGGAACATTACCCAATCCCTAAAATTGGGAATTTTTCAAATAGTTTTATACAAATTGGGGAAAAACTCACACCATATATTATAATCAAATCAAACAAAAGTTAGCTAATAAGAACATTTCAACACTATGAATTTAACAGGTACTATTCATTGGGGTACATTGTCACAAAATAGTGACATTTGTTTTTATTCTTAAATTGGGAATATTCTCCTTGATATTGGAAAAAAACATACTTTCTTTGCAATTGGGAACATGACCCAAATTTGGTCTTCAAAATGTGCCAAAAAACCCTGTTTAGTTTATCAGAAAAATCAAGAAAACAAATACATCTGTCTGTATCACTATACATACTCTAGACAGATTTACATTGCAAGACAAAGAATTTTCTGGTCCAAGTTACTGCCTGATTCTTTAAATAGGATGAATACCCATGCCCTAATCATATTTAAGTGTTAACTTACCTGACCCAAACAAATACAAAAGTTATATGATCCAAATATCATATAAACATATGACACTGTGTTTACGATGCTCTTTGAGATGGTTCTTTTGAGTACCCACAACATATGTTTGATTAAGAAATAATTCAATCACACATTAATAGTCTTATCTTGGGGATAGGTGCTTTGGGGAGGGAATGCTATAGAAGCTTGGGGTATAAAGTATTGCATACTTAAATTCATTTGAATAGATACCTGTCTTTATTGTAAAAGACTTCCTAAATGAAAAAAAATCTACAAATTCTTCCTAGAGTTTGGTTTAACTCAACATATGTGTTACACACTGTTTTTGGACAAAAACAAACTCACATTACTCTTTTGTCACCTTAATCCTTTACTTCATAGGCTATATTTAGATCATGACATTATTTTCTATTTTTAGACAACATTGAAAAAATTCAAGAAAAATGAAGCTAATTAGTCTTGAATTTGAAAATATTATGGAAAATGGAGCATTTGCTCCAAAAGAGCAAATAAGCCATTTTCAATAATGTTTTCAAATACATGATATTTCAAAAGTGTAAAAGGTTAAAGCTGGTTAGATCTATCTCAAATTTGAGACCATAACTAGATGGCATCAGTTTTTGATTCCTATGACCAATTTTGGGGGTCTCTGACTCTCAGAAGCACTGTGTAAAACCAACAGATCATTGAAAAAAATAACAAAACAGACTTAATACTGATATAACAGACTTATTCTGCAATTTGCAGTAGTTGAAAGTTAACAAGTTATTTTGACATCTAATACTCTCATAGGGCCAGTTAAGCACAAATAATTTGCATGAAATTGCCATTATTTTCCTATATATCAGTTTAAACATGTGTTTTGTGTGCTCAAAAGAACCGTCTCATCGAGGCGGTTCTTTTGAGTACCCACAACATATGTTTTGGCTGAGAAATAAGAAAATAAATTCCAGTTACGCACTCTTATCTGGGGGCCTGAAGTCTCTTATAAATATTGGTGATAGATGCTGTGGGGAGGGGGGCTATAAATAGCTTAAGGTATAAAGTACCATATTCTTCATAATAAGCATACGTTTGTACAAATGATGTAACTATTTCAAAACAAAAGGGAAATTGGTAATAATTCCAGAACAGCTGGCTTCATTCTGATTAACTGTAAATTTTACAGGAACTTCATTCTGAGTAAACAATCATCAGATCAGTTAAAAGCTGATGAAATCTCTCTAAAATTTGAAACCAGTGTTTAATTTTACTGTCGTCCAGTTTTTGAGGTTCAAGGCCAATTAATGTTTGGGAGTCTGACTAAGATTCCTGTAAGACAGTTAAAAATTCTTATTTTGAATCCTTTATCATTGTTGGTATATAATAAGAACATGTGTGCTTATTACATGTATATATAGTGGTTGGTATGCTGCAACTTGGAATACATACTTAAACCTCTTTTTATCCAGATTGAAAGCAATCTCAGTCTACACTTTACAAAAATGATATTAATGAGGCCCAGCCAGTGGGGTTTGTGATAATTTACATAATGTTTGCCTGCACACATTAGCCTGCTTCTCTTTCCCCAAGAAATAGTTATGTTTTCTTACTAAAGTTGTCTTTGTTCCAAGCTCCTAGCACCTCCTTTTTTTAAAAAATAAAATGAAATAAAAATAAAGCAAAAACATTTTTCTCTTATTTAGGGTTAGGTCTAGTTAAAAGGTTGAATATTGTATGATTCAATATTAATGATGGGGTCTGGGTCATAATGGGATGCTTTTATCAATAAATAGTATTTTAATTACATATTTAATAGCAAAGTTCCCACTGACTTCTGAAATAAGGGGTATACTGGCTCCCATTTTCTTAGTCTTGTACCCCCTATAAAATGTGAGCTCTGCTATAAGGCTTTTTATAAATTTACTTTGTGTGTGTGGGGGGGGGGGAGGGGGGAGTTTATGAATGGGTCATTTTTCTGTGAAATCAAGTATATGAAGGGATATTTTTGTATATGATTCGGATTGGGGTTGGTCTGAAAATACTGGCTAGCACACCCATGCCAAAATTACCCACAAGTTACTCCCCTCATGCCCACACCCCTCCCCCAAAACAGATTTATACCTTTCTAAAAATGTTCCCTAAAAGTAAAGTTTTCAATTATCAAAAGAATCAATGGTTATTTATTTAAGAGAAAATGAGAAAATTTAGTAAACAAAAACAGAGACAACCCTTGCCCAAAATGATGATGGGGCAGGGCCCTTAAAATGGGCCAATGACCCATATATCCAATTCAAAGTCATGCAAAATTCAAAATTTTAATGGGCCTTTTAAAATTTTTATGGCCCCTTTGCAAAATTTGATGGGCCCAAGAATCCTTAAGTTAATATCCACATTAGAGCAAAATTGACATGAAATTAGAATAGTTTATTTATGGGGCCAAGCCAAAATTAAAGTCCATTTTCTAAAAGCAATAAAATTAAACTTTCTCACAAAATCGATTAGGCCCATTCAGGATTATCCCTGCAAAAATAAAGAATATTGGGGAACAGCTAGGAAAAAAGAAGGTATAAGAGCAAGAGGAGGATTGAGGGTGGGGTGTAGGTTAGTAATTGGTGAGGCCTTCCATGGGTTTTGGGAAACAGGGTAAAGGGGCATTTATTTCAAGGGAACTGAGGAAAGTGCAACTTTTGAGGGGATCAAGCAAACAAAGAAAATGTTGGGGAACATGGAACCCAGGAAAACAAATTGTCGATTTTCGGGGAACAAGCAAGTTTATTTCAGCCTCCCCTCCCCCCGTGAGGGCCTCGATGGTTAGTGGATAATTCAGCCAAGGTACAGACATAACCATATAGTTCCTTCTGACATGGGGTGAGCCCGGGGGTGGGCGGTTGAATGGTCAATGCGTGCAGATCCAGATTTTTTTGTCAGAGAGGGAGGGGGGGGGGGGGGGGGGGGGTCCAAGCCCAACGGCGAGAAAACAGCTTTGATTTTTGTATGTTCGTTTTTGTTTTTTTAGTCCAAAATTTTCCGGGGATGCTGGGGGGGGGGTCCAACTATTTACAGGGGAGGGGGTGTACAAATGCTAATTTCTATAGAATTTGATAGAACTTGTGATTTACCAGGTATGGGGGTCCGGATCCCCTACCCCCCCCCCCCCTCTGGATCCGCACATGCATGACATTTAAAGACTAAAGAATAAAGTCGAAAGGGAAAGAAACGGCAGCCGGGGAAGAAGGGAACATTTAAGAGGCCCTCCCAGGGTTTTTGGGGAACAGGGGAAAAAGGGTATATTTATTTCAGGGGAACAAAGGCCAAATTTTGAGGGGAACATGGGAACAAAGACAATATTGGGGAACAGGGAACATAAGGAAACAAATTTTCGATTTTTGGGGAACAGGGGAACAAGTCAATTTATTTCAGGGAAACAAAGGAACAGGTACCCCCCTGGGAGGGCGTCATTTAAGATTTCTCCTTTCAAAGTAACGGGAAAACCCATTTTCAGGCGAACGAAACGAATTAAAAATGAAATCTGCATACCTAGGATGCACATCTGAGGCCCCAGAGATAAGGTATTTGAACATCACAGTTCTTCGCCATTTTACAGAAGAATATGTATTGGCATTATTCCTTTAGAATCACATTTTTATAGATAAAAAATATCGATTACAACACGTTTACTCGTAATATTGTGACGTAAATATGGGACAACTTTGACTAGTGACTACGTCATTTTAGAGCTTTGTCCCGCGTTTATACTCAGCTGAAAGATGGATGGGGCAAAGGTGAATATGTTTTAATTTATTTCATCAAAATCGGTTCTGGAGACAAAAAACGTTCCATTATATGCCAGAGCTTATAATTCATTTCTGCTTTTAAGCGCCTGATGGTGGTGCATTTCAGAGCTTGATTTCATTGCAAAGCAATATATCATTAAACACTTTCAAAAAAGGAAATTGGCGATTAAAGGTTGCAGAATCTAAATATATAGCGAGAATACACTGTCATTAATTACAAATTAAGAATAAAGAGCGTTTAAAAAAGGGAATTTTTGGCGCCATTTTTCGGCCGTCATTTTGAGGGAATATTTTGCGTCGCGCATTTTTATAATTTTAAAATACTTTAACTCAAAATACGCTCTTTGCGTTCCTACTGTTACGTCGCCACAACGTCATATATACGCGTGCAACGTTTTTGTGAACGAAAGCATCGGCGTAATGATCAGTCACGGCCGCAACGCTTTCCAGTGTCACGTCATGCATGCAAATCAGGGCCCAGTTTAGGCTTTTTCAGTAAAAGCCATGTTCAAACAGCACGTGAATTTCATGATTTGAACATGGATTTTGCGGCTTCAAACAGCTTCGCGTAACGAATTCCCATGCAAGAATATAGGGAGCACAAATGTTTTTTCATGCATTAACAATTGCCGGGTCCCAGGGAAGCTGTTTGAACACGAGGCCGAGACCTCCAGCCAGTGACATATTAAGCAACAAATCACTGGGAGCGCGAATCTATTTATTAAATGAATCCTTGTCAACGTTACAATGTCGTATGTGATAGATGACGCCATGAAAATCAAACTGGTGGCCGAATGAAGTAACGCCGGTCCGTGCTCAGTCCGTGCGCTGATTTATCATCCAATAAATCACTGAGTTTAACCATTGGCTACAGGCGAGATGTGTTGGAAAAGCGGATCTTCATGAGTGCTTATGTTTTATCGAATTTATTAAACGTGCTCTGGGAAAGAGATAAAATGCGAGGCTTGTCGAGCTTTTTATCTCTTTATTTCAATGAGTTTAATAAATTCAATAACACAGGAGCAGGAATGTTATATACTATTCATCAAGTGGCATTAAAATTTCTTTTAATTCACAATTTTGGCGTAAATGCGTCAATATTTTACCATCTTTTACGCAACGTTATAATGGACGTCACTACATTACCATGGTTAGGCTACTAACCATGAAACCACTAGTTTATCGATTTTATTGCATGGCGTTATATTACTCCAAGAGGCAGCGTCATATATTACCATACTACAGTACAATCTCACAATTCATTATACTAATCCCCTTTGAAAATAGTAAGTGAGTATGATCAGGAAATACCACAACCACAAACCGCAGACAACCCCGTGGCACCTCGAGGAAGAGCCACTCAACCACCACGAGACACCAGGAAGACAAATTTAGCAAAGCAACCAGCTCTCTCTTCCCCATCAATATGATTGCAATACTAGAATGGACATAAAGTAACGTACAACAAAACATAGATTAATTACAGACTCCAACAATGGGCGTCACAAAAAACAAAAAGTCAACAACAACAGAACCAGCGCCTTAGAACGGACAGCAGCCTAAGCCACCAGGGGGCTTAAATGCATTTTACTGGTACCAAATCTTCACCCTAGATTCTGCTGTTGTTGAAGTACAAGAAAAGTTCAGCTCGCATGGAGGCCATCAAACCTCTTGTTTGACTATATAATCTACTATTATACTTATTGATGTGTAACAACTGATTTTCCACTTCTTCATTTGGTAAACACTTTTCCACAAGGTGTGGTTGGTTAATGACATGAACTTTGCAAGGAAAAATAGTTCCACCTTCTAGAATCACGTAGCAATAGGGTTTATGCTGATATCAGGTGAAATATGAAAGAATAACGATCACACAGGTTATTCTTATTGCATAAACACTTGCCAGGTCCCTCGGACGATGTTTGAACACTCCGCTTGTTGATCTCGTGTTCAAACAGCATCCTCGGGCCCCGGCAATTGTTAATGCATGAAAAAAACAATTTTGATCCCTATCATAGTATCGCGCTGGCAGTGCTTAATATATCACTGGCTGGAGGTCAGTCGGTAAAGTGAGTAAAGTGAATAAATCATGAGCGCATGGGCAAATGATTTATCCACTTACGATTTACCAACAGACAGTGATATTTTAAGCAGTGCGAATTTATTTCGATTCTAGCACACGAAAAGATTAAAAATAAGATTCTAACACACCTCGCCTATAATTATAGCCAATAGTTAGGTTAAACTCAGTGATTTATTGGTTGATGACTCACTGCACGGACTGGGCGTGTACCAGCGTGGTGTCATTCGGACGCCAGTTTGATTTTCATGACGTCATTTATCACATACGGTATTGTTGCGTTCACAATAGACGGCGCAACGTCGTTTTTACAAGTATTGAACGTTCAAAATGTACGTAAAAATGCGCGTTTCAGTCTAAACAAGAGTTGCGGGAAATTCTGACAGTCTGTTCAAGATGACGGATTCGTTATAGACTATGAAGGATTCCTTCATTTTTGTGTGTGTGTTAGAATCGAAATAAATTCGCATTTGCAGTGCTTTGTTGCTTAATATATCGCTGTCTGTTGGTCAGCCATAAGTGGATAAATCATTCGCGCTCATGATTTATTCACTTTAACAACTGACCTCCAGCCAGTGACATATTAAGCAACAAATAACTGCGAGCGCGAATCTATTTCTTAAATGAGTCATTGTCAACGTGACATTGTCGTATGTTATAGATGACGTCATGAAAATCAAACTGGCGGCCAAATGTCGTCACGTCGGTCCGAGCTCAGTTCATGCGCTGATTTATCATCCAATAAATCACTGAGTTTAACCATTGGCTACAGGCGAGATGTGTTAGAATAGAGGATCTTCACGAGTGCTCATGTTTTATCGAATCTATTAAACGTGTTCTGGGAAAGAGATAAAATGCGAGGCTTGTCGAGCTTTGTATCTCTTTATTGCAACGAGTTTAGTAAATTCAATAACACAGGAGCTGGAATGTTAGATTCTATTCATCAAATGGCATTGAAAATTCCTTATAAATTGCTTTTTTGGCGTAATTGCGACAAGATTTTGCCATCTTTTTACGCAACGTTATAATGGACGTCACTACGTTACCATGGTTACGCTACTTATCATTAAACCACTAGTGGTTTATCGATTATATTGCATTGCGTTATATCACTCCAAGAGGCAGCGTCATATATTAACATTTTACAGTACAATCTCACAATTCATTATTCTAATCCCCTTTAAACCTCTTGTTTGACTATATAATCTACTATTATACTTATCTTAAAATGTGTAACAACTGATTTTCCACTTCTTCATTTGGTAAACAGTTTTCCACAAGGTGTGGTTGGTTAATGAAATGAACTTTGCAAAGAAAAATAGCTCTACCTTTTTTAATCACGTAGCAATAGGGTCTAGATTGCCCTTTTGTGCCTGCTACAAAAAAAACTGGCACTGGCCTTATTATTAATGGAAAACGCAGATAAAGAAGTAAATGTATTTGTAAGGACTGACATTTGCATACAAACAATTTTAGTGCAAAATTTATCAAAATCGGTTGAAAATTAAGAATGTTATTTATAATGAAGTTTTCATAACATACTGTCACAGCCGCCATTTTGAATATATTATGAATATATAATGAGATGCTAATGAGATACATGAAAAGTTATAAAGACGCATAAAATCTTTATTTTAGCATATAATCACAGAGTTTCTTGCATAAATGATCCATTTTGTTATATTAGACATATACATAAAAATAGAGTGAATTATATTCTTCAAATCTTATTCGTTTCATTTATGCATACATAATTAGGAGGCTATGGCGTCACAAATATGGCGGCTTCCATAAGCGAATTTATGGAAACTTCAAATGCGTATAACTTCTATATTTATTCATAGAATTTGATAAAATTTGCAGCAAATTGATTTGATAGACAAACTCCTTCTTTTAAAGCTCATTAATTATATGGTGTGCGTTTCCCTTTAAGGAATCACCCGAAGAAATATAGGAAATCATTTCCAAAATCTATGGAAGGTTTGGTGATGATCAAGGAAGTTTGTTGATACAATCCTCGAATACTATGATATAATTATTATAGGAATGAAATTTTATTTTTTGGTTTTATCGATGTGTAAACTCCGGCGAATTACTCACACAAATTAAATAAAGCCCGGCTTTATTTTAAATTTGTGAGTGTTTCACTGGGGTTAACACATCGATAAAAACCAAAAAATTAAATTTCATTCCTTATAATTCCAACTTTGGAACAAAACAGCACATTTATAAATGGTCGTTGACAACATTTCCAATTTAAAAGCCCACTGAAGGAAAATAGTTCGTAACCGCTGTCTATGAAAGATGGGGCAGCCATCTTGAAAATTACGTCAGTTCAAAACTTTGTTATGCTAAATAATGATTAAAATTGCACTCTATTTGGAGCGAGTATAAGAGTATGAGCTCAAAAACATTTAGTTTGGAATTGTTTTCTTTAGCTTGCTGGGCTCAATGAAGAGCATTTAGATTTAGGCCCTTCCACGGAACAACGGGTTTTAAAAAGCACAAGTTTACCTTCACAAGTCCCTGCCTAAAATCCCCATATTAGTAGGCCCTAAGCGTTAACCTATAAAGTTCGTTTTGAAGCTGTCAAACTGTATTGAATCACTTTGTTGTTGATGTAGCCATTGTTTTGATGCCGATATTCTTCGATGACGTGACTGTTTGTGCTAAGTGGCGTCACATAACCACGTCATTGGGTTCATTTCTTAGAGTTCCTCCAGGTGCTTTGAAGATGCACCCTCATACAGTGTAAGGGTTTTCAAATGAGCTTACAACATGTTTAACTATGTTTAAACTGATGAATGTTTTATACTCGGACACAACAAAAGGGTACCCTACTTGTCATTTGTGTTCGAAGTTTTATGTACAGTTCGTAATTAGCACTGTGAAATCAAGGCAGATATCAAATATTCATACGCAGAGGTTTTTATTATAGGGATGAAATTTTATTTTTTGGTTTTTATCGATGTGTAAACTCCGGCGAATCACTCACAAATTGAATAAAGCCCAAAGGGCTTGTTAAATTTGTGAGTGATTCGCCGGAGTTTATACATCGATAGACATAAAAAAATAAATTTCATTTCTTATAATTCCAACTTTGGAACAAAACAGCACATTTGTAAAGAGTTGTTGACAACATTTCAAATTTAAGAGCCCACTGAAGGAAAATAGTCCGTAACCGCTGTCTATGAAAGATGGGGCAGCCATCTTGAGAATTATGTCAGTTCAAAACTTTGTTATGCTAAATATTGATTAAAAGTGCTCTCTATTTGGAGCGAGTATATGAGTATGAGCTCAAAAACAACTCCATTTAGTTTGGAATTGTTTTCTTTAGCTTGCTGGGCTCATTGAAGAGCATTTAGATTATGGCCCTTTCACGGAATGACAGGTTTTAAAAAGCACAAGTATACCTTAACAAGTCCCTGCCTAAGATACCCACATTAGTAGGCCCTAAGCGTTAACCTAAAAAGTTCGTTTTGACGCTGTCAAACTGTATTGAAACATTTCGTTGTTGATGAAGCCATTATTTTGATGCCGATTCTCTTCGATGACGTGACTGTTTGTGTCAAGTGACGTCACATAACCAAGTCATCGGGTTCATTCCTTAGAGTTCCTCATGTTGCTTTTAAAATGCACCCTCATACGGTGTAAGGGTTTTCCAACGAGCTTTCAACATGTTTAACTATATTTTTACCGGTGAATGTTTTATCTCGGACACAACAATAGGGTACCCTACATGTCACTTGTGTTCGAAGTTTTATGTACAGTTCGTTATTAGCACTGTGAAATCAAGGCAGATATCAAATATTCTTACGCACGGGTTTTTATTGAAGTGTAAAAAAACATTTAATTTTACCAACGGACCAATCAAAATCGCTGAAAAAACAATAAAAACATTTAGTTGGAATTATTGAAGTGTAAAAACCATTTAATTTTACCAACGGACCAATCAAAATCGCAGAAAAACGATAAAAACATTGAGTTGGAATTATTTTCAGCTTTAAAATTATTAAGGAATTTGAAAAGAAGACATTTGGTTCATTGTGAAGTTCCAACATCAGCAAGTCACGCTGACACTTCAAAGTGAACTGATATGTTAAACTGTGGGAGTGCAATTATAGAGTGTGTGTAAAATGTAACCAGCTGAGAAGACTAATATGAAACCAGGTGCGAAGACGAATAGATATTTTTTTCACTACATTAAAATCTAAATCAAAATTTATCTGCGCACCATTATGTCAATATCACGTTCACGCGTTTTTTTGAAAAGCAAATAAAATAATACCGAGCGATTTCTGTTGCTGATATTAAGGTTATGCAATTTATGAGCCCGCTGGCGATCAGTAACCATTATTCTGTACTTATACCATGTCTGAGGAGCAGCGTGTTTATGACAGATTCTTGCGTAAATTTCTCGTTAATACATTTCCATTAGCTGGTGATTGTATTTCAAGAATTCTTATTAAGTCTAGAAATGGAATGCACCGGAACGCCGTCAAAGCGCAAAAGGTACAGTCTTCCACGTGTCATCGGCTAAAACAATCAAATGCAACTGGAATAGGACATTTCGCATGGCAGAAGGCCCTGTAAATGCATAATGAAAATACGCATGCGTGGATCGGACTGCGCGCGCGCAGTCCGATCCACGCATGCGCATGTTGTAAAAAGAGATAAGTTCATTTAATCTGGCTATAGTTGATCGGGTTTCTTATCCGAACACTCGACTCGCTCCCATCTGTCTCCATGGCAAACTCTATGTAGAGGATTATAGACCGGTAGGCAAGAATAAAATAGAACAAAAAGCCAAACTGTTCGATATTGGTTTTACCAGGAGGTTTCGCTGCCTCCTCTACATCCAAGAGTGCGAACGACATCGATCTGAGTAGTGGATTTGTAGAAGCATAGAGGTAAGACTATTACTTTGTATTTAATTTTGCCATAGCACCTTTTTAATCATGAGGGTATGTTTTATGAGCAAAGACTTGGTTTTGATCTTTTCAGTGAAATGTTTCGTCCGAAACCCTTACCGTTATAGCATGTCTGTATGTAATAAATGAGAGATTTTCCCATCTATTACAGTGCCTGGGCGCTTAACCGCAAATCGACAATTACTTAGACCGCATTATACAGTAGACGACAAAATTTGTGTAATATATTTTCTTCATTTTTCGAGGAAAATCTAAAAAAAGACAAATCAGGCTGGAAATAATAATGTAAACTGTCAGCAGGTGTATAATAAAGCATAACTTTGATTCTAATAGGAAGTGTTATTTATTTATTTATTTATTTATTTACTTATTTATTTATTTATTTATTTATTTATTTATTTATTTATTTATTTATTTATTTATTTATTTATTTATTTATTTATTTTCTTTCGACTTGAAAATGCCATATGCTGTTAATGGTAGGTGGGGGTTTGGGTGGTAAGAGAAAAAAATGGCCATATTCTCCACTGATAGGAGAACAATGAGCAAAAAATACTGATAAAAAAGGGCTTAAAATGTAAAAAAGAAAGAACGTAAAACCACCATGAAAGAAAACATGAATATTAGCGATAAGTGCTTATGGAAAAACATATTTTTGTGGGGAAAAAAGCAAAACTTTTAAAGAAAAGGAATAATGAGCTAAATTTTAACTTTGTAAGAAAGCCATATAGACATTCAGAGATGGCGCTTCAGGGTTTAATCTGGCACATGAAAAATTAATACACCGTTAGAGGTTTCGGATAACGAACAAATAAATAGGTATTATCTATGTCTATGTTAGAATGCCATCTTACTATATGCTGTATGTATCCTCATGGTCTTCATAGCCTTTTGAACTTGGAAATATCTCTCTCCCTTTCTCTCTCTCTCTCTCTCTCTCTCTCTCTCTCTGTCAGTCAGTCAGTCAGTCTGTCTGTCTGTCTGTCTGTCTGTCTGTCTGTCTGTCTGTCTGTCTGTCTGTCTGTCTGTCTGTCTAGATTTTCGAGAAAAATGAAGCTTAAGCTTTCAAGTGAATCATCTACCAACAGATTCTTAAAGCAGAGGCGAATTTTGAAATAGTCCTCTGCTGCACATAAAATATTGCGCTTTACGGTTTTAATTCAATTTTAACCATTTATGCCATCCTTATCAATTGGATGAGCCCATTAACACTTTTAGGGTTGTTTGGTGGCATTTTTCTTTCCTGTTCAAATTTTAAAAGAAACTTCTGCAAGCAAACAGTGGAAAACCTGATCAGACGCCGCGTTTTGTGGCGTCTGATCTGGTTTTGCACTGTTTGCCGATGTCCCACAAAAAGGATGCTTGGCTTACATGGGTTAAAACAATAAAAATTAAAAAACAAAACAAAAACAACATAATTACTAGAACGAAACTCTGCAGACAGATGTATACCATTGTTTACTGCTCTCCATCGATTGCTAGAATCAATGAAAGAACCCAGTGAGTTATCGCGTTTTGGAAATCTAAGTTAGTCCATCAGCCAGCACTCGTACAGTCTCGGTTTTATGAGAACTGACCAAACCCTTCATTTCCAGCAAAACGCGGAAAGTGTACACGTAATAATTATTTATTTCAATCAAGTTTTAATACTGTAAATTCGGAAATTTTCGCGAATAGCTTTAAAAGACATTTTTGCGTCGTAAAAATTCGCGACTATGACACGACTTACCTTCATCAGTAAATTTAAGAGTTATTTCGCCATTTCGCGAGGATTTTATTTTCACGAAACTTCGCATATAATAAAACCCTCGCTAATATTTCCGAATTTACCGTATTAACTCCTTCCCCTCAAATTCGGCGCTAATACCACTTTTCAATTAAGTATTCCACTGCCCAATTTCACTGACACGAGGTCTAGTATTATATAGAGCGCAGTGATCTAAAGCTTTTAATCTTAAAGTGGTACTACTCGCTGATTATTTTATGGGCTCCCTTTATCACTATTCTAGACAGATCAGAGACATGTCCTTATGAGGGTATTTTCGAGATATCTGCTTGGAATCATAAATGACCCTTGAAGGGGTTTGCTCTTTTGAGAGGATTACCTATACATTGTACATGTATATCTAGCTTAGTACTAGATACATCAGTAATAACTAAATACTCCGCATGGAGCCCTTGCCCGTCTAATGAGTCATTCTGGTTAACCACTTTGTCAAGCTTGCCCAGGGAAGAATGAGTGTGTAAACTGACTGTCTCGACATGGCAATAGCTGTTGACTGGGATGTATTAATTAAAAAAAAAATGATCAAAAGTATATGATTCAAAGCCCAAAAGTGCAGCGGTTTGCGCTCGTCATATTTTTCCAGAAATTAATTTATTGATGCAAGGAAAAATACCTTTATATTTTGTTTAAAACTTACAAGTTTTTTTAACAAACTATTACTAAAGTATTTTCTTTTTGGTGATCATTTTTTAAGAGATGATGTTCTAATTAATGATCATATTAATGACTTTAGGTGTTTCTTTGATTTTCTTATTTAGATGGAAAAACCTGTTAAATTAAGCTGAAGTTGTCAAGCTTGGCCAAGTTTTTTTCTCCCCATCATCTGACTTAAAACCGTCTTAAATTTCTGTCTAAATTATTATGACTATGTACTTGCTGACCATATAAGGAAGACATTGTGTCGTTAGGTTGAAGGATGGCTGAGGTTTTTTCTCACCATTCTCTGACTCAAAATAGTCCCTATTGTTTGTCTAAAATTATAAGCACTGTGTACTAGCTGACCATTTAAGGAATACAATTGTGTTGCTAGGTTGACGGATGACCGCAGTTTTCCCCACCATTCTTTGACTCAAACTAGTTGCTATTTTCTGTCTAAAATTATAAGGACTGTGTACTTGCTGAGCATTTAAGCAAGCAAATGTGTCGTGAAGTTGAAGGATGGCCGAGGTTTTCTTACCACACCCTAACTCAAAATATTCGCTATTTTGTCTAAAGTTATAAGAACTGCGTATTTACTGACCATATAAGGAAAAAGTGTGTTGTTAGGTTGAAGGATTGCCATATGACTGCATGGATACATTGTCAATTGGCAAATCCCTATATTAACAACTAGATCAAGACGTCAAAAGGAATGGCATAACAAAAGTCACATACCTGATATCAACTCATCATATTTACCATTGAGCACTAAAAGAACCCAAAATGATTTTACATTATCTTATTTTGAGCTGTAATAGAGAACCAAGTCTCAACGCAACTGCCCTTATACAAGTTTACAATGCAGTTATAGATTCGAAAACTGAAGGGGCAATAACAATCAGGCCAGTCCCCGAGGTTATAAAAACAAATTTATGCTCAACTCAATTGAGAATGAAACTTCAACTGTTAAAATATGCTGCAAAATATATATTTTCTTGCTTTTAAGCTTTCAGATGGTATGTTTATCCTGCTTATTACTTGACTTTTCGCTTACTGTATAGGCGGCAACTCTGGGTGTGGTTCGGCTATTTCATCTGCTAAGGAAGGGAAATCAGGTTTTATTTATAATTTGGTAAAGAGTTGATAAGCTTTTTGAGCCGTGCAAACGTGCGTGCATTTCATGATAATCCTAACCGTATACACACTGAGCTCACATTTATTAACCCTTAAAGCGCATAATCATAAAATGTATGTTTTTGTCGTTCACTAAACTATTTGAGGCCGTATAGATAACAGTGTGAACCCAGATCAGACTGCTCCTGTAGGAGCAGTCTGATCTGGGTCCACAATGTTTGCCTCCCTGCTTATGCTAAATAGACATTTTCAGATGCAGTTATTTTGCTGGCGTTTTAAGGACTAAATAATGACAGAGGTGGTGGTACAAGATGATACAGTACTTTTGAATAAAACCACGCCTCCTTTTCAGCTTTTACCTATGCCTAAGGTTGACTAGTCCTAATTACGCATTCATGAGGCGCTGCCTTTACAGTAATAGGTCAAGTAATACAACTGTTGAAATTTCATGCTGAGTTGAGTTGAGCACAAGAAAGGTTCTAGGACCTCAAGGCCAGGCCTCAAGGTTATAAACTTTTTCCATGCTTAACTCAGATGAGCACAAAATTAATCCTGCTCATGAATGTTAAAATATCAACAATTGTTGGCATAGTAACGTTTATTAGCATGATAAATACATTATCTGAGAGACATAAAGCAAGTAACGTCTTCATTTATCAGTATTTTAGCTTTAATGAGCAGTTGAAATTTCGTGCTCAGTTGAATTTAGAATGAAAAAAGCTTCATAAACTTGGGGCCAGATCCTTGATTGCAGATCCATATCTGTACTTAAATTCCAGCATGCTATCATAATCAAAACGTTTGTTACTGCAACATAAAAGTCTGCCATATGCCTTTATAGTCCAATCTGATTTCATCATTGGAAACAAAGCCTGCTGTAGATAGCTACATGCACGTCTGAGTCGTTGCTGTTCGCATAAGCGATAAACACCATAAACAATGTGCTTGTCCATAATTGAGCCGCCACATGTGATTTACAACAGTGTGGTATTTTGACATAAATAGACTCTGACAAGCCTCTGCAGCCTTCTTTTAAGCTTAGAAACTTCCAAATGATGTTCGGTCAGTAGCCTAACAGTCGTAGAATATTCAAGCGACTAGCAACTGCTTTGCTGGTTGCACACACCACATTTTTGGAAATCTCATGTCGCGACCCATATATTGATTACGTTTGGGAGAAAATGAGGGACTGACTGATACTGAACAACTTTGTTATTCTCTGTCCATTATAAATACATGTATGACAGCTAAGAAAAACATGTTGAGTATCTTCTACAGCACCACAGCTGCGTATGTATTTTGGCAAAAAACGAAACGTTATATGTCGTGGTGTGCTGGAACCGAAATAATGCCATTTCAAAAGCATAATTATACCATCATTCAAACAACACTGTAACGTGGTTTGTTGATGCTGGAATTTAGGTACTCAGTGAAATGTCGATTTTCGATATTGTCGATTTTTTAAGACACTGTTCATTTTACAGAAGACTGAAAACACCACCGTTTTACATCGATGCTGCCTTGGTATCTTACTACTGTCCTGCCAGCCAAGAGTGACAGTGATGCCATGGTTTGGATACAAAGTTATTAGGGACTTAAAATCGGTAGATCACTTGTGTATTAATCCTATCCGCAGGATAGGATTAATCCACAAATGATATATCGATTCGCGTTAGCTCAAGTTGAGTGTACAAGTAAATGCTTTACTTAACAATTGTAATCAAAATATTGCGTCACTGTCACTTTTGGTTGGCACGACAGTACGTTATAGTCCCTTGGTACCACGTGGTTTCTTTTAAAACACAGAATACTTCTTAAGCGGGTGCTAGAGACCTGAGGACTGTTGCCACCTCCCCGTGAACCATGTAATTTAAACTGACTCTGTTGTTATCAAAGGGTTTCTCTATACTGCAAAAAATATGTGTAACTTTAAATCAAATTTACTGCCACTGCCTCGTATTGTATTGATTCGGAGAAAAAACCACCGACCTACAGGTTAATCAGGTGTCAGCCTGGTCATTTGTAAAGAAGGTGGTTTTGCTGTATCTTGCATTGCTGAATTGTCTTTCATTAGAACTGGGTGATTCAAATCATTTGGATGCTGGTCGTCAATATTTTGTTTAATTGGTTGCACGGAATAATTGCAATATTTGTTTATTAATGGGCTGCAAGGATAAAATCGATGAAGTAACCAGGCGGTTACGGAGCTAGGGAAATGAGATAATTAGATAAGGAGCCCCAACTTGAGACAAAGTTCCTTCTCCTAACCATACATGTTTATGGGCGGATCCAGAAAAATCCGTCGGAGGGGAGGGGGTGGGGTCCTAAGATTATTGTTTGAGTCATCAACGTCTTTCACAGAGGGCCGTACGAACCTCCCTCGAAGGGAGCCCCGGATCAACCAATCAGCCCCAGTGTTGTATTACTTATAGACTTATGAAGTCTGATGATTAAAGATTTTGAGTCAGTATATATTAAAAATCTAGACTGGAATGCTAGCATAACATAAGACATGGAATGGTAGTTGTTGGTATGGATTCATAGGGATAATACACTGAAACGATGTTATAAGTGGCCACCTTACATTTTTGCGCCTGTTCAGAAAATAAAAATGGATCTTACAAAATTGCAATGCTATGAAAAAATCCAAGGCTTTGTCGAGACTCGGCAAATTATCTTATTTTAAAATGACAGGTAGAACTTGCACAGACAAAGTCCGAGAAAAGGTACCCTCATTTCAAAAAGTAACCTTATTAGTGTGATAAAAACTGCTCAGATACGTTGTCCATTTATATTTTAATTAGCTTGAAGCTATTTATAACAGCTGTGATATAAGATGAGAAGGAATCAAAAGTTTTGTGACAATTATACTCTCCATGTCTCTTCTACGTTAACACGAAGAGAGCCACTATCACAGCTTTGTCAAGAGTTTTAGCTTTAACAATGCAATTTGAATACAAACTTTGCATTGCTCTGTACACTTTATTATCTGCGGCACAGCATTGAAATTTTCAGCGATTATTTATTATGAATAGATGTCACTGTTCCACCCAAAAAATCAAAAATCGTTTACATATGCTATTTAAATGGCCTTTAAAATTTCACGTCAAAACCGGAAGTGGACTCGAGTCTTGAAAAATTAGCGTTAGAATATGGGCTGATCAATCTGTATTGTGTTTGGTCTAACATGGACACATTAAATAAAACACCTACAATGATTTTAGTACGTGCAGCCAAAAATTATTTTCGAAAATATAGGGAAAATTGCAGAAATTGAGATTTAAAAAAAAAATCATAAAAATCTGTCTTAAGCAAACAATCAAGTGTTTGGTGTTTTTCAAGTCGGCTAGACGGGTTTGTAATCAACTGAACTTCAATTCAATAAAAACTGCAATCAAAACGCTTATTTTCTTCAAAAAGATTATTTTTTGCATTTTTTAACCCGAAAATTGTGTTGTGATAGAAAACTCTTCTAAAGCACCGCTAATCTTTAGACCATTGGAATGCACATATTTGGGCAAAAACACATTTCAATATCCTTAGCCCTTAGTCGAAAAATGTTAATCACTGTCATGCTTATCTACAGCCACTGGCCTATAGTGGGAAAATCTTTATTTTGTCTATTTTTGAGTGACCGTTTTATACAGGTTTTACTGTAATCATCTTGGACTGATGTCAGTCAAATATCCTGAGGCACGACTATAGGTCCGTGCCTAAGATGGGGTTTCATACAGAATGCGCACTCTCAGATTATAAGAATCTATCATGAGTATGAGGGTGGGATAGAAAAATCCGTCCCGAGGATCACCGATTGGCATCACGAGGCTTGCCGAGTGATGACAAACGGTGATCACGAGGGACGGATTTTTGTATCCCATCCTCACACGAATAATGGGTTCTTTTTCTTGCTCACTACTAAATACATCATTTATATTGGAAAAAAACTTGAAAAAGCCTTCAATACGCTGAGATGCGACATGGTGACGACATTTTAACAATACAATGACGTCACAGATCGACGTGCGGCTGTTCGTTTTTTTTTTATCTTTCCCTAGGGCTGGTACGGGTGTGTGAGATAGAAATATCTCACAAGGGTAAAAACAACGGAAATCCCGATCTGGTGTGCGAGAAAAATGATAGAATATGCCAGTAAGGAAACAAACTTCGTTGTAGCTATACGTTTGCGTACGTCATACATTTTTGCACGTGCTCCAGCTGCGCTACATTTTGACAAGTACAATATTACAAAATTTTACAGCAAATTTTAATAATTCTGATAAATATGACATCATATACAGCCATATTATTGTATTGCATGTAAAGGCAAGAATACTGGACCCATCCCTTTAAGCCCCACCAACCCCGGCAGGGGAGTGGCCTCAATATGATATTATAAGTGGGCGGAGCTTAGCTACTGTCGGATAAGATTGTACCAGTGGCCTTATTAGGCTGATAGGCAGCATGGTCACAGAGCTGATAAGACCTGTCAGTTATTTCCCCGGTATTTGACAGAAGCTGTCCAGGTATTTGCCAGAAGCCAATCAAAAAAGAGATAAAGCCTCAGCAGGTCCTGGTGGTGTTAACAGCTTGATGGCAATTGAGAAAGTGTTAAAACAGAAGCTAGATTTTCCTGCTATAGTTAACTTCAGTCCGAACTGCTAAATTTACCTTTGGTGTACAGACATGATAACTGGCACGGAGTTTGTTACCCAACGCTAAACAAGTTTCGGCCATCGAGAACTCAATGAAAGCAGGTATTAGAAGTTAGAAGTGCTGTTTTTTTTTAACATTGCTCTCATTGCTGAGAACTGCCAACGGTAACGCATTCGACAAAAATGACAAATTCTGGAAGTAATTACTTCTCGTCTTCCAAAAAAAGAATTGTCGCTGTGTGTTCAATTTGTCCGCAACTGTAACCACTAATTAGCTGTGGTTTACTTGTTTTGGCGTACAGAGAATCGTGAATGAATGCTATGATCGAGGCGCTGTTTACCGCTATTATTTGGTCCATACAGGTGGACTCTTTGGCTCAGTGGTTGAAGCATTGGTCTTGTACTAGGGCGGCCCGGGACTCTTTACACTTGTTGCGACATAATGTCGTAAGAGTATGCTGCCTTTTCACACCATATACCATATTAGTATTTTACTTGTGCATAATCGTTTTCAGACAAATTGAAACGTCGTTAATTGACCTAATGGAAATTCCTCAATTGCACGAATCCATTTCGGATTTAAGGGTTGTTGGTAGTAATTAACAATATCATTCAAATTTGGGCCTCGTCGCGACAAAACCTGTCTTCGGGGTTTCCGACAAAGCCGGACTAAAACCAGTCTCCTCAGCTACAGAGACTAGCTAGAAAACTAAAATTTCGCTTGTAGCAAGCTTCGATATGACACTTTCCAAAAAGCGAATTACATAGGCGCTGATCAGACTGCGCGGATGCGCAGGCTGGTCTGCGCCTGTGTTGTTCGCAAACCCCCGAAGACAGGTTTTCTCGCGTCGAGGCCCATTTTAAAAGTACATTCCGTAAGTAAACATTGTAGAACCTGATCAGACGGTGCGTTTTTTTTTGCGTCTGATCCGGTTCTACATTGCTTGTATATGTACCATAAAAAGGGGCTAGGCGTATATGTGTTACTAGCAGTATGTTGTGTTCAGTTGCACCTGTATCTCACGCCATGTAGGCTTATCATTTCCAATCGTATTCAGACAAAATGAAATCATTAAAGCTGACTCTATGCGTATTGTATTCAGAAACTGATGAACGAAGTCTAGACCAGGCCTCGAAGTTTTTTCATGCTCACATCGAATGAACATGAAGTTTATCTTTCTCATAAATGTTAAAATGCCACATTTGTTGGCATTTTTATTTGCATGATAAATACTTCTTCGGAGAGTTTGATGGCAACAAAGGTCTTTATTTTCAGCAGTTTAGTTTTTAAAAGTAGTTGGAATTTCAAGTTCAGCTGATGTGAGCATGAAAAAAAGCTTTATAACGTTGGGTCCTGGACCCCACTGACGAAAATGGCTGAATCCGTCCATGCCATGTACCAATTTCATTAAGCATTTCACATCGTATTCCCTACAATACGAAACGGCGTTATATAGAGGGCATATGAAAAGGTTTTAGAAATGAATTGAAATGAAACACCTTATTTCATGCATCAAAACGCTGCAACCCGCATCAAAAATTCCAATAAATAAAAAAGTTATGCCTATTTGAATTTCGCCCTGGCAATTTTGGGGTTTTGATTTTCCAAAACAGACTTGAAAAACTAAAAAAAAAAAGTCATTCTATCCCACAATGCATCATTCTATGATGTCATATGAATATTTTAAAACTGCTTTAACTGCAAATGTCTAAAACTGTTTATTCACAATTTAGATCTCCAGTTTGAAAATGTCAATGTATTTACAATTGCTAAATTACACTTTGTAAGATTAAACGTTTTCTTTTGTAAGTTTGAGTAAAGAATGTGAGAAAGTTTATCGATTTGCATAGATTGTTTAAAGATAAACCTGTGATTTCCTTTGTTTGAAACTGCTATTATTTGCTATAAATATAACAAACCTATTAGCTCTACTATATTCAACTTTAATAAAATCGTTACCGATATGAATACAGATTCGAATACTCCCAACGCCTGAGGTTGTCGAAATTCTATTTATTGATATCCCCCTGCAGGGTATGTTATTACCAGTAATCTAAATGCCATCCCTGACTCTCGAGTTCGAAGTATTTTTCTAAAGACCCTGAATATAGAGTTTCACCTTAATATTGATTTCCCTAAATGTCGTAGGGAGGTCACTGCTTCATAAACTGACTTCAGTGATCGTTGGCGTAAACGAGAAAATGTTGAACCTGATACATTGAAGGAATGTAAGATTAACATTTTTAAAATTATTGATACTCGTATTTCATTTTACTCCCCCCCCCCCATAATACTAATCTGTTACCCCAAAAACCTAAATCTTCTTTTCGTCACCTTCAGCTAAGTATCAAGCATTTTCATATGAAGTATGCTTTGGTTCCAGCAGATAAAGCCACAAACAATATTGTAGTTGTTCGACGATTATATCATGTTAATAGATTAAAACGTGAGCTTATTGACACTAATGCCTATAAACTGCAGGCTTGTTGTCATCTGCTGGGAAAGAACTGACCTCTTGGCTCTCTTGTGTGTGATGTTTTCTTATGTTTTGTTACTTTACGGTGTGGTGTCCTGGGTCAGGTGTGGTACCTGATTGTATCAATTCCTGATATTTGCCTGCTTCCTTACTTACCAATGTTTCTCACAGCAACTGCTTTTATCTGAAACAGTGTGTTAAAATTGTTTTATCTCTTCAGTTGATCTTTAAAGGTTCTTATATGTGTATTCGGAGTCTAGACCAATCTACGTAAATATTAAAAACCCACTTCAGAGGATTATAGTCGTCTGTCCGTTTTTCTTGCCTACCTTTGATATTTTAACAAGAGATCGACTGAATGCTACCTGTCAACACCATTTTAGCTTATACTTAAATAACGTGTCTATTTCTGAAGGGATGTGTTGATAAAATTTGAGACCATTGTTTCTATTCACACGTGAGATAAAAATGCTTTAACTTAATGTGAATCAATCTTTCACACCTTAATAAATCGGGAATTGCCACAATATGAAAGGTTGTATCAATATAATATGAAATGATTGCTTTTTATCACACGTGGAATCAAATTGTTATAATATAAACTGTTAAGTGGACTCTTTAAGACCTCAAAAAACAAACGATTATGACCAGGAAATGTCACAATATCAATTTAAAGACCTTTAATGTTGTGTCCAACTTTGAGACCATTTGGTTTTTTTACACGTGAAATCAAATTGCTATAACATAAACTCGTAGTACAAGACTGTAGAATGAACCTTTTAAGATCTGGAAAAAAAGACAGAACTATTTAAAAAAAAAACTTTTTAAGACCTCAAAATTCAAGAGACTATGGCCAGGAACTGCCACAAGTCCAGACCACAGATCAACCTATAGCACCACGAGAAAGAGACAAACAGAGACACGCAAATAAATTAATTCAAGAATATGACCAGAAAAGCATTTAGTTATTAGTAAATTTGAAGATGGGCCGTTTTGTCGTCATGGTCAATCCTTGAAAGCAAGAGCATAAAACAGTACAATGTATCTAGATATTGCCTTGGGTTTGAGACATATTGTTAAAACCAAAGAGCTGCGTGCATTATAAGGCTTTTTGGCACTCTATGAGGCTAAAATACAAAACATATTTTTCACCAATTTGTTATTATTAGTTTATTAGAAAAATAACCAAAGTTTAAAAGTCTCAAATTACTTTGACTTTTACCGTTGCTATGGTAACAAAAATGGCCGCCAAAATAGACAGAAAATTGGAAATAGACCTTTTTGGAGCAAAATTGAGAGGTTTGACAGAGAAATTAATATAGAGCACAAGCAATTACCAAAAAATATTTTAGCAGAAGATGAGAGTTACCACTGCACACAACATATTAAAAGGATTTGTTTGGTATTTAGATGTGCTATTATCTAATTCTTAAAACATCGGTCTCCAAAAGCCTTAAATTTTGTCCAAAATGGCAATTTCTCTGTTTTAAGCCTACTTTTTCGGCCATTTTTGTTACCATAGCAATGGTAAAATTTAAATAAATGCCGAAATTTTACACTTCGGTTATTCTTCTTATAAACCAATCAAAAAAATGGTGAAAAGCCATTTTCAGTTTTTGGCTCTAGGGGGGCCAAAATAGCCCCATAATGGAGAACTAGTCCAGGTATGCCATTAAGGGACAACAGACTGACCTCATTCTCTTAGATTTCAGTAAAGCTTTTGACAAAGACAGTCACGAAAAGTTGCTCCTTAAGCTTCAACACTGTGGTGTCTGTTGGCAGGTTCTCCATTGGAGCCAGGTGTTTCTGTCAAACAGATTACAGACTTTCGTCTTAGAAAGCTAGAAATCTTCCTAGATAACAGTTACTTCAGGAGTACCACAAGGCGCTGTGTTAGGCCCAATCTTATTTTTGGTCTTCATAAATGACCTCCAAGAACGCATCAAATCAAAGGTGAGGTTATTTGCTGATGACACAGCAGTTTATCTGGCCGTATCAAACCTAGAACATGCTCAAATACTCCTAGCAGATCTGGACAGGTTGGCAAAATGGTCATTGGAATGGGACATGGAATTTAACACCATCAAATGCACTGTTATCCATGTAGCACGCTCCAAATCTATAGTCCCCTCCCAGTACACCCTATATGGACATATATTAGACTCAGTAAGTAGTTTAAAGTACCTGGGAGTGACTCTTAACGACCATCTTACCTGGAATAATCACATCCAGAACAGGGTAACTTCTGCAAACCAGACCTTAGGTTTCCTGAGAAGAAACATCCGCACAAAAGACTCATGTATCAGGGAAGTAGCTTACAAAACACTAGTGCGTCCGATCCTTGAGTATTAATCCCCTTTTTGGAGCCCCCACACCAAATCAAACATACATAAAATAGAAATGGTACAGAGGAGAGCTGCACGCTGGACTCTGTGTCGTTTCTCTTCTTATGATAGTGTTTCAGACATGCTGGGTAATCGTGGGAGGAGGTCTCTTGTGGATAGGCGTACAGACTCCAGATAACGTATGTTTTATAAGATTAAGCCTGGTCTTGTTTCAGTGCCACTACCACCATATGTTGTGCATACTCAGGTGTTTACAAGATATTCAGCATCACATCCTCTAGCATTTAGAAAAATCCACACAGTTGCTGACTACTATAAGTACTCCTCCTTTCCCCTCGCCATTGTCCAGTGGAATAGGCTGCCTCCAAACATAGCATTACTGCCAGATATTGACTCGTTCAGACTGGCAGTCAGAAGTCTGACCCACTCAATGCCTAAGACCGGAAGCATTGTTTTTAACTTTTATCTTTGCACTTTTCTTCAGTATTAGTAGACAGTAGATAGATAGATAATGCACGTACCCCTTTGTTGATGCCTAACTGATTGAACCTTTCTTTTAGCCAACCGATTGGCCTAGTGCATGCGTTTGGACAAAGATATTGTCAAAAATGAAACAATGTTGCATTATAACTTTGGCTCAGTATATTTTGTTCTGCTTTTGCCACTTTGAGGGCAATGTACACGATTACTGACAAGATATTTTGTGATATAATTCAGTAGGTCAGTAGGTAGGAACATATATTATATAAATGTGTTAATTTCTTAATAATTTGCCTTGAAGGTGAACATGTATGTTTCGTTCTCTGTAATGTGCTTTTTAGCACTTAAAGCTGCATAGTCTGTAACTTTTGATCTCTTAATTTTTGAAATAATGTTTCTATTTTTCAAGAACACAGTAAAAAACTAAAATGCATGTATTCATTTTAACAATTTCGTAAATCTTAACAAATTATCAGCATCAAAACAACAGCGTTTATGTTAAAAATTGACTGTCTATAATTATTGGGGGACGCAAATAATTACCAACAAGAGAAAAAACACCTGTTTTTATAAGATAATTCACTTTTCAATGCAATTTTCAGATATAGTGAACGGATTTATTGTGAGAACTTAACTTAATTCTGCTTTTACAATGATTTAAAAAGAAAAGATTTTTTTTCGAAAAATGTTCATAGTTGCAGACTGAGTCTCTTTAAGTGCACTACTATAGAGGCTACCTAGAATCCTGATTTTCTCGACGTATTGCGTGTTTCTTTTGATTCGGTTCCGTTTGATGCAGTGTGGGGTGTATTTTGGTTCTATGTTTAGAAACGGTTATGCTTTTATCACTATAGATATGAATTTTGTTTGATTTGATCCTTTACGTCCCATCAACAATCTTTTAGTTATAAAGGGACGGGTCTTCTTGAGTTGAACCAGTACTAAGCCAGGCCTCTGATTAATGATCTTTGGGTATTTCTATTGCAAAAGATTGATGCCGAGTGCGTAAAGCGCGTCAGTCGGGCTTGAACATCTGTGTACGTCAAAGCTTTTACCGTAAATGTAAATAAATGCCTGAAAACCACTTTTCAAGACCAATATATCAATATTATAAATACAGTCACGCTTCAAAGCTTTTGGATTATCTGTATCTACCCACTATATCCTTTGTTTGTGGCTTTTCCTGGTCACTTGGTGTTAAATTAGTATTTAACCCTTTCCTTCATGAATATTTATGCTAAGCTCCACCCATTACACGGCTGACAATCTGTCGAATGCGAAACCGGCGGTTCAATAAAGACATCCGGGCCATTAATTTCCGGTTTCGCAAAGAGGATCCGCAAAAGGTTAACAAACAACGAGTGCTCGCGTTTGAAAGCCGTTAATTTGAACTAAAATGAATATTTTTGAAATTAAAGAATGCTATTTTGTCAGTTTTATATCGGTTTCTTCGTGCACCTAAGGATATGGTTAGGTGTTTCCTTGTTGTTGTGATTTTTCTTCCGTCCCGTGAAACACCTGTTAAGATGAGGAAAATATTGGATAAACACGACGATATTTTGCTAGTTCTGACAATTATTGCCTTGTGGGCTACGAAAAAGACGCCATGCTGAGTGTGTATATAATGCGGGGGTCTGTAATAACTCCACATTGGCGTAGGGTATTACATTTTGCAGATTTGTAGGCTAATTCGGTCTCAAGTTTTTGGTTTCGCATGTAAATGTTCCATAAGGGTTGAAATAATTCCTTCATATTTTAATGATTACATGCCGAACCAGGAACAATCTTCCCTTTCAACCAATATTCTAAAATATGCTAAACGCTATGTTAGTTGGGGCGCAATCGCCGACTTACGAAAATATAATTCAAACAATTAGACAGTGAATCTTTTTCATCGAGACTCACTGATAATGGCAAAATGCTTTATTTGCCTTTGTATTTTTGGCGACCTTGACCGTGTTGAAACGGGAGTTTCGGAGGAGGGAATAGATTCCTTGAAAGCCTTGCCGAAATCAAATAAATTACTTTGGCGTGTCAAAACACTAATTATTAAGTGACAAAATAGCATTCTAAAATTTTTGATTTACTTTCTGAATAAGTCAATATCTATCATTAAAATTGGAACAGGTAGACTTTGTCTACCTTTTGCGGATCCTCTTTGCAACCGGAAATTAATCACCCGGATGTTTTTGCTGAACCCCCGGTTTCGCATTCGACAGATTGTCAGCCGTGCATTATGTATAATCATATGAATAAATTTTCACGTTTGTACATGGAACAAAGAAATGTCCTGCTAAATCTACTAGTGTAGGATCATATCTAATCATATTTCCATAAGCAAACAGAGTAGATCTGGGTCTGCTCTATTTGCATAAGTGTTGGAGGTACATCGTTAAGCTAACTCTTTTAAAACCACCTGATATTTCCCTTCAGTGTATTACTATTGTTGTTGTTTTTGCGGCGGCTTTGCCGACGCTCTATTATCGCTTTGAACCTAAATTTTATGTAAATTTTCGCCAATCAGAAGTATTTTTAAATTGTAATATTCATCATACCAGCTAGAAAACAATGCCCTCATTGGTTAATACTCAGACTGACCACACGATCTTATTATAGATGCAATTTAACTTGAAAATTTTCATGTAAATGGCCGAGAACCAGTCTGTGCACTAGTCCTAACAATGGACATTGATCTGGAATATAGATCAACTCCCGCTGTATTTCTAATTTGCTTTATTACCATTCTTTGCATGCCTTGCACATAGTAAATAAGTGCAATATAAAATAACTCACTAAATCCTTAAAGGGCTTTAACAGCATTATATAAAGCAAATCTTTGTATTTTTTATTCCAGCCATAATGGTTTCCCATATCATATGCGTTACACGATTATAGTCTGTTTCATAATTTCGACAATAGGTTTATTCTATTTCTAAAACAAATATAACAAGTGTATTTAATGCGTTACATTACAAGGGCGTAAAATTCATCGCGGATTAGAGAGTAACCTCGGGGTTCAGGCGAGTAAATACGTGCAAAGCTTGCTCTGACCGGCAAATGCATGTTCTTATAAGGACAGTGTAGCTATCGGCAGAGTTACTTTAATCAGACAACATGGTGCGATATAAATAAACAGCCAAAAGAAAAACACGTTGTAATATATATAGTGCTTAACAAGATACATCTTTTTAAAAAAAAGATGTATATTGAAAAAAGAGGTTATAATGGGGTATATAATGGCACATAATTTCCTACAATTTGAATGTGCACGCAACCCACAATCCTACACTTAGACTCAGATCAACCTGCGCAGCTGTACATGTATCAGCGTATTTTGCTATTTCCTTTAGGAAGATGACAAGCACAAGCTCTGAAGTTTCTTTAACTACATGTATGTCAGACGAACATGTATCATATAAGGCAATCTTGCAACAGCCAGCACCAATTCTCGGGCCACTATGGGCCCGCCAGCCAAACGCTTTTCGGATAGTGTTTTTCTGGCGGGCCAAGAGTGGCCCGATTTTACGTGCTTACTGGGAGCTATTCGACCATTTTTTGAGTCTACATGCATTTATTCCCCGACCCCGGCTATGGCGAGGTGCCACAGGAAATAGAAAGGTTATAGGAGTTAGCCCCACTCAAAAGCGATTTGGTATATCAGCATTTTTCTGTAAAGAGAGACATTCATAATATGTAAATAGAGTGGTGGAAGTGTAAACCATTTAGACTTGAAAACTACTCCAAGTTGAGATCCGAGACGGGCAGAATCTAGCCTATGTGACAACAACAACAATATGGTATGTTTTTTCCGGGTTTTCAGTTTGTTTAATGTACATACATTTATCGTCAAAATCTCCGGTTTTCTTAAAATCTTTAGGACTAATAATATTGTTCCCTAGCCTTTGCTGGTGAAATGTCTAAAATTTGGAACGATTCAGATGCATATCGCTCAGCGAAAAGAGCACCAAGCAAAAGAGAGACCAGAAACATAACAGCAACTTCAAAATTCGCTGGTTTTAGATGGAACATCCTTTACCAGCATGCAAAGATAGGGGGTAGTAGGGGATTTCGTCATTTAGTTGTGTTAAAATTGTAAGTATTTGAGAGCCGCCGAATATCTTTTTTAAAGATATTTCTTGTTTGTTATTAATCCTATTTTCTTGGAATAACTATAATCTCGGACCCAGTACCCAGCATACTGGGTCCGAGCTATAATATGTTTTTTTTCACTGAATATTGCTTTATCTGGTCGGTTTCATGATATAAACAAATACTCGAATTTTGGATCCTGTTAAGGGTATTTTTATTTTGGAAGGAGAAATACTAGTCATGTAGCATGTGCTAAAAATAGATCAAAGGTCTATTTTAGCATAGTACAACGGTGACTGTATTTATTTGACTATTAAATATGTAAAATCCATGTTATTTAGCTGATATGTTTTGCTTTATAGCCTCATGAATATGAGCCTCGTCATGATAATCTTGTCTTCTTTTGGTTTCCCATGACGACTAGTAAAAATTGTACTTTGTGTTATTCAAGGGCGAAAAGTACATTTAACTATTTCCCTACTTCTGACGTCTGCTGATAACCTTTGCAAACAGTTTGACACTCTGATAGTGTTCCTACAAGATTTTTTAAAAGGTTATTTTGAAAAAAAAAAGTCAGTAGGCGACAAAAAAGTATAAAAATATACCCAGCATGCAAAGAGTTAATTCAGACTTCCTTATTCTTTGATAACCAGAATAATTCTTTAAATGCTTAATTCGAGTGTAAAACATATACTAAGCTTGATTGATTATACAGTAGAAACTTGCAAAACGGCCTCTTAAAATAGACAAAACAAAGATCTTAATGACAAAAGGTAGCTTTATGCGCTCAAAAGTATTACAGAAACGTTTGACCTGCATTTAGCGATAATTAGTCTTGAAAACAATTTTAGTATTTTTGAAAGTGGCCGTTTTACACAGGTTTTACTGGAAGTGTTACTGAATATTTTCTAACTTATCAAGGCAAGGTACATGTCAGTAATTCTGTTACCCCATTTAAGCCGAATGAAATTTCCCACTGTTATCAATTGGACCAGTCCATTTCCATTTTAAGGATTGTTGTGTGGTATTTTACATTTTTATTGAATTTTCAATAGAACATTATGTAAGCAAACAGTGGAGACCCTGATCAGACGCCGCGTTATGTGGCGTCTGATCTGGGTCTGCGCTGATTGCCTATGTCCAACAAATAAAGACGCTGTGCTTATATGGGTTAAACAGGCTCATTAGTTTCTACACTTTACATCATCACTACAGAGAGAACTGCAGCCATCGATAAACATACAATATTATTGAATAGTGATGCTAGTACTAATATATAACCACAACAAGTTGTTTGCACGCACTATCAGCTTGACTCTGGTACTTGCGTATATGGATTACCATGGTGACTTACAGTGACTTGAAAGCCAGAGGCGTGTTCAACAACGCGAGCGCTCGGAGTGCTATCGAGTGCTCTCTCTCTCTCTCTGAACGCAAGCGCTCGCCAAGGTGCTTGCAAGCGCTCGCGATTCAAGTAGATAGGTTTATCGCCCGAAAATCCAAGATGGCTACCAAAACAATAATGGGTTTTTGTGAGGGACTTTGCACGTAATCATTTCAGATTCGATTTTCGGAATGACGATGTATGTTTCTTTTATGTGGAGATATATGAAATAGAACAATTTAAGCTGAAAGTAGGAAGGTGTTTCGCTTTGATTTCCAACCAATGGGGGATTTGATTTGTTTGTTAATGGGCGCAGCCATTTTTATTGAGCGAGCGCTCGCTATCGTTCAACAATGTAATGATCACACTGACAAGCGCTCGTTAGAGTGCTCGCATTGTTGAACTCGCCTCGGGTATCTTTCCCTTGCAAATCAAATAAAATCAAAACGACTCGTACACACGAAATAATTGATGACGTAAAAAATGGCTCTTGACCCACGGAATAACAGAGATAATAAAGACTGTTAGTTGAGTCACGCTGGGCCAAGCAAACGACACTTCAATCTATAACATTCTTGGCCCAAACTTACAATGTTTCCATACTAGGTATTGATTTTTTAGGATGCGAAAAATAACGTTTCGAACTTATTAACCCTGAAAGCGCCAATCACGACTGAAGGCGACAACTTTTGTGAAAGTTTTCCTAATTTTTGGAAAAACAATAAGATATGATATTTCATGAGAATCGTCTGCCAGCAGACGATTCTCATGAAATATCATGCCTTATTTTTGAAAAAGCAGTAAACATTTGACATTGTCGTCTGCGCCAAATTATAAGTGGCGCTTTATGGGTTAAAATAAAAATACTTTCATTTTTCTGTAGATCACAATGAGATCTTTGACTTTAAGTACCGCATCGATCCTGCCGATTTAATAAACATTTAATGAAACATGCTGAACTATCAAACTTAACTTCCTTAACTTTAAGGAAGCATTGTAATTTTAGGCCTGGTGTATCAACCCTTTGTATACTAAGGGAGTGTCCCATATAGATTGATACAATAAGGAATGCCTTATCCATTATATATTCTATGGGTCACGTGTCGGAATTTCCCAATTAAGTAATGGTTTGTCCGCCAGTGCGTTGAGATAACCCACGAGCTTTGGCAAATGGATTATCTCTCGTACAGCTATATAGGCCTAGACCTTGCACATTACGAGATAGTTCGTGCTTAAGTAGGTCAAGGTGGTACAGTGACTAGGTCACTGGGTGGTATAAGCTGATTGTTGATTGTACCTTAACAAACAGTGCAAACCCATATGAAATGCCGCGGTTTTGCGACATTTCATCTTGGTCTTAACTGTTTGCCAAAGTACTCTTTTCGCAGATTCGAGTATACAAAGTTCTAGGAGTCAGTTTGATAGAGATTGGAGTTGTTGACCGAAGCCAGTTTATGTCAGTTTCAGTCCCGTCTCCTCGCGCCAGAAGCAATAGCGAATCCTTACAAGTTATCCAGCAATAAAGCAGTTTGTGGGATTCAGTCACCAAGGAACGAAGTATTCCTCTCAAAAACCAGGAAAATGTAATAGTTTATTGTTCTATTGTAGGTTTCACTCTTGCTTGCTGGGTAATTTTCCACGTTTTTATTGCTTGCTTACCTTTTTCAGAATTTTCTTTTTCATAAAAATCTTTCAGGAGTACTATCAGAGTATCAAACAGTTTGGATCCAGATCAGGCCCGACCATTTGTCGGGCCTGATCTGGCTCCATACTGTTTGCAAATGTTATCATTAGACGATACTAGCAAGCAAAAAGTTAATAACTAAATGTCATTTTATAAGAAGTTCAGAAAAGTGTGGAAGTGTGCCAGAGTCTCAGTTCAAAGGACGTGCCTCTCCTCCGATATGCAGGAAATATATTCTGATATCAGCGCAATACCTCTATCTTATTGGGATTTCTTATTCCAAAATTGCCTCAGTTTTGTGAAATCAAGTAACACAGCAATCTATGCCAATTGACTTTGATTACAGATGTCTAAGAGAGTGAATTCAAAACTTTATCAGAAGCAGTACAGAATCAAGAAAAGAAATCCAAACGACATTTTTTAAGAGAGAGAGAGAGAGAGAGAGAGAGAGAGAGAGAGAGAGAGAGAGAAAGAGAGAGAGAATGTACGATTTCTATGTACCATGATCATAAATCTATTCACCCGCCGGTTCCCAGTCCGTAAGCGGTCAGCATTGGAAAAACAGTTTTTTCTGGTTTTTGATTAAGGAAGTATCTCTTCCTGCGGATTCGTCCCTGCCACATCAGCACCCCATTCCTCCATGGATGAATAACGTCCGTCTTATAACTGAACAAATACGATGCATCCCTAGCAACGGTGTGTGAATTTAGTCTGTGTCGCATTGCGCATCTACTACTGTTCCAGCCAAGAGTGACAGTGACGTCGTGCTTTGTTTACAATTGTTAAGTAAAACATTAACTTGTACACTCAAGTTGAGCTAATGCGAATCGATAGATCACTTGTGTATTAATCCTATCCTGAGGATAGGATTAATACACAAGTGATCTATCGATTTTAAGTCCCTGCTAACTTTGTAAATAAAACATGAGGTCACTGTCACTCCTGGCTGGCAAGACAGTACGCTTGTGCGTGACGCCAACCATGAATAAGTAAAAGCTCCATAAATCAAATATAGCCGTCTGACTCTCTTGTGTTTATTGGGAAATTGTTCCTGTTCCATTTGTATATACAATTCACTGAAACTAATGGTTAGTCTTTGAAATGTTCATGGAAAACTATTTTAATATCAAAATAGTTTTCGTTTGAAACAGAGGAAATTTAAAAGTCGGTGTCTGTGGTGTAATGAATTGCATTCATATTGATATATTTCAACCCTTTACCTCATTCTTCATAGAGGCGCTTTTTATTACTTTTTCAAACAGAGCAGACTCAGACTTAAGATCTGCCTGAACAGGTTCAACTCTGTTATGATAAGATTTGATCCTCCACTAGTGGATCTGACAATTAATATCTTTGTTTTTTGTACTCACGTGAAAGTTTTTTGATATAAGTATTCATAGTGAGTGGAGCTCAGCATAAATATTCGTGAAGGAAATTATTAAATACTTGACATGACTTCATTTACCATCCCTCTCAAATACGTATCAGCTATCCAATCGGTAGTTGTTTGCGTCAGTATAAGTTTAAACCAGGTCTGACATGTTAGCAAAAGATACATGTAAGATGTGCCATGGTAGCGGTTGAGCAACATTAAAATCAACGAATGATGTCAGTCTATGTTTGCCTGGCACCATTCGAGGATGTTAACGTTACCAACCTAAGTGGTCCCTATGTAGGCTCGCTGTTGGTTAAGGCTGTCACAAATTGCACTTTATGTGAAACTAGCGTTACTTATACGAGATAAGCTATACATGACATTTTAGGCACATGACTGTATTCTTTCGGTAAACGAAAGTTGAATTTGGTGATTCAGGAAAATCTTTGATTTTGAATTTTCAACGATTAAAGTAGGCCTTCGTGTTGATTAAAGTTAAAAGGGGCCATTTTTCTTCAAACATTTATTCAACTGCTATGAACATGTTGATGTGTTGTTGTTGAAATATTTTGACGCGTCTTGTCCTGGGAGTCTTTCCAATGTGAAAAAAGAAGCTCATTTTCCTCAACAATCTTACTTACTGTTGTTCTCGTAAAATAACCATTTGTTCATTGTTTAAAGTGCTGCTTAATCGCTATTGCAAGCTGTGATAATTTGGCTGAACATATATATTGATCTTTTTACAGAGCAAAGCATTCACGTAAATTGCAACTCAGTGACGTCACCAACAATTATCATATGGTACATCGCCAAATGTAAAATTGTTATGTGAGAAAAAATAATCATCAATTGGTGTCCAGTGGTAACAAAAAAAATCACAACCCTTGAATAAATCGTTCAGTGGGAAACTGTTGGTCCTCGGGTTGGGATTTTCCAGTTCTTACCGAACATCAACGATGGATTATTTTTATCAAACGCTAACATGCTAGACCAGATTTTATCTAATGCTGGCTAAAACATCGAGAAAGCTGAAGAAGTTGAATTTAGTAAAAATACATCAATATAAATATAAGTTCACATTTTATCAGTATAGGTCTATGTGTGTGACTGTGTGGGAGCAAGTCCACGAGTGCTAACGAGTTGATCATGGCATCTTGACTGTACCTGATTTAAGGATTCTAAAAAAGGAGCTTAGATTTCAAGTATAACAAGTGTCTTCCGTTCTCTTACAAATGTGTTTACTTTTTTGTGTGTCCTTTACCAAATGATAATGTTTTGTATACATTCTTTAGATTTACGTATTACAGAATTTCTCTTTTCAATCGATACGTACCATACTTTTGATATCAAGGTTCAATCCATCGAAAAGAGACGAAAAAAATAAAAATTTATGTAGATTAAATTTATCATCAAACAAATCATATTTTGATGCTGAATTACCTCATACTAGTAAAATGAATCAAAAAATGACAAAAAATGTTACTCCTGAACATGTTATATATAATTCTGTATGAATTCTATGGACGTAGGGTTAAGTTTGAACCTTCAGAAATGTAATGAGTATGAATGTCTTTGAAATGAGAATAAATCATTGACCTATTCCAACTCAAATACTTTAAAAAAATCTCTTAAAAGCCCTTCTTTCGAAGAGTTGTCAAAATATATCATTAAGTATCTTGTCTCGGATTTTGATAAAAAATATTTTTTCACATTTTCAAAAAGGATTGAGGCAATGAACAATAATTAAAAGGGGTGCGTGCATTAAGGGGCAAATTTGGCCCCCTCTGGAGCCAGAATCTGAATGTTGCTTTTCACAAATTTCACTCGATTGGTTTATTAGAGAATGGACCAAGTGTAAAATTCTGGCATTTATTTTACTTTTTCCATTGCTATGGTAACAAAAATGGCCGACAAAATAGGCTTAAAATAGAAAAATTGTCATTTTGAGCCAAATTGAAGTAAGTAAGGGTGCAAAGATCAGGAATCGATACAATCAAGTACCACACCTGACCCAGGATACCAATGAGAAAGTGACAAACTCACAGAAGACACCACAAACGAGAGCCAAGAGGTCAGCCCTTTCCCAGCAGGTGACCACAAAGCACATAAAAACAGACACGCACAAAGACATAGCAAACGCAAGACAGAACAAAAACATAAAAGGCTTTTTCAGACGGATTTTTTAAGAATTAGATATCAGCACAAGCAAATACCAAAAAAGCCTTTTAATATATTGTGTGCCGTGATAATTCTCACCCTCTGTTAAAATATCTTTTTGGTATTTGCTTGTACTCTATGTAAATTTCTCTGTCAAATGTCTTAAATGTGCTCCAAAATGGTCACTTTCCTGTTTTCAGCCTATTTTGGCAGCCATTTTTAATACCATAGCAACGCTAAAAATAGAATCAATCCCAGATTTTTACACTTGGGCCATTGTTCTAATAAACTAATAAGAAGAAACTTGTGAAAAGCAGTTTTTTTTTGCCTCATAAGGGGGGTGGGGGGCAAAATAGCCTCTTAATGCACATAGCCCTTTAAAATGAGCTGGATGCAGATTTCAGCTTTTTTGCTTGATGGAAAGCTGTATTATAAGCATGTATCAGAGTTGGCACGCGTTCCTTCCTACTTCATTTTGTTTCTTACGCATTCTTCCAAACGTAAGTAACGTTCTATTGAAGCACTCAACCATCCCATTTCCAATTGGATGATAAGGTGGGTTTGATAATATAAGGGTAACCTCAGATCATGTTCATCGTTATGCACACGTTATTCAAACCAGAAAACAAAGCTAAAGTCGTGTTTGAGAATTTCTTTATGCATAACGGCTTGCTGGCAAAGTTGTTTAGTGACGTAGGGGCTAACTAAGAGTCCAAAGTTATTTGAAAGCTAAATGTTGCTGGTTTACAGAATACTCAAACAATCTGATCGAACCACTGTAAACAATAAGATTTGTTATTCATTCTTCTGTTGGTAGAATTGGGCAGACGCTGAACACTCTCATATGGGGTTATGAAATAAGGAACACAGTGGTATATCATTTTTATTACATGAATGAATAGTAGCGATCAAAAATAATTTTGTAAAACGTATTAAACATATTTCAACATGGAAAGCATTTAGCAGCTTATACCCAATATATATATACTCAAACACAAAAGTTTTCCCATATCTTATACGCATTATTTTATAGATATGACAACTGGCATGATTCCTTAAAGCTGCATAGTCTGTAACTTTTGATCTTTTAATTGAGCGCCGATCTGACAAAAGGGTCCTTCGGGCATTTTAGCAGTTTTTGTGTAATCAAAATTTCAAAAAGGTCTAAAATTTCAAGATTTTTCATGTTCTTACAATGGAGTCAAATTGCTTCTAACATGTAATACAATCAAAGGCGCAAATAGTTCTGATAAAATTAAGTGATACGTTTTATGTATGTTGCCATGGCAACAGCTGTGCATATGGACTATACATTACCTTTAAAACAGGGTACCTCATTTCAAATGCTTTTGTAAACACGGAATGAGCGTATGTTGGCTTTTTGCGCATTCTATGCAATTGCATATACATCAAATTTACAGAAACATGGAGCATTTTTGAAATATTGCTCCTAGCGTCTTTGTTTTAGTGTCATAATGTTAACAAAATGGTGTTGACGTCAGAGCGTCAATAACAACGTTAAGTGACGTCATGTTTAAAATGCATAATCTATACGAGTTCAAACGCTCATATCTTTGTTATTTGTAAAGATAATCTCTTCAAATTTTCTGTAATTGTTCACAACAGCCAGCTGTTTCTTTTTCTTTAAATATCTCACATTTGACTTTTATTGCCAGAGGGTCCCTTCTGTCAGATCTTGGCTCAATTTTAGAACTAATGTTTCTATTTTTCAAGAACACAGTAAAAAAAATAAAATTCAGGTATACATATAACAAATTTCGTAAATCTTAACACATTATCAGTATCAAAACAACAGCATTTATGTTAAAATCAACTGTCTATAATTATTGGAGGGACGCAAATAATTACCAACAAGAGAGAAACACACCTGTTTTATAAGAAAATCCACTTTTCAGTGCAGTTTTCGTCTATAGTGAACAGATTTATTGTGAAAATATAACTTAATTCTACTTTTACAAATGAATTTAAAAGAAAATAAAAAATTTCGAAAAATTTTCATAGTTGCAGCCTTAGTCTCTTTAAGACAAAACTCTGTTCTGGACCAGCTTCACGTGTGCGAATCTTCAATGTGTGAACAATCATTATGCAACGTTCGAATGTAAAGGAGTTACAGATACACACAGAATACACAATGTAAGCACCCAAAAGGTGGTGTCGACTGAAAATGTATACGCTCAACAATCCCATAAATATAATAAAATATTATCAAATATGTAACAAAAAGTAGGAGGTGCACATCTTCAATGTATGAACAATCATTTTACAAAGTTTGGCTATACGGGAATGAAAACTCTTGGTGTTACGGGTTACACAAACCAGACACAAAGCATTTCAGATGGTTAAACTGTCTTAATTCAACACCCCTTAAAAATGAGAAAATACTTATCAAGTGTGCCCAAATAACTACCTGTTGAATTTCCATGGGGGTTTTAAGACTCTCCACTCCCTCTAGATCTGCGCATGCCTGTCAAAATTGCAAGAAATGTACAATACATGTATATGAAACCTGTGATAAAATGTACAGAGTGTATATTTTGTACTTTTTATGATCTCCCCCCGCCTAAAAAAGATTGACAACAAGCAACAAAATATAGATTTTATTGACAATGAAACATGCCATCGATATTCTACTTTCCTGAAAGTTGAATTTTTCTGCGGAAGCCAGAGTAAATGTCTCAAGGCGAATACCAAATTTGTCTAATTTAAAAAATGAAAAAAATCCGTCGTACGTTTTAGAGCATAATGCTATTACGCGGTACTGTGTTGCACTAGATTTGGTCTCTAGATATCTGTTATTAAATTACCCATTGTCAGATATAGCTCGCGTTCGATTCTTTTTGTTTTCATAAAACGAGGTTTAGAGAAATAATTATTTCATATATATCAAATGCATCAAAATTACAACCGCAATTGGGGGAAATGTTAATCTGCTGCTGTAACATTCTTACACATAGCAAACACCCAATTTAGCATTTAACGTCGTTGTAACATCGGATAACCCACTGATTTGGCTGTTACGTCATTTTAACATATGTGACACCATCAATTTTGCACAGTCGCCATTGTAACGTCTATGACTTTAACACTCGCAATAAATTGTTAACTCAGAAACTTCTTAAACAAGGCTATCGGTATCATAAACTTCGCAAAACCGTTTCTAAATTTTATAGACGATACTATGATTTGATATCTTAATTCCAAGTAGGACTTAACTCTCGCTTGCGCCCAAGACTTTCGCAATCGGAATTCTATGGCGACTTGGTGTATAAATTGAAGAAGATTGTTGGCTCTAATTTTTTCAGCGCAGTTCATTTAAATAATTTCCCATTATAAAAAGATTGGCTATAACAGACTGCATGTTTGGTGGTCAACCCAATCACGGTGCCATGGGGTTGTCTGCGGTTTGTGATTGTGGTATTTCCCGTATGCTTTCATGCACGTATGTTTGTTGATGCCTTGTGGTCACCTGCTGGGAAAGTGCTGACCTCTTGGCACTCGTTTGTGGTGTCTAATTGTGAAGTTGTCACTTTCCCATTGGTATCCTGGGTCGGGTGTGGTGCTTGATTGTATCGATTCCTGATCTTTGCCCTCTTTCTTTCTTTTATAAATTAAGCAACATTATAATATATGGGACAGCATCAATTTTGCACTGCAACATATGTTTACATTTCAATCCAGCATTTTAGGCGTGACATGTGATTTCCAACAATGTGGCATTTTGACAAGTGTAGAATCAGACGAGCATGTGCAGCCTCCTTTTAAGCTTAGAAACTCCAAATGGTGTTTAGTCAGTAGCTTAACACTCATAGAATAATCAAGCGACTAGCGAAGGCTCTGATCAGACTACGCGTATGCGCAGGCTGGTCTGAGCCTTTGCTGGACGCACATACCATATTGTTGGAAATCCCTTGCCTCGGCTCATTTCTGTTATTGAAACATGTGTGACAGCACCTAAGTTGCATATCTGCTATTGTTACCTGTGTGACGAAACCAACTTTCTGCTATTAGTACTAATTATGCAAATTCGTCATCTCTGCAACATGAATGACACCGCATTTTAATTTGCATCTTTTGTTGAAGTTATGACAACCTTGAAAATTGTCAGCAACATTTTAGCGTTTTCTGGCATTGTAAAATATTTATATCATGCTATATGTTGTACATAGTCATCATGATTAATCAATTTCCATGTTGGTTTCGTAAGTTCATGGCAAATTTTATAGTCTTATAATAGACCAGGCTCAATGGAAATGGCTGAAATGCCTTGTCTGGGACATTCCGTCTAAGCATAATCAACTGGTTTTGCATTTTATTGTCAACCACGATTCGTTTTCATTCACTAATGAAATTATCTTAAAATCATTACTGCCGTTCTACCATTTGGGGTAATTTCTTCATTACTTACCAATCAATTGCTGCTATACTCAAAAACAAAGCTAGTTAACTTTCCTCAAGATTCTGTGCATCCTGTTGAGTCAATTACTGCCCTCTTTACAAATAAAGGCCCTCGGAAATCCCTATCAGGTAAGCAAAACAACCGGAACTACCTCGGCTAATTCCGCGGAATCAGACCTCGGATGTTCATCGAAGGTCTACTTTGATAACATGAAGCTGACGTCACAGAAACCATGCCAACACAATGACAAGTGTGATTGCAGCGAAACAAGCGGTTACAACATTCCACAATAAACATTGCTATAAATGAAGTTTATGTTTATTCAATAAAATATCGTTTGAGGAATTTTGATAGGACTGAACCCACATGATACAGTACTATTTTTCCTTACGCCAGTCACGGCTAATAAAATGCAGCTTTTTTCATACACAAAACTTCTATACGCCTTACATACATCCGAGGCTTGATTCTCGAATTGAGCCGAAATTTTCCAATTGGTAAGCAAGAAATGTCACCTCTCCTGTCATTTGAAAACATATCTGAATATTCTTTATTGCATGAATATGGTATTAAGAACTGAATTGCCAATGCTTTGTTATGGCCTCTCTGGGACACCATACTTCACATCGATTACTCCCAAGTGTTTACTGTTGTGGAATCACAGTTACTTCAGATACTGCCAACGGGGAGAGCTGGCTTGTTTGTCTTCCTATTTATTGATTGATCAAAAATCAATGACCTTTGAATCATCGTTTTGTAAGTTACAGTGATAAAACTGCATTTAAGGCAGACCACGAGAAAACTATATTCAATTAACGTTCACCGCGCAGTAATGGTTAGCCTTATTCGATATGATACACATTGCATTTGCATAGAGTCTGCAAACTGAGTCATGATCATAGACCAATTCACTTTCATGCTTTTGTTGCCATCTGTTGATTTTTTACTGCATGAATAACAAACAGCAACAAACAGTCAAATGGTTTGGTTCCAGATCAGGCTAAGGATCCAAACAATATGTAAAGGATATCAGCAGATTACAAAAGAGTTAAGTAACTATACTATACTGAGCCTCGACATGTGATTTCCACCAATGTGGCATTTTGACATGTGCAGACTCAGACGAGCCTCTGCAGCCTCCTTTTAAGCTTAGAAACTCAAAATATTGTTCAGTCAGTAGCTAAACAGTCGTAAAATATTCAAGCGACTTACAAAGGCTCTGATAAGAGCAGATGGGGCCAGGGCCTGCAGAGTTTCCTAACAAACTACACTAACCTTTGGGGTTTTTTTTACTTGACTACAAATTGCACCAAAACAGGGCGCGTCCTTACCATGTTTATTACTTGACTTTTCGCTTACTGTAAAGGCGGCGCCTCATGAATGCGTAATTAGGACTAGTCAACCTTCGGCATAGGTAAAAGCTGAAAAGGAGGTGTGGTTTTATTTCATCTTGTGCAACCACATCAGTCATTATTTAGTTCTTAAAATGCCAGCCAAAATAACTGCATCTGAAAATGTCCATTTAACATAAGCAGGGAGACAAGCATTGTGGACCCAGATCAGACTGCTCCTACAGGAGCAGTCTGATCTGGGTACATGCTGTTTATCTATGAGGCTTCAATTAGTTTGGTGGACGACAAAAATTTGTGATTATGCGCTTTAAGGGTTAATAAATGTGAGTTCAGTGTGTATACGGTTAGGATTTTCATGAAATGCACGCACGTTTGCGCGACTCAATAAGCTTATTAACTCATTACCAAAAATATAAATAAAACCTGATTTCCCTTCCTTAGCAGATGAAATAGCCGCACCACACCCAGATAAGAATATTAAAGAGTTGCCGCCTTTACAGCAAGCGAAAAGTCAAGTAATACATGGCGTGGCTTCTTGTGCTTGATTTTGCAATCACATTCAATAGTTGAAATATTCATTAGTCTCCAATTACCTATGCAGTATTGCTATATTTATTGAACCATCTAACTGCCATATCATTTGCCTTTTCATTGTTCTAGAAAAGGCATTTTATACGCATGAATGAGCCAGCCTATGCGCAAATGGTATATGTTGGTAAATTCACTCTTCGAACGTGCGTGCGCAGCCATCTAATGGGACTAGATACAATGTACGATATGAGTGTTTCTTACTTCTATACTTGGTGCGTGCCATCAGCAAAGGCTCAGACGAGACTGCGCATTTGCGCAGCCTCGTCTGAGCATTAGCTGGTGGCAAAAACGATACATATCAGTTTCTCGTGCATTGGCTCAAATAAGGACGTTAATTGTCTTTTTTCAATAATGAAACATTAAAACCCAAAACATATGCATTTGTCGAGAAATAAAACTGGGAGTTGTATTACCTTGAAATTGAAAAGAATATGAAAATGTTTTCTGTTTTATGTTTTATGTTCATTAATATTTCATAGAAATATATGCATTAGCAAATTGATTTTTTTATTTGTATGAAATCACGTACATTCCCGCATACGCAAATTCTGAACTTGACAACATGTTATTATTATTATTATTATTATCATTATTATTATTATTATTATTATTATTATTATTATTATTATTATTATTATTATTATTATTAGTAGTAGTAGTAGTAGTAGTAGTAGTAGTAGTAGTAGTAGTAGTAGCTTTTTTCTATTCTCTAGGGGGAGGGGGTTGATATTTAACGTTTTCCATAGAGTTCCTTGGTGAACCGCATCAGGGTGCTTTGTTCTTTAAGAGACTTTGTAAAGTCTTAGAGCTACCATCGATTGCCATATTCGCCACAGTTTATCAAACAATCATTGGCATCGTCATCATTTTCAATAATGAATTCAATAATGAGTATATTGACTGGACCAAACTCAGAAATCCGTGTTAGCGCCGACAAGAAAGAGCAATTGGGCCAGCTCATCAGGTTTTGCTACTGTTCGCGGTTGTTGAGCAAGAAGGCACAAGAGAGTATGCGCATAAGCACATAATCACCAGAGCCTTCGCTGCTCGCATATACAAAGTATGGATGTAGATGAAAACTGAGACCAAAAATTAGACATCCGTAGTCTCGCTGGATACGCCAGCATGGGCGTTAAAGGAAACTTGTGTATTACTTGACTTTTCGCTTACGGTAAAGGCGGCAACTTTAATATTCATATCTGGATGTGGTTCGGCTATTTCATCTGCTAAGAAAGGGAAATCAGGTTTTATTTATAATTTAGTAAACAGTTAATAAGCTTTTTGAGCCGCGCAAAAGTGAATGCACTTCATGAAAATCCTAACCGTATACACACTGAACTCATATTTATTCAACCTTAAAGCGTACAATCACAAAATGTATGTTTTTGTCGTCCACTAAACTATTTGAAGCCTCATAGATAAACAGTGTGAATCCAGATCAGACTGCTCCTACAGGAGCAGTCTGATCTGGGTCCACAATGTTTGCCTCCCTGCTTATGTTAAATATACATTTTCAGGTACAGTTTTTGCTGGCGTTTTACGGACTAAATAATGACTGAGGTTTTGGCACAAGATGATACAGATACTTTTGAATTAAACCACGCCTCCTTTTCAGCTTTTACCTATGTCTAAGGTTGACAAGTCCTAATTACGCATTCATGAGGCGCCGCCTTTACAGTAAGCGAAAAGTCAAGTAATACAGTGCGATAAGCACCAATGTCTCGTGTGCTGGCACATGTTAATTCTCTTTTTTAAATATTGGATTTCAACACAGGCGAATAATTGTCCGGTCTTTTCGGTGCTTAACTGATTTCTTTTTTTTTTGTTTGCCCCATCCATATAACACTGGCATTCTGGTGCATATATAGTGCTGCGAAGATCTAATGACCATGTTTACATTTGGTTGTTTGTAAACATTTGAATCAAAACATTAGGCTGGCATATTGAGCAGTCAGGTGCAGTTGTGAAAACTATTTGATGCCAGCTTGTATAGCTCAGTAGGTAGAATCTGTGGCAGCAGAAAATACATTTATTTTGCATTATGCGCAGGTTCGAATCCCATCAATGCTTTCATTTCTTTTTCTCATTTTTATTGTATCATATTCCCACATGTATCCTTTAAGCATTATTGGAAACTTTATGCAAAGTGTCCAGCCAATGGGACATTATCAAACACGAAAATGCATTTGCGAGATGCATCTCGATGCTTTAACCGTTTACTGTCATTTAAGCGATATTCAGCAACCCAAATGGTTTGGAAATGATTATGAATTCTATCTTTAAATAGATAAATAAATTGATAAGAATATAAAATCGAAAAAAAACCACAAAATAACAAGGTACGGTGACGGGGTTCGAACTGGCAACCTCTATGACAGTGGAAAAGTCATTCATCCACTATGCTACGAACTCTCCTTGTAATTGGTATGTGCATATAACATTTTGAATGCAATAAAATGCATGTACTATTCTAAAAATGTTGAGTTAAAAATAACTTTGTTATTGGTAAATATACTGAGGGACTTTAGAAATGCACCATAATACATTAACTATTTTTCTACAATTCTGAATCAAAGATGTTTCCTTTATCATTTTCTAACCCCTTACAAAATGGACCATTATTTGCCATAGTTTCGATTTGCTCATGTTGTTCGTTCTGACGTAACACCGACGTTAGTGATTTTCAATAATTGTCATCTGAAAAATGAGCCAGTGCATGTGATTTCCAACAATGTGGTATGTGCGACCAGCAAAGCCTCAGATCAGCCTGCGCATGCACGAAGACTGATAAGGGCCTTTGCTAGTCGCTTTGTTAAGCTACTGACTGTACACCATTCGGAGTTTCTAAGCTTAAAAGGGGGCTGCATAGGCTCATCTGGGTCTACACTTGTCAAAATGCCACTTTGTTGGAAATCTCATGTCACGGCTCAAATGTGAGTTTAATTCAATTCGAAATTCAACACTTTCAGCTAGTAGCCAGATGTCTTAAAACCAATGGAAAAACACAAGCAGTTTCGTAATTATTCATGTGGTTTGATAGGGAAAGGAAGTACAAATCTGATCTAATATGAATATTTAATTTGATATTTTTCCCGTTCTAAGAAGTCATCAATTATATCAAAAATCAAACTATACTTAACGCCAGTAAAAACGCAACTTTTACAGTATAAACTTACTCGAGATTTAATGCTATTTTATAATTCTAATAAATTAAAAGCATAAACCTATGGTTGCGATATCAAGCCAATACTCTTTTGGTGCAGATAAAGCAGTCTAGATAAGCTATGCTGTATTTTTTGATAAAGGGACACAACCCGAACTTCGACACAAAAACTGCAAAATTACCTTATTGATCTGGATATCAGATCTTCATTATGAATGGCTCTTTTGGATTCAAACTTTCGGAAATTTTCAACATTGCTCTACTTTCTATGCACACACAACAGATTTGTTTCTTCTTGAAGTTTTGACCTTCAAAATGACCATCAAAGTTTCAGCATGAAAACCGGAAGTTAACGAAAAAGCGACACTTTCGACGGTAAATAATGCGCTAAATGATAACCATAGGATATGACCTTACAACTTACGTATGCCAATCTTTAAATGATTCAGTTTAATTGAAGCTTTAGCGATTTCTCAAATTTTGGGAAAAATTCACGAAAAATGACATTTAAAACATAAATTTTAGGTCCTTCCAGCAAATTGAATTTTTTGTTGTAAACCGTTTTTTTGTTTGTTTGAGTGAAACGCAGTACTTGCACGCTAAAATTGAATAAATGTTCAAGATTTAATATGGTTACCAAAAAATTTGATGAATTTGTCATTTTTCACCAAATGTTTTGGCAGAAGTGTGCAATTGAGCTAAAGTTTTGGTAAAATGTTCTCCTACGTTAGGGACGCTTGTTAGTTCAGAAACAAGGTGTATCAAGCCGATATTTATAGGAAAAATAACACTTGTATCAGTTGCGTTTTTAATGGCTTTAAGTATAGATACATGTATCTTCAAGCAATTTATGAATTCTCAAACTTCAGCATTTTCAAATTTGATACATGTATCTAAGAGTTGTTAATCCATATAGGATTCCAAGTAGATTAAATCATTATCCATTAATATTACCTACAAAATGCCTGATGCAAAACGTATAGTAGATATCAAGGAATATTTTCTCATCAACTACATGTATTATATGTAGCAGTAACATATAATATATACTATTTACAAACTATAATTGTACAAGTTATAACAAAAGATAAAGTAGGGAGGGAGGGTGGGTGATTTATCAAAATGGCGGACTTCTCAGAACGTCTTTTCTTTTTCAAAACTATTCAAACTGTGAAGATTTGGCTCAAAATATTTACCGTAATAATCTATGTATATCAGCCAATGAAAGGAAGGTTTACATTTATGGAACTGAAGGTAATTAACTGAAACGGATTGAAAAAGGCCCAAACTGCTTTCATAATTAGATATTTTTATGGGATAAAAATCCCCCAATTATCGTCTAATTACATTCCCAGGCGCAGCGTCTCTTTGCTTACGCCAGCATATGGCCGGTCTTGTTTTTCAAACTGCAATCACAGGCCAATGACGTTCGCGCACGTTGGGATATTTTTTGTCTTTTATGCAGCGGAATGTATAAAATAGTCACTGGTTTCGTCTGTGAGGGTTCATAATAATTGTGAATTGCCTGTGGGTATTTACAATATTTGTGAATGCTTGGTTTTGGGTAGGACGCAGGTGTTCAGGGAGGTGCGGTGTTGACATCTGTGATTGACATGTTTATGTTTTTATAGGGAGTTCTGACACCAGTTTGTTATTGTTTCTCAAATATCATATTTATTAGCTTGTCAATTCTGATGGGATGTTTTAACACTTTCTAAAGGTCATGATGTCAGATGATACTTAGTTTAGTAAAATTACATAAGCCCAATAAATAGATTGCGTCAATTCTGACATTGACTGGCAGGATTGCGCAATACAGTTAATCATATGACGCAACTGGTGTGACTATGAGTCACTTTTGTATCTTCTGATTGGTTGATATAAATGGAAGCTTACCTATGTAGAGGGCGCTATATAGTAAACTTGAAATATGATTGGTTAGTGATGATGTCATTAGGTGGCGCTGTGGTCAGCTTCAATCACGTGACTTCATGGTATATAAGATGAAACCCAGTGGCAGAGCTTCAGACTTTGGTTAGACTTTGATTAGACTTTGGTTAGACTTTGAAGATTTCGGAACTTTGGGTTAAAAAAAGTTTCTAGAAGTATTTTAGTTGGACTTAAGAAGATTTAATAAAATTATAAAATTGTGAAAGTTGTTGGTGAAATTGACAAAACTTAGAAATTCTAAAGAGACTTTTAAAACACAACGTGAACTTGAAGATTAGAATCAACTACTACATTACAAATGATGAGTATCATGTAGACGAAATGAACGTTGACAAAAGCCTTTAACTTCATGATTTTATTTTTTCATTCTATTTGCTTTCGAGAACAAACATCTGTTCGAAAACTTTTTTTTTCACTGTGGAAGGTATTAGTACACTTGACTTTTTAAAATGAGGGTTTTCTCAGAATTATCCCGACGTCACGACAAAAACACGGTATATAGACGCAAAGGAGCCTATCCGTGAAAAACTGCTTTTCCTGAGCCCTATCCGCTCCAGAAAAGGAGCCTATCCGCCAAAAACAAGGCATGGGGAGAGGAGATACTTTAAATTTGGGCCAATATTAGATTATTTACGATGTAAGTAACATAAAATCAAACGCCACGGGACTTTTAAGTCTCTGACTTGATGGATTTTGAAACATATAATAAGGCTGATATCAAGTCATGTCTACAAAGTCTAACAGAAAATGACTGCTCTGTTTTCGGCGATTTAGTTTGTGTTGGAAAATGAAGCAAAACTAAACAATTCAATCAATTCTGCCGTCCTACACCACAGCAGAAAATGTTTTATGCTCCACCCCCTTACTTAAAGCATCTGGTTTGCTTTTAAAATTGGTTTTTCATAGAAAAGAAGTGTCATGTTTGAAAACAAGACGGCTAAGGAGCCTATACGTTGAGAGAAAAATGACCATTTTGTGGCACATATTAATGAGTCGTACCCGTGGCACAGGAGCCTATATGTTTTCAACTAAGTGCCATGGGAGCCTATAGGTTATAAAAGTAAGAAATAGCATATAGGATCCGTAGCCAGTAACCATATAGGCCCCTTAGCCAAAGACAAATAGAATCCCTAGCCACATTATTTTCTTTTCCATGCCATTTATAGAGAGAATAACGTATAATTCGGTCTGTGAAATGTATATAAGTCATTTTCCACATAAATTCTTTACAATATACCAAAAAAGCAATTGCGAGAACAGCCTAAACTGTTGGGAAAAGTTTGTTTTCTTTGTTGTGTAATCATCTGTGGACGTCGCCGCAAAGAATAGTGTGCCACGTTATAAATAATCTGCATCATCAACGAACGTGTGGCTGTTTGATTTTTGTCTTATAGCTTCTCTGTTGTTCCATTGCATTGCCCTTTTCTTCACGTAGTTAACGGAACTTATTATTTTACTTACCTTTTGATGTCACTGTCTATCGCAAAGCTTGTTTTTTGCTGATAGGCTCCTTTTCTGGAGCGGATAGGGCTCAGGAAAAGCAGTTTTTAACCGATAGGCTCCTTTGCGTCTATATACCGTGAAAAAGTTAGCATTTTTGCAGGTGGTGCGTTTCTAAAGTCCTTCGGTATATTATTGTAAATACAGAATGTCAACATATTCAAAATAACGCTTCAGGACTTTTTTATGTTTTTCCTAGCAGACAGACAGACAAATACTTTTATTTAGGCTCAGGTCAAAACATAGACATAAGAGCTAATTACAATATCACACTACAAAAATAAACAAACGGACGAGACATGGAGTGAAGCATTGGTTTCTTGAGGACTTTTGGTCGGGTGCCGCCGCGTCAGCGCCAGTGCGACATCAATTGGGAACTTGAAGTCTCAGTGCCGCTATAGCTCCGGCATTGTCACCGTCTCTTTAGATTGGGGCGGGCACCGAGTGCCCTTGTAGGGAAGTGGAGAAAGACAGCTGGAACTGTTAAACACTATTTCAAGGGAGGCGAGTATTAAGTACAAAGGCAATTGTTTGTATGCTTCGCTGCATATCAGGCACGTGCGCTCAACAGAGTGTTTTACCATATTTACTAGCTAGCATGTATTATAATACAGTTTAACACCAATATAGTAGGTGTGAGAAAACAGAAAATATAACAAATTAGACGCATATATTTAGAGGTATTAGGGGTTTCAATGGCCGAGTATGGGAGTCAGGTAGAGTCATATTGCACTCAGTGTGGCCAAAACTCCATAGAGCCTTAGCCAGTCTGAGTGTGATATGGTTGGATAAATGTGTTAAGTTACCATTTCCAAACGCTTAATCTTTCATTGTAAAAACGGAGTAATAAATAAACGTATATATTCAGAAGTATGAGAGTCAGTCAGAGTCATATTGCACTCAGAGTGGCCAAAACTCCAAAGAGCCTTAGCCTGTCTAAGTGGGAGATGATTGGATAAATATGTTTAAGTACTATGACCGAACACTTAATCTTTCATTGTAAACAAAAAAGAAATAAATAAACGTATATATTGAGAAGTATGAGGGCTAGTAGGGGTCATATTGCACTCAGGGTGGCCAAAACTACAAAGAGCCCTAGCCAGTCTGAGTGGGATATGGTTGTATGAACGTGTTAAGGTACCATGTCCTTATTTATACCATATGGCGTATTTTTAAGCTTGTTTGCAGCACCGATGATCATTCCCACATCCTTATAGTCTCTAAAGCAGACGATAATAGGTCTAGGGGTTAGTGGCCCGGCCCTACCCAGATGATTGCGTCGCCGCTGTCCCAGCCTATGGGCTCTCTGTATTACAATGTCTGTAGATAGCTGTAAATAATCTCGTAAAAAGTTTAGGATAAGCATTACACTTTCTTCGCCGTCATCGAGTGAAGTCTCAGCGATCCCCCGAAACACCAGGTTATTGCGCCTGTTTCTGGCTTCAGAGTCTATACTTTTGTACTCTAACAATTTGAGTCTATCAGAGTTGCTGGATACATGTTTATTTATATTTTGAGCATTGTTCTCAAGCGAGATCACTCGAACATTCATAGCATTTGTTGTTGCCATCAGCTCGAAAAAGCTTCACCAATTTCTCGTCAGTGGACATAGTTTTAATTCATGGGTCGACATTTTTTCAGGCATGTTTTGGGATTCTTTAGAACTTTTATGAAATGTCCCACCTGTTGAGCGCCTTCTCCTTTTATTGTCTTTTAAAATCCAGTCCTCATCTCCATCCGCTGGACCTTCACTAAAGATTTGATATCTGCCACTATATCCGCCCTTCAGGAGTGGTTCCTGCCACGTTGCAGCCATCACCTTGGATAAAGATTTTCCACTAAAATGAGTCGAAACAGAGCCAGAAAATGTCGATTTCGTCTCACTAATCAGCTTATAGAAGCCTGCAACACTCCCTACGAGCAATACCACTTTCAATACCACAGAAAACATCAAAATGCCTCAAAATGTTTCAGAGCGATAAAACCACGACTCCATTTCTCAAGGGACGCCCTATAGCAAATATATTGAATTTAGGTCGCGAACGGTATTGTTGATGCTCATTCTCCGTGAAACATTATTCCTACGGCTTGGTCGATGGCAAGGTTACTTTACTTTACTTTAGGCTAATGGGGGAGTATATTAGGCAACGCCTCTTGTGCCCCATGTCTTCTTGAATTGGGCTTGTCCAGTCGGTTGAGTACACGTATTCTTAACCTGTCAACTACCAGGGGTAACAACCTACGTCATAGCATGGATGTTGCACGCATGTAGTATGGCGCCATCCTTGATTTTCACGGTAGGTTTTTCCCTTCGTAAAATTATACAAATAAGTGTCTGTCAAAACTAAGCAGTGCAGGCGGTGCCTAACATCCCAATTGGACAGAACATATAATGATCACGCCCAGAAATGCCGCTTCCTTTGTAATCATTCACCCACAAGTATTGAAGCGGGAGACACGAGGATAATTTTAGCAGTCAGCCGCTTCGATATTTGTGGATGAATGATTATAAAGGCAATTGCACTTCTGGGCATTATATATTCTGTTCAAGTGTGATGTTAGGCACCGCCTGCACTGCTTAATTTTACGAAGGGAAAAACTTACCTTGTTAATCAAAGATGGCGTCATACTACGTGTTTCAAACATCCATGCTATGACGTAGGTTGTTACCCCTGAACTAGGTGGCTCAGTATAGTGATTTTATCAGCTGATTTATCAGTACCCAATTCTCATTAACTCTTTTAGTGTCAGAGAACCTTACACAGACAGACAAATCGTGTGAAGATGGATCAGTCCAGATGACCAACTGGAAGATACATCATTATGGAAATTTAGCACTCAGGTTCGATATTGCTGGGCATGGGTCCAGTTAAGCTAACTATACGAGCGTAAACATTTTCTTAGCCATTAGTTAAAACATATGCGTTGGGTGCTCAAAAGAACTGTCTCATCGAGACGGTTCTTTTGAGTACCCACAACATATGTTTTGGTTGAGAAATAAGAAAATTGATTTTCGAGTGCGCATTTTTTTCTGGAGGCCTGGGATCAATATGTTTTCGATGAACTTTCCCTTAATTGGTGCAATTAGTGCAATGCCACCTTTTCCATGGACCAACAGGGAAGACACAAACGTGACTGGACATACGACCAGGCACACAAGAACTTCCAGTATTTGAACTAATATAGACTGGGGCTAGATAGAACTTTCGGCTAAGAACCGTATACTCACTTTCTGACTGAGCACGCGCATTTCAAAAATTACTAATTGAGCGACTATACGGTCATTTTTGTGGCACGACCTTAATTTCATATTGCGGCCACTCCGTATATAATTGGTATATTATTCATAATGGTTAGAAATTGAATCGCCTACTAGACTTATTTTTCTTCAGCCTTTTCTGACCTGTCTAGATAAAAAAATCTTCGAGCCTGATGAGTTATTAAAAAATGCTGCAGCCAAAAACTGACACTATACTATACAGTAAAACCTGTATTAAGCGGCCACAGAAAAAATGATTTTCAAGACCGATTATTGCTTAATGCTGGTAAAACGTATTACAGAAGGCTTCAGCATTCTATATACTTTCGACTACCATTCAGCTACCATTTGCCATTTAGGCCATTGTTTTGTCTATTTTTGAGTCGCCGCTTCCGACAGGTTTAACTGTATCATCTACTTGTAACACTAGCTGTGTGCCAAAAAAGGTAACGAGAAAAGGTGTTGACCCATGTCAGACTGCTTCTGAAAAAGTAGTCTGATCAAAGTCTTCCCTGTTTGGTATTCTGACCTGCATTTTGTGAATACCAACATTTCACTACAGAACAACAAAAAGAAATGTGTTCGTTCATTAAGAAGATTTACTGTAAGTTGTGTGTGCGAGCGGGTGTAAGTCTGCGTTGCTTACCAATGGGATAAGTACCTACTATCGTGCCAACCAAAAAATGACAGTGACATAATTCTTTGTTTACAATTGCTCAGTAAAACATTAACGTGTATACTTCACTTGAGCTAACGCGAATCGATAGATCTCTTATGTATCAATCCTATCCTTAATCACTTGTGTATTAATCCTATCCTAAGGATAGGATTAATACACAAGTGATATATCGATTATAAGTCCCTGATAAGTTGTAAATAAATCATGAAGTCACTGTCACTCTTGGCTGGCAGGACAGTAAATATCAATGTGCATGTCCATATACTGCTTGTTACGAGTACCTAATTAGAAGAGACGGCGACAACATCTTTGATGGGAGCCCTTATTAAACCACATGATCTGCCACAGACCGAATTAAAATTGGACGTAAAATAAGAGAGTTACAGATATTTGTATAGTATAAAATGATGCGCCATGGAAGGCAGCCATTTTATGCTGTATGACGTCACACAATCCTATTTAAATATGCATAAATGGAATAACTAATTGCTCGCTTTCATTTTAATTTTGTTTGCATATCTGTTGAAAATAGTTGATTTTGAAATCTCTGAACAGATTGCAAAGAAGAGGTTTTATTGGACTTTCAAAATTAATCTCAAGTTAATTAAATATTCAAAATGGCAGCTAGAATTGAGATTTTAGATTTTTAATTGCTATATGACTTTCTTATTTTACGCACGATTTTGATATAATTTTCACTGAAATGCACACGCTGATCAAGTCGTTTATTTGTTGTACATTTTTAATGCAGATTGCCGACCCCTTTGGAAGAAATGGCGTGATATGATCGTTGTATTCGATTTTATCAAATTATAACTTACGATAACAGATGCTTAATCACATGAGGTCGGGTCTAGGAGTGATATATAACGCCATAAAAAAATAAACCACTATTATTGTATAAAAAAAGCTTTCCTATGCAAAAACAGTAGGAAGACCCCTCTGGGGTTGTTAAAACCCTCGCCTTTCCGGACCGGTTTTAACAACACCTTGCCAGAGGGGGTCCAAATTTGATAAAAAAAAATAGTTGATGAGGGGATAGAGGATCCAAATACTGCTATAAATGGGCCATCATCGGCCCGTCAGCGAAACGCCATTTAAATGGCGTTTCGCTGGCGGGCCGATGATGGCCCAACATTGAATGCTGGCTTGGTTGCTTTTCGATTGCTCACGGGTTCCGGACCAGTATTGCAAAGAAACCCTATATTATTGTGATTTTTCAGGGGGGTCCGGACCCCCTGCCCCCCCCCCTTTGAATCCGTCCATGGGCTCAGATATTTGTCTGGGATCCGTAATTGTGATGTTTCCTGTTTTCAGAATAGGTAGCCGATTCTGCAAGGCTAATGGCTATTTGACTGATTGCTAGGGAAATCATCCGGCCAAATGGTCAAACAGCAAGACTATGTTTGCAACCTAACAAATCAAATGCGATATTTGGGTCAGGACTAATTGAAGATCATTCTATAGAATTGCAAAGAACTTAAATGTTCAAGTTCACCGTGGCTCAGATTTGGTCAGTAAAATCAATTTAGGCCTCGTGCTGACTTTGGCTGTTATCCGTTCTAAGGCGATGGTTCTGTTGTGTGTTTTTTAATGTATTGTTTGTTGTTACTCTCGGTGTTTGTGGGGGTTTGCCTGGGTCCAGTCGTCAATATGGTTTGCAAATATTTTCGTATTCTAATAGTCTAAAAATTAAGATGATAAAAAGATATCGGTTGTTAATTATTAACCTCTGTAGATATTGAAACCGAAAAAAGGAAAACTGATCAGGCTGGAACCCAGGCTTGTATTCGGTTCGTGCTTTGTAATGCAGTACTTAGTGTCCTTTCTGGTTTTTGTAATCTCATCTTGCTGAGGAAGAGGGAGCTGGTTGCTGTACTTTAATTGTCTTCTTGCTGGCATGTGGCTGTTAGTGTTATGCATCTCTTTCTCGAATTGGAAAGGTATGTGATCTGTGTGCAATATATAGAGGATCTTACATGAGCACTCATGTTTTATTGCATTTATTAAACGAGTTGAGGAAAAGAGATAAAATGCGAGGCATGCCGGGCATTTTATGTCTTTTTCGCAACGAGTTTAATTATTCAATAAAACAAGAGCACAAATGTAAGATTCTATATTTCATGTGACTTTAAGTTTACTTTGCATCTAATTTCTGCTATAAAAACGTAATTTTGTCATTATGTACGCAACGTTGTTATGGACGTCATAACGTTTCCCGAAAATCTGTAAACCACTAGTGGTTTATCGGTTTTATTGCATGGCCTTATTTCACTCCCAGACGCGTCGTCATACGATAAATTCCAATGAAACGTCTCAAAATATGCTTTCAAATGAATAAAATAGGCAGTCAAGACGTATTGTCATCCAGGTACAAGACAATCTACATAAAACTTGTTCATTTCTACAAGCTCATTTCAGTGAAATAATGAAAGTAGATCAGAAATTTTGTTAAGAAAAGTTTAAGGGAAATCTCAATTAATTGAATGACACTTGTTGTAGGTACACATTGAAATTGCCTCTATGAGGCAGTTCCAATGTATACCATCAACATATGTTATTGACTGTTTTAAGTTTACACTTAAAACAAGTAACATACCCATTGTCTTTGCCTCTTATAAACATCTCAAACATCCAATCAGTCACTATACAACAAATTGTTTATATTTGCATGACAACTACCGGCATATCTCCAAATTGATTTCATGAATGACATGTACCTTTTTGCTCATCTGTTACATGTAGTTGCGTGGTTGTACCTGGTCATACTTACTTGCTGTTTGTGACATTCTCAAATATTTTGCCGAATATTCTTCTCGATCTCAATGGTGGTTTCAAATAGCTTAATAGCTTTATTTTCACACAAAGAAATTGGTTTAGAAAAGGACCATTCCTGAAAACAGTTTCTACCCTTTAAACTAATCGTCTTAAAACAGGGTCTAAGTTGCCATTTTGAGCTACTACAAAGGTCATATCATGTTACTGCCATATAGCATAACCTGTTGTTGTTAAAATTCTCAAATATTTTGCAAAATTTCTTCTCTATCCCAATGGTGGTTATAACTTGTCAAATAGCTTAGTACCTGTATTTTTACAAAGATTTTGGGTAAAGACATAAAAGTTTGAGCAATAATAGTGGTACCACTCATTATGACTCTCTCCAGGGGTCATACTGGGCAGATCAATGGGGTGATAATGACTTCCTTACAGGGGCAATAAAGTAGTCCCATGAAGGTATGAAGTAATTTATGATAAAATATTGATCTTTATCTTAGTGAAAAAATTGTGTTGTGTACAGGTAAGTCCCCTCTTGAGGCCCTTTAATTTTGTGAGATACTGAAACTGTCCCTTATCAGTTAATCCTTTAATGATCTCTATTGGACAGGAATATATGTCTTTAAGAAAAAGAACTTTCCTGGAAACAGTTTCTATCCTTTAAACTAATCGCCTTACAACTAGATTGCCATTTTGTGCTACTACAAAGGCCAGATAACCAAGTTACTGCCATATAGGGTAAAGTCAGGTAACTTCGGACATCAGGTAAATTCGAACAGCGACCTTTCTTGTTTCATATTTTAATTTTTGGAATAAAGAAATAAATTAACTAAGCAAAAGTGTCTCATCTGGATTTCCACTGTTTGCAAATGTATGTCCGAATTCACCTGATGTCCGAAGTTACCTGACTTTACCCTATATGGCAGTAACACGCTTATCTGGCCTAGCTGTTGGTAAAATTCTCAAATATTTTGCCAAAATGGTGATTTCAGCCTGTCAAATAGCTTAGTACCTGTATTTTCACACAAAGAAATTGGTTTAGAAAAAGAACTCTCCTGGAAACAGTTTCTACCTTTTAAACTATCGTCTTTGAGCAGGGTCTAGGTTGCCATTTTGTGCTACTACAAAGTTCAGATAATCATGTTACTGCCTTATAACCAAAAATAGCACATAAAGAATTGTAGAAAATATAAAGGTTTATGAAAATGGGTCATGAATTTTTACGAGGCAAATTTTAAATAAACTTGATTTAAAACCTATTCAGGGATTTGTAATGGATAGAAAACCACGTTAGGGCGTTATATTGAATTTAAAGTGAAACTGAAAGAATAAAATTGAATAATAGGTGTCGACTATTTCACCGAATGTGATGGAAACATCCGAATTTTTAAGAGTGCAACTGTGTTCAAAACATTCACATTTCGATTAGTGTGCACTTGTGGAATTTCTATGGCGTTCAGCACGCAAGATGATATGTTTTACCAAAGAAAAAGTAAATTTCATTATTGTGACAGCAACACACGATATTTTTGTCTTATTGCATTGTCGAGCAAGAAAATGCTCAGGCGAGCCTGTGTATACGATCAGAATCGTCAGAGCCTTTGCTGCTCATATGCATTAAGAATGGATATATACGGTGACTCAGATAAAAATTTAGACCCCCTAGACCCGCTGGCTACTTCGACGGGGGTGATTAAAGGAGGTTTTTGCGCATCTGTGATATGCACCAAAATCCTATGAGCTTGCCATAGTATTGTGTTTGGCATTACAAAAGATCGGTTCCGGTGAGCTGCAGCTGCAGTGAAAACTAAAGCGTAAAAGTGAAGATCACGAAAATGACCCCTTTTTTTTTTCGCTGCATGTGTTTTTGGTCCTTGTTTTGTAATGCAGTACTAAGTGTCCTTTCTAGTTCTCTAATCATCTCACTGAGGAAGGTAGAGCGGGTTGCTTTGCTTTAAATGTGTTAATGATGTCCTGTGCCGGCTGTTAGTTTTCTGTGTCTCTTCCTCGCACTGCAATGGGTTGGTCTGCAGTGTGTGATTGTGGTGTTTCCTGAACATACTCACTTACTTTTTTATAATATGCAGTGTCAGACTTCCAAGATGAATATACTGCCGTCTTCTCGCGTTAAGTTATCAGTTCTGCGGTTCATGTGACATCGCAAGATCGAAATGACAAGGGCAGTGTTACATTCACAGAGCTAATAGAGCACCAGTTTCATACTGATAAATAATTGCTAAGTTTGAATACGTTATGTTGCCCAACGAGAGACACATAAAAATCGCAGCATGATGTAGATAATTTTGTTTGTTTGATTTGATTCTTTACGTCCACTCAACAATCTTTCAGTTATGCGGGACGGGTCTTCCTGGGTTGAACCAGTACTAAGCTAGGATAAATGTGTCTTGCTCAAGGACCACAACGCAGTGACGCCGGTGAGGCTCGAACCCGCGGCCCTTCGGTCTCGAGTCAAGCACTCTACCACTGAGCCACTGCGCTCCCCTATGTAGATAATCATTATGCCTTACAAGCTTACCAGCGAAAATTGCGGGTTCGGCGAGTGAGACAAAATGATCATACCACTGAGTCAGTTGATCTTCAACAGAAGCAGTAGACTGGCACAGAGCCATCAGATTTAGACTGGCTACAAGTATATGATATGACACATTGATGAAACTTTGTTTTAAGGACTGGAGCCAGTCTACAGAAGCGGGAAAATGTTTTTTTTTTTTTTTTAGAATTCATGAAAGCGAAAAGGAAACAACGTGCTATACTTCCTGGCTAGGAAGCCGGCCGTGTCCCCAAAAGGTTAGGTAGCGCCCATTTGTTTTTATTGAGGGGTCAGTTTTAGATTGCGCCGTGTCAGATTCAAAGCTTTCAGATTTATGTAAGATGTCAATGCCGTCTATATGAGATAATGCATGGGAGCTTTTTTATTTCTGAGGTTTGCAATGCTTAACTTAAGTTAAAAATGCATTGGGAACAATGGGTAGCCAGATGAAATCCCACAGAACAGTTTCATTAAGGACTGCATTGTTTGCTATTGTCATGCCAACAAAGAGTGACAGTGACGTAATATTTTGTTTACAATTGCTATAGTAAAACATTAACTTGTACACACCACTTGAGCTAGCGCGAATCGATATATCACTTGTGTATTAATCCTATCCTGCGGATAGGATTAATACACACGTGATATATCGATTACAAGTCCCTGATAACTTTGTGAACAAAACATGTCGTCACTGTCATTCTTGGCTGGCAGGACAGTAAGATATAAAAGAAAAACATTTGACTAGAAACGTGTTTACCCTTGAATCCTTAAATGTGTCATGGATGTTCCCATAATGATGGTATCAATATATATGGGAGATTACATCAAATATATAAAACGTCAAGGAACGATTATAGACCTGGGCCCGGATTTACAATGCCTCCTTAAAGTAAAGGGGGACTTCAGTTAAGTATTGATTTTTCAGGATGCGAACAATAACGTTTTATACTAATTAAAATCAAACTAGATTCATTTTTTCTGTAGATCGCAATGATAGCTTTGAGCACAAGTACTGCATCAATCCAGGCAATTTATTTAGCATCTAATATAGCATGTTGAAGTATTCCTTAACTTTAAGGAGGCATTGTAATTCCGGGCCCTGTTCCATGATTTCAAACCTGTCAAATGTTTGCTAAGATATAAAAGAAAAAGATTTAACTAGAAACGTGTTTACCCTTGAATCCTTAAATGTATAACGGATGTTCTCATAATGATGGTATCGATATATATGGGAGATTACATCAAATATATAAAACGTCAAGGAACGATTATAGACCTGTTCCATGATATCAAACCTGTCAAATGTTTGCTAAGATATGGAAGAAAAACAACTGACTAGAAAAGTGTTTACCCTTGAATCCTTAAATGTATAACGGATGTTCCAATAATGATGGTATTATAGGGAAGAATACATCAAATATATAAAAACGTCAAGGAACGATTGTAGACCTGTTCCATGATTTCAAACCAGTCCAGTAGAATGATGACGTCAATGTGTACATACGAGTATTTGACCATGAAATAATGAGCTGGAAAAAAGTGTGGGTCCTGATCAGCTGGCTTCTTCAGAAGCCAGTTGATCTGGTTCTACACTATTTTCAAAAGAGGTTATATCCAAACAGGGGCTAAATTGCAATAATTTGTCGTGTTGTTACCGGTCTCCATCCGCGTTGCGTTGGTAACAACCAGCTGATTTAGATCTACACTGTTTTCAAAGGGGGATGTTTCCAAACGGGGGTTAGATTACAAAATATAGAGATATGCCAGCTCCGTTGCGTTGGTAACAACAACGCACTTTGAAATGGTTTCTATCTGGAATCTTATTATCACCGAAATCAGGTTTCACTCACGATTCTAAGATTAAACTGTCCACGTCATCAGAAAACCTAGTTTCTACATGTCATCTGTGAACAACACACGTACAGCTCAGTCTGCGCATCTGCGAATACTGGCCAGTGTCATTGCTATTCACCACATGTCTTAATGAAACCGCTGAGTGTTACAGCAGTTTGCTCCTAAACCACTATGTGAAGCGCAAAACACTTTTTCCACAGTAGAATTGGTTTGATCAGAATATCCATTATTTGCGCTAAATACTTATAGGGACATATAAGTCATCTTTAGTCCATTTCGATATTCACTTATAACTGGTCTTGCTTTCAGCAGAGCCAAAAACGTTCGATGAAAATTTACGAACGTTTTCAGAACGTCGAAAAGATAATAACTTTAGAAAATATACGTTTCTGAATTAAGTACACGTTGAAAGTATTGTCGATAGAACATTTTTATCAAATTACGTTTTAGGTTTGCAGTTTCAAGTATTTACAATCAGAATGATAAAATCATTGGCGTAGCTCCAATTACGCTGTATACGCACCTGCGTAATAAAAATAGTAACACTCAAGGGAGCTCACCTAATGTGGTAAAATTGATTTTCCATGCCACAAGGAACTGCTCTTAAAGGAAAGGATTTGCTCCCATTTCGAAAAGGGACATAATTGTAGAGAATCACTACTTGATACAGTAGTCTCCCTTTAATGTCCGTAAGTTTTTCAGCGCTCTGGCTACGCCATTGAAAAAAGTGTGGATCACGATCAGCTGGCTTCTTAGAAGCCAGCTGATCATGAACTGCACTGTTTTCAAAACTGGATATAACCATGGTGATGGTAAGCACATTCGACCAATTCTAGGCTAGATAACATTGTATTTTATTTAATGCCAAGTATTTGTATTGTATTGTGTTTGTATTTTAAAATGGCCATTCGGTCAGTTTTTTAGCAAGGGTCTCTTTTCGTGTGCTGCCCTCCATTTGTACGTGACAGTTCCACAGAGGCCCTTGCTCTGTTGAGAAATAAATAGTAAATTGTTTTGGAGAACGTAATTCTCTGTGAAAATCAATAGTCAAATCGCAGCAACAGGGGGCTATAGACGTCTATTGTTGCCTGAATATGCTTCGAGGAAATAATAACCGAAGAGTGAATTAGCCAATAATTTGTCCACGGGGATATAAAGATTAAATAGCAGAAATATAATTTGTCGTTTGATAACCACGCTCCCTTGGTATGAAACTCATTTGTTTATTCTGATGGATTATCCAATACACATTGATATACGTACTTCACACTCGGTAAGCACACTCGGTAAGAGTTTAGTTACGAAATAGATTTTACCGTTAGAATTATGAAAGAAATCGAGAAAGAAATACCTGCTTTTGTCCACTCAACTGAATAAAGCAACACAGCGGTACACATTACGTCACTTTACACTTACCGTGTGACTACTCTACTTCACAATCGGTAAGAGTTTAGGTCCGAAACAAGTTTACCGCTAGAAGTATGAAAGAAATACATGCTTTTGTCCATTCAGCTGACTAGAGCAGCACAACGTAACACATTAAATTACGTCACTTCACTCTAACCGTGTGACTACTATACAATAAGTAGGGAATTGTTGAGTCTCTATTCAAAGAGGTTTTCCACACAAATTTTCTATAAAATGATGTATTTTGGTTTAAGATTGTTTTTAGCAAAAAGTCCAGACCCTGATGAAATGTCGCCTGTATTCACACTGAAAAAACACCTAAAGATTTGCCTTCAAACATAGTTTTGAACACATTATCATAGTTCTAGTAAAAAAAAGGAGCGCGCAGTGCTTGATCCTGTTCTCGCTTGGGAACCTGAGTAGATGTGGAAAAATTTAGAATATGATAAAGCAATGGTAAGCCAACGCTAAATTAAGAATTTACTGCGATTTAGATAAGGGTGAGATATGATATTACAATTGTGTTTGTTACACAAATATTGTAGATAAGCAAAAATTTTCAGCGTAAAATTTTGTAAATATTTTCTTACCTATACTTTAAAGCATATGTTTTTTTGTGCTCAAAAGAACCGTCTCATTAAGACGGTTCTTTTGAGCACCCACAACATATGTTTTGGTTGAGCAATAAGAAAACAAAGGCTGAACTAAGAGTGTGATATTGCAGTGGTTCACTATCGCTAAATTAAACATCTGGGTACAAATAAATCTAAAATTTGATATTGCTGTTACAATGAAATTAAGAATGTGATATCTCAATGGTTAGATACAGCTTATTAAAGCCATTGCTTGTTACAATTGAATTTAGAATGTGATGTTGCAATGGTGAGGTACAGCTTAATGTACTATGATTTGTTACAAATAAATTTAAAATGTGATATTGCAATGGTAAGGTATAGCTAAATAAAGTCATGATTTGCTACAATTGAATTTAGAATGTGAAATTACAATGGTAAGGTACAGCTTAATAACAATGAATTGTTACACTTGAATTTAGAATGTGATATTGCAATGGTTAGATACAGCTAACTAAAGCCGTGATTTGCTAAAATTGAATTTAGAATGTGGTATTACAATGGTAATGTACAGCTTAATAAAGCCATGATTTGTTACAATTTAATTTAGAATGTGCTATTGCATCGGTTATGTACAGCTTAATAAAGCCATGATTTGTCACAATCGAATATATAATGTGATATTGCAATCTTTAGTACAGTTTAATAAAGCCATGGTGTGTTACAATTGAATTTAGATTGCATTATTGCAATAGTAAGGTACAAGGTACAGCTCAATGACGCCATAACGTTTATACAATTGAATTGTGAATGTGATATTGCAATGGTTAGTTTCAGCTTAATTAATTCATAATTTGCTACAACTAAATTAAGAATTTGATATTGCAATAGTTATACACAGCTTAATAAGCCCTGCTTTGTTACAAATTAATTTAAATGTGATATTGCAATAGATACTGCATACAAGATACAGCTTAATAAAACCATGACTTGCTATAATTGTATTTTGAATGTGATATTATTATTATTGCAATGGATTAGGTACAGCTTAATAAATCCACGATTTGCTACAATTTAATTTAGAATGCGATATTGCAATGGTTAGGCACAGCTAAATCAACCATGATTTGCTACAATTGCATTTAAAATGTGATATTGCAATGGTTAGGCACTGCTGAATAAACCCATTATTTGCTACAATTTAATATAGAATGTGATATTGCAATGGTCAGGTACTGCTGCATAAACCCATTATTTGCTACAACTTAATATGGAATGTGATATTGCAAGAGTTAGGTACAGCTAAATAAATCCATGATTTGCTACAATTGAATTTAGAATGTGATATTGCAATGGCTAAATGGTTATGTATAGCTTAATAAATCCATGATTTGCTCCTATTTAATTTAGAATGTGATATTCCAATAGTTAGATACAGCTTAATAAAGCCATGATTTGCTACAACTGAACTTAGAAAGTGATATTGCAATAGTAAGGTACAGCTTAATAAATCTATGATTTGCTACAATTGAATTTAGAATCTGATATTGCAATAGTTAAGTACAGCTTTATAAAGCCATGGTTAGCTTAAATTGAATTTTGGATGTGGCATTGCATATGCACAGCACTTTTTTTAAACGTCTATATACAGCTTTAAAATAGGGCTAGATGCCAAACACTTCGTCCCATTCTTTGTCTACTTGTGTAGTTTATAATATGTGTATCCGAGCAGCAAAAAGGCTTTGTCGAGACTGCGCGGATATGCAGACTAGTTTGAGCCAGCTGAACAAGCTAAACAAGCCATGAGTTTAAAACAGAATAATATAAGACGTAGATTTGTTCAGCAAAATATATCTAAGCCCATGATCGCTGTGGATGCTATTCTTTGGCTTTTTGCTTACTGTAAAGGCGGCGCCTCATGAATGCGTAGTTAGGACTGGTCAACCTTAGACATAGGTAAAAACTGAAAATGAGGCGTGGTTTTATTCAAAAGTAACTGTATCATCTTGCGCCATTATCTCAGTATAGACGCAAAACACATTATTTAGTCCTTAAAACGCCAGCAAAATAACTACATCTGAAAATGTCTATTTAACATAAGCATAGAGGCAATAATTGTGGACAAGTCTGATCTGGGTCCACACTGCTTGTCTATGAGGCTTCAAATATTTTAGTGGACGACAAAAAACATGCATTTTGTGATTATGCGCTTTAAGGGTTAATAAATATGAGTTCAGAGTGTATCATGAAATGCCCGCACGTTTGCGCCCAAAAAGCTTATTAACTCTTTATCAAATCATAAATAGAACCTGATTTCCTTTCCTTAGCAGATGAAATAGCCGAACTATAATTCTGCCAGCCAAGAGTAGAAGTGACGTCATGTTTTGTTTACAAAGTTATGGGACTTACCTTTCATGACAGGATAAATACACAATTGATCTATAAAATCGAGATAGCTCAAGTGGTAGCGAGGAGGATTACTAACCCACAAAGAACATTTTTAGGTTCGAATCTCACTGGCTGCTTTTTTTATTCATTTTTTTTAATTTTGTTTTTTGAGGGGGGGGGGGGTCTGATTTTATTATTCTGTTCATGTCTTATTTTTTTCTTTTTATCTATTGTTTTGTTATTATTTTTTTTTATCCCTTTAACATGTATAAGGTACATATATAAAAACTTCTGTAACAACACAAGCTACTGTAAATTCGGAAATACACGCGAATGTGAGCGTTAAAATGTGTGACTAGGGCAAGTAAACAACAGAGTGATTTCGCCATTTCGCGATAATTTTATTTTCATGAAATTTTGCATGTGAGAGTCTCGCGAAATAAACCTCGCGAAAACTTCCGAATTTACAGTAAGCTGAAATAACGCCGCCTGTTCCTTTTGGGCCTAGTAAAAATATGAAAAAAACAAAACAAAAAAAAAAACAGCCTCTAAGTAGATTCGATCCTGGTACGCCTGCGTCCAACGCCGTAGACATAACCACTACACTACAGTATCTTCTAACGTGAAGTATTCAAGTTAATATTTTATAGGTAGCATTGTACTATATACTCAGCAATTGTAAACAAAATATCACGTGACTGTCACTCTTCGTTGCCACCATAGTACGCCCAGATATTAATATTAAAGTTGCCGCCTTTACAGTAAGCGAAAAGTCTTTTAATACCGGTTCTAATGCGGAGATCCTGTTGATGTTAGTCCATTGTTTGATGCTGCTCAAATTGTGTGTTGGGCTCGGGTCCGTGTTGGTCCTGGGTGTGTGGGATACTGCATTGACGTAGCTCCCATTGCGCAGCTACGCACATGCGTAATAAACATAGTACACGTTCAATGTAGGTCACATAATGTGGTAAGTGATTTTTCATACCATAAGGAGCTGTTATTGAAGGTAAGAATTCGCTCCCTTTGGAAGCTATTTTTTTTCCTTTAAGAGAATGTCCCAATTTGTAAAGGGACGCAATTGAAGAGAATCACTGCTTGTTCCAGTAGTCTCCCTTCGATGTGCATAATTTTTTTCATCGTTCTGGCTACGCCATTTGGGATAGGGCTTTGTGCCTTTTCTAGTTTGGCAACCATCGCACTTAGGAAGAGATAGTTGTGGTTTTTGGCATTTTCCTCGTAATACTTACTTATATTAAGGCAAATAAAAGTCACAGTTCTAAGTTTTAGATAAGCATATTTTTCAGCGTACAGTTGTAAATATTTTTTTATCCATCAATTTTAACATATGTTTTGGGTGCTCAAAAGAACCGTCTCATTGAAACGGTTCTTTTGAGTACCCACAACATATGTTTTGGTTGAGAAATAACAAAAAAAGTTATTTGATGCGCACTCTTAACTAAATGGCTGAATAAGTTGCTTTGTCACAGTACATATTGATTCGACTAAATGTAAACTTACACTTACAGTCCAACAAAAACATGTTGGGACAAGTTTTTTCCATATAAACATTTCTACCTGTTATTGTTGTAGTTATTCTCCAGATCAATGCAATAGAACAGAACATTGCTTTTGAATTAGTTGAAAGGTTTTACCAAGATCAGTGTCAGTTCAGCTGCCACCAAATTTGGAGTAGATTTATACATTTTTACAGTGCGTTCATATTATTACAGTGATATTGACCTCGTTTTGTGGTAAATTATTGTAAATTGAGCAACTAGAGACATTGTACTAATTTTCATGCATTTAGAGCATCAATCTAGGTAATATTAATAGTTTGCTAATTGTATCTCATTGTCGGCTTATTTTAGCTGCTTTCTTAACTGGTTATTTCGCGGATGAAAATAGCTTCAAAATGTTTTAAAGTGCTACTCTTATATAGGTTATTTAATGTTTTGTGTTGGTTATGGAATATATACGAGGGAGCGGAGCTCTCGAGTGTATATTCATAACTAGCACAAAACATTGTATAACCTATTTAGCATTTAGTTTTCTTTTGGGGTTCTAAGAATAAAAATAAATTTCCAGACTGCAATTTCCTCTCATCAAGTTATTGGAGGTGATCTTAAATAGTGTGAGATATGGAAAATATACCAAACTGAATATGGTCCTTCTCTTGCATCTGATTGGCTGAAAACTAAAGAAAGTTGGCGGGTCATGAGCTAAAGGTCAACTTCAAATCTCACTGTTCAAAATAACCTAATATTATTATGTTATGTTCCTTATAATGCCCTCTTTAATTGTACATGTAATAGTTATACCATGGGTTGTCCGACTGTACGTGTAGATAATCCACGAGCTTTAGCGAGTGGATTATCTTACGTACATGTGGGCAAACATGGTATAACTATTTTATACCACCTACATCCGTGTAGACCTTGCACATCATGAGATATTTCATGCTTAAGTTGGTAAGGGTGGTATAAACAGAATCATTCCGCTTAACAAAATGGACGCCAGACGTAAAACAGCAAATTCTTTAAAACGCCATCGCCACAAGATCCAAAAGCATATAGTTCATGAAATCAAATTTGGTAATATAGCTGCCATGTCAATTTGCATATAGTGACATGTATTTTAATACTGATTGGCAGTTTTAGATGTTTAAAAGAGGAAAACCAACGGACATGATACTTGTTTAGTGTAGTTTTCAAAATAGGTTTCCTTAATTTCAGTAGCATATGTTTTTGGTGCACATTGGAATAGCCTCATAGAGGCAATTCCAATATGCACCGACAACATATATTTGTCCATTCAATAAATGAGTGTTTTTCACCATAAAACAGGGTTTCACAAACTTCTCAACTACTTTTTATGTTTCTGTGTAATGAGCATGTAGAAATGAACAAGTTTTTGTGTGGTTTGGCATGCACCTGGATGACAATAATAAATAGCCAATTTTTTTTTATTGACAGCTTATCTTTAGATGTTTCATCGGAATGAAATGCTAACTTGGTGGAGGTCTGGTTGTAATTGTTCAACATTATGAACTCTAATTTTTCATCCCTGCTAAACGAAATGGCCACCAGAGCTCAAACTTTGAATAGAAGCAAATTGTCATCCCCACCCCCTGAAGCAACGCCCAAATTCAAAATATATAGTTCCTCTTATGCCCTCAAACGGTTCCGTGCCATATATCAAAATAGCCACAAAGCTAAAAGTAGAAGTTAAAGAATGGTTTAACAACATCCCCCCTAAACGGGTGGCACAAATTCGAAGTAATTCCATTTCTTCCATAAGTATGTCTATTAAAAATCTTAAACGATTGCTACCCGATAATCAAAATGCTTACAAGTATGGCTGCCCTCCAAAATTTAAAACAATTTCACATGTATGTTCCGATATAAAACGCTCTGAACCAAAATCACTCGAAATGGGCACCAAACCCCTGGACCGCTGGCCAAAATTCAGAAAAATCACTGTCAAAGTATTCCCCTTTATGACACCAACAATTTTTTTTTCATCGGCTCCATAAAATTGGCGATTAGGCTAAAATAGAAACTTCTTATAAGCATATCCTTCCGAACCAAACTCGGGTGAGCAATCCAGTGCAACCATTGCTCTTGTGTTAGTTTATAGAATGCGATGCAAAGCCCTTTGCTTTAAAAGAGGAAAACCCATTTCATGACTCTATAGTTACTTTTTGAATGACGCATCTTCAAAAAAAAAACGCATGTCATTGTTTACGTGTAATAGTGTGTCACAACGTTTTGTCATGGAACAGCCATAATGGACAAAATGTCCAAACATACATGTTTATGCTTCTGAATGACGAATTATACCAAAACAAGTCTGGGTCCGGCAAATGGAGAAAATCGATTTTTTTGACTATCGTCAGTACCAGTGTCATTCGCGCGCGAATACAGTCGTCTGCTGATGTATTTTGGAAATCTATGTAGCAAAAAGTTTGGAGCCAGATCAGTCTGATCTTGATTCAAACTGTTTTCATGCAAGTTAAAGCTAAACGGCTGTAGAAGCGAAAGTTTGTAGCAGACGAATTCGACAGACGACATTTTCAATTGAGTTTTCGTCTGGCAGGAAAGTTTCCTTCATAACCAGGCACAATCTGGCTAGTCGTGCACATGCGTATAAATCCTATTACTTTGAAGTTTGCGACCAGATAAAAGTCAATTACGCCAGCCTATTCAGCTCCAGAGACTAGCAAGTACACTTAAATCTTTGATTTTAGAAACTATACTCATACTATGCACGCAGCAAACCATACTGATGATAAACGCTCTGATCAGACAGAGTGTTCGTATGTTACTTTCACATGTTATTGTTTTTCGTGCTATCCAACTGGAAAAAGACAGGTACAATTGTACATGTACATCCAAAAATAATGAAACTAAAACGTACACTTTAAAGCTGGATGTTAAAACATCAACATGCGAACGCAATCATAAGAAACGTAAGCAACTGAAGGAATTACTGTCATTTTCAAAGACTGCCAATGACATTGCAAATATACTCCTTGCTATAGAACAACATAATCACTTTATCTGTTAGTGTTGTCTGCATGCTGATAAACTTTACATAATTGAGTGCGGATCTGAGAAAAGGGTCCTTTAGGCATTTCAACTATTGTTACGTAATAGACATTTGAAAAATGCCTAAAGTGACACAAAATAACATGCTTTTATAGTACCACAAAAATGGTTCTATAGCTTGATGTAATCAAAGTAGCTAATGTTTCGGATGATATTTAAGTTTTGTATGTTGCATGTTGCCATGGTAACAATCAGGCCATACCACCTACATGGGCTAAAAATGAAGTGTGGGTCACTTTAAATGCCTACAATACCACTTTAAAAGTACAAATTCATACAATATCATTTACATCTACATTAAACCATAAATAAGGCATGATAATGCATTATATTTACTAGATAGTTATACCGAGTCGACTGTAACCACCGAGCAACTGGAGACCAGCATTCTGACGTCATATTAGGCTAAAGCCCCTATCTCGCTGGACTGCGACTGTTTTGCGACAGCTGGCGACAGACATCGCGAGTGGGTCGCAAAGCAGTCTCGAAACAGTCGCCAGTGATTCGTAATTTCCTCGCATGTGTCGCCAAGTGGCGCAAAGTAGTCGCGAAAATTTTGAACATGTTCAAAAATTTTATGCGACAAAATTCCTCGCAAAATGGTCGCAAAGTCATCGCAGGTGTCTCGAAACCGTCGCGAACTTGTCGCCGATCCCTCGCAATTTAGTCGCAATCATTTTGGAACACAACATATTTGCGAGATAATTAAGACTAAATTGCGAATCAATTGCGACATAAATGAGACACTTCGCGACAACATTGCGAGTAAATTAAACTAAGCGATGTTCTGGCGAACTTCGTGAGACAGTCGCACGAACGTCTCACGACTATCGCGCGAGTATCTTAAATTACTCGCAATTATGTCGCCAAGGGTTTGTTAAAAGAGTTCCTCCTATCTGAGATGATAGTTCCCTCTAGTACGAGATCTTGGTTAGGCATACTTAAGTATACATTTTCGACAAATTCCAGTTGTCAAGTATTCTTGCTATCTGAGAGGATAGTTTCATATAAGTATTGTGTATTGATTAGGCTCACTTACATGTATACTGTTTGGGGTAATTTCGGTTATTAAAAATGGTTCTGCATTCTGAGAGGATAATTTTCTTAAGTATGTTTTATAAGGACTACTTAAATGTTTACTGTTTCTATTACAGTATAAAGGAGTTATTAGTGTGTCTTGGTAAGACTACAACAGCCTGCTTAGTCTCAGCAGCCCTTCTAAGGATTGAATTTGGCATACAGAACCCTATAAACAAATTACCACTGCAGCGGACAACTAAGATTCTGATTTGAATGCGCATCAGTGCAGTCTGACACGTGCCTTTGTTGTGCGCATAACTATATAAAATAGATTTTCGCAGGACGAGGCTCATCCGAACTCATGCCAATTTTGATTTGATTATGCTCATCATGCCATACGTATGGGTAATTAGAGCATGTGCGTTCTCGACTGACTTTCTTAAGCTGCTTGATGGGCCATCATAACTGTGCAATATAAACGAGTAACTTTTTTCTAACTCAATATTTGCTACCATTCAACAGTCCAACACACCTAGCAGCGTGACACCTTCCAACAATCTAGCTCCTTCCAGCCCTCTAGTTCCTTCCAACAGCGTAGTACCTTCCTAGTCTGAAGTTTCAATGCTTCAATGTTTATGTTTCTTGGTTTATCAATCCTCGCAAAACCATCGTGCGACAGTCGCACGACCTTCGCGCGACAGTCGCACGACAGACGCACGACGTTCGTGAGGACGTCGTGAGGCGGTCGATGGTAATAAATGCTGGCAATTTCATCGTGCGAGTGTCTCGCGAATGTCGCACGAATGTCGCGCGAATGTCGTGAAACATTCGCCAATGATTCGTGCGACAATCGTACGACATTCGTGCGACTGTTGCAAATATGTCTTATTCACCAATTCGGTGTGACCGCAATGTGATTTTGGTTGCAATGTCGTATTTCTGTCGCCAAAACGTGTCTCAAATTAGTCTCGAAATAGTCGTAAATTGCTCGCATCCCAGTGAGATACTAGCTTTAACGTGTTTCTTGGCGTCGAGCTCAAACCTGATTACAAACGCTTATTCAATCCTCCATATCTTAGTCAATTTTGAAGATAATTGCTTCAAATTTTCAGAAAATGCTCTTTAGTTGTAGTACTTTGCAAATGCATCATAAATTTGATTTTGACAAATGAAGCCATAGGGTACCTTTTGTCATATCCTGGACCATATCGAGTTTGGACCCAGTTCTGGCCCGACAATATGTCGGGACTGACATGGGTTCCAACTGTTTGACACTCTGCAAGGATTTCTGAAAGAAATTTTCGAAAACGTTGATTTTGAAAAAAAAATCACCAGACGACAAAAAAGGATGTACCATTTCCCAAAATGCAAAGATTCCAGTCGGTGATTATCAGACAGAAACAATCCCCAATCAGGACATTTTTGCTCGAATTGCATTTCTTCATCACTTTGGACCGCTGGTTTTGTCATTTGAACACAATCCTGGCCAATTTCATTTTGTTGCATGCTCATAACAAAGGCCAGATCAGACTGCGCATCGGCGCAGTCTGATCAGTGCCATTGTTATACACTATTTCTAGAGTATTGCGAAGTGATACCTTTTCACAAAAGCCAAAATATGACTTTTAGGTAAATCACTGCAACGATTTTTTTCTACATGGAACAGCATTTTGGACCAGTTAGTGATATAGAGGATATTTACTTTTTTGAGGCGAAAATACCTAATACATTTCATCGAGTGTGTTGAAAACATCAGAATTTTCACGAGTGCGCAGCACGGGTGAAAATGCTGATGTTTTGAACTCACGAGATGAAATGTATTTGGCATTTACACATGTACCAAAAATAAAGTAAATTTCCTTTTTATTCTATACTTATTATAGGCTACAAGTAATGTCTCATTCACTGAAAAAGGAGGTGCTCAAAATGCAAAAAGAAATTTTTTGCAAACCCAAATAATGTTGGTACCATAACATTCGTCACGTTCTAACGAAGAAAATGCATACTCACACTTGATATTATCGTTCACAAAAAAGAAAGTTATGGGCGTTTGAAGTTCTGAAGTTAAATGCATTTTGTTCATGGAAAAGTCAGAGGTAATTCAAAAAACGCTACAGTGAAAATATATGGTGATATTAATCACTATAGTGATTGATACCATATCATTTCACTAGTCACTATAGTGATTGATATATCATTTCACTAGTGATAAATATCACTTTTTTGCTTTTGATATGCATTGATTTCACTACTAAGTACATGTTTAAAATAAATCTTGGTACTTATCGCCAATAAGTAGTCTCCCTTTCAACGTGAATGTGCAGCTATCTAGTGGTGCAATAGATGTGAAATATTTGTCTGGGCACTCCTCTCCTTATGTACTTTGTGAATGCGAACAAAAAATCAGTGTACATGGTGTATGGTGTTTCTGTTGCTGTTACATGTAATAATTTTACAGTAAAACCTGTGTAAAACAGCAGCCATAAAAAGACCGAAAATTGGTTTTCAAGACCAACTATCGCTAAATGCAGGTCAAAAGTATTGCAGAATGCTCTAAGAGTTGGAGCATTCTGCAATAATTTCGACCTTCGTTAAGCTACCATTTGTCTTTAAGACTTTTTTTTGTCTATTTTTTGTTGGCCGCTTAAGACAGGTTCAACTGCATAGTCCTGTTAGTCTGCATCTTTGAAACATCAGCACATGGTGCATGGTGTTTCTTTTGTTGTTACATGTAATAAGTGTATTACTTGGTCCCTGCAGCGATTCTATCCTGCGTTGTGATGTGGTGTTTTGTCTCATCTCATCTCATCTCATCTCATCTTATGCAGTCGGAGTAGAGAGAGAGCTGCTTGTATGGCTCAGTAAGAATTGAGAGACAAAACAACGAAAAACATCGAAACGACAAAATATCTGATAACCAAAATATCGAAGCGACACAACATCGAAAGACAGAACAGCTAAGAGTTTAACCCTTTGTATACTAATGGATTCTTCCTTCTGGTTTGATACAATGAACTTGGGATAGTCCATTGTACATATCTAGGGTTTCAGATAATAATTTTCAAAACAACATTGTACTTCTTTTGACTGCAGATCTTTTTTTACCTGAATAAACAGTTAAGACCCAGATAAAATGCCGCATAATGCGACATTATATCTGGGTCTTCACTGTTTGTTAAAGTACCCATTTAGGGGGTTACCTAGACTGGCATCAGTCCACTTAATGTATATGAGTACATTTATAACTATATCTAGTTACTACAAGTAATTTTATAAATTGCTGTCGTAATATTAGAAAAGTGACTTTAGAGACTGGGACCAGCCTATGGGGTTCCCGTATACAAATGGTTAATGTGTTCGGTTTATATGCGCATTGTTTTCAAAGGCAGACCCTTAAGTGGTAAAGTAGGACTGCTAGGGTAAAAAAAATCAACCTTCGGTGAAAGAAATACAATTTTATTTGGTAATTTTAACCTATACAATGGATGGACAATCCCAACTTTATTGCATCAAACCGAACGGAGGAATCCATTGATAAATAAAGGGTTAAGGCCGTATTTGGATTGCGCATATGTGCAGATCGATCGATAACTTCACGAACAATATCTGCCATCGTCAAACTGGATAGGCGGCAATCGAAAACGCTCTGAACAATCAACGAACGCGGATCAAAATGACTCAGAAACCGTTGCGACAAATGACCATCCAAAACTCTGTTTCTTATTATTTTTTATCTACGTTCCACGATAGTATAAATTAACGTTTTCGATTGCCGCCCACCCGGTGTGATCGTGGTATAGTAAGTGAGGCGCTATGATACGGATCAGGTTAATCTATAATTTAGAAGTGATACAATACAAAAGTATTCTTGAGAAACAAATCGATTTCCAGGAAAACAGAGTAGAAGGAATCGCTGACTGGAACCGTCTGGCTTAAGGACCTCTCTTGAGATAAATGTCTTCATTAAATGGTCGCCAATCACAAATCATGTGGTGTTTGTCATTTAATTCACATCAGGCGAAAATATTGTTTGTGTGTTTGCTGAGCCTTGATTATTAGAGAGTGGTAACTGTCTTTTCTATAATACCACCTTTGCCAACATTTGCACTAAAACTATCGTTATGTGCAAGGACTACACTGATATATGAGTCACGACATGTGATTTCCAACAATGTGGCATTTTGACATGTGTAGACTCAGAAGAGCATCTGCAGCATCCTTTTAAGTTTAGAAACCCCAAATGATGTTCAGTCCGTAGCTTAATATTCATAGAATATTCATGCAGCTGGCAAATGCTCTGATCAAGCTGCGCGTATGCGCATGATGGTCTGCGCATTTTCAAGTCGCACAAACCACAGTGTACTCTCCTATGTGGAGGAAATAAAGAATATCTATCTATAAAATATATATCTATATATCTAACTATGCGGTACATGGTTGTCCATCTGTACGGGAGATAATCCACGATCTAAAGCTAAAGCTCGTGGAATATCTCAACGCACAGGCGGAAAACCGTGGTAAAACTATTGCATATGCCACCCTCATGGGAGGCATGCACAATTCTGAATAAAAAAAACACCTTGCCAAAACAATGCATTTTATCCACAAATCTGATCAAACCCGTATGCCAGATAAGTTTAATGTGCTCTGTAAAACACTTTATATTTGTGGCATTAAAATTTGGCGATTTGAAAAGACTGACATATAGGCGTAGTTTAATTTAGGCTGTTTCTCAATTTGATGTCTCTTTTTTTATTCTCATAGGGGCTACCCTTAAAGGAAAAATGGGGAGCATATTCTTTCCTTTAAGAGTATCCCCTTTTAAGATGTGGTTTTCATACCGTTTTTGACGATATGGATTCCAACATACTAAGAATGTGTGCACATTTATTGCTTATTGTGTAAGTGAATTCGAAACTGTTTTTCGCGGTCTCATTATTTGGCGATTTTTGTTTTTACCGCCAATAGCGCCAAATAAAAATAACCGCCAAAAAGTGTTTTAATGTATTGAAACTAAATCCCATTTGGATCGCAAAAAGTACATATTTTTGAGATAGATAACGTTATATTTGAGCTCCAAGAAAATCGTTTTTGCAATCAAAAACGTTGTTTTTGGCGATAGAATTCGATTTTATATAAATAAGCAGTGCGTTCACGATCACCGCCTACCCAATGTTTAAATCCACAGGTTTTCAGTCACTCCCTTCAAACGATATGATACTTTTATAACATTCTTTGGGTGATATCAAGTACATCAAATTCATATAGGGCGGTTTCACCAATCTTGCACCTTAGAATAACAGAGAGACACGTTTAGTGTTAGTATTGTTAGAATTAGCAAAAATCAAAGATCATACATTACTCAGGTTACGCACCTGTGTAATAAAAAGAGTAATAATTCAGGGAGGTCACTTGGTGTGTTATAAGTGATTTTCCATACTATTAGGAACTGCTCATAAAGGAAAGAAATCGCTCCCTCTGGGAGCAAATTCTGTCCTTTAAGAGAAGTTCCAATTTGAAAAGGGATACAATTGAAGAGAATCATTGCTTGATCCAGTGGCCTCCCTTTGATGTGCGTAACTTTTTCAGCGTTCTGGCTACACCATGGGATAAGCATTAACACCATGGTATCCATAAATATAGGAAAAACTACTCCCGAGTAACCTTCAACTGCCCTCTTGAGTCAGAGATGGAGAAACATTAACCTCTTTGAATGTAGGCGATAGGGACGAGGCTCGAACTCCGTGACCAACTAATACAAATAACTCACTACCGATTAGACCATTCAGTCTAACATATGCGAACATGCCAGGAGATAGCACGTGAATCTTCAGCAGACACGTTATGGGATTACTATCAAAATGAATAGATAGTGGGTGCCTTGTGTGCGCAACTCTTTCGACTATTTCATGCCGATTTTTTTTTAAAAAAACTTTACAGGTGCTTAGATGATCATGCGAAGTGTCTAGGTTCACATCCTGGGAAAAGTGACGAAAATTAATCTGAATAGTATTTATAAAACAAAACAAAAAACATGTGTGTGTGTGTGTGTGTGTGTGTGTGTGTGTGTGTGTGTGTGTGTGTGTGTGTGTGTGTGTGTGTGTGTGTGTGTGTGTGTTGTTGTAAATTTTTATATAATACTGAGATTAATTTCGTCACCTTTTCCAGGATGTGGACCTAGACAATTTTGGCCTTCAGTGCTATCATCGTCTATATGTGAGCCGCGACATGAGATTTCCAACAATGTGGCATGTGCGACCAACAAAGCTCCAGACCAGCCTGCGCATACGCGCAGTCTGATCAGAGCTTTGCTAGTCGCTTGAAAATTCTATAAATATTAAGCTACTGACTGTCAAAACTTAAACGGAGGCTGCACGGGCTCGTATGAGTCTACACTTGTCTTTTGGCATGGCCTGAAGGCGTGAATATGCTTAGGATAAAATTCTCGGTTAAAGTTGTTTTTTTTCTGTTTAGTGAACTTAAAGACCTATATCCCTGTCCAATAGAGATCTTTAAGGGATTAACTGAAAAAGGACAGTTTCAGTATCTCACAGGATTAAAGGGGCTTCAAGAGGGGACTTACCTGTATACAACAATAACCTTACAACATGAACACACGTGAGGTTGCAAACACGTGGTTTCTCCCTGACACTATCGCACAAAACGTGCGAACAAACAAAACTAGCAGAGAAAGGGATCGTCGCAATATTGAATATCATCAACACATTTCTTTAAAAACTGAATGAAATGTTAGGTTTATAAGCCCTCTTCTCAGTTTATGACAAGACAGTGAAAGAAAATACACAAAAGGAGACAATCGTATTTTAAACTTTTTTTTCAAATCGTTATTTTTCAGGTGAGTAAACTTTCCACAGAACTTGGCAACGATTTTTGTAGGAAGTGGTTCCCCATATTTCTTTAGATAATTATTATTATAATTATCATTATTATTATTATTATTATTATTATTATTATTATTATTATTATTCAGTGACTCCATTGCCAGGCGTTTGTTGTGGCACAGGTAAAGATTCTTACACAATTGGCCATTTCATATGGAATTCATAAAAAGAGCCCCGATGCTCGTTTAATAAATTCCATATAAAAATGACCACTACACAGAATAATTAGTTTTTGCCATATAATGCAATCACATTATCTTTCGTTCTTATACGAAATCTTTTCAAGAAGAAATATAGTATCAGAACATTTATAAAAACGAAGTTTTTGTCTGTCCGCAGATTCAAGTCCATACCGTTACATCTTCAAATAAGACTTTATTTCAAAGTCCCTACATTCATAATCTTATAGGTTGACTTTTGCAAAAGAATATATCAAAATCCTGAATAGATTATGTTAACTGACAAAATGTGTCTTGTTACATTAATTGTGTGTCCACACCGTTCAATTTAAGAACTATTCATACCTAACCATTTTTACCTTCATTAGCAATGTTTACATGGCCACAAAAAAGCTTGCAGTAACTATGTTGCTTTACCGTTAGGGCTGCCATTTACCGTTACAACAGTAACTATGTTGCTTTACCTGTACGGCTGTCATTTACCGTTACATTTGTAATTATGTTGCTTTACCGTTACGGCTGCCATTTACCGTTACAACAGTTACTATGTTGCTTTACCGTTACGGCTGCCATTTACCGTTACAACTGTAACAATGTTGCTTTACCGTTACGGCTGCCATTTACCGTTACAACTGTTACTATGTTGCTTTACCGATATGGCTGCCATTTACCGTTACAACTGTAACAATGTTGCTTTACCGTTACGGCTGCCATTTACCGTTACAACTGTAACAATGTTGCTTTACCGTTACGGCTGCCATTTACCGTTACAACTGTTACTATGTTGCTTTACCGATATGGCTACCATTTACCGTTACAACTGTAACAATGTTGCTTTACCGTTACGGCTGCCATTTACCGTTACAACTGTAACAAAGTTGCTTTACCGTTACGGCTGCCATTTACCGTTACAACAGTAACTATGTTGCTTTACCGTTACGGCTGTCATTCACCGTTACAACTGTAACTATGTTGCTTTACCGTTACGGCTGTCATTCACCGTTACAACAGTAACTATGTTGCTTTACCGTTACGGCTGCCATTTACCGTTACAACAGTAACTATGTTGCTTTACCGTTAAGGCTGCCATTTACCGTTACGACAGTAACTATTTTGCTTTACCGTTACGGCTGTCATTCACCGTTACAACAGTAACTATGTTGCTTTACCGTTACGGCTGCCATTTACCGTTACAACAGTAACTATGTTGCTTTACCGTTACGGCTGTCATTTACCGTTACAACTGTAACTATGTTGCTTTACCGTTACGGCTGCCATTTACCGTTACGACAGTAACTATTTTGCTTTACCGTAACGACTGCCATTTACAGTTACAACAGTAACTATGTTGCTTTACCGTTAAGGCTGCCATTTACCGTTACAACTGTCACTGTGTTGCTTTACCGTAACGGCTGCCATTTACCGTTACAACTGTCCATTCCTTTCCAAATGAAGAGGGAATTGATGCTTTCCAAACAGAAAAAAAAACGTTTTTGCTGTACTTTCAGTTGTGATTTAACAAAAGTATGTCCAATGAAATATTGAACACAGTGATTGCGATTCTCTTACCAGCCTTTGTAAATGCTCTCAGACCAAAAAAATGCATCTAGATTCATTCATCTTGCACTTGTCCATACCGTACATTCCATTTTCATACAATAATCTCTACCCAGAAATATGTAATTTTGATATTTGAGCCGTGGCATGAGATTTCCAACAATGTGGTATGTGCGACCAGCAACGCCTCAGATCAGCCTGCGCATACGCGCAGTCTGATCAGAGCCTTTGCTAGTCGCTTGAGTATCCTTTGAGTGTTTAGCTACTGATTGAACATCATTTGGAGTTTCTAAGCTTAAAAGGAGGCTGCACAGGCTGGTCTGAGTCTACTCTTGTCAAAATGCCACATTGTTGGAAATCACATGTCACGGCTCATTTAGTAAGAAGCAAATTGTTTGTGTGCAAGGAAATTTTTTATTCAGCATTGTTACGAATTTACTGTTCTGCCAGCCAAAAGTGACAGTTATGTCATGTTTTGTTTACAAAGTTATCAGGGGCTTATAATGGATAGATCACCTGTGTATTAATCCTATCCACAGGATAGGATTAATACACAAGTGATCTATCGATTCGCGTTAGTTAAAGTGGCGTGTACAAGTTAATATTTACTAAACAATTGTATACAAAATATTACGTCACTGTCATTCTTGGTTGGCATGACAGAAGTGATGGAAACCAATTTTGTTACAATGTTATACCCCGTAATGGTAGGGACATTTTACCGTTACAAGGTACTTCCGGTTGCCATAGAAACCACATTATGTGTCAGAATTTTGGCCAGTTGAAAAAAAATGTTCATCAAGTGTCCTATTTTCATATGCCACATCAAAAGTTTTGGTATCTAGATGTTGATTTTTACGAAAAAAATATATCAAAAAGTCCTGTAGTTAAATATTTACCCATATATACCCGACAAAAAAAGAAACGCACCACTTAGAACTGTTCAACTCCCAGGAAAATCACAAGTGATAGGCCAATTTAGTTTATATCAGTGCAAAGATATGTCAGTAACTGCTGCGTCACACGTCTTTTGCAATCAGGCGTCGAAATTGTGTGAAAGAAAATTGGTCACGAACCAAGTGGGGGTCAAATTGTAAAGTCACAGGAAAAAGGCGTTTTATAATGCTCACTTGCTAGATAAGTTCAAGCAATTGGATTCATCTCAGTCGACCAAATTGTACCCAGACACTTATTATTTGCAAATTCTATCTTTAAATTCATCATTCGCGATAATTGAACGCTAGGTAGCCCATGTTTTGTGACTACCCTTTGGATTACAATTCCACACTGGAGACAAACCTTACAAACATTTAAAGATTTCAACATTGTTTTAATCGATTTAAATGATCCTAACTGATGTGCATGGGTTTTGGAATAACAAAAAAGCATCAATAAACACATTGGTTGTCTCACTTAACGACAACATATCGTTTTCATAATTTGCTATGTAAAACATACTCGGAATTTCATGTAGACAGTAGCGTTGAATTTAACGCTTCCAAAACTCCTTTACCCTTCGCAATGATGTGTTTTGTGTATACACAGTAAAAGTACAGATACTCATCTACGTCACATTAAAGTTTTAGTAAAATTTAATCAGAAATGAATATTTCATGACAATTAACATTTTCGTATTAAAAGGAGATATTAAAGGGAAAATCGTAGTGGTGCGTTTCTTTTTTTGTCGGGTATATAAAGAAGCGACATAATTGATAACCATAATGTAAGGTTGCTTGGTCCATTATTTTCTTGCTTATGTAACATGTTCGTTTAACTACGAAGTCGCTTTTTATTGGTTCTGTCCATTCGTTTGTCATATTTCCCGGTCATATCGGTACGCACTTGATCGTTTTGTTTCCCCCATTAGGTGCATGTTTTCGTTCCCTGCTTATGAAAGTATTCGTTGACTGTTAGACCAATAAGTCTCCAGCCACCTTTGTACGACAAGGCGCTATATTTAATAAACACAAATAGCATGCTGTGAAAGTACTAATTAACACAAACCGCGATTACGAATGAATGCCGACCCTGCAATTTTTATTGTCATCAAAATTAATAAAAAAAAAAAACCTTCTTTTTTTTCAAAAAAAACATGGTCTTTGTTTTCTATTTTCTTCCTAAATGCTCTAAAGGACCTCTGACACTTTGATAGGGTATCTGCCTATTTTTCAGATGCTTCCCAAAACTTCCATATGCACAAGATATCTTTGGTTTTCTTTTGAATAGGACGCTTGATGTATTAAAAACAAATTAAGGTTATAATTAGCAGGCAGACCCCTACGGTAATACAGGAGACGCTACCAAAGGGGGGAGGGGTGCAAAATTTGACTTCACTAAAATATTTAGATATCAATTATTTTCACGTGTAAGGACTTTATATCATCAATACTCGATTACAAATCACAATGAAAGTATTTTAAAGTCCTAAATCATGAGTATCTTAATGATTATTTTTGGTGTTGTTTTATCTATCTGATTTGTTAGGAAATATTTTGATGTGCAACTGTAGTCCATATTCAACCTTGATGACAATGTATTTACCTGGTGCAATATCATGTAGCAATCATCCATGCTTAAAGTACACCTAGTCAACGGCCATGCAGTCCATGTGTATTGGATAGATACAGTATATGTGCAAAATAATCTACCAACTGAATTTAGTAAAAGGAACATTTACATAATCTAAAGAAAAATATGCTTAAAACGTTGTAATATTTCATGACTAAGGGGATATGAAAAGGAAAATTACTTGTTCTAATTAATTCATTACACTGGAAAAAAAGATGTGCAAGAGAGCACACCAAAAGTCCCAAAGCTAATGTTTGGGCTCGCCCAGACGTTACATTTTGGGCTGTGGGATATCATTCCCCCACCCCCGAGTCCCAACTAGCTTTTCACATATGTTATTGAAAATATGAGAACACACTTACGTGCAAAAGGATTAGTTGGGACTCGGGGGGATGATGTTTTAAAAAAAAAGGATCTATTTCCTATATGTATAATACAAAAAGTGACCATTTAAGCCCTAAAATAAGGCCGTACATTCATGGAAATAGGAAATTAAATGCAAAATCATAAAATAGAGACCAACAGCGAGACCAACAGCGAGCTTATATATGATAAATATGGAAGCATTTGATAGATTTTATTTTTTATCAAAATAATAGGCAGTGATACACTGTGATTCCCATTACCACCGTCTACTGATTATATGTTTACCTGCCAGTTACCCTTTAAACTATCTTACTTTCTTACACCAAATATTTTTTTATTGAAAAATGAAAAAAAGATCGACCTTTCTACCCTATTTTTTCGTCATGCCATTGGAAACACGTCTATTTATATTGCTGGTTCCCAGTTTATAGGCGGAAGACTAAACGCTTCTGACCCAACAACAACAACAAGAGCAGCAACAACAATAACTACAACTTATCTTCCAACACATAATACATTTGTGATCTCTTCAGTTACTTATGCTTCACGTTTGTTCATGCTTTCTTGACAGTTCTTTGCGGCCTAGTGGTCATCTGCTGGAAGGGACTAGTGTAATACTTTATTGTATCGATTTCTGATCTTTGCAATTGATCAATTGATTTTGTCGTACGAGCCAAGCATCCGAGCTAGACTCATTATTATGCTTCCACATTATCGTAGTATAAGATAGAATGAGCTACAAAACGAAGCGCGCTGCTTGTTGAACCTGAGTGGATAAAAAACCCTAAGTTCCATCCCCGTGGAGCAATATGCTAACACAGACTGTATATTATAATCAATAGTTACTACATGTAAAAGATCCAAAATATTTTTGTATAATGCATGAATACGAAGATAATCACAACATCTTAGCGCACACTATACTATTGAACATGTGAGGGATACAGATTCGAATAAGTCTTCGGACTTCCTTCTGAAACGCTTATATTATTACTGTATTGCTGTGTAAGTATTTATGTATTGTACAATGAAATAAAGTTTAAAAACCTAACACTTTTGTCTTGTGTACGAACACATTTTCACGGTAGAACATTTCAGTTAAAACGTTTCGGAATGTGTAGAGGCTTAAAAGCCTCAAATCGTGATTTAATATTATACTTGTATTCGAAAATAAACACAAATTATTAGACTTATTCCGTCATTGTAGTATGGCCGATGCTTTTTTCTTTGATCTTTGCTGATGTTTAAATCAGACACCCTAGAATAACGACGAAGGAGGAGCTTAAAACCGTTCTCTAACTTACAATTTTAGTTAAACTGCGATGTAGGCGGGAACTTCCTAAATACCAAATTAACCCGTAGGTAAATGTAATTATAATTGACAGCTTAGGCCGGATGCTGGGAGGAGCGAATGTAAATTTCGTCAGGTGTCAGTAACACGTGTTTATTTGCGCCTGCGTCATACTACAAGCTAGATAAAGGATTTTTTCCTCGGCTTTCTGTTTAAACCGCTCGGTGGGCTACGCCCACCTCGCGGTTTAAACAAGAAAGCCTCAGAAAAGTATCCTTTATCTAATACTTGTACACTTCAATGCTGGAGTGGCACAAATAGCGCACACTATAATATAATGCTGCCCCCAGTGTTGGTCATTTAGCGTAACTGGTATACCATTATTCAGTCTAAGAAAGCCATTGCTTACCATTCGAGACATATTTTTACTTTTCTTATAAATTCATATTGGAGTTGACATAAACTGTCACAATTCGTATAGGCTGATTAAATACGTAGACGGGATTAAAAACGGAAGTCATATAGTCTTCAATCATTAATGATTAATATCTTATATATAGCTACCGGAATTGTGTGCAAGATGCCTTCTATTTAAGTAAGTAATTTGTTGAGAAGGTTTCTCAAAGTATTATTGAAAAAAAAACACAGCCATTTAATATGTATAGGTTATAGATCATATATTACAATTAAAAAGGAATTTATTGGGAACGAGCGCAGCGAGTGAACCACTTCATTTCATATGATCTATGACCTATTTATAGTTTCCCCTTGCTCCTTTGAAAATGGTCGCATTGTCTACTTCACGGATTTACTTAATGACTTACTTAATAGTTTTTTTTCACATATTGACGAAATATGTGATTAAGTTGGCCAAACATTTAAATTACTGTGCAAACTGATTGGTTGTGAAGCACAGGAAGGGGCGGAGTATACTATGAGTATCTTAAAAAAGCAATGCCTCCAAGGAAGCAGATTTGTTTAAGATTAGTGCCATCAAACTAAGTGGATGCGAATGTTCCTCGTCGTAACATCAATAGGTAAATGTACGAAAAATTCGGAAATTTTCGCGAGGGTTTATTTTCGCCATTTCGTGAAAAAAAACCTCGCGAAATGGTGAAATCACTCTGTCGTTTACGAATGTGAGTAAATCATGTCCTAGTCGCGAATTTTTAATGTGGCAAACAATAGCCGCGACATGAAATTTCCATCAATGTGGTATGTGCGAACGACAAAGCCTCAGATCAGCCTGCGCATACTTGCAGTCTGACCAGAGTCTTCGCTAGTCGCTTGAATATTCTATGACTGTTAAGCTACTGACCGAACATCATTTGATGCTTCTAAGATGAAAAGGAGGCTGCACAAGGTCTCCTGAGTCTACACTTGTCAAAATGCCACATTGTTGGAAATCACATGTCATGGCTCTATTCGCGAAAATTTAATTCTCACATTTTTTTTTTCGAATTTTCAGTATGCGTACAACTCAATGGTAGGGTAAAGACGGGTAAATTCGGACGTTCAGCTAAATTCGGACAGCGACCATGTTTGTTTCATATTTTAATTATTTGAATAAACATTAGACTTACTAAACAAACAGTGAAACTCCTTAATGACATATGCTACTAAATACTTCCCATATTGAAATATTTTCAATACTTTGCATACAGTTTGTTTTATGCATGGGCTATCCATTTATGAAATAAAAAGGATATGTCACCGTGCTTATTTTTTCAGAATCTCACATTGAAGTTTACAGCATTTGACCAATTTTCTAGAAATATAAAATAATAACACTAGTCCTAATTATCGAGCTAAAACGGTTGTAATCTTCAGCCAGCTTCTTTCTTTTAACTTAAATTACTGCCCATGACCTCAAACTTTTAAGAAAATGTGCATGTTTACTTGTTATCCCATGCTGTGACAAGATACTGCATGATATATTTTGACAATTCGTCAAAAAATGGAATTTGTTTTTAGAATAAATCATGTATTAAAAAATCTGATATTGAAAATCTTGAAAAATTATTTTTAATTCATGGACTATTATAATACCTTTCAGAAAAAAGAATAAAAATCTGGGGTCACCGAACTAATTCTCTTTCTAGAGGGCCAAATTTAACCCCACCCCCATAGGTTTCATGCGTAATTCAATATAAAAAGTTCGGGAATGACCATTTCGTTCGTTTTGATGATGCCAATTTACTAGTATATGAAGTAATTTAGCATTAAAATGTTAAAAAAAGAAAGAAAAAAGCACACTGAAAATATGTGCGCATCCGGGAATCGACCCTGTCCTCTGGCTTTGTAGCCAGACACGCTAACCACTAGGCCACGAGGTCAGGTCGTGCGCCGCTCCAAATAACCATACAAATAGTATAGACTCGGCTACTATCGTATTCGTAACCAGGGTTATTGTGTACGTCGTTTGATTTCGACTGAGCTACATTTATCTGTCTTTAGTGCTGAGACGATCAGTTCTGAAAAGATGTCAATAGATATTTCGAACACACTTTAATTAGTTATTTTGTGAAGTAAATGTCGGAACACCGATATGACATAAGAATATCGGAAGCTGTGTTGATCCGAATCCGTAAAGGGTCGAAAGACAGGACCCAGACAACTTTCCCCGTTTGCAGACGCGGGAAAGATGCGCATTGGAAATAGCCGCATATGTCTCATGTGGATTTCCACTGTTTGCAATTGCATGTCCGAAGTCACCTGATGTCCGAAAATACCTGACTTTACCCTAAAGTTGTTTTTTCTTTATTTCCAGCTGATGTGACCGACATAATGCTGCATTCGGTAAACCTCAGCTTGCTGCTCACGTCCCTCATATCATATATTACGGCCTACAGACTGCGACAAAACGCTGGCTTAGCTGGTTATGAAGATCCATACTCCCTGTCAAACGCCTTAGACGCTATAGAAGTACAGAGAAGACAACTCGCTGAACCTTTAGGAGCAAGGTACTCTGATGATTTTGGAGATGAATATCTATACCCTGGTGAAATTAGACAAACTTCCAGAAATGATGATACAATGAACAATTATTTTGAGGGGTTAGGAAATATACCCTATTCTCTCGAAGGGTATCCTTATCGTTACCAGAGTCGACTTAGAAAATTGAATTCGCCACAAAAACGTACCGCCTATAAGCCTCGCCGAGTGGCGCCCACTGTTGATGAACTTAGGGAATTGTTTGGATCTGCCAACCTACCAGTTAAAAGAGTAGTTCCCGTAAAGAGGCGATATTTTGAAGCAGGGCCAAATGATCAGATGATTGCAGCTGCTGCGAGAGATGATGCAAATAACAAGAAGAAGCGTCTGGCCGACAGGATGCGACAACTTCTGGACGCAGCTGAAGAAAAAGGAAGTGAAACAGTTCTGACTGAAACAAAGACGTCAAAGGATGCGGATGAACCAGAAGAAGAAGTGGAGGAAGTGGACATTTCTGAGACTAAGCCTTTGAATGATAACACTGAAAAATTAACAGAGAAGCTTGTTGAAGTGTTTGAAGATGCTATGTCAAAAGATGATAATCAAAACAAGAACGATGTTAAAGACACGATTGAAAGTGACACTATCTCTGATACAGACTTAGTCACTGTTGATAATGAAGAAGCACCGCCAGGTGAGAAAAATGATGAATTAGAGGAGCTTATTACTGAATACCTATCAAAATCTCAAAGTAAATCAAAACGTGCGTCTAGCGTAGAAAAGGTAAATGTCGAAGTACTTTTAGACGAAATTGCCCAGCTCAAAGATGAGTTATCAAGTGCTCAAGTACGAAGTGCATTAGAGGATAGAGAAAACGATTACCTTGCTCGAGCGTTGAAATATGCGACGCTAGATCAACTCTCTGATGGCGATGACTTCATGGCTAAGGAATATGAGGATATTGCAAAAGCAACAGAAACCGAGGAATTATTACAGATCTTGTCACGTGTTGGGTTGAGCGGTGAAGATGCTGGAGTTGGAGATCTGGAGATGGATGAAGAGCCAGGTATGTCTCGATAAAACATAAAGCTGTGTCATATTATAAGAATCTATCATGACTGTGAGGGTAGGATAGAAAAATCCGTCTCGAGGATCGCCGTTTGGCATCACGAGGCTTGCCGAGTGATGACAAACGGTGATCTCGAGGGACGGATTTTTATATCCTACCCTCACACGAATAATTGATTCTTTTT